>OX388046.1:10000000-15000000 GCA_947578705.1 Lacanobia wlatinum | reverse complement strand
ACCGGTCTCTGACAGGGTCCCCGCTATCGATGGAAGTGTGCAGCGCATGCGATGGAATCAATCAATCAATGAAAACGTCATGCGCTTTCTCGGGGGAGCCTTACCCCTAGAGAACGCGTCCACAGGTGGCGGATGGTGGAACGCTCGCCTGATGCCTTCCAAGAGGCACTTGGAGGGTAGGAGTGAAATAAAATAGCTCCCGCGTACCAACAGGCCGGAGATGGAAACTCCGTTATCAAACCCAACCGGGCTTCTCTGACATATTTCAGAGGCAAGGCCGACAACAGTGCTGTGTATTTGGGCTGGAGTACACAGAAAAGATGGCGGCGGATGAGTCTAAGCGGACCAACGGCGGCGCTCGCGCTCTGCAACAGAACGACAGTCTTGGCGTCAGGTGGCAACCGGCCGTAAAATTCAAGCCAAATTATACTCCTCCTCGTTCAAATATGAAAAGTAAAACAATGAGAAATAGGTCTAATACTAGGGCGTCCCCCTTAAGCGACGTGGATGCATCCCCGAATACGAATAAGATTGCTAGTAAGAATGCTAGGGTGTACCCCCGAAGCGACGTTTTTGACAAGAAAACGAAATCGTATTCGCAAACTACCCTTCAGAAGATCAGACTCGCGACGTGGAACCTTGGCTCTCTCAATGGTAGAAGCCAGGAACTAAGCAAAATATTAGATAGAAGAGTCATAAATGCATGTTGTTTACAGGAGACTTAATGGAAAGGCTCTAAGTCAAGAGATATAGGACTGGGCTACCAACTTATCTACCACGGGGTGACGAACACACGGAACGGCGTAGGCATAGTGCTGGACCCCCACCTTAAACAACGAATTATCCACATAGAGAGAAAAAGCGACCGCCTCATTGCCGTGAAACTTGCCATGGATAAACAGCAGCCACTAAATATCATCTCGGCCTACGCCCCACAGACGGGCTGCACAGAAGCAGAAAAAGACCAGTTATGGGGCTACAGAGGCGGGAACTAACCTGACTGCGTACCGTTGTCGGATGCTCTCTGTTTCAGGTACTTGAACCAGCTGTCAACGTATCGGCCCAACGACTGTCGGATCAGGTGCGCGTCATCCAGCGTAATCGCATATTGGATGATAGTGTGCTTGATCGCCTCCGAACTGAAATGTGTAGCCATGTCATTGCTCCTCCGTCGCAGAGTAATGACAGGGTTACAAACGTAAGTACCCAGTGCAATGATGAATTGAGGAGTGCTTTGGAGTGTGCTATTCGGGAATATCGCTACATGCTGCCGGAACTTAGACCACGCTTACCTCGTTGCTTGAAAATTAGTAGAATTAGCACTCAGATGTTTGTTATACTTATTGTCACAGTAACTGATGGATGATTTGTAACTGGTTCCTTCTTTTTTTTGCGATTTTCTTAAACACCTGCATAAAGTAGTTGAAATTTGTTTATTTGAATATATCTTTTAGTTTTTAAAAGGGTATCATCATCATCTGCCTAGCCTTTTCCATACTACATTGGGGTCGGCTTCCAGTCAAGCCAGATTTAGCTGAATACCAGTATTTTACATGGAGCGGCTGCCTACCAGACCTCCAAATGGGTATCTTACTTTAAAATCACAGAATACTTTTGACATAAATATTTTGATGAGAAATAAATACACAAAATGTAGAAAATATTTTTATTTCAAAATTGCTCTCTGACTGTAGATACAGATGATATTATTTATGTACGTATTTATAATGGTTTCGCGGAATCAGAACAGGACAGTGCTGAGTTTTATTATAATTTAGGTATTCCGTGAAAACAACGTACACAGTATTAATTAAATGAAAACCTTTTCAAAACATGGAACATTACTATTAAAACGATGTGACTTGTAAAATTAAGGCGAAAATTATTTGTTTTTGTAAACGTTTTATGTTACGGACAATTGTGATTGTTTTAGGATGAACTGATTTTTCACAATTCATTTAGAGAATAATGTAATATAGATCTTTAGTTCCTAAGTGTGTTATTTATAGATTTTGGTTGAAAGTTTTCAGAGTAATAAGTTTTGGGTGCGAATTAAACAGACTTAATTTTAATATCACCATTCGCTTCTAAAAATCTACATCGCCTTCTAAATTACTTAGCCAATTTTAACCAGCATCTGAATGACACTATCTTAGCCACGAGTTTTCTTCTATGTAAGCCACTGTAAATACAACTCAGTATGGTGGTTCTTTTTTAGCACCTAAATTTATAACATGCATTCAAGTAGTAAACTTCTAAAATATTAATAAATGACATCAAAAAAGATATGCTATTGGCTTCTACTTTTTTAACAAAGTTCGTTTATCATGTAACATGAGTTAATCAATTAATTTGGGATGACCCAAATTAATTGATTAAATGAACCTCCTGTTGTCCAATTTTGGTTGGACTTACATTACTTAATCTCCGCTGTCCGTCCTTCCGTCCGTCCGTATGTCAGTTACCGGGCTGTATGTCAGTTACCGGGCTGTATCTCAAAATCTCAAGAACCGTTATAGGCAGACAGTTGAAACTTTCACAGAGTCTTTATTTCTATTGCCGCCAACCGCCGTAACAACAAATAATAAAATTAAATTAAAAATTAAGGGCTTCCTTACTAGAAACGTGTTTTGTGGTTGCATATTAGAAAATCAAAACTTTTCTGAGCAAATTTCTAAAGAACAATAAACGAAATAACAAAATTTAAATGACCAAATGTTTTATTTAGAAAAATTTTAGAATTCCAATGTATGTGACATCAAATGAACGACTGATCAAAAGTTGCTAGATGTAATTTTAATTTATTCCCGACTCAGACTACCCCGACTCGGATAGGTTAGGTTAGAAGGCTAAGGCGGCAGCGAAGCGGAGCAGAGCTCCCGCCTTAGCCTTCGTGGTTATTTTTTTTTAAACCACCCAGAACTATGGTGAGTCGCCAGTAATCCATTTTGACCTTTAAACGATTTGGTCAATAGTGTAATAATTAATATAAACATTGATATTCCAGATTTTGGTCAGCTGAACTTTTGATCAAATGACCATCGTTATTTTAAACTTTGTTGATTTGTACGTTGTTCTTTTGATCAAATGACCATCGTTATTTTAAACTTTGTTGATTTGTACGTTGTTCTTTTGAAATTCGCTCAGATAAGTTTTGATTTTCTAATATGCAACCGTTTTTGTTTGGCGTTTTCAATTGGTAAATATCTCAGTATAATAATATTTATCTTCTTTGAAGTAAACAGGATGTCTGCCTGTCTAACATGAATTCCTCTTTCCATTTTCAAGCCCGCTAAAAATATAAACACGTCGAAATTAGAACCTTTGCCGTATGGTGTACTGGGAAACGGGTAAAAAAACAAGACGGGCTCGTATCAAAATTCAACACAGTTGCCCGTGATATAAAATGGCTGCCGAGGAAAGTTAGCCAGTATAATTTGCAGAGCAATTAGTGTTAGCAACAATTTTGTCAACGACAGAGCGCTTAAAGTGAACAAGTCTTTGGATGTATAATTCGTTTTAGGACGAATTTAGATAAATTATTTTGCTGAGTCGTATAACATCGATGATTTTAATTTGTTGTTCATATAGCTAATGATCTATTAGAATAATGCCTATATATTTAAAAAAGTTACCATTTATGAACTTTAAAGTTAGGAAATACATTCCCTTTCTTATAAGAAGTGCAAATTTTCGCTTACTTACTTCTTACTGGAAAGGCTCAGTATGTTTCTATGTTGACAAAATATAACTACGCACCGTGGCATATATGGCATAGATTCGTGTTTGTGTTTAAGTATGATACCGCGATATTTCACGTAAAGTTATATAATATCAGGTAATTCTATAAACTGAAGTCACAAACATAATATTATTCTGCTAATTTAAATAGAGGATTGGTTGGAGTTACCATGTTTCATGAAATTATTTCAGGACATTTTGGTACAGATAACTAAAATTGCGGAAACGAGAGGGCTTTTTTCTTCGAGTGGTTATACTAATGATAAGTTTACAGATATAACAAAACCCACAGAAACAAAAACGAATGCCGTGGTTTAAATATATAACTTTAATTGGATTCAAAATTCCAAGTATAATCGAAGTTATCGTAGTTCAAGTGTTGCCTCAAAAATCAGCAATCTCATACGTAAAAACCCAATATTTGTTTTACGTATTACTTAATTATTTGCTTACAGAGAAGCTTCTTTGAAGCTTCTCTGTAAGCTTCTTTGATAGTTGTTTATTTTATCAGAACGAATTACCGTATAACGAAAATTCCACCACTCACACACACAGATTCAAAGTGAAATAAATTTCAAACTTGATTACTTAAATTACTTCATCGTAAAAGCAAACTTTGGTTGCTGCTGAATCTAATTTCTAAGTAAATCAAAATACATTAATCAATCAGCAAAATATATAAAATTCTTCCGTTACTGACTGATTGCGTGACTGATAGACAACGCACAGCCGACTACTGGCCGTAGAAAGCTGACATTTGGCATGTAGGTTCATTGAGAAGTGTAGGGTAGCACTGAGAAAAGTTTGCCCGAAATTCCTATGGAAACGGGAAAAACGGGATATGCGCGAACCAAGTCGCTGGCAAAAGCTAATATATAAAACGCTTGCGTTACTGAGTAACTGACAGACAACGCACAGCCGATACTGCTCGTATCAGCTGTACGCTATCGTAAATTTGGCATGTAAGTTCCTTGGAGAGGATTTCCCGAATACGAGAACGGGAAAAACGGATATACACAAACGAAGTCGCGGGCAATAGGTTGTTAATTATAAGAGACGAGATTAAGCTCACGGGAATAAACTCAATCGAAAAAAAGATGAAATACGCTTGTCATTCTGTACAAAAATTACATGTTAGGTTAGGCGATGACACTTGAAGCTTGATTGTCTTTTTCAGGTGATCCATTTTCAGTTGAAATAGTGATCTTTAATGGACAGATTTTGATTAAGAGTTTTTGGTGGATATTCCATTCATACGCAAAAAATGTTTGGGAACACTTTCATTTTGCTTACAGCTAAGGATTGGAATTGCTTGCCAGAGCCTGCGTTTTCTGATAGTTACGGCTTTAAGTGGAGAGTTTACAGGTACTTCTAAGTTCAAGGCAAGCGTTCTCATCGAAAACATCATCGCTTACCATCAGGTTAAGGGTTTTGGCCTATCAATAATAATTAATATCATGAATTTTAGTATCGGATAGGCAAGCATTAAGTTCACTTTGACAAACACAAAAACAACTTTTGTACGCTTTTAATATGAATCTCGCTGTATGATATAATAAACCTACAAAATAATTAATGAACATTTACTTACTTACTTACTTAGGCCATACAAATATTTGTTCCGTGCGGAAATCGAACCCGCGACACGCAGCGCAGCAGTCCATCGCTCAACCAATGCACCAACCGTGTCGTGCCTATTCTGGTTTCACCAAACTCCTGGTTACCCTAACGCGGCCGTCAAGTTAAATACGTATTACCTCAAACATATTTAAGGGAAATTTTAACTATGTTTGCTGCCAGACGTGTTTCGAGCCCAAATTATGAGGGTAGTTGATACAAGAGTAAGGCGTTGCTCCATTGAGACGTACAGCTAAGCTACACACAACTTATTCTTAGCTTTGACGACATGGTTGGTGCAGTGGTGAGCGATTGACTGCTGCGCTGCGTGTCGTGGGTTCGATTCTCGCACGGAACAAATATTTGTATGGCCTACAGATAATTGTTCCGGGTCTGACTGTTTGTGTATGTGAGTTTGGATGTTTTAAACGCTCCCACGATACAGGAAAAATTTCTAGTGTCGGGCAACGTTTTTTTTAAAAAAAAAACTACTTGAGGGGTGTCAAGGGACACCCGGATGGAACGAAGTTCCTTTCGATTAATTAGTGAAGGAATTGTATTTTTTTTTAAGTTATAATAATACCCATAAATATAATGTAAAATAAACTTAATCAGTGGACTCAATTTTAGTAATAATTGGCTTGTCAAAATAACTGGCTTGCTTTCTATGAGAGAGAGAGAGAGAGAGAGACAGACAGAGAAACACGCGCACACCACACGGCCTACAACTATAGCAAAAAGTGTCGTTACAACTTTTGGTCTTCATTTTTTCTGTCTAGCCCCCTTTCGCAACGCGCGATAAGGAACTTCGTTCCAAAAAAAGCTTTACTTTGTATGAAAACCTCGGTAGGATCGTCTACTGCGACCCACTGCCACAATATACACAAACTTGTGGCAAATCTTTCTGCTAAAAAATGTAGGCAGCATTATCCACTGCAATCAACAGCTTCGTTACGCACGGATGCGTTGCTGACAAAAAAATGATCTGCGCAGATAATGTGGCGCACCTCTGCACATCTTACGTTGCTGAGAGCCACAGAGAATAGGAAACCTGGCTGGCGGTGACTACAAACGCCATTGCTAGTAGCTGGGCAAAAGTTTCAGCTGACAGTCTCGTTACCTATATAAGGAAACGATGACATTTACAACGTACTTACCTACACGTTCGGTTTTTAAGGATAGCTTTGACGATGCTACCTCTTGCAGTGTTGGTGCGGTTGCGGAATTTTTTCAATGGAAAGGGAATTTTTGGAATGCAAAGGGTCTGACACTCCCTTCCGCCAGGAACGGAAGGATGTCATGTGATGGTTTTTTCCTTAAAAAAGTGGTATTAGTGCGAAATTGTCTTTGTGCTCTGTGATGATGACGTACGTTAATAACTTGGTACCTTCCTTTGTACAAAAAACCTCTCATTTGGAGTTTGGAATAATTATTTTACCATTATTCTTGTTTATTGTTCTTTCGAGGCTCTCTTCTGCCTTTCCTCAAAACTTTAGATATTACAGAGTATCGAAAGTCTCGGCGCTACACATGGCATTGACATAGCGATCCATAAAAGCAGTAATAGCAGTGGAGGGTCGACCTAAATAAGCTCAATATGTTTCGTAACTATTTCGATATAAACTTGTAGGTGTTAGCCTAAATCAAGGATTATGTTTAGAGGTCAGGAGAGGTCAGGTGTGATTAGAGGGACTCAATAATATTTTGGGTTCACTTACAAAAGGAGCGGGAAGAAGGTAGGGGTGTTTGAACCAGCTGGCGGCTAACCAACAATGGGCAAGAATTGTAGTCACAGTATGTAGATCTTTTTTCGTGTTAGCATGAAGAATATGAACAAAACAAGTTTTTTTTTCACGATTTGGCAATTGATTACATAGTTTTTTCGCATTTACAAGCCTGTGAAGGTTTGTAGGGCAACTACTTAACTGGACTTACCTGTGTGGGCCTCAAATGAATTTAAGGCGGTGCCGAGGTTATGCAACTTAATAACTAAAACTCCGCTCGCTGAGGGCACCCCCTGTGGGGTACGGACCTCGGCTCAGTGAGTTGATTACATAGTGAAAGTTGCACATATTTATGTGTATTTCCTCCCCCTGAAATATTGCCCATGAATTAAATTTCCTACAGTTCTTCGGTGATGCTTTGGCCCGTAGTCATAAGATAAGACAGTCAGCATTGCCACGAATCTACCGATTACATCCGTAGTCCCTTGGTACCATCATTAGTGAAGATTACTTTTTTGACCTGCTATGTTAATAATAATTATATTGATACTACGAGCTTACAGTAGGTATACATCCAGGTGTTGCAGCAAAACTTTTCAGAGACCTACATCTACATCAGTTGATTGATTGATTGATCTCAAAAGGGTGCAAAACTTTTATTGAGAGTTACAGCTTTGTGAATGAAAAATAGCCTCTATTATTTGCTCCAAAACATTCCTCATAGGCAGAATAAACATTGTACGTAGGATTAATTCGAGTCCAGTCGTTTGCAAGCGTAGCATTTCGAGGTTGTCATGTACAATGGCCGGTGTGCTTGTTTTTATTTCATGGTACGTTTCACGTTTGGAGGACAATTTTCGGTGTTCTGTTGCTTACGAGTTCCTCTATGTAAATGTCTGTTAGTTTCATTAGTTAGTTGCGAATTCTTCTATCTAATTGATTGTTATTTTCATATTATTAAGTTTCTTTCGATTGAATGACGTCCGTCCTTACGCTAGTTATGTTGTTCAAATTCCATTTTGAAAGCTTCAAATAGACTCGAATACATATAAATACATAAACGGAGCCCAATAACAAGCACTTGCTTGACACTAGTGGTTGCCACCATTAGGAAATTAAAGTTCTGTCAAGTTTTGAAGGGAAATTATCATGTTCAAACGTCTAATTTTGCTACGTTTTGACAAGCTTTGAATTTGAATGCTTTTTAACGAGAAACAAGTCTTTTGTTTAAAAAGCTATGTCCAGAGTGCCAATTTCTCCTAATTTTCAAGCAATATTTACATTCGATTCTCAATCGCTATTGTCAAATGTATGAAAAATGAAGATTTTTTGACAGATTACGACTGAAATGTGGATGCGAAAGTTGCTATGGTGTCTATGGTGTTGTGTTATACTACATCACAAAAACAACAGTCTACTTGTTTTCAAAATGGATTTCCCATTTGATATCTCTAGCTGTGACTGTTGTATCGCCCATCCAAACTGCGGTCGAACGCATTGCGGTTTTGCCGAGTGACACAACGACACGAGAAATTTGCGGCAAAATGGAACCCAACGTGTTTATCAATGTTCAACAAAAAAAGGACAATTACGGAGGCACTGGCGAATTTTGTTTGAAAAGGATTTTACTGTTTTTAACCGACTACAAATGGGGGATTTGGTTCTGGGTAGGAAATTATTATTTTACTTGCAAGCTGTTGCCCACGGTATCTTTTGTAAATATCGTCTAGCCTACTCTTGAGAAAGTTTTTATAAAAACCCTTCTTTGAGCGTGAAGATGTGGGTAGGTATAAAAATAAAAATGATGTAGGTACATAATGTTCGTTTGAGACTTATCGTATTTGAATATCGAAGATTGAAATACCTACGCTTAAAATACCAACGTTCAAAACATCGAAAATGCAAATATCGATTGTATCAAAATACCGAAAATTGTTATACCTACGCTTAAAACGTCGAAGTTTGAAATGCCGAGTGATTAAAATATCGAATGATTTAAAATATCGAATGACATTTTATCTAAGTTCAAAATATCAAAATTTAAGATATTTAAGTTCATAATATCTACATTAAAAATACCTACTAGTTGAAATACCGAAAAAAAATTAATACAGGCTGTATGATTGTATTCATAAATGTAGGTAGATTTGAAATTGTCACACTCTGCAAACGTGTTGATAATATGCATGAAATTGGCTTTATTTGAGAGATGATTTTATAGCATTAATGTGTACATACATGTAGTTTCAGCAGGATGGTGCCACATGCCTCACAGCGCACGATACCATTAACTTACTGTAAAAAAAAAGTTTGACAAACGATTAATTTCACGAAATGGACCTGTTAACTGACCACTTCGTTCATGCGATTTGACGCCTTTAGTTTTTTTCTCTGGAGATATGTAAAGGTGCATGTCTACGCCGACAAACCAGAAAAAATTGAGCGCTTAGAAGCCAACATTCGGCGCATAACTTCATGCCAACTCCGTCACTCTCAGCGTCTGTGTACAGCTGAAATTGTTATGGCGAGGTACTTGTGGTGAATAAGAGGAGACCTGCCTTTTGCCACCCTAAAAACGGTACATAAATTCATATCATTTCAGAAAAATCAACGTACTGAAGCAAAAAATCAACTACAAGATTAAGTCCCCAAACAATATCAAAATAAAAACAAGAAATAGTAGTTCAAATTGGACTCTTGTGGACCAGACAGGAACCGCGGAACCAATATTATAAACTCAAAAGAAAGCATCTAAGCAATTAAAAACCCCTTAAAACTGAGCCAAGTTCCGGATTATCATCTTACATGAAAATAAAGTATAAAATCTGAGTGAAGCACAATTTAAGAAACCATCAAATTAAGTTAAGGTTACAAACTTAATGTGTTTGAACATCCATAAAACAAACTCGTTTATGGATTAATATTTTATAAGTAGGTAAATATTTTAAGCTTCGCTCGTCCAAAAGTTTTGTGTAACTAATCCAGCTTAAGTTTATATTAGATTTTTGTTTTTCTCTTGAGACGCACTCTCGCTAGGCCCATTAACTGAGAAGGAGGAGGTTTTATATTTTTGTATGTCTGTCACTTAACTGCTTATGTTTTGTTAAAATCTCACTTTGAATACTTAGGTGAGGGGAACATGAAGTAGGCCATGGTCATCTATGGTAGTCGACAGATAAACTTGTCGTAAAGCACATTGACCTTTCCTTAATATCCCTTCGTAGATACCGGAACAATCTTATACTAATATATAAAACTGAAGAGTTTGTTTGTTTGCTTGAACGTGCTCATCTCAGGAACTACTGGTTCGATTTGAAAAATTCAGTGTTATATATAGGGTTAGTTAGATATACCGACATAGCCCGAAGGATCGCCAAGCTAAAGTGGCAGTGGGCAGGGCACATTGCTCGCAGAACAGATGGTCGATGGAGCCGAAAAGTTCTGGAGTGGCGACCGCGTACCGGAAGACGTAACGTTGGAAGGTCTCCCACAAGGTGGACCGATGACCTGGTGAAGGTCGCGGGTAGCCGATGGATGCGAGACGCACAGGACCGGTCGTTGTGGCGACGCTTGGGGGAGGCCTATGTCCAGCAGTGGACGTCTTTCGGCTGATATGATGATGATGAGTTAGATATATAATAATGAGAGATATATATAATAATGAGAGAAAATTTAAAACATGTATAAAACGCACATTATGTAGACAAGCATATTATAAACTGGAAGATTATGTCCTTGATAAAAATGCTTGGCTAAATGCCGGTCCTGCTCCACAGCCACAGCAGCATGGGTCCACTTGTTAGGTTTTCGATAATTGGAAGAAATGCTTACCCTTTTTTTGTTCTCCTATACAATCATTTATTTATCATTTCTTTGCATTATTGTATTAGCAAAGTATACACAATAAAGCAGCCTTCTTTTTTTTTTCTTTTCTTATTTACTTGAAACCATAGTTTTGTATAACGTAGAAGCATATTTTCAATTTTTTGTAAATGTGAGCACTATGGAGCCATTTACATATGTAATTATAGATTTCGTTATTAAATTAGTTTGACATGAACGAGCGTGGCAGTTGAGAGCTTGTCATGCTCACACAAATGTTTTGCTGATGGTGGCGCGTGTTTTGGATCATTTGATTCCCTTCAAAATGGTTGAGTTAGATGGTGCTGATGCACGCGTCATGTTCGTGAACGGGCGCCGTCAGTTGAAACTGGTCATCTCTTACCTGCCACTGGCTTATTTTAATCTGTACCTGCATTTTGAATTGTTTATATGTTTTCTTGTTCTTTGCATTGTCCTCACATATAGAAGCAATCAATGTTAATGTTAACAAGATTTTTGTAACACATCACATGGTTTAAAAGAGTGTCCGTGGAGTTTCTTGCACGTTCTTCTCCATAGAGATCTACGCTTCGGAACGTGCAAATAGCTTCATGTTTTTGACTGACCGACTTTGACAATTCAAAAGTGCCTGTAAATGGTTTATTTGAAATATACGATTTGATTTGATTTGATTTGATTTGATTTGATTTGATTTGATATATAAGGCAAGTCAGTTAAACAAGAAAATCAAGTAGAAATAATTGTTGACAACAAATTAGTAAGTAAATCAGCTGATGCAGCTCAGGCATTTAATGACATTTTTGCAAACATACCTATACCTACGACTCGCTCCCTAAGTTCGTCCCCCTCTAATGCTGAAAACCTTACATAGTAGTGTGCCTAAATGTGTTCAATTATTTAGTTTCGAGCACGTAACACCTACTGACGTGGTTAATGTTTTTAACACACGTAAGTCGAAAAACACTGGTGATAACTGGGGCATTTCCATTAACTTTTTGAGTAACATAATAGAAATCGCCCCTTACCTTGTTGTTACTTTTAATCAATGCGTGGATTTGGGAACTTTCCCTGACCTCATGAAAAGTAGTAAAGTCATACCTTTATTTAAATCTCGTAATAAAAGTGATATAGGAAACTTCCGGCCCATTTCTATCTTACCTGCGTTTAGCATAATATTTGAAAAGTTACTACTCAAGCAACTGCTAAAACATTTTAATATCAATAGCCTCCTACATAATGAGCAATATGGCTTTATAAAAGGCCGTTCAACTACAGATGCGGGGGTTGCTCTTCTAAAACTTATCTTTAACGCATGGGAGAACTCGCAAAATGCAATTGGAGTTTTCTGTGATCTCTCCAAAGCTTTTGCATACCTACACCATGATACGCTTTTGCGTAAACTACATTATTATGGTCTCCAAAACAAAGCTCTTAACGTAATTGATTCAAATTTACATTTTCACAGGTTTCAGTGTAGATATCAATGGTGTGAAGTCCTCCGCGCTTCCAGTTCATTTAGGTGTGCCTCAAGAATCTGTACTGGGTCCAATCTTGTTTCTGGTGTATATAAATGATTAACTTCTACTACTACTACCTTCTTAAAGGGTATCTGTGATGTAGTACTATTTGCAGATGACACCTCTCTTATTTTTAAAGTAGATAGAAATATACAAGATTTTGAAAACGTAGACAGTACTCTCTCCATGATTACGCATTGGTTTACGACAAATAACCTAGTTCTCAACGCCAAGAAAACGAAATGTGTCAAGTTTGCCTTACCTAACGTTAGAAATTTAGGACCGAATGTCATCTTAAACAAAGAGGTGCTTGAAACTGTGCACTCAGCAGTGTTCTTGGGAAAAACTGTTGATTCCAAACTTCAATGGGGCCAGCATATATCAAGCCTGTCGGGAAGGCTCAGCTCAGCCGCCTACGCCGTCAGAAAAGTAAGACAATTCACTGACATTGACACCGCTCGGTTAGTATATTTTAGTTATTTCCATAGCGTTATGTCTAACGGTATCCTATTGTGGGGTACAGCTTCACACATACAAAATATATCTGTGTTACAAAAGCGGGTTGTACGAACAATATATCAGCTGGGTTCAAGAGTTTCTTTAAGAAAAAAATTCAAAGACATTGGAATTCTCACGGTAGCATCTAAATTCATTTTTGCAAACATACTATGTATTAGGCAAAATATACATTTCTACACTAAAACCAGTGATATCCATAACTTTAACACTAGAAACAAGCACAAACTACATGCAATATCCCACCGTCTTCGAAAGGTTCAAGACTCATTTGTGGGGCTCGGTATCCGTTTTTACAATAAGCTAAGCTACCCCTTTCTTATCTTTAGCTGCCTTATAACTTGTCTATACTAATATTATAAAGAAGAAAGATTTGTTTGTTTGTTTGAATAGGCTCCGAAACTACCGGATCGATTTGTAGCTATCCAATGCTAAAAATTCTTTTAGCATTGGATAGCTACATTATCAGGGAGTAACAGGCTATATATTATCCCCGTACTCCCACGGGAACGGGAACTACGCGGATGAAACCGCGTGACGTCCACTAGTTTAAAGATAAAGTTAAATCTAACCTTTGTTCGAAGGCATACTATTTAATCAAGAATTATTTAGACGATAATAATAGTTGGTCGCAGTGTTAAACACAAGACATACTTCGTTTTAATGTTCCTTCATAGTTAGCATTAGACAGTTTCTATGAGTTCATAATATATTTGTTGACTTATATGTCCGTAGAAGTCAATTATTGTTTATTTTTTTGTATTGACATACATTTTTTTTTTGAGTATGTTGCAACATGTGATTAACTAGTGACTTAGACAATTGTTTGATATTATTCTATCCTGAGCAACCGGCACCAAGTTCGTCATACTCCTTTAGATTTCACTGCTTGCGGTAGCGTCGGAGGTCGGGTTACCTCTTTCCCTCAAATATGGCGAGGGGGGTAATGGCTGACTGGCTATAGGATTAGCAACAGAAGCAAAGCCGCGCGAAAACTTAGTTCAAAAGTTGTACTTCTTCAATCTCAATAATGGTAGGGTTCGAAAGATGCTCCGTGTCTTTAAGCAACTGGGTAAAATTGCAGATGAGTCAGTTCTAAAGATGATTCTCTCTGTGTCAATCAGTCCTTAACTATTGTATAATAGCATGGGGCGCGGCTGGTAAAGCCTCGTTAATAAAAGTTGAAAGAGCTCAACGAGCTCTCCTCAAAGTTGCTTATAGAAGACCATTCCGGTACCCCACTAACATACTCTACACCGAGGTGGGAGTTCTTAGAGTAAGACAACTTTACATTCTATCAGTCACTATGAGATTTCACAAAACCTCCATGTGCACTTGTATCTTGTCAAGTAGAAGGGTACAATGGGAAAAGGTACGATGCCGTAAATCAATCGAGAGAAGGTCGTACGGTTTTATGGGACCGCACATTTACTCTAAACTCAATAACCGACTCAGTATTCTACAACTTACTCAAACGAAATGCAAAAGTACGGTGACAAAATGGCTACTTACTCTGGACTATGACATGACTGAAAATGTAATAACCTAAAAAAAACTAATGATGCGCTTTAATAGTTACCTACTGATACATACCTCTATTTATAAGATTGATTATTCTATTATGCAAACTTCTACATAATTATATACATCCTCAGGTACAACATTCAGACACTGTCAACATCAACACATCTATCTTAATTCATACACCCATGCAAACACTAACACACAAAATACATACTTAGTTATCTACTGTTTCTATGTGCATTTGTTTTAGTTTTTCTTTGTGTATTCGTTTTTTTATTGTATACTCCTTTAACTTTTCTTTTTTTTACAATTAAGAAGTTTATTGTGACATAGTATATGTATAGCAACACGTGTAAACGGAACGAAGGAGCCTGGATCTCACGACACAGGGAATCCTAGTGTGAGTTCCAGGAGTCAACACAAACGAATGTAATTCCTTAGGTAATAAACTATTCTTATTCTTATTCTAATCATGAAGACTATGAAATAAAATATATACAGATGGTTATACACACGGCCACTTTTTGCAAACCAAGCTGGCGTACTGCCATATACACTGATAGTCTAAAGAAACGGACATTAGCATTCTGTACGTGGTAGTACTTGCATTTTGTTTGTAAGTTTGACTTACAGTTTTAACACTGGAACACTGCCAAGTCACCACAAGAGTCCAATTTGAACTACTTTTACTTGTTTTTATTTTGATACTGTTTGGGGGCTTAATCTTGTAGCTGTTTTTTGCTTCATTGTGAAGATTTTAGTGAAATTACTCTAGGTACCATTTTTAGAAAGGTTAACGGCAGGCCTCTTCTCATTCGCATCAAGTATCTTTTAGTGACAAAGATGGCTGTATACAGACACCGAGGGTGACAGGGTCCAGATGAAATGACGCAGTCCCATATTTAGTCCGGGGAGAGAGGGCGTGACGAACTGCGCAAGCCTTCCAGCGAAGAACACTGAGTTTTTAGTCAGTAAGAGCTTGTCAGATTAGGCACCCTTGAGGATTTCCACATTAAAAAAGGCCTGTAGTCGTAACTAAAAGGCACGGGTGAAATATTTTATCTACCAAAATCCAGGTATGCTAATGATGAAATTTTCCTCCAGTGGTTGTCTGCACTTTAAATATTTTGCACAACCATTTTATTGTTTAACCTAACCTATCAATACGCCACAGCCTACATAAGGATAGTCTGTAATTTTATTAAGTTAACAAAAGATGTATTATATAAATTGAAAGAAAGTTAAATTGAACACTAACATGTGTTTGAAATATCGACTGAAGGATGATAGATTATGAATAAGTTAATCCTAAACACGAAAAATGTTTTAAAATGTTGTTGAGGTCTTTCCATTTATTTGTTTTGAACATTTTTATTTGAATTCACGAGAATATTACACAGTTTACTAAAACGCCTGAGTATTGTATTTTCAATCAAGCTATTTTCTAAACGTCATTTTGACATTCAAAATATGCTGACGTACAAATTGAATTCTAGACCACAGTTTGAATTTATTGGCTTCTCGTCATTTTTGGGTTGGCAGTTTATTTGAATGATTTTACAATACATATTTCACAATATATATTCAAGCCTGAAATTAGTCCAAGTTTACCTACAGGCTTAAATGTAATTTAAATTTGATTGAATAACCCATGAACCTAAACTTTATACCCTGTTTGCTACGTGTATGAAAGTTAGATACTATTTTATTTTTCCAGTAGAGTAGAAAAAAAAACTTTGAAAGTCGGTAAAAACTCACCTGTCAGGTACAAATTGTTGAAAGTGAACTTATACCTGTGTGAATTGTGAAGGTCAACTAAAATTAACAAGCAAAAGCACAATAACATTACACACATTTCTCACACACACACACAATCTCCTATTTTCTCATATAAACCACAAGATATTATTGAACTTTCCTACAACCCAATATTACCCTTGGTGATAAGTTTTCCGACCAGCCCACAGCGCCCTCTGGTGGCAAACTTAGATATTTGGAATCAAATTCGTTTCGAGATACAGTTTGACTGTTTGATTGGTCCAACACTTTTATAGCAACTTTGGGAGCTGTTGTGTGTGGCTATGAAAAGAGCGCATCACACTCATATTTATTTACATTTCACCAATAAAAAGTGATAAATAAAAATAAAACTTGAAAAAATATACAACTGACTTCCAAATAAAAATACTACAAAGTATAAAATAACTTTTATTTCAGTTGTCGGTATTTTTGGTTATTTCTTTATTTTTTGACACCGACTTTCGAATAAAAGTTTTTTTTATACTTTATGGTGTTTTTTTATTTGGAAGTCGATTGTATTTTTTTTAAAGAAATATATTTCATTTATTGAAACTGAATGCAGCACAAAGGTATGGTTACTGTCTGGATACATAAGAGAAGTTTTTACAGCTTGACACTGAACGACGACGCTGAATTTTCAAAGGTTATTTTGGTAGGAGCTGTTATTTTAGTGAATTGTGATTTGAGAGATTTATTCATGAGTTGTTAGAAAATATCTGTTTAGCAGTTTAGTTGCCAGTTTTATTAAAAAACATCCCAAAAATTTTAAAAAGTTCGGTAACTCGGAAAGCTTGCACGCAATTACCAATCAACCTTTTTGAGGCTAACTGAATGCATCGCATACCATAAAACAGGGTGAATAGAAACAATACTTTGAAGGGGATTAACACTTTACTTAAAATCAATATTAGTTTTTAAAGATATTTTTTAAACCAACATTCGAGTGAAAATACCATTCAAAGTTTTGTTTATATGCACCGTTTGTGTTTCAATTCACTACGTTTAACCGATATCTATTTTCTAGCAGTCAAACAAGGTACACCAGCACCGCCTGCAGCTGCACGTTCTACTTACAATCGGTATGCAGCTGTTCAGCAGTTGACGTGCAGCATGATAGCTGGTTGCCAGTTTCGACGAAAATGCTGTGAAATGCACAAGAATTTAACATAAATTGCGACGTTGTAGCTTGCCTGCAATTCATATGCATGCAGTCCGTTTCTTCAGACTTCAGACTTTAAGTCGATTTAACTTTTGTTATTGTTCTTCAACGCTATGGTTTGTAATGATCACTTTCTAAGTTTTTGTTAAGAATTAGTCTGTGATGGTACAACTCTCTTGTTTACATTAGCCAGGATATGGGAACTACAGTGGGTATACTACAAGAAGTGTTGGTTATTATGCGCACTAGAAAAATCTATTGCTTTTAAATCAAATTATAATTCACACTCAAAGTCACAATAACAATATGTTTACACAATAGGTACACTGAACAAATATTCGGAACACGCGGCGGTTCAGCCAGTTCAGACTGAGTTCAGCCTCTATTGAGCACAACGGTGTAGACTCTGTCAAACGCCACCAGATGGTGTAGGCGTCCCGATGAATCAATCAACTGACGTATTTCCGAAAAATAAATATCACTAGTACCTTAAATCGCTGCTTTCGTAGCCCCAACTCCGAAAAACTTCTGAGGATGTATTGCAAACTGCTTTTTTTGTGTCGTAACCTTCCATTGACACTTACGCTAACTCGTTTATTTGTTTTAAATTAGTTTTTTTTAATCTTTGAAAATATATGAACTGATTTAAACTTTGTTTTCAACATAGATCTTGATTGATTTTGAGATTATTTTTACGAACAATCTTTTACTCCAATACACAAGTATCCTGAAACGAAAATGTTAACCACAAGGTTGGAATCTAAAAAGTAAAAAAAATTTGAAAGAATAAGATATTCCTTTCTGTCTTATACGAGTACAGGTAATACCTGTACATGTTTAAGACATTCCAGATAATTTATTAAATATCAATCAATCAGTCAATCAAGGAGCAGTAGTCGCCGAGTGGTAATGGCTTCGACTTACGAGTTGTAGGTCGCGGGTTCAAACCCAGCCAGGCGCATTACTTTGTGTAATTTATTTCATCACCACTGCTCTCAAAACGGTGAAGGAAAACATCGTGAGGAAACCGGCATGTCCTAGAACCAAAAATTCGAAGACATGTGACATTCACCAACCCGCATTGGGCCTGCGTGGTGGATTACGGCCCATTCCCTCTCCTAGAGAGGAGGCCTGAGTCCCAACAGTGGGAACATTATAAGGCCGACTATGCTATGCAATCAATCAATCAAAACGGTTATTTCGGACAGTCACAATCCATAGTACACGTGATATATAAAATCAAATCAAAATTGAATCACTTTAAAAATTAAAAAAAAACATAACAATTAAATAAAATTTAAATTATATTTAAAAATCAAATCACAATTAAATTAAATCACATTTAAAACTTAAACAAAAATTAAATTGAAATTAAACCAAAAGCAAAATTAAAATTAATTTTAAAATCACAAACGCATAAAACACAGGGTTATTTATAAAACACTAAGAACTTCTTAGGGAGTGAGAGTACACACGATTATAAACAACTTTTACAAAATGCAATGTTTAGCCGATGAAAATATATGAAAAAACTAATATTTTTTTCGAGTTTTCAGCGTTGGTCTCAAGGAATAAGTTGTTTATAATAATGTGTACTTTCACTCTACCTAATTAGCCCGCCATGTCCCACTATTGGAAAAAGGCTTGCCTCTCCCTTTTCCACACACGTCCTCTGCATCTACTTTTAAACAAAAACTTACCTCACATACTCCGCACCAAATACCTTCAAACCCCTATATTTTCCCTCTCTAAAACTTAAAACATTTCTCGATCGATTTCGTAGAGTAAAGAGCTGTAGCGATACAAAGTTTGTGAAGTATTATCGAGCAAATATGTTCAGTGTTGAAAGCTGTTACTTCGCATGAAAAATGAGTTCTGGATCGAGTTGATACCGATGTGTGTAGATTGAAGTTATGTACGGGGTTGTTTTTAGGGTTCCGTTCGACCAAATGTTACCCTCTGTCATGGCTAATTTGCTCCGCACCGAGTGAACCGATTCCGTTGGAATTTTGCACACACGTGAATATAGGTATGTGACTCAAACATGTGCGCGTCAAATAAATAGAATGCAAAGTTTGGCTATCGCATTTTGAGGACCAGTTAATGAGAAATTAAAAAAAAATCATGATGTATCGTGAGATATTATAACATGAAAAAGTGGAATGCCGCACACAATGTATTTTTTTTTACTTTCACATAATTTTAAAATAACGAATTTTGGAGTTAAAAAAAGAAAACTGACCATCACCATCACCACCATAGACTACTTAAAGACACTTTTTTTTAAATTATAGATTACAGGAAAATCTGAAAGACGTGGTTAGGTGACTATGGATTTAAAATAACGCGTAAAATCTATGATTCTTTTGGAACCGACCTTTGCGCACGAATTCGACTCGCACTTGGCCTTTATTAATGGCTTTTGACGTTGTCAACCGTACTTGATTAATAAAACATACCTCGAGTATTTGAATTTAGAATTCAAAGTTAAGAACTTGGCATGAAAACTTAGTGCCAATTCTTCTAATTATCAAATTTCATTCGCATTCGCGTGCCAGTCGCATGTAAAAAATGTTTGGAAATTGAGGCTTTTTTGTCAGAATGAAAATGAGATGCTAATGTGAACGTTGCTTAAAAGTTAGTAGAATTGGCCCACTGAACAAAGTTTAGTAATAACGTAGAGCTTGACAAGGTCTTAGTTTTAGAATTTTTTATTCAGAAACCGGAGATTAATATTTACCACCGTTGAGATTCTCAGTCGAAAACTGTTTGAAATAATAGTACACGCGCTTCAGTTATTTCTTTACTAGCATTTAAAAGTCGATTCACTTACGTAAAAAAGTGCCTACCACGGGAAGATACTATCAGAATAAAAGTTCTGTGTCCTAATTCAAGGTCTGCCCGTGTGCCATGTTTAACATTCAGCTGTTGAGAAACATCCAAAAATATAATTTTTAATACCTTTTAGCGGATATCTCGTTTTTTCCCGTTTCTGGAAATTGCCTCTTACCCTCTTACTAATAAACACAGAAAAAAGTTATACCTGGAATAAAAAAAAAAATAACCATACATTTTTATAGGTTCAAACTTGAAATAACTTTATTCTGTGTGTTTGAGTATGAGGGTTAATGCCCCCCCTAAACTCTGCAAGGAAGCTACATGCCAAATTTCAGCCTACGACCAGTAGTTTCGGCTGTGCGTTGTCTGTCAGTCACTGAGTCAGTCACTAATAGGGTTAAGTACTAAAGTTCAATCACTTCCAAACAAGAACAAAGCAGACCCTTGTCCACCTGTGGGAAGGAAAGAAAGGACATCCATGAAGATTTTGACACATTAAAAAAGGTTAATTTTTATTACCCACTTATAATAATATACTTTCTAACAAGAACAAACAGGAAACTATCCTTCCTTTCTCAGTTTTAATAAATTATCACAACAAACCCACAATCTAGACAAAAAGTCAGAGATAACGCCTAACAATGTAGATGTCTTTTAAAACAACAGTAGGCAAGGGAATTTGAAAGTTAAAATTTATTCATAGGGAACAATTCCGCTTAATCCAACTAGGCGCGTAATTAAATTGTTCTTGAAGAATAATCCCATCCCTCATATGATGTTTTTGTTCAGCATCCATTGAGATATTTTGGAAGACTGATTTGATTAATTCAGAGATGCATGACAAAACTGTCGGCAATAATCATATTCAGTTATAAAATAAGCTGCTAGGCTAAAACGGGAAAGTGTGGGTGATGCCAGCCGCATACACCGCAAAGGCATCAGTCTCCCCAAATGGATGCCTGAGGATGGACAACGCCATAGTGGCCGGCCTGGGAAGAGGTGTTAAGACGACCAAGACGCCTACTGCAAGGGCTGGTTCGAGATGACTCAGGAAAAGACTACCTTACTCGATTTTGAGGAGGTCAAAAAAATGTTCTGAATAAGAATCAGAACAGGGACTAGAGAGAGAAGAGTATTTGGAAAAGAACTATTTAACTTTTTAACCGATTCTTTCGCATTCAAAATAATGAAGACGAATGAACCATGCTGCTAAGAAGTTGCCCGAGTCTGTGTTTTCTGATGTATTCTAGGGTCAAGAGAGAGTATGTTACTTTTAGGCAAGCGTGAACTATTGTCGATCACATAATCGCTTACCATCAAGTGAGATAGTGGTCAAACGCGAACTTATCAATAATGAAAAAATATATATCCTGAATATGAACTTCTTGGGAAAGTGTCTCACTGCCAGGAAAGGTCGCTCTTACTTCTATCCATTTTTCTCTCATTAAAGCAATCGAAGCAATTCTTTAGGACATTTATAGTCTAACTTACCTCAATCCTAATTTCGGGGTCGATCGTGCATTCAGTTTTTGATGTTTGCAACCAAATTTTGCTGGTTTCAAGTAACTGGCTTGGCTTAAAGCAAGTGTTACCCTACATGTTATATCATGTTCAATACTGTCATCAAAACAACCTGGCCTTTGTTCCCATAAACACGTATTCTGACTACATACAACACGTCATCAATCGGGCTACTACATCGTACCACCTATCCCTAAAACTGGGCTGTTCCCGAAATACGCGTTGTATGATTTATATTCGATCACCGTAGCTTTGCCGTACCTAACTAGCAGTAACAAACGTAGAAGCAGAAAACCAACTGGGAACCAACCAACGACTTCATGACAGTTCTAGGAATATAAAAAAAATGAAATCCTTCAGGCAATAATTGTTCGAATAAGACTTAAACTATGTGACATTCTAGGAGTATGAGCAATAACGAATAACTAAACTTCAAAGTGTTAGGGACAGACCTCATGACACTTCAAAAGCATTTGTCAATCCCATATTTTAAGTGGGTGCTTGTGACGTCACTTTTGAGGAAAAGTTTACTCAAATGTGACGTCACGTCCTTATTTTTTTTTGTATCCGTGAAAAAAAGAAAAAAATACAGAGTCCAGTATTTTTGTTGGAAATCTATTTGACGGACTTAGTAGAATTTTTAGTCAACTAAAAAATCACTACATCATCGCTTACCATTAGGTGAGATAGTGGTCAAACACGTGCCTATCAATGGTAAAAAAAACCTACCCCGTTACCTACATGTTTGTTTACAATGGCTCTTCTGGTATTCCCCAAGCATTTAGTAGTACCCTATCAGTTTTGAAACTGGTGGTAGATTGAGCGTGGTTAACGATTGATGCAGCTCTGTAACATGGAGTTGAAAGGCTATCTAGTGTTCAATCCGTGCCAGTGTAACTTGTTAATGGAGGACCAAGAATCTACAAAATGGATGAAAATCGGTAACCATGGTAATAGACCCGAAGAGAACTGTAAATGCAGGATTATTATATGTTTTGCAAGTATTCAATAAAATAAAATCTCGTTCCGACTATATTTTTACCCTGGTTTACTTGTATTAAATTTTACATCTTGTTTTGGGTGAAAAATGAATCTCATTTCATATGGTTTATTTTCTTTTTCAAGTTTTTACAATCATATAAAATTATCAGGTGCGATTACACTTGATTTTTCTCCCGAATTCGACAGCCTATCTAATCCGGGCAAACGACCAAGGATAAGTGAATGGGGAGATACACCAATCTTTAAATTTAGTCTTTTAGGAAGATAAATCATCAAATGACTCCTCCCGCTATAGGTGGAGCAGAAGGGAGTATCAGACTCTTACTGACTAAAACCCATCCGTGTTCCTACTAATGCCCTTTGCGTTCTAGGGCCATGGTGACTCTTTCGAACAAATTCCGCAACCCTGGCAGGCACTGGCCGGAAAATCTAGTCTAGCTTCAGCTTCTTGACTTCATTCAAATTAGTCGTAGTGGTAAGCCTATAGTCCATTCTGATGACCAAAGTAATTAAAACATCGGTGCCCGAATTCGAGTCAAGTCTTTCGGGCACCCGAATTCGGGCTAGCGACCAAGTGTAATTATTATCATGTGATAGTAAAAAAACAGAGACGCCAAAACGATTCTATTACTTGGAGGGCAGTGACTATATTTTGTGGAAAATAATCTCACCAGTACAATGAATGCAAAAGACCTTATAAAAGCCTTCAAATAACGACACTAAAATCTCCCTGGAGTATATTACCTTTCGTTTAAAAAAAAGCTTTTTTCGTGCCTAGTAGACAAGATTAAAATTTATTAAACATAAAAAGGGCATTAAGTAACCCAGGAGGTTTCTGAACGAGATTGAAATCGTAATAGGTAACAGCAAATAGAACAGACAAAAAAATCTCGGTAACCTATATACTCGTATGAACGTCATCAACGTTGATTAGCGCTTATTACTTATGTAAGTTAGCTTAACTTTCGAATTTCTTATCTTATGCATGTGGTGTTTACCTTTAAGTAATTATTACACTGTAAATTTATTTTAAGGCATGTGTTTCTTATTCGAATTCATTGCAAATAAATGTTGGTAAACCTAAAAAATAAATAAATAAACACTTTAATTTATATTTCAAGATAATTTGTATCCATCGCCGTCAATTCAAGTATCGACTATAGTATTGTATATTGTAAGTTGATTTTTAAATGGCCATTAAAATTAAAAAGCCTTTTAAAGTTTGCAATCGAATTTGTACTTTGTTTTTTAAGACAAAGAGATAGTTGTTCCAATCATTAATCATCATCTGCCTAGCCTTATCCCAAGTTTATTTTTTGGATCGGCTAGATTCAGCTGAATGCCAAACCTTCACAACCTAGTCACTTACTGAAAATACGAGTAGTTTAGACTACGAATGCATTGTACAAAAATTACATTTAAATAAAACTATGGATCTTGCACTGCAAGAAAACTATAAAATGAAAAGTAATTTTGAATGAAATTGTATGCAGACTGCAAATTCAAAGTAGAAACATCTGGGGACTATAAAATTTGTGTGCAAAAGCAAAGAAAACCATCATAATATGTAATATACAAGTGGATGTAGGTAGGGAATCTCGTTTCTGCTCTAATAATACCAAGTATGTTGTTGATAGCAATATGGAAATAATGAATTCTACAAGTTTTATTAAACCTGCCTTGTTAGTTAGTTATACTTAATGTATGTCACACAGTCACATCTTGCAACTGAACGCTAAATCGCAAAACAGTTACTCCCAATCGATAGACGATCGATATTGATCGATTGGTATGGTAGCTTTGGCTGATCGACGGATACCGGCCGATAAACAATTGATCGATCGCTGATCGATGCCATCGATCAACGTTGATCGATTGGTGTGGTAGAAACTATCGATCGACATAAACTAATCTATTCTACCATCGGTCAATGGCTTCGATCGACTATCGATCAATCGGTGTGGTGTGTGACATCATTCTTAATACCAATATTTGACCAATATTTGAAGCATAAAGTGAATTCCAAATTAAATATTGTAACACATAGTGTACAGTATCAAGCAGTTAAATTATTTAATTGCTTGCCTAAAGAAATAAAACAAGTGTTGTATAAATTCACCTTATTTAAAAATAAACTTAAAAAGTTCTTACTGGAAAAAGGTTTCTATTCTGTGGATGAGTTCATGACTCAACATAATAAATATCATTGATTCTTTGTTTCTGTTTTCATTATTTATGTTTGATTTTTGATTATGATTTTTAAAATTATTACGGGACATTTTTGATTATTTTATTGTTTTGTGTGACATGTTTTTTTTCTCATTATACATATTTTTGACGTTTTAATTAATTGTGTTTGACATGAATTAATGTTTTAATTGATTTTATGTATTAATTTTTGGCTCCAAATTAATTTAAATTGTAAATGGTTCTATTTCTGTTGACATTTTTAATTATTTTCTTTATTGTTTTTTTTTACATTAATTAAATTGAGAGGATGATTTTCTTTTTGCAATGTTTAAGTTGATCGATTTCATCTTCTTTAATTGTTTGCTAAATTGTAAATGGTTCTATATCTGTTGACATTTTTAGTTATTTTCTTTATTGTTTTTATTTTTAATCCATTAATTTAATTGAGAGGATGATTTTCTTTTTTTAATGTTTAATTTGATCGATTTCATCTTTTTTAATTGTTTGCTAAACTGTTTTTCTGTTCTGTTTTTTTTTTGTAACACATTCAGACACAATGTAAATTGTTATTGGATTGAATAAATGAAATGAAAATGAAATGAAATAATACAAAATGGCACACTCCCAAAAATGGCTGACCAATTATTTTATGCACTCCCATGATACGGGTATCAAATGATAGGATTTGCTAAGAGGAATACGAAAAATTAAAATATAAATGAACCATTTTATTTTATTTCACAAGACAAGTTGAGATCTGGTAGAATTAAACCATTGCGGCGTGATTGAGTAAGTAACAAATAATAAAACGACATTCAGTGGGGAGTCTTAGACTGCATGAAATTCTTTTTCCCGACACAGATCAAACCACGATGAAAAATATTCCATTCTTTGTTCCAAACAACTTTGTGTAGGCGTTCAAGCTTCACAGTGGAACTAACAAACATGAACACATAGTCATACGGACAATGCAAAACACAATACCCCTTCTTTTGACCTCCGTAGTCAGGTATAACAAAGAATGGACCAGACTGTAAATATTATTATTGTCGTTTATTTCTTAAAAGTCAAATTCTTTAAATTGTAAACAATAAGTATATTGTTTAAATTTTTAGGGTTCCGTACCAAAAGGGTAACCAATGGAATCGTATTACTAAGCCTCCGCTGTCCATCCGTCTGTCTGTCAGCGGACTGTATCTCAAGAACCGTAATAGGTAGACAATTGAAATTTTCACAGATTGTGTAATTCTATTGCCGTTATAAAAAGAAACAATAAAATGGTTTATTTTGGCAGGTTTTTTAACATTTATTGAAAATACATACAAAAATCTTTACAAATAGGGTAGTACGAAGTGTTTGATAGATTATAGAAAACCAGTTCTGAGTTCTTTTGGTCCGAGAGACCGCACGGAGTTATATACGTAGTTCAAACTTATTTATAGCCAGTTTATAACGGTTAATTAAGAAATTATTGAAAGCTGGATACCCTTTAATAATTTCTCCACTTCCTTTCCAAATTACGCGATACAAATTCTAAACCGAAAATAATTTTCTACTTTAAAAAGCTGATAGGAAATATAACAAAGTTTGAACTGAAATTTACCAAGAAAGTACGATCTCTGAAAAGTTCCTAGCTAATTCAAAAGCCTCATATCCCGTTTCTTCTCGTTTCCGGAAGAATTACGAGAAATCCTATCTTAGTACTTCCCTACACACCTTAAGGAACCTACATGCCAAATTTCAGCTTTCTACGACCAGTAGTTTTGGCTGTGCGTTGTCTATCAGTCACTCAGTCACACAATAAGTCAGTAACGGAAGAATTTTGTATATTAAGAAATATTGATTGATGTATGGATTTAATGACTTTAACAAGAAACAACCTACGTACTCCAAAAATCATGTCTGTCTACAGCAAATTACCTGATGGCTTCAAAATTCTCAGCCTCATAATTTATTTCCTTGACTTCATGGAATTTTGACTTCTATACTCTCTTTCCCAACTATTATTCAATTTATTTCGTAATTCTAATAATTATTAATAATTGTATGGAATAATATTATGATGATCTATAATTTTACCTACTATATTTGTACGCCGGAAATGGCAGAATATTATGGACGTAATACATAATAATGCAAATAACAGCTTTGTACAATATTCCGATAAATAAATCTATTCTATTCTGTTCTGTTCTTTTCTGTTCTGCTCTGCTCTGCTCTGTTCTGTTCTGTGCTATTCTATTGTATTCTATTATATTCTGTTCTGTTCTATTCTATACTAATCTATTCTATTCTAAGCTATAAAAAAACATAATCACCGACACCACATTTTTTAAAATCATTACACAAAATATTGCTCAGCATGTACTACATAACAGACCGTCTATCCAACATGCGACCTCTTTCAAAAATCTTATACGTATATATTTTTATTCTTTTTCACAACTCAGCGCGTTTAGCTTAAAATAATGGCTCTACAAAATATATGAGACCTCTCACCCTTTGCCTCTAGTATATAATTTATCACGCGAAAATTCCCCTCTACAGCGAAATATTGGGGTACTGCTATTAAAAACCGTAATAGAAAATGATAAGACGATTCGCTTGACAGATTTGTAATTTATTACCCGACTAGCTGACCCGCGCGGCTTCGCTCCCGTCAACTGGCTACTCTACCTACCGACCCTAACCTACCTACCCTACCTACCTACCATAGCTACCCTACCTCACCTACCTTACCTACCTACCCTACCTACCTACTTACCCTACCTACCATAACTACCCTACCTCACCTACCTTACCTACCTACCCTACCTACCTGCCTACCTACCCTACCTACCTGCCTACCTACCTGTCTACCTACCCTACCTACCTGCCTACCTACCCTACCTACATACTCATTTTTTTTTGTATTTTAATTCTTATTATGCTATTCCGGACAAAGGAATTAGTCTTCGTCCCGAATAAAACACAAAAACTATGAAAATCGGTCGAGCCGTTCTCGAGTTAGTTAGAACAGTGTTCGAACAAACCCGACTTTGAGAATTTTGCTACATTGTGAAAGATTCGACATTTTTCTAGAAGACAATTTTATATCAGCGAGACAGAAATAAAACGAAAAAAACTTTTTTACAAAAAATGTAACCGACTTCCAAAACAAAACACTGCAAAGTATAAAATAACTTTAATTTCGGAAGTCGGTGTTTTTAGTTTTTTCGCTTTTTGACACCGACTTCCGAAATTAAAGTTATTTTATACTTTACAGTGTTTTGTTTTGGAAGTCGGTTACATTTTTTGTAAAAAAGTTTTTTATTTTTCACTATTTAGTGGTACCTGCGTACCCATTCACAGCGTACCGGCGTGATGTTATGTTATGAAAATAAAACTTACTAAGTGCTTTCGGTGTAAAGGTCTCGTCAATACGAATGAAATAAGCCCAAACACTTGGTAGTTCCTACATACCGATGTGGAGTTCCCTTGACTCTCTGTCGTCTCCATCATCAGGTCTGATCCAAATTTTCATTCTTTTGTAGTATCACCCGATATACACACGAATATCAAGTTTTTACCAAATACGTGCCTACAATTTTCGAGAGTTGCCCTAGATTTCTCAGGGTTTCCATCATCAGATCCTGACGTGGTGGCAATGGGACCACACGGGAAGCACCAGCTTTCAAATAAAAAAAGAATCATGAAAATCGGTTCATCCAGTCGGTTAATATACAGACGAATTGATAACCTCCCCCTTTTTTTGAAGTCGGTTAATAAACTGAAGGAAGACGGACAGCGGTGGCTTATTAATAAATAGGGTTCCGTTAGCAACCTTGGTACGGAACCCTAAAAATCGACTTGGTTCGCACGAATCAAGATCGTACGCGAAGGCTTAAATAATAAGGTCCCATTAGCAACTTTGGCACGGAACCCTATAATTTGCCTTGGCTCGCAAATCGAACCGTCTGATACTTAGCACGAATTAAAAACTTAGTTGCGGGCAACCTGGGAGTCTTTAAGACAAAAGTGAATAGGTTGCTTCTAGGTAAACGTGCTCCATCTTCAACCTCATCATCGCTTACCATCAGGTGAGATAGTGGTCAAACGTATGCCTATCTATAGTAAAAAAAAAATCTACTCCGTATCACCTAACCACAGAGAACTAAATGATAACTCGATTTGACAGTTACTGTGAAATCGTGTTGTCATTCATTCTTAGTTCGGGTTCGGGATTAATCGTAAGTCTGTAGGTGATACGGAGTAGAATACGTCCGCAACTAAGCCCGAAACTACGGACTTCGGACTTAGAGAGTAGCCCCACCAAAATCGATCGCTCCCGTCACCGTGACCAACTTTGGTACGGTACCTTATTATTATTAGCCTTGTTTCGCCAATCGAACCGTTCGTTGCTTCGCTCTAAACGGAATCAATCGCTGAGGCCTTAGAAGTAGGGTCCTGTCAGCACCTTTGGTACGGAACCCTACAGGCCTGATCCGCAAGTCGAACCGTCCAGTACTTCACAAAACTACTGAGTTCTAAATCAGTTTAAGACTCTACGATAAAAGCACTTTAAACGAAACCAGCACAACTCAGAGATTTAAGCAATTTTGGCCCCTATTCGTTTAAGACCTTCCAGAGACCAAACCGAAATTGCTACGAACTACGTCAGTGTATAATAATCGTTTGAGGTCATTCTCCAGCGGAAAATCTTAACACAGAAAAACGCGTCATCAGTGCAACGCCATCTATCGACCATGTAAACTGACAAAATATTTGGCAGCAGAAGACGTTAAATAAGAAGCCCGTATGTAACGATAAATAACGATAAGGTATTAAAATGTTTACTTTTATTTCGCTACGTCTACGTATTAAAAGTTTCACAAATAACTGAATGAATGTGTTTTGGTGTAACATTCATGCTTTCATGCATTTTTTGGTTCCTCAATAGATGGCGCTCTGACTGATCAGAACACAGTAGGAAGTTTCTTACTAAACTAAAAATTCAATATATTTTGATTTTGTTGATCGATTGTAACGATAAATAACGAAAAGGTATAAAAATGGTCACTTTTATTTTGCCACGTATTAAAAGTTTCACGAATAACACAACAATTTTGAATACTTTTGTGCATTTTATTTTTTCTCAATAGATGGCGCTCTGACTCGTCAGAATACATTAGGAAGTTTCTTCATAAACTTAAAAATTCAATATCTTTTGATTTTGTGGGTCGATTTTGATGAAATAAACGCTAAATGTTACTCGGGTTATCACTTAATATTTTTAAGTACTTCGATTTGCAATCCAATCTGTGGTTTATGCGTGATGCTCCCACAAACGCACAGACAAACAGACAAACAGACAAACAGACAAAAATTTCAAAAATTGCATTTTTGTGTTTTATACCTTTTTCCTGAGTTTTCTGTGTAATTTTCATGGAAAAATATTCAATGTACAGACACGGTTTGTCTACGATTTTATTATATGTATAGACTACGGCAAAGCCAAAAGGAAGGGTAATGATTTTAGCAGTCTATGTATGTATGTATGTATGTATGTATATAACTATGTTCCACTCTTGCGCCTAAACCACTGGGCCGATTTTTATGATTGAGATATCAAAAGATTCTTAAAAACGTTCCGGGTGACATAGGCTATATAAATTATTCCTAAATGTATTATGACGGAGTTGACACGTAAATTTCTGTCGACGAAAAAAATAAATTTCAGATAATTGTGATATGTTTCGTATCAAAAGAAAGGTCTTGATGAGCACATTACAAATATGTATGTATATCATATTGTCTAAGTAAACGTATATGTTTAAATTGCTAACAAACAAGTAATAGCAAGCCTGCACTTCGCGCGACGTGGCTGTACAATTTAGTGAAAAACATGATCAAAGTGATACCAACGCGATGTTAATCAAATCTTTGAAATCTTTACGATTTGTTACGCCACTCATTAGAAGAAAAATACATAAAGCGAAATATTTATGTTCCGGATTTATTCGAAGCTCGGTAGATGGTGTTAGCGTCGAAATAAATCAGGCCATGCTTTCGTCTCTGATGTCGCTTCGTCCCCGTAATGGGACGTGGTGAGCGGTCACGACCCTGCTCTTGGCAACCCCTCGACCCGTAAAACGGGCCTCTCAGTACTTGTTCACGTTGGAACGCGCGGGCGCGGTGGCGGGTGCGGTCGCGAAGACGTGGCGGGTTCGTGTTCACATTGGCCGCCTGGCGTTTGCGCGAGTGCGACATGATGAAAACGTGCTAGCGTTTCTAGCGATAAGTTCAAACTGGTTGAACTTACCTGACGTCGCGAGATAATCGCGCGCTCCGCCGCTAGTTCGACGTGAACACACACAAACATCTCACGCGTTTGATATTGACGCGAGCGGCGCGCGCGCGCCGGTCGCTAGCTTGCCCGCTACTTAGACCGCACGTGCGTTTCGTACGTGAACACTTGGATATTACGCCATATGTTTGATATTTCGTGACCGCGCCCGCCACCGCGCCCGCGAGTCAACGTGAACAAGTACTAACTGTGTTCCATAGCTAAAAATGCTTAAATTCGTCGAGTGTGCGCCTGCCCAAAAAGTGATAGCAACTCATACGCAACGTGTATAAATATATGTTGTATACTGCAGGCGCGCTGCGGCGCCGTTATTTCAGTCAGTGTCGCATTTTCACGACACCGTCGGCAGTCAACAGGTTTCGTTTGTTTTTTACCCGACTACGGCAAATCCAAAAGGAAGGGTTATGATTTTAGCTGTCTATGTTTGTATGTATGCATATGTGTATGTTCCACTCTAGCGCCAAACTAAACCACTGAACTGATTGTGATGAATAGGGTATCAATAGATTTGTAAGAACATTGCTGGTGACATAGGCTAGGTATACATTTTCACTTTATTTAAAATGCGAGAAAACGTAAATACACACGTAAATTACTGACTCTGAAAAAACAAAATCATGTTTGGTATCAAAGGAAAGGTCTTAAGGAGCACTTTACAAATATGTACATATCTTGTATTGTCTAAGTAAATAAATATGTATAAATTGTTAACAAACAAGCGACAGTGAGTATTACTGAGTAAGTATCTATGTAGAATCTGTAGAAGAGTCGTTGTTGTACATTAAAATAAAATAAAATAGCCAGGAATAGGTACTAACAGAAACCATTTCCAGCATTTAATTTTGTGACCGTTTGTCTGTTTAGTTGTTCAAAACACGTGGAAAGTACGAAACGAATGAAGATAACTTTTATCAATTGTAATTTTGTAACTCAAAGTACAAAATTAAGATTTTGTTTCATCCGAATCGGTTCGCTCTATCAAAAGATATGTGAATTTAACATTAATTTTCATTACGTAAACCAAATACACACACGTAACGCCATCTATTGAACAAAAAAATAGAACTACCAGTTCATGGAAATAACACATTACATACTGTGGAGTTATTTGTGAAACTTTTGATACGTAGCAAAAGAAAAGTAAGCATTTTCTTATCTTATCGTTAGGGATTTATCGACATATGTAACCGAATTGATATTTTGCTAGATCAACTGCAAGGTCGATGGATAGCATTCTTAATTTGTTCTCAATTTAGTGGTGTTCTTCACGGAAGAAGGACCTTCGCCAATGTCTGCTAACACATGTAACCTAATTTATAATAACCTAAAGCTGTTAAAAGATAGACCCGTATAAGTTTGCCGGGTCTTAAAACTGGAAAGTCGCAGGGACCAGTCGATAGATATGTATATATAAAATCTATCCAGCCTTTTCCCAGCGTTCCGCAGCTGAATACCAGTAATTTACGTGGTGCGGCAGATCTCCACAACCGAGAAACAGAGTAACGCGGTACTTCTTGGCAGACCTGGTGTCAGATATTCTGGCTTCTGACCATCCGTAACGTCTGCCAAAAATCTACAAATAACAGGCGGAACCAACGGCTTAACTTGCTTTCCGAGGCACGGAGGAGTCAGCATGCGTTGTTTAACCGAGAAGATCGACTCGCGTGGCTTTTATCATTTAGACCCGAGATTCTCAGAGATCATTATTGATAATTAGCCGTATTAAATGGGATGAAAAGTCTGACAACTTATGTTACTTATAATTTTGTATCTTTAAAATAATAAAAATAAGTATGTATGTTTATAAGTCGAATTGGCATCCCCAACTCTACGTTAAAGCGCAAATTTTGCGAACAGTCTCCTGATGTTAATGACTAATATTAAGTAGCAATGTAAGTAAATCCAGACTTTATGACTTTTTACGTTTTAACTTATAATAGATAAACAAAATTAAATGAGTCAGAGTTCTTTAACATACTGTATATTAAAGAACTTTGACTCATTTAATTTCAGTGAAAATCAAATTTCCGGTTTAATGCGGAAACCTGGCAACATTAGGTCACCCGCAGGCCTTAACGGCTTATCATCCGTGGTGAGGGCCAAAGCCCCGTGATAGGTTTGTCGCGACTTTTAAGACAAGACAGAGTTTTGAGTTTTTTAAGACAAGACATAAAGTGTTGGTTATCTATCTATGTTCTAAATCTTCATCGTCTGTCAAACCTTTTCCCAAATATATTGGGTTCGGCATCCAGACAAACTGGATCCAGCTGAATACCACACCCCAATAACTGGGTTATCCGATACTTTTTGGCCAGACTAGTGTCAGATTTTCTGGCTTCTGACAATCCGTAACGACTGTCAAAAGTCTACAAATAACAGGCGGGACTTTCCGAAGCACGGAAGAGTGTTGGTATGATAAGATAAGACGATCAACTATCCACGGACCGACTTCAGCAACAGTGGCGTAGCTAGCATGGGTGACTCCTGGGCCACCCTGAAATATTTATGCGTTGCGCGGTGACGGAACTCACAAACCGTCTTTCGAAATTTTTTACACCTCATCTCGGACAGGTTTCATTGTCCCCTGTTAAAGGGTGACACCCGATCATAACAAAAAAGTCAACGAACGATTGAGGTGACACTCAATCGTTCGTTCCCCAAATGCAGAAAACAGCAAGAAAGAACTAAATAAATTTTTACATCTTATCTATGCATCACCATCACATTTTTTCGCCCATATCCACGTGAACAAAGTCACGAGCATAGTTAGTTGTACATAATTAAAATGATAGCGACGTGCAGTTATAAATAGAAACAATTTTTAAAACGGAAAAGTATAAAATAAAAAAAATAGTTTAAAAAACTGTAACCCGACTACAGAAAAATAAAAGTGATCTGAAAAGTATGAAACAAGAAAATATTTCAGAAACAAATCAAGAGATGTACAAAAATGGTGAAAATAAAGCCGTGGTCGCATGCCTTTATAGTTTTATAGGTGTGCCAGGCACCCACATGATATACAGGCATGCGACCACGGCTTTACTTTCACCATTTTTGTACCTCTCTTGATTAGTTTCTGAAATATTTTCTTGTTTCATACTTTTCAGATCACTTTTATTTTTACCCGACTACGGCAAAGCCAAAAGGAAGGGTAATGATTTTAGCTGTCTATGTATGTATGTATGTATGTATGTATATAACTATGTTCCACTCTAGCGCCTAAACCACTGAACCGATTTTTATGATTGAGGTATCAATAGATTCTTAAAAACGTTCCGGGTGACATAGGTTATATAAATTATTCCTAAATCTATTATGGTGTACTTGACAAGAAAATTTCTAACCACGAAAAAAATAAATTTCAGATAATTGTGACATGTTTGATATCAACAGAAAGGTCTTGATGAGCACATTACAAATATGTATGTATATCATATTGTCTAAGTAAACGAATATGTTTAAATTTCTAACAAACAAGTAAAATCAAGCCTGCACTTTATACGAGGTGGCTGTACAATTTAGTGAAAAACATGATCAAAGTGATACCAACACGAAGTTAATCAAATCTTTGAAATCTTTACGATTTGTTATGCTACTCGTTAGGAGAAAAATACATAAAACGAAATATTTATGTTTCGAATTTTTTCGAAGCTCGATAGATGGTGTTAGCGTCGAAATAAATCACGCCATGCTTTCGTCTCTGATGTCGCTTCGTCCCCGTGATGGGACGTGGTGAGCGGTCACGACCCTGCCCTTGGCAACCCCTCGACCCGTAAAACGAGCCTTTCACTGTGTTCCATAGCTACAAATGCTTAATTTCGTCGAGTGTGCGCCTGCCCAAAAAGTGATAGCAACTCATACGCAACGTGTATAAATGCATGTTGCGCGCTGTGGCGCCGTTATCTCAGTGTCACGTTTCGCGACACCTAGTCGGCAGTCAACAGGTTTCGTTTGTTTTTTACCCGACTACGGTAAATCCAAAAGAAAGGGTTATGATTTTAGCTGTCTATGTATGTATGTATGTATATGTGTATGTTCCACTCTAGCGCTTAACTAAACCACTGAACTGATTGTGATGAATAAGGTATCAATAGATTTGTAAAAACTTTGCGGGTGACATAGACTAGGTATACATTTTCACTTTATTTAAAATGAGAGAAAATACACGTAAATTTCTGACTCTGAAATAAAATTAAATTGAAATAATCATAACATGTTTGGTATCAAAGGAAAGGTCTTAATGAGCACTTTACAAATATGTACATATCTTGTATTGTCTAAGTAAATAAATATATATGTTAACAAACAAGCGACAGTGAGTTTTACTGAATAAGTATCTGTGTAGAATCTGTAGAAGAGTCGTTGTTGTACATTTAAATAAAATAAAATAGCCAGGAATAGGTAACTTCTAACAGAAACCATTTCCAGCATTTAATTTTGGACCGTTCGTCTGTTTAGTTGCTCAAAACACGTGGAAAGTATAAAACGAATGCAGATTAAGGTTTTATTTCATCCGAATCGGTTTGCTCTATCCAAAGATATGTGAATTTAACATTAATTTTCATTACGTAAAGCAAGTACACACACGTAACGCCATCTATTGAACAAAAATAGAACTACCAGTTCATGGAAATAACACCAGAACATTACATACTGTGGAGTTATTTGTGAAACTTTTGATACGTAGCAAAAGAAAAGTAAGCATTTTCTTATCTTATCGTTAGGGATTTGTCGATATATGTAACCGAATTGATATTTTGCCAGATCAACTTCAAGGTAGCATTTTTAATTTGATCTCAATTTATCGGTGTTCTTCGCGGAAGAAGGACCCCCGCCCATGTCTGCTAACACATATAACCAAACTTATAATAAGCTAAAGCTGTTGAAAGATAGACCCGTATAAGTTTGCCAGGTCTTAAAACTAGAAAGTCGCATGAAACAGCCGATAGATATGTATATATAATATCTATCCAGCCTTTTTTCAGCGTTCCGCAGCTGAATACCAGTAATTTACGTGGTGCGGCAGATCTCCACAACCCAGAAACAGGGTAATGCGGTACTTCTTGGCAGACCTGGTGTCAGATATTCTGGCTTCTGACCATCATCACGTCTGCCAAAAATCTACAAATAACAGGCGGGACCAGCGGCTTAACTTGCTTTCCGAGGCACGGAGGAGTCTTAGCATGCGTTGTTTAACCGAGAAGATCGACTCGCGTGACTTTTATCATTGAGCCCCGAGATTCTCAGAGACCAATATTGATAATTAGCCGTATTAAATGGGATGAAAAGTCTGACAACTTATGTTACTTATGATTTTGTATTTTTATTAAAATAATAATAATAAGTATGTATGTTTATAATTCTGATTGTTATCCCCAACTCTACGTTAAAGCGCGAATTTTGCGAACAGTCTCCTGACATTACTGACTAATATTAAGTAGCATTGTAAGTAAATCCAGAATTTATGACCAGTAGCAACATTAAACCGTTTTAACTTATAATAGATAAACAAAATTAAATGAGTCAGAGTTCTTTAACATACTGTACATTAAAGAACTTTGACTCATTTAATTTCAGTGAAAATCAAATTTCCGGTTTTATGCGGAAACCTACCAACATTAGGTCACCCGCAGGCCTTAACGGTTTTTCACTCGTAGGTGAGGGGCAAAGCCCCGTGATAGGTTTGTCGCGACTTTTAAGACAAGACATAAAGTGTTGGTTATCTATCTATGTTCTAAATCTTCATCATGTGTCCAATACCAAATATATTAGGTTCGGCTTCCAGACAAACTGGATCCAGCTGAATACTTCACCCCAATAACTAAGAGACCCGGTACTTTTTGACCAGACTGGTGTCAGATTTTCTGGCTTCTGACAATCCGTAGCGACTGTCAAAAGTCTACAAATAACAGGCGGGACCAGCGGATTTAAGTACTTTCCGAGGCACGCAAGAGTCTTGGTATGAGAAGATAAGACTATCAACCATCCACAGACCGACTTCAGCAACAGTGGCGTAGCTAGCATGGGTGACACCTGGGGCACCCCGAAATATTTATGCGTTGTGCGGTGACGGAAGTCACAAGCCGTTTTTCGAAATTTTTCGAAGCTCGATAGATGGTGTTAGCGTCGAAATAAATCACGCCATGCTTTCGTCTCTGATGTCGCTTCGTCCCCGTAATGGGACGTGGTGAGCGGTCACCGACCCTGCTCTTGGCAACCCCTCGACCCGTAAAACGGGCCTCTCACTGTGTTCCATAGCTAAAAATGCTTAAATTCGTCGAGTGTGTGCCTGCCCAAAAAGTGATAGCAACTCATACGCAACGTGTATAAATATATGTTGTATACTGCAGGTGCGCTGCGGCGCCGTTATTTCAGTCAGTGTCGCATTTTCACGACACCTAGTCGGCAGTCAACAGGTTTCGTTTGTGTTTTACCCGACTATGGCAAATCCAAAAGGAAGGGTTATGATTTTAGCTGTCTATGTATGTATGTATGTATATGTGTATGTTCCACTCTAGCGCCTAACTAAACCACTGAACTGATTGTGATGAATAAGGTATCAATAGATTTGTAAGAACTTTGCGGGTGACATAGGCTAGGTAGACATTTTCACTTTATTTAAAATGCGAGAAAATACACGTAAATTTCTGACTCTAAAAAAAAAAATTAAGATAATCATAACATGTTTGGTATCAAAGGAAAGGTCTTAAGGAGCACTTTACAAACATGTACATATGTTGTATTGTCTAAGTAAATAAATATGTATAAATAAAATTGTTAACAAACAAGCGACAGTGCGTATTACTGAGTAAGTATCTATGTAGAATCTGTAGAAGAGTCGTTGTTGTACATTAAAATAAAATAAAATAGCCAGGAATAGGAACTAACAGAAACCATTTCCAGCATTTAATTTTGTGACTGTTTGTCTGTTTAGTTGTTCAAAACACGTGGAAAGTATAAAACGAATGCAATGATAACTTTTATCAATTGTAATTTTGTAACTCAAAGTACACAATTAAGGTTTTGTTTCATCCGAATCGGTTCGCTCTATCAAAAGATATGTGAATTTAACATTAATTTTCATAACGTAAAGCAAACACACACACGTAACGCCATCTATTGAACAAAAAAATAGTACTACCAGTTCATGGAAATAACACATTACATGCTGTGGAGTTATTTGTGAAACTTTTGATACGTAGCAAAAGAAAAGTAAGCATTTTCTTATCTTATCGTTAGGGATTTATCGACATATGTAACCGAATTGATATTTTGCTAGATCAACTGCAAGGTCGATGGATAGCATTCTTAATTTGTTCTCAATTTAGCGGTGTTCTTCACGGAAGAAGGACCTTCGCCAATGTCTGCTAACACATTTAACCTAACTTATAATAAGCTAAAGCTGTTAAAAGATAGACCCGTATAAGTTTGCCAGGTCTTAAAACTGGAAAGTCGCAGAGACCAGCCGATAGAAATGTAAATATAATATCTATCCAGCCTTTTCCCAGCGTTCCGCAGCTGAATACCAGTAATTTACGTGGTGTGGCAGATCTCCACAACCGAGAAACAGGGTAACGCGGTACTTCTTGGCCAACCTGGTGTCAGATTTTCCGGCTTCTGACCATCCGTAACGTCTGCCAAAAATCTACAAATAACAGGCGGGACGAACGGCTTAACTTGCTTTCCGAGGCACGGAGGAGTCTTAGCATGCGTTGTTTAACCAAGAAGATCGACTCGCGTGGCTTTTATCATTTAGCCCCGAGATTCTCAGAGATCATTATTGATAATTAGCCGTATTAAATGGGATGAAAAGTCTGACAACTTATGTTACTTATGATTTTGTATCTTTAAAATAATAATAATAATAAGTATGTATGTTTATAAGTCGGATTGGTATCCCCAACTCTACGTTAAAGCGCAAATTTTGCGAACAGTCTCCTGATGTTAATGACTAATATTAAGTAGCAAGTAAATCCAGACTTTATGATACTGGTCATAAAGTCTGGTCTAAACATTAAACCGTTTTAACTTATAAAAGATAAACAAAATTAAATGAGTCAGAGTTCTTTAACATACTGTATATTAAAGAATTTTGACTCATTTTATTTCAGTGAAAATCAAATTTCCGGCGGAAACCTGGCAACATTAGGTCACCCGCAGGCCTTAATGGCTTATCATCCGTGGTGAGGGGCAAAGCCCCGTGATAGGTTCGTCGCGACTTTTAAGACAAGACAAAGTTTTGAGTTTTAAGACAAGACATAAAGTGTTGGTTATCTATCTATGTTCTAAATCTTCATCATCTGTCCAACCTTTTCTCAAATATATTGGGTTCGGCATCCAGACAAGCTGGATCCAGCTGAATACCACACCCCAATAACTGGGTGATCCGGTACTTTTTGGCCAGACTGGTGTCAGATTTTCTGGCTTCTGACAATCCGTAACGACTGTCAAAAGTCTACAAATAACAGGCGGGACTTTCCGAAGCACGGAAGAGTGTTGGTATGATAAGATAAGACGATCAACCATCCACAGACCGACTTCAGCAACAGTGGCGTAGCTAGCATGGGTGACACCTGGGCCACCCCGAAATATTTATGCGTTGCGCGGTGACGGAAGTCACAAACCATTTTTCGATTTTTTTTACACCTCATCTCGGACAGGTTTTATGGTCCCCTGTTAAAGGGTGACACCCGACCGTAACAAAAAAGTCAACGAACGGTTGAGTGTCACCACCAAATGCAGAAAACAGCAAGAAAGAACTAAAGAAATTTTTACATCTTATCTATGCATCACCATCACATTTTTTCGCCAATATCCACGTGAACAAAGTCACGAGCATAGTTAGTTGTACGTAATTAAAATGATAGCGACGTGCAGTTATAAATAGAAACGATTTTTAAAACGGAAAAGTATTAAATAAAAAAATTAGTTTAAAAAACTGTAACCCGACTACAGAAAAATAAAAGTGATCTGAAAAGTATGAAACAAGAAAATATTTCAGAAACAAATCAAGAGAGGTAAAAAAATGGTGAAAGTAAAGCCGTGGTCGCATGCCTGTATATCATGTGGGTGCCTGGCACACCTATAAAACTATAAAGGCATGCGACCACGGCTTTACTTTCACCATTTTTTTACCTCTCTTGATTTGTTTCTGAAATATTTTCTTGTTTCATACTTTTCAGATCACTTTTATTTTTCTGTAGTCGGGTTACAGTTTTTTAAACTAATTTTTTTATTCTGTAGTCGGGTTACAGTTTTTTAAACTAAATTTTTTATTTTATACTTTTCCGTTTTAGAAGTCGTTTCTATTTATAACTGCACGTCGCTATCATTTTAATTATGTACAACTAAGTATGCTCGTGACTTTGTTCACGTGGATATGGGCGAAAAAATGTGATGGTGATGCATGGATAAGATGTAAAAATTTCTTTAATTCTTTCTTGCTGTTTTCTGCATTTGGGGGTGACACTCAACCGTTCGTTGACTTTTTTGTTATGGTCCGGTGTCACCCTTTAACAGGGTACAATGAAACCTGTCCGAGATGAGGTGTAAAAAGTTTCGAAAAATGGTTTGTGATTTCCGTCATCGCGCAACGCATAAATATTTCGGGGTGCCCCAGGTGTCACCCATGCTAGCTACGCCACTGTTGCTGAAATCGGTCTATGGATGGTTGATCGATACCAAGACTCTTGCGTGCCTCGGAAAGTACCTACTTAAATCCGTTGGTCCCGCCTGTTATTTGTAGACTTTTGACAGTCGTTACGGATTGTCAGAAGCCAGAAAATCTGACACCGGTCTGGCCAAAAAGTACCGGATCACCCAGTTATTGGGGTGTGGTATTCAGCAGGATCCAGCTTTTCTGGATGCCGGACCCAATATATTTGAGAAAAGGTTGGACAGATGATGAAGATTTAGAACATAGATAACCAACACTTTATGTCTTGTCTTAAAACTCAAAACTTTGTCTTGTCTTAAAAGTCGCGACGAACCTATCACGGGGCTTTGCCCCTCACCACGAATGATAAGCCATTAAATTAAATTAAATTAAATAAAACTTTATTTTCAGACCACAGTCCATAATTTCGTTAGTATTTTGGTGTTAGTAACAATGGTGCCTACCTAAGTAGGTTAGTATTGTTAGTTTACATATAAAAGATTTATTTATTTGATTATACCTTTGACTGTTTTAAGGCCTGCGGGTGACCTAATGTTGCCAGGTTTCCGCATAAAACCGGAATTTGATTTTCACTGAAATTAAATGAGTCAAAGTTCATTAATATACAGTATGTTAAAGAACTCCGACTCATTTAATTTTGTTTATCTATTATAAGTTAAAACGGTTTAATGTTGCTACTGGTCACAAAGTCTGGATTTACTTGCTACTTAATATTAGTCTTTAACATCAGGAGACTGTTCGCAAAATTTGCGCTTTAACGTAGAGTTGGGGATGCCAATCCGACTTATAAACATACATACTTGTTGTCAGACTTTTCATCCCATTTAATACGGCTAATTATCAATAATGATATCTGGGAATCTCGGGGCTAAATGATAAAAGCCACGCGAGTCGATCTTCTTGGTTAAACAACGCATGCTAAGACTCCTCCGTGCTTAGGAAAGCAAGTTAAGCCGTTGGTCCCGCCTGTTATTTGTAGATTTTTGGCAGACGTTACGGATGGTCAGAAGTCAGAATATCTGACACCAGGTCGGCCAAGAAGTACCGCGTTACCCTGTTTCTCGGTTGTGGAGATCTGCCGCATCACGTAAATTACTGGTATTCAGCTGCGGAACGCTGGGAAAAGGCTGGATAGATATTATATGTACATATCTATCGGCTGGTCCCTGCGACTTTCCAGTTTTAAGACCTGGCAAACTTATACGGGTCTAACTTTTAACAGCTTTAGCTTATTATAAGTTAGGTTACATGTGTTAGCAGACATTGGCGAAGGTCCTTCTTCCGTGAAGAACACCGCTAAATTGAGAACAAGTTAAGAATGCTATCCATCGACCCTGCAGTTGATCTAGCAAAATAAAAATTCGGTTACATATATCGATAAATCCCTAACGATAAGATAAGAAAATGCTTACTTTTCTTTTGCTACGTATCAAAAGTTTCACAAATAACTCCACAGCATGTAATGTGTTATTTCCATGAACTGGTAGTACTATTTTTGTTCAATAGATGGCGTTACGTGTGTGTATTTGCTTTACGTAATGAAAATTAATGTTAAATTCACATATCTTTTGATAGAGCGAACCGATTCGGATGAAACAAAACCTTAACTTTGTACTTTGAGTTACAAAATTACAATTGATAAAAGTTATCTGCATTCGTTTTATACTTTCCACGTGTTTTAAACAGACAAACAGTCACAAAATTAAATGCTGGAAAAGGTACTGTTAGTACCTATTCCTGGCTATTTTATTTTAATGTACAACAACGACTCTTCTACAGATTCTACATAGATACTTACTCAGTAATACTCACTGTCGCTTGTTTGTTAACAATTATATTTATACATATTTATTTACTTAGACAATACAAGATATGTACATGTTTGTAAAGTGCTCCTTAAGACTTTTCCTTTGATACCAAACATTTTAAATAAAGTGAAAATGTCTACCTAGCCTATGTCACCCGCAAAGTTCTTACAAATCTATTGATACCTTATTCATCACAATCAGTTCAGTGGTTTAGTTAGACGCTGGAGTGCAACATACACATATACATACATAGATACATAGACAGCTAAAATCATAACCCTTCCTTTTGGATTTCCCGTAGTCGGGTAAAAAACAAACGAAACCTGTTGACTGCCGACTAGGTGTCGTGTAAATGCGACACTGACTGAAATAACGGCGCCGCAGCGCACCTGCAGTATACAACATATATTTATACACGTTGCGTATGAGTTGCTATCACTTTTTGGGCAGGCACACACTCGACGAATTTAAGCATTTTTAGCTATGGAACACAGTGAGAGGCCCGTTTTACGGGTCGAGGGGTTGCCAAGAGCAGGGTCGTGACCGCTCACCACGTCCCATTACGGGGACGAAGCGACATCAGAGACGAAAGCATGGCCTGATTTATTTCGACGCTAACACCATCTATCGAGCTTCGAATAAATCCGGAACATAAATATTTCGCTTTATGTATTTTTCTTCTAATGAGTGGCGTAACAAATCGTAAAGATTTCAAAGATTTGATTAACATCGCGTTGGTATCACTTTGATCATGTTTTTCACTAAATTGTACAGCCACGTCGCGCGAAGTGCAGGCTTGCTATTACTTGTTTGTTAGCAATTTAAACATATACGTTTACTTAGACAATATGATATACATACATATTTGTAATGTGCTCATCAAGACCTTTCTTTTGATACGAAACATATCACAATTATCTGAAATTTATTTTTTTCGTCGACAGAAATTTACGTGTCAACTCCATCATAATACATTTAGGAATAATTTATATAGCCTATGTCACCCGGAACGTTTTTAAGAATCTTTTGATATCTCAATCATAAAAATCGGCCCAGTGGTTTAGGCGCAAGAGTGGAACATAGTTATATACATACATACATACATACATACATACATAGACTGCTAAAATCATTACCCTTCCTTTTGGCTTTGCCGTAGTCGGGTAATAAATTACAAATCTGTCAAGCGAATCGTCTTATCATTTTCTATTACGGTTTTTAATAGCAGTACCCCAATATTTCGCTGTAGAGGGGAATTTTCGCGTGATAAATTATATACTAGAGGCAAAGGGTGAGAGGTCTCATATATTTTGTAGAGCCATTATTTTAAGCTAAACGCGCTGAGTTGTGAAAAAGAATAAAAATATATACGTATAAGATTTTTGAAAGAGGTCGCATGTTGGATAGACGGTCTGTTATGTAGTACATGCTGAGCAATATTTTGTGTAATGATTTTAAAAAATGTGGTGTCGGTGATTATGTTTTTTTATAGCTTAGAATAGAATAGATTAGTATAGAATAGAACAGAACAGAATATAATAGAATACAATAGAATAGCACAGAACAGAACAGAGCAGAGCAGAGCAGAACAGAAAAGAACAGAACAGAATAGAATAGATTTATTTATCGGAATATTGTACAAAGCTGTTATTTGCATTATTATGTATTACGTCCATAATATTCTGCCATTTCCGGCGTACAAATATAGTAGGTAAAATTATAGATCATCATAATATTATTCCATACAATTATTAATAATTATTAGAATTACGAAATAAATTGAATAATAGTTGGGAAAGAGAGTATAGAAGTCAAAATTCCATGAAGTCAAGGAAATAAATTATGAGGCTGAGAATTTTGAAGCCATCAGGTAATTTGCTGTAGACAGACATGATTTTTGGAGTACGTAGGTTGTTTCTTGTTAAAGTCATTAAATCCATACATCAATCAATATTTCTTAATATACAAAATTCTTCCGTTACTGACTTATTGTGTGACTGAGTGACTGATAGACAACGCACAGCCAAAACTACTGGTCGTAGAAAGCTGAAATTTGGCATGTAGGTTCCTTAAGGTGTGTAGGGAAGTACTAAGATAGGATTTCTCGTAATTCTTCCGGAAACGAGAAGAAACGGGATATGAGGCTTTTGAATTAGCTAGGAACTTTTCAGAGATCGTACTTTCTTGGTAAATTTCAGTTCAAACTTTGTTATATTTCCTATCAGCTTTTTAAAGTAGAAAATTAATTATTTACCGATTACTTCCGGGATATTAATTATTTTTTGTCCTATTACCATCCAGGACGTGGTCAACCCGTGTGCCAAGTGTTACAAATCCGTCCAATGGTTTTGGCTGGAAGGGGTAACAAATGGGCTGATATATGTACAAACAGACTTTAATATCTACGAAAAAATGGATTGACCAAATTCTTGCCTTCAATTAAAGTCTACGATTTAACGAGCGAGCCCTGAAAAAATTATTTCAGTTAACGAGATAAAACAAACATTTACGAGTAATAAGCAATTTTATTATAAGTACACGGAATACTATCGTTACTACTTTTCTTAATGATGTTTTCGAACCAATGGTTGTCTAGAAAAAAATACTTTTTGATATAAGACCGCCGTTTGCAGCGTTAATATACTATCCATTTTTGGTTGAGATACGTTATTCTTTTTAAAAAGTCTCTTTAATTAATTTTCGAAGGTTAGTTGTTATTTATAATTTACTGTTAGGAAACGTTGTTTATTAATTAATTAATACCTAAAGGATTGGAACGCGGCCATCAGCTAATGCTTCATAAATATTTAACGTTTCACGTCATGGGGAAAGTTTATTTAACCATATTATTGTGCCTGTACTTAATTGATTGATTTATCTATTTTCCTTATATTTGCAAAATAATAGTGGCATTTTTATCAACAAAAAACTGTATTTAATTGATTGATTTATGTATTTTGCTAATGTTAGCAAAATGTTAGTGGTATTTTTTACCAACGCAAAAGCTCCCGCCAACACAAAATACCACTGGCCGGCTTTTTTATTTGTAATTCGTTAGTGTCAGAAATGTGCCAACAAAATCAAAATTTGTTTGACACGATGCTAGCCGCTTACTATTTTGATAGAATTGTTTTATTGTTAGTTGCAAAACGTGGCTAACACCTATTGTGCGAACAGTCTTAGGAACTAAAATTCTGTGAAACCTTGATGCGATTGCCATTTCAGCTGCTAGATAGGTTACGTGGGTATTTTTCAATTAGGTTAGTACTTTTAAAAAACTGGCCAAGTGCGAGTCGGACTCGCGTGCAAAGGGTTCCGAACGAATTTAATTTTTTTAACATGTTATATTAACACTACAGACTTCTAATAGGTTTTCCTGTAATCTTTAGGTAAAGATCTATTATCTCCATTTTTTTCAAAATTTTAGGCTCAGTAGTTTCGGAGATAAGGGGGGGGAATGGTCATTTTTCGTCTAATTTCTTGAATAACTTCTAAATTATTTATTTTAAAATTATGAAAAAAATATAATTAAAATCCTCACAGTAAGCCCTTTCATTTGATATGTCACACGATATTGTTCAAAAAACTTTTTTTTTAATTTTCTTGTTTGACCCCCAAAAGTGACCCCCATACTAAAAATTTAATAATTTTCGTAACGCATTCGTGTTTGGGTCATAGAAGTCCATATGTGTACAAAATTTCAACAGAATCGGTCCAGTGGATCCGGAGAAAACTGGCTGTGACAGACGGACAGACAGACAGACAGACAGACAGACACCCGAGTGATCCTATAAGGGTTCTTTTTTTTTTCGGAACCCTAAAAATAGACTGAAAGGCATCTCCAGTTGTACGCAATATAAAGCAAAAAATTAGGCAAAATTAAAAAAAAACCCTTAAAATTGCACAAAGAAAAAACCAATTGGATTCTGTACTGCAAAAATATTATTGATTAAAATGAAATAAAGCTATTCAGTACATTTACGGTCGCAAAACTAGACAAAACGTAAAGGAAAGAAAATTACCTCAAAAAATAAATAAGTAAAAAGATGGACTCTTTCAGAACGCTATTCTCACACTCTAATATATTAAAAAATTTTAAGACACTAAAGATCAAGTGTACAATAAAGATCAAGAATGACCTAAAAAAAAAAAGATAAAAAAGACCTGAATTTATTTAACCTTAGTTTTTGCTCTCAGTGGATGGTAGACTAAAGCGTCGTGTATGCAAATAAGACTCCAACTAACTCTTGCAACCGATATTTGCATAATCACCGGATGAAATGTAAATATTCGTTCGTCGTTTTCCCTTACTTTTCATATTAAACATCATTTTTTAAATTGTAAAATTTATTTTTTTACAATTAGCTGCTACTAGGTAGCGATGGTAAAGGTTTCGATTAAATTCAATACAAAAGGAAAAATGTTAAGTATTTTTGCCCCAAAAAGATTTGGATGTTTTTATGTTCGTTTATTTAAATGCATTTTAATGAGTTTTGCATAAAAATAGAGACATTAATTTTCATAGTACTTTAAATCCAGATAATGTTTCCTTTTACGTATGTAATTTTTTTTAAGGATGGGAAATCATCAAATAACTGAAGGGAGAACAGAAGGGAGTGTCAGACTCTCACTGACTAAACCCCATCCGTGTTCCTCTTAATGCCCTTTGCGTTCCAGGCCGCGGTGACTCTTTCTAACAAATTCGGCAACAACTATAATTATATTTATTAATTAGTATTGTCACAAATTTTGCAGAGATTTTCATTTAAAATTTTCTTGTTGCGTTTTAAGGTCAATGTTAAAAACAAAGACTATGATTTTAATTGGGTAGGCGTAGTGAGCAATCAATTCATACATTTTCGCACTAACCCTAAATAGTGTATGTGTCGCAACCAACTAGCTTAGTCAGCCTTTTAATTGGCAGCCTCTTTTTATTTTTTAAGGATGGGACATCAAATGACTCCTCCCGCTCTGGGTGAAGCAGGAGAGAGTGTCAGACTCTTACTGACTAAAACCCATCCGTGTTCCTCCTAGTGCTCTTTGCGTTCCAGGGCCGCGGTGACTCTTTCGAACAAAGTCCGCAGTTTAATTGGCAGCGGCCTTTGTGACATTCCGGCATTTAATAAACAGCTAGGCAAATAATATCGTTTAATGACTTGTTTATTCAAGGAGTGGAACATAAAAAATAAAATTATTTATTGTAATAGTTTCAGGCACTTTATAGTTGAGGTATGAACCCAAAAGCTTGTTTTTTTAATCATTATTTAAATTTATTAAAAATTGGATTGGAATTAATTTCAGTAATGAATTTTATATGTATGTATGTATTAAAAATTTAATATATTAATATAAAAGATGATAGACATTTTTCAACAGTCGACAATATCATATATCTGATATATATATATAGTTACCTAGCCTGCTAAACAATCATTTATTATTACAGTAGTCCTTAATTCAAGTAATACACAACCATTTATCCACTTATTTCTATTTCTACTAACATATCGACTGTTAACTTAAACACGTCGAACGTCAGCGCCGACAGCTATTAGCAACACGTTCCGATTATTACATTTCGTTCAATCGATCCAGTTCTGCACGTATTTTCTTCACGTTCGAACTAAATATATTAGTTCCTATCATTTAAGCTCCGTTCACGACTTAGGATGAAGCGAGTTGCGACGCGTTTTTGCGTCAAGTGACACGCGAAAGCGACTCACGTCATGCTTTTAATTTTGAGGATGAGAAGTCATCAAATTACTCCTCCCGCTCTGGGCGGAGCAGAAGAGAGTATCAGACTCTTACTGACTAAAACCCATCCATGTTCCGCCTAATGCCCTTTGCATTCCAGGATCGCGGTGATTCTTTTGAACAAATTCCGCAACCTCATGCTACAACCAGGCAGTGCTGATGGCCACTTTTCAAACTGGGCTAGTGACATCACAATTTGCGCACTGAAATGCTCGGTTCTTCTCACCCACTGATGTAATATTCAATTCCATAATGTTAAATTACAGGCGAATGCTTCTGGACCACTAGAACCACTACTAGGGACCACTTGTACTAATTGACTTAACGTAAATGCGACAGTTAGACTGATCCTGCTATACATTTTCTGGTTAAGCAAAGTCTTATTGGGTTTTTAAATAAGGAATTCCTCAGATCCAGCAATATACAACCTGTTTATGTATATTCTGTTACACGTTGTATTTGGTACGCTGTAAACTGTCGATCAAAAAGTCGCATTCATTTGTTTTTTCCACAGTCGCTGCAGCAAGACGCGTGTCGCGTGAGCTTGTTATTCGTGGCCAAGGGGTAAGAAAGACATGCTTTGAAATTCAATATTAAGCTATTTGTGGTAATTCCTTTTTTTATTTTATGAATGAGACGCAATTGACAATCATTGTCAAGGGGACTAGGTTCCCTATTAATAGATTATATTAGCATGCAACATTACAGTTTATTTTTTTTAAGGATTTTATATTTTACTAGCTTCTGCCAGCGGCTTCGCCCGCGTGGTCCCTAGGGAGCGTACTCCCGGGATAAAAAGTAGCCTATGTCCTTTCTCAGGCTCTAGAATATCTGTGTACCAAATTTCATTTAAATCGGTTCAGTAGTTTTGGCATGAAAGCGCGACAGACAGACAGAGTTGCTTTCGCATTTATAATATTAGTAAGGATCACGTACGATTTCTAAAACAGAATGTGTTATTGGAAAAAGTATTTATAAAATTGCGCTAATAAATTCAAACCCTGATCTCTCCATATTTTTGGGAATTCCGTCATCACTTATTGAAACTTATTTAAGCGACTGTTTCTAATCATATGCCTAGCCTTTTCCCATCTATATTGGTATTGGGGTCGGCTCCCACTCAAACCGGAGTCATCTGAATACTTGTATTTTACGTGCAGCGGCTGCCTACGAAACGTCTACAACCCATGAACTGGGTAACACGGTACTTCTTGGCAAGACTGGTGTCAGATTTCTGGCTCCTGAAAATTCGTTTCGACTGCCTATGGTCTACAAATGACAGCCGGGACCATTGATTTTTTTTTAAAGTATGGGAAATCATCAAATAACTCCTCCCGCACTGGGCGTAGTAGAAGGGGAGTGCCTTCTACTCCGCCCAGAGCGGGAGGAGTTATTTATTTAAAAAAAAACAATTTCTGACTCTTACTAACTTAAACCCATCCGTGTTCCTCCTAATGCCTTTTGCGTTCCAGGGACGCAGTGACTCTTTCGAACACATTTCGCAAGGGACCAACGGTTTAACGTGCTTTCCGAGGCACGAAGGAATTTCGATAGGTTAAGATGGTCCATTCACAGACCGACCTGGGCAAGCGGTGTTAAACATTGAAGATCGACCTATGTGGCTGCTATAATTTTGCCACAAGCTCCTCTTTCTTTTTAAGCGACTTTATCAGATCACTATAAACCGACCAACATGATACCCTTAGTGAAATTATTTATTTAACTTTCGAGCTGCTGCAACCGGGACATAGGCGCTCCTATGTCCCGGCTGCAGCTGAATAAAAGGGGTCTCGGTATTTAAGGGATGGTCACCCATCCACGGCCCATCTTCGACAAGCGTTGATTAACGTTGAAGGTCGACCCATACAGCTGTTCTAAAGCTTGGTGTCCTGTTGCGGAATTTATTCGAGTGAATCACCCCGCCTTTGGAACGCAAAGGGCATTAGGAGGAACACGGATGGGTTTTAGTCAGTAAGAGTATGACACTCCCTTCCGCTCCGCCTATAACAAGAGTCATTTGCTGATTTTTCATCCTTAAAAAAAAGGTGTCCTATTTCATAGAATTCTAAAACCAGGTCCACAACAAAGCAAACGCACACTTACACCATAGGCGTGTTCTCTGTCCTTACCATCCAAGGCAACCATATATAACTTCCCCAAACACGACTCCACTTCCCTCAAACACGATTGACACACGACACTCTTAACGGAGTGTTAGAAAATAAATTTACCGACACAGGACATAAATTTCCGCCGCCATCCATCAATTAGATCGAGCTAAGCATGCATTATATTGGCATCTGTAGAGTTAGAATGCGGTTGGAATAGGGCAGAGGATTTTAGTAGAAATATTTGTACTAGATTGGACGATAGGTTAAGGTGAATTTTTATAATTTGTATAATTTTAACATATTTTAAACCTATCAAATTGCGATCCCTATACTTATGTATGAATGCAGTATGAATGAATTCAACGTTTTAAACGTTGAATTCGTACTAGTGTTTTTATTTTCATTTATTCTGTCATAATCATAACTGTGTTCTAGTACGTAGTTCTTACGGCTCATGAGCTGTATCTCATGAGCCGTATATGACGCTGATAGACAGACGGACGGACTGATCTAATATTATATTTAGAGTAGGGGTTTTGTTAATAAAAATGACAGAAAGACAATGTTGTAAATTTATGTACGTTTACTAGCTTTACTCAAAAAATAATTTGTTAAATTGAAGGTGCCTTTAGAGTAACTATGTAGTCCATGCATTAATTTCTGTTCATCCATTTATTTTCATTTATCCATTCATTTTATTACATCCAGTAATAATCATTAACATCGTCTAACATAATTATAAGAGAACAGGAAAGCCTGTAGGTGTATATCACATGTGCGTTAATACCATCAAACTAATATCCTGCCCATTCGCCATATATCACTTCAAAGCCCAAGTGTCCACTTACTGTGTATCTTTTCCAGGCCAGTGGCTTTCTAAACTAAGTCAACTAAGACAATATTAGTGCCCGAACATTTTGGGCGGGATCTAGATACAAAATAATATTAGATTAACCTTGAACGCCTAATTTGTAGATTTGAATCATTTTCATAACAGGCAATAATATTATGTGTAGTGTGATCAGTTCGTCATCATCATCGTTTCAGCCGAAAAACGTCCACTGCTGGACATAGGGACTCTTCCACGTGTCGCCAGATATACCTCCTGTGTGTCTCGCATCCAGCGGAATCCATTTTCATTCACCAGGTCATCGGTCCTCCAATTCTTCGTCTTCCGGAATGTCGACAACCCCATGGACTATCAGAATGCCAATTCTACCAATTTTCAAGCAACATTCGCATATCATTCGTAATCTGTCAAAAATATTATTTACTAGTGGACGTCACGCGGTTTCACCCGCGTAGTTCCCGTTCCCGTGGGAGTACGGGGATAATATATAGCCTATGTCACTCCCTGATAATGTAGCTATCCAATGCTAAAAGAATTTTTCAAATCGGTCCATTAGTTTCGGAGCCTATTCAATTCAAACAAACAAACAAACAAACAAATCTTTCCTCTTTATAATATTAGTGTAGATTAAACAATTTATGGACACAAATTACATAGAAAGATAAAATAAAAAGAAGGAAACAGAAAAATAGGTACAAAGGTAATGCTTATTTCAAAAGAAATCTCTTCCATACATTGAAAATGCGTCTTTTATACAACTCTCCTTTCGCGCATACCTGCGAAAGGAGAGTTGTATAAAAGATATGTAGACACCGTGTGTAAAAGAAGTACTTACAAATAAAACAATAAACTTTAATGTAATATACAATACGTAAATATTACTAAAATAAATATGACAATTATAATCTCTGATAATTATGAATATTAAGGCTTTTTTGATATTTTGCGATTGACATGCTAATTCGAAAGTTGTTTAAAATTAGTAGAAATAATTTTTAGGAAAATTTACTCCAGAAAAAGTGACTTTGACATTAATATGACGTTGACATCAACTCAAGAAATGTCAGAAAACAAGCGATTTGATAGGTGTTTGGTACTGCCGCCTCAGTGCTGCCACCTGGATCACGACATTTCAAAAAACCTTCATTAGCTCTCTGTTCTAGGAGTAATATGTCACTTAAGTTTGGCGATTCTTCGGGCTATGCCACCTTGGTTTTCCTTCGGATATCTTTATTGTGTGATTGGTTACCTAACTCAAATAGCTGTCATCTCAGACAGACTAAGCACGAATTTAAACAATAGTTAAATGGCCTTCGTATTTGGCGAACAACAAAGAGGTTTCTATCTAAATGTTTCGTTTTGAAATTCGATTAAATTCTAACAGATTTTACAGCAATTAATATCTAAAGGCAAAGTAATATCTACTAAAAGAAGAGCCTTGAGCAATATTCTGGCTAGATATCTAAAAATTCTACCTAGTTACCTACTGAGAAACTGTAAGATTAATTTGTGTTTTTTATTCATTGTATTGTATACTTTACTTTTACTATACGTGTACTTTATTATATTTTTTTGACTTTACTCCTGATTAAATTAATTACAGAGAATTTAGATAGATAGACTATTATGTAGAATTATTACAAGCCTCGGTGGCGCAGTAGGCAGCGCGTAAGTCTCATAATCTTAAGGTCGTGAGTTCGATCCGCACCCGGGGCATATCTTTTGGATTATTGTGAACTTTCAAACTTCCAGGATTTACGGATTGATTTACTATTACATAAATTGGCTCTCGTAAGAATTTCGTGAAATCCTCCCTTAGTGCTCCTCTACACTCCTCAAGAAACCTACATGCCTTTCAGCTTTCTACGACCATTAGTCTCGGCTGTGCTTTGTCTGTAAGTCACTCAGTCAGTAACGTTAGAATTTTATATACATATTAAGGGATAAGTTTTCGACATTCATTATCGCTGAGACGCGCTTTTTTTTAAGAATGGGAAATCATCAAATGAATCTTCCCGCTCTGGGCGAAGCAGAAGGGAGTGTCAGACTCTTACTGACTAAAATCCATCCGTGTTCCTCTTAGTGCCCTTTGCGTTCCAGGGCCGCGGTGACTCTATTGAACCAATTTCGAAACAAAAAATGCAGCTAGAATTTAAATTGTTTTTCGGTACGACACTTAGCCTTCAGGTCCTCTGTATCGGTTCCTAGCCCATGCAACATAGTAGCGATGACATAAATTGTCCTGTTATCGCTTTCCGGCCCACTTGACGGGAGCGCGATCGTTACGCGAACAATTGCGGTCGGACTGAAACGTTAGTGGCCATTTTATTGCAACCTCACTGTAGCCTGTTTGTTTAGACAAGCTATCTAGTTTTAAGTTTAGATAATCATTAGATTGTGATTAAGGTTTAATGGTTATTGACTCATTTTCAATGTTATATTTTAGAATAGGTATATTGCTCAACTAACAACGGAGTATTAGTGGAATAAGAAATGAAGATATATTTTAGTTCTACCAGTTAACAAATTTAACTCATACTAATTTTTATTTTATTTATTGGGACAACAAACAGCTGCAATATACATATTTACAAAAAAATACGTTAATCGAGTGTTTACAGTATTGCAGTCCACTGCTTTATCCACATATTTACATACAATAATACCGGCATAAAATACCACTGGACAAACAAATATAAAATACAAATTAAATTATTACAATGTTTGTTTAAACATTCAGATGCATTTAATAATTTAGAATACTAGTTGACCCAGGCAATTTCGTCTGCGTCACAGTTTTCATTACTGCTCCGCTCCTATTAGTCTTAGCGTGAGCCTATAGCCTTCCTCGATAAATGGGCTATCTAACACTGAAAGAATTTTTCAAATCGGACTAGTAGTTCTTGAGATTAGCGCGTTCAAGCAAACAAACAAACTCTTCAGCTTTATATATTAGTATAGATTAGTTTTGAGTTAAATGCATGCATGCGAAAGTTATTCTTGTCTGTTCGTTACCTCTTAACATGTTAACGACGGTAAATGACACAGGAGAAGCCGCTTGAAAAAACTAACTAACACTTCACTTCAAATAACAGAACATAACGCCTTTAGTTACTAAGGTTAGGTAGAGGTGCAAAAATACCACACATCGTCAGATATTATTACCACTGACTGACACTCTATGATGTACATAATACTAAATTTTGTGGTATATAATTGGTGTGGTGGCTTTGGCTGAGTGACTGAGCAATAAACAATTGATCGATCGCTGATCGATGCCCTCGGTCGACGTTGATCGATTGGTGATGTAGTTTTAGCTGACTGAAGAAGGAAGGAGTAACTATCGACCGACGTAAACTAATTCATTCTACCATTGATCGACGTTCGATTGATTGGTTGACCGAAATGGAAACACTTTTAAAGGGGCTAGCCTACTGCCGTCAGCCAGTAACGAAATCCAGACACTAGATTGATGCTTAAAATTCCCGATGAAAACATAAGCAAAAAAATCTATGGTCCTGCCATATTTGATTTCTACATCAATCCTTGATTGACAGAAATCTAAAACACTGCGGACACTGCCCAATCTGGAAATTGAGACTGGTGCCTACGTACTTAGCAGTAACGTTTTTTTTTTAAGGTCCCGTACCAAAATGGTAAAAAGAACCCTTACGGTGTGACTAAGTCTGACTGCCTGTCACAGCTGGATATCTCAAGAACTACTAATGATATCAACTTGAAACTTGGAATAGTTTAAGATGATGATAAAAATGTACTCGCATATAATTTGTAAGCAACAACGACTAAAAGGGGTTCTCAAAAATTTTATGTGGGTTATCATATGAAAGAACGTTATTTGCACATTCTCAAACAACTGTTTTCTTTAGGCCCCATGGTTTTCGACTCTAAATGAAAAATTTAAAAAAATTGACCATTCCCCCTTATCTCCGAAGTTTGCATAGAGAAAAATCTGAAATTATTCTATATGATGATAAAAGGTTATATAATGTGATTACAGGAAAATAAAACAATGTCTCTAAGTAGCACACTGTTTCAGAAATCATCAACAAAATTTACATTATTTCCACTAACGAAGCGATTAGGTTAAGAGATGGCGCTGGTCTGAAAATATAATATACACCGCAGTGTTATAATCTCTGACCAATAAAGGTCTCGCCGATGAAAATTATAAAAAAAAAGTAAATATTTCACGTATTATATGATGGTACGGAACCCTCGGTGCGCGAGTCCGACTTGTTCTTGACCGGTTTTTTAACATAAAATGTATTATTTTCAAACAACGTCCACCCATGCCAATAACTCACAAAAGAAATAATCTCATTGATCCGACTCTTAAACACCAAAGGAAAACACCCAAAAGTAGCTTTAACTAAGCCCCTTTTCTTAATAATAGACATTTAGCTAATTAAGATAATAATACAAACTAATACTATAATAGTAGCATTGGGCATACACAACAGATGGTCGATGAAGCCGAAAAGTTCTGGAGTGGCGACCGCGTACCGGCAGACGCAACGTTGGAAGGCCTCCCACAAGGTGAACCGATGACCTGGTGAAGGTCGCGGGTAGCCGATGGATGCGAGACACACAGGACCGGACGTTGTGGCGACCCTTGGGGGAGGCCTATGTCCAGCAGTGGACGTCTTTCGGCTGATATGATGATGATGAATACTATAAATTCTACACTGCTTTAATGTTTTTTTTATAAAGACTTATACTGGACCCTTCAAATGGACATAATTTTTTTTTTAATACTTAACTGAACTAGACAACGCAACATTTTATTAAAGAACAATGCCCACTTCCCATACATTTAAAAACCTGATAATGAAAGTACGTGTATAGCTATAAGGTATAGTAGAAAGACTACCTTTGAATAAAGAAAATAATGTCCTGCAGTCATTTTTACGATTTAAACGCCATGAACTCCAAAAAATACGAATGTTACTTTTTAGGTTAGGATTTGCTGTTACCAAACAGCTAAAAAAGAAATAAATGTGCTAGAACTAACTATTACCGCTCGGTTAGCCCAAAATAGGAATACTTACGTAGCTATGGTCTAAAACGCCTCTTTTACTTTGTTTATTCCTTGAAACCCCCTAACGTCACTGTTTAGACTCTCGATGATTGTCAGTATACATTGAGTGACGAGCATTAACTACTGCTACTATAAGTACTTACTTACTAACTACATTTAAAAAAAGGATAGTTTCTTTCTATGCCTACTTCAAAAAAACAAACTTAGTTCTTGTATATTCTACCCAACACATTCATCTTATGAATGAACAAAATGGGAAAAACAAATAAAAAGATATGTTCAAGTGGAAAGATTTATTAATTATCTTATGATTTAGAAATTCTACTGGAGCAGAGACATTTTCTTGATACCTAGCCCATCTAAGGTACCACACCAATGTCGTTACGTGAGCGCAACATCCAGTTTTTCGTCGACCGACCAAATAATTGCAATAATATTCGACTATACACGCTCTGCCAGACACATTATTTTCTATTAAAATGTAGACATAATATTGTTTTCTTGAAATGTGCCACAAATGTAATCTTCCCCAGTAATCTGAAATAGGAAAATCAATATATACTTCTTTTATTTACAATATTAATTTATTATTTTATTTTATTTTAATAACTTAATGCCAGCAGCACATGTTAAAAAATGGTTCCAGATTAACAACAAACAACAAGCACACAGTTTGTGATATGTCATACATTATATAGAAGCTTTGCTAGTTTGATTAATACATGATTGAGATATTTTTCATTATTTTGATATTATTTTAAATAATAAGCATAAATACTTACGATTACTGGTGATATCCACTCGCTAAGTAATTAAATAACTGTTGTGTTGAGCTCATGAACAAGATAACGCTGAAACGTATTTAAGCAGACGTTGCAGTTGATACAAGTAGTATACGTCGACTTTTTGGTTTAGCCGGCATTGTCAAGAGATTTAAAACGGTATGGTAAGCAAAGGTCGTCAGTTGAGGAAGATATCGGGGTCCAGGGGTGGTAAACAGGGTCGTAAAAAAAAGAAACACACACAAAATGGCACAGTACACAACGTAAGGCAAGTGCAACAACGAAGGACTGCGCCAATGCCAATCCCAGAACTGACAAATGTCAAAAAAATCCGTTTCACTCGTGCGATCTCAATTATATGCTGCGTGATTAATTTATTTAATTATTATGTTATTTTTAATTACCCTACATTATACAAAGACAAATAAAAAATACTTATTGATAAAATAAAACGTAAAATAATGTATAAAACTCCGAAACAGAATTGAATAAAGTCAAGTATCAGTGTGTAAAATGGAACGTCGTGAAAAAGGCTAGTTGAGATGCGTTCAAAACATTGTAATACGTTAACCCTTGAGGTAGAATAAGCATAAAGAAAACTTAAAAAATATTTCTTTCCTGCGTTTCTTTTAACATTGTGATAAGCGTATCTAAAACACAATTCAATAAGCTGCATTTTAAGATTTATTTCATTTCTATACATAGTCAGGTGAAAAATGGGCATTCTTCTTTCCTTCATATCTCAACTATTCGTTGTTACAGGCAGCATTAACATTATATTTTATCAGTACTTTAGAGCGCTTTTCGACTGTCTTCTATTTAAGCCGAATTTTCAACAAGCGAATAGCAATTTTGTTTATTGCAGAATATGGTTCATATAACTTTCATTTATGGACTATGTTTGATGAATGTTCTGGAAAATTGTAAGCGCTTGTACAACGTTTTAGAGATAACGGTTTGATGGTGTGAATAATTTAGCGATTATATTAAAGACCCATGATTGAAAAATAAAACTCTTGATCTGCCTGGTACAGTCTAAAACTAAAACTATGGGTAAAAGAGTTTCTTAATTGAATGCATTTTTGTATTTTCCAGCTTGTAGGACACATTCCAATGCTGCGTCTTCCGGTGTGCGGTCGACACTCCAGAAACTTTTGACTGACTGACTAGTATACGATAGTAGTATAGTAGACTATTAATAGATAATAATTTAATAAATGCCAAAAACGTTAATACTTTTTTTACTATTAATAGGCATACGTTTGACCACTATCTCACCTGATGGTAAGCGATGATGCGGTCAAAGATGGAGCACGTTTGCCTAGAAGTAACCTAATCTTGTCTTAAAGACTCTTAATATGTGAAAATAATAACCTTGAAATAAACTGAATACCTCTAAAGCAATTTAGGTATTGAAACTGAACCCACTCATAAAATTTTAATCCTCAGTGCTCATACTAAAATTCCTTAATTCCTAATAATCGGTCCCTGGCCCTATAATCATAAAAAAGTATTCAAATAAAACGTTAACCTGTCTCAAAACAGTCATTTTGAATTTTACGAGGCAATATAAAAGAGTCATTACTTAGCCCTCTACAATCAAATCGTATTGAACGAGATAATTTTCTACTGTAATTTTATTACTAGGTAGACTAGTGATTATTCCTTTGTCTTGGCTGCCCAGTTATCAGCTACTAGCTTTTGCTCGCGACTTCATTCGCGTATATCCCGTTTTTCCCGTTCCCGTGGGAATTTCCGGAAATCCTTCCTTAGTGCTCCCTTTCACTCACCAAGGAACCTACATGCCAAATTTCAGCTTTCTACAACCAGTGGTTTCGGCTGTGCGTCGTCTGTTAGTCACTGAGTAATGCAAGAATTTTATATTATACTAGCTTTTGCCCGCGACTTCGTACGCGCATATCCCGTTTTTCCCGTTCCCGTGGGAATTTCGGGAAATCTTTTCTTAGTACTCCCCTACACTCTTCAAAAAATCTATATGCCAAATTTCAACTTTCTACGACCACTAGTTTTGGCTGTACGTTGTCTGTCAGTCAGACACTCAGTAACGGAAGAATTTAATATTTTAAGATTGATTAATTGATTTCATAGACAATGGTGGACATCCCACCCACACGCACTAAACGATTTGGGAACACATTCATAGTGCGTACAGCTTCAGGAAAGCTAAGGAATTCCCTGCCAGAGTCTGTGTTCCCAGATAGCTACAACCTGGGAGTCTTAAAGACAAGAGTGAATAGGTTGCTTCTAGGCAAACGTGCTCCATCTCCGACCGCATCATCGCTTATCATCTGGTGAGATAGTGGTGAAACGTATGCTTATCTATAATAAAAAAAAATAGACGACACCTCACATCTGCCTGAGTAACTCAAATGACTGTATCCACAAGAACACTGTCGGCAAACTGTACAGCGGTTTGGCAGAAGATTTATGTATTACCCATAACTTTAAAAACATTAAAAAAATGTTATGAGCCGGTTGCATCCCACTGCAGAGCAAAGGCCTCCTTTCCGTCTTTCCATTTCATCATCATCATCATATCAGCCGAAAGACGTCCACTGCTGGACAGAGCCCTCCCCCAATTGTCGCCACAACAACCGGTCCTGTGCGTCTCGCATCCATCGGAAACCCGCAACTCTCATTACTTCATCTGTCCACCTTGAGGAAGGCCTTGCAACGCTCCAGAACTTTTCGGCCCCATTGACCATATGTTCTACGAGCAATGTGCCCTGCTCCACTGCCACTTCAGTTTGGCGATACTTCGGGCTACGTTGGTAACCTTGGTTCTCTTGCGGATTACACGTATCCGTTGACAATATTTTATTGCTTAATAATAAAGGAATATATAATAACTTAGAGTTTCATCGTTTCAATAGGCTGCACGTCAGTGCCAACAAATCCAGTAAAGCTGTCTTTTTATTTTTTATAGTTTATTGGAGACACGAATCGAGAAAAGATATCAAAATTTTACAAACAGTCCTTAAAATCTCTTGAAACTACGAGTACATCCATAAACGCCATAGGGTCAAATTGTTAGCACTAACGTATGGTCTATTTATTATACCTTTAGAATTATGAAAGAAATAACATGAATAAATTCTTGTTCTCCGACATCTACCTACAGCTGTTTGTATAGATCGGTACGTAGTGACTGCGTTCTTCCCTCAACATCATGGTTTGGATTGTGGCTTGCCTGCAATTGGTGTCGTCGTGACGTGGTAAAAATAGGAGTTTAATAAATCAAAATTTATTTTTTCTACAAAGAAGTTTAAAAAACTCATGATTTAATCATGAGTTTTTTAAACTTCAGCTTTGTGGCCAAAGATTACCCACAAAAAGTGCGTAAGTCACAAAATTTATTTTATTTGTACATCAAGATTTCATTGCCTAAGTTACGTTGGATTAATGGGGCTTTGAATCAAGGTCAACTTTATAGCTTTCTTTCGTGTCGCTTCTTAAGGGTTCCGTATCCAAAATCTACGGAACCCTATTTAACTTATTAAATAGGTTTACGTTGGTTATCCGTCACAGCATATGGCAGCGGACAGGGCAGCGAATGCTTACCTCCACCGTCCGTCTGACGGTCTTTAGTGGGCTATATCGCATGAACCTAAAAATAAATTCGTGAAAATTTCTATTGCCGTGAAAGTGTCCCATTGAAACTTTGGTCTAAGACCATCGTGGAATGCCCCAAGATCTATACCACTAACGCTGATTAACATAGCTACTGAACCCGACCTATTATAAAAGTCCATCGACTCGACAGCAAAGTCCTCTGAAAACCAAAAATAAATCCAGAAATAAACAAATCTTTACGAGTATGCCCAGATTTCCTCTCCACCCCATACAAAGTTAACGCAAACATAACTCCACTATGAGCTACAAACAAACCCTATGCCTTAGCAACAGAACAGACAAACTTCGTAATACATCATAAAGGGTCCAAACACAATTACGTCGCAGACACTCCACGAAATAGGTAAAGTCCGAAATGTCCTTCATACGTGTTGAAAATTAGTGCGGCGGCAACCGCAGCGCAAATTACAACTGTCCGCAAGTTTCGTAGTGTGGAGTGGGCTTTTGAGAGGACTTTCTCTATTTTCATTTATGAATTAAACTAGCTTTATACCCGTCCCCGTATGAATTTCGGGAAATCCTCTCTTAATGCTCCCCTGCTAGTGCAGAGAAGCTACATGCCTCAGCTTTCTACGACCAGTGGTTTCGGCTGTGCGTTGTCTGTCAGTCACTTACTAATATTATAAATGCGAAAGTAACTGTCCGTCTGTCGGTCTGTCTGTCTGTTTGTCTGTCTGTCTGTCGCGCTTTCACGCTAAAACTACTGAAACGATTTAAATGAAATTTGGTACACAGATAGTCTAGAGCCTGAGAGAGGACATAGGCTACTTTGTATCCCGAGAGTATGTTCCCTAGGGACCACGCGGGCGAAGCCGCTGGCGGAAGCTAGTTTTATACATATTGATGATGATGATACTTGTAACATGACATTTTTCGGTGAATTTCAAAATGTGTTAAAAAGAAACGTTTGTTTGTTGACAATATTATCAACTAATTGGCTTAGCTTTGCTGTGATCAGTTTTACCGGAAGAAATTGAGTTACAGTATTATTAACCGTCATCCAAAAAGGAGAAGGTTCTCAACTGGATGTTTTTTTATGTATGTACACCGATCACTTCGAGGTTTCTGGTCCTATTTGAGTGATTCTTCTTTGGTTTGATGCGGTATACTTGACATTTAGTCTTGTAAAAACCGGCCGAGTTCGTACTTGGCCGATTTTTACAACCCCCGAGTCCTCGTGGACTCGCACACGAAGAGTTCCGTACCATAACCCTCAATTTTTATTATTTGTTGTTACAGCGGCAATAGAAGTACACAATCTGTGAAATGTGAATTTCAACTGTGTACCTATTACGGTTCTTGAGCAGCCGACTGATAGACAGACGGACGGACGGACAGACGGATGGATGGAAGGACGAACGGACAGCGGAGGCTTAGTAATAGAGTTCCGTTGGTTACTCTTTGGATACGGAACCCTAAAAATTAAATTCAGTTTGGCTCAGTAATTTTTAATTTATGAGCTTTGTTTACCACTGTTTTTGCTTATTATTAGATTTTAGTTTTTGGGGGTATCAACACTAAAAAAATTAAAAGTAAAAAAGCTTTTTTGCAAAAAAATACAACCGTCTTCCAAATAAGTTTTGATATGAAACGACAGCCTATCTGCCGACACAACCAGAAAGTATACCTCTTAGCAAGACTATTACCAGCTTCCGTAGCTTCCGACTACTCGTTCCGGTTGCCAAATGTCTACAAAATAACAACCGAGACCCACAGATTTGCGTTATCTCCGAGGATGACTACAAAAACCTCTTTTCAGGATTTACGTTTAATTCTAACTCCTCAGTGCTAATTCTACCAATTTTTAGAGTTTCATACCCAAAAGGTACAACGGAACCCTAGTACTGTACCCTACTATTACTGTCCGTTCGTCTGTCTATCTGTCCATCCGTCTGTCTGTCAGTGGGCTGTATCTCAAGAACCTTTATATTTAGACAGTTGAATTGTCCAGAGAGTTTTTATTTCACAGAATTCTATTGCCGCTATAACAACAAATAATAGAATTAAATTAAAAATTAAAGGGGCTCCCATACAAGAAACTCGTTTTTTTACGGTTTATGGTACGGAACCCTTTATGTGAGAGTCCGACTCGCACTTGACCGGTATTTAAACAACGTTTGAATTCGTATCTCATTAGCAATCGTCAAAAATATAGTAGCCTTGTAAAATAAATTAAATCAGGCATTGTAAGAGTAGACGTCTCGTCCAAATCCTTATCCTTACTAACTCTGTTTGTCTGTCTGTCTGTCGCGCTTTCACGCCAAAACTACTACCGATTTAAACGAAATTTGGTACAGAGATAGTCTAGAGCCTGAGAAAGGACAAAGTTACCTTTTATCACGGGAGTATGTTCTCTAGGGACCACGCGGGGGAAGCAGCTGGCAGAAGCTAGTTACAAAAATACCAAAAGATATGCCCCGGGTGAGGATCGAACTCACGACCTTAAGATTATGAGACTTACGCGCTGCCTACTGCGCCACCGAGGCTTGTGTTGCATTTCTTGAAGTAGAACATCACTTTGTCTGTTTACCTCAGAGTGACTTTGAAAACAATGAGTTTGTTTATGAAAATGACGCAGGTCAAGAGGCCAAACTTAATAAAAATAGGATGAGAAACAATGCACCTACTATAAATTTTAATTACGGATAGTTATTATGCCAGTCATCAAGCTTATCAATTAGGTCAATAGTAATATGCATTTAGGGTTATCGGTTTGAAGCTGGTAGATGTGTCTATTTTGTTTAAGAAAATAGATATTGTGTGCCTGCACAAATTTTTATCACCTTTAACGGTAATGGTCTCCTCACGATATTTTGATCTAAAATTGAATGAACCGATTTCAATGAAACTTGAATCGCCCAAAAGTTGAGAGCAATTTTTGACTTTCTGTGGAAAACTGACACCATAAACGAAGGTTACCGACATTGCCTGAAGGATCGCCAAACTGAAGTGGCAGTGGGCAGGGCACATTGCTCGCAGAACGGATGACCGACGACAGATGTTCGATGAGGTCAAAAAGTTCTGGAGAAGTAACCGTATACCACAAGACGCAGTATTGGAAGACCTTCACGGAAATAGCATGTGATCAATCCCTTTAATTTTGGCATATCGGCAAACGCCATCGCTGATACAATAACACTTTACCTACAGCCAAAAGCCTGGCATCTTCTACCGGCAGATTATTATTTTTAAATAAATACTGATTTATTATGATTTTACCTAATATCACTTCCTCATTGAAAAATCGCTTACCATGGCGTCAGTCCCGCCACTGAGCGCTGAAACTAAAACTTTAAACACTGTAATCCACTTAATAAAAATCTGAGAATTTGAATGCAAACGTAAGACCGAGGTATAGAGAATAGTTGGAGTTTGTTTGTATAAAGTTGTAACAGAGGCTTTCAGGGGCCAATTAGCAATCGGGATTTAAATGGAGAATTTCCACCAAAGAAAGGAATACTAGAAACAGAAATTATTCATGAACTAATCTAGATTTTAGAGTTCTAATCTGAATTATTGGAATTTATAACATCCCAATATTTGGAATAATGGGCAGATTATAATTTCATGATTGGAAGGGCTGAACCTGAAATTCCAATCATTTAAAAAATTCAAACCGATGATATTATGAGGAATCGTTTATGTCATTGCATGGGAATGCATGGGGTTTGGTAGAAAATGCAAGTGGCATTAAGAGCGCTTATTTAGTTTGATCTTGCATGGTGTTTTAACAAATAAACAAATAAGGATAAGAGGATGGGAAAACTTAAGTAACGATGGATAAAAATGGTAATATTTTATATTTGGTAGAATTAATTTTGCGCCGATCCCAAATAATTTATTTGTCTGCATTCAGAAATAAAACATAGTGAACCTTGTTTCAAATGCACGTTCCATACTAACACAACCGAACAAAGGGCACCAATATGTTCGCAATAATATTGAAATTTACCTCGTTGGGATACAGGCTATTTTCCCTTGTACACCGAGCAACAATAAATATATTACATCGGCACTCCGAGAGAAATAACAACAGTACTAATTATTCCTCGCAAATTGTGTAATAAACTTTGTATCTACAAGCATTGTGATGTTTTATGAGTTATCGAATTCGTATCGAAGTAATTAATCGTCTTTTGTTAGCCTTTACCAATACATTTTCCAATGAGTATGTTTGTGAAAAGGCTGAAATGGCCCTGTGGTTAAGATCTCTGTTTTCATGCTTGAAATATTGGGTTCAAATCTGAGCAAGTACCAATGTCACTTTTGTTGCCAGGGTTGCAGAATTTGTTCGAAAGAATCATCGCGACCTTGGAGTGCAAAGGGCTTTAGGAGGAACACGGATGGGTTTTAGTCAGTAAGAGTCTGACACTCCCTACCACTCCACTCAGAGCAGAAGGAGTAATTTAATTATCCTTAAAAAAATTATACGTTCCAAGACAGGTATCGCTGATGTTGGAGACAAAACAGCGAGGCTAAAGTGGAATTGGGTGGGCCACATTTAAAGAATGCACGACGACAGATGGGCCAAGATCGCCACGCGGTGGGTGCCTGAAGACGGACGTCGCAACCGAGGCAAGCCTAAAAAACTGTTCCGTTACTGGTGTTTGACTGAGTGGCTAACAGACAACAAACAGCCGAAATACTGGTCCTAGAAAGCTGAAAGTTGGCATGTAGGTTTCTTGGGCAGTGTAAGGGAGTACAAAGAGGGGATTGCACGAAATTCTTACGGACAGGGGAAAAAATGGGCAATGGCATTTTTTTTTCACTTATTCCCTGCTAGCAATGTAAAATGACTGACAATTATATCAGTAGACCCAAAAATCCTAGAACTTAAATTAAAATAATGAACAAGGCTTCCTTTTAAGCTGTGGGTGAACGTTGAAAATATTTGTGTAGGCTGAAAAGGGGGTTTCGTTTGCATGAAACTCTTGCCTTATTAAAATAATGATGTATGTTTATTTCACTATCAATCTACCTAACCTTTTCCCAACTATGTTGAGGACGACTTTCGTTCTAACCAGATATAATATTAGAGTATTATTTTTTTAATTACTCTAAATATTTGGTGCTGGGAACCGATCACTTTTCCGAATATTTTTTGTTCGATTTAATTTTACCGAAGACTATTGACGGACGTTTTTTTTTATGCTATATACATTATTTGACATATTTTTAGATCATCGAAGTATCATATGTCAAAGATATTATTTTACCGAACTATATTTCGCCGATTTATATAATAACTTTTGTCCAGTGGCCGAAGCCTCTTTTAATTTTTTTTATTTGCCAAATGATTTATTTGCCATATTTTCACCTTTTTGTTTTGAAATAACATTTTACGGAATATTATTTGGTCACAAATATATAGCTGGTTACTTGGTAGCATTTTCAATATTAAATTAAAATAGTGTTATAAAAAGTCAAAATACAAAATTTTGTGACAGAAACGAATCGCTGCAAAACCGAATGCATACAGTCTTGTCTGCCCTACTCCTAGAGTGTAATTTAAGCCGGCGTAGGCGCGGTGGGGCGGCACGCGAGCTGAAAAGTGGTTAAAACCAACTGCGACGATAATCTCGCGTGGGGCCGCCCAAACCCCGCAGCGCCGGTGCCGCGACAGAAACAATGTTTGCTGGCCTGCTTGCATGTTACATGCTTGCTTGCATGCTGCATGCTTGTCTACCATAAGCCTGCTTGCATGTTGCATGCTTGAAGCAAACATCCTTGTTTGCATGCTTCTTACTGGGACACTTAAAACCACTTTTTTTAACCACCACACCAACATTACTCCACTTAAATGTGGTGTAATGGGCGGAAACATAATACTTCGAACAAATGTTATTTTGGCTAAGTGTAACTTCGGTAAAACGTTTTTCGACCAAATGAAACGTCGGAGTAATGAAAAAAATCGAATTGATAATAATAGGTCAACTGATATAGTGGCAGACCTGACTTCGATAAAGTAAAATAGTATGAAAACCGGTCAAGAGCGAGTCGGACTCGCGTACCGAGGTTCCGTACCACCATACAAAACATGAAATATTTTTAAATTTTAATCGGCGAGGCATATACTTGTCTCGCATATTAGCTCCATCTCTTGACCGCTAGTGGAACTAATCAAATTTTTGTTGATGATTTTTGAAAAAGTATGGTTTTTATAGACATCGTTTTATTTTTCTAGAATTCTGTACATAAATTTCAATCACATAAAATAATTTCAAATTTTTCTGTATGCAAACTTCAGAGATAAGGGGGCGGAATGGTAAAAATTTTCACATTGTCATCAAAAGTCCAATAACACGCGGCTTAAAAAAATGAAAAGAAAACGTCCAAATAGCGTTCTTTCATATGATACCCCTTATGTTGAATTTTTAAGAAACCCTTTCATACGCTGTTGCAAAAAAAAAACATACGCATTTTTATTTGTTTCTTATTTGTAAAATAGTTGAACAACCGTCATTTAAAACTATTCCAAATTTCAAGTTGATAGCATTAGTAGGTAGCTCCTGAGATATCAAGCTATGACAGTCGGACAGACTTAGTCAAACCATAAGGGTTATTTTTTACCATTTTGGTACGGAACCCTAAAAACGAAACGATAACAGTTGAGAAGTTTCAGGTGAAATGAAATTCGGTCTTAATATTTTTCGAGCTTATAATTTGGTGTTACTTTAAAGAAACCCCACCATTTAATTTGCCTTTCGTTTTGTGCGCACTTGACACACACTGATATGTTTCCATAAGTTATAAGCAAGGAATGAGAATACTAGAATAAATCCGAGAGCAATTGCTAATACTGATCACGCATCACGCTTCGAAGTCGTAGTATGTTATGACGATAACTGCAAATTATAAACAGGCGATAAGTCTATCGTAAGAATGCCACACTCGGTTCACCGTTTATAGTAAATTCGATTGTAGAATATATCTGTCATGTGATAAGAATGATAAGCGTGGGGGTAATGACTTAATTTTTTTTACAGTGTCTGGCTACTTTACGTGACAGACGTGTTTACAAATTCCGTAACCATACTTCCTTAGTCCATAGGGTAATTAAGATCCGAATACAACCAAAAAAGAAAAACAAAATCAAAGAGATTTTTCTAATGAGAGAGGCAAACTGAGAACTGGCGCACCAGTACTATGAAGTGCTAATGCTGCCATGAGAAAGGGATAGTGCTTTGTCGTGTATAGCTCCGTCCCTTTTTCACACAGATGTCATTTTGGCTCCCGATGGTTACCGCTGCCAATGAACATCTGCCATACCGGGGGCCATTATCTGTCCTAGATAGGAGGATGAGGATAAATAAATTTAATTAACCTACCTTTTACTACCAATAACTGTGGTAATAGCCTTCTTAAATCTTTCTTCTGTCATCGTAAGCAAATCAAGTCTAACTCCAATGCCATGATGCTCATATTTTTCAACATTGTACCATTGATCGCCCAACATTGGTATACCAATCAGAGGTATTCCTGCTGTGATTGCTTCATCTGTTGATTGTAGACCTCCTTGTGTTATGAAAAGTTTAACTTTCGGATGCCCTGAAAGTTTATGTTCAACATTAGCAAACATAATTATCAAATGGTTGTTAATAGCTATTTTCCTTAAAACTACTCACTTACTTAGAAGGTCTGACTGCGGCAGCCATTTGGATATCCCGATGTTCTTAGTACGTCCTGGTAGTTCATTCTTGTCCCAATTCCACAAGACATCGTAAGGTAACTGAGATAATACTTTAGCCATCAGTTGTACCCTATCTGGTGGAAGCAGTGAAGGTTTCACGTTTATACGGAAGCTAATATAGATCACGCCATTCTTCGAGGAGTCCAGATAAGTTTGGAGATCCTATAATAAATAAAAAAATAGTTTAAAAAACTGTAACCCGACTACAGAAAAATAAAAGTGATCTCAAAAGTATAAAACAAGAAAATATTTCAGAAACAAATCAAGAGAGGTACAAAAATGGTGAAAGTAAAGCCGTGGTCGCATGCCTTTATAGCTTTATAGGTGTGCCAGGCACCCACATGATATACAGGCATGCGAACACGGCTTTACTTTCACCATTTTTGTACCTCTCTTGATTTGTTTCTGAAATATTTTCTTGTTTTATACTTTTGAGATCACTTTTATTTTTCTGTAGTCGGGTTACAGTTTTTTAAACTATTTTTTTATTAAAACTTTGGTCAAGAACCATATCTCTCTCTTTAAAGCGTTTGTTACTAGAGTTCTCTGCTATTGTTTCACAATTATCATTGTATAAATTTATCTATTTAGTATGTATTGATGTTTGTATAAATAGTACACCTAAGACTACCTACAGTACCGTATCTCCTTTTTCTCTTTAGAATCCATCCAATGGTTGTCTTGAAAAGATCGCTTTTAGCGATAAGGCCGCCCATTGTGTCACCCTATGTAATGTTTCTCATCTATCTCTTCTGTAACTTATATGGTGTACATAATAAAGAGTATTCTATTCTATTCTACAGTCGCTAGCGAGTATAGATTGATAAATCTCATGGTAGACGTACTGGGGGTCCTGAGATCTTGCTCTATAAAATACCGGCCAGTAGACATCTATCAACACTTACAGGAACACTTCATACAGCTCTCGATTGTTAGAATTTTGATGGTTATCAAATCTTCCTGAATCAAGTCAAGTGATATGGATGCAATTATAAGACCAAAAAAAATTTGTAATCCACTGGAAAACATCCACGACACGTACCAAAAGCTTGGCCCCTGAAATGACAGATTTTAAAAATAATAAATTATAATCTGCGAGACCGTAAGGTTGCAGTGCATATTTTTCATCCCATATTTTTCATTTGTTCATAATGATGAGCACAATGACCCCTTAAGAGTTATTTCGTTTATTCTGTTACACGTAGTTAAATCCTTACTTTCTTACTCAATATTATAAATGCAAAAGTAACTCTGTCTGTCTGTCTGTCGCGCTTTCACGCCAAAACTACTGAACCAATTTAAATGAAATTTGGTACACAGATAGTTTAGAGCCTGAGAAAGGACATAGGCTACTTTTTATCCCAGAAGTATATTCCTTAGGGACCATGCGGGCGAAGCTCCAGGCAGAAGCTAATTTCTAATAATAGTTTTAGCGCTTCGGTGGAACATATGACTGACTACTATACTTCCAGAATATAGCCATAGATATTTTGCTCTATTCGGCTAAAAATCTACACTAATATTATAAAACAGAAGAGTATGTTTGGTTGCTTGGTTGAGCGCGCTAATCTCAGAAGCTACTGGTTCGAATTGAAAAAAATATTTTTGTGTTGGATAGCCCATTTATGGAGGAAGGCTATTAATATATTCTTAGATACTCTTTCTTCCAACCTCCCCGGACCGAGTGGAAGTGGATGAAAAAAGGTAATAGTGCGCTGTCAACGGGCGCGTTTGGTCTGCTTAGCTTTCGGATGCAACGGATATATTTTAGGGATAATATAGTGTTGATTAGAGTTTATATAATTCTTATGTACTTATTATTGATTCAAAATCAAAATCAAAAGGTATTTATTCAAACTAGGCTGAAAATCAGCACTTTTTGAACGTCAAAATTTACATGAAGACAGTCCCCCAAATCGCCCAGCCCGTCACCACTTCCTAGTGTTTTAGCTGGGAAGAAGAAGTGGCCAACAAACTCCCCAGCAACACAACTGTCTGTTAAGATTGATGCTACCAAAGATAATTTGTAAGAAACAAAACTTTCTAGGTTAGTTATAATTTGTTTGTTAAATACATTCTTCTAGGGGTTTCTAAGAATATTCCGTTACTAACTGATTGAGTGACTGACAGACAACGCACAGCCGAAACTACTGGTCGTGGAAAGCTGAAATTTGGCATGTAGGTTCCTTGAGGAGTGTAGGGGATCACTAAGAAAGGATTTTCCGAAATTCTTACGGGAACGGGAACGGGATATGTGCGTACGAATTTATGGGCAAAATCTAATAGGCTATATAACATCACGCTACGACCAAAAGAAGTGGAGCATTCATGAAAAATGTAACGCAGACAAAGTTGCGTCACATTTTGGCAAAGGCGCTCGCGTGAAAGTCGACAATCATACCCCAGGAAAGACCTATCTAGATAACGAATATTCTCCGATTTGATATAAAACTGATATAACTTCGAGTCGTTTGGGCATTGATTTATAAAAACCCCAAAATACACACTCAGCATCTCAAAAACGTACGCAAAAAAATAAGCGCAATATGTATAATTATGGGCAAGTTTCAAACAATCTCGCATCGCTCGCCATACTGCACTGCTTTGTAAAAACGACTTTAAGCGATCCGTGTAAGGTTGAATTTGCAAACAAAATTTGTTTATAGTATAACTACACACAACTCACACATGACACTTGATACATGTCAGTTTTTGACGACAGTTTCGAGTGTTGCATTTGTTCGAGACTGTGCATCTTGGGTTTTTTATATATCAATGCGTTTGGGCTTTAAACTCTTGGGTCATTTGGTCCGAGTCCTCATAACTTGTTTAAAGATCTGTCAAGTCGCCCAGTTGACACTTTGCGTGACTCAAGGGCTGGCTTTTACCTCAGACAAAGGATAAGCATTGCCATATAAGGTGGCAATGCCTTCTATTAAAACATAACGTAAGGTAAGGTTGCCTGCTTGTCGGTCTTCTACAGATTGTACTTCGGTGATTGTGCCCAAGAACTCCACGACCTCATCCTACCAGCCCCCTTCTACCATCAGACATCCAGACGCACTGCATCTTACCATCCCTACCTTGTTGCTATTCCACCAATTTGCACTAAGCGTTTCCAAACGTCTTTTATAATGCGCACAGCAAAGGAGTGGAACTCTCTGCCTGCGTCTGTGTTTCCAAACGCTTACAACCCTAATCTCTTCAAAGTTAGAGTGAACAGGCTCCTTCTGGGTAAGCTCGCTCCATCGTAGACTTTGTCTCTGTCATCTCTGACCTAGACTAGAATAAATTATAAAAAAAAAAAAAAAATATAAATAAATTATTATTATTATTATTATTAACTTACATAAAAAAATAGTTTAAAAAACTGTAACCCGACTACAGAAAAATAAAAGTGATCTCAAAAGTATAAAACAAGAAAATATTTCAGAAACAAATCAAGAGAGGTACAAAAATGGTGAAAGTAAAGCCGTGTTCGCATGCCTGTATATCATGTGGGTGCCTGGCACACCTATAAAGCTATAAAGGCATGCGACCACGGCTTTACTTTCACCATTTTTGTACCTCTCTTGATTTGTTTCTGAAATATTTTCTTGTTTTATACTTTTGAGATCACTTTTATTTTTCTGTAGTCGGGTTACAGTTTTTTAAACTATTTTTTTATTTTATACTTTTCCGTTTTAAAAATCGTTTCTATTTATAACTGCACGTCGCTATCATTTTAATTATGTACAACTAGCTATGCTCGCGACTTTGTTGCCGTGGATATGGGCGAAAAAATGTGATGGTGATGCATAGATAAGATGTAAAAATTTCTTTAGTTCTTTCTTGCTGTTTTCTACATTTGCGGGTGACACTCAACCATTCGTTGACTTTTTTGTTACGGTCGGGTATCACCCCTTAACAGGGGATGCAATGAACCCTGTCCGAGATGAGGTGCAAAAAAAATCGAAAAATGGCTTGTGTCTTATTTATTGAAATATTTCAGGGTGCCCCAGGTGTCAGCCATGCTAGCTACGCCACTGTTGCTGAAGTCGGTCCGTGGATGGTTGATCGTCTTATCTTATCATACCAAGACTCTTGCATGCCTCGGAAAGTACTTAAATCCGTTGGTCCCTCCTGTTATTTGTAGACTTTTGACAGTCGTTACGGATTGTCAGAAGCCAGAAAATCTGACACCAATCTGACCAAAAAGTACCGGGCCACCCAATTATTGGGATGTGGTATTCAGCTGGATCCAGTTTTTCTGGAAGCCGAACCCAATATATTTGGGAAAAGGTTTGACAGTTGATGAAGATTTAGGACATAGATACATAACCAACACTTTATGTCTTGTCTTAAAACTCAAAACTTTGTCTTGTCTTAAAAGTCGCGTCGAACCTATCACGGGGCTTTGCCCCTCACCACGGGTGATAAGCCATTAAGGCCTGCGGGTGACCTAATGTTGCCAGGTTTCCGCATAAAACCGGAAGTTTAATTTTCACTGAAATTAAATGAGTCAAAGTTCTTTAATAAACAGTATGTTTAAGAACTCTGACTCATTTAATTTTGTTTATCTATTACAAGTTAAAACGGTTTAATGTTGCTACTGGTCATTAAGTCTGGATTTGCTTACAATGCTACTTAATATTAGTCAGTAATCTCAGGAGACTGTTCGCAAAATTCGCGCTTTAACGTAGAGTTGGGGATACCAATCAGAATTATAAACATACATACTTATTATTATTATTTTAAAGATACAAAATCATAAGTAACATACATTGTCAGACTTTTCATCCTATTTAATGCAGCTAATTATCAATAATGGTCTCTTAGAATCTTAGGGCTAAATGACAAAAGCCACGCGAGTCGATCTTCTCGGTCAAACAACGCATGCTAAGACTCCTCCGTGCCTCGGATAGCAAGTTAAGCCATTGGTCCCGCCTGTGATTTGTAGATTTTTGGCAAACGTTACAGATAGTCAGAAGCCAGAATATCTGACACCAGTTCTGCCAAGAAGTACCGCGTTACCCTGTTTCTGGGTTGTGGAGATCTGCCGCATCACGTAAATTGCTGGTATTCAGCTGCGGAACGCTGGGAAAAAGCTGAATAGATATTATATAAACATATCTATCGGATGTTCCCTGCGACTTTCCAGTTTTAAGGCCTGGTGTTATTTCCATGAACTCGTAGTACGATTTTTGTTTAATAGATGGCGTTACGTGTATGTATTTGCTATACGCAATGAAAATTAATGTTAAATTCACATATATTTTGATAGAGCGAACCGATTCGGATGAAACAAAACCTTAATTTTGTACTTTGATTTATAAAATTACAATTGATAAAAGTTACCTGCATTCGTTTTATACTTTCCACATGTTTTGAACAACTAAACAGACAAACGGTCAAAAAAATGAATACTGGAAATGGTTTCTGTTAGTACCTATTCCTGGCTACTTTATTTTATTTTAATGTACAACAACAACTCTTCTACAGATTCTACATAGATTACTTATTCAGTAATACTCACTGTCGCTTGTTTGTTAACAATTTATACATATTAATTTACTTAGACAATACAATATTTGTACATATTTATAAAGTGCTCGTTAAGACCTTTCCTTTGATACCAAACATGTTATGATTTTCGCAATTAATTTTTTTTTTAGAGTCAGATATTTACGTGTATTTTGTCGCATTTTAAATAAAGTGAAAATGTATACCTAGCCTATGTCACCCGCAAAGTTCTTACAAATCTATTGATACCTTATTCATCACAATCAGTTCAGTGGTTTAGTTAGGCGCTAGAGTGGAACATACATATATACATACATACATAGACAGTTAAAATCATAACCCTTCCTTTTGGATTTGCCGTAGTCGGGTTAAAACCAAACGAAACCTGTTGACTGCCGACTTGGTGTCGTGAAGATGCGACAATGAGATAACGGCGCCGCAGCGCGCCTGCAGTATACAATTAGCATTTATACACGTTGCGTATGAGTTGCTATCACTTTTTGGGCAGGCGCTCACTCGACTAATTTAAGCATTTTTAGCTATGGAACACAGTGAGAGGCCCGTTTTACAGGTCGAGAGGTTGCCAAGGGCAGGGTCATGACGGCTCACCACGTCCCATTACGGGGACGCAGCGACATCAGAAACGAAAGCATGGTGTGATTTATTTCGACGCTAACACCATCTATCGAGCTTCGAAAAAATCCGAAACATAAATATTTCACTTTATGTATTTTTCTTCTAACGAGTGGTATAACAAATCGTAAAGATTTCAAAGATTTGATTAACTTCACGTTGGTATCACTTTGATCATGTTTTTCACTAAATTGTATAGCTACGTCCCACGAAGTGCAGGCTCGCTTTTACTTGTTTGTTGGCAATTTAAACATATACATTTACTTAGACAATATGATATCTATACATATAATAAAATCGTAGACTAACCGTGTCTGTACATTGAATATTTTTGAATGAAAATTACACAGAAAACTCAGGAAAAAGGTATAAAACACAAAAATGCAATTTTTGAAATTTTTGTCTGTTTGTCTGTTTGTCTGTGCGTTTGTGGGAGCATCACGCTTAAACCACAGATTAGATTGCAAATCTAAGTACTTAAAAATATTAAGTGATAACCCGAGTAACATTTAGCGTTTATTTCATCAAAATCGACCCACAAAATCAAAGGATATTGAATTTTTAAGTTTAGGAAGAAACTTCCTAATGTATTCTGATGAGTCAGAGCGCCATCTATTGAGAATAATAAAATGCACGAAAGCATTCAAAATTGTTGAGTTATTTGTGAAACTTTTAATACGTGGCAAAATAAGAGTGATCATTTTATACCTTTTTGTTATTGATCGATACAATCGATCCACAAAATCAAAATATGTTGAATTTTTAGTTTAGTAAGAAACTTCCTTATTTATTTTCTGATTAGTCAGAGCGCCATCTATTGAGGAACCAAAAAATGCACGAAAGCATGAATGTTACACCAAAACACATTGATTGAGTTATTTGTGAAACTTTTAATACGTAGACGTAGCAAAATAAAAGTAAACATTTTAATACCTTATCGTTATTTACCGTTACATACGGGCTTCTTATTTACCGTCTTCCGCTGCCAAATATTTTGTCAGTTTACATGGTCGATAGATGGCGTGGCACTGATGACGCGTTTTTCTGAATTGCGGTGTTAAGATTTTCCGCTGGAGAATGAGCTCACACAATTTCTAAACACAGTCGTGTTTCGAAGGAATTTCGGTTTGGTCTCTGATAGGTCTTAAACTGTTAGGGACCATAATTGGTTAAATCTCTGGTGCTGGTTTCGTTTAAAGTGCATTTATCGTAGAGTCTTAAACTGATTTAGTTTTGTGAAGTTCTGGATGGTTCGACTTGCGGATCAGGCCTGTAGGGTTCCGTACCAAAGGTGCTGTGCTGACGGGACCCTACTGCTAAGCCTCCGCGATTGATTCCGTTTAGAGCGAAGCAACGAACGGTTCGATTTGCGAAACAAGGCTAATAATAATAAATAAAAATCTTATATTTCAGACAGAGTCCATTTTTTGGTTAGTAGTTAGGTTTAGGTTTAGATTAGGTTAGTAGTTTGGTTTTTTATAATAAGGTATCGTACCAAAGGTGGTCACAGTGACGGGAGCGATCGATTTTGGGAGGCTACTCTCTAAGTCCGAAGTCCGTAGTTTTTGGGCTTAGTTGCGGACGTATTCTACTCCGTATCACCTACAGACTTACGATTAGTCCCGAACCCGAACTAAGAATGAATGACAACACGATTTCACAGTAACTGTCAAATCGTGTTATCATTAGTTCTCATTGGTTAGGCGATACGGAGTGGATTTTTTTTTTACAATACAAAGGCATACGTTTGACCACTATCTCACCTGATGGTAAGCGATGATGCGGTCGAAGATGAAGCACGTTTGCCTAGAAGCAACCTATTCACTTTTGTCTTAAAGACTCCCAGGTTGCCCGCATCTAAGTTTTTAATTCGTACTAAGTATCAAATGGTTCGATTTGCGAGCCAAGGCAAATTATAGGGTTCCGTGCCAAAGTTGCTAATGGGACCCTATTATTTAAGCCTTCGCGTACGATTTTGATTCGTGCGAACCCAGTCGATTTTTAGGGTTCCGTTCCAAGTTTGCTAACGGAACCCTTTTTTTTAATAAGTCTTCCTTCAGTTTATGCGTTTTATTTCTGTCTCGCTACTATAAAAAATGCGTTTTATTTCTGTCTCGCTACTATAAAAAATGCGTTTTATTTCTGTCTCGCTAATATAAAAAGTCTGTAGGTGATACGGAGTAGAATAAGCCCGCCCGCAACTATGCCCGAAACTACGAATTTCGTTAGAGAGTAGCCTCCCAGGCCTGTAGGGTTCCGTACCAAAGGTGCTGACGGGACCCTACTGCTAAGCCTCCGCGATTGATTCCGTTTAGAGCGAAGCAACGAACGGTTCGATTTGCGAAACAAGGCTAATAATAATTTAAGGTACCGTACCAAAGGTGGTCACGGTGACGGGAGCGATCGATTTTGGGGGGGCTACTCTCTAAGTCCGAAGTCCGTAGTTTCGGGCTTAGTTGCGGACGTATTCTACTCCGTATCACCTACAGACTTACGATTAATCCCGAACCCGAACTAAGAATGAATGACAACACGATTTCACAGTAACTGTCAAATCATATTATCATTAGTTCTCAGTGGTTAGGTGATACGGAGTAGATTTTTCTTTTATTATAGATAGGCATACGTTTGACCACTATCTCACCTGATGGTAAGCGATGATGCGGTCGAAGATGGAGCACGTTTGCCTAGAAGCAACCTGTTCACTTTTGGCTTAAAGACTCCCAGGTTGCCCGCAACTAAGTTTTTAATTCGTGCTAAGTATCAGACAGTTCGATTTGCGAGCCAAGGCAAATTATAGGATTCCGTGCCAAAGTTGCTAATGGGACCCTATTATTTAAGCCTTCGCGTACGATTTTGATTCGTGCGAACCAAGTCGATTTTTAGGGTTCCGTACCAAGGTTGCTAACGGAACCCTATTTATTAATAAGCCACCGCTGTCCGTCTTCCTTCAATTTATTCGTTTTATTTCTGTCTCGCTAATATAAAAATGACTTCTAGAAAAAGGTCGAATCTTTCACAATATAGCAAAATTCTCAAAGTCGGGTTTGTTCGAACACTTTTCTAACTAACTCGAGAACGGCTCGACCGATTTTCATAGTTTTTGTGTTTTATTCCGGACGAAGACTAATTTCTTCGTCCGGAATAGCATAATAAGAATTAAAATACAAAAAAAAAGAATGAGTATGTAGGTAGGCAGGTAGGTAAGGTAGGGTAGCTATGGTAGGTAGGTAGAGTAGCCAGATGACGGGAGCGAAGCCGCGCGGGTCAGCTAGTACATACATATTTGTAATGTGCTCATCAAGACCTTGCTTTTGATATCAAACATGTCACAATTATCTGAAATTATTTTTTTTCGTGGACAGAAATTTACGTGTCAACTCCATCACAGTACATTTAGGAATAATTTATATAGCCTATGTCACCCGGAACGTTTTTAAGAATCTATTGATACCTCAATCATAAAAATCGGCTCAGTGGTTTAGACGTAAGAGTGGAACATAGTTATATACATACATACATACATACATACATACATAGACTGCTAAAATCATTACCCTTCCTTTTGGCTTTGCCGTAGTCGGGTAAAAAGCAATAATTGTAAAAAAAGGAAAACGCTTGTATGATACATTATTGAATAAACTGACCAAAAAACCTTCCTAGGGAAAACTGCCTGATTTTATAATCCATACTAGCTTTTGCCCGCGACTTCGTACGCGCATATCCTGTTTTTTTCCCGTTCCCGTAGGAATTTCCCATTCCCGTATAGCCTATAGCCTTCCTCGATAAATGGGCAATCCAACACTGAAAGAATTTTTCAAATCGGACCAGTAGTTCCTGAGATTAGCGCGTTCAAGCAAACAAACAAACAAACAAACAAACAAACTCTTCAGCTTTATATATTAGTATAGATAAGTTAAATCTTGCAAAAAATAATAATATGTTACTCAATGTAAACTTATTCAATACGAAGACAACTGTATTATATGAAATTGAAATAAACGACATGACTTTGATTGCAATAGGAAGCTGGCAATTTATTCCTAACCTTGGGAGTCAATGTTTGAATAGTCAGGAGATATTCTTAGTATGGAGACATTGTTATGTGTCGTTAGTATAGTAAAATGCATCGTTACTTTGCTTGATTTTTTATTTAATTTTTCTGAATCAAAAGCCAAATTTGCTATGGAAAATTTACGAATAAGGAATTGTTTCACCGAGTGTGTGTCAAATAATAATACCATAAGTACTGCATATTAAAATCTTACTTCCCAAATTGGATGGGTGTTCAAAAACAGCATGTCCACGTTATTCATCAATTCACTTATAGCTGGAATGTTTGGTCCGAATATTCTTTTTCCAATTACATTTCCCCGATCTTCAACTTCTTCCATCATTTTTGATATTCTATAATCTCTCACTAACTCTGATACCTTCTCCCACTTCGTTCAATTATACAAACGCTGGCCGAAAGTATCTGGGTACAAAAGAGGATGCCAGGATGCTCCTATGTTTTGCACGTTGAAATTTAACGGGCCGAAGGAAGATACTAGAATCACGGGCACCTTAAAAACGTGTGACACAAGTAACGCAGGTCTTGCACAAGCTTCTAACAGAAGCAAATAAAACTTTTCTTCTTTCAGCAACTTCTGAACTTTATCCACTTTCAACTGCATTTCGACGATTTCAGCAATTAAATAGTATACTAATCGCATTTGTGCAACCAAATCATCATCACCGGTAGATGTTAATTCATAGAAAGTTTTCCATCTGTTGTAAGAAAAATCGTGAACGTCGATTTCTGTTAGATTTTGTGGCGCTCCACCATTTTGGAAAGCGGGATCTGGTGTGATGACCGTGACTACATGTCCTCTCTTTGCGAGTTCTTGAGTTAAAGTACGAAACACAACTTGATGACTGATAGACGGAGCTGGAAAAAATGCCAGTATTCTTGCTGCATCACTTAGAGTGATTGATACAGTTAATAATATCAAGGCTGTCTTTGCAGACATTATTGCACGGAGTTTCAAATAGCTATGAAATATAAAATGAGTACGTTCCATATACCCAGTTAGTACAAGCTTCCGAATTATAACTAGCATGCGACTGCGACTTTGCAATGATTATTTTTCTATTGTATCAATAAGTTCGTTTGTACGAAAGAATTAAATAGGGATAACATTTTTTTAAATCTCGATGTAGAGTATTTTTATTTTTCTTTGAGAGAGTATTTGTGTCTCTTAAAAAGAAGTTACAGTATTCAATATATGATGCAACTTTTATGTGGGACTAATCCTCAAAATGCAAAAAAATGTCTGTCAGCCAGTCAATTCTGCAGAATACGTGTACCTCGGGCAAACTGTGCAGTTTGGTAAGAATAACTTAGAGAAAGAGGCAATCAGAAGAATTCAGCTGGGTTGGGCAGTGTTTGGGAAGCTTCGCCGAGTCTTCTAGTCACGTATTCCGCAGAGCCTAAAGGCCTGTCTTCAAACAGTGTGTCCTGCCTGCTATGACTTACGGAGCCGAAATGTGGACACACACGGTACGGCTGGTCCATAAATTCAAGGTTGCTCAGCGAGCTATGGAACAGGCTATGCTTGCCGACAGAGAACCAAAGTTGTGGACATAGCTCACAGAATAAGCAAGCTGAAGTGGCAAAGAGTCGGCTATATTAGCCGTAGAACCGATGACCGTTGGGGTAGACGAGTTCTTGAGTGGAGACCTCGAATCGGCAAACGTAAGTTAGGATGCCCTCAGGCTAGGTGGAGCGACGATCTTCGCAGGGTGGCTGGTAGCAGCTGGATGAGATTTGCCGAAGATCGAGCCAAATGGCGTGCACTTGGAGACATTAATGTCCAGCAGTGGACTGTTATAGGCTGATGATGATGATGATGGTGGCCGATTCTGCAAAATCCCAACCTTGAACACTTTGGTGAATGAGGTCGAATGGCTTCGATCTCTAAAAGAGACTTCAAGCTATGCTCTTTGAGAGATCGAATCCGCATCGAAGTGGAGAGGCCTATGTACAGCAGTAGACTGTTATAGGCTGATGATGATGATGATACCTTGTGCTTGTCGTCATTTGTAATAGTATGATAAATGACTTGCATGTTTGTGACGCTGTTATCGTCATGAAGTTATTATGCACAGTAGTATTTATCTTGTTATCTCTTTAGTAATAATGTCTGTCATTATTGTTTTATTTATTGTGGATTTTATCAATAGTGAATAGCAGAGGTTACACGGGAAATTGAAAAGAAGAGAAGCAATGATATAAAAAGGCTTTGAAGTTAGAAAGAAAAAGAAGGTCTTATAGGCTAAGATCCCAGAGCTTGGAGACCTCCCTTATTTTCTCACTAACAAAATGTGTGGGATAGTGTAGTGTTAGTATGTACTTTTAACATTCGCATACATGTAGGCTTGAAAAATGTACAAAAAAAGTTGGACCTCAGAAATGAGGTGTGCTTCTTAGCTGAAATTAAAATAAAACGCTCACCTGTAGCCTAACTATAGTATTTGGACCATATTTCTAGTTGAATGAAATATTTTTTTTAGGGTTCCGGAGGTATCGAGTTGAAATTAAAACCATCTACTCTAGTTTACTGTCCCATGATGCTGTGAAGAAATCATAGTTCTAAGTTAACGTAAAAATAGATACGGCCGTTTATGCCGCAAAAAATGTATACTTCGACACTCTCAAGGGAATCAAATATATTGTTGACCCTAGAACTATGAAATTTGGCAAGTAATACCGTTTTGTAGTACAAGACGGTATTACTTGCCAAATTTCATAATAAAAATATACATTTTTAATTAAATCAAAATAATGGTTTTATTTACAGTAATATGTACCTAAAAATTTGTACGGAACCCACTGGGCGAGTCCGACTCGCACTGGGCCGGTTTTTTTTTTGTTGTAAGCATAAAAGGAAGAAACCTAACCTAACTGTATGGTAATAACAGCCATTAAACGAGTAAGTGTGTTTCGAAGGTTATTCAATCAAAATACAAAAACCTCTTCCGTTACTGATGAGTGACTGGGAGACAACGCACAATCGAAAAAACTGGTCGTAGAAAGCTATAATTTGGTTGTAGGTTCCTTGTGGAGTACAGGGGAGTACTAAGAGAGGATTTCTCGAAATTCTTACGGGAACGGGGAAAAACGGGATATGTACGTACAGTCTGTGACCACCATTACCTAATCCACTTGACTACTATTCGCTAATAGTCAAGTGGGTGTTACAGTCTAAGTGGTTAGGTATGTGATTACTAAGTGTATTTTCAGCTGCGAGCCTACATGTTTCTTTTTAAGATTCCGTATCCAAAAGTTCCAAACGGAGCCATATTGCTCTCGCTCTCGCGGTATCCTGCCCAAAAGGGTCTAGCGGCTAGATCTACAAGTTCTTAGAAATAACGATATAAAAATAAACAATAATCTCTTTCAGTTTTTAAAAGAACACTACCTTTCTTTACCGTCATAGTCGCATATAAGTATGTGTTATTATTTATCTTATAATATTATTTAGTATGTATTAGTGTATATTTATTTTAGTAATATTTATGTATTGTATGTTATATTAAAGTTTATTGTTTTATTTGTAAGTACTTATACCTTTTACACACGGTGTCTACATATCTTTTATACAACTCTCCTTTCGCAGGTATGCTGGAAGAGATTTCTTTTGAAATAAGCATTACCTTTGTACCTATTTTTCTGTTTCCTTCTTTTTATCTTTCTATGTAATTTGTGTACATAATTTGTTAAATAAATAAAATAACAGTATTGAATTAAATCAGTTATAATTGAAAATTTGCCGCAAGTTCGATCCACAGCTACAGTTATTATTTTTGTCTTTCATATTGTATGTTTCACGAAATAAAAAGAAAAATATTTTTTGCGCTCTTTAAATTGTAATTTTTAGTTATATTTTTGCAATCTGTTTAACAGGGAATTGTTATAAAGTGCCACAAAATGTAACAATATTGTAAATACTTTTGACTTTAAGCTTAGAAATTAGTGTCATCATGATAATAATATTTTAATTACTTTTGACTCTAAGCTTAGCATTTCAGCTATTTTAAACTATTGTCAACGGAATTTATAGACTGGCGGTACAATAACTGACTTTCAAAAGACTCGGTGTCAGTTCAAAACCGATGTTACGCAATCTTTTTTTTGCGATTTGTCATTCCAGACTTTAAGCAGATAGTTTTGTCGTTTAAGGAACTGCTCCCAGTGGGGCCAGCCCTATCTTTGTTATTATATGGATCAACGCAAACCCAAAACTACTAGAAATAAACATGAAATTATGCAACATTGAGAGTCTTTGAGGGGGTTGAAAAAGGGTATCGTTTGCTTGAAAAGTCTTTTTTTATAAAATAATTATGGATGTTTAATACATTATAAATCTATACCTAACTTTTTTCCAACTATGTTGAGGTCCGTTTCCGGTCTAACCGGATAGAATTGATGTTTGAAAGTTGAAACATTAAACATGGAATTTTATTAAATTACAACTAAGCAGGGTAGGAAAATAATCTAGTAACTATATACACTCATTAACACGAAATTATATATAAAAACAAAATAAATCATTGGGCATCAAAAAAATAATCCACATCGCTGTCAGTGGCAAAACTGCCCAGAACACTGGCAGCATTGCCGCGTTGAATGGCAATGCTGATTCTTTGGCCGAAAAAAAGCCCAGCCCTCTGGTCACGTGAACAGTCGACAAGTTGTTTGCTAATGTCCCGAAAGACTCGATGCGCACTCGGACCCCATGGGCCTAGTGTTTCAACGCCAAACGGCTCAAATATGTAACTCCCAATTAAGTTGTTATATTTGCGCCGTTTGAGGTTTTCTACACCTGCAGCAGCCGCTCCAGCACAGGCCGCCGTGCTGAGAAGATGGGACGGTGCAAGGGTATCGACACATGTTGCATCCCACAGCAAAGGCCTACCCACCTTCCAAGGCATTATGGTCATCCCATCTGGCCTTTTCCCATCGTCGCGTGCCAAGCCGTTGGGTTCTAAAACAGCTGGCACCCCGGCGGTGACAAAAGCCCGATGGATAATGTCATTAATGCTAGCGTGCCGTGCTAACCGTCCAGCGCTCCTACTACAGGACAGGCCATGGTGTCCGAGGCGGTCGACTGCTTCACCACACTGACAGCGATGTGCAGCTCCGCTAGGAGCACCCAAACGCAGACACGTAGCGATCCGGAAAGTACTGTCACTCAGCATAGTACCTACGTTGGGTGACGGTAGTGCCTGCAGCCAAAGACCCGACTCCCATTCACCCACAGCCAGCAGGCGGGCATGCTCCGCAGTATTGGTGGTCGTATTTAAGAGGTTATTCCGTACCAATCTGCAGAGCGGCTCGTCCCATTGTCTTTGGGAGAATGGGTTATCGGGCAACGCCGTATTCGGGCAAGCCACTTTCCAGGCGTTCACTGCATCGGTCAAGCAAGGCACTTCACAGTTAACCAATGATGGAGTTAATATCCTTTTGGTTAACTTTTCAGTGCTGTTGACCGAAGACAGGAACAAGTAAGCTTACACTAGAAATTTTGCGGATGCCGAGCCCACCAAAGCGAATGGGTAGTGTGGCTTGCAGCCACGCTCGGTCATCCAGAGCCACATTTAAGATAGAAGTTAGTGTGTCTTGAATGATTTGATCGACTTTGTCCAAAAGATGTGACTGCTTCCATAACGGTGAAGAGCGGAGAAAATACATAAAATTTGGCCCAAAACAACAATATCTAATGAGTGTGAAGGCCGAATGTAAATTAATTTTACTAAGTCTTTCCGAAATATCGTGAAAACGATTAATTTTGGCGTCAATGAATGCAGAGAAACTGTCTTCCAATATTGGTGAACCTAGAAGGTGAAGTGAACTCTTGTCTAAAATTTTGATATCTGGAGCAATTGAGTTGAATTTCTGTAGAGTCATTTGTCTGTCGGTATTGTCACATAGAAAAATTTCACATTTGGAGTGGTTGAGGTCAAGGCCGATGGATTGGAACTGTTTCTTCAGGAATTCGAAATCTTTCAAAACTGTGTTCACGTCACCCCCTAAAGTTCCATTATCAAAATACCAGACATTAAATTTTGAATTTAGTTTTTGAATGATGGGATGGATAGCCAAGCTGAAAATGACTGGCCCGAGAGGGTCACCTTGTTGGCAGCCAACTGCAGATTCTAAAACTTTGTCCTTGTATAATAATTTTGAAGGGTACCTGTAGCATTGCCACAAAAAGCCGTAAATTTCTGGTAATTCTTTTTTTACTTCTGCCAACAAGGTGTCCCTGTTAACGGAATTAAAGGCGTTTTTAACGTCAACCTTGAGGATAACCTCACTCTTGTCAGAATTTAAAAACGTTGAAAAGGCATGTACGGCAGCCTCGCAGCCCCCTCTGGACCCAAAACCAAGCTGTAGGGGCTGAAATTTCTGAGTTAGCGATTCGCTATATAATTTACAACAAATTTTGGCTGCCATACGCCTATAGGTGCATCCGACGGCAATGGGACGAATGCCGCCGTCTTTCTTGCGCAGGGCACATAGGTTGGCCCCGTACAAGGTATTGACGACAACATCGTTCACACCGCCGGACAGCATTAAAGTGACGAGAGCCGACAGCTCCTTCAAAAGCGACTCACCAGCTTCCCCGGCACCTGGACTTAAGAGGTCCTTTAAATGCTGAGGAATCAGGCCGTCGAGGCCGCCAGCGGAACCACTTCTGAAGGAGCTCACGGCTGCCATCAATTGGGGGACTGAAATTTGGAAGAAAGATGAATCCGGATTGGGGTTGTCGGGGGGATCAGGGAAGGTGAGGTCATCCGCAGGCGCTGGGTGTTTACTCTCCAAAGCTGAAATAGTATCTGGAGAGTAAGGCGCCACCACATCACTACTAAATAACAACCTGGCTGCTCCCCCCTAATGTCACCTTCACTTAATTTTGATTCCACAAGTGAACACACGCCTTTCTGGGGAACGTTATTGAAAACGGGTAATTTTGGATCTAAAACGATGGTCGAATTGTTACAATTGTCTTTAATTTGGGTCGTTAATGTTTTTTTTGAAGCCAAATTTTTTTGGACATGCAGAATCCTATAAGGGAAGGTGAATAAAGCCTCCCAGGCAATTAGTGTGTTCTCCTGGGTCGCAAGACGTACGCATCGTGCTAAATTCAGCGCAACAAACCGTCTTGCACCCCGAGGAACTCTCTTCAGCAAAGGTATTGAATTTTTTAATTTAGTTAGAGTTGTCCAAAGTGGTTCTAAATCAGTAGATGTTTGGGAATTGGCTGGGCATTGGGGGCACAAAGGTACACTATGTGGCTTGTGAACCTTGCCATAGTGGATCTTTAAACCCCGTTCGCCTTTAAAAAAACGTGCCTGGTAGCAATGGGGGTATCTCACCAGCTGGGTTTCGAGGGATGTAGCAGGTTGACTGGTACAGGTTCCGGCATCGCTACAGCCGGCATTAAACATAAAAATATAATTAGACTTACCAAATAAAAAAAGGCATCATGAAATAAAGTAATAAAAAAAAACTACACAACACAAGAAATAACTTAAAACTACACTTTTTTACAATAACACCAAAATGACACTGCCAAAATTGACGGCTTTGGCGCAGTCGCCCTCGGAGCCTGGGGCGCCGCGCGCATGCAGAACAGCCAAAGAGTATTATAAAAATAGAGGGAAGCCTTTCCAGCCGGTGGTATGGTTGCTACAGACGCCCCTACGCCAGTCGAACGATCCAAGGGCCACCTTAGATGGCTAATTCAATTTGACGTCCAATGAAAAAGGGGCGCATTTGCATTATTGGTGCTTTCCAATTTCTCAAATTTTCCTGGCAATGTTATAGACAACCATCTAAATTACTATATCGGGACAACCTTTTGGAATCCGCTGTTGGCTGTCAACAAGGTGATCCTCCGTGATAGTACATTTGTCTCTTTAGCAATTGTGAAGTGCAACCGAGAGAGATATACTGTTTGTTAGTATTTTTGACTTTTTCAAGTATTAAAATCGCAGTGAACTTCACATATTACTTTTATTAATTCGAACGTTATTTACATTTTCCTTTCAGTATCTTTTTGTACATAGCACAGACTACATTCAATCAATAACATTAAACTGTACTATTATAATATCAGTTTTCTAATTACTCTAACACTTTTGTGTTAGTTTCCAAAAAACCAACCCCTTAATTTTCCTTTAATTTTGTGCGCACTTGATACACACTGAAAATTATCCATAAATTATAAGCAAAGAATGAGAATACTAGAATAAATCCGAGAGCAATTGCTGATATAGTTAGGACTAGTTATATTTCTAGGTACTGTGCCCACGAGATGTTGGCGGCGGGCGAGCGCAGATGCCTCGCGCCGCCGTGACGCAGCACGTGCTCCGTCCACCACACGGCGCGCTCCAGTGGAGGCTGAGGTTGATCACGCATCACCCTTCCAAGTCGTAATATTATTATATCGTGACGAAAACTGTAAATCAATAATAGGCGATAAGTCTATCGTAAGAATGTCATGCTTGAATCATCGTTTGTTGTTACTTCGATAGTAAATATTTATCTATCTGTCTGTGAGTGATAAGATGGTAATGGCTTTCGTGACTTTCAAATTTTAATAAAGTGTCTGGCTATTTTATTTAAACCTAATTTTATCAATTTCGTAATCATACTTGTTGAGTACATAATAAAAGAATTGAGTTTCGAATGAAAAAAAAATAGATAAAGCTTTTGTGCCACAAAGGCCCGTACTACAAAGTGTCTATGCCATCATGATTTTATAGTGAGAATAGTATTTTTCCTACATAGACCCATCTCTGTCTCACACCGAAGCCATTATGATTTTAAGACGTTATAGTATGACTGACATTACTGGGGCTAAAAAACATTACTGCGTAACCTAATTTTTCTAAAGAGAATTATATAAACTCACCTCTTGTCACCAGTAACAGTGGTAAATCATTCTTAAATCTTTCCTCTGTCATCGATAGCAAATCAAGTCTGACTCCAATGCCAAGATACTCATATTTTTCAACACTGTACCATTTATCGCCTAACATTGGTACACCAATCAACGGTACTCCTGCTGTGATAGCTTCGTCTGTTGACTGTAGACCTCTTTGTGTTATGAATAGTTTAAGTTTTGGATGCCCTGAAAGTTTATGTTCAATATTAGTATTATAACAATTGAGGTCACTTTTAGCTTGTCCTGGAAATTGATATCTATCACTTACTTAGAAGGTCTGACTGCGGCAGCATTTGGATATCCTGATATTCTTAGAGCGTCCTGGAAGTTCATCCTTGTCCCACTTCCATAGGACATCGTAAAGTAACTGAGAGAGTACTTTAGTCATCAATTGTAACCTATCTGGTGGAAACAGTGAAGGCTTCACGTTTGTACCAAAATGAATATTAACAAGCGGACAGGACTATTTTATATAGGCTACAAATTATCACGCAATTAGCTATTGGGGATGAACAATAAAGCCTTATTTCAGTAAACCATTCCGTTACAGTATGTAATATTATGCTATATATTTTACTTTCGTTGGGGAGAGAAAAATCTCACTATTGCTGCAAGAAAGTTGGGCAGAGGAACAAAATTTAACGAAAATAGATGATTTTTATAAAATTCGGCAAACATTTTTTTCTCTATCGAGTCTATCAAAGGTCTAGCGTGATAATTTCACGTTTGTGGTATAAAAGCAATTATTAATATATAATAAATCATTAACTTTATTAGTTTTTTGCGATTGTTGCTTCGTAATAAATACATTTATTATTCATATATAAACTTAAGTGTGATGAAAAACAAGCTTTTTTTTTTAATCACAAGTGAAACCATATCCTACTGTTTCATTTGCCTTTAATTTTTTGCGTACTTGATGCACACTGAAAAGCTTCCATAATTTATAAGCAAGGAATGAGAATACTAGAATAAGTCCTAAAGCAACTCCTAAAACAGTAAGCACTAGTTCTAGTTCTAAGTATTCCGTCCACGACATGTTGGCGGCGGGCGAGCGCAGATGTCTCGCGCCGCCGTGACGAAGCACGTGCTCTGTCCACCACACGGCGCGCTCCAGTGGTGGCTGAGGATGATCACGCATCACGCTGCCAAGTCGTACTACGTTGTGACGATAGCTGCAAATGATGAACATGCGATAAGTCTATCGTAAGAATGCAACGCTTGGATTATCGTTGTAAATTCGATTGTCGAATTTTTATCTCTCAAATGATAAGAAAGTAATGATTATCGTGACTTTCAAATCGTAAAATTGTGTCTGGTTGTTTTACGTCACAAATATTTATCAAGTCCTTGATCATACGTATCATACTACTATAGGTAGGCGAATTTAACAAACAAAATAACAAAATTCAAAGAGACTTTTTTAATGAGCTAACTGGGAAATGGCCCACTAGCACTATGAAGTGCCAATACCATCATGATTACGTAGTGAAAAAGAGATAGTGCTATTTGTCCTGTAAATCTCGGACCCTTTTTCACACGGACGTCATTATGGCTCCTGATAATGAATGATTACCGCCGCCAATGGACGTCTGCCATTCCCGGGATAAAAGAGATTCGGAGTAGGCGTTTTGTATAATACCTAATGAGGACTTTATTAAATATTTGAATCTGCCTGTGTTCTATTTTATTGAACAGTTTTTTATAATAATTTCTTAAACCTACCTTTTATCACCAATAACAGTGGTAATGGCATTCTTAAATTTATCTTCTGTCATTGATAGCAAATCAAGTCTTACTCCAACGCCATGATGCTCATATTTTTCAACATTATACCATTGATCGATGAACATTGGTACACCAATCAACGGTACTCCAGCTGTGATAGCTTCGTCTGTTGATTGTAGACCTCCTTGTGTTATAAATACATTAATTTTCGGATGCCCTGAAAGTTCATGTTCAATATTAGCAATTTTCAAATTTTGAATTACTCATAGCTATTGTCCTAAAAAAATATTGATGTATCGCTTACTTAAAAGATCTGACTGTGGCAGCCATTTAGATATTCTGATGTTCTTAGAGCGTCCTGGAAGTTCATCTTTGTCCCACTTCCACAAGACATCGTAAGGTAACTGAGAGAAGACTTTGGCCATCAGTTGAATCCTATCTGGTGGAAGCAGTGAAGGTTTCACGTTTGTACCAAAACTAATATAGATCACGCCATTTTTCGAGGAGTCCAAATATGTTTTGAGATCCTGTAATCAAAAATGGATTATTTGACAAAAAGGAAAACGGACGCATGATAGTTTTAACTCGTATATATTTCGTATCGCAAAATGAAAACCAAAAAGCTATTCTCACGAACTCTAGCACAAACTACTCTTCTACTTGGAGAAGAAAAATTTCGTACAAATTCCATTGAATTTTTATTAAAACTTTCTGCTTTGAATCCTAAGTAAAGAATTCTACATGTGCAATTTTGGAAACATCATGTTTGAAAATGGCATATTCAGATTTTTTTTTATATTCTAAAGAATAATAAATAAATCATAATCGTCAGCATAATAAATGAAATTGTAACAAATAGCTACGGATTTACAAATAGTTATGTTAAAAATTTAGAATAATTGAAGAAAAAAGAATTGTTTATGTGACTGAAGTGTTAATGTAAATGACGAAGTTCCTTATAAATAAGAAATCGGCCCTCAGAAATATCTATTACGTCAATAAATCTTACCTCTGGCAATTCCTTCACTGGTTTTTGATGCAATCCACCCATGTAAATAACACTAGGAGGTACAGGACGATTTCCTTCCCAAATTGGATAAGTGTTCAAAACAGCATGTCAACATTTTTTCCAACTCACTTATACCTGGAATGCTTGGTCCAAATATTCTTTTTCCAATTTCATTTTCTTTATCTTTAACTTCTTCCAAATATTTTGAAATTTTGTAAGCTTTGAACAATTCTGATACTTTCTCCCACTTTGTCAAATTGTATAAACGCTGGCCAAAAGCATCTGGGTACAATAGAGGATGCCAGGATGCTCCTATGTTTTGCACGTTGAAATTTAAGGGGCCGAAGGAAGATACTAGAATCACGGGCACCTTAAAAACGTGTGACACAAGTAACGCAGGTCTCGCAGAAGCTTCTAACAAAAGTAAATCAAACTTTTCTTCTTTCAACAACTTTTGCACTTTATCTACTTTTAATTGCAATTCGACGACTTCAGGAACAACATTGGCTGTGAGCCACACTTGACCAACTACGTCATCAGCGCCTGTAGATGATAATTCATAGACTGTGTTCCATTTGTTGTAAGATATATCGTGAACGTCGATTTCTGTTAGATTTGCTGGCGCGTCACCATTTTGAAAAGCAGGATCTGTTGTGATGACTGTGACTTCATGTCCTTTCTTCGCGAGTTCTTGAGTTAAAGGACGAAACACAACTTGGTGACTGATAGACGGAATTGGAAAAAACGCCAGTATTCTTGCTGCATCGCTTAAAGTGATTGACACGGTTAATAATACCAAAGCCGTCTTTGCAAACATTATTGTACGAGGTTTCAAATTGCTATGAAGGATAAATGAATACGTTTCCTTATATACATATCATAGTTTTCACAAGCTAGGACGACGTTGCCGTTAATTTATTTTACAAACAGGTTTGTAAATCATATCTCGTACACGTCATGAGCACGAAACTCATGACGTGTATGAGATATGGATAACATTTTTGTTAAATCACCTTACAGAGGATATTTCGTGTTTATTGATCAATGTTTTTCTCTTTAGAAAGGGTTATTGTAAACATTATTTTATACAACTTTAAAAAGGGACCATTCTTCGAAACACAAAAACGAATAATCTGTTCAGTTCCATATTTATCTTGAGTGTCGCTTTTTATATTTTGTAATATATTGTTTTGCAGTTTTATGTTTTAATTTATTTGTTTGTAGTAGCAATTTTAACCAATGTTTTAATATGTCATCGTAGTATTAATGACTTTGGTAAATATTGGTAAACCGATAATTTCAGACTGTCTGAGGTTTATACTTAAACTAACTTTCTCCCGGGACTTCGTACGCGCATATCCCATTTTTCCCCGTTCCCGTAGGAATTTTGATACTAATAATATTGTTTTTTTTTTACTATTTATAGGCTCGCGTTTGACCACACCTGATGGTAAGTGATGATGTGGTCGAAGATGGAGCACGCTTGCCTAGAAGTAACCTATTCACTCTTGACTTAAATACTCCCAGGTTATAGTTATCACGAAACACAGACTCTGGCAGGGAATTCCACTCCTTAGCTGCACGCACTATGAATGTGTTCCCAAAAAGTTTTGTGCGTGGGTGGGATGTCCACCATGTACCGGTGGCGCATCGCCGTTCGTCTTGTGGTCCGATGATGGAACGGGCTTGGCGGAATCAAATTATGCAATTCCGTCGCACGTTCCCCAAAATGCAACCGGTAGAAAACCGACAGGCTAGAAACTCGTCGTCGATGCTCAAGACTTTGGAGCTTTCGTCGCGACGAGCCTATCATCGCCGATGATCCTTTTGGCTCGTTTCTTAATTGACTCAAGGGCATCAAGCTGGTATCTGGCCGATCCGTCCCAAAGATGAGAGCAGTACTCCAAACATGATCGAACTTGCGCTTGATAGAGTTTGAGCAGCTGTTCCGGCGTGAAGTACCGTCTCACCTTTGCTAAGATCCCCAACTTCTTTGCAGCCACTTGAGCTTTTGCCTCTATGAAAGGGCCAAAGTTGCGGGTAGATGTTAATGTAACCCCAAGAAGCTCAAGTTGGTCGGTTATCGGCACGGTTGCACCTCGGAAAGATGGAGCTGCGTGGAATTGGCTCCGTTTAGCGGAAAATAGACACGCTTGGGTCTTTGCAGCATTGAACTTGACCAAATTGGCTTTCCCCATTGGCCCCATTCTGAGACAGCCTGTTAGGACACGTTCAGGCGCTCAACCATAGCCTCCCGGAGAGACCGGATCTGCGATCACACTCTTACAGAGTATGGATGTTACTGAGATAGGTCTATAATTCGACGGGTCAGCTCGACTACCTTTCTTGGGCACGGGCTGCACGTTAGCTTGCTTCCAAGCCTTTGGCACTTTTCCAGTCTCAAACGAAAGGCGAAATAGGCGTGTCAAGATCGGAGACAACTCAGGCGCACAAGTCTTCAGCACAACTGCCGGTATCCCGTCGAGGCCACTAGCCTTGTTCACGTCTAGGTTACGCAGTACCCTACGGACGTCCCTCTGCTGAATGCGAATGTTCGACATACTCGACTCGCATCCAGCAGGAAAAGCAGGGGGCTCCGCGCCACCAGGATCCAGACGTGAAGATTCCGCTAATAAAGAAGCAAAAAAATTCGCCTTCTCCTCAGCGGAGTGGGCCAGCGTCCCGTCGGGTCTCAGCAATGGTGGTAGTGAGGGGCGGCAGAAGTTCGATTCAACCGACTTAGCCAGGGACCAAAAAGCCTTACTACCTGCTGGGTATGAGGAAAGGTTGTTCCCTATTCGGCTAATGTGGTCAAATCGAGCCCTCCGCAACACCTTCTTGCAGGACTTGGCAGCCCTATTGAAGGCTCTCTTCTTCTGACTCACATCAATTGCTTTGCGCGTACGAGCGTCGACCCATGCTAGGTACGCCGCGTGCTTAAGCGCATCAGCGCGATGGCACTCGGCACCAAACCATGGACGAGCTTCGCCAGACATTGTTACGTCAGAGAACGGAATGTAGTACTCCATTGCCCTCCGCAACACATCCGTCACGGCGTCCGCGCACGACGAAGCATCAGTCGAAGAAAAGCAAGTAGGCTGCCAAGGGTAACATGCGAAGAAAGATCGTATGCCATCCCAATCTGCTGACCTGTATCGCCCTACCCGCCGGGTGCCTCTTGGGCTAGGATCGGGCGGGGAGTAGACGGACACAGACTTCACCAGGCAGTGGTCCGAACTACCCAGTGGTGAAGAAATCGTCACCGAGTAGCGGTCTGGATCAGTTGTCAGCACAAGGTCCAAGCAATTGGCAGTGTGCGAATCAACATCCGGCACCCTCGTTGCCCCCTGGACCAGCTGGGTAAGATTTAACGGTAGCGCTAACTTTCGCGTCTCTCGTCCAGCATGGTCTGTGCACTGGTATGGGAAGAGCCACTCCTGATGATGGGCATTGAAGTCCACCAGTAACACTTATTGAGCAGAAGGGTACCGCTGCTGAGCCGCATCCGCCGCCTCACTCAGGTGCTGTGTGAGCCCAGTTGTCTCCAAATCACCGCTGTGCGAACGGTAGACACAGGCGTAGACAGTTTTGTCCAGGCCTGTGTCCACTATAACCCACAGCGTTGAGAACCTGGAGTCTTCAAGGTTTCGGAGACGCCGATAGCAGATGTCGTCCCGGGCGTACACACATACGCCCGCGCGTGGTCTAAAGTGATGCTCCAGGCTAAACCCTGGGTAAGACAGATATGACACGTCTGACGGACATCCGATCTGCGTCTCCGACAGAAATAAGAGCGCTAGTTTCTCCGTCTCGAGGTGGTGATGGACTGCGGCAAGATTTGAGTACAGACCTCGTATGTTGGAGAGGTGCACTTTGTGCGAGAGGGAGTGCTGCCGCTGTACAGCTTTTCTCATATTTTTCCTGTTCATTTTTTTTTATTTGAGTGTAGGAAGGAGAGGAGAAGGAAGTGAAATGAGGTTCCATGCTGCTAACCTTCAGGCACGCTCTGGCAGGACGGCATCATTGGGGGACTAGCCTGGAGACTGCGAGGACGCCCGAGCCCCCCCTGGAATGTCCATCGGGCCCTCTCGTCTAGTCGCCAACCAGCACGATGGTGCATTCCGGGATTTTTCGACAGTTGGCGGGGCAGCCTTTCATGTGTGGCTAGCACACTACTTGGGCCCCCAACTACCTGCGGTCGGCCAGCGGCGCACCGTGCCTCGGATCCCGCTACCCTCCGCGACTAGTCTCCCGATACGCCCATGTCAGCGCAAGCCTGGTTGGTCTGCCTGCATTGGAACAACTATTTCGACCCAACTCCTCTGAATTTGCTACACTGGGCATCGTACCGGAACGCGGCTAGGCCGCTTGGCGGTACGTCTTTGCCCAGTGGGTCACAAGCCATCGGCCGAAGCCTACCACCAGTTACTGTCACCTGATAAGCACCACCCAGAGACCACGTGTAGGGTCTAGCATTAGGTAATCTCCTACGGACGCGGGTGACTCGGCCCCCGCGGCGATTAATTATACATAAATAAACCTTCCTTACTTAATTGATGAATATTATATCCTTTGCGTAGTTTAGAGATATAAGCGTACAGACGCAAAAAGCAACTTTGTTTTATACAATGTAAAAATAAGGATAACACAATGATTAATGTGCAATTTCATAATACGCGAGACGTTTATCTATGCGCCGTCACGTCATGTTTGTTTTGACGATGAACTTTACAAATAATAAAAACTTGAACGATGATATTTTATCCGGTCAGCTATTATAATGCCGTCAGATGTTTTTTTAACTTTGCCCCACACTAGGATTTTCTCCTGTATCGTGGGTGCGTTTACAAACATACAAACTCACACACACAAACAACCAGACCCGAAAAAACTATCTGTAGGCCATACAAATAAATATTCCGTGCGGGAATCGGTCCCGCGACACACAGCAATGCAGTCAATCGCTCAACCACTGCGCCATCCGTGTCGTCATCAGATAGCGTTATGTCAATTCCCAGCATCTGTGGCGACGCCAAATTCAAGTTCTCTATAGAGCCTAGAATGAACTCTAGACCTTATTTTTTTACTTCTCCTTTTAGATAAAAGCAACTTATTAAAGAGACAAATGTTTCCTTAGTGCAACACAAAAATGTTTTGCAATATGATTCAACAAAAATGCTATCGTTATCTTATACTTTGGTACAAACTAACTTGTTTACACGATACAAAAATAATTCGAAGCAAAATCACGATCATGACTTGTAATGTCTGGGTATATAAGGAAACGTATTCATTTTTCTTTCATAGCAATCTGAAACTCTGAACAATTATGTCTGCAAAGACGGCTTTGGTATTATTAACCGTGTCAATCACTCTAAGTGATGCAGCAAGAATACTGGCGTTTTTTCCAATTCCATCTATAAGTCACCAAGTTGTGTTCCGTCCTTTAACTCAAGAACTCGCGAAGAGAGGACATGAAGTCACAGTCATCACACCAGATCCCGCTTTTCAAAATGGTGGAGCGCCAGCAAATCTAACAGAAATCGACGTTCACGATTTTTCTTACAAAAAATGGAACAAATTCTATGAATTATCATCTACAGGCGATGATGATTTGGTTACTCCATTGCTTCCAACATTGCTCCTAGTTGCTGATATCGTCGAAATGCAGTTGAAAGTGGATAGAGTTCAGAAGTTGCTGAAAGAAGAAAAGTTTGATTTGCTTCTGTTAGAAGCTTGTGCAAGACCTGCGTTACTTGTATCTCACGTTTTTAAGGTGCCCGTGATTCTAGTGTCTTCCTTCGGCCCGTTTAATTTCAACGTGCAAAACATAGGAGCATCCTGGCATCCTCTACTCTACCCAGATGCTCACGGTCAGCGTTTGAACAATTTGACGAAGTGGGAGAAGGTATCAGAATTAGTCAAACATTATAGAATATCGAAAATGATGGAACAAACTGAAGCAGTAGAAAATGAAATTGGTAATAGATTATTCGGACCAAACATTCCAGCTATAAGTGAGTTGAAGAATAACGTCGACATGCTGTTTTTGAACACCCATCCAATTTGGGAAGGAAATCGTCCAGTGCCTCCTAGTGTTATTTATATGGGTGGATTGCATCAGAAACCAGTAAAAGAATTGCCAAAGGTAAGATTTTTTTCACGAAAGTAATATTCCTGTTGGGCTGTGAAAAAGACGGATGAAAATAGATTGCGGAGATGAGAATGTTGAGATGGATGCGTGTAGTAACGAGATTAGATAAATTGAGAAATGAGTACATTAGTGTCAGTTTAAAAGTGGAGCTAGTGACGAAAAAGTTGAAAAGAATCGGCTCATCTTGATATGGTCATGTGAAGAAAAGGGATAAAACTCATGCAACTAAAAGAGTTATAAATATAAATACGGATGGATGGAGAGAAAGAAGGAGGCCAAAGAATAGATGGATGGACTGTGTGAGATGCTATACCGCTGATAGGACAGTATGAAAGAAAAACACGCCTTTTGCCGACCCCAAGTAAAATGAAAAAGTTTGACTTAACTTCATTTAAACGGGCTAAAAACTGAAGCAGTTTTCCTCGGAAAAGCTTTTTGGTCAGTTTAGTCAAAATTATCATACAGCGTTTTTCTTACTTTATAAAAATTGCTTTTTTGATTACAGGATGTCAAAACTTATCTGGACTCCTCGAAGGATGGCGTGATCTATATTAGCTTTGGTACAAACGTGAAGCCTTCACTGTTTCCACCAGATAGGGTACAATTGATAACCAAAGTTCTCTCTCAGTTACCATACGATGTCTTGTGGAAGTGGGACAAGGATGAACTTCCTGGACGCTCTAAGAACATCAGGATATCCAAATGGCTGCCGCAGTCAGACCTTCTAAGTAAGCGATAGATATCAATAACCAGGACAAACTACAAGTGATCTCAATTGATATAATACTAATATTGAACATACATTTTCAGGGCATCCAAAAATTAAACTATTCATAACACAAGGAGGTCTACAATCAACAGACGAGGCTATTACAGCAGGAGTACCTCTAATTGGTGTACCAATGTTGGCCGATCAATGGTACAATGTTGAAAAATATGAGCATCTTGGCATTGGAGTCAGACTTGATTTGCTTTCGATGACAGAGGAAGGATTGAAAAATGCCATCACCACTATTATTGGTGACAAAAGGTCAGTTTATATAGTCCTCTTTCGAAAGGGTAGGTTACGCAGTAATGTTTTTTGTAGCCCCAGTAATGTAGATGCCCTAGGCAGCCGTTACCACTCAATATTAAGGGCCATACTATAAAGTTTTAAAAACATCATGGCTTCGGTGTGAGAGAGAGACGGATCTATATATACTACTCTCGCAATGCGATCATGATGGAATAGGTACTTTGTAGTACGGCCTGCTTGATTGGCACAAAAGTTGTTTTTTTGTGTTTTATTCGAAGCTCAATACTTATGTAGTAAGCTAAATTACCAAATTGACAAAATTATGTTTAAAAAAGCCAGACGCTTTATTATAATTTAAAAGTCACGATAGTCATTGCCTTCTTATCACCAGACAGATAGATAAGTATTAGCAATCGAAGTAACAACCTACGATGATCCAAGCATGACGTTCTTACGATAGACTTATCGCCTATTTATTATTTGCAGTTTTCGTCACAACATATTACGACTTAGAAACGTGATGCGCGATCAGCCTCAGCCGCCACTGGAGCGCGCCGTGTGGTGGACGGAGCACGTGCTGCGCCACGGTGGTGCGAGACATCTGCGCTCGCCCGCCGCCAACATCTCGTGGGCGGAGTACTTAGAACTAGAACTAGTGCTTACTGTATTAACAATTGCTTTCGGACTTATTCTAGTGTTCTCATTCCTTGCTTACAAATTATGGAAGCTTTTCAATGTGTATCAAGTGCGCACAAAATTAAAAGCAAATTAAGTGGTTGGTTTTACGGAATCACAAAAATGTTAAAATAGTTAGAAAATTGATATTATAATAGATAGTATAGTTTAATGTTTTATAAATCAGTTGTATCCGCTTAGGCCGGAAACGGATCTCAACATACTCGTAGTTAGGAAAAGGTTAGGTATATATTTGTAAGTTAGGATTTATAATGTATTAAACATGCATAATTATTTCATATAAAAAAAGAGTTTTTTCATGCAAACGATACCCCTTATCACCTCCCCTCCCCACTCAAAGATTTTAATGTTTACCCACAGCTCAAAACGAAATTTTTGTGCCTTGTGCAAAATTTCATTTTTATTTCTAGTGGTTTTGGGAGCAGTGCCCTAAACGACAAAACCACCTCATCTGCGAGCAGTACCCTAAACGAAAAAAATCACCTCATCTGCGAGCAGTACCCTAAACGAAAAAAATCACCTCATCTGTTTAAAAGTCTGGAATGACAGATCGCATAAAAAGGGTTGCGTAACATGAGTTTCGAACTGACACCGAGTCTTTCGAAAGGCAGTAACTGTACCGATAGTCTATAAATTCCGTTGACAATTATTTAAAATAGCTGAAGTCATACTATTATATAATGTTTATTGAATACTTAGCTCTTCGTGGGTGATGATAACATGATAATAAATACATTCTAAACTTAGAGTCAAAAGTATTTAGAATATTATTGCCATGATGATAATAATTTCTAAGCTTAAAGTCTAAGGTTTTTACGATATTGTAACATTTTGTGGCTTTCATATAAAAATTACCTGTTAAACAGATAAAAATTATCGAATAAAAATAACTTTAAATTACAGGCTAGTAGATAAAATTATATAAATAACATCTCATCTGTAACCGACTAGGACGAATCGAGACCCTCGAAATAGACAATAATTAAATAGCCCCAAAAATATGCAAAGAGTTGCAATCTTCTATAGGTTGCTAAATACAATTTAAACAACTAAAGTAAACAATACGAAAAAAAATTCAAACTGTATCGTGTAAATTTTTAAATAAAAATAAAAAATATATATTTATATTTTTTCATAATTTTAAGGTTCCATCTTTGACTGTATGTATTTTATTTATGTGTATGTTCACCGATTCCAAATATTTATTATTTATACAGTTTATCTTAAAAATACAAAAATATAATACAAACAGTGAAAAATAGAATTAAAATTGGTCGAAAAACAAACGAGATATAATTATTTTAAACAAATATATCTTTCCCTCTCGCGAAAACGATGTTTTATATGGCAGCTGTATATAGGCGTCATGGACGTAGACGTCAAAATTCATATCGGACTTCTGTTTCTAATTGTAATATTTGAAGCTTTATAACTTCATCGCTAATAAAGGTATTTAAAAAATAATTTCATGATTGTTAACTAGAGCTAATAAGTATTTCATTTTGCAAACAAAAGAATCGCATGCACATTCCTTATTGTGAACGAATTTTATTTCGAAAGCCTATACCCCTGAGGTGGTCTCATTGTCACCAAGTCGGAATCTGATGATATCATCTCAGGAAAATCGAGAGCAACCCTCAAATTTTATAGGCACATACAATGTTTTTCATATACTTTCTAACGCAATTCAGATATTTGTATCTGGTAATCATCATCTCATGCTGATGAGTTTCGGTGTATAAGTTAGGATCCGATGAACCCAGTAAAATTCGGGCACTTTTAATGTTTTAATTATCAATGTCAGATTAAAACTTCATGCAACAACTACTCCTTTTTTTGAAGTCGGTTAAAAAGTACAAAGGTGCCTTAGGCATTCTCTACCAGTCAACCAAGTGTGATTAAGAGGTAACATGTAGGTTCACATGTACTAGTGTTTTACAAAATAACATTAAAATGCTTTTTAACCGTCTTCAAACAAGATATATAATAATAATAAACACTTTTTCAAGTACCAAGACACATAGTGTTAGTAACAATATACAAAACATATGTAGAACATGTGTATGTTTTGTGTAGCATGTATATAATTAGAAAATTCAAAAAACCGAACTGCAAAAAGGTCAACTTATAAGCAATGCATTAAAAAAACCAAAATCTGGACACTTTTGTAAATTGTAAATGAAAACTGTTTCCTTAAAGAAGAATGGTCATTTCAGATACAGAGTCCGAAACAATTCAGACCTATTGTAGTGTTTTTTGTCATCTAAAGTAGAACAAGAATATGTTTTTTTTTTATTTCGATGGCTAACACATAGATATTTGAATGTGAACTTGAGTATTTCTTTAGACATAGAAAAGTAATTCATCAACCGCTCTTAACAGTGTGCCTGTGATGTTTGCGCTCATCTGAATTGTATTGCTGGCCATTCAATCTAGTTGGTAACAAGGGTCTGATGATGGAAGCCATAACGGTAAGTAGTGGCTCTCTTAGTTGACTACTCCTATGCCCATCGTGTTTGGATTCATTTGAATCCTTCTGATGAGCACTATTCACTGCAGTTTGTAACAAGGGTCTGATGATGGAAACCATAAACGTGAGTAGTGGCTTAATTCTTAGCTGACTACTCTTATACCCATCGTGTTTGAGCTCATTTAAATCCCTATAAATTGCACTATTCATTGCAGCTAGTAACAACGATCTGATAATGGAAACCATACGGGTGAGTAGTAGCTCACTGAGTTGACGACTCTTATACCCATTATGTTTGGGCTCATATGAATTGTACAGATGTGTTCTATCCATTGCATATAGTGACAAAGATTTGAGATGGAAACCATAAAAGTGAGTAGTGGCTCTCTTAGTTCACTATCCTTATACACATCGTGTTTCGGCTCATTCGAATTTTCCTAACAAGTATTGTATTTATTTTAGTGGTTAACAGGTTCTCATGATAGGGAGACCAAAAACGCCTAAAGGTAAGTCAACTAAGAGATCCAGTAAGATCTTTTAGTTAACTCCTTAATCACATCGTGTTTGAGCGCACAATTTATTGAAGTATATAATATATATCCATTTTTGGGACGGATAAAAATGATTGCATGATATTGATACTAAAAATTGCACGTTGAAGTAGGTCCCATAGTCATAAAAGTATCAATTTAAACCGTAATATTAGCTGCCCGTGACTTTTAGCACGGATGCCTTTTTCGAAAATAAGTAACTCCTTATAATATCAGTTATCTGCTTGCGCAAATTTAGCCAAAGTTGGTCAAGTCTTTTCGAAGATCCCGGTGGTTTTATTTTTTGCACGAAATTAGACAGACTTACCGACAGACAGATAGACAAAAGTTTTACAAATTGTGTTTTTGTTATTATGAATCTTATACATAATATATTTTCATATGCATTAAGTAAAAATCTGTTATATTATTAGGATTACATAAATACACACAAATGACAAACTTTGTCACAGTACTAACAGCCAAATAAGAGATCCACTATCCACCTTTCTGGTCTCCATCATCAGCTCCTTGTTCCCATCAATTATGAATAGTGTTCATCAGAAGGGTTCAAATGAGCTCAAAAACGATGGTTATAGTAGTCAAATAAGATCCACTATCCACCTTTCTTGTGTCCATCATCAGATACTTGTTCCCAACAGCTATGAATAATGCTCACTAGAAAGATTTAAATGAACCCAAACACGATGGTTATACTAGTAGCCATCTAAGAGATCTAAAATACCCCTTTCTGGTCCCATCGGAAGGAGCATGATGGTTATACTAGTATCAAAATAAGAGACACACTATTCTCCTTTCTGGTGGAGACCAGATCTGATGATGGAGACCATCAGATCCTTGTTCCCAACAACTATGAATAGTGATCATCACAAGGATTCAAATGAGCCCAAACACTATGGTTATACTAGTAGCCAACTAAGAGATCCAATATTCAACTTTCTGGTCTCCATCATAAGACCCTTGTTCTCAACATTAATGAATAGTGCTCATCAAACGGATTCAAATGAGCCCAAACACGATGGTTATATAGCGAGAGTGTATGTTAAAATAGCTTTTCTATACTTTGTTGGAACGAACACTTTAGACCATATAATTATGTGTTTGCCAAGGAATTCGAAAAAAAAAAACGTATTTTTATTATAATTCAGACGACAAACATACTGACGTGATTTCTATCAGAGTAAGGTTAATTTTGTATGGGTCGTGACCATTATTCTTTAATCATATGACTTATCTTTATTTCTGTTATCTCCAATTAATTTCCTTAATTTTGATACCACACTCGATAGGTTTGGTTAAAAAATAATTATTAACGACTTAGAATTTAGCGCCAAAAAACCGCCTTCTTGTTTTTGTTTTTTAAATACTTGGATCTAAGGACACATGGGTTTATGAGACGAATCTAATGATACCTTAATCGTCGAAATCCATCTAGCCGTTTGGATGATACGAGGTAAATAAAGAAATTTACAAACAAACATACATACATGATACGCGCGAATAATATAACCCTTCCTTGGCAGTCGGGTAAGAAATTAAAACTGGCCAAGTGCGAGTCGGACTCGCGTGCAAAGGGTTCCGAACGAATTTCATATTTTTAACATGTTGTTTTAACACTACAGACTTCTTATAATAATTTTCCTGGAATCTTTAGGTAACGATCTATTATCTCCATTTTTTTTCAAAATACTAGGCTCAGTAGTTTCGGAGATAAGTAGGGGAATGGTCATTTTTCGTCTAATTTCTTGAATAACTTCAAAACCATTCATTTTTCATTTTTGATATTGTTCAAAAAACTTTTTTTGTAATTTTCTAGTTTGACTCCCAAAAGAAAAACATACTAAAAATTTAATGACTTGCGTAACGCGTCCGTGTTTGGGTCACAGAAGTCCATAAGTGTACCAAATTTCAATAGAATCGGTCCAGTGGATACGGAGAAAACTGGCATGACAGATGGACAGACAGACAGACACTCGAGTGATCCTATAAGGGTTCCGTTTTTTGTTCGAAACCCTAAAAATGAAATTATGCATAAGGCTTCCTATAAGCTGTAGGTGAAAACTGAGAGTCTTTGACGGGGTTGAAGAAGGAGTATCGTTTGAATGAAAAATCTTGTCTTGTAAAATAATATTACATGTTTATTACGCTATCAATCGTAGTTATTTATAATTATTGGTTACAAAATGTTTTTATTTAACTATAATTTATTCGTGCGAGCAAGTTGACGAAAAAAAAATCATGAAATCGAAAGGTGTCAGTCAACTCGCGCACGCGAGAATTTTACACTCGCCAGTTGACGATCGAGTCTCCTAACATATATATAAACTAGCTGACTCGGTAAACGTTGTTTTACCATACAAAAAAAAGTGGGTCTACCACCTATTCTCATCATACCTACCGAATAAACACACAAAATTTCTTGAAAATCGGTCGAGCCAATTCGGAGGAGTTCGGTAACAAACACCGTGACACGAGATTTTATATGTTAGAAGATAAAGCTAACTTTTTCCTAGCTATGTTGAGGTCCACAGGTCCCAGCATAACCGGGTTCAGCTAATGTTTATAAAATTATAACACTTAATGACATACTAAATTAATGAAAAATAAGAATTTTCTAATATCTCTAATACTTTGGTACTAGTTTCCGAAAAACCGACCACTTAATTTGCCTTTAATTTTGTGCGCACTCGATACACACTGAAAATTTTCCATAAATTATAAGCAAGGAATGAGAATACTAGAATAAATCCGAAAGCAATTGCTGATACAGTAAGCACTAGTTCTAGTTCTAGGTATTGCGCCCACGACATGTTGGCGGCGGGCGAGCGCAGATGTCTCCCGCCGCCGTGACGCAGCACATGCTCCGTCCACCACACGGCGCGCTCCAGTGGCGGTTGAGGCTGGTCACGCATTATGCTTCCAAGTCGTACTACGTTGTGACGATAACTGCAAATAATGAATAGGCGATAAGTATTTCGTAAGAATGCCATACTTGGATTATCGTCGGTAGTTATTTCAATTGTAAATATATCTATAGGTCGGGTGATAAGAAGGTAATGACTTGACCACCGTGACTTTCAACTTTTGATCGTATCGTGTATCGTATATTTTTACGATACAGAGGATTATCAATTCCGCATTCACATTTTCTGAGTCCAGAAGCACTTAAGTTTCGAATGATGTAAAAAATAATGAAAATCTAAAGAATTTTTAACGACACAGAAAAACTGAGAAGTGCCCACCAGTAAGTACTATAAAGTGCCAATGCCATCATGATTCCCCAGTGAGAAACGTATAGTGCTATTTCTCGTGTATAGCTCCGTCCCTCTTTCACACCGAAGTAATTATGGCCCCTGATGACAAATGGTCACCACAATGGTGTACAGGTTAGACGTCGCCACCATTTATCCCAACAAATTAGGACTTTATTAAAATTTTTGAATCTTTCCAAGTGTCCATGTTCTATATTTATTTTATATTGCTTTTATAAAAATAGTATAAACCCACCTTTTATCACCAATAACAGTGGTGATAGCATTCTTAAATCCTTCTTCTGTCATCGAAAGTAAATCGAGTCTGACTCCAATGCCAAGACGCTCATATTTTTCAACATTGTACCATTGATCGCCCAACATTGGTACACCAATCAGAGGTACTCCTGCTGTAATAGCCTCGTCTGTTGATTGTAGACCTCCTTGAGTAATGAATAGTTTAATTTTTGGATGTCCTGTAAATTTGTGTTCAATATTAATAATAATAATAATAATAATATTTCACAACTATCACACAACGCCATCTAGTCCCAAGCTAAGCAGAGCTTGTGTTATGGGTACTAGACAACTGATAAACATACTTATATATTTCTAAATACATAAATATTATAGATAAATTACACCCAGACACAGAACAAATGATCGTGCTCATCACACAAACATTTGTCCTGGGTGGGAATCGAACCCACGACCTCCGGCATAGCAATACATCAATTGAGATCGCTACTAACTATTGTCCTGAAAATTTATAAGTATCGCTTACTTAGAAGGTCTGACTGCGGCAGCCATTTGGATATCCTGATGTTCTTAGAACGTCCTGGAAGTTCATCCTTGTCCCACTTCCACAACACATCGTAGGGAAACTGAGAGAAGACTTTAGCCATTAGTTGTACCCTATCTGGTGGAAGCAGTGAAGGCTTCACGTTTGTACCGAAGCTAATATAGATCACGCCATTTTTCGAGGAGTCCAGATAAGTTTTGAGATCCTGTAATAAGAAAAAACAATTCTTATAAAAAAATTAAAAAGTTTGTATCATTAATTTTTAACCAAAAGCTTTCCTGAGGAAACATGCCAAAATTTTTTAGTTCATGTAAATGAATATCAGTCTTGCAAACTTAAGGGACTTATTAAATACGACGACAACTATATTATTAATAAAAACACGAAAGTGAACGATATGACTCTGCCTCTGATTTCATGTTTGAAATTGGTGACGATTCATGAATAAAACGCAAGTCAAGCGATGATGGGTTTTACTGTCAGAATTCAAAAGCGAATTCTCGTTTTTATATATCGTTCACATTCAAGTCCCTACTGACTATTGTCCCTGAAATGATAGCTGCATATATAGTGCTCAAAAATTTTACAAAATGTAGCGAAATTAGAGTTGTTTTGAATATTTACGACTGAGATAATATAAAGAATGATACTTAAAAATAAGGAAATGCCCCAACGAATAATGTGTTACGTGAAAATTGGTGACAATATAGGTTTAATGTGTATCAGATATCATAAGTCATCACCATCACCACATCAGCGGAAAGACGTCCATTGCTGGACATAGGCCTACCCCAAGTGTCACCACAAGAACCGGTCTTGTGTGTCTCGCATACATCGGCTACCTGCGACCCTCACCAGGTTATCGGTCCACCTTGTTGGATATCACAAGTATAGCATGAAAAATCCTTACCTTTGGCAATTCCTTCACTGGTTTCTGATGCAATCCACCCATATAAATAACACTAGGAGGCACTGGACGATTTCCTTCCCAAACTGGATGAGTGTTCAAAAACAACATGTCGACGTTATTCTTTAATTCACTTATGGGTGGAATGTTTGGTCCAAATATTCTTCTTCCAATTTCATTTCCGAAATCTTCAACTTCCTCCATCATTTTTGATATTCTATAATTTAACACTAATTCTGATATCTTCTCCCACTTCGTCAAATTGTATAAACGCTGGCCGAAAGCATCTGGATATAATAGAGGATGCCAAGATGCTCCTATGTTTTGCACGTTGAAATTTAACGGGCCGAAGGAAGATACTAGAATCACGGGCACCTTAAAAACGTGTGACACAAGTAGCGCAGGTCTTGCACAAGCTTCTAACAGAAGCAAATCGAACTTTTCTTCTTTCAGCAGCTTCTGCACTTTATCTACTTTCAATTGCATTTCGGTGACTTCAGCAATTAAATAGAATGCTAATCGCATTTGTACAACCAAATCATCATCGCCTGTAGATGATAATTCATAGAATGTGTTCCATTTGTTGTAAGAAAAATCGTGAACGTCGATTTCTGTTAGATTTGCTGGCGCTCCAACCTTTTGAAAAGCGGGATCTGGTGTGATGACTGTAACTTCATGTCCTCTCTTCGCGAGTTCTTGAGTTAAAGGACGAAACACAACTTGGTGACTGACAGACGGAGTTGGAAAAAACGCCAGTATTCTTGCTGCATCACTTAGAGTGATTGATACAGTTAATAATATCAAAGCTGTCTTTGCAGACATTATTGTTCGGAGTTTCAAATTGGTATGAAAGATAAATGGGTACGCTTCTTTATATACCCAGTTATTGCAATCTGTGACCGCGACTTTGCGCGAAGTATTGTTCCGTCGTATCAACAAGTTAGTTTATTTATACAAAATAATGAGATAAGGAAAACAGTTTTTTTTTAATCACATAACAGAATATGTTAGAGTTTTATTGAGCAATGCTTGCTTTTTAAAAGGAGTAATTGTACACATTATTTGATGCAACTTTTATAATAATAATAACGGACTACTTTTTATATTTTTAAATGTTTTTTTTATAATGTGTTGTTATTAAGAAATATTTTAAAATGTATGGATAAAAATAAAGACAGTAATAATAATAAATCTTAATTGCAGACCATAGATCCATATTCACAAATAAAAATAATTATGATAAATATACAAAATTCAATTTAATTAATTAATTAAAAGTGAAACCAGTCCTCGTAACCTAAGAACAAATCATCTGTTCAGTTCCACCTTGTGTTATATATTTATCTTGCGTGAAGTGTCGCGTTTTAGGATTCCAAATCTCTGTATGGTAAAATGGAACCTATATAGTTATGATCACTCGGTTACCGATTTTCTCCGAATTTCCTAGACCTTTTTTAGAGTTCTCTACCCAAAGGGATGTATGGATTTATTAAATATTTCATTTTTAACTTAAAAAACAATTTGTTAAGTCATTACATTTTACCTCATATTGTTTTTCTTCCTTTTCTTATTGAAATAAAAATAACCATGAGTTATGATAAAAAAAAACATTATAACATTTTGATATAATAATAAAAAAAACCGGCCAAGTGCGAGTCGGACTCGCACACGAAAGGTTCCGTACCATAAACCTTTATTTTTATTATTTGTTGTTATAGCGGCAATAACAAGGTGGATTGATGACCTGGTGAAGGTCGCGGGTAGCCGATGGATGCGAGACGCACAGGATCGGTCGTTGTGGCGACGCTTGGGGGAGGCCTATGTCCAGCAGTGAACGTTTATCGGCTGGTATGATGACAGCGGCAATAGAAATACACAATCTGTGAAAATGTCAACTTTGAACCTATTACGGTTCTTGAGATACAGCCCGCTGACGGACGGGCGGACGGTCGGACGGACAGCGGAGGCTTAGTAATAGGGTTCCGTTGGTTACCCTTCGGGTACGCAACCCTTGAAATAAAACAATCGTAAAAAAACAAACAATTCATGATTGTTTTTATCAGATTTTGAGATATTTCCAAAAAACCAAACCCTCCTTTCTTTTTTCAGTAAATTGTTTATAACTTTTGCATTTTTTTTGAGCGGAACTTCATTTTCTTTCAAAAATCTTTTACATGCTCTTCCAAATCGAATGACACCTAATTCATATTTTTGCGAGACTGCTGAAAAAAGTTGAACAAAAAGGCACTTGTTGACTAGACTACTAAGGTTAATTGAACTAACGAACGATTCACCTACTGTTGGTTTTTGATAACCGCTGAACACAGAGCGACCACGCCAGCTCGGGGACTTAGGGCACCCCGACACGGATAGGTAAGGTCTGAATGGGATTATGGTAGCTAAAGTGAGCAAGCGAAGCAAGCGAACTTCACTCCCGTGATCCCATTTATATTAGGTTCCTTTAAACCTTGCAGGCAGAAAAAGGAGCCCGCAGCGGTGCTCTTATTTTTGCCTGCTACCTTAATTTAGTCATGTTCTGATTGGTCGCATTTTATGTCGTCAGTTAGGTATTTCATACATACTAGAATTATCCAATATCTTAAAAAAAAACATTAGATTAATCGTTCGTTAGTGCAAATAATTTTAGTTTAATCAAAATTAAGTAAGTAAAACTTTAGTTCAGTCGACCAATATGTGTTACGAACGTAATATCACCCTTAATATAAAATTAAGGGTGAGATATTATTGTGCGGTAGCTATTTTTAAATATTTTCGTTTTGTGCTTAAATTGTATAGTGTGATTTTGAATGCTAAGGGCACAAAACGAAAATATTTAAAAATTGCTACCGTTGACACAGAGAGAAAACGAACATTAACGACTGGGTAACTCTATTTGTGTCTCTCTCACACTCCCCCCGCTCGTTTCCCGTTCTTACTTCATTCTTCGTTCTAGGTATCGAAGAATAAATCTGAAGAAAATCACATTTAAAACTAAAATACTAAGCATTTTATTAGAAAAGAAGCTGGAATGTAACAATTCAGAATCTGTAAACTACTTTTTTGTTTTCAGCCCTTATATTACTAAGGGTGCGATATGTGAATGCCGACCCCACTGCGCGCGGTCCGTTCCGCTTCCACACACGTGCACACTGCGAGTGGTCTAAAAATCTGGAATAAATCAGTTTTTTTTTTTTTTTTTTTAATCTTAAGCTGTGATAACACGTCCCACGCTCTTTTTACTGAAAACCAAATGTCACTCTTAACCAAATGTGTCACATACCATAAAGAAAATGTTTCTCTCACTAATTAAATAAACTTTCCGATCTCGTCGGACATCGTGACCTTCCAGCTTTTGAAAAAAAATAGAACTCCGACAGAAAGCGCGTCCACTTTGACCGTCGCGGTATAACAGCTAAGATAAAGATAAGTTTATTTGCCCAAACATGTGTACACATACAAGAATAACAAAAGGTGCATGCATGATAACATAAAATTAGCAAAAAGTTCAGACATGTTTGCCACATACTATGGCGTGCAAATATTGCGCTTTTGTGTGTGTAGGCCACCGCATAGACTACAGTGAACGCTGAACACAGAACTCGGAACTCTGAGCGCTAGACCGCATGCATTGGGGTGTGCACCTTAGTGTGCTATTACTACTTGCACTTGACCGTTTGGTTTTCATATAAAGTATTTCATTTTGACGACAAAAAGATTTCTTGTAGCTGTCAACAATTAAGGTTCCTCAGATACAGCCCACAGACAAGCCCGCCACACATTCCCTACCATTGCAACTACTGAAAGCCAGAATCAACAGTGGCGACCACCAGAAAAACGCCGAGTCAGTGAAGTTCGACGACTCCCAGAGAAACGATTCATCTGTTTTAGATCCCGAAACGACATTAATCAGATAATAAAAGCGGAGGAGTATGAAAAAAATATAATTTCCAATTCCGTCCTTATCAAGCAGGAGACAGAACAGAGCTTGGCTAAATAGGCACCAAGGGACAAAATAATATATAACTGCTGTTGCGAAGCACTACGGATATTAACACTAATACTAATGGGTCATAAATTTTGAGCTAATTTTGATTCCAGTAATAGGTTTGGCCTTTGAGGTGATTTAGAAACTCTGACACTAGGGTGGTGTGGGTTGTACTTACCTACCTTACTGCCGACACGATAAGAAGAAGATAGGTTTGGCAAAAGCGCTTGAACGCATGGAAATTTGTTCTGGTTTCTACCCGGTCCGTATGGTAAACAAATCCAGGGTGTAACTTTCTAACATATTTCTATTTCGTTCAGTTAGCCAAAAAAAAACACTATCATAAAATACGATGTGCGGCCCGCTGACAGACGGATGGACTGACAGTTTGCGTGGGCTTGATTACCAAAAACACAAAGCCAAGGTTTAATTAAAAACTACCATTTATCCGTGGCTTTGATCTCGTAAAAGTAGCCTATAGCCGTCTCCATGGTCCCAGAATCTATTTCTGTCCCAAAATTCATCAAAGCGGTTCAGCTATTTAGATGTGAAAGCAAAATGATGAAAATCACTTTATCCTCAAAATAAAGAAAATCACTTTATCCTAATATATAAAATTCTTCCGTTACTGACTGACTGAGTGACTGACAGACAACGCACTGCCGAAGCTGAAATTTAGCTTTCTACGGGAGCACTAAGTGAGGATTTCCCGAAATACCTTCGGAAACGGAAAAAAACAGGATATGCGCGTACGAAGTCGCGGAAAAACTTTAGTCATTAATAATATTAATTGAATGACTAGTCAAATGAGTAGAATTTTAAATAATAAACAGATAAGCATGTATTTATAAAGTGCGTAGTCATAACAAAGAGGACGGGTTACCGATAAACGTCTTGGGTAATATTAAATTGCACACTAATCATTGTGTAATTAAGATACTCGAGTATAATAGTAATAACATGTGCTTGTCATAATGTATAGTGATGCTTAGCGCAAATAAACTCATTTTGTTTCTTTTGTTTTCTGTCTTTACTTGCAGTTTTGTGACGTTGTTATTGTCATATTACAGAGTAATATTTATCATGTTGTTTTCTTTATCAGACAGACAATAATGTTTGTCATTTTGGTTTTTAGTGTTCCGTACCAAAATGATAAAAAGAAACACTTATAGGATCACTTTGTTGTCCGTCTGTTTGTCTGTCCGTCTGTCTGTGTGTCTATCAAGACCCTTTTTCTCAGGAAAGCGTGGAAGATTCAAACCTGCTATCCCTTAGTGCAGTGGAAAATCAAACTTCTAAGTCAAAGAAATCTAAAGATAAGGCCATTTACTGAGCATGTATTGATGGACGTAAGGTTATACAAACCTATAGGGTACTTTCCGTTGACCTAAAGTCATGTAATTTGGCAACAAGATAGATCTTATAGTAAAAGTAAAGGAAAATGTCTGAAAATTGAAAATTTTTAGTAGGTATTATGATATAGTTTCTGTTTTTGCGATTACCAATATTTATTTTCAGTTGGAACATTGACATTTTTTCAACAACAATAAGTTAAGTTTATCCTTTAATATTACTTGTTATTTTATTGTAAAAGTAATGAAAGTACTTACATAGTTTATAAACTTCAATAGGTAATGTAAACTCGAAAAAAATTAAGCTTCAATCGGACCCTCGGTGCACGAGTCAGACTCAACTATCCGAATTTGTTTTTTGCGTTGACTTTAAAGAAGTTTTGTTTTTTTCACTGCACCGAGGGATAGCAGGCTTGAATCTTCCACGCGTTTCTGAGAAAAAGGGTCTTGTTAGACGGACAAACTGACAGACGGACAGACAGACAGACGGACAACAAAGTGATCCTATAATCCTTTTTATCATTTTGGTACGGAACCCTAATAACCAAAATGACAAACATTATTGTCTGTCTGATAAAGAAAACTACATGATAAATATTACTCTGTAATGTGACGATAACAACGTCACAAAACTGTAAGTAAAGACAGAAAAGAAAGAAAAAGAGTTTATTTGCTGACAATACTCTAAATACTTAATATTTAAAGCTAAAGAGTTTGTTTGTTTGTTTGCTTGAACGCGCTAATCTCTGCTGGTCCGATTTGAAAAATTCTTTCAGTGTTAGTTGTAGTTATCATCACGCTAAGACCAATAGGAGCGGAGCAGATGAAGTTGCGCGGGTCAACTAGTTTTATATATTAGGATAAAGTAATTTTCTTTATTTTGATGATAAAGTGATTTTCATCATTTTGCTTTCACATCTAAATAGCTGAACCGCTTTGATGAATTTTGGGACAGAAATAGATCCTGGGACCATAGAGACGATTATAGGCTACATTACCCGTGGTTTTGATCTCGTTCAAACCCACGGGTAAATGGTGCATGCATGCAAGCGATTTTGGCAAATCTATCTTCTTTTTATCGTGTGGGCAGTAGGGTCTAATGACCCTAGTGTCACGAGTTTCTAAACCACCTAAATTGCCAAACCTATTTATTACTGGAATCAAAATTAGCTCACAATTTATGACCTACTAGCTGACCAGCGCGGCTTCGCTCCCGTCAACTGGCTATTCTACCTACCGACCCTAATCTACCTACCCTACCTACCTACTCTACCTATCCTACCTACCATAGCTACCATACCTTACCTACCCTACCTACCTACCCTACCTACCTACCTACCTACCCTACTTACCCTACCTACCCTACCTACCTATCCTACCTACCTACCCTACCTACCTTTTTTTTTTTTTATGGATGGGAAATCATCAAATGACTCCTCCCGCTACATACCCTACCTACCTACTCTTTTTTTTTTTGTATTTTTTTTTTTAATTTTAATTCTTATTATGCTATTCCGGACGAAGACTAATCCAAAAACACAAAAACTATGAAAATCGGTCTAGCCGTTCTCGAGTTAGAAAAGTGTTCGAACAAACCCGACTTTGTTTTAAATATATTAAGAGATTAAGAATTTTGCTATATTGTGAAAGATTCGACCTTTTTCTAGAAGACATTTTTATATTAGCGAGACAGAAATAAAACGCATAAACTGAAGGAAGACGGACAGTGGTGGTTATTAAAAAAAAGGGTTCCGTTAGCAAACTTGGTACGGAACCCTAAAAATCGACTGGGTTCGCACGAATCAAAATCGTACGCGAAGGCTTAAATAATAGGGTCCCATTAGCAACTTTGGCACGGAACCCTATAATTTGCCTTGGCTCGCAAATCGAACCGTTTGATACTTAGCACGAATTAAAAACTTAGTTGCGGGCAACCTGGGAGTCTTTAAGACAAAAGTGAATAGGTTGCTTCTAGGCAAACGTGCTCCATCTTCGACCGCATCATCGCTTACCATCAGGTGAGATAGTGGTCAAACGTATGCCTACCTATTGTAAAAAAAAAAAATATTCCACTTCGTATCACCTAACCAATGAGAACTAATGATAACACGATTTGACAGTTACTGTGAAATCGTGTTGTCATTCATTCTTAGTTCGGGTTCGGGACTAATCGTAAGTCTGTAGGTGATACGGAGTAGAATACGTCCGCAACTAAGCCCGAAACTACGGACTTCGGACTTAGAGAGTAGCCTCCCAAAATCGATCGCTCCCGTCACCGTGACCACCTTTGGTACGATACCTTATTATAAAAAACCAAACTACTAAACTAAACCTAACTACTAACCAAAAAATGGACTCTGTCTGAAATATAAGATTTTTATTTATTATTATTAGCCTTGTTTCGCAAATCGAACCGTTCGTTGCTTCGCTCTAAACGGAATCAATCGCAGAGCCCTAGCAGTAGGGTCCCGTCAGCACAGCACCTTTGGTACGGAACCCTACAGGCCTGATCCGCAAGTCGAACCGTCCAGAACTTCGCAAAACTAAATCAGTTTAAGACTCTACGATAAATGCACTTTAAACGAAACCAGCACCAGAGATTTAACCAATTATGGTCCCTAACAGTTTAAGACCTTTCAGAGACCAAACCGAAATTCCTTCGATACACGACTGTGTTTAGAAATTGTGTGAGGTCATTCTCCAGCGGAAAATCTTAACACCGCAATCCAGAAAAACGCGTCATCAGTGCAACGCCATCTATCGACCATGTAAACTGACAAAATATTTGGCAGCGGAAGACGTTAAATAAGAAGCCCGTATGTAACGGTAAATAACGATAAGGTATCAAAATGTTTACTTTTATTTTGCTACGTCTACGTATTAAAAGTTTCACAAATAACTCAATCAATGTGTTTTGGTGTAACATTCATGCTTTCATGCATTTTTTGGTCCCTCAATAGATGGCGCTCTGACTAATCAGAATATATAAGGAAGTTTCTTACTAAACTAAAAATTCAATATATTTTGATTTTGTGGATCGATTGTATCGATCAATAACGAAAAGGTATAAAATGATCACTCTTATTTTGCCACGTATTAAAAGTTTCACAAATAACTCAACAATTTTGAATGCTTTCGTGCATTTTATTTTTCTCAATAGATGGCGCTCTGACTCATCAAAATACATTAGGAAGTTTCTTCCTAAACTTAAAAATTCAATATCTTTTGATTTTGTGGGTCGATTTTGATGAAATAAACGCTAAATGTTACTCGGGTTATCACTTAATATTTTTAAGTACTTAGATTTGCAATCTAATCTGTGGTTTAAGCGTGATGCTCCCACAAACGCACAGACAAACAGACAAAAATTTCAAAAATTGCATTTTTGTGTTTTATACCTTTTTCCTGAGTTTTCTGTGTAATTTTCATGCAAAAATATTCAATGTACAGACACGGTTAGTCTACGATTTTATTATTTGTATAGATAAGTACCTATTATAGTTAATATCCGTTATTTTGTCCCTATTTAGCCTAGCTCTGTTCTGTCTCCTGCTTATAAAGAGGGAAGTCGAAATTATATTTTATTCCTACTTCTCCGCTGTTATTTTCTGATTAATTTTGTTGGTGGATCCAAGACAGATGAATCGTTTCTCCAGAAGTCGTCGAGCTTCACTGACTCGCCGTTTTTCTGATGGTCGCCTCTATTGATTCTGGCTTTCAGGAGTTGCTGTGGTAGGAAATGTGTGGCCGCCTTGTCAGTGGGCTGTATCTCAGGAACCGTAATTGTTGACTGGTCTTTTTTCGTCAAAATGGAATACTTTATATGAAAACTAAATGGTAAAGTGCATGTAGTAAGCTCCAGTTACGATAATCACAAAACCTATAGGCCACTTATCGCTGATTTAGAATCATGAATCAAAATCTTCTATCAGAACCCTTCGTATGTGAGTTATTATGGTTCTGGAGTAAACAAGGAACCCTTATAGTTTCGCCATGTCCGTCTGTCTGTCTGTCTACGGTTTAGTTCAGAGACGCTTAGCACTAGAAAGTTGGAATTTGGTGTGGGTATAAACAATTATATGATCATCATGCTGACAAAGTGATCAAATAAAATCTTACATTATACATTACCTATGGAAGTTTATAAACTATGAAATTACTCTCATTCATCATCTGCCTAGCCTTTTCCCAACTATATTGGGGTCGGCTTCCAGTCAAACCGGATTCAGCTGAATACCAGTGTTTTACTCTCATTACTCTGACAATAAAATGGCAAGTAACATTAAAGGACAAACTTAACTTATTGTTGTAAAAAAATGTCTTCACCAGGTCATCGGTCCATCTTGTGGGACGCCTTATACGATAGTCGATCTGACACCGTTGGAGAGACTGCAGTACAGCCCAAGTCTCGATTGAATCGAAGGTTTTCTCTTAGTCCACAAACGCTAAGCAGAGGGGCAGATTACACTCTTTGGTCTTCTGTGTAACTTGACGGAGCGTATGTATGTGTTCTACGGTGCTGAACCCTTTTCGGGATCCGGCTTGTTCGGGAGGCTGGAAGTCGTCAAATCTGCGCGCGAGACAGTTTGGAATGAATCTGTAAAACATGTCTGGTAGACATGGCTCAAAAGTGAGATGGGCCTGTAGTTCTTAAACAGGGCATTGTCACCTTTCTCAAAGAAGAGTACCACGCTGTGGCGTTTTTCCCTCGAGTATGACCGAATTAAACTGTTCCTGAAGGGCCTTAAGGACCGGTTTTCTTCCCACCTTCAGGAGTTCGGCCTTAATTCCGTTGGTACCTGACGCCCTGTTGTTTTATGCTGCTTCAGAGCCATCCTAATCTCATACAGGCTGACGTCCGGCATGTCCTCGCTATAGTACCGGGTCAATCTAGCTCTTAGGTCGTTAGCTAGATTCGTATCGTGTTTAGTCATTGAAGATATACCTACATATATGATAATACTTACTACAAATTCCCAATTTTCAGACTTCTTCTTTTACTTTTACTGTAAGAACTATCTTGTTGGCCAATTACATGACTTTAGGTCAACGGAAAGTACCCTATAGGTTTTTATTCCCTTACGAGCGTCAATACATGCGCCATAAACGGCCTTATCTTTAGATTTTGTTGACTTAAAAGTTTCATTTTTCACTGCTCCAAGGAGTAGCTTAATTATTTGATATTAAGTTCAGCTTGATTCCTCTTCGCCTTCCTGAGAAAAAGGATCTTGATAGACGGACAACAGAGTGATACTATAAGTGTTCCGTTTTGCCGATTGTGATATGGAACCATTAAAATGAAAAAAAAAAATCAATAACATAATTTCTAGGCAGTATGTTGTGAGAATTGTCTTTACGTCCACATTTAGGCTTGAAGTTTTTTTTTTGTGAGCTCGGTTGCGCAGCGCGCATCACGCAGTAAAAACTGAAACGCAAAGGGCATTAAGGCTGCTCTCTCGAAAAATGCTTATAAACAGCGTGCAGATGAAGCAACTTTTCGTCGGCATTTACTGAGAAATTACATCTGAAATAAATAGGTAGTAACCTACATGATATGTTACGTAATTTGGTTTAGCTGGAATTTATGTATCGGTATCACATAATAAGAAAATCATCTCACTAATCACCAAATCACCTCCAAATCGTTGAGATGAAACCATTTTAATCCTTTATTTTCTAACAATTCTAAAAAAAAATCTACTGCTTTGCAATACAAACGAAAATATAATAATTTGGTTGTGTTACTTTTTTAAATATGTGTTATTTTTTATAATAAATTAAAAATGCGGGTAGCGAAGTGGCGCGTAGAGGAGTAGTTAGCTCCGTTTATATGCAAGGTCATTGGCATGTATACAAGCCTTAACACAGATGAGTTTTAGTCAGTAAGAGTCTGACACTCCCTTCTGCTCCGCCCAGAGCGGGAGAAGTCATTTGATGGTTTCCAATCATTAAAAAAGGGGGAAATACAGTCGTAGTGTTGTCAAAAATGAACAGGTTACCACTAGGCAAGCACATTTGTCTAGAATAACGTCTTCACTCTTGACCATCATCCACCAGTAAAGTTTGTGGTAAAACGCGAGCCTATTCATTAAAATAAAAATGGCTTTCATTCGAAAGCTTAGCGGGTACACACATCAAAAAAAGTTTGCGATCACTTAGAAAAATCGAAAACTTTTTTGTTACGTTAGATTATATTATGATTTCTTCTTCTTTTTAGTTAGATTCTTCATTTAAAAATATAGAATTAGAATATAAAACAATAAAACAGTTCAATTGTTTTTCCATATAAAAAGGCTTTCAGTCCTAGCTTACGCTCATTCAGAATATTTATAATAGTTTTATTTTTTCATTTTAAACAGGGTTTTTCTATTTAAAGAAAACACAACAAGATTTTTTCTTGATAAAGTTAAATTTAAAAAAATATATCAGCCTATGCTAGTGATCACAAACTTTTTTTTATGTGTGTACGTAGGTACGTATTGCACAAGATTATGCAAAGATATCGATTTGTCGATGTACCGTTCGTAATAATTGCGCAATAATTATTATTGTGTAATATGATAATTATTATTGAATAATAATGATAGCTTGTAATCCTGAATGACTTACATTTTTGTGATGCTATTATTAGCACGAAAACATACCGTGTTATTTATTTCTAGATAAATGAAAAAGGTCTCAAGATGAAGAAAGAAAATTCTGCTTAAAATTTTTTTGAGATGGCGTTATTTGTCCATCTTGATATTAATGACTGACATATATGATCCACCGGTGTCAATGCTAATGACTATTTATTTAAGTTAAAAATTGTGACGTTAACAACCATTACATGAACAGAAAACCCTGATGCACATCGCAAATAGGATCTGAAGGCTATAACAAGATAAAATAAAATTTGAAAAACAAAGCGACTGAAAATTATTTTCTGTCGCTTTGTTTTTCAAATTTTAGCCTTCAGATCCTATTTGCGATGTGCATCAGGGTTTTCTATCCAGTTAATTTCGATATCTAGTACTACTTCGAGATATATAACCGAGCTACTCCAGGGTATAGAACAATTTTTGATGTTAATGTGTCTTGCCTAGACCTACCACAAGCCAGCTACCCAGGCTATCTCTTTCCATTCCAGGTTGCCTGGAAGATATCGCGGAATGCAATAAGGCCGCTAATTGTATATTTTTTAGTTTAAGATTTTCTTTATGTTTTTATATTTTGGTGTACAATAAAGCATAAATAAATAAATATTAAGTTGATATGTTCTGAAGAAGTACCTGTATGAGGCTGTCATCATTATTATATTGCAAGATGATTTCTAGGTTGCTTAGACACTGGGTTAAAAGATGTGGTCCAAAAGTTGAACCTTGCGGTACACAGGATACCTACTAAATATTAGACATAAAACAGTATTCTCCTATGAAAACTTTGAAGTAGCGGTTGGAAAGATAATTTGATACAATTTGGGCAAGTGAAAAGGAAACTTTGTAAAATTGAAGCTTGCGAAGTAGCCTTACCGATACGTCGTTCTCCTTAACACTTTTAAAAACTTTTTTACAAAAAATTATAATCGACTCCCAAAACAAAACACTACAAACATTGATATATAAAAAACCCAAGATACACACTCAGCACCTCAAAAACGTCCGCAAAAAATAAGCGCAATATGCGCAAGTTTCAAACAATCTCGCATCGCTCGCCATAGTGCACTGCTTTGTAAAAACAACTTTAAGCAATCCGTGTAAGGTTGAATTTGCAAAAAAAAAATGCGCATCACTTGCCATATTGAACTGCTTTGTAAAAACAACTTTAAGCGATCCGTGTAAGGTTGAATTTGCAAAAACATTTCTTTATAGTATAACTACACAACTCACACATGACACTTGATACATGTCAGTTTTTGACGACAGTTTCGAGTGTTGCATTTGTTCGAGACTGTGCATCTTGGGTTTTTATATATCAATGACTACAAAGTATAAAATAACTTTAATTTCGGACTTCGGTGTTTTTGGTTATTTCGTTTTTTGACTACGACTTCCGAAATTAAAGTTATTTTATACTTTGTAGTGTTTTGTTTTGGAAGTCGGTTATATTTTTTGTAAAAAAGTTTTTTATTTTTCACTTTTTAGTGGTACCTACGTACCCATTCACAGCGTACCGGCGTGATGTTATGTTATGAAAATAAAACTTACTAAGTGCTTTCGGTGTAAAGGTCTCGTCAATACGAATGAAATAAGCCCAAACACTTGGTAGTTCCTACATACCGATGTGGAGTTCCCTTGACTCTCTGTCGTATCCATCATCAAGTCTGATTAAAACCTTCATTTTTTTGTAGTATCACCCGATATACACTCGAATATCAAGTTTTTACCAGATACGTGCCTACAATTTTCGAGAGTTGCCCTCGATTTCTCAGGGTTTCCATCATCAAATCCTGACGTGGTGGCAATGGAACCATTTCGGAAGCATACCCTTTCATATAAAAAAGATAAATCGAAATCGGATCATAAACGACGAAGTTATCCCGCGAACACACATAAAAAAAAATATATACGCTGTCGAATTGAGAACCTCCTTATTTTTTAGAAGTCTGTTAAAAAGTGCTGTGATTTTCCAAGATTAAAAAAAAACTACTAACAAATAATAATATTTCACGATGAGCAAGCCTCAAAATTCCTGTAAATTTTCAAATTGATTGTCAAATCCCATCCATGTAGGATGTGATTTGATAGTCAATTTGAAACATTGACGCAACGTCGGAAGGCCTCCCACAAGGTGGACCGATGACCTGGTGCCTTCACCGGACCGGCTGTTGTGGTGACACTTGGGGGAGGCTTATGTCCAGCAGTGGACGGACGTCTTTCGGCTGATATGATGATGACGATGATGATGAGTAGATTAGATACCTAAAGCCTCTGTTATAGCTGAGGTGCTCATGGTTAAAATATAACAGCCGCAATGGTTGATCTTCAAGGTTAAGCAACGCTTGCCGAGGTCGGTTTGTGGATGTGTGACCAGCTCAACATACCGAAACTCCTACGTGCATTGGAAAGCACGTTAAGCTGTTGGTCCTGGCTCATCTGAAGATATTTGTCAGTCATTACGGATTGTCAGAAGCCAGAAAATCTTACACCAGTATTTTCAAGAATTACCGTATTAACCCAGTTCATGCACAAATAATAATATTATATTCGAGCATTTAGGCTACTCTGTAACTTTCCCTGCACTGTACCGTGTATCGTTAGACCAACGATACACGGTAATTGAGTATACCCGGAATGACGTCTAGAATACAGCAAACCTTTGATTATTATATAATCAAAGCAGCAAACTTAGTTTTAAAGGAGACTGGGCTCGATTAGTCTCGCTCAGTTGGCTCTATTTGTTTCTGCATCACCCAGGTTGACTGGTAGAGAAAGCTTGTGTCATTAAGTCCACCTCTGTACATTTGCGTGCTTAAAGTGTAAAATAAATAAATGAATTGGTCGATCATCAGAAATAGGTGGACCGTTTTTTGGTTAAATTAGCTCTAATTGCAAAATTATTACTTGCATCTAAATTGGTTAACATGTTCTGAATTTGCGAATAGCATGCTTTCGTTCCTATGAAATCTTTATAATTTTCAACTTTCATACTTTGAAGCCATTAGTGAAACTGACCAACTCTGCTGTTGTTGGTTCATAGATCGTTTTTTTTTTTCGATTATTCTGCTTAAGAAATGTTAAAACCTCCTCGCTTAAATCGTTATAACCATTACAACCAACCAACGCACCAGCTTGTAGTCTTACAACTGATTGTAGGTTAAAAGGGAAGGAAAAAAACCAGCCAAGTGTGAATCGGACTTTCACACAAGGGCTTCATTTTATTTTTAAAATATAATTTAATATGTATTGTTTTTTTTAGCGGTAATAGAAATACATACTCTGTGAAAATTTCAACTGTATTATGGTTCTTGAGATATAGCCCGCTGACAGACAGACAGACAGACGGATAGACGGATGGACGGACGGACGGACATCGGAGGCTTAGTAATAGAGGTCCTTTGGTTAACATTCGGGTATGGAACCCTAAAAAAGATAGTGATCTTTTTAAGACACTATAACTCCATACAATTTTGCCCACTTTCCTTTGAAACTGTTGTCCATGGCTATGTTACGAACACAATTGACCTCTCGATTGTTTCGGCCATAATAGGCGAAACAATAGAGAAGTAAACAATTACCGGTTTTGAAACGAAAATGTACACTGTGAGATTTTGGTCACTCATTTGCCGTTGGTTTTGGCTAACATTGGTGTATTTTCACGTTTCGTGGGGAATTTGAGGTTCATAGTGAGTTTTGAGATCAATAATTGGTTGTGCTTTGTTGGTTCTAAAGTTCTAGAGGTCAGTAGAGGAGGATGAGGTACTTGCTTACTAAAACATAAACCGTTCACCTTCATAATTTCAGCCACAAGACGTCCACAGCTGGTCAAAGGTAGCTAACCGTTAGGGATGATCTAGATTAGACCGGGCCGTGCCCGGGGAATGCCCTGTCCGGGGTCCGGACAGGGTACGGATTCGATACGTTACATACATTTTATATGAAGCAGTTTATATTCCACCGTGCATGATCCGTGTCCTGTCCGAGCCACGGTTGTTGCACGGTCCCGCCCCGTCCCCTCCACGTCCCGTCGTAATACGAACACTATTTGCTTATAGGTTACAAACACTTTTCGTTTAAAATAAACGTGCAGCGCGGACGGCCCCTGCTCTGGCCCCGCCCCGGCCCGAACACGGCCCGGTCTAATATTAAATCATCCCTTAGCCCGGTTCTGTGTGGCATATCCAGTAGAATTCCACTACCTTTGATTTTCTGACGATATAATCGTCATGGCTGATACTACAGAGGACCTCAGTACAATGCTCGATGGCCTCAATAGAGCTTCCGAAAGAGTGGGTCTCAAAATGAACATGGACAAAACTAAGATCATGGTAAATACCCATGTAGCACCCACTCCCATCAAGATCGGAAACCCTACACTCGAAGTTGTAGACGAGTACGTCTACCTAAGACATAAGGTCCAGTTAGGTAGGGCCAACTTCGAATAAGAGGTCAAACATCGAATCCGACTCGGCTGGGCAGCGTTCGGGAAGTTGCGTGGTATCTTCACACACCACAGTGTCTCAAGACGAAAGTCTATGATCAGTGCATGTTACCAATGATGACATATTGGAACTGAAACGTGATCGCTCACAATGGGCCTCATCAGAAGGCTCAAAATCACTCAAAGGGCAATGGAGAGGGCAATGTTTGGAGTTTCCTTGCGTGATCGAATCAGTAATGATGATATCCGCAAGAGAACCAAGTTTACTGACATAGCCCGAAGGATGGCCAAATTAAAGTGGCAATGGGCAGGGCACATTGCTCGCAGAACAGATGGTCGATGGGGCCGTAAAGTTCTGGAGTGGCGACCGCGTACCGGAAGACGCAACGTTAGAATGCCTCCCACAAGGTGGACCGATGACCTGGTGAAGATCGCGGGTAGCCGATGGATGCAAGACGCACAGGACCGGTCGTTGTGGCGACGCTTGGGGATGGCCTATGTCCAGCAGTGGACGTCTTTCGGCTGATACGATGATGATGATGATTGCCGTTGTCTTCTTATCCTGGAAAAAAACAAAGATATGATATTTATTGCGTGTAAATTTTTTGTTAGTTTGAATACTGCTATAAAACAATAAACTATCAGTATTATAAATTATAGAGTTAAATGACTCAAAGTAAATTCATAGTATTCGTCCCGTCCAAGTTACAAATATTATACCAAAAGATATGCCCCGGGTGTGGATTGAACTCACGACCTTAATAAGGTCGAGTTGAGACGTACGCGCTGCTTATTGCCCCGCCGAGGCTTGTGACAACTTCTATTATTTGTGAACTAGCTGACCCGCGCCCACTTCGTTCGGTGGTGTTTTTCAGGTTAATATACAGCTTATGACACTCACAAATAACGTGGCTTTCTATTGGTAAAAGAATTTTCAAAATCAGTTCAGTAGATCCAGAGATTACCCCTACTATCTCACAAACTCACAAACTTCGCCACTTTGTAAAACTAGTATAGATAAATGCTCAGCTCTTATGAAATAGGCTAAGGGAGAGAAGTCGCAGGAAAAGCATATCCTTTCATTAATCTTATCAAAAAAGGAAAATTAATCTTACTTCTATTTTATTTATGCGAAAGTTTGGATTATATATGTTTGTCAGTCAATCACGCCAGAATGGCTGAATGTAGTCTGAAATAGCAAGGCCATCATTGCGCGATTATGTTCCCTTGGGATAATTCCTGAAATTCCTACGGGCGAAGCCACTGGCAGAAGCTAGTCAGAATTTAATGTTAATACAAAACAATTACATAAATTACATAATTTGACAGTTACCATGAACCAGTAAATTAAGCTCTCGGGATTAATCCTCTTAACTCACTCACATCAAAGGATTTAACCGTTGTCACTAACATGACTGATTTGTAGTTTAATTATGATTTGACTATGATTTGCGTATTCGCTTGCAGTTAAATCAAAATTGGGCAATTTGATGACGCTGTTTGATTCTGAGCTGTTGTAATGGCACGTGGCATAGTGCTTTGTTTTAAGTAAGCTACTGTTACGAACAGATAGACTAAGCATTTTTTATATGCTCATACAGTCCCGCTGCTGAGTAAAGGGCTGCCTAAAAATTAACAAAAAAGAAATTCAAAAGAAGAGATAGAAAACTCTGAAAACAGAACGTCGCAATGGAAAAATAAATGTAAAATAAATTATAACACAAAAGTAAAATAAATTTACTCATTGAAAAAAAAATAACACAAAATAGGACAAGTCATGATTTTCCCCCAGATCGAACTTGATCGGAGGTCGCAAGAGGGGACTCTAGTCGGTTACTCTTGGGCCTTTCTCCATACAAACGCATTCCGCTGTTTTCTTCGTGGATAATGCAGCTAGGGCAATATTTTTTTCAAAAAATCTAGATCGAATTGAGTGTGCCTCTATAATTTTCTTTTTCCAAAACATAATTACTTAAAGAATTATGACAATCCAAAACCCGAAAAAACAGCTCGGTTTTACCGCCATGTTCAGACGACTGTCAGACAAATTTGATAAGTTTTTAACAAAATACAAAATAATAGAAGCATAGATATAGTCTCCGTCTAAATTTTTATAGATCAGTCCAGTTTTAAAGAAGAAAACAGCGGAACATAAAACGTCTTTAGGTCAAGGTTTTTATAGGTAAAATCAGCCTCTGCTGCAATTCTGATTGTAACGCGCAGCGCGACGGCATCGGCAATAGTTTCTTCAAATACCTATTTTTCAAATTTCTCGGGACTAGAGCCCCCTCTTAATCTGTTCATCTCTCAACTTGATCTATCTGAACGTTGTCAGAAAACAATGAAATAAAAAGCGATGTCGTTTAAAAAATGGTAAATGCCTTAAAAAGAAAAGAGAAAAACGTAAATCATAGCGAATGAGCTTAAAATAAACACCTCTGCTCTCACAAATTTGATTAAACCTCGTCGTCTCTGTTATTTCAATGCTAATACATCTGACATAGCAAAATTCCGGTACTCAAGGATTCGTATGCAGTCCTTTCTAGTGAAGCTGAACCATCTGTCATGTAAAGTTTCACTTATAAGTCAGATTTTCTACAAATCTCCATTTTAATATTGGGGAAGGACTGGAAGTGACGCGTGTGAGCTATTCCCGGCACTCTTGGGCGGAGCGATCCTGTAGACTTTGTTAGGGTTAGTGTACAGGAGCAAAAATATTTTTTCTATAAACATTTTATCTTGCACGTTTTAAAATTTTGTGAAAATTAATTCAAAGCCTTGATTTAAAGAGAGGAAGACCCAAAAAGATGCATGAATAGATTTTGCAAGGAATAATAAAGAAACAAGAATCATTGCGTACAGCCAGCTAGACAGTTGACTATAAATGTGTTATACCGTTCCCAAGTCACGTGGCACTTAGGTTAGAAGATGATGATGAAATTGATGAAAATTGTGATTGGCTGGCTAGCTGCCAGCAGCAGAAGTATCTGGAGATAGGTTACTACGGATGGAAGGCAATGAAGACGTTAGAAGAGATTTATGTAAAGAGGTTGCGGGATTTTGGTCGAAAGAGTCATTGCAACCCTAGGACGCAAAAGGATGACGGATGGGTTTTAGTTAGTAAAAGTCTGACACCTTTATTGTGCTCCACCCAGTGTGGGATAAGTCATTTGACTATGTCCCATCCTTAAAAAATAATGCTAAGAGAAACAGAAAGTTGAGAGACATTCTGTAAACACTTAAACAATTCAGGCAAACATTTTAAAACTTCAGGATAAAAGACTCATTGATTGACTGAGTAGATATAATGGTCAAAGATAGTGTAATATAAGAAATAATGTGAAAGCTAATATTTTTAAATTAGTATCATCATAACATATAATCTGGCACTGCTCTGCGCTGTCAGACAAAAACTTCAGTACCAATCATTTTAACGATAATTAGTTTATTTAACTCACATCCAACAAGCCGTTTTACGCCCCTGAAAATAAAACTGAATCTCTTTAGCAGATTGAATGTTAAAGAACAATCATCAATATAGAGTATTCTATTCTATCATCGAAAACATCAGTGTGAACAAGACCTTACCCAGAATATCTGTACCGATAGCTCAGCAAAAGGTCTCCAATTGAAGACACCATAAAACCATACTTATTTCCACATAAATTGCAGATAATAACAATTGGTCCCACCATTGTCCTTCCATACGACCTTTGAAGAACTCTTTTGACCAATAAATGGGTCTGTACACTTTTACAAATTTAATTTTGCTGACGCTCCACTAGGATTCGCTTTTACCGCTAAAGGTTTTCGGTCGTGGGAGGTGGTTGGATAAAATTTGTAAATGTTTCAATAGGAGGTCTTAACAGGCTCGTTTTCAAAACTACTTGTGGAATTAGAGTATTTCAATAAGGTTGGTAATACTGCTGTCTGTTTATTTCTATTTATTTTGTTAGCCACTTATTTGAGCTGTTATTTAGGTTCTTGATGGCATACTTTGTTTTTACTAGATGTTATTTAAGTTATATTTTTTCTGAATGACTCTGTACATATCTTTGGATTATTGAGACTGGAATTGCCTCTGTGCTGCGAGAATTATTTTATCTAAAGTAGTTTTAATATTTCAAACGTTTTTCCTGTTGAAATAAAATAAAGGAAATGATTGTTGCTAAGGAATACTTATACAAAGGTTTAGAGTTTTGTAATCTTTAGAATTTTCAGCTCAGTTCACTTAAACTGTTTGGTAACTGAAAAGATCTTTTTAAGTATAACTGAATTTATTTCGTTATGCATAAATTACTAAAGTACCAGTGAAATGAGAAATACATTAGATGGTGCCTTCTACGAAGATAAAAAAAATAATTAAACTTAATCTTAAAGTTTAAAACTGTTATATTTTGTTTGTTTTTTTTTTTAATTTTGAAATCCCTTAATAAGAATATTTTGGTGTCATCAAAATTTTATTGGATGGTTTAATAGCCAAGTTATGCTGTACATACTATTATTATTTAGTTTTTTCACTCATGAAAGCCCATTTATTGCAACCCCAATATTCATATTTATTTTAATAAGACGACTCCAGGCTTATATTGTGTGATAATAAATTTATTCATTCATATAACCTAACTTTGGTCACCGTTTAATTTCAGTCTCGCCTAAAAGTTTATTTAAGTTGTTACAAACTGAATTTGTTTTTGTACGCATTTAGTTAGGCTTCTAAAATGGCGTTGTTGCGGTCACACAGGTAAAGACAATCAGAGGGTCAACTTCAAGTACTCATTGCGCCAAAAACGTATAAAATCTTATTAATAAAAACCACAGTCAAGGCTATGACTGATGGACCTATCGTGTAATGCAGTGACTGATGGTTGCAGGAAATTGATTGACGAAAATTTGGATATTTCGTTAGTGACAACTTTTAAGTGGATGTGTCTGTTTTGAAATGTTTATGGAATGGATAATAGTTCAGTTCTTGTCATTTTTTAATCCTGTTCACCAGCCAGTAATATATCGTGGCGTGTTTAAAAATTAGCTTTTAATGTCGTTTTATCCATCACACACCATCAGTAATTCGTCATTCATGACTTGTGGAATTGAGTGAAGCTTGCACGAGCATACCCACTGAATCTAATGCACGTAATTTTACGTAGCTCTAAGTTTTTTGGTAAAATCGCTCATTTAACAGCCCTACAAGACAGTACAATACTTTTGTTACTCCCAAAAAAGAAATTCATACGAATTTAGCTCGAAAATTCTCTAGAAACGTTATTTTGTAACTTTTGCTGTTAGGAGAAAGCCACAAAAAACAATATTCTTGAACTGAGATAACATAAATAGACTTTTGAATTTGTTAAAGGTGAGGATTCCTAAAATTAGTTTTACTTGAAATATTTATCTGCGAAAAAATTATGGAAAAAGAGAACGAAATGTTATCTCTCTAATATACAACGTGTTGATTTGCATCCTAGTCAAATTCAAGGACGTAATTATGCTAATGATTCTCGACCCAAATCGACAGTAAAATGGGTAGGTATTTTTTTAATTTTATTTTTTTATTTACGGAAATCCGTAAGTGTAAACCAGCCGCGGCCCGTCTGTTACTAGCCTTATAACCGCGCTTTTACAGTACAGGTCTGACTGGCGCAAAGTAAGTGAAATACTGAAAGTCACCACGTTATATCACTTGGATAAAATCCCAGACCACATCGAGTTAGCTGCCGACACGGCGGCCGCGATCCTGGACGAATGTTCAAGGGAGGCTCATCGCTGGAAACTCCTGGATGATGTGCGTGAGCTGTTGACCGAGAAGAACGCGGCCGTCCGTGCCTACAGCTCTTTTCCCCGTGCTAGCAACAAAGCTTTTATGCATTACCTACAGCGTAAAGTAAGTAAACGCATCAAAGAGTGGCGTGACAAGCAATGGGATCAGATGCTCGGTGATCTCCAACCCACCCATCTCGAATTCTGGGAACTTCAGATAAAGTTACGTACCTCTGAGGTTACCTCAATGCCCCCCCTCATCCGCCCCGACAACTCTGCAGGCTGACTGCCTGGCTAACAGCCTAGAGTCCCAGTTTTCCCTAAACTCGAACCCAGTCGACCCGCCTCACCTCGCTGAGGTGGACGCCGAGGTCGAAAGTAGGACCTCCCTCCCTCCCGTCGAGGACCCCGATGACCCTCTCCCTCCCGTTACTCCAGACGAGGTGGAGAAAATCATTGGCCAACTCAGACCAAGACTCTAATCATGTTGATGACCGCCATCTTCAATGGCGCTCTGCCCAACAACATGTTTCCACAATAATGGAAAGAGGCTACCGTAATCGGTATTCCCAAGCCGGGTAAGCCCAAATCCTCCCCGTCCTCCTACCGCCCCATCAGTCTGCTCAGCTCGCTCGGCAAAATCTATGAGAGTCTTATTTATAAGCGTCTCAAAGATTACGCTGAGCGAAAGAGCCTCATCCCCAACGAACAGTTTGGCTTCAGAGCCACTCACTCGTGCGCCCAATAGGTATACCGCATCGTTAAGAATATCAACGGCAGCTTTCAACGCGGCGACGGGAACGAGGGCAGACCTGTTCTTCGATATAGCGAAAGCTTTCTACAAGGCCTGTCACAACGATCTGATATACAAGCTATATCAACTCGGGGTGCCAGATCATCTTGTCCTCATCTTACGAGACTATTTGTCGAACCGCACCTTCCGGTACCGAATCGATCGATGGTGTGCTTTCCACCCTCGCCCCATCCGCGCCGGCGTACCGCAAGGCGGTGTGCTGTCGCCTCTCATTTTCACGCTGTTCACTAGCGATATCCCCTCCTCCCCCAAGTCGCAGTTAGCACTCTTTGCCGACGACACGGCCATCTACTACTCTGGCAAGAGTAGTAAATCCATAAATCAAAATCTCCAAAAGTCCGCCAACGGCTAGGCCGGAAAAGCCAGGTGGTTTTCCGCAAGCCGTGGGCTAGACTCCCCCAGACCCGATCACCATGTTTGGTAAGCCGATCCCTTGGGAGGAGCGAGCCAAATATCTAGGTGTGATCTTTGACCGAAGCCTCAACTTCAGTGAGCACATTAAGGTGGTGCGCTGGCGTGCCACCTTCGCTCTCGGTAGGCTTCACTCCATGCTGAACGAACACAGCAAACTGTTCCTGAAATGCAAACTGCGCATTTGTACCACGTGCATTCGCCCGATCATGACATATCCGCCCATGCAAAGTCATACCGGATTCATAGGATGCAGGCTCTCCAAAATCGTTTTCTCCGAAAGGCCACGGGTTTCCCGTGGTTCATTAGGAATGAGCGAATTCATGTCGACCTCAAAGTCCCGACCATCAAGCAGTTCATGAAACGCCTTACAAAGCGTTTCATCGAATCTGCTGAAAAGCACCAGAACCCACTAATCGCATCGGCAACCCGATACGCTCCCTCCCAGATCGGTAGGATTCGCCGTCCACAGCACACCCTACTCGAACCCGACGATCCCATTACCCATTGTCCAAGAGAGTTGTAGGGAAACCAGCACTCTTAGGAAACAAGCACACAAAACGCGACCCGCCGCCTCGCCTGGCCTCGCCGACGAGGCCCAGCGCGACGTCCCAGTTGTAATAGTAATGTTATTACTCCACGTCTTTTGCTTAACGAGCCAGACCGCGCCGCTGAGCCATTGGCTTTAAACTCCGCTAAAAACAATGTCATGACCCAGCCTGCCTCTTGCTGTCCTCCCCAGAACGACGCGTCTGAGCCGAGGTCCGTACCCCACAGGGGGTGCCCTCAGCGAGCGGAGTTGTAGTTTTAAAGTGTTTTGTTGCTTTGGCTGGGGGCTTTCGAGTCATATCTGAGGCCACCACAGGCTAGCCCTGTTGAGCAGTGATCACCCTTAGCCAGGTGAACTGCGAGTGGTCCCAATAAAAAAAAAATCCCTTGGTCATTGCATTACGCGTGAACGGCTGGGCCGATTTTGCTAATTCTTGTTTTGTTGTGTAAGTTACTGTCAAGAAAGGTTTTTAATGAAAAAAATAGAAAATTGCAGTTGACGGGAGCGAAGCCGCGGGGTACAGCTAGTCTATACTAATATTATAAAGAGGTAAAGTTTGTGAGTTTGTAAGGTTGTAGGGGGTAATTTCTGGATCTACTGAACCGATTTTGAAAATTCTTTCACTATTAGAAAGTTACGTTATTTGTGAGTGTCATAGGCTATATAATACTAACCCGAAAAATACTGCCCATCGAAGTGGGCACGGGTCAGCTAATGTCACCAAAATCTAATAAGTCCGATTTGACAGCTGAGTAGAGAGGGATAGAAGATTGCTTTATCACTAAGTGCGAAAGAGATTTATATTTGTCTCTTTCATACTTACTAGTAAAGCAATGTTGTATTGTGCTGTCAAAACGGGCCTTTTATTTTTTGACCACTATAGTTTAAAATAATTTTGAATAACGACTCTTGATTTTTGACATCAGAGAGCCAATTCTATTAATTTCTAATCAACGTTCACATTTGCATCGCAGTAGCAATCAGTTAAAAATGTAGACAAATTAGAGATGGTGTTAACAGTTGGAGTCAGAGATGTAAATGTATAAAGAGATGCGGGACAGAGAGTAAAGTCCAGCAAACTTCCATTGAAAAGGGAGGATTCTCCGACTGGGCCGGACTGACATTCGCATGTCAGACAAAACAAGCAAACTGTCAAAAAAGCCTCGTTATCTCTACGTTTTTTAAAGATAGCAACTGAAATGCGAATGCGATTGTTGCTAAAAATTGTAGAATATTATTGGCTCTCTGATTCTTGACATAGTGTCATACACTATCTGCAATAACCATTACCAAAAAGAAAAATGTGTGATCGACTACCTGACAGTTTGGTATCACATCCCATACATTATAGAGTATTTAACAATCGTGATAACAATAATTTTTAATCCCATAAAACTATTTGGATGTATTCGTTTTTCATTGCTGCCTTTTAGGTACGTTGCGTACCAAAAGGTGCAGCTTTGTAAAACCAGGGGCGAGATAGGCCATTTTTTCAGTAAAGGTTGCGGGAAGCAGCTGCTAGCGGGCAGAGCAGGATTAGACGATGCTTGAAATTATCATCATTTGCTACCAAAAGGCTTTGATTTATATATTAAAAAAAACTTGAGAGGTGTGGACATCCGGATGGAACGAAGTTCCTTTTGATTAATTAGTGAAGGAATTGTAATAAAATTTTACTTTTTTTAAGTTATAATAATATTAAAAAAATAACAGATTATGGAATCCGTGGGAACTCAAATCTCGAATTCCACAAACCTGAGATCCCTCTCTTCAACTGAAACTTATAAGTATTTGGCTATATCGGAAGCGTTACGTATCAATGTTACTGACATGAAGCAATCGTTGAGGTAGCGCTTCTTTGGCCGCCTGAAGAAGATATTCAATAGCCTTCTATCAGGCGGAAACAAGGTGCGCGCCTTCAACGGTTGGGTCATGCCGGTATTGATGTACTCTTTCGGCGTACTCAAATGGACTCAAACGGAACTTGATGCCCTGGATAGGCGGGTTCGCACACTGCTTACTGCATATCGAATGCATCACCCACGGTCGTCGGTAATGAGACTGTATATAACGCGAAAGTGTGGAGGTCGAGGCTTTTTAAATGCTAAGACTCTCCACAATCGCGAGATATGCAGCCTCAGGGAATATTTCCTAGCTGTCGACGTGGGTATGCATCGAGATGTAGTGGCGGTGGACAAGGGACTCACCCCGCTCTCCTTAGCAAATGAGAACTGGCGCAAACCTGCGGTGCTTGACACTAACGATCGCAGGGCGGTATGGCAGAGTAAGGAGCTTTACGGACGCTTTTTCCGGGCCCTACATGGGCCCGACGTAACCGACTAGCGTCCGTAGCCTGGCTGCGTTTCGGTGATCTCTTTGGAGAAACCGAAGGTTTTGTTTGTGCAATTATGGACGAAGTTATCATGACGAATAACTACCGAAGATTTATTATGAAGGACGGCACGGTCGACATATTTCGGGCATGTCACCGTCCGCCACATTATCCCTGGTTGTTCTCGTCTAGCTAACGGAGAATACTTGCATAGGCACAACCTTGTAGCCAGGATTATCCATCAGCAACTTGCTCTGAAATACTCTCTTGTGGAGTCGGAGGTGCCGTACTACAGGTATGCGCCCGACCCAGTTCTCGATAATAGCAATATCACATTGTTCTGGGATCGGTCCATCATCACAGACAGGACTATTGTTGCCAATAAGCCTGATATAGTGGTGGTGGACCGAATAGTGAGGCGTGCAATGATTGTAGACATAACCGTCCTGCATGACGAGAACCTCGTGAAAGCCGAGAAAGATAAACAAATCAAGTATATTGACTTATCTCGCGAGGTTGTCGACATGTGGGATGTGGATTCCGCAATCATTGTACCGATAGTCGTGTCGGCCAATGGCTTAATAGCCACGAGCCTCGACCAACATCTCAGGAGGCTCTCGTTGGGCAGCTGGATCAAGGGCTTGATTCAGAAAGCGGTACTTCTGGACACGGCTTCGCATTGTCAGGAGTTTCCTCTCTCTGGAGCCCTGACTGCCGGTAGCTTGGACCCTGTTCCCGATACCGGTGGGCTACTATTTTTTATATTTTTAAATGTTTTTTTTTAATATTCATAAATATAACAATTATGTACAGTTAATGTATAAAGGATAATAATAATAATCATATAAAATATTTTTTATTATTAACAAATATAGTGTAAACAGAAATAGAAAGACGAAACAAAAATAACTGGCTTGCTTTCTATGAGAGAGGCTTACAACTATAACCAAAAATGAGGCGTTACAACTTTTCGTATGAATTTTTTCCGTCTAGCCCCCTTTCACAACGCGCGATAAGGAACTTCGTTCCAAAAACCCAAGATACACACTCAGCATCTCAAAAACGTTCGCAAAAAACAAGCGCATAATGTATAATTGTGTGCTAGTTTCAAACAGTTTCGCATCGCTCGCCATACTGCACTGCTTTGTAAAACAACTTTAAGCGATCCGTGTAAGGTTGAATTTGAAAAAAAAATTGTTAATAGTATAATTACACACAACTTACACATGACACTTGATACATGTCAGTTTTTGAGGACAGTTTCGAGTGTTGCATTTGTTCGAGACTGTGCATCTTGGGTTTTTTTTATAAACATCAATGCCTAAAGGCTACCCTTTTCCCAACTATAATTATTGGTATCAGGATTAGGCTGCGTTTTCACCAGAGATGTGCGAGGATGAGTAGCGAGGGATGTTGGGATGTGTTTGTTAAAAACTGGCCAAGTGCGAGTCGGACTCGCCTTCAAAGGGTTCCGAACGAATTTAATTTTTTTTAACATGTTATTTTAACACTATAGACTTCTTATAGGTTTTCCTGTAATCTATAAGTAAAGATCTATTATCTCGATTTTTTAGACTCAGTAGCTTCGGAGATAAGGGGGGAATGGTCATTTTTCGTCTAATTTCTTGAATAACTTCAAAATCATTAATTTACAATTATGAAAAATATAATTAGAACCCTCACAGTGAACCCTTTCATTTGATACCTCACACGATATTGTCCAAAAATATATTTTTTTTTATTTTCTAGTTTGTTTCCCAAAAGTGACACCCATACTAAAAATTTAATAATTAATTACCTAACGCGTTCGTGTTTGGGTCACAGAAGTCCATATGTGTACCAAATTTCAACAGAATCGGTCCAGTGGATCCGGAGTAAACTGGCTGTGACAGACAGACACCCGAGTGATCCTATAAGGGTTCCGTTTTTTCTTCGGAACCCTAAAAACCAATAGAAACTCCACACAATCACACACACACACATACACACTACCACCACAAACAAAAATTTACTGTTTATATCTAAGGTACTCAATAAATCGTATATTGCTGTAGAAGAGCGGAGTCTCCAAACACAGGAATTTCTTGCTTAAAAGGAGGCTCCAATCACCAACTAATGTAAAACTTTTTGGTTCATAAATAAAGATTTTGTATTTACAAACACATTCCTCGCTATGCATCCTCGGACATCTCCGATGGAAACTCGTACCTGAAAAGGGGTATTGTACTTTGCTTTATGAAGTAGGGTCGTTGTACTTCATAAAGCTAAGTACAATACCCCTTCTTGGGTTTTGCGTTTATTCCGTTACACGTTTTATACTGCGGTCGGCTTCTAACCTAACCAGTAGCTAGATTGTACATTGAGCAACAGATAATCTGTCTTTCGCAGCACTCTATTCGGGGTACAATTTTAGGATTATAGGATAAACACGACTGTTTATTTTTTTAGGATTTGAAGTAGTCAAATGACTCTGTCCGCTCTGGGCTGAGTCTGACATTCCCTTCTGCTCCAAAAGGGAGTATCAGACTCTTAGAGCGAGGCCACACTACGCGTTAACGGTGCGGTGCGTTACCGCACCGCAATTAATTCAAGCTATAGGGTGTCACACGGGCGGTGCGGTACCGCTGCAACGTTTTTAGGGGCGTGAACACATGTGTACGGTAAGGCAACGGCCACCATGTAACGGCACGACGCCGCTACCGCAGACGGCACGGCGTCGTTTCGCGGCACGGTGCCGTGTACGGTGCACCGCTGTGGCATACGGCAAACCGCTTGGTATTTAATGTTTTTTGTTGTTGTTTAGTTCACACGTATTCATAAGCGATGATTAATATTAGACCGCATCGTGTGGCTTCACTCACTGACTATAACCCCGTATCCGTGTTCCTCCTAATGCCCTTCGCGTTCCAGGTCCGCGGTGACTCTTTAGAAAAAAATTCGTAACCCTGGATAATACCCTTTAGGCAGGTTTGTGGACAAACCTGACAATGCGCGTGAGCAATTGAACTTAAAACAATTTTTGATGATGAAGATAACAAAGCCTGTTTTTACTCCATCGTTGTTTTCTGAAAAACAGAAACAACAGCAGCTATTTATCAGAACGCTTTTCGTTAATAATAATATAAATTCATTGGCGTACTTTGGACGACGAAAATGTATATTGTAGTATCTTTTTTATAGTATCGTAAAAGGGCGACGAGCCTTTCGCACTTTGGCCGTTTAGAGCAGGGTGATGAGAGGAGCGATTAGCGGGTCCGTTTACAAGTCAAAAGTTATTAGAATCTATCAACGCAGTTTTTAGCGCATGTTAATCTATTCTTCTAAAAGTACTATCCTAATCAATATATGTATATAAAATTCTTACGTTACTGACTGAGTGACTGACAAACACCGCACAGCCGAAATTACTGGTGAAATTTGGCATGTCAGTATCTTGAAGAGTGTAAGGGAGCACTAAGCTGTTTTTTTTACTTGAGATGGGTTTGCTCTTGATTTTAATCTAGGTTAGAGGTGACAGAGGCAAAGTTGACGATAAAGTGAGTTTATCCAGCAAAAGCCTGTTCACTCTTTACAAACGAGTAAATATCCAATAAATATACTAAGCCAGGTCTTGGTCTACCCGACTGCGAAGTTGTATTCGAATCGATGAATTAAGAACTATCCAAACATACAAGCTATATTAATGGGGTTTATACGCTATGTAAAGGTACATATCTGGCAGAACAAATGGTCGATGGGGCCGAAAAGCTGTGGAATGGAGACCGCGTAAGCTTTGACCTGGGCAGGGTTGCGGGTAACCGATGAATGCTAGAAACTCAAGACCGGTTATTGTGGCGACACTTGGGGCAGGCCATATCCAGCAGTAGTAGTCTTTCGGCTGAGCTATGTCCCATAACTATTAATTTCCCGCTCCGCCTATCACTAAGCTACACCCATTCTCACCTTGTATTTGCATTAAAATTTAATAAAACGCGCTGTGTATTTAACCTGCTATTTGCTACGTTGGGTAAAATTGACCCCGCCTGAGGATTGGTGATATTCTCCCCCATAGTGTAATGAGGTATCATTGACCTGATTCTTTGAGCAGTGATAATCTTAAACCTTATACTAAAGTGTAACATTAGTATAATAGTGGGCCTTATTTAGTTAAGTAATGAATTTGTGTTTTATTTTTCTTGTGTTAGCTTATTCATAATTATTTTTTCTTGTTTTCGACGCTTAAAATATTCCACATGCTATGTTGTCCCTTTGCCATCCTTATGAAAATGCCTTTGCCATTAAAAAAAAGGTACAAATTAAGATCACCATTTTAAACCTTTTGTGCATTCAAAATAAATATGTTTTATTACGAGAAGGATTTACAATCCTAGTAACACTGAACAGTGAAAATTTAAGGCTAAAACGGATTAATTTGGATTAAACAGGCACGGGTAGATCATGATCCATATTAATACGTATAGTTGTGTAATCTAGCTGAGTTGAGAGAGATAGAAGATCGTTTTTCGTGCGTAAGAGATTTATTTCATGTCTCTTTCATACTTACTAGTAAAGCAATGTTGTATCCCACTTCATGAATTGTCACGAATATAGGATATATTTCATCTAGGTAGCAAGTTCTAGTAAGTATTTCACCCAGCGAAACTGCAGCCAGTGGCTAGTTAAGGCTGCTCTCTCGAGTAATACTTAAAAACAGCGTGCAGATGAAGCAACTTCTCGTCGGTATTTACTGAGATATCACATCTGAAAAAAATAGGTAGTTATCTCCATGATATGATGCATAATTTGGTTAGCCAGAATTTATGTATCGGTATCACATAATAAGAAAAAAAAAAAAACACCAAATCACCTCTAAATCGTTGAGATGAAACCATTTTACTTCTTCATTTTTTAACAAAAGTCTAATAAAAATATCTACTGCTTTTCAATACAAACGAAAATAATTTAGTTTTGTTACTTTTTTTTAATATATGTGTTTTTTTATTAATATATTAAAAATGCGGGTAGCGGAGTGGCGCGTAGAGGAGTAGTTAGCTCTGTTTATATACACAAGGTCATTGGCATGTATACAAGCTTTAAGTATATTCCGGTAAAATCGGTGGAACAGTTTAGATATTAGGCCTGCGATGCTACGTACCAGGATGTTAACCCCCGTGGCGTTGCCAAAGACCCGTAATAAAAACTTTTCCAACCAATTTCCTTCTTTCCGACAATTTCTAACTTCTTTCTTGCAGGGTTATTTTGTATTTATCTATATTTCATCGTTAAACTTTATCGCCGGACTCCTGTTGTGTTTCCAACTCAAAATGTCTTCCTTATAATGTCAAATGGTTATGGGAAGGCCTTTTTCATTGAAGCAAAAAGTATGGCAAAAGTTTTAGAACATTATCGAGATGGTATCTGAATAACAGTTCTGTGAAGTGAAAGATAAGGTTGATATTGCTTTGTAAGTAAGTTTCTTAAGTATAGCAATATTGAATGTGATGAGTGAAGTTGTAAATGTGAATACGTCATTGTATGATAGAGTGTTATGGAAAAAGTAAGGAAGTTTCTTAGAAGACTTTTTAAGAGCTGCGTTAGCCGTTCAGCAGTAGAATTATGTTCACTTTTATACTAGAGGTGGAAAAAAGCAAATTCATAATATGTTTTTTTATACTACATATAGGCATACGTTTGATCACAATCTCACCTGATGGTAAGCGATGATGCGGTCGAAGATGGAGCACGTTTGCCTAGAAGCAACCTATTCACTCTTGTCTTAAAGACTCCCAGGTTGTAGCTATCTGGAAACACAGATTCTGGCAGGGAATTCCACTCCTTAGCTGTACGCACTATGAATGTGTTCCCAAAACGTTTAGTGCGTGTCGGTGGGATGTCCAGCATGTACCGGTGGCGCATCGCCGTTCGTCTTGTGGTCCGATGATGGAACGGGCTTGGCGAAATTAAATCATGCAATTCCGTCGCACACTCCCCAAAATGCAAGCGATAGAAAACCGACAGGCCAGCAACTCGGCGTCGATGCTTAAGACTTTGGAGCTTCGACTCGACGAGCCTGTCATTACCGATGATCCTCTTGGCTCGTTTCTCAATTGACTCAAGGGCATCAAGCTGGTATTTGGCAGATCCGTCCCAAAGAAGAGCAGTACTCCATACACGATCGAACTTGCGCTTGATAGAGCTTGAGCAGCTGTTCCGGCGTGAAGCACCGTCTTACCTCTTGCTAGGACCCCCAACTTTCTGGCAGCCACTTGAGCTTTTGCCTCAAAGTCAAAGTCAAAGTCAAAGTCAAAGTCAAACGATTTATTTCAACTAGACCAATAAAGGCACTTTTGAACGTCAAATTAAAATAAAATAAAATATTATAGTGACTCTAGTCTATGAAAGGGCCAAAATTGAGGATAGATGTAACGTAACACCAAGAAGCTCAAGTCGGTCGGTTATCGGCACGGTTACACCACGAAAAGATGGAGCTGGGTGGAATTGGCTCCTTTTAGCGGAAAAAAGACACGCATGGGTCTTAGCAGCATTGAATTGACTAGATTGGCATCGCCCCATTCAGAGACAGCCTGTAAGGACAAGTTCAAGCGCTCAACCATAGCCTCCTGGAGAGATCGGATCTGCGACCCACCAGCTCGTGCGTCGGACACGTATCTCTCAGCAACAGTGCTGTCGTCTGCATACCCAAAGGTACCGGGTTTTAGCAGATCATTAATATGCAGCAAGAACAATGTTGCCGAGAGCACCGACCCCTGAGGAACCCCGGCATTAATATCCAGCAGTCCGGACGAGCAGCCATCTATGACCACTCGGATAAACCGATCCCTCAGGAAATCTGCAATCCAATCACACAATCCGGCGGGCAGACCGAAGGAAGGAAAAGCTTCCTTCCTTCGGTCTGCCCGCCGGATTGTGACAGGGTCTGGCACGATAGCCTTATTAGTAAGCACTAATAAGGCTATCGTGCCAGACCCTGTCGAAGGCCTTCGAGATAACAAGGGAGACCGCAAGTGCCTCCCCGTGCTTCTCCATGGCCTCACTCCAGATGTGAATGGCATACGCTAGAAGATCCCCAGTAGACCGATTTCGGCGGAACCCGTATTGTCCGTCGCTAAGGATATCATTCACTTCTAGGTATGCTAGGAGCTTACGATTCAGTACGCGTTCCATACTCTTACAGAGTATGGACGTTACCGAGATGGGACTGTAATTCGTCGGTTCAGCTCGACTACCCTTCTTGGGCACGGGCTGCACGTTAGCTTGCTTCCAAGCATTCGGTACTTTTCCAGTCTCAAACGAAGCTCGCGGGCTGCAAAGTTATAGTGGGTGCTGACGTGAATGCATCTTCTTCCCTGTGGTATGGCAAAGTTCGGGCCACTGATTACGAACGACGTTGTGCCGTTGAAGATTTTATTGCTGAGATGAACTTATCAATTCATAACACCCCAGACGCACCGCCTACTTTTTGTAGCCAAATGGGCGAATCTTGTATTGACGTCACACTTTCCAGTGCAGACGTACGCTTGGATAGGTGGCGTGTCCTTCCTGACGCGTCTTGTAGTGATCATCGCCTGATCGTGTACGAATTTGTTCCTATGTTTACTCAAGGTTCGTCACACTTAATTGGGAATTTTAGATATAAAAGTAGGGGCGCGAATTGGGAATTCTTTAGCTCACTTTTTGCTTGTCATGCCAAAGACTTCACTCGCGATGGACTGTCAGCTGAGGAAAGTGCTGAGATAATGTCAGACACCTTCACTTACTGTGCTGACATTGCTATTGGTCGCGCATCTATGACCAATATTCGTAGATGTGATTGGTGGAATGACTACCTTGTTGAACAACGTAAAAGCTATCGCAGAGCGCGCAGACAACTTAATAAGCTTAAAAAACGTAAGGTTATCGGGGACCCCCTTAATCTTGCTTTAAGTACTTTTAGAGTTGCCAAGTCGCGCTACAGAGCATCGGTTGAAAAATCTAAGGGTAATTTACTCCGGAAAATTGTTGATAAACTTGATAAGGAGGGTCCGTGGTCTCCTTTGTACCACGAGTTCAAGGCTAATAGATCTGTCGACCTTGCGTACGTTCAGAACATTAAAGTAAATAATAAACATACCACCGGCGTTGAAGAAACAACTGATGTTTTGCTTAATTCTCTAATACCAGACGATTCATCAGTAAATGATAATGAATACCACCAACAGATTAGAGCGTGGGCCGCGGTGTCACCTGAATCACCGGAGTCAGACCTTCCATCCACTGACGAATTCATAAACGTTGTCAAGAGACTACCTCTCAAAAAATCATCCGGTGAAGATAAAATATCTAATAGAATGATTATAGAAGCGTGTAAAACAGCGGGCGACGCGATTTTATCCGTATATAACCGATGCATTGCAGAAGGTATTTTTCCTCGAATATGGCGACAAGGCTTTATACGCATTATTCCGAAGAGTGGCGATAAGCCCCCGGATGACCCTAAGTCCTACCGGCCCATAACACTACTTCCATCTTTGGGGAAACTCTTAGAGCGACTAATCGTTCCGCGCTTGCTACCGAATGGGCCTAAATTTCATATTAATCAATTTGGTTTCACTATTGGTAAATCCACAGTCGACGCGGCTCTCTCTGTCCGTAAATTGTTAACTTATCGGAACATAAATACGTGGTTGGAATCTTTCTCGACATATCTGGCGCTTTTGATAACGCATGGTGGCCGATGCTACTACTTAAAATGAAAACCCGTGGTTGCTACAAAAATATCTATAATCTGATTCTTTCGTATTTTCTAAACGGCTCCGCGAAACTCAAACTTGGACATCATTCCATTTCTAAGTCTCTAATCATGGGATGTCCTCAGGGCTCAGTTATCGGTCCATATGTATGGAATTTTGGCTACGATGATTTCCTCGCGCTTCCGCTCCCATGCGGCTGTTCATTAACCGGTTACGCAGACGATGGCTTACTGCTCATTGAGGCAAGCACTCGGGCGGGACTCGAGAACTTGGCTGACACATGTCTACGTTTAATATCACAGTGGGGCGATCGAAACCGTCTGACCTTTGCACCGCATAAAACCTATCAACTTATTTTAAAAGGGAACCTAAAATCCTGGCCTAGTATTAAATTTAATAACGTACCCGTTAAAAGAAAAGAATCCGTGTGCTACCTCGGTATGCTACTAGAAAGGAACTTTTCATTTATTGATCATATAAAAACAGTAGGTGAAAAAGCAAAAAAGAATTTCTACGCCTTGACGAGAATATCCAAAGCTACTTGGGGTCTCTCATTTCAAACCTTAAAAACTATCTATGGGGCTACTTACTTGGGTTGTATGTGCTACGGGGCACCTGTCTGGGCTAACATGGCCACCATAGGGGCGGTACGCCGTAAATTGCTGCAAAGCCAGCGTTTGGCTTTGATATTCTTATGCAAGGCGTATAGGACGGTTAGTACTGGAGCCTTACCGGTGCTGGCGGGTGTTCTCCCAGTCGATCTAGAGGTGCAGCGGCGTGCTGCAATGTACTACTACGCTAGAAAGATCACGGACCCAGAGTTTTTACCGCAACGCGACCGTGCTAAGATCTGTAGATTACTAAAACCCCAGACTGACGTCTGGGAGGAACTTTTATCCGAATGGCAATGTAGGTGGGAAAATTCCATTAAAGGCCGACACCTCCACCAGTTTTTTCCATCCGTTCGTGAGCGGCTGGATAGGACATGGCTGGAGGTGGATCATTGTGTTGCCCAATTTCTCACAGGTCATGGCAACTTTAAGAGTAAATTATTTTCCTTTAGGCTTGTGGCCTCGCCTTTATGTCAATGTTCTACAGCCGACTATGAATACGAACAATCCGCACACCACATCTTATGGGAGTGTATTCTTTGGCAAACTGAACGCAATATTATGTTAGATAGTATTCAGGTTACATCTGGAGTAGTTTACTACACGGACCTTGTAGAAACCAGAACAAATTTCCGTGCTTTCATGCGATTTTGCCATACCTATTACTGGAATCAAAAGTAGCTCACAATTTAGGACCCATTAGTTTTTAATTAATATATAATCCGTGGTGCTTGACAACTGGGCTTAACCCAGTTGTATATGTCCCTTGGTGCCTATTGGCCTAGCTCTATTCTGTCTCCTGCTTGAAAAGGAGGGAAGTGGAAATTATACATATATTTTATTTCCTACTCCTCCGCTGTACTTTTCTGATTAAATTCGTTGCAGGATCCAAGACAGTTAAATCGTTTCTCCGGGACTCGTCGGGCTTCATTGGCTCGGCGTTTTTCTGGTGGTCGCCACTGTTGATTCTGGCTTTCAGGAGTTGCAGTGGTTGGGAATGTGTGGCGGGCTTGTCCCATTTAAAAAAAAAAAAAAGTCTCAAACGAAAGGCGAAATAGGCGTGTCAAGATTGGAGACAACTTAGGCGCACAAGTTCTCAAAACAATTGCCGGTACCCCGTCGGGGCCACTAGCCTTATTCAGGTATAGGTTACGCAATACCCGAAGAATGTCCTTCTGATGAATGCGAATGTTCGACATACTCGACTCGCATCCATCAGGAGAAGCAGGGGGCCTCGCGCCATCAGGATCCAGACGCGACGACTCCGCAAACATAGAAGCAAACAAGTTTCCTATAATCCTAATGTACAAAATTCTTCCGTTACTAAGTGACTGACAGACTACGCACAGCCGAAACTATTAGTCGTAGAAAGTTGAAATTTGACATGTAGGTTTCTTAGGGAGTGTAGGGGAGCACTAAGAGAGGATTTTCTGAAATTCTAACAGGAACGGGAAAAAATAGGATTTGTGCTTAAGTCATGGGCAAAAGCTAGTAGTAGCATACCAGCTTTAGCCCACGACTTAAGCACATAAGGGTAAAGCAGTATCCTATAACCTTCCACTTTCATTCTTTTCAGTCTTTGCCTGTCATCACGCCATCAATTCTTAGGCTCCCAGGGCTATCGCGCTCGTCTTCTGTCACCCAGTGAGTGATAACTCTGACTATGTCTATACTACTATACCTTGTAAAAGTGTTGATACTTATGAAAGAGACATAAATGATTCTATAAATTTAATGGTAAAATGGCTAGATGATAATAACTTAAAAATTAACCTGACTAAAACTAAATTAATACATTTTAGACATCGGATCAATAGTAAGAGTAATTTAAAAATACACTACGACGACCAGCTTATAGAAGATGTAGAAACAACAAAATTTTGAGGGCTCCACATTGATAAAAAACTGAATTGGAAAACCCATATCGAAATCTTATGCAAGAAAATCAGTAAATCTGCATATGCCCTGCACACATTGTCTTCTATAATAGGGGTGGAGGCATTACATACAGCCTACTATGGTTTGACGGAATCCCGTCTACGCTATGGTGTCATTTTTTGGGGCAACTCAACAGAAAAAGACACGGTATTCAAGGCTCAAAAGAGATGCGTTCGTTCTATATTTAAAATTAAACGTACTGATAGTTGCGTGCCATACTTTAAAAAATATAAAATTCTTACTTTGCCATGTCTGTACATTTTAGAGGAAGCTGTATTTGTCAAAACAAATCCACACCGATTTAAACGACTAGATGAAGTTGTTCCACGTAACAGGCGAGACAACAGTACGATATGCTCTCATACTGCGAAAACATCACTCATGCGCAAAAGTGTTTTCTGTATGGCTCCTATGATTTATAATAAACTGCGTAAAAGTTGGAGAGAACTGCCCTTGTCGCGTTTTAGAAATATATTGAGAATTTTTCTAGTTAATAAAGCGTATTATAATGTTTTAGATTTTTTAAACGAAAAGGACTTTCCTATTCCGACTTTTATTAAATATAGTTAATAATAACGATTTAACTATGTGTTTTTTTTTTTCTTAATTTTATTATTTGACTGCATGATAAAGAATGTTTATTGGACATAATATAATTTAGTGTGAACTGATATATCTTGACATTTGTTTCTTATGTAAATTCAAAATGACTATATTGTTATACCTACAAAATTTGTACGCCACTATTGGCAAAATATGGACGCGCACAATACACTGTTAATACCTTGCATGTCTGATTCGACAGTTCATGTAAACGCATATTTGACAAATAAATTATCTTTCTTTCTTTCTATGTCAATGAATCATTACCATCATCTTCTTGTCACTTGGGGCTGGCGTTACAGTTTTTTTTTTCATTTCAATTTTTACACGGTAATTCCGTCTATAACTACGTACGTATAAAAGTAACAACTTATAAGGCTGCAGTTAGACGATGAGAAGAAATTCATGCGGCCACCGCGCGGTAGCCGCGAACTTGTTTTTTTTCATAGCTAATTTAAACTCTATTGACTAGGTCACATGTCACAACATTCAATAATTCTTTACAATTACATAATTATATTGGTCGACCTAACACATAATATATACGTAATAAGCTAATCGCCGTCCACTGCTGAACGTAAGCGGGAGGCTTACGTTCAGCAGTGGCCCAAGAGAGTCAACCGTCTCGGTCTTGAGCAGTCCGTATCCATCCGCTGTCAGTCACCTTATTCAAATCATCTACATTACCCAATACGTGGTCTCCACTCTACCTCATGTCTGCTCCATCAACCGTCTGTCCGTCTACAGACATGGCCCGTCCACTTCCACTTCAGCATGCTGATTTTACGGACAATGTGGCTTTAGTTGACTTTAGTTCTCTGGCTTCGTTGCGAATTCTATTCACAAGAAAAACCCCGAGCATTGCTCTAATGTATGTGTGTGTGTTGTTGCTCTGTATGTCTTGTGTGTATGCGACCACCGAATATAAAGATACTAATATTTAGCTAAATACTAATACTTTATAGGGTTTCTGTCTATTTGATGTTCATTAGCCAGTCGCCAAGTAATATTACGACATTTGTTTGAAAGACTATGCCCTAGGACTAGGACTAGGTAAAATAAACTCATAGGTATATTAAACCGTAATTTGGAAACATACCTATAGCGCCATCTGTAAACATTTTTTAGATAAAATTACTGAATCAAAATACAGTTTTCGATTTTCAGGTCAATAAAGTTCCTACTTTTAACTTGTGCCTACTGGAACCTTAAAATATTCAGTTTTTAACTGACATCTGTCTGACTATTGACACGATCATAAAATAAAATAGTCCAGTTCAGGCAAAACTAATGACTAACTGAACACTGAAATAATTTCAAGACATCTTTTTCTCATATTTTTTTCGGAAGCTACACACAAAGCGTCATCATCTTCCTGCCCTTAGCCCATGTTACTTGGTGTCGGTGCAACACGTTTTTTTCTACCATTCTCTCCTATCAGTCATCACGCTATCACTAACTCCCTTTTCCTTCATATCGCTCCTCACACAATCCATCCATCTTTTCTTTGGGCTTCCTGTCCCTCTCCATCCATCTACATTTATATTCATAACTCTTTTAGTTACATGCGTTTCTTCCTTCCTCTTCACATGACCATACCAAGACAAGCGGTTCCCTTTTAACTTTTCCGTCTCTGGCACCACTTCTACCGCAACAGCTACAACGTCTCAGCGTCTTCTACAGCTACATACAAAATAACATTCCTTGGTACATAAAAAGAAAAACTTTGTAACTTGTCTGTCTTGTAACTAAGGCTATGAGCACATAAATCCCGAATTCTCATTATTACTACATGCCTTATGTAACAAAAAGCCCAATGTAATTGTGTCCCTACCATCTGTAACTACAATAAAGGTATGGCTAATAAATTTTCAATGACTTTTTATCCCTTTTACGAGCTAGGGGCTGCCCGCGTCCACTTCAATCGGCCTTGGAGTTATGATTATGAAGATTTTTATATGACCTTTTACTCTCTTTTCAAAACAAATATCACAGTACTTAGATGGATAGAAATTACAGCATCTACATACAACACATTCAAGAGGTACAATGTTTTATTTGTGATGGTCATACGTGATGGAAATGGGTTTTCCTGGAGCTAACGGTTTAAGTATTGAAAAACTAATCTCTTGTCCCCAGAAAATAGTTTCCGTAATTACTACAAAGTTATGTATTTACAAATATATAAAACATAATGTTAAAACAAAGCGAAATAAAAAAAGGGAGGAGAACAACTCATATGGCATTTTTTGTAAGTGGATTATTTATTTATTTATTTATATATTCATCAACACATACATTTGTTCTAACAGGTACAACCCAAGCTAACAAAAGTAGTCATGCATTGCTATTAGGAGCACACGTTATACAGTGGACAACATATTAAGTGTCACCCTCTGGAATTGAACTGTTTAGTCTAGTAGTTTAGTAGAGGGACAGACAGGCAAACAAAATATGAGTGAGCACAGTATAACTGTGATTTATTTGCATTATTTTTACAATTTTAACAATAAAAACATACTGAATGGCTACTTAGTATGTCAAGAAAATTGTAGAAATTGTTTACTTATTTTTAAAACTCTATGCACAAAAACAGCTTACAAAGACCGAATTAATGCCTTACTTAAAAATTCCTTTTATTTTCGTCAACTTTTTTTTACTTTAACAGAATAAGTGTTATATATCTTCAAAACATTCTTAAAAATTAAGCGAAGAAGTATAAAAACTATTGTTGAGACTATTAAAAATCCTAATAATAAGACTAGTACTAGTTCTAGTTCCAGGTACTCTGCCCACGACATGTTTGCACCGGGCGCGCGCAGATGTTTCGCGCCGCCGTGACGTAGCACGTGCTCCGTCCACCACACGGCGCGCTCCAGTGGCGGCTGAGGCTGATCACGATACAGCTTGTCAAGTCTAACAATACTTCGTCGGTAGCTGCAAAAGAAAATCACGTATCAGGCCAAGGTCAACACTATCCATGTTCTCGTAGACAAAACTTGTGTTACTATTCTGCTATTGAAACGTATCGTATCATTCACTATGTGTCATTTTACTTGCCAAATTTGAAAGGTAATTCTCTTTTCCGTTAGAATTCAATATGACAACTGTTTTCAAAAAGAAAGTGCGAAACCAAGTTGTCACACTGTTGACGCTTTAGGTTTCCTTTTCTTCTTTAACTTATTCTATTTCAGAAAAATATCTATTTATAATATTATATGTCGTCTTTCATACTTTGATTTAACTCTTGTTCCTTATTCTACACTATGCTAAATCTATAATTGTATGATGTTATTGTATTCCACAGTTAGCTTACCTGTCGTCACCAATAACAGTCTTGATGGCATTTTCAAATTTTTCTTCAGTAATTGTTTCAATTTCCACCATTTTGCCAATATTGAGACGTTCATGTCTTTCTATATTATACCATTGGTCTCCCCACATTGGTATACCGACCATAGGTACTCCTGCTCTGATAGCCTCGTCTGTTGATTGTAGACCTCCTTGTGTTATGAACAGCTTTATTTTGGGATGTTCTGCAATAAATAATTTTTATTGATCAGTTGTTTGAAGTGTAGCTTTCTTTACTTTACTTCTGTTCTCGGAAACACACCATTAAGAGACTTTGTTCTCTGAGTTTGGTTCGGTTTTTCTGCCCAAGGTAGTCAGCTAGAAAACACCGGCCTAATCTAGATCCGACCAAACTAATATTGACGTGTAAAAGAGTTCCTTGTAACCTATTTGCAAAATAAATACATTTATCATTTTGTTACAAATCAGTGCCCAGTGAGATGGCCAAGACGTTACTGTATAGATAATGCTATTGTGAAAGTTCAAACTATGTTTTCATTTCCTAAGTCTAATTGAAAAACCGTATGTAATATGAACTTTTGTGATACAGACACGGATGCAAAGATAATTAATAAAATAAAAAATAATGTGAACTTAAAACTTATAAGAACTTCAGAAACCTTTACTTACTTAATAGATCTGACTGCGGCAGCCACTTGGATATCCTCATGTTCTTTGTTTGTCCAGGCAGAACATCTTTATTCCATTTCCAAAGTACATCGTAGGGTAATCTACCTAAGACTTGCACTAGAATCTGTAATTTTTCTTTTGGCAGCTTTGACGGTTCAACATTTGTACCAAAGCTTACATATATCACGCCGTGTTTGGAAGAGTCTAAGTATGATTTGAGATCCTGCAACAAAATATCACGTTAAATATGTACAAAGCACCAAAAACAGAACTGAAAACTTTCATTCAACTGTTAAGCTAATTTCAATTGACAAGTATAACTTTTATAAATAGAATGTATCACTTCAAAAACTCTCTCTCCCTCTCTTTTCAGATTTACATCATCAATCCAGAAGATAATAAAAAGCGGCCATTAGCTAATAAAGAAAAAGTTTGATTTTGATCAATTGAAATTTAAAAAGAACTTACATGAGGCAATTCTGTGTTCGATGTCTGCTGGATTCCTCCAATATGGACAACAGATGGAGGAACTGGTTGATTACCTTCGTACATCGGATGCAAATTTAAAAAGAACATAGCAACATTATTATATATCTCTTGAAGTGGTGGCAGATCTTTCCCAAAGTGTTTTTGCAGCATTTTATTTTCTTCCACATAACTCCTTCTTTGCATCATTTCTAATTTGAATCTAAAGTACAGTTTCACCAACTTATCCCATATTGTGAGGTTATAAAATCTTCGACTCATATTACTTGCATACAAAAATTCATGGGTTGGAGCGCCGATCACATCATAATTATCAGCCCATGGTCCTAAGGAACTTATCATGATCACTGGTGCTTTAAATATGTGTGAATAAACAACAGCTGGTCTCGTGACCGCTTCAGCAAATATCAAGTCAAACTTAACGTTTTTATCACGAATCAATTTTAGCACATTTTTATCCTGTAGTTGCACGTCGACTACTTTTGCCATTAATTTGTAAATCACTTCGTATTCTGGTAGCAGGTCATTTCTCTTGCCAAAAGTCATTGTAGATACATCTCCTTTCCATACATTGTAAGAAATATCATGAACATCTATCTCTGTCAGGTTGGCAGGAGTTTCTCCCTTAGGGAAAGCCGGATCTGGAGTGATGATGGTGACCTCATGTCCTCTTCTGGCTAGTTCTTGAGTTAAAGCACGGAAGACCACTTGGTGACTGATTGATGGCACTGGGAAAACAGCCAGGATTTTTGCAGCATCATTAGGTATCAACACTGAACAAAAGCACGTAAATAAAAATAATAGCGGTATCATTGTGTCTGGTTGGAATAAAAAGATGAACTGTTTAGTATTGTTCGCCTTGCTGCCTATTTATAGGTTGAAAGATTGAGGTATGGCATAATATGGTGTAATAGTAAAAACCGTTTAGCTTTGAATTTCAGATAATTTGTGCTGAATAATATGGTGAAATAATTTTATTGCGTAGCAACTTGATGTTATTTATATCTTGCATGGTATTTCTATATCTATAAATAAAACGCACTAAATACCAGTATTTACACGGAGAGACTGCCTATCCAATCTTTACAATTCATTTATGGACAATACGATAAGCTTATGTCAAAGCCAGATGTAAGCCTATCGGATGTCTGATTTTCCATTTCCCGTAACGTCAAAGTTCTTTCGTTCCGAAATGAAGTAAATTGTCACTTCTTTACGTACCTGTATTTGTCATCACCGTTTTTTCACATCATCTATTCCTACTTGGAAAAAAAATCATGAAGCTGCCTCGTTGTTATGGTGGCTGTAAGTTTTATCGCTCGGCATGAGATACTGGGTTCCATAACCGTCTCAGGTAATGTGCGATTGGATTTTGTTTGTGCTCGGATAGTGACAATAGTCTCCTTCTCTGTTTAAATAACTAAAAAGACCGAAGTCATTGACACTATTTACCCTAATTAAACATATAATTTATTTTACACCCACCGGTGAACCACTTTTGAACTTTATTGAAATAGTAATAAGGTCGAAAAGTGTTTTACTGCAAATATCCGCGTAGGTACACCTATCTAATATAGTATGCTATTGTAAATGTATGTAATGTATGTAAATTTGACAGTGACGGGTATCGTGATTTGCTTTCTGATTCTGCTAAAGTGGCCTTTTTAGACCCGCAATATTCTGTTAAGTAATTGTTGCTGTAAAAAGGGGAAATTGTAAGTTTTAATAAAAACGTGGATGTACCGTGGTCCAGTTGTTAACAGTAATCTGCTAGTAATAAGAATATAATGAACCAAACAAAAAATCTGACATCTAATCGGAGATGAGAAAAACATTTGTTATCACATTTATCGCAGATGCAACGTTCCGGAACAGTTATCAATTAAGACATGATTCTCAAGAGCTATTTTTAGCAATGGACTGTGATAAAGAAACCAATTGATTCCAACTATGTTTAATGGGTTGTCAAGGTCATTTTATGGATTGTTTATCTTTACAGTAGCATACTATATTAGATAGGTGTACCTACGCGGACATTTGCAGTAAACCACTTTTCGACCTTATCACTATGTCAATAAAGTTCAGAAGTGGTTCACCGGTGGGTGTAAATTAAATTATATGTTTAACTAGCCGACGTGCGCAACTTCGTATGCGTCACATTTTTCATTACTGCTCCGCTCCTATTGCTCTTAGCGTGATAATATATACCTTATAGCCTTCCTCGATAAATGGGCTATCTAACACTGAAAGAATTTTACAAATCGGACCAGTAGTTCCCGAGATTAGCGCGTTCAAGCAAACAAACACACAAACAAACTATTCAGCTTTATATATTAGTATAGAGTATAGATTAGTACAGATTGGTGAAATAGTGTCATTGGCTTCGGTCTTTTTAGTTATTTAAATAGAGAAGGAGACTATTGCCACTATCCGAGCACAAACAAGATCCAATCGCACGTTACCAGAGACGTTTATGGAACCCAGGATCTCATACCAAGCAATACGATAACTCTTACAGCCATTATAACAACGAGGCAACTTCATGATCTTTTTCCAATTGGGAATAGATGATGTGAAAAATTGGTGATGACAAATATAGGTTCGTAAAGAAGTGACAATTTACTTCATTTCGGGACGAAAGAACTTTGACGTTACCGGAAATGGAAAATCAGACATCCGATAGGCTTACATCTGGCTTTGACATAAGCTTATCGTATTGTCCATATATGAATTGTAGAGATTGTGTATAGGCAGTCTCTCCGTGTAAAATATGCATGATATTTAGTGCGTTTTATTTATAGAAGTACCATGCAAGATAAAAATAACATCAAGTTGCTACGCAATAAAATTATTTCACCATATTATTCAGCACAAATTATCTGAAATTCAAAGCTAAACGGTCGTTACTATTACACCATATTATGCCATACCTCAATCTTTCGATCTATAAATAGGCAGCAAGATGCACAATACTAAACAGTTCATCTTTTCATTCCAACCAGACACAATGATACCGCTTTTATTTTTATTTACGTGCTTTTGTTCAGTGTTGATACCTAATGATGCTGCAAAAATCCTGGCTGTTTTCCCAGTGCCATCAATCAGTCACCAAGTGGTCTTCCGTGCTTTGACTCAAGAACTAGCCAGAAGAGGACATGAGGTCACCATCATCACTCCAGATCCGGCTTTCCCTAAGGGAGAAACTCCTGCCAACCTGACAGAGATAGATGTTCATGATATTTCTTACAATGTATGGAAAGGAGATGTATCTACAATGACTTTTGGCAAGAGAAATGACCTGCTACCAGAATACGAAGTGATTTACAAATTAATGGCAAAAGTAGTCGACGTGCAACTACAGGATAAAAATGTGCTAAAATTGATTCGTGATAAAAACGTTAAGTTTGACTTGATATTTGCTGAAGCGGTCACAAGACCAGCTGTTGTTTATTCACACATATTTAAAGCACCAGTGATCATGATAAGTTCCTTAGGACCATGGGCTGATAATTATGATGTGATCGGCGCTCCAACCCATGAATTTTTGTATGCAAGTAATATGAGTCGAAGATTTTATAACCTCACAATATGGGATAAGTTGGTGAAACTGTACTTTAGATTCAAATTAGAAATGATGCAAAGAAGGAGTTATGTGGAAGAAAATAAAATGCTGCAAAAACATTTTGGGAAAGATCTGCCACCACTTCAAGAGATATACAATAATGTTGCTATGTTCTTTTTGAATTTGCATCCGATGTACGAAGGTAATCAACCAGTTCCTCCATCTGTTGTTCATATTGGAGGAATCCAGCAGACATCGAACAAAGTATTGCCTCATGTAAGTTCTTTTTAATTTTCTATTGATCAAAATCAAACTTTTTCTTTACTAGCTTATGGCCGTTTTTTATTATCTTCTGGATTGACGATGTAGACCTAAAAAGAGAGATAGAGAGAGTTTTCGAAGTAATACAATCTATTTATATTGTTTTATTAAAAACGAAAAGTTATACTTGTCAATTGAAATAAGCTTAACAGTTGAATGACTGTTGGATGTTTTCAGTTCTATTATTGGTGCTTTGTACATATTTAACGTGATATTTTGTTGCAGGATCTCAAATCATACTTAGACTCTTCCAAACACGGCGTGATATATGTAAGCTTTGGTACAAATGTTGAACCGTCAAAGCTGCCAAAAGAAAAATTACAGATTCTAGTGCAAGTCTTAGGTAGATTACCCTACGATGTACTTTGGAAATGGAATAAAGATGTTCTGCCTGGACAAACAAAGAACATGAGGATATCCAAGTGGCTGCCGCAGTCAGATCTATTAAGTAAGTAAAGGTTTCTGAAGTTCTTAACAGTTTTAAGTTCACATTATTTTTTATTTTATTAATTATCTTTGCATCCGTGTCTGTATCACAAAAGTTCATATTACATACCTACGGTTTTTCAATTAGACTTATGAAATGAAAGCATACTTTGAACTTTCACAACAGCATTATCTATTCAGTAACGTCTTGGCCATCTCACTGGGCACTGATTTGTAACAAATGATAAATGTATTTATTTTGCAAATAGGTTACAAGGAACTCTTTTACACGTCAATATTGGTTTGGTCGCATCTAGATGAGGCCGGTGTTATCTAGCTGACTACCTTGGGCAGAAAAACCGAACCAAACTCAGAGAACAAAGTCTCTTAATGGTGTGTTTCCGAGAACAGAAGTAAAGTAAAGAACGCTACACTTCAAACAACTGATCAATAAAAAATATTTATTGCAGAACATCCCAAAATAAAGCTGTTCATAACACAAGGAGGTCTACAATCAACAGACGAGGCTATCAGAGCAGGAGTACCTATGGTCGGTATACCAATGTGGGGAGACCAATGGTATAATATAGAAAGACATGAACGTCTCAATATTGGCAAAATGGTGGAAATTGAAACAATTACTGAAGAAAAATTTGAAAATGCCATCAAGACGGTTATTGGTGACGGCAGGTAAGCTAACTGTGTAATAAAATAACACTATAAAATTATTGATTTAGCATGGTATAAAATAAGGAACAAGAGTTAAATCAAAGTGTGAAAGAAGGTATATAATATTACTAATAGATATTCTTCTGAAATAGAATAAGTAAAAGAAGAGAACGAAAGCTAAAGCGTCAACAGTATCACAACTTGGTTTCATACTTTCTCTTTGAAAACAGTTGTCATATTGAATTCTTACGAAAAAGAGAATTACCTTTCAAATTTGACAAGTAAAATGACACATAACGTTTGGTGTCATTCAAACACGATACGTTTCAATAGCAGAATAATAACACAAGCTTTGTCTACGAGAACATGGATAGTGTTGACAAAGATTGGATAGTGGTTTCCTTTAACTTGTCCTGATACGTGATTTTCTTTTACAGCTATCGAAGAAGTATTGTTAGACTTGACAAGCTGTATCGTGATCAGCCTCAGCCGCCACTGGAGCGCGCCGTGTGGTGGACGGAGCACGTGCTACGTCACGGCGGCGCGAAACATCTGCGCGCGCCCGGTGCAAACATGTCGTGGGCAGAGTACCTGGAACTAGAACTAGTACTAGTCTTATTATTAGGATTTTTAATAATATCAACAATAGTTTTTATAGTTCTTCGCTTAACTTTTAAGAATGTTTTGAATATATATAACACTTATTCTGTTAAAGTAAAAAAAAGTTGACGAAAATGGAATGAATTTTTAAGTAAGGCATTAATTCGGTCTTTGTAAGCTGTTTTTAGTATTTGTGCATAAAGTTTTAAAAATAAGTAAAAAATGTATAACGAATGTCTACAATTTTCTTGCCGTTCTAAGTAGTCATTCAGTTTGTTGTTATTGTTAAAATTGAAAATAATGCAAATAAATCACAGTAATACTGTGCTCACTCATATTTTATTCGCCTGTCTGTCCCTTTGTCACAAGCGCCTAGCGACTCAACAGTTCAATCTACTTACAAAAAATGCCATATGAGTTGTTCCCCTCCCTTTTTTGTTACGCTTGAACATTATTTTATACATACTTTTTACTATCTTGTATAAGTCGCAGCTAATAAGCTTAATTTGACGTTTAATTGCTTGCCTAGCCTTTTCATTGAACAGCACCGTTTAATCCTACGTGATATCCCTGCATTCAATTTAACCGCTAGGCCAATGAGTTGGTTCAATATCATTAAATGACAACCCTCGCCAAGTAGCGAAATATAGGGCACAGTGAGCTTAGGGCAACCCAACACAGATGGTATAACGGGATCTAGATTGATCGAACTCAGCTCCCGTCATCCCATTCTTGTTAGGTTCCTTTAAACTCTGTAGACTGAAAGCAGCGGGGCTCCATCGTCAAGGTTAAAATCTTGAAATTGATTGTTGTTTAAATTTAGAATAAAAAGTTAAATATTTTATTTGTTTTCAGCACAGAGTTACCCTTTTCTATGAGCGGCCTAAACATTCAATTAGACCATTCAATAAAGGTTGTAGTCTCGATTTCGACTCATTCTGATGACGGCACGCATGCAAAAAGAAAGTCATAGCAGATACTCCTACTGGTATCTGTCTCGGGTCCCTTATGAATATCTGCTCCATTACACGCGTTGGCTGGATGTCTTTTAGGCCACTGAATAAACAAATGAAACGGCTGATTAAGCGATTTGGCTGCAACATTTATATTAACCAAAAAGTTTCATATTTTCGTAAAAAAAAAAACCAAATGGATTAGATTTACTATGCCAAATGTTAAAAGTAGCGAATGTGACATTATACACTACAAAATAGCTCTTAAGAATCATGTCTTAATTGATAACTGTTCCGGAACGTTGCATCTGCGATAAATGTGATATCAAATGGTTTTCCTATCTCTGATTAGATATCAGAGTTTTTGTTTGGTTCATTATATTTTTATTACTAGAAGATTATTGTTAAAAACTGGACCACGGTACATCCACGTTTTTATTGAAACTTATAATTTGCCCGTTTTACAGCAACAATTACTTACCAAACAACTGCGGGTCTAAAAAGGCCACTTTAGCAGAATTAGAAAGCAAATCGCGCTACCCATCACTATCAAATTTTCCCAATCAACCCTGACCCTAATCGCGTTAACGATAAAGATGGAAATTAAATTCGACAAATTGTTGTGTGATTAATATTATGATTCTCTTAAAGTGGCCTTTTTAGCTCCCCTAAACCAGTCCCGTAAGTTCGGAGTAAGTTTGCTGTAACAGGTGAACAGTCATAGGAGTAGTCCTTAAACGGATACATTTTTAATTTGGACGTACGGTACTCTAAAAATCCAAAAGCACGCTAAATGTAAGCAATCTTTAAGCCTTGTTTTACATAATTTGGGTCACTGATAAAGGCACATTGTTTCCTAATATTATTTTCTTCGCTTCCAGAATTTTCGGTCTGTTATTGGCTAAAATCGGAAAAGCAATATATTGGAAGGACGCGCCGATATGTCTACGAATAGTCTCATTCCACAACAGCGAATATAAATCATAGAACCATAATATGTATACTGGCTTTCGTGACTTTTTCTTACTGGGAATGCACATATTTCCAGAAAAACAAGACCTCTAGCTAGACAAAGTAACATTCGGTTACTATTGCTGAGAAGTTCTAAATGGCTATTTTGAGAAGCTCAACCGAAGCATCAGATATATATCTCTGACAGCAGCCCCAGCGACAACCCACTAGTATCCTTATTGAAACATAAATAAATACCTCAGAGATTTGGTACTGATGTGAAATCAGAGGTAATATAACTATGAATGCACTATAAATATAATTTTAATTTGCTGACAGTCAGTATCACTAAACGTTTTAATTTGCTAACATTCAGTATCACTAAACGTCACTTTTTCTATAACCTCAGTAGAATATAACACTCAGCAATAGTGAAGCTGTAACTGGTGCAGAATTTCCAGTCATTTCCTTTTAGTAAACATTCAACGCACAGGGCCACACTTGAGTGGTGTTGTGGCGACACTTGAGGGAGGCCTATGTCCAGCAGTGGACTTCTTTAGGCTGATATGATGATGATGATGATAAAACATACAAACAAACAAACGATATTACGTTCTCACAATATTAGCTTAGATAAAATGGGACTCTGTCATATGAAAAAGCCCTTCGCTTACATGTTTGGGTATTTTCTTCCGCTGATTTTGAGTTGACACGAAAATATGACGGATGGGTGCGAAGTTGTGAATTCAAGGAAATCGCGAAATTGTTTTGTGAGATTTTTGCTCCGATTTGTTAGCTTTAGGACTTATGATGAATGAATCTAGTATGTAACACGAATTGCTGAATTATTTGGAGAGTCTATTTTACCACCTCACCATTTTTATGGATGGGATATCATTAAACGACTCGTCCCGCCCTAGGTGGAGCAGAAGAGAGTGTTAGATTCTTACTAACTAAAACTCATTCCTATTCCCACTAATGCCCTTTGCGTTCCAGGGCCGTAGTGACTCTTTCGAACAAATTCTGCAATCCTGGAATTTACCATCTCACCTGAGGGTAAGCGATGATGTAGTGGATGATGGAGAACGCTTGCCTAGAAGTAACCTTTGCACTCTTCACTATAAGACTCTAAAGTTATTAAAACACTAACCATTAAATGATAAATCCTCGATGGACATGGATTTACCATTTAAAGGTGATCTATTTCTTGCATGAAACCTTTGATACTTTACTAAATCAGTACGAAAATGTTAATATAGTAATAAATATTCATTCGCCTGTTAAAATATAGGCAAGACAATAAAAACAACCGTTAAAAATGAAGGTGATTGAATGGTAAATTAAGACAAAATAATTCATGAGAATTTGCTTAAAGCAATAAGACGTTACTTTTGTATATTCTTTGCTAGGTTATTTTGAATATTTTACGGATAGTAGTATGCTGTATTAAATTAAGAAGTTGTGAATGGTTTGGATAACATAGCATGGGACGCCCTTTAACTGGGTGGACTGATGACCTTGAAACGGTGGTTGAGGCAGACTGGATGTGAAAGGTGAAGGGTAGTGTGCATGCTTCGGTAGCTATAATTACACGGTGCCATTTTAGTTGTCTTATAACGGCATCCCACTTCACTTATTCCACAACTACTACACATTCATTTAAAAAATATATATTTATTTACAAACACATGAATTATTAAAAAAATATATATATTATCATTATCATGACGCCTGATTTGTTTTGAAACATCCAGGAGTGAGCGCAGTTCGAGTTTTGTGTTTCAAAGACGGCGCGGAATGGAACAGCAACATTGTTTTAGACTCCCAGCTCCGTTGTGCGTAGGAGTCCTGGCTAGATTAGCCAGCGTAGCTCCACACATAAGTTTCGCGGAGCGACCTCATCGTTCTGAGGATTTTTTCACGTCGTTTCAGTTTTTATTTTTCACTTTTTTGTGGTACCCATTCACAGCGTACCGGCGTGATGTTATGTTATGAACTGGGGCCTATTTAATAAAACTTACTTGAATACTATACGAATGAAATAAGCCCAAACACTTGGTAGTTCCTACATACTGATGTGGAGTTCCCTTGACTCTCTGTCGTCTCCATCATCAAGTCTGATCCAAACCTTCATTGTTTTGTATTATCACTCGATATACACACGAATATCAGGTTTTTACCAGATGCGTGCCTACAATTTTTGAGAGTTGCCCTCAATTTCTCAGGGTTTCCATCATCATATCCTGATGTGGTGGCAATGAAACTATTTCCGTAGCATACCCTTTCATATAAAAAAGATTCATCGAAATCGGTTCATAAACGACGAAGTTATCGGCGAACACACATGAAAATAAAATATATAAAAAGGGTTGTTAACGTGCGATAGAGCTACATAAAGTTGGCCATGAGAAAACCAACCAGAAAAGAAGTCTACCCCTGCAACGAAAAGAGAAGAGTAGAGACTTCATAATCCGCACCATGTTAGACTCCCATTCTCAGTGAGTCCTGGCTAAGTTAGCCAGCCTAGCTCCGCCCAAATGCACAAATGCCTCCTGAGTGCTTCACAGGTTTGGCGGAGTGACCTCACCTTTCCGAGAATTTGTTCACGTCGGGCAGCCTCGGCATTACTTTTTGAATGACGTGGGCAACTGATTCATCGGTTCGAAGCAACCTTTTCAAATTGGGCTGTCTACAGCGCCTATGTTGAAAAGATGTTTTTTAGGGGCCAGTGACCCGTAATTATACCTTCTATTATTCGGAGGGTGTTTCTACTTGAGCTGAGAAGTCGTTTAGTTAGTCGCGTGTATAGGCTTAACATTGCCAGTTTTGACTGCTTGCAATAATGTAGCCTGCGACCATTTGTTGTCACGAAGTTCAGTGATATCTGGCAAATTCATATACGAATCTATGGAGAAAGTAGGAGGGGGAGTGAATACGGGTCCAGCACTACCATCTCGGAACCTCTCTTCGCGAGGTCGTCTGTGGCATTATTGCCTATGGATCTACATACAGTTCCTCTTGATCAACTTGAGAAATAACGGGAAAATGGAAATCATAAAACTTAATCGGATGATGTGTATTAATTTCTTCCATGGCCGTTTTCATGAAAATATATTCCTTATATTCTCCAGAAAAATTTGTCAATACTATACGTTTTGATGGTTGATGTTTGATCGGTGAGTTCCCCGTACACATGGCATGGAAGAAATGAATTCATGCTGTGAAGCAACGGGATAGCACAGGCTATATTCTAAATAACCGAACAATCTTCTTGAAACTACACAGAAATCCAATTTCAGCGGAGCTAATGCACTTATTACGACTCCTCTATCATGGGACTTCGTCACCTGCTCGTGGGTGATATAACGTGCCCCTTGGCTCCAAGGCCGTGTAGTCCCAGTATTGGACAACTTTAGCAAAGCTTAGCAAATGTAAGCCTACGCCAGTTGACCAATATTCTAATCTTAATACTGCGATTCAAAAAATGAGATCAAATGCATAACGCCGTCTATGGCATATGAAGTTGAACAGTTAAAATATAAGTTTGGAGTTTGTTTTAATTTTTATTAATACCTAGGAATATTACGTGCATTCAAACCGATATTTTTTAAGGTATTAAAATAATTACTTTTTTAAGCAGTTGTAAAAGTAACAAATAAAAAAATATTTTCTAGTGTGACTCCCAAGCTGTCGATAGTAATATGTCGGTCAATAGATGGCATTGCGTGTATCTGCATTACGTAGAATAATACGTTGATTTCTTCTAGAAAGTTGCTACAATTCTTATCAGGTTTATGTGTAAAACTTATGTACATTCGTTTGTACTTTTTTTAAACGTGATGCAAACAAAACAGAATACAGATAAGGATAAAATATGTTCTGTTAATTATACTTAAACAGTCTGGCTATTATATTTTGCATACTTGGATAAATGCTAAAAAATATCCGAAATATAACAATAACATAAAAAAATCAAAATATTAGGTAAAGTAGGAATCATCAAAGTGAGGAAATGCATAAGTAAAATAAAATCTAAAAACAATACGTCTGCTGAGATTCGAACTCACATTAACTCTTTCGGCAGGCAGTCTTAAAACCGATGGTCTATGACTACTGTTGAAAGTCATTTGAAATAGCTGATCTTATTTATGTCATGGGTTTTCGCTGCTCAGCTCCTTGAAAGTATAGCGTGATGATAAACATTGCTAAGATTAGACCCATAAGTATCTGCAATATTGTAGTCTGTTGTGGCTTCTTATAACAATTCCGCACTTAACAGTTTGGAAAAATGTGGAATAAACATTCAAAAGTTATTTTAAGTACGGAAAAACCCATTTCATTTTTATTTTGACAACATTATGGTGTAAAAATACATTTCAAAAGAGAAAATAAATACAAAAATAATGTCTGTTGTTCGGGATCGAACCATGGGCTACTTCTCGTTCAAAACAGACATTTTTGAATATTGCTCATCCTCCACAGCATATAGCGCGATAATATATAGCCTATAGCCTGACCGTACCTATTATAAGGATTATTTATGCAAAATTTGAACAAAGTCTGTTCAGTAGTTTTCGCGCCAATCGGAAACATACACCTCAAGATTTATTATTTTATTATATGCATAGAAACTTTTCACACACCCAGTAATATTTTTCGTTGTCGAATCGATTTTTGACGTAAGTAAAGTCATCACAATTTAATTTTATGCCACCCTTGATAGTCTTTAAAAGTTCACATTGCTGCGTTTTCAATCATTTATTTTTGATACGAGTATATTATAAAACAAAAACGTATTTATCCTGCTACTAAACAGAACTACATAACAAGTGAACTATCTCAAAACAAGTCGGTAAAAGAAAAAAACTGGCCAAGTGCGAGTCGGACTCGCGTGCAAAGGGTTCCGAACGAATTTAATTTTTTTAACATGTTATTTTAACACTACAGACTTCTAATAGGTTTTTCTGTAATATTTAGGTAAAGATCTATTATTCCCATTTTTTTCAAAATTTTAGGCTCAGTAGTTTCGGAGATATGGGGGGGCATGGTCATTTTTCGTCTAATTTCTTGAATAACTTCAAAACCGTTTATTTCAAAATTATGAAAAAAATATAATTAAAGCCTTTTCATTTGATATGTCACACGATATTTTTCAAAAAACTTTTTTTTTAATTCTCTAGTTTGACCCCCAAAAGTGACCCCCATACTAAAAAAATAATAATTTACCTAACGCATCCGTGTTAGGGTTATAAAAGTCCATATGTGTACCAAATTTCAACAGAATCGGTCCAGTGGATCCGGAGAAAACTGCCTGTGACAGACAGACAGACAGACACACGAGTGATCCTATAACGGTTCCTTTTTTTTTCGGAACCCTAAAAATACCGCCCACTCATATCTACATAAACCCTGAGAGAAGTGCATAACAAAACCTGTGTTATGTAAATGTAATTTGAATTTAGAACTTATAACTTTTATTGAAAACGGGTTTATGTCTTTTGTATATAATTGGTTGTAATATTTATGACAAACGGATTCAGTACATGTTACATTTAGGGATTTCAATTTTATGGCACTATATTCACTTTAAATTATGGATAAAAAAGTTAGGTGACACAATAGAGAACCCGTTTAGTTAGTCGCATGAATAGGTTTGACATTGCCATTTTTGGCTGCCTGTAATTTGTAGACCTCTTTTTGTCCTGAAGTTCAGTTGATCTATGGCAAATTCATGTACAAATCTATAAGAAAGGTAGGAGGAGATGTGGGTACGAGTTCAGCAGTACCGCCTCGGAAACTCTCTTCGCGAGTTTGTCTCTGACGTCATTGCCTAGGGATATACAGTTTCCCATGATCCACTGGGGGGTAAAACCCGCAACGGATAATTTATGGCCCTGAGCTGGTCATGACATATCATGGGCTCACTGAGAATTGAACAGTTTTCAGCCATGCCGGAGCAATCAGTCGTAATCTTATTTCATCTACTACGACAGTTTGTTGGATATGTGTGACTTTCAACCGAGTGCCTCTGCAGTTTTTAAGAATTTAAATATGTGAATAGAAATCATAAAAATTAATCTGATGGTATTTTTCATTTTCTTCCGTGGGCCTTTGTTGTCATAGAAATGTTTTCTTTATTTTCCCAAAAACATTTGTCAATATTATCCGTATTGATGGTCTGCTTGGTCGGTGAGTTTCCCGTTCATAGAAGTAATGAATTAATGCTTAAGCAACGGGACAACACAGGCCATCTTCTGAAATAACCTAATCATCTTCTTGATTTTTAACAATATTCGTAAAATAAAGCGCATTTGAGGGGCCTTCTTATATTATTTTCGCATTTTTCTTCTTCTCCATCGTTCCTTCAATGCTGAAGTTCGCGACCACACACGACGCGTATCCATGCGATCTTCTGCTGCGTGGACCACTCTGTGCATGCTGCCTCTAACAGCCTTCTTTAAGGCGTCGGGCCAAAAAAAGGTCATATGTTTGCATATGAAGGGCACAGGGGAAAAATACGTAATGTCACTAAAACAGTGAAGTGAGAAATTGTTAAATTATCATTTTGATTATTGAAAAATGTTACATTAAAGCCTAAAATAAAACAAAAATGTACAATTAATAAAAATAATATATTGGTTTTGGGTGTGTAGTACAAAAAAAAGGCATGTTGCTTGTATTTTATTAAGTTAATAGAATAAAAGTAAACAATATCAGAAAATACAGGAAAAATACATGTATAGGCGTATTATCAGGATTGGATATTTTAAAGTAAAAAGTAGGTAGTTTACTTATTAATCAATTTTATTCGATTAACTCACTTAATTTATAATAACTGTGAACTCAATTAATTATCATATCATAATTATTAACTAAAAGGTTTTAACACGATATTAGCAAATCTAGGCGCTATGACAACACGTGTATCGGACCGAGGTCTAGAATAGAATGCCCCGATCGCTCCGCGCGGTCTCCTTTTACGTCCGAGCACAAACAAGTCGAGTAGTGGGGGAGGTGGGGATGGCGACATCGCCTGATCGGTCCGGTGCACGTGCCGTGCACAACCGTACGATGACGTAGCGCCGTCACGGCCATTCTGACGTGCGTACGTCCTCGGACGCGCACTTTAGAAGCACCTAGGTATTTGTAATGAGAACCACAATTTTACTGTTCGTTCATCCTGACATTAAAATCTTATCTCATGGTCTGGTCCGGTCCTACGACCCTTCAGAGTAATAATCTTCTGGTCCGGTCCTAAGACCCTTCAGAGTAACATCTTCTGGTCCGGTCCTATGACCCTTCAGAATTATACTACTGATCCAGTCTGATGACCCTTCAGAGTTATAATTTTCTGGTCCGGTCTAAAGACCCTTCCAATGATGTACCTACATTATCTATTAAGTTAATCAAATCAAATCGTATATTTCAAATAAACCATTTACAGGCACTTTTGAATTGTCAAAGTCGGTCAGTCAAAAACATGAAGCTATTTGCACGTTCCAAAGCGTAGGTCTCTATGGAGAAGAACGTGCAAGAAACTCCACGGACACTCTTTTAAACCATGTGATGTGTTACAAAAATCTTGTTAACATTAAGATTGATTGCTTCTATATGTGAGGACAATGCAAAGAACAAGAAAACATATAAACAATTCAAAATGCAGGTACAGATTAAAATAAGCCAGTGGCAGGTAAGAGATGACCAGTTTCAACTGACGGCGCCCTTTCACGAACATGACGCGTGCATCAGCACCATCTAACTCAACCATTTTGAAGGGAATCAAATGATCCAAAACACGCGCCACCATCAGCAAAACATTTATGTGAGCCTGACAAGCTCTCAACTGCCACGCTCGTTCATGTCAAACTAATTTAATAACGAAATCTATAATTACATATGTAAATGGCTCCATAGTGCTCACATTTACAAAAAATTGAAAATATGCTTCTACGTTATACAAAACTATGGTTTCAAGTAACTAAGAAAAGAAAAAAAAGAAGGCTGCTTTATTGTGTATACTTTGCTAATACAATAATGCAAAGAAATGATAAATAAATGATTGTATAGGAGAACAAAAAAAGGGTAAGCATTTCTTCCAATTATCGAAAACCTAACAAGTGGACCCATGCTGCTGTGGCTGTGGAGCAGGACCGGCATTTAGCCAAGCATTTTTATCAAGGACATAATCTTCCAGTTTATAATATGCTTGTCTACATAATGTGCGTTTAATACATGTTTTAAATTTTCTCTCATTCAGTTCGAGAATATTAAGTGGTATTTTATTATAAAATTTAACACAGTACCCTATACGTTAACTACTGCTACTGGCTTTTTAAGTACGAGAGTCGGCAATTTTTTTTTAAAGTGTGAGCCCTAAAATAGTACCACTTAAAACTTTATTTTTATGGGAAGTTTCATGAACAAGTTCCTCATTATTATTCGCCGTCACGTCATCACTGATATTTTCTGCATCTAACGTTCATGTAAGCACTCACGAATTACTTTACGTTAATCTACAATCATCAAAATCATCGCTGCGCTGTGCGGTTCGAATCAATCAATGTTATTATAATCTCACCCGTATTAAATTGCACAAAATGGAAAATCTATTTAGAACTTGTAATAGCTCAGAATTCTCTGTACCTTTAAAGCTTTTATCAATGTCATTAAAATCAAATTGCTATTCATGATAGTTTTGATACTATCAAATTTACTAACTGATGTTAGGCAAACTGCCTCCGTACGTTAACACGAAAGCCTAGATCCAAATTTTCACTAAAAAAAACGTCTAAGTTGAAACATGACCTTGTGGTACTTGCTATGCGATAACTAAACCTAAAGCTCACACGAATAAAATTTTGACACTATTACCGCCAGTGGGAAACTCTTTTAAGTACTCGCTTTGTGCTAACTATGTCAAAATTACCTAGCACTATCAATGCAACCACCGAATTGGTATCAACCCCTTTAAAGCTTCGTTTGCTATTCAAATAAAACTTAAGCGACTCACCAAGTATTCCAGTCGGCCTTGAACGCTCTTAACCCCACAGATGTTGACATGATACTTGGCTACTGCAGTTTGCCAACTGTTTGCCAACCTTCGGTCTGTCACGCTCAGAACCGCTCAGAAGTTGCAGCTGCTCAGCAGTTGTTGCAACTGCTCAGCAGTTATGGCAGCATGCCAACCGCTAGCCTCCTGCTGGCTTTATACACCATGATACGATGTCTGAAACCGAAAAATGCTACGACAGTACAAGTCCAATAAAAGCTGTGGTGGGCCAAAAGGTTTCAGGTAAGTGTAGTAGTCACAGTATCAAAGTAAATAAAAATCAAAATTTTATCGGACCATTGGCACAAGAAAGCGGCCTATGCCTATGAATGGTGATATAAAATCAAAATATTCAGAATAAAGTGTTAGGTAACTAAATCGCTCTTATGTCCAAAAAAATAAAAGCTCTCTGGTATTTCACTTAATGACTCGATCAGCGATAGCAGAATAATATCGCTTCATCAGCATTATTTGACCAATGACCACAACGAAAAAACCACACGAAATGGGCACAAAGCCCATTTCAAGCGAACTCCTGTGCAACCGCCACTTCCAGGTATGTGCTTCCAATTCACCAAGAGTAGATAGCGACGGCAAAAGAATGGTCTCCCTTAGGGCAGTGTGTTGGCGCCGACGCTTTTTTTAACATCTACGCGAACGAACCGCCCGCCTTCCACCTAACACACGGAGCGGTTCTTGTACGCGGATTACCTGGCCCTAGCAAACCAAGCAGCGACTTTTATGGACGTGGAGCATAAACGTACAATGGCACTCAGTGTACTGCGAGATTAGTGTGACCGCAACGCTCTACGGCCGAACCCATCTAAGAGACAGTCGTGCGCCTTCCATCTCTGCTATAGGCCCGCAAATCGAATGCTTAACATCACATGGCGTAGAGCCAAGGTCCAACACTGCTCGAATCCAAAATATCTCGGTGTGACGTTAGATATGGCCTAAGCGTAAAAGTCAAACTGTTACAATACTTAGCTCCGTCGAACCCGGAATAACTTGCTCCGTCACCTAATTTCCATCAATTGGGGAGCGGCACCCGATGTTCTCCGTACAACCGACATGTCCCTATTTTTTCTGCTGGCGTGTTTGCTTGCACATTATGGCACCGACCTGCTCTTTCTCGGAAAGTAGACATTGCCCTAAACGAAACGTGTCAGATAATATCAGGCTGATTAAAATAGACTCCACAAAACAAACTCTACCCGCTTGCAGGCATCGCACCTCCTGCTGTTCGAAGGATCAGAAAACCGATTCCCGACATCCCTGTATGGCCACATGCCAACATCGGGAAGACTAAAAAGTCGCAAGAGCTTCCTTCTATCTACACAGGCGATCCTGGATATGCCATCTAAAGGGAGAAGCAGACTGTGGGAAGAGAAGTATCCACCACCTCACGACTTCATAAAACCCAAAGAGCAATTGCCCCTGGTCGTGAATCGCAATGGCTTTTGGAAAGCGTTAAATCGCGCGCCAGCGCAATTTGCGCACCCAGGTAGGCCGCTGCAAACACAACTTGGCGAAATGAGGATGTAATAATCTGTTGTATACCCAACGTGAGTGCAGTGCCCGTTTTCAGAGCACGAGCCATATGTTACAGTGCCCCAAGTGCCCATTCTCCTGTAATTTGGAGTATCTAATGAATGCCACTGTTGCTGCAATTAACGTAACTACCTACTGGTCCAAAACAATAAAAAAGTTAACGATTGAATCGAAAAGAAGAAGTATTATTGAAAATGCTATCGCTTAATCTGCAACACTTATGCTATTAATAATAGCTTCACTTTAAGATAAAGCGACAGGCCAATTATCAAACATCGATAATTGCCATCCATAAAGGTGTTGCCTTTTGTAAGTCAGTCTCCACATCATAAAAATGAACACTCGTAAACGAAATAAAAAGCAGCTCTACAGCAATTAAAAAGTTTAAACGACTCACCAGATTGGCGTAGAAATCTTCATATAAATTCACACTCCTCTCCTTGACCTGACCAGCTGTTGTGAAGTTGCTTGCCTCCGGACGGAACTGGTTTAGTTCAGGTTGATGAGGGTAGCCGCATAAAACTCGTCGAAAAGGAATTCGGCGAAAAGCTCTTCAGCGCCATATGGTAAAACAATAAACTGCTCTGCACATCACTGTATCCTCGACAAAACATACCACCACGGTGACACACTATGATCGTGTGTCGAACTTCGGCCTATCGGATTTAACTTCACGACACTTCACGGCACACATCAAGTTTTTAGCTGTTTTTAAGTTTTTTTTCTGGATAAACGCATGCGTTTTAAAAACAAACCGCAATTTTCACTATCACTGTCATTACATTTCAAAACGTAACCGCCACATATTTCACTAGCATTGTCACGAATCCCCATGTGGGCCCTTTGAGTTACGTCCCAATTCTGATATAGGCGTATTATCAGGATTGGATATTTTAAAGTAAAAAGTAGGTAGTTTACTTATTAATCAATTTTATTCGATTAACTCACTTAATTTATAATAACTGTGAACTCAATTAATTATCATATCATAATTATTAACTAAAAGGTTTTAACACGATATTAGCAAATCTAGGCGCTATGACAACACGTGTATCGGACCGAGGTCTAGAATAGAATGCCCCGATCGCTCCGCGCGGTCTCCTTTTACGTCCGAGCACAAACAAGTCGAGTAGTGGGGGAGGTGGGGATGGCGACATCGCCTGATCGGTCCGGTGCACGTGCCGTGCACAACCGTACGATGACGTAGCGCCGTCACATGCAATGTCCATGAAATTGTTATTGTTTATGCATCATTATATTTAATCTCTTGGTCCACAAAACTATGACAAAGCCTGGATATCCGTAAATTTTGCCTTTGAAACTAGAAGGCTCTCATTGTACGATTGTTCTGGTAGTAAAAACTCCGAGACACCAATGGTATGTGAGTAATTACAGGACTTCAACTTTATTTTAGTTTCCCAGGAGAACAGATGATGTCCAGGCAGAATTGTAATTTTCTCCATTAAAAAATAATCTTGGATGATTCTTTTCAACCCTGATTTCTCTTATGGGTCGAAATAAAAAAGGACATGTCTTCTTATACATAGGTGACAGAAATTATGTCCATTTTCTGACAATAATTGATACAAATTGAATTATATTTTCATATAATCTAAACACGCCGCACAACAAAACAGACGAATGAAATACCTATCCTCAAAAATTAATGTAAACGTCAAACCGGCAACTATGGACAATGCTTATTAGGGTTCCGAACAAAACACGGAACCCTTATAGGATCACTCGGGTGTCTGTCTGTCTGTCTGTCCGTCTGTCACAGGCAGTTTTCTCCGAATACACTGGACCGAAGCTGTTGAAATTTGGTACTATGGACTTCTGTGATCCGAACAGGGACGTGTATCGTAAATTTTTAATTTTTTTGTATGGGTATAACTTTTGGGGGTCAAACAAAAAAAATTAAAGAAAAAGTTTTTTGAACAGTATCGTGTGTATATAACAACAAATGAGGATTACTTACTGTGAGGATTTTAGTTATATATTTTTTTCATAATTTTAAAATAAACGGTTTTGAAGTTATTCATGAAATTAGACGAAAAATTACCATTCCCCCCCTTATCTCCGAAAATACTGAGTCAATAATTTTGAAAAATATGGAGATAATGGATCTATATCCATAGATTACAGGAAAACCTATAAGAAGTCTAAAGAGTTAAAATAACATGATAAAAAAACGTTTCGATCGGAACCCTTTGCACGCGAGTCCGACTCGCTCTTGACCTGTTTTTTTTGAAGTGAAAACTTCTTTAGCGGCGTTGAGCACTTTTTCTGTAATGGGTATAAAATCTTAAACTCGCGTCAGGACACGTGACCTGATCGAAAAAGCGTAAGACGGACTCGCGTCAGGGTCACGTGATGCTGATCGAAAAAGCGTAAGATCGAGGGGAAGGGAGAGGAACTAGTATCTCCCACTCTTTCTACCGTGCCTGAGTGTGCTGCTCCGCTTAGGCGGCACAGGGCGCTTGCGCGAATGTCCGTCTGTGTTTATGTACAGCGTGCCACGCGTATCCAAGGATACGAAATTACGGAATTACGAAATTATGGATGAAAGTTGATTTTTCTAAGAGATAAAAATTAATGTAATATATAAATAAATAACGATATAATATTATGAATAATAACATGTAAATTGTCATATTTGTGTACGATAGCGCAATAAATAAACATTGTATTCTACCTCATAAATGATAGTATTTTTGTACTTATAATTAAACACAACGTTAATACTAAAGTTTTCACTTCTGCCGGCACTCCCGGAGTGCTACCGGTGTTTTTTTTTTTTCTTTACGACTTGGACATTGCTTGTTGTTGCACTGTATCAATATTTTTGTATGAAGATTACTCCGCGACTTTGCACGTTATTGCAAAGTATGTTTTGGTGTTTCGTTCTACCACATTTGTTCTATAGAATGGTATTACCAGTACGAAAAACATAAAAATATGTCTTTGCATGTTTTACCCCTGTGCTCTTCATACTTGAACCTTAATGTGCTGATATTATTTTGCGCTATATTAATGGTACTATTCTTCAAACTAAAAGTTAAGGAACTACTTGATGAATCAAGTTGACTCTCAATTTATATCGAATCAGGAACGCTAATCGAAATGTTTTTAAGTTTTTAGAACACAGTAAGACATCCGATTAACTAATCTAATTCAAGTCATTTCGCGACTCCTCTATCCCATGATAGAGGAGTCGCAAAAGAGTTGAACAGCTGCTCGCGCGTGGTATGACGTGACCCCTGATCCTAGCCCCAAAAGATTCATTATTGAGCAACTCAAGTTAAGCTTAGCAAATGTAAGCGCACGCCTGTTGACGAATACTTTAATCGCCTAACGCCATCTATGGAATCTGAAGTTGAACTGTCAAAATATTAGTTCGGAGTTTGTTTTTTTTTTTTTAAACACTGAGAAGGTTCTCACGAAAAAACAACAAAAAAAATATGCGTCGATGCATATATTTTTTTATTGTTTTTTTTTATTAATAGGAATTCATTCAGATCGATATTTTTAAGGTCTTAAAAGAATCATATTTTTAAGAACTTTTAAAAGCACCACTTTTACGGTTTATATTCGTTTCTGAACGATTGAACTCTATGGTATATAATATTATTATACAAATGTCAATTCAACCAAACATCTGTTCCACTTGAATTTTTAATTTTAAAGTGTTTTCTGTAGAAAGTTAGCCAAATTTTGATAGAAATTCATAATTTACTTCGTCAAAAGTCTGAATTACCGGGTGAAAATTACGAAACAAATACTATTTACCCGATTTCTTTCCGTATGTAAGTAATTTGATATTTCAGAATTATAGTGTCATATTGTAACGATTTACAGTTAAAAATGAGTTGATGATTATATGGCTAGTAATCTAGAAACATTTTTATTGGAATCTTATTGGGATATTCCTGACGATTGTTAACAAAAATATGCATTAATAAAATAAAATTAAAAAGCCGTTAATTTCTTCCAGAAAATGCTAGATTACAAAGTTAATTAGTTTTATTAGTATCACTTTATTATTTAATAGTTAGTAGTTACAATTTTATAAAAAAAAAATCTATTCTATTATATTCTGTTCTGTTCTGTTCCATTCTATTCCATAAATATATTGGTAGACTTAATTTAACCGACTAGCCTTTTCCAAACAATGTCGAATACTCGGAGTCGACTTTCAGTATAATCAGATGAAGATGAATTTACATGAAGTGCCTAACAAACTCCCGATAGGTGAAAACATGATGCCCTCTGGTTGTATCATTTTAAACTTCTGAATTTGCGTTGTGAATGTCTTGAAAGACAACTGGTACCATAAGTTTAAAGTTCGTTCGAAAAAACGGAGTGGTTTCCTGGAAAGACTGATTATCTCAATAAATATCTACCTAGAGAACCAATGCTTTCTGTTACCTGATTGCAAAACCAACCTAATCGAATGCAGTGCGACCAACAATCTGTTTTGTTAGCGGTAAAAGTGACACAAAATCACATTGTTCCGGAACGTTCGTGGTATGATGTAATTGTAATTTTTATACATCACTAGCTTCTGCCAGCGGCTTCGCCCGCGTGGTTCCTAGGGAACATACTCCCGGGATAAAAAGTAACCTATGTCCTTTCTCAGGCTCTAGACTATCTGTGTACCAAATTTCATGTAAGTCGGTTCAGTAGTTTTGGCGTGAAAGCGCGACAAACAGACAGATAGAGTTACTTTTGTATTTATAATATTAGTAAGGATATTAGTAAGGAAGTAAGGATTGAATTATTGTCTGTTGGTTGAAGTACGTACTAATACACGATTGCTGACTGGTCCTGCGTTCGACTTTTGAGTCTTTACTCAGACATTTAACACGTTTCTTATTCTACTTACACATTTTTTTATCAATAAGCTTGTGTTTGACCACAATTTCACCTGGTGGAAAGCGATGATGTGAACTTAACCCATTCATTCTTAACTTAAAGACTTCTTGGTTTGTCTATCAGGAAACACAGACTCCGGCAAGGAAATCCACTCCTTCGTACGCACAATAAAAGTATTCCCAAAACGATTCGTGCGCATCGGTGAGATGTCCATCATGAGGTCTAAATTCTCATTTGTCCTGTTATTTATAGCGTTAAGAGTGCGTTTCCAAAGTCAAAATCAAATGATTTATTTCAACTCAACCAATAAAAGCACTTCTGAACGTAAATAAAATATTATGGTGACTCTAGTCGTCCATTAGCAAAAATTGACAAGGAACTGCGTAGTTACTCTTTTCATTTCAAATATAAGCTTCGATACAATATTTGCATTGCATAAATTAATCAATTGATTATATGTGAGGACGATGCTCCCAAAATAACTACTAACAGGTACAACAAAGAAATGCCAGCAGAGGTAAAATTTATAAGTTTGCTAGTAAGGGGACATATTACTTATGCACATATCTAGAAATTTTGCAACTATTAGCCACTAGAATCGCTTGAGCGGAGCGAAGCCAGGTAAATGAAGTGATTCTGTTGGTTCTTAACAAACACATTCCTCGCTACCCATCCTCGCACATCTCTGGTGGAAACGCAACCAAGTACTTTCATTTACGTAAAAAGTATAAAACCAATTTTAAATCCTTTAATTAAATTTACAGGTTTAAACATTTTATACAAGTGAGTATTACAGCATTAAAATTCGGTTGTTACACTAAAAGCCGTATTTCATGAACATGGCCTCTCCTTTATTAGCATTACAATGATCGGTAATTAAATTCGAACACAATTCTTGCAATTAGTGGATCGTGAATATTGAATGTAAAAAATACCTATGTAAAACCTGCAAATGTGAAGTGAAATTTTCGAATACTTCAAACATTTGCATTCGTTGTGCTATTTCTGTTGGAGAATCAAAATTCATAAAAAAGAAGATTTTAAACAAACTAATTTTAAAATGACATAGAACATATGTATTACGGCAGTTGTTCTGCTATTGAGAAATTCACGCAAGGACTTCCACAGGGGAATGCAAGAAGGTAAAAAAAAAAACATAAACTACTAGCTTCTGCCAGCGGCTTCGCCCGCATGGTCCCTAGGGAACATATTCCCGGGATAAAAAGTAGCCTATGGCCTTTCTCAGGCTCTAGACTATCTCTGTACCAAATTTCATTTAAATCGGTTCAGAGGTTTTGGCGTGAAAGCGAGACAGACAGAGTTACTTTCGCATTTATAATATTAGTAAGGAAGTAAGGATTTTATCTTTTTATTTTCTTTTGGCCTGCAGCCAAATCGACCTCCGCGCTGCCATCAATGAAGATGCAGAACTGTCTAAACTTTAGGCAGTGATCAACAGCGTACTGCCGCGAAAGTGATACCAAGAAGAAGAAGACGGGAGTTCAAATACGGAATATTCAACGGACCTAGTTACAGCAAGTCTACCCTAAGTCTGTCCAATGCATGGCCATTAGAGACAGACAGATCAATGGTAACTAGCGCACATAGCCCACACGCATGACTATGGGCAGATCTGCCTCTAGAGTATTCCCCACTATCAGCAAAGTTTTTTTTTTACTATTTAATAGGCACGCGTTTCACCACCTGATGGTAAGCGATGATGTGGTCGAAGATAGAGCACGCTTGCCAAGAAGTAACCTATTCACTCTTGACTTAAATACTCCCAGGTTGTAGCTATCAGGAAACACAGACTCCGGCAGGGAATTCCACTTCTTAGCTGTACGTACTATGAATGTGTTCCCAAAACGTTTTGTGGGTATGGGTGGGATGTCCACTATGTACCGATGATGGAACGGACTTGGCGAAATTAAAGTATGCAATTCCATCGCACATTCCCCATAATGCAAACGATAGAAAACCGACATGCCAGCAACTCGGCGTCGATGCTCAAGACTTTGGAGCATCGCCGCGACTAGCCCATCATTGCCGATGATCCTCTTGGCTCGTTTCCCAACTCAAGGGTATCAAGCTCTCAAGGGTATCTGGCAGATCCGTCTCAAAGATGAAAGCAGTACTCCATACACGATCGAACTTACGCTTGATAGTGTTTGAGCAGCTGTCCCAGCGTAAAGTACCGTCTCACCTTCGCTAGCATTCCCGACTTCTTTGCAGCCACTAAGGCTTTTACCTCTATGAAAGGGGCAAAATTGAGGGTAGATGTTCATGTAGCCCCAAAAAGCTCAAGTCGGTCGGTTATCGGTTTTGGCGGAAAATAGACACGCTTGGACTGAACACACATTGAACTTGACTAGATTGGCATCGCCCCATTCAGAGACAGCCTGTAAGGACACGTTCAAGTGCACGACCATAGCCTTCCGGAGAGATCGGATCTGCGACCCACAAGAACGTGCATCGGACACGTATCTCTCAGCAACAGTGCTATCGTCTACATATCCAAAGGTACCGGGTTTAAGCAGAACATTAACATGCAGCAAGAACAGTGTTGCCGAAAGCACCGACCCTTGAGGAAACCAGCATTAATATCCAGCGGTCCAGACAAGCAGCCATCTATGAAATCTCGGATAGACCGATCCCTCAGGAAATCTGCGATCCAATCACACAATCCAGCGGGTAGACCGAAGGAAGGAAGCTTACTAATAAGGCTCTCGTGCCAGACCCTATCGAAGGCCTTCGAGGTCAAGAGAGACCGCTAGTGCCTCCCCGTATTTCTCTGTCGCCTCAATCCAGATGTGAAAGGCATAGTTACGCTAGAAGATCCCCAGTGGTATCAGTATCCCAGGTATGCTAGAAGCTTATGATTCAGCACACGTTCCATAGCCTTACAGAGTTACCGAGATGTATGGATGGATTCTTGGGCTCGGGCTGCACGTTAGCTTGCTTTCAGGCCTTCGGAACTTTACCAGTCTCAAACAAAAGGCTAAATAGGCGTGTCAAGATCGGAGACAACTCAGGCGCACAGTTTTCAGAACAATTGCCGGTATCCCGTCGGGGCCACTAGTCTTGTTCACGTCTAGGTCACGCAGTACCCTACGGACGTCCTTCTGATGGATGGGAATGTTCGACAAACTTGACTCGCCTCCATCAGTTATAATCTTCGTCGCCGCGATTCTCTTAGGGAACTCTTTAAAAATATTAATATTATGACAGTCCCTTGTCAATTCATTTATGAAAATATAATGCATGTAAGGAAAAATCGACATCTCTTTAGCAAAATAAGTGATAGACATAATTTTAATACTAGAAATAGAAATAAACTAGATCAACCATTTTTTAGATTATCCAAAGTACGAACATCTTTCATGGGGTACTGTATTAAATGTTACAACAAAATTCCTTCTAACATATTAGAATTAAATGAAAGAAAATTTAAAACGTGTGTAAAAAGACACTTTGTGAACAAGCATATTATAAATTAGATGATTATATTCAAGATAAGAATGCTTGGAAACATGCTAGTCCTGCTCCATAGGACAATCTAGGGTGTAGTTGACATAGTGAAACTGGTTGATATGTTTGTGTTTATTATATTAATATTTATTATGTATACAGGTTTATTTACTGATTTTTATATTTAATTTAACTCACACACTGATCATTTAAATCAATAGTTGCAAAATTTGTACGTATGTGAGTACTATGTCCCCTTACTAGCAAACTTATTAATTTTACCTCTGCTGGCATTTCTTTATTGTAATTATTAGTAGTATATAAGTGCTATTATGGGAGCATCGTCCTTACATATAATCAATTGATTAATATATGCAAATATTGTACAGCTTATTTTTGAAAAGAGTAACTATGGAGTTTCTTGTCCGTTCTTCTCCATAAGAATCTACCTTTTGCGAACGGACGACTAGAGTCACTATATTTTATTTTCTTTTGACGTTCAAAAGTGCCTTTATTGGTCCAGTTGAAATAAATCATTTGACTTTGACTCAGGAGAAGCAAGGGGCCTCGTGCCACCAGGATCCATACCTGAAGATTCCGCTAACAAAGAAGCAAACAAGTTCGCCTTCTCCTCAGCGGAGTGGGCCAGCGACCCGTCGGATCTCAGCAGTGGTGGTAGTGAGGGGCGGCAGAAATTCGATTCAACTGATTAGCCAGAGACCAAAAATCCTTACTAGCTGCTGGGTATGAAGCAAGTTTGTTCTCTATTCGGCTAATGTGATCAAACCATGCCCTCCGCAACACCTTCTTGCAGGACTTGGCAGACTTGTTGAAGGCTCTCTTCTTCTGATTCACGTCATTTGCTTTGTGCGTTCGAGCGTCGACCCATTCTAGGTACGCTACGTGTTTAGACTCGGCACCAAACCATCGACGAGCGTCGCCAGACATTGTTATGTCAGAGAACGGAATGTAGTAAGTACTCCATTCCCATCCGCAACACATCCGTCACGGCGTCTGCGCACGACGAAGCATCAGTCGAGGAAAAGCAAGTAAGCTACCAAGGATAACATGCAAAGAAAGATTGCATGCCATCCCAATCTGCTGACCTGTATCGCCATACCCGACGGGTGTCTCTTGGGCTAGGATCGGGCTGGGAGTATACGGACACAGACTTCACCAGACAGTGGTCGGAACTACCCAGTGGTGAAGAAATCGACACCGAGTAGCGGTCTGGATCTTTTGTCAGCAAAAGGTCCAAGCCATTGGCAGAGTGCGAATCAACATCCGGCACCCTCATTGCCCCTTGGACCAGCTGGGTAAGATTTACGCTAGCGCTAGCTTTCGCGTCTCACGTCCAGCATGGTATGTGCTCAGGTATGGGAAGAGCCAATTCTGATAGTGGGCGTTCTCTGTGAAGATACAAATGATACAAATGCAAATATTTAGCTACGATATTTGTCCAAACTGTTGAGTAGATTGTCGTGCAGGTTAAGCTAACATTTAGCTGAATTTAATGAAATAATTCATTTGAGTCTAAACATTTATTAAGCGTGTAAACAAAAACAAATTAACAATATAAATACACACAATAAACTTAAAGGTGTCCAACTGGAACCCATTCAGAAGTGCGATATAATTCAAACTCACAACTGAGCCTAGAAAATCCTAGAACATTAAACTATCATATTGTCGTGGGCTTAGTTCTGCCACTCGTCTATTATCCGCTGCAGAACTCAGAACTTTGTTAAAACTTCTTCACAGGGTGACATGTCATCCCGACCAACTTATATCTACCAGCCCCGAACTGAAAATCAAAGGATTGTAAATGGTATTGCGTTGGGAGAAGAGACATTAGCTGGTCTTGAGTTTTTATGTAAATTGGTAATTTGTAGTACCCAGAACGCTTTACAACGTCGACAATGTTCGCTTTTTGGGACATACGGGCTTAAAGGAAAATAATTACCAAGCTTTGGTTCTAGACAATGTAAAATTCTGTCAGCAATAACGATCACATAAAATACCAAAATATATAAATACTTTCACATTTTGACGTTCGTTTTCATCATTACCGGTATCAAAAGACCAGCGTTTAGTTATTTTATTATTTTAAGGCTGCTCTCTCGAAAAAAGCCTTATATAGCTTGCAATGAAGTAGCTTTTCGTCGGCACTAACAGAGAAATTACATCTAAAAAAAATAGTAATCTACATGATATGATGCGTAACATGGTTTAGCCAAAATTAGTCTATCGGTATCACACAATAAGAAAAAAAAAACCACCAAAACACCTCCAAATCATTGAGTTGAAACAATTTAACTCCTTCACATTTTATCAAAAGAGTATAAAAAAAAAAATTACTGTTTTGCAATCATTGATATAAAAACACCCAAGATGCACAGTCTCGAACAAATGCAACACTCGAAACTGTCGTCAAAAACTGACATGTATCAAATGCCATGTGTAAGTTGTGTGTAGTTATACTATAAACAATATTTTTTTTGCAAATTCAACCTTACACGGATCGCTTAAAGTTGTTTTTACAAAGCAGTGCATTATGGCGAGCGATGCGAGACTGTTTGAAACTAGCGCACAATTATACATTGTGCGCTTTTTTTTGCGGACGTTTTTGAGATGCTGAGTGTGTATCTTGGGACTTTTACATATTAATGTTTGCAATACAAACGAAAATGATTTAGTTTTGTTACTATTTAAAAACATGTATTATTTTTATTATTAGAAATTTAGTATGCTGGTAGCGGAGTGCCACGTAGAGGGGTAGTTAGCTCCGTTTATATGCACAAGGTCATTGGCATGAATACAAGCCTTATACTAGCTAACCCGCGCAACTTCATTTGCGTCAAATTTTTCATGAATGCTCCGCTCCAGTTGGTCGTAGCGTGATGTTGTATTCGAACCAGTAGTTCCTGTGATTAGCGCGTTCAACCTAAGAAACAAACACACTGGAGTTTTGTTATTTGCAGTGGTCTTTTTAAGTTATTCGTTTTTAATAGTTTATTTACCAAGGAATCATGTTTTCTTTATTTTTGTTGTTATACTGTCATTTTATAAAGTCTCTGATCTGTTTATATCAGTCTAATCTTTAAATTTAAATCACAGCAATTAACAGTAAAGCTAATAATACAATTGACGGTTGACATGCTAATTAATTACTAAAGTATATTAGATACTGCCATTTAATAATTAATATTATACTTGTACGGGGATTAAGGGGGTTAGCTGAATGAATCTGCTAAAAATAATTACTATATTTTGGTGTTAACGACACGAATTAAGTATAGCAAGTGACGCATGAACAAAAGACATTACGCATTGCAATTGATGGTAATTGCTAATAAGTGAGTTGCTGCTATGCTGTGACGATCAGGCGCTCCAACAATATAGTTGTTTAATACAATGCCCTGTGAATATTATTACAATTAATTATCTAGTATCTGATGATTTTTTTTCATTTGTCATGATTGATTTTTCCTTAAAAAGTCTTCATTATCATTAACTATATAATTCGATAGCTGATATACCAATTTATTTAAAGTCGGCGTAACATGGTATAATCAATAAATACGTAACATATTATATTATACAATAATCGCCCTTTTCCAGTCATATCACCAAACTTGGTTTCCATTTGTCACGCGTCGTATTATAATTTAATTTTATCCTTTATTTCTGACATCTAGGGACCACGAAATTAAATTCATAAAAATAAAACACTAACTATAAAAAAATACATATTATAACAATTAATTAAAACTTTAAACCACTGCACACGAAATGATGGCGTCATGGTTCGCTGACTGGTGTCGCGCAGCTGGCCGGGGAAACGTCGATACACGACACCCTTCGCTCAAAACTCTGCTTTGAAGAACATCTGGAGTTGATGAGTTGGTATTTTAGTCAACCACTGAAAATAAGTATCGCATTGAGGGTATACCCGTAGCACAGCATCATGCGTAGTGGGAACAAAATTGCCAAAGGTACGACATTAATTTGCCTAGTTACTGGTCTTTTCATATTTGTTTTTACTTTGTTTACCAGTGAAATGCTAATCGTGTCATTTGTCTTTTCTAACATGATTTGTGTAATAGTACCAATACCAAAGTTAAGGAATTAATTAAAGTTTATTATATCCATATCAGTTCTGTGACAATTAACACTTTTTATTTCTTCCTCCTCATTTTTTTTTACTGTTGATAGGCACACGATTGACTAGTATCTCACCTGATTAGTTAGCGATGATGCGGTCGAAGATGGAGCACGCTTGCCTAGAAGACTACCAGGTTTCAGCTATCAGGAAACACGCACTGCGGCAGAAAAATCTAGTCTAAGCTGTACGCACAATGAATGTGTAAAATCCTATACTCCTGTATTAGTTATCAATAGCTATCTTCTTTCTAGCTTTTCATCATTCACACAGTCCAACCATAAATTAAGTGAAAATGTATAGTTGTATCATCGTTTATATATCAGGCATCTATATATAAACTTGCTTGTAGCTTATAAAAGCCTCCCATCGTCTGTCGTCGACGTTGCCTTTCTATAGTGGCAAAACTGAATTACGTTTTCCAAGCAAGCCATTTTGTTCTGGAGTATCTCATTATTTTCTTCAAGAAAAAGGGTTTAAAACAGTTTTTGCTCCTTTAACCCGTTTTAATTAGAAGGTTTTCCATAATGCCTAATGTTTTAATAAATTCCAAAAATTAGACAAAATCCGGTACTTATCAATGAAAGACACAATTTTTGGGAACAAAAAAAGTCTATTGATTCCTGCGTTCTGCGTTCATTCCGATGTTCGTTCATCCATTTTTATCATTTCAGCTGATAAACGTTCACTGCTGGAGGCCTACGCAATTCGCATAGGACGGGTTGAAGCGGTGGCACTTCAACCTTCCTGTGCTTATTGCAGTCAGCGTATTCCCGTGACTTTCACTAATATGGACACAGACTAGTTGATTTTTGCAAAAACTAGGCTATAAGCACAAATAACGTTGACCAACCTCCCCACCAGTGTGTCCCAATAAAACTTTTAAATGACATATAACTTACGGATGGTTTTAAACACGTTGAATATCTAACGGAGTGCGAGGCGATCCTGTTGATGTAACTTCGTCGAATATAGTAACAGTGACTATTTGTTCTCCTGAGTTGAATAACAATGGACAGGTTTGTTTGTTAATAATGACATTTATTTATCTGTCATAGCTCATAAAAGCTTCTTATCGTCCATTGAAAGCCTTGTTACCGTCATACCTTTCATTCTATAGTGGTAAAACTGAATTGAATTACAGTTTCTTTCAGTTTCAGATTTTAGTCCGGAGTATCTCATTGCTTTGTGCGATAAAATGACTTACAGAAAATCTCTTTTGTACAGTGTGATGTTTTACAAAAAATTTCGGACATAATGTTGGAAAAAAAAACTTGAGAGGTGTCAAGGGACACCCGGATGGAACGAAGTTCCTTTCGAATAATTAGTGAAGGAATTGTAATATTTTTTTTTTTAAGTTATTATAATATTTTTTATTAGTAACAAATATAATGTAAACAGAAATAGAAAGACGAAACGAAAATAACTGGCTTGCTTTCTATGAGAGAGAGTGAGAGACAGACAGACAGAGAAACACGCGCACGCCGCACGGCTTACAACTATAGCATAAAGTGTTGATTACAAGTTTTCGTATGAATTTTTTCCGTCTAGCCCCCATTCACAACGCGCAATTAAGAACTACGTTCCAAAAATCCATTGATTCTATATTCTGAAGAGTTATGCGAACAAAAAGGAACTGAACCGTTCTTGTTTTTCTTTCTTTTATACGAGTTGATTTATGCATAACTCAGTCTATCAGCATTAAGGCGCAGATCCGCCGCGGCGCACGAAGAGGATACACATGAGAAAATGTATGTGATTGTGTCCACTGCAACCCGCGGACACGCTACGCATCAATTGACGTCATTAGTAAATGCCTAGCTTGCTCGAATATGGCACTCACATAGCTCAACGCTACCAACACCCGCACGGTGTGCATGCGGTACACGCTATCCGCGAATATTAACCAACGATTATGTACAACTGTATCGCAGCACAGTTTTGAGATACGACTTTCGCCACGGATGCGTGTGTACTGTGTACTGCAGTGGAAACGTAGACCCACGTTGTAAAATAAATGAATCCACTTAGCTACAATGCGCCGCGTGCCCGTGCACAGCATGCGACGCGGTGGGTTTTCGCCTTAAAAAACGTTGACCAAACTCCCCACCAGTGTGTTCCAATAAAACTTTTAAATGACATACAACTTACGGATGGTTTTACACACGTTGAATATCTAACGGACTGCGAGGCGATCCTGTTGATGTAACTTCGCAGAGTTTAGTATTAACAGTAACTATTTGTTCGCCTGAGCTGAATAACAATGGTTGGGACAGTTGGCCGGACGTACGGAATAGATTTTGTGAAATACAGTGTGGTGATTTGTTTTATATGCTTTGGTGGAGACTGGGTTAAATAGGTCAGCTTTTGCCTTCATTTCATTATGTTCGATAATTGTTTTTGTTATTTTTATATAACACCACTAAACAACCCGTACGTCTGAAAGAATTGCCCACATACAAACTCACACAATCCAAAGGTTGTCTATAAAAGATCGCTTTTAGCACTCAGACCGCCTATTATTAATCCCATTGTTTTTAAAGCTCTGAATTGTAATGGATAACAGTCCAGTCAAATTAGGATTTCACCTCGGAATGGGAGATAATAAGCTGGAAACATGGATTCACCTTCTTTTGGCGTTCTAGAGGTAAATGTTGGGTTAAAAGTTTCATAAAATATCGTGTCTGCGTCGAAATTATTGAAGGTCACAAAAATCGTTTTTCACGATTATCTCGGTTTCTTTAGCTCCAATGATGTTAACAATAATAATCAAAATTGAAGAACGTAAAATTTGCTACAATTTTTGATCCGAATATTTTTTCATGCACTTTCGTTGTTTAGAAAGAAGGTGGAAAGCACGAAGCACTCGGCCATAATAGAACATGAAAATATTGTGCAATAGGTTGCAAGAAAAATGTTATCCTTATCTCATTCTTTGGCACAAAGAAACTTGTTTATACGATAGAAAAATAATCCAGGCAAACTTGCGGTCATTGTTTGTAATAACTGAGTATATAAGGCAAACGTATTCATTTATCTTTCATAGCTATTTGAAACTCCGTACAATAATGTCTGCAAAGACAGCCTTGGTATTATTAACTGTATCAATTATCCTAAGTGATGCATCAAGAATACTGGCAATTTTTTTTCAATTCAGTCTATAAGTCACCAAGTTGTGTTTCGTCCTGTAACTCAAGAACTCGCGAAGAGAGGACATGAAGTCACAGTCATCACACCAGATTCCGCTTTTCAAAATGGTGGAGCGCCAGCAAATCTAACAGAAATCGACGTTCACGATTTTTCTTACAACAAATGAAACACATTCTTGAATTATCATCTACAGGCGATGATGATTTGGTTGTACAAATGCGATTAGCATTCCATTTAATTGCTGAAGTCACTGAAATGCAATTGAAAGTAGATCAAGTGCCAAAGTTGCTGAAAGAAGTTCTGCTATTTTCATATTTGTTTCTTCTTTGTTTACCAGTTAAATGCTAATCGTATTATTTGTCTTTTCTAAGACGATTTATCTAATAGTACCAATACCAACGTTAAGGAATTCATTATAGTTTATGATATCCATATCAGTTCTGTGACAATCAACATTTTAAATTTCCTCCACCTCCTTTCTTTCTTTATTTTTACTGTTGGTAGGCTCACGATTGAGCACTATCTCACCTGATTGGTAAGTGATGAAGCGGTCAAAGAAGGAGCATGCTTGCTTAGAAATAACCTATTCACACTTGACTTAAAGACTCTCAGGTTCTACCTATCAGGTAACACAGACTGCAGCAGGGAATTCCACTCTCAGCTGTACACACAATGAATGTGTAAAATCCTTCTATACTCCTGTATTAGTCATCAATAGCCATCCTCTTTCTAGGTTTTCATCATTCACACAGTCCAACCATAAATTAAGTGAAAATGTTATACGAACAATGCCAGAGGCAAGGTCCAGACGTCGCCTCAGTTAGGTGAAATGCACCATGTCACCTCAGTTGGATGCCAACCCCGGTCAAACAGTCTCATCTGCTAACACAACAGCGGTGGCGATTCGAGTCGTTTACATATGACATAGGTACCATTCGTCATGAACAATAATCCGAGTGAAGTCCCAGTGGCAGATGACCATCGCTGGAAACCCTATGATGATGTGCGAGTGCACGACGAGTGGTGGTAACTTGGTCATGGTAAAGTCGAGCGGCGCATTATTATTTATTTTTTTCAAATCATCAAATGATTCCTCCCGCTCTGGGTGAAGCAGAAGGGAGTGTCAGACTCTTACTGACTAAAACCCATCCGTGTTCCTCCTAATGCCCTTTACGTTCCAGAGCCGCGGTAGCTCTTTCAAACAGATTCCGCAACCCCGGCAGGCACTGGCCCAAGCGGGCCCCGTCTTCTATGCTGACAGCTCTTTGAGGCGCGCGTGGAACACAGCGCGCCGTCGACTCGGGCCTGGTTCTGATCGGATGGCGAGCCACCCAATGCTCATCGTCCGCAGGCCCAGCGACGTATGGTACCACCCAGATTATGTCAGGCTATGACAGTTTACAAGCTGTAAGGAAAGGCTTTGTCCAGAGTCGTCGTAATTCTAAGCTCTACCATGTTTGCCAAGAGCTAAACTTATGCGCACTTAGTTGCGTGTGATAGCTACAAGGCAATTAGTTTTTTAGATCCACTTAAGCGTATCCACGAGCTACGTTATAAAAGTCTCTCCATGTCCATCACCTCAGAAATATTAGTATAAATTTGGAACCAATCAAAAATCTATTTAGTATCGCATTAATTACTTATTCAATCAAAATATCGTTTTATCACTAAAAGGTATGAAATAAAAAACAAATAATTAAATAAACATTAAAAACACGCCTGCCATGTTTAAAAATGAACTAAAAAATTAAAAACAAACACTAGCCCTAAAATATAAAACTGAAAAAACAACATTTTTATTGCAGTCGGGGGACAGAAGATACTATGTAACATTTCTTTAATGGTCCTCCAACTGCAACACAAAAGTTGTTTATTGTTTTAAATTTTAGGGCTAGTGCTTGTTTTTCATTTTTTAGTTCATTTTTAGACATGGCAGGCGTGTTTTTTATTTTTTTTAACTATTTGTTTTTTTAAAAGACACTATTGGCCTAAGTACGTATACTCATCGACGTATTGCAACACATATGGTGCAACAAAAATGTTATCCTTATCTCATTCTTTGGCACAATGAAACTTGTTTTTATGATAGAAAAATAATCGAGGCAAAGTCGCGGTCATAGTTTGTAATAACTGAGTATATAAGGAAACGTATTCATTTATCTTTCATAGCTATTTGAAACTCCGTACAATAATGTCTGCAAAGATAGCCTTGGTATTATTAACTGTATCAATTACTCTAAGTGATGCAGCAAGAATACTGGCGTTTTTTCCAATTCCGTCTATAAGTCACCAAGTTGTGTTTCGTCCTTTAACTCAAGAACTCGCGAAGAGAGGACATGAAGTCACAGTCATCACACCAGATCCCGTTTTCCAAAATGGTGGAGTGCCAGCAAATCTAACAGAAATCGACGTTCACGATTTTTCTTACAACAAATGGAACACATTCTATGAATTAACATCTACGGGTGATGATGATTTGGTTGTACAAATGCGATTAGGATTCCATTTAATTGTTGAAATAATTGAAATGCAATTGAAAGTAGATAAAGTGCAGAAGTTGCTGAAAGAAGAAAAGTTTGATTTGCTTTTGTTAGAAGCTTGTGCAATACCTGCGTTACTTGTGTCACACGTTTTTAAGGTGCCCGTGATTCAAGTGTCTTCCTTCGGCCCCTTAAATATCAACGTGCAAAACATAGGAGCATCCTGGCATCCTCTATTGTACCCAGATGCTTTCGGCCAGCGTTTATACAATTTAACGAAGTGGGAGAAGGTATCAGAGTTAGTGAAACATTATAGAATATCAAAAATGATGGAGGAAGTTGAAGATGCCGGAAATGAAGTTGGAAAAAGAATATTCGGATCAAACATTCCAGCTCTAAGTGAATTGAAGAATAACGTTGACATGCTGTTTTTGAACACTCATCCAATTTGGGAAGGAAATCGTCCAGTGCCTCCTAGTGTTATTTTTATGGGTGGATTGCATCAGAAACCAGTAAAGGAATTGCCAAAGGTAAGATTTTATCATGCAATACTTATGATATCTGGCACACATTTAACCGAAATTGTAACCGATTTTCAAAATGGGCAAATTCCCTAGTATTAAGGATGTTTCGTTTTTAGGGTTCCGTATTCAAAGAGCAACCAACGGAACCCTATTACTAAGTCTCCGCTGTCCGTTCATCCGTCCGTCCGACCGACCGTCAGTCTGTCAGCAGGTTGTATCTCAAGAACCGGGAATAGGTAGACAGTTGAAATTTTCATAGAATGTGTATTTCTATTGCCACTATAACAAAAAATAATAAAAAATTAAGGTTTATGGTACGGAACTCTTCGTGTGCGAAACCAACTCGCACTTGGCTGAATTTTACATCTGAATCGTAAATTTTCAAAACAATTTCCCTACATTTTGCAAAAAAAAATACCATAAAAAAACATTTTTCATGTCGGCGATAAACGTCACTTGGGACTTGGATGTGAACGGTATCTAAAAACGAGAATTGGATTTTTATTTCTGACAGTCAATCCAATCATCACTTGACTTGCATTTAATTCATGACGCGTCATCATTTTCTTACTAGAAACCAGAGGCAAGGTACACATTTACCCTGTCGTCATTATCACCATCATCATCATATCAGCGGAAAGACGTCCACTGCTTGACTCTCCCAAGCGTCGCCACAACGACCGGTCCTGCGCGTCTCGCATCCATCGGCTACCCGCAACCTTCACCAGGTCATCGGTCCACCTTGTGGGAGACCTTCCCCTGTCAATCCAAAGAAATTATATCCAATTTCCACAATTTTATTTACTTCGCTGTATTTTTTTATGCAAAATTCTGTATGTAAATATGTCATTTTGAAACTAGTTTTTCCAAAATGGAAAATTTAGAATTTTATTTGTGAGACTTCTTAGGTTTCAAAGCGGAAAAATTCAATAAACGATTGAGCGAAGTAACGATGCAGTATGTTACTATAATAATTATAGCCTAAACGACACATACCATGTCTCTGTAACCATAATTATCTTTAGAGTACTCATACATTGATTGCCAAGGTTAGGAATAAATTGTCAGCTGCCTATTTCATTTAAAGTCATATCGTTTATGTCAATTTCAGATAATGCAGCTGCCTTCGTATTTAATAAGTCCTGTTATTATTCTTTTTTACAACACTTTATTTTATTTACATGGACTGACAAATGCGGCAGTTTTTCTTAGAAAAGCTTTTTGGTCAGCTTAGCCAAAATATTAATACAAGCGTTTTAATTTTTTGTTTTTATTAAAATTTATTACAGGATCTCAAATCTTTTCTGGACTCCTCAAAGAATGGCGTGATCTATATTAGCTTTGGAACAAACGTGAAGCCTTCACTGCTTCCACCAGATAGGGTACAACTGATGGCCAAAGTCTTCTCTCAGTTGCCTTACGATGTCTTGTGGAAGTGGGACAAGGATGAACTTCCAGGACGCTCTAAAAACATCAAGATATCCAAATGGCTGCCGCAGTCAGACCTTCTAAGTAAGTGATAGATATCAATAACCAGGACAAGCTACAAGTGTACTCAATTGAAAAAATACTAATATTGAACATAAACTTTCAGGGCATCCAAAAATTAAACTATTCATAACACAAGGAGGTCTACAATCAACTGACGAGGCTATTACAGCAGGAGTGCCTCTGATTGGTGTACCAATGTTGGGCGATCAGTGGTACAATTCTGAAAAATATGAGCATCACGGCATTGGAGTCAAACTTGATTTGCTTTTAATGACAGAAGAAGGATTTAAGAGTGCTATTACCACTGTTATTGGTAATAAAAGGTGGGTTTACATTTTTTTTATAAAATCTTATGTCTACCAAATATTGCACATGGACACTTGGATACATTCAAAGATTTAGTAAAGTCCTGACTAGATAAAATAGATGACGCGCACGATAACCCAACCTGTGGTGATCATTCACCAATAGGGGCCATAATGACTTCGGTGTAAAAGAGGGACGGAGCTATTTAGGACAAATAGCACTATCCCTTTCTCATTGTGAAATCATGATAGCATTGGCACTTCATAGTACTGGTGGGCCACTTCCCAGTTTTCCTTTCTCATTCAAAAGTCTCTTTGAATTTTCATAACTTTTTTAACACTGGAAATGTGAGTACGGAATTGAAAACCTTCTGTAACGTAAAAATAGCCAGACACTATTAAAAGTTGAAAGTCATGATAATCATTAGCTTCTTATCGCTAGACAGATTTAAATTCTTCAATCGAGTTTACTATCAGCGATTTTGCGATTGTGGCAATCTTACGAAAGACTTATCGCCTATTCATGATTTGCAGTTATCGTCACAACATAGTACGGCTTGGCAGCGTGATGCGTGATCAACCTCAGCCGCCACTGGAGCGCGCCGTGTGGTGGACGGAGCATGTGCTGCGTCACGGCGGTGCGAGACATCTGCGCGCGCCTGCCGCCAACATGTCGTGGATGCAGTACTTAGAACTAGAACTAGTGCTTACTGTATCAGCAATTGCTCTCGGGCTTATTCTAGTAATCTCAATCTTTGCTTATAATTTATGGAAGTTTTTCAGTCTGTATCAAGTGCGCACAAAAATTAAGGCAAATTAAATGGTTGGTTTTTCGGAAACTGGTACCAAAATGTTAGTTATTAGAAAATTATTATTATAAAATTTGTTTATTCTCTTTATTTATTTATTTATGTACACACAATAAACTTAAAAAATATAATTTTATGCAGACAATAGAGCACAAATGTACTGCTTATTTCAATAGAAATTTCTTCCAGCAGACCTGCCACAGAAGAGTGGGATAAGAAACGTAGACACAGTGTGTAGAGAGACAGAGAAGGAAACTTAAAATAGACTATACTAACTTAACTAAAGTATATTATGTATTATCTATATCAATACTAATATTGTAAAGAAGAAAGATTTGTTTGTTTGTTTGAATTGAATAGGCTCCGAAGCTACTCGACTTTCGACGACGAGCTACTCGTTTGCTTGAACGCGCTAATTTCAGGAACTACTGGCCCGATTTGAAAAATTCTTTTAGCATTGGATAGCTACATTCTCAGGGAGTAACATTATGTATCCTATATATATTATCCCCGTACTCCCACGGGAACGGGAACTACGCGGGTGAAACCGCGTGACGTCCACTAGTCTATACACATAATAAAATCGTAGACTAACCGTGTCTGTACATTGAATATTTTTGCATGAAAATTACACACAAAACTCAGGAAAAAGGTATAAAACACAAAAATGCAATTTTTGAAATTTTTGTCTGTTTGTCTGTTTGTCTGTGCGTTTGTGGGAGCATCACACATAAACCACAGATTTTATTGCAAATCTAAGTACTTAAAAATATAAAGTGGTAACCCGAGTAACATTTAGCGTTTATTTCATCAAAATCGACCCACAAAATCAAAAGATATTGAATTTTTAAGTTTAGGAAGAAACTTCCTAATGTATTCTGATGAGTCAGAGCGCCATCTATTGAGTAAAATAAAATGCACGAAAAAATTGTTGAGTTATTTGTGAAACTTTTAATACGTGGCAAAATAAGAGTGATCATTTTATACCTTTTCGTTATTGATCGATACAATCGATCCACAAAATCAATATATTGAATTTTTAGTTTAGTGAGAAACTTCCTTATGTATTCTGATTAGTCAGAGCGCCATCTATTGAGGAACCAAAAAATGTATGAAAGCATGAATGTTAAACCAAAACACATTGATTGAGTTATTTGGGAAACTTTTAATACGTAGACGTAGCAAAATAAAAGTAAACATTTTAATACCTTATCGTTATTTACCGTCACATACGGGCTTCTTATTTAACGTCTTCCACTGCCAAATATTTTGTCAGTTTACTTAGTCGATAGATGGCGTTGCACTGATGACGCGTTTTTCTGGATTGCGGTGTTAAGATTTTCCGCTGGAGAATGACCTCACACAATTTCTAAACACAGTCGTGTCTCGAAGAAATTTCGGTTTGGTCTCTGAAAGGTCTTAAACTGTTAGGGACCATAATTGGTTAAATCTCTGAGTTGTGCTGGTTTCGTTTCAAGTGCTTTTATCGTAGAGTCTTAAACTGATTTAGTTTTGCGATGTTCTGGACGGTTTGACTTACGGATCAAGCCTGTAGGGTTCCGTACCAAAGGTGCTGTGCAGACGGGACCCTACTGCTAAGCCTTCGCGATTGATTCCGTTTAGAGCAAAGCAACGAACGGTTCGATTTGCGAAACAAGGCTAATAATAATAAATGAAAATCTTATATTTCAGACAGAGTCCATTTTTAGGGTTCCGAAAAAAAAGGAACCCTTATCGGATCAATCGGGTGGGTGTCTGTCTGTCTGTCTGTCTGTCCGTCTGTCACAGCCAGTTTTCTCCGGATCCACTGAACCGATTCTGTTGAAATTTAGTACACATATGGACTTCTATGACCCAAACACGGACGCGTTACGTAAATTATTAAATTTTTAGTATGGGGGTCACTTTTGGGGGTCAAACTAGAAAATTAAAAAAAAAGTTTTTTGAACAATATCGTGTGACATATCAAATGAAAGGGCTTACTGTGAAGGGTTTAATTATATTTTTTTCATAATTTTAAAATAAATGATTAGAAGTTATTCAAGAAATTAGACGAAGAATGACCATTCATCCCCTTATCTCCAAAACTACGGAGCCTAAAATTTGGAAAAAATGGAGATAATAGATCTTTACCTAAAGCCTATAAGAAGTCTGTAGTGTTAAAATAACATGTAAAAAAATTTAATTCGTTCGGAACCCTTTGCACGCGAGTCCGACTCGCACTTGGCCAGTTTTTTGGTTAGTAGTTAGGTTTAGGTGTAGTTTAGGTTAGGTTAGTAGTTTGGTTTTTTATAATAAGGTACCGACCAAAGGTGGTCACGGTGACGGAAGCGATCGATTTTGGTGGGGCTACTCTCTAAGTCCGAAGTCCGTAGTTTCGGGCTTAGTTGCGGACGTATTCTACTCCGTATCACCTACAGACTTACGATTAGTCCCGAACCCGAACTAAAAATGAATGACAACACGATTTCACAGTAACTGTCAAATCGTATTATCATTAGTTCTCATTGGTTAGGTGATACGGAGTGGATTTTTTTTTTTTTTTACAATAGACGTTTGACCACTATCTCACCTGATGGTAAGCGATGATGCGGTCGAAGATGGAGCACGTTTGCCTAGAAGCAACCTATTCACTTTTGTCTTAAAGACTTGCTGGTTTGTCTTAAAGGTTGCCCGCAACTAAGTTTTTAATTCGTGCTAAGTATCAAACGGTTCGATTTGCGAGCCAAGGCAAAATGATAGGGTTCCGTGCCAAAGTTGCTAATGGGACCTTATTATTTAAGCCTTCGCGTACGATTTTGATTCGTGCGAACCAAGTCGATTTTTAGGGTTCCGTACCAAGTTTGCTAACGGAACCCTTTTTATTAATAAGTCACCGCTGTTCGTCTTCCTTCAGTTTATGCGTTTTATTTCTGTCTCGCTAATATAAAAAATGTCTTCTAGAAAACGGTCGAATCTTTCACAATATAGCAAAATTCTTAATCTTCTTAATATATTTAAAACGAAGTCGGATTTGTTCGAACACTTTTTTAACTCGAGAACGGCTCGACCGATTTTCATAGTTTTTGTGTTTTTGGATTAGTCTTCGTCCGGAATAGCATAATAAGAATTAATACAAAAAAAAGAGTAGGTAGGTAGGGTAGGTAGGTAGGATAGGTAAGTAGGGTAAGTAGGGTAGGTAGGTAGGTAGGGTAGGTAACCAGCCAGTTGACGGGAGCGAAGCCGCGCGGGTCAGCTAGTCCAATAATAAATATAAAGTTCAATAAACATACAAATTAAAAATACACAAACAGATTAGCCAAAATTATAATAAAATAATACATACCTATAATATAAAAGGGATCACACTACAGTGGACAGATAGTGCTCTTTGATTTCTTTTTTGAATAGAGAAATGTTTTTACACTCACGTATGTTAGACGGGAGTGAGTTCTACAATCGTACTGCATGAAACGAGAAGGAGTGGGAATATGAAGGAGATTTATGAGATGGGAAGTTTAGGTGAAGTTTGAGGTGAGATCTACACAGCGCATCGGCAAAGCGTGTAAACGAAAACGATGGCGTAGGTAGCCAGGGTAAGCCGAATTGAAGAAAATGTTCTAAAGGAGACATAATATTCGAGTGTTCCTGCGAAGTCGGATAGGGAGCCACTTGAGATCCTTGAGGAACTGAGAGACATGGTCGTATTTCCTCGGGCCAAAAACAAAACGAATGCATAAGTTTATAAGCGCTCAAGTTTTTAAGAGCTCCTCAGTGCCGTCCAGATAGCAAGCATCAGCGTAGTCTATGATCGGCTGAATTAGTTTTTGAGCTAAATAAATTTTAGTTTTGAAAGACAAGAAGGTTTGAAGAGTTTTTAAGGAGTGGAAAGAAAAGTGCAACTTGCAACTAACCTCATTTACTTGCACTCGCCAAGAAAGATTACTGTCAATGAAGAAACTGAGATTCTTTGCTGTGTCCGTGTACGCAATGATCGTTCATTATTTAATACTAGCTGACCCGCGCGGCTTCGCTCCCGTCAACTGGCTACTCTACCTACCGACCCTAACCTACCTACCCTACCTACCTACACCTACTTACCTACCATACCAACCTACCATAGCTACCCTACCTCACCTACCTTACTTACCTACCTACCCTACCTACCTGCCTACCTACCCTACCTACCTGCCTACCTTCCCTACCTACCTGTCTACCTACCCTACCTACCTGTCTACCTACCCTACCTACATACTCATTTTTTTTTGTATTTTAATTCTTATTATGCTATTCCGGACGAAGGAATTAGTCTTCGTCCCGAATAAACACAAAAAACTATGAAAATCGGTCGAGCCGTTCTCGAGTTAGTTAGAATAGTGTTCAAACAAACCCGACTTTGAGAATTTTGCTATATTGTGAAAGATTCGACCTTTTTCTAGAAGGCATTTTTATATCAGCGAGACAGAAATAAAACGAAAAAAACTTTTTTACAAAAAATGTAACCGACTTCCAAAACAAAACACTACAAAGTAGAAAATAACTTTAATTTCGGAAGTCGGTGTCAAAAAGCGAAAAAACTAAAAACACCGACTTCCGAAATTAAAGTTATTTTCTACTTTGTAGTGTTTTGTTTTGGAAGTCGGTTACATTTTTTGTAAAAAAGTTTTTTATTTTTCAGTTTTTAGTGGTACCTGCGTACCCATTCACAGCGTACTGGCGTGATGTTATGTTATGAAAATAAAACTTACTAAGTGCTTTCGGTATAAAGGTCTCGTCAATACGAATGAAATAAGCCCAAACACTTGGTAGTTCCTACATACCGATGTGGAGTTCCCTTGACTCTCTGTAGTCTCCATCATCAGGTCTGATCCAAACTTTCATTCTTTTGTAGTATCACCCGATATACACACGAATATCAAGTTTTTACCAAATACGTGCCTACAATTTTCGAGAGTTGCCCTCGATTTCTCAGGGTTCCCATCATCAGATCCTGACGTGGTGGCAATGGGACCACACGGGAAGCACCAGCTTTCAAATAAAAAAAGAATCATGAAAATCAGTTCATCCAGTCGATTAATATGAGGTAACAAACATAAAAAAAATACAGTCGAATTGATAACCTCCTCCTTTTTTTGAAGTCGGTTAATAAACTGAAGGAAGACGGACAGCGGTGGCTTATTAATAAATAGGGTTCCGTTAGCAACCTTGGTACGAAACCCTAAAAATCGACTTGGTTCGCACGAATCAAGATCGTACGCGAAGGCTTAAATAATAGGGTCCCATTAGCAACTTTGGCACGGAATCCTATAATTTGCCTTGGCTCGCAAATCGAACCGTCTGATACTTAGCACGAATTAAAAACTTAGTTGCGGGCAACCTGGGAGTCTTTAAGACAAAAGTGAATAGGTTGCTTCTAGGCAAACGTGCTCCATCTTCAACCTCATCATCGCTTACCATCAGGTGAGATAGTGGTCAAACGTATGCCTATCTATAGTAAAAAAAAAATCTACTCCGTATCACCTAACCACAGAGAACTAATGATAACTCGATTTGACAGTTACTGTGAAATCGTGTTGTCATTCATTCTTAGTTCGGGTTCGGGATTAATCGTAAGTCTGTAGGTGATACGGAGTAGAATACGTCCGCAACTAAGCCCGAAACTACGGACTTCAGACTTAGAGAGTAGCCCCACCAAAATCGATCGCTCCCGTCACCGTGACCACCTTTGGTACGGTACCTTATTATTATTAGCCCTGTTTCGCAAATCGAACCGTTCGTTGCTTCGCTCTAAACGGAATCAATCGCGGAGGCCTTAGAAGTAGGGTCCTGTCAGCACCTTTGGTACGGAACCCTGCAGGCCTGATCCGCAAGTCGAACCGTCCAGTACTTCACAAAACTACTGAGTTCTAAATCAGTTTAAGACTCTACGATAAAAGCACTTTAAACGAAACCAGCACAACTCAGAGATTTAAACAATTTTGGCCCCTATTCGTTTAAGACCTTCCCGACCGAAATTCCTACGAACTACGACAGTGTAAAATAATCGTGTGAGATCATTCTCCAGCGGAAAATCTTAACACCGCAATTCAGAAAAACGCGTCATCAGTGCAACGCCATCTATCGACCATGTAAACTGACAAAATATTTGGCAGCAGAAGACGTTAAATAAGAAGCCCGTATGTAACGATAAATAACGATAAGGTATTAAAATGTTTACTTTTATTTTGCTACGTCTACGTATTAAAAGTTTCACAAATAACTCAATGAATGTGTTTTGGTGTAACATTCATGCTTTCATGCATTTTTTGGTTCCTCAATAGATGGCGCTCTGACTGATCAGAACACAGTAGGAAGTTTCTTACTAAACTAAAAATTCAATATATTTTGATTTTGTGGATCGATTGTAACGATAAATAACGAAAAGGTATAAAAATGGTCACTTTTATTTTGCCACGCATTAGAAGTTTCACGAATAACACAACAATTTTGAATGCTTACGTGCATTTTATTTTTTTCTCAATAGATGGCGCTTTGACTCATCAGAATACATTAGGAAGTTTCTTCCTAAACTTAAAAATTCAATATCTTTTGATTTTGTGGGTCGATTTTGATGAAATAAACGCTAAATGTTACTCGGGTTATCACTTAATATTTTTAAGTACTTAGATTTGCAATCTAATCTGTGGTTTATGCGTGATGCTCCCACAAACGCACAGACAAACAGACAAACAGACAAAAATTTCAAAAATTGCATTTTTGTGTTTTATACCTTTTTCCTGAGTTTTCTGTGTAATTTTCATGGAAAAATATTCAATGTACAGACACGGTTAGTCTACGATTTTATTATATGTATAGATAGTGTAATAAACATGAACTGAATCCAGTTAGACCGGAAGCGGACCTCAACGTAGTTGGGAAAAGGTTAGGTAGATTGTTAGTGTAATAAACATGCATAATTATTTTATAAGACAACAGTTTTCATGCAAACGATACCCTATTTCCCCCCTTCTAAATATTCTCAATGTTCAACTACAGCTTAAACGAAGCCTTATGCAAAATTTAAGAACAATTCCTATGCTCGTATCTGTTTTTGTCCCGTTGAGCCTACCTCATGAATCTATCATATTATACAAAATGAATTTTCCACATCCAACTGGTAGTTCCAGAGATTATCGCGTTCAAACAAACCCTTCAGCTTTGTTATATTAGTAATAAATATTGTTAATGTAATTACTTTAATTATAAGAGAAAATAAAACTGTCACCAATACCATAGGTAAAGCTCAAAATTAATTAAAATTTGAAGAATGGCTTCAAGGGTACAGTTTCCGTTTCTTTTCTTTACCATCAACCGAAAAAAAGAGGTTTCTTATATTTTTTTTTTTTTATTATTTGCTGTTTTTTACTTGTGCATAAAGTTTTAATAAATAAATAAATATCAAGTATTTACCTTCTACGGTTCATGAGATATAGCAGGCTAACAGACAGACGGACGTTCAGCGGAAGTAATAACAGGCGTACGTTATTATTTCGAGAACGCAGCCCTAAGGCCGCGGACACAAACTCAGCGGCGTTCAAAGGCTTAGATTTGTACGGAACTCTTCACGAAGGCAGCGGCGCAGTGGCGGCGAACGAGCAGCGCGCGGCAGTCGAGCGATGCCCGCGCATCTGCCGTGACGTAGTCATAGATAGGCAACTTCTCCTAACACAACACTACGCGTGCCGCTCTAGCGCTGCATGATCTGCCCGCTCGCTTCGTGAAGGGGTCTGCGTCGCCGCGCTGCTGCCCGCACAGCTGCCGCCACCGCTGAGTTCGTGTCCGCGTCACAATCAGTTCAGTGGTGTAGTTAGGCGCTAGAGTGGAACATACACATATACATACATATATACATAGACAGCTAAAATCATAACCCTTCCTTTTGGATTTGCCGTAGTCGGGTAAAAAACTAAAGAAACCTATTGACTGCCGACTAGGTGTCGTGAAAATGCGACACTGACTGAGATAATGGCGCCGCAGCGCGCCTGCAGTATACAACATATATTTATACACGTTGCGTATGAGTTGCTATCACTTTTTGGGCAGGCGCTCACTCGACGAATTTAAGCATTTTTAGCTATGGAACACAGTGAGAGGCCCGTTTTATGGGTCGAGGGGTTGCCAAGAGCAGGGTTGTGACCGCTCACCACGTCCCATTACGGGGACGAAGCGACATCAGAGACGAAAGCATGGCGTGATTTATTTCGACGCTAACACCATCTATCGAGCTTCGAAAAAATCCGAAACATAAATATTTCGCTTTATGTATTTTTCTTCTAACGAGTGGCATAACAAATCGTAAAGATTTCAAAGATTTGATTAACTTCGCGTTGGTATCGCTTGATCATGTTTTTCACTAAATTGTACAGCCACATCGCGCGAACTGCAGGCTCGCTTTTACTTGTTTGTTAGCAATTTAAACATATACGTTTACTTAGACAATATGATATACATATCACGGCGCTACGTCATCGTACGGTTGTACACGGCACGTGCACCGGACCGATCAGGCGATGTCGCCATCCCCACCTCCCCCACTACTCGACTTGTTTGTGTTCGGACGTAAAACGAGACCGCGCGGAGCGATGGGGGCATTCTATTCTAGACCTTGGTCCGATACACGTGTTGTCATAGCGCCTAGATTTGCTAATATCGTGTTAAAACCTTTTAGTTAATAATTATGATATGATAATTAATTGAATTCACAGTTATTATAAATTAAGTGAGTTAATCGAATAAAATTGATTAATAAGTAAACTACCTACTTTTTACTTTAAAATATCCAATCCTGATAATACGCCTATATCAGAATTGGGACGTAACTCAAAGGTCCCACATGGAGATTCGTGACAATGCTAGTGAAATATGTGGCGGTTACGTTTTGAAATGTAATGACAGTGATAGTGAAAATTGCGGTTTGTTTTTAAAACGCATGCGTTTATCCAGACGCTAAAAACTTGATGTGTGCCGTGAAGTGTCGTGAAGTTAAATCCGATAGGCCGAAGTTCGACACACGATCATAGTGTGTCACCGTGGTGGTATGTTTTGTCGAGGATGCAGTGATGTGCAGAGCAGTTTATTGTTTTACCATATGGCGCTGAAGAGCTTTGCGCCGAATTCCTTTTCGACGAGTTTTATGCGGCTACCCTCATCAACCTGAACTAAACCAGTTCCGTCCGGAGGCAAGCAACTTCACAACAGCTGGTCAGGTCAAGGAGAGGAGTGTGAATTTATATGAAGATTTCTACGCCAATCTGGTGAGTCGTTTAAACTTTTTAATTGCTGTAGAGCTGCTTTTTATTTTGTTTACGAGTGTTCATTTTTATGATGTGGAGACTGACTTACAAAAGGCAACGCCTTAATGGATGGCAATTATCGATGTTTGATAATTGGCCTGTCGCTTTATCTTAAAGTGAAGCAATTATTAATAGCATAAGTGTTGCTGATTAAGCGATAGCATTTTCAATAATACTTCTTCTTTTCGATTCAATCGTTAACTTTTTTATTGTTTTGGATCAGTAGGTAGTTACGTTAATTGCAGCAACAGTGGCATTCATTAGATACTCCAAATTACAGGAGAATGGGCACTTGGGGCACTGTAACATATGGCTCGTGCTCTGAAAACGGGCACTGCACTCACGTTGGGTATACAACAGATCATTACATCCTCATTTCGCCAAGTTGTGTTTGCAGTGGCCTAACTGGGTGCGCAAATTGCGTTGGCGCGCGATTTAACGCTTTCCAAAGGCCATTGCGATTCACGACCAGGGGCAATTGCTCTTTGGGTTTTATGAAGTCGTGAGGTGGTGGATACTTCTCTTCCCACAGTCTGCTTCTCCCTTTAGATGGCATATCCAGGATCGCCTGTGTAGATAGAAGGAAGCTCTTGCGACTTTTTAGTCTTCCCGATGTTGGCATGTGGCCATACAGGGATGTCGGGAATCGGTTTTCTGATCCTTCGAACAGCAGGAGGTGCGATGCCTGCAAGCGGGTAGAGTTTGTTTTGTGGAGTCTATTTTAATCAGCCTGATATTATCTGACACGTTTCGTTTAGGGCAATGTCTACTTTCCGAGAAAGAGCAGGTCGGTGCCATAATGTGCAAGCAAACACGCCAGCAGAAAAAATAGGGACATGCCGGTTGTACGGAGAACATCGGGTGCCGCTCCCCAATTGATGGAAATTAGGTGACGGAGCAAGTTATTCCGGGTTCGACGGAGCTAAGTATTGTAACAGTTTGACTTTTACGCTTAGGCCATATCTAACGTCACACCGAGATATTTTGGATTCGAGCAGTGTTGGACCTTGGCTCTACGCCATGTGATGTTAAGCATTCGATTTGCGGGCCTATAGCAGAGATGGAAGGCGCACGACTGTCTCTTAGATGGGTTCGGCCGTAGAGCGTTGCGGTCACACTAATCTCGCAGTACACTGAGTGCCATTGTACGTTTATGCTCCACGTCCATAAAAGTCGCTGCTTGGTTTGCTAGGGCCAGGTAATCCGCGTACAAGAACCGCTCCGTGTGTTAGGTGGAAGGCGGTTCGTTCGCGTAGATGTTAAAAAAAGCGTCGGCGCCAACACACTGCCCTAAGGGAGACCATTCCTTTGCCGTCGCTATCTACTCTTGGTGAATTGGAAGCACATACCTGGAAGTGGCGGTTGCACAGGAGTTCGCTTGAAATGGGCACAAAGCCTTGGTCATTAGTCAAATAATGCTGATGAAGCGATATTATTCTGCTATCACTGATCGAGTCATGAAGTGAAATACCAGAGAGCTTTTATTTTTTTGGACATAAGAGCGATTTAGTTACCTAACACTTTATTTTGAATATTTTGATTTTATATCACCATTCATAGGCATAGGCCGCTTTCTTGTGCCAATGGTCCGATAAAATTTAGATTTTTATTTACTTTGATACTGTGACTACTACACTTACCTGAAACCTTTTGGCCCACCACAGCTTTTATTGGACTTGTACTGTCGTAGCGTTTTTCGGTTTCAGACATCGTATCATGGTGTATAAAGCCAGCAGGAGGCTAGCGGTTGGCATGCTGCCATAACTGCTGAGCAGTTGCAACAACTGCTGAGCAGCTGCAACTTCTGAGCGGTTCTGAGCGTGACAAACCGAAGGTTGGCAAACAGTTGGCAAACTGCAGTAGCCAAGTATCATGTCAACATCTGAGGTTAAGAGCGTTCAAGGCCGACTGGAATACTTGGTGAGTCGCTCAAGTTTTATTTGAATAGCAAACGAAGCTTTAAAGGGGTTGATACCAATTCGGTGGTTGCATTGATAGTGCTAGGTAATTTTGACATAGTTAGCACAAAGCGAGTACTTAAAAGAGTTTCCTATTGGCGGTAATAGTGTCAAAATTTTATTCAGTGTGAGCTTTAGGTTTAGTTATCGCATAGCAAGTACCACAAGGCCATGTTTCAACTTAGACGTTTTTTTTTTGTGAAAATTTGGATCTAGGCTTTCGTATTAACGTACGGAGGCAGTTTGCCATACATAACATCAGTTAGTAATTTGATAGTATCAAAACTATCATGAATAGCAATTTGATTTTAATGACATTGATAAAAGCTTTGAAGGTACAGAGAATTCTGAGCTATTACAAGTTCTAAATAGATTTTCCATTTTGTGCAATTTAATACGGGTGAGATTATAATAACATTGATTGATTCGAACCGCACAGCGCAGCGATGATTTTGATGATTGTAGATTAACGTAAAGTAATTCGTGAGTGCTCACATGAACGTTAGATGCAGAAAATATCAGTGATGACGTGACGGCGAATAATAATGAAGAACTTGTTCATGAAACTTCCCATAAAAATAAAGTTTTAGGTGGTACTATTTTAGGGCCCACACTTAAAAAAAAAATGCCGACTCTCGTACTTAAAAAGCCAGTAGCAGTAGTTAACTTAATAGATCATGTAGGTACATCATTGGAAGGGTTTTTGGATCCTAAACCAATTAACGTTGTGACAAGTGCTTTAAATTCATAGAGAAAATTGATTCAATAGAACAAGGACAAATCACGAGTTAATTTATTATTATATTAGCTACAGGGACCAGTTTAGTCCCGCCTAGCAAATCTAGGAACAGTTTAAATTAAAAGATACGTCACGGTTGGCGCAGTACTTGGGCGCTTGGCTGCTGCGCTGCGTGACGTAGGTTCGATTTCCGCACGGAACAAATATTTGTATGGCCTACAGATAGTTGTTCCGGGTCTGGTCTGTGCGAGTGAGTTTGTATGTTTGTGAACTCACCCACAAAACAGGATAGATTCCTAGTGCGGGGCAGCGTTTAAAAGGAAAGAAAAAAAAAGAAAAACAAGAATTAAAAGAGCTTGAAGAGTCTTCCATGGCCGGACCAAGCAGTAATAATCCTGAAGGGCTAGTTAAACCGGACCGGGAGATTTTAACACTGAAGGGTCGTTAGAACCGGACCAGTAGTTACAAATCTGAAGGGTCTTTAGACCGGACCAGAAAATTATAACTCTGAAGGGTCATCAGACTGGACCAGTAGTATAATTCTGAAGGGTCATAGGACCGGACCAGAAGATATTACTCTGAAGGGTCTTAGGACCGGACCAGAAGTTTATTACTCTGAAGGGTCGTAGGACCGGACCAGACCATGAGATAAGATTTGAATGTCAGGATGAACGAACAGTAAAATTGTGGTTCTCATTAAAGATACCTAAGTGCTTCTAAAGTGCGCGTCCGAGGACGTACGCACGTCAGAATGGCCGTGACGGCGCTACGTCATCGTACGGTTGTACACGGCACGTGTACCGGACCGATCAGGCGATGTCGCCATCCCCACCTCCCCCACTACTCGACTTGTTTGTGTTCGGACGTAAAATGAGACCGCGCGGAGCGATGGGGGCATTCTATTCTAGACCTCGGTCCGAAACACGTGTTGTCATAGCGCCTAGATTTGCTAATATCGTGTTAAAACCTTTTAGTTAATAATTATGATATGATAATTAATTGAATTCACAGTTATTATAAATTAAGTGAGTTAATCGAATAAAATTGATTAATAAGTAAACTACCTACTTTTTACTTTAAAATATCCAATCCTGATAATACGCCTATACATACATATTTGTAATGTGCTCATCAAGACCTTTCTTTTGATACCAAACATGTCACAATTATCTGATTTTTGTTTCGTGGACAAAATTGTTTTTACAAAGTAGTTCAGTATGGCGAGCGATGCGAGACTGTTTCAAACATGCGCATAATTATACATATTGCTCATATTTTTTGCGGACGTTTTTGAGATGCTAAGTGTGTATCTTGGGTTTTTTACCCGACTACGGCAAAGCCAAAAGGAAGGGTAATGATTTTAGCTGTCTATGTATATATGTATGTATGTATGTACATAACTATGTTCCACTCTAGCGCCTAAACCACTGAACCGATTTTTATGATTGAGGTATCAATAGATTCTTAAAAACGTTCCGGGTGACATAGGTTATATAAATTATTCCTAAATCTATTATGGTGTACTTGACACGTAAATTTCTAACCACGAAAAAAATAAATTTCAGATATTTGTGACATGTTTGATATCAAAAGAAAGGTCTTGATGAGCACATTACAAATATGTACGTATATTATATTATCTAAGTAAACGAATATGTTTAAATTGCTAACAAACAAGTAAAATCAAGCCTGCACTTTATACGAGGTGGCTGTACAATTTAATGAAAAACATGATCAAAGTAATACCAACGCGAAGTTAATCAAATCTTTTAAATCATCAAGAAAAATACATAAAGCGAAATATTTATGTTTCGAAATTTTTCGAAGCTCGATAGATGGTGTCAGCGTCGAAATAAATCACGCCATGCTTTCGTCTCTGATGTCGCTTCTTCCCCGTGATGGGACGTGGTGAGCGGTCACGACCCTGCCTTTGGCAACCCCTCGACCCGTAAAACGAGCCTCTCACTGTGTTCCATAGCTACAAATGCTTAAATTCGTCGAGTGTGCGCCTGCCCAAAAAGTGATAACAACTCATACGCAACGTGTATAAATGCATGTTGTATACTGCAAGCGTGCTACGGCGCCTTTATCTCAGTGTCGCATTTCACGACACTTAGTCGGCAGTCAACAGGTACCGTTTGTTTTTTACCGGACTACGGCAAATCCATAAGAAAGGGTTATGATTTTAGCTGTCTATGTATGTATATGTGTATGTTCCACTCTAGCGCCTAACTAAACCACTGAACTGATTGTGATGAATAAGGTATCAATCGATGTGTAAGAACTTTGCGGGTGACAAAGCCTAGGTATACATTTTCACTTTATTTAAAACTAGCTGACCCGCGCAACTTCGTCTGCGTCACAATTTTCATTACTGCGCTCCGCTCCTATTGGTCTTAGCGATGATATATACACTGAAAGAATTTTTCAAATCGGACTAGTAGTTCCTGAGATTAGCGCGTTCAAGCAAACAAACAAACTCTTCAGCTTTATATATTAGTATAGATAGATGCGAGAAAATACACGTAAATTTCTGACACTGAAAAAAAAAAATTGAGATAATCATAACATGTTTGGTATCAAAGGAAAGGTCTTAACGAGCACTTTACAAATATGTACATATCTTGTATTGTCTAAGTAAATAAATATGTATAAATAAAATGGTTAACAAACAAGCGACAGTGAGTATTAAAGAAACTTTTGATACGTAGCAAAAGAAAAGTAAGCATTTTCTTATCTTATCGTTAGGGATTTATCGATATATGTAACCGAATTGATATTTTGCCAGATCAACTTCAAGGTCGATGGATAGCATTCTTAATTTGATCTCAATTTAGCGGTGTTCTTCGCGGAAGAAGGACCCCCGCCCATGTCTGCTAACACATGTAACCAAACTTATAATAAGCTAAAGCTGTTAAATAAAAGATATACCCGTATAAGTTTGGCAGGTCTTAAAACTAGAAAGTCGCATGGAACAGCCGATAGATATGTATATATAATATCTATCCAGCCTTTTTCCAGCGTTCCGCAGCTGAATACCAGTAATTTACGTGGTGCGGCAGATCTCCACAACCCAGAAACAGGGTAACGCGGTACTTCTTGGCAGACCTGGTGTCAGATATTCTGGCTTCTGACCATCCGTAACGTCTGCCAAAAATTTACAAATAACAGGCGGGACCAGCGGCTTAACTTGCTTTCCGAGGCATGGAGGAGTCTTAGCATGCGTTGTTTAACCGAGAAGATCGACTCGCGTGGCTTTTATCATTTAGCCCCGAGATTCTCAGAGACCAATATTGATAATTAGCCGTATTAAATGGGATGAAAAGTCTGACAACTTATGTTACTTATGATTTTGTATCTTTAAAATAATAATAATAAGTAAGTCTGATTGGTATCCCCAACTCTACGTTAAAGCGCAAATTTTGCGAACAGTCTCCTGATGTTACTGACTAATATTAAGTAGCATTGTAAGTAATCTAGAATTTATGACCAGTAGCAACATTAAACCATTTTAACTTATAATAGATAAACAAAATTAAATGAGTCAGAGTTCTTTAACATACTGTATATTAAAGAACTTTGACTCATTTAATTTCAGTGAAAATTAAATTTCCGGTTTTATGCGGAAACCAGGCAACATTAGGTCACCCGCAGGCCTTAACGGTTTGTCACCCGTAGGTGAGGGGCAAAGCCCCGTGATAGGTTCGTCGCGACTTTTAAGACAAGACATAAAGTGTTGGTTATCTATCTATGTCCTAAATCTTCATCAACTATCCAACCATTTCCCAAATATATTGGGTTCGGCTTCCAGACAAACTGGATCCAGCTGAATATCACACCCCTGGGTGACCCCTGGGTGACCCGGTACTTTTTCACCAGACTGGTGTCAGATTTTCTGGCTTCTGACAATCCGTAACGACTGTCAAAAATCTACAAATAACAGGCGGGACCAACGGAGTTAAGTACTTTCCGAGGCACGCAAGAGTCTTGGTATGAGAAGATAAGACGATCAACCATCCACAGACCGAATTCTGCCACAGTGGCGTAGCTAGCATGGGTGACACCTGGGACTCCCCGAAATATTTATGCGTCACAACGCGGTACATAGACATATTTGTGCGGTGACGGAATTCACAAGCCATTTTTCGATTTTTTTTAAACCTCGTCTCGGACAGGTTTCATTGCGTCCCCTGTTAAGGGGTGACACCCAACTGTAACAAAAAAAGTCAACGAACGGTTGAGTGTCACCCGCAAATGCAGAAAACAGCAAGAAAAAACTAAAGAAATTCTTACATCTTATCATGCATCACTATCACATTTTTTTCGCCCATATCCACGCGAACAAAGTCATGAGCATAGCTAGTTGTACATAATTAAAATGATAGCGACGTGCAGTTATAAATAGAAACGATTTTTAAAACGGAAAAGTATAAAATAAAAAATTTAGTTTAAAAAACTGTAACCCGACTACAGACAAATAAAAGTGATCTGAAAAGTATGAAACAAGAAAATATTTCAGAAACTAATTAAGAGAGGTACAAAAAAGGCCAAAGTAAAGCCGTGGTTGCATGCCTGTATATCATGTGGGTGCCTGGCAAACCTATAAAACTATAAAGGCATGCGACCACGGCTTTACTTTGACCTTTTTTGTACCTCTCTTAATTATATATCAATGGTGGCGATAGATCTATTTATTAGGTGATACAACTTGATGACAAATATAAATTTTGGTGACAAGAAATATAGTCCCCATTAAAAATACTTTAAGTATTGGTTAGACCATTTATCGAGGAAGCCTATAGGCTATATAACATCATGTAACGACCAATAAGAGTGGAGCATCAACGAAAAATGTGACGCAGACAAAGTTGCGCGGGTCAAACAGTTATATCATACAGCTATAGTTGTCAAAAAGAAAAAGGCCCGTTTTGACAGCAGGATACAAAATTGCTTTACTAATAAGCATGAAAGAGACAAAAATAAATCTCGTTCGCACTTACTGGTAAAGCAATCTTCATTCCCTCTACTCAGCTGTTAAATCGGACTTCCTAGATTTTGGTGACTTTACTTCGGTACATCGTTAGTAGATAAAGACGGTCTCAAGAAAACCCTTATCTAAGTACCCAGTATAGATAGGTTCAGCTCCATCCTTAGCGTCGTGACTCAACACTTCGCAACTAGACAGCCTTCAAAAAGTTAATTAATGACTCCGTTCAGCTTTTAATTGTATAAGAAGTTCATTGTTTAGCGAGTTTGCTGAATAAACAGGAGCCGGCCTTTATCAGATTTATTATTTTGGTGTTTATTTATTGGAATATACGGTTTAGAGATTGGGAGGAAGCCGTTATGATAATATTAAATATTGACCATGCGCAAACAGTTTAATCGAATCCAAGATTGTGATTATAATAATGTTATTTTTTCCCTTAAACTAATATTATACAAAGATTTTTAGGATTCAGTCCATAGGGGAACCAACGGAACCGTATTACTAACCCTCCGCTGTCCGTCCGTCTATCAGCGTGCAGTATCTCAAGAACCGATAGACAGTAGAAATTTTCATAGTGTGGGTTTTCTATTGCCGCTATATCAAACAACAATAGAAAGTTAATTAATTAAAATAAACCTATCAAGTGCGAGCAAGGGTTTATATACCGAAAATGAACACGTTTCTTGTATGGGAGCTTCCTATAATTTTAATTTTTATTATTTGTTGTAATAGCAGCTAATAGCAGCTGTCTACCTAAGTATAACGGTTCTTGAGAAACAGTCCTCTGACAGACAAACGGATGAACAGCGGAGGCTTAGTAATAAGGTCCGTTGGTTACCCTTCGGCTTTGGAATCCTAAAGTGGCGGGAGTGAAGCCAAAAAACTAGTAGGTACATGACCTACATGATAATTATATGAGTAACTAGCTTTTACCCGCGATTTTGTAAACGCTTATTACGTTTTTTCCCGTTCCTGTAGGAACATAGGGAAATCCTCTCTTAGTGCTCCCCTACACTCTCCAAGGTACCTTTTTTTAAGAATGCGAAATCATCAAATGACTCTTCCCGCTCTGGGTGAAGCAGAAGGGAGTGTCAGACTCTGATGGACTAAAACGCATCCGTGTTCCTCCTAATGCCCTTTGCATTCCAGGACCGCGGTGACTCTTTTGAACAAAGTCCGCAACCCCGGCAGGCACTGGCCCTAGCGGGCCCCGTCTTCTATGGTGACAGCCCTTTGAGGCGCGCGTGGAACACAGTGCGCCGTCGACCCGGGCTTGGTTCTGATCAAACGGCGAGCCACCCAATGCTCGTCTCATCCGCAGGCCCGCGCCTACGGTGGCCAAATTTCAGCTTTTTGCGACCAGTATTTTTGACTGTGCGTTGTCTGTCAGACACTCAGTCACTGAATCAGTCAGTAACGGAAGAATTTTATGTATTAGAATGAAACGTAGCATCCCAAAACACAAAACGTCACCCTATGTTTTCTCTCTCAAGTTGTTTGCTCTAAACAAATACAGTCAATCAATTGGACCCTTCAAAATAATAACATCAAAATTAATTACTCTGCCTTGTATTGTTATGTCTGTTATCTTCTCGACTGTTTCAGGAATTGTGGTTAATTGTTCTTGTGTTACGGGTTATATTGGCGTGAGTAGACCGTGGTTTGAGCAAGGTTATAGTATTTTTAACCGACTTCCAAAAAAGGAGGAGGTTCTCAATTCGGTGGGTATTTTTTTATTTTTTATGTATGTACCTACACCGATTACTCCGAGGTTTCTGATCCGATTTATGTGATTCTTTAGTTCGATGCAGTATACTTGCTATTTGGCCCCGTGATAGTTTGATTAAGTTTGGTTCAGTGGTTTTTATTTTATGAGCATTTTTGCTTATTTCGATTTCTGTGTTGACGAAGACGTCGTCCAAGTATTACCACTTAAAAGTGAAAAATAATAAAAAACTTTTACAAAAAAAAATATAACCGACTTCCAAACAAAACACAAAAAACATAGAAACAAAACCAAAAACCCCGACTTCCGAAATGAAGGTTATTTTATTCTTTGTAGTGTTTTGTTTGGAAGTCGGTTACATTTTTTTGTAAAAAGATTTTTCTGATTGATTTTTTATAGAACTGTTTTTTTTTTTTTTTGATATTAATTTTTATTGTTCATTATAATTCAATGTCATTAATAATTTCTATTTTTATTTTCGTATAAATTTGCAGGTTTTTGTTTATTTATTTTTTATTTGTTGTTGTAGTTAAAAGTGTCAATAAATTCAAATAGGTTATAAGAAATAATTAAAAAAAGATTTTTGGGTGCGAATACTGCTTAATAATGGGCTGAATTTTGTCAGCAAAATAATTATTAAATACATTACAAATGCACTTTGGATCAGAGATGACTTTGTTATTATTAATTATAAGTTTATTAATGTTATTCTTTGGAATATTTTACTTTGACTGGTTTATAATTTGCCATGTAGTTTTCGATTTATTATATGATGTCTTTATTTTATGGGTATTTTGAGCTCGTTGAGTTAAATTAATAATCTTTTTAAAGAGCTTCGTATAATTTTTAAATATTATTTTATTCTGGAGAGTAGGTTTTAATCGGAACTGCCAAAGTAATTGCCGTTTTTTCACACTGCATCTTTTAATTCATTTTTGTTTTTTATGCACATTAATCGAAATCATAGTTTCGGGGAAGCACTGTTTGTATAGCAACGAGAAGATATCTGAAAACGAATTAAACGCTACATTTGGGTCATTTGCTTCATATACTTCTGAAAACGACAGACTCCGCAGATAGGCTTTAAATTTATTAATGTTATCGTTACTATAATCACGTTTTCTCCTACTCCACCGACTAAAAGTACATATCGTGCTTATTGGGCATTTCAGTAGTTGGGCTGTGTGATCCGATAACGCTAATTCTAATACCGACGATTGACAGCGCCTGTTAAAGTTATGCGCAAAATTGTCAATGCATGTTTTGCTGTTAATACGAGTTGGTTGATAAAGCTCCAGTTTCAAGTTAAAACTTACTAACATATTTTCGAATTCTATTGACTGATTAGTTCTTTTAAGTACATCTATATTAAAGTCTCCCGCTACTACAATATTTTTACAATCTGTTTTTATTAAAAATTGTAATATGTGTTCTAATTTATTAATACATTCATTGAAATTATTAGAATTTGGTACTCTGTAAATACAAACACATACAATTTTATGGATAGTCAGTTCAATGGCACAACATTCAAAGACACCACTTGCAGATATTTTTGCTATTTTTGGCAGTTCTCTCCATTGGTGATCGGATCTCACTAGTATGCAAGCTCCACCTCTTTTGGTTTCATTTCGATTGAAACAGGCTGCTAGGCTGTAATTGTACAGAGTCAGATGTTTTTCATACGGTTCCATCATAAAATGCTCCGTAATACATAAGACATCTACGACTATGTTTCTATCAATTAATTCATTTAAACAAACTGCAAGAGAATCGCATTTGGATAGCAGTCCTGCAATATTTTGGTGCATGATGTAAATATGTTAAGTCAAGAAAAAAATTATCTCCTGTTTTATTAGCGTCAATCAAACTTTGATATATGTCATCATGTTTCATAATGTCAATCATTAAGTCCAGCAGATCCTTAAATATAGTACATAGTCCAAGTTTATTTATTATACCAGAATATTTGTTAAACATACTACAGTCATATTCCAGATTTAGGTTACTATCCAGAAGGAACGCGTGTCCATGAGTCAATATTTCCAAGTATAAAAGATTGTTAAATGTCTCCACTCGACAGTTGAATAAACTAATGTCAAATGGATACTTATATGTTGGCATACAAATAATGATGTTAAGATAACGACAAAGATAACGACAAAGATAACGACAAAGATAACGACAAAGATAACGACAAAGATAACGACAAAGATAACGACAAAGATAACGACAAAGATAACGACAAAGATAACGACAAAGATAACGACAAAGATAACGACAAAGATAACGACAAAGATAACGACAAAGATAACGACAAAGATAACGACAAAGATAACGACAAAGATAACGACAAAGATAACGACAAAGGTAACGACAAAGATAACGACAAAGATAACGACAAAGATAACGACAAAGATAACGACAAAGATAAGGACAAAGATAAGGACAAAGATAAGGACAAAGATAAGGACAAAGATAAGGACAAAGATAACGACAAAGATAACGACAAAGATAAGGACAAAGATAAGGACAAAGATAACGACAAAGATAACGACAAAGATAACGACAAAGATAACGACAAAGATAACGACAAAGATAACGACAAAGATAAGGATAAAGATAAGACAATTTCTTTATTAGTTGAGTTACCCCAAAAGATAACCCCATATCTGAGAACAGATTCAGTTAGCCCGTAGTAAGCGGTTAATAACGCATCTACGTTAGCCGCTCGTGAAAGCATATGCAAGGCGTACGCACTACTGCTTATTCTTTTAGTCAGGGTCTCAATGTGCGCCTTCCAATTTAAATTCCGATCGATTGTCAGTCCTAGAAACTTAGTTGTATTAACTGTGTCAATCGTAATGTCATTGTACTTTATGTCAAGATTAGGAAGAGTCAGTGAGCGTTGGCCAAAATGCATCATAACTGTCTTATTTAAATTTATTTTTAAATGGTTATTATCCACCCATTCTATAATTTTTAGCAAAGTATTACTTATTTCCTCTTTATAGAAATCTATTTGATTGCACGGTATTGTTATTGTACTGTCATCTGCGAATAATGTCACCGGATGTTTGATTGCCATTGGAAAGTCATTTATATAGATAGTAAAAAGCGGTGGTCCCAGTATACTTCCTTGTGGAACTCCGTAGACAACGTCGCGTTCATCCGATACAAATATTTCTTCTCTTTTGGTACTAGTATTTAGTCTGCTTATTTCAGTCATTTCTTTTCTGTAAGTTAGGTACGATTTTAAGAGCTCAAGAACGTTTCCTCTTACCCCGTAAGCTTCAAGCTTTTTCAATAAAATATCATGTTGCACGTAGTCGAATGCCTGGGTCATGTCACAAAATATCGCACATACTGGTTTATTTATATCCATATTTGTCATAATAGTATGCAAAAAATCATAAATTGCCATGTTAATTGTCTTGTTTTTCCTAAATCCTTTTTGTTCGTTGCAAAGAATATTATTTTTCTCTAAATAAAAATTAAGTTCCATATAAATGTACTCTTCAATTATTCTCGAGAATATCGGAATCAACGAAATCGGTCTGTAGTTTTCCATAAACTCTCTATCTTGTTTTTTGAATAGTGGCTTTATTATAGATTTTTTTAAGGAATTTGGGAAAGTACTGACACTGTTTGTGTTCTTAAGGGCTCGAATGATTCTTAACACAACGTTTGGTAAACATGGAGCCATAAACAGAGTCTTTCCTATTTATAATATTCTTAGTGACTCTGTCTCCTGAATTAATAATGGGCTGAATTTTGTCAGCAAAATAATTATTAAATACATTACAAATGCACTTTGGATCAGAGATGACTTTGTTATTATTAATTATAAGTTTATTAATGTTATTCTTTGGAATATTTAACTTTGACTGGTTTATAATTTGCCATGTAGTTTTCGATTTATTATAATTATGATGTCTTTATTTTATGGGTATTTTGAGCTCGTTGAGTTAAATTAATAATCTTTTTAAAGAGCTTCGTATAATTTTTAAATATTATTTTATTCTGGAGAGTAGGTTTTAATCGGAACTGCCAAAGTAATTGCCGTTTTTTCACACTGCATCTTTTAATTCATTTTTGTTTTTTATGCACATTAATCGAAATCATAGTTTCGGGGAAGCACTGTTTGTATAGCAACGAGAAGATATCTGAAAACGAATTAAACGCTATATTTGGGTCATTTGCTTCATATACTTCTGAAAACGACAGACTCCGCAGATAGGCTTTAAATTTATTAATGTTATCGTTACTATAATCACGTTTTCTCCTACTCCACCGACTAAAAGTACATATCGTGCTTATTGGGCATTTCAGTAGTTGGGCTGTGTGATCCGATAACGCTAATTCTAATACCGACGATTGACAGCGCCTGTTAAAGTTATGCGCAAAATTGTCAATGCATGTTTTGCTGTTAATACGAGTTGGTTGATAAAGCTCCAGTTTCAAGTTAAAACTTACTAACATATTTTCGAATTCTATTGACTGATTAGTTCTTTTAAGTACATCTATATTAAAGTCTCCCGCTACTACAATATTTTTACAATCTGTTTTTATTAAAAATTGTAATATGTGTTCTAATTTATTAATACATTCATTGAAATTATTAGAATTTGGTACTCTGTAAATACAAACACATACAATTTTATGGATAGTCAGTTCAATGGCACAACATTCAAAGACACCACTTGCAGATATTTTTGCTATTTTTGGCAGTTCTCTCCATTGGTGATCGGATCTCACTAGTATGCAAGCTCCACCTCTTTTGGTTTCATTTCGATTGAAACAGGCTGCTAGGCTGTAATTGTAAAAAAAAAAAAAAAAAAAAGGCTGTAATTGTACAGAGTCAGATGTTTTTCATACGGTTCCATCATAAAATGCTCCGTAATACATAAGACATCTACGACTATGTTTCTATCAATTAATTCATTTAAACAAACTGCAAGAGAATCGCATTTGGATAGCAGTCCTGCAATATTTTGGTGCATGATGTAAATATGTTAAGTCAAGAAAAAAATTATCTCCTGTTTTATTAGCGTCAATCAAACTTTGATATATGTCATCATGTTTCATAATGTCAATCATTAAGTCCAGCAGATCCTTAAATATAGTACATAGTCCAAGTTTATTTATTATACCAGAATATTTGTTAAACATACTACAGTCATATTCCAGATTTAGGTTACTATCCAGAAGGAACGCGTGTCCATGAGTCAATATTTCCAAGTATAAAAGATTGTTAAATGTCTCCACTCGACAGTTGAATAAACTAATGTCAAATGGATACTTATATGTTGGCATACAAATAATGATGTTAAGATAACGACAACGATAACGACAAAGATAAGGACAAAGATAACGACAAAGATAACGACAGAGATAACGACAAAGATAAGGACAAAGTTAACGACAAAGATAACGACAAAGATAACGACAAAGATAACGACAAAGATAAGGACAAAGATAAGGACAAAGATAACGACAAAGATAACGACAAAGATAACGACAAAGATAACGACAAAGATAACGACAAAGATAACGACAAAGATAACGACAAAGATAAGGACAAAGATAACGACAAAGATAACGACAAAGATAAGGACAAAGATAACGACAAAGATAAGGACAAAGATAAGACAAAGATAACGACAAAGATAACGACAAAGATAAGGACAAAGATAACGACAAAGATAAGGACAAAGATAACGACAAAGATAACGACGAAGATAACGACAAAGATAACAACAAAGATAAGGACAAAGATAAGGACAAAGATAACGACAAAGATAACGACAAAGATAACGACAAAGATAAGGACAAAGATAACGACAAAGATAACGACAAAGATAACGACAAAGATAACGACAAAGATAACGACAAAGATAACGACAAAGATAACGACAAAGATAACGACAAAGATAACGACAAAGATAACGACAAAGATAAGGACAAAGATAAGGACAAAGATAAGGACAAAGATAAGGACAAAGATAACGACAAAGATAACGACAAAGATAACGACAAAGATAACGACAAAGATAACGACAAAGATAACGACAAAGATAACGACAAAGATAACGACAAAGGTAACGACAAAGATAACGACAAAGGTAACGACAAAGATAACGACAAAGATAACGACAAAGATAAGGACAAAGATAACGACAAAGATAACGACAAAGATAACGACAAAGATAACGACAAAGATAACGACAAAGATAACGACAAAGATAACGACAAAGATAACGACAAAGATAACGACAAAGATAACGACAAAGATAACGACAAAGATAACGACAAAGATAACGACAAAGATAACGACAAAGATAACGACAAAGATAACGACAAAGATAACGACAAAGATAACGACAAAGATAACGACAAAGATAACGACAAAGATAACGACAAAGATAACGACAAAGATAACGACAAAGATAACGACAAAGATAACGACAAAGATAACGACAAAGATAACGACAAAGATAACGACAAAGATAACGACAAAGATAAGGATAAAGATAAGACAATTTCTTTATTAGTTGAGTTACCCCAAAAGATAACCCCATATCTGAGAACAGATTCAGTTAGCCCGTAGTAAGCGGTTAATAACGCATCTACGTTAGCCGTTCGTGAAAGCATATGCAAGGCGTACGCACTACTGCTTATTCTTTTAGTCAGGGTCTCAATGTGCGCCTTCCAATTTAAATTCCGATCGATTGTCAGTCCTAGAAACTTAGTTGTATTAACTGTGTCAATCGTAATGTCATTGTACTTTATGTCAAGATTAGGAAGAGTCAGTGAGCGTTGGCCAAAATGCATCATAACTGTCTTATTTAAATTTATTTTTAAATGGTTATTATCCACCCATTCTATAATTTTTAGCAAAGTATTACTTATTTCCTCTTTATAGAAATCTATTTGATTGCACGGTATTGTTATTGTACTGTCATCTGCGAATAATGTCACCGGATGTTTGATTGCCATTGGAAAGTCATTTATATAGATAGTAAAAAGCGGTGGTCCCAGTATACTTCCTTGTGGAACTCCGTAGACAACGTCGCGTTCATCCGATACAAATATTTCTTCTCTTTTGGTACTAGTATTTAGTCTGCTTATTTCAGTCATTTCTTTTCTGTAAGTTAGGTACGATTTTAAGAGCTCAAGAACGTTTCCTCTTACCCCGTAAGCTTCAAGCTTTTTCAATAAAATATCATGTTGCACGTAGTCGAATGCCTGGGTCATGTCACAAAATATCGCACATACTGGTTTATTTATATCCATATTTGTCATAATAGTATGCAAAAAGTCATAAATTGCCATGTTAATTGTCTTGTTTTTCCTAAATCCTTTTTGTTCGTTGCAAAGAATATTATTTTTCTCTAAATAAAAATTAAGTTCCATATAAATGTACTCTTCAATTATTCTCGAGAATATCGGAATCAACGAAATCGGTCTGTAGTTTTCCATAAACTCTCTATCTTGTTTTTTGAATAGTGGCTTTATTATAGATTTTTTTAAGGAATTTGGGAAAGTACTGACACTGTTTGTGTTCTTAAGGGCTCGAATGATTCTTAACACAACGTTTGGTAAACATGGAGCCATAAACAGAGTCTTTCCTATTTATAATATTCTTAGTGACTCTGTCTCCTGAATTAATAATGGGCTGAATTTTGTCAGCAAAATAATTATTAAATACATTACAAATGCACTTTGGATCAGAGATGACTTTGTTATTATTAATTATAAGTTTATTAATGTTATTCTTTGGAATATTTTACTTTGACTGGTTTATAATTTGCCATGTAGTTTTCGATTTATTATATGATGTCTTTATTTTATGGGTATTTTGAGCTCGTTGAGTTAAATTAATAATCTTTTTAAAGAGCTTCGTATAATTTTTAAATATTATTTTATTCTGGAGAGTAGGTTTTAATCGGAACTGCCAAAGTAATTGCCGTTTTTTCACACTGCATCTTTTAATTCATTTTTGTTTTTTATGCACATTAATCGAAATCATAGTTTCGGGGAAGCACTGTTTGTATAGCAACGAGAAGATATCTGAAAACGAATTAAACGCTACATTTGGGTCATTTGCTTCATATACTTCTGAAAACGACAGACTCCGCAGATAGGCTTTAAATTTATAAATGTTATCGTTACTATAATCACGTTTTCTCCTACTCCACCGACTAAAAGTACATATCGTGCTTATTGGGCATTTCAGTAGTTGGGCTGTGTGATCCGATAACGCTAATTCTAATACCGACGATTGACAGCGCCTGTTAAAGTTATGCGCAAAATTGTCAATGCATGTTTTGCTGTTAATACGAGTTGGTTGATAAAGCTCCAGTTTCAAGTTAAAACTTACTAACATATTTTCGAATTCTATTGACTGATTAGTTCTTTTAAGTACATCTATATTAAAGTCTCCCGCTAATACAATATTTTTACAATCTGTTTTTATTAAAAATTGTAATATGTATTCTAATTTATTAATACATTCATTGAAATTATTAGAATTTGGTACTCTGTAAATACAAACACATACAATTTTATGGATAGTCAGTTCAATGGCACAACATTCAAAGACACCACTTGCAGATATTTTTGCTATTTTTGGCAGTTCTCTCCATTGGTAATCGGATCTCACTAGTATTCAAGCTCCACCTCTTTTGGTTTCATTTCGATTGAAACAGGCTGCTAGGCTGTAATTGTACAGAGTCAGATGTTTTTCATACGGTTCCATCATAAAATGCTCCGTAATACATAAGACATCTACGACTATGTTTCTATCAATTAATTCATTTAAACAAACTGCAAGAGAATCGCATTTGGATAGCAGTCCTGCAATATTTTGGTGCATGATGTAAATATGTTAAGTCAAGAAAAAAATTATCTCCTGTTTTATTAGCGTCAATCAAACTTTGATATATGTCATCATGTTTCATAATGTCAATCATTAAGTCCAGCAGATCCTTAAATATAGTACATAGTCCAAGTTTATTTATTATACCAGAATATTTGTTAAACATACTACAGTCATATTCCAGATTTAGGTTACTGTCCAGAAGGAACGCGTGTCCATGAGTCAATATTTCCAAGTATAAAAGATTGTTAAATGTCTCCACTCGACAGTTGAATAAACTAATGTCAAATGGATACTTATATGTTGGCATACAAATAATGATGTTAAGATAAGGATAAAGACAAGGATAAAGATAAGGATAAAGATAAGGATAAAGATAAGGACAAAGATAACGACAAAGATAACGACAAAGATAACGACAAAGATAAGGACAAAGATAAGGACAAAGATAAGGACAAAGATAACGACAAAGATAACGACAAAGATAACGACAAAGATAACGACAAAGATAAGGACAAAGATAACGACAAAGATAACGACAAAGATAACGACAAAGATAAGGACAAAGATAACGACAAAGATAACGACAAAGATAAGGACAAAGATAACGACAAAGATAAGGACAAAGATAAGACAAAGATAACGACAAAGATAACGACAAAGATAAGGACAAAGATAACGACAAAGATAAGGACAAAGATAACGACAAAGATAACGACAAAGATAAGGATAAAGATAAGACAATTTCTTTATTAGTTGAGTTACCCCAAAAGATAACCCCATATCTGAGAACAGATTCAGTTAGCCCGTAGTAAGCGGTTAATAACGCATCTACGTTAGCCGTTCGTGAAAGCATATGCAAGGCGTACGCACTACTGCTTATTCTTTTAGTCAGGGTCTCAATGTGCGCCTTCCAATTTAAATTCCGATCGATTGTCAGTCCTAGAAACTTAGTTGTATTAACTGTGTCAATCGTAATGTCATTGTACTTTATGTCAAGATTAGGAAGAGTCAGTGAGCGTTGGCCAAAATGCATCATAACTGTCTTATTTAAATTTATTTTTAAATGGTTATTATCCACCCATTCTATAATTTTTAGCAAAGTATTACTTATTTCCTCTTTATAGAAATCTATTTGATTGCACGGTATTGTTATTGTACTGTCATCTGCGAATAATGTCACCGGATGTTTGATTGCCATTGGAAAGTCATTTATATAGATAGTAAAAAGCGGTGGTCCCAGTATACTTCCTTGTGGAACTCCGTAGACAACGTCGCGTTCATCCGATACAAATATTTCTTCTCTTTTGGTACTAGTATTTAGTCTGCTTATTTCAGTAATTTCTTTTCTGTAAGTTAGGTACGATTTTAAGAGCTCAAGAACGTTTCCTCTTACCCCGTAAGCTTCAAGCTTTTTCAATAAAATATCATGTTGCACGTAGTCGAATGCCTGGGTCATGTCACAAAATATCGCACATACTGGTTTATTTATATCCATATTTGTCATAATAGTATGCAAAAAGTCATAAATTGCCATGTTAATTGTCTTGTTTTTCCTAAATCCTTTTTGTTCGTTGCAAAGAATATTATTTTTCTCTAAATAAAAATTAAGTTCCATATAAATGTACTCTTCAATTATTCTCGAGAATATCGGAATCAACGAAATCGGTCTGTAGTTTTCCATAAACTCTCTATCTTGTTTTTTGAATAGTGGCTTTATTATAGATTTTTTTAAGGAATTTGGGAAAGTACTGACACTGTTTGTGTTCTTAAGGGCTCGAATGATTCTTAACACAACGTTTGGTAAACATGGAGCCATAAACAGAGTCTTTCCTATTTATAATATTCTTAGTGACTCTGTCTCCTGAATTAATAATGGGCTGAATTTTGTCAGCAAAATAATTATTAAATACATTACAAATGCACTTTGGATCAGAGATGACTTTGTTATTATTAATTATAAGTTTATTAATGTTATTCTTTGGAATATTTTACTTTGACTGGTTTATAATTTGCCATGTAGTTTTCGATTTATTATAATTATGATGTCTTTATTTTATGGGTATTTTGAGCTCGTTGAGTTAAATTAATAATCTTTTTAAAGAGCTTCGTATAATTTTTAAATATTATTTTATTCTGGAGAGTAGGTTTTAATCGGAACTGCCAAAGTAATTGCCGTTTTTTCACACTGCATCTTTTAATTCATTTTTGTTTTTTATGCACATTAATCGAAATCATAGTTTCGGGGAAGCACTGTTTGTATAGCAACGAGAAGATATCTGAAAACGAATTAAACGCTACATTTGGGTCATTTGCTTCATATACTTCTGAAAACGACAGACTCCGCAGATAGGCTTTAAATTTATAAATGTTATCGTTACTATAATCACGTTTTCTCCTACTCCACCGACTAAAAGTACATATCGTGCTTATTGGGCATTTCAGTAGTTGGGCTGTGTGATCCGATAACGCTAATTCTAATACCGACGATTGACAGCGCCTGTTAAAGTTATGCGCAAAATTGTCAATGCATGTTTTGCTGTTAATACGAGTTGGTTGATAAAGCTCCAGTTTCAAGTTAAAACTTACTAACATATTTTCGAATTCTATTGACTGATTAGTTCTTTTAAGTACATCTATATTAAAGTCTCCCGCTAATACAATATTTTTACAATCTGTTTTTATTAAAAATTGTAATATGTATTCTAATTTATTAATACATTCATTGAAATTATTAGAATTTGGTACTCTGTAAATACAAACACATACAATTTTATGGATAGTCAGTTCAATGGCACAACATTCAAAGACACCACTTGCAGATATTTTTGCTATTTTTGGCAGTTCTCTCCATTGGTAATCGGATCTCACTAGTATTCAAGCTCCACCTCTTTTGGTTTCATTTCGATTGAAACAGGCTGCTAGGCTGTAATTGTACAGAGTCAGATGTTTTTCATACGGTTCCATCATAAAATGCTCCGTAATACATAAGACATCTACGACTATGTTTCTATCAATTAATTCATTTAAACAAACTGCAAGAGAATCGCATTTGGATAGCAGTCCTGCAATATTTTGGTGCATGATGTAAATATGTTAAGTCAAGAAAAAAATTATCTCCTGTTTTATTAGCGTCAATCAAACTTTGATATATGTCATCATGTTTCATAATGTCAATCATTAAGTCCAGCAGATCCTTAAATATAGTACATAGTCCAAGTTTATTTATTATACCAGAATATTTGTTAAACATACTACAGTCATATTCCAGATTTAGGTTACTGTCCAGAAGGAACGCGTGTCCATGAGTCAATATTTCCAAGTATAAAAGATTGTTAAATGTCTCCACTCGACAGTTGAATAAACTAATGTCAAATGGATACTTATATGTTGGCATACAAATAATGATGTTAAGATAAGGATAAAGACAAGGATAAAGATAAGGATAAAGATAAGGATAAAGATAAGGACAAAGATAACGACAAAGATAACGACAAAGATAACGACAAAGATAAGGACAAAGATAAGGACAAAGATAAGGACAAAGATAACGACAAAGATAACGACAAAGATAACGACAAAGATAACGACAAAGATAAGGACAAAGATAACGACAAAGATAACGACAAAGATAACGACAAAGATAAGGACAAAGATAACGACAAAGATAACGACAAAGATAAGGACAAAGATAACGACAAAGATAAGGACAAAGATAAGACAAAGATAACGACAAAGATAACGACAAAGATAAGGACAAAGATAACGACAAAGATAAGGACAAAGATAACGACAAAGATAACGACAAAGATAAGGACAAAGATAAGGATAAAGATAAGACAATTTCTTTATTAGTTGAGTTACCCCAAAAGATAACCCCATATCTGAGAACAGATTCAGTTAGCCCGTAGTAAGCGGTTAATAACGCATCTACGTTAGCCGTTCGTGAAAGCATATGCAAGGCGTACGCACTACTGCTTATTCTTTTAGTCAGGGTCTCAATGTGCGCCTTCCAATTTAAATTCCGATCGATTGTCAGTCCTAGAAACTTAGTTGTATTAACTGTGTCAATCGTAATGTCATTGTACTTTATGTCAAGATTAGGAAGAGTCAGTGAGCGTTGGCCAAAATGCATCATAACTGTCTTATTTAAATTTATTTTTAAATGGTTATTATCCACCCATTCTATAATTTTTAGCAAAGTATTACTTATTTCCTCTTTATAGAAATCTATTTGATTGCACGGTATTGTTATTGTACTGTCATCTGCGAATAATGTCACCGGATGTTTGATTGCCATTGGAAAGTCATTTATATAGATAGTAAAAAGCGGTGGTCCCAGTATACTTCCTTGTGGAACTCCGTAGACAACGTCGCGTTCATCCGATACAAATATTTCTTCTCTTTTGGTACTAGTATTTAGTCTGCTTATTTCAGTCATTTCTTTTCTGTAAGTTAGGTACGATTTTAAGAGCTCAAGAACGTTTCCTCTTACCCCGTAAGCTTCAAGCTTTTTCAATAAAATATCATGTTGCACGTAGTCGAATGCCTGGGTCATGTCACAAAATATCGCACATACTGGTTTATTTATATCCATATTTGTCATAATAGTATGCAAAAAGTCATAAATTGCCATGTTAATTGTCTTGTTTTTCCTAAATCCTTTTTGTTCGTTGCAAAGAATATTATTTTTCTCTAAATAAAAATTAAGTTCCATATAAATGTACTCTTCAATTATTCTCGAGAATATCGGAATCAACGAAATCGGTCTGTAGTTTTCCATAAACTCTCTATCTTGTTTTTTGAATAGTGGCTTTATTATAGATTTTTTTAAGGAATTTGGGAAAGTACTGACACTGTTTGTGTTCTTAAGGGCTCGAATGATTCTTAACACAACGTTTGGTAAACATGGAGCCATAAACAGAGTCTTTCCTATTTATAATATTCTTAGTGACTCTGTCTCCTGAATTAATAATGGGCTGAATTTTGTCAGCAAAATAATTATTAAATACATTACAAATGCACTTTGGATCAGAGATGACTTTGTTATTATTAATTATAAGTTTATTAATGTTATTCTTTGGAATATTTAACTTTGACTGGTTTATAATTTGCCATGTAGTTTTCGATTTATTATAATTATGATGTCTTTATTTTATGGGTATTTTGAGCTCGTTGAGTTAAATTAATAATCTTTTTAAAGAGCTTCGTATAATTTTTAAATATTATTTTATTCTGGAGAGTAGGTTTTAATCGGAACTGCCAAAGTAATTGCCGTTTTTTCACACTGCATCTTTTAATTCATTTTTGTTTTTTATGCACATTAATCGAAATCATAGTTTCGGGGAAGCACTGTTTGTATAGCAACGAGAAGATATCTGAAAACGAATTAAACGCTACATTTGGGTCATTTGCTTCATATACTTCTGAAAACGACAGACTCCGCAGATAGGCTTTAAATTTATTAATGTTATCGTTACTATAATCACGTTTTCTCCTACTCCACCGACTAAAAGTACATATCGTGCTTATTGGGCATTTCAGTAGTTGGGCTGTGTGATCCGATAACGCTAATTCTAATACCGACGATTGACAGCGCCTGTTAAAGTTATGCGCAAAATTGTCAATGCATGTTTTGCTGTTAATACGAGTTGGTTGATAAAGCTCCAGTTTCAAGTTAAAACTTACTAACATATTTTCGAATTCTATTGACTGATTAGTTCTTTTAAGTACATCTATATTAAAGTCTCCCGCTAATACAATATTTTTACAATCTGTTTTTATTAAAAATTGTAATATGTGTTCTAATTTATTAATACATTCATTGAAATTATTAGAATTTGGTACTCTGTAAATACAAACACATACAATTTTATGGATAGTCAGTTCAATGGCACAACATTCAAAGACACCACTTGCAGATATTTTTGCTATTTTTGGCAGTTCTCTCCATTGGTAATCGGATCTCACTAGTATTCAAGCTCCACCTCTTTTGGTTTCATTTCGATTGAAACAGGCTGCTAGGCTGTAATTGTACAGAGTCAGATGTTTTTCATACGGTTCCATCATAAAATGCTCCGTAATACATAAGACATCTACGACTATGTTTCTATCAATTAATTCATTTAAACAAACTGCAAGAGAATCGCATTTGGATAGCAGTCCTGCAATATTTTGGTGCATGATGTAAATATGTTAAGTCAAGAAAAAAATTATCTCCTGTTTTATTAGCGTCAATCAAACTTTGATATATGTCATCATGTTTCATAATGTCAATCATTAAGTCCAGCAGATCCTTAAATATAGTACATAGTCCAAGTTTATTTATTATACCAGAATATTTGTTAAACATACTACAGTCATATTCCAGATTTAGGTTACTGTCCAGAAGGAACGCGTGTCCATGAGTCAATATTTCCAAGTATAAAAGATTGTTAAATGTCTCCACTCGACAGTTGAATAAACTAATGTCAAATGGATACTTATATGTTGGCATACAAATAATGATGTTAAGATAAGGATAAAGACAAGGATAAAGATAAGGATAAAGATAAGGATAAAGATAAGGACAAAGATAAGGACAAAGATAACGACAAAGATAACGACAAAGATAACGACAAAGATAACGACAAAGATAAGGACAAAGATAAGGACAAAGATAACGACAAAGATAACGACAAAGATAACGACAAAGATAACGACAAAGATAAGGACAAAGATAACGACAAAGATAACGACAAAGATAACGACAAAGATAAGGACAAAGATAACGACAAAGATAACGACAAAGATAAGGACAAAGATAACGACAAAGATAAGGACAAAGATAAGACAAAGATAACGACAAAGATAACGACAAAGATAAGGACAAAGATAACGACAAAGATAAGGACAAAGATAACGACAAAGATAACGACAAAGATAAGGACAAAGATAAGGATAAAGATAAGACAATTTCTTTATTAGTTGAGTTACCCCAAAAGATAACCCCATATCTGAGAACAGATTCAGTTAGCCCGTAGTAAGCGGTTAATAACGCATCTACGTTAGCCGTTCGTGAAAGCATATGCAAGGCGTACGCACTACTGCTTATTCTTTTAGTCAGGGTCTCAATGTGCGCCTTCCAATTTAAATTCCGATCGATTGTCAGTCCTAGAAACTTAGTTGTATTAACTGTGTCAATCGTAATGTCATTGTACTTTATGTCAAGATTAGGAAGAGTCAGTGAGCGTTGGCCAAAATGCATCATAACTGTCTTATTTAAATTTATTTTTAAATGGTTATTATCCACCCATTCTATAATTTTTAGCAAAGTATTACTTATTTCCTCTTTATAGAAATCTATTTGATTGCACGGTATTGTTATTGTACTGTCATCTGCGAATAATGTCACCGGATGTTTGATTGCCATTGGAAAGTCATTTATATAGATAGTAAAAAGCGGTGGTCCCAGTATACTTCCTTGTGGAACTCCGTAGACAACGTCGCGTTCATCCGATACAAATATTTCTTCTCTTTTGGTACTAGTATTTAGTCTGCTTATTTCAGTCATTTCTTTTCTGTAAGTTAGGTACGATTTTAAGAGCTCAAGAACGTTTCCTCTTACCCCGTAAGCTTCAAGCTTTTTCAATAAAATATCATGTTGCACGTAGTCGAATGCCTGGGTCATGTCACAAAATATCGCACATACTGGTTTATTTATATCCATATTTGTCATAATAGTATGCAAAAAGTCATAAATTGCCATGTTAATTGTCTTGTTTTTCCTAAATCCTTTTTGTTCGTTGCAAAGAATATTATTTTTCTCTAAATAAAAATTAAGTTCCATATAAATGTACTCTTCAATTATTCTCGAGAATATCGGAATCAACGAAATCGGTCTGTAGTTTTCCATAAACTCTCTATCTTGTTTTTTGAATAGTGGCTTTATTATAGATTTTTTTAAGGAATTTGGGAAAGTACTGACACTGTTTGTGTTCTAAAGGGCTCGAATGATTCTTAACACAACGTTTGGTAAACATGGAGCCATAAACAGAGTCTTTCCTATTTATAATATTCTTAGTGACTCTGTCTCCTGAATTAATAATGGGCTGAATTTTGTCAGCAAAATAATTATTAAATACATTACAAATGCACTTTGGATCAGAGATGACTTTGTTATTATTAATTATAAGTTTATTAATGTTATTCTTTGGAATATTTAACTTTGACTGGTTTATAATTTGCCATGTAGTTTTCGATTTATTATAATTATGATGTCTTTATTTTATGGGTATTTTGAGCTCGTTGAGTTAAATTAATAATCTTTTTAAAGAGCTTCGTATAATTTTTAAATATTATTTTATTCTGGAGAGTAGGTTTTAATCGGAACTGCCAAAGTAATTGCCGTTTTTTCACACTGCATCTTTTAATTCATTTTTGTTTTTTATGCACATTAATCGAAATCATAGTTTCGGGGAAGCACTGTTTGTATAGCAACGAGAAGATATCTGAAAACGAATTAAACGCTACATTTGGGTCATTTGCTTCATATACTTCTGAAAACGACAGACTCCGCAGATAGGCTTTAAATTTATTAATGTTATCGTTACTATAATCACGTTTTCTCCTACTCCACCGACTAAAAGTACATATCGTGCTTATTGGGCATTTCAGTAGTTGGGCTGTGTGATCCGATAACGCTAATTCTAATACCGACGATTGACAGCGCCTGTTAAAGTTATGCGCAAAATTGTCAATGCATGTTTTGCTGTTAATACGAGTTGGTTGATAAAGCTCCAGTTTCAAGTTAAAACTTACTAACATATTTTCGAATTCTATTGACTGATTAGTTCTTTTAAGTACATCTATATTAAAGTCTCCCGCTAATACAATATTTTTACAATCTGTTTTTATTAAAAATTGTAATATGTGTTCTAATTTATTAATACATTCATTGAAATTATTAGAATTTGGTACTCTGTAAATACAAACACATACAATTTTATGGACAGTCAGTTCAATGGCACAACATTCAAAGACACCACTTGCAGATATTTTTGCTATTTTTGGCAGTTCTCTCCATTGGTAATCGGATCTCACTAGTATTCAAGCTCCACCTCTTTTGGTTTCATTTCGATTGAAACAGGCTGCTAGGCTGTAATTGTACAGAGTCAGATGTTTTTCATACGGTTCCATCATAAAATGCTCCGTAATACATAAGACATCTACGACTATGTTTCTATCAATTAATTCATTTAAACAAAATGCAAGAGAATCGCATTTGGATAGCAGTCCTGCAATATTTTGGTGCATGATGTAAATATGTTAAGTCAAGAAAAAAATTATCTCCTGTTTTATTAGCGTCAATCAAACTTTGATATATGTCATCATGTTTCATAATGTCAATCATTAAGTCCAGCAGATCCTTAAATATAGTACATAGTCTAAGTTTATTTATTATACCAGAATATTTGTTAAACATACTACAGTCATATTCCAGATTTAGGTTACTGTCCAGAAGGAACGCGTGTCCATGAGTCAATATTTCCAAGTATAAAAGATTGTTAAATGTCTCCACTCGACAGTTGAATAAACTAATGTCAAATGGATACTTATATGTTGGCATACAAATAATGATGTTAAGATAAGGATAAAGACAAGTATAAAGATAAGGATAATGATAAGAATAAAGATAAGGACAAAGATAACGACAAAGATAACGACAAAGATAACGACAAAGATAAGGACAAAGATAAGGACAAAGATAAGGACAAAGATAACGACAAAGATAACGACAAAGATAACGACAAAGGTAACGACAAAGATAACGACAAAGGTAACGACAAAGATAACGACAAAGATAACGACAAAGATAAGGACAAAGATAACGACAAAGATAACGACAAAGATAACGACAAAGATAACGACAAAGATAACGACAAAGATAACGACAAAGATAACGACAAAGATAACGACAAAGATAACGACAAAGATAACGACAAAGATAACGACAAAGATAACGACAAAGATAACGACAAAGATAACGACAAAGATAACGACAAAGATAACGACAAAGATAACGACAAAGATAACGACAAAGATAACGACAAAGATAACGACAAAGATAACGACAAAGATAACGACAAAGATAACGACAAAGATAACGACAAAGATAACGACAAAGATAACGACAAAGATAACGACAAAGATAACGACAAAGATAACGACAAAGATAACGACAAAGATAACGACAAAGATAACGACAAAGATAACGACAAAGATAAGGATAAAGATAAGACAATTTCTTTATTAGTTGAGTTACCCCAAAAGATAACCCCATATCTGAGAACAGATTCAGTTAGCCCGTAGTAAGCGGTTAATAACGCATCTACGTTAGCCGTTCGTGAAAGCATATGCAAGGCGTACGCACTACTGCTTATTCTTTTAGTCAGGGTCTCAATGTGCGCCTTCCAATTTAAATTCCGATCGATTGTCAGTCCTAGAAACTTAGTTGTATTAACTGTGTCAATCGTAATGTCATTGTACTTTATGTCAAGATTAGGAAGAGTCAGTGAGCGTTGGCCAAAATGCATCATAACTGTCTTATTTAAATTTATTTTTAAATGGTTATTATCCACCCATTCTATAATTTTTAGCAAAGTATTACTTATTTCCTCTTTATAGAAATCTATTTGATTGCACGGTATTGTTATTGTACTGTCATCTGCGAATAATGTCACCGGATGTTTGATTGCCATTGGAAAGTCATTTATATAGATAGTAAAAAGCGGTGGTCCCAGTATACTTCCTTGTGGAACTCCGTAGACAACGTCGCGTTCATCCGATACAAATATTTCTTCTCTTTTGGTACTAGTATTTAGTCTGCTTATTTCAGTCATTTCTTTTCTGTAAGTTAGGTACGATTTTAAGAGCTCAAGAACGTTTCCTCTTACCCCGTAAGCTTCAAGCTTTTTCAATAAAATATCATGTTGCACGTAGTCGAATGCCTGGGTCATGTCACAAAATATCGCACATACTGGTTTATTTATATCCATATTTGTCATAATAGTATGCAAAAAGTCATAAATTGCCATGTTAATTGTCTTGTTTTTCCTAAATCCTTTTTGTTCGTTGCAAAGAATATTATTTTTCTCTAAATAAAAATTAAGTTCCATATAAATGTACTCTTCAATTATTCTCGAGAATATCGGAATCAACGAAATCGGTCTGTAGTTTTCCATAAACTCTCTATCTTGTTTTTTGAATAGTGGCTTTATTATAGATTTTTTTAAGGAATTTGGGAAAGTACTGACACTGTTTGTGTTCTTAAGGGCTCGAATGATTCTTAACACAACGTTTGGTAAACATGGAGCCATAAACAGAGTCTTTCCTATTTATAATATTCTTAGTGACTCTGTCTCCTGAATTAATAATGGGCTGAATTTTGTCAGCAAAATAATTATTAAATACATTACAAATGCACTTTGGATCAGAGATGACTTTGTTATTATTAATTATAAGTTTATTAATGTTATTCTTTGGAATATTTTACTTTGACTGGTTTATAATTTGCCATGTAGTTTTCGATTTATTATAATTATGATGTCTTTATTTTATGGGTATTTTGAGCTCGTTGAGTTAAATTAATAATCTTTTTAAAGAGCTTCGTATAATTTTTAAATATTATTTTATTCTGGAGAGTAGGTTTTAATCGGAACTGCCAAAGTAATTGCCGTTTTTTCACACTGCATCTTTTAATTCATTTTTGTTTTTTATGCACATTAATCGAAATCATAGTTTCGGGGAAGCACTGTTTGTATAGCAACGAGAAGATATCTGAAAACGAATTAAACGCTACATTTGGGTCATTTGCTTCATATACTTCTGAAAACGACAGACTCCGCAGATAGGCTTTAAATTTATTAATGTTATCGTTACTATAATCACGTTTTCTCCTACTCCACCGACTAAAAGTACATATCGTGCTTATTGGGCATTTCAGTAGTTGGGCTGTGTGATCCGATAACGCTAATTCTAATACCGACGATTGACAGCGCCTGTTAAAGTTATGCGCAAAATTGTCAATGCATGTTTTGCTGTTAATACGAGTTGGTTGATAAAGCTCCAGTTTCAAGTTAAAACTTACTAACATATTTTCGAATTCTATTGACTGATTAGTTCTTTTAAGTACATCTATATTAAAGTCTCCCGCTAATACAATATTTTTACAATCTGTTTTTATTAAAAATTGTAATATGTATTCTAATTTATTAATACATTCATTGAAATTATTAGAATTTGGTACTCTGTAAATACAAACACATACAATTTTATGGATAGTCAGTTCAATGGCACAACATTCAAAGACACCACTTGCAGATATTTTTGCTATTTTTGGCAGTTCTCTCCATTGGTAATCGGATCTCACTAGTATTCAAGCTCCACCTCTTTTGGTTTCATTTCGATTGAAACAGGCTGCTAGGCTGTAATTGTACAGAGTCAGATGTTTTTCATACGGTTCCATCATAAAATGCTCCGTAATACATAAGACATCTACGACTATGTTTCTATCAATTAATTCATTTAAACAAACTGCAAGAGAATCGCATTTGGATAGCAGTCCTGCAATATTTTGGTGCATGATGTAAATATGTTAAGTCAAGAAAAAAATTATCTCCTGTTTTATTAGCGTCAATCAAACTTTGATATATGTCATCATGTTTCATAATGTCAATCATTAAGTCCAGCAGATCCTTAAATATAGTACATAGTCCAAGTTTATTTATTATACCAGAATATTTGTTAAACATACTACAGTCATATTCCAGATTTAGGTTACTGTCCAGAAGGAACGCGTGTCCATGAGTCAATATTTCCAAGTATAAAAGATTGTTAAATGTCTCCACTCGACAGTTGAATAAACTAATGTCAAATGGATACTTATATGTTGGCATACAAATAATGATGTTAAGATAAGGATAAAGACAAGGATAAAGATAAGGATAAAGATAAGGATAAAGATAAGGACAAAGATAACGACAAAGATAACGACAAAGATAACGACAAAGATAAGGACAAAGATAAGGACAAAGATAAGGACAAAGATAACGACAAAGATAACGACAAAGATAACGACAAAGATAACGACAAAGATAAGGACAAAGATAACGACAAAGATAACGACAAAGATAACGACAAAGATAAGGACAAAGATAACGACAAAGATAACGACAAAGATAAGGACAAAGATAACGACAAAGATAAGGACAAAGATAAGACAAAGATAACGACAAAGATAACGACAAAGATAAGGACAAAGATAACGACAAAGATAAGGACAAAGATAACGACAAAGATAACGACAAAGATAAGGACAAAGATAAGGATAAAGATAAGACAATTTCTTTATTAGTTGAGTTACCCCAAAAGATAACCCCATATCTGAGAACAGATTCAGTTAGCCCGTAGTAAGCGGTTAATAACGCATCTACGTTAGCCGTTCGTGAAAGCATATGCAAGGCGTACGCACTACTGCTTATTCTTTTAGTCAGGGTCTCAATGTGCGCCTTCCAATTTAAATTCCGATCGATTGTCAGTCCTAGAAACTTAGTTGTATTAACTGTGTCAATCGTAATGTCATTGTACTTTATGTCAAGATTAGGAAGAGTCAGTGAGCGTTGGCCAAAATGCATCATAACTGTCTTATTTAAATTTATTTTTAAATGGTTATTATCCACCCATTCTATAATTTTTAGCAAAGTATTACTTATTTCCTCTTTATAGAAATCTATTTGATTGCACGGTATTGTTATTGTACTGTCATCTGCGAATAATGTCACCGGATGTTTGATTGCCATTGGAAAGTCATTTATATAGATAGTAAAAAGCGGTGGTCCCAGTATACTTCCTTGTGGAACTCCGTAGACAACGTCGCGTTCATCCGATACAAATATTTCTTCTCTTTTGGTACTAGTATTTAGTCTGCTTATTTCAGTCATTTCTTTTCTGTAAGTTAGGTACGATTTTAAGAGCTCAAGAACGTTTCCTCTTACCCCGTAAGCTTCAAGCTTTTTCAATAAAATATCATGTTGCACGTAGTCGAATGCCTGGGTCATGTCACAAAATATCGCACATACTGGTTTATTTATATCCATATTTGTCATAATAGTATGCAAAAAGTCATAAATTGCCATGTTAATTGTCTTGTTTTTCCTAAATCCTTTTTGTTCGTTGCAAAGAATATTATTTTTCTCTAAATAAAAATTAAGTTCCATATAAATGTACTCTTCAATTATTCTCGAGAATATCGGAATCAACGAAATCGGTCTGTAGTTTTCCATAAACTCTCTATCTTGTTTTTTGAATAGTGGCTTTATTATAGATTTTTTTAAGGAATTTGGGAAAGTACTGACACTGTTTGTGTTCTTAAGGGCTCGAATGATTCTTAACACAACGTTTGGTAAACATGGAGCCATAAACAGAGTCTTTCCTATTTATAATATTCTTAGTGACTCTGTCTCCTGAATTAATAATGGGCTGAATTTTGTCAGCAAAATAATTATTAAATACATTACAAATGCACTTTGGATCAGAGATGACTTTGTTATTATTAATTATAAGTTTATTAATGTTATTCTTTGGAATATTTAACTTTGACTGGTTTATAAATTGCCATGTAGTTTTCGATTTATTATAATTATGATGTCTTTATTTTATGGGTATTTTGAGCTCGTTGAGTTAAATTAATAATCTTTTTAAAGAGCTTCGTATAATTTTTAAATATTATTTTATTCTGGAGAGTAGGTTTTAATCGGAACTGCCAAAGTAATTGCCGTTTTTTCACACTGCATCTTTTAATTCATTTTTGTTTTTTATGCACATTAATCGAAATCATAGTTTCGGGGAAGCACTGTTTGTATAGCAACGAGAAGATATCTGAAAACGAATTAAACGCTACATTTGGGTCATTTGCTTCATATACTTCTGAAAACGACAGACTCCGCAGATAGGCTTTAAATTTATAAATGTTATCGTTACTATAATCACGTTTTCTCCTACTCCACCGACTAAAAGTACATATCGTGCTTATTGGGCATTTCAGTAGTTGGGCTGTGTGATCCGATAACGCTAATTCTAATACCGACGATTGACAGCGCCTGTTAAAGTTATGCGCAAAATTGTCAATGCATGTTTTGCTGTTAATACGAGTTGGTTGATAAAGCTCCAGTTTCAAGTTAAAACTTACTAACATATTTTCGAATTCTATTGACTGATTAGTTCTTTTAAGTACATCTATATTAAAGTCTCCCGCTAATACAATATTTTTACAATCTGTTTTTATTAAAAATTGTAATATGTATTCTAATTTATTAATACATTCATTGAAATTATTAGAATTTGGTACTCTGTAAATACAAACACATACAATTTTATGGATAGTCAGTTCAATGGCACAACATTCAAAGACACCACTTGCAGATATTTTTGCTATTTTTGGCAGTTCTCTCCATTGGTAATCGGATCTCACTAGTATTCAAGCTCCACCTCTTTTGGTTTCATTTCGATTGAAACAGGCTGCTAGGCTGTAATTGTACAGAGTCAGATGTTTTTCATACGGTTCCATCATAAAATGCTCCGTAATACATAAGACATCTACGACTATGTTTCTATCAATTAATTCATTTAAACAAACTGCAAGAGAATCGCATTTGGATAGCAGTCCTGCAATATTTTGGTGCATGATGTAAATATGTTAAGTCAAGAAAAAAATTATCTCCTGTTTTATTAGCGTCAATCAAACTTTGATATATGTCATCATGTTTCATAATGTCAATCATTAAGTCCAGCAGATCCTTAAATATAGTACATAGTCCAAGTTTATTTATTATACCAGAATATTTGTTAAACATACTACAGTCATATTCCAGATTTAGGTTACTGTCCAGAAGGAACGCGTGTCCATGAGTCAATATTTCCAAGTATAAAAGATTGTTAAATGTCTCCACTCGACAGTTGAATAAACTAATGTCAAATGGATACTTATATGTTGGCATACAAATAATGATGTTAAGATAAGGATAAAGATAAGGATAAAGATAAGGATAAAGATAAGGACAAAGATAAGGACAAAGATAACGACAAAGATAACGACAAAGATAACGACAAAGATAAGGACAAAGATAAGGACAAAGATAACGACAAAGATAACGACAAAGATAACGACAAAGATAACGACAAAGATAAGGACAAAGATAACGACAAAGATAACGACAAAGATAACGACAAAGATAAGGACAAAGATAACGACAAAGATAACGACAAAGATAAGGACAAAGATAACGACAAAGATAACGACAAAGATAAGGACAAAGATAACGACAAAGATAACGACAAAGATAACGACAAAGATAAGGACAAAGATAACGACAAAGATAACGACAAAGATAAGGACAAAGATAACGACAAAGATAAGGACAAAGATAAGACAAAGATAACGACAAAGATAACGACAAAGATAAGGACAAAGATAACGACAAAGATAAGGACAAAGATAACGACAAAGATAACGACAAAGATAAGGACAAAGATAAGGATAAAGATAAGACAATTTCTTTATTAGTTGAGTTACCCCAAAAGATAACCCCATATCTGAGAACAGATTCAGTTAGCCCGTAGTAAGCGGTTAATAACGCATCTACGTTAGCCGTTCGTGAAAGCATATGCAAGGCGTACGCACTACTGCTTATTCTTTTAGTCAGGGTCTCAATGTGCGCCTTCCAATTTAAATTCCGATCGATTGTCAGTCCTAGAAACTTAGTTGTATTAACTGTGTCAATCGTAATGTCATTGTACTTTATGTCAAGATTAGGAAGAGTCAGTGAGCGTTGGCCAAAATGCATCATAACTGTCTTATTTAAATTTATTTTTAAATGGTTATTATCCACCCATTCTATAATTTTTAGCAAAGTATTACTTATTTCCTCTTTATAGAAATCTATTTGATTGCACGGTATTGTTATTGTACTGTCATCTGCGAATAATGTCACCGGATGTTTGATTGCCATTGGAAAGTCATTTATATAGATAGTAAAAAGCGGTGGTCCCAGTATACTTCCTTGTGGAACTCCGTAGACAACGTCGCGTTCATCCGATACAAATATTTCTTCTCTTTTGGTACTAGTATTTAGTCTGCTTATTTCAGTCATTTCTTTTCTGTAAGTTAGGTACGATTTTAAGAGCTCAAGAACGTTTCCTCTTACCCCGTAAGCTTCAAGCTTTTTCAATAAAATATCATGTTGCACGTAGTCGAATGCCTGGGTCATGTCACAAAATATCGCACATACTGGTTTATTTATATCCATATTTGTCATAATAGTATGCAAAAAGTCATAAATTGCCATGTTAATTGTCTTGTTTTTCCTAAATCCTTTTTGTTCGTTGCAAAGAATATTATTTTTCTCTAAATAAAAATTAAGTTCCATATAAATGTACTCTTCAATTATTCTCGAGAATATCGGAATCAACGAAATCGGTCTGTAGTTTTCCATAAACTCTCTATCTTGTTTTTTGAATAGTGGCTTTATTATAGATTTTTTTAAGGAATTTGGGAAAGTACTGACACTGTTTGTGTTCTTAAGGGCTCGAATGATTCTTAACACAACGTTTGGTAAACATGGAGCCATAAACAGAGTCTTTCCTATTTATAATATTCTTAGTGACTCTGTCTCCTGAATTAATAATGGGCTGAATTTTGTCAGCAAAATAATTATTAAATACATTACAAATGCACTTTGGATCAGAGATGACTTTGTTATTATTAATTATAAGTTTATTAATGTTATTCTTTGGAATATTTAACTTTGACTGGTTTATAATTTGCCATGTAGTTTTCGATTTATTATAATTATGATGTCTTTATTTTATGGGTATTTTGAGCTCGTTGAGTTAAATTAATAATCTTTTTAAAGAGCTTCGTATAATTTTTAAATATTATTTTATTCTGGAGAGTAGGTTTTAATCGGAACTGCCAAAGTAATTGCCGTTTTTTCACACTGCATCTTTTAATTCATTTTTGTTTTTTATGCACATTAATCGAAATCATAGTTTCGGGGAAGCACTGTTTGTATAGCAACGAGAAGATATCTGAAAACGAATTAAACGCTACATTTGGGTCATTTGCTTCATATACTTCTGAAAACGACAGACTCCGCAGATAGGCTTTAAATTTATAAATGTTATCGTTACTATAATCACGTTTTCTCCTACTCCACCGACTAAAAGTACATATCGTGCTTATTGGGCATTTCAGTAGTTGGGCTGTGTGATCCGATAACGCTAATTCTAATACCGACGATTGACAGCGCCTGTTAAAGTTATGCGCAAAATTGTCAATGCATGTTTTGCTGTTAATACGAGTTGGTTGATAAAGCTCCAGTTTCAAGTTAAAACTTACTAACATATTTTCGAATTCTATTGACTGATTAGTTCTTTTAAGTACATCTATATTAAAGTCTCCCGCTAATACAATATTTTTACAATCTGTTTTTATTAAAAATTGTAATATGTATTCTAATTTATTAATACATTCATTGAAATTATTAGAATTTGGTACTCTGTAAATACAAACACATACAATTTTATGGATAGTCAGTTCAATGGCACAACATTCAAAGACACCACTTGCAGATATTTTTGCTATTTTTGGCAGTTCTCTCCATTGGTAATCGGATCTCACTAGTATTCAAGCTCCACCTCTTTTGGTTTCATTTCGATTGAAACAGGCTGCTAGGCTGTAATTGTACAGAGTCAGATGTTTTTCATACGGTTCCATCATAAAATGCTCCGTAATACATAAGACATCTACGACTATGTTTCTATCAATTAATTCATTTAAACAAACTGCAAGAGAATCGCATTTGGATAGCAGTCCTGCAATATTTTGGTGCATGATGTAAATATGTTAAGTCAAGAAAAAAATTATCTCCTGTTTTATTAGCGTCAATCAAACTTTGATATATGTCATCATGTTTCATAATGTCAATCATTAAGTCCAGCAGATCCTTAAATATAGTACATAGTCCAAGTTTATTTATTATACCAGAATATTTGTTAAACATACTACAGTCATATTCCAGATTTAGGTTACTGTCCAGAAGGAACGCGTGTCCATGAGTCAATATTTCCAAGTATAAAAGATTGTTAAATGTCTCCACTCGACAGTTGAATAAACTAATGTCAAATGGATACTTATATGTTGGCATACAAATAATGATGTTAAGATAAGGATAAAGACAAGGATAAAGATAAGGATAAAGATAAGGATAAAGATAAGGACAAAGATAACGACAAAGATAACGACAAAGATAACGACAAAGATAAGGACAAAGATAAGGACAAAGATAAGGACAAAGATAACGACAAAGATAACGACAAAGATAACGACAAAGATAACGACAAAGATAAGGACAAAGATAACGACAAAGATAACGACAAAGATAACGACAAAGATAAGGACAAAGATAACGACAAAGATAACGACAAAGATAAGGACAAAGATAACGACAAAGATAAGGACAAAGATAAGACAAAGATAACGACAAAGATAACGACAAAGATAAGGACAAAGATAACGACAAAGATAAGGACAAAGATAACGACAAAGATAACGACAAAGATAAGGACAAAGATAAGGATAAAGATAAGACAATTTCTTTATTAGTTGAGTTACCCCAAAAGATAACCCCATATCTGAGAACAGATTCAGTTAGCCCGTAGTAAGCGGTTAATAACGCATCTACGTTAGCCGTTCGTGAAAGCATATGCAAGGCGTACGCACTACTGCTTATTCTTTTAGTCAGGGTCTCAATGTGCGCCTTCCAATTTAAATTCCGATCGATTGTCAGTCCTAGAAACTTAGTTGTATTAACTGTGTCAATCGTAATGTCATTGTACTTTATGTCAAGATTAGGAAGAGTCAGTGAGCGTTGGCCAAAATGCATCATAACTGTCTTATTTAAATTTATTTTTAAATGGTTATTATCCACCCATTCTATAATTTTTAGCAAAGTATTACTTATTTCCTCTTTATAGAAATCTATTTGATTGCACGGTATTGTTATTGTACTGTCATCTGCGAATAATGTCACCGGATGTTTGATTGCCATTGGAAAGTCATTTATATAGATAGTAAAAAGCGGTGGTCCCAGTATACTTCCTTGTGGAACTCCGTAGACAACGTCGCGTTCATCCGATACAAATATTTCTTCTCTTTTGGTACTAGTATTTAGTCTGCTTATTTCAGTCATTTCTTTTCTGTAAGTTAGGTACGATTTTAAGAGCTCAAGAACGTTTCCTCTTACCCCGTAAGCTTCAAGCTTTTTCAATAAAATATCATGTTGCACGTAGTCGAATGCCTGGGTCATGTCACAAAATATCGCACATACTGGTTTATTTATATCCATATTTGTCATAATAGTATGCAAAAAGTCATAAATTGCCATGTTAATTGTCTTGTTTTTCCTAAATCCTTTTTGTTCGTTGCAAAGAATATTATTTTTCTCTAAATAAAAATTAAGTTCCATATAAATGTACTCTTCAATTATTCTCGAGAATATCGGAATCAACGAAATCGGTCTGTAGTTTTCCATAAACTCTCTATCTTGTTTTTTGAATAGTGGCTTTATTATAGATTTTTTTAAGGAATTTGGGAAAGTACTGACACTGTTTGTGTTCTTAAGGGCTCGAATGATTCTTAACACAACGTTTGGTAAACATGGAGCCATAAACAGAGTCTTTCCTATTTATAATATTCTTAGTGACTCTGTCTCCTGAATTAATAATGGGCTGAATTTTGTCAGCAAAATAATTATTAAATACATTACAAATGCACTTTGGATCAGAGATGACTTTGTTATTATTAATTATAAGTTTATTAATGTTATTCTTTGGAATATTTAACTTTGACTGGTTTATAATTTGCCATGTAGTTTTCGATTTATTATAATTATGATGTCTTTATTTTATGGGTATTTTGAGCTCGTTGAGTTAAATTAATAATCTTTTTAAAGAGCTTCGTATAATTTTTAAATATTATTTTATTCTGGAGAGTAGGTTTTAATCGGAACTGCCAAAGTAATTGCCGTTTTTTCACACTGCATCTTTTAATTCATTTTTGTTTTTTATGCACATTAATCGAAATCATAGTTTCGGGGAAGCACTGTTTGTATAGCAACGAGAAGATATCTGAAAACGAATTAAACGCTACATTTGGGTCATTTGCTTCATATACTTCTGAAAACGACAGACTCCGCAGATAGGCTTTAAATTTATAAATGTTATCGTTACTATAATCACGTTTTCTCCTACTCCACCGACTAAAAGTACATATCGTGCTTATTGGGCATTTCAGTAGTTGGGCTGTGTGATCCGATAACGCTAATTCTAATACCGACGATTGACAGCGCCTGTTAAAGTTATGCGCAAAATTGTCAATGCATGTTTTGCTGTTAATACGAGTTGGTTGATAAAGCTCCAGTTTCAAGTTAAAACTTACTAACATATTTTCGAATTCTATTGACTGATTAGTTCTTTTAAGTACATCTATATTAAAGTCTCCCGCTAATACAATATTTTTACAATCTGTTTTTATTAAAAATTGTAATATGTATTCTAATTTATTAATACATTCATTGAAATTATTAGAATTTGGTACTCTGTAAATACAAACACATACAATTTTATGGATAGTCAGTTCAATGGCACAACATTCAAAGACACCACTTGCAGATATTTTTGCTATTTTTGGCAGTTCTCTCCATTGGTAATCGGATCTCACTAGTATTCAAGCTCCACCTCTTTTGGTTTCATTTCGATTGAAACAGGCTGCTAGGCTGTAATTGTACAGAGTCAGATGTTTTTCATACGGTTCCATCATAAAATGCTCCGTAATACATAAGACATCTACGACTATGTTTCTATCAATTAATTCATTTAAACAAACTGCAAGAGAATCGCATTTGGATAGCAGTCCTGCAATATTTTGGTGCATGATGTAAATATGTTAAGTCAAGAAAAAAATTATCTCCTGTTTTATTAGCGTCAATCAAACTTTGATATATGTCATCATGTTTCATAATGTCAATCATTAAGTCCAGCAGATCCTTAAATATAGTACATAGTCCAAGTTTATTTATTATACCAGAATATTTGTTAAACATACTACAGTCATATTCCAGATTTAGGTTACTGTCCAGAAGGAACGCGTGTCCATGAGTCAATATTTCCAAGTATAAAAGATTGTTAAATGTCTCCACTCGACAGTTGAATAAACTAATGTCAAATGGATACTTATATGTTGGCATACAAATAATGATGTTAAGATAAGGATAAAGACAAGGATAAAGATAAGGATAAAGATAAGGATAAAGATAAGGACAAAGATAAGGACAAAGATAACGACAAAGATAACGACAAAGATAACGACAAAGATAAGGACAAAGATAAGGACAAAGATAACGACAAAGATAACGACAAAGATAACGACAAAGATAACGACAAAGATAAGGACAAAGATAACGACAAAGATAACGACAAAGATAACGACAAAGATAACGACAAAGATAAGGACAAAGATAAGGACAAAGATAACGACAAAGATAACGACAAAGATAAGGACAAAGATAACGACAAAGATAAGGACAAAGATAAGACAAAGATAACGACAAAGATAACGACAAAGATAAGGACAAAGATAACGACAAAGATAAGGACAAAGATAACGACAAAGATAACGACAAAGATAAGGACAAAGATAAGGATAAAGATAAGACAATTTCTTTATTAGTTGAGTTACCCCAAAAGATAACCCCATATCTGAGAACAGATTCAGTTAGCCCGTAGTAAGCGGTTAATAACGCATCTACGTTAGCCGTTCGTGAAAGCATATGCAAGGCGTACGCACTACTGCTTATTCTTTTAGTCAGGGTCTCAATGTGCGCCTTCCAATTTAAATTCCGATCGATTGTCAGTCCTAGAAACTTAGTTGTATTAACTGTGTCAATCGTAATGTCATTGTACTTTATGTCAAGATTAGGAAGAGTCAGTGAGCGTTGGCCAAAATGCATCATAACTGTCTTATTTAAATTTATTTTTAAATGGTTATTATCCACCCATTCTATAATTTTTAGCAAAGTATTACTTATTTCCTCTTTATAGAAATCTATTTGATTGCACGGTATTGTTATTGTACTGTCATCTGCGAATAATGTCACCGGATGTTTGATTGCCATTGGAAAGTCATTTATATAGATAGTAAAAAGCGGTGGTCCCAGTATACTTCCTTGTGGAACTCCGTAGACAACGTCGCGTTCATCCGATACAAATATTTCTTCTCTTTTGGTACTAGTATTTAGTCTGCTTATTTCAGTCATTTCTTTTCTGTAAGTTAGGTACGATTTTAAGAGCTCAAGAACGTTTCCTCTTACCCCGTAAGCTTCAAGCTTTTTCAATAAAATATCATGTTGCACGTAGTCGAATGCCTGGGTCATGTCACAAAATATCGCACATACTGGTTTATTTATATCCATATTTGTCATAATAGTATGCAAAAAGTCATAAATTGCCATGTTAATTGTCTTGTTTTTCCTAAATCCTTTTTGTTCGTTGCAAAGAATATTATTTTTCTCTAAATAAAAATTAAGTTCCATATAAATGTACTCTTCAATTATTCTCGAGAATATCGGAATCAACGAAATCGGTCTGTAGTTTTCCATAAACTCTCTATCTTGTTTTTTGAATAGTGGCTTTATTATAGATTTTTTTAAGGAATTTGGGAAAGTACTGACACTGTTTGTGTTCTAAAGGGCTCGAATGATTCTTAACACAACGTTTGGTAAACATGGAGCCATAAACAGAGTCTTTCCTATTTATAATATTCTTAGTGACTCTGTCTCCTGAATTAATAATGGGCTGAATTTTGTCAGCAAAATAATTATTAAATACATTACAAATGCACTTTGGATCAGAGATGACTTTGTTATTATTAATTATAAGTTTATTAATGTTATTCTTTGGAATATTTAACTTTGACTGGTTTATAATTTGCCATGTAGTTTTCGATTTATTATAATTATGATGTCTTTATTTTATGGGTATTTTGAGCTCGTTGAGTTAAATTAATAATCTTTTTAAAGAGCTTCGTATAATTTTTAAATATTATTTTATTCTGGAGAGTAGGTTTTAATCGGAACTGCCAAAGTAATTGCCGTTTTTTCACACTGCATCTTTTAATTCATTTTTGTTTTTTATGCACATTAATCGAAATCATAGTTTCGGGGAAGCACTGTTTGTATAGCAACGAGAAGATATCTGAAAACGAATTAAACGCTACATTTGGGTCATTTGCTTCATATACTTCTGAAAACGACAGACTCCGCAGATAGGCTTTAAATTTATTAATGTTATCGTTACTATAATCACGTTTTCTCCTACTCCACCGACTAAAAGTACATATCGTGCTTATTGGGCATTTCAGTAGTTGGGCTGTGTGATCCGATAACGCTAATTCTAATACCGACGATTGACAGCGCCTGTTAAAGTTATGCGCAAAATTGTCAATGCATGTTTTGCTGTTAATACGAGTTGGTTGATAAAGCTCCAGTTTCAAGTTAAAACTTACTAACATATTTTCGAATTCTATTGACTGATTAGTTCTTTTAAGTACATCTATATTAAAGTCTCCCGCTAATACAATATTTTTACAATCTGTTTTTATTAAAAATTGTAATATGTGTTCTAATTTATTAATACATTCATTGAAATTATTAGAATTTGGTACTCTGTAAATACAAACACATACAATTTTATGGATAGTCAGTTCAATGGCACAACATTCAAAGACACCACTTGCAGATATTTTTGCTATTTTTGGCAGTTCTCTCCATTGGTAATCGGATCTCACTAGTATTCAAGCTCCACCTCTTTTGGTTTCATTTCGATTGAAACAGGCTGCTAGGCTGTAATTGTACAGAGTCAGATGTTTTTCATACGGTTCCATCATAAAATGCTCCGTAATACATAAGACATCTACGACTATGTTTCTATCAATTAATTCATTTAAACAAAATGCAAGAGAATCGCATTTGGATAGCAGTCCTGCAATATTTTGGTGCATGATGTAAATATGTTAAGTCAAGAAAAAAATTATCTCCTGTTTTATTAGCGTCAATCAAACTTTGATATATGTCATCATGTTTCATAATGTCAATCATTAAGTCCAGCAGATCCTTAAATATAGTACATAGTCTAAGTTTATTTATTATACCAGAATATTTGTTAAACATACTACAGTCATATTCCAGATTTAGGTTACTGTCCAGAAGGAACGCGTGTCCATGAGTCAATATTTCCAAGTATAAAAGATTGTTAAATGTCTCCACTCGACAGTTGAATAAACTAATGTCAAATGGATACTTATATGTTGGCATACAAATAATGATGTTAAGATAAGGATAAAGACAAGGATAAAGATAAGGATAATGATAAGGATAAAGATAAGGACAAAGATAACGACAAAGATAACGACAAAGATAACGACAAAGATAAGGACAAAGATAAGGACAAAGATAAGGACAAAGATAACGACAAAGATAAGGACAAAGATAACGACAAAGATAACGACAAAGATAACGACAAAGATAAGGACAAAGATAACGACAAAGATAACGACAAAGATAACGACAAAGATAAGGACAAAGATAAGGACAAAGATAAGGACAAAGATAAGGACAAAGATAACGACAAAGATAACGACAAAGATAACGACAAAGATAACGACAAAGATAACGACAAAGATAACGACAAAGATAACGACAAAGATAACGACAAAGATAAGGACAAAGATAACGACAAAGATAACGACAAAGATAACGACAAAGATAACGACAAAGATAACGACAAAGATAACGACAAAGATAACGACAAAGATAACGACAAAGATAACGACAAAGATAACGACAAAGATAACGACAAAGATAACGACAAAGATAACGACAAAGATAACGACAAAGATAACGACAAAGATAACGACAAAGATAACGACAAAGATAACGACAAAGATAACGACAAAGATAACGACAAAGATAACGACAAAGATAACGACAAAGATAAGGACAAAGATAAGGATAAAGATAAGACAATTTCTTTATTAGTTGAGTTACCCCAAAAGATAACCCCATATCTGAGAACAGATTCAGTTAGCCCGTAGTAAGCGGTTAATAACGCATCTACGTTAGCCGTTCGTGAAAGCATATGCAAGGCGTACGCACTACTGCTTATTCTTTTAGTCAGGGTCTCAATGTGCGCCTTCCAATTTAAATTCCGATCGATTGTCAGTCCTAGAAACTTAGTTGTATTAACTGTGTCAATCGTAATGTCATTGTACTTTATGTCAAGATTAGGAAGAGTCAGTGAGCGTTGGCCAAAATGCATCATAACTGTCTTATTTAAATTTATTTTTAAATGGTTATTATCCACCCATTCTATAATTTTTAGCAAAGTATTACTTATTTCCTCTTTATAGAAATCTATTTGATTGCACGGTATTGTTATTGTACTGTCATCTGCGAATAATGTCACCGGATGTTTGATTGCCATTGGAAAGTCATTTATATAGATAGTAAAAAGCGGTGGTCCCAGTATACTTCCTTGTGGAACTCCGTAGACAACGTCGCGTTCATCCGATACAAATATTTCTTCTCTTTTGGTACTAGTATTTAGTCTGCTTATTTCAGTCATTTCTTTTCTGTAAGTTAGGTACGATTTTAAGAGCTCAAGAACGTTTCCTCTTACCCCGTAAGCTTCAAGCTTTTTCAATAAAATATCATGTTGCACGTAGTCGAATGCCTGGGTCATGTCACAAAATATCGCACATACTGGTTTATTTATATCCATATTTGTCATAATAGTATGCAAAAAGTCATAAATTGCCATGTTAATTGTCTTGTTTTTCCTAAATCCTTTTTGTTCGTTGCAAAGAATATTATTTTTCTCTAAATAAAAATTAAGTTCCATATAAATGTACTCTTCAATTATTCTCGAGAATATCGGAATCAACGAAATCGGTCTGTAGTTTTCCATAAACTCTCTATCTTGTTTTTTGAATAGTGGCTTTATTATAGATTTTTTTAAGGAATTTGGGAAAGTACTGACACTGTTTGTGTTCTTAAGGGCTCGAATGATTCTTAACACAACGTTTGGTAAACATGGAGCCATAAACAGAGTCTTTCCTATTTATAATATTCTTAGTGACTCTGTCTCCTGAATTAATAATGGGCTGAATTTTGTCAGCAAAATAATTATTAAATACATTACAAATGCACTTTGGATCAGAGATGACTTTGTTATTATTAATTATAAGTTTATTAATGTTATTCTTTGGAATATTTAACTTTGACTGGTTTATAATTTGCCATGTAGTTTTCGATTTATTATAATTATGATGTCTTTATTTTATGGGTATTTTGAGCTCGTTGAGTTAAATTAATAATCTTTTTAAAGAGCTTCGTATAATTTTTAAATATTATTTTATTCTGGAGAGTAGGTTTTAATCGGAACTGCCAAAGTAATTGCCGTTTTTTCACACTGCATCTTTTAATTCATTTTTGTTTTTTATGCACATTAATCGAAATCATAGTTTCGGGGAAGCACTGTTTGTATAGCAACGAGAAGATATCTGAAAACGAATTAAACGCTACATTTGGGTCATTTGCTTCATATACTTCTGAAAACGACAGACTCCGCAGATAGGCTTTAAATTTATAAATGTTATCGTTACTATAATCACGTTTTCTCCTACTCCACCGACTAAAAGTACATATCGTGCTTATTGGGCATTTCAGTAGTTGGGCTGTGTGATCCGATAACGCTAATTCTAATACCGACGATTGACAGCGCCTGTTAAAGTTATGCGCAAAATTGTCAATGCATGTTTTGCTGTTAATACGAGTTGGTTGATAAAGCTCCAGTTTCAAGTTAAAACTTACTAACATATTTTCGAATTCTATTGACTGATTAGTTCTTTTAAGTACATCTATATTAAAGTCTCCCGCTAATACAATATTTTTACAATCTGTTTTTATTAAAAATTGTAATATGTATTCTAATTTATTAATACATTCATTGAAATTATTAGAATTTGGTACTCTGTAAATACAAACACATACAATTTTATGGATAGTCAGTTCAATGGCACAACATTCAAAGACACCACTTGCAGATATTTTTGCTATTTTTGGCAGTTCTCTCCATTGGTAATCGGATCTCACTAGTATTCAAGCTCCACCTCTTTTGGTTTCATTTCGATTGAAACAGGCTGCTAGGCTGTAATTGTACAGAGTCAGATGTTTTTCATACGGTTCCATCATAAAATGCTCCGTAATACATAAGACATCTACGACTATGTTTCTATCAATTAATTCATTTAAACAAACTGCAAGAGAATCGCATTTGGATAGCAGTCCTGCAATATTTTGGTGCATGATGTAAATATGTTAAGTCAAGAAAAAAATTATCTCCTGTTTTATTAGCGTCAATCAAACTTTGATATATGTCATCATGTTTCATAATGTCAATCATTAAGTCCAGCAGATCCTTAAATATAGTACATAGTCCAAGTTTATTTATTATACCAGAATATTTGTTAAACATACTACAGTCATATTCCAGATTTAGGTTACTGTCCAGAAGGAACGCGTGTCCATGAGTCAATATTTCCAAGTATAAAAGATTGTTAAATGTCTCCACTCGACAGTTGAATAAACTAATGTCAAATGGATACTTATATGTTGGCATACAAATAATGATGTTAAGATAAGGATAAAGACAAGGATAAAGATAAGGATAAAGATAAGGATAAAGATAAGGACAAAGATAAGGACAAAGATAACGACAAAGATAACGACAAAGATAACGACAAAGATAAGGACAAAGATAAGGACAAAGATAACGACAAAGATAACGACAAAGATAACGACAAAGATAACGACAAAGATAAGGACAAAGATAACGACAAAGATAACGACAAAGATAACGACAAAGATAACGACAAAGATAAGGACAAAGATAAGGACAAAGATAACGACAAAGATAACGACAAAGATAAGGACAAAGATAACGACAAAGATAAGGACAAAGATAAGACAAAGATAACGACAAAGATAACGACAAAGATAAGGACAAAGATAACGACAAAGATAAGGACAAAGATAACGACAAAGATAACGACAAAGATAAGGACAAAGATAAGGATAAAGATAAGACAATTTCTTTATTAGTTGAGTTACCCCAAAAGATAACCCCATATCTGAGAACAGATTCAGTTAGCCCGTAGTAAGCGGTTAATAACGCATCTACGTTAGCCGTTCGTGAAAGCATATGCAAGGCGTACGCACTACTGCTTATTCTTTTAGTCAGGGTCTCAATGTGCGCCTTCCAATTTAAATTCCGATCGATTGTCAGTCCTAGAAACTTAGTTGTATTAACTGTGTCAATCGTAATGTCATTGTACTTTATGTCAAGATTAGGAAGAGTCAGTGAGCGTTGGCCAAAATGCATCATAACTGTCTTATTTAAATTTATTTTTAAATGGTTATTATCCACCCATTCTATAATTTTTAGCAAAGTATTACTTATTTCCTCTTTATAGAAATCTATTTGATTGCACGGTATTGTTATTGTACTGTCATCTGCGAATAATGTCACCGGATGTTTGATTGCCATTGGAAAGTCATTTATATAGATAGTAAAAAGCGGTGGTCCCAGTATACTTCCTTGTGGAACTCCGTAGACAACGTCGCGTTCATCCGATACAAATATTTCTTCTCTTTTGGTACTAGTATTTAGTCTGCTTATTTCAGTCATTTCTTTTCTGTAAGTTAGGTACGATTTTAAGAGCTCAAGAACGTTTCCTCTTACCCCGTAAGCTTCAAGCTTTTTCAATAAAATATCATGTTGCACGTAGTCGAATGCCTGGGTCATGTCACAAAATATCGCACATACTGGTTTATTTATATCCATATTTGTCATAATAGTATGCAAAAAGTCATAAATTGCCATGTTAATTGTCTTGTTTTTCCTAAATCCTTTTTGTTCGTTGCAAAGAATATTATTTTTCTCTAAATAAAAATTAAGTTCCATATAAATGTACTCTTCAATTATTCTCGAGAATATCGGAATCAACGAAATCGGTCTGTAGTTTTCCATAAACTCTCTATCTTGTTTTTTGAATAGTGGCTTTATTATAGATTTTTTTAAGGAATTTGGGAAAGTACTGACACTGTTTGTGTTCTAAAGGGCTCGAATGATTCTTAACACAACGTTTGGTAAACATGGAGCCATAAACAGAGTCTTTCCTATTTATAATATTCTTAGTGACTCTGTCTCCTGAATTAATAATGGGCTGAATTTTGTCAGCAAAATAATTATTAAATACATTACAAATGCACTTTGGATCAGAGATGACTTTGTTATTATTAATTATAAGTTTATTAATGTTATTCTTTGGAATATTTAACTTTGACTGGTTTATAATTTGCCATGTAGTTTTCGATTTATTATAATTATGATGTCTTTATTTTATGGGTATTTTGAGCTCGTTGAGTTAAATTAATAATCTTTTTAAAGAGCTTCGTATAATTTTTAAATATTATTTTATTCTGGAGAGTAGGTTTTAATCGGAACTGCCAAAGTAATTGCCGTTTTTTCACACTGCATCTTTTAATTCATTTTTGTTTTTTATGCACATTAATCGAAATCATAGTTTCGGGGAAGCACTGTTTGTATAGCAACGAGAAGATATCTGAAAACGAATTAAACGCTACATTTGGGTCATTTGCTTCATATACTTCTGAAAACGACAGACTCCGCAGATAGGCTTTAAATTTATTAATGTTATCGTTACTATAATCACGTTTTCTCCTACTCCACCGACTAAAAGTACATATCGTGCTTATTGGGCATTTCAGTAGTTGGGCTGTGTGATCCGATAACGCTAATTCTAATACCGACGATTGACAGCGCCTGTTAAAGTTATGCGCAAAATTGTCAATGCATGTTTTGCTGTTAATACGAGTTGGTTGATAAAGCTCCAGTTTCAAGTTAAAACTTACTAACATATTTTCGAATTCTATTGACTGATTAGTTCTTTTAAGTACATCTATATTAAAGTCTCCCGCTAATACAATATTTTTACAATCTGTTTTTATTAAAAATTGTAATATGTGTTCTAATTTATTAATACATTCATTGAAATTATTAGAATTTGGTACTCTGTAAATACAAACACATACAATTTTATGGATAGTCAGTTCAATGGCACAACATTCAAAGACACCACTTGCAGATATTTTTGCTATTTTTGGCAGTTCTCTCCATTGGTAATCGGATCTCACTAGTATTCAAGCTCCACCTCTTTTGGTTTCATTTCGATTGAAACAGGCTGCTAGGCTGTAATTGTACAGAGTCAGATGTTTTTCATACGGTTCCATCATAAAATGCTCCGTAATACATAAGACATCTACGACTATGTTTCTATCAATTAATTCATTTAAACAAAATGCAAGAGAATCGCATTTGGATAGCAGTCCTGCAATATTTTGGTGCATGATGTAAATATGTTAAGTCAAGAAAAAAATTATCTCCTGTTTTATTAGCGTCAATCAAACTTTGATATATGTCATCATGTTTCATAATGTCAATCATTAAGTCCAGCAGATCCTTAAATATAGTACATAGTCTAAGTTTATTTATTATACCAGAATATTTGTTAAACATACTACAGTCATATTCCAGATTTAGGTTACTGTCCAGAAGGAACGCGTGTCCATGAGTCAATATTTCCAAGTATAAAAGATTGTTAAATGTCTCCACTCGACAGTTGAATAAACTAATGTCAAATGGATACTTATATGTTGGCATACAAATAATGATGTTAAGATAAGGATAAAGACAAGGATAAAGATAAGGATAATGATAAGGATAAAGATAAGGACAAAGATAACGACAAAGATAACGACAAAGATAACGACAAAGATAAGGACAAAGATAAGGACAAAGATAAGGACAAAGATAACGACAAAGATAAGGACAAAGATAACGACAAAGATAACGACAAAGATAACGACAAAGATAAGGACAAAGATAACGACAAAGATAACGACAAAGATAACGACAAAGATAAGGACAAAGATAAGGACAAAGATAAGGACAAAGATAAGGACAAAGATAACGACAAAGATAACGACAAAGATAACGACAAAGATAACGACAAAGATAACGACAAAGATAACGACAAAGATAACGACAAAGATAACGACAAAGATAAGGACAAAGATAACGACAAAGATAACGACAAAGATAACGACAAAGATAACGACAAAGATAACGACAAAGATAACGACAAAGATAACGACAAAGATAACGACAAAGATAACGACAAAGATAACGACAAAGATAACGACAAAGATAACGACAAAGATAACGACAAAGATAACGACAAAGATAACGACAAAGATAACGACAAAGATAACGACAAAGATAACGACAAAGATAACGACAAAGATAACGACAAAGATAACGACAAAGATAACGACAAAGATAAGGACAAAGATAAGGATAAAGATAAGACAATTTCTTTATTAGTTGAGTTACCCCAAAAGATAACCCCATATCTGAGAACAGATTCAGTTAGCCCGTAGTAAGCGGTTAATAACGCATCTACGTTAGCCGTTCGTGAAAGCATATGCAAGGCGTACGCACTACTGCTTATTCTTTTAGTCAGGGTCTCAATGTGCGCCTTCCAATTTAAATTCCGATCGATTGTCAGTCCTAGAAACTTAGTTGTATTAACTGTGTCAATCGTAATGTCATTGTACTTTATGTCAAGATTAGGAAGAGTCAGTGAGCGTTGGCCAAAATGCATCATAACTGTCTTATTTAAATTTATTTTTAAATGGTTATTATCCACCCATTCTATAATTTTTAGCAAAGTATTACTTATTTCCTCTTTATAGAAATCTATTTGATTGCACGGTATTGTTATTGTACTGTCATCTGCGAATAATGTCACCGGATGTTTGATTGCCATTGGAAAGTCATTTATATAGATAGTAAAAAGCGGTGGTCCCAGTATACTTCCTTGTGGAACTCCGTAGACAACGTCGCGTTCATCCGATACAAATATTTCTTCTCTTTTGGTACTAGTATTTAGTCTGCTTATTTCAGTCATTTCTTTTCTGTAAGTTAGGTACGATTTTAAGAGCTCAAGAACGTTTCCTCTTACCCCGTAAGCTTCAAGCTTTTTCAATAAAATATCATGTTGCACGTAGTCGAATGCCTGGGTCATGTCACAAAATATCGCACATACTGGTTTATTTATATCCATATTTGTCATAATAGTATGCAAAAAGTCATAAATTGCCATGTTAATTGTCTTGTTTTTCCTAAATCCTTTTTGTTCGTTGCAAAGAATATTATTTTTCTCTAAATAAAAATTAAGTTCCATATAAATGTACTCTTCAATTATTCTCGAGAATATCGGAATCAACGAAATCGGTCTGTAGTTTTCCATAAACTCTCTATCTTGTTTTTTGAATAGTGGCTTTATTATAGATTTTTTTAAGGAATTTGGGAAAGTACTGACACTGTTTGTGTTCTTAAGGGCTCGAATGATTCTTAACACAACGTTTGGTAAACATGGAGCCATAAACAGAGTCTTTCCTATTTATAATATTCTTAGTGACTCTGTCTCCTGAATTAATAATGGGCTGAATTTTGTCAGCAAAATAATTATTAAATACATTACAAATGCACTTTGGATCAGAGATGACTTTGTTATTATTAATTATAAGTTTATTAATGTTATTCTTTGGAATATTTAACTTTGACTGGTTTATAATTTGCCATGTAGTTTTCGATTTATTATAATTATGATGTCTTTATTTTATGGGTATTTTGAGCTCGTTGAGTTAAATTAATAATCTTTTTAAAGAGCTTCGTATAATTTTTAAATATTATTTTATTCTGGAGAGTAGGTTTTAATCGGAACTGCCAAAGTAATTGCCGTTTTTTCACACTGCATCTTTTAATTCATTTTTGTTTTTTATGCACATTAATCGAAATCATAGTTTCGGGGAAGCACTGTTTGTATAGCAACGAGAAGATATCTGAAAACGAATTAAACGCTACATTTGGGTCATTTGCTTCATATACTTCTGAAAACGACAGACTCCGCAGATAGGCTTTAAATTTATTAATGTTATCGTTACTATAATCACGTTTTCTCCTACTCCACCGACTAAAAGTACATATCGTGCTTATTGGGCATTTCAGTAGTTGGGCTGTGTGATCCGATAACGCTAATTCTAATACCGACGATTGACAGCGCCTGTTAAAGTTATGCGCAAAATTGTCAATGCATGTTTTGCTGTTAATACGAGTTTGTTGATAAAGCTCCAGTTTCAAGTTAAAACTTACTAACATATTTTCGAATTCTATTGACTGATTAGTTCTTTTAAGTACATCTATATTAAAGTCTCCCGCTAATACAATATTTTTACAATCTGTTTTTATTAAAAATTGTAATATGTGTTCTAATTTATTAATACATTCATTGAAATTATTAGAATTTGGTACTCTGTAAATACAAACACATACAATTTTATGGATAGTCAGTTCAATGGCACAACATTCAAAGACACCACTTGCAGATATTTTTGCTATTTTTGGCAGTTCTCTCCATTGGTAATCGGATCTCACTAGTATTCAAGCTCCACCTCTTTTGGTTTCATTTCGATTGAAACAGGCTGCTAGGCTGTAATTGTACAGAGTCAGATGTTTTTCATACGGTTCCATCATAAAATGCTCCGTAATACATAAGACATCTACGACTATGTTTCTATCAATTAATTCATTTAAACAAAATGCAAGAGAATCGCATTTGGATAGCAGTCCTGCAATATTTTGGTGCATGATGTAAATATGTTAAGTCAAGAAAAAAATTATCTCCTGTTTTATTAGCGTCAATCAAACTTTGATATATGTCATCATGTTTCATAATGTCAATCATTAAGTCCAGCAGATCCTTAAATATAGTACATAGTCTAAGTTTATTTATTATACCAGAATATTTGTTAAACATACTACAGTCATATTCCAGATTTAGGTTACTGTCCAGAAGGAACGCGTGTCCATGAGTCAATATTTCCAAGTATAAAAGATTGTTAAATGTCTCCACTCGACAGTTGAATAAACTAATGTCAAATGGATACTTATATGTTGGCATACAAATAATGATGTTAAGATAAGGATAAAGACAAGGATAAAGATAAGGATAATGATAAGGATAAAGATAAGGACAAAGATAACGACAAAGATAACGACAAAGATAACGACAAAGATAAGGACAAAGATAAGGACAAAGATAAGGACAAAGATAACGACAAAGATAAGGACAAAGATAACGACAAAGATAACGACAAAGATAACGACAAAGATAAGGACAAAGATAACGACAAAGATAACGACAAAGATAACGACAAAGATAAGGACAAAGATAAGGACAAAGATAAGGACAAAGATAAGGACAAAGATAAGGACAAAGATAACGACAAAGATAACGACAAAGATAACGACAAAGATAACGACAAAGATAACGACAAAGATAACGACAAAGATAACGACAAAGATAAGGACAAAGATAACGACAAAGATAACGACAAAGATAACGACAAAGATAACGACAAAGATAACGACAAAGATAACGACAAAGATAACGACAAAGATAACGACAAAGATAACGACAAAGATAACGACAAAGATAACGACAAAGATAACGACAAAGATAACGACAAAGATAACGACAAAGATAACGACAAAGATAACGACAAAGATAACGACAAAGATAACGACAAAGATAACGACAAAGATAACGACAAAGATAACGACAAAGATAACGACAAAGATAAGGACAAAGATAAGGATAAAGATAAGACAATTTCTTTATTAGTTGAGTTACCCCAAAAGATAACCCCATATCTGAGAACAGATTCAGTTAGCCCGTAGTAAGCGGTTAATAACGCATCTACGTTAGCCGTTCGTGAAAGCATATGCAAGGCGTACGCACTACTGCTTATTCTTTTAGTCAGGGTCTCAATGTGCGCCTTCCAATTTAAATTCCGATCGATTGTCAGTCCTAGAAACTTAGTTGTATTAACTGTGTCAATCGTAATGTCATTGTACTTTATGTCAAGATTAGGAAGAGTCAGTGAGCGTTGGCCAAAATGCATCATAACTGTCTTATTTAAATTTATTTTTAAATGGTTATTATCCACCCATTCTATAATTTTTAGCAAAGTATTACTTATTTCCTCTTTATAGAAATCTATTTGATTGCACGGTATTGTTATTGTACTGTCATCTGCGAATAATGTCACCGGATGTTTGATTGCCATTGGAAAGTCATTTATATAGATAGTAAAAAGCGGTGGTCCCAGTATACTTCCTTGTGGAACTCCGTAGACAACGTCGCGTTCATCCGATACAAATATTTCTTCTCTTTTGGTACTAGTATTTAGTCTGCTTATTTCAGTCATTTCTTTTCTGTAAGTTAGGTACGATTTTAAGAGCTCAAGAACGTTTCCTCTTACCCCGTAAGCTTCAAGCTTTTTCAATAAAATATCATGTTGCACGTAGTCGAATGCCTGGGTCATGTCACAAAATATCGCACATACTGGTTTATTTATATCCATATTTGTCATAATAGTATGCAAAAAGTCATAAATTGCCATGTTAATTGTCTTGTTTTTCCTAAATCCTTTTTGTTCGTTGCAAAGAATATTATTTTTCTCTAAATAAAAATTAAGTTCCATATAAATGTACTCTTCAATTATTCTCGAGAATATCGGAATCAACGAAATCGGTCTGTAGTTTTCCATAAACTCTCTATCTTGTTTTTTGAATAGTGGCTTTATTATAGATTTTTTTAAGGAATTTGGGAAAGTACTGACACTGTTTGTGTTCTTAAGGGCTCGAATGATTCTTAACACAACGTTTGGTAAACATGGAGCCATAAACAGAGTCTTTCCTATTTATAATATTCTTAGTGACTCTGTCTCCTGAATTAATAATGGGCTGAATTTTGTCAGCAAAATAATTATTAAATACATTACAAATGCACTTTGGATCAGAGATGACTTTGTTATTATTAATTATAAGTTTATTAATGTTATTCTTTGGAATATTTAACTTTGACTGGTTTATAATTTGCCATGTAGTTTTCGATTTATTATAATTATGATGTCTTTATTTTATGGGTATTTTGAGCTCGTTGAGTTAAATTAATAATCTTTTTAAAGAGCTTCGTATAATTTTTAAATATTATTTTATTCTGGAGAGTAGGTTTTAATCGGAACTGCCAAAGTAATTGCCGTTTTTTCACACTGCATCTTTTAATTCATTTTTGTTTTTTATGCACATTAATCGAAATCATAGTTTCGGGGAAGCACTGTTTGTATAGCAACGAGAAGATATCTGAAAACGAATTAAACGCTACATTTGGGTCATTTGCTTCATATACTTCTGAAAACGACAGACTCCGCAGATAGGCTTTAAATTTATTAATGTTATCGTTACTATAATCACGTTTTCTCCTACTCCACCGACTAAAAGTACATATCGTGCTTATTGGGCATTTCAGTAGTTGGGCTGTGTGATCCGATAACGCTAATTCTAATACCGACGATTGACAGCGCCTGTTAAAGTTATGCGCAAAATTGTCAATGCATGTTTTGCTGTTAATACGAGTTGGTTGATAAAGCTCCAGTTTCAAGTTAAAACTTACTAACATATTTTCGAATTCTATTGACTGATTAGTTCTTTTAAGTACATCTATATTAAAGTCTCCCGCTACTACAATATTTTTACAATCTGTTTTTATTAAAAATTGTAATATGTGTTCTAATTTATTAATACATTCATTGAAATTATTAGAATTTGGTACTCTGTAAATACAAACACATACAATTTTATGGATAGTCAGTTCAATGGCACAACATTTAAAGACACCACTTGCAGATATTTTTGCTATTTTTGGCAGTTCTCTCCATTGGTGATCGGATCTCACTAGTATGCAAGCTCCACCTCTTTTGGTTTCATTTCGATTGAAACAGGCTGCTAGGCTGTAATTGTACAGAGTCAGATGTTTTTCATACGGTTCCATCATAAAATGCTCCGTAATACATAAGACATCTACGACTATGTTTCTATCAATTAATTCATTTAAACAAACTGCAAGAGAATCGCATTTGGATAGCAGTCCTGCAATATTTTGGTGCATGATGTAAATATGTTAAGTCAAGAAAAAAATTATCTCCTGTTTTATTAGCGTCAATCAAACTTTGATATATGTCATCATGTTTCATAATGTCAATCATTAAGTCCAGCAGATCCTTAAATATAGTACATAGTCCAAGTTTATTTATTATACCAGAATATTTGTTAAACATACTACAGTCATATTCCAGATTTAGGTTACTGTCCAGAAGGAACGCGTGTCCATGAGTCAATATTTCCAAGTATAAAAGATTGTTAAATGTCTCCACTCGACAGTTGAATAAACTAATGTCAAATGGATACTTATATGTTGGCATACAAATAATGATGTTAAGATAAGGATAAAGACAAGGATAAAGATAAGGATAATGATAAGGATAAAGATAAGGACAAAGATAACGACAAAGATAACGACAAAGATAACGACAAAGATAAGGACAAAGATAAGGACAAAGATAAGGACAAAGATAACGACAAAGATAAGGACAAAGATAACGACAAAGATAACGACAAAGATAACGACAAAGATAAGGACAAAGATAACGACAAAGATAACGACAAAGATAACGACAAAGATAAGGACAAAGATAAGGACAAAGATAAGGACAAAGATAAGGACAAAGATAACGACAAAGATAACGACAAAGATAACGACAAAGATAACGACAAAGATAACGACAAAGATAACGACAAAGATAACGACAAAGATAACGACAAAGATAACGACAAAGATAACGACAAAGATAACGACAAAGATAACGACAAAGATAACGACAAAGATAAGGACAAAGATAACGACAAAGATAACGACAAAGATAACGACAAAGATAACGACAAAGATAACGACAAAGATAACGACAAAGATAACGACAAAGATAACGACAAAGATAACGACAAAGATAACGACAAAGATAACGACAAAGATAACGACAAAGATAACGACAAAGATAACGACAAAGATAACGACAAAGATAACGACAAAGATAACGACAAAGATAACGACAAAGATAACGACAAAGATAACGACAAAGATAACGACAAAGATAACGACAAAGATAACGACAAAGATAACGACAAAGATAACGACAAAGATAACGACAAAGATAACGACAAAGATAACGACAAAGATAACGACAAAGATAACGACAAAGATAACGACAAAGATAACGACAAAGATAACGACAAAGATAAGGATAAAGATAAGACAATTTCTTTATTAGTTGAGTTACCCCAAAAGATAACCCCATATCTGAGAACAGATTCAGTTAGCCCGTAGTAAGCGGTTAATAACGCATCTACGTTAGCCGTTCGTGAAAGCATATGCAAGGCGTACGCACTACTGCTTATTCTTTTAGTCAGGGTCTCAATGTGCGCCTTCCAATTTAAATTCCGATCGATTGTCAGTCCTAGAAACTTAGTTGTATTAACTGTGTCAATCGTAATGTCATTGTACTTTATGTCAAGATTAGGAAGAGTCAGTGAGCGTTGGCCAAAATGCATCATAACTGTCTTATTTAAATTTATTTTTAAATGGTTATTATCCACCCATTCTATAATTTTTAGCAAAGTATTACTTATTTCCTCTTTATAGAAATCTATTTGATTGCACGGTATTGTTATTGTACTGTCATCTGCGAATAATGTCACCGGATGTTTGATTGCCATTGGAAAGTCATTTATATAGATAGTAAAAAGCGGTGGTCCCAGTATACTTCCTTGTGGAACTCCGTAGACAACGTCGCGTTCATCCGATACAAATATTTCTTCTCTTTTGGTACTAGTATTTAGTCTGCTTATTTCAGTCATTTCTTTTCTGTAAGTTAGGTACGATTTTAAGAGCTCAAGAACGTTTCCTCTTACCCCGTAAGCTTCAAGCTTTTTCAATAAAATATCATGTTGCACGTAGTCGAATGCCTGGGTCATGTCACAAAATATCGCACATACTGGTTTATTTATATCCATATTTGTCATAATAGTATGCAAAAAGTCATAAATTGCCATGTTAATTGTCTTGTTTTTCCTAAATCCTTTTTGTTCGTTGCAAAGAATATTATTTTTCTCTAAATAAAAATTAAGTTCCATATAAATGTACTCTTCAATTATTCTCGAGAATATCGGAATCAACGAAATCGGTGTGTAGTTTTCCATAAACTCTCTATCTTGTTTTTTGAATAGTGGCTTTATTATAGATTTTTTTAAGGAATTTGGGAAAGTACTGACACTGTTTGTGTTCTTAAGGGCTCGAATGATTCTTAACACAACGTTTGGTAAACATGGAGCCATAAACAGAGTCTTTCCTATTTATAATATTCTTAGTGACTCTGTCTCCTGAATTAATAATGGGCTGAATTTTGTCAGCAAAATAATTATTAAATACATTACAAATGCACTTTGGATCAGAGATGACTTTGTTATTATTAATTATAAGTTTATTAATGTTATTCTTTGGAATATTTAACTTTGACTGGTTTATAATTTGCCATGTAGTTTTCGATTTATTATAATTATGATGTCTTTATTTTATGGGTATTTTGAGCTCGTTGAGTTAAATTAATAATCTTTTTAAAGAGCTTCGTATAATTTTTAAATATTATTTTATTCTGGAGAGTAGGTTTTAATCGGAACTGCCAAAGTAATTGCCGTTTTTTCACACTGCATCTTTTAATTCATTTTTGTTTTTTATGCACATTAATCGAAATCATAGTTTCGGGGAAGCACTGTTTGTATAGCAACGAGAAGATATCTGAAAACGAATTAAACGCTACATTTGGGTCATTTGCTTCATATACTTCTGAAAACGACAGACTCCGCAGATAGGCTTTAAATTTATTAATGTTATCGTTACTATAATCACGTTTTCTCCTACTCCACCGACTAAAAGTACATATCGTGCTTATTGGGCATTTCAGTAGTTGGGCTGTGTGATCCGATAACGCTAATTCTAATACCGACGATTGACAGCGCCTGTTAAAGTTATGCGCAAAATTGTCAATGCATGTTTTGCTGTTAATACGAGTTGGTTGATAAAGCTCCAGTTTCAAGTTAAAACTTACTAACATATTTTCGAATTCTATTGACTGATTAGTTCTTTTAAGTACATCTATATTAAAGTCTCCCGCTACTACAATATTTTTACAATCTGTTTTTATTAAAAATTGTAATATGTGTTCTAATTTATTAATACATTCATTGAAATTATTAGAATTTGGTACTCTGTAAATACAAACACATACAATTTTATGGATAGTCAGTTCAATGGCACAACATTTAAAGACACCACTTGCAGATATTTTTGCTATTTTTGGCAGTTCTCTCCATTGGTGATCGGATCTCACTAGTATGCAAGCTCCACCTCTTTTGGTTTCATTTCGATTGAAACAGGCTGCTAGGCTGTAATTGTACAGAGTCAGATGTTTTTCATACGGTTCCATCATAAAATGCTCCGTAATACATAAGACATCTACGACTATGTTTCTATCAATTAATTCATTTAAACAAACTGCAAGAGAATCGCATTTGGATAGCAGTCCTGCAATATTTTGGTGCATGATGTAAATATGTTAAGTCAAGAAAAAAATTATCTCCTGTTTTATTAGCGTCAATCAAACTTTGATATATGTCATCATGTTTCATAATGTCAATCATTAAGTCCAGCAGATCCTTAAATATAGTACATAGTCCAAGTTTATTTATTATACCAGAATATTTGTTAAACATACTACAGTCATATTCCAGATTTAGGTTACTGTCCAGAAGGAACGCGTGTCCATGAGTCAATATTTCCAAGTATAAAAGATTGTTAAATGTCTCCACTCGACAGTTGAATAAACTAATGTCAAATGGATACTTATATGTTGGCATACAAATAATGATGTTAAGATAAGGATAAAGACAAGGATAAAGATAAGGATAATGATAAGGATAAAGATAAGGACAAAGATAACGACAAAGATAACGACAAAGATAACGACAAAGATAAGGACAAAGATAAGGACAAAGATAAGGACAAAGATAACGACAAAGATAAGGACAAAGATAACGACAAAGATAACGACAAAGATAACGACAAAGATAAGGACAAAGATAACGACAAAGATAACGACAAAGATAACGACAAAGATAAGGACAAAGATAAGGACAAAGATAAGGACAAAGATAACGACAAAGATAACGACAAAGATAACGACAAAGATAACGACAAAGATAACGACAAAGATAACGACAAAGATAAGGACAAAGATAAGGACAAAGATAACGACAAAGATAACGACAAAGATAACGACAAAGATAACGACAAAGATAACGACAAAGATAACGACAAAGATAACGACAAAGATAACGACAAAGATAACGACAAAGATAACGACAAAGATAACGACAAAGATAACGACAAAGATAACGACAAAGATAACGACAAAGATAACGACAAAGATAAGGACTAAGATAAGGATAAAGATAAGACAATTTCTTTATTAGTTGAGTTACCCCAAAAGATAACCCCATATCTGAGAACAGATTCAGTTAGCCCGTAGTAAGCGGTTAATAACGCATCTACGTTAGCCGTTCGTGAAAGCATATGCAAGGCGTACGCACTACTGCTTATTCTTTTAGTCAGGGTCTCAATGTGCGCCTTCCAATTTAAATTCCGATCGATTGTCAGTCCTAGAAACTTAGTTGTATTAACTGTGTCAATCGTAATGTCATTGTACTTTATGTCAAGATTAGGAAGAGTCAGTGAGCGTTGGCCAAAATGCATCATAACTGTCTTATTTAAATTTATTTTTAAATGGTTATTATCCACCCATTCTATAATTTTTAGCAAAGTATTACTTATTTCCTCTTTATAGAAATCTATTTGATTGCACGGTATTGTTATTGTACTGTCATCTGCGAATAATGTCACCGGATGTTTGATTGCCATTGGAAAGTCATTTATATAGATAGTAAAAAGCGGTGGTCCCAGTATACTTCCTTGTGGAACTCCGTAGACAACGTCGCGTTCATCCGATACAAATATTTCTTCTCTTTTGGTACTAGTATTTAGTCTGCTTATTTCAGTCATTTCTTTTCTGTAAGTTAGGTACGATTTTAAGAGCTCAAGAACGTTTCCTCTTACCCCGTAAGCTTCAAGCTTTTTCAATAAAATATCATGTTGCACGTAGTCGAATGCCTGGGTCATGTCACAAAATATCGCACATACTGGTTTATTTATATCCATATTTGTCATAATAGTATGCAAAAAGTCATAAATTGCCATGTTAATTGTCTTGTTTTTCCTAAATCCTTTTTGTTCGTTGCAAAGAATATTATTTTTCTCTAAATAAAAATTAAGTTCCATATAAATGTACTCTTCAATTATTCTCGAGAATATCGGAATCAACGAAATCGGTCTGTAGTTTTCCATAAACTCTCTATCTTGTTTTTTGAATAGTGGCTTTATTATAGATTTTTTTAAGGAATTTGGGAAAGTACTGACACTGTTTGTGTTCTTAAGGGCTCGAATGATTCTTAACACAACGTTTGGTAAACATGGAGCCATAAACAGAGTCTTTCCTATTTATAATATTCTTAGTGACTCTGTCTCCTGAATTAATAATGGGCTGAATTTTGTCAGCAAAATAATTATTAAATACATTACAAATGCACTTTGGATCAGAGATGACTTTGTTATTATTAATTATAAGTTTATTAATGTTATTCTTTGGAATATTTAACTTTGACTGGTTTATAATTTGCCATGTAGTTTTCGATTTATTATAATTATGATGTCTTTATTTTGTGGGTATTTTGAGCTCGTTGAGTTAAATTAATAATCTTTTTAAAGAGCTTCGTATAATTTTTAAATATTATTTTATTCTGGAGAGTAGGTTTTAATCGGAACTGCCAAAGTAATTGCCGTTTTTTCACACTGCATCTTTTAATTCATTTTTGTTTTTTATGCACATTAATCGAAATCATAGTTTCGGGGAAGCACTGTTTGTATAGCAACGAGAAGATATCTGAAAACGAATTAAACGCTACATTTGGGTCATTTGCTTCATATACTTCTGAAAACGACAGACTCCGCAGATAGGCTTTAAATTTATTAATGTTATCGTTACTATAATCACGTTTTCTCCTACTCCACCGACTAAAAGTACATATCGTGCTTATTGGGCATTTCAGTAGTTGGGCTGTGTGATCCGATAACGCTAATTCTAATACCGACGATTGACAGCGCCTGTTAAAGTTATGCGCAAAATTGTCAATGCATGTTTTGCTGTTAATACGAGTTGGTTGATAAAGCTCCAGTTTCAAGTTAAAACTTACTAACATATTTTCGAATTCTATTGACTGATTAGTTCTTTTAAGTACATCTATATTAAAGTCTCCCGCTACTACAATATTTTTACAATCTGTTTTTATTAAAAATTGTAATATGTGTTCTAATTTATTAATACATTCATTGAAATTATTAGAATTTGGTACTCTGTAAATACAAACACATACAATTTTATGGATAGTCAGTTCAATGGCACAACATTTAAAGACACCACTTGCAGATATTTTTGCTATTTTTGGCAGTTCTCTCCATTGGTGATCGGATCTCACTAGTATGCAAGCTCCACCTCTTTTGGTTTCATTTCGATTGAAACAGGCTGCTAGGCTGTAATTGTACAGAGTCAGATGTTTTTCATACGGTTCCATCATAAAATGCTCCGTAATACATAAGACATCTACGACTATGTTTCTATCAATTAATTCATTTAAACAAACTGCAAGAGAATCGCATTTGGATAGCAGTCCTGCAATATTTTGGTGCATGATGTAAATATGTTAAGTCAAGAAAAAAATTATCTCCTGTTTTATTAGCGTCAATCAAACTTTGATATATGTCATCATGTTTCATAATGTCAATCATTAAGTCCAGCAGATCCTTAAATATAGTACATAGTCCAAGTTTATTTATTATACCAGAATATTTGTTAAACATACTACAGTCATATTCCAGATTTAGGTTACTGTCCAGAAGGAACGCGTGTCCATGAGTCAATATTTCCAAGTATAAAAGATTGTTAAATGTCTCCACTCGACAGTTGAATAAACTAATGTCAAATGGATACTTATATGTTGGCATACAAATAATGATGTTAAGATAAGGATAAAGACAAGGATAAAGATAAGGATAATGATAAGGATAAAGATAAGGACAAAGATAACGACAAAGATAACGACAAAGATAACGACAAAGATAAGGACAAAGATAAGGACAAAGATAAGGACAAAGATAACGACAAAGATAAGGACAAAGATAACGACAAAGATAACGACAAAGATAACGACAAAGATAAGGACAAAGATAACGACAAAGATAACGACAAAGATAAGGACAAAGATAAGGACAAAGATAAGGACAAAGATAAGGACAAAGATAAGGACAAAGATAACGACAAAGATAACGACAAAGATAACGACAAAGATAACGACAAAGATAACGACAAAGATAACGACAAAGATAACGACAAAGATAACGACAAAGATAACGACAAAGATAACGACAAAGATAACGACAAAGATAACGACAAAGATAACGACAAAGATAACGACAAAGATAACGACAAAGATAACGACAAAGATAACGACAAAGATAACGACAAAGATAACGACAAAGATAACGACAAAGATAACGACAAAGATAACGACAAAGATAACGACAAAGATAACGACAAAGATAACGACAAAGATAACGACAAAGATAACGACAAAGATAAGGATAAAGATAAGACAATTTCTTTATTAGTTGAGTTACCCCAAAAGATAACCCCATATCTGAGAACAGATTCAGTTAGCCCGTAGTAAGCGGTTAATAACGCATCTACGTTAGCCGCTCGTGAAAGCATATGCAAGGCGTACGCACTACTGCTTATTCTTTTAGTCAGGGTCTCAATGTGCGCCTTCCAATTTAAATTCCGATCGATTGTCAGTCCTAGAAACTTAGTTGTATTAACTGTGTCAATCGTAATGTCATTGTACTTTATGTCAAGATTAGGAAGAGTCAGTGAGCGTTGGCCAAAATGCATCATAACTGTCTTATTTAAATTTATTTTTAAATGGTTATTATCCACCCATTCTATAATTTTTAGCAAAGTATTACTTATTTCCTCTTTATAGAAATCTATTTGATTGCACGGTATTGTTATTGTACTGTCATCTGCGAATAATGTCACCGGATGTTTGATTGCCATTGGAAAGTCATTTATATAGATAGTAAAAAGCGGTGGTCCCAGTATACTTCTTTGTGGAACTCCGTAGACAACGTCGCGTTCATCCGATACAAATATTTCTTCTCTTTTGGTACTAGTATATAGTCTGCTTATTTCAGTCATTTCTTTTCTGTAAGTTAGGTACGATTTTAAGAGCTCAAGAACGTTTCCTCTTACCCCGTAAGCTTCAAGCTTTTTCAATAAAATATCATGTTGCACGTAGTCGAATGCCTGGGTCATGTCACAAAATATCGCACATACTGGTTTATTTATATCCATATTTGTCATAATAGTATGCAAAAAGTCATAAATTGCCATGTTAATTGTCTTGTTTTTCCTAAATCCTTTTTGTTCGTTGCAAAGAATATTATTTTTCTCTAAATAAAAATTAAGTTCCATATAAATGTACTCTTCAATTATTCTCGAGAATATCGGAATCAACGAAATCGGTCTGTAGTTTTCCATAAACTCTCTATCTTGTTTTTTGAATAGTGGCTTTATTATAGATTTTTTTAAGGAATTTGGGAAAGTACTGACACTGTTTGTGTTCTTAAGGGCTCGAATGATTCTTAACACAACGTTTGGTAAACATGGAGCCATAAACAGAGTCTTTCCTATTTATAATATTCTTAGTGACTCTGTCTCCTGAATTAATAATGGGCTGAATTTTGTCAGCAAAATAATTATTAAATACATTACAAATGCACTTTGGATCAGAGATGACTTTGTTATTATTAATTATAAGTTTATTAATGTTATTCTTTGGAATATTTAACTTTGACTGGTTTATAATTTGCCATGTAGTTTTCGATTTATTATAATTATGATGTCTTTATTTTGTGGGTATTTTGAGCTCGTTGAGTTAAATTAATAATCTTTTTAAAGAGCTTCGTATAATTTTTAAATATTATTTTATTCTGGAGAGTAGGTTTTAATCGGAACTGCCAAAGTAATTGCCGTTTTTTCACACTGCATCTTTTAATTCATTTTTGTTTTTTATGCACATTAATCGAAATCATAGTTTCGGGGAAGCACTGTTTGTATAGCAACGAGAAGATATCTGAAAACGAATTAAACGCTACATTTGGGTCATTTGCTTCATATACTTCTGAAAACGACAGACTCCGCAGATAGGCTTTAAATTTATTAATGTTATCGTTACTATAATCACGTTTTCTCCTACTCCACCGACTAAAAGTACATATCGTGCTTATTGGGCATTTCAGTAGTTGGGCTGTGTGATCCGATAACGCTAATTCTAATACCGACGATTGACAGCGCCTGTTAAAGTTATGCGCAAAATTGTCAATGCATGTTTTGCTGTTAATACGAGTTGGTTGATAAAGCTCCAGTTTCAAGTTAAAACTTACTAACATATTTTCGAATTCTATTGACTGATTAGTTCTTTTAAGTACATCTATATTAAAGTCTCCCGCTACTACAATATTTTTACAATCTGTTTTTATTAAAAATTGTAATATGTGTTCTAATTTATTAATACATTCATTGAAATTATTAGAATTTGGTACTCTGTAAATACAAACACATACAATTTTATGGATAGTCAGTTCAATGGCACAACATTTAAAGACACCACTTGCAGATATTTTTGCTATTTTTGGCAGTTCTCTCCATTGGTGATCGGATCTCACTAGTATGCAAGCTCCACCTCTTTTGGTTTCATTTCGATTGAAACAGGCTGCTAGGCTGTAATTGTACAGAGTCAGATGTTTTTCATACGGTTCCATCATAAAATGCTCCGTAATACATAAGACATCTACGACTATGTTTCTATCAATTAATTCATTTAAACAAACTGCAAGAGAATCGCATTTGGATAGCAGTCCTGCAATATTTTGGTGCATGATGTAAATATGTTAAGTCAAGAAAAAAATTATCTCCTGTTTTATTAGCGTCAATCAAACTTTGATATATGTCATCATGTTTCATAATGTCAATCATTAAGTCCAGCAGATCCTTAAATATAGTACATAGTCCAAGTTTATTTATTATACCAGAATATTTGTTAAACATACTACAGTCATATTCCAGATTTAGGTTACTGTCCAGAAGGAACGCGTGTCCATGAGTCAATATTTCCAAGTATAAAAGATTGTTAAATGTCTCCACTCGACAGTTGAATAAACTAATGTCAAATGGATACTTATATGTTGGCATACAAATAATGATGTTAAGATAAGGATAAAGACAAGGATAAAGATAAGGATAATGATAAGGATAAAGATAAGGACAAAGATAACGACAAAGATAACGACAAAGATAACGACAAAGATAAGGACAAAGATAAGGACAAAGATAAGGACAAAGATAACGACAAAGATAAGGACAAAGATAACGACAAAGATAACGACAAAGATAACGACAAAGATAAGGACAAAGATAACGACAAAGATAACGACAAAGATAAGGACAAAGATAAGGACAAAGATAAGGACAAAGATAAGGACAAAGATAAGGACAAAGATAACGACAAAGATAACGACAAAGATAACGACAAAGATAACGACAAAGATAACGACAAAGATAACGACAAAGATAACGACAAAGATAACGACAAAGATAACGACAAAGATAACGACAAAGATAACGACAAAGATAACGACAAAGATAACGACAAAGATAACGACAAAGATAACGACAAAGATAACGACAAAGATAACGACAAAGATAACGACAAAGATAACGACAAAGATAACGACAAAGATAACGACAACGATAACGACAAAGATAACGACAAAGATAAGGACAAAGATAAGGATAAAGATAAGACAATTTCTTTATTAGTTGAGTTACCCCAAAAGATAACCCCATATCTGAGAACAGATTCAGTTAGCCCGTAGTAAGCGGTTAATAACGCATCTACGTTAGCCGTTCGTGAAAGCATATGCAAGGCGTACGCACTACTGCTTATTCTTTTAGTCAGGGTCTCAATGTGCGCCTTCCAATTTAAATTCCGATCGATTGTCAGTCCTAGAAACTTAGTTGTATTAACTGTGTCAATCGTAATGTCATTGTACTTTATGTCAAGATTAGGAAGAGTCAGTGAGCGTTGGCCAAAATGCATCATAACTGTCTTATTTAAATTTATTTTTAAATGGTTATTATCCACCCATTCTATAATTTTTAGCAAAGTATTACTTATTTCCTCTTTATAGAAATCTATTTGATTGCACGGTATTGTTATTGTACTGTCATCTGCGAATAATGTCACCGGATGTTTGATTGCCATTGGAAAGTCATTTATATAGATAGTAAAAAGCGGTGGTCCCAGTATACTTCCTTGTGGAACTCCGTAGACAACGTCGCGTTCATCCGATACAAATATTTCTTCTCTTTTGGTACTAGTATTTAGTCTGCTTATTTCAGTCATTTCTTTTCTGTAAGTTAGGTACGATTTTAAGAGCTCAAGAACGTTTCCTCTTACCCCGTAAGCTTCAAGCTTTTTCAATAAAATATCATGTTGCACGTAGTCGAATGCCTGGGTCATGTCACAAAATATCGCACATACTGGTTTATTTATATCCATATTTGTCATAATAGTATGCAAAAAGTCATAAATTGCCATGTTAATTGTCTTGTTTTTCCTAAATCCTTTTTGTTCGTTGCAAAGAATATTATTTTTCTCTAAATAAAAATTAAGTTCCATATAAATGTACTCTTCAATTATTCTCGAGAATATCGGAATCAACGAAATCGGTCTGTAGTTTTCCATAAACTCTCTATCTTGTTTTTTGAATAGTGGCTTTATTATAGATTTTTTTAAGGAATTTGGGAAAGTACTGACACTGTTTGTGTTCTTAAGGGCTCGAATGATTCTTAACACAACGTTTGGTAAACATGGAGCCATAAACAGAGTCTTTCCTATTTATAATATTCTTAGTGACTCTGTCTCCTGAATTAATAATGGGCTGAATTTTGTCAGCAAAATAATTATTAAATACATTACAAATGCACTTTGGATCAGAGATGACTTTGTTATTATTAATTATAAGTTTATTAATGTTATTCTTTGGAATATTTAACTTTGACTGGTTTATAATTTGCCATGTAGTTTTCGATTTATTATAATTATGATGTCTTTATTTTATGGGTATTTTGAGCTCGTTGAGTTAAATTAATAATCTTTTTAAAGAGCTTCGTATAATTTTTAAATATTATTTTATTCTGGAGAGTAGGTTTTAATCGGAACTGCCAAAGTAATTGCCGTTTTTTCACACTGCATCTTTTAATTCATTTTTGTTTTTTATGCACATTAATCGAAATCATAGTTTCGGGGAAGCACTGTTTGTATAGCAACGAGAAGATATCTGAAAACGAATTAAACGCTACATTTGGGTCATTTGCTTCATATACTTCTGAAAACGACAGACTCCGCAGATAGGCTTTAAATTTATTAATGTTATCGTTACTATAATCACGTTTTCTCCTACTCCACCGACTAAAAGTACATATCGTGCTTATTGGGCATTTCAGTAGTTGGGCTGTGTGATCCGATAACGCTAATTCTAATACCGACGATTGACAGCGCCTGTTAAAGTTATGCGCAAAATTGTCAATGCATGTTTTGCTGTTAATACGAGTTGGTTGATAAAGCTCCAGTTTCAAGTTAAAACTTACTAACATATTTTCGAATTCTATTGACTGATTAGTTCTTTTAAGTACATCTATATTAAAGTCTCCCGCTACTACAATATTTTTACAATCTGTTTTTATTAAAAATTGTAATATGTGTTCTAATTTATTAATACATTCATTGAAATTATTAGAATTTGGTACTCTGTAAATACAAACACATACAATTTTATGGATAGTCAGTTCAATGGCACAACATTTAAAGACACCACTTGCAGATATTTTTGCTATTTTTGGCAGTTCTCTCCATTGGTGATCGGATCTCACTAGTATGCAAGCTCCACCTCTTTTGGTTTCATTTCGATTGAAACAGGCTGCTAGGCTGTAATTGTACAGAGTCAGATGTTTTTCATACGGTTCCATCATAAAATGCTCCGTAATACATAAGACATCTACGACTATGTTTCTATCAATTAATTCATTTAAACAAACTGCAAGAGAATCGCATTTGGATAGCAGTCCTGCAATATTTTGGTGCATGATGTAAATATGTTAAGTCAAGAAAAAAATTATCTCCTGTTTTATTAGCGTCAATCAAACTTTGATATATGTCATCATGTTTCATAATGTCAATCATTAAGTCCAGCAGATCCTTAAATATAGTACATAGTCCAAGTTTATTTATTATACCAGAATATTTGTTAAACATACTACAGTCATATTCCAGATTTAGGTTACTGTCCAGAAGGAACGCGTGTCCATGAGTCAATATTTCCAAGTATAAAAGATTGTTAAATGTCTCCACTCGACAGTTGAATAAACTAATGTCAAATGGATACTTATATGTTGGCATACAAATAATGATGTTAAGATAAGGATAAAGACAAGGATAAAGATAAGGATAATGATAAGGATAAAGATAAGGACAAAGATAACGACAAAGATAACGACAAAGATAACGACAAAGATAAGGACAAAGATAAGGACAAAGATAAGGACAAAGATAACGACAAAGATAAGGACAAAGATAACGACAAAGATAACGACAAAGATAACGACAAAGATAAGGACAAAGATAACGACAAAGATAACGACAAAGATAACGACAAAGATAACGACAAAGATAAGGACAAAGATAAGGACAAAGATAAGGACAAAGATAAGGACAAAGATAAGGACAAAGATAAGGACAAAGATAACGACAAAGATAACGACAAAGATAACGACAAAGATAACGACAAAGATAACGACAAAGATAACGACAAAGATAACGACAAAGATAACGACAAAGATAACGACAAAGATAACGACAAAGATAACGACAAAGATAACGACAAAGATAACGACAAAGATAACGACAAAGATAACGACAAAGATAACGACAAAGATAACGACAAAGATAACGACAAAGATAACGACAAAGATAACGACAAAGATAACGACAAAGATAACGACAAAGATAACGACAAAGATAACGACAAAGATAAGGATAAAGATAAGACAATTTCTTTATTAGTTGAGTTACCCCAAAAGATAACCCCATATCTGAGAACAGATTCAGTTAGCCCGTAGTAAGCGGTTAATAACGCATCTACGTTAGCCGTTCGTGAAAGCATATGCAAGGCGTACGCACTACTGCTTATTCTTTTAGTCAGGGTCTCAATGTGCGCCTTCCAATTTAAATTCCGATCGATTGTCAGTCCTAGAAACTTAGTTGTATTAACTGTGTCAATCGTAATGTCATTGTACTTTATGTCAAGATTAGGAAGAGTCAGTGAGCGTTGGCCAAAATGCATCATAACTGTCTTATTTAAATTTATTTTTAAATGGTTATTATCCACCCATTCTATAATTTTTAGCAAAGTATTACTTATTTCCTCTTTATAGAAATCTATTTGATTGCACGGTATTGTTATTGTACTGTCATCTGCGAATAATGTCACCGGATGTTTGATTGCCATTGGAAAGTCATTTATATAGATAGTAAAAAGCGGTGGTCCCAGTATACTTCCTTGTGGAACTCCGTAGACAACGTCGCGTTCATCCGATACAAATATTTCTTCTCTTTTGGTACTAGTATTTAGTCTGCTTATTTCAGTCATTTCTTTTCTGTAAGTTAGGTACGATTTTAAGAGCTCAAGAACGTTTCCTCTTACCCCGTAAGCTTCAAGCTTTTTCAATAAAATATCATGTTGCACGTAGTCGAATGCCTGGGTCATGTCACAAAATATCGCACATACTGGTTTATTTATATCCATATTTGTCATAATAGTATGCAAAAAGTCATAAATTGCCATGTTAATTGTCTTGTTTTTCCTAAATCCTTTTTGTTCGTTGCAAAGAATATTATTTTTCTCTAAATAAAAATTAAGTTCCATATAAATGTACTCTTCAATTATTCTCGAGAATATCGGAATCAACGAAATCGGTCTGTAGTTTTCCATAAACTCTCTATCTTGTTTTTTGAATAGTGGCTTTATTATAGATTTTTTTAAGGAATTTGGGAAAGTACTGACACTGTTTGTGTTCTTAAGGGCTCGAATGATTCTTAACACAACGTTTGGTAAACATGGAGCCATAAACAGAGTCTTTCCTATTTATAATATTCTTAGTGACTCTGTCTCCTGAATTAATAATGGGCTGAATTTTGTCAGCAAAATAATTATTAAATACATTACAAATGCACTTTGGATCAGAGATGACTTTGTTATTATTAATTATAAGTTTATTAATGTTATTCTTTGGAATATTTAACTTTGACTGGTTTATAATTTTGCCATGTAGTTTTCGATTTATTATAATTATGATGTCTTTATTTTATGGGTATTTTGAGCTCGTTGAGTTAAATTAATAATCTTTTTAAAGAGCTTCGTATAATTTTTAAATATTATTTTATTCTGGAGAGTAGGTTTTAATCGGAACTGCCAAAGTAATTGCCGTTTTTTCACACTGCATCTTTTAATTCATTTTTGTTTTTTATGCACATTAATCGAAATCATAGTTTCGGGGAAGCACTGTTTGTATAGCAACGAGAAGATATCTGAAAACGAATTAAACGCTACATTTGGGTCATTTGCTTCATATACTTCTGAAAACGACAGACTCCGCAGATAGGCTTTAAATTTATTAATGTTATCGTTACTATAATCACGTTTTCTCCTACTCCACCGACTAAAAGTACATATCGTGCTTATTGGGCATTTCAGTAGTTGGGCTGTGTGATCCGATAACGCTAATTCTAATACCGACGATTGACAGCGCCTGTTAAAGTTATGCGCAAAATTGTCAATGCATGTTTTGCTGTTAATACGAGTTGGTTGATAAAGCTCCAGTTTCAAGTTAAAACTTACTAACATATTTTCGAATTCTATTGACTGATTAGTTCTTTTAAGTACATCTATATTAAAGTCTCCCGCTACTACAATATTTTTACAATCTGTTTTTATTAAAAATTGTAATATGTGTTCTAATTTATTAATACATTCATTGAAATTATTAGAATTTGGTACTCTGTAAATACAAACACATACAATTTTATGGATAGTCAGTTCAATGGCACAACATTTAAAGACACCACTTGCAGATATTTTTGCTATTTTTGGCAGTTCTCTCCATTGGTGATCGGATCTCACTAGTATGCAAGCTCCACCTCTTTTGGTTTCATTTCGATTGAAACAGGCTGCTAGGCTGTAATTGTACAGAGTCAGATGTTTTTCATACGGTTCCATCATAAAATGCTCCGTAATACATAAGACATCTACGACTATGTTTCTATCAATTAATTCATTTAAACAAACTGCAAGAGAATCGCATTTGGATAGCAGTCCTGCAATATTTTGGTGCATGATGTAAATATGTTAAGTCAAGAAAAAAATTATCTCCTGTTTTATTAGCGTCAATCAAACTTTGATATATGTCATCATGTTTCATAATGTCAATCATTAAGTCCAGCAGATCCTTAAATATAGTACATAGTCCAAGTTTATTTATTATACCAGAATATTTGTTAAACATACTACAGTCATATTCCAGATTTAGGTTACTGTCCAGAAGGAACGCGTGTCCATGAGTCAATATTTCCAAGTATAAAAGATTGTTAAATGTCTCCACTCGACAGTTGAATAAACTAATGTCAAATGGATACTTATATGTTGGCATACAAATAATGATGTTAAGATAAGGATAAAGACAAGGATAAAGATAAGGATAATGATAAGGATAAAGATAAGGACAAAGATAACGACAAAGATAACGACAAAGATAACGACAAAGATAAGGACAAAGATAAGGACAAAGATAAGGACAAAGATAACGACAAAGATAAGGACAAAGATAACGACAAAGATAACGACAAAGATAACGACAAAGATAAGGACAAAGATAACGACAAAGATAACGACAAAGATAACGACAAAGATAAGGACAAAGATAAGGACAAAGATAAGGACAAAGATAAGGACAAAGATAACGACAAAGATAACGACAAAGATAACGACAAAGATAACGACAAAGATAAGGACAAAGATAACGACAAAGATAACGACAAAGATAACGACAAAGATAACGACAAAGATAACGACAAAGATAACGACAAAGATAACGACAAAGATAACGACAAAGATAACGACAAAGATAACGACAAAGATAACGACAAAGATAACGACAAAGATAACGACAAAGATAACGACAAAGATAACGACAAAGATAACGACAAAGATAACGACAAAGATAACGACAAAGATAACGACAAAGATAACGACAAAGATAACGACAAAGATAACGACAAAGATAACGACAAAGATAACGACAACGATAACGACAAAGATAACGACAAAGATAAGGACAAAGATAAGGATAAAGATAAGACAATTTCTTTATTAGTTGAGTTACCCCAAAAGATAACCCCATATCTGAGAACAGATTCAGTTAGCCCGTAGTAAGCGGTTAATAACGCATCTACGTTAGCCGTTCGTGAAAGCATATGCAAGGCGTACGCACTACTGCTTATTCTTTTAGTCAGGGTCTCAATGTGCGCCTTCCAATTTAAATTCCGATCGATTGTCAGTCCTAGAAACTTAGTTGTATTAACTGTGTCAATCGTAATGTCATTGTACTTTATGTCAAGATTAGGAAGAGTCAGTGAGCGTTGGCCAAAATGCATCATAACTGTCTTATTTAAATTTATTTTTAAATGGTTATTATCCACCCATTCTATAATTTTTAGCAAAGTATTACTTATTTCCTCTTTATAGAAATCTATTTGATTGCACGGTATTGTTATTGTACTGTCATCTGCGAATAATGTCACCGGATGTTTGATTGCCATTGGAAAGTCATTTATATAGATAGTAAAAAGCGGTGGTCCCAGTATACTTCCTTGTGGAACTCCGTAGACAACGTCGCGTTCATCCGATACAAATATTTCTTCTCTTTTGGTGCTAGTATTTAGTCTGCTTATTTCAGTCATTTCTTTTCTGTAAGTTAGGTACGATTTTAAGAGCTCAAGAACGTTTCCTCTTACCCCGTAAGCTTCAAGCTTTTTCAATAAAATATCATGTTGCACGTAGTCGAATGCCTGGGTCATGTCACAAAATATCGCACATACTGGTTTATTTATATCCATATTTGTCATAATAGTATGCAAAAAGTCATAAATTGCCATGTTAATTGTCTTGTTTTTCCTAAATCCTTTTTGTTCGTTGCAAAGAATATTATTTTTCTCTAAATAAAAATTAAGTTCCATATAAATGTACTCTTCAATTATTCTCGAGAATATCGGAATCAACGAAATCGGTCTGTAGTTTTCCATAAACTCTCTATCTTGTTTTTTGAATAGTGGCTTTATTATAGATTTTTTTAAGGAATTTGGGAAAGTACTGACACTGTTTGTGTTCTTAAGGGCTCGAATGATTCTTAACACAACGTTTGGTAAACATGGAGCCATAAACAGAGTCTTTCCTATTTATAATATTCTTAGTGACTCTGTCTCCTGAATTAATAATGGGCTGAATTTTGTCAGCAAAATAATTATTAAATACATTACAAATGCACTTTGGATCAGAGATGACTTTGTTATTATTAATTATAAGTTTATTAATGTTATTCTTTGGAATATTTAACTTTGACTGGTTTATAATTTGCCATGTAGTTTTCGATTTATTATATGATGTCTTTATTTTATGGGTATTTTGAGCTCGTTGAGTTAAATTAATAATCTTTTTAAAGAGCTTCGTATAATTTTTAAATATTATTTTATTCTGGAGAGTAGGTTTTAATCGGAACTGCCAAAGTAATTGCCGTTTTTTCACACTGCATCTTTTAATTCATTTTTGTTTTTTATGCACATTAATCGAAATCATAGTTTCGGGGAAGCACTGTTTGTATAGCAACGAGAAGATATCTGAAAACGAATTAAACGCTACATTTGGGTCATTTGCTTCATATACTTCTGAAAACGACAGACTCCGCAGATAGGCTTTAAATTTATTAATGTTATCGTTACTATAATCACGTTTTCTCCTACTCCACCGACTAAAAGTACATATCGTGCTTATTGGGCATTTCAGTAGTTGGGCTGTGTGATCCGATAACGCTAATTCTAATACCGACGATTGACAGCGCCTGTTAAAGTTATGCGCAAAATTGTCAATGCATGTTTTGCTGTTAATACGAGTTGGTTGATAAAGCTCCAGTTTCAAGTTAAAACTTACTAACATATTTTCGAATTCTATTGACTGATTAGTTCTTTTAAGTACATCTATATTAAAGTCTCCCGCTACTACAATATTTTTACAATCTGTTTTTATTAAAAATTGTAATATGTGTTCTAATTTATTAATACATTCATTGAAATTATTAGAATTTGGTACTCTGTAAATACAAACACATACAATTTTATGGATAGTCAGTTCAATGGCACAACATTTAAAGACACCACTTGCAGATATTTTTGCTATTTTTGGCAGTTCTCTCCATTGGTGATCGGATCTCACTAGTATGCAAGCTCCACCTCTTTTGGTTTCATTTCGATTGAAACAGGCTGCTAGGCTGTAATTGTACAGAGTCAGATGTTTTTCATACGGTTCCATCATAAAATGCTCCGTAATACATAAGACATCTACGACTATGTTTCTATCAATTAATTCATTTAAACAAACTGCAAGAGAATCGCATTTGGATAGCAGTCCTGCAATATTTTGGTGCATGATGTAAATATGTTAAGTCAAGAAAAAAATTATCTCCTGTTTTATTAGCGTCAATCAAACTTTGATATATGTCATCATGTTTCATAATGTCAATCATTAAGTCCAGCAGATCCTTAAATATAGTACATAGTCCAAGTTTATTTATTATACCAGAATATTTGTTAAACATACTACAGTCATATTCCAGATTTAGGTTACTGTCCAGAAGGAACGCGTGTCCATGAGTCAATATTTCCAAGTATAAAAGATTGTTAAATGTCTCCACTCGACAGTTGAATAAACTAATGTCAAATGGATACTTATATGTTGGCATACAAATAATGATGTTAAGATAAGGATAAAGACAAGGATAAAGATAAGGATAATGATAAGGATAAAGATAAGGACAAAGATAACGACAAAGATAACGACAAAGATAACGACAAAGATAAGGACAAAGATAAGGACAAAGATAAGGACAAAGATAACGACAAAGATAAGGACAAAGATAACGACAAAGATAACGACAAAGATAACGACAAAGATAAGGACAAAGATAACGACAAAGATAACGACAAAGATAAGGACAAAGATAAGGACAAAGATAAGGACAAAGATAAGGACAAAGATAACGACAAAGATAACGACAAAGATAACGACAAAGATAACGACAAAGATAACGACAAAGATAACGACAAAGATAACGACAAAGATAACGACAAAGATAAGGACAAAGATAAGGATAAAGATAAGACAATTTCTTTATTAGTTGAGTTACCCCAAAAGATAACCCCATATCTGAGAACAGATTCAGTTAGCCCGTAGTAAGCGGTTAATAACGCATCTACGTTAGCCGTTCGTGAAAGCATATGCAAGGCGTACGCACTACTGCTTATTCTTTTAGTCAGGGTCTCAATGTGCGCCTTCCAATTTAAATTCCGATCGATTGTCAGTCCTAGAAACTTAGTTGTATTAACTGTGTCAATCGTAATGTCATTGTACTTTATGTCAAGATTAGGAAGAGTCAGTGAGCGTTGGCCAAAATGCATCATAACTGTCTTATTTAAATTTATTTTTAAATGGTTATTATCCACCCATTCTATAATTTTTAGCAAAGTATTACTTATTTCCTCTTTATAGAAATCTATTTGATTGCACGGTATTGTTATTGTACTGTCATCTGCGAATAATGTCACCGGATGTTTGATTGCCATTGGAAAGTCATTTATATAGATAGTAAAAAGCGGTGGTCCCAGTATACTTCCTTGTGGAACTCCGTAGACAACGTCGCGTTCATCCGATACAAATATTTCTTCTCTTTTGGTACTAGTATTTAGTCTGCTTATTTCAGTCATTTCTTTTCTGTAAGTTAGGTACGATTTTAAGAGCTCAAGAACGTTTCCTCTTACCCCGTAAGCTTCAAGCTTTTTCAATAAAATATCATGTTGCACGTAGTCGAATGCCTGGGTCATGTCACAAAATATCGCACATACTGGTTTATTTATATCCATATTTGTCATAATAGTATGCAAAAAGTCATAAATTGCCATGTTAATTGTCTTGTTTTTCCTAAATCCTTTTTGTTCGTTGCAAAGAATATTATTTTTCTCTAAATAAAAATTAAGTTCCATATAAATGTACTCTTCAATTATTCTCGAGAATATCGGAATCAACGAAATCGGTCTGTAGTTTTCCATAAACTCTCTATCTTGTTTTTTGAATAGTGGCTTTATTATAGATTTTTTTAAGGAATTTGGGAAAGTACTGACACTGTTTGTGTTCTTAAGGGCTCGAATGATTCTTAACACAACGTTTGGTAAACATGGAGCCATAAACAGAGTCTTTCCTATTTATAATATTCTTAGTGACTCTGTCTCCTGAATTAATAATGGGCTGAATTTTGTCAGCAAAATAATTATTAAATACATTACAAATGCACTTTGGATCAGAGATGACTTTGTTATTATTAATTATAAGTTTATTAATGTTATTCTTTGGAATATTTAACTTTGACTGGTTTATAATTTGCCATGTAGTTTTCGATTTATTATAATTATGATGTCTTTATTTTATGGGTATTTTGAGCTCGTTGAGTTAAATTAATAATCTTTTTAAAGAGCTTCGTATAATTTTTAAATATTATTTTATTCTGGAGAGTAGGTTTTAATCGGAACTGCCAAAGTAATTGCCGTTTTTTCACACTGCATCTTTTAATTCATTTTTGTTTTTTATGCACATTCATCGAAATCATAGTTTCGGGGAAGCACTGTTTGTATAGCAACGAGAAGATATCTGAAAACGAATTAAACGCTACATTTGGGTCATTTGCTTCATATACTTCTGAAAACGACAGACTCCGCAGATAGGCTTTAAATTTATTAATGTTATCGTTACTATAATCACGTTTTCTCCTACTCCACCGACTAAAAGTACATATCGTGCTTATTGGGCATTTCAGTAGTTGGGCTGTGTGATCCGATAACGCTAATTCTAATACCGACGATTGACAGCGCCTGTTAAAGTTATGCGCAAAATTGTCAATGCATGTTTTGCTGTTAATACGAGTTGGTTGATAAAGCTCCAGTTTCAAGTTAAAACTTACTAACATATTTTCGAATTCTATTGACTGATTAGTTCTTTTAAGTACATCTATATTAAAGTCTCCCGCTACTACAATATTTTTACAATCTGTTTTTATTAAAAATTGTAATATGTGTTCTAATTTATTAATACATTCATTGAAATTATTAGAATTTGGTACTCTGTAAATACAAACACATACAATTTTATGGATAGTCAGTTCAATGGCACAACATTTAAAGACACCACTTGCAGATATTTTTGCTATTTTTGGCAGTTCTCTCCATTGGTGATCGGATCTCACTAGTATGCAAGCTCCACCTCTTTTGGTTTCATTTCGATTGAAACAGGCTGCTAGGCTGTAATTGTACAGAGTCAGATGTTTTTCATACGGTTCCATCATAAAATGCTCCGTAATACATAAGACATCTACGACTATGTTTCTATCAATTAATTCATTTAAACAAACTGCAAGAGAATCGCATTTGGATAGCAGTCCTGCAATATTTTGGTGCATGATGTAAATATGTTAAGTCAAGAAAAAAATTATCTCCTGTTTTATTAGCGTCAATCAAACTTTGATATATGTCATCATGTTTCATAATGTCAATCATTAAGTCCAGCAGATCCTTAAATATAGTACATAGTCCAAGTTTATTTATTATACCAGAATATTTGTTAAACATACTACAGTCATATTCCAGATTTAGGTTACTGTCCAGAAGGAACGCGTGTCCATGAGTCAATATTTCCAAGTATAAAAGATTGTTAAATGTCTCCACTCGACAGTTGAATAAACTAATGTCAAATGGATACTTATATGTTGGCATACAAATAATGATGTTAAGATAAGGATAAAGACAAGGATAAAGATAAGGATAATGATAAGGATAAAGATAAGGACAAAGATAACGACAAAGATAACGACAAAGATAACGACAAAGATAAGGACAAAGATAAGGACAAAGATAAGGACAAAGATAACGACAAAGATAAGGACAAAGATAACGACAAAGATAACGACAAAGATAACGACAAAGATAAGGACAAAGATAACGACAAAGATAACGACAAAGATAACGACAAAGATAAGGACAAAGATAAGGACAAAGATAACGACAAAGATAACGACAAAGATAACGACAAAGATAAGGACAAAGATAAGGACAAAGATAAGGACAAAGATAACGACAAAGATAACGACAAAGATAACGACAAAGATAACGACAAAGATAACGACAAAGATAAGGACAAAGATAACGACAAAGATAACGACAAAGATAACGACAAAGATAACGACAAAGATAACGACAAAGATAACGACAAAGATAACGACAAAGATAACGACAAAGATAACGACAAAGATAACGACAAAGATAACGACAAAGATAACGACAAAGATAACGACAAAGATAACGACAAAGATAACGACAAAGATAACGACAAAGATAACGACAAAGATAACGACAAAGATAAGGACTAAGATAAGGATAAAGATAAGACAATTTCTTTATTAGTTGAGTTACCCCAAAAGATAACCCCATATCTGAGAACAGATTCAGTTAGCCCGTAGTAAGCGGTTAATAACGCATCTACGTTAGCCGTTCGTGAAAGCATATGCAAGGCGTACGCACTACTGCTTATTCTTTTAGTCAGGGTCTCAATGTGCGCCTTCCAATTTAAATTCCGATCGATTGTCAGTCCTAGAAACTTAGTTGTATTAACTGTGTCAATCGTAATGTCATTGTACTTTATGTCAAGATTAGGAAGAGTCAGTGAGCGTTGGCCAAAATGCATCATAACTGTCTTATTTAAATTTATTTTTAAATGGTTATTATCCACCCATTCTATAATTTTTAGCAAAGTATTACTTATTTCCTCTTTATAGAAATCTATTTGATTGCACGGTATTGTTATTGTACTGTCATCTGCGAATAATGTCACCGGATGTTTGATTGCCATTGGAAAGTCATTTATATAGATAGTAAAAAGCGGTGGTCCCAGTATACTTCCTTGTGGAACTCCGTAGACAACGTCGCGTTCATCCGATACAAATATTTCTTCTCTTTTGGTACTAGTATTTAGTCTGCTTATTTCAGTCATTTCTTTTCTGTAAGTTAGGTACGATTTTAAGAGCTCAAGAACGTTTCCTCTTACCCCGTAAGCTTCAAGCTTTTTCAATAAAATATCATGTTGCACGTAGTCGAATGCCTGGGTCATGTCACAAAATATCGCACATACTGGTTTATTTATATCCATATTTGTCATAATAGTATGCAAAAAGTCATAAATTGCCATGTTAATTGTCTTGTTTTTCCTAAATCCTTTTTGTTCGTTGCAAAGAATATTATTTTTCTCTAAATAAAAATTAAGTTCCATATAAATGTACTCTTCAATTATTCTCGAGAATATCGGAATCAACGAAATCGGTCTGTAGTTTTCCATAAACTCTCTATCTTGTTTTTTGAATAGTGGCTTTAATATAGATTTTTTTAAGGAATTTGGGAAAGTACTGACACTGTTTGTGTTCTTAAGGGCTCGAATGATTCTTAACACAACGTTTGGTGAACATGGAGCCATAAACAGAGTCTTTCCTATTTATAATATTCTTAGTGACTCTGTCTCCTGAATTAATAATGGGCTGAATTTTGTCAGCAAAATAATTATTAAATACATTACAAATGCACTTTGGATCAGAGATGACTTTGTTATTATTAATTATAAGTTTATTAATGTTATTCTTTGGAATATTTAACTTTGACTGGTTTATAATTTGCCATGTAGTTTTCGATTTATTATAATTATGATGTCTTTATTTTATGGGTATTTTGAGCTCGTTGAGTTAAATTAATAATCTTTTTAAAGAGCTTCGTATAATTTTTAAATATTATTTTATTCTGGAGAGTAGGTTTTAATCGGAACTGCCAAAGTAATTGCCGTTTTTTCACACTGCATCTTTTAATTCATTTTTGTTTTTTATGCACATTAATCGAAATCATAGTTTCGGGGAAGCACTGTTTGTATAGCAACGAGAAGATATCTGAAAACGAATTAAACGCTACATTTGGGTCATTTGCTTCATATACTTCTGAAAACGACAGACTCCGCAGATAGGCTTTAAATTTATTAATGTTATCGTTACTATAATCACGTTTTCTCCTACTCCACCGACTAAAAGTACATATCGTGCTTATTGGGCATTTCAGTAGTTGGGCTGTGTGATCCGATAACGCTAATTCTAATACCGACGATTGACAGCGCCTGTTAAAGTTATGCGCAAAATTGTCAATGCATGTTTTGCTGTTAATACGAGTTGGTTGATAAAGCTCCAGTTTCAAGTTAAAACTTACTAACATATTTTCGAATTCTATTGACTGATTAGTTCTTTTAAGTACATCTATATTAAAGTCTCCCGCTACTACAATATTTTTACAATCTGTTTTTATTAAAAATTGTAATATGTGTTCTAATTTATTAATACATTCATTGAAATTATTAGAATTTGGTACTCTGTAAATACAAACACATACAATTTTATGGATAGTCAGTTCAATGGCACAACATTTAAAGACACCACTTGCAGATATTTTTGCTATTTTTGGCAGTTCTCTCCATTGGTGATCGGATCTCACTAGTATGCAAGCTCCACCTCTTTTGGTTTCATTTCGATTGAAACAGGCTGCTAGGCTGTAATTGTACAGAGTCAGATGTTTTTCATACGGTTCCATCATAAAATGCTCCGTAATACATAAGACATCTACGACTATGTTTCTATCAATTAATTCATTTAAACAAACTGCAAGAGAATCGCATTTGGATAGCAGTCCTGCAATATTTTGGTGCATGATGTAAATATGTTAAGTCAAGAAAAAAATTATCTCCTGTTTTATTAGCGTCAATCAAACTTTGATATATGTCATCATGTTTCATAATGTCAATCATTAAGTCCAGCAGATCCTTAAATATAGTACATAGTCCAAGTTTATTTATTATACCAGAATATTTGTTAAACATACTACAGTCATATTCCAGATTTAGGTTACTGTCCAGAAGGAACGCGTGTCCATGAGTCAATATTTCCAAGTATAAAAGATTGTTAAATGTCTCCACTCGACAGTTGAATAAACTAATGTCAAATGGATACTTATATGTTGGCATACAAATAATGATGTTAAGATAAGGATAAAGACAAGGATAAAGATAAGGATAATGATAAGGATAAAGATAAGGACAAAGATAACGACAAAGATAACGACAAAGATAACGACAAAGATAAGGACAAAGATAAGGACAAAGATAAGGACAAAGATAACGACAAAGATAAGGACAAAGATAACGACAAAGATAACGACAAAGATAACGACAAAGATAAGGACAAAGATAACGACAAAGATAACGACAAAGATAACGACAAAGATAAGGACAAAGATAAGGACAAAGATAAGGACAAAGATAAGGACAAAGATAACGACAAAGATAACGACAAAGATAACGACAAAGATAACGACAAAGATAACGACAAAGATAACGACAAAGATAACGACAAAGATAACGACAAAGATAACGACAAAGATAACGACAAAGATAACGACAAAGATAACGACAAAGATAACGACAAAGATAACGACAAAGATAACGACAAAGATAACGACAAAGATAACGACAAAGATAACGACAAAGATAACGACAAAGATAACGACAAAGATAACGACAAAGATAACGACAAAGATAACGACAACGATAACGACAAAGATAACGACAAAGATAAGGACAAAGATAAGGATAAAGATAAGACAATTTCTTTATTAGTTGAGTTACCCCAAAAGATAACCCCATATCTGAGAACAGATTCAGTTAGCCCGTAGTAAGCGGTTAATAACGCATCTACGTTAGCCGTTCGTGAAAGCATATGCAAGGCGTACGCACTACTGCTTATTCTTTTAGTCAGGGTCTCAATGTGCGCCTTCCAATTTAAATTCCGATCGATTGTCAGTCCTAGAAACTTAGTTGTATTAACTGTGTCAATCGTAATGTCATTGTACTTTATGTCAAGATTAGGAAGAGTCAGTGAGCGTTGGCCAAAATGCATCATAACTGTCTTATTTAAATTTATTTTTAAATGGTTATTATCCACCCATTCTATAATTTTTAGCAAAGTATTACTTATTTCCTCTTTATAGAAATCTATTTGATTGCACGGTATTGTTATTGTACTGTCATCTGCGAATAATGTCACCGGATGTTTGATTGCCATTGGAAAGTCATTTATATAGATAGTAAAAAGCGGTGGTCCCAGTATACTTCCTTGTGGAACTCCGTAGACAACGTCGCGTTCATCCGATACAAATATTTCTTCTCTTTTGGTACTAGTATTTAGTCTGCTTATTTCAGTCATTTCTTTTCTGTAAGTTAGGTACGATTTTAAGAGCTCAAGAACGTTTCCTCTTACCCCGTAAGCTTCAAGCTTTTTCAATAAAATATCATGTTGCACGTAGTCGAATGCCTGGGTCATGTCACAAAATATCGCACATACTGGTTTATTTATATCCATATTTGTCATAATAGTATGCAAAAAGTCATAAATTGCCATGTTAATTGTCTTGTTTTTCCTAAATCCTTTTTGTTCGTTGCAAAGAATATTATTTTTCTCTAAATAAAAATTAAGTTCCATATAAATGTACTCTTCAATTATTCTCGAGAATATCGGAATCAACGAAATCGGTCTGTAGTTTTCCATAAACTCTCTATCTTGTTTTTTGAATAGTGGCTTTATTATAGATTTTTTTAAGGAATTTGGGAAAGTACTGACACTGTTTGTGTTCTTAAGGGCTCGAATGATTCTTAACACAACGTTTGGTAAACATGGAGCCATAAACAGAGTCTTTCCTATTTATAATATTCTTAGTGACTCTGTCTCCTGAATTAATAATGGGCTGAATTTTGTCAGCAAAATAATTATTAAATACATTACAAATGCACTTTGGATCAGAGATGACTTTGTTATTATTAATTATAAGTTTATTAATGTTATTCTTTGGAATATTTAACTTTGACTGGTTTATAATTTGCCATGTAGTTTTCGATTTATTATAATTATGATGTCTTTATTTTATGGGTATTTTGAGCTCGTTGAGTTAAATTAATAATCTTTTTAAAGAGCTTCGTATAATTTTTAAATATTATTTTATTCTGGAGAGTAGGTTTTAATCGGAACTGCCAAAGTAATTGCCGTTTTTTCACACTGCATCTTTTAATTCATTTTTGTTTTTTATGCACATTAATCGAAATCATAGTTTCGGGGAAGCACTGTTTGTATAGCAACGAGAAGATATCTGAAAACGAATTAAACGCTACATTTGGGTCATTTGCTTCATATACTTCTGAAAACGACAGACTCCGCAGATAGGCTTTAAATTTATTAATGTTATCGTTACTATAATCACGTTTTCTCCTACTCCACCGACTAAAAGTACATATCGTGCTTATTGGGCATTTCAGTAGTTGGGCTGTGTGATCCGATAACGCTAATTCTAATACCGACGATTGACAGCGCCTGTTAAAGTTATGCGCAAAATTGTCAATGCATGTTTTGCTGTTAATACGAGTTGGTTGATAAAGCTCCAGTTTCAAGTTAAAACTTACTAACATATTTTCGAATTCTATTGACTGATTAGTTCTTTTAAGTACATCTATATTAAAGTCTCCCGCTACTACAATATTTTTACAATCTGTTTTTATTAAAAATTGTAATATGTGTTCTAATTTATTAATACATTCATTGAAATTATTAGAATTTGGTACTCTGTAAATACAAACACATACAATTTTATGGATAGTCAGTTCAATGGCACAACATTTAAAGACACCACTTGCAGATATTTTTGCTATTTTTGGCAGTTCTCTCCATTGGTGATCGGATCTCACTAGTATGCAAGCTCCACCTCTTTTGGTTTCATTTCGATTGAAACAGGCTGCTAGGCTGTAATTGTACAGAGTCAGATGTTTTTCATACGGTTCCATCATAAAATGCTCCGTAATACATAAGACATCTACGACTATGTTTCTATCAATTAATTCATTTAAACAAACTGCAAGAGAATCGCATTTGGATAGCAGTCCTGCAATATTTTGGTGCATGATGTAAATATGTTAAGTCAAGAAAAAAATTATCTCCTGTTTTATTAGCGTCAATCAAACTTTGATATATGTCATCATGTTTCATAATGTCAATCATTAAGTCCAGCAGATCCTTAAATATAGTACATAGTCCAAGTTTATTTATTATACCAGAATATTTGTTAAACATACTACAGTCATATTCCAGATTTAGGTTACTGTCCAGAAGGAACGCGTGTCCATGAGTCAATATTTCCAAGTATAAAAGATTGTTAAATGTCTCCACTCGACAGTTGAATAAACTAATGTCAAATGGATACTTATATGTTGGCATACAAATAATGATGTTAAGATAAGGATAAAGACAAGGATAAAGATAAGGATAATGATAAGGATAAAGATAAGGACAAAGATAACGACAAAGATAACGACAAAGATAACGACAAAGATAAGGACAAAGATAAGGACAAAGATAAGGACAAAGATAACGACAAAGATAAGGACAAAGATAACGACAAAGATAACGACAAAGATAACGACAAAGATAAGGACAAAGATAACGACAAAGATAACGACAAAGATAACGACAAAGATAAGGACAAAGATAAGGACAAAGATAAGGACAAAGATAACGACAAAGATAACGACAAAGATAACGACAAAGATAACGACAAAGATAACGACAAAGATAACGACAAAGATAACGACAAAGATAACGACAAAGATAACGACAAAGATAACGACAAAGATAACGACAAAGATAACGACAAAGATAACGACAAAGATAACGACAAAGATAACGACAAAGATAACGACAAAGATAACGACAAAGATAACGACAAAGATAACGACAAAGATAACGACAAAGATAACGACAAAGATAACGACAAAGATAACGACAAAGATAAGGACAAAGATAAGGATAAAGATAAGACAATTTCTTTATTAGTTGAGTTACCCCAAAAGATAACCCCATATCTGAGAACAGATTCAGTTAGCCCGTAGTAAGCGGTTAATAACGCATCTACGTTAGCCGTTCGTGAAAGCATATGCAAGGCGTACGCACTACTGCTTATTCTTTTAGTCAGGGTCTCAATGTGCGCCTTCCAATTTAAATTCCGATCGATTGTCAGTCCTAGAAACTTAGTTGTATTAACTGTGTCAATCGTAATGTCATTGTACTTTATGTCAAGATTAGGAAGAGTCAGTGAGCGTTGGCCAAAATGCATCATAACTGTCTTATTTAAATTTATTTTTAAATGGTTATTATCCACCCATTCTATAATTTTTAGCAAAGTATTACTTATTTCCTCTTTATAGAAATCTATTTGATTGCACGGTATTGTTATTGTACTGTCATCTGCGAATAATGTCACCGGATGTTTGATTGCCATTGGAAAGTCATTTATATAGATAGTAAAAAGCGGTGGTCCCAGTATACTTCCTTGTGGAACTCCGTAGACAACGTCGCGTTCATCCGATACAAATATTTCTTCTCTTTTGGTACTAGTATTTAGTCTGCTTATTTCAGTCATTTCTTTTCTGTAAGTTAGGTACGATTTTAAGAGCTCAAGAACGTTTCCTCTTACCCCGTAAGCTTCAAGCTTTTTCAATAAAATATCATGTTGCACGTAGTCGAATGCCTGGGTCATGTCACAAAATATCGCACATACTGGTTTATTTATATCCATATTTGTCATAATAGTATGCAAAAAGTCATAAATTGCCATGTTAATTGTCTTGTTTTTCCTAAATCCTTTTTGTTCGTTGCAAAGAATATTATTTTTCTCTAAATAAAAATTAAGTTCCATATAAATGTACTCTTCAATTATTCTCGAGAATATCGGAATCAACGAAATCGGTCTGTAGTTTTCCATAAACTCTCTATCTTGTTTTTTGAATAGTGGCTTTATTATAGATTTTTTTAAGGAATTTGGGAAAGTACTGACACTGTTTGTGTTCTTAAGGGCTCGAATGATTCTTAACACAACGTTTGGTAAACATGGAGCCATAAACAGAGTCTTTCCTATTTATAATATTCTTAGTGACTCTGTCTCCTGAATTAATAATGGGCTGAATTTTGTCAGCAAAATAATTATTAAATACATTACAAATGCACTTTGGATCAGAGATGACTTTGTTATTATTAATTATAAGTTTATTAATGTTATTCTTTGGAATATTTAACTTTGACTGGTTTATAATTTGCCATGTAGTTTTCGATTTATTATAATTATGATGTCGTTATTTTATGGGTATTTTGAGCTCGTTGAGTTAAATTAATAATCTTTTTAAAGAGCTTCGTATAATTTTTAAATATTATTTTATTCTGGAGAGTAGGTTTTAATCGGAACTGCCAAAGTAATTGCCGTTTTTTCACACTGCATCTTTTAATTCATTTTTGTTTTTTATGCACATTAATCGAAATCATAGTTTCGGGGAAGCACTGTTTGTATAGCAACGAGAAGATATCTGAAAACGAATTAAACGCTACATTTGGGTCATTTGCTTCATATACTTCTGAAAACGACAGACTCCGCAGATAGGCTTTAAATTTATTAATGTTATCGTTACTATAATCACGTTTTCTCCTACTCCACCGACTAAAAGTACATATCGTGCTTATTGGGCATTTCAGTAGTTGGGCTGTGTGATCCGATAACGCTAATTCTAATACCGACGATTGACAGCGCCTGTTAAAGTTATGCGCAAAATTGTCAATGCATGTTTTGCTGTTAATACGAGTTGGTTGATAAAGCTCCAGTTTCAAGTTAAAACTTACTAACATATTTTCGAATTCTATTGACTGATTAGTTCTTTTAAGTACATCTATATTAAAGTCTCCCGCTACTACAATATTTTTACAATCTGTTTTTATTAAAAATTGTAATATGTGTTCTAATTTATTAATACATTCATTGAAATTATTAGAATTTGGTACTCTGTAAATACAAACACATACAATTTTATGGATAGTCAGTTCAATGGCACAACATTTAAAGACACCACTTGCAGATATTTTTGCTATTTTTGGCAGTTCTCTCCATTGGTGATCGGATCTCACTAGTATGCAAGCTCCACCTCTTTTGGTTTCATTTCGATTGAAACAGGCTGCTAGGCTGTAATTGTACAGAGTCAGATGTTTTTCATACGGTTCCATCATAAAATGCTCCGTAATACATAAGACATCTACGACTATGTTTCTATCAATTAATTCATTTAAACAAACTGCAAGAGAATCGCATTTGGATAGCAGTCCTGCAATATTTTGGTGCATGATGTAAATATGTTAAGTCAAGAAAAAAATTATCTCCTGTTTTATTAGCGTCAATCAAACTTTGATATATGTCATCATGTTTCATAATGTCAATCATTAAGTCCAGCAGATCCTTAAATATAGTACATAGTCCAAGTTTATTTATTATACCAGAATATTTGTTAAACATACTACAGTCATATTCCAGATTTAGGTTACTGTCCAGAAGGAACGCGTGTCCATGAGTCAATATTTCCAAGTATAAAAGATTGTTAAATGTCTCCACTCGACAGTTGAATAAACTAATGTCAAATGGATACTTATATGTTGGCATACAAATAATGATGTTAAGATAACGACAAAGATAACGACAAAGATAAGGACAAAGATAACGACAAAGATAACGACAGAGATAACGACAAAGATAACGACAAAGATAACGACAAAGATAAGGACAAAGATAACGACAAAGATAACGACAAAGATAACGACAAAGATAACGACAAAGATAACGACAAAGATAACGACAAAGATAACGACAAAGATAACGACAAAGATAACGACAAAGATAACGACAAAGATAACGACAAAGATAACGACAAAGATAACGACAAAGATAACGACAAAGATAACGACAAAGATAACGACAAAGATTACGACAAAGATAACGACAAAGATAACGACAAAGATAACGACAAAGATAACGACAAAGATAACGACAAAGATAACGACAAAGATAAGGACAAAGATAAGGACAAAGATAAGGACAAAGATAACGACAAAGATAACGACAAAGATAACGACAAAGATAAGGACAAAGATAAGGACAAAGGTAACGACAAAGATAACGACAAAGATAACGACAAAGATAAGGACAAAGATAAGGACAAAGATAACGACAAAGATAAGGACAAAGATAAGGACAAAGATAACGACAAAGATAACGACAAAGATAAGGACAAAGATAAGGACAAAGATAAGGACAAAGATAACGACAAAGATAACGACAAAGATAACGACAAAGATAACGACAAAGATAACGACAAAGATAACGACAAAGATAACGACAAAGATAACGACAAAGATAAGGACAAAGATAACGACAAAGATAACGACAAAGATAACGACAAAGATAAGGACAAAGATAACGACAAAGATAACGACAAAGATAACGACAAAGATAACGACAAAGATAACGACAAAGATAACGACAAAGATAACGACAAAGATAACGACAAAGATAACGACAAAGATAACGACAAAGATAACGACAAAGATAACGACAAAGATAACGACAAAGATAACGACAAAGATAAGGACAAAGATAAGGATAAAGATAAGACAATTTCTTTATTAGTTGAGTTACCCCAAAAGATAACCCCATATCTGAGAACAGATTCAGTTAGCCCGTAGTAAGCGGTTAATAACGCATCTACGTTAGCCGTTCGTGAAAGCATATGCAAGGCGTACGCACTACTGCTTATTCTTTTAGTCAGGGTCTCAATGTGCGCCTTCCAATTTAAATTCCGATCGATTGTCAGTCCTAGAAACTTAGTTGTATTAACTGTGTCAATCGTAATGTCATTGTACTTTATGTCAAGATGAGGAAGAGTCAGTGAGCGTTGGCCAAAATGCATCATAACTGTCTTATTTAAATTTATTTTTAAATGGTTATTATCCACCCATTCTATAATTTTTAGCAAAGTATTACTTATTTCCTCTTTATAGAAATCTATTTGATTGCACGGTATTGTTATTGTACTGTCATCTGCGAATAATGTCACCGGATGTTTGATTGCCATTGGAAAGTCATTTATATAGATAGTAAAAAGCGGTGGTCCCAGTATACTTCCTTGTGGAACTCCGTAGACAACGTCGCGTTCATCCGATACAAATATTTCTTCTCTTTTGGTGCTAGTATTTAGTCTGCTTATTTCAGTCATTTCTTTTCTGTAAGTTAGGTACGATTTTAAGAGCTCAAGAACGTTTCCTCTTACCCCGTAAGCTTCAAGCTTTTTCAATAAAATATCATGTTGCACGTAGTCGAATGCCTGGGTCATGTCACAAAATATCGCACATACTGGTTTATTTATATCCATATTTGTCATAATAGTATGCAAAAAGTCATAAATTGCCATGTTAATTGTCTTGTTTTTCCTAAATCCTTTTTGTTCGTTGCAAAGAATATTATTTTTCTCTAAATAAAAATTAAGTTCCATATAAATGTACTCTTCAATTATTCTCGAGAATATCGGAATCAACGAAATCGGTCTGTAGTTTTCCATAAACTCTCTATCTTGTTTTTTGAATAGTGGCTTTATTATAGATTTTTTTAAGGAATTTGGGAAAGTACTGACACTGTTTGTGTTCTTAAGGGCTCGAATGATTCTTAACACAACGTTTGGTAAACATGGAGCCATAAACAGAGTCTTTCCTATTTATAATATTCTTAGTGACTCTGTCTCCTGAATTAATAATGGGCTGAATTTTGTCAGCAAAATAATTATTAAATACATTACAAATGCACTTTGGATCAGAGATGACTTTGTTATTATTAATTATAAGTTTATTAATGTTATTCTTTGGAATATTTAACTTTGACTGGTTTATAATTTGCCATGTAGTTTTCGATTTATTATAATTATGATGTCTTTATTTTATGGGTATTTTGAGCTCGTTGAGTTAAATTAATAATCTTTTTAAAGAGCTTCGTATAATTTTTAAATATTATTTTATTCTGGAGAGTAGGTTTTAATCGGAACTGCCAAAGTAATTGCCGTTTTTTCACACTGCATCTTTTAATTCATTTTTGTTTTTTATGCACATTAATCGAAATCATAGTTTCGGGGAAGCACTGTTTGTATAGCAACGAGAAGATATCTGAAAACGAATTAAACGCTACATTTGGGTCATTTGCTTCATATACTTCTGAAAACGACAGACTCCGCAGATAGGCTTTAAATTTATTAATGTTATCGTTACTATAATCACGTTTTCTCCTACTCCACCGACTAAAAGTACATATCGTGCTTATTGGGCATTTCAGTAGTTGGGCTGTGTGATCCGATAACGCTAATTCTAATACCGACGATTGACAGCGCCTGTTAAAGTTATGCGCAAAATTGTCAATGCATGTTTTGCTGTTAATACGAGTTGGTTGATAAAGCTCCAGTTTCAAGTTAAAACTTACTAACATATTTTCGAATTCTATTGACTGATTAGTTCTTTTAAGTACATCTATATTAAAGTCTCCCGCTAATACAATATTTTTACAATCTGTTTTTATTAAAAATTGTAATATGTGTTCTAATTTATTAATACATTCATTGAAATTATTAGAATTTGGTACTCTGTAAATACAAACACATACAATTTTATGGATAGTCAGTTCAATGGCACAACATTCAAAGACACCACTTGCAGATATTTTTGCTATTTTTGGCAGTTCTCTCCATTGGTAATCGGATCTCACTAGTATTCAAGCTCCACCTCTTTTGGTTTCATTTCGATTGAAACAGGCTGCTAGGCTGTAATTGTACAGAGTCAGATGTTTTTCATACGGTTCCATCATAAAATGCTCCGTAATACATAAGACATCTACGACTATGTTTCTATCAATTAATTCATTTAAACAAAATGCAAGAGAATCGCATTTGGATAGCAGTCCTGCAATATTTTGGTGCATGATGTAAATATGTTAAGTCAAGAAAAAAATTATCTCCTGTTTTATTAGCGTCAATCAAACTTTGATATATGTCATCATGTTTCATAATGTCAATCATTAAGTCCAGCAGATCCTTAAATATAGTACATAGTCCAAGTTTATTTATTATACCAGAATATTTGTTAAACATACTACAGTCATATTCCAGATTTAGGTTACTGTCCAGAAGGAACGCGTGTCCATGAGTCAATATTTCCAAGTATAAAAGATTGTTAAATGTCTCCACTCGACAGTTGAATAAACTAATGTCAAATGGATACTTATATGTTGGCATACAAATAATGATGTTAAGATAAGGATAAAGACAAGGATAAAGATAAGGATAATGATAAGGATAAAGATAAGGACAAAGATAACGACAAAGATAACGACAAAGATAACGACAAAGATAAGGACAAAGATAAGGACAAAGATAAGGACAAAGATAACGACAAAGATAAGGACAAAGATAACGACAAAGATAACGACAAAGATAACGACAAAGATAAGGACAAAGATAACGACAAAGATAACGACAAAGATAACGACAAAGATAAGGACAAAGATAAGGACAAAGATAAGGACAAAGATAAGGACAAAGATAACGACAAAGATAACGACAAAGATAACGACAAAGATAACGACAAAGATAACGACAAAGATAACGACAAAGATAAGGACAAAGATAACGACAAAGATAACGACAAAGATAACGACAAAGATAACGACAAAGATAACGACAAAGATAACGACAAAGATAACGACAAAGATAACGACAAAGATAACGACAAAGATAACGACAAAGATAACGACAAAGATAACGACAAAGATAACGACAAAGATAACGACAAAGATAACGACAAAGATAACGACAAAGATAACGACAAAGATAACGACAAAGATAACGACAAAGATAACGACAAAGATAAGGACAAAGATAAGGACAAAGATAAGGATAAAGATAAGACAATTTCTTTATTAGTTGAGTTACCCCAAAAGATAACCCCATATCTGAGAACAGATTCAGTTAGCCCGTAGTAAGCGGTTAATAACGCATCTACGTTAGCCGTTCGTGAAAGCATATGCAAGGCGTACGCACTACTGCTTATTCTTTTAGTCAGGGTCTCAATGTGCGCCTTCCAATTTAAATTCCGATCGATTGTCAGTCCTAGAAACTTAGTTGTATTAACTGTGTCAATCGTAATGTCATTGTACTTTATGTCAAGATTAGGAAGAGTCAGTGAGCGTTGGCCAAAATGCATCATAACTGTCTTATTTAAATTTATTTTTAAATGGTTATTATCCACCCATTCTATAATTTTTAGCAAAGTATTACTTATTTCCTCTTTATAGAAATCTATTTGATTGCACGGTATTGTTATTGTACTGTCATCTGCGAATAATGTCACCGGATGTTTGATTGCCATTGGAAAGTCATTTATATAGATAGTAAAAAGCGGTGGTCCCAGTATACTTCCTTGTGGAACTCCGTAGACAACGTCGCGTTCATCCGATACAAATATTTCTTCTCTTTTGGTGCTAGTATTTAGTCTGCTTATTTCAGTCATTTCTTTTCTGTAAGTTAGGTACGATTTTAAGAGCTCAAGAACGTTTCCTCTTACCCCGTAAGCTTCAAGCTTTTTCAATAAAATATCATGTTGCACGTAGTCGAATGCCTGGGTCATGTCACAAAATATCGCACATACTGGTTTATTTATATCCATATTTGTCATAATAGTATGCAAAAAGTCATAAATTGCCATGTTAATTGTCTTGTTTTTCCTAAATCCTTTTTGTTCGTTGCAAAGAATATTATTTTTCTCTAAATAAAAATTAAGTTCCATATAAATGTACTCTTCAATTATTCTCGAGAATATCGGAATCAACGAAATCGGTCTGTAGTTTTCCATAAACTCTCTATCTTGTTTTTTGAATAGTGGCTTTATTATAGATTTTTTTAAGGAATTTGGGAAAGTACTGACACTGTTTGTGTTCTTAAGGGCTCGAATGATTCTTAACACAACGTTTGGTAAACATGGAGCCATAAACAGAGTCTTTCCTATTTATAATATTCTTAGTGACTCTGTCTCCTGAATTAATAATGGGCTGAATTTTGTCAGCAAAATAATTATTAAATACATTACAAATGCACTTTGGATCAGAGATGACTTTGTTATTATTAATTATAAGTTTATTAATGTTATTCTTTGGAATATTTAACTTTGACTGGTTTATAATTTGCCATGTAGTTTTCGATTTATTATATGATGTCTTTATTTTATGGGTATTTTGAGCTCGTTGAGTTAAATTAATAATCTTTTTAAAGAGCTTCGTATAATTTTTAAATATTATTTTATTCTGGAGAGTAGGTTTTAATCGGAACTGCCAAAGTAATTGCCGTTTTTTCACACTGCATCTTTTAATTCATTTTTGTTTTTTATGCACATTAATCGAAATCATAGTTTCGGGGAAGCACTGTTTGTATAGCAACGAGAAGATATCTGAAAACGAATTAAACGCTACATTTGGGTCATTTGCTTCATATACTTCTGAAAACGACAGACTCCGCAGATAGGCTTTAAATTTATTAATGTTATCGTTACTATAATCACGTTTTCTCCTACTCCACCGACTAAAAGTACATATCGTGCTTATTGGGCATTTCAGTAGTTGGGCTGTGTGATCCGATAACGCTAATTCTAATACCGACGATTGACAGCGCCTGTTAAAGTTATGCGCAAAATTGTCAATGCATGTTTTGCTGTTAATACGAGTTGGTTGATAAAGCTCCAGTTTCAAGTTAAAACTTACTAACATATTTTCGAATTCTATTGACTGATTAGTTCTTTTAAGAACATCTATATTAAAGTCTCCCGCTAATACAATATTTTTACAATCTGTTTTTATTAAAAATTGTAATATGTGTTCTAATTTATTAATACATTCATTGAAATTATTAGAATTTGGTACTCTGTAAATACAAACACATACAATTTTATGGATAGTCAGTTCAATGGCACAACATTCAAAGACACCACTTGCAGATATTTTTGCTATTTTTGGCAGTTCTCTCCATTGGTAATCGGATCTCACTAGTATTCAAGCTCCACCTCTTTTGGTTTCATTTCGATTGAAACAGGCTGCTAGGCTGTAATTGTACAGAGTCAGATGTTTTTCATACGGTTCCATCATAAAATGCTCCGTAATACATAAGACATCTACGACTATGTTTCTATCAATTAATTCATTTAAACAAAATGCAAGAGAATCGCATTTGGATAGCAGTCCTGCAATATTTTGGTGCATGATGTAAATATGTTAAGTCAAGAAAAAAATTATCTCCTGTTTTATTAGCGTCAATCAAACTTTGATATATGTCATCATGTTTCATAATGTCAATCATTAAGTCCAGCAGATCCTTAAATATAGTACATAGTCCAAGTTTATTTATTATACCAGAATATTTGTTAAACATACTACAGTCATATTCCAGATTTAGGTTACTGTCCAGAAGGAACGCGTGTCCATGAGTCAATATTTCCAAGTATAAAAGATTGTTAAATGTCTCCACTCGACAGTTGAATAAACTAATGTCAAATGGATACTTATATGTTGGCATACAAATAATGATGTTAAGATAAGGATAAAGACAAGGATAAAGATAAGGATAATGATAAGGATAAAGATAAGGACAAAGATAACGACAAAGATAACGACAAAGATAACGACAAAGATAAGGACAAAGATAAGGACAAAGATAAGGACAAAGATAACGACAAAGATAAGGACAAAGATAACGACAAAGATAACGACAAAGATAACGACAAAGATAAGGACAAAGATAACGACAAAGATAACGCCAAAGATAACGACAAAGATAAGGACAAAGATAAGGACAAAGATAAGGACAAAGATAAGGACAAAGATAACGACAAAGATAACGACAAAGATAACGACAAAGATAACGACAAAGATAACGACAAAGATAACGACAAAGATAACGACAAAGATAAGGACAAAGATAAGGACAAAGATAACGACAAAGATAACGACAAAGATAACGACAAAGATAACGACAAAGATAACGACAAAGATAACGACAAAGATAACGACAAAGATAACGACAAAGATAACGACAAAGATAACGACAAAGATAACGACAAAGATAACGACAAAGATAACGACAAAGATAACGACAAAGATAACGACAAAGATAACGACAAAGATAACGACAAAGATAACGACAAAGATAACGACAAAGATAACGACAAAGATAACGACAAAGATAACGACAAAGATAACGACAAAGATAACGACAAAGATAACGACAAAGATAACGACAAAGATAACGACAAAGATAACGACAAAGATAACGACAAAGATAACGACAAAGATAACGACAAAGATAAGGATAAAGATAAGACAATTTCTTTATTAGTTGAGTTACCCCAAAAGATAACCCCATATCTGAGAACAGATTCAGTTAGCCCGTAGTAAGCGGTTAATAACGCATCTACGTTAGCCGTTCGTGAAAGCATATGCAAGGCGTACGCACTACTGCTTATTCTTTTAGTCAGGGTCTCAATGTGCGCCTTCCAATTTAAATTCCGATCGATTGTCAGTCCTAGAAACTTAGTTGTATTAACTGTGTCAATCGTAATGTCATTGTACTTTATGTCAAGATTAGGAAGAGTCAGTGAGCGTTGGCCAAAATGCATCATAACTGTCTTATTTAAATTTATTTTTAAATGGTTATTATCCACCCATTCTATAATTTTTAGCAAAGTATTACTTATTTCCTCTTTATAAAAATCTATTTGATTGCACGGTATTGTTATTGTACTGTCATCTGCGAATAATGTCACCGGATGTTTGATTGCCATTGGAAAGTCATTTATATAGATAGTAAAAAGCGGTGGTCCCAGTATACTTCCTTGTGGAACTCCGTAGACAACGTCGCGTTCATCCGATACAAATATTTCTTCTCTTTTGGTACTAGTATTTAGTCTGCTTATTTCAGTCATTTCTTTTCTGTAAGTTAGGTACGATTTTAAGAGCTCAAGAACGTTTCCTCTTACCCCGTAAGCTTCAAGCTTTTTCAATAAAATATCATGTTGCACGTAGTCGAATGCCTGGGTCATGTCACAAAATATCGCACATACTGGTTTATTTTTATCCATATTTGTCATAATAGTATGCAAAAAGTCATAAATTGCCATGTTAATTGTCTTGTTTTTCCTAAATCCTTTTTGTTCGTTGCAAAGAATATTATTTTTCTCTAAATAAAAATTAAGTTCCATATAAATGTACTCTTCAATTATTCTCGAGAATATCGGAATCAACGAAATCGGTGTGTAGTTTTCCATAAACTCTCTATCTTGTTTTTTGAATAGTGGCTTTATTATAGATTTTTTTAAGGAATTTGGGAAAGTACTGACACTGTTTGTGTTCTTAAGGGCTCGAATGATTCTTAACACAACGTTTGGTAAACATGGAGCCATAAACAGAGTCTTTCCTATTTATAATATTCTTAGTGACTCTGTCTCCTGAATTAATAATGGGCTGAATTTTGTCAGCAAAATAATTATTAAATACATTACAAATGCACTTTGGATCAGAGATGACTTTGTTATTATTAATTATAAGTTTATTAATGTTATTCTTTGGAATATTTAACTTTGACTGGTTTATAATTTGCCATGTAGTTTTCGATTTATTATAATTATGATGTCTTTATTTTATGGGTATTTTGAGCTCGTTGAGTTAAATTAATAATCTTTTTAAAGAGCTTCGTATAATTTTTAAATATTATTTTATTCTGGAGAGTAGGTTTTAATCGGAACTGCCAAAGTAATTGCCGTTTTTTCACACTGCATCTTTTAATTCATTTTTGTTTTTTATGCACATTAATCGAAATCATAGTTTCGGGGAAGCACTGTTTGTATAGCAACGAGAAGATATCTGAAAACGAATTAAACGCTACATTTGGGTCATTTGCTTCATATACTTCTGAAAACGACAGACTCCGCAGATAGGCTTTAAATTTATTAATGTTATCGTTACTATAATCACGTTTTCTCCTACTCCACCGACTAAAAGTACATATCGTGCTTATTGGGCATTTCAGTAGTTGGGCTGTGTGATCCGATAACGCTAATTCTAATACCGACGATTGACAGCGCCTGTTAAAGTTATGCGCAAAATTGTCAATGCATGTTTTGCTGTTAATACGAGTTGGTTGATAAAGCTCCAGTTTCAAGTTAAAACTTACTAACATATTTTCGAATTCTATTGACTGATTAGTTCTTTTAAGTACATCTATATTAAAGTCTCCCGCTACTACAATATTTTTACAATCTGTTTTTATTAAAAATTGTAATATGTGTTCTAATTTATTAATACATTCATTGAAATTATTAGAATTTGGTACTCTGTAAATACAAACACATACAATTTTATGGATAGTCAGTTCAATGGCACAACATTTAAAGACACCACTTGCAGATATTTTTGCTATTTTTGGCAGTTCTCTCCATTGGTGATCGGATCTCACTAGTATGCAAGCTCCACCTCTTTTGGTTTCATTTCGATTGAAACAGGCTGCTAGGCTGTAATTGTACAGAGTCAGATGTTTTTCATACGGTTCCATCATAAAATGCTCCGTAATACATAAGACATCTACGACTATGTTTCTATCAATTAATTCATTTAAACAAACTGCAAGAGAATCGCATTTGGATAGCAGTCCTGCAATATTTTGGTGCATGATGTAAATATGTTAAGTCAAGAAAAAAATTATCTCCTGTTTTATTAGCGTCAATCAAACTTTGATATATGTCATCATGTTTCATAATGTCAATCATTAAGTCCAGCAGATCCTTAAATATAGTACATAGTCCAAGTTTATTTATTATACCAGAATATTTGTTAAACATACTACAGTCATATTCCAGATTTAGGTTACTGTCCAGAAGGAACGCGTGTCCATGAGTCAATATTTCCAAGTATAAAAGATTGTTAAATGTCTCCACTCGACAGTTGAATAAACTAATGTCAAATGGATACTTATATGTTGGCATACAAATAATGATGTTAAGATAAGGATAAAGACAAGGATAAAGATAAGGATAATGATAAGGATAAAGATAAGGACAAAGATAACGACAAAGATAACGACAAAGATAAGGACAAAGATAAGGACAAAGATAACGACAAAGATAACGACAAAGATAACGACAAAGATAACGACAAAGATAACGACAAAGATAACGACAAAGATAACGACAAAGATAACGACAAAGATAAGGACAAAGATAACGACAAAGATAACGACAAAGATAACGACAAAGATAACGACAAAGATAACGACAAAGATAACGACAAAGATAACGACAAAGATAACGACAAAGATAAGGACAAAGATAACGACAAAGATAACGACAAAGATAACGACAAAGATAAGGACAAAGATAACGACAAAGATAACGACAAAGATAACGACAAAGATAACGACAAAGATAACGACAAAGATAACGACAAAGATAACGACAAAGATAACGACAAAGATAACGACAAAGATAACGACAAAGATAACGACAAAGATAACGACAAAGATAACGACAAAGATAACGACAAAGATAACGACAAAGATAAGGACAAAGATAAGGATAAAGATAAGACAATTTCTTTATTAGTTGAGTTACCCCAAAAGATAACCCCATATCTGAGAACAGATTCAGTTAGCCCGTAGTAAGCGGTTAATAACGCATCTACGTTAGCCGTTCGTGAAAGCATATGCAAGGCGTACGCACTACTGCTTATTCTTTTAGTCAGGGTCTCAATGTGCGCCTTCCAATTTAAATTCCGATCGATTGTCAGTCCTAGAAACTTAGTTGTATTAACTGTGTCAATCGTAATGTCATTGTACTTTATGTCAAGATTAGGAAGAGTCAGTGAGCGTTGGCCAAAATGCATCATAACTGTCTTATTTAAATTTATTTTTAAATGGTTATTATCCACCCATTCTATAATTTTTAGCAAAGTATTACTTATTTCCTCTTTATAGAAATCTATTTGATTGCACGGTATTGTTATTGTACTGTCATCTGCGAATAATGTCACCGGATGTTTGATTGCCATTGGAAAGTCATTTATATAGATAGTAAAAAGCGGTGGTCCCAGTATACTTCCTTGTGGAACTCCGTAGACAACGTCGCGTTCATCCGATACAAATATTTCTTCTCTTTTGGTGCTAGTATTTAGTCTGCTTATTTCAGTCATTTCTTTTCTGTAAGTTAGGTACGATTTTAAGAGCTCAAGAACGTTTCCTCTTACCCCGTAAGCTTCAAGCTTTTTCAATAAAATATCATGTTGCACGTAGTCGAATGCCTGGGTCATGTCACAAAATATCGCACATACTGGTTTATTTATATCCATATTTGTCATAATAGTATGCAAAAAGTCATAAATTGCCATGTTAATTGTCTTGTTTTTCCTAAATCCTTTTTGTTCGTTGCAAAGAATATTATTTTTCTCTAAATAAAAATTAAGTTCCATATAAATGTACTCTTCAATTATTCTCGAGAATATCGGAATCAACGAAATCGGTCTGTAGTTTTCCATAAACTCTCTATCTTGTTTTTTGAATAGTGGCTTTATTATAGATTTTTTTAAGGAATTTGGGAAAGTACTGACACTGTTTGTGTTCTTAAGGGCTCGAATGATTCTTAACACAACGTTTGGTAAACATGGAGCCATAAACAGAGTCTTTCCTATTTATAATATTCTTAGTGACTCTGTCTCCTGAATTAATAATGGGCTGAATTTTGTCAGCAAAATAATTATTAAATACATTACAAATGCACTTTGGATCAGAGATGACTTTGTTATTATTAATTATAAGTTTATTAATGTTATTCTTTGGAATATTTAACTTTGACTGGTTTATAATTTGCCATGTAGTTTTCGATTTATTATATGATGTCTTTATTTTATGGGTATTTTGAGCTCGTTGAGTTAAATTAATAATCTTTTTAAAGAGCTTCGTATAATTTTTAAATATTATTTTATTCTGGAGAGTAGGTTTTAATCGGAACTGCCAAAGTAATTGCCGTTTTTTCACACTGCATCTTTTAATTCATTTTTGTTTTTTATGCACATTAATCGAAATCATAGTTTCGGGGAAGCACTGTTTGTATAGCAACGAGAAGATATCTGAAAACGAATTAAACGCTACATTTGGGTCATTTGCTTCATATACTTCTGAAAACGACAGACTCCGCAGATAGGCTTTAAATTTATTAATGTTATCGTTACTATAATCACGTTTTCTCCTACTCCACCGACTAAAAGTACATATCGTGCTTATTGGGCATTTCAGTAGTTGGGCTGTGTGATCCGATAACGCTAATTCTAATACCGACGATTGACAGCGCCTGTTAAAGTTATGCGCAAAATTGTCAATGCATGTTTTGCTGTTAATACGAGTTGGTTGATAAAGCTCCAGTTTCAAGTTAAAACTTACTAACATATTTTCGAATTCTATTGACTGATTAGTTCTTTTAAGTACATCTATATTAAAGTCTCCCGCTAATACAATATTTTTACAATCTGTTTTTATTAAAAATTGTAATATGTGTTCTAATTTATTAATACATTCATTGAAATTATTAGAATTTGGTACTCTGTAAATACAAACACATACAATTTTATGGATAGTCAGTTCAATGGCACAACATTCAAAGACACCACTTGCAGATATTTTTGCTATTTTTGGCAGTTCTCTCCATTGGTAATCGGATCTCACTAGTATTCAAGCTCCACCTCTTTTGGTTTCATTTCGATTGAAACAGGCTGCTAGGCTGTAATTGTACAGAGTCAGATGTTTTTCATACGGTTCCATCATAAAATGCTCCGTAATACATAAGACATCTACGACTATGTTTCTATCAATTAATTCATTTAAACAAAATGCAAGAGAATCGCATTTGGATAGCAGTCCTGCAATATTTTGGTGCATGATGTAAATATGTTAAGTCAAGAAAAAAATTATCTCCTGTTTTATTAGCGTCAATCAAACTTTGATATATGTCATCATGTTTCATAATGTCAATCATTAAGTCCAGCAGATCCTTAAATATAGTACATAGTCCAAGTTTATTTATTATACCAGAATATTTGTTAAACATACTACAGTCATATTCCAGATTTAGGTTACTGTCCAGAAGGAACGCGTGTCCATGAGTCAATATTTCCAAGTATAAAAGATTGTTAAATGTCTCCACTCGACAGTTGAATAAACTAATGTCAAATGGATACTTATATGTTGGCATACAAATAATGATGTTAAGATAAGGATAAAGACAAGGATAAAGATAAGGATAATGATAAGGATAAAGATAAGGACAAAGATAACGACAAAGATAACGACAAAGATAACGACAAAGATAAGGACAAAGATAAGGACAAAGATAAGGACAAAGATAACGACAAAGATAAGGACAAAGATAACGACAAAGATAACGACAAAGATAACGACAAAGATAAGGACAAAGATAACGACAAAGATAACGACAAAGATAACGACAAAGATAAGGACAAAGATAAGGACAAAGATAAGGACAAAGATAAGGACAAAGATAACGACAAAGATAACGACAAAGATAACGACAAAGATAACGACAAAGATAACGACAAAGATAACGACAAAGATAACGACAAAGATAAGGACAAAGATAAGGACAAAGATAACGACAAAGATAACGACAAAGATAACGACAAAGATAACGACAAAGATAACGACAAAGATAACGACAAAGATAACGACAAAGATAACGACAAAGATAACGACAAAGATAACGACAAAGATAACGACAAAGATAACGACAAAGATAACGACAAAGATAACGACAAAGATAACGACAAAGATAACGACAAAGATAACGACAAAGATAACGACAAAGATAACGACAAAGATAAGGACAAAGATAAGGATAAAGATAAGACAATTTCTTTATTAGTTGAGTTACCCCAAAAGATAACCCCATATCTGAGAACAGATTCAGTTAGCCCGTAGTAAGCGGTTAATAACGCATCTACGTTAGCCGTTCGTGAAAGCATATGCAAGGCGTACGCACTACTGCTTATTCTTTTAGTCAGGGTCTCAATGTGCGCCTTCCAATTTAAATTCCGATCGATTGTCAGTCCTAGAAACTTAGTTGTATTAACTGTGTCAATCGTAATGTCATTGTACTTTATGTCAAGATTAGGAAGAGTCAGTGAGCGTTGGCCAAAATGCATCATAACTGTCTTATTTAAATTTATTTTTAAATGGTTATTATCCACCCATTCTATAATTTTTAGCAAAGTATTACTTATTTCCTCTTTATAGAAATCTATTTGATTGCACGGTATTGTTATTGTACTGTCATCTGCGAATAATGTCACCGGATGTTTGATTGCCATTGGAAAGTCATTTATATAGATAGTAAAAAGCGGTGGTCCCAGTATACTTCCTTGTGGAACTCCGTAGACAACGTCGCGTTCATCCGATACAAATATTTCTTCTCTTTTGGTGCTAGTATTTAGTCTGCTTATTTCAGTCATTTCTTTTCTGTAAGTTAGGTACGATTTTAAGAGCTCAAGAACGTTTCCTCTTACCCCGTAAGCTTCAAGCTTTTTCAATAAAATATCATGTTGCACGTAGTCGAATGCCTGGGTCATGTCACAAAATATCGCACATACTGGTTTATTTATATCCATATTTGTCATAATAGTATGCAAAAAGTCATAAATTGCCATGTTAATTGTCTTGTTTTTCCTAAATCCTTTTTGTTCGTTGCAAAGAATATTATTTTTCTCTAAATAAAAATTAAGTTCCATATAAATGTACTCTTCAATTATTCTCGAGAATATCGGAATCAACGAAATCGGTCTGTAGTTTTCCATAAACTCTCTATCTTGTTTTTTGAATAGTGGCTTTATTATAGATTTTTTTAAGGAATTTGGGAAAGTACTGACACTGTTTGTGTTCTTAAGGGCTCGAATGATTCTTAACACAACGTTTGGTAAACATGGAGCCATAAACAGAGTCTTTCCTATTTATAATATTCTTAGTGACTCTGTCTCCTGAATTAATAATGGGCTGAATTTTGTCAGCAAAATAATTATTAAATACATTACAAATGCACTTTGGATCAGAGATGACTTTGTTATTATTAATTATAAGTTTATTAATGTTATTCTTTGGAATATTTAACTTTGACTGGTTTATAATTTGCCATGTAGTTTTCGATTTATTATATGATGTCTTTATTTTATGGGTATTTTGAGCTCGTTGAGTTAAATTAATAATCTTTTTAAAGAGCTTCGTATAATTTTTAAATATTATTTTATTCTGGAGAGTAGGTTTTAATCGGAACTGCCAAAGTAATTGCCGTTTTTTCACACTGCATCTTTTAATTCATTTTTGTTTTTTATGCACATTAATCGAAATCATAGTTTCGGGGAAGCACTGTTTGTATAGCAACGAGAAGATATCTGAAAACGAATTAAACGCTACATTTGGGTCATTTGCTTCATATACTTCTGAAAACGACAGACTCCGCAGATAGGCTTTAAATTTATTAATGTTATCGTTACTATAATCACGTTTTCTCCTACTCCACCGACTAAAAGTACATATCGTGCTTATTGGGCATTTCAGTAGTTGGGCTGTGTGATCCGATAACGCTAATTCTAATACCGACGATTGACAGCGCCTGTTAAAGTTATGCGCAAAATTGTCAATGCATGTTTTGCTGTTAATACGAGTTGGTTGATAAAGCTCCAGTTTCAAGTTAAAACTTACTAACATATTTTCGAATTCTATTGACTGATTAGTTCTTTTAAGTACATCTATATTAAAGTCTCCCGCTAATACAATATTTTTACAATCTGTTTTTATTAAAAATTGTAATATGTGTTCTAATTTATTAATACATTCATTGAAATTATTAGAATTTGGTACTCTGTAAATACAAACACATACAATTTTATGGATAGTCAGTTCAATGGCACAACATTCAAAGACACCACTTGCAGATATTTTTGCTATTTTTGGCAGTTCTCTCCATTGGTAATCGGATCTCACTAGTATTCAAGCTCCACCTCTTTTGGTTTCATTTCGATTGAAACAGGCTGCTAGGCTGTAATTGTACAGAGTCAGATGTTTTTCATACGGTTCCATCATAAAATGCTCCGTAATACATAAGACATCTACGACTATGTTTCTATCAATTAATTCATTTAAACAAAATGCAAGAGAATCGCATTTGGATAGCAGTCCTGCAATATTTTGGTGCATGATGTAAATATGTTAAGTCAAGAAAAAAATTATCTCCTGTTTTATTAGCGTCAATCAAACTTTGATATATGTCATCATGTTTCATAATGTCAATCATTAAGTCCAGCAGATCCTTAAATATAGTACATAGTCCAAGTTTATTTATTATACCAGAATATTTGTTAAACATACTACAGTCATATTCCAGATTTAGGTTACTGTCCAGAAGGAACGCGTGTCCATGAGTCAATATTTCCAAGTATAAAAGATTGTTAAATGTCTCCACTCGACAGTTGAATAAACTAATGTCAAATGGATACTTATATGTTGGCATACAAATAATGATGTTAAGATAAGGATAAAGACAAGGATAAAGATAAGGATAATGATAAGGATAAAGATAAGGACAAAGATAACGACAAAGATAACGACAAAGATAACGACAAAGATAAGGACAAAGATAAGGACAAAGATAAGGACAAAGATAACGACAAAGATAAGGACAAAGATAACGACAAAGATAACGACAAAGATAACGACAAAGATAAGGACAAAGATAACGACAAAGATAACGACAAAGATAACGACAAAGATAAGGACAAAGATAAGGACAAAGATAAGGACAAAGATAAGGACAAAGATAACGACAAAGATAACGACAAAGATAACGACAAAGATAACGACAAAGATAACGACAAAGATAACGACAAAGATAACGACAAAGATAAGGACAAAGATAACGACAAAGATAACGACAAAGATAACGACAAAGATAACGACAAAGATAACGACAAAGATAACGACAAAGATAACGACAAAGATAACGACAAAGATAACGACAAAGATAACGACAAAGATAACGACAAAGATAACGACAAAGATAACGACAAAGATAACGACAAAGATAACGACAAAGATAACGACAAAGATAACGACAAAGATAACGACAAAGATAACGACAAAGATAACGACAAAGATAACGACAAAGATAACGACAAAGATAACGACAAAGATAACGACAAAGATAACGACAAAGATAACGACAAAGATAACGACAAAGATAACGACAAAGATAACGACAAAGATAACGACAAAGATAACGACAAAGATAACGACAAAGATAACGACAAAGATAACGACAAAGATAACGACAAAGATAACGACAAAGATAACGACAAAGATAACGACAAAGATAACGACAAAGATAACGACAAAGATAACGACAAAGATAACGACAAAGATAACGACAAAGATAACGACAAAGATAACGACAAAGATAACGACAAAGATAACGACAAAGATAACGACAAAGATAACGACAAAGATAAGGATAAAGATAAGACAATTTCTTTATTAGTTGAGTTACCCCAAAAGATAACCCCATATCTGAGAACAGATTCAGTTAGCCCGTAGTAAGCGGTTAATAACGCATCTACGTTAGCCGTTCGTGAAAGCATATGCAAGGCGTACGCACTACTGCTTATTCTTTTAGTCAGGGTCTCAATGTGCGCCTTCCAATTTAAATTCCGATCGATTGTCAGTCCTAGAAACTTAGTTGTATTAACTGTGTCAATCGTAATGTCATTGTACTTTATGTCAAGATTAGGAAGAGTCAGTGAGCGTTGGCCAAAATGCATCATAACTGTCTTATTTAAATTTATTTTTAAATGGTTATTATCCACCCATTCTATAATTTTTAGCAAAGTATTACTTATTTCCTCTTTATAAAAATCTATTTGATTGCACGGTATTGTTATTGTACTGTCATCTGCGAATAATGTCACCGGATGTTTGATTGCCATTGGAAAGTCATTTATATAGATAGTAAAAAGCGGTGGTCCCAGTATACTTCCTTGTGGAACTCCGTAGACAACGTCGCGTTCATCCGATACAAATATTTCTTCTCTTTTGGTACTAGTATTTAGTCTGCTTATTTCAGTCATTTCTTTTCTGTAAGTTAGGTACGATTTTAAGAGCTCAAGAACGTTTCCTCTTACCCCGTAAGCTTCAAGCTTTTTCAATAAAATATCATGTTGCACGTAGTCGAATGCCTGGGTCATGTCACAAAATATCGCACATACTGGTTTATTTATATCCATATTTGTCATAATAGTATGCAAAAAGTCATAAATTGCCATGTTAATTGTCTTGTTTTTCCTAAATCCTTTTTGTTCGTTGCAAAGAATATTATTTTTCTCTAAATAAAAATTAAGTTCCATATAAATGTACTCTTCAATTATTCTCGAGAATATCGGAATCAACGAAATCGGTCTGTAGTTTTCCATAAACTCTCTATCTTGTTTTTTGAATAGTGGCTTTATTATAGATTTTTTTAAGGAATTTGGGAAAGTACTGACACTGTTTGTGTTCTTAAGGGCTCGAATGATTCTTAACACAACGTTTGGTAAACATGGAGCCATAAACAGAGTCTTTCCTATTTATAATATTCTTAGTGACTCTGTCTCCTGAATTAATAATGGGCTGAATTTTGTCAGCAAAATAATTATTAAATACATTACAAATGCACTTTGGATCAGAGATGACTTTGTTATTATTAATTATAAGTTTATTAATGTTATTCTTTGGAATATTTAACTTTGACTGGTTTATAATTTGCCATGTAGTTTTCGATTTATTATAATTATGATGTCTTTATTTTATGGGTATTTTGAGCTCGTTGAGTTAAATTAATAATCTTTTTAAAGAGCTTCGTATAATTTTTAAATATTATTTTATTCTGGAGAGTAGGTTTTAATCGGAACTGCCAAAGTAATTGCCGTTTTTTCACACTGCATCTTTTAATTCATTTTTGTTTTTTATGCACATTAATCGAAATCATAGTTTCGGGGAAGCACTGTTTGTATAGCAACGAGAAGATATCTGAAAACGAATTAAACGCTACATTTGGGTCATTTGCTTCATATACTTCTGAAAACGACAGACTCCGCAGATAGGCTTTAAATTTATTAATGTTATCGTTACTATAATCACGTTTTCTCCTACTCCACCGACTAAAAGTACATATCGTGCTTATTGGGCATTTCAGTAGTTGGGCTGTGTGATCCGATAACGCTAATTCTAATACCGACGATTGACAGCGCCTGTTAAAGTTATGCGCAAAATTGTCAATGCATGTTTTGCTGTTAATACGAGTTGGTTGATAAAGCTCCAGTTTCAAGTTAAAACTTACTAACATATTTTCGAATTCTATTGACTGATTAGTTCTTTTAAGTACATCTATATTAAAGTCTCCCGCTACTACAATATTTTTACAATCTGTTTTTATTAAAAATTGTAATATGTGTTCTAATTTATTAATACATTCATTGAAATTATTAGAATTTGGTACTCTGTAAATACAAACACATACAATTTTATGGATAGTCAGTTCAATGGCACAACATTTAAAGACACCACTTGCAGATATTTTTGCTATTTTTGGCAGTTCTCTCCATTGGTGATCGGATCTCACTAGTATGCAAGCTCCACCTCTTTTGGTTTCATTTCGATTGAAACAGGCTGCTAGGCTGTAATTGTACAGAGTCAGATGTTTTTCATACGGTTCCATCATAAAATGCTCCGTAATACATAAGACATCTACGACTATGTTTCTATCAATTAATTCATTTAAACAAACTGCAAGAGAATCGCATTTGGATAGCAGTCCTGCAATATTTTGGTGCATGATGTAAATATGTTAAGTCAAGAAAAAAATTATCTCCTGTTTTATTAGCGTCAATCAAACTTTGATATATGTCATCATGTTTCATAATGTCAATCATTAAGTCCAGCAGATCCTTAAATATAGTACATAGTCCAAGTTTATTTATTATACCAGAATATTTGTTAAACATACTACAGTCATATTCCAGATTTAGGTTACTGTCCAGAAGGAACGCGTGTCCATGAGTCAATATTTCCAAGTATAAAAGATTGTTAAATGTCTCCACTCGACAGTTGAATAAACTAATGTCAAATGGAAACTTATATGTTGGCATACAAATAATGATGTTAAGATAAGGATAAAGACAAGGATAAAGATAAGGATAATGATAAGGATAAAGATAAGGACAAAGATAACGACAAAGATAACGACAAAGATAAGGACAAAGATAAGGACAAAGATAACGACAAAGATAACGACAAAGATAACGACAAAGATAAGGACAAAGATAACGACAAAGATAACGACAAAGATAACGACAAAGATAAGGACAAAGATAAGGACAAAGATAACGACAAAGATAACGACAAAGATAACGACAAAGATAACGACAAAGATAACGACAAAGATAACGACAAAGATAACGACAAAGATAACGACAAAGATAACGACAAAGATAACGACAAAGATAACGACAAAGATAACGACAAAGATAACGACAAAGATAAGGACAAAGATAACGACAAAGATAACGACAAAGATAACGACAAAGATAACGACAAAGATAACGACAAAGATAACGACAAAGATAACGACAAAGATAACGACAAAGATAACGACAAAGATAACGACAAAGATAACGACAAAGATAACGACAAAGATAACGACAAAGATAACGACAAAGATAACGACAAAGATAACGACAAAGATAAGGACAAAGATAAGGATAAAGATAAGACAATTTCTTTATTAGTTGAGTTACCCCAAAAGATAACCCCATATCTGAGAACAGATTCAGTTAGCCCGTAGTAAGCGGTTAATAACGCATCTACGTTAGCCGTTCGTCAATCAAACTTTGATATATGTCATCATGTTTCATAATGTCAATCATTAAGTCCAGCAGATCCTTAAATATAGTACATAGTCCAAGTTTATTTATTATACCAGAATATTTGTTAAACATACTACAGTCATATTCCAGATTTAGGTTACTGTCCAGAAGGAACGCGTGTCCATGAGTCAATATTTCCAAGTATAAAAGATTGTTAAATGTCTCCACTCGACAGTTGAATAAACTAATGTCAAATGGAAACTTATATGTTGGCATACAAATAATGATGTTAAGATAAGGATAAAGACAAGGATAAAGATAAGGATAATGATAAGGATAAAGATAAGGACAAAGATAACGACAAAGATAACGACAAAGATAAGGACAAAGATAACGACAAAGATAACGACAAAGATAAGGACAAAGATAAGGACAAAGATAACGACAAAGATAACGACAAAGATAACGACAAAGATAAGGACAAAGATAAGGACAAAGATAAGGACAAAGATAACGACAAAGATAACGACAAAGATAACGACAAAGATAACGACAAAGATAACGACAAAGATAACGACAAAGATAACGACAAAGATAACGACAAAGATAACGACAAAGATAACGACAAAGATAACGACAAAGATAACGACAAAGATAACGACAAAGATAAGGACAAAGATAACGACAAAGATAACGACAAAGATAACGACAAAGATAACGACAAAGATAACGACAAAGATAACGACAAAGATAACGACAAAGATAACGACAAAGATAACGACAAAGATAACGACAAAGATAACGACAAAGATAACGACAAAGATAACGACAAAGATAACGACAAAGATAACGACAAAGATAACGACAAAGATAAGGACAAAGATAAGGATAAAGATAAGACAATTTCTTTATTAGTTGAGTTACCCCAAAAGATAACCCCATATCTGAGAACAGATTCAGTTAGCCCGTAGTAAGCGGTTAATAACGCATCTACGTTAGCCGTTCGTGAAAGCATATGCAAGGCGTACGCACTACTGCTTATTCTTTTAGTCAGGGTCTCAATGTGCGCCTTCCAATTTAAATTCCGATCGATTGTCAGTCCTAGAAACTTAGTTGTATTAACTGTGTCAATCGTAATGTCATTGTACTTTATGTCAAGATTAGGAAGAGTCAGTGAGCGTTGGCCAAAATGCATCATAACTGTCTTATTTAAATTTATTTTTAAATGGTTATTATCCACCCATTCTATAATTTTTAGCAAAGTATTACTTATTTCCTCTTTATAGAAATCTATTTGATTGCACGGTATTGTTATTGTACTGTCATCTGCGAATAATGTCACCGGATGTTTGATTGCCATTGGAAAGTCATTTATATAGATAGTAAAAAGCGGTGGTCCCAGTATACTTCCTTGTGGAACTCCGTAGACAACGTCGCGTTCATCCGATACAAATATTTCTTCTCTTTTGGTGCTAGTATTTAGTCTGCTTATTTCAGTCATTTCTTTTCTGTAAGTTAGGTACGATTTTAAGAGCTCAAGAACGTTTCCTCTTACCCCGTAAGCTTCAAGCTTTTTCAATAAAATATCATGTTGCACGTAGTCGAATGCCTGGGTCATGTCACAAAATATCGCACATACTGGTTTATTTATATCCATATTTGTCATAATAGTATGCAAAAAGTCATAAATTGCCATGTTAATTGTCTTGTTTTTCCTAAATCCTTTTTGTTCGTTGCAAAGAATATTATTTTTCTCTAAATAAAAATTAAGTTCCATATAAATGTACTCTTCAATTATTCTCGAGAATATCGGAATCAACGAAATCGGTCTGTAGTTTTCCATAAACTCTCTATCTTGTTTTTTGAATAGTGGCTTTATTATAGATTTTTTTAAGGAATTTGGGAAAGTACTGACACTGTTTGTGTTCTTAAGGGCTCGAATGATTCTTAACACAACGTTTGGTAAACATGGAGCCATAAACAGAGTCTTTCCTATTTATAATATTCTTAGTGACTCTGTCTCCTGAATTAATAATGGGCTGAATTTTGTCAGCAAAATAATTATTAAATACATTACAAATGCACTTTGGATCAGAGATGACTTTGTTATTATTAATTATAAGTTTATTAATGTTATTCTTTGGAATATTTAACTTTGACTGGTTTATAATTTGCCATGTAGTTTTCGATTTATTATAATTATGATGTCTTTATTTTATGGGTATTTTGAGCTCGTTGAGTTAAATTAATAATCTTTTTAAAGAGCTTCGTATAATTTTTAAATATTATTTTATTCTGGAGAGTAGGTTTTAATCGGAACTGCCAAAGTAATTGCCGTTTTTTCACACTGCATCTTTTAATTCATTTTTGTTTTTTATGCACATTAATCGAAATCATAGTTTCGGGGAAGCACTGTTTGTATAGCAACGAGAAGATATCTGAAAACGAATTAAACGCTACATTTGGGTCATTTGCTTCATATACTTCTGAAAACGACAGACTCCGCAGATAGGCTTTAAATTTATTAATGTTATCGTTACTATAATCACGTTTTCTCCTACTCCACCGACTAAAAGTACATATCGTGCTTATTGGGCATTTCAGTAGTTGGGCTGTGTGATCCGATAACGCTAATTCTAATACCGACGATTGACAGCGCCTGTTAAAGTTATGCGCAAAATTGTCAATGCATGTTTTGCTGTTAATACGAGTTGGTTGATAAAGCTCCAGTTTCAAGTTAAAACTTACTAACATATTTTCGAATTCTATTGACTGATTAGTTCTTTTAAGTACATCTATATTAAAGTCTCCCGCTACTACAATATTTTTACAATCTGTTTTTATTAAAAATTGTAATATGTGTTCTAATTTATTAATACATTCATTGAAATTATTAGAATTTGGTACTCTGTAAATACAAACACATACAATTTTATGGATAGTCAGTTCAATGGCACAACATTTAAAGACACCACTTGCAGATATTTTTGCTATTTTTGGCAGTTCTCTCCATTGGTGATCGGATCTCACTAGTATGCAAGCTCCACCTCTTTTGGTTTCATTTCGATTGAAACAGGCTGCTAGGCTGTAATTGTACAGAGTCAGATGTTTTTCATACGGTTCCATCATAAAATGCTCCGTAATACATAAGACATCTACGACTATGTTTCTATCAATTAATTCATTTAAACAAACTGCAAGAGAATCGCATTTGGATAGCAGTCCTGCAATATTTTGGTGCATGATGTAAATATGTTAAGTCAAGAAAAAAATTATCTCCTGTTTTATTAGCGTCAATCAAACTTTGATATATGTCATCATGTTTCATAATGTCAATCATTAAGTCCAGCAGATCCTTAAATATAGTACATAGTCCAAGTTTATTTATTATACCAGAATATTTGTTAAACATACTACAGTCATATTCCAGATTTAGGTTACTGTCCAGAAGGAACGCGTGTCCATGAGTCAATATTTCCAAGTATAAAAGATTGTTAAATGTCTCCACTCGACAGTTGAATAAACTAATGTCAAATGGAAACTTATATGTTGGCATACAAATAATGATGTTAAGATAAGGATAAAGACAAGGATAAAGATAAGGATAATGATAAGGATAAAGATAAGGACAAAGATAACGACAAAGATAACGACAAAGATAAGGACAAAGATAAGGACAAAGATAACGACAAAGATAACGACAAAGATAACGACAAAGATAAGGACAAAGATAACGACAAAGATAACGACAAAGATAACGACAAAGATAAGGACAAAGATAAGGACAAAGATAACGACAAAGATAACGACAAAGATAACGACAAAGATAACGACAAAGATAACGACAAAGATAACGACAAAGATAACGACAAAGATAACGACAAAGATAACGACAAAGATAACGACAAAGATAACGACAAAGATAACGACAAAGATAACGACAAAGATAAGGACAAAGATAACGACAAAGATAACGACAAAGATAACGACAAAGATAACGACAAAGATAACGACAAAGATAACGACAAAGATAACGACAAAGATAACGACAAAGATAACGACAAAGATAACGACAAAGATAACGACAAAGATAACGACAAAGATAACGACAAAGATAACGACAAAGATAACGACAAAGATAACGACAAAGATAACGACAAAGATAACGACAAAGATAAGGACAAAGATAAGGATAAAGATAAGACAATTTCTTTATTAGTTGAGTTACCCCAAAAGATAACCCCATATCTGAGAACAGATTCAGTTAGCCCGTAGTAAGCGGTTAATAACGCATCTACGTTAGCCGTTCGTGAAAGCATATGCAAGGCGTACGCACTACTGCTTATTCTTTTAGTCAGGGTCTCAATGTGCGCCTTCCAATTTAAATTCCGATCGATTGTCAGTCCTAGAAACTTAGTTGTATTAACTGTGTCAATCGTAATGTCATTGTACTTTATGTCAAGATTAGGAAGAGTCAGTGAGCGTTGGCCAAAATGCATCATAACTGTCTTATTTAAATTTATTTTTAAATGGTTATTATCCACCCATTCTATAATTTTTAGCAAAGTATTACTTATTTCCTCTTTATAGAAATCTATTTGATTGCACGGTATTGTTATTGTACTGTCATCTGCGAATAATGTCACCGGATGTTTGATTGCCATTGGAAAGTCATTTATATAGATAGTAAAAAGCGGTGGTCCCAGTATACTTCCTTGTGGAACTCCGTAGACAACGTCGCGTTCATCCGATACAAATATTTCTTCTCTTTTGGTGCTAGTATTTAGTCTGCTTATTTCAGTCATTTCTTTTCTGTAAGTTAGGTACGATTTTAAGAGCTCAAGAACGTTTCCTCTTACCCCGTAAGCTTCAAGCTTTTTCAATAAAATATCATGTTGCACGTAGTCGAATGCCTGGGTCATGTCACAAAATATCGCACATACTGGTTTATTTATATCCATATTTGTCATAATAGTATGCAAAAAGTCATAAATTGCCATGTTAATTGTCTTGTTTTTCCTAAATCCTTTTTGTTCGTTGCAAAGAATATTATTTTTCTCTAAATAAAAATTAAGTTCCATATAAATGTACTCTTCAATTATTCTCGAGAATATCGGAATCAACGAAATCGGTCTGTAGTTTTCCATAAACTCTCTATCTTGTTTTTTGAATAGTGGCTTTATTATAGATTTTTTTAAGGAATTTGGGAAAGTACTGACACTGTTTGTGTTCTTAAGGGCTCGAATGATTCTTAACACAACGTTTGGTAAACATGGAGCCATAAACAGAGTCTTTCCTATTTATAATATTCTTAGTGACTCTGTCTCCTGAATTAATAATGGGCTGAATTTTGTCAGCAAAATAATTATTAAATACATTACAAATGCACTTTGGATCAGAGATGACTTTGTTATTATTAATTATAAGTTTATTAATGTTATTCTTTGGAATATTTAACTTTGACTGGTTTATAATTTGCCATGTAGTTTTCGATTTATTATAATTATGATGTCTTTATTTTATGGGTATTTTGAGCTCGTTGAGTTAAATTAATAATCTTTTTAAAGAGCTTCGTATAATTTTTAAATATTATTTTATTCTGGAGAGTAGGTTTTAATCGGAACTGCCAAAGTAATTGCCGTTTTTTCACACTGCATCTTTTAATTCATTTTTGTTTTTTATGCACATTAATCGAAATCATAGTTTCGGGGAAGCACTGTTTGTATAGCAACGAGAAGATATCTGAAAACGAATTAAACGCTACATTTGGGTCATTTGCTTCATATACTTCTGAAAACGACAGACTCCGCAGATAGGCTTTAAATTTATTAATGTTATCGTTACTATAATCACGTTTTCTCCTACTCCACCGACTAAAAGTACATATCGTGCTTATTGGGCATTTCAGTAGTTGGGCTGTGTGATCCGATAACGCTAATTCTAATACCGACGATTGACAGCGCCTGTTAAAGTTATGCGCAAAATTGTCAATGCATGTTTTGCTGTTAATACGAGTTGGTTGATAAAGCTCCAGTTTCAAGTTAAAACTTACTAACATATTTTCGAATTCTATTGACTGATTAGTTCTTTTAAGTACATCTATATTAAAGTCTCCCGCTACTACAATATTTTTACAATCTGTTTTTATTAAAAATTGTAATATGTGTTCTAATTTATTAATACATTCATTGAAATTATTAGAATTTGGTACTCTGTAAATACAAACACATACAATTTTATGGATAGTCAGTTCAATGGCACAACATTCAAAGACACCACTTGCAGATATTTTTGCTATTTTTGGCAGTTCTCTCCATTGGTGATCGGATCTCACTAGTATGCAAGCTCCACCTCTTTTGGTTTCATTTCGATTGAAACAGGCTGCTAGGCTGTAATTGTACAGAGTCAGATGTTTTTCATACGGTTCCATCATAAAATGCTCCGTAATACATAAGACATCTACGACTATGTTTCTATCAATTAATTCATTTAAACAAACTGCAAGAGAATCGCATTTGGATAGCAGTCCTGCAATATTTTGGTGCATGATGTAAATATGTTAAGTCAAGAAAAAAATTATCTCCTGTTTTATTAGCGTCAATCAAACTTTGATATATGTCATCATGTTTCATAATGTCAATCATTAAGTCCAGCAGATCCTTAAATATAGTACATAGTCCAAGTTTATTTATTATACCAGAATATTTGTTAAACATACTACAGTCATATTCCAGATTTAGGTTACTATCCAGAAGGAACGCGTGTCCATGAGTCAATATTTCCAAGTATAAAAGATTGTTAAATGTCTCCACTCGACAGTTGAATAAACTAATGTCAAATGGATACTTATATGTTGGCATACAAATAATGATGTTAAGATAACGACAAAGATAACGACAAAGATAAGGACAAAGATAACGACAAAGATAACGACAAAGATAACGACAAAGATAACGACAAAGATAAGGACAAAGTTAACGACAAAGATAACGACAAAGATAACGACAAAGATAACGACAAAGATAAGGACAAAGATAACGACAAAGATAACGACAAAGATAACGACAAAGATAACGACAAAGATAACGACAAAGATAACGACAAAGATAACGACAAAGATAACGACAAAGATAAGGACAAAGATAACGACAAAGATAACGACAGAGATAAGGACAAAGATAACGACAAAGATAAGGACAAAGATAAGACAAAGATAACGACAAAGATAACGACAAAGATAACGACAAAGATAACGACAAAGATAACGACAAAGATAAGGACAAAGATAAGACAAAGATAACGACAAAGATAACGACGAAGATAACGACAACGATAACAACAAAGATAAGGACAAAGATAAGGACAAAGATAACGACAAAGATAACGACAAAGATAACGACAAAGATAAGGACAAAGATAACGACAAAGATAACGACAAAGATAACGACAAAGATAAGGACAAAGATAAGGACAAAGATAACGACAAAGATAACGACAAAGATAACGACAAAGATAACGACAAAGATAACGACAAAGATAACGACAAAGATAACGACAAAGATAACGACAAAGATAACGACAAAGATAACGACAAAGATAAGGACAAAGATAACGACAAAGATAACGACAAAGATAACGACAAAGATAAGGACAAAGATAACGACAAAGATAACGACAAAGATAACGACAAAGATAACGACAAAGATAACGACAAAGATAACGACAAAGATAACGACAAAGATAACGACAAAGATAACGACAAAGATAACGACAAAGATAACGACAAAGATAACGACAAAGATAACGACAAAGATAACGACAAAGATAACGACAAAGATAACGACAAAGATAACGACAAAGATAACGACAAAGATAACGACAAAGATAACGACAAAGATAACGACAAAGATAAGGATAAAGATAAGACAATTTCTTTATTAGTTGAGTTACCCCAAAAGATAACCCCATATCTGAGAACAGATTCAGTTAGCCCGTAGTAAGCGGTTAATAACGCATCTACGTTAGCCGCTCGTGAAAGCATATGCAAGGCGTACGCACTACTGCTTATTCTTTTAGTCAGGGTCTCAATGTGCGCCTTCCAATTTAAATTCCGATCGATTGTCAGTCCTAGAAACTTAGTTGTATTAACTGTGTCAATCGTAATGTCATTGTACTTTATGTCAAGATTAGGAAGAGTCAGTGAGCGTTGGCCAAAATGCATCATAACTGTCTTATTTAAATTTATTTTTAAATGGTTATTATCCACCCATTCTATAATTTTTAGCAAAGTATTACTTATTTCCTCTTTATAGAAATCTATTTGATTGCACGGTATTGTTATTGTACTGTCATCTGCGAATAATGTCACCGGATGTTTGATTGCCATTGGAAAGTCATTTATATAGATAGTAAAAAGCGGTGGTCCCAGTATACTTCTTTGTGGAACTCCGTAGACAACGTCGCGTTCATCCGATACAAATATTTCTTCTCTTTTGGTACTAGTATATAGTCTGCTTATTTCAGTCATTTCTTTTCTGTAAGTTAGGTACGATTTTAAGAGCTCAAGAACGTTTCCTCTTACCCCGTAAGCTTCAAGCTTTTTCAATAAAATATCATGTTGCACGTAGTCGAATGCCTGGGTCATGTCACAAAATATCGCACATACTGGTTTATTTATATCCATATTTGTCATAATAGTATGCAAAAAGTCATAAATTGCCATGTTAATTGTCTTGTTTTTCCTAAATCCTTTTTGTTCGTTGCAAAGAATATTATTTTTCTCTAAATAAAAATTAAGTTCCATATAAATGTACTCTTCAATTATTCTCGAGAATATCGGAATCAACGAAATCGGTCTGTAGTTTTCCATAAACTCTCTATCTTGTTTTTTGAATAGTGGCTTTATTATAGATTTTTTTAAGGAATTTGGGAAAGTACTGACACTGTTTGTGTTCTTAAGGGCTCGAATGATTCTTAACACAACGTTTGGTAAACATGGAGCCATAAACAGAGTCTTTCCTATTTATAATATTCTTAGTGACTCTGTCTCCTGAATTAATAATGGGCTGAATTTTGTCAGCAAAATAATTATTAAATACATTACAAATGCACTTTGGATCAGAGATGACTTTGTTATTATTAATTATAAGTTTATTAATGTTATTCTTTGGAATATTTAACTTTGACTGGTTTATAATTTGCCATGTAGTTTTCGATTTATTATAATTATGATGTCTTTATTTTATGGGTATTTTGAGCTCGTTGAGTTAAATTAATAATCTTTTTAAAGAGCTTCGTATAATTTTTAAATATTATTTTATTCTGGAGAGTAGGTTTTAATCGGAACTGCCAAAGTAATTGCCGTTTTTTCACACTGCATCTTTTAATTCATTTTTGTTTTTTATGCACATTAATCGAAATCATAGTTTCGGGGAAGCACTGTTTGTATAGCAACGAGAAGATATCTGAAAACGAATTAAACGCTACATTTGGGTCATTTGCTTCATATACTTCTGAAAACGACAGACTCCGCAGATAGGCTTTAAATTTATTAATGTTATCGTTACTATAATCACGTTTTCTCCTACTCCACCGACTAAAAGTACATATCGTGCTTATTGGGCATTTCAGTAGTTGGGCTGTGTGATCCGATAACGCTAATTCTAATACCGACGATTGACAGCGCCTGTTAAAGTTATGCGCAAAATTGTCAATGCATGTTTTGCTGTTAATACGAGTTGGTTGATAAAGCTCCAGTTTCAAGTTAAAACTTACTAACATATTTTCGAATTCTATTGACTGATTAGTTCTTTTAAGTACATCTATATTAAAGTCTCCCGCTACTACAATATTTTTACAATCTGTTTTTATTAAAAATTGTAATATGTGTTCTAATTTATTAATACATTCATTGAAATTATTAGAATTTGGTACTCTGTAAATACAAACACATACAATTTTATGGATAGTCAGTTCAATGGCACAACATTCAAAGACACCACTTGCAGATATTTTTGCTATTTTTGGCAGTTCTCTCCATTGGTGATCGGATCTCACTAGTATGCAAGCTCCACCTCTTTTGGTTTCATTTCGATTGAAACAGGCTGCTAGGCTGTAATTGTACAGAGTCAGATGTTTTTCATACGGTTCCATCATAAAATGCTCCGTAATACATAAGACATCTACGACTATGTTTCTATCAATTAATTCATTTAAACAAACTGCAAGAGAATCGCATTTGGATAGCAGTCCTGCAATATTTTGGTGCATGATGTAAATATGTTAAGTCAAGAAAAAAATTATCTCCTGTTTTATTAGCGTCAATCAAACTTTGATATATGTCATCATGTTTCATAATGTCAATCATTAAGTCCAGCAGATCCTTAAATATAGTACATAGTCCAAGTTTATTTATTATACCAGAATATTTGTTAAACATACTACAGTCATATTCCAGATTTAGGTTACTATCCAGAAGGAACGCGTGTCCATGAGTCAATATTTCCAAGTATAAAAGATTTTTAAATGTCTCCACTCGACAGTTGAATAAACTAATGTCAAATGGATACTTATATGTTGGCATACAAATAATGATGTTAAGATAACGACAAAGATAACGACAAAGATAACGACAAAGATAACGACAAAGATAACGACAAAGATAAGGACAAAGTTAACGACAAAGATAACGACAAAGATAACGACAAAGATAAGGACAAAGATAAGGACAAAGATAACGACAAAGATAACGACAAAGATAACGACAAAGATAACGACAAAGATAACGACAAAGATAACGACAAAGATAAGGACAAAGATAACGACAAAGATAACGACAGAGATAAGGACAAAGATAACGACAAAGATAAGGACAAAGATAAGACAAAGATAACGACAAAGATAACGACAAAGATAAGGACAAAGATAACGACAAAGATAACGACAAAGATAAGGACAAAGATAAGACAAAGATAACGACAAAGATAACGACGAAGATAACGACAACGATAACAACAAAGATAAGGACAAAGATAAGGACAAAGATAACGACAAAGATAACGACAAAGATAACGACAAAGATAAGGACAAAGATAACGACAAAGATAACGACAAAGATAACGACAAAGATAAGGACAAAGATAACGACAAAGATAACGACAAAGATAACGACAAAGATAACGACAAAGATAACGACAAAGATAACGACAAAGATAACGACAAAGATAACGACAAAGATAACGACAAAGATAACGACAAAGATAACGACAAAGATAACGACAAAGATAACGACAAAGATAAGGACAAAGATAAGGACAAAGATAAGGACAAAGATAAGGACAAAGATAACGACAAAGATAACGACAAAGATAACGACAAAGATAACGACAAAGATAAGGACAAAGATAAGGACAAAGATAAGGACAAAGATAACGACAAAGATAACGACAAAGATAACGACAAAGATAACGACAAAGATAACGACAAAGATAACGACAAAGATAACGACAAAGATAACGACAAAGATAACGACAAAGATAACGACAAAGATAACGACAAAGATAAGGACAAAGATAACGACAAAGATAACGACAAAGATAACGACAAAGATAACGACAAAGATAACGACAAAGATAACGACAAAGATAACAACAAAGATAACGACAAAGATAACGACAAAGATAACGACAAAGATAACGACAAAGATAACGACAAAGATACCGACAAAGATAACGACAAAGATAACGACAAAGATAACGACAAAGATAACGACAAAGATAACGACAAAGATAAGGATAAAGATAAGACAATTTCTTTATTAGTTGAGTTACCCCAAAAGATAACCCCATATCTGAGAACAGATTCAGTTAGCCCGTAGTAAGCGGTTAATAACGCATCTACGTTAGCCGTTCGTGAAAGCATATGCAAGGCGTACGCACTACTGCTTATTCTTTTAGTCAGGGTCTCAATGTGCGCCTTCCAATTTAAATTCCGATCGATTGTCAGTCCTAGAAACTTAGTTGTATTAACTGTGTCAATCGTAATGTCATTGTACTTTATGTCAAGATTAGGAAGAGTCAGTGAGCGTTGGCCAAAATGCATCATAACTGTCTTATTTAAATTTATTTTTAAATGGTTATTATCCACCCATTCTATAATTTTTAGCAAAGTATTACTTACTAGCACTTCGCCCGCGACTTCGTCTGCGAAGACTTTAGAGGTGGCGCGCAACTTCTTTGTCCCCCCATATTCTCATTCTCGGATATTCACCATCATGATTCTTTTCTGCTAGTTTGCGAGTCTTAACTGTCCAAACTTTCAGCTCCAGAACTACTTCGACATGTTTCTGGTACTTGTGAATCTTTAGTGCTCATAACTACAGCCCAGAAAAAAACTTCGATATGTTTCGGTTCTCCTGGTATTTTTAAATATTAAACACTCACAATTCCAGCTTCGGAAATACTTCGACATGTTTCTAGTATCCTGGTACTTGTGAATCTTTTACGCTCATAATTACAGCCCGGAACAAACCGCTATATGTTTCTGTTCTCGTGGTACTTTTGAATCCTTACCACTCAAAATTCCAGCGCCTGAAACATTAAAACATGTTTCTGGTCTCTTATTACTTGTGAATCTTTAGCGCTTACAATACCTGCCGAAAATATAATTACCGCCTGAAAATACTTCGACATATTTCTAATCTCTTGGTACTTTGGAATCCTTACTGCTCCCAACTCCAACCCTGGAAATATTTCGACATATATCTGGTCTCCTGGTACATAATGAATCTTTTACGCTCATAATTCCTGCCCGGAAAATACCTCCACATTTTTCTGTTGTTCTGGTACTATTTAATCCTTACCGCTCACAAGTTTTGCTCCGGAAATATTTCGACATGTTTCTGGTCTCCTGGTCCTTTTAAATTTTTAGCATTCACAATCTTAGCCACGAAAATACTTAGACATGTTTTTGGTCTCCTGGTATATAATGAATCTTTAGCGCTCATAATTCCAGCCCGGAAAATACTTCAACATTTTTCTGTTCTCGTGATACCTTTGAATCCTAGCCGCTCACGATTCCAGTGCCGGAAATATTTCGACATGTTTCTAGTCTCCTGGTACTTGTGAATATTTAGTGGTCACAATTTCGGCCAAAAAACTACTTTGACATGTTTCTAGTCTCGTGTCACATGTGAATCTATAGCGTTTACAATTCCAGCCCGGAAAAAACATCAACGTAGATTGTTCTGTTTGACTGTTAAAAAAAAAAAACAAAAAATATTCTAGCTCAAAAATACTTTTACATCGTTCTGTTCTCCTGGTACTTGTGAATCTGTAGCGCTCACAATTCCAACCCTGAAAATACTTCGACATATTTCTGGTCTCCTAGTAAATAAAGAATCTTTAGCGCTCATAATTCCTGCTCGGAAAAACTTCCATATTTTAATGTTGTTTTGGTACTTTTGAATCCTTACCGCTCATATTTCTAGTGCGGAAAAATGTCGACAAATTTCTGGCCTCCTGGGAATCTATAGCATTCACAATCCTAGCTCCGAAAATACTTCGACATGTTTCTTATCTCCTGGTACTTTTGAATTCTAACCGGTTACAATTCCAGCGCCGGAAAAATTTCGACATGTTTATGGTCTCCTGGTACTTGTGAATCTTTAGCGCTCATAATTTCAGCCAAAGAAATACTTTAACATGTTTCTGTTCACCTGTCACATGTGAATCTATATAGCGTTTACAATTCCAACCCGGAAAAAACTGCAACATACATATTTCTGTTCGACGGTAAAAAAAAAATATTCTTGCCCAAAAATACTTTAACATCGTTCTGTTCTCCTGGTACTTGTGAATCTTAAGTGTTTCCAATTTCAGCCCCGGAAATACTACGACATGTTTCTGTTCTCCTGGTACTTTTGAATCTGAAGTACTAAGGCAGCAGAAGCGCTGGGTTTCCACTTCCTCCTCAGTCTTCGTTAAGCGTTGCCTTTTACCGGGATAAAAAGTAGCCTATGTTTGATTCCAGGATGTGAACTCTATGTGTGCCAAATTTCATCCAAATCCCTTCAGCCATTTTTGCCTGATTGAGGCACAAACATAACATACAAACATACAAACATACAAACATACAAACATACAAACATTCACATTTATAATATTAGTAGGATTTCCTCTTTATAGAAATCTATTTGATTGCACGGTATTGTTATTGTACTGTCATCTGCGAATAATGTCACCGGATGTTTGATTGCCATTGGAAAGTCATTTATATAGATAGTAAAAAGCGGTGGTCCCAGTATACTTCCATGTGGAACTCCGTAGACAACGCCGCGTTCATCCGATACAAATATTTCTTCTCTTTTGGTACTAGTATTTAGTCTGCTTATTTCAGTCATTTCTTTTCTGTAAGTTAGGTACGATTTTAAGAGCTCAAGAACGTTTCCTCTTACCCCGTAAGCTTCAAGCTTTTTCAATAAAATATCATGTTGCACGTAGTCGAATGCCTGGGTCATGTCACAAAATATCGCACATACTGGTTTATTTATATCCATATTTGTCATAATAGTATGCAAAAAGTCATAAATTGCCATGTTAATTGTCTTGTTTTTCCTAAATCCTTTTTGTTCGTTGCAAAGAATATTATTTTTCTCTAAATAAAAATTAAGTTCCATATAAATGTACTCTTCAATTATTCTCGAGAATATCGGAATCAACGAAATCGGTCTGTAGTTTTCCATAAACTCTCTATCTTGTTTTTTGAATAGTGGCTTTATTATAGATTTTTTTAAGGAATTTGGGAAAGTACTGACACTGTTTGTGTTCTTAAGGGCTCGAATGATTCTTAACACAACGTTTGGTAAACATGGAGCCATAAACAGAGTCTTTCCTATTTATAATATTCTTAGTGACTCTGTCTCCTGAATTAATAATGGGCTGAATTTTGTCAGCAAAATAATTATTAAATACATTACAAATGCACTTTGGATCAGAGATGACTTTGTTATTATTAATTATAAGTTTATTAATGTTATTCTTTGGAATATTTAACTTTGACTGGGTTATAATTTGCCATGTAGTTTTCGATTTATTATGTGATGTCTTTATTTTATGGGTATTTTGAGCTCGTTGAGTTAAATTAATAATCTTTTTAAAGAGCTTCGTATAATTTTTAAATATTATTTTATTCTGGAGAGTAGGTTTTAATCGGAACTGCCAAAGTAATTGCCGTTTTTTCACACTGCATCTTTTAATTCATTTTTGTTTTTTATGCACATTAATCGAAATCATAGTTTCGGGGAAGCACTGTTTGTATAGCAACGAGAAGATATCTGAAAACGAATTAAACGCTACATTTGGGTCATTTGCTTCATATACTTCTGAAAACGACAGACTCCGCAGATAGGCTTTAAATTTATTAATGTTATCGTTACTATAATCACGTTTTCTCCTACTCCACCGACTAAAAGTACATATCGTGCTTATTGGGCATTTCAGTAGTTGGGCTGTGTGATCCGATAACGCTAATTCTAATACCGACGATTGACAGCGCCTGTTAAAGTTATGCGCAAAATTGTCAATGCATGTTTTGCTGTTAATACGAGTTGGTTGATAAAGCTCCAGTTTCAAGTTAAAACTTACTAACATATTTTCGAATTCTATTGACTGATTAGTTCTTTTAAGTACATCTATATTAAAGTCTCCCGCTACTACAATATTTTTACAATCTGTTTTTATTAAAAATTGTAATATGTGTTCTAATTTATTAATACATTCATTGAAATTATTAGAATTTGGTACTCTGTAAATACAAACACATACAATTTTATGGATAGTCAGTTCAATGGCACAACATTCAAAGACACCACTTGCAGATATTTTTGCTATTTTTGGCAGTTCTCTCCATTGGTGATCGGATCTCACTAGTATGCAAGCTCCACCTCTTTTGGTTTCATTTCGATTGAAACAGGCTGCTAGGCTGTAATTGTACAGAGTCAGATGTTTTTCATACGGTTCCATCATAAAATGCTCCGTAATACATAAGACATCTACGACTATGTTTCTATCAATTAATTCATTTAAACAAACTGCAAGAGAATCGCATTTGGATAGCAGTCCTGCAATATTTTGGTGCATGATGTAAATATGTTAAGTCAAGAAAAAAATTATCTCCTGTTTTATTAGCGTCAATCAAACTTTGATATATGTCATCATGTTTCATAATGTCAATCATTAAGTCCAGCAGATCCTTAAATATAGTACATAGTCCAAGTTTATTTATTATACCAGAATATTTGTTAAACATACTACAGTCATATTCCAGATTTAGGTTACTATACAGAAGGAACGCGTGTCCATGAGTCAATATTTCCAAGTATAAAAGATTGTTAAATGTCTCCACTCGACAGTTGAATAAACTAATGTCAAATGGATACTTATATGTTGGCATACAAATAATGATGTTAAGATAACGACAAAGATAACGACAAAGATAACGACAAAGATAACGACAAAGATAACGACAAAGATAACGACAAAGATAACGACAAAGATAACGACAAAGATAACGACAAAGATAACGACAAAGATAACGACAAAGATAACGACAAAGATAACGACAAAGATAACGACAAAGATAACGACAAAGATAACGACAAAGATAACGACAAAGATAACGACAAAGATAACGACAAAGATAACGACAAAGATAACGACAAAGATAACGACAAAGATAACGACAAAGATAACGACAAAGATAAGGACAAAGATAAGGACAAAGATAAGGACAAAGATAAGGACAAAGATAAGGACAAAGATAACGACAAAGATAACGACAAAGATAAGGACAAAGATAAGGACAAAGATAACGACAAAGATAACGACAAAGATAACGACAAAGATAACGACAAAGATAACGACAAAGATAACGACAAAGATAAGGATAAAGATAAGACAATTTCTTTATTAGTTGAGTTACCCCAAAAGATAACCCCATATCTGAGAACAGATTCAGTTAGCCCGTAGTAAGCGGTTAATAACGCATCTACGTTAGCCGCTCGTGAAAGCATATGCAAGGCGTACGCACTACTGCTTATTCTTTTAGTCAGGGTCTCAATGTGCGCCTTCCAATTTAAATTCCGATCGATTGTCAGTCCTAGAAACTTAGTTGTATTAACTGTGTCAATCGTAATGTCATTGTACTTTATGTCAAGATTAGGAAGAGTCAGTGAGCGTTGGCCAAAATGCATCATAACTGTCTTATTTAAATTTATTTTTAAATGGTTATTATCCACCCATTCTATAATTTTTAGCAAAGTATTACTTATTTCCTCTTTATAGAAATCTATTTGATTGCACGGTATTGTTATTGTACTGTCATCTGCGAATAATGTCACCGGATGTTTGATTGCCATTGGAAAGTCATTTATATAGATAGTAAAAAGCGGTGGTCCCAGTATACTTCCTTGTGGAACTCCGTAGACAACGTCGCGTTCATCCGATACAAATATTTCTTCTCTTTTGGTACTAGTATTTAGTCTGCTTATTTCAGTCATTTCTTTTCTGTAAGTTAGGTACGATTTTAAGAGCTCAAGAACGTTTCCTCTTACCCCGTAAGCTTCAAGCTTTTTCAATAAAATATCATGTTGCACGTAGTCGAATGCCTGGGTCATGTCACAAAATATCGCACATACTGGTTTATTTATATCCATATTTGTCATAATAGTATGCAAAAAATCATAAATTGCCATGTTAATTGTCTTGTTTTTCCTAAATCCTTTTTGTTCGTTGCAAAGAATATTATTTTTCTCTAAATAAAAATTAAGTTCCATATAAATGTACTCTTCAATTATTCTCGAGAATATCGGAATCAACGAAATCGGTCTGTAGTTTTCCATAAACTCTCTATCTTGTTTTTTGAATAGTGGCTTTATTATAGATTTTTTTAAGGAATTTGGGAAAGTACTGACACTGTTTGTGTTCTTAAGGGCTCGAATGATTCTTAACACAACGTTTGGTAAACATGGAGCCATAAACAGAGTCTTTCCTATTTATAATATTCTTAGTGACTCTGTCTCCTGAATTAATAATGGGCTGAATTTTGTCAGCAAAATAATTATTAAATACATTACAAATGCACTTTGGATCAGAGATGACTTTGTTATTATTAATTATAAGTTTATTAATGTTATTCTTTGGAATATTTAACTTTGACTGGTTTATAATTTGCCATGTAGTTTTCGATTTATTATAATTATGATGTCTTTATTTTATGGGTATTTTGAGCTCGTTGAGTTAAATTAATAATCTTTTTAAAGAGCTTCGTATAATTTTTAAATATTATTTTATTCTGGAGAGTAGGTTTTAATCGGAACTGCCAAAGTAATTGCCGTTTTTTCACACTGCATCTTTTAATTCATTTTTGTTTTTTATGCACATTAATCGAAATCATAGTTTCGGGGAAGCACTGTTTGTATAGCAACGAGAAGATATCTGAAAACGAATTAAACGCTATATTTGGGTCATTTGCTTCATATACTTCTGAAAACGACAGACTCCGCAGATAGGCTTTAAATTTATTAATGTTATCGTTACTATAATCACGTTTTCTCCTACTCCACCGACTAAAAGTACATATCGTGCTTATTGGGCATTTCAGTAGTTGGGCTGTGTGATCCGATAACGCTAATTCTAATACCGACGATTGACAGCGCCTGTTAAAGTTATGCGCAAAATTGTCAATGCATGTTTTGCTGTTAATACGAGTTGGTTGATAAAGCTCCAGTTTCAAGTTAAAACTTACTAACATATTTTCGAATTCTATTGACTGATTAGTTCTTTTAAGTACATCTATATTAAAGTCTCCCGCTACTACAATATTTTTACAATCTGTTTTTATTAAAAATTGTAATATGTGTTCTAATTTATTAATACATTCATTGAAATTATTAGAATTTGGTACTCTGTAAATACAAACACATACAATTTTATGGATAGTCAGTTCAATGGCACAACATTCAAAGACACCACTTGCAGATATTTTTGCTATTTTTGGCAGTTCTCTCCATTGGTGATCGGATCTCACTAGTATGCAAGCTCCACCTCTTTTGGTTTCATTTCGATTGAAACAGGCTGCTAGGCTGTAATTGTAAAAAAAAAAAAAAAAAAAAGGCTGTAATTGTACAGAGTCAGATGTTTTTCATACGGTTCCATCATAAAATGCTCCGTAATACATAAGACATCTACGACTATGTTTCTATCAATTAATTCATTTAAACAAACTGCAAGAGAATCGCATTTGGATAGCAGTCCTGCAATATTTTGGTGCATGATGTAAATATGTTAAGTCAAGAAAAAAATTATCTCCTGTTTTATTAGCGTCAATCAAACTTTGATATATGTCATCATGTTTCATAATGTCAATCATTAAGTCCAGCAGATCCTTAAATATAGTACATAGTCCAAGTTTATTTATTATACCAGAATATTTGTTAAACATACTACAGTCATATTCCAGATTTAGGTTACTATCCAGAAGGAACGCGTGTCCATGAGTCAATATTTCCAAGTATAAAAGATTGTTAAATGTCTCCACTCGACAGTTGAATAAACTAATGTCAAATGGATACTTATATGTTGGCATACAAATAATGATGTTAAGATAACGACAACGATAACGACAAAGATAAGGACAAAGATAACGACAAAGATAACGACAGAGATAACGACAAAGATAAGGACAAAGTTAACGACAAAGATAACGACAAAGATAACGACAAAGATAACGACAAAGATAAGGACAAAGATAAGGACAAAGATAACGACAAAGATAACGACAAAGATAACGACAAAGATAACGACAAAGATAACGACAAAGATAACGACAAAGATAACGACAAAGATAAGGACAAAGATAACGACAAAGATAACGACAAAGATAAGGACAAAGATAACGACAAAGATAAGGACAAAGATAAGACAAAGATAACGACAAAGATAACGACAAAGATAAGGACAAAGATAACGACAAAGATAAGGACAAAGATAACGACAAAGATAACGACGAAGATAACGACAAAGATAACAACAAAGATAAGGACAAAGATAAGGACAAAGATAACGACAAAGATAACGACAAAGATAACGACAAAGATAAGGACAAAGATAACGACAAAGATAACGACAAAGATAACGACAAAGATAACGACAAAGATAACGACAAAGATAACGACAAAGATAACGACAAAGATAACGACAAAGATAACGACAAAGATAACGACAAAGATAAGGACAAAGATAAGGACAAAGATAAGGACAAAGATAACGACAAAGATAACGACAAAGATAACGACAAAGATAACGACAAAGATAACGACAAAGATAACGACAAAGATAACGACAAAGATAACGACAAAGGTAACGACAAAGATAACGACAAAGGTAACGACAAAGATAACGACAAAGATAACGACAAAGATAAGGACAAAGATAACGACAAAGATAACGACAAAGATAACGACAAAGATAACGACAAAGATAACGACAAAGATAACGACAAAGATAACGACAAAGATAACGACAAAGATAACGACAAAGATAACGACAAAGATAACGACAAAGATAACGACAAAGATAACGACAAAGATAACGACAAAGATAACGACAAAGATAACGACAAAGATAACGACAAAGATAACGACAAAGATAACGACAAAGATAACGACAAAGATAACGACAAAGATAACGACAAAGATAACGACAAAGATAACGACAAAGATAACGACAAAGATAACGACAAAGATAACGACAAAGATAAGGATAAAGATAACGACAAAGATAAGGACAAAGATAAGGACAAAGATAACGACAAAGATAACGACAAAGATAACGACAAAGATAACGACAAAGATAAGGACAAAGATAAGGACAAAGATAACGACAAAGATAACGACAAAGATAAGGACAAAGATAACGACAAAGATAAGGACAAAGATAACGACAAAGATAAGGACAAAGATAAGGACAAAGATAACGACAAAGATAACGACAAAGATAAGGACAAAGATAACGACAAAGATAAGGACAAAGATAAGACAAAGATAACGACAAAGATAAGGACAAAGATAACGACAAAGATAAGGACAAAGATAACGACAAAGATAAGGACAAAGATAACGACAAAGATAAGGACAAAGATAACGACAAAGATAACGACGAAGATAACGACAAAGATAAGGACAAAGATAACGACAAAGATAACGACAGAGATAACGACAAAGATAAGGACAAAGTTAACGACAAAGATAACGACAAAGATAAGGACAAAGATAAGGACAAAGATAAGGACAAAGATAACGACAAAGATAACGACAAAGATAACGACAAAGATAACGACAAAGATAAGGACAAAGATAAGGACAAAGATAACGACAAAGATAACGACAAAGATAAGGACAAAGATAACGACAAAGATAACGACAAAGATAACGACAAAGATAACGACAAAGATAACGACAAAGATAACGACAAAGATAACGACAAAGATAACGACAAAGATAACGACAAAGATAACGACAAAGATAACGACAAAGATAACGACAAAGATAACGACAAAGATAACGACAAAGATAACGACAAAGATAACGACAAAGATAACGACAAAGATAACGACAAAGATAACGACAAAGATAAGGATAAAGATAACGACAAAGATAAGGACAAAGATAAGGACAAAGATAACGACAAAGATAACGACAAAGATAACGACAAAGATAACGACAAAGATAAGGACAAAGATAAGGACAAAGATAACGACAAAGATAACGACAAAGATAAGGACAAAGATAACGACAAAGATAAGGACAAAGATAACGACAAAGATAAGGACAAAGATAAGGACAAAGATAACGACAAAGATAACGACAAAGATAAGGACAAAGATAACGACAAAGATAAGGACAAAGATAAGACAAAGATAACGACAAAGATAAGGACAAAGATAACGACAAAGATAAGGACAAAGATAACGACAAAGATAAGGACAAAGATAACGACAAAGATAACGACGAAGATAACGACAAAGATAAGGACAAAGATAACGACAAAGATAACGACAGAGATAACGACAAAGATAAGGACAAAGTTAACGACAAAGATAACGACAAAGATAAGGACAAAGATAAGGACAAAGATAAGGACAAAGATAACGACAAAGATAACGACAAAGATAACGACAAAGATAACGACAAAGATAAGGACAAAGATAAGGACAAAGATAACGACAAAGATAACGACAAAGATAAGGACAAAGATAACGACAAAGATAAGGACAAAGATAAGACAAAGATAACGACAAAGATAAGGACAAAGATAACGACAAAGATAAGGACAAAGATAACGACAAAGATAAGGACAAAGATAACGACAAAGATAACGACGAAGATAACGACAAAGATAACGACAAAGATAAGGACAAAGATAACGACAAAGATAACGACAAAGATAACGACAAAGATAACGACAAAGATAACGACAAAGATAACGACAAAGATAACGACAAAGATAACGACAAAGATAACGACAAAGATAACGACAAAGATAACGACAAAGATAACGACAAAGATAACGACAAAGATAACGACAAAGATAACGACAAAGATAACGACAAAGATAACGACAAAGATAACGACAAAGATAACGACAAAGATAAGGACAAAGATAAGGATAAAGATAAGACAATTTCTTTATTAGTTGAGTTACCCCAAAAGATAACCCCATATCTGAGAACAGATTCAGTTAGCCCGTAGTAAGCGGTTAATAACGCATCTACGTTAGCCGTTCTTGAAAGCATATGCAAGGCGTACGCACTACTGCTTATTCTTTTAGTCAGGGTCTCAATGTGCGCCTTCCAATTTAAATTCCGATCGATTGTCAGTCCTAGAAACTTAGTTGTATTAACTGTGTCAATCGTAATGTCATTGTACTTTATGTCAAGATTAGGAAGAGTCAGTGAGCGTTGGCCAAAATGCATCATAACTGTCTTATTTAAATTTATTTTTAAATGGTTATTATCCACCCATTCTATAATTTTTAGCAAAGTATTACTTATTTCCTCTTTATAGAAATCTATTTGATTGCACGGTATTGTTATTGTACTGTCATCTGCGAATAATGTCACCGGATGTTTGATTGCCATTGGAAAGTCATTTATATAGATAGTAAAAAGCGGTGGTCCCAGTATACTTCCTTGTGGAACTCCGTAGACAACGTCGCGTTCATCCGATACAAATATTTCTTCTCTATTGGTACTAGTATTTAGTCTGCTTATTTCAGTCATTTCTTTTCTGTAAGTTAGGTACGATTTTAAGAGCTCAAGAACGTTTCCTCTTACCCCGTAAGCTTCAAGCTTTTTCAATAAAATATCATGTTGCACGTAGTCGAATGCCTGGGTCATGTCACAAAATATCGCACATACTGGTTTATTTATATCCATATTTGTCATAATAGTATGCAAAAAGTCATAAATTGCCATGTTAATTGTCTTGTTTTTCCTAAATCCTTTTTGTTCGTTGCAAAGAATATTGTTTTTCTCTAAATAAAAATTAAGTTCCATATAAATGTACTCTTCAATTATTCTCGAGAATATCGGAATCAACGAAATCGTTCTGTAGTTTTCCATAAACTCTCTATCTTGTTTTTTGAATAGTGGCTTTATTATAGATTTTTTTAAGGAATTTGGGAAAGTACTGACACTGTTTGTGTTCTTAAGGGCTCGAATGATTCTTAACACAACGTTTGGTAAACATGGAGCCATAAACAGAGTCTTTCCTATTTATAATATGCTTAGTGACTCTGTCTCCTGAATTAATAATGGGCTGAATTTTGTCAGCAAAATAATTATTAAATACATTACAAATGCACTTTGGATCAGAGATGACTTTGTTATTATTAATTATTAGTTTATTAATGTTATTCTTTGGAATATTTAACTTTGATTGGTTTATAATTTGCCATGTAGTTTTCGATTTATTATATGATGTCTTTATTTTATGGGTATTTTGAGCTCGTTGAGTTAAATTAATAATCTTTTTAAAGAGCTTCGTATAATTTTTAAATATTATTTTATTCTGGAGAGTAGGTTTTAATCGGAACTGCCAAAGTAATTGCCGTTTTTTCACACTGCATCTTTTAATTCATTTTTGTTTTTTATGCACATTAATCGAAATCATAGTTTCGGGGAAGCACTGTTTGTATAGCAATGAGAAGATATCTGAAAACGAATTAAACGCTACATTTGGGTCATTTGCTTCATATACTTCTGAAAACGACAGACTCCGCAGATAGGCTTTAAATTTATTAATGTTATCGTTACTATAATCACGTTTTCTCCTACTCCACCGACTAAAAGTACATATCGTGCTTATTGGGCATTTCAGTAGTTGGGCTGTGTGATCCGATAACGCTAATTCTAATACCGACGATTGACAGCGCCTGTTAAAGTTATGCGCAAAATTGTCAATGCATGTTTTGCTGTTAATACGAGTTGGTTGATAAAGCTCCAGTTTCAAGTTAAAACTTACTAAAATATTTTCGAATTCTATTGACTGATTAGTTCTTTTAAGTACATCTATATTAAAGTCTCCCGCTACTACAATATTTTTACAATCTGTTTTTATTAAAAATTGTAATATGTGTTCTAATTTATTAATACATTCATTGAAATTATTAGAATTTGGTACTCTGTAAATACAAACACATACAATTTTATGGATAGTCAGTTCAATGGCACAACATTCAAAGACACCACTTGCAGATATTTTTGCTATTTTTGGCAGTTCTCTCCATTGGTGATCGGATCTCACTAGTATGCAAGCTCCACCTCTTTTGGTTTCATTTCGATTGAAACAGGCTGCTAGGCTGTAATTGTACAGAGTCAGATGTTTTTCATACGGTTCCATCATAAAATGCTCCGTAATACATAAGACATCTACGACTATGTTTCTATCAATTAATTCATTTAAACAAACTGCAAGAGAATCGCATTTGGATAGCAGTCCTGCAATATTTTGGTGCATGATGTAAATATGTTAAGTCAAGAAAAAAATTATCTCCTGTTTTATTAGCGTCAATCAAACTTTGATATATGTCATCATGTTTCATAATGTCAATCATTAAGTCCAGCAGATCCTTAAATATAGTACATAGTCCAAGTTTATTTATTATACCAGAATATTTGTTAAACATACTACAGTCATATTCCAGATTTAGGTTACTATCCAGAAGGAACGCGTGTCCATGAGTCAATATTTCCAAGTATAAAAGATTGTTAAATGTCTCCACTCGACAGTTGAATAAACTAATGTCAAATGGATACTTATATGTTGGCATACAAATAATGATGTTAAGATAACGACAAAGATAACGACAAAGATAAGGACAAAGATAACGACAAAGATAACGACAGAGATAACGACAAAGATAAGGACAAAGTTAACGACAAAGATAACGACAAAGATAAGGACAAAGATAAGGACAAAGATAACGACAAAGATAACGACAAAGATAACGACAAAGATAACGACAAAGATAAGGACAAAGATAAGGACAAAGATAACGACAAAGATAACGACAAAGATAAGGACAAAGATAACGACAAAGATAAGGACAAAGATAAGACAAAGATAACGACAAAGATAAGGACAAAGATAACGACAAAGATAAGGACAAAGATAACGACAAAGATAACGACGAAGATAACGACAAAGATAACGACAAAGATAAGGACAAAGATAACGACAAAGATAAGGACAAAGATAAGGACAAAGATAAGGACAAAGATAACGACAAAGATAAGGACAAAGATAACGACAAAGATAAGGACAAAGATAACGACAAAGATAACGACAAAGATAACGACAAAGATAACGACAAAGATAACGACAAAGATAACGACAAAGATAACGACAAAGATAACGACAAAGATAACGACAAAGATAACGACAAAGATAACGACAAAGATAACGACAAAGATAACGACAAAGATAACGACAAAGATAACGACAAAGATAACGACAAAGATAAGGACAAAGATAAGGACAAAGATAAGGACAAAGATAACGACAAAGATAACGACAAAGATAACGACAAAGATAAGGACAAAGATAAGGACAAAGATAACGACAAAGATAACGACAAAGATAACGACAAAGATAACGACAAAGATAACGACAAAGATAACGACAAAGATAACGACAAAGATTACGACAAAGATAACGACAAAGATAACGACAAAGATAAGGACAAAGATAAGGATAAAGATAAGACAATTTCTTTATTAGTTGAGTTACCCCAAAAGATAACCCCATATCTGAGAACAGATTCAGTTAGCCCGTAGTAAGCGGTTAATAACGCATCTACGTTAGCCGTTCGTGAAAGCATATGCAAGGCGTACGCACTACTGCTTATTCTTTTAGTCAGGGTCTCAATGTGCGCCTTCCAATTTAAATTCCGATCGATTGTCAGTCCTAGAAACTTAGTTGTATTAACTGTGTCAATCGTAATGTCATTGTACTTTATGTCAAGATTAGGAAGAGTCAGTGAGCGTTGGCCAAAATGCATCATAACTGTCTTATTTAAATTTATTTTTAAATGGTTATTATCCACCCATTCTATAATTTTTAGCAAAGTATTACTTATTTCCTCTTTATAGAAATCTATTTGATTGCACGGTATTGTTATTGTACTGTCATCTGCGAATAATGTCACCGGATGTTTGATTGCCATTGGAAAGTCATTTATATAGATAGTAAAAAGCGGTGGTCCCAGTATACTTCCTTGTGGAACTCCGTAGACAACGTCGCGTTCATCCGATACAAATATTTCTTCTCTTTTGGTACTAGTATTTAGTCTGCTTATTTCAGTCATTTCTTTTCTGTAAGTTAGGTACGATTTTAAGAGCTCAAGAACGTTTCCTCTTACCCCGTAAGCTTCAAGCTTTTTCAATAAAATATCATGTTGCACGTAGTCGAATGCCTGGGTCATGTCACAAAATATCGCACATACTGGTTTATTTATATCCATATTTGTCATAATAGTATGCAAAAAGTCATAAATTGCCATGTTAATTGTCTTGTTTTTCCTAAATCCTTTTTGTTCGTTGCAAAGAATATTATTTTTCTCTAAATAAAAATTAAGTTCCATATAAATGTACTCTTCAATTATTCTCGAGAATATCGGAATCAACGAAATCGGTCTGTAGTTTTCCATAAACTCTCTATCTTGTTTTTTGAATAGTGGCTTTATTATAGATTTTTTTAAGGAATTTGGGAAAGTACTGACACTGTTTGTGTTCTTAAGGGGTCGAATGATTCTTAACACAACGTTTGGTGAACATGGAGCCATAAACAGAGTCTTTCCTATTTATAATTGTCTCCTGAATTAATAATGGGCTGAATTTTGTCAGCAAAATAATTATTAAATACATTACAAATGCACTTTGGATCAGAGATGACTTTGTTATTATTAATTATAAGTTTATTAATGTTATTCTTTGGAATATTTAACTTTGACTGGTTTATAATTTGCCATGTAGTTTTCGATTTATTATATGATGTCTTTATTTTATGGGTATTTTGAGCTCGTTGAGTTAAATTAATAATCTTTTTAAAGAGCTTCGTATAATTTTTAAATATTATTTTATTCTGGAGAGTAGGTTTTAATCGGAACTGCCAAAGTAATTGCCGTTTTTTCACACTGCATCTTTTAATTCATTTTTGTTTTTTATGCACATTAATCGAAATCATAGTTTCGGGGAAGCACTGTTTGTATAGCAACGAGAAGATATCTGAAAACGAATTAAACGCTACATTTGGGTCATTTGCTTCATATACTTCTGAAAACGACAGACTCCGCAGATAGGCTTTAAATTTATTAATGTTATCGTTACTATAATCACGTTTTCTCCTACTCCACCGACTAAAAGTACATATCGTGCTTATTGGGCATTTCAGTAGTTGGGCTGTGTGATCCGATAACGCTAATTCTAATACCGACGATTGACAGCGCCTGTTAAAGTTATGCGCAAAATTGTCAATGCATGTTTTGCTGTTAATACGAGTTGGTTGATAAAGCTCCAGTTTCAAGTTAAAACTTACTAACATATTTTCGAATTCTATTGACTGATTAGTTCTTTTAAGTACATCTATATTAAAGTCTCCCGCTACTACAATATTTTTACAATCTGTTTTTATTAAAAATTGTAATATGTGTTCTAATTTATTAATACACTAGCTTCTGCCAGCGGCTTCGCCCGCGTGGTCCCTAGGGAACATACGGGATAAAAAGTAACCTATGTTCTTTCTCAGGCTCTAGACTATCTGTGTACCAAATTTCATTTGAATCGGTTGAGTCGTTTTGTCGTGAAAGCGCGACAGACAGACAGACGAATAGACAGACAGAGTTACTTTCGCATTTATAATATTAGTAAGAAAGTAAGGATAGCCTTCCTCGATAAATGGGCTATCTAACACTGAAAGAATTTTTCAAATCGAACCAGTAGTTCCTGAGATTAGCGCGTTCAAGCAAACAAACAAACTCTTCAGCTTTATATATCACTACATCGTATAAAACAAAGTCGCTTTCTGTCCCTATATCCCTATGTATGCTTAAATCTTTAAAACTACGCAACGGATTTTGATGCGGTTTTTTTTAATAGATGGAGTGATTGAAGAGGATGGTTTAAATGTATAATAAGTAATAACATCCATTAAATAGTGGAGAAATACTGTTATTTTTGAGGTTTCTAATGTGATGTCGTAAATAATTACATTTTATGACGCAGACGAAGTTGCGCGGGCCAGTTAGTTAAGTAATAATAAGTATAGAAGTATAGATTGTTACGTTAATTGGTGGCAAGAAAATTGAGACAGAGAAGGCTGCCTGCTTGTAGAAGTTAGCGGAGAAAAGTGCTATTGTAGGAGCCTTAGAAAGAAACGCATTGTGTATGAAAAATAAATAGCCTTGTATTTGCCCCAAAAGACGGAGAGACGGACGGGAAGACAGACGGACGGCGCGGCGAAGCCTTTATAATAAAACCCTGTCTTCAATCTTTGTGTAGGGAACTCTAAAATTAAATTCTCTAGTAAAAAATACCTCGTTAATTTTTCAGTGTGGTAAATAAAACGCAACTCACAAATGATAGGTATGTCTTTAATGACAAACTAATAAGTAGACACATTTCTAATTGAGTTTTTTCTTTTTACATTTACGGCTGTCGCAGACAGGCGGCATGTGACAGTTGACAACACGTTTATATGCAAATTGTTCTACGGATATCATCTCTAGAGAACTAACGCCCGATTTTGAGTGATAGCAATTTTTTGAAAAAAAAAAAAAACACCATCTGCCTCTGCTTTTCCCAACTATATTGGTGGCGGCTTCCAGTCAAACCGGATTCAGCTGGATACCAGTATTTTATGTGAAGCGGCTACCTATTAGACCTCCACAACCCATTAACTGGGTAACACGGTACTTCTTGGTAGGACTGGAGTCAGATTTACTGGCTTCTGACAATCCGTAACGACTGCCAAAGACAAATGACAGCCGGGACCAACGGCTTACCGTGCTTTCCGAGGCACGGAGGAAACTCGGTATGTTATCACTTTCAGTGCCAAGTGTTTTTACATTTTTAGTGCCAAGCACTCAACACATGGGCCGAACAACAATTCGTTCGTGTGCCCACAACCCACGCATGAATACAAGTCACATAAAAAACAACGACTCAGATACGGGTTGTGGGCACATAACGAATCACTGCTCGACCCAAACGCTGAGTTCTTGGCACTAAATGTGTTAAGATGGTCACCCATCCACAGACCAACCTTGGAAAGCGTTGCTTAACTTTGAAGATCGACCCGTGCGGCTGTTATTATTTAGCCACGATCTTCTCAACAGATAGTATTTTAAACAATATGCAGTTACCTATCACAACGTTATTGAAGCGCTCTGCAGTTCTATCCTATGACTCTAACTATCTATGGTAAGTGCTAAGGTCTCCCAAAGATGAATCGAAAGTAAAGTTTGAAATTCCTATCTATCTTATGTTATTGAAACGCAAAAATGACGTTTCAGCTATTGATTTATTTATTACTAGCACTTCGCCCGCGACTTCGTCTGCGAAGACTTTAGAGGTGGCGCGCAACTTCTTTGTCCCCCCATATTCTCATTCTCGGATATTCACCATCATGATTCTTTTCTGCTAGTTTGCGAGTCTTAACTGTCCAAACTTTCAGCTCCAGAACTACTTCGACATGTTTCTGGTACTTGTGAATCTTTAGTGCTCATAACTACAGCCCAGAAAAAAACTTCGATATGTTTCGGTTCTCCTGGTATTTTTAAATATTAAACACTCACAATTCCAGCTTCGGAAATACTTCGACATGTTTCTAGTATCCTGGTACTTGTGAATCTTTTACGCTCATAATTACAGCCCGGAACAAACCGCTATATGTTTCTGTTCTCGTGGTACTTTTGAATCCTTACCACTCAAAATTCCAGCGCCTGAAACATTAAAACATGTTTCTGGTCTCTTATTACTTGTGAATCTTTAGCGCTTACAATACCTGCCGAAAATATAATTACCGCCTGAAAATACTTCGACATATTTCTAATCTCTTGGTACTTTGGAATCCTTACTGCTCCCAACTCCAACCCTGGAAATATTTCGACATATATCTGGTCTCCTGGTACATAATGAATCTTTTACGCTCATAATTCCTGCCCGGAAAATACCTCCACATTTTTCTGTTGTTCTGGTACTATTTAATCCTTACCGCTCACAAGTTTTGCTCCGGAAATATTTCGACATGTTTCTGGTCTCCTGGTCCTTTTAAATTTTTAGCATTCACAATCTTAGCCACGAAAATACTTAGACATGTTTTTGGTCTCCTGGTATATAATGAATCTTTAGCGCTCATAATTCCAGCCCGGAAAATACTTCAACATTTTTCTGTTCTCGTGATACCTTTGAATCCTAGCCGCTCACGATTCCAGTGCCGGAAATATTTCGACATGTTTCTAGTCTCCTGGTACTTGTGAATATTTAGTGGTCACAATTTCGGCCAAAAAACTACTTTGACATGTTTCTAGTCTCGTGTCACATGTGAATCTATAGCGTTTACAATTCCAGCCCGGAAAAAACATCAACGTAGATTGTTCTGTTTGACTGTTAAAAAAAAAAACAAAAAATATTCTAGCTCAAAAATACTTTTACATCGTTCTGTTCTCCTGGTACTTGTGAATCTGTAGCGCTCACAATTCCAACCCTGAAAATACTTCGACATATTTCTGGTCTCCTAGTAAATAAAGAATCTTTAGCGCTCATAATTCCTGCTCGGAAAAACTTCCATATTTTAATGTTGTTTTGGTACTTTTGAATCCTTACCGCTCATATTTCTAGTGCGGAAAAATGTCGACAAATTTCTGGCCTCCTGGGAATCTATAGCATTCACAATCCTAGCTCCGAAAATACTTCGACATGTTTCTTATCTCCTGGTACTTTTGAATTCTAACCGGTTACAATTCCAGCGCCGGAAAAATTTCGACATGTTTATGGTCTCCTGGTACTTGTGAATCTTTAGCGCTCATAATTTCAGCCAAAGAAATACTTTAACATGTTTCTGTTCACCTGTCACATGTGAATCTATATAGCGTTTACAATTCCAACCCGGAAAAAACTGCAACATACATATTTCTGTTCGACGGTAAAAAAAAAATATTCTTGCCCAAAAATACTTTAACATCGTTCTGTTCTCCTGGTACTTGTGAATCTTAAGTGTTTCCAATTTCAGCCCCGGAAATACTACGACATGTTTCTGTTCTCCTGGTACTTTTGAATCTGAAGTACTAAGGCAGCAGAAGCGCTGGGTTTCCACTTCCTCCTCAGTCTTCGTTAAGCGTTGCCTTTTACCGGGATAAAAAGTAGCCTATGTTTGATTCCAGGATGTGAACTCTATGTGTGCCAAATTTCATCCAAATCCCTTCAGCCATTTTTGCCTGATTGAGGCACAAACATAACATACAAACATACAAACATACAAACATTCACATTTATAATATTAGTAGGATTCATTGAAATTATTAGAATTTGGTACTCTGTAAATACAAACACATACAATTTTATGGATAGTCAGTTCAATGGCACAACATTCAAAGACACCACTTGCAGATATTTTTGCTATTTTTGGCAGTTCTCTCCATTGGTGATCGGATCTCACTAGTATGCAAGCTCCACCTCTTTTGGTTTCATTTCGATTGAAACAGGCTGCTAGGCTGTAATTGTACAGAGTCAGATGTTTTTCATACGGTTCCATCATAAAATGCTCCGTAATACATAAGACATCTACGACTATGTTTCTATAAATTAATTCATTTAAACAAACTGCAAGAGAATCGCATTTGGATAGCAGTCCTGCAATATTTTGGTGCATGATGTAAATATGTTAAGTCAAGAAAAAAATAATCTCCTGTTTTATTAGCGTCAATCAAACTTTGATATATGTCATCATGTTTCATAATGTCAATCATTAAGTCCAGCAGATCCTTAAATATAGTACATAGTCCAAGTTTATTTATTATACCAGAATATTTGTTAAACATACTACAGTCATATTCCAGATTTAGGTTACTATCCAGAAGGAACGCGTGTCCATGAGTCAATATTTCCAAGTATAAAAGATTGTTAAATGTCTCCACTCGACAGTTGAATAAACTAATGTCAAATGGATACTTATATGTTGGCATAAAAATAATGATGTTAAGATAACGACAAAGATAACGACAAAGATAAGGACAAAGATAAGGACAAAGATAAGGACAAAGATAACGACAAAGATAACGACAAAGATAAGGACAAAGATAAGGACAAAGATAACGACAAAGATAACGACAAAGATAACGACAAAGATAACGACAAAGATAACGACAAAGATAACGACAAAGATAACGACAAAGATAACGACAAAGATAACGACAAAGATAACGACAAAGATAACGACAAAGATAACGACAAAGATAACGACAAAGATAACGACAAAGATAACGACAAAGATAACGACAAAGATAAGGACAAAGATAAGGACAAAGATAAGGACAAAGATAACGACAAAGATAACGACAAAGATAACGACAAAGATAAGGACAAAGATAAGGACAAAGATAACGACAAAGATAACGACAAAGATAACGACAAAGATAACGACAAAGATAACGACAAAGATAACGACAAAGATAACGACAAAGATTACGACAAAGATAACGACAAAGATAACGACAAAGATAAGGACAAAGATAAGGATAAAGATAAGACAATTTCTTTATTAGTTGAGTTACCCCAAAAGATAACCCCATATCTGAGAACAGATTCAGTTAGCCCGTAGTAAGCGGTTAATAACGCATCTACGTTAGCCGTTCGTGAAAGCATACAAGGCGTACGCACTACTGCTTATTCTTTTAGTCAGGGTCTCAATGTGCGCCTTCCAATTTAAATTCCGATCGATTGTCAGTCCTAGAAACTTAGTTGTATTAACTGTGTCAATCGTAATGTCATTGTACTTTATGTCAAGATTAGGAAGAGTCAGTGAGCGTTGGCCAAAATGCATCATAACTGTCTTATTTAAATTTATTTTTAAATGGTTATTATCCACCCATTCTATAATTTTTAGCAAAGTATTACTTATTTCCTCTTTATAGAAATCTATTTGATTGCACGGTATTGTTATTGTACTGTCATCTGCGAATAATGTCACCGGATGTTTGATTGCCATTGGAAAGTCATTTATATAGATAGTAAAAAGCGGTGGTCCCAGTATACTTCCTTGTGGAACTCCGTAGACAACGTCGCGTTCATCCGATACAAATATTTCTTCTCTTTTGGTACTAGTATTTAGTCTGCTTATTTCAGTCATTTCTTTTCTGTAAGTTAGGTACGATTTTAAGAGCTCAAGAACGTTTCCTCTTACCCCGTAAGCTTCAAGCTTTTTCAATAAAATATCATGTTGCACGTAGTCGAATGCCTGGGTCATGTCACAAAATATCGCACATACTGGTTTATTTATATCCATATTTGTCATAATAGTATGCAAAAAGTCATAAATTGCCATGTTAATTGTCTTGTTTTTCCTAAATCCTTTTTGTTCGTTGCAAAGAATATTATTTTTCTCTAAATAAAAATTAAGTTCCATATAAATGTACTCTTCAATTATTCTCGAGAATATCGGAATCAACGAAATCGGTCTGTAGTTTTCCATAAACTCTCTATCTTGTTTTTTGAATAGTGGCTTTATTATAGATTTTTTTAAGGAATTTGGGAAAGTACTGACACTGTTTGTGTTCTTAAGGGGTCGAATGATTCTTAACACAACGTTTGGTGAACATGGAGCCATAAACAGAGTCTTTCCTATTTATAATTGTCTCCTGAATTAATAATGGGCTGAATTTTGTCAGCAAAATAATTATTAAATACATTACAAATGCACTTTGGATCAGAGATGACTTTGTTATTATTAATTATAAGTTTATTAATGTTATTCTTTGGAATATTTAACTTTGACTGGTTTATAATTTGCCATGTAGTTTTCGATTTATTATATGATGTCTTTATTTTATGGGTGTTTTGAGCTCGTTGAGTTAAATTAATAATCTTTTTAAAGAGCTTCGTATAATTTTTAAATATTATTTTATTCTGGAGAGTAGGTTTTAATCGGAACTGCCAAAGTAATTGCCGTTTTTTCACACTGCATCTTTTAATTCATTTTTGTTTTTTATGCACATTAATCGAAATCATAGTTTCGGGGAAGCACTGTTTGTATAGCAACGAGAAGATATCTGAAAACGAATTAAACGCTACATTTGGGTCATTTGCTTCATATACTTCTGAAAACGACAGACTCCGCAGATAGGCTTTAAATTTATTAATGTTATCGTTACTATAATCACGTTTTCTCCTACTCCACCGACTAAAAGTACATATCGTGCTTATTGGGCATTTCAGTAGTTGGGCTGTGTGATCCGATAACGCTAATTCTAATACCGACGATTGACAGCGCCTGTTAAAGTTATGCGCAAAATTGTCAATGCATGTTTTGCTGTTAATACGAGTTGGTTGATAAAGCTCCAGTTTCAAGTTAAAACTTACTAACATATTTTCGAATTCTATTGACTGATTAGTTCTTTTAAGTACATCTATATTAAAGTCTCCCGCTACTACAATATTTTTACAATCTGTTTTTATTAAAAATTGTAATATGTGTTCTAATTTATTAATACACTAGCTTCTGCCAGCGGCTTCGCCCGCGTGGTCCCTAGGGAACATACGGGATAAAAAGTAACCTATGTTCTTTCTCAGGCTCTAGACTATCTGTGTACCAAATTTCATTTGAATCGGTTGAGTCGTTTTGTCGTGAAAGCGCGACAGACAGACAGACGAATAGACAGACAGAGTTACTTTCGCATTTATAATATTAGTAAGAAAGTAAGGATAGCCTTCCTCGATAAATGGGCTATCTAACACTGAAAGAATTTTTCAAATCGAACCAGTAGTTCCTGAGATTAGCGCGTTCAAGCAAACAAACAAACTCTTCAGCTTTATATATCACTACATCGTATAAAACAAAGTCGCTTTCTGTCCCTATATCCCTATGTATGCTTAAATCTTTAAAACTACGCAACGGATTTTGATGCGGTTTTTTTTAATAGATGGAGTGATTGAAGAGGATGGTTTAAATGTATAATAAGTAATAACATCCATTAAATAGTGGAGAAATACTGTTATTTTTGAGGTTTCTAATGTGATGTCGTAAATAATTACATTTTATGACGCAGACGAAGTTGCGCGGGCCAGTTAGTTAAGTAATAATAAGTATAGAAGTATAGATTGTTACGTTAATTGGTGGCAAGAAAATTGAGACAGAGAAGGCTGCCTGCTTGTAGAAGTTAGCGGAGAAAAGTGCTATTGTAGGAGCCTTAGAAAGAAACGCATTGTGTATGAAAAATAAATAGCCTTGTATTTGCCCCAAAAGACGGAGAGACGGACGGGAAGACAGACGGACGGCGCGGCGAAGCCTTTATAATAAAACCCTGTCTTCAATCTTTGTGTAGGGAACTCTAAAATTAAATTCTCTAGTAAAAAATACCTCGTTAATTTTTCAGTGTGGTAAATAAAACGCAACTCACAAATGATAGGTATGTCTTTAATGACAAACTAATAAGTAGACACATTTCTAATTGAGTTTTTTCTTTTTACATTTACGGCTGTCGCAGACAGGCGGCATGTGACAGTTGACAACACGTTTATATGCAAATTGTTCTACGGATATCATCTCTAGAGAACTAACGCCCGATTTTGAGTGATAGCAATTTTTTGAAAAAAAAAAAAAACACCATCTGCCTCTGCTTTTCCCAACTATATTGGTGGCGGCTTCCAGTCAAACCGGATTCAGCTGGATACCAGTATTTTATGTGAAGCGGCTACCTATTAGACCTCCACAACCCATTAACTGGGTAACACGGTACTTCTTGGTAGGACTGGAGTCAGATTTACTGGCTTCTGACAATCCGTAACGACTGCCAAAGACAAATGACAGCCGGGACCAACGGCTTACCGTGCTTTCCGAGGCACGGAGGAAACTCGGTATGTTATCACTTTCAGTGCCAAGTGTTTTTACATTTTTAGTGCCAAGCACTCAACACATGGGCCGAACAACAATTCGTTCGTGTGCCCACAACCCACGCATGAATACAAGTCACATAAAAAACAACGACTCAGATACGGGTTGTGGGCACATAACGAATCACTGCTCGACCCAAACGCTGAGTTCTTGGCACTAAATGTGTTAAGATGGTCACCCATCCACAGACCAACCTTGGAAAGCGTTGCTTAACTTTGAAGATCGACCCGTGCGGCTGTTATTATTTAGCCACGATCTTCTCAACAGATAGTATTTTAAACAATATGCAGTTACCTATCACAACGTTATTGAAGCGCTCTGCAGTTCTATCCTATGACTCTAACTATCTATGGTAAGTGCTAAGGTCTCCCAAAGATGAATCGAAAGTAAAGTTTGAAATTCCTATCTATCTTATGTTATTGAAACGCAAAAATGACGTTTCAGCTATTGATTTATTTATTACTAGCACTTCGCCCGCGACTTCGTCTGCGAAGACTTTAGAGGTGGCGCGCAACTTCTTTGTCCCCCCATATTCTCATTCTCGGATATTCACCATCATGATTCTTTTCTGCTAGTTTGCGAGTCTTAACTGTCCAAACTTTCAGCTCCAGAACTACTTCGACATGTTTCTGGTACTTGTGAATCTTTAGTGCTCATAACTACAGCCCAGAAAAAAACTTCGATATGTTTCGGTTCTCCTGGTATTTTTAAATATTAAACACTCACAATTCCAGCTTCGGAAATACTTCGACATGTTTCTAGTATCCTGGTACTTGTGAATCTTTTACGCTCATAATTACAGCCCGGAACAAACCGCTATATGTTTCTGTTCTCGTGGTACTTTTGAATCCTTACCACTCAAAATTCCAGCGCCTGAAACATTAAAACATGTTTCTGGTCTCTTATTACTTGTGAATCTTTAGCGCTTACAATACCTGCCGAAAATATAATTACCGCCTGAAAATACTTCGACATATTTCTAATCTCTTGGTACTTTGGAATCCTTACTGCTCCCAACTCCAACCCTGGAAATATTTCGACATATATCTGGTCTCCTGGTACATAATGAATCTTTTACGCTCATAATTCCTGCCCGGAAAATACCTCCACATTTTTCTGTTGTTCTGGTACTATTTAATCCTTACCGCTCACAAGTTTTGCTCCGGAAATATTTCGACATGTTTCTGGTCTCCTGGTCCTTTTAAATTTTTAGCATTCACAATCTTAGCCACGAAAATACTTAGACATGTTTTTGGTCTCCTGGTATATAATGAATCTTTAGCGCTCATAATTCCAGCCCGGAAAATACTTCAACATTTTTCTGTTCTCGTGATACCTTTGAATCCTAGCCGCTCACGATTCCAGTGCCGGAAATATTTCGACATGTTTCTAGTCTCCTGGTACTTGTGAATATTTAGTGGTCACAATTTCGGCCAAAAAACTACTTTGACATGTTTCTAGTCTCGTGTCACATGTGAATCTATAGCGTTTACAATTCCAGCCCGGAAAAAACATCAACGTAGATTGTTCTGTTTGACTGTTAAAAAAAAAAACAAAAAATATTCTAGCTCAAAAATACTTTTACATCGTTCTGTTCTCCTGGTACTTGTGAATCTGTAGCGCTCACAATTCCAACCCTGAAAATACTTCGACATATTTCTGGTCTCCTAGTAAATAAAGAATCTTTAGCGCTCATAATTCCTGCTCGGAAAAACTTCCATATTTTAATGTTGTTTTGGTACTTTTGAATCCTTACCGCTCATATTTCTAGTGCGGAAAAATGTCGACAAATTTCTGGCCTCCTGGGAATCTATAGCATTCACAATCCTAGCTCCGAAAATACTTCGACATGTTTCTTATCTCCTGGTACTTTTGAATTCTAACCGGTTACAATTCCAGCGCCGGAAAAATTTCGACATGTTTATGGTCTCCTGGTACTTGTGAATCTTTAGCGCTCATAATTTCAGCCAAAGAAATACTTTAACATGTTTCTGTTCACCTGTCACATGTGAATCTATATAGCGTTTACAATTCCAACCCGGAAAAAACTGCAACATACATATTTCTGTTCGACGGTAAAAAAAAAATATTCTTGCCCAAAAATACTTTAACATCGTTCTGTTCTCCTGGTACTTGTGAATCTTAAGTGTTTCCAATTTCAGCCCCGGAAATACTACGACATGTTTCTGTTCTCCTGGTACTTTTGAATCTGAAGTACTAAGGCAGCAGAAGCGCTGGGTTTCCACTTCCTCCTCAGTCTTCGTTAAGCGTTGCCTTTTACCGGGATAAAAAGTAGCCTATGTTTGATTCCAGGATGTGAACTCTATGTGTGCCAAATTTCATCCAAATCCCTTCAGCCATTTTTGCCTGATTGAGGCACAAACATAACATACAAACATACAAACATACAAACATACAAACATACAAACATTCACATTTATAATATTAGTAGGATTCATTGAAATTATTAGAATTTGGTACTCTGTAAATACAAACACATACAATTTTATGGATAGTCAGTTCAATGGCACAACATTCAAAGACACCACTTGCAGATATTTTTGCTATTTTTGGCAGTTCTCTCCATTGGTGATCGGATCTCACTAGTATGCAAGCTCCACCTCTTTTGGTTTCATTTCGATTGAAACAGGCTGCTAGGCTGTAATTGTACAGAGTCAGATGTTTTTCATACGGTTCCATCATAAAATGCTCCGTAATACATAAGACATCTACGACTATGTTTCTATAAATTAATTCATTTAAACAAACTGCAAGAGAATCGCATTTGGATAGCAGTCCTGCAATATTTTGGTGCATGATGTAAATATGTTAAGTCAAGAAAAAAATAATCTCCTGTTTTATTAGCGTCAATCAAACTTTGATATATGTCATCATGTTTCATAATGTCAATCATTAAGTCCAGCAGATCCTTAAATATAGTACATAGTCCAAGTTTATTTATTATACCAGAATATTTGTTAAACATACTACAGTCATATTCCAGATTTAGGTTACTATCCAGAAGGAACGCGTGTCCATGAGTCAATATTTCCAAGTATAAAAGATTGTTAAATGTCTCCACTCGACAGTTGAATAAACTAATGTCAAATGGATACTTATATGTTGGCATAAAAATAATGATGTTAAGATAACGACAAAGATAACGACAAAGATAAGGACAAAGATAAGGACAAAGATAAGGACAAAGATAACGACAAAGATAACGACAAAGATAAGGACAAAGATAAGGACAAAGATAACGACAAAGATAACGACAAAGATAACGACAAAGATAACGACAAAGATAACGACAAAGATAACGACAAAGATAACGACAAAGATAACGACAAAGATAACGACAAAGATAACGACAAAGATAACGACAAAGATAACGACAAAGATAACGACAAAGATAACGACAAAGATAACGACAAAGATAACGACAAAGATAAGGACAAAGATAAGGACAAAGATAAGGACAAAGATAACGACAAAGATAACGACAAAGATAACGACAAAGATAAGGACAAAGATAAGGACAAAGATAACGACAAAGATAACGACAAAGATAACGACAAAGATAACGACAAAGATAACGACAAAGATAACGACAAAGATAACGACAAAGATTACGACAAAGATAACGACAAAGATAACGACAAAGATAAGGACAAAGATAAGGATAAAGATAAGACAATTTCTTTATTAGTTGAGTTACCCCAAAAGATAACCCCATATCTGAGAACAGATTCAGTTAGCCCGTAGTAAGCGGTTAATAACGCATCTACGTTAGCCGTTCGTGAAAGCATATGCAAGGCGTACGCACTACTGCTTATTCTTTTAGTCAGGGTCTCAATGTGCGCCTTCCAATTTAAATTCCGATCGATTGTCAGTCCTAGAAACTTAGTTGTATTAACTGTGTCAATCGTAATGTCATTGTACTTTATGTCAAGATTAGGAAGAGTCAGTGAGCGTTGGCCAAAATGCATCATAACTGTCTTATTTAAATTTATTTTTAAATGGTTATTATCCACCCATTCTATAATTTTTAGCAAAGTATTACTTATTTCCTCTTTATAGAAATCTATTTGATTGCACGGTATTGTTATTGTACTGTCATCTGCGAATAATGTCACCGGATGTTTGATTGCCATTGGAAAGTCATTTATATAGATAGTAAAAAGCGGTGGTCCCAGTATACTTCCTTGTGGAACTCCGTAGACAACGTCGCGTTCATCCGATACAAATATTTCTTCTCTTTTGGTACTAGTATTTAGTCTGCTTATTTCAGTCATTTCTTTTCTGTAAGTTAGGTACGATTTTAAGAGCTCAAGAACGTTTCCTCTTACCCCGTAAGCTTCAAGCTTTTTCAATAAAATATCATGTTGCACGTAGTCGAATGCCTGGGTCATGTCACAAAATATCGCACATACTGGTTTATTTATATCCATATTTGTCATAATAGTATGCAAAAAGTCATAAATTGCCATGTTAATTGTCTTGTTTTTCCTAAATCCTTTTTGTTCGTTGCAAAGAATATTATTTTTCTCTAAATAAAAATTAAGTTCCATATAAATGTACTCTTCAATTATTCTCGAGAATATCGGAATCAACGAAATCGGTCTGTAGTTTTCCATAAACTCTCTATCTTGTTTTTTGAATAGTGGCTTTATTATAGATTTTTTTAAGGAATTTGGGAAAGTACTGACACTGTTTGTGTTCTTAAGGGGTCGAATGATTCTTAACACAACGTTTGGTGAACATGGAGCCATAAACAGAGTCTTTCCTATTTATAATTGTCTCCTGAATTAATAATGGGCTGAATTTTGTCAGCAAAATAATTATTAAATACATTACAAATGCACTTTGGATCAGAGATGACTTTGTTATTATTAATTATAAGTTTATTAATGTTATTCTTTGGAATATTTAACTTTGACTGGTTTATAATTTGCCATGTAGTTTTCGATTTATTATATGATGTCTTTATTTTATGGGTGTTTTGAGCTCGTTGAGTTAAATTAATAATCTTTTTAAAGAGCTTCGTATAATTTTTAAATATTATTTTATTCTGGAGAGTAGGTTTTAATCGGAACTGCCAAAGTAATTGCCGTTTTTTCACACTGCATCTTTTAATTCATTTTTGTTTTTTATGCACATTAATCGAAATCATAGTTTCGGGGAAGCACTGTTTGTATAGCAACGAGAAGATATCTGAAAACGAATTAAACGCTACATTTGGGTCATTTGCTTCATATACTTCTGAAAACGACAGACTCCGCAGATAGGCTTTAAATTTATTAATGTTATCGTTACTATAATCACGTTTTCTCCTACTCCACCGACTAAAAGTACATATCGTGCTTATTGGGCATTTCAGTAGTTGGGCTGTGTGATCCGATAACGCTAATTCTAATACCGACGATTGACAGCGCCTGTTAAAGTTATGCGCAAAATTGTCAATGCATGTTTTGCTGTTAATACGAGTTGGTTGATAAAGCTCCAGTTTCAAGTTAAAACTTACTAACATATTTTCGAATTCTATTGACTGATTAGTTCTTTTAAGTACATCTATATTAAAGTCTCCCGCTACTACAATATTTTTACAATCTGTTTTTATTAAAAATTGTAATATGTGTTCTAATTTATTAATACACTAGCTTCTGCCAGCGGCTTCGCCCGCGTGGTCCCTAGGGAACATACGGGATAAAAAGTAACCTATGTTCTTTCTCAGGCTCTAGACTATCTGTGTACCAAATTTCATTTGAATCGGTTGAGTCGTTTTGTCGTGAAAGCGCGACAGACAGACAGACGAATAGACAGACAGAGTTACTTTCGCATTTATAATATTAGTAAGAAAGTAAGGATAGCCTTCCTCGATAAATGGGCTATCTAACACTGAAAGAATTTTTCAAATCGAACCAGTAGTTCCTGAGATTAGCGCGTTCAAGCAAACAAACAAACTCTTCAGCTTTATATATCACTACATCGTATAAAACAAAGTCGCTTTCTGTCCCTATATCCCTATGTATGCTTAAATCTTTAAAACTACGCAACGGATTTTGATGCGGTTTTTTTTAATAGATGGAGTGATTGAAGAGGATGGTTTAAATGTATAATAAGTAATAACATCCATTAAATAGTGGAGAAATACTGTTATTTTTGAGGTTTCTAATGTGATGTCGTAAATAATTACATTTTATGACGCAGACGAAGTTGCGCGGGCCAGTTAGTTAAGTAATAATAAGTATAGAAGTATAGATTGTTACGTTAATTGGTGGCAAGAAAATTGAGACAGAGAAGGCTGCCTGCTTGTAGAAGTTAGCGGAGAAAAGTGCTATTGTAGGAGCCTTAGAAAGAAACGCATTGTGTATGAAAAATAAATAGCCTTGTATTTGCCCCAAAAGACGGAGAGACGGACGGGAAGACAGACGGACGGCGCGGCGAAGCCTTTATAATAAAACCCTGTCTTCAATCTTTGTGTAGGGAACTCTAAAATTAAATTCTCTAGTAAAAAATACCTCGTTAATTTTTCAGTGTGGTAAATAAAACGCAACTCACAAATGATAGGTATGTCTTTAATGACAAACTAATAAGTAGACACATTTCTAATTGAGTTTTTTCTTTTTACATTTACGGCTGTCGCAGACAGGCGGCATGTGACAGTTGACAACACGTTTATATGCAAATTGTTCTACGGATATCATCTCTAGAGAACTAACGCCCGATTTTGAGTGATAGCAATTTTTTGAAAAAAAAAAAAAACACCATCTGCCTCTGCTTTTCCCAACTATATTGGTGGCGGCTTCCAGTCAAACCGGATTCAGCTGGATACCAGTATTTTATGTGAAGCGGCTACCTATTAGACCTCCACAACCCATTAACTGGGTAACACGGTACTTCTTGGTAGGACTGGAGTCAGATTTACTGGCTTCTGACAATCCGTAACGACTGCCAAAGACAAATGACAGCCGGGACCAACGGCTTACCGTGCTTTCCGAGGCACGGAGGAAACTCGGTATGTTATCACTTTCAGTGCCAAGTGTTTTTACATTTTTAGTGCCAAGCACTCAACACATGGGCCGAACAACAATTCGTTCGTGTGCCCACAACCCACGCATGAATACAAGTCACATAAAAAACAACGACTCAGATACGGGTTGTGGGCACATAACGAATCACTGCTCGACCCAAACGCTGAGTTCTTGGCACTAAATGTGTTAAGATGGTCACCCATCCACAGACCAACCTTGGAAAGCGTTGCTTAACTTTGAAGATCGACCCGTGCGGCTGTTATTATTTAGCCACGATCTTCTCAACAGATAGTATTTTAAACAATATGCAGTTACCTATCACAACGTTATTGAAGCGCTCTGCAGTTCTATCCTATGACTCTAACTATCTATGGTAAGTGCTAAGGTCTCCCAAAGATGAATCGAAAGTAAAGTTTGAAATTCCTATCTATCTTATGTTATTGAAACGCAAAAATGACGTTTCAGCTATTGATTTATTTATTACTAGCACTTCGCCCGCGACTTCGTCTGCGAAGACTTTAGAGGTGGCGCGCAACTTCTTTGTCCCCCCATATTCTCATTCTCGGATATTCACCATCATGATTCTTTTCTGCTAGTTTGCGAGTCTTAACTGTCCAAACTTTCAGCTCCAGAACTACTTCGACATGTTTCTGGTACTTGTGAATCTTTAGTGCTCATAACTACAGCCCAGAAAAAAACTTCGATATGTTTCGGTTCTCCTGGTATTTTTAAATATTAAACACTCACAATTCCAGCTTCGGAAATACTTCGACATGTTTCTAGTATCCTGGTACTTGTGAATCTTTTACGCTCATAATTACAGCCCGGAACAAACCGCTATATGTTTCTGTTCTCGTGGTACTTTTGAATCCTTACCACTCAAAATTCCAGCGCCTGAAACATTAAAACATGTTTCTGGTCTCTTATTACTTGTGAATCTTTAGCGCTTACAATACCTGCCGAAAATATAATTACCGCCTGAAAATACTTCGACATATTTCTAATCTCTTGGTACTTTGGAATCCTTACTGCTCCCAACTCCAACCCTGGAAATATTTCGACATATATCTGGTCTCCTGGTACATAATGAATCTTTTACGCTCATAATTCCTGCCCGGAAAATACCTCCACATTTTTCTGTTGTTCTGGTACTATTTAATCCTTACCGCTCACAAGTTTTGCTCCGGAAATATTTCGACATGTTTCTGGTCTCCTGGTCCTTTTAAATTTTTAGCATTCACAATCTTAGCCACGAAAATACTTAGACATGTTTTTGGTCTCCTGGTATATAATGAATCTTTAGCGCTCATAATTCCAGCCCGGAAAATACTTCAACATTTTTCTGTTCTCGTGATACCTTTGAATCCTAGCCGCTCACGATTCCAGTGCCGGAAATATTTCGACATGTTTCTAGTCTCCTGGTACTTGTGAATATTTAGTGGTCACAATTTCGGCCAAAAAACTACTTTGACATGTTTCTAGTCTCGTGTCACATGTGAATCTATAGCGTTTACAATTCCAGCCCGGAAAAAACATCAACGTAGATTGTTCTGTTTGACTGTTAAAAAAAAAAACAAAAAATATTCTAGCTCAAAAATACTTTTACATCGTTCTGTTCTCCTGGTACTTGTGAATCTGTAGCGCTCACAATTCCAACCCTGAAAATACTTCGACATATTTCTGGTCTCCTAGTAAATAAAGAATCTTTAGCGCTCATAATTCCTGCTCGGAAAAACTTCCATATTTTAATGTTGTTTTGGTACTTTTGAATCCTTACCGCTCATATTTCTAGTGCGGAAAAATGTCGACAAATTTCTGGCCTCCTGGGAATCTATAGCATTCACAATCCTAGCTCCGAAAATACTTCGACATGTTTCTTATCTCCTGGTACTTTTGAATTCTAACCGGTTACAATTCCAGCGCCGGAAAAATTTCGACATGTTTATGGTCTCCTGGTACTTGTGAATCTTTAGCGCTCATAATTTCAGCCAAAGAAATACTTTAACATGTTTCTGTTCACCTGTCACATGTGAATCTATATAGCGTTTACAATTCCAACCCGGAAAAAACTGCAACATACATATTTCTGTTCGACGGTAAAAAAAAAATATTCTTGCCCAAAAATACTTTAACATCGTTCTGTTCTCCTGGTACTTGTGAATCTTAAGTGTTTCCAATTTCAGCCCCGGAAATACTACGACATGTTTCTGTTCTCCTGGTACTTTTGAATCTGAAGTACTAAGGCAGCAGAAGCGCTGGGTTTCCACTTCCTCCTCAGTCTTCGTTAAGCGTTGCCTTTTACCGGGATAAAAAGTAGCCTATGTTTGATTCCAGGATGTGAACTCTATGTGTGCCAAATTTCATCCAAATCCCTTCAGCCATTTTTGCCTGATTGAGGCACAAACATAACATACAAACATACAAACATACAAACATACAAACATACAAACATTCACATTTATAATATTAGTAGGATTCATTGAAATTATTAGAATTTGGTACTCTGTAAATACAAACACATACAATTTTATGGATAGTCAGTTCAATGGCACAACATTCAAAGACACCACTTGCAGATATTTTTGCTATTTTTGGCAGTTCTCTCCATTGGTGATCGGATCTCACTAGTATGCAAGCTCCACCTCTTTTGGTTTCATTTCGATTGAAACAGGCTGCTAGGCTGTAATTGTACAGAGTCAGATGTTTTTCATACGGTTCCATCATAAAATGCTCCGTAATACATAAGACATCTACGACTATGTTTCTATAAATTAATTCATTTAAACAAACTGCAAGAGAATCGCATTTGGATAGCAGTCCTGCAATATTTTGGTGCATGATGTAAATATGTTAAGTCAAGAAAAAAATAATCTCCTGTTTTATTAGCGTCAATCAAACTTTGATATATGTCATCATGTTTCATAATGTCAATCATTAAGTCCAGCAGATCCTTAAATATAGTACATAGTCCAAGTTTATTTATTATACCAGAATATTTGTTAAACATACTACAGTCATATTCCAGATTTAGGTTACTATCCAGAAGGAACGCGTGTCCATGAGTCAATATTTCCAAGTATAAAAGATTGTTAAATGTCTCCACTCGACAGTTGAATAAACTAATGTCAAATGGATACTTATATGTTGGCATAAAAATAATGATGTTAAGATAACGACAAAGATAACGACAAAGATAAGGACAAAGATAAGGACAAAGATAAGGACAAAGATAACGACAAAGATAACGACAAAGATAAGGACAAAGATAAGGACAAAGATAACGACAAAGATAACGACAAAGATAACGACAAAGATAACGACAAAGATAACGACAAAGATAACGACAAAGATAACGACAAAGATAACGACAAAGATAACGACAAAGATAACGACAAAGATAACGACAAAGATAACGACAAAGATAACGACAAAGATAACGACAAAGATAACGACAAAGATAACGACAAAGATAACGACAAAGATAAGGACAAAGATAAGGACAAAGATAAGGACAAAGATAACGACAAAGATAACGACAAAGATAACGACAAAGATAAGGACAAAGATAAGGACAAAGATAACGACAAAGATAACGACAAAGATAACGACAAAGATAACGACAAAGATAACGACAAAGATAACGACAAAGATAACGACAAAGATTACGACAAAGATAACGACAAAGATAACGACAAAGATAAGGACAAAGATAAGGATAAAGATAAGACAATTTCTTTATTAGTTGAGTTACCCCAAAAGATAACCCCATATCTGAGAACAGATTCAGTTAGCCCGTAGTAAGCGGTTAATAACGCATCTACGTTAGCCGTTCGTGAAAGCATATGCAAGGCGTACGCACTACTGCTTATTCTTTTAGTCAGGGTCTCAATGTGCGCCTTCCAATTTAAATTCCGATCGATTGTCAGTCCTAGAAACTTAGTTGTATTAACTGTGTCAATCGTAATGTCATTGTACTTTATGTCAAGATTAGGAAGAGTCAGTGAGCGTTGGCCAAAATGCATCATAACTGTCTTATTTAAATTTATTTTTAAATGGTTATTATCCACCCATTCTATAATTTTTAGCAAAGTATTACTTATTTCCTCTTTATAGAAATCTATTTGATTGCACGGTATTGTTATTGTACTGTCATCTGCGAATAATGTCACCGGATGTTTGATTGCCATTGGAAAGTCATTTATATAGATAGTAAAAAGCGGTGGTCCCAGTATACTTCCTTGTGGAACTCCGTAGACAACGTCGCGTTCATCCGATACAAATATTTCTTCTCTTTTGGTACTAGTATTTAGTCTGCTTATTTCAGTCATTTCTTTTCTGTAAGTTAGGTACGATTTTAAGAGCTCAAGAACGTTTCCTCTTACCCCGTAAGCTTCAAGCTTTTTCAATAAAATATCATGTTGCACGTAGTCGAATGCCTGGGTCATGTCACAAAATATCGCACATACTGGTTTATTTATATCCATATTTGTCATAATAGTATGCAAAAAGTCATAAATTGCCATGTTAATTGTCTTGTTTTTCCTAAATCCTTTTTGTTCGTTGCAAAGAATATTATTTTTCTCTAAATAAAAATTAAGTTCCATATAAATGTACTCTTCAATTATTCTCGAGAATATCGGAATCAACGAAATCGGTCTGTAGTTTTCCATAAACTCTCTATCTTGTTTTTTGAATAGTGGCTTTATTATAGATTTTTTTAAGGAATTTGGGAAAGTACTGACACTGTTTGTGTTCTTAAGGGGTCGAATGATTCTTAACACAACGTTTGGTGAACATGGAGCCATAAACAGAGTCTTTCCTATTTATAATTGTCTCCTGAATTAATAATGGGCTGAATTTTGTCAGCAAAATAATTATTAAATACATTACAAATGCACTTTGGATCAGAGATGACTTTGTTATTATTAATTATAAGTTTATTAATGTTATTCTTTGGAATATTTAACTTTGACTGGTTTATAATTTGCCATGTAGTTTTCGATTTATTATATGATGTCTTTATTTTATGGGTATTTTGAGCTCGTTGAGTTAAATTAATAATCTTTTTAAAGAGCTTCGTATAATTTTTAAATATTATTTTATTCTGGAGAGTAGGTTTTAATCGGAACTGCCAAAGTAATTGCCGTTTTTTCACACTGCATCTTTTAATTCATTTTTGTTTTTTATGCACATTAATCGAAATCATAGTTTCGGGGAAGCACTGTTTGTATAGCAACGAGAAGATATCTGAAAACGAATTAAACGCTACATTTGGGTCATTTGCTTCATATACTTCTGAAAACGACAGACTCCGCAGATAGGCTTTAAATTTATTAATGTTATCGTTACTATAATCACGTTTTCTCCTACTCCACCGACTAAAAGTACATATCGTGCTTATTGGGCATTTCAGTAGTTGGGCTGTGTGATCCGATAACGCTAATTCTAATACCGACGATTGACAGCGCCTGTTAAAGTTATGCGCAAAATTGTCAATGCATGTTTTGCTGTTAATACGAGTTGGTTGATAAAGCTCCAGTTTCAAGTTAAAACTTACTAACATATTTTCGAATTCTATTGACTGATTAGTTCTTTTAAGTACATCTATATTAAAGTCTCCCGCTACTACAATATTTTTACAATCTGTTTTTATTAAAAATTGTAATATGTGTTCTAATTTATTAATACACTAGCTTCTGCCAGCGGCTTCGCCCGCGTGGTCCCTAGGGAACATACGGGATAAAAAGTAACCTATGTTCTTTCTCAGGCTCTAGACTATCTGTGTACCAAATTTCATTTGAATCGGTTGAGTCGTTTTGTCGTGAAAGCGCGACAGACAGACAGACGAATAGACAGACAGAGTTACTTTCGCATTTATAATATTAGTAAGAAAGTAAGGATAGCCTTCCTCGATAAATGGGCTATCTAACACTGAAAGAATTTTTCAAATCGAACCAGTAGTTCCTGAGATTAGCGCGTTCAAGCAAACAAACAAACTCTTCAGCTTTATATATCACTACATCGTATAAAACAAAGTCGCTTTCTGTCCCTATATCCCTATGTATGCTTAAATCTTTAAAACTACGCAACGGATTTTGATGCGGTTTTTTTTAATAGATGGAGTGATTGAAGAGGATGGTTTAAATGTATAATAAGTAATAACATCCATTAAATAGTGGAGAAATACTGTTATTTTTGAGGTTTCTAATGTGATGTCGTAAATAATTACATTTTATGACGCAGACGAAGTTGCGCGGGCCAGTTAGTTAAGTAATAATAAGTATAGAAGTATAGATTGTTACGTTAATTGGTGGCAAGAAAATTGAGACAGAGAAGGCTGCCTGCTTGTAGAAGTTAGCGGAGAAAAGTGCTATTGTAGGAGCCTTAGAAAGAAACGCATTGTGTATGAAAAATAAATAGCCTTGTATTTGCCCCAAAAGACGGAGAGACGGACGGGAAGACAGACGGACGGCGCGGCGAAGCCTTTATAATAAAACCCTGTCTTCAATCTTTGTGTAGGGAACTCTAAAATTAAATTCTCTAGTAAAAAATACCTCGTTAATTTTTCAGTGTGGTAAATAAAACGCAACTCACAAATGATAGGTATGTCTTTAATGACAAACTAATAAGTAGACACATTTCTAATTGAGTTTTTTCTTTTTACATTTACGGCTGTCGCAGACAGGCGGCATGTGACAGTTGACAACACGTTTATATGCAAATTGTTCTACGGATATCATCTCTAGAGAACTAACGCCCGATTTTGAGTGATAGCAATTTTTTGAAAAAAAAAAAAAACACCATCTGCCTCTGCTTTTCCCAACTATATTGGTGGCGGCTTCCAGTCAAACCGGATTCAGCTGGATACCAGTATTTTATGTGAAGCGGCTACCTATTAGACCTCCACAACCCATTAACTGGGTAACACGGTACTTCTTGGTAGGACTGGAGTCAGATTTACTGGCTTCTGACAATCCGTAACGACTGCCAAAGACAAATGACAGCCGGGACCAACGGCTTACCGTGCTTTCCGAGGCACGGAGGAAACTCGGTATGTTATCACTTTCAGTGCCAAGTGTTTTTACATTTTTAGTGCCAAGCACTCAACACATGGGCCGAACAACAATTCGTTCGTGTGCCCACAACCCACGCATGAATACAAGTCACATAAAAAACAACGACTCAGATACGGGTTGTGGGCACATAACGAATCACTGCTCGACCCAAACGCTGAGTTCTTGGCACTAAATGTGTTAAGATGGTCACCCATCCACAGACCAACCTTGGAAAGCGTTGCTTAACTTTGAAGATCGACCCGTGCGGCTGTTATTATTTAGCCACGATCTTCTCAACAGATAGTATTTTAAACAATATGCAGTTACCTATCACAACGTTATTGAAGCGCTCTGCAGTTCTATCCTATGACTCTAACTATCTATGGTAAGTGCTAAGGTCTCCCAAAGATGAATCGAAAGTAAAGTTTGAAATTCCTATCTATCTTATGTTATTGAAACGCAAAAATGACGTTTCAGCTATTGATTTATTTATTACTAGCACTTCGCCCGCGACTTCGTCTGCGAAGACTTTAGAGGTGGCGCGCAACTTCTTTGTCCCCCCATATTCTCATTCTCGGATATTCACCATCATGATTCTTTTCTGCTAGTTTGCGAGTCTTAACTGTCCAAACTTTCAGCTCCAGAACTACTTCGACATGTTTCTGGTACTTGTGAATCTTTAGTGCTCATAACTACAGCCCAGAAAAAAACTTCGATATGTTTCGGTTCTCCTGGTATTTTTAAATATTAAACACTCACAATTCCAGCTTCGGAAATACTTCGACATGTTTCTAGTATCCTGGTACTTGTGAATCTTTTACGCTCATAATTACAGCCCGGAACAAACCGCTATATGTTTCTGTTCTCGTGGTACTTTTGAATCCTTACCACTCAAAATTCCAGCGCCTGAAACATTAAAACATGTTTCTGGTCTCTTATTACTTGTGAATCTTTAGCGCTTACAATACCTGCCGAAAATATAATTACCGCCTGAAAATACTTCGACATATTTCTAATCTCTTGGTACTTTGGAATCCTTACTGCTCCCAACTCCAACCCTGGAAATATTTCGACATATATCTGGTCTCCTGGTACATAATGAATCTTTTACGCTCATAATTCCTGCCCGGAAAATACCTCCACATTTTTCTGTTGTTCTGGTACTATTTAATCCTTACCGCTCACAAGTTTTGCTCCGGAAATATTTCGACATGTTTCTGGTCTCCTGGTCCTTTTAAATTTTTAGCATTCACAATCTTAGCCACGAAAATACTTAGACATGTTTTTGGTCTCCTGGTATATAATGAATCTTTAGCGCTCATAATTCCAGCCCGGAAAATACTTCAACATTTTTCTGTTCTCGTGATACCTTTGAATCCTAGCCGCTCACGATTCCAGTGCCGGAAATATTTCGACATGTTTCTAGTCTCCTGGTACTTGTGAATATTTAGTGGTCACAATTTCGGCCAAAAAACTACTTTGACATGTTTCTAGTCTCGTGTCACATGTGAATCTATAGCGTTTACAATTCCAGCCCGGAAAAAACATCAACGTAGATTGTTCTGTTTGACTGTTAAAAAAAAAAACAAAAAATATTCTAGCTCAAAAATACTTTTACATCGTTCTGTTCTCCTGGTACTTGTGAATCTGTAGCGCTCACAATTCCAACCCTGAAAATACTTCGACATATTTCTGGTCTCCTAGTAAATAAAGAATCTTTAGCGCTCATAATTCCTGCTCGGAAAAACTTCCATATTTTAATGTTGTTTTGGTACTTTTGAATCCTTACCGCTCATATTTCTAGTGCGGAAAAATGTCGACAAATTTCTGGCCTCCTGGGAATCTATAGCATTCACAATCCTAGCTCCGAAAATACTTCGACATGTTTCTTATCTCCTGGTACTTTTGAATTCTAACCGGTTACAATTCCAGCGCCGGAAAAATTTCGACATGTTTATGGTCTCCTGGTACTTGTGAATCTTTAGCGCTCATAATTTCAGCCAAAGAAATACTTTAACATGTTTCTGTTCACCTGTCACATGTGAATCTATATAGCGTTTACAATTCCAACCCGGAAAAAACTGCAACATACATATTTCTGTTCGACGGTAAAAAAAAAATATTCTTGCCCAAAAATACTTTAACATCGTTCTGTTCTCCTGGTACTTGTGAATCTTAAGTGTTTCCAATTTCAGCCCCGGAAATACTACGACATGTTTCTGTTCTCCTGGTACTTTTGAATCTGAAGTACTAAGGCAGCAGAAGCGCTGGGTTTCCACTTCCTCCTCAGTCTTCGTTAAGCGTTGCCTTTTACCGGGATAAAAAGTAGCCTATGTTTGATTCCAGGATGTGAACTCTATGTGTGCCAAATTTCATCCAAATCCCTTCAGCCATTTTTGCCTGATTGAGGCACAAACATAACATACAAACATACAAACATACAAACATACAAACATACAAACATACAAACATTCACATTTATAATATTAGTAGGATTCATTGAAATTATTAGAATTTGGTACTCTGTAAATACAAACACATACAATTTTATGGATAGTCAGTTCAATGGCACAACATTCAAAGACACCACTTGCAGATATTTTTGCTATTTTTGGCAGTTCTCTCCATTGGTGATCGGATCTCACTAGTATGCAAGCTCCACCTCTTTTGGTTTCATTTCGATTGAAACAGGCTGCTAGGCTGTAATTGTACAGAGTCAGATGTTTTTCATACGGTTCCATCATAAAATGCTCCGTAATACATAAGACATCTACGACTATGTTTCTATAAATTAATTCATTTAAACAAACTGCAAGAGAATCGCATTTGGATAGCAGTCCTGCAATATTTTGGTGCATGATGTAAATATGTTAAGTCAAGAAAAAAATAATCTCCTGTTTTATTAGCGTCAATCAAACTTTGATATATGTCATCATGTTTCATAATGTCAATCATTAAGTCCAGCAGATCCTTAAATATAGTACATAGTCCAAGTTTATTTATTATACCAGAATATTTGTTAAACATACTACAGTCATATTCCAGATTTAGGTTACTATCCAGAAGGAACGCGTGTCCATGAGTCAATATTTCCAAGTATAAAAGATTGTTAAATGTCTCCACTCGACAGTTGAATAAACTAATGTCAAATGGATACTTATATGTTGGCATAAAAATAATGATGTTAAGATAACGACAAAGATAACGACAAAGATAAGGACAAAGATAACGACAAAGATAACGACAAAGATAACGACAAAGTTAACGACAAAGATAACGACAAAGATAAGGAAAAAGATAACGACAAAGATAACGACAAAGATAACGACAAAGATAACGACAAAGATAACGACAAAGATAACGACAAAGATAACGACAAAGATAACGACAAAGATAACGACAAAGATAAGGACAAAGATAACGACAAAGATAAGGACAAAGATAAGGACAAAGATAACGACAACGATAAGGACAAAGATAACGACAAAGATAACGACGAAGATAACGACAAAGATAACGACAAAGATAAGGACAAAGATAACGACAAAGATAAGGACAAAGATAAGGACAAAGATAACGACAAAGATAACGACAAAGATAAGGACAAAGATAAGGACAAAGATAACGACAAAGATAACGACAAAGATAACGACAAAGATAACGACAAAGATAACGACAAAGATAACGACAAAGATAACGACAAAGATAACGACAAAGATAACGACAAAGATAACGACAAAGATAACGACAAAGATAACGACAAAGATAACGACAAAGATAACGACAAAGATAAGGACAAAGATAAGGATAAAGATAAGACAATTTCTTTATTAGTTGAGTTACCCCAAAAGATAACCCCATATCTGAGAACAGATTCAGTTAGCCCGTAGTAAGCGGTTAATAACGCATCTACGTTAACCGTTCGTGAAAGCATATGCAAGGCGTACGCACTACTGCTTATTCTTTTAGTCAGGGTCTCAATGTGCGCCTTCCAATTTAAATTCCGATCGATTGTCAGTCCTAGAAACTTAGTTGTATTAACTGTGTCAATCGTAATGTCATTGTACTTTATGTCAAGATTAGGAAGAGTCAGTGAGCGTTGGCCAAAATGCATCATAACTGTCTTATTTAAATTTATTTTTAAATGGTTATTATCCTCCCATTCTATAATTTTTAGCAAAGTATTACTTATTTCCTCTTTATAGAAATCTATTTGATTGCACGGTATTGTTATTGTACTGTCATCTGCGAATAATGTCACCGGATGTTTGATTGCCATTGGAAAGTCATTTATATAGATAGTAAAAAGCGGTGGTCCCAGTATACTTCCTTGTGGAACTCCGTAGACAACGTCGCGTTCATCCGATACAAATATTTCTTCTCTTTTGGTACTAGTATTTAGTCTGCTTATTTCAGTCATTTCTTTTCTGTAAGTTAGGTACGATTTTAAGAGCTCAAGAACGTTTCCTCTTACCCCGTAAGCTTCAAGCTTTTTCAATAAAATATCATGTTGCACGTAGTCGAATGCCTGGGTCATGTCACAAAATATCGCACATACTGGTTTATTTATATCCCTATTTGTCATAATAGTATGCAAAAAGTCATAAATTGCCATGTTAATTGTCTTGTTTTTCCTAAATCCTTTTTGTTCGTTGCAAAGAATATTATTTTTCTCTAAATAAAAATTAAGTTCCATATAAATGTACTCTTCAATTATTCTCGAGAATATTGGAATCAACGAAATCGGTCTGTAGTTTTCCATAAACTCTCTATCTTGTTTTTTGAATAGTGGCTTTATTATAGGTTTTTTTAAGGAATTTGGGAAAGTACCTTCGCTAATACACAAATTTATAATGTAGCTCAACGGGCAACAAATTTCTTCAGCAACTGCTTTGATTATTTTTGTGCAGATGCCATCGTAACCGACACTGTTTGTGTTCTTAAGGGGTCGAATGATTCTTAACACAACGTTTGGTGAACATGGAGCCATAAACAGAGTCTTTCCTATTTATAATATTCTTAGTGACTCTGTCTCCTGAATTAATAATGGGCTGAATTTTGTCAGCAAAATAATTATTAAATACATTACAAATGCACTTTGGATCAGAGATGACTTTGTTATTATTAATTACTAGCACTTCGCCCGCGACTTCGTCTGCGTAGACTTTAGAGGTGGCACGCAACTTCTTTGTCCCATATTCGAATTCTCGGATAACCACCTTCATGATTCTTTTCTGCTAGTTTGCGAGTCTTTACTGTCCGTACTTTCAGCTCCAGAACTACTTCGACATGTTTCTGGTATTCTGGTACTTGTGAATCTTTAGCGCTCATAGCTCCAGCCCAGAAAAAAACTTCGATATGTTTCGGTTCTCCTGGTATTTTTTAATGTTAACTACTCACAATTCCAGCTTCGGAAACACTTCGACATGTTTCTAGTATCCTGGTACTTGTGAATCTTTTACGCTCATAATTGCAGCCCGGAAAAAACCGCTATGTGTTTCTGTTCTCGTGGTACTTTTGAATCCTTACCACTCAAAATTCCAGCACCTGAAACATTAAAACATGTTTCTGGTCTCCTAGTACTTGTGAATCTTTAGCGCTTACAATTCCTGCCGAAAATATAATTTGACATGTTTTTGATCTCCTGGTATCTACGTGTGAATCTGTAGCGCTCATAATTACAGCCCGAAAATACTTCGACATATTTCTAATCTCTTGGTACTTTTGAATCCTAGCTGCTCCCAACTCCAACCCTGGAAATATTTCGACATGTATCTGGTCTCCTGGTACATAATAAATCTTTTACGCTCATAATTCCTGCCCGGAAAATACCTCCACATTTTTCTGTTGTTCTGGTACTTTTGAATCTTTACCGCTCATAAGTTTTGCTCCGGAAATATTTCGACATGTTTCTGGTCTCCTGGTCCTTTTGAATTTTTTGCATTCACAATCTTAGCCACGAAAATATTTCGACATGTTTTTGGTCTCCTGGTACATAATGAATCTTTAGCGCTCATAATTCCAGCCCGGAAAATACTTCAATATTTTTCTGTTCTGTTCTTCAATAATTTTCGTGATACCTTTGAATCCTAGCCGCTCACGATTCCAGTGCCGGAAATATTTCGACATGTTTCTGGTCTCCTGGTACTTGTGAATCTTTAGTGCTCACAATTTCGGCCAAAAAAATACTTTGACACGTTTCTAGTCTCCTGTTACATGTGAATCTATAGCGTTTACAATTCCAGCCCGGAAAAAAACATCGACATACATTGTTCTGTTTGACTGTTAAAAAAAAACAAATAATATTCTAGCTCAAAAATACTTTTATATCGTTCTGTTCTCCTGGTACTTGTGAATCTGTAGCGCTCATTATTCTAGCCCCGAAAATACTTCTACATGTATCTGATCTCTTGATGCTTTTGAATCCTAACTGCTCACAATTCCAACCCTGGAAATACTTTGACATATTTCTGGTCTCCTAGTACATAAAGAATCTTTAGCGCTCATAATTCCTGCCCTGAAAAACTTCCACATTTTTATGTTATTTTGGTACTTTTGAATCCTTACCGCTCATATTTCTAGTGCGGAAATATTTCGACAAATTTCTGGTCTCCTGGGAATCTTTAGCATTCACAATCCTAGCTCCGAAAATACTTCGACATGTTTCTTATCTCCTGGTACTTCTAACCGGTCACAATTCCAGCGCCGGAAAAATTTCGACATGTTTATGGTCTCCTGGTACTTGTGAATCTTTAGCGCTCATAATTTCAGCCAAAGAAATTCTTCAAACATGTTTCTGTTCACCTGTCACATGTGAATCTATAGCGTTTACAATTCCAGCCCGGAAAAAACTTCAACATACATATTTCTGTTCGACGGTATAAAAAATTAATATTCTTGCCTAAAAATACTTTAACATCGTTCTGTTCTCCTGCTACTTGTGAATCTTAAGCGCTCCCAATTTCAGCCCCGGAAATACTAAGACATGTTTCTGTTCTCCTGGTACTTTTGAATCTGAAGTACTAAGGCAGCAGAAGCGCTGGGTTTCCACTTCCTCCTCAGTCTTCGTTAAGCGTTGCCTTTTACCGGGATAAAAAGTAGCCTATGTTTGATTCCAGGATGTGAACTATATGTGTGCCAAATTTCATCCAAATCCCTTCAGCCATTTTTGCCTGATTGACATACAAACATACAAACATACAAACATACAAACATACAAACATACAAACATACAAACATACAAACATACAAACATACAAACATACAAACATACAAACATACAAACATACAAACATACAAACATACAAACATACAAACATACAAACATACAAACATTCACATTTATAATATTAGTAGGATAAGTTTATTAATGTTATTCTTTGGAATATTTAACTTTGACTGGTTTATAATTTGCCATGTAGTTTTCGATTTATTATATGATGTCTTTATTTTATGGGTATTTTGAGCTCGTTGAGTTAAATTAATAATCTTTTTAAAGAGCTTCGTATAATTTTTAAATATTATTTTATTCTGGAGAGTAGGTTTTAATCGGAACTGCCAAAGTAATTGCCGTTTTTTCACACTGCATCTTTTAATTCATTTTTGTTTTTTATGCACATTAATCGAAATCATAGTTTCGGGGAAGCACTGTTTGTATAGCAATGAGAAGATATCTGAAAACGAATTAAACGCTACATTTGGGTCATTTGCTTCATATACTTCTGAAAACGACAGACTCCGCAGATAGGCTTTAAATTTATTAATGTTATCGTTACTATAATCACGTTTTCTCCTACTCCACCGACTAAAAGTACATATCGTGCTTATTGGGCATTTCAGTAGTTGGGCTGTGTGATCCGATAACGCTAATTCTAATACCGACGATTGACAGCGCCTGTTAAAGTTATGCGCAAAATTGTCAATGCATGTTTTGCTGTTAATACGAGTTGGTTGATAAAGCTCCAGTTTCAAGTTAAAACTTACTAACATATTTTCGAATTCTATTGACTGATTAGTTCTTTTAAGTACATCTATATTAAAGTCTCCCGCTAATACAATATTTTTACAATCTGTTTTTATTAAAAATTGTAATATGTGTTCTAATTTATTAATACATTCATTGAAATTATTAGAATTTGGTACTCTTTAAATACAAACACATACAATTTTATGGATAGTCAGTTCAATGGCACAACATTCAAAGACACCACTTGCAGATATTTTTGCTATTTTTGGCAGTTCTCTCCATTGGTGATCGGATCTCACTAGTATGCAAGCTCCACCTCTTTTGGTTTCATTTCGATTGAAACAGGCTGCTAGGCTGTAATTGTACAGAGTCAGATGTTTTTCATACGGTTCCATCATAAAATGCTCCGTAATACATAAGACATCTACGACTATGTTTCTATCAATTAATTCATTTAAACAAACTGCAAGAGAATCGCATTTGGATAGCAGTCCTGCAATATTTTGGTGCATGATGTAAATATGTTAAGTCAAGAAAAAAATTATCTCCTGTTTTATTAGCGTCAATCAAACTTTGATATATGTCATCATGTTTCATAATGTCAATCATTAAGTCCAGCAGATCCTTAAATATAGTACATAGTCCAAGTTTATTTATTATACCAGAATATTTGTTAAACATACTACAGTCATATTCCAGATTTAGGTTACTATCCAGAAGGAACGCGTGTCCATGAGTCAATATTTCCAAGTATAAAAGATTGTTAAATGTCTCCACTCGACAGTTGAATAAACTAATGTCAAATGGATACTTATATGTTGGCATACAAATAATGATGTTAAGATAACGACAAAGATAACGACAAAGATAAGGACAAAGATAACGACAAAGATAACGACAGAGATAACGACAAAGATAAGGACAAAGTTAACGACAAAGATAACGACAAAGATAACGACAAAGATAACGACAAAGATAACGACAAAGATAACGACAAAGATAAGGACAAAGATAAGGACAAAGATAACGACAAAGATAACGACAAAGATAAGGACAAAGATAACGACAAAGATAAGGACAAAGATAACGACAAAGATAACGACGAAGATAACGACAAAGATAACGACAAAGATAAGGACAAAGATAACGACAAAGATAAGGACAAAGATAAGGACAAAGATAACGACAAAGATAACGACAAAGATAAGGACAAAGATAAGGACAAAGATAAGGACAAAGATAACGACAAAGATAACGACAAAGATAACGACAAAGATAACGACAAAGATAACGACAAAGATAACGACAAAGATAACGACAAAGATAACGACAAAGATAACGACAAAGATAAGGATAAAGATAAGACAATTTCTTTATTAGTTGAGTTACCCCAAAAGATAACCCCATATCTGAGAACAGATTCAGTTAGCCCGTAGTAAGCGGTTAATAACGCATCTACGTTAACCGTTCGTGAAAGCATATGCAAGGCGTACGCACTACTGCTTATTCTTTTAGTCAGGGTCTCAATGTGCGCCTTCCAATTTAAATTCCGATCGATTGTCAGTCCTAGAAACTTAGTTGTATTAACTGTGTCAATCGTAATGTCATTGTACTTTATGTCAAGATTAGGAAGAGTCAGTGAGCGTTGGCCAAAATGCATCATAACTGTCTTATTTAAATTTATTTTTAAATGGTTATTATCCTCCCATTCTATAATTTTTAGCAAAGTATTACTTATTTCCTCTTTATAGAAATCTATTTGATTGCACGGTATTGTTATTGTACTGTCATCTGCGAATAATGTCACCGGATGTTTGATTGCCATTGGAAAGTCATTTATATAGATAGTAAAAAGCGGTGGTCCCAGTATACTTCCTTGTGGAACTCCGTAGACAACGTCGCGTTCATCCGATACAAATATTTCTTCTCTTTTGGTACTAGTATTTAGTCTGCTTATTTCAGTCATTTCTTTTCTGTAAGTTAGGTACGATTTTAAGAGCTCAAGAACGTTTCCTCTTACCCCGTAAGCTTCAAGCTTTTTCAATAAAATATCATGTTGCACGTAGTCGAATGCCTGGGTCATGTCACAAAATATCGCACATACTGGTTTATTTATATCCCTATTTGTCATAATAGTATGCAAAAAGTCATAAATTGCCATGTTAATTGTCTTGTTTTTCCTAAATCCTTTTTGTTCGTTGCAAAGAATATTATTTTTCTCTAAATAAAAATTAAGTTCCATATAAATGTACTCTTCAATTATTCTCGAGAATATTGGAATCAACGAAATCGGTCTGTAGTTTTCCATAAACTCTCTATCTTGTTTTTTGAATAGTGGCTTTATTATAGGTTTTTTTAAGGAATTTGGGAAAGTACCTTCGCTAATACACAAATTTATAATGTAGCTCAACGGGCAACAAATTTCTTCAGCAACTGCTTTGATTATTTTTGTGCAGATGCCATCGTAACCGACACTGTTTGTGTTCTTAAGGGCTCGAATGATTCTTAACACAACGTTTGGTAAACATGGAGCCATAAACAGAGTCTTTTCTATTTATAATATTCTTAGTGACTCTGTCTCCTGAATTAATAATGGGCTGAATTTTGTCAGCAAAATAATTATTAAATACATTACAAATGCACTTTGGATCAGAGATGACTTTGTTATTATTAATTACTAGCACTTCGCCCGCGACTTCGTCTGCGTAGACTTTAGAGGTGGCACGCAACTTCTTTGTCCCATATTCGAATTCTCGGATAACCACCTTCATGATTCTTTTCTGCTAGTTTGCGAGTCTTTACTGTCCGTACTTTCAGCTCCAGAACTACTTCGACATGTTTCTGGTATTCTGGTACTTGTGAATCTTTAGCGCTCATAGCTCCAGCCCAGAAAAAAACTTCGATATGTTTCGGTTCTCCTGGTATTTTTTAATGTTAACTACTCACAATTCCAGCTTCGGAAACACTTCGACATGTTTCTAGTATCCTGGTACTTGTGAATCTTTTACGCTCATAATTGCAGCCCGGAAAAAACCGCTATGTGTTTCTGTTCTCGTGGTACTTTTGAATCCTTACCACTCAAAATTCCAGCACCTGAAACATTAAAACATGTTTCTGGTCTCCTAGTACTTGTGAATCTTTAGCGCTTACAATTCCTGCCGAAAATATAATTTGACATGTTTTTGATCTCCTGGTATCTACGTGTGAATCTGTAGCGCTCATAATTACAGCCCGAAAATACTTCGACATATTTCTAATCTCTTGGTACTTTTGAATCCTAACTGCTCCCAACTCCAACCCTGGAAATATTTCGACATGTATCTGGTCTCCTGGTACATAATAAATCTTTTACGCTCATAATTCCTGCCCGGAAAATACCTCCACATTTTTCTGTTGTTCTGGTACTTTTGAATCTTTACCGCTCATAAGTTTTGCTCCGGAAATATTTCGACATGTTTCTGGTCTCCTGGTCCTTTTGAATTTTTTGCATTCACAATCTTAGCCACGAAAATATTTCGACATGTTTTTGGTCTCCTGGTACATAATGAATCTTTAGCGCTCATAATTCCAGCCCGGAAAATACTTCAATATTTTTCTGTTCTGTTCTTCAATAATTTTCGTGATACCTTTGAATCCTAGCCGCTCACGATTCCAGTGCCGGAAATATTTCGACATGTTTCTGGTCTCCTGGTACTTGTGAATCTTTAGTGCTCACAATTTCGGCCAAAAAAATACTTTGACACGTTTCTAGTCTCCTGTTACATGTGAATCTATAGCGTTTACAATTCCAGCCCGGAAAAAAACATCGACATACATTGTTCTGTTTGACTGTTAAAAAAAAACAAATAATATTCTAGCTCAAAAATACTTTTATATCGTTCTGTTCTCCTGGTACTTGTGAATCTGTAGCGCTCATTATTCTAGCCCCGAAAATACTTCTACATGTATCTGATCTCTTGATGCTTTTGAATCCTAACTGCTCACAATTCCAACCCTGGAAATACTTTGACATATTTCTGGTCTCCTAGTACATAAAGAATCTTTAGCGCTCATAATTCCTGCCCTGAAAAACTTCCACATTTTTATGTTATTTTGGTACTTTTGAATCCTTACCGCTCATATTTCTAGTGCGGAAAAATGTCGACAAATTTCTGGCCTCCTGGGAATCTATAGCATTCACAATCCTAGCTCCGAAAATACTTCGACATGTTTCTTATCTCCTGGTACTTTTGAATTCTAACCGGTTACAATTCCAGCGCCGGAAAAATTTCGACATGTTTATGGTCTCCTGGTACTTGTGAATCTTTAGCGCTCATAATTTCAGCCAAAGAAATACTTTAACATGTTTCTGTTCACCTGTCACATGTGAATCTATATAGCGTTTACAATTCCAACCCGGAAAAAACTGCAACATACATATTTCTGTTCGACGGTAAAAAAAAAATATTTTTGCCCAAAAATACTTTAACATCGTTCTGTTCTCCTGGTACTTGTGAATCTTAAGTGTTTCCAATTTCAGCCCCGGAAATACTACGACATGTTTCTGTTCTCCTGGTACTTTTGAATCTGAAGTACTAAGGCAGCAGAAGCGCTGGGTTTCCACTTCCTCCTCAGTCTTCGTTAAGCGTTGCCTTTTACCGGGATAAAAAGTAGCCTATGTTTGATTCCAGGATGTGAACTATATGTGTGCCAAATTTCATCCAAATCCCTTCAGCCATTTTTGCCTGATTGACATACAAACATACAAACATACAAACATACAAACATACAAACATACAAACATACAAACATACAAACATACAAACATACAAACATACAAACATACAAACATACAAACATACAAACATACAAACATACAAACATACAAACATACAAACATACAAACATACAAACATACAAACATACAAACATACAAACATACAAACATACAAACATACAAACATACAAACATACAAACATACAAACATACAAACATACAAACATACAAACATACAAACATACAAACATACAAATATACAAACATACAAACATACAAACATACAAACATACAAACATACAAACATACAAACATACAAACATTCACATCCTACTAATATTATAAACTAGCACTTCGCCCGCGACTTCGTCTGCGAAGACTTTAGAGGTGGCGCGCAACTTCTTTGTCCCCCCATATTCTCATTCTCGGATATTCACCATCATGATTCTTTTCTGCTAGTTTGCGAGTCTTAACTGTCCAAACTTTCAGCTCCAGAACTACTTCGACATGTTTCTGGTACTTGTGAATCTTTAGTGCTCATAACTACAGCCCAGAAAAAAACTTCGATATGTTTCGGTTCTCCTGGTATTTTTAAATATTAAACACTCACAATTCCAGCTTCGGAAATACTTCGACATGTTTCTAGTATCCTGGTACTTGTGAATCTTTTACGCTCATAATTACAGCCCGGAACAAACCGCTATATGTTTCTGTTCTCGTGGTACTTTTGAATCCTTACCACTCAAAATTCCAGCGCCTGAAACATTAAAACATGTTTCTGGTCTCTTATTACTTGTGAATCTTTAGCGCTTACAATACCTGCCGAAAATATAATTACCGCCTGAAAATACTTCGACATATTTCTAATCTCTTGGTACTTTGGAATCCTTACTGCTCCCAACTCCAACCCTGGAAATATTTCGACATATATCTGGTCTCCTGGTACATAATGAATCTTTTACGCTCATAATTCCTGCCCGGAAAATACCTCCACATTTTTCTGTTGTTCTGGTACTATTTAATCCTTACCGCTCACAAGTTTTGCTCCGGAAATATTTCGACATGTTTCTGGTCTCCTGGTCCTTTTAAATTTTTAGCATTCACAATCTTAGCCACGAAAATACTTAGACATGTTTTTGGTCTCCTGGTATATAATGAATCTTTAGCGCTCATAATTCCAGCCCGGAAAATACTTCAACATTTTTCTGTTCTCGTGATACCTTTGAATCCTAGCCGCTCACGATTCCAGTGCCGGAAATATTTCGACATGTTTCTAGTCTCCTGGTACTTGTGAATATTTAGTGGTCACAATTTCGGCCAAAAAACTACTTTGACATGTTTCTAGTCTCGTGTCACATGTGAATCTATAGCGTTTACAATTCCAGCCCGGAAAAAACATCAACGTAGATTGTTCTGTTTGACTGTTAAAAAAAAAAACAAAAAATATTCTAGCTCAAAAATACTTTTACATCGTTCTGTTCTCCTGGTACTTGTGAATCTGTAGCGCTCACAATTCCAACCCTGAAAATACTTCGACATATTTCTGGTCTCCTAGTAAATAAAGAATCTTTAGCGATCATAATTCCTGCTCGGAAAAACTTCCATATTTTAATGTTGTTTTGGTACTTTTGAATCCTTACCGCTCATATTTCTAGTGCGGAAAAATGTCGACAAATTTCTGGCCTCCTGGGAATCTATAGCATTCACAATCCTAGCTCCGAAAATACTTCGACATGTTTCTTATCTCCTGGTACTTTTGAATTCTAACCGGTTACAATTCCAGCGCCGGAAAAATTTCGACATGTTTATGGTCTCCTGGTACTTGTGAATCTTTAGCGCTCATAATTTCAGCCAAAGAAATACTTTAACATGTTTCTGTTCACCTGTCACATGTGAATCTATATAGCGTTTACAATTCCAACCCGGAAAAAACTGCAACATACATATTTCTGTTCGACGGTAAAAAAAAAATATTCTTGCCCAAAAATACTTTAACATCGTTCTGTTCTCCTGGTACTTGTGAATCTTAAGTGTTTCCAATTTCAGCCCCGGAAATACTACGACATGTTTCTGTTCTCCTGGTACTTTTGAATCTGAAGTACTAAGGCAGCAGAAGCGCTGGGTTTCCACTTCCTCCTCAGTCTTCGTTAAGCGTTGCCTTTTACCGGGATAAAAAGTAGCCTATGTTTGATTCCAGGATGTGAACTCTATGTGTGCCAAATTTCATCCAAATCCCTTCAGCCATTTTTGCCTGATTGAGGCACAAACATAACATACAAACATACAAACATACAAACATACAAACATACAAACATACAAACATTCACATTTATAATATTAGTAGGATGTGAATGTTTGTATGTTTGTATGTTTGTATGTTTGTGCCTCAATCAGGCAAAAATGGCTGAAGGGATTTGGATGAAATTTGGCACATATATAGCTCACACACTGGAATCAAACATAGGCTACTTTTTATGCCGGTAAAAGGCATGGCTTAATAGAGACTGACGAGGAAGTGGAAACCCAGCGCTTCTGCTGCCTTAGTAATTCAGATTTAAAAGTACCAGGAGAACAGAAACATGTCGTAGTATTTCCGGGGCTAAAATTGGGAGCGCTAAAGATACACAAGTACCAGGATAACAGAACGATGTTAAAGTATTTTTGGTCTAGAATATGTTTTGTTTTTTTTTTAACCGTCGAACACAAAATGTATGTTGAAGTTTTTTCCGGGCTGAAATTGTAAACGCTATAGACTCACATGTGTCAGGAGACCAGAAACATGTCGAAGTATTTCTTTGGCTGAAATTATGAGTACTAAAGATTCACAAGTACTAGAAGACCATAAACATATCTAAATATTTCCGGCGCTGGAATTGTGACCGGTTAGAAATCAAAAGTACCAGGAGACCAGAAACATGTCGAAGTATTTTCGGGGCTAGGATTGTGTATGCTACAGATTTATTAGAATCAGGAGGCCAGAAACATGTCGAAATTTTTCCGGTGTTAGAATTATGAGCTGTAAGGATTCAAAAGTACCAGGAAAACCGAAAAATGTGGTCATTTTTCCCGAGCAGCAATTATGAGCGTTAAATATTCATTATGTACCAGGAGACCAGAAATATGTCGAAGTATTTCCGAGGCTGAAATTGAGAGCGCTAAAGATTCACGAGTACCAGTAGAACAGAAAGATGTTAAAGTATTTTTGGGCTAGAATATTGTTTGTTTTTTTTTAACCGTCAAACAGAAATATGTATGACGATGTTTTTTCCGGGCTGGAATAATAAATGCTATAGATCCACAAGTAACAGGAGACTAGAAACATGTGAAAGTACTTTTTTGGCCGAAGTTGTGAGCGCTAAAGATTCACATGTACCAGGAGACGATAAACATGTCGAAATATTTTCGGCGCTGGAATTGTGAGCGGCTAGGATCCAAAGGTACCAGGAGACCAAAAACATGTCAAAGTATTTCCGTGGCTAGGATTGTGTATGCTAAAGTTTTACAATTACAAGGAAGCCTGAAACATGTCAAAATATTTCCGCGCTAGATATATGACGGTAAGGATTTAAAATTACCAAAACAAAAGTAAAATGTGGAAGTTTTACCCGGGTAGGAATTATTAGCGCTAAAGATTCATTATGTACCAGGAGACCAGAAACATGTAGAAGTATTTTCGGGGCTGGAATAATGAGCACTACAAATTCACAAGTACCAGGAGAGCAAATTTTTTTTTAATGTTTCCCGCGCTGGAATTTTGAGTGGTTAGGATTCAAAAGTGAAGAAGGAAAACAAAAACATATAGCGGTTTCTTCCGGGCTGTAATTAAGAGCGTTACCACCAGCATGCAGCAGCCGCGCATTCCTGGTCAGCATCCTCAGCCTCTATCATCTTCATCAGCGGCAAGCACACTGCACCTTCGGCCAGTCACATGAAGAGCCATGAAGAGTCTCTCCTGATCTACGCCAGCAGTTTCACTGGGGCACCGCAGACAGATCCGACTCACCGAGAACTGTGCGACTTCCGTTTCCAACTCACTGGAACCAACTTTCCACTGGCCTGGCAAGCATCTTAGGATATATGGACGACTCATCCACTATCGACCAACGAAAAACCAACGGAGCAAATCTACATCGCAACAAAAAGAACCGCGACGCCATCTATCCAACTAGCAGCGAAATACTTAGTTGAAATCCTGCATCGCGCAAGCAGAGTTTACCGTGCGATTTGAACATATTATACATCAGCCCGAATATCAACTATCGGGCAGATGCCTGCCAGACACAACACCAGTCTGGTCGGAGTATCCTCCTTTAGAATTTTTTGCGAGACTTTACTCTCTGTTCCGCTTACCCCAAAAAAAACTCACAAACTTCCAGAATAACAAATCATGAATATGTATTTCCGAGAATGAGAATATGGGACAAAGAAGTTGCGCGCCACCTCTAAAGTCTACGCAGACGAAGTCGCGGGTGAGGTGCTAGTTTATAATATTAGTAGGATAAGTTTATTAATGTTATTCTTTGGAATATTTAACTTTGACTGGTTTATAATTTGCCATGTAGTTTTCGATTTATTATATGATGTCTTTATTTTATGGGTATTTTGAGCTCGTTGAGTTAAATTAATAATCTTTTTAAAGAGCTTCGTATAATTTTTAAATATTATTTTATTCTGGAGAGTAGGTTTTAATCGGAACTGCCAAAGTAATTGCCGTTTTTTCACACTGCATCTTTTAATTCATTTTTGTTTTTTATGCACATTAATCGAAATCATAGTTTCGGGGAAGCACTGTTTGTATAGCAACGAGAAGATATCTGAAAACGAATTAAACGCTACATTTGGGTCATTTGCTTCATATACTTCTGAAAACGACAGACTCCGCAGATAGGCTTTAAATTTATTAATGTTATCGTTACTATAATCACGTTTTCTCCTACTCCACCGACTAAAAGTACATATCGTGCTTATTGGGCATTTCAGTAGTTGGGCTGTGTGATCCGATAACGCTAATTCTAATACCGACGATTGACAGCGCCTGTTAAAGTTATGCGCAAAATTGTCAATGCATGTTTTGCTGTTAATACGAGTTGGTTGATAAAGCTCCAGTTTCAAGTTAAAACTTACTAACATATTTTCGAATCTATTGACTGATTAGTTCTTTAAAGTACATCTATATTAAAGTCTCCCGCTAATACAATATTTTTACAATCTGTTTTTATTAAAAATTGTAATATGTGTTCTAATTTATTAATACATTCATTGAAATTATTAGAATTTGGTACTCTGTAAATACAAACACATACAATTTTATGGATAGTCAGTTCAATGGCACACCATTCAAAGACACCACTTGCAGATATTTTTGCTATTTTTGGCAGTTCTCTCCATTGGTGATCGGATCTCACTAGTATGCAAGCTCCACCTCTTTTGGTTTCATTTCGATTGAAACAGGCTGCTAGGCTGTAATTGTACAGAGTCAGATGTTTTTCATACGGTTCCATCATAAAATGCTCCGTAATACATAAGACATCTACGACTATGTTTCTATAAATTAATTCATTTAAACAAACTGCAAGAGAATCGCATTTGGATAGCAGTCCTGCAATATTTTGGTGCATGATGTAAATATGTTAAGTCAAGAAAAAAATTATCTCCTGTTTTATTAGCGTCAATCAAACTTTGATATATGTCATCATGTTTCATAATGTCAATCATTAAGTCCAGCAGATCCTTAAATATAGTACATAGTCCAAGTTTATTTATTATACCAGAATATTTGTTAAACATACTACAGTCATATTCCAGATTTAGGTTACTATCCAGAAGGAACGCGTGTCCATGAGTCAATATTTCCAAGTATAAAAGATTGTTAAATGTCTCCACTCGACAGTTGAATAAACTAATGTCAAATGGATACTTATATGTTGGCATAAAAATAATGATGTTAAGATAACGACAAAGATAACGACAAAGATAAGGACAAAGATAACGACAAAGATAACGACAAAGATAACGACAAAGTTAACGACAAAGATAACGACAAAGATAAGGAAAAAGATAACGACAAAGATAACGACAAAGATAACGACAAAGATAACGACAAAGATAACGACAAAGATAACGACAAAGATAACGACAAAGATAAGGACAAAGATAAGGACAAAGATAACGACAAAGATAAGGACAAAGATAACGACAACGATAAGGACAAAGATAACGACAAAGATAACGACAAAGATAACGACAAAGATAACGACAAAGATAACGACAAAGATAACGACAAAGATAAGGACAAAGATAAGGACAAAGATAAGGACAAAGATAAGGACAAAGATAACGACAAAGATAACGACAAAGATAACGACAAAGATAAGGACAAAGATAAGGACAAAGATAAGGACAAAGATAAGGACAAAGATAACGACAAAGATAACGACAAAGATAACGACAAAGATAACGACAAAGATAACGACAAAGATAACGACAAAGATAACGACAAAGATAAGGATAAAGATAAGACAATTTCTTTATTAGTTGAGTTACCCCAAAAGATAACCCCATATCTGAGAACAGATTCAGTTAGCCCGTAGTAAGCGGTTAATAACGCATCTACGTTAGCCGTTCGTGAAAGCATATGCAAGGCGTACGCACTACTGCTTATTCTTTTAGTCAGGGTCTCAATGTGCGCCTTCCAATTTAAATTCCGATCGATTGTCAGTCCTAGAAACTTAGTTGTATTAACTGTGTCAATCGTAATGTCATTGTACTTTATGTCAAGATTAGGAAGAGTCAGTGAGCGTTGGCCAAAATGCATCATAACTGTCTTATTTAAATTTATTTTTAAATGGTTATTATCCACCCATTCTATAATTTTTAGCAAAGTATTACTTATTTCCTCTTTATAGAAATCTATTTGATTGCACGGTATTGTTATTGTACTGTCATCTGCGAATAATGTCACCGGATGTTTGATTGCCATTGGAAAGTCATTTATATAGATAGTAAAAAGCGGTGGTCCCAGTATACTTCCTTGTGGAACTCCGTAGACAACGTCGCGTTCATCCGATACAAATATTTCTTCTCTTTTGGTGCTAGTATTTAGTCTGCTTATTTCAGTCATTTCTTTTCTGTAAGTTAGGTACGATTTTAAGAGCTCAAGAACGTTTCCTCTTACCCCGTAAGCTTCAAGCTTTTTCAATAAAATATCATGTTGCACGTAGTCGAATGCCTGGGTCATGTCACAAAATATCGCACATACTGGTTTATTTATATCCATATTTGTCATAATAGTATGCAAAAAGTCATAAATTGCCATGTTAATTGTCTTGTTTTTCCTAAATCCTTTTTGTTCGTTGCAAAGAATATTATTTTTCTCTAAATAAAAATTAAGTTCCATATAAATGTACTCTTCAATTATTCTCGAGAATATCGGAATCAACGAAATCGGTCTGTAGTTTTCCATAAACTCTCTATCTTGTTTTTTGAATAGTGGCTTTAATATAGATTTTTTTAAGGAATTTGGGAAAGTACTGACACTGTTTGTGTTCTTAAGGGCTCGAATGATTCTTAACACAACGTTTGGTGAACATGGAGCCATAAACAGAGTCTTTCCTATTTATAATATTCTTAGTGACTCTGTCTCCTGAATTAATAATGGGCTGAATTTTGTCAGCAAAATAATTATTAAATACATTACAAATGCACTTTGGATCAGAGATGACTTTGTTATTATTAATTATAAGTTTATTAATGTTATTCTTTGGAATATTTAACTTTGACTGGTTTATAATTTGCCATGTAGTTTTCGATTTATTATATGATGTCTTTATTTTATGGGTATTTTGAGCTCGTTGAGTTAAATTAATAATCTTTTTAAAGAGCTTCGTATAATTTTTAAATATTATTTTATTCTGGAGAGTAGGTTTTAATCGGAACTGCCAAAGTAATTGCCGTTTTTTCACACTGCATCTTTTAATTCATTTTTGTTTTTTATGCACATTAATCGAAATCATAGTTTCGGGGAAGCACTGTTTGTATAGCAACGAGAAGATATCTGAAAACGAATTAAACGCTACATTTGGGTCATTTGCTTCATATACTTCTGAAAACGACAGACTCCGCAGATAGGCTTTAAATTTATTAATGTTATCGTTACTATAATCACGTTTTCTCCTACTCCACCGACTAAAAGTACATATCGTGCTTATTGGGCATTTCAGTAGTTGGGCTGTGTGATCCGATAACGCTAATTCTAATACCGACGATTGACAGCGCCTGTTAAAGTTATGCGCAAAATTGTCAATGCATGTTTTGCTGTTAATACGAGTTGGTTGATAAAGCTCCAGTTTCAAGTTAAAACTTACTAACATATTTTCGAATTCTATTGACTGATTAGTTCTTTAAAGTACATCTATATTAAAGTCTCCCGCTAATACAATATTTTTACAATCTGTTTTTATTAAAAATTGTAATATGTGTTCTAATTTATTAATACATTCATTGAAATTATTAGAATTTGGTACTCTGTAAATACAAACACATACAATTTTATGGATAGTCAGTTCAATGGCACAACATTCAAAGACACCACTTGCAGATATTTTTGCTATTTTTGGCAGTTCTCTCCATTGGTGATCGGATCTCACTAGTATGCAAGCTCCACCTCTTTTGGTTTCATTTCGATTGAAACAGGCTGCTAGGCTGTAATTGTACAGAGTCAGATGTTTTTCATACGGTTCCATCATAAAATGCTCCGTAATACATAAGACATCTACGACTATGTTTCTATCAATTAATTCATTTAAACAAACTGCAAGAGAATCGCATTTGGATAGCAGTCCTGCAATATTTTGGTGCATGATGTAAATATGTTAAGTCAAGAAAAAAATTATCTCCTGTTTTATTAGCGTCAATCAAACTTTGATATATGTCATCATGTTTCATAATGTCAATCATTAAGTCCAGCAGATCCTTAAATATAGTACATAGTCCAAGTTTATTTATTATACCAGAATATTTGTTAAACATACTACAGTCATATTCCAGATTTAGGTTACTATCCAGAAGGAACGCGTGTCCATGAGTCAATATTTCCAAGTATAAAAGATTGTTAAATGTCTCCACTCGACAGTTGAATAAACTAATGTCAAATGGATACTTATATGTTAGCACACAAATAATGATGTTAAGATAACGACAAAGATAAGGACAAAGATAACGACAAAGATAACGACAAAGATAACGACAAAGATAAGGACAAAGATAAGGACAAAGATAACGACAAAGATAAGGACAAAGATAAGGACAAAGATAACGACAAAGATAACGACAAAGATAACGACAAAGATAACGACAAAGATAACGACAAAGATAACGACAAAGATAAGGACAAAGATAACGACAAAGATAAGGACAAAGATAAGACAAAGATAACGACAAAGATAACGACAAAGATAACGACAAAGATAAGGACAAAGATAAGGACAAAGATAAGGACAAAGATAAGGACAAAGATAACGACAAAGATAACGACAAAGATAACGACAAAGATAAGGACAAAGATAAGGACAAAGATAAGGACAAAGATAAGGACAAAGATAAGGACAAAGATAACGACAAAGATAACGACAAAGATAAGGACAAAGATAAGGACAAAGATAAGGACAAAGATAAGGACAAAGATAACGACAAAGATAACGACAAAGATAAGGACAGAGATAACGACAAAGATAACGACAAAGATAACGACAAAGATAACGACAAAGATAACGACAAAGATAACGACAAAGATAACGACAAAGATAACGACAAAGATAAGGACAAAGATAAGGATAAAGATAAGACAATTTCTTTATTAGTTGAGTTACCCCAAAAGATAACCCCATATCTGAGAACAGATTCAGTTAGCCCGTAGTAAGCGGTTAATAACGCATCTACGTTAACCGTTCGTGAAAGCATATGCAAGGCGTACGCACTACTGCTTATTCTTTTAGTCAGGGTCTCAATGTGCGCCTTCCAATTTAAATTCCGATCGATTGTCAGTCCTAGAAACTTAGTTGTATTAACTGTGTCAATCGTAATGTCATTGTACTTTATGTCAAGATTAGGAAGAGTCAGTGAGCGTTGGCCAAAATGCATCATAACTGTCTTATTTAAATTTATTTTTAAATGGTTATTATCCACCCATTCTATAATTTTTAGCAAAGTATTACTTATTTCCTCTTTATAGAAATCTATTTGATTGCACGGTATTGTTATTGTACTGTCATCTGCGAATAATGTCACCGGATGTTTGATTGCCATTGGAAAGTCATTTATATAGATAGTAAAAAGCGGTGGTCCCAGTATACTTCCTTGTGGAACTCCGTAGACAACGTCGCGTTCATCCGATACAAATATTTCTTCTCTTTTGGTACTAGTATTTAGTCTGCTTATTTCAGTCATTTCTTTTCTGTAAGTTAGGTACGATTTTAAGAGCTCAAGAACGTTTCCTCTTACCCCGTAAGCTTCAAGCTTTTTCAATAAAATATCATGTTGCACGTAGTCGAATGCCTGGGTCATGTCACAAAATATCGCACATACTGGTTTATTTATATCCATATTTGTCATAATAGTATGCAAAAAGTCATAAATTGCCATGTTAATTGTCTTGTTTTTCCTAAATCCTTTTTGTTCGTTGCAAAGAATATTGTTTTTCTCTAAATAAAAATTAAGTTCCATATAAATGTACTCTTCAATTATTCTCGAGAATATCGGAATCAACGAAATCGGTCTGTAGTTTTCCATAAACTCTCTATCTTGTTTTTTGAATAGTGGCTTTATTATAGATTTTTTTAAGGAATTTGGGAAAGTACTGACACTGTTTGTGTTCTTAAGGGCTCGAATGATTCTTAACACAACGTTTGGTAAACATGGAGCCATAAAAAGAGTCTTTCCTATTTATAATATTCTTAGTGACTCTGTCTCCTGAATTAATAATGGGCTGAATTTTGTCAGCAAAATAATTATTAAATACATTACAAATGCACTTTGGATCAGAGATGACTTTGTTATTATTAATTATAAGTTTATTAATGTTATTCTTTGGAATATTTAACTTTGACTGGTTTATAATTTGCCATGTAGTTTTCGATTTAATAAGGACAAAGATAAGACAAAGATAACGACAAAGATAACGACAAAGATAAAGACAAAGATAACGACAAAGATAAGGACAAAGATAACGACAAAGATAACGACGAAGATAACGACAAAGATAACGACAAAGATAACGACAAAGATAACGACAAAGATAACGACAAAGATAACGACAAAGATAAGGACAAAGATAACGACAAAGATAACGACGAAGATAACGACAAAGATAACGACAAAGATAAGGACAAAGATAACGACAAAGATAACGACAAAGATAACGACAAAGATAACGACAAAGATAAGGACAAAGATAAGGATAAAGATAAGACAATTTCTTTATTAGTTGAGTTACCCCAAAAGATAACCCCATATCTGAGAACAGATTCAGTTAGCCCGTAGTAAGCGGTTAATAACGCATCTACGTTAACCGTTCGTGAAAGCATATGCAAGGCGTACGCACTACTGCTTATTCTTTTAGTCAGGGTCTCAGTGTGCGCCTTCCAATTTAAATTCCGATCGATTGTCAGTCCTAGAAACTTAGTTGTATTAACTGTGTCAATCGTAATGTCATTGTACTTTATGTCAAGATTAGGAAGAGTCAGTGAGCGTTGGCCAAAATGCATCATAACTGTCTTATTTAAATTTATTTTTAAATGGTTATTATCCTCCCATTCTATAATTTTTAGCAAAGTATTACTTATTTCCTCTTTATAGAAATCTATTTGATTGCACGGTATTGTTATTGTACTGTCATCTGCGAATAATGTCACCGGATGTTTGATTGCCATTGGAAAGTCATTTATATAGATAGTAAAAAGCGGTGGTCCCAGTATACTTCCTTGTGGAACTCCGTAGACAACGTCGCGTTCATCCGATACAAATATTTCTTCTCTTTTGGTACTAGTATTTAGTCTGCTTATTTCAGTCATTTCTTTTCTGTAAGTTAGGTACGATTTTAAGAGCTCAAGAACGTTTCCTCTTACCCCGTAAGCTTCAAGCTTTTTCAATAAAATATCATGTTGCACGTAGTCGAATGCCTGGGTCATGTCACAAAATATCGCACATACTGGTTTATTTATATCCCTATTTGTCATAATAGTATGCAAAAAGTCATAAATTGCCATGTTAATTGTCTTGTTTTTCCTAAATCCTTTTTGTTCGTTGCAAAGAATATTATTTTTCTCTAAATAAAAATTAAGTTCCATATAAATGTACTCTTCAATTATTCTCGAGAATATTGGAATCAACGAAATCGGTCTGTAGTTTTCCATAAACTCTCTATCTTGTTTTTTGAATAGTGGCTTTATTATAGGTTTTTTTAAGGAATTTGGGAAAGTACCTTCGCTAATACACAAATTTATAATGTAGCTCAACGGGCAACAAATTTCTTCAGCAACTGCTTTGATTATTTTTGTGCAGATGCCATCGTAACCGACACTGTTTGTGTTCTTAAGGGCTCGAATGATTCTTAACACAACGTTTGGTAAACATGGAGCCATAAACAGAGTCTTTCCTATTTATAATATTCTTAGTGACTCTGTCTCCTGAATTAATAATGGGCTGAATTTTGTCAGCAAAATAATTATTAAATACATTACAAATGCACTTTGGATCAGAGATGACTTTGTTATTATTAATTACTAGCACTTCGCCCGCGACTTCGTCTGCGTAGACTTTAGAGGTGGCACGCAACTTCTTTGTCCCATATTCGAATTCTCGGATAACCACCTTCATGATTCTTTTCTGCTAGTTTGCGAGTCTTTACTGTCCGTACTTTCAGCTCCAGAACTACTTCGACATGTTTCTGGTATTCTGGTACTTGTGAATCTTTAGCGCTCATAGCTCCAGCCCAGAAAAAAACTTCGATATGTTTCGGTTCTCCTGGTATTTTTTAATGTTAACTACTCACAATTCCAGCTTCGGAAACACTTCGACATGTTTCTAGTATCCTGGTACTTGTGAATCTTTTACGCTCATAATTGCAGCCCGGAAAAAACCGCTATGTGTTTCTGTTCTCGTGGTACTTTTGAATCCTTACCACTCAAAATTCCAGCACCTGAAACATTAAAACATGTTTCTGGTCTCCTAGTACTTGTGAATCTTTAGCGCTTACAATTCCTGCCGAAAATATAATTTGACATGTTTTTGATCTCCTGGTATCTACGTGTGAATCTGTAGCGCTCATAATTACAGCCCGAAAATACTTCGACATATTTCTAATCTCTTGGTACTTTTGAATCCTAACTGCTCCCAACTCCAACCCTGGAAATATTTCGACATGTATCTGGTCTCCTGGTACATAATAAATCTTTTACGCTCATAATTCCTGCCCGGAAAATACCTCCACATTTTTCTGTTGTTCTGGTACTTTTGAATCTTTACCGCTCATAAGTTTTGCTCCGGAAATATTTCGACATGTTTCTGGTCTCCTGGTCCTTTTGAATTTTTTGCATTCACAATCTTAGCCACGAAAATATTTCGACATGTTTTTGGTCTCCTGGTACATAATGAATCTTTAGCGCTCATAATTCCAGCCCGGAAAATACTTCAATATTTTTCTGTTCTGTTCTTCAATAATTTTCGTGATACCTTTGAATCCTAGCCGCTCACGATTCCAGTGCCGGAAATATTTCGACATGTTTCTGGTCTCCTGGTACTTGTGAATCTTTAGTGCTCACAATTTCGGCCAAAAAAATACTTTGACACGTTTCTAGTCTCCTGTTACATGTGAATCTATAGCGTTTACAATTCCAGCCCGGAAAAAAACATCGACATACATTGTTCTGTTTGACTGTTAAAAAAAAACAAATAATATTCTAGCTCAAAAATACTTTTATATCGTTCTGTTCTCCTGGTACTTGTGAATCTGTAGCGCTCATTATTCTAGCCCCGAAAATACTTCTACATGTATCTGATCTCTTGATGCTTTTGAATCCTAACTGCTCACAATTCCAACCCTGGAAATACTTTGACATATTTCTGGTCTCCTAGTACATAAAGAATCTTTAGCGCTCATAATTCCTGCCCTGAAAAACTTCCACATTTTTATGTTATTTTGGTACTTTTGAATCCTTACCGCTCATATTTCTAGTGCGGAAATATTTCGACAAATTTCTGGTCTCCTGGGAATCTTTAGCATTCACAATCCTAGCTCCGAAAATACTTCGATATGTTTCTTATCTCCTGGTACTTCTAACCGGTCACAATTCCAGCGCCGGAAAAATTTCGACATGTTTATGGTCTCCTGGTACTTGTGAATCTTTAGCGCTCATAATTTCAGCCAAAGAAATTCTTCAAACATGTTTCTGTTCACCTGTCACATGTGAATCTATAGCGTTTACAATTCCAGCCCGGAAAAAACTTCAACATACATATTTCTGTTCGACGGTATAAAAAATTAATATTCTTGCCCAAAAATACTTTAACATCGTTCTGTTCTCCTGCTACTTGTGAATCTTAAGCGCTCCCAATTTCAGCCCCCGAAATACTAAGACATGTTTCTGTTCTCCTGGTACTTTTGAATCTGAAGTACTAAGGCAGCAGAAGCGCTGGGTTTCCACTTCCTCCTCAGTCTTCGTTAAGCGTTGCCTTTTACCGGGATAAAAAGTAGCCTATGTTTGATTCCAGGATGTGAACTATATGTGTGCCAAATTTCATCCAAATCCCTTCAGCCATTTTTGCCTGATTGACATACAAACATACAAACATACAAACATACAAACATACAAACATACAAACATACAAACATACAAACATACAAACATACAAACATACAAACATACAAACATACAAACATACAAACATACAAACATACAAACATACAAACATACAAACATACAAACATACAAACATACAAACATACAAACATACAAACATACAAACATACAAACATACAAACATACAAACATACAAACATACAAACATACAAACATACAAACATACAAACATACAAACATACAAACATACAAACATACAAACATACAAACATACAAACATACAAACATACAAACATACAAACATACAAACATACAAACATTCACATCCTACTAATATTATAAACTAGCACTTCGCCCGCGACTTCGTCTGCGAAGACTTTAGAGGTGGCGCGCAACTTCTTTGTCCCCCCATATTCTCATTCTCGGATATTCACCATCATGATTCTTTTCTGCTAGTTTGCGAGTCTTAACTGTCCAAACTTTCAGCTCCAGAACTACTTCGACATGTTTCTGGTACTTGTGAATCTTTAGTGCTCATAACTACAGCCCAGAAAAAAACTTCGATATGTTTCGGTTCTCCTGGTATTTTTAAATATTAAACACTCACAATTCCAGCTTCGGAAATACTTCGACATGTTTCTAGTATCCTGGTACTTGTGAATCTTTTACGCTCATAATTACAGCCCGGAACAAACCGCTATATGTTTCTGTTCTCGTGGTTCTTTTGAATCCTTACCACTCAAAATTCCAGCGCCTGAAACATTAAAACATGTTTCTGGTCTCTTATTACTTGTGAATCTTTAGCGCTTACAATACCTGCCGAAAATATAATTACCGCCTGAAAATACTTCGACATATTTCTAATCTCTTGGTACTTTGGAATCCTTACTGCTCCCAACTCCAACCCTGGAAATATTTCGACATATATCTGGTCTCCTGGTACATAATGAATCTTTTACGCTCATAATTCCTGCCCGGAAAATACCTCCACATTTTTCTGTTGTTCTGGTACTATTTAATCCTTACCGCTCACAAGTTTTGCTCCGGAAATATTTCGACATGTTTCTGGTCTCCTGGTCCTTTTAAATTTTTAGCATTCACAATCTTAGCCACGAAAATACTTAGACATGTTTTTGGTCTCCTGGTATATAATGAATCTTTAGCGCTCATAATTCCAGCCCGGAAAATACTTCAACATTTTTCTGTTCTCGTGATACCTTTGAATCCTAGCCGCTCACGATTCCAGTGCCGGAAATATTTCGACATGTTTCTAGTCTCCTGGTACTTGTGAATATTTAGTGGTCACAATTTCGGCCAAAAAACTACTTTGACATGTTTCTAGTCTCGTGTCACATGTGAATCTATAGCGTTTACAATTCCAGCCGGGAAAAAACATCAACGTAGATTGTTCTGTTTGACTGTTAAAAAAAAAAACAAAAAATATTCTAGCTCAAAAATACTTTTACATCGTTCTGTTCTCCTGGTACTTGTGAATCTGTAGCGCTCACAATTCCAACCCTGAAAATACTTCGACATATTTCTGGTCTCCTAGTAAATAAAGAATCTTTAGCGCTCATAATTCCTGCTCGGAAAAACTTCCATATTTTAATGTTGTTTTGGTACTTTTGAATCCTTACCGCTCATATTTCTAGTGCGGAAAAATGTCGACAAATTTCTGGCCTCCTGGGAATCTATAGCATTCACAATCCTAGCTCCGAAAATACTTCGACATGTTTCTTATCTCCTGGTACTTTTGAATTCTAACCGGTTACAATTCCAGCGCCGGAAAAATTTCGACATGTTTATGGTCTCCTGGTACTTGTGAATCTTTAGCGCTCATAATTTCAGCCAAAGAAATACTTTAACATGTTTCTGTTCACCTGTCACATGTGAATCTATATAGCGTTTACAATTCCAACCCGGAAAAAACTGCAACATACATATTTCTGTTCGACGGTAAAAAAAAAATATTCTTGCCCAAAAATACTTTAACATCGTTCTGTTCTCCTGGTACTTGTGAATCTTAAGTGTTTCCAATTTCAGCCCCGGAAATACTACGACATGTTTCTGTTCTCCTGGTACTTTTGAATCTGAAGTACTAAGGCAGCAGAAGCGCTGGGTTTCCACTTCCTCCTCAGTCTTCGTTAAGCGTTGCCTTTTACCGGGATAAAAAGTAGCCTATGTTTGATTCCAGGATGTGAACTCTATGTGTGCCAAATTTCATCCAAATCCCTTCAGCCATTTTTGCCTGATTGAGGCACAAACATAACATACAAACATACAAACATACAAACATACAAACATACAAACATACAAACATACAAACATACAAACATTCACATCCTACTAATATTATAAATGTGAATGTTTGTATGTTTGTATGTTTGTATGTTTGTATGTTTGTATGTTTGTATGTTTGTATGTTTGTATGTTATGTTTGTGCCTCAATCAGGCAAAAATGGCTGAAGGGATTTGGATGAAATTTGGCACACATAGAGTTCACATCCTGGAATCAAACATAGGCTACTTTTTATCCCGGTAAAAGGCAACGCTTAACGAAGACTGAGGAGGAAGTGGAAACCCAGCGCTTCTGCTGCCTTAGTACTTCAGATTCAAAAGTACCAGGAGAACAGAAACATGTCGTAGTATTTCCGGGGCTGAAATTGGAAACACTTAAGATTCACAAGTACCAGGAGAACAGAACGATGTTAAAGTATTTTTGGGCAAGAATATTTTTTTTTTACCGTCGAACAGAAATATGTATGTTGCAGTTTTTTCCGGGTTGGAATTGTAAACGCTATATAGATTCACATGTGACAGGTGAACAGAAACATGTTAAAGTATTTCTTTGGCTGAAATTATGAGCGCTAAAGATTCACAAGTACCAGGAGACCATAAACATGTCGAAATTTTTCCGGCGCTGGAATTGTAACCGGTTAGAATTCAAAAGTACCAGGAGATAAGAAACATGTCGAAGTATTTTCGGAGCTAGGATTGTGAATGCTATAGATTCCCAGGAGGCCAGAAATTTGTCGACATTTTTCCGCACTAGAAATATGAGCGGTAAGGATTCAAAAGTACCAAAACAACATTAAAATATGGAAGTTTTTCCGAGCAGGAATTATGAGCGCTAAAGATTCTTTATTTACTAGGAGACCAGAAATATGTCGAAGTATTTTCAGGGTTGGAATTGTGAGCGCTACAGATTCACAAGTACCAGGAGAACAGAACGATGTAAAAGTATTTTTGAGCTAGAATATTTTTTGTTTTTTTTTTTAACAGTCAAACAGAACAATCTACGTTGATGTTTTTTCCGGGCTGGAATTGTAAACGCTATAGATTCACATGTGACACGAGACTAGAAACATGTCAAAGTAGTTTTTTGGCCGAAATTGTGACCACTAAATATTCACAAGTACCAGGAGACTAGAAACATGTCGAAATATTTCCGGCACTGGAATCGTGAGCGGCTAGGATTCAAAGGTATCACGAGAACAGAAAAATGTTGAAGTATTTTCCGGGCTGGAATTATGAGCGCTAAAGATTCATTATATACCAGGAGACCAAAAACATGTCTAAGTATTTTCGTGGCTAAGATTGTGAATGCTAAAAATTTAAAAGGACCAGGAGACCAGAAACATGTCGAAATATTTCCGGAGCAAAACTTGTGAGCGGTAAGGATTAAATAGTACCAGAACAACAGAAAAATGTGGAGGTATTTTCCGGGCAGGAATTATGAGCGTAAAAGATTCATTATGTACCAGGAGACCAGATATATGTCGAAATATTTCCAGGGTTGGAGTTGGGAGCAGTAAGGATTCCAAAGTACCAAGAGATTAGAAATATGTCGAAGTATTTTCAGGCGGTAATTATATTTTCGGCAGGTATTGTAAGCGCTAAAGATTCACAAGTAATAAGAGACCAGAAACATGTTTTAATGTTTCAGGCGCTGGAATTTTGAGTGGTAAGGATTCAAAAGTACCACGAGAACAGAAACATATAGCGGTTTGTTCCGGGCTGTAATTATGAGCGTAAAAGATTCACAAGTACCAGGATACTAGAAACATGTCGAAGTATTTCCGAAGCTGGAATTGTGAGTGTTTAATATTTAAAAATACCAGGAGAACCGAAACATATCGAAGTTTTTTTCTGGGCTGTAGTTATGAGCACTAAAGATTCACAAGTACCAGAAACATGTCGAAGTAGTTCTGGAGCTGAAAGTTTGGACAGTTAAGACTCGCAAACTAGCAGAAAAGAATCATGATGGTGAATATCCGAGAATGAGAATATGGGGGGACAAAGAAGTTGCGCGCCACCTCTAAAGTCTTCGCAGACGAAGTCGCGGGCGAAGTGCTAGTTTATAATATTAGTAGGATGTGAATGTTTGTATGTTTGTATGTTTGTATGTTTGTATGTTTGTATGTTTGTATGTTTGTATGTTTGTATGTTTGTATGTTTGTATGTTTGTATGTTTGTATGTTTGTATGTTTGTATGTTTGTATGTTTGTATGTTTGTATGTTTGTATGTTTGTATGTTTGTATGTTTGTATGTTTGTATGTTTGTATGTTTGTATGTTTGTATGTTTGTATGTTTGTATGTTTGTATGTTTGTATGTTTGTATGTTTGTATGTTTGTATGTTTGTATGTTTGTATGTTTGTATGTTTGTATGTTTGTATGTCAATCAGGCAAAAATGGCTGAAGGGATTTGGATGAAATTTGGCACACATATAGTTCACATCCTGGAATCAAACATAGGCTACTTTTTATCCCGGTAAAAGGCAACGCTTAACGAAGACTGAGGAGGAAGTGGAAACCCAGCGCTTCTGCTGCCTTAGTACTTCAGATTCAAAAGTACCAGGAGAACAGAAACATGTCTTAGTATTTCGGGGGCTGAAATTGGGAGCGCTTAAGATTCACAAGTAGCAGGAGAACAGAACGATGTTAAAGTATTTTTGGGCAAGAATATTAATTTTTTATACCGTCGAACAGAAATATGTATGTTGAAGTTTTTTCCGGGCTGGAATTGTAAACGCTATAGATTCACATGTGACAGGTGAACAGAAACATGTTTGAAGAATTTCTTTGGCTGAAATTATGAGCGCTAAAGATTCACAAGTACCAGGAGACCATAAACATGTCGAAATTTTTCCGGCGCTGGAATTGTGACCGGTTAGAAGTACCAGGAGATAAGAAACATGTCGAAGTATTTTCGGAGCTAGGATTGTGAATGCTAAAGATTCCCAGGAGACCAGAAATTTGTCGAAATATTTCCGCACTAGAAATATGAGCGGTAAGGATTCAAAAGTACCAAAATAACATAAAAATGTGGAAGTTTTTCAGGGCAGGAATTATGAGCGCTAAAGATTCTTTATGTACTAGGAGACCAGAAATATGTCAAAGTATTTCCAGGGTTGGAATTGTGAGCAGTTAGGATTCAAAAGCATCAAGAGATCAGATACATGTAGAAGTATTTTCGGGGCTAGAATAATGAGCGCTACAGATTCACAAGTACCAGGAGAACAGAACGATATAAAAGTATTTTTGAGCTAGAATATTATTTGTTTTTTTTTAACAGTCAAACAGAACAATGTATGTCGATGTTTTTTTCCGGGCTGGAATTGTAAACGCTATAGATTCACATGTAACAGGAGACTAGAAACGTGTCAAAGTATTTTTTTGGCCGAAATTGTGAGCACTAAAGATTCACAAGTACCAGGAGACCAGAAACATGTCGAAATATTTCCGGCACTGGAATCGTGAGCGGCTAGGATTCAAAGGTATCACGAAAATTATTGAAGAACAGAACAGAAAAATATTGAAGTATTTTCCGGGCTGGAATTATGAGCGCTAAAGATTCATTATGTACCAGGAGACCAAAAACATGTCGAAATATTTTCGTGGCTAAGATTGTGAATGCAAAAAATTCAAAAGGACCAGGAGACCAGAAACATGTCGAAATATTTCCGGAGCAAAACTTATGAGCGGTAAAGATTCAAAAGTACCAGAACAACAGAAAAATGTGGAGGTATTTTCCGGGCAGGAATTATGAGCGTAAAAGATTTATTATGTACCAGGAGACCAGATACATGTCGAAATATTTCCAGGGTTGGAGTTGGGAGCAGTTAGGATTCAAAAGTACCAAGAGATTAGAAATATGTCGAAGTATTTTCGGGCTGTAATTATGAGCGCTACAGATTCACACGTAGATACCAGGAGATCAAAAACATGTCAAATTATATTTTCGGCAGGAATTGTAAGCGCTAAAGATTCACAAGTACTAGGAGACCAGAAACATGTTTTAATGTTTCAGGTGCTGGAATTTTGAGTGGTAAGGATTCAAAAGTACCACGAGAACAGAAACACATAGCGGTTTTTTCCGGGCTGCAATTATGAGCGTAAAAGATTCACAAGTACCAGGATACTAGAAACATGTCGAAGTGTTTCCGAAGCTGGAATTGTGAGTAGTTAACATTAAAAAATACCAGGAGAACCGAAACATATCGAAGTTTTTTTCTGGGCTGGAGCTATGAGCGCTAAAGATTCACAAGTACCAGAATACCAGAAACATGTCGAAGTAGTTCTGGAGCTGAAAGTACGGACAGTAAAGACTCGCAAACTAGCAGAAAAGAATCATGAAGGTGGTTATCCGAGAATTCGAATATGGGACAAAGAAGTTGCGTGCCACCTCTAAAGTCTACGCAGACGAAGTCGCGGGCGAAGTGCTAGTAATTAATAATAACAAAGTCATCTCTGATCCAAAGTGCATTTGTAATGTATTTAATAATTATTTTGCTGACAAAATTCAGCCCATTATTAATTCAGGAGACAGAGTCACTAAGAATATTATAAATAGGAAAGACTCTGTTTATGGCTCCATGTTTACCAAACGTTGTGTTAAGAATCATTCGAGCCCTTAAGAACACAAACAGTGTCGGTTACGATGGCATCTGCACAAAAATAATCAAAGCAGTTGCTGAAGAAATTTGTTGCCCGTTGAGCTACATTATAAATTTGTGTATTAGCGAAGGTACTTTCCCAAATTCCTTAAAAAAACCTATAATAAAGCCACTATTCAAAAAACAAGATAGAGAGTTTATGGAAAACTACAGACCGATTTCGTTGATTCCAATATTCTCGAGAATAATTGAAGAGTACATTTATATGGAACTTAATTTTTATTTAGAGAAAAATAATATTCTTTGCAACGAACAAAAAGGATTTAGGAAAAACAAGACAATTAACATGGCAATTTATGACTTTTTGCATACTATTATGACAAATAGGGATATAAATAAACCAGTATGTGCGATATTTTGTGACATGACCCAGGCATTCGACTACGTGCAACATGATATTTTATTGAAAAAGCTTGAAGCTTACGGGGTAAGAGGAAACGTTCTTGAGCTCTTAAAATCGTACCTAACTTACAGAAAAGAAATGACTGAAATAAGCAGACTAAATACTAGTACCAAAAGAGAAGAAATATTTGTATCGGATGAACGCGACGTTGTCTACGGAGTTCCACAAGGAAGTATACTGGGACCACCGCTTTTTACTATCTATATAAATGACTTTCCAATGGCAATCAAACATCCGGTGACATTATTCGCAGATGACAGTACAATAACAATACCGTGCAATCAAATAGATTTCTATAAAGAGGAAATAAGTAATACTTTGCTAAAAATTATAGAATGGGAGGATAATAACCATTTAAAAATAAATTTAAATAAGACAGTTATGATGCATTTTGGCCAACGCTCACTGACTCTTCCTAATCTTGACATAAAGTACAATGACATTACGATTGACACAGTTAATACAACTAAGTTTCTAGGACTGACAATCGATCGGAATTTAAATTGGAAGGCGCACACTGAGACCCTGACTAAAAGAATAAGCAGTAGTGCGTACGCCTTGCATATGCTTTCACGAACGGTTAACGTAGATGCGTTATTAACCGCTTACTACGGGCTAACTGAATCTGTTCTCAGATATGGGGTTATCTTTTGGGGTAACTCAACTAATAAAGAAATTGTCTTATCTTTATCCTTATCTTTGTCCTTATCTTTGTCGTTATCTTTGTCGTTATCTTTGTCGTTATCTTTGTCGTTATCTTTGTCCTTATCTTTGTCGTTATCTTTGTCGTTATCTTCGTCGTTATCTTTGTCGTTATCTTTGTCCTTATCTTTGTCGTTATCTTTGTCGTTATCTTTGTCGTTATCTTTGTCGTTATCTTTGTCGTTATCTTTGTCGTTATCTTCGTCGTTATCTTTGTCGTTATCTTTGTCCTTATCTTTGTCGTTATCTTTGTCTTTATCTTTGTCGTTATCTTTGTCGTTATCTTTGTCTTATCTTTGTCCTTATTAAATCGAAAACTACATGGCAAATTATAAACCAGTCAAAGTTAAATATTCCAAAGAATAACATTAATAAACTTATAATTAATAATAACAAAGTCATCTCTGATCCAAAGTGCATTTGTAATGTATTTAATAATTATTTTGCTGACAAAATTCAGCCCATTATTAATTCAGGAGACAGAGTCACTAAGAATATTATAAATAGGAAAGACTCTTTTTATGGCTCCATGTTTACCAAACGTTGTGTTAAGAATCATTCGAGCCCTTAAGAACACAAACAGTGTCAGTACTTTCCCAAATTCCTTAAAAAAATCTATAATAAAGCCACTATTCAAAAAACAAGATAGAGAGTTTATGGAAAACTACAGACCGATTTCGTTGATTCCGATATTCTCGAGAATAATTGAAGAGTACATTTATATGGAACTTAATTTTTATTTAGAGAAAAACAATATTCTTTGCAACGAACAAAAAGGATTTAGGAAAAACAAGACAATTAACATGGCAATTTATGACTTTTTGCATACTATTATGACAAATATGGATATAAATAAACCAGTATGTGCGATATTTTGTGACATGACCCAGGCATTCGACTACGTGCAACATGATATTTTATTGAAAAAGCTTGAAGCTTACGGGGTAAGAGGAAACGTTCTTGAGCTCTTAAAATCGTACCTAACTTACAGAAAAGAAATGACTGAAATAAGCAGACTAAATACTAGTACCAAAAGAGAAGAAATATTTGTATCGGATGAACGCGACGTTGTCTACGGAGTTCCACAAGGAAGTATACTGGGACCACCGCTTTTTACTATCTATATAAATGACTTTCCAATGGCAATCAAACATCCGGTGACATTATTCGCAGATGACAGTACAATAACAATACCGTGCAATCAAATAGATTTCTATAAAGAGGAAATAAGTAATACTTTGCTAAAAATTATAGAATGGGTGGATAATAACCATTTAAAAATAAATTTAAATAAGACAGTTATGATGCATTTTGGCCAACGCTCACTGACTCTTCCTAATCTTGACATAAAGTACAATGACATTACGATTGACACAGTTAATACAACTAAGTTTCTAGGACTGACAATCGATCGGAATTTAAATTGGAAGGCGCACATTGAGACCCTGACTAAAAGAATAAGCAGTAGTGCGTACGCCTTGCATATGCTTTCACGAACGGTTAACGTAGATGCGTTATTAACCGCTTACTACGGGCTAACTGAATCTGTTCTCAGATATGGGGTTATCTTTTGGGGTAACTCAACTAATAAAGAAATTGTCTTATCTTTATCCTTATCTTTGTCGTTATCTTTGTCGTTATCTTTGTCGTTATCTTTGTCGTTATCTTTGTCGTTATCTTTGTCGTTATCTTTGTCGTTATCTTTGTCGTTATCTCTGTCCTTATCTTTGTCGTTATCTTTGTCGTTATCTTAACATCATTATTTGTGTGCTAACATATAAGTATCCATTTGACATTAGTTTATTCAACTGTCGAGTGGAGACATTTAACAATCTTTTATACTTGGAAATATTGACTCATGGACACGCGTTCCTTCTGGATAGTAACCTAAATCTGGAATATGACTGTAGTATGTTTAACAAATATTCTGGTATAATAAATAAACTTGGACTATGTACTATATTTAAGGATCTGCTGGACTTAATGATTGACATTATGAAACATGATGACATATATCAAAGTTTGATTGACGCTAATAAAACAGGAGATAATTTTTTTCTTGACTTAACATATTTACATCATGCACCAAAATATTGCAGGACTGCTATCCAAATGCGATTCTCTTGCAGTTTGTTTAAATGAATTAATTGATAGAAACATAGTCGTAGATGTCTTATGTATTACGGAGCATTTTATGATGGAACCGTATGAAAAACATCTGACTCTGTACAATTACAGCCTAGCAGCCTGTTTCAATCGAAATGAAACCAAAAGAGGTGGAGCTTGCATACTAGTGAGATCCGATCACCAATGGAGAGAACTGCCAAAAATAGCAAAAATATCTGCAAGTGGTGTCTTTGAATGTTGTGCCATTGAACTGACTATCCATAAAATTGTATGTGTTTGTATTTACAGAGTACCAAATTCTAATAATTTCAATGAATGTATTAATAAATTAGAACACATATTACAATTTTTAATAAAAACAGATTGTAAAAATATTGTATTAGCGGGAGACTTTAATATAGATGTACTTTAAAGAACTAATCAGTCAATAGAATTCGAAAATATGTTAGTAAGTTTTAACTTGAAACTGGAGCTTTATCAACCAACTCGTATTAACAGCAAAACATGCATTGACAATTTTGCGCATAACTTTAACAGGCGCTGTCAATCGTCGGTATTAGAATTAGCGTTATCGGATCACACAGCCCAACTACTGAAATGCCCAATAAGCACGATATGTACTTTTAGTCGGTGGAGTAGGAGAAAACGTGATTATAGTAACGATAACATTAATAAATTTAAAGCCTATCTGCGGAGTCTGTCGTTTTCAGAAGTATATGAAGCAAATGACCCAAATGTAGCGTTTAATTCGTTTTCAGATATCTTCTCGTTGCTATACAAACAGTGCTTCCCCGAAACTATGATTTCGATTAATGTGCATAAAAAACAAAAATGAATTAAAAGATGCAGTGTGAAAAAACGGCAATTACTTTGGCAGTTCCGATTAAAACCTACTCTCCAGAATAAAATAATATTTAAAAATTATACGAAGCTCTTTAAAAAGATTATTAATTTAACTCAACGAGCTCAAAATACCCATAAAATAAAGACATCATATAATAAATCGAAAACTACATGGCAAATTATAAACCAGTCAAAGTTAAATATTCCAAAGAATAACATTAATAAACTTATAATTAATAATAACAAAGTCATCTCTGATCCAAAGTGCATTTGTAATGTATTTAATAATTATTTTGCTGACAAAATTCAGCCCATTATTAATTCAGGAGACAGAGTCACTAAGAATATTATAAATAGGAAAGACTCTGTTTATGGCTCCATGTTCACCAAACGTTGTGTTAAGAATCATTCGAGCCCTTAAGAACACAAACAGTGTCAGTACTTTCCCAAATTCCTTAAAAAAATCTATATTAAAGCCACTATTCAAAAAACAAGATAGAGAGTTTATGGAAAACTACAGACCGATTTCGTTGATTCCGATATTCTCGAGAATAATTGAAGAGTACATTTATATGGAACTTAATTTTTATTTAGAGAAAAATAATATTCTTTGCAACGAACAAAAAGGATTTAGGAAAAACAAGACAATTAACATGGCAATTTATGACTTTTTGCATACTATTATGACAAATATGGATATAAATAAACCAGTATGTGCGATATTTTGTGACATGACCCAGGCATTCGACTACGTGCAACATGATATTTTATTGAAAAAGCTTGAAGCTTACGGGGTAAGAGGAAACGTTCTTGAGCTCTTAAAATCGTACCTAACTTACAGAAAAGAAATGACTGAAATAAGCAGACTAAATACTAGTACCAAAAGAGAAGAAATATTTGTATCGGATGAACGCGACGTTGTCTACGGAGTTCCACAAGGAAGTATACTGGGACCACCGCTTTTTACTATCTATATAAATGACTTTCCAATGGCAATCAAACATCCGGTGACATTATTCGCAGATGACAGTACAATAACAATACCGTGCAATCAAATAGATTTCTATAAAGAGGAAATAAGTAATACTTTGCTAAAAATTATAGAATGGGTGGATAATAACCATTTAAAAATAAATTTAAATAAGACAGTTATGATGCATTTTGGCCAACGCTCACTGACTCTTCCTAATCTTGACATAAAGTACAATGACATTACGATTGACACAGTTAATACAACTAAGTTTCTAGGACTGACAATCGATCGGAATTTAAATTGGAAGGCGCACATTGAGACCCTGACTAAAAGAATAAGCAGTAGTGCGTACGCCTTGCATATGCTTTCACGAACGGCTAACGTAGATGCGTTATTAACCGCTTACTACGGGCTAACTGAATCTGTTCTCAGATATGGGGTTATCTTTTGGGGTAACTCAACTAATAAAGAAATTGTCTTATCTTTATCCTTATCTTTGTCGTTATCTTTGTCGTTATCTTTGTCGTTATCTTTGTCGTTATCTTTGTCGTTATCTTTGTCGTTATCTTTGTCGTTATCTTTGTCGTTATCTTTGTCCTTATCTTTGTCCTTATCTTTGTCCTTATCTTTGTCCTTATCTTTGTCGTTATCTTTGTCGTTATCTTTGTCGTTATCTTTGTCCTTATCTTTGTCCTTATCTTTGTCCTTATCTTTGTCCTTGTCTTTGTCGTTATCTTTGTCGTTATCTTTGTCGTTATCTTTGTCGTTATCTTTGTCGTTATCTTTGTCGTTATCTTTGTCGTTATCTTTGTCCTTATCGTTGTCGTTATCTTTGTCCTTATCTTTGTCGTTATCTTTGTCCTTATCTTTGTCCTTATCTTTGTCGTTATCTTTGTCGTTATCTTTGTCGTTATCTTTGTCGTTATCTTTGTCGTTATCTTTGTCGTTATCTTTGTCGTTATCTTTTTCCTTATCTTTGTCGTTATCTTTGTCGTTAACTTTGTCGTTATCTTTGTCGTTATCTTTGTCGTTATCTTTGTCCTTATCTTTGTCGTTATCTTTGTCGTTATCTTAACATCATTATTTTTATGCCAACATATAAGTATCCATTTGACATTAGTTTATTCAACTGTCGAGTGGAGACATTTAACAATCTTTTATACTTGGAAATATTGACTCATGGACACGCGTTCCTTCTGGATAGTAACCTAAATCTGGAATATGACTGTAGTATGTTTAACAAATATTCTGGTATAATAAATAAACTTGGACTATGTACTATATTTAAGGATCTGCTGGACTTAATGATTGACATTATGAAACATGATGACATATATCAAAGTTTGATTGACGCTAATAAAACAGGAGATAATTTTTTTCTTGACTTAACATATTTACATCATGCACCAAAATATTGCAGGACTGCTATCCAAATGCGATTCTCTTGCAGTTTGTTTAAATGAATTAATTTATAGAAACATAGTCGTAGATGTCTTATGTATTACGGAGCATTTTATGATGGAACCGTATGAAAAACATCTGACTCTGTACAATTACAGCCTAGCAGCCTGTTTCAATCGAAATGAAACCAAAAGAGGTGGAGCTTGCATACTAGTGAGATCCGATCACCAATGGAGAGAACTGCCAAAAATAGCAAAAATATCTGCAAGTGGTGTCTTTGAATGGTGTGCCATTGAACTGACTATCCATAAAATTGTATGTGTTTGTATTTACAGAGTACCAAATTCTAATAATTTCAATGAATGTATTAATAAATTAGAACACATATTACAATTTTTAATAAAAACAGATTGTAAAAATATTGTATTAGCGGGAGACTTTAATATAGATGTACTTTAAAGAACTAATCAGTCAATAGAATTCGAAAATATGTTAGTAAGTTTTAACTTGAAACTGGAGCTTTATCAACCAACTCGTATTAACAGCAAAACATGCATTGACAATTTTGCGCATAACTTTAACAGGCGCTGTCAATCGTCGGTATTAGAATTAGCGTTATCGGATCACACAGCCCAACTACTGAAATGCCCAATAAGCACGATATGTACTTTTAGTCGGTGGAGTAGGAGAAAACGTGATTATAGTAACGATAACATTAATAAATTTAAAGCCTATCTGCGGAGTCTGTCGTTTTCAGAAGTATATGAAGCAAATGACCCAAATGTAGCGTTTAATTCGTTTTCAGATATCTTCTCGTTGCTATACAAACAGTGCTTCCCCGAAACTATGATTTCGATTAATGTGCATAAAAAACAAAAATGAATTAAAAGATGCAGTGTGAAAAAACGGCAATTACTTTGGCAGTTCCGATTAAAACCTACTCTCCAGAATAAAATAATATTTAAAAATTATACGAAGCTCTTTAAAAAGATTATTAATTTAACTCAACGAGCTCAAAATACCCATAAAATAAAGACATCATATAATAAATCGAAAACTACATGGCAAATTATAAACCAGTCAAAGTTAAATATTCCAAAGAATAACATTAATAAACTTATCCTACTAATATTATAAACTAGCACCTCACCCGCGACTTCGTCTGCGTAGACTTTAGAGGTGGCGCGCAACTTCTTTGTCCCATATTCTCATTCTCGGAAATACATATTCATGATTTGTTATTCTGGAAGTTTGTGAGTTTTTTTTGGGGTAAGCGGAACAGAGAGTAAAGTCTCGCAAAAAATTCTAAAGGAGGATACTCCGACCAGACTGGTGTTGTGTCTGGCAGGCATCTGCCCGATAGTTGATATTCGGGCTGATGTATAATATGTTCAAATCGCACGGTAAACTCTGCTTGCGCGATGCAGGATTTCAACTAAGTATTTCGCTGCTAGTTGGATAGATGGCGTCGCGGTTCTTTTTGTTGCGATGTAGATTTGCTCCGTTGGTTTTTCGTTGGTCGATAGTGGATGAGTCGTCCATATATCCTAAGATGCTTGCCAGGCCAGTGGAAAGTTGGTTCCAGTGAGTTGGAAACGGAAGTCGCACAGTTCTCGGTGAGTCGGATCTGTCTGCGGTGCCCCAGTGAAACTGCTGGCGTAGATCAGGAGAGACTCTTCATGGCTCTTCATGTGACTGGCCGAAGGTGCAGTGTGCTTGCCGCTGATGAAGATGATAGAGGCTGAGGATGCTGACCAGGAATGCGCGGCTGCTGCATGCTGGTGGTAACGCTCTTAATTACAGCCCGGAAGAAACCGCTATATGTTTTTGTTTTCCTTCTTCACTTTTGAATCCTAACCACTCAAAATTCCAGCGCGGGAAACATTAAAAAAAAATTTGCTCTCCTGGTACTTGTGAATTTGTAGTGCTCATTATTCCAGCCCCGAAAATACTTCTACATGTTTCTGGTCTCCTGGTACATAATGAATCTTTAGCGCTAATAATTCCTACCCGGGTAAAACTTCCACATTTTACTTTTGTTTTGGTAATTTTAAATCCTTACCGTCATATATCTAGCGCGGAAATATTTTGACATGTTTCAGGCTTCCTTGTAATTGTAAAACTTTAGCATACACAATCCTAGCCACGGAAATACTTTGACATGTTTTTGGTCTCCTGGTACCTTTGGATCCTAGCCGCTCACAATTCCAGCGCCGAAAATATTTCGACATGTTTATCGTCTCCTGGTACATGTGAATCTTTAGCGCTCACAACTTCGGCCAAAAAAGTACTTTCACATGTTTCTAGTCTCCTGTTACTTGTGGATCTATAGCATTTATTATTCCAGCCCGGAAAAAACATCGTCATACATATTTCTGTTTGACGGTTAAAAAAAAACAAACAATATTCTAGCCCAAAAATACTTTAACATCTTTCTGTTCTACTGGTACTCGTGAATCTTTAGCGCTCTCAATTTCAGCCTCGGAAATACTTCGACATATTTCTGGTCTCCTGGTACATAATGAATATTTAACGCTCATAATTGCTGCTCGGGAAAAATGACCACATTTTTCGGTTTTCCTGGTACTTTTGAATCCTTACAGCTCATAATTCTAACACCGGAAAAATTTCGACATGTTTCTGGCCTCCTGATTCTAATAAATCTGTAGCATACACAATCCTAGCCCCGAAAATACTTCGACATGTTTCTGGTCTCCTGGTACTTTTGATTTCTAACCGGTCACAATTCCAGCGCCGGAAATATTTAGATATGTTTATGGTCTTCTAGTACTTGTGAATCTTTAGTACTCATAATTTCAGCCAAAGAAATACTTCGACATGTTTCTGGTCTCCTGACACATGTGAGTCTATAGCGTTTACAATTTCAGCCCGGAAAAAACTTCAACATACATTTTGTGTTCGACGGTTAAAAAAAAAACAAAACATATTCTAGACCAAAAATACTTTAACATCGTTCTGTTATCCTGGTACTTGTGTATCTTTAGCGCTCCCAATTTTAGCCCCGGAAATACTACGACATGTTTCTGTTCTCCTGGTACTTTTAAATCTGAATTACTAAGGCAGCAGAAGCGCTGGGTTTCCACTTCCTCGTCAGTCTCTATTAAGCCATGCCTTTTACCGGCATAAAAAGTAGCCTATGTTTGATTCCAGTGTGTGAGCTATATATGTGCCAAATTTCATCCAAATCCCTTCAGCCATTTTTGCCTGATTGAGGCACAAACATACAAACATACAAACATACAAACATTCACATCCTACTAATATTATAAATGTGAATGTTTGTATGTTTGTATGTTTGTATGTTTGTATGTTTGTATGTTTGTATGTTTGTATGTTTGTATGTTATGTTTGTGCCTCAATCAGGCAAAAATGGCTGAAGGGATTTGGATGAAATTTGGCACACATAGAGTTCACATCCTGGAATCAAACATAGGCTACTTTTTATCCCGGTAAAAGGCAACGCTTAACGAAGACTGAGGAGGAAGTGGAAACCCAGCGCTTCTGCTGCCTTAGTACTTCAGATTCAAAAGTACCAGGAGAACAGAAACATGTCGTAGTATTTCCGGGGCTGAAATTGGAAACACTTAAGATTCACAAGTACCAGGAGAACAGAACGATGTTAAAGTATTTTTGGGCAAGAATATTTTTTTTTTACCGTCGAACAGAAATATGTATGTTGCAGTTTTTTCCGGGTTGGAATTGTAAACGCTATATAGATTCACATGTGACAGGTGAACAGAAACATGTTAAAGTATTTCTTTGGCTGAAATTATGAGCGCTAAAGATTCACAAGTACCAGGAGACCATAAACATGTCGAAATTTTTCCGGCGCTGGAATTGTAACCGGTTAGAATTCAAAAGTACCAGGAGATAAGAAACATGTCGAAGTATTTTCGGAGCTAGGATTGTGAATGCTATAGATTCCCAGGAGGCCAGAAATTTGTCGACATTTTTCCGCACTAGAAATATGAGCGGTAAGGATTCAAAAGTACCAAAACAACATTAAAATATGGAAGTTTTTCCGAGCAGGAATTATGAGCGCTAAAGATTCTTTATTTACTAGGAGACCAGAAATATGTCGAAGTATTTTCAGGGTTGGAATTGTGAGCGCTACAGATTCACAAGTACCAGGAGAACAGAACGATGTAAAAGTATTTTTGAGCTAGAATATTTTTTGTTTTTTTTTTTAACAGTCAAACAGAACAATCTACGTTGATGTTTTTTCCGGGCTGGAATTGTAAACGCTATAGATTCACATGTGACACGAGACTAGAAACATGTCAAAGTAGTTTTTTGGCCGAAATTGTGACCACTAAATATTCACAAGTACCAGGAGACTAGAAACATGTCGAAATATTTCCGGCACTGGAATCGTGAGCGGCTAGGATTCAAAGGTATCACGAGAACAGAAAAATGTTGAAGTATTTTCCGGGCTGGAATTATGAGCGCTAAAGATTCATTATATACCAGGAGACCAAAAACATGTCTAAGTATTTTCGTGGCTAAGATTGTGAATGCTAAAAATTTAAAAGGACCAGGAGACCAGAAACATGTCGAAATATTTCCGGAGCAAAACTTGTGAGCGGTAAGGATTAAATAGTACCAGAACAACAGAAAAATGTGGAGGTATTTTCCGGGCAGGAATTATGAGCGTAAAAGATTCATTATGTACCAGGAGACCAGATATATGTCGAAATATTTCCAGGGTTGGAGTTGGGAGCAGTAAGGATTCCAAAGTACCAAGAGATTAGAAATATGTCGAAGTATTTTCAGGCGGTAATTATATTTTCGGCAGGTATTGTAAGCGCTAAAGATTCACAAGTAATAAGAGACCAGAAACATGTTTTAATGTTTAAGGCGCTGGAATTTTGAGTGGTAAGGATTCAAAAGTACCACGAGAACAGAAACATATAGCGGTTTGTTCCGGGCTGTAATTATGAGCGTAAAAGATTCACAAGTACCAGGATACTAGAAACATGTCGAAGTATTTCCGAAGCTGGAATTGTGAGTGTTTAATATTTAAAAATACCAGGAGAACCGAAACATATCGAAGTTTTTTTCTGGGCTGTAGTTATGAGCACTAAAGATTCACAAGTACCAGAAACATGTCGAAGTAGTTCTGGAGCTGAAAGTTTGGACAGTTAAGACTCGCAAACTAGCAGAAAAGAATCATGATGGTGAATATCCGAGAATGAGAATATGGGGGGACAAAGAAGTTGCGCGCCACCTCTAAAGTCTTCGCAGACGAAGTCGCGGGCGAAGTGCTAGTTTATAATATTAGTAGGATGTGAATGTTTGTATGTTTGTATGTTTGTATGTTTGTATGTTTGTATGTTTGTATGTTTGTATGTTTGTATGTTTGTATGTTTGTATGTTTGTATGTTTGTATGTTTGTATGTTTGTATGTTTGTATGTTTGTATGTTTGTATGTTTGTATGTTTGTATGTTTGTATGTTTGTATGTTTGTATGTTTGTATGTTTGTATGTTTGTATGTTTGTATGTTTGTATGTTTGTATGTTTGTATGTTTGTATGTTTGTATGTTTGTATGTTTGTATGTTTGTATGTTTGTATGTTTGTATGTTTGTATGTTTGTATGTTTGTATGTTTGTATGTTTGTATGTTTGTATGTTTGTATGTTTGTATGTTTGTATGTTTGTATGTTTGTATGTTTGTATGTTTGTATGTTTGTATGTCAATCAGGCAAAAATGGCTGAAGGGATTTGGATGAAATTTGGCACACATATAGTTCACATCCTGGAATCAAACATAGGCTACTTTTTATCCCGGTAAAAGGCAACGCTTAACGAAGACTGAGGAGGAAGTGGAAACCCAGCGCTTCTGCTGCCTTAGTACTTCAGATTCAAAAGTACCAGGAGAACAGAAACATGTCTTAGTATTTCCGGGGCTGAAATTGGGAGCGCTTAAGATTCACAAGTAGCAGGAGAACAGAACGATGTTAAAGTATTTTTGGGCAAGAATATTAATTTTTTATACCGTCGAACAGAAATATGTATGTTGAAGTTTTTTCCGGGCTGGAATTGTAAACGCTATAGATTCACATGTGACAGGTGAACAGAAACATGTTTGAAGAATTTCTTTGGCTGAAATTATGAGCGCTAAAGATTCACAAGTACCAGGAGACCATAAACATGTCGAAATTTTTCCGGCGCTGGAATTGTGACCGGTTAGAAGTACCAGGAGATAAGAAACATGTCGAAGTATTTTCGGAGCTAGGATTGTGAATGCTAAAGATTCCCAGGAGACCAGAAATTTGTCGAAATATTTCCGCACTAGAAATATGAGCGGTAAGGATTCAAAAGTACCAAAATAACATAAAAATGTGGAAGTTTTTCAGGGCAGGAATTATGAGCGCTAAAGATTCTTTATGTACTAGGAGACCAGAAATATGTCAAAGTATTTCCAGGGTTGGAATTGTGAGCAGTTAGGATTCAAAAGCATCAAGAGATCAGATACATGTAGAAGTATTTTCGGGGCTAGAATAATGAGCGCTACAGATTCACAAGTACCAGGAGAACAGAACGATATAAAAGTATTTTTGAGCTAGAATATTATTTGTTTTTTTTTAACAGTCAAACAGAACAATGTATGTCGATGTTTTTTTCCGGGCTGGAATTGTAAACGCTATAGATTCACATGTAACAGGAGACTAGAAACGTGTCAAAGTATTTTTTTGGCCGAAATTGTGAGCACTAAAGATTCACAAGTACCAGGAGACCAGAAACATGTCGAAATATTTCCGGCACTGGAATCGTGAGCGGCTAGGATTCAAAGGTATCACGAAAATTATTGAAGAACAGAACAGAAAAATATTGAAGTATTTTCCGGGCTGGAATTATGAGCGCTAAAGATTCATTATGTACCAGGAGACCAAAAACATGTCGAAATATTTTCGTGGCTAAGATTGTGAATGCAAAAAATTCAAAAGGACCAGGAGACCAGAAACATGTCGAAATATTTCCGGAGCAAAACTTATGAGCGGTAAAGATTCAAAAGTACCAGAACAACAGAAAAATGTGGAGGTATTTTCCGGGCAGGAATTATGAGCGTAAAAGATTTATTATGTACCAGGAGACCAGATACATGTCGAAATATTTCCAGGGTTGGAGTTGGGAGCAGTTAGGATTCAAAAGTACCAAGAGATTAGAAATATGTCGAAGTATTTTCGGGCTGTAATTATGAGCGCTACAGATTCACACGTAGATACCAGGAGATCAAAAACATGTCAAATTATATTTTCGGCAGGAATTGTAAGCGCTAAAGATTCACAAGTACTAGGAGACCAGAAACATGTTTTAATGTTTCAGGTGCTGGAATTTTGAGTGGTAAGGATTCAAAAGTACCACGAGAACAGAAACACATAGCGGTTTTTTCCGGGCTGCAATTATGAGCGTAAAAGATTCACAAGTACCAGGATACTAGAAACATGTCGAAGTGTTTCCGAAGCTGGAATTGTGAGTAGTTAACATTAAAAAATACCAGGAGAACCGAAACATATCGAAGTTTTTTTCTGGGCTGGAGCTATGAGCGCTAAAGATTCACAAGTACCAGAATACCAGAAACATGTCGAAGTAGTTCTGGAGCTGAAAGTACGGACAGTAAAGACTCGCAAACTAGCAGAAAAGAATCATGAAGGTGGTTATCCGAGAATTCGAATATGGGACAAAGAAGTTGCGTGCCACCTCTAAAGTCTACGCAGACGAAGTCGCGGGCGAAGTGCTAGTAATTAATAATAACAAAGTCATCTCTGATCCAAAGTGCATTTGTAATGTATTTAATAATTATTTTGCTGACAAAATTCAGCCCATTATTAATTCAGGAGACAGAGTCACTAAGAATATTATAAATAGGAAAGACTCTGTTTATGGCTCCATGTTTACCAAACGTTGTGTTAAGAATCATTCGAGCCCTTAAGAACACAAACAGTGTCGGTTACGATGGCATCTGCACAAAAATAATCAAAGCAGTTGCTGAAGAAATTTGTTGCCCGTTGAGCTACATTATAAATTTGTGTATTAGCGAAGGTACTTTCCCAAATTCCTTAAAAAAACCTATAATAAAGCCACTATTCAAAAAACAAGATAGAGAGTTTATGGAAAACTACAGACCGATTTCGTTGATTCCAATATTCTCGAGAATAATTGAAGAGTACATTTATATGGAACTTAATTTTTATTTAGAGAAAAATAATATTCTTTGCAACGAACAAAAAGGATTTAGGAAAAACAAGACAATTAACATGGCAATTTATGACTTTTTGCATACTATTATGACAAATAGGGATATAAATAAACCAGTATGTGCGATATTTTGTGACATGACCCAGGCATTCGACTACGTGCAACATGATATTTTATTGAAAAAGCTTGAAGCTTACGGGGTAAGAGGAAACGTTCTTGAGCTCTTAAAATCGTACCTAACTTACAGAAAAGAAATGACTGAAATAAGCAGACTAAATACTAGTACCAAAAGAGAAGAAATATTTGTATCGGATGAACGCGACGTTGTCTACGGAGTTCCACAAGGAAGTATACTGGGACCACCGCTTTTTACTATCTATATAAATGACTTTCCAATGGCAATCAAACATCCGGTGACATTATTCGCAGATGACAGTACAATAACAATACCGTGCAATCAAATAGATTTCTATAAAGAGGAAATAAGTAATACTTTGCTAAAAATTATAGAATGGGAGGATAATAACCATTTAAAAATAAATTTAAATAAGACAGTTATGATGCATTTTGGCCAACGCTCACTGACTCTTCCTAATCTTGACATAAAGTACAATGACATTACGATTGACACAGTTAATACAACTAAGTTTCTAGGACTGACAATCGATCGGAATTTAAATTGGAAGGCGCACACTGAGACCCTGACTAAAAGAATAAGCAGTAGTGCGTACGCCTTGCATATGCTTTCACGAACGGTTAACGTAGATGCGTTATTAACCGCTTACTACGGGCTAACTGAATCTGTTCTCAGATATGGGGTTATCTTTTGGGGTAACTCAACTAATAAAGAAATTGTCTTATCTTTATCCTTATCTTTGTCCTTATCTTTGTCGTTATCTTTGTCGTTATCTTTGTCGTTATCTTTGTCGTTATCTTTGTCCTTATCTTTGTCGTTATCTTTGTCGTTATCTTCGTCGTTATCTTTGTCGTTATCTTTGTCCTTATCTTTGTCGTTATCTTTGTCGTTATCTTTGTCGTTATCTTTGTCGTTATCTTTGTCGTTATCTTTGTCGTTATCTTCGTCGTTATCTTTGTCGTTATCTTTGTCCTTATCTTTGTCGTTATCTTTGTCTTTATCTTTGTCGTTATCTTTGTCGTTATCTTTGTCTTATCTTTGTCCTTATTAAATCGAAAACTACATGGCAAATTATAAACCAGTCAAAGTTAAATATTCCAAAGAATAACATTAATAAACTTATAATTAATAATAACAAAGTCATCTCTGATCCAAAGTGCATTTGTAATGTATTTAATAATTATTTTGCTGACAAAATTCAGCCCATTATTAATTCAGGAGACAGAGTCACTAAGAATATTATAAATAGGAAAGACTCTTTTTATGGCTCCATGTTTACCAAACGTTGTGTTAAGAATCATTCGAGCCCTTAAGAACACAAACAGTGTCAGTACTTTCCCAAATTCCTTAAAAAAATCTATAATAAAGCCACTATTCAAAAAACAAGATAGAGAGTTTATGGAAAACTACAGACCGATTTCGTTGATTCCGATATTCTCGAGAATAATTGAAGAGTACATTTATATGGAACTTAATTTTTATTTAGAGAAAAACAATATTCTTTGCAACGAACAAAAAGGATTTAGGAAAAACAAGACAATTAACATGGCAATTTATGACTTTTTGCATACTATTATGACAAATATGGATATAAATAAACCAGTATGTGCGATATTTTGTGACATGACCCAGGCATTCGACTACGTGCAACATGATATTTTATTGAAAAAGCTTGAAGCTTACGGGGTAAGAGGAAACGTTCTTGAGCTCTTAAAATCGTACCTAACTTACAGAAAAGAAATGACTGAAATAAGCAGACTAAATACTAGTACCAAAAGAGAAGAAATATTTGTATCGGATGAACGCGACGTTGTCTACGGAGTTCCACAAGGAAGTATACTGGGACCACCGCTTTTTACTATCTATATAAATGACTTTCCAATGGCAATCAAACATCCGGTGACATTATTCGCAGATGACAGTACAATAACAATACCGTGCAATCAAATAGATTTCTATAAAGAGGAAATAAGTAATACTTTGCTAAAAATTATAGAATGGGTGGATAATAACCATTTAAAAATAAATTTAAATAAGACAGTTATGATGCATTTTGGCCAACGCTCACTGACTCTTCCTAATCTTGACATAAAGTACAATGACATTACGATTGACACAGTTAATACAACTAAGTTTCTAGGACTGACAATCGATCGGAATTTAAATTGGAAGGCGCACATTGAGACCCTGACTAAAAGAATAAGCAGTAGTGCGTACGCCTTGCATATGCTTTCACGAACGGTTAACGTAGATGCGTTATTAACCGCTTACTACGGGCTAACTGAATCTGTTCTCAGATATGGGGTTATCTTTTGGGGTAACTCAACTAATAAAGAAATTGTCTTATCTTTATCCTTATCTTTGTCGTTATCTTTGTCGTTATCTTTGTCGTTATCTTTGTCGTTATCTTTGTCGTTATCTTTGTCGTTATCTTTGTCGTTATCTTTGTCGTTATCTCTGTCCTTATCTTTGTCGTTATCTTTGTCGTTATCTTAACATCATTATTTGTGTGCTAACATATAAGTATCCATTTGACATTAGTTTATTCAACTGTCGAGTGGAGACATTTAACAATCTTTTATACTTGGAAATATTGACTCATGGACACGCGTTCCTTCTGGATAGTAACCTAAATCTGGAATATGACTGTAGTATGTTTAACAAATATTCTGGTATAATAAATAAACTTGGACTATGTACTATATTTAAGGATCTGCTGGACTTAATGATTGACATTATGAAACATGATGACATATATCAAAGTTTGATTGACGCTAATAAAACAGGAGATAATTTTTTTCTTGACTTAACATATTTACATCATGCAGCAAAATATTGCAGGACTGCTATCCAAATGCGATTCTCTTGCAGTTTGTTTAAATGAATTAATTGATAGAAACATAGTCGTAGATGTCTTATGTATTACGGAGCATTTTATGATGGAACCGTATGAAAAACATCTGACTCTGTACAATTACAGCCTAGCAGCCTGTTTCAATCGAAATGAAACCAAAAGAGGTGGAGCTTGCATACTAGTGAGATCCGATCACCAATGGAGAGAACTGCCAAAAATAGCAAAAATATCTGCAAGTGGTGTCTTTGAATGTTGTGCCATTGAACTGACTATCCATAAAATTGTATGTGTTTGTATTTACAGAGTACCAAATTCTAATAATTTCAATGAATGTATTAATAAATTAGAACACATATTACAATTTTTAATAAAAACAGATTGTAAAAATATTGTATTAGCGGGAGACTTTAATATAGATGTACTTTAAAGAACTAATCAGTCAATAGAATTCGAAAATATGTTAGTAAGTTTTAACTTGAAACTGGAGCTTTATCAACCAACTCGTATTAACAGCAAAACATGCATTGACAATTTTGCGCATAACTTTAACAGGCGCTGTCAATCGTCGGTATTAGAATTAGCGTTATCGGATCACACAGCCCAACTACTGAAATGCCCAATAAGCACGATATGTACTTTTAGTCGGTGGAGTAGGAGAAAACGTGATTATAGTAACGATAACATTAATAAATTTAAAGCCTATCTGCGGAGTCTGTCGTTTTCAGAAGTATATGAAGCAAATGACCCAAATGTAGCGTTTAATTCGTTTTCAGATATCTTCTCGTTGCTATACAAACAGTGCTTCCCCGAAACTATGATTTCGATTAATGTGCATAAAAAACAAAAATGAATTAAAAGATGCAGTGTGAAAAAACGGCAATTACTTTGGCAGTTCCGATTAAAACCTACTCTCCAGAATAAAATAATATTTAAAAATTATACGAAGCTCTTTAAAAAGATTATTAATTTAACTCAACGAGCTCAAAATACCCATAAAATAAAGACATCATATAATAAATCGAAAACTACATGGCAAATTATAAACCAGTCAAAGTTAAATATTCCAAAGAATAACATTAATAAACTTATAATTAATAATAACAAAGTCATCTCTGATCCAAAGTGCATTTGTAATGTATTTAATAATTATTTTGCTGACAAAATTCAGCCCATTATTAATTCAGGAGACAGAGTCACTAAGAATATTATAAATAGGAAAGACTCTGTTTATGGCTCCATGTTCACCAAACGTTGTGTTAAGAATCATTCGAGCCCTTAAGAACACAAACAGTGTCAGTACTTTCCCAAATTCCTTAAAAAAATCTATATTAAAGCCACTATTCAAAAAACAAGATAGAGAGTTTATGGAAAACTACAGACCGATTTCGTTGATTCCGATATTCTCGAGAATAATTGAAGAGTACATTTATATGGAACTTAATTTTTATTTAGAGAAAAATAATATTCTTTGCAACGAACAAAAAGGATTTAGGAAAAACAAGACAATTAACATGGCAATTTATGACTTTTTGCATACTATTATGACAAATATGGATATAAATAAACCAGTATGTGCGATATTTTGTGACATGACCCAGGCATTCGACTACGTGCAACATGATATTTTATTGAAAAAGCTTGAAGCTTACGGGGTAAGAGGAAACGTTCTTGAGCTCTTAAAATCGTACCTAACTTACAGAAAAGAAATGACTGAAATAAGCAGACTAAATACTAGTACCAAAAGAGAAGAAATATTTGTATCGGATGAACGCGACGTTGTCTACGGAGTTCCACAAGGAAGTATACTGGGACCACCGCTTTTTACTATCTATATAAATGACTTTCCAATGGCAATCAAACATCCGGTGACATTATTCGCAGATGACAGTACAATAACAATACCGTGCAATCAAATAGATTTCTATAAAGAGGAAATAAGTAATACTTTGCTAAAAATTATAGAATGGGTGGATAATAACCATTTAAAAATAAATTTAAATAAGACAGTTATGATGCATTTTGGCCAACGCTCACTGACTCTTCCTAATCTTGACATAAAGTACAATGACATTACGATTGACACAGTTAATACAACTAAGTTTCTAGGACTGACAATCGATCGGAATTTAAATTGGAAGGCGCACATTGAGACCCTGACTAAAAGAATAAGCAGTAGTGCGTACGCCTTGCATATGCTTTCACGAACGGCTAACGTAGATGCGTTATTAACCGCTTACTACGGGCTAACTGAATCTGTTCTCAGATATGGGGTTATCTTTTGGGGTAACTCAACTAATAAAGAAATTGTCTTATCTTTATCCTTATCTTTGTCGTTATCTTTGTCGTTATCTTTGTCGTTATCTTTGTCGTTATCTTTGTCGTTATCTTTGTCGTTATCTTTGTCGTTATCTTTGTCGTTATCTTTGTCCTTATCTTTGTCCTTATCTTTGTCCTTATCTTTGTCCTTATCTTTGTCGTTATCTTTGTCGTTATCTTTGTCGTTATCTTTGTCCTTATCTTTGTCCTTATCTTTGTCCTTATCTTTGTCCTTGTCTTTGTCGTTATCTTTGTCGTTATCTTTGTCGTTATCTTTGTCGTTATCTTTGTCGTTATCTTTGTCGTTATCTTTGTCGTTATCTTTGTCCTTATCGTTGTCGTTATCTTTGTCCTTATCTTTGTCGTTATCTTTGTCCTTATCTTTGTCCTTATCTTTGTCGTTATCTTTGTCGTTATCTTTGTCGTTATCTTTGTCGTTATCTTTGTCGTTATCTTTGTCGTTATCTTTGTCGTTATCTTTTTCCTTATCTTTGTCGTTATCTTTGTCGTTAACTTTGTCGTTATCTTTGTCGTTATCTTTGTCGTTATCTTTGTCCTTATCTTTGTCGTTATCTTTGTCGTTATCTTAACATCATTATTTTTATGCCAACATATAAGTATCCATTTGACATTAGTTTATTCAACTGTCGAGTGGAGACATTTAACAATCTTTTATACTTGGAAATATTGACTCATGGACACGCGTTCCTTCTGGATAGTAACCTAAATCTGGAATATGACTGTAGTATGTTTAACAAATATTCTGGTATAATAAATAAACTTGGACTATGTACTATATTTAAGGATCTGCTGGACTTAATGATTGACAATATGAAACATGATGACATATATCAAAGTTTGATTGACGCTAATAAAACAGGAGATAATTTTTTTCTTGACTTAACATATTTACATCATGCACCAAAATATTGCAGGACTGCTATCCAAATGCGATTCTCTTGCAGTTTGTTTAAATGAATTAATTTATAGAAACATAGTCGTAGATGTCTTATGTATTACGGAGCATTTTATGATGGAACCGTATGAAAAACATCTGACTCTGTACAATTACAGCCTAGCAGCCTGTTTCAATCGAAATGAAACCAAAAGAGGTGGAGCTTGCATACTAGTGAGATCCGATCACCAATGGAGAGAACTGCCAAAAATAGCAAAAATATCTGCAAGTGGTGTCTTTGAATGGTGTGCCATTGAACTGACTATCCATAAAATTGTATGTGTTTGTATTTACAGAGTACCAAATTCTAATAATTTCAATGAATGTATTAATAAATTAGAACACATATTACAATTTTTAATAAAAACAGATTGTAAAAATATTGTATTAGCGGGAGACTTTAATATAGATGTACTTTAAAGAACTAATCAGTCAATAGAATTCGAAAATATGTTAGTAAGTTTTAACTTGAAACTGGAGCTTTATCAACCAACTCGTATTAACAGCAAAACATGCATTGACAATTTTGCGCATAACTTTAACAGGCGCTGTCAATCGTCGGTATTAGAATTAGCGTTATCGGATCACACAGCCCAACTACTGAAATGCCCAATAAGCACGATATGTACTTTTAGTCGGTGGAGTAGGAGAAAACGTGATTATAGTAACGATAACATTAATAAATTTAAAGCCTATCTGCGGAGTCTGTCGTTTTCAGAAGTATATGAAGCAAATGACCCAAATGTAGCGTTTAATTCGTTTTCAGATATCTTCTCGTTGCTATACAAACAGTGCTTCCCCGAAACTATGATTTCGATTAATGTGCATAAAAAACAAAAATGAATTAAAAGATGCAGTGTGAAAAAACGGCAATTACTTTGGCAGTTCCGATTAAAACCTACTCTCCAGAATAAAATAATATTTAAAAATTATACGAAGCTCTTTAAAAAGATTATTAATTTAACTCAACGAGCTCAAAATACCCATAAAATAAAGACATCATATAATAAATCGAAAACTACATGGCAAATTATAAACCAGTCAAAGTTAAATATTCCAAAGAATAACATTAATAAACTTATCCTACTAATATTATAAACTAGCACCTCACCCGCGACTTCGTCTGCGTAGACTTTAGAGGTGGCGCGCAACTTCTTTGTCCCATATTCTCATTCTCGGAAATACATATTCATGATTTGTTATTCTGGAAGTTTGTGAGTTTTTTTTGGGGTAAGCGGAACAGAGAGTAAAGTCTCGCAAAAAATTCTAAAGGAGGATACTCCGACCAGACTGGTGTTGTGTCTGGCAGGCATCTGCCCGATAGTTGATATTCGGGCTGATGTATAATATGTTCAAATCGCACGGTAAACTCTGCTTGCGCGATGCAGGATTTCAACTAAGTATTTCGCTGCTAGTTGGATAGATGGCGTCGCGGTTCTTTTTGTTGCGATGTAGATTTGCTCCGTTGGTTTTTCGTTGGTCGATAGTGGATGAGTCGTCCATATATCCTAAGATGCTTGCCAGGCCAGTGGAAAGTTGGTTCCAGTGAGTTGGAAACGGAAGTCGCACAGTTCTCGGTGAGTCGGATCTGTCTGCGGTGCCCCAGTGAAACTGCTGGCGTAGATCAGGAGAGACTCTTCATGGCTCTTCATGTGACTGGCCGAAGGTGCAGTGTGCTTGCCGCTGATGAAGATGATAGAGGCTGAGGATGCTGACCAGGAATGCGCGGCTGCTGCATGCTGGTGGTAACGCTCTTAATTACAGCCCGGAAGAAACCGCTATATGTTTTTGTTTTCCTTCTTCACTTTTGAATCCTAACCACTCAAAATTCCAGCGCGGGAAACATTAAAAAAAAATTTGCTCTCCTGGTACTTGTGAATTTGTAGTGCTCATTATTCCAGCCCCGAAAATACTTCTACATGTTTCTGGTCTCCTGGTACATAATGAATCTTTAGCGCTAATAATTCCTACCCGGGTAAAACTTCCACATTTTACTTTTGTTTTGGTAATTTTAAATCCTTACCGTCATATATCTAGCGCGGAAATATTTTGACATGTTTCAGGCTTCCTTGTAATTGTAAAACTTTAGCATACACAATCCTAGCCACGGAAATACTTTGACATGTTTTTGGTCTCCTGGTACCTTTGGATCCTAGCCGCTCACAATTCCAGCGCCGAAAATATTTCGACATGTTTATCGTCTCCTGGTACATGTGAATCTTTAGCGCTCACAACTTCGGCCAAAAAAGTACTTTCACATGTTTCTAGTCTCCTGTTACTTGTGGATCTATAGCATTTATTATTCCAGCCCGGAAAAAACATCGTCATACATATTTCTGTTTGACGGTTAAAAAAAAACAAACAATATTCTAGCCCAAAAATACTTTAACATCTTTCTGTTCTACTGGTACTCGTGAATCTTTAGCGCTCTCAATTTCAGCCTCGGAAATACTTCGACATATTTCTGGTCTCCTGGTACATAATGAATATTTAACGCTCATAATTGCTGCTCGGGAAAAATGACCACATTTTTCGGTTTTCCTGGTACTTTTGAATCCTTACAGCTCATAATTCTAACACCGGAAAAATTTCGACATGTTTCTGGCCTCCTGATTCTAATAAATCTGTAGCATACACAATCCTAGCCCCGAAAATACTTCGACATGTTTCTGGTCTCCTGGTACTTTTGATTTCTAACCGGTCACAATTCCAGCGCCGGAAATATTTAGATATGTTTATGGTCTTCTAGTACTTGTGAATCTTTAGTACTCATAATTTCAGCCAAAGAAATACTTCGACATGTTTCTGGTCTCCTGACACATGTGAGTCTATAGCGTTTACAATTTCAGCCCGGAAAAAACTTCAACATACATTTTGTGTTCGACGGTTAAAAAAAAAACAAAACATATTCTAGACCAAAAATACTTTAACATCGTTCTGTTATCCTGGTACTTGTGTATCTTTAGCGCTCCCAATTTTAGCCCCGGAAATACTACGACATGTTTCTGTTCTCCTGGTACTTTTAAATCTGAATTACTAAGGCAGCAGAAGCGCTGGGTTTCCACTTCCTCGTCAGTCTCTATTAAGCCATGCCTTTTACCGGCATAAAAAGTAGCCTATGTTTGATTCCAGTGTGTGAGCTATATATGTGCCAAATTTCATCCAAATCCCTTCAGCCATTTTTGCCTGATTGAGGCACAAACATACAAACATACAAACATACAAACATTCACATCCTACTAATATTATAAATGTGAATGTTTGTATGTTTGTATGTTTGTATGTTTGTATGTTTGTATGTTTGTATGTTTGTATGTTTGTATGTTTGTATGTTATGTTTGTGCCTCAATCAGGCAAAAATGGCTGAAGGGATTTGGATGAAATTTGGCACACATAGAGTTCACATCCTGGAATCAAACATAGGCTACTTTTTATCCCGGTAAAAGGCAACGCTTAACGAAGACTGAGGAGGAAGTGGAAACCCAGCGCTTCTGCTGCCTTAGTACTTCAGATTCAAAAGTACCAGGAGAACAGAAACATGTCGTAGTATTTCCGGGGCTGAAATTGGAAACACTTAAGATTCACAAGTACCAGGAGAACAGAACGATGTTAAAGTATTTTTGGGCAAGAATATTTTTTTTTTACCGTCGAACAGAAATATGTATGTTGCAGTTTTTTCCGGGTTGGAATTGTAAACGCTATATAGATTCACATGTGACAGGTGAACAGAAACATGTTAAAGTATTTCTTTGGCTGAAATTATGAGCGCTAAAGATTCACAAGTACCAGGAGACCATAAACATGTCGAAATTTTTCCGGCGCTGGAATTGTAACCGGTTAGAATTCAAAAGTACCAGGAGATAAGAAACATGTCGAAGTATTTTCGGAGCTAGGATTGTGAATGCTATAGATTCCCAGGAGGCCAGAAATTTGTCGACATTTTTCCGCACTAGAAATATGAGCGGTAAGGATTCAAAAGTACCAAAACAACATTAAAATATGGAAGTTTTTCCGAGCAGGAATTATGAGCGCTAAAGATTCTTTATTTACTAGGAGACCAGAAATATGTCGAAGTATTTTCAGGGTTGGAATTGTGAGCGCTACAGATTCACAAGTACCAGGAGAACAGAACGATGTAAAAGTATTTTTGAGCTAGAATATTTTTTGTTTTTTTTTTTAACAGTCAAACAGAACAATCTACGTTGATGTTTTTTCCGGGCTGGAATTGTAAACGCTATAGATTCACATGTGACACGAGACTAGAAACATGTCAAAGTAGTTTTTTGGCCGAAATTGTGACCACTAAATATTCACAAGTACCAGGAGACTAGAAACATGTCGAAATATTTCCGGCACTGGAATCGTGAGCGGCTAGGATTCAAAGGTATCACGAGAACAGAAAAATGTTGAAGTATTTTCCGGGCTGGAATTATGAGCGCTAAAGATTCATTATATACCAGGAGACCAAAAACATGTCTAAGTATTTTCGTGGCTAAGATTGTGAATGCTAAAAATTTAAAAGGACCAGGAGACCAGAAACATGTCGAAATATTTCCGGAGCAAAACTTGTGAGCGGTAAGGATTAAATAGTACCAGAACAACAGAAAAATGTGGAGGTATTTTCCGGGCAGGAATTATGAGCGTAAAAGATTCATTATGTACCAGGAGACCAGATATATGTCGAAATATTTCCAGGGTTGGAGTTGGGAGCAGTAAGGATTCCAAAGTACCAAGAGATTAGAAATATGTCGAAGTATTTTCAGGCGGTAATTATATTTTCGGCAGGTATTGTAAGCGCTAAAGATTCACAAGTAATAAGAGACCAGAAACATGTTTTAATGTTTCAGGCGCTGGAATTTTGAGTGGTAAGGATTCAAAAGTACCACGAGAACAGAAACATATAGCGGTTTGTTCCGGGCTGTAATTATGAGCGTAAAAGATTCACAAGTACCAGGATACTAGAAACATGTCGAAGTATTTCCGAAGCTGGAATTGTGAGTGTTTAATATTTAAAAATACCAGGAGAACCGAAACATATCGAAGTTTTTTTCTGGGCTGTAGTTATGAGCACTAAAGATTCACAAGTACCAGAAACATGTCGAAGTAGTTCTGGAGCTGAAAGTTTGGACAGTTAAGACTCGCAAACTAGCAGAAAAGAATCATGATGGTGAATATCCGAGAATGAGAATATGGGGGGACAAAGAAGTTGCGCGCCACCTCTAAAGTCTTCGCAGACGAAGTCGCGGGCGAAGTGCTAGTTTATAATATTAGTAGGATGTGAATGTTTGTATGTTTGTATGTTTGTATGTTTGTATGTTTGTATGTTTGTATGTTTGTATGTTTGTATATTTGTATGTTTGTATGTTTGTATGTTTGTATGTTTGTATGTTTGTATGTTTGTATGTTTGTATGTTTGTATGTTTGTATGTTTGTATGTTTGTATGTTTGTATGTTTGTATGTTTGTATGTTTGTATGTTTGTATGTTTGTATGTTTGTATGTTTGTATGTTTGTATGTTTGTATGTTTGTATGTTTGTATGTTTGTATGTTTGTATGTTTGTATGTTTGTATGTTTGTATGTCAATCAGGCAAAAATGGCTGAAGGGATTTGGATGAAATTTGGCACACATATAGTTCACATCCTGGAATCAAACATAGGCTACTTTTTATCCCGGTAAAAGGCAACGCTTAACGAAGACTGAGGAGGAAGTGGAAACCCAGCGCTTCTGCTGCCTTAGTACTTCAGATTCAAAAGTACCAGGAGAACAGAAACATGTCGTAGTATTTCCGGGGCTGAAATTGGAAACACTTAAGATTCACAAGTACCAGGAGAACAGAACGATGTTAAAGTATTTTTGGGCAAGAATATTTTTTTTTTACCGTCGAACAGAAATATGTATGTTGCAGTTTTTTCCGGGTTGGAATTGTAAACGCTATATAGATTCACATGTGACAGGTGAACAGAAACATGTTAAAGTATTTCTTTGGCTGAAATTATGAGCGCTAAAGATTCACAAGTACCAGGAGACCATAAACATGTCGAAATTTTTCCGGCGCTGGAATTGTAACCGGTTAGAATTCAAAAGTACCAGGAGATAAGAAACATGTCGAAGTATTTTCGGAGCTAGGATTGTGAATGCTATAGATTCCCAGGAGGCCAGAAATTTGTCGACATTTTTCCGCACTAGAAATATGAGCGGTAAGGATTCAAAAGTACCAAAATAACATAAAAATGTGGAAGTTTTTCAGGGCAGGAATTATGAGCGCTAAAGATTCTTTATGTACTAGGAGACCAGAAATATGTCAAAGTATTTCCAGGGTTGGAATTGTGAGCAGTTAGGATTCAAAAGCATCAAGAGATCAGATACATGTAGAAGTATTTTCGGGGCTAGAATAATGAGCGCTACAGATTCACAAGTACCAGGAGAACAGAACGATATAAAAGTATTTTTGAGCTAGAATATTATTTGTTTTTTTTTAACAGTCAAACAGAACAATGTATGTCGATGTTTTTTTCCGGGCTGGAATTGTAAACGCTATAGATTCACATGTAACAGGAGACTAGAAACGTGTCAAAGTATTTTTTTGGCCGAAATTGTGAGCACTAAAGATTCACAAGTACCAGGAGACCAGAAACATGTCGAAATATTTCCGGCACTGGAATCGTGAGCGGCTAGGATTCAAAGGTATCACGAAAATTATTGAAGAACAGAACAGAAAAATATTGAAGTATTTTCCGGGCTGGAATTATGAGCGCTAAAGATTCATTATGTACCAGGAGACCAAAAACATGTCGAAATATTTTCGTGGCTAAGATTGTGAATGCAAAAAATTCAAAAGGACCAGGAGACCAGAAACATGTCGAAATATTTCCGGAGCAAAACTTATGAGCGGTAAAGATTCAAAAGTACCAGAACAACAGAAAAATGTGGAGGTATTTTCCGGGCAGGAATTATGAGCGTAAAAGATTTATTATGTACCAGGAGACCAGATACATGTCGAAATATTTCCAGGGTTGGAGTTGGGAGCAGTTAGGATTCAAAAGTACCAAGAGATTAGAAATATGTCGAAGTATTTTCGGGCTGTAATTATGAGCGCTACAGATTCACACGTAGATACCAGGAGATCAAAAACATGTCAAATTATATTTTCGGCAGGAATTGTAAGCGCTAAAGATTCACAAGTACTAGGAGACCAGAAACATGTTTTAATGTTTCAGGTGCTGGAATTTTGAGTGGTAAGGATTCAAAAGTACCACGAGAACAGAAACACATAGCGGTTTTTTCCGGGCTGCAATTATGAGCGTAAAAGATTCACAAGTACCAGGATACTAGAAACATGTCGAAGTGTTTCCGAAGCTGGAATTGTGAGTAGTTAACATTAAAAAATACCAGGAGAACCGAAACATATCGAAGTTTTTTTCTGGGCTGGAGCTATGAGCGCTAAAGATTCACAAGTACCAGAATACCAGAAACATGTCGAAGTAGTTCTGGAGCTGAAAGTACGGACAGTAAAGACTCGCAAACTAGCAGAAAAGAATCATGAAGGTGGTTATCCGAGAATTCGAATATGGGACAAAGAAGTTGCGTGCCACCTCTAAAGTCTACGCAGACGAAGTCGCGGGCGAAGTGCTAGTTTATAATATTAGTAGGATGTGAATGTTTGTATGTTTGTATGTTTGTGCCTCAATCAGGCAAAAATGGCTGAAGGGATTTGGATGAAATTTGGCACATATATAGCTCACACACTGGAATCAAACATAGGCTACTTTTTATGCCGGTAAAAGGCATGGCTTAATAGAGACTGACGAGGAAGTGGAAACCCAGCGCTTCTGCTGCCTTAGTAATTCAGATTTAAAAGTACCAGGAGAACAGAAACATGTCGTAGTATTTCCGGGGCTAAAATTGGGAGCGCTAAAGATACACAAGTACCAGGATAACAGAACGATGTTAAAGTATTTTTGGTCTAGAATATGTTTTGTTTTTTTTTTAACCGTCGAACACAAAATGTATGTTGAAGTTTTTTCCGGGCTGAAATTGTAAACGCTATAGACTCACATGTGTCAGGAGACCAGAAACATGTCGAAGTATTTCTTTGGCTGAAATTATGAGTACTAAAGATTCACAAGTACTAGAAGACCATAAACATGTCTAAATATTTCCGGCGCTGGAATTGTGACCGGTTAGAAATCAAAAGTACCAGGAGACCAGAAACATGTCGAAGTATTTTCGGGGCTAGGATTGTGTATGCTACAGATTTATTAGAATCAGGAGGCCAGAAACATGTCGAAATTTTTCCGGTGTTAGAATTATGAGCTGTAAGGATTCAAAAGTACCAGGAAAACCGAAAAATGTGGTCATTTTTCCCGAGCAGCAATTATGAGCGTTAAATATTCATTATGTACCAGGAGACCAGAAATATGTCGAAGTATTTCCGAGGCTGAAATTGAGAGCGCTAAAGATTCACGAGTACCAGTAGAACAGAAAGATGTTAAAGTATTTTTGGGCTAGAATATTGTTTGTTTTTTTTTAACCGTCAAACAGAAATATGTATGACGATGTTTTTTCCGGGCTGGAATAATAAATGCTATAGATCCACAAGTAACAGGAGACTAGAAACATGTGAAAGTACTTTTTTGGCCGAAGTTGTGAGCGCTAAAGATTCACATGTACCAGGAGACGATAAACATGTCGAAATATTTTCGGCGCTGGAATTGTGAGCGGCTAGGATCCAAAGGTACCAGGAGACCAAAAACATGTCAAAGTATTTCCGTGGCTAGGATTGTGTATGCTAAAGTTTTACAATTACAAGGAAGCCTGAAACATGTCAAAATATTTCCGCGCTAGATATATGACGGTAAGGATTTAAAATTACCAAAACAAAAGTAAAATGTGGAAGTTTTACCCGGGTAGGAATTATTAGCGCTAAAGATTCATTATGTACCAGGAGACCAGAAACATGTAGAAGTATTTTCGGGGCTGGAATAATGAGCACTACAAATTCACAAGTACCAGGAGAGCAAATTTTTTTTTAATGTTTCCCGCGCTGGAATTTTGAGTGGTTAGGATTCAAAAGTGAAGAAGGAAAACAAAAACATATAGCGGTTTCTTCCGGGCTGTAATTAAGAGCGTTACCACCAGCATGCAGCAGCCGCGCATTCCTGGTCAGCATCCTCAGCCTCTATCATCTTCATCAGCGGCAAGCACACTGCACCTTCGGCCAGTCACATGAAGAGCCATGAAGAGTCTCTCCTGATCTACGCCAGCAGTTTCACTGGGGCACCGCAGACAGATCCGACTCACCGAGAACTGTGCGACTTCCGTTTCCAACTCACTGGAACCAACTTTCCACTGGCCTGGCAAGCATCTTAGGATATATGGACGACTCATCCACTATCGACCAACGAAAAACCAACGGAGCAAATCTACATCGCAACAAAAAGAACCGCGACGCCATCTATCCAACTAGCAGCGAAATACTTAGTTGAAATCCTGCATCGCGCAAGCAGAGTTTACCGTGCGATTTGAACATATTATACATCAGCCCGAATATCAACTATCGGGCAGATGCCTGCCAGACAACACCAGTCTGGTCGGAGTATCCTCCTTTAGAATTTTTTGCGAGACTTTACTCTCTGTTCCGCTTACCCCAAAAAAAACTCACAAACTTCCAGAATAAAAAATCATGAATATGTATTTCCGAGAATGAGAATATGGGACAAAGAAGTTGCGCGCCACCTCTAAAGTCTACGCAGACGAAGTCGCGGGTGAGGTGCTAGTTTATAATATTAGTAGGATAAGTTTATTAATGTTATTCTTTGGAATATTTAACTTTGACTGGTTTATAATTTGCCATGTAGTTTTCGATTTATTATATGATGTCTTTATTTTATGGGTATTTTGAGCTCGTTGAGTTAAATTAATAATCTTTTTAAAGAGCTTCGTATAATTTTTAAATATTATTTTATTCTGGAGAGTAGGTTTTAATCGGAACTGCCAAAGTAATTGCCGTTTTTTCACACTGCATCTTTTAATTCATTTTTGTTTTTTATGCACATTAATCGAAATCATAGTTTCGGGGAAGCACTGTTTGTATAGCAACGAGAAGATATCTGAAAACGAATTAAACGCTACATTTGGGTCATTTGCTTCATATACTTCTGAAAACGACAGACTCCGCAGATAGGCTTTAAATTTATTAATGTTATCGTTACTATAATCACGTTTTCTCCTACTCCACCGACTAAAAGTACATATCGTGCTTATTGGGCATTTCAGTAGTTGGGCTGTGTGATCCGATAACGCTAATTCTAATACCGACGATTGACAGCGCCTGTTAAAGTTATGCGCAAAATTGTCAATGCATGTTTTGCTGTTAATACGAGTTGGTTGATAAAGCTCCAGTTTCAAGTTAAAACTTACTAACATATTTTCGAATTCTATTGACTGATTAGTTCTTTAAAGTACATCTATATTAAAGTCTCCCGCTAATACAATATTTTTACAATCTGTTTTTATTAAAAATTGTAATATGTGTTCCAATTTATTAATACATTCATTGAAATTATTAGAATTTGGTACTCTGTAAATACAAACACATACAATTTTATGGATAGTCAGTTCAATGGCACAACATTCAAAGACACCACTTGCAGATATTTTTGCTATTTTTGGCAGTTCTCTCCATTGGTGATCGGATCTCACTAGTATGCAAGCTCCACCTCTTTTGGTTTCATTTCGATTGAAACAGGCTGCTAGGCTGTAATTGTACAGAGTCAGATGTTTTTCATACGGTTCCATCATAAAATGCTCCGTAATACATAAGACATCTACGACTATGTTTCTATAAATTAATTCATTTAAACAAACTGCAAGAGAATCGCATTTGGATAGCAGTCCTGCAATATTTTGGTGCATGATGTAAATATGTTAAGTCAAGAAAAAAATTATCTCCTGTTTTATTAGCGTCAATCAAACTTTGATATATGTCATCATGTTTCATAATGTCAATCATTAAGTCCAGCAGATCCTTAAATATAGTACATAGTCCAAGTTTATTTATTATACCAGAATATTTGTTAAACATACTACAGTCATATTCCAGATTTAGGTTACTATCCAGAAGGAACGCGTGTCCATGAGTCAATATTTCCAAGTATAAAAGATTGTTAAATGTCTCCACTCGACAGTTGAATAAACTAATGTCAAATGGATACTTATATGTTGGCATAAAAATAATGATGTTAAGATAACGACAAAGATAACGACAAAGATAAGGACAAAGATAACGACAAAGATAACGACAAAGATAACGACAAAGTTAACGACAAAGATAACGACAAAGATAAGGACAAAGATAACGACAAAGATAACGACAAAGATAACGACAAAGATAACGACAAAGATAACGACAAAGATAACGACAAAGATAACGACAAAGATAAGGACAAAGATAACGACAAAGATAAGGACAAAGATAACGACAACGATAAGGACAAAGATAACGACAAAGATAACGACAAAGATAACGACAAAGATAACGACAAAGATAACGACAAAGATAACGACAAAGATAACGACAAAGATAAGGACAAAGATAAGGACAAAGATAAGGACAAAGATAAGGACAAAGATAAGGACAAAGATAACGACAAAGATAAGGACAGAGATAACGACAAAGATAACGACAAAGATAAGGACAAAGATAAGGACAAAGATAAGGACAAAGATAAGGACAAAGATAACGACAAAGATAACGACAAAGATAAGGACAGAGATAACGACAAAGATAACGACAAAGATAACGACAAAGATAACGACAAAGATAACGACAAAGATAACGACAAAGATAACGACAAAGATAAGGATAAAGATAAGACAATTTCTTTATTAGTTGAGTTACCCCAAAAGATAACCCCATATCTGAGAACAGATTCAGTTAGCCCGTAGTAAGCGGTTAATAACGCATCTACGTTAACCGTTCGTGAAAGCATATGCAAGGCGTACGCACTACTGCTTATTCTTTTAGTCAGGGTCTCAATGTGCGCCTTCCAATTTAAATTCCGATCGATTGTCAGTCCTAGAAACTTAGTTGTATTAACTGTGTCAATCGTAATGTCATTGTACTTTATGTCAAGATTAGGAAGAGTCAGTGAGCGTTGGCCAAAATGCATCATAACTGTCTTATTTAAATTTATTTTTAAATGGTTATTATCCACCCATTCTATAATTTTTAGCAAAGTATTACTTATTTCCTCTTTATAGAAATCTATTTGATTGCACGGTATTGTTATTGTACTGTCATCTGCGAATAATCTCACCGGATGTTTGATTGCCATTGGAAAGTCATTTATATAGATAGTAAAAAGCGGTGGTCCCAGTATACTTCCTTGTGGAACTCCGTAGACAACGTCGCGTTCATCCGATACAAATATTTCTTCTCTTTTGGTACTAGTATTTAGTCTGCTTATTTCAGTCATTTCTTTTCTGTAAGTTAGGTACGATTTTAAGAGCTCAAGAACGTTTCCTCTTACCCCGTAAGCTTCAAGCTTTTTCAATAAAATATCATGTTGCACGTAGTCGAATGCCTGGGTCATGTCACAAAATATCGCACATACTGGTTTATTTATATCCATATTTGTCATAATAGTATGCAAAAAGTCATAAATTGCCATGTTAATTGTCTTGTTTTTCCTAAATCCTTTTTGTTCGTTGCAAAGAATATTGTTTTTCTCTAAATAAAAATTAAGTTCCATATAAATGTACTCTTCAATTATTCTCGAGAATATCGGAATCAACGAAATCGGTCTGTAGTTTTCCATAAACTCTCTATCTTGTTTTTTGAATAGTGGCTTTATTATAGATTTTTTTAAGGAATTTGGGAAAGTACTGACACTGTTTGTGTTCTTAAGGGCTCGAATGATTCTTAACACAACGTTTGGTAAACATGGAGCCATAAACAGAGTCTTTCCTATTTATAATATTCTTAGTGACTCTGTCTCCTGAATTAATAATGGGCTGAATTTTGTCAGCAAAATAATTATTAAATACATTACAAATGCACTTTGGATCAGAGATGACTTTGTTATTATTAATTATAAGTTTATTAATGTTATTCTTTGGAATATTTAACTTTGACTGGTTTATAATTTGCCATGTAGTTTTCGATTTAATAAGGACAAAGATAAGACAAAGATAACGACAAAGATAACGACAAAGATAAGGACAAAGATAAGGACAAAGATAACGACAAAGATAACGACGAAGATAACGACAAAGATAACGACAAAGATAAGGACAAAGATAACGACAAAGATAACGACAAAGATAACGACAAAGATAAGGACAGAGATAACGACAACGATAAGGACAAAGATAACGACAAAGATAACGACAAAGATAACGACAAAGATAACGACAAAGATAACGACAAAGATAACGACAAAGATAACGACAAAGATAAGGACAAAGATAAGGACAAAGATAAGGACAAAGATAAGGACAAAGATAACGACAAAGATAACGACAAAGATAACGACAAAGATAAGGACAAAGATAAGGACAAAGATAAGGACAAAGATAAGGACAAAGATAAGGACAAAGATAAGGACAAAGATAACGACAAAGATAAGGACAGAGATAACGACAAAGATAACGACAAAGATAACGACAACGATAAGGACAAAGATAACGACAAAGATAACGACAAAGATAAGGACAAAGATAACGACAAAGATAACGACAAAGATAACGACAAAGATAAGGACAAAGATAAGGACAAAGATAACGACAAAGATAACGACAAAGATAACGACAAAGATAAGGACAAAGATAACGACAAAGATAACGACAAAGATAACGACAAAGATAACGACAAAGATAACGACAAAGATAACGACAAAGATAACGACAAAGATAAGGACAGAGATAACGACAAAGATAACGACAAAGATAACGACAAAGATAACGACAAAGATAACGACAAAGATAAGGATAAAGATAAGACAATTTCTTTATTAGTTGAGTTACCCCAAAAGATAACCCCATATCTGAGAACAGATTCAGTTAGCCCGTAGTAAGCGGTTAATAACGCATCTACGTTAACCGTTCGTGAAAGCATATGCAAGGCGTACGCACTACTGCTTATTCTTTTAGTCAGGGTCTCAATGTGCGCCTTCCAATTTAAATTCCGATCGATTGTCAGTCCTAGAAACTTAGTTGTATTAACTGTGTCAATCGTAATGTCATTGTACTTTATGTCAAGATTAGGAAGAGTCAGTGAGCGTTGGCCAAAATGCATCATAACTGTCTTATTTAAATTTATTTTTAAATGGTTATTATCCACCCATTCTATAATTTTTAGCAAAGTATTACTTATTTCCTCTTTATAGAAATCTATTTGATTGCACGGTATTGTTATTGTACTGTCATCTGCGAATAATGTCACCGGATGTTTGATTGCCATTGGAAAGTCATTTATATAGATAGTAAAAAGCGGTGGTCCCAGTATACTTCCTTGTGGAACTCCGTAGACAACGTCGCGTTCATCCGATACAAATATTTCTTCTCTTTTGGTACTAGTATTTAGTCTGCTTATTTCAGTCATTTCTTTTCTGTAAGTTAGGTACGATTTTAAGAGCTCAAGAACGTTTCCTCTTACCCCGTAAGCTTCAAGCTTTTTCAATAAAATATCATGTTGCACGTAGTCGAATGCCTGGGTCATGTCACAAAATATCGCACATACTGGTTTATTTATATCCATATTTGTCATAATAGTATGCAAAAAGTCATAAATTGCCATGTTAATTGTCTTGTTTTTCCTAAATCCTTTTTGTTCGTTGCAAAGAATATTGTTTTTCTCTAAATAAAAATTAAGTTCCATATAAATGTACTCTTCAATTATTCTCGAGAATATCGGAATCAACGAAATCGGTCTGTAGTTTTCCATAAACTCTCTATCTTGTTTTTTGAATAGTGGCTTTATTATAGATTTTTTTAAGGAATTTGGGAAAGTACTGACACTGTTTGTGTTCTTAAGGGCTCGAATGATTCTTAACACAACGTTTGGTAAACATGGAGCCATAAACAGAGTCTTTCCTATTTATAATATTCTTAGTGACTCTGTCTCCTGAATTAATAATGGGCTGAATTTTGTCAGCAAAATAATTATTAAATACATTACAAATGCACTTTGGATCAGAGATGACTTTGTTATTATTAATTATAAGTTTATTAATGTTATTCTTTGGAATATTTAACTTTGACTGGTTTATAATTTGCCATGTAGTTTTCGATTTAATAAGGACAAAGATAAGACAAAGATAACGACAAAGATAACGACAAAGATAAGGACAAAGATAACGACAAAGATAAGGACAAAGATAACGACAAAGATAACGACAAAGATAACGACAAAGATAACGACAAAGATAACGACAAAGATAAGGACAAAGATAACGACAAAGATAACGACAAAGATAAGGACAGAGATAACGACAAAGATAACGACAAAGATAACGACAAAGATAACGACAAAGATAACGACAAAGATAACGACAAAGATAACGACAAAGATAAGGATAAAGATAAGACAATTTCTTTATTAGTTGAGTTACCCCAAAAGATAACCCCATATCTGAGAACAGATTCAGTTAGCCCGTAGTAAGCGGTTAATAACGCATCTACGTTAACCGTTCGTGAAAGCATATGCAAGGCGTACGCACTACTGCTTATTCTTTTAGTCAGGGTCTCAATGTGCGCCTTCCAATTTAAATTCCGATCGATTGTCAGTCCTAGAAACTTAGTTGTATTAACTGTGTCAATCGTAATGTCATTGTACTTTATGTCAAGATTAGGAAGAGTCAGTGAGCGTTGGCCAAAATGCATCATAACTGTCTTATTTAAATTTATTTTTAAATGGTTATTATCCACCCATTCTATAATTTTTAGCAAAGTATTACTTATTTCCTCTTTATAGAAATCTATTTGATTGCACGGTATTGTTATTGTACTGTCATCTGCGAATAATGTCACCGGATGTTTGATTGCCATTGGAAAGTCATTTATATAGATAGTTAAAAGCGGTGGTCCCAGTATACTTCCTTGTGGAACTCCGTAGACAACGTCGCGTTCATCCGATACAAATATTTCTTCTCTTTTGGTACTAGTATTTAGTCTGCTTATTTCAGTCATTTCTTTTCTGTAAGTTAGGTACGATTTTAAGAGCTCAAGAACGTTTCCTCTTACCCCGTAAGCTTCAAGCTTTTTCAATAAAATATCATGTTGCACGTAGTCGAATGCCTGGGTCATGTCACAAAATATCGCACATACTGGTTTATTTATATCCATATTTGTCATAATAGTATGCAAAAAGTCATAAATTGCCATGTTAATTGTCTTGTTTTTCCTAAATCCTTTTTGTTCGTTGCAAAGAATATTGTTTTTCTCTAAATAAAAATTAAGTTCCATATAAATGTACTCTTCAATTATTCTCGAGAATATCGGAATCAACGAAATCGGTCTGTAGTTTTCCATAAACTCTCTATCTTGTTTTTTGAATAGTGGCTTTATTATAGATTTTTTTAAGGAATTTGGGAAAGTACTGACACTGTTTGTGTTCTTAAGGGCTCGAATGATTCTTAACACAACGTTTGGTAAACATGGAGCCATAAACAGAGTCTTTCCTATTTATAATATTCTTAGTGACTCTGTCTCCTGAATTAATAATGGGCTGAATTTTGTCAGCAAAATAATTATTAAATACATTACAAATGCACTTTGGATCAGAGATGACTTTGTTATTATTAATTATAAGTTTATTAATGTTATTCTTTGGAATATTTAACTTTGACTGGTTTATAATTTGCCATGTAGTTTTCGATTTATTATATGATGTCTTTATTTTATGGGTATTTTGAGCTCGTTGAGTTAAATTAATAATCTTTTTAAAGAGCTTCGTATAATTTTTAAATATTATTTTATTCTGGAGAGTAGGTTTTAATCGGAACTGCCAAAGTAATTGCCGTTTTTTCACACTGCATCTTTTAATTCATTTTTGTTTTTTATGCACATTAATCGAAATCATAGTTTCGGGGAAGCACTGTTTGTATAGCAACGAGAAGATATCTGAAAACGAATTAAACGCTACATTTGGGTCATTTGCTTCATATACTTCTGAAAACGACAGACTCCGCAGATAGGCTTTAAATTTATTAATGTTATCGTTACTATAATCACGTTTTCTCCTACTCCACCGACTAAAAGTACATATCGTGCTTATTGGGCATTTCAGTAGTTGGGCTGTGTGATCCGATAACGCTAATTCTAATACCGACGATTGACAGCGCCTGTTAAAGTTATGCGCAAAATTGTCAATGCATGTTTTGCTGTTAATACGAGTTGGTTGATAAAGCTCCAGTTTCAAGTTAAAACTTACTAACATATTTTCGAATTCTATTGACTGATTAGTTCTTTAAAGTACATCTATATTAAAGTCTCCCGCTAATACAATATTTTTACAATCTGTTTTTATTAAAAATTGTAATATGTGTTCTAATTTATTAATACATTCATTGAAATTATTAGAATTTGGTACTCTGTAAATACAAACACATACAATTTTATGGATAGTCAGTTCAATGGCACAACATTCAAAGACACCACTTGCAGATATTTTTGCTATTTTTGGCAGTTCTCTCCATTGGTGATCGGATCTCACTAGTATGCAAGCTCCACCTCTTTTGGTTTCATTTCGATTGAAACAGGCTGCTAGGCTGTAATTGTACAGAGTCAGATGTTTTTCATACGGTTCCATCATAAAATGCTCCGTAATACATAAGACATCTACGACTATGTTTCTATCAATTAATTCATTTAAACAAACTGCAAGAGAATCGCATTTGGATAGCAGTCCTGCAATATTTTGGTGCATGATGTAAATATGTTAAGTCAAGAAAAAAATTATCTCCTGTTTTATTAGCGTCAATCAAACTTTGATATATGTCATCATGTTTCATAATGTCAATCATTAAGTCCAGCAGATCCTTAAATATAGTACATAGTCCAAGTTTATTTATTATACCAGAATATTTGTTAAACATACTACAGTCATATTCCAGATTTAGGTTACTATCCAGAAGGAACGCGTGTCCATGAGTCAATATTTCCAAGTATAAAAGATTGCTAAATGTCTCCACTCGACAGTTGAATAAACTAATGTCAAATGGATACTTATATGTTAGCACACAAATAATGATGTTAAGATAACGACAAAGATAAGGACAAAGATAACGACAAAGATAACGACAAAGATAACGACAAAGATAACGACAAAGATAACGACAAAGATAACGACAAAGATAAGGACAAAGATAAGGACAAAGATAACGACAAAGATAACGACAAAGATAAGGACAAAGATAACGACAAAGATAAGGACAAAGATAAGACAAAGATAACGACAAAGATAACGACAAAAATAACGACAAAGATAACGACAAAGATAAGGACAAAGATAACGACAAAGATAACGACAAAGATAACGACAAAGATAACGACAAAGATAACGACAAAGATAACGACAAAGATAAGGACAAAGATAACGACAAAGATAACGACGAAGATAACGACAAAGATAACGACAAAGATAAGGACAAAGATAAGGACAAAGATAACGACAAAGATAACGACAAAGATAACGACAAAGATAAGGACAGAGATAACGACAAAGATAACGACAAAGATAACGACAAAGATAACGACAAAGATAACGACAAAGATAACGACAAAGATAAGGACAAAGATAAGGATAAAGATAAGACAATTTCTTTATTAGTTGAGTTACCCCAAAAGATAACCCCATATCTGAGAACAGATTCAGTTAGCCCGTAGTAAGCGGTTAATAACGCATCTACGTTAACCGTTCGTGAAAGCATATGCAAGGCGTACGCACTACTGCTTATTCTTTTAGTCAGGGTCTCAATGTGCGCCTTCCAATTTAAATTCCGATCGATTGTCAGTCCTAGAAACTTAGTTGTATTAACTGTGTCAATCGTAATGTCATTGTACTTTATGTCAAGATTAGGAAGAGTCAGTGAGCGTTGGCCAAAATGCATCATAACTGTCTTATTTAAATTTATTTTTAAATGGTTATTATCCACCCATTCTATAATTTTTAGCAAAGTATTACTTATTTCCTCTTTATAGAAATCTATTTGATTGCACGGTATTGTTATTGTACTGTCATCTGCGAATAATGTCACCGGATGTTTGATTGCCATTGGAAAGTCATTTATATAGATAGTAAAAAGCGGTGGTCCCAGTATACTTCCTTGTGGAACTCCGTAGACAACGTCGCGTTCATCCGATACAAATATTTCTTCTCTTTTGGTACTAGTATTTAGTCTGCTTATTTCAGTCATTTCTTTTCTGTAAGTTAGGTACGATTTTAAGAGCTCAAGAACGTTTCCTCTTACCCCGTAAGCTTCAAGCTTTTTCAATAAAATATCATGTTGCACGTAGTCGAATGCCTGGGTCATGTCACAAAATATCGCACATACTGGTTTATTTATATCCATATTTGTCATAATAGTATGCAAAAAGTCATAAATTGCCATGTTAATTGTCTTGTTTTTCCTAAATCCTTTTTGTTCGTTGCAAAGAATATTGTTTTTCTCTAAATAAAAATTAAGTTCCATATAAATGTACTCTTCAATTATTCTCGAGAATATCGGAATCAACGAAATCGGTCTGTAGTTTTCCATAAACTCTCTATCTTGTTTTTTGAATAGTGGCTTTATTATAGATTTTTTTAAGGAATTTGGGAAAGTACTGACACTGTTTGTGTTCTTAAGGGCTCGAATGATTCTTAACACAACGTTTGGTAAACATGGAGCCATAAAAAGAGTCTTTCCTATTTATAATATTCTTAGTGACTCTGTCTCCTGAATTAATAATGGGCTGAATTTTGTCAGCAAAATAATTATTAAATACATTACAAATGCACTTTGGATCAGAGATGACTTTGTTATTATTAATTATAAGTTTATTAATGTTATTCTTTGGAATATTTAACTTTGACTGGTTTATAATTTGCCATGTAGTTTTCGATTTAATAAGGACAAAGATAAGACAAAGATAACGACAAAGATAAGGACAAAGATAACGACAAAGATAAGGACAAAGATAACGACAAAGATAACGACAAAGATAACGACAAAGATAACGACAAAGATAACGACAAAGATAACGACAAAGATAACGACAAAGATAAGGACAAAGATAACGACAAAGATAACGACGAAGATAACGACAAAGATAACGACAAAGATAAGGACAAAGATAACGACAAAGATAACGACAAAGATAACGACAAAGATAAGGACAGAGATAACGACAAAGATAACGACAAAGATAACGACAAAGATAAGGACAAAGATAACGACAAAGATAAGGACAAAGATAAGGATAAAGATAAGACAATTTCTTTATTAGTTGAGTTACCCCAAAAGATAACCCCATATCTGAGAACAGATTCAGTTAGCCCGTAGTAAGCGGTTAATAACGCATCTACGTTAACCGTTCGTGAAAGCATATGCAAGGCGTACGCACTACTGCTTATTCTTTTAGTCAGGGTCTCAATGTGCGCCTTCCAATTTAAATTCCGATCGATTGTCAGTCCTAGAAACTTAGTTGTATTAACTGTGTCAATCGTAATGTCATTGTACTTTATGTCAAGATTAGGAAGAGTCAGTGAGCGTTGGCCAAAATGCATCATAACTGTCTTATTTAAATTTATTTTTAAATGGTTATTATCCACCCATTCTATAATTTTTAGCAAAGTATTACTTATTTCCTCTTTATAGAAATCTATTTGATTGCACGGTATTGTTATTGTACTGTCATCTGCGAATAATGTCACCGGATGTTTGATTGCCATTGGAAAGTCATTTATATAGATAGTTAAAAGCGGTGGTCCCAGTATACTTCCTTGTGGAACTCCGTAGACAACGTCGCGTTCATCCGATACAAATATTTCTTCTCTTTTGGTACTAGTATTTAGTCTGCTTATTTCAGTCATTTCTTTTCTGTAAGTTAGGTACGATTTTAAGAGCTCAAGAACGTTTCCTCTTACCCCGTAAGCTTCAAGCTTTTTCAATAAAATATCATGTTGCACGTAGTCGAATGCCTGGGTCATGTCACAAAATATCGCACATACTGGTTTATTTATATCCATATTTGTCATAATAGTATGCAAAAAGTCATAAATTGCCATGTTAATTGTCTTGTTTTTCCTAAATCCTTTTTGTTCGTTGCAAAGAATATTATTTTTCTCTAAATAAAAATTAAGTTCCATATAAATGTACTCTTCAATTATTCTCGAGAATATCGGAATCAACGAAATCGGTCTGTAGTTTTCCATAAACTCTCTATCTTGTTTTTTGAATAGTGGCTTTAATATAGATTTTTTTAAGGAATTTGGGAAAGTACTGACACTGTTTGTGTTCTTAAGGGGTCGAATGATTCTTAACACAACGTTTGGTGAACATGGAGCCATAAACAGAGTCTTTCCTATTTATAATATTCTTAGTGACTCTGTCTCCTGAATTAATAATGGGCTGAATTTTGTCAGCAAAATAATTATTAAATACATTACAAATGCACTTTGGATCAGAGATGACTTTGTTATTATTAATTATAAGTTTATTAATGTTATTCTTTGGAATATTTAACTTTGACTGGTTTATAATTTGCCATGTAGTTTTCGATTTATTATATGATGTCTTTATTTTATGGGTATTTTGAGCTCGTTGAGTTAAATTAATAATCTTTTTAAAGAGCTTCGTATAATTTTTAAATATTATTTTATTCTGGAGAGTAGGTTTTAATCGGAACTGCCAAAGTAATTGCCGTTTTTTCACACTGCATCTTTTAATTCATTTTTGTTTTTTATGCACATTAATCGAAATCATAGTTTCGGGGAAGCACTGTTTGTATAGCAACGAGAAGATATCTGAAAACGAATTAAACGCTACATTTGGGTCATTTGCTTCATATACTTCTGAAAACGACAGACTCCGCAGATAGGCTTTAAATTTATTAATGTTATCGTTACTATAATCACGTTTTCTCCTACTCCACCGACTAAAAGTACATATCGTGCTTATTGGGCATTTCAGTAGTTGGGCTGTGTGATCCGATAACGCTAATTCTAATACCGACGATTGACAGCGCCTGTTAAAGTTATGCGCAAAATTGTCAATGCATGTTTTGCTGTTAATACGAGTTGGTTGATAAAGCTCTAGTTTCAAGTTAAAACTTACTAACATATTTTCGAATTCTATTGACTGATTAGTTCTTTTAAGTACATCTATATTAAAGTCTCCCGCTACTACAATATTTTTACAATCTGTTTTTATTAAAAATTGTAATATGTGTTCTAATTTATTAATACATTCATTGAAATTATTAGAATTTGGTACTCTGTAAATACAAACACATACAATTTTATGGATAGTCAGTTCAATGGCACAACATTCAAAGACACCACTTGCAGATATTTTTGCTATTTTTGGCAGTTCTCTCCATTGGTGATCGGATCTCACTAGTATGCAAGCTCCACCTCTTTTGGTTTCATTTCGATTGAAACAGGCTGCTAGGCTGTAATTGTACAGAGTCAGATGTTTTTCATACGGTTCCATCATAAAATGCTCCGTAATACATAAGACATCTACGACTATGTTTCTATAAATTAATTCATTTAAACAAACTGCAAGAGAATCGCATTTGGATAGCAGTCCTGCAATATTTTGGTGCATGATGTAAATATGTTAAGTCAAGAAAAAAATTATCTCCTGTTTTATTAGCGTCAATCAAACTTTGATATATGTCATCATGTTTCATAATGTCAATCATTAAGTCCAGCAGATCCTTAAATATAGTACATAGTCCAAGTTTATTTATTATACCAGAATATTTGTTAAACATACTACAGTCATATTCCAGATTTAGGTTACTATCCAGAAGGAACGCGTGTCCATGAGTCAATATTTCCAAGTATAAAAGATTGTTAAATGTCTCCACTCGACAGTTGAATAAACTAATGTCAAATGGATACTTATATGTTGGCATACAAATAATGATGTTAAGATAACGACAAAGATAACGACAAAGATAAGGACAAAGTTAACGACAAAGATAACGACAAAGATAAGGACAAAGATAACGACAAAGATAACGACAAAGATAACGACAAAGATAGCGACAAAGATAACGACAAAGATAACGACAAAGATAACGACAAAGATAAGGACAAAGATAAGGACAAAGATAACGACAAAGATAACGACAAAGATAACGACAAAGATAAGGACAAAGATAACGACAAAGATGAGGACAAAGATAAGACAAAGATAACGACAAAGATAAGGACAAAGATAACGACAAAGATAACGACGAAGATAACGACAAAGATAACGACAAAGATAAGGACAAAGATAACGACAAAGATAACGACAAAGATAACGACAAAGATAACGACAAAGATAACGACAAAGATAACGACAAAGATAACGACAAAGATAACGACAAAGATAACGACAAAGATAACGACAAAGATAACGACAAAGATAACGACAAAGATAACGACAAAGATAACGACAAAGATAACGACAAAGATAACGACAAAGATAAGGACAAAGATAAGGACAAAGATAAGGACAAAGATAACGACAAAGATAACGACAAAGATAACGACAAAGATAACGACAAAGATAAGGACAAAGATAAGGACAAAGATAAGGACAAAGATAAGGACAAAGATAAGGACAAAGATAACGACAAAGATAACGACAAAGATAACGACAATGATAAGGACAAAGATAACGACAAAGATAAGGACAAAGATAACGACAAAGATAACGACAAAAATAAGGACAAAGATAACGACAAAGATAAGGACAAAGATAAGGACAAAGATAAGACAATTTCTTTATTAGTTGAGTTACCCCAAAAGATAACCCCATATCTGAGAACAGATTCAGTTAGCCCGTAGTAAGCGGTTAATAACGCATCTACGTTAACCGTTCGTGAAAGCATATGCAAGGCGTACGCACTACTGCTTATTCTTTTAGTCAGGGTCTCAATGTGCGCCTTCCAATTTAAATTCCGATCGATTGTCAGTCCTAGAAACTTAGTTGTATTAACTGTGTCAATCGTAATGTCATTGTACTTTATGTCAAGATTAGGAAGAGTCAGTGAGCGTTGGCCAAAATGCATCATAACTGTCTTATTTAAATTTATTTTTAAATGGTTATTATCCTCCCATTCTATAATTTTTAGCAAAGTATTACTTATTTCCTCTTTATAGAAATCTATTTGATTGCACGGTATTGTTATTGTACTGTCATCTGCGAATAATGTCACCGGATGTTTGATTGCCATTGGAAAGTCATTTATATAGATAGTAAAAAGCGGTGGTCCCAGTATACTTCCTTGTGGAACTCCGTAGACAACGTCGCGTTCATCCGATACAAATATTTCTTCTCTTTTGGTACTAGTATTTAGTCTGCTTATTTCAGTCATTTCTTTTCTGTAAGTTAGGTACGATTTTAAGAGCTCAAGAACGTTTCCTCTTACCCCGTAAGCTTCAAGCTTTTTCAATAAAATATCATGTTGCACGTAGTCGAATGCCTGGGTCATGTCACAAAATATCGCACATACTGGTTTATTTATATCCCTATTTGTCATAATAGTATGCAAAAAGTCATAAATTGCCATGTTAATTGTCTTGTTTTTCCTAAATCCTTTTTGTTCGTTGCAAAGAATATTATTTTTCTCTAAATAAAAATTAAGTTCCATATAAATGTACTCTTCAATTATTCTCGAGAATATTGGAATCAACGAAATCGGTCTGTAGTTTTCCATAAACTCTCTATCTTGTTTTTTGAATAGTGGCTTTATTATAGGTTTTTTTAAGGAATTTGGGAAAGTACCTTCGCTAATACACAAATTTATAATGTAGCTCAACGGGCAACAAATTTCTTCAGCAACTGCTTTGATTATTTTTGTGCAGATGCCATCGTAACCGACACTGTTTGTGTTCTTAAGGGCTCGAATGATTCTTAACACAACGTTTGGTAAACATGGAGCCATAAACAGAGTCTTTCCTATTTATAATATTCTTAGTGACTCTGTCTCCTGAATTAATAATGGGCTGAATTTTGTCAGCAAAATAATTATTAAATACATTACAAATGCACTTTGGATCAGAGATGACTTTGTTATTATTAATTACTAGCACTTCGCCCGCGACTTCGTCTGCGTAGACTTTAGAGGTGGCACGCAACTTCTTTGTCCCATATTCGAATTCTCGGATAACCACCTTCATGATTCTTTTCTGCTAGTTTGCGAGTCTTTACTGTCCGTACTTTCAGCTCCAGAACTACTTCGACATGTTTCTGGTATTCTGGTACTTGTGAATCTTTAGCGCTCATAGCTCCAGCCCAGAAAAAAACTTCGATATGTTTCGGTTCTCCTGGTATTTTTTAATGTTAACTACTCACAATTCCAGCTTCGGAAACACTTCGACATGTTTCTAGTATCCTGGTACTTGTGAATCTTTTACGCTCATAATTGCAGCCCGGAAAAAACCGCTATGTGTTTCTGTTCTCGTGGTACTTTTGAATCCTTACCACTCAAAATTCCAGCACCTGAAACATTAAAACATGTTTCTGGTCTCCTAGTACTTGTGAATCTTTAGCGCTTACAATTCCTGCCGAAAATATAATTTGACATGTTTTTGATCTCCTGGTATCTACGTGTGAATCTGTAGCGCTCATAATTACAGCCCGAAAATACTTCGACATATTTCTAATCTCTTGGTACTTTTGAATCCTAACTGCTCCCAACTCCAACCCTGGAAATATTTCGACATGTATCTGGTCTCCTGGTACATAATAAATCTTTTACGCTCATAATTCCTGCCCGGAAAATACCTCCACATTTTTCTGTTGTTCTGGTACTTTTGAATCTTTACCGCTCATAAGTTTTGCTCCGGAAATATTTCGACATGTTTCTGGTCTCCTGGTCCTTTTGAATTTTTTGCATTCACAATCTTAGCCACGAAAATATTTCGACATGTTTTTGGTCTCCTGGTACATAATGAATCTTTAGCGCTCATAATTCCAGCCCGGAAAATACTTCAATATTTTTCTGTTCTGTTCTTCAATAATTTTCGTGATACCTTTGAATCCTAGCCGCTCACGATTCCAGTGCCGGAAATATTTCGACATGTTTCTGGTCTCCTGGTACTTGTGAATCTTTAGTGCTCACAATTTCGGCCAAAAAAATACTTTGACACGTTTCTAGTCTCCTGTTACATGTGCATCTATAGCGTTTACAATTCCAGCCCGGAAAAAAACATCGACATACATTGTTCTGTTTGACTGTTAAAAAAAAACAAATAATATTCTAGCTCAAAAATACTTTTATATCGTTCTGTTCTCCTGGTACTTGTGAATCTGTAGCGCTCATTATTCTAGCCCCGAAAATACTTCTACATGTATCTGATCTCTTGATGCTTTTGAATCCTAACTGCTCACAATTCCAACCCTGGAAATACTTTGACATATTTCTGGTCTCCTAGTACATAAAGAATCTTTAGCGCTCATAATTCCTGCCCTGAAAAACTTCCACATTTTTATGTTATTTTGGTACTTTTGAATCCTTACCGCTCATATTTCTAGTGCGGAAATATTTCGACAAATTTCTGGTCTCCTGGGAATCTTTAGCATTCACAATCCTAGCTCCGAAAATACTTCGACATGTTTCTTATCTCCTGGTACTTCTAACCGGTCACAATTCCAGCGCCGGAAAAATTTCGACATGTTTATGGTCTCCTGGTACTTGTGAATCTTTAGCGCTCATAATTTCAGCCAAAGAAATTCTTCAAACATGTTTCTGTTCACCTGTCACATGTGAATCTATAGCGTTTACAATTCCAGCCCGGAAAAAACTTCAACATACATATTTCTGTTCGACGGTATAAAAAATTAATATTCTTGCCCAAAAATACTTTAACATCGTTCTGTTCTCCTGCTACTTGTGAATCTTAAGCGCTCCCAATTTCAGCCCCGGAAATACTAAGACATGTTTCTGTTCTCCTGGTACTTTTGAATCTGAAGTACTAAGGCAGCAGAAGCGCTGGGTTTCCACTTCCTCCTCAGTCTTCGTTAAGCGTTGCCTTTTACCGGGATAAAAAGTAGCCTATGTTTGATTCCAGGATGTGAACTATATGTGTGCCAAATTTCATCCAAATCCCTTCAGCCATTTTTGCCTGATTGACATACAAACATACAAACATACAAACATACAAACATACAAACATACAAACATACAAACATACAAACATACAAACATACAAACATACAAACATACAAACATACAAACATACAAACATACAAACATACAAACATACAAACATACAAACATTCACATCCTACTAATATTATAAACTAGCACTTCGCCCGCGACTTCGTCTGCGAAGACTTTAGAGGTGGCGCGCAACTTCTTTGTCCCCCCATATTCTCATTCTCGGATATTCACCATCATGATTCTTTTCTGCTAGTTTGCGAGTCTTAACTGTCCAAACTTTCAGCTCCAGAACTACTTCGACATGTTTCTGGTACTTGTGAATCTTTAGTGCTCATAACTACAGCCCAGAAAAAAACTTCGATATGTTTCGGTTCTCCTGGTATTTTTAAATATTAAACACTCACAATTCCAGCTTCGGAAATACTTCGACATGTTTCTAGTATCCTGGTACTTGTGAATCTTTTACGCTCATAATTACAGCCCGGAACAAACCGCTATATGTTTCTGTTCTCGTGGTACTTTTGAATCCTTACCACTCAAAATTCCAGCGCCTGAAACATTAAAACATGTTTCTGGTCTCTTATTACTTGTGAATCTTTAGCGCTTACAATACCTGCCGAAAATATAATTACCGCCTGAAAATACTTCGACATATTTCTAATCTCTTGGTACTTTGGAATCCTTACTGCTCCCAACTCCAACCCTGGAAATATTTCGACATATATCTGGTCTCCTGGTACATAATGAATCTTTTACGCTCATAATTCCTGCCCGGAAAATACCTCCACATTTTTCTGTTGTTCTGGTACTATTTAATCCTTACCGCTCACAAGTTTTGCTCCGGAAATATTTCGACATGTTTCTGGTCTCCTGGTCCTTTTAAATTTTTAGCATTCACAATCTTAGCCACGAAAATACTTAGACATGTTTTTGGTCTCCTGGTATATAATGAATCTTTAGCGCTCATAATTCCAGCCCGGAAAATACTTCAACATTTTTCTGTTCTCGTGATACCTTTGAATCCTAGCCGCTCACGATTCCAGTGCCGGAAATATTTCGACATGTTTCTAGTCTCCTGGTACTTGTGAATATTTAGTGGTCACAATTTCGGCCAAAAAACTACTTTGACATGTTTCTAGTCTCGTGTCACATGTGAATCTATAGCGTTTACAATTCCAGCCCGGAAAAAACATCAACGTAGATTGTTCTGTTTGACTGTTAAAAAAAAAAACAAAAAATATTCTAGCTCAAAAATACTTTTACATCGTTCTGTTCTCCTGGTACTTGTGAATCTGTAGCGCTCACAATTCCAACCCTGAAAATACTTCGACATATTTCTGGTCTCCTAGTAAATAAAGAATCTTTAGCGCTCATAATTCCTGCTCGGAAAAACTTCCATATTTTAATGTTGTTTTGGTACTTTTGAATCCTTACCGCTCATATTTCTAGTGTTGGATGAAATTTGGCACATATATAGCTCACACACTGGAATCAAACATAGGCTACTTTTTATGCCGGTAAAAGGCATGGCTTAATAGAGACTGACGAGGAAGTGGAAACCCAGCGCTTCTGCTGCCTTAGTAATTCAGATTTAAAAGTACCAGGAGAACAGAAACATGTCGTAGTATTTCCGGGGCTAAAATTGGGAGCGCTAAAGATACACAAGTACCAGGATAACAGAACGATGTTAAAGTATTTTTGGTCTAGAATATGTTTTGTTTTTTTTTTAACCGTCGAACACAAAATGTATGTTGAAGTTTTTTCCGGGCTGAAATTGTAAACGCTATAGACTCACATGTGTCAGGAGACCAGAAACATGTCGAAGTATTTCTTTGGCTGAAATTATGAGTACTAAAGATTCACAAGTACTAGAAGACCATAAACATATCTAAATATTTCCGGCGCTGGAATTGTGACCGGTTAGAAATCAAAAGTACCAGGAGACCAGAAACATGTCGAAGTATTTTCGGGGCTAGGATTGTGTATGCTACAGATTTATTAGAATCAGGAGGCCAGAAACATGTCGAAATTTTTCCGGTGTTAGAATTATGAGCTGTAAGGATTCAAAAGTACCAGGAAAACCGAAAAATGTGGTCATTTTTCCCGAGCAGTAATTATGAGCGTTAAATATTCATTATGTACCAGGAGACCAGAAATATGTCGAAGTATTTCCGAGGCTGAAATTGAGAGCGCTAAAGATTCACGAGTACCAGTAGAACAGAAAGATGTTAAAGTATTTTTGGGCTAGAATATTGTTTGTTTTTTTTTAACCGTCAAACAGAAATATGTATGACGATGTTTTTTCCGGGCTGGAATAATAAATGCTATAGATCCACAAGTAACAGGAGACTAGAAACATGTGAAAGTACTTTTTTGGCCGAAGTTGTGAGCGGCTAGGATCCAAAGGTACCAGGAGACCAAAAACATGTCAAAGTATTTCCGTGGCTAGGATTGTGTATGCTAAAGTTTTACAATTACAAGGAAGCCTGAAACATGTCAAAATATTTCCGCGCTAGATATATGACGGTAAGGATTTAAAATTACCAAAACAAAAGTAAAATGTGGAAGTTTTACCCGGGTAGGAATTATTAGCGCTAAAGATTCATTATGTACCAGGAGACCAGAAACATGTAGAAGTATTTTCGGGGCTGGAATAATGAGCACTACAAATTCACAAGTACCAGGAGAGCAAATTTTTTTTTAATGTTTCCCGCGCTGGAATTTTGAGTGGTTAGGATTCAAAAGTGAAGAAGGAAAACAAAAACATATAGCGGTTTCTTCCGGGCTGTAATTAAGAGCGTTACCACCAGCATGCAGCAGCCGCGCATTCCTGGTCAGCATCCTCAGCCTCTATCATCTTCATCAGCGGCAAGCACACTGCACCTTCGGCCAGTCACATGAAGAGCCATGAAGAGTCTCTCCTGATCTACGCCAGCAGTTTCACTGGGGCACCGCAGACAGATCCGACTCACCGAGAACTGTGCGACTTCCGTTTCCAACTCACTGGAACCAACTTTCCACTGGCCTGGCAAGCATCTTAGGATATATGGACGACTCATCCACTATCGACCAACGAAAAACCAACGGAGCAAATCTACATCGCAACAAAAAGAACCGCGACGCCATCTATCCAACTAGCAGCGAAATACTTAGTTGAAATCCTGCATCGCGCAAGCAGAGTTTACCGTGCGATTTGAACATATTATACATCAGCCCGAATATCAACTATCGGGCAGATGCCTGCCAGACACAACACCAGTCTGGTCGGAGTATCCTCCTTTAGAATTTTTTGCGAGACTTTACTCTCTGTTCCGCTTACCCCAAAAAAAACTCACAAACTTCCAGAATAAAAAATCATGAATATGTATTTCCGAGAATGAGAATATGGGACAAAGAAGTTGCGCGCCACCTCTAAAGTCTACGCAGACGAAGTCGCGGGTGAGGTGCTAGTTTATAATATTAGTAGGATAAGTTTATTAATGTTATTCTTTGGAATATTTAACTTTGACTGGTTTATAATTTGCCATGTAGTTTTCGATTTATTATATGATGTCTTTATTTTATGGGTATTTTGAGCTCGTTGAGTTAAATTAATAATCTTTTTAAAGAGCTTCGTATAATTTTTAAATATTATTTTATTCTGGAGAGTAGGTTTTAATCGGAACTGCCAAAGTAATTGCCGTTTTTTCACACTGCATCTTTTAATTCATTTTTGTTTTTTATGCACATTAATCGAAATCATAGTTTCGGGGAAGCACTGTTTGTATAGCAACGAGAAGATATCTGAAAACGAATTAAACGCTACATTTGGGTCATTTGCTTCATATACTTCTGAAAACGACAGACTCCGCAGATAGGCTTTAAATTTATTAATGTTATCGTTACTATAATCACGTTTTCTCCTACTCCACCGACTAAAAGTACATATCGTGCTTATTGGGCATTTCAGTAGTTGGGCTGTGTGATCCGATAACGCTAATTCTAATACCGACGATTGACAGCGCCTGTTAAAGTTATGCGCAAAATTGTCAATGCATGTTTTGCTGTTAATACGAGTTGGTTGATAAAGCTCCAGTTTCAAGTTAAAACTTACTAACATATTTTCGAATTCTATTGACTGATTAGTTCTTTAAAGTACATCTATATTAAAGTCTCCCGCTAATACAATATTTTTACAATCTGTTTTTATTAAAAATTGTAATATGTGTTCCAATTTATTAATACATTCATTGAAATTATTAGAATTTGGTACTCTGTAAATACAAACACATACAATTTTATGGATAGTCAGTTCAATGGCACAACATTCAAAGACACCACTTGCAGATATTTTTGCTATTTTTGGCAGTTCTCTCCATTGGTGATCGGATCTCACTAGTATGCAAGCTCCACCTCTTTTGGTTTCATTTCGATTGAAACAGGCTGCTAGGCTGTAATTGTACAGAGTCAGATGTTTTTCATACGGTTCCATCATAAAATGCTCCGTAATACATAAGACATCTACGACTATGTTTCTATAAATTAATTCATTTAAACAAACTGCAAGAGAATCGCATTTGGATAGCAGTCCTGCAATATTTTGGTGCATGATGTAAATATGTTAAGTCAAGAAAAAAATTATCTCCTGTTTTATTAGCGTCAATCAAACTTTGATATATGTCATCATGTTTCATAATGTCAATCATTAAGTCCAGCAGATCCTTAAATATAGTACATAGTCCAAGTTTATTTATTATACCAGAATATTTGTTAAACATACTACAGTCATATTCCAGATTTAGGTTACTATCCAGAAGGAACGCGTGTCCATGAGTCAATATTTCCAAGTATAAAAGATTGTTAAATGTCTCCACTCGACAGTTGAATAAACTAATGTCAAATGGATACTTATATGTTGGCATAAAAATAATGATGTTAAGATAACGACAAAGATAACGACAAAGATAAGGACAAAGATAACGACAAAGATAACGACAAAGATAACGACAAAGTTAACGACAAAGATAACGACAAAGATAAGGAAAAAGATAACGACAAAGATAACGACAAAGATAACGACAAAGATAACGACAAAGATAACGACAAAGATAACGACAAAGATAACGACAAAGATAAGGACAAAGATAAGGACAAAGATAACGACAAAGATAAGGACAAAGATAACGACAACGATAAGGACAAAGATAACGACAAAGATAACGACAAAGATAACGACAAAGATAACGACAAAGATAACGACAAAGATAACGACAAAGATAACGACAAAGATAAGGACAAAGATAAGGACAAAGATAAGGACAAAGATAAGGACAAAGATAACGACAAAGATAACGACGAAGATAACGACAAAGATAACGACAAAGATAACGACAAAGATAACGACAAAGATAACGACAAAGATAAGGACAAAGATAAGGATAAAGATAAGACAATTTCTTTATTAGTTGAGTTACCCCAAAAGATAACCCCATATCTGAGAACAGATTCAGTTAGCCCGTAGTAAGCGGTTAATAACGCATCTACGTTAACCGTTCGTGAAAGCATATGCAAGGCGTACGCACTACTGCTTATTCTTTTAGTCAGGGTCTCAATGTGCGCCTTCCAATTTAAATTCCGATCGATTGTCAGTCCTAGAAACTTAGTTGTATTAACTGTGTCAATCGTAATGTCATTGTACTTTATGTCAAGATTAGGAAGAGTCAGTGAGCGTTGGCCAAAATGCATCATAACTGTCTTATTTAAATTTATTTTTAAATGGTTATTATCCACCCATTCTATAATTTTTAGCAAAGTATTACTTATTTCCTCTTTATAGAAATCTATTTGATTGCACGGTATTGTTATTGTACTGTCATCTGCGAATAATGTCACCGGATGTTTGATTGCCATTGGAAAGTCATTTATATAGATAGTTAAAAGCGGTGGTCCCAGTATACTTCCTTGTGGAACTCCGTAGACAACGTCGCGTTCATCCGATACAAATATTTCTTCTCTTTTGGTACTAGTATTTAGTCTGCTTATTTCAGTCATTTCTTTTCTGTAAGTTAGGTACGATTTTAAGAGCTCAAGAACGTTTCCTCTTACCCCGTAAGCTTCAAGCTTTTTCAATAAAATATCATGTTGCACGTAGTCGAATGCCTGGGTCATGTCACAAAATATCGCACATACTGGTTTATTTATATCCATATTTGTCATAATAGTATGCAAAAAGTCATAAATTGCCATGTTAATTGTCTTGTTTTTCCTAAATCCTTTTTGTTCGTTGCAAAGAATATTATTTTTCTCTAAATAAAAATTAAGTTCCATATAAATGTACTCTTCAATTATTCTCGAGAATATCGGAATCAACGAAATCGGTCTGTAGTTTTCCATAAACTCTCTATCTTGTTTTTTGAATAGTGGCTTTAATATAGATTTTTTTAAGGAATTTGGGAAAGTACTGACACTGTTTGTGTTCTTAAGGGGTCGAATGATTCTTAACACAACGTTTGGTGAACATGGAGCCATAAACAGAGTCTTTCCTATTTATAATATTCTTAGTGACTCTGTCTCCTGAATTAATAATGGGCTGAATTTTGTCAGCAAAATAATTATTAAATACATTACAAATGCACTTTGGATCAGAGATGACTTTGTTATTATTAATTATAAGTTTATTAATGTTATTCTTTGGAATATTTAACTTTGACTGGTTTATAATTTGCCATGTAGTTTTCGATTTATTATATGATGTCTTTATTTTATGGGTATTTTGAGCTCGTTGAGTTAAATTAATAATCTTTTTAAAGAGCTTCGTATAATTTTTAAATATTATTTTATTCTGGAGAGTAGGTTTTAATCGGAACTGCCAAAGTAATTGCCGTTTTTTCACACTGCATCTTTTAATTCATTTTTGTTTTTTATGCACATTAATCGAAATCATAGTTTCGGGGAAGCACTGTTTGTATAGCAACGAGAAGATATCTGAAAACGAATTAAACGCTACATTTGGGTCATTTGCTTCATATACTTCTGAAAACGACAGACTCCGCAGATAGGCTTTAAATTTATTAATGTTATCGTTACTATAATCACGTTTTCTCCTACTCCACCGACTAAAAGTACATATCGTGCTTATTGGGCATTTCAGTAGTTGGGCTGTGTGATCCGATAACGCTAATTCTAATACCGACGATTGACAGCGCCTGTTAAAGTTATGCGCAAAATTGTCAATGCATGTTTTGCTGTTAATACGAGTTGGTTGATAAAGCTCCAGTTTCAAGTTAAAACTTACTAACATATTTTCGAATTCTATTGACTGATTAGTTCTTTAAAGTACATCTATATTAAAGTCTCCCGCTAATACAATATTTTTACAATCTGTTTTTATTAAAAATTGTAATATGTGTTCTAATTTATTAATACATTCATTGAAATTATTAGAATTTGGTACTCTGTAAATACAAACACATACAATTTTATGGATAGTCAGTTCAATGGCACAACATTCAAAGACACCACTTGCAGATATTTTTGCTATTTTTGGCAGTTCTCTCCATTGGTGATCGGATCTCACTAGTATGCAAGCTCCACCTCTTTTGGTTTCATTTCGATTGAAACAGGCTGCTAGGCTGTAATTGTACAGAGTCAGATGTTTTTCATACGGTTCCATCATAAAATGCTCCGTAATACATAAGACATCTACGACTATGTTTCTATCAATTAATTCATTTAAACAAACTGCAAGAGAATCGCATTTGGATAGCAGTCCTGCAATATTTTGGTGCATGATGTAAATATGTTAAGTCAAGAAAAAAATTATCTCCTGTTTTATTAGCGTCAATCAAACTTTGATATATGTCATCATGTTTCATAATGTCAATCATTAAGTCCAGCAGATCCTTAAATATAGTACATAGTCCAAGTTTATTTATTATACCAGAATATTTGTTAAACATACTACAGTCATATTCCAGATTTAGGTTACTATCCAGAAGGAACGCGTGTCCATGAGTCAATATTTCCAAGTATAAAAGATTGTTAAATGTCTCCACTCGACAGTTGAATAAACTAATGTCAAATGGATACTTATATGTTAGCACACAAATAATGATGTTAAGATAACGACAAAGATAAGGACAAAGATAACGACAAAGATAACGACAAAGATAACGACAAAGATAAGGACAAAGATAAGGACAAAGATAACGACAAAGATAAGGACAAAGATAAGGACAAAGATAACGACAAAGATAACGACAAAGATAACGACAAAGATAACGACAAAGATAACGACAAAGATAACGACAAAGATAAGGACAAAGATAACGACAAAGATAAGGACAAAGATAAGACAAAGATAACGACAAAGATAACGACAAAGATAACGACAAAGATAAGGACAAAGATAAAGACAAAGATAAGGACAAAGATAAGGACAAAGATAACGACAAAGATAACGACAAAGATAACGACAAAGATAAGGACAAAGATAAGGACAAAGATAAGGACAAAGATAAGGACAAAGATAAGGACAAAGATAACGACAAAGATAACGACAAAGATAAGGACAAAGATAAGGACAAAGATAAGGACAAAGATAAGGACAAAGATAAGGACAAAGATAACGACAAAGATAACGACAAAGATAAGGACAGAGATAACGACAAAGATAACGACAAAGATAACGACAAAGATAACGACAAAGATAACGACAAAGATAACGACAAAGATAACGACAAAGATAACGACAAAGATAAGGACAAAGATAAGGATAAAGATAAGACAATTTCTTTATTAGTTGAGTTACCCCAAAAGATAACCCCATATCTGAGAACAGATTCAGTTAGCCCGTAGTAAGCGGTTAATAACGCATCTACGTTAACCGTTCGTGAAAGCATATGCAAGGCGTACGCACTACTGCTTATTCTTTTAGTCAGGGTCTCAATGTGCGCCTTCCAATTTAAATTCCGATCGATTGTCAGTCCTAGAAACTTAGTTGTATTAACTGTGTCAATCGTAATGTCATTGTACTTTATGTCAAGATTAGGAAGAGTCAGTGAGCGTTGGCCAAAATGCATCATAACTGTCTTATTTAAATTTATTTTTAAATGGTTATTATCCACCCATTCTATAATTTTTAGCAAAGTATTACTTATTTCCTCTTTATAGAAATCTATTTGATTGCACGGTATTGTTATTGTACTGTCATCTGCGAATAATGTCACCGGATGTTTGATTGCCATTGGAAAGTCATTTATATAGATAGTAAAAAGCGGTGGTCCCAGTATACTTCCTTGTGGAACTCCGTAGACAACGTCGCGTTCATCCGATACAAATATTTCTTCTCTTTTGGTACTAGTATTTAGTCTGCTTATTTCAGTCATTTCTTTTCTGTAAGTTAGGTACGATTTTAAGAGCTCAAGAACGTTTCCTCTTACCCCGTAAGCTTCAAGCTTTTTCAATAAAATATCATGTTGCACGTAGTCGAATGCCTGGGTCATGTCACAAAATATCGCACATACTGGTTTATTTATATCCATATTTGTCATAATAGTATGCAAAAAGTCATAAATTGCCATGTTAATTGTCTTGTTTTTCCTAAATCCTTTTTGTTCGTTGCAAAGAATATTGTTTTTCTCTAAATAAAAATTAAGTTCCATATTAATGTACTCTTCAATTATTCTCGAGAATATCGGAATCAACGAAATCGGTCTGTAGTTTTCCATAAACTCTCTATCTTGTTTTTTGAATAGTGGCTTTATTATAGATTTTTTTAAGGAATTTGGGAAAGTACTGACACTGTTTGTGTTCTTAAGGGCTCGAATGATTCTTAACACAACGTTTGGTAAACATGGAGCCATAAAAAGAGTCTTTCCTATTTATAATATTCTTAGTGACTCTGTCTCCTGAATTAATAATGGGCTGAATTTTGTCAGCAAAATAATTATTAAATACATTACAAATGCACTTTGGATCAGAGATGACTTTGTTATTATTAATTATAAGTTTATTAATGTTATTCTTTGGAATATTTAACTTTGACTGGTTTATAATTTGCCATGTAGTTTTCGATTTAATAAGGACAAAGATAAGACAAAGATAACGACAAAGATAACGACAAAGATAAAGACAAAGATAACGACAAAGATAAGGACAAAGATAACGACAAAGATAACGACGAAGATAACGACAAAGATAACGACAAAGATAACGACAAAGATAACGACAAAGATAACGACAAAGATAACGACAAAGATAAGGACAAAGATAACGACAAAGATAACGACGAAGATAACGACAAAGATAACGACAAAGATAAGGACAAAGATAACGACAAAGATAACGACAAAGATAACGACAAAGATAACGACAAAGATAAGGACAAAGATAAGGATAAAGATAAGACAATTTCTTTATTAGTTGAGTTACCCCAAAAGATAACCCCATATCTGAGAACAGATTCAGTTAGCCCGTAGTAAGCGGTTAATAACGCATCTACGTTAACCGTTCGTGAAAGCATATGCAAGGCGTACGCACTACTGCTTATTCTTTTAGTCAGGGTCTCAGTGTGCGCCTTCCAATTTAAATTCCGATCGATTGTCAGTCCTAGAAACTTAGTTGTATTAACTGTGTCAATCGTAATGTCATTGTACTTTATGTCAAGATTAGGAAGAGTCAGTGAGCGTTGGCCAAAATGCATCATAACTGTCTTATTTAAATTTATTTTTAAATGGTTATTATCCTCCCATTCTATAATTTTTAGCAAAGTATTACTTATTTCCTCTTTATAGAAATCTATTTGATTGCACGGTATTGTTATTGTACTGTCATCTGCGAATAATGTCACCGGATGTTTGATTGCCATTGGAAAGTCATTTATATAGATAGTAAAAAGCGGTGGTCCCAGTATACTTCCTTGTGGAACTCCGTAGACAACGTCGCGTTCATCCGATACAAATATTTCTTCTCTTTTGGTACTAGTATTTAGTCTGCTTATTTCAGTCATTTCTTTTCTGTAAGTTAGGTACGATTTTAAGAGCTCAAGAACGTTTCCTCTTACCCCGTAAGCTTCAAGCTTTTTCAATAAAATATCATGTTGCACGTAGTCGAATGCCTGGGTCATGTCACAAAATATCGCACATACTGGTTTATTTATATCCCTATTTGTCATAATAGTATGCAAAAAGTCATAAATTGCCATGTTAATTGTCTTGTTTTTCCTAAATCCTTTTTGTTCGTTGCAAAGAATATTATTTTTCTCTAAATAAAAATTAAGTTCCATATAAATGTACTCTTCAATTATTCTCGAGAATATTGGAATCAACGAAATCGGTCTGTAGTTTTCCATAAACTCTCTATCTTGTTTTTTGAATAGTGGCTTTATTATAGGTTTTTTTAAGGAATTTGGGAAAGTACCTTCGCTAATACACAAATTTATAATGTAGCTCAACGGGCAACAAATTTCTTCAGCAACTGCTTTGATTATTTTTGTGCAGATGCCATCGTAACCGACACTGTTTGTGTTCTTAAGGGCTCGAATGATTCTTAACACAACGTTTGGTAAACATGGAGCCATAAACAGAGTCTTTCCTATTTATAATATTCTTAGTGACTCTGTCTCCTGAATTAATAATGGGCTGAATTTTGTCAGCAAAATAATTATTAAATACATTACAAATGCACTTTGGATCAGAGATGACTTTGTTATTATTAATTACTAGCACTTCGCCCGCGACTTCGTCTGCGTAGACTTTAGAGGTGGCACGCAACTTCTTTGTCCCATATTCGAATTCTCGGATAACCACCTTCATGATTCTTTTCTGCTAGTTTGCGAGTCTTTACTGTCCGTACTTTCAGCTCCAGAACTACTTCGACATGTTTCTGGTATTCTGGTACTTGTGAATCTTTAGCGCTCATAGCTCCAGCCCAGAAAAAAACTTCGATATGTTTCGGTTCTCCTGGTATTTTTTAATGTTAACTACTCACAATTCCAGCTTCGGAAACACTTCGACATGTTTCTAGTATCCTGGTACTTGTGAATCTTTTACGCTCATAATTGCAGCCCGGAAAAAACCGCTATGTGTTTCTGTTCTCGTGGTACTTTTGAATCCTTACCACTCAAAATTCCAGCACCTGAAACATTAAAACATGTTTCTGGTCTCCTAGTACTTGTGAATCTTTAGCGCTTACAATTCCTGCCGAAAATATAATTTGACATGTTTTTGATCTCCTGGTATCTACGTGTGAATCTGTAGCGCTCATAATTACAGCCCGAAAATACTTCGACATATTTCTAATCTCTTGGTACTTTTGAATCCTAACTGCTCCCAACTCCAACCCTGGAAATATTTCGACATGTATCTGGTCTCCTGGTACATAATAAATCTTTTACGCTCATAATTCCTGCCCGGAAAATACCTCCACATTTTTCTGTTGTTCTGGTACTTTTGAATCTTTACCGCTCATAAGTTTTGCTCCGGAAATATTTCGACATGTTTCTGGTCTCCTGGTCCTTTTGAATTTTTTGCATTCACAATCTTAGCCACGAAAATATTTCGACATGTTTTTGGTCTCCTGGTACATAATGAATCTTTAGCGCTCATAATTCCAGCCCGGAAAATACTTCAATATTTTTCTGTTCTGTTCTTCAATAATTTTCGTGATACCTTTGAATCCTAGCCGCTCACGATTCCAGTGCCGGAAATATTTCGACATGTTTCTGGTCTCCTGGTACTTGTGAATCTTTAGTGCTCACAATTTCGGCCAAAAAAATACTTTGACACGTTTCTAGTCTCCTGTTACATGTGCATCTATAGCGTTTACAATTCCAGCCCGGAAAAAAACATCGACATACATTGTTCTGTTTGACTGTTAAAAAAAAACAAATAATATTCTAGCTCAAAAATACTTTTATATCGTTCTGTTCTCCTGGTACTTGTGAATCTGTAGCGCTCATTATTCTAGCCCCGAAAATACTTCTACATGTATCTGATCTCTTGATGCTTTTGAATCCTAACTGCTCACAATTCCAACCCTGGAAATACTTTGACATATTTCTGGTCTCCTAGTACATAAAGAATCTTTAGCGCTCATAATTCCTGCCCTGAAAAACTTCCACATTTTTATGTTATTTTGGTACTTTTGAATCCTTACCGCTCATATTTCTAGTGCGGAAATATTTCGACAAATTTCTGGTCTCCTGGGAATCTTTAGCATTCACAATCCTAGCTCCGAAAATACTTCGACATGTTTCTTATCTCCTGGTACTTCTAACCGGTCACAATTCCAGCGCCGGAAAAATTTCGACATGTTTATGGTCTCCTGGTACTTGTGAATCTTTAGCGCTCATAATTTCAGCCAAAGAAATTCTTCAAACATGTTTCTGTTCACCTGTCACATGTGAATCTATAGCGTTTACAATTCCAGCCCGGAAAAAACTTCAACATACATATTTCTGTTCGACGGTATAAAAAATTAATATTCTTGCCCAAAAATACTTTAACATCGTTCTGTTCTCCTGCTACTTGTGAATCTTAAGCGCTCCCAATTTCAGCCCCGGAAATACTAAGACATGTTTCTGTTCTCCTGGTACTTTTGAATCTGAAGTACTAAGGCAGCAGAAGCGCTGGGTTTCCACTTCCTCCTCAGTCTTCGTTAAGCGTTGCCTTTTACCGGGATAAAAAGTAGCCTATGTTTGATTCCAGGATGTGAACTATATGTGTGCCAAATTTCATCCAAATCCCTTCAGCCATTTTTGCCTGATTGACATACAAACATACAAACATACAAACATACAAACATACAAACATACAAACATACAAACATACAAACATACAAACATACAAACATACAAACATACAAACATACAAACATACAAACATACAAACATACAAACATACAAACATACAAACATACAAACATACAAACATACAAACATACAAACATACAAACATACAAACATACAAACATACAAACATACAAACATACAAACATACAAACATACAAACATACAAACATACAAACATACAAACATACAAACATACAAACATACAAACATACAAACATACAAACATACAAACATACAAACATTCACATCCTACTAATATTATAAACTAGCACTTCGCCCGCGACTTCGTCTGCGAAGACTTTAGAGGTGGCGCGCAACTTCTTTGTCCCCCCATATTCTCATTCTCGGATATTCACCATCATGATTCTTTTCTGCTAGTTTGCGAGTCTTAACTGTCCAAACTTTCAGCTCCAGAACTACTTCGACATGTTTCTGGTACTTGTGAATCTTTAGTGCTCATAACTACAGCCCAGAAAAAAACTTCGATATGTTTCGGTTCTCCTGGTATTTTTAAATATTAAACACTCACAATTCCAGCTTCGGAAATACTTCGACATGTTTCTAGTATCCTGGTACTTGTGAATCTTTTACGCTCATAATTACAGCCCGGAACAAACCGCTATATGTTTCTGTTCTCGTGGTACTTTTGAATCCTTACCACTCAAAATTCCAGCGCCTGAAACATTAAAACATGTTTCTGGTCTCTTATTACTTGTGAATCTTTAGCGCTTACAATACCTGCCGAAAATATAATTACCGCCTGAAAATACTTCGACATATTTCTAATCTCTTGGTACTTTGGAATCCTTACTGCTCCCAACTCCAACCCTGGAAATATTTCGACATATATCTGGTCTCCTGGTACATAATGAATCTTTTACGCTCATAATTCCTGCCCGGAAAATACCTCCACATTTTTCTGTTGTTCTGGTACTATTTAATCCTTACCGCTCACAAGTTTTGCTCCGGAAATATTTCGACATGTTTCTGGTCTCCTGGTCCTTTTAAATTTTTAGCATTCACAATCTTAGCCACGAAAATACTTAGACATGTTTTTGGTCTCCTGGTATATAATGAATCTTTAGCGCTCATAATTCCAGCCCGGAAAATACTTCAACATTTTTCTGTTCTCGTGATACCTTTGAATCCTAGCCGCTCACGATTCCAGTGCCGGAAATATTTCGACATGTTTCTAGTCTCCTGGTACTTGTGAATATTTAGTGGTCACAATTTCGGCCAAAAAACTACTTTGACATGTTTCTAGTCTCGTGTCACATGTGAATCTATAGCGTTTACAATTCCAGCCCGGAAAAAACATCAACGTAGATTGTTCTGTTTGACTGTTAAAAAACAAAACAAAAAATATTCTAGCTCAAAAATACTTTTACATCGTTCTGTTCTCCTGGTACTTGTGAATCTGTAGCGCTCACAATTCCAACCCTGAAAATACTTCGACATATTTCTGGTCTCCTAGTAAATAAAGAATCTTTAGCGCTCATAATTCCTGCTCGGAAAAACTTCCATATTTTAATGTTGTTTTGGTACTTTTGAATCCTTACCGCTCATATTTCTAGTGCGGAAAAATGTCGACAAATTTCTGGCCTCCTGGGAATCTATAGCATTCACAATCCTAGCTCCGAAAATACTTCGACATGTTTCTTATCTCCTGGTACTTTTGAATTCTAACCGGTTACAATTCCAGCGCCGGAAAAATTTCGACATGTTTATGGTCTCCTGGTACTTGTGAATCTTTAGCGCTCATAATTTCAGCCAAAGAAATACTTTAACATGTTTCTGTTCACCTGTCACATGTGAATCTATATAGCGTTTACAATTCCAACCCGGAAAAAACTGCAACATACATATTTCTGTTCGACGGTAAAAAAAAAATATTCTTGCCCAAAAATACTTTAACATCGTTCTGTTCTCCTGGTACTTGTGAATCTTAAGTGTTTCCAATTTCAGCCCCGGAAATACTACGACATGTTTCTGTTCTCCTGGTACTTTTGAATCTGAAGTACTAAGGCAGCAGAAGCGCTGGGTTTCCACTTCCTCCTCAGTCTTCGTTAAGCGTTGCCTTTTACCGGGATAAAAAGTAGCCTATGTTTGATTCCAGGATGTGAACTCTATGTGTGCCAAATTTCATCCAAATCCCTTCAGCCATTTTTGCCTGATTGAGGCACAAACATAACATACAAACATACAAACATACAAACATACAAACATACAAACATACAAACATACAAACATACAAACATTCACATTTATAATATTAGTAGGATGTGAATGTTTGTATGTTTGTATGTTTGTATGTTTGTGCCTCAATCAGGCAAAAATGGCTGAAGGGATTTGGATGAAATTTGGCACATATATAGCTCACACACTGGAATCAAACATAGGCTACTTTTTATGCCGGTAAAAGGCATGGCTTAATAGAGACTGACGAGGAAGTGGAAACCCAGCGCTTCTGCTGCCTTAGTAATTCAGATTTAAAAGTACCAGGAGAACAGAAACATGTCGTAGTATTTCCGGGGCTAAAATTGGGAGCGCTAAAGATACACAAGTACCAGGATAACAGAACGATGTTAAAGTATTTTTGGTCTAGAATATGTTTTGTTTTTTTTTTAACCGTCGAACACAAAATGTATGTTGAAGTTTTTTCCGGGCTGAAATTGTAAACGCTATAGACTCACATGTGTCAGGAGACCAGAAACATGTCGAAGTATTTCTTTGGCTGAAATTATGAGTACTAAAGATTCACAAGTACTAGAAGACCATAAACATGTCTAAATATTTCCGGCGCTGGAATTGTGACCGGTTAGAAATCAAAAGTACCAGGAGACCAGAAACATGTCGAAGTATTTTCGGGGCTAGGATTGTGTATGCTACAGATTTATTAGAATCAGGAGGCCAGAAACATGTCGAAATTTTTCCGGTGTTAGAATTATGAGCTGTAAGGATTCAAAAGTACCAGGAAAACCGAAAAATGTGGTCATTTTTCCCGAGCAGCAATTATGAGCGTTAAATATTCATTATGTACCAGGAGACCAGAAATATGTCGAAGTATTTCCGAGGCTGAAATTGAGAGCGCTAAAGATTCACGAGTACCAGTAGAACAGAAAGATGTTAAAGTATTTTTGGGCTAGAATATTGTTTGTTTTTTTTTTAACCGTCAAACAGAAATATGTATGACGATGTTTTTTCCGGGCTGGAATAATAAATGCTATAGATCCACAAGTAACAGGAGACTAGAAACATGTGAAAGTACTTTTTTGGCCGAAGTTGTGAGCGCTAAAGATTCACATGTACCAGGAGACGATAAACATGTCGAAATATTTTCGGCGCTGGAATTGTGAGCGGCTAGGATCCAAAGGTACCAGGAGACCAAAAACATGTCAAAGTATTTCCGTGGCTAGGATTGTGTATGCTAAAGTTTTACAATTACAAGGAAGCCTGAAACATGTCAAAATATTTCCGCGCTAGATATATGACGGTAAGGATTTAAAATTACCAAAACAAAAGTAAAATGTGGAAGTTTTACCCGGGTAGGAATTATTAGCGCTAAAGATTCATTATGTACCAGGAGACCAGAAACATGTAGAAGTATTTTCGGGGCTGGAATAATGAGCACTACAAATTCACAAGTACCAGGAGAGCAAATTTTTTTTTAATGTTTCCCGCGCTGGAATTTTGAGTGGTTAGGATTCAAAAGTGAAGAAAGAAAACAAAAACATATAGCGGTTTCTTCCGGGCTGTAATTAAGAGCGTTACCACCAGCATGCAGCAGCCGCGCATTCCTGGTCAGCATCCTCAGCCTCTATCATCTTCATCAGCGGCAAGCACACTGCACCTTCGGCCAGTCACATGAAGAGCCATGAAGAGTCTCTCCTGATCTACGCCAGCAGTTTCACTGGGGCACCGCAGACAGATCCGACTCACCGAGAACTGTGCGACTTCCGTTTCCAACTCACTGGAACCAACTTTCCACTGGCCTGGCAAGCATCTTAGGATATATGGACGACTCATCCACTATCGACCAACGAAAAACCAACGGAGCAAATCTACATCGCAACAAAAAGAACCGCGACGCCATCTATCCAACTAGCAGCGAAATACTTAGTTGAAATCCTGCATCGCGCAAGCAGAGTTTACCGTGCGATTTGAACATATTATACATCAGCCCGAATATCAACTATCGGGCAGATGCCTGCCAGACACAACACCAGTCTGGTCGGAGTATCCTCCTTTAGAATTTTTTGCGAGACTTTACTCTCTGTTCCGCTTACCCCAAAAAAAACTCACAAACTTCCAGAATAAAAAATCATGAATATGTATTTCCGAGAATGAGAATATGGGACAAAGAAGTTGCGCGCCACCTCTAAAGTCTACGCAGACGAAGTCGCGGGTGAGGTGCTAGTTTATAATATTAGTAGGATAAGTTTATTAATGTTATTCTTTGGAATATTTAACTTTGACTGGTTTATAATTTGCCATGTAGTTTTCGATTTATTATATGATGTCTTTATTTTATGGGTATTTTGAGCTCGTTGAGTTAAATTAATAATCTTTTTAAAGAGCTTCGTATAATTTTTAAATATTATTTTATTCTGGAGAGTAGGTTTTAATCGGAACTGCCAAAGTAATTGCCGTTTTTTCACACTGCATCTTTTAATTCATTTTTGTTTTTTATGCACATTAATCGAAATCATAGTTTCGGGGAAGCACTGTTTGTATAGCAACGAGAAGATATCTGAAAACGAATTAAACGCTACATTTGGGTCATTTGCTTCATATACTTCTGAAAACGACAGACTCCGCAGATAGGCTTTAAATTTATTAATGTTATCGTTACTATAATCACGTTTTCTCCTACTCCACCGACTAAAAGTACATATCGTGCTTATTGGGCATTTCAGTAGTTGGGCTGTGTGATCCGATAACGCTAATTCTAATACCGACGATTGACAGCGCCTGTTAAAGTTATGCGCAAAATTGTCAATGCATGTTTTGCTGTTAATACGAGTTGGTTGATAAAGCTCCAGTTTCAAGTTAAAACTTACTAACATATTTTCGAATTCTATTGACTGATTAGTTCTTTAAAGTACATCTATATTAAAGTCTCCCGCTAATACAATATTTTTACAATCTGTTTTTATTAAAAATTGTAATATGTGTTCTAATTTATTAATACATTCATTGAAATTATTAGAATTTGGTACTCTGTAAATACAAACACATACAATTTTATGGATAGTCAGTTCAATGGCACAACATTCAAAGACACCACTTGCAGATATTTTTGCTATTTTTGGCAGTTCTCTCCATTGGTGATCGGATCTCACTAGTATGCAAGCTCCACCTCTTTTGGTTTCATTTCGATTGAAACAGGCTGCTAGGCTGTAATTGTACAGAGTCAGATGTTTTTCATACGGTTCCATCATAAAATGCTCCGTAATACATAAGACATCTACGACTATGTTTCTATAAATTAATTCATTTAAACAAACTGCAAGAGAATCGCATTTGGATAGCAGTCCTGCAATATTTTGGTGCATGATGTAAATATGTTAAGTCAAGAAAAAAATTATCTCCTGTTTTATTAGCGTCAATCAAACTTTGATATATGTCATCATGTTTCATAATGTCAATCATTAAGTCCAGCAGATCCTTAAATATAGTACATAGTCCAAGTTTATTTATTATACCAGAATATTTGTTAAACATACTACAGTCATATTCCAGATTTAGGTTACTATCCAGAAGGAACGCGTGTCCATGAGTCAATATTTCCAAGTATAAAAGATTGTTAAATGTCTCCACTCGACAGTTGAATAAACTAATGTCAAATGGATACTTATATGTTGGCATAAAAATAATGATGTTAAGATAACGACAAAGATAACGACAAAGATAAGGACAAAGATAACGACAAAGATAACGACAAAGATAACGACAAAGTTAACGACAAAGATAACGACAAAGATAAGGAAAAAGATAACGACAAAGATAACGACAAAGATAACGACAAAGATAACGACAAAGATAACGACAAAGATAACGACAAAGATAACGACAAAGATAAGGACAAAGATAAGGACAAAGATAACGACAAAGATAAGGACAAAGATAACGACAACGATAAGGACAAAGATAACGACAAAGATAACGACAAAGATAACGACAAAGATAACGACAAAGATAACGACAAAGATAACGACAAAGATAAGGACAAAGATAAGGACAAAGATAAGGACAAAGATAAGGACAAAGATAACGACAAAGATAACGACAAAGATAACGACAAAGATAAGGACAAAGATAAGGACAAAGATAAGGACAAAGATAAGGACAAAGATAACGACAAAGATAACGACAAAGATAACGACAAAGATAACGACAAAGATAACGACAAAGATAACGACAAAGATAAGGATAAAGATAAGACAATTTCTTTATTAGTTGAGTTACCCCAAAAGATAACCCCATATCTGAGAACAGATTCAGTTAGCCCGTAGTAAGCGGTTAATAACGCATCTACGTTAGCCGTTCGTGAAAGCATATGCAAGGCGTACGCACTACTGCTTATTCTTTTAGTCAGGGTCTCAATGTGCGCCTTCCAATTTAAATTCCGATCGATTGTCAGTCCTAGAAACTTAGTTGTATTAACTGTGTCAATCGTAATGTCATTGTACTTTATGTCAAGATTAGGAAGAGTCAGTGAGCGTTGGCCAAAATGCATCATAACTGTCTTATTTAAATTTATTTTTAAATGGTTATTATCCACCCATTCTATAATTTTTAGCAAAGTATTACTTATTTCCTCTTTATAGAAATCTATTTGATTGCACGGTATTGTTATTGTACTGTCATCTGCGAATAATGTCACCGGATGTTTGATTGCCATTGGAAAGTCATTTATATAGATAGTAAAAAGCGGTGGTCCCAGTATACTTCCTTGTGGAACTCCGTAGACAACGTCGCGTTCATCCGATACAAATATTTCTTCTCTTTTGGTACTAGTATTTAGTCTGCTTATTTCAGTCATTTCTTTTCTGTAAGTTAGGTACGATTTTAAGAGCTCAAGAACGTTTCCTCTTACCCCGTAAGCTTCAAGCTTTTTCAATAAAATATCATGTTGCACGTAGTCGAATGCCTGGGTCATGTCACAAAATATCGCACATACTGGTTTATTTATATCCATATTTGTCATAATAGTATGCAAAAAGTCATAAATTGCCATGTTAATTGTCTTGTTTTTCCTAAATCCTTTTTGTTCGTTGCAAAGAATATTATTTTTCTCTAAATAAAAATTAAGTTCCATATAAATGTACTCTTCAATTATTCTCGAGAATATCGGAATCAACGAAATCGGTCTGTAGTTTTCCATAAACTCTCTATCTTGTTTTTTGAATAGTGGCTTTAATATAGATTTTTTTAAGGAATTTGGGAAAGTACTGACACTGTTTGTGTTCTTAAGGGCTCGAATGATTCTTAACACAACGTTTGGTGAACATGGAGCCATAAACAGAGTCTTTCCTATTTATAATATTCTTAGTGACTCTGTCTCCTGAATTAATAATGGGCTGAATTTTGTCAGCAAAATAATTATTAAATACATTACAAATGCACTTTGGATCAGAGATGACTTTGTTATTATTAATTATAAGTTTATTAATGTTATTCTTTGGAATATTTAACTTTGACTGGTTTATAATTTGCCATGTAGTTTTCGATTTATTATATGATGTCTTTATTTTATGGGTATTTTGAGCTCGTTGAGTTAAATTAATAATCTTTTTAAAGAGCTTCGTATAATTTTTAAATATTATTTTATTCTGGAGAGTAGGTTTTAATCGGAACTGCCAAAGTAATTGCCGTTTTTTCACACTGCATCTTTTAATTCATTTTTGTTTTTTATGCACATTAATCGAAATCATAGTTTCGGGGAAGCACTGTTTGTATAGCAACGAGAAGATATCTGAAAACGAATTAAACGCTACATTTGGGTCATTTGCTTCATATACTTCTGAAAACGACAGACTCCGCAGATAGGCTTTAAATTTATTAATGTTATCGTTACTATAATCACGTTTTCTCCTACTCCACCGACTAAAAGTACATATCGTGCTTATTGGGCATTTCAGTAGTTGGGCTGTGTGATCCGATAACGCTAATTCTAATACCGACGATTGACAGCGCCTGTTAAAGTTATGCGCAAAATTGTCAATGCATGTTTTGCTGTTAATACGAGTTGGTTGATAAAGCTCCAGTTTCAAGTTAAAACTTACTAACATATTTTCGAATTCTATTGACTGATTAGTTCTTTAAAGTACATCTATATTAAAGTCTCCCGCTAATACAATATTTTTACAATCTGTTTTTATTAAAAATTGTAATATGTGTTCTAATTTATTAATACATTCATTGAAATTATTAGAATTTGGTACTCTGTAAATACAAACACATACAATTTTATGGATAGTCAGTTCAATGGCACAACATTCAAAGACACCACTTGCAGATATTTTTGCTATTTTTGGCAGTTCTCTCCATTGGTGATCGGATCTCACTAGTATGCAAGCTCCACCTCTTTTGGTTTCATTTCGATTGAAACAGGCTGCTAGGCTGTAATTGTACAGAGTCAGATGTTTTTCATACGGTTCCATCATAAAATGCTCCGTAATACATAAGACATCTACGACTATGTTTCTATAAATTAATTCATTTGAACAAACTGCAAGAGAATCGCATTTGGATAGCAGTCCTGCAATATTTTGGTGCATGATGTAAATATGTTAAGTCAAGAAAAAAATTATCTCCTGTTTTATTAGCGTCAATCAAACTTTGATATATGTCATCATGTTTCATAATGTCAATCATTAAGTCCAGCAGATCCTTAAATATAGTACATAGTCCAAGTTTATTTATTATACCAGAATATTTGTTAAACATACTACAGTCATATTCCAGATTTAGGTTACTATCCAGAAGGAACGCGTGTCCATGAGTCAATATTTCCAAGTATAAAAGATTGTTAAATGTCTCCACTCGACAGTTGAATAAACTAATGTCAAATGGATACTTATATGTTGGCATAAAAATAATGATGTTAAGATAACGACAAAGATAAGGACAAAGATAACGACAAAGATAACGACAAAGATAACGACAAAGTAAACGACAAAGATAACGACAAAGATAAGGAAAAAGATAACGACAAAGATAACGACAAAGATAACGACAAAGATAACGACAAAGATAACGACAAAGATAACGACAAAGATAAGGACAAAGATAACGACAAAGATAACGACAAAGATAAGGACAAAGATAACGACAAAGATAAGGACAAAGATAAGACAAAGATAACGACAAAGATAACGACAAAGATAACGACAAAGATAACGACAAAGATAAGGACAAAGATAAGGACAAAGATAAGGACAAAGATAACGACAAAGATAACGACAAAGATAACGACAAAGATAACGACAAAGATAACGACAAAGATAACGACAAAGATAACGACAAAGATAAGGACAAAGATAACGACAAAGATAACGACGAAGATAACGACAAAGATAAGGACAAAGATAAGGACAAAGATAAGGACAAAGATAAGGACAAAGATAAGGACAAAGATAAGGACAAAGATAAGGACAAAGATAACGACAAAGATAACGACAAAGATAAGGACAGAGATAACGACAAAGATAACGACAAAGATAACGACAAAGATAACGACAAAGATAACGACAAAGATAACGACAAAGATAACGACAAAGATAAGGATAAAGATAAGACAATTTCTTTATTAGTTGAGTTACCCCAAAAGATAACCCCATATCTGAGAACAGATTCAGTTAGCCCGTAGTAAGCGGTTAATAACGCATCTACGTTAACCGTTCGTGAAAGCATATGCAAGGCGTACGCACTACTGCTTATTCTTTTAGTCAGGGTCTCAATGTGCGCCTTCCAATTTAAATTCCGATCGATTGTCAGTCCTAGAAACTTAGTTGTATTAACTGTGTCAATCGTAATGTCATTGTACTTTATGTCAAGATTAGGAAGAGTCAGTGAGCGTTGGCCAAAATGCATCATAACTGTCTTATTTAAATTTATTTTTAAATGGTTATTATCCACCCATTCTATAATTTTTAGCAAAGTATTACTTATTTCCTCTTTATAGAAATCTATTTGATTGCACGGTATTGTTATTGTACTGTCATCTGCGAATAATGTCACCGGATGTTTGATTGCCATTGGAAAGTCATTTATATAGATAGTAAAAAGCGGTGGTCCCAGTATACTTCCTTGTGGAACTCCGTAGACAACGTCGCGTTCATCCGATACAAATATTTCTTCTCTTTTGGTACTAGTATTTAGTCTGCTTATTTCAGTCATTTCTTTTCTGTAAGTTAGGTACGATTTTAAGAGCTCAAGAACGTTTCCTCTTACCCCGTAAGCTTCAAGCTTTTTCAATAAAATATCATGTTGCACGTAGTCGAATGCCTGGGTCATGTCACAAAATATCGCACATACTGGTTTATTTATATCCATATTTGTCATAATAGTATGCAAAAAGTCATAAATTGCCATGTTAATTGTCTTGTTTTTCCTAAATCCTTTTTGTTCGTTGCAAAGAATATTGTTTTTCTCTAAATAAAAATTAAGTTCCATATAAATGTACTCTTCAATTATTCTCGAGAATATCGGAATCAACGAAATCGGTCTGTAGTTTTCCATAAACTCTCTATCTTGTTTTTTGAATAGTGGCTTTATTATAGATTTTTTTAAGGAATTTGGGAAAGTACTGACACTGTTTGTGTTCTTAAGGGCTCGAATGATTCTTAACACAACGTTTGGTAAACATGGAGCCATAAAAAGAGTCTTTCCTATTTATAATATTCTTAGTGACTCTGTCTCCTGAATTAATAATGGGCTGAATTTTGTCAGCAAAATAATTATTAAATACATTACAAATGCACTTTGGATCAGAGATGACTTTGTTATTATTAATTATAAGTTTATTAATGTTATTCTTTGGAATATTTAACTTTGACTGGTTTATAATTTGCCATGTAGTTTTCGATTTAATAAGGACAAAGATAAGACAAAGATAACGACAAAGATAACGACAAAGATAAGGACAAAGATAACGACAAAGATAAGGACAAAGATAACGACAAAGATAACGACAAAGATAACGACAAAGATAACGACAAAGATAACGACAAAGATAACGACAAAGATAAGGACAAAGATAACGACAAAGATAACGACGAAGATAACGACAAAGATAACGACAAAGATAAGGACAAAGATAACGACAAAGATAACGACAAAGATAACGACAAAGATAAGGACAGAGATAACGACAAAGATAACGACAAAGATAACGACAAAGATAACGACAAAGATAACGACAAAGATAACGACAAAGATAACGACAAAGATAAGGACAAAGATAAGGATAAAGATAAGACAATTTCTTTATTAGTTGAGTTACCCCAAAAGATAACCCCATATCTGAGAACAGATTCAGTTAGCCCGTAGTAAGCGGTTAATAACGCATCTACGTTAACCGTTCGTGAAAGCATATGCAAGGCGTACGCACTACTGCTTATTCTTTTAGTCAGGGTCTCAATGTGCGCCTTCCAATTTAAATTCCGATCGATTTTCAGTCCTAGAAACTTAGTTGTATTAACTGTGTCAATCGTAATGTCATTGTACTTTATGTCAAGATTAGGAAGAGTCAGTGAGCGTTGGCCAAAATGCATCATAACTGTCTTATTTAAATTTATTTTTAAATGGTTATTATCCACCCATTCTATAATTTTTAGCAAAGTATTACTTATTTCCTCTTTATAGAAATCTATTTGATTGCACGGTATTGTTATTGTACTGTCATCTGCGAATAATGTCACCGGATGTTTGATTGCCATTGGAAAGTCATTTATATAGATAGTAAAAAGCGGTGGTCCCAGTATACTTCCTTGTGGAACTCCGTAGACAACGTCGCGTTCATCCGATACAAATATTTCTTCTCTTTTGGTACTAGTATTTAGTCTGCTTATTTCAGTCATTTCTTTTCTGTAAGTTAGGTACGATTTTAAGAGCTCAAGAACGTTTCCTCTTACCCCGTAAGCTTCAAGCTTTTTCAATAAAATATCATGTTGCACGTAGTCGAATGCCTGGGTCATGTCACAAAATATCGCACATACTGGTTTATTTATATCCATATTTGTCATAATAGTATGCAAAAAGTCATAAATTGCCATGTTAATTGTCTTGTTTTTCCTAAATCCTTTTTGTTCGTTGCAAAGAATATTATTTTTCTCTAAATAAAAATTAAGTTCCATATAAATGTACTCTTCAATTATTCTCGAGAATATCGGAATCAACGAAATCGGTCTGTAGTTTTCCATAAACTCTCTATCTTGTTTTTTGAATAGTGGCTTTAATATAGATTTTTTTAAGGAATTTGGGAAAGTACTGACACTGTTTGTGTTCTTAAGGGGTCGAATGATTCTTAACCCAACGTTTGGTGAACATGGAGCCATAAACAGAGTCTTTCCTATTTATAATATTCTTAGTGACTCTGTCTCCTGAATTAATAATGGGCTGAATTTTGTCAGCAAAATAATTATTAAATACATTACAAATGCACTTTGGATCAGAGATGACTTTGTTATTATTAATTATAAGTTTATTAATGTTATTCTTTGGAATATTTAACTTTGACTGGTTTATAATTTGCCATGTAGTTTTCGATTTATTATATGATGTCTTTATTTTATGGGTATTTTGAGCTCGTTGAGTTAAATTAATAATCTTTTTAAAGAGCTTCGTATAATTTTTAAATATTATTTTATTCTGGAGAGTAGGTTTTAATCGGAACTGCCAAAGTAATTGCCGTTTTTTCACACTGCATCTTTTAATTCATTTTTGTTTTTTATGCACATTAATCGAAATCATAGTTTCGGGGAAGCACTGTTTGTATAGCAACGAGAAGATATCTGAAAACGAATTAAACGCTACATTTGGGTCATTTGCTTCATATACTTCTGAAAACGACAGACTCCGCAGATAGGCTTTAAATTTATTAATGTTATCGTTACTATAATCACGTTTTCTCCTACTCCACCGACTAAAAGTACATATCGTGCTTATTGGGCATTTCAGTAGTTGGGCTGTGTGATCCGATAACGCTAATTCTAATACCGACGATTGACAGCGCCTGTTAAAGTTATGCGCAAAATTGTCAATGCATGTTTTGCTGTTAATACGAGTTGGTTGATAAAGCTCCAGTTTCAAGTTAAAACTTACTAACATATTTTCGAATTCTATTGACTGATTAGTTCTTTAAAGTACATCTATATTAAAGTCTCCCGCTAATACAATATTTTTACAATCTGTTTTTATTAAAAATTGTAATATGTGTTCTAATTTATTAATACATTCATTGAAATTATTAGAATTTGGTACTCTGTTAATACAAACACATACAATTTTATGGATAGTCAGTTCAATGGCACAACATTCAAAGACACCACTTGCAGATATTTTTGCTATTTTTGGCAGTTCTCTCCATTGGTGATCGGATCTCACTAGTATGCAAGCTCCACCTCTTTTGGTTTCATTTCGATTGAAACAGGCTGCTAGGCTGTAATTGTACAGAGTCAGATGTTTTTCATACGGTTCCATCATAAAATGCTCCGTAATACATAAGACATCTACGACTATGTTTCTATCAATTAATTCATTTAAACAAACTGCAAGAGAATCGCATTTGGATAGCAGTCCTGCAATATTTTGGTGCATGATGTAAATATGTTAAGTCAAGAAAAAAATTATCTCCTGTTTTATTAGCGTCAATCAAACTTTGATATATGTCATCATGTTTCATAATGTCAATCATTAAGTCCAGCAGATCCTTAAATATAGTACATAGTCCAAGTTTATTTATTATACCAGAATATTTGTTAAACATACAACAGTCATATTCCAGATTTAGGTTACTATCCAGAAGGAACGCGTGTCCATGAGTCAATATTTCCAAGTATAAAAGATTGTTAAATGTCTCCACTCGACAGTTGAATAAACTAATGTCAAATGGATACTTATATGTTGGCATACAAATAATGATGTTAAGATAACGACAAAGATAACGACAAAGATAAGGACAAAGTTAACGACAAAGATAACGACAAAGATAAGGACAAAGATAAGGACAAAGATAACGACAAAGATAACGACAAAGATAACGACAAAGATAACGACAAAGATAAGGACAAAGATAAGGACAAAGATAACGACAAAGATAAGGACAAAGATAAGGACAAAGATAACGACAAAGATAACGACAAAGATAAGGACAAAGATAACGACAAAGATAAGGACAAAGATAAGACAAAGATAACGACAAAGATAAGGACAAAGATAACGACAAAGATAACGACGAAGATAACGACAAAGATAACGACAAAGATAAGGACAAAGATAACGACAAAGATAACGACAAAGATAACGACAAAGATAACGACAAAGATAACGACAAAGATAACGACAAAGATAACGACAAAGATAACGACAAAGATAACGACAAAGATAACGACAAAGATAACGACAAAGATAAGGACTAAGATAAGGACAAAGATAACGACAAAGATAACGACAAAGATAACGACAAAGATAACGACAAAGATAACGACAAAGATAACGACAAAGATAACGACAAAGATAACGACAAAGATAACGACAAAGATAACGACAAAGATAACGACAAAGATAACGACAAAGATGACGACAAAGATAACGACAAAGATAACGACAAAGATAAGGACAAAGATAAGGACAAAGATAACGACAAAGATAACGACAAAGATAACGACAAAGATAACGACAAAGATAACGACAAAGATAACGACAAAGATAAGGACAAAGATAAGGACAAAGATAAGGACAAAGATAAGGACAAAGATAAGGACAAAGATAAGGACAAAGATAACGACAAAGATAACGACAATGATAAGGACAAAGATAACGACAAAGATAAGGACAAAGATAACGACAAAGATAACGACAAAAATAAGGACAAAGATAAGGATAAAGATAACGACAAAGATAAGGACAAAGATAAGGATAAAGATAAGACAATTTCTTTATTAGTTGAGTTACCCCAAAAGATAACCCCATAACTGAGAACAGATTCAGTTAGCCCGTAGTAAGCGGTTAATAACGCATCTACGTTAACCGTTCGTGAAAGCATATGCAAGGCGTACGCACTACTGCTTATTCTTTTAGTCAGGGTCTCAATGTGCGCCTTCCAATTTAAATTCCGATCGATTGTCAGTCCTAGAAACTTAGTTGTATTAACTGTGTCAATCGTAATGTCATTGTATTTTATGTCAAGATTAGGAAGAGTCAGTGAGCGTTGGCCAAAATGCATCATAACTGTCTTATTTAAATTTATTTTTAAATGGTTATTATCCTCCCATTCTATAATTTTTGGCAAAGTATTACTTATTTCCTCTTTATAGAAATCTATTTGATTGCACGGTATTGTTATTGTACTGTCATCTTCGAATAATGTCACCGGATGTTTGATTGCCATTGGAAAGTCATTTATATAGATAGTAAAAAGCGGTGGTCCCAGTATACTTCCTTGTGGAACTCCGTAGACAACGTCGCGTTCATCCGATACAAATATTTCTTCTCTTTTGGTACTAGTATTTAGTCTGCTTATTTCAGTCATTTCTTTTCTGTAAGTTAGGTACGATTTTAAGAGCTCAAGAACGTTTCCTCTTACCCCGTAAGCTTCAAGCTTTTTCAATAAAATATCATGTTGCACGTAGTCGAATGCCTGGGTCATGTCACAAAATATCGCACATACTGGTTTATTTATATCCCTATTTGTCATAATAGTATGCAAAAAGTCATAAATTGCCATGTTAATTGTCTTGTTTTTCCTAAATCCTTTTTGTTCGTTGCAAAGAATATTATTTTTCTCTAAATAAAAATTAAGTTCCATATAAATGTACTCTTCAATTATTCTCGAGAATATTGGAATCAACGAAATCGGTCTGTAGTTTTCCATAAACTCTCTATCTTGTTTTTTGAATAGTGGCTTTATTATAGGTTTTTTTAAGGAATTTGGGAAAGTACCTTCGCTAATACACAAATTTATAATGTAGCTCAACGGGCAACAAATTTCTTCAGCAACTGCTTTGATTATTTTTGTGCAGATGCCATCGTAACCGACACTGTTTGTGTTCTTAAGGGCTCGAATGATTCTTAACACAACGTTTGGTAAACATGGAGCCATAAACAGAGTCTTTCCTATTTATAATATTCTTAGTGACTCTGTCTCCTGAATTAATAATGGGCTGAATTTTGTCAGCAAAATAATTATTAAATACATTACAAATGCACTTTGGATCAGAGATGACTTTGTTATTATTAATTACTAGCACTTCGCCCGCGACTTCGTCTGCGTAGACTTTAGAGGTGGCACGCAACTTCTTTGTCCCATATTCGAATTCTCGGATAACCACCTTCATGATTCTTTTCTGCTAGTTTGCGAGTCTTTACTGTCCGTACTTTCAGCTCCAGAACTACTTCGACATGTTTCTGGTATTCTGGTACTTGTGAATCTTTAGCGCTCATAGCTCCAGCCCAGAAAAAAACTTCGATATGTTTCGGTTCTCCTGGTATTTTTTAATGTTAACTACTCACAATTCCAGCTTCGGAAACACTTCGACATGTTTCTAGTATCCTGGTACTTGTGAATCTTTTACGCTCATAATTGCAGCCCGGAAAAAACCGCTATGTGTTTCTGTTCTCGTGGTACTTTTGAATCCTTACCACTCAAAATTCCAGCACCTGAAACATTAAAACATGTTTCTGGTCTCCTAGTACTTGTGAATCTTTAGCGCTTACAATTCCTGCCGAAAATATAATTTGACATGTTTTTGATCTCCTGGTATCTACGTGTGAATCTGTAGCGCTCATAATTACAGCCCGAAAATACTTCGACATATTTCTAATCTCTTGGTACTTTTCAATCCTAACTGCTCCCAACTCCAACCCTGGAAATATTTCGACATGTATCTGGTCTCCTGGTACATAATAAATCTTTTACGCTCATAATTCCTGCCCGGAAAATACCTCCACATTTTTCTGTTGTTCTGGTACTTTTGAATCTTTACCGCTCATAAGTTTTGCTCCGGAAATATTTCGACATGTTTCTGGTCTCCTGGTCCTTTTGAATTTTTTGCATTCACAATCTTAGCCACGAAAATATTTCGACATGTTTTTGGTCTCCTGGTACATAATGAATCTTTAGCGCTCATAATTCCAGCCCGGAAAATACTTCAATATTTTTCTGTTCTGTTCTTCAATAATTTTCGTGATACCTTTGAATCCTAGCCGCTCACGATTCCAGTGCCGGAAATATTTCGACATGTTTCTGGTCTCCTGGTACTTGTGAATCTTTAGTGCTCACAATTTCGGCCAAAAAAATACTTTGACACGTTTCTAGTCTCCTGTTACATGTGAATCTATAGCGTTTACAATTCCAGCCCGGAAAAAAACATCGACATACATTGTTCTGTTTGACTGTTAAAAAAAACAAATAATATTCTAGCTCAAAAATACTTTTATATCGTTCTGTTCTCCTGGTACTTGTGAATCTGTAGCGCTCATTATTCTAGCCCCGAAAATACTTCTACATGTATCTGATCTCTTGATGCTTTTGAATCCTAACTGCTCACAATTCCAACCCTGGAAATACTTTGACATATTTCTGGTCTCCTAGTACATAAAGAATCTTTAGCGCTCATAATTCCTGCCCTGAAAAACTTCCACATTTTTATGTTATTTTGGTACTTTTGAATCCTTACCGCTCATATTTCTAGTGCGGAAATATTTCGACAAATTTCTGGTCTCCTGGGAATCTTTAGCATTCACAATCCTAGCTCCGAAAATACTTCGACATGTTTCTTATCTCCTGGTACTTCTAACCGGTCACAATTCCAGCGCCGGAAAAATTTCGACATGTTTATGGTCTCCTGGTACTTGTGAATCTTTAGCGCTCATAATTTCAGCCAAAGAAATTCTTCAAACATGTTTCTGTTCACCTGTCACATGTGAATCTATAGCGTTTACAATTCCAGCCCGGAAAAAACTTCAACATACATATTTCTGTTCGACGGTATAAAAAATTAATATTCTTGCCCAAAAATACTTTAACATCGTTCTGTTCTCCTGCTACTTGTGAATCTTAAGCGCTCCCAATTTCAGCCCCGGAAATACTAAGACATGTTTCTGTTCTCCTGGTACTTTTGAATCTGAAGTACTAAGGCAGCAGAAGCGCTGGGTTTCCACTTCCTCCTCAGTCTTCGTTAAGCGTTGCCTTTTACCGGGATAAAAAGTAGCCTATGTTTGATTCCAGGATGTGAACTATATGTGTGCCAAATTTCATCCAAATCCCTTCAGCCATTTTTGCCTGATTGACATACAAACATACAAACATACAAACATACAAACATACAAACATACAAACATACAAACATACAAACATACAAACATACAAACATACAAACATACAAACATACAAACATACAAACATACAAACATACAAACATACAAACATACAAACATACAAACATACAAACATACAAACATACAAACATACAAACATACAAACATACAAACATACAAACATACAAACATACAAACATACAAACATACAAACATACAAACATTCACATCCTACTAATATTATAAATGTGAATGTTTGTATGTTTGTATGTTTGTATGTTTGTGCCTCAATCAGGCAAAAATGGCTGAAGGGATTTGGATGAAATTTGGCACATATATAGCTCACACACTGGAATCAAACATAGGCTACTTTTTATGCCGGTAAAAGGCATGGCTTAATAGAGACTGACGAGGAAGTGGAAACCCAGCGCTTCTGCTGCCTTAGTAATTCAGATTTAAAAGTACCAGGAGAACAGAAACATGTCGTAGTATTTCCGGGGCTAAAATTGGGAGCGCTAAAGATACACAAGTACCAGGATAACAGAACGATGTTAAAGTATTTTTGGTCTAGAATATGTTTTGTTTTTTTTTTAACCGTCGAACACAAAATGTATGTTGAAGTTTGTTCCGGGCTGAAATTGTAAACGCTATAGACTCACATGTGTCAGGAGACCAGAAACATGTCGAAGTATTTCTTTGGCTGAAATTATGAGTACTAAAGATTCACAAGTACTAGAAGACCATAAACATATTTAAATATTTCCGGCGCTGGAATTGTGACCGGTTAGAAATCAAAAGTACCAGGAGACCAGAAACATGTCGAAGTATTTTCGGGGCTAGGATTGTGTATGCTACAGATTTATTAGAATCAGGAGGCCAGAAACATGTCGAAATTTTTCCGGTGTTAGAATTATGAGCTGTAAGGATTCAAAAGTACCAGGAAAACCGAAAAATGTGGTCATTTTTCCCGAGCAGTAATTATGAGCGTTAAATATTCATTATGTACCAGGAGACCAGAAATATGTCGAAGTATTTCCGAGGCTGAAATTGAGAGCGCTAAAGATTCACGAGTACCAGTAGAACAGAAAGATGTTAAAGTATTTTTGGGCTAGAATATTGTTTGTTTTTTTTTAACCGTCAAACAGAAATATGTATGACGATGTTTTTTCCGGGCTGGAATAATAAATGCTATAGATCCACAAGTAACAGGAGACTAGAAACATGTGAAAGTACTTTTTTGGCCGAAGTTGTGAGCGCTAAAGATTCACATGTACCAGGAGACGATAAACATGTCGAAATATTTTCGGCGCTGGAATTGTGAGCGGCTAGGATCCAAAGGTACCAGGAGACCAAAAACATGTCAAAGTATTTCCGTGGCTAGGATTGTGTATGCTAAAGTTTTACAATTACAAGGAAGCCTGAAACATGTCAAAATATTTCCGCGCTAGATATATGACGGTAAGGATTTAAAATTACCAAAACAAAAGTAAAATGTGGAAGTTTTACCCGGGTAGGAATTATTAGCGCTAAAGATTCATTATGTACCAGGAGACCAGAAACATGTAGAAGTATTTTCGGGGCTGGAATAATGAGCACTACAAATTCACAAGTACCAGGAGAGCAAATTTTTTTTTAATGTTTCCCGCGCTGGAATTTTGAGTGGTTAGGATTCAAAAGTGAAGAAGGAAAACAAAAACATATAGCGGTTTCTTCCGGGCTGTAATTAAGAGCGTTACCACCAGCATGCAGCAGCCGCGCATTCCTGGTCAGCATCCTCAGCCTCTATCATCTTCATCAGCGGCAAGCACACTGCACCTTCGGCCAGTCACATGAAGAGCCATGAAGAGTCTCTCCTGATCTACGCCAGCAGTTTCACTGGGGCACCGCAGACAGATCCGACTCACCGAGAACTGTGCGACTTCCGTTTCCAACTCACTGGAACCAACTTTCCACTGGCCTGGCAAGCATCTTAGGATATATGGACGACTCATCCACTATCGACCAACGAAAAACCAACGGAGCAAATCTACATCGCAACAAAAAGAACCGCGACGCCATCTATCCAACTAGCAGCGAAATACTTAGTTGAAATCCTGCATCGCGCAAGCAGAGTTTACCGTGCGATTTGAACATATTATACATCAGCCCGAATATCAACTATCGGGCAGATGCCTGCCAGACACAACACCAGTCTGGTCGGAGTATCCTCATTTAGAATTTTTTGCGAGACTTTACTCTCTGTTCCGCTTACCCCAAAAAAAACTCACAAACTTCCAGAATAAAAAATCATGAATATGTATTTCCGAGAATGAGAATATGGGACAAAGAAGTTGCGCGCCACCTCTAAAGTCTACGCAGACGAAGTCGCGGGTGAGGTGCTAGTTTATAATATTAGTAGGATAAGTTTATTAATGTTATTCTTTGGAATATTTAACTTTGACTGGTTTATAATTTGCCATGTAGTTTTCGATTTATTATATGATGTCTTTATTTTATGGGTATTTTGAGCTCGTTGAGTTAAATTAATAATCTTTTTAAAGAGCTTCGTATAATTTTTAAATATTATTTTATTCTGGAGAGTAGGTTTTAATCGGAACTGCCAAAGTAATTGCCGTTTTTTCACACTGCATCTTTTAATTCATTTTTGTTTTTTATGCACATTAATCGAAATCATAGTTTCGGGGAAGCACTGTTTGTATAGCAACGAGAAGATATCTGAAAACGAATTAAACGCTACATTTGGGTCATTTGCTTCATATACTTCTGAAAACGACAGACTCCGCAGATAGGCTTTAAATTTATTAATGTTATCGTTACTATAATCACGTTTTCTCCTACTCCACCGACTAAAAGTACATATCGTGCTTATTGGGCATTTCAGTAGTTGGGCTGTGTGATCCGATAACGCTAATTCTAATACCGACGATTGACAGCGCCTGTTAAAGTTATGCGCAAAATTGTCAATGCATGTTTTGCTGTTAATACGAGTTGGTTGATAAAGCTCCAGTTTCAAGTTAAAACTTACTAACATATTTTCGAATTCTATTGACTGATTAGTTCTTTAAAGTACATCTATATTAAAGTCTCCCGCTAATACAATATTTTTACAATCTGTTTTTATTAAAAATTGTAATATGTGTTCTAATTTATTAATACATTCATTGAAATTATTAGAATTTGGTACTCTGTAAATACAAACACATACAATTTTATGGATAGTCAGTTCAATGGCACAACATTCAAAGACACCACTTGCAGATATTTTTGCTATTTTTGGCAGTTCTCTCCATTGGTGATCGGATCTCACTAGTATGCAAGCTCCACCTCTTTTGGTTTCATTTCGATTGAAACAGGCTGCTAGGCTGTAATTGTACAGAGTCAGATGTTTTTCATACGGTTCCATCATAAAATGCTCCGTAATACATAAGACATCTACGACTATGTTTCTATAAATTAATTCATTTAAACAAACTGCAAGAGAATCGCATTTGGATAGCAGTCCTGCAATATTTTGGTGCATGATGTAAATATGTTAAGTCAAGAAAAAAATTATCTCCTGTTTTATTAGCGTCAATCAAACTTTGATATATGTCATCATGTTTCATAATGTCAATCATTAAGTCCAGCAGATCCTTAAATATAGTACATAGTCCAAGTTTATTTATTATACCAGAATATTTGTTAAACATACTACAGTCATATTCCAGATTTAGATTACTATCCAGAAGGAACGCGTGTCCATGAGTCAATATTTCCAAGTATAAAAGATTGTTAAATGTCTCCACTCGACAGTTGAATAAACTAATGTCAAATGGATACTTATATGTTGGCATAAAAATAATGATGTTAAGATAACGACAAAGATAACGACAAAGATAAGGACAAAGATAACGACAAAGATAACGACAAAGATAACGACAAAGTTAACGACAAAGATAACGAAAAAGATAAGGAAAAAGATAACGACAAAGATAACGACAAAGATAACGACAAAGATAACGACAAAGATAACGACAAAGATAACGACAAAGATAACGACAAAGATAAGGACAAAGATAAGGACAAAGATAAGGACAAAGATAACGACAAAGATAAGGACAAAGATAACGACAACGATAAGGACAAAGATAACGACAAAGATAACGACAAAGATAACGACAAAGATAACGACAAAGATAACGACAAAGATAAGGACAAAGATAAGGACAAAGATAAGGACAAAGATAACGACAAAGATAACGACAAAGATAACGACAAAGATAAGGACAAAGATAAGGACAAAGATAAGGACAAAGATAAGGACAAAGATAACGACAAAGATAACGACAAAGATAACGACAAAGATAACGACAAAGATAACGACAAAGATAAGACAAAGATAAGGATAAAGATAAGACAATTTCTTTATTAGTTGAGTTACCCCAAAAGATAACCCCATATCTGAGAACAGATTCAGTTAGCCCGTAGTAAGCGGTTAATAACGCATCTACGTTAGCCGTTCGTGAAAGCATATGCAAGGCGTACGCACTACTGCTTATTCTTTTAGTCAGGGTCTCAATGTGCGCCTTCCAATTTAAATTCCGATCGATTGTCAGTCCTAGAAACTTAGTTGTATTAACTGTGTCAATCGTAATGTCATTGTACTTTATGTCAAGATTAGGAAGAGTCAGTGAGCGTTGGCCAAAATGCATCATAACTGTCTTATTTAAATTTATTTTTAAATGGTTATTATCCACCCATTCTATAATTTTTAGCAAAGTATTACTTATTTCCTCTTTATAGAAATCTATTTGATTGCACGGTATTGTTATTGTACTGTCATCTGCGAATAATGTCACCGGATGTTTGATTGCCATTGGAAAGTCATTTATATAGATAGTAAAAAGCGGTGGTCCCAGTATACTTCCTTGTGGAACTCCGTAGACAACGTCGCGTTCATCCGATACAAATATTTCTTCTCTTTTGGTACTAGTATTTAGTCTGCTTATTTCAGTCATTTCTTTTCTGTAAGTTAGGTACGATTTTAAGAGCTCAAGAACGTTTCCTCTTACCCCGTAAGCTTCAAGCTTTTTCAATAAAATATCATGTTGCACGTAGTCGAATGCCTGGGTCATGTCACAAATTATCGCACATACTGGTTTATTTATATCCATATTTGTCATAATAGTATGCAAAAAGTCATAAATTGCCATGTTAATTGTCTTGTTTTTCCTAAATCCTTTTTGTTCGTTGCAAAGAATATTATTTTTCTCTAAATAAAAATTAAGTTCCATATAAATGTACTCTTCAATTATTCTCGAGAATATCGGAATCAACGAAATCGGTCTGTAGTTTTCCATAAACTCTCTATCTTGTTTTTTGAATAGTGGCTTTAATATAGATTTTTTTAAGGAATTTGGGAAAGTACTGACACTGTTTGTGTTCTTAAGGGCTCGAATGATTCTTAACACAACGTTTGGTGAACATGGAGCCATAAACAGAGTCTTTCCTATTTATAATATTCTTAGTGACTCTGTCTCCTGAATTAATAATGGGCTGAATTTTGTCAGCAAAATAATTATTAAATACATTACAAATGCACTTTGGATCAGAGATGACTTTGTTATTATTAATTATAAGTTTATTAATGTTATTCTTTGGAATATTTAACTTTGACTGGTTTATAATTTGCCATGTAGTTTTCGATTTATTATATGATGTCTTTATTTTATGGGTATTTTGAGCTCGTTGAGTTAAATTAATAATCTTTTTAAAGAGCTTCGTATAATTTTTAAATATTATTTTATTCTGGAGAGTAGGTTTTAATCGGAACTGCCAAAGTAATTGCCGTTTTTTCACACTGCATCTTTTAATTCATTTTTGTTTTTTATGCACATTAATCGAAATCATAGTTTCGGGGAAGCACTGTTTGTATAGCAACGAGAAGATATCTGAAAACGAATTAAACGCTACATTTGGGTCATTTGCTTCATATACTTCTGAAAACGACAGACTCCGCAGATAGGCTTTAAATTTATTAATGTTATCGTTACTATAATCACGTTTTCTCCTACTCCACCGACTAAAAGTACATATCGTGCTTATTGGGCATTTCAGTAGTTGGGCTGTGTGATCCGATAACGCTAATTCTAATACCGACGATTGACAGCGCCTGTTAAAGTTATGCGCAAAATTGTCAATGCATGTTTTGCTGTTAATACGAGTTGGTTGATAAAGCTCCAGTTTCAAGTTAAAACTTACTAACATATTTTCGAATTCTATTGACTGATTAGTTCTTTAAAGTACATCTATATTAAAGTCTCCCGCTAATACAATATTTTTACAATCTGTTTTTATTAAAAATTGTAATATGTGTTCTAATTTATTAATACATTCATTGAAATTATTAGAATTTGGTACTCTGTAAATACAAACACATACAATTTTATGGATAGTCAGTTCAATGGCACAACATTCAAAGACACCACTTGCAGATATTTTTGCTATTTTTGGCAGTTCTCTCCATTGGTGATCGGATCTCACTAGTATGCAAGCTCCACCTCTTTTGGTTTCATTTCGATTGAAACAGGCTGCTAGGCTGTAATTGTACAGAGTCAGATGTTTTTCATACGGTTCCATCATAAAATGCTCCGTAATACATAAGACATCTACGACTATGTTTCTATAAATTAATTCATTTAAACAAACTGCAAGAGAATCGCATTTGGATAGCAGTCCTGCAATATTTTGGTGCATGATGTAAATATGTTAAATCAAGAAAAAAATTATCTCCTGTTTTATTAGCGTCAATCAAACTTTGATATATGTCATCATGTTTCATAATGTCAATCATTAAGTCCAGCAGATCCTTAAATATAGTACATAGTCCAAGTTTATTTATTATACCAGAATATTTGTTAAACATACTACAGTCATATTCCAGATTCAGGTTACTATCCAGAAGGAACGCGTGTCCATGAGTCAATATTTCCAAGTATAAAAGATTGTTAAATGTCTCCACTCGACAGTTGAATAAACTAATGTCAAATGGATACTTATATGTTGGCATAAAAATAATGATGTTAAGATAACGACAAAGATAACGACAAAGATAACGACAAAGATAACGACAAAGATAACGACAAAGATAACGACAAAGATAACGACAAAGTTAACGACAAAGATAACGACAAAGATAAGGAAAAAGATAACGACAAAGATAACGACAAAGATAACGACAAAGATAACGACAAAGATAACGACAAAGATAACGACAAAGATAAGGACAAAGATAACGACAAAGATAACGACAAAGATAAGGACAAAGATAACGACAAAGATAAGGACAAAGATAAGACAAAGATAACGACAAAGATAACGACAAAGATAACGACAAAGATAACGACAAAGATAAGGACAAAGATAAGGACAAAGATAACGACAAAGATAACGACAAAGATAACGACAAAGATAACGACAAAGATAACGACAAAGATAACGACAAAGATAACGACAAAGATAAGGACAAAGATAACGACAAAGATAACGACGAAGATAACGACAAAGATAAGGACAAAGATAAGGACAAAGATAAGGACAAAGATAAGGACAAAGATAAGGACAAAGATAACGACAAAGATAAGGACAGAGATAACGACAAAGATAACGACAAAGATAACGACAAAGATAACGACAAAGATAACGACAAAGATAACGACAAAGATAACGACAAAGATGACGACAAAGATAACGACAAAGATAACGACAAAGATAAGGACAAAGATAAGGATAAAGATAAGACAATTTCTTTATTAGTTGAGTTACCCCAAAAGATAACCCCATATCTGAGAACAGATTCAGTTAGCCCGTAGTAAGCGGTTAATAACGCATCTACGTTAACCGTTCGTGAAAGCATATGCAAGGCGTACGCACTACTGCTTATTCTTTTAGTCAGGGTCTCAATGTGCGCCTTCCAATTTAAATTCCGATCGATTGTCAGTCCTAGAAACTTAGTTGTATTAACTGTGTCAATCGTAATGTCATTGTACTTTATGTCAAGATTAGGAAGAGTCAGTGAGCGTTGGCCAAAATGCATCATAACTGTCTTATTTAAATTTATTTTTAAATGGTTATTATCCACCCATTCTATAATTTTTAGCAAAGTATTACTTATTTCCTCTTTATAGAAATCTATTTGATTGCACGGTATTGTTATTGTACTGTCATCTGCGAATAATGTCACCGGATGTTTGATTGCCATTGGAAAGTCATTTATATAGATAGTAAAAAGCGGTGGTCCCAGTATACTTCCTTGTGGAACTCCGTAGACAACGTCGCGTTCATCCGATACAAATATTTCTTCTCTTTTGGTACTAGTATTTAGTCTGCTTATTTCAGTCATTTCTTTTCTGTAAGTTAGGTACGATTTTAAGAGCTCAAGAACGTTTCCTCTTACCCCGTAAGCTTCAAGCTTTTTCAATAAAATATCATGTTGCACGTAGTCGAATGCCTGGGTCATGTCACAAAATATCGCACATACTGGTTTATTTATATCCATATTTGTCATAATAGTATGCAAAAAGTCATAAATTGCCATGTTAATTGTCTTGTTTTTCCTAAATCCTTTTTGTTCGTTGCAAAGAATATTGTTTTTCTCTAAATAAAAATTAAGTTCCATATAAATGTACTCTTCAATTATTCTCGAGAATATCGGAATCAACGAAATCGGTCTGTAGTTTTCCATAAACTCTCTATCTTGTTTTTTGAATAGTGGCTTTATTATAGATTTTTTTAAGGAATTTGGGAAAGTACTGACACTGTTTGTGTTCTTAAGGGCTCGAATGATTCTTAACACAACGTTTGGTAAACATGGAGCCATAAAAAGAGTCTTTCCTATTTATAATATTCTTAGTGACTCTGTCTCCTGAATTAATAATGGGCTGAATTTTGTCAGCAAAATAATTATTAAATACATTACAAATGCACTTTGGATCAGAGATGACTTTGTTATTATTAATTATAAGTTTATTAATGTTATTCTTTGGAATATTTAACTTTGACTGGTTTATAATTTGCCATGTAGTTTTCGATTTAATAAGGACAAAGATAAGACAAAGATAACGACAAAGATAACGACAAAGATAACGACAAAGATAACGACAAAGATAACGACAAAGATAAGGACAAAGATAAGGACAAAGATAAGGACAAAAATAACGACAAAGATAACGACAAAGATAACGACAAAGATAAGGACAAAGATAAGGACAAAGATAAGGACAAAGATAAGGACAAAGATAACGACAAAGATAACGACAAAGATAACGACAAAGATAACGACAAAGATAACGACAAAGATAACGACAAAGATAAGACAAAGATAAGGATAAAGATAAGACAATTTCTTTATTAGTTGAGTTACCCCAAAAGATAACCCCATATCTGAGAACAGATTCAGTTAGCCCGTAGTAAGCGGTTAATAACGCATCTACGTTAGCCGTTCGTGAAAGCATATGCAAGGCGTACGCACTACTGCTTATTCTTTTAGTCAGGGTCTCAATGTGCGCCTTCCAATTTAAATTCCGATCGATTGTCAGTCCTAGAAACTTAGTTGTATTAACTGTGTCAATCGTAATGTCATTGTACTTTATGTCAAGATTAGGAAGAGTCAGTGAGCGTTGGCCAAAATGCATCATAACTGTCTTATTTAAATTTATTTTTTAATGGTTATTATCCACCCATTCTATAATTTTTAGCAAAGTATTACTTATTTCCTCTTTATAGAAATCTATTTGATTGCACGGTATTGTTATTGTACTGTCATCTGCGAATAATGTCACCGGATGTTTGATTGCCATTGGAAAGTCATTTATATAGATAGTAAAAAGCGGTGGTCCCAGTATACTTCCTTGTGGAACTCCGTAGACAACGTCGCGTTCATCCGATACAAATATTTCTTCTCTTTTGGTACTAGTATTTAGTCTGCTTATTTCAGTCATTTCTTTTCTGTAAGTTAGGTACGATTTTAAGAGCTCAAGAACGTTTCCTCTTACCCCGTAAGCTTCAAGCTTTTTCAATAAAATATCATGTTGCACGTAGTCGAATGCCTGGGTCATGTCACAAAATATCGCACATACTGGTTTATTTATATCCATATTTGTCATAATAGTATGCAAAAAGTCATAAATTGCCATGTTAATTGTCTTGTTTTTCCTAAATCCTTTTTGTTCGTTGCAAAGAATATTATTTTTCTCTAAATAAAAATTAAGTTCCATATAAATGTACTCTTCAATTATTCTCGAGAATATCGGAATCAACGAAATCGGTCTGTAGTTTTCCATAAACTCTCTATCTTGTTTTTTGAATAGTGGCTTTAATATAGATTTTTTTAAGGAATTTGGGAAAGTACTGACACTGTTTGTGTTCTTAAGGGGTCGAATGATTCTTAACACAACGTTTGGTGAACATGGAGCCATAAACAGAGTCTTTCCTATTTATAATATTCTTAGTGACTCTGTCTCCTGAATTAATAATGGGCTGAATTTTGTCAGCAAAATAATTATTAAATACATTACAAATGCACTTTGGATCAGAGATGACTTTGTTATTATTAATTATAAGTTTATTAATGTTATTCTTTGGAATATTTAACTTTGACTGGTTTATAATTTGCCATGTAGTTTTCGATTTATTATATGATGTCTTTATTTTATGGGTATTTTGAGCTCGTTGAGTTAAATTAATAATCTTTTTAAAGAGCTTCGTATAATTTTTAAATATTATTTTATTCTGGAGAGTAGGTTTTAATCGGAACTGCCAAAGTAATTGCCGTTTTTTCACACTGCATCTTTTAATTCATTTTTGTTTTTTATGCACATTAATCGAAATCATAGTTTCGGGGAAGCACTGTTTGTATAGCAACGAGAAGATATCTGAAAACGAATTAAACGCTACATTTGGGTCATTTGCTTCATATACTTCTGAAAACGACAGACTCCGCAGATAGGCTTTAAATTTATTAATGTTATCGTTACTATAATCACGTTTTCTCCTACTCCACCGACTAAAAGTACATATCGTGCTTATTGGGCATTTCAGTAGTTGGGCTGTGTGATCCGATAACGCTAATTCTAATACCGACGATTGACAGCGCCTGTTAAAGTTATGCGCAAAATTGTCAATGCATGTTTTGCTGTTAATACGAGTTGGTTGATAAAGCTCCAGTTTCAAGTTAAAACTTACTAACATATTTTCGAATTCTATTGACTGATTAGTTCTTTTAAGTACATCTATATTAAAGTCTCCCGCTACTACAATATTTTTACAATCTGTTTTTATTAAAAATTGTAATATGTGTTCTAATTTATTAATACATTCATTGAAATTATTAGAATTTGGTACTCTGTAAATACAAACACATACAATTTTATGGATAGTCAGTTCAATGGCACAACATTCAAAGACACCACTTGCAGATATTTTTGCTATTTTTGGCAGTTTTCTCCATTGGTGATCGGATCTCACTAGTATGCAAGCTCCACCTCTTTTGGTTTCATTTCGATTGAAACAGGCTGCTAGGCTGTAATTGTACAGAGTCAGATGTTTTTCATACGGTTCCATCATAAAATGCTCCGTAATACATAAGACATCTACGACTATGTTTCTATAAATTAATTCATTTAAACAAACTGCAAGAGAATCGCATTTGGATAGCAGTCCTGCAATATTTTGGTGCATGATGTAAATATGTTAAGTCAAGAAAAAAATTATCTCCTGTTTTATTAGCGTCAATCAAACTTTGATATATGTCATCATGTTTCATAATGTCAATCATTAAGTCCAGCAGATCCTTAAATATAGTACATAGTCCAAGTTTATTTATTATACCAGAATATTTGTTAAACATACTACAGTCATATTCCAGATTTAGGTTACTATCCAGAAGGAACGCGTGTCCATGAGTCAATATTTCCAAGTATAAAAGATTGTTAAATGTCTCCACTCGACAGTTGAATAAACTAATGTCAAATGGATACTTATATGTTGGCATAAAAATAATGATGTTAAGATAACGACAAAGATAACGACAAAGATAAGGACAAAGATAACGACAAAGATAACGACAAAGATAACGACAAAGTTAACGACAAAGATAACGACAAAGATAAGGAAAAAGATAACGACAAAGATAACGACAAAGATAACGACAAAGATAACGACAAAGATAACGACAAAGATAACGACAAAGATAACGACAAAGATAAGGACAAAGATAACGACAAAGATAACGACAAAGATAAGGACAAAGATAACGACAAAGATAAGGACAAAGATAAGACAAAGATAACGACAAAGATAACGACAAAGATAACGACAAAGATAACGACAAAGATAAGGACAAAGATAAGGACAAAGATAACGACAAAGATAACGACAAAGATAACGACAAAGATAACGACAAAGATAACGACAAAGATAACGACAAAGATAAGGACAAAGATAAGGACAAAGATAACGACAAAGATAACGACGAAGATAACGACAAAGATAAGGACAAAGATAACGACAAAGATAACGACAAAGATAACGACAAAGATAACGACAAAGATAACGACAAAGATAAGGACAAAGATAAGGATAAAGATAAGACAATTTCTTTATTAGTTGAGTTACCCCAAAAGATAACCCCATATCTGAGAACAGATTCAGTTAGCCCGTAGTAAGCGGTTAATAACGCATCTACGTTAACCGTTCGTGAAAGCATATGCAAGGCGTACGCACTACTGCTTATTCTTTTAGTCAGGGTCTCAATGTGCGCCTTCCAATTTAAATTCCGATCGATTGTCAGTCCTAGAAACTTAGTTGTATTAACTGTGTCAATCGTAATGTCATTGTACTTTATGTCAAGATTAGGAAGAGTCAGTGAGCGTTGGCCAAAATGCATCATAACTGTCTTATTTAAATTTATTTTTAAATGGTTATTATCCACCCATTCTATAATTTTTAGCAAAGTATTACTTATTTCCTCTTTATAGAAATCTATTTGATTGCACGGTATTGTTATTGTACTGTCATCTGCGAATAATGTCACCGGATGTTTGATTGCCATTGGAAAGTCATTTATATAGATAGTAAAAAGCGGTGGTCCCAGTATACTTCCTTGTGGAACTCCGTAGACAACGTCGCGTTCATCCGATACAAATATTTCTTCTCTTTTGGTACTAGTATTTAGTCTGCTTATTTCAGTCATTTCTTTTCTGTAAGTTAGGTACGATTTTAAGAGCTCAAGAACGTTTCCTCTTACCCCGTAAGCTTCAAGCTTTTTCAATAAAATATCATGTTGCACGTAGTCGAATGCCTGGGTCATGTCACAAAATATCGCACATACTGGTTTATTTATATCCATATTTGTCATAATAGTATGCAAAAAGTCATAAATTGCCATGTTAATTGTCTTGTTTTTCCTAAATCCTTTTTGTTCGTTGCAAAGAATATTGTTTTTCTCTAAATAAAAATTAAGTTCCATATAAATGTACTCTTCAATTATTCTCGAGAATATCGGAATCAACGAAATCGGTCTGTAGTTTTCCATAAACTCTCTATCTTGTTTTTTGAATAGTGGCTTTATTATAGATTTTTTTAAGGAATTTGGGAAAGTACTGACACTGTTTGTGTTCTTAAGGGCTCGAATGATTCTTAACACAACGTTTGGTAAACATGGAGCCATAAAAAGAGTCTTTCCTATTTATAATATTCTTAGTGACTCTGTCTCCTGAATTAATAATGGGCTGAATTTTGTCAGCAAAATAATTATTAAATACATTACAAATGCACTTTGGATCAGAGATGACTTTGTTATTATTAATTATAAGTTTATTAATGTTATTCTTTGGAATATTTAACTTTGACTGGTTTATAATTTGCCATGTAGTTTTCGATTTAATAAGGACAAAGATAAGACAAAGATAACGACAAAGATAACGACAAAGATAACGACAAAGATAACGACAAAGATAACGACAAAGATAACGACTAAGATAACGACAAAGATAACGACAAAGATAACGACAAAGATAACGACAAAGATAACGACAAAGATAACGACAAAGATAACGACAAAGATAACGACAAAGATAACGACAAAGATAACGACGAAGATAACGACAAAGATAACGACAAAGATAAGGACAAAGATAAGGACAAAGATAACGACAAAGATAACGACAAAGATAAGGACAGAGATAACGACAAAGATAACGACAAAGATAACGACAAAGATAACGACAAAGATAACGACAAAGATAAGGACAAAGATAAGGATAAAGATAAGACAATTTCTTTATTAGTTGAGTTACCCCAAAAGATAACCCCATATCTGAGAACAGATTCAGTTAGCCCGTAGTAAGCGGTTAATAACGCATCTACGTTAACCGTTCGTGAAAGCATATGCAAGGCGTACGCACTACTGCTTATTCTTTTAGTCAGGGTCTCAATGTGCGCCTTCCAATTTAAATTCCGATCGATTGTCAGTCCTAGAAACTTAGTTGTATTAACTGTGTCAATCGTAATGTCATTGTACTTTATGTCAAGATTAGGAAGAGTCAGTGAGCGTTGGCCAAAATGCATCATAACTGTCTTATTTAAATTTATTTTTAAATGGTTATTATCCACCCATTCTATAATTTTTAGCAAAGTATTACTTATTTCCTCTTTATAGAAATCTATTTGATTGCACGGTATTGTTATTGTACTGTCATCTGCGAATAATGTCACCGGATGTTTGATTGCCATTGGAAAGTCATTTATATAGATAGTAAAAAGCGGTGGTCCCAGTATACTTCCTTGTGGAACTCCGTAGACAACGTCGCGTTCATCCGATACAAATATTTCTTCTCTTTTGGTACTAGTATTTAGTCTGCTTATTTCAGTCATTTCTTTTCTGTAAGTTAGGTACGATTTTAAGAGCTCAAGAACGTTTCCTCTTACCCCGTAAGCTTCAAGCTTTTTCAATAAAATATCATGTTGCACGTAGTCGAATGCCTGGGTCATGTCACAAAATATCGCACATACTGGTTTATTTATATCCATATTTGTCATAATAGTATGCAAAAAGTCATAAATTGCCATGTTAATTGTCTTGTTTTTCCTAAATCCTTTTTGTTCGTTGCAAAGAATATTATTTTTCTCTAAATAAAAATTAAGTTCCATATAAATGTACTCTTCAATTATTCTCGAGAATATCGAAATCAACGAAATCGGTCTGTAGTTTTCCATAAACTCTCTATCTTGTTTTTTGAATAGTGGCTTTAATATAGATTTTTTTAAGGAATTTGGGAAAGTACTGACACTGTTTGTGTTCTTAAGGGGTCGAATGATTCTTAACACAACGTTTGGTGAACATGGAGCCATAAACAGAGTCTTTCCTATTTATAATATTCTTAGTGACTCTGTCTCCTGAATTAATAATGGGCTGAATTTTGTCAGCAAAATAATTATTAAATACATTACAAATGCACTTTGGATCAGAGATGACTTTGTTATTATTAATTATAAGTTTATTAATGTTATTCTTTGGAATATTTAACTTTGACTGGTTTATAATTTGCCATGTAGTTTTCGATTTAATAAGGACAAAGATAAGACAAAGATAACGACAAAGATAACGACAAAGATAACGACAAAGATAACGACAAAGATAACGACAAAGATAACGACAAAGATAACGACAAAGATAACGACAAAGATAACGACAAAGATAACGACAAAGATAACGACAAAGATAACGACAAAGATAACGACAAAGATAACGACAAAGATAACGACGAAGATAACGACAAAGATAACGACAAAGATAAGGACAAAGATAACGACAAAGATAACGACAAAGATAACGACAAAGATAAGGACAGAGATAACGACAAAGATAACGACAAAGATAACGACAAAGATAAGGACAAAGATAAGGATAAAGATAAGACAATTTCTTTATTAGTTGAGTTACCCCAAAAGATAACCCCATATCTGAGAACAGATTCAGTTAGCCCGTAGTAAGCGGTTAATAACGCATCTACGTTAACCGTTCGTGAAAGCATATGCAAGGCGTACGCACTACTGCTTATTCTTTTAGTCAGGGTCTCAATGTGCGCCTTCCAATTTAAATTCCGATCGATTGTCAGTCCTAGAAACTTAGTTGTATTAACTGTGTCAATCGTAATGTCATTGTACTTTATGTCAAGATTAGGAAGAGTCAGTGAGCGTTGGCCAAAATGCATCATAACTGTCTTATTTAAATTTATTTTTAAATGGTTATTATCCACCCATTCTATAATTTTTAGCAAAGTATTACTTATTTCCTCTTTATAGAAATCTATTTGATTGCACGGTATTGTTATTGTACTGTCATCTGCGAATAATGTCACCGGATGTTTGATTGCCATTGGAAAGTCATTTATATAGATAGTAAAAAGCGGTGGTCCCAGTATACTTCCTTGTGGAACTCCGTAGACAACGTCGCGTTCATCCGATACAAATATTTCTTCTCTTTTGGTACTAGTATTTAGTCTGCTTATTTCAGTCATTTCTTTTCTGTAAGTTAGGTACGATTTTAAGAGCTCAAGAACGTTTCCTCTTACCCCGTAAGCTTCAAGCTTTTTCAATAAAATATCATGTTGCACGTAGTCGAATGCCTGGGTCATGTCACAAAATATCGCACATACTGGTTTATTTATATCCATATTTGTCATAATAGTATGCAAAAAGTCATAAATTGCCATGTTAATTGTCTTGTTTTTCCTAAATCCTTTTTGTTCGTTGCAAAGAATATTATTTTTCTCTAAATAAAAATTAAGTTCCATATAAATGTACTCTTCAATTATTCTCGAGAATATCGGAATCAACGAAATCGGTCTGTAGTTTTCCATAAACTCTCTATCTTGTTTTTTGAATAGTGGCTTTAATATAGATTTTTTTAAGGAATTTGGGAAAGTACTGACACTGTTTGTGTTCTTAAGGGGTCGAATGATTCTTAACACAACGTTTGGTGAACATGGAGCCATAAACAGAGTCTTTCCTATTTATAATATTCTTAGTGACTCTGTCTCCTGAATTAATAATGGGCTGAATTTTGTCAGCAAAATAATTATTAAATACATTACAAATGCACTTTGGATCAGAGATGACTTTGTTATTATTAATTATAAGTTTATTAATGTTATTCTTTGGAATATTTAACTTTGACTGGTTTATAATTTGCCATGTAGTTTTCGATTTATTATATGATGTCTTTATTTTATGGGTATTTTGAGCTCGTTGAGTTAAATTAATAATCTTTTTAAAGAGCTTCGTATAATTTTTAAATATTATTTTATTCTGGAGAGTAGGTTTTAATCGGAACTGCCAAAGTAATTGCCGTTTTTTCACACTGCATCTTTTAATTCATTTTTGTTTTTTATGCACATTAATCGAAATCATAGTTTCGGGGAAGCACTGTTTGTATAGCAACGAGAAGATATCTGAAAACGAATTAAACGCTACATTTGGGTCATTTGCTTCATATACTTCTGAAAACGACAGACTCCGCAGATAGGCTTTAAATTTATTAATGTTATCGTTACTATAATCACGTTTTCTCCTACTCCACCGACTAAAAGTACATATCGTGCTTATTGGGCATTTCAGTAGTTGGGCTGTGTGATCCGATAACGCTAATTCTAATACCGACGATTGACAGCGCCTGTTAAAGTTATGCGCAAAATTGTCAATGCATGTTTTGCTGTTAATACGAGTTGGTTGATAAAGCTCCAGTTTCAAGTTAAAACTTACTAACATATTTTCGAATTCTATTGACTGATTAGTTCTTTTAAGTACATCTATATTAAAGTCTCCCGCTACTACAATATTTTTACAATCTGTTTTTATTAAAAATTGTAATATGTGTTCTAATTTATTAATACATTCATTGAAATTATTAGAATTTGGTACTCTGTAAATACAAACACATACAATTTTATGGATAGTCAGTTCAATGGCACAACATTCAAAGACACCACTTGCAGATATTTTTGCTATTTTTGGCAGTTTTCTCCATTGGTGATCGGATCTCACTAGTATGCAAGCTCCACCTCTTTTGGTTTCATTTCGATTGAAACAGGCTGCTAGGCTGTAATTGTACAGAGTCAGATGTTTTTCATACGGTTCCATCATAAAATGCTCCGTAATACATAAGACATCTACGACTATGTTTCTATAAATTAATTCATTTAAACAAACTGCAAGAGAATCGCATTTGGATAGCAGTCCTGCAATATTTTGGTGCATGATGTAAATATGTTAAGTCAAGAAAAAAATTATCTCCTGTTTTATTAGCGTCAATCAAACTTTGATATATGTCATCATGTTTCATAATGTCAATCATTAAGTCCAGCAGATCCTTAAATATAGTACATAGTCCAAGTTTATTTATTATACCAGAATATTTGTTAAACATACTACAGTCATATTCCAGATTTAGGTTACTATCCAGAAGGAACGCGTGTCCATGAGTCAATATTTCCAAGTATAAAAGATTGTTAAATGTCTCCACTCGACAGTTGAATAAACTAATGTCAAATGGATACTTATATGTTGGCATAAAAATAATGATGTTAAGATAACGACAAAGATAACGACAAAGATAACGACAAAGATAACGACAAAGATAACGACAAAGATAACGACAAAGTTAACGACAAAGATAACGACAAAGATAAGGAAAAAGATAACGACAAAGATAACGACAAAGATAACGACAAAGATAACGACAAAGATAACGACAAAGATAACGACAAAGATAACGACAAAGATAACGACAAAGATAAGGACAAAGATAACGACAAAGATAACGACAAAGATAAGGACAAAGATAACGACAAAGATAAGGACAAAGATAAGACAAAGATAACGACAAAGATAACGACAAAGATAACGACAAAGATAACGACAAAGATAAGGACAAAGATAAGGACAAAGATAACGACAAAGATAACGACAAAGATAACGACAAAGATAACGACAAAGATAACGACAAAGATAACGACAAAGATAACGACAAAGATAAGGACAAAGATAAGGACAAAGATAACGACAAAGATAAGGACAAAGATAAGGATAAAGATAAGACAATTTCTTTATTAGTTGAGTTACCCCAAAAGATAACCCCATATCTGAGAACAGATTCAGTTAGCCCGTAGTAAGCGGTTAATAACGCATCTACGTTAACCGTTCGTGAAAGCATATGCAAGGCGTACGCACTACTGCTTATTCTTTTAGTCAGGGTCTCAATGTGCGCCTTCCAATTTAAATTCCGATCGATTGTCAGTCCTAGAAACTTAGTTGTATTAACTGTGTCAATCGTAATGTCATTGTACTTTATGTCAAGATTAGGAAGAGTCAGTGAGCGTTGGCCAAAATGCATCATAACTGTCTTATTTAAATTTATTTTTAAATGGTTATTATCCACCCATTCTATAATTTTTAGCAAAGTATTACTTATTTCCTCTTTATAGAAATCTATTTGATTGCACGGTATTGTTATTGTACTGTCATCTGCGAATAATGTCACCGGATGTTTGATTGCCATTGGAAAGTCATTTATATAGATAGTAAAAAGCGGTGGTCCCAGTATACTTCCTTGTGGAACTCCGTAGACAACGTCGCGTTCATCCGATACAAATATTTCTTCTCTTTTGGTACTAGTATTTAGTCTGCTTATTTCAGTCATTTCTTTTCTGTAAGTTAGGTACGATTTTAAGAGCTCAAGAACGTTTCCTCTTACCCCGTAAGCTTCAAGCTTTTTCAATAAAATATCATGTTGCACGTAGTCGAATGCCTGGGTCATGTCACAAAATATCGCACATACTGGTTTATTTATATCCATATTTGTCATAATAGTATGCAAAAAGTCATAAATTGCCATGTTAATTGTCTTGTTTTTCCTAAATCCTTTTTGTTCGTTGCAAAGAATATTATTTTTCTCTAAATAAAAATTAAGTTCCATATAAATGTACTCTTCAATTATTCTCGAGAATATCGAAATCAACGAAATCGGTCTGTAGTTTTCCATAAACTCTCTATCTTGTTTTTTGAATAGTGGCTTTAATATAGATTTTTTTAAGGAATTTGGGAAAGTACTGACACTGTTTGTGTTCTTAAGGGGTCGAATGATTCTTAACACAACGTTTGGTGAACATGGAGCCATAAACAGAGTCTTTCCTATTTATAATATTCTTAGTGACTCTGTCTCCTGAATTAATAATGGGCTGAATTTTGTCAGCAAAATAATTATTAAATACATTACAAATGCACTTTGGATCAGAGATGACTTTGTTATTATTAATTATAAGTTTATTAATGTTATTCTTTGGAATATTTAACTTTGACTGGTTTATAATTTGCCATGTAGTTTTCGATTTAATAAGGACAAAGATAAGACAAAGATAACGACAAAGATAACGACAAAGATAACGACAAAGATAACGACAAAGATAACGACAAAGATAACGACAAAGATAACGACAAAGATAACGACAAAGATAACGACAAAGATAAGGACAAAGATAACGACAAAGATAACGACGAAGATAACGACAAAGATAACGACAAAGATAAGGACAAAGATAACGACAAAGATAACGACAAAGATAACGACAAAGATAAGGACAGAGATAACGACAAAGATAACGACAAAGATAACGACAAAGATAACGACAAAGATAAGGACAAAGATAAGGATAAAGATAAGACAATTTCTTTATTAGTTGAGTTACCCCAAAAGATAACCCCATATCTGAGAACAGATTCAGTTAGCCCGTAGTAAGCGGTTAATAACGCATCTACGTTAACCGTTCGTGAAAGCATATGCAAGGCGTACGCACTACTGCTTATTCTTTTAGTCAGGGTCTCAATGTGCGCCTTCCAATTTAAATTCCGATCGATTGTCAGTCCTAGAAACTTAGTTGTATTAACTGTGTCAATCGTAATGTCATTGTACTTTATGTCAAGATTAGGAAGAGTCAGTGAGCGTTGGCCAAAATGCATCATAACTGTCTTATTTAAATTTATTTTTAAATGGTTATTATCCACCCATTCTATAATTTTTAGCAAAGTATTACTTATTTCCTCTTTATAGAAATCTATTTGATTGCACGGTATTGTTATTGTACTGTCATCTGCGAATAATGTCACCGGATGTTTGATTGCCATTGGAAAGTCATTTATATAGATAGTAAAAAGCGGTGGTCCCAGTATACTTCCTTGTGGAACTCCGTAGACAACGTCGCGTTCATCCGATACAAATATTTCTTCTCTTTTGGTACTAGTATTTAGTCTGCTTATTTCAGTCATTTCTTTTCTGTAAGTTAGGTACGATTTTAAGAGCTCAAGAACGTTTCCTCTTACCCCGTAAGCTTCAAGCTTTTTCAATAAAATATCATGTTGCACGTAGTCGAATGCCTGGGTCATGTCACAAAATATCGCACATACTGGTTTATTTATATCCATATTTGTCATAATAGTATGCAAAAAGTCATAAATTGCCATGTTAATTGTCTTGTTTTTCCTAAATCCTTTTTGTTCGTTGCAAAGAATATTATTTTTCTCTAAATAAAAATTAAGTTCCATATAAATGTACTCTTCAATTATTCTCGAGAATATCGGAATCAACGAAATCGGTCTGTAGTTTTCCATAAACTCTCTATCTTGTTTTTTGAATAGTGGCTTTAATATAGATTTTTTTAAGGAATTTGGGAAAGTACTGACACTGTTTGTGTTCTTAAGGGGTCGAATGATTCTTAACACAACGTTTGGTGAACATGGAGCCATAAACAGAGTCTTTCCTATTTATAATATTCTTAGTGACTCTGTCTCCTGAATTAATAATGGGCTGAATTTTGTCAGCAAAATAATTATTAAATACATTACAAATGCACTTTGGATCAGAGATGACTTTGTTATTATTAATTATAAGTTTATTAATGTTATTCTTTGGAATATTTAACTTTGACTGGTTTATAATTTGCCATGTAGTTTTCGATTTATTATATGATGTCTTTATTTTATGGGTATTTTGAGCTCGTTGAGTTAAATTAATAATCTTTTTAAAGAGCTTCGTATAATTTTTAAATATTATTTTATTCTGGAGAGTAGGTTTTAATCGGAACTGCCAAAGTAATTGCCGTTTTTTCACACTGCATCTTTTAATTCATTTTTGTTTTTTATGCACATTAATCGAAATCATAGTTTCGGGGAAGCACTGTTTGTATAGCAACGAGAAGATATCTGAAAACGAATTAAACGCTACATTTGGGTCATTTGCTTCATATACTTCTGAAAACGACAGACTCCGCAGATAGGCTTTAAATTTATTAATGTTATCGTTACTATAATCACGTTTTCTCCTACTCCACCGACTAAAAGTACATATCGTGCTTATTGGGCATTTCAGTAGTTGGGCTGTGTGATCCGATAACGCTAATTCTAATACCGACGATTGACAGCGCCTGTTAAAGTTATGCGCAAAATTGTCAATGCATGTTTTGCTGTTAATACGAGTTGGTTGATAAAGCTCCAGTTTCAAGTTAAAACTTACTAACATATTTTCGAATTCTATTGACTGATTAGTTCTTTTAAGTACATCTATATTAAAGTCTCCCGCTACTACAATATTTTTACAATCTGTTTTTATTAAAAATTGTAATATGTGTTCTAATTTATTAATACATTCATTGAAATTATTAGAATTTGGTACTCTGTAAATACAAACACATACAATTTTATGGATAGTCAGTTCAATGGCACAACATTCAAAGACACCACTTGCAGATATTTTTGCTATTTTTGGCAGTTTTCTCCATTGGTGATCGGATCTCACTAGTATGCAAGCTCCACCTCTTTTGGTTTCATTTCGATTGAAACAGGCTGCTAGGCTGTAATTGTACAGAGTCAGATGTTTTTCATACGGTTCCATCATAAAATGCTCCGTAATACATAAGACATCTACGACTATGTTTCTATAAATTAATTCATTTAAACAAACTGCAAGAGAATCGCATTTGGATAGCAGTCCTGCAATATTTTGGTGCATGATGTAAATATGTTAAGTCAAGAAAAAAATTATCTCCTGTTTTATTAGCGTCAATCAAACTTTGATATATGTCATCATGTTTCATAATGTCAATCATTAAGTCCAGCAGATCCTTAAATATAGTACATAGTCCAAGTTTATTTATTATACCAGAATATTTGTTAAACATACTACAGTCATATTCCAGATTTAGGTTACTATCCAGAAGGAACGCGTGTCCATGAGTCAATATTTCCAAGTATAAAAGATTGTTAAATGTCTCCACTCGACAGTTGAATAAACTAATGTCAAATGGATACTTATATGTTGGCATAAAAATAATGATGTTAAGATAACGACAAAGATAACGACAAAGATAACGACAAAGATAACGACAAAGATAACGACAAAGATAACGACAAAGTTAACGACAAAGATAACGACAAAGATAAGGAAAAAGATAACGACAAAGATAACGACAAAGATAACGACAAAGATAACGACAAAGATAACGACAAAGATAACGACAAAGATAAGGACAAAGATAACGACAAAGATAACGACAAAGATAAGGACAAAGATAACGACAAAGATAAGGACAAAGATAAGACAAAGATAACGACAAAGATAACGACAAAGATAACGACAAAGATAACGACAAAGATAAGGAAAAAGATAAGACCAAAGATAACGACAAAGATAACGACAAAGATAACGACAAAGATAACGACAAAGATAACGACAAAGATAACGACAAAGATAAGGACAAAGATAAGGACAAAGATAACGACAAAGATAACGACGAAGATAACGACAAAGATAAGGACAAAGATAAGGACAAAGATAAGGACAAAGATAAGGACAAAGATAAGGACAAAGATAACGACAAAGATAAGGACAGAGATAACGACAAAGATAACGACAAAGATAACGACAAAGATAACGACAAAGATAACGACAAAGATAACGACAAAGATAACGACAAAGATAACGACAAAGATAAGGACAAAGATAAGGATAAAGATAAGACAATTTCTTTATTAGTTGAGTTACCCCAAAAGATAACCCCATATCTGAGAACAGATTCAGTTAGCCCGTAGTAAGCGGTTAATAACGCATCTACGTTAACCGTTCGTGAAAGCATATGCAAGGCGTACGCACTACTGCTTATTCTTTTAGTCAGGGTCTCAATGTGCGCCTTCCAATTTAAATTCCGATCGATTGTCAGTCCTAGAAACTTAGTTGTATTAACTGTGTCAATCGTAATGTCATTGTACTTTATGTCAAGATTAGGAAGAGTCAGTGAGCGTTGGCCAAAATGCATCATAACTGTCTTATTTAAATTTATTTTTAAATGGTTATTATCCACCCATTCTATAATTTTTAGCAAAGTATTACTTATTTCCTCTTTATAGAAATCTATTTCATTGCACGGTATTGTTATTGTACTGTCATCTGCGAATAATGTCACCGGATGTTTGATTGCCATTGGAAAGTCATTTATATAGATAGTAAAAAGCGGTGGTCCCAGTATACTTCCTTGTGGAACTCCGTAGACAACGTCGCGTTCATCCGATACAAATATTTCTTCTCTTTTGGTACTAGTATTTAGTCTGCTTATTTCAGTCATTTCTTTTCTGTAAGTTAGGTACGATTTTAAGAGCTCAAGAACGTTTCCTCTTACCCCGTAAGCTTCAAGCTTTTTCAATAAAATATCATGTTGCACGTAGTCGAATGCCTGGGTCATGTCACAAAATATCGCACATACTGGTTTATTTATATCCATATTTGTCATAATAGTATGCAAAAAGTCATAAATTGCCATGTTAATTGTCTTGTTTTTCCTAAATCCTTTTTGTTCGTTGCAAAGAATATTGTTTTTCTCTAAATAAAAATTAAGTTCCATATAAATGTACTCTTCAATTATTCTCGAGAATATCGGAATCAACGAAATCGGTCTGTAGTTTTCCATAAACTCTCTATCTTGTTTTTTGAATAGTGGCTTTATTATAGATTTTTTTAAGGAATTTGGGAAAGTACTGACACTGTTTGTGTTCTTAAGGGCTCGAATGATTCTTAACACAACGTTTGGTAAACATGGAGCCATAAAAAGAGTCTTTCCTATTTATAATATTCTTAGTGACTCTGTCTCCTGAATTAATAATGGGCTGAATTTTGTCAGCAAAATAATTATTAAATACATTACAAATGCACTTTGGATCAGAGATGACTTTGTTATTATTAATTATAAGTTTATTAATGTTATTCTTTGGAATATTTAACTTTGACTGGTTTATAATTTGCCATGTAGTTTTCGATTTAATAAGGACAAAGATAAGACAAAGATAACGACAAAGATAACGACAAAGATAACGACAAAGATAACGACAAAGATAACGACAAAGATAACGACAAAGATAACGACAAAGATAACGACAAAGATAACGACAAAGATAACGACAAAGATAACGACAAAGATAAGGACAAAGATAACGACAAAGATAACGACGAAGATAACGACAAAGATAACGACAAAGATAAGGACAAAGATAACGACAAAGATAACGACAAAGATAACGACAAAGATAAGGACAGAGATAACGACAAAGATAACGACAAAGATAACGACAAAGATAACGACAAAGATAACGACAAAGATAAGGACAAAGATAAGGATAAATATAAGACAATTTCTTTATTAGTTGAGTTACCCCAAAAGATAACCCCATATCTGAGAACAGATTCAGTTAGCCCGTAGTAAGCGGTTAATAACGCATCTACGTTAACCGTTCGTGAAAGCATATGCAAGGCGTACGCACTACTGCTTATTCTTTTAGTCAGGGTCTCAATGTGCGCCTTCCAATTTAAATTCCGATCGATTGTCAGTCCTAGAAACTTAGTTGTATTAACTGTGTCAATCGTAATGTCATTGTACTTTATGTCAAGATTAGGAAGAGTCAGTGAGCGTTGGCCAAAATGCATCATAACTGTCTTATTTAAATTTATTTTTAAATGGTTATTATCCACCCATTCTATAATTTTTAGCAAAGTATTACTTATTTCCTCTTTATAGAAATCTATTTGATTGCACGGTATTGTTATTGTACTGTCATCTGCGAATAATGTCACCGGATGTTTAATTGCCATTGGAAAGTCATTTATATAGATAGTAAAAAGCGGTGGTCCCAGTATACTTCCTTGTGGAACTCCGTAGACAACGTCGCGTTCATCCGATACAAATATTTCTTCTCTTTTGGTACTAGTATTTAGTCTGCTTATTTCAGTCATTTCTTTTCTGTAAGTTAGGTACGATTTTAAGAGCTCAAGAACGTTTCCTCTTACCCCGTAAGCTTCAAGCTTTTTCAATAAAATATCATGTTGCACGTAGTCGAATGCCTGGGTCATGTCACAAAATATCGCACATACTGGTTTATTTATATCCATATTTGTCATAATAGTATGCAAAAAGTCATAAATTGCCATGTTAATTGTCTTGTTTTTCCTAAATCCTTTTTGTTCGTTGCAAAGAATATTGTTTTTCTCTAAATAAAAATTAAGTTCCATATAAATGTACTCTTCAATTATTCTCGAGAATATCGGAATCAACGAAATCGGTCTGTAGTTTTCCATAAACTCTCTATCTTGTTTTTTGAATAGTGGCTTTATTATAGATTTTTTTAAGGAATTTGGGAAAGTACTGACACTGTTTGTGTTCTTAAGGGCTCGAATGATTCTTAACACAACGTTTGGTAAACATGGAGCCATAAAAAGAGTCTTTCCTATTTATAATATTCTTAGTGACTCTGTCTCCTGAATTAATAATGGGCTGAATTTTGTCAGCAAAATAATTATTAAATACATTACAAATGCACTTTGGATCAGAGATGACTTTGTTATTATTAATTATAAGTTTATTAATGTTATTCTTTGGAATATTTAACTTTGACTGGTTTATAATTTGCCATGTAGTTTTCGATTTAATAAGGACAAAGATAAGACAAAGATAACGACAAAGATAACGACAAAGATAACGACAAAGATAACGACAAAGATAACGACAAAGATAACGACAAAGATAACGACAAAGATAACGACAAAGATAACGACAAAGATAACGACAAAGATAACGACAAAGATAAGGACAAAGATAACGACAAAGATAACGACGAAGATAACGACAAAGATAACGACAAAGATAAGGACAAAGATAACGACAAAGATAACGACAAAGATAACGACAGAGATAACGACAAAGATAACGACAAAGATAACGACAAAGATAACGACAAAGATAACGACAAAGATAAGGACAAAGATAAGGATAAAGATAAGACAATTTCTTTATTAGTTGAGTTACCCCAAAAGATAACCCCATATCTGAGAACAGATTCAGTTAGCCCGTAGTAAGCGGTTAATAACGCATCTACGTTAACCGTTCGTGAAAGCATATGCAAGGCGTACGCACTACTGCTTATTCTTTTAGTCAGGGTCTCAATGTGCGCCTTCCAATTTAAATTCCGATCGATTGTCAGTCCTAGAAACTTAGTTGTATTAACTGTGTCAATCGTAATGTCATTGTACTTTATGTCAAGATTAGGAAGAGTCAGTGAGCGTTGGCCAAAATGCATCATAACTGTCTTATTTAAATTTATTTTTAAATGGTTATTATCCACCCATTCTATAATTTTTAGCAAAGTATTACTTATTTCCTCTTTATAGAAATCTATTTGATTGCACGGTATTGTTATTGTACTGTCATCTGCGAATAATGTCACCGGATGTTTGATTGCCATTGGAAAGTCATTTATATAGATAGTAAAAAGCGGTGGTCCCAGTATACTTCCTTGTGGAACTCCGTAGACAACGTCGCGTTCATCCGATACAAATATTTCTTCTCTTTTGGTACTAGTATTTAGTCTGCTTATTTCAGTCATTTCTTTTCTGTAAGTTAGGTACGATTTTAAGAGCTCAAGAACGTTTCCTCTTACCCCGTAAGCTTCAAGCTTTTTCAATAAAATATCATGTTGCACGTAGTCGAATGCCTGGGTCATGTCACAAAATATCGCACATACTGGTTTATTTATATCCATATTTGTCATAATAGTATGCAAAAAGTCATAAATTGCCATGTTAATTGTCTTGTTTTTCCTAAATCCTTTTTGTTCGTTGCAAAGAATATTATTTTTCTCTAAATAAAAATTAAGTTCCATATAAATGTACTCTTCAATTATTCTCGAGAATATCGGAATCAACGAAATCGGTCTGTAGTTTTCCATAAACTCTCTATCTTGTTTTTTGAATAGTGGCTTTAATATAGATTTTTTTAAGGAATTTGGGAAAGTACTGACACTGTTTGTGTTCTTAAGGGGTCGAATGATTCTTAACACAACGTTTGGTGAACATGGAGCCATAAACAGAGTCTTTCCTATTTATAATATTCTTAGTGACTCTGTCTCCTGAATTAATAATGGGCTGAATTTTGTCAGCAAAATAATTATTAAATACATTACAAATGCACTTTGGATCAGAGATGACTTGGTTATTATTAATTATAAGTTTATTAATGTTATTCTTTGGAATATTTAACTTTGACTGGTTTATAATTTGCCATGTAGTTTTCGATTTATTATATGATGTCTTTATTTTATGGGTATTTTGAGCTCGTTGAGTTAAATTAATAATCTTTTTAAAGAGCTTCGTATAATTTTTAAATATTATTTTATTCTGGAGAGTAGGTTTTAATCGGAACTGCCAAAGTAATTGCCGTTTTTTCACACTGCATCTTTTAATTCATTTTTGTTTTTTATGCACATTAATCGAAATCATAGTTTCGGGGAAGCACTGTTTGTATAGCAACGAGAAGATATCTGAAAACGAATTAAACGCTACATTTGGGTCATTTGCTTCATATACTTCTGAAAACGACAGACTCCGCAGATAGGCTTTAAATTTATTAATGTTATCGTTACTATAATCACGTTTTCTCCTACTCCACCGACTAAAAGTACATATCGTGCTTATTGGGCATTTCAGTAGTTGGGCTGTGTGATCCGATAACGCTAATTCTAATACCGACGATTGACAGCGCCTGTTAAAGTTATGCGCAAAATTGTCAATGCATGTTTTGCTGTTAATACGAGTTGGTTGATAAAGCTCCAGTTTCAAGTTAAAACTTACTAACATATTTTCGAATTCTATTGACTGATTAGTTCTTTTAAGTACATCTATATTAAAGTCTCCCGCTACTACAATATTTTTACAATCTGTTTTTATTAAAAATTGTAATATGTGTTCTAATTTATTAATACATTCATTGAAATTATTAGAATTTGGTACTCTGTAAATACAAACACATACAATTTTATGGATAGTCAGTTCAATGGCACAACATTCAAAGACACCACTTGCAGATATTTTTGCTATTTTTGGCAGTTTTCTCCATTGGTGATCGGATCTCACTAGTATGCAAGCTCCACCTCTTTTGGTTTCATTTCGATTGAAACAGGCTGCTAGGCTGTAATTGTACAGAGTCAGATGTTTTTCATACGGTTCCATCATAAAATGCTCCGTAATACATAAGACATCTACGACTATGTTTCTATAAATTAATTCATTTAAACAAACTGCAAGAGAATCGCATTTGGATAGCAGTCCTGCAATATTTTGGTGCATGATGTAAATATGTTAAGTCAAGAAAAAAATTATCTCCTGTTTTATTAGCGTCAATCAAACTTTGATATATGTCATCATGTTTCATAATGTCAATCATTAAGTCCAGCAGATCCTTAAATATAGTACATAGTCCAAGTTTATTTATTATACCAGAATATTTGTTAAACATACTACAGTCATATTCCAGATTTAGGTTACTATCCAGAAGGAACGCGTGTCCATGAGTCAATATTTCCAAGTATAAAAGATTGTTAAATGTCTCCACTCGACAGTTGAATAAACTAATGTCAAATGGATACTTATATGTTGGCATAAAAATAATGATGTTAAGATAACGACAAAGATAACGACAAAGATAAGGACAAAGATAACGACAAAGATAACGACAAAGATAACGACAAAGTTAACGACAAAGATAACGACAAAGATAAGGAAAAAGATAACGACAAAGATAACGACAAAGATAACGACAAAGATAACGACAAAGATAACGACAAAGATAACGACAAAGATAACGACAAAGATAAGGACAAAGATAACGACAAAGATAACGACAAAGATAAGGACAAAGATAACGACAAAGATAAGGACAAAGATAAGACAAAGATAACGACAAAGATAACGACAAAGATAACGACAAAGATAACGACAAAGATAAGGACAAAGATAACGACAAAGATAACGACAAAGATAACGACAAAGATAACGACAAAGATAACGACAAAGATAACGACAAAGATAAGGACAAAGATAAGGACAAAGATAACGACAAAGATAACGACGAAGATAACGACAAAGATAAGGACAAAGATAAGGACAAAGATAACGACAAAGATAAGGACAAAGATAAGGACAAAGATAACGACAAAGATAAGGACAGAGATAACGACAAAGATAACGACAAAGATAACGACAAAGATAACGACAAAGATAACGACAAAGATAACGACAAAGATAAGGACAAAGATAAGGATAAAGATAAGACAATTTCTTTATTAGTTGAGTTACCCCAAAAGATAACCCCATATCTGAGAACAGATTCAGTTAGCCCGTAGTAAGCGGTTAATAACGCATCTACGTTAACCGTTCGTGAAAGCATATGCAAGGCGTACGCACTACTGCTTATTCTTTTAGTCAGGGTCTCAATGTGCGCCTTCCAATTTAAATTCCGATCGATTGTCAGTCCTAGAAACTTAGTTGTATTAACTGTGTCAATCGTAATGTCATTGTACTTTATGTCAAGATTAGGAAGAGTCAGTGAGCGTTGGCCAAAATGCATCATAACTGTCTTATTTAAATTTATTTTTAAATGGTTATTATCCACCCATTCTATAATTTTTAGCAAAGTATTACTTATTTCCTCTTTATAGAAATCTATTTGATTGCACGGTATTGTTATTGTACTGTCATCTGCGAATAATGTCACCGGATGTTTGATTGCCATTGGAAAGTCATTTATATAGATAGTAAAAAGCGGTGGTCCCAGTATACTTCCTTGTGGAACTCCGTAGACAACGTCGCGTTCATCCGATACAAATATTTCTTCTCTTTTGGTACTAGTATTTAGTCTGCTTATTTCAGTCATTTCTTTTCTGTAAGTTAGGTACGATTTTAAGAGCTCAAGAACGTTTCCTCTTACCCCGTAAGCTTCAAGCTTTATCAATAAAATATCATGTTGCACGTAGTCGAATGCCTGGGTCATGTCACAAAATATCGCACATACTGGTTTATTTATATCCATATTTGTCATAATAGTATGCAAAAAGTCATAAATTGCCATGTTAATTGTCTTGTTTTTCCTAAATCCTTTTTGTTCGTTGCAAAGAATATTGTTTTTCTCTAAATAAAAATTAAGTTCCATATAAATGTACTCTTCAATTATTCTCGAGAATATCGGAATCAACGAAATCGGTCTGTAGTTTTCCATAAACTCTCTATCTTGTTTTTTGAATAGTGGCTTTATTATAGATTTTTTTAAGGAATTTGGGAAAGTACTGACACTGTTTGTGTTCTTAAGGGCTCGAATGATTCTTAACACAACGTTTGGTAAACATGGAGCCATAAAAAGAGTCTTTCCTATTTATAATATTCTTAGTGACTCTGTCTCCTGAATTAATAATGGGCTGAATTTTGTCAGCAAAATAATTATTAAATACATTACAAATGCACTTTGGATCAGAGATGACTTTGTTATTATTAATTATAAGTTTATTAATGTTATTCTTTGGAATATTTAACTTTGACTGGTTTATAATTTGCCATGTAGTTTTCGATTTAATAAGGACAAAGATAAGACAAAGATAACGACAAAGATAACGACAAAGATAACGACAAAGATAACGACAAAGATAACGACAAAGATAACGACAAAGATAACGACAAAGATAACGACAAAGATAACGACAAAGATAACGACAAAGATAAGGACAAAGATAACGACAAAGATAACGACGAAGATAACGACAAAGATAACGACAAAGATAAGGACAAAGATAACGACAAAGATAACGACAAAGATAACGACAAAGATAAGGACAGAGATAACGACAAAGATAACGACAAAGATAACGACAAAGATAACGACAAAGATAACGACAAAGATAAGGACAAAGATAAGGATAAAGATAAGACAATTTCTTTATTAGTTGAGTTACCCCAAAAGATAACCCCATATCTGAGAACAGATTCAGTTAGCCCGTAGTAAGCGGTTAATAACGCATCTACGTTAACCGTTCGTGAAAGCATATGCAAGGCGTACGCACTACTGCTTATTCTTTTAGTCAGGGTCTCAATGTGCGCCTTCCAATTTAAATTCCGATCGATTGTCAGTCCTAGAAACTTAGTTGTATTAACTGTGTCAATCGTAATGTCATTGTACTTTATGTCAAGATTAGGAAGAGTCAGTGAGCGTTGGCCAAAATGCATCATAACTGTCTTATTTAAATTTATTTTTAAATGGTTATTATCCACCCATTCTATAATTTTTAGCAAAGTATTACTTATTTCCTCTTTATAGAAATCTATTTGATTGCACGGTATTGTTATTGTACTGTCATCTGCGAATAATGTCACCGGATGTTTGATTGCCATTGGAAAGTCATTTATATAGATAGTAAAAAGCGGTGGTCCCAGTATACTTCCTTGTGGAACTCCGTAGACAACGTCGCGTTCATCCGATACAAATATTTCTTCTCTTTTGGTACTAGTATTTAGTCTGCTTATTTCAGTCATTTCTTTTCTGTAAGTTAGGTACGATTTTAAGAGCTCAAGAACGTTTCCTCTTACCCCGTAAGCTTCAAGCTTTTTCAATAAAATATCATGTTGCACGTAGTCGAATGCCTGGGTCATGTCACAAAATATCGCACATACTGGTTTATTTATATCCATATTTGTCATAATAGTATGCAAAAAGTCATAAATTGCCATGTTAATTGTCTTGTTTTTCCTAAATCCTTTTTGTTCGTTGCAAAGAATATTATTTTTCTCTAAATAAAAATTAAGTTCCATATAAATGTACTCTTCAATTATTCTCGAGAATATCGGAATCAACGAAATCGGTCTGTAGTTTTCCATAAACTCTCTATCTTGTTTTTTGAATAGTGGCTTTAATATAGATTTTTTTAAGGAATTTGGGAAAGTACTGACACTGTTTGTGTTCTTAAGGGCTCGAATGATTCTTAACACAACGTTTGGTGAACATGGAGCCATAAACAGAGTCTTTCCTATTTATAATATTCTTAGTGACTCTGTCTCCTGAATTAATAATGGGCTGAATTTTGTCAGCAAAATAATTATTAAATACATTACAAATGCACTTTGGATCAGAGATGACTTTGTTATTATTAATTATAAGTTTATTAATGTTATTCTTTGGAATATTTAACTTTGACTGGTTTATAATTTGCCATGTAGTTTTCGATTTATTATATGATGTCTTTATTTTATGGGTATTTTGAGCTCGTTGAGTTAAATTAATAATCTTTTTAAAGAGCTTCGTATAATTTTTAAATATTATTTTATTCTGGAGAGTAGGTTTTAATCGGAACTGCCAAAGTAATTGCCGTTTTTTCACACTGCATCTTTTAATTCATTTTTGTTTTTTATGCACATTAATCGAAATCATAGTTTCGGGGAAGCACTGTTTGTATAGCAACGAGAAGATATCTGAAAACGAATTAAACGCTACATTTGGGTCATTTGCTTCATATACTTCTGAAAACGACAGACTCCGCAGATAGGCTTTAAATTTATTAATGTTATCGTTACTATAATCACGTTTTCTCCTACTCCACCGACTAAAAGTACATATCGTGCTTATTGGGCATTTCAGTAGTTGGGCTGTGTGATCCGATAACGCTAATTCTAATACCGACGATTGACAGCGCCTGTTAAAGTTATGCGCAAAATTGTCAATGCATGTTTTGCTGTTAATACGAGTTGGTTGATAAAGCTCCAGTTTCAAGTTAAAACTTACTAACATATTTTCGAATTCTATTGACTGATTAGTTCTTTAAAGTACATCTATATTAAAGTCTCCCGCTAATACAATATTTTTACAATCTGTTTTTATTAAAAATTGTAATATGTGTTCTAATTTATTAATACATTCATTGAAATTATTAGAATTTGGTACTCTGTAAATACAAACACATACAATTTTATGGATAGTCAGTTCAATGGCACAACATTCAAAGACACCACTTGCAGATATTTTTGCTATTTTTGGCAGTTCTCTCCATTGGTGATCGGATCTCACTAGTATGCAAGCTCCACCTCTTTTGGTTTCATTTCGATTGAAACAGGCTGCTAGGCTGTAATTGTACAGAGTCAGATGTTTTTCATACGGTTCCATCATAAAATGCTCCGTAATACATAAGACATCTACGACTATGTTTCTATAAATTAATTCATTTAAACAAACTGCAAGAGAATCGCATTTGGATAGCAGTCCTGCAATATTTTGGTGCATGATGTAAATATGTTAAGTCAAGAAAAAAATTATCTCCTGTTTTATTAGCGTCAATCAAACTTTGATATATGTCATCATGTTTCATAATGTCAATCATTAAGTCCAGCAGATCCTTAAATATAGTACATAGTCCAAGTTTATTTATTATACCAGAATATTTGTTAAACATACTACAGTCATATTCCAGATTTAGGTTACTATCCAGAAGGAACGCGTGTCCATGAGTCAATATTTCCAAGTATAAAAGATTGTTAAATGTCTCCACTCGACAGTTGAATAAACTAATGTCAAATGGATACTTATATGTTGGCATAAAAATAATGATGTTAAGATAACGACAAAGATAACGACAAAGATAACGACAAAGATAACGACAAAGATAACGACAAAGTTAACGACAAAGATAACGACAAAGATAAGGAAAAAGATAACGACAAAGATAACGACAAAGATAACGACAAAGATAACGACAAAGATAACGACAAAGATAACGACAAAGATAAGGACAAAGATAACGACAAAGATAACGACAAAGATAAGGACAAAGATAACGACAAAGATAAGGACAAAGATAAGACAAAGATAACGACAAAGATAAGGACAAAGATAAGACAAAGATAACGACAAAGATAACGACAAAGATAACGACAAAGATAACGACAAAGATAAGGACAAAGATAAGGACAAAGATAACGACAAAGATAACGACAAAGATAACGACAAAGATAACGACAAAGATAACGACAAAGATAACGACAAAGATAACGACAAAGATAAGGACAAAGATAACGACAAAGATAACGACGAAGATAACGACAAAGATAAGGACAAAGATAAGGACAAAGATAAGGACAAAGATAAGGACAAAGATAAGGACAAAGATAACGACAAAGATAAGGACAGAGATAACGACAAAGATAACGACAAAGATAACGACAAAGATAACGACAAAGATAACGACAAAGATAACGACAAAGATAACGACAAAGATAAGGACAAAGATAAGGATAAAGATAAGACAATTTCTTTATTAGTTGAGTTACCCCAAAAGATAACCCCATATCTGAGAACAGATTCAGTTAGCCCGTAGTAAGCGGTTAATAACGCATCTACGTTAACCGTTCGTGAAAGCATATGCAAGGCGTACGCACTACTGCTTATTCTTTTAGTCAGGGTCTCAATGTGCGCCTTCCAATTTAAATTCCGATCGATTGTCAGTCCTAGAAACTTAGTTGTATTAACTGTGTCAATCGTAATGTCATTGTACTTTATGTCAAGATTAGGAAGAGTCAGTGAGCGTTGGCCAAAATGCATCATAACTGTCTTATTTAAATTTATTTTTAAATGGTTATTATCCACCCATTCTATAATTTTTAGCAAAGTATTACTTATTTCCTCTTTATAGAAATCTATTTGATTGCACGGTATTGTTATTGTACTGTCATCTGCGAATAATGTCACCGGATGTTTGATTGCCATTGGAAAGTCATTTATATAGATAGTAAAAAGCGGTGGTCCCAGTATACTTCCTTGTGGAACTCCGTAGACAACGTCGCGTTCATCCGATACAAATATTTCTTCTCTTTTGGTACTAGTATTTAGTCTGCTTATTTCAGTCATTTCTTTTCTGTAAGTTAGGTACGATTTTAAGAGCTCAAGAACGTTTCCTCTTACCCCGTAAGCTTCAAGCTTTTTCAATAAAATATCATGTTGCACGTAGTCGAATGCCTGGGTCATGTCACAAAATATCGCACATACTGGTTTATTTATATCCATATTTGTCATAATAGTATGCAAAAAGTCATAAATTGCCATGTTAATTGTCTTGTTTTTCCTAAATCCTTTTTGTTCGTTGCAAAGAATATTGTTTTTCTCTAAATAAAAATTAAGTTCCATATAAATGTACTCTTCAATTATTCTCGAGAATATCGGAATCAACGAAATCGGTCTGTAGTTTTCCATAAACTCTCTATCTTGTTTTTTGAATAGTGGCTTTATTATAGATTTTTTTAAGGAATTTGGGAAAGTACTGACACTGTTTGTGTTCTTAAGGGCTCGAATGATTCTTAACACAACGTTTGGTAAACATGGAGCCATATAAAGAGTCTTTCCTATTTATAATACTAGCACTTCGCCCGCGACTTCGTCTGCGTAGACTTTAGAGGTGGCGCGCAACTTCCTTGTCGCATATTCTCATTCTCGGAAATTCATCGTCATGATTCTATATTCTGATATTTTGTGAGTCTTTACTGTCCGTACTTTCAGCTCCGGAACTACTTCGACATGTTTCTGGTATTCTGGTACTTGTTAGTCTATAGCGCTCTTAACTCCAGCCCAGACAAACTTCGATATGTTTCGATTCTCTTGGTATTTTTAAATGCTGCCAGCTTCGGAAATACTTCGACATGTTTCTGGTTTCCTGGTACTTGTGAATCTTTAACACTCACAATCCTCGCCACGAAAATACTTCCGCTAGTTTCTGGTCTCCTGGTACATAATGAATCTTTAGCGCTCATAATTCCTGCCTGGGAACAACAGCCCCCTTTTTCAAGCGCGGAAATATTTCGACATGTTTATGGCCTCCTGGTACTTATGAATCTTTAGCATGCACAATCCTAGCCCCGAAAATACTTCAATTTGTTTCTGGTCTCCTGGTACTTTTGAAATCTTTCCGGTCACAATTCCAGCGCCGGAAATATTTCAACATGTTTCTGGTCTCCTGGTACTTGTGAATATTTAGCGATCACAATTTCAGGCAAAAAAATACTTTCACATGTTTCTAGTCTCCTGTTGTTTGTGAATCTATGGTATTTACATTTCCAGGCCGGAAAAAACATCGACATACATAATCTGTTTGACTGTTAAAAAGTTAAATAAGAAAAATTCAAGCCTAAAAATACCATCGTTCTGTTCTCCTGGTACTTGTGAATCTGTAGCGCTCATTATTCCAGCCACGAAAATACTTCTACACATATCTGATCACCTGGTGCTTTAGAATCTTAACTGCTCAAAATTCCAACCCTAGAAATACTTCGTCATGTTTGTGGTCTCCTGGTACATAATGAATCTTTAACGCCCCGGAAAAAATATCACATTAATCTGTTGTTTTGGTAATTTTGAATCCTTTCCGCTCATATATCTAGCGCGGAAATATTTTGACATCTTGCTGGCTTCCTGGTACTTATGAATCTTTAGGATTCACATACTTTTCTCCGAAAATACTTCGACAGGTTTCTGGTGTCCTGGTAATTTTGAATTCTAACCGGTTATAATTCCAGTGCCGGAAATAATTTGACATGTTTATGGTCTCTTGGTACTTGTGAATCTTTAGCGCTCATAATTTCAGCCAAAGAAATACTTCTTCAACATGTTTCTGGTCTCCTGTCACATGTGAATCTAGCGTTTACAATTCTAGCCCGGAAAAATCTTCAAAATACATATTTCTGTTCGACGTAAAAAAAAAAAAATATTCGAGCCCAAAAATACTATAACATCGTTCTGTTCTCCTCGTACTTGTGAATCTTTAACGCTCCCAATTTCAGCCCCGAAAATATTACGACATGTTTCTGTTCTCCTGGTACTTGTGAATCTAAAGTACTAAGGCAGCAGAAGCGCTGGGTTTCCACTTCCTCCTCTGTCTCCATTAGGTCATGCCTTTTACCGGGATAAAAAGTAGCCTATGTTTGATTCCAGGATGTGGACTATATGTGTGCCAAATTTCATCCAAATCCGTTCAGCCATTTTTGCCTGATTGAGGCACAAACAAACAAACATACAAACATACAAACATACAAACATACAAACATACAAACATACAAACATACAAACATACAAACATTCACATTTATAATATTAGTAGGATTCTTAGTGACTCTGTCTCCTGAATTAATAATGGGCTGAATTTTGTCAGCAAAATAATTATTAAATACATTACAAATGCACTTTGGATCAGAGATGACTTTGTTATTATTAATTATAAGTTTATTAATGTTATTCTTTGGAATATTTAACTTTGACTGGTTTATAATTTGCCATGTAGTTTTCGATTTAATAAGGACAAAGATAAGACAAAGATAACGACAAAGATAACGACAAAGATAACGACAAAGATAACGACAAAGATAACGACAAAGATAACGACAAAGATAACGACAAAGATAACGACAAAGATAAGGACAAAGATAAGACAAAGATAACGACAAAGATAACGACAAAGATAACGACAAAGATAACGACAAAGATAAGGACAAAGATAAGGACAAAGATAACGACAAAGATAACGACAAAGATAACGACAAAGATAACGACAAAGATAACGACAAAGATAACGACAAAGATAAGGACAAAGATAACGACAAAGATAACGACGAAGATAACGACAAAGATAAGGACAAAGATAAGGACAAAGATAAGGACAAAGATAAGGACAAAGATAAGGACAAAGATAACGACAAAGATAAGGACAGAGATAACGACAAAGATAACGACAAAGATAACGACAAAGATAACGACAAAGATAACGACAAAGATAACGACAAAGATAACGACAAAGATAAGGACAAAGATAAGGATAAAGATAAGACAATTTCTTTATTAGTTGAGTTACCCCAAAAGATAACCCCATATCTGAGAACAGATTCAGTTAGCCCGTAGTAAGCGGTTAATAACGCATCTACGTTAACCGTTCGTGAAAGCATATGCAAGGCGTACGCACTACTGCTTATTCTTTTAGTCAGGGTCTCAATGTGCGCCTTCCAATTTAAATTCCGATCGATTGTCAGTCCTAGAAACTTAGTTGTATTAACTGTGTCAATCGTAATGTCATTGTACTTTATGTCAAGATTAGGAAGAGTCAGTGAGCGTTGGCCAAAATGCATCATAACTGTCTTATTTAAATTTATTTTTAAATGGTTATTATCCACCCATTCTATAATTTTTAGCAAAGTATTACTTATTTCCTCTTTATAGAAATCTATTTGATTGCACGGTATTGTTATTGTACTGTCATCTGCGAATAATGTCACCGGATGTTTGATTGCCATTGGAAAGTCATTTATATAGATAGTAAAAAGCGGTGGTCCCAGTATACTTCCTTGTGGAACTCCGTAGACAACGTCGCGTTCATCCGATACAAATATTTCTTCTCTTTTGGTACTAGTATTTAGTCTGCTTATTTCAGTCATTTCTTTTCTGTAAGTTAGGTACGATTTTAAGAGCTCAAGAACGTTTCCTCTTACCCCGTAAGCTTCAAGCTTTTTCAATAAAATATCATGTTGCACGTAGTCGAATGCCTGGGTCATGTCACAAAATATCGCACATACTGGTTTATTTATATCCATATTTGTCATAATAGTATGCAAAAAGTCATAAATTGCCATGTTAATTGTCTTGTTTTTCCTAAATCCTTTTTGTTCGTTGCAAAGAATATTATTTTTCTCTAAATAAAAATTAAGTTCCATATAAATGTACTCTTCAATTATTCTCGAGAATATCGGAATCAACGAAATCGGTCTGTAGTTTTCCATAAACTCTCTATCTTGTTTTTTGAATAGTGGCTTTAATATAGATTTTTTTAAGGAATTTGGGAAAGTACTGACACTGTTTGTGTTCTTAAGGGGTCGAATGATTCTTAACACAACGTTTGGTGAACATGGAGCCATAAACAGAGTCTTTCCTATTTATAATATTCTTAGTGACTCTGTCTCCTGAATTAATAATGGGCTGAATTTTGTCAGCAAAATAATTATTAAATACATTACAAATGCACTTTGGATCAGAGATGACTTTGTTATTATTAATTATAAGTTTATTAATGTTATTCTTTGGAATATTTAACTTTGACTGGTTTATAATTTGCCATGTAGTTTTCGATTTATTATATGATGTCTTTATTTTATGGGTATTTTGAGCTCGTTGAGTTAAATTAATAATCTTTTTAAAGAGCTTCGTATAATTTTTAAATATTATTTTATTCTGGAGAGTAGGTTTTAATCGGAACTGCCAAAGTAATTGCCGTTTTTTCACACTGCATCTTTTAATTCATTTTTGTTTTTTATGCACATTAATCGAAATCATAGTTTCGGGGAAGCACTGTTTGTATAGCAACGAGAAGATATCTGAAAACGAATTAAACGCTACATTTGGGTCATTTGCTTCATATACTTCTGAAAACGACAGACTCCGCAGATAGGCTTTAAATTTATTAATGTTATCGTTACTATAATCACGTTTTCTCCTACTCCACCGACTAAAAGTACATATCGTGCTTATTGGGCATTTCAGTAGTTGGGCTGTGTGATCCGATAACGCTAATTCTAATACCGACGATTGACAGCGCCTGTTAAAGTTATGCGCAAAATTGTCAATGCATGTTTTGCTGTTAATACGAGTTGGTTGATAAAGCTCCAGTTTCAAGTTAAAACTTACTAACATATTTTCGAATTCTATTGACTGATTAGTTCTTTTAAGTACATCTATATTAAAGTCTCCCGCTAATACAATATTTTTACAATCTGTTTTTATTAAAAATTGTAATATGTGTTCTAATTTATTAATACATTCATTGAAATTATTAGAATTTGGTACTCTGTAAATACAAACACATACAATTTTATGGATAGTCAGTTCAATGGCACAACATTCAAAGACACCACTTGCAGATATTTTTGCTATTTTTGGCAGTTCTCTCCATTGGTGATCGGATCTCACTAGTATGCAAGCTCCACCTCTTTTGGTTTCATTTCGATTGAAACAGGCTGCTAGGCTGTAATTGTACAGAGTCAGATGTTTTTCATACGGTTCCATCATAAAATGCTCCGTAATACATAAGACATCTACGACTATGTTTCTATAAATTAATTCATTTAAACAAACTGCAAGAAAATCGCATTTGGATAGCAGTCCTGCAATATTTTGGTGCATGATGTAAATATGTTAAGTCAAGAAAAAAATTATCTCCTGTTTTATTAGCGTCAATCAAACTTTGATATATGTCATCATGTTTCATAATGTCAATCATTAAGTCCAGCAGATCCTTAAATATAGTACATAGTCCAAGTTTATTTATTATACCAGAATATTTGTTAAACATACTACAGTCATATTCCAGATTTAGGTTACTATCCAGAAGGAACGCGTGTCCATGAGTCAATATTTCCAAGTATTAAAGATTGTTAAATGTCTCCACTCGACAGTTGAATAAACTAATGTCAAATGGATACTTATATGTTGGCATAAAAATAATGATGTTAAGATAACGACAAAGATAACGACAAAGATAACGACAAAGATAACGACAAAGATAACGACAAAGTTAACGACAAGGATAACGACAAAGATAAGGAAAAAGATAACGACAAAGATAACGACAAAGATAACGACAAAGATAACGACAAAGATAACGACAAAGATAACGACAAAGATAAGGACAAAGATAACGACAAAGATAACGACAAAGATAAGGACAAAGATAACGACAAAGATAAGGACAAAGATAAGACAAAGATAACGACAAAGATAACGACAAAGATAACGACAAAGATAACGACAAAGATAAGGACAAAGATAAGGACAAAGATAACGACAAAGATAACGACAAAGATAACGACAAAGATAACGACAAAGGTAACGACAAAGATAACGACAAAGATAACGACAAAGATAACGACAAAGATAACGACAAAGATAACGACAAAGATAACGACAAAGATAACGACAAAGATAAGGACAAAAATAACGACAAAGATAACGACGAAGATAACGACAAAGATAACGACAAAGATAAGGACAAAGATAACGACAAAGATAACGACAAAGATAACGACAAAGATAAGGACAGAGATAACGACAAAGATAACGACAAAGATAACGACAAAGATAACGACAAAGATAACGACAAAGATAAGGATAAAGATAAGACAATTTCTTTATTAGTTGAGTTACCCCAAAAGATAACCCCATATCTGAGAACAGATTCAGTTAGCCCGTAGTAAGCGGTTAATAACGCATCTACGTTAACCGTTCGTGAAAGCATATGCAAGGCGTACGCACTACTGCTTATTCTTTTAGTCAGGGTCTCAATGTGCGCCTTCCAATTTAAATTCCGATCGATTGTCAGTCCTAGAAACTTAGTTGTATTAACTGTGTCAATCGTAATGTCATTGTACTTTATGTCAAGATTAGGAAGAGTCAGTGAGCGTTGGCCAAAATGCATCATAACTGTCTTATTTAAATTTATTTTTAAATGGTTATTATCCACCCATTCTATAATTTTTAGCAAAGTATTACTTATTTCCTCTTTATAGAAATCTATTTGATTGCACGGTATTGTTATTGTACTGTCATCTGCGAATAATGTCACCGGATGTTTGATTGCCATTGGAAAGTCATTTATATAGATAGTAAAAAGCGGTGGTCCCAGTATACTTCCTTGTGGAACTCCGTAGACAACGTCGCGTTCATCCGATACAAATATTTCTTCTCTTTTGGTACTAGTATTTAGTCTGCTTATTTCAGTCATTTCTTTTCTGTAAGTTAGGTACGATTTTAAGAGCTCAAGAACGTTTCCTCTTACCCCGTAAGCTTCAAGCTTTTTCAATAAAATATCATGTTGCACGTAGTCGAATGCCTGGGTCATGTCACAAAATATCGCACATACTGGTTTATTTATATCCATATTTGTCATAATAGTATGCAAAAAGTCATAAATTGCCATGTTAATTGTCTTGTTTTTCCTAAATCCTTTTTGTTCGTTGCAAAGAATATTGTTTTTCTCTAAATAAAAATTAAGTTCCATATAAATGTACTCTTCAATTATTCTCGAGAATATCGGAATCAACGAAATCGGTCTGTAGTTTTCCATAAACTCTCTATCTTGTTTTTTGAATAGTGGCTTTAATATAGATTTTTTTAAGGAATTTGGGAAAGTACTGACACTGTTTGTGTTCTTAAGGGGTCGAATGATTCTTAACACAACGTTTGGTGAACATGGAGCCATAAACAGAGTCTTTCCTATTTATAATATTCTTAGTGACTCTGTCTCCTGAATTAATAATGGGCTGAATTTTGTCAGCAAAATAATTATTAAATACATTACAAATGCACTTTGGATCAGAGATGACTTTGTTATTATTAATTATAAGTTTATTAATGTTATTCTTTGGAATATTTAACTTTGACTGGTTTATAATTTGCCATGTAGTTTTCGATTTAATAAGGACAAAGATAAGACAAAGATAACGACAAAGATAACGACAAAGATAACGACAAAGATAACGACAAAGATAACGACAAAGATAACGACAAAGATAACGACAAAGATAACGACAAAGATAACGACAAAGATAACGACAAAGATAACGACAAAGATAACGACAAAGATAAGGACAAAAATAACGACAAAGATAACGACGAAGATAACGACAAAGATAACGACAAAGATAAGGACAAAGATAACGACAAAGATAACGACAAAGATAACGACAAAGATAAGGACAGAGATAACGACAAAGATAACGACAAAGATAACGACAAAGATAACGACAAAGATAACGACAAAGATAAGGATAAAGATAAGACAATTTCTTTATTAGTTGAGTTACCCCAAAAGATAACCCCATATCTGAGAACAGATTCAGTTAGCCCGTAGTAAGCGGTTAATAACGCATCTACGTTAACCGTTCGTGAAAGCATATGCAAGGCGTACGCACTACTGCTTATTCTTTTAGTCAGGGTCTCAATGTGCGCCTTCCAATTTAAATTCCGATCGATTGTCAGTCCTAGAAACTTAGTTGTATTAACTGTGTCAATCGTAATGTCATTGTACTTTATGTCAAGATTAGGAAGAGTCAGTGAGCGTTGGCCAAAATGCATCATAACTGTCTTATTTAAATTTATTTTTAAATGGTTATTATCCACCCATTCTATAATTTTTAGCAAAGTATTACTTATTTCCTCTTTATAGAAATCTATTTGATTGCACGGTATTGTTATTGTACTGTCATCTGCGAATAATGTCACCGGATGTTTGATTGCCATTGGAAAGTCATTTATATAGATAGTAAAAAGCGGTGGTCCCAGTATACTTCCTTGTGGAACTCCGTAGACAACGTCGCGTTCATCCGATACAAATATTTCTTCTCTTTTGGTACTAGTATTTAGTCTGCTTATTTCAGTCATTTCTTTTCTGTAAGTTAGGTACGATTTTAAGAGCTCAAGAACGTTTCCTCTTACCCCGTAAGCTTCAAGCTTTTTCAATAAAATATCATGTTGCACGTAGTCGAATGCCTGGGTCATGTCACAAAATATCGCACATACTGGTTTATTTATATCCATATTTGTCATAATAGTATGCAAAAAGTCATAAATTGCCATGTTAATTGTCTTGTTTTTCCTAAATCCTTTTTGTTCGTTGCAAAGAATATTATTTTTCTCTAAATAAAAATTAAGTTCCATATAAATGTACTCTTCAATTATTCTCGAGAATATCGGAATCAACGAAATCGGTCTGTAGTTTTCCATAAACTCTCTATCTTGTTTTTTGAATAGTGGCTTTAATATAGATTTTTTTAAGGAATTTGGGAAAGTACTGACACTGTTTGTGTTCTTAAGGGCTCGAATGATTCTTAACACAACGTTTGGTGAACATGGAGCCATAAACAGAGTCTTTCCTATTTATAATATTCTTAGTGACTCTGTCTCCTGAATTAATAATGGGCTGAATTTTGTCAGCAAAATAATTATTAAATACATTACAAATGCACTTTGGATCAGAGATGACTTTGTTATTATTAATTATAAGTTTATTAATGTTATTCTTTGGAATATTTAACTTTGACTGGTTTATAATTTGCCATGTAGTTTTCGATTTATTATATGATGTCTTTATTTTATGGGTATTTTGAGCTCGTTGAGTTAAATTAATAATCTTTTTAAAGAGCTTCGTATAATTTTTAAATATTATTTTATTCTGGAGAGTAGGTTTTAATCGGAACTGCCAAAGTAATTGCCGTTTTTTCACACTGCATCTTTTAATTCATTTTTGTTTTTTATGCACATTAATCGAAATCATAGTTTCGGGGAAGCACTGTTTGTATAGCAACGAGAAGATATCTGAAAACGAATTAAACGCTACATTTGGGTCATTTGCTTCATATACTTCTGAAAACGACAGACTCCGCAGATAGGCTTTAAATTTATTAATGTTATCGTTACTATAATCACGTTTTCTCCTACTCCACCGACTAAAAGTACATATCGTGCTTATTGGGCATTTCAGTAGTTGGGCTGTGTGATCCGATAACGCTAATTCTAATACCGACGATTGACAGCGCCTGTTAAAGTTATGCGCAAAATTGTCAATGCATGTTTTGCTGTTAATACGAGTTGGTTGATAAAGCTCCAGTTTCAAGTTAAAACTTACTAACATATTTTCGAATTCTATTGACTGATTAGTTCTTTTAAGTACATCTATATTAAAGTCTCCCGCTAATACAATATTTTTACAATCTGTTTTTATTAAAAATTGTAATATGTGTTCTAATTTATTAATACATTCATTGAAATTATTAGAATTTGGTACTCTGTAAATACAAACACATACAATTTTATGGATAGTCAGTTCAATGGCACAACATTCAAAGACACCACTTGCAGATATTTTTGCTATTTTTGGCAGTTCTCTCCATTGGTGATCGGATCTCACTAGTATGCAAGCTCCACCTCTTTTGGTTTCATTTCGATTGAAACAGGCTGCTAGGCTGTAATTGTACAGAGTCAGATGTTTTTCATACGGTTCCATCATAAAATGCTCCGTAATACATAAGACATCTACGACTATGTTTCTATAAATTAATTCATTTAAACAAACTGCAAGAGAATCGCATTTGGATAGCAGTCCTGCAATATTTTGGTGCATGATGTAAATATGTTAAGTCAAGAAAAAAATTATCTCCTGTTTTATTAGCGTCAATCAAACTTTGATATATGTCATCATGTTTCATAATGTCAATCATTAAGTCCAGCAGATCCTTAAATATAGTACATAGTCCAAGTTTATTTATTATACCAGAATATTTGTTAAACATACTACAGTCATATTCCAGATTTAGGTTACTATCCAGAAGGAACGCGTGTCCATGAGTCAATATTTCCAAGTATAAAAGATTGTTAAATGTCTCCACTCGACAGTTGAATAAACTAATGTCAAATGGATACTTATATGTTGGCATAAAAATAATGATGTTAAGATAACGACAAAGATAACGACAAAGATAACGACAAAGATAACGACAAAGATAACGACAAAGTTAACGACAAAGATAACGACAAAGATAAGGAAAAAGATAACGACAAAGATAACGACAAAGATAACGACAAAGATAACGACAAAGATAACGACAAAGATAACGACAAAGATAAGGACAAAGATAACGACAAAGATAACGACAAAGATAAGGACAAAGATAACGACAAAGATAAGGACAAAGATAAGACAAAGATAACGACAAAGATAACGACAAAGATAACGACAAAGATAACGACAAAGATAAGGACAAAGATAAGGACAAAGATAACGACAAAGATAACGACAAAGATAACGACAAAGATAACGACAAAGATAACGACAAAGATAACGACAAAGATAACGACAAAGATAACGACAAAGATAAGGACAAAGATAACGACAAAGATAACGACGAAGATAACGACAAAGATAAGGACAAAGATAAGGACAAAGATAACGACAAAGATAAGGACAAAGATAAGGACAAAGATAAGGACAAAGATAACGACAAAGATAAGGACAGAGATAACGACAAAGATAACGACAAAGATAACGACAAAGATAACGACAAAGATAACGACAAAGATAACGACAAATATAACGACAAAGATAACGACAAAGATAACGACAAAGATAAGGATAAAGATAAGACAATTTCTTTATTAGTTGAGTTACCCCAAAAGATAACCCCATATCTGAGAACAGATTCAGTTAGCCCGTAGTAAGCGGTTAATAACGCATCTACGTTAACCGTTCGTGAAAGCATATGCAAGGCGTACGCACTACTGCTTATTCTTTTAGTCAGGGTCTCAATGTGCGCCTTCCAATTTAAATTCCGATCGATTGTCAGTCCTAGAAACTTAGTTGTATTAACTGTGTCAATCGTAATGTCATTGTACTTTATGTCAAGATTAGGAAGAGTCAGTGAGCGTTGGCCAAAATGCATCATAACTGTCTTATTTAAATTTATTTTTAAATGGTTATTATCCACCCATTCTATAATTTTTAGCAAAGTATTACTTATTTCCTCTTTATAGAAATCTATTTGATTGCACGGTATTGTTATTGTACTGTCATCTGCGAATAATGTCACCGGATGTTTGATTGCCATTGGAAAGTCATTTATATAGATAGTAAAAAGCGGTGGTCCCAGTATACTTCCTTGTGGAACTCCGTAGACAACGTCGCGTTCATCCGATACAAATATTTCTTCTCTTTTGGTACTAGTATTTAGTCTGCTTATTTCAGTCATTTCTTTTCTGTAAGTTAGGTACGATTTTAAGAGCTCAAGAACGTTTCCTCTTACCCCGTAAGCTTCAAGCTTTTTCAATAAAATATCATGTTGCACGTAGTCGAATGCCTGGGTCATGTCACAAAATATCGCACATACTGGTTTATTTATATCCATATTTGTCATAATAGTATGCAAAAAGTCATAAATTGCCATGTTAATTGTCTTGTTTTTCCTAAATCCTTTTTGTTCGTTGCAAAGAATATTGTTTTTCTCTAAATAAAAATTAAGTTCCATATAAATGTACTCTTCAATTATTCTCGAGAATATCGGAATCAACGAAATCGGTCTGTAGTTTTCCATAAACTCTCTATCTTGTTTTTTGAATAGTGGCTTTAATATAGATTTTTTTAAGGAATTTGGGAAAGTACTGACACTGTTTGTGTTCTTAAGGGGTCGAATGATTCTTAACACAACGTTTGGTGAACATGGAGCCATAAACAGAGTCTTTCCTATTTATAATATTCTTAGTGACTCTGTCTCCTGAATTAATAATGGGCTGAATTTTGTCAGCAAAATAATTATTAAATACATTACAAATGCACTTTGGATCAGAGATGACTTTGTTATTATTAATTATAAGTTTATTAATGTTATTCTTTGGAATATTTAACTTTGACTGGTTTATAATTTGCCATGTAGTTTTCGATTTATTATATGATGTCTTTATTTTATGGGTATTTTGAGCTCGTTGAGTTAAATTAATAATCTTTTTAAAGAGCTTCGTATAATTTTTAAATATTATTTTATTCTGGAGAGTAGGTTTTAATCGGAACTGCCAAAGTAATTGCCGTTTTTTCACACTGCATCTTTTAATTCATTTTTGTTTTTTATGCACATTAATCGAAATCATAGTTTCGGGGAAGCACTGTTTGTATAGCAACGAGAAGATATCTGAAAACGAATTAAACGCTACATTTGGGTCATTTGCTTCATATACTTCTGAAAACGACAGACTCCGCAGATAGGCTTTAAATTTATTAATGTTATCGTTACTATAATCACGTTTTCTCCTACTCCACCGACTAAAAGTACATATCGTGCTTATTGGGCATTTCAGTAGTTGGGCTGTGTGATCCGATAACGCTAATTCTAATACCGACGATTGACAGCGCCTGTTAAAGTTATGCGCAAAATTGTCAATGCATGTTTTGCTGTTAATACGAGTTGGTTGATAAAGCTCCAGTTTCAAGTTAAAACTTACTAACATATTTTCGAATTCTATTGACTGATTAGTTCTTTTAAGTACATCTATATTAAAGTCTCCCGCTACTACAATATTTTTACAATCTGTTTTTATTAAAAATTGTAATATGTGTTCTAATTTATTAATACATTCATTGAAATTATTAGAATTTGGTACTCTGTAAATACAAACACATACAATTTTATGGATAGTCAGTTCAATGGCACAACATTCAAAGACACCACTTGCAGATATTTTTGCTATTTTTGGCAGTTCTCTCCATTGGTGATCGGATCTCACTAGTATGCAAGCTCCACCTCTTTTGGTTTCATTTCGATTGAAACAGGCTGCTAGGCTGTAATTGTACAGAGTCAGATGTTTTTCATACGGTTCCATCATAAAATGCTCCGTAATACATAAGACATCTACGACTATGTTTCTATCAATTAATTCATTTAAACAAACTGCAAGAGAATCGCATTTGGATAGCAGTCCTGCAATATTTTGGTGCATGATGTAAATATGTTAAGTCAAGAAAAAAATTATCTCCTGTTTTATTAGCGTCAATCAAACTTTGATATATGTCATCATGTTTCATAATGTCAATCATTAAGTCCAGCAGATCCTTAAATATAGTACATAGTCCAAGTTTATTTATTATACCAGAATATTTGTTAAACATACTACAGTCATATTCCAGATTTAGGTTACTATCCAGAAGGAACGCGTGTCCATGAGTCAATATTTCCAAGTATAAAAGATTGTTAAATGTCTCCACTCGACAGTTGAATAAACTAATGTCAAATGGATACTTATATGTTGGCATACAAATAATGATGTTAAGATAACGACAAAGATAACGACAAAGATAAGGACAAAGTTAACGACAAAGATAACGACAAAGATAAGGACAAAGATAAGGACAAAGATAACGACAAAGATAACGACAAAGATAACGACAAAGATAAGGACAAAGATAAGGACAAAGATAACGACAAAGATAAGGACAAAGATAAGGACAAAGATAACGACAAAGATAACAACAAAGATAAGGACAAAGATAACGACAAAGATAAGGACAAAGATAAGACAAAGATAACGACAAAGATAAGGACAAAGATAACGACAAAGATAACGACGAAGATAACGACAAAGATAACGACAAAGATAAGGACAAAGATAACGACAAAGATAACGACAAAGATAACGACAAAGATAACGACAAAGATAACGACAAAGATAACGACAAAGATAACGACAAAGATAACGACAAAGATAACGACAAAGATAACGACAAAGATAACGACAAAGATAACGACAAAGATAAGGACTAAGATAAGGACAAAGATAACGACAAAGATAACGACAAAGATAACGACAAAGATAACGACAAAGATAAGGACAAAGATAACGACAAAGATAACGACAAAGATAACGACAAAGATAACGACAAAGATAACGACAAAGATAACGACAAAGATAACGACAAAGATAAGGACAAAGATAAGGACAAAGATAAGGACAAAGATAAGGACAAAGATAAGGACAAAGATAACGACAAAGATAAGGACAGAGATAACGACAAAGATAACGACAAAGATAACGACAAAGATAACGACAAAGATAACGACAAAGATAACGACAAAGATAACGACAAAGATAAGGACAAAGATAAGGATAAAGATAAGACAATTTCTTTATTAGTTGAGTTACCCCAAAAGATAACCCCATATCTGAGAACAGATTCAGTTAGCCCGTAGTAAGCGGTTAATAACGCATCTACGTTAACCGTTCGTGAAAGCATATGCAAGGCGTACGCACTACTGCTTATTCTTTTAGTCAGGGTCTCAATGTGCGCCTTCCAATTTAAATTCCGATCGATTGTCAGTCCTAGAAACTTAGTTGTATTAACTGTGTCAATCGTAATGTCATTGTACTTTATGTCAAGATTAGGAAGAGTCAGTGAGCGTTGGCCAAAATGCATCATAACTGTCTTATTTAAATTTATTTTTAAATGGTTATTATCCACCCATTCTATAATTTTTAGCAAAGTATTACTTATTTCCTCTTTATAGAAATCTATTTGATTGCACGGTATTGTTATTGTACTGTCATCTGCGAATAATGTCACCGGATGTTTGATTGCCATTGGAAAGTCATTTATATAGATAGTAAAAAGCGGTGGTCCCAGTATACTTCCTTGTGGAACTCCGTAGACAACGTCGCGTTCATCCGATACAAATATTTCTTCTCTTTTGGTACTAGTATTTAGTCTGCTTATTTCAGTCATTTCTTTTCTGTAAGTTAGGTACGATTTTAAGAGCTCAAGAACGTTTCCTCTTACCCCGTAAGCTTCAAGCTTTTTCAATAAAATATCATGTTGCACGTAGTCGAATGCCTGGGTCATGTCACAAAATATCGCACATACTGGTTTATTTATATCCATATTTGTCATAATAGTATGCAAAAAGTCATAAATTGCCATGTTAATTGTCTTGTTTTTCCTAAATCCTTTTTGTTCGTTGCAAAGAATATTGTTTTTCTCTAAATAAAAATTAAGTTCCATATAAATGTACTCTTCAATTATTCTCGAGAATATCGGAATCAACGAAATCGGTCTGTAGTTTTCCATAAACTCTCTATCTTGTTTTTTGAATAGTGGCTTTATTATAGATTTTTTTAAGGAATTTGGGAAAGTACTGACACTGTTTGTGTTCTTAAGGGCTCGAATGATTCTTAACACAACGTTTGGTAAACATGGAGCCATAAAAAGAGTCTTTCCTATTTATAATATTCTTAGTGACTCTGTCTCCTGAATTAATAATGGGCTGAATTTTGTCAGCAAAATAATTATTAAATACATTACAAATGCACTTTGGATCAGAGATGACTTTGTTATTATTAATTATAAGTTTATTAATGTTATTCTTTGGAATATTTAACTTTGACTGGTTTATAATTTGCCATGTAGTTTTCGATTTAATAAGGACAAAGATAAGACAAAGATAACGACAAAGATAACGACAAAGATAACGACAAAGATAACGACAAAGATAACGACAAAGATAACGACAAAGATAACGACAAAGATAACGACAAAGATAACGACAAAGATAACGACAAAGATAACGACAAAGATAAGGACAAAGATAACGACAAAGATAACGACGAAGATAACGACAAAGATAACGACAAAGATAAGGACAAAGATAACGACAAAGATAACGACAAAGATAACGACAAAGATAAGGACAGAGATAACGACAAAGATAACGACAAAGATAACGACAAAGATAACGACAAAGATAACGACAAAGATAAGGACAAAGATAAGGATAAAGATAAGACAATTTCTTTATTAGTTGAGTTACCCCAAAAGATAACCCCATATCTGAGAACAGATTCAGTTAGCCCGTAGTAAGCGGTTAATAACGCATCTACGTTAACCGTTCGTGAAAGCATATGCAAGGCGTACGCACTACTGCTTATTCTTTTAGTCAGGGTCTCAATGTGCGCCTTCCAATTTAAATTCCGATCGATTGTCAGTCCTAGAAACTTAGTTGTATTAACTGTGTCAATCGTAATGTCATTGTACTTTATGTCAAGATTAGGAAGAGTCAGTGAGCGTTGGCCAAAATGCATCATAACTGTCTTATTTAAATTTATTTTTAAATGGTTATTATCCACCCATTCTATAATTTTTAGCAAAGTATTACTTATTTCCTCTTTATAGAAATCTATTTGATTGCACGGTATTGTTATTGTACTGTCATCTGCGAATAATGTCACCGGATGTTTGATTGCCATTGGAAAGTCATTTATATAGATAGTAAAAAGCGGTGGTCCCAGTATACTTCCTTGTGGAACTCCGTAGACAACGTCGCGTTCATCCGATACAAATATTTCTTCTCTTTTGGTACTAGTATTTAGTCTGCTTATTTCAGTCATTTCTTTTCTGTAAGTTAGGTACGATTTTAAGAGCTCAAGAACGTTTCCTCTTACCCCGTAAGCTTCAAGCTTTTTCAATAAAATATCATGTTGCACGTAGTCGAATGCCTGGGTCATGTCACAAAATATCGCACATACTGGTTTATTTATATCCATATTTGTCATAATAGTATGCAAAAAGTCATAAATTGCCATGTTAATTGTCTTGTTTTTCCTAAATCCTTTTTGTTCGTTGCAAAGAATATTGTTTTTCTCTAAATAAAAATTAAGTTCCATATAAATGTACTCTTCAATTATTCTCGAGAATATCGGAATCAACGAAATCGGTCTGTAGTTTTCCATAAACTCTCTATCTTGTTTTTTGAATAGTGGCTTTAATATAGATTTTTTTAAGGAATTTGGGAAAGTACTGACACTGTTTGTGTTCTTAAGGGGTCGAATGATTCTTAACACAACGTTTGGTGAACATGGAGCCATAAACAGAGTCTTTCCTATTTATAATATTCTTAGTGACTCTGTCTCCTGAATTAATAATGGGCTGAATTTTGTCAGCAAAATAATTATTAAATACATTACAAATGCACTTTGGATCAGAGATGACTTTGTTATTATTAATTATAAGTTTATTAATGTTATTCTTTGGAATATTTAACTTTGACTGGTTTATAATTTGCCATGTAGTTTTCGATTTATTATATGATGTCTTTATTTTATGGGTATTTTGAGCTCGTTGAGTTAAATTAATAATCTTTTTAAAGAGCTTCGTATAATTTTTAAATATTATTTTATTCTGGAGAGTAGGTTTTAATCGGAACTGCCAAAGTAATTGCCGTTTTTTCACACTGCATCTTTTAATTCATTTTTGTTTTTTATGCACATTAATCGAAATCATAGTTTCGGGGAAGCACTGTTTGTATAGCAACGAGAAGATATCTGAAAACGAATTAAACGCTACATTTGGGTCATTTGCTTCATATACTTCTGAAAACGACAGACTCCGCAGATAGGCTTTAAATTTATTAATGTTATCGTTACTATAATCACGTTTTCTCCTACTCCACCGACTAAAAGTACATATCGTGCTTATTGGGCATTTCAGTAGTTGGGCTGTGTGATCCGATAACGCTAATTCTAATACCGACGATTGACAGCGCCTGTTAAAGTTATGCGCAAAATTGTCAATGCATGTTTTGCTGTTAATACGAGTTGGTTGATAAAGCTCCAGTTTCAAGTTAAAACTTACTAACATATTTTCGAATTCTATTGACTGATTAGTTCTTTTAAGTACATCTATATTAAAGTCTCCCGCTACTACAATATTTTTACAATCTGTTTTTATTAAAAATTGTAATATGTGTTCTAATTTATTAATACATTCATTGAAATTATTAGAATTTGGTACTCTGTAAATACAAACACATACAATTTTATGGATAGTCAGTTCAATGGCACAACATTCAAAGACACCACTTGCAGATATTTTTGCTATTTTTGGCAGTTCTCTCCATTGGTGATCGGATCTCACTAGTATGCAAGCTCCACCTCTTTTGGTTTCATTTCGATTGAAACAGGCTGCTAGGCTGTAATTGTACAGAGTCAGATGTTTTTCATACGGTTCCATCATAAAATGCTCCGTAATACATAAGACATCTACGACTATGTTTCTATCAATTAATTCATTTAAACAAACTGCAAGAGAATCGCATTTGGATAGCAGTCCTGCAATATTTTGGTGCATGATGTAAATATGTTAAGTCAAGAAAAAAATTATCTCCTGTTTTATTAGCGTCAATCAAACTTTGATATATGTCATCATGTTTCATAATGTCAATCATTAAGTCCAGCAGATCCTTAAATATAGTACATAGTCCAAGTTTATTTATTATACCAGAATATTTGTTAAACATACTACAGTCATATTCCAGATTTAGGTTACTATCCAGAAGGAACGCGTGTCCATGAGTCAATATTTCCAAGTATAAAAGATTGTTAAATGTCTCCACTCGACAGTTGAATAAACTAATGTCAAATGGATACTTATATGTTGGCATACAAATAATGATGTTAAGATAACGACAAAGATAACGACAAAGATAAGGACAAAGTTAACGACAAAGATAACGACAAAGATAAGGACAAAGATAAGGACAAAGATAACGACAAAGATAACGACAAAGATAACGACAAAGATAACGACAAAGATAACGACAAAGATAAGGACAAAGATAAGGACAAAGATAACGACAAAGATAAGGACAAAGATAAGGACAAAGATAACGACAAAGATAACAACAAAGATAAGGACAAAGATAACGACAAAGATAAGGACAAAGATAAGACAAAGATAACGACAAAGATAAGGACAAAGATAACGACAAAGATAACGACGAAGATAACGACAAAGATAACGACAAAGATAAGGACAAAGATAACGACAAAGATAACGACAAAGATAACGACAAAGATAACGACAAAGATAACGACAAAGATAACGACAAAGATAACGACAAAGATAACGACAAAGATAACGACAAAGATAACGACAAAGATAACGACAAAGATAACGACAAAGATAACGACAAAGATAACGACAAAGATAAGGACTAAGATAAGGACAAAGATAACGACAAAGATAACGACAAAGATAACGACAAAGATAACGACAAAGATAACGACAAAGATAACGACAAAGATAACGACAAAGATAACGACAAAGATAACGACAAAGATAACGACAAAGATAACGACAAAGATAACGACAAAGATAACGACAAAGATAACGACAAAGATAACGACAAAGATAACGACAAAGATAAGGACAAAGATAAGGACAAAGTTAAGGACAAAGATAAGGACAAAGATAACGACAAAGATAACGACAATGATAAGGACAAAGATAACGACAAAGATAAGGACAAAGATAACGACAAAGATAACGACAAAAATAAGGACAAAGATAAGGATAAAGATAACGACAAAGATAAGGACAAAGATAAGGATAAAGATAAGACAATTTCTTTATTAGTTGAGTTACCCCAAAAGATAACCCCATATCTGAGAACAGATTCAGTTAGCCCGTAGTAAGCGGTTAATAACGCATCTACGTTAACCGTTCGTGAAAGCATATGCAAGGCGTACGCACTACTGCTTATTCTTTTAGTCAGGGTCTCAATGTGCGCCTTCCAATTTAAATTCCGATCGATTGTCAGTCCTAGAAACTTAGTTGTATTAACTGTGTCAATCGTAATGTCATTGTACTTTATGTCAAGATTAGGAAGAGTCAGTGAGCGTTGGCCAAAATGCATCATAACTGTCTTATTTAAATTTATTTTTAAATGGTTATTATCCTCCCATTCTATAATTTTTAGCAAAGTATTACTTATTTCCTCTTTATAGAAATCTATTTGATTGCACGGTATTGTTATTGTACTGTCATCTGCGAATAATGTCACCGGATGTTTGATTGCCATTGGAAAGTCATTTATATAGATAGTAAAAAGCGGTGGTCCCAGTATACTTCCTTGTGGAACTCCGTAGACAACGTCGCGTTCATCCGATACAAATATTTCTTCTCTTTTGGTACTAGTATTTAGTCTGCTTATTTCAGTCATTTCTTTTCTGTAAGTTAGGTACGATTTTAAGAGCTCAAGAACGTTTCCTCTTACCCCGTAAGCTTCAAGCTTTTTCAATAAAATATCATGTTGCACGTAGTCGAATGCCTGGGTCATGTCACAAAATATCGCACATACTGGTTTATTTATATCCCTATTTGTCATAATAGTATGCAAAAAGTCATAAATTGCCATGTTAATTGTCTTGTTTTTCCTAAATCCTTTTTGTTCGTTGCAAAGAATATTATTTTTCTCTAAATAAAAATTAAGTTCCATATAAATGTACTCTTCAATTATTCTCGAGAATATTGGAATCAACGAAATCGGTCTGTAGTTTTCCATAAACTCTCTATCTTGTTTTTTGAATAGTGGCTTTATTATAGGTTTTTTTAAGGAATTTGGGAAAGTACCTTCGCTAATACACAAATTTATAATGTAGCTCAACGGGCAACAAATTTCTTCAGCAACTGCTTTGATTATTTTTGTGCAGATGCCATCGTAACCGACACTGTTTGTGTTCTTAAGGGCTCGAATGATTCTTAACACAACGTTTGGTAAACATGGAGCCATAAACAGAGTCTTTCCTATTTATAATATTCTTAGTGACTCTGTCTCCTGAATTAATAATGGGCTGAATTTTGTCAGCAAAATAATTATTAAATACATTACAAATGCACTTTGGATCAGAGATGACTTTGTTATTATTAATTACTAGCACTTCGCCCGCGACTTCGTCTGCGTAGACTTTAGAGGTGGCACGCAACTTCTTTGTCCCATATTCGAATTCTCGGATAACCACCTTCATGATTCTTTTCTGCTAGTTTGCGAGTCTTTACTGTCCGTACTTTCAGCTCCAGAACTACTTCGACATGTTTCTGGTATTCTGGTACTTGTGAATCTTTAGCGCTCATAGCTCCAGCCCAGAAAAAAACTTCGATATGTTTCGGTTCTCCTGGTATTTTTTAATGTTAACTACTCACAATTCCAGCTTCGGAAACACTTCGACATGTTTCTAGTATCCTGGTACTTGTGAATCTTTTACGCTCATAATTGCAGCCCGGAAAAAACCGCTATGTGTTTCTGTTCTCGTGGTACTTTTGAATCCTTACCACTCAAAATTCCAGCACCTGAAACATTAAAACATGTTTCTGGTCTCCTAGTACTTGTGAATCTTTAGCGCTTACAATTCCTGCCGAAAATATAATTTGACATGTTTTTGATCTCCTGGTATCTACGTGTGAATCTGTAGCGCTCATAATTACAGCCCGAAAATACTTCGACATATTTCTAATCTCTTGGTACTTTTGAATCCTAACTGCTCCCAACTCCAACCCTGGAAATATTTCGACATGTATCTGGTCTCCTGGTACATAATAAATCTTTTACGCTCATAATTCCTGCCCGGAAAATACCTCCACATTTTTCTGTTGTTCTGGTACTTTTGAATCTTTACCGCTCATAAGTTTTGCTCCGGAAATATTTCGACATGTTTCTGGTCTCCTGGTCCTTTTGAATTTTTTGCATTCACAATCTTAGCCACGAAAATATTTCGACATGTTTTTGGTCTCCTGGTACATAATGAATCTTTAGCGCTCATAATTCCAGCCCGGAAAATACTTCAATATTTTTCTGTTCTGTTCTTCAATAATTTTCGTGATACCTTTGAATCCTAGCCGCTCACGATTCCAGTGCCGGAAATATTTCGACATGTTTCTGGTCTCCTGGTACTTGTGAATCTTTAGTGCTCACAATTTCGGCCAAAAAAATACTTTGACACGATTCTAGTCTCCTGTTACATGTGAATCTATAGCGTTTACAATTCCAGCCCGGAAAAAAACATCGACATACATTGTTCTGTTTGACTGTTAAAAAAAAACAAATAATATTCTAGCTCAAAAATACTTTTATATCGTTCTGTTCTCCTGGTACTTGTGAATCTGTAGCGCTCATTATTCTAGCCCCGAAAATACTTCTACATGTATCTGATCTCTTGATGCTTTTGAATCCTAACTGCTCACAATTCCAACCCTGGAAATACTTTGACATATTTCTGGTCTCCTAGTACATAAAGAATCTTTAGCGCTCATAATTCCTGCCCTGAAAAACTTCCACATTTTTATGTTATTTTGGTACTTTTGAATCCTTACCGCTCATATTTCTAGTGCGGAAATATTTCGACAAATTTCTGGTCTCCTGGGAATCTTTAGCATTCACAATCCTAGCTCCGAAAATACTTCGACATGTTTCTTATCTCCTGGTACTTCTAACCGGTCACAATTCCAGCGCCGGAAAAATTTCGACATGTTTATGGTCTCCTGGTACTTGTGAATCTTTAGCGCTCATAATTTCAGCCAAAGAAATTCTTCAAACATGTTTCTGTTCACCTGTCACATGTGAATCTATAGCGTTTACAATTCCAGCCCGGAAAAAACTTCAACATACATATTTCTGTTCGACGGTATAAAAAATTAATATTCTTGCCCAAAAATACTTTAACATCGTTCTGTTCTCCTGCTACTTGTGAATCTTAAGCGCTCCCAATTTCAGCCCCGGAAATACTAAGACATGTTTCTGTTCTCCTGGTACTTTTGAATCTGAAGTACTAAGGCAGCAGAAGCGCTGGGTTTCCACTTCCTCCTCAGTCTTCGTTAAGCGTTGCCTTTTACCGGGATAAAAAGTAGCCTATGTTTGATTCCAGGATGTGAACTATATGTGTGCCAAATTTCATCCAAATCCCTTCAGCCATTTTTGCCTGATTGACATACAAACATACAAACATACAAACATACAAACATACAAACATACAAACATACAAACATACAAACATACAAACATACAAACATACAAACATACAAACATACAAACATACAAACATACAAACATACAAACATACAAACATACAAACATACAAACATACAAACATACAAACATACAAACATACAAACATACAAACATACAAACATACAAACATACAAACATACAAACATACAAACATACAAACATACAAACATACAAACATACAAACATACAAACATACAAACATACAAACATACAAACATACAAACATACAAACATACAAACATACAAACATACAAACATACAAACATACAAACATACAAACATTCACATTTATAATATTAGTAGGATAAGTTTATTAATGTTATTCTTTGGAATATTTAACTTTGACTGGTTTATAATTTGCCATGTAGTTTTCGATTTATTATATGATGTCTTTATTTTATGGGTATTTTGAGCTCGTTGAGTTAAATTAATAATCTTTTTAAAGAGCTTCGTATAATTTTTAAATATTATTTTATTCTGGAGAGTAGGTTTTAATCGGAACTGCCAAAGTAATTGCCGTTTTTTCACACTGCATCTTTTAATTCATTTTTGTTTTTTATGCACATTAATCGAAATCATAGTTTCGGGGAAGCACTGTTTGTATAGCAATGAGAAGATATCTGAAAACGAATTAAACGCTACATTTGGGTCATTTGCTTCATATACTTCTGAAAACGACAGACTCCGCAGATAGGCTTTAAATTTATTAATGTTATCGTTACTATAATCACGTTTTCTCCTACTCCACCGACTAAAAGTACATATCGTGCTTATTGGGCATTTCAGTAGTTGGGCTGTGTGATCCGATAACGCTAATTCTAATACCGACGATTTACAGCGCCTGTTAAAGTTATGCGCAAAATTGTCAATGCATGTTTTGCTGTTAATACGAGTTGGTTGATAAAGCTCCAGTTTCAAGTTAAAACTTACTAACATATTTTCGAATTCTATTGACTGATTAGTTCTTTTAAGTACATCTATATTAAAGTCTCCCGCTACTACAATATTTTTACAATCTGTTTTTATTAAAAATTGTAATATGTGTTCTAATTTATTAATACATTCATTGAAATTATTAGAATTTGGTACTCTGTAAATACAAACACATACAATTTTATGGATAGTCAGTTCAATGGCACAACATTCAAAGACACCACTTGCAGATATTTTTGCTATTTTTGGCAGTTCTCTCCATTGGTGATCGGATCTCACTAGTATGCAAGCTCCACCTCTTTTGGTTTCATTTCACTTGAAACAGGCTGCTAGGCTGTAATTGTACAGAGTCAGATGTTTTTCATACGGTTCCATCATAAAATGCTCCGTAATACATAAGACATCTACGACTATGTTTCTATCAATTAATTCATTTAAACAAACTGCAAGAGAATCGCATTTGGATAGCAGTCCTGCAATATTTTGGTGCATGATGTAAATATGTTAAGTCAAGAAAAAAATTATCTCCTGTTTTATTAGCGTCAATCAAACTTTGATATATGTCATCATGTTTCATAATGTCAATCATTAAGTCCAGCAGATCCTTAAATATAGTACATAGTCCAAGTTTATTTATTATACCAGAATATTTGTTAAACATACTACAGTCATATTCCAGATTTAGGTTACTATCCAGAAGGAACGCGTGTCCATGAGTCAATATTTCCAAGTATAAAAGATTGTTAAATGTCTCCACTCGACAGTTGAATAAACTAATGTCAAATGGATACTTATATGTTGGCATACAAATAATGATGTTAAGATAACGACAAAGATAACGACAAAGATAAGGACAAAGATAACGACAAAGATAACGACAGAGATAACGACAAAGATAAGGACAAAGTTAACGACAAAGATAACGACAAAGATAAGGACAAAGATAAGGACAAAGATAACGACAAAGATAACGACAAAGATAACGACAAAGATAACGACAAAGATAACGACAAAGATAAGGACAAAGATAACGACAAAGATAACGACAAAGATAACGACAAAGATAAGGACAAAGATAAGGACAAAGATAACGACAAAGATAAGGACAAAGATAACGACAAAGATAACGACAAAGATAACGACAAAGATAACGACAAAGATAACGACAAAGGTAACGACAAAGATAACGACAAAGATAACGACAAAGATAACGACAAAGATAAGGACAAAGATAAGGATAAAGATAAGACAATTTCTTTATTAGTTGAGTTACCCCAAAAGATAACCCCATATCTGAGAACAGATTCAGTTAGCCCGTAGTAAGCGGTTAATAACGCATCTACGTTAACCGTTCGTGAAAGCATATGCAAGGCGTACGCACTACTGCTTATTCTTTTAGTCAGGGTCTCAATGTGCGCCTTCCAATTTAAATTCCGATCGATTGTCAGTCCTAGAAACTTAGTTGTATTAACTGTGTCAATCGTAATGTCATTGTACTTTATGTCAAGATTAGGAAGAGTCAGTGAGCGTTGGCCAAAATGCATCATAACTGTCTTATTTAAATTTATTTTTAAATGGTTATTATCCACCCATTCTATAATTTTTAGCAAAATATTACTTATTTCCTCTTTAAAGAAATCTATTTGATTGCACGGTATTGTTATTGTACTGTCATCTGCGAATAATGTCACCGGATGTTTGATTGCCATTGGAAAGTCATTTATATAGATAGTAAAAAGCGGTGGTCCCAGTATACTTCCTTGTGGAACTCCGTAGACAACGTCGCGTTCATCCGATACAAATATTTCTTCTCTTTTGGTACTAGTATTTAGTCTGCTTATTTCAGTCATTTCTTTTCTGTAAGTTAGGTACGATTTTAAGAGCTCAAGAACGTTTCCTCTTACCCCGTAAGCTTCAAGCTTTTTCAATAAAATATCATGTTGCACGTAGTCGAATGCCTGGGTCATGTCACAAAATATCGCACATACTGGTTTATTTATATCCATATTTGTCATAATAGTATGCAAAAAGTCATAAATTGCCATGTTAATTGTCTTGTTTTTCCTAAATCCTTTTTGTTCGTTGCAAAGAATATTGTTTTTCTCTAAATAAAAATTAAGTTCCATATAATTGTACTCTTCAATTATTCTCGAGAATATCGGAATCAACGAAATCGGTCTGTAGTTTTCCATAAACTCTCTATCTTGTTTTTTGAATAGTGGCTTTATTATAGATTTTTTTAAGGAATTTGGGAAAGTACTGACACTGTTTGTGTTCTTAAGGGCTCGAATGATTCTTAACACAACGTTTGGTAAACATGGAGCCATAAAAAGAGTCTTTCCTATTTATAATATTCTTAGTGACTCTGTCTCCTGAATTAATAATGGGCTGAATTTTGTCAGCAAAATAATTATTAAATACATTACAAATGCACTTTGGATCAGAGATGACTTTGTTATTATTAATTATAAGTTTATTAATGTTATTCTTTGGAATATTTAACTTTGACTGGTTTATAATTTGCCATGTAGTTTTCGATTTAATAAGGACAAAGATAAGACAAAGATAACGACAAAGATAACGACAAAGATAAGGACAAAGATAACGACAAAGATAAGGACAAAGATAACGACAAAGATAACGACAAAGATAACGACAAAGATAACGACAAAGATAACGACAAAGATAACGACAAAGATAAGGACAAAGATAACGACAAAGATAACGACGAAGATAACGACAAAGATAACGACAAAGATAAGGACAAAGATAACGACAAAGATAACGACAAAGATAACGACAAAGATAAGGACAGAGATAACGACAAAGATAACGACAAAGATAACGACAAAGATAACGACAAAGATAACGACAAAGATAAGGATAAAGATAAGACAATTTCTTTATTAGTTGAGTTACCCCAAAAGATAACCCCATATCTGAGAACAGATTCAGTTAGCCCGTAGTAAGCGGTTAATAACGCATCTACGTTAACCGTTCGTGAAAGCATATGCAAGGCGTACGCACTACTGCTTATTCTTTTAGTCAGGGTCTCAATGTGCGCCTTCCAATTTAAATTCCGATCGATTGTCAGTCCTAGAAACTTAGTTGTATTAACTGTGTCAATCGTAATGTCATTGTACTTTATGTCAAGATTAGGAAGAGTCAGTGAGCGTTGGCCAAAATGCATCATAACTGTCTTATTTAAATTTATTTTTAAATGGTTATTATCCACCCATTCTATAATTTTTAGCAAAGTATTACTTATTTCCTCTTTATAGAAATCTATTTGATTGCACGGTATTGTTATTGTACTGTCATCTGCGAATAATGTCACCGGATGTTTGATTGCCATTGGAAAGTCATTTATATAGATAGTAAAAAGCGGTGGTCCCAGTATACTTCCTTGTGGAACTCCGTAGACAACGTCGCGTTCATCCGATACAAATATTTCTTCTCTTTTGGTACTAGTATTTAGTCTGCTTATTTCAGTCATTTCTTTTCTGTAAGTTAGGTACGATTTTAAGAGCTCAAGAACGTTTCCTCTTACCCCGTAAGCTTCAAGCTTTTTCAATAAAATATCATGTTGCACGTAGTCGAATGCCTGGGTCATGTCACAAAATATCGCACATACTGGTTTATTTATATCCATATTTGTCATAATAGTATGCAAAAAGTCATAAATTGCCATGTTAATTGTCTTGTTTTTCCTAAATCCTTTTTGTTCGTTGCAAAGAATATTATTTTTCTCTAAATAAAAATTAAGTTCCATATAAATGTACTCTTCAATTATTCTCGAGAATATCGGAATCAACGAAATCGGTCTGTAGTTTTCCATAAACTCTCTATCTTGTTTTTTGAATAGTGGCTTTAATATAGATTTTTTTAAGGAATTTGGGAAAGTACTGACACTGTTTGTGTTCTTAAGGGCTCGAATGATTCTTAACACAACGTTTGGTGAACATGGAGCCATAAACAGAGTCTTTCCTATTTATAATATTCTTAGTGACTCTGTCTCCTGAATTAATAATGGGCTGAATTTTGTCAGCAAAATAATTATTAAATACATTACAAATGCACTTTGGATCAGAGATGACTTTGTTATTATTAATTATAAGTTTATTAATGTTATTCTTTGGAATATTTAACTTTGACTGGTTTATAATTTGCCATGTAGTTTTCGATTTATTATATGATGTCTTTATTTTATGGGTATTTTGAGCTCGTTGAGTTAAATTAATAATCTTTTTAAAGAGCTTCGTATAATTTTTAAATATTATTTTATTCTGGAGAGTAGGTTTTAATCGGAACTGCCAAAGTAATTGCCGTTTTTTCACACTGCATCTTTTAATTCATTTTTGTTTTTTATGCACATTAATCGAAATCATAGTTTCGGGGAAGCACTGTTTGTATAGCAACGAGAAGATATCTGAAAACGAATTAAACGCTACATTTGGGTCATTTGCTTCATATACTTCTGAAAACGACAGACTCCGCAGATAGGCTTTAAATTTATTAATGTTATCGTTACTATAATCACGTTTTCTCCTACTCCACCGACTAAAAGTACATATCGTGCTTATTGGGCATTTCAGTAGTTGGGCTGTGTGATCCGATAACGCTAATTCTAATACCGACGATTGACAGCGCCTGTTAAAGTTATGCGCAAAATTGTCAATGCATGTTTTGCTGTTAATACGAGTTGGTTGATAAAGCTCCAGTTTCAAGTTAAAACTTACTAACATATTTTCGAATTCTATTGACTGATTAGTTCTTTTAAGTACATCTATATTAAAGTCTCCCGCTACTACAATATTTTTACAATCTGTTTTTATTAAAAATTGTAATATGTGTTCTAATTTATTAATACATTCATTGAAATTATTAGAATTTGGTACTCTGTAAATACAAACACATACAATTTTATGGATAGTCAGTTCAATGGCACAACATTCAAAGACACCACTTGCAGATATTTTTGCTATTTTTGGCAGTTCTCTCCATTGGTGATCGGATCTCACTAGTATGCAAGCTCCACCTCTTTTGGTTTCATTTCACTTGAAACAGGCTGCTAGGCTGTAATTGTACAGAGTCAGATGTTTTTCATACGGTTCCATCATAAAATGCTCCGTAATACATAAGACATCTACGACTATGTTTCTATCAATTAATTCATTTAAACAAACTGCAAGAGAATCGCATTTGGATAGCAGTCCTGCAATATTTTGGTGCATGATGTAAATATGTTAAGTCAAGAAAAAAATTATCTCCTGTTTTATTAGCGTCAATCAAACTTTGATATATGTCATCATGTTTCATAATGTCAATCATTAAGTCCAGCAGATCCTTAAATATAGTACATAGTCCAAGTTTATTTATTATACCAGAATATTTGTTAAACATACTACAGTCATATTCCAGATTTAGGTTACTATCCAGAAGGAACGCGTGTCCATGAGTCAATATTTCCAAGTATAAAAGATTGTTAAATGTCTCCACTCGACAGTTGAATAAACTAATGTCAAATGGATACTTATATGTTGGCATACAAATAATGATGTTAAGATAACGACAAAGATAACGACAAAGATAAGGACAAAGTTAACGACAAAGATAACGACAAAGATAAGGACAAAGATAAGGACAAAGATAACGACAAAGATAACGACAAAGATAACGACAAAGATAAGGACAAAGATAACGACAAAGATAAGGACAAAGATAAGGACAAAGATAACGACAAAGATAAGGACAAAGATAAGGACAAAGATAACGACAAAGATAACGACAAAGATAAGGACAAAGATAACGACAAAGATAAGGACAAAGATAAGACAAAGATAACGACAAAGATAAGGACAAAGATAACGACAAAGATAACGACGAAGATAACGACAAAGATAACGACAAAGATAAGGACAAAGATAACGACAAAGATAACGACAAAGATAACGACAAAGATAACGACAAAGATAACGACAAAGATAACGACAAAGATAACGACAAAGATAACGACAAAGATAACGACAAAGATAACGACAAAGATAACGACAAAGATAACGACAAAGATAACGACAAAGATAAGGACTAAGATAAGGACAAAGATAACGACAAAGATAACGACAAAGATAACGACAAAGATAACGACAAAGATAACGACAAAGATAACGACAAAGATAACGACAAAGATAACGACAAAGATAACGACAAAGATAACGACAAAGATAACGACAAAGATAACGACAAAGATAACGACAAAGATAACGACAAAGATAACGACAAAGATAACGACAAAGATAACGACAAAGATAACGACAAAGATAACGACAAAGATAACGACAAAGATAAGGACAAAGATAAGGACAAAGATAAGGACAAAGATAACGACAAAGATAACGACAAAGATAACGACAATGATAAGGACAAAGATAACGACAAAGATAAGGACAAAGATAACGACAAAGATAACGACAAAAATAAGGACAAAGATAAGGATAAAGATAACGACAAAGATAAGGACAAAGATAAGGATAAAGATAAGACAATTTCTTTATTAGTTGAGTTACCCCAAAAGATAACCCCATATCTGAGAACAGATTCAGTTAGCCCGTAGTAAGCGGTTAATAACGCATCTACGTTAACCGTTCGTGAAAGCATATGCAAGGCGTACGCACTACTGCTTATTCTTTTAGTCAGGGTCTCAATGTGCGCCTTCCAATTTAAATTCCGATCGATTGTCAGTCCTAGAAACTTAGTTGTATTAACTGTGTCAATCGTAATGTCATTGTACTTTATGTCAAGATTAGGAAGAGTCAGTGAGCGTTGGCCAAAATGCATCATAACTGTCTTATTTAAATTTATTTTTAAATGGTTATTATCCTCCCATTCTATAATTTTTAGCAAAGTATTACTTATTTCCTCTTTATAGAAATCTATTTGATTGCACGGTATTGTTATTGTACTGTCATCTGCGAATAATGTCACCGGATGTTTGATTGCCATTGGAAAGTCATTTATATAGATAGTAAAAAGCGGTGGTCCCAGTATACTTCCTTGTGGAACTCCGTAGACAACGTCGCGTTCATCCGATACAAATATTTCTTCTCTTTTGGTACTAGTATTTAGTCTGCTTATTTCAGTCATTTCTTTTCTGTAAGTTAGGTACGATTTTAAGAGCTCAAGAACGTTTCCTCTTACCCCGTAAGCTTCAAGCTTTTTCAATAAAATATCATGTTGCACGTAGTCGAATGCCTGGGTCATGTCACAAAATATCGCACATACTGGTTTATTTATATCCCTATTTGTCATAATAGTATGCAAAAAGTCATAAATTGCCATGTTAATTGTCTTGTTTTTCCTAAATCCTTTTTGTTCGTTGCAAAGAATATTATTTTTCTCTAAATAAAAATTAAGTTCCATATAAATGTACTCTTCAATTATTCTCGAGAATATTGGAATCAACGAAATCGGTCTGTAGTTTTCCATAAACTCTCTATCTTGTTTTTTGAATAGTGGCTTTATTATAGGTTTTTTTAAGGAATTTGGGAAAGTACCTTCGCTAAAATATATGCAACATGTTCGGAAAGAATTTTGCAAGTACCTTTAGTGTTCCGACACACAGTCCAAGTCTCACCAACACCAACACCAATTCCAGTTGTTCTCTCACGTCTACTGCATTGTATAACTTAGAACTTGATAGCAAAGAAATATATCGTGAATTAAATGGACTAGACGAAGCTAAGGGCGCGGGTGGCGACGGTATTCCTCCAATATTTGTAAAACGCTGCGCCAAGGCTTTAGTATCACCTCTACAAAAAATATTTAACAGATCTTTACGCGATGGTATCTTTCCAGAGGTCTGGAAGGAAGCCATCGTCGTACCCATATTTAAGTCGGGTGAGAGGCATTTAGTGACTAATTACAGACCAATCTCCATACTTGTTACATTTGGAAAAATATTTGAAAAACTGATTAGCAAACATCTGATGTGGTACCTTAAACAACAAATTACTGAATTTCAGCATGGCTTCGTTAAATCAAGATCTACTAACACTAACCTCATTTGTTTTACATCGGCTGTGTCTAAATACCTTGATAATCGCATTCCGGTTGACGCGATCTACACTGACTTTAGTAAGGCATTCGACAAAGTGGACCATTGCCTTCTCATTAACAAACTAACTCAACTGGGGGTGGGCGGACCGATGATATGGTGGTTTAAATCATATTTGGAAAAGAGAAAATCAAAAGTGGTAGTGAATGGTCATTCCTCCGATGCTTACCTAGCGACTTCTGGAATTCCGCAAGGTTCGCATTTGGGTCCAATACTTTTTAACGTCTTCATCAATGACATCACCGAATGCTTCAAACACTCCCGGTATTATTTATTTGCGGATGATCTAAAGATAATGAAACCAATTCAAACTAGCGTTGACTCTAATATGCTACAGAAAGACTTGCACAGACTTGTAGACTGGTGTAAACAAAACAAGATGCTTTTAAATACCAGTAAGTGTCATTACATCCAGTTCACTCGTAATAAAAAAGTGATAGATAATAAATATTACATAGAGGGAGTCGAGGTAAAGAAACTTAACACAGTGCGTGACTTGGGAGTTCAGCTCGACCATGCACTGAAGTTCGATGTACATATTTTAAATTCAGTCTCAAAAGCTTTCAAAGTACTGGGATTTGTTTTGCGCAGTAGTAAGGAATTTAAAAGACCAGCTACCAAAAAAAAGCTCTTCAACACCTTGGTCCGCCCAATATTGGAATATAGCTCAGTGGTTTGGAATCCGCACTACGAAGTTTATTCTAAGCGTTTAGAGAGTGTCCAGAAGCGGTTTCTTTACCATCTCTGCTACGGAGATCACCTAGCTAAGCAACTGTCTAGTTACACCGACAGGTTGAAACACTATCGTATGGAAACCTTAGCCAGTCGTAGAAAGAAACTTGACTGCATCATCCTACACAAGATATTGAGTGGAACAATTGATAGCAACGAGCTTTTGAGCTTATTTGCCATCAAAATTCCAATTCGAATTCCCAGGCATAATACGTATGACTTATTTTGTATCCCTAGTTCCAAAACTAACCTCGGTCATTACGCCGCTGTGCCAAGACTTTGTAGGCAATATAATGCTCTGGCTAAAACGACAGATTTAGACATCTGTAGGTCTTTGCCAATATTTAAAACCTATTTGAAGGAATTAATTTAATACCCTTTGTTATTTGATTCATTTGTTTATTGTGTTTATCCTTTTTACACTGTCTGTGCATTTTGTTGTTTTACTTTTTTATTTTTATTATGTATTAATTTTACCTTTTCTATGTAGTTAAGTAACTTTGTTAGCCTAGTTGTTAACTGTGCATGCTGTGGTCTCCTATAAGTGAAGGAGTACACCTACGAGATACTGTTTATTACTTGTAAGTTAAGAGCCATGAGTTGTGTATATTCTTTGTTGGAGATCCTTAATAAATAAATAAATAAATAAATAAATAAATACACAAATTTATAATGTAGCTCAACGGGCAACAAATTTCTTCAGCAACTGCTTTGATTATTTTTGTGCAGATGCCATCGTAACCGACACTGTTTGTGTTCTTAAGGGCTCGAATGATTCTTAACACAACGTTTGGTAAACATGGAGCCATAAACAGAGTCTTTCCTATTTATAATATTCTTAGTGACTCTGTCTCCTGAATTAATAATGGGCTGAATTTTGTCAGCAAAATAATTATTAAATACATTACAAATGCACTTTGGATCAGAGATGACTTTGTTATTATTAATTACTAGCACTTCGCCCGCGACTTCGTCTGCGTAGACTTTAGAGGTGGCACGCAACTTCTTTGTCCCATATTCGAATTCTCGGATAACCACCTTCATGATTCTTTTCTGCTAGTTTGCGAGTCTTTACTGTCCGTACTTTCAGCTCCAGAACTACTTCGACATGTTTCTGGTATTCTGGTACTTGTGAATCTTTAGCGCTCATAGCTCCAGCCCAGAAAAAAACTTCGATATGTTTCGGTTCTCCTGGTATTTTTTAATGTTAACTACTCACAATTCCAGCTTCGGAAACACTTCGACATGTTTCTAGTATCCTGGTACTTGTGAATCTTTTACGCTCATAATTGCAGCCCGGAAAAAACCGCTATGTGTTTCTGTTCTCGTGGTACTTTTGAATCCTTACCACTCAAAATTCCAGCACCTGAAACATTAAAACATGTTTCTGGTCTCCTAGTACTTGTGAATCTTTAGCGCTTACAATTCCTGCCGAAAATATAATTTGACATGTTTTTGATCTCCTGGTATCTACGTGTGAATCTGTAGCGCTCATAATTACAGCCCGAAAATACTTCGACATATTTCTAATCTCTTGGTACTTTTGAATCCTAACTGCTCCCAACTCCAACCCTGGAAATATTTCGACATGTATCTGGTCTCCTGGTACATAATAAATCTTTTACGCTCATAATTCCTGCCCGGAAAATACCTCCACATTTTTCTGTTGTTCTGGTACTTTTGAATCTTTACCGCTCATAAGTTTTGCTCCGGAAATATTTCGACATGTTTCTGGTCTCCTGGTCCTTTTGAATTTTTTGCATTCACAATCTTAGCCACGAAAATATTTCGACATGTTTTTGGTCTCCTGGTACATAATGAATCTTTAGCGCTCATAATTCCAGCCCGGAAAATACTTCAATATTTTTCTGTTCTGTTCTTCAATAATTTTCGTGATACCTTTGAATCCTAGCCGCTCACGATTCCAGTGCCGGAAATATTTCGACATGTTTCTGGTCTCCTGGTACTTGTGAATCTTTAGTGCTCACAATTTCGGCCAAAAAAATACTTTGACACGTTTCTAGTCTCCTGTTACATGTGAATCTATAGCGTTTACAATTCCAGCCCGGAAAAAAACATCGACATACATTGTTCTGTTTGACTGTTAAAAAAAAAACAAATAATATTCTAGCTCAAAAATACTTTTATATCGTTCTGTTCTCCTGGTACTTGTGAATCTGTAGCGCTCATTATTCTAGCCCCGAAAATACTTCTACATGTATCTGATCTCTTGATGCTTTTGAATCCTAACTGCTCACAATTCCAACCCTGGAAATACTTTGACATATTTCTGGTCTCCTAGTACATAAAGAATCTTTAGCGCTCATAATTCCTGCCCTGAAAAACTTCCACATTTTTATGTTATTTTGGTACTTTTGAATCCTTACCGCTCATATTTCTAGTGCGGAAATATTTCGACAAATTTCTGGTCTCCTGGGAATCTTTAGCATTCACAATCCTAGCTCCGAAAATACTTCGACATGTTTCTTATCTCCTGGTACTTCTAACCGGTCACAATTCCAGCGCCGGAAAAATTTCGACATGTTTATGGTCTCCTGGTACTTGTGAATCTTTAGCGCTCATAATTTCAGCCAAAGAAATTCTTCAAACATGTTTCTGTTCACCTGTCACATGTGAATCTATAGCGTTTACAATTCCAGCCCGGAAAAAACTTCAACATATATATTTCTGTTCGACGGTATAAAAAATTAATATTCTTGCCCAAAAATACTTTAACATCGTTCTGTTCTCCTGCTACTTGTGAATCTTAAGCGCTCCCAATTTCAGCCCCGGAAATACTAAGACATGTTTCTGTTCTCCTGGTACTTTTGAATCTGAAGTACTAAGGCAGCAGAAGCGCTGGGTTTCCACTTCCTCCTCAGTCTTCGTTAAGCGTTGCCTTTTACCGGGATAAAAAGTAGCCTATGTTTGATTCCAGGATGTGAACTATATGTGTGCCAAATTTCATCCAAATCCCTTCAGCCATTTTTGCCTGATTGACATACAAACATACAAACATACAAACATACAAACATACAAACATACAAACATACAAACATACAAACATACAAACATACAAACATACAAACATACAAACATACAAACATACAAACATACAAACATACAAACATACAAACATACAAACATACAAACATACAAACATACAAACATACAAACATACAAACATACAAACATACAAACATACAAACATACAAACATACAAACATACAAACATACAAACATACAAACATACAAACATACAAACATACAAACATACAAACATACAAACATACAAACATTCACATTTATAATATTAGTAGGATAAGTTTATTAATGTTATTCTTTGGAATATTTAACTTTGACTGGTTTATAATTTGCCATGTAGTTTTCGATTTATTATATGATGTCTTTATTTTATGGGTATTTTGAGCTCGTTGAGTTAAATTAATAATCTTTTTAAAGAGCTTCGTATAATTTTTAAATATTATTTTATTCTGGAGAGTAGGTTTTAATCGGAACTGCCAAAGTAATTGCCGTTTTTTCACACTGCATCTTTTAATTCATTTTTGTTTTTTATGCACATTAATCGAAATCATAGTTTCGGGGAAGCACTGTTTGTATAGCAATGAGAAGATATCTGAAAACGAATTAAACGCTACATTTGGGTCATTTGCTTCATATACTTCTGAAAACGACAGACTCCGCAGATAGGCTTTAAATTTATTAATGTTATCGTTACTATAATCACGTTTTCTCCTACTCCACCGACTAAAAGTACATATCGTGCTTATTGGGCATTTCAGTAGTTGGGCTGTGTGATCCGATAACGCTAATTCTAATACCGACGATTTACAGCGCCTGTTAAAGTTATGCGCAAAATTGTCAATGCATGTTTTGCTGTTAATACGAGTTGGTTGATAAAGCTCCAGTTTCAAGTTAAAACTTACTAACATATTTTCGAATTCTATTGACTGATTAGTTCTTTTAAGTACATCTATATTAAAGTCTCCCGCTAATACAATATTTTTACAATCTGTTTTTATTAAAAATTGTAATATGTGTTCTAATTTATTAATACATTCATTGAAATTATTAGAATTTGGTACTCTGTAAATACAAACACATACAATTTTATGGATAGTCAGTTCAATGGCACAACATTCAAAGACACCACTTGCAGATATTTTTGCTATTTTTGGCAGTTCTCTCCATTGGTGATCGGATCTCACTAGTATGCAAGCTCCACCTCTTTTGGTTTCATTTCACTTGAAACAGGCTGCTAGGCTGTAATTGTACAGAGTCAGATGTTTTTCATACGGTTCCATCATAAAATGCTCCGTAATACATAAGACATCTACGACTATGTTTCTATCAATTAATTCATTTAAACAAACTGCAAGAGAATCGCATTTGGATAGCAGTCCTGCAATATTTTGGTGCATGATGTAAATATGTTAAGTCAAGAAAAAAATTATCTCCTGTTTTATTAGCGTCAATCAAACTTTGATATATGTCATCATGTTTCATAATGTCAATCATTAAGTCCAGCAGATCCTTAAATATAGTACATAGTCCAAGTTTATTTATTATACCAGAATATTTGTTAAACATACTACAGTCATATTCCAGATTTAGGTTACTATCCAGAAGGAACGCGTGTCCATGAGTCAATATTTCCAAGTATAAAAGATTGTTAAATGTCTCCACTCGACAGTTGAATAAACTAATGTCAAATGGATACTTATATGTTGGCATACAAATAATGATGTTAAGATAACGACAAAGATAACGACAAAGATAAGGACAAAGATAACGACAAAGATAACGACAGAGATAACGACAAAGATAAGGACAAAGTTAACGACAAAGATAACGACAATGATAAGGACAAAGATAAGGACAAAGATAACGACAAAGATAACGACAAAGATAACGACAAAGATAACGACAAAGATAACGACAAAGATAAGGACAAAGATAACGACAAAGATAACGACAAAGATAACGACAAAGATAAGGACAAAGATAAGGACAAAGATAACGACAAAGATAAGGACAAAGATAACGACAAAGATAACGACAAAGATAACGACAAAGATAACGACAAAGATAACGACAAAGGTAACGACAAAGATAACGACAAAGATAACGACAAAGATAAGGACAAAGATAAGGATAAAGATAAGACAATTTCTTTATTAGTTGAGTTACCCCAAAAGATAACCCCATATCTGAGAACAGATTCAGTTAGCCCGTAGTAAGCGGTTAATAACGCATCTACGTTAACCGTTCGTGAAAGCATATGCAAGGCGTACGCACTACTGCTTATTCTTTTAGTCAGGGTCTCAATGTGCGCCTTCCAATTTAAATTCCGATCGATTGTCAGTCCTAGAAACTTAGTTGTATTAACTGTGTCAATCGTAATGTCATTGTACTTTATGTCAAGATTAGGAAGAGTCAGTGAGCGTTGGCCAAAATGCATCATAACTGTCTTATTTAAATTTATTTTTAAATGGTTATTATCCACCCATTCTATAATTTTTAGCAAAATATTACTTATTTCCTCTTTAAAGAAATCTATTTGATTGCACGGTATTGTTATTGTACTGTCATCTGCGAATAATGTCACCGGATGTTTGATTGCCATTGGAAAGTCATTTATATAGATAGTAAAAAGCGGTGGTCCCAGTATACTTCCTTGTGGAACTCCGTAGACAACGTCGCGTTCATCCGATACAAATATTTCTTCTCTTTTGGTACTAGTATTTAGTCTGCTTATTTCAGTCATTTCTTTTCTGTAAGTTAGGTACGATTTTAAGAGCTCAAGAACGTTTCCTCTTACCCCGTAAGCTTCAAGCTTTTTCAATAAAATATCATGTTGCACGTAGTCGAATGCCTGGGTCATGTCACAAAATATCGCACATACTGGTTTATTTATATCCATATTTGTCATAATAGTATGCAAAAAGTCATAAATTGCCATGTTAATTGTCTTGTTTTTCCTAAATCCTTTTTGTTCGTTGCAAAGAATATTGTTTTTCTCTAAATAAAAATTAAGTTCCATATAATTGTACTCTTCAATTATTCTCGAGAATATCGGAATCAACGAAATCGGTCTGTAGTTTTCCATAAACTCTCTATCTTGTTTTTTGAATAGTGGCTTTATTATAGATTTTTTTAAGGAATTTGGGAAAGTACTGACACTGTTTGTGTTCTTAAGGGCTCGAATGATTCTTAACACAACGTTTGGTAAACATGGAGCCATAAAAAGAGTCTTTCCTATTTATAATATTCTTAGTGACTCTGTCTCCTGAATTAATAATGGGCTGAATTTTGTCAGCAAAATAATTATTAAATACATTACAAATGCACTTTGGATCAGAGATGACTTTGTTATTATTAATTATAAGTTTATTAATGTTATTCTTTGGAATATTTAACTTTGACTGGTTTATAATTTGCCATGTAGTTTTCGATTTAATAAGGACAAAGATAAGACAAAGATAACGACAAAGATAACGACAAAGATAAGGACAAAGATAACGACAAAGATAAGGACAAAGATAACGACAAAGATAACGACAAAGATAACGACAAAGATAACGACAAAGATAACGACAAAGATATCGACGAAGATAACGACAAAGATAACGACAAAGATAAGGACAAAGATAACGACAAAGATAACGACAAAGATAACGACAAAGATAAGGACAGAGATAACGACAAAGATAACGACAAAGATAACGACAAAGATAACGACAAAGATAACGACAAAGATAAGGATAAAGATAAGACAATTTCTTTATTAGTTGAGTTACCCCAAAAGATAACCCCATATCTGAGAACAGATTCAGTTAGCCCGTAGTAAGCGGTTAATAACGCATCTACGTTAACCGTTCGTGAAAGCATATGCAAGGCGTACGCACTACTGCTTATTCTTTTAGTCAGGGTCTCAATGTGCGCCTTCCAATTTAAATTCCGATCGATTGTCAGTCCTAGAAACTTAGTTGTATTAACTGTGTCAATCGTAATGTCATTGTACTTTATGTCAAGATTAGGAAGAGTCAGTGAGCGTTGGCCAAAATGCATCATAACTGTCTTATTTAAATTTATTTTTAAATGGTTATTATCCACCCATTCTATAATTTTTAGCAAAGTATTACTTATTTCCTCTTTATAGAAATCTATTTGATTGCACGGTATTGTTATTGTACTGTCATCTGCGAATAATGTCACCGGATGTTTGATTGCCATTGGAAAGTCATTTATATAGATAGTAAAAAGCGGTGGTCCCAGTATACTTCCTTGTGGAACTCCGTAGACAACGTCGCGTTCATCCGATACAAATATTTCTTCTCTTTTGGTACTAGTATTTAGTCTGCTTATTTCAGTCATTTCTTTTCTGTAAGTTAGGTACGATTTTAAGAGCTCAAGAACGTTTCCTCTTACCCCGTAAGCTTCAAGCTTTTTCAATAAAATATCATGTTGCACGTAGTCGAATGCCTGGGTCATGTCACAAAATATCGCACATACTGGTTTATTTATATCCATATTTGTCATAATAGTATGCAAAAAGTCATAAATTGCCATGTTAATTGTCTTGTTTTTCCTAAATCCTTTTTGTTCGTTGCAAAGAATATTATTTTTCTCTAAATAAAAATTAAGTTCCATATAAATGTACTCTTCAATTATTCTCGAGAATATCGGAATCAACGAAATCGGTCTGTAGTTTTCCATAAACTCTCTATCTTGTTTTTTGAATAGTGGCTTTAATATAGATTTTTTTAAGGAATTTGGGAAAGTACTGACACTGTTTGTGTTCTTAAGGGCTCGAATGATTCTTAACACAACGTTTGGTGAACATGGAGCCATAAACAGAGTCTTTCCTATTTATAATATTCTTAGTGACTCTGTCTCCTGAATTAATAATGGGCTGAATTTTGTCAGCAAAATAATTATTAAATACATTACAAATGCACTTTGGATCAGAGATGACTTTGTTATTATTAATTATAAGTTTATTAATGTTATTCTTTGGAATATTTAACTTTGACTGGTTTATAATTTGCCATGTAGTTTTCGATTTATTATATGATGTCTTTATTTTATGGGTATTTTGAGCTCGTTGAGTTAAATTAATAATCTTTTTAAAGAGCTTCGTATAATTTTTAAATATTATTTTATTCTGGAGAGTAGGTTTTAATCGGAACTGCCAAAGTAATTGCCGTTTTTTCACACTGCATCTTTTAATTCATTTTTGTTTTTTATGCACATTAATCGAAATCATAGTTTCGGGGAAGCACTGTTTGTATAGCAACGAGAAGATATCTGAAAACGAATTAAACGCTACATTTGGGTCATTTGCTTCATATACTTCTGAAAACGACAGACTCCGCAGATAGGCTTTAAATTTATTAATGTTATCGTTACTATAATCACGTTTTCTCCTACTCCACCGACTAAAAGTACATATCGTGCTTATTGGGCATTTCAGTAGTTGGGCTGTGTGATCCGATAACGCTAATTCTAATACCGACGATTGACAGCGCCTGTTAAAGTTATGCGCAAAATTGTCAATGCATGTTTTGCTGTTAATACGAGTTGGTTGATAAAGCTCCAGTTTCAAGTTAAAACTTACTAACATATTTTCGAATTCTATTGACTGATTAGTTCTTTTAAGTACATCTATATTAAAGTCTCCCGCTACTACAATATTTTTACAATCTGTTTTTATTAAAAATTGTAATATGTGTTCTAATTTATTAATACATTCATTGAAATTATTAGAATTTGGTACTCTGTAAATACAAACACATACAATTTTATGGATAGTCAGTTCAATGGCACAACATTCAAAGACACCACTTGCAGATATTTTTGCTATTTTTGGCAGTTCTCTCCATTGGTGATCGGATCTCACTAGTATGCAAGCTCCACCTCTTTTGGTTTCATTTCACTTGAAACAGGCTGCTAGGCTGTAATTGTACAGAGTCAGATGTTTTTCATACGGTTCCATCATAAAATGCTCCGTAATACATAAGACATCTACGACTATGTTTCTATCAATTAATTCATTTAAACAAACTGCAAGAGAATCGCATTTGGATAGCAGTCCTGCAATATTTTGGTGCATGATGTAAATATGTTAAGTCAAGAAAAAAATTATCTCCTGTTTTATTAGCGTCAATCAAACTTTGATATATGTCATCATGTTTCATAATGTCAATCATTAAGTCCAGCAGATCCTTAAATATAGTACATAGTCCAAGTTTATTTATTATACCAGAATATTTGTTAAACATACTACAGTCATATTCCAGATTTAGGTTACTATCCAGAAGGAACGCGTGTCCATGAGTCAATATTTCCAAGTATAAAAGATTGTTAAATGTCTCCACTCGACAGTTGAATAAACTAATGTCAAATGGATACTTATATGTTGGCATACAAATAATGATGTTAAGATAACGACAAAGATAACGACAAAGATAAGGACAAAGTTAACGACAAAGATAACGACAAAGATAAGGACAAAGATAAGGACAAAGATAACGACAAAGATAACGACAAAGATAACGACAAAGATAACGACAAAGATAACGACAAAGATAAGGACAAAGATAAGGACAAAGATAACGACAAAGATAAGGACAAAGATAAGGACAAAGATAACGACAAAGATAACGACAAAGATAAGGACAAAGATAACGACAAAGATAAGGACAAAGATAAGACAAAGATAACGACAAAGATAAGGACAAAGATAACGACAAAGATAACGACGAAGATAACGACAAAGATAACGACAAAGATAAGGACAAAGATAACGACAAAGATAACGACAAAGATAACGACAAAGATAACGACAAAGATAACGACAAAGATAACGACAAAGATAACGACAAAGATAACGACAAAGATAACGACAAAGATAACGACAAAGATAACGACAAAGATAACGACAAAGATAACGACAAAGATAAGGACTAAGATAAGGACAAAGATAACGACAAAGATAACGACAAAGATAACGACAAAGATAACGACAAAGATAACGACAAAGATAACGACAAAGATAACGACAAAGATAACGACAAAGATAACGACAAAGATAACGACAAAGATAACGACAAAGATAACGACAAAGATAACGACAAAGATAACGACAAAGATAACGACAAAGATAACGACAAAGATAACGACAAAGATAACGACAAAGATAACGACAAAGATAACGACAAAGATAAGGACAAAGATAAGGACAAAGATAAGGACAAAGATAACGACAAAGATAACGACAAAGATAACGACAATGATAAGGACAAAGATAACGACAAAGATAAGGACAAAGATAACGACAAAGATAACGACAAAAATAAGGACAAAGATAAGGATAAAGATAACGACAAAGATAAGGACAAAGATAAGGATAAAGATAAGACAATTTCTTTATTAGTTGAGTTACCCCAAAAGATAACCCCATATCTGAGAACAGATTCAGTTAGCCCGTAGTAAGCGGTTAATAACGCATCTACGTTAACCGTTCGTGAAAGCATATGCAAGGCGTACGCACTACTGCTTATTCTTTTAGTCAGGGTCTCAATGTGCGCCTTCCAATTTAAATTCCGATCGATTGTCAGTCCTAGAAACTTAGTTGTATTAACTGTGTCAATCGTAATGTCATTGTACTTTATGTCAAGATTAGGAAGAGTCAGTGAGCGTTGGCCAAAATGCATCATAACTGTCTTATTTAAATTTATTTTTAAATGGTTATTATCCTCCCATTCTATAATTTTTAGCAAAGTATTACTTATTTCCTCTTTATAGAAATCTATTTGATTGCACGGTATTGTTATTGTACTGTCATCTGCGAATAATGTCACCGGATGTTTGATTGCCATTGGAAAGTCATTTATATAGATAGTAAAAAGCGGTGGTCCCAGTATACTTCCTTGTGGAACTCCGTAGACAACGTCGCGTTCATCCGATACAAATATTTCTTCTCTTTTGGTACTAGTATTTAGTCTGCTTATTTCAGTCATTTCTTTTCTGTAAGTTAGGTACGATTTTAAGAGCTCAAGAACGTTTCCTCTTACCCCGTAAGCTTCAAGCTTTTTCAATAAAATATCATGTTGCACGTAGTCGAATGCCTGGGTCATGTCACAAAATATCGCACATACTGGTTTATTTATATCCCTATTTGTCATAATAGTATGCAAAAAGTCATAAATTGCCATGTTAATTGTCTTGTTTTTCCTAAATCCTTTTTGTTCGTTGCAAAGAATATTATTTTTCTCTAAATAAAAATTAAGTTCCATATAAATGTACTCTTCAATTATTCTCGAGAATATTGGAATCAACGAAATCGGTCTGTAGTTTTCCATAAACTCTCTATCTTGTTTTTTGAATAGTGGCTTTATTATAGGTTTTTTTAAGGAATTTGGGAAAGTACCTTCGCTAAAATATATGCAACATGTTCGGAAAGAATTTTGCAAGTACCTTTAGTGTTCCGACACACAGTCCAAGTCTCACCAACACCAACACCAATTCCAGTTGTTCTCTCACGTCTACTGCATTGTATAACTTAGAACTTGATAGCAAAGAAATATATCGTGAATTAAATGGACTAGACGAAGCTAAGGGCGCGGGTGGCGACGGTATTCCTCCAATATTTGTAAAACGCTGCGCCAAGGCTTTAGTATCACCTCTACAAAAAATATTTAACAGATCTTTACGCGATGGTATCTTTCCAGAGGTCTGGAAGGAAGCCATCGTCGTACCCATATTTAAGTCGGGTGAGAGGCATTTAGTGACTAATTACAGACCAATCTCCATACTTGTTACATTTGGAAAAATATTTGAAAAACTGATTAGCAAACATCTGATGTGGTACCTTAAACAACAAATTACTGAATTTCAGCATGGCTTCGTTAAATCAAGATCTACTAACACTAACCTCATTTGTTTTACATCGGCTGTGTCTAAATACCTTGATAATCGCATTCCGGTTGACGCGATCTACACTGACTTTAGTAAGGCATTCGACAAAGTGGACCATTGCCTTCTCATTAACAAACTAACTCAACTGGGGGTGGGCGGACCGATGATATGGTGGTTTAAATCATATTTGGAAAAGAGAAAATCAAAAGTGGTAGTGAATGGTCATTCCTCCGATGCTTACCTAGCGACTTCTGGAATTCCGCAAGGTTCGCATTTGGGTCCAATACTTTTTAACGTCTTCATCAATGACATCACCGAATGCTTCAAACACTCCCGGTATTATTTATTTGCGGATGATCTAAAGATAATGAAACCAATTCAAACTAGCGTTGACTCTAATATGCTACAGAAAGACTTGCACAGACTTGTAGACTGGTGTAAACAAAACAAGATGCTTTTAAATACCAGTAAGTGTCATTACATCCAGTTCACTCGTAATAAAAAAGTGATAGATAATAAATATTACATAGAGGGAGTCGAGGTAAAGAAACTTAACACAGTGCGTGACTTGGGAGTTCAGCTCGACCATGCACTGAAGTTCGATGTACATATTTTAAATTCAGTCTCAAAAGCTTTCAAAGTACTGGGATTTGTTTTGCGCAGTAGTAAGGAATTTAAAAGACCAGCTACCAAAAAAAAGCTCTTCAACACCTTGGTCCGCCCAATATTGGAATATAGCTCAGTGGTTTGGAATCCGCACTACGAAGTTTATTCTAAGCGTTTAGAGAGTGTCCAGAAGCGGTTTCTTTACCATCTCTGCTACGGAGATCACCTAGCTAAGCAACTGTCTAGTTACACCGACAGGTTGAAACACTATCGTATGGAAACCTTAGCCAGTCGTAGAAAGAAACTTGACTGCATCATCCTACACAAGATATTGAGTGGAACAATTGATAGCAACGAGCTTTTGAGCTTATTTGCCATCAAAATTCCAATTCGAATTCCCAGGCATAATACGTATGACTTATTTTGTATCCCTAGTTCCAAAACTAACCTCGGTCATTACGCCGCTGTGCCAAGACTTTGTAGGCAATATAATGCTCTGGCTAAAACGACAGATTTAGACATCTGTAGGTCTTTGCCAATATTTAAAACCTATTTGAAGGAATTAATTTAATACCCTTTGTTATTTGATTCATTTGTTTATTGTGTTTATCCTTTTTACACTGTCTGTGCATTTTGTTGTTTTACTTTTTTATTTTTATTATGTATTAATTTTACCTTTTCTATGTAGTTAAGTAACTTTGTTAGCCTAGTTGTTAACTGTGCATGCTGTGGTCTCCTATAAGTGAAGGAGTACACCTACGAGATACTGTTTATTACTTGTAAGTTAAGAGCCATGAGTTGTGTATATTCTTTGTTGGAGATCCTTAATAAATAAATAAATAAATAAATAAATAAATACACAAATTTATAATGTAGCTCAACGGGCAACAAATTTCTTCAGCAACTGCTTTGATTATTTTTGTGCAGATGCCATCGTAACCGACACTGTTTGTGTTCTTAAGGGCTCGAATGATTCTTAACACAACGTTTGGTAAACATGGAGCCATAAACAGAGTCTTTCCTATTTATAATATTCTTAGTGACTCTGTCTCCTGAATTAATAATGGGCTGAATTTTGTCAGCAAAATAATTATTAAATACATTACAAATGCACTTTGGATCAGAGATGACTTTGTTATTATTAATTACTAGCACTTCGCCCGCGACTTCGTCTGCGTAGACTTTAGAGGTGGCACGCAACTTCTTTGTCCCATATTCGAATTCTCGGATAACCACCTTCATGATTCTTTTCTGCTAGTTTGCGAGTCTTTACTGTCCGTACTTTCAGCTCCAGAACTACTTCGACATGTTTCTGGTATTCTGGTACTTGTGAATCTTTAGCGCTCATAGCTCCAGCCCAGAAAAAAACTTCGATATGTTTCGGTTCTCCTGGTATTTTTTAATGTTAACTACTCACAATTCCAGCTTCGGAAACACTTCGACATGTTTCTAGTATCCTGGTACTTGTGAATCTTTTACGCTCATAATTGCAGCCCGGAAAAAACCGCTATGTGTTTCTGTTCTCGTGGTACTTTTGAATCCTTACCACTCAAAATTCCAGCACCTGAAACATTAAAACATGTTTCTGGTCTCCTAGTACTTGTGAATCTTTAGCGCTTACAATTCCTGCCGAAAATATAATTTGACATGTTTTTGATCTCCTGGTATCTACGTGTGAATCTGTAGCGCTCATAATTACAGCCCGAAAATACTTCGACATATTTCTAATCTCTTGGTACTTTTGAATCCTAACTGCTCCCAACTCCAACCCTGGAAATATTTCGACATGTATCTGGTCTCCTGGTACATAATAAATCTTTTACGCTCATAATTCCTGCCCGGAAAATACCTCCACATTTTTCTGTTGTTCTGGTACTTTTGAATCTTTACCGCTCATAAGTTTTGCTCCGGAAATATTTCGACATGTTTCTGGTCTCCTGGTCCTTTTGAATTTTTTGCATTCACAATCTTAGCCACGAAAATATTTCGACATGTTTTTGGTCTCCTGGTACATAATGAATCTTTAGCGCTCATAATTCCAGCCCGGAAAATACTTCAATATTTTTCTGTTCTGTTCTTCAATAATTTTCGTGATACCTTTGAATCCTAGCCGCTCACGATTCCAGTGCCGGAAATATTTCGACATGTTTCTGGTCTCCTGGTACTTGTGAATCTTTAGTGCTCACAATTTCGGCCAAAAAAATACTTTGACACGTTTCTAGTCTCCTGTTACATGTGAATCTATAGCGTTTACAATTCCAGCCCGGAAAAAAACATCGACATACATTGTTCTGTTTGACTGTTAAAAAAAAAACAAATAATATTCTAGCTCAAAAATACTTTTATATCGTTCTGTTCTCCTGGTACTTGTGAATCTGTAGCGCTCATTATTCTAGCCCCGAAAATACTTCTACATGTATCTGATCTCTTGATGCTTTTGAATCCTAACTGCTCACAATTCCAACCCTGGAAATACTTTGACATATTTCTGGTCTCCTAGTACATAAAGAATCTTTAGCGCTCATAATTCCTGCCCTGAAAAACTTCCACATTTTTATGTTATTTTGGTACTTTTGAATCCTTACCGCTCATATTTCTAGTGCGGAAATATTTCGACAAATTTCTGGTCTCCTGGGAATCTTTAGCATTCACAATCCTAGCTCCGAAAATACTTCGACATGTTTCTTATCTCCTGGTACTTCTAACCGGTCACAATTCCAGCGCCGGAAAAATTTCGACATGTTTATGGTCTCCTGGTACTTGTGAATCTTTAGCGCTCATAATTTCAGCCAAAGAAATTCTTCAAACATGTTTCTGTTCACCTGTCACATGTGAATCTATAGCGTTTACAATTCCAGCCCGGAAAAAACTTCAACATATATATTTCTGTTCGACGGTATAAAAAATTAATATTCTTGCCCAAAAATACTTTAACATCGTTCTGTTCTCCTGCTACTTGTGAATCTTAAGCGCTCCCAATTTCAGCCCCGGAAATACTAAGACATGTTTCTGTTCTCCTGGTACTTTTGAATCTGAAGTACTAAGGCAGCAGAAGCGCTGGGTTTCCACTTCCTCCTCAGTCTTCGTTAAGCGTTGCCTTTTACCGGGATAAAAAGTAGCCTATGTTTGATTCCAGGATGTGAACTATATGTGTGCCAAATTTCATCCAAATCCCTTCAGCCATTTTTGCCTGATTGACATACAAACATACAAACATACAAACATACAAACATACAAACATACAAACATACAAACATACAAACATACAAACATACAAACATACAAACATACAAACATACAAACATACAAACATACAAACATACAAACATACAAACATACAAACATACAAACATACAAACATACAAACATACAAACATACAAACATACAAACATACAAACATACAAACATACAAACATACAAACATACAAACATACAAACATACAAACATACAAACATACAAACATACAAACATACAAACATACAAACATACAAACATACAAACATTCACATTTATAATATTAGTAGGATAAGTTTATTAATGTTATTCTTTGGAATATTTAACTTTGACTGGTTTATAATTTGCCATGTAGTTTTCGATTTATTATATGATGTCTTTATTTTATGGGTATTTTGAGCTCGTTGAGTTAAATTAATAATCTTTTTAAAGAGCTTCGTATAATTTTTAAATATTATTTTATTCTGGAGAGTAGGTTTTAATCGGAACTGCCAAAGTAATTGCCGTTTTTTCACACTGCATCTTTTAATTCATTTTTGTTTTTTATGCACATTAATCGAAATCATAGTTTCGGGGAAGCACTGTTTGTATAGCAATGAGAAGATATCTGAAAACGAATTAAACGCTACATTTGGGTCATTTGCTTCATATACTTCTGAAAACGACAGACTCCGCAGATAGGCTTTAAATTTATTAATGTTATCGTTACTATAATCACGTTTTCTCCTACTCCACCGACTAAAAGTACATATCGTGCTTATTGGGCATTTCAGTAGTTGGGCTGTGTGATCCGATAACGCTAATTCTAATACCGACGATTTACAGCGCCTGTTAAAGTTATGCGCAAAATTGTCAATGCATGTTTTGCTGTTAATACGAGTTGGTTGATAAAGCTCCAGTTTCAAGTTAAAACTTACTAACATATTTTCGAATTCTATTGACTGATTAGTTCTTTTAAGTACATCTATATTAAAGTCTCCCGCTAATACAATATTTTTACAATCTGTTTTTATTAAAAATTGTAATATGTGTTCTAATTTATTAATACATTCATTGAAATTATTAGAATTTGGTACTCTGTAAATACAAACACATACAATTTTATGGATAGTCAGTTCAATGGCACAACATTCAAAGACACCACTTGCAGATATTTTTGCTATTTTTGGCAGTTCTCTCCATTGGTGATCGGATCTCACTAGTATGCAAGCTCCACCTCTTTTGGTTTCATTTCACTTGAAACAGGCTGCTAGGCTGTAATTGTACAGAGTCAGATGTTTTTCATACGGTTCCATCATAAAATGCTCCGTAATACATAAGACATCTACGACTATGTTTCTATCAATTAATTCATTTAAACAAACTGCAAGAGAATCGCATTTGGATAGCAGTCCTGCAATATTTTGGTGCATGATGTAAATATGTTAAGTCAAGAAAAAAATTATCTCCTGTTTTATTAGCGTCAATCAAACTTTGATATATGTCATCATGTTTCATAATGTCAATCATTAAGTCCAGCAGATCCTTAAATATAGTACATAGTCCAAGTTTATTTATTATACCAGAATATTTGTTAAACATACTACAGTCATATTCCAGATTTAGGTTACTATCCAGAAGGAACGCGTGTCCATGAGTCAATATTTCCAAGTATAAAAGATTGTTAAATGTCTCCACTCGACAGTTGAATAAACTAATGTCAAATGGATACTTATATGTTGGCATACAAATAATGATGTTAAGATAACGACAAAGATAACGACAAAGATAAGGACAAAGATAACGACAAAGATAACGACAGAGATAACGACAAAGATAAGGACAAAGTTAACGACAAAGATAACGACAAAGATAAGGACAAAGATAAGGACAAAGATAACGACAAAGATAACGACAAAGATAACGACAAAGATAACGACAAAGATAACGACAAAGATAAGGACAAAGATAACGACAAAGATAACGACAAAGATAACGACAAAGATAAGGACAAAGATAAGGACAAAGATAACGACAAAGATAAGGACAAAGATAACGACAAAGATAACGACAAAGATAACGACAAAGATAACGACAAAGATAACGACAAAGGTAACGACAAAGATAACGACAAAGATAACGACAAAGATAAGGACAAAGATAAGGATAAAGATAAGACAATTTCTTTATTAGTTGAGTTACCCCAAAAGATAACCCCATATCTGAGAACAGATTCAGTTAGCCCGTAGTAAGCGGTTAATAACGCATCTACGTTAACCGTTCGTGAAAGCATATGCAAGGCGTACGCACTACTGCTTATTCTTTTAGTCAGGGTCTCAATGTGCGCCTTCCAATTTAAATTCCGATCGATTGTCAGTCCTAGAAACTTAGTTGTATTAACTGTGTCAATCGTAATGTCATTGTACTTTATGTCAAGATTAGGAAGAGTCAGTGAGCGTTGGCCAAAATGCATCATAACTGTCTTATTTAAATTTATTTTTAAATGGTTATTATCCACCCATTCTATAATTTTTAGCAAAATATTACTTATTTCCTCTTTAAAGAAATCTATTTGATTGCACGGTATTGTTATTGTACTGTCATCTGCGAATAATGTCACCGGATGTTTGATTGCCATTGGAAAGTCATTTATATAGATAGTAAAAAGCGGTGGTCCCAGTATACTTCCTTGTGGAACTCCGTAGACAACGTCGCGTTCATCCGATACAAATATTTCTTCTCTTTTGGTACTAGTATTTAGTCTGCTTATTTCAGTCATTTCTTTTCTGTAAGTTAGGTACGATTTTAAGAGCTCAAGAACGTTTCCTCTTACCCCGTAAGCTTCAAGCTTTTTCAATAAAATATCATGTTGCACGTAGTCGAATGCCTGGGTCATGTCACAAAATATCGCACATACTGGTTTATTTATATCCATATTTGTCATAATAGTATGCAAAAAGTCATAAATTGCCATGTTAATTGTCTTGTTTTTCCTAAATCCTTTTTGTTCGTTGCAAAGAATATTGTTTTTCTCTAAATAAAAATTAAGTTCCATATAATTGTACTCTTCAATTATTCTCGAGAATATCGGAATCAACGAAATCGGTCTGTAGTTTTCCATAAACTCTCTATCTTGTTTTTTGAATAGTGGCTTTATTATAGATTTTTTTAAGGAATTTGGGAAAGTACTGACACTGTTTGTGTTCTTAAGGGCTCGAATGATTCTTAACACAACGTTTGGTAAACATGGAGCCATAAAAAGAGTCTTTCCTATTTATAATATTCTTAGTGACTCTGTCTCCTGAATTAATAATGGGCTGAATTTTGTCAGCAAAATAATTATTAAATACATTACAAATGCACTTTGGATCAGAGATGACTTTGTTATTATTAATTATAAGTTTATTAATGTTATTCTTTGGAATATTTAACTTTGACTGGTTTATAATTTGCCATGTAGTTTTCGATTTAATAAGGACAAAGATAAGACAAAGATAACGACAAAGATAACGACAAAGATAAGGACAAAGATAACGACAAAGATAAGGACAAAGATAACGACAAAGATAACGACAAAGATAACGACAAAGATAACGACAAAGATAACGACAAAGATAACGACAAAGATAAGGACAAAGATAACGACAAAGATAACGACGAAGATAACGACAAAGATAACGACAAAGATAAGGACAAAGATAACGACAAAGATAACGACAAAGATAACGACAAAGATAAGGACAGAGATAACGACAAAGATAACGACAAAGATAACGACAAAGATAACGACAAAGATAACGACAAAGATAAGGATAAAGATAAGACAATTTCTTTATTAGTTGAGTTACCCCAAAAGATAACCCCATATCTGAGAACAGATTCAGTTAGCCCGTAGTAAGCGGTTAATAACGCATCTACGTTAACCGTTCGTGAAAGCATATGCAAGGCGTACGCACTACTGCTTATTCTTTTAGTCAGGGTCTCAATGTGCGCCTTCCAATTTAAATTCCGATCGATTGTCAGTCCTAGAAACTTAGTTGTATTAACTGTGTCAATCGTAATGTCATTGTACTTTATGTCAAGATTAGGAAGAGTCAGTGAGCGTTGGCCAAAATGCATCATAACTGTCTTATTTAAATTTATTTTTAAATGGTTATTATCCACCCATTCTATAATTTTTAGCAAAGTATTACTTATTTCCTCTTTATAGAAATCTATTTGATTGCACGGTATTGTTATTGTACTGTCATCTGCGAATAATGTCACCGGATGTTTGATTGCCATTGGAAAGTCATTTATATAGATAGTAAAAAGCGGTGGTCCCAGTATACTTCCTTGTGGAACTCCGTAGACAACGTCGCGTTCATCCGATACAAATATTTCTTCTCTTTTGGTACTAGTATTTAGTCTGCTTATTTCAGTCATTTCTTTTCTGTAAGTTAGGTACGATTTTAAGAGCTCAAGAACGTTTCCTCTTACCCCGTAAGCTTCAAGCTTTTTCAATAAAATATCATGTTGCACGTAGTCGAATGCCTGGGTCATGTCACAAAATATCGCACATACTGGTTTATTTATATCCATATTTGTCATAATAGTATGCAAAAAGTCATAAATTGCCATGTTAATTGTCTTGTTTTTCCTAAATCCTTTTTGTTCGTTGCAAAGAATATTATTTTTCTCTAAATAAAAATTAAGTTCCATATAAATGTACTCTTCAATTATTCTCGAGAATATCGGAATCAACGAAATCGGTCTGTAGTTTTCCATAAACTCTCTATCTTGTTTTTTGAATAGTGGCTTTAATATAGATTTTTTTAAGGAATTTGGGAAAGTACTGACACTGTTTGTGTTCTTAAGGGCTCGAATGATTCTTAACACAACGTTTGGTGAACATGGAGCCATAAACAGAGTCTTTCCTATTTATAATATTCTTAGTGACTCTGTCTCCTGAATTAATAATGGGCTGAATTTTGTCAGCAAAATAATTATTAAATACATTACAAATGCACTTTGGATCAGAGATGACTTTGTTATTATTAATTATAAGTTTATTAATGTTATTCTTTGGAATATTTAACTTTGACTGGTTTATAATTTGCCATGTAGTTTTCGATTTATTATATGATGTCTTTATTTTATGGGTATTTTGAGCTCGTTGAGTTAAATTAATAATCTTTTTAAAGAGCTTCGTATAATTTTTAAATATTATTTTATTCTGGAGAGTAGGTTTTAATCGGAACTGCCAAAGTAATTGCCGTTTTTTCACACTGCATCTTTTAATTCATTTTTGTTTTTTATGCACATTAATCGAAATCATAGTTTCGGGGAAGCACTGTTTGTATAGCAACGAGAAGATATCTGAAAACGAATTAAACGCTACATTTGGGTCATTTGCTTCATATACTTCTGAAAACGACAGACTCCGCAGATAGGCTTTAAATTTATTAATGTTATCGTTACTATAATCACGTTTTCTCCTACTCCACCGACTAAAAGTACATATCGTGCTTATTGGGCATTTCAGTAGTTGGGCTGTGTGATCCGATAACGCTAATTCTAATACCGACGATTGACAGCGCCTGTTAAAGTTATGCGCAAAATTGTCAATGCATGTTTTGCTGTTAATACGAGTTGGTTGATAAAGCTCCAGTTTCAAGTTAAAACTTACTAACATATTTTCGAATTCTATTGACTGATTAGTTCTTTTAAGTACATCTATATTAAAGTCTCCCGCTACTACAATATTTTTACAATCTGTTTTTATTAAAAATTGTAATATGTGTTCTAATTTATTAATACATTCATTGAAATTATTAGAATTTGGTACTCTGTAAATACAAACACATACAATTTTATGGATAGTCAGTTCAATGGCACAACATTCAAAGACACCACTTGCAGATATTTTTGCTATTTTTGGCAGTTCTCTCCATTGGTGATCGGATCTCACTAGTATGCAAGCTCCACCTCTTTTGGTTTCATTTCACTTGAAACAGGCTGCTAGGCTGTAATTGTACAGAGTCAGATGTTTTTCATACGGTTCCATCATAAAATGCTCCGTAATACATAAGACATCTACGACTATGTTTCTATCAATTAATTCATTTAAACAAACTGCAAGAGAATCGCATTTGGATAGCAGTCCTGCAATATTTTGGTGCATGATGTAAATATGTTAAGTCAAGAAAAAAATTATCTCCTGTTTTATTAGCGTCAATCAAACTTTGATATATGTCATCATGTTTCATAATGTCAATCATTAAGTCCAGCAGATCCTTAAATATAGTACATAGTCCAAGTTTATTTATTATACCAGAATATTTGTTAAACATACTACAGTCATATTCCAGATTTAGGTTACTATCCAGAAGGAACGCGTGTCCATGAGTCAATATTTCCAAGTATAAAAGATTGTTAAATGTCTCCACTCGACAGTTGAATAAACTAATGTCAAATGGATACTTATATGTTGGCATACAAATAATGATGTTAAGATAACGACAAAGATAACGACAAAGATAAGGACAAAGTTAACGACAAAGATAACGACAAAGATAAGGACAAAGATAAGGACAAAGATAACGACAAAGATAACGACAAAGATAACGACAAAGATAAGGACAAAGATAACGACAAAGATAAGGACAAAGATAAGGACAAAGATAACGACAAAGATAAGGACAAAGATAAGGACAAAGATAACGACAAAGATAACGACAAAGATAAGGACAAAGATAACGACAAAGATAAGGACAAAGATAAGACAAAGATAACGACAAAGATAAGGACAAAGATAACGACAAAGATAACGACGAAGATAACGACAAAGATAACGACAAAGATAAGGACAAAGATAACGACAAAGATAACGACAAAGATAACGACAAAGATAACGACAAAGATAACGACAAAGATAACGACAAAGATAACGACAAAGATAACGACAAAGATAACGACAAAGATAACGACAAAGATAACGACAAAGATAACGACAAAGATAACGACAAAGATAAGGACTAAGATAAGGACAAAGATAACGACAAAGATAACGACAAAGATAACGACAAAGATAACGACAAAGATAACGACAAAGATAACGACAAAGATAACGACAAAGATAACGACAAAGATAACGACAAAGATAACGACAAAGATAACGACAAAGATAACGACAAAGATAACGACAAAGATAACGACAAAGATAACGACAAAGATAACGACAAAGATAACGACAAAGATAACGACAAAGATAACGACAAAGATAAGGACAAAGATAAGGACAAAGATAAGGACAAAGATAACGACAAAGATAACGACAAAGATAACGACAATGATAAGGACAAAGATAACGACAAAGATAAGGACAAAGATAACGACAAAGATAACGACAAAAATAAGGACAAAGATAAGGATAAAGATAACGACAAAGATAAGGACAAAGATAAGGATAAAGATAAGACAATTTCTTTATTAGTTGAGTTACCCCAAAAGATAACCCCATATCTGAGAACAGATTCAGTTAGCCCGTAGTAAGCGGTTAATAACGCATCTACGTTAACCGTTCGTGAAAGCATATGCAAGGCGTACGCACTACTGCTTATTCTTTTAGTCAGGGTCTCAATGTGCGCCTTCCAATTTAAATTCCGATCGATTGTCAGTCCTAGAAACTTAGTTGTATTAACTGTGTCAATCGTAATGTCATTGTACTTTATGTCAAGATTAGGAAGAGTCAGTGAGCGTTGGCCAAAATGCATCATAACTGTCTTATTTAAATTTATTTTTAAATGGTTATTATCCTCCCATTCTATAATTTTTAGCAAAGTATTACTTATTTCCTCTTTATAGAAATCTATTTGATTGCACGGTATTGTTATTGTACTGTCATCTGCGAATAATGTCACCGGATGTTTGATTGCCATTGGAAAGTCATTTATATAGATAGTAAAAAGCGGTGGTCCCAGTATACTTCCTTGTGGAACTCCGTAGACAACGTCGCGTTCATCCGATACAAATATTTCTTCTCTTTTGGTACTAGTATTTAGTCTGCTTATTTCAGTCATTTCTTTTCTGTAAGTTAGGTACGATTTTAAGAGCTCAAGAACGTTTCCTCTTACCCCGTAAGCTTCAAGCTTTTTCAATAAAATATCATGTTGCACGTAGTCGAATGCCTGGGTCATGTCACAAAATATCGCACATACTGGTTTATTTATATCCCTATTTGTCATAATAGTATGCAAAAAGTCATAAATTGCCATGTTAATTGTCTTGTTTTTCCTAAATCCTTTTTGTTCGTTGCAAAGAATATTATTTTTCTCTAAATAAAAATTAAGTTCCATATAAATGTACTCTTCAATTATTCTCGAGAATATTGGAATCAACGAAATCGGTCTGTAGTTTTCCATAAACTCTCTATCTTGTTTTTTGAATAGTGGCTTTATTATAGGTTTTTTTAAGGAATTTGGGAAAGTACCTTCGCTAAAATATATGCAACATGTTCGGAAAGAATTTTGCAAGTACCTTTAGTGTTCCGACACACAGTCCAAGTCTCACCAACACCAACACCAATTCCAGTTGTTCTCTCACGTCTACTGCATTGTATAACTTAGAACTTGATAGCAAAGAAATATATCGTGAATTAAATGGACTAGACGAAGCTAAGGGCGCGGGTGGCGACGGTATTCCTCCAATATTTGTAAAACGCTGCGCCAAGGCTTTAGTATCACCTCTACAAAAAATATTTAACAGATCTTTACGCGATGGTATCTTTCCAGAGGTCTGGAAGGAAGCCATCGTCGTACCCATATTTAAGTCGGGTGAGAGGCATTTAGTGACTAATTACAGACCAATCTCCATACTTGTTACATTTGGAAAAATATTTGAAAAACTGATTAGCAAACATCTGATGTGGTACCTTAAACAACAAATTACTGAATTTCAGCATGGCTTCGTTAAATCAAGATCTACTAACACTAACCTCATTTGTTTTACATCGGCTGTGTCTAAATACCTTGATAATCGCATTCCGGTTGACGCGATCTACACTGACTTTAGTAAGGCATTCGACAAAGTGGACCATTGCCTTCTCATTAACAAACTAACTCAACTGGGGGTGGGCGGACCGATGATATGGTGGTTTAAATCATATTTGGAAAAGAGAAAATCAAAAGTGGTAGTGAATGGTCATTCCTCCGATGCTTACCTAGCGACTTCTGGAATTCCGCAAGGTTCGCATTTGGGTCCAATACTTTTTAACGTCTTCATCAATGACATCACCGAATGCTTCAAACACTCCCGGTATTATTTATTTGCGGATGATCTAAAGATAATGAAACCAATTCAAACTAGCGTTGACTCTAATATGCTACAGAAAGACTTGCACAGACTTGTAGACTGGTGTAAACAAAACAAGATGCTTTTAAATACCAGTAAGTGTCATTACATCCAGTTCACTCGTAATAAAAAAGTGATAGATAATAAATATTACATAGAGGGAGTCGAGGTAAAGAAACTTAACACAGTGCGTGACTTGGGAGTTCAGCTCGACCATGCACTGAAGTTCGATGTACATATTTTAAATTCAGTCTCAAAAGCTTTCAAAGTACTGGGATTTGTTTTGCGCAGTAGTAAGGAATTTAAAAGACCAGCTACCAAAAAAAAGCTCTTCAACACCTTGGTCCGCCCAATATTGGAATATAGCTCAGTGGTTTGGAATCCGCACTACGAAGTTTATTCTAAGCGTTTAGAGAGTGTCCAGAAGCGGTTTCTTTACCATCTCTGCTACGGAGATCACCTAGCTAAGCAACTGTCTAGTTACACCGACAGGTTGAAACACTATCGTATGGAAACCTTAGCCAGTCGTAGAAAGAAACTTGACTGCATCATCCTACACAAGATATTGAGTGGAACAATTGATAGCAACGAGCTTTTGAGCTTATTTGCCATCAAAATTCCAATTCGAATTCCCAGGCATAATACGTATGACTTATTTTGTATCCCTAGTTCCAAAACTAACCTCGGTCATTACGCCGCTGTGCCAAGACTTTGTAGGCAATATAATGCTCTGGCTAAAACGACAGATTTAGACATCTGTAGGTCTTTGCCAATATTTAAAACCTATTTGAAGGAATTAATTTAATACCCTTTGTTATTTGATTCATTTGTTTATTGTGTTTATCCTTTTTACACTGTCTGTGCATTTTGTTGTTTTACTTTTTTATTTTTATTATGTATTAATTTTACCTTTTCTATGTAGTTAAGTAACTTTGTTAGCCTAGTTGTTAACTGTGCATGCTGTGGTCTCCTATAAGTGAAGGAGTACACCTACGAGATACTGTTTATTACTTGTAAGTTAAGAGCCATGAGTTGTGTATATTCTTTGTTGGAGATCCTTAATAAATAAATAAATAAATAAATAAATAAATACACAAATTTATAATGTAGCTCAACGGGCAACAAATTTCTTCAGCAACTGCTTTGATTATTTTTGTGCAGATGCCATCGTAACCGACACTGTTTGTGTTCTTAAGGGCTCGAATGATTCTTAACACAACGTTTGGTAAACATGGAGCCATAAACAGAGTCTTTCCTATTTATAATATTCTTAGTGACTCTGTCTCCTGAATTAATAATGGGCTGAATTTTGTCAGCAAAATAATTATTAAATACATTACAAATGCACTTTGGATCAGAGATGACTTTGTTATTATTAATTACTAGCACTTCGCCCGCGACTTCGTCTGCGTAGACTTTAGAGGTGGCACGCAACTTCTTTGTCCCATATTCGAATTCTCGGATAACCACCTTCATGATTCTTTTCTGCTAGTTTGCGAGTCTTTACTGTCCGTACTTTCAGCTCCAGAACTACTTCGACATGTTTCTGGTATTCTGGTACTTGTGAATCTTTAGCGCTCATAGCTCCAGCCCAGAAAAAAACTTCGATATGTTTCGGTTCTCCTGGTATTTTTTAATGTTAACTACTCACAATTCCAGCTTCGGAAACACTTCGACATGTTTCTAGTATCCTGGTACTTGTGAATCTTTTACGCTCATAATTGCAGCCCGGAAAAAACCGCTATGTGTTTCTGTTCTCGTGGTACTTTTGAATCCTTACCACTCAAAATTCCAGCACCTGAAACATTAAAACATGTTTCTGGTCTCCTAGTACTTGTGAATCTTTAGCGCTTACAATTCCTGCCGAAAATATAATTTGACATGTTTTTGATCTCCTGGTATCTACGTGTGAATCTGTAGCGCTCATAATTACAGCCCGAAAATACTTCGACATATTTCTAATCTCTTGGTACTTTTGAATCCTAACTGCTCCCAACTCCAACCCTGGAAATATTTCGACATGTATCTGGTCTCCTGGTACATAATAAATCTTTTACGCTCATAATTCCTGCCCGGAAAATACCTCCACATTTTTCTGTTGTTCTGGTACTTTTGAATCTTTACCGCTCATAAGTTTTGCTCCGGAAATATTTCGACATGTTTCTGGTCTCCTGGTCCTTTTGAATTTTTTGCATTCACAATCTTAGCCACGAAAATATTTCGACATGTTTTTGGTCTCCTGGTACATAATGAATCTTTAGCGCTCATAATTCCAGCCCGGAAAATACTTCAATATTTTTCTGTTCTGTTCTTCAATAATTTTCGTGATACCTTTGAATCCTAGCCGCTCACGATTCCAGTGCCGGAAATATTTCGACATGTTTCTGGTCTCCTGGTACTTGTGAATCTTTAGTGCTCACAATTTCGGCCAAAAAAATACTTTGACACGTTTCTAGTCTCCTGTTACATGTGCATCTATAGCGTTTACAATTCCAGCCCGGAAAAAAACATCGACATACATTGTTCTGTTTGACTGTTAAAAAAAAACAAATAATATTCTAGCTCAAAAATACTTTTATATCGTTCTGTTCTCCTGGTACTTGTGAATCTGTAGCGCTCATTATTCTAGCCCCGAAAATACTTCTACATGTATCTGATCTCTTGATGCTTTTGAATCCTAACTGCTCACAATTCCAACCCTGGAAATACTTTGACATATTTCTGGTCTCCTAGTACATAAAGAATCTTTAGCGCTCATAATTCCTGCCCTGAAAAACTTCCACATTTTTATGTTATTTTGGTACTTTTGAATCCTTACCGCTCATATTTCTAGTGCGGAAATATTTCGACAAATTTCTGGTCTCCTGGGAATCTTTAGCATTCACAATCCTAGCTCCGAAAATACTTCGACATGTTTCTTATCTCCTGGTACTTCTAACCGGTCACAATTCCAGCGCCGGAAAAATTTCGACATGTTTATGGTCTCCTGGTACTTGTGAATCTTTAGCGCTCATAATTTCAGCCAAAGAAATTCTTCAAACATGTTTCTGTTCACCTGTCACATGTGAATCTATAGCGTTTACAATTCCAGCCCGGAAAAAACTTCAACATACATATTTCTGTTCGACGGTATAAAAAATTAATATTCTTGCCCAAAAATACTTTAACATCGTTCTGTTCTCCTGCTACTTGTGAATCTTAAGCGCTCCCAATTTCAGCCCCGGAAATACTAAGACATGTTTCTGTTCTCCTGGTACTTTTGAATCTGAAGTACTAAGGCAGCAGAAGCGCTGGGTTTCCACTTCCTCCTCAGTCTTCGTTAAGCGTTGCCTTTTACCGGGATAAAAAGTAGCCTATGTTTGATTCCAGGATGTGAACTATATGTGTGCCAAATTTCATCCAAATCCCTTCAGCCATTTTTGCCTGATTGACATACAAATATACAAACATACAAACATACAAACATACAAACATACAAACATACAAACATACAAACATACAAACATACAAACATACAAACATACAAACATACAAACATACAAACATACAAACATACAAACATACAAACATACAAACATACAAACATACAAACATACAAACATACAAACATACAAACATACAAACATACAAACATACAAACATACAAACATACAAACATACAAACATACAAACATACAAACATACAAACATACAAACATACAAACATACAAACATACAAACATACAAACATACAAACATACAAACATTCACATCCTACTAATATTATAAACTAGCACTTCGCCCGCGACTTCGTCTGCGAAGACTTTAGAGGTGGCGCGCAACTTCTTTGTCCCCCCATATTCTCATTCTCGGATATTCACCATCATGATTCTTTTCTGCTAGTTTGCGAGTCTTAACTGTCCAAACTTTCAGCTCCAGAACTACTTCGACATGTTTCTGGTACTTGTGAATCTTTAGTGCTCATAACTACAGCCCAGAAAAAAACTTCGATATGTTTCGGTTCTCCTGGTATTTTTAAATATTAAACACTCACAATTCCAGCTTCGGAAATACTTCGACATGTTTCTAGTATCCTGGTACTTGTGAATCTTTTACGCTCATAATTACAGCCCGGAACAAACCGCTATATGTTTCTGTTCTCGTGGTACTTTTGAATCCTTACCACTCAAAATTCCAGCGCCTGAAACATTAAAACATGTTTCTGGTCTCTTATTACTTGTGAATCTTTAGCGCTTACAATACCTGCCGAAAATATAATTACCGCCTGAAAATACTTCGACATATTTCTAATCTCTTGGTACTTTGGAATCCTTACTGCTCCCAACTCCAACCCTGGAAATATTTCGACATATATCTGGTCTCCTGGTACATAATGAATCTTTTACGCTCATAATTCCTGCCCGGAAAATACCTCCACATTTTTCTGTTGTTCTGGTACTATTTAATCCTTACCGCTCACAAGTTTTGCTCCGGAAATATTTCGACATGTTTCTGGTCTCCTGGTCCTTTTAAATTTTTAGCATTCACAATCTTAGCCACGAAAATACTTAGACATGTTTTTGGTCTCCTGGTATATAATGAATCTTTAGCGCTCATAATTCCAGCCCGGAAAATACTTCAACATTTTTCTGTTCTCGTGATACCTTTGAATCCTAGCCGCTCACGATTCCAGTGCCGGAAATATTTCGACATGTTTCTAGTCTCCTGGTACTTGTGAATATTTAGTGGTCACAATTTCGGCCAAAAAACTACTTTGACATGTTTCTAGTCTCGTGTCACATGTGAATCTATAGCGTTTACAATTCCAGCCCGGAAAAAACATCAACGTAGATTGTTCTGTTTGACTGTTAAAAAAAAAAACAAAAAATATTCTAGCTCAAAAATACTTTTACATCGTTCTGTTCTCCTGGTACTTGTGAATCTGTAGCGCTCACAATTCCAACCCTGAAAATACTTCGACATATTTCTGGTCTCCTAGTAAATAAAGAATCTTTAGCGCTCATAATTCCTGCTCGGAAAAACTTCCATATTTTAATGTTGTTTTGGTACTTTTGAATCCTTACCGCTCATATTTCTAGTGCGGAAAAATGTCGACAAATTTCTGGCCTCCTGGGAATCTATAGCATTCACAATCCTAGCTCCGAAAATACTTCGACATGTTTCTTATCTCCTGGTACTTTTGAATTCTAACCGGTTACAATTCCAGCGCCGGAAAAATTTCGACATGTTTATGGTCTCCTGGTACTTGTGAATCTTTAGCGCTCATAATTTCAGCCAAAGAAATACTTTAACATGTTTCTGTTCACCTGTCACATGTGAATCTATATAGCGTTTACAATTCCAACCCGGAAAAAACTGCAACATACATATTTCTGTTCGACGGTAAAAAAAAAATATTCTTGCCCAAAAATACTTTAACATCGTTCTGTTCTCCTGGTACTTGTGAATCTTAAGTGTTTCCAATTTCAGCCCCGGAAATACTACGACATGTTTCTGTTCTCCTGGTACTTTTGAATCTGAAGTACTAAGGCAGCAGAAGCGCTGGGTTTCCACTTCCTCCTCAGTCTTCGTTAAGCGTTGCCTTTTACCGGGATAAAAAGTAGCCTATGTTTGATTCCAGGATGTGAACTCTATGTGTGCCAAATTTCATCCAAATCCCTTCAGCCATTTTTGCCTGATTGAGGCACAAACATAACATACAAACATACAAACATACAAACATACAAACATACAAACATACAAACATACAAACATACAAACATACAAACATTCACATTTATAATATTAGTAGGATGTGAATGTTTGTATGTTTGTATGTTTGTATGTTTGTGCCTCAATCAGGCAAAAATGGCTGAAGGGATTTGGATGAAATTTGGCACATATATAGCTCACACACTGGAATCAAACATAGGCTACTTTTTATGCCGGTAAAAGGCATGGCTTAATAGAGACTGACGAGGAAGTGGAAACCCAGCGCTTCTGCTGCCTTAGTAATTCAGATTTAAAAGTACCAGGAGAACAGAAACATGTCGTAGTATTTCCGGGGCTAAAATTGGGAGCGCTAAAGATACACAAGTACCAGGATAACAGAACGATGTTAAAGTATTTTTGGTCTAGAATATGTTTTGTTTTTTTTTTAACCGTCGAACACAAAATGTATGTTGAAGTTTTTTCCGGGCTGAAATTGTAAACGCTATAGACTCACATGTGTCAGGAGACCAGAAACATGTCGAAGTATTTCTTTGGCTGAAATTATGAGTACTAAAGATTCACAAGTACTAGAAGACCATAAACATGTCTAAATATTTCCGGCGCTGGAATTGTGACCGGTTAGAAATCAAAAGTACCAGGAGACCAGAAACATGTCGAAGTATTTTCGGGGCTAGGATTGTGTATGCTACAGATTTATTAGAATCAGGAGGCCAGAAACATGTCGAAATTTTTCCGGTGTTAGAATTATGAGCTGTAAGGATTCAAAAGTACCAGGAAAACCGAAAAATGTGGTCATTTTTCCCGAGCAGCAATTATGAGCGTTAAATATTCATTATGTACCAGGAGACCAGAAATATGTCGAAGTATTTCCGAGGCTGAAATTGAGAGCGCTAAAGATTCACGAGTACCAGTAGAACAGAAAGATGTTAAAGTATTTTTGGGCTAGAATATTGTTTGTTTTTTTTTTAACCGTCAAACAGAAATATGTATGACGATGTTTTTTCCGGGCTGGAATAATAAATGCTATAGATCCACAAGTAACAGGAGACTAGAAACATGTGAAAGTACTTTTTTGGCCGAAGTTGTGAGCGCTAAAGATTCACATGTACCAGGAGACGATAAACATGTCGAAATATTTTCGGCGCTGGAATTGTGAGCGGCTAGGATCCAAAGGTACCAGGAGACCAAAAACATGTCAAAGTATTTCCGTGGCTAGGATTGTGTATGCTAAAGTTTTACAATTACAAGGAAGCCTGAAACATGTCAAAATATTTCCGCGCTAGATATATGACGGTAAGGATTTAAAATTACCAAAACAAAAGTAAAATGTGGAAGTTTTACCCGGGTAGGAATTATTAGCGCTAAAGATTCATTATGTACCAGGAGACCAGAAACATGTAGAAGTATTTTCGGGGCTGGAATAATGAGCACTACAAATTCACAAGTACCAGGAGAGCAAATTTTTTTTTAATGTTTCCCGCGCTGGAATTTTGAGTGGTTAGGATTCAAAAGTGAAGAAGGAAAACAAAAACATATAGCGGTTTCTTCCGGGCTGTAATTAAGAGCGTTACCACCAGCATGCAGCAGCCGCGCATTCCTGGTCAGCATCCTCAGCCTCTATCATCTTCATCAGCGGCAAGCACACTGCACCTTCGGCCAGTCACATGAAGAGCCATGAAGAGTCTCTCCTGATCTACGCCAGCAGTTTCACTGGGGCACCGCAGACAGATCCGACTCACCGAGAACTGTGCGACTTCCGTTTCCAACTCACTGGAACCAACTTTCCACTGGCCTGGCAAGCATCTTAGGATATATGGACGACTCATCCACTATCGACCAACGAAAAACCAACGGAGCAAATCTACATCGCAACAAAAAGAACCGCGACGCCATCTATCCAACTAGCAGCGAAATACTTAGTTGAAATCCTGCATCGCGCAAGCAGAGTTTACCGTGCGATTTGAACATATTATACATCAGCCCGAATATCAACTATCGGGCAGATGCCTGCCAGACACAACACCAGTCTGGTCGGAGTATCCTCCTTTAGAATTTTTTGCGAGACTTTACTCTCTGTTCCGCTTACCCCAAAAAAAACTCACAAACTTCCAGAATAAAAAATCATGAATATGTATTTCCGAGAATGAGAATATGGGACAAAGAAGTTGCGCGCCACCTCTAAAGTCTACGCAGACGAAGTCGCGGGTGAGGTGCTAGTTTATAATATTAGTAGGATAAGTTTATTAATGTTATTCTTTGGAATATTTAACTTTGACTGGTTTATAATTTGCCATGTAGTTTTCGATTTATTATATGATGTCTTTATTTTATGGGTATTTTGAGCTCGTTGAGTTAAATTAATAATCTTTTTAAAGAGCTTCGTATAATTTTTAAATATTATTTTATTCTGGAGAGTAGGTTTTAATCGGAACTGCCAAAGTAATTGCCGTTTTTTCACACTGCATCTTTTAATTCATTTTTGTTTTTTATGCACATTAATCGAAATCATAGTTTCGGGGAAGCACTGTTTGTATAGCAACGAGAAGATATCTGAAAACGAATTAAACGCTACATTTGGGTCATTTGCTTCATATACTTCTGAAAACGACAGACTCCGCAGATAGGCTTTAAATTTATTAATGTTATCGTTACTATAATCACGTTTTCTCCTACTCCACCGACTAAAAGTACATATCGTGCTTATTGGGCATTTCAGTAGTTGGGCTGTGTGATCCGATAACGCTAATTCTAATACCGACGATTGACAGCGCCTGTTAAAGTTATGCGCAAAATTGTCAATGCATGTTTTGCTGTTAATACGAGTTGGTTGATAAAGCTCCAGTTTCAAGTTAAAACTTACTAACATATTTTCGAATTCTATTGACTGATTAGTTCTTTAAAGTACATCTATATTAAAGTCTCCCGCTAATACAATATTTTTACAATCTGTTTTTATTAAAAATTGTAATATGTGTTCTAATTTATTAATACATTCATTGAAATTATTAGAATTTGGTACTCTGTAAATACAAACACATACAATTTTATGGATAGTCAGTTCAATGGCACAACATTCAAAGACACCACTTGCAGATATTTTTGCTATTTTTGGCAGTTCTCTCCATTGGTGATCGGATCTCACTAGTATGCAAGCTCCACCTCTTTTGGTTTCATTTCGATTGAAACAGGCTGCTAGGCTGTAATTGTACAGAGTCAGATGTTTTTCATACGGTTCCATCATAAAATGCTCCGTAATACATAAGACATCTACGACTATGTTTCTATAAATTAATTCATTTAAACAAACTGCAAGAGAATCGCATTTGGATAGCAGTCCTGCAATATTTTGGTGCATGATGTAAATATGTTAAGTCAAGAAAAAAATTATCTCCTGTTTTATTAGCGTCAATCAAACTTTGATATATGTCATCATGTTTCATAATGTCAATCATTAAGTCCAGCAGATCCTTAAATATAGTACATAGTCCAAGTTTATTTATTATACCAGAATATTTGTTAAACATACTACAGTCATATTCCAGATTTAGGTTACTATCCAGAAGGAACGCGTGTCCATGAGTCAATATTTCCAAGTATAAAAGATTGTTAAATGTCTCCACTCGACAGTTGAATAAACTAATGTCAAATGGATACTTATATGTTGGCATAAAAATAATGATGTTAAGATAACGACAAAGATAACGACAAAGATAAGGACAAAGATAACGACAAAGATAACGACAAAGATAACGACAAAGTTAACGACAAAGATAACGACAAAGATAAGGAAAAAGATAACGACAAAGATAACGACAAAGATAACGACAAAGATAACGACAAAGATAACGACAAAGATAACGACAAAGATAACGACAAAGATAACGACAAAGATAAGGACAAAGATAAGGACAAAGATAACGACAAAGATAAGGACAAAGATAACGACAACGATAAGGACAAAGATAACGACAAAGATAACGACAAAGATAACGACAAAGATAACGACAAAGATAACGACAAAGATAACGACAAAGATAAGGACAAAGATAAGGACAAAGATAAGGACAAAGATAAGGACAAAGATAACGACAAAGATAACGACAAAGATAACGACAAAGATAAGGACAAAGATAAGGACAAAGATAAGGACAAAGATAAGGACAAAGATAACGACAAAGATAACGACAAAGATAAGGACAAAGATAAGGACAAAGATAAGGACAAAGATAAGGACAAAGATAACGACAAAGATAACGACAAAGATAACGACAAAGATAACGACAAAGATAACGACAAAGATAACGACAAAGATAACGACAAAGATAAGGACAAAGATAAGGACAAAGATAAGGACAAAGATAAGGACAAAGATAACGACAAAGATAACGACAAAGATAACGACAAAGATAAGGACAAAGATAAGGACAAAGATAAGGACAAAGATAAGGACAAAGATAACGACAAAGATAACGACAAAGATAACGACAAAGATAACGACAAAGATAAGGACAAAGATAACGACAAAGATAACGACAGAGATAACGACAAAGATAAGGACAAAGTTAACGACAAAGATAACGACAAAGATAAGGACAAAGATAAGGACAAAGATAACGACAAAGATAACGACAAAGATAACGACAAAGATAACGACAAAGATAACGACAAAGATAACGACAAAGATAAGGACAAAGATAACGACAAAGATAACGACAAAGATAACGACAAAGATAAGGACAAAGATAAGGACAAAGATAACGACAAAGATAAGGACAAAGATAACGACAAAGATAACGACAAAGATAACGACAAAGATAACGACAAAGATAACGACAAAGGTAACGACAAAGATAACGACAAAGATAACGACAAAGATAAGGACAAAGATAAGGATAAAGATAAGACAATTTCTTTATTAGTTGAGTTACCCCAAAAGATAACCCCATATCTGAGAACAGATTCAGTTAGCCCGTAGTAAGCGGTTAATAACGCATCTACGTTAACCGTTCGTGAAAGCATATGCAAGGCGTACGCACTACTGCTTATTCTTTTAGTCAGGGTCTCAATGTGCGCCTTCCAATTTAAATTCCGATCGATTGTCAGTCCTAGAAACTTAGTTGTATTAACTGTGTCAATCGTAATGTCATTGTACTTTATGTCAAGATTAGGAAGAGTCAGTGAGCGTTGGCCAAAATGCATCATAACTGTCTTATTTAAATTTATTTTTAAATGGTTATTATCCACCCATTCTATAATTTTTAGCAAAGTATTACTTATTTCCTCTTTATAGAAATCTATTTGATTGCACGGTATTGTTATTGTACTGTCATCTGCGAATAATGTCACCGGATGTTTGATTGCCATTGGAAAGTCATTTATATAGATAGTAAAAAGCGGTGGTCCCAGTATACTTCCTTGTGGAACTCCGTAGACAACGTCGCGTTCATCCGATACAAATATTTCTTCTCTTTTGGTACTAGTATTTAGTCTGCTTATTTCAGTCATTTCTTTTCTGTAAGTTAGGTACGATTTTAAGAGCTCAAGAACGTTTCCTCTTACCCCGTAAGCTTCAAGCTTTTTCAATAAAATATCATGTTGCACGTAGTCGAATGCCTGGGTCATGTCACAAAATATCGCACATACTGGTTTATTTATATCCATATTTGTCATAATAGTATGCAAAAAGTCATAAATTGCCATGTTAATTGTCTTGTTTTTCCTAAATCCTTTTTGTTCGTTGCAAAGAATATTGTTTTTCTCTAAATAAAAATTAAGTTCCATATAAATGTACTCTTCAATTATTCTCGAGAATATCGGAATCAACGAAATCGGTCTGTAGTTTTCCATAAACTCTCTATCTTGTTTTTTGAATAGTGGCTTTATTATAGATTTTTTTAAGGAATTTGGGAACGTACCTTCGCTAATACACAAATTTATAATGTAGCTCAACGGGCAACAAATTTCTTCAGCAACTGCTTTGATTATTTTTGTGCAGATGCCATCGTAACCGACACTGTTTGTGTTCTTAAGGGCTCGAATGATTCTTAACACAACGTTTGGTAAACATGGAGCCATAAACAGAGTCTTTCCTATTTATAATATTCTTAGTGACTCTGTCTCCTGAATTAATAATGGGCTGAATTTTGTCAGCAAAATAATTATTAAATACATTACAAATGCACTTTGGATCAGAGATGACTTTGTTATTATTAATTATAAGTTTATTAATGTTATTCTTTGGAATATTTAACTTTGACTGGTTTATAATTTGCCATGTAGTTTTCGATTTATTATATGATGTCTTTATTTTATGGGTATTTTGAGCTCGTTGAGTTAAATTAATAATCTTTTTAAAGAGCTTCGTATAATTTTTAAATATTATTTTATTCTGGAGAGTAGGTTTTAATCGGAACTGCCAAAGTAATTGCCGTTTTTTCACACTGCATCTTTTAATTCATTTTTGTTTTTTATGCACATTAATCGAAATCATAGTTTCGGGGAAGCACTGTTTGTATAGCAATGAGAAGATATCTGAAAACGAATTAAACGCTACATTTGGGTCATTTGCTTCATATACTTCTGAAAACGACAGACTCCGCAGATAGGCTTTAAATTTATTAATGTTATCGTTACTATAATCACGTTTTCTCCTACTCCACCGACTAAAAGTACATATCGTGCTTATTGGGCATTTCAGTAGTTGGGCTGTGTGATCCGATAACGCTAATTCTAATACCGACGATTGACAGCGCCTGTTAAAGTTATGCGCAAAATTGTCAATGCATGTTTTGCTGTTAATACGAGTTGGTTGATAAAGCTCCAGTTTCAAGTTAAAACTTACTAACATATTTTCGAATTCTATTGACTGATTAGTTCTTTTAAGTACATCTATATTAAAGTCTCCCGCTAATACAATATTTTTACAATCTGTTTTTATTAAAAATTGTAATATGTGTTCTAATTTATTAATACATTCATTGAAATTATTAGAATTTGGTACTCTGTAAATACAAACACATACAATTTTATGGATAGTCAGTTCAATGGCACAACATTCAAAGACACCACTTGCAGATATTTTTGCTATTTTTGGCAGTTCTCTCCATTGGTGATCGGATCTCACTAGTATGCAAGCTCCACCTCTTTTGGTTTCATTTCGATTGAAACAGGCTGCTAGGCTGTAATTGTACAGAGTCAGATGTTTTTCATACGGTTCCATCATAAAATGCTCCGTAATACATAAGACATCTACGACTATGTTTCTATCAATTAATTCATTTAAACAAACTGCAAGAGAATCGCATTTGGATAGCAGTCCTGCAATATTTTGGTGCATGATGTAAATATGTTAAGTCAAGAAAAAAATTATCTCCTGTTTTATTAGCGTCAATCAAACTTTGATATATGTCATCATGTTTCATAATGTCAATCATTAAGTCCAGCAGATCCTTAAATATAGTACATAGTCCAAGTTTATTTATTATACCAGAATATTTGTTAAACATACTACAGTCATATTCCAGATTTAGGTTACTATCCAGAAGGAACGCGTGTCCATGAGTCAATATTTCCAAGTATAAAAGATTGTTAAATGTCTCCACACGACAGTTGAATAAACTAATGTCAAATGGATACTTATATGTTGGCATACAAATAATGATGTTAAGATAACGACAAAGATAAGGACAAAGATAACGACAAAGATAACGACAAAGATAAGGACAAAGTTAACGACAAAGATAACGACAAAGATAAGGACAAAGATAACGACAAAGATAACGACAAAGATAACGACAAAGATAACGACAAAGATAAGGACAAAGATAACGACAAAGATAACGACAAAGATAACGACAAAGATAAGGACAAAGATAAGGACAAAGATAACGACAAAGATAACGACAAAGATAACAACAAAGATAAGGACAAAGATAAGGACAAAGATAACGACAAAGATAACGACAAAGATAACGACAAAGATAACGACAAAGATAACGACAAAGATAACGACAAAGATAACGACAAAGATAACGACAAAGATAACGACAAAGATAAGGACAAAGATAACGACAAAGATAACGACGAAGATAACGACAAAGATAACGAAAAAGATAAGGACAAAGATAAGGACAAAGATAACGACAAAGATAACGACAAAGATAAGGACAAAGATAACGACAAAGATAACGACAAAGATAAGGACAAAGATAAGGACAAAGATAAGGACAAAGATAAGGATAAAGATAAGACAATTTCTTTATTAGTTGAGTTACCCCAAAAGATAACCCCATATCTGAGAACAGATTCAGTTAGCCCGTAGTAAGCGGTTAATAACGCATCTACGTTAACCATAGGTCATAGGTCATCTACCGCCCGCTCGCCTAACTGATAACACTGTTTAAATCTTTGCTCCGTTAAAATATCAAAAAAAGTGGTTTAAAGTGATTACTATAAGTAGTGTAATATGTCTTCGTGAAGCTGTGATTTCGGACAGTACAGTGGTATATACAACTTCCCTGGAATCTTGTTCGTTCGTGAGTAATAAGCAAATTACTTTCAAAATATTTTTCTACCGACTGCGTTGTCATCGTGTCCTTGACCTAGGACAACCCGCAGATCGCTCGCTTCTACGCACACACACGCAGCGCGTACGTGCACGCGCTATTGCCGCTTTACGCTTCCAACGACTGTGAGCTTAACGTAGCAAAAAATAACTGCTAGATTTGCTTGCGCCTGACAATTATTGATTAATTTTGTTTGTAACAAATTATGGCATCAAAACAAAGTATCTGTGCGGGATGCCTCAAGGAGATAAAAGGTATGGAATATCTAAAGTGGTGCAAGTTCAAGTCAGAATACGATATTTCTTGTGTAAATATACCAAAAAGCAACTTTTATCTGATGGACCTCGACTACAAATCAACTTGGAAGTGTCCGGAATGCTGCTGCAAGCAGCAAAAATCTGACAACACTAATACACCTGTGCGCCCAACCAACAGTGCTTCGAGTCTTCGTCACTCTCCTGTTCGGAAACAACCGTCAAGTCCTAAAACTCTTTCCACAAAGAACACCACGCCTGATGCAAATGTGACACAAAGAAAGAAAAGTAGTCAATCTAGGCCTGTCGAAAGCAAACAAGAGCAATGGTTTAGCGAAGGTACGCTGAGAGAGATTATTAAAGAAGAATTGGCAGCGGCTTTAAAATCATCTTTCAGGGACCTAGTAGCCAACCAATTGAGAAACATTCAAGGTGAAATATCCGAGTTCAAAGTGTCGTTTGAATTTTTTAACGAGCACTTTGAAGAGTTCAAGAATCGTTTTCACGAAAAGGACACCATAATTGAGCAATTGCGTCATGATAATGAAAACCTGCAGCGAAGTGTCAGTGAACTTACTACCCGGTTGAGTATCGTGGAACAAAACATGCGCGATAGTAACGTGGAAATTAATGGTATACCTGAGGATAAGTCTGAAAACTTAATGAAAACGCTGAAAAAAATTGCGTACGTTACTAGTTGCGACATTGGCGACATGGATTTCATGCAAATTACAAGAGTAGCTAAACTCAACAAAGAGAGTACCCGTCCCCGCACTGTGGTTGCTAAGCTGCGCAGCCCCCGACAACGCGACAACTTGCTGGCGGCTGTAGGAGTCTTCAACAAAAAACAATCCTCAAACAAATTGAACTCAAATCACTTAGGTATTGCAGGTAACCCGGTACCTATTTTTGTTAGTGAACATTTATGCCCATCTAGTAAACAACTACATGCAGCAACACGAAAACTGGCTAAGGAGCTGTCCTACAAATTTGTCTGGATACGTAATGGGCGAATCCTTGTACGTAAAGATATTTATTCAAAGCCCATACATATTCGTAGTTATGACAGCCTAAAGCTAATGAAAATTACTGATGCTACAATTTAGTTTTAGTTTTTATTATATTTCAACAATGTTCCTGGCGTTATTTGTATTCGCAATGCTTGATATTTATTATCAAAATGTACGGGGAATGAGAACTAAGACTGAAGATATCTTTAAAAATATTTTGTTGACTGATTATGATGTAATAGCATTTACAGAATCTTGGCTAAATCCTAACATTTCTAGTGGTGAATTTATGGACCCACGGTACGTAGTATATCGTAGAGATAGACAAACCTCTAAGGTATCCAAAAAAGATGGAGGTGGGGTCATGTTTGCTGTTAGTAATAAAATTAAATCTGCAAGAATTAAAAACTGGGAGAGTGATTTGGAAGACTTGTGGCTATCTTTGGAGTTAACTGTTAATAATTGTATTAGGAAAATTGCGCTTTGTCTTATCTACATGCCTCCACCTGTTAAACTGGAAACTCTACAATACTTCCTAAATAATGTCAACAATGTGATAAATGATGTCGACGATGTTGTGATTCTTGGGGACTTTAACTTGGGCTTTATTGATTGGAACAGGAAAGACGATGACTTGCATCTCTCACCATCAAATTATGGAAATTCACTAGGTTTCTCACTGGTAGACTTCATGTCACTTAATGAAATTCATCAATGTAACAATAGTCTTAACGCTGACGGCAAGGTTCTTGATTTAGTTTTAAGCAACATATCAGACGTAACAGTTACTAAACCCAATGACCTGCTTAGTAAACTTGATTCTCATCACCCAAACTTGCTTATATCAATTCCAGTCTCAAATATAAATCAATTAAAATCAAAATATCGCTCCGGTAATAACTTTTATAAGGCTGACTATGAAAAAATTCTAAATTATCTTGGAAATATTGATTGGTATGATACATTCCATAAATGTGTTGATGTTAATGAGAGAGTCGATTGCTTCTACGGAGTATTACAAAATGCTATCGATAATTTTGTGCCGAAATATACATATAAAAAATCTAAGTTTCCTTCTTGGTATACTGACTCGCTCATTAGGGCTTTGTCTGAAAAAGAGAAATATCGACAAAAATACCGCAAACATAAAAATCCCCGAGACAGACTTACCTTTGAACTGCTTCGTAGTCGCTGTCATACTTTAATAGATAACTGCTACCATGAATATAAATGTAAAATTGAAAACGAAATTCCTAAAAACCCTAAAACATTCTGGCGGTTCATAAAAGATAAGCGTCGCGGAGATTCTTGCATACCTGCCGAAATGTTTTTAAATGACCAGGTGGCTAAAAATGGTCCTGAAATTGCAAACTTATTCGCTGATCAATTTGTATCCGTTTTTAGTCAAAACTGTGGAACCCCTAACAGTACTTCTTATGGTTCCTCGGGTATTGATAGTGTTATAAGCACATTAAAGTTTACGGAAGATGAAATTAAAAAAAAACTCAAACAATTAGATGCTTCGAAAGGTCCCGGACCGGATTCTATACCACCATCTTTCATCAAGCGCTGCAGCCATGCCCTCGCATTACCTTTACAATTTATTTTTAATTCCTCTCTTGAAGAAGGAATTTTTCCAAAGTTATGGAAAAGCGCTAGAATCGTTCCCGTTTTTAAAAAAGGAGATCCATCAAATGTTAAAAACTACCGCCCCATCTCAATCCTATCGTGCTTCGCAAAAGTTTTCGAGTCTCTCATCTGTCCAGTCATCACTCGTCATGTGGATAAAATTATATCCCCCAATCAACATGGTTTTAAAACTGGGCGCAGTGTCGAGACGAACCTTGTCGAGTTTGTATCTGACGTAACTCTAGCTCTTGACAAAAGGTTGGAAGTGGATGCCATCTACACAGACTTTAGCAGTGCGTTTGACAAAGTTGACCATTCTCTGCTACTGTCGAAGTTACAATACAATGGTATACATGGTTCATTACTAAACTGGTTCTCGTCTTATCTGGCTCGTCGATCGCAAATTCTTGTTGTGAATGGTTATGAATCTTACCCATACTATGCAGATTCAGGAGTTCCCCAAGGTTCTCACCTAGCCCCAATTCTTTTCTCGCTCTTCATAAACGACATAGCTGATAAAATCCATCACTGTAAATATTTAATGTTTGCAGATGATCTAAAAATATATAGAACAATCAGTTCAAGTGAAGACGCTGCACTAATCCAGGATGATTTGGATGGGATTGAACGATGGTGTAACTCGAACCATATGAAACTTAATGTGGCGAAATGTAGCCACATAAGATTTTCCAGAAAAAAGCAATCCAGGGTTGTCTCATATAATATTAATGGAATGCCTGTTGAGTCTGTGAAGGAAGTTCGAGATCTTGGCGTCATCATGGATGACAAAGTTGACTTCCGAAGTCATATTGATAGCATTGTCACTAAATCAGCACGGCTACTTGGATTTCTTAAAAGAAGCACCAAAGGTTTTAAGCTTGTAAGAACTAAGATTGTTTTGTACAATGCATTGGTTCGCAGCCATTTAGAATTTGCTGGCGTGGTGTGGAACCCTCAATATGCAGTACACTCACAAAGAGTCGAAAATATCCAGAGGGCTTTCACGAAGCATCTAGCATATACCTCTGGTAAAATATCTCTCAGGTGCCCGTATGAACAACGTGTTCAGTGCTTCAATATGAATTCTTTGCGAGATCGTCGACTATCACAGGGTCTTATATTTCTGTACAAATTAGTCAATAATAGACTAGACTACGGTGAGCTAGTCAGGCGTACTGCTCTAAAGGTTCCTTACAACATACCTAGATTTGCTATTATTAATATATTCCATGTTCAGTCATCTAAATCAAATATAGGGGTAAACTCGCCTATTAACAGACTTTGCAGAGAAATGAATTCCTTTATAAAGTCTGTGCCAGAAGTTGACATTTACCATGATCCCTTTAAAGTCTTTAAAGCCAAATTGCTACAGTACCAAAGAACGCAACCGAATAATTAATTAAATAAATAGTTCATATAATTATATATACATGTTGTGATATTTAATTTCTAATGTCGTTATCCTGATTATGGTGATTAATTTGTTTTCATTAATGATTATGTTAATTCAATTTTGATTCAAGTGTTACTTAATTTTCATCCAATTTTATACAATGTTATTCAATCTTAAGCAATTTTATTCAACTTTATCCAATATTATTTAATTTTATTCAATTGTATACCTACAATTTTATTCGATTCTATTCAATTTATTCCATTTTTAACAATTTTAATTTTAGTTTTAATCTTTTCATTTTATTTGCAACTAACCGAATAATTGTAATGTTGTACTCTTTTTTAATTTAATAATTTGTAAATTTATTTGTAATCTCTCAATGTTTAATTTTTATATTTTAAGCATGTGTTATAACTCACTTTGAATGTTGGTTGACCTATTATTGGCGACTTTATAGGTCTAATGCTTTAATTGCTTAATTCTTAAGAAACGCTGTATACATAAGCTTTTGGTTAACCTATAATAAATAAATAAATAAATAAATAAAAAACCGTTCGTGAAAGCATATGCAAGGCGTACGCACTACTGCTTATTCTTTTAGTCAGGGTCTCAATGTGCGCCTTCCAATTTAAATTCCGATCGATTGTCAGTCCTAGAAACTTAGTTGTATTAACTGTGTCAATCGTAATGTCATTGTACTTTATGTCAAGATTAGGAAGAGTCAGTGAGCGTTGGCCAAAATGCATCATAACTGTCTTATTTAAATTTATTTTTAAATGGTTATTATCCACCCATTCTATAATTTTTAGCAAAGTATTACTTATTTCCTCTTTACAGAAATCTATTTGATTGCACGGTATTGTTATTGTACTGTCATCTGCGAATAATGTCACCGGATGTTTGATTGCCATTGGAAAGTCATTTATATAGATAGTAAAAAGCGGTGGTCCCAGTATACTTCCTTGTGGAACTCCGTAGACAACGTCGCGTTCATCCGATACAAATATTTCTTCTCTTTTGGTACTAGTATTTAGTCTGCTTATTTCAGTCATTTCTTTTCTGTAAGTTAGGTACGATTTTAAGAGCTCAAGAACGTTTCCTCTTACCCCGTAAGCTTCAAGCTTTTTCAATAAAATATCATGTTGCACGTAGTCGAATGCCTGGGTCATGTCACAAAATATCGCACATACTGTTTTATTTATATCCATATTTGTCATAATAGTATGCAAAAAGTCATAAATTGCCATGTTAATTGTCTTGTTTTTCCTAAATCCTTTTTGTTCGTTGCAAAGAATATTATTTTTCTCTAAATAAAAATTAAGTTCCATATAAATGTACTCTTCAATTATTTTTGAGAATATCGGAATCAACGAAATCGGTCTGTATTTTTCCATAAACTCTCTATCTTGTTTTTTGAATAGTGGCTTTATATAGATTTTTTTAAAGAATTTGGGAAAGTACCTTCGCTAATACACAAATTTATAATGTAGCTCAACGGGCAACAAATTTCTTCAGCAACTGCTTTGATAATTTTTGTGCTCGAATGATTCTTAACACAACGTTTGGTAAACATGGAGCCATAAACAGAGTCTTTCCTATTTATAATATTCTTAGTGACTCTGTCTCCTGAATTAAGGTCTTTTGTATTGTTATGTTCAATTAGAATGTAAGTAACAGAGAATAGAACTGTATTTTTAATTACAGTTCTCAAAACCTAGAGCAGATAAAACGCGCTTAAAAAAATAATATTGCTTAAAAATACTTTTTTTTGAGATTTTTAAGCAATATTTTTGTGGCGGTGTTATCAGCGTTTTAAAATCTGTGATAAACAGAGACTACACTAATGGCATGTGACGTCACTCACAAGTCCCGCTATATTGAATTGAAGCCATATGTACACACTTCATTTTGTATGACTAGAATAGAAAGTATAAAGTAATTTTTCTGTTTTTCCACCAATTTTATTTATTTTTTTACCAATCATACATTTTACAGATAAGTATTCATCCTAACAAACTCTTACTTTACTGGTGGACTGAGTGAGTGACTGACAGACAACGCTCAGCCGAAACAACTGGGTGTAGAAAGCTTAAATTTGGCATTTAGGTTCCGTGGGGAGCACTAAAGAGGATTTCCCGAAATTCCTTCCGGACCGAGAAAAAATGGGACATAATATGTGTACAAAGTCGCGGGCAAAAGCTAATTCTTGTATATTTTTCATAATTGTCAAATACTCTATTAAATACTTCAGTTTATTTTTTTAACTATACGAAAAGTGATTTTTACGAACTTGTTAGTCGATTTTGCCGTCAATTCTTTTAATAAAAGTTCAATACTTATGGTTTTATTTTGATATTCGTTATTTACTGTACATAATGATGATTATGTGATTTGACAAATTTCGGTCAAAGCGATTGTTTCAACTCCGCTGTAGTGTGTTGTCTTTCGTGAGCTCACCTGCGGAGTCTGTGTTTCCTTACAGCTATAACCTGGGAGTCTTTAAGTCAAGAGTGAATAGGTTACTTCTAGGTAAGCGTGCTCCATCTTCAACCAAATCATCGCTTACCATCAGGTGAGATAGCGGTCAAACGCGTGCCTATCAATAGTTAAAAAAATTGGCTTATGTAACCAACCTTCTTTGTGAAGATCCTCGCACATTAACTGTACATATAGCAGATACAGAACAACACCCTTAATATGAACACGCACTTCTGGAATACCCTGCTTATTTAAAATTAAAAAAAAAACTTAAATCTAGACCCATCCCAACTCCCAATAAATTCAAATAAACCTTCTTACTAAGTAAATCTGGAGCCTTTACCACGTGGGTGGGTCCTGAAATCAGTGTGATGGATGACCACTTAAACCCTAGCCATTTGGTCCGGGACTTTATAGGGATCCAACGACCTACTGTATAAATGTAATGATAGGGACTGGCTGTAGTGATTTAATTTAGACTTGCTTTCAGATGTACTCTCTGAGTTTATCTTGGACAATTGGGAACGCAAATGTTGTGTTGATATCTGCGTATGATGGTTTGATTTGAAATACGTTAGTTTCTGATTTACTGTGCAGAAAAACTATATTTAGGGCCTTTGCACACGTGTTGCGGAATCTGTTCGAAAGAGTCGCCGCGGCCCTGGTACACAAAGGGCATTGGGAGGAACACGGCTGGGTTTTAGTCAGTAAGAGTCTGATTTTCCCTTCTGCTTCACCCAGAGCGGGAGGAGTCATTTGATGATTTTCCATCCTTAAAAAATAAATAAAAATGGGCCTTTGAACACGGCGTTTGTCTAAAGCACCGACGCGGCGACGACGCGCGTTAACTCGCTTCAGATGCAGACGCCACTACTTTGTACTGCTTTTTGGTTATATCTACAGCACCGTGAACGCGCGTTCGTAAAACGAGTGTCGTCGGCGTATTTTATTTTTTCTGGTGCTTATCAAAATTCTGTGATCAATCTATATTATACATAGGTTTGAGAAGAGTGCCTAGTCTCTGGTAGTTCAACGTTTCCTTACTGAATTCTTTAAACCGTATTGAGAGCAGTGGTTATAAGATCAAGAAGCAAATTTGAAAGTATCGAAAAATTCAGAATAAAGTTCAAGTTTTATAATTATAGTTCGCAATGTCATAGTTCCAGGTAAAACATTTTATGAAAATATGCGTTCAAAACCTTACAAAGTGCAGTGTATGTGTTCTCACAGATTGTTAGTGCACGTAATGATATGCAAACAGCACAGCGTTATAACGAGATAGGTAGAACGTTGTGCGACCTTTATTCGAGTGCAACATAATTTAAGGTTCAGCATTTTATAACGAAATACTTGTTGTACTATTTATGCCTGCCAGCGCTCATTCGAATGCTTTCTGTTAGAAAATATGGATCATCAATTCATCAGTAATGCGTTAAGGGTTAAAAACTGCGGATGGTAATGGAGGCATAAATAGAATATTTCTTAGAGATACCAAAAAAAACGACGGATGGAGAAAGGAGGTTACTATGCAGATTACGTCAAAAGAAACTACATGAAATAATATCAGATAAATTGGCATAAGAGATTCGGACTTACGAATCAATATTTTAAAACGAGTTAATTTAAATCCTAAGACTTCATATATATTTTCTTGTAATCAAATAACTGTTTTTAGTATTTTATTCAAAATTTTAATATAACTTGTTTTGGAGACAAGGTAAAAAAAAAGGGCATGATCAATTTCCATCTATAGAAAGAAAATAAATAAACCATCCTAGATAGCGCTTGCATCCGTAATGCCACTAAAGATGTTTTTAAGATATATAGAATAATATAAATTGGCATCTGCAAAACTTACAAAACCAATTACTCATAACCAGCAATCGGAGTTTTCCTGCATATTTAATGTATACTAAAACTTTTCTACTTTTCAATTGAAGTTAAATATCTGTCATACTCTCTCTCTCTCTATTTCTCGAACTGAGAACTATGAAACGAAGTAAGCGATTTCCGACCTTAAGATATTTTCTTAATATCGGAAATCTGTTATTTCGTTTTTTGTAGATACGGCCTTTTTTCTTATGACGGCAGGATATCATTTAAATTGATAGAATAGGACTTTTTAGGCATTTATTTAATAGAAATACCAAAGATATAAAGTACCTACGCATGGTAACCTAAATTAATTTTCTTTATTTTGTCTCACGGTCACAAGTCGTGGTTCTTTCCACGAACTTGCGTGGAATGGGAAAATATTGAAAATCTAATTAATCAAATTATTTTCGTAGAAGTAACCTTTAAGAAGATTAGCATTTTATTTCCGAGAAATTCTCGAGAAGAAGCTTCTCTAAATATGATAACTTTCAGACGACATTGCGAGACAACGATCGGTCCTGTGCGTCTCGCACTCACTGCTGGACATAGGCCTCCTCCAAGCGTCGTCGCTTGGAGGAGGCCTATTTCCAGCAGTGGACGTTTTTCGGTTGATATGATGATAATGAACTTTAAGGATACTTTTTTTAGGGTTTCCAACAAAAAACGGAACCCTTATAGGATCCCTCGGGTGTCTGTCTGTCTGTCCGTGTGGCCGTCTGTCACAGCCAGTTTTCTCCGGATCCACTGGACCGATTCTGTTGATAATTGGTACACATATGGACTTCTGTGACCCAAATACGGAAACGTTACGTAAATCATTAAAATTTTAGTATGGGGGTCACTTTTGGGGGTCAAACTTGAAAATAAAAAAAAAAGTTTTTTAACAATATCATGTGACATATCAAATGAAAGGGCTTACTATAAGAGTTTTGAAAATATTTTTTTCATAATTTTAAAATAAATGGTTTTGAAGTTATTGAAGAAATTAGACGAAAAATTACCATTACGCGCCTTATCGCCGAAACTACCAAGCCTAAAATTTTGAAAAAAATGGTGATAATAGATATTTACCTATAGATTACAGGAAAACTATGACTATAAAAAGTCTATGGTGTTAAAATTACATGTTAAAAAATTGAATTCGTTCGGAACCCTTTGCACGCGAGACCGACTCGCACTTGGCCAGTTTTTTTTAGGAATTCGTACCCTAAGCCTAATGGGACCCTATTACTAAGCCTCCGCTGTCCGTTTGTCTGTCAGCGAGCTGTATCTCAAGAACCGTAACAGGTAGACAGTTGCAATTTTCACAGGGTATGTATTTCTGTTGTTACTACAACAACAAATGATGAAAATTAAAGGGGTCTTCCATACAAGAATCTTGTTTATTAGGTTTATGGTATGGAACCCTTCGTGTAAGAGTCCGACTCGAACTTGACCGGTTTTTATTCTAGAATTATGTACATTCCCATAAAATAAATGCCGACTATCACCCAGTCACCAAAAGCTAGATTTGTATAAACAAACATCGAGTTACATTTCCAAACCAAACTCGCTGACGCAAACGATAACGACATCTGTACTATTTAGCTCGATGTCCTCACTAGCGGTATCTATAAAACGTAGCCACGGAAATGAGAATTCGGTGTGCTACGATTAGATCCCAACGCATTCGCAATTTCACAGGTTCAACGCTGTAACTAATGGACTAAGATCCCAGAGCTGCCAGACCTTAGTTATTGTCGGACTTACAAAATGTGTGAGATAGATGAGTACAGTATGTACTTATATTTTATTTATATAAACAAATTTCTATTAATATGCGATCGCCATGTGAGTTAGGGCGCGGCCGTAGCACGGCTGCAGCGCTGCTGCCGCGCCGCACTTTGCGTTTACAATTAGCGCTGCAGCGGCGCTGCTGCCGCGCGGCACTTTGCGACAAATTTGAAGGCGCCCTTAGTAGGCAAGTAATTATTAAAGTGGTTTTCACTGTTTTTACTCTTTTCTAATAAAATTAAATGGCTAAATCAAGCTGGGAACTGTTATTTTAATAGACTCTTATGCATATCTTATGGTACATAATTAATCCATTTTTAATTATTTCCATTGTTCATATATGGTGGCTGAAAATGGCGGCCAGTTAGCTATGATACAAAGGTTCTATCCCCTTTGGGCATAGTTTATTTACCAGGTGCAAATAACTAAAACTAAAGTCAGCCAGAATTTGGAACGATGCAAAACTACCTTCTTGATTGACAATTGAAATATGTTTTACACTTAAAAAAAATTAACGACAGCCCGAGCTAACACATAATATTTATGTATATGTTAATAGAGCATACTACCTCTACTCTATCCCACATATTTTGTTAGTGAGAAAATAAGTAAGGTCTGGGGGCTATGAGATCTTAGTCCATGTTGTAGGTAGCATTCGCAATTTGTGGACTGCGGTAAATTGTGACCAGGCTTGCATAAACGTGTTCAGGTAATTGCCTGAATTAGGGTAAATTTTGTGGATGTCGATCGGAGGTGGCGATAGGTAATTTTAGGTGTTATTTTAAAAGCTTTTTCGTGTATCCCCAAGGGCTGTTTTTTTCCTACCACCTATTTTGTAGTTTGGTATTTTAAACCCAAATTTCAGCTTTCTACAACCAGTAGTTTCGGCTGTGCGTTGTCTGTCAGTTACTCAGTAACGGAAGAATTTTATATATGTCGCAGTGATTTGATTAAAATAGTGATTTGGTCAAATCCCTAAGTGATTATATCAAATTACGGAGGATGTTAAAATAACAACACGATTTTATAATTTCTGTGTTATTTTTGTTTCATTTCTCTCATGTCCAATATAAATCAAAATAGACCATTCCACAACGTAACATTTTATTGCAATATTATTAACACACCCGTGACTATCGCTGGCTTTATAGTCCATTGCAATATATCTTCATATAAAGTTATCGAGGTACAGTTGAAATCGCGCAATGGAATAACAAATCCTGAATTATCGCGTTCCATTCAAATTCGAATACGGAACACAAATTGTGAGCGGCCAAAACAAGACTTATGCCAGCCAGTTTTAGTGATAAAAAATATATTGCTGTCCATTCTTTAGGATACTACTATTTTTGTGTGACTTCACTTGTAAAAGAATAGTTTTCTTAACGATTAGTCTAGTCAAAAACTGCTTTTTTGGTCAATTTTTTTCAGCAGTCTCGGAAAAATATGAATGAAGTGTCATTCGATTCGGAAGAGCATGATTTCGTCTAATTTTTTTTTCAAAAATCATCTACCTAAGATGATTTTTGAAAAAAAAAATTAAGTTCCGCTCGAAAAAGTTGCAAAAGTCATAAACAATTTACTGAAAAGAAAAAAACGGGGTAAGTTTCAAATACTAAAAATCTAATTAAGATTAGATAATGATTATTAGATGATTGATACGAGGATACAACACCTCGTATAATAATATGAATGAATAGCCCGTAACAGTCGGACAGACAGATAGATACACCAGTGACCCTACAAGGGTTTTTTTTTTCATACGGCTGTTCGGGACCCTAAAAAAATAACAGATATTAGGGCCAGGGCAATGACCATAGTTGCCATGGTAAAACTAAAAAACTGAATCTATAATCGATCAGGATTAATCGTATGAGATAGGAAGGGCTTCCACAGGTAGCGTGTGTTTTAGCCACATTAAAATCAAATCACATTAGGTATTTATTAATCACAAATATCCTTGGTCACAACCGAAGGCCAGCAATTTTTACATTATTTATTCAGTAGTTCTCAATAAATGAAAACGTTTTGATTTATGATTTTTTTTCTCTACATTTATGTAACGTCAATGATTTCCTCATAAAAGGCGGGACCGATTAAGATGATAATTGCATATGCTCTTATATACCCGATACGAGTTACTGCAACCTGGTTCTTAATTTAAATGTCTCACTGAATAGAAAAACGTCTGCCGGAATCATGAACGTTCATATGACTTAGGTTTATTTATTTGACTGTAAACTTGTTGAAGACCGCAGAAGTCACGGATGTTAGAAGTAGCAGTTTCTTCTATATTTGCCGGTACTCGAAAGCATTGAAATTGTGGTCATCTTCAGTAAAAAAAACTGCCTCATTGTTCTAGTAGTTGCAAGTGCTTCTGCTGAGCATAAGGTCCTTGTTTTGGTCCGGGTTAGGTAAAATATTATTAGGCTTTCCGATTTTAAAATTCTCAGCAATAGCGGGACTTACTCCTAGTTGAGGGGTTTGTGGGTCGATTCCATGGACATTATACATACTGTACAACCTGTAACAGAATAAACGCAATTATAATGGGTCATTGTTCTCATCATTATGATCAACTTTCACTATGGGACCAACACTGAAATCGTGAAAATAAAAATTGACTCCGTCATACATTTATGTGCGCATAACTCGACAAAATGTACTGAACAGCTGTTTTTTTCGCGATTTCAGGATTGGATGAGACCAATCCTGAAATCGCGAAAAAGTAAAAGTTGTTCATAATGATGAGTACAATGACCCCTTAAGAGGTACTGCGTTAATTCTGTTACACGTTGTATATAACGTTGGAAGGCCTTCCACAAGGTCTGTTGAGGTAACTGTTGAGGGTCGCAGGTAACCGATAGATGCAAGACGCACAGTATCGGTTGTTGTACCACAACTTGGGGGGGCTATGTGCGGCTGATATGATGAAAAGATAAGGCCATAAGTGGGTGAATACTGTGACCCCTCTGCCTAACCCTTAGGAAAATACTGGCGTAATATTATGTGTAGAAACAAACATACATACAAGAAAACTGTCACCGAAACACTTCCTATTACGTATTTTATTACGGCATCCTGCCAGCTGCGCAAATCGTATGAGCCAAATGAAATGTATCGAGCATCGTATTGAAATTTATATCCCTGAGAATTGATACCATTTTATTGTTTTATTTATTTGTAACGAGAAGAAATGATGGCCATTATTTTTAGGGTTTAGTGGACATAAATGTTTATGGAAATTGGTGTGCGACGAAATCTAGATTGATTGTTTTTCTACAAGGTAGTTTGTAAAAATGTAAAAGGTTTCCAGGTATCCTAAAGCCAGATAAGAAGGGATACCTTCTTTTCGCATAATGTTCTTTTTCCTAACGTACTTTGGCATAGCTATTTTGGTATAAATTGTTTTGTTTTGGCCATATTAACTTTCGCATACAGTTTATGTTGGCATAATTATCTTGAAGGCATAAATTAATTCGCATAATATAGTATTTAGGTATACAATTAGAAAAAAACCGGCCAAGTGCGAGTCGGACTCGCACACCAAGGGTTCCATACCGTAAACCTTAATTTTGATTATTTGTTGTTATAGCGGCAATAAAAATACACAATCTATGAAAATTTCAACTGTTTACCTATTACAGTTCTTGAGATACAGCTCGCTGACAGACAGACGGCCGGACGGAAGGACGGACAACAGAGCCTTAGTAATAGGGTTCCGTTGGTTTCCCTTTGGGTATGGTACCCTAATAACGGAAAAAAAAACTATTTTCAACCTTGAATTAAAATTAAAGTATTGTCTTAAAAATTCAATATGTTGTGTTACAAAAGTTAGTGTCAGAAACGAATCGCTGCAAAACCAACTCCACGTTGTCTTTTCTGCCCTATCCCTAGAGTGTAATCTAATCCCGCTTAGGCGTGCGATAAACTCTTTGGGGACCGAGTCACCCGCATCCGTAGGAGAATACCCATTGCAGTCCCTACACGTGGTCCCTGGGTGGTGCTAATCAGGCGACACTAACTGGTGGTAGGTTTCGGCCGTTGGCTTGCGACCACCCACTGGGCAAAGACGTACCGCCAAGTGGCCTAGCCGCGTTCCGGTACGATGCTCAGTGTAGCCAATCCCGAGGAGTTGGGTCAAAATAGTTGTTCCAATGCAGGAAGACCGACCAGGCTCGCGTTGTTATGGGCGTATCGGAAGACTAGTCGCGGAGGGCAGCGGGATCCGAGGCACGGTGCGCCGCTGGCCGACCGCAGGTAGTGATTGTGTGATTGGATTGCAGATTCCCTGAGGGATCGGTCTATCCGAGTGGTTATAGATGGCTGCTCGTCCGGACTGCTGGATATTAATGCCAGGGTTCCTCAGGGGTCGGTGCTCTCGGCAACATTGTTCCTGCTACATATCAATGATCTGCTAAAACCCGGTACCTTTGGGTATGCAGACGACAGCACTGTTGCTGAGAGATACGTGTAAATTCCATTAAAATACGCCTGGCGGTTTCGGTCCGATTGTCGTTTTTATGTCCGTGTTAGACAGAACTTTACAAATTTATTACACTTAGTTGAAAGAATCAAATTCTAAATTTTCATAAAATAGTCTTATGTAACATATATTTTTTCCAAAAAAATACGACTAGCTGTTTAGACGTGATTCTCATTTTAAAATCAGCGACCGTCAGGTATCTCCGCCTGAACTCTTCCTCTACCCCTATAATTATCCACATTGTATCCAGCATCGCACAAACTATTGAAAATCTTAGTTATGAGTTACGTACACGGGTGGGTTTTAGTCAGTAAGAGTCTGACACACCCTTCTGCTCCGCCCAGAGCGGGAGGAGTCATTTGATGATTTCCAATCCTTAAAAAAAGCCTACTGAGTTCGGTTTTCACTCTAGCCCGGTGCTTTTGAGTACCAGTAGTAGTTTATTTGGAGCGACTACATATCTGATCTGTACAACCCAGTAACTGAGTAACGAGAGACCCCTTGGTAAAACTAGGGTCAGTTTTTCTGGCTTTCTGACTCTGACTACCCGTAACGATTGCCAAAAATCTGCAAGTGACAGCCGGGACCAACGTTACAATGTGCTTTCCGAGGCTAAGGGAAATCTCGGTGTTATTGATTGTTAGCCACCAATAGGTATATAGGTAAGTAAAAAAATCTTGTTTTAAATTTCGAGTTCTAATTTTGAACAAATAACTTTGCGTTGGTGCATTATTGGGAATTCACGACATTTAAAAAAAATACGAATTTTACAACATACTAAACACAAAAATTTTTTTGCTGATGAATCGGTTTGAACCACTTTATCGTGGTACTTTTCCAATACAGTTTAATGCTATTTTTTATATCAGTAATCTGAAATCTAATGAAAAAAATAAATATGGACTACGAATCTGTATTTACTGTAACTGTTTAAGAGAAATTAAATCTTGGCAAAGATCGAAGGAACTGATGTAATTATTACCTTGTACAAACAAACTGAATGTTGAAACTGCTGTTTGTTCTAATAACACCACAGGACCTATAAAAAGTGACTTCCTGTTAGCTAACGTTTGTTAATAAATCCAAAATAATATATGGGGCTGACACTCCGCGTGACCCAAGGGCTGGCTTTTACCTTGGACAAATGATAACCACTGCCACACAACGTGGCAATGCCGTCAGTCTTAAATTTGACACTTTCAGTCGGCAGCGATGTGGATGATTTTTTTACGCCATATTTAAGGTTTAACTTTAGAGTTTTAATTTTATTTCTGTTTATAATGTAGTTACTAAAGTACTCATTTATTAAAACAGTTGTTAACAAATATGTATGCGATACTGAAATGAATCTGTATTGCTGAAAGACTGCGCTACCTTTTGACGTTTTATAATAGGCATTTATAAAAATCAGAAGCTTGTTTATGTAGGAACATGTGATTATTTTTTTTTTATTTTAGGCGTCAAAATTGAATGTAAATCTATTTGTTTTCAGCTATGATTTGCTGCTGGAATCGGCGATGAAGTAACCAGAAAACTCAAAATGATGATCGAACAGAATATACCAAAAGATATTGCCCCGGGTGAGGATCGAACTCACGACCTTAAGATTATGAGACTTACGCGCTGCCTACTGCGCCACCGAGGCTGGTGTTTATACGGTGAAATTAGCTATCTAGTAATTTTTCACTTAGATTTATCTATCAGAAGATTTAAAAAAAATGAAGTAAAGAAGGTTCATTATGCAAGACAAAATAAATATCATTTTCATTGCCGAAGCAACATGTTCATGGTAATTTTGGTGGTGGTTGGTTTTTTGGTTTGGTTTGGTGATTTTCATTAGTGAGCTTCGTAAGTTAATAAAATAACAGATTCAGTCTACATTATAATAGCAATTTCAAAGGACCTCGACAAAGTGACATTCTTGCAGTCAAAAATGTATGCAATTAACATGCGCTACTGAAACGACAATGTCACAAACAAACAAATATTATGATTCTGACATTTGTGACGTCACATGGCCACAAATTTGTACACTAATATGTACAGAATCCATACAAAAGTGTCAATTGACCTTGACAATGACTAACTTCACTGCAAAATGAATATTAGTCAACCATGTTAAAAAAATAAAGTGGAATTTCTGAATATATTTTTGTTACAAATCAGGTGGAGATAAGCTATCGAGTAATACTCGTACATAACTTTTATCTACATTTGAATGGGATTACTAATGTAAACATTGGGTTTGTGTGATAACGATTAAAAACGAGACCCATTTTGGAACAAAATATCTGTCTCGTTGACTGACTCCTGATTATTTTCACTAAAGTATTAATTTTTTCAATAACTTATGGCACACCCCGGCGGATTTACGGATATATATTTTTTTTTTTTCAAAATTTTCTTTCATGCACACCTTGCCCCGACAAAAATGAATTATCCAATTTGGGTCAGTCGACAAAATGTAATTCGCGTACATATACTTCGGCAATCCATTTTTATTTATATAGATAGATAGATATATATATTTATATAGATAACTAGCTGACCAGGCAAACGTCGTTAAGCCACATAAAAAAATAGCCTACGACCTATTCTCAGACCTAGGTACTGAGTATACCAAAAAAAAAACATAAAAATCTGTCAAGCTGTTTCGGAGGAGTTCGATAACAAATACCGTGACACGAGATTTTTATATATTAGAAGATTAGATATAGATAAATTGTATACAGTACAAAACACGCAGTTAATAGCAATAGGCTCGTCCCTTATAAGATAGAACCATATCTGCCAAAATGTGATTTTGCTATCAGGGATACTACTATGTTATTTTGGGATATACCGTGTTGGGGATGTTAATGTTTCTTTCGCTTTTAGGAGCTTGTCAATTTCTGGGTGGGGTTGGGGCTTCCACGTTACTGTAGTGCAGCCGCTGTGTTTGAACGTTACACCAATCGTAAAAAAGACCGCATCACGACCAACTTTAAAACCCGGTACCTTTGGGTATGCAGACGACAGCAATGTTGCTGAGAGATACGTGTCCGATTCACGAGCTGGTGGGTCGCAGATCCGGTCTCTCCGGGAGGCTATGGTTGAGCGCTTGAACTTGTCTTTACAGGCTGACTCTGAATGGGGCGATGCCAATCTGGTCAAGTTCAATGTTGCTAAGACCCAAGCGTGTCTTTTTTCCGCTAGAAGAAGCCAATTGCTACCCAGTGCGTTAAAATAGACGAACACATTAGTGACGAACGCACAGTCTCATATGGCGCCCCTCAAGGAAGCGTGTTAGGTCCCACTCTTTTCCTAATCTATATTAATGACCTGGGTATGCTCACACTCCCCAAGGGTAAGATCATAACATTTTCAGACGACACGGCGCTCCTCTTTAGCGCCGATACATGGGACGAAGTCTTTTCATACGCGCAATCGGGTATGAAAAGATACTGTATCAAATTGGTTACGCAGTAATGTTCTAACACTCAATGCGGAGAAGACCAATTATATGACCTTCTCTCTTAGAGCAAATGGTAACGTCCCAGACTCCTCAGTGCCCTACACAATATTAGCACACACTTGTCGAGAACCATTCGATAATAATATGTGTACCTGCACTCACCTTCGCGGCACTAATCACGTTAAGTATCTGGGAGTTATAATTGATAATACCCTTAGACTCCAGGAGCATATTGATACTCTTAAAACCAGGTTACGCAAGCTAATATATGTTTTCAAAACCCTGAGACGAGCAGCCGATGACAATTATTAAAAACATCAGTTTATTTTGCCCTCGCTCAGTCACTGTTAACTTACTGTATCTCAGTCTGGGGAGGAGCTCCGAAAACTATAATTATTGAATTGGAGAGAGCCCAGAGAGCAAGAGCAAGGCAGGAGCCTTACCGCTATCCCACAGTGCTCCTATACAAGGAGGCTAAAGTTTTGACAGTGCGTCAACTTTTCATCTTGCACATCATACTGAAACAGCACTCACTACTCACCTATCATCCCACAGCCTCACACTGCAAAAGACGGTACAATCCCGTAGATCGCCATCTCACACACCACTCTACTACTTAATTTTCAAAGCGGTTCTTTTGCCACCTGGGTGGTTTTCTATACAACAAAATAAACAGGATGACACCCATAGTTAACCTCACTAAGGCTATGTGCATGAAGAAAGTTACTGCCCTACTACAACAACTAAATTATGAGGATACTGAAAAATTACGACGCTGTAACAATAACCTTACAAAATACAAATCGTTTTTCATTATAAGTCTAGTCTCAAAAATCGTTTAAGTGTATTCTTACCAGTTTCGTTCTTCTATTACTACACAGCCACATCATATTATTATAACACTGTCATTTAGTCCCGCTCGCCAAAAAAAAAAAAACGCGTCCAACGCGCACACACACACAGACACCCGCGCACCCACAACACTCACACACACAATTAACATAACTAAAAAAAGTTTATGGCTAGAAATTCCACTTGAGCCTCTAATCTTATAATGTTGATTTCTTTGTTTTTTGATCTTTTAAGTTGTCAGTGTACAAGTACATAACAAAATAAAATGTATAATTATGTAAAAGGGCGGAGACCTGGTGTCCTGAAATACAGACCTAGAGCTTAGTTTAGGCACCAGTCTCCCACAATATTAGAAGTGTTGTCTGACTGATACCATGTAATATGTTTGTTGTAATATTGTGGTGAGAAATTAATTAAATATTATAATTCCACCCAGCTCCATCTTTCGAGATGTAACCGTGCCGATAAACGACCGACTTCAGCTTCTCTGTGTTACGTTAACATCTACCCTCAATTTTGGCCCTTTCATAGAGGCAAAGGCTCAAGTGGCTGCCAGAAAGATGGGGGTTCTAACAAGGGTGAGACGGTACTTCACGCCGGAACAGCTGCTCAAGCTCTATCTGGCGCAAGTTCGATCGTGTATGAAGTACTGCTCTCATCTTTGGGACGGATCTGCCAAATACCAACTTGATGCCCTTGAGTCAATTGAGAAACGAGCCAAGAGGATCATCGGTAATGACAGGCTCGTCGAGTCGAAGCTCCAAAGTCTTGAGCATCGACGCCGAGTTGCTGGCCTGTCGGTTTTCTATCGGTTGCATTTTGGGGAGTGCACGACGGAATTGCATGATTTAATTCCGCCAAGCCCGTTCCATCATCGGACCACAAGACGAACGGCGATGCGCCACCGGTAAATGGTGGACATCCCACCCACACGCACAGAACGTTTTGGGAACACATTCATAATGCGTACAGCTAAGGAGTGGAATTCCCTGCCAGAGTCTGTGTTTCCGGATAGCTACAACCTGGGTGTCTTTAAGACAAGAGTGAATAGGTTGCTTCTAGGCAAAAGTGCTCCGTTTTCGACCGCATCATCGCTTACCATCAGGTGAGATAGTGGCCAAACGTATGCCTATCTATAGTAAACAAAAAAACTTGAGTGCGTGGCAGTTCCGATAGTATTTGGAAAGCTCTAGCCAAACAGTTGGATGCCCCAATGCCTCAACGTTGCCGTAAAGGCCTACCTTGTCGTTCATAATATGTCTGTCTTTTGTATGTTAACGCTGTAGTGGCATCGATACTGCCACAAAAAAAAAAAAAACTGACGTAGCGAAATCTATACCGACACAAAAATTATCCTCCCTTTTCTATGGAGGTTTATGGGACTTTACGCACTGTTCTGCAGCTGTCTACAACGCCAACAGACTCGTTTCATTCTTTCAATAAAACCTTATTAACATTTGTTTGGAAGAAGAAATATCCAGAATTTTCCAGCCGTTGATATTGGGAATGTAACTAATGTATGCCGTCTGGCTATCAAAACTTCAGCGCCTCTGAATAAACTGGAAACAAAAGAATTATAATGAGAATTTCCAAATCTTAAGAAGTCGAAATTGGCGAAATATCTTTGGAGCTGACATTGAGTTATTACTTATCGGTGGGTGGTCTAAGAGATAAAGTAAGGGCGTATTTTGAATACAAGTACGCTCTGAATAATATTATAAATATGAATACAAAATAAAAATGTTCATGATTTAATTTTAATACCGCCATTAGCACTCAGAAACTGCATTTTAGTCCTTTAATTTTTTTTTCTAGATATTATTTTGTGTAAAGCTTCTTACTTTTTCAGACGCTGATTTACTTTTTCGGGTTGATGCAAAGCTATAAAAATTTCAATTAAAAATTGAAGACGACTCTAAAACTAGATGTAGGTTAATTCTAGGTAAAACGAAAATTTTATCAGCCTGGGGTAATTTAGGGTAATTTACATTTTAGTTGTTGTTTTAGTACCCATTCAGCCATGTTCTTCTGTATCAAATGCGTTTGATACCTATCGACGACAGCGATTATCGAAATGCCAAAACATTTGGGATTGGCCATATGGAATATTTTCTTCTACTTACACATAAAAATCAATTACTATTGTTTCGCTAAACCCCGAAAATGGGTTTACTGATTTTTTTTTCATAATTATACTGGTAATCGTCAGTACAAGATTTGAATGAAAGAAAATTTTGACAAATTAAAGTGTAGGCGGCTGGGTCGTGACGGAATTTGTTCGAAAGAGTCACCGTGGGTGGCCCTGGAACCCAAAGGGCATTAAGAGGAACAAGGATGTGTTTTAGTCAGTAAGAGTTGACACTCCCTTCCGCTCCACCCAGAGCGGAATGAGTCGTTTGATGATTTCCCATCTAAAAAAAAAATCTGGATGGGTCATTATTATCACATATTTTTGACTTTTTGTGATATGATGCCACTTTATCCAAAGCATTCTTGCCGTATTTCGAAGAGGTTATTTCCTTTAGTCCTTGTACCACAGCTCAAAGGCGTGGCATCTTTAATGGTTGTCTGTTTAACTGCACTGTTCGTTTCATTCTTGCCGTTCATTCATCTGTCACGACTTCGCGAGTGTTCGCAATATCCTTGTTGATTTCTACCATTTATCCCGCTGTAAGGAGTTTAAGGGTTTCTTTTGAAAATTCAGCAGTTTTTTGTAAAGATTTGTCAATACTTCTATTTTTAGAATGGAAATCTTTTTGAATGGTGAATGGAAATCACAAAGTAATTATTATTAGCTATTTAACAAATAATGAACACACGTGTAGCAAATAGACAGTAAATAAATAAATAAATGTAGGAATAAAAGTGATGCTTATTTTAACAGAAATCCCTTCTAGCATAGTTTTTTATGAAAAATATAATTATTAATCTGGCTAAAAGCTGGTATTGAGTAACATTATAAAGTTTTACCAAATAGCCTTAACTTGTTCATCATTAATCCCACTTTACTGTGCTATTATTATTTCTATAAGGCCTCCTTTGCTTCTTCTATTTTATTTATTTCTGCTTAGCTGGTAACTCTGTAATCATTACCTAGCCATAAAACTAAATCTTTTGTTTTCTCTTTCTTTAGTTTCTTTCAATCTTTATTCCTTCTTTCAACTCAACTTTCTCTTTTTTTCATCCTTATCTTTCATTTCTTATCATAATCATGTCATTAGTCTCTACTCTTTCTCTCTCTACTCTCTTAAAAGGGGACTCAAGCCCCGAGGAATTTGAAAAATAGGTATTTGAAGAAACTATTGCCGATGCCGTCACGCTGCGCCCTATCAAGTAAAGTGTGAAAGCGACAACTGCAGCAGAGGCTGATTTTACCTACAAAAAATCTTGACCAAAAGACGTTTTGTATTCCGCTGTTTTCTTCTTCAAAACTGGACTGATTTATAAAAATTATATATCCGAATTTAGAAGAAGACTATATATATGCTTCTATTTTTTTTTAATTAAAAGCTTATCAAATTTGTCTGATATTCGTCTGAAAATGTCAGTAAAAACGGGCTGTTTTTACGGGTTTTTGGATTGTCATAATTTTTTTAGTAATTATTTTTTGGAAAAAAGAAAATGATTGAGGCACGTACTAATTCATGCACGTACAAAAATCATTGCTCAAGCAGCATTATCCACGAAAAAAATAGCGGAATGCGTTTGTATGGAGAAAGGTCCAAGAGTTACCGGCTAGAGTCCCCTCTTAAGCAAGAATCTATCTTTCCACATGCCCCTTATTGCTAAGCATCACATGCTAAAAACTGGCCCCATGTTTCAACATAAATGTGTCACAATAACTTTGGTTTTTGCCCTTAAAATAACAAAAAGAAACTTGTAATTTCACAGTTAAGACCATCGCTTAAAAGGCGGCAAAGGACCCTGTCCACATAATTTAGTACTTGTGAACAAAAAATCTTAAAAACAAGCAACTTTTTAATTACGGAAAAACTTTCACCATTCTTCAGAAGCTGACAAAGCTAAATTAAAAATTTTATGACACAAAAAAGCAGGACTTGATAAAGGGTTCATAGTTACAAGCTCTATGCTAATAAATTGTTTTTCAATTTTTTGGTGTCGTTAAAGTATCTAAAAAATTATATATTGAAATTGATATTCTTTTCTGGTCGTCCAAGTTTCGACGCTTGTTATTTTTGGCACCGTCCTTATAATTTACTAACTTATTTGTCGACAAAAATGAAAGATAAATAATTACAATTTTGTTAGTTCTTGGAAAAGTCGGGAGGGGCGCCCTAGAATGACACTGACCTTATTGGTGATGTTTTGACGTGATTAAGTCTTATAAATAGATAACCGCCGGCTGCACGCACGAAAAAGTGTCACGTTTCGCCTGAGCCTAGCGTTCAAGCGAGAGTGCAGAACAAGTGATAGAGAGGCACAATCGGCCTTAGCGTTCCGATTGTTTGTAAAGAATACAATTGTTTTCTTATGACGTTATCTCGTAAAATTATCGTCCGTAAACCAACTTTATAGACAACCAATTTTTATGGTTTCGAACAAAAACGGAACCCTTATAGAATCACTCGGGTGTCTGTCTGTCCGTCTGTCACAGCCAGTTGTCTCCGGAGCCACTGGACCGAATCTGTTAAAATTTGGTACACATTTGGACTTTTGTGACCCAAATACGGACGCATTACGTTAATTATTAATTTTTAGTTTGGGGTCACTTTTGGGGGTCAAACAAGAAAATATTTGTTTTTTTTTTTCAATAATATCGTGTGACATATCAAATGAAAGGGCTTACTGTGAGGGTTTTAATTATATTTTTTTCATAATTTTAAAATAAACGGTCTTGAAGTTATTCAAGAAATTAGACGAAAAATGATCATTCCCCTATCTTATCTCCGAAACTACAGAGCCTAAAATTTTGAAAAAAATGGAGATAATAGATCTTTGCCTATAGATTACAGGAAAATCGATAAAAAGTCTATAGTGTAAAAACAACATAAAAAAAAATAATGAAATTCGTTCGGAACACGCGAGTCCAGCTCGCACTTGGCCAGTTTTTTTGAAAAAATAGGTGTGTAATTGCAACCATGCGTATATATTATCTGCCTAGACTTTTCCCACCTATGTTAGGGTCGTCTTCCAGTCCAACCAGATACAGCTGAGACCCATTATTTTACAGCGATAGCATATGCAACCTCCGCAACCCAGCAACACTTTGACACGGTAGCACTTGCAAGACTCGTGTCAGATTTCTTGACTTTTGATTACACGTAAGGATTGTTAAAGATCTACAAACCGTGGTATGTTAAGGGCGTACTTTGGAAATTAATGGTAGCTCGAAAGCCAAAGCCAAGCCAGCGCCAAGAGGCACAGCGCGCCCCGCGAGGACGGAAAATTCGAAATATCGATTCTAGCGCCAAAACATCAAATTAATTCAAACCGCCAAATGATTCAGTGTTGCTCGCACACAAACTTACCGATGGTATGTCTACGGATGAACCGCGGCATGTTTTGCTTAACCTTGCAGATCGTCCCGGGTTGCTTTTATTATTTAGCTACAAACTCCAGAAATTCAAGGATGCGTGTATTATTAATTTATTTATTGCCGCACTATGGATATACACGGATTCAATTTATAACCGCAAACTCACCCTCGTTTATTGCTTTTTCTATTAGTGAAAACTATTTCAAAATACATTAGTGTGGTTTAGAAAAATTAAGCGGAAAAAAGTCAGAAACAGATAGCGGCATTGTTTAATACTATGAGTATTTAGAAAAGAGAAGTCTTAAATCGCCTTGTGGCAGCGTGGTTATTAATTTTATAGTTGTGCCTTTTCTGTATAAGAATTGGCCATGCTCTGCATTCAGTGGGATAGTTACAAGCTGCATGTATGCATGCTAGTATTCAAATCTTTATTTGTATTCCATAATTTGTGAATATCTTACAATTTGCTTAAAGCGAAGTTTACAACGAAAAGAGGGTTGAGCTACCAACAATCTAGACAAGACTGTACAAAACACTTTCTTAAACTAATGTAGTTAGTTTCAAAGTCAAAATTAAAGTTTCCCAAAAAGGATTTTATCTCCGAAAAACCCCCAAAGACGAAGCAAACGCGTTAAGTTGTCAACAGACTATTCAAAATGTGTTTAAATTTTTACGTCTCTACAAGGTTTATGCGCCAAAGTTTGGGAGGCGAGCTTAAACTTAATTCATTAGAGCCTGCTGATGCCGCTTGGGTAAAAACTGTTTTATAATATGCGTTGCTGGAGTTAGGAAAGAGCGATCAACGGCCTAGAATTTTGTAACTACTTTGGCTTCGTTTTTGAGCCAATTAGAGGGCCTGGTTGGAGTGATATTCAATCGATGCGATAATCCAATTACAAAGATATTTTGTGTGTAAATGATGTGTGTCAGAAAGTGTATTTTTACAAAAGGACTAAATTCTTTTTTTAGGATCTGATAGTTTAACCTCCACTGTCCGTCTGTCTCCATCCCCCGTGGTGTCTTGTAACAACCGTCTATTAGGTTGTAGTAAAGGTCAAATGCCAGACGCCTCGTGTAAGACATTCAGCGATACTATAAGTTACTAAGTGGTAATTTACATATTAACGACAACGACTGTCAACTTGCTAGTTGACAGTGGTTGTTGTTACATACTTAACATAACTTCACACTTGTATTCCCCGAAGAATTAAGCAGAGGTTGTTTTTAGGGTTCCGAACAAAAACCGGAACCCTTATAGGATCACTCGGGTGTCTGTCTGTCTGTCCGTCTGTCTGTCTTTTGGGGGTCAAACTAGAAAATTAAAAAAAAAAATCAACAATGTTGTGTGACATATCAAATGAAAGAGCTTACTGTGAGGGTTTTAATTATATTTTTTCATGATTTTAAAATAAATGGTTTTGAAGTTATTTATGAAATTAGACGAAAAATTACCATTCCCCCCCTTATCTCCGAAACTACTGAGCCTAAAATTTTGAAAAAAAAAATGGAGATAATAGATCTTTACCTGTAGATTACAGAAAAACCTATAAAAGTCTATAGTGTTAAAATAACATGTTTAAAAAAATGAAATTCGTTTGGAACCCTTTGCACATGAGTCCGACTCGCACTTGTTTTAGACTCTTCCCGCTCTGGCAGAGCAGGTAGTCTATTCTGTAAATAACTATTTCGATATCGAGCTAGTAGTAGTTTCAGACTCTTACTGACTAAAACCCATCCGTGTTTCTCCTAATTCCCTTTGCGTTCCAGGGCCGCGGCGACTTAAAATTCCGCAACCCTGGCAAACAAATTTCGAAACGCTGGCAGAGAGGGGTAAACCTAGCTAATATCGTAATTTATGTTAGTATGTGAAAGTGAGTCTGTTAATCTTTCACGCCTAAACTGCTGAACCGATTTTTGTATATATTATGGTGCAGAATTAGGATCCTGAAGTTGGTTTAAAGCTCCATTGTTTTTGCGAAAATGACACTTGAACGCCGCAGGCAAAACCTAGTCATTTACAAAGTGTCTGATCCCCAGTGTCCAACCCGTCCATTTTATCGCCAAAAACACCATAATAGGGCCTACTATTTTTGAAATGGTAGCCATTTTAATTTTAATTTTTACTGGGTACATTTATTTTACAATATCTACCAACAGTCGAGGTTGGTCCTGGCTGTCATTTGGAGATCTTTGGCAGTCGTTACGGATTGTCGAAATCGGACACCAGTCTTGCCAAGAAGTGCCATGTTACCCATAGATATATAAAAAACCCAAAATACACACTCAGCATCTCAAAAACGTCCGCAAAAAAAAGAGCAATATGTATAATTGTGCGCAAGTTTCAAACAGTCTCGCATCGCTCGCCATACTGCACTGCTTTGTAAAAACAGCTTTAAGTGATCTGTGCAAGGTTGAATTTGCAAAAAAAAATTGCGCATCACTCGCCATACTGAACTGCTTTGTAAAAACTACTTTAAGCGATCCGTGTAAGGTTGAATTTGCAAAACTGTGCATCTTGGTTTTTTTATATATCAATGGTGTTACCCAATTGATTAATTGTGAAGGCCTAGTAGGCTGCTCCACAGAAAATACTGGTACTCAGCTGAATCTGGTTTTATTTGAAGCCGACATTAAATGAGTATAGTCGGAATTAGGAAGTAATTATGTTATCAAAACAGTTTTATTGACGTAACAACATCTAATAAATCGATGAACGCTAGGTGCACGCACCAAAAACGGATGTCTCATTGTCCCGTTACGCTCATTGTAACATTTTTAGCGGTCTACACCTCATTTCTAATATAATTAAAATGTAAAAACACAAAACAAATCATCACAAACCAAAACATTTTTTTGTTTATTTTCCCGCATGACACATGACATTTAGCTGTTACGTTACATTTCTAATTTCCATAAACACTTACATGGAACGCATTATCTATGACTAATAATACTAATTAAAACATCACACATATTAATTTCGAGTAGCTTACATTGTACACATTTTATTTTATGATATTAATTAATAATACTAACAAATATTTACACTATACAAAAATAAATCATGTAAGTTTATATGTGTAATTGCGGGAGAGATATGGCATGTGACCACACATGGAACGCACCATTTCGCCGTCCATGACCGGCAGTTTATTAATGGGTTCAAAGGCCATTTTCCGCAGTGCCCTCCTAGCCCGCTCTGAGTGCGCACGCCAAATCTCGCTCGCAAATCTAGACTTTCGCTAAAGCCTATCTTTGTTAATTGTTGCTCGTTAGTCCGTATTGTCCTCGTAAATAATAAAACAGTGTATCGTCTTCAAAATAAGTATATTTGTAACAGTATATATATATATCTAAGAAGCGACGCGGTAATTAAATAATTAAGTTCGTTAAAACTGTCGCGTTTAAATTATTTACCCCGTCTATACTTCACGTTAAATCATTTCATCAATGTTTTGTTATGACGTTCTCACGTTAAACTATCGTCCGTAAAACGACTTTTGTTTTTAAACAAACATCGATATTTTCATCAAATACCACTACATGTATCGATAAATTCATCGCGACGGTAATACTTAACAGAAATATAGACACCACCCCATTTCTGCTCATAGATGGACAAAGCCTTTGGTTACGTAAGTTATTATTAGTAGTCTATTGTTCTTGAATTAAGCTGACATAAGGAGTAATGTTTGGAGTAAGTTTGGGTAACAATGGCCGTTATATCGGGTGTCCTTTCTCTATTAAGTACTCGTGAGTGGGTATGTGTTATTATTTGGAATTGTTGTTTAGAAGCTGTTATAACAGGGATGTTTATAAAAATATACAAAGTTGAGTCCTATGTTGTCCGCCAGTAAGAAGATTGTCAAAAAACATTTTGTTCACATTTTTTCTGCTTTCTCATATTAATCTACACTAATATTATAAAGAGGAAAGATTTGTTTGTTTGTTTGTTTGAATTGAATAGGCTCCGAAACTAATGGACCGATTTGAAAAATTCTTTTAGCATTGGATAGCTACATTATCAGGGAGTAACATAGGCTATATATTATCCCCGTACTCCCACGGGAACGGGAACTACGCGGGTGAAACCGCGTGACGTCCACTAGTAAAACTATAAATATAAAAAGCCTCAACGTTCAGGAGTGGGGGCTTCTGAGCCGGTTCTTTTTTACGGTTAAATCACGTCTAGGAAAAAAGTGTATTTTTTGATAATCTCACAGTCAAACTTTTTCCAGCCCCTCGTGACACTGGTTTTGCGTATTTGAGCCTTTCAAAGTTTTCGAATTCGTTCCTGATTTTACTTTTTGTGATAATAACAAAGGTACCACAAGCAGGGTACTTTTCATAAAATTTGTTAAATCTCATCACCTGATATTAATTATTCCTGCTTCAGATTACACATATCCATACGAAATAAAATTTAAAAAAATGAGCCACAAACAGTGCAATGTATCAAAATATTTGTAAAATGGAAATCTGAGGCTTCCATATTCATTATTCCTCTACTACTTCCCTGGAATTATTTAAAACTTCGTCCAGGAACTACGAAGCGCTAGCTTTGTGGAGAGGGACTCTGCCGGATGGTTTAGAATAACACCCAGCTTGCTGGCCCACAAATATTTACAAGCTGTAAAAGTTTTGTACGTTTGTAACTATGATATGCTAAACGGAATGACTGAATTCCGCGAAGTTGGGTATAGAAGTGGGTATATTTAACATAACATAAACTGCATAAATTATGTTCCCTTTGCTGGTAAACAAACCTTCCCTGTGTGAGAGGGATCGAGTTGTAAGGCTAAATGCGAACTAGTTTAAAATACATACACAACCGGGAAGTGGAGCGAGGCAACGGAGCGGGGAAGTGAAGTGGGGAAGCAGAGCAGGGAAGCGGAAAAAACTGCCGGCTCGCCCACTCAAATTTCTGAACTCGGACTAGGGGGGCTACTCTCTAAACCCGAAGTCCGTAGTTTCGGGCTTAGTTGCAGGCGTATTCTACTCCGTATTACCTAACCATTAAGAATTAATGTCAACACGATTTTACAGTTACTGTCAAATCGTGTTGTCATTCATTCTTAGTTCGGGTTCGGGTTTAATCGTTAGTCCGTAGGTGATACGGAGTAGAATACGCCCGCAACTAAGCCCGAAACTACGGACTTCGGGCTTAGAGAGTAGCCCCCTAGCTCCGCACAGTCCGAAACTCCGCTTTGCACTACCTCGCTCTGCATCAATAAGCAGACACAATCCGCATCTCCGCTCCGCATTACTTCGTCGCTCCGCGTCAATGGTTAGGCAGCTTAAAGCTGTCTGACCACTGGTGCGGAGAAGAAAGGAGCGGAGAAATATTAACCAATGGAGTTGCACAAAATCTCAGTGGCTGACGCGGAGCTGAAGTTTTATGCAATTCCATTGGTTAATATTTCTCCGCTTCTGTCTTCTCCGCTCCAGTGGATAGTCAGCCTTAATTTTAAGCCTAAGCATTAATGGTAAAGTTTCTTATCCTTTTTTTTATTTTTTTAATTTGACAAGGGTTACAACTAACAAAAGATGCACACAGTTTTATGTTGCTTGGAAGTTGATCTTCGCTCCTCCTTCCGAAAATGCGGCGAAAATTTTCAGCTTCAAATAATTGTATCTCAGCATCTGCATCCGCAAGTTTAAGACATTCGGGTATGTAACTCGAAGTTTCATATTTTTACCCTGAGTACATGTATTTGGGCTGAGGGTTCTACTAATTTTTAAACAACATTCGCATATCAATCGCAGTCTGTTGAAAAACCCTCAATTTCTATTCCAGTAGAAATCGACGCTAAAAAGGCTAAATTCGCAAAGCTTTTAAGTTCTGATTTTTTCGTATGTTGTATAGACCAGTTAGAATAGTGTGAATCCAAATTTGCAACTTAATAAAACTTGTGCTCGCTGCGCACCACGCGATAAACTGCGAAATTTTGGGACTTTTTTCACTTTTTGCTCTAAAAGTCAAAAACTATGTATTTTCAACCAATCGCATGTAGAAATCATATAAAGACACTTAAATTTGCAACAATTAAAGCTCAACCGCAACTCTTTGAACCTTATAGGGACCAAGATATAGCCCATCAAAGGTGGTTAATTCTTCTCGCAAATTGCCAATTTTAAGTTTTGCTTAGCAAGATATGGCCATACAAAGATGGTATTTTTTTCTAGAAAATTATAAATTTTAGGTTTTGTACCCGTCCGAAGCAAAATATTGGGAAATCGCTCATCCTATGTTAAGTTATCAATAAAAAAAGTTGTAGTACATTTAATTCTCTTTTATATAGGCATAGAACGAAGTATGTGAGACTAATAGTTCACTTACAATCTTGAAGAAACGAAAAGAAGGTAAATTAGCCCAGTGGAAATTAACATTATAATCGCAAAACACGATGTAGTTCTGCATTTTTGATATGTTGTATAGATCAGTTAAGATGATGTGAATTCAAATTTGCAACTTCAAAAAGCTTGTGCTCGCCGCGCAGCACGCGATAAACTGCGGAGTTTTGGGACTATTTTCGACCAGTAATATGCACTAATTATACAAAGACACCTAAATTTGCAACAATTTAAGCCCAACCGCAGCTCTATGAACCTTATAGGGACCAAGATATAGCCCATCAAAGGTGGTTAATTTTTCTCGCAAATTGTCTATTTTAAGTTTTGCTCCCGTTCATAGTAAAATATTGGCAAATCTTTCATCCTATGAGTAATAAAGCAGTCAGACCAGCAATTGAAAGAGCTCATCATAAAACTTTGATTTGATGCTCTTTCGCATGCCTTCTTTATTAAATAACGCCACTAAGTAAGGAGCTCTTTCAATTGCTAATCTTAGTGCATATTATTGCATATGGTAGTAATTAGTGCATATTATTGTTCGAAACAGTAAAAGTGAAAAATGTCCCAAAACTCCGCAATTTATCGCGTGGTGCGCAGCGAGCACAAGTTTTACGAAGTTGCAAATTCGGATTCACACTATTCTAACTAGTCCATACAACATACCAAAAAATCAGAAGTACATCCAGCTTTGCGAATTTAATGGTACATATGCAATCTTAAAGTTTTACAAATAAAGTTAAATATTGTATGCGCTTACAGTATTCTGTTGGTATTGTGAGGCCAGTAGTTGTGAAATCCTAATATAATATTCTTCCGTTACTGGTGACTGACCGACTGACTGAGTGATGGACAGACAACGCACAGCCAAAACTACTGGTCGAAGAAAGATACAAGCGACCAATTTTTATTGCAGAGAACTTTTAATTCCAGTTAGCTCCAAAGTCTTGAGCATCGACGGCGAGTTGCTAGCCTGTCGGTTTTCTACCGGTTGCATTTTGGGGAATGTGCGACGGAATTGCATAATTTGATTCCGCCAAGCCCGTTCCAACATCGGACCACAAGACGAACGGCGATGCGCCAACGGTACATGGTGGACATCCCACCCACGCGCACAAAACGTTTTGGGAACACATTCATAGTGCGTGCAGCTAAGGAGTGGAATTCCCTGCCGGAGTCTGTGTTTCCTGATAGCTATAACCTGGGAGTATTTAAGTCAAGAGTGAATAGGTTACTTCTAGGCAAGCGTAGCTCCATCTTCGACCACATCATCGCTTACCATCAGGTGAGATAGTAGTCAAACGCGAGCCTATAAACAGTAAAAAAAAGAACTGAAAATTTCTGAATGACGAATGTTCATTTTAAATTTTGTACCGAATGATTTTTTATTTTTTTCAATTTCAAATGATGATTGTTATTTATTAAATTTTGTTTTGGTTTGGTGTTATTTATTTAATTTTGATTGATTGAATAAATAAATGCCGTATGGTGTCGCCCGGTGGCGTATAGTACCGTAAAAGAATAATATCATCCCATCACTTTCCGTGGGTGTCGTAAGAGGCGACCAAGGGACTCACCAGAGAATAGGCAGCTGTAGTGCTATTTTGCAACAACATTTTTTTATCTTGACGGTGTAATCCGAGGTGAGTTTCAAATTAAGACCTTTATGCTGTGCGCAATAAAGCTCACATTGTGAGTTTTGTCACTCAGGTGAAGCTCGATATCGAAATAGTTATTTACAGAATAGACTAGCAGCTTTGTAAAACGCAACAACATACACTGCGATCGCCAACCCACCTGCCAAGCGTGGCAATTATGGCAAACCCACCCTTAGGGGCAGGCCTATGTCCAACAATGGACGACTTTCGGCTATTATGATGATTGAATAATGCATAATTTTTGTCAATTTTTAATCCAGTTCCCGCTCAATGACGTATGCACACGATAGTGTACGTGCACTAGGTATGCAATGTATATTTACTAAGTTTACAAAATAAAGACAACATCACTTAACGATTTTACTCTTGAACAAATGTTGACGTTTGAACCGTTTCATCGATACCTAAGGGTGCCTGTCCATTACAGCGAAGCGAGGAGTAGAGGAACGGAGAAATTTTAACCAATAGAATTGCATAATATTTCCGCACCACGTGAGTCAGTGACATTTTGACTGACATAGTTGGTTAATATTTCTCCGTTACGCGCTGCCTCGCTCCGCAAAAATAGACAGGTACCCTAAATCTCGTAGGACCTTAGTATAGGAGCCTTTTAAAAAAGTTTTCATGTAATAAACATGTACTTTTTACGTAAGTTTTGATTATTAACACTGTGAGAAAATATTTCATAAGTAATACATACATTTTTAACAAACGCCCTACATTTTGCTTCGCAGAAATAGAAGTACATTTACCTTCTACCATTGCTCAGATCGTATATCAGTAACCAATTTAATTTAACTTACCAAGAGCCATCAGTATCCACTATGAAATACTATTTCCATGAATACCTAACAAACTATTCGATCGATTTATTAAAAGCTAAGTTCGTCGAAGCACTCTCTACTTTTGTGCTATTTGCGTTAAACTAAAGTTTAGATTGAACATTTCCTGCCTCGGTTTTGCATTAGTTACATTAGATGTAAGTGATGAAAAGTGGACCGATGACCTGGTGAAGGTCGCGGGTAGCCGATGGATGCGAGACGCACAGGACCGGTCGTTGTGGCGACGCTTGGGGGAGGCCTATGTCCAGCAGTGGACGTCTTTCGGCTGATATGATGATGATGATGAAAAGTGAAACTACATCATTAGATTTTTGAAAAATCTTTGTTGCTACCCAAGAATCGAACCGGTTGGTTTAGAAAAAAAAACATCCTGTCCAACTGCGAACCGAACACATGGAAAACTAAAGGAATGAGCTCGTTTTTAATTTTCATCTAAATCGGGCTCGAAACTCCTTTCAGTGTTTTTCGATATTCCCCATAGTATCGGATTTGGCCATGACGGCACACTACAAATTCACCCTGTATACATAAGTTCCAAGGATCTCTTGGAAAATAAATAACAGGTGCACAGTGCGAACTTTCAGGTTAAGCTATACGTGCTGAGGTCGTTCCGTAGACGGGTGACTAACATACCAAGATTCCTTCGTCCCTTGAAAACCATGTTAAGCTTTTGCTCCCGGCTGTCTTTTGAACTTCTTTGACATTCGTTAAGAGTCTTCTTCTGACTTTTCACTAGAAGCCCGGAATTCTTACAGCAGTTTTGACAAGGGGGTTCGTAGTACTCAGTTACTTGGTTGTCGTGGTCAGATATGCAATCGTTCCCTGGAAAATACTGGTACTCAGCTGATTTCGATTAAAATGAGACCCGTCCCTTACTAAGTTGGGATAAGGTTAGGCAGATTGATATAGGTACATAAGTGCCATTTTACTGAAAGAACGGACTCATGTTTTACTCTCAGATATAACATGTTCAAAACATCGTACGGTAAGGGTATATAAACCGAAAACTCAACTATGAACATGTTTTTAAGGTATCCGTAAGAATCGAAACCCTTATAGATCACTCCGGGTGTCTGTTTGTCCCTCTGTCTTAACCAGGTTTCTACGGATCTACAGAGCCGATTCTGTTGAAATTTCGTACACATATGCACTTTTGTAACCTTAACACGAACGCGTTACGTAAATAAATAAATTTTGAGTATGGGGGTCACTAAAAAAAAATACACGCTGTATCGTGTGATATATCAAATTACTATGAGGAGTTATTAACTATATTTTTTTTTTTATAAATTTAAAATACATAACAGTTTTGAAGTTATTCAAGATATTAGACCAAAAATTACCATTATCCCCCCCTTATCTCCGAAACTACTGAAAAATTTTGAAATGCAGATAATAGTTCTTTACCTACAGACAGTTTGACTCGCACTTGGCTAAATTTTTACACCAGTTACACGTTAGTCAGAAACGTGTACGCACAATTAACATCATTCTAATATATAATTATTACTAGTCCAGCTTGTGGGACGCATTCCAATTAGCAAATTATATTGTTGAATTTAGAATTGAAAATGGAATCTTATATTAGAGACAATGGTTGTCGTTAGCAAAGTCTACAATTTGATATTCATAGACCAATCATTGAATTGGCTGAAATACTGTTTACAGACCTTTTCACTCTTTGTTTTATAACATTTCAATATTTATTCGAACGAGTTAGAAATAGTTTGAATATCATATATCTTTTCGAGAGTCTACAATATTCATACAGTTTTCAGAACACTCAAATTTCATTAGATTTTTAGTACATATTTTTAGGTACACCATTGATTTGTAGATCTCCTAACATACGACCATAAGCATGCTAACTAAAATATACAAAAAATTTTCCGAACAAAAAAATCTTATCACGTTTTTTTCCCCTTTACATTTCTAAATATCTGCCTCATAATTACCACGGACGTCAATTTTCCCTCCCACCCTGCTCTAATTACGCCACTATAGAGATCTCTGTTGGACATTTCAGGTCACTGCTAATGAGATTCTGAACTTGTCACGGAACCCTTTCGTTGGTTGCATTACAAATAGCAATGTGAGATAGGGAGGATGATAATTATTCTGATTAACTTTGAGATATGCATAATTATAAAATGCATCCCAGCTATTGAGGCCGAAAAAAAAGGGCTTTAGCTAGCCAAAGGAAGTCAGGTTATCCAAATTTCGAGTTGTGCAGGTCATACAAGCAGTCACTGTGTGCGTAGTCTCAGCGGAATAGTGTCGTTTTTTTTAATTTCAGTTTAGCAGATATTTAGTGTATGACGTCCTGTAATTGTGTATGGTAAGTACGAATTTGTGCATCCAACCATTAGGGAGTTATTCAACAAAAACAGTTTCCGCTGGGATGACGACATCCCAGAACTTTTTTTTCCCTATGGACGTACAAGAAAAAAAATACATACAATAATTAGTGTGTATTTGTGTGTATGTTAAAATGCAATTTGTGTGTCATGAAACTGCGGAGATATTCAAGTTTCCGCTGCGCTGACGTTTGGCTGTTTTATGAAAATCATATAAAACGGTTTGAGCAGAGCTGTATTTTTTTAAGCATGTTGCTTTGAATTTGTGTGTAATGTTTGCGAAAACAGAATTTGAAAAAAACATACCGTTCAGAAGATATATCCGTAAAAGTAAAATCAGGTTATTAGGTCCTAGTACTTAAAATAGGAACTCTTTTTCTTCTGAATTTTAATTGATCGTTAGCTAATAAATAACTAGCTTCTAGGCAAGCGTGCTCCATCTTCGACCACATCATCGCTTACCATCAGGTGAGATAGTGGTCAAACGCGAGCCTATAAATAGTAAAAAAAAAAACATAGCATTCTTTCGTTTGATACCCCACATGCCCAAGTATCCCCACTTCGAATTTTTAAGAAACCCTTTCATTTGCTGTTGAAAAAAAAATATATTATACACATTTTTAATTCTTTCTTATTTGCAAAATAGTCCAGCAAACGACCTCTAAAACTATTCCAAGTGTCAAATTGATAGCATTAGTAGAGAGAGAGATATCCAGCTGTGACAGACGGACAGACTTAGTCACACCATAAGGGTTCCTTTTTACCATTTTGGTACGGAATCCCAAAACCACAAAAAAAAAACATTTTTACTCTTATTATTAAATTGACTGGATACTGACATAGTTGGGAAAAGGTTAGGCAGCTTGATTGAGATTGACCTTTTATGATTACTACATGTTTTGCTACGAAACGTTTTTTTTTAATATGATGGCTATGAGAGCAAAAGAAGATTAAATTAAAGAAGGAGTCCATGCTACTTTATATGATAAAAGTGTGAAAACCGATTTGGTTAGCAAGGAGTGAATGCAAAACAAGCATTTTGAATGGAGTAAGGGCAAGATTTTATTAAAATTGGAAAGCTCTCACCTTCAAATAACTAAGATTGCAGACTGTACTAAAATAGGCCTTACCGATATTTAAATATGAGTGGGCCTACCCATCCTAGTACCATCGCCTGTCTAGTCATTTTACGATCTTAACACCGATAAGAATTTTTAATTCGATTTACGACGCAATAGTCACATTTTCAACATCATTGCTCAAGCATACGTGCTTACTTGCTCCTCAAGCTTATACAAAATCTTCAAACATCTCAGCAACACGTTCTAAGGCAGTCATGTTGCCGATTTTGTGTATTCAGACCATACCTGCATGCCTGTAAGTACCTAGGTAGTGCACTTACTACGGAGCGCTAGGAGTTTTAGTCAAAACACGATTAGAATATCAAATTCTTCAAAATTTGCTCTGCTAACGTTACTGCTGCAGCTTACATAAACAAGTACGTGTATAGAGGTATATATTTTACTGAATGTGGATCTTCTAAAAAGTACATGTGTGTTTCAAAGTTTCAGATAAGAAATTTGAAGATATGGAACATTCACGCTGCCGAAAACGTTAAATACACGGTGCCATTTAGTCGTCTTACACATTCTTTAAAAAAAAGATATTTATGAACATATGAAATCTTTAAAAAAATTAAAATATATATTAATTATCATGACGCATGACGTTGTTTGAAACATCCAGAAGCGAGAACAGTCCAAGCCTTATGTTCTCAGGACGGCGCGGAATGTTTTGATACGTAAACAATTAGCTGTTTCATAACTCTAATGCATAATATTTTGGTTGTACCTATTACCATAACGAATTATTAAAAAAAAAAATTGCACCTAGAGGTAGTTTATGTCTAGTATCTTAAATGGACTGCTATTGTAAGTCGACTAAAATGACATTGTGTATAGGTATATTTTAATGATGTATTTTTTTAACTGACCATAGCTCAAGTATGGGTAGTTAAAAAAATTCATATTTCAATTAAATATTATATGTACCTTTTGGCCTATGGCCGTCGATGGGGTATCGTGTTATCCAGTTTCCGAGTTGTAAGGTCAGATAAACAGTCGCTCTATGCAAAATACTAGTAATTTAGCTGCATTCGTTTAGACTGGAACTCGAACCTACTGAGTTAGGAAAAGGTGAAGAACCAAGAATAGTTAAAAAAACGTACCCTACAATGTAACACATCCAAGCTCCCGCTAAACGTGGGCCCAGCTACATGATCATCATCATCATATCAGCCGAAAGACGTCTACTGCTGGACATAGGCTTCCGTCAAGTGTCACCACAACAACCGGTCCTGTGCGTCTCGCATCCATCGGCTACCCGTGATCCTCACCAGGTTATGGGTCCACCTTGTGAGAGAGCTAAAGACGCAGCGTTGGAAGGCCAACGCTGCGTCTTTAGCTGCAACACTCCGATTTATTTAATTAGGACAGTGTACATTTTTATTCTTCCAATACTGGGCAAACGCTTCCCCATATTTTTTCAGACAGTCTTTTCTTACGCCCCACCTCAAACCAGCCCATGCCATGTCCCTAGCACCCATTGCTTGGAAACTTTTGCCCAGCACTAATAAGCGGCCAATATGACCCACTGCTATTTGAACCTGGCAACCTTTTTGCTCACTTTTCTGATTTCTGGTTTAGGATTCATTACATTTCATAAAAATTCTATACATTTTTAATATTATAACCATACTTTTTATGCAAATAAATAAATCCGTCCCAGTCGTATTTGACCGCGTATTCAGTCCCATGTATATGCAAGTAAATCCTAGTTGCATTAATATTTGCATTGTAGTGAATATGCAGATCTTTTAAGCTGCCTACATAAATGGCTAGCGTGACCAGTTTCTGTAAATGTTGGCAGGAGCTTATGCGCTGAATTTTATTATTAATTCTTTAGTTAGCTTTAATCTCTCGCTTTTGGGTTTCCTAAAATACTTATTGTTATGTCGTTGTATGAATAAGGCAACGATTTCTTTATTAACATGTTGATCAAGAAACAGAAGCAAGGAAAAGGAATAATCATGGATTTCAATAAAAACACTTAAAATAAAACAGTGCTGTAAAAATGTAATATTCAAACATTGTATACATTAATGCAAACATAACACAATTATAACAAATTTATTTAGTGCCCAATGGAAACCAATATTATACAACGTGTAACAGAATAACTCAATACCTCTTAAGGGCTCATTGTACTCATCATTATGAACAACTTTAACTATGGGACAAACACTGAAATAGTGACAAAAAAATCGACTTTCCCATACATTTATTTATTTAAACTTTATGTACAGTAGTGGTACATGGGCGGAATTAATGCAACAAGGCATTCTCTACCAGTCAACCTTTGGGTTAAAAAGACTACACTGTGGTAGGTGTACAACAAAAAAAAAACGCAAAACGCTTACGTGCGCATATCTCGACAAAATGTACTGAACAGTTGATATTTTTTTTCGAGATTCTGTTACAGGTTGTATGTTAACTAAAAGATGACAAGTTCAAAAAGAGACACACAAATCGAGGTGAAAAATCTTACATGATTGTTCTGTTACGGAGGCCTTATAGGGAACTTGCACGGCGTAGACTGTGCCATCGCAAATTCTATTTCAGCGTTGCAAATTCGATTTTCTTACCTTTTTTTTTGAGATGGGTTTGCTCTTGACTCTAGTCTAGGTCAGATATAACAGAGACAGAGTCAACAATGAAACGAGCTTACCCAGAAGGAGCCTGTTCACTCTGACTTTAAGACTTGTATACATGCCAATGACCTTGTGCATACAAACGGAGCTAACTACTCTTCTACGCGCCACTCCGCATTTTTAATTTATTATAAAAAAAAACTAACACATGTTTTAAAAATGTAACAATACCAAATTATTTTCGATTGTATTGCAAAGCAGTAGATATTTTTTTTAAGACTAAAATGGTTTCATCTCAACGATTTGGTGTTTTTTTTCTTATTATGTGATACCGACATAAATTTTGGCTAAATCAAATTACGAATAATATTATGTTAATTACTACCTATTTTTTTTAGATGTAATTTCGCAGTAAAAGCCGATGAAAAGTTGCTTCATCTGCACGCTGTCTTAAGCATTTCTCGAGAGAGCAGCTTAAAGAGAGGGTTGTAAGCGTTATAAATACATACTTGTCATTGGGACTTCCGTGCACGTCCCCTACACATATTGTCATTCTATCATCGATGACAACGTTTGGGATACGCCACGCTTCGTTTCTGTAGGGTACGTTAATACTAAACATTTTAGACATTTGACAGTCGTTTTCGCTGAACGAATGCTAAAGCTTAGAGTCCAAGGTCCATTAAAAATTCAACTAAGAGATACCTAAATATTACACAAACTACGATCAAACTATCATATTATCATGGTGATGATGAAAATAAATTAAAAGAATACCAAGAACGAGCTGGACACACACAAGAAGGGTTTTGTACAATAAACCGAAAACTTATTTTTTTTTTTTTTTGTAATAGCGGCCATATTATACACGGCAATAAACACAATCTGTTTTTTTTTTTGCCATAACGACAATATTTTCATTTCAACTCTTTACCTGTTACGGTTATTGACGTACAGCCTGCTGATAGACAGACGGACGAAAGAACAGCGGAGGCTAAGCTTACCTTTTGGCTACACGGAAACCTAAAAATTAACTCTAAACATAGAAACTCTTGATTTGCAAAATAGCTATTATGTTCAAAACGACAAAAGAGATGCTACTAAGGAAGAAAGACACATTCAGTGGTATAATACGCCATATGGTGTAGCGAAGAGGACGCTGTTCTAACACCAGCAACAATTTCTTCAGTTCGCCACGATCGCGTTCATCTGTAGAATAAAAAAATACACGCTAAGTTTTGAAAATATTCGAAGTAATTTGTTAGTACAGGACTCGACTTAAAACACTTTATCGCAGTTACCTAGCTTTTTTATTTTTCTGAGTAGGAGTTCTTTTGTTTAAAAGAAGGTTATTTAGGTATTAGGTTTGTGCTCAAAAACATCACCATTAATAAATCATTTTCGAACTTGGTGACCCAACTGAATTCAAACCAAAAGCCCGAATATTTTAATTTTCGAGGTAACTATTTCAATTTATTTTTCACTAAGGTTAACTTGGACTATTATGAATATCTAATAAAAGTATAAAGTATTCAATTACGTTTACCAACTGAGAAAACCTATGTATAATACATTTTTCACTAGGTAATGCTGTGTTTCTATTAGCCAAACCTGATTTTTTTTTATTCGAACCAGCAGTTCATGAGATTAGCGCGTAACAAACAAACTAATCCTTCAGCTATATAATATTGGTATAGATTACTCACTCCTGCTACTGACAATTTGCTGAATACAGGCGACGCGCATACTTTCATAGTTGTCTGTGATCAGGTCCAATAATATTGGATTTACCGCCGTCCAAATGATAGTTTCTAAAATAGTCGCAAAAATATATCTATGCAGTGACACAGCATAACCCTGAAAAACAAAGAAACAAACAAAACGTCCGATATGAGCGTTTATTATTATAGCGGTTATTATACACGGTGTCATTTTTATCGCCTTACAAAGGCGGCTCATTTTTTTTTTAAATAGTTAATTAATGCCCGGTGCCTATAAACAGGAAACGTTTCGTTTTTCTAACGGATAGTAGTATTTTCTACGAGGCGTGATTCAAACCCGTGCTTATAAAAAACGTCTCGTTAGATAAGTTACCGACAGCTTGCTGCGTACGGATGGGAGGGTATCGAATTACGGATAGTGGTCAAATGTATGCAGATGTCGGGCTATGGTGTGCCTATAACAAAAAGGAAAGGTCAGCGAGCTGTCAAAGTTACGAGTTGTTAATGATAGTGAATTAAGTAATTTAGAAAGGTTATCGGACTGGAGTAATCAGCTGAAGAAAGTAGTTGGAATCGAAGGAATTACAAAACGAGAGTCGACCGAGTGTCGTTATAATATTTTGGATACTAGCGAATTCCAAATTACATTTCGGCTAGATAAACCGTCTGTACAAAGTTTACTAGTCGAAATTTATCCACATCTGCTCATCAGGTATGTATTTTTGGCGCGGATTACAAAAGGGTTATTGCCAGACGTTAATAAATATTAGAAACAAATACATCATTCTGTTAATAGGTACGGACATAAAACTTTCACAAAAAAATCAAACAATGGATTTACGACAGGGGTCGGTCATAACTCAAGCAATAACAATAGTCTTATACATGTGTCGACGGAGGGACTCGGTAAGTTGGTAACCGAGAGCAGTTCGTCGCCGGTAGATGACGCAATTTTTTTTAGGAATGCCTAGTAAGAACTGTTATTTGTAACTCAAAAACAAACGTACCTTTTGTACAATAACTAGTCGTTTAATATTGGCATAAGATGATAAGTACAACAGAAATAAATAATGCATTAGAATTATGAAATACCCTGTTCATAATGTTTACGTATCAATAAAATGTCGCCGTTTCATTCCGCGCCGTCCTTGGAACACAAGGTTCAGACAGCGCTCGCTCCTGGATGTTTCGAACTACGTCGTTCGTCATGTTTTTTTTTAATAATTCAAATGTTCATAAATATTATTTTCTCTTTAATGAATGTTTAGTATAGTCATTGGATAGATAAAGTGGGCTGGTATTGTAAGACGACAAAATAGTACCGTGTATATTAGCGTTAAGTACTTATTATAAGGCTGGCTTTATAATTAATTTTATTCATAGGTATTTGCAATGCATATAAATACGTTGACTAAATCCTAAATATTACCAACTTAATTTTTACGGACATGAAGTTAGTATCACCATAAATCAAGGGGTTCCAAGGGAACCCAAATCAAGTATTTTGTAGTTTGAGATTCTATGCAACGGGCAATTAACTTATAACTAATGGATAAGTTCTACCATATATTAAACCGACTTTCAAAGAAAAGGGAAGCTGCTTCGTATCATATATTTATAAAGATCCCCGATATTACAAAACTAATAAGGTAACGATTTTATAAAATGCGGACACATTCATAAAATGAGTTTTGAACTTTAAATTTTGGTGATGACAATAATAGCACAAATCATAGGCTTGTATGTTTTTGGCGTGTTTCCAAGACTAATCAAAGAGTTAACTCGGGCTTACTAGCCTGCATTAGAGATAGCGCTGAAAACAAGTCTCTCTAGCTATAAGTTAATTAGTTAGCCCAAACTAACAAATCTGGCCAACTAAATAGTTTGCTTATTTTGGCGTAACAAACTGTAAGTAATATACCCATAAAACAACGACATTGACAGCTCTTGATCTCAGTTTAGTTACTCTAATCGCTTGTAGTTTTATTTATGATATTTGACCTAAATAAGCATGTTTTTTTTCAATCCAATATTATAAAAACTCTGACAAAACGTTTGCTTTTACTCACATCTTCCTTAAACGCAGAAAGTCCCCAGTACACATTGCTGAACATTTCTCCCAGTGCAGTAAGCAAAGAACTGGCTATCTGAAATTAAAAAAAAAAAAAAAAACAATAAAACGAGTAAAACTTTTATTATTAGAGTTTTGTTTATAAGTAACATTTAATAACTAAAAATTTTGAAGAGGATGACTGAGCATATTAGAATTAAATTCACCACTGTACTTACCATGGGTTTCAAAACACCGTCAGTGTTTTCCAACGTATCAACCAGAATCTCGTACATTTGAACATATTTGCCAACATTTAATCTATTACTAGACTGTTTACCGAATTCTGCTTCCATGTTCGCTCTTATAAGCTTCACTCGACAGTAGAGCAAGGAAAATATAAGAGCAGCAGTAAACCTACCGACTGCTAAATTTAAAAACATGAGCTCCGTTGCAATGAATCCAGCTTTATCAAAGACAAAGCATAAATCAAAATTAAAACTACAGAAAAGAAAAGAGTTTCCTAAGTTATTTAGTAATTTCAATAGAAAGGAAATCTTTATAAAACGATTTAATTTCATGAACAACTCTTTCGATCCAGGCAAGAAATCAATTGGATGTAAATATTTGAAATAGTTGTAGATATATACTTCTTGTGTTTTAAAGGAAATCGTTAAAAACAATATAAATTCAAAAGTAGTAAGTAACTTATAAATAGGCGAAATACCTGTATGAAAAACATAAAAGTAAAGGATTATTGAAGGCACTAACGTTGTGTATAGTGCAGCAAAAAAGTTGAATTTTTTTGAAACGTTAAAGTTCTGACGATATCCGAATATGAAGCGTATGATTCTTATTTGTTGAACATTACACATGAGGATATCACTAGAGATCATATTGAATAATGAATGATGTGATTTACTATAGCGTTTTGGTCAATAGTAACTGAAAAACCTATACGCTAGACGTAATTATATAAAAGCTGTAGAACCGATGCTCGATGAAGTAAACGTGTTCTTGAACAGGCAAACAAAGGAGACAAGTTAGCCTATAAGCTAACTGGAGCGACAATCTTTGCAGGCGGGCTGATACTCGTAGCAGCTCAGTAAGTGAAGGTTTTTTTGATCCAGTAGCAGAAAATCCTAACCAATGACCAAAGGCCAAGCACTGTTGGATTTAAAGAATATTCTAACTACATTTTTATCCAGCTCAGTGGAACAAACGAGTTATGTTCAAATAACATAACGTTGATATAAAAATAACAAGTGAAGTTCAGTATTGATACCATCAATATTGTATGAAGCTAATAATTATTTTGAACTTAAAAATAGCCACGAACGAACGACTATACAATAATAGGATATGAACGAGTGGTTCAAAATTTATTAGCTGTAAAGAATAAAGTAATCAAAAAATATTACTTTATGCCGAATGAAACAAGGAAAAAAATTAAATCTGTTCTGTGTTGTTTCCAAGGAGCCGTAAAACTAAAGACGCCGCTAGTATTACGGCTATTTCTCTATTTTATGAGTACGATAAATCTACTTTAAAGATGTTTACTGTTTGTGGTCCGCCATTTTATCTGTGACTGCTAACAAATGATTGTTGGCACCGTCGGATAATACGAGGTCTCTTATTGAGTATTATATTGTAAAACATCACGAATTTATGTATCGTCTAAGTTGTTCTTGATGAAAACTAGTGGTACCGGCGAACTTTTTAAGAGGATATATGGACGGCGAGACTTTGAATGTAAAAAGTCCAATGTCAGACCAATTTAAGAAATATTTTACAAACTGAAAAGAAGGATATACGTTGTGTCCCTATGTTTTCCTTTTTGATGATTTATTAACCGTATAAGCACTAGAACCCCCAAAAAAAGCTCAAAATTGTCTGATAAATCGCTGTCAAACGAGCCTTTTTTTTGAAAATCTTCAAATGACTCCTCCTCCCGTTCTGGGTGGAGCAGAAAGGAGTGTCAGACTTTTACTGACTAAAACCCACCCGTGATCCTCCTAATGCCCTTTGCGTTCCAGGGCCGCTTGAAGTCTTTCGAAGAAATTCCGCTACCCTGGCAGGCACTGGCCTTAGCGGGCCCCGTCTACTTTGCTGACATCTCTTTGAGGCGCGCGTGGAACACAGCGCGCCGTCGACTCGGGCCTGGTCCTGATCGGATGGCAAGCCACCCAACACTCGCCGTCCGCAGACCCGCGCCTATGGCCACCGAGCGACGCCCGAGCAACGCCCGTCCACAGAGCGACCCCCGGGGCGTCTTCTTCTATTGCGGCGGCTGGGTCGTGCGGACAGAGCCCTAGTGTACAAATTTGGCAACTATTAATCAAAAAAGGAAAACATAAAAACACAGTATACATCTACATTCTTATTCAGTTTGTGAAATATCTCTTAAATCGGTCCAATATTGGAGGAGAAAACAGGCGAGAGCCAAATCTCGAATTATGACTTTTTACATACAAAGTCTCGCCGCCCATGTTACCTCTTAACATTTCAGAATGTATTTTGCCGTGGTGTGTTTTTACCATATATCAAAAATGGCGTTGTATTTAATTCTTGTATGAGAAAATGACATTTGCACATACGTTTTGTTTTCTTTAATTTTCCAATGTTTTAATAATTATTCTGAAATTCGGGGCAAAGACAAGTCCAACAAACTAAAGATCTTCAAAATAGATCAAGCCGTTTTTGAGTTATAAATGGTGGTAATAATCCGACTTCTTCTATATATTCTAACTGATACTTACCGTCTTGAGGCAGCTGGATGAGACTGTTAGATACTTCGGAGATTTTTTTATTGATTTAAAACTCTATTCGCATTTTATCAACTACCGTTGATAAAATGCCACTTTTTATTTAGGAAATAGTAGTTATTTCCAGCAACGTTTCCGTCGGTCATTTAGATTGTGTAATTCTTATTTTCATCACTGTAATAAAACTCGATCTCGAATTCAATACAATAAAACCAATTTCCTCTTTCATTCAGGAAGATAAATATATTGATCTTATCTGTCAGTGCTATATTAATGTCCCTTGCAATAAATTCTAGCTCAAATAATATGGCTTCAAAGGGAGAATCGTCAGTATACTACTCTTTGTGTACCGTTAGCAAAATAGTTAGATCTACAATAAGAATAAGAATTTATTAAAAAGAAAATACTGATTATAAATTCGTGCAATACAAGAGCGTTTGGTTTCTTTACAAATTTAGCATCTCCAGGCAAATTTAATTAGCTTTACACAAGAAAAGAAAAATAACATCATAATAACCTTACATTGGCCTTAAACATAATAAAGAAGATCAAACGAAAACAATTTAAATAGCTTTAAATTATAGAAAAGTAAACAAAAATAAAAAGGGAAAGACAAGGCATGCCTTCAAACTGAAAGTGTAAAACAATTAATACTCCTGACTTTGAAATAAGCATATTATTGGCTAAATTATATAATTTAACAAAATTATAATTTTTTCCATTTTACGGGCACAAAACAAAACTTCGGTATGACTTTGGGAATCAAAGTTATGATCAACCAATCAATCAATTAATACTAACTTTATCCAGTTTTCATTATTGACTAAAAACTTGACGCGTTAGTGTTATTGTAAACCATAATTTTTTCTAGTGATAGGCACACGTTTGACCACTATCTTAACTGATGGTTAGCGATGATGTGGTCAAAGATGGAGGACGCTTGCCTAGTAACCTATTCACTCTTGAATCAAAAAATTCCAGTTTTAAGCTAAAATAAAGAAGGCTGTAATAAAATATAATAATTTATCATTGCCCAGTCCCCAATCTAACGAAGCCGTTGCATCGAAATATCGTGTCTTTGAAGCCTTGAATACTTTTCTCTTTTGCAAGCTGTACATACTTGTTGGTTGCTGCCAGTTGCAACGTAATTGCCTATACTTAACCGCAAACATGTATATTTGTGTAAGTAGGATATCGAATATGGAAAATTATATGATACGGTATGTCATATTATAAAACCAAAGAGGTTCTCTGATATTTACTTATTTATGTCGGCAACTCGTGGCACTTACTACCACTTGGAATCATCTGTAAAGATTAAATTAACCTTTTTGTTTTTGTATTTTATACTTAAACAGTAAGTTTTTAAATGACTAAACCCGTCAGGCCCGGCCGTCCCACATGTGGGGCGTGGACTATGTGTCTTTTAATTTGCGAGGCCTGACGGGTCACAATGTTTACCGACGACGGCCAGTCAAAGCCTTGCCAACGGTCTAAAATTGCGACTCGCAAACTAATTATCATCTTCCAGCCTTTATCAACATCCGTATTTAGCCATCACCACAATCCTCACCCACTCTAGCCATATTACGCACTAACCAAAATGGCGAACATGCAGTTAATACTTTTTGAGGAGTCTCGTTAGGTTAAGGACGTTGAATCATCCAAGGACCTACTTCGACAAGCGTTGCTTAGCCTTTTCCCATCCTTATTGTGGCCGGCTTCTATGCATCTGAATACCTACTATTCACATTTGTTGTTTTTACATAAAGCGACTATCTATCTGGCCACCACAACTCAGTAAAACGGTACCTCTTGATTAAACTGCTGTCAGATTTCGTGGCATCGTACTGTTTATGAAGACCTACAAATGACAGCAGCCTAACATGCTTTTTGAAATGCGCTCGGTGTGTAACGGGTCATCTACCTACAAATCGACCTCTTTTTCTTTTTTTTTGGGCGGAAAATCATCAGATCACTCCTTCCACTCCACCTACAGCGGAGCGTCTCTTACTGATTGAAACCCACGGTACCCTTACTCCCCTTCCCAAATGCCCTTTGCGTTCCCGAGCCGCGGTAACTCTTTCGAAAAAAATCCGCAAACCTGGCAGGCTCTGGCCCTGGCGGGCCCCATCAGTTGCGGTGATACCTCTTTGAGGCCCTTGTGGAACATAACGCACCAACGACCCGGCCTTCCTTCGGATGGTGAGACTTCCATCGCTTGCCGTCCACAGGCCGGCCTACAGTGGCGAGAATCGCACTGCGACTCCCGATGCCCCTCGACGCTGTTGTGGTAGCTGGGGCGTGAGGTTTGGCTCTCCCTCATGCGTCCCACCCCTTCCCATAGCCGGGCCGAAAGCGAGAAGTCCACGCCACCCATCGCCTCTACGAAAACACAGCGGTACTCCGCCTAAGATGGGGAAACTTCCAACATATGTTCCACCGTGTCCTCCAGGCAATCTACACAGTGGTGACACCCGGGCGTGTCCTCCCTTCGAATCCAAAACAGCACGCCTGAGGCGAAAGGTGAGGACCCCGTGGTGCCTCTTTTACCTCTCTTCAAAGAGGGAATAGCGGAGTTTCGCCCCAGTACAGCGCTACCACGCGCCACGCGCAGACGTGTTCGAGGGCTCTCGCCTCCAGTTAGCATGGTGGCAATCTGGCATAGAGGGTCGCCACCTCACCGGACACCAATCGGTACCCCCGGGCCAGTCTTCTGACAAATCGACCTCTGCAAATTTTGCTTTAACTCTAAGATCGACCCTTGCGGCTGTTATCATTTTGCCTCGAGCTCTTTGTTCTTTACTTTTTCATGTAGTTGTAAGAATAACTTTCATGTTATACACAAGCAAAAGTTACTGTACTACGTACTATGACGTCGATTATACTTCGACTGAATTCGAGAAATTCTCAGGTTGACCGGCTCGAACTTACAATACCTCCTTCAATTAAACATTTCTTCTCCCTGAGCGAAATTCAACCTTGTTACTGGTCATCAAGGTTGGTTTTCGACAGCAAATTATGTTTGCTCAACTAGGCTTTTGTCTTACTACCCTCAGGCAGGTGTTTGAATTCGGGTCGAGCCTAACAATGGAATTTTGAGATCATTTATACCTTATTTGTTTTGTATTGCTATTGAAGGTAATACCCGCTTATTATTCCAAACAGGTTTTAATAATATTGCTGAAGATTGAAGAAGTTTTAAGTACTTGGTTAATGTAATCTATACATATAATAATCTATACATATAATAAAATCGTAGACTAACCGTGTCTGTACATTGAATATTTTTCCATGAAAATTACACAGAAAACTCAGGAAAAAGGTGTAAAACACAAAAATGCAATTTTTGAAATTTTTGTCTGTTTGTCTGTTTGTCTGTTTGTCTGTGCGTTTGTGGGAGCATCACGCATAAACCACAGATTGGATTGCAAATATAAGTACTTAAAAATATTAAGTGATGACTCGAGTAACATTTAGCGTTTATTACATCAAAATCGACCCACAAAATCAAAAGATATTGAATTTTTAAGTTAAGGAAGAAACTTCCTAATGTATTCTGATGAGTCAGAGCGCCATCTATTGAGAAAAAATAAAATGCACGAAAGCATTCAAAATTGTTGAGTTATTCGTGAAACTTTTAATACGTGGCAAAATAAAAGTGACCATTTTTATACCTTTTCGTTATTTATCGTTACAATCGATTTACAAAATCAAAATATATTGAATTTTTAGTTTAGTAAGAAACTTCCTACTGTGTTCTGATCAGTCAGAGCGCCATCTATTGAGGAACCAAAAAATGCATGAAAGCATGAATGTTACACCAAAACACATTCATTGAGTTATTTGTGAAACTTTTAATACGTAGACGTAGCAAGATAAAAGTAAACATTTTAATACCTTATCGTTATTTATCGTTACATACGGGCTTCTTATTTAACGTCTTCTGCTGCCAAATATTTTGTCAGTTTACATGGTCGATAGATGGCGTTGCACTGATGACGCGTTTTTCTTGCGGTGTTAAGATTTTCCGCTGGAGAATGACCTCACACGATTATTAAGCACTGTCGTAGTTCGTAGGAATTTCGGTTTGGTCTCTGGAAGGTCTTAAACGAATAGGGGCCAAAATTGCTTAAATCTCTGAGTTGTGCTGGATTCGTTTAAAGTGCTTTTATCGTAGAGTCTTGTGATTTAGAACTCAGTAGTTTTGTGAAGTACTGGACGGTTCGACTTGCGGATCAGGGGGGCTACTCTCTAACGAAATCCGTAGTTTCGGGCTTAGTTGCGGGCGGGTGTATTCTACTCCGTATTACCTACTGACTTACGATTAGTCCCGAACCCGAACTGAGAATGAATGACAACACGATTTCACAGTAACTGTCAAATCGTGTTATCATTAGTTCTCAGTGGTTAGGTGATACGGAGTAGAATACGCCAGCCCGCAACTAAGCCCAAAACTACCGATTTCGTTAGAGAGTAGCCCCCCAGGCCTGTAGGGTTCCGTACCAAAGGTGCTGACTGGACCCTACTTCTAAGGCCTCCGCGATTGATTCCGTTTAGAGCGAAGCAACGAACGGTTGGATTTGCGAAACAAGGCTAATAATAATAAGGTACCGTACCAAAGGTGGTCACGGTGACGGGAGCGATCGATTTTGGTGGGGCTACTCTCTAAGTCCGAGGTCCGTAGTTTCGGGCTTAGTTGCGGACGTATTCTTCGGGTTCGGGATTAAACTTACGATTAATCCCGAACCCGAACTAAGAATGAATGACAACACGATTTCACAGTAACTGTCAAATCATATTATCATTAGTTCTCAGTGGTTAGGTGATACGGAGTAGTTTTTTTTTTTTAATAATATATAGGCATACGTTTGACCACTATCTCACCTGATGGTAAGCGATGATGCGGTCGAAGATGGAGCACGTTTGCCTAGAAGCAACCTGTTCACTTTTGTCTTAAAGACTCCCAGGTTGCCCGCAACTAAGTTTTTAATTCGTGCTAAGTATCAGACGGTTCGATTTGCGAGCCAAGGCAAATTATAGGGTTCCGTGCCAAAGTTGCTAATGGGACCCTATTATTTAAGCCTTCGCGTACGATCTTGATTCGTGCGAACCAAGTCGATTTTTAGGGTTCCGTACCAAGGTTGCTAACGGAACCCTATTTATTAATAAGCCACCGCTGTCCGTCTTCCTTCAGTTTATTAACCGACTTTTAAAAAAAGGAGGAGGTTATCAATTCGACTGTATTTTTTTTTATGTTTGTTACCTTATATAAGAATCATGAAAATCGGTTCATCCAGTCGTAACCGACTGGATGAACCGATTTTCATGATTCTTTTTTTATTTGAAAGCTGGAAAATGTAACCGACTTCCGAAACAAAACACTTCCGAAATTAAAGTTATTTTATACTTTGTAGTGTTTTGTTTTGGAAGTCGGTTACATTTTTTGTAAAAAAGTTTTTTTCGTTTTATTTCTTCTTCTTTTCTTTTGTTTCTCGCTGATATAAAAATGTCTTCTAGAAAAAGGTCGAATCTTTCACAATATAGCAAAATTCTCAAAGTCGGGTTTGTTCGAACACTATTCTAACTAACTCGAGAACGGCTCGACCGATTTTCATAGTTTTTGTGTTTTATTCGGGACGAAGACTAATTCCTTCGTCCGGAATAGCTTATAAGAATTAAAATACAAAAAAAAGGAGTATGTAGGTAGGGTAGGTAGGCAGGTAGGTAGGGTAGGTAGGTAAGGTAGGTGAGGTAGGGTAGCTATGGTAGGTAGGTATGGTAGGTAAGTAGGTAGGTTAGGGTCGGTAGGTAGAGTAGCCAGTTGACGGGAGCGAAGCCGCGCGGGTCAGCTAGTTTGTATAATAAATTGGTTTGATTGAGTGCGAAGAGATTAAGCTTAAAAACGTTAGATTATTTATTCTACATTCCAAGTAATCTTTTGGGAAATACTTCCATGGGACACTGTATTTTCTTATGTATTCGTTCATGCCAATTAAATAGTATTTAGAGTGTTCTTCTTCTTCTCGTGTGAGCAGAAAAGTCTAACGACCCCACACACCCTTGTGTCAGAGTTTCTGAACTGCCTCAAGGGCCTCTGACATGGTTTAACTGAAGACCGCCATTTGGCGGCCGGGTCCACCGGCTTATACGTGCCTTCCGAAGCACGGAATCATCTTTTTATCAGACAATCAGGTGATCCATTGCAATGTCCTAGACAAAGTGGAAAACAACCTTACAAAGTATGCTTTCCCGTGGGAATCGAACCCACGACCACCGGGTCACGAGGCAAACGCCAAAACCACTCGACCACGGAGGCAGTTAAAGTGTTGATTACACTGTAACCTCAAACTATTCGTGCCAATAAACGCCAAGCAAACTCAATCAGAGGAAAACCTGTGTAAATTTTTGACCGTGTGACGCCTGACTAGCACTCTGATAGCAACATTCTTTATGAGGGAGCACAATCATATAACAACCTGCCAAACGACATAAAAGAATGTAGTAAATTAAGCATATTTAAAAACAAATTAAAATCACATATTGTTAGTACGTATTGTACCTGCGATAGTTTATAGTTATATTGTCATGTAATTTTAAACTTAACTAGAGCAAAAATAAGTGTATTTAAGTTAATTTGTAAATCTCATTTTAAGTGAACTATGTTCTTATGAGAAATAAAGTTCTTTAAACCTAACAACTACAATCTGAATATCCGAAGCTGAAAGAAAAACATTTTTTTCATTACTTTTGAAAATCGGTTTTGCTTCACAATATTAAGAACGCAATAAATATTTTATGAAAGACATTGACATTGTAAGCAAGTCCCGCAATATGGTAGCAGATGTACATATAAACGTGGACGAAGCCAAGCGATTACGTACGCGGTTTAAAACACGTGGCTTCCTTAAGTTTCTGTCTTACTTCAAGGGAATTAAGCATGAGTTAACACCGTCTTTGCTTGTGTTCACAGTCGTTTTACACAAGTCAACTTTGGTACAAGCTCACGAAGAATGCATACAACACTCTTCATTTAGAATAACGCGTTTCGCGCTTTTATCTATACTATATATATAATATTATAAAGAGGAACGATTTGTTTGTTTGTTTGAAATGAATAGGCTCCGAAACTACTGGACCGATTTGAAAAATTCTTTCAGCCATGGATAGCTACATTATCAGGGAGTAACATAGGCTATATTTTATTCCCGTACTCCCACAGGAACGGGAACTACGCGGGTGAAACCGCGTGACGTCCACTAGTTATTAATATGTTTATTTCAGTCTTACATAGGTCCATACTTAACACACATTTAAAATAATATTAAAACAAAACAAAATTCACAAAATAAAATAAAAAACCATTCACAATACAGACTCAATAAAATCAAAATTAAGTTATAAAAATCAAAATAAAAACACAGTAATCTCAAAAATTAATATTCTCAACATAATCATAATCAACTAAAATCAAATTAAAATAAAATCACAGTACAAGTGCTATGCTCAACCTGCCCGGGCGGTGTAGTGCGACTGGCGTGTCCACTGGGATTAGAGTTACCGACTTTTTTGCACTCATGAGGAAGCTCAGGGCGTCGTTTTATTCACGCGTGCAATCAATTCAAAACGGTCTTGTAATTAATAATGTGTTACATACTGTGTATCTATTAAGAGGGATAAAATAAAAATAAACGATGATTATTATTAATGCAGGTGCTGTCAGTAACAACTCGTACCGTCGATTCGAAGAACATTACTGGTGCATTTTCATCGTAGACTAGAATTGACGGTATTTCCCCGAACACACTCCAACAAAAAGCACTTATCTATATTCACATTGTCAGCAGCGAATACCGTTTTATACTCCGTCCAAACTTTGCCTAAACCTCTATGAAAGCAAATCCATACATTGTTCTGGAAGTGGACAATACCGACATAGTTAACGGAGACTGTAAACCAAATAGACACCCTATCACAATGACTCTCGAACACGATTCAATAGGGACTCTCAAGCGTTAAACGTCTTTGAATTGATACCGTCTAATACAGGTTAAGTGGTTCGTAGAAATGTCAAGGTGTGTCAATCTCAGATTTGTGTGGAATCAGGGAACAAAATATTTGTGTAGATAGGAAACTCAATGTCAACTCGGGATTTTTTTTACCATTTTTTTTTGTTCCTAGAAAAACAAAGATCTCGATACTGTGGCTAGTTTACACAGTGCAAGCTGCTGACTTAACAGTAGACAGTTACTCGGATTGGCTAATCGTGTGCCAGTAGCTCGGCTCGCCTTAGCTGTCTATACGGTGATAGTAGCTGCCCAGTCTCTTGCGAGTCGCAACACACAAAAAGTAGAGGTCCCGCTCGCAACTGCCTGGCTAACACTGGCGAGCTACTGCCAGACGCGTCCGATCGATGCGATAGATGTCCTAGCTGTTGCGAGTGAAAACAAAAAATGTTTAATTCACTCGGATGCGAGCTACTATTCAACTCGCACGTGCCAGTAACTCTTAAGATACGTCCAAACGATGCGTGTTACTGTTCTGCAGCTTCTCGGCAGGCTGACTCGCACGCTAGCTCGGACTGTGTAAACTAGCCCGAGGAAATCCGCTTGGGACGATTTTCAAGCTCAAAAAACGCTTAGCAAAGTCGGTTCGTGCATGGGTAACCAACTTAACGTTACTCATTTGTTGAACTTAGTATATGAGACGCGACCCGCTAAGGTCAGTGCCTGCCAGAGCTGCGGAATTTGTTCGAAAGAGTCAACGCGGCCCTGGAACGCAAAGGGATCTAGGAGGAACACAGATGGGTTTTAGTCAGTAGGAGTCGGACAGTCCCTGGGAGTAGTTATTTGATGATTTCGAGCCTCTGGTTATGTTGACGCACAACTGACATTTAACTTTAGATGATTTTGATATACATGCGCTCTTTTGAGATAATAAACATACCGATTAATTGATTGTATTTTAAGTGTAGTGAGTAAGTAAGTTTCACTTCTACACATCCTTACTCTATGATAGAACTCGGGTATTTTGATTGATTCCGCTACACACTATTTGGTGAGGGCTCCATTTGGCAAACCTACTTAAAGTTGTGAAGTTATTTGAGTAGGTAGGTGTAATTTTGTCGTACAGGATTCAGTTAGGGAAAGTTGTTGAAGGCCTATCGATCGATGTCCTATTGACAGAACTTTGAGATTATTCCGTGAAGGTACGTGTAAAATACAGGACAAAATTTAAGGAAGAAACTCTGCAGATGGGGAAGTATCGATATTTTATAACGATACTTATGACTCGGTTGACTGATAGAGAATGCCTAAGGCATTAAGTTTGCAATTGAACCTTTGAGCATGAAGCCTGAATAAATAAATATATATACGAAAAATAAAAATCAAATCTGTTAATTCATTGTAAGTTACCATTTGGAGGAGGCTTATGTCCAGTAGTGGACGTCCTTCAGCTGATATGATGATGATAATGATGAACCGTAGCTGACAGTATCAACTAACTTTTGTAGCATATATTTGAATTTTGAAACAACAAACTGTATCAAGACAAAGTTCATAATTATTCAGTTGCAAAATATAAAACCATTTTTGTACAAATATGCTCACTTTAAAATCCACTAAGAATACACAATGCTCTGAATTCGATACTTGGGGGACAATGACCCTTTCCAGGTTTCACTTTGTTTCTGTTACGTCCTTTCAAACCGTATCGTAGACATTTGTATAAGAAACTATCCTGAAAAATTTCACGATTCTAGATCACCAGGCTGTGTTATTTGTCAGTGAATAAATTAAAAAATATATCTAGAAAATAAAAAAGTTACATTTCTATACCTTTTTTTTTAGTTTAATATTGATGATAAAGGCACGTACTTAACTAATTCATTAATTTTAGTAACTTATCTACCTTATACATTATTTAAATAACAAACTATTTGCACAAACAATACAAAATAAAACTCCTAACTATAACATGGCGTCAAAAAATTCGTCCGCATCGCTGTCGACTGGAAGTGAGCCCAAAAGACTGGCGGCATTGCCACGTTGTATGGCAATGCTTATCCTCTGTCCGAGGTAAAAGCCAGCCCTTGGGTCACGCGAAGTGTATTTTTAAGTATGAGAAATCGTCAGGTCTTCCGAAGTTAAAAAATTGGTTCTACATCACTGGCACCTATCCTAACAATATGCACATCCAAAAAATCAAGACAGTGCAATGTATTGCGACCTAACGCTTACAATCTGTCTACGGTAAAAAAAGGGTTTTTAATGTAGGTAAATATTAAAATCACCCTGTACATTGATACAGTTTTTTTTAACTTCAGTGTACTTTCAAGACAAGCTGCTTAAAAACGATTTAAAAGAGAAACTTAAAAAAAACCACAGGAGATCAATATCAGGAAACTTTCAAAGTCCATCTAGAATTCATGTATTCTAGGACGCAAAGACTCACTTAGTCAGCGTCTCTAGCTCTCAAACGAAGTGACTTTATTCAATTAGGAGGATGAAACTCTGAAGCGGGCTAAAATGTGTCAAGAAAGGGGTAAAAACATCCTTTTTTTGAAAAAAAGGTTCTTTTTATATGATAAAAGTGTGAAACCGCATTTGAGTTTCAATAGGCTCTAACAAGGCCAGGTAAAGCCAAGTTCTATTTTGGAATCTAAGGTACAGAAATGTGTTCATGGAATTTGTTCGAAAGAGATACCGCGGCCTTGGAACGTAAAGACCATTAGGAAGAACTCGGGTGGGTTTTAGTCAGTAAGAGTCTGATACTTCCTTCCGCTCCGCCCTGAACGGAAAGAGATATTTGATAATTTCCCATTTAAAAAAAAAACACCGGTAGCACTCCGGGAGTGCCGGCAGAAGTGAAAACTTTAGTATTAACGTTGTGTTTAATTATAAGTACAAAAATACTATCATTTATGAGGTAGAATACAATGTTTATTTATTGCGCTATCGTACACAAATATGACAATTTGCATGTTATTATTCATAATATTATATCGTTATTTATTTATATATTACATTAATTTTTATCTCTTAGAAAAATCAACTTTCATCCATAATTTCGTAATTCCGTAATTTCGTATCCTTGGATACGCGTGGCACGCTATACATAAACACAGACGGACATTCGCGCAAGCGCCCTATGCCGCCTAAGCGGAGCAGCACACTCAGGCACGGTAGAAAGAGTGGGAGATACTAGTTCCTCTCCCTTCCCCTCGATCTTACGCTTTTTCGATCAGCATCACGTGACCCTGACGCGAGTCCGTCTTACGCTTTTTCGATCAGCATCACGTGACCCTGACGCGAGTCCGTCTTACGCTTTTTCGATCAGGTCACGTGTCCTGACGCGAGTTTAAGATTTTATACCCATTACAGAAAAAGTGCTCAACGCCGCTAAAGAAGTTTTCACTTCAAAAAGTAGTTTTTTTTTTGATGGGTTTGCTTTTGACTCTTGTCTAGGTCAGAGATGACAGAGACGAAGTCTACAATGGAGCGAGCTTACCCAGAAGGAGCCTGTGCACTCTTACTTTGAAAAGATTAGGGTTGCAAGCGTTTGGAAACACAGACGCAGCCTTTGCTGTGCGCATTATAAAAGACGTTTGGAAGCGCTTAGAGCGAATTGGTGGAATAGCAACAAGGTAGGGATGGTAAGATGCAGTGCGTCTGGATGTCCGATGGTAGAAGGGGGCCGGTGGGATGAGGTCGTGGAGTTCTTGGGTACACTCACCGAAGTACAATCTGTAGAAGACCGACAAGCAGGCAACCTTACGGCGATGAGCCAAGCTATGTAGCTTGGCATCCACCAGTTTTAGATACCTATAACATGAATGTTTGAACTCTACAACGCCTTTTTGTCATCAAGATTATTGTTAGTTGACACAATTACTCAAATATAAGAAATACTTCATTATATTTAAAAGCAAGGTTGCAAAGTCCATTCCCCACATCTTCTACAAACTCAAATGCATACACGTTTGTCTGCAGTACGCGTAATGCATTTCCCGTGTTTCTTTCTAGAGAGAGTTCGTTTTACGTCTAATAAAACGTTAGCGCTATCTCTTATACGACTCAGTTCCTTTTATTTATTGTGTTCCTTTATATTTTTGAGAATAGGTAAGAGTTTAAAGGTTATTGGATTCTGTTCTGAAATTGATTAGTGTTGCACTTGAATATTACACGATTTTTATCATAGCAATAATAGAACGAATTATTGTTTGAATTTAGTGTAAGAATGCCAATACTAAGGTTGGAAATTATGTAACAGGCTTATTTTGAATAATTTAAAATCGTCGAGGTATAACCAGCATTTTTTTATTTATTATTATTTTTTTAAGATAAGGATTTAATGATTTATCTGATTCGTTGTTTCGTTGTGAATATTTCACTCTGTACAAATATTTTAATGAATACATTATTGTATTCATTGCGATGCGCAGAAGAAATTAAAACTACAACCTACTTGGTAAAACAAAAATTGTTAACCATTTCAGATCAATAGCATCAAGGTTTCGTATTTTCGTCTCAACATTTTCTATCAACGTCAGTCTGACTGAAAGACGTCCAAAAATACGATTGCGCGATTGCGAAATTGATTAGTGTTGCACTTGAATATTACACGAGAGTATTTGTTGAAGACTGCCATGCTTGGCATCCGTCTAATAGATAAGGTTCCAAATCGTTTAGATCCAAAGATGTACGGAGACGACAATGGATGAACAGGGGGACTAAAAAGGCCACTTTAGGAGAATCATAATATAAATCACACAACAATCTGTCAAGTTTAATTTTCATCTTTATCGCTAGCGCATTGGGTTCAAGGTTGATTGAGAAAATTTGACAGTGACGGGTAGCGTGATTTGCTTTCAAATTTGAAATGCTTTTTAGACCCGTAGATAATGAAACTCAAATGAGAGCTGACATGGCAAAGCACGGTGATGACAGGTAGAGTGAGGCGTTGACGGACACCTAGAGCGGACTAGAATAAGAAACACTGTTTGTTTACATGTTTTATCAATTATTATTTGCTAATGTCAAAAAAACGTATATTTAGCAAAACATCATGTCTGAATTATGTTAAATGAATCACTCACATTTCGTTAAGAAAGTTCTACCCTCATATTATTTAACTAGCTGCTACCCGACCTTGTGAAGTCGATACCTATCCTACGGGAAAAAACGTTTCATAAACATCTATAAAGCCGTTAAGACGTCAAGATGTAACAAATAAACAAACTCACATGTAATTTTATCAAATACTAGCTGACCCGCGCAACTTCGTGTGCGTCACAATTTTCATTACTGCTCGGCTCCTATTAGTCTTAGCGTGATGATTATAGCCTATAGCCTTCCTCGATAAATGGGCTATCTAACACTGAAAGAATTTTTCAAATCGGACCAGTTGTTCCTGAGATTAGCGCGTTCAAGCAAACAAACAAACAAACAAACAAACAAGCTCTTCAGCTTTATATATTAGTATATATTAATTATCATTTATATTATTTATTAAAGTCACAAAACATATAAACTAACATCCTGCCTGAATTACCTTAATTTCATCAGGAAAGTTCGGTTCTCTTATAATGTTATAAAACCGATCGTCAATTTAGGTCAGGCCATCGTTCAAAAACACCCAATAAATTTCGTATTCCAAGAAACCCGGAGCTGCAAAATTTCACCAATTATATTTCTAATTTCCGAATGCTCGTTACTTACCGGCGTCGTCGGTCGGGGATAACCACGAATCGTCACAATTACTGAAGTCATTTCCTTTGGATTTTTAACGATCTCCTGACTAATGCTGATAAACTTTGGCAATTTACTGGATATCGTTTATTGATATATCCAGTTACGGCATGTAGTTTTTTTATAATAGCAATAATAGAACGAATTATTGTTTGAATTTAGTGTAAGAATGCCAATACTGAGGTTGGAAATTATGTAACAGGCTTATTTTGAATAATTTAAAATCGTCGAGGTATAACCAGCATTTTTTTATTTTTTTTTATTTTTTTAAGATAAGAATTTAATGATTTACTTGATTCGTTGTTTCGTTGTGAATATTTTCACTACACAACAAATATTTTCAGTCTGTACAAATATTTTAATGAATACATTATTGTATTCATTGCGATGCGCAAAAGAAATTAAAACTACAACCTCAAACTTGCTCAAACAAAAATGTTTTAACCATTTCAGATCAATAGAATCAAGGTTTCGTATTTTCGTCTCGACATTTTCTATCAACGTCAGTCTGACTGAAAGACGTCCAAAAATACGATTTTCATGGCAATCTTTTTTACAAAAACCTTATTTTTCGCTCTAAACCCTAAAAGCATCTTAGGCCTTGCTTATCAAGCCCAGATTACGTAAATATTAAAGCGACGAGAACTAAACAATTTTTTTCTAAATTAACGCCTTGAGCAACATTTTTCTCGCGAACCCTTGCCCCATTCTACTTTAATACTGTCCCTAGATTCTTAACTTTTAACCTCGTTACGCCTTTATCGTCATCTCTGTCTTGGTCAACATATTTTTGTATTGTTGTCCCTTTTACTCCCATGCCATCTACGAAGTTTGGAACTAACAAACTGCTGGTACCCACCGGTGCAGTTTACGCCTGTGATAATGAATTAACTTTTGTTTATTTGTCACAGTAACTTCATGAGTTTGATGTAAGTACATGTGGTCCCGGGTTTTAGTAAACAGCTTGTTTGCGCTGAATTAGTAATTTCGGGGAAGATTGGATTTTGTTACTGTGTTTGTTTGACTTTATAACTTTATGTAATTAGTTTGTTAAGTGCGATGGGATTTTGTATTTAATTGAGAACCTTGCAGGCTTATCGTTTATACCTATGAGCTGATGAGGTTTAATAGATAAGCCATTAACTAGTAATATTGATTTTTAGGGTTCCGTTGGTCCCGGACTGTCCGTCCGTCCGTCTGTCAGAAATGTTCACAGAATGTGTAGTTCTATTGCCGCTATAACAACAAATAATACAAATTAAATAAGAAAAGTGTTTTTTTTTTAATACCAAGTTTCTGAGGTACTTTATCAATCGATTATCTGTCCGTTAACGCACGTGTAATTATATAAAAATAAATTTTGTGTACAACCAAAATACGATATCGATAAACTTTTAATAGTAGATATATTACTATGAACATCTATCCAATAAGTGTTTACGCATCTAAATATACATAAACTTTATCAATTAAATCAGTTTTACTCATGATTCTGTATCCTTTTATTTATATTTATTTTTTGTTATCTATTTGGCTTAACTACTTTTTATGCTGCTCCAGTCCAGTTGGCGTCGATCTAGTCAACGCGCGCTCCGCTCGCGCTGTAGCTCTGTTTCGCACACGAGTCACAGCATTATACTGAGCGATCATGCCCGAATGTGACGCATATCTTCCTAATTTGTGCAGGTTTCATATTTATTTATTTTTTATGGCGTGCATCTGACCTAGCGCTCATAAATTCTTTTTAGGATTTCGTACCCGAGGGGTAACCATCGCAAACCTATTACTAAACCTCCGCTGTATGTCCGTCCGTCTGTCAGCAGGCTGTATCTCAAGAACCTTAATAGGTATACAGTTAAAATTTTCGCAGAGTGTGTATTTCTATTGCCGCTATAACAGCAAAAAATAAAAATAAAATTAAATAAAAAATTAAGAGGGCTTGCATTAGAAACGTGTTTTTTTTTCGTTTTATGGTACGGAACTCTTCGTGCGAGAGTCCGACTCGCACTTTGGCGGTTTTTATGTATTTTTCTTTCAATCTTAAATACTAAATAATATAAGATAAAATGTTGCCTTACTTCAAAATGGGTGCTACTAAGCATTAGTCTCGACCTCGCCTGAGCTATCTGTCATACGAAAAGAAGAAAACATTATTAAAATCTGTCAATTACGCTCAGAGTAACTCCTCGGAAAAACAACACGCCTAATGGTTTACAAAGGTTTAGTAAGATTATGGTGTGGGTTCCGTAGAAGTAAGATTTTTTTAGCCCGGTTTTGGTTGATAAGTTTTCGTCTGAAAATGCTTTTGGAATAAATTAGTGGAATTAGCTTTATGTGAACTGTCAATACCATACCGGAAGACGCAATGTTGGAAGGCCTCCCACAAGGTGGACCCATGACCTGGTGAAGGTCGCGGGTAGCCGATAGATGCGAGATGCACAGGACCGGTTGTTGTGGCGACGCTTGGAGGAGGCCTATGTCCAAGAATGGACGTCTTTCGGCTGATATGATGATGATGATGATGAACTGTCAATACCATGTATCGCCGCCAGTGGTAAATGACAGTTCACTTCAAACTCAAAAGCTCAAGAACAGAATTGAACTGCTGTCATTCCACTTTGATTAGATGGATTGACAGGTTCACTTTTGTTCACTTCATACAAATTTTCACAGTACGAGTTTTACAGAATAGCAATACTTATAAAAAAATAACTAGCGACCCGCTGTGACTTTACACGGGTACAATTAATCGACACAATTGTCCTCGTTTATTGCTCTTTCTATATATGAAAACTATATCAAATGATATGAAAGCAAAGAACCAAAGTGAGACATAAATTTACTTTTTCTTAAAACTGTTGTAATGTCATTTTCTTTTTGTTGAATATTAAAGTACCTTTTGAATTTTAATAAACAATAAAATAAAAATGCATTTTCTTTCTTTAGAATTCAGTACCCAGTCTTGCGAATTTTCGTTTTATGCATAAAGTTATTGCAGTTAATTATTTTTAAGAGCATGAATTTTATAACTGTCCTGCTAATTATTATTGTGTACTCTTATGACTTCGCGATTGCACTTTTATTCATTACTAGCTGACCCGCGCAACTTCGTCTGCGTCACAATTTTCATCTATAATATAACTCCTACCCTACTCCAACCCTACTCCTACCATACTCCTACCCTACTCCTACCCTACTCCTACCCTACTCCTTCCCTACCAACCTACCTACCCCACCTACCTACCTACCTACCCTACCTACCTACCTACCCTATCCTACCTACCTACCCTATCTACCTACCTACCCTATCTACCTACCCATTTTTTTTTGCTTTTAAACCTTCCCTGTATTTTGGCGAATCCAACAAAAAAAGAATGATTAAAATCGGTCCAGCCGTTCTCGAGTTTTAGCGAGACTAACGAACAGCAATTCATTTTTATATATATAGATTTCCTTTTGCTTCTAGTTTGTATACAAGATACACCTACTACTGAGTGACTGTCTGACAACTTACAGCTGAAACTACTAGATAGTCGTAGAAAGCTTCTTTTTATGGCTGGGAAATCATCAAATGACTCCTCCCGCTCTGGGTGAAGCAGAAGGGAGTGTCAGACTCTTACTGACTAAAACCCATCCGTGTTTTTCCTAATACCCTTAGCGTTCCAGGGTCGCGGTGACTCTTTCGAACAAATTCCGCAACCCCGGCAGAGTCGTAGAAAGCTGAGCATGTAGGTTCCATGGGAAGTGTATGTGACTACTTAGGAAGGATTTACTGAAATTCCTATGGGAGCGGGATAACGAAGTCGTGGGCAAAAGCTAGTCATTTATAAAACTTTTCTCTTTTAGAGACTTCATTCAATTTTATAAGAAAATCTCTTTTATAGTTTCTGCCCTATAAGGAAAAATGCGTGAGTATAAATGTAAGTATGTGTCTTATAATTTTGGGACACAGGTTTCCTTTTGTTGACTTGCAGATCCACCACGCGGATCCAGTGTAGGTTGGTAAATGTCACATTATACTATCGACTTTTCAGGTTTCCTGACAATGTTTTTTCTCTCACCATTTTAAAGCAGTGCTAAAATTATAAATACTCACTTGTTTAATGAAACTTGAGCGAATTCTATTTGGATCCATTGTTCACCCGACGAATTTATTGTAGCACGAACTAATACTCTATAATAAGTACTCAAAACGCTTCTTCATCTCTCGTATGGAACCCTAAAGTACAACATAATAATAACATCACAAAACAGTTGCCTTTATTAACGTTATGTCTGGTCCTGAGCTTATGAGTTGCTTCCAGATGACACTACATTATTCTCCGGGTCTTTGAATATGTACTTAATGTTCCATGTCATTAGAAGGAGCTCAGGGCAAAAGCATAACAGCCGCACGGGGCGATCTTCAAGGTTAAGCGACGCTTGCCGAGGTCGGTCTGTGGATGGATGGCCATTGTAACATACCGAGATTCCTCCGTACCTCGGAATATAAACAGCCACACGGCTAAAATACAGATAACAGTTGCACGAGTCCATCTTCAAGGTTAAGCGACGCTTGCCGAGGTCGGTCTGTGGATGGATGGCCATTGTAACATACCGAGATTCCTCCGTGCCTCGGAATATAAACAGCCGCACGGCTAAAATACAAATAACAGTTACACGAGTCCATTTTCAGGGTTAAGCGACGCTTGCCGAGTTCGGTCTGTGGATGGATGGCCATATTAACATACCGAGATTTCTCCGTGCCTCGGAATATAAACAGCCGCACGGCTAAAATACAGATAACAGTTACACGAGTCCATTTTCAGGGTTAAGCGACGCTTGCCGAGTTCGGTCTGTGGATGGATGGCCATATTAACATACCGAGATTTCTCCGTGCCTCGGAATATAAACAGCCGCACGGCTAAAATACAGATAACAGTTGCACGAGTCCATTTTCAGGGTTAAGCGACGCTTGCCGAGTTCGGTCTGTGGATGGATGGCCATATTAACATACCGAGAGTCCTCCGTGGCTTGAAACGGACGTTAAGCTGTTGGTCCCGGCAGTCATTTGTAGATCTTTAGCAGTCGTTACGGATTGTCAGAAGATAGAAAATCTGACTCTAACTTTGCCAAAAAGTACTCCGTTACCCAGTTAATCGGTTGTGGTGTTCTAACAGGCAGCCGCTCCACGTAAAATACTGGTATTCAGTTGAATCCAGTTTGACTGGAAGTTGAACCCAATGTAGTTGGGTAATGGTTAGGCAGAAAAATATTATTATTGAGTATGCTTATCAAGTTAACATCGGCTCAATAATTTCCAAGAATAAGAACTTACCGAGTTTGAATAAAATACCCGGAGTATTAAAGGCTTTTTAGACGGCTCTGGGATCAATTATGCTTAAAGTACTTTTTACATTTACAGAACGTTTGATTAAAATAAAAGTAAATTATGATTGGTTATGGAGAAACGATATAAGTAAGAAATAAAATAAAATTTAGGTATATTTGTATCAAAGTGTGTATTTTAATAAAATAACTCATACTGAAATGATACTGAATTGAATTGATAAATCTACCTATTTAGTTAGATTTATCAAATCTTACAAAGTGTTTAAGTAGCCCTTATATATATATAAGATTTATTAAAAAAAAAAAACGAATATTTATGAATACATTTTAAAACATTAAATGCAAACCGTAAGCGTAAGTAGCGATAACTTCTTCCAAAATTGTCATGAATGATTAGTTACATTAGCAAAATATTTTTTATGGTCACCATCAATCAGAAAAATCCACCTTACTTGCATTACCAGATTTAACAGTTCAAAGAATCTCAAAAAACATTGATTTATTCACATCGCACATTTTTAAAACTTATTTCTCCAAAAGTACTGAAGCATATGTATCTGGTAGAAAGCCTTCATTGAATCCACTTAAAGTTAATTCATGAATAGCTATTCTCTATCTGCCAATACCATATGTCAGTGACGTTTGGTTCGGTCAGTTGAAAAGGGTTGACGTTAATACAAAGGCAGAGGATTAATTTACTTTGTGCTCTCACAAGATGCTTATGAAAGGAATCATAACTAATAATATTTAACTGTGGCAGAAATCAAAATATCAATTTTTTATATCTTTGACAATTCGCTTAGTATTTATACCTAGCTTAGGCCGCGAATTCGTACTCACATATTCCGTTCCTGTAGGAATTTTGGGAAATCTCTACATGCTCACCTACACTCCTCAAGGCAACTTCATGCCAAATTTCGGCTTTCTACGACCAGCAGTTTTGGCTGTACGTTGTCTGTCAGTCATTCCGTCACTCAGTCAGTCACTAGTAATAGTAGAATTTTATATATTAGGAATACTTATGTAGCGATGTATCGATTTATCTTACGCTGTCCATATTTTATTTCAAAGTATCATAAATTCGAGTTGCTGCATATTAGGTTCTTATAGCACACCCAAAATTTACCCGGTGTTGTTAAAACTCCAAGTAATAGCAGAATTCATAATACCTAACAGAATTATATTTACAATTAACTTTTATTTTATTAAAACTAACTTTTCTGTATTATAATTTACAATTATAATACAGAAAAGTTAGTTTTAATAAAATAACTTTTTATGTTATTTGTTTATGATACTAGCTGACCGGCGCAACTTTGTCTGCTTCACATTTTTCATTAATGCTCCGCTGCTATTCGTTCTAGCGTGATGTTACAAGCCTATAACCTTCCTCGATAAATAGGCTATCCAACACTAGAAAATGTTTTCAATCCAAAGCAGTAGTTCCTGAGATTAGCGCATTCAACCAAACAAACAAACCAACTCCTCAGCTTTATAATATTAGTAGGTACATATAGATGCGGAATAAGAATTTGTCAAGACAGATATATTTTTATCACACAAACCAAAACAGTTGCCTGTCCACTGCAATTTAGCCTCCAAAATCAAGTTACCAAAACCGTAATTGCAAACTCAATCCTATTTATCCACTTCTTTTATCAAACTTTGAGTGGAGGAGGCAATCAGTGTTTCGTTCAAAAAAGACTCGAAATCACTTAGAGATCTATAGCAAACAAACTCTTGGTGGAAAAGACCTTTTATCTTGACAAAAAATCGTTTCAAATGGTTTACAGAACTTTTATGTACAAAAAGTTGAGCTTTTAAATTCAATTAGATTTATTTGAACAGGTTTCCGGGTCTCGGATACAAATCAAAGCAGAGGTGATTATGTTGTTCAACATTTGAGGATCAATGTTGTTGATAGGTTCAATGAAGTTGTCATCTCTTTGAGTATTTTTGAAGAGAAGTGGATTTTCTTCAACTCCAATTGATTTGCTTGAATTTTAGAGATGTGAAAATATTGGCTTAAGTTGTTTTTTTTTACAATATTTAGAAAATGGTTGTCCTTGGTAGCAGTGTTTATTAATCTCAAATCCTTTATCGTGGGCATTGATAGCAGTTTATGGAGTTTTATTTTTATGGTAATCACAAACAATTTGTTTTTGATTACCATAAAAAAACAACGAATTCAAATTGTATATTGTTATTCGTCTTTCATTCATACTCTAATTTCACTTCACCAAACTATCATACTAAAATAGTTATGGCCACAGTCAACATCAAAGCATACCCTTTTTTATTTTAGGTATGGGAAATTATCAAATGAATCCTTTCACTCTGGGTGGAGCGGAAGGCAGTGTCAGACTCGTACTGACTAAAAGCCATCCGTTTTCTTCCAAATGCACATTGCGTTCTAGGGCAGCGGTGACTTTTTCTTACAAATTCCGCTACCCTGGCATACCTGCTTTTTAAAATTTTTGACCATGCATCATTTTTAAACAACAGCATTGTTCTACAACATAATTTCTCAGTCAATAATTCATTTTTTACAGTAACATAAGTCACAGGTATTACACATTCCAAATTATACATTTCTTATTTATTCAGACAAAGTTCATAACGATTGGGCACATAAATAAGCTAACAAACTATGTCACCATGTTCCAGTTCAGGATAGACTGACAAGTTTTTTAACCAAAATCAGAAAGGGGTCCGAGCTTCTATGGCAGCTGGCCCCGTGCCGCCATTTTGATTTTTACATCTAAGTACATTTATACAAACAAAAAATGTTAGCAACATTTTTTGCAAAGTCACTATGTGAGAACAAAGGTTATGCCACAATGGTTCTATGCCCGTTCAAAAAGAATACATTTCAAAGCTGTTGTCTTTATTTTTAACTCAATTAAACATTTCTTGTGGCTCGTTTAATCATTAAAATGGAGTCGACGACCGCCGTTAATCTTATAATTCTATTTCCGAGTTCTCAATTTCACACTCTTTATTTAATTACCTTGATTGTCCTTTTATTTCATTATCACGTTCTTTGGCTTGAATTCACTGGACGTTAAAAATATTTTAAAGTTAATGTTAATTTCTTTTGCTGAAATAGATCGGTATTCTCAATCCTTACTATTTAAATTCGAATGTGATTTTTGTTTATTTCGCCTTAATCGACGAATTTTTTAGATGTTTTTTACAGGGATGAATGGAACCCTGAAGACGGTTATTAGCTGTGAAAATTTATATTAAGGGGTGTGAAGTCACCGGCAAAAGTTAATGGGTTTATATTTGAAGAATATTTGTTAGTAACAATATAGTGTGTAAAACACTTGATTTATTGTATCATTTACCATAAGATTTGTCATTCTATTGTATTCATTAAAGTCTTAATGAGAATTATTATGTTTTTTACTTGTATAAGCGACTCAAAAAACACAAAATCGATAAATGCTCAGTCAAAGTTCATATTTACTCATTCATTCATTTATTTTATATTACAGGTAAATAGATAGGTTCCTAGAATAAGTATTAATTGTATCACTGTAACATACCCATGAGGTGTACAATATTATAATTATGTATGTCAATGGCTATGTTCGAAAAAGTTAATAATAATACAATACACTCTTAATTGTTAGTGGTTGCTATTAATTGCAGTGGTTGTTTTAATCAGCCTCATTTTACATTCATTTTTACATAATTTATACGGTCATACAATTTACAATTTATAAGTAAAAAAATAAAAATAAGTTTAAAATGTAAATTTTTAGCCTACCTCATCATACATGGTCATGCAATGTACATTAAATAAGTAAAACAAGTTTTCATACTGTGTAAGTTCGTTTTTTATAATTTTTAGTAGCACCCATAAGCGTCTGTAATCTATGTTTTTTTGTCCAATAGTAACTTTTCTAGGTTAATTATAAAAGAATCCAATAGTATGCCAAACTATCAAGGACATATGCGTGAAGAAGTCTATTGATTTGATTACAAAACAACAACATCAAAAATAGCTTGACTTAAAAGTTTAACACAAAGTCATTTCCAAACCAAAATAATTTACAAATAATTGTAAAACATAATCAAAATTCAAAACAACCATCGAACCAAACGTTTGAATTACAAACTTATGATTAGAATCAACATGTTTATTCATCAAGCTGCCTTAAGTTTCTTCAAAGTTACATAATTTATACAAACAAAATAAACAAGACAGATGAATACGAACACAAGAATCAGTAAACTTATAACTATGGTTAGCACTAGTTCTATTTCTAGGTACTGAGCCCACGACATGTTGGCGGCGGGTGCGCGCAGATGTCTCGCGCCGCCGTGACGGAGCACGTGCTCCGTCCACCACACTGCGCGCTCCAGTGGAGGCTGAGGCTGATCGTACATGAGAGAACGAAGTTTGGCAACATTTTGACGATAGCTAAAATTTAGAAGAGGAAACATTTTAAATATTTGGTGACAAGTTGACAATTTGGTTGGCAAACAGCCCACTTGAACAATTCCCTTGATGGAAATTGCTTTGGCTTGGTGATGATAACCAAATACTTGCAAAAATAGAAGAACGAGATACTAAACTTGTGCCATGTGACGAAGATGTTTCGGAAAATTATATAAATTAAATAAATAATAATGTAACCGTTTTTTTTGGCTGTAAAGATTCTCTTTGGAAGGCCTCCCACAAGGTGGACCGATAACCTAGTGAAGGTCGCGGGAAGCCGATGCAAGCGAGACGCACAGAACCGGTTGTTGTGGCAACTCTTGTAGGAGGCAGTGGACGTCTTTCGGCTGATATGATGTTGATGATGAATTTTTTTTGTAAAATTGTTTCAAAGAGAACCTGATTTAATTTATTACAATGAATTTTAACTGAGGAACTTGTGACTACATAACAAAATCCACTTAAATCGAACGTCGAAATTAAGATACGCTTGCCATCTTTTGTTTGACCATCCATTACATACTACCTTTCTTTCGAGCCTCGAAAAGCATTTTATGCCTGTGGTCCCAGCGGTCATTTGTTAATTTTGACAGCCGTTACGGTTGTTCAGAAGCCACTAAACCGTCTTTTATTATTGACTAGTTGACCCACGCAACTTCGTCTGCGACACAATTTTCATTACTGCTCCGCTCCTATTGCTCTTAGCGTAATGATATATAGCCTATAGCCTTCCTCGATAAATGGACTATCCAACACTGAAAGAATTTTTCAAATCGGACCAGTAGTTCCTGAGATTAGCGCGTTCAAGCAAACAAACAAACAAACAAACTCTTCAGCTTTATATATTAGTATAGAAGTAAAGATTTGTGGAGGTTAGAGAGGCAGTCGCTCCTTTAAAAAGACAAATTAATTGTATCAAGTGAATGATTAAAGATATCATGAATAACAAACCTTTCATCACTAATGACTGTAGTAATTGCATTCTTGAAGTGTTCCTCATCAAGTTTTTCAAAGTCTATTTTGATTCCAATCTTGTGATGTTCATATCTTTCTACATTAAACCACTGGTCACCCAACATTGGTACACCGATCAGAGGTACTCCTGCGGTGATAGCCTCGTCTGTTGATTGTAGACCTCCTTGTGTTATGAAAAGTCTTATTTTAGGGTGTCCTGAAAACGAGTACTTTTTTTGCATTAAACGTTGCAATACGTTTCTTTGTTCATTGATGCTGTCATGTTGACATTAAATAATGAATGATGACAAAAAATATTACTCAATTACAAAAACAAGTTATCGTAATTTTCTAAATTACGCCAAATCATGTTAAAATAATGTTATTTGCGTCAAACTTTTTGTTGGAAAATGTTGCAATTTACATAATTTAATAACTTTATGCTATTATAAGTGCTGCTTATTTTTATCAGTTAATATGTAATCTCTTAACCCAAAATCATTATTTGAATATCTTTATTTCTGTTTTGGATATTCAGAAAGTGAATAAATGCAGGTGTGTCAAAAGCCGCCATTACAAATTCATTGGCGCCCACCATAATTACTTACTGAGCAGATCTGACTGCGGCAGCCATTTTGATATTCTGATATTGTCAGTTCGCCCAGGCAGCTCATCTTCATTCCACTTCATCAATACGTCATACGGCAGCTCAGATAGAACGTTAACTATTTTCTTGAGAGTCTCTGGAGTGAAATGATCCGCATTCACATTCGTACCGAAACTGGTATAGATAACACCATTTTTGGATGCATCTAAGTAAGATTTGAGTTCCTGAAATAAAAAAAAATTACGTAGTTTTAACAGTATCAGACTGAAGTGGGTTTGGACGGATCATATTATGCACAATGCAACAGGCTAAACCATTGGGCCAGAATCGTACACATGAGAGCCAGAAGATGGCGTCGTCGCCATGAGACATTTTTGTATGATTTTTGCTTGTTAAAGTAAAAAGGAAATAGTAATATTGCGTTGAATTTAAATCCATTGGTATAAAGGCAATAAAATGAGGAAGTTTGTGATAATACCAATATATATATATTCTCGTACTTACCGTTGGCAATTCCTTAACCAGTTTCTGATGTAAGCCACCCGTATACACTACACCTGGTGGGACAGGGCGAATACCTTCAAACACTGGATGCACATTCAAGAATAGCATATGCACATTCTTATACAATTCCGATACACTTGGTGTTTCAGGTCCTAGCACCTTTCTTATAACTTCAGTTTCAACAACTTCATATTTTGCCGATATTCTACGAAATATATAAAATTTTAACGTTTCGACAATTTTTTCCCACCCCGTCAGGTTGTTAGATCTTTGTCTAAATACGTTTGGATACAACAATGGATGGTCAGGAGCTCCAACTGCTTCTAAATTCCCAGGCATCGCTCCAAATGAACTCATCTGTATAACAGGAACTTTGTAGATATGAGAATATAAAAGTGCTGGTCTTACGCAGGCTTCAACAATTAAAAGATCAAACTTCTTTGTTTTATCGTTAACTAAAAGTTGCACTTCATCTGTTTGTAGTTGTTGCAAAACTATATCCAATATAGTTGGAAAATACGTTTCAATTTGTTCTTTTAGATTATGTGTATTTCCTTTTGCCATTGTTTTCAAAAGTTTCTCTGACCATATGTTATATGACAGATCATGGACGTCAATTTCTGTAATATTTTGTGGCGTTTGTCCATTTGGGAAAGCAGGATCAGTAGTGATGATTGTGACTTCATGTCCTTGCTTGGCTAGTTCCTGAGTGAAAGGTCGGAATACCACTTGGTGACTGATAGATGGGGTGGGGAATACTGCCAATATTCTTGCTGCATTGTTTGCACTAATCACAACATACACTATACACAAAAATAACAACATCTTTACAGCTTGACTATGCGTTTCACACTGTTAGTTTTACTTCTAGACCTCATTAGCATGTTCATGCATGCTTCCTTTTTTTAAAAAAAAAACATAGTTTTCTATTGATAAAAATATACTTCACACAAATATGTAAAATATTAACTAGAGTCGTAAGGTCATTTGTGCTTGAAGGTTGCGATAACTTTGAAATATGAAGATAATTTTAATGAATCTTACTTACGAAGTTATGATGACGATTTATTATTCACGTCAGCGGTTATTCTTTGAAATTATGCGAGCCTGCCCGTATTAAGGAGTTTCAATAGAATACGAGGTCAGCCTTGATTGTAGTCCAAGATCCCAGAGCCGGCAGACGTTACTTATTGTGGCAGTAACAAAATGCATGCCTACCTGCTAGCTTAAGCCGACGGCCAAACGCCAAAATACAATTAATAATCTACACATTTTCTTTTGAATCTGGCTCTGCGATCTTGTTTTGTTGTTTTTTTTACCTGAAGTTATTTGCGTTTCTATCTGTCCGTCACAATCAATTTTCTCCAAACCTACTGTTACTGAATTTGTATTCAGCTGTTAGCTAGATACGGGCGAGTATGGTAAATTTATAAAATTTTAGCATGAGGGCAGGTTAGGAGGCAAAATTTGAAAATGGGGAACCCTACTAAAGCTTTTCGGTATTAAATACTTCATTTTAACCGCTTTAGTAAAAAAAATCATGGTATTATCCTAGCCAATTCCCAAAAATGTAAGAGTTACATTCCAGTGTCAACGAATGTAATTGATGAGGGTCGCGGATAGCCGATAGATGCGAGACGCACAGGACCGGTTGTTGTGGCGAACACTTGGGGTAGCCCTATGTCAAGCAGTGAACGTCTTTCGGCTGATATGCTGATGATGATGATGAACGAAGCTGAATATCAGTATTTAACAAAAAGCGACTGCCTACGTAATAAAACACGATTTCAAAAACTTATACAGGCTACAAGTATCGGGACACCAGCTGCATATTTCAAATAACTTGCTAAGTTGAAGTAATTAAGGCAATCTAGGTTAGTGGTAGGCACATGCTCGAACTTTACCACGTACAGATGTACGAGAACGCTGCTATAAGGAAAACTTTTGAACGCTTAAGTGGCTGCAAATAGAAGGAAGCTTGGTAACTGAGTTGACAGAGAAAATTTTAAACACGTATAGTGCTTACAGATTTTGGTACTAAATTAGCCCACGTGAGCGAAAGATTTTTTTTAAAGTGGTAAGACGTCCGTTGGGGCGAGATTTAATGATTTTTAGGGTGTCTGTCTGTCTGTCCGTCTGTCACAGCCAGTCTGTTCTCTGGATCCAGTATGGGGGTCGCTTTTGGGGGTCAAACTAGAAAATTTAAAAAAAAGTTTTTGAACAATATCGTGTGACCTATCAAATGAAAGGGCTTACTGTGCGGGTTTTAATTATATATTTTTTCATAATTTTAAAATAAATTGTTTTGAAGTTATTCAAGAAATTAGACGAAAAATAACCATTCCCCCCCTTGTCTCAGAAACTACAGAGCCTAAAATTTTGAAAAAAAAAATGGAGATAACAGATCTTTACCTAAAGATTACAGGAAAATCTATTAGAAGTCTGTAGTGTTAAAATAACATGTTAAAAACATTAAATTCGTTCGGAACCCTTTGCACGCGAGTCCGACTCGCACTTGGCCAGTTTTTTAGGAGAGCAAACTGAACGCCCGTACAAAAAAAATGGAATTCTAATAGGGTCACTAGTGTGTCTGTCTTTCACTGCCAATTTTATCCGAAGCTGCTGTATCTGATTCGGTATACAGTTGTAATTTGGACGTTCTCAATCTTGGAATAGGAGAAAACCCCCGAATACAATTCTGGGTAAAACACTGTGCTGTAAATTTGTCAATAGGCGATATGCTGAAGGGTATGATAGCTCTTTCAAAATTCAGTTGCAAGATGTGACTATTATGGTCAATACTATGATTTGAATTAAGAACTCAACTACATTCGTACCCGCTCCTAGCAGCGGGGGCAGACTTGCCCCGATCGCCAGAATAAATTTCCGTGCTTTCAGGCGATTTTGCCATACCTATTACTGGAATCAAAAGTAGCTCACAATTTAGGACCCATTCGTTTTTAGTGTTAATACATAATCCGTGGTGCTTGACAACTGGGCTTATGTCCCTTGGTGCCTATTGGCCTAGCTCTATTCTGTCTCCTGCTTGATAAGGAGGGATGTGGAAATTACATATATATTTTTTTTCCTTCTCCTCCGCTGTACTTTTCTGATTAAATTCGTTGCAGGATCCAAGACAGTTAAATCGTTTCTCCGGGACTCGTCGGGCTTCATTGGCTCGGCGTTTTTCTGGTGGTCGCCACTGTTGATTCTGGCTTTCGGGAGTTTCAGTGGTTGGGAATGTGTGGCGGGCTTGTCCCAAAAAAAAAATTGCCCCGATCGCGGCCAGCCACCTCTCTTCATGGCTCGCGCACAATTTTCTTGGAGTAGTTGTGAAAAGTAGAGTATTATCCTCAGGGATAAAGAAAACCCTCGCTGCATTCAGGATTCTTGTTATAACTCTTCCACTTCGCTCGTGGGTTTATCTGGAATCCTTCAATAACGTTCGGGATTCAATATGGCGCCCGTGACATAAGACACTGCTCTTTTATCCTCCGTGCATAATTTATTGTTTACGTACAGTCGAAATACATTATCGATAAACATTTAGAAGGGGAGATATCACTGTAAACATGTAATCAATAAGTGTTTACGCATCTCTAATAAACATAAACTTTAGCAATCAAGAATACCCGTGTTTATTTAAGTTAAGCTATATCTTGGATCAGAAGCAAACAACATTTCATATCTATTAATTAAGCTTGAAATGTCGTGTTATGTTAAAAGGAAGAGAATGTAGCACAGTGAAAAATAAAAACCGCCCAAGTATGAGTCGGGTTCGCACAAGAAGAGTTGCTTACCATAAACCCAAAAAAACACGTATTTTTGTGGTTAAATGATAAATGATATTTATTATGCAAATAGGTTACAAGTAATTTTTTTACACGTCATTTTTTTGAGATATTAATCTAGATGAGGCCGGATGTTTCCTAGCTGACTACCCTGAGAAGAAACACCGAAACAAACTCAGAGGTCACAGTCTCTTTTGAAGTCCATACAATTGCCAATAACATATGAAAAACATGTCACAACACAGACGTCCACTGCTGGTCATAGGCCTCCCCCAAAGGGGGGGTTTACCATAATCGCCACGCTTTGCAGGCGGGTTGGCGATCGCAGTGTATGGTGATGCGTTTTAAAAAGAACGCTGCTACCCATTCTCTGGTGAGTCCCTTAGTCGCCTCTTACGACACCCACGGGAAGTGATGGGATGGTATTATTATTTTACGGTACCGGCCGACACCATACGGCATCTATAAAATAGAATACTCCAACTACCAAGTAAGTAGTAAGTGTAGTAGTCTATTCTCGACGTTATAGCGATTCATGAGATACGTAGAGATGCAACCGTTCCTTATAAATAGGGATTACCTCCACAAATGTCCGCTTTTCTAAACACTTTCAACAATCAAATGGTTCTGTATATGTCTTTAACCAATAAACTTTTTTTATTCCAGTAACATAAATGGAGCGATACTGCGGGAATAAAATAACACCTTCATAATATATCTATACAAACAGCATGGGATAGGAGTAAAATTAACAAGTATCTTACGAACTCCAATTACTTATTAAATCTATTAAATCTGAGCGATGGTTTCATCCATCAGTCTCCCAACTCTAATTAACAAAGTTTAGCCAAATAGAATTATAATTAAATACATTCCAGAGATATTTATGCGTCGAATAAGACTTGAGAAATGGCGGGAGTTTAGTAACTATCTGCCGGTTTAAAATATACTTTATCAGGTTTTCGTACCCAAAGCGTAACCCACGTTACCCTATTACTAAACCTCCGCTGTCCGTCCGTCCGTCCATCTGTTTGTCAGCTGACTGTATCTCAAGAACTGTAACAGGTAGACAGTTGAAATTATCACAGAGTGTGTATTTCTATTGCCGCTATAACAACACATTATAAAAAGTTATCAAGAAAAAAATCCCATACAAGAATCGTGTTATTTTCAGTTTTATGGTGGCTGGTTTTTATACTACTAGTTGATGCTAGGGTTAAGGCTCGTATAGATGTCAGCTTCAAAGAACAAAGAATTTAATACAAATCCCTACATCCCCGCTTAAATTTGAAATGTCTAAAACCCCTTCTTAGTGTTCATCTTCATCGTTCTTTGAAGCCTTTTGCAAAATTTAATGTTCCTAATCCTAGTAGTTTTGGTTGCGTGTTGATATATCAGTCAGTTTTGCTTTCATGGATGAAGCCAGCGACTTCGTCATGTGGGCGGAACCTTGGGCACTTGTCTCACCGCCGGCGAGGAAACGAGTAGCTATCGACTATTTACTCGCTGAGGAAAGGGACAAAAGATATAGATCTCGTATGAATAAAGAGAGACACATACATTCATAGTCGATAGCTGGCTGTTCACACTACGGGCGAGCGGCTCTTACCTCAAGTTGATCGCAGTGACAAGAGCTATCAAAGATTGTACTCGCTCAGCGACACTCGCTCAGCGATGCTCGCTTGGCGGTCGGAACTCACCAAACAGCGGTAATTTCTACCTATAGTGCGGGCCGGAGCGAGTATTGCGAGTAAAAGCCCGTCGCACAAAAGCACTCGCTGAAAGCCGAGCGTCAAAACTATTGAACCTTTTCACTCGCTACTCGCTGATCGCCGGCGATGGTACCAGTGCCTTACGTTTTAAAATATTTGTATATCCTGAATATCAGCTTTCTAGACTAAGTAGTTTAGGCTGTGCGTTGATCGTCAGAAAATGATTTTAAAACTATAGATAGACTAGCTTTTGCCTATTTTTCCCGTTCGTTCGGAAAATCCAGATGGCTCTATCTTGTTTAAAAAAACCTAAAAGGAATCAAATGTCTTTCAAGATTATGTTTATCGAATAGTTAATGAAGAAGTGAAACTTGAAATTAATAATTTATTAGCTACTAAAAGTTTTCAAACAGATGCTTTTAATATTTTGAGTGTCCAGTTAATAGATGTTTTGATTATTTTTGATTTCCCAAGAAAAGTTTCTTGGACAGTCTTCATGCGACTGCTCCTGAAGAAATGCAATTAATTGTATGTTTTAGGCTTGTTGCTGAACGATTACCAGAAATGGTCCTATTTTACTACCAATAAATTTCAAATGCCTGCCTGAATGTATAAATGCTCACCAAATTGTGTTTCATGAAGTACTGCAGGCTGTATTTGAAAGATAAGAGGGACTTTTTTTACGATGCATACGTGCCCAAACACTCCGCTTGTCGAAAACATAAATCTAAATACTTACTAATATATAAAGCTGAAGAATTTGTTTGTTTGCTTGAACGCGCTAATCTCAGGAACTACTGCTCCGATTTGAAAAATTCTTTCAGTGTTAGATAGCCCATTTATCGAGGATATATATCATCACGCTAAGACTAATAAGAGCGGAGCAGTAATGAAAATTGTGACGCAGACGAAGTTGCGCAGGTCAACTAGTTGTAAAATAAGATGAAAAGGACCTGAAAATTATTAAATGTCCTATTAGCGTCATTGTAATTATAACATCACACCATGATAAACTAGTCATGATTTTTATAAATTTCTTAGAACTGAATAATCCTTTTCATTAATGTACCAATACTTTGGGCCAAGTTTCTGTTTTAGAGCTGGCATTTTTAGTAACTGGCATGTGTTATGATCTGATAAGAAAAACTCATAAGTACTTCCTACAGATCTTTTTAGATTGCTAAATATGTGGTCTATGCAGGAGTTTTGACATGTAGGTCATGGTGTAGGAGGATATCCTTAAATTTAATTGAATCTCTGCCATTTTTTAATGTATCTATGTTCATTATCTCCTGATATGATGATCCATTTTATCTTTTAACAGTAATTTATAAAGCAATAATTTAATTTTTTTAATATTTGAGTTTGGTACTCGATAGATACAAATAACAATACAATGCATGGTGGGTATTGCATTGCAATTATTTGAGTGTTACACCGCAACACTCAAATACTTTTTCAATACGAAGGTATTTGAGAAATTCAATATTTTTACGATCTATCGACTTATGGACTAGGATGCAGACGCCCCCCATTTTTCCTATTTCCTTGAAAAGGAACTGCCAAGTTTAAATTTCTTAAAATTAACATTGAGCTCATCGCCCGACTTTACAAATGTCTCTGAAAAACACATAATCTGTACATTAATAACACTTATACAGTCCGTTCAAGCTTACTTCTATGAGATCAATTTTGTTTAGTAGTCCAGCTATGTTCTGATACATAAAGGTGGATGCATTCTCACTTTCATTATTCACGAAAAAACATACTGCTATTTTGCTGGTTGCAGCCATTTATTAAATAGTAATTAAAACAAAAAATTTATGAGATCAACAATATGTCTTTATCATCATCATCATAACAGCCAGAAAACATCCACTGCTGGACATAGGCCTCCCCCACCGTTTGCCATAATCGCCACGCTTGGCAGGCGGGTTGGCGATTGCATTGTATGGTGTTGCGTTTTACAGAGAACGCTGCTGCCCAGTCTCTGGTGAGTCCCTTAGTCGCCTCTTACGACACCTATGGGAGGTGATGGGATGATATTATTCTTTTACGGCACCATACGGCACCGGCCGACACCATACGGCGGTTAACTATATGTTCACCTACTTGACCACAATTAAATACACCACACGCGCCATAAACCCACCATTGAGACTTCCAGCCCCTACATCTCTCTTTGTGGTCCATACGGTTCATCGAGCCATTATTGCAGTCAGTAAACACAATCCAACAATGGCTTGAAGCCACGTCTTTCATTCATTGAACGCAAGCTATTGAGAACGGCTGATACCGTTTTAATAGATTCTTGATGATGATAGCATATTGTTCGTGGTTTTGAATTAGAAGTTACGCTGGAGTATTTTTGGGGAGTAATGTAAAGGTTTGTGCCTTAGAGGGATAGCTTTTACCCGCTTTTCATAAGGATGAAATACTTATTATAAACTTGAAAATTAATATAAGGTGACTTTTAATTTATTATCAACTTCCCGTTGGAATTTCGATAAATCATCTCTTAGTGCTCCGCTACACTCCCCAAGGAACCTACATGTTTAAGCTTTCTACAAGCTGTAGTTTTGGCTGTGCGTTGTCTGTCAGTCACTCAGTGAGTCAACAGTAACGGAAGAATTGTAAATATTAGGATTTTTGAGGATTTGGAGGAATAATTGCGAGTCGCCTGGACTGTGTATATGTTGGTCACAACAGTGCAATTTTCCATATGTGCGGTGATTCACTGTTATTTGTTCATTGTATTGATTTTGTTTATTTCAGTACTTAAACGGTCGAATATTTTATACATTTTTGAGTATTGATGCGCAATAAATAATTCCTTCGTTTCCAGCCAATTTCTAGTTACCCGAAAAATTAAGACATTTATAAACAGTTACAAACATTCGAACTAATCTCGGTGAACAAACGTAAAAGTTTGCGTTAAGTTTAAGTTTCCTGGCGACGTACTGCAAACACATGGGTGCCACCTTTGCGTTTTATGATTATAGAAGGTGATTTTTTCAAGCCAAATAGAATTAAATATCACAAAAGATCATCGCCTCAGCTTTTAGTTCCTTATGTAAAGAATTCACGTGTAAACTTCTAAGCCGAGAGGAATTAGGCTGTTTGTTGTCTATCAGTGAATTTAAGAAATATATTAGTACCAAAGAGAAAATATTTTTGGTCACAAAAAGAAATACTAGTGCAGAATGTTTTTATAGATGACCTTTCCAGTAGCCGCACACATGACTTTTTGAAAATAGGTAAGTTAAATACACATTCACTGAAGGATAAAAAGACGTATAGTCGTTGAGTTTTATACTTTGTAGAGATTTTTTTTTCTTGGAAGTTTCACTCGTAGTGGGCATTAAATAGCGCTCTATTTCTAATTAATACTTCAACCCACAGCCAAATTCAATGTGTGACCAAAGTTTTGTGCAAGTTCAATTTTAAAGTTTGCTGTAGTTTTGTAATGAATTTCCGTCATTTGTTACCTACTTTGTACTGTATTAAATTTTGTTACAATACTACTCCCCAGGTTACCTGATGGTTCCTCTGAACAGTTATCAAACAAAATACTTTATTTATTTCTAGAAAGAGTATGAAAAATGATATTTATTTTGTAAGTAATTTAACCGTAACATTTTTACACACGTCAATCTTTTTTGGTCATTTAAAGCTAGATGAGGCCGGTGTATAAGGGACTTACCAGAAAATGGGCAGCAGCGTTCTGTGTAAAACTCAACACAATAAACTACGATCGCCAACCCGCCTGCCAACCGTGGCGATTATGGCTAACACCCCCTTTGGGGGAGGCCTATGTCCAGCAGTAGACGTCTTTCGGCTGTTATGATGATGATGAGCTGTTTTCCTAGCTGACTTTCCTGAGAAGAAACACTGAAACAAACTCAGAGGTCAAAATCTCTTTTAAAGTCGATACAAATCATAATGGTCAAATCATATGAGAACCATGCAGGCTGTCTAAGGTGGTCTTTTGAGGAAAATGCCACACAGATTTGAGTGGACCTGTCCAGATAGTCCAAGCATTTGTCAATGGCAATGAATCTATTATGAGTACGATCCAAATTATACAATCAGACAGAATAACATTCTATCAGTGATATAATAATGTCGTGGCAGAAAACACCGGTTACTGGCTGTTCCAAGTAGCCGTACTATTGCACACTCCAAGTCACCTATTCCTAGGACAGTAGCCGCTATTAACGCTTTCCTGGACTCAAACACAAGTCGTGATATGTTTGCGGATGAATGGAAGATGATACTATCAGAATGTTTGATTTTTTGTGAGAAGAATGTATGACTGGGTTAAATAAATTAGATGTTAAATAGTGTAATTGGCTTAGGCGATTTTATAAAAAAAAAAAATTAAGACAAAGCATAAATATGGTTTGATGTTAAAAGTTAAAACATAATGAGGGTTTTCAAGAAAAATTACGTCACTAGTTAGCGCGACGTCTTTGAAAAAGTCATAACTTTGACGTATCTAAACATGACGTTGACGGCAGTTTAACTGATGCCGAAAAACATAAGCATTTCGACAGGATCTTGCTACCTGAGGCTCTAGACAAGTGACATTTTATGAGCGAATGCGATTGGCGAAATCTATATATACTTATATCTATACTAATATATAAAGCTGAAGAGTTCGTTTGTTTGTTTGCTTGAACGCGCTAATCTCAGGAACTACTGGTCCGATTTGAAAAAATCTTTCAGTGTTAGATAGCCCATTTATCGAGGAAGGCTATAGGCTATATATCATCACGTTAAGACCAATAAGAGCGGAGCAGTAATGAAAATTGTGACGAAGATGGGCAACTAATATCAAAATGTAAGGGCTTGATCATGTGACGTTTCGACAACGTTTGTCAATCCCATACAAGTTTGACGTTTTGACAATCACCTTCGCCACGCTGCCGCCAACAGAATGTCATTTGTCTAGGGCCTCTGGGCCCTTTTTAATATAACTGACAATGCGAAAATCTGTCAAAAACTGGCATAATTGTCACAAGCTTGCGATTTGTTGTTTAATTAAGCAGTAGCATGAAATAAACATCTAATGTACAAAAATGTAGAATTGTCAGATTGTCGTTTGTCACTTGTTACCAGTTTTATTAAATAGGACAAAGCAACTGGTAGTTATGCCTTCATGTGGTATCTCAGAACAGGATCAAAAAAATGTCAAGAAGCTAGTGAGCGGATTTTATCTATACATATAATAAAACAGTAGAGACCGTGATTTCTGTACATTAAACAAAAGTACCAAAAATCGAGTAGGGGTGATAATAAAAGCTATAGAACACAAAAAGAGCATGTTTTTGTCTGTCTGTCTGTCTGTCTGTACACGCTAATCTCCGAAAATACTGAACAGATTTTATTGGGGTTTTCAAATTTAGATTAAGCTATTTGAGCAACAAGTCTTTGTTTCATTCAAATTGGTGGCCGGAAAAAAAAAGAATAAGAATAAAATTACGTATCAACGTTTTGTTCAACTTTCAACTATTCGTTTAGTTTAGCATAAAATTAGGCTTTAAAAACATATTCTTAGATATTGTAATCATCACGCTATATCTTCGAGGAGCTAAGCAGTCAGTAACCATAACTTAATATAATATCATCAAACGTCATCTGAATTTGTAGACCCGGCGGTATAACGACTGGCTTCCGAATGATTTGGTGTAAGTTCGAGCCCCAGTTTTCGCAACTTTTTAAAATTATTGTTTGACTTATTTTTTACTTTTTTATATTTCTGCTCTAATATTTTTGCTGGCCGCGACTTTTCGTTTGCCTGTACGTTTACACGTAAAATGTGTAGAACTGGATGTGACGAAGTACTGAAATTCCAGATTGATAACTTTTACACATAAAACTGATAGAAACTTGTGGTAATGTAGATGAAATCAACTTACAACGTAACAGAGATACCTGCAATGCCATCTATTGACCCAAATAGTACTTTCGACGGCATGACATGGCACAAAATATCGTTTTGAATGAATGTAATATTTCAATTATCAAAAATAAAACGAACTCCAAACTAATCTTTTAACAGTTCAACTTCATATTCCATAGATGGCGTTATGCATTTGATCTCATTTGCGCGGTGTTAAGATTACAATATTCGTCAACTTACGCGTGCTTTCAATTGCGAAGCTTAATAAGCTAAAGCTGCTCAATAAGATCTGTACTATGGCGGATTTAATGAATGCCACCGATGCTGCAATTATCGTAGCCACCTACTAGGTCAAAACAGCATAAACAGTTAACCATCGACTCGAAAAGACGAAGAAAAATGAACCTTTACAGGCCTGAAGGTAGGGGTCATGTCACTCGCGAGCAGGTGGCGAAGTCTCATGATAGAGAAGTCGCAAAAACAGTTGTATTAGATCAGTTAATCGGATGTCTGTGTTCCAAAAACTTGACATCGTTACGATTTACGTTCGTGGTTCCAAATTAATTGAGAATCAACTTTATTCATAAAGTAGTTTCTTATCTTCGTAGTTTGAAGAATAGCACTGTAATTTAAACACGTTAAAGTTCAAATATGCAAACATATGGCCTTCTTTGCCATAAAGAAGGCAATTGGAGGTAGCATCACAGAGCGACCTACACTGCAGTCTTCTGCATTGTGAATAGGTCGTCCAAATGGCTTGGAGACGCGACGTATGTGTTCGCGATCCTCAGCATTGAGGAAACGACGATGAAGAAGAAGATACATCATTTTACGAGTACTGTTAAAATTTACTGACGGCGTATATCACAATCCAGGTGGCTAGGTTATTTTAGAAGATAACCTGTGTTGTCCCGTTGCTTCGGCATTAATTCATTTCTTCTGCGTACGGGGAACCCACCGACCAAGCAGCAACCATCAATACGCATTATATTGACAAATGTTTGTGGGGAAAATATTTCCGTGATCCATGATGAGGGGCATGGAAGAAATAGTACACATTATCCTATTGAGTTCAATGATTGTATTAAATATTTAATTTCGAGCAAAAGCACTCGGCTGAAAGTCAATGTATGACTTTCAGCCGAGTCCAAGAAGCTGTTATAGTAGCTGAAATAAGACTTGGACTGATTACTCCGGTGACGAAGATGTAATCATTCCCAGAATGTCTCTCATTCCGAATTATTTTCCATTTATTTTCAAAACTGTTAATTTCCCAGTGAGGCTATGATAGGTACGTCATGACCAGCTCAGGGTCAGAAATTATACGTTAAGGGCTTCACCCACGGGAAACTAGGGATCACGGGAAACTAGATCCCTTGGCAATGACCCAACAGACGAGATCGCAAAGAGGTTCCTAGATGGTAGAGCTGACCCCATTGCCACACTTCCTGCTACCTTTCTCACAGTTTCGAACATGAATTTGCCAGACGTCAGTTAAACTTCAGGCATGATTGCCTGCAATTTGTAGCCCGTGACCATGAAAATGGCAATGTCAAGCCTATATACGCGACTAACTACTTCCGAATAAACCTTCCGAATAATAATAAGTATAATCAGGGGTCATTGTCCTCTAAAAGAAATCTACAACAAAGGCGCCATTGGCAGCCCAATTTGCAGAGGTTGCTTCGACGCCGACAAATCAGTCGACCACTTCATCCTAGAAATGAGGCCGTTGCTTCCCGACGTGAACAAGTCCTCGGAACGGTGAGGTCGCTACGTGAAACCTATGGAGCACCCAGGAGGCTTCTGTGCATTTGGGTGGAGCTAGGCTGGCTAACTTAGCCAGAATACTTACGCGCAATGGACCGAATGGGAGTCTAAATGCGGATTACGAAGTCTCTACTGCATCCGTTGCGGGGGTAGACTTATTTTCTGGTTAGTATACCCATGGCCAACTTTATGTAGCTCTATCACGTGTTAACAACCCTAGCAACTTTCTTCAACATCGTGTACAGAAGTTTCTCATTACGACAAATTAATAGGGCTGGGCGGCATTTTGATCAGAAGAGATGATACAGCCAGTGCCTTGCATAACAGTCTTCCAAATTCCTTATTCTAAGAGGGGTCTAGCAATGCTGTTTGTATATCTTAGCGATCTTACATAGCGACATTATTTTACTTTTAAACATACACGCGAACGAATTCGCGGGCAGCAGCTAGTTTCTAATATATTAACACCATAATATAGGTAAGGTAATGTTCAAAATAAAATGAACTTAATCACTTATAAAATGTGTTTACATAATCATTATTGTTTGAGTAAATGACCTTTAGTTTACTTCACGTGACGATAATTATGTTGCATGACGCGATAATTATGTTTAAAAGTTGACAAACATCACGTCATGCCACCGTCATGTGATCGTCATATTGGTCGCACTTACACTTTACGGGCCAATCGATCTGATCTGATCCGATCAGATTTTGAGCGGGACGGATATTTAAATGCCCTCCAGTGCAACTCGGTTGTTTATTGTGGACTGTTCTTGACTGACCCGGCGCAACGATTTAAAATATTTGGGATTGCGGTCCCCAGCCGGTCGATTCTGAAAAAAAAAACTCACTGTTGATATATGATACATGAAGTAAACATCAAAACAGCTGTCATTCCTGCCAATTGATGGTAGGTAATGACAGCTTGCTTCAATTTCGCTTCAAAGGTGAAGTGAGATTAAAGCGAGCGTTCACGTTTAGACAACCGGCAGGATACGTCCAAGCCGATTCTTATTGAGAATCGGCTCAGACCGTAGGGTGTAAGCCCGGCCTTAATCGTCACAAAAATCAAATACGTCTAGACGAAAGATATCAATTATTTGGCGAGTCAAGCTTATTCACAAGATGACGAGACAGTTATTGTGTTTGTCAGGGTTTGTTTAGAGATAAGATAATTGGTACAAGTACTTAAAGCGATACTCGATATAATCTCTTGATATTGAAATATTTTTGAGCACGCGCAGCTATTTATAATTTAATATTACGTCTTTATCTACGACATTGCCTTTTTATAAAACAGTCTTTACATCATCATCGTCTTTGTCATTACAGTAAATTTTGATAATATCAGTTTGCCTGAGAATTCAAAAACAAATAAGTTTTATTTGGAACCAGCGTTTAGACACCTATAGAATTAAATTTGTGTAAAAGAGATGTGTAACTATTTTTGGTGTTTAATAAAGTCCTGAAACACAGGTTTAAATTAACCTAGATCGGGCTGGTCGCTACCTAACATTGCAATTCCGAACAACCATTACTTGCACCTATAATAATATCTTAGTGTTAGTTTATTTTTAGGCACTATAATTGTATGGATAACTCATTACTGTTGACTACTTGTACACTTTTTGCAAACGTTTTATTGGAATAAATTATTATTATTATTAAAGTATATTTTTTTGTATCTATTATATCTTTGTTCTTCCCCAAATCGATCTTCTGATTAATGTTCTCAAACGAAACTATTGAACAAATAATGCATATTTCGTATACGTCATTGATATTGCTTGTCGTTTGAAGACGCAAACTTTGTTTGAGTCCGATTCGCACTTGGCCGGTTCCAAGTGCGAATCGGACTCTCAAGAAGGGTTCCGTACCAAAAACCAGAAAAAACACGTTTCTGATATGAGAGCCCCCTTTAATTTTTGAATTAATTTAATTTGTATTATTTAATTTTGTTGTTATAGCGGCAATAGAAATACGCACTTATAATAATTTCAAATGTCTACCTACTACGGTTCTCGAGATACAGCCCGCTGACAGACAGACGAACGAAAGGACGGACGTTTGACTCGCACTTGTTTTATTAACCCCCGACCAAAAAAGAGGGGTGTTATAAGTTTGACCGCTATGTGTGTCTGTCTGTGACACCGTAGCTTTTAAACGGGAGAACCGATTTGGATGCGGTTTATTTTATTGGAAAGCAGGTTTTCTAGCGGTGGTTTGCGCCAAGCGTCATCGCGTCGGGGAACCGCTAATAATATAGATGTACTTAACAAATACAAATATTTGCGGTCTCTCGAAGCGAAGACGCCTGATCCAAAGAATCGTACCTATATTAGATTAATAGGATCAATACGTATTATTTTTCACTTCTTAATATTTATTTTTGTCGTGGGATTTTTAATTTTTTTATTTAATTTTTTATTTCATGCTTTTTACATATTGGAATACAATTTCAAGTTAATAATAATATTGTCAATAACTAGCATGCATGATAACATGCATGTAAAGCGTGGAAAAATGACGCGCTTCTTTTGCCGCCTGAAGAAGGTATTCAATAGTTTTCTATCAGGCGGAAACAAGGTGCGCGCTTTCAACGGTTGGGTCATGCCGGTATTGATGTACTCTTTTGGCGTACTCAAATAGACTCAAATGGACTTTTTTCGGGCCCTACATGGGCCCGACGTAGATCAACTAGCGTCTGTAGCTTGGCTACGTTTCGGTGATCTTTTTGGAGAAACCGAACGATTTTTCTGTGCCAGTATGGACGAGGTTATCATGAAGAATAACTACCGGAGATTTATTGTATTGCACGGTCGACATATTTTGGGCATGTCACCGTCCAGGAGAATCAATTCGCCACATTATTTTAACGGAGAATACTTGCATAGGCACAACGTTGTAGCCAGGACAATCCATCAGCAACTTGCTCTGAAATACTCTCTTATGGAGTCGGAGGTGCTATACTACAGGTATGCGCCTGACCTAGTTCTCGAAAATGGCAATATCACATTGTACTGGGATCGGTCCATCATCGCTGACAGGACTATTCTTGCCAATAAGCCTGATATAGTGGTGGTGAACCGAATTGAGAGGTATACAATGATTGTAGACATAACCGTCCCGCATGATGAGAACCTCGTGAAAGCCGAGAAAGTTAAGCAAAATATCAAATACTTAATATCTTGACATGGCTCGCGAGGTTGTTGACATGTGGGATGTGGATTCCGCAATCGTTGAACTGATAGTCGTGTCGGCCAATGGCTTAATAGCTACGAGCCTCGACCAACACCTCAGGAGGCTCTCGTTAGGCAGCTGGATCAAGAGTTTGATTCAGAAAGCAGTACTTCTGGAGATGGCTCGTACTGTTAGGAGGTTCCTCTCTCTGGAGCCCTGACTGCCGGTAGCTTGGACCCTGTTCCCAATACCGGTGGGCTACAATTTTTATATTTTTAATTGATTTTTTTTTTTTCTATTTTTTATTTAAATATTTAAAAATGTAGAAATTAGTTAAAATATTGAATAAACGAAATAATAATAAAAATGTTTTTTTTCTTCCACAAATAACACTTATAAACTAATATTGTCGTAGTCGTAACTGTAATTGTTTCCGTAAAAATTACAGTTATCTGAATTCAAATCTCAAATCGTTTATTGCAATCCATAATGTACACATACAGGTGGTAAAATGAATAGATAGAAACAATTATGGACCCTGTCGGGCACAGCAACACTTTAAATAATTAGGAGAGAGAAAGAGCGCTTTTTATTATTTATCTTGTAAAATCAATGTTTAATATTTCCTGTCCAACTTGTGCCTATTATTGAAAATTTTATGCATATTATGACTACGACTACGTTCATTTGTGAGAGATTGGTGCCTAAACTAAGCCATGACTTGTATTTCAGGACACCAGGGACTCCTCTCTACAGGCAAGATAGTCAAACAATACCGCAAAATTAATTTACCGCAAAATTATATTAAAACATTTTGTTGGAAGAAAAAATAAATACATAAAAGAAAAGTAATAATAAAATCCATTTGTATGAAGTGTAGTGGAGTTACAGGTACGTGTGGGTTATGGTTGAGGGGTACGTATTTTGTGCTTGGCTGTGATGTATGTGTATGTGTGCGTGTGTTTGTGTAAGTAGTGTTTAGAAGGTGAGAAGGCATGTGAGTGGGTTAATACCTTATCACCCTCTCAACACTACATAAAAAAAAAAAACAATTGATGATATTCGCAAGAGAACCAGGGTTAACCGACATAGTCCGAAGGATCGCCAAACTAAAGCGGTAGTGGCAGTGGCGTGCCTAGGGTTTCAAAATAAGGCAAGCCCAATAAAATTTTAACCGATTTCAAAAAAAGAAAGTTCAGTTTTCGACTGAGTATATAGGTACCTACGTATGTATCATCGCAATTTTCTCATAAACTACTGGTTAGGTACAATAAATTAAAAGTGAATTCATCCATCTTCTTCTTTCCTCTTCTTCAATTTCACTCTTGCTTGTCGTGCGGTGAATGAGTTAACCAAAGCACACTGAAGGCATGCTAGTGCTAGATTGAATATAATAAACATATCAGCAATTGCATACCTCCGGTGGCTTTGAAAAAAGCCGTTTGGTTTGCTTCATTGCTTGAGGGAACAAAGTTATGGTAAGTAGGTGCTTGCTTCGTAACAGGACTAACAGGTTACAGACAAAAAAAAAACAAAGTTACAAAACGAAAGTTAAAAAATAGCTAGATAGAATGTAATAAGGAATTTAAATAAATTATTTATATTCTAATTGGAATCGTCTATCTTTCTTAAGAAATGATTTAATTACATCAGAGCAAAATGTTGGTGATCGTTTTAATTCTACCAACAACTGTTTTTCAATAGCTATCATTGATAATTCGGAAAGACGCTCTTGACCTTGTGTATTTCTCAGATAGGTATGGATACGTTTAAGAGACGAAAAAGCACGTTCCGCGGAAGAACTTGTAGCTGGAATAGTTACAACAAGATACGCTAATTTTAACAGCTCGGGAAAGGCATCTTCAAGGTTATTCTCATTAATGAAATCAATTAATTCGAAAACATTACGGTCTTTCAGATCAGGACTAGAATACAAGCAAATCAATTGGCTTTTTAATGTTTGTTTGTCGAAATAGTTTGCATAAATGTCAAATAATGAATCTAATTCCTCTGTAGGAAAATGTGAGTGATAATTGTCAAATTTTTTGTTGTTGAGCAGTTGGAAAAACTTTAATTTATAAATTTCAGAATATCGGTCAGTAATTTCGGTATTAATGTTATCGATTACTTCTACAAAAAGTCGTCTGTATTCCGTTTTTGCACAGCGTACGTTGCGTCTCAAACGAGGAGCCGAGTTATTTTGCAACGTATTCTCATAAATTTGATCAAATTCGGATTGAAATTCAGCACGTAACCATGCCTGAAATTCCTTTATTTTATTAATACAATAACCGACATCAACTTGTGATTTTTGTAGAATATTGTACAAGCAGTCAGTTTTTTCAAATATCCGATGAAAAATAAAAAGAAAAAAATTGAAATTAAAAGATCTCAAATTGTTTTCAAAATTCTCCGCAGCTAAAATCGTATCCCCGTCCCAGTTCTGTGGATTGTCGCACAGATCAGAAAACAACTCAATAAGTTTACTTTTTTGTTCATAAACCGTGTTTACAACTCGCGACATGTATGTCCAACGAGTTGCGGGAGCATTAGGCAATTTTTTGCTGCAATGAGTATCGTAAAAAGCAGCTCGTTTTGTACTATTACTAAAAAAATTACACAAAGCCTGAAGGGCTGAAAAAAATAAACTAACCTCCTGAATTCTATTGCATGATTTAGACAACACTAAGGCCAAAATATGTGCATTACACCAAATGTAAATTGCTAGTGGACAAACATCTTTAACTTTTTGTTGAACTCCATTTCTTACACCGGACATTACACTAGCACCGTCATAGCTTTGCGCTACTAATTTTGCGATGCAATCATGTCTATTCAATATTTCTAAAATAATATTGTAGAGTGAGTCTGCTGTGCGACTTTCCGACACATTAAGAAAGCCCAAAAAACGGTCATGAATTTCATTTTTATAATAATATCTGAGAATCAAGCACAGTTGTTCTCTATGACTAACATCGGGGGTTTCGTCAATAATAATTGAAACAAATTTTGTTTGCCTAACTTCGTAATCGATGCAAGTTTGCATCACATCGGCTACGGAATGAATAATATCGTTTTGAATTTTGTTAGATAAATAACTCGGCCCCGGTTTGTCACTTTCCTGATGCTGCATATGCTTTTCTAAAACGACATCGTATTTTGAAATTAACGAGACCAGTTCTAAAAAATTGCCTTTATTTAATGAAGTTTTGGACTCATCATGTCCTCTTAAAGGAAGTTCCTGTTGTGCTAAATGACAAACAATATCGACTAATCTTTGAAATACACTACGGTTGTTATCAACGCGCGTGTTATATTTTGAAATTTCCTCAGATAACTGGCGTGATATAGATGTCTCAATTCGTTGTTTACCAAAATTACCGAAAGAAACCATTGCACACAGGTGTTTATGGGAATTTGCGTGCCTTTTAATGGCGCCAGATATGTTATTTAAATCATTATAACCAGATGTATTCCAAACGGAATCTTCATTCGAAAAAAATATTCAGCACCAACAATACAGCTTATTCGTGTGCGAACAGCCAACAATCCATCTAGTTTTATACACTGATCTATTAAATTTTCGTTTATGCGATTTACTAGTCTGAGAAATACACAGATTAGGCGTCGGTTTTAATGAAGAAATTAACTGTTTTTTCTGAGCAAAGCTTAAAGATTTTACCTTATCTTCGCCAATCAAAACTTGAACACATTTTAAATCCTCACACGGTACAATTACCTCCATTGTTGTAGGTAAGTCACTAAAACAATTGTATCACTAAGAAAATCTAAGAAAACACATAAATAACTTTAACAACATAACTTTTCCACTCAAGCGAATGAAACTGAAGTTAGTTGCACTCGGGTGTCGGAAACTACTTACCAGAGTTGCAGTGTTGTCATTTAGGCAAAAAAAGTCCCCAGGTATATGAAAAATCCAGCTAGATGTCGCAATTTTTTTATTTTTAAGATATTGCTTGAATATTTAATTTCGTTATTTTAAAAAGTCGCTAGTTTTTATTGTTGTTAAATCTTAAAAAAAGTCTCCAAACTCGTTAAAAATCTCCAAGATCTCACAACGTCGCTAAAACGGCAACACTGCAGAGTTGGCAAGGTGACAAGGTCACGCATACGCGGGCAACTTCATACGCAAGCAGGGCTTAATTCTTTCATACTGATCGATTTGTAGACGCAAAAGTTTCTGACTCGTTATATGGCACATCGCTATAAGTGCGAAAGTGACAGAGCTAGTATTTGAAAGCCCGGTAAAAGCCGGTACGTGTAAGCGAGATAGCTATATGTAGATTCTGCAAATGCGAAACTCTGCGCGCGAACAATCGCGATGTGTAGTGTGGCATAGGTAGATACTTTGTGTTATTTTGATAAGAATTAAGCGCGCGAACTTTTAAATAGTTTGGGTTTGATATTGATTCTCTATCGAGCATTTTAGTAAGGCATGCCGGGCTTTTGGGCTTGTATGAAGGCTCCGCCACTGGGTAGTGGGCAGGGCACATTGCTCGCAGAACAGATGGTTGATAGGGCCGAAAACTTCTGGAGTGACGACCGCGCACCGGAAGACGCAACTTTGGAAGGCCTCCCACATGGTAGACCGATGACCTGGCGAAGGTCGCGGGTAGCCGATAAATAGATGGACGAGACGCACAGGACTGGTCGTTGTGGGAGCTTGGGGGACACTTGGGGGAGGCTTATGTCCAACAGTGGACGTCTTTCGGTTGATATGATGATGATTGTGTATGATAGGTATAGGTAATACTTATTTTTGAACGATAGTCAAAAGATAACTCATTCTGATTGGCAATAATAGAATCGAACTTATCTTAGTAGTTATCACCATAAAGATTGCACAACATTTTGTAACCTACTCTTTGTCTTTAATAACGATATTATCGTAACATACATTTTTTGCAAATAAGTTTACGTTGCTCAAAAGTTGTTGCGCAATATTTTGTCATAAAATAACGGTTTATAGCCTATTTTGATGATATCACTGATTTTGATATCTATGAAATAATATAGTATCATTAACTTTTTAGATTCTGCCTGCAGTTTCACCCGAGTTTTAAATATTTTCTTCCATTAAAAATTGTCATAAGGGAATGAACTACAAAATACAGAATTCCTGTGTCCAAAACCAAATTCAACCAGATGTGCCAAGTCTTTTCCCAATCCGTTTGGCCGTTGAGGCGTGATTTATTCAAAAATTACTTGATATTCACTCAAGCAAACTTTCATGACTGACTGAGTGACTGAGGTGTCTGTCAGTCACTCGTATAGCCGAAACTACTGGTGGTAGAAAGCTGAAATTAGGAGAGGATTTCCCGAAATTTCTACGGGAACGGAAAAAAAAAACAAAATATGCGCGTACGAAGTCGCAGCAAAAGCTAGTTTGATATAAAATTAGTGGAAAGATGAAATGAGATAAGGCACATTAACGAGACACTTTCCATCGTTGGTTTTTGTGATTCTCTTTTCTAATTTGCGCTCTGGCTTATACAGCGATTTTTACTGCAAAAATTAATTTCTTAAAATTTTTTGGACAATACTTTTCCATAAAACCACGTACATATAAAAATAATGGTTACCTCTTTTGCTAAAAGTCATTTCCATGACTTGACTGATTTTCGTATGATAGGTATTCTAGATAAAGAAATACTGGTTACGATATTTGGTACTCAATGTGTGTTGGTCGATGGATCAGACATGTGTTAGAGTAGAGACCGCGTATGGGAAAATATAGTGTAGGACGCCCTGTGGCACGATAGATCCATGATTTGAAGAAGATGGCTGGCAGCGGATGAAACTCAAGATCGCGATGCGGATGGTTGGCGCTCTTTGGGAGATGCTAACGTTCAGCACTGGACGGCAATTGGCTGATAATGATAATGTTGACTGATCTATTTTAGAAACGAACTCAACAGTGTTCTCCCGATTTTCTGATTGTCTACCGTCTTTTAAAGGTTCCAGACGGGTTCAAACGGAGCGCTATTGCCGTCACTCACGTATCCGTCGCCTGTCACTCAGGTTTCACAGCCAAACGGTTAGGACAAATCTTAAAATTTTAACTGTATAAGCATCTTCTTGACCTAAAGACACGAAAATATTTGAAAAATATTTTTAAATGTTTTTAAGGGGGCTCTTATATAGCTATTTTAGCTTCCCATTGACATATGAACTTGAAATTGGTGATAAAGTTTATTATTACATAATTTATATTATTAAATATTTCTATAAAAAATAAAACATAAAAAAATGTAAAACATAGTGCCCACCGGTATCGGGAACAGGGTCCAAGCTACCGGTGGTAAGGGCTCCCGAAAGAGGAACCTCCTAACGATGCGCGCCGTGTCCAAGAGTACTGCTTTCTGGATCAAGCCCTTGATCCAGCTGCCTAACGAGAACCTCTTGAGATGTTGGTCGAGGCTCTTGGCAATTATGCCATTGGCCGTCACGACTATCGGCACAATGACTGCTGTGTTCACAGATCGGTCATGTCGACAACCTCGCGAGCCAAGTCAAGATACTTCGTTTGTTTATCTTTCTCAGACTTTACGAGGTTCTCGTCATGAGGGACTGCTATATCAGCAATCATTGCGCGACGCTCTAGTCGCTCTATCACCACTATATCAGGCTTATTGGCAACAATAGTCCTGTCAGTGATGATATACCGATCCCAATACAATGTGCAATTGCCATTTTCGAGAACTGGGTCGGGCACATACCCCGATTCCACAAGGTTGTATTTAAGAGCAAGTTGCTGGTTGATAATCCTGGCTACAAAATTGTACCTATTGCAGCATTGTGTACTGCAGGTTTGGCAATGAAACCTTTTTTTTGCCAAATTTAACATCATCCTCTTTCTTTTAGACACAAATTTTCTTTTTCTGATATATTTTAAATTGTGATTCCTTCAAAATGACACTTGACAAATTTCAAGTAAATATGTTCAGTGTCTGGTGAATTTTTCACAACGATTGTAACCATGAATTAATATAAATAAATTGGAAGAAAGTAGCATGTGTTAAATGTGAAGTATAATGATATAATCTAATGGCAACTAGCTTAATGTTATAAAATACCGGTACGTAAATATTTTCATTTTCTTTCTTAGATATTCTATTTGTGATATTTGTCGCTCATATTTCGTTTATTGGTGTAGATACCGATCGGAGCTGACGAAGGTATCGGTCCACGGGCCACCTACCATATCTGCGAAGGCTAGATGGTATCCGTGAGCATAATTATTTATTCTTTCGAGATCTCTTGGAGTACTAAGTGCGAACGCAAAGTGTGATCGTGTGATCGTCGTAGCCGCCGACTCCCAGGATTTGTGCTGTTCATGGACCTAAATATTTAATCATAGACTGTTTAAATTGTTTAATGTTGTTAGCTTAACGTGCTGCTCCTTCTGAGCTGGTAGTTAGTTTCCTTATTTTTCTGTTTGAATATTGTCTAGGAGTTGCGAAATCCACTTAGAGCAGCATCTTTCATGCAATTTAGCTGTTGGAGACGCTCCTAGACCGTGTTTTATTGATTGCAATCACTATCTGGTTTAGAAGCACGTTTGTTCTGCTAAGGCTTCATTAACAAATTTGGAAAACGTGCCTAAGTCTTTTTTGCGTTTAATCATTTATAACCAACTAAAAATTCACCGACTCACCCATAGCATTTTTAAAGTTCTTTTTAATTTGTCTGTTTTTTATATCTTTTTTTATATTCACTATTAGGTTTTATTATAAAAAAATTATATACGTATGTTTAGCGAAGACCCCATACTTTTATTTCGCTACACTATGCAAATAGTCTCCGTTAGCCAGACTAGACCAACCGGAAATAATGTGGGGGTGGATTCCCCGGGCCGGTGACATACCCGACATTTGTCAACCGTACCGTCCTTCACAATATATTTCCGGTAGTTGTTCGTCATTATAACTTAGTCCATAATTGCACAGACAAAATCTTCGGTTTCCCCGAAGAGATCATCAAAACGCAGCCAGGCTACGGACGGTAAGAAGTCTACAACAGGCCTTTGTAGGACCCAATAAAAGCGTTTGTGAAGCTCCTTGCTCTCTGCGGTCGTTAGTATCTAATACCACAGGTTTGTGCCAGTTCTCGTTAGCCAAGGAGAGCGTGGTAAGGTCTATGTCCACTGCTACTACATCTCGATGCATACCCACGTCGGCCTCAAGGAAGCATTCCCTAAGATGGCATACCTCGCGGTTTTGCAGGGTCTTAACATTTAAGAAGCCACGACCCCCGCACTTCCGCGGGATATTCAGCCTCATCATCGATGACCGTGGATGATGCATCCGGTTTGCGGTAAGCAGTGAGCGTACGCTCCTATCCAGGGCGTCAAGTTTCTTCTGAGTCCATTTGAGTATTCCGAAATAGTACATTAAAACCGGCACGATCCAACCGTTGAAGGCGCGCTCCTTGTTTCCGTCTGATAACAGACTATTACGTACTTTGTTCAGGCGGTCGAAGAAGCGCTCCTTTAACGATTGTTTCATGTCAGCAGCATTGATGCCTAACGCTGGCGACCTACCCAAATATTTGTAAGTTTTGGTTGAGGAGAGGGACTTAAGGTGTATGGAATCTGAGAGTTGGGTCACCACGGATTCCATAATTTCCCCTCGCTTTACATGCATGACCGCACATTTGTCCAAACCAAATCCCAATCCTGATGGCGCTACTGAAGGTTTCTGTTACCTTCAGTAGCTTCATCAGTTGCAAGTTGTTAGGAGCAAAAAATTTCAAGTCATCCATGTAAAGGAAGTGCGATATCACCTGACCACCTCTTGTCAACCGGTAGCCTTGGCCCGAACCTTCCAACAATGTGCTGAGAGAGTTGAGGGCCAGACAAAACCACAGTGGACTCAGACTGTCACCCTGAAATATGCCACGCTCGATCCTTACCGGTTCGCTGTTCGCCTGGGTGTGTCAACACCCTGGGTATTGAAGGATCGTCCTCCACTGCCCCATACACGACATCAGGAAGGTGCGTAGAACTGCATCAACTTTGTACAGCTCCAGCACCCTCATGATCCATGTATGTGGCACTGAATCATAGGCCTTCTTATAATCTATCCAGCATGTCGACAGATCTTTTCGGGAACGTCGTACCTGTTGGCTTATAGCTATGTCGATGAGAAGTAGCTCCTTAATACCGCGGGACCCGTTCCTACATCCATTCTGAGAAGCAGATATTATTGAATTACTATCAATATGACAGTTAATCTTTCCTCCCAAAATGGATGTAAGAACTTTATAGACCGTCGGTAAACACGTGATCGGTCTATAATTTTTATGCTCCGCGATATTACCTGATTTATGGATCAGGTGGGTTATTCCTGCAGTTAGGACTCTAAGGCAGACTGGTATTGAGATGCCAAGCGAGCGTGCGATCTTTTAAACCATTTTATCCAAAAATTGTGCAGCCCGTCCGGCCCTGGTGATTTCCAGTTAGGCAACGGACGGACTGCACGAGCTACATCTTGGAGGCTGATGTTAATTGCCTATATTTTTGGTATCGGATCGCACGCGCGCTCGACCTCCCGGGTCCAATCGCCCTTGATGTGACTGACAGGCACCGACCAGATGCTGCGCCAGAATGAACATATGGCGTCATTATCTGGTAGGCGCGTATCAGTCACATCTTGGTCCGGTCGCTCCCAAGCCCTATAAACCCACCTCTCATTACTTTGGAATGTGCGATTCTGAGTGTATCGCTTCACTCGCCGCTTATACTTACGAATACGGTTTGCCCATGCATACACCTTCTGCTTCAGGAAGTCGATGCGCTTTGTGACACGGGATATATAATCTCGGGGATTGACATCAGTCCCCGAAAACGCCCGTCTCACAAAGCGCATCACTCTAGGGCGAGTGTTTCCCTACCTGAAGCAGATAAGTTTGCCGATGAGTGCTCTAGCCTCACCGATACGACTCTCGATCCTGCACTGCCAAGCTGGTACAGCTAGTCGTGTAACTCTGTCACTATTAGGATGAGCTACACGACATGCCGCTACAGCCGCACAGTAAAAGATCGAGTGGGTATCGGCGAGGTCTTTGCTGCTATCAAAATAACTTGATAGATACGAATCTAGAGCACACACCAGCGCCCTATTTTTGTTATGCATAGGCAAACGAGGTACCCGAGGCCTAAGCTCAGGCGGTGTGGAGCGATACTCTCGGAAAGCATCCTCCAAAGCGCTCCTCAATCCCACATTGCATTGGGTCCTCACGGATATAGCCCCATCATCATCAACTTAACCGACGCAGTCGGGTCGTGGTAAAACACTTGCACTGGGATGTATTTGCACCGCGGCCGGTGGCGAAGCAGATGAGACACGGCTGCTCATTATTATTATTATTAAACGTTTAATTCAGATAATGGGATCCACACAATAAATTTAAATATTAAGTAAACAAATATTCAATCACATTTAAAAGGAAAATCAAATAAAATTAATCACATTAAAATGAAAAGAAAAAAAATAAAATCAAACTAAAACCATAAAAAAATCAAAATAAAATCAAAGCCAAATAACAATTAATTCACATCAAAACATGTCAAAATAATAATAAATAACGCATAATCAATACTAATCAATTGGCGAGCCAGACACGTTACCATCAGACCAGTCATCCTACCCTAGACATCGGCAAACCCTTGCGCTAGTTTGCCGACCTCTAGCATCCCAACATGATGTTCATCCATCTGTGCTGGATTAGGCAATTAGCACGTGTAACAATCATCTTCAGGATACTGTTGCTACTTTCCCTGACACGCTTGAAAACAGAAGCGATTTTCTTGCGAATAATCGCTTGAAAGCCATCTGTGCGCACCTCCGCAAACATTGCAGATGCACTACAGTAACTAGGCCCCTGTTCAGAGCATGAGCCACATGTTACCGTGCCCCAAGTGCCCATTCTCCTGTACTTTGGAGGATTTAATTAATGCCACCGATGCTACAATTCACGTAGCCACCTACTAGGCCAAAACAATATAAAGAGTTAACCATCGATTCGAAAAGAAGAAGAAGAATTCGATTTTTTCCTTTGTAATTGCCTTAGTTTTTGCTGTTACAACCATCTTGATTTTGCATTGGTATGGAACCTTAACTGTCCAAAGTCCGACACGTACTTAGCCAGTTTTTACACGACTACCCAAAAAGGAGTGTTATGTTTTTTTAGGGTTCATATATGTATGTATGTTTGTTTGTTTGTGAGTTTCTTTATTCCATCATAACTTCTAAACTCCTAAACCGATTTCGATCTATGTGGTATCGTTAGAAGCGTTGCGTTAACCCGGGTAACATAGGCTAGTAAAAACTAAAAAAACATAATGGGGTAGCCATGGATCGTGAAAAAAAAAACCAGAAATATTTTTTATTTTCATGATAATTTGCCGACATATACTATCATCGTCTAGAGCTTGCTTAGTACATAACAAAAATATATTACATTAGTATTCAATATGCATTCGTTCGCTAATAATGAAAATTTTAAAAATAATATTAGGACAGTCATCATCATGGTTCATGAATAAAAACGGACCATTTCTTTTTTTTTTTCATGTATAATTAATCACTTATACTATCATCGCCTAGCCATCGCAGTATTCAATATCCATTCATTCGTTAATAATTTAGTAGTCTTCGTCTCCAAACTTGCTTCCTTTCTAGAAACACAACATTATTATACGGATACTGTATGAAAGAATATTTCCTTTCCTTTAGAGTGGTGATCAGACGTATCCCGGAGTAGATCCCCATAGGACGTTCTACATAACCTCTGACCCCAAAAGTCCATCCCCGCCGTTCATGGCTTATCCTAATTGAGAGGTGTGCAAGTATACGACATGGTTCTTGTCATATGTGGCCCCCCGAAGGTTATCGGGTAATAAAATTCTTCCTTTGAGAGATTGATTGACTGAGTGACTGACAGATAACGCACAGCCGAAAATACTGGTTGTAAGAAGCTGAAATTTGGCATGTGGGTTCATTAGGGAATTTAAAGAGGCATTACTAGAGGATTTCACGAAATTTCTAAGGGAACAGGAAAAACTGGGATATGCGCGCATGAAGTCGCAAACAAAAGCTAGTTTTAAAATCTAACTAGATTAAATTGGTTTGATCTCACTCCACCGTCTTAGAAAAGATTCATTAGGCTGCAATCACAATTTAACCGATCGGGGTAGACTATTGACATAGAGCATTGCGGTGCTCATGAATGAACGATGAACAAGATGGGTCATTCTGTTGTAGTTTCCGAAGTGTGCATATAATTGAAGTTAAGAACCTAAAACACGACTAAAGCCGCGATTGTCTTGGCAACCGACTCAGCACATAGGTACACTACCATTTCAACCCACCATAGTTGAAAGACAGTGTCACCGGTGCGAATTATACGGCCATTTGGAACGGCATTTGTAACTCCTAGATACGTCAAGGAGTGAGCATGGCACTGCGAGTTGCCCCCGTCCCCAGGAACGCGCCCAATGCTTAAAACCATTAAGTTGTGTTCTGTGCGGATACTTTGGGCACCCAGCTAACTACTGCGGCTGCTCTAAAGCCCCCAAACTCGCTCTCAAACTGGTTTAGCATGCCAACGACCACCAACAGCTAGGAAGTCAATCTGTGAGGATCGTATCCTCCCAAGTGCACAACAGTATTAACCCACAGAGAGATCCCAAATTTGGTGGCTTCCCAATTCCCGTCCATCACAACGCGCATGACTAACCCTATTAGGCTGCCAGCGAGGGAGTAATGCGGTACCGAGTTGCGCACTGTGTCTGTCCATTGATGCGGAGCGGGGTAGTGTGGAGTGAGCTCCGGTATTCAGTAAGCAAGCTCGATCTCATATTGGTCTGGAGCATTTTCGATGCGTAGCCCTCGGTTGCGCATGACCTGGATTTAGGAACCTATGTTTGATTCAATGGATCAAAAATAGATTAACTGTTACAAATCCCGAACCTTTAAAAAAGGTTTCTTCAATAATAATAATAATAATAATAGGATTATCCATCAGCAACTTGCTCTGAAATACTCTCTTGTGGAGTCGGAGGTGCCGTACTACAGGTATGTGCCCGACCCAGTTCTCGATAATGGCAATATCACATTGTACTGGGATCGGTCCATCATCACTGACAGGACTATTGTTGCCAATAAGCCTGATATAGTGGTGGTGGACCGAATAGTGAGGCGTGCAATGATTGTAGACATAACCGTCCCGCATGACGAGAACCTTGTGAAAGCCGAGAAAGATAAACAAATCAAGTATATTGACTTGGCTCGCGAGGTTGTCGACATGTGGGATGTGGATTCCGCAATCATTGTACCGATAGTCATATCAGCCAATGGCTTAATAGCTACGAGCCTCGACCAACACCTCAGGAGGCTCTCGTTAGGCAGCTGGATCAAGGGCTTGATTCAGAAAGCGGTACTTCTGGACACGGCTCGTATTGTTAGGAGATTCCTCTCTCTGGAGCCCTGACCGCCGGTAGCTTGGACCCTGTTCCCGATACCGGTGGGCTACTATTTTTATATTTTTAAATGTTTTTTTTTTAATGATTTTATTGAAATATTTAAAAATATAATTTATATGTTAAAAAAAAAAATAAACGAAATAATAATAATAATGGAAGATGAATAAATAGGTACACATTACTACATACACTGCATTTACTTGGCCTTGGCCCGTAAATTTAGTCGAAACCAGCTAAGAGCTGAGAAATAAAAATCATCCGATAATAATAATAATTTTTATTTGCTAATAATGTAGGTAACAAATATGGTGTTCATTTATGGAGAGTCCCGATACATTTTGCCTTACGGCATGCAAAAATTATTAAATTAATTTAAACAGTGCTTAATTGCTACGTTAACATTTAAATATCATTTCTATACAATTGAGACAACAACTTAAAATTACTTACTTAGAATTACTAGCTTAGAATTACTTACTTACATCCAACATTTTTCGTTTACATATAGCACAAAATAATCATCATAATATTATAATGGTAAATAATAGCAATATTAAAAAAAAAAACAAAAAATACACTATTATTGATAAAACTAAAAATAAATATTACCACACATATAATTTGGAATTAGACACTTATCTAATAGAAATGTCATAAAAATAATTATAATTTTACATCTAGATTCCGATTAGCAGAAACTTTTATCATCAAAAAAATCTTTAAGAGTATAGTAACATTTGTCTAACAACAATTTTGTTAACTGTTTTTTAAATTTGGTGATAGGTAAGTCTTTTATAGGTATTGGTAGTCTATTATAATATATGAGAGGACCCATAGAAAAATTATTTTTTTTAAGTAAGGACGTTTTGTAGCCACCTGTATAAAGTTGGCTTTTATATTGAGACCTCATTGGTCCTTTGCGTATTCTTCTATCCACCATTGATATAAACAATTGACTGTTCATCTTAACGAATAGAGCTACTTCAAGTATGTACAAGGAAGGAAATGTTAAGATCTTTAGTGATTTAAAACTAGGTTTACAGCTTTCTATAGTTTTAAGACCTGTCATTGCTCGAATACAACGTTTTTGGGCCCTAAATATTCTTTCTCTCTCACTATAGTTTCCCCAAAATACGACACCGAACCTCAGTAATGAAGCAACTAAACCGTGATAAGCTGTCACATATTTAACTTCTTTGAGAGATTGTGGAGAACATATGCGTTTTTACTTAATTTTTGGCACACGATTTCAGCCTGGCTTTTCCATGTCAGTTTATCATCAATATGTACTCCTAAAAATTTTGTAACTGTAGTGGTTTCTACTATTTCATCTTTATATTTAGTTATTATATTATTTGGCATTAGCCGTTGGAAGAAATGCATTAGTTTAGTTTTTTGTAGATTAACAACAAGATTATTTTTATTAAGCCAATCTATTATTTCTTCAAGTGTATTATTTATTTCTCTTTCGTATTGCGCTTTATTTTCACAATGCCTATGGCATCTGCACCGTGCCTCTCTGCACCTTACCACGCCCTTTTCTCACCTTGAGTACTGTACCTGTGGGCTGGGTGTGCCATGGCATCACAACCGACCATCATCGTTTCGGATTATTACCATACCCTAGGCTTCGTTTCCCATGACAGACAATCCCACAGAGGTATGTGGAAGCCAAGGTCGCTGATGAGGTTGAGGGTGATGATAGAGACTGAGGATTCTGCAGGAATGCACGTCCACTGCAAGTTGGTGGTCAGGATACCCATAAAAGTCATGGGCACTGACTGGATGTATGACTCGCTGCTCGAGAGCTTGAAGTAACGATGAGTAGAAGTGATAATGACGTCATGATGAAGTAGTTGCACGAAGGCTGCGCTGACGTTCAATGTCGAGGGTCACCAGTATAGAGGTATGAGGAACAGAGTGTAAAGTCCCGCAAACCACCATTGTAAAGGGAGGATCCTCCGACTGGACCTTTGTTGTGTCCGGTGGGCAACTGCCCAATAGTTGATATTCGTACTGTTGTAGATTATGTTCAAAAAGCATGAAGAACTCTGATGCCGTGATGCAGGATTTCTTTAGTAGTTCTGCTGGTAGGATAGATGGCGTTGCGTTTTTTTTGCTGGTATGTAGATTTCACTACGTTGGTTTTTCTTGTGGCATTAATGCCGCAACAATCTCATTTCATGACTCCGTTACATGAGTGGACGACCTCAGTGCCAAGCATCCCGCATGGAACTGTTATACGACCAATGTCAGATGAAAGATCCATCTGTCGCCTCAGTTAGGTGAAATCCACCTTGTCGCCTCAGTTGGATGCTAGCCTCGGTCAAACAGTCTCATTTGCTAACACAACGACGGTGGCGATTCCACTCGTTTACAGATACATAGGTACCATTCGTCATGAACGATAGTTCGAGTGAAGTCCCACTGGCAAATGGCCATCGCTGGAAACCCTATGATGATGTGCGATTGCACGACGAGTTGTGGGAACTGAATGGAAGCTGATGTAACTTGGTCATGGTTAAGTCGAGCCACTCAGATTATGTTAGGCTATGACAGTTCACAAGCTGTAAGGAACGGCTTTGTCCAAAGTCGTCGTAGATCTAGGCTCTACCATGTTTGTCAAGGACTAAGCTTATGCGCACTTAGTCGCGTGTGATAGCTAGAAGGTTTAGCAATTGGTTTTTAAAATCCACGCAAGTTTCTCCACGAGCTACGTTGTAAAAAGTCTATCCATGTATAATCACCTCAGAAATTTTAGTATCAATATAGTACTAATCAAAAATCGATTTAGTTTCGTATTACTTATTCAATAAAAATATCGTTTTATCACTAAAAGGTATGAAATATAAAACAAATAATAAAAAAATAAAAAAAAACACGCCTGCCGTGTCTAAAAATGAACAAAAAAATTAAAAACAAGCATTCACCCAAAAATTTAAAACCGAAAAAACACTTTTTTATTGCAGTCGGGGGACCGACTTTTAATTATTTTTTAGATTATAATACAATCTAAAAAATTGCCTAAGTTCGTGTCGGACTTTTACTAGAGCCAACAAACCCAAATCGAATGATAAATCTAGAAATAGCCGGATTGTGTAACAATACAGTTGTCTGATCCACGATTCTCTGATAAACTGCTCGCCGACTGAACTTTCCACTTTTCGGTAGTTCGTCGATGGAATTTCTTTCCGATACATGGTTCGCCGTCACAGATCTACATTTTTTCAGATATTTGAAGGTATGCGGAACAGAGCGTAAAGTCTCGCAAACATCCATTGGGATGGGTGGATCCTCCGATCAGACCGATGTTGTGTCTGGCGGGCAACTGCCTGATACTTGATATTCGAACTGTTGTATATGTCCAAATCGCATGGTAAACCCTGATACCGCGATGCAGAATTTCGTCGTAGTAGTTCGCTAAGTTTGTAGGAGTATGTGAAAACTGCAGAATTATCTCCCGCCTCTCCTTCATGAGCGATGAGAGTAGGATCAGAGAGCCTCTTGCTCTTATCTGTACGGCGAGTTTCGAAGAACTAAGACCCAACCGTATGGACAGTTTCCACGAACACATTGTTGTATTTGTACACGAAGCTCCCTAGGCATTCGAAACGATTCTGAAGTACGAGCTGAAAGCCCTCGGAGTTTTGGATCTGGATCTATGCTGAACGGAGCGTAGACCTCATCAGTCGAGACCTTAACAGCTTAATATTTAGGTTCAATGTGCCTCTTACCATGCGGTGATCGCTACCGTTTTTCATCACGTTGATCACAGAAACATCATTGAATATTTGCTTCTTCGTCGACATGATGAAGTCAATCTCATTTTTAGTTGCACCGTCGGGTCTCTGCCAGGTCCACTTCCTGTGGTCTAGCTTTCTGAAGAAGGAGTTCATATATAGAGGCCCTCCTTCTCCATAAAACTGGCCAGTAAGTGTCCCCGGTGGTTCGACGTCGAAATCCGAATTGCTCCACTTACGGCTCATTACCGTCTCGTTGGCCCAGTTTCGCGTTGAAGTCCATCATGACCATGGTGAAGTGACTTCTATGACTATGTATCGCTCTGGATACATCCTCATATATAATTTCTATTTCGTCGTCGGGGTGTGTCGAGGTTGGGGCGTAAACCTGTACGACCTTCAACGAATATCTTGATGGTATTCTGAGTATACGGTACGCCACCCTGGTCGACACACTCTCGATACTCACCACGATGCGTGCCTACACCGGCAGCTCAATAGACGGATCTCTAAGTTCTTGAAAAGCGACCTCTGCCGCTTTAATACTGAAAAAGATCTGTCTATTGGGCAGAGCCAGCTTACGAAACTGAAGACCGCCGATAGGAGAACCATATCCGCCAAATCGCAGCTTCTGAGAGAGATCGAGACATTCTATGGATACACGTCAATGACTACATCCGCTACGAATCTAGCTAGCGACCCAAGAGCTAGATTGACCAGGCACTATACTGATGACATCCCGGACGTCAGCCTGTATGAGATTAGTATGGCTCTGAAGCAGCTTAAAAACAACAGTGCGTCGGGTGAGGACGAGATTACGGCCGAACTTCTGAAGGCGGATGGAAAATCGCTCCTTAAGGGCCTTCAGGAACTGTTCAATTCCGTCATGCTCGAGGGAAAAACGCCACAGGCATGGAGCAGAGGTGTGGTGGTACTCTTTTTTGAGAAGGGTGACAATGACTTGCTTTAGAATTGCAAGCTCATCTTACTTCTGAGCCATGTCTACAAGCTGTTTTCCAGAGACATCACGAACCGTCTCGCGTGCAGGTTTGACGACTGCCAGCCTCCCGAACGAGCTGGATTCCGAAAAGGCTTCAGCACGGTAGACCACAAACATACGCTCCGACAAGTTATACAGAAGACCGAAGAGTATATGCCCCTCTGCTTAGCGTTTGTGGACTACAAGAAAGCCTTCGATTCGATCGAGACTTGGACTGTGCTGCAGTCTCTCCAACGGTGCCAGATCGGCTATCCAGTACATTGAGGTGCTGATATGTTTGTACAAAAACGCCACCATGTCAGTTCGACTTCAAGATCAGACCTCGAAACCTGACTGAATGACCTCGAAACCTGAAACCTGACTGAATGACCTGGAACTAAAACTTGGTTGTTCACAATGGGCCTCATCAGAAGGCTTAAAGTCACTCAAAGGACAATGGAGAGGGCAATGATTGGAGTTCCCTTGCGTGGTAGAATCAGGAATGATGATATCCGCAAGAGAACCAAGGTTACCGACATAGCCCGAAGGATCGCCAATCGTAAAGTGGCAGTGGGTAGGACACATTACTCGCAGAACAGTAGTGCTATTCTGTAATAATATTTTCGTGTCTCGACAGCGGAATCCGAGGTGTGTTTATACCCCTGACCAAACCCAGGCCAGTTCTAAGTCAGGGGGGCTACTCTCTAACACCGAAGTCCGTAGTTTCGGGCTTAGTTGCGGGCGTATTCTACTGCGTATCACCTTCTTCTTCTTCTTCTTATCGTGTGGGCAGTAAGGTCTAACGACCCATTGTACAGAGCAGAATACAAATAAGCCCGCATTTTCAATGACCCTAATATCAATCTTCCTTGTTTTCGCCTTGTCCCGTTACGTAGAGCTGTTTAGCATCGCCAATAGATAGGCCACTTTTTCATGTCTTTCTGGACTTTCATCATCCATATTTTTAAAGATACGCCAGACTGAGAACCATTTCAGTTTTGCGAAAACCAAAAACTGATATGGTTCTCAGTCTGTCCTAAAAACAATAATAAGTGCAATTTTAAGTAAATAATCTTAATAATCACAAAAAAGGATTTGAAATCTAGCATTGCTGTACCTACCTGTGTCGTTACAATTTTCATACAAAATATTAGACTGGAGAAATAATTTACTTTATCCTTTAACATTTCTGTGAATTTACGAGTAGGCATCAAGGATTATCTGGATTTAGTGACAAATAAAATAGTATAGGTACTTAAAAAAGCGTTATAGTATATTTAAAACTTATGGTATATTTATTTCGTTGGTAATCTCGTATATTTAAATAAATTAACTTATCACAATTGAGAATCAGCTACGTTTAATCTTAATATCAATCACAGTACTTCCTAAAGTTATCTTATAAATATAGCGGATGAACAAAATCAACGCTGTTAATACTACAATAAGTCCTAGCAGTAATGTGAACACTAGTTCTAGCTCTAGATACTGCGCCCACGACATATTGGCGGCGGGCGCGCGCAGATGTCTCGCTCCGCCGTGGCGCAGCACGTACTCCGTCCACCACACGGCGCGCTCCAGTGGCGGCTGTGGTTGATCCCGCATGACACTTCGCAGTTTACTTATATTTTGTCGATAAAATCTGTGAATAAAGAAAAGTTTTGTCTTGATAAAACATGAAAAACTTGTCTTAAGCTATCTTCTAACATTCGATAGTTTTAATATAAATAACGCCCGCGACCGACTTTCGGACTCGGTGGTCAATCTTATAGAAGGCTAGCTTTTGCCCGAGACTTTGTATGTGCATACCCGTTTTCCCGTATAGTCATAGCCTTCCTCAGGAGTGAGGCTGTCACATACAAAAATAATTTTCCAAATCTGACTGATAGTTCTAGAGATTAGCGCGTCCAAACAAGGAAACAAACTCTTCAGCTTTAATATACATAATATTATTAGAATAGATTATTTAAGCATACGGGAGACATTACTGTGAACAAATGTGTGCGAGTGTGCAATACCCTAGTCCAAGAGGACTAGCAGGTGGCTTCCTCAACGCCTTGCGCCTATTGAGGTACCAGGGAGTTGGTTTTATTGGACTTAGAAAACTCCTCAATCAACGTGCAATGCAATTCGCTCGATAAAATTATAATACAACGGTGCCATAAACGTATGATCATATCGACAAACATATCTTTGTAACACATGCTAGCATACTGCTTGGAAAAAAATTCGGTGGCCTAAAAATAAAAATAAAATGCTTACGTATCATCTCTGATGATTTTGTCAATTGCATTATGTAAGTCCTCCTCGGTCAGTGTTTCCATATCCAGTCTAACTCCAATGTTGTGGTACTCATATCGCTCCACATTATACCACTGATCGCCCAACATAGGGATACCAATAAGTGGTACTCCTGCTGTGATAGCCTCGTCTGTTGATTGTAGACCTCCTTGTGTTATGAACAACTTTATTTTAGGGTGCTCTGCAAAATGAGATTCATTCATTAAAAATTATTAGTTTTAATGTAAAATAAGGCAAATTGTGGTATAAAGCCAAGAAATAAAACCATAAGCTATGCTCAAAAACTGCTAAAATATAATTTTATAGTGTCTCCAAGTGAACTATAGGTATGAGGAGTAAAGACCGCGAAGTGAAGACCCTCCAGAAAGAATGATAAACGTCTCCATCAAATGAGCGCAGAAACAGACTTCAGGAAACAGAGTGTTAACAGTATATATGCTACCATGTTTAGTACTAGACTACTGTAGGCTGAATTGCTAGAAATACAAATAACTTACTCAGTAAGTCTGCCTGAGGCAACCACTTGGATATCTTGATGTTCTCAGTACGTCCTGGCAGCTCATCTTTGTTCCATTTCCACAGCACATCGTACGGTACTTTGGAGAGACCCGTTACTAGTGTTTGTATTGTTTGAGGAGGTAATAAGGAGGGATCCACATTAGTACCGAAGCTTAGGTAGATGACGCCATTCTTGGAAGAGTCCAAATATGATTTGAGCTCCTGTAAAAGAAATTATAGAATAGTAATTTTGCATAGGTATTTTTGCAAATGATACAAACTCCAACATATGGATGAGCCTAATTTCAGAACCTGCATTTTTCACGTCAAAAATTACATAGTGAAAGTTTCGGGGGACTTTCATTGTGTTACAGTGCTCACGTACCACTTCCTTTTCATAGCTAGAAAGTGGCACTATGAAGTCTCCTTTAAAATTGGTTAAACAATTTGGTTTTTTTAATTGCATTAAACATCCAAAGATCATTCAAAGATATGAGAAGAAAGGCAGGTTAAAATTTGGCTACTCACTTTTGGTATTTCTGTTTCAGGATTCTGGTGTAATCCACCCATGAACAGCACAGTAGGAGGTACAGGTCGGATGCCTTCAAATACTGGATGTATGTTTAAGAACATCATTTCCACATTATTGTTCAGTTCTTGAATCGGCGGGACATCAGGTCCAAAATATTTCCTGATTAATTCATTTTCCAATTTGTAGCTACTTTGATGTTTTAATTCTAAATTAAAGTGCAAATACAGTTCTTTTATTTTATCCCATAAGCTAAGGTTGTTGAGTTTTTGTCGAACACAAATTGGATAGAGCAGTGGATGGACGGGAGCACCAATCACGTCGTAATTATCAAACGACGCTCCGTAAGAGCTCACTAAGATCACTGGCGCCTTGTAAATATGAGACAACACCATTCCCGGCCTAGCAGCAGCTTCCATAAATATCAAATCAAACTGCTTAGTTTTATCACTAAGCAGATTTTTAACTTTTTCATCTTTAATTTGCACTTCAAACATGAGTCTAATTGATTCTAAATAAGACGCAAAATGCAGATAAAGATCACTTTTGTGGCCTTTTGGAAGCGACATAAATTTATCAGTCCAAACAGCATATGATACATCATGGACATCGATTTCTGTCAGATTGGCAGGTGCTTCTCCTTTTGGAAAGGCAGGATCTGGAGTAATTATTGTTACTTCATGACCACGTTTTGCTAGTTCATGTATTAAAGGCCGAAACACTACTTGATGACTTATAGATGCAATCGGGAACATTGCTAAGATTCTAGCCGCTTCACTGTTATTTAAAACTAATAAAAAACAAACCACTAAATAATGTAACACAAACATTTTTAGTACGAGTAGACACTTCCAATTTGCTTGAAGAATGAATTGTCAACTTTGAGAGCTCGTATATAAATGGCGCGTGCTCGTTTATTGAAAATCATGGTGGAGTAGGTACTGAACGTTATTTTAGTGCGAAGTGCAAGTCATTTCTGTATTATGTTATACCGGAGTTATCATAGAAATAATAACTGATAACTATAGGAATCGCGTCTGCAACTGACAAGAGGTTTCCGTCACGAGTCGCGATAATGATTCAAACACTCATTGTTTGTCTGCGGCCGCTGGGTTTTTGTGACGACATTGGTTGCAAAAATACGTATCATTTGAATTTGCACAGCACTCTTATCATAACAAAAGCCACCAAAAAAGAAAAAGTGCCAAGATATCGTGAGTGTTTTTGTATTAATGTACAATTCGGAGACCGATCGCAGACCGCAAACTGCAACCGCAAACTGCAAGCGAAACTACTTGTTTCTATAGAATCCCTTGAAAATTATTTCGAGTACGGCAACGCTGCGGTCTGCAGTCGCGGCGTTCCACCTGCGTTCGGCAACACGCAGCGACCGCAGACTGCAGCACAAGTGGTGTCGCGACCGCAGAGTTCAAACGTACAAAAATGATGACTTTTTCAGAAGATGATGAAGAGCAATTAAATTAATTTTGTTGCTGGTCATCTAGTCCTTTTTGATACATCTAATATAATACTTTCGAAACTTTTCTTGTTCACCATTTTATGTTTTTTAATCATAATAGAATAACTTCCTTTTTGGTTCGACTTATAAATAAATGATCAGATGCTTTTCTTTGTTTTTTTGGCATATAGTAACAAAAAGTCGTCATCATCTTCCTCCTTTAACAAAAGACACATCAGTAAACCATCGGTAGCGTAGTCTGACATGCTGTCGGCCGCAGCTGCTAGCCGCAGTGTCGCCTGCGGTTGCAGTCTGCGGTCGGCCTCGGAATTGCACCTTTAAGGTGATCCCTCACCTGGAGCGTTCGCCTGTAATGTAACATTTCAGATTCACTTTTGAGTATTACATTCCAGAACTGCCTCTCTGTTTTGACGAACATTTGCCTGTAATGTAACATTCTTCCTGATTGACGCGCATTCGCATTCCATTTTGAGCATTTAGTTGATGTCACAATGTCGGACGAAGCGGTGCGCATTGATGTTACAAGTTATTTTTTAGGACGGAATTTTTCGAAAAAGCGTATATTCATCGTTTATACACACAACTTAACGGTACTTAGAAACTAAACAGAGTTGGCGGGAGCGTTTCAGAACACGCCTGCTCGCGACTCGGTTTTAGCGTCGACTACTTGGCATTGGACATTATCATTATTTTTATTATGAAGGGACTATGTGGATTATTTTTTATTTCATTGAGTAACTTTAATGTTTGTCTGGCAGTTTGAGTGCTTTGTACGGCCTACACAAATGTCCTTTCTTTGGTATTGTTCGTCGAGTTGTTGAGCTCCTATGTGGATCTGAGTTGAGCTACACGACTACTGACAAATGCTTGCACTGACTGGACAGGTTCACTCAAATCTGTGTGGTTTTTTCTTCTAAAGACCATCTCAGACACTAATCTGCATGGTTCTTAAAAAATGATGTATTGTAAGTGTGAGGACTATGTAGGTCGTTATTTTAAGGATTGATTTCATGACTGTCTGGCAGTTTGAGTATATTATGCGGCTTACCCAAATGTCCATACTTTGGTATTGTTCGTCGGTTCGTTGAGCTCCTCAAAGTTTTGAGTTGAGCTGCACGATAACTGACAATTGCTTGCACTGTCTGGACAAGCCCACTCAAACCTGCGTGGTTCTTTCCTCAAAAGGCCACCTCAGACCTTAACCTACATGTTTTTCATATGTTATTGGCAATTGTACGGACTTCAAAAGAGACTGTGACCTCTGAGTTTGTTTCGGTGTTTCTTCTCAGGGTAGTCAGCTAGGAAACATCCGGCCTCATCTTGATAAATAAGTCAAAAAAAAATTGACGTGTAAAAGAGTTACTTGTAACCTATTTGCATAATAAATATCATTTATCATTGGACACCCCGCTCGCGCAGCGCGGGGGCTCAACGGACGGTACAAAAGCGCTCGAACACAAAATGCAATGTTGCCATTTATAGGACCGTGCCATTTCACTTCATGCGTAAAAATACAAAATAAAACTTAATTTAAATAATAAAATATAATAGAATGAGTTGCCTACATTCCACCCCCTTGTTCCTGAACAAACTCGTCACATGTGATAATACTACCTTAACGTCTTGTTTTACAAAATGCAATACGCTAAATAAAATACACTAGAACTCTTCAATGAGCTAAATGATAAGGTTGAAATTAGCATAAATTTCTTGTTCGTTGAATAGAATGTGCTCGATTCCGATTGTTGCCTATCGTGTTTTTACTTTAGAAACTTAACTGTTTTATGAACTGCAAGTTAATTTGTTGAATTGAGAATACTTCTTTGCCTTAGTTACTAAACTGTGAGTGAGGGTATCTATAATTACTTTTCAAATCGTTTCGTTTCCGTGCTAATTCGCGTGTGTTATATTTTCGTCGTAATATTATACAATACATTAAGTTTTTGAACAGTTGATTTTATTATCCGATATTATGGTTCGATTTACAACTTTTTTGAATGGTAAAATTGTTGTTCTCTGGGAACAGGAACAAAGCATAAAGAAAATAGCACGAGATATGCCCGGCATAACGGTAAGATTTACGTTAAACACATATTTTTATGGTTGCATCATTACTTCCAAGTTTTTTTTATGTATTTTGAATATTACCATATTATTTATTACAGAGAAACACTGTTCGTAGATAGATACAAAGGTATCAAGAGACGGGTGATGTGGAGTGTGATCGCCAGGGATTGCATATACTAATGAATCAGAGCGACACCGTAATATCGTGGAAGTTCACTCAGTGGCACCTTTCAAAACTACGCGTTCAAGTGCTGAAACTTTTGGAGTGTCGCTTAGCACTGTTCATCGACATCTACACGCTGCAAACATCCATCATTATAAACTGGCCAGAAAAATCAAGCTTACTGACGATCTTCGCACCAACAGACTAAATTTTGCTACTCGTTATTTAAATTTCGACTGGGAAAATGAAATTGTTATATTTACCGACAAAAAATGCTTTAAGTCAGATAAGGATGGACGAAAAATTTTATGGAGCAGAAGTGGGCAGAGGTTTAACCCTGAAAACGTATTAGACTTGAGAACAAGCGGGCGATTAACACTAGGTAAATAACATTCTTATTGAAATTATGTTTATTTCCAATTATAATTTTTAACATTTACTTGAATAACTTAATGCAAAAGATTTTAAAAGGTTGACTGTTTTAGCTTACTGGGGATGGATGTCTTCAATGAGAGAACTTGTGGGGTCAGATGGTTTCGAAATGGGACTCCAGTGAAATAAAGTAAAAAAGAATTTGGATAAAGAGGTAAACAAAACTAGGGAACTAATGCGAAATAGTGCTGTATGTTTCAATATGGTTTCGGGCATGAAAAGTCGACTTCAAGAAGTGATAGACAGTGACGGCCATTCTCTCGGTTATGAATAAGCAATTTACTCGGCAGATTGTGTTACTTATCTGATAGAATTGCATTGGAACGTCAAACAACGTTCAATGCAATTTTATTTGATAAGTTTATATAAGTTTGCATACTTAATTCCCAATGTTTGTGGGATCATTATCTCGTAGTTAATCAAAAATAAACAACCCTTATTATTATCAATCCAGTTACTCTTGTTTACAAGTAGTCTTGTAATGTGTTAACGATGTAACATCTGACCTCGCATTTTTTTTTAATGTTGTATTAAAGGGTTATCAGAACATGTGATAAAAGAGAAAGATATATATTGCTATACTGTTATAGTTTAGCATGTTAGTTCTTCCTCTGTAATTCACAGACACAAATACCAACATTTATTTTTTTATTAAACAGGTTTTTATCCCATAAGATCTTAAAGTATAAAAAAAATTATGTTTTCCCAACTTTAAAATTAATCAGTATCGTAGATATGTTGAAATTTATTCAATGTTAAACGTTCTAAACCACACCCATGCTATTTATTTTGTGTTTAGTTAATATTTAAAAAAAATAACCCCAATTCAAAACAGAAAACTGTATACTCAACCAGGAAGCGGATTCCATGAAGTTCTAGAAATGTAATTATAGAAATAAATTAATATTGGTTATGCAACATGCCTAGTTTTTCTTAAAATCCTCATATCTACTTTAACATTTGATTTTTTAAATAATAATAATTAACGAAAATCTTCTAATCATCGAAAATTAAAGAAACTAAAAAAATAAAACACCTCGACCGCGGAACTGAACTAGTGATCACCGTATTGCTAAGCCGCAGTCTTTATGGACTGTGGTCTGAAAATAAAGTTTTATTTACTATTTTTTTTTAATTTTACCACTAGACTAACATGCTACAAAAAACTTAAACGCTTTGATGCAATTTCCAAAGGGGGTTCCTTTTATCTGAAGCTTACTGTACCTGATGCTTAGAATATCGTCAAGATAATTATTCAATGAAGGTTGTACAGGTTTACGCCATACCCTCGACACACCCCGACGACGAAATAGAGACCATGTATGAGGATATATCCAGAGCCATAAACATGGTCATAAAACTAAATTCACCGTGGTCATGGGGGACTTCAACGCTAAACAGGGCAAACGAGATGGTGACGAGCTGCGAGTGGGGCAATTTGGATTTGGACGTCGGAACCACCGGGGACACTTACTGGCTAGTTGAGTTCGTGGAAATTGTCCAAACGGTCGGGTTTAACTTTTTCAAGACTCGCCATACAAATAGGAACAAGAGGCTTCTTCAGTCTTCAGGATTCTACAGTCTTCAGAAGATGCGTGCAGATACCGGCAGCTCAATAGACGGATCTCCAAGTCGTTGAGAAGCGACCTCCGCCGCTTTAATACTGAAAAGATTAAAGACGCGATAGAGCGGAATAAGGGCTCCAGGGTCTTTGCTAGAGAAATGTCTATTGGGCAGAGCCAGCTCACAAAAGTGAAGACCGCTGATGGCGGAACCATATCCGCCAAATCGGAGCTTCTGAGAGAGATCGAGACGTTCTACGGGCAGTTATACACGTCAATTACTAAACCCGATACGAATCTAGCTACCCGGCACTATACCGAGGACATCCCGGACGTTAGCTTGTATGAGATTAGGATGGCTCTGAAGCAGCTTAAAAACAACAGGGCGTCGGGCGAGGACGGAATTACGGCCAAACTCCTGAAGGCGGGTGGAAGACCGGTCCTTAAGGCCCTTCAGGAACTGTTCAATTCCGTCGTACTCGAGGGGAACACGCCACAGGTATGGAGTAGGGGTGTGGTGTTACTCTTCTTTAAGAAGGGCGACAATGCCCTGCTTAAAAATTATAGGCCCATCTCACTTCTAAGCCATGTCTACAAGCTGTTTTCCAGAGTCATCACGAACCGTCTCGCACGCGGGTTTGATGTCTTCCAGCCTCCCGAACAACTCGGATTCCGAAAAAGGTTCAACATCGTAGAGCACATACATACGCTCCGTTAGGTTATACAGAGGACCGAAGAGTATAATCTTACCCTCTGCTTAGCATTTGTGGATTACGAGAAAGCCTTTGATTTGATTGAGACTTGGGCTGTGCAGCAGTCTCTCCAACGTTACCAGTTCGGCTATCGGTACATCGAAGTGCTGAAAGGTTTGTACTAAAACGCCACCATGTCAGTTCGACTTCAGGATTAGACCTCGAAACCTACCATCCAGCAGAGGGGTGTATGACAGGGAGATGTCATTTCTCCGAAACTGTTTGCAGCCGCAATGGAGGATGTCTTCAAGGTTTTGGACTGGAGAAGGCTAGGCATTAATGTCGATGGCGAGTACATGAAACACCTCCCATTGGCCGACAATATAGTCATCATGGCTGAGACTACGAAGGACCTCAGTACAATGCTCGATAACCTCAGTAGAGCTTCCGAAAGAGTGGGTCTCAAAATGAGCATGGACAAAACCAAGATCATGGTAAATACCCATGTAGCACCCACTCCCATCAAGATCGGAAACTCTACACTCGAAGTTGTAGACGAGTACGTCTACCTAGGACAAACGGTCCAGTTAGGTAGAGCCAACTTCGAGAAAGAGGTCAACCGTCGAATCCGACTCGGCTGAGCAGCGTTCGGGAAGTTGCGCGGTATCTTCTCGTCCCACATACCACTGTGTCTCAAGACGAAAGTCTATGATCAGTGCGTGTTACTCATATAGCAATGCTTGGAGTTTCTTTGCGTGATCGAATCAGGAATGATGACATCCGCAAGAGAACCAAGGTTACCGACATAGCCTTAAGGATCACCAAACTAAAGTGGCAGTGGGCGGGGCTCATTGCTCGCAGAACAGATGGTCGATGGGGCCGTAAAGTTCTGGAGTGGCGACCGCGACCTCGCGGATGCGAGACGCACAGGACCAGTCGTCGTGATGACGCCGGGGGGAGGCCTATGTCCAGCAGTGGACGTCTTTCGGCTGATATGATGATGATGATTTGACTGTATGTCGCAATCGAGTAATCCAATATTTTTCCCTAATACTGTTAAAGAAAATTTCAGTATTGGCATGCTGAACGCGCTTGTGATATTCGAGGGCGATGAGCCGCGCAGTGTAACTTTGAACATCTAAAATAATTGTAATACTTTTTATCAAACATTAATTCCGGTGCAGCACTCAGGCGTCTTCTGACGCGTAGCAACACCTTCATATAAAAACGGATCTAAATCCCGTATTTACTTTTCGCAGGTAATGCACTTTTTGTTTGTCCAAATAGATTAGTTTAGTATATTACTTACATACAGTCCACTGATTTAAGTAGTCGCAAATAAACCTGCATGCAAACTTCACGTCGTTTTCTTTAAAATATCCCGGTCAAATAAAAGTGAACCTTATCTAAAAAACATTTGGTCCTTCGAGCCGGATAGTGCTAATGAGCTTTGAGCCCGTCCAACTCGCGAGAACAAAAGATTTTTACCTGAGTGAGATAAGGAGTCGACCGGTGACATTTTTGCCAATGAGTTATGAGTTATGTGCAATTTTACTAAAAAACGAGTTATTACGGTAAAATTGATAGACTAAAAACTGTTACTTGTTTACAAGGTGTATGTGACTTTTGGAGAAAATCATATTAACAGTACATTGAGTGAGCGTTTAAAGAGATTTAAGTTGACAATCTGTTATTTAGTGAGAACTTATTACCAAAAACAAGTGACTTTTATGAGTGTTTGCTGTGATCGTTGCACGTGTTTATTTGTTACCAAAATGGAAACACGTCTTTCGTTACAAAATGAGTTGTACGAGAATTTGAAGAAAGCAGAGAAAAAATATAGGAAGACACCGAAAGATAGAATTAAACGTATGTACTTAGAAACGAGATTGGAAGTGCTAGAACAGTTATTTAAGGAGTTTAAAGATGGACACAAGGAGATTGTTGCTAAAGCGAAGAATAAGGAGGATGCTTATTTTACTGAAGAAAAATATGAGAGTTTTGAGGAGTTATATGTGCAGTATAAATCATGTTTGAGAGAAGCTTTGCAACAGTTTGTGCCTACAGTTTCTGAGTTACCTTATTCAGCTGTTACTAATAGCGCGACCAATAATTGCACTGCTGTGAAACTACCTCGCGTACAATTACCTACTTTTGGGGGTAAATACGAAGAATGGCAAACCTTTTATGATATGTTTTCCTCATTAATACACAATAATAAGAGTATTTCATCAGTGCAGAAATTACATTACCTTAAGTGCAATTTAAGTGGAGAAGCGTTAAACCTACTCAGTAATTTTTCGACGACTGATGCAAATTATGAGGAAGCATGGAAGCAGTTAGTTCAGCGTTATAATAACAAGCGTTATAACTGTAATGCGATTATGAGGAATTTATTTGGTGCCAAGAAAATTGTAAATGAGTCAGCCAATGCAATTAGGAGTTTGTTGGATACGACTTCTGCTTGTCTTAACTCTTTGGAGAATTTGGGCACAGTTAAAGGATTATTTAGAGTACCGATTCAGATCGTTGGAAATGATTGATACGAACGGGAACCGCGCCGCACAACATAATGCTAAGCCTAAGTCAAAATCATTTCACGCATCAGTTGAGAAAGAGGAAAAGTCGAAGGCTAAACCAGAGTGTCCTATGTGTAAGGAGCAGCATTATCTCAACCAGTGCAAGCGTTTTGGCGTTATGACCACTGAAGAAAGGCAAAACTTCGTACAAACGAGTAAACTATGTTTTAATTGCCTAGCACCTACTCATGCGGCAGTTAGGTGTCGGCAGGCGTTTAGCTGTAAGAAATGTGGCAGAAGACATCACACGATGCTACACTTTGAGAGAGAGAACCGAGAGCCAACCAGCAGCAAGGAGGAGGCAACCGCAGTGAGTGAGTCACAGGAGACAGCGAGTACAACACGAGGTGACACACTGGTAACTGCTACATTTTCTAGAGGCGAGCTACAACCCAACAGCGTGCTGCTTGCGATGGCTACGGTCCAGGTATTTCGTTCTAACGGCTTTAAACACATAATTCGTGCTCTGATTGACCAAGGGTCGCAGGCATCTTTTGTATCCGAGTCAACTGTGCAATTACTAGGTCTTATACGCAGACCAGTAAGTGATTGGGTGTCAGGGCTGGGAGATGGCCGTATGAGAATTAAACAGACGGTTTCACTTCGCCTGGAATCACGTCATAATCCAGCTAGTTACATCCTAGTTAACGCTTATGTGTTGCATTCTTTAACGTCATTACTTCGCGGCTTTAGTGACATTTTGGGTCCTAAAGATCAGGTGTATGCACACTTTGGAAACTACAACAGAATGACTCATCTTGTTCATTGGTCAGTCATGAGCACCGCAATCGCACTATGTCGTTAGTCTATGATACCCCGATTGGTCAAATTGTGATTGCAGTGGCCTACTGAACTCCAAAGCCTACCTATTGAATCTTTTTTAAGACGGTGGAGAGAGAACTGACCGATTTAATCTAGTTTGATCTTAAAACTAGCCTTTGCCCGCGACTTCATGCGCGCATAGTCCAGTTTTTCCCGTTCCCTTAGGAATTTCGTAAAATTCTCTTTTAATGCCTCCTTACACTCCCCAAGAAACCTGCATGCCAAATTTCTGCTTTGTACGACCAGTATTTTTGGCTGTGCGTTATCTATCAGTCACTCAGTCACTCAATCTCGTAGCCTTCGGGGGGCCACACCTGAAAACCGCCATTGTATACTTGCCCACCTCTCGATCAGTGTAAGCCATTGATATATAAAAAAACCAAGATGCACAGTCTCGAACAAATGCAACACTCGAAACTGTCGTCAAAAACTGACATGTATCAAGTATCATGTGTGAGTTGTGTGTAGTATACTATAAACATTTTTTTTTTTTTGCAAATTCAACCTTACACGGATGCTTAAAGTTGTTTTTTTGGGGTAAGAGGTCATGTAGAACTTCCTATGGGGATCTACTCCGGGATACTTCTGATCACCACTGTAAAGGAAAGGAAACATTCTATTCCTACAGTATCCGTTTAATAATGTTGTGTTTCTAGAAAGGAAGTAAGTTTAGAGACGAAAACCACTAAATTATTAATGTTTGAATGGATATTGAATACTACTGTCATATTGTGATGGTATGTCACTCCTAATAATACAAAATATTTATTTTATTTCGAAGCGCTTCACATGTTGTGCGACACTTAGGAAAATCATTAATTGTACTTTTAATGGTAAGGGCCAACCTGTCATGTTATTCCGAGAGTTACAAAATATGTTATCAGCTTTTAAATTGCGTAGCTATTGGAGAGGCACTCAATATTTAATTTATGGTACGCACACATGTGCTTGTAGAATGCAATATTTTACGTTAGTTGAAATGCGACCTTTTTCTACAATTTCTTAGAGTATATATAGGAATAGCCGCGAGCACGTCGCACTTATCAAAAACGTCTGGGTACCTGCCTATAACCGACCCTTACGAGAGTGAAGATACAAGAAAAACAAAAGTGTTTTGGAAGTTTCTAGAAAGTAGCCAAGAGAGCTGCTATCTTGGAACAACGATTTGGAAAAGGCGAGATTTCAAGCTTTGGCCACGCTAGTAAACAGACGTCTGTTTTTTGGTTAACGGGAGTTAGGGTTGGTTAGGCCGGAGGCGATGTCTCTGTATAGGCTAAGGGACTCAGTGAATGCCAAAAGGCGAGTTGTGTTGTTGTAATCCATAGAATAGCCAGTATTATTTATTAAGTTAAATCTAAGATAGATTAATTTAGTTGTAGATAGATAATATGTGTGTGTGTGTGTTGGTGAACTAATGGTTGAGTGCTGTGTGTATTATCCTATTTTATTAACCTCTCGGACCTAAACGAGGTAACCGACATATGTGTTTGGTTCTAGGGATTCAGAGAAAGCCTTCCTATAGAGTGTGCTTTAGACATAGCAACAGACTGTATACAACAATGACTCTAAACTGACTTTAGACAAACCTTACCAAGACACTGCACTAAGACACTGCTTATGGAAGGCTGAACCGAATAATACTCGCCACAAGTTAGGACCTGTTCGAACTTTAACGTTTCCTTGCAATGTCTAAGGTGTGTGTCATTTCAACCAAACATTAGTATAGAATAGAATAGAATAGAATAGAAAACATTTATTCAGCATAGACACAAACTCACAGCAACATAGACAAAATAAACAGAAATAATAGTAGGTACGAGTACACAATAATTGCGCTGAGCGTGCCCATACCGAAAGGGTAGCCATCTCAGCATTTGCTGAGCGTTAGACACCCAGCGCTGGTTTTCAGTTGGCACCCCGCAGTGACACACGGACGAAGGTAGACACAATAAACAGAATACTTAATTAAATATTGATAAAATAAACATATTTAAATCGTAAATGAATACAGTAATATAAAAACTATGCCTACAGTAAGAAGGGATATTTAAAATATATGTGTAGTGTGAGTTATAAATATGTCAACCAATAGTAGAGGTTGCCTCTCCCTATGGACTGACTGAGTGCAGGATACTTTGCACTGCTCTTGATATTTGCACACTTCGATTGGGGTAGGTTTCACCAAGTATGGGTTGAAGTGAATTGATAGCCCTCCTAGTGTACGATAGGGATTGTATCTCGCTAAATCACAACCGGCCCCCGAGGCCTCTCACTGATATAAAAAATTAATATTTAGCAAAATACTTATTTTAGGATGCGTAGATGGAACGCTCGTTACCAGACGTGGCGGCGGTTGCTGCAGTACTCTAGTGTTTCCCCAAAATGGGTAGATTATGGAAATGTGAAGCGACGAACCCAAAATCCGCTTCCGCAGATAACAAGAGTCGGTGTAAAGAGTTATGCAAACGACTGACAATACGGTACGCTTGTTGTGTTTCGCATCAGTAATGGGTTGATAGGCCGATGTAAAGGGATAACTTATATAGCGCACGTCCAGTATTTCTGGAAACATGTCTCGCTCAATGACAGAGGACTTCGCAGTCCTCTGCCTTAGGATTGTGTAAGACATGCTTGGGTGTAGGGAACGTGTACTGTTGTGACCGCAGCAGGTTCTCTCTAGCCCTATGCACGTTGGGATCGACGACACACTTACGATGTACAGGCAGTTGTAAGACGGCTGTACATCACTGGGGTGGGTCTTTAGTTTATTGTACAGAAATGAACTATCGCGCTTTGATATTACCTTTCTAAACAAAGCGTTACGTAAATTTCCCTTTAGCAGTCTTCTTAGCTTCATATATTGTAATCTCGTTATTGTTCCATAATTATTTATTGTTACGTATGTATACTAACCGTGAATTCCCAATATTAACTTCACCTTGCATCCCCTCCTTGTCACGCAGCTGGCGGAGCGTGGTCCTCCTGCCCACGAGCAGGACCAACCTTAACAATTAGGTAAATTTAGATAAAACGAAAATTTTATCAGCCTAGGGTTACTTACTCAGCGAGGTCTAGACGATGATAGTATAAGTAGTTAATAATACATGTAAAAACATGGTCCGTTTTTATTCATGAAACATGTCTGTCCTAATGTTACTTTTAAAATTTTTATTATTATTAGGAAACGAATGCATATTGAGTACTACTGTGTTTATATTTTTGTTATGTATTAAGCAAGTTCTAGAAGATTATAGTAGAAGTCGGCAAATTTTCATAAAAACAAAAACATATAAATATCCAATTTTTTTTCATAATCCATGGCTACCCCATTATATATTTTTTTTGGTTTTAATAACCTATGTTACCCGAGATAATGCAACGTTTCTAACGATACCACACACATCGACATCGGTTAAGGTGTTTAGAAATCAGTTATGATGGAATAAAGAAACTCACAAACAAACAAACAAACAAACATACATACATACATAAATTAAGTAAATTTACAGTTAAGTACATTAAAATTACAATGGATTCAGTTTTTGAGGTCTCAAGTGAAGGTCTCCGTACCATAAACACGTTTGTATGGGAGCCCCTTTTAAATTTATTTAATTTTTATTATTTGTTGTTACATTGGCAATAGAAATACACACTCCGTGAAAATTTCAACTGTCTACCTATTACGGTTCTTGAGATACAGCCCGCTGACAGACAGACGGCCAGACGGACGGACAGACATCAGAGGCTTAGCAATAGGGTTCCGTTGGCTACCAAAATCAAAAATCAATTAAAATCAAAAGGCATTTTTTCAAACTAGGCTGAAAATCAGCACTTTTTGAACGTCAAAATTTACATGAAGACAGTCCCCCATATCGCCCAGTCCGTCATCCTTTCGGTATGGAACCCTAAAAAGCATGAACTCAATTATTTTGTAATATAGCATTGCTGTTGTACCTGTGTCGTAATAATTTTCAATAATTTACTTTATCCTTTAACATTTCTGTGAATTTAGTGGACATCAAGGATTATCTGGATTTAGAGGCAAATAAAATAGAACAGGTACTTAAAAATGTTGTAGTGTATTTTAAATTTATGGTACTTTAATTCCATTGGTGATCTCGTACATTTAAATAAACCAACTTGTCACAATTGAGAATCAGCTACGTTTAATCTTAATATCAATCACAGTAATTCCTAAAATAATCTTATAAATATAGCGGATGAACAAAATCAACGCCGTTAATACTACAATAAGTCCTAGCAGTAACGTGAACACTAGTTCTAGCTCTAGATACTGCGACCACGACATGTTGGCGGCGGGCGCTCGCAGATGTCTTGCGCCGCCGTGACGCAGCACGTATTCCGTCCACCACACGGCGCGCTCTAGTGGCGGCTGAGGCTGATCGCGCATAACGCTGCGCAGTTTACTGAGATTCTGGCGATAATATCTAGAAATGAATAAAAGCTTTTAATTTAACTAATAATGAATACTTTGTTTTGAATAGGTTGCAAAATTCAAAGATACTTATTAAAACTAGAGCAGGGATCATTGCACATATTAAAGAAATAGATCATATTATGTTTTCCTTGTTGTAGCTTGGTAGAACAAATTGATTTAAAAAATGCTTACGTATAATTTCTGATGATTTTGTCGATTGCATTATGTAAGTCCTCCTCGGTCAGTGTTTCCATATCCAGTCTTACTCCAATGTTGTGGTACTCATATCGCTCCACATTGTACCACTGATCGCCCAACATAGGCATACCAATAAGTGGTACTCCCGCTGTGATAGCCTCGTCCGTTGATTGTAGACCTCCTTGAGTAATGAACAGCTTTATTTTAGGGTGTTCTGCAAAAATAGATTTAGTCATTAAAAAATAAATCTTCAATTTTCACATACATTGTAGTATAAAGCCAAAAAAAAATAAGACATGCCCAAGAAATGCTTGGATATCATATGTAAGAACCCCAAGTGACGTATAGGTATGATCATTAAAGAACGTGTATCTGCAAGATAAACATTTGGCACACCTTCCAGAAAGAAGGACCAACGTCTCCTTCAATCGGCAGCAGAGACAGACTGTAGTAAACCGAATGTTGATGGCGTATATGCCACCATGTACTAGACTACTTTAGACTGAATTATTTGCTTGAAATAAACAACCACACTCACAACTAACTTACTCAGTAAGTCTGCCTGAGGCAACCACTTGGATATCTTGATGTTCTCAGTACGTCCTGGCAGCTCATCTTTGTTCCACTTCCACAGCACATCGTACGGTACTTTGGAGAGAGCCGTTACTAGTGTTTGTATTGTTTGAGGAGGTAATAAGGAGGGAGCCACATTAGTACCGAAGCTTAGGTAGATGACGCCATTCTTGGAAGAGTCCAAATATGATTTAAGCTCCTGTAAAATAAATTATAGAATAATAATTTTGCATATTTTTGCAAATGATACAAAATCCAACATATAAATGAGCCTAATTTCAGAGTCTGCATTTTTCATGTCAAAAATTACATAAAGAAAGTCCCCCGAAGTGCGCACGTACCACTTCCTTGTGATAGCTAAAAAGTGGCACTATGAAGTCTCCTTTAATATTGGTTAAACAATTTGGATTTTTTTATTTGCATTAAACATCCAAAGATCAATCGCAGATATGAGAAGAACGACAGTATAAAATTTGGTTACTCACTTTTGGTATTTCTTTTTCAGGATACTGGTGTAATCCACCCATGTACAGCACAGTAGGAGGTACAGGTCGGATGCCTTCAAACACTGGATGTATGTTTAAGAACATCATTTCAACATTATTGTTCAGTTCTTGAATCGGCGGGACATCAGGTCCAAAATATTTCCTGATTAATTCATTTTCCAATTTATAGCTACTTCGATGTTTTAATTCTAAATTAAAGTGCAGATACAGTTCTTTAATTTTGTCCCATAAGCTGAGGTTGTTGAGTTTTTGTCGAACAAAAAATGGGTAGAGCAGTGGATGGACGAGAGCACCAATCACGTCGTAGTTATCAAACGAAGATCCGTACGAGCTTACTAAGATCACTGGTGCCTTGTAAATATGAGACAACACCATTCCCGGCCTAGCAGCAGCTTCCATAAATATCAAATCAAACTGCTTAGTTTTATCATTTAGCAGATTTTTAACGTTCTCATCTTTAATTTGCGCTTCAAACATGAGTCTAATTGATTCTAAATAAGACGCAAAATGCAAATAGAGATCACTTTTATGACCTTTTGGAAGCGACATAAATTTATCGGTCCAAACGGCATATGATACATTATGGACATCGATTTCTGTCAGATTGGCTGGTGCTCCTCCTTTTGGAAAGGCAGGATCTGGAGTAATTATTGTCACTTTATGACCACGTTTTGCTAGTTCATGTATTAGAGGCCGAAACACTACTTGATGACTTATAGATGCAATCGGGAACATTGCTAAGATTCTAGCCGCTTCACTGCTATTTAAAAATAATAAAAAATAAACCACTAAATAATGTAACACGGACATTTTTAGGTCGAGTAGATACTTCCAATTTGCTTGAAGAATGAATTGTCAACTTTGAGAGCTCGTATATAAATGGCGCGTGCTCGTTTATTAAATATGACGGTGGAGTAGGTACTGAACGTTATTTTAGTGCGAAGTGCAAGTCATTTATCTTGGCATTATTATATAATACCGGAATTATCATAGAAATAATAACTGATAACTATCGGAATCGCGTCTGCAACTGACTAGAGAATTCCGTCACGAGTCGCGATAATGATTCAAACATTCATTGTTTGTCTGCGGCCGCTGGGTTTTTGTGACGACATTGGTTGCAAAAAATCCATATCATTTGAATTTGCATAGCACACTTTTCATAATAAAACCCAACAAAAAAAAATGTGCCAAGATATCGTGAGTGTTTTTGTATTAAGGTACAATTCCGAGACCGCGTTCGGCGACACGCAGCGACCGCAGACTGCAGCACAATTGGTGTCGCGACCGCAGAGCTTACAAAAATGATGACTTTTTCAGAAGATGGTGAAGAGCAATTAATTAACTTTGTTGCTGGCCTTTTCGAAACAGCTAATATTATACTTTCGAAACTTGTCTTCTTCTCCAATTTTATGTTTTTTAATCATAATAGAATAATTTCCTTTTTTCGTTCGACTTTTAAATAAAATATCTGATGCTTTTCTTTTTTTTTGGCATATAGTAACAAAAAGTCGTCATCATCTTCCTCTTCTAACAAAAGACACATCAGTAAACTATCAGTAGCGTTGTCTGACATTCTGTCTCGCACGAAGGCACTGGAATGACTGGTTCTATGCATCGTGCAGTCGCGACAAGTCGCCGCGCTTGGAATAGCGCACGCAGGCAGCAATGCGGTCGCTCGCAGCTGCTAGCCGCAGTGTCGCCTGCGGTTGCAGTCTGCGGTCGGTCTCGGAATTGCACCTTTAAGGTGAACCCTCACCTGGAGCGTTCGCCTGTAATGTAACATTTCAGATTCACTTTTGAGTATTACATTCCAGAACTGCCTCTCTGTCTTGACGAACATTTGCCTGTAATGTAACATTTCGGATTCGATATTAAGCATTGCGTTACAATACTGGCTTCCTGATTGACGCGCATTCGCATTCCATTTTGAGCATTTAGTTGATGTCACAATGTCGGACAAAGCGGTGCGCATTGATGTTATTAGTCACTCGGTAAAAAAGCGTATATTCATCGTTTATACACACAACTTAACGGTACTTAGAAACCAAACAGAATTGGCGGGAGCGTTTCAGAACACGCCGCGCTCGCGACTCGTTTTTAGCGCCGACTACTTGGACAGCCTGCTCGCGCAGCGCGGGGGCTCAACGGACGGTACAAAAGCGCGCGAACACAAAATGCAATGTTGCCATTTATAGGACGTTGCCATTTCACTTCGTGCGTAAAAAATACAAAATAAAACTTAATTTGAATAATATAATAGAATGAGTTGCCTACATTCCATCCCCTTGTTCCTGAACAAACTCGTCAGGCAACACAACGACCTTTACAACCGGTCGCTTCATTAAACTCCTACAGGTTTTTACAGTCAGTAGGTACTCTAATATAACCGTCACGGCCTGTTGGACCGCGCTAATCACACCCTTAGGCCATGCGTTACAAGGCTGGATCTCTTCCAGAATCAGCACCATGTGTCCTACTTTAACGGACTTCATGTTGTCACTTTTGACGCTTTTGAAAAGTGGGGACATACTCTTTTAGCCCAAACTCTGGCAGACATGTTTCGGCAACGGTGCCGAAACATGTCTGCCAGAGTTTGAGCTTTTACCCAAGCTATCCTACTAGATAAATCCGTCGCTTCAAAAAAACCTAACGTAGATGCACCGGTGGCGGTGCCTATCGATAGATGATTTAGGGTCAACGCGATGGGTCCAACGGGGTCCGTACCCACGAAGGTTACTGGCGTTCTGCTAAGATTCATCTCTACCTCAGCCGTCAAAGTAGTTAACAATTCCTCTTTAGGCGCTCGTGCCAACAATTTTTATTGAGCGAATGAAGCGCTCCCAGCATCCACCCATGTGCGGCGCTGCTGGTTAAACTGCCAAGAAATGCCCTTGGTAACGACGAAATCGTGAATTTTGTTCTCCATAACCTGAACAGCGGCTTTCATCTCGGCGTCAGCACCTACAAAGTTGGTGCCTCTATCACTAAACATAATAGTCGGCTGCCCATGGCGAGCTATCAAACGGCGGATTGCCATTATGGCGGAGTCCGCTGATAGTGAAGATGCGAGCTCAATATGGACACCGCGAGTGAGTAAGCAAGTGAAAATAACGCCCCATCTTTTTTCACGACGTCTTCCTTTCGAAACTTCCATTGGACCAAATTAATCAACGCCACAATGTACAAAAGCTCTTCGTGTATTTGCAAGTCTAGCGGCAGGTAGTTCTCCCATCTTGGGCATGGAAGGGCGAGCATGACGCACCAAACATGACTGACATTTGGATACGGCTGATTTGACTGCCATATGGTGTCGGCCGGTACCGTAAAAGAATAATACCATCCCATCACATCCCGTGGGTCTCGTAAGAGGTGACTAAGAGACTTGCCAGAGAATGGGCAGCAGCGTTCTCTGTAAAACTCAACACCATACACTGCGATCGCCTACCCGCCTGCCAAGCGTGGCGATAACGGCAAACCCCTCCAATGACAAGCACAACCAAAAAATGGCCCCTAGTGCCCGGCAGCCCGTCTACCCTTGACTCTGGTAGCAGTCAAGGTCACGGCGAGGCAAGGGGTGCGAAGAATCCCCGGTGTGGACCCAGCTACCATAATAAACAACGACGACTGGACCTAGCAACACTGAACACGATAACACTGACGAGAAGATCACCGAACGAGAAGATCACCGAACTTGAGGAGGAATTTAGTAGGTTGCGATGGAGTATTGCACGATTGTCTGAAGTCCGAAGAGATGGAGAGGACACGACAATTCTCAAATCCGGCAATCTGCTCTATTTCCGGGAGAGCGACCAGAAGTCCCAGGGTGGTTTCGGGTTCATCGTTCACAAATCCCTTGTGTCCATTGTGATGAGCATCGAGAGTTTGTCGACCAGGGTGGCGTACCTGATACTTAGAATATCGTCAAGATATTCGTTGAAGGTCGTACAGGTTTACGCCACACCCTCGACACACCCCGACGACGAAATAGAGGAAATAGAGACCATGTATGAGAATATATCCAGAGCCATATATGGTTTTAAAACTAACTTCACCGTGGTCATGGGGGACTTCAACGCTGAACAGGGCAAACGAGACGGTGACGAGCTGCGAGTGGGGCAGTTTAGATTTGGAAGTCGGAACCACCGGGGACACTTACTGGCTAGTTGAGTTCGTGGAAACTGTGAATACTGTCTGGTCTAACTTTTTCAAGACTTGCCGTACAGATAGGAACAAGAGGCTCTCTGATCTTACTTTAAAGCTCATGAAGGAGAGGCGGGAGATGATTCTGCAGTCTTCAGAAGATGCGTGCAGATTATCGGCAGCTCAATAGACGGATCTACAATTCCTTGAAAAAAGACCTCCGCCGCTTTAATACTGAAAAGATTAAAGACGCGATAGAGCGGAATAAGGGCTCCAGGGTCTTTGCTAGAGATCTGTCTATTGGGCAGAGCCGGCTCACGAAACTGAAGACCGCTGATGGCAGAACCATATCCGCCAAATCGGAGCTTCTGAGAGAGATCGAGACGTTCTACGGACAGTTATACACGTCAATGACTAAACTCGATACGAATCTAGCTAACAACCCAAGAGCTAGATTGACCCGGCACTATACCGAAGACATCCCGGACGTCAGCTTGTATGAGATTAGGATGGCTCCGAAGCAGCTTAAAAACAACAGGGCGTCGGGAGAGGACGGCATTACGGCCGAACTCCTGAAGGCGGGTGGAAGACCGGTCCTTAAGGCCCTTCAGGAACTGTTCAATTCCGTCATACTCGAGGGAAAAACGCCACAGGCATGGAGTAGAGGTGTGGTGGTACTCTTCTTTAAGAAGGGCGACTATGCCCTGCTTAAAAACTATAGGCCCATCTCACTTCTAAGCCATGTCTACAAGCTGTTTTCCAGAGTCATCACGAACCATCTCGCACGCGGGTTTGACGACTTCCAGCCTCCCGAACAAGCTGGATTCCGAAAAGGCTTCAGCAACGTAGACCACATACATACGCTTCGTCAAGTTATACAGAAGACCGAAGAGTATAATCTTCCCCTCTGCTTAGCGTTTGTGGATTACGAGAAAGCCTTTGATTCGATTGAGACTTGGGCGGTGCTGTAGTCTCTCCAACGGTGCCAGATCGACTATCGGTACATCAAGCTGCTGAAAGGTTTATACGAAAACGCCACCATGTCAGTCCGACTTCAGGATCAGACCTCGGAACCTATCCTCCTGTAGCGGGGTGTGAGGCAGAGAGACGTCATTTCTCCGAAACTGTTTGCAGCCGCAATGGAGGATATCTTCAAGGTTTTGGACTGGAGAAGGCTAGGCATTAATGTCGATAGCGAGTACATCAGCCACCTCCGATTTGCCGACGATATAGTCATCATGGCTGAGACTACGGAGGACCTCAGTACAATGCTCGATCAGCTTCCGAAAGAGTGGATCTCAAAATGAACATGAACAAAATCAAGATCATGGTAAATACCCATGTAGCACCCACTCCCATCAAGATCGGAAACTCTACACTCGAAGTTGTAGACGAGTACGTCTACCTAGGATAAACGGTCCAGTTAGGTAGGGCCAACTTCAAGAAAGAGGTCAACTGTCGAATCCGACTCGGCTGGGCAGCGTTCGGGAAGTTGCGCGGTATCTTCTCGTCCCACATACCAAAGTGTCTCAAGACGAAAGTCTATGATCAGTGCGTGTTGCCAGTGATGACATACGGAACTGAAACGTGGTCGCTTACAATGGGCCTCATCAGAAGGCTCAAAGTCACTCATAAGGCAATGCTTGGAGTTTCCTTGCGTGATCGAATTAGGAATGATGACATCCGCAAGAGAACCAAGGTTACCGACATAGCCCGAACGATCACCAAACTGAAGTGGCAGTGAGCAGGGCTTATTGCTTGCAGAACAGATGGTCGATGGGGCCGAAAAGTTCTGGAGTGGCAGCCGAGTACCGAAAGACGCAACGTTGGAAGGACACCCACAAGGTGGACCGATGACCTGGCGAAGGTTGCGGGTAGCCGATGGATGCGAGACGCACAGGACCAGTCGTTGTGGCGACGCTTGGGGGAGGCCTATGTCCAGCAGTGGACGTCTTTCGGCTGATATGATGATGATGATTTGACTGTACGTCGCAATCGAGTAATCCAATATTTTTCCCTAATACTGTTAATGACAGTTTCAGTATTGGCATGGTGAACGCGCTTGTAATACTCCAGGGCGATGAGCCGCGCAGTGTAACTTCGAGCATCTAAAATAATTGTATTCTTTTCATCAAACATTAATTCCGGTGCAGCACTCAGGCGTCTTCTGGTGCGAAGCAATCCATCATCTTCTTATAAAAACGGATCTAAATCCCGTATTTTCTTTTCGCAGCTAATGCACTTTTCGTTTCGTTCCAATTCCTTGGAAAGAGTCTCAAGCTGTGATTGTTTCAAGAAAATATTCTCAGCTTCACGAATATTACTAACTATTAACTTGTCAACCTAGTTCTTGCGACACATACTTACAAAGGCAAGAACGCGACCCGTAGCTCTAATAGCCCGTGTACAACTAGAGAACCTATAGACATTAAATAGCGGTACATACTGTTTTAAAAGATGAACATTCTCATGACGCTCCAAATCAGTATTTTAACCTACGTCCTCAAACTGGTCTTTGTCCTGGTACATAAAAGAGGGACCAGTAAACCACAACTTACAATTCGTAGGCCAGAGCAACTTAGTGGCTTTATCAGCGGGGTTTTCTGCAGATGGAACCAAACGCCACTCACTTGGGCTGGACTTCCGGTCGATTTCCGCCAACCGATGTGCGACAGTTTTTAAATCGAACCACAAGTACTTTCGTGTTTATTTATTACATGTCTAGTTTCTGCTAATGAATGTTACAAAAATGATTTAAATTATCTTTTTATTTCCTTTCTGCATTTTTTTTTCTTAATAAAACGCTTATATAGAAAGGCAAAAGTGCCGCTGGGCTACTACAGAAAGAAATTTAAAGTCGTAAATAATCATATTATTAATATTTGCACTACCTATAGGTATTTCGGAACTTTTAAAAAGTAATTAATAAAGAATATACCTTCCAATGTTTTAAAGATTGTTTGGAAAGTCAAAAACAACAAAAACACTGAATAAAAAAGGGGGGTTTGAACTTAAGTCCAACAAAATGAAAGACCGATACCGAACCACATAGGCTAAGTACTTGGTTGACATTTAGCTAAAATAATATCCATTCTGGTTGGTAACTTTTAGTACAAATACGTACGTTTTACATCATGTCGGAGCCAAAAAGTAGAATCCGCATGTTAACATAGAGACTCTTTGGTCCATAAAACGGAGACGGTATACAGTCAAAAACAGTTTTTTTTAAGGCGGATCAATTTTCAGCCAGAATATCACATGTTTAAATTGGCAAGCTATAATTTAATGTAGGCAATTTAGCGTGTCATGAACCTCCTTTGTAAATCCTATACTTTAAATTTGTCATTGTCTACCATAACACTACAATTGGCGTCCAATAAAGAAATTTTATCCGTAGAAAGATTAATATTTACTAGTTTTCTTTACTTGAGCCGTTAAGGCGTCGACCTAATAGGTACAAAGCGATCATCGCGCTAATATACGATCGTCACGTTAATTTGAACGACAAACGCTATCGCGGCGAAGCGTACGCGCCGTCAGAAGACGCCCTGTAGTTTTTCAGAACAAATAATTCGTACTAGGATGACGTCTTAGCGATTCGAACAAAGAAAACGTTTTAAATAAAAAAAAAAAAAACGTGAGAACTATAGAAGATATCAGTGACTTTAAAATCCGAATTTAATTTGCAGCTAAGTAATTTCTATGTAAATGCGGATGAGTGAAAAACCGTGGTAAAAGAAGTTATTTTAGAAGTCAGTGAGGTCATTCTACAGTACAATTTTATTGTAATGCATGATAGGCTTGCGCCACCCCGTTGAAAATATTACAATGAAGAAAATATTACAATGAAGATCCGGCTAAACACTGTAATACACTTTCTGTTATCCACTGTAATACAAAACGGCTCCGATTATTAAAACAGCAAGCCACTACGTAAAGCGGCATTTTCTAATATTTGGCTGCGACACATGCATGTATTATTTGACTTTGGTATAATGCTAAATGAAACCCTCGAAAAAACTTTGAGCTTATAGCTGTTTTAATATAAAGTAGTTTTTTTTTTAACAAAGCAGAGCAGCTAACATTGTGCAATAAAGTTGTAAATGAAAGGATTACTTTATAAAACAGTTAACTCAATAAAACTCCTTCGAATATAATATAGAAATCTCACGGATGAATACTTGATGTGTGTAAGCAGAGGCGGCGCAAGGCATGGGCGACGGATGTGGGCTACCGCCTACGGACTCGCGGTCCGAGAGCCCTCGCAGTTTTGGCTTTTTTTTAATTCAGAAAAATCGTAGCTAAGCCAACTTATCTAGATAGTATTCAGATTACATCTGGAGTAGTTTACTACACGGACCTTGTAGAAACCAGAATAAATTTCCGTGCTTTCAGGCGATTTTGCCATACCTAGTACTGGAATCAAAAGTAGCTCACAATTTAAGACCCATTAGTTTTTAATTAATATATAATCCGTGGTGCTTGACAACTGGGCTTTACCCAGTTGTATATGTCCCTTGGTGCTTATTGGCCTAGCTCTATTCTGTCTCCTGCTTGATAAGGATACATTTTTTATTCCTACTCCTCCGCTGTACTTTTCTGATTAAATTCGTTGCAGGATCCAAGACAGTTAAATCGTTTCTCCGGGACTCGTCGGGCTTCATTGGCTCGGCGTTTTTCTAGTGGTCCCCACTGTTGATTCTGGCTTTCAGGAGTTGCAGTGGTTGGAAATGTGTGGCGGGCTTGTCCCAATAAAAAAAAAGCCAACTTATCGGTGACTACTTTCAAAATGTTTTGAGCTCGCTTGGCTTGCTCTTGCTATTTTAATTCTTTTTATTGTTAAGGATTGCTTCAGTAACTTTTGTCAACATATTAGCCGCGCGGCAGGATGGGCTCTATGATTTACTCGTACAAGCTAACTTCGCTCGCTCTTACATTATAGCTTCTTATTATTTAATCTTTCTTGAATTTTCTCACATTCGCCCAACATTTAACTTTTTTGCACAAAAAGTCAAAAGAAAATCAATACTAGGTACCACCTACTCGTGGCATGGGTACAATTGAGTTCGCCGCATCTCACCCTCAATAGTAGAATCCAACCTCTGAAAACCTAAAAAATCATTCTGACCTAAAGGGCATCGCAAAATGCCATCTTGCCCCAAATTTAAGTCTCGCCCCACCACTGTGTAAGACTAAAAAGACATTCATCAATTCAACCATCCGTACTTTCACGTTTATAATAATTTTGAAGAAGAACTAATATCAGAAGAATACAATACACACACCCCTACCACATGCTACGATTAGATTGTAAGATTTCCATTAGTTTGAATCAAAAATCCAAACGTGAGACAATCTACAAACTCGAGTAGGCATCACATAAGTAAAGTAATGTAAGGGATGGGTTTTTATACCTATCTCCTAAATATGTAGGTAAGTAATGTAAACTTGTAAAATGTGTTCGACCAAAATATCAGTTTTATAGAACTAAAACGACCGGAGAATAATAAAATGACCACCACAAATAAGTATCTTTTATTTGAACATCATTTCACACAAGATTATGACACTGAGTAAGAGCATTTTTAAATATTTGGTTGGTTTTCATTTGCTCTTATAATATCTTGCTTATGCTTTCCATCAGATGGTCTTATTATGCAGAAATGCACTGATACCCGAGGAACATAGAATCCAAATAAGTGTAGAATCTGAAAGAGAGAAAACATTGAGTATTACGTACTAACAAAGTTCACAGTTCCAGCCTTATCCTGGGCCTCTTTTGCTCTCTAGTATTTTAACCACACATGGATGGTTTAGGTCTGATAGATTCTTACCTATATAGCAGGATAACTGCATAGGTAAGAATCTGAAGGAACTGAGTATTGATCCTCTATGTTACTAGCCTAGCCTTGAAGGAGCTCACCAACTCGCAGTGATGAAGAAGATGCTTAGGATATAGCTACATTGCTGCCTTTTTTTCTGAATCATTATGTGCGCTTAGTAGACCAACCTTGGCTGCAACACCAGTGGCTGCACAGTCCACTCCTTACACTATTCTTTTGGCTAAGCGGCTCCATTTAGGTACAACTTAGTGAGTCTGTAATATTTTTCAAATGCAAGGCCGCATGCGAAATATTCGTTTATTGTGAAACAAAGTAGCCGACAACACGAAGAACAGCATCTGCTGCGCTCACTACGTCGTATTACCACCGTTTCACCGTCTGTAAGGACCCCGATGAATAAAAATTACCTCCACAGGCTGAACCCACATGTTTTGTATTATTTCACCACACAAACACAGAATCATATATTATAACTTTACAGAGCAAGGTTCTACTTAATCAATCTTGGATTTCATGATGTTTTTAAGGATTAAATAGAGACAAATTTTAGAAATTTGAATCAGTAAAAGCTAAAATTTTCCTTCAACTTTCGATCTCAAAATAATTCCATGGTTACGTCAGTTTTGGCGTAACCATGTATATTTAGTAGAATCCCGTATTTTTTTCTCATTGTCAAATGGCTTTCAGGTTTAAAATTAGCAGAATACCGTTGTAGTACATTTTTTAGTAAAATTCAATTCGCAATCATCGCTTGAAACTTCAACTTTGGTTGTCTTTTTATGTTTAGCAGAATACGGTTTTTTAGTTTAGCAGAATACTGTTTTTAAGTTTAGCAGAATACTATTTTTAAGTTTAGCAGAATACCGTTTTTTACTTTTGTCATTGAGAAGCAAATGTAATTTGAACGTTTTTATACTAGCAGAATTGGCCTTCTGGTATCAACAGATTATGGAATCCTCAAAATACTAAACTTGTATTACAAAACTGAATTGTTCAATACGCATATTAATAACTAGTGGACGTCACGCGGTTTCACCCGCGTAGTTCCTGTTCCCGTGGGAGCATGGGGATAATATATAGCCTATGTTACTCCCTGATAATGTAGCTATCCAATGCTAAAAGAATTTATCAAATCGGTCCAGCAGTTTCGGAGCCTTTTCAATTCAAACAAACAAACAAATCTTTCTTCTTTATAATATTATAGTATAGATAAATCTTTGACTTGCCGACTAATTAGCGCCTGAAGAATGGTCACGGCCCATACAAAATTAACCTAACTCCAACAGAAATCACACATATCCTATTATGTTTGTCCTTTGAAATATGGGAGAAAACCTTATTTTTCGAATTCGTTGGCGAACGCATAGATATTTATGATTTTGAGTGTTCGTTCCAGCGAAGTATAGAAAAGCTATCTTTCATACACTCTCGCTAGCATAACCATCGTGGTTGGGCTCTTTTGAATTCGTCTGATGAGCACTATTCATTGTGGTTCGGTCGGCTGAAATATGGGAACAAGCCCCTGATGATGGAGACCAGAAAGGTAGATAGTGGATCTCTTAGTCGTCTAATAGTATAACCATCATGTTTGGGCTCATTTGAATCGTACAGTTGGGTACCAATCACTGTAGTAAATTAGTAATAAGGATCTGATGATGGAAACCATAAAGGTAAGTAGTGGCGATGGCTAAAGCATAAATATGTGATCTTTAATATGTCTTCAGACGAAGTCTCGAAAAGTTATTTGGCATCCATTCTTAGAAGTATGCCTGTGATGTCAGCGCTCATTTGAATCTTACGGTTGGTAACAAGGCACACACCCACTTACTCACTCACTCAGGCATTCACTATAATTGGTAACAAGGCTCTGATGATGGAAACCATAATGGTAAGTAGTGGCTCTCTTAGTTGACTACTTCTACACCCATCGTGTTTGGGCTCGTTTAAATCTTTCTGATGAGCACTATTCTTGTTGTTGGGAACAAGGATCTGATGAAAGAGATCAGCAATGTAGATAATGAATCTCTTATTTGGCTATTAGTAAAACCATCGTTTTGGGCTCATTTGAATCCTTCTGATGAGCAGTATTATTTTTTGTTGAGAACAAGGAACTGATAATAGAGATTAGATAGTTAAACCATTAAAATTGTCAAAAATACTGTGACAAAGTCTGTCATTTAACCAATACTAATAAATAAAATTGGAATATCTGTTTGTGGTTCCCATATAACAGCTTCATACTAAATACATATGTATGTATACCTACAATTCCTTTACCAAAAACTCAATTTGTATAACTTTCGTTTGTCTGTCTGCCTAAAACCATCATTTTATGCGGGATATTCGAAACGGCTTGATCAATTCTAGCGGAACTTTCACTAGAGGATAACTGATATTAAAAGGAGTAACTTATTTTCGTAAAAGGAGATGGGGGATCCGTGTTAGAAAAATTTAAACCCATGAAAATACGATTAACGCTAGTGAAGTGGCGGGCAGTAAATGTTACAGTTTAAAATACTTTTATGACTACGGGACCTACTTCAACATTCAATTTTTAATAATCAATATCATGCATTAATAATTATTATAGTGATAGCGTCACAGCTGACAGGATAGAATGGAAGTAAAAAAGCGGCCAAGTGCGAGCTGGACTCGCCCATGAAGGGTTCCGTAGCAGCAAGTTACATAATATAAAAGTTATCGTAGTTCCTTGTAACTTTATTATTATTATTTACAGTTAAAAATAAACATTTAATTTCATAAACATAAATCTTATGCATAGCAATCTTATACATAGTTATTAAGGTTTACTAACAAGGTATGGTTTTTCTGAAATAAAATGATTATTATAAACCGTGAACCATTATTTTCTAATAATAAATCTATAATAGAATTTTCACGGTTTATGCATAAAATGTATGTTTATGAAATTAAATGATTTTTTTTTTATATATTTGAGTTGATTGAATGAAGGATAAATTGCAGCTTACGATTTATGCCGTATTAAAAAAAAACTCCTAACCAGATCTCGTTCAAACCAATTTGCGGTGGAAGTTTGCATGGTAATATACATCATATATTTTTTTAGTTTTATCATTCTCTTATTTTAGAAGTTACAGGGGAGGGGACACATTTAACCAATTTGGAAGTGTCTCTCGCGCAAACTATTCAGTTTAGAAAAAAAGTATATTAGAAACCTTAATATCATTTTTGAAGACCTATCTATAGATACTCCACACGTATGTGTTTGATGAAAAAAAATTTTGAGTTTCAGTTCTAAGTATGGGGAATCCCCAAAATTTATTATTTTTTTCTATTTTTGTGTGAAAATCTTAATGCGATTTACAGAATACATCTACTTACCAAGTATCAACAATATAGTTCTAATAGTTTCGGAAAAACGTAGCTGTGACATACGGACAGACAGACATGACGAATCCAGAAGGGTTCCGTTTTTTGCCATTTTGCTACGGAACCCTAAAAACGTATTGCGCCGACCCCAAGTAACATGAGATAAGGGCAGGAAGATGATGCAATAATTTACCATCCGACTCAACGGCAACACTAAACTTCAATGAAAATTGTACCCATCCGTATCTTTGGAATGAGCACAAACACGGTATGTTTGTACTCTAGTCCCGAGGAATCTGAACAATAGGTATTTGAAGAAACTATTGCCGATGCCGTCGCGCTGCGCCCTGTCAATTTAAGTGCGAAAGCGACAACTGCAGCAGAGGCTGATTTTAACTACAAAACTCTTGACCAAAAAACGTTTTATGTTTCCCTGTTTTCTTATTCAAAGCTGGACTGATCTATAAAAAATATTTATTAAAATTTAGAGGAAGACAATATCTATGCTTCTATTATTTTCTATTTTGTTAAAAACTTATCTTTGTCTGATAGTCGTCTGAACATGACTGTAAAAACGGGCTGATTTTTCGGGGTTTTGGATTGTCATAATTCTTTAAGTAATTATGTTTTGGAAAAAAGAAAATGACAGAGGCACATATTAATTTGATCTAGATTTTTCGGCAAAAATAATTGACTTAGCAGCATCATCCACCAAGAAAACAGAGGAATGCGTTTTTAGGCCCAAGAGTTACCGACAAGAGTCCCCTCTTAGATCTTACTGAATTTCTTAGTCGGCTTGCCTTTAAGCGTTTCTGGTCTCCCCATCATGAGAACCTTGTTACCAGCTAAAATAAATAGTACTTGTTAGGAAAATTCAAATGAGCCCAACCACGATGTATATAAATGTAGTCAACTAGGAGATCACCTTTATGGTTTCCATCATCAGAGTGATGGTATGAGCCGAAACACGATGGGGATGGGTAAAAGAGTGGGCAACTAAGAGAGCCACCACTCATCTTCAGGATTTCCATCATCAAATCGATATCAGCTACAATAAATAGTACCGCCCCGTACAATTCATATGAACCCAAACACGATGGGTATATGAGTAGCCAACTAAGTGAGCCACTAGTCACACTTATGGCTTCCATCATCAGACTGTTGTTACCAGCTGCAATGGATAGTGCTCATCAAAAAGATTCAAATGAGTTCAAACACGATGGGTATAGGAGTAGTCAACTAAGAGAGCCACTACTTACCGTTATGTTTTCCATCATCAAAGCCTTGTTACCAATTATAGTGAATGCCTGAGTGAGTGAGTAAGTGGGTGTGTGCCTTGTTACCAACCGTAAGATTCAAATGAGCGCAGACATCACAGGCATACTTCTAAGAATGGATGCCAAATAACTTTTCGAGACTTCGTCTGAAGACATTTTAAAGATCATCTATTTATGCTTTAGCCATCGAAATCGCAAAAAATATACTGTAGGTGCTTTGTAACATTTCTTTAAAGGTAATAAAAAAATTGTTTTTCAGTTTTAAATTTTTGGGCGAATAGTTGTTTTTCATTTTTAGTTTATATTTAGATAATCCATGCCATGGTGTTTTTGATTTATTTTTAATTAATACCTTTTAGTGATTAATCGATTTTTGATGGATACCACATTGATACTAAAATTTCTGAGGTGATTTAATACATGGACAGACTTTTTATAACGCAGCTCGTGGATAAGCTTACGTGGATCTAAAAAAACAATTGCCAAACCTTATAGCTATCACACGCAACTAAGTGCGCATAAGCTTAGTCCTTGGCAAACATGGTAGAGCCTAGATCTATGACGACTCTGGACAAAGCCGTTCCTTACAGCTTGAGAACTATCATAACCTGACATAATGTAGGTGGTAGCATACGGTGCTCGACTTTACCATGACCAAGTTAAATCAGCTTCCATTCAGTTCCCACCATTCGTCGTGCACTCGCACATCATCATAGGGTTTCCATCGAAGTTCATCTGCTACTGGGATTTCACTCGAACTATCGTTCTTGACGAATGATACCTTTGTAATCTGTAAACGAGTCGAGTCGCTACCGCCGTTGTGTTAGCAGATGACTGTTTACTGTTTGACCGGGGATGGCATCCAACTTAGGGGCGACATGGTGGATTACACCTAACTGAGGCGACGTTTGGACCTTGCCTCTGGCATTGGTCGTGTAGCAGTTCCATGCGGGATGTTTGGCATTGAGATCATTTACTCATATAACGGAGTCATGAAATGAGATTGTAGAGGCATTTTTAAAAAAATCTATCCTACTAGCAGAACTACTAACGAAATCCTGTATCACAGTATCAGAGTTCTTCGTGCTTTTTGAACATAATATACAACAGACACAAAAAAAGTCCAATCGGAGGATCCTCCCTTTTCAATGGTAGTTTTCGGGACTTTACACTCTGTTCCGCATACCTCTATACTAGTGACCCTCGACATTGAACGTCAGCGCAGCCTTCGTGCAACTACTTCATCATGACGTCATCATCACTTCAACTCATCGTGACTTCAAGCTCTCGAGCAGCGTGTCATACAGCCAGCCAGTACCCATGGCTTCTATGGGTATCCTGACCACCAGCATGCAGTGGACACACATTCCTGGTCAGCATCCGTAGTCTCTACCATCACCCACAACCTCATCTGTGAACTTGGCTTCCGCATACCTCTGTAGGATTGTCTGTCATGGGAAACAAAGCCTAGGGTAGATGATAATGGGCCGAAACGATGGTCATCGGTTGTCATGGCAAGTCACACCCAGCCCACAGGCACAGTACTCAAGGTGAGACAAAGGCGTAGTAAAGTGCAGAGAAGCACGGTGCAGATGTCATTGGCATTGAAGAAATCTTGTTTTAAGGTTCAGGTTTTGTAACAGCTAATCTATTTTTGATCCATTGAATCAAACATAGGTTCCTAAATCCAGTTCATGCGCAAACGGAGAGCTACGCATCGAAAATGTGCCAGACCAATATGAGATCGAGCCTACTGACTCCCGGAGCTCATAAACCATGGGTTTGGCGGCGTGTATAAGACAGATCTTGTAGGCGTCCAGGGTAACTGGGTGACCGTGGGTGACTATTATTTTTAAAATTTTCATTATTAGCGAACGAATGCATATTGAATACTACTGTTATATGTTTTTGTTATGTATTAAGCCAGCTTTAGATGAGTAGCTTTAGTATAGGTCGGCAAATTTTCATGAAAATAAAAAAAAAATAAAGTATCCGTTTTTTTCCATGATCCATGGCTACCCCATTATATATATTTTTTTGTCTTTACTAACTTATGTTACCTGGGCGGGATAAGGCAACGCTTCTAACGATACTACACACATGGACATCGGTTAAGGCGTTTAGAAGTTATGATGGAATAAAGAAACTCACATACAAACAAACAAACATACATACGTACATACATACATGTATACATGCATACATACATACCTACATATATACATACATGCAAACATACATACATACATGAAACCTGAAAACATAACACTGCTTTTTTTAGGCAGTCGTGTAAAAACACAGTCAAATTATAATAGGCCTCTTAAAGATAACACTGTGTGAGTGGATTTTGTTATTGGATAATAATGTGTAGTTTAACATTGAAGTTAGAACTTATTAAGTACATTTATAAATAAAAAAAATTAAAATTAAAACGGACCCGTACATTTTAGTTTTTGAAGGTCTCAAGTGAAGGTCTCCGTACCATAAACACAATTCTTGTATGGGAGCCCCTTTTTCTTTTATTTAATTTTTATTATTTGTTGTTATATTGGCAATAGAAATACACACTCCGTGAAAATTTCAACTGTCTACCTATTACGGTTCTTGAAATACAGCCCGCTGACAGACAGACGGACAGACGGACGGGCAGACAGCAGAGGCTTAGTAATAGGGTTCCGTTGGTTACCCTTTCGGTACGGAACCCTAAAAAGCATTAACTCAATTATTTTGTAATATAGCATTGCTGTTGTATCTGTGTCGTAATAATTTTCAATAATTTACTTTATCCTTTAACATTTCTGTGTATTTAGTAGGCATCAAGGATTGTCTGGATTTAGAGGCAAATAAAATAGAATAGGTACTTAAGAAAATGTTACAGTATATTTCAAATTTGTGGTACATTAATTCCGTTGGTAATCTCGTACATTTAAATAAACTAACATGTCACAATTGAGAATCAGCTACGTTTAATCTTAATGTCAATCACAGTACTTCCTAAAGTAATCTTATAAATATAGCGGATGAACAAAATCAACGCCGTTAATACTACAATAAGTCCTAGCAGTAACGTGAACACTAGTTCTAGCTCTAGATACTGCGCCCACGACATGTTAGCGGCGGGCGCTCGCAGATGTCTTGCGCCGCCGTGGCGCAGCACGTACTCCGTCCACCACACGGCGCGCTCCAGTGGTGGCTGAGGCTGATCGCGAATAACGCTGCGCAGTTTACTGAGATTCTGGCGATAATATCTAGAAATAAATAAAAGCTTTTAACTAATCATGTAGACTTTGTTTTGAATTGGTTGCAAAATTCAAAGATACTTATTAAAACTAGAGCAGGGATCCTTGCACATATAAAAGAATTAGATCATATTATGCTTTCCTTGTTGTAGCTTGGAAGAACAAATTGATTTAAAAAATGCTTACGTATCATTTCTGATGATTTTGTCGATTGCATTATGTAAGTCCTCCTCCGTCAGTGTTTCCATATCCAGTCTAACTCCAATGTTGTGGTACTCATATCGCTCCACATTGTACCACTGATCGCCCAACATAGGCATACCAATAAGTGGTACTCCCGCTGTGATAGCCTCGTCTGTTGATTGTAGACCTCCTTGTGTAATGAACAGCTTTATTTTAGGGTGTTCTGCAAAAAGAGATTCAGTCACTAAAAAATAATTTTCAGTTTTCACATAGGTACATTGTGGTATAAAGCCAAGAAAAAATAAGACATGCCTAAAAAATGCTTGGATATCATGTGTAAGAACTCCAAGTGAAAAGTAGGTATGATCATTAAAGAACGTGTATCTGCAAGATAAACATTTCGCACACCCTCCAGAAAGAAGGACCAACGTCTCCTTCAAACGGCAGCAGAGACAGGCTGTAGGGAACCGAATGTTGATGGCGTATATGCCACCACGTTTAGTACTAGACTACTTTAGACTGAAATATTTGCTTGAAATAAACAACCACACTCACAACTAACTTACTCAGTAAGTCTGCCTGAGGCAACCACTTGGATATCTTGATGTTCTCAGTACGTCCTGGCAGCTCATCTTTGTTCCACTTCCACAGCACATCGTATGGTACTTTGGAGAGAGCCGTTACTAGTGTTTGTATTGTTTGAGGAGGTAATAAGGAGGGATCCACATTAGTACCGAAGCTTAGGTAGATGACGCCATTCTTAGAAGAGTCCAAATATGATTTGAGCTCCTGTAAAAGAAAATATAGAATAATAATTTTGCATTTTTTTGCAAATGATACAAAATCCAACATATAAATGAGCCTAATTTCAGAATCTGCATTTCTCACGTCAAAAATTACATAAAGAAAGTCCCCCGAAGTGCGCACGTACCACTTCCTTATGATAGCTAGAAAGTGGCACTATGAAATCTCCTTTAATATTGGTTAAACAATTTGGATTTTTTTATTTGCATTAAACATCCAAAGATCAATCGCAGATATGAGAAGAACGACAGTATAAAATTTGGTTACTCACTTTTGGTATTTCTTTTTCAGGATTCTGGTGTAATCCACCCATGTACAGCACAGTAGGAGGTACAGGTCGGATGCCTTCAAACACTGGATGTATGTTTAAGAACATCATTTCCACATTATGGTTCAGTTCTTGAATCGGCGGGACATCAGGTCCAAAATATTTCCTGATTAATTCGTTTTCCAATTTATAGCTACTTTGATGTTTTAATTCTAAATTAAAGTGCAGATACAGTTCTTTAATTTTGTCCCATAAACTGAGGTTGTTGAGTTTTTGTCGAACAAAAAATGGGTAGAGCAGTGGATGGACGGGAGCACCAATCACGTCGTAATTATCAAACGAAGATCCGTACGAGCTTACTAAGATCACTGGTGCCTTGTAAATATGAGACAACACCATTCCCGGCCTAGCAGCAGCTTCCATAAATATCAAATCAAACTGCTTAGTTTTATCATTTAGCAGATTTTTAACTTTCTCATCTTTAATTTGCGCTTCAAACATGAGTCTAATTGATTCTAAATAAGACGGAAAATGCAGATAGAGATCACTTTTATGACCTTTTGGAAGCGACATAAATTTGTCGGTCCAAACGGCATATGATATATCATGGACATCGATTTCTGTCAGATTGGCAGGTGCTCCTCCTTTTGGAAAGGCAGGATCTGGAGTAATTATTGTCACTTCATGACCACGTTTTGCTAGTTCATGTATTAGAGGCCGAAACACTACTTGATGACTTATGGAAGCAACCGGAAACATTGCTAAGATTCTAGCCGCTTCACTGTTATTTAAAACTAATAAAAAACAAGCCACTAAATAATGTAACACGGACATTTTTAGTACGAGTAGACACTTCAAATTTACTTGAAGAATGAATTGTCAACTTTGAGAGCTCGTATATAAATGGCGCGTGCTCGTTTATTGAAAATCATGGAGTAGGTACTGAACGTTATTTTAGTGCGAAGTGCAAGTCATTTATCTCGGCATTATATAAAACCGGAGTTATCATAGAACTGATAACTAAAGGAGTCGCGCTTTCAACTAAGGTTTCCGTCACAAATCGCGATAATGATTTTGTGATGTCATTGGTTGCAAAAAATCCATATCATTTGAACTTACACAGCACATTAATCATAACAAAAGCCAATAAAAAAAAGAAAATGTGCCATGTGTTTTTGTATTAAAGTGATCCCTTACCCTGGAACGTTCGCTGTAATGTATTATTTTTGATTCGTTTTTGAGCATTACATTACAGAACTGCCCCCTGTCTTGGCGATTACTTGCCTGTATTGTAACATTTCAAATTCGATATTGAGCATTGTATTACAATACTGCTTTCATCACTGACGTGCATTCGCATTCGATTTTGAGCATTTAGTTGATGTCACAATATCAGACGAAGCGGTGCGCATTGATGTTACAAGTTCTATCAAATATTATGCATTGTACCATCGAGTTGGGCACTGTAATGCTCGATTCTTCTCCCTCACTGAAGTAATGCTCGACTCTATAACGTAACATTACTGACAAATGCTCCAAGTGAGAGGGACACCTTTAGGTGGACTAGTAACTGAAAATATTTTTGTTTTTGCTACGAGAAATTTTGGATCTGTCCTCAGTTAGTGAATATAGACAGTACGTTGTCGGTAGTTTTATGTGCACCGTTTGAAGTCTTTCTGTATTTAAAATAAGTACATTTCTATAATTTAAGGCTACAAACGAATAATGCGGCCATTTTGAAAATTTTTTTTTCTCATAAAGTACCTGTAATAGGGATTTGATATTTTGTTTTATGTTTCTTGACTTTATGATTTACCTAAATTCCAAAGGAATACACGCTACGAAGAACTTTTCTCGATAGAAAAAAATTCCAAAGTCTGATCTGTCTTTTGCCATTTTAATTTTCATGGCGTAATGCATTAAATCGATTTTATGAAAACTGCTTTTAAACGTAGGAAATAACCGTATCCAGCTAAATACTCAACAGATTTTGATTTCATTTTACTATTATGTTATAAAATCCGAAATTTACTTTGGAAACTTATGTTATTTATTCCGAGCCGCCCCCATTCTATCGCCATCTCTTCTTTTGCCTTTTAAAAGTATTTGCATCATATGTCTAGCCTTTTCTCTACTATATGTGCGTCGGCAAATCAAATCAAATCAAAATAAACCATTTATAGGCACTTTTGAATTGTCAAGGTCGGTCAGTCCAAAAAGATGAAGCTATTTGCACGTTCCAAAGCGTAGATCTCTATGGAGAAGAATGTGCAAGAAACTCCACGGACACTCTTTAAAAAAAAGAGTAAAACCGGATTCAGCTGAATACCAGTGTTTTACATGGAGCGGTTGCCTACCAAACCTCCACAATCCATTAACTGGGTAAGACGGTACTTCTTGGCAAGACTGGAGTCAGATTAACTGGCTTCTGACAATCCGTAACGACTGCCAAAGATCTACAAATGACAGCCGGGACCAACGGCTTAACGTGCTTTCCGAGGCATGGAGGAAACTCGGTATGTTAAGATGGTCACCCATCCACAGATCAACCATCACTGTCGATTCAGAACAATTCAGATAGTCAATGGGCCTTGTCAAGGTAAAACCTATGTCACTTTTTTGCAGATCTGAGCTGTCAGATTTTCGGGATTTTATTATTTTTTTAACAATATTTTACTTATTTCAGCAGCTTTAGTTAGTTTTAGTTGCTATTTATTAAAATTTGTGTTATAAAATTGTTTCTACTGTAAGTGTGTATTTTTGTGATCTTGGACAATATTATAATCGTTGTCATTTTCTATTCGTGCCAACATTGAAACGATGTATAAAAATGGTGTGAAATAAAAGACTATAACTGCCGAAAGCACAATGTTTAGGGCAAAAACACCGGCAAAGGATGATAAAAATATCACCTTCTGTGTGTAGAACATTCATGAACATTAATTTTCCTGCACGTTTCTGACTCCTAAGTCACAGACACATACACCTAGTATAGGAGTCAGGGTATTTAAAATTATCTACAATATTTAAAAAAAGCCATTAAAGATTTAGACCTACAAATGTGAATTCTGTTTTTTTTTTTTGTGAATAAATATTATTATTACGTTAAAGCATTTTTTATTTCTAGACTGGAGTGTCTATTTTTATGGAATTAATCTCAAAAAACAGACTAAAATAAATCATTTTATTTCATGGTTTGAAATACATCAAATATCAATATGTCAAATAATTAAACTTGCCAGCTTACGAAAAAAATTGAGTCTTTAAACTAGCATCTGCCCGCGACTTCGTCTGTGTGAATTTCACAAATAGGTCAAGAGGGAGATGAGAATAATTTAAAAAATGTACAACCCTACTGAACATAAATAAAAACTAAATAAATAGTAATTAGTCCCGAAAATTTTACTTCTTCATGATTCTGACCTCCTTGTTGTTTATTTGTGATTCTATTAGAATTTGGCGTGTTTATTTCGATGATTTGATTAATATTATTTAATTCAAAATGTTATTGCGGTACCTACTTACAGAATTAAAATATTAATTAATTCTGCAAGTTTGCGATGTCATCCGCTTATTTCAATTGACAATGCTTGCCATTTCAAAGCCTCGGGTTCGTATTGTCGAAATGTGGGACTGTAAGTTGAATAAAACACTACATAAAACTGAGGTGGGTATTGCCAAAGTTCGGGATTCACTTGAGCGCGTCAGAATAACATAAGGGGACAACTTTGCACCCACAATACCTGAGCCCTACATATAGGGTTATATCTTTTTTCTCTCCTTCGGCCTATCGTAACTTCCATGGGGCCGAAGAAGTCGACTCCCGTAAATGTAAAAGTTCTACGGTGGTGTTGCAAGCGCGCGGCGGGTAGGTCAGCCATGCGCTGTGGCAACTTGGTTTACGAGTGACATATTTTAAGAACTTAATTTTAGCTTATCACATTTACGTAAATTAATGTCATAGAAAGCATTGTCCTGTTCAGAGATTTGTAGTTTTATTTATTTATTTAAACTTTATGCACAATTGTGGTACATGGGCGGACTTAATGCAACAAGGCATTCTCTACCAGTCAACCTTTGGGTTAAAAAGATTACGCCTGTGGTAGGTTTACATCTAATAAATAAAATTTAAAGTAGAATTTTGTTTCGGGAAGAATATACAAATAATATATATAATGCTAATAAAATACATATATACTCTAAAATAATAGACTAATAAATATGATGTCATATACAAATCTCTTTCTGATTAAGAGAACTCAAAAATGATGACTAGACCAAACTAAGAATGACAGGATTTTAAGTTGTGATTTCGGAATTTACGCTTAAAGGAAAATTTTGACTCAGCCTTCTTGATGTCAAGGGGAAGCATATTCCAGAGTTTGATGGTTGAAATAGCAAAGGAATTAGACATAAACCCGGTGCGGTGAGGAGGAATGTGAAGAAGTAAGTTTTTGGAAGCTCGAAGGTTAAGACTGTGAGAACTGCCCAACACTTTAAAATATTGTTTTAAATAATCAGGAACACAAGGATCGTTTATAATAGTGAAGGGCATGCAGAGGGATCTGAGTGATCTCCTTTGGCGGATAGGCAACCATTTAAGCTGAGTACGGAAGGAAGAAATGTGATCATATTTACGAAGGCCGAAAATAAAACGAATACAATTGTTAAGAAGTCGATCCAGTTTGTTAAGAAGTTCCTGAGATAGATCAGAGTAGCAAACATCAGCATAATCAATAATTGGAAGCACAAGTGATTGGACTAAAGTAATTTTAGTGCTTGAAGGAAGAAAGTGCTTAAATCGGTAGAGAGATCGCAATGTGAAAGATCTCGAAGAAGCTTGTCAAAATAATGCTCAAATTTGGAAATCAGAGCATTATTTTGACTGCATATTTGAGAAAAAGATTTTCATTTTTCACTTTTTAGTGAAACTCCACAGCTAAACCGACATTCACATGTGCGTACCCGTTCACACCGTACCGGCGGGATGTTATGTTATAAGTTGGTGTAAACATAAACAAACATGCGATTTCACTAATCCCGGCCCGTTTGCTATTATTATTTTACTGAAGAGTTCCGCTGTCTATCTCTGAAGTTCTTCATCAGATCTTCAACAAATTAAAATCGGACCACTTCGAGAAAATACTCTTGTAAAAAATCTATGACTATGGTAAAAAATCATTATCTCTCTCCTTAATCGTCTTTACTTGGATTCTCTGCTATATTGTTTATATATCTATTATGTAATTATTGTTTATATAAATAGTACACCTAAGACTATCTGCAGTACTGTCACTCCTCTCTTTAAAATCCATCCAAAGGTTGTCTTTAAAAGATCGCTTTTAGCGATAAGGCCGCCCATTGTGTCACCCTATGAAATGTATTCTTCATCTATTTTTACTGGAACTTATTTGGTGTACATAATAACGAGTATTCTATTCTTCCAAAAAATTAAAAATCACTCTAAGTGTGCCCATAAAAATTTAAGAACTCCCTCTATTTCTCCAGGATCCCATCATCAGATCCTGACCTGATGACCATGGGATCACCTGAAAAGTCTACCCTTTCAAAAAACAAAAGATTTATCCTAATCGGTCCAAGCGTATTCGCGTAATTGGGAAACATACATAAAAAAAAGATTCCGACGAATTGAGAACCTCTTCCATTTTGAAGTCGATTGAAAAACACCAAAACGTTTTGATAAAAGTTTTAAAAACTCCTTTTTTGAATAAATGAGTTTTTTTGAGATGTTCGCACATAGAAAGATCATACATGCCACCTTTGTTTATAAGCTGTCCTGTCCTGTTTTTATTTGGATTTTGTGTGTACAAATAATAAGAAAAAATAAGCCAGTGGCAGTTAAAAATCACCAGTTTCCATTGACGATGCTCGTTAACGCATGTATCAGCATCATTTAGTTCATTCTGAAGGGAACTGAATGTTTCAAGAAGCTATATTATCACCATTCTCTGTGTTTTTCTGTAATGTTGGGTCACCGCCATTCCTCATACTTGCGATAGATGAAGGCAGAGCTGCCTTCAATTATTTTTTATATCTTAAATTGTACAACGGCACGAGTGTCACCTTTGCACATACCTACCTGCTGTTAAAACTAAAAAGAATAATACGTATTTGTAACAATTAACACAAAGAGGATAATACCTCATAAAACGTGTAACAGAACGAACGCAATATCTGAAGGGAGTTTATACTATATGGGACCAAAACTGATGTCGTGAAAAAAAATTGACCGCCCCATACATTTATGAGCGCGTAATGGCCTGCGCAGACTGGCGGCCGGGACGGCTGAAAACAGCGAGCGCTGCGATTTTCCGAGACCGATCAATGAGCAAAATCAAAATCAAAAGTCGTTTATTCAAATTAGGCTGAGAGCCAGCACTGAACGTCAAGTTGTACAAAAGACAGTCCCCCAAAACGCCCGCCCGTCAGCATTTAAATATATACCTTATTTCAATGAAAAGCATGTAACTAGAAGAGTTATGAACATGAATGTGGATGGATGGAGAGGGAGAGGAAAACCAAAAAAGAATGATGAAAGATGGATGGATTGTGTGAGGAGTGATATGAAAGAAAAGGGACTTAGTGATAGAGTGACGACTGATAGAACAGAATGGAAGAAAAAAACGTGTTGCGCCGACCCCAAGTAACATGGGATGAGGGCAGGAAGATGATGATGATGATGAACTCAATTGATAAATTCAAAATCCTCAAGGGCTTCTTACACTTCACAGTATGCAGGGCCCTGTGGCAAGGGTGGGCGTGGCCCTAACTCTCTCTAAGGGAGTCGCTTATAACACTAGCCGGTCGATTCTGCCCTAACTCAGTTGTGAAGTGACCTGCGTTGCCAACGTGTGGGGAATTCCCCAAACTGCGGGGAATCTGAAGTTGATTGGGGATTGGCAAGATGAGAGGAAAATGCGCGGATTCTAATAAATATCAATTTTATTCTTCTAATATTATTCTAAATATATTTGCGGGAACAGTAAATTTTTTGTCCCCATATGCGGGAATTTGACTTACATTTTCGGAGAATTTGTTACATTGGTGTGAGCAACGCTGTCCCTAGCGCCCTAAACGCTACTACTTTGCCTGGTAGTAAGTTAGGGAGCTAAGTAGACCGAACCGCTCCGGTCCCTGATTAGGGACCCTAACTCTCTTACTGTTATTACACCACCCTAAATCAGGACCCTAATTCCATGGTATTCATACCGTGTAGTGTAATAAGCCCTTCCGCCGTCCTGTTTTCTAGGCCGGGCAAGCCATAACTCGACAAAATGTACTGAACACATTGATATATAAAAAACCCACTGAACAGCTTATTTTTTCCCACGATTTCGAAGTTTTTCATAATGATGAGTACAGTCCAAAGTTACACGTTGTACACGTAAATTATTATTGACTAGTGGACGTCACGCGGTTTCACCCGCGTAGTTCCCGTTCCTGTGGGAGAGCGGGTATAAAATTTAGCCCATGTTACTCCCTGATAATCTAGTTATCCATAGCTGAAAGAATTTTTCAAATCGGTCCAGTAGTTTCGGAGCCTATTCATTTCAAACAAACAAATCTTTCCTCTTTATAATATTAGTGTAGATGAGCATAAGAATTTTCTGTATTTTACAAGTGCAGACTTGTAATTGACTGACAGTCTAATTTTTCTTTTCCTACTCTTCCGCTGTACTTTTCTGATTAAATTCGTTGCAGGATCAAAGGCAGTTGAATTGTTTCTCTAGGACTCGTCGGGCTTCATTGGCTCAGCGTTATTCTGGTGGTCGCCGCTGTTGATTCTGGATTTCAGGAGTTACAGTGGTTGGGAATGTGTGGCGAGCTTGGCAGTCTAATTAACTGATCTTGATCGGTTTTTTTTAGCTGTAATTCTTCGCTAATACTTAAATAAACAGTAAATAGATGTCTTCTTTGCAATCGCCTGAGCCTGAGTTCCTTTTAAATTCGACTGATTTTTACTGATATAACAAAATCAGTTAGCTAACATTATAAGGAACACAATGTGTGAACTTTGTATTTTATCTGTGCGAGGAGTGGGCGAAGCTGCGGCCCAGTTTGTTTTTTATCTACATTTTTAATACTTACGATAGAATCATTTTACTGGTAATCTTGAACATTTTAATAAATTAACATTTCATAATTGAGAATCAACTTCGTTTAATCTTAATATCAATTACAGTATTTCTTAAAGTAATCTTATAAATATAACGAACTATCAGTAAGAATGCTGTTAGAGCTATCAAAAGCCCTAAAAATAAGGTAAACACTAGTTCTAGCTCTAGGTACTGCGCCCACGACATGTTGGCGGTGGGCGCTCGCAGATGTCTTGCGCCGCCGTGACGCAGCACGTACTCCGTCCACCACACGGCGCGCTCCAGTGGCGGCTGAGGCTGATCGCGCATAACGCTGCGCAGTTTACTGAGATTCTGGCGATAATATCTAGAAATGAACAAAAGGTTTTAATTTAACTAATCATGAAGACTTTGTCTTGAATTAGCTTGCAAAATTCAAAGATACTTATTAAAACTAGAGCAGGTATCAATGCACATATTAAAGAAATAGATCATATTATGTTGTAGCTTGGTAGAACAAATTGATTAAAAAAATGCTTACGTGTCATTTCTGATAATTTTGTCAATTGCATTACGTAAGTCTTCCTCGGTTAGTGTTTCCATATCCAGACCAACTCCAATGTTGTGGTACTCATATCGCTCTACATTGAACCACTGATCGCCCAACATAGGGATTCCAATAAGCGGTACTCCTGCTGTGATAGCCTCGTCTGTTGATTGTAGACCTCCTTGTGTTATGAATAGCTTTATTTTAGGATGTTCTGCAAACCAAATTACTCATTAGTAACGAATTGGTGACTTTAACACAAAATACGATAAATTGTGATAGTTATCGAGTGTAATTATATACACCTATAAAAACAGGTTGCATTAAAACAAATAGTTGGTATATATCAATTAACTTAATGTAAGATGGAGATAATGAAAACAGACCAAGTATTTGTTTAAGACACACCAATGAAAGCAAAGGATAATTGTATATGTATCCCAAAAAGAAGCACCAACAACATTTTCAGAAAACTGCTTAGACAGTCTGTATGCAAAAATCAGAGTAAAGGATGGTGCATAATACTGGAGATGTATGTTATCATTGACCCGAGATATACTGAAATGTTTGATCAAAAAATAACTTACTCAATAAGTCTGCCTGAGGCAGCCACTTGGATATCCTGATGTTTTCAGTACGTCCAGGCAGTTCATCTTTATTCCATTTCCATAGCACATCGTACGGAACTTTGGAGAGAGCTGTCACTAGTGTTTGTATAGTTTGTGGAGGCAGTAAGGAAGGATCCACATTTGTACCGAAGCTAAGATAAATAACGCCATTTTTGGAAGAGTCTAAATACGCTTTCAGGTCCTGTAAAAGGAATTTTGGAATAGTTATTTTGCCATCTTTGAAGATGACACACATCTTGGTGAAACAATTTGAAATAATTTATATGCATTCAAGATGATCGATCAAAGGAATAAAGTATAGAAAGATAGTATATTTTGTAGTTACTCACTTTTGGTATCTTTTTTTCAGGATTCTGGTGTAATCCACCCATGAATAGCACAGTAGGAGGTACAGGTCGGATGCCTTCAAATACTGGATGAACGTTTAAAAACATCATTTCGACATTATTGTTTAGTTCTTGAATCAGCGGGACGTCAGGTCCAAAATGTTTTCTTATTAAATCGTTTTCCAAACTGTAGCTATGTTGATGCATTAATTCTAAATTAAAGTGCAGATACAGTTCTTTAATTTTGTCCCATAAGCTGAGGTTGTTGAGTTTTTGTCGAACACACAATGGATAGAGCAGTGGATGGACGGGAGCACCAATCACTTCAAAATTATCGAAAACAGCCCCATAGGAACTCATCGAGATCACAGGTGCCTTGTAAATATGAGATAATACCATTGCTGGTCTAACACCAGCTTCCACAAATATTAAATCGAACTGTTTAGTCTTATCGTTAAACAGATTTTTAACTTTCTCATCTTTAATTTGCGCTTCAAACATCAGTCTTATAGCTTCTAAATAAGACGGAAAATGCAGATAGAGGTCACGTTTATGGCCTTTTGGCAGCGACATAAATTTATCGTCCCATACAGCGTAAGATATATCATGGACATCGATTTCTGTCAGATTGGCAGGTGCACTTCCTATTGGGAAGGCGGGATCTGGTGTGATCACGGTCACTTCATGACCACGTTTTACCAGTTCATGAATTAAAGGACGAAACACCACTTGATGACTTATAGAAGCCACTGGGAACATTGCCAAGATCCTGGCAGCTTCACTGTGATTTAAAATTAATAAATAACAAACAACAAAATAATGTAACACGGACATATTTAACACGAGATGTCACTTCAAATTCGTTTGAAGAATGAATTGTTAAATTTAATAGCGCGTGTATAAATGGAGAGTTTATTAAAAATCATGGTGAAGTAGATACTTATCGTAATTTTAATGTGAAGCGCAAGTCATTTATCTCGGCTTTACATAATTTTCAAGTTATCATAGGAGATTAATAACTGATAACTATAAGGTGTCTCTCCACATCTTACTTTTTAAATTCAATATGTACCTTGGTGGCAACAACTTGTGAAACAGGAAAACAAGAAGTCACAAGCTTTCCACACGGAACGATACGTACGTCAAGGATATATTCTGAGGCCAAAGTTTTTCAAGCTCTACGGAGAGTATATTGTAAGGAGAGCGCTAGATTTTTGGCACGGCGGAATCAGTGTTGATGGTGAAAAACTCACTAACCAGAGGTATGTGAACTGTGTCACTATAGTTGCGTCGGGTGAAGTGGCAGTTCTACGGAAGCGTATAGCAGTAGAGAGCGCTTACCTCAACCATGACAAGTTTAAGGTAATGGTAATAGACCGTGCCCAACTTCAACAGAGTTCCAATCTTCTTGACGTATTTTAAAAAGTCGTGGCAAGCCTTCGGAAATGTGGGTTTGGCGAAAACTCGTTCTCAGGAATGCGGACTTGCACTTTGCAGGATTTTATGTTTAGGTTCCTAAGAAATTCTATCCGACTAATATTATAAATCCTAGTAATATAAGTTTGTGAGGATGGATGGATAGCTGTTTGTTACTCTTTCACGTCAGAACGCCTGAAGGATCTTCATGAAATTTAGCACAAAAGTAGATTATAGTCTGGAATAACACATAAGCTATATACATCCCGGGAGTATGTTCCCTAGGGATCACTCGGGCGAAGCCGCTGGCAGAAGCTAGTCAATTGATAATGGAATGCTATGAAACATACTTGTTCTATCAGGTGTACTAGGTATACAATACAAATGTACGCATGTCAATCTTGTGAGGCACCTACAATTTGTCGACACGGTTGGCGCAGTGGTTGAGCGATCGGCTGCTGCGCTGCGTGTCGCGGGTTCGATTTCCGCACGGAACAAATATTTGTATGGCCTACAGATAGGTGTTCCGGGTCTGGCTGTTTGTGTATGTGAGTTTGTATGTTTGTGAACGCACCCACGATATAGGAGAAATTCCTAGTGTGAAAAAAATGTATTGTTATTTTCACTATTGTAAGTAAAACTGCCTTTAAATTATAATTCTGAGTAATATGTGTACTATCTGATAGGAATGTCTGTTCTAGGCCTTAGTTTATTTACTAGTAATTTCTGAGATAGATAGTGATTCGCACAAAAATTATATATTTTACTAGATAAGATTTCACTGATCATTGTATCACATTGAAAACTGTTTTCTATAAAAGATTGCTGAAAGTTTCGCGTTATTCTTTAGTACATCTTTATAATGGATTCAAGTGTTGGTAAGTTGAAATTTGTTCCATACAAATAATATAAATTATTATAAAATTTATGTGGCATAATTATCAATATTATTGTGTCCAATATTATTTATACGATCTTGTCTTGGCTCGACGTGTGGCTTATGAATACCGCAGTCATTATGTGCCGATAGTTTTGACAGCCAATGGCATAATTGACAAGAGCCTCTACGAATATCTGAGGAGGCTCTCGTTGTCTAGCTGGATCAAGGGCTTGATTCAGAAAACAGTACTCCTTGACACGGCACTTATTGTTAGATTTCTCATTCAAGAGTACTGACCACAGGTAGTTTTTTTTTATATTTTCTTGTAATATTTGGAATGTACGTACGTATATTTCATCAATAAACTGAATAAACATTAAGTGTGAAAAATATATTAATTGTTAAATTAAGCTATGTAAATTTGTCAGAAAACATCCAGATTTTTACACAACTTGTGAAGAAACACAAACAAGATTCAACTTTCGACACAACAAAATCAAAATAAACATACCTCAATCCCGGATTAAAATGCACTCAACCAGCCCTTTAGTAATGTCCATAAAAATTTATAATAATCTGCCAAATGATATTAGAGAAGTAAGCAAAACAAATATATTTATGAATAAATTGAAACAATTTCTGGAATCCAAGTCGTATTACTCAGTAAAAGAGTTTTTTGATGAAAAATGAATTGTAAAGTAAAATCATTCTCTCTCTTATTCACCAAACACAGGTACGTATAAAAATCAAACGTAAAAATAGAAATATGAATACATAAACAATAACATAATTAATCTTAATGAATGAATATACTTCAAACAATTTCAAAATACCTATTATTCTTATTCAATTTATAATAATAGTACACCAACAAACACAGACCTAATAAATATATACATAATGATACATACAATTCGACATTTTTTACCTATTAAATTTTGACATTTATTTACCTATTACTTTTTGACATTTAGTAACCTATTTAATTTTGTCATTTTTTGACCTATTATTCTTTTTTTTTACAATCAATTCATAGTCTACGAACACAGACCTAATAAATATATTCATAATGATACATACAATTTGACATTTATTTACCGATTACGTTTAGAATTTTTTTCCCCTATTATACAAAGACGGACCTAATAAATATATTCATAATTATACATACAATTCTACATTTAAAATAATTTTAGAAAATATTGAATACCTTGAAATGCTACTTAGCCGTCTTCCTCTCTCCTAATTTTTGCTGTGCCCGACAGGGTCCATATTGATCTCTAACCTTGTTATACCATCTATGTTATACATATGGAACGCAATAAAGTATTGAGTATATTCTTGTGATTTAGGAGTAGTTAAGTGATTTAGTAACAGAATAAAACATAATATTTAAAAACAAATAATTAAAGAAATTAAAAAACACGCCTGCCATGTCAAAAAAATTAAAAACACGCACTGGCTCAAAAATTTAAAACTGAGAAACAACTTTTTTATTGCAGTCGGGGGAAAGTATGGGGGTTTAATTATTTGTTTTTATTTCATACCTTTGATGAGGGGATGGCATCCAACTGAGGTGACATGGTGGATTTCACCAACTGAGGCGACGTGTGACCTTGCCTCTAGCATTGTTCGTATGCGGGATGTTAGGAATTCAGATCGTCTACTCATATAACGGAGTCATGAAACGAAATTGTAGCGGCATTAATGCCGCCACAAGAAAAAACAACGTAACAAAATCTACATGGCAACAAAACGCAACGCCATCTATTCTACTAGCAGAACTACTTACGAAATCCTGCATCACGGTATCAGAGTTCTTCGTGTTTTTTGAACATAATATACAACAGTCCGAATATTAACTATTGGGCAGTTGCCCACCGGACACAAAAAAGGCCCAGTCGGAGGATCCTTCCTTTTCAATGGTGGTTTGCGGGACTTTACACTCTGTTCCACATATCTCTACACTGGTGACCCTCGACACTGAACGTAAGCGCAGTCTTCGTGCAACTACTTCATCACGACGTCGTCATCAGTTCTACTCATCGTCACTTCAAGCCCTCAAGCAGCGAGTCATACAGCCAGCCAGTACCCAAGGTTTCTATGGGTATCCTGAACACCAGCATGCAGTGGACGCACATTCCTGGTCAGCATCCTCAGTCTCTATCATCACCCTCAACCATATACACGTGTACCTCTGTAGGATTGTCTGTCATGGGAATCGAAGCCTAGGGTAGATGGTAATAAGCCAAAACGATGGTGATTGGTTGTGATGCCAAGTCACACCCAGCACACAGGCACAGTACTCAAGGTGAGACAAAGACGTGGTCAAGTGCAGAGAGGCATGGTGCAGATGCCATTGGCATTGAAGAAACCTTGTTTAAATATTCAGGTTTTGTAACAGCTGTAGCTAATTTGTTTTTGGTCCATTGAATAAAACATAGGATTCTAAATCCAGAAGCTTTAGACAAGTGACATTCTATCAGTGGTAGCGTGGCGAAGGCGATTGCCAAAACGTCAAAAATGTATGGGATTGCAAACGCTGTCGAAATGTCACGTGATCAATCCCTTATATTTTGGCATTTCGACAGTCGCTTTCTTTGATAGAATGTCACTTTGTCCAGAGCCTCAGGTCATGTAACCGAAGGCTACGCATCGAAAATGCTCCAGACCAATATGAGATCGACCTTGCCTACTGAATCCCGGAGCTCAATAGCCATGGGTTTGGCAGCGAGTATAAGACTGGTCTTGTAGGCGTCTAGGGTAACTGGGTGACACTAAGTCGTTGCCCAAGGGTAGAGGGATGTGACAGGATGGCGCGGGTTTGCGTGCGGCTGGGGCCAGTGGGGCCACAGGCGCTGGAAATGGCGCTGTAAGGCTGAATGTCCAATGGAGCGGAAAGAAGAAGATTGGAGTAGAGCTGTGCCAATATTAACCAATGGAATTGCATACAATCCTCGCTCCGCTTCAGTGGACAGAGATTTGCGAAATAGTTAAAAAAAGAAAAAAAAAAAGAACCGGGAACCGAAGAGAGGAAGCGGAGCGGGTAATTTTACGTATAACTGATCTCCCGCTATCCGCCGCCCGCGCAGTACGCACCTTATCTACGCTCCTGCCTACCTCGCTCCGCATGAATGGACAGACACAGTCCGAAAATCAGTTCAGTCTCAGTTTATATGCCAACAGATTCGCTTGATAATTTACCTGTTTTTACAGAGGTCTTAGGCGAGATCAGTGCGATGGCCGCTAGCGGAGATGTTGAATGTGTTTAAATCCTGGGCGATTTTAATGCGCACCCTCAAGAACTATTTTTTAGGGAATTATTAAGTTTTTGCGAAGACCAATCGTGGATTTGCGCAGATATAGAAAAGCTGGGCAGTGTGGCGGATAATTACACTTTTATGAGCGAAGCTCATGGGTGTAAAAGGTGGCTTGATCACTGCGTTGTTTCAGTATCGGCGTGGCAAACCATTATTGGGGTAGGTGCCCGCGTTCTGGGGTAATCTGGGAGGAGAGGAATGAATCTCAAGTTGCAGAATATAGTAGGTTGTGTACAGTTAATGAGCAACTCCGTGACATTGACTTTCCTCAAGAGTTTTCCAGGTGTGCGTACGGGAAATGTAATTTAATGGAGCACAGAACTATTATAGATGGTTTATATAACAACGTTGTTCACATATTAATCACTGCTGCAGAACAAACCAATCAAACGGGTAGGCATAGGCCAAGGAGAGGGAAAATGCTATGCGGCTGGAATAAACATGTGCATGATTCTTACCGAGAGACCAGGCTTAAATTTAGTGTATGGGTATTGAGTAACTGTCCAACTTCTGGAACAATTTATGAACAGATAAATGAGGCACGTAAAATATTTAAATGGTGCCAGAAAAACCAAGATCAAATCAAAATGGACATAATAGCTAAACAGAGGGCGACCAATAATTTTAGCAAATTTTGGAAATCAACAAATAGTCTAGATACTAGGCCTGGCCTACCGGTAAGCGTTGGAGGGAAAGGAGATCCAGAGGGTATTGCTAACATGTTTAGGGAACTTTTTAAGGTGCAATCCCCCCTTGGTCCCTCAGTTGCGATGTCCGGTGCCGGGTCCGGCAGTTCGGGAGTGCAACCATTAATTTATTTTTCAGCTAAACAAGTTAGAAACGCAATTAGAAATATGAATAGAGGTATATCTCCCGGACATGATGGACTCAGCATCGAGCATTTCAAATGCGCAGGTGTCCATCTACCGAGGGTCCTGTCTCTATTGTACACAATGTGTATTAGTCATGCCTACCTGCCAGCTGATCTTATGAGGACAATAGTAGTGCCTATAGTTAAAAACCGAACAGGTGACATCTCCGATAAAGGCAACTATCGTCCTATCTCCCTTGCAACTACAACTGCCAAAATATTGGAAAGTATTCTTGATTCATGCTTAAAAGAATATCTACATATACACGATGCGCAGTTTGGTTTTCAGCCCAAATTATCGACAGAGAGTGCTATTTTGAGTCTCAAGAATACTGTCCAATACTATACCGACCGCAGTACCACGGTGTATGCTTGTTTCCTGGACCTATCCAGGGCTTTTGACCTTGTGTCGTACGATGTGCTCTGGAGGAAGCTGGGCGACAGGAATATATCGGCCGAGATTCTCGGAATTCTGCAGTATTGGTATGCAAACCAAACAAATGTTGTGAAATGGTCTACAACATTCTCTGATCCATATAGGTTGGAGTGCGATGTGAGACAGGGGGGTCTGACGTCTTCTAGACTCTTCAACCTATATGTGAATGATCTAATGGAAGGGCTCAGTAGCATGCGTGTCAGGTGTCGCGTGGGTGGTGTTACCATTAATAACATCAGCTACGTGGACGACATGGTCTCGGGCCTGGGCCCGACTGCTGAATCTATTAGAGAGATGTCGAGAGTTTGCTAAGGAGTGGAATTCCCTGCCAGAGTCTGTGTTTCCAGATAGCTACAACCTGGGAGTCTTTAAGACAAGAGTGAATAGGTTGCTTCTAGGCAAACGTGCTCCATCTTCGACCACATCATCGCTTACCATTAGGTGAGATTGTGGTCAAACGTATGCCTATACATAGTAAAAAAAAAAACTATGCAGCTACACACGGACTCGTTTATAATGTAAGGAAAAGTGAAAACATGGTTTTAAGGCCGCTGGTAAGGCCCCCGACTATGTACCAAGTTTTACTCTGAATGGCTTGAGTATAAGGCGAGTAAATAGTTTCAAGTACTTGGGGCACATACTTACCGACGACCTTAAAGACAATGTGGACATAGAGAGGGAGCGCAGGGCACTTGCGGTCAGAGGGAATATGTTGGCGCGCAGGTTTTACCGTTGTAGTGATCAGGTTAAAATAACCCTTTTTAAAGCCTATTGTCAGGGTATGTCACGGGAAGTCTGTGGGTTGATTTTACCAAAAGATCGCTGGAAGTCCTGCGCATCCAGTATAATAATGTTTTCAGATTGCTGTTGGGACTGCCCCGTTTTTGTAGCGCATCTGAGATGTTCGCGCAGCATCGAACGGATGAATTTTATGCTGTCATGCGAAAAAAAATATCGTCCTTAGTAACACGGTTGCGGGACAGTGACAACAGTATTCTGAGAACAGAGGCGGAGAACATCTACTCTCCCATTCTGAAACGTTTTGTGGAGGTGATGAACGCTTTTAATTAATTAATAATAGTCACTAAGTTGTTTTTAAATTCATATACTAACATTAGTTATAAGAGGTTTTACTAACACAGCGGATCTTATGTTGTCCAAAATAAAAGAATTTATTATTATTATTACTCCCTTGCGTCAAAGGACAGGCAGCCTAATGGGGTTAGCCATCGGTGTTGAGATGGACGGGATTGAAAAGCCACCAAATCTTGGATCTCTCTGTGAGATAACTGTAGTGCACTTGGGAGGATGGGATCCTCACAGATTGACTTTTTCGCTGTTGGTGGGCATTGGCATGCTTAATCAGTCTGAGAGCGAGTTTGGGGGCTAAAGCCCCCAAACTACGCACAGTTTTAGCACCCAGCTAACTACTATGGCTGCAGCTAACTGTGCACCATTAACTTAATGGTTCTGTGCATAGGGCGCGGTCCTGGGGACCCAGTTTTTCTCGTTCCCTTAGGAATTTCGTGAAATTCTCTCTTAATGGCTTCTTACACTCCCCAAGGAACCCTACATGTCAGTCGCTCAATCTCTCAGTAACGGAAGAATTTTATATATATTGATGATTGGGTGGTAGCCTTCGGGGGTTACATATGACAAACACCATATTGTATACTTGCCCACCTCTCGATTAGTGTAAGCCATGAACGGCGGGGATGGACATTTTGGAACGAACATCCTATGGGGATCTACTTTGGGATACGTCTGATCACCACTCCAAAGGAAAGGAAATATTCTTTTCATACAGTATCCGTGTAATAATGTTGTGTTTCTAGAAAGGAAGCAATTTTAGAAACGAAAACTATAAAAGTAGTGTATAAGTGGTACATGAAACAAATGGTCCGTTTTTATTATTCATGAACCATGACTGTCCTAATATTATTTTTAAAATTGTCATTATTAGCGAACGAATGCATATTGAATACTACTGTTGTATATTTTTGTTACATACTACGCAAGCTCTATATAGCACGTATAGGTCGGCCAAATTTCATGAAAAATGATCAAGATCCATGGCTACCCCCCACTATATATTTTTTTTTTAGTTTTTGCTAGCCTATGTTACCCGAGATAATGCAGCACTTCTATCGATACCATATATAAGTTATGATGGAATAAAGAAACTCACAAACAAACAAACAAACAAACATACATACATACAAGAACCCTGAAAACATAACACTCTTTTTTTAGGCAGTCGTGTAATAAAAATGGCTATTATAACTGAAATTAAGGTACTTATACTACATACAAAAACAATACAAAACAACATCAAAATTAACAAAATTAATGTATCATATTTTAGTATTAACTACGTTTTACTTTAACAAAAACATGATCGCCAAAGGCAATCATATAAATTAAAATAACAACCATAACAACTATTGCTACAAATAACAAAAATCCTAGCAGAACGGTGAATACTAGTTCTAGTTCTAGATACTCTGCCCACGACATGTTGGCGGCGGGCGCGCGCAAATGTCTCGCGCCGCCGTGACGCAGAACGTGCTCCGTCCACCACACGGCGCGCTCCAGTGGAGTTTCAATCTCATCACGCATCACACTGCGAAGATTAACCATATTTCTTCGATAGCTGAAAATGAAAAGGTAATTGTTATTATATTTATTTTCTAGCTGATGGTACATTTTTAAAATTAGCTGAGCCTAGTCTATGTCCACCAAGTAGTAGGCTCCTTGTACCAGTGACAATCATTCGTTCCTCCTAAGGGCATGACTATCATTATGGTCTTGGACACTTGAATCAATTCAGCAAGACCATATGTAATGATAGTCACAACCAGATACAATTTTATAAGATAACGGGAGAACTAAACGTCTCACTGAGACAGCATCTTTTGTTGTGAGTCTTATGAAAAACAGACTTGAAATTTGAAAAGATGAGAGAATGAAAACAAACTGCTCACAAGTTTTGTGCCGAGATTGTTATGTACCAAGGGGATGAATCAGCAGAGGCGGCTTTACTTATAGTGTAGGGTGTGCGGTGCACCCGGGCGCAGAAGTGTAGGGGACGTCGAGCGCCGCTCGCGACAAGTTCAAAGAGCATGCGTCGCTCTCAAACACCCTGCACCCGTGTTAGGTCGGGCGCATATTGTCTGAAATTTTCTGTCAAAAATTTCTGACGTCCGCCACTAACGCACTCAACTCATACATTTTGTTGCAAACCCCGCAGACTGTCAGACAAGTCAGAATTTTCACAGTATGCGGGGTCTAGAACAAAATGTTCGACAATGTTCATCGGATTTTGAACGGCCCATCTTGCTCCTCAACGAGGTTGGCAATCTCTTTGTAAGAGTAATTGAAAACCTCCTCGTCGGGAACCTGGTGGGGTAGTGCCCGGATTTGGTGGAAAACCAACACGGTTTCCACAAGAAGCGCTCGACGGTGGACGCTATTATGAGCATGAGATGCGGTGTCCCAGGCATGGTCATCTTTGCGGTGTCTCTTGACATCGTCAACGCCTTTAATACCCTGCCCTGCAGTCGCATCAAGGAGGCACTCCACCCCTACCTCCCTAGCGGCGTCAGCGTCAACTGCTACGTTGACACACGCCGTCGCCGTCGCACGAAGAAGCGGCGGCCGACGTACAGTCATTGAGAGTTAGTATCCGGCAATTGGGTCTCGAGGCGGCCCTACAAAATTCCTAAGCCATTTGTTTTCATGGCTCCTAGAACGCACCAATATCGGGATCCTAAATAACAGCAGAAAAGGTTCACGTCGGTGTCGGGTCGATGACGAAGTACCCAACTAGGACTCGTCGTCGACAGCCGATGGAACTTCGTAGAACACGTCCCAGCTTGGGAGCTGCTCGTGCCCAATCTAGTTCAAACGCTTCCTGCCGATGGCTCTACGCGAGGGTCGTACGGTCCGCGGCTCTTTAGGGTGGGTGGCCTTTATGGGCCCCGGTGTGGGCGCTTTCGTTGAGACACCGACCAGCCCGCCACCTAAAAGCGTCCCAGAGGGCCATGGAAATCATTATTTCGGGAGCTACCCGGTTTCAGATTTGGTGGGCTGACACGCCCGGGTGGGATCACCCGGAGGACACGCTGTAGCGTATGGTGGAAGTCTGCCCTGCTTAGGCAGGGCCGCCGTGTCGTTGTCGAGGCGATTGGGCGGCGGCAACCTCTGGCGTCCAGCCCTAGTTTAATTCATGGTACGAAGTGGCCATGGAAAGCAGTCACTTCTGCAAAGCAGTAATGCTAGCGAAGGAGGAGGCGGGCCGCGTGAGAGAGAGGCAAACCTCACGCCTCAGCCGCTGCAACAGAAGATGACGCCGAAGCAGGCGTCGGGTCGCATGGCGATTCCCGGCCACGGTAGGCGCGGGCCTGCGGATGGCAAGCTTTGGGTGGCTCGCCGCCCGATAAGAACCAGCAGTGCAATTCTGTAAACATGTCCAAGTGAAGGCTTGGGTGAAGTGATCACGAAGTGAGCTGTTAAATCATGTAATTAAAATGAATGACAGCTCCTTTCGAGATCATTTCACCCAAGTCTTCACTTCGACATGTTTACAGAATCGACCGGCCAGGCCCGGGTCGACGGGATTTGGAGACTCAAAGGGATTTCAGCATAATAGACGGGTATTTGGAGGAACGAGGATGGGTTTTAGTCAGTAAGAATCTGACACTCACTTCCGCTGCGTCCAGAGCGGAAGGAGTCATATGATGATTTCCCATCCTAAAAAAAAAACATTTTGACCGCGCGCCTACAAGAGAGCGCCAGGGTATTGATTGCACACGGGCACTCAATAGGCTAGAGCCGCCTCGGTGAATCAGTGTCTTATGTCACGGGCGCCATATTCAATCCCGAACGTTCTGAGTTTAACTCACGAGCAAAGCGTGGGAGTTAATACTGGAATCCTGAATACAGCAAGGGGTTTAAGCTTTACCTTTATCCCCGAGAAGAATATTCATATTTCGCATCTACTCCGAAATAATTGAAAACAAGCCACGAGGAGTTTTATTGGTCGAACATCGCTGTTCGATGTCTTGCTAAAAGTTTTTATACGAATGTTTTGTTGAGTTTCCTTCATATCACAATATTGGGGTTGTCATAAAACTAAGTACAGCATTATTGCCTGGCTTTACCTCCGGCGTACCGCCGATTAGTAATGTCTTTCTTTGGATAAAGTTTGCACGACAAATAATTTGAAGTTTTCAAGCAAGTGATGTGAAAATTAACTTCAATATTGAATGCTTACCTTTCATCTCTAATAACGGTTTCAATGGAGTTTTTAAAGTGTTCTATGGTTAGCGTTTCCATGATCAACTTTTTGCCAATCTTGAAGTATTCATATTTCTCCGAGTTATACCACTGATCACCAAACATAGGTAGAGCTATCAGAGGAACGCCTGCTGTGATAGCCTCGTCTGTTGATTGCAGTCCAGCTTGTGTTATGAACAGCTTGATTTTAGGATGTTCTGTGAACAGACAACAAAATAAAATAATTATATTTAAAGGCTTGCACTGACTGGTCGGGCTCACTCAAATCTGTGGTTCTTTCCTCAAAAAACCTTTATAGATACTAAACTGCATGGTCCTCATTTTACGTATTATGAATTTAGGGTCCATGTAGATCGCTATAATTAGGATATTTTTATGTTAGTCTGGCAGATTGACTTTTGCGGCCTATCCAAATGTCCTCATATTGGTATTGTTCGACAAATCGTTGAGCTCCTTAAAGTTCTAAGTTTGAGCTACACGATAACTGACAAATGCTTACACTGTCTGGACAGGTCCATTCAAATCTGTGTAGCACTTTCCTCAAAAGGCCACCTCAGACATTAACCTAAATGGTTCTCATATTATTTGACCAGTACCGTTTGTATAGCCTTTCAAAAATACTTTGAACTCCGAGTTAGTTTCGGTGTTTTTTCTCAGGTTAGTTACCTGAGTAAAAACTCCGAAATACCGGCCTCATCTAGCTTAAAATTAAAAAAAAGATTAACGTGTAAAAGTGTTATATTTAAACAATATAAAAATAAAATATAATTTATTTGGCACACTTCAGATTTTGGGTTTTAGCTCTAAGCTTACCTATCATTGTCGGTAATGGAAACTCAACATACGTTCAAGAGTCACACTTGTAGTTAAAAGCTTAGCTTTTTCATCCATATTATATGACACGTCTTGTGTGGATGCGGCATATTTTATTGCTTGATTCAAACTTTGCATTGCCCGTCGAGAGTCTGTTCTTAGCTCTTTTAAGGTTTACCGTGAGTCTGTTACAACGAATAACTCTTCATTTAATAAAGAATTCACCTATAAAGTACCTTTACAATTGTTAACTACTTTCTTCTTAACAAGGCGGCAGGTATCATTTAATTACTTTGAACATTGATATTTCTGATGGCTAAAAGTAAAATCGAAGCGAAAACACACCAAGCTTAAATGGCAGTGGTTAGGGCGCATTGTTCTTAGAACAGATAGTCAGTAACAAGTCCACAGGTTCTGAAAGGGTGACTGCCTACGCCTCCCACAAGTCGGACCGTTGACCAGATAAAAGCCAAAGAATCTGCTGGATACGAGAATCTTAAGATAGTCAATGTGGCGACTTTTAAGAGTGGCCTATGTCCAGCTGTGGACGTCTATCCACTAAAATAATGATGTTGAAAGGTTATATTACTCACTCAGAAGATCCTGTTGCGGCAGCCATTTTGATATTCTAATATTGTCAGTGCGACCGGGCAATACATCATTGTTCCATTTCCACAAAACGTCGTAAGGCAACTGAGCGAACGTTTTTACTAGAACTTCGATTCTGTCTGCCGGGAAAAGTGTTGGATCCACGTTTGTGCCGAAGCTTACGTAGATTACACCATGTTTTGATGAATCTAGGTATTGTTTGAGATCCTGAAATAAGTTTTTGTTTTTAAATTTTGATTTCTCCATAAGTCGAACGTATCTATTAGCTTTAGCCGGCGGCTTCGGTAGCGGTAACCCGTCAGGCCTCGCAAAATTAAAACGCAATATAGAAAGACAATAGACTACGCCCCACATGTTAATTATATATTGTCGCAAAAACGTTGCCTATATCCGTCTCCAGTGTTCCATCAATGACTGTATCAAAATTCATCAAAATGGTTCAAGGATTTTGGCGTAAAAGTGTAATAAACAAACTCACCTTCACATAAATAACATTATTTAGGATTCAGCGAATTTATTTTAAATTGGTTTTCTTTCCTAGAGCGTAATTTATCTTTATATTTATTTTTTAAGTAATTAATTACATAATTAATTACAATAGTATAACGTTAGAAATATTTCATACAATTTTACATCCCATCGCTAGATAAATTGCACGGCTTTAATTTTGTTATCACTGATTTAATAAATGTACTTACTGCTGGCAATTCATTTGGAGATTTCTGATGCAGACCACCCATATATACCACAGTGGGGGGTACAGGACGAATGCCTTCAAACACTGGATGCACATTCAGAAACAGCATATCTACATTATTATTTAACTCAGACACCGGTGGGATATCTCTAAAATGTTTTTTCAGCATCGCATTCTCGGCTTTCTGACTATTTTCGTACAAACTGGTGATCATATATTCATAGTAAAACTCCTTTACTTTCTCCCACATACTGAGATTGTGAAGTCGTTGACGAGTTACTGATGGATAAAGCATCGGGTGAATTGGAGCTCCTAAATTCTTATAATTGTCTAGAGCTGCTCCTAAAGAACTCATTTGAATCACTGGTGCCTTAAAAATATGAGAATATGCTAAAGCAGGCCGTACACACGCTTCCAGAAACAGTAGATCAAACTTTTTAGTCTTATCTTTAATCAAATTTTGCACTTGCTCATCCTTAAGTTGAGCATCTACCACTAAAGTCAATGCTTGCAGAATAACATCCATCACCAAGACAACGTCGTCTTTATTCCCCTGTGTTGATGCCATAAATACTTTATTCCATATATCGTAAGATATGTCATGGACATCGATTTCTGTCAAGTTTGCTGGTGTTCCATCTTTAGGAAAGGCGGGATCTGGCGTGATGACAGTGACATCGTGTCCTCGTCTTGCAAGTTCATGAGTTAATGGCCGAAACACAACTTGATGACTGATAGACGGTATCGGAAACACTGCTAAGATTTTCGCTGCTTCATTGTGACTTGCAAAAAATATAAAACACAGAACTGAACACGAGAAAACTCTCATTTTATTGTCTTAATATTTTATTATCACAAGCCGACTTCCATCAACGATTGTCAACAGGGTACTGAAGGTAATACAAATGATTTCAAGTTCAATATTACACCATATTTCGTAACATATACCTACGTAATATTGTTAGAATTATGATATGCATCGTTCTAACACAAGGACCTAATCGTGAATGGCGATCAAATAAATTGATGAAAAAATCATACACAGTAATAAAAAACCAGTCAAGAGCGAGTCAGACTCGCGCACCGAAGGTTCCATACTATCATATATAAATATTTTGGTAAATATTTGTATATGAGAATACCTCCCTTACCAGCCTTAATTTACTTATTAATTAAATTAAATTGAATTATTATTGCTGTTCTGTTGGATTTGGATTGTCTAATCTTTGTAAAAGTGGATAAATTTGAAATTATTTCATACCTACGTAATAAGTGTAACTTACCTATTTATATTTGTACGCCGTTAAGGCAAAACATGACTGATATATTATGTAATTTAATTGTAACATCTTGCATGCCATGTGTGTGTATACTCATGTTTTGGACAAATAAATGATCTTATCTTATCTTGGTGCTGTAATTATCAGAAATGTATGTTTAAAGATGTTTATTAGGTTTGCAAAAATAATACAAGTAATCACGTAACTACCTAATTAGAAATACTACAGTATAGAATAGGTAGGTATTAAGGTATTCACTAATAATCTTCTACAATCCTAGCAACAATATCCTACTCGCTTTAAACATAAAACGAGAGAAATGCATTCCAAAAAATTAATTTCGCCAGACAAGTAGCAACGTCGACACGCATAGAAATTCGGAATCTGACTGAAAGAGAAGCCTTTTTTTGATAGGATACCACTCGCAGTTACAAACTTTCGAAGGTTGTAACTACTCAACGGGACTTGCTTTTGTGGGCCTCAAATAAATTTTAGCCGAGGGTAAGAAAGCGACACCGTATCAACAGCTCCCTTTTAAACACTCTGAGGTCCTCTCCCGCGCCCCGCGCCGCACGCTCTACGAGGACCAGTGTCCGCACGCCACGCCGAGCTGTATCTAGTCAGTATTAACATTAATATCGAATATGATATTTAAAAGATAGTTAAATATTATATTCTATATTATCTTTTGATGTCCAAGTCTCTAAAAATACACACCTACTCACTCAACATTTGACTCGAACTAGTAAATGTAAAGATTTCGTCGAATCCAATTAATGATATTTAGGTATAAGTAAAAAAAAACAGAGGATCGTCGTTCAATTTAAACAAGATACCTACTTGAGATTCGTTGTTAATTTGAGATTACATTAATTTTATATCTCTGCTAGGTATTAGGCAATCTTGTAATTCGGTCTTGAAACTTGCTTTAAACCAAATACCTAGGTACTTAGGTAAATGCAAGATACTACCTAATACAGATTTATGTATTCGATTTAATAATATACATGTACATACGCATATGAAATGCAAACGAAAGTTTTTGCAAAGTGTTCTTTGTACTAACATCATTCGAGCCATGTCTATCAAGTTAACTCGCCCGAGAGTAGGTAGTAGTAAATTGATCAAGTTGAACAGAAAATCTCTAAACTTTCAAACAGCGCCATCTACTGGCACATAGGTACTGCACGGATTTGAATTTGGAATCCATTACTCTATGGGAGGTTATTAAATACTAGCTGACCCGTGTCCACGTCGTTGGGCGGTATTTTTCGGGTTAATATAAAGCCTATGACACTCACAAATAACGGGGCTTTCTATTGATAAAAGAATTTTCAAAATTGGTTTAGTAGATTGAGAGATTACATCACAAACTCGCAAACTTTATCTCTTTATTAAATTAGTATAGAAGAATATACCATTATTAACATAATTAAAAAGAAAAAACTTCATTTTACAAAAACTTCAATGAATATCGATACATATCGTGCCATCTATCAAACATTATTAAAACTACATTTTCTTTCTTCGTGTTGAGACCCCGTAACTGCGGTGTAGAATATTGTGGACGTTCCAATTAGGGCTTCTGGAACGTCCCCGGAATCGATTCAATAAAACAGCCTTTAAGCGATTTAAGAGATCATTATATTGAGCAGGTGCTCTCAAGAAAAACTTTTACAGAACTGTCATAAAAACAAATAAATCATTTTATGTCAATATTTAAACCTATTCTAAATTCCTAATTCTTCTAAAGCTTTTTTAATTATTAAATTGACGGAGGTTCCCGGAGGGTGAGCCATCCAAGGAGGTTGTATCACAAAATGCAGTTTTAGGTCAGCGCCATCTTTTTACAGATAGTGGAACTAATTTATTTTTTGTTGATTTCTGAAAAACTGTGCTATTTAAAGACATCGTTTTATTTTTCCTGTAATTTTCACAAAAAATTCTATCATATAAAATATTTTCAGATTGTATAGAAGAGAAAAATTTGTAATGGTCAAAATATCAACATTTTTCGACATAATTCGAAAACCACGCTGCATAAAAAAAAGAAAAAATGTTTAAGAAAGTGTAATTAGCGTTCTTTTATATGTTACCCCACATTCCCTAGTAGCCCCACTTTGAATTTTTAATAATCCCTTTCTGTCGCTGTTGCAAGAAAAATATGTAAATATTTTTATTTCTTTCTTATTTGCAAAATAGTTGAACAAACGTCATCTAAAACTATTCCAAACAAGTTTAGTAGTACAATAGCTGTGACAGGCAGACTTAGTCACACCATAAGGGTTCCTTGTTTACCATTTGGGTACGGACCCCTAAAAAGAGATTACAGAGATTTTATACGGTTAAATTTCTTTCTCCACAACATATCAGTTAGAACTAAACATTTTGTCGCCATACACGGGAAAATATTTTTTTAAACGTGTGACGTAATGCGATGACGTGCAAAATTTGTTTACATTTCAGAAGTAAGTTAAAGTGTTATGAACTAAGCGCTAAGTGTACGTTAGTGTAAACAAACTTATAATGATGGCTACTATTGAGATATGCTTGACACGTGGAATGAGTCGTAAAGTGTATAATTTAATCAGTTCAGACACAATTCTATGGAGGCACTTATAAAATTTTATCTTAATCTTAATTGTTACGTTTATATAACATTTTGATACAGTTTAAAAGTAACGTAACTACTAAATGTTTTGCAAACACAAAGACATATTTTAAAACTAGGTAAATATGACGTAAGTGGTCGATTAACATGAAAATACGTCATAAATATAAAAAAATACATTTATTTGCGGCCTTACCTCAGCGGGTCTAAAAAGGCCACTTTAGTAAAATCAGCCAGCAGATCAAGCTACGCAAAACTGTAAGATTTTTCCAATCAACCTTGAACCTAATGCTTTAGTGATAAAGATGAAAATTAAATTTGGCAGATTGATGCATTTTGGAGGTATGCGGAACAGAGAGTAAAGTCCCGCACAACTCCATTGTAAAGGGAGGATCCTCCGACCAGACGCATGTTGTGTCTGGCGGGCAACTGCCCGATAGTTGATTTTCGGGCTAATGTATTATGATTCTAATAAGATTAAACTTAAGTGGCCTTTTTAAACCAGCAGATGTAAGATCTTTTTTAGGGTTCCGTACCTCAAAAGGAAAATACGGAACCCTTATAGGATCACTTTGTTGCCCGTCCGTCTGTCTGTCAAGACCCTTTACCTCGGGAACGCGTGGAGGTATCGAGTTGAAATTAATATTATATACTCATGTCTATGGTTCCTTAAAGCTGTGAAAATATCAGATGCGGGCGTTTATAATAATAATAGTTAACATTAATTACAAGTAACAAGACTCATAGTGTTAGTAACAATGTACTTAAAAACTATGTTAGTAGAACACAAAACAAAACAACACAAAAACCAGAACAGCTTGCGACATCACTGCCGCAAGGTGACAGGCCCAGCTGAAACCCTGCAGCAGTGGTTCACAAACGCACAATCTAGCCTACTTGCTAACATGGACAGAATGCTGTTGGCGCTGCCCCGCACCCTTCTGACCAGGGATGCGCACCGCTTCCGCATCACAGTATGAAAGCAGTCAACGTGAGCTTCAGCAAACATCCCCGATGCACTGCAGTATCGGGGCAACTCCATCGGCACCTTGAAAGCGTCATTGTACTGGACTCGATGGGCGCTGTATGATTTCTGAGTATCCACTAAAAACGTTATTTTATTTCGATACTCTCAAGGGAATTAAAATTAACAGGGTATTTCCCGTTGACCTAGAACTATGATAATTGGCAAGTAATACCGTTTTATACTTCAAGTATAGGGAAAAGTCTTAAAAGCTTGGAAAAAACTACGAGACTCGATTCCTGATGTATTTATAATATTTACCTATTCATTTTTACGGAACCCTCGGTGGGCGAGTCCGACTCGCACTTGTCTGGTTTTTTTGGTACAGACTTGAAGTTGGATTCTGTAAACATGTCAAAAGCCTTCACTTTGACATGTTAAAGAACCGACCGGCTGTACCATCTGAACTAAGGGCCGTTACATGTGGATGTCATTTATGCCAAAGAATCAAATATGGCCCTTGGTGTGAACCTGTAAACGTAGTCTAAGACTCCACTTATCCATATTACTTAGATTGACTTCTGGAATAAACTAGTTGGAGATAACAGGTGCCTTGAACGCGGAAGACTACCTCTATAATAATAATAATCTTATCCTCAATGACACAGCTATCAGTAAAGATAAGAAAATACAAATCATATGCTACACGACATATACACGTGCATCACTATCTGCTTTTATCTATATGTTACTGCAAAAGTCTGGCTATTGGTAAATCTGTGATTTCACTTGTAAATGTTCATCCAAGACAGAAAATCAGCAATTATGATCGTCAAAAGTTCACTCTGGCCAAGCGACATTTCGAGAGCACATGTCAATTGCAAACATTTTGGTGTTTTGATAACGTGGTGGTATGTAATTTTGTTTCAAGCCTCGGGAGAGGTGTAGTTAATTCATTTCATTGCTTATCATACGTTCTAAATTTTACTGGCAAGGCATCACGTCGCTTGGCTTTATCCCACTTTATTGGAAGACGGTGCAACACGTCTTCTCCTACCATAATTCTTTAGTTTTTGCCATCTCAACTCTAGCCAAAATATCATCTTTTACACAACCAATTCATCGTTTGTTTTCGTCTTTTCCAAAACTTGGAATGTATCAAATTTTACTGTAGTTCGCTCTTTTACAGCAACATGTATAATATTGCTTTTTGTCGTATCACGCTTGTATGTGAATGATCGAATGAATAATACTATATTTTGAATGTTGAGTCTGCACACCAAATTATCTTATCAATGTTTAAATGACTGTCAAATAATGCTAAGTAGGCCCCTACTAATGTAGCAGACGACTTATTATGAGAACTGTGACAATCATTTATTTTTAAATAAAGTCATTGTACCCAAAATAATTTCGTGATATGGAAATTGTAATGCACGCACGTATGTTATCATGAATGTTCTTTTTCATTGCTCAAGAAACGAGTATTCATTAGCACGGTCGATTTAGATATAAAATTTCATACAGGTATGCGCCAATAAGTGGGATTGCCAATTTTTTTTTCTTTTTTTATCGACTTCAAAATAAAGATGTTGATTTTAATAAAAAAAATTATGACCTTGAAACTTGTGCCTTCAGGCAAACGTTTAAAAACCGGCCAAGTGCAAGTCGCACTTGCATACGAAGGGTTCAGTACCATAAGCCGAAAAAAAAACATGTTTCTTGTATGGGGCCTCCTTTTTATTTTTTATTTTATTTAATTTTTATTATAGCGACAACAGAAATACACATTCTGCGAAAAAAATTTTTTGTCGACCTATTTCGATTCGTGATACAGCCCAGATGGATAGACGACAGCGGAGGCTTAGTAAATAACAATAGGGTTCCGTTTTTTACTCTTTTGGGTAGAGAACCCTAAAATTCAAGGTCTTATGTAGTTCAGCTTCAATCTGCCTACATAGATTTTTATCAATGTTATCGTTGGTGTTATGTAACACTGATTAAATGTTTTGCACCTTGTATTAAATACTTAGGTATTTCACAATCGTTGTCAATACACCTGCAATGTTTATGAATATCATTTGATATAGCAGTCAAAATTCTATAAATTGTTCACTTCCGTTAGTGATTTCAGAGTGAGTGCTTGTGTTAAAATGTATTTGTTAAATTGTATTGTTGCTTGTGCCGCTATTATTTTAAGTGTTAAACAAAATGAAGCCGCAAGAATCCTTGGAGTATTTCCAGTCGCTTCAATAAGTCATCAAGTAGTGTTTCGACCTATCACTCAAGCTCTAGCAAAACGTGGCCATGATGTGACAGTCATCACACCAGATCCCGCCTTCCCGAAAGGAGGAACACCTGCCAATTTGACAGAAATCGATGTCCATGATATATCATACGCTATATGGGCAGATACTTTCATGGGACTTCCAAAAGGCCACAAAAAAGATCTTTTGATAAATTTTCAGGGATATATAGAATCTATTTTATTGATGTTTGAAGCGCAACTAAAAGACAAACAAGTCCAAGATCTGATTAACGACAAGACTCAGAAGTTTGATCTGATATTGGTAGAATCTGCCATTAGACCAGCGCTAATCTTTTCTCATATTTACAAGGCTCCAGTGATTCTCATCAGTTCCTTAGGAGCATTCTTCGATAACAACGAGGTTATTGGTGCTCCAGTCCATCCAACGCTTTATCCAAATGGTCTTCGGCAAAAACTCAATAATCTTTCCTTATGGGAAAAAATAAAGGAATTGTATCTTCACTATAATATTGTAAAAATGGGAGAGAACAGCAGAATTATGGAAAATAAAATGCTGAAATCAGTTCTTGGTCCCAACACCCCGACGACTGAAGAGCTTAGTGAAAATGTTCATATGCTTTTCTTGAATATACATCCAGTGTTTGAAGGTATCCGACCTGTACCTCCGTCTGTGGTGTTTATGGGTGGTTTACATGTGAATCCACAGCAAGAACTTCCAAAAGTAAGTATATGTACATAGATTAACTTACCAGTGATAACGATATATTTTTCATTGATACACGATAATTATTATTTTACTCTGGAAAATGAAGAAGTTATATGCCTTATTATTTTGATTATTTTTTAAGGTATTAATTGAATTATGTTAAGTAAAAAAAACTCATGAGTTTAAAATATAAAATGATTATTTTATTATGATACCTCAATGCGCCATACTATTAACGGCCTTCGTACTTTAGACATGTTACAGTCGCATGACAATTAATAAAAATTCAATATTTCTTTTACAGGAACTCAAATCGTATTTGGACTCTTCCAAAAATGGCGTCATCTACCTCAGCTTCGGGACAAATGTGGATCCCTCCTTATTACCTCCACGGACAATACAAACGCTAGTGAAGGCCCTCTCCAAAGTACCGTACGATGTATTGTGGAAGTGGAATAAAGATGAACTACCTGGACGTGGTGACAACATTAGGATATCTAAGTGGCTGCCTCAGTCAGACTTACTAAGTAAGTTATTTTTTTCATCAGTTCAGCCAATTCACTACTGGCTATGCCACAAATCGACTTATATCTCTCCCAAGTTCCGCAAAAAACCTGGTTGTTGCCTTTTGTTCTGCCTAAGCCGAGGTAAGGGATTTACAAGGTCTATCAATATGTGGGCTAACCCAGATACCTTTACCAATATGCTCAGAAAGAAGCTCCAACTACCATCTTTTAATAGATAATTCCTAATTCTAATAACTACAGAGCCAGCCCAGTTTTGTGGACTAACTAGCTTCTGTTGTCTGCATCGAAAATCATCCCAAGGAAAAATACTCCAAGATTATAAGTATCCTAGTTCTTAACAGGACATGGCCAATCCCTGTACCAAGTTTCATGAAACGAAATCCGTTTAGTTGTTAAAAAGTGAAGAGGTTACAAACAGACAGACCGATAGACATACTTTCACATTTTTGTAAATAGAATAGATATAGATGGAGGAGCTCGTGGTTAAATAATCACAGCCACACGGGTCGACCTTTAAGGTTATGCAACGCCTGCCGAGGTCAGTCTGTGGATGGATGACCATATTAACGTATCGAGATTCTTCCGTGCTTCGGAAAGCACGTGAAACCGTTGGTCTCGACTTTCATTTGTAAATCTTTGGCAGTCGTTATGGATTATCAGAAGCCAAAAAATCTGGCACCAGCCTTGCTATAAAGTACCGTGTTACCGAGTTAATGGGTCAGGGCGGTAGCCGCTCTATGTAAAAATACTAGTATTTAGCTGAATCCGGTTTGACTGGGAGCCAACCCCAATTTAGTTGGGAAAGGGTTAGGCAGATGAGTGTGGATATAGATTGTTAGTCCTCTAGATTCTACTGTGCTCAATCAAGGCTAAGGATTATGAGCCTGATTAAAATAATATCTCGGCTACCATATTATTTTCATTTTTTTTTTAACATTTCACACTGGCTCAATCAATAGATACTAACTGATACCCACAACCATTGGTTTAGGAAGACTTCAAAATGTTTCTAATGATACAATTTTATTAATGTTTTTTGCAGAACATCCAAAAATTAAGCTGTTCATAACACAAGGAGGTTTACAATCAACAGATGAGGCTATCACAGCAGGAGTACCACTCATTGGAATCCCTATGTTGGGCGATCAGTGGTACAATGTTGAGCGATATGAGTACCACAAAATTGGACATGGGCTACATATGGAAACACTGACTGAAGAAGAAATTATAAACACCGTCAACAAGATAATTGGAGATGAAAGGTTAGCATTATATTTATCCTTGCTTACCCTTTTGTTACGAATTAACTGAACTTGTTGAAGAGCTCAGCTAAATAATAGCAGCCTCCCCGACGATTCCTCCCTGCCTCGAAAAGAACGATACATTGTAGCTCCCGGCTGTCATTTGAAGATTTTGAAAAAAACTGACTCTAGTCTTGCCAACTGGTCTCACGTTTCCCTGTTACTAGGTTGTAAAGGTCAAATAGGCAGTCGTTCCTTTAAAATACTGGTACTCAGATATATTAGGGTAGACTGGAAGCCGATCTCAAGATATTTGGGAAAATGCTTTGCAGTAAAAAAATTGCCGAACTATCACTGAGCTTTAAAATTAGTTAGATTCTACTGGCAGAACATAAGACCGCGCTTTGGGGGGAGGCTAAATACAAGAAGTTGGTATACTAATCACTATAATTTATTTATTCACATACAAGCTTGCAAGCTCTCCGTCTTCCCTAGGGTCAATATAGTAAGTTAACAATTTTTTTTTATTTTTTTTATAGTTATCGGCGAAATATCAACAAACTACGCAGTGTGATGTACGATCTCCCTATGCCTCCACTGGAGCGAGCCGTGTGGTGGACGGAGCACGTGCTGCGTCACGGCGGCGCGAGACATCTGCGCTCACCAGCCGCCAACATGTCTTGGGCAGAATACCTAGAACTAGAACTAGTATTCACCGTACTGCTAGTACTTTTTGTAGTAGTAGCAGCACTCATATTGATTCTCCGCTCGCTTTATAATATTGCTTTTGGTAGTGATTCCGCTGTCAAATTGAAACAAAGTTAATGCTCGATTTTAGTAAATAAAACATACATCTCTCTGTATACCCCAAAAGGGCTGAAAATAAAGTACAAAAATGTATTTAATATAGTATTAATAATCATAAGAATAATGATTTTGTCATAAGTTTTGATAATGAAATACATAGATTAAATTGTAAATAATTTACAGTAACTTTCATTTTAGCAATTCCTTAAACTATAAATCTTATGTTCTTGAACATCTACATTGCACCCAGATATAACAATAAATTCATACTTTGTATGAGAAAAAGAAAAGAACCTTACTAATAACATTTTCATCCATCATTTGGTGCCAAGATTACGGACGTTTACGAAGGAGACTGCACAATCAGTACGATGGGCCACAAAGCATCATCAATCGGCGCGCTCAGGACACTGTTGTTGGTTTGTGAGCGATATGCCCCCGCATATCGCTCACAAACCCAGCCCAGGGTCTTAGATATAATGCAAAAAAGAGCGAGTGTCTGCTGTTCAAGGCAGGCACTAAAACATACGCTGTACCACCTATCACACTCGCAGGGACCGCTCCAGAATGGGTTTCATCCTTTAAATATCTATGTCACTGCTACACAGACCGATAACATGGACATGGAGAGGGAACGTACGGCTCTGTCAGTCAGGAGCAATATGTTGATCCGTAGGTTTGCAAAGTGTTCTAATGATGTAAAGGGTACTCTGTTTAGGGCATACTGCCAGTCTTGTTATACTTACAGCCTATGGGTCGACTACACGCAGAGGGCTTATGACGCCTTGCGAGTCCAATACAATAACGCATACAGGACACTGTTGAGGCTGCCGCGACACTGCAGCGCGTCGGGGATGTTCGCTGAGGCACGTATAGATGACTTCTATGCTATTATTCGAAAGCGTATCGCATCCCTGATGGGGTGGGTGCGTGGCAGCGCCAACAGTCTCTTGATGACCATATCAAATAGGATGGAAGGCCTTATATGGAAGCATTGGATGAGGACGATTGTGTTGCCGTCAAACCGCGCCCAGAAGTAATAATAATAAATAATAGAATATAGAAATAATTATTACATATTATTGTTTGTGACATGTTTTTGAATTTATTTATTGTCTGACAAAATTAAATGTACTAACACTAGTTTGTAAGTTGTGTATGTCCTTACTAACAATATTGGATTGTACTGATCTGACAAATAAAGGAATTATTATTATTATTAAAGTACGCCATATATCCACTAGTCCGAGATCGTTAAAAGGCTCTGTTAAAAAGCAAAATGTATGCTTAACGTGGAATGAAAAAAATCCCAATCCCGAACGCAGTGCCAGTGCAAGCCCCTTCACAAGACATGGAACACCTTCTTAATTACCCATCGCCCCGTCGGCCACCATTTAAGCGAGGCCAATGATAGAGGTGTACAAGCTCATTACTGGTCGGAAAAAATATATAATATGTATGAGTCAATCGACACAAAAAGAAGAAGAAGTGGAAAGCCTTGACAACGGGGCCGACAACTGTCAAAGTGGCGCTAGTAGCGCACAGATCTATAACAAAGCAGTTTTTGATGAAAATATGGGTAAATACTTAGGTAAAGGATTACTTTCAATTTAATTAGATCGTCAAAAACTATTTTCAATTATTTGTACGGTCCTAAACCTACCTGCATCACATAACCTTTAATTTAAGATAATGCGAATTCGATTTTATAAACCTTAAAAGAAATCAGACTGCCTATTATACACAAACAAACGAACCAATGAATCTTAAAGACTGGAATCACAGACTAATAGTGTTTATCTCACTATGACAAAGGTTCGTGTAGTGGTGGTGCCATCTGAGATCAGCTTTCACTTGCCAACCCAATTTAGACGTACAAACCATAGAATATGATGGAAACAAAAAAGGCCATATTGTCCTGCCCAGCAGTGGGTGGGCTGATAGCACAAATCAGTCATGTAGGTAGCCTAGTCTCAATAATGATGTCAATATTATCATCTAAAGTTTATCGATAGATTCAAATCATTTATGTAGACGGCTGGCCGTGTGCTCTTGAACTTGACCCATCTATTAGCACAATAAGAGATATGCTTGTCATCGTACTAAAAAAAAATATTGTCACTGTCTGCTCATTTATGAACGATAAGAACTTCTTAATTGTGTATCTTGTCATTTCTATAGCTTCTAAAACTAAGACTTTTTTTGTAATTGAAAGCAGCAAATGCAATGAACCAAGAATCTAAAAAGATGAATAAAAAAAGCAGAACTAAATTGTTGAACTAAACTGACAGCAGTCCATAGTTAATAGCAAGGAAGCTATAGTAGCAATGGAATGTCCAAATTAGCCCTAAAATCGATTACCATTCGTGATTTTGAAATATTTTGCCAGCTTTTTCTTGTCTTACCTGCAGAGTACATGCCTCCACCTTGTTATGCCATGCTTCTCTGGTCGCTACAAGTAGTACAAAGCTACATTACAATACTCTTCCGTTTCTGATGGGTGACTTAGTGTATGATAGAAAACGCACAGCCGAAACTACTGGAAAGAAAGAAAGAAAGATAATTTATTTGTCAAATATGAAAAAAAAAGCTGAAATTTGTTCATGTAGGTTTCTTGGGGAGTGCACTAAGAGAGGATTTACGCTCAAATATTTTCCATAAGAATCCTCATAGTGAGAGAAATATCCTAGGTCTAGGTTTTTGGATTAATGGGTAAATTGATTGATGCCACTACAGCTGCTTAAAATGTGTTTTGGTTTACAGGTCTTTAGATTTAGACATGTACACACACTGTACAAGTATTATTATGTAACAGTTCCGCGGTTTCTTTCGCATACCATACTAGTTGTTCAGAAACTTAATGAAAAGTTACCAATATCCTACAACGAAAATATTGAGGGATTACTAAAGAAAAAGCTTTAACTAAAATCCTACTAATATTATAAATGTGAATGTTTGTATGTTTGTATGTTTGTATGTTTGTATGTTTGTATGTTTGTGCCTCAATCAGCCAAAAATGGCTGAAGGGATTTGGATGAAATTTGGCACACATATAGTTCACATCCTGGAATCAAACATAGGCTACTTTTTATCCCGGTAAAAGGCAACGCTTAACGAAGACTGAGGAGGAAGCGGAAACCCAGCGCTTCTGCTGCCTTAGTACTTCAGATTCAAAAGTACCAGGAGAACAGAAACATGTCGTAGTATTTCCGGGGCTGAAATTGGGAGCGCTTAAGATTCACAAGTACCAGGAGAACAGAACGATGTTAAAGTATTTTTGGGCAAGAATATATTTTTTTTTACCGTCGAACAGAAATATGTATGTTGAAGTTTTTTCCGGGCTGGAATTGTAAACGCTATAGATTCACATGTGAAAGTTGAACAGAAACATGTTGAAGTATTTCTTTGGCTGAAATTATGAGCGCTAAGGATTTACAAGTACCAGGAGACCATAAACATGTCGAAATTTTTCCGGCGCTGGTATTGTGACTGGTTTGAATTCAAAAGTACCAGGAGATAAGAAACATGTCGAAGTATTTTCGGAGCTAGGATTGTGAATGCTAAAGATTCCCAGGAGGCCAGAAATTTGTCTAAATATTTCCGCACTAGAAATATGAGCGGTAAGGATTCAAAAGTACCAAAACAACATAAAAATTTGGAAGTTTTTCCGGGCAGGAATTATGAGTGCTAAAGATTCTTTATGTACTAGGAGACCAGAAATATGTCGAAGTATTTCCAGGGTTGGAATTGTGAGCAGTTAGGATTCAAAAGCATCAGGAGATCAGATACGTAGAAGTATTTTCGGGGCTGGAATAATGAGCGCTACAGATTCACAAGTACCAGGAGAACAGAACGACGTAAAAGTATTTTTGAGCTAGAATATTTTTTGTTATTTTTTTAATAGTCAAACAGAAAAATGTATGTCGATGTTTTTTCCGGGCTGGAATTGTAAACGCTATAGATTCACATGTGACAGGAGACTAGAAACATGTCAAAGTGTTTTTTGGCCGAAATTATGAGCACTAAAGATTCACAAGTACCAGGAGACCAGAAACATGTCGAAATATTTCCGGCACTGGAATCGTGAGCGGCTAGGATTCAAAGGTATCACGAGAACAGAAAAATGTTGAAGTATTTTCCGGGCTGGAATTATGAGCGCTAAAGATTCATTATGTACCAGGAGACCTTTAACATGTCGAAGTATTTTTGTGGCTAAGATTGTGAATGCTAAAAATTCAAAAGGACCAGGGACCAGAAACATGTCGAAAATATTTCCAGAGCAAAACTTATGAGCGGTAAGGATTCAAAAGTACCAGAACAACAGAAAACTGTGGTGGTATTATGAGCGTAAAAGATTCATTATGTACCAGAATACCAGAAACATGTCGAAGTAGTTCTGGAACTGAAAGTACGGACAGTAAAGACTCGCAAACTAGCAGAAAAGAATCATGAAGGTGAATATCCGAGAATGAGAGTATAGGACAAAGAAGTTGCGCGCCACCTCTAAAGTCTACGCAGACGAAGTCGCGGGCGAAGTGCTAGTACATATATATATCAGGGAAACCTCATCGCTATTATACAATACAACAAGTGACGATACAAGGTACGACAATACGATGGAATACAGTTACCTACTTGTAGTTAAAATAAATTGTCTTTAATTGGATGAATCGAGTATTTTTAAAAAAGACAAAGTCATGTTATCGTAGTGGACTGATCTTAATATTAGAAGTCACGACCATGACATTTAATGTATCGCCAATAAATAGACCAAGACTATGTCCCACGGCATAGTCTATCTTCCTCAGTTAACGTCAGTGGTCGTCCAGCATGTCTGATCTTCTTCGTGTAACTTTATTGACGTGTTTATGTTTAGTAGTTAATCAAAATGAAGCAGCAAGAATTTTGGGAGTTTTCCCATTCCCATCTATCAGTCACCAAGTCGCGTTCCGTCCTCTCATGCACGAACTGGCTAAGAGAGGTCATGAAGTCACAGTTATCACAACGGATCCAGCCTTCCCTAAAGGAGCAGCTCCTGCAAATCTGACAGAGATTGATGTCGGTGAAATATCATATAAAATGTGGAGAGATGAATTTGTGGTCAAACCAAAGGGCAAGAAAGGCAACATGCAAAGCGATTTCTATATTATTTACAAACTAAACACCAAAATATTTGATGCTCAACTAAAGGATGAACAAGTGCAGAAATTGGTTCATGATAAAAACCAAAAATTTGATCTGGTAATTACAGAAGCTTGGGTTAGACCAGCTCTTGTATTTTCCCATTTCTACAAGGCACCAGTAATTATGATAAGTTCGTTTGGCACTTTTAGTGACAACTATGAAGTTATGGGTGTTTCTATGCACCCCTTTTTGTACCATCGCGGCATCAGTCGAAGATTGTATAATCTGACACTATGGGAGAAAGTAGTAGAATTGTATGATTACTTGAGTATAGAATGGATTCATCGTAACAATTATAACCTAGAAAACCAAATAATCAAGGCACATTTTGGACCCGACACTCCGACAGTTCAAGAATTGAATAACAATGTTGCCATGTTCTTCGTGAATCTACATCCCGTGTTTGAAGGGAACACACCGGTTCCTCCATCCGTGGTACACATGGGCGGCATTCACCAGAAACCTCGCAAAGATTTGCCTCAAGTAAGTAGCTTACAATTGTTTTTTTTTTTAAGTTGTGTAATAGACAATATTATGAAATGGAGCAGATTGAAATGATGACGGAACAGATGATAAAGATACTGGTTTTTCTTATTAAAACAATCCTAATAAAAATATGTTTTATTGCAGGACTTACAATCATACTTAGATTCGTCCAAAAATGGTGTGATTTATGTCAGCTTTGGTACAAACGTAGACCCAGCCTTGTTGCCTCCAGAGAAAATAGCGACATTTGTGCGAGTGTTCTCTAAATTGCCCTACGACGTGTTATGGAAGTGGAGCAAAGATGAACTGCCTGGACGTACCGAAAAAATAAAAATATCAAAGTGGCTGCCGCAGTCAGACCTACTGAGTAAGTATCTGATTTATTTATAATGATAATGAAAAGATTGTTGGATTGAACTATGAAACCATAATGGTTACCAAAAGGTCAAAGGGACCCTATTACTTAGCCTCCGCTGTTCGTCCGTGTGTCCGTCCGTCAGCGTACAGATACAGCCCGCTGACAGACGTAAACATAATTGGTAGACAGTTGACATTTGCGCACAGTGTGTATAGTACTAAATCTTGTACGATGGTACGGAACCTTTCATGCGTGAGCCCGACTCGCACTTGGTTGGAATTTTGCGCTCATTTTGAAGTGCCGAATCGGATACATAATTGTATCACTAAAACCTATTTTTCTGTCATGTTACTTATCTACTATACTTGACGACACGGTTGGCGCTGTGGTTGAGCGATCGGCTGCTACACTGCGTGTCGCAGGTTTGATTCCCGTACGGAACAAATATTGGTCTGGTCCGGGTCTGGCTGTTTGTGCATTTAACTTTGTATGTTTGTAAACGCACCCACGATAGAGGAGAAATTCCTAATGAAAACGGTAAAAAAAATCTACTAATTATGCAACAATGGATGTAATGTTTTCCTAAAACTGAAATTTACTCTTACTCACTGTTTTCAGGACACCCTAAAATAAAACTGTTCATAACACAAGGAGGTCTACAATCAACAGACGAGGCTATCACAGCAGGAGTACCTCTTATTGGTTTACCAATGTTTGGTGACCAATGGTACGATGTGGAGAAATATGAGAAGCACAACATTGGACTAAAACTGGACCTAGAATCACTTAATGATGAAATCTTGGAGAACGCAATCAACAAAGTCATTGGGGATGAACGGTTAGTAGTATTGATTGCAGTTAAACCTTTTAAATTCTTATAGTAAGCACCGCTAGTGGGGCATTGGCCATCATACATTTTATTTTGCGCCATCTTAGGTGGTGAGCCCATCGGCAACATATCACTGTGAATTATTCTTGTCCAGGTAGTTGGTGGGCATCCTTTGCATCTTTGCCTTCTCTCTCTCTTTGATGTCTGGTCATAATGGTCTCCACTAAATATTTCTTTTTAATTGGTTCTAAATTTTTGTCTCAATCCGAATGTCAAAATCCATCCTTAGAATGTTTAATTTTTCAAGTTCCAGTTCTTCTCATACTCTTTTTTTGGCTGATTGTTCCATATCATCACATTCATATATATTTTTTCAGCTATCGTCAAAATATCATAAGACTAGGAAAGATCATGCAAGATCAGCCAATGACTCCACTAGAGCGCGTCGTGTGGTGGACGGAGCACGTGCTGCGTCACGGCGGAGGAAAGCATCTGCGCGCGCCCGCCGCTAACATGTCGTGGGCAGAGTACCTCGAACTAGAACTAGTATTTACTCTTCTATTAGCTCTTATAGCAATTATAGCAGTTCTCATTTTTGCAGTGAAAACTCTATATACACATACTTTAAGCAAATACACGGCTGTGATTAAAATTAAGCGCACTTGATGTGATATTTGTAGATTTTAAGAGTATGGTACTCTATTTTTAAGTTACATGATTTGAGACATCATTGTGAGGTCGGAAGTTGGCCACAATGGCCTTGCAGCTATCGCTAAAGATGCAAGTTATGAGGAACTAGCTTCTGCCAGCCGCTTTGTTCATGTTAGAAATGGAAATCAAGTCAAAGAAAGTATCCTACGAGTACTTTTATCCTTATTTAAGACATTGTTTACCCGTATTACATGTTTCATTTGAATCCATTCGGCCGTTAGTACGTGAAACAAACGTGGTGGGGAGTTTTAGCTAAAACACTAAGAAGTGATGGAGGGTGTTTTGGGGGACTGTCTTTATGTAAAGTTTTAAAAGTGATGACTCTCACCCTTATTTGAATAAATGACTATTTCATATCATTTCATTTGAAAAGTTAACAGACAGAGTAACTTTCACTATTTGTATGGATGAAGAATTTAAAGTATACCTTTACATCTAAAGAATGCATTTTTGACGTCATAAAATCAGAACATAGAACAAGGAAAGTTCTAAAAGTTTGCATTACGAAAATTGTATTGATATTATCATCAATAGTTTGCGAATTAATGTGTAGAAAAGAAACACGCAATATGGATTACGATCCCAAAACCACCAGTACAGTAACATAATATTTAAATAAGGTCTGGGGACTCTCGGATCCCAGTCCAATATATTTTTTAATTTTAATATGTAAGTAGTTTTTAGTGATTATTAGGTAAATAAATAATAAGATATTTTTAATGTGAATTCATTTTTGTTTGTTCCATCAAAAATACACCTCAGCTTGCAGCCAAGCACAAACACAACATCACGCCTACCACACATATGCCACACATTCGCGTATTCCACAAGTGGTTTTATCAAGGGTTCGAATAACAGAGACGAGCCTTTTTGCCATCAACAGGGCACAAATGCAGAGCTCTAAGTTGTGAGCAGCTCCTGAAAGAAATCCCTCGAAAAATTCCTATTCCATCCAACTTGAAAATCAAAACCTCATGTTCAGCAGTAGCTTTTGTTACCACTCTAGATCAAGTGTAGGCGATAATAAATCGATAATGATTGCACAGCAACCCTTGCAATTCGGTGCGTAGTTGGTTTAAATGATGTTTATTTTGCAAATAAGTTACAAGTAACTCTTTTACACGTCATTTTTTTTTTGACATATTAATCTAGATGAGGCCGGTATTTCCTAGCTGACTACCCTAAGAAGAAACACCGAAACAAACTCAGAGGTCATAGTCTCTTTTGAAGTCCATACAATCGCCAATAACATATGAAAAACCACGTCTGAGATGGCCTTTTGAGAAAAGCACCACGCAGGTTTGAGTGGGCTTGTGTGTTACCACCTGTTATATTCCGTTCCTCCTCCGTGCCTCGTAAAACAAGTTAAGCAACACAAATCTTCGACAGTCGTTACGTACGCTAGTACAGGAGTTCAGAAAGGTAAATAATATGAAAGTGATAATATTGGTACTCAGCCGCATTCAGTTTGACTAGAAGGTGACTCAAACATAGCTGGGACAAGACTAGGCAGATTGTAATAAGGTATTACACGGGGTGAGCCTTTTGGCCATCAACTGGGCACGAATGTAGAAATTGGAGAGCTGCAAAAAGAAATTCCTCAAAGACTTCATCGTAGACTTTGTCTCTGTCATCTCTAACCTAGACTAGAGTCAAGAGCAAAGCCATGAAAAAAAAGAGAATGCCAATTCGTCCAACCTGACAAAACTCGTCGCATATACGGTGGTGGTGTGGAACCCTTTTTATAATAAATACGTTGAGATGCTAGAAAGAGTGCAGCGCAAATTCCTTAGATCGATGCACTATAGGTGGTGCCACAATTTCCCAACCTATAAAATTCTTCTTAATAAATACAATCTAATGAGCCTGAAGTCTAGACGTTTATATCTAGAAATTAGGCTTCTTTTCGACGTATGCTATAACAGGTATAACTGCTCTGAGATTACTAACAAAATATGCTACTGTGTCCCAAGAACTGTTATTAGACGAGAGGTCCTCTTTTTGCTGTGTCCCATTGCCGCAGCAATGCTGGTCTGCGGGCGCCTCTACGTCGCTTGTGCAAAAACTATAATGACTTTTGTTCAGAAACTACAGAATTAGATTTATTCTCAGTGTCAGCAAATAGATTTCGTTCTGCTTTGTTAAAGAAACTTAAGGATTCCGATGTATTGTTATTTGAACAGTCTTGTCAGTCTCAGTCATTAGTATAGTTATATGAATTGTATATGCTGTGGATAACGGTGTGAGTTTCACATTTATATAATATCTTTTTATTTGCGTAGATATAATGTGTTACTGTTTGTTTGTCCCAAATAAATAAATAAATAAATACTGCGTCGTTGCTACTGTAGACCAACCAGGCAAAAATAAATCAATTAAGATTAGACAATTCGGTATCACAATCACAAAGATTCCGTTCCGTGACTCTTATCAAATAAGACTTGTTTATCGTAAACTATATTTAGCAATACTGTGATATAACAAATTGCTTAGAACTATGTTGAATAGATTTTCAAGGTCATGGAATATCTATGGTTAGAGTAACACATGTAGAATAGAAAATATTACTTTGACACAGACACAAAACAAAACAACAGCAACAAACACAAAATAATAATAATAGTGAAGAATTGCACTGATCGTCCCCATATCATCCATCTCAGCATTTGCTGGGTGTCTGATACAACTAGCGCTGGGAGTCTGACACCCAGCAAATGCTGAGACCTGGTTTGATTGACCCGTTTTTAGGGTTCCGTTAGCTTCTTAGTCCACACTGGAATGGAACAAGTTGCAAGCGTAACGATGGACGAGTTGTGTGAAAAATGTTTTTGGGAGAATGGATGTGACTCTTGAGATGATTATTTCAATTAGGACAGGAGGAGAACAAACCATTTAGTTTATGTGGTTTTGCGACTTAGCTTAATATATAAAAATCTCTTGTCACGGTGTTTGTTACCACACTCCTCCGAAACGGCTCCACCGATTTTTATGAAATTTTGTGTGTATATTCGGTAGGTATGAGAATAGGTGGCAGGGTATTTTTTTTGTATGGCAAAACAACGTTTGCCTAATCAGCGAGTATTATATAGATATATTATTTAAACTTTACTTAAATATTTTATAATGGGAACTATATTTTCTATCACCAAAATTTATATTTGTCATCAAGTTGTATCACCTAATAAATAGATCTATCGCCACGAAATATTTTCGTTCTCAGATAAACAAAAATTGTTCCCAGGTATGAATTATCAAATTAATGTTAATATATGTGTAAAATAAGAGATCGATAACCAATAAAATTATATTGCATTACATGAATATAAACTTCGTTCTTATAATAACAGTTTTGTTACTTAAATAATAGCTCTGTGCTCAGAATGGTAGATCTGTCACCAAATAAATCGATTATCGATCCCTGACTGCGACTCCTTTTTATCGGGATTTTTATAGCCGGGACACCCCGACTCGGACAGGTTAGGTTAGAAGGGGATGGCGGGGTCGAGTAAGCGAGCGTAGCGAGCGAATAGACCCCGCCATCCCCTTCGTGGTTATTTTTTTATAAACCATATGCGTTTATAACATTATGCTAGACTCCACCATCGTTTCAACCAAAAGGTTGAAACGATGATGATAACAACCCTAAATTTTTTTGGAACTTTATGAAATTTTCTAGTGACATAATATTATGATTTATTGGTGATCTCTTTAAATTAGTTTGCTTAAATACTTATTAGGACAAACCTATTATAATACATACAAAAACATTTATTTGGTACTAGACCCTATATCTCCATGATTTTAGGTGATTTATTGTGGAATTGATTTTATATTGTTTGGTGACTACATTTTGGTGACAGATCTACTATTTGGAGGACAAACCCTATTATTTAAGAAACACAAAACTAGTTAAATTGGTGATAGCTTAAATGATACCCTTTTATAATACCATCTTATTGCCGCACAAAACAATTGTTTCATAATATTACTCAACACACATTTATCTGAAATTCAAAAGACGAATAAAAAATCGAATATCGAATATCGAATAGCGAATTCTGTCGTGAGTATTACACAACATTGTGTCATATCTCATAACCAACCTATAAATAGAACCACACAACCAAAATTAATCAGTATATCATCACATTGTAACCGGTGTACAATGATACTGCTTTTATTTGTACTTACGTGCTTTAGTTCAGTGCTAATTCCAAATGATGCTGCAAAAATCTTGGCTGTTTTCCCAGTGCCATCAATCAGTCACCAAGTGGTCTTCCGTGCCTTAACCCAAGAACTAGCCAAAAGAGGACACGAAGTCACCATCATCACTCCAGATCCGGCTTTTCCTAAGGGAGGAACTCCTCCCAATTTGACGGAGATAGATGTCCATGATATCTCTTACAACGTGTGGAAAGAAGATGTATCTACGATACCTTTTGGCAGGAAAGATGTACTGCTAATAGAATATGAAGTAATTTTCAAATTGATGGCTAAAGTAGTCGACGTCCAACTACAGGATGAAAATGTGCAAAAACTGATTCGTGATAAAAACCAAAAATTTGACTTGATATTTGCTGAAGCGGTCGTGAGACCAGCTGTTGTATATTCACACATTTTTAAGGCCCCAGTGATCATGATAAGTTCTTTTGGACCATGGGCTGATAATTATGATGTGGTTGGCGCTCCAACTCATGCACTTTTGTATGCAAATAATATGAGTCGAAGATTCTATAACCTTACGATGTGGGAGAAATTAGTGAAGCTTTACTATAGATTCAACATAGAGATGATGCAAAGAAGGAGTTATGTTGAAGAGAATAAAATGCTGCAAAAACATTTTGGAAAAGATCTTCCACCGCTTCAGGAGATTTACAATAATGTTGCCATGTTCTTCTTGAATCTACACCCAACGTTTGAAGGGTCTCAACCAGTTCCTCCATCAGTGATTCATATTGGTGGAATACAGCAGAAGTCAAGCAAACAGTTGCCTGATGTAAGTAATTTTTAATAGCAATTAAATATCATTGTGATATCTTAGTCTCAAAATATGATTAATAACAACAATCTGTGCTGATGATAAATGGCTCACTAAAAATTTTAATTTGATGCTAGAGCCAAAAATTAAAAGACAGGACCGAATATGAGGAACATAAATGATTGGCTAAATTAATAAAGTAAAAACAAGGTATAAACTGACCAACTAATCTACACTATATCAGTTCACTTATTATGTTATTCATGCTTGTTATAGTATCACTGATAACAATATTATACTATAGCCAATACGAGACGCACGGAACCGGTTGTTGTAGCGAGACTTTTAGGGGAGGGAGGTCCGGGAAAGACGTCTGTTGGACATAAGTCTAGCAGTGGACGTCTTTCGGTTGATATGATGATGGTTATTATAGGTAACAATAAACTTAGATGTTTTTTTTTTTGTTGTAGGACCTCAAATCATACTTAGACTCTTCAAAACACGGTGTGATTTACATAAGCTTTGGCACAAATGTTGAACCATCCGCGTTGCCTCCAGAAAAAATACAGATTCTAGTGCAAGTCTTAGGTAGACTACCCTACGACGTGCTTTGGAAATGGAATAAAGATGTACTTCCTGGACAAACTGAGAACATGAGGATATCCAAGTGGCTGCCGCAGTCAGACCTACTTAGTAAGTAATATGTTCAGTATTTTAAGTTTTTAAAACCTATTCGATGTTTATGAATGCGTGTTTGATGTCAAGATCAACTAACATAAAATAAACTGGACTTTAAGGACAGTTTGGAGTCATGACCAGTCTTGGCCAACACACAGGGCAATCATGAGTAGCAAAATAAGCGTGTGCTTAAATAAGCACGTAACTTTTCAAAACGCAGATGTTTTGTCAGGAAATTTAAAACAAAAACTTTTAGATAAAATAACTAACAAATATAAATTAATGTATTACAGAACATCCCAAAGTGAAGCTGTTTATAACCCAAGGAGGTCTACAATCAACAGACGAAGCCATTAATGCAGGAGTTCCTCTGATTGGTCTACCAATGTGGGGAGACCAGTGGTTTAACGTGGAAAGATATGAACGGCACAATATTGGAAAAAATCTGGACATGGAAACACTAACTGAAGAAATGTTTGAAAACGCCATCAAGACTGTTATTGGTGACGAAAGGTAAGCTAAGTAATAATAAAATTAACATTGATCAGACGAATCTATACTAATATATAAAGCTGAAGAGTTTGTTTGTTTGTTTGCTTGAACGCGCTAATCTCAGGAACTACTGGTCCGATTTGAAAAATTCTTTCAGTGTTAGATAGTCCATTTATTGAGGAAGGCTATAGGCTATATATCATCACGCTAAGACCAATAGGAGCGGAGCAGTAATGAAAATTGTGACGCAGGCGAAGTTGCACGGGTCAGCTAGTATTCTGATAAAGAAATAGAAAAACCAAGCTTGAAAGAAAGGATAAAGCAATATACTTGGCTACCTACTTGTCTAGTTACTTAAAACAGTCGAATGAGATTAAGAAAGAAACTCAAGCGTCGTCGTATTACTTCGATGTTTTCACTTTCCCTCTCAAACCACTAGCCAACACATCTTTATAACTTGTCTTATTAGAACATGATCGTCTTTTTCAGGTATCGTCGCAATGTTGAAAGGTTAGGCAGACTGTTGCGTGATCAGCCTATGCCTCCACTGGAGCGCGCCGTGTGGTGGACGGAGCACGTGCTGCGTCACGGCGGCGCAGGACATCTGCGCGCGCCCGCCGCCAACATGTCGTGGGCAGAATACCTAGAACTAGAACTGGTGCTAGTATTATTATTAGGGTTTTTAATTGTATTGACAATAGTTAGTGTGATTCTTCGCTTAATTTTTAAGAATATTTTAGGAATGTTTTTAACAAAGACTGTCAAAGTGAAAACGAGTTGATGAAAATGAGATTGCCAACGAGTTTTTAAATGAGGCCAAAGTCCGCCTTTGTAGAGTATTTTTAACTGGTGCATAAAATAGTATTAGATAAAGTACTGCAATTAATTATCATGACATGATATGAGCGATGTTAAGGTTAACAAAATTTAATTAAATGATTTTATAATTGACATTTTGTCTATTTCATTTTTCTCAGAATGACCTGCAGTGTTTTCTTCTGTGTTTTTATGAGCTATTCTGTCCAACTCCTAGTCAAATGCGTCTCCCTCCAATTCTTTCTTTCGCGAAACCACAACTTTTCCTTTCAGTTTTAGATATTTTCTAAAAAAGCCGGTCTGGTTCATCCTGTCATTGCCATTTCAATCAGCTGTAATTTTTATTGTTGAAATATTATTTTAGTCCGTGATAAATATCAAAACATTTGATAATTTGATTCTATAGATCTTCTACTCTGTGGCATCACTATAACTTGTACCGTTGTTATAAAAACTAATCTCGTAGTAATCATCATCATCATCATTACCCACAGCCCGACTTCACCCATTTCTGAGCACAGGTTTCTCTTTTCCCATGCCAATCCCCATGCTTCTGTACCAACCTCATCCAGGTTCCACCCACTAAAGCCTGCCAAGTTTTATTTGATAATTGCAACAATTATTTTGGAACAATCTTTATCATTAATATAAGCGAACCATCTCAGACCGAAAGACAACGAAATAGTATTTCGTAAACTTCCTTAGTGTAAAAATAAAGCATTATCATTAATTGGCCTGATCTCGACATTTGTATCTCTAATTCTCAACTTTCGGAAAATACCAACAATTGATAAAATTTTATAAACAAGCTTTTTCCCTCGACTTCATACGCGCATATCCCGTTTTTTCCTGTTCCCGTAGGAATTTCGGGAAATTCTCTCTTAGTCTCCCCTACAATCCCCAAGGAACTTGCATGCCGTTCTGGTTTCTACAAGGTCCGTATCGTAAACAACTTCAGGTGTTACTAAATACTATCTAACATAATATTACGATCAGTTTGCTAAAAAATACACTCCCACAATATTTGATGTGCCGATTGTTCGTATTCAAGGTCAGATGTAGAACAATGACAAAAATTTGAAGCCGCAAGATTAATGCTTGTATACATGCCAATGACCTTGTGCATATAAACGGAGTTAACTACTCCTCTACGCGCCACTCCGCTACCCATTTTTTTTTGTTAGCCTGCTTTTGTGTCCCACTGCTGGGCAAAGGCCTCCCTTTTCTCCTTCCAAATCCCTCGGTCTTGAGCGATCTCTGGCCAAGTTTGTCCCGCAAACATGATGAGATTGTCACACCACCTTCGCCGCGGTCGACCTCGACGACGACGTCCTTCTTCAGGCGTCCAGTGAGTGATGATCTTCGCTCACCTCTCCGGGTTCATTCACGCAACGTGGCCAGGCCACTCCCACTTCAGCCTGGTTGTTTGTTCTCTGACATCTATGACTTTAGATATGGAGCGCAGGCTGGTGTTTCTAACGTAATCTGTTCGCTTAACACCTATTATGCTGCGCTCCATAGCCTGTTGGCAAATCTTGAGTCTCGACTTTTGTTGTTCTGTAAGTGACCAACTTTGTGCACCGTAGGTTAGGATGGGCAGTATGCACATGTCAATGTTTCCTTTTGAGTGTTATCGGAAGACTTCCTTTTCTAATGTTCTTTAAAGGCCCAGAAGGTCTTCCAATCATTTTGGACTCGTCTTTCGACCTCCTTGTCTTGCCTATTTTTAAAAGACACTATCTGGCCTAAGTACGTATACTCATCGATGTATTGCAACACATGCCCGTCTACCTCGACCCTACATTTCGTGCTGTTGGTCATCACCTGGGTCTTGGATCTATTAATTGAAAGTCCAAACTTAAGACTTGCCGTGCTTAGATCTTGGAGCATTTCTTCAAGTTCTAAAGGTGAGGTGGAGAACAACACAATATCGTCAGCAAAACGGAAGTTCGTTAACTGATGGCCGTTAACATTTAAGCCTCGTGACTGCCATGAATCAGGAAATTTTTTGAAAACCTCCTGCAGTGCGCTTGTGAACAGCTGTGGTGACCCACCTGCACGGGGTGCACCCTGCTGTTACACGAACGAGGTCCTGGCCTAACGTCCACCAACCCGCATTGGACTAGCGTGGTGGACTAAATCCCCTTTTCTCAAACCAAACTATGACAGAACAACATAACCTCAGGCCCCAAGTGCCCGGGAGCTCTGGTGAACCTCGCGACAACGACGGTAGTCAACGGGTTATATAGCACGGGGTGTTAAGAATCGCCGGGTGAAATCGATGCTCCGTCAACGAAACCAAACTACAAAAATAGACTCCGATACTAAACCAAATATTTTGACCTATAACGTACGCACATTAATGCAAGATGAACGTTTGTTCGAGTTAGAAAATGCATTAAAAGAAATAAGATGGGATGTGATAGGGTTGTCTGAAGTGCGTGGAAGAGGACACAGAGAAAAGAGAAAACTCCATATTCTATCATTTTGGAGCCAATATCGTAATATTATACAAAATATTTTAACTGCTACTAAAAATATTAAATTTGCAAGAAGAAACAATGACAAATTAAGCAACACAACTATATCATTAATAGAGAATAGTGAAACGTTGAAGCATAATAATAGAATAGAATATAATAAAATAGATAAGTTGGTTAAACGAAGCATAAGAAAAGACATAACAGATTGTAATACCAATATGATTAAATCAGCTCTACTAAGTAATACCTCCTTAAGACTCGCTAAACAAGCTATCATGAAGGGAAAGACCTATATCTTTAACCTTGAAGACGAAAATGGAATGAAGCAATGTAGTTCTAGCAAAATTATCGAAATTTCCACAAACTTCTACAAAAACCTATATCAGGACCCACAGAAACGGTTAAGACACTTTGTTTATTACTGTCCTGACATTGTCCAACCCATCAATCCCTACGAAGTTCAACGGGCTCTTCGCGATATGAAATTCAATAAAAGCCCAGGGGTGGATGGAAGTTAGGGCGAAACATTCTTGTACCTCACATCACATCTTTTTTCAACACCAGCCTACACACAGGTCAAATTCCCACTGAAATGTGTCACTCCAACATAATTTTACTCCACAAAAAAGGAGACAAAGCTGAAATCTCAAACTATCGGCCCATCAGCCTCGTTTCACATTTATATAAATTATTTATAAAAGTAATACAGAACCGTATCGCTTCTACGCTTGACCTTCACCAACCTTCCGAACAGGCAGGATTTTGGCCATGTTTCTCCACAACCGATCATCTCCATACCATAAATAAAGTGATTGAAAAATACAACGAATTTAACAAACCACTTTATCTGGCCTTTGTTGATTATGCAAAGGCATTCGACAGTATAGACCATCACTCAGTCATCAAGGCTTTAAAATCCCAAAACGTGATGCACACCTACATTGACCTGATTAACACCATTTATCGTAATAGCTCTCAATCAAACTGCACATTTCCGGTCCAAATTTCAAAGTACAAAAAGGAGTTAAACAAGGCGATTTTATTTATTATAAAAAAAATAACGCATATTTTAAAAAAGTAACAAAACCAAATTATTTTCTTTTGTATTGCAAAGCAGTAGATATGTTTTTTTTTTCTTGTGTTAAAAAGTTAAGGAGGAAAATGGTTTTCATCTCAACGATTTGGAGGTGATTTGGTGATTTTTTTTCTTATTATGTGATACCGATACATAAATTCGGGCAACACCAAATTACGTATCATATAATGTAGATTACTACGTATTTTTTCAGATGTAATTTCTCAGTAAATGACAACGAAAAGTTGCTTCATCTGCACGCTGTTTTTTAGCACTTCTCGAGAGAGCAGCCTTAATAAAGCACAAATCGTTATTGACCTGCCGCGTGGTCTGGTTCCCTCTTTTTTTCTCTGCGCGACCAGCCGCTCTGTGGAATCATTACCCCGCTTAGAGTCATCTCAAAAGTACCACAGTATGCGCGACTGTACATGATACGGCCGACAACGAAAAGAATAAACTAAAAATAAATAAAATATGTTACTAAATATGCCTAATTGATTTCACATAGCATCGTTACTTATCTGCCCGTCGGGCGTCGTCTGTTACATGTTTTTGATGTCCCTTATCAAAATAACTTAGCAACTTGTAACACATATCAAAATGATTGCTCTAATTTATTATTGCCGCATTTTTAGACTGAGCGCGGTGTGTGCATGCGCAACTTCTGAGTGTTTTGGGTTCGATTCCCAGGTTGTACAGTGTGTTATTTTTAGTTTGGTAGCAACACTGATCAAGGGACAAACCTAAATTTGAAGATGACTACCGTGGTTGTAGTAAATGAAGGACTAAATTGCAGTCAAGGACGAAGCTGCGTAACGATAAAGTGCCTCTAATTTCCGCTAAATGGCATAAAATATATCTATTTTAATATATAAAGCTGAAGAGTTTGTTTGTTTGTTTGCTTGTTTGCTTTCAGTGTTAGATACCCCATTTATCGAGGAAGGCTATAGGCTATATATCATCACGCTATGACCAATAGGAGCGGAGCAGTAATGAAAAATGTGACGCAAACGAAGTTGCGCGCGTCAGCTAGTATCTATCGAAATAGGTTGATAGTTAGAGTAACTACCATGACTAAAAGAGTGGGAAAAGATTTGGAAAATTATTTAGTACAGACTTCTTTCAAACAGACAATGACAATAATATTGTCATTATCTGTTTGTTAGTTATATTATAACTGTCATTTTATTATAACTGTTATTATTTTATTATAACTGTGAATAATTATGATAAGGCTGCGCTTGCGCTGAGCGGGGCTAATTAAATGAAGCGATTCTATTGGTTCTTAACAAACACATGCCTTGCTAAGCATCCTCGCACGTTTTTGTTGTAAAAGCAGCCAAATTAACATTTTGATGGGCTCTAATTTTAGCAATGATGACATCACTGACAATGTCAATGAACTATTAAGAGGTTAATTCTGTGGTTGGGGTAAATAACTTGACAACTCGACTTGCATGTTTTTTTTTTTTTATTAGCTCAAACGTTTTCTACGTATACATATAAACTTACTAGCTGACCCGCGCAACTTCGTCTGCGTCACAATTTTCATTACTGCTCGTCTTCTATTGGTATTAGCGTGATGATATGTAGACTATAGCCTTCCTCGATAAATGGGCTATCTAACACTGAGAGAATTTTTCAAATCGGACTAGTAGTTCCTGAGATTAACGCGTTCGAGCAAACAAACAAATTCTTCGGCTTTATATATTAAGTATTTTGATATAAAAAAAAAACTCAGAATCTTCATTAGTTTTGTAGAAATTGCCTCCGTAACTAACTTGGAATTTATCATTTTAACGTGGTTATTTTGATAAAATCATACGTCTAGTGTCAAATAGATAACAAAAATTGATATGTTCTCTTATTAACTTATGCGCTTTAATCAGAATTTGAGAGAAATTGACATCTTAAATAATACACTTATTAATTTTTCAAAGCCGTTAGTTAAACTTATCTTGAGAAATTAAGATATCAATTTATTCACGGCCACTAAGTGCAATATTTTAGTTGACATGTTACGGGCTGCTAATAAATATTAAAACCACATTAGACATTTTAGTTGTGACTTCCATATTTTGTAATAATTGACATATTGAGTAATTAATTAGTTAAGTGTATTTGTTAATGTTATCTCTTTTTATCGTGTGAGGCAGTAAGGTCTAACGACCCCACACACCCTAGTGTCAGAGTTTATTATATAGAAAAAAATATTTCATTTGTAACCGAAAAAAAAAAAATATTAACAACATAAATATTATAGTGTCAATAGAACATTGCTTTCGTAAGAATTTAAGTAAGTATTAGAACATTATTGATATGTATTGTACATAAGTCTTCATTCGTGATTCTACTGATTGACTTATTATTGTGTTTTAATTAATTTATCGTGTGTTGTTGTTTGATAAAAGGGCATAGAACCATTGAGGCATACTCCCCCCACCATTTTGATTTTATTCGAAGTTGCGGCGCACGATATAACATGCATATATGGGTAGAGGACGCTTGAATAATAAAAAAACTGGCCAAGTGCGAGTCGGACTCGCCTGCAAAGGGTTCCGAACGAAATTTTTTTTTATATGTTTTTTAACACTAAAGACTTCTTATAGATTTTCCTGTAATCTATGGATAAAGATATATTATCTCCGTTTTTTTTTTAAGTTTTTAGGCTCGGTAGTTGCGGAGATAAGAAACTCATTTTTTGTCTAATTTCTTGAATAACTTCAAAACCATTTATTTTTAATTTATGAAGAATATAATTAAAACACTCACAGTGAGCCCTTTCATTAGATATGTCACACAATATTGTTTAACAAAACTTTTTTTAAATTTTCTAGTTTAACCCCCAAAAGTGACACCCATACAAAAATTTTAATAATTTACGTAACGTGTCCGTGTTTGGGTCACAAAAGTCCATATGTGTACCAAATTTCAACAGAATCACTCCAGTGGATCTGGAGAAAACTGGCTGAGACAAACGGACAGATAGACAGACAGACAGAAACCCGATTGATCCTATTAGGGTTCCGTTTTTTGTTCGGAACCCTAAAAATTGACGATGAGCCCTTTGATTTGTTATGTCACACAGTACAGTTCAAAAGTAGGATAGAATACCTATTCAAAATCTATAATTGACGACTTATTTAACACTAGCTTCTGCCTGCAAATATGTACACGTGTATCCTGGTTTTCCTCATTCCCGTAGGCCAGGACCAGTTGTTTCGGCTGTGAGTTGTCTGTCAGTCACACACTCAGTCACACAGTAACGGAAGAATTTAATATATCAGGATACAATCTGTCAATAATATTCTCTGCATCATTTGACCCAGACGTGACAGAAGACAATTCTGATTTCAAGGATTTTGGAACAATTTAGATCATAGGTTTTTTTTTCTTTAAAATTAAATTATTTTGACCTTGTACACTAAAAAAATTGATAGATTTATTTATTTTATTCGAATATTCAATCATTAATGTTACAAATATTAGTAGATTTTACATAAGTTGTGAAATACCCTCATGCTTACAAATCATTACACTGAACAAGATTCAATAAAAAAAATATCGAATTTTTTATATAATTTGTATGGATATGACATTTGTGAAAAGGGAATATTAAAATTTAAATATTCAGTGTTGTTATTAGCTACTTAAAATAATCCATAGATGACATCTTATTTAACGTTTTTCACTTATTGGTAACTCCTACTTCGATGATTGCTGACGCAAATAAGTTGACAACTCGATATATCACTTTTTTTTCACGTGGGTAAATCATTTGATATCTCTATTATTACTGAAACTACAGCGAATTTCATTGATTTCATGTCACTATCTGAAAGATGGCATAAAATAACCTATAATACTAAACACAGTTGTCCCTTTTGGTTATAATCAGATTCACAGTCACCTAAAATGAGGTGAAATCATTAAATGGCCGTTATACGGGTCTAAAAAGGCGCCACTTTAGTAGAATCTTATTAGAATCATAATGTTAATCATATAACAATCTATCAGATTTCATTTTTATCTTTATTGCTAAAGCATTAGGTTCAAGATTGATTGGGAAAAAAAAAATATAACCGACTTCCAAACAAAACACTACAAAGAATAAAATAACCTTAATTTCGGAAGTCGGCGTTTTTTTGTTTTGTTTCTTTGTTTTTTAACACCGACTTCCTTGACTTGTTTGGTCGGTTATATTTTTTTGTAAACGTTTTTTTATTTTTCACTTTTAAGTGGAGATACTTGGACGACGTCTTCGTCAACGCAGAAATTAAAATAAGCAAAAATGCTCATAAAATAAAAACTACTGAACCAAACTCAATCAAAATTTTATAGAACCAAATGGCAAGTATACTGCATCGAACTAAAAAGAATCATGGAAATCGGATCTGAAACCTCGGAGTAATCGGTTTTCATAAAAAAAATACCCACCGAATGAGAACCTCCTCCATTTTTGGAAGTCGGTTAAAAATTTGACAGTGACGAGTAGCATGATGTGCTTTCTGATTCTGCTAAAGTGGCCGTTTTAGGCCTGCTATAAAATTGACATTTTAGACGTGTCAAGTTATTCACGTCAGGCACGAAATCGTAAGATAATTTTGTGAACAGCAAGTTCAAATACATGGCAACAAATCACCGAAATAATACAAAACACTGTCTATATTATTATTATTATATTTGTCTATGTCAGTAGATAATTTACCAAAAATGAATGCACATCAAACACTATCATGTGCATTAATTTTTGGTAAATTATCTTAATCCTAGTGCCACAAAGGCTGACCTTAACAACTGATATCCCAAACCAGTCCAAGTGTGAATCGGACTCTCATACGAAAGGTTCCGTACCATAACCCGAAAAAATATGTTTCTTGTATGGCAGCACCCTATAATTTTAAATTTAATTTTATTATTTGTTGTTATAGCGGCAACAGACATACATACTGTGATCATTTCAATTGTCTACCTATTACAGTTCTTGAGATACAGCCCGCTGATAGACGGACGGACGGAAAGCAAATGCTTTGTTATAGGGTTCCGTTGGTTACCCTTTGGATATGAAACCTAAAAAGTATGCAGTTCGAGAAACGTCGTCTACATTGTCGACTCATGTGGTACAAAAGCACTAGTGTACCACATGAGTCGACAATGCGTGCCAGTAGGTAAGGTGCATAAAGCCTTCACCAGAAACGATACTAAATGATAATCCCGCGAAAATAAAATGGTAATCTCTTCATCATAAAAATAAGCCTTCACTTATGTCGACTTGGGAAAACTAATTTCAACCTCCGGTTTGCGTTTCACGTGTTCAGATAATTATCTTAATTCCTTAGCTTTATTGCACTGCTATGCTAGATGGAAAACGAGCCTATTTCCATTGTTATAAGGTACACAGAATACAATCTTTATTTATTCCGATTGCCCAGTTCTACATTTATACTTATGTCGTTTTATCATCCTCAATTATTTGAACGTTCATGTACTCCAAGATAATGGCGTTGCAACAAACCGGATTTTATTTGTTTAGTATCGATGTTTATAAGAAAGAAACCAGAAACTTAGTAGCTTAGTCCTGTATTGTTAGCCGCACAATTACAATGTTTACTAATTTATTTATATTCAGTGCTTTATTTGTGAATATCATTGATACGGCTAGGATATTAGCAGTGTTTCCAGTGCCATCTATAAGTCATCAAGTGGTTTTCAGACCTATCACTCAGGAGCTAGCCAGAAGAGGTCATGAGGTCACAGTCATCACAACTGATCCAGCCTTCCCGAAAGGAGGATCATCTCCCAACTTGATAGAAATTGACCTTCACGACATATCGTACAAAATATGGATGGAAAAGTTCATGTCAATACCAAAAAACAGTAAAGGAGGTTTAACGGATCAAGTGAGAATGTTTTTAGATATCGGTTACGCGACAATTGATGCGCAGTTGTCTCATAAAGACGTAAAAAACTTGATCATGGATAAGAATAAAACTTTTGATTTGTTACTTGTTGAGGCTTGTGTTAGATCTGCTCTTGTGTTTTCTTTTGTTTACAAAGCGCCTTTGATCGAAATCAGTTCATTCGGTGCATCTTATGGAAACTTCGAAGCGGTTGGTGCCCCCATCCATCCATTTCTTTATCCTTCGATCAATCGTAAAAAAAATCATAACCTAACTATATGGGAAAAGTTGGAGGTAATATACAATGAATATCAGATAGCTAAAATCAACGATGAGTTCGAGAAACTCGAAGATGTCATACTAAGAAAGCATTTTGGACCTGAAGTACCAACAGTGGCGGAGTTATGGAATAATGTTGATATGTTGTTCCTAAATGTGCATCCAATATTTGAAGGTATAAGACCTGTTCCTCCTTCTGTCGTGTATATGGGTGGTTTGCATCAGAAACCTGACAAAGAATTGCCGGCGGTAAGTTTTTTTCAAAACACATTTAGTAACATTATATTCTATGTTACTAGGGGACTGCTCCAAAAGAAGGCTATATTGTTTTTTTTTTTAAATCAAATGCATTACAAATTTTAATCTTAAAATAATATGTGCCAAACTGGAAAGCAGTTTGTCGGCAGCTGCAAAGCAGTTCGTCGCCGAGCTGCAGAGCAGTTTTCGTTATGTATGTCTATTTCTTTAGCATGTCCTGTAGCCTGTTAACGGTTGGATAGATTTTAACAAATAGGGATCCATAAGTCTTGGATTAAGAATTTTAACAAATAAGGATCCATAAGTCTTGAATTGACTGTATTATAAATTTTGAAAAAGAGTAAGTGAAGTTTTACCCGAAAGCCCTACAAGTAGGGTTATGTTTTTATCCGACTGCTCCAGAAGAAGGTTTATTTTATTTTATTAGGATCTCCAACAAAGAATACACCTTACATGCTAAGGTTAAAGTTTTTCCGTGAAATAAAAAAAATGAGGAAATAAAAAATGTGAGGTATCTAAATAAAGAGCTGACGCTATCAGTGATATTTCTCTTAACTTTAATAATTCATCAATGTTTGCATTGGCGTCCGTCCATTTATTACCCGACTGCCCAAAAACGAGGTTATTTTTTTCCGTATGACTTTTTTTGTTACAACCGGAACCGTATAAAACTGATTATGAGTCTATCTGAAAAACAAACTTATATTGACAGCTGATATAACATATATATTATTATCTTAACAATTGCGAACAAACACAACATAAATATTTTAATTTTTTACATTAAAAGTTACGAGTTTTTTATTTTATTTAAGCCAGTTTTTATGAAATGCCATACTTTTACTTAAACCTTTTTACTTTTCAGGACGTCAAATCATTATTAGACTCATCCAAAAAAGGCGTGATTTACATAAGTTTTGGTACAAACGTGGATACTTCTAGTCTTAAAGTAGAAAAAATAACAATTCTTGTGAAAGTTCTTTCGCAATTACCGTACGTGATCTTATGGAAATGGGACGCCAAGGAGTTGCCTGGATGCACAGACAACATCAAGATTTCCGATTGGTGGCCACAGTCGGACCTATTAAGTAATGTTGTTATTTGATTTTTATGACCATCTTCCAAATCATCATCCCTCCTGTCCTAACTACTTAAGAACAAATCTTAAGGACCTGTCCTCAAGTAGTAGGGGTGGTGATGACGACTAATAAAAAAAGAATAATCTGAACCTCTTGGTAATTTGTGAAATTTTTCCCCTTTCTTTTGTAACAAACGTTAGCGTTCTTTTGACAATTCACCCTTGAAAGAAGTTAAACTGTTAAAACTCCATAGTATGGAAGTTGCCGAATTTTTCCCAAATCAAATGTACCTATCGTTGTTTTGTCTGATTTAATAGTCAGTCATAAACTAAAACTATCTTAGTAAGTAGGTAAATCAGCTATATCGCGTTCCATGTGTATTTCTCTTGTTATCGTCATTACTGATTGTGATATCAGTGTCAGTTCTGATTGAAATGATATTGGCTTAAGTAGTCATAAATGATAAAAGTGAAGCTTAAAGTCATACTTAAGTAGGACAGGGTCAATATCCCGTTAATAACCGGTTCACAATCCCATGAACTACATGTAGTCTTCGCTGATTGTTTAATTTACCGTACCTGCTGTGCTACAGAAAATATAATAATCAATTGCCATTCTTGAAATTTCAGAGCATCCAAATATAAAACTGTTCATAACACAAGGAGGTCTCCAATCAACAGACGAGGCTATCACGGCAGGAGTACCTCTGATTGGTGTACCAATGTTTGGAGATCAATGGCTCAATGTAGAAAGATACGTGCACCATAAGATTGGAGTCAAATTGGACATGGAAACACTTACTGAGGAAGACTTCAGGAATGCAATTAACACTGTTACTGGTGATGATAGGTAAGAAAATAATAATTAAAGATTACTTACACATTAATAGATAACTCACGGTATTTCCGTACGTCAGTAAAAGGACATGGATAGTAGTTTGTTTCTAATGGGTGGAGTCATAGATATAATAAATAAGGAGATATGCCCGTTAGACGAAAATGTACCGGGACCCTGTGTCTCCAGTCTTCCCCTTCCATAAGGCAACTACTACACATGCACGTCAGTAAAAGCAATAGATACGCAGTCGCGCATACACCCGCATTTCTCAAAACAGAACGTACTACACAATCAATTATAAACCTTATTGCAGCAAAAACAGCGTGCATTTACCATACACCGTACAACTTACGCACACAAAAACAACGGTCGATATCGTTGTGCTCTGCAAAAGCAATTTATTTCACATTATATGTTAGTGATTGACTAAATCGGAAAGTTATCGAATCTTCCATTTATTGTTAGACAAAAACATTTTTGGGGCTAAAAAAAACTGGGAAAAACTTAGGTAGTGGATAAGAAGCAATGTATTTATGGTAAAAATAATACAGTCACTGTGATATTTGAAAACATGAATACTATAGTAAGAGCAAGACATATTTTACGATTTGTTGTTTTTCATGATTTTAAAGACAAATATATTAAATTACTTATATTTAGATAGTGCAAGTGATTCCTTGATTTACAAAGTCTTGGTTTAGGCTGCGGTTTCTTCAAGAAAACACTGAACAACACGGAATTCTCATATATTGTCACGATCGCGGTCGAAAGCGCACTAGTTCGCCGAGACGACCATTTGCCTATAATATGCTCAATTTGAGCATGTTGCGCGGACACGGACACGCCCCCTTGCCACTTCTCCTGTTTTTTATATTTCTATGGGTGGACTAGCTATGAAACTGGAAAAAAATTATGTAGTCTTTATTGACCCTCACAATGACTTTTTGTGTAACCGACGTAATAGCCAGTACATACAATGTCCTTGATTTTCCGTGTATGATTAATTTTACCTCATATATTCTACCAGCAATTCTATTTAACTGCATAGCCTTATTCCCGCTGAACGTGTTTGTGCTAAGTTGTAGTTGTTTACGACGAGTCTTCCCACAGTTTTTCTATATGTTAACGCTCAGGACTTCTCTAGTCATGTGATCTTGAGACCTTAACATCACATGTCCGAACCAAACGAGTTTCCTAGATCTGTCAAATGAGTTTCCATCGGATTACGTGAATTTAAAAACTTTCCCAAGTATTCTGGCTTTTGCATCATATTTAGCTGTATGACGCCACCTGTGTTATAGTCTTCATTTCAATCGTGAGCAGTTTTGTGGTTTTTCATTTTATCTACTTATTAGGGAATCCAAGTCACTGTCTTACCATAATTATACCGGGACTATTCCGTCACTTAATTACCTTGACTAACATGATCATATTTCGGATCCAAGCGAATATTGAGAAAGTGGTATTATTGTAAGAAAATAATATCTGGGAGTCGTCAACCGATTACAAGAATTATTTAATTGACAGAAGCTACACTGTCACTGAATTCCATTGGCTAATTTTTATCTTTAAAAAAACGCAGAGTTCTTGTGGAATGGGCCACACGAGAGGATCCAGGGAAAACATATTGTTTTTATAATGATTCAAAAATGTCGATAGTTGCAGAACTATCGACATTTCTGAAGTGCTCGTTTCTAACGTGAGGAGAGCAGTCCCCTAGTGTGACGATAAAGGGATAGTGTCATTCACGCTGTATAGCTCCGTCTTTTTTTTTACTATAGATAGGCATACGTTTGACCACTATCTCACCTGATGGTAAGTGATGATGCGGTCGAAGATGGAGTACATTTGCCTAGAAGCAACCTATTCACTCTTGTCTTAAAGACTCCCAGGTTGTAGCTATCTGGAAACACAGACTCTGGCAGGGAATTCCACTCCTTAGCTGGACGCACTATGAATGTGTTCCCAATACGTTTTGTGCGTATGGGTGGGATGTCCACCATGTACCGGTGGCGCATCGCCGTTCCTTTTGTGGTCCGATGATGGAACGGGCTTGACGGAATTAAATCATGCAATTCCGTCGCACACTCCCCAAAATGCAACCGTTAGAAAACCGACAGGCCAGCAACTCGGCGTCGATGCTCAAGACTTTGGAGCTTCGACTCGACGAGCTTGTCATTACCGATGATCCTCTTGGCTCGTTTCTCAATTGACTCAAGGGCATCAAGCTGGTATTTGGCGGATCCGTCCCATAGATGAGAGCAGTGCTCCATACACGATCGAACTTGCGCTTGATAGAGCTTGAGCAGCTGTTCCGGCGTAAAGTACCGTCTCACCTTTGCTAGGACCCCCAACTTTCTGGCAGCCACTTGAGCCTTTGCCTCTATGAAAGGGCCAAAATTGAGGGTAGATGTTAACGTAACACCAAGAAGCTCAAGTCGATTGGTTATCGGCACGGTTACACCTCGAAAAGATGGAGCTGGGTGGAATTGGCTCCTTTTAGCGGAAAAAAGACACGCTTGGGTCTTAGCAGCATTGAACTTGACCAGACCGTCTCTCTCTCTCTCAAAGAGGAATTATGATAGAATTGGCACGTCATAGTACAGGAGCAGGTCAATCACTTCAAATGGTTCTTCTGTTGATTTCAGTTTTCGCCGCAACATAATCAACCTTCGCAACCGAATACACGATCAGCCTCAGCCGCCACTGGAGCGCGCCGTGTGGTGGACGGAGCACGTGCTACGTCACGGCGGCGCGAGACATCTGCGTGCGCCCGCCGCCAACATGTCGTGGGCACAGTACCTAGAACTAGATTTAGTGCTGACTGTGTTCTTAGGATTATTTATTATCATTTCATTATTGGCGTTTACTATTTATTCATTATGTATTTTTTTAAGAAGAGGTGGAAGTAAAATAAAAATCTCGTGATTTAATCATTTAATATCTGTTCAACCAGTCTTTTCATACAAAGTTACCTTGGCAGTATTGCAAAATAATAAGAAAAGATTCAAAAGCATTTATCTATATCTGTACATATAATAAATCTGTTGAAGAGTCATTCTTGTACATTCAAAATACTTTTAAAAAAAAGTAGCCAGGGGGATAAAGGATAACTAACACAACCCATTTACATCATTTTTGGAATTTTTGTCTTTTTGTCTATTTATCTGTTCATCTGTTCAAAATTGTACGTAACTCAGGGAAAAACTTAGTTTTTGTTTCATCGTAATCAGTTCACTCTATCAAAAGATATTTGTATTTAAAGTTCTCAAGAAGAAATTAATTATCATTACGTGACCACACACACGCAACGCCATCTATTGTTATTATATACTAATAGTTTAGTACTGTTTCATGAATGAATGCGTATGTTATTTGTGAAACTCGTAATACCAAAGGAAAAATGAACATTTAGGTATAGTTTTCTCGATAAAGAAGGCTCCATCTGCTAATGAGTTGGTTGAAGTCAGAGCACACATCTGCAATCAAAACAATATCAGCAAATGCAGTTGTCTTCCTATTGAGAAAACAAACTGTATAAAATATCTCGGAATACAAGTGGACGATCAGTTAAAGTTTCACCACCACGGAAAAACACTAAGTTCTAGATTTAGAAAGTTAATAACAGTTTTTTAAGAAGTTACGCAGGGTGTGCAACTCGAACCTGTTGAAAACAATATATCTATCCTTGTGCCAGTCAGTACTGGAATACTGTATCTCTATCTGGGGGAGTACACACAAAACTCATATGTTAAACCTAGAAAGAGCCCAGCGAGCAGTTTTCAAAGTAATATATAAAAAGAACTTTCAGTATCCAACGGAGCAGCTATATAGGGATTGTATGGTTTTAACGGTTCGGCAACTTTATATCAGGAGGGTTCTGCTTATAACTCATAAAGGCTCAACGTACGACCCGAAAAGACTGAAACACAAACGTAGGAAGTATCTAGTCTTTGAACTGAAACCGTGTTAAACAGACTTCTTCAGGAGACAACCGTGTTACATGGGTCCATACCTTAAAAGAAAATAAGTAAAAATACACAGTTACATAACTTACCAATAAAAAAACTAAAACTTACCATAGATAACTTCCTTCTCTCTCAAAATGAAAATACTGAAAATTTACTAAAAAACAGAAAAAGAATAAAATACAATCACTCAGGCCCTATTCACACACGCAAACACACCACACCACACAGCACACCGCACACCACACCACACACCACACCTCACACCACACCACACCACACACCACACACCACACCACACCACACCACACCACACACCACACCACACCACACACCACAATTACACACATATATGTTCATACACACACACGTAAGTAATTAATAAATTGTAATTTGTAATACTTACTTTGCACCGCATCACGCACACTTGTAAAGGCAGCTCAACAACGGTGGTGACGGAAGTAACTGGTGCTTATAGCACAGGAGTCCTCCTAGTTTAAGCCCACTTGCACATGTTTTGTATCTTGCCATTAACTGATAGAGTCCTCTTTAAGGTACAATTAATTGTTATTAGGTTTAAGTATTGAACAAATAAATATTGTTTATTGTTGTTTATTATATTATCATTTTATTAATAGTAACATGTGAGCAATAACCTAAATAAGTAACATGTGAGCTTCTAAGTTTGAACTTATATTTTGACAGTTGACGCGTTTTTCTGAATCGAGTAGTTAAGATTCTCCGCTGATACATGACGTTGGTCCATGTTTGACAATTTAAGTTTGGATACCTTTTTTTTATCGGGGGAAATCCTCATGGATGTCCTCCGCCCTGGGGTAGCTAATTATAAGGGGTTAAGGGGCTAATCATAGGGTTGTAGAGGTCTGGTAGCCACTCCACGTCAAATACTGGAATTCAACTGAATTCGGTTTGACTGGAAGCTGACCCCAATATAGTTGGAAAAAGGCTAGGCAGATGATGCTTCATGGTAAAAAAACTGAAATGATTTGCGAAAAACAGTGAATGTACAGTTGGCAAAACTGGGCACAGATTACAAACGTAATTTTGTTTCAATTTCCTTTATCCACTAGGGCGGACTAAGAAGTGACATTAAATTGAATTTGGGATTCCCAAAAATTAATTTATTAATTATATTTTCGTCACACATTTAGGTACCAACCCTATTCAATACAGGGCCTAAGCATCTGCCAGCATAGTCTATAATGTTCCCACTGTTGGGACTCAGGCCTCCTCTCTAGGAGAGGGAATGGGCCGTAATCCACCACGCGGGCCCAATTCGGGTTGGTGAATGTCACATGTCTTCGAATTTTTGGTTCTAGGATATGCCGGTTTCCTCACGATGTTTTCCTTCTCCAACTCGACTTTCTACAACTCGTAAGTCGGAGCCGTTACCACTCGGCCACCACTACTCTCAGCATCTGCCAGCCTGTTCATTTAATGTTGTATTAGACACATGGCCACTTTGACACATTTGGGCATTGGGGATCATTTAGGTCGCTGACTAACCGCGATTCAATGAAACGGCCAATAAAATGTCAGAGTTTCTCTCTCAAGGACCGTCAGCCCCAATTGGGACCAATTGGTATTGTGTTGCGTGCTCGGTGCCTGACGGGCAGTTGGCTGCGACAGTAATAATAACGTTTTACTTTTTTTAATACATGCCTAACCTTTTCCAAACTATATTCAGATCAGCTTCCGATCAGCACGCGCCGGCGGAGTCTCGGTATGTTAAATAATATGGTCACCTATCCACAGCGTGACCGAGGCAAGAGTTGGTTAACCGTGAAGATCGACCTGTGCGACTGTTATTATTTAGCTACGAGCTCCTCATTCAATAAGTCTCCTCATTCAGTACCTTCCTTTCAATATGGCCATTAACAAAAAGAGGAAAGCTGTACAGTGGCAGCACTCCCTCTCGCATAAAGTGCACCTCTCCAACATACGAGGTCTGCACTCAAATCTCGCCGCAGTCCATCACCACCTTGAGACCGAGAAACCAGCGCTCTTGTTTCTGACGGAGACGCAGATCGGATCTGACGTGTCGTATCTTACATACCCAGGGTTTACCCTGGAGCACCACTTCAGACCACGCGCGGGCGTATGTATGTACGCCCGGGACGACATCTGCTATCGGCGTCTCCGTAATCTTGAGAACTCCAGGTTCTCAACGATGTAGGCTTTAGTGGACACCGGCCTAGATAAAATTATCTACGCCTGTGTCTACCGTTCGCACGGCGGTGATCTGGAGACAACTGGGCTAATGCAGCACCTCAGTGAGGCGGCGGATGCGGCTCAGCAGCGGTACCCTTCTGCCCAATTGGTGTTGCTGGGGGACTTCAACGCCCACCATCAGGAGTGGCTTTTCCCATACCAGCACACAGACCATGCTGGTCGAGACGCGCGAAAGCTAGCGCTTGCGTTAATTCTCACCCAGCTGGTCCAGGGGGCAACGAGGGTGCCGGATGTTGATTCGCACACAGCCAATTGCTTGGACCTTCTGCTGACAACAGATCCAGACCGGTACTCGGTGTCGATTTCTTCTCCACTGGGTAGTTCCGACCACTGTCTGGTGAAGTCTATGTGCGTCTACTCCCCGCCCGATCCTAGCCCAAGAGGCACCCGGTGGGTATGGTGATACAGGTCAGCAGATTGGGATGGCATGCGATCATTTTTCGCATGTTACCCTTGGCAGCCTACTTGCTTTCCTTCAATTGATGCTTCGTCGTGCGCGGACGCCGTGACGGATGTGTTGCGGAAGGGAATGGAGTACTACATTCCGTTCTCAGACGTAGCAATGTCTGGCGAAGCTCGCCCATGGTTTGGTGCCGAGTGCAATCGCGCTAATGCGATAAAACATGCGGCGTACCTAGCATGGGTCGACGCCCGTGCGCACAAAGCAAATTACGTGATTCAGAAGAAGAGAGCCCTTAACAGGGCTGCCAAGTCCTGCAAGAAGGTGTTGCGGAGGGCTCGGTTTGACCACATTAGCCGAATAGGGAACAAACTTGCACCATACCCAGCAGGTAGTAAAGCTTTTTGGTCCCTGGCTAAGTCGGTCGAATCGAACTTCTGCCGCCCCTCACAACCACCACTGCTGAGACCCGATGGGTCACTGGCCCACTCCGCTGAGGAGAAAGCAAACTTGTTTGCTTCTATGTTTGCGGATTCGTCGCGTCTAGATCCTGGTGGCGCGAGGCCCCCTACTTCTCCTGATGGATGCGATAGTCGTTCTGACCCGTCGAATTATAGACCCATCTCGGTAACGTCCATACTCTGTAAGTACGTACTGAATCGTAAGCTCCTAGCATAACTAGAAGCGAATGATATCCTTAGCGACCGACAATACGGGTTCCGCCGAAATCGGTCTACTGGGGATCTTCTAGCGTATGCCATTCACATCTGGAGTGAGGCCATAAAGAGGCACGGGGAAGCACTTGCGGTCTCCCTCGATATCTCAAAGGCCTTCGACAAGGTCTGGCACGATAGCCTTATTAGTAAGCTTCCTTCCTTCGGTCTGCCCGCCGGATTGTGTGATTGGATCGCGGATTTCCTGAGGGATCGGTCTATCCGAGTGGTCATAGATGGCTGCTCGTCTGGACTACTGGATATTAATGCCGGGGTTCCTCAGGGGTCGGTGCTCTCGGCAACATTGTTCCTGCTGCATATTAATGATCTGCTAAAACTCGGTACCTTTGGGTATGCAGACGACAGCACTGTTGCTGAGATATACGTGTCCAACACATGAGCTGGTGGGTCGCAGATCCAGTCTCTCCGGGAGGCTATGGTTGAGCGCTTGAACTTGTCCTTACAGGCTGTCTCAGAATGGGGCGATGCCAATCTGGTCAAGTTCAATGCTACTAAGACCCAAGCGTGTCTATTTTTCGCTAAAAGGAGCCAATTCCACCCAGCTCCATCTTTTCGTGGTGAAACCGTGCCGATAACCGACCGACTTGAGCTTCTTGGTGTTACGTTAACATCTACCCTCAATTTTGGCCCTTTCATAGAGGCAAAGGCTCAAGTGGCTGCCAGAAAGTTGGGGATCCTAGCAAAAGTGAGACGGTACTTCACGCCGAAACAGCTGCTCAAGCTCTATCAAGCGCAAGTTCGATCGTGTATGGAGTACTGCTCTCGTGTATGGGACGGATCCGCCAAATACCAGCTTGATGCCCTTGAGTCAATTGAGAAACGAGCCAAGAGGATTATCGGTAATGACAGGCTCGTCGAGTCGAAGCTCCAAATTCTTGAGCATCGACGCCGAGTTGCTGGCCTGTCGGTTTTCTACCGGTTGCATTTTGGGGAGTGTGCGACGGAATTGCATGATTTAACTCCGCCAAGCCCGTTCCGTCATCGAACCACAAGACGAACGGCGATGTGCCACCGGTACATGGTGGACATCCCACCCACACGCACTAAACGTTTTGGGAACACATTCATAGTGCGTACAGCTAAGGAGTGGAATTCCCTGCCAGAGTCTGTGTTTCCAGATAGCTACAACCTGGGAGTCTTTAAGACAAGAGTGAATAGGTTGCTTCTAGGCAAACGTGCTCCATCTTCGACCGCATCATCGCTTACCATCAGGTGAGATTGTGGTCAAACGTATGCCTATATACAGTAAAAAAAAAAAAAACCTACTAAATATTGGTAAAATTGTTTATTATAAAATTAATCGTTTTTCTGTAATCTGCAATTGTCAGTGAAAATCAAAGAAACTGTTCTTTTTGGGCTGGATGAAATTAAGAATCAACTTGAGTCATCAGTTTCTTTGTTTCGTAGTTTGAAAACTACCTACCACCGTTCGTTCGATAGTCGGTTTTGTTGATTTTGATACCTACCTCGAGGTAGGTAAGTACCAGGAGATTACCTGGGCTAATCGGCATTTCAACCGGAAAAGATGATACAGTGCCCTGCATTAGATACCCACTTCCTATTTTCTTAATTTTGAGAGAGATCAGGATACGCAAGGTATTAATTTAAAGTAGATTTTTTCTGTGCAACAGATATTTTTAGACATCCACGCGAACGAAGTCGCGGGGACAGCTAGTTTCAAATAAACTATTTACAGGCATATTTGAAATGTCACAGTCGGTCAGTCAAAAACATGAAGCTATTTGCACATTCCTATGCGTAAATCTCTATGGAGAAGAACGTGCACGAAACTCCACGGACACTTTTTTAAATCATGTTATGTTTTACAAAATTCTAAGTTGCATATCCTTGTCGCTTCTGCATGTGAGAACAATGCAGAGGAAAAAAAGACATAGTAGAATTTTAAATATAAAGTTTAAAATAAGCCAGTGGCAGTTAAGAAATGACCAGTCTCAACTGACTCGTGTTTCGGCACCATTCAGTTCAACCATTTTGAAGGGAACCGAATGATCCAACACACGCACCACCATCAGCGAGACATTTGAGTGGGCATGGCATACTCTTAATCACCATGCTCATTCATGTCCAACAAGTAAAATAATAACTAATCACATAATATGTAGGCAATTTTCTAGGCAAGCGTGCTCCATCTTCGACCACATCATCGCTTACCATCAGGTCAAACGCGCGCCTATAAATAGTAAAAAAAAAAAATGTTAATGGTTTCATGGTACACACATTTACAAAATTTGAAAAATATACTTCTACATTACACAAAACTATGGTTGTCAACGACAAAGTAATGAAAAATAAATTAAAAAAAAAGATTTAGTTCTTACAACAAGACAGACATTATTGTAGAGAAAGAATAAATAAATTATTATAATACTTATGAAAGTACAAAAAAAGTACGAGTCGGACTCGCGTGCTAAGGGTTCCGAATGAATTTTATTTTTTAACATGTTATTTTAACACTATAAGACTTCTTATAGGTTAAAAAGATCTATAATTTCCATTTTTTTCAAAATTTTAGGCTCAGTAGTTTCGGAGTTAAGGGGCATCTCTCCAGACATAAAAACCTAACTAGTGGACCCAAGCGGCTGTAACTGTGGAGCAAGAGCGGTATTTAGCCAAGCATTTTTATCGAGGATCTTCCATTTTATATGTTATAAACTGAAAGATTATATCCTCGACAAAATGCTTTAAAAAAATTCTTTGTTTGCTTATTTAAAGCAACCAAAGCAGTCAACCAACACACACTCACAACAACACACATATCAACTGGTATTTTCTTATAAAATTTAACACAGTAACCGATAAAAGAAGTGTGTACTTAAGCCAATCTGAATCGGGGTTGATCTTATTTGTTCCTATTTCTAGTATTAATATTATGCCTGTCACTAATCTTGCCAAAAAGATGAAGATTTTTCCGAACATACATAATGTTTTCGTCAATGTATTGAAAAGAAATTGTATTCTAGATTAACAGTTTAGTATTTCTTGGGCATGAAAATTATAATTTGATTGAAAATGACAGTGTGAGTGTTTCAAAATCTATGATAAATAGAAACAGCATTAATTTCGTGTGACCTCTCTCGCAATTTACTCATAGATTTGAGTCACCCGTTAGGACGACAAACTATGTTTTGCGTGACAAGGATAGAAAAATAACTTCAAACTTCTATAATTTTTCACCGATTTATTATTTCTTCACAAATCGTACCTATTCTTTTAGTAGCATATTCAAATAAAGTAATAATATATGCAGATTTATCATTATCATCATTTCAGCCGAATGACGTTCACTGCTGAGTCGACCGGTCCCGCGTGTCTCGCATCCAAAGAGGTCAACATAGCCCGAAGAATCGGCATACTTAAGTAAAGATTTTGAAAATTTGTCAAAGTTGAATGTGGAAATAATAGTTACAGCGGCGCTGGCAAAAGGCATTTGGATGAACACGGGTGGGTTTTAGCAGAAAGTAGGTATAATTGGTCCTCAAGTGTGATGTCATCCTACCAGGGTTGCGGAATTTGTTCGAAACACTCACCGCGCGAGGCCCTGGAAGTCCTGGAACGTAAAGGGCATTAGGAGGAACACCGTTGGGTTTTAGTCAGTAAAAGTCTAATACTCCCTTCCGTTCCGGCCAGATAAAATTTTTCTATTATTTCGGTCCTTACAACTTCATTAAATGGAAATGTCTGATTTGTCTTTCTTATTTAGTTGATTTTATCATTATTGTAATAATCGCAATGCAAATTGTGCTAATGGCATCATTATCAGCAGGAGGTAAATGCATGCTTACGTTATCTAATGCAAATACCTATTTATGTTAGCATTAGGTATATAACATAGGTACTTACTATGGAAATATACATAATTCGTTTTGTAGCTTCTTTGAATAAAGCAGAAAGTTTTAATCGTCATACTATGTAAAAACTATTATAACACTGATATTTACATTATGCACGAAATGCGGTAGATCCAAAATATTAGATTTGATTTTTTTTTTCAAATTTTTGGTTTGATATTTGAAATTAGACAGACTAAAAGAAAACCCACATCACTAAAAGCAGCATGACGAATGAGTGGCACATGACAAAATAATTCGGGCACGGGAATCTTTGTACTTGTGATAACTACTGACTAGTAGACTAACCTTTGCTTTTATTTGAATATAGTCTCTAGTCATCAGGACTTAACAATTTAGGGACACATCAACAATAAAGCAATGACATGACAATAACATTATGAAACTAACAAAACAGGAATGCCCTGTTTTAAATAAAATATGCTGTTGATCTCGAAAGTTACGACCGCGAATATATCAGTATTGTTACTCTAGTTACGTGCTTCAGTTTCTTTAAAATACCAAGCAAAGCCCTGAGAATTTTAGCAGTGTTCCCCGTTCCTTTCAAAAGTCATCAAGTAGTGATTCGTCGTCTAACTCAAGAGCTAGTCAAACGAGGACATGAAGTCATAGTCATCACAACAGATCCTGCCTTCTCGAAAGGAAGAACACCACCAAAACTTACAGAAATCGATGTTCATAACATACAACAATTGAAAGGAATATTTTCTCAAAGAACCTGCAAAGGGAAACATGGATGATATTTTAACACAACTGGATTTGTTTCTCAGGACATTCATTGCGGTTGTTGAAACTTAGTTCAAAGCCGACGAAGTGCAAAGAGTGATTAATGATAAGAGCAAAACATACGATCTGATCTTTATTGAAACTAGTGTGCCACCATATATATATTCAGTCATATCTTTAAAAACGTGCCTGTTATCTTCGTGAATTATTTAGGAGGTGGTCCAGGGAATTATGAACTTAACGCCTGCCGTGTTAAATTTTTGTATGTAGCCTATTTGCATATTATTTACTATATTTTTTATTCTAATATTGTCACTTTTTTTTCAAAATGTCAAGAAATACCTTGTTCCATCAAATGTTGACCCAACACTTTTACCACCGGAGAACTTACAAATTCTAGTAAAAGTGTTTTCGCAACTACCTCATGATATGATGATGAAGTGGAATAATAAGTTCACCTATGTTCCACTTGCAAGACCAAAAATATAAGAATCTCGAAGAGACACACAATCTAACTCAGATTGTGTGTCTCTTCGAGACTGCGTAAGTAGTTAAATTGAATATCCCTTTGATTTACATGAGGTTCGGCCTCATGTTCTAGTAGTTGTAAGTACTACTATTATGTTATGAAATGATGAGTACAAGGACACGTTTAATTTGAAGGTCGTGCAAAGTGTTATTGGGTAATCAACTGAAAATTTCAGCAGAAACCAATAGTAAAACGTACTCTGTGGCAGAAACCGTAAACTAGATTTGCGCAGGTTGATCGAATTATCAGCGAGAGATCATTGCTATCAATTGATTTAAATCCACACATAATGGGACTTGAACTTGAAGCACACGGTTGAAGATATTATATCTTAACCCCCGCAGACAAGATACATGTGAGCATAACATCAGGGCAGCCAATCTTTTGTAAAATCACGATTATCATAATTAATGAGACAGGCTGTCGTACAATTGTCGCCTGTCTCTTTGTGACTGGTTTACTTCATATCAATTGGATTATTAAAATGACACAAGCAAATATTGGCTAAAGTTCCAAATTATTAATTTTCTATTTGAAAACAAATAAGGCCCAGGGCGGGAAGTCACGAACTCATGACGTAGTTACCGATCGTTTTCCGATCGAATTCGGTCATAAAGTCCTAGGGGGCTACTCTCTAACGAAATCCGTAGTTTCGGGCTTAGTTGCGGGCGGGCATTTTCTACTCCGTATGACCTAACCACTGAGAACTAATGATAACACGATTTGACAGTTACTGTGAAATCGTGTTGTCATTCATTCTCAGTTCGGGTTCGGGACTAATCGTAAGTCTGTAGGTGATACGGAGTAGAATACGCCCGCCCGCAACTAAGCCCGAAACTACGGATTTCGTTAGAGAGCAGCCCCCCTAAGGCCGCCCGTCGAGACTACCCATCCATGTACTGATATTTGGACGCAGAAATTATGTTTTTATAATATTTTTGTTTTTCACTGGTGTTTTCGTACTACACATATTTATAGGCTTGCTCGTTGGATCATACTCTCAGCTGATAGAAAGCGATGATAATAAAATGGTCGACAATGGAGCCCGCTTGCCTAGAAGTAACATATACACTATTGATTTAGACACCCCTACGTTATAGCTATGATGAAACACAGACTCCGACAGTAAATTCGATTCCTTAGCTATTTCTAAATAAGATCTAGTGTACAAATAATACGAATGCTTCGTAATATCGTGTTTGTTTACCAACAGAACATTAAAAACACACATAATAATATATGTTACATATTATGTTATGCCAACAGAACTGACTAAGCAAGAACGGGATACTATAAATACAAAAGTCTGGTTTACACTGTGCGGAAACGATGTCGACAACCTTGACCTTTTTTATAATTACATACTTGCTTAAGCCAATATAATCTTATGTTAGCTAAATTCTATCTAACACCCACTTAAAATAGGTTGTATGGTATGTATGGCATGTTTCGGGAGCACGCACGTGTTGAGGAATGAGAAAGTTTTGCATTTTACAACATTCAGGAAATCCAAGAAGCGGTGGATGAATTGTGTGCAAAACTATGTGGCGAGACAGCAAGAGACTATGGAGTTGACTTTAATTAGAAATGTATGGAAGAAGAAGGGGAACACCCAAATACTCCGAAATATTTAATTCCGAATTTCGATATTCTGATTTTCGAAGGTCCGAATTTCATAATACTTAAGAATTAATATTAATAATTATAATGTCTATTATTAAAAATCACGAAACTTATTTTACCGAAAGTCGTAAATGCGATTTGTTTGTTTGCCGATTTACATACATCCGTAGAATCAAATGTTCGATGGCTTTTCGATCCGAAAAACGACATTCCGATTTTCAATACTTCGAATAAACTGCTAAAATTAAGATTCTGATTTAGATTCAATCAGTATAATATTCAGTTATTTACATATTATAATATTCAAAGATATTTTAACTATTTTCGAAATAACTACGTTCGCAAGACCTACTGTTTAATATACCTAACGAATATTTTTAAGCATTTTGAACCTTAAATAAAAATATTGTCTTAAACAGTCAATAAGTTTTGAAACGTATCGCTGTAAAACCGACTCCACGTAGTCTTGTCTGCCCTACCCCTAGAGTGTAATTTAAGTGCGCGTAGGCGCAGAGGGGTGAGGCAGCCCGCGAACTGAGGAACAGGTGTTATAACGCCCGCCGCTGCAGCTGAGGCTTGCCGAGCCGAAGCTGCGGTGGTGAGCGTTAAAACCATCTGCGACGATAAGTTCGCGGGGGACCGACGAAGCCCTGCAGCGCCGTAGCCGTGACAGAACCTATGCCTGCTGCATGCTGCATGCTTGCTTGCTTGCATGCTTGCATGCTTGCATGCTTGCATGCTTGCTTGCTTGCTTGCTGCATGCTTGCTTGCATGCTTGCTTGCATGCTTGCTGCATTTGTATGTTTATGTAATATTGTACTTTGTTCTGACGAGCAATTGTGTTTATTTGTCTTGCTATTCAGTTTTACAAGGCGTTTTTATTTCGGAATTCTAATCAATAGGTATTTCAATAATCGGAATTCGTATTTTTGATGTTTCGAATTACAATGATAATTCGAAACATCAAAAATAAGAATGACGTCGGACTTTTTGTTATTCGATCTATTGAAACTCGATATTTTAATAATAGTAATTATAAACATTAGGAATATTGATGTCAGAATTATAAAAAAGGATGAATGATAAATCGGAGTTGTTATATTAGGAATTTTGAACCATTCGGAATTATGGAAATCGGCATTTTGAATTTGTGACTGTCGGAGTAAAGTTTTTCGTATTAATGTAGTGTACTCAAGAAGAAGACATGCTACGCCGACCCCCAATCAATCACAATCAGGATAATAGCAAATAACGTCTACAATTTGACACAGTATTTTAGTGCAGTTATTGCACATTAGAGTTTTGTGACACGTAATGACTGTGATTACAAAATATGGGTTGTTAAACAAGAACAAACCACATTTAGTCATTAATTACAAGGTGTATATTATTTCCTGTTTACTCAGTAATTTTAGATTTGGAATGACCTTAGTATCATATCGCTAGAACAACTTGGCAATAGACATGAATGCTAATTTACTGGACCAGGTAAATAATATTAAAATCTACTGGCAGGCACATCAAACTAAAAAAAAAAGCAATAAATTATAATACAAAATAAATAATAATTAATATTTTTAAATGACCTTTTTCCAATGTTTTTTTTTAAAGAAATATTTAGAAATATAATTTATATGTAAAAAAAACGAATAAACAAAATAATAAGAATAATAATTAAAAATAAATGATAGTATACTATAAATAATATTACCTTAAATTCAGTTTTTCTCTTGTTGCCTCCCAGAGAACGTGCAGGTTTTCGGAATAAAAGTAGCTTGGCTTGAGTCTATATACTTTTTTACGTTTGGTCTACATTCAGACTTCACATTTTCTTGTAAAATACTTCCCAATTCTATCAAGTTGTTGCTGTTATGTGCTTGTACAACTACACACCTTTTTTTTTTTATCGGGGGGAAATCCTCATGGATGTCCTCCACCCTGGGGCGGGCAGAGGGGTCTGTCAGACTCTTACTGACTAAAACCACCCCGGTGTTCCGTCTCTCACCTACGCCGGGGATCGTGACAACTACACACCTACATCAACCGAGGGCTAATGAAAATTAAGAAACAAAAGAGCTTTTTCTCTGGGATTGTGTGGATAATACATAAATATGCCAATCAAGGCAGCTGCAGAAACTGAATCGTCGCTATGGTTTTGATTTACCATGAGGCTATGGGTGACTCCAGTTTTCTGTTACAACTTATTTTTGGAGGAGATTCAATTAGGTTTCTTCTTCATTTTCAGCTACCTTTGGAGCTTTTATGGACCACCAGTCCATCCGTCTATTGAAACGTGCCGTGTGGTGGACGGAGCACGTGCTACATCACAGCGGGGCGAGACATCTGCCCGCGCCAGGATGTGCCATTCCAAATTTTAAGAGTGGTCAGGCAATACAGAAAATTTACTGTTCGTGCATCTTATCTATCTTCTTTCGTTTCTTTATGGCACGCTTCATGCTTGGCACAAATAAACTCATTTTTCTTTTATGCAACATAATTTTTTTCGATATAAACGCGAACGAAGTTTTATAGCTTGTGTGTTTATTTTAACAGTCTTCTAGCAAATTTTTCTGAATGACGATTTTGGACTTTGTCGGAATTAATAAAAATAATACTTTTTAAAATGCGAAGTACGTACCTACAAACTTCAAGAAAAAACTGAACGTTGTATGATGTAAGAAATAGTGTTGTGTTTTGAAAAAAAAATCCGGACAAAAATTCAAACGAATATACTAAAAAGGTTTTGGGCATATGGTTTGATGTCTGGATTTTAAATGAGAAGATGACTGAAAGACAAATAGCATAAGATAGCTTTTTTTTTTTTTTTTTAAGGATGGGAAATCATCAAATGACTCCTTCCGCTCTGGGTGAAGTAGAAGGGAGTGTCAGACTCTTACTGACTAAAACCCATCCGTGTTCCTCCTAATGCCCTTTGCGTTCCAGGGCCGCGGTGACTCTTTCGAATAAATCCCGCAACCCCGGCAGGCATTGGGCCCTAGCGGGCCCCGTCTTTAATGCTGACAGCTCTTTGAGGCGCGCGTGGAACACAGCGCGCCGTCGACCCGGGCCTGGTTATGACCAGACGGCGAGCCACCCAATGCTCGCCGTCCGCAGGCCCGCGCCTACGGTGGCCGAGAATCGCCCTGCGACTCCCGACGCCCGGGGAGTCTTCTTCTGTTGCGGCGGCTGGGGCGTGAGGTTTCCCTCTCCCTCACGCGTTCGGCTTCCTCTTTCGCTAGCATTACTGCTTCGCAGAAGGAGGTGACCGCTTCCCAAGTCTCCTCGCTCCGGACCATGGCTTGAAACAGGGCCGACCGCGACAGGTCGCCGCCGCCGGGCATAAGATAGCTAACATCACACAGCAGATGGAAGTGGGAACACCCTAGATAATGCTCTTCAGCGTGCGTGTATGCACGCCGAAGAGAGAGAGCATCGTCTAGGGTGTTCCCACTCCCATCTGCCTTGACGTCTCAACAGAAACATAAATAAAAGAAGTCATCTGCCTAGCCTTTTCCCAACCATAAGCCGGAAAAAGGCTAGGCCGTGTATTCGATTTGACCGGGCCAGCCAGTATTTTTAACCGACTTCAAAAAGGAGGAGATTCTCAATTAGTCCGAATCTTATTTTTTTTTGTATGTTCCCCGATTACTCGAAGACGCCTGGACCGTCTTTTTTTTTTTAAAAAGGGTAGACTTTCCATATGGTCCCATGATCATCAGGTCAGGATCTGATGATGGGATCCTGGAGAAATAGTGGGAACTCTTCAAATTTTATAGGCACACTTGCACATAAAGCTTCTGCCTACCAGACCTCCACAACCCATTAACTGGGTAGCACGGTACTTTTTTGCAAGACTGGAGTCAGATTTTCAGGGTAAAAGAAGTAAATGGATTGAAGCAGGTGGTGTTCTGTAGTTTCTGCCTACCCCTTTGGGAAAATGTCGTGAGCCCTAGAAACTATACCTATTACTGATACATTGAATTGACCTTGAAGGCTATTTATACGCGTATAATAAGCGTAGGTAGTTACAATTTCTGAAAAATGTTTTTTTTTTGTTATTAACATGAAAATCAAATTAAACAAAATGCCAACGAGTAAGGAATTTGAATTTAATTAATTCTGTAACTCACTAATAACAAAATATACAATTACCTCTTTAATAGGGTATAATATTTTCTTCTCTCTATAATTTCGACAACGTTGAAGTTGAATAAATCCTATCTTATATTATAAATGCGAAAGTGAGTTTGTTTGTATGTTTGTTACCTCTTTCCGTCATAACGGCTGAACGGATTTAAATGAAACAGGTGTCTTGAAATAGAAATGATACTTATCATCCCAAAAACATCGAAGCTGAAAGGCAATCCTTACTAACCGACATAGATCCGTAAAATGAGTTATATAACATTCGAACCGCCAGAATTTTCTGCGTCGTTTGGTCTAGGTCTCATGGTTGTACGATGAGATGACGATTTTATTGTCGCTTAGTTGCACATTTTAAATATTTGGGTCATTGGGTTTCAGACGACTTGAAAGACAACGTGGATGTCGAGCGGGAGCGCAGGTCGCTGGCTGTTCGGTGTGGGATGTTGGCCCACAGGTTTGCACGTTGTACGGCTCAGGTTAAGGTGACTCTTTTCAAAGCCTACTGCCAATCCTTTTACACGTGCAGCCTGTGGGTGAACTTTACACAGAGGGCATATAGTGGCCTGCGCACACAATATAACAACACGTTCCGGGTGTTGATGGGGCTGCCGCGTTTTTGTAGCGCGTCCGGCATGTTCGCCGACGCGAACGTCGATAGTTTTTCGGCCATTATGCGCAAGAGGTGCGCATCTCTGTTGCGCCGTGTTCGCGTCAGCCCCAACATCATCCTTAGAACGTTAATTGAAAGGTGGGGCTCTCCGATCTTGGGGCGGTGGATACGACTGCACGCAGTCAAGTAGACATTCCCCAGGATCGGCGTGCCTCATTCATGTTACAATAAGTAGGTATTAAATATTACTAACACTACACACACACTTCCCTCCCCACTCGCGTGCACTGCGGTGTTTATTATATCGCTGCGTATTGTAAATTCGGAATTCGCGTTGTGTGTTTCTTTTAAGGCTTGTGAATTGTTCCTAGCGGTGCTATAGTGTAGTAAGTGCGTGTTTTGTAAGTTTTTCAAAGTGTCTGTTCATTTATTTACTGGTAATTAGTCAATTTCTCCAGCTTTCGGTAAGTGCATTTATTTTTCTTGTGTGTGGGTAACGCGAAATAACTTAATCGATTGATATCTATTTGTTTAGTTCTTTTGATATTTTTTAATTCATCCGTGTTGTTATAAAGTAATTCATGATGTCAACAAATGATGACCCTCCAGATCGTGGCGGAGATATATTTCGTCGAAATACAAAAACCCAAAGGTCGCCCGTGGCGACCTCCGCTAATTCGAAACGCTTGTTCAGCGAAATGTCTCCATCATACATTTCGCCCGATGATAGGTCAAAACGGGTTCATCAAACTTTCGAAACCGTGGAAAAATTTCGCCGATTTTAAATATCAGTAATGTGAGCAATACCGATTACTGCGACTTAGTTTCCGAGGCGTCAGCCTACCTGTCAAAAATTAACGACTTAGTCAATGATCAGGGCTCTCGCATTAACGTAGCAAATAAATCTGCCATTATGGATATGACACAGCGTGTCACGGCCATCGTTTCTATGCTGGCCATAAAATCATCATGCAACGAAACGAAGTTAGCCAATACGGAACGCGAATTAGAAAAAATCAAGTCGAATAACTATGTCAATCCCAATCCTGTCAATAATAATAATAACAATTGTAAAATTTCGTATGCGGACTCGTTGAAACTACGCTTGCCAAAAGTAGCTCCAGCAATTATGGAATCCCGTCCACCATTGCCATGTGTGGTGGCTTATCCGACCGCAGCTCGATCAGCTGATTATAGCACTTCGTCCGCGACAAAACAAGCGCTTATGAAAGCAATTAAGCCCTGTGATGACGGTTTTCAAATTGTAGGCGTGAAAAAAACCGCGAAATCCGGTGTTGTTCTACGTGTCGCTAGTGAACATCAGCTTAAAAAATTGGAATCCGTGGACGCAATTAAGGCAGCTGGTTTACGACTAGAAAAACCAAAAGGTAGACACCCTCGAGTATTAGTTAAGGATGTACCATCTTCAATGGATGATGGCGCTTTTCTGATCACGCTATACCGCCAAAATATTAAAGATGAGCTTCAAATGAAAGAGGATGACTTTATTAAGTCTACTAAAATTATCCGTAGGCGCTCGTTAGACAACGGTCGTAAGTGGATAGGCATCGAGTTAGATTCCGCAGTACGTAAACACTTAGTTCCTACCAAGGATAAATTATTTATTGATTGGGCTACCTGCCGCTTTATTGACGATGTTGAAGTCGTTCGGTGCTTACATTGTCAACAGTTCGGTCACGTTAAAAAACACTGCGTTAATAAAGAACCGACTTGTGCTAATTGTTCGGAGGCACACGAAACAAATGATTGCCCGCATAAGGACGACGTAAATTTCAAGCCGACTTGCGTGGCGTGTAAACGCTTTAAAAAACCGTGTGATCATCGCTGTGGATCTCAAGAGTGTACTACTTACAAACTGAAACTCGAACAATTAATCCTAAACACTAATTACTAAAAATGGATAGTTTAACCATAGGACAATTAAATCTCCATAACGATAGGGTGGCGACATCTGAGCTGGACAAATTGATTGTGGATTATAACCTTGACATAGTAATTGTTCAGGAACAATATCAAAACGCGCGCTTACGTCACAAGGTAGTTCAGCTGGATTGCAAGGCGCGAGCCGGAATTTATGTTGCGCGTTCTTCGAGCTTTACTGTAACATCTATATGTAATCTCATGACGCCCCATTGCGCTGTGGCGGAAGTATCATCACCTACCTTTAAGGTTTACGTTGTGAGCTGCTACTTTCAATATTCAGACCCAGTTACTCCACATATACATAATCTCCGTCACGTCATGCGGTCGCTCGCGGGCTGCAAAGTTATAGTGGGTGCTGACGTGAATGCATCTTCTTCCCTGTGGTATGGCAAAGTTCGGGCCACTGATTACGAACGACGTTGTGCCGTTGAAGATTTTATTGCTGAGATGAACTTATCAATTCATAACACCCCAGACGCACCGCCTACTTTTTGTAGCCAAATGGGTGAATCTTGTATTGACGTCACACTTTCCAGTGCAGACGTACGCTTGGATAGGTGGCGTGTCCTTCCTGACGCGTCTTGTAGTGATCATCGCCTGATCGTGTACGAATTTGTTCCTATGTTTACTCAAGGTTCGTCACACTTAATTGGGAATTTTAGACATAAAAGTAGGGGCGCGAATTGGGAATTCTTTAGCTCACTTTTTGCTTGTCATGCCAAAGACTTCACTCGCGATGGACTGTCAGCTGAGGAAAGTGCTGAGATAATGTCAGACACCTTCACTTACTGTGCTGACATTGCTATTGGTCGCGCATCTATGACCAATATTCGTAGATGTGATTGGTGGAATAACTACCTTGTTGAACATCGTAAAAGCTATCGCAGAGCGCGCAGACAACTTAATAAGCTTAAAAAACGTAAGGTTATCGGGGACCCCCTTAATCTTGCTTTAAGTACTTTTAGAGTTGCCAAGTCGCGCTACAGAGCATCGGTTGAAAAATCTAAGGGTAATTTACTCCGGAAAATTGTTGATAAACTTGATAAGGAGGGTCCGTGGTCTCCTTTGTACCACGAGTTCAAGGCTAATAGATCTGTCGACCTTGCGTACGTTCAGAACATTAAAGTAAATAATAAACATACCACCGGCGTTGAAGAAACAACTGATGTTTTGCTTAATTCTCTAATACCAGACGATTCATCAGTAAATGATAATGAATACCACCAACAGATTAGAGCGTGGGCCGCGGTGTCACCTGAATCACCGGAGTCAGACCTTCCATCCACTGACGAATTCATAAACGTTGTCAAGAGACTACCTCTCAAAAAATCATCCGGTGAAGATAAAATATCTAATAGAATGATTATAGAAGCGTGTAAAACAGCGGGCGACGCGATCTTATCCGTATATAACCGATGCATTGCAGAAGGTATTTTTCCTCGAATATGGCGACAAGGCTTTATACGCATTATTCCGAAGAGTGGCGATAAGCCCCCGGATGACCCTAAGTCCTACCGGCCCGTAACACTACTTCCATCTTTGGGGAAACTCTTAGAGCGACTAATCGTTCCGCGCTTGCTACCAAATGGACCTAAATTTCATATTAATCAATTTGGTTTCACTATTGGTAAATCCACAGTCGACGCGGCTCTCTCTGTCCGTAAAATTGTTAACTTATCGGAACATAAATACGTGGTTGGAATCTTTCTCGACATATCTCGCGCTTTTGATAACGCATGGTGGCCGATGCTACTACTTAAAATGAAAACCCGTGGTTGCTACAAAAATATCTATAATCTGATTCTTTCGTATTTTCTAAACGGCTCCGCGAAACTCAAACTTGGACATCATTCCATTTCTAAGTCTCTAACCATGGGATGTCCTCAGGGCTCAGTTATCGGTCCATATGTATGGAATTTTGGCTACGATGATTTCCTCGCGCTTCCGCTCCCATGCGGCTTTTCATTAACCGGTTACGCGGACGATGGCTTACTGCTCATTGAGGCAAGCACTCGGGCGGGACTCGAGAACTTGGCTGACACATGTCTACGTTTAATATCACAGTGGGGCGATCGAAACCGTCTGACCTTTGCACCGCATAAAACCTATCAACTTATTTTAAAAGGGAACCTAAAATCCTGGCCTAGTATTAAATTTAATAACGTACCCGTTAAAAGAAAAGAATCCGTGTGCTACCTCGGTATGCTACTAGAAAGGAACTTTTCATTTATTGATCATATAAAAACAGTAGGTGAAAAAGCAAAAAAGAACTTCTACGCCTTGACGAGAATATCCAAAGCTACTTGGGGTCTCTCATTTCAAACCTTAAAAACTATCTATGGGGCTACTTACTTGGGTTGTATGTGCTACGGGGCACCTGTCTGGGCTGACAGGGCCACCATAGGGGCGGTACGCCGTAAATTGCTGCAAAGCCAGCGTTTGGCTTTGATATTCTTATGCAAGGCGTATAGAACGGTTAGTACTGAAGCCTTACCGGTGCTGGCGGGTGTTCTCCCAGTCGATCTAGAGGTGCAGCGGCGTGCTGCAATGTACTACTACGCTAGAAAGATCACGGACCCAGAGTTTTTACCGCAACGCGACCGTGCTAAGATCTGTAGATTACTAAAACCCCAGACTGACGTCTGGGAGGAACTTTTATCCGAATGGCAATGTAGGTGGGAAAATTCCATTAAAGGCCGACACCTCCACCAGTTTTTTCCATCCGTTCGTGAGCGGCTGGATAGGACATGGCTGGAGGTGGATCATTGTGTTGCCCAATTTCTCACAGGTCATGGCAACTTTAAGAGTAAATTATTTTCCTTTAGGCTTGTGGCCTCGCCTTTATGTCAATGTTCTACAGCCGACTATGAATACGAACAATCCGCACACCACATCTTATGGGAGTGTATTCTTTGGCAAATTGAACGCAATATTATGTTAGATAGTATAAGGTTTAAAGAAACTTTATTCTCAATAAAACATACACAAATGTCACTTACTTGAGAACAATAAATTAATGTTAACAATATAAAAAAGGTTCGACTTCACCTCCTTATGTACAGTTTCACAAAGACGACCCACCCAACGCATTCATTTCTGTGAAAGTGTTTTACTTGCTGTTGAATACTGGCCGAGCTGAATTTTGAATGCATTGAGTGAGTGTACATTTCTAATACTTGATGGTAATTTATTATATAGTTGCACTCCTTCAAATGTAACCATTTTTTTGCCATAGTTGGTTCTAGTTTTAGGTAGCACTATTAGGCTCGCTCGTCGTGAGCTTCGTTGGCTGACTTGTCGATATTGGGTTAATATAATGTTTGTGTGTATTTTTTTGTTAAGCACTTTATTAATGAATATACATGTATTATAGATATAGAGTTGCTTGATGTTCATTAGTTTTGTGTCATTATAAATTTTTGAAGTTGATGTTAGATAGGGATAGTTAAAAAGCATTTTTATTAATTTATTTTGCGATCGTTGAAGTTCTGACAGTTTTGTTTTCGTAGCACTGCCCCAGAGTTCAATCAAGTATAGTAGGTGCGGCTTTACTAATGAGTTATAGATGGTGTATCTTAGAATTCGCGGAATACATCGAGCTATATTGTGCAATGTCACTACTAGTGTCGAGAGCTTGTTTTTTATGTATTCAATCTGGGCATTCCATGAAAGAGTACTGTCTATTCTCAGACCGAGGTATTTTTCGCTTGTTTTTAGCTGCAGTGGTACGTTATTAATTTTAAGTGGATCAAATGGTGGAATGATTTTATTTTTTGCCTTAAATATTACATAGCAAGTTTTAGATATGTTTATTGTTAAAAGATTAAACTGAAACCATGTGTATAGAGAATTTAAATCATCCTGGGCTAATGTAATAATGTCGTGGATGGAAGAACCAAAGTAAAATAAACAGGTATCATCGGCATACAGGGTAAGGTGGCCATGTAGCTTTATTTCGGTGATGTTGTTAATATATATGAGAAAGAGCAGAGGACCCAGAATGGATCCCTGTGGAACGCCGCATGTTATTGGTAACGCGTTACTTTGATCATGATTTCCTAGTTTAACTATTTGTGAGCGGTTGGTTAAGTAGGATTTAAACATTTTTAGTGCACTTCCTGTGATGTTAATGGATTCTAGCTTTTTTAAGAGTAATTTGTGACAGACGGTGTCAAATGCTTTTTTTAGATCGACAAAGATACCCACGACTATATTTTTATTGTCTATATTTTGCTTAATTTTAGTAACGAGATCAATTGTAGCAGTGGTAGTATTGCTTTTTGGTCTGAATCCATATTGGCGATCGGTAATAAAATTAATAGAGTTTAAGTAATTTTGTAATCGGTTGTGAAGAACTTTTTCTAATATTTTTGACATTACTGGCAATACTGAGATTGGTCGATAATTTCCGGGATCTGTACGACTTCCTGATTTGTAGATAGGGGTAACCTTTGCTATCTTTAGTGTGTCGGGAAAGTTTCCGTCGGCTAATAGTTTGTTAAAACATGTACATAAGTTATTTACAATAAGATTTTTAATGCACTTTATTGCTTTAGTGTTTATTCCATCTATGCCTGTGCTACAATTTGGATCAAGGTCTGTTATTATTTGTAATATCTCTTTGGCAGAACATGGTTTAAGACTGGACAGCTCACCTGATTCTTGAGGGAGATAATTTGGTAAAGCGTGATAATAGTTGTCGTGAAATGTTGCAGGTATTTCTTTTGCTAAAAGTGGTCCTATCGTGGCAAAGTAATTATTAAAAATTGAACAAATGTCATTCGGATTAGTAGTGATTTTAGAGTCTACAACTAGCTTCGAGGGAGCACTACTTTGTTTGATTTTGTTATTGGCTAAATAGTTTATTACACTCCACATTTTTTTGGGGTTTTTTAATAGATTTGGTTATTGCATCATAGTAGTAAGTATTTTTTGTTCTTTGTATTAGTTTTTCTACACAGTCTCGTTTTTTGCTAAATTGCTTCTTTAGAGCTTCGTTATTAGGGTCATTTTCAAGTTCCGTCCACATTACATTTCTTTGATTTATTTCTGCAATGATGTCTTTATTGATCCAATCTTTTTGCGGAGGGTTAAGAACTTTAGTTTTAGTTATTTTACTTTTTTTTACACATAATTTTATAACATTTTCCCATTTCAGGTAATCTTCGTTATGATTAAATTCAGCTGATTCTGTATGTTTGTATAATTGTGCATAGTCCATTGCCTCATACCGAGATCTCATTCGTGGTGGTGATTTGACTTTTTTTAGTTCCAGGTACATTTGATTATGGTCTGACAGAGAAGATTCAAGTATTACCATATGGAAGTGGTCGTTCTTGAAATTAGTGCTAATATGATCAATAATGCTTTTTTTTGTAATAGAATTTCTCGTACAATATTTTTTATTTATTTTGTTCAGAATTGCGTGTCCGGCCTCTTTAACTATAGCTTTATATTGTTTTGTTTCTTTGTTGTTTTTGTCCAATAAATCAACGTTAAAATCACCAAATACAATTGCTCTTTTCCTTTTTTGTAACTGTGAATCATATTCCTGTAAGAATTCCCTGTAGTTGGTATTGCCTGGGTAGTATACTACCCCTACTTCAAAAGCATACCTCTCCAAATATATCCATAAGTAGTTATTGCCTCCTGAATACGTAGATTCCGATAGACTGTGTTTAAGGTCGTTGTGAATATATGCCGAGACTCCTCCTCCTCTTGAGTCGTTTCTGTAGTTATAGTAATGCGTATAGTTATCTATTTGTAATGTTAAGGCTTGAGTTTCTGACCTTATCCAGGTTTCTGTTATTAGAATTACATGTGCTGTTTTTGGTAATGACTTTAATATGCATTTTAACTCGTCCAGCTTTCCTTTTGTCCTAATGCTTCTAGCATTCAGGTATAAAAATCTTAGTATTCAGGTTACATCTGGAGTAGTTTACTACACGGACCTTGTAGAAACCAGAACAAATTTCCGTGCTTTCAGGCGATTTTGCCATACCTATTACTGGAATCAAAAGTAGCTCACAATTTAGGACCCATTAGTTTTTAATTAATATATAATCCGTGGTGCTTGACAACTGGGCTTAACCCAGTTGTATATGTCCCTTGGTGCCTATTGGCCTAGCTCTATTCTGTCTCCTGCTTGAAAAGGAGGGAAGTGGAAATTATACATATATTTTATTTCCTACTTCTCCGCTGTACTTTTCTGATTAAATTCGTTGCAGGATCCAAGACAGTTAAATCGTTTCTCCGGGACTCGTCGGGCTTCAATGGCTCGGCGTTTTTCTGGTGGTCGCCACTATTGATTCTGGCTTTCAGGAGTTGCAGTGGTTGGGAATGTGTGGCGGGCTTGTCCCATAAAAAAAAAAAAAATTACTAACACTAGTTTATAAGTTTACATTGTTACTAACAAATTATGGAAGAGATTCTGAGATTAAATGTTTATTATTATTATTATTAGATATTGCGTGATTTCGTTAAAATCTACATTTTCTGCTTACTAAACGACCAAAAAAGTGATTTTTAAAATATCCAACTTTCTAACAATTAGGAATATGAACTTAGTCGGTTTTTCTTGTTTTGACTTTTCATTTACTTGTATTTACGTATTTTTACTTATTTTTATTTTCTCCTTTGAAACCACTTAGTAGATTTTACCTACACAAAGCAATTGTAATTTATGTGTTTATATATTTTTAGGTCGCGGGTAGCCGATGGATGCGAGACGCACAGGACCGGTCGTTGTGGCGACGCTTGGGGGAGGCCTATGTCCAGCAGTGGACGTCTTTCGGCTGATATGATGATGATGATATATTTTTACTCGTTGTTATATCTTGTGACAGAGTCGTTTGTATAAGTTAACCTGAAATAAAGTGTAAGAATATTAGAACTTAGATATTTTTGCCTGTTTAAGATATTATTTCTTTTATAACATTTCATAAATTTTCTTTCATAATTAACATAAAATGATATAAGTGTTATTATTATAGAAATTACAGCGATATTTATAATTACATCTTGCTGTTATTTTGTAAGAGTGTTATTTGGTTTGTTTACCATGTATAATAGTTTATTAATAATTAATTTACTGGCAAATGTGTTTTTCTTAGAAAGTCAGTGATGAAGATGATAGTGTAATTTATATTAATCTCAGACTGAACTTTATATCATAATTAGTTTCCTTATTGATTTTGTATGGTCGCCACTACGTAGCGTATTTTTTAATTTTTCAATAAGGGCTTTTATTCAATAATAATTTATATAATTGATTTTCGTGTATGATAATAATTACCCAAGTATACAGTTCGTTAAATGTTAGAAACGAAGGGAGGTTTGGGGTAATTTGATTAATTAAGATACAATTTGCACAATTACAAAGATCATTAAATAATGCTTAGGTAAATTTACTTGATTTATTTTTAATTATCAGATCATTTTAGATAAATCTTCCTGTATCTAAATTCTAAACTAAGTAAGTTTACCTATTTTTACATTTACTGCACACACCACAATGATTATTATTTAATTATTCATTTATTTTAAATAGAACGGCCGAAGCCAATTACACTATTTAACATCTAATTTATTTAACCCAGTCATGCATTCTTCTCACAAAAAATCGATGATGATTTCGATAATTTTACCTGTTTATCAAATCAGGTAAATTTAATCTAACCGACACAAACTGGTGTTTAAAAAAGTGTCAGGGGTCTTATTTTAACAATATGGATAGCAATAAAAAAATGATTTCTAAGAGTGTTGACATCATTTTAATCGAACAATTAGGTGTTTTTTTTTTTATAAATTTTATCTTTAAATCACTCCTGTAAAGTTTACTTAATGTCGCTTAGTGCGGATTGCCGTTCAAGCATCGATATGTTCCATTGGGATAATTTACGAAAATAATGGGGGCGAAGCTAGTTTCACAATTTACAAAGAGTAACAGAATGAATGCTATACCTCCCTAAGGCGTCATTGTACTCATCATTATGAACAACTTTTTCTATGAGACCAAAACTGAAATCGCGAAAAAAATTTGACTGCTGCATACATTTCTGTGCGCATAACTCGACAAAATTTACTGAACAGCTGATTTTTTGTTCGCGATTTCGGAGTTGGTCGCATAGCAAAAGTTGTTCATTATTATGAGTATATGGATATATATATGCGGAACGGAGAATAAAGTCCCGCAAACCTGAATTGAAAAGGGAGGATCCTTCGACCGGACGGTTGTTGTGTCCGGTGTGTGCAACTGCCCGATATTTGATATTCAGACTGCTGTATATGTTCAAATCGCTCGGTAAACTCTGATATCGCGATACAGGATTTCGTTATAGTAGTTCGCTGCTGGTTGGATACATGGCGTTGCGGTTCTTTTTGATGCGATGTAGACTTGCTCCGTTAGTTTTTCTTGTGGTGGCGTTGATGCCGCTACAAGTACAATGACCCCTTAAGAGGTTTTGCGTTTATTCTGTTACACGTTGTATTTTGGCTTGTTGAAATGACAATATTTTTAAGGCCGATTATTTGTTTTGTCTCACTCTCTGGCTAAGTATGATTTATTAGGAATATACTATTCCAAGTTGCCTAGAAGCGTAACGCCGCCAGTTGTATAATGTTCAAAGTTTTCTTTGAGTATGAATTATCTAATTTAGTGTGTAAAAAAAGTATATTATAAATAAATAAATATAAGTAACACGTAGTTATTTCATGATTTCATGTTCTATGAATAGATCAATATTTTATCTCGCAAATAACGCCATCTCCCAAAAAAGTGTGGGTAGTGCGATAAAAAATGCAATTAGTTTTATCATTTATATAACGTGCTTTTTAGTTATTAGTTTTTTTGATAACCATGATTTTTGTAGTGAAGAGATACTAATAAACTATTTAACAACTCAAAAAAGAAACTTGAACAGTACTCTAAATACCCTATAAGGAAATAAGCTGCAGGATCACTTTTCATCGGTTGATCACCTACATGATTCATCATCATCATCATATCAGCCGAAAGACGTCCACTGCTGGACATAGGCCTCCCCCAAGCGTCGCCACAACGGCCGGTCCTGTGCGTCTCGCATCCATTGGCTACCCGCGACCTTCACCAGGTCATCGGTCCACCTTGTGGGAGGCCTTCCAACGTTACGTCTTCCGGTACGCGGTCGCCACTCCAGAACTTTTCGGCCCCATCGACCATCTGTTCTGCGAGCAATGTGCCCTGCCCACTGCCACTTTAGTTTAGCGATCCTTCGGGCTATGTCGGTAACCTTGGTTCTCTTGCGGACATCATCATTCCTGATTCGATCACGCAAGGAAACTCCAAGCATTGCCCTCTCCATTGCCCTTTGAGTGACTTTGAGCCTTCTGATGAGGCCCATTGTAAGCGACCACGTTTCAGTTCCGTATGTCATCACTGGCAACACGCACTGATCATAGACTTTCGTCTTGAGACACTGTGGTATGTGGGACGAGAAGATACCGCGCAACTTCCCGAACGCTGCCCAGCCGAGTCGGATTCGACGGTTGACATGATTACTACATGATTACTAGCAGATAAAAACGTGATTTACTCATTTTAATCATTATATCCCTGCCCTTACTCCATGTTATTTTTTTTTATATTGGCAATAGAAATACACACTTTGTGAACATTTCAACTGCCTACATTACGGTTCTTGAGATATAGTCCTCTGACAGACAGACGGACGGACGCAAGGACGGACAGCGGAGGCTTAGTTTGTTACCAAAGGGAACGGAACTCTAAAAACTGCTAAACAGTCTAAATATATTATTTCTAAACCCAATGTTTTTGTTGCGAAATTCTCAGTCAGTCTATATTCCTGTTATAACTTTTTATCAGGTACTGATCAAGCAATAACTAAATAAGCTTGCTATGTCATAATTATTTATATTTAATCCGGATTTGTGGTAGTAAAAACAGCATTATGAACTTTTTATTTAGTTTTGGCGACTTTTAAAGCTGAGACTGGTTTTTAACCCTCGGTATGCCTGGTAGGGTCTGTCAGACCCACCCTGTTACTTATACCGTTGTATTTCATTAAAATATGATGTTTCTTGCGTCACCACTCTCAGTAACTGAACATTTTCAACTAACTGAAGCCTTATGGCCACTAACTTCGTCCGGAGTCAGCTGGGATGGTGGAAAAACACAAAAAACCCTGAGCGCCGGTGTCAAATCCAGAGGTTATTCCTTACACCTCTGCCTACAGCCGTTGATGGGAGTGATAAGGACTAATTGTTATAGCATTATCCTATGGTCTTTGTCTTGTTCCCTCTATTGTCTAAAGTTTTGTTGATTTTGTTTTTTTTTTTCACATAAGTGTTAAAAAGGCCTGTTTTTGCTAAAAGCACAACCTTTATTATTATTATTTATTTAGTTAATACGGTGGATTTGTTTTTTTTTTCATTTTATCACTACTATATACCCCTAGTACAGATATAAGTATGTTTAGATACACCAGTTACCACAACTAGTACAAAAAATAGTCACTGTAAATTAGGGTCTGACAGACCCACCAGGCATATCGCGTAACATTTTGCCACCGGCATACCAAGGGTTAAAATATAACCTTTAAATTTGTTTTATTACGTTTAGAAATCAAACACTTAAATTTTTAATTCCTTGAAAAAGATAATCATAAATCATTTTGTTTTTGGACATGTACAATTAAACAAGATTTTTTTTTAAATTAAATAAGAAAAAAAAATCACTAAATATTAAGATATTTGATTAAGATATAAGATACATACTAATGTTTTGTTGTAAGAATCAAATCGTTTCAAAGATACTAATAATAAATCATTTTCAGAAAATTTTGTTACATGCACAACGCCCTTACTGTAGCAAGCAAATTTGATTTTCTGAATGTTATCTCTAAGTAAAATCGCGAAATTTAACTAATAAATTGAAGGGTAAACTTTAATATGCGATACCATATCAGCAGTAATATTTTTTAAAAGAACAACAACAAAATGCCCACATTTTCTTAGTCACCACTGACCACTAACAAGCAAAACATTCAACAAACAAAATGCATATAAACAGCCTGTGAAACCTACTTACCTTAGTATATCGACAGTGGTGCTCGAGACATAATGTCAGTATTATATTTAGTCGCGTGTGCCGCCGTATTATTCATAAATTCAAATGACGCGGCGAGAATCTTGGCAGTGTTCCCCGTACCATCAATCAGCCACCAAGTGGTCTTCCGTCCTTTGACTCAAGAACTAGCCAAGAGAGGACATGAAGTTACCGTCATCACACCAGACCCAGTCTTCAAGAAAGGAGGAGCACCACCTAATCTCACAGAAATTGACGTCCATGATGTTTCGTACAACATATGGGAAGAGCATTTCATGAAAGCAGCTTCAAAAGGAAGCAAAAACGATTTGCTGTCTCAAATCAACATAATCTTATCTACATTTGTAGCTGTGCTTGATGCACAGATTCAGTCTGAAGAGGTACAAAAAATCATAAATGATAAGAACAAAAAGTTCGACTTGCTCTTTCTTGAAGCTTGTGTGAGGCCAGCCTTAGCATTTTCTTATGTTTTTAAAAACGTACCGGTGATTCTAGTGAGTTCTTTAGGAGCGGCGCCTGGTAATTACGATTTGATTGGAGCTGCAGATCATCCGATACTTTATCCTTCTGTTCTAAGGCAGAGACTTTACAATCTCAGCATTTGGGAGAAAATTTCAGAATTGTACAATCAATATCGCATAAACAAAGTATATGATAATAACGAAATACTGGAAAATAAAGTGCTAAGGAAACATTTTGGTCCTGAGATACCATCTGTTGAGGATTTGGAGAATAATGTAGATATGTTGTTTCTGAATGTGCATCCGATATTTGAGGGGATCAGGCCTGTTCCTCCATCTGTGATTTATATGGGTGGACTGCATCAGAAACCTCCGAAGGAATTGCCAACAGTAAGTATTTCTTTCAAATATTAGTATATTTTACCTTCTTCGAATTATTGGGGAAGTGAGTCTATTACAGTTATGAAGGATTTTATCAGTAAGTTTCAGTTGCATGCGGCTTGGTTCTCATGATTTTAACCAAGATCTATTTATTTTAGAGTTAACTTTGCAAAATTCAAACTCAGTGCATGTAATAGGTACTAGAAGATCTTATTCTAATTTATACAAGTCTCCCGTTACTGCTGAGTGACTGACTGACAACAGCAGAAATTACCGATCGTAGGAAACTGAAATTTGGCAAGTAAGTAGGATCTTTGGGGAGTGTAGGGGAGCACTAAGAGAGGATTTTCTGAAATTCCTACGGGATCGGGAAAAAACAGCGAGCACAACTCGCTGTTTTTTCCCGATCCCGTAGGAATTTCACAACGCTAGTTAGGGAAATATGCAAAATGTCATAAGACAAAGTAAATTTTAAGTTTACTTTGTCTTATGACAGTCATGAACTGTTTTGTGATCCGACTGCAAAAGATACTCTCGGTAATGTGGTTACATTACAACAAACGTGTTTTACTAAAAAAATGTTATTGGATTACTTATGTATATTTTTTCCTTGATCATTAATTATAGCGTGCGTGTTATAGCATAAATTGAAGAAAAAACACAAACAATTATGCTCTACCCTGGCCTTGGCTCTGAGTCTTGTACTCATACAAATACTTGCTTAGCTAATAGTGTGTTTCAAATTGATATTGAAAGATCTTGACCCTCAATTGCGAACTCAAGTATGTTGCTGCAATTCAAACTAAGGGTACTACGGAAAATCTGCCTGCAGCGTCCCCACTATCTGGGGTCCTACCTCAAGTGCCAATAGCATTAAGAATTCGTTGTGAATAAGGGATAGTGCTATGCATCTTATATAGCTCTTTCTCCTTTCTACACTGGAATCATGATGGATTTAAATCGTCATAGTATCACTGGCCATAGGACCTACCCCTGGCTATAGTATCCCTGACTGTCGTTTGCGAATCGATAGTAGAACCCATATCCTCGCCAGCGTTATTTTTCAAGTAGTTTTTCTATTTTGATGTTATGGATATAGTGACTTTTCTGACAATGCTTTCTAGTCAGCAAAACAAAGTGTATAAATATAATACTACTATCGAAATAATTTGCAAGATCTTAAATATTTATTCGTTTGTATTGGAAACGCTCTTTGGCTCAATTCAAACTACCTGTTGTCCGCGATTTCGTTCGCGTCTCTTCTCAATTTTATGCATCTTTTTTGCACGAAACCTTATTCGTTTTTTTAATAAAATAATAACATATTCTTAAGCTACTCCTTGTGATATCTACTACTGAAAGTCCAGTCAAAATCGGTCTAGCCGATTGGGAGAAAAGCCAAAACAAACAAATAGACAGGCATATAGACAAATTATTTGAAATTTCAAACAGACATTTAATTATTTTTTTTTTGCTTAGGTGACGCATGTATATGCGCTCATGGTTCATGTATTACCACAGTATACTTTTTATCCAGCTCATGGTATTCTTTAGAGGAGTGAAACCGCAGGTAATAGATAACTTTGACTAAAGAATTTAGATGAGACGTTTTCCCTTACGCTAACTTTCTAATCCTTAGACTTGGCACACGCTGCTTAAACGTGATAAGACTTCTTAAGTAATTAGATAAGTACTAGCTTTTACCCGCGACTTCGTACGCGTATATCCCGTTTTTTCCCGTTCCCGGAAGAATTTCGGGAAATCCTCTCTTACTGTTTCTCTACACTTCTCAAGGAACCTACATGCCAAATTAAAGCTTCCTACGACCAATAGTTTCTGCTGTGCGTTGTCTGTCAGTGACTAACGGAAGAATTTTATACATTAGGATAAGTAGAGGAAATTTTAACTTGGCTCCCTCCGGTGGCCGAGAGATAACTGCCCTGACTTACGAGTTGTAGGTCGTGAGTTCTCACCCAAGCAAGTTCATTTCTTTGTGTGAGTTCCATAATTAACAAAGAGTTTCTAAACGTCCTCGATTGCGTTCACATAAGTCTATTTGCGTACAAAATTGAGAGATTTTCCGGTATTTTCACTAGACGGCACTTATCCTATTTCAATACTAATTGACGTTGACGCTAATGATCGAGTATCGATATATTATATTATGTTGAATTGATAACCCTTTTTAAGCCGGTTAAAACACGCACTCTTACTCTTACGTCACTGTTCCGGACCGTTAGAGACATGTGATATCCACCAATAGGGTATATGACTACTATGAAAAATATATTATACACATTGATGTATAAAAAACCCAAGATGCACAGTCTCTAACAAATGCAACACTCGAAACTGTCGTCAAAAACTGGCATAAACATTTTTTTTTCAAATTCAACCTTACACGGACTGCTTAACGTTGTTTTTACAAAGCAGTGCAGTATGGCGAGCGATGCGAGACTGTTTGAAACTAGCGCACAATTTTAAAATGTGCACTTGTTTTATGCGGACGTTTTAGAGATGCTGATTGTGTTTCTTGGGTTTTTATATATCCATAATTATACATGAATAAATCCTTATTTGATAGATGTTATTAAGACAGTACGATTGGCGAAAAAATAAATAAAATTTATGAAAAACCAGAGATGTTATAGCTTTTGAAGTTATTCTTCTATCATTGTTACACAAAATATTATTTGTACACTCATTTTGTACTGAATGGCTTCAATTCAATATGGCGGGACTTGTAAATGATGTCACACGCAATTATTGCTCTCTATGTTTATCACAGATTTTAAAACGTTGACAACACCGCAACATTTTTTGAAATTTTTAAGCAATATTTTGAACAGCAACTTATCTGCTCTGGTTTTGAAAAATATAATAAAAAAAAACGGTTAAATACCCTATCCGTACTGGACCCGCATAGTGGACAACGGTCCATTTCCTCTCACAGAAAGCAAGCTGAGGCCCCAGCAGTGGAAACGTTACTAGCTGATTAATTATGATACTACCTGTGTGGTCGAGTGGTTTAGGCGTTTGCCTTGTGACCTGGTGGACGTGGGTTTGATTTCTACGGAAAGAGCATACTTTGTAAACTTTTTTTTTTTAGTTTGGCTAGGACAATGCAGGCTTGAATACTTGATTGTCTGATAAAAAGGTGATTCCGTGTTTCGGAAGGCACGTATAAGCCCGTGGTCCCGGCCGCCAAATGGTGGTCGTCAAATAAACCATGTCACAGGCCCTTGAGGCGGTTTAGAAACTCTAACACTAGGGTGTGTGGGGGTCGTTAGACCTTACTGCCCACACGGTAAGAGAAGAATGTATGATTAAAGAATATTAAAATATTTTAAGTCACCTTTGTAAACGTGACATAAACTGGTTACTGATACCAGTTTGAGTGACAAAGAATGTGTTTGAGGCGAAAATGCCTCATTTGTCTAGTAGTTGTAAGCGCTGCTGCTGAACATGAAGTCTTGGATTCAATTCTCGGGTCGGGCAAAGTGAAATTGGGCTTTTTCTGTCAGGAATTTCTCAGTCCTGAGACCGGTTTCTTTTATGATGTGATAACGTTTTATAAATCGATGAACGCCAGCTGCACGCACGAAAAAGTGTAACGTTCCGCCTGAGCCGAGCGTGCAAGCGAGAGCGTGGAACAAGCGATAGAGAGGCACGATCGGCCTAAGCGTTCGGTTTGTTGGTTAAGAATTCAATTGTTTTCTTATGCGTCCGTAAACCGACATTACAGACACACTTATTAACTTTGATAGGCATACGTTTGGCCACTATCTCACCTGATGGTAAACGGTGATGCGGTGGAAGATGGAGCAATACTCTGGTTCTAATAGTGGCGCCCCTCTTGCATGGAACATAACATATTATATCTGGCGAAATATGGGCTTGCTATTCCTTCGTAAAACATGCGAGTGGTTAAATGTTTTCATGATACCAGTTTATTATCAGCTATTTTAAAGGCTCGTTACTAATTCTGGTCTTGAACGTCAGGTTGAGTGGAATTGGCTCGATCACGAACAAGAACATGACGATATCACTCTCACGACACTCTATATCGCAGATTTACTTCTTAGCATGTTCTTTGGCTAAGCATTATTCCTGTCAATGACGCACACTAGTTAAACCATTAATTAACAATAAAATGTTACATTAAAGTGTTCTTCTAGGTAAGCTCACTCCATCGTCGACTTTGTCTCTATATAAAATAAAACAGAGTCAAACGAATATGCCAGCGTAATTCCGCAAAAATGCGATGCGTGTCGAATATCATCTGTACTGATGATAATAATATCGAAAAATCTAAACTCATAATTTCAAGTTACAACACTACTAGTGTCCAGTCATCCTATCAGCTATTGTAACTTTTTTTTTTAATAGCCTTTGGTATCCCACTATTGGACAAACGCCTCCCCCATATCCTTCCAGACACTCTTTTCTTGCGCCACCTTGAACCAGCTTTCGCAGTGTGCGTCCAGATCATCTCGCCACCGCTTTCTGGGCCACCCTCGGCGACGCCGTCCATCTGCAATGAAGCACAGTATTCTAGGTTTAATAAGAATCTCCAAAACAGGTATCATAGACGTGTGCAAAAATGCTGCTAGGCTGAAATGGGACTGGGCGGGTCACACCGGGCGCATGCATGGTGACCGCTGGGCTAAAGTCTCCACGCAATGGGTACCAGAGGATGGATTATTACTTAATAATTATTAAGTTTTTCGACTTTTTATTTATTTTTGTATTGACACTCATCAACCAAGGGTTACGTAGCCAGAAAAGACTATGTAGTAAGACTTCGTACGCGCATATACAGGGTTATTTGTAAAACACCAACAACTTCTTAAGCAGTGAAAGTACACATCATTGTAAACTACTTTTAGAAAAACTCCAAAAACTCGAAAAAAATATCAGCTGTTTCATACAAAATGCAATATTTAGCCACTAAAAATGTATGAAACAGCTGATATTTTTTTCGAGTTAGTCTCAAAGTAAAAATTGCTTACAATCATGTCTCACTGCCTAAGAAGTTGTTGGTGTTTTACAAATTACCCTGTATATCCCATTTTTTCCTGTCTCCGTTTGAATTTCGGGAAACCCTCTCTTAGTGCTCTCTTACTGAGTGTAGGAAAGCTACAATAAAATTCAGCTTTCTACGACCAGTAGCTTTGGCTTTGCGTCAATCAACTCAATCACTCAGTCACCAGTAAAGGAAGAGTTGGTATTCATGATTGTTGGAGCGACAACGTTATCATTTTTTTTTTTTCTGTAATTTTTATACGGGTGCTGAATGACACATTATTTTGATGTGTGCCAAAAAGCTACAATTTACAAGCTCTATACATCTAAAAATGTATTGTTTTCTTTTTTCTAGGACATCAAGTCATATTTAGACTCATCTAAGAATGGCGTGATCTTTATCAGCTTTGGAACCAACGTGGATCCTGCAATGCTACCACCAGAGAAGATCCAAGTCTTTGTGAATGTATTCTCTCAGTTGCCGTACGATGTGTTTTGGAAGTGGAACAATGATGATCTGCCAGGACGAAGCGAGAACATCAGGATATCCAAGTGGTTCCCACAGCCTGATCTGCTTAGTAAGTTTAATTTATCAGCGAGGTATTACATATCAATCATAACTTAGAATATTAAAAAAGCCGATTTACAATTTTATACCTTTAAACGAGCAATTCTTGTATGTAATAATAATCTGAATCTCGGAAACGGCTCCAATGATTTTCATGAAAATTAGTATGCAGGGGTTATCGGGAGCGATAAATCGATCTAGCTAGGTATCATGTTTAGAAAACGTCGTAAAAAAACCGAGCAAAGCTCGGTCATCCACATACTTTACAACAATAGCAGAAAATAGCGTGGGATCTTCGATCAATAGTACGTGTGATGCAAACAAATAAATTACACTTCGCTCAAAAAATACATTTAACAAAAAAGGTAATGAACCAATCAGTCAAACAATTATTTACGTTTTTAATTTACTTATTTATTTATTAAAACTTTATGCACTAGTAAAAACACCGTACAAAGGCGGACTTAATGCCGTAGGCATTTTCTACCAGAAAACGACTGAAGAAACAAATAAAAAAAAACGAATGTACTTAAACAAATCTAACTCGATATCCTGACACATCATATTAAGCATAAAACAAGCTAAAAGAGCTAGTTGATCATGTGCTAGTTCTTTCTGTTGGTAGTTCAACTATTGAGTTAAAACAACGAAAGAGCCGATATTATTTCCATGATCTCGTCTAGTACCTGGATGAGTTTAATGGGATTAACTCGACAAAAGTAAGGCTTATGCTCAGTAGGTAGTCCAGTAAGCTAAGCATAAAAAAATGGGTCAACCTCGGAATGAGAGATGGAAACTTGAAAATACACCTTCATTTTGGCGTTCTAAACGTATTGTCAAAAGTCTCATAAAATCACGTGTCTGCGTTGTAAGTTCGTCAAAAATCGGTTATTCACGATTATCTCGGTTTCTATAGCTCCAGTGATGTTAATACCCCTTCTAAGGAAAGCATATAAAATCATTGGTCCTGCGACTGACCTGTCTCCGGTTTTGCCAAAATATCGTCCCGTCGAAACAAAGATGGTACCAGTGAATGCGCATATATAGTCCCCGTCACGAGAAGCTATAAATTTTGTAAACAAAGAACTTCTACTAAGCTACGTAGCGACAACAAATAATCACAAAATCAATCAACTCGAAGTAACATACATGTAATACGGAACTAACGAGCATTTTCACGTAGTAGGGTTATATTTTATCGATATAAAGAGCTGTCGTCTAATGTTTTATGGTACTGGAACGCGTCTGACACATGGAACAAACATTTGAAACAATTGAATGTGTGTTTACAAAATTTATAGATTCTCGTGGCGTGGACTATACATACATATTTTGTACAATTTATTGGCCGCTAAATGTCTTATTACATTTTTCAGGACATCCGAAAGTAAAGCTCTTTATAACACAAGGAGGTCTACAATCAACAGACGAGGCTATCACAGCAGGAGTACCTCTGATTGGTATACCAATGTTAGCAGACCAGTGGTTCAATGTGGAAAAATATTTGTATCACAAGATTGGAGTCAGATTAGATTTGGAGTCTCTCAATGAAGAACAATTAAAGAATGCTATTACTACTGTTATTGAAGATGGCAGGTTTGTACATTTTAAACTGATTGTTTTGATAAACTAACAGATGATATTTTTTTTCTTATCGTAGCACTTTAAGAAGTCCTTTGAACTCATTTTCCAACGATATCGATTTTATTTCTTAATACCTAAAACCTCGGGGTCTTTAAATCAAGAAGTGAATAGGTTACTTCCAGACAAGCGTGTTCCATCGTCGACTACATCATTGGTTTCCATCGGGCGAGATTGTAGTCAAGTGCCAACCAATATTTCTTTTTATTTGAGATGGGTTTGACCTGGACTCTCATCTAGGTCAGAAGTGACTGAGAAAAAGTTAACGATGGAGTGAGCTTACCCAGAAGAAGCCTGTTTACTCTTATTTTGAATACATTGATTGAATACGTTCGGATACACAAATGCAGGTAGAGAGTTCCACTCCTTCTCCTTAATAATGAAAAAAAAAATAGTTGGCGTGGGTTTTTCTTCTCTTCTTCCATTATTTTTTCATGGCAATTTCAGTCTCCTTCTTCCCTATATCGTCATTTCTTACAAAATCAATAAACTCTTAGGTCTGTTTTTTTTTATCCTAAGCCATCAATATTTAAAGAAAGTACTAAAACTGGTCTTTTGATTCGTAAGGAATAACCATTTAACTCTTGGAAGGATAATTTTCTAGCTACGCTATTAAACTAAGCTTTTCTTAAGAAACCTAGTTTACTTAGAGACTTCTGTCAATAAAAGTTTATTAGACATAAAAATAGAGCGTATCAAGATCTAGCTCTAAAATGGCAAAAGTTTTAAACCTGATATATTAAAATGAGCTCAAACTTTGTCGCTAGACGAATGCAAAAAATTCAACCTTGAGGTTTATCAAAGAGCAATGGAACTCAGCATTTTGGGCTAAAAATAGCTAACAGAATAAGAACTGGCACACTTTTTTGAAGTGAAAATTTCTTTAGCGGCGTTGAGCACTTTTTCTGTAATGGGTATAAAATCTTAAACTCGCGTCAGGACACGTGATGCTGATCGAAAAAGCGTAAGATCGAGGGGAAGGGAGAGGAACTAGTATCTCCCACTCTTTCTACCGTGCCTGAGTGTGCTGCTCCGCTTAGGCGGCACAAGGCGCTTGCGCGAATGTCCGTCTGTGTTTATGTACAGCGTGCCACGCGTATCCAAGGATACGAAATTATGGATGAAAGTTGATTTTTCTAAGAGATAAAAATTAATGTAATATATAAATAAATAACGATATAATATTATGAATAATAACATGTAAATTGTCATATTTGTGTACGATAGCGCAATAAATAAACATTGTATTCTACCTCATAAATGATAGTATTTTTGTACTTATAATTAAACACAACGTTAATACTAAAGTTTTCACTTCTGCCGGCACTCCCGGAGTGCTACTGGTGTTTTTTTTTAATTGGGACAAGCCCGCCACACATTCCCAACCACTGCAACTCCTGAAAGCCAGAATCAACAGTGGCGACCACCAGAAAAACACCGAGCCAATGAAGCCCGACGAGTCCCGGAGAAACGATTTAACTGTCTTAGATCCTGCAACGAATTTAATCAGAAAAGTACAGGAGGAGTAGGAAAAAAAAAATAATTTCCACTTCCCTCCTCATCAAGCAGGAGACAGAATAGAGCTAGGTCAATAGGCACCAAGTGACATATACAACTGAGTTAAGCCCAGTTGTCAAGCACCACGGATTATATATTAACACTAAAACTAATGGGTACTAAATTGTGAGCTACTTTAGATTCCAGTAATAGGTACGGCAAAATCGCTTGAACGCACGGAAATTTGTTCTGGTACCGGCACACTAACCTCAAATGTGAAAATCATCATCATCATATCAGCTGAAAGACGTCCACTGCTGGACATAGGCCTCCCCAAGTGTCACCACAACAAGTGGTCCTGTGCATCTCATTCACATCGGCTATCCGCGACCCTTACCAGGTCATCGGTTCACCTTGTGGGGGGCCTTAAAACGCACCGTCTTTCGGTACGCGAACTTTTCAGCCCCATCGACCATATTCTGTGAGATATGTGACCTGCCCATTGCCACTTTAGTTTGGCGATATTTCGGGCTATGTCGGTAATCTTGGTTCTCTTACGGATATCATCATTTCTGATGACGGTGGAAATCATAAACGCAGACTAAAAGCTGCTAGGCTGAAATGGGACGGGTATCATTTAAGCTATCACCAATTTAATTAGTTTTGTGTTTCTTAAATAATAGGGTTTGTCCTCCAAGTAGTAGATCTGTCACTAAAATGTAGTCACCAAACAATATAAAATCAATTCCACAATAAATCACCTAAAATCATGGAGATATAGGGTCTAGTACCAAATTTAGGGTTGTTATCATCATCGTTTCAACCTTTTGGTTGAAACGATGGTGGAGTCTAGCATTATGTTATAAATGCATATGGTTTATAAAAAAATAACCAACCTGTCCGAGTCGGGGTGTCCCGGCTATAAAAATCCCGATAAAAAGGAGTCGCAGTCAGGGATCGATAATCGATTTATTTGGTGACAGATCTACCATTCTGAGCACAGAGCTATTATTTAAGTAACAAATCTCTCTTATTTTACACATATATTAACATTAATTTGATAATTCATACCTGGGAACAATTTTTGTTTATCTGAGAACGAAAATATTTCTTGGCGATAGATATATTTATTAGGTGATACAACTTGATGACAAATATAAATTTTGGTGATAGAAAATATAGTTCCCAAATGGGACAGGGCGGGTCACGTCAGCCACATGAACAGTGTCCACTGGGTAGTTGTCTCCACAAAGTGGGTGCCGAAGACCCGCCGAGATCAGTCTAAGAAGAGGTGGCAAGATGACCTAGACGAATAACGCAAGGTCTGGTTTGAAGGGGCTCAGATAAAATACCTTGAAACATTTCGGGGAGGCTTTTATCTAGCAACGGGTCAATCAAGGATAAAAAAATATAAAAATTTCGTGTCATGGTGTTCGTTACCGAACTCCTCCGAAACGGCTCGGCCGATTTTCATAAATTTTTGTGTGTATATTCGGTAGATATGAGAATAGATGGTGGGCTATTTTTTTATTTGGCAAAACAACGTTTGCCGAGTCAGCTAGTAATTTTATAAAACCTTAAACATATATTATTTTTTTACCTTAAACATACATTATTAAATAACATGAAATCAAAGATTGATTCCACAATTTTCCTCCTTATAAGAGCGAAAAGGAAAACCTCTTAGCAAATTAAAAGGACCTCAATCTTTATTAATTTTAATGTTATTAGACAACTTTGAAAAGAAAAATGTTGTGAGTGGCTGAGAAAATATACTTTCAGTTTAATTATGTAAACGTATTTATTTACCACTAGCTGACCCGCGCGGCTTCGCTCCCGTCAACTGGCTACTCTACCTACCGACCCTAACCTACCTACCCTACCTACCTACTTACCTACCAAACCTACCTACCATAGCTACCCTACCTCACCTACCTTACCTACCTACCCTACCTACCTACTTACCCTACCTACCATAGCTACCCTACCTCACCTACCTTACCTACCTACCCTACCTACCTGCCTACCTACCCTACCTACCTGCCTACCTACCCTACCTACCTGCCTACCTACCTGTCTGTCTACCTACCCTACCTACCTGCCTACCTACCCTACCTACATACTCATTTTTTTTTGTATTTTAATTCTTATTATGCTATTCCGGACGAAGGAATTAGTCTTCGTCCCGAATAAAACACAAAAACTATGAAAATCTATGAATAGTATTCGAACAAACCCGACTTTGAGAATTTTGCTATATTGTGAAAGATTTCGAGATACCTTTTTCTAGAAGACATTTTTATATCAGCGAGACAGAAATAAAACGAAAAAAACTTTTTTTTGTAACAAAGTTTTTTATTTTTCAGTTTTTAGTGGTACCTGCGTACCCATTCACAGCGTACCGGCGTGATGTTATGTTATGAAAATATACTTACTAAGTGCTTTCGGTGTAAAGGTCTCGTCAATACGAATGAAATAAGCCCAAACACTTGGTAGTTCCTACATACCGATGTGAAGTTCCCTTGACTCTCTGTCGTCTCCATCATCAGGTCTGATCCAAACTTTCATTCTTTTGTAGTATCACCCGATATACACACGAATATCAAGTTTTTACCAAATACGTGCCTACAATTTTCGAGAGTTGCCCTCGATTTTCCCAGCTTTCAAATAAAAAAAGAATCGTGAAAATCGGTTCATCCAGTCGGTTAATATACAGTCGAATTGATAACCTCCTCCTTTTTTGAATTCGGTTAATAAACTGAAGGAAGACGGACAGCGGTGGCTTATTAATAAATAGGGTTCCGTTAGCAACCTTGGTACGGAACCCTAAAAATCGACTTGGTTCGCACGAATCAAGATCGTACGCGAAGGCTTAAATAATAGGGTCCCATTAGCAACTTTGGCACGGAACCCTATAATTTGCCTAGGCTCGCAAATCGAACCGTCTGATACTTAGCACGAATTAAAAACTTAGTTGCGGGCAACCTGGGAGTCTTTAAGACAAAAGTGAATAGGTTGCTTCTAGGTAAACGTGCTCCATCTTCAACCTCATCATCGCTTACCATCAGGTGAGATAGTGGTCAAACGAATGCCTATCTATAGTAAAAAAAAAAACTACTCCGTATCACCTAACCACAGAGAACTAATGATAACTCGATTTGATAGTTACTGTAAAATCGTGTTGTCATTCATTCTTAGTTCGGGTTCGGGATTAATCGTAAGTCTGTAGGTGATACGGAGTAGAATACGTCCGCAACTAAGCCCGAAACTACGGACTTCGGACTTAGAGAGTAGCCCCACCAAAATCGATCGCTCCCGTCACCGTGACCACCTTTGATACGGTACCTTATTATTATTAGCCTTGTTTCGCAAATCGAACCGTTCGTTGCTTCGCTCTAAACGGAATCAATCGCGGAGGCCTTAGAAGTAGGGTCCTGTCAGCACCTTTGATACGGAACCCTACAGGCCTGATCCGCAAATCGAACCGTCCAGTACTTCACAAAACTACTGAGTTCTAAATCAGTTTAAGACTCTACGATAAAAGCACTTTAAACGAAACCAGCACGACTCAGGGATTTAAGCAATTTTGGCCCCTATTCGTTTAAGACCTTCCAGAGACCAAACTGAAATTCCTACGAACTACGACAGTGTATAATAATCGTGTGAGGTCATTCTCCAGCGGAAAATCTTAACACCGCAATTCAGAAAAACGCGTCATCAGTGCAACGCCATCTATCGACCATGTAAACTGACAAAATATTTGGCAGCAGAAGACGTTAAATAAGAAGCCCGTATGTATCGATAATTAACGATAAGGTATTAAAATGTTTACTTTTATTTCGCTACGTCTACGTATTAAAAGTTTCACAAATAACTCAATGAATGTGTTTTGGTGTAACATTCATGCTTTCATGCATTTTTTGGTTCCTCAATAGATGGCGCTCTGACTGATCAGAACACAGTAGGAAGTTTCTTACTAAACTAAAAATTCAATATAATTTGATTTTGTGGATCGATTGTAACGATAAATAACGAAAAGGTATAAAAATGGTCACTTTTATTTTGCCACGTATTAAAAGTTTCACGAATAACACAACAATTTTGAATGCTTTCGTGCATTTTATTTTTTCTCAATAGATGGCGCTCTGACTCATCAGAATACATTAGGAAGTTTCTTCCTAAACTTAAAAAATCAATATCTTTTGATTTTGTGTGTCGATTTTGATGAAATAAACGCTAAATGTTACTCGGGTTATCACTTAATATTTTTAAGTACTTAGATTTGCAATCCAATCTGTGGTTTATGCGTGATGCTCCCACAAACGCACAGACAAACAGACAAACAGACAAACAGACAAAAATTTCAAAAATTGCATTTTTGTGTTTTATACCTTTTTCCTGAGTTTTCTGTGTAATTTTCATGGAAAAATATTCAATGTACAGACACGGTTAGTCTACGATTTTATTATATGTATAGATCATGATCTTAATTTAATATGGTTCTTCGCGACGCAACAACAATTTAATAGTTTTATTGTAAATAGATCGGGGGCCGCTATGTGTTTTGGTCGATCGGGGGCCATAGGATATTAAACACTGCGTTTTTAAAAAAAGAAGTTTAAAGCTGCTCTCACGAGCGTGCAGATGAAACAACTTTTCGTCGGCATTTACTGAGAAATTACATCTGAAAAATAGGTAGTAATCTACATGATATGATACGTAATTTGGTTTAGCCAGATTGTATGTATCGGTAGCACATAATAAGAAAAACAAACACCAAATCACCTCCAAATTGTTGAGATGAAACCTTTTTACTCCTTCATTATTTAACAAAAGTCTAAAAAAAAAGTATCTACTGCTTTGCAATACAAACTAAAATAATTACGTATTGTTAATTTTTGAAAACATGTGTTATTTTTTTATAATTAATTAAAAATGCGGGTAGCGGAGTGCCGCGTAAAGGAGTAGTTAGCTCCGTTTTTATGCACCAGGTCATTGGCATGTATACAAGCCTTAAACCGCGTGATTTGGTATGGCAAGCGGGGATGCCATTATGCGTCAATTTCAGTTGACGCCCCATGGCACGATCTCGTGCCGAAGATAGGCCACTGGTTTGTTGACCTGCCTCGTTGGTCTCATAGTCACAAATGTAATTGCGAATGCGTGGTCCTTTTTTAAGGGTTTCGTAACCGAAGAGTGAGTTCCCTATTACTAAGCCTCCGCTGTCCGCGGTCTGTCTGTCAGCGGTCTCAAGAACCGTAATAGGTAGACAATTGAAATTTTCACTGAGTGTGTATTTGTATTGCAGCTATAACAACGAATAATTTAAATTAAATATAATTAAATATTAAAGGGGGCTTCTTGACGTATTTTTTTCGGTTTTTGTCACGGAACACTTCGTGTGAGATCCGACTCGCAAGTGGCTTCAAATGACTTCTTCCGAGTTTTCCGCTCTGGGCAGAGCAGTCGCAACCCTGGAATGCGTGGTCCTGAGTATGATTCCTAAGTCAGGTAGAAGACTTATTGGGTTTTCCGTATGAGATTTCTTAATAGCAGTCCGGAGAATGGAAGTCGGTGTCGTGACACTCCACTGGTACGTGCCTCGAAAGCACGAAAACGTTCTTCCTGTTACTAATTTCTCCCTTCTCACTTCCCATAGAAACAAACCTGAAATAGTAAAAATAAAACCGAAAATAAGAGCGAGTCGGACTCGCGCACAAGGGTTCGGTACCATCATATAAAACATGAAATATTTTTAAATTTTCATCAGCGAAGGCTATATTCGTCAGACAATTTTAACACTGCGGTGTATATTACAGTTTTACATCAGCGCTATCTCTTGGCCGCCAGTGGAACTAATGTAATTTTTTTTGGTGATTTCTGAAAAAAAGTGCTATTTAGAGACTGTTTTATTTTTCTTTAATCTTTACATAAACTTGTGTCGCATAGAATAATTTCAGATTTTTCTCTATTCAAACTTCAGAGATAAGGGGCGAAAGGTATTTTTTTCACATTTTTTGTCAAAAATCGAAAACCAAGCGGCCAACAAAAAAAAAAGAAAAAATGTTTGAGAATGTGCAAATAGCGTTCTTTCATATGATATTTAAAATGCCCTCACTTCGAATTTTTAACAGCCCCTTTCAGTCGCTGTTGCAAGAAAAATGTACACATTTTTATTTCTTTCTTATTTGCAAAATAGTTAAGCAAACGTCATCTAAAAATATAGGTACCAAATTATTTCCAAGTCGATAGCATTAGTAGTTCTTGAGATATCCAGCTGTGACAGACGGACAGACTTAGTCACACCATAATGGTTCCTTTTTATTACCATTTTGGTACGGAACCCTAAAAATGGCAAAAGTTGTCGGTAATAATGATTAGAATGACCTCTTTTCTGGTTTTGTGTTTAATCTGATACACCTATATAAGTTGAATAATCATAAGTATCATATTGTTTTGGAAACTCACCCTCTAAGGCGCCTACTCTAAGGGGAATGCCGATGGGCAAACCCATGGTATTTAAAACGTTTTAAATGGCTAGTTTTTATTTAACCTTTTCTTCTTTTGTTTTCAGCTTTCGCCACAACATAGAAAAATTGCGTAGCGTTATAAAAGATGAACCAATGCCGCCACTGGAGCGCGCCCTCTGGTGGACGGAGCACGTGCTGCGTCACGGCAGCGCGAGGCATCTGCGCGCGCCTGCCGCTAACATGTCGTGGGCGCAGTACCTAGAGCTAGAACTAGTGCTTACCGTACTAATAGCTCTACTAGCCTTACTGGCAGTACTTTTAATTACCTTGTATGTTTTATATAAATATTTCACCAGTGGTGTAAGTGTTAAGTTGAAACGTAATTAAGAAAAAGGAATGCTATTTTTGTTACAAATAAAGTACCTATTTTCAGTTTAATGCTTTTTTTTTGTTGGTCCTAAGTTACGGTTGATCAGGAATTGATGTTAAGATCCTAGAGTTCATATGGTTTCGGTTTAATTACGGATCTATAATTATATTGTAATTGAGAGGATCTCTAGGCTGTCTAATGTCCTCTGGTGTAGTCTGATTGTTTGCCCCGATTCCACGCCAAACCGTTGAACTTCATTATCATCATCATCTTACCAGCATAAAGACGTCCACTGCTGAACATAACCCCCAAGTGTCGCTACTACCATCGGTCCTGTGCGTCTTGCATCACTCGGCTACCGGCGACCCACACCAGGTCATCGGTTCACCTAGTGGAGAGCCATCCATCGCTGCGTCTTCCGGTACACGGTCGCCACTCCAGAACTATGTACAATTGACCGACCGAACTACTACCAAAATCATCACCGCAATACATATTCTGACGACTATATATAACGTGTAAAAGAATAAACGCAATGCCTCTTAAGGGATCATTGAGCTCATAATTATGAACAACTTTTAATATGGGACCAATCCCGAAATCGCGAAATAAAATTGCTGGTCAGTACATTTTGTCGAGTTACGCGCACATAAATGTATGAGGGAGTCGATTTTTTTTCCCCGATTTCAGTGTTGGTCCCACAGTGAAAGTTGTTCATAATGATGAGTTCAATGACCCCTTAAAAGGTATTGCGTTTACTCTGTTACAGGTTGTATATCCTACGCCCTTTTTTTTTTAAGGATGGGAAATCATCAAATTACTCCTCCCGCTCTGGGTGAAGCAGAAGGGAGTGTCAGACTCTTACTGACTAAAACCCATCCGTGTTCCTCCCAATGCCCTTTGTGTACCAGGGCCGCGGCGACTCTTTCGAACAGATTCCGCAACACCGGCAGGCGCTGGCCCTAGCGGGCCCCGTCTTCTACGCTGACAGCTTTTTAAGGCGCGCGTGGAACACAGCGCGCCGTCGACCCGGGCTTGGTTCTGATCGGACGGCGAGCCACCCAATGCTCGCCGTCCGCAGGCCCGTGCCTACGGTGACCGGGAATCGCCCTGCGACTCCGGACGCCCGGGGCGTCTTCTCCTGTTGCGGCAGCTAGGGTGTGAGGTTTCCCTCTCTCTCACGCGTTCGGCCTCCTCCTTTGCTAGCATTACTGCTTCGCAGAAGGAGGTGACCGCTTCCCATGCCTCCTCGCTCCGGACCATGGATTGGACCAGTGCCGGACGCGAGAGGTCGCCGCCGCCAATCGCCTCGACGATATCCTATGCCCTTGGACAAGGACATAGGCTACTCGAAATCATTTGTCTAGTCAGTTGAAGTCTCAGACAACTGCCAGTAGTTGATAAGTTAGAATATTACATACACAGGGTGGAATTTTGTAATGCCACCGGAAGAGAAAGTAGTAACACAATGTTACTCAAAAAATTAGGGCGTAACTCTAATTTTTTGAGTATCGTTGTGTGGTCTGAATTAATGGGTTGTGGAGGTCTGGTAGTCAATTTCTCTCAGCATGTTATGGAAAATTTGCAATCGTCTTATCTAAATAGTGGTTCGTCATTTTAATGGATAAATGATAATTATTAATTACCAACATAAGGATATATATACCTAGATCTTTGAGTAAAAGTACTTTAACTTTACGCATTGAATTTATAAGTCTAGATGTCATGGTTTTCCTTTCATTTAATTTATCAAGTTTGTTAGAAATATTTCATCCTTATGATCGACCCTAACGATCGATGCAATAAAATTAAAGGGCCTAATTTTTAAAAAATTTTGTCGGCTCGGTTCCCGGTCGTAGCAAGCAAATTTTCGAAAATCTTTGAATGCAGTATTCTTTCTTTTCAAAAATAAAATAATGTTTTCTTTGAGTAAAATTTTCTATCTACAGTATTAAGAGTGCTTTCCCTTCAGGTGGAATAACAAAATCCCTGCCTATACAATAACAAAGAGAAAATCTAAGTTTAAATGTACGTACGCTAAAGCGAATCATTACGAAAAGAGACGACTACTAATGCGACGTAAATAGAATCATAAGACCTTGTGGTAATGTGCATTTTATTCTCGGCAAAACTTGACTTACGACTACTTTTCCTACCTAAATACCTATCTAATTACTGATTCTTAGAGTTCCGTACCTCAAAAGGAAAAAACGGAACCCTTATAGGTAAGATGAATTTGTTGACCGTCGGTCTGTCTGTCAAGATCCTTTATCTCGGGAACGCGTAGAGGTATCGAGTTGAAATTGAAACCATAATAATTAAACTCAGGTCTACAGTTCCTTGAAGCTGTGAAAAATTCAAATTTGTAAGTAAACTTAAAAAAAGATCCGGCCGTTTATACCGCAATGCTAAAGGGAATCACAATTTATAGGGTATTTTCCGTTGACCTAGAGTATACAAGTATTGGGTAAAATCTGAAAACTATACATTAGCAATTAAATCATTAAAAAAAGTATAGTAAAGTCTCTATTTAAAGTTTTAATATTTACAATATGTAGGTAGCTACAAATTTGTATGGAACTCTCGGTGAAGGAGTCCGACTCGCACTTGCCGGTTTTTTTTTTGTAATACGCGGCCTCTGAACATCAGGTCGGCAACCAGTCGGTTCTCTTTTAAAGTGAAACACGTGGATACATTCGCAAAAAGTTGGTAAAATTATCACAACGTTGATCTTTTTTTTTACTATTTATAGGCTCGCGTTTGACCACAATCTCACCTGATGGTGATTTCTTGGATTCGTTTTTTTTTAGTAGAAAATAAAGTAAAACAAATAACGTCCATTGTCCAGTATCATCACACGGCACAAATAAAAGATGTTTAGGTGTGTGAAGATGAGTCAATCATAAATTAAATTACTCATATTGTACATTTACAAAAATGTGTTTGGAAGGTCACTCTTTCCTTGTATCTTGGGGGTCAGGAAATATGTCAGATACTGGTTTTAAAATTTAAATGTATTCTTTATTCAATGGGTTTGATGAATGTGTGCTCCCCTCGTCTTTTAAGAAGTGGAAACTTCTATATTTATTTCTTTATCTTTAGATTTCACAGCCCGATTTCTCCCACTAGCATAGTCTTCTCTTTTTTTGGTGCCAATTCTCACGTTCCTGTACCAGGTTCTACCTGCGATGGATACAATGTCCTCTACCCATCTCGCCGCCGTACGACCGACCACTTTTTCTTCCAATCCTCAGATGCCACTCGAATTTTCTTTAGATTTACTTACACTTTAATGCATTGCATTGCTTGGAGTTTCCTTGCATAATCGAATCAGGAATGAGCCCGAAGGATCGCCGAATTAAAGTGGCAGTGAGCAGGGCGCATTGCTCGCAGAACAGATGGTCGATGAGGCCGAAAAGTTCTGGAGTGGCAACCGCGTACCGGAAGATACAGTTCTACACAAGGTGGACCTGATGAGGGTTGCGCGTAGCCGATGGATGCGAGACGCACAGGACCGGCGACTTATGGCGACTCTTGGGGGAGGTCTATTTCCAGCAGTGAAAATCTTTCGGCTTATATGACGATGATGACACTTTGATGTAAACAAAATAAAAAACTACATTAAATAAAACCATAATATGTTCTCTCATGGAATTTAACTTGCCAGAGACTTAAAACTCCACCTGTGTATACAGCGACCACAGTCCCAAAAACCGCGTGTCAACTCGACATTCAAGTACGAACGAACGATAAGAAGTTGCCCTTACATCACCATCAGCACAATACCTAGCCATCCGAAGGTTCGTTTAATTCCGAGATATCAACTAAATGCGTTCAATTCTCACCCTTATCTCTATAATGGTAGAGGAAAGTTTACTCATAAGCGGAACTGGCGGGGCCTTAGCGCAAGCGTGGAAATGATTATGGTTGTGATTATTTTTGATGTATGGTAATGAGGGCTTTTTTGGCAGTGAAAGTTCGTGTGGAAAGTTTTGGGTTTTTCATCATTCGCTGGTACTGAGGATTTTTAGTTAAGAACGTGTCAAACCCTTCTTTAATATATTTTTGCCAACTCCTCCACTGTACTTTTCTGATTAATTTCGTTGCGGGATCCAAGACAGTTGAATTGTTTCTCCGGGATTCGTCGGGCTTCATTGGCTCGGCGTTTTTCTGTTGGTCGCTACTGTTGATTCTGGCTTTCAGGAATTGCAGTGATAAAGGACTAAGGGACTCGCCGGAGAATGGGCAGCAGCGTTCTCTGTAAAAATCAACATCAGACACTGCGGTCGCCAGCCCGCCTACCAAGCATGGCGATTATGGCAAACCCTTTCTGGGGAGGCCTATGTCCAGCAGTGGACGTCTTTTGGCTGATATGATGATGATTAATTAAAATATATTTTTTTCGAATGAAGCTCCTGAGCTAGATGCAATGAATCATTATTGTGTGTTATTGTGCGTAAGATTTATTTTACAAAGAAGAAAACAAAGCAAAGAGAATTCCTAGTACCTACATATTATATGCAGCAAATTTCAATTCTTTACAAAATACCAGTTTAAGATTAATAATTATCTTTGTGCAAAATGCGTCATAATGTTTTACTGATCGAGATATGCAAATCAATCGTCGTAATGCAAACTTGTTTTCATTTGAAGTACATCGCCCTACTTTTGAGCGACATCGACAGGTAAAAAACTGGTTTTATTCCTTTATTCTGGTAGTTGTTATTACAGAGAACTTCTTTAACAAGTATGATCACATGTTCTGAGTAGTCACGATAAGAAATATAAATAATAATTGATTTAATTACTAAATGGGTTATTAGCTTTTAATAATTTAATTGTATTTTAAAATTAATAATGAAGTAATTTGTTTCTCATTTATTTAATTGACTTTAACTATTGTTTTAATTATTTTATTACTTGACTTTAATTATTTTATTTTATTGTCCAATTTAATTTTTATTTTTATGGTTACAGTGCAATGGGTGTAAATTACCTGAGAAAATGCTAATAATTATAATAATTTATTATTACACGTAGTAAAGATATGGGGAACTTTAGCAACTATGTCAACTTGATTTGAAAGAGTCGAGTTTCTTAGTCTGCTGTGGACGGCTCATTGCATGAGTGTGCCAAGATGATCGCTTACAAATGAAAATGACGAGAAATTGTGAAAAAAGATCACAACTGCCCGGAATACTACAACTTGTAACAGAATAAACGCAATACCTCTTAAGGGGTCATTGAACTCATCATTATGAACAACTTTCACTACGGGACCAACACTGAAGTCACGAAAAAAAAATCATGACGCATGCGCCAGTACGATTCGATTCAACCTTTTTGAAGGCTGCCAATTGATGCAATACATACGCCACCATTAGCTAGACTTTTGAGTGAGCATGACATTCCCAACCGCCAGTTATAGTGCAAGTCTAAGGTATACAGCACTCACACATGTGCCGGTAATGGATCAAATTATACAATGCTAAATAAATTGAGTCTATTCAATGCAAATATTGCGTTCTTACAATCTTGTGCCGGTCCAACAATGTTTCCAAATGCTAACAGATTAGTTTGTGAGCAGTCGTTGTGGAGCAGGACCAGCATTGAGAAACTTGAAATTTTATAAACACTTGCATCAGTATATGGTGTGACTGATGTGCACAATTACTGCTGCTTTCAAATTATTTTACGTTTTATGTCTGTATCTCCTAAAATGTCCATATTTTGCCTGAAAACAACCTAACCCGCTCCTACTAAGACCACATTCTTAGAACGAAACAAGCGTCTTCTATATTAAGTGCGATGCTAAAAGCATGGCGTCAATATAATATTATTGGTTTTGTTTTTACTTACTTTGTTGACTGTTTTGCTTATCTTTCATGTTGTGATTTGGAAAATAATTTTATATTAACTTTCCGTTCGCAGAACCTGAAGCAAATTCACCTGCGAGCAAAATGTAGCTACAATATTTTTTTCAGGCGTTATTAACAACAAATAAATAACTAATTATTCTGTTAAAAAAAGTATTAAACATATTTTATTATTATTTTCATTTCTAGAAACGAATGCTATAGGTACGATTTTCCGGTCCATATTTCCCAAATTATGATCAAAAGTGTGTACGTAACTCACTATAACACAGGCACACCGTCTTTTCAGTACAAAATTATAAATTAAGATTCAGCTTTATTCTTAAGGGTGAAAGAACTTTTAAGTGGAAACTCTCCGAAGTGATACCCGAAGGATATTACGGAAAAAACTTTGAACCGGTCGTTGTTAAAGTAACCTTAACTTACTAGTAGAATTTAAACTGATAGTTTAGTATCTGAATGGCTGAGTAAAAGAGTAGGCGGTTATCTTACAGAACCAAAAGATGGTAGGATTATTCTTTATGCTTGTGCATCCACACTACGATCTCCAGCACATTTTGGCCCTAGCAGCCATCCGTTTTGGCGGTTGTCTACTGGCTGCGAGGCGCACAGGATCGGTCGAAGTGACGACACTTGGCGGAGGCCTATGTCCAGCTGTGGACGTCTTACTGCTGAAATTATGATGATGATGAGCCACCCGTTTTACGAGCGATGTGTCTAGACCCCTTTTTTTAAGGGTTTTTTAAGGATTGGAATTCGGAATCACCAAAATGACTTCTTCCGCTCTGAATGGAGGAAGGGAGTGTCAGATTCTTACTGACTAAAACCTACCTTTATTCCTCCTAATGTCCTTTGCATTCTAGGGCCGCGGTGACACATGTTGCTCCCTGCCACTTTAATTAAGGTATCCTACGATCTTCGTTTTCCTACATATAATTATAAAAAAAATCCGCAAACATCGTAGGTACACAAAACAAACCTCTAGCTCGTTAAAAGAAATCATACAATTTTTTATCGTCCAATTATTCAAAGTTCAAAACTTAGTTCGCGAGGTAATTTCCCCCAACTTTTACGCGAAATAAATTGGATTCTTTTGTCCCTCCGAAATTTTATATCTTAGGATCTACTTACATAATCTTAGTTGTGAAATTGAAGTTTGGTAATCTAACGTCCTACGCAACATCTTCGTCGTGGTTTAATATGAAATTTCATTTGAAGGTCAAGCGATGCTGGCAGGACGAGCGATGCTCTACCTAGACATAGTGACAGTATTTATCAGTGAATCTTCTTCTCAATAAACAGTAAGTCAAATTGAATTGTGCGATGCCATCTATAAACAGCCAGTCGATTCTACAGTACGATTCTGTAAACATGTCAAAGTGACAATTTAGGCGAAACGAACGACAAGTGAGCTGTCAAACCATACAAACAAGATGGAATGACTGCTCACTTGTCGTTCACTCCACCTAAGTGTACACGGCGAGATGTCGATAGAATAGATCGGCTGTAAACATGTCGAAGTGAAGACTTAGGTGAAGTGATCACAAGATGAGTTGTCATTCCATCTTGATTACACGGATTGAAAGCTCACTTCTTGATCTCTTCACCCAAGCCTTTACTCCGACATGTTTACAGAATAACACTGCTGTATCGATCAGAAATCAGAAATAATTTATTTTGCGACGAATGTGGGTATACAAAATAAGATGTCGATATTGTAAAAAAAATAGTAGTTCTAACACACTCTACCTTACGGCATGCAAAAGTAAAAAAAATACTTATATCTATTCAAACAAAATAAAAAAAAAACAATTTTACAGATATTTGGATCATTAATCACATAAATTACTAACACAAAAAAAACAACAATCTTAAATCACATTTCTACAAGTTATCCATCAAACATACAACACACACATAATTAAATTTGAAATAAAATATAATTAAATAATGTAACATTATAATCTCTTGTCATTCAAAAAATCTTGTATAGAATAATAACATTTATCTAATAGTAAGGATGTTAGCCTCTTTTTAAATATACCTAATGGTTTTACTTTGTAGGCATGAAGTATTTTATTATAGATGCAGGTCCCATTGATAAAAAGCTTTTTCTCAATAATGCTGTTTTGTACCTACCTGTGAACATTAGATTTTTATATTGTGATCTAACAGATCCCGGACTTGTTCTAATATCGTCCATTAGGGTAAAAAGGTGTAAGTTTGTTTTAACAAATAATGCAACTTCTAATATATATAAAGACGGAAAGGTGAGTAATTTTAGAGACTTGAACACAGGTGCACAACTGTCGGTATTTTTAATACTAGTCATTGATCTTATGCGGCGTTTCTGGGCCTTGAATATCCTCTCCCTCTCAGTACAGTTACCCCAGAATATAACTCTGAATCTCAATACTGATGCAACCAGACCATGATAGGCTTCCAGCACGGTGCGAGTGTTTACTTTTTTTGCTAGGTTATAAAGTACGTACGCTGACTTGCTTAGCCTATTACATACATCCTCTGAATGAGGTTTCCAGGTCAGTTTGTTATCAATTAGAATACCAAGGAATTTTGTAACATTTGTCGAGTCTATTGTTTGTCCATTGAATTCAGCATCATTATTTACAGTCCCTAGGCGCTGATGAAAATGCATGACTTTTGTTTTTTGAATATTTATACTTAAATTATTTTTATTAAGCCAATTTATTATGTTTTTTAATGTATTATTAATATCAGTAGCGTAATGTTTTATATTGCCGCATTTTACGATTGCCGTACTGTCGTCTGCAAACAAAACCATATACACTTCTGGACACATCTATTGGCCCACCTTGTATTTTCAGTTTCGTTTGGTCCTAGCTAAAATTTTATATTAGGTCGAGCAAAAAGTTTTTATGCAGTTTTGAACCTGGCACGTTCACAATTTCATTCAATAGTCTTTTTTTGAATTTCGAACACAGAATTTAAAGAAACAAAAGACAATTTGGAGCCTGTTTGTTGATGTCAAACAATCGAATACTAAGAAAACTTGTTTTTATTGGTTTACTTGGATTTAATTCTTGAAAAAGTGATTGATATCTTTGGTTTTGCTACAAACATTACTTATTCTTAACATTAAGGTGAGGTTCTATCAATAATCTATGGATACTTCACCTGAAGTCGCCGCCCAAGCTGTGGCACTTATTCAGGCCGGACACAGCCAAAGAAACGTGAGTGCCCAACTTAATTTAAGTCGATCTGCGGTCCGAAATGTTTATCGGAGGTACCTAGAGACTGGCGGCTTTGTTCGTCGCCAAGGAAGGCCACGATCTCGGGTCACAACTGAAAGGCAGGATCGATTCATCGTGACGACCAGCTTGAGAAATTGTCACCTTACCTCCATTGAGATACAAAACCAACTTCGCGACTTCCACGGAGTATCTGTGAGCGCTCGAACTGTTCGGAGAAGGTTAAAAGAACGCGATATGGTACCACACAAGCCAGCTAATGGGCCCAAACTAACGCGAGCCCACCGAACAGCGCGCCTTCATTTCGAACGCAGTCATTTAAATTGGACACAGCAAGATTGGAGCCGTGTACTCTTTTCTGATGAGTCTAAAATTTTGTTACATGGCAATGATGGAAGGAAGAAAGTCTACCGACGTAAGGGAGAGCGTTTCGCACAATGCTGCTTTGAAGAGAGGGTTGCTTATGGCGGTGGCTCATGGACTATCTGGGGCGGTATATCCGCGAGCGGCAAAACTCAACTTGAGGTTGTTACAGGACCACGGCTGCCAACATTAAATGCTGAAAGGTACATTCGTGAGTGCTTAGAACCTCACGTGATACCATACGCGGACTATGTGGGCCCAAATTTCCTTTTTATGCATGATAATGCAAGAGCCCATGCGGCCGGCATCGTCAGGGAATATCTTCGGGATGTGAACATCACAGTTATGGACTGGCCAGCCAGAAGCCCAGACATGAACCCCATTGAGCTCATGTGGGATGAGCTAAAAAGACGTGTTAGGGCTCGTCAGCCAGTTGCCCAGACGATGCAGGAGTTGAAAACTGCCATAGAAGAGGAATAGGAGATGATCCCTCAAAATTTCATAGAGCGGTTGATAAACTCTATGCCTAATCGTATGAGAGCTGTGGTAGATGCCCATGGAGGCAATACGCGTTATTAAATTAAACCTTTATTTGATAAAACATGTTTTTTATTCAAAAATCAATTGCCTTTATCAAGGCGCATATCCGACTTGTTAGGCGTAGCTCCATGTCGTATGGTATTCTGAATTCAAATTTAAAACAATACGATCGAAAAAGATGGTAAAATGTATCAGGTTTAAAACTGCATCAACAGTTTTTGTTCAATCTAGCAATCATATTTCGGTAGGGGCCATCGAAACCTAAACTCTAAGGTGGGCCAATAGATGTGTCCAGAAGTGTATATATTCATACTAATTATATGCGAAAGTAACTCTGTCTATGTTTTAAAAGCTGAACGGATATGTGTGAAACTGTGTCCTTGGTTTACTTTTTATCCCGGAAAATTTTCGACTGTACAGGCGACAGATAAAAATGAAAATAATGTGAATTTACAGTGTAAAGGCGCGAAGCGGTAATTCGATGAAGCAACAAACATTCTTCATGGAAATTAAGAATTTCTATGACAAATAAAAAGGACGACATGGTTGGTGCACTGGTTGAGCGATTAACTGCTGCGCTGCGTGTCGCGGGTTCTATTCCCACACGGAACAAATATTTGTATGACCTACAGATAGTTGTTCTCGGTCTGGCTGTTTGTTTGTATAAGTGAGTTGGTATGTTTGTGAACGCGCCCTCAATACAAAAGAAATTCCTAGTGTGGGGCAACGTTTAAAAAAATCGATCCAGGCAAAAGAGTTTTGTATTCTTATTTTTATGTGACGCGGGAAGCATACTTTGTAAAGTTGTTTGGCTAGGACATTGCTTGAATTACCTGATTGTCTGATAGAAAGAGGATTTCGTGCTTCGGAAGGCACGTATAAGCCGGTGGTCCCGGCCGCCAAGTGGCGGTCGTCAAATAAACCATGTTAGAGGCCCTTGAGGCGGCTTAGAAACTCTGACTCTCGAGTGTGTGGGGTCGTTAGACCTTACTGCCCACACGATAAGAAGAACAATTTTATTTGACTAGCATAATTTTAATGATCAGTAATGTATCTTGTTTTATTTACAGTACAATACTGTACTAAGTAACAGATTTTGAATACAATGGATACAGTTCTCTCACTTAAGAACTGAAGCAAAAGCTTTAAATTTTAACTTAATGAATTTCTAGCCATTCTGTTAGCGAGAAACATTGTCGAGTTAGGACAGGGATGGCAAACTTTTTGGACATGTAGTAAATAAATAATGAACGAGCTTTTCTCAAGGGTTTTGTTACCGTGGCATATCCTGCGCAAACTGAGCCATGCAATATTTGGAGATAAAATTAAAAAAATTAAATAGTTTAGATTAGATACGAATCAGGAAAGTATCAAATCATCATATTATGACAGTTTATAGAGATAATCACAAAAAGGCCAAGTCATTGTCAAAGTTATTGCGAAATGTGTGGTTTTCGAGAATAAAACCCTAACAGTAAGTCCTTTCATTTGATATGTCACACGATAAAGTTTAAAAACTTTTTTTTAATTTTCTAGTCTGATTCCCAAAAGTGACCCCCATACTAACAATGTATTTGTTTACGTAAAGCACCCGTGTTTGGGTCACAGAAATCCATATGTATATCAAATTTCAACAGAATCGGTCCAGTAGATACGGAGAAAACTGGCTGTGACAGACAAAAAGACAGACAGACAGGCAAGCACCCGAGTGATCTTATAAGGGTTCCGTTTTTCAAGGATGTTCGGACCCTAAAAATAGTAAAATTTGCACTCAAAGCGCATAATAAACAGCTGTGATTGACTGTTGACCAATCATAATAGCACATACGCTTGACAATTTGTCACATTTATTTTGCCATAATTTAAACAGAACAGCTTATAAAGGTGACCATTCAAAGGTGAACTTATCCCAGAATTTTGTTCTGTAAACCCCCGAGCCATAGAGATATTGACAAATAAATGAGCACAACACCGTATCATTCATTTATTTTCCTTATCACATACCAGCTTACATCATCGCCTTATTTTTCACAAATCGTACCACTGATCTCCCTAGGTTGGCCACCCCTACCCGAAGCCATTATTTGTGGCATTTCCTCTCGAACAAAGGGTGCCGTCCCGGCTTACACATTGTTGCGGTCAGCTACCAAAACGTAATTCTTTCTGTTGTCCTTCCTAAATTATGGCAACCGAATCTCTTTTTGATTTTGTTCCTTTCGAGGGAATTTTGTTTTTGATACTGATATACTAAACTGTGGAATAACGAATAACATTGCCTGTATTCCGCGCAAGGGAGAAATGTATTTACCACTTGTGACCCATCCAGCCTTGAATCCTACATCTTATTAATGTGGCAACATGTCAAAACATTGCAATTACTATAGTTTTCATAATGTGTATATAAGAATTTCTCATCCCACGTACCTACGTGTGCTGACCCATTCTTATGAAATCTATCCGTCCTACAAGCTTCCCATCCTGGTGCAAGTTATTAACGCGTTATTTGAATTTCATTTAATTGTCTAAGTCACATTTAACGACTTTCCTTTCTTTTTGTATACCTTATGTCCAAGTAAGACTATATGCGAATGAGAGTTTGGGAATGTAACATTATTATAACTTATGTCCTAGAGAGACATACGCACGATGTATACATTCACTATTTGACTCTAGTAGTACTAAATACATTTAGGTTTAATTGCACAGTTATTATACCTTCGTATAGCTCATAGAATAAGCAACTTGCAGTGGCAATGGATTGGTGATATTAGCAGATGCTATCCGATAAACCTCATCAATCTGTTGGAAGACATAATATACCGTCTTCTAGTTCTGGTACATCTTCCTCAGGCTAAGTCCCGGTAGAGCGACAATCTTCACAGCATGGTAAACATGACAAGCACTAAGCATACCTCCCATGGTTAATGTCCAGAAAGTCATATCCCAGGACCACTGGAACACCACTGCCTACGTTATCCTAAACTAATTACGTTAAATTTTTAATTCCATCTCCAGCTACCATATCGCTACATAGCAACTACCAACCTACAAAATATTTAATTACTTTAAAATCCTCCGCAAAGTTACTGAGATAACTATGTTGGCATGTTGGCCACATGTTACGAAGAACAAAGTTTGTAACACATCATTTATTAGGCGGTCCCTTGGTGGAACGCATCTGGTTTGGGTAGGACCCTTAGGCTAGTGGAGGTCAGTGTAGATAGTATCACTTTTAGCAGATTTTAATATTATTGTAGACTCTGTAATAGTTCTTATATTTTTTTATTCCTTGGCAAAAATACTCCATACGAAATCTCGTGTTTTTTTACACGACTAAAAAAGGAATGTTATGTTTTCAGGGTTCATGTTTGTATGTATGTATGTTTGTTTGTGAGTTTCTTTATTCCATCATAACTTCTAAACGCCTTAACCGACTTCGATGTATGTAGTATCGTTAGAAGCATTGCGTTATTCCGGGTAATACAGTAAAAAATATAATGGGGTAGACATGGATCATAAAAAAAACTGAAACATTTTTTTAATGTCATGAAAATTTGCCTACATACACTATCGTCGTCTAGAGCTTGCTTAGTACATTACAAAAATATATAACAGTAGTATTCAATATGCATTCGTTCGCTGATAATTAAAATTTAAAAAATAACATTAGGACAGCCATGGTTCATGAATAAAAACGGACTTTTTTATGTATAATTAACCAGATACTTATACTATCACCGTCTAGACCTAGCTGAGTAGATTTCAAAAGTAGTCTACTTAGCGAATATATGACAGTAGTATTCAATACCCATTCAATTGTTAATAATTTAGAAGTTTTCGTCTCTAGAAACACAACATTATTATACGGATACTGTTTAAAAAAAAAAAAAAATTTTCTTTCCTTTAGAGTGGTGATCAGATGTATCCCGGGGTCGATGCCCATAGGACTTTCTTCATGACCTCTTACCCCAAAATATCGATTCCCGCCGTTTATGGCTTACACATATCGAGAGGTGGGCAAGTATAGGTAAGCATGGTGCTTGTCATATGTGAGCCTTCGAAGGCTACTACCCAATCATAAACATATGTAATGTATGTATACAAAATTCTTCCCTTACTGAGAGATTGCATGACTGAATGACTGACAAATAACACACAGCCGAAACTACTGCTCGTAGCAAGCTGAAAGGAGATTGCTCTGCGCCCATACATTGTTCGCCCTGGAGCCAGGAGCATCGGAAAATTATGTGTTGTATTGTTGGTCATTAGTAAACTCCTATAAGATCTTATTTTTATAGCGGACTAGCTGCAGAAAAGAAATATGTCCAAAAAAGTATCAGATTTTGAGGTTATAATCTAACCATAACAACGAATATTAGATATAGTTTTTCATAGCTCCGAGTGATCTTTAAGAAACTTATTAACAAAATCATAATACATTTAGCTATTTTCAGTACCTACCTAAATAATTAGGTACCTTTGCAGTTTTTTTTGTCTAAAGCCTAAGTGTAAGTAAATAGGTAGGTAAGTGCAACGTTTAAATGCATAGAATCTAATTAACATAGGTAGATAGTGGATACCTGTATTCTTAGCATTGGTTTTGGAGTGAGATTAAAGGTTTGTGTATATTAATGTATATATAAAACATTGCGCGCTGTTCAAACGCGTGACTATGAAACCAGCCTTACCAATTAGGTAGCCGGTAAGTTGTGTTAAAACCTACAGTCCTACTTAAACTATCTGATTATGTTTGAATAAGAAATAAAACACAGATTTTAATTTCACGTTTATTGTTCATCTAAATTGGCAATTAAAATATAGTCTAGAAACTGTGCAGGGGTCGATATTATTTTGATGTCTCGCATAGCTTTAATACCAAATAATGGTCGTAACATGGGCGCAGAACATTGTACGATTGCTTGTCGACCAATTTGAGATGAATCAATTACTATGTAAACAAAATATGTTTTATTGCTGATATGGCGGCTGTGAATTTTGCCTCGTAATTTCCATATGGTTTCGGATTTATTTAATTGTAGTTCATTCAAATCCGATGGCTGAATCTACAACAAAAAAAAATATATATTGTTGGTTACACATTGCATTTATAGTACAATAAATAAAACAATTTACACTACAAATGTTGCATGACTATAACTGACCAGAAAATATCTATTAGCTAAACAAAATAGCACATCAGGCAAGTTTAAGCATACTATGGTCGGCACCAGATAAACATGCAATAAAGTACAAAGATTTTTCCCTAATATCCCTTCGTGGATACTCAAACAATAAATTATGAACCGTTTTTCATTACTAGAAAACCTAAAGGATCATGATAAAAGTTGATACAGGACAGCTTTATGTCATTATTTCTATTTTTGTTATTTGGAAAGTCAATAAATGTATGAGGGTCAATGACCGTTATTGCATGGGTATCTGATGTTTACCATAGCCTAATTTCTTGCAATAGTTAACCAATCAAAAACGTCCCTCACCTCTCAGGGTTGAACTCAATTTCGCACAATATCTAAAATGTGGCTGATGCTTTCTGCTTGTACGGAGTAACATTGGATTCGTGCCAGTGAACAACCACATACCAGACGTTGATCATGTTGATGACCAACCATTGGTACTTCTTGCAAATCTTGTGATGTTGTGGTAACTCTATTAACAAATAATGTATGACAAGCATCACATATGTAATCATTTGCAGTCACCTGTAATATAAAAACATGTTATAAGTATAAAATAAACATTTTTTTATTTTCTCTTCTATACAGAGCCAATATAAATAGTTACAAATGGAAGTTAAAGCTTACTATTTGTGGTGCAACTCATTGCTGTATTTGCACAAGAATGGCTTCATTATGGAGAATATGCCGTCTTTGTCTATTGAAATGAATACCACAATTGGCACAACCCGGATGATTGCTTGTTGTAGGAGTATCCCTTGATGAAGATGGTGCTGAATAATGCCTGGCAGCACGATCACATATTTGCCAATAAGGATGGCAAATATAATGTGATGCACGTATCTTAAACAAGAAAATAGCAAGTCAAATCAATGGCACCCACTGCAAATCCAATTTTAAAAATGGCCCAGTAATAATATATATAATAGTACCTCCAATGGCATAAGTCTTTCCATGATGATATTTCTGATATTCACATTATGTTGAGTGTCAGTTCTCAGAGCAATCAGATGATGTGAGCATGCCCGAGGTGCCAACATTCTATTGCAGAGTGCACAGTTTCAACATTACTTGTTACTGAAGTGTTAGTCATCTCTTGAGCTCTTGTCCAACAAGTGGTGCATATGAGATCATGAGCTTGAACCTAAAAAAAAAACATACTTAGTTCAAATGTATTTTTACAGAGTATTTACCTATCAGATTGTTTCTAATATAATGAATATACCAAAATACTTTATAAATTGTTTCTTTTTTTTTGTGAAAACGATAATTGCAAACATAATGTGTAAGGTCAAGTATAGAAACTTATTAGTAAAAAAAAAAGTCAGAGAGATTGCAAACAGAATAATATAGATACAACAAAAAATAATATAGGTGCAAACAAAGTAAAAATGTAATTACCAAAAGAGGTGCAGTCCATTGTTGTAATCAATGACGAATCTGTTCATCTTCCAACAACATGGAACCACCAGCAGAGCCGCAATTTACATAAAATACACTTTCCATAGTGTATGCGTTAGTCCATTTATAACTGCCAAGTTATCGTTTGAGCGGTTCTCCGAAAATCACAGCCAGGTAAGTCGTTTTTGAAAGCAATCAGAGTCCATTATAATAGCCAAGACGGAATATTAGTAGTCCCGAAAGTCACCAAAACACACCGACACAATTACAAAGAGCAAGGATGACAGACAGTCAAGTGACAATTTAGTGACGTCAAAAATAGGAGTGTGTGTAAAAATACGATACAACTTATCGATATTCCCTAAGATTTTGTAACAAGGATGACAATGTCCTACTTTACTTATAAAAACACTCTTCGATACTTTTTATAATATTAATACTTAATAACATTTGTATAACTTAACAAAAACATTTATAGTAACTACCTACTTAATGTATTCAGTAACGATAAGTATTTTTATCCGATTGCGGTGAAGCCCAAAAGGAGAGTTATTTTTATATTAATGGTCGTAAATACCTAATCGTTTAGTTAGAAGTAAACCACACACTTTCTTAAACGATCATAAGAAAACCCTGAATAATGATCATGGTGAAATACGAAGGTTTTGATCACTTCAGCATTATTCTTACTATCTATTTAAAATCGAGTATGACCTCATGCACAAAGTACCTATACTCAGTAGGTTTTTTGAATTAAGTATACATTTAGGGAATAATATATGGAATGGTAATTGAATGCTTTTTTATTGTATCTTCTATTTGCTCTTTATTCGAAATAAATTCAGAATATGATTCATATTAAAAATAATTACACTACAGTTCTTTAAAAATTAAATCGATTGGATTGGGCATCCCTAATCTTTTTTGATATGACATGACGTTTGGTGAAGATGGCGGCGATTCATGTTATTATTCGCGAAAATACTTTTAAATGTTCATTTTGGCTTGCAGCTAGTCCGTGTTATAAAAGTATTTGCAACTGATATAATAAAATAGAACATGAATTATCGTGTATGTCCGATACTTTTGTCTCACAGGGCGAATTTGGACATTGTCTTTTGTCATGTAGGTTCCATGGGGATTGTAAGGAGGCATTAATAGAGGACTTTACGAAATTCCTAAGGGAACGGGAAAAACTGGGATCACACACACACACCACAGTCTTAAAGAAGATTCATTAGGTAGGCTTTGGAGCTCAGTAGGCAGCTGCAATCACAATTTAACCAATCGGGGTATCATAGACTATCGACGTAGTGCGATGACTGAACGATGAACAAGATGGGTCATTCTGTTGAAGTTTCCGAAGTGTGCAGAAACCTGAACTTTAGAACCTAAAACGCCACTAAAGCCGCGATTGTCTTGGCAACCGACTGAACACATAGGTAGACTACCATTTCAATGCACCATAGTTGAAGGACAGTGTCACCGTTGCGAGCTATACGGCCATTTGGAACGCCATTTGTAACTCGCTTTGTAACTTCCAGATACGTCAAGGAGTGAGCATGGAACTGCGAATTGCCCCCGTCCCCAGGACCGCGCCCAATGCACAGTACCATTAAGTTGTGTTCTGTGCGGACAGTTTGGGCACCCAGCTAACTACTGCGGCTACTCTAAAGCTCGATCTCAAACTGGTTTAGCATACCAATAACTAGGAAGTCAATCTGTGACGATCCTCCCAAGTGCACAACAGTGTTATCTCACAGAGAGATCCCAGATTTGGTGGCTTCCCAATTCCCGTCCATCACAACGCTAATGGCCAATCTCATTAGGCTGCCTGTCCATTGACGCGAGGGAGTAATGTGAAACCGAGTTGCTGACTGTGTCTATCCATTAATGCGGAGCGAGGTAGTGTTGAGTAAAGGTGCAGACTACGTGAGCGGCGGGCGGCGGGAGATTAGTTATATGCGAAATTCTCCGCTTCGCTTCCTCTCTTCGGTTCCCGGTTTTTTTTTTTAACTATTTTGTCAAATCTCTGTCCACTGAAGCGGGGCGGGTATTTTATTCAATTCCATTGGTAAATATTGGCACAGTTCCGCTCCACTCGTATTCTTTTCGCTCCATTGGACATTCAGCCTTACCTACAGCGCCATTTCCAGCGCCTGTGGCCCCATTGGCCCTAGCCGCACGCAAACCCGCGCTACCCCGTCACCTCCCTCTACCCCAAGGCAACGACTTAGTGTCACCCAGTTACCCTGGACGCCTATAAGATGTGTCTTATACTTGCCGCCAAACCCATGGTTAATGAGCTCCGGGATTCAGTAGGCAAACTCGATCTCATATTGGCCCGGAGCATTTTCGATACGTAGCCCTCGGTTGTGCATGACCTGGATTTAGGAACCTATGTTTGATTCAATGGATCTAAAATAGATTAACTGTTACAAAACTCAAACTTTTAAACAAGGTTTCTTCAATGCCAGTGGCATCTGCACCGTGCCTGTCTGCACCTTACCACGCCCTTGTCTCACCTTGATTACTGTACCTATGAGCTGGGCGTGACTTGGTATCACAACTGATCGCAATCGTTTCGGCTTATTACCATCTCCTAGGCTTCGTTTCTCATGACAGACAATCCTACAGAGGTATGCGGAAGCCAAGGTCACTGATTAGGTTGAGGGTGATGATAGAGACACAAGTTATTAATTTCGTGTAATGTATTAATTACTTAGCATACTTTTATATAGATTCAAGTTCTTAAAACGTAACAGACAGATGTGTTGCTGGGAAGTTTGTTGGCCACTTCTTCTCCACAGCAAAAAGACTAGGAAGTGGTAACGAGCGGGCGTTTTGGGGGACTGTCTTTTGTAAAACTTGACGTTCAAAAAGTGCTGGCTCTCAGCCTAATTTGAATAAACGACTATTGATTTTGATTTTGACTGAGGATGCTGACCAAGAATGCGCGTCCACCGCATGCTGGTGGTCAGAATACCCATAGAAGCCATGGGTACTGGCTGGCTATATGACTCGCTGCTCGAGAGCTTAATGTCACAATGAGTAGAAGTGATGATGACGTCATGATGAAGTAGTTGCATGAAGGCTGAGCTGACGTTCAATGGCAAAGGTCACCAGTATAGAGGTATGCGGAACAGAGTGTAAAGTCCCGCAAACCACCATTGAAAAGGGGCAACTGCCCAATAGTAGATATTCAGACTGTTGTATATTATGTTCAAAAAGCACGAAGAACTCTGATACCGTGATGCAGGATATGGCTTTCATAAAGGCAAATCAACGAGCGATGCACTTTTTATTTTTTTTAAAGAAAGTAATGACAGGAATGGATGATAAACAACATATGACAGCAATATTTATGTATATGTCGAAGGCTTTTGATTACGTGGACCATAATATCCTCTTAAATAAACTAGAACAATGCGGAGTTAGAGGGAATGCACTAAATCTTATAAAATCATACCTTTAGAATAGGGTCTAAATAACTCAAATAACTAGAATATCAAATGAAAAAAAAAATGGACAAACGTTTCAGTCTAAGCCTAAAACGGTTAAGTACGGGGTGCCTCAAGGATGTATTCTTGGTCCACTTTTGTTCATAATATACAGGGTGTCCCGTAAATAATGGATCAAACGTAACGGGTAGGTAGCTTACCTCATTTCCAACAACTAATTTGAACAGTAAAAAAAAAACCCATAAGGTAACCAAGATAATTTTTTTTTTCGATTTTTACTATTTTCTGTACCAGCATTCAGTGTTTTTAATGCTGTTGCTGCAAATGGTATCATATTTAGGTGTGATTTTTGTCATACATTTCTGAATAGTTTACTAGTGTTATAAGATACCATTTTTTTAAATAACATTTTATTTGCCTTAGAAAAAAAATCTTGAATTGAAAAGTTTTGTTTTTACGATGAAAAGACCAGAATTGGAAAAATTCTCCTGTAAAAAAAATGTATGACATCAAAGTGTACCATTATTTTAAAAACTTGTAAAATTACTAAGGTTTGCAAATTGGTATAAAACTTACGTCTAGTCCTTGCGGTTACAAAGATATTGCTACTCGTATGAATGTGATGAAGAAGACAGAACAGAAATTAAAATGGTACAATCTAACTTTTCTTTCTCGTAATGGCTTATGCTTGTAATCTAAGCATGTGGTTAAGCGTGTAGCGTAATTCCGAGCCGATGACGTCATCTGTTCGGCATTTGGGACCGCTACCTGCGGAGTTGCACCTCACTCAGTGTGAAAGGGATAGATAGCGCCGCTTTTGTATTTTTGGTAATGTTGCTTGATTTTATTTGTTTAGTTGACACGAATCTCTCTTCGAGTTGATACGTACGTCAGACTACTTTCGCTCCTGCTGTGCCTAACTGTTGTGTTCCTTAAAATTAAACTTGTGCGGTGTATTTGGACTTTGCTTTGCCTAACGATTTGGAACTGTTTGTGTTTTGGATGAATGACTTGGCAATCCTACGGACTTCGAAAACAATCGTTTGTGTGTGGTTGTACGTGTGTGCAGTAGTACGATGCCTCGTTACGAGTACACGCCACGGGAGTATGCCGAAATGCATTTTATCTACGGAGAAGCAAGAGGTAATGCCAGGGCGGCCGCAAGATTGTATCGTGAAAGATACCCGAACCGGGATCGACATCCCGACTATCGCGTATTCATTAGAGTGCATAACGCGCTTCTTGAGGGAAGAATTCTTGGCACCGGAGTTGGGGGTGCCAGTGAAGGGCGACCGTCACAAGTCAATGACGAAATTATTATTCGAGAAATCGAGGAAGATTCGTCGGTCTCAATTCGCGTCATAGCGCAACGCACAGGTATTCCAAGATCGACGGTACATCGAGTTCTAAAAAGGCACCGGTTGCACCCATATCACGTGCAACGTGTTCAAACGCTGACGTCACGTGATTACCCGCAAAGAGTAGCATTTTGCCAAAGGATGCTTAGAATGATACGGGCGGACCCACAGTTTTTTAATAAAATTTTATGGAGTGACGAGTCTTCATGCCGGCGAGATGGATATCTCAAATTGCATAATTTGCACAGTTGGCAGCTGGTAAACCCACATTTGATGCGAGAGGACAGGAGCCAACATCAATTTAAAATAAATTTATGGGCAGGAATAATAAATGGGCAAATAATAGGGCCCTTTGAACTACCAGCAACTCTAAACGCCGAATACTATCTGCATTTTTTAAGGAATGAGTTGCCAACGTTATTAGAAAATATTCCAGAAGACGTGCGGCAAGCAATGTGGTTACAAAATGATGGATGCCCCGCTCACTATGCGACGGCAGTAAGGGCGCAACTCAATGAAACTTACCCTGACAGATGGATCGGCCGATTAGGACCAATTTTGTGGCCTCCGCGATCTCCGGATTTAAATCCCTTAGATTTTTTTTATTGGGGATGTTTAAAAGACAAAGTTTACAAACAACGAATAACGTCGGAAGAAGAATTACGTCAGCGCATCCAATCTGCTGTATCAGAAATAAACAACAGCCATTTTGTCCGTCGGATAAGAGCTTCCTTTATTAGGAGGTGCAGACTTTGCATTCTCGTAGGGGGACGTCAGTTTGAACATTTACTGTAAAAACAAAATAAACGATTTATTTGTATTTTTTTTTTAATTTAACCTCCTAAGTTTTTTCATACGCTGAGATACCTAAACATTTTTAAGAAAATAGTTGAATTGTGCACACTTTTTCAATTTTATTTTATTTCGTAATTTTGCACCTCTGTCAGATTCATAGCAATATCTTTGTAACGACAAAGACTAGGCGTAAGTTTTATACCAATCTGCAAACCTTAGTAATTGTACAAGTTTTTAAAATAATGGTACACTTCGGTGTCATACAATTTTTATACAGGAGAATTTTTCCAATTCTGGTCTTTTCATCTTAAAAACAAAACTTTTCAATTCAAGATTTTTTTTCTAAGGCAAATAAAATGTTATTTAAAAAAATGGTATCTTATAACACTAGTAAACTATTCAGAAATGTATGACAAAAATCACACCTAAATATGATACCATTTGCAGCAACAGCATTAAAAACACTGAATGCTGGTACAGAAAATAGTAAAAATCGAAAAAAAAAATTATCTTGGTTACCTTATGGGTTTTTTTTTTACTGTTCAAATTAGTTGTTGGAAATGAGGTAAGCTACCTACCCGTTACGTTTGATCCATTATTTACGGGACACCCTGTATATAAATGACCTCCCAAAAGCCATAAACCATGACATGATATTATTTGCAGATGACAGTACAGCTATTTTACTGAAGACGATTAAGACAATTACGAAATCAATGTAAATAATTCCCTAGAATGTATCATAAATTGGTTAAATGACAACAATCTTAAAATAAACTTAGAAAAAACATGCTATATTAGCTTTGCTAATAAAAATAAAAAACCAAAGAACCTAAACATAAAATATAAAGGTGAAAATGTAAAAGAAGTAAAGACCACCAAAGGTCATTGGGCGTGTCTGACCCGCTTTGCGAAGAGTGGCGGACATTAATCAAAATAGTTTTAAACTAAGGGGAATAATATGACCTTTCATTGTATATAGTTATTTATTTAAAAATCGATGGAGAAAAATGTACAGGATCGATTAAAAAAATAAAAAACAAACGGTTTCAGAGGATTTTATTCCATAATTAAAGATATAAAAGAATTTCGATAGCATACAGCATGGTGCACTGATGAGCCGAGAGGCATGTATAACGCTGTCTCTTTCGCACATTAGTTAGGCCAAACTAGTTTTGTTGCGCTCGCGCACTGACTCACCGCCCTCTGCGCAGTCCTTCGTTAGCTATCGTTGTGACCTGTACGTTTATCTGATTTGTTTTGTTTACTGTTTTATCGACTACGTTAGCGTGTTTTATGGACTCTGGTTACTTGCTTTTGAATTGGATTTTCGTTGATATGGAAAGACAAAACAGTTGTGTGTCGTGCAATCGATCTGTGTTACGTCGAAGAAAACACTGTCTTAATGGAGTGTTTCTCGAAAGGTACCGGGATCTTGTAGTGTTGTAATTACAAGAAATCATACCACGTGAGGTAAGTACTCTGTCAGTACACCGTTTATCTATCTATTTACTAAGAAAACAGGCAGGAGCAGAGCGGTAGGAAGCGAGTCTTTATCGACCGATTTATTGTTTATTTATTTATGCTTTGTTTTACACAATCTTAACTATTGTTGTACAGAAGCAAACGTAATGCTAATTATTTTACCTATACCAGTTAACCTTACAAAAGTTCGAGAACTTATAGTTTATGCATTAAGAACAGCAATTAAGGAATTCAGTGCAATAAAAATGACTTTTCGAAACTACTTTCTAATAATCTCGTTGTTAGGTGTTTAGTTTTTATATATATGTGCAGAATGTTTTATCTTGTTTCAGATTTCGTTTGACAGTACAAGATCTGTATGCCACCCTTGCTGGCAGAGATATGATCGAGCATTGCAAAACCAGCAATTAGATAATGTGCCACCCGAGCCAATACAAGAAGGCGCAAATCAAGGAGAAGTTGGAGAGGCGGTCCAACAAATAGAAGTCGGGGATCAACAAGGTCCTGGTTTTATTACTGTTACTGGATATAGACGTGTATCAAATACAGCGAGACGCTGTATTTTTCTAAACTGCAGAGGTATGACTACACATCGCGTGCCAACCTACGCCAAGTTCTATCTGTTGCACAATCACAATTTATACATACCGGAACTTGCACGAGTTTGCCACCCGCATTTAGTTCAAAATGATTGGGAAGAACTTGTGAATGCCCCGACAATACATGGAAGCTTTAATAATGCTCATGTACTTGACATAATCAATTTGTATAAATGGGGATTAGAAAGCAGGTCTGAAATGGATTTTGAAAATATTGATACAATTGATGACAACCACTTCCATTTTTGGACGGCTTTAACTAAAAATCAGTTCATGACTATTTTAGACCAAACACCGTCTCTTCGTAACAGGTCTGATCGTCCTGCTACCACTTTAGGAATGTATTTTACTAAAATAAGAACTGGTCAATCTGATGAGCGCTTAGCTACGAAATTCCAAATATCTAGAAGAACATTAGAGAGGAAGTTAAAAACAGCGAGAGAATGCTTAATTGAAGATTTTGTTCCACGTTACCTGGGTTTAAATCATATAACTAGAGAAGAAGTGGTGGCACGAAATCTTCGTATCCCAACTCATATTTTTGGTGGTAGCCAAACTGAACCGGCAGCTATTCTTGTGTTCGACGGAACATATATTTACCTTCAGAAGAGTGCGAATTTCCTTTTCCAAAGAAAAACCTACAGCCTACACAAATTCCGCAACCTGGTAAAGCCTTTTCTGATCGTATGTACAGACGGTACTTCGGATGCAACTATTATGCGCAGCCTGATGCAAGAAGATTCAGCTTGGCATTGGTATCTTAGACCTAACGACGTGTTTCTATTGGACCGTGGCTTTCGGGATTCGATCCCTGCAATTGAAGAACGTGGATATAATCCCCACATGCCGCCAACTAGAGGAAGAGGAGAACAGTTATCAACAATTGACGCTAACAAATCTCGATTAATTACAATGTGCCGTTGGGTAATCGAAACAATTAATGGACGATTTAAGAAAGATTTTAAAATATTTCGACATACATATTTTAATGTTGCGATGCTAAAAGCATGGCGCCAATATAATATTATTGGTTTTGTTTTTATTTACTTTGTTGACTGTTTAGCTTATCTTTTATGTTGTGATTTGTAAAATAATTTTATATTATACTAGCTGACCCGCGCGGCTTCGCTCCCGTCAACTGGCTATTCTACCTACCGACCCTAACCTACCTACCCTACCTACCTATCCTACCTACCATAGCTACCCTACCTTACCTACCCTACCTACCTACCCTACCTACCTACCCTACCTAACTACCTACCCTACTTACCCTACCTACCTATCCTACCTACCCTACCTACCTACTCTTTTTTTTTTGTATTTTTTTTTAATTTTAATTCTTATTATGCTATTCCGGACGAAGACTAATCCAAAAACACAAAAACTATGAAAATCGGTCTAGCCGTTCTCGAGTTAGAAAAGTGTTCGAACAAACCCGACTTTGTTTTAAATATATTAAGAGATTAAGAATTTTGCTATATTGTGAAAGATTCGACCTTTTTCTAGAAGACATTTTTATATTAGCGAGACAGAAATAAAACGCATAAACTGAAGGAAGACGGACAGTGGTGGTTATTAAAAAAAGGGTTCCGTTAGCAAACTTGGTACGGAACCCTAAAAATCGACTGGGTTCGCACGAATCAAAATCGTACGCGAAGGCTTAAATAATAGGGTCCCATTAGCAACTTTGGCACGGAACCCTATAATTTGCCTTGGCTCGCAAATCGAACCGTTTGATACTTAGCACGAATTAAAAACTTAGTTGCGGGCAACCTGGGAGTCTTTAAGACAAAAGTGAATAGGTTGCTTCTAGGCAAACGTGCTCCATCTTCGACCGCATCATCGCTTACCATAAGGTGAGATAGTGGTCAAACGTATGCCTACCTATTGTAAAAAAAAAAAATATTCCACTCCGTATCACCTAACCAATGAGAACTAATGATAACACGATTTGACAGTTACTGTGAAATCGTGTTGTCATTCATTCTTAGTTCGGGTTCGGGACTAATCGTAAGTCTGTAGGTGATACGGAGTAGAATACGTCCGCAACTAAGCCCGAAACTACGGACTTCGGACTTAGAGAGTAGCCTCCCAAAATCGATCGCTCCCGTCACCGTGACCACCTTTGGTACGATACCTTATTATAAAAAACCAAACTACTAACCTAAACTAAACCTAACTACTAACCAAAAAATGGACTCTGTCTGAAATATAAGATTTTTATTTATTATTATTAGCCTTGTTTCGCAAATCGAACCGTTCGTTGCTTCGCTCTAAACGGAATCAATCGCAGAGGCCTAGCAGTAGGGTCCCGTCAGCACAGCACCTTTGGTACGGAACCCTACAGGCCTGATCCGCAAGTCGAACCGTCCAGAACTTCGCAAAACTAAATCAGTTTAAGACTCTACGATAAATGCACTTTAAACGAAACCAGCACCAGAGATTTAACCAATTATGGTCCCTAACAGTTTAAGACCTTTCAGCGACCAAACCGATATTCCTTCGATACACGACTGTGTTTAGAAATTGTGTGAGGTCATTCTCCAGCGGAAAATCTTAACACCGCAATTCAGAAAAACGCGTCATCAGTGCAACGCCATCTATCGACCATGTAAACTGACAAAATATTTGGCAGCGGAAGACGTTAAATAAGAAGCCCGTATGTAACGGTAAATAACGATAAGGTATCAAAATGTTTACTTTTATTTTGCTACGTCTACGTATTAAAAGTTTCACAAATAACTCAATCAATGTGCTTTGGTGTAACATTCATGCTTTCATGCATTTTTTGGTCCCTCAATAGATGGCGCTCTGACTAATCAGAATATTTAAGGAAGTTTCTTACTAAACTAAAAATTCAATATATTTTGATTTTGTGGATCGATTGTATCGATCAATAACGAAAAGGTATAAAATGATCACTCTTATTTTGCCACGTATTAAAAGTTTCACAAATAACTCAACAATTTTGAATGCTTTCGTGCATTTTATTTTTCTCAATAGATGGCGCTCTGACTCATCAGAATACATTAGGAAGTTTCTTCCTAAACTTAAAAATTCAATATCTTTTGATTTTGTGGGTCGATTTTGATGAAATAAACGCTAAATGTTACTCGGGTTATCACTTAATATTTTTAAGTACTTAGATTTGCAATCTAATCTGTGGTTTAAGCGTGATGCTCCCACAAACGCACAGACAAACAGACAACAACAAAAATTGCATTTTTGTGTTTTATACCTTTTTCCTGAGTTTTCTGTGTAATTTTCATGCAAAAATATTCAATGTACAGACACGGTTAGTCTACGATTTTATTATATGTATAGAAGGCTACGTCTACGTATTAAAAGTTTCACAAATAACTCAATCAATGTGTTTTGGTGTAACATTCATGCTTTCATGCATTTTTTGGTTCCTCAATAGATGGCGCTCTGACTAATCAGAATATATAAGGAAGTTTCTTACTAAACTAAAAATTCAATATATTTTGATTTTGTGGATCGATTGTATCGATCAATAACGAAAAGGTATAAAATGATCACTCTTATTTTGCCACGTTTTAAAAGTTTCACAAATAACTCAAAAAATTTTGAATGCTTTCGTGAATTTTATTTTTCTCAATAGATGGCGCTCTGACTCATCAAAATACATTAGGAAGTTTCTTCCTAAACTTAAAAATTCAATATCTTTTGATTTTGTGGGTCGATTTTGATGAAATAAACGCTAAATGTTACTCGGGTTATCACTTAATTTTTTTAAGTACTTAGATTTGCAATCTAATCTGTGGTTTAAGCGTGATGCTCCCACAAACGCACAGACAAACAGACAAACCGACAAAAATTTCAAAAATTGCATTTTTGTGTTTTATACCTTTTTCCTGAGTTTTCTGTGTAATTTTCATGCAAAAATATTCAATGTACAGACACGGTTAGTCTACGATTTTATTATATGTATAGATTAACTTTCTGTTCAGATCCTGGAAATTCATCTGCGAGCAAAATGTAGCTATAATATTTTTTTCAGGCGTTATTTAAAACAAACAAGTAACTTAACTCATGTCTCCCTAGGACAAACGGTCCAGTTAGGTAGAGCCAACTTCGAGAAAGAGGTCAACCGTCGAATCCGACTCGGTTGGGCAGCGTTCGGGAAGTTGCGCGATATCTTCTCGTCCCACATACACAGTGTCTCAAAACGAAAGTCTATGATCAGTACGTGTTGCCAGTGATGACATACGGAACTGAAACATGGTCGCTAAAAATGGGCCTCATCAGAAGGCTCAAAGTTATTCAAAGGGCAATGGAGAGGGCAATGCTTGGAGTTTCCTTGCGTGATCGAATCAGGAATGATGATATCCGCAAGAGAACCAAGGTTACCGACATAACCCGAAAGATCGCCCAACTAAAGTGGCAGTGGGCGGGCACATTGCTCGCAGAACAGATGGCCGTTGGGGTCGAAAAGTTCTGGAGTGGCGACCGCGTACCGGAAGACGCAACGTTGGAAGGCCTCCCACAAGGTGGACCGATGACCTGGTGAATGTCGCGGGTAGCCGATGGATGCGAGACGCACAGGACCGGTCGTTGTGGCGACGCTTGGGGAGGCTTAAATCCAGCAGTGGACGTCTTTCGGCTGATATGATGATGATGATGAAATAACTAATTATTCTGTAAAAAAAAAAAGTCTTTAAGCTCTTATTAATTTTACCTATTTAACCGATTTCCAAAAATAAAAATAAAAACACACCTGTCATGTCTAAAAATAAACTTAAAAATGAAAAACAAGCCAAAAATTTAAAACTGAAAAACAACTATTTAATTGCAGTCGGGGGACCGTTAAAGAAATGTTACAAAAAACCTTCTGTCCCCCGACTGCAAATGCAATGAATTATTTGTTTTTTATTTCATACCTTTTAGTGATAAAACGATATTTGGATTGAGTAAGTAATGCAATAGTAAGTAAATTGATTTTTGATTGGTACCACATTGATACTAAGTTTTCTCAGGTGATTTAATACATACAATTGCCAAATCTTCTAGCTATCACACGCGACTAAGTCCGCATAAGTTGAGCCCTTGGCATACATGGTAGAGCCTAGATCTACGACGACTCTGGACAAAGCCGTTCCTTACAGCTTGTGAACTGTCATACCCTGACATAATCTGGGTGGTAGCATGCGCCACTTTACCATGACCAAGTTGCATCAGCTTCCATTCAGTTCCCACCACTCGTCGTGCACTCGCACATCATCATAAGGTTTCTAGCGATTGTCATCTGTCACTGCGACTTCATTCGTACTATTATTCATGACGAATGGTAAGTATGTGATCTGTAAACACGAGTTGGAGCGGGTTAGGTTGTTTTCAAGCAAAATATTGACACTGTATGTCATTTTAGGAGATACAAACATAAAACGTAAAATAATTTGAAAACAGCAGTAATTGTGCACATCAGTCACACCATTTACTGATGCTAGCGTTTGTAAAATTTTAAAGTTTCTCAATTCTGGTCCTGCTCCATAGCCACTAGGGCGCACAAACTAATTTGAAACATTGTTGGACCGGCACAAGATTGTAAGAACGCAATATTTGCATAGTATAGACTCAATTTATTTAGCATTGTATAATTTCATCCATTAACGGCACATGTGTGAGTGTTGTGTACCTTAGACTTGCACTATAACTATCAGTTTTGGGTTTGTTTTTATCTTGAATGTAACCTGGCGGTTGGGAGTGTCATGCTCACTCAAAAGTCTAGCTGATGGTGGCGTACGCGTTGCATCACTTGGCACCCTTCAAAATGTTTGAGCCGAATGGTGCTGGCGCATGCGTCATATTCGTGAACAGGCGCCGTCAGTTGGTACTGGTCATTTCTCAGCTGCCACGGTTTATTTAAATTAATTTCTTTGAATTGTTTATTTTTAACTAAAGACGTTTTTATCCTGCACGTCTTTTACATCATTCTCACATATATGTATAATTTCAACATGATGTAACCATAACTTTATAACAATTTAATATTTATAAAAGAGTGACTGTGGAGTTTCTTGCACGTTCTTCTTCATAGAAATCTACGCTTTGAAACGTGCAAATCGCTTCATTTTTTTAACAACCGGCCTTTAATATTCGAATGTACCTGTAAATGGTGTAATTGAAATAAATGCTTGAGTTTGAGTTAAAGTAGTCAGTCAGTCAGCTAGTTATAGTGAATTAGCGATATACGAGTATAATGTCGATCTCTATGGAGAAGAAGTTAGAAACTCTCTTCTTCTCAGTCGTTATGCTCTTGCCAGAGCGGTGGTAGTTGTCATATAGTGTTCCGGGCAGTTGTGATCTTTTTCACAATTTCTTTTGTTAGCGATCATCTTGGCACACTCAAGCAGTGAGCCGCCTACAGCAGACTTAGAAACTCGAGTCTTTCAAAATATCATGTTGATATAGTTATTAACGTTCCCTGTATCTTAACTACTTATAATAATACCATTTATTCAGGTAATTTACACACATTGCACTGTAACCATGAAAATATAAATAAACATTAAATCAGACAGTAAAACAGAAGTACAGTATAATCTCACTAATCCGGCACTATTAAAAACCAGAGGGTGCCGGATCATTGGAATGTTCGAATTACTGGATTATAAAGAAAAAATCATAATAAATAAAATAATCTAGTGTCTTGTGTTTCCGTTTATTTGACATTTTTTACTACACACTATTATCACTTTAAAAAAACAGGTACATAAATACGTACGCACGTGCACTGCACGTGATAGGTTTTATAGTGTAAGTCTTGAGGTCTTGAGTGAAGGTTTTGAGGTTAGATTGCTAGACGACGACGCGGCGACGGAGGGGCGAGGAAGACGCGCGCGGAGGGTTTTTGTTTTATTTATTTGTGATGGGTTTGCTCTTGACTCTAGTCTAGGGTGCCGGATTATTGGACGTATCGGTCTATTGAAGTGCCGGATTAGTGAGATTATACTGTAATAATATAAATATAATATCAGACAATTAAATAAAATATGTAAGTAGTTAAATTCAATTAAATAAATAAAAAAACAAATAAATTAAATTAAAATCACAAAAACGCAATGAATAAATTATTAATGAATAATTAAATTATTAAACTTAAAATATAATCAAGTTATTCAAGGCTAATAACCCATTTAGTAATTAACTCAACAATGAATTAATAATCTTACTTACTACTCAGGACATGTGATTATACTTATTAAAGAAGTTCTCTGTAATAACAACTACCAGAATAATGTTATTAATCCAGTTATTTATCTGTCGATGTCGCTCAAAAGTAGGGCGATGTATTTCAAATGAATTAACACCAGAACCCTCTAATCGCATCGGCTACCCGATACGCTCCCTCCCAGATCAGTAAGGTCCGCCGTCCACGGCATACCTTACTCGAACCCGATGACCCAATCACCCTTGTACAAGAGAGCTGTAGGGAAACCAGTACTCTTAAACAAGCACACAAACCGCGACCCGCCGCCTTCCGGCCTCGCCGCCGAGGCCCCGCGCGACGTCCCAGTAATAATAATAGCAATGTTGTCGTTGCTCCCCGTCTTTTGCCTAACGAGCCAGCCCGCGCCGCTGAGCCATTAGCTTTAAACCCCCTAAATAATGATGTCATGACCCAGCCTGTCCCTTGCTGTCCTCCCGATAACGATGCCGCTGAGCCGAGGCCCGTACCCCACAGGGGGTGCCCCCAACGAGCAGAGTTGTAGGTTTAAGTAGTTTTTAGTTGCCTTGGCTGGGGGCTTTAGAATCATTCTGAGGCCACCGCAGGCTAGCCCGGTTAAGTAGTAACCACCCATATTGAGGTGAACTACGAGTGGTCCACGTACAAAAAAAAAAAAAACTTCAAATGAAAACAATTTTGCATTACGACGATCGATTTGCATATCTCGAACAGTAAAACATTATGACGCATTTTGCACAAAGATAATTATTAATCTTAACCTGGTATTTTTTAAAGAATTTAACCTTGCTGCATAAAATATGTACTAGGAATTTCCTTGGCTTCCTCCTGATTTGTTTTGTTCTTTTTAAAATAAATTTCACGCACAATAACTCACAATAATTGAGTTCCAAACCTGGGGGCTACTCTCTAACGAAATCCGTAGTTTCGGGCTTAGTTGCGGGCGGGCGTATTCTACTCCGTATTAGATTCATTGCATCAAGATCAGGCGCTACATTCGAAAAAAAAAATCGAAACAAAATTATTTTACCTTTTTACTAAAACAAGACTTTATGAAATCATGTACTCTCTTGGAGAAATACCCCACATAGTTGCTATTTCAACGTCTGCCGGGAATGTTAAACTGAAAGAAAACGTCCGTCAAAGAGATTTCTGAAAAATATTGGACACGTATTTTTATTATTTCACGTAAAAGAGGGATAAATGAAAAAAAAAAATGCGGAAATTTGGAAATTACATTTTTTTTTTATCCTACTCTCTGTTGTTCTGAATAATCTCGTTGCGGGATCCAAGACAGTTGAATCGTTTTTCCGGGACTCATCGGCATTCATGGTGGTCGCCACTGTTGATTCTGACTTACAGGAGTTGCAGTGGTCGGGAACGTGTGGCGGGCATGTCCCAAAGAAAATTGCAAAAAATGAATACGATACGGCGCTTTGAAAACACGCGAGACGTTACTACTATGGTACAATTTTTATCAGTGACGTGACGTCACGCGTGTTTTCAACGCAATGCATCGACTAATTAGATTTTTACCCTATTGATCAAATCTTCAATTTCATCATTTCCCTGTCCTTTGAGGCAAATAAATAAGGCTGTAAGTACCTATTTACAACGATCGGATTCCTTTGCGACAAGCCACAATAAAGGAGGTGGTTATGCATTCAACGAGTTTACTTAAATGCATTTACATCAATATCTCCGTGGTTGCTGGGTCGATTCACGTGAATTTTTTATTTGGAAGAGGAAGCCCTCTATGTGGTTCCATTATTCCTGTTTGACCAGTTTTAGGGTTTCGTTCAATTTTTTTGTTTAATTTCTTGTCATATTTTTATGTCATATGTTCACTTGATAAGTCGTGGTTGTAGTGTTTTACGAATATTGTGATGGGTATAAGGTATATACAGCTAATAAAAAACTAAATATAAGTAAAAAAAATCAAGTGACTTAATAAAAATAACTATAACCTTAAAAAAAATTCGCAAAAAAAACACAGAAATCGAATTTTAAAAACTAAAATTCACTTTCTTTAGATGGTTGTAATTTTAGTAAAAAAAGTAGTTTAGACAACTTACGCGTGCACAGTGAAAGCAGGGCAATAGTCTCCAAACTGGATGCCTGAGGATGGATAGCGCCGCCGATGTCGGCCTAGGAAAGGGTGGCGAGACGACTTCCTACTGCCAGAACTGCTTTGAGGTTGCTCGAAACAAAAATATTTGGAAGGACTTGGGGGAGGCCTTCGCTCAGCAGTGGGAAAGTATAGTCTGAAAAAAAAGACTACATCTCGATTTCTGATTAAGCATTTGGAGTTTAAATTTATAAGTATTTCTCAAACTCTACTTTAGCCTTAAAACCTGTGAAAAATTCGCATTGAAGAAGAACAAGCCCGCCACAATAGTGCAAATAGCTTCATCTCTTGGGACCGACCGACCTTGACAATTCAAAAGTGGCTGTAAATGGTTTATTTGAAATAAATATGTTGAGTTTGAGTTTGACACATTCCCAACCACTGCAACTCCTGAAAGCCAGAATTAACAGTAGCGACCACCAGAAAAACGTCGAGCCAATGAAGCCCGACGAGTCCTGGAGAAACGATTCAACTGTCTGGATCCCGCAAAGAAATTTATCAGAAAAATACAGTGGAGTAGGCAAAAATATATTAAAGAAGGGTTTGACACGTTCTTAACTAAAAATCCTCAGAACCCGCGAATGATGACAATCCCAAAACTTTCTACATGAACTTTCACCGCCAAATAAAATAAAAAATTTAGTTTAAAAAACTGTAACCCGACTACAGAAAAATAAAAGTGATCTGAAAAGTATGAAACAAGAAAATATTTCAGAAACAAATCAAGAGAGGTACAAAAATGGTGAAAGTAAAGCCATGGTCGCATGCCTGTATATCATGTGGGTGCCTGGCACACCTATAAAACTATAAAGGCATGCGACCACGGCTTTACTTTCACCATTTTTGTACCTCTCTTGATTTGTTTCTGAAATATTTTCTTGTTTCATACTTTTCAGATCACTTTTATTTTTCTGTAGTCGGGTTACAGTTTTTTAAACTAAATTTTTTATTTTATACTTTTCCGTTTTAAAAATCGTTTCTATTTATAACTACATGTCACTATCATTTTAATTATGTACAACTAGCTATGCTCGTGCCTTTGTTCGCGTGGATATGGGCGATGCATAGATAAGATGTAAAAATTTAATTAGTTCTTTCTTGCTTTTTTCTGCATTTGCGGGTGACACTCAACCGTTCGTTGATTTTTTTTGTTATGGTCGGGTGTCATCCTTTAATAGGGGACAATGAAAAATTAGCAGAGGGTTGCCACCGCAGGCCAGTTAAAAAAGGGGAAAAAAAATATTTTTTAATTTTATTATTTATTCTCACCAACTTGGTCTTGCGATTTCATACGTAAAAGTTACAAGTCTGAGTAGCTATTAAACACAGTCATTCACAGAAAACATTGAACAATCTATTTTTATACCTATACTTTTAACATCGCCTCCAATTTCTTCTTTTTATGTATTTCTATCATCACTCATTTATATCTAATATTATACACACAAAAAACAAAATCTGTAAACAAAATATTGGAATAACAAATCTGGACTCACCTTGTACAAAACCACTATTTACTTTTGTTATCACTGTTTGGTATCTGCTTGACATCCGTATTCGCTACTGGGATCCAGCAGGATACCAGCGTCAGGTATATTTACCTGGCACATGCTGAGTTGGACTCCCATTTGGTGCAGCTTGGAGACACACACACCGCACATTGGAGTGTATAATTCATATATATTTTATGTAGGTAGGTAATCTGGCAAATTGTTTAGTTTAAGTATAAAATTAGTAATTGCCACTATACATTCTGCCTTTTCTTTTTTTATTTGTTTTCATTTAATTATTTGTATTTTTTAGTGTTATGTAACTGTGCTTGTGTATTGTGTTTTTTTCCTTGTTCCAAATAAATATTTTATCTATCTTATCTATCTATCTGTCCGATATGAGGGGTAAAAAATTTCGAAAAATGGCTTGTGACTTCCGTCACCGCGCAACGCATAAACATTTCGGGGTGCCCCAGGTGTCAGCCATGCTAGCTACGCCACTGTTGCTGAAGTCGGTCTGTGGATGGTTGATCGTCTTTTCTTATCATACTAAGACTCTTGCGTGCTTCGGAAAGTACTTAAATCCGTTGGTCCCGCCTGTTATTTGTAGACATTTGACAGTCGTTACGGATTGTCAGAAGCCAGAAAATCTGACACCAGTCTGGCCAAAAAGTACCGCATCCAGTTATAGCGGTGTGGTATTCAGCTGGATCCAGTTTGTCTGGATGCCGAACCCAATATTTTTGGGAAAAGGTTGGACAGATGATGAAGATTTAGAACATAGATAGATAACCATGTCTTGTCTTAAAACTCAAAACTTTGTCTTGTATTAAAAGTCGCGACGAACCTATCACGGGGCTTTGCCCCTCACTACGGATGATAAGCCGTTAAGGCCTTTTTTTTTTTTTTTAAGGATGGGAAATCATCAAATGACTCCTTCCGCTCTGGGTGAAGTAGAAGGGAGTGTCAGATTCTTACTGACTAAAACCCATCCGTGTTCCTCCTAATGCCCTTTGCGTTCCAGGGCCGCGGTGACTCTTTCGAATAAATCCCGCAACCCCGGCAGGCATTGGGCCCTAGCGGGCCCCGTCTTTAATGCTGACAGCTCTTTGAGGCGCGCGTGGAACACAGCGCGCTGTCGACCCGGGCCTGGTTATGACCAGACGGCGAGCCACCCAATGCTCGCCGTCCGCAGGCCCGCGCCTACGGTGGCCGAGAATCGCCCTGCGGGTGACCTAATGTTGCCAGGTTTCCGCATAAAACGGAAATTTGATTTTCACTGAAATTAAATGAGTCAAAGTTCTTTAATATTTAGTATATTAAAGAACTTTGACTCATTCAATTTTGTTTATCTATTATAAGTTAAAACGGTTTAATGTTGTTACCTACTGGTCATAAAGTTAATATTAGTCAGTAACATCAGGAGACTGTTCGCAAAATTCGCGCTTTAACGTAGAGATATAGGATACCAATCCGACTTATAAACATACATACTTATTATTATTATTATTTTAAAGATACAAAATCATAAGTAACATAAGTTGTCAGACTTTTCATCCCATTTAATACGGCTAATTATCAATAATGATCTCTAAGAATCTCGGGGCTAACTGATAAAAGCCACACGAGACGATCTTCTCGGTTAAACAACGTATGCTAAAACTCCTCCGTGCCTCGGAAAGCAAGTTAAGCCATTGGTCCCGCCTGTTATTTGTAGATTTTTGGCAGACGTTACGGATGGTTAGAAGCCAGAATTTCGGACACCAGGTCTGCCAAGAAGTATCTGGATAGATATAATATATACATATCTATCAGCTGGTCCCTGCGACTTTCCAGTTTTAAGACCTGGCAAACTTATACGGTTCTATCTTTTAACAGCTTTAGCTTATTATAAGTTAGGTTACATGTGTTCGCAGACATGGGCGAAGTTCCTTATTCCGCGAAGAACACCGCTAAATTCAGATCAAACTAAGAATGCTATCCATCGACCTTGCAGTTGATCTGGCAAAATATCAATTCGGTTACATATATCGATAAATCCCTAACGACAAGATAAGAAAATGTTTATTTTTCTTTTGGTACGTTTCAAAAGTTTCACAAATAACTCCACAATATGTAATGTTGTGGTGTTATTTCCATGAGCTGGTAGTACTATTTTTGTTCAATAGATGGCGCTACGTGTGTGTATTTGCTTTACGTAATGAAAATTAATGTTAAAGTCACATATCTTTTGATAGAGCGAACCGATTCGGATGACACAAAACCTTAATTTTGTACTTTGAGCTACAAAATTACAATTGATAAAAGTTATCATTGCATTCGTTTTATACTTTCCAAGTGTTTTGAACAACTAAGCAGACAAACGGTCACAAAATTAAATGCTGGAAATGGTTTCTGTTAGTACCTATTCCTGGCTATTTTATTTTATTTTAATGTACAACAACGACTCTTCTACAGATTCTACATAGATACTTATTCAGTAATACTCACTGTCGCTTGTTTGTTAACAATTTATACATATTTATTTACTTAGACAATACAATATATATACATATTTGTAAAGTGCTCGTTAAGACCTTTCCTTTGATACCAAACATGTTATGATGATCTCATTTTTTTTCAGAGTCAGAAATTTACGTGTATTTTCTCGCATTTTAAATAAAGTGAAAATGTATACCTAGCCTACCTAGCTATGTCACCCGCAAAGTTCTTACAAATCTATTGATACCTTATTCATCACAATCAGTTCAGTGGTTTAGTTAGGCGCTAGAGTGGAACATACACATATACATACATACATAAATAGACTTCTAAAATCATAACCCTTCCTTTTGGATTTGCCGTAGTCGGGTAAAAAACAAACGAAACCTGTTGACTGCCGACTAGGTGTCGTGAAAATGCGATACTGACTGAGATAACGGCGCCGCAGCGCGCCTGCAGTATACAACATATATTTATACACGTTGCGTATGAGTTGCTATCATTTTTTGGGCAGGCGCACACTCGACGAATTTAAGCATTTTTAGCTATGGAACACAGTGAGAGGCCCGTTTTACGGGTCGAGGGTTTGCCAAGGGCAGGGTCGTGACCGCTCACCACTTCCCATTACGGGGACGAAGCGACATCAGAGACGAAAGCATGGCGTGATTTATTTCGACGCTAACACCATCTATCGAGCTTCAAAAAAATTCGAAACATAAATATTTCGCTTTATGTATTTTTCTTCTAACTACTGGCATAACAAATCGTAAAGATTTCAAAAATTTGACTAACTTCGCGTTGGTATCACTTTGATCATGTTTTTCACTAAATTGTACAGCCACGTCGCGCGAAGTGCAGGCTCGCTTTTACTTGTTTGTTAGCAATTTAAACATATACGTTGACTTAGACAATCTGATATACATACATATTTGTAATGTGCTCATCAAAACCTTTCTTTTGATACCAAACATATCACAATTATCTGAAATTTATTTTTTTCGTGGACAGAAATTTACGTGCCAACTCCATCATTACACATTTAGGAATAATTTATATAATCTATGTCACCCGGAACGTTTTTAAAAATCTATTGATACCTCAGTTATAAAAATCGGCCCAGTGGTTTAGGCGCAAGAGTGGAACAAAGTTATATACATACATACATAGACTGCTAAAATCATTACCCTTCCTTTTGGCTTTGCCGTAGTCGGGTAAAAAAGTCCTCATTACCATACATCAAAAATAATCACACACATAATCATTTCCACGCTTGCGCTAAGGCCCCGCCAGTTCCGCTTATGAGTAAACTTTCCTGTACCATTATAGAGATAAGTGTGAGAATTGAACGCATTTAGTTGATATCTCGGAATTAAACGAACCTTCGGATGGCTAGGTATTGTGCTGATGGTGATGTAAGGGCAACTTTTTGTCGTTCGTTCATACTTGAATGTCGATTTGACACGCGGTTTTTGGGACTGTGGTCGCTGTACACACAAGGGAGTTTTAAGTCTCTGGCAAGTTAAATTACAAGAGAGAACGTGTTATGGTTTTATTTAATGTAGTTTCTACTTTGTTTACATCAAAAATCTGCTGGAAATAGGCCTCCCCAAGTGTCGCCACAATAACCAGTCACGTGCGTCTCGCATCCATCGGCTACCCGCGACCCTCATCAGGTCCACCTTGTGGGAGACCTTCTAACGCTGTATCTTTCGGTACGTGGTTGCCACTCCAGAACTTTTCGGCCCCATCGACCATTTGTTCTGCAAGCAATACGCCCTGCTCACTGCCGTTTTAATTTGGCGATCCGTCGGGCTCATTCCTGATTCGATTATGCAAGGAAACTCCAAGCAACGCAATGCAGTAAAGTGTAAGTAAATCTAAAGAAAATTCTGTATTTATGTAGAGGACATTGTATCCATTGCAGGAAGAACCTGGATAAGGCCGGCACAGGAACGTGAGGATTGGCAAAAGAAAAGAGAAGCCTATGTATAGACCCCCTAACCCTCAAAACTTTACGTTATTTGAAACAACAATGGAAGATGTCCTTGCGAAACTTGCAGCAGGTGACAAATCCATGATTATTTGTGGAGATTTTAATAATAATATATTAGGAAATAATTCAAATAGCAGCAGATTTTTAAGTCTTTTTAAATCGTCCAATCTGTCTAATGTTTTTACAGAACCAACTAGAATAACTCCAACTTCTGCAACATGTATTGATAATGTATTCTGCGATTGTGATTATTTAGATAAAGCTAGAGTTAATTACCTTCAATCTGATCACAGTGGTCAACTGGTAACATTTACGTATAAAGCAGCCTTGCAAAAGTTCAAATACAATTTAGTACAATAACAACTGGCAAACTAGCAAAATTTAATGGGACCTTACAAAATAAGTTAAATGCTCTAGGCCACAATATTGAGGATGCGAATAAATTTTATGATGGTTTCTTTTCAGTGGTACTAAAAGAATTCAATGCAACTTTTGAAAAGAAGTCCAAAGATACTTTCCCTAAGTTTATATTTAGTGATTGGGCGACTAAAGGCATTAGGATAAGTAGGGAAAGACTATATGATCTATACGGCCTTAAGTCTTTCATTAACACTGAATCCTTTAATAAGTATGTAAACAAATATTCTAAGGTTTTCAGAAATACTTATAAAGTAGCTAAAGCCCTGTTCATAAGCAACAAGATCAAATTGGCAGATAATAAAATAAAGACAGTTTGGAAAGTTATCAATAATGAAACTAACGACGAAACACTGACTATTTACTAGAGACTGCGCATGGTGCCATAAGCTCTAATTTAGAAGTAGCTCAAGAATTTGTAAAATTTTTCACTGAAATGCCATCAAAAACAACTGAAGCTTTAAATTCTTCACCCGAGGTCTCATTTGATTTATTAAGAGCAAACATTCCAGGTTGTACGGTTGAATTCCAATTCAAACATATCAACCCTATGACAGTTATTAAAGCTTTCCGGCAAATCAAAATTAAATTGACTGAAGACATATGGGGAATGTCTATCAAAGTGTGCACGTCCATATTTGAGACCATAGCACCATACTTGGCACTAATATTTAATTTATGTGTTGACCAAGGGGTCTTTCCGGATATAATGAAATATAGTAGGGTGATACCACTTTTTATATCTGGAGATAATAAAGATACTAATAATTATAGACCTGTATCTGTATTGCCGGTTTTCAGAAAAGTGTTTGAAAAAGTAATGCTCAATCAAATGCTCAATCATTTTAACACCAATAAAATCTTACACGAACAACAGTATGGTTTTACCAAAGGTCGTTGTACGACTGACGCTGGAGTCACGTTGTTAAAACACATATATACAGCGTGGGAAGAGGCGCAAGATGCCATAGGAATCTTTTGTGACCTCACCAAGGCATTTGATTGTGTAAATCACGAAACCTTGCTCCTAAAACTAGAACATTACGGACTGGGTAAACTTGAACTCAGTTTAGTGAGGTCTTATTTAAATGACAGACAGCAGCAAGTTCAAATAAATGGTGTCAATTCACGGGGTCTGAAAGTTAAAATGGGGGTACCACAAGGCTCAATATTGGGTCCGTTCCTCTTTCTGGTATACATTAATGATCTTCCCCATCTTTTAAAAAATCAAACTCAAATGGTGTACGTCCGCGGCGTCGTCCTTAATTTTTAAGATTGATAGGCGTGCCACAAGTCTCGACGATGTAAATAACGCCCTTCAGCAGGTCCAAAATTGGTTTACTGCTAATAATTTAGTTTTAAATGTGAAAAAAACAAAGTGTATCAGATTTGCATTACCGAACGTTAAAAGTATTAATTGTGACATAGTATTGAACCAAGAGAAACTTGAATTCGTCGATGACACAGTTTTCTTCGGGATCACGCTTGACTCAAGGCTATAATGGGGTCCTCATTTAACATCTCTTGCGGGAGGGACGGCTAAGTTCAGCAGCATATGCTGTCAGAAAAATCCGTCAATTTACTGATATAGATACCGCGAGGCTGGTCTATTTTAGTTACTTTCATAGTATCATGTCTTACGGTATCTTATTATGGGGACGTGCTGCAGACATCGAGTCTATATTTATTCTGCAGAAAAGAGCTATCAGCGCCATTTACAATCTCCGCCGGCGCGATTCCCTAAGGGTACTGTTTAAGGATATTAACATCATGAGGGTACCTTGTCAATACATATATGAAAACATTATGTATGTTCGGAAAAATCTTCATCTTTTTAGTAAAATTAGTGATAGGCATAATTTTAATACTAGAAATCGGAACAAATTAGATCAACCCCGATTCAGATTAGCTAAAGTACACACTTCTTTTATGGGGTACTGTGTTAAATTTTATAATAAAATACCACTTAATATTCTCGAACTGAATGAGAGAAAATTTAAAACATGTATAAAACGCACATTATGTAGACAAGCATATTATAAACTGGAACATTATGTCCTTGATAAAAATGCTTGGCTAAATGCCGGTCCTGCTCCACAGCCACAGCAGCATGGGTCCACTTGTTAGGTTTTTGATAATTGGAAGAAATGCTTACCCTGTTTTTGTTCTCCTATACAATCATTTATTTATTATTTCTTTGCATTATTGTATTAGCAAAGTATACCCAATAAAGCAGCCTTCTTTTTTTTCTTTTCTTAGTTACTTGAAACCATAGTTTTGTATAACGTAGAAGCATATTTTAATTTTTTTGTAAATGTGAGCACTATGGAGCCATTTACATATGTAATTATAGATTTCGTTATTTAATTAGTTTGACATGAACGAGCGTGGCAGTTGAGAGCTTGTCATGCTCACACAAATGTTTTGCTGATGGTGGCGCGTGTTTTGGATCATTTGATTCCCTTCAAAATGGTTGAGTTAGATGGTGCTGATGCACGCGTCATGTTCGTGAACGGGCGCCGTCAGTTGAAACTAGTCATCTCTCACCTGCCACTGGCTTATTTTAATCTGTACCTGCATTTTGAATTGTTTACAAATAGCTTCATGTTTTTGACTGACCGACTTTGACAATTCAAAAGTGCCTGTAAATGGTTTATTTGAAATATACGATTTGATTTGATTATGCTAGTGGGAGAAATCGAGCTGTAGATAATAATGATAAAATCTAAAGGTAAAGAAATAAATATAGAAGTTTTCACTTCTTACAAGACGACCACCTTTGGGGTGGCTCAGCTAAGTATCAGCTTGCCGCGCTTGACTCGGTGGAACGCAGAGCTAAGAGGCTTATCGGTGACGTAAAACTGGTGGATGCCAAGCTAAATAGCTTGGCTCATCGCCGTAAGGTTGCCTGCTTGTTGGTCTTCTTGAGTGTGCCCAGAACACCACGACCTCATCCCACCGGCCCATTTCTACCATCAGACATCCAGACGCACTGCATCTTACCATCCCTACCTTGTTGCTATTCCACCAATTCGCGTTTCCAAACGTTTTTTTATGATGCGCACAGCAAAGAAGTGGAACTCTCTGCCCACGTCTGTGTTTCCAAACGCTTACAACCCTAATCTCTTCAATGTTAGAGTGCACAGGCTCCTTCTGGGTAAGCTCGCTCCATCGTAGACTTTGTCTCTGTCATCTCTGACCTAGACTAGAGTCAAGAGCAAATCCATCACAAATAAAAAAAAATGATGATGGGTGCACACATTCATCGAACCCTTTGAATAAAGAATACATTTAAATTGTAAAACCAGTATCTGAGATATTCCCTGACCCCCAAGATACAAGATAAGTGTGACCTTCCAAACACATTTTTGTAAATGTACAATTTGATTTAGTAATTTTATGATTGACTCATCTTCACACAACTACACATCTTTTATTTGTGCCGTGTGATGATAATGGACAATGGGCGTTATTTGTTTTACTTTATTTTCAGCCTGTTATAATATATGAAGAAAAAATTTTATGCACTAAAAAAAATCAAACCAAAAAATCAACGTTGTGATGATTTTACCAACTTTTTGCGAATGTATCCACATGTTTCACCTTAAAAGAGAACTGAATGGTTGCCGATCTGATGTTCAGAGGCAACGTTCGATTTCAACTCGATATCTCCACGCGTTCCCGAGATAAAGGGTCTTGACATACAGACCGACGGACAGCAAATTCATCTTGTAAGGAATCCATTTTTTTTTCTTTTGTGGTACGGAACCCTAAAAATCAGTAATTAGATAGGTAAATAGGTAGGAAAACTACTCGTAAGTCTAGTTTTGCCGAGAATAAAATGCACATTACCACAAGGTCAAGTCTTATGATTCTATTTACGTCGCATTAGTAGTCGTCTCTTTTAATAATTATTCACTTCAGCATACTTAGCGTACGTACATTTAAACTAATATTTCCTCTTTATTATTACAAAGGCTGGAATTGTGTCATGCCACCTGAAGGGAAAGTACTCTTAATACTGTAGATAGAAAATTTTACTCAAAGAAAATATTCCTTTATTCTTGAAAAGAAAGAAAACTGCATTCAAAAATTTTCGAAAATTCGCATTGCCACACCCGGGAGTTGAACCGACTAAAATCTTTAAAAATGACACCCTGTACTTTTATTGTATCGATCGTTAGGGTCAAAAGGATGAAATCTCTCTAAAAAACTTGATAAATTAAATGTACGGAAAACCATGAAATCTAGGACTTCAATTCTGAACTGGGATTCAATGGGTCAAGTTAAAGCACTTTTACTAAAAGATCCATCTGTATCCTAATGTTGGTAATTAATAATTATCATTGACGTCATTTATCCATTTAATAAATTCCACATATTTGTAATATTCTACCTTATTAACTACTGGCAGCTGTCCTAGACTTTAAGGCTTGTATTTATGCCAATGACCTTGTGCATATATAAATGCATATATATATACTAGCTGACGCGCGCAACTTCGTCTGCGTCACAGTTTTCATTACTGCTCCGCTCCTTTTGGTCTTAGCGTGATGATGTATCCTAGCCTATAGCCTTCCTCAATAAATGGGCTAACCAACACTGAAAGAATTTTTCAAATCGGACCAGTAGTTCCTGAGATTAGCGCGTTCAAGCAAATAAACAAACAAACTCTTCTGCTTTATATATTAGTACTAGCTGACCCGCGCAACGTCGTCTGCGTCACAATTTTCACTACTGCTCCGCTTCTATTGGTCTTAGCGTGATGATATTAGCCTATAGCCTTCCTCGATAAATGGGCTATCCAACACTGAAAGAATTTTTCAAAACGGACCAGTAGTTCCTGAGATTAGCTTGTTCAAGCAAACAAACAAACAAACAAACTCTTCAGCTTTATATATTAGTATAGATAAACGCAGCTAACTACCCCTCTACGCGTCACTCCGCTACCCGCATTTTTAATTATTTTTTAATAAAAATAATACGTTTTAAAAAAGTAACAAAACCTAATCATTTTCGTTTGTTTTGTATTTCATTATAAATACTAACTATTTTTTTCAGATATTATTTCTCTGTTAGTGCCGACGAAAAGCTGCTTCATCTGCACGCTATTTTAAACCTTTTTCGAGAGAGCAGCTTTAACTGAGTTAACAAATTATTTCAAGTAGCCTATGTCCTTGTCCAAGGGCATAGGATATATATAGTCGCCAGAATATGTTTAGCGTCGATCATTTTGTAAGTAGTTCGGTCGGTCAATTGTACATAGTTCTGGAGTGGCGACCGTGTACCGGAAGACGCAGCGACGGAAGGCTTTCCGCAAGGTGAACCGATGACCTAGTGAGGGTCACGGGTAGCCGAGTAATGCGAGACGCACAAGACCGGTGGTTGTAGCGACACTTGGGGGTTATGTTCAGCAGTGGACGTCTTTATGCTGATATGAAGATGATGATAATGAAGTTCAACAGTTGGGCGTGGAATCAGATCAAACAATCAGACTACAACAGAGGACATTAGACAGCCTAGAGATCCTCTCAATTACAATATAATTAAAGATCCGTAATTAAACCGAAACCATATGAACTCTAGGATCTTAACATCAATTCCTGATCAACCGTAACTTAGGACCAACAAAAAAAAAACTGAAAATACTTTATTTAAAACAAAAATAGCATTCCTATTTCTTAATTACGTTTCAACTTAACACTTACACCACTAGTGAAATATTTATATAAAACATACAACGTAATGAAAAGTACTGCAATTAAGGCTAGTAGACCTATTAGTACAGTAAGCACTAGTTCTAGCTCTAGGTACTGCGCCCACGACATGTTGGCGGCAGGCGCGCGCAGATGCCTCGCGCTGCCGTGACGCAGCACGTGCTCCGTCCACCAGATGGCGCGCTCCAGTGGAGGCATAGGTTCATCTTTTAAAACGCTACGCAATTTTTCTATATTGAGGCGAAAGCTGAAAATGAAAGAAGAAAAGGTTAAATAAAAACCGCCTATTTAAGACGTTTTAAATACCATGGGTGTTTTTTCTTCATGGGTTTGCCCATCGGCATTCCCCTTAAAGTAGGCGCCATAGAGGGTGAGTTTCCAAAAAAAATATGATATTTGTATTCGGGGTGAGTCAGATTGAGTGAAAAGGGTTTTGTTATTGACATAAACCTTAATGAATCGTAAAACTGATACACTGTGACGACACACAAACCAGAATTACCAATCTCCGCCATACATCTGTATGACAACATACTAAAACTAATAATATTCTACCAAAATAACCAACAGCCAATCAGTGGCTAGAATTCTGACAGCTCTGCTGTTATAGGTCGGCGCAAAGCGTATGAGCGACAGTGCTTTCGGATACGCACTAGGGACTGTAACGTTCAGGAGCCTTACCTCGACCCATACGACCAGGGAGGCATTTGGATACGTCCGCTATTTACTTATGATTATTTAACTTATACAGGGTGTATCAGATTAAACACAAAACCAGAAAAGAGGTCATTCTAATCATTATTACCGACAACTTTTGCCATTTTTAGGGTTCCGTAAGAAAAAGGTAAAAAAGAACCCTTATGGAGTAAGTCTGTCCGTCTGTCACAGCTGGATGTCTCAAGAACTACTAATGCTATCAACTTGAAAATACTTTAGTGCCTATAGTTTTAGATGACGTTTGCTTTACTATTTTGCAAATAAGAACGAAACAAAAACTGTTCATTTTTCTTGCAATAGCTCTTCATTTTGGATATCATATGAAATAACGCTATTTGCACATTCTCAAACATTTTTTCTTTTGTTTTGTAGGCCGCTTGGTTTTCGACATTTTGACGAAAAATAAAATAAAAAATAACATTCCCCCCCTTTATCTCTGAAGTTTGCATAAAGAAAATTATTCTATGCGACAGAAGTTTAAGTAAAGATTAAAGAAAAAAAATTAACGATTTCTCTAAATAGCACTTTTTTTCAGAAATCACCAACAAAAATTATATTAGTTCCACTAGTGGTCAAGAGATAACGCTGATGTAAAACTATAATATACACCGCAGTGTTAAAATTGTCTGACGAGTATAGGCCTCGCCGATGAAAATTTAAAAATATTTCATGTTTTATATGATGGTACGGAACCCTTGGTGCGCGAGTCCGAATCGCTCTTATTTTCGGTTTTATTTTCACTATTTCAGGTTTGTTCCCATGGGAGATGGGAGGAGAGAAACTAGTTTCAGGAACAACGTTTTCGTGCTTTCGAGGCACGTACCAGTGGAGTGTCACGACACCAACTTCCATTCTCCGGACTGCTATTAAGAAATCTCATACGGAAAACTCATTAAGTCTTCTACCTGACTAAGGAATCATACTCAGTACCACGCATTCCAGGGTTGCAACTGCTCCGCCCAGAGCGGAAAACTCGGAAGAAGTCATTTGAAGCCACGTGCGAGTCGGATCTCACACGACGTGTTCCGTGGCAAAAACCGAAAAAAATACGTTTCTTGTATGACGCCCCCTTTAATTTTTAATTTTATTTAATTTAAATTATTTGTTGTTATAGCTGCAATATAAATACACACTCAGTGAAAATTTCAACTGTCTACCTATTACGATTCTTGAGATACAGATTGATGACAGATAGACGGAGAGCGGAGGCTTAATAGGGATCTCACCCTTCGGTTAAGGAACCCTAAAAAAAGGACCACGCATTCGCCATTACATTTGTGACTATGAGACCAACGAGGCAGGTAAACAAACCGGTGGTCTATCTTCGGCACGAGATCGTGCCACGGGGCGTCAACTGAAATTGACGCATAATGGCATCCCCGTTTGCCATACCAAATCACACGGTTTAAACCTCTTTTTTTTTAAATCTAATGGCCCCCGATCGATCATAACACATGGCGGCCCCCGATCTTTTTACAATAAAACTATTCAATTGTTGTTGCGTCGCGACCTTGTTTATTATATAATAAACAAGGCCGCGACGGCTATTGCGCCCAGTCAATCACAGGTTTAATATGTAAACAAAAGTTTCAAAAGTCGACGTTAGCTTTATTTGACTAGTTTGATGAGTGAGAGCAGTCAGATTACTGCTGACATTAATTCCTTCCTAGCAAAGCGGAAGTAAGAATCATATTAAATTAAGATCATGATGGTAAATAAATACGTTTACATAATTAAACTGAAAGTATATTTTCTCAGCCACTCACAACATTTTTCTTTTCAAAGTTGTCTAATAACATTAAAATTAATAAAGATTGAGGTTCTTTTAATTTGCTAAGAGGTTTTCCTTTTCGCTCTTATAAGAAGGAAAATTGTGGAATCAATCTTTGATTTCATTTAATAATGTGGATATTAGGCACTCAAGAAAGGCAAAAAATAATCTATGTTTAAGGTTTATAAAATTACTAGCTGACTCTGCAAACGTTGTTTTGCCAAATAAAAAAAAAATTGCCTACCATCTATTTTCATATCTACCGAATATACACACAAAATTTCATGATAATCCGTTTCGGAGGAGTTCGGTAACAAACACCGTGACACGAGATTTTTATATATTCGATGAACAATGCAAATGCTGCCAAAAAATGTTTTAGCCTTCATTGACCCGTTGCTAGATAAAAGCCTCCCCGAAATGTTTCAAGGTACCTTGCGGTTTTTGTCTAGGTCATCTTGCCACCTCTTCTAGAGTGATCTCGGCGGTTCTTCCGCGCCCACTTTGTAGAGGCAACTACCTAGTAGACACTGTTCATGTGGCTGACGTGACCCGCCCTGTCCCATTTTAGCCTAGCAGCTTTTATTCTTCGATTTCCATCATCATCAGGAATAATGATACCCACAAGAGAACCAAGGTTACCGACATAGCCCGAAAGATCACCAAACTGAAGTGGCAGTGGGCAGGTCACACATCTCACAAATGGTCGATGGTGCTGAAAAGTTCGCGTACCGAAAGACGAGGCGTTGTAAGGCCTCCCACAAGGTGAATCGATGACCTGGTGAGGGTCGCGGGTAGCCGATGTCTGCAAGACGCACAGGACCCGTTGTTGTGGCGACACTTCGGGAGGCCTATGTCCAGCAGTGGACGTCTTTCAGCTGAGATGATGATGATGATTTTCACATTTGAGGTTAGTGCCGGTTCTTATTCTGTTAGCTATTTTTAGCCCAGAATGCTGAGTTCCATTGCTCTATGAAAAACTTCAAGGTTGTTTTTTTTTACATTCATTACAATTTTTCACATGGTTTAAAACTTCTGACATTTTAGAGCTACATCTTGATACGCTCTCTTTTATGTCTTATAATTTATTTTTTATAGAAGTTTCTAAGTAAAATAGGTTTCTAAATAAAAGCTTAGTTTTATAACGTAACTAGAACCTTATCTTTCCAAAGAGTTAAAAGGTTAGTCCTTACAAATCAAAAGACCAATTTTAGTACTTTCTTTAAACTTTCTTTAAATATTGATGGCTTAGGATAAAAAAGTAACAGGCCTAAGGGTTTATTGAATTTCGTAAGAAATGACGATATAGGAAAGAACGACACTGAAATTGCCATGAAAAAATAATGGAGGTAGAGAAGAAAAAGTATCAACGCCAACTATTTTTTTTTTTGTTATTAAGGAGGAGAGGAACTCTCTACCTGCATCTGTGTTTCCGAACGCATTCAATCAATGTATTCAAAATTAGAGTGAAAAACAGGCTTCTTCTGGGTAAGCTCACTCCATCGTTAAGTTTGTCTCTGTCACCTCTGAACTAGATGAGAGTCAAGATCATCCATCTCAAATTAAAAAAAAAAATGATTGGCTAGACCCTTGATCACAATCTCACCCGGTAGAAACCGATAATGTAACCGACGACGGAGCACGCTTTATAGAAGTAACCTATTGACTCTTGATTTAAAGACCCCGAGGTTGTAGCTATCAGGAAATAAAATAGAGACCGTTGGAAAATACGTTCAAAGGACTTCTTAAAACGCTACGATAAGAAAAAAAATATTATCTGTTAGTTTATCAAAATAATCAGTTTAAAATTTACAAACCTGCCATCTTCAATGACAGTAGTAATAGCATTCTTTAACTGTTCTTCAGTGAGAGACTCCAAATCTAATCTGACTCCAATCTTGTGATACAAATATTTTTCCACATTGAACCATTGGTCTGCAAATAGTGGTACACCAATTAGTGGTACTCCTGCTGTTATAGCCTCGTCTGTTGATTGTAGACCTCCTTGTGTTATGAAGAGCTTTACTTTAGGATGTCCTGAAAAATGTTAGAAGATATTTAGCGGCCAATGATTATACAATTTATTATTTCCCGAATCGACATTTATGAACTATTAAATTGTACACAATATGTATGTATGTGTATACGCATTCACAGGTACAATCTTTGTTTCGATGGGACGATAATTTGGCAAAACCGGAGAAAGGTCAGGCGCAGGACCAATGGGTTTATATGGTTTCCGGAGAAGGGGTATTAACATCACTGGAGCTATAGAAACCGAGATAATCGTGAAAAACTGATTTTTGACGAACTTACGACGCAGACACGAGGTTTTATGAGACTTTTGACGAAACATTTAGGACGCCAAAATAGATGGAAACTCGTATACACCTTCATACGAGTTTCTATCTCTCAGTCCGAGGTTGACCCATTTTTTAAGCTTATTTGACTAGACTACCTACTGGGCATAAGCCTCACTATTGTCGAGTTAACCCCATTAAACTCATTCAGGTATTATCCGAGATGGATCTTTATTGCGTTGTTTTAACTTAATAGTTGAACTACCAACAGAAAGAACTAGCACATAATCAACAAGCTCTTTTAGCTTGTTTTATGCTAAATATGATATGTCAGGATATCGAGTTAGATTTGTTTAAGTATCATTCGTTTGTTTTATTTGTTTCTTCAGTATTTTTCTGGTAGAAAATGCCCACGGCATTAAGTTCACCTTTCTACAGTGTTTTTGTGCATAAAGTTTTAATAAATAAATATTGTTTCATTACCAATGTAACCACTTTTTTTGTTAAATGTATTTTTGAGCGAGGTGTAATTTATTTGTGTGCATCACACGAACTATTGATCGAAGATCCCACGCTATTTTCTGCTATTGTTGTTAAGAACCTGGATGACCGAGCTTTGCTCGGCTTTTTTTAACGACGTTTTCTATAAATGAAACCTAGCTAGATCAATTTATCGCTTCCGACACCCCTTGCACACTAATTTTCATAAAAATCGTTGATAAATGATAAATGATATTTAGTTTGCAATGTTGTTATGGATGGATGTTTCCTAGCTGACTACCCTGAGAAGAAACACCGAAAAAAACTCAGAGGTCACAGTCCCTTTTGAAGTCCATACAATTGCCAATAACATATGAAAAACATGTAGGTTAAGGTCTGAGGTGGCCTTTTGAGGAAAGCACCACGCAGGTTTGAGTGGGCTTGTCCAGACAGTGCAAGCATTTGTCAGTTATCGTGCAGCTCAACTCAAAACTTTGAGGAGCTCAACGAACCGACGAACAATACCAAAGTAAGGACATTTGAGTAAGCCGCATAATATACTCAAACTGCCAGACAGGCATGAAATCAATCCTTAAAATAACGACCTACATAGTCCTCACACTTACAATACATCATTTTTTGTAAGAACCATGCAGATTAGTGTCTGAGATGGTCTTTAGAAGAAAGAACCACACAGATTTGAGTGAACCTGTCCAGTCAGTGCAAGCCTTTGTCAGTAGTCGTGTAGCTCAACTCAGATCCACATAGGAGCTCAACAACTCAACGAACAATACCAAAGAAAGGACATTTGTGTAGGCCGTACAAAGCACTCAAACTGCCAGACAAACATTAAAGTTACTCAATGAAATAAAAAATAATCCACATAGTCCCCATTCATAATAAAAATAATGGTAATGTCAAAAGAAGTATGTCAAATTGTATATGAAAAATTAAATTAAAATGTCAAATTGTATATTTATAATAAAAATAAAAATGTCAAATTGTATATAAGAACAAAAAAAATGTATAAAAGTTAAATTGTGTATAATAAAAAAAAATGTCAAAAGTAAAACTAAAAAATTGATAAAAAAAAATGTCAATGTATAAACCAAGCAAATAAATATATATTGACAATAATAATAAAAACAGAGACTGTGCAAGTGTATTTTATTGGAGCAGCTCAATCCCAAGCCTTTTTGTCTTCAAGATAATCTTTTATGGTGTAAAAAGCCTTCTGGCAAAGTTAACGCTTTACAAATGCTTTGAATTTATTTATGCTTAGATCTTGAATGTGAAGTTTATTATAAAAGCGTATACATTGGCATCTAAATGAGCCCCCTATTTTTTTAAGCCTGGTTACAGGAACAACAAATTTGTGTTTATTCCTAGTATTAACATTATGTATATCACTGTATTTTTAAACATTTTTATATTTTTATGGGCATACAAAATATTTTCATAAATAAACTGAGAAGGGACAGTCATTATATTTATATCTTTAAATTTATCTCTGAGGGAGTATCTAGGACTTAATTTATAAATTGAACGAATAGTACCGTTGGAGCTGTTTCCGAGATTCAGATTGTATTATAAACATATGTACAAGAATTAAAGTTATTAGATTGTAAATGGGTGTTTTTAAATATTCTAAGTTATGATTGATATGTAATACCTCGCTGATAAATTAAACTTACTAAGCAGATCAGGCTGTGGGAACCACTTGAATATTCTGATGTTTTCGCTTCGTCCTGGCAGATGATCATTGTTCCACTTCCAAAACACATCGTACGGCAACTGAGAGAATACATTCACAAAGACCTGGATCCTCTCTGGTGGTAGCATTGTAGGATCCACGTTGGTACCAAAGCTGATAAAGATCACGCCATTCTTAGATGAGTCTAAATATGACTTGATGTCCTAGAAAAACAAAACAATATATTGTTAGATTTATAGAACTTGTAAATTGTAGCTCCTTGGCATACATCAATATGTTATTATGTGTCATTCAGGCACGTACAATTAATTCTAGAAAAAAAAATGTTAACGTTGTCGCTTCAACAATCATCAATACCAATCTATATAAAACTCTTCCGTTACTGGTGACTGAGAGACTGACAGACAACGCACAGCCGAAGCTACTGGTCGTAGAAAGCTGAATTTTGTTGTAGCATTCCTACACTTACTAAGAGAAGCACTAAGAAAGGATTGCCCGAAGTTCCTACGGAGACAGGAACAAATGGGATATACAGGGTAATTTGTAAAACACCAACAACCTCTTAGGCAGTGAAAGTATACATTTTTACCCGACTACGGCAAAGCCAAAAGGAAGGGTAATGATTTTAGCAGTCTATGTATGTATGTATGTATGTATATAACTATGTTCCACTCTTGCGCCTAAACCACTGAGCCGATTTTTATGATTGAGGTATCAATAGATTCTTGAAAACGTTCCGGGTGACATAGGCTATATAAACTGTTCCTAAATGTATTATGATGGAGTTGACACGTAAATTTCTGTCCACGAAAAAAATAAATTTCAGATAATTGTGATATGTTTGGTATCAAAAGAAAGATCTTGATGAGCACATTAAAAATATGTATGTATATCATATTGTCTAAGTAAACGTATATGTTTAAATTGCTAACAAACAAGTAAAAGCGAGCCTGCACTTCGCGCGACGTGGCTGTACAATTTAATGAAAAACATGATCAAAGCGATACCAACGCGAAGTTAATCAAATCTTTGAAATATTTACGATTTATTATGCCACTCGTTAGAAGAAAAATACATAAAGCGAAATATTTATGTTTCGGATTTTTTCGAAGCTCGATAGATGGTGTTAGCGTCGAAATAAATCACGCCATGCTTTCGTCTCTGATGTCGCTTCGTCCCCGTAATGGGACGTGGTGAGCGGTCACAACCCTGCTCTTGGCAACCCCTCGACCCGCAAAACGGGCCTCTCACTGTGTTCCATAGCTAAAAATGCTTAAATTCGTCGAGTGTGTGCCTGCCCAAAAAGTGATAGCAACTCATACGCAACGTGTATAAATATATGTTGTATACTGCAGGTGCGCTGCGGCGCCGTTATTTCAGTCAGTCACACGACACCTAGTCGGCAGTCAACAGGTTTCGTTTGTTTTTTACCCGACTACGGCAAATCCAAAAGGAAGGGTTATGATTTAAGCTGTCTATGTATGTTTGTATGTATATGTGTATGTTCCACTCCAGCGCCTAACTAAACCACTGAACTGATTGTGTGTGTGATGTGTGAGTGATGAATAAGGTATCAATAGATTTGTAAGAAGTTTGCGGGTGACATAGGCTAGGTAGACATTTTCACTTTATTTAAAATGCGAGAAAACGTAAATACACACGTAAATTACTGACTCAGAAAAAAAAATTGAGATAATCATAACATGTTTGGTATCAAAGGAAAGGTCTTAAGGAGCACTTTACAAACATGTACATATCTTGTATTGTCTAAGTAAATAAATATGTATAAATAAAATTGTCATTAAGGTTTTGTTTCATCCGAATCGGTTCGCTCTATCAAAAGATATGTGAATTTAACATTAATATTCATAACGTAAAGCAAATACACACACGTAACGCCATCTATTGAACAAAAAAATAGTACTACCATTTCATGGAGATAACACATTACATGCTGTGGAGTTATTTGTGAAACTTTTGATACGTAGCAAAAGAAAAGTAAGCATTTTCTTATCTTATCGTTAGGGATTTATCGACATATGTAACCAAATTGATATTTTGCTAGATCAACTGCAGGGTCGATGGATAGCATTCTTAACTTGTTCTCAATTTAGCGGTGTTCTTCACGGAAGAAGGACCTTCGCCAATGTCTGCTAACACATGTAACCTAACTTATAATAAGCTAAAGCTGTTAAAAGGTAGACCCGTATAAGTTTGCCAGGTCTTAAAACTGGAAAGTCGCAGGGACCAGCCGATAGATATGTATATATAATATCTATCCAGCCTTTTCCCAGCATTCCGCAGCTGAATACCAGTAATTTACGTGGTGCGGCAGATCTCCACAACCGAGAAACAGAGTAACGCGGTACTTCTTGGCAGACCTGGTGTCAGATATTCTGGCTTCTGACCATCCGTAACGTCTGCCAAAAATCTACAAATAACAGGCGGGACCAACGGCTTAACTTGCTTTCCGAGGCACGGAGGAGTCTTAGCATGCGTTGTTTAACCGAGAAGATCGACTCGCGTGGCTTTTGGGGTTCCGAAAAAAAAGGAACCCTTATAGGATCACTCGGGTGTCTGTCTGCCTGTCTGTCCGTCTGTCACAGCCAGTTTTCTCCGGATCCACTGAACCGATTCTGTTGAAATTTAATTCGTTCGGAACCCTTTGCACGCGAGTCCGACTCGCACTTGGCCAGTTTTATCATTTAGCCCCGAGATTCTCAGAGACCAATATTGATAATTAGCCGTATTAAATGGGATGAAAAGTCTGACAACTTATGTTACTTACGATTTTGTATCTTTAAAATAATAATAATAATAAGTATGTATGTTTATAAGTCGGATTGGTATCCTCAACTCTACGTTAAAGCGCAAATTTTGCGAACAGTCTCCTGATGTTAATGACTAATATTAAGTAGCAAGTAAATCCAGACTTTATGACCAGTAGCAACATTAAACCGTTTTAACTTATAATAGATAAACAAAATTAAATGAGTCAGAGTTCTTTAACATACTGTATATTAAAGAACTTTGACTCATTTAATTTCAATGAAATTCAAATTTCGGGTTTTATGCGGAAACCTGGCAACATTAGGTCACCCGCAGGCCTTAACACAGTCATAGGTATAATCAAATAAATAAATCTTTTATATATTAACTAACAATACTAACCTACTTACGTAAGCACCATTGTTACTAACACCAAAATACTAACGAAATTATGGACTGTGGTCTGAAAATAAAGTTTAATTTAATTAAATTTAATGGCTTATCATCCGTGGTGAGGGGCAAAGCCCCGTGATAGGTTCGTCGCAACTTTTAAGACAGGACAAAGTTTTGAGTTTTTAGACAAGACATAAAGTGTTGGTCATCTATCTATATTCTAAATCTTCATCATCTGTCCAACCTTTTCTCAAATATATTGAGTTCGGCATCCAGACAAGCTGGATCCAGCTGAATACCACACCCCAATAACTGGGTGATCCGGTACTTTTGGCCAGACTGGTGTCAGATTTTCTGGCTTCTGACAATCCGTAACGACTGTCAAAAGTCTACAAATAACAGGCGGGACCAACGGATTTAAGTACTTTCCGAGGCACGCAAGAGTCTTGGTATCGATCAACCATCCATAGACCGATTTCAGCAACAGTGGCGTAGCTAGCATGGCTGACACCTGGGGCACCCCGAAATATTTATGCGTTGCGCGATGACGGAAATCACAAAACATGTTTCGAAACTTTTTACACCTCATCTCGGACAGGTTTCATTGTACCCTGTTAAAGGGTGACACCCGACCATAACAAAAAAGTCAACGAACGGTTGTGTTTGAGTGTCACCCCCAAATGCAGAAAACAGCAAGAAAGAACTAAATAAATTTTTACATCTTATCTATGCATCACCATCACATTTTTTCGCCCATATCCACGTGAACAAAGTCACGAGCATAGTTAGTTGTACATAATTAAAATGATAGCGACGTGCAGTTATAAATAGAAACGATTTTTAAAACGGAAAAGTATAAAATAAAAAATTTAGTTTAAAAAACTGTAACCCGACTACAGAAAAATAAAAGTGATCTGAAAAGTATGAAACAAGAAAATATTTCAGAAAAAAATCAAGAGAGGTACAAAAATGGTGAAAGTAAAGCCGTGGTCGCATGCCTTTATAGTTTTATAGGTGTGCCAGGCACCCACATGATATACAGGCATGCGACCACGGCTTTACTTTCACCATTTTTGTACCTCTCTTGATTTTTTTCTGAAATATTTTCTTGTTTCATACTTTTCAGATCACTTTTATTTTTCTGTAGTCGGGTTACAGTTTTTTAAACTAAATTTTTTATTTTTTAAAGCGTTGGCCCACTCTAGGAATTTCTCCTGTATCGTGGGTGCGGTCACATACACAAACACCCAGACCCGGTACAACTATCTGTAGGCCATAATAATTGTTCCGTGCGGGAATCGAACCCGCGACACGCAGCGCAGCAGCAATTATAAACAACTTTTTGAAACCAACCCTGAAAAGTCGAAAAAAATATCAGCTGTTTCATACATTGTCATTGGCTAAATATTGCATTTTGTATGAAACAGCTGATATTATTTTCTAATTTTCGGGGTTGTTCTCAAAGTAGTTTATAATCATGTGTACTTTCACTGCCTAAGAAGTTGTTGGTGTTTTATAAATAGCCCTGTATATGCGCGTGCGAAGTCTATTACAACATAGTCTTTTCTGGCTACGTAACCCTTGGTTGATGAGTGTCAATGCAAAAATAAATGAAAAATCGAAAAACTTAATAATTATTAAGTAATAATCCATCCTCAGGTACCCATTGCGTGGAGATTTTAGCCCAGCGGTCACCATACATGCGCCCGGTGTGACCCGCCCAGTCCCATTTCAGCCTAGCAGCTTTTTTGCCCACGTCTATGATACCTATTTTGGAACGCAGCGTGGTGTTCCGAACTCTATCATTTTTTTTTAAACCTAGAATACTGCGCTCCATTGCGGATGGACGGCGTCGCCGAGGCCGTCCCAGATAGCGGTGGCGAGATTATCTGGACGCACATTGCGAAGGCTGGTTCAAGGTGGCACAAGAAAGGACAAACGCCTCCCCCATATCCATGAGGGAGGCGTTTGTCCAACAGTGGGATACCATAGGCTATTAAAAAAAGAAGTAACAATATCTGATGGGATGACCGGACCCTGGTAGTGTTGTAACTTGAAATTATGAGTTTAGATTTTTCGATGTTATTATCATCAGTACAGTAGATAATATTCTACACGCATCGCATTTTTGCGGAAATTCGCTCGCTTATTTAGTTTGACTCTGTTTTTTTTTTTAATTAGAGACAATGTCGACGATGGAGTGAGCTTACCTAGAAAAACACTTTAATGTAACATTTTATTGTAAATTTGTGGTTTAACCAGTGTGCGGCATTAACAGGAATAATGCTTAGCCAAAGAACATGCTAAGAAGTAAACCTGCGATCTAGAGTGTATTCGACTTTATATTACGTAGATTAATCGTCATCTTCTTGTTCGTGATCGAGCCAATTCTACTCAACCTTCAATTCCAGACCAGAATTAGTAACGAGCCTTTAAAATAGCTGATAATAAACTGGTATCATGAAAACATTTAACCACTCGCATGTTTTACGAAGGAATAGCAAGCCCATATTTCACCATATAATATGTTATGTTCCATGCAAGAGGGGCGCCACTATTAGAACCAGACTATTGCTCCATCTTCCACCGCATCACCGCTTACCATCTGGTGAGATAGTGGCCAAACGTATGCCCATCAAAATTAATAAAAAAATTGGTTGTCTGTAAAGTCAGTTTACGGACGATAATTTTACGTGATAACGTCATAAGAAAACAATTGAATTCTTAACCAACAAGCCGAACGCTTAGGCCGATCATCCTTCTCTATCGCTTGTTCCACGCTCTCGCTTGCACGCTCGGTTCAGGCGAAACGTGACACTTTTTCGTGCGTGCAGCCGGCGTTCATCGATTTATAAGACGTTATCACATCATAAAAGAAACCGGTCTCAGGACTGAGAAATTCCTGACAGAAAAACCCAATTTCACTTTGGCTTGTAGCGCCTTAATTTTATTGAGATTCCAGTTTGAATTTCTTCTATTGACAACGAAAGAATGTCAACATTAACTTGCACTGGTTGCATGAACGCCTTCAAAGCGGGAAAAGGTTTACAATGCTTTTTTGCCTTCAGTGGTATGATTTATTATGCTACAATATACCAGAACGGAAATTTAAATTAATGAATGCTGATTCTAAAAAGAATTGGAAATGCCCTGGGTGCCTCAACAAGCAACCTAAAGTTGATCATACCAATACCCCAATCCGACCCACCAAGCAGAGCAGCCCAAGTAGAAGCATTGGTCAACCCTCTCCTGCTAAGGAGAATAATGTTACCCTTCGTAGTAAACTACCTCGTCACCAATCTCCTGACGATCAAGCCGACATGCCACTGACAGAAATAACACGTGGTTCCCTAAGAGATATGATAAGGCAAGAAATTAATCGCGCCTTACGGGACACAGTAAAAGATCAGGCAAATGACCAATTTAACCAAATAAATAACTTAGTGTCAGAATTCAAGCAGTTGCTATCATTTTTTAACGATAAATACGAGGAAATAAAGGTAACACTGGAGGACAAGGCTACCAGAATATAAAAACTCAAAAAAATTACTCCAATCTACAGAATTCTCTGAAAGACTTAACAAAGCCCACGAACATTTTAAAACAGCATGCTCGATCGAATAACATTGAATTGCAATGTATACCCGAACACAAATCAGAGAATTTGGTGAGTACTGTTCTCGAGCTGAGCAAAGTGCTCGACTGCAACATAAAGGACAGTGACATTCAACTTTGTACGAGGCTTGCTAAGAGAGACTCACAGAATATGTGGCCGAGATCAGTCTTGGTTAAATTTGTCAGTTCCCGTATAAGAGATACGTTCCTGGCGGCATCAATACAGTTCAATAAAGCCAACTCAAACGGCAAACTTTCCTCAAGTCATCTCGGTATAGCTGCTGACAAACCTGTTCCAATATTCGTCGTCGAACATCTGTCCCCGGAAAATAAGGTTCTTTATGCGGCTACGCGAGTACGTGCTAAAGAATTAGGATACAAGTTCGTGTGGGTCTGCAATGGAAGAATTTGCTTGAAGAAGGATGAAACCTCTCAAACTGTAGTTATAGGAGATCATGATAAGCTAATGTCGTTAGCATAAATTCGTGTATTAGTGTAATTTTAAGAATGTTCTGTAGCATTATTTTTCAAAATTCAATCCCCTAAAATGTTACTACTAAAATACTAGAGGTCTGCGCAGTAAACTGGGTGAGGTACGACAACACATACATAATAACGCGTACGATGTTTATGTTCTGACTGAAACCTGGGTTTGCAATAGTATTTTTGATGCGGAATTATTCAGTGGCCCTTATACGGTATATAGAAGGGATTGTGAAACATCTTCTTTCAATAAACATAAAAAACCGGCGGTGGAGTACTTATAGCAGTGTCAAATAAGTTAATTTCATCTCTCATGGTTGAGTGGGAAAGTAACTGTGAAGACTTATGGGTTACGATTGAGACCAAATCGAGTTCAAGCGTGAAATCACTTAAAATATGTGCTGTCTATCTACCCCTCCAGTATCCACGGAAGTTTTTGAACATTTTACTGAAAACTGCAACTCAATCATGAATACCAACAGCGACAGTAGAACATTAATAGTTGGTGACTTTAACTTGAGCTGTGTTGATTGAATACATGATACTGGCAATGAGTCGTGCTTGCCCTCTTCATGTAGCACTGATAATCTAAAAAATCTTCTTCTTGATTTTATAGCTTTAAATAACTTGAAACAGTTCAATTATATCAAAAACTTCCAAAATAAAATATTAGACTTGATACTTTCCGATGTCGACCAAATCAAAATCAGCAATTGCCTTGACCCCATAAGGGAGTTGGATAAGTTTCATCCTGCTTTAGAGTTTATGCCCGTTCTTCCTGTAATTATCAAAAATGAGTGCAAACTATTAAACAAATCCAATTATTACAATGCCGACTACGAAGCGATAACTCATGCGCTCAAGGATATCAACTGGGAAAATGAATGTGCATTATGTTTTAATGATGTAAATGTAATGGTGGATAAATTCTACAGTATGATCAGGAATATTATTAAAAAATATGTGCCGGTAACTTAGTTCACGCGAGGAAAGTACTCACCGTGGTGTTCTAACCAATTAATAAAATTGCTTAAACGAAAATTAAAATATCATAACAGAATAAAGAAATTCAATAATCTACTTGATGTAATTGAATTTAATTATTTAAGAAAGGACTGTCAAAAACGAATGCAAGCATGTAACAATAACTACATAGACGAATTAGAAAATAAAATCAAATGCCACCCCAAATTCTTCTGGTCACATATACAAAACCTTAGAAAGAGTAACACTTCCTATCCCTCTAAAATGACCCTAGGTACGGTAACTGCATCTGGAAGTAAAGCTATCTCGAATTTATTTGCTGATCAATTCTCATCGGTATGACTCGCAAAGTCTTAATCATGGCAACTCTATCGATAAAAAATTTATCTAAAACTGTGCCAAATGTTACCACATAAAATTTACCAGAAAACGGAATAAAATTCATCGAGCTACAATATTCAGGGAAACACATTAATGATAAGTATAATAATAGGAAATGAAGTGACAGTTATCCGAGATTTGGGAGTGTATTTGGATAGTAGTTTGAGATTTAACGAACACATTGACAAAATGGTCAACTCAGCTTATCGGGCTCTTGGATTTATTCTGCGATCTACAAAAGAATTTATAGAACCTTCTACTACACTTCTGTTATACAATAGCTATGTAAGAAGTCAGTTGGAGTACTGTAGCACGGTCTGGAACCCAACATACCAGGTTCACTCAGATCGAACAGAAAGAGTCCAAAAGAAACTTGTTCGTGACCTAGATTTTCGGTTTAGAGTCAGGAATCTAAGATCATATGTGGACAAGCTGAATTATTTTAAAATCATTCCTCTCAAGTCTCGCCGTACAATCTCTGATTTAAAATTCCTGTTCGAGTTGTTTAATAATAGTATTGACTGTCCAGATCTTCTTAGCAGAATAAATCTTAATGTTCCTGCCAGAATCCCACGTTATCCCCGCCCACTACTCAAAGCCCCACGATACCGAACCATTCTGGGTAAACATTCACCGGTTTCCAGGATGATCCAGCAGTACAATGCCTTAGCATGGACATCGGAAGACATAAACGTCTTTTCTAATACACTGGTTAAATATAATTCACTGATCCGTACACAGTTGAATGTTATGTAAATGTTGAATTGCTTGTCTAGTAGTGTTTTGTTTACTTTGCTTGTTTTGTTCGTCTGTAAGCATTTTTTTTTTTCATCTGTGATTTCTTTGCTATTTGATCGTTGTTTTTATTAAATTTAAATTCAAATTGCCAGCTTCAATAGTAATTATTCTAGAGATACTACAGACTGATTATTATTATTAATGTTATATACCTTTGGAGTAATTGCTACTAAAGTTGGCACTTATCAGTAATTATATTTAAAAAATCCTTTAACCCTAACGATATTATTTACTTAAATTGTCTATGTTATTGATTGTTCTCTATTGCATGATGTGGTCTCCTATAATTAAGGAAGCATATAGATTTTTGTTCTTGTCCTTTATAAGATAGCATGTAAGGTGTATTCTTTGTTGGAGATCCTAATAAAATAAAATAAAACGAAGTCACGGACAACAGGTAGTTTGAATTGATTCAAAGAGCGTTTCCAATGCAAACGAATAAATATTTAAGATCTTGCAAATTATTTCGACAGTAGTATTATATTTATACACTTTGTTTTGTTGACTAGAAAGTATTGTCAGCAAAGTCACTATATCCATAACACCAAAATAGAAAAACTACTTGAAAAATAACGATAGCGAGGATATGGGTTCTACTATCGATTCGCAAACGACGGTCAGGGATACTATAGCCAGGGGTAGGTACTATGGCCAGGGATACTATGACGATTTGAATCCATCATGATTCCGGTGTAGAAAAGAGAAAGAGCTATATAAATTGCATAGCACTATCCCTTATTCACAACGAATTCATGCCATTGGCACTTGAGGTAGGACCCCCGATAGTGAGGACGCTGTAGGCAGATTTTCCGTAGTACCCTTAGTTTGAATAGCAGCAACATACTTGAGTTCGCAATTAAGGTTCAAGATCTTTCAGTGTCAATTTGAAACACACTATTAGCTAAGCAAGTATTTGTACGAGTACAAGACTCAGAGCCAAGGCCAGGGTAAAGCATAATTGTTTGTGTTTTTTCTTCAATTTATGCTATTACACGCACGCTACAATTAATAATCAAGCAAAAATTATACTCGTACATAAGTAATCCATTAACATTTTTTTAGTAAAACACGTTTGTTGTAATATCTTTCGAGAGTATATTTTGCAGTCGGATCACGAAACAGTTAAATCATGACTGTTATAGGACAGTAAACTTAAAATATAACAAGTTTGTGCTCGCTGTTTTTTCCCGTTCCCGTAGGAATTTCAGAAAATCCTCTCTTAGTGCTCCCCTACACTCCCCAAAGTTCCTACTTACTTGCCAAATTTCAGTTTTCTACGATCGGTAGTTTCAGCTGTTCGTTGTCTGTCAGTCACTCAGCAGTAACGGGAGAATTGTATTAATTAGAATTAGATCTTCTAGTGCATATTACATACACTGAGTAAGAACTTTTAAAAAGCACGAGAACAAAGCCGCATGCGACTGAAACTTACTGATTAAATCCTTCATGACTGTAAAAGCCTCATTTCCCTAATAATTCGAAGAAAGTAAATTACATACTCATATTTGAAAGAAATACTTACTGTTGGCAATTCCTTCGGAGGTTTCTGATGCAGTCCACCCATATAAATCACAGATGGAGGAACAGGCCTGATCCCCTCAAATATCGGATGCACATTCAGAAATAACATATCTACATTATTCTCCAAATTCTCAACAGGTGGTATAGCAGGACCAAAATGTTTCCTTAGCACTTTATTTTCCAGTATTTCGTTATTTTCATACACTTTGTCCATGCGATATTGATTGTACAATTCTGAAATTTTCTCCCAAATGCTGAGATTGTAAAGTCTCTGCCTTAGAACAGAAGGATAAAGTATCGGATGATCTGCAGCTCCAATCAAATCGTAATTACCAGGCGCCGCTCCTAAAGAACTCACTAGAATCACCGGTACGTTTTTAAAAACATAAGAGAATGCTAAGGCTGGCCTCACACAAGCTTCAAGAAAGAGCAAGTCGAACTTTTTGTTCTTATCATTTATGATTTTTTGCACCTCTTCAGACTGAATCTGTGCATCAAGCACAGCTACAAATGTAGAAAGCATAATTTTGATTTGAGATAACAAATCGTCTTTGCGTCCTTTTGAAGCTGCTTTCATGAAATACTCTTCCCATATGTTATACGAAACATCATGAACGTCAATTTCTGTGAGATTAGGTGGTGTTCCTCTTTTCTTGAAGACTGGGTCTGGTGTGATGACGGTAACTTCATGTCCTCTCTTGGCTAGTTCTTGAGTCAAAGGACGGAAGACCACTTGGTGGCTGATTGATGGTACGGGGAACACTGCTAAGATTCTCGCCGCGTCATTTGAATTTATGAATAATACGGCGGCACACGCGACTAAATATAATACTGACATTATGTTTGGAGCACCACTGTCGATATACTAAGGTACTTAAGTAGGTTTCACAGGCTGTTTATATGCATTTTGCTGTGTTGAATGTTTTGCTTGTTAGTGGTAAAAAAGAAAATGTGGGAATTTTGTTATTGTTCTTTTAAAAAATATTAAAACTTTAATAATTATGTGAATATTAAAGTTTACCTTCTAATTTATTAGTTAAATTTCGCGATTTAACTTAGAGATAACATTCAGAAAATCAAATCTGTTGGCTACAGTAAGGACGTTGAGCATGTAACAAAATTTCAAGTTTCATTGTAACGATTTGATTCTTACAAAAAAAAAAACATTAGTATTTATCTTACATCTAAATCAAATATTTTATTATTTAGCGATTTTTTTACATATTTAGTTTAAAAAAAAAACTTAAGAGGTGTCAAGGGACACCCGGGTGGAACGAAGTTCCTTTCGATTAATTAGTGAAGGAATTGTAATATTGTTTTTTTAAGTTATAATAATATTTTTTTATTATTAACAAATATAATGTAAACAGAAATAGAAAGACGAAACGAAAATAACTGGCTTGCTTTCTATGAGAGAGAGAGAGAGAGAGAGACAGAGAAACACGCGCACGCCGCACGGCTTAAAACTATAGCAAAAAGTGTAGTTACACCGTTTCGTATGAATTTTTTCCGTCTGTGAAAGGGGGCTCCTTTCACTTCGTTCCAAAACAATCTTGTTTCATTGTTCATGTCCTGAGATAGCAAGATAAAATTATTTATGATTGTCTTTTTTCGGGGAATTAAAAATGAAGGATTTCATTTCTAAACGTAACAAAACAAATTCAAAGGTTGTATTTTAACCCTCGGTATGCCTGGTGGCAAAATGTTACGCGTTATGCCTGGTGGGTCTGTCAGACCCTAATTTAAAGTGACTATTTCTCGTACCATATGATGGGGTGAATAGGGATGCAGGGGTGAATTGGGACGAAACTTCAAAAGGGATTTTTACGCTGAAATAATATAGGTAGGTTATTGCCAGCAAGGATTTGAATATAGCATAGCATAGTCGGCCTTATAATGTTACCACTGTTGGGACTCAGGCCTCCTCTCTAGGAGAGGGAAAGGGCCGTAATCCAACACGCGGGCCCAATGCGGGTCACATGTCTTCGAATTTTTGGTTCTAGGACATGCCGGTTTCTTCACGATGTTTTCCTTCACCGATCTTCCTTCAGGATTTGAATATTTTAACTGATTTATTTAGTTTCCATTTTGGCGACAAACTTCATACATATATTTAAAAGGGATTTTAACGTTGAAATAATATATATTATTTCAACGTTAAAATCCCTTTTAAATCCCGATTCACCCCTGCATCCCTATTTACCCCGTTTTACGGTACTAGTTGTGATAACTGGTGTATCTAAACAAACTTATATCTGTACTAGGGATAAAAATGAAAAAAACAAATCCACCATATCAACTAAATAAATCTTCTAATATATAAAAATCTCATGTCACGGTGTTTGTTACCGAATTCCTCCGAAACGGCTCGACCGATTTACATGAAATTTTGTGTGTATATTCGGTAGGTATGAGAATAGGTGGATATATTATCACGCTATGTGCTTTAGAGGACGAGCAATATTCAAAAATATCTGTTTTGAACGACTTTTGGCACATGGTTCGTTCCCCACCAACAGTTATTATTTTTGTATTTATTTTATCTTTTGAAGTGTATTTTTATACATGACATGTCAAAAAAAACGGGGTTTTACGTACTTAAAATGACATTAAAAAAATATTCAATATTTTTTCAAACAGTTTCTTGACTAATTGTTATAAGAAGCCACAACAAATTACAATATTGCAGAAACATATTTTTTTTTTACTATATATAGGCATACGTTTGACCACAATCTCACCTGATGGTAAGCGATGATGCGGTCGAAGATGGAGCACGTTTGCCTAGAAGCAACCTATTCACTTTTGTCTTTAAGACTCCCAGGTTGTAGCTATCTGGAAACACAGACTCTGGCAGGTAATTCCACTCCTTAGCTGTACGCACTATGAATGTGTTCCCAAAACGTTTAGTGCGTGTCGGTGGGATGTCCACCATGTACCGGTGGCGCATCGCCGTTCATCTTGTGGTTCTATGATGGAACGGGCTTGGCGGAATTAAATCATGCCATTCCGTGGCACACTTGCGCTTGATTAGAGCTTGAGCAGCTGTTCCGGCGTGAAGTACCGTCTCACCTTTGCTCAACTTTCTGGCAGCCACTTGAGCCTTTGCCTCTATGAAAGGGCCAGAATTGAGGGTAGATGTTAACGTAACACCAAGAAGCTCAAGTCGGTCGGTTATCGGCACGGTTACACCACGAAAAGATAGAGCTGAGTGGAATTGGCTCCTTTTAGCGGAAAAAAAGACACGCTTGGGTCTTAGCAGTATTGAACTTGACCAGATTGGCATCGCCCCATTCAGAGACAGCCTGTAAGGACAAGTTCAAGCGCTCAACCATAGTCTCCCTGAGAGACCGGATCTGCGACCCACCAGCTCGTGCGTCGGACACGTATCTCTCAGCAACAGTGCTGTCGTCTGCATACCCAAAGGTACCTAGTTTTCCCAGATCATTCAGATCGATCGATCAGACCCCTGAGGAACCCCGGCATTAATATCCAGCAGTCCGGACGAGCAGCCATCTATGACCACTCGGATAGACCGATCCCTCACGAAATCTGCAATCCAATCACACAATCCGGTGGGCAGACCGAAGTGAGGAAGCTTACTAATAAGGCTATCGTGCCAGACCCTGTCGAAGGCCTTCGAGATATCAAGGGAGACCGCAAGTGCCTCCCCGTGCTTCTCTATGGCCTCACTCCAGATGTGAATGGCATACGCTAGAAGATCCCCAGTAGACCGATTTCGGCGGAACCCGTATTGTTGGTCGCTAAGGATATCATTCGCTTCTAGGTATGTTAGGAGCTTACGATTCAGCACTCTTACAGAGTATGGACGTTACCGAGATGGGTCTGTAATTCGACGGGTCAGCTCGACTACCCTTCTTGGGCACGGGCTGCACGTTAGCTTGCTTCCAAGCATTCGGTACTTTTCGAGTCTCAAACGAAAGGCGAAATAGGCGTGTCAAGATTGGAGACAACTCAGGCGCACAAGTCTTCAAAACAATTGCCGGTATCCCGTTGGGGCCACTAGCCTTATTCACGTCGAGGTTACGCAATACCCGAAGAACGTCCTTCTGATGAATGCGAATGTTCGACATACTCGACTCGCATCCAGCAGGAGAAGCAGGGGGCCCCGCGCCACCAGGATCCAGACGCGACGATTCCGCAAACATAGAAGCAAACAAGTTTGCTTTCTCCTCAGCGGAGTGGGCCAGCGACTCATCGGGTCTCAGCAGTGGTGGTAGTGAGGGGCGGCAGAAGTTCAATTCGACCGACTTAGCCAGGTACCAAAAAGCTTTACTACCTGCTGGGTATGAGGCAAGTTTGTTCCCTATTCGGCTAATGTGGTCAAACCGAGCCCTCCGCAACACCTTGCAGGACTTGGCAGCCCTATTAAGAACTCTCTTCTTCTGAATCACGTCATTTGCTTTGCGCGAACGGGCGTCGACCCATGCTAGGTACGCCGCATGTTTCATCGCATTAGCGCGATTGCACTCGGCACCAAACCATGGGCGAGCTTCGCCAGATATTGCTACGTCTGAGAACGGAATGTAGTACTCCATTCCCTTCCGCAACACATCCGTCACGGCGTCAGCACACGACGAAGCATCAGCTGAAGGAAAGCAAGTAGGCTGCCAAGGGTAACATGCTCGCATGCCATCCCAATCTGCTGACCTCTATCGCCATACCCGCCGGGTGCCTCTTGGGCTAGGATCGGGCGGGGAGTAGACGGACACAGACTTCACCAGACAGTGGTTGGAACTACCCAGTCGAGAAGAAATCGACACCGAGTACCGGTCTGGATCTGTTTTCACCAGAAGGTCCAAGCAATTGGCAGTGTGCGAATCAACATCCGGCACCCTCGTTGCCCCCTGAACCAGCTGGGTGAGATTTAACGCAAGCGCTAGCTTTTGCGCCTCTCGTCCAGCATGGTCTGTGTGCTGGTATGGGAAAAGCCACTCCTGATGGTGGGCGTTGAAGTCCCCCAGCAACACCAATTGTGCAGAAGGGTACCGCTGCTGAGCCGCATCCGCCGCCTCACTGAGGTGCTGTATTAGCCCAGTTGTCTCCAGATCACCGCCGTGGGAACGGTAGACACAGGCGTAGATAATTTTATCTAGGCCGGTTTCAACTAAAGCCCACAGCGTTGAGAACCTGGAGTTCTCAAGATTACGGAGACGCCGATAGCAGATGTCTTCCCGGGCGTACATACATACGCCCGCTCTTGGTCTGAAGTGGTGCTCCAGAGTAAATACTCCTGGGTATGTAAGACACGACACGTCAGACGGACATCCGATCTGCGTGTCCGTCAGAAACAAGAGCGCTGATTTCTCGGTCTCTAGGTGGTGATGGACTGCGGCGAGATTTGAGTGCAGACCTCGTATGTTGGAGAGGTGCACTTTATGCGAGAGGGAGTGCTGCCGCTGTACAGCTTGTCTCTTATTGTTCCTGGCCGTATTGTTTTGAGTTAGTAGGTTAGAGGAGAAGGAAGTCAAATGAGGTTCCATGCTGCTAACCCTCAGTCACGCTCTGACAGGACGACATCATTGGGGGACTAGTCTGGAGACTACGTGGACGCCCGAGCCCCCCCGGAAATGTCCATCGGGCCCTCTGTGCATTCCGGGATTTTTCGCCTGTTGGTGGGGCAGCCTTCCATGTATGGCTAGTACACTACTTGGGCCCCCAACTACCTGCGGTCGGCCAGCGGCGCACCGTGCCTCGGATCCCGCTACCCTCCACGACTAGTCTCCCGATACGCCCATATCAACGCGAGCCTTGTCGGCCTACCTGCATTGGAACAACTATTTCGACCTAACTCCTCTGAATATGCGTCTTACCTTAGCAATGTTTATCATCACGCTACTATTTCAAGGAGCTGAGCTGCGAAAAACCATGACATAAATAACATCGGCTATTTCAATCAATTGTCAACAGTAGTCATAACTCATCGGTTTAAAGACTGCCTTACGAAAGAGTCCATGTGGGTTCAAATCCAGACAGTAGTGATGATTTTAGAATTATTCAATTTCTTTCTTTTTTGATTCTCTAATATTTTCATGCATTAATAATTTGTTATTGTTGTATATTTTTTTTTGCATTTATCTATGCCAAAATATTATGGGCGTTAAAGTTAAAGTGGGTGTTAAAGGGTAATTAACAGAACCTAATTTCTTTTGTATTATTTTTTGTTCGGAAAACGTTCAAAAGTACAAAATCAATGTAGATTACTTTTACACATAAACCAGATAGGATTTGTGGCAATGTACTTGACAACAAATTATTACGTAACCACCGCCCATAAAGTATAATAAAAGTTGCTCGACTTTCAAATTAAAATTAAAGTTGTTTTTATTAATCATCAAAATGAATTTCAAGATGTTTGTGCTGACTTGTCAGCCATTTGAAACGCAACATTTTATCAATTAGTTAGCTTAGTTACAACCTTATGCATTCCTAAATTTTGGCATTGTTATCAATTTTAAATTTTATATGTTTTTCAATTTTACCAATGTTATTAATTTTTATACACTTTAAACAATTCTACACGTTTTTTTTTATTTTATTTACCAATGTTACTAATTATACACATTTTACCATTTTTACCTTTTACCTTTTATGATTGTTTCTTCTATTTCTATTTTAAATTCATCAATTTTAATCAATTTCAATCAATTTTATAAATTTTTCGATTTTATCATTTTTGCCTGTTATGATTATTTTTTTAATTTATGTTAGTCCTATTCGTATTAGTTCTTTTTTATTAATGGGCACATAAACAAACTTATATTTTTAATGTTTTGATACATTTTTAAATTTTATACGTTTTATTATTTTACCAATGTTTTTAATTTTATAATTACATACATTTTATGATTGTTTCTTCTATTTTTAATTCATCAATTTTAATCAATTTTATACATTCCTCGATTTTATCAATTTTGCATTGTATTATTGTATTTCAATTTATATTAGGCCTATCCGTATTTGTTCTTTTTTATGAATAGGCACATAAATAAATCTTTTGTTTTAGTTATTTTAAAATAAAGAGTCACACTATTTTATTTCAGTTACTTTTGTACAAAATATTCATACTTTTATAATATGTGTGTTTATGTTTTCGAGCGTATGATGCTCATGGGCTGCAGCTGAAAATCAGCGTCAGGCGGTATACCTTGCGTTGCCAGCTGGCATTATGCTGAGCTGAGGCACTTTTGGCATTAATAGTTTTAATTATTTATTTTGTTAATTTTTTAAGGTATTTTTTTATGTAATGCCAATAAACACAATTTTCTTTATTTCTTTTAATGCAGATAACCGTAATGCCATCTATTGACCCAAATAGTACTAAAGACACCTGATAATTACATCAAAACATATCACACACACACACACACATTTTTAGTTATTAGTGGTACTTTTTAAAAGTCTTAAAAAAATGATTCTTTTAATACTTTAATAACAACAAGCAATGTCCAAGTCGTACAGGGAAAAATAAGCATTATCCATGGTGGCCGGTTTGACGTTTACATTAAATTTTGAGGATATTTCATTCGTCTGTTTTGAAAATATAATTCAATTTGTATCAATTATTGTCAGAAAATGGACATTATTTCTGTCACCTATGTATAAGAAGACAAGTAATTTTTTATCACGACCCAAAAGAGAAATCATGGTTGAAAAGGACCATCCAAGATTAATTTTTCATAGAGAACAGTAAAAAAAAATATAAATTTGCCTGAACATCATCTGTTCTCAAGGGACCTAAAAAAAAGTTAAGTCTCAGAATTTCTCACATACCATTGGTGTCTCAGAGTTTTTACTACCAGAACAATCGTACAATGAGAGCCTTCCAGTTTCAAAGGCAAAATTTATGGATATCCAGGCTTTTTCAAAGTTTTGTGGATCAAGAGCTAAGCAATATTTCTCACGGATTAAATATGATGCAATAACAATTTCATGGACATTGTATATTTTTTCCTATATTTTCAGATTTTGTTTACTCTTTTTCTGTTAACTTAATAAAATACAAGCACGATGGTTTTTTTTTGTACTACACACCCAAAACCAATATATTTTCTTCATTCATTATATATTTTTGTTTTATTTTTAGACTTTAATGTAACATTTTTTAAGGGTCAAAATGATAATTTAACAATTTCTCAGGTTTTAGTGGCATTACATGTTTTCCCCTGTGCACTTCATATGCAAACATATTACCTTTTTTATAGCCCGACGCCATAAAGACGGCTATTAGAGGCAGCATGCACAGAGCGGTTCACGCAGCAGAAGACCGCATGGATACGCGTCGTGTGTGGTCGCGAACTTCAGCATTGAAAGAACAACGGAGAAGAAGAAAAATGCGAACATAATATAAGAAGGCCACTCAAATGCGCATTATTTTACGAATATTGTTAGAAAATTGCTGATGGCATACACCACAATCAAGATGATGGCTAGGTTATTTTATTTATTCATATCTTCTATGAACGGGGAACCCACCGACCAAGCAGACCATCAATACGGATAATATTGACAAATGTTTTTGGAAAAAATAAAGAAAATATTTCCATGAAAACAAACGCCCACGGAAAAAAATGATAAATACCATCCGATTAAGTTTTATGATTTCTATCCACATATTTAGTTTCTAAAAAACTGCAGAGGTACTTTGTTGAAAGTCATACATATCCAACAAACTGTCATAGTAACTGAAATAAGATTTCGGCTGATTGCTCCGGCATGGCTGAAAACTGATCAATTCCCAGTGAGCCCATGATACGTTATCACCAGCTCAGGGCCATAAATTATCCGTTGCGGGTTTCACCCTCCAGTGGATCATGGAGAACTGTAGATCCCCAGGCAATGACGTCAGAGACAAACTCGCAAAGAGTTTCCGAGGCGGTACTGCTGGATCCGTACCCACTTCTCCTCCTACCTTTCTCACAGATTCGTACATGAATTTGCCATAGATCTACTGAACTTCAGGACATTAAATTTTCGTGGGCTACAAATTACAGGCAGTCAAAATGGCAATGTCACACCTATTCATGCGACTAAATAAACGACTTCTCAACCTAAGCAGAAATACCCTCCGAATATAGGTATAATTACGGAATAAATATATTTTCAACATAGGCGATGCGGCACGATAGATCGATGATTTAAAAAAGATGGCTGGATGGATGCGGACTGCACAAGACCGTGATGGTTGGCGCTCTTTGGGGAGGCTTACGTTCAGCAGTGGACGACAATTGGCTGAAATGATGATGATGGTGATAGGAGCCATCGGCAGCCCAGTGTGCAGAGGTTGCTTCGAAACCGAGAAATCAGCTACCCGACGTGAAAAAATCCTCAGAACGATGAAGTTGCCCCGCGATACCTATGTGCGGAGCTACGCTGTCTAACCTAGCCAGGACTCCTACGCACAACGGAGCTGGGAGTTTCAGAGCGGGTAACGGTATCTCAACTATACTCTCTCCGTTGCGGGGGTAGTCTTCTGGACAACTTTTTGTAGCTCTATCGCGTGTTACCAACCCTAGCAACTTTCTTCAACGTCGTTTATAGAAAAGCGTAATCATTAAAACGTTTCTCATTACGAAAAATAACTAGGGCTGGTCGGCGTTTTGAATAGAAGAGATGATACAGCCAATGCCTTGCATTCTAAGGGGGTCAAGATATCCATAAAGAAGGATGGCGTGGTTGGACCCAAGTAAACTAAAAATTAACGGAGCGCCGTACACGGTCTAATTTATATCAGTTATAATAACAAGTTTATAAGTTTTCTACACAAAAAATCTGGAGTTAATAAATGATTGGAATCAAAAGTTATTAATGATTTTAATTTAATAAAAAAATAATCATCGTGCAATTTCCGAACGCAATTTAAACATTCATACACTAATGATTAGGTAAAAGACAGAAGTTCGTTTTCGCTTAGCGAGTTTCCTTCTTTTGTACTCATACATCTTGTCAAAAAGTTGTTAAATATTTTGAAAACAAAACATATAAAATAATGATAAGTACTAACTATTTGATCAGACCGTAAAATGTAAAATAAAAATATGACCAAGATTAATTTATTATGTACGGAATAGATATACGGTAAAACGAAACGTCAGTGTCAGATTAACAATGTTTTTTTTACACTTTTGTGTTCAACGGCTAACGTTAGATACAAGTTATATTTCTGCGATTTTCTGAATTCTTGACGACCTAGCTTTTTCTTTGGACTGATTACCCTGCATATCAACCTAGACTACGGCATTTACCACTAGATGCCGATTTGCAAGTGATTTGAACATTGTCAAAATGTTTGCAATATAGGAAGACATCGCTTGTAGGAAGAAAGTAATCAAATTGCTGAAAGAGTTCGGAGATGAGTGTATCCGCGCGATGTGAGTATATAAATGTAAACTAATTTGTTGAATTTCGTGAACACATAAGTCAAATCACAGATATAGGAAGTGAGCAAAAATATACTTACTCTTATTTGGTCCTGCTCATTTTAACATTAACCATCAGCTAATTCACTGAATATGCCAACATTCTGTGTTATTTTATAAAACTATGCTATACTATAACTGCTTGTGGTATGAGTTCTGCCGATCTAATATATAATTAGCAGTAGGAATATCACAGTCTTCAAGAGTAGGATTTGTCTGTCTTTTATATTTATAAAAAATAATTTTGTCAGTGTCTAGATGTACTGTTGATGGAATGTTTAACCTAACCAGTCTACTTGAGTTACTTAATTAGTGGACTGTTACATCGCACTACTGGCTTGATGTACCCTAAGCCTCTATCATGCACTCAAACCTTAACGTGTCATATGGCCACGCATAGGTAAATAAGTGTAGTATATCAATAAATGCACGCTTGGGACTCGATGAGGATTATATGAATTAGTAGTATTTTATGGGGTGGACACATTGTTAACCCGGAACCTAGATATAATTATAATAAAAACTTAGTGTTTTTTGTGTCTCTTAAACCACGGTAATATTTATTTTCAGATTACTGGAGAAGACTATATTTGTCACTCCAACCCAACAATAATTTAGCCATTGTAATATGTGTGCTGGATGTGGCAGATCTATTTTAAGAATCAGGTTCTTCGACCTGCCAAATAAGAAACGTTATATCTGAAAGATAAGATCCCGACAGGTTGGTTATGAAATAAATATATGTATATTATATCTACCTTTCCATACTGTTATTGTTATATTTGTAATTTTGTCAATTTTTACTGGTATTGTTTCAGTTAACCTTTAACGACGAAATATGCGTGCCATGCTATTTGCGGGCTCGGAGAGTGGTGGAGTTCCAACAGAAGCTCTGCTCTTGTTGTACCTACCTCAATCAGTAGGCCTACATCTTCTCAACAAATAGAGCAAGTGGGTGAAGTTACAGAAGTAGAGGCGGGTCCGTCAACTTCTGGAAATCTATTAGATGAAAGATCTGATGAACAATTATTATTTTTTATTTGTGGCGGGTTTGTTCTTGACTCTAGTTTAGGTCAGAGATGACAGAGATAAAGTCTACGATGGAGCGAGCTTACCCAGAAGGAGCCTGTTCACTCTATTTGAAGAGATTAGGGTTGTAAGCGTTTGGAAACACAGACGCAGGCAGAGAGTTCCACTCCTTTGCTGTGCGCATTATAAAAGACGTTTGGAAACGCTTAGTGCGAATTGGTGGAATAGTAACAAGGTAGGGACGGTAAGATGCAGTGCGTCTGGATGTCCGATGGTAGAAGGGGGCCGGTGGGATGAGGTCGTGGAGTTCTTGGGCACACTCACCGAAGTACAATCTGTAGAAGACCGACAAGCAGGCAACCTTACGGCGATGAGCCAAGCTATGTAGCTTGGCATCCACCAGTTTTACGTCACCGATGAGCCTCTTAGCTCTGCGTTCCACCGAGTCAAGCGCGGCAAGCTGATACTTAGTTGAGCCATCCCAAAGTTGGCTATAATACTCCATGCAGGACCGGACTTGCGCTTTATATAGGGTTAAAAGCTGTCCAGGCCTGAAGTATCGCTTGACCCTATTTAGGATGCCCAGCTTTTTGGCAGCGGTTTGGGCTTTGTACTCGGTGGTGGCGCCGAAGTTGAGACTGGATGTCAACTCCATGCCTACGAGCTCGAGCCGATCAGTCACAGGAACAGATGCACCCCGAAAAGTAGGAGTTTGGTCAAAACGACTCCTTTTTGCGGTAAAAAGACACGCCTGTGTTTTGGTGGCGTTAAAAGTAACCACATTGTCATCACCCCACTGGGAGACAAAGCTTAAGGTCAAATTTGTCCGCTCTACCATGGCCTCTCTCAAGGAACGAACTTCATCCCCGCTGGTTGTTGCGCTGGACAAGTACCTCTCTGAATCCGTACTGTCATCTGTGTACCCAACAAGACCAAGCTGAAGTAGGTCATTGATGTGCAACAGGAGAAGAGTTGCAGAGAGAACAGACCCCTGAGGAACTCCGGCAACAATAGCCATGAGGTCAGAGGAGCAGCCGTCAACGACTACTCGGATTGACCGTTCACTGAGGAAGTCTGATAACCAGCAACAAAAACCAGCTGGGATGCCATAAGCAGGAAGCTTGCTGAGTAGACCTGCGTGCCAAACCCTGTCAAAGGCCTTCGAGATATCAAGCGACACGGCAAATGCTTCGCCGTGTCTCTCGATGGCCTCGCCCCAGAAGTGCGTGACATACACAAGAAGATCGCCAGTTGACCGTCCCCGGCGAAAGCCATATTGACGGTCACTGAGAAGATATCTTATCTTCAAGGTACGTCAGAAGAAAAATAGCTGACACAGATCGACATTGCATATTTTTGGAGTGCAATGACACTGAAAAGCAATGAGTGCCAGAAGGCCTCAGAAAACGTATAATTAAGGATTTTAATTTTTTTATTCCTACAATAAACGCCAGAATTTGTAATTTTCACTTAAGTAGCATTTCATGAATTGTATGCTGTTGAAAACGCAATTTCTACATTTAGTGCCGCGCATATAGAAGAAATTGTGTTTTTGCCATCAGATGATAAAAAACTGGATTCAGGGAACGAACAAATGTCAATGAAGGAATTCAAATAATTGATGAAAAATGTTTGAAAATAATGAGTTGGCACAAGTTGTTCAGCAAAATAATTTAAATATGAGACACACTATGATCCAGAATATAACATATTCAAATATACAGTTCCCTGAATAAATGATTCGGAACTTATAGCTCTTGGCACATACCAAATAAAGCAAGCAAAATCATATGTAAGGGAGCACTTGAGAGCCCACGGAATATATGCTGTAGAAGTTTCCCGAGATCAGACTCCTCTAGAAGGGTTATTTGTTAGCAAGGACCCATTTATTCTATGAGCACGAATTAAATCTAGGCCCTTAGGTAGCAAGTCCTATTACGCATATATTGCAATATATAGGAGGCTGGAGGGGCAAAATGCCATATTAGGTTATTATTGTCATTGCCTCGTAGGGGCACGAACAGTGGGCTGTTGCTCACATGTTATGAGCATTTTGTGGTACATGGGTTATGCCAGACACCAAAGCTATGTTGCTGCACCAGCTTGCTTCTTAGATAATCTCCTGATTAGATAAGTAGATTAGGTACTTCTTTTAAAATATTGTCTTGGAATGCAAAAGAAGATTTAAGGAAGGTACAATGCAATGTTTGTATGTCATGACTATTTTAAAAGTTATAACATAATAAAGAAAAGATTTTAAAAATAAGGTTGTTGTTTTATTTATCAAACCTCTAGTTAAATGTAGAAAGATACACATCAAATGTGCTTTTATAGAATGTTCCAGGAAATCTAAAGCTGACTTTTTATTCTGTATTATCATGCAAAATTATGTATCTGGCAAAGACCTGATATAGGATCGGAATTAAAATCTCTATCAATGATACCTATATTGATAGAGATTTTTATTCCGATCCAGCACCATTTTGATAGGCCATGAGAGGATGGCCTAGAAGTATATGGGGACAATAATCTTGGGGTATTGATAATACCTTTTTCCCGTGAAGCATCAACAGGGGAAAAGGCGTGAGATAATGTACCTATTACTTAAGTATGTATAAGCCATTCTACTACTAAATCATAACCAATAAGTGCGTGCCTTAATGTAGTTTCGATTATTTTAGGTTTAAGCTTAAACCTTTCATATCTTTTTTCTCCAATCTTCTTCAACCTACCTTCCATTTGCTTTTTCGTTAGTCTTAAGACGTTCTTTGACTATACACCAGTTTCAACAAGGCACGCTACCCCTATCAATGGGTCCACGATTACATGCAATCTCGCCATTCTTCTTTTGCCTTTGAAACTGGAAGGCTCTCATTGTACGATTGTTCTGGTAGTAAACCTCCCAGACACCAATGGTATGTGAGAAATTCAGAGACTTCAACTTTTTTTAGGTCCCATGAGAACAGATGTTGATGATGATGTCCAAGCAGAATTTATAATTATTTTTTTTTTTATTTTATTGTTGTCTATGAAAAATTAATCTTGGATGATCCTTTTCAATCCTGATTTCTCTTTTGAGTCGTGATAAAAAAGGACATGTCTTCTAGGAGTCTAGGTGTCGGTGTCGGTCTGTCTAGGTGACAGAAATTACATTTTCTGACAATGATTGATGTAAATTGAATTAAATTTTCATGTAATCTAAACACACGCCGCACAACAAAACAGACAAACTCAAACTCAAAACATTTATTTCAAATAAACCATTTATAGGCACTTTTAAATTGTCATTGCACGTTCCAAAGCGTAGATCTCTATGGAGAAAAACGTGCAAGAAACTCCACGGACACTCTTTTAAAAATAGTCGTTACAAACATGTAGTCACCACTATATCAGGCTTATTGGCAACAATAGTCCTGTCAGTGATGATAGACCGATCCCAATACAATGTGCAATTGCCACTTTCGAGAATTGGGTCGGGCACATACCTATAGTACGGTACTTCCGATTGCACAAGATTGTATTTAAGAGCATGTTGCTGGTGGATAATCCTTGCTACAAGGTTGTGCCTGTGCAAATAGCTCTCCGTTAGCCAGACTAGGACAACCGGAAATAATGTGGCGGATAGATTCCCCGGGCCGGTGACATGCCCGACATATGTCAACCGTAACGTCCTTCACAATATATTTCCGACAGTTGTTCCTCATCATAACTTATTTAACTTTATTTTATTATTATTTTTTGCTTTTCCGTTTTTTCAATTTTATTTTTAAATAAGTACTAATTCAACATTATAGATTAATGTATCTTCTTCTTGAAGTCCGAAATATTGTCCCCGTAAATCGAAAAGTCACTGAGTCGCATTCTGAGTCGAAAAATGGCCAAAATGAGTTACTAAAGTCATTTAAACCACATTTTTACACAAATGCCTAAAAAAAGGAGTGTTATGTTTTCAGAGTTCATGTATGTATGTATGCATGTATGTTTGTGAGTTTCTTTATTCCATCATAACTTCTTAACGCTTTAACCGATTCCGATGTATGTAGTTTCGTTAGAATCGTTGCCATGGATCATGAAACAAACTGTTATTTTTTTTTTTCATGAAAATTTGCCGACATATACTATCATCGTCTAGAGCTTGCTTAGTGCATTACAAAAATATATGACAGTAGTATTCAATACCCATTCAATTGTTAATAAATTTAGAAGTTTTCGTCTCTAAACTTGCTTCCTTTCTAGAAACACAACATTATTATACGGATACTGTATGAGAAAAAAAGAATATTTTCTTTCCTTTAGAGTGGTGATCAGACGTATTCCGGAGTCGATGCCCGTAGGACTTTCTTCATGATCTCTTACCCCAAAATATCCATACCCGCCGTTTATGGCTTACACTTAACGAGAGGTGGGCAAGTATACGTAAGCATGGTGCTTGTCATATGTGAGCCCCCGAAGGCTACTACCCAATCATAAATATATGTATGTATACAAAATTCTTCCCTTACTGAGAGATTGCGTGACTGAGTGATTGACAGATAACGCACAGCCGAAACTGCTGCTCGTAGGAAGCTGAAATTTGTCATGTAGGTTCCTGGGGGATTGTAAGGAGGCATTAATAGAGGACTTTATGAAATTCCTAAGGGAACGGGAAAAACTGGGATATGGCGCGCGCATGAAGTCGTGGACAAAATAGCTTTTGCCCGCGACTTCATACGCGCATATCCGTTTTAAGATCTAGCTAGATTAAATCGGGCTGTTTACTCTCCACAGTGTTAAAGAAGATTCATTAGGTAGGCTTTGGAGCTCAGTAGGCCGCTGCAATTACAATTTAACCAATCGGGGTATCATAGACTATCGACGTAGTGCGATTGCGGTGCTCTTGACTGAACGATGAACAAAATGGGTCATTCTATTGAAGTTTCCGAAGTCTGCATAAACCTGAACTTTAGAACCTAAAACGCCGCGATTGTCTTGGCAACCGACTGAACACATAGGTACACTACCATTTCAATGCACCATAGTTCAAGGACAGTGTCACCGTTGCGAGCTATACGGCCATTTGGAACGCCATTCGTGACTCGCTTTGTAACTTCCAGATACGTCAAGGAGTGAGCATGGCACTGCGAATTGCCCCCGTCCCCAGGACCGCGCCCAATGCACAGTACCATTAAGTTGTGTTCTGTGCGGACAGTTTGGGCACCCAGCTAACTATTGCGGCTACTCTAAAGCTCGATCTCAAACTGGTTTAGCATACCAACGGCGAAGAAGTCAATCTGTGACGATCCCATCCTCCCAAGTGCACAGTTATCTCACAGAGAGATCCCAGATTTCGTGGCTTCCCAATTCCCGTCCATCACAACGCTAATGGCTAATCCCATTAGGCTGCCTGTCCATTGACGCGAGGGAGTAATGCGGAACCGAGTTGCTGACTGTGTCTGTCCATTAATGCGGAGCAAGGTAGTGTTGAGTAAAGGTGGAGACTGCGTGAGCGGCGGGCGGCGGGAGATCAGTTATACGCGAAATTCTCCGCTCCGCTTCCTCTCTTCGGTTCCCGGTTTTTTTATTTTTTGAACTATTTTGTCAAATCTCTGTCCACTGAAGCGGGGCGGGTATTTTATTCAATTCCATTGGTAAATATTGGCACAGCTCCGCTCCACTCGTATTCTATCTGCCCCATTGGACATTCAGCCTTACCTACAGCGCCATTTCCAGCGCCTGTGGCCCCATTGGCCCAGCCGCATGCAAACCCACGCTACCCTCTCACCTCCCTCTACCCCAGGGCAACGACTTAGTGTCACCCAGTTACCCTGGACGCCTATAAGATATGTCTTATACTCGCCGCCAAACCCATGGTTAATGAGCTTCGGGATTCAGTAGGCAAACTCGATCTAAGGCTAGTGGCCCCGACGGAATACCGGCAATTGTTTTGAGGACTTGTGCGCCTGAGTTGTCTCCAATCTTGACACGCCTATGTCGCCTTTCGTTGAAAAGGGAGGGCAACTGCCCAATAGTAGATATTCAGACTGTTGTATATTATGTTCAAAAAGCACGAAGAACTTTGATACCGTGATGCTGGATTTCGCGATTTCGCTACGTTGATTTTTGTATTAATGCCGCCACAAGGCATTATACAATCTCATTTCATGACTGCCCGACAGGGTCCATAATGATATTCTATTTTATTATACATTATTTTCTATTGCAATTTTTAAACAAATGACATTATATCCTATTAATGATAATAAATAAATAACATTCTATTCTATTGATGATAATAAATAAATTACATCCTTTTACATTGATAATAGCAAATAAGTGACATTTCTGTTCTAATAATAATAATAAATAAATGACATTCTATTCTATTAATAATTATAATAAATAAATAATATACTATTCCATTAATAATAATAACTAAATAAAGAAATACCATAAAGTTCTTAAGAAAGGGTCTAGGTTTAGTTATCCAGAATGGTACACATCTGATTTGATAAGTGATATCAAACTCAAGTGGCGTTATCATAAATTATATAAAACAAATGGTTCCCGGTATGAAAGGTTTTCTCGGTATCGAGCTCGAGTGATAATTAAAATCGCTTCAACATATGAAGCCTACCAAAACAGACTTCAGAAAAACCTTAAAAGTGATACGAAGTCATTCTGGAGCATGATAAGAAGTAAACAAGCTAGCCGCAATAAACCGAAAGTCACGAAGGACGGCTTATTGTTGAAGGATGAGGAGTGTGCAGAATGTTTCGCCTCATATTTCCACTCGGTGTACAGCCGGCAGCAGCCAACGCTGAACCCGCGGGCCGCGGAATGCGCGGGCCGCGGGGCGGCGGGGGCGGCGCGCGTGCATGTCGACCGCCTTAGCGCGCGAGACCTGCGCGCGGCGCTCCTGCGCCTCAAGCCCAAGCGCTCAGTAGGCCCGGACGGCATACCACCTTACATTGTCATTGATTGTCGTATGGTTTTTGAGGAGCCCTTGTTGTACATTTTGAACTTGTGCTTGCAGGAGGCTCACTACCCGGAAAAATGGAAGATTACGCGAGTTATCCCAGTTCCTAAAAGAGGTGCGGTTTCTGCCGTGAGTGGATACCGACCGGTGGCAGCACTGTCTGCGTTCGCCAAGGTATTTGAGTCAGTATTGCATAAGAGTATCTATACGCAAGTGAGCTCTTGGTTATCGGATGCACAGCACGGTTTTCGGCCGGGTCGCAGTACGGAGGGCAACTTGCTTTCTTTTGTTACTTACTTGTCACCCGCTATTGACGCCGGGGGGCAGGTGCATGTGGCATATTTTGACTTCCGGAAAGCTTTTGATACTGTGGATAATGATGTACTTTTATGCAAGCTCGCTGCTGTGGGGTTCACACCGCACTTGCTTAAGTTTTTTGCGATTTACCTTGGCGAGCGACGACAGTACGTCGAGTATGCAGGACATGACTCCAGGCCCTACTTCACGTTCTCAGGGGTAAGTCAAGGGAGTAATATCGGGCCATTGGAATTCATATTGGTAGTGAACGATGTGCCAACTGTGGTCAAAGAGGCGAAGTGTCTGTTGTTTGCGGATGACTTACAGCTATTTTTAGCGGTTTAAGATGAGGCAGATTGTAATCGGCTCCAATCAAATATTAATAATGTAGTCCAATGGAGCAAATCTAATAAACTCCATTTTAATATCAACAAGTGCTGTGTGATGAGTTACAGCCGTGCGCGTGCTCCATTACATCATCAGTACGAGATGGACACCGAGGTACTGCCGCGCGTCACACAGATGCGGGACCTGGGCGTGCAGATGGTGCCGGAGTTGACGTTCCGCAAACATATAGTTGAGGTGTGCGGCAGGGCTTTCAGAAATCTCGGTTTTATCTTGAGACAATGTAAGGATTTTAGCGATATGGCTGCTGTGAAGGTTTTATAGAATGCTCTGGTACGGAGCCACCTGGAAACCAGTGCAATTATTTGGAATCCTCATGAGGGAAAGTACAGCCTCATGTTGGAGAAAATACAGAACAAGTTTGCGAGGTTTCTGTATTTAAAGGAATATGGGGTTTACCCTTTTTATCCCCTCATGTACCCGAGTCTGTTCGTCCTGGGCATGGTCGGGTACACTAGGCTGGCTGTAAGAAGAGACGTGGCGCTGGTCAAGTATGTGTCTAGCGTACTACTAGGTTTGCTGCACCACCCAGAGGTGCTGGAGGCGCTGCGGCTGCGCGCGCCGGACGGGTGCGTGGGTGCGCGCCGCCGCCCCGCTCTGTTAGACGTACCATTGGCGAGGACGAATTTATTCAAGTTTGCCCCTATGTCGCGAGCCATACATTTAATTAATGATAAATCAGTCACATCGGAAGATATATTTTGCCAAAACCTTCCGAGATTTATCAAAGCAGCGCAAATTTAATTGAAAAAGGTCTGGACATTTAAATAATAATTTAATTTAATTTTAGTAATGATGATTGCTGTAATGTATATTTTTTGTAATATGTAAGTTATAACATCGTCTTGGAGCAATCTGTAAAGGTGTTATAATAATTCAATGATAAAATAAATAAATAAATATACTATTCTATCAATAATAATAAATAAATGACACTGTATTCTATTAATAATAACTAAATAATATACTATTCTAATAATAAAAAAATGAATTAAAAATAGACTAGGTATTCATATAAAAATAAATATAAAATCAAAACATACTATATGTTAAATATATGCACTTATGCAGAAAATGCAAGCGAATAAACAATAAAACAACTAATATGTAATTTAATCCAAAAATAAATATTTGGGCAATAATAGTAATAATACGTTTAAAATATTTAATAAAAGGATACGTTGAACAGGAAATAATAAACATTTATTTTGCAAGAAAAGTTATTTAAAGCGCTCTTCCTCTCTCCTAATTATTTAAAGTTTTGCTGTGCCCGACAGGGTCCATAATTTGTTTCTATTTATTCTTTTTACCACCTGTATGTGTACATTATGAATTGCAATAAACGATTTGAGATTTGACTCCGTTATATGAGTAGACGATCGCAATGCCATACATTCCTCATGGAACTGCTATATAACTAATGCCAGAGGCACGGTCCACACGTCGCCTCACTTAGGTGAAATCCACCTCAGTCTCATCTGCTAACACAACGGCGGTGGCGTTTCGACTCATTTACAGATCACATACTTACCATTCGTCACGAATAATAGTACGAGTGAAGTCACAGTGACAGATGACAATCGCTAGAAAGCTTATGATGATGTGCGCGTGCACGACGAGTGGTGGGAACTAAATGGAAGCTGATGTAACTTGGTCATGGTAAAGTCCAGCGGCGCATGCTACCACCCAGATTATGTCAGGCTATGACAGTTCACAAGCTATAAGGAACGGCTTTGTCCAGAGTCGTCGTAGATCTAGGCTCTACCATGTACGCCAAGGGCTGAGCTTATGCGGACTTAGTCGCGTGTGATAGCTAGAAGACTTGGCAATTAGTTTTTTAAATCCACGTAAGCTTATCCATGAACTACGTTATAAAAAGTCTCTTAATATATTAAATCACCTCAGAAAACTTAGTATCAATGTGGTACCAATCAAAAATCAATTTAGTTTCGCATTACTTATTCAATCCAAAAATTGTTTTATCACTAAAAGGTATGAAATAAAAACAAATAATTAAAAAAATTAAAAGACACGAAATATGTACGTCGCTGCCGGAGGACCCAAAAAAAACCAAAATGATTTTCAACTAACTTTAATCAAGGTAAAATTACAATATTGAATTATAACTAAATTAAATTCCTATTCCGATCGATGCTAGATACAGAATGTTCAATTACATATCATTGCTAAAAACGTAAGCGTCCGGTAAACAGGGGCATCGTGTGACCGCGCGTCACTATGCGGCGTCAGCGCTTTGGGGCGCGCGTGTAAGGCTGTTTCCATGCGCGGTATCTAGGTTGGTGCGATGTTGCAGTTTAGGTGTTGGCACATACTATAACACCTCCACCGTCAGATCAGCAATTATTTTTGAAGTTTGAACTGAGAAAATATTGCTGAATGTGTCTTCGATGCTCCAGATGCTCCAGGCTCTGCATAAACCTTGTCCTCTGTAGATTGTTTCTCAGCTCCGGACTTTGACTTCTTACAGCGCCTTATAGCGATGAATGAACTCAGTGCGAGTGCACTTGATAGTATGATGTAAAACGGGATCGTAGTATGATATAAGTAATCTGATGATAGCGGTTGCACACGCAGAGGAGGCTGCGACATTATTTTATATTGAGCGTCGTGTAGTTTGGTAAGATCAATCGAGTTTAGGTTGACTTGTACTGGTTCTGGGTGGCCTTCCGTGATGTAGTTTAGTTTCGTAATTTTGATGGGTTGTCCTTCCACATGATCGTTGAGATTGGTGATAGTAAATTCTGAGGTGTACAGGAAACAATTAATGGGTATGGTAGCCAGATAACTGCCATTCAGTAGGATGTATTCCTCTCGTCCGCATAAGGTATGTATTCGCGTTGTGTTGGGAAATGATATCACGTAGTGCTTCTCGTCTAACTCTTCCATAGCTATTCTTGATAATGATGTAGTTACGATTTCGCAGCTTCCATCGAGGGACTGGTCCATAATAAGCTTCTGTATACAATCTGGGGCTTGCCGCAACTGATGATTCATCTTATCTCCACAGAGATACCAATTGTTGTACTTCGGGCATTCTGCCTCTATATACACATAACCGTACCTGCTTGTTGCAATCAAAGGGTAAGGAGGGATAAGGGATTGCCTAAATTTATTAGGGGCTATTGATAATTTATAAAGATCGTATGTTTCTGTAGCAAATATTGGGAATTTAAATATAATTACTATTTGACTGCCTGAATAGTAATAACCTGGTTTAATAATATCGTAGTATTCTCTAAGTTCTAAATCTATTACCTTATCTCTACCGTAGATTCTAACTAATCTGTCGATCATATGACGTAACACTACTATGCTAATCATGGAATGATGTGCGCTTGAGCTATGAATAAATGCTAACATATTTTCAACTCTTACTAACTCGTTTAATATTTCATCTAGATTTTCGGCTAATATAGTTAAACACTGTCCGAATTTAGCAAATCTTATGAGGCTATAGTCTTTGTAAGCATTTCGGTCTAACAGTACTTTTAGCGTGTCATTAATTTTAACTTGGTTAGCTACTAATTGCATGATAACATCGGAATGCTGGGCCATCCATTCTTTACTGATACTTATATGATTATTTAGCTCCTCAGAGGTCTTGTAGCCATTTTCCTGAAGGATTTTAATAGTGTTATCGTATCTGACCGCGTCTGAGTAATCTAAATTTCCCGTGACGCTTTTTATTATAGAGCCTAAGCCATCTATGAGACCTCTCTTTACACGACCTGGTTTTATCGTTTCTAGTTGGCGTGTGACGCTTTGCAATTTTCCCGAAAGGTATTCTATTTGGATTTCATATAGCATATGCGTGTTATTGTCTAGTTCCTGCCTAAAATTTTCTAACTGATCTTGTAACGTACTGATATTTGAGTCGATGTCTTTAATTTGAATATATTGTAGGAAGGTATGGTAATGTGTTATAAGTTTAGTTGCACCAAGTCGAAAAGGAAGTAATCCTGGGCCATCGTCCAGGCTTTCAAGTGTTATCTTCTGGTTTGTTTCCTGGGCTGCTATCAAAGGAGCAGTCAGGACCAGTAGCACCCTGCAACAATAGAGCGCTTTTAGGTACTCTTTTTAACCGGCTTTTAGCGACGGGGCCTCGTTTTTTAGATGTATAGATGTGTATAGGGAGGTCGGCTAATACGGTATCTTGAGTGTATCTGGGGGCTAACTTTTGACGACTTGCTAAGGGGTTGCTGACAAAGATACGTTGTTGAGGCTGATATTCGATTTCGGGCTCGCGAGTTTTGTTCCGGTTTTCTATAATCTTAGTACGATTTACGAGGGAAGACTCGTTTATTAAATTATAGACCAACTTAATCTTTTCTTTATGATTTTGTGTGTATTGCTGTAGGAGCAGTTTATTTAAGTCTACGTCGAAGGGATCTCGCGGGTCGAAGTGTCCGGTTATAATATCAAATGGTCGACATTTAGTGAAGCTATGTATTGTGCTGTTGTATGCTAGAATTGCGTACGGGACGAGGTTGATTACGTCATCGTCTTTATGAGTAAGTTTTAAAATACGTAGGTGTTCTAATAAGGATGAATGAAAGCGTTCTACAATCCCATTGTCATTAGGGGCATGGGGCAGAGTTCTATGGTGAATTATTTTATGTAAGTTAATAAATTCGTTGAATAATTGGTTGGTGAATTCCGTACCGTTATCTGATACTATAGTTAAAGGCAGACCATGATGCGTGCAGAATTTAAGTAATGCTTGTAACACACTAACAGCTGTACCATCTCGTATATAGTAGGCCTGTGCGTATTTAGAGAATACGTCTACGATTGTTAAGTACTTTTCATTATGAATTGATAACAAATCCATATAGAATAGAATAGAATAGAATAGAATCTTTATTTGCTTAGAATGTAGGTACATAAAAATAAGCTGGAAAATAATATATACGAATCCATGTACATTCTGCCTTAATATAGCATGCAAATATAATACATAGCAGAGAATAGTAAGCATAGGTATTACAAAGAATTATCATTTAAGAAATCCTGAACAGAATAATAACATTTGTTTTCAAGTAATTCTGTGAAATGTTTTTTAAATTTTTGCAACGGTAAGTTTTTCATTTGTTCAGGTATTTTATTAAAGATTACAGGAGCCATACAAATCACATTTCTTTTCAATAAGCTAGTTTTAAATACACCCGTGCATAATAGATTCTGGTATTGAGATCTCATAGCTGTAATTCGTTTTCTAGTTTCTATTAAAGTTGAAAATAGACATCGATTTGTTATTACGAATATTGCTAATTCGAGTATATAGAGACATGGGAAGGTTAATAATTTATGAGACTTAAATATAGGAACGCAACTGTCTGTTACTTTAAGACCAAATATAGCTCTCAAACAGCGCTTTTGAGCTTTGAAGATGCTTTCTCGTTCACTACAGTGACCCCAAAATATTATACCATATCTTAATATGGAAATCACTAGACCATGGTAGGCTACTAATATTGTCGGTAGATTTACTTTTTTCGATAGATTATGCAACATAAATGCAGCTGTACTAAGACGTTTACATATATCTTCTGCTTGCGGCTTCCAGGTTAGCTGGCTGTCAATTGTGATTCCTAAAAATTTTGTACTAATAACTGTCTCTATAGTTTGACCATTATAGTTTATATTCATATCTCCCGTAGATATTCGTTGGTAAAAATTCATGATTTTAGTTTTTTGGATGTTAATATCTAAATTATTATTGTCAAGCCACTTTATTAAGCTACTAATTGTATTGTTAATGTCACTTAAATATGATTCTTTTTTGTTACATGAGACAATTGATGTGCTATCATCTGCAAATAGTACCATCGGATAAGGTATATGACGTGGCAGGTCATTTATATATAATAAAAATAACAAAGGTCCGAGCACGCTTCCCTGCGGGACACCATATTTTATTTCTCTAAAAGACGATAGAAATTTTAATTCTCTTCTAGATTCCAAACACAGGCTCGATACCTCCGTACATTGTCTACGACCTTTTAAGTACGTTTTTATTAAATTAAGGGCATTGCCACGAATACCGTATGCGTAAAGTTTGGTTAGAAGAGTATCGTGATCTACACAGTCAAAAGCCTTCGACATATCTGCATATATTGCGCATACAGGTATTTTAGAGTCCACTTTTGGCATTATTTTATGGAGAAAGTCGAAAATAGCCATGTTGATGTTTTTATTTTTTCTAAAACCCTTTTGTTCGTCACATAGTATGTGGTGTTTTGTTAGAAAATTGTAAAGCGATTCATAGATAAATTTTTCTATGATCTTTGAGAAGATGGGAATTAGAGCAATTGGTCTATAGTTTGCCATTTCGTCTTTATCGTTCTTTTTATAAATTGGTTTAACTATAACAGTTTTAAGACTTTCTGGAAATACTCCAGAGTATATACTTGCGTTAATGATATGAGCAAGAGGCGCAGCTATACAGTCAGAAACAAATTTTACAACTGTGGTTGAGATGCCATCATACCCAAAGCTCTTTTTGTTTTTTAAGTTTCTTATCACACGTGTGACATCTTGAGGAATAACTGGATTCATAAAAATTGAATGTGGGTTGATAGTTATGTTGATTTTGTCACCTGAAGTACGTTTTGGTCTATCCGAAATCTGGTCTATGAAGAAATTGTTGAAAGATTCAGCTATTTCATTAGGATTTGATATATTTTTTTTCCCTTTTTTTATTTGAGAAATGGGTTCTCTTGCAATTTTATTATTATTAATAATTTGCCAGGCAGTTTTGGATTTATTTTTGGAGTTATTTATTAGGTAGTTATTCTGAGCTTTCTGGGTTAGTTTAATGATTTTCTTAAATCTCTTTGAGTAATTATTAAATTTCTTTTTATTTTCACTAGTTGGTTTTAGTCTCTGTTGCCACAGTAATTGTCGTTGTTTTTTGCTACATATTCGAATCCCCCGAGAAACCCATTTCAATTTTTTTTCAGATCTTACAGTCACTAATTTGTGAGGGAAACAGAGATCATACAAAATTAGGAAAATTTCTAAAAAGTTATCGTAGGCTTCGTTAGAATCTTCAGTGCTACATACATCAGAAAACGATAGGCTTTGGAGATGTGTTCTAAACTTTTTAAGATTTTCCTCAGTTATATCTCGTCTTAATACTCTCCACGATTTTATTTGTCTGGGTTTATTAACTTTTATCTTCATTATTTGAGCTGTATGGTCAGACAATCCGAAATCGATTACTTCATGTTGGCAGTTTTGTTTAAAATTGTGTGCAAAATTATCTAGACAAGTATTGCTGATAAATCGAGTCGGTTGATTAATTTCTAATTTGAGGTTGTAGCTTCTGAGAAAGCATTCAAATTCTACTGTCATTCTATTCCTGTTTAAAACATCTATATTAAAGTCTCCACATAAAATTACTTTTTTGAAAGGTTTGATACACACTTTTTTCAAAATAAGATCTAAGTTTTCATAAAACTTACTTAGGTTACACAATTTAGGAGGTCTATAAACACATATAATTATAATTTGTTGTGAAGGTAATTCTATGGCACAACATTCCACTATTCCCGATATCGAGCACTTCATTATGTCAGGTAGTTCTTTATATTCATGTCCAGCTCTTATTAGGATACAGGCACCACCACGTTTACTATTCTGCCTAGAATAACATGCTGCTAACTTGTAATTAGGTATATATAATAATTTTTCTTGGCCTGACATTATAAAATGCTCGGTTATACACATTACGTCCACAACTTTCTGTTTACTTGACAATTCTTGGATGTAAATATTCAATAAGTCTGACTTGTTTAGAAGTCCGGCAATGTTTTGGTGCAGAACATACATGTTATCAGAGAAAAAACTCACGACCTGGGGACACGGTGCTAATAGTAGTAGCCTCACATTCTGTGAATGAGCTCTCAGATATAGTTAGCAGTAGACTGTGGAATATATTGCGCATTCCACGGTCATTTAACTTTCTAGTGATTTTTGAGAACATACTAAAATCATAACGCAAACCCAAATTAGAGTCAAATGGAATTGCATAGCCATGTGTCTGTAAGTCTAGTTGTAATAAGTTGTTAAAAGTCTCTATACGCCAATTAAACATATTCGAGTAATTACCTAACTTAAAGGTGGGGACACATAAAATAACATTCGTATGGTTAATCTCTTGTAGTATCTTCCTTACCCCCGTTATTATTTCTACATAATTGTTGGTTTTTTTGAAGTCTTCCTCTCCAACTAGGATGACACAATGATCATTCATTGTGTAGTCCACAACTTTTTCATGTAGGTTAGTAATAAGTTGTAATAATCCACAGTTTGGTGAGATGTAGTGACATGTCTGACAGTTTTGAAATGTGGCCTCTGCGATGGATATAATATTATTCATTTTATTAGCACTAAGAATGCATAGTTTACTCCTGGTGGATTCTGATTTGGTAGCCTCTGTGTCCTTTCTTCGAGTTATTTCCTTTTTTGACGTGTATATAGAACAGTCTTTACGTGTGTCTGGTTTGTCCGATGTAAACTGTTTATTGATTGGCTTCTTTTGTGATTTTATTTGAGAATTTCTCTGTGAAGTTATACTTGGTGAGTTTTTACTAGGAGATCCTGCTATATTTGTTTCTGTTTGTGTCTCCTTTGTATTTGAACATTTTTTTGCGCTTTTTTTTGGTGTTGTTCTTAGTTTGACTGGGCTGTTAATCTTTTTGAGAAGCTCGTTTCTTTTACGTAATTCTTCATTTGTTTGCTTTAGGTTGTTATTTTCTAATGACAATAGTTCAATTTCTTTGTGCGCACCATTTAATTGGGAGGTTAGTTTTTCGATTTCATTTGTTAATGTTTTAATTTTTGAGTCATCTTCGTCCTCGGACAAATCAGGCATGCTATTAATGGTTTCATTTATTGTTTGTGAACCATTACTAACATCTGGTTCCGAGCGAGTGCGCGTGCGACGGAACGTGATATTTTCTAAGAAGTTCATGATTTAAGTTTTTCCAAATAATATTTATTTCAAAAATATTTTCTTGAAATGAGATTCGAACCCGAGCCTCTTTACGTCGAAGTCTGACGTGTTGCCAAACTGGCTATCTGTGCAGTTGCTGTAGAGTCAAAATACCAGGTCGTATTAAAGTTTTATACTTATTCCCTGAGTAATAGATGTCGCTATTTACAAACTCAATTTCCGATTTGTTAATTATGAGTCCGATAACATTATCGTTGCACTGTGACAACAGTTGTTAGTGGTTTATGACGTTTTAGATAGATGGCGTTGTCATAAGGCGAAGTGTCGAAGTCACGTAGGTGTAGTATTTGAATAAAAAACGATTTTTTGCTTGTTACAATTTTTGATTAGACCACTGTTTTATCACCACTGTCTACAGATAGTTCAAAATTATGATTGTTTTGTGGGTTGTTGTTCTTAAATTCGAATGTTTACACTGGTATAACTTATATTTTTGGTCACTGTTTACACATTTGAGAAACAAAGTTTGTGTAGTAACCCGGTGTTTTTCATAAAGGATAACACTGTCACTGCTAGTTCTCGAGTCTATAATCACTTTTATGAATAATACATTGCTTAAATACTGGGTTTACTATTATTTAAAAATTATTTATACGAGCACAATCACATCTGATGTTTACTTGTCAGCGCCATCTGACGGATATATATGAACGGTATCAAATGGTTTGGTGGCCGGAGGTACTATGTTAAAGCATTGTTTTATAGGATGACGGTCATACTTTGCTTGGCCACAGATAGTACAATCATTGATGAATTTTGTTATCGCATCTTTCATTTTTGGCCAGTAGTAACGCTCAGAGAGAGCTAAGTAGCATTCATTTATTCCACGGTGGTTTGTTTTCCCATCATGGTAATGCTTAATGATCTCCTGTTGCCTTAAATATTCTTTTACATTTTCGACCTCTTTTTTGGCTAAAACAAGGTTCATCGCTGAACTTTTAAATTTATCCTGAATTATGGGTATAATTTGATACATTGCTAGAGGCGGGTTTATAAACAACGCAGTCTTAACTTTAGGGTTAACGTATTCTTTGATGACTTGTATTATATCTGATTCTAAGTTAGATTGGGAGACTTGGACGGCCGTTCTTGTATGTGTATCAAAGGGTTTGGATGCTGTAGGGCGTTTTTTTATATCACCAACTACCGTTATAAAAATCTGTCTATGAAATTTGTTTAATGGTTGATCAACGATCGGGATTTCGAGGATGGGGTTTTCTTGACTAGTATGGGCTGATACTGTTGAGGAGTTATCTATTGAAGGCGGGCGTTCGGAGGCATTTACTATCAAAGAACTAGTTTCTTCGTTATGTATTTGAATGCGAGATAGAGCGTCGGCGTTTGTGTTACTTGAACCTTTTTTATATATAACGGTAAAATCGTATTCGGATAGTTTAAGCTTCCATCTGGTTAGTCTAGAGTTGGGCTCTTTCAGGTTCATGACCCACTGGAGTGGCTTGTGGTCTGTAATGATCTTAAATTTTCTTCCGAACAAATACGGTCTAAAGTATTTGGTGGCCCAAACGATTGCAAGGAGTTCCTTTTCAATCGTACTATAATTTGTTTCACTCTCATTGAGAGTACGGGATGCGTAACAAACTGGTTTGTCTGCGCCAACCGTTCCCTGTGATAGAATGGCACCTAGCGCAACGTTAGACGCATCCGTGGTTAAAATAAAATCTTTATGGAAGTCAGGGTATTGCAAAATTGGATCGTTAGTTATTAGGGCTTTACATTTTTCGAAACTTTCAGTGTATTCGGAATTAATTATCACTTTTCTTCCCTTTTTTAAACATTGTGTTAGAGGTTTAGTTACGCGCGCGAAGTCCGGGATAAATTTTCTGTAGTACCCAACTAAACCAAGGAATTGTTTAATTTCTTTAGGGGTGGTTGGAATAGGGTAGTTTTGGATAGCAAAAATTTTATCTGGGTTCGGTTTGATGCCTTCTCTTGTTATTACGTGACCTAGATAGGATGTTTCTAGTTTAAGGAATTCCGACTTGTCTAGTTGTATTTTAAAGTTAGATTCTCGTAATTTGTTGAACACTTTTTCAAGGTTAACTATATGTTCCTGTAAAGATGTGCTGAAGACCACGATATCGTCCAAGTAGACGAGGCAGACCGTGTTCTGAAGGTCCTTGAGGACATTATCCATAACACGTTGAAATGTTGATGGCGAATTTTTCAAACCCATGGGCATTCGTAAGAATTCGTAATGACCATTTTCCACATTGAATGCGGTTTTCGGGATATCAACGGGGTCCATCTCGACCTGATAGAATCCGCTTGCAAGGTCGAGGGTTGTGAAATATTGGCAGTTTCCTAGTTTATCCAGAACGTCATTGATGTTCGGTATGGGATATTTATCGTCGTGGGTTTTTTCGTTTAATTTCCTAAAGTCGACTACTAGGCGCCACTTGGCTTTCCCGGAAGCGTCTGCCTTCTTCGGGACGACCCAGATAGGCGAGCTCCAGGCGGACTCAGATGGTCTTATGATACCCTGATCTAGCATTTTGCCTATTTGGTCTCTGACTTCATCTCTGTGTACGTACGGATATCGATAGCTTTTTGTATGAATCGGAACTTCATCAGTTGTTCGAATGCGATGTTTTATTTTGTTAGTAAATGTTAAAGCCTCTCCGTCTATATAAAATATATCAGCGTATTTGCCACATAAGGTTTCTAAATTAATTCGTTCTTCGTTATTGAGATGGTCTGTCCGCAAACGCGATATAACATCTTTCGCTCTAGCTGACTCAATATTCGCGTGTTGAATATTGCAAGATTGTTGTTCGGTACGCGTGCACTGGATATTATAGGTCTCCGCGTGTACGGCACGATCCATTGAAAATATTAAGTCATGTGAGGTAGGGTTAATGACCTCCAAAAGTCCGCGGTTATTTGTTACCGTAGTTAAGCAATCTCTAATTACACAATTCGCTATAGTCTGCTCAGGAATTAACGCATCGCCGTCATGTAAGTTGATCGGTACCCTCAGTATTTTTGATGAGTTGGCCGGTATAACGTCTTCGTACAAATTTACGTTACGCGAGTTGTACATACTGATTGTATTAGTAGAATTACGAGTTATTAATAGTTTGTCTTTAAGGTCGATTTTGGCTTCCCATTTTTCTAGTAAATCTAAACCTATAAGTCCGTCGAAATAGTTATGAAATTTGTAAATGAATAACTTAACATCATCGTGCTCTTGGAATTCAGTGAAAGTTGGAATGCTTATAGAATAGTCATTTCTTGTTGTGGCATGTACATTTGTGACCTCAAAGGGATCAAAATTTAAAGGGAAATTACTATAGAATGTTTGAACAGCTTCCGGGCTAATAAATGACTGATTTGCGCCCGTATCGATCAGTAATCTCAAGGGTGGTTGTGAGATCTGAATGAATGGAAGCTGTCTTTGGGTCTGTAAATTCAGTTCTATTTTAATTTGTCTGATTTCTCCTGCTTCTGAAAATCCTGCTCGCTATCGGATTTAGATGTAGACGGTTTAGATTCATTAGTAGAAGCGGCCGGATAATCTACAGCGAGATTTTCGTAGTTTGAATTGGTGCCTACGCAATAGCTTGGTTCTATGTTAAAATAATCCGGATTTTCGAGATAGAAATTATAATCGGGTTCAATGAAATATTCCGGGTACTCATAATACTGGCCACTGTCATCTACGCATACGTTCATGTTCATCTCTTTAGTTTTAAAGTAATTAGATGGCGGCGGGTTTCCACTTCTACGCCAGTCATGATTTGCTGACTGACCAAACGATGGTTTTTCCCTAGTAATGTAATGGCTAACGCCACTCATAGGCTTAGGGCCAGAATTTTGTGGAACAATTCGCGGTTGCATTTGGAAATTATTGTTAAAACGATCATAGTTCGGCGGAGCGGCGCGGAATATTTGCTGCGTCTGCGACATCGGCGCGCGATACATTTGTTGCGAATGCAAAGGCATTCCCGAAGCGTTCCTAAACGGGGTAGGCTGATTAGCCTGAAAATTCGGTCTCCATGGTTGAAGCGGCTGAAAGTTTACATTGGGCCCAGGTCGTGCATTAAGATTGAACATTTTAGACATAGGATTGGCAATGTGGGTCGATGCAGGCATCGGCACAGGTCTATTTAAATTAATATTAGATTTTTTTTCAGTTACTGGTTCATGACGGTTTTGCATATAAAGAACGTTCAACTCTTCTTGCACAAATTCAAGCGCTTTCTCGACACTATCAGGACGCATGCATCGTACACGTGAACCCAAAGGTTCTTTAAGGCCACGAACAAATGCCTGCATGGTTAATTTCCGATACAGGGTGCGTTTAGCCTCTACGGTTTATTTTATTTATTTCACCAAAAGAAAAAACAAATTACAGATATTTCTCATAAGGGCTAAAACAATGCTTAAAACACTTGTAGGTAATTTTAAATACCCTGACTCCTAAACTAGGTGTATGTACCTGTGTCTTAGGAGTCAGTGATCCTCCGTGGTAACAAAGCCATAAAAAATAAATGTTGCTGTCATTTTAAGATTATCACAATAAATGGTGTAAAAAGGGAAAAAAAATATAATAGCATATGATTAGGATTACAATAATAATGAATAATTAAAAAAAATAATAATAATAATAACATAAAAAAGAAAAACATTCAGTTAAATTTAAAATAAAGCGTATTATAAGGTTTGTTTGTGTGTAAGATGTGTCTGTGATTTGTAATTTTTGTACGTATCATTGTAAAGTACCCAGCAGAAGATTCTCAGTGTAATTAAAATCAAGGGTTAGAAGATAATCTTTAAGTTCATTTTTACATTGGGATTTTGTGTACGAATAAATTTTCAATTTTTTGTTTAGGCAGTTGTACAGTTTAACGCTAATGACATAGTACTGACGTTTGGCAAAGGCTGTTCTATGTCGTTCCGATGGGAAAACGTTATGCTTATGTCTGCCAGTCGGCTCCGTAGAGGGACGTGTTGAGTGTTTGCGAAGAGTCGTTAGCAGCACAAAAAGTTGCCTGACTGTGAGTACCTTGCAGTCAGCATATAGCTGCACAGTGGGATACCGTCGTGGACGAAAGAACATCACCTTCAGGACAGCTCTCTGCGCCCTCTCTAGGCGGATGAAAAAGTTTTTAGTGGCACCTCCCCATACAGGCAAACAGTATGTTAGGACGGACTGACACAATGAAAAATATACTAATTTAAGGGTATCTCGGTCAGGTTGTTTTAATGTTCTCGTGTAGGGTGACGTACGTCATAATGGTGCTGAATAAGTTAAGGCATCGATCATAAAACTCTTGAGGTGAACTGTTTCCTTGAGTTGATAGCAAAAGGTCATTGTAAAGAGCGGTCTCGTCTCTCTGATCAGAAAAATTATTTATAAGACACGTTTTAATACTATCCCAATCTTCAGATATGCCGTTTGAATTTATAATGCGCGCGGCTGGTCCAGTTATTTTGTTTAAAATGCCGTTAATTAAACATAGTTTAGCCAAAGCATTCTCAGGGTTAATTCCTAGATATTCAGAAACAATTTGGTCACAAAGATGTATAAATCTTGGCAAGACATGTGGATTACCATCGAAATCTGGTACTAAACGCAACGTCTTAAAAATTGCATCGGGGTCGGACATTATGACAGGTTCGAAACTCTCAAAACTTAGTGACTTATCTAAACTACTAAACGTAGTACCTAACTCTACACTGATATCTCTATTCAAGTCTATATCTATCCTACGCGCTAGTCTAGAGCGCGCAGGCCCTTTGGGGGTAGACTGCTTAGGGTGAAAAATGATTATAACTATAATTAACTACTATAGGTAAGAAGGAGGGGAATTGAAAGCAACTCACAGAAACAATTGTCAGTGTACTTACATAAACTGCATTTCGGTACCTCTGGGATCGATGTCTGGATTTTTCCTCCACGCAGGACGTCAGGTTCTTCTTCAGGATACTCGGCGAACGCGATCGCTCACGACGGCGGTAGCGAATTAGCGGGACGGTATTCGATATGAGAATAACCCTATCTAGCTGAACTCGAAACGCCTCGAGTATCCTACCGACTGCGCCAAATATGTACGTCGCTGCCGGAGGACCCAAAAAAAACCAAAATGATTTTCAACTAACTTTAATCAAGGTAAAATTACAATATTGAATTATAACTAAATTAAATTCCTATTCCGATCGATGCTAGATACAGAATGTTCAATTACATATCATTGCTAAAAACGTAAGCGTCCGGTAAACAGGGGCATCGTGTGACCGCGCGTCACTATGCGGCGTCAGCGCTTTGGGGCGCGCGTGTAAGGCTGTTTCCATGCGCGGTATCTAGGTTGGTGCGATGTTGCAGTTTAGGTGTTGGCACATACTATAACACACGCCTGCCATGTGTAAAAATAAACTAAAAAATGAAAAACCAGCCAAAAATTTAAAACTGTAAAACAACTTTTTAGTTGCAGTCGGGGTACAGAAGGTACTCTGTAACATTTCTTTAAAAACCATTCAGAAGATCTTGCATGAAGCGCTTGGTGTGAGAAAGCTAGTTTGCCGTTGGATACCGCATCTGCTTTCCGACGATCACAAGGCGTCCCGCGTCAGATGGTGTAAGAAAACTCTGCATAGGTTCAACCGAGGAGAGTCAAATCACGTCTACGACATCATCTGTGGTGACAGATTTGATTTGATTTTGATTTGATTTGACGAATCTTGGATCTATGCCTACGATCCTGATTCCAAACAACAATCTACAATCTGGATCTTTCAAGACGAGCCAAAGCCGACTAAATTTGTTCGTTCTCGAAGCACTTCAAAGATGATGGTGGCCACGTTCGTTGGAAAAACCAGCCATGTTGCGACTATTGCACTTGAAGATCGTAGAACGGTTAACGCAGAGTGGTATACCACAGTTTGTTTACCACAAGTCATCGCCGAACTTCGAAAATCTAACTCAAAGCGACGCATCATCCTACACCACGACAACGCAAGCTCACACAACGCTCGTCAATCGATTGAGTATTTGAAGCAGGAATAGTAGAAATCTTGAACATCCCCCATACAGTCCTGACCTAAGCCCTGAAGATTTCTTTACATTTTCTAAAATTAAGAAAAGTCTTCGTGGTCAAAGGTTCCAGTCCGGTGAAGAAGCAGTCGACGCTTTCAAGTCAGCCATTTTGAACACCGCCACTTTAGAGTGGAATAAATGTTATAATATCTAGTTTGAGCGAATGGAAAAGTGTATTAAGCTACGTGGTGAATACTTTGAAAAACAATCAAAAGTACTAAAAGGTTCTAGTTGTGTTTTCCTTCAAACGACAAAACTTAAAAGGCATGCCTTTTATGCACCAACATCTCAGTTCTAAATCAGCACAATCAGTACTAATCGGTGGTAAGATACGCTACGAAGGTATTCGCGCGCGCGACCTTGTTATATCTAATAATAAAAAAAAATTCTGGAAGGACTTGAAGGTGGCTTTTGCCCAGCAGAGGTACAGTTGAGGCTAGAGGAATAGCTATAATTACATGCTCTGGTGGTAAAAAACCAACAGAAATGCGCAAGTTCGACTCACATTTGACCGATTACTTCATTTTATATTTCACATGCTCACAACTCTAAAATTGGCCAATGAAAAAGTCTATAAAGCCTAATGCTCACCGATATTGGATAAATAAAAATGGCTGGTGTTCAATTTCACTGATAAAAAAGTGTTAAAACTGGAAACGTAGTGGTTACAAATTGAATTATTCTTGCCACCAATGGTTGTTAGTAGAATTTCAGCGTGTTTGAATTCATACTTTATTTACATTGATGTTGGCTGAAATTGAGATAAAAATCATTTTACACTATGTAGTCCATTGGATACGGCTGACATATAGATTCGAACACAAACACTGTGCGGAATATTGCAATACCGATGCTCTCATAACGGTAAAGTAAAACATTGTGCGGTCACTGAGAAGGTATCGGTTCTTTGATTCAAAGTAATAATGTGGCATCCACCAAATCGCGCTGAGCCCTCAAGTTGTATTACGGCCCACTCCGTCTCACAGAAAGTCATCCTGTGTTCCAGAAGTAGGAAGATTGTGTTGTTCTGGATAAGCTTATTAGGTGCTTAACAATTTTAGAAATAGGTTGGTAGCTGAGCAGACTACCCTAAGTGAACAAGACTTACCACTCAATTTATTAGCGGATCAAGGGGGGTGGGGGGCTAAGGGCCAATATACACAGATTTTTTTGGTAGTCTACAACCTAACTATGTCATTGATAAATTTACATACGAGTATATACACAAGTAATCCAAGGAGGATTGTTATCCGTTAAACAAATTATAATGTTATGGTATGTGCTTTTGGAGTCTTTCATCATCATCAGTCTATAACAGTCCACTGCTGGAAATAGGCCTCTCCAAGTGCACGCCATTTGGCTCGATCTCTGGCAACTCTCATCCAGCTGCTACCAGCCCTGCGAAGATCGTTGCCCCACCTAACCTGAGGGCGTCTTACTTTACATTTGCCGTTTCGCGGTCTCCACTGAAGAACACGTCTACCCTAATGGTCATCGGTTCTACGGCTAATATGGCCGGCCCATTGCCACTTCAGCTTGCTTATTCTGTGAGCTATGTTCACAACTTTGGTTTGGAGTCTTTACTGGCTAGCTTCATTTTGCTGGACTTTACCCACCATCAGCGGGGTCAAGAAAAGCCCTTAAACGACAGTCCTGGATCCGTCCCTGCTTCTCATTGATTTGTTACTTTTTAAAGCACATTACTAACAAGTAACACGTACTGAGATTATCTACAAGTATTATTTATTTTTCAATTTTTCTGATTACTTTAGAATGCAAACATAATCAGAAAAATGGAAAAATGCTTCATCTAGACGGAAAAGAAATTTATGTCAATTTATTTTTATCGAACCAAATCCTATGCAACACGCAATCAAAAAATATATCACATATCCCATCTTTTTCACAACGACATTTCCCTACAAAACTAACTGTACCCAAGAACCCAGCATAGCGTATTATTGTCCCTTTTTATTCCAACATCAACAAGGATGCCCGAAGCTCTAAAATAAGAAAAGATTAAGAGATAAGGAACCATAGCCCGGGCAATTTTGTGCCGTGCTAGTCGCTACAACGATGCGTCCAAGTGTCCATTTTGCTGCGAAACATAAATTTTTATGTTTCTCATAGTTATAAAAATATATTCAGGGCTCTTGCCGTTTTATAAGTGAAAAAGAAACTGCTGAGACATGAAATGTTGTTTCGATTTTAGTTTGTTTTGAATATGAGGAGTAAAACAATATTTTTAAAACTAAAACACTGGTTTTATTGATTCTGGTGGCAGTATCAAGTCATAATCATCAAATCGTTGCCCGGGTTTAGTTTTAGAGGTGGAAATTTAGAGGAAAAAAAAAATCTTGCACTTTGAGAAGGTAGTATCTCCAGCATTTGACGACTTTCAACTGAAGGTTGACATCGACAGGCACATAAGCGGGCTGGCAATGTCGGTTCGGCAGTATTTGTCAAACAACAAGCCGACTAGAAGCAATTACTGCACTTGTTCGGTTTCAATCGACCTGTGCCGATCGGGTAGTTCAATTAGGGTCGACACATCATTCGAATCGCAGTATTGTGGAACGAAAAAGTCGGCCTGTAGCAACTACTACATTACCTTCGCCATCATTCGGCTTGTATCTGGCATTTTTTCGGAACGTTCATCTACAAATATTTATTTTATTTTATTACAACGGTTTAAAACCAATTACAGTAACGAAAGTAACTGAAGCACAAAAACCACTAAACAAAAATAAAAATAAATAAAAAGGAAAACAGAAAACACAGATCATTTTTTTTAAATGGTTTAGGTACTCTTTTATGAATCCCTCTCACAGTACTTCTGACATGCCAATAAAATCTTCGCCCCCTTTCGTACTTGATTTTACTACATGCCTATTAATTTGCGCCCGCTTATGTGTGTAGATATCTATCTTCCTTGTTTATAAGCAAAAAACTGCCCTCAGTGATACAACAATATTTTGTTACTCTAAGTTAGATAGGTGATGTATATGAGGTCGTTGTTTATATGACAGCCACAATATTCTAAGATTTTCCCCGACCTTTCTTCGAAGATTTCTCAAGGATTTAGACAAGATAACACAGACTTCACTTTGCTAAACAAACTAAAACTAGTTTAGATTGAAATTATGATTGTAATCTCGCTGTACCTGACGGAAAATTGTTTCAACGAAGATCCGCACCGTGATATTTTAAACTAACGTTATTTGGTTCTTGTCATAAAAGCTAAAGTAGAGTTTTAGTAACATTTGTTCAAACGATATTTCCAGATAAAAGAAAATTTCGTTTCTTATTCTAGTTATTTCTCGAATCTAGTTAACAACGAGGATAAGCTAACATAAACCAATCAGCCGTTGACTAAAGTTATCAATAAAAGCTGAAGTGGCAATGTACTGGCTATGTTAGCCGTAGAACCATTCAGCTTGATGTGCTTTTGAGTGGAGACCACGGATCGGTTTCAGAGTAGGTGGAGCAACGGTCTTTGCAAGGTGGCTGGTAACGCTGAGAATCGAAATGTATAGTATAGAAATGGAGCGGCCTATATCTAGCTGTAGAATTCTGTAGACTAATGATAATAATAATAATAATAAAGGGCCTACATGGGCCCGACGTAGACCAACTAGCCTCCGTATCCTGGCTGCGTTTCGGTGATCTCTTTGGAGAAACCGAAGGTTTTGTCTGTGCAATTATGGACGAAGTTATCATGACGAATAACTACCGGAGATTTATTGTGAAGGACGGCACGGTCGACATATGTCGGGCATGTCACCGTCCGGGAGAATCAATTCGCCACATTATCTCTGGTTGTTCTCGTCTAGCTAATGGAGAATACTTGCATAGGCACAACCTTGTAGCCAGGATTATCCATCAGCAACTTGCTCTGAAATACTCTCTTGTGGAGTCGGAGGTGCCGTACTACAGGTATGCGCCCGACCCAGTTCTCGATAATGGCAATATCACATTGTACTGGGATCGATCCATCATCACTGACAGGACTATTGTTGCTAATAAGCCTGATATAGTGGTGGTGGATCGGATAGTGAGGCGTGCAATGATTATAGACATAACCGTCCCGCATGACGAGAACCTCGTGAAAGCCGAGAAAGATAAACAAATTAAGTATATTGACTTGGCTCGCGAGGTTGTCGACATGTGGGATGTGGATTCCGCAATCATTGTACCGATAGTCGTGTCGGCCAATGGCTTAATAGCCACGAGCCTCGACCAACACCTCAGGAGGCTCTCGTTGGGCAGCTGGATCAAGGGCTTGATTCAGAAAGTGGTACTTCTGGACACGTCTCGCATTGTCAGGAGGTTCCTTTCTCTGGAGCCCTGACCGCCGGTAGCTTGGACCCTGTTCCCGATACCGGTGGGCTACTATTTTTTATATTTTTAAATGTTTTTTATATTTTTTTTAAATATTTAAAAATGTAAATAATAAGAATGTGAAATAAATAAAGAAATAATAATAATAAAACAGCCAGAAGCAAAGACGAAGCCGACGACATGAATTGATCGACTATCCACTTTCAAAGATCGTTAAATCCAAATAACCTAGAAAAAATATGCAAAGATAAATCACACACAAGTTCCAAATTTTTTCTATCTGTTCCCCCGACAAACTAATAGCAAACTCCTAACTTCAGAAGATATTGATCATGACAAGACCCAAGCTTAAACTAATAAAAGTTTAAATTCTCAATGCACCTGCAATATTCGAGTAATAATAATCATGCTATCCCTTTCTAGGGTACTGCGAATCTGTTAGAGGGAGAGAGACAGCTATAGGAATATAACTCTCGATAAATCCTGCTCAAGTGAGAGGCCACTGGAAAATAACGAGCCTCTAAATTCTCTGTGAGATGGGTTAAGCTTGATGACATACGGACAAATGCTTTGGCATTCTAGACTTAAATATTCAAGCGATAGTGATCCTCATTGTTCCAGGCTATGTTTTTAAAGTACCAAGTTGCGGGGTATACTAGGACCTACTACTACCTACTACTACCTACAAAAAAGGCTAGCCCTCTAGTCACATAATATTATATATGTGACTAGAGGGCTAGCCTTTTTTGTCAAAAATTCAGCATGGTCATTCAACGTGGCAATGCTGCTAATGTTCTGTGCTACTATTCCTGTTGATATCAATATTGACGAATTTTTTTAAGCCTAGCAACTTTTTTTCTGTCCCAGTAAAATCGAAAAGTAGTATTTGTATACCATAATGAATTACAATAGGAGCATAAAAATAACGGTCTTAGCACTGAAAGCGATCTCAGAAAACTATTCAGATGGATTTGAAAGAGAAGGAGCAAAAAATAGTTCATGATAAAAAATCCCTAGTCCTATCAATAGTAGAAAAAAAATTAAGACAAAAGTTTCAAAGCATTTAATTTTTTTGAAATGCTTTAATCTTTAAATGAAAGCACCTGGGAAATTGCTAACAGGCTATATCAATGCTGTTTTTAAGAAAAGTAACACACAGTTGTATACAGGCATTGATATATAAAAACCCAAGATGCACAGTCTCGAACAAATGCAACACTCGAAACTGTCGTCAAAAACTGACATGTATCAAGTGTCATGTGTGAGTTGTGTGTATACTGTTTGAAACTAGCGCACAATGATAAATTGTGCGCTTGTTATTTCCGGACGTTTTTGAGATGCTGAGTGTGTATCTTGGGTGTTTTATATATCAATGTATACAGACCAGTTAAATGTGTTTCCATCTTCATCTTAATACAAATGAAGATGCAACTATCTCTTTCTCTCACTAACAAAACGAGAAATGAAAATCTGATTTGTCGATGGTATACGCACACTAATAAATCGCAATAGAAATTGAGCAAATGATCGATAGTTGTCCAACTTAAAAAAAAATCAAAAGCAAATCGATACATATTTTTGATTTTTTGTCGAGCAACTATCGAGTTGATAGTATGTGCAGGTTCTTTGATCTCAATATATTTCTTTAATCTTTTGACACACAACAAAACAGTTGTTCAACTAAAAGTTGTGAGTATGCGTTGGTCTTTAACATTTTAAGATTAGGAATTGCCAAAAAAATGTGCTCTTATTAACCAATAACAGCCAGACGTGGTTCCCACTTGTCGCGTCTTTACAACTCACGAAACAGTCATAACAAAACATATGTTACAACACCACTTTTCTTTTCAACAGAAGTTCATACCAAACATACGTTTTACTTTCTTCCAAACAGAAAATATGGCGCGTTTATCCTTCAAACTATTCTCCCGTATATCACAGTTGTAACTCATTCAAGTTTTGGCACACACCTGTTACCAAATTCCCGCTATGTGGATTTTTCCATGAGAACGGATTTTGGGAATAACCAACCTTATTTGAAAATATACCAGCCCTGTAGTAAATGTATTTGTTCTTTATTAGACCGCGAGAATGTAATATCAAAATCTGTTATTTTGTTACTATGAAGATTCTTGTTTCTTAAAATAAGACGTATACGAAAGAATCGAGTAATCTTTGGTAATAATAATAATATTAATAACGCAAGCAAATCTCACATCTGGTACTACTTTAACCGTGTGTTACAAAGTCAATTAATTCATAATTCTTACTTCTGAAATCCATACTCGATTGCAGGGAGTTTGAGTGTTAGACGAATCATGTTATCAAAAAAATGATAAAAAAAACAATAAACAATGCACGATATTTCCTAGTGAAGCGGAGAAGTCAGAAGCCAGAAAATCTGACACCAGTCTTACAGATCTCGTATCATCCTGTTACTGGATTGTGGAGGACAAATAGTCACTCCATGTAAAATACTGGTACTCCGCTATATTCGGTTAGACTGAAAGCCGACCCTAACATAGTTGAGAAAAGACTGGGTAGATTGATGACCCCAAGCATCTATAGATGATCAAATAACCCAATATAGAAATACCACAAGAAAAATCAAATACGAAGGAAAAGGCGATTGCCTCATCAATAATGTTCCCTCCAAAATCAAAATACTTCAATGATCCAAGATCACAAGGCAAATGATTACGAACCAACACGAATCCCGTTCGGCACACGATTGGAATCAAAGTAATTCCCCTTGTCTACAAAGGAGTAATTTTCAGATGACAGGAATGAGGGTTCCTCAGAAAATTGGGTCTTTATTTTTGACACGAGGAAAAGACACACCTTTGTGGAACAGCGACACAATACGAGTCAAGTTAAAAATTAAGGAAAATTGCGAAAACGCGGCAACGTCTTGTAAAAGGGAAAGGAGGAAAAATATGGGAAGTATTTCAATATCTTGCTTTTCTCAATAATGTTTTAATATTTTTTTGTTGGGCTGCTCTTTCAAGATGCTTTGGAGCCTTGGGACTGTTAATTTTTTCCTCAATCTGGTCTACAAAAAAAAACATACAACATAAACTTTATTAGATATCCATAGCTAATCAAGTATATTTGCATGTTTTTTTTTTAATCAATGACATCTTGACGTTGAATATTTTTTTCAAAGTCAAAGTCACAACGTTTATTCCAATTAGGCCATTAAACGGCACTTTTGAACGTCATTCACATTTCAAATAATATAAAATACTAAAGTGACTCTACTGTCCATTCGGAAAGGTAGATTCTTATGGAGAAGAACAGACAAGAAATTCCATAGTTACTCTTTTCAAATAAATCTTTTACAATATTTGGTATACAAAAATTTCGTTTTATGTGAGGACCATGCACCTAGGGTATGCAGAGGTAGACTTATAAATTTTCTAAATAAGTACATGATACTCTTTCTTAGTTAATAATGCATCACCTTTTCTTTTTTCGTGTTAAGTCTAAACGAATTTAATTTACGCAAAAGAGTACATAATCCAATGCTGATTAGAGTACAATGTAAGTGGCACCAAAGAGCTCTCAAGATCAACATTACCCTAGAACGGGACCATAATGCGCTCTCCAGTATTATATCAGGTCGTTCTATGCTGAGGCTCGAGCATAGGACGATAAATTCAATATTTCGATGAATGAACATTGGCGTATTGGACACAGATGATTGACTAAGGAACTTAATTTAATAATGATACGATACATTATTACGAGATAGCTATTTTGAATGCTTATTGTCGATTTTAAAGAAATAAAATAAATTACGATGCCCATAAAGAATAGCCTATAAATATTAGTATTCTCCGAATAGTCCGGCAGGGGTTTTTGGTAAATACTACATTTCGTCAGTTACGTTTAAGTCATATGTTTCCAAGGGTGTTTTCATAACTATTACCATCAACCACCAACTGAGCACTAAGACTGCGAAATTCTCAATATTAGAACCCATACCATAACCACATAAAGTTATCAAATTAGTCCTTAATTGAAGATTAGCCGATTGGAGTCTTTTCTCATCACGCGTACGTATACGAGAGCTAAAAAGTTAAATAACATTTTTAAAATCCACCACAGAGAAAGCCTTCAACAAGCTTTTGCAAAATCACAAAGCGCCCCATTTACATGACTTAATATTCAACCCAAAACGTGTCACCCAGTTGCCCCTGAGGGTAACAGAGGATAGCAGTCACGTTACGTATGACAAAGATACATCAAAAGGCAACAAATGCACTACTTTTACCATTATTTTACGAGCCTGAGTCAGCGTGAAACATAAAAGAACCCTACGTGGGCTATAGACATACAAGTAGGCAAGAAAGACATTAAGTTTTACGATAATAGTGTAGCTACAACCCATATCCTTAGCTAAACCACGTCGGTTAAGGAAATAACACTTTTTGACATATTCTTTTTGTCACTGGTTTTGCCCGTGTGATGGTCAAAATTTATCCCAAAGAAATATACTACCAAGTATGTCCTAATCCTGGTCCTCAAGTCATGATATAGCGGTGTGCTAAGATCCAAAACCGTTCAACCGTAAAGATATAATTGATTTACAATCATTTAAAAAAAAGGTTGTGCTGCGAGAATCGTAGGACCAGTTAATGTGAGCTTGGAAAGTGTTTGGCTGAAATCACGAGAAATTCCCGTTAATAATATTAGTAGGAAAAATTAAAATCCTTCCTCAGATAATTTTAATTTCCTGTTCCAAAAGCACAGTAACTTAATCATGACTTGACATCTTTAAGAGACTTGTGAAACCGTTTCATATTAATTTATCCAAAAAGGTAAGACGCAAAGTTAAGTTATGATGACCCGTTTACGTAAGTACCTGGTTTTATGCAGAGCTTCGTTTTTTTTTAATTATACGCTCTCGTTTGACCACAATCTCACCTGATGGTGATGATGTGGTCGATGATGGAGTTCAACCTATAGATCTATCCGTAATTGAATATCGTAATAACATCGCCCCTCAAAATCACAACACCCCAAGTAGAAAATTATGTAGATACTATTTTAAAACAAAAAGCTGAAGGATGACCGCCGAGGCGGGATAGCCACACTTGTGTACGAGTTGACTTTTTCATTATTATCTAAGAACATTTTTCACAAGAATTTTTGAAATAGAGGCTAGAATAAAGGAACAGATGTGTAGGCGGGAGGATGATAGCAGTGGACGCTATTAAGGACGCCTTGAGTGCAGCATATAGAGGTCAAGAGGGGCTTAGTCCGTAGAATGTAGACTTTTACTGCAAAAGATTCTTAGCAGATACTGCGTGTAGACTTAAATTGTATGAGATTAAGTCTCTTTCTCAAGAAAATTACATTTTCAAATAATGTCACTCTTTTAGTTACGGGGTAGTTTAAGCCAGAGTTGGCTGAACGTACAAAAGTATCTTAATAGATTGATTTTCTACTAAGAAATTAAATTCAATAATACCTAAATCCTAATTTTACAAGCAAAAACTATAAAAACAAGTGAGCAAATGGAAGCGTTTTACTGATGAGCATGAGATATCGAACCCAATAGTGTGATCCCCGAGTCAATAAAAGCGTAATTGAATTTGTTTTCATCTGAAATTTCCCAGTAACAGCTTGGAGACTAGAGTCGGGTAGCTCATGCCCTTTTACATGAATCTTGAACATAGCCTGTGAAAATTGGAAGTACTATAATAGGAGGCATGATTTACTATAAGTGGTTGGGGCGCCACGCTTTTAGCCTTCCGTACCCAAAGAGTAACCAACGGAATCATATTACAAAGCCTTCAGTGTCCGTCCGTCCGTCTGTCTGTATCTCAAGAACTTTAATAGATGGACAGTTAGTGAATGAAAAAATTTTCGCATCAACGCTTACAACCCTAAGCTCTTCAAAGTTAGAGTGAACAGGCTTCTTCTGGGTAAGTTCACTCCATCGTAGACTTTGTCTCTGGCATCTCTGACCTAGACTAAAGTCAGAGCAAACACAATTCTCTCAAATAAAAAAGAGTGTACATGTATTGCCGCTATAACAACGAATCTGCCTAGCCTTTTCCCAACTATATTGGGGTCGGCTTCCAGTCAAACCGGATTTAGCTGAATACCAGTATTTTACATGTGGAGCGGCTGCCTACCAGACCTCCACAACCCATTGGCTGGGTAACACGGTACTTCATGGCAAGACTGAGTCAGATTTACTGGCTACTGACAATCCGTAACGACTGCCAAAGATCTACAAATGACAGCCGGGACCAACAGCTTAACGTGCCTTCCGAGGCACGGAGGAAACTCGGTATGTTTAGATGGTCACCCATCCACAGACCAATCTTGGCAAGCATTGCTTAACCTTGAAGATCGACCCGTGTGGCTGTTATTATCGAGCCAAGAGCTCCTCGCTATAACAACGTATAATAAAAAAGATGAAATCATTTTTTTTTTTTTCTGAAAAAACGTTGCCCCACATCAAGAATTAAAAATTTAAGGGAGTTCGTACACCAGAAACGTGTTTTTTTTTCGGTTTCCCATTCGTATGAGGGTGCAACTCGCACTTGGCCGGTTTTTTTAATCTCAATGACCTTTCGCAGAGCTATATATTTTTACCACCTTGATAGTTTTAGTACAGACTATTAGAAGAATGGTATAAAAAAAAATCTTGAAGTAATCAACGTTGTTGCTACAGACATTTCAGAGTGATAGATTTTATCCCTCTGAAAGCAGTCAATAAATTCCGTCACAAGAGGCTTCAAGGTTCTTTTATAGCCAATATATTAACATTCTGACTCCCGCCCAAAACCAACAACTTAGCGGTACATAATGGTTACAAAATCCCACTTTATTTCTACATTACAGTCACGTAACCGAATGAAAAACAAGATCTACCCACCGATAGGAACGACTCAACGTTTTCTTAAAAGGAAGCTGAAAAAAAATCTTATCGCCGTATCCAGAGACGTCATTCAAACATGTTTTTAGGGTTCCGAAAAAAAAATGGAACCCTTATAGGATCACTCGAGTGTCTGTCTATCTGTACGTCTGTCACAGCCAGCTTTCTCCGGATCCACTAGACCGATTCTGTTAAAATTTGGTACACATATGGACTTCTGTGCCCCAAACACGGACGTGTTACGAAAATCATAAAATTTTTAGTATGGTCACTTTTCGGGATCAAACTAGCAAATTCAAAAAAATAGTTTTTTGAATAATATCGAGTGACATATCAAATGAAAGGGCTCACTGTGAGGGTATTAATTATATTTTTTCATAATTTTAAAATTAATGGTTGTGAAGTTATTCAAGAAATTAGACGAAAAATGACCGTTTCTCCGAAACAACTGAACCTAAATTTTATAAATAAAGTGTTAAAATAACAAGATTTAAAAAAAATTCGTTCGGAACCCTTTGCACGCGAGTCCGAATCGCACTTGGCCAGTTTTTTTTATTTATAATATCAAACAAAAATTCTGTAAATACTGAGTTATATTAAGACTGACGATTGCAGCTCCACTCACCTGTAATTAGTGCTTCCCTCTTTACATAATACAATATTCTGAAGTATTATAAGCTCTATTCGGTAAACTTTCATCAGAATGTGTTACCCAGCTGTTGTTGCGTGAAAAAGTAACAAAAATCCATCACACACATGCGTTCATCCTAACAAAGTTTTTCATCATCATCATCATCATGTCAGCCGAAAGACGTCCACTGCTGGACATAGGCCTCCCCCAAGCGTCGCCACAACGACCAGTCCTGTGCGTCTCGCATCCATCGGCTACCCGCGACCTTCACCAGGTCATCGGTCCACCTTGTGGGAGGCCTTCCAACGTTACGTCTTCCGGTACGCGGTCGACACTCCAGAACTTTTCGGCCCCATCGACCATCTGTTCTGCGTGCAATGTGCCCTGCCCACTGCCACTTTAGTTTGGCGATCCTTCGGGCTATGTCGGTAACCTTGGTTCTCTTGCGGATATCATCATTCCTGATTCGATCACGCAAAGAAACTCCAAGCCCTCTCCATTGCCCTTTGAGTGACTTTGAGCCTTCTGATGAGGCCTATTGTAAGCGACCACGTTTCAGTTCCGTATGTCATCAAAGTTTTTAATTTTTCTAAAATAAGTCAAATGTAATCAATATTTACATTGAAATGGCACGGTTCTTAACTTTTAAAAAACCGGCCAAGTGTGAGTCGGATACTCACACGAAGGGTTCCGTACCATAAAACGTAAAAAATACGTATCTTGTATGGGAGCCCGGTTCCATATAGTCTATTTTTTATAATTTGTTGTTATAGCGGCAATAGAAATATACAATCTGTGAAAATTTCAACTGTCTACCTATTACGGTTCTTAAGATACAGCCCGCTGACAACCAGACGGACGGACGGACCGACAACGGAGGCTTAGTAATAGTTCTTAGTAAGGGTTCCGTTGGTTACCCTTTGGGAACGGAACCCTAAAAACGTGATATCTCACATTACAATACTGAATCTTTTAAAGTGAAATTTTGGAAAAAAACAGCTTGTACTTAACTCGATTTCCACAGCAAAATAATTTTAATATGGCTTTATTAACCACTAAACTGTCTCATTTAAAAATATATAATCAATCCAACTTGGATTAAAGGCATGATGTTCTAATCTATAAATATTATTGTATACTGACAGCGTTCCAAAATTCAACTTTTTTTTTTCTCTTTATTCGTTTAAAGGGGCTTTTACGCATAGCGTATGCCAGTCCCATCGTATCCTAAACATTATTTTACTATCACAAGATGTAAGCCATGAATTGGAACAAACCCTTTGCATCGTCGCCATTTGGTTGGGATTGGTTGTGTGGAACATGCCTACATCAGTTCTGTTCAAATTCAGGGACCCTATTAAATTATTTCTACTAGACTCGTTAAAATAAAATTAATTAATTTAAAGTAAAAGCTCTGAGTGCGGAAGTTCATATTTTTTTTAATGAATGTTGCTATATCTTTTTTTTATTAGATCGATGTCCTCTTTGCGGTCAGTCTGATTTCCCGAGAGAGCTTGTTCTTTTCAAATGTTTTTTTTCCTGTTTCTGCGAAGACAGGAAGTTTTAACAGATTTGCTTTTGGTCGTTTTCTTGACAAATGAAATTATTTTTATTTGAAGGGCATTGTCTAGGGCGAATATAGACATAATCATACGTTTTATTTTAAAATAAAACGCAAGAAATCTTAATTACAATAAAAGCAGATCATCATCATCATCATAACAGCCGGAAGACGTCCACTGCTGGACATAGACCTCCCCCAAAGGGCCCCGGGGTTTGCCATAATCACCACGCTTGGCAGGCGGGTTGGCGATCGCATTGTTTGGTGTTGCGTTTTACAGAGAACGCTGCCCATTCTCTGGTGAGTCCCTTAATCGCCTCTTACGACACCCACGGGAAGTGATGGGATAGTATTATTCTTTTACGACACCATACGGCAAAAAGCAGATAAAGTAATAAAAATAAAATGAAAACTGTACAAAATTAATTGATGAGAAACAATAACCAACTGTTTTCTTAAATATGAGAGAAACAGTGAAGTACGGTATACAATCCAGTGACGGTTATGGTAATCGTTAATTCATCAGTTTCATTTGTCAGTAATTTCTAGTACTATCTTTTAAGATATGTATCTGCAAACAACAAATCATTCCACAGTTCTTCTCTCTTTTTATCCATGGTATTAAGCTTCAATAGTAATCGGTGCTTTCACACACTCAACCAGCTTAGTGTCACTTACTTCAGCTAGCTAACATTGCTTTGTACATACATAATCCATTACCCGCATTTAAAACAACAAAAGCACTGTCATAGAGTGCTGAAATATTTTAATATTAGGTCTTAAATAAAAGCATAACCGAGCCTACAAAATGGGATTTGATTTACGAGTGTTATGCATGACCACGTACGATCTGATTTGTACGTAATTAAATGTACCAGGGTCCGTTTAATAGCTTTCGAGTTCAGTGAACTGGCTAAACTATATAATAAACGATAGTGCAGTTGTGAGTTAGTATGATACATTAGGAGATACTGAAGTTTGTCTAGTTCAACCATGTTTTAGCAGCAAACGTTACAGACTTCGGATGGAAATTCTGCGGTTGTGCCTCGTAAAAATAACACGAAAAATTAGTTTTTTTTTAATTGCAAAAACTAAGTTTTTAAAAAGAAATGAGTAATTATATTTATATTTAATTACAGGAAAAAACGAATACATAAATCAAATTTATGAAAAACCACAGCTAGCATAATTATAATTTTAATAAGTAATCTAATTGAATTATTTCTCTGATTCCTTTAAATTGTATGGATTGATTATTTCTGAAATAAACTAATTAATATAATAAGCAGGATATATTACTCTGAATATCTGAAAACGGATACGAAAATTAGTAATTGAGCATGAACATAGCGCCTGAAATGGTGTAAATTACATCTTCAGCGTGCAACAAATAGCAAATTCGTCTTTTGTAAACACAATCTTTAACATTTTGAGGTTATTTGTAAAGTTTCGAGCTCAAAACAAAATGAGACATCGGACTGAAGAATGATGATTTGAATGATGAGCTTATCCCTCTTTCCGTTTGAAACATTTTTTTTCTGAGTCTATTTTTAGGATGATGATGATGATAGGATCACTCGGGTGTCCGTCTGTCACAGCCAGTTTTCTCCGGATCTACTGGACCGATTCTGTTCAAATTTGGTACACATATGGACTTCTATGACCCAAACACGGATGCGTTACGTAAATCATTAAAATTTTAGTATATGGGTCAATTTTGGGGGTAAAACTAGAAAATAAAAATAAAGTTTTTTGAACAATATCGAGTGACATATCAAATGAAAGAGCTTACTGTGAGGGTTTTAATTATATTTTTTTTTTATAATTTTAAAATAAATGGTTTTGAAGGTATTCAAGAAATAAGACGAAAAATGACCATTCCCCCCTCCTTATCTCCGAAACTACTGAGCCTAAAATTTTGAAAAAAAAATGGAGATAATGGATCTTTACCTAAAGATTACAGGAAAACCTATTAGAAGTCTGTAGTTTTAAAATAACATGTAAAAAAATTTAATTCGTTCGGAACCCTTTGCACGCGAGTCCGACTCGCACTTGGCCAGTTTTTTTTTTCTTGATCAATATTAATACAAAAATAATTTATAATTAAACGTCTAAAACTCCTCTTTAAATATTTAAGGTTAAAACTCAAACACAGTTTACTCTTTGTGTTACCCCAAAATTTGCGTCTTCCTGTCGTCCTCATTAAAACCTTAAAAGCAATAAAAATAACGACCAACCAAAAACAGCTGTCCCGGACTACGCCAATAGTGTCCCTTATTTGTCCCAAATTTGTCCCTTGCCCATCGTTAGGACAATTCTCACGTACCTTTCTACTTATTAAGGTTTCTTAAGGCGGTCCAATGTGGAAAAAAATCCTTTGAATTTCTATTCTCGTGGGTCCAAAACTTTGGTTAGGTGCGGTCGTATTGATACAGACGAAATTTCTTCGTGGTCCTCTACTTCCTTAAAAAGGGTACAGAATTACATTTTGATGGGTTACTTGTTTTCATAGGGAAAAGGTTCGCTAGTTGTTATGTGGAAGTGGGCTTGTACAATGTACGCCAGATGTTTTCTTTAGAAGAAATAAGGATAAGCTGAAATAAATGATGATGATGATAGGGGAAGGACTGCTTGGGATGTTTGGTGATTTTGGATGAATAGGACATACTTTAACTAATAATAAATGTATTTAGTGCATTTGGTAAGGTGAAATAAGATTTTAGGATAATGTAAATGATTAGATATCAAGTCGTTCTGAATCTTGAAGTTAAAATCGTATAAACAGGGACTTTGCCGAATTTTGTGAATCAAACAAATTGGTTTAAAATAAATAACGATCGTTTTGGTATCCATCTAAACATGAAAGCACGAGTTGGACTTATTAGAAAATGACAAGTAAAATATTATAATCATACCTTACAGGAAAATACTGCTAGCTGGATTCGTACACACATTGGAATGTATAAATAAATAATGAAAAGCACACGGCCAGAATTGCAGCGATTCGACGAGTGACAAACGTCGACTCGCAGCGATACACTCGCTCATGGAGATGGCGTCTAAGCGATTTGGCATGATGTAAAAGTAGTCCCATAAATAAAAAAGTATCAATTTAAAAATAGTCCATAATATAATAAAAATTGAATACGTCTTTTATTACCAAATCTGGTACCTCACAATACCTAGTAAACAAGTCTCATTTCCAGTCCAAGAAAAAGACAGACAACGCTAAAACATTTCACAAAGGAAACAGTAAGCAATCAAATAATTTAAAGCTAATTCAACCAAGCCTTATAATAACTGAAAGGAAATTGAACAACTTTTACAAAGCTGTCCCTGTTACCCCTCCCTAATTTCTTTATGAGGCCTATGGTGCCCCCGAACATCTTGGCAGTCAAAGAAATGTTACAGATGCCATTAAAGTAATTGCTTCGGGTTCTTTTTTCTTTTGAATTTTTGACCGTTCTGAGGTTTACAATTGAGTTAAAATTTGCTATGGGATGAAAAGGTGGAGATAATTTTAGGGTGGAAGTAGTAAACTGCGATGAATGGTACTGGTGAATCTGGTATGGATATTTTAAATTTAGAAATGAAGTAGGTACTCAGTCTTTTGTTCTACGTTGGTGGACTTTCAAGGTGAACTGATGATCTGATGAACACAGAACCAGCTGTGTAGTGTCGTTGGAAGTTGCTACGTCTCCGTAAGAAGGCATGGAGAGCGGTCACGAGGCATAGCCCCCTGCACACGTGTGTACCCGTCGGCCCGTAAAAACGAGCCCGTCATCGAGTTGCAATCATAATGCAAAGTTTCGTCGGGCGCGCTCCTGCCCAGAATGTGATAGCAACGCACGCCCGTATGTATAAATACGTGTAGACTGCAGGCGCGCTGCGGCTCTGTTAACTGAGTACCGCTACTACACGACAACTTCGGCGATCAGTCCCCACTAGGTTAGACCACCAGTACTGTTTGGAGGAGGCTTATGTCCAGTGCTAAACATCTTTTGGCTGAAAAGACGATGATAAAGCCGCAATAGGTTATTTTACTAAAAAAATCTAATTAGTCCGTCAGATTGATTTCCTTAAAATACTGGACACGTATTTTTTCTTTTTTCACGTAAACAAAAAATGAAGACGAAACAGTGCGTTGAAGACACGCATGACGTCATGTGGCTTGGTAAAATTGTACCATCATAGTGACGTCACACGTGTCTTCAACGCTCTGTATCGTCTTCATTTTTTGTTTAAGTGAAAAAAGAAAAAATACGTGTCCAATATTTTTTGAAAATCTATCTGACGGACTAATTAGATTTTTTCAGTAAAATACCCTATTATCATCGGGCTCTTTTAGCCGTGACTGAACTTCCTTTGACCATTTACTGCATAGGACAACGCAAACGTATTGGACAATATTATGTATCCACTTGGCTCTAGTTTCGATACTGAAAAAAGCATTTCGTTGTTCTTATTATTATGTATCATCTAGCCAGTAATTTTCTTTCACTGGGTAAACGCATTCTTCCTTTTTTTCAATTTAAGTCGGTTCTATGTCACTCCTGATGCCATTCTTGTTTTGTTAAATTTGCTGATGTGAAAAAAGAAAACAGAAAATAAAATCCATCACTTTACTAAGCCACAAAATAGAACAAGAACTACCACACAAAAAACTGACACTTGATTTCGAACAGCTTCAGAGTGGGTTTTGTGCTCTTTATGATATGTTGGATTCATCAGCTTGGCGAGGGACTTGCTTGAAGGTCGGGGATCACCCCCTGGACAGTTGCCGTACATCATGTTAGTGTCGCAATCCTAGAGAAGAGAATACAGATGTGTTAGATGAGGGAGCTCAGATTTTTGGGATGCATGGTTCTGATCTTAAACATTGTTTATCTGTTGTTAAACATTCTTTCATCTGAGAGTCTGTTCGTTGTGCATTGAAACTGGACTGGAACAAAACCAACGTGATATGCGGGACAAAATCCGTTAACGCAGATTCTGTCGTCAAACTTATACCCGGTTTCTGAGGATTTATTGGTTGTTTATCTATCCGTTAACGCTATTCTTGTCATAATGCCATTGGTTGATTAGTGATTAATGGACTGATAAACGACCGATAAAAATCTCAGAAACTGAGCATTAGAGTAGCAATTTCTATTAAAGTATTTATAGAGTAGCAATTTCTATTAAAGTATTTACAGACTCTTTCGAGTAGTCAAGTTTCTATTAAAGTATTTACAGACTCTTTCGAGTAGTCAAGTTTGGTCTTAAGATAAAAGGTTACAGCAGGAGCCTGACCAGAAGCTAGTGAACTTATACTTGGTATGCTGTATTTTAATCACCAGTGAGTATTCATGATAAAAAAGTGGTTACAACATGTGTTAAAATTCTGAATACCGTGAACATAAATATAAAAAATATAGCAACTAAAAGCGTCGCTTAAACAATACAGTAAAAGCGTCGCATTGCAACAAACTTTTATATTTCAAAATACAGTCCCAACATGAACTTTTCAAAGCAAAAAGTGCCCGGAATTGTTAAAATAGTAGTCTCTTTCACAACAAAATTGTAGGGTATTCGGAATTTGTCAGGAATGCTGACGAGCCCAGGACGGACCGCGGAACAAAATGAGATTGTGAGTGAGTTTGGCGCAACCACGGCGATATTAAAATGTAGGTTGCATATTAAAAGCGGAAAGCCCCAAGGATCAAGGTCTGGGGTGAGAGTTTATGAGGTCAACACCTATCGGTTTTAATGTATGTAAAGTTATGTTCAAATTAATAATTTGGACATAACTTTACATGTTACGGGTTTAGAGTTATGACATATTATTGTAATTGTAAGACCTTTACATATTTTAGAATAAAATATTTGAAAATGTAGAATTGAAAGTTTTAATCATCATAGTTGATAAAAGCAACTGAAAATGTGATAGACAGACATACAAACAGACAGACGAGTGATCCAATAAAGGTTTCGTTCCTAATTCCAACGTTTCGAACCCTAAAACTCACTGCTTCACATTCACTCATTTATTATGAGCCAGATGGACGGGCGCATATTAGTTCTCAAATACGGCCCACTGTGTCTTTATCATGCAGAACTTTACACTCAAATTCAAGAAAACCTAAAATTAACGAAAATCACTTCAGTGGTACCGCCAACTAAATGTACACCGTATGGTACAAAACAAATGGAAAACCGGCCAAACTTTGCTCATAACTTCATTTAGTAGTCAAACAAGACTGTAATACATAGGAAAGGTAGTTTTTGTCAAACTTAAACGTAGAACGATGTAATATTAAATGCGAATACGACTGGATTGTTATATGCAATAGGGGTACCGATTTGTTTTTTAAGGATTAAATCTACCTCCATCTATAATATATTTATACACGGGGCCATTTTAGTCGTCTTACAAAAGCGGCCCACTTAATATGCCCGATATAAACCACCTCTAGGCGCAATTCTTTTTTAATAATTCAGTAAGATAAAAATAAGATTGCATTAGAATTAAAAAAACACCCTGTTAATAATGTTAACGTATGAAAACAATGTCGCCGTTCCATTCCGCAACATCTTTGGAACACAAGGCTCGGACAGCGGTCGCTCCCAGATTTTATAAACTACCTCATGCTTCATAATAACGAATTGTATTTTAATTTTTAACCGACTTCCCCAAAAAGGAGGAGGCTCTCAAGTCGGTTGTATTTTTTTTTTTATGTGTGTTACCTCAAAACTCCGTCATTTATGAACCGATTTGAAAAATTCTTGTTTTATGTGGAAACTCCTCGATTGGTCCCATTTAAATTTCATCAAAATCGGTTTAGTAATTTGGCTTTTATATCAAAATAGCTGGAATTCGTTTACTTAGATGACATTTTTGGTTTGTCATCCAAGTAAACAAAATTGCGTATTTTGCTTTCCTGCGACTTTCCAGTGGTGTTTTTAGGTACAACTAAAAAGTGAAAAATAAAAGAACTTTTTTTTTAAAAAATACATCCGACTTCGAAATAAAAAAAAATCACTACAAACCATGAAATAACTTATTTTTACACTGACTTCCGAAAAAAGTTTTTTTACATTTCAAATGTAAATAAGTATATTTTTTTTTAGGAATGTGTAGAATTGATTGGATAGACGAAGTGGGCTTTCGTTGTAAGACGATTAAAATGGCACCGAGTATAGTATAGTATGTCCTAATGTTATAAAGCTGAAGAGTTTGTTTTAGTGTTGGATATCCCATTTATCGGGGAAGGCTATAGGCTATATAACACCACGCTACGACCAAAAGGAGCACTCATGAAAAATGTGATGCAAACGAATTTGCGCGGGTTAGCGTGTTATTAATATTTTTAAGCTTTACATTAAACCAGACGTTTTAAAATTAGTCGTTCTTTTAGAACAATACATGACAATTATTTTGTTATTTTTAAAAAAAAAAACGTTGCCCACACTAGGAATTTCTCCTGTATCGTGGGTGCGTTTACAAACATATAAATACACATACACAAACAGCCATACCCAGAACAACTATCTGTAGGGGTGTACCCTTGTTTCGCAGACAGAAATTTCATAGAATTTCAGAAAATGTTTCACATAATATTTGGTTCTTGTAATTTTATGTCGAATATTATTGTTTCAAAGACTACTTATTTGCATGAATCCTATTACACAGAAACACAATTCAGTGAAATTTATGATCACATTATTTTATTTAACAAAGTTATCAAACAGCTGAAATATTTTTTAACGAATATTGTTTGTCCGGTGTATATTTCCATGGTATTTTATATTTCAGTGAAAATGTCCATGGCAAACTTTTAAGATGGCAGATTTTTATTCAGATTAATTTTACTACGCATATTGCCATTTCTTTAAAAAAGCGTTTTAACCTTAAATTAAAATTAAAATATGATCTCAAAATATCAACACGTGTGCTAAAAAAATGAGTGACAGAAACGAATCGCTGTAAAACCGACCCCACGTAGTCTTGTCTGCCCTACCCCTAGAGTGTAATTTAAGCCCGCGTAGGTGCGGAGGGGCGAGGCGGCCCGCGAACTGAGGAGCAGGTGTTATAACGCCCGCGGCTGAGGCTGGCCTGCGGAGCCGGCCAGCAAGCCGAAGCTCCGGTGGTGAGCTTTAAAACCATCTGCGACGATAAGTTCGCGTGGGATCGCCGGAGCCCCGCAGCGCCGGAGCTGTGAGAGAAACCATGCCTGCTGCATGTTGCATGCTCGCCTGCATACTGCTGCATACTGTATGCTTGCTTGCACTCTACATGTTGCATGCTCGTTTGCGTGCTGCATGCTTGCTTGCTTGCATGCTGCATGCCGCATGATTACTGCATTCATGTTGTATGCTCGCCTGCATGCTGCATGCTTACTTGCATTATGCAAGTTGCTTGCTCGGTTACGTGCTGCATGCTTGCATGCTGCCTTTTGCATGCCGCATGCTTGCTGCATGCTTGCTGTATGCTTGCTGCATGCTTGCTGTATGCTTGCTGCATTCATGGTGTATGCTTTTTTATTCCCATTGCCATTTGCCACCTCGATAAAATGTTTTTCTTGGTAACAAGTTTAATATTAACTACTCAATATGAGGATAAAAAATATTTGATTTGTTATTCTATGATATCATGACTATTGAAACAAAGTTTATTCGTATTGATTATTCTATGAAATGATAATACGGGAAAAAAATTATGTGAAACGAAATTCTATGAAACTGTCGTCTATAAAACAACGTACAACCATCTGAAGGCCATACAAATATTTTTACCGTGCGGGAATCGAACCCGCGACACGCAGTGCAGCAGTCAATCGCTGAACCACTGCGCCAACCGTATCGTCATGTAATTTCATTATCCTTTCCCCGTAGGAGCGAAATGCATGTCGAGTATAGGTTTGGGTCGCATGTTGCATTATTCGTAGTGTTGATGGTAAATTTTAGTAATCCAATAATTTGTCAGCTTCACAGAATCGTCGGTGACAGCAAAGTGATACTTCGATTGAAAGTTTCGGGGCAAACTGCATCATCTCTGCATTTGTATATTTTAATTAACTATCCCGTTTTATAAAATAAAATTTATTTAACATTGATCGGTTTTGAACTGAATTTTAAATTGAATGAATCGATTCTTATGTCATATCACTCTTTAAATTACACATTATCTGTAATTTTACTGCAGCAAATTAAAAGTCTGACTTCAGTAATAGAGTAACGTTTGCTACACAACGGAAACGGAACCTTAGAAAAACTACTACACTAAAAATGTGCGCTTTGAACACAGCTTAAGATTGTCTGTCCATTACAGCGGAGCGAGGCAGCAGAGCGGAGAAACGGAAAAATTTTATCCAATGGAATTGTATAAAATCTCTGCACCACGTGAGTTGCTGACATTTTGACTGACATGATTGGTTAATATTTCTCTGTTTCTCTGGCCCGCTAATTCGCTCCGTGCAAATGGACAGGCACACTTAGGCTGCGTTTCCACCAGAGATGTGCGAGGAATCTTAGCGCGGGATATGTGGATGTGCGCTTCAGTTACCTAGCCTCGCTCAGCACAAGCGATTCTATTAGTTATTAAGAAGAAATGCTGGCGGCGAGACATTGTATGTAAAAGTCATAATTCAAGGTTTTGCTCTCGACTGTTTTCTCCTCCAATATTAGACCAATTTTAAAAATTATTTCACAAATTGAATAAGAAGGATATATACTGTGTCCCTATGTTTTCGTTTTTGATGATTTATTAACTGTATAAGCACTAGAACTTTCACAAATTGCTCAAAATTGTCCGCTAAATCGCTGTCAACAGAGCCCTAGTGTTCAAACTTGGCAACTGTTAATCAAAAAAAGAAAACATAAAGACACAGTATACATTCTTCTTATTCAGTTTGTGAAATATCTCTTATATCGGTCCAATATTGGAAGAAAAAACAGTCGAGAGCCAAACCTCGAATTCTGACTTTTTACTTACAAAGTCTCGCCGCCAGCATTTCCTCGTAACGAACACATCCCTCGCTACGCATCCTCGCACATCTCTGTTGGAAACGCAGCCTAACCCATATAATATTAGTTTGCATGATAGACGTCCGAACACATATTATTAGTTATTGCGTAAACTAAAAACATTTTTTATCCGTGATGACCACTTAAAAAGAAATTGACAATCAATTTAAAACAAAAATAAACGACATAGGGATAAAATAACTGATCCATCCAAACGCGTGTGTATTGAATATAAAAATTCAAATCCTGCTAGTATCGATAACTATAAATTGGCGAAAAAAAAAATTGTTGACTAATAAACAATCACGCTTTAGTGAACTTTTGTTCGTTTCGTTGAAAACGTCAGTAAAATCAAAAAACATTTTTCACAAACAGAATCCATTGCATAGAAATCACAAAGCGGGATTGTGACGCGCTTTTCACACGCTTGACTGCCGGGTGATTGGTGCTGAACTTAAAACGGAAAAACCCTCGATAATAAGATAAAACTGTTAATTTAAGGCTGCTCTCTTGAGAAATGCTTAAAAACAAAGTGCAGATGAAGCAACGTTTCGTCGGCATTTACTGAGAAATTACATCAGAAAAAATAGGTAGTAATCTACATGATATGATACGTAATTTCGTTTCGCCAGAATTTATGTATCGGTATCACATAAAAAGAAAAAAAAATACCTCCAAATCGTTGAGATGAGACCATTTTACTCCTTCATTTTTTACCAAAAGTCTCAAAAAAAATATCTTCTACTTTCCAATACAAACGAAAATAATTTTGATTTTGTTACTTTTTTAAATATGTTATTTTTTTATAATAAATTAAAAATGCGGGTAGCGGAGTGGCGCGTAGAGGAGTAGTTAGCGAGTTAGTAATAAGAGCGTACGCTCAAGAATAAATAAATCTTTGCCCAGCGGTGAAAGAAATCAGGTTGTAGATGATGGTGGTAAGAGAAGTAGAAAAAATGCCTTAGAATATGACCGGTTTACACCCGGAAAACATAAACACTTGCAGAACTAAACAGTTGAACAGTTTTAAATTTAGTGCTACAAGCATTTTCAAAGTAAAATTTTGCCAGTGTGCAGATAATTACTGCACTCTACTTTACATGTTTTTATTGCATCGTCTATGGCTTTTAAATTTATTATATAGGCAAGTCATTGTTGAAAAAAGAAATATGCAACGAAAATTGACTTTGAAAAACTGATTTACTGTTTCCTTGCTCCATTCTACATTGCTATTTTGTACCCGAGCGGGCCAAAAATATCACCAAAAATATTCCATACCTGAAACACATCTCCTTCGGAGACAATAACTGAAAATTTTTGCAGCGTCACAGCCTGTTCATAGGGGCAGACTTCGGGCATGTCAAAAAGTGAATTCAACGTGCATCGCCTGAATTGAGCTCGAGCACTGTGAACAAAAAAAGAAGAAAAAATTGCATTTGTCACCCGCTTTAGGATTTTTTGTTAAAATATCTGTACGCTGTAGCGTTGTCGATTCGAATTCGTGCTTCATTGGTACAGCGGTTAGGTTGAACGGTAGAATGGCTTTTGTTCAAAGGATTAGATAGATAAATGGTAGTATCTATCTTTTTTCGTTGTATTGGAGTTTAAAAGGACTTTGCTATAGAGCATGGAATACCGCACCGATAGAAACGCCATTGTTAATAATATCCGAGCAAGCAGTATCTGTCAAGTACCAAGCCGCGTGTAAGTCCAACCATCAACTGAATCAGCGCAGTAGTTTCAGAACAAATTAGCTATGTCAGACAGACAAACAGACACACAGATAGATACACAGATGGAAATACAGACACACGAGCAATTCCAAAACGGTTAATTTTTCAATCGGTCGTATGGAACCCTAAAAAAGCGGGAGTTTACATTATAGACCATTTTCACCCAACTAGGTCTAAAATAAGGGTAATATCTTTAGAAATTACAACCAGATTTAATTACGTTATTCAACGAAAAATTTCAATCACGTTAGAAACCAACAATCTTTTCTACATTATGGCAGTTAATGGGTCTCATGTAACGGCTATTGCCGTCAACCGGTTACGAATCCAGACTCAGGAATGCACCTGCCAGGGTTGTGGAATTTGTTCAAAAGGGTTACCTTGGCTCAGAACGCAAAGCGCATTAGAAGGAACACGAATGAGTTTAGTCAGTAAGAGTGACACTCCCTTGGAGTTATTTTATGATTTCTCATCCTTAATAAAAAAATATTTCAAAAATATAAAGGAATGCACGTAAGTACCTACCTGACGTTAGAATCGAGTAACAGTTGGCCTGCAACAGGGATTACACTAGGGTGAGTCTCTGAGAGCTCACCAGTTTCACTAACTACCATTGGACTACAGTAGTGGATATCAATATCAGAAATATTGATCATGTTATGTTAACAAAACATTGTTTGTTTACACCATCGACTTTTTCCATCTACATCTATACTCTATATCTACACTAATATATAAAGCTTAAGAGTTTGTTTGTTTGCTTGAACGCGCTAATCTCAGGAACTACTGGTCCGGTTTGAAAAATTCTTTCAGTGTTAGATAGCCCATTTATCGAGGAAGGCTATATATCATCACGCTAAGACCAATAGGAGCGGATCAGACGAAGTTGTGCGGGTCAACTAGTATTATAATAATATTTTAAATGCGAAAGTAACTCTTTCTGTATATCTGTTTATTAACTCCTCACGTTGTAGCGGTTGAACTAATTTGAAGTCTAAGTTTTAGACAGAGACGCAACTACTTCTAATAATTGCATCTCAAGTGACATTACACATCAGAATTCCAACTATTGCCCTTCAAAAACTTATGAAACTACAAGGATTTCGAGGTATTATTGACATATAAGGACAGATCTAAAATAAAAATAGAACTGTCCCTCAGATGTGTTTCCAGGAATCCATCACTAGTTAAATGGTGTCTAGAATCTGAATGATCAATTAACTAGGCAAACGACAGTCAAACTTCGTTTGTTTGAAACACACTCGCTTCTAGCCCTGTCAAACAGTAAGCACGCCAAAGGAACCTACCCTTTGGCCAATATTCTGTTTGACCAGTTGCCGGAAATGCTACAACATAGAGGAAACGATTGTACTATTTTATTGCGTACCAGTAAATCAATTCAAATAATTGAATGCATATGCATGGTTTTGGACATAGCTAAGGGTGGGAATCGTTTAAAGCATTTGTTAAAAATAATCCTGAATTAAATTGAATTTGCAAATTCTTTGTAAATGACAATTTTACACGTTAATTATTTCTGTCAATTTGCAAATGCAAATGTTGCCTAGCTGACTACCCTTTTGAAGAAACACCGAAACAATCTCAAAGAAAAGTGTCTCTTAAAGTCTTTAATATGGAAAAATGTAAGTCAAGAGTGAATATGTTACTTCTAGGCAAGCATGCTCCATCTTCGACCACATTATCGCTTACCAAGGTGAGATAGTGGTCAAACGCGCGCCTACCAATTGTACAAAAAAAATGTAATCGAAACTATATGAAATAATAGAATGCAACTCGTTACGATCCTTGCTAGGTTTCTTTTCGCATTATACATGTTCATACATACAAACATGCATACTGACTGAAGATTTTATGATAAATGTATGAAATTATACAAGCGTATTTTTCTCATCAACTATATCTCAGAAATTAATAAACAGAAAAGTCAAGCCCGTTATCTTTGGGGTTGGATAGAGGCAATAGTAGATACCTATACACCAACATTTCGATAGACCTGTATAAGCCATCAATTAGTCACAAATCCAAGTCCAGACTGCTACAGAGAAATTTCAGATGCGAAAAACTCAAAAACCCTTTTAGCTATTCAAGTTGCAATGTAATCAACAGTAGAAGTGGCAAACATTGACCCACAGCAATAGTCCGACCATTGAATACATCCCGGCTAGAGCACCCGAAAGTACACACGATTCAATGCACCCGAATGCTCTTACAGTACACAGAGGCTTAGCCAATAACAGGAATCTATACAGTCATATAATAAAATTGTAACAGGTCGATGTCTTTAAAGGAGATAATATAATAAAAATTGTGTGAGGGTTCTTTATAACAGCAATAGACCTCAGTAACACAAGTTTTTGGTTTTTTATACCAAATTGGCTTATACAAATAGGCTCTAAAACTATGGACCGATTTGAAAAGTTCTTTGATCAGTAGAACGATTTATTATCACTGAATAATAATTCTAATAATAAAAAAAAAATAATAAAATATAATAATAATACAATTATAGGGATATTTTATTGGGGATAAATATATTGACCATCATAAAATGCTTTGATACCCTTAGTTTTGTAACCAAAAATATCTACTTAACACCAGAAAAATAAAGTCTAAAAATACAATAGTACCCGCTATTTTAGTCACGACTCCACTTTAAATTGTATTCGACCACCAAATTTAGTAAATGATCACCAAATCTTGACGACCAAATTAATGTATTATTTTTGCCTAAATAAATCACTGTGATTGCCATAAAATGTAGGCTTATTATCAAATAAAGTATTATGATGCCATATTAAGAGTATCAGAATTCCAGCTGGGATAGATTTAGAATGCAAAAATTTTGAAAAGCCGTGGGAAACCTTTGACGAATACAAAGAGTAACATTTTAGAGAGTGGGAAGTTATAATGCCCCGAGAAAAGGAAAATTGGTTGCAAGGCACATGCAATTGCCCTAAGTTTCTCAAAGTTTACATTTGTAAGTGTCGTAGGATAATTTGATACTTCGAATCTTCGCGGAAATCCTAGGGGTTTTGCGAAAACGCGGATAATTAGACATAGCCCCGACTCAGACTACCCCGACTCGGATAGGTTAGGTTAGAAGGCTAAGGCGGGAGCGAAGCGGAGCGGAGCTCCCGCCTTAGCCTTCGTGGTTATTTTTTTTTAAACCACCCAGAACTAAATATTGCTATAATAACGAGTATTTTCGCAAAAATCCTGACTTTGTCCAGTAAGATTTGATAATTTTTCGCCTATGTCTAATTATCCGCGTTTTCGCTATTTGGACTCATTTTGCTTAAATAGGATAGCAGAATTTAAAAACTTTGGTTATAATTTTACTTTAAAATGTTGGTTTAATTTTGGTGATCATTTACTATTTTTGGGTTACTCATGATTTACTTGGAGTCATTTTACTTAAATAGGATAGCAAAGTGTTAAAACTTTGGTTATAATTTTACATTAAAATGCGAGTTTCATTTTGGTGATCATTTACTATTTTTGTCTCCTATTTGTTACTATATCTGGTGGTAAGTTAAACATAAGCCTATTTTATTTTCTGAAAGCTTAAGTCACGGGCAAAGTGCAAATGAAAATATTTTTAGAATTTTGATCTATCTGTATCTCTGTTTGTACGCACATCACGGAAAAACTTCTGCAGGTAATTGAATGCAGTATTCACATTTCTAAAGTTGTCGGTTTAACTTAAAATATGGTACAAGTTTTAACTTAACACGCTACTTATTAGCTAAGTTGGCGATCACGTGAGTGAAGCTGCGACACACATACACAGCTACAGCATTCACAGTTACATCTAGTCTGTCTAAATTAATTCGGATCCAAATAATCCAAAAAGGTGATGAAAGGCAAATATTTTGAGTACGTACGAGTACAGGGAGTTTGAATATTGAGGCTTTGAGAGGCAAGCAAATATGTATTTCAATCGGACTGTGAATATGAATCTTGTATACACGAAACGAGATTTTGCTAGAAGCCTCTTGTGATGGTCTAAAACTGACATATTGCAGATTTGTCCCATTGCGTAGAATGTATGTTTGTTTGTTTAGATCGTCATTTGCAAAAGCCTATGCAGATGTTTAGTTAGTAGGTACGTCTATCCAGTTGTTTGTGTTTATGGTGTGTTGTCGCTGTCATATTTTCACTTGTTTTTTGGAACGAAGTTCCTTAACGCGCGTTGCGAAAGGGGGCTAGACGGAAAAAAATAAGACCAAAAGTTGTAACGACACTTTTTGCTATAGTTGTAAGCCGTGCGGCGTGCGCGTGTTTCTCTGTCTGTCTCTCTTCTGGCTTGTCAAAATAACTGGCTTGCTTTCTATGAGAGAAAGCAAGCCAGTTATTTTGACAAGCCAATTATTACTAAAATTAAGCCTATTGATTAAGTTAATATTACATTATATTTGTTAATAATAAAAAAATATTATCATAACTTAATTTTTTTTTTTTTTTTTACAATTCCTTCACTAATTAATCGAATGGAACTTCGTTCCATCCGGGTGTCCCTTGACACCTCTCAAGTTTTTTTTTCACTTGTTCGATCACCGGACATCGAACTAGACAGAATTGTAACTTAATGTTTGATCATTAGCATTGTTAAATAGAATAGAGTAGACAAAGATAGAGTAACCCTACTCTATCATGTATCTTAATCCTAGACAGTGCATACATACAGTTTTTTTTTTAATTATTTCCTTTTATGGATTTATCAGATATCGTTAACATTTTTTTTTAAATATTCCTATACAAAAAAAAAATGAAACGATATTTTCTTTATTCAATTAAACTATACTAAATAAACTGTCACTGTGGCGAAGCTGTCAACAGGCTCGGTCTCTCAAGCAGTCGAAGTGCGGATCGCTTTGCACGGCACGCAAACATTAACGACATTATCCGACGCGCTCTTGTCGCCGCCGGCGTTCCAGACGCAGAACCCAGAACCCAATGGCCTGGCACGCGACGACGGCAAGCGACCGGACGGTATGTCTTTGTTTCCATGGAAGATGGGTAGGCCTTTAGTGCGGGACGCTACTTGTGTCGTTACTCTTGTGCCATACTATCTTCCTCGCTCGTCGTGCTGTGCTGGTACTGCCGCTGCGGCTGCTGAGAACCTAAAACGGCGGAAATATAACAACCTTGTTGGCAATTATATTTTTGAGCCGTTTGGGGTTGAAACTCTTGGACCGCGGGGTCCGAGTGCTCATGCCTTATTTAAAGATCTTTCTAAACGCTTAGTTGACACTTCGCGTGACCCAAGGGCTGGCTTTTACCTCGGACAGAGGATAAGCATTGCCATACAACGTGGCAATGCCGCCAGTCTTTTGGGCTCACTTCCAGTGGACAGCGATGCGGACGAATTTTTTTACGCCTTATTTTAGTTAGGATTTCTTAATTTAAGTGTATATATTTAATACAAAAAACATAACATAACATCACGCCTGTAAGCCCCGAAGGGTTAGGCAGGCACCTAATAGTACCTACAACCACAAAAAATATATATACAGTCCACCAGCTACGGGAACAGGGTTAGAGCTACCGGTTGTCATGGCTCTTGAGACAGGAACCTTCTATCAATACGTACCATGTCTATAAGTACTGCTTTTTTAATCAAGCCCGTGATCCAGCTGCCAACCAAGAGCGTCGAACAAATGAACTCAATAATTGAAGTTAAGTCAAGATAATCAAGTATTTCTCAAATAATAATAATAATGAAGTATTGTAGTACATTCATCTACACTATATATATTAATAATACTAGCTGACCCGCGCGGCTTCGCTCCCGTCAACAGGCTACTCTACCTACCGACCCTAACCTACCTACCCTACCTACCTACTTACCTATCATACCAACCTACCATAGCTACCCTACCTCACCTACCTTACCTCCCTACCCTACCTACCTGCCTACCTACCCTACCTACCTGCCTACCTTCCCTACCTACCTGTCTACCTACCCTATCTACCTGCCTACCTACCCTACCTACATACTCATTTTTTTTTTTGTATTTTAATTCTTATTATGCTATTCCGGACGAAGGAATTAGTCTTCGGCCCGAATAAAACACAAAAACTATGAAAATCGGTCGAGCCGTTCTCGAGTTAGTTAGAATAGTGTTCGAACAAACCCGACTGAGAATTTTGCAATATTGTGAAAGAAAGAAAGTTTTTTATTTTTCAGTTTTTAGTGGTACCTGCGTACCCATTCACAGCGTACTGTCGTGATGTAATGTTATGAAAATAAAACTTACTAAGTGCTTTCAGTGTAAAGGTCTCGTCAATACGAATGAAATAAGCCCAAACACTTGGTAGTTCCTACATACCGATGTGGAGTTCCCTTGACTCTCTGTCGTCTCCATCATCAGGTCTGATCCAAACTTTCATTCTTTTGTATCAGTATCACCCGATATACACACGAATATCAAGTTTTTACCAAATACGTGCCTTCAATTTTCGAGAGATGCCCTCGATTTCTCAGGGTTTCCATCATCAGATCCTGACGTGGTGGCAATGGGACCACACGGAAAGCACCAGCTTCCAAATAAAAAATCATGAAAATCGGTTCATCCAGTCGGTTAATATGAGGTAACAAACATAAAAAAGAAATACAGTCGAATTGATAACCTCCTCCTTTTTTTGAAGTCGGTTAATAAACTGAAAGAAGACGGACAGCGGTGGCTTATTAATAAATAGGGTTCCGTTAGCAACCTTGGTACGGAACCCTAAAAATCGACTTGGTTCGCACGAATCAAGATCGTACGCGAAGGCTAAAATAATAGGGTCCCATTAGCAACTTTGGCACGGAACCCTATAATTTGCCTTGGCTCGCAAATCGAACCGTCTGATTCTTAGCACGAATTAAAAACTTAGTTGCGGGCAACCTGGGAGTCTTTAAGACAAAAGTGAATAGGTTGCTTCTAGGCAAACGTGCTCCATCTTCAACCTCATCATCGGTTACCATCAGGTGAGATAGTGGTTAAACGTATGCCTATCTATAGTAAAAAAAAATCTACTCCGTATCACCTAACCACAGAGAACTAATGATAACTCGATTTGACAGTTACTGTGAAAACGTGTTGTCATTCATTCTTAGTTCGGGTTCGGGATTAATCGTAAGTCTGTAGGTGATACGGAGTAGAATACGTCCGCAACTAAGCCCGAAACTACGGACTTCGGACTTAGAGAGTAGCCCCACCAAAATCGATCGCTCCCGTCACCGTGACCACCTTTGGTACGGTACCTTATTATTATTAGCCTTGTTTCGCAAATCGAACCGTTCGTTGCTTCGCTCTAAACGGAATCAATCGCGGAGGCCTTAGAAGTAGGGTCCTGTCAGCACCTTTGGTACGGAACCCTACAGGCCTGATCCGCAAGTCGAACCGTCCAGTACTTCACAAAACTATTGAGTTCTAAATCAGTTTAAAACTCTACGATAAAAGCACTTTAAACGAAACCAGCACAACTCAGAGATTTAAGCAATTTAGGCTCCTATTCGTTTAAGACCTTCCAGAGACCAAACCGAAATTCCTACGAACTACGACAGTGTTTAATAATCGTGTGAAGTCATTCTCCAGCGGAAAATCTTAACACCGCAATTCAGAAAAACGCGTCATCAGTGCAACGCCATCTATCGACCATGTAAACTGACAAAATATTTGGCAGCAGAAGACGTTAAATAAGAAGCCCGTATGTAACGATAAATAACGATAAGGTATTAAAATGTTTACTTTTATTTTGCTACGTCTACGTATTAAAAGTTTCACAAATAACTCAATGAATGTGTTTTGGTGTAACATTCATGCTTTCATGCATTTTTTGGTTCCTCAATAGATGGCGCTCTGACTGATCAGAACACAGTAGGAAGTTTCTTACTAAACTAAAAATTCAATATATTTTGATTTTGTAGATCGATTGTAACGATAAATAACGAAAAGGTATAAAAATGGTCACTTTTATTTTACCACGTATTAAAAGTTTCACGAATAACACAACAATTTTGAATGCTTTCGTGCATTTTATTTTTTCTCAATAGATGGCGCTCTGACTCATCAGAATACATTAGGAAGTTTCTTCCTAAACTTAAAAATTCAATATCTTTTGATTTTGTGGGTCGATTTTGATGAAATAAACGCTAAATGTTACTCGGGTTATCACTTATTATTTTTAAGTACTTAGATTTGCAATCCAATCTGTGGTTTATGCGTGATGCTCCCACAAACGCACAGACAAACAGACAAACAGACAAAAATTTCAAAAATTGCATTTTTGTGTTTTGTACCTTTTTCCTAAGTTTTCTGTGTAATTTACATGCAAAAATATTCAATGTACAGACACGGTTAGTCTACGATTTTATTATATGTATAGATTATAAAGAGGAAAGATTTGTTTGTTTGTTTGTTTGTTTGAAATGAATAGGCTCCGAAACTACTGGACCGATTTGAAAAATTCTTTTAGCATTGGATAGCTACATTATCAGGGAGTAACATAGGCTATATTTTATCCCCGTACTCCCACGGGAACGGGAACTACGCGGGTGAAAGATATTACCAGTAATTGAAAAAAAAAATGCAATGAAAATTCGTTCATGGGCAGCCCTGAACGAATTTTCTTAGCAATTTTTTTTATGTTAGACCGTAAGGATGGGGTTTTAAGTATGCCATCTTTTTATACCATTTTTTATCTTTTTTTTAAATACTTTTCTTTGCTGTAGGACGTGGGTTAATTTTGATCTTTCTTCTTTCAGCTTCATTTGGGCACAGCACTAAACACTAATTTAACATTTTACCACCAAATGATTTAAAAAGTAACGCATCATTTTTAGGGTTCCGTACCCAAAGCATAACCAACGTAACCCAATACTAAGCCTCCGCTGTCCGTCCGTCCGTCCGTCAGTTCGTCCGTCCGTCCGTCAGTCCGTCCGTCTGTCTGTCAGCGGGCTATCACACGACCGTAATAGGTGATACGATAGGTAGGAAATCAAATTTGTGAATGAGTATTTCTATTGCCGCTATAACAACAAATATTTGCCGCTATAATAAAAATACGATGGTTCGGTACCCTTCATGCGCGAATCCAACTCGCACTTGGCTAGTTTTTTGCGTTCATCATACTACTAGTCGTCAATTTTAAACACTAAAACTACCCCAATACAAGAACTCTACTAACCAGCACATATGAAAATGCGTATCAAAGTGTGTCCATTCGTGTGTTGTGTTTTTTTGATCATCTACCAACTTTTTAAAAGCTGTGTAGCAATATTCCCAAGCATCGCCGGCGCCTTCTATACATCCTGGTAGTATGTCGTATCCTGAAAAAAGTTGTATGCATTATCATCGTCATCATATTTTTTAGTACAAGTAGGCACGCGTTGGACCACTATCTCACCTGATGGTAAGCAATGATGTGGTCGCAGATGGAGCTCGCTTGCCTAGAAGTAACCTATTCACCCTTGTCCAATGTTGATTGGGGTCAGCGTAACACGGGCAATGTCGCCTTATATTTTTGCCTACAAACTGGCAAGCTAATGACTTCTTTTTCTTTCTTAGTCATAGTCTATATGACACGTAACCCTGCGATTCCCGGAGAAGAAGCAAAGGTGTAGAAATAGTACACCCGCATTTCACTATAACGATTTATCGTTGCCATCAACGGAACAAATCCAGACACCTACTCGCTGGCTACTGAGCAGGCAAATACCTTTTTTTTTGTTAATATTGACAGTCTGAAAGAACTCGTGGCTAAATAATAATAGCGCCACGGATCAATTTCAGGGTTAAGCAACGCTTGCTGAGGTTGATCTGTGTATCGGTGTGCACCTTAACTTACCAAGACTCCTACGTGCTTCGGAAAGCACGTTAAGCCGTTGGTCCCGTCTGTCATTTGTAGATCTTCAGCAGGATTGTCAAAAGCCAGGAAATCTGTCACCAGTCTTGCCAAGGAGTAACATGATACCCAGTTACTGGGTTATGGAGGTCTGGTAGGCAGTCGCTCCATAAAATATAAATACTGGTATTCAGCTCATTTTGGTTTGACTAGAAGTCGACCCCAGTATAATTGTGAAAAGGCTAGGCAAATAATGATGACTTTGACAGTTTCTTGTTGTATTTTGATTGTAAGCGATGATAATATTCTGGTCTACCTAGAAGTTGCCTATTCACTCTTGATCTAGGTGGTAACCATGAAATACAAAACATGATTTCAGTGGTTCTCATCGTATGTTATGCATTAAAAGTTACCGTAGGTACAAGTTGTCATACTTACTTGACAGAAACCACTCGTCATCACATATATTATTGACTACATGCATATGTCCACGGATGCTCTCTTCATTGAAATGACTCTCTGTTACCTCTTTACAATCTGAGTTCCAATCTATGGCACAATTTGTGAGGTGTCGTATTGCTCTGAAAGAAAAATAATTCTATCTAGATACACTCTAAAATATTTAAAAACAGTAGGTCGGCTGCATACAAAACGCACGCACACATGGACACGCTTCGCTTATAGTGAGTGCAAGCGCACTCGCGAACGGTATTTGTTTCAGATCTCCACACGTACGCGTCTATCTGTGCATGCACGTGTTTAGTGTTCTTATTTGCCATGATAGCAGCCTATCATGTTTTAGTTAACTATTTTGGTTCTAAAGATAAGATACGGATAGAATCATGACCAATGGCGACATAAAATACTACGCGAGTTGCTGCGTCGTAACAAATTCATGCGACAGCAGTTGTTGTGTACAGCACAGGAAAAAGCAAACTTCACGGACGTTATTCAGTTTGCATAAGCTATATAGCTAGTGACTGACGGAGATAAAGGCGGAACAATAGGTTCCGAAATCACTCGTTGGATATATTATTTATTATATACTTTATTGTGCACCTCATATTTAAAGCATAGTAAAAATTCTATAAAACAAGTGTACAATGGGCGGTCTTATCGTACAGGGCAATCTCTTACAGACAACCTTTGGATGCACTAAACGAAAGGAGATAGAGTTTGGGCTGTCAATGTACAAACCTTCTAACTAATACTAATTATACATAATAATATAAAATACGTAAATACAATACCAATTAATCTACGTTTTTGTACATTCAAAATGATTTAAAAAAATAGCCGGGGGGATAAAGGGTAACTAACAGAAACTATTTCCATAATTTTTGGATTTCTTGTCTGGTTGTCTGTTCAATGAAAAGGCCAATAAAACGGCAGAGTTACTCTCTCAAGGACCGTCAGCCCCGATTGGGGCCAAATGGTTGGTATTGTCTTTCAATTGTCTTGCGAGCTCGGTACCTGACGGGCAGTTGGCTGCGACAATAATAATAACGTTTTACTTTTTAAAAAATGCCTAAACTTTTCCCAACTATATTCGGATCAGCTTCCGATCCGAACGGCGGAGTCTCGGTATGTTAAATAATATGGTCCGCAGAGCAACCTAGGCAAGAGCTGGTTAACTATGCAGATAGATCAGTGCGGCTGTTATTATTTAGCTACGAGCTCCTCATTTAGTCTCCTCATTCAGTAGGTACCTACTAAATATCGATTTTAAAACCCAGAAAAACTGTTAAATATAAAATATAAAAATTAATCGATGTTCTGTTATCTGAAATTGTCAGTGAGAGTCAAAGAAACAGTATTTTTTTTTGGGCTGGACGAAATTAAAAATCAGCTTGATTCATCAGTTTCTTTGTTTCGTAGTTTGAAGGCTACCTATCACCGTTCGTTCGATAGTCGGTTTTGTTGATTTTGATACTTACCTCGAGATTGGTATCGGGCCGAAAGACGACTATTGGACATAGGCCTCCTCCAAAGAGGGGGGGGGGGAGATTGCCATAATCGCCACGCTTAGCAGGCGAGTTTGCGATAGCAGTGTATGGTGTTGAGTTTTACAGAGAACGCTGCTGCCCATTCTCTGGTGAGTCCCTTAGTAGCCTCTTACGACACCCACGAGATGTGATTTTCTTAATTTTGAGAGTGATCTGGATACGCAAGGTATTAACTTAAAGTAGATTTTATCTAGGCAACAGATATTTTTAGACATCCACGCGAACGAAGTCGCGGGCACAGCACTCACACAGGAATCGGAAAAATTAGAGTGAAAGGTAATGCCCCTTCACCATTTTTTAAAAGTAAAAACAGTTAAACAACGTACTTGCACCAATCACCAACTTTAGCAGGCATCGGTGGGGACTTCTTACTAGAATTATACATCATTGCAGCTTCGAAGGTACAGTTCATTGCAAATTTCGCGAATTCATCACAGTTTATGTTCTTCATTATAACAATCTTCTCTTTATCTTTCGTTAGAGTCATTATCGGTTCAAATTCTACGTCGTTATTTGCTGGCATTTGAGGCATTTGGCCATCTTCGTCGTACAATTCTGTAATGGAGTATCATAGAATGTAAGATTAGTATTACCATGTATCAACACAAGAGGTAGGTAGTGTTGAGTAAATTCATATTTCGCCAATTGTGTTTAAGTCCCCATGGCTGCCTCGAATTTTCCAACATGGTTCCTACAAAGAAATTTTAGGTGGAAAAACCAATTTTATTTTTAACGCGGAAGCGTGTTTGCACTAGACAATCGTGGCAGTCCGCTGCATAATATTTCATCATTCAGAAGCATTATCCTAACTAGATTTTGTTATAAAACCTTGCTTGTCACATTTAGTACTATGATTTTACATCTGGACATGGGAATTTATGTAATTTTTAATTATTACACGCCTTTACTAGAAGGTAAATACTAAGACATTGTTCTTATACAAAGCGACCATTGTACGAATACGCAATTGACGCAAGCATTTGATCGACAAAACCGCAAGGCACCCTATGTCGGCACGACGACGACGCGTTCGGGCTTGCCATAGAACTGAACGCGACTATCGCGTATTCGCGTGAGGGTCGCTTTATATTAGGACGTCGGCGCCTTAGCCTTGTGAAAGTTATCTCACAAAAAATTGTAGTAGAGAAAATGTTGACGGAGTTTTGAAGTGGTCATACTATTCCCATACCTATTTTTCCAGCAAAAACCTTCGCTATTTTGCCTCGTAAAAATATTAGAACTGGTATAAGGATGATAACAGGGACATGGTATAATACCGGTTTGATTTTTGGGTGGTAAAGGATCCCAAGTGTCTTTGTAATTGAAGAGGGCCATAGGCACCAGTAACCACTTACCATCAGGTAGGCCGTCTGCAACATTGTCATCCGATAACATGGAAAAAAAAAATAAGCCTGGCCTTATTCTGTAACAAAATATTCCTGGTACGGCTAGGTTTAATAATGGAGGTCGTGGCTAAATAATAACAGTCGCACGGGATGATTTTTTAGATTAAGCGACGTTTTTGAGACCATGTATCATACTGCAAAACGTTCGCGCCTAAGCACGTTTTTTACACGAATACGGCGAAGCCAAAAGGAAGGATTATGATTTTAGCAGTCTATGTATGTATGTATGTTTATAATATGTTCCACTGTAGCGCCTAAACCACTGAACCGATTTTTATGATTGAGGTATCAACAGATTTTTAAAAACGTTCCGGGTGACATAGGCTATTTAAATTATTCCTAAATGTATTATGTTCGCCTTGCAACGTAAATTTTTGGCGACGAAAAAAATAAATTTCAGATAATTGTGACATGATTGGTATCAAAAGAAAGGTCTTGACGAGCACATTACAAATGTGTGTATATCATATTGTCTTAGTAAACGTATATATTTAAATTGCTAACAAACAAGTAAAAGCGAGCCTGCACTTTGTACGGCGTGGCTGTACAAGTAATAGTGAAAATCATGATCAAAATGATACAAACGCGAAGTTAATCAAAACTTTAAACTCTGTACGATTTTTTATGCCACTCATTAAAAGAAAGATACATAAATCAAAATATGAAATATTTTCTTGTTTCATACTTTTCGGATCACTTTTATTTTTTTGTAGTCGGGTTACAATTTTTAAAATAATTTTTATTTATTTTAGAATGGGGAATCATCAAACGACTCCTTCCATTCTCTGGATATAGCGGAAGGGAGTATCAGACACTTACTGACTAAAACCCGTCCATGTTCCTCCTAATGCCCTTTGCGTACCAGGGCCGCGGTGACTCTTTCGAACAAATTTCACAGTCGTGCCCAGTGCCTGTCACGATTAATAATCAGAAGCCAGAAAATCTTGCCTCGAGGTAAAGTATTACGCAGTTCTAGGGTGGTTAATCTTCCGTAGGTGCGGGCCTGCCCATCGGCGCGGGCCTGCGGATGGCGAGCATTGGGTAGCTCGCTGTCCGACCAGAACCAGGCCCGTGTCAACGGCGCGCTGTGTTCCGGACGCGCCTCAAGGAGATGGCAGCATAGTAGACGGGGCCCGCTAGGGTCAGTGCCTGCCAGGGTTGCGGAATTTGTTCGGAAGAGTCACCGGCGGCCCTGGAACGCAAAGGGCACTAGGAGAGACACGTATGGGTTTTAGTCAGTAAGAGTCTGACACTCCCTTCTGCTCCGCCCAGAGCGTGAGGAGTCATTTGATGATTTCAAATCCTTAAGAAAAAATAAAAAAGGGTGGGTAATCTTCTGACCAACCCCTTACCAAGTCACCATATCGCATAGCCCTTGCCTCGAAACCCCGAAGATAGAAAAGCAAATACACACAATGGTGTGTATTTGCTTACTTGCTGGTAGAAACTCAGAATATAGGCTTACCAACGGACAAAGGTAAGGCTGGCGTCATAAGATGTCTATTCCCAATCTATAGTAATCTCATAAAGCTGAAGAATTTGTTTGTTTGATTGGTCAACCGCACTAATCTCGGGAATTATTTGAATTGAAAAAATATTTTAGTGTTGGATAGCCCGTTTATCAAGAAAGGTTATTAGCTATATAACATCATGCTACGAATATTGGAAGCGGAGCATATTTTATGAAAAATGTGACGCAGATAAAGTTGCTCGAGTCAAGTAATACCATAAATATCCAAAGTATTTGTTACGACTGATATTTCAGTGCCAAAATAAAATGAAATTTGCACACTGCTTGCGATCAATCAATCGACTTGCTGCCGTGCGGGTCACCGCAAAGTGCATTCAGATACAACAGCAAACAGTATTCTTTGAAAGCCTCTCAAGAACACAAACTATAACGTAACACTTGATTTTTGGGGAGTCTACAAGCAAATTGTACTCACAGGCGGTATGAAAAAATTCCAAAAGGATTGTTACGACGTAAAGAATTAGCATTTCTCATTTAAAACGCAGGTTTTCTATCATTTCTTTGATTTTCACATAGTTATAACAAATATTAAAGATAGTAAATACTCTTGTCAGAACTGACATGACAGTATGACGTTTAGTGAAATCTTCGTTCTGCTTTTTGGTAATAATCATGGCGAACAATAAAAAGTATTCTATTGAACTATTCATTTATGGCTTTTTTTGACAAGTTTTACATAAAAATAGCTGATGCCTGTTGGCCGCAAATAGCTCAAGATAGAGACAAATGGAATTCTTTAAAGGAGACCTTCACCTTCACTTGAGGAGGGGTTCATGCAAACGAACTAATTTTCATATTATATATATATTTAATTATTTTCTAACATAAGTGAAGTGAGTGTCCGCCGCATGGTGTCGGCCGGTGCCGTATGGTGCCGTAAAAGAATAATACTATCCCATCACATCCCGTGGGTGTCGTAAGAGGCGACTAAGGGACTCGCCAGAGAATGGGCAGCAGCGTTCTCTGTAAAACGCAACACCATACACTGCGATCGCCAACCCGCCTGCCAAGCGTGGCGATTATGGCAATCCCCCCCTTTTGGTGGAGGCCTTTGTCCAGCAGTAGACGTTTTTCGGCTGATATGATGATGAACATAAGTGAAAAATCTCTAAATAACGCCATTTATTTTCTTTGGCTTTGTAAATAATGTATGTATTCAATTCTATGTACGTATTTTTCATTTCTATGTATGTATTCAACTTTGCATGAAATAAAAGGTTTTTTATTTTATTTATTTTTTACTAGAGATTAACTAAATGGTTTATGTTTTCATCGTGGTGAGATTTATTGTGTGTGATGCATTGATATTCATATTACTAGCGTAGTGATGTGAAAGGAAGAAAAAAATCTGGCAGAAAGCTAATCTTTTCTTTATTATATTTTTAGTTTCAAGGTGTGTTTCTAAGAACCAAAACAATCGCTTTTGCTGAGCGAGGCTAGGTAAATGAACAGATAAATGAATGAAACACATCCCTCGCTACGCAGCCTCGCACATTTCTAGTAAAAACGCAGCCCAATAGTTGCACAAGAAAATTAATTCGCCCTAGACCGGCTGGGTCTACTGTATTGTACTCTAAATATCTGAGTAAAGATTATATTGATTTTATATAGTCAATATATAGTCAATATTGACTATATAAAAGGAGTTTATATTGATAGAAACTCCTTGGCAAAACTTGCGTCAGATTTTTGGCTTAGAAGGCAATTCAGCCGCTGACTTTCGTCCGATCCGGTCGAAACAGGAGTTTCATTATTATTAATATTTTTGAGTTTTGTTTCGGCCGAAAACTTTTTAGAGGCAAAGTGACGTCAGAAACAATTAAAAAACCAATTTTACTTTGAGGCCACGGACAAATTATTATTATAAATAAAATAAACATTATACAGTGATCTCTCACGGGTCGGTTTGTTTTCGACTTTTGGCATGTTGCACTCACATTGACACACAAACACAACAAAACAAAAAACTATTGTTAAAAAGTATTGCTGTCTCTTTTATACACGTGATTGACTAAAAGGGACTAAGGGGGGACTTTTGTTGTAAACTTTATCTTTTTCCAACAATTTTTTTAATTTTACTTAAATAAATATAAACCTACCTATGGTTTTTCATTCTGACTGTTCAAAATTTGCTTTAAAAAAGTATAGTCCGAAACACCACTCAAAAAATAAATTATAATCATTGATATATAAAAAACCCAAGATACACACTCAGCATCTCAAAAACGTCCGCAAAAAACAAGCGCAATATGTATAATTGTGCGCTAGTTTCAAACAGTCTCGCATCGCTCGCCATATTGCACTGCTTTGTAAAAACAACTGTAAGCGATCCGTGTAAGGTTGAATTTGCAAAAAAATTTGCGCATTACTCGTCATACTGCACTGCTTTGTAAAAACAAATTGAAGCGAAATTTGCAAAAAAAAAATGTTACAAACATTTTTTTTTTGCAAATTTCGCTTCAATTGTATAACTACACACAACTCACACATGACACTTGATACATGTCAGTTTTTGACGACAGTTTCTAGTGTTGCATATTTTGTTCAAGACTGTGCATCTTGGGTTTTTTATATATCAATGATAATAATGGAATTCCGGTCTCGACCGGGTCGGACGAAACTCGGCGGCCGAATCGCCTACCAAGCCAGATTTGTCTGGCTTCTGACTATCCGTAACGACTGCCAAAGATCAACAAATGACAGCCGAGACCAAGGGTGCGTGCTAACCGAGGTATAGAGGAGTCTCGCGTTGCATAACCATGCAGATCGACCCGCGAGGCTGTTATTATTTATCCACTAGATCCTCATATTAGCGCTGGCAACAGCTAAAGCTATTAATTAATATGTCCCACATATTACAGATATTTCACTTAAAACCATTTCAAACACTGATCTCATACCTAATTCCTTTATCCCTACAGACATTTACATCAATACAGAGTGTAATAACCTGAATGTTCAATCAAGAGCTCCCTAATAGATGCTAATTGATTATGGATCTGTTATAAACGTTGTATCAAAGGATAGATTAGATGACGATATCTGATAACACGGGTCTTGAAGCAATTAAGTTTAATCTGGGATTTTGGGTGTGGTTATGACAAAGACATTGAGAATGGATTGAGCGATGCCGTTTCAGAACTGATTGATTTGTTGAAAGAGACAGAGCAACTGTGCGGCCAATGTTGAGGATCAATGGAGAAGGGAATGCTTGGAGTTTCCTTGCGTGATTGAATCAGGAATGATGATATCTGCAAGAGAACCAAGGTTACCAACATAGCCCGAAGAACCGCCAAACTAAAGTGGCAGTGGGCAGGGCACATTGCTCGCATAACAGATGGTCGATGGGGCCGAAAAGTTCTGGAGTGGCGACCGCGTACCGGACAACGCAACGCTGGAAGGCCTACCAGGAGGTGGACCTGGTGAGGGTCGCGGGTAGCCGATGGATGCTAGACGCACAGGACTGGTTGTTGAGGCGACACTTGGGAGAGGCTTATGTCCAGCAGTAGATGTCTTTCGGCTGATATGATGATGATGAATCATGCATTGACAATACGTCGCAGATAACTGTTTTCACTTGCAAGATGGGACCCAGGTATTTAGTATACATATAAACAATTAGAATTAATTAACAGGGAATACTGGTATGTGATACGTGTAAAATCCTGCAAACCTCCATTGAAAAGGGAGGATCCTCCGACTGGACGGTTGTTGTGTCCGATAGGCAACTGCCCGATGGTTGATATTTGGACTGTTCAAACCGCATGGAGAACTCTGATACCGCAATGTAGGATTTTGTTAGTAGTTCTCTGCTGGTTGCATAGATGGCGTTGCGGTTTTTTTTTGTTGTGATGTAGATTTGATACATTAGTTTTTCTAAACGCGGCATTGGTATAGGCAAATTAAATAAAAGCTTGTAATAAAACAACTAGCCACTCGCCACACGGCAAAGGGTCGTCAAGGAAGAAAACTCAGTTCATTCTGATTTAATTTTTTTTTAGTTTATTTTATAAACAAAACAAAATTAAAACAGACAGAACAAGCGCGAGTGTTTCAAATGAAAGACTCGTGCTTGACCACTATCTCACCTGATAGAAAGCACCGATATGGTCGACGATGGAGTACGCTTACCTAGAAGTAACCTCTACAATCTTGACTTAAAACCCCACAGGTTGTAGCTATCAGGAAACAGACTCGGGCAGAGAATTCCACTACTTTAATGTACGCACAATTTAAGTATTCCCAAAATTCCATAAGGTTGATGTAACTGTACGCAAGAAATAGTCCTTTACTATAGCATATTTTTAAACCCCGATGCAAAAAAAGACTGCTAATAATAACAGAATACTCAGTTAATGCAAAAAATTGAGATCTCCCGAGGTGACGACGCTTGGGCCAATATATGCGTACCTATATTAAACTAAATGGATCAAAACATATTATTTTTTTACTTTTTGGAGTTTTTCTGTAGGATGTTGTTATTTTTTTAGCTTTAGTTTAGGCAATAAAGTTTAGCAATCAAAAATAGTCTATACGATTCCCAACCCTTCCCCCTTATTTAGACCTTACCAATAGTCCCCTCTTAACACATCGACCGACCATCAATCACATACACCGAAACATTATATTCCCGAACCCATTTGCATAATTATGATATTACCGTAGTTGCAAATCATGTCACACATAAGCTTATACGATTCCCTGTTACCCCGAAATTGTCACCGCTCTGTCAGTTACTGGGCTCATTAACGTTTCATTAGCAGTTAGCTCGTCGTGTATTGTAATAGTGGTATAGAGGAAAACGAGGGTGCAAATGGCTCAATGTGCCTGTCAGCTGTTCCAGGAAGCGAAGTTGAGTTGGACTAATTAGTTACTAGCTGACCCGTGCAACTTCGTCTGTGTTACAATTTTCATAAATGCTCCGCTCCGATTGGTCGTAGCGAGATGTTACGTAGCCTTCCTCAATAAATGGTCTATCCAACACTAAACGAACTTTTCCATGCGAACCAGTAGTGCCTGAGATTAGCGCGTTCAACCAAACAAACTCTTCTTTTTATTAGTATAGTTTTTATGTCACTGAAATGAATATGAAAATAAATTAAGTTATAAAAATGCTTCTTTCTCTTAGCAAATCTAATTTTTGATACTCAATTTATGGGAGTGCATAAAAAGTAATAATTGATCCACCATCTTTGTAGTTCACCATATTGACTTTACAATGATGTCGCTAACTGTGCAATGGCATGCAAACCAAACGTGCATGTGAAATGTCAGTTCAGTCGATTTGAATAGAAAGATCACCACTATTATTAGTTAGCGTAGTAAGACAAATTCATAAAACTCAATTGATCTATTTTCGAAAATTTTACAGAGTATCAATTCTGTAAAATTTTGCTTTGCTAAAAAAATCATTCCATAATAATAAAGGGCAATAAATAAGTCAGTGGTCAGGCAATAGTGTAATTCTTCCATTGTAAACGATCCCACGTGTCCACTAAACCACTCAAACCCATAGCATTTTATTTTTGTACTAACTGACTCGCGCAACTTCGTCTGCGTCACAATTTTCACTACTGCTCCGCTCCTATTGGTCTTAGCGTGATGATATATAGCTGGGCTATGTAACCCTGAAAGAATTTTTCAAATAGGACCAGTAGTTCCCGAGATTAGCGCCTTCAAGCAAACAAACAAACAAACTCTTCGGCTTTATATATTAGTATAGAGTATAGATTACTCTGCATTAGTCCTGCACCAACCGGGGATTGTCCTTGGGTATACTTTCACAGTGCATACAGAGATAATCGTCAGTTGGTGCCCCATTCCATTTGAAATATCTGACAGGGCCTCAGCTAGTTGGCTTCGACACCTCGTACGCTTACCAAAGACGGGTTCAATTAAATTCTGCTGTAACTATACCTTTATTTTGTTAAATTTAAGGTGTTTTTATTTGTATAATACCAATAAGTACAATTTTATTTATCTCTTTCTTTATTAGTTTTTAGTTGTTACAACTGACTATTCACATAACCTTCCGTGATTTCACTTGTACCGTAAACTTGACGCACAAATTCGGTTTATTGTTTGTACCACTTTAACACATTCTTCAGCGAATCTATATCTTCGTTGACTATCTGAAAAATTTTTGAAGCGACGAATCTAAGGCGTTCATCCAAAATAGCTGCCGTTGTCCATAGTGCTTTTGCGATCATTTCATACTCAGAAATTCAAGCTTCACCAGTTCAAGTTGAATTAAAACGCTACCAAAAATAGGAGTTACAACCGCCTTGACACTTTAGCTTCGTATTTTTCGGTCTTCTTTCTTCTTCTACATCTTTGAGAGTTAGATAGATTTTGATCTTACACCAAAATTGTTTTGCAGTGCTGTTATATTGCTAATTCCCTGGTTACATTGGCGGTCTCACCACTACGTCAGGAGCTATAGGTTCATCAGCTCGTCTTATACAATTCCTTATTCTCTTATACGATTTTTATACTGCATATAAAATGCATATTGTACCTTTTATAACGATAAATATTCCTAATACAATTAGGATTAGAGGAAATTTTTCATTTTCTTCTTCAAGTGAGCTATCTTCGATTTCATCAGGTATTACAACTATATCTTTTGGAGTTGTGGGTCTCATTTTATTCTCTTGATTTGCTCAAAATGGCAATCCGATGATGTCGTGGCTGGGCGCTCTATTCAATCATGACTATTTATGACTATTTCTCGTTTGAAATTAGTTACGATAGACCTTTTCGATGCCGAACTGTCGTACTGTTTCTTGATTTTTTTTAATGTTGATGAATGTATCTTAAAGTACTACTGCTCTAAGAAAACTCTGTAGTTTTCTTTTCTTTCACGTTATCAAACCACTTTCAGATCCGGAATCCTTTAATTTTATTCTTAATTTTTATTTTTCCACCGCAATTTATACTAATGACAGTGATAAAAAAGTTTACATAAACGGTGGTGTTCTCACGATTCATAAAAAAATATAGGCACAATAACACTTCATATATTTCAAAGCACTACTAAGCTTTATTTTTAAAAAGCTTTGATTTATATAATGATAGAACATTAGCAATGACGTCAGCCCACTACAGAACACGCCGCAAACATTCAGTGATAAGATAGATAGTAACAATAATATTGCCATGTTATTTCGCTAAAAGGTAAAGGTCGCTTCTTAGATAGAAAAGGGACAAGATTTGATAAGCTTTGACCACCATAATGGCCTGTGAAAACAATAGCTTGAATGTTACGTGATACACTTATCCGGAGTTCGAAGCGTAGGGTGAAGTATCTGGTATCTGCCAGATACCAGCTTGATAGCCTTGAGTCAATTGAGAAACGAGCCAAGAGGATCATCGGTAATGACCGGCTCGTCGAGTCGAAGCTCCAAAATCTTAAGCATCGACGCCGAGTTGCTAGCCTGTCGGTTTTCTATCGGTTGCATTTTGGGGAGTGTGCCGCCAAGCCCGTTCCATCATCGGACCACAAGACGAACGGCGATGCGCCACCGGCACCGGTACATGGTGGACATCCCACCCAGACGCACTAAACGATTTGGGAACACATTCATAGTGCGTACAGGTAAGGAGTGGAATTCCCTGCCAGAGTCTGTGTTTCCAGATAGCTACAACCTGGGAGTCTTTAAGACAAGAGTGCATAGTTTGCTTCTCGGCAAACGTGCTCCATCTTCGACCGCAACATTGCTTACCATCAGGTGAGATAGTGGTCAAACGTATGCCTATCTATAGTAAAAAAAAAGTAGCTAGGAGCAGCAGTGCGATTCTGTGAGCGTCTCAAGCTTAGGTGAAGTGAACATGAAGTGCGCTGTCAAGCCATACAAACAAGATGGAATGACAGCTAACCTCTTGCTTACTCCACCCAAGTTTACATGGTTGGACCGTGAGATGTTGACAGAATCGATCGCCTGACCAATTATTGACCGCAACGAGTTATGTTTTATTTTACTACTAGCTTCTGCCAGCGACTTCGCCCGCGTGGTCCGTAGGGAACATACTCCCGGTATAAAAAATAGGCTATGTCCTTTCTCAGGCTCTAGAATATCTCTGTACCAAATTTCATTTAAATCGGTTCAGGAATTTTGGCGTGAAAGCGTGACAGACAGACAGAGTTTCTTTTGCATTTATAATATTAGTATGGATATGGATAGTTAAATATTTATCTGTATATTTGTTGATACCTACATTTATTTTAATTTTTTTGTATGTATTAGTTAGTTATTAATCTATTTTAAATTTCGTTCTCTATCTCCCACACTCTATCTTTTTTTAATTTATTCTCGAAGATGCTCTTTCGATACAAGAGGTCTTCTTGTCGTCTATAATTTTTATGTGAGATTAATAGTTGCTGCACTTGTTTTTCATCTTCAAGCACTTCCTGAAATTTGTCAAACGTTTATTAAATACATTATCATACATGTCATCATCTTCTTCTGCCCTTGTCCCATGTTATTTTGGCCATTTTCCCCTATCAATCGTCACGCTATCATCACTCCTATTTCTTCCACATCACTCTTCACAAAATCCATCCATCTTTCATACATCTATCATACCAACAAAGTAATTACATTATAGTTTCACAACAAATGAGAATTGTGGTGTCATCACTTACAGCTAACATGAGAATCCCATTAGCGGATACAGAATATCCTCTTTTACGTTAAATAGTTTCTGCAGTACTTGAAGAAGTGTCAGGTGCTGTTTTATTACAGTCGAGTAACGCAATGGTTTTTCTAAGCTTTTGTTAGGTCTTTTACCTACAAAATGGCAATTATACTGGGTAATTTGTAAAACACTAATAATTCATACATTTTTATCGGTTAAATATTGCATTTTGTATGAAACTGCTGATATTTCGTTCGTGTTATCTGGGTTGGTCTTAAAGTAAAATTTGTTTACAATCATGTGTGCTTTCACTCCTAAAGAGGTTATTAGTGTTTAACAAATAACCCTGTATATAAAGGCCACACTGTACTATGATAAGTTTGGTTTGACTTAGATTTAAACATTAAAATAAACTTTATCACTTATTTATTTGTTTCTGTGGGTTTGGGGCCAGCATTAATGGACCGACTTCGGCAAACATTGCTTGAATTCGGGAATGGGTGTCCAACCAATACATAAAGAGAAGCATCCGTGCCTCTGAAAGAACGTGAAGCTGTTAGTGCCGGCTGTCTTTTACAGATCTTTAACAGTCTTTAAGGCTGCTCTCTCAAAAAGAGCTTAAAATAGCGTGCAGATGAAGCAGCTTTTCGTCGGCACTAACAGAGAAATTACATCTGGAAAAAATAGTTAGTAATCTACATGATATGATTCGTAATTTGGTTTAGCCAGAATTTGTCTATCGGTATCACATAATAGGAAAAAAAAAACACCAAATCACCTCCAAATCGTTGAGATGAAACCATTTTACTCCTTCATTTTTTAATCAAAAAAGTATAAAAGAATATTTACTGCTTTGCAATACAAACGAAAATGATTTGGTTTTGTTACTTTTCATTTTTAAGTTTATTATTTGCATTATTAAAAAATAAAAGTATGAATAGCGGAGTGGCGCGTAGAGGGGTAGTTAGCTCCGTTCGTATGCATAAGGTCATTGGCATGAATACAAGCCTTAAGGCAAGGAGCTAGAAGTCAGAAAGTATGACATCAGTCAGGTTTCGTGATAATGTTACTCAGCTACTGGGTGGTCAGACAGGCAGTCCCTCCATTTAAATACTAGTACTTAGTTAGCTGCTTCTAGTTTGGCTCTGGAACGCAAAGCGCATTAGGAGGAACACGGATGGGTTTAGTTAGTAAGAGTCTGACACTGCCTTTTGCTCCACCTAGAGCGAATGAAGTCACTTGATGATTTCCCATCCCTAAAAAACTGGTCAAGTGCGAGTCGGACTCGCGTGCAAAGGGTTCCGAACCAAGTTCATTTTTTGTAACATGTCATTTTAACAAAGACAAAAAGTTTTAGGCTCAGTAGTTTCGGAAATAGCGGGGTGAATGTTCATTTTTGGTCTAGTTTCTTGAATAGCTTCAAAACTCTTAATTTTAAAATTGTGAAAAAAAATATTGAAAACCTTCACAGTCAGCTCTTTTATTTGATATGTCACACAATACAGTTTGAAAAACTGTTTTTACTTGTCTAGTTTTACCCCCACACTCATAATTTTAATAATTTACGTAACGCGTCCGTGTTTGGGTCACAAAAGTCCATATGTGTACCAAATTTCAATGGAATCGGTCCAGTGAATGTGGAGAAAACTGGCCGTGAAAGACGGACAAACAGACAGACACCCGCGTGTTCCTATAAGGGTTCCGTGAAATAATATCACAGGAATTTTCAATTTGTGGTAAATCAATATTGTATTACAAGACATATTTGTAGTAAAGTAATATGTGCGAATGGACGTTCCTCTTCGTTCCACTTCCAATAATAAAGATTTCCAGTAACTGCGTCATAAATAAATGGAGAAACATTGAACATGGTACTGGGAGTTCATACCGATAGCCAGTTAAATTGAAAACAAGAGCTCGCATACCTGGAGAAAACAATCAGCTCTGCCTGTTACATGCTAAGAAGTGAGGTAACCGTAAAACATTTAAAAATGGTCTATTACGCAATCGTAGAGTCAAAACTGAGATACAGCATACTTTTCTGGGGAGGTGGAGAAAGTTATGATAACAATACCCAAAAAGCTTTTGCAATTCAGAAAAGAGCAACCGGAACCATATCTGGAATTCAACAGTAAGAATCATGCAAGCTTCATTTTAATGACTTAAATATACGTGAAGGCTACGCTGTTTAGAGCGTATTGTAAGTCGTTTTATACATGCAGCCTGTGAGTCAAATATACGCAGAGGGCATGCAGCGCCATAATGCGTTTAGGGTGTGCGTGTTGGGTGGGGTTACCGCGCTCCTGTAGTGTATCCGGCATGTTCACGGAGGTGGAGATTTATGGTTTTCACGCAATCATGCGCAAGCGATGCGCTGCCACCATGCGCCGGGTACGCGCCACCACCAATAGCATCCTGAGAGCTATAGCGGACAGGTGGGACAGCCCCATATTGGAGCATTGGATAGGCCTACATGTGTGTTGTAGGTATATGTTAATTATGATAGTTATGTTAAAGTTAGATAGAATGTAATTACTAACACTAGTTTCTAAGTTTTTGAATACTAACCAAAAAATGGTCAATTTTTTTTTATTTTTTTTATTGGCAGTCCCAAGCTTGTACATTTTGGTCCTACAACCCGGTTGTCACTTATCAAAATATATCTTTGAATATGAGACTGAAGATGAAAGGCAAAAAATGAGAGTACAAGAAGAAAAGATCTCCAGATGAAGCAAATGCCTCACCAGAACTGAATGCTGTAAAGCATAGCGCCTACCATAAATCAGTAAAAATGTTCAATAAACTGCCGACAGAAATAAAAACTCTACATTATACAAGTGGGTTACAAAATAAGCATAAACGGTTCTTGTCAAACAAGTACCTTTATTCTATTGATGAATTTATTTATTTATTATTATTTATTTAATTACAAAGGTTTAAAACCAATTATAGTAAATAAAGTACTAAACATAAACACTAACAACTCAGTACTACAGTACAAATTATAAATTGTATTGACTTGAAATGGATATTGTATTTTATGAATTGACCTAAGACACTAATTTTATATCTTTTTAGGGTTCCAAACAAAAAACGTAACCCTTATAGGATCACTCGGGTGTCTGTCTGTCCGTCTATCTGTCTGTTTGTCTGTCTGTCTGTTTGTCCGTCTGTCACAGCCAGTTTTCTCCGGATCCACAAGACCGATTCTGTTGAAATTTGGTTCACATATGGACTTCTGTGACCCAAACACGGACGCATTATATACGTAAATTATTAACTTTTTAGTATGAGTGACCCCCATACTAAAAAGTTAATAATTTACGTAACGCGTCATGTTTGGGCTTTAATTATATTTTTTCATGATTTTAAAATAAATGGTTTTGAAGTCATTCAAGAAATTAGAAGAAAAATGACCATTCCTCCCCTTATCTCCGAAACTATTGAGCCTAAAATTTTGAAAAAAAATGGAGATAATAGATCTTTACCTATAGATTACAGGAAAATCTAGTGTTAAAACTACACTTTAAAAAAATGAATTTCGTTCGGAACAATTTTAACGCGAGTCCGACTCACACTTGGCCAGTTTTTTTTTTACTATTTTCTGTATTATTCTTATTATTACTCTGATTTTGATTTACAATGGATAATTATAATGATTTAAATATGAATTGCATGCATGATGTTTATTATACAACGTGTACAGGTTGTATATGTATTTATTCATAGAAATTCAGACACGATGTAAAAATCGTTATTGAATAGATGAATTGGAATTGTTTAAGACGAAATCATTGTCATTTATATTTATATTATTTTTAGTACGACTAAGCTCGATAGATGGCGTTGGCGTCGAGTTAGATGGCGGTATGGTTTCGTTACCGTCGTTTAAGGGTTGGACCTCATCTGGCAGCACGGAATCGCCTTTTTCCGTCGCCCTTTCTCTTTCTGTCGCTTAGAACCGCCATTTGCTAGACCGAGACAGAAAGCATAATGCGATAGCACGCGGCGGAATTCTCGAGGCGATCGGCATCACGGACAAAATGCAATGGTCGGCAGGGAGATTCCGGAACGCTGAAGCGCGCGATAGCATGCTAACGCATCCTGTCACCGCCGATCACTTGCTATCGCATGCTGTCTCACTCTATCGTACAATGGCGCACGCGGCCGCTCGTCAGCTCAGTGCAGCCTGTTCATTCATGCCGTACGGATGGAAATAACAATGACTGACGAAAAGTTGATAGTTTTAGTGCAGAAATATCCTTGTCTTTATGACATGGAGTCGGCGGAATACAGTGACCAATTGATGATGATGATGAAATGATTTTGCATTTCTTGCAAAATACACGCTAGAATCACTGCTCTCTCTTCCGTGGTCCTATCCATCTCGCGCTTGAAACTAAGATGATCATGAAAGAACGCGGCACTATGCCACCCATGCTGCAGCATGCTGACGCGTGCGATCGCCTTTTTTGTCTGCGGAATGCGACAGTGCGCGTTCGCATGCGGCAGCATACTGCAGCACGTGGTAGCACAGGCGGAACAAATGCGATTCCGTGCTGCCAGATGAGGTCCAACCCTAATAGGGTCAATGAATTTTCTGCGAATAAATGAACCAGCTAAAACCAGATCAATTCATAGCAGTTTGGAGTTTTACTTTAAACCTTACTCGTGCTAACAAAAGGTCAAAATTACTACTTCGGTAGTAAACATTGGTCCATCGACCCTGGATCAGACGCAGGAACAGTCTGAATTTTTGAAGTTCAGCGGAACCAGCTCTGCTGGTCCGCAGCCCGAGGTACTCGCAGTGGATCGCTGCGGCTAGAGTCCCGGGAACCCACAGCATCAGCAGCAGCATCAGCATGCAGCGTTAGCCGTGGGAGTTCCAGTTCATCGTGACGTCACAGAAGGCGCCATCACCAGAGGAGTACAACACCAGAGCAACGGTCCAGTACAACCAACCTCACGTGTGTATGTGTGAGTGAAGTGCAAACGTGAGTACAATTTACTATATAAATAGGAGCAGTGAGAAAAATATTTGCCAAGCAATTCAGAACTTTATTCCCTTTAAACTTATAACTTTAAAAATTATTGACGTTAATTAGTTAGTAATTAGAGACAGAATAATTTCATGAAAAACGACGGAACGGGGAACCTATGCCCAATTTCTGTCAGAGCATTTGTTTTCAAAAAACACTTGTAAATATTTTTTGCTATTTTTGAGACTTAGAAAAATTTACATGCATTTTATTTGGTAAGAAAACTTTTTTTTTGGTTCTTTAAGATGGACGGACAAATTAATATTTTGAAAGACCTTCAAAAGGTTAAACAAAAGGCTTTTACTAATTTTACAAAGAGTCCTAAAGATAGGCTATCTGTAGAATACATTGAGACAAGGCTAGAACTATTAGAACAAGATTGGTCGTCATTTAAAGTCACCAAAACCCAACTTTACGGTCGTTTTAACGTTGAAGACATAGCTGAAATGCTTGATGATATGTATGACACAACTGAAGATGTTTATATATCATGTAAATGTTCAATGAAAACAGCTCTAAATAAGTTCATGGTTAAAGAACCACAAGATAGTACACCAGACCATAATTCGTCTAAGTCATTCAGTTAATTCGTAAAGTTACCTAAGATCACAATCCCTACCTTTTCTGGAAAGTATAGTGAATGGACTACTTTTTACAATCTTTTTACTTCACTTATTCACAACAACACCTCTATGGATAATGTGCAAAAATAGCACTATCTTAAAAGTCACCTTACTGGTGAAGCAGAACAACTGATTAGGCACACACCAATCACAGATGCCAACTATAGCCTGTGTTGGTCTCAGCTAGAAAAGCGTTATGCTAATAAAAAATATTTAACTAATTGTATTATAAAAAGGTTGTTCAGCCAAAAACGATTGTACATAGAATCAGCTGTCGCATTAAAGGAGCTGTTAGATACTACAAGTGACTGTTTAAATGCACTTACTAATTTGAAAATCGATGTGAGCACATGGGACGTTATGATTATCCATCTAGTTACTTTCAAATTAGATAGCGAAACGCGAAAGCAATGGGAGTTCAGCGTTTCTAACGACTCCAGCAGCGACTTGCCAACCTTTGAACAGTTAAGGACATTTATTGAGAGTCGCTATCGCGCATTAGAATTTATGGAACCAAGGGAAATTGTGGCTAAACAGGTCAATAATAGATCACATGCTCATCATGTTCATCATTTAACAGCAATGTTAGCCACAACCACAAAATCATCCAAAATGCGTTGCGAATACTGCTCGGAATACCACAAGCTCTGCTTCTGTAAGCGATTTGTAAAACAGTCCACAGAAAGCAGGCGTCAGTTTGTAGCAAAAAATAAAATCTGCTTCAATTGTTTAGGCAGCAATCATAGAATATATGACTGTAAAAAGCAAACCGCTTGTCGAGTATGCAATAAGCGTCATCATTCGCTGTTGCACCTGACTAGAGAATCTCAAGATCAAAACCAAGATGCTACAGTAAAGACTGCTGTCAAGAATACTAGTTCGTCAACTAGTAAACATCAGCCAAAACTTATATGTGTACATTTTGCTCAATTCAATGAGGACAACCTTCTAAAAACGTTTAGGGAAGTTGAAGAATTTAGTACAAAGAAAATAAGATTTAAATCATTAGAAAAACGACTAACTCAGGACACAGATATTAAAGAAAAAATAGAGCAAAAATCAAATGTACATAAAAATGGATATATGAGAGCAAACAGGACATACAGGAAAGGAAAGACAATAAGTACATAGAAATATACTAACACAGCTAGGTGAATATATCATAACCCGGTGTGGTCACATTGAGAACAGTTATATTGAAAGGCCAACATCCAAATGTATTTTACTAATTGAAGTTCAAGGAATTGATATTTTCTTTATATTTTAAGGATGTGTAAAATGTGTTATTTTTTAGTTCAAATGAATAGTCTTTTTTATTTTTTAGTTTTATTCTTGTTTTTCTAATTTTAGAGCAAGTGTTTAAGTTTATTTCTTAGTTCAAATGAATTGTAATTTATTTCATATTTTTGATCTTTGTTTTTCTAGTTAGAGCACAGATGTTTAAGTTTAGTTTTGCAGTTCAAATGTATATTGTTATTAGTAAAAGTGCAAGTTATAGATTTAACTACAATTTAAGAAGGGCATTCCGTCACTAAATGCCCTTGGTGGGCGGTATGTTTAAGACGAAATCATTGTCATTTATATTTATATTATTTTTAGTACGACTAAGCTCGATGTCCCACACATTTATGTGCGCACAATTCGACAAAATGTACGGAGTCGTTTATTTTTTCGCGATTTCAGTGTTGGTCCCATAGCGAAAGTTGTTCATAATGATGAGTTCAATGACCCCTTAAGAGGTATTACGATTTTTCTGTTACAGGTTGTATATGTATTTATTCATAGAAATTCAGACACGATGTAAAAATCGTTATTGAATAGATGAATTGGAATTGTTTAAGACGAAATCATTGTCATTTATATTTATATTATTTTTAGTACGACTAAGCTCGATAGATGGCGTTGGCGTCGAGTTAGATGGCGGTATGGTTTCGTTACCGTCGTTTAATAGGGTCAATGAATTTTCTGCGAATAAATGAACCAGCTGAAACCAGATCAGTTCATAGCAGTTTGGAGTTTTACTTTAAACCTTACTCGTGCTAACAAAAGGTCAAAATTACTACTTCGGTAGTAAACAGGAATTGAGTACCAATAAACACATAACAGTAATATTTCACAGTGATAATAAACAACCTCTATTTACTGGACGTTTTTATGAACATTCATCATTTATTGGAAATTGTTATATTTCAAGCTATTTATTTACTTGTCACGTGCAAATTTGTTCCGGTTACAAATAAGTAATACACTTTTCAAACACTAATATCTACAATACTGAATAACACAACTAAAGTAGGATAGAATACTCTTTATTATGTCACAGAAAAGATACATGAAGAAAACATTGAATAGGGTGACACAATGGGCGACCTTATCGCGCATCTTAGTAAAATCACAGATGTTACTCGGAAAGTTGCTATTCTTAGTTGGGCATAAAAGCCGCATGTCAGATGAGCTGTGGAGTAAAAGAAAACGTATATTGAGTTTCATTAGAGTCAAAGAGAACTTAAGAGGAAATGCGGGCGGCGAGACTTAGTATGTAAAAAGTCATAATTCGAGGTTTGGCTCTCGACTGTTTTATCCTCCAATATTGGACCGATATAAGAGATATTTCACAAACTGAATAAAAAGAATATATTCTGTGTCTCTATGTTCTCTTTTTTTGATTAATAGTTGCCAAATTTGTACACTAGGGCTCTGTTGACAGCGATTTATTGGACAGTTTTGAGCATTTTGTGAGGGTTCTAGTGCTTATACGGTTAATACGGTTATAGATTTCGTTCTGCTTTGTTAAAGAAACTTAAGGATTCCGATGTATAGTTATTTGAACAGTCTTGTAGTCTTACTCGTATAGATTGTTCATTAGTATAGTTATATGAATTGTATATGCTGTGGATAACGGTGTGAGTTTCACATTTATATAATATCTTTGTTTATATTATTTGCGCAGATATAATGTGTTACTGTTTGTTTGTCCCAAATAAATAAATAAAATAAAAATAAAATAATAAATCATCAAAAAGGAAAACATAGGAACACAGTATGTATCCTTTTTATTTAGTTTGTGAAATATATCTTAAATCGGTTCAATATTGGAGGAGAACACAGTCGAGAGCCAAACCTCGAATTATGACTTTTTACATACAAAGTCTCGCCGCCAGCAAATGAAATCTTTTATCAACTCAAACAGCACTATCCCTCTTTCTCGATGGAAACGTGATGGCAAAGATACTTCGTATTACAAGCCCAGGTCTGTAAAGCCTCTGATCAACCATGTAAATATTGAAAACATGAAAAAAAATATACCAATATTTTTATTTTGACTAAAATAGCACAAAAAGAGATTTACAATCTAAAAAGCTTATTATTCGAAGAGCAGCAGAGTACATTTTATTTATTTTGCTTTCACTTTATTTATACAAACACAAATGAACTAATTACGCCCAAATTAATGTAATTTGCGCTTCGTTTGTGTCATTTCAATGTATTTGTTTTTACAATTTGAAACCTATTTTATTTGGCTACGTGATTATTTTTCCACGCGCAAACAGAATAACAATTTCTGTCGAAAACATAGTAAAGTTCACGCTTTTTTTCTGCTCGCAAATCATTGGCTTATTGACACTGACACTATTAAAAATGTATGCGAAGCTTTGTTTTTCACTACTACTAGGGGTACCACAGACTAACAAACTGTCGCAGTTAGTCAACTGAACCGTTATACCAACCGTGCAGACGTTGTTAGCTGTGGGCTCAATGTCCACAGTATCTCGGAACGTGACATTCACGCATTCGGATTTTGAATGCAGTTGGCAGTTGACGTTTCATCGTTTTCTGTGTCACAAAGGTGTATCGCCTTTGTTTGGAATACAATTGATTAAATTCAAATCAACACATGGAGTGCAGTGTACCAGTATATGTGTCCAGGTCCAGGGGGGTTACTCTCTAAGCCCGAAATCCGTAGTTTCGGGCTTAGTTCCGGGCGTATTCTGCTCTGTATCACCTAACCACTAAGAATTAATGACAACACGATTTGATAGTTACTGTCAAATCGTGTTGCCATTCATTCTTAGTTCTGATTCGGGACTAATCGTAAGTCCGTAGGTGGTACGGAGTAGTATACACCCTCAACTAAGACCGAAACTACGGACTTAAGGCTTAGAGAGTAGCACCCCAGGTTTCATCATTTCAGCTGAAACACATCTACTGCTGCCCATAGGCCTCCTCCAGGAGTTGTCATGTCCACATCTACGAGTCCTGTGCGTCTCGTGTTTAGTGGACTTCCGTGAGCTTTTCCACATCATCACAGTATCACGATGGTATACGGCCGTGGCCATAACCTTGACATACACACTCACACTGTACCTCATCAACATCATCATCATATCAGCCGAAAGACGTCCACTGCTAGACATAGGCTTCCCCCAAGTGTCGCCACAACAACCGGTCCTGTGCGTATCGCATCCATCGGCTCTGTTTGCCATTTAAAAATATATAGACATTTTTGCAGAGTAGTACCACTGTTTTAATACTCATTTAGATAGTCTGTGACAACAATATCGTATCTTTTGTTTCGACGAGTCACAGATGTTCGATCGCGGGTAGAAATGAAATTCCTCCGTCACCCGCTTCAGTTGACATTCTCAAGCGACGTGACCAAAATCCTGATTGGCGAAAATGTATTTTTCACGCCGACAATTTGAAGGTTCCGTAGTTAAATCGCAAAAACGGTAAACTTATTTTCACAGCTATGAACTCGTTGTCTGTTAGCAGTTCATCGATGGAAGACGGAAGTAAGGTATTTTTGTGCATCACTCAACAAGACTAGTAAAATCACGACAAAATCAAAGTGATTGGCTCTTTCCATACATGTCAATTGAATGATGATAAAACTCAGTGCAGATATTAGATGTTTCTTAGTGACTTTGAAATTTCTCAGGGCTCTGGGGTTCGGACCTTTGGAAGACGTAAGAGAGGTCAAAACAAACTCGCAGAGGCCCCTTTAATCGCCTTCAAATGTAAGTTTACTTATTATTTCATTCAGTATTAATTTAGTAACTTTAGGTTTCATCAGTGGCAAACAATGAATTTGAAAATGCGGTTTATAAAATCAAAATTGGAATAACTAAAACTCATCCGGACTGCGGAACTCTTCGCGTTGTCCGATGTTGTACTTGGCCGATTTCTAGTACTGCGTAGCTTTCATTTGTCAAATCTTTGCAGAGTTCAACGCTAGATGGAATAAAAATTGTGGACGCTGAATTGACTGTGATCAAGTTCCAAGGCTGGGTTTTAAAGTGGTGTTTGAGTTCAAGCGTGGCCTAGATTTTTGGGTGATATTGATTCTTTCAGAAGCCACATTTAGAGTCTAGTTAGGAGTGAAAGGATATGATATTATTAAGGTATTCTGCAAATAGGCTATCAAAATTTCTTTGACGTTACCACTACTGGGAGTCACTTAAAAACAGCTTAAAAATTACTCAAATTGTTGCAATTACAATTTGGGTTTCTAGAGTTTAGAATGTATCAAACATTACTTTGATGCCAAAGATTGAGAGTTTTTCAGGCTAGAGTGTGACAAATGGTAAATTTTAAAAAGTCATCGGAATTTTGCAAAAACCGTCAGTTTATAATAAATCGCGATAAATTGTTAACTCTTTTTCTCGATAAGAATCGGATAGATAAGATGTATGGAGTTAGGATAGGTTTTATAGCACTTAAAATTTAACTTGTTCTGCCGTGATGTGTTTTGGCATTTCATAGAACCCATCCGGTGGTTCTATTTGCTCAATTTTCGTTTGACATGCGGCAGACATAGGTATCCATTTAATAAAAACCTCCGTTTATTATAATTTCTAATAACTTCCTCATATTGTAATTTCCTGTCAAAGACAGAGCACTTAATACATCCTCTCTTTGAGAGTAACGCTCGGGGGTCTTACAAGAGTTTTATCAAACGGACGGACTGGGATATTTATTCGAGTGTAAAGATTACAGAATTATTCCACTAAGATCGTTTCACTTGATTTCTGTGTTCCGGTCTATGGAAGATGTTTAATTAACTCAGTGTTCTTGGGATTATTATTTTTGTTTTATGTGTTTTCTGTCAATTGTGTACACTTATCTGATCTGGTTGCTTCCTTCTTCTTCTTTGTGTCGCTGCCACTACAGTTTTTTTTTTAGGATTGGGAGCCCCAAGACATTGCCACTTCCTCGTCTTCATTGGTGGCGGCACAGAGAACAAGACAGGAAATGGAGCATGGATAACTCGACACCACATAACACCCTGCAGTTGATTCATAACGGTAGCCCCACTTTGCAAGGTTGGAATTACACCTTCCTACTTACGTTCTGAGGCTGTTCTGGGACTTTAACGAGGACCACGGAAGGTTAGACCCTTTTTTTTAAGGATGAGAAATCATCTTGCTTTGAAGGCCGACGTATTTGCTAAATGGCGCCTAATTCTGAACCTTTCGTCCAACAAACCACGGCGTTCTGCCTCATAGCAATCGTTTGCAAGAAACTTGTTTAGTTCCAAACCGGCTTCTACGGCTTTATTATAATTTCCAACTCAATGGTGATACAATATCTAAATAATATATAAACAAAGACTTTTATTTTTCCATGACCACAAGATTATCCTGAAACTTCGCCAATAAAAGTGATATCTTTACAGTCCCGCAAGTTCCTGCACTCCTATCAAGATTTTTGCACATGGAACTAGTACAAAGGATTCTCCAAGTTTTTACTTTTGTGCAGTAGATACCAGATAGCTCTAAGTTTGAAGCCTGGTTGCATACATAACGAGGAGGTTTGTGCAGTCGGTTGCACGTGACGAAACTACTTATGTGGCTGAGAGAGGTGGGACTTGTAAAAAAGGGGTATTGGATTTAATGGTGTGGTCAGATTGTGATAGTCTGAAGTTTTTTATATAGCTTTTCACGTTGGCCGCATGCATGGTGACCGCTGGGAAAAAATCTTGACGCTATTGGTGCCAGGGGATTGACGCCATTGTCGAGGCTGGCCCAGAAACCGATGGCGGGATACCTAGACGCGCACTACGAGGAGTGAGAGTTTCTGGAAGCATATAAGGGACGCATTTACCTAGCAGTGGGACTACAGGCTACTAAAAAAAACACCCGATTTTATTCTAAGCATGATTGCATGCATTGCAAAATGGAGAATACCCGCGGTGATGCCGGCGGGAATTAGCTGGATGCGAGATACACAGAACTGGTTTCAGCCACATGGCTGAAATTATGAATGATGAGAGTGCACCCATTAGACAAGTTTTATCCATGTCATTTGAAAGATGATGGCTCGTCATGATGTTATAAACCTGGTTACATGTAAAATTTTAAGGAAAAATATCACTTTTTTTCTAACACAACCTAATCTTCGCAGGTTTGGTAGTTTTTGTTGAAGGCCATTTTACCGTTCGTATTTTAGCGGTTTGCGCCAAGATTTGTGTTCTGTAAATACTTGTGGTGGTAAATAAGTCTTCTTTTTACAGGATCAAATCAATTACCGGAACTATGTAGATAAAGACTGTAAAGCAAATAAAAATATCATAATCTTTTAATTTCAAGTAGGTAAAACAGTCGCCAGTATTTTTTTGGTCTATAGTCATTCGGTAAACTCGTCACGTCTGTGGAGTTCCGCTAATTTGTCTAATTTGTCCCTGTACAAAGGCTAATCCTGGGACTTGCTATACAAGCCATATTTTAAAAACCGCTTCTGTTATAGATGAACAGATTTCCAAAAGAGTTCTTTGAAATTCACGCACACTAAAAAATAATGACTGCAACTAGCAGCAAGAAATCTAGTTTTGTGAGCGGTGGCTGGCACACATCAGAAAACGAATCTCTTGTCTTCGAATTTTGGATGATGATGACGCTAGCTAGGCTTGCCCTATATTATATCAAACATGAAACATTTCTGAATAAATGTGTGTATACTGCTGATAAACCAGTGCCTAAGCGCTCCTATGCACTAGCGGTCAGCCGCGGGGGCGGCCAACCGCGCCTTTCCAGTTTAATATGCAACCGCTTGTTATTTAATGGTGGTTAAGTACTAGCGGTTGCATATTAAACTGGAAAAGCGGCCAGCCGCGCGGTCAGCCGCCCCCGCGGCCAACCGCTAGTGCGTAGTAGGGCTTATTTTTCGGGAGATACTGGCGTATTTTGTTGGTGTTATCAATGATAGCATGCTTGAATAAACGACAATTTCCAATGGTATTAGAATTCCCTTAATTTCCTAATTTACTGCTGACTATACCTTTTGACCCAAATCAGGTTGGTCCCATTCAAGATAATTTTCTCTCGGTAAAACCATGGCTTTTCAAATGGGCATTGTTCGCAATTCAGAACCGAACGCAAATCCTACTGAATTTATTTGTTTTCGTTATGTTGACCCGTTTCGGGGAGGCTCCATACAAAATTATACTGGTTCATTTAAATGTAGGTAGATTTTTTAGGTACCGTTGTTTTCTTTGTATTTTGTATAGTATTAGTATACACCATTTCGTGCCTTTTTGTTAAGGAGTAAGCAGAACCGTAAAGTTATTTTGTTTTCAGACTTCAACTACTCATTTACAAGTTAAAACGATAGCCTACTAGTCGGTACCCCTTGGTTAGTAAGTTAATGGTTGTCAGATTTTAATTACTATAATAGAAGAGTTAATGTTTTGCAATCAAGATTCCAAAAAAATAAAATCGAATAAAATAAAAAATAAATTAAAATCACTTCCGCATTCGTGACTTAAAATCGATTTCTCTTTTTAAGAATCGACTTAAAGAGCACTACCTTTCCTCTCAACTATGATAGTTATATATTTATATATGTACTTATATATTTTATAATATAGTATTCGGTATAGGTATATATTTTATTTTTATTTGTTACTTTAATTTTATGACTTTAAATACTCTTCTCTTGTTCTTACACATTATTGTCTACATTTCTTTTTATTTCTCCTGTCGCAGGTCTGATGGAAGAAATTTCATTAGAAATAAGCAGTTCCTTTGTATTCATGTTTATAATGTTAACTTTTACTGTTTTTGCTGTGTGTACATAAATAATAAAATAAATAAATAAAATATTTAAATAAAATAAAAAATAATTCCAATAAAATAATCTGTATCTAATCTAAATATATATAACTCAAAGGTGACTGACTGACTGACATAGTGATCTATCAACGCACAGCCCAAACCACTGGACGGATCGGGCTGAAATTTGGCATGCAGGTAGATGTTATGACGTAGGCATCCGCTAAGAAAGGATTTTAATCAATTTTATCCCCAAAGGGATGAAAGTTTGTATGAAATTTTGTCAATTTTAAACTTCTTAACGCAAGCGAAGCCGCGGGCAAAAGCTAGTGCTCCATAAAATTGAATTTGTTATGCGAATATTTTAGTAATCTGGTTCTTTTACATGCTTTTTACTAACTTTTTTCGTTCGTATGTGAGTCCATCCAATCCAATTCTCAAGCAATTCCTAGCAACCGATTAAGCTATAACTTGGGATGCTTATACAGTTTTGGAAACAATGTCATCATATGGCTCTATGAAGCTGGTCTGATGATTTATTTATTTATTTATTAAAACTTGATGCACTAGTAATAACACTGTACAAAGGCGGACTTAATGCCTTAGGCATTTTCTACCAGTCGACCTTAGGATGGTGCAGAGACAACATGGCAGGTGTAACTTAAAGGAAAGACAAACAGAGAGGAAAAGAAATACAATCATAAATACATAGATACATACATACACATAAAAAAATAACGACGTTTAGAAAACGAATTCAACGAATTAACGCTGTGATGATTCTACCAACTTCCTGCGAATGTGCTCACGTGCCTTCACCTTATGATGCAGCCAAAAGGTGGCAATAAAAGTTCCTCAAACAAACACGATGGTCATATCCCGTTCAGTTGAATGAGCCCAAGCTCATTGGGTATTAAGTTGACAAGGAATATTGTATTTTGTACTTTTTAGTCCGTTAAATAAAAGTATGTTTTTGAATGATTTTAACTTAAAAACGTTTTCTCAGTTCTCTCTCCATTAAAAGTCTATTTTTAAATGTTTTGTATGGACCCGCAACAGACCGCATGTACCCAAATGCAGGTAATTTACACCTTACATTACCGTGCTCTACTTAAGCTCCCAACATTTTGCTACTTCCAGTTGTTTCACGACTAACCTTCGCACCTTCACACCTAGTCTTCTGAAAACAAAAGGTTTTCAGCAAAGCTTTTGCTTGTACCACATGTGTTTGTTAAGCTCTTAACTGTTAGTCTTTTGTCTCCCTTAATTCTTTATAAATAAGGATTGTTTTTATAAAATCATCGAGAATGTTCTAGTGATTGAGAGTCGTGCTTCATTTGCTAGATTGTTGAATTTTGTTCAAATCCGCAATTGGTAACAACTTAATGCCGCTTGTACCAGCCAGAGTTTTCTCACTAACTCCGCGTCAGTTGCTATTATTAGTCCATTATAAGACTATTTTGTTAATGAACCTCGTTTTAGTTATTATTCCTAGTAAAATTTGTGCAATTGGGCCTTATAAGTTGGCGTCGCTGTGGCTTTCACTAAGACACCCTGTCCTGCCCTAGGATTGTGGAACAAGCACTCTGGAAGTACTGCCAAAAAATATGAATAGCGGTTATTTTGCAAATGTTTTTTTTTACATCATCATCATCATATCAGCCGTAAGACGTCCAGTGCTGGACATAGGCCTCTCCCAAAAGGGGGGGGGGGGTTGCCATTATCGCCACGCTTGGCAGGCGAGTTGGCGATCGCAGTGTATGGTGTTGATTTTTTCAGAGAACGCTGCTGCCCATTCTCTGGCGAGTCCGTTAGTCGCCTCTCACGACACCCACGGAAGTGATGGGATGGTATTATTCTTTTACGGCACCATACGGCACCGGCCGACACTATACGGCGCGTTTTTTTACATGTAAATTCGCATTCAAAATTTGTTAAAAATATTGAGCGAGCAAATCAACACCTACGGTTGCGAATTCAATCACCGTTCGCGGAAAATTTAACAGTACAAAGAAGCCATGCAATACCAGCGCCGCGGCATCCATTTTATATTTTAACGCAGAAACAAGCGGTGACAAGCTGGCAGCGGTGACGTCACTCCAATTTCCCGCTTATTCTTGTCGATGTTAACTGATTCCCTCTGGATTATACCGTGTTTTTGTTCCGTTCGAGGTTTCTATCACACCGTATTGTACCCTATTATGATTCTAGATATTTCGGCACATTACATCTCGCCTGTATTTTGCTAAAAGCATAAGCAAAAAAATTACCAATTTGAATCTCCTACGTTTTTCGTGGGTATAACAATTAAAATGGGAAGAATCAATACAAGTGCAATCATTGTACACCCATTTCTTTTCCATCCTATACTAGCCATAATATAAATGTGAAATTAGTTAGTATGTATATTTGTTACTCTTTCATGCAAAAACTACTGACCGGATAAGAACTTAATTTAGCCCGCAGATAGTTAATAGTTATGATCTGAAAAACAGGATACTTTTTATCCCGGGATTACGTTCCCATGGGATGATTTCTGATTTTCACGCGAGCAAAGGCGTTGGCAAATGATAGTATGACTCACAGCTTCACACGGTCATGATACGGTTCGGTGTGACGGACGGACACGACTAAATAAATCTCATATCATGTGAGATGTCGAACAAGATTGACAGAGGAAACAGGAAGATAATAAGGGGATTATTTTTCTATCTTTTTATTTGGATTAAAAATATATTATGTGTTTTCTTGTAAAAGCCGGATGTGTATTGTTTGTTGTTTGTCATCGCAGAAAATGTTGGTCAATACGCTGAGGAAATTGTACCTACACCTTCTTGAAGTAAAAATAATGTTCCTAGCCCAACTATGTGGGTTGGCTTCCAGTCGAACCAACTTCTGTGTTTCAATTACAAAAACATGGTTCGAGATGGTTCAAGCACAAAGGATATTATTAATTAATGTTGTCTGTAACCAATTTTCATCAAGTACCTGTTGGAGTGGGTGGCCCGTTTGCCAGGCAATAATATTGATAGAAGTGATGGTTCAATGAAATTATTAAATATATGAAGTATGTTATCAATTTTTTTTTTTTTATCGTTAGTTCTCATACTTATATACGAAGGAAGGATTAGGCTTATTTACCAGCTATTCCCCGATGGTCTTGTGGTCGCAACCTTGACTATCGAGCGTGGAGCCCATGCGGTCGACTCCCAGGTCAGGCAAAAAGTGTTACTGGGTATTTATATAAGGGACTTTGTCATGTGACACCCTCATGTCGAAAAGCACGTGAAAGCAGGTTGGTCCTGCGTCTGATCTTCTGTCCGCTCTGGGTATCTATTATGACATCTTAAAACCATCATGATAATAGAGTGGGAGGGAGATGGAGTTATACAAGATGCATAACACCATCCCTTTTTCACAGCTTGATCATGATGGCATTAGCACGTCATAACAGGGCCCCTGGTCCTTCAGATAGCTGTCTAATCTTAAAATAGAAAATTCTTTCGTTACTGGTGATTGACTGAGTGACTGTCGGACAACGCACAGCCAAAAATACAAGTCGTAGAAAGCTGAAATTTGGCATGTAAGTTCCTTGGGGAGTGTAGGGGAGCACTAAAAGAGGGAGGATTCCCGTAATTTCTACGGGTACGTAAAAAAAACGGTATATGCACATTCGAAGTCGCGGGTAAAAACTTGTAGGACTATGAGAGTAAAAAAAGAAAGAGTGCACCTGTATTTGCACATACACCTGTGCACTACAATATGTCCTGTGTATTTGGCTAATATCTGTTGAGATTAGCCTCTGTGACCGCAGTTCGGTCCAATGTATGATTAGGTTTCTGTCCTACATAACATGGACCGCATTGTAGCATAACCGGGCACAATTTCAGATACCATGCACCGGGCTGCTTTTGATAAAATCCCAACAATTTGTTTGTCCAGACATGGATTCCAATCAAATGATTCATTTCTACGGGGACCTGAAAAAAACATTATATGCACATTCAAATTCGCGGGCAAATGTTAGTAGGACTATGAGAGTAAAGGAATAAAGAGTGCACCTGTATTTGCACAAACATCTGTGCACTACAAAATGTCCTGTGTTGTTGGCTAATATCAGTCGAGATTAGCCTCCGTGACCGCAGTTCGGTCGAATATATGATTATGTTTCTGTCCTAAATAACATGGACCGCATTTTAGCATAACCGTTCACAATTTCGGACACCGTGCACCGGGCTGCTTTTGATAAAACCCTAGTTGAAAATCCCAACAATTTGGTTGTCCAGATCAAATCAAATCAAATCAATCATTTATTTGCTTATAATGTAGGTATACATATAGGTTGGAAAATTTGTAAATTGACCCGATACATTTTGCCTTACGGCATGCAAAATATTGGAATTGAATTTAATAATAATATAACCAATACAATTATTAACTACTCGCGAACTTAATAGGTAATTACAGATGTCAAAAAAAAATGAATTAAATATTAATCACTCACTTATTATACTAGTATAATGAAGAATATTAATGTCATAATGTCAAATAGCTTAATGTCAAGATTTTTAATGTCAAAATATTTAAGAACACAACAACAAAAATCACAATAAAGATAATGTCACAATGTGTAGGTACATAAGTTATTCCAATACAAAAACAATCTTAAAAAAAAAACAATCTTAAAAAAAAAAATCATGGATTCCAATCAAATGATTCATTTCCACGGGGACGTAAAAAAAGCGGTATATGCGCGTTCAAAGTCGCGAGCAAAAGCTAGTAGGACTATGAGAGTAAAGAAAGAGAGAGTGCACCTGTATTTGCACATGCACCTGTGCAGTACAATATGTCCTATGTATTTGGCTAATATCTGTTGAGATTAGCCTCTGTAACAGTTCAGTCGAATGTATGATTATGTTTCTGTCCTACTAAACATGAACCGCATTGTAGCATAACCGGGCACAATTTCAGATACCATGCACCGGGCTGCTTTTGATAAAATTCTAGTTGAAAATCCCAACAACTTGTTTGTCCAGACATGGATTCCAATCAAATGATTCATTTCTACGGGGCCCTGAAAAAAACGGTATATGCACATTCGAAGTCGTGGGCAAAAGCTAGTAGAGCTATGAGAGTTACGGAACAGAGAATGCACCTGTATTTGCACATGCACCTGTGCAATACAATATGTCCTGTGTATTTGGCTAATATCTATTGAGATTGGCCTCCGTGACCGCAGTTGGGTTGAATGTATTTATTTATTCACAAAATCCACAGCTCTTTAACAATTTTACTTAAAATAAATAAACCAATCTTACAGCTAATTACGGATTTACAATTTATTAACTATTATATGCATCAGAATCAAACAGAATGACATGCTAGCAACGTCTAAGCATATGAGAGTGTGTGGTGTGGTGTGAGTGGTGTTGTGTAGGAGCGTGTGTGAAGAGTTGAAGTAGTGTGTGGAACGCTTTTAACCAACACTAGTTAGGATTCTTAGTCCTTTTAGTAAAATCGTCGCACACAGTAGTTATTAAAAGTCTCCTAAAAGTACCTTTTTTGGTGTTAAATATATCGAGATGAGAGAATTTATTGTTAAATTTTCTTAATAACCTACTGCGCGCTATTATTTGGTTTGTGTTCCACTTAACATGAACCGCATTATAACATAACCGGGCACAATTTCAGAAACCGTGCACTGGGCTGCTTTTGATAAAATCCTAGTAGAAAACCCCAACATGCCTTTTTGCCCTTACATAGGTTCAATTCATAGGATCAGAACCAATAATGACGTCGTAAACAATCATCATAATTCCGGTGTGAAAAGAAGACGGTGCTTTATATCACACATAACTCTGTCCCTTTTTCGCAACGCAATCATGATATTCTCCTATACCTACCTACATGTCTCATAGTATTCTTTTATACCTCTTGCTAAGCAGTCGCGCTTCGACCACTACGCAACAAGACAATCGAAATTCTATAAATATAACAACGAAAATTCCAATATAATTTGTGGAATCTGTCCTTCTGCCTAAAATAAAACGGGACATCAACGCAAAAGGTCAAACAAAATTACGGAACAAAACGTAAGATACAATAATTCGCTATTGGGCTAACAACAAAGTAATGAGACGCCCACGTTGTTTATAGGTACTTTTCCTGCTCTTTCTTCTCTTCATAGCACTCATATTCTGGGTTTTCTTAGGAAACTTCTTCCATAATAAGCTTAACAGTGGCTTAACATTAATGCATAAATAGATCGTGTAACAAACTAAATGCAATACCTTAGGGGGTCTTTGTGCTCATCATTATGAACATTTTTCACTATGGGATCAGCACTGAAATCGCTGTTGCCGTCTACAGTCAGCTACAAACTTGTACCTTATCTTAGATGGAGCGATAAAAGTGATAAAAACACTAAAAAATCTGGCCAAGTGTGAGTCGGACTCACAACCACCACACCAAAGGATTTTTTTAGGATGATAAATCATCAAATGGCTCCTCCCGCTCTGGGCGGAGTGGAAGGGAGTGGCAGACTCGTACTGACTAAAACTCATTCGTGTTCCTCCTAATGCCTTTTGCGTTCCTGGGCCGCGGTGACTCTTTCGAACAAATTCCGTGACCCTGGCAAGTGTAGTACCTAAGGACAGCTTAACCTGTTTGGACACCCTCTGTTCAAAGGAAACTGAATGCACCGTATCGAAACTTTTAATGTTGATCATAATGTCTAAGCACCATTTGCATTTTGCACGAAGATTTTCTTGAGTCTTAGAGTGTCCTTAAATATAAAACTTTAAAGCTAAAAGCCCTTAGGCACTTATACTTGGTATAGGTATCTAATATGGACAATCTCGGGACAAAAATAGTATCTAATCACAACAAAAACAAACGATTATTTTTATATCCCTATCCTTTCATTTACACCAAAGCTAATTTAGTAAATGTGGAAGCGGGCTTCCGCGATATTAAATCTGCTGCGTTGTCACTCCAGTCACGGCCTCCAGAAATTATCACTCTCATTTTGTAGGGGCCAATTTCTGTCAACGCTAGCCAGGAATGTTAAACATTGGGTGGGGGCTTGAAGCCAGCGATTGAGTGGGCCTGTAGGCAATTAAAATAGATTTATGTTTGTAGAAATTAAATTGAGGAGATAAAGTATTCTAGTAGTTGGTAGTAGTGTAATTTTGTAGTAGTATTGTTACTAACCCTACGGACTCCGGTCTGAAACAAAAACATTAAATTCTATTCTATTCTTAAGTAGTATGTTGTCAAGATAAAGTATGTTGGAGAAATCTGGATAAATTGCGATTTAAAAATATTAATTCACTGATCGTCACGGTTAATGGTCATGGGCTACAAACTGCAGGCAGTCAAAAATGACAACGCCAAGTTTACATCCGCGAGTAAGAAAACGACTACTCCGCCCAAGTAGAACTAACTTTAGAACAATAATAATAGGGTCAATTACGGGCCATTGCCCCATAAAATAATCTATTTAACATAGGCGACACCTTGTGGGAAGCCATACAACGCTGCGTCTTCCAGCACACGGTCACCACACCAGAAATTTTTCACTTTGTCAACCATCTTTTCTGCCAGTAATATGCCCTGCTCATTGCCACTTAAACTAGTCGATTCTTCGGGCTATGCCACATTTTAATTTGGTTAATCTATTTTATCATCTCTACTCTTCCTCTCATAGTACAGTCCAATTACTAGTATTTAAAGTAAAAATTCAACCATTTTCGTGCCTTCAATTTAGTGAGAATAAATCGCGCATCTCAAAGCCCCATCTCAAACGTAAATTGTAAATCTTCTTCATTTTACTTAGCAGCGGGCACAAGGTGGGTTCCGGATTGTTTTACAAATTGTTTACATTGAGAACGGTACTGATGGGTTGCTGGTCTTATCTTTAGTTCTTCCCGGAATGATATTAAGCTGAATATGTAGCTATATTTTGGAAGCCGTTGCTCCCGGCTATCATTTATAGATCTTTGGTAGTCTTTACGGATAGTCAGAAGCCAGTAAATCTGACTCCAGTCTTGCCATGAAGTACCGTGTTACCCAGTTAATGGGTTGTGGAAGTCTAGTAGGCAGTCGCTCTACGTAAAATACTGATATTCAGCTAAATCAGGTTTGACTGGAAGCCGACCCCAATATAGTTGAGAAAAAGCTAGGCAGATGATGATGTAGCTGAAGATATTTTCCTGAAGATATAGTAATCGCCAGTGGTATCTAATACTAAATATAAGGTCTTCAATTCTCGAGCTGGGCAACGTGTTATTAGGATAATTGTATCTAGTCGCTTTGTACATGGCAGTTAAAATTGCTGGCGGAATGTGATTATATCTGAACTTTAGGGAACTTAATAAATGCCACAGAGTCTGCAAAAATCTAAGGATTATATTCCTCAGATTGTTTGTGCCCAAGAGGTGGCTACGTTCTACAACTCGAAAAGAAGAATAAGAATATAAGTTTATTATAAGGCATTCGTAATCTAGTAGCAGGACTGAATACTCTGGGTTTTAATGGAACACGGGTGGGTTTTAGTCAGTAAGTGTCTGACATTACCTGGAGCTCCACCTAGAGCGGGTGGTGTCATTCAATGATTTCCCATCCATGAAAAAAAAACCGGACAAGTATGAGTCGGACTCGCCCACCGAGGGTTTCGTACTTTGTAGGTAATTATCATAAATGGTTCAGGAATCTGGTCTCGCAGTTTTTTTCCGAGCTTTTCAGATTTTTCCTATACTTGTAGTACCTATAAGACGGTATTACTTGCAAAAATTTCATAGTTCTAGGTCACCGGAAAATATCCTATAAATTTTGATTCCCATGAGAGTGTCGAAATATACGGTTTTTTGCGGCATAAACGGTCGTATCCTTTTTTTTACGTAAACTTAGAAGTTTTATTTTTTCACAGTTTCAAGAGACTGTAGACTTGAGTATATGGTTTTAATTTCAACTCGAAACCTTCACGAATTCCAAAGATAAAGGGGATAAGGTTCTGTTTTTTCCTTTTGAGGTACGGAACCCTAAAAAGAACTATTTATCCAGAACCTTAATGACCTGAATCCTAGGCTTGGGGTAAACCTTCACATTGACTTACATAGTAGCCAGAAAGTGCGGTTTACTTAAGGATTAAGGTCCCAAACAGTACTTAATACTTGACGGATTGTTTGGGTCGAATTCCAAATTCTTAGAAGGATTTCTCAAGTTTTGGGTCATAATCCGCAAGTAAGAAAAATATTCCGTTTTTTTTTCTAGACCACTGAAAACTTTTAATTGCTTTTAGAGCTCTTTTTTACTTCGAAATGCTTTTAGAATTTATTGAAATCGTATGATATACAACAATCCTATGTCAGTCTAGTTCGCTCCTACTAATAGATATTTTAAACGTCTGTATATTTTATTCATCCATCACGCCTCAACAGCTGAACGTATTTATCTTAATTACATTTTGTAATATAGGTAATGATTGCCTAGATTAGGATATAGGAAACTTTTGTCCCGGGAGTACGTGCCTCCAGTAGAATTACCTATCGACTTTCACGTAGGTAAAACCAGTCAAAAAAACTAACATGTTCCACGATTATATTCTATCTCTTCCAAAAGTGCCAAAAGCAAACAAGGATATCTACAACAAAAAAACTTTCAATAAAGATCCCAAAAACCCTCCAAAATGTGCCGCAACTTCTTCATTTAAATCAGAGGGATAAGTGCTCTTTTCATTAGGAGTTCTCACTAGCAGTCCGGAGTCAAGATTTATAACAGGGTAGCGAAATAGGCATACCCTTATAACCGGCAAAATGTAAGCATAGCTCCTGCCCCTTAAGAGAAAAATTTAGGCGTGATGTTAACGTAATATTATGGTGAGCCCCACTTGCAATGTACACTCAACAACCTTCTCCAAGCAAAGGGTATTTACCAAGATTTTCTCACGAAAAACAGGCGTCTATTATATAACTAGAGGAAAAAGAAAAGGGCTCGCCCTTTCGCACACCCTCATCCAAAACAAATTAAGGACAAAATAGTGTAAAAAACAACAACCGCCAACGATCTAGCGCAAATACGAATTTTATTACCAGTTATACAGGATGAGTGGGTAAACAAGGGATACCTATTTCTCCTAGGTATTTAGTTTTCGACACTCAGTCCAGAATGGAATGTCAATTTCTGTGTATTTCAAGCCTTATTGGATCCACCAAAAGCTAGTAAGCCTACGAGTAAAATCTAGATTAGAATTTAACAAAAGAAGGTGGCTTATGTTCGCAGCAATGGATGTAATCCAACAAAACAGTAATCGAAGTCATCTAAAAGTTAAAATCGACTCCGCCATATCCTCAACGATACAGTTGTATTGGCTTCAGACTTGGGGCATATTTGGTGTCAAACGAGACAGTAAAACCCCATCGTTTTTTTTTTTAAGCATGGGAAATCATCAAATGACTCCTCCCGCTCTAGATGAAGCAGAAGGGAGTGTCATAATCTTACTGACTAAAACCCATCCCAGTTCCTCCTAATGCTCTTTGCGTTCCAGGGCCGCGGTGACTCTTTCGAATAAATCCCGCAACCCTGGCAGGCATTGGCCCTAGCGGGCCCCGTCTTTTATGCTGACAGATATTTGAGGCGCGCGTGGAACACAGCGCACCGTCGACCCGGGCCTGGTTGTGATCAGACGGCGAGCCACCCAATGCTCGCCGTCCGAACCCCATCGTGTCAAGTTGTTTTTGCGGCGGTCTAATTGGGTGTGTTTTTCATACATAAAAGGCCACTACTGTTCCCGTCCATCTGGTAGATGTTCCTGAGGTTTCAGGAAGTCGAAGCCTGAGAGAATGTCATCGTTTACGTATAGGAATCGACGATCCGTACAAGTTCTGACCATGGCTATGGTAGTTGAAACCCGAGCTCCATGAACGAAATTAGTAGAGGCATTTCCAGTCACACCTGCGATTCCAAACTCTGTGTTGCACATCCTACGCAGTAGTAGAATTTACGCTAAGTCCCTCGTTTACCCAATCAGACAATATACGAACTTCTGTAACTTCAAACCGCGCGTGGAAGCGTCCAGAAAAATCCAGGAAATTATTATCGAGTTCGCAACTTACCAGCAAAGTTTTTACGAGACTTGTTTATAGTCCAATGGATACAAAAATGTCCGGAAAATATTAAACTGTTTTTGAAAACTGAAGTAGAAAGTTTGCGTTGTATTTTTGAGTCGGTTCCTGTTTGAGCGTTGTTAGTGAAAAGCTGTGGTTTACTACAGTTTAGTTTGTTATAAAGAGGGATAATGGACGAATTTCGGGTTGTAGATAATTGGATAATATTTGTTATGTCGCAATAATTCAGTTGTTGGTCTTAAGGGATTAATTCTATGACTGAAAAAGTTTTCTAGTAATGAAATAGTTATCATAGACATCTACAGTGTATTTAATTAAGGCTTGTTTCACACGCACCATAACCACACCACACCGTCGGCGTCGCAACAAAAGATGGTCAAGCTGTCGTTACGTGTGAATAGTGTAGTTGCGGCTTCTTGCGGTTGCGTTGTGGTACTTACAAAATATGGATGAGTTTGGGATGTTCGCGGTGTCGCTTGTGGTTGCGTTGTGGTTGCGATGTGGCTGCGATATGGTCGGTATCACACACGCGGTCGATAATGATGGCAAGATGTGGTCCTTGAGAATTTTTATTTCATACATATTAGCGCCCACCCACGTATTGTGTTTGTGGTGTGGTTATGGTTCATGTGAAACAAGTCTAAAAGTAACAATTTATGAAACCCTAGGTCTTAGGGAGAATTCACACGTACCGCACCACATCGCAGCGACAAAAAGTGGTTACGTGTCAATGGGGAACGTGCAAGGTGAAGGTGAAGTAATCTAGTGAAGTAAAATCAGAACTTTTTCAGTACAAATACATACTTAGCATTGACACATCTGTGCGGCCACCTTTGCCCCTACACGTTCCCTCTAGAGGAACATTCTAAGAAATGCTATGAGTAATCTATTGATAACTTGACATGATGGATCATACGGAGACAAAGGTTAAAGGGGAAAAAAATACAAATAAATCCAAGTGTGTGGTCAAGTTCGAGTCGAATTTGCCAACAAAGAAAGGGCCAAAAACAGAAAATATCACGTTTCTTGATGGCAATATTTTAAAAACTGTGAACTAATAACGGTTCATCATGAGATACCCGAGATACCTACAGCCTGCAGACAGACAAACAGACGATCTGTGGACGTTATAGGAATAGGGTTCTGTTGGTTATTACCTACGTTTGGTAAGGAACCCAAACATGGTTCTTTTTCTCGTTGTCTTAAGAATATTGCACTTAAAGAAGTAGGGGTTATAAGGAAAATTCTGAAAATAAAATGTGCCAACGGCGTAAATCCTGTTTCCTAACAAACACAATATTAGAGTAGGGTTAAATAATACATTGTGCGGCTTATAAATAAAAACAAAAGGAAAATTGTATGAATAAGAAACGCCTGAGTAACAATTGCTGTAAGAAAAACGGTAGGCGCTTCGTTTTCAAATGAAAACATAAAGATGGATTATGAAGTCATGAGTATCATCATAGACATCGAAGACTTCCATCATCATCATCATATCAGCCGAAAGACGTTCACTGCTGGCCATAGGCCTCCCTCAAGTGTCGCCTCAACAACGGGTCCTATGCGGCTCGCATAACTTTCTGTACCTTATTTAAGCAAATAAAAGAATGTGTATTTGTTGTATTTTGTCCATCGGCTACCCGCGACCCTCACCAGGGCATCGGTTCACCTTGCGGAAGGCCTTCTAACGCTGCGTCTTCCAGTACGCAGTCACCACTCCAGAATTTTTCAGCCCCATCGCCCATCTGATCTTCAAGCAATGTGTCCTGCCCACTGCCACTTCAGTTGGGCGATCCTTCGGGCTATGTTGGTTTCCTACGGTATTCTTATTTATTTGAGGACAGCACAGCATTATTTTGCTTTCCATAAATCCAGATTAGCAATTATTTCAACAGTCATACCCATCCTATCTAGCCATATAAATAATAAATATCTCCTTGTACACATGCCTTTCATCGTGTAATTTGGTCCTCGCCTATTTATAAAACTTTCACACTCAAAAATTTCCATACCCTACCCTTTCACACTCAAAAATTTCCAGACCTTATTCAAAGTACCTAAACTACTAATTTGAAAATTAGTAGAATTCGCACTCAGATCTAATAATAAGAACCGATTTTTAAATTACTAAAAAGGAAGGGAAGTTAAGTCCTTCAAGGGCTGCTTTCAAAAAAACAAAAAAAAAATACGCCCGTTGCTCCAACAGAATACCTACTTATCATTAGAACCGAAAAAGAAAAGGAGGAAATTCTCAGGAAGCGTCAAAAATAAAACACACCAAAATACAAACAAGGAAGGAACAAAGTGACACCAAAAACTGAGGGTCAGAAAAAACGGAATGAATTACTTCACACCCCCATTTAATGTAACATTTTTCATTGCCACGATTACCCTTTGACAAATGAACGAAATATGCTAATATGGACAAAACAAAAGGTTTGGGAGAACATTTTTTCATGGAAGGCTTTTCAACTAATTTGTTCCTTTTCGCTGTACGCATATTTTTGTGAGATATCTGCGTTGTAACATTGTTCTAAATGGAGAATACGAAATAAAAAGGTATATATTATATTTTTGTGGTAGCTTAAGTAGAATTTTAAGCACCATCAAAATATAGGCATGTTTTATCGATCTTTTGAGGATTACTCAGACGGAATTAAGACAACTATCTTAAAATGTAGTAAAACAGATGCTAGTTAACCTTTTTTTGAGGGATGGGAAATCATCAAATGACTCCGCTCTGAGTGGAGTGGAAGAAAGTATCATACTCTTACTGACTAAAATCCATCCGTGTTCCTCCTAATGCCCTTTGCGTTCTAGGGCTGCAATGACTCTTTCCTCAGCCTCTGATTAGATACCTTTGCTCGACTCTGTTGAGAATCGGTTTCCAGTCTAACTGGATCAACTGAATATCAGCACTCCCCACATACCTGTTACTGGTGATCATTCATAACGACTATCAAAGATCTGATGTCAGTTGGTACTAACGGCTTAACTAGGTTTTCTAGGCATGGCCTCTCTCATCATCATTATTATAGTAATAATATCAGCGAATTGTCGTCCACTCCTGAACGTAAGCCTCCCCAAAGGGCGCCAACCATCGCAGACCGCATCCATCCGCTGCTTCTTTCCTCAAATCATCGATCCATATTGCAGGGCGTTCCATGTCACTCGGCTTCTCTGCACCTCGAAAATCACGGACCTACCTTGGCGAATGCTTCAAAGCTTTACTGGACCGGTACGATTTTCAGAAATAAAGTACATGTTTAAGAAAAAGAAGATACCTCAACAAGATACGCTTAAAAACATTGAGATTGTCCGGAGCACTGTTATTATTGAGTTACAATCAGCCCTTCCAAGAATCCTTGTTCAATGTAATATTTTATTCGTATCTAAGAAAAGATTATTTATTCATCATTGTAATATAAAAGAAATTACTTTGATTTGACATACCTATTAAGCCATGGGCACATTACTGTGTCCTGTTGCGGTATAAACCAATCAAAAGAAATTGTTCTAGCCTACGTCATATCACAACGAGTTTTCTAGCCAATCAACTGTGTCAGAATGCTTTGTGACGCAGTTGCCTGGCTATGAAACTCGTCGATGTCTCGTGTCGTGGTGCTCAACGACATGAGATATCACAGTAATGTGAGCCTGGCTCATTCATGGCAAATAAACATAGCCTCTCATTATCATCAGCCGAAAGGCGTTCACTGCTGGAAACAGTCACCCAAGAGTCGCCACATCGACCGGTCTTGTGCGTTTCCCATCCAGCGGATTCCCGCAACCTTCACCATGTCACTGATCCACCTTGTAGGAGGCCTTCTAACGCTTTGGGTCCCGATACACGATCGCTTCTCCAGAACCATTCAACATAATCTCTGAAACATTTTCATACTACACTTTTACCAAAACCCAATCCCATAGTATAGGAAATAAACAGTCTCGATAAAAATCCTTCAAAACATAGTTTTTTAGAAGCGTTTTCCTGAAATAAACGCCAAAATTCGAACAACCAAATAGAAAAAGAAATCTATTAGCACAACCTATTAGCGGTCAGATAAAATCGAACCTTAAACGCGTTCACAGAATTTGTACACAAAATAACGGAAAAGGATTTTTTCGATTTGTCAGATAAATAGACGGAGAGCTAGGTCAAAGGCAAATAATAGTTAATTACAGAAGCTCCATACAACGGGCAAAAACAGCGTCGCGACCGGCATTTGTTTGAGATCACCGTACGTAACTACAAGGCCTGCCAGTCTCGATATAGATAGCGATCGCGTAGCAACCGAATTTAGTCGTTGAGTCCTAAAGCCGCCTCGTACACAGTAAATTTCGAACGCGATCAACGGATATCATTGATTTTGACCATAGAATGCGTTCGAAATTGACTGTGTACGAGTAACTTTACAAAATTCGGTCGCTAGGCAATCGGTAAGTATGTCGAGATTTCCCGCCCAGGTCTCTGTGTCAATCAATCAGTCTAGCCTTTTACCAAGAATGTTGGGGTGAATTCCAATCTAACCAGAACCAGACCACTACCAGTATTTTATATGGAGCGACTGCCTGTCTAAACTCCACAATCTAGCATTTGAGTAATACGGTATCCAATGGCTAGAATGGAGTTTCTTTAGCTTCTGACGTCTACAAATGACAGAAGAGTCCGACGGCTTTACATGCTTTCTATGGCACAGAGGAGTTTCGGTATAAAATGAATGGTCTAACAACTAGGGACCGACCTCGGCAAGAGCTTCATTACTTCGAAGATCGAAGTTGGCTGTTGTTATTTTGTGTGTATCATACTGACCGTGAGCGTGAGCTTTTTTTCGGTTGTTGTATGGAGTCGACCTTCTGTTCCCAACTATTCTGTGTCATTGGTTCTCAAATGAGTGTAACATCTCTCGGGACTAGGACATGGTTCAATAGTTCAGTGTTTGTGAAGTTCAGTGGATCTATCTTTTTGTTTCTTATTGTTTTGATTAGGAAAAGTTTTTACATTGTTTTATGAAGCTTTTGTTTAGTTTTATTCGATAAAATACTCCTTTTTATTTTTCAACCTTTAATGTCCCCTGGGGCCCTAGACAAAATGCAATTCTATTAACGACTGCGATTGTCGAAATTCCAAAATGTAAGGGATTGATCACGTGACTTTTCGACAGCTTTTGTCAATCCCATACGTTTTTGACGTTTTGACAATCGCCTTCGCCACGCTACCGCTTCAAGAATGTCACTTGTCTAGAGCCTCTGCTCGTTTAGATTCTAAAATTCGTAACTAGCGTTTTTTGGTTTAAAAGTAGAATATGACACTCAAGTCATTGAAGTGACAGTGGGCAGGGCACATTGCTTGCCGAAAAGATAGTCGATAGGGCCGAAAAGTTCTGGAGTGGCGACCGCGTACCGGAGGCGCAGCCTGCGAAGGCCTCCTTCAAGGTGGACTGATGACCTGGTGAAGGTTGCTGATGTCCGATGGATGCGAGACGCACAGGACCGGTTGTAGTGGCGACACTTGGGGCAGGCCTAATATGTCCAGCAATGGACGTCTTTCGGCTGATATGATGATGATGACACGTATAGTAGCTTCCGAGCAGTGAAAACTTTCGTTATCAGACTAGTACTTCCTAAGTAGCTGATGTTTGAATTGAGTATGTGGGTTACAACGTGTCAAAGCTTACGTTTACAGGATTCAGCCTAAAGAAGAGTTTTACAAATACTTATCTTTTAATTCTTAATTCAGAAATTGCGGGTAAAGGTGGGTTTCTGAATTAAGTAGTAGTATTTGGAGTTAAAAATGTGCCAAACTTTAATGCTATGTTTTTAATGTTTTCTTGTTAAATTGAGTTTGACAAATACTCAATTAACCATGGTAGTAAGGCCGTTAGCAACAGCTAGTAAATAATGATAAGCGTAGTACCAGGAATGCTCACTTTACATTCAAATTACGCATGCAAATTATAATCAAACAGTCTGTCTTGATATCATACATCTGAAACCTCCTATCCTGTTTTATTTCTTGTGCCAAAGGAAACAGAACTCCAAACCAGTGTACCTAATTAATGTTGGTCCGAAAACTAGCAGTGGCGTAACGTAGTGGTGTAAAAATGGGGCCCCGTCACTCTTTGTATTCTAGTGTAGGGTAGGCTACGGAAATGAAAGGGACTTTTATTTATTCTTTCAAAAGCAACCATTAATAACAATTTCTAATTAAACACAGGTTTGTGTAAAATAAACATGCGATATATTGCATACGTCGACAAAACTACTGTTACATATCATCATATCAGCCGAAAGAAAGGAGGTTGCCATAATTCCCACGCCTGGCAGGCAGGTTGGCGATCGCAGTGTATGGTGTTGCATTTTACAGAGAACGCTGCTGCCCATTTTCTGATGAGTCCCTTAGTCGCCTCTTACGACACCCATGGGAAGTAATGTTGATGGTATTATTCTTTTACGGCACCATACAGCACCGGCCGACACTTTACGGCAAGATATATATTGAAAAGTGCCTTTGCTATGACATTTCACAAATTTTTTGTACCCGTCTCAAAGAAATTATTCAAACCATATAATAAAGGCGAGTTGTACGGGCGACTTTTTTATACTAATCAACTTTTTTGAATCATACTACTTTCAACCTTATTTCTAACGCCACTGAGAAAGGCATTCTTATTTTAGAATGTTGATTTTAGATACGCCGATAGAGGGCCCTTAGTTGCATTTATTAGGGTTCTAAGGACATCCACATGACTGATTTTATTCTGGCTTAGTCCTGGAAACAAGAAATATGCCAACACTGAAGGACCCCAATTTGGGGGGCCCTGATGCGTTGTACCTTAGTAGCTACGCCACTGAAACCTAGCCTTTGTGAAATTACAGGGACTGGCTCACAGAAATCAAGGCTGACAACATGGTTAACACATCTGTCCAGACAGAAACTTCCCTTTATAATTGTATCTCTGTGTATAAACAAACATGTAACGTGCTGTGGACATTTTAGGATTGTGGTTGGATACTGAAGGATAGAAGGGGCGTTAGTGTAACTGATTATGTTCGGTAAAATAGTGAAGTATAGGTACAACGTGTAACAGACACACATTAAACCGTAAAAGAGTTCAAGCGGGCAAGTGAGCTAGCGTGCGAGTCAGCCTGCCGAGTAACTGCCACATACAAGTTGGATAGTAGTTCGTATCCGAGTTACTTCTACATATTTTGTTATCACCGCCTGCTCGCCTTACTATAACTCGTACATGGCCGCAGTCTATCACTCACTGTTACGAGCGGGAACTGTATTTTTTGAGTGCTGCAACTCGTAAGAGACTGGGCAGCTACCATCACGTGAAGACAGCTAAGGCGATCCGAGCTACTGGCATACGAGTAAACGATCCGAGTAACTGTTTACTGTCTGGTCAGCAGCTCGCATTGTGTAAACATTATTATTATGAACAGCTTTAACTATAGAACCAATTTCGAAATCAAATAAAGTTAAGTTAAACATTGTCAAAACTCAAAAGACCAAACGGGAGCTTCACTTGAACTAATTAGTGTACCTATCTACCAAGATACCGTCTCTTTGTGAATATTGTAGAGTGAATCGTATTTCAATCGCAGCACAATTATATATTAACGAAATCGAAATATTGTATGTTGGTTAATCCCACCCATAATTATGTGTTTTGGGAATACTTGCACTGTGCGTACAGCTAAGGAGTGGAATTCATTCACAGCATTGTTTCTGCCATGGAGTGGAATTCCCTGTCAGAGTCTGTGTTTCCTGATTGCTATAAACTAGTGAATAAGTGACTTTTAGGCAAGTTAGCATGCTCCATTGTCGACCACATCATCGCTAACTATGAGGTGAGATTTCTGACTAAAGCTTTAACTATAAAACGTTGGAAAATTGGAAGAGACTAGTACCAAAGGTTTAAAAAAAAAAAACCATTTGACTGGTTACCCTTTCACAGCAAAAAATATAGTAAGTAATTTATTATAGACAACCTTGTGTGGGTAACAACATGAATGGTTACAAAAAGATGACAATAAAAAACAACTTCACAGAAATCAAAAGTCAATTTTCATGAAAGCGTATATTTATAAGGAATGTTTTTTTTATTTAACAATTTATGTAGGTACACACATTACATAGAAAGATAAAAATAAAGAAACAGAAAAATAGGTACAAAGGTAATGCTTATTTCAAAAGAAATCTCTTCCAGCATACCTGCGAAAGGAGAGTTATATAAAAGACTAGCTGACCCGCGCAACTTCGACTGCGTCACAATTTTCATAACTGCTCCGCTTCTACAGGTCTTAGCGTGATGATATATAGCCTATATATAGCCTTCCTCGATAAATGGGCTATCTTACACTGAAAGAATTTTTCAAATCGGACCAGTAGTTCCTGATATTACCGCGTTCAAACAAACAAACAAACAAACTCTTCAGCTTTATATATTAGTATAGATATGTAGACACCGTGTGTAAAAGGTATAAGTACTTACAAATAATACAATAAACTTTAATATAACACACAATATATAAATATTACTAAAATAAATATACACTAATACACACTAGACAATATTATAAGATACTATTGGACGTCACGCGGTTTCACCCGCGTAGTTCCCATTCCCAAGGGAGTACGGGGATAAAATAGCCTATGTTACTCCCCGATAATGTAGCTATCCATAACTGAAAGAATTTCAAATCGGTCCAGTAGTTTCGGAGCCTATTCATTTCAAACAAACAAACAAACAAATCTTTTCTCTTTATAATATTATATAGTATAGAAATAATAACAGATACTTATATGCAACTATGGCGGTAAGGAAAGGTAGTGTTCTTTCACTTCTATTTTAAAAACTGAAAGAGATTTGTAGTCTCTAATAACGTAACTTCTCGTTGCCAACACAATGGTCAAACATTTTTAACCCTCAAGCCACCGTCAACAAAACAAAGAAAACATTTCAACTGAGATAATTTCACTCGCAAAAAAAACGACAGCTTCTCCATGAAATTCGTCACTTTCATCTCATTGTTTCGAGTAAATTATTCGAAATAACACGCCAGTGACAAGCCAGATGTGGTACACAAAATAATTCTGGCCTAATTACCTTAACAAAGTATTACGTTGAAACCACAGAATTACGTCTCTAGTGATGTAACGATACTTTATTCGAGTTATTCGATATTTTTTGCTCGATTACGTGATCGAGTCGAGTGTGTCATTCGATTTAGATCGGGTTGAGAGAATGTATTGTTAGGGCTATTGATTTTACGGTAAAGCGTGACATTTTATCTATTTTTGCTATCGGTCCATTATTAATTATGGTTTCTCGGAGGTATAGTTTAGTACAATAGCGTTTTCCTGTGGCTTTTGTATCATTGTTTTTTTTTTGTAATAAAATCATAATTATTAGAGAAATTACCTTCATTTTTTTTTAATAGCCTGTAGTGTCCCACTGCTAGGCAAAAGCCTCCCCATATTCTTTCAGACACTCTTGTTCTGCTTCGAACCAGCCTTCGTGGCGTGCGTCCAGGTCATCCTGCCACCGCTTTCTGGGCCAGCCTCGGCGACGCCATCCATCTCCTTGCACCGGTTACCTATCATAAATTCCAAAAATATTTGACCGAATTTCATTTCACGTATTTTTTTTCAACTGTTATCGTTTCGTTTTGTTTTACTTTATCGTAATCATGTCTACCACTGTATCAGTTGACATATTATCAATTCGATTTTTTTCGTTACTCCGACGTTTCATTTGGTCGAAAACTTTTTTACCGAAGTTACACTTAGCCGAAATAACATTTGTTCGAAGTATTATGTTACCGAACATTAATTATACCACTGTTTTAAGTTATGTAATGATGGTGTGGTGGTGGTGCTGGTGGTTAACAGAAGTGGTTTTAAGTGGTCCCAGTAAGAAACGTGCAAACAAAGATGCGTTCTTCAAGCATGCAGCATGCAAGCAGGCATGCAACATGCAGCAAGCATTGTTTCTGCCATGGTTCCAGCACCGGCGCTGCGGCCCCACGCCAGTTAATCGTCGCAGATGGTTTTAAGAGCCCCATCACAGAATGGCTTAGACTTTTAATGTGATGCAAGCCAGCAAGTCGAAAATACGGTACACTCGTGATTTGTAAGCTGACAGATTATTATTGGTAGGAAACACAGACGTTGGTAGAGCATCCCACACTTTGACTATGAATAATAAAAGTGGACGATAAGACAAAGAAATTTTAATAAAAGCCTGGCTCTGAATGGCGTATTATCGAAATAAAACGTTGTAGAAAAATTCCATTTGTATTCAATAATTACATTCCAACTAGAGCATTCCAAATTTATTCGGATTGAAATCGATTCGGGAACGATTGCGATTTTGTCATTCGACGAAAATCTAATAACGACATCGTTTGCAATTGAACCATTTTTTTTTCTTATTTGATTATCACGCTTTCGAATTTCCTATTGTCTTTATTTTTTAGAGGATCATTTTGATCGAATATTTTGGGATGTTCAGAATTTTGGATTATATTTTGTATGTTTCACTAGAAGAGTTATTAACATGAATGTGGATGGATGGAGAGGGAGAGGAAGGCCAAAAAAAAGATGGATGGATTGTGTGAGGAGCGATATGAAAGAAAAGGGACTTAGTGATAGAGTGACGACTGATAGAACAGAATGGAAGAAAAAAACGTGTTGCGCCGACCCCAAGTAACATGGGATGAGGGCAGGAAGATGATGATGAGAAATGAGTGAATGGTCAAACGTGCAATTTGCTTCAGTTTTCTAACCGAGTCCTTGACTGTTCAAAAGTGCCGGTTAGTTGAAATTAAATGTTTTGAGTTTGAGTGTCGTATTACAACAAATGAAAGAAGATATTTTCCGTTTTGGTGTGTAAATTGACGATTTTCTAAAGTATTAATAGGAATTGTGTTTTTTACTGCAAGCACTGAACTACAAACTGGCTGAATTTCGGAACTCTGAAATTAAGCATATTTGGATGATAGGTTCATCATGGGATAAAATTCACCTGACTAAAAGAGTTATGAATATTAATGAGGATCGATGGAGAGGGAGAGAGAAGCCAAAGCAAAGGTGGATGGATTGTGTGAGGAGCGATACGAAAGAAAAGCAAGTTAATGATAGCGTGACGGCTAATAGGACAGAATGGAAGAAAAAATCGTGTTACGCGCACCCCAAGTAACATGGGATGAAGGCAAGAAGATGATGATGAGTTAGGTTCATAACTTCATCGAACCATCACGGATATGCGTTACCGTGCCTGATTTATAATACTTTAAACAGTCTCCACACTGAGGTCAGCTGCTGCAAAGACGATCTCCACAGGTGGACGTTCTCGGACGGTTACGATCTTCTGTGTTTGTGCAGAGTCTCTCCGCTGATCATGGCCCATCTTTCGCCTTCTCCCGCATGTCCTATTTCTTGCACACGTGAGGATCTTACGACTGCGTTAGCGGTTGGGGGTTATGGAATAACTTTTTTTTGTCATCGGTACACCAAGAGGAGAAAGATCCTATACGATGCGTTTTAAATTAAATGCATGCCATACGATTGGTTTCTGGAAAACAACTACAGCACTTTGCAATCTGTCACTTTAATTTTGTGAAAATCTCTGTCCCTCATTTTTGTGCTCTAGTAATTTCCGAGTATTTACACAATTACTCAATTTCCACTTAACCTACAGAAGGCCTAGCACGAATATTTTTGACGTATAGTAACGTAACGTTAATCTTTACTATAATACTCGCTTGGCACATAATATTTATTTGAATTAGATACTAAATTATTATTTTTGTATTATACAAATTGTGTATGATGCATAAAATTAAACCAAAATAGTAAGGGCTTGCAGTTTTTATTATTCGAAATTCACTTACGTATACGATACTGTAACGTTACTATAACATTCGTACTAAGCCCTCGCAAGTCTTCATCGTCACCATATTATCGACTAATCCCATCACTATCCCTCCGTGTATCCCCTCTCCCCCATAACAAGCCAACAGTAAATTAAACTACGCTTGTCTACTTACAGAAAAAAAAAGGTGAGAATTTTTCCTCTATTTTCGTGGTGAGGACACATGTTTAACATTATTTCTTTTATCTCCGTGTACGAGAAATGTATTATTGTTGTTATACTAAAACCTTTTGTTTTTCGGGGACTGTAATGTGTGTAAAGTTTCGTTTGAGGTCGTTGAACTCGGGTTCACATAATATTAAAGTGTAAGGAGTGTATTTAGGACAATAATGGCTCGAATTACTTGAATCGAAATGGTTAGGTTTATATACAGAATGTTCAAAAGTACGTGGTCATATTTGAGGGTGGTGTTCTGCAGCTGCTATAAAAAGAGCAATATTTCAACCAATTTACACAAAACCTTAACAAATTAAACACCTAAACCTGCTTCATTAATAATTCCATCCATTGGTGAACATTACATGAAAATCCGTTCAGGTGTTTTTGAGTTTATCGCGAAAAGGCAAACAAATAGACTGAGGCGACGCCCCGGGCTTTGTTCTAACACAGGTCAACAAAAAATTGAGAAAATAAATGGTGCAGAGAAAGAGTTAATGGTTTTTTATTAAATATCTATTGGTAACTCAAAAACTATTTTTAATTATTTTTGAAGTGAAAACTTCTTTAGCGGCGTTGAGAACTTTTCTGTAATGGGTATAAAATATTAAACTCGCGTCAGGGTCACGTGACCCGATCGCAAAAAGCGTAAGACGGACTCGCGTCAGGGTCACGTGATGCGAAAAAGCGTAAGATCGAGGGGAAGGGAGAGGAACTAGTATCTCCCACTCTTTCTACCGTGCCTGAGTGTGCTGCTCCGCTTAGGCGGCACAGGGCGCTTGCGCGAATGTCCGTCTGTGTTTATGTACAGCGTGCCACGCGTATCCAAGGATACGAAATTACGGAATTACGAAATTATGGATGAAAGTTGATTTTTCTAAGAGATAAAAATTAATGTAATATATAAATAAATAACGATATAATTTTATGAATAATAACATGTAAATTGTCATATTTGTGTACGATAGCGCAATAAATAAACATTGTATTCTACCTCATAAATGATAGTATTTTTGTACTTATAATTAAACACAACGTTATTTTTTGTTGTTTTTATGGTTCGTTTTGTTTATGTCAGGAACTGTGTCAAGATTGACATCTGTCACTGACAGTCGCTGTCGCGGCCACACGTCAGTGTCTTTTTGTTTATTTTGTTGTCGGTGGTTTGTCTATGATGTGACCGCGACAGTAAGGATGTATTATTTACATGTTTTCACTTCTGCCGGCACTCCCGGAGTGCTACCGGTGTTTTTTTTTCCTACGTGTAGTTTTATGTGTGATTTTTTGAAGTACTTTCATGTGTGCGGTTTGCTTACTTATCAGTACATTTCTATAAATACAGTGATTTAAATATTTGTCTAACATACTAATTCCTTTAGTTCAATGATCATTTGGAACTAACTGCGTGGATTTTGCTTATTGAGGTTACTAAAAACGTACTCGAAAATCACAATTCAAATAACTAATTTGACATTGTAAATGACATGCTAGAGAACTTTGAACACTTAGCATGTAGTATGTCCATCAAAGCGCACTACTATACCGTCCTAGCTTAAAAAAAACAGTTTCTTGGCACGAAAACTAGTGTTAACTAGTGAATTAATATGAAGTGAAGTTTACATAAGATTGTCTTATTTTGAGCACGACATGAGTTTGTTACGAAGAAAGTACTAGACGGAAACAATATCTTATTTTGCTGCTAGAACCAAAGAAAACTAACCCTTAAGTGTAGGGTAAGAAATGGACCATTTCCTCTGACAGTACCAAACTATTTTATCCCTAAGCATAAAGCTAAGAAAAGCTGGGTAAACCACCTTTACCATAAGTAATATTATGAAGCTGAAAAGTATGTTTGCTTGTTTGTTTGGTTGAACGTGTTAATCTCAGGAACCACAGGTTCGAATTGAAAAAATATGTTAGTGTTAGATAGACCATTTATTGAGAAAGGCTATAAGCTTTATAACATCACGCTACGACCAAAAGGAGTGAAGCAATAATAAAAAATGTGACGCAGACGAAGTTGAGCGGGTCAACTAGTTAGAGACGCAAGGGAGGCCTTCTTTTTTTTTTAACGGGGGAAAACCTCATGGATGTCCTCCACCCTGGGGCGGGCCGGGGGGTCTGTCAGATTCTTACTGACTAAAACCACCCCGGTGTTCCATCTCTCACCTACGCCGGGGATCGTGGGATCTTATGCGACTTCCGTAATCCCCGGCTGGTGCCGGCCCACCTCTGCGGGCCACCTCGGGTCAGCGGGGGGATCGAGGTATATAACTCCCCCCGCGACGTCAAAGAGGGGTGCACGGGAACACCACGCGCCGCCACCTCGGGTCCGGATGAATGGGGGACGACGGACATCCCCAAGTCCGTCGCCCCTGGACCCAGTTAGGACGGCGGCTATTGTCTTACTACTGTCTTTTGATTTTGTGTGGTCTGACGGCGTAAAGGTAAACAATCTTGATTTGACTTTTTACACAAAGACATATAAAAAAAAACTGGCCAAGTGCGAGTCGGACTCGCGTGCAAAGGGTTCCGAACGAATTTATTTTTTTTAATATGTTATTTTAACGCTACAGACTTCTAATAGGTTTTCCTGTAATCTTTAGGTAAAGATCTATTATCTCTATTTTTTTCAAAATTTTAGGCTCAGTTGTTTCGGAGATAGAGGGGGAATGGTCATTTTTCATCTAATTTCTTGAATAACTTCAAAACTATTTATTTTAAAATTATGAAAAAAAATTTAATTAAAACCCCCACAGTAAGCCCTTTCATTTGATATGTCACACGATATTGTTATTTTTTTTTTTTTTTTAATTTTCTAGTTTGGCTCCCAAAAGTGACCCCCGCACTAAAATTCAATGATTTACGTAACGCGTCCGTGTTTGGGTCATAGAAGTCCATATGTGTACCAAATTTCAACAGAATCGGTTCGGCGGATCCGGAGAAAACTGGCTGTGACAGACGGACAGACAGACACCCGAGTGATCCTATAAGGGTTCCGTTTTTTTTCGGAACCCTAAAAATAAACCACTGCTTAAACTAATGGTTCAATAATTGATTTAGTTATCGTTATTGTTGTATTTACATTAGTTTTTAGTCGTATTTTATTTTAAACTGAGTTTTTAAATAAATAAAAAGATACCTTTATTTAACTAACTAAACTTTTCTAAAGTAAAAAACTTGCATAATATATTGGCAGTAAAATTATGTTGCATTCATGTCTCATTCATTAGTAATTTGCAGTCACGTTCATCTCATCTCCCTGGCTCTACGATCTAAGGTGCTACTTAGTATACACGTGCGAGTTTAGTATGATACACTGTCGGACAATTTATATGGCACACAAGTCATGCCAGCAAAACTTTACTCAATTTATAAAACGTCCTTAACGCTGTAATGTGCCCAAGAGACTGGTGGCATTGCCACGTTGAATGGCAATAATTAGTCTCTGTTCTAAGTAAAAGCCAGCTACTACAACCAGCCGTTTCGAAATTTCTTCGAAAAGGCTGCGAGCATAAGGGCCGTGGAGCCGATTGCTCGAAAATTTAGTTACCAATAAGGTTATTATATTTACGTGGCTTGAGGTTTCCGCAGCCGAGCCGCAGCGTGTTGTGCTGGCAGCACCAGCACAACACGCTGTACTAGTAAGATGGGATAACGCAAGAGTATCGAGATTTTTAAGTATGTAGGTTTTAGGTGTCCTATGATAAATGAAATAATTTCACCCTTATATTCCCCGGAAGGTTAGGCAGAGGTCTATATGTAGTACACCCATATTTCAACAGTTATATATTAGTCCATATAATAAAGACGTTTGCAGGAGATTGACTGGAAAGGTTTAACACCGCGACAGGGCTTGAGGTAGACTTTTTCCCAGCAGTGGGACAACGTTCCACGCCCGTTCCATCATCGAACCAAAAGACGAACGGCGATGCGCCACCGGTACATGGTGGATATCCCACCCACACGCACAAAACGTTTTGGGATCACATTCATAGTGCGTACAGCTAAGGAGTGGAATTCCCTGCCAGAGTCCGTGTTTCCAGATAGCTACAACCTGGGAGTATTTAAGACAAGAGTGAATAGGTTGCTTCTAGGCAAACGTGCTCCATCTTCGACCGCATCATCGCTTACCATTAGGTGAGATTGTGGTCAAACGTATGCCTATATACAGTAAAAAAAGAAACACCCATCCCATTAACATCTGTCTACTAGTCAATAGTCATAGATATATTTGTTTAACATGACAATCCCGCTTTCCGTAACACAGATGCCAATCACACAGCGTTTGTGAAAGTAAGCTGTCAAAATCAGTAGTTTATGGATTTCAAAGAAAATAATCATGTACATATTTATACTAGCTGTACAATAGAAAATAAAATGGAACAAATGTGTACCGGTTACTCCACATTACAGCTGTTCTGAGCTACTGAGTGCAGCAGACGTACACTGGAGGACAATTTAATGACCCATTTAGTCCGTAATATATAATCCTACTTAGCACCATAGCGCGGCGTAAATGTCTTCTGTAATGTTGTGGTCCGTTTAAAACAATTATCTCACTGTATTTAGTTTTAACGATAAGGCCGCCCATTGTACCCCAAAATTTACTACTGTATTAAGCAAAATTTAAAAGGATTTCTTTGAAAGTTTACATAGCAGTTTCCATGCTGTAAATAGTTCAAAATAGTCTTAAAATTGAACTAAATCTACACGGTTGGGATTGGCCTGTGTGCTCGCCGGTTCCGGCCCGACCAAATATTTGTATGGCTTACAAATAGATTTTCCGGGACTCGGTGTTAGTGAATTTGAGATTTTTGTTTGTACTACTGTTTGAAATTCAACGGAATAGTGGAAACCGATTTTGATGACAGCAGAAAAAAAATGGTTATTAAAATATTTCTTATTTGTGTCCCATTTAATGTGTCCCCAAGTTCATGTCTCAAGAGACAAAACAAGGTTCTCTGAACGCGACACATGCAAATGTGAAATGTCTGCGTTCATGCAATGCTTTTAAAGAAAAAATAGCCATAATTTTGTTCCCTCAGGATGTTGTTAGCTGTAGAAGGTTGAAGCTAAATATATTCAGACGTGGTAAGAGTGTGTAGGTGGGTTATTGAACGATTTGCTTTGCTAAAGAGTCATCTATACTAATATGTATATAAAGCTGAAGAGTTTGTTTGTTTCTTTGTTTGCTTGAACGCGCTAATCTCAAGAACTACTGGTGGTAAACACTGGTCTGATATGAAAAATTTCCATTTATCGAGGAAGGATATAGGCTATATATCATCACGCTAAGATCAATCGGAGCGGAGCAGACGCAGTTGCGCGGGTCAACTAGTATTTGATATTTGGACTTTTTATTAAACGACTGTTTCCCGATACAGACAACGTGCATTTAAAATCTCACTTAAAAATGTCATTTGAAAATTCGAAATAAGCACGTCGAAATCTATAAAATTACCCATTTTCATAATTCTCTGATTTTTAGGGTTACCAAAATCCGTTATAAACGGAACCCTTAAAAAAATTAAAAAAATAAAAATAAATTTCAGACAAAAAAGTCCATATACGGGATCACTCGGTTGTCTGTCTGTCCGTCTGTAACAGCCAGTTTTCTCTGGATGGACTGGACCTATTCTGTTGAAATTTGGGACACATGGATTTTTGTGATCCAAACACGAAGGCGACACGTAAATGAATAAATTTTGAGTATGGGGGTCACTTTTGGGGTCAAACTAGAAACTAAAAAAGACGTTTTTCAAACTGTATCGTGTGACATATCAAATGAAAGGACTTAGTGTAAGGGTTTAAATTATTATTATTTTTTTAATATTTTTAAAATAAATAGTTTTTAAGTTATTCAAAAAATTAGACCAAAAATTACCCCCCTTATTTCCGACACTACCGAGCATTAAATTTTGAAAAAGATGCAGATAATAGTTATTTATGATATTAGTGCGGTAAGTTGGTTATTACAAACGAGTAGACGAATGTTACCATAGTCACGAGTTTGTAAATACCAATATCCGCACGTGTATCATACAACGTCATACGGCACATTTTCGAGAAAACAGTACAATAGATAATTCAATTCAATTCAATTCAATTTATTTATTCAATATAACAATTTACATTGTGTCTGAAATAATTCCTGAAAATAATACATAATAAAAATAACAACTTCCATTTAAACATACTTTTAAGAATAATCTGATGTCAACTCAGTTAAATAATAGGAATAATTATACATTGGTCAAATGGTCATTTAAAAATAATAATAACAGATTCATTCAAAACAACACAAAACATAAAACAATAAATGACAAACAATGGCAATAATGAGACAAACTTCTTGTTTTTAGTTATACGTCGGAAAGTTTCAGTATAAAAATGGCACGAATTTGCAAATTTAAAATTAGAACTACATCGTCGTCTCATCTTTGTCTCATTCTCTCATTTTAGTACGCTTCCAAGGAGGTTCGATCATTCAGCTTATTAACTGTTACCTTTATTATTTTGATGATATTATATTTTTAAAACTAAACTTCAAAATACTTGAAGTTAATAAGCATTAGTTTTCGGATGATCCATTTTTTTTTAATTTAGTTGAATTTAAAGTACTTAACTACCTAAAATGAAGCTTTGGTTTAATGTGGCGGTAATTTTTAATCTGTGGTATTAGCTATTTTCCTGCCATGAAAGTTGAAAATAATTTTGTTAATAATTAATTGAGTATTATTGAAAAATATAAGAAAGCATTGGAAAGTATACTGCGCTTTATGTCACCTCCTAGCTTCTGAACTTTTCTTATTCCCGTAGTAAAACTCATTGGTGGAATTCCTTGTATATTTTTTAGGAAATTAAAAATAAAAGGAACCGTAAAGGATACGCATGGCACGTAAGTACCTACTTTACCGCACGCTCCGTTGTATGGAGCGTGCGGTAAAGTAGGTACTTAGGTGAGAGTACCAATTTTACCGCACGTTCTATTGTATGGTGCGTAATTTTTAACTTTCGAACAATGTATACAGGCTTCGTAAATGCATTTTTTGAGCAAATGTGTTGTAAAAGTTCTTTACCTACAGATTACAGGAAAACCTATAGGAAGTGTTTATATAGTGTTAAAATAACATGTTACAAAAATGAAATCAGTTCGGTACTCTTTGCACGCGAGTCAATATACACGAGTTACTATATTTACGCGGCAGGTAAAACTTATAAGTGACTAGACTACCTTGAAAATATTCGTTTGGTTTGCACTTTGGGACACGATAGTGGAAACGTCACATTACTTGAATGGTGTTTTCTCAAAATTATTGGAATTTGGTCCAACAAAGACTGGTCCGTAGTCCGAAAGTCCTATAAATGAGACATTTGATATTCTCTTCCTCTATCCCTCACATTTCTATCAAGAGTACCTAATCAAAATTTTTCACAAAATAATTCTGTCGGTTGCAGCTGTCATTTTTATGAGTACCTGAGTAAAACATCCTTTTTCCCTATTTCAAATTGTTATTCAAATAGCGATACAGTTGTAAGTCTAATAAGATGTACATTGAACATCATTACTAGCATATCCTACGCGCTGTCGGATGTCTCAGGGCTCAGACATATTATGATGGTAACGGGGATGTAGGCCACTAGATATGGCCTTTGCTTTTAAGATCTGTGTTGACAATTAATCAATCAAGCTTTGAGCCTTTAGATGTGTGTTGTCAATAAACATCATATTTATTTATTTTTTTAGTTGAGATAGGCTTGCTCTTGACTCTAGTCTGGGAGGTGGGGGGGGGGTCTTTACTATGCTTATTTTTGATGATATGGGGGACGGGGATTTGAATGCTGATTACGTTAGCAATATTTACTTACTTTTTTTTTGCAAGTCTTAGTAGATTTCGATTTGACATAATTATGACTACTTTACTTCCAGCCGCTATGATAGTTCTCTGTTACTGCAGTGCGTCTCTGGAACTCGCTCCCACACTCCATACGCAACAGCCCTTCTCTTAATGTATTCAAGAGGAAAGTTAAAGAACATTTCCTATCGATTTTGACATAATATTCATATGTATGTGTATATATTTATATTTATTTATGTAGGTGTATTTATGTATTTTAAATATGTATTTTAATGTGTACTGGATCCTACCCTCTATTGTGATCTCTCTCTATCACTCAAAGGTTTGCTGGAAGAAAACTCAACTTTGAGTTAAGCTCGCCTTTGCACATGAACTTTTCTTCACTGTAAAATATATGTTGCTATGGCATAGAATTAAGAATTAAGAATAATTCGTTGGTTTTACTGTCACGCGATGTTTTATAGTTAAGTAAGAAATAAGAGAAGTGAGAGAAATAAGTCCCGCGCGAGTAAAAACTATACCAATGCTTACGTAAGCATAAGAGATGAGGGGGAAGAGCTTTGTTTACTATAGCTGACAAGAGGGGGTGGTTAAAAATAACTTAAATTCTGCTTACGTAATACTTGAACGCCCCCTAAGTCAGAGTTGATAGAGACAAAGGCGTTTCCAAATGTCTTTTATAATGCGCACAGCAAAGGAGTGGAACTCTCTGTCTGCGTCTATGTTTCCGAAAGCTTACAACTCTCATCTCTTTATCATGTGAACAGGCTGCTTCTGGGTAAGCTTGCTCCATCGTAGACTCTGTCTCTGTCATCTCTGACCTAGACTAGAGTCAAGCAAGTCATTTTCTGGCTAAAGACTTTCGACTAAAAACTTTCGTTACAGGTAGTCTTCTGACTCGGGTAGTCGCCACATTTATATTACTCAAAATTTTTCATAGAATAAGCCAATCTGTGGTATACTCTAGGGATACTTATTTACTATTTCGATCCAAAAATATACTATTTCGAATTCTATTTAAATAGCAATACAGTTGTAAGTCTAATAAGATACACATTGAACATCATTACTGCCATATCCTACGCGCTGTCGGATGTCTCAGGGCTCAGACATATTATGATGCTAACAGGGATGTAGAAGACTGGATATGGCCCTCGTTTATGTGATGTGTGTTGACAATCTTCATTTAATTTACTGGAACAGAATCATTTTCAAATAAATGTCAATCTTCATAAGGATTTGCAAACCATTTACATTGAATTGATAAAATCAGCACGAACTTGGAACATCGACGATGATCAGGAAGTCATTCAAAAGAAACACACTCTCAGGATAAAAAGTACACTTCCGCTACACCAGGACACTAACTAATCCAGGACATCCTGGGGGTCTTTAAGTCAAGGGTGAATAGGTTACTTCTAGGCAAACGTGCTCCATCTTCGACCACATCATTGTTTACCAACAGTTGATATAGTGATCAAACGCGTGCCTATCAATAGAAAAAAAGACATAAATCAGTCGTTTAGACGTGAAAAGTGATCAAAAAGACAAATAGTCACTTCTGCATTTATAATATACCTGCCTTTCCTTACGACTTCCCTCGCGTTCCCTCGGACTTACATCGTGTTCCAACCTTATCAACTCAAAATTCCCATTCTTAACAGGAAAGTACACTCGACACACACCTGCTCAAAATAACACCGTAATATGACCAGACCACTTCCATTTTCATACTTCTTTGCCACTGAGAGGGTAATAATAAAACATGGCACCCACGCCGCGCTGAGAAATTAATTTTCCCTGCACTGTAAGCCTGTTTCACTGCCACATCCCGTACTTGGCTTGTTCTTGGCTGCTCTTAGCTGTACTCGGTTGTACCTAGCTGTACTCGGCTGTACTTGGCTGTACAGTCACAGTAAAAATAAAGTCGTCATCGGTTTATATTAAATTCGCTGCACGATAGAACCTACCAACTTACTATAAATTTGGCGTATCTATCTATCGAATACCTTTTACGAGTAATTCTTGTATATGTATATACATATATGTATATATATAATCTGAATCTAGGAAACGGCTCCAACAATTTTCATGAAATTTAGTATGCCGGGGGTTTTGGGGGCGATAAATCGATCTAGCTGAGTTTCATTTTTAAAAAACGTCGTAAAAAAACGAGCAAAGCTTGTTCATCCCGGTACTTGTCATAATGCCAATAGTGCACTCAGTTGGTAATTAAAATTGTGGCATTCACAATAAAATAAAGCAGATTTGATTAGTATTTAAACTAGTCAATACTTCAAAAAAACGACTTTCGACGGTTTTTAATTTACGTGATTTTTCAGGTAGATAGGTACCCTAATCTGACTACTGTACCCGGCTAAACTTAACTAAGGCATGCGTGGCTTGGAAACTTGATACATTTATCAGCTTTTAATAGATAATGTGTAAGCTTTTAGTAAGTGGGTGTTTATTGGAAAATTAGTACAGTTTGGTAGTTTAGGGTAATTATCGGTTTTGTGTGTGAAATAATTATTAAAGTGAGGTGCTGATGATATTAACAGTTCTTATCGTTTTAAGTTAGATATTAAACTGTTGACTCCTCGTCATCATCATATAAGCCGAAAGACGTCCACTGCTGGACACAGGCCTCTCCCAAGATTTGGGGGGGTTTGCCATAATGGCCACGCTTGGCAGGCGGTTTGGCCATCGCAGTGTAAGGTGTTGAGTTTTACAGAGAACGCTGCTGTCTATTCTCTGGCGAGTCCCTTAGTCGCCTCTTACGACACCCACGGGAAGTAATGGGATGGTATTATTCTTTTACGGCACCAAAGGGCACCGGCCGACACCATACGGCTTACCACTTCCGAACCGATGAGCTTACTTAACTGTTGACTATCTGTCGTAAAAGCTGTTGTGAAAAGCTTAAGTCTGCGTAAAAATTGAAAGGGCCAAGCTACCTTTGCACAGGACTCAAGAAAAACTTCATAACACTTAGTAAGTACTTTTTATTCCAACCAATTCATTGTTTTGAGTCAACTTTAACCAATCAGCATTAGTCCCATTTCCGTTCCATTGAGGTGTGACGAATCGTAACCACCACCTTTGAAAATGAGGGATCCTCCAGAGAGGCAACTTCCCGGTGGTTGTTGACGGGCGGCTGTAAGTATATATGTTCAATCACGCAGAGAACTTTATTAAGGTGATATAGGATTTGCACGCGATCCTTTTTTTTGTAATTCGTGAATGGCAGTATAGAGGCCGTTACGTCACCATATTTAAATATCATAGAAACTTATCCTACCAATCTTACAATATGATCACCTCATTTTACACACAGCAAAAAAAAACGGCCAAGTGCATGTCAGGCTCGGACACGAAGGAATGGAAATACACAATCTCTGAAAATTTCAACTGTCTACCTATTACGGTTCTCGAGATATAGCCCGCTGACAGACAGACGGACAGCGGAGGCTTAGTAACAGAGTTCCGTTGGTTACCCTTTGGGTACGGAACCCTAAAAACACGTTACATTTTACACCAGTTACCTCCAACTGTGGTTTATACAGCTCATATACCCGGGTAAACAAACATGTTATCGTAATAAACAATTTTATTTCATCAGTGTTGATCAGGCACAAAAGCTACCTTTTGTGCCTGATCAACACTGATGCTGCGTAAAAATTGAAAGGGCCAAGCTACCTTTGCACAGGACTCAAGAAAAACTTCATATCACTTAGTAAGTACTTTTTATTCCAACCAATTCATTGTTTTGAGTCCACTTTAACCAATCAGCATTAGTCCCATTTCCGTTCCATTGAGTTGTGACGAATCGTAACCACCACCTTTGAAAATGAGGGATCCTCCAGAGAGGCAACTTCCCGGTGGTTGTTGATGGGCGGCTGTAAGTATTTATGTTCAAATCACGCAGGGAACTTTATTAAGGTGATATAGGATTTGCGCGCGATCCTTTTTTTGTAATTCGTGAATGGCAGTATAGAGGCCGTTACGTCACCATATTTAAATATCATAGAAACTTATCCTAACAATCTTACAATATGATCACCTCATTTTACACACAGCAAAAAAAACGGCCAAGTGCGTGTCGGGCTCGCACACGAAGGAATGGAAATACACAATCTCTGAAAATTTCAACTGTCTACCTATTACGGTTCTCGAGATATAGCCCGTTGACAGACAGATCGACAGACGGACAACGGAGGCTTAGTAACAGAGTTCCGTTGGTTACCCCTTGGGTACGGAACCCTAAAAACACGTTACATTTTACAGCAGTTACCTCCAACTGTGGTTTATACAGCTCATATACCCGGGTAAACAAACATGTTTTCGTAATAAACAATTTTATTTCATCAGTGTTGATCAGGCACAAAAGGTAGAGGCACATTATGTTGAAATAGCAGGAAACGAATACTAACTCAGTTACATAAAGTTTTTATACTCGGCTCTGCATTACAATTGCTTTTGTTAAGTTTGTTATTTTCTTTTCTTCGGCCACCTTTTCTTTGCTAAATCACGTGGAAGGTAGTTTTATTTTAGCGTTTTTGAACCTTTTTTAAGGATGGGAAATCATCAAATGACTCCTTCCGCTCTGGGCGGAGCAGCAGGGAGTGTCAGACTCTTTCTGACTAAAACCTAACCGTATTCCTCCTAATGCCCTTTGCGTTCCAGGGGAGGCTACTCTCTAAGCCCGAAGTCCGTAGTTTCGGGCTTAGTTGCGGGCGTATTTTACTCCGTATCACCTACGGACTTACGATTAGTCCCGAACCCGAACTAAGAACGAATGACAACACGATTTGACTGTAACTGATAAATCGTGTTGTCATTATTTCTTAGTGGTTAGATGATACTGAGTAGAATACGCCCGCAACTAAGCCCGAAACTACAGACTTCGGGCTTAGAGAGTACGGCCGCCACGGCCGCGGTGACTCTTTCAATTCAAACAAATTCCACAACCCAGGCAGATTCCGCAACCCTGACAGAGGGTTTTTAAACCTAAGGTTGGAATGAGTTTTAAAAATGTTATAATAATAAATCTGCGTAGCCTTTTCCTAAGTATGTTGGAGTCAGCTTCCAGTTTAACTGGATGTAGTCAGCTACAAATCAAATACTGGTATACTCAGGTACCAGTATTTTACATGGAGCGACTACTTATCTGACTTCCACGACTCAATGGTGAACTGGGTGACACGATTGCTCTTGATAAGACTGTTATCAGATTTCTTGGCTTCTGTCTACCCGTAACGACTATCAAAATACTATAAAAGACAGCCGGGACTAACAGCTTTACGAGCTTTTCGGCCTTTACCATTGCCTGCAGCTACTAAGAAGCCATTTTCTTTGGATGTCTATTGTCCAAAGTGAAACTATTATCGTAATCAACAAGTATTGAGAACTTTCTGACAATTCATTGTCAAATTCTATAAACTTCTTTCCTCAAAAATATGGGAAAATGAATAAGACAACAAAGTAAAACTTTAACAATCGTTAACGTATAATCATCAACATCATACAACAACAACAATAACAACATTAACAACAACAATAACAACAACATACAATAAATAAATCAACTACAACATGAAGACAGTTGAAAATGACTTAAAATTAACAACAAAATATTTACAAGGCACTCAATTAAAACAGTTCTTCGAAAAAAATAACAATTCCTTCGTAAAATTTTGTATAACAGAGTTAACATAATAATGTTCTCTCTTTCCTGAAGCTTTTCACATAAAAATCAGACTTATGGTTGTGAAAATCATAAGTCAACAAATAAAAGTGTTACCATGTTACAGAACAAAACTTGTTATTTTTTCCAAAGAACGTCATTCGATACTACTCCTTAATGATCCTTATGGTGGTGGATGGTTTTGTACACGGGGATCTTAACAGGGTAAGGTTGGGGCACGTGCACTGTGACAGTCTTCTCGACCTTAATTGGCACGTGCTTCTCAACGGGGTAGGGGACGTGCTTGACTACAGGGTAAGGCACAACCTTTTCAATGGGGATAGAGATTTCAGTCTCAACGGGTACAGCGACAGGCTTGTTCACGGGAACCTTGACGGGGTAAGGATGAGGTACACCGATGAGAATAGGTTTGGGTACGTTGATGTGGACAGTCTTTGGAATGGCGAACGTGACATGTTTGTAGTTGGGTACTTCGACTGGGTGTTCTTCGTCAACGTGAGTACCGACAGGGATGGCTTCAGCACCGCCAAAATCGTGTCCGTCACCCTGTCCGTATTCCTGACCAGCATCGTGAAGGGTGAAGGAGCCGGGGCCGAATCCATGGACGCCTTCGCTTTGTCCGCCGAATCCATGACCACCTTGTCCTTGGCCACCGAAATCATGACCACCCTGTCCCTGACCACCGAAATCGTGACCACCCTGTCCCTGGCCACCGAAGTCATGACCTCCGTTTCCTTGGCCTCCAAAATCATGTCCGCCATTTCCTTGTCCACCAAAATCGTGTCCTCCAATACCCTGAGAACCACCGTCACCCTGTCCCTGATGTCCAGATTCCTGAGCAGCTAACAGATACGAATCTCCGCTAAAATCCTGACCTCCGTGGTTTCCACCGTCTTGAACAGCAAACTGGGCGTGACCACCGCCGTTGCCGCCTCCGAAATCTCCGTGGAATTGGCCAAATCCGCCAAAACCTTGGCCGCCGTCGTGTCCTTGGGCTAGAGCGAGAGTGTGTGATTGGCCACCTGAGAAGTCATGGCCGCCGCCGCTGGCTCCAAAGCTTTGTCCGCCAAGTTCGGCTAGATGTCCTTGGCCACCAGAAAAGTCGCCGCCTCCACCGCCGCTTGGCGCTGAGTATTCGTATCCTGAGCTACCACCACCCCCGTGTCCACCATCTCCTCCTACTTCGTTGGAGTAGCCGAACCCGGCCTTGCAAGAGGCAACCGCCAGCAACAAACACACCTGGAAACAAGGAAAAGGTGATAAGTACTGACATTCTTTTTTAAAATGCTCGTATTTCGTTTTAATGAACATCGAAGACTTTTATTGGTCTCCTTTATGTCAGGGTTAACAATTATACCCAATTTTCGTGTTATAAAACGTGTATGAAAAGGGGTTATAGCTCTTAAAATTCGCATAGAAGATAATAAAATAATTTTACGCAAAATTTTCAGTACATCTAAACCTGTTAAACAGCTCAAAAGCATTCCCAATCTTCACAAATTCAAAAACGACGCTCAATAAATTCATGAAATCATTTTGCGTACAATAACTGAAATCGTTTCAAAACAGACTTCAAACACCAAGATGGGCCATTCAACTCATTTAGTACAATCAACCAGCAGATTTCATAATACAGAAGGATAATTAAATACAAAAGAAGCAAATCAGCTTAACAACCGGTGTCTTAATAGCCAATTTGAACTGAATGACCGCCTTAATTACGAAGTTGGAATAATAAAAAATGCTGAAAACAACTTTCACAATTACTTTTCAAGTAACCTTTTTAAGGCTTATTCCGTGAATTGACTCGGACAACGGTTGTGAAGTGTAATTGTATTAAATTTCCGTTTTTTTAGTAGCTGAACGATCCCGGAGATTTTTGGAAGTGAGAAATATTGTTAAGTGTAAACTGTTTGTCATTTAACGCCTGGGTTAATTGAATTGTGTACTTTTAAAAAAAAATGCTAAAGAGATACTTTAGATAGTATTGCGTATAGAGGTATCTATTAGACTTTTTAGACAAGTTAATGAATAATTGGAAAAGGAAAAAGTTTTAGGCCAATCCCAAGTAACATAGAAAAAGTTTGCCAAGTCTTCATCATCACCATATCAGCCGACAGACGTCCATTGCTGGACATAGGCCTCCCCAAAGTGTTGCCACAACAACCGATCCTGTGCGTCTCGCATCCATCGGCTACCCGCTGACCGATGACCTGGTGAGGGTACTCACCAGGTCATCGGTCTACCTTTGCCAAGTACTTTTTAGTTATCTAAATTATTTTTGAATCGACTTCAGTCATTTACAAAAGAAGACGTATTCGACTAATTTTATTTCTTTCAACAATTTTATCTATTACACTGAAACGAATATTATAATCAAATTACATACTTCTATTTGTTCTCAAATCAGCATAACAGCCTGCTATTATCTGAATTCAATCAGGAATTTTCTTTCGGTTTCACGAAATTCGGTAGACGAATTGAAAGTAAACGTTTATTTTATTTGGTTAGTTTTGTAAAAAGAGTTCTTAATTCGACAGTCATGTTTTATAAATGACCAAGTATCTAAAACATACCTATAAATGCATAATTCGTGAAGTCACGATAGTTACAAATTCAATCAAAGCATTATTGGCCCAACAATCATTGTCAGTTAAACGAACAAACTTGTAGAAGAACAAGCAAGAAACTCAAATATCAATAAATGGGGAATCTCAATATTGGTAGACACTTTAATAGTTAATTATAATGACGCCGAAGCAATGTGAATGTGAATTTGCCACGTTAGCGCAGTTTACTTTCAGAATCGCTCTATTTTATAACATGTTTAAAAAAAGGATGTATTGAATGTCAAACAATCTCCTTTCACTATACGTTCACTGCCTTTCTACCTACCTCTTCATTGTCAAATTAATTGATTCTATACTTTAAGAAGAGCTCTTATTACTTAAAGTGGTTTTGTTATTACCTACTTATTACGTTCTTCAGATGAGCAAAAAACAGTGGCCATAAAAACATTACCTACTACTGATTCTGTATTACGATTATTCCGGATTTTTTAATCGTACTGGTTTTCCAGTCACTACCTAAACTTAGTTTTGCTTTTTTATATTTTTTGGCATCGTAGCATGGCATAGCATCTGGTTTAGCAAAGATGTAATATTGGATGGTTTTGGTAATATTATGACGAAATTAAACTTTGTGCATGATAGTCTCTCTCTCAAAAAATAAACTATGATGGCTGAATGTCATCCCAACATCGAACTTTTGTGTTTTCTGAAAAAACGGCTAAAGATTTTACTAGCACATTCTTCTAAAAGTCCGAAGTTCCTTAATTCCTCATTAAAACATTTCACACTCATTAGCTAAAGTTTCATAATAACCTCACAATCTACCACATTATCGAGCTACATAACGTCAAAAATTATAGACCAAGCCAGATCATACAAACACTATCTTGCCATTACGTCTAGTACATTTCTCTGTGCAATCAGGGTTTGCAAACATTGATGTAACAGTCGACGATTTAATGATCTTTTAATGTTCACCTTCGCTGTTTTGTTACATTACATTACGTGTTTCTATTTCCCTATTATGTTGAGTGGTTTTTTTTCTCTGGTCACTCAAATGGTTTGCTACTTCGGGATTCTGTGTTTTAAGCGTTGGGTTATGTTTTGAGGAAGAGTCTGTGTCATCAATAGTGGATAGTTTTGGTTAGAAGATTATATTTGAACACTTTTCACGCGTGATTATACATGTAAGTTTGTGATGGGTCTCAAATAAACTGAAGAATACTGGACAATAATTTAAAATGTGAGTATAAATAGAACACACAAAATAAATACAAAATCTCAATAGTCAATATTCGCATTACTTGGAGTTCAAAAATTCTACGGTAAATTGAGATCATTTTATTGTACATTGCCACAATCATTTCAATAAAAAAGAAAGAAAGAAAATCTTTTCAATTCAAGCAAATCAACGCGAGCACAGTCGTATTATTTGTAGAACAGAAACATAAATCGGTGAATATTTTGCTATAAATAAGGAAGCAATATTCGCTCATGAATCCATGGTTGATTAAACAATTAGGTATTCAGAGCAATATAAGAAGAAAGAAAGAAAAGAAAGAAAAGACGTTTATTTCACCGAAAGCGACGCACAAAACACAAAATTAAAAGGAAATAACTTAAAAACTAACTACAAACTAAATAAATATAATATGACACAGCAATAAAAAATGTAAATGTTGAATCTGAAAATCGGAGCAAGATTCGATGAACTCCAAAAGGACAATGTACCAGGACAGCGGAACTATGTCAGAGCACCGAATTAAATGATATACATAGAAGAATTTGCATAACATTCTTTTAAACACACTTAACTATGCAACCGTTGGAATGGAAACACAAAAAACGCTCACACAAAAACCTCTCGTTCACGGGTTGTTGATTCCGCCTTTGTGCCATTGAACTTTCAGATTTAACACAATGTCATATTTATGTAACACAACGTAATAAATAATGAATTATGTTGGAAGGAAATTGTGTCAGAATCGGTTTTGCAATTTCCTTAGCGAAGAGCAAAAAAAGGCAGAAATAGTATCGAAGTTATTCTAGCGTAGAATTTCTCAATGTACTATTAGTTTTGTATGCTGAGTGCGAGCTTTGCTGTATCGGTTTGATATCCGTGCTTGTTCCAGTTGTAAATATAGTGGAATGGGACAATTTTGCTTGAGTAGTTTGGATTTCGTGAATTCAGTTCTTTTAGTTTTGGGCTTATTCTTCTTTTTTATGCTTTTTTTTTAAGTATTGGCCATTATTTTGCAAGCTGTTTTGAAAGTGGGCTTTTAAGAAAATATTTCTAGAATGGAAATAATCTCTAATTAATAGTGTTTTCAATATGCTTCGCACACACTTACACATTTTCAGTGTTTTTTACAATTAAATATATATAGCGATAAAATAATATCGATAGGTAAAGTAATTGCTTAGCACCTGCTTACGTATGCCTATCATTGCCTTATATTATAAGGTATCAATGAATGGACTATTCTTTACTGGAATACTTTTAATTTGCAAGCTAATTTCTTTTTTGCTTTCGTAATATTTAGGGAGTACGAGTCTCAAATTGTCTTTGGAGGTCGATTTTTTCTAACATAAAAATTGTTTCCTTAATGCCAAAAAACCCGTTTAATAATCTCTTCCAGCCAACTTTATAAGGAATCTTCTTAATAAACCCACGAAATAGTTTCGGGCACACTGCCAGCAGACATGATCAGAGAAATAAGGTACGGCAAATGAGGTGTTGAAATTGTTCAAATGGGTAACAAAAGTTTGGAACAATACCAACCGAGGTGCTAAATGAGGTAAAGGATAGAGCAATGGATTTAGAAGACTTTTCACTACGGTTTAGTGCTTTGAGGGAAGTTAAAAGAGCGACTGAAAATCTACTTTACAAAGCCTTTACAATAAAATATGAATGCATAAAAGCATCACTGTGGGTGATTTCAAAAAAGGCATCACACTCAGTGAGTTTCTTAAAAGGTGATTAATATCAGACGAATTTGACGCAGCTTTTACAAGTAAACAAACAAGATTATGATGAAAAAAAATATAGAAAAGATCAGAGAACAGTCAACTGGACTAAACTATATCCTGTGTACTATACGTATGACTAAGAACAACAAAGTATTTACTCTTATTAATTTCTGCGAACAATATTAATACAGCAAAAACTCTAACAAACAAACTCGGAAAGGTTATTTGTCTTCCCAAAAATCTAGTAGAGGATACGTTAGTATAATAAATCAGTGTATTTTCTTCATACACTAAGAACATGGGTAACTTTATGGACTATATATTCCCGTGAAAAGCACCGGTAACTAGGCGGAAAATGTAAGGGAAGAATGCCAAGGTTATATGTGAAGCTATGTCTATGTGAGACGGGATAGCCCAAGTAATGGCTGTCACAAATTATCTTAAGGAAATTCCAGGTTTACGACGTAATAGATCCCTGCTATCTGGACTCATAAGTGGAGGAAGTTTTGGGCCGAAGAAAGCCAGTGTTGGAGTTCATTTACATTTCGTTAATGAGATAAGGCCCAAGCCTTAGTATATTATTTTGGTAGGCAAACATCTTTCTTAATTTTGGAGAGTATAAGAAATATTATAATAAATAATATTTAGGATTTTCTATGTGAAAATCTCCAAATGCGACAGTCTTGCGTATTTTCCAAACATAGCAGACTACTAATGAAGCAGTATAATAACACGGTAATTAATATGAATGTATGCATTTCTTAAAAGGTGATATTGCATACATATCTACTAATCTCTTAAAGGCAAAACATGGGGAGCAATACGCATATAATGAAAGAGAAAGGTAGCTTATGTGATTCAAAAACTGGTCGAAGAGATAGCGAAGGTGTTATCCCTTTTACTTGTTCCAGGCAAAACCGGTCTAAGTTCGATGCACTGATTTTGTAAACAAGATTAAAGTTAAAATCAGTATTGGTATTTGTGTCATATTCATTAAAATCTTTAATGAGAAAGTTCTGAATGTACCCCTGGTTTGTGATTGCTATCGAGAGTAGTAATTAAAAAGTGTCCCTCAAGGCAAAAAAGCTCGGTTAATTGATAATTATTAAGACAATTAAAAACTATCTTGTCCAGATAAAGGTTAACTAAAAGTTTTCCAAAAACTAGGACGAAGTAGATAATAGAAAGTCTTCGAAGCACAATATTGAACTAGCCTTTAACGAAGTAGGTACAAAGTTTGATATTAATTTCCAGTTTGTTACTACGTTCTACAATTTTTTTTGTGTTTCTAAAGGGCAACAGACAGACAATGTAAGTTAGACATTGATTACCATAAAACCAATAGATCTGCCGTCTAAAACTTAAAAGCCATTGGATTATGAACTTTTTGTGAATCAAAACAAGGTAGTTCAAGATGATTTTGGTGAGCAAAAGTTTCTTGCAGTAGCTAATAAAATTACAGTAGTTGTCTGTCACGAGCTATGAATTTGATTGATGTCGTGATTATGCTAATTTAATACTAGTTTTTGCCTATTGACTTGTTTCAATTAACTTCTGTTTAATATTTTCTTGCTTCTTAATTACTTAAAATTATCTTACTCATTGAATTGATTGTATTTTCTGTATCAAGTTCCACTTTTTAATTTTGGAAGTCAACTTTTGACAAGACATTACTTATAGTGCTATGCCGTTAATAAAATGGTTTGCTAAAAGATTTTGTTGTTTTGTAACTTTATCAAAGCATGCTGTAACTTGCCCTATATAATTTTGTGAAACATAGCATGGTTAGCAACGGATTTTAAATCTTGATGACATGTATGGAAGGAAAAGACAATGTTATGCCTTACCAACCCTTTAACAATTAGTTGCTCTATAAAGGCAAAACCAAAAAGAAACATTTATGAAACTTCCTATATCGCATTATTCGACATTTTTTCTGTTTTGAAGTCTTTCTTTATCGAGTTCAGCATTGATGCTGAACCTTTTAACTTATCCTATTCCCAAATCAATACTGATATCAAAACTAAGATCACGTTTGTCAACAGTATTTGTATCAATGTCACATATCATCACGGCAGTGTTCTCCAAAGAGTTAAGTAAAGATGTTGCTTTAGAAGCAGACCCACATATCACCAGCCCACTATACAAATCCGTGATATCTAGAATATCTAAAACAGTTTTAATTGCAGCTGATCCAACATCATTAGCAAGATGGGTGTCACGATTACCTTCATGTCACGTAACAATAAAGTTTGCTAACAAAAAGGTTTTTATCTTCATCGTGACAAAACTGTAATTTCGATTATAATCAAAAGTCTATTGTGATAGTATTTTATAACACAAAGGAATGAGTGTGGTGTTCTAACCGTGTTGCGGTTTGTCGGCGTTGTTTGATATCCTTAGTAACTATCGGTTTAGTGGTTTTGGTAATGTGTGTCTGTTTGTTTGTTTGTTTATTTGTCATGATTTTGTCCCAGTTTTTTTTTATATTTTTGGGTGCACTTCGTTTTGAATTTGGATTTTGTCACTTGTTCCTATTTTAAATTGTTTAGTGTTTTGGTAAATTAGCGATTTTAGTTACACATTCTATATTAGGTTTCGTTATTTGATGGCGATAATGCATTTCCGATTATGTTTTAAGTTTCAAAATTCCGAAATGAGATCAATATTTAAGAAAATTAAATCACTGAGCTTTTTCAGAGTTACGTCACAAAAACTAAATCAAATAAATTAAACTGTAAATTATTTCAACTTCCAAAAAACAACACTGAAAATCCATGATCACCGAAAAAAAAAATCAAAATCCACTACCGCCATTTAGGGTCACATCACGCACTTCCAACACTTTAGAGAAAAAAATAATATCGAACACTTACAAAAGTCTTCATGTTTCTAGAGCTTGGTATGGCGTATCTGCCGGCGTTGCTTGCAGTGATAGCTTCAGACAAATGCACAAACATTTTTATAGAGACCGGAAGTGACTGTCTCAGAGAGGAGTGCAGTAGAAAGGTGGAGGGAATTCTATAGAGTGGTCGTTACCGAGTGTTTTTGATTATAATCTTTTTGTTAATATGTTTTTTTTTTAAGTTATTAAGAAGGTAGATTGATTTTTGTGTAATTCGGTAGTTTATTTTGACGTGAAGTGTAAAATATTTTTAATCATAATTTATAATTTAACACTGATCAACGACAAAAAAAAATATTAAAAAGTCTATTCCTATTAAGATAATACTAATACATGCCTATGCTTGTCTGACTAGAATTTTTTGTGGTCATAAAATCCTCTTTTTACCAACAAAAACATCAAGCTACGCTCTGACTGACTAACCTAACTATAAAAAATTGCTTTTTCTAGACATTTTTTTTCAGCTTGGTTGACCACATGTATATTATTTTTAGGGTTCCGAAAAAAAAAGGAACCCTCATAGGATCACTCGGGTGTCAGTCTGTCTGTCCGTCTGTCACAGCCAGTTTTCTCCGGATCCACTGAACCTATTCTGTTGAAATTTGGTACACATATGGACTTCTATGACCCAAACACGTACGCATTACGTAAATTATTAAATTTTTAGTATGGGGGTCACTTTTGGGGGTCAAACTAGAAAATTTCAAAAAAAAGTTTTTTAACAATATCGTGTGACATTTAAAATGAAAGAACTTACTGTAAGGGTTTTAATTATATTTTTTATATAATTTTAAAATAAATGATTTAGAAATTATTAAAGAAATTAGACGAAAATTACCAATCCCCCTCTTATCTCCGAAACTATTAAGCCTAAAATTTTGAAAAAAATGGAAATAATAGATCATTACCTAAAGATTACAGTAAAACCTATTAGAAGTCTGTAGTGTTAAAATAACATGTTAAAAAAATTAAATTCGTTCGGAACCCTTTGCACGCGAGTCCGACTCGCAATTGGTCAGTTTTTATATTGTTATAAGTAATTGACAACACTTCTCAATAAAACATTTCTCAGCACTTTTTTCTACAACGCCTAAATAAGCATTGTTGAAAAAAGTTCTGAGACGAATAAAAAGAGACCTAAAATAAAAATACAATCATGATAAAACCACATATTTATTGATCTTACAAAGTAGACGGCAATTTACTCAATTATTTCCAAAAATATCGTCACTAAGTCCTCATTAGCCCTTTGTGTCTACATTTTTCTTACAGCAATATTTTTGCCCCGTGATATAGTAAATTGTCCTTCATCGTACATGTAATAGACATGTGTAGGCACTTATTTATTGTTGTATTCACTGCTTATTTTAGATCTTTCAAATTGGAAAATCATTTGGTCAGCTTATTTTGAAAGACAATTTTGTGAAAAACAATGATAATGTGGCACGTTAAAACATATATCCTTATAAAATGTACAATCAAGTCATTATTCATTTCATCAGTGCCATCAAAAAGCACCAAAACGCAATCGTTATCTAAATGAAAAACAAATACGCAATCAAAATGAACAAACTTATTAAAACAAAATCAATCATGAATCCGACGATAAATTCGCTGAAAATTGGAAAGCCGGCTAAGTAATTAACTTCGAGAGAAATACATAAACCAAAATATCTTTGGGCCTTGGTAATCAAAGTTTCATTATCTATACAAACTAATGAATATAAATAAGGCGGTCAAATACAAGGGCCTTGATAATTTCGCCCCGGTCAAATAAATTTGCGATCCGCATCATTTGAATAAATTCCAAGTTTCAACTCAGTCCCTTGACAAATTATTGGATTTCCCGGAATTTTAGATAGTCCTTTCGGTCATCGGACTTTGGTATTGAAGTGTAATGATATTCTTATTAGAATATAGGAAACCGTATCTCCTCTGAGGTCTTCTCTGAATTGCTGTTGCTGTTCGACTTCTAGTCTAACTAGATGAAACAGCTTCTAAATAAGAGTAAAGCTCATTTAATGTTGTTCTTCTGCCACCAATCTAGTGAAGAATATAGTAAACAAATGATTTTTGTGTAAATTATTTTTACTGTTTGTTTTTATTAATTTTACATATACTAGTGAGAGAGTTTGTTTGATTGTTTGGTTGAACGCGCTTATCTCAGGAAGTACTAGTTCGAATTGAAAAAATATTTTAGTTTCGGATAGCCCATTTATCGAGGAAGGTTACATATAAGCTATATAACATCATGCTACGACTAATAATACGAGCGAAGCATTAATGAATAATGTGGCGCTGGTGAAGTTGCGCGGGTCAGCTAGTGTTTAAAATATGTTTGTTAAATATATTCTCAGGAAAGACTTAGTTGTGTTTTTTTTGTCATTGAAAGCTACAGTATCATTATAGGTTTCTTCTTTATCTTAAAAAAATACAGCTCATGTAAGATAGCCCACGGTAGTTAGGCTTCTGGAAAACGTTATTTAAGAACCTACTAAATGTTACTGTTCCTAGTATTAACTTAAACTAGGTAGTAAATACTCGGTACAGTAGGTATTTCTTTAGTACAATAAACATGTTACGCGTTTGGTAGCAACATACTTACCTAATATTTTCTTAAAAAAAATAAATGGCAACAAACAGCAGCGTTATTACTCGGAACAAGAACTTAGTAAATAGACAGAAGTTTGTTTCAATGTCTCTACAATAAATTATATTTACTTTCATGATATATTTTCACGGTAGGAGCCTTTCGTATTTTTAATTATCTTTTTTTTCTCTTTTTAGATGTAAAATTAATAGAAAAATATAAGACAGTTGGTAACTTCGTTAACGTAGAGAGGGAACAAAACAAATATTAGTAAACTAGCTCATGTCAGCGGCGGCGTGGCGGCGCGCTCCATTTGGGAATCTGTTATAAAGATCAGCCCTTTAGTATTTTTTATAAGTCGCCTTTAAGGTATGATTGGCCATTGAAACATTCAAAATTTATTTAGTAGGCAATAAAACTAATTATATTATTTTAGTACGTTTCACCGAGTGCTTAAGGATACGTTTCATCCCGGAAAACCTACGGTTGCTGTGAGATACAGCACAGGAGCAGAACCGGGGGAATCATCATCTGCCTAACCTTTTCCCAACTACATTGGGGTCGGCTTCCAGTCAAACTGGATTCAGCTGAATACCAGTGAACTAAACTAGTAATTAAATAAAAAACTTCCAAACATTTTAAATTTCAAAGTATGGTAACACCAACTCTATGGAGTGTCTCGGTTCCTACGGGATAAGCCACAGAGTAAAATAAACCTTAAGAAAAAGCTAATACAAAATAAAAACATTTGATACTACAATCAAATAAAGTTCTCGGAGTGCGGTATCACCAACTCTATACACATATCGCGGCTACCTTCTTTGGTTCCAATTACCTTTACTTTTTTTAATTTTTTGGCGCAGATGATGTTATGTGCCGCCTTTCTGGAACTAGTTCTCAGTTTGGACTCGTTAGAGCTTTCGATTCGAAAGGGCTGCAGGACGAAACTGGATTTCTGACTCATCGGACGATATTATTAATTACAAAGTTAAAGCACAGCAAGAATGAAGCAATGAGGCGATGGACGTCGCAGATAGAGATCTATGATGATCAAAGGGTCTAGCACGAACGTTTTTTGCGCATGGTAACGTAATATTTTACAATAACTAGCTCTATAGTACGTTTGGCAAATAATATTTAGTTGATTTGGATACTACGAGTTCATTCATATTTTTGTACGGTACAAATTATGTATGTCATTTAAATTAAACCAAAATGCTATGAGATTGTAGTTTTTTTTTTATATTCAAAATTCACTTACGTTAACCCATTCGTGCTAGGCTCTCGAAAGAGAATAGAAATAGTCCACGCCGTTTCTAATCTGATCCGATCAGAGGACCTACTATATCGTGCCAGTACCTTTACGACTGCCAAGTAAAATGAAATAGTCCTTACTAATATTATAAATGCGAAAGTAACTCTACCTGTCTGTCTGTCGCGCTTTCACGCCAAAACTACTGAACCAATTTAAATGAAATTTGGTACACAGATAGTCTAGAACCTGAGAAAGGACATAGGCTACTTTTTATACCGGGAGTATGTTCCCTAGGGACCACGCGGGCGAAGCCGCTGGCAGAAGCCAGTACTATAAAATTATGCTTCTTGTATAGCTCCGCCTCTTTCTAATACCAGACAGACATAGCTTCTGAGCTTTTTAACGTAGTCTTCAAGAGACAGCTTTAATTTTATTGGAGCACTTTGTGAAGGGATCTCGCCTGAGGAAGTAACTCAGTAACCGCTACTAGTTGCTTTACTTAAGCCTGTGCTGTTTAATTAACTAAATAAATATTGATTCTTCAACAAGCTAGCCGGATGGTACGTTAGCGTTCATGCATAACATACCTATCTTCATTCAGGATTGTATGGTACCCAGTAATTTTACGAGCCCAATAAAAAGCACACAATCACAATCACAACAATCAGCAATCATCACAGCGTTAATTCGTTGGTTTCGTTCTCTCTTAATAACGTTATGAATTTTATTTATGTGTATGTATATTTATCTATGTATTTATGGTTGTATTTTTTTTCTGTTTTTTTTTTCTGTCCTATAATTTGCACCTGCCATATTTTCTCAGCACCACTCTAAGGTCGACTGGTAGAAAATGCCTAAGGCATTAAGTCCGCCTTTGTACAGTGTTTTTTTTACTTGTGCATATAGTTTTAATAAATAAATAAAAAGGGCAAATTTTCTTGTCGGGGGATTTTTTTGTCATGTAGAGAATTTCCTAATGAAAAATCCTTAGAACACTATAAATGTGGATGGGTGGAGAGGAAGAGAAAGGCCAAGAAAAGATGGATGTATTGTGTGAGGATCGATATGAAAGAAAAGGGAGTTAGTGATAGCGTGACGGCTGAAAAAAACGTATTGCGCCGACCCCAAGTATGTAGTATGGGATAAGGACAGTAAGATAATGATGACTAGGCTTGTAGTATTCTGCCATCAACTATGTTCTGTATCCGACTTGATATGGAGCGGAGTTTGTACATTTTAGGGTTCCGAACAAAAAACGGAACCTTATAGGATCACTGGGGTGTCTGTCTGTCCGTCTGTCACAGCCAGTTTTCTCTGGACCAATTCTGTTGAAATGTGGTACCTATAGACATCTGTGACCCAAACACGAAAGCGTTACGTAAATCATTAAATTATTAGTATGGGGGTCACTTTTGGGGGTCAAACTAGAAAATTAAAATAAATGTTTTATGAACAATATTGTGTGACATATCAAATAATATGCTAGATATTGATTGTTCGTATATATCTTATCTTAGAAATCTTATCTAGCGACAACATTTTACTTTCCCACTTACTCGCGAACGAAGTCGCGGGCAACAGCCAGTATCAAATAAAAGGGCTTACTGTGAGTGCTTTAATTATATTTTTTTCATAATTTTAAAATAAATGGTTTTGAAGTTATTAAAGAAATTAGACGAAGAATGTCTATAATGTTAAAAATATCTTGAAAAAAAAGGTTAAATTCGTTCGGAACCCTTAGCACGTGAGTCTGACTTGCACTTGGCCAGTTTTTTTTTTCTTAGTCCTCTTCTGTTGTAGGAACTCTGATTTGTTTCGACTTGATTCAAGACAGTCGGGACTCGTCGAGCTTCATTTCTTTCCTAGTGGTCGCTTATGTAGATTCTGGCTTTCAGGAGCTGCAATAGTTGGGAATAGTGTTGCGGGCTTTTATAATATACTAGTTGATCCGCGCAACTTCGTCTGCTCCTGTCCTATTGGTCTTAGCGTGATGATATAAAGCCTTCCTCGATAAATAGGCTATCTAACACTGGAAGAATTATTCAAATCAGACTAGTAGTTCCTGAGATCAGCGCGTTCAAGCAAACAAAGAAACAAACTTTTCAGCTTTATATATATATAGCTTTATATATATATAGATTATCCTTCTTTTCAGGATTCCGTACCCGAAGTGTAACCTACGGAATCCTATTATTAACCAGTTCACAGTCCCATGAGGTCCACAACCACATAAGATCTGCGCTGATTGTTTAAATATTGTGTAGGTAGACAGTTGAAAGTTTCAGAGTGTGTATTTCTATTACCGCTATAACAACAAATAATATAAATTAAATTAAAAAATATTTCCAAACATGAAACGTGTTTTATTTCGGTTTATAGTAGAACCATTCGTGTTAGAGTCCGACTCGCACTTGCCGTTCTTAGAATGATGTACTTACATTAAAATTCACTAGCAAGATTTGTAAAATCTTCAAGTGCAAGCGTGCTATTAGCATGTTTCATTAGTTTGTTTAACAACACATCTCGGTCCATTCAAGCGTGCGTGTAGCTCAGGTAATTGATCTCGAGCTAATAACGTGATTACTCCCCCTATCGTTAACAAATGTATCGTAACTGCAAATATTTCCTGCTACCTACTAGCCGTTTCAATGGATAATTGCGAGATAGTATGTCATAATAGTGACAGGAAAGTAGTTACATAGTAGCCTGTTGTCCGGTAGAAGTGAAAAAGATTATAATAGGTCAAGGCAACCTATCCGCAAGAGAACCAGGTTTACCGACATAGCCCGAGGGATCGCCAAACTGAAGTGGCAGTAGGCAGAGCACATTGCTCGCAGAACAAATGGTTGATGGGGCCGAAAAGTTTTGGAGTGGTTACCGCGTACCGGAAGGCGCAACTGCAACGTTGGAAGGCCTCCCACAAGATGAACCGGTGACCTGGTGAGGGTCGCGGGAAGGCGATAAATGCAAGACGCACAGGACCGGTTGTTGGGGCGACACTTGGAGGAGGCCTATGTCCAGCAGTGAACGTGATGAAGGCAACTTAAAGCCCATTTGAGGCTCCATACGTTATAAGTTAAAAATAAAGAGATTTGTAGCTATTAAAGAAATATAAAATAGATATCAAATCTGGCCAGTCCCCCTTGCCTTCGAAACATCTTAAACTAAATAAAATTAAATAAACTGTAAAAATTAAATACGATTCGTACGGAACCCGTAGAGCACGAGTTCAACTCGCACTTAGAATGTTTTTATATGAAAAGAAACTGTCTCCCAATTATGACAAATAAAAAGGCTTGAAAAAATAAATTCGCATCGCCACGTTATAACAGGTTTAGCTGACAAACACGCCATCTGTCACAAAAAAAAACACGATTTGCATATTGAAGCCAGCTCCCCAATCCTCGATTTGATCTTATTGCAATATGCTTATTGAAAGTAGATATGTTATATAAAACAAAGTGATTTTGTCTGCCATCGAGTGCATGTTGACATAATTAATGGAGACGTACCTTTTTACATGAACGTAATCATTAAGTAGGTACTTATACATATGCACAATTGAAAAATGTCTAGTTTGGTCGAGAGAATGTTACCCGTATATTTTAACAGCTGCTCGAATTCTATTGTTGTTTTATTTTGATCTGGCTATTATGGCAAAGACAAAATAAGTGTTACGTTTGAATTACGCTGGTTGTGTGAATGTGTATGTGAGATATCTAGTTATACTTATTACTAGCTTAGTCTGTTCACAACTGCTTTTACCGCGGAAGTTTAATATTTATTTCTTGATTAAAAAAAGTCTAAATAACTCCTTATATATAGGTAGGTAGATTCGGACATTTTGCATCGCAATTTACTATTCTTTAATTAATTCGAAAATTATATTTAAGGGATGTTCGAGAAATGATAAGCTAGTCAAGTATCTTGACTCGGCTCGGGAGGTTAGCGTCATGTGGAATGAGGAACAGCAATCATTGTACTGATTAGACGTCTCAACTAATGGCTTAATACGAATCTCGACCAACACCGAAGGAGGCTCTAGTTAGGCAGCTGGATGAAGAGCCTGACTCAGAGGTACTCCTAGACACGATTCCTATGGTAAGCGGGTTCCTCTCTCTGGAGTACTGACCCTCCAAAAGCTTGGATCTAGGGGAGCTACTCTCTAAGCCCGAAATCCGTAGTTTCGGGCGTATTCTACTCCGTATCAGTCCCGAAACCGAACTAAGAATGAATGACAACACCATTTGACAGTAACAGTCAAATCTTGTTGTCATTAATAGATGATACGGAGTAAAATACGCATTAATTTTATGTGTAATTTTATTATTTATATTGATACTGAAATGTAATTTATAAGAATATTTTAAATCAATAAAATAAATAATACCTACGAGTAGTTGGCAACAGAAACAGCTAGAATTATGTCATTGTGTTCTCAGGTGAACTCTTTTACAAAACTGAAGTAAACACGCTTACACCTCAAATTACTTCCTCAGTATCACATTTATAGAAACATAACAAAAGGCATATAAAACCATCAAAATTAGAAAGGTTTAGTTTGATTACTTGCGAGTTATTGCCACTAAAATGTGTTATAAAAGCTTCCAAGGGGCAATATCGGCTAGAAACCTCTTTCTTTAATTAAATAATCTTGTTCAAACAAAATAATTGCTATTTACTCATTTGTCTGCCAATTGTAGTAACTATCTTAGGCACTTGTCTCACCGACGAGAAAGCGATCAGCTATCGACTATTATTTCGCTGAGGAAACGGACAAAAGATATAGATCCCGTGTGAGGTAAAGAAACACATATATTTTATAGATAGCTGGCTATTCACACTGCTAGCGAGAACTCTCTTACCACTAGTTCGTCGCAGCGACAAGAGCTATCAAAGATAGTACTCGCTCAGTAATGCTCGCTTGGCGGTCAGAACTCACGCCGGGAAACCAACCAGCGGTCATTTTTACCTATAGTGCGGGCGGATCGAGTGGCGCAAGTAATTGCCCGTCGCACAAGAGCACTCGCTTATAGCCGACCGTCAAAACTATCGAAATTACACACTCGCTGCTCGCTGCTCGCAACCCGTTTCGAGTTTCAAGCTTTACTCGCTTCTCCCTGATCGTTGGCGATGAGACAAGTGCCTTTTGAACAAAGAGATGTAATAAATACGTTATAGTGACTGCCTAGACTCCTCTGCGCCTCAGAAATCACTTGAAGCCGTTGATTTCAGCTGTCATTTGTAGATCTTTGACTGCCGAATGGATAGTCACAAGCCAAAATTTCTGACCTCAGTCTAGCCAAGAGGTACCGTGCTACCAGTTACTGGGTTATTGAGGTCCGAAAGGCAGTCGCTCGAGGCAAAATTCTGGTACTCAGCAGCGTTCGTTTGGACTGGAAGTTCACCCCAATATAGTTCGGAAAAGGTTAGGCAGATTGATTAACTTAGGATATAATATATAGTTGACTACACAGGTTGACTATCCTAAATAAATACTAATATACCAAAATATGAAGTCGAAAATATTAAATATGTCAGTCGATTCTTATTTGAATGGAAACCTTTCTTTTTTCTGGGTAAGCTCGCTCCATCGTAGACTTTGTCTCTGTCATCTCTGACCTAGACTAGAGTCAAGAGCAAACCCATTACAAATAAAAAACCGAGTATCGAAATAATGAAGTTACGTTATTGTATACCATTTAAGAAATGAATTTAATGTTATATTAGGTTCATATAAAAAACAAATTCGTAGACAGTAAAAACGACCTGCCGGGGTTGCGGAATTTGTTCGAAAGTGTCACCGCGGCTCTGGAACGCAAAGGGCATTAGGAGGAACACGGATGGGTTTTAATCAGTAAGAGTCTGACACTCCCTTCTGCTTCACCCAGAGCGGGAGGAGTCATTTGATGATTTCCCATCCTTAAAAAAACAAGACGGTGAAAACGAACATTTAAGATTTAATTCGAAATACATTTTCCTTAATGAAATGAAATAAGGTTAAATTTGGCGGACAGGAAGGTCACTGTTTATTATCCGTGTCTTGAAATTAAGCTTATTGTGTTCATGAAAATAGTAATAAAGTGCTCTTTATTACTATTTTTAACCGACTTCCAAAAAAGGAGGAGTATTTTTTTTTATTTTAGTCTCAATTCGTTGGGTATTTTTTATGTATGTACACCGATTACTCCGTAAATCGGATCAGAAAGATCCGATTTCCGTGATTCTTTTTTAGTTCGATGCAGTTGCCATTTGGTCCCATAAAAATTTGATTCAGTTTGGTTTAGTAGTTTTTATTTTATGAGCATTTTTGCTTATTTCTACTTCTGCGTTGACGAAGACGTCGTCCAAGTATCACCACTTAAAAGTGAAAAATAAAAACCTTTTTACAAAAGAATATAACCGACTTCCAAACAAAACACTACAAAGAATAAAATAACCTTAATTTCGGAAATCGGTGTTAAAAAACAAAGAAACCAAACCAAAAACACCGACTTACGAAATTAAGGTTATTTTATTCTTTGTTTTTAGCCTCAAAATCTGAAACCAAAAATATAAATAGTCTAGTCCCAAAAATATCGTCAACATCGGAATGAGACACAATAAGCTGTAAATTTGTATAAGCCGTTCCAAAAATGTACACAAAAGTCTTATAACATCTCGTGTCCATGTCTGAAGATAGGTACTCAAAATCAATTTGAAAAATAATTTATGCAAATTAGGCTAAGAATGTGCTGATTCTTAGCCTAATTTGCATAAATTATTTTTTGAATTTGAATGTCTAACATACGAGTATAGACAGTTCCTCAAAATGCCCGCCCACTTCCGGATTTTTTTCAAGAGTCACTGCGGTCCTGGAACGCAAATGTCATTAGGAGGAACACGGATGGGTTTAGTCAGACTGACACTCCCTTCTGCTCCACCCAGACCAGAAGGTTTAGAAGTTTTTGAGTTAAATCGTAACAAACAAAAAAAATATCAAATCTTTCCTCTTTTGCAATAGAATAGAATAGTATTTTTTTTTATTTCAGACCGGAGACCACAGGGTTAGTAACAATTTTACTTAAATTCTAGTGTTAATAGGGTACAGGCACAGATAAAAATATACAATCAGCGTGAATCCACATTCGCAACATCGGGGAATCCCACCGATCTGGGAATACAATATATTACACTAGCTCTAGAAAAGTCTTCCTGTATATTATACTAGCTTCTGCCAGTGGCTTCGCCCGCGTGGTCCCTAGGGAACGTGCTCGCGAGATGAACGGTAGCCTATGTCCTTTCTCAGGCTCTAGACTATCTCTGTACCAAATTTCATTTAAATTGGTTCAGTAGTTTTGGCATGAAAGCGCGACAGACAGACAGACAGAGTTACTTTCGCATTTATAATATTATTATAAAATTATAATATTATAATTATATATATTATATTATATAATTATATATTATATTATTATGTTTTCGAAAGAGTTTTTCTACTCGGGTTTGCTCCCGGTCAATTTTCCTTACTCCCGCCCTGAGACCCTCAGGGAAAATAAATTATATAATATTATATTATTAGTAAGGATTGCATAACGTCTTAATCTTCACGCTCACAAAACATACAGAGTAAGCAGAGATAAATAATAACCAGTTGTCAATCATTAGCTCAACAATCGAGTTCCGTTGCGGTTTCGCCCGTCACTTGACATAAATGTACCACACGAAAGACGAACAACATTCTCTTCGTCTGAAGAGCGGATATTGCCATTCAAAATATTGAATTTCTAGTGGCTCGTGGCTAAATGGCAACAGATCAGTGAATGTCGTGTGGCGTTTTCATTTATAGCTATTGTCTTATTAAATAAACACGAGGACACACACGACACGAGTCTGGGGGACTCTTGTTGATTATTGATCCTGATGAATGTCTCTTCAAAGTTAGAGTGAACAGGCTCCTTCTGGGTAAGCTCGCTCCATCGTAGACTTTGTCTCTGGCATAAAGGACGGGGCCCGCTAGGGCTAGTGCCTGCCGGGGTTGCGGGATTTGTTCGAGAGAGTCGCCGCGGCCCTGGAACGCAAAGGGCATTAGGAGGAACACGGATGGGTTTTAGTCAGTAAGAGTCTGACACTCCCTTCTGCTTCATCCAGAGCGGGAGGAGTCATTTGATGATTTCCCATCCTTAAAAAAAAAGGCTAGAGTCAAACCCACCAAAACAAAAAATGCGCTTAAATCAAAAGTATTTTATTCAAATCAGGCGACGAATTAATACGCTTTGAAAATCATTTACATAAAGACAGTCCCCCAAAATGACCACCCGTCACCACTTCCTAAGTGGCACCAAGAAGTGTCGCAGCAAACTCCCAAGGACTCAAAAGAGTTTAAATTATTAACTACCTATCGTATTGTTCTATTTTTCTATCTTCCTATATATATTGCATACGCGCTTTCAAAGTTTACGGAGTAAGGAGAGATATATAATAACCAGCGGGTCTAAAATGGCCACTTTAGCAGAATCAGAAAGCAAATCACGCTACCCGTCACTGTCAAATTTTTCCAATCAACCTCGAACCTAATGCGTTAGCGATAAGGATGAAAATTAAATTTGATAGATTCTTGTGTGAATATGATCAAGCTATGATGATCAAGCTACCCGAAAGTCCCGAAACTGTCAAATTTTCGCAATCAACCTTGAACCTAATCTCTTTAGCGATAAAGTTGAAACTCTATTAGAGTAATTTGACAGATGGTTGTAGCTTGAAGTGCTGGCGTCTGTACCACACGAAAGACGAATCACATTCTCTTCGTCTGAAGAGCGGATATTGTCATTCAAAATATTAAAAATTCGAAACCATTCATGAGCAGCAACCTTCCAGGTGCTCATGGCTAATTGTCAACAGATCAATGTATCTTGTGGCGATTTCATTTGTGGCTCGTGACTAGAGAATGAAACCTACTACTCTTCCTGCAAGCGTTGCGGAATTTGTCCGAAAGAGTCACCGCGGCCCTGGAACGCAAAGGGCATTAGGAGGAACACGGATCGGTTTTAATCAGTAAGAGCCTGACACTTTGTTCCGCTCTCACCAGAACCGGAGGAGTCATTTGATGATTTCCCATCTTTAAAAAAGGGGATAGGTAATCTTGTAGTAATGTACCTAATGTGTCAAATAAACTGTTAATGTGATTGTTTGACATACCTATCAAGTGCATTACACAACTTTGGAATTTGTTTTTTTAAGCGAATTGTAGGCAAAGGAATCGCAACATCATCCTCCCTTCGCCGAAACAAGTTACACAATTAGGCCGCTGATCAATGAAACAAAATCAAAAGTCATTTATTCAAACTCGGATGAAAGTCAACCATTTCTTAACTTTACACCGTCACCGTCCCCCAAAACGCCCGCCCGTTACAACATCCGCGTGTTTTGGCTGGCATAGCATCCTGAAAACAGTAGTGGAAAGTCCTTACTCCACTTTTCTGAGGCACTATGTGGAGAGAATGGTCAGTACGTCTACCATGAGTTTTATCAATCTAACGTTTTTAAAGCAATGTGACAATTTAATAATTAAAATATTTTTTTTTTTTTTTGTTTTACAAATATGTTAATACAATTTTAATACCTCACGATCATTCCCATTATTGGCACACTCATAACTTTCTTAATCTCAGTCATACTCCCTCAAACATACACACACACACACACACACACACACAACGCACACACAACACACACACACACATACAGCATGACATAGCACTATTCATTAAAATACAATGCAATGAATAATTGTATAAAATATCTACTTGTTTTAAAACCTTATCGCATTTAATAATGTGTGAATACATAACCTCAAAATGTGACTATCTCCGAATGGGGGGAGTCCTGGTGTCCTGAAATACAGGCTTTACGTCTAGTTTAGGCACCAGTCTCCCACAATATAATTATTAAACTGTAGCTGTTATGTATTGTTCCTGATACGATGTTAAATGTACCTACTTTATATTGTGGTGAGAAATAAATCTTTATTATTATTATATTATTATTATTATTATTATTATACTCGCTAGCGACTGTAGTTAAATAAATGTAAGAAAACTCTAAAAAAACAAGTTACTAATTTATTTTTTTAGTTGATAACTAAAATTTTACTTGCAACTTGCTTGCTTGTTAGTTGACAACTTAAACAAATCAATTAGAACTTGTTTTATTTTTCAAAGTTTTCATACAGTTTTTTAAGTACAGCTAGCGAGTATAATTTGATAAAACTCATGGTAGACGTACAGGTAGCTTATTTTTTGCTTTATCGTTCTCTGCACATCCTGCCTCAAACACCTACGTCATTGTTCATGTACTACTAACACTAAGTATTTTACTAACAAAATTGACTATATTTGTTGTCCGAAGAAACCATTAAACAATTTTCAAATCGCTACAAATACTGTGTAAATTCATTTTTGAATTTTCTCTTGTAAGAAATAGGAATCCATATATCTACTTTCATGATATAACTTCAGACTTAACCTATTGCATGTCGAGGGGCGATCGTGAATCGACAAGCATAAGGTGTTTGGCCTTGCAAGAGGTTAGGCGATGACCCAGCTGTTTTGCGCGACCTTCACTAGAGGTCGCGCCAATTAATTGGGTTCGGAAAGCACGAGTTCACTAAACTAGTTGCAATGGCAACGTATAGAGGAATTCTATGTTTAGTGCGAATGTATTCCGACATAACGATGATGATAATTTATACCACTTACAAGTCTGATGAATAAGTTGAATTAAAGTAAATTTTCATCCAAAACCGTTCAGTATTTTTTACGTGAAGAAGTAACAAACATTAATTCAAAACATTAATGTTCCCTCACAAAGTACCATTGAAATCGCGAAAAAAACTGGCCAAGTTCGGAGTTGGACTCGCGTGCAAAGAGTACCGAATGTATTTTTTTTTTTAACTTCTTATTTTTACACTACAGACTTCTTACAGATTTTCCTGTAATTTTTAGGTAAGGATCTATGGTCTCCATTTTTTTTTTTCAAAATTTTAGGCTCAGTGGTTTCAAAGATAAGCGGGGGGAATGGTCATTTTTCGACTAATTTCTTGAATAACTTCAAAACTATTTATTTTAAAATAATAAAAATAAATATAATTAAAACCCTCACAGTAAGACCTTTCATTTGATATATCACACGATACTGTTCAAAAATCTTTTTTTTTATTTTCTAGTTTGGCCCCAAAAGTGACCCCCATACTAAATATTTAAATATTTACGTAATACGATCCTATTTGGGTCACAAAAGTCCATATGTGTACCAAATTTCAACAGAATCGGTCCAGTGGATCCGGAAAAAACTGGCTGTGACAGACGGACAGACAGACAGACACCCGAGTGATCCTATAACGATTCCGTTTTTTGTTCGGAACCCTAAAAATACTCCCCATTTATAACTCGACGATAACTCGACAAAATGTAGGTACTGAACAGCAATTTCGATTTTTCGCAAATACTACCTACTACAGACATCAATTCATACATCCTCACAAACATTCACTATTTGATATTAGTAGAATAGTATAGGATTGAGGTATACCTAAACCCACTATATGTTTATTAAATAAATACAATTATGCAAAGACAAAATACGCGGATGCAGCCGCCTGTTATAAGCAGAAATGAGAAGATTGCAAGAATTTTGCCAAGATTACGCCATGGATGCGCGTTTATGACCCCAAAGGAAACCGAGCTGGTAAATAATAATTCAACTCAATTATTTAATTAACAAAAACGTGAGAACTCGATATCGACTCAAGCGTGACAGACGCGTCGTTAGATAATTCCGATCTCAATAAAATTGTAATTCACTTCCTAAATTTGTCAAGAATTACCTTTTGTCTGTTCGCAATTGTATCAGAAAGTTGGCTAGAGAATAACATAACAAAGATAGAAAATACAATCCATACTCGTTATGACTAAAATCACTATCACTACCTACGTCTATCATCATCACTACCACTATCACAACAAATTACATTCTTAATAATTATAAAATTTCGGAAGTGGGTGTATTTGGTTGTTTCTTTGTAGTTTAACACCGACTCCAAAAATGTTTTTTTTTTTTTGTTAAAAATGTATTTTCAAAAATGTTAAGAACATGGTACGCACCATGTTCTCCTGTGTGTCTCGCATTACCTACTAGGTCATCGGTCCACCTGCCAAGGCTTCGCCTTTCGACGCCCTTCCAAAAACTTTTGATAATATCGACTATCCTGGGGGGTTTAGTTGCAGGCGTTTTCCGAACGGTCCCGAACCCGAACTAAGAATGAATGACAACACGATTTCACAGTAACTGTCAAATCTTGGTGTCATTCATTCTTAGTTAGGCAATACGGAGAAGAATACGTCCGCTGTTCCTGCCCAATGCAGCTTAAGTTTTTGTTTTTATTCTTCGGGCTACGTCGGTAACCTTGGTTCTCCTTCGGATATCTTCATTCTTGATTCGATACTTATAACTAAACAATTGTATCTGTTCAATTTAGATTGGAATAATAAAAACCGAAACGTGAGTTGTTTACATCTTACTTCTTCAATGTGGGCGTCAAGATTTTGTTGTGGGTTACTTGTTAAGGGTATCCAAGAATCGTTTGAACCTGAATACTCTTCAACTAGTTATTTAGACACCCACGGAAGTAATTAAGGTTTCCAATTTGTTATCACGGTCTCGAAACAGCTTGTTTAAAAATAACCTCAATCTAATTTGAATATTCTAACTTTAGTTGAACGAGTGAGTCAAGCGCTTTTTTTTTCTTTTTTGTAAATGGCTATTACATTACGTTAACTGTTAGGTAAGTACGAGTATAAGTGGTAAGTAAAAGGTGTTCCGAAGCATTGGCCGTTTTATAGGTATAAAAATATGTAAGTACATACATTCCTTCCAATTTTTACTTTCCAAAAAAAAAATCTTAGTAACCATGCTCTGTGTATGTTTTTGAAAAATATACCGGCTTAATAATTATATCCTTACTGAATATTATAAATGCGTAAGTAACTCTGTCTGTCTGTCAGTCTGTCGCGCTTTCACACCAAAACTTCAGAACCGATTTAAATGAAATTTGGTACACAGATAGTCTAGACTTCTAGAGCCTGAGAAAGGACATAGGCTACATTTTTATCCCGGGAGTATGTTCCCTAGGGACAACGCGGGCGAAGCCGCTGGCAGAAGCTAGTATGATTATATTTCTCAAAACCAAAAGAAAAGATAATGAAACAAAAAATATTTTAGAACCTGTCACAAAAAATAATTAAAAAAGACGTCAGTAGCTTTGAGGGTTTTAAAATCTATCTATATCTATATTAATATATAAAGCTGAAGAGTTTGTTTGTTTGCTTGAACGCGCTATCCGATTTGAAAAATTCTTTCAGTTTTAGATAGCCCATTTATCGAGGAAGGCTATAGGCTATATATCATCACGCTAAGACCAAAAGGAGTGGAGCAGTAATGAAAATTGTGACGCAGACGAAGTTGCGCGGGTCAGCTAGTTATTAATCTATACCAATATATAAAGCTGAAGAGTTTGTTTGTTTGTTTGTTTGCTTGAACGCGCTAATCTCAGGAACTACTGGTCCGATTTGAAAAATTCTTTCAGTGTTAGATAGCCTAATTATCGAGGAAGGCTATAGGCTATATATCATCACGCTAAGACCAATAGGAGCGGAGCAGTAGTGAAATTTGTGACGCAGACGAAGTTGCGCGGGTCAGCTAGTTAATATTATAAAGCTGAAGAGTTTGTTTGTTTGTTTGTTTGCTTGAACGCGTTAATCTCAGGTATTACTGGCCCGATTTGAAAAATTCTTTCAGTTTTAGATAGCCCATTTATCGAGGAAGGCTATAGGCTATATATCATCACGCTAAGAACGATAGGAGCGGAGCAGTAATGAAAATTGTAACGCAGATGAAGTTACGCGGGTCAGCTAGTTTTAATATATAAAGCTGAAGAGTATGTTTGTTTGTTTGTTTGCTTGAACGCGCTAATCTCAGGTATTATTGGTCCGATTTGAAAAAATCTTTCAGTTTTAGATAGCCCATTTATCGAGGAACGCTATAGGCTATATATCATCACGCTAAGACCGATAGGAGCGGAGCAGTAATGAAAATTGTGACGCAGACGAAGTTGCGCGGGTCAGCTAGTCTATGATAAACAGAGACAGTATGAATACCTGCGATTGACGTCACACGCAAGTTACGTCATAGCAAATTAGCACCATTCCATACAGGTAGAATCCAAATACCCGCGGCTATTTGTAGCTCTATGGCAATTGTTATGGATAGTAAGAAGTCAGAAAACCTGACCTCAGGCTTCCACGGGGTTGTGGAGGTCAAATATACAATCATCATCATCATCATATCAGCCAAAAGACGTCCACTGCTAGACATAGGCCTCCCCCAAGCGTCGCCACAACGACCGGTCCTGTGCATCTCGCATCCATCGGCTACCCGCGACCTTCACCAGGTCATCGGTCCACCTTGTGGGAGGCCTTCCAACGTTGCGTCTTCCAATACGCGGTCGCCACTCCAGAACTTTTCGGCCTCATCGACCATCTGTTCTGCGAGCAATGTGCCCTGCCCACTGTCACTTTAGTTTGGCGATCCTTCGTGCTATGTCGGTAACCTTGGTTCTCTTGCGGATATCATCATTCCTGATCCGATCACGCAAGGAAACTCCAAGCATTGCCCTCTCCATTGCCCTTTGAGTGACTTTGAGCCTTCTGATGAGGCTCATTGTAAGCGACCACGTTTCAGTTCCGTATGTCATCAAATCAAATATACAATCGCTCCGTATAAAATACTGGTTCTCAGCTGCATTCGATAAGACTGGAAGTCGACCCCAACATAGTTGGAAAATGTTAGGCAGAGAGAGAGGAAACGCGAAGTTAGAAAGAGAAGTCGCTTAAATAACTTAGTTAATCTGAGGAGCTCCTCAGATTAACTAAGTGAAGTCAGCATAGCAGAACAGATGGTCGATGGGGCCGAAAAGTTCTGGAGTGGCGACCGCGTACCGGAAGACACAGCATTGCAAGGTCTCCCACAAAGTGGACCGATGACCTGGTGAGGGTCGCGGATAGCAGATGGATGCGAGTCGCACTTGGGGTAGGCCTATGTCCAGCAGTGGACGTCTTTCGGATGATACGATGATGATGATGAATCTAGTCTAGTCTTCTTTGATCTTTTCAATGATTCTTCCTTGGTATGAATCTACTATTGAATTTCTTTAGTCCAGCACTTTTCCACTTCCGCTTTGATTGCAGAATTTCGAGCACAGCTGGCGTACTCACAATTATGAGTATGACATAATCTGCGATGTAATTCTATATTTGCATAGGAACTCAGTAAGCTCCGCGATTTAGTCGAAAATCTAGTACCCAGGTAGGTCAACCTCCTCAGAGATGTGGCCTACTATGCATTGCACGGAGGACCCTCTATGTAATAAAGAGGTCACGGGGAACCACCCCCCGGTGATCAACCACGCACATAGAAGGACCCTATGCGCGTGGGTGATCACCGGGGTGGTATTAGTGAGGATTTTCCCCAGAATTCCAGGCGCCTTTTGAAAGTTTTCCCCCGAAAACTTTTTCCAATACAGATTAGAATACCATAAGCATAGGAACAGTAGGTAACTACCCAATAGATTTATGTTAGAGAAATCGACCGCAAAAACGAGATAAGAATAATCTAGGATTCAAACAGATATCAAATCTATTTCTGTAGTAAATCTTCCGTAATGTCCATCGAGATTTACGGCTGCTAACATCAGTTAAGCGAACGGTGTAACCGCCCCTCGGACACTTACATTCACTTATGTAAGCCTGGTAGGTGGTAATGTTATTTAATTCAGTTTTCGGCACATACGTAACTGAAATGAAAATAAATTAATTGTAGCTGGTAATTTTTGACTATTATTGACGGTTGGGTGATTGATTTCATTTTAAAGTTCTTTAATAACATAAAATAATATTAAAATGTTAACAAAAAAAGACTGAGAGAGAATTCTAAAATTATAAATTAATAACACTAACCGAACAATTTTAAATAGGCCAAACCACGTTTTTCACCAACCCTTTGCATACGAGTCCGACTTGCACAGCAGTTTTCCTAAATTAATGTTAATCGCGGTGAGCTTCTCCCTCGCGGAGGGCATAGAGACAATTGGCTCACCTTATCATCAGTTTCAGCTGCTGTTTATTAGTCCTTTTCTGAATGAGGATTAACCCCTAATTAAGGAAAATTGTCCTTATTTTCACAACTGTGTAAAGAGCCCTGAACAGAGGCTGCGTAAGGCGTGGGCGACGTGGGCCACCGCCTACAGCCTCGCTGGCCAAAGGGCCCCGCAGCTTTGGTTTTCTACAACTCCGAAAAATTGTAACTTGTCTGAATATAATGGCATTTTTATGAGCTCGTTTTGCTATCTGAATTATTTTTACTGTTAGGATATGCTTTCTTTAAATTCGACCAAGTAATGTAAAAAACTCTTATGTACTATGTAGTATTATTAAAACATAAGCCGCGGTGGGATAGGCACTATGATTTACAAGCTTACTACGCTCGCTCTTACATCCTAAGTAGCCTCTTGTAATTGGAACGAAGTTTTGGAACGAAGTTCCTTATCGCGCAATGCGAAAGGGGGCTAGACGGAAAAAATTAAGACCAAAAGTTGTAACGACACTTTTTTCTATAGTTGTAAGCCGTGCGGCGTACGCGTGGTTCTCTGTCTCTCTCTCTCTCTTTCTCTCTCTCTCTCTCTATCTCTCATAGAAAGCAAGCCAGTTATTTTGACAAGCCAATTATTACTTAAATTGAGCCTACTGATTATGTTTATATTACATTCTATTTGTTAATAAAAAAAAAAATATTATTATTACTTAAAAAAAAAATATTACACTGCCTTCACTAATTATTCGAAAGGAACTTCATGCCATCCGAGTGTCCCTTGACACCTCTCAAGTTTTTTATTTTTTTGAATTTTCCCACATTCGTCAAATGTTACAAAAAATCAAAAGGATATCCACCTATTCATGCCCTAAAAAGAAACCAACCTCTGAAAAAAATCGCTGTGTACTAAGATAGATCTAGAGGACCTCGCAAAATATCAATCCTGCCCACATCAAAATTTAGTCTTGCCCTACCACTGCCTGAATTTTCAGCATCTGAAAATGGCTACTTGCACAAGGTTACTTTTACTTTACCTATGATTGTTAGGAGAATTTTAGCCAGAACATTTTTTGAGTAGGTATAGGTGTTTTCATCTCTCGAGAAATGCTTAAAAACAGCGTCCAGACAAAGAACTCTTCGTCGGCATTTACTGAGAAATTACATCTGAAAAATAGGCAGTAATCTACATGATATGATACGTTATTTGGTTTAGCCAGAATTTATGTATCGAAATCACATAATAAGAAAAAAAATCACCAAATAACCTCCAAATCGTTGAGATGAGACCAGTTTACTCCGTCATTTTTAACAAAAGTCAAAAAAATATCTACTGCTTTGCAATATGGTTTTGTTACTTTTTTAAAATATGTGTTATTTTTTTTTAAATAAACTAGCTTCTGCCAGCGGCTTCACCCGCGTGGTCCCTAGGGAACATACCTACTCCCGGGATAAAAAGTAGCCTATGTCCTTTCTCAGGCTCTAGACTATTTGTGTACCAAATTTCATTTAAATCGGTTCAGTAGTTTTGGCGTGAAAGCGCGACAGACAGACAGACATACAGACCGACAGATAGACAGACAGACAGAGTTACTTTCGCATTTATAATATTAGTAAGGAAGTAAGGATTAAAAATGCGGGTAGCGGAGTCGCGCGTAGAGGAGTAGTTAGCTCCGTTTATATGCACAAGGTCATTGGCATGTATAAAAGCCTTAACGGAGTGGAATTCTCTGTCTGGGTCTGTGTTTCCTGATAGCTACAACCTGGGGTCTTCAAGTTAAGAGTGAACAGGTTTCTTTTAGGCAAGCGTACTCAATCGTCGACCATAAACATCATTGCTTTCAATCAGGCGAGATTGTGATCAAGCGCGAGTCTATCAATAATGAGAATTAAAAAAAAACACAAACCTAAAAGTAGGCGGACAAAATGGTACCTGTTTTAGTTTGTTAGCTTCATTTAAATAGGCATTAACTGGAATCTTTTGTTAATGGATCAGTCACAGTTAATCAATTATTAGTGTAACCAAGTCATCATCGAACCGATAAAATCAATTTAGTTTAACAAAGTTTAAAAAAGAAAAGCAGGTTAAATACGGTCGGACGATCTGATCATTCTCTGAAATTTTGTTGAAAGTGCATCAAACTTTATGTTATTTAGCCTAGTTCAGACTGAGTTTTTTCTTCTAATTAAATCTTTAAATTGTTTCGTAAATAATTAGAAGTATTTTATCTATCTGTTTGTATTTGCCAAAAGCCACCTGGCGACCGTTTGTTAAAACTTCATACATGTAGTTTTAAGACAACGCCATCTAATGATCATTTTTATAACCAATATGATGCGTAATGCGTTGGTTTGCTAGATGTGTAAATAGTTCAACATCACATTAATAGATGGCGCTTTCTCAAGCAAAAGATCTCGTTGTCATGTAAATTCCAAAGCAGTAATTTTAAATATCTTAGCTGGCAGCAGATAAAATTATTCTTTGACTATTGATGAAATATATTTTAATAGGTACTTGACGTCTTATTTTTTACTTTATCGAAACATAATGCGATAAGACTCCAACCTGTCACCTGTAATGCAGTTTTGCATAGTTTGAACAGATGGCGCTGACTGTAGTATTAAAATTATCATTTTTTTTAATCAGCAGGCACGTTGACCACAATCTGTGAATCTGGAGTACCTAGTTTTAATTTACGCTGAACTAAAAAAGATTTTAGTTCAGCTTTAGTTCAGCAGATGTGACATACATTTGTATTTTTGAAAGCGAATTGTTTGGCAAAGGAATCGCAGTGCTTTTGCCGAAACACTTTAGGTAGATACCCAATCAAAGGTTATCTTCTTACTTCTTATAAGTATAAATATTTGAATGTTTAGATTGTGTGAATACTTTTTATTCAGCCATACGTTTTAGGGTTCGGAACATCCGTAAGAAAAGGAATCCCTATAGGATTTCTCGGGTGTCTGTCTGTCTGTCACAGCCAAATTTCTCCGAATCTACTAGACCGATTCTGTTGAAATTTGGTACACAGTTATTATGAACTTCTGTGACCTAAACAAGGACGTGTTACGTTGATAAATAAATTTTGAGCATGGGGGTCAGTTTTGGGAGACAAACTAATAAAGAAAAGTAAACAAAAAAATATAGTTTTTCAAATTTCACCTCGTAACATGTCAAATGAATGGTCTTATTGTAAGACTTTTAATAATATTTTTATCTAGTTTAAAATAAATCATTTTGGAGTTATTCAAGAAATAAGACGAAAAATGGCCACTATCTCTTGAACTGCTAAGCCTAAAATTTTGAAAAAACTGCAGATTGCAGATATACAGAGAGAGTGTTAAAATAACATGTTACAAAAATATGAAATTCGTTCGAAACCCTTTGCATGCGACTCCGACTGCACTTGGGCAGTTTTTTGACGTTGAGAATTGCTCGAACTCTACTCTAAACTGAAAACTTGTCTGTATCTGGCCTTAAAGTTACACGTTCTTAATTCGAAATACTTAATTCAGAAACTTGCTCATAGGTCGAGTTTTTTTGTTTGATCCGTAATAAGGTACGTACCCATTGGTAAAAAAATTTTTTTTCGTTAGTGTGCGTTTTGCGATCATTAAATATTATAATTAAATATTATATTATATAGCTTGGCCAATGGTCAAATAAATTGCCATTAGTTAAGTTAATAACTTACAATCGGTCGAAAAATGCATTTTAATTTGCTCATCTACACTAATATTATAAAGAGGAAAGATTCGTTTGTTTGTTTGTTTGTTTGAATTGAATAGGCTCCGAAACTACTGGACCGATTTGAAAAATTCTTTTAGCATTGGATAGCTACATTATCAGGGAGTAACATAGGCTAGATATTATCCCCGTATTCCCACGGGAACGGGAACTACGCGGGTGAAACCGCGTGACGTCCACTAGTTTTCAATAAAAAAACTCGCCCTAGGCGGCCTTAGTCTCGTAGAAACTCTTTAGGCTCGTAAAAACTTGAAAATGGCTCGACCGATTTGAATTTTTATTCTGGTTTTGTTCGCATTGACATCTCTAAAAAAAAAGTTGTTACTTAAGTACCTAGACTTATACTATATAACTATAATGTAGGGGGTCCCTACACTTAATGATGACGAAGGGACGGTTCTATGGGGATGATGATGAAATAAAACCGACCACCGCGAATGTCCGTTGAACACTGATATATTGAATTAATGTACTTAAACAAATTACATTAAATTATAGTTACAAAATGCTGAGCGCACAGTATGCACGGCGGTGTGAGTCTGCAAAATAATGTGCGGTTTCGTACATCCTGCCCGCCCAAGTGGGACAACTGATATGATTGATTGACAGATAAGATAGCAAGAAACAAGTAATATAGTAAAATAATATTGAATAGTACAATGATAATTATATAGGAAGCTAATGGTACGAATGCGATAAAACTAAACGATTATTCTAAACCACGCGTTTTTAATCATCGTGATCTTGTAAGTGCACTGAGCGTAAAAACGTGGGCGAGGTAGCCCGGTCTACACCACTGATTGTGAACACTTCATTACACTTCTGCACTGATTCCGCTAAACGCGATGCCACCGGCGCCGTGTCTGCCGGTGCGCTCTTCACAGGCCCCGCCTCGAGAGCCTCCTGGTCCTGGGGGGCCGGCGACGCTGGTGCCCTGCTCGTACTTCGTTGACTTCTGATGAGGTACACGACGACGCCACCCATGATGATAACCGAAGCTACACTGACGTACAGCACAGTGTAGTGATGAATGTCGTGAATGCTCAGATCTGTAGACGACTGTTCCTTAACCTGGTCAATCTGAGCCCTTAATTGATTCCAAATGAGATGATGATCTTCAGCCTCAGTGAAGTTCTCTGGTATAGACGTTTTCATGATTTTGTTTAGTACGGACACCTCTGGGACTTCGATGTGATGATGAATATTGACATGATTGATGAAATTGTTGTGAGCATAAATACTAAAAGTCTCTCCTTTCAATGTGCAACCTTGACCTAGGGTAATAATCCCGTTGCCAGCAAGGTTCACCATTGTGATTCCGTCGGCGCAAATAATGTGAGTTTTGCATTCCGAGCAACATGTATACAACCAGCTGTTCGGTCTGTGCAATTTGATCCATTGCTCGTCACATGACGATTTTACGGAGTGGCATATTTGTTTTTCATTGAATATTTTGATTTCGCAAATAGACTGCTTCATGTTTATATTGTAGATGGGCATGTTTAATGAACATAACAAGATGTCGTTGGGAACATGAGTACATGATTGTAGGTCTGCTTCTGATAGAAGAAGTGCTGTATCCTTGCGCAGATTGTAGGCTATGAGCGGTACTGATGGAATGAGATGATAATATTGTGGTCCTCTCCCTTGCGGAATAGATATAATTTTGTTCAATTCAAACAGTTCGTTGCTTAGGAGTGGAACCTTGATTTCAATGATTAAGTAGTTGGAGAAGACTCTTGCTGACACCCGTAGTAAACGGTACAGATCCTTGACATTCCTCAAGTCCACAGGTATTGTAAGTTTACCATTCAGTTGACTGGAGATGGTGCTCAGCTGATACGATAACTGCTCCGGTGACAGCAAATGACTGTCAATGCGTCCGTGTGTGATGTCTGTTACGGTACTGATTAGCGTCTGCTGAATCCAACGAATATTTGAAAGGATTATTGATGCTGCTAGAGCTGATGAGGTGATATACGCGCTATCTTCATTTGCAAAGCGTACGTTATTCACCTCAGTTGATATATTTTGAAGTCGTTGTTTAATAAATGAAAATTGTTTATTCATGATGTCCTCGTTACGGCGTACGATGTTTAACTCTGATTCTAAGATGCTTGTTTGATTTTTTATAAGTTTCTGTAGGTGTTCTTCATTATGGCTGATCTGCTCGATGTCACCCTTATATTTTTCAGCAAACCTTTCGTCTAGTACACCGAATAACGAGTTGGCAATATAACCCACGCCGTTTACTAGGCCTCGTTTCAGCCTCTTCGGACTTTGATATTTAAGTAACATATCATAATGTTCAATTTCGCTTATTTCGTGCTCTAATTGATGCGTGATACTCTGATATTGTTTACTTACATGGGTGATGCATAATGACTTGATATGATTGACGTAACTCTTGATGTCAGCTAAGCCCTTCCAATAGGTCGTCATGTTGTAGTAGACAACTAGACGCCATTCGTCCTGGATGTACTGAAGATTGGATATTCTATCGAAGTATATGGCTTGGTTCTGATCTAATGACGTCAGATTATACGATTCATGATTAGGTATATTTTGCGCTGAAGTAGGTGATAATAACATGAAAAATAGTAGCAGGAAGCTGGTGAATAGGTTCTTCAACGAAACGTTGTTGCGAGGAATTCGCTTTCTCTTGCTTCGCTCGTCCGATTTGTTTTCATGGTTGATATTTTGATCCTGTGTTGTCTCCTCGTTTACTGGCAATAACACAAGTCTGGTGACAGGACGTTGAATGATATTATTTTTGGTTTTTAAGCTGACTACCCTTACATAGCCATCCTTTCCAGGATGAACCGCTTGAATACGTCCTAGCGCCCATTTTCCGGGTGGCAAGTTGTCGTCCTTGATAAGGACGACGTCATCGATTTCGAAGTTCCTGCTTGGCTTACGCCATTTTGATCTAGCCTGCAGTTGCTGTAGATACTCGCTTGACCACCTTTTCCAATGCTGTTTATTCATTGATTGGATAAGTTGCCACCTTGTTGACTGGCTTATGTGATCTGGATCAGTTTGCGGTCTACATAGAAGCGGGCCGCCAATCAAGAAGTGACCTGGCGTAAGGGCGTCGTCTTCTGGGCTTTCTGTCAGCTGACAGAGGGGCCTTGAGTTCAGACACGCCTCGATTTGATATAGGAGTGTAGTAAACTCCTCGTAAGTTAGTTTCTGATCTCCGATGATACGCTTTAGATGATATTTGAGGCTTTTCACCGCAGCCTCCCAAAGGCCGCCTGCACTTGGCCATGCAGGAGCGTTGAAGTGCCACTTTATGTTCATGTCATTGATGTTATTGAAGAAATCGGTGTTGATAGTGGCTATGATGTCTTGATACTCCTTCTTTATGATACGGTTGGCACCTACAAAATTCGTGCCATTATCGCTGTAAACGTGACTTGGTGTTCCACGTCGAGCCGAGAACCTACGAAAGGCTGCAAAAAATGCTGGAGTACTTAGATCCGAAACTAGTTCCAGATGAACAGCCTTGGTAGACAAACAAACAAACACAGCAATATATCCCTTAACGGTTTTGATTCCACGTCCCTTATTGGCCTTCAAATCGACGTGTCCAGTAAAGTCGACACCGGTATGAGAAAAAGGTCGTGACGGGGTGACTCGTGGCTGTGGAAGATCGGCCATGATTTGTTGATATTGTGTTTGACTAAAGCGCTGACACTTAACGCATGATCTCAACCTTCTTTTGACCGTACGGATTCCACTAATGATCCAATACCTGTCTCTGATGTATGAAAGTGTCAGTCGGGGGCCTCCGTGTAATGTGGTAATATGAGCCTGATCAATGATTAAATCAGTGAGACGACTATGGCTTGATAGTATGATAGGGTGCTTTGATGAGTCGTTGATGCGTGCGTTTTTCAGCCGTCCGCCCACTCTAAGGATACCGTGCACATCCATGAACGGATTAAGACATGCTATTTTGCTTTTAGGATGCACATGCCCCTTTTGATTGATAAACAATATATCTTCATGAAATTGCTTGAATTGGTCATCTTTGAGAATGACATTCAATGCATTGTCCATTTCTGATGACGTTAATACAGCTGTTTTTGGTGCGTGGTTGCCTCGTGATTGCGTAATGAAACGCGATATCCAAGCGATGATTTTTACAATGCGAGTTAAGGAACTGTAGTTCTGTAGAAACTCTTGTACCAATGTAATATGATTCTGATATAAAGCCGTGTTTACATTATGCTTTTTGGTCTCCAAATCTGGTGATTGATATGAGGTGATAGTGAGGGTACTTTGTTCGAAATTGGTTATCCATTTCGGACCCTGCCACCACAACGGATGGCTTGATAACTTCCGTGACGTCAGGCCCCGAGTGGCACAATCTGCTGCATTCTCTTCGGACCTCACGTGATGCCAACTTGATGATGGAATGATACTAATTATTTTGTTAATTCTGTTAGCTACGAATTGTTTCCACTTCTTCACGTCGCCTTGGATCCATCCTAAAACTATCATGGAATCCGTCCAGGCATAGATCTCCACATCTTGATTTGATAATGATTCCATGACCTTCTTGATAAGTTGAGATAGTAGTAGCGCACCACATAGCTCTAGTCGTGGTAATGATACCTTTTTTGCCAGAGGTGCTAACTTTGTTTTTGCTACAGCGAGCGTTGATGTGCTCTCGCCCTTACTGTTTTTAGCTACTACATAGACAGCACATGCGTATACCTTATCGGACGCATCACAGAATCCATGTATCTGATATGGTTGGTTTGTGTTGCCGAGATACCGTGGTATTATGAATTGATCTATGATGTTGAGATCATTCTTAATCTGGATCCAGTCATCTTGAATCGGTGGCGGAACTTCTTCGTCCCATGATAAATGTGATGAACTTGCCTTTTGAAAAAGCAGTTTTGCTCTGATTGATACTGGTGACAGCCAGCCTAAGGGGTCAAATAACTTCGAAATTTCCGAGAGTAGTTGTCTCTTTGTGACGCGTTTATCATGATTTTGTAATTGATTTTGAAAGCTAAAGCTGTTCGTTGATGAATTCCATCTTAGTCCAAGTGTTTTTCTTGTTTCCGAGCACCTGAAGTCTAAGGGGTTGTTGAGTTGATCTGGTGATAGATCTACCAGTAGGTCCGGTACGTTACTGGACCATTTTCGGAGGTTCATACCAGCTCCCTTCAGCATCTCGATGAGTTGATGCTGAAGCTCTTTAGCTTGATGAATGGTATTTGCTCCACTAAACAGATCGTCCATATAAAATGATTGACTTAAGGCTGACGCAGCTAGAGGATACTTGTCGGCATCGTCTATTGCCAGCTGTTTTAGCGTTCGCATCGCTAAGTGAGGAGCGGCCTTAGTACCGTAGGTTACAGTAGTAAGATGATATTCTTTGAGTACTTCTTGAGTTGATTGCCGCCAAATGATTGATTGAAGATGACGATCGGATTGCCTGATAAAGATTTGGCGGAACATTTTCTCTATATCTGCCGTGATAACATAACGGTATGTTCTCCAGGTTAAGATGAGTTTCATGAGGTCCCTTTGAAGATTTGGTCCACAGCACATGAGGTCATTCAGGCTTTTTCCTGATGTTGATTTCGCCGACGCATTGAAAACGACTCTAAGTTTTGTTGTTGTTGAATCTAATTTCATTACGCCATGATGTGGAAGGAAGAAGGCACGTTTTGATTCGTCGTCATTATTGGCCCTACACATGTGACCCAGTTGTTGATATTCAGACATAAATGATTTATAATTTTCTGCAAATGAATCGTTATTGCACATTTTTCTTTCCAACTGTTTGAATTGTGCAATAGCCTTTGGTTTAGATGAGCCAAGCTGATTTTCATATTCTGGTTTCATGGGTATGCCAACCTCGTATCTACCAGTTTCCAAACGACGAGTAGCTTGCTGATAAAACTCTTCGCAGTACTGCTCTTCACTGGTAAGACATGATGATGATGTTTCAACGTCCTCTATCTCCCAGTATTTTGATAGACCTGATAAGTCATTTGTAGCAATATGACAGTTAAATGTGCGTACATTGCCAGACAGAATCCATCCGAGTGCGGTCTGTTGCGCAATCGGAGCCTGCGCTGGTCCTTTGATGAGACCATCCATGATGATTTGCGAATAGATACTCACATCCAAGAGAATATCTATTGGCTTAGACACGTTGTATTCTGGGTCTGCTAATTGAAGATGCTGGATATGAGGCCATGATTGTTTTTTGAATGGTGCTCCAGGCAAGCAATTAGCGACCTTTGACAGAACCAGTGCTTCTGTAATAAAATGATAGTCACCATAGATAGATTGACAGTCGATTGATACCCGTCCTTTGCTTTGCCTAGCACCAGCACCTATCCCTGATACTGACGCGTTGTAACGTTGACGCTGCAACCCTAATCGCAGAACAGCATTTTCCGATATTAATGATATTTGTGATCCCTGGTCTAGGAGTGCCCTAAGGGTCACGTAGTTGCCGTCGGAACTCTTGACATTGATTGATAGCGTGGTCAGCAATAACTCTTCGTCATCCCCTGCGACATGATTAACGTTAGATTGTCTATTTGATGATTTTGTTGACGAAGTGGTTATTTGAGATGATGATGATGAGGTTGCTTTAGGAGCTAATTTTGATGATGAGACACACGCTTCATGAAGTATTGTATGATGATCACCTTGACAGGTTTTGCAACGTTTCGTCGAAGTGCATTGATTGTCGTCGTGGCTGAATAAGCAATTTCGACAAATGTTTGATTTCAAAACCAATTTCAATTGTACATCTGATGTCATATTCATAAATTTTTTGCATGATAGCAAATTGCGGGCATGATTTAAATTGCACACAGTGCATTTCGATGTTTGCGTGATGATGGCCTGATAATTTTTGTTATTGAAGCCTTTATAATTGTTTTGCTTAGTATGCGATTGATTTGGGTTCCGTTTGCTTGATGATGAGGGTTCCTTATTATTTTTAATGGGCTCAAGAGCAGTAAATTTACTCTCGAGGAAAGACATTAACTCCTCCAGCTTTGGTAGGTCACGAGGATTCCTGCGTGCTTCTTTGTAAGCGGCACATGTTTCTGGGTCCAGTTTTTTGCAAAGTAAGTGGACCAAGAGCGGATCCCATGTATTCGTATCAACACCGAGATTGTGTATTGCGTGAATACATTCGGTTGAGGTATCATACAACCTTTTGATGTCTAATGAGGTTTGCCTTTGGATGTTGGGTTGGTTTAGGAACATTTCGATGTGATTCGTGAAAAGTAGTTGTGTGTTATTGTATCGGTGTAATAAGATATCCCACGCGGTATCGTAGTTTTCCGATGATATATGGAGATGGTAAATGAGACGCTCTGCCTCCCCCTTAAGTTTTCCCTTAAGGTGCTGCATCTTCTGAGCTTTCGTGATCGAATTGTTGTTATGAATTGTCTCAGTGAACAAGTCATAAAATGTTGGCCATTGGGTGTAGTTCCCGCTAAATGACGGTATGTCAATGTGCGGTGTGGACCTCTCTAAATGAGTTGTTGAGGAGATTTTCCTATTCAACTCTCTTTTTATGTTTTTGTAGGTCAATTCATGATTATTGAACTCCTCGTCGTATGATAAGTCACCTCCAGCTAGGATATGATCGATTTGCAAATGTTGCGCATCGATCATTGTCCACTTTGCTTGGATGTTTTTGAGCTCATCCTCAAGTTCCCATTTGTCTGAAATTTGATCAATTTTGATACCTTTGACCAGCCGAGTGAATGCCCTAAAGTTCGTGCGTTGCACTGATATTAGCTCGTCTAACTTGCCATCAGGTTGAGTTGATTTCTCGGATTTGCCGTAAGACGAAATGAGATTCCGTACAGTTTGATAGTTATCTTTGCCGTTTTTATACATGTCGTCGAGGAAATAGTCGCCTGCCACATCTTTATGCTCCAATATTTTCTTATGGTTTTGCTCGAACTCTCCCCAGAGGTTGTCTATCGTGTCTAAACGGTTCCTGAGGTATTCCGCAGTTTTGCGGGAATCTGAGTCCTTGCCGAAATTGATCTTGATGGTAGTGAATTTGGCGATGATTTCCGATTGACGGGCAATAAGATTTTTCATGATGTAGGTAGGTAAAAGGAACAGTCTTACTTGGAAATATGATGATCCACGTGATGATGATGCTGATTGCGGACGCTGATCCTTCGCGCCTCCTGATGATGGGCTCCACGGAGCCTGATGATGATGATTTCACACCGTGATTTGCTTACCACAACCTTATTGTTGACCTAAGCCAAGTTGCTCTAGTCTAGGACGAATTAATGAATGAAAACAAAAGAGTTTAGTGAGTTCACTGGTTTGATCACAGAACCACGTTCGCGAGAGATCGCCACTTGAGCCGTGCGCGCGCTAGCTCAAAGTACCGCGACGAGGTCCTGATGCTTATCTCGAAGGACCAAAATAAATGTAGGGGGTCCCTACACTTAATGATGACGAAGGGACGGTTCTATGGGGATGATGATGAAATAAAACCGACCACCGCGAATGTCCGTTGAACACTGATATATTGAATTAATGTACTTAAACAAATTACATTAAATTATAGTTACAAAATGCTGAGCGCACAGTATGCACGGCGGTGTGAGTCTGCAAAATAATGTGCGGTTTCGTACATATAATAAAAAAGACAATAGCAAATTAAACCAAATGTTTTATGCCTAAACCTTTATTAACTATAGGTACCTAAAGCAAACCAGGAACTCTCATATTTTTACCAGTTTCGATATTACATAGTAATTTAATTGGACGGTCACGATCAATGCTTAGGCCATTGACTTACCTAACGTTGAAAATATCTAATGCGGGCCATACACGTGTTCAAGTACCTAATTTAATCTGACAGGCTGGTTCAAACTGTTAGATCAAAAAACTCGACGGCACGGTTGGCGCAGTGGTTGAGCGAGTGACTGCTGGGCTGCGTGTTGCGGGTTCGATTCCCGCACGGACCAAATATTTGTATAGCCTACAGATAGTTGTTCCGGGTCTGTCTGTTTGTGTATCTGCGATTATATGTATGTAAACGCACCAACGATACAGGAGAAATTCCTAATGTGGGGCAAGTTTAAAAAAAAAAATATTGTACGAAATTTCGTATTTCTTCATGCCATTTTTGATCTTTCCCACACAAATTTACACCAATTTGATAAAACTGTTTGATTAAATTACTTCTATTGATCGTAACGTGATGTTTTAATTACCCAATAACCTTCCTCGATAAATGGGCGATCAAAAGCTTAAATATGCATTTTTTTCAAACCAATAGTTCCTGAGATCAGCGCGTTTTAACCAAACAAACAAACTCTTCAGCTTTATAATCTAATCTTCTAATATCTAAAAAATTCGAGTGTGTGTGCTTGACCGATTTTTATGATTTTTTTTTAATATTTCTTAGGTCTGAGAATAGGTCGTAGGTAATTTTTTTATATATGACAAACATTGATAATAAAAAACCCAAGATGCACAGTCTCGAACAAATGCAACACTCGAAACTGTCGTCAAAAACTGACATGTGTGTCATGTGTGCATTGTGTGTAGTTATACTATAAACATTTTTTTTTGCAAATTCAACCTTACACGGATCGCTTAAAGTTGTTTTTACAAAGCAGTTCAGTATGGCGAATGATGCGCAATTTTTTTTGCAAATTCAACCTTACACGGATCGCTTAAAGTTGTTTTTACAAAGCAGTGCACTATGGCAAGCGATGCGAGATTGTTTGAAACTTGCGCAAACATATTGCGCTTATTTTTTGCGGACGTTTTTGAGATGCTGAGTGTGTATCTTGGGTTTTTTATATATCAATGATGGCAAAACAACGTTTGCAGAGTCAGCTAGTCTAGTATATAAAAAACTCATGTCACGGCGTTTGTTATCGAACTCCTCCGAAACGGCTTGAGCGCATTTAATATTGCACAGAATTAAATCGTGCAAGAGCAAGGTTTTTTTTAAAATATGGTTTAATAGATGGTGAAAATACAAACATAATTGGGCAAAATACGGATGTACCTACCTTACAATAAACACCTCTTCATATCCCTTATTCTTAAACAGACGTAATTTTTAAAATTATTAGATACAGCTCAGTGTTATCTCCGTACGACTGCGCATCCACACACACTACCGTCCAGTTTTCCCGTTATTATCGCTCAATTAAAACAAATGAACTCCGCATGACTCACGACGTCATCTCAAATAAGTCCCCTTGCCTCTCGGTGCAGGGATTCACCTCAGATACTGAAGCTAGTATAAATGATCGACTCGAGATTAAGGAAAGCACAGTTTAAGACAGTTCTTTGTCGAAAGAAGAAGTTACAGTTTTGATAAGGTGTGTATTTTTGTTGATAACTTAAACCTTGAAAATAGCTTGGATGGGTGCCCTATGGTCATATGTGTAATGAAGATAACTAAGAAAAGTTGATAGTATTCTCCAACAATTCGTAAAAGTGCAGTGAGCAACCAATTACTCCAGGATGAGAATTTAATACCTACCATCTGACCTTGATCTAACCAATGACTCCGCGTTAGTCAGATAGAGCTTACATCAAGGAGGAACTTAGTCAATTTCTTCTTAGAATTTTGAGGTATGCTGTACAGAGAGTAAAGTCCCGCACACCCCCGTTGTAAAGGAAGGATCCTCCGACCTGGCGGCTGTTGTGCCTGGCGGGCTACTGCCCGATAGTTAATATTCGAGCTGATCTATGTGTTCAAATCGCATGGATAGATGGCGTCGCGGTTCTTTTTGCTCCGATGTAGATTTGCTTCGTTGGTTTTTCTTGTGGCGGCATTGATGCCGCTACAGAATTTAATAATTGGTTTATTAATTTAAACGCATGTATTTCCCATCGGGTAAGGCAGGGAAGTTCCACAACTTCAGCAATATGTAGCTCGTATTGCAAGTTTTATCTAATAAGCCTATATTGTTCCTCTGCAGGGCAAAGTCCTCACTCCAACCAATTCTGTCTTCTGCTAGTGAAGGCTAGTGCTTTGGGTAGGATTTGAGCTTGTCCCGCAATTTTCACCTTAGTCTACCGCAATGTAATCAAGCGTTTAAGGGTATAGCAAATCAACTTGACACATTCCATTTTTTACTTTTCAGTTTCACCATGCAGTCCACAGTTCTTTTATGCTTCGCTGCCCTCGTGGCTTGCTCATACGCTCAACTCTACAGGCTGCCGGGAATGGATGAAAACCAGTTTTTCAAAGACTTGCACTTTGAGCGTAACGCTGGTAGTGGCAAAATCTTTGGCACTTTAGGCGGCAATGATGCTGGATTATTTGTGAGTAGAGAACTTTACTATTAATTAGTCATAAGAGGGATGTTTTAAAGTACCATTGTTGGTGCGCGGAACCCGCGCAGAACACAACAAAGTCAGTGCCCCGAGGGTGTGGCCGGCCACGCAAGCCACCCTATATACTGAGTAGTGACTAAAAGTATTTTCTATAAGGAAATGGAAAATAAAGTCAGCTAGCGTTAAGACCTATGTGATAGGTGATACTCATAGAAGCCAGTGCATTTTAGACAGTTGTCTCACCATCAGCGCATCAGCTATTGCTTGACTCACAGTCTATTAAAAAATATGCTAACCGCTAAGACAGCCAGTTACTGCAGAACATGCTTAATTTTTTTTTATATGTTTTACTAGTGATGACGGTAGAACCACCACTGTTCTAGTGGAGAGAGGTGGAGCTATACAGCAACGAATAGCACTATAGGGAACGAGCAGAAGAAACTATAGGTGACAGCACAGAAGTGTCATTGTCAAGCATATCTATAACTTTCGAAATTCTAACGCTAGATGGCACAGTCTACCGAACGTTTGTGCACGTTCCTCAACGGACTGTGCAGGAACTATAGGTGGCAGCACGGAAGCGTCTTCGTCAATTATTCTTAACGTTAAAGTTTAGAATATACAACACTAGATGTCATAGTCAACGCCGGGCACGTTCTTTGTACTAAACATTATTTTTTCAAGAATAATAAACTATTCTATATACTAGAGACATGTGTGAAAGAAAATTACATACTGCCCAGAAAGAATGACAAAGATTAATTCCGGGTATTTTTCTAACAAAAAAATCTTTTCACAGGGTCGAGGTGGTTACAAAGCCGACATATTCAATGACCAGCGCGGTCGTCTCCAAGGACAAGCGTACGGAGAAAGAGTTCTGGGTCATGCTGGTGACAGCAGTGTGTTGGGCACCAAGTTCAACTGGAATAATGCTAACGATAACGCTAGAGCTTCTCTCAATGTTCACAAGGAGGTTGGAAGGGGTAGTGGTGTAAGTATTCACTCTTTACTTGATTTTGTGTGGAGAGCGGACTATTTGCAGAAGCTAGTTTCGCAAACTAAAATTTAAATCCATTTTATGCAGACAATGACTAGTGTCCCTCGGGAGCATTTCGAGGGACAGCATTTTTATTAACTGTTGGCTAAATAACCACTAATTTGAGGGCAAGTCAGTGGTTACAAAAAAGCATGAATTGGTATTTTTTCTATTGCTTCGTACGATGCAAGATCTGCTACAGATCAAAGAGTTATTTTTTCTGAACTTATAACTCTTCTATATTTGCTAAATGATTCAGATCAGATAAGATGAATCAGATCAGTAGTGCTATTCTGTAATAACATTTTCGTATGTCGACAGTCGAATCCGAGGTGAGTTTCAAATTAAGACCTTTATATTGTGTACAATAAAGCTCATTTTGTGAGTTTTGTCACTCAGGTGAAGCTCGATATCGAAATAGTTATTTACAGAATAGACTAGCTGATAAGAAAGTAGAAATTAGGCTTTACTTTAGTAACATTGACTTTGTATTTCATTTTTTCATTTTAAATCCTGTTTAGACAAAATACTAACGAAAAATTCTCCATATTTCAGATGCACCTGTCTGGTGATGGAGTATGGAAAGTGGACAAAAACACCAGATTCGTTGCTGGAGGTAACTTAGAGAAGACCTTTGGACATAACAAGCCTCAAGTTGGACTGGAAGCTAAAATTGAACATGACTTTTAAGAAATTTCAAGTAAAAGACTGCTTCTGTACAGTTAGATAAGTCATCAAATCATTTGACAGTGATAGTAGCTTAGTGCTTTTTTCAGTTAGAATTATCCAGATGAAGTCATCGTTAGAATCTCCTTTTTCTGCATTTATGTTCATTATATAATATGTAGGTAACTTGGTTGTGTTCTTTACTGTATTATTTATATCTACTAAACATTTAGGTTAGAATGTGTCAAACTGTTTTGTATTGTAAACAGACTATTATATACCTACTCAAGACTTGTATTAAATTGTAAATATTTTATGATAGTTTTTGTAAATAAAATCTATTTTATATTAAACGATTTCTTTTCTTTACACCTCCTTTGTTGTTTCTATGTTTGTTGTGTGACCCGTGTCCACTTCGTTAGGCAGTATTATGATACTCACAAATAACGTGGCTTTCTATTGGTATGAAGAAGAATTTCAAAATCGTTCAGTAGATTCAGAGATTACCCCTTACAACGTCACAAACTCACAAACCTCAAATCGCAAATGTACAGTAGCTTAATGAGTAGCAATAGGTGCTTGTTTGTTTCCTCAATGCAAGGAAAGATATGTCAAGCAGTCATTTGTGAAACATTAGTGAAACGAACATATTACATACATACTGAAACTGAGACAAAAAAAAAAGTGATAAACTGGTTATTGTAAGGCTATGATTGAACTTGTGTGTGTTTGAGGTAGCTTAGCAGTACCGTTATGCTTTTTTCATCTCGATTTCTAAAGTTCGTGTGTTTAATAGTTTCTCCTTGTTTTTTCTCAATTTATTTGGGGGCGGCACGGCATGTTTTAACTGTCAATTTATCTCTATTTGCCGTTCTCTAAATAGTCACCTGCTATCTATATCATTCTCTACACCATACATCGTAACTGGAAAGTTCGTAGTATCTTTAAATTCATGCAACAAGGCAACCCACATCAACCAATTTTAACCACCAACCTGAGTTACTGTGATCTTTATTGCAGCGACCCTTCAATCCCAAGAGTCTCTCCACACTTATCTACATACATACATACTCTCACTTCTAAACTTATTTAATTATTCAACCGTCGCTCGGGGATGCTCGTGGATAGTCGGGCGCGCTCGGGAAACTGCAAAACTTTGATAATTACTAGCATTCCGAGCGGAGGAATTGTTTGTTTTTGTTGCAGCGATGTTGGTAAGAGTATGTTTGAAGTAGAATAAAATTGCATAATGCATCATTCTCTGTAGTCGATAGCTGTTCTTTGATAAAATACCTAGATATTCAGCTGAAAGATGTTAAGAGGGCTATTACATTTTTTCTTGGATTTGGCGTTTGACTCGAATTTTGCTGTGTGATTATGGTTTATATGTAGCCACAAATTTAATAAAAATATATGGACAAGAAATTTTGATTCTTTTACTTGGGAGTGCTTTAAATAAATAATTCAATTTGTTTACGTAAATTAATAAAAACCTTGGCTCTGCAAAGGATGTTTCATACAATTTTACTTTAGGCATCTTTGATGCTTTTTTGCATCGAAGATATAATAATATTATCATTAATAAAAATGTTTATGTTATAACTGTATCTTTTCCTTTGGAGTGCTTTATTCAATTTATTATGTTTCATACAGTAAAACACCAAAAAGAATTCCGTAAAACAGAGAGTTACTGATTCTGACACTAGGGTGTGTGGGGTCGTTAGACCTTAGACCCACACGATAAGAAGAGACAGATAATTTTTCTTCCGAAATTATATTTTTTTTTTTCTATAAAAATATAATCCAAATTCAAACAAAAAGTAACTAATAACTATGGTTACCATGTCACCTTGCTTGAAAAAATTGTCTATTTAAATGTAAAACAATATTTTTAAACAATTGCGTCAGCGCTACAATCACTCTAAATCTCCGGAAACGCGTTCTGTAGCTTTAGTCCGGGCCAAGCGCTCGATTTTGTAAGTTCTGAACATAGGCATGTCGCCGCATCGACTGGTTCCGTACGTTTCACCAGGTCTACTTTGTACGAGGGATTCTAGTGTTTTTTTTTTACTATATATAGGCATACGTTTGACCACAATCTCACCTCATGGTAAGCGATGATGCGGTCGAAGATGAAGCACATTTGCCTAGAAGCAACCTATTCACTTTTGTCTTAAAGACTTCCAGGTTGTAGCTATCTGGAAATACAGACTCTGGCAGGGAATTCCACTCCTTAGCTGTACGCACTATGAATGTGTTCCCAAAACGTTAAGTGCGTGTCGGTGGGATGTCCACCATGTACCGGTGGCGCATCGCCGTTCGTCTTGTGGTTCGATGATGGAACGGGCTTGGCGGAATTAAATCATGCAATTCCGTCGCACACTCCCCAAAATGCAAGCGATAGAAAACCGACAGGCCAGCAACTCGGCGCCGATGCTCAGGACTTTGGAGCTTCGACTCAACGAGCCTGTCATTACCGATGATCCTCTTGGCTCGTTTCTCAATTGACTCAAGGGCATCAAGGGTGTTTCCGTTACGCGCATGCTACAACAGAACCTTCTGGCTGCATCGGTCATCCATTTTGTAAACAATACTTTATAGCTATGCCTTCTGGAATTTTAATATTTGCAGCCCAACCTGTACCTTGGTTCCCTCTTCATTTTATACTGTAAATATCTGGCTACCTTTTCTTAGGTGGATGCCAACCTAGTTTCCTATTCCACTTTGATTAGATCTTGCAAGCACTATCAAAGTGCACTTTGGTTTAATACATGTAGCCTTTGACCATGTCAATACAATTAAAACGCTCCTGAGTTAGATCCACGATTTTTACCCATTTGTAGGGTTGCCTGGCGTCCGACTAAAGTTGAACATAAATGTAGTTAGTGTTTTGTGCATTTCCGGGCAAATTAGACCGTGTCCGGCCCACCACGATGGTTACATCTTGTTTGGTTGTGGAGTTTTTATGGCCACCTTCCAGCAGTATCATCAGACCAGCTCCAGAATACTATGTAGTTGCATTGTCTCCAAATTTTATGTTCTTTTATAATTTTTATTTAAATACTAGCACTTCGCCCGCGACTTCGTCTGCGTAGACTTTAGAGGTGGCGCGCAACTTCCTTGTCGCATATTCTCATTCTCGGAAATTCATCGTCATGATTCTATATTCTGATATTTTGTGAGTCTTTACTGTCCGTACTTTCAGCTCCGGAACTACTTCGACATGTTTCTGGTATTCTGGTACTTGTTAGTCTATAGCGCTCATAACTCCAGCCCAGACAAACTTCGATATGTTTCGATTCTCTTGGTATTTTTAAATGCTGCCAGCTTCGGAAATACTTCGACATGTTTCTGGTTTCCTGGTACTTGTGAATCTTTAACACTCACAATCCTCGCCACGAAAATACTTCCGCTAGTTTCTGGTCTCCTGGTACATAATGAATCTTTAGCGCTCATAATTCCTGCCTGGGAACAACAGCCCCCTTTTTCAAGCGCGGAAATATTTCGACATGTTTATGGCCTCCTGGTACTTATGAATCTTTAGCATGCACAATCCTAGCCCCGAAAATACTTCAATTTGTTTCTGGTCTCCTGGTACTTTTGAAATCTTTCCGGTCACAATTCCAGCGCCGGAAATATTTCAACATGTTTCTGGTCTCCTGGTACTTGTGAATATTTAGCGATCACAATTTCAGGCAAAAAAATACTTTCACATGTTTCTAGTCTCCTGTTGTTTGTGAATCTATGGTATTTACATTTCCAGGCCGGAAAAAACATCGACATACATATTTCTGTTTGACTGTTAAAAAGTTAAATAAGAAAAATTCAAGCCTAAAAATACCATCGTTCTGTTCTCCTGGTACTTGTGAATCTGTAGCGCTCATTATTCCAGCCACGAAAATACTTCTACACATATCTGATCACCTGGTGCTTTAGAATCTTAACTGCTCAAAATTCCAACCCTAGAAATACTTCGTCATGTTTGTGGTCTCCTGGTACATAATGAATCTTTAACGCCCCGGAAAAAATATCACATTAATCTGTTGTTTTGGTAATTTTGAATCCTTTCCGCTCATATATCTAGCGCGGAAATATTTTGACATCTTGCTGGCTTCCTGGTACTTATGAATCTTTAGGATTCACATACTTTTCTCCGAAAATACTTCGACAGGTTTCTGGTGTCCTGGTAATTTTGAATTCTAACCGGTTATAATTCCAGTGCCGGAAATAATTTGACATGTTTATGGTCTCTTGGTACTTCTGAATCTTTAGCGCTCATAATTTCAGCCAAAGAAATACTTCTTCAACATGTTTCTGGTCTCCTGTCACATGTGAATCTAGCGTTTACAATTCTAGCCCGGAAAAATCTTCAAAATACATATTTCTGTTCGACGTAAAAAAAAAAAAATATTCTAGCCCAAAAATACTATAACATCGTTCTGTTCTCCTCGTACTTGTGAATCTTTAACGCTCCCAATTTCAGCCCCGAAAATATTACGACATGTTTCTGTTCTCCTGGTACTTGTGAATCTAAAGTACTAAGGCAGCAGAAGCGCTGGGTTTCCACTTCCTCTTCTGTCTCCATTAGGTCATGCCTTTTACCGGGATAAAAAGTAGCCTATGTTTGATTCCAGGATGTGGAATATATGTGTGCCAAATTTCATCCAAATCCGTTCAGCCATTTTTGCCTGATTGAGGCACAAACAAACAAACATACAAACATACAAACATTCACATCCTACTAATATTATAAACTAGCACTTCGCCCGCGACTTCGTCTGCGTAGACTTTAGAGGCGGCGCGCAACTTTGTCCCTTATTCTCATGCTCGGATATTCACCTTCATGATTCTTTTCTGCTAGTTTGCGAGTCTTTACTGTCTGTACTTTCAGCTCCAGAACTACTTTGACATATTTCTGGTATTCTGGTACTTGTGAATCTTTAGCGCCCCAGAAAAAAACTTCGAAATGTTTCGGTTCTCCTGGTATTTTTAAATGTACCACACACAAGTCCAGCTCCGGAAATACTTCAAAATGTTTCTAGTATCCTAGTATTTGTGAATCTTTTACACTCATAATTACAGCCCGGAAAAAACCGTTCTGTTCTCGTGGTACTTTTGAATCCTTACCACTCAAATTTCCAGCGCCTGAAACATTAAAACATGTTTCTGGTCTCCTAGTACTTGTGAATCTTTAGCGCTTATAATTCCTGCCGGAAATATAATTTGACATGTTTTTGATCTCCTGCTATCAAGGTGTGAATCTGTAGCACTCATAATCACAGCCCCGAAAATACTTTGACATATTTCTAATCTCTTTGTACTTTTGAATCCTAACTGCTGTTAACTCCAACCCTGGAAATATTTAGACATGTATCTAGTCTCCTGGTACATAATGAATCTTTTACGCTCATAATTCCTGCCCGGAAAAAACCTCCACATTTTTCTGTTGTCCTGGTACTTTTGAATCATTACCGCTCATAATTTTTGCTCCGGAAATATTTCGACATGTTTCTGGTCTCCTGGTCCTTTTGAATTTTTTGCATTCACAGTCTTAGCCACGAAAACACTTCGACATGTTTTTAGTCTCCTGGTACATAATGAATCTTTAGCGCTGATAATTCCAGCCCGGAAAATACTTCAACATTTTTCTGTTCTCTTGATACCTTTGAATCCTAGTCGCTCACGATTCCAGTGCCGGAAATATTACGACATTTTTCTGGTCTCCTGGTACTTGTGAATCTTTAGCGCTCACAATTTCGGCCAGAAAAATACTTTGACATGTTTCTAGTCTCCTGGTACTTGTGAGTCTATAGCATTTACAATTACAGCCCGGAAAAAAACATCGACATACATAGTTCTACTTTACTGTTAAAAAAAAAACAAAAAATATTCTAGCTCAAAAATACTGTTTCATCGTTCTGTTCTCCTGGTACTTGTGGATCTGTAGCGCTCATTATTCCAGCCCCGAAAATATTTCTACATGTATCTGATCTCGTGATGCTTTTGAATCCTAACTGCTCACAATTCCAACCCTGGAAATACTTCGACATATTTCTGGTCTCCTGGTACATAATAAATCTTTAGCGCTCATAATTCCTGTCCGGAAAATCTTTCACATTTCTATGTTTTTTTGGTACTTTTGAATCGTTACCGCTCATATTTATAGTGCGGAAATATTTCGACAAATTTCTGGCCTCCTGGGAATCTTTAGCATTCACAATCCTAGCTCCGAAAATACTTCGACATGTTTCTAATCTCCTGGTACTTTTGAATTCTAACCGGTCACAATTCCAGCGCCGGAAAAATTTCGACATGCTTATGGTCTCCTGGTACTTGTGAATTTTTAGCGATCATAATTTCATCCAAAGTAATACTTCAACATGTTTCTGTTCAGCTGTCACATGTGAATCTATAGCGTTTACAATTCCAGCCCGGAAATAACTTCAACATTCATATTTATGTTCGACGGTAAAAAAAAAATATTCTTGCCCAAAAATACTTTAACATCGTTTTGTTCTCCTGGTAATTGTGAATCTTTAGCGCTGCCAATTTCAGCCCCGGAAATACTGCGACATGTTTCTGTTCTCCTGGTACTTTTGAATCTGAAGTACTAAGGTAGCAGAAGCGCTGGGTTTCCACTTCCTCCTCAGTCTTCGTTAAGCGTTGCCTTTTACCGGGATAAAAAGTAGCCTATGTTTGATTCCAGGATGTGAACTATATGTGTGCCAAATTTCATCCAAATCCCTTCAGCCATTTTTGCGTGATTGAGGCACAAACATACAAACATACAAACATACAAACATACAAACATACAAACATACAAACTTTCACATTTATAATATTAGTAGGATGTGAAAGTTTGTATGTTTGTATGTTTGTATGTTTGTATGTTTGTGCCTCAATCAGGCAAAAATGGCTGAAGGGATTTGGATGAAATTTGGCACACATATAGTTCACATACTGGAATCAAACATAGGCTACTTTTTATCCCGGTAAAAGGCATAGCCTAATGGAGATTGAGGAGGAAGTGGAAACCTAGCGCTTCTGCTGCCTTAGTACTTCAAATTCACAAGTACCAGGAGAACAGAAACATGTCGTAGTAATTCCGGGGCTGAAATTGACAGCACTAAAGATTCACAAGTACCAGGAAAACAGAACGATTTTAAAGTATTATTGGGCTCGAATATTTTTTGTTTTTTTTTTAACAGTCGAACAGAAATATGTGGGTTGAATTTTTTTCCGGGTTATAATTGTAAACGCTATAGATTCACATGTGACAGGAGACCAGAACCATGTCGAAGTATTTCTGTGACTGAAATAATGAGCGCTAAAGATTCACAAGTTGCAGGAGACCATAAACATTTCGAAATATTTCCGGCGCTTGAATAGTGACCGGTTAGAATTCAAAAGTACCAGGAGACCAGAAACATGTCGAAGTATTTTCGGGGCTAGGATTGTGAATGATAAAGATCCATAAGTAACAGGAGACCAGAAACATGTCAAAATATTTCTGCGCTATATATGTGCGGTACGGATTTAAAAGTAACAAATCAACAGAAAAATGTGGAAGGTTTTCCCGGGCAGGAATTATGAGCGCTAAAGATTCATTATGTACCAGGAGATCAGAAACATGTCGAAGTATTTCCAGGGTTGGAATTGTGAGCGGTTAGGATTCAAAAGTACCAAGAGATCAGAAACATGTCGTTGTATTTTCGGGGCTGTAATTATGAGCGCTACAGATACAAAAGTAGATACCAGGAGACCAGAAACATGGTTTATTGTTTCCGGCGCTAGAATTTTGAGTGGTTAGGATTCAAAAGTACCAAGAGAACAAAAACAGATAGCGGTTTTTTCCGGGCTGTAATCACGCTAAAGATTCACAAGTACCAGGATACCAAAAACATGTCGAAGTATTTCCAAAGCTTGAATTATGAGTGGTTTGCATTTAAAAATACCAGGCGAACCGAAACATATCGAAGTTTCTTCTGGGCTGGAGTTATGAGCGAAAGATTTACAAGTACCAGAATACCAGACACATGTCAAAGTAGTTCTGGGGCTGAAAGTACGAACAGTAAAGACTCACAAACTATCAGAATAAAGAATCATGAAAATGAATTTCCGAGAAGGAGAATATGGGACAAAGAAGTTGCGCGGCACCTCTAAAGTCTACGCAGACGAAGTCGCGGGCGAAGTGCTAGTTTATAATATTAGTAGGATTAAAAAATGTTAATTATTTGTAGGTATAGTTTGACGCAATAATGTAATTTTAGTGTTTGAAATATACCTGCATCTGTCACCACACCACTGAATTTATCACTGTGTATTTCGATTTCTGACTTTGATCTTCTATTTTTTTTTGTGTAGTTTAACATTTTTACAATAAGATAGATAAGTACAAATATCATAGGTACAACATACTGTACGCTTTGGGAAATACCAACTTATCAAATACTTTTTAAATTTGTTAAGCAAACAAAACAAAACAAAGAAGATGTAAAAGAAAGAAATGTTATGATGAAATGGATTTTATTTACAAAAACTTGCATCGTAATATATTTACAATTTAAACAAATCTTAAGTACTATTTACAATATAAAACAGTTTGGTACATTCTATCTTAAATGATATAAAGAAATAAATAATACATTAAAGAACACAATCAAGTTACCTACTTATTATAAAAGGAACATAAATGCAGAAAAGGGTGTATCTAATAATAACTGTAAAAAGCTACATCTAGAAAATTCTGCTTTAAAAAGGTCTAAGCGACTATGACTATTAATTGATTGAATGACTTATCTAACTGTACAGTAGCATTATTTTACGCTACAATTCTTAAAAGTCGTGTACAATTTTAGCTTCCAGTCCAACTTGAGGCTTGTCATGTCCAAAGGTCTTCTGCAAGTTACCTCCAGCAACAAATTTGGTGTTTTTGTCAACTTTCCATACTCCATCACCAGACAGGGTCATCTGAAAAGTAGAGAATATTTTGTTAGTCATTTGTGTTATTTTTCATTCATCTTTTCTTTTGCCTTGCTACTCGTAGATCCTCTAGAATTCAGTCTAATTCAGCATATTTCAAAAGTTGTCAGTTATAAAAAGTAAAGTACTTCGATATGATATGTATATTAAGGAGTTTTAATAGGAAAATATGCCAATTAATGCTTTTTTGTAACCAATGACTAGAGGGCTACTGTACTGTTTCAACCATTGTATGTGAACCATGACAAGTGTTCCGCTGGAGTATTTGGCTTAAATATGACAGTTTTAGTCTTGGAAACCGGCTTACCGACTCAAAGGGTTCGCTATCTCGACAGAATCTAGCTAAAAGTGAATACTTACACCACTACCACCTCCAGATTCCTTATGGACATCTAGAGAAACTCTAGCGTTGTCGTTAGCATTATTCCAGTTGAACTTGGTGCCCAACACACTGCTGTCACCAGCAGGACCCAGAACTCTTTCTCCATACGCTTCTCCTTGGAAACGACCGCGCTGGTCATTGAATATTTCTCCTTGGTAACCGCCTCGGCCCTGAAAAAAGATGCTTTGGTTAGAAAAATGTCTAGAAATAATCATTGTCATCGTGTTCATGTACTGCTGTTATAGTCTTCTGTAACTTTCTCTTATTTCAGTATATAGTTTTGCTAATTATTTATGTTATGTTTTGACTTATGACTAATCATTTTCATCGTTTTCCTGTATCGAAGGTTATTTTCTTTCATACATTTCTCTTACTTCAGCGTAAGCGCTATATATATATACATACTATACATATGTACCTATAATTGAATATTCATGTTATGACTTATGACTAAATCTTATGACTTCACTTTTCGAATGTAGTGTTCGATGCTGAAATAAGATGGTGCTATTTACTTTTGTATCGCTCCATCTTTCTCTTGAACTAGAGGTATTCTATGATATTTACTTTGAACAATACAGAGACCAGAAAATTTAAACATTTTCTGCAGTAACTGAACTGTTCTGTGGTAAGATTCTTTTTTTTCACAAATATCCTATGAGGTAAAGAATAGCTGATACGATGATTTGAAAGACTGTCCCGAATGTACTGACTTCTATTAATATCGTCTCTCACACAGGTTCTTTAAACCTATGAATACTAAATAGTAAGGGTCTCTAAAGATATACTCACAAATAATCCAGCATCATTGCTGCCCAAAGTGCCATAGATTTTGCCCCCACCAACGTTACGTGCAAAATGCAAGTGTTTTAAAAACTCGTTTTTATCCATTCCAGGGAGCTCATAGACATCAGCGTACGCACAAGCCGCGAGGGCAGCTAAACACAAGAGAACTGTGGACTGCATGGTGAACTGAAATGCGAAGAAGATATAGTTAGCACAGAGTTCTTGAACAGATTTTTTCTTCTGTTTATCTTTCTTTTATGTTGCACCTGTCATGTTCTGTTTTTGCACCGCGCTAAGGTCGACTAGTAGAAAATGTTCACTTGGTTTTTGTCCTCTATATTAGTCACTGGACGTAGCAAACTACTTGTTTTACATGGAGCGCACATGAATTGTCTATCCGACCGCCACAACCCAGTAACTGGGTAGCACGATACCCCTTCGCTTTGGCTTGGCTTGGCTTGGCTTGACTAGGCTTGGCTTGGTTTTATTGGCTTCTGTCTCACCGTTATGACAGTCAAAGTTCTACGAATGAGAGCATGGATCAACGAAGCAGGGAAGAATCTTGGTATGATAAGATACTTACCTGTCTACGAACCGACCGACCACGGTATTTGCCATTTCTCTCACCACCGGGCGAATAAAAGAGTGATGCAACTTGTACAAATTTTTACCGGCTGGTAATTGAGGCCTTAACCTTGAAAATCAACGCGTGCAGCTGTTATCATTTAGCCACGAGCTGCTTTGAAGACTGATGGCACCAAAAGGGTGTTTTGTGCCTATTTACTATACTTACATACCCGTACTATTGTAAAATACACACCTTATTGCAACTGTTTCTTCTTCTTTCCACAGGGACCTGTTGCAAACTGTGTCTTCCTCAATCCCGAGTCCATCATTTATACTAGCTTCAGTTTCTGAGGTGAATCCCTGGACCGAGAGGCAAGGGGACTTATTTGAAATGACGTCGTGAGTTATGCGGAGTTCATTTATTTTTAATTGAGCGATTCATTTTGTTACGGGATTATTGGACGGTAGCGTGTGTGGCTGCGTGTATTATCATAGTAGTACGAAGATAAGATTGAGTAGTAACGTAGTAACGAACGAATACAGCACGCCTGTTATAGAATATGGGATAGTCAGAGGTGTTTTGTGTTATTTTAAATAGTTCCCACATTTAGCCAGTTGTTTGAGTTTTCAATATTTATCCTACAATTTTTATTTTGTTTGTTTTTGGCCGGCAAACCAAGACTCCGAAAATACTAACACATGATACCATGTTAAATGCTGTAATATCAATCATTAGTAAATTACTTGATATGATATAATATAATCGAAGCAACTGATTCCATTAATAAGGCTTTTAAAGGAATGCATCGTAAATGCATAGAAACTAACTGAGAAACCAAGCCAATGACCTAGCCTGGACATTGATCGTAACTGTTCAATCAAATTATTATGCAATACCAAAACTTATAAAAAAGTATCGAAATTACTGTTTCAAAACCCGTAGGGTCAACAAAGCTATTCGTATTCTGTATACAATGTTTATTTCTAATGTGTGCATTATATTTTTTTAAGCTTTTGACATACTTACGAGTGTGTTGTACAATAATTGTCTACTCAGCACACTCACAACATTGTTTAATAGTAGTTGTAAGTTAGCTGCCTGCATACCCAATAGCTTTTTTGACTGTACAAAAATTATTAATATCTGTAAAAGTCATAAATAAGATCATGAAATATGAGTAAGCAGTTTTCTTATAGCAGCTGTCAAACAAAGATTATCCCAGACGCCAAACTTATTTATCTCATAACTTGGTACATTACGTGTTGCCATGCCATACCTTTCTGATGACGCGTGACGTCACGTTTTAGAACTTTTTCAAACGCAAAAAAAAATGTGATGTTGTTTTGTCTTTTTGCAATCAACGGAGTATGAAATCTAAACTAGTAATAGCTGTACTGGATTATTTCTTTGAAATAGGTTCATTAAACTAACGGCTTGGTGTTTAGGAATTCCCCTTTGTTGGGTTTCGGTTGGAGCAGTTTCTATTAGTAAATAATTCTACTTTACCTATTTATAATCGTTTGTCTACTTGATCTTGTCACTACAGTGCTATATGAAGACTGCTCGTTGTTACACCATTCTATTTTTAGGCTCCTAATTTACTGTACTGTTTCTGTGGTAAACAATATAGAGTATTTCAGGTATTACTTTAGTTCGTATCCGGCATCATAGATGTCGCTACAACGTTAGTTGTAGCTATTTAGTATGTGGCGGTATTGATGCCTCGAAAAATTTAACATTGAATAAATAATAACACTGGGAACGATATCGGTAAAAAACAAAAAAGAATCAAGACAATACTTGGTCAGGTAGTTACCGATAGGTACTCATCTCGATGTCGATTACTAACTTAATTGGCCCCTATATGTATACCTACCATACAATATCAACATAATCATCAGCTGTTAACACTCTTATCAGAAACAAAATTAGCCCAGAAACACCCCTTTATTTATCTCATCTCAGCGTATCTCACGACATACCAAAATAATAAACATTAAACGTGTTAATTACAACTGCAACGATAACAAGGTCACACGCGGTCACCTTTGTTGATAAGGGGGATTACTTCTGAAACCGATTCACCTTTGTTTGACAGCATCTGAGCCATAGACCACGGAAGGTCGCACGCCGGCAGCGACTATAATATAGGTAGTCCTTACCGCCAACTTACTGCAGTAAACATAGCCACCTACTGGGCCCAATTAATTTAAGAAGTTAGCTTAATAGTTAAATAAAAGAAAAAGAAAACAGCGAACTTATTAGCGACATGGTGACTTTATCACTTAAGATGTTATAAAAAAAAAACATTTTCCGCTAAATGTAGCTTACGATAAATTGGTGGTGAGGGCTTGATAAATATTTTACCTAGCTTTTACTCAACTATGTTTGGGTCGGCTTCCGCTCTAAGGCCGCGGACACGAACTCAGCGGGCAACGAGCGGCATGCCCGGGCATGCCGGGCATGCGGGCTGTTAACCTCCACAACTCAGTAACTTAAAGGACACGATACCCCTTGGCAAGACTACTGTTAGATTTTTTGGCTTCTAACTACCTTCATAGATAGTAGAAGCCAAAAAATCTGACACTAGTCTGGGCGTCATCGTCCAGAGATCTAAAAATTACTGCCGGGACCACAAGCTTATCACACTTCCCGTGGCGCGGAGTGGTGAAAAACCAATACACATCAAGACTCTTCCAGTTTGTATAAGTAATGGATATTCCTATCCACTTGAAGATCGACCCATGCCGATATTTTTAATTAGGCACAAAGGTACTGGTAGGTGCCCGCGTAAATGCACTGAACACAACTTTCGGCTACCAAAGTCATAGACAAAATTGTCACGGGCCGACAATTCTTTGAGTGAAAGGTGACACTCACTATCATTCTTGGTTTGTATGGAAGGGTTGACAATGCCGTTTCTAGCAGGATATCTGCAAGAGGTTACTGATTTCGCAGATCAGGTGGTAGATGGGATCTGGTCTGGAGTGGCGACTATGTACCTATGTATGGAAGACACAGCGTTGGAAGGCCTCCCACAATGCAGTGTACTGATGTCGTGGGAATCTGCTGGATGCGAGACCCACTGGACTGGTCGATGTAGCAACACTTGTGGGAGGCCTATGTTCAGTAGTGGACGTCTTTCGGCTGAAATGATGATGATAAAATATATCTGGCAGTGCCCGCCGAAGAGTCTCCGTGTTCTGTGGTCTGAGTCACGATAAACGTGCCTAATAAATGTTCTCTCGGGGAATATTTTTGGCTTTTGTGTTTTGTTTTCCTTGTTCTATTTAGTACTCGTAGTTGACTGTTATTGTTTTAGTGAGAGGTGATTCTGCAAATTATTGTTCTTGAATGTTACACTTGAATGTCACTTTGGCTGTATTTTGTATGTTTTGGAGAAAAGGTGGTCTCACTATGCCTATATCAGCTGTAATAGCTCTACTGATTAATGATTTCATCATGAAGCCTCTGCCTATAGGCGTAATGGAACTATGCGACAAGCACACGTTTTATTTAAATTGATCTACAGGTATCTCTAACCTCTTATCCGCAATGGTAATAATAACTATAAAAAGATAATTCTGAATTTGGTTGTTAATAACCACAATGATCAATCAACTAATTAGTGGCATGTGTGTGTGCCCTGCGGCACGATGGATCGATGATTTAAAGAACGTAGCTGGCAGCGGATGGATGCGGACTGCTCAAGACCGGGATGGTTGGTGGTCTTTGGGGGAAGCTTTTGTTCAGCAGTGGACGGCAATTGGCTGAAATGATGATGATGATGAATTTATTAGTCTGCCTCGCGGTTTTCCAACAATTTAGTCGGCTTTCAGTTTAACTTCATGCACCATACCAGACCATACAAGTACCATTACACTTTATGTACCGTGCACTTATTTACCATGCAGGTCAGATAGGCCTTTAGCCTGACCTGTACGGTCCAGTTATAACAATGTCATAGCCTCCTCTCCCTCCACTACTAAAAAACATCTATGTAGTTGTTTTTCCAATAAGTCGATCAAAAATTTATTTCGGTAGTAACCCACAATTCGTCTACCTTGAGACAGGCCTTCCTTTTTGCCAACATCCCAAATGTAGTCCAAATTCTGACCATATTTGCCGTGAATCCCCAAAACGCATATGTCCCGAATCCCCCACTCCCAAACTTTCCCGTGCCATAATTCACAGGCTATCACCCAAAATCTACATCACAGCTTACAAAACATTCACTATGCCAACCACTACTATTGCGACTATACAATAATTAAGCAGTTTACGTAACATTATCGGTTTGGCATAAAAGCTGCTGTGTATTAATAATGAAATATGGACGTACTGTTCTAATTAATCTGTGGGGATGGTTCGCGTTATTTTGGGTTAATAATAGTCAGACGATTGGCTGATGGTCGATTTATTGTGTTTTTGGCCGATATAAACTGCCAATGTGATCTGAAAGACTGGCACTCGACGTCTTCAATAGTGGCCAGGGCGTACCAGAAGACGCAGTGTTGGAAGGCTTCCCCCATATAATGTTTATTATATGTATGGCCTCCCCTCAAGGTAGGATCTCATTGACCTAGCGAGAATTGCGGGAGTCTGCTGGATGGGCGACGCACAGGATTGGACGATAAGGCGATGCTTGGGGAAATCTAATATCCAACAGAGGACGCTTTTCGACTGAAATTATAATGATGATCTACGTATTCACAGCATATGGAGACGGATGCATTGCCAGCCTAAGGATGTATCGTATATCGTTTCCGAGTTTATATCACAAACTGTTCAACGAGATGTCGTAAGTTGTTCCCTCACCTTTTGCATTTACAATTGGTTTACTTATAGATAGTTACTACCCCTAAGTACAATACTCTCTCTGGTAGTGTTTGAAGTTTTGAATGTTAATGCTCATTGACAAACAATTAAAAAACACTCCATTTCATGCTGTCCCCAGGGAATAAACCAACGTCCTCCTTATTAATATCCTGCAACATTTACCACGTATCGATATCAAAACATAGGAACAGTTCGGAACATTAGACAGGTACATAATATACTGGTACATACTGTATCTAGCAGTAAATTTGGGCGTTCGCCAAATGCAATGCTCATCCATTATGTTGACTCGGCACTGCACGGGAAGTGGTGCGGTTTCGTTGTCGTACTGCACGACATTTTAGAGTACTTTAAGAGGCTATTAGGTGTTAAAGACTGCTATAATAATAAAACTGTCATAAAACAATTAGATATCATCCCGCTTAGCTGATTAACAGAGGTTTATGGTGACTGTCAAGTTATTTAATGTTTAGTGGTTAAAGACGTTCACTCTGGACAAACTCTCCCAGCCAGCGGACTCGCGCAGGCTTTATCAACTCGAGGGTCAATTCTACTTTTTAAACAACATTCGCATTTTTATGTCAAACTGTCAAAAAATACTTAATTTTCATACATTTTTGACAGATTGCGACTAAGATGCTAATACGAATGTTGTTTGAAAATTAATAGAATTGGCACTTGGGTCATCGATTCGTTCATCTTTTTTTCCAATTGATAGGGATACGTTTGACCACTTTCTCACCAGGTGGTAAGCGACGATGCGGTCGAAGATAGAACATGCTTGCCTAGAAGTAACCTATCATCTTGATTAAGTCTTCCAACACTGCTTCATTCAGGAAGAGCCACCATTCCAAAGTCGTTCAGCCTTATCGGCCACTCGCTGTGGTCTGGTTTGCTGGTTCTTTATGTTTTAAAAGACGATAAAAACTCATTTGTTTAAGGTATTTTGACAAGTTACAGTTGACAAAAGTGGGGCGCTGGTTGACTTTGACGACCCATCCCCAAAAATTTACTTAAGACGACTTTGTTCCTCTTTTGCCTCTCAAACCCAAAGCCTCCCTCTCTTTTTCAAGTAAATTTAAGCCTTTCCAGTACCCGAACAATGGACACGCACTTTCTCCACATACAGAGTAAATACAGCTCTCTGGAGTGTGCTCTGTGATTGAAGCATGTTACATGTCCGCTCGGGTCCATTTCACAAAATGCATGGATTTGGGTTACATAGCCCGGCTGGCCTAACGGGCTATGATTTCTAATTATATTGAAGAGTATTTGAGGGTTTTTGATGAAGAGTTTGACCAGGGATGTAGATCGATAGTAATATCTAGGTTCACCTGGCCGCTTACATACGTATTTGTAGTAGTTTTGATCAAACGTATTTCAAAGGTTCAGTTAAAAGCAGCATCAAGCAAGTACTATTTGACGAGCATTTTGCTGAACTGGACCTATTTCGCGTAATCGTGAGGCATTTTTGGAGTGCGTTGAATTTAGATTTTTGTTGCTACACAAAAAAACGAAAAAGACTGCCGAAAACGACTGCGGCAACAAGGCACTCGCTCAGCATGGTGTTTTGCCATAGACACGGCGCAGATTTCAATAGTCAGCCTATAAAATATCATATACGGGAACCAACACTTTTTTTTTAAGGATGGGAAATCGTCAAATGACTCCTCCAGCTCTGGGTGAAGCAGCAGGGAGTGTCAGACTCTTACTGACTAAAACTCATCCGTGTTCCTCCTAATGCCCTTTGCGTTCCAGGACGGCGAGCCACCCAATGCTCGCCGTCTGCAGGCCCGCGCCTACGGTGGCCGGAAATCGCTCTGCGACTCCCGACGCCCGGGGCGTCTTCTTCTGTTGCGGTGGCTGGAGCGTGAGATTCCCCTCTCTCTCACGCGTTCGGCCTCCTCCTTTGCTAGCAATACTGCTTCGCAGAAGGAGGTGACCGCTTCCCATGTCTCCTCGCTCCGGACCATGGATTGAACCAGGGCCGGACGCGAGAGGTCGCCGCCGCCGATCGCTTCGACGAGGATACGGCGGTGTTCCGCCCAAGCAGGGCAGACCTGTACCGTAAGCTCCACCGTGTCTTCCGGGACGGGAACCATCCCTGGTGAGTATTTCTTGAATGGTTAAAACATTTTTAAATAGCGACAGTTTAATAAAATATAAGGTACTTAAAGTATGGTGTGAGTTACTATAAAACAAAACAACAATAGTATACGAAATATAATACAGTACAGTTCCGTTTGCTACGAAATCATAACGATAAGATAAACGGCAACATTCATCTGAATACTGCAATTAAGTGCTACGACGTAGCACATATATAATTATTAGAGATGCCATGAAAAGTGATTTTGCGAAAGCCGAATACCAATTATAGCCGAATATTCGGTGACCGTACATTGCGCGTTCCGACCATCATTGAAATAAGTGCGAAAACTATGCCGCCGCGCGCCGTGGGCGTATTTGTTTCATTTGCGCGTAAGTCATGTCACGCGACACGCATTATTTGTTAATTTTTACATCAAAGGTTCAAATTTGGTATTCGGTATTCGGCCGAATGGTATGCAATAGGGAACGTGTAAGGCGTTGACTATGCCATCTAGTGTCGCATATTCGAATCTTTGGGGTTCACAATACTTAACAATGACGCTTCTGTGCACGCTCTGTTTAGGGGAACGTTTACAAAGTAGACTGTGCCATCTAGCGTTACCATTTCGAAACTTATAGGTAAAAAAATTAACTTGACAATGACATTTCTGTGCTGCCACCTATAGTTTCTTTACGTTCCCTATATTTGGCCGACTACCGAATAATAAATAAAGTAGCGGAATAGGCCGAATACCGAATAGTTGCCGAAAATTCGTGACATCTCTAATAATTATGTTCCAGCGTAGAACTTACGAGTATATGTATCTACCAGCTATATATATGTAATTCTGTGAAATGGACTCGAACCACAACTAACATGCTTCAATCAAAGTACAGCGAGCGCTCCGTGAACTATATATGCACGAGAAGTTCACGTTCCAAATGGAAACTACTGCTAATATAGTGTACAGTTGAGTGTATTAATACGTAGCATCATGTCTGTGTCAATAAGGATGATTTGGTTTTAGGGGTGATTTTTGTCTTGAAAAGATCGCTTTTAGCGATAAGGCCGCCCATTGTGTCACCCTATGTAATGTTTCTCATCTATCTTTTCTGTAACTTATATGGTGTACATAATAAAGAGTATTCTATTCTATTCTATTCTATTCCAGACTAAAATGAATATGATTCTATTTAGCCCGTCAGATTAATATAACATAATATAAGTTTAACAATAATCAAAATGCACATTTAAAACATTGAGGATAGACGGTGACCCCCAAACTAGACATTCGTCCGTATTTTGGGGGTCAGAGTAGCGACATATTACTAGAGACAGGATTGTGCACATTGATTACAAGAAAAAATCATAATTTTAATTCTTATAAACAAACAAACACTTAATACAAAACAGACTATAAAATGCAATCATTTTAAACAACAAAAATAAAAACAAAGATTATCAACTAACAAATCGAAAAGTTTGAGTCCAGTCGGTTATCGGTAAATATTGGTAATTTTTGGTTTATCAAAACTATATTAATTGACGAAGATAAAACGCAACAAATATCAGGAGTTGAGGCTTCAAACAAGTTTTCTACGCACTGTATCGAGTTATTTTTTGTTTACGTGAAAAAAAGTATAAATACGTGTCCAATATTTTTTTGAAATCATTCTGACGGAATAATTCGATTTTTTTAGTCTTCTATCCTATTAAATTCATTTGGACAAGCAGTCAGTACAATTTGAGAATTGGTTGTAATTTCAACTGCGACCATATCATACGCACTATGTGGGTCATGCTGGAAGATTCATTAGGGGTCCCTAATGAATCTTCCAGCATGACCCACATAGTCATAGCATTGGTCAATGCTTCAGATGATAAAAATAATGCTTCATTGAACTTTCACACGCAGATCCAGGCTTATTTTTGTAAGGAACCTGTGAGATCACGTGCAAGATAATATAACAAGTTTGCTAAAACGAACTAGTTTTCCATACCAGTCTATAAACTTATATCCAATCAAGTCTTCTACGGGAAATAAATGTAAGAATTTAGGCTGCCAAATAAGGTTTATGGTATTACAGGTTAAAAGAAAGAAAACATGTATATTCGGCACACACAGATACATTGAGGAACGTAAATAAGGAGACTTAATTTTAAAACAATAACACTGTGACGATGATATGGCTAGAATGGGAGTGATTACTATAATGACGATTATATTCGTGACAATATAAGAAGTCGGATAGACATGTTGCACCGACCCTAAATTAATTGAGATAAAAACAATGACACAGACAGACAGATTCTTTTTTCAACCACTCAGGCTTGTTTCACACGTATTACAACCACACCACACCGTCGCGACATAAGGTGGTCAAGCTGTGAATAGTGTCGCTATAGCTTGTTCCGGTTGCGTTGTGGTACCAACAAAATGTGGATGTATATGCGATATGGCCGGCAGCTAGTTCACGGTGTCGCTGGTTGCGTTGTGGTTGCGACGTGGTTGCGATGTGGTCTGTATCACACACGCGGTCGATATTGACGGCAAAATGTGGTCTGTATGTCCTCTTAATTTTCATACAAGTACTGCTCTCATCTTTGGGACGGATCTGCCAGATACCAGCTTGATGCCCTTGAGTCAATTGAGAAACGAGCCAAGAGGATCATCGGCAATGATAGGCTCGTCGCGACGAAGCTCCAAAGTCTTGAGCATCGACGACGAGTTGCTAGCCTGTCGGTTTTCTACCGGTTGCATTTTGGGGAATGTGCGACGGAATTGCATAATTTAATTCCGCCAAGCCCGTTCCATCATCGGATCACAAGACGAACGGCGATGCGCTACCGGTACATGGTGGACATTCCACCCACGCGCACAAAACTTTTTGGGAACACATGCATAGTACGTTCAGCTAAGGAGTGGAATTCCCTGCCGGAGTCTGTGTTTCCTGATAGCTATAACCTGGGAGTCTTAAAGTCAAGAGTGAATAGGTTACTTGTAGGCAAGCGTGCTCCATCTTCGACCACATCATCGCTTACCATCAGGTGAGATAGTGGTCAAACGAGTGTCTATCATAATATATAGGTAAAAAAAAAAATAAGCGCCCGCCCAAGTGTTGTTGTGGTGTGGTTGTGGTAAATGTGAAGGAGGCCTTATTAGGTAGTAGTCGTGATAAATTAAGTTATCTATAAAATTTCCTTCCTACAAACAAACAGCTCGGAAACAACGCGCTCTGTGATTGTAGCCTGTTCGTCTAAACTATGGTATGGCCAGAAAAGGTGGTGACTATTGTGATCAGAATCATTCTAAACAAAGCGTCACTCTATTTCTATATTCAAAATGCCAAAGTATAAGTATTGGTCACGTGAAATTTCGACAATATCTGTCAATCCCATACATTTTTAATGTTTTGACAGTTCTCGCCACGCTACCGCTGACAGAATGTTACTTATGTAAAACCTTAGTTTGGAATCAATAAAAGGCTTTTTCGCGATTGTATACGAAATACTCCTATTAATTAAAACTATTATAGCTGCTTATGACTTGATAATAAAATAATGACGATTAACAGAGGAATATTATTTGAACAAGAAGTCATGTTGCAACGTCCTCAAATAATTAGAAATAAGAGCATGAAAATGATTAATGATTAATTTGTAATCCTCACCTAGATTTGCACACAATATTTGTACACCCCCTGGCATAACATAGCGCTCTGTTAATCAAACATAAGATCTGTATTTCTTTACCTAAATTAACAAATAATTGAATACTGAACAATGACACAGACAGACGGATTCTTTATTTAACCACTTACTATGTTATGTTCGTGAAAATTTTAGTTATCTGTATTTCTTTCCTACAAACAAAGCAAGTAGATACCTACATATAAAGTGTAAATACAGCTCGGAAACAGCGCGCTCTGTGATTGTAGTCTGTTCGTCTAAACGTCCGTCGAACTCGAACGGAAACATATCAAGGATTTGGGTTACATGGTGCAGTACTCGAATTGTTTCAGAATTTGATTCCGAATTTGGAGCATGAATTTCATTTAGATGTTGATGGTGGAGCTCCGTATCGAATTTGTTGATGGGTACATTTATTTTTGTTTTTTTCTTGAGTGTCATATAAGATCAATATTGAGCCGATCATAATAATAATTATATACAACGTTTAAGAGAATAAAAGCAAAATTTGAAAAGGAATTATTTTACTCATTATTATGAACAACTTTTGCTATGAGACTAACCCTAAAATCGTGTTTGCATAACATGACAAAATGTTGGTACAAAACGACTGTTTTTTTCTTCTATGGATGCTATCTAACCTCTACAAGCCAGTTGTTTCAAAAATGTCGATTTTGTAAGTACGAGTATATTAGTTTTTGCCGAATAATTCACATTTCTATCATAATCCAAGTTCTATATAACTAAGAACATGCCAGTTCAATTTCAAAAGATATTTTTCTCTCATTCTTGAGCGCGAATCGTATGAAATCTCATTTGTCTAATCAAATGAGTGGGTCACGGAATGCAGAGCATCCATATTAATTTATATTCTTCCAAGCCAAAAAGCCAATATTTGTTCGTAAAAATCGTTGAAATTCAAGTAGTATTAATAATTATCATTTCAGCGACCATCAATGGCAAAACATATCCAAATGTAAAAATACTTCTAATTTTAGAGGTGGTGGTGAGGTGGCGATGCGAATGCGAACGCTTCTGGAATTGTTATTTTTGAGAATTAAATACATAAGCTAGTATGAAATAATCTTATTAAACTGTAACCACTATGAGGTATAAAGAGCTAAAATTGTTTGTTTGGATTGTAAAGGGAAACTCTGAATGAGTATTACGAAAAATTTTACTAATCTTAGTCTTACTAATCCTTGTCATATTCTTAATCGTTTATATTAGTAGTGCCACCTGTACGACTTATCCCGAAAAAAGGCGCGGTAACAGCCGAACAAACCACGCGGGAAAAAAAATGGCGAACAAACATCAAATGCACCGCAATTTTAGTTCCATTGAAACAAACATGTACGTATGTATTGTGAATTCTAGGTATTTAACAAGTAAGTTGACTACTGCAAGTAACATGTGAGTTTTCGAGAACCTGACAATGAACACACCATTATAATATTGTGAGAAAGGCTTTAAAAATATTAACTGGCAATGACAGTTTTATTTTGATGTAGGTAGCTTAGTTGCTATTTTAGCATGTCAGTCAACATTGTCCTGCCCTTTTTCCAATCCATAATAGTATTAAAATTGCGAGATTGTTTCTATCTGTTTCACATCCAATGTAAACAGACACAATATTTGGCAGACAAAGTCGCGTTCAGATGCTAGATTGTTGTAATAAAAGGATGGGAAATCATCTAATGACTCCTTCCGTTCTGGGCGGAGCAAAAGGGAGTGTCAGACTTACTGACTAAAACCCATCCGTGTTCCTCCTTTGCGTTTCAGGGCCACAGTGACTCTTTCAAACAAATTCCGTAACATGCTTTTCATCCTGACAGTACGTTCCTTTTGAGATAGTTTTTGTCTTGCACGCTGTATAAGCTGTCATCTCGGCATTCACCACTCCTTCTATCCATAATCTGACCATCTTTTACCAATACAAATCATCCACAATTTCTTTAACATCTAACCACTCAACACCAATTTCAAACGCACTTCCAAATTCTACATGAACCAATCCATTGAAAACGGCCTGAATAGTGAAAGCTCGAATTCCGTGCTATTGAACATGCGAATCAAATAGAATGATAGTCGCAACATTATATGCCAGTGTTTGTAAAACGCCATGCGGTGAGCGCAGATCTGGGACACGGTGTTCTGTGTGTTTACTTAGCGAATGCAGCGCTGTGTGTTTGGATTTTGAAGCGGATTTTGGGTAGGGTTTATGAGATGTTTAAGTACCTATTTTGGTTCATAGTTTAATAAAACTAAAATAGTGAAAATAATCAATGTTAAATCGATTCGAAGAAGGAGAAGAATATAAATGTAAAAGACAAAGAAAATATTGGTCGATTGTGTGATGAATAACATAAAAGACAAGAAAGCAAATTATAGCGTAACGGTTGACTTTGGAGAATGGAAGAGGAAAACTTGTTGCTAGTGCAACCCAAAGCGTAGGAAGATGATGTTTATTTAAAGACAGGAACATCTAGAAAAAATGGAAATAATAAAAAGTATTGCTGTTACAGAACTGACACGCACATTCTTTTTAAACTTAAACGAAAGTTCTATAACGATAGGTTTAGATATGATCGTCATAAGAATTAACAATGTTAAATGAAAAATGATATTTTCCATCACAATCTTTGATTCTAAGTCTTATCAAATTAAAATCAAATTCAAAGCCTAATAATTCCACGTATCTGCAATCACCAATCCATTGCCCACGTTTTTATTTTAGCGATCTTTCCAAAAACTGCTACTTGTTTTCTAAAACCTGGACAGATGTAGGTTGTAGAAGACAATTAGTAGTTTACATTTCACACAAGGGTTTGTAAAACGTCATGTGGTGAGCGTGAATTTAGGACAGTTGTGTTTTAGAGAGGACGCGGTGTTTACTTAGCCAAAGTAGCGCTGTGGGTTTGGATTTGGAGATTGTGAATAGGGTCCATTTTGGTCTTAATTGTGTTGAGTGTTGACTTGACTATGGACTTTCTTTTGTTTACTTTTTATATTATGCTGCCCCAGTAGACGTCATCCAGTCGATACACGTTGTCGTTGAAAACCAGCGCAATAGTTCTATCGCACATGAGTCCCAGCATGATGATGAGCAATGTTTGTTTTGTCACAAATTTTTCCACCTGTATAATTCACCAAATTTGTTTCTCTTTTTTTGGTATGCATCATGCTTGGTGCAAATAAACGCTTTACGTTTGGTTTCTTATGATTCTTGCGAGCTCTTGATCTCAATCTCCATTGATGGAACAGAAGGAATTGATGAGATTTACATTGAACAAACTACGATGCCCAGGCGATACCTATTCATACTTGCCTACCCCTTGATGTATGGAAATGGAAACTATGGAATGATGAATGAAACTATGGTCTTTCTTTCTCCTTCATTATTCTTTATTTGGTTTCGATATGATTCTAAAACAGTTGAATCATTTATTTTGGGGTCACCCAGCCTCATTGTATTCTCTCGATCGCCACTGTAGGTTATGGCTTACAGGAGTGACACCGGATAGGAACACCCTAGTAATCACGTCCCGAAAAATGTTAATGGGTCTTGCTAACAAGACCGCCCTTGTCGGCCGACAAAATCAATTGAAAAACCGATCAAGTTTCATGCAAAGCTCGTGCAAAAATAAACTCCTCAAGACGAAGACATTAAAACCAAAACGCGATAAATTTTATACGCAATAAATTCAGCTGTTACATTAAATATAATATCAGGACTAAATTTTGAAGCAATTTGTTAGGAAAACACTCGATACGACTAAGCGAGGGCTCGCTCAAATTTAATGGGCCCGCGCTTTTCACTCTTTACATATTTATAACAATCTTGGGTTTTGTTTTCCTTGTAGATGAGAGTTTAGGGATTCTGGAGGTGTGTGAAAATGTAATGTGAGCTCCTAAATTATGTCCAAGGTGGACGGTTCCTGAGTTTAATAGTTAATTCATCTGTCGGATCGTAAATACAGGAAGGACTTTTTTAGGTTACGAACCTCTGTATGGAAAACGGAACCCATGTAATTTTTGTCCCCCTAGGTTGTTTCCCTTAAAGCCAGGGTTGCGGAATTTGTACGAAAGGGTCACCGCGGCCCTGGAACGCAAAGGGCATTAGGAGGAACACGGATGAGTTTTTGTCAGTAAGAGTCTGAAATTCCCTTCTGTTCCGCCCAGAGCGAGAGTAATGATTTGATGATTTCCCATCCTAAAAAAAGGTTGTAATCCTCGGTTGCTTTTCTGTCAGTCGGTCTGTCTATCCGTCTGACTGTCTGTCCGTCAGTCACAGCCTATATTCTCCGCATCTACGGGACCGATTAAATTGAAATTTGATACACATATACTTCTTTTTTCCATTCAGTGAGGTCGATAGAACCGCCTGAAATGCGCCGGAGGTACTTAAAATAATCAGTCGAGATCTTCAAACTGCATCCCATACGAGCTTCTATTAATAGAAACAAAATCGTTTAAATATTCTAATGAAAGGTTTTATCATAAACGTTCGCCATTAGAGCTTATTTCGCTAGCGAAATATTAAAACTGAATAACTCTCATAAAGTAGACTTTGTTTAGTGGTGGGTTTCACTGCTGCGCTTTTTTTTATTAATATTATGCGATGGTTAGTAAAATTCAGTAAATCTGACTCCAGTCTTGCCAGGAAGTTACCCAGTTAATGGGTTGTGGAGGTCTGGTGGGCAGATGATGGTTAGTACAATTTCTAGGCGGTTTATGCAGAAGCATTTGGTTAGTTTATACTTGTGTGTTTTATACTGGTGTTAAAAAGGTTTAATTGAAAATGGGATATGTAGGAGTCTCATAGAGATTCTTTACTTGGCATTGTTAATATTAACATAACGACAGTACGAGTTAACGACGTGCTTGTTATTATAGTTGACGAAAATTTGACAAATACTTAGAAAACAACTACCATGTTCAAAGATTGACTGGCCAAAGATTACTTCTTAGAATAGGGTATTTGAGTGCATTTTTTATTAGGTAAATTTTTTCTATTCCGCCTAAATTACCCATCCTAAATAAACTAGAATAAAGGGAAAATGACCGATGACCTGGTGAAGGTCGCGTGTAGCCGATGCATGCGAGACACGCAGGACCGGTCGTTGTGGCGACGCTTGGGGGAGGCCTATGTCTAGCAGTGGACGTCTTTCGGCTGATATGATGATGATAATAATGATCTAATGCATTTTTCGAATTATTTTTTTACTATTGTCCTTATTTTGGTCTGAATGATTCCTAAAATTTGTCTATATATATTAATGGGACCCTATATTAGTCATCATCTCGACAGTCCATCAATCGTTTCTTTATTGTTGTTTATCCGTCTCATACCCTAAAAATTTGTCGCAAAGTGCCGCACGGCTGCAGCGCTGAATATTATTTGTATGGATTTGAAGGCGCCCTTATAGTTCTGAGTTTGGATGTTGTTGGGTACCAACATTCAAACACAAAACCTCAGCCCTCCATTTGTTCCTTATACCCATCGTGTATTTTTAGGGTTCCGAAAAAAAAAACGGAACCCGAACTGTGGTCGTGCCTATTGTGAAAGATAAGACTGGGGACACATCAGATCTAGTAAACTACAGGCCCATATCGCTTGCTACTGTCATTGCCAAGGTGCTGGACTGTCTGCTGGATAGGCATATGGCAAAGCGCGTCGATCTGCATGATGCCCAGTTTGGGTTCAGACCTGGTCTCTCCACGGAAAGTGCCATACTGTCTCTCAAGCACACTGTCCAGTACTATACGAACAGGAAGACGCCTGTTAATGCTTGTTTTCTGGAGCTATCCAAAGCGTTTGACCTGGTGTCGTACGACATGCTGTGGAAAAAATTATTAGAAGATACGTCAGTGGATAGGGAAGTTATTTCAATACTACGGTATTGGTATAACAATCAGATTAATTGTGTAAGGTGGGCAGGCTCACTATCGGATGAGTATAGGCTGGAGTGCGGGGTGAGGCAGGGCGGCCTGACCTCCCCCGCCTCTTCAGCTTGTACATAAACCGGTTGATCGTCGAGCTCAGCAACACTTATCAGGGTTGTTATGTTGACGGAACATGCGTCAGCAATATCAGTTACGCGGATGACATGGTCTTGCTGAGCCCATCGATTAACGCAATGATGAGTCTGCTCGAGATATGTGAGAGGTATGCGGAGACCCATGGGCTCAGATACAATGTAAGGAAAAGTGAGGTACTAGTCTTTAAGGCAGGCACTAAAACCTATCCGATAGTACCACATTTGAAACTTTGCGGAAGTCCCTTAAGGCAAGTCACAACTTTCAAGTATCTGGGCCACTGGGTTTCCGAAGACCTTAAAGACAACCTGGACATTGAGCGTGAGCGCAGAGCGTTGGCTGTTCGCTGCAATATGTTGGCTCGCAGATTTGCGAAATGCTCGACTGCCGTAAAGGCTACATTGTTTAGAGCGTATTGTCAGTCGTTTTATACATGCAGTCTGTGGGTCAACTATACGCAGAGGGCATACAGCGCTCTGCGAGTCCAATATAATAATGCGTTTAGGATGTTGATGGGGTTGCTGTAGTGCATCCGGCATGTTCGCGGAGGCCGAAGCGATGCGCTGCCACCATGCGCCGGGTACGCGCCAGCCCCAACAGCATGCTGAGAGCTATAGCGGACAGGTGGGACAGCCCCATACTGGGGCATTGGATAGGCCTACATGTGACTGTGGTGTAGGTAATTATGATAGTTTTGTTAAAATTAGATAGAATGTAAGTACTAACACTAATTTCTAAGTTTTTGAATACTAACCGAAAAATGGACTCTGTCTGAAATATAAGTTTTTTTTTTCATAGGTTCACTCGGGTGTCTGTCTGTCTGTCCGTCTGTCACAGCCAGTTTTCTCGGGATCCACTGGACCGATTCTATTGAAATTTGGCACACATTTGGACTTTTGTGACCCGAACATGAACGCGTTACGGAAATTATAAAATTTTTAGAATGGAGGTAACTTTTGGGGGTCAAACTAGAAAATTAAAAAAATAAGTTTTTTGAACAATATTGTGTGACATATCAAATGAAAGGGCTTACTGTGAGGGTTTTAAATATATATTTTTTTTCATAATTTTAAAATAAATGGTTTTGAAGTTATTCTAGAAATAAGCCGAAAAATGACCATTCCCCCTCACCCCTTATCTCCGAAACTACTGTGCCTAAAATTTTGAAAAAAAATGGAGATAATAGATCTTTACCTAAAGATTACAGAAAAACCTATTAGAAGTCTATAGTGCTAAAATAACACGTTAAAAAAAATAAATTCGTTCGGAACCCTTTGCACGCGAGTCCGACTCGCACTTGGCCAGTTTTTTTATAATTATAATCCCAAAAATTCTCACCATCGAAACCAGACCTTAAGCAATTTCAATTTGAAGCGGCGCGACTGCCTCTCCACGGATACATTAAGCACTTAACTATCACTGTCTGCTTACTCTCAACTTGTGCCGAGCCATTATAATACCCAGCTTTTTTGTATCTGGACTTATTTCAGTTTCGTATTTTTAATGGCTATTTTCAGAAAAACATTAGTATTATCTAAGTGTTCTTGTCATCTTGTATCTCTCTCACAAGAGCTCGTAGCTAAGAAGTAACGTGGGTCCTACTGGCCACCCGTTACATACCGAGACTTCTCCTTGCCTTGGAAAGCACGTTGTTGAGGGTGCGGGGACAGCGGATCGCCAACCGGACAGCGGCCGAACGCAGACCCCGCGCCACACCAGTCAGCTTATTATTTACGTCAACCAACCGTATAGTTGTAATTTCATTTTTGGTCATTATATTTTCATGTACACTCTTCCTTTCATTTATCTCACCACGACTTATCGCGAGCACACGTTAAGCAGAATGTACCTATACAACCTGTAACAGAATAAAAGCAATACCTCTTAAAGGGCCATTGTGCTCATCATTATGAACAACTTTAAACAACACTGAAATCGCGAAAAAAAACCGACTGCCTTAGACATCGCATTACTCGACAAAATGTACTGAACAGCTGTTTTTTTTTCGCTACTTCAGGGTTGGTCCCACCGTAAAAGTTGTTCATAATGATGAGTTCAATTACCCATTAAGATGAATTGCGTTTATTCTTTTAGAAGTTGTATTACAAAGCACAGCTAGAAATTTGGTTACCTAGATGCTTTCAAAAATTTCTTCGCGCACATAAATTGATATTCAAAAGAAACAAGATTGTGCATGAGCTGGTGTCTCACACATGATGACTCTGAAGAAATAATGGTTAGGGGAATAACAATTAAAAATTATTAGTATTACTTACACCACAAACAAGTCTAAATAAGTCGTAGCCCAGGTACGAGGAAAATACATCTCCATTTATCACTAACACACCAAGTCAATAGCTTTACTCAAATCCTTCCATTTTTCACAGCACCTTTCAAATCGGATGAGTTGCTCCATTTAGTTGAACCACAGACCACGGAGATGCTTCGGCGGGCACTGCTAGAGGCAGTAGTATTAACACATCTCATACAAAGTAAGCGCGTCAGTTAGTTTAGCTTACTCACGAGGCGGCCAGAAGAATTCGCTTGGGCTGGGCGGCATTCGGGAAGCTGCGTGATATCTTTGAATTGTCGATCCCACAATCCCTTAAGACCAGAGTCTATAACCAGTGCGTCCTACCCGTAATGACTTACGGAGCTGAAACGTGGACACTCACCATAGGCCTGGTCCACAATGGAGAGAGCAATGCTCGGGGTTTCTCTGGAGGATAGAATCCGCAACGAAGTCATTCGCTAGAGAACTAAAGTCACCGACGTTGCGCATAGAATCAGTATGCTGAAGTGAAGCGGGTCAGCCATGTCTGCAAACGGACAGACGGTCGATGGAGCAGACATATGTTAGAGTGGAGACCGCGTATGGGCAAACGTAGTGTGGGACACCCTGCGGCACGATGGATCGATGATTTAAGGAAGGTGGCTGGCAGCGGATGGATGCGGACTGCTCAAGACCGGGATGGTTGGCGCTCTTTGCGGCTTACGTTCAGCATTGGATGGAAATTGGCTGAAATGATGATGATGATGACTCATAGATGCTGACGGACCTTTACCATTCTGAATATGCTATGCATGTGACACCGTAAACTACGCTGGCACGAATATTTTTTTTTAATCATTGCCCCGCACTAGGAATTTCTCTCGCTCAACCACTGCGTCAACCGTGCTGTCTTAAAATTATAAGTAACTAGCTTCTGCCTGCGGTGTGCCTGCGCGATAGTTGGAAACTATCCCAAAGAAACATGTCTTACTTAACTTAAAATCCTAAGTCTCCTAGCTGGCGCAGAGGGCGTCCACACACTCCATCACGAGCGGTCTTGAGCTTCACGCTTCACCTCGCTTAAAGTCTTTCCGATACAGCTTCACCTCGCTTAGAGTCTTTCCGATGTCATGTCGGTTCTGTCAATCCAGTGCGTCGTCCGGTTTGTTATGGACGGCCGAGCTTCCATTTCCCTAGACACTAGGGAAAAGGTAGAGAGAAAGGAGACCATGGATTTGAATCTTCCAGGGCCTAAGGAATGTAATAGGAACCTTGAAGATGAATGTGACCAATCCATCTTCACTTACGACACTTGATCTGTCGATCGATCGAGCTCTCGTGGCATCCCTCTAACAGCTCTCCGTTAGAGATGGTCTCGGACCAGTAAATTCATGTGACGAACACATTGGTTGATGAAGACCGGGATTTGGCGTCTTCCGCGTCCCGCACCCGTAAAGCAGCAAGGATTTGATATTGACATTAGCCCCAAAACTTTTGAGTCTTGGGTTTACTTTACATGATTGCGCAACACGTCTAAGTTGTGCGAAGTAAGCATAGGTCCTGCTCCACAGCCACTAGGGCGCACAAAATAAACTGTTAGTTAGCATTTGGAAACATTGTTGGAACGGCTGAAGATTGTAAGGAACCAATATTTGCATTGTATAGACTCAATTCATTTAGCATTGTATAATTTCATCCATTTTAACGGCACATGTGTGAGTACTGTGTATCTTAAACTTAAGCTATAGCTATCAGTTTTAGGTTTGTTTTTGACTTGAATGTACACTGGCGGTTGGGAATGTCATGCTCACTCAAAAGTCTAGCTGATGGTGGCGTGTGCGTTGGATCATTTGGCTCCCTTCAAAATGGTTGAGTCGAATGGTGCTAGCGCATGCGTCATGTTCGTGAACGGACGCTGTCAGTTGGGACTGGTCATTTCTCAGCTGCCATGGTTTATTTTAAATATTTCTTTGAATTATTCCTATTTTTGGACGCTGTTACCCTGCTCGTCTTTTACATCGTTTACATCGTTCTCACATATATGTATAATTTCAACATGATGTAAACAAAACTTTGTAACAATTTATTGAAGTGAAAACTTCTTTAGCGGCGTTGAGCACTTTTTCTGTAATGGGTATAAAATCTTAAACTCGCGTCAGGGTCACGTGACCTGATCGCAAAAAGCGTAAGACGGACTCGCGTCAGGGTCACGTGATGCGAAAAAGCGTAAGATCGAGGGGAAGGGAGAGGAACTAGTATCTCCCACTCTTTCTACCGTGCCTGAGTGTGCTGCTCCGCTTAGGCGGCACAGGGCGCTTGCGCGAATGTCCGTCTGTGTTCATGTACAGCGTGCCACGCGTATCCAAGGATACGAAATTACGGAATTACGAAATTATGGATGAAAGTTGATTTTTCTAAGAGATAAAAATTAATGTAATATATAAATAAATAACGATATAATATTATGAATAATAACATGTAAATTGTCATATTTGTGTACGATAGCGCAATAAATAAACATTGTATTCTACCTCATAAATGATAGTATTTTTGTACTTATAATTAAACACAACGTTATTTTTTGTTGTTTTTATGGTTCGTTTTGTTTATGTCAGGAACTGTGTCAAGATTGACATTTGTCACTGACAGTCGCTGTCGCGGCCACACGTCAGTGTCTTTTTGTTTATTTTGTTGTCGGTGGTTTGTCTATGATGTGACCGCGACAGTAAGGATGTATTATTTACATGTTTTCACTTCTGCCGGCACTCCCGGAGTGCTACCGGTGTTTTTTTTATTTTTAAAAGAGTGTCCGTGGAGTTTCTTGCACGTTCTTCTCCAGAGAGATCTACGCTTTGGAACGTGCAAATAGCTTCATCTTTTTGGACCGAACGACCTTGACAATACAAAAGTGCATGTAAATTTGGTTTATTTGAAATAAATGTTTTGAGTTTGTGTTTGAATAGGAACGTACTTCCGGTAAAGTATCAATAATATTAGGTCTAAATTGGTTGAGCAGCAAGTTTGAAAACGCAACAAACAGACAGAGTTACTTTGGTATTCATAATATTAATTTGCGGCATGCAAACTAGTATCTCTGAAATTCCTGGCGATGGAGATTCCTTGCTCTGTAAGTTGAACCAAGTTATAAAGCTGATATTTCTCATCTTATCCGGTTTAAAATTCTATCGAAAACTTAAGTGAGTTTAAAGCTCTTTCGAATGAGATTAGGGAATATGTTTAGAATGTATCAGTGGTTGCCTATTTGATAGTGTAGATTTTGGTCTTGTAGCCTTTAATCTTTGCAGAATTTGTTCAAAAGAGTCACCGCGACCCTGGAACGCAAAGGGCATTAGGAGGAACACGGATGGGTTTTAATCAGTAAGACTCTGATACTTCCTTCCACTCCGCCCAGAGCGGAAGGATTCATTTGATGATTTCTCATCCTTAAAAAAACCTTTGGTGTGGTAGCCGCTAGCGTGGTGTGTGGTGTCTAACGGGTTCGATTAACAGGTCCAGCAAAGTGTTACTAGTTTTTAACCGACTTCTAAAAAAGAAGGTGGTTCTCAATTCGACCGCATATATATATATATATTTTTTTTTTTTGTGTGTGATCGCGGATAACTTCGTCGTTTATGAACCGATTTCGATTAATCTTTTTATATGAAAGGGTATGCTGCCGAGGTGGTCCCATTGCCACCATGTCAGGATCTGATGATGGAAACCCTGACAAATCGAGGGCAACTCTCAACTCTGGTAAAAACTTGATATTCGTGTGTATATCGGGTGATACTACAAAACAATGAAGGTGGAGACGACAGAGAGTCAAGGGAACTCCACATCGGTATGAAGGAACTACCAAGTGTTTGGGCTTATTTCATTCGTATTGACGAGACCTTTACACCGAAAGCACTTAGTAAGTTTTATTATCATAACATAACATCAAGCCGGTACGCTGTGAATGGGTACGCAGGTACCACTAAAAAGAAAAAATAAAAAACTTTTTTACAAAAAATATAACCGACTTCCAAAAACAAAACACTAAAAAGTATAAAATAACTTTAATTTCGGAAGTTGATGTTTTTGATTATTTCGTTGTTTGACACCGACTTCCGAAATTAAAGTTTTATCTATCACGAAATTCTCATAGCGAACCGGAGTTTGGTTTGGTAGTGCAACGCCACGGTACCTAAGAAAGCATGTAGGTACCTAAAGCTGTTGTTTCTGCGCCTGGGAGTCTAAAAAGGCCACTACTTTAGTAGAATAATATTAGAATCACAATATTAATCATACAACAATCTGTTAAATTTTCATCTTTATCGCTAGAGCTTTAGGTTCAAGATTGATTGGGAAAATTTGACAGTGACGGGAAGCGTGATGTGCTATCTGATTCTGCTAAAGTGGCCTTTTTAGACCCGCTTATCTCACCCTGATCGTGATGAAATGCCGTTCATCGGACTAGGAGGGTAAAGGAACAGAGTGTGCAACTGGGTTCACTCACACACTTTTGTTTTCTATCTATACTTAATACTTAATCTACACTAATCTACACTTCTACGCTAATATTATAAAGAGGAAAGATTTGTTTGTTTGTTTGAAATAAATAGGCTCCGAAAATACTGGACCGATTTGAAAAATTCTTTCAGCAATGGATAGCTACATTATCAGGGAGTAACATAGACTATATTTTATCCCCGTTCTCCCACAGGAACGGGAACAACGCGGGTGAAACCGCGTGACGTCCTCTAGTTACTTAATATTAGTAAAGTTTGTGAGCTTCTGAGGTTGTAGGGAGTGATCTCTGTATCTAATTAACCGATTTTGAAAACTCTTTTACCAATTGAAAGCCACGATATTTGTGAGGGTCATAGGCTATATATTAACCCGAGAAATATCGTTCAAAGAAGTGGGCACGGGTCATCCAGTAAAAATAAAAAAACTTGCCCAGTTTTTTATTTTTAGTGCGAGTCAGACTGGCGTGCAAAGGGTTCCGAACGAATTTAATTTCTTTTAACATGTTATTTTAGTATTATAAACTTCTCATAGGTTTTCCTGTAATCTATAGGTAAAAATCTATTATATCTCCATTTTCATCAAAATTTTAAGCTCAGTAGTTTCGGAGGTAAGGGTGGAATGATCATTTTACGTCTAATTTCTTGAATTACTTCAAAACCATTTACTTAAAAATCATGAAAAAAATATGATTAAAACCCTCCACCATCCACCTTTCATTTGATATGTCACTAGATAGGTAGATATTATTCAAAAAACTTTTTTTTTAATTTTCTAGTTTGACCCCCAAAAGTTACCCCCATACTAAATATTTAATAATTTACGTAACACTTCCATGTTTGATTCACAGAAGTTTCAACAGAATCGGTGTAGTGGATCCTGAGAAAAATGGCTGTGACAGACGGACAGACAGACAGACACCTAAGTGATCCTATAAGGGTTCCGTTTTTTGTTCGGAACCCTAAAAATGAACCGCCGAAATGTATGTATGATAACATGGGAACGACTTGAACGATACATTTTTTGTTGAGTTTGTAATGTCAGGGCGAGATTTGTATGAAAGAAAAATTACGCTACGACCCTTAGGGGCCAAGCAAAACGAAACAATCGAAAACGGCGGGTGAAACCGCCGGTATAACTAATTTAATATAAATAACTCTTTTAACTATTTTATCACAAATATGACAGCAAAATATCTTTAAAAAAAGAATACGTTTATTTGGCACAAATATCAAGACCCTCAACAAGTGAATTGAATAACTGAGCAAATAGTCTGAACCATCCGGCCATGTGCGAGTCGGACTTGCCCACCGAGGGTTCCGTACAAATTGGTAGGTCTTCTTCTTATCGTGTGGGCAGTAAGGTCTAACGACCCCACACATCCTAGTGTCAGAGTTTCTAAACCGCCTCAAGAGCCTCTGACATGGTTTAATTTGTTTGTACTTTAAACAAAGACTATATTTTTTATGATTTAATTACAAATATATAGTTTTCGGATTTTTCCATATACTTGCAGAATAAGACGGTATTAATTGCCAAATTTCATAGTTCTAGGTCAACGGGAAATCTAATATATAAAAATCTCGCGTCACGGTGTTTGTTATCAAACTCCTCCGAAATGCCTTGACCGATTTTATTAAATTACTAGCTGACCCGCGCGGCTTCGCTCCCGTCAACTGGCTATTCTACCTACCGACCCTAACCTACTTACCCTGCCTACCTACTTACCTATCCTACCTACCATAGCTACCCTACCTTACCTACCCTACCTACCTATCCTACCTACCTACCCTACCTACCTACTCTTTTTTTTTGTATTTTAATTGTTGTTATGCTATTCCGGACGAAGACTAATCCAAAAACACAAAAACTATGAAAATCGGTCGAGCCGTTCTCGATTTAGAAAAGTGTTCGAACAAACCCGACTTTGTTTTAAATATATTAAGAAGATTAAGAATTTTGCTATATTGTGAAAGATTCGACCTTTTTCTAGAAGACATTTTTTATATTAGCGAGACAGAAATAAAACGCATAAACTGAAGGAAGACGGACAGTGGTGGCATATTAAAAAAAAGGGTTCCGTTAGCAAACTTGGTACGGAACCCTAAAAATCGACTGGGTTCGCACGAATCAAAATCGTACGCGAAGGCTTAAGTAATAGGGTCCCATTAGCGACTTTGGCACGGAACCCTATAATTTGCCTTGGCTCGCAAATCGAACCGTTTGATACTTAGCACGAATTAAAAACTTAGTTGCGGGCAACCTGGGAGTCTTTAAGACAAAAGTGAATAGGTTGCTTCTAGGCAAACGTGCTCCATCTTCGACCGCATCATCGCTTACCATCAGGTGAGATAGTGGTCAAACGTATGCCTATCTATTGTAAAAAAAAAATATTCCACTCCGTATCACCTAACCAATGAGAACTAATGATAACACGATTTGACAGTTACTGTGAAATCGTGTTGTCATTCATTCTTAGTTCGGGTTCGGGACTAATTGTAAGTCTGTAGGTGATACGGAGTAGAATACGTCCGCAACTAAGCCCGAAACTACGGACTTCGGACTTAGAGAGTAGCCTAAACTAAATCAGTTTAAGATTCTACGATAAATGCACTTTAAACGAAACCAGCACCAGAGATTTAACCAATTATGGTCCCTAACAGTTTAAGACCTTTCAGAGACCAAACCGAAATTCCTTCGAAACACGACTGTGTTTAGAAATCGTGTGAGGTCATTCTCCAGCGGAAAATCTTAAAGGTGGAATCATATCATCGGATGCGTCCATCAGTCACGGCTTATGGACGCGACTGAGCAGTGTGTACAGTCGGCGGACGTCCAGCGAACCAGATTTCTATCGGACGGCTGACCACTCAAGGACAGCCCAAGGTTGCGTCCGCGGATGTTGTCCGATAGTGTGTACAGTTCAATGTACATTCATTATACAGATACCTCTAAGTTGCGTCCATAAGCTGCGGCTTATGGACGCGTCCGATAATATGTTTCTAGCGCCGGTAATCGGCTGATAGGTAGCCAGAGTTCCCAACTTAGGGGTTTTCTCCCCAAATTTAGGGAGTAAATAAGTGTGCCTCGAAAAAATTACATATTTTTAGAGGCTCTATGTTTTTAGAGATATTAATAACCCAATCCAGTTAATCTAGTTTAGTTATTGACATAGCGACACGTAAAGACATCTTTCTAGATGTCTTTACGTGCTATTCTTCTTCAGTAAGAAAGCGGATTTTAATATAGAAAAACAACAACTTTCGCTAGTTTTAACCATAAAAAAGGTTTTATTTTTCTGTCGGCTAACTGGACATAAAAAATATATACCTTCATTGGCTACTGGCTTGTAATAAATACATTTTTTGTTCACTCGACACAGAATCATACAGTGCCAAGAGATATAAATATGGAAAACGGAAAGGCGCTTGCGCGCCAAATTCAATCTGAATTTAATTAAAGTTGCATTCGTTGCGGTAACTTCAGCTATTTCAAAAACTATCAATTTTTTACTGTCACTGTTACTATTAACTGTCAAATTTAAGTTTTACATTTTTTTGTAACTCTAGCTCTAGTTAAATATTTATTTTTTGAGCGTTAGGAAATCATCTAGTTTAAGATTTAGATAAAAAAAAACTGTTGTTTAAAATTTTAATGCAAAATTTTATTTTTATTAATTTAGAATTCGAAAATATATATATACGGAAATTGTGCACGCTAAATTTGTTGCTTTTTTTAACGGAGCATGTTTTTAGTCTTTACAATTATAATTATAGAGCAATTCTTCACTGCGAAAGTGCGAACACGTTCAATGAGTTTTTCTTCCATTTTTTGGTACCTATAATATTTATCTCGCATGTACGTGCCACCTCCCACGTAATCCGTGTCCTTCTGACGCACGGACGCGTCCCGCACCCCGTGCACACTGTCCGCGGACATTTTCGACTGACAAAAACATCCAGCGAGCCCGATTTCTATCGGACGTCCGAACGCTCAAGGTCAGCCCAAGGTTGCGTCCGCGGATGATGTCCAATAGTGTGTACAGTTCAATGTACATTCAAGTCGCGTCCATAAGCTGCGGCTTATGGACGCGTCCAATAATATGTTTCCACCTTAACACCGCAATTCAGAAAAACGCGTCATCAGTGCAACGCCATCTATCGACCATATAAACTGACAAAATATTTGGCAGCGGAAGACGTTAAATAAGAAGCCCGTATGTAACGGTAAATAACGATAAGGTATTAAAATGTTTATTTTTATTTTGCTACGTCTACGTATTAAAAGTTTCACAAATAACTCAATCAATGTGTTTTGGTGTAACATTCATGCTTTCATGCATTTTTTGGTTCCTCAATAGATGGCGCTCTGACTAATCAGAATATATAAGGAAGTTTCTTACTAAACTAAAAATTCAATATATTTTGATTTTGTGGATCGATTGTATCGATCAATAACGAAAAGGTATAAAATGATCACTCTTATTTTGCCACGTATTAAAAGTTTCACAAAAAACTCAACAATTTTGAATGCTTTCGTGCACTTTATTTTTCTCAATAGATGGCGCTCTGACTCATCAGAATACATTAGGCAGTTTATTCCTAAACTTAAAAATTCAATATCTTTTGATTTTGTGGGTCGATTTTGATGAAATAAACACTAAATGTTACTCGGGTTATCACTTAATATTTTTAAGTACTTAGATTTGCAATCCAATCTGTGGTTTAAGCGTGATGCTCCCACAAACGCACAGACAAACAGACAAAAATTTCAAAAATTGCATTTTTGTGTTTTATACCTTTTTCCTGACTTTTCTGTGTAATTTTCATGCAAAAATATTCAATGTACAGACACGGTTAGTCTACGATTTTATTATATGTATAGATTTGTGAATATTTGGCAGGTCTGAAAGTAGGTCGTAGACAATAATTTTTTTATATGGCAAAACAACGTTTGCTGGCTCAGCTAGTAGTAACCTATATTTTTTTTTTGCCTTGAGAGTGTCGAAGTATCCGTTTTTTTGCGGCATAAACAGCAATATCTTTTTTTACGTTATTTTAGAAGTTTGATTTTTTCACAGCTTCAAGGGATTGTAGACCTGAGTACCAATATGGTTGTAATTTCAACTCGATACCTTCATGCGTTGACAGACACACAGATGGACGGATGGACGGACGGACGGACGGACGGACGGTCGGACGGAATGACGGACAAACAAAGTAATCCTATAAGAGTTCCGTTTATTCCTTTTGAAGTACGGAACCCTACAAACAAACTTATTAATTTTTCATTCAGTTTAAATTAAAAGACATTCGTAATTATCTAAATGAAAGACAAAAAACTTTTTTGCGACATAAAAAAAGTAATTTTAATAATGAACCGTTAAGTTTGGTGCCTAAGTAACATCTGTTTTATTAACATTCATAATTACAAAATGAAAAACGTCTTCATAAAAATGATTAAGAAAGCGATAACGTAACATAAATTCACGAAAGGTCAAAAGTGGTGACCCATCCAAAACTTGACCTTAGCAACTGACTGCTTAACTTCGATTGGCGCTATTATCTGTATTGAACCATCAAACCCGAGTAATACTTTATCATTAAAAGTGCAATAAATAGCTTTTATAAGGGCATTAAGTGTAGAATTGGTCACAAAAAGGTAACGTCTTGATATAAAATGGACACTAAAGAATTTACAGCCATTTTACGATTGTCCCTTGATGACAAGAAATGATGACCGGCTCAATTGCTTCACAGGTCTTAAGAAAAGGGTAGTTTTTCTTTTATATAAAAAGAAATACATTTCGTGTTATCCCTGCGTCGTTGACTATCCCTGAAACTAAGTTTTTTCGATGAGGCTATAATGTCCAGCATTGTGCTAGAAAGACGTCCATTGCTGGGAATAGGCCCACTTAAAGCGTCGCCACTTCGACAGGTCCAGTGCTCGCACCAAACGGATTCCCGCGGCCCTCATGAGGGACATCGACGCTGACTATCCATACTTCTTCTTCTTATTGTGCGGGCAGTAAGGTCTAACGACCCCACACACTCTAGTGTCAGAGTTTCTAAACCGCCTTAAAGGCCTCTGACATGGTTTATTTGACGACCGCCATTTGGCGGCCGGGACCACCGCCGTTTGGCAGCCGGGACCACCGCCTTATACGTGCCTTCCGAAGCACGGAATCAACTTTTTATCAGACAATCAGGTGATTTAATCCTGCAATGTCCCTACCAAACCAAACTGGTAAACATCTTTACAAAGTTTGCTTTCCCGTGGGAATCGAACCCACGATCACCGGATCACAAGGCAAACGCCTTAACCACTCGACCACGGAGGCAGCTATCCATACTATTAATTGTAAAGTAACTCTATCAACCTGTCTATTTGTGTGAATGAGGCTTGTCATACGAGTCTATTTGCTCAAATAGGGCATGCAGGCTGGAAAGTTTATGTGGAGGAGTGTAGAAAGCTATTTTTTAGGGTTCCGAACAAAAAACGGAACCCTTATATGATCACTCGGGTGTCTGTCTGTCCGTCTGTCACAGCCAGTTTTCTCCGGATCCACTGGACCGATTCTATTGAAATTTAGTACAAATATGGACTTTTGTGACCCAAACACGGACGCGTTACGTAAATCATTAAATTTTTAGTATGGGGTCACTTTTGGGGGTCAACTAGAAAATAAAAAAAAAGCGTTTTGAACAATATTGTGTAACATGACAATGACAACAAGGCTTACTATTAGGGTTACAAATATATTTTTTTCATAATTTTAAAATGAATGGTTTAGAAGTTACTCAAGAAATTAGACGAGAAATTACCATTCCCCCCTTATCTCCGAAACTACTGAGCCTAAAATTATGAAAAAAATGGATTTGGTGGAACCTATAAGAAGTCTATAGTATTAAAATAACACGTTAAAAAATGAAATTCGTTCGGAACCCTCTGCATGCGAGTCCGACTCGCACTTGGCCAGTGTTTTTTTTTTTATAATAATGCTTAAAAATACATTTATCTAATAAAAAAATGGCACTTGGTGACCACTAGTAGGTACATATAAATATCATCTTACAGACTGACCATGAGACGTTATCAAAACTAGGTAAGTAATGTCGATACGTCAGAGTTCTTTATCCGATAGGTTAGCGTAAATCCCGCTTATCTTTAGTTAAATAATTGTGCAGTTAAATGATAACAAATGTGGCCATAAATTGGCTGTGAAGGCCAAGTTCTTTTTATACAGCTGGAATATTAGAATTACACCTTTGAGAAGTTCGCGGCTAAATAATATCAGCCACACGGGTCGATCTTCAAGGTATAGCCTGGTCCATGATAGGTTACCATTTTTAAATACACCAAGATTCCTCCGTGTCTCGGAAACCGCGCAAAGCGGTCGGTCCCGGCTGTCATTTGTATACTTTTGACAGTCGTTACGGAATGTCAGAAGACAGTAAATCTGACTCCAGTCTTGCCAAGAAGTACCATGTTACCCAGTTGATGTGGAGGTCTGGTAGGCCGCCGCCCCACGTAAAATACTTGTATTCAGCTGAATCCGGTTTGGCTGGAAGCCGACCCCAATATAGTTGGGAAAAAAAAATGGTGACGGTTAGTAAGAAGCCAAAAATCTTACACCAGTGTTGCCATTACTGGGTGTTGCGGGTTAGATAAGCAGCTACTTAGCTGTATCCGGTTATACTGTCAGCTGATTCCATCACGGTTGAGAAAAGGTTAGGCAGGTTGTTTGATTGGTTAAAAGAGGCAATGTCACTCAATTGTTTTTTTTTTACCAACAAACAAACACAACAACACACTACAGCGAACGAACGGCGCCTGAGAGGTTAAGATAGTAGTACATTCAAATTATTCCTATACAACGTGTAACAGAATAAACGCAATACATCTTAAGGGCTTATTGTACTCATCATTATGAACAACTTTCACTATGGGACCAACACTGACATCGCAAAAAAAATCGACTCCCCCATACATTTCTGTACGCACAACTCGACAAAATGCACTTACTGATCAGCTGATTTTTTTTTCGCGATGTCGGCATTGGTCCCATAGTAAAAGTGGTTCATAATGATTAGTACAATAATCCTTTGATTTGAATGATTAGTAACAGGTTGTATAAAAGGGTCACAAATCATCCCATAGAACTTGGCTCTACACTACCACGCACCTTCATGGTAAATATTATTGCACTTTTTTCCTCATACAAATGATTTAATATGGTCTTCAGTTGAGAAAGATAATAATATTTACAAACAATGCCGCTGACTCAAGTCTACTCAAATAAGTCCCCTTGCCTCTCGGTGCAGGGATTCACCTCAGATACCGAAGCTAGTATAAATGATGGACTCGGGATTGAGGAAGACACAGTTTACAACAGTTTCTTGTGTTGTGAAGAAGAACCTAACGGCTAATAAGGTATGTATTTTTGTTACGGATTCTACTTTGGTTTATTTATTTAGCTTTTATGTTACTGCAACCATTAAACATTCTTAGGTCTACATAAATAGCAATTAATTAATAATCAAATCAATAGTTCACAGTTTAATTATTTAGTTTGTTTTGGCTGTAAGTCTTCTATAATGCTTAAATAAATAAATAACACTTATTTTTTGGGCAGTCGTGTAAAAAGGAATACGAACCACGGAGCAAATATACAAAGATATGAACAGACGAATACAGAATCTCTCGTATTGTTTTTTTATAGTTCAGCCATAGCTTCCGTTGTTTACTAACCGATTTTGATAGTCGTTTTTTTTTTTCAACATCACAAGGCGAAAAAGCCTCTTTTAAGGATCTTTCTTGGCCATTTCCACATAAACCATTACTCTAAGAACTTCCAGTTTCTTTTTTCAATAAAGTAAATTATTTACTATTGCTTTTCAGCATAATAGTTAAAATATTCAAAGACTACAAACTCATCCAAATATCAAACTTTTAATCACTGTACCTCAACACCATACTCATCTACCTAATCCATTCTTTCTTTATCATAACAGAAAGTGGTATGGTAAATAGAGAGTGGTTATCACCTGATTTTCTCTCATCATCATCATCATAACAGCCGAAAGACGTCCACTGCTGGACATAGGCCTCCCCCAAAAGGGGTTTGCCATAATCGCCACGGTTAGCAGGCAGGTTGTCGATCGCAGTGTATGGTCTTCTCTCACACCAACAAAATCTAAGATCTTTCAGTATCTATTATCACATCCTTTTCTTATTCTTTCACAGCTCACCATGAAGTTCCTCATCCTATTCTGCTTCACTGCCCTCATGGCATGCGCTCATGCCAGAGTACACTACCGACCACTACCCCCTGGTTGTGTGCTAGGTCACCCCGACATAGAAATGTGCTACCCCCGTCCGCATCATCGTCATGGCAGGGATACCAACTGGGAGCGTAATGTTGGTAGAGGCAAAGTCTTCGGCACTTTGGGCAGCACGGATGATGCGTTATTCGTAAGTATATACTGACCTTCTAGGAGGCTTTTTTTTAGAAATGAAGATTCTTTGGACACACGGTTAACTTTTGTAGTAGAATCGCATCAACTTTTAAATAAAGGTGGTTGATATTGGTAACTGGAAACCAGGACACACAAACAGCATTTTAAATATTGACACGGACATACAATTATTGCTGTCGATATGATGACTGATATAATTTGAGGTTCTCAAAAAGTGGCCCTAGATTTTCTCAACCGTGGTCCTTTCACTATTTCTTAAAGTATGAATCGGTATTTGAACCTACTTTCGGTGAGAGAGCGATGGAGGTCAGAGAAGTTGTTGCTACACGTATAATAATAATTCAGCTAAATTGTGTTTGACTAGAAGCCGATCCCAACATACTTGGGAAAAGGCTAGGCAGATTTATTGATATTTTGGTGCGTGTCTGAGAGAGAGAGAGACCAAGCTTTAATAGCCCTGCTGATATCCCATAATTATGTCTGCCCAGTCTAGGTAGCTTCAGCTGCAGTCAATCAAATCGGGTGAAACTTATTACCTTTCTGGGTTGCCTTCTTCTTCTTATCGTGTCGGCAGCAAGGTCTAACGACCCCATACACCCTAGTGTCAGAGTTTCTAAACCACCTCAAGGGCCTCTGACATGGTTTATTTGACGATCGCCATTTGGCGGCCGGGACAAAGATGATTCCGTGCTTCGGAAGGCACGTATGAGCCGTCATACGTGCCTTCCGAAGCACGGAATCATCTTTTTATCAGACAATCAGGTGATTCAAGCCTGCAATGTCCTAGCCAAACTGGAAAACTACTTTACATAGTATGTTTCTTCCCGTGGGAATCGAACCCACGACCACTGGGTCACAAGGCAGATGCCTAAACCACTCGACCACGGAGGCAGTTGCTCGACCACGGAGGCAGTTTGGCTTCCCTTAATGCCTGTATTTTCAAACCCACCCATTTTGTCTACAGGGCCGAGGTGGTTACAGACAAGACATCTTCAACGACGGCCGCGGTCGTCTTCAGGGTGAAGGGTACGGTACAAGAGTACTTGGAGCTGGTGGAGATAGCAGTATACTAGGAGGCAAGCTGAACTGGAACAATGCCAACGACAATGTTCGAGCAGGCCTTGATATTCACAAGGAAATTGGAGGACACAGTGGTGTAAGTACCTAAGACAAACAGTTTTCCAAAGAATTTTACGAGTAGTTGCCACATTGGTCTAGGGATCGTATAGAGTCGTAATTGAGTTTCTAGTTTCGATTCACAAGTCTGGCGAAGTGTCATTGGGTTTGCCAAATTATGACATTCTTGCGGGTACCCTGGAGTCTGGTTTGTGTCCAGCTTATTTCAATAATAACTTACAACACGCCTCTTGTTTTAATCTTAATTATTTTAAGGGAATTAAACTTATTGTGGGTATAAAACACGTATGCCTTTGTTTACTATAAATATGGCATGCAGGCGTATTGATACGAGTAGGTTACGTTAAATATCAACTGGTCTAGTAGAGATTGTTGCTCTGACTTGCATGTCAATTATTTCAACTGAAATAATTTTCAATTGAAATAATTTGAGACTTAAAGACTCAGTTATTGATTTCTTGACTCATTCACGCCTTCTTGACGTTTCAGATGAAGCTCACTGGTGATGGCGTATGGAAACTAGACCACAACACCAGGTTTGTTGCTGGAGGCAACGTACAGAAGCAGTTTGGACATAGCAGACCTGAGATTGGTATCCAAGGAGGCATTGAACATGACTTTTAAGTAGATTAGGTTTAGATCTTCATTTCATTAACTTTTTGTAAAATATTTTTCATTTTCATAATTTTTGTGCCAAATAATGCATTGTATTAAAAGTTTAGGATCTATCTTCATTCTGTACATAAAATTGTAAATATTATTACTAAATTACTAAGATGTAATTCAGTATTTGAATAGATATTAATAGCTACATAACTTTATTTTTATTTTCACCCTTGACTTTGTGTTCCTTATTCTATTCAGTATGATTACTAAAAACTATTCACGAAATAAACACAGTAAAGTAAACAAAAGCACCCACAAAACAATACGCTTTTCCTTTATACGGAAAGTTCGCTAAACATCAAAATTACAAGGCAAAATGATTACCATCATTCCGTCAGATGTGGCAAAGACTAAAAACTGAACGGAAGCGAAACTCATGCTTAGTACCTACTCAGGCATAAATACCTCGAGCTAAAAGACAAATGCTCATATTCCTAGTAAAAAAGAAGACAATCTACAAAACCTTTCATCTATAAAAACTTTTTATATCGATGCGACTATTTTCGTTTGGAACATTATTTAACAGTAATTAACACTTTGATAAATTCGTTACCTAATTAAAATTATTTTGCAAAGAGTATTTAAGAGTAGTTAAGTAAGAGGATTTTAGAAATATCAAAGTCAAATATTGTTTTATTTATTTAATCACCACTGTTCTCCAAACGATGAAGGAAAATGTGAGGAAACCAACTTAACCTATATCAAAATCATTTACCAAATATCCAAGGCACACGGGGTGTAAATAAAAAAAATGTATGGGCGTGACTAATGTTTTTCAAAATATCACATGATTACTCCTCTGTGATATGTCGATAGCGCTTATCATTCCCATACATTTTTGACGAACGCAATCACTGAAAGCACTAACTGGCATAAAGAAAGGAGCCCTGTCTCCGTTCAATGAGCACGTTAGCCTGACTATACAGCGCCTTTTCTCTTCTCCGCAGTCTTAGTCTGTGGCTGCAGCCAAGATACTGATTAGCGTCACCCGAAGCCAATTAGCACATTAAAAAGGCTTACAATTGGATTCACCCTCGCATACCACTAACAATTTTAGACAATTGCATTAGCAATCACGCTTCGTGATGGTTCAAAAAGCTTACGAGTGTTTTGAGGAAGAGTTTTATATGGAAAAGCGGTTGGCTTGTTTGTGTGTTTGATGAAAAAAAATAACATGAAATAACATAACAAAATATTTAAGACCATATGAACACTTGTCGTAAATTCATAACTAGGCACATATATTAAAACAAAAGCTATATACAGGGAAATTGAAAAAATACCCGAAACCTCTTAATCCTGACTTCGTATCATGACCCTGAAAAACATTTGTTCTACGACTTTTCAAAATCCGAAACGTTTTTTTTTTCCATACAAAAAATATAAACATAATCTAAATATTGCATATTCTTTATGAGGCGTCCAACGAAGACCGCCACCCGAACGGCGCGGCGGCGCGGCACTGCGTGCGCGCGCGTAGTATACACGTATTTTACAGACTTCAAATAAATGAAAACAAATTGTTTTTGCCTACATTGTTCAGTTGAGGTCGAAATCGTAGAACAAATGTTGTTCAGGGTCATGATACGAAGTCAGGATTAAAAAGTTTGGGTATTAATTTTAAATCAATGTTCGTGTTCGCATCTCTGTCGCAATCTGCTAAAAATTTGATGCGAATGCAAATTTTGCTTTAAAATTAATAAAATTGGCCCCAGGCGATATTGGATTTTTTTCCGATCGGTTACTTATAATAATTTTCAGAAAAAAAAAAACTCCGTGAGGAACCGGAAAAGCTACGCTAGTGCGTATTTCACCTCCTCCAAGCGTCGCTAAATCGACCAGTACTTACTGTGCTTCAGGCACACATTTGGTACTGCGGATAAGTGCAAAAATAAATTATCTCGAATTGCCGCGATTGAGACACCCAGTTAATTGCCCCATGTTGGCCAAAGAGTATCCCTACCCAGTAATACGTACACAAACATTAGGAATTTTGCAATGAGCCCGGAGTTTGGTAGTTGGTGGTGTGACACCGTGTCCGGGAAGCACGTAACGCTGTTGGTCTTGCGTTCAAGTATTACGTACCGCAATTTTTCGAAATTTTTGACCCCCTCTCCCCACATGTAACGCGCCGTAACGTTTTTCTGTACCCCTCCTCCCCCCAAGAAAAACTTAACGTAACCACAAAGTGACCATTTTTACCTAAAAGTCACAATTATGTGGCGTAAAGTACCGGAAAGTCATTCCATTCCAATTTTGAGAAAAAATAAAACGTTTTAAAAATGCGTGAGAGAATCTCTCTACGCGACCGTTCTGAAATGTTAAAAAAAAACAATGTTACGTAACGCGCGTTATCGTAACGTTTTACAAGACCCCCCCCCCCCTCCCCCAAAACCGTTACGTAATACTTAAACACTCCCTGCGCTGTGGTCGCGTCAGAATGCCGTCCCATCGGAACATACGACCAAAGGATCTTCTTTTCGAATCTTACACCACTTCATCGATTATCATTAGTTGAGATAGTGGTCAAACACGTGCCCATCAATATTAAAAAAAGTAACAGAGTGCCGAAATTTGATCGAGACGATTATTAATGATACGGGATAGTTGCAAACTCCGAAATATTATAAGAGATCGTAAACTCTCGATAAAATGTCTACTGAACATTTCGTCTGACACTGTTACGAATAAAAATCTTGTATTCTAAAATCTCTCCATGTATTTCCGAGAAATTGTGGACTGACATAAGTTGGCGACCAATCAGCGCACAGGTCTACAATTTATCCATTTTGATGTACATTGAAAACTAGGTTCTTCATTGGTCTGTGTTGTTGTGAGCTCACATGTATGCCATAGAGTTACGAATTGAATGGACCTTCCGTTGTCGGGCGAGATTTTTTATGGCATAGGGGTGTCTTCCAAATTTTCGTTATGGGTGTTGTTTTATGTTTTTAGGGGTCGCTTAAAAATGAAAACGAAAACATAGAGCAAAGCCGAGACTTTTCACTAGTGCGTCATACTCATAATTCGCACAAATTGCCGCGAGACGCCGCGAGTACTGACGTAACTTGATAATAAGTTACGCGCCAGGCTACAATTTTGCTAATTGCCAACATCAAGGGATTAATGCTTGCTTTTTATATGGTTTTATTATTTTTATTTGTAACTTTAAGCTATTGTGGCTGCTTGTATTGAAGAAGATTGTTGTGGGTTTCTAACAGGTTCTATTAATAATCAACATTACAAATAAACCTTTTTTTTCTTTTTTTTTTCATTACAATAAACACAGATAGATAAGAGTAGATAGATAGAAAATTTGCACTATTCATTCATTCATTTTATCATCATGTTCTTGCCTGCCCTAATTCAATTAGAGGTCGGCGCAGCATATCTCAGCATATCTTCTTGTTCCATATTCTCTCTTATGGAGCGTCTCTCACACAGTTCATCCATCGCTTCTTTAGTCTTTTTCATACTAGGCATGCCTTTTATGTTCCGTCGTTTCCATATTTCCAGGCAATTTTGAATTTGGAACTGTTCTATATTCGAATGTATTTAAATTTTGAAATTATTAGGATTAATACTATTGTTTAGTCACAGCGACGATTGGAATCTGTCAGGTTACGTACGAAAATGAATCTTTCTAAGGAAAATGTTCGTGCAATAATTTTCTACAACTTTAGAAGAGGCCTGACACGGCTCCAGTGTATTGAAGAGCTAATATCTGTGTTCAGTGATGAAGCACCATGTCTGCGGACTGTCGAACGCTGGTATTTAGAATTCAAGGGTGGACATACTAATGTTAGTGACAAATCTCGCGAATGACGCCCAAAATCCGCCTTCTCTGAAGATGACATCATTGCTATGAGAAAACTAATTCTCGAAGATCGTCATGTGACATATCGAGAGATAGAGGCTCTATTAGGCATCTCAGGGACAACCATTCAGAAAATCTTGCAAGAAGCGCTTGGTGTGAGAAAGCTAGTTTGCCGTTGGATACCGCATCTGCTTTCCGAAGATCATAAGGCAGCCCGCGTCAGATGGTGTAAGAAAACTCTGCAAAGGTTCAACCGAGGAGAGTCAAATCACGTCTACGACATCATCAGTGGTGACGAATCTTGGATCTATGCCTACGATCCTGATTCCAAACAACAATCTACAATCTGGGTCTTTCAAGACGAGCCAAAGCCGACTAAAGTTGTTCGTTCTCGAAGCACTTCAAAGAAGATGGTGGCCACGTTCATTGGAAAAACCGGCCATGTTGCGACTATTGCACTTGAAGATCGTAGAACGGTTAACGCAGAGTGGTATACCACGGTTTGTTTACCACATCGCTGAACTTCAAAAATCTAACTCAAAGCGACGCATCATCCTGCACCACGACAACGCAAGCTCACACAGCGCTTGTCAAACGATTGAGTATTTGAAGCAGGCAAAAGTAGAAATTCTTGACTATCCTCCATACAGTCCTGACCTAAGCCCTAACGATTTCTTTACATTTCCTAAAATAAAGAAAAGTCCTCGTGGTCAAAGGTTCCAGTCCGGTGAAGAAGCAGTCGACGCTTTCAAGTCAGCCATTTTGAACACCCCCACTTTGGAGTGGAATAAATGTTATATAACTGGTTTGAGCGAATGGAAAAGTGTGTTAAGCTACGTGGTGAATACTTTGAAATACAATAAAAAGTACTATAAGGTTCTAGTTGTGTTTTTTCTTCAAACGACAAAACTTAAAAGGCATGCCTCGTACTCATAGCTTACTTCAAGACACTTTCTTAACTCATTTGCTTCACATGTGCTATTGCCTATACGATACAAATGTTGCTACAATTTCTTGCAATTAAACTACTTACTCATCTCTTAAGTTTGAATTTGGTGGCTTGTAGCTTTGTTACGAACACTATAGTTATCAAAAATAAAAGGCCCGTTTTAACAGCAGAATAAACCATTGCTTTACTAGTAAGTATGAAAGAGACATAAAAATAAATCTCTTGCACACTTAGCGGTAAAGCAATCTTCTATCCCTGTCTACTCAGCTGTCAAATCGGATTTTTTAGATTTTAGTGACTTTACCACAACAATAACAAGCCAGTATAAAAATCGCAGTTTTAAAATAGGGGTCAGCCTTTTAAACTTCTGAATCGAAACAAATGTCATTAAGAGTCGTATGATAATTGAGATCGGCAGTTCTCGGAATCTGGACGTGTGTTATGAGCACAATATAATAGGTATTTATTGGTCCGTAGCAGGTGGCACTGAGTTCGTTGAGTACGATTAGTTCGTGCTCATTTCGCAGATGGATCACACGATATAGCAGCGTTTAATCCATCTGCGACTGATCTGTCGCAGATGGATCGCGTAAGGTCAGTAAAATTTTCTTTTGCAACTTCGTTAATATTTTGGTCTAATGACAGACAGATAGCAAAATAGTAAATCAATCGTGAAAAACCCTAAAAAACAACTAACTTACACGGTAGCTTGGACTAATAGTGGTTTTAGGGTTCCATACCTCAGTTGTTAAAAACGGAACCTGTCCGTCTGTCAAGACCCTTTTTCTCAGGAACGCGTGGAGGAATCAAATTAATATCAAATACTCAGGCCCTTTGAACAGTGAAAAAAATCAGACTTTAAGTTAGACGCATGTTTTGACGCTCGCAAGGGAATCAAAACCTATTGAGTACTTACCGTTGACCTAGAGTCATGAAAGGCAAGAAGATAGATCTTACAGTAAAAATACTGAAAATTGAGAATTAGTAGTTTTATCATATAAAAATAGACTAGAGTCAAGAGCAAACCCATCACAAATAATAAAAAATAGTATTTGCGATAACAAACATATTTTCGGTTAAAGAATTGACTATGACGTACCTACATTATGAATGGGAGAGAGAACATTTTGTTGAACAACAGAGTTAAATTTGTCCTTCAATCTTACCTGCTAAATTTTGCTTTAACAGTTTATAAAATTCCGTAAGTAATGTTTACTCGAAAAACAAAACACTAAAAAGTATAAAATAAGTAACCTTAATTTCGGAAGTCGGTGTTTTTGGTTTTGTTTCTTTGTTTTTTAACACCAACTTCCGAAATTAAGGTTACTTATTTTATACTTTTTAGTGTTATGTTTGGAAGTCGGTTATATTTTTTTGTAAAAAGTTTTTTTGAAGTGAAAACTTCTTTAGCGGCGTTGAGCACTTTTTCTGTAATGGGTATAAAATCTTAAACTCGCGTCAGGACACGTGACCTGATCGCAAAAAGCGTAAGACGGACTCGCGTCAGGGTCACGTGATGCGAAAAAGCGTAAGATCGAGGGGAAGGGAGAGGAACTAGTATCTCCCACTCTTTCTACCGTGCCTGAGTGTGCTGCTCCGCTTAGGCGGCACAGGGCGCTTGCGCGAATGTCCGTCTATGTTTATGTACAGCGTGCCACGCGTATCCAAGGATACGAAATTACGGAATTACGAAATTATGGATGAAAGTTGATTTTTCTAAGAGATAAAAATTAATGTAATATATAAATAAATAACGATATAATATTATGAATAATAACATTTAAATTGTCATATTTGTGTACTATAGCGCAATAAATAAACATTGTATTCTACCTCATAAATGATAGTATTTTTGTACTTATAATTAAACACAACGTTATTTTTTGTTGTTTTTATGGTTCGTTTTGTTTATGTCAGGAACTGTGTCAAGATTGACATCTGTCACTGACAGTCGCTGTCGCGGCCACACGTCAGTGTCTTTTTGTTTATTTTGTTGTCGGTGGTTTGTCTATGATGTGACCGCGACAGTAAGGATGTATTATTTACATGTTTTCACTTCTGCCGGCACTCCCGGAGTGCTACCGGTGTTTTTTTTTATTTTTGTTCTTTTAGTGGTACCTGCGTACCCATTCAGAGTGTACCGGCGTGATGTTATGTTATGAAAATAAAATTTACTTAGTGCTTTCGGTGTAAAGGTCTCGTCAATACGAATGAAATAAGCCCAAACACTTGGTAGTTCCTACATACCGATGTGGAGTTCCCTTGACACTCTGTCGTCTCCATCATCAGGTGTGATCCAAACCTTCATTGTTTTGTAGTATCACCCGATATACACACGAATATCAAGTTTCTACCAGATGCATGCCTACAATTTTCGAGAGTTGCCCTCGATTTTTCAGGGTTTCCATCATCAGATCCCGACGTGGTGGCAATGGGACCACACGGGAAGCACCAGCTTTCAAATAAAAAAAGAATCATGAAAATCGGTTCATCCAGTCGGTTAATATGAGGTAAGAAACATAAAAAAAAAGAACACCGGTAGCACTCCGGGAGTGCCGGCAGAAGTGAAAACTTTAGTATTAACGTTGTGTTTAATTATAAGTACAAAAATACTATCATTTATGAGGTAGAATAAAATGTTTATTTATTGCGCTATCGTACACAAATATGACAATTTACATGTTATTATTCATAATATTATATCGTTATTTATTTAAATATTACATTAATTTTTATCTCTTGGAAAAATCAACTTTCATCCATAATTTCGTTATTTCGTATCCTTGGATACGCGTGGCACGCTGTACATAAACACAGACGGACATTCGCGCAAGCGCCCTGTGCCGCCTAAGCGGAGCAGCACACTCAGGCACGGTAGAAAGAGTGGGAGATACTAGTTCCTCTCCCTTCCCCTCGATCTTACGCTTTTTCGATCAGCATCACGTGACCCTGACGCGAGTCCGTCTTACGCTTTTTCGATCAGGTCACGTGTCCTGACGCGAGTTTAAGGTTTTATACCCATTACAGAAAAAGTGCTCAACGCCGCTAAAGAAGTTTTCACTTCAAAAACACCGGTAGCACTCCGGGAGTGCCGGCAGAAGTGAAAACATGTAAATAATACATCCTTACTGTCGCGGTCACATCATAGACAAACCACCGACAGCAAAATAAACAAACGGACACTGACGTGTGGCCGCGACAGCGACTGTCAGTGACAGATGTCAATCTTGACACAGTTCCTGACATAAACAAAACGAACCATAAAAATAACAAAAAATAACGTTGTGTTTAATTATAAGTACAAAAATACTATCATTTATGAGGTAGAATACAATGTTTATTTATTGCGCTATCGTACACAAATATGACAATTTACATGTTATTATTCATAATATTATATCGTTATTTATTTATATATTACATTAATTTTTATCTCTTAGAAAAATCAACTTTCATCCATAATTTCGTAATTCCGTAATTTCGTATCCTTGGATACGCGTGGCACGCTGTACATAAACACAGACGGACATTCGCGCAAGCGCCCTGTGCCGCCTAAGCGGAGCAGCACACTCAGGCACGGTAGAAAGAGTGGGAGATACCAGTTCCTCTCCCTTCCCCTCGATCTTACGCTTTTTCGCATCACGTGACCCTGACGCGAGTCCGTCTTACGCTTTTTGCGATCTGGTCACGTGACCCTGACGCGAGTTTAAGATTTTATACCTGTAGTGTCCACGCATCGTATCACTAATAGTAGGTATTTGGCTCGCCTACGCACCACCACGTGCTGCCTGACTGACGGTTGAACACTGACTAACCGTTGACTGACTGTACGTTGTGACGTACGCGCTCGAAAGCAATCATAAGTATATACATACACTACATCCCTTCCTTTTTTTTTATTTGTGTATAAATACTTCCTGTAGTAAGTTTTTTATGGATCTAGGTACTTACAAAAAAATATATGTATGTATTTATTACTAAGTATTTATTTCCTTCCAAACACTGTACATGACACTAGAGGTATTTTACTCCTTTATTATTATTTTTTTTTCGGTTAACGACCCGATTATACTATATTGTAATTATATACCAATTATATTTTTTTCAATGGTCACATGTGAGATAATTGTTTTGATTTTCTTTATTGTATTCAATGTTATATGCCTTGATATTATTATTATCTCTATCTTTCTTCCCTTTTCTCTTTTTAATTTAGTCATAATTAATCAATCTTATTTATGAAGCAGATGTATCTTTGATTCAATTCCTTGGTTTTTTTTTTATCATTAAAAACTTCCCACTGACCTTCAATTTCTATAAATGTACGACATTTCTTTTTCATTATTTGTCCTGTTTCATCATTATATACTTCAATATCCCCCAAGAAATTTGCTATCGTTAATCTCTACGGCAATTGTCTAATTTTTTTTTTTTACACAGAGCTGTTCCAAATCTTCAGTTAACTGACTTTTCGTTCAGTGTTTTAGCCATTCGACAGTTCTAAACTGGCTGTAATCAATCCTTTAGGTTTGATTCGTGATTCACTAGTATTCGTGATTACCAAGTCCAAGCACCAATGAAGTCATAAAACTCACACTGATTTTAACAAAGAATGTCAAAGACTACGTATCTTATTCACAGTCAACATCTATCTCATAGCTCAGCAAAACACAATTCCTATACTCGCACTTCCCCATGGGAAGAATACCGAGTAAACTCTAATTTGTACCACCAATAGCAACGACACCCTGATACAGACTTCCTCGTCTATATCACTGCTACGATATCCTGGTAGCCCGCCGACCCACAGAACTAAGAACCTGTTCACACAAAATATTTTTATGCTTACTCGTCATCTATTTCATAACTTCACAACGTCAATTATTCATATACTTGGCCTTGGGCATCTTCCCGACAATGAGATTTTAAAACATACCAACCGATAAGTTATGCACATCAGAGTTTACGAAGAGAAGAGAACCTAGGCCTGTCAATGTTTGTGCCTACGTTCATGTGAAGGGGCTACGTTCATGAATTACTCTACGTCAATCTACGAGCATCATGGCCATAACTGCACCGAACAGTTTGAATCAATCAATATTATTTTAAATCTTACTTATATTAACTTACATCTACAGTAAGCAACCCGGTAGTGAAAAATCTATTCAGAAATTGTAATAGCTCAGAATTCTCTGTATCCCTACAGCTTTAATCAATGTCATTAATATCAAGTTACGGTTTATAATCGTTTACTATCGAATTTACGAACTGAATTTAATAACTTGTTATGTAAGAAAACTGTCACCGACACGTTAATATAAAATCTTAAATCCAATTATCACTAAACACGTCTAAGTTGGAACATGACCTTATGGCAACCTTGCCATGCAATATCTCATTCTTTAAGTTCGTACTGAATAAAATGTTGAAACTATTACCACCTACGGGAATCTCTTTAAGTACTCGCTTTTTTATATTTAAAGGCACCAATATCTCACCTGGTGGCAAGCGATGACGTGGTTGAAGATGGAGCACGCTTGCCCAGAAGCAACCCAATCACTCCTGACTTAAAGATTCCCAGTTTGCAACTATCAGGAAACACAGACTCTGGCAGGGAATTACGCTCCTTGAATATTTCTCCAACCATAATCATGTATTTGTCAGAATATGGTAGGTACATTATAGTCTTAAGATCAGTTACTGGTAACCGTTCTTTTATATTTTTTTTCAACTTTTCTTCCTATTATCCTTCTTAATGATTGAGAAGCTGGTTGTACTTTCTCATCGATTGGCACTTCCACTAAAACATCATTGGATTTCGGAAACTGTCTTAGTTTCCATTTGGTCAATTTGTAATCCGATTTTAAGTACACCCATTATCAAAGTGTTACTTTTATCAAGTAAAAGTAACACTTTTTAAAGCATATTGCCAGGGTTTCTACACGGGGAATCTTTGGGTCAACTATACCAAAAGATCGCTGGATGACCTACGCGTCCAGTATAATAACATTTTTAGGATGCTGTTGGGACTGCCACGATGGTGCAGCGCTTCTTGTATGTTTGCGCAAAACCGAACTGATGGCTTCCACGCCGTCATTCGCAAAAAAACCGCGTCGCTGTTGTCAAGGTTGCGGGCGAGTGGCAACAGTATACTAAAAACTGTGGCGGAGAGTATCGACTCTTCGATAATTAAAAGTTTTGTGAGAAGGACTATCACTAACCATTAGATTGGGGTTGTCCTTTTCACAATAATATTTATTCTGTTCTGTCTTCTTCTCTGTTGTATTTTAGCTACTAACAATAAGTTATAATATTGTTTACTAACACGCTGGATCATTGTTGTCCGAAAATAAAGAATTATTATTATTATTATAACTATAGCCATGGCAATTTCTTTCCCAAGTAGATCTCTAGTTCCATCAGAGATGCAAAAAAAAGTTAAAAGTTGCATTTTCGGATCTATCTGCTACTTTTATATTTGCGTCAAATGGTCCTGTTAGGTCTTGACCTAACAAGACCATTAGGAAAAACCCCTTGGGTTTTCTTACTTTAAGAACAAACAAAAACTTGTTTTGTTTCATATTTTCCCAAGTTTTGTGTGTGATTAAAGTTGGATTTACCTACACGCAGAGTCTACTAACATTTTTTTTTTTTTTTAACCATCATTCCACCTATACGACAATCTAGTAAACTGTCATCGTCGATTTTGAACACATATTGTATGTCTTTCGACTCTGTTTGAACTGAAATCTGTCTGCTTATTATCTAAGCCGTACTAAGAAATTTTTGAAACTTTCATTTGCCCCTTGTTTGATCAATCAAAAAGAGTGACGTTCTTAATTCTCAATTTGTTTAGGTGTAAAGTATGCGTGGAGTTTGGTGATAGCCACTTCAAAGACATCCACTCCATCAGCAGGTGATATTTGTATCTGGTATATTATTAAACTAGCTGATCCGAGCAACCTCGTCTTCGTCACATTATCCATTAATGCTTTGCTTGCATATTGGTCGTAGCATGATGTTAGATCCTATAGTGTTCCCCGATAAATAGGCCGTCCAACACTAAAATAGTCCTGCAACTCGAACCAGCAGTTCCCGAGATTAACGCGTTCAACCAAACAAACAAACTCCTCAGCTCTACAATATTAGTATAGACATTTTTAGCAATTCTAGTCCACAAAATGTAGCAGCAAAGCCCGTTACTTGTTACTACCCTTGATGCCAACAGCTTCCAGGTAGATCAAGAGTTCCTACGTCCAGCGTTTTTATCTCGTTCCTACTAATGAAGGTTCCCCCTCACAATCAAATTTGTCAATTTAATGACCAGTATGTACATAAAAAGTACCACTAGGCACTGCTGACCTATTTTGTCTTTGATAACTAACTGTCAATTTAATGACCAGAAGGTATATTCTGCTGTAATTACTGTCATTCAATGATGACTTGTCAATTTAATGACCAGTAGGTGTATTCTGCTGTTATTACTGTCATTCAATGATGACTTGTCAATTTAATGACCAGTAGGTGTATTCTACTGTTATTACTGTCATTCAATGATGACTTGTCAATTTAATGACCAGTAGGTATATTCTACTGTAATTACTGTCATTCAATGATGACTTGTCAATTTAATGACCAGTAGGTATGTTCTACTGTAATTACTGTCATTCAATGATGACTTGTCAATTTAATGACCAGTAGGTGTATTCTACTGTTATTACTGTCATTCAATGATGACTTGTCAATTTAATGACCAGTAGGTATGTTCTACTGTAATTAAATTTATGCGCTCTTTGATTTATTATTTTAGAACTAATCATGTAGTACAAATCAAATATCTAAGCATGAGGTCCCTGGTTAGACTCCCAGGTCGTTGCCTTTTTCTTTTCGATCTTGTCAATACCAGAAGCATCGAAATAGATAGTGTTCGTTTCCCACGCTCCCATCTGACTCCAACCGAAGAACGTTCTCCTTCGCAGTCGAACTTCTCCAATGTGAGTTGGGACATGTTAGTGTTATATCGTGAACCAACTAGTTTGTTGTTTTTTCAATATAATTTTTTTATCACAAAATTCTTTTTATAATGCGTCAATTTGATGACCAATAATGCTGTTGAGGATCCTCTGAACATAGTCAAACGGTGTCAATTTAATGACCAGCAATGCTGCTCCAACGTCATAATAAATCAGTATTATTATATCATTATACTGTTATAAAACTTGAAAATAACTTTATTATTTATTTGTCGATTAAATGACCAGGTACTACGCCAGTTTACATGGAATATAAGTAAGTTACTGGGGTATATCCATTTAATTAGGTAACGTCCAGACGGTCAATAATTGTTTTTGAACTTGTCCTAAATAACCACCAATAAATACCACAGTACTTAAATAATACTGCAACCTATCCTTCCGATAAGGCCAAGCATAATATTAGGGTTCAAAATAAGAAAATCATTAAAAATACTCCACGTCTCTGACCACGTTTTTAAGATGTGGTGGTGTTTATTTTTCAGAATTATTGAAATATCCACTAATCACTTTGTTCATTATGGCACATGTAGGTACTTCAACAATTTAGCAATACCTATGAATATTATAATAATTACAAGATCACTGGGTAGGGTAAAACCGACATTATATTAATGTTTGTCGTAATTTATAACTTACGTAGGTGTAAATAAACAAACACAGTTTAACATTTGTTCTTGAATACCATTATGATTATTCTATAGTCCATTATTACTTTAGTGCGAGTTACTAAACAACGAAGAACATTCCTTAAAATGTTATCAGTGTAGCTGAACATTCCAATGTAATGACTTTTTCGTAAGTTAAGCAATAGTCACCACTGTTAAGTAGGTGTAAAGTTTTATAATTTTGAATCATAATGGGTGTCTATTTGTTAATTAAAGTAAACAAATGGTTTAAACCATATTTTGGGTAAAGGTAATTATAATAGCTGAGAAATGTAAATGAAAATGTCGCATGTTTTCTTAGTTTGAATAAGTAACATTCATGTACCTAAGTAGCATAAGTAAATTATCTTGCCACTTCGCCAGTCACATTTTCTCTTTTTTTTTTTTATAAAGTCACTTTACTTACAGTTTTAATTATTTTTTTGTCCTCGTCGCCATATGTAGTGTCCACGCATCGTATCACTAATAGTAGGTATTTGGCTCGCCTACGCACCACCACGTGCTGCCTGACTGACGGTTGAACACTGACTAACCGTTGACTGACTGTACGTTGTGACGTACGCGCTCGAAAGCAATCATAAGTATATACATACACTACAATACCCATTACAGAAAAGTGCTCAACGCCGCTAAAGAAGTTTTCACTTCAAAAATACAGTCGAATTGATAACCTCCTCCTTTTTTTGAAGTCGGTTAAAAAAATCAAGGCTCTATCGGAATCCTCGGTACACGTGTCTGACTCGCACTTGTCCGGTTTTTATTCGTCACATTTGCGAAACGTTCACTAATTTTATTTGAATGTATGCAAAAATAAAATTTTCGGTCAAATTAAGAACCTCCTTATATTCGAAGATACATAATTAAATTAGCTAAGATATTCTTACCCAAGTCTCCTCACTCAATCAAAACGGAAAATTCCCATCTTCAACTGAACATCCCCTTGGCTTTAGACTGTATCTTTCATCTTCAAAGGCTAATACAAGCCTATTAAAATATTTATATCGGAAAGCTTATCGCAATATCGGGCCGTTTCGCACAGTACAGGAAGCTTCGACAGAACATCAATTACTCTGTCACATACTGGATTTACCCCTACTATTGGTTTGCGATATTTAAAGCTTTTTCTGTAGCATATTTCGCCAAGTTTGGCGCAGTTTTGTACTAATGAAGTAGTAATAGGTATTTATATTGCCGTGCCAATGACCGACCGACTTGAGCTTTTTGGTCTTATATTAACATCTACCCTCAATTTTCGTCCTTTCATAGAGGCAAAAACTCAAGTGGCTGCAAAGAAGTTGGGGATCCTATCAAAGGTAAGACGATACTTCACGCCGGAACAGCTGCTCAAACTCTATCAAGCGCAAGTTCCAATGTGTATGGAGTACTGCTCTCATGGTTGGGACGGATCTGCCAGATACCAGCTTAACGAGAGAAACGAGCCAAGAGTATCATCGGCAATGATAGGCTCGTCGCGGCGAAGCTCCAAAGTCTTGAACATCGACGACGAGTTGCTAGCCTGTCGGTTTTCTACCGGTTGCATTTTGGGGAATGTGTGACGGAATTGCATAATTTAATTCCGCCAAGCCCGTTCCATCATCGGAACACAAGACGAACGGCGATGCGCTACCGGTACTTGGTGGACATCCCACCCACACGCACGTTTTGAGAACACATTCATAGTGCGTACAGCTAAGGAGTGGAATTCCCTGCCGGAGTCTGTGTTTTCTGATAGCTACAACCTGGGAGTCTTTAAGTCAAGAGTGAATAGGTTACTTCTAGGCAAGCTTGCTCCATCTTCGACCACATCATCGCTTACCAACAGGTGAGATAGTGGTCAAACGCGTGCCTATCAATAGTAAAAAGAAATATACTACCTCACAAAATAAAACCTTCGAAACGTGACATATTGTAGGGTACGAAACCCTAAAAACCTTCGAAACGTGACATATTGTAGGGTACAAAACCTTAAAAACCTTCGAAACGTGACATATTGCACAAGAATTTCGCAGAAACAAATTTATAGGAGCCGAAGGGGTTAGTGAATGAAGGTTTCATTGACAAACTATTTTAAGGCCAGGTCATGTGCAAGGCAGCTTAAGGTACTCCATGATTTATTTACAAAATAAATATCATCTATTACTTTTATCACCGGCATACAACAGTATGACGGTGATAAAAGTAATAAATGATATTTATTTTGTAAATACATCGTATCTTCATTTTTTCGTCAGTAAAATCTAGATGAGATCAATATTTTGTAGTTGACCACTCTGAGGAGAAATTCCGTAACAAACTCAAATGAGAGTGTGTAGTAAGCCACCACGTGCATTTGCTTTCCAGGTTCCGTCCGTCTTTGGGAGAACCGGGAAACCGGGGCAGTGAAAGAACTTCGAAAAAAACACATGGTAACGCAATGCTGTCACGGCAAAGTTTTTATATCTGGAACTCGCGACCCGGATTCCAAGAATTTAATCTTGGAATTGCTTGCTTAGCAGATTTCGAACATGAGACGTAAAACAAAAGCGAAATAAAAGTTATCGGCTTATACGACCATTTGCTGTAGTGGTTTAGTTTATTGATGTCCTGCTGTAATGATAAATCTTTGCATTATGGGCAGAACCTCCTTGGCAGAATTCTCTTCGAATAAGTAGTGGTTAATCAATCAGTCAATAAAGTCCTAGCTTAGTGTTGTCCACTGCTGGACGAAAGACTTTCACAAGTTGCACCCTAATTGCCGGTGCTATAATTTTATATCTAGCTGTTTGTCCAGCTAATAAGGATGATAAGAGTACAATATACTCATTCATAAATAAAACAATGTCGCAGTCCTTCCTCACATTTTATTTAAATAATACGGTTATACTAACAGAAATTATGTATTTTTTGTAATTATACGATCATCATCATTATCATTTCTTTTTGTCAGAGGCCCTTGAGGCGGTTTAAAAACTCTGACACTAGGGTGTGTGGAGTCGCTAGGTTTACTTGTCATACGAAAAGAAGATCTTCTTTTCAGCCGAAAAAGGTCCACTGCTGGACATAGAAATTCCCCAACTGACGCCACATCGGATGTGGGAGGTTTGTTACCGCTGCGTCTACCGCTACGTGGTTATCACTCCAGAGAGTAAAGAAATGTTCTGCGGGTAATATGCCTGCTGTCGCTGTTGAGATTTACCATCAGGTGATACTGTGATCAAACGCAAACCTATGTATCACTAATAAAATCAAATCTTTGGGATATGTTTGTAGCCTTGGTTCTCCTGATTCTAAGAGTGCTTGACAAGCAAAAGGAGAACATCATCTGCCTAGCCTTTTCCCAACTATATTGAGGTTGGCTTCCAGTCAAACCGGATTCAGCTGAATACCAGTATTTTACGTAGAGCGGCTGCCTAACAGACCTCCACAACCCATTACCTGGGTAACACGGTACTTTTTGGCAAGACTGGACCCGGTTAGCTGGATTCTGACAATTCGTAAGAAAAAGGAGAACATACAATGTATATTTGTACGGTTGCTGGCCGTCCCCTAGGTGTATACCTATTTAACAGTCGCACTATGTACTAAGTATCAGTCGCAGATCGTGGCAGAGAATATTCAACAGTCAATGTGGACACGTAGCAGCCATAGATAACGTCTTGTTGGCAGATGGCGGTACGCTATAGTGTTCAGTAGTGGCATGAATTGTGGAGCAACAGTTAACCGACGTAATGAAAATGTATGGTGGGTGTTATGGGATAATTGTACCAAGCTGGAGCTCGTTAGTAGGTACTAAGGCTTTCTTCTCAATGTCTTTTGATTTGAATTGCAACGGTTGTCACAATGTGTATGAAACAATTCAGTTTGGCAGAATTTCTAAATGTTGTTAACAGATATTGAATTTAAAAAAATCTTTTCTGAATATCCAGTGGTCCAATCTGGGATATTGCCTTACTTACTTCATATCCTATATCTCCTAGCTGGGCCAGAGGGCGTTCACAGTAGTCCACCATCACGAGCGGTCTTGAGATTCACGCTTCACCTCGCGTCATGTCATTCCGATGCTCGTCGCTTTTGCCAACTCAGTACGTCGCCAGGTTTGACACCACGCTTTCTTTTCCCTTGAAGGTTCCAGTCCAATGCAACGTTTGGGAATGTGATCAGAATCCATCTCAACTTACGACGCTTGATGTGGCGGTCGATCTTATGGCATTTTTCCTGCAGCTCTAGGTTAGGTTAGGTCTTGGGCCAATAAATTTCGAGAATGTGACGCAGACATCGATTGACGAAGACCTGGATTTGACGTGACATGTACTCTGTTACCTTCCACGTTTCGCACCCGCAGAGCAGCACGGGCTAATACCAGAGTAAATTTCACTGAATGCAGATGCTTTCTAAGTGAATGTTAGACTTCACCTTTTCTTATTTTCGTGACGACGGTTTACACTTTAGATTTGGCCCAAAAGGTGGTCACGTAAATTGCATCGTCAGTAGCGTTTATGGAGTCCTCAAAAGTGCAGATGACTTCGGCAAAAGAAAACCCATTCTTTTCGCAACTATTTTGGGGTTGTAATCCAGTCTAACAGGAAATATCGTCAAACTAAAGTGGCAGTGGGCAGGGCGAAAAGTTCTGGAGTGGCGACCGCGTACCAGAAGATGTAATGTTGGAAGGCTTCCCACGAGGTGGACCGATGACCTGGTAAAGGTCGCGGGTAGCCGATGGATGCGAGACGCACAGGACCGGTTGTTGTGGCGACACTTGCGGGAGGCCTATGTCCAGCAGTGGACGTCTTTCGACTGATATGATGATGATGATGATCCAGTCTAACTGGATGTAGCTAAGAACCAGTATTTTATATTTATCACCTGCTTAACTGATCTCCTCAACCTAGCAACTAAGAGACACGATATCTCTTGGCAGTACTGGTGTCACATTTTCTAGCTTCCAACTACCCAAATCGACTGCCAAACATGGAAAAGTGTATACGATCATCTAAAAACAAAAAAAAAAACACCCACCGCACAGATATGCAAACACGTACAGTCACAACCGTAACAACTGGCCACGGGTCTTTTAATAAACACCTCTATGTCACTGTCAGTCCACTATGCAGAGCTTGCATGTAGGAGGATGAGACAGCAGCACATCTGCTTCTAAGCTGCCCGGTAGTCGCTGATTACAGGGCTAAGTACTTTGGTAACCCAGGTGGGTTCTGTAAGATAATTAGTAACACCAAGGCGTTGCTGGCCTTCCTTGGGGAGCTAGGGTGGATCGAATGACACATTTGTCCTATCTGTCCCACCTGCACGCAAAATACGCGTTTAGTCGTGGAGTTGCGGAAACCAGCCCGATTTACATAGATATGCAAACCAAAAGCGAACATGAAAGTGAGTTCAATACAGAATGAAGTCTTGATATAAATTCAATGTAAACTTGCAACATTTTATCACTACACATCAGGGTCTGGTGTGAAAAATGATGCTATCATTAACCCCTTTTGAAGATGCGATCATCAAAATCGATGGATGTTTCCATTGTAAAAGTTGTTCCGAGATTTTTCAGAGAAGAAAATATGAAATTGTTTTTCTAAAAGAAATGTTCAATAGGGAATATGCATACGATTTTTTTATTTGCAAAATGAAATACTTATTAGCTCTAATAAACAATTATGAAATTATTTTTTAAATACCTTCATCAGCGATGAAGTTATAAAGCTTCAAAGTTTACAATTAGAAAGAGAAGTCCGACATGAATTGTGACGTCAAAGTTCATGGCGCCTATACAGCTGCCATAGGAAACAGCGTTTTCGCGAGAGGGACAGATATATTTGTTTAAAATAATTATATCTCGATTGATTTTCGAGCAATTTTGATTCTATTTTCACTTTAAGTATTATATTTGTGTATATTTTTGGATAAACTGTATAAATAATAGATATTTTTTTCGTGCATATTCCCTATTATGGAAGACCTATGGACTAAGAGACATCTCGTCTAAATCCGTACTTAATGTTATAAATGTGCGTAACCTTCTCACGTCTTTACGGCTGAAGAGATTTAGATGAAACTTGGCACACGAGTAGACCATGTCCCGGAATAGGAAATAGGATACTTTTCATCCCGGTAGTTTACTCCCTTGGTATAATTTTCAATATTCACGACGCGAAGCCGCTGGCAGAACCTAGTATTCATAAAAAAACAATTGATGTGCATTGGTCTCGCCGAAACTGGGAAATGGCTCGACCGATTTGAATCATCGCCGTAAGGTTGCCTGCTTGTCGGTCTTCTACAGATTGTACTTCAGTGAGTGTGCCCAAGAACTCCACGACCTCATCCCACCGGCCCCCTTCTACCATCGGACATCCAGACGCACTGCATCTTACCATCCCTACCTTGTTGCTATTCCACCAATTCGCACTAAGCGCATCCAAACGTCTTTTATAATGCGCACAGCAAAGGAGTGGAACTCTCTGCCTGCGTCTGTGTTTCCAAACGCTTACAACCCTAATCTCTTCAAAGTTAGAGTGAACAGGCTCCTTCTGGGTAAGCTCGCTCCATCGTAATTTGTCTCGGTCATCTCTGACCTAGACTAGAGCAAACCCATAAAAAATAAAATTGTTTTTTGTTTGGCGCAATGCTGGAGTGGTTTAAAAAAAGAAGTTTGTTAAAATCATAGATATGATAAACAAGTTAAAATAAAGGAATTGAAAGAACACAAGCGCCTTCGAATTTTGTCTCCAATACGAGCAACAACTAAAAAGAAATATGCGTGGTTTCTACACTATAATTATAAAAAGGAAAAATTTGTATGTTTTTAACGTATAAATTCCCAAAACTGCTGGGCCGATTTCAGAAATTCTTTCACCATTAAAATCCTACATTATCCCTGAGTAACATAGCATATAGTTATTAATAGAAAAAAAATAGAAACCCCTACAAAAAATTGCAATCCCATATAAATTAGAAACACTGAAGCATCAAGTGCAAATGTTTTGTATCTATTTGTAAACATACAAGTTACATTGAATCCTATTTATAAACGACCATCATTAGGAAGTACTCATCCGTAAGAACTATTCTTTGAAGTCTGGTTTTAGGTAATAATGGACAGGTACAATCTTTGTGTAGTATTTGTTCGCGTGGAAATTCAGATGATAAAAGATTATTCAAGCGAATTTTGGGGCATGGCTATTCAAGTCATTTCTAGTAGAAATCCCATAGAAATTTTCTGTTACGGATTTAGTTTGTGGCTGGCAAAAGATACGGCAATTTAATAATGTATCTATACATATAATAAAATCGTAGACTAACCGTGTCTGTACATTGAATATTTTTCCATGAAAATTACACAGAAAACTCAGGAAAAAGGTATAAAACACAAAAATGCAATTTTTGAAATTTTTGTCTGTTTGTCTGTTTATCTGTTTGTCTGTGCGTTTGTGGAAGCATCACGCATAAACCACAGATTAGATTGCAAATCTAAGTACTTAAAAATATTAAGTGATAACCCGAGTAACATTTAGCGTTTATTTCATCAAAATCGACCCACAAAATTAAAAGATATTGAATTTTTAAGTTTAGGAAGAAACTTCCTAATGTATTCTGATGAGTCAGAGCGCCATCTATTGAGAATAAAATAAAATGCACGAAAGCATTCAAAATTGTTGTGTTATTCGTGAAACTTTTAATACGTGGCAAAATAAAAGTGACCATTTTTATACCTTTTCGTTATTTATCGTTACAATCGATCCACAAAATCAAAATATATTGAATTTTTAGTTTAGTAGGAAACTTCCTACTGAGTTCTGATCAGTCAGAGCGCCATCTATTGAGGAACCAAAAAATGCATGAAAGCATGAATGTTACACCAAAACACATTCATTGAGTTATTTGTGAAACTTTTAAAACGTAGACGTAGCAGAATAAAAGTAAACATTTTAATACCTTATCGTTATTTATCGTTACATACGGGCTTCTTATTTAACGTCTTCTGCTGCCAAATATTTTGTCAGTTTACATGGTCGATAGATGACGTTGCACTGATGACGCGTTTTTCTGAATTGCGGTGTTAAGATTTTCCGCTGGAGAATGACCTCACACGATTATTAAACACTGTCGTAGTTCGTAGGAATTTCGGTTTGGTCTCTAGAAGGTCTTAAACGAATAGGGACCAAAATTGCTTAAAGCTCTGAGTTGTGCTGGTTTCGTTTAAAGTGCTTTTATCGTAGAGTCTTAAACTGATTTAGAACTCAGTAGTTTTGTGAAGTACTGGACGGTTCGACTTGCGGATCAGGCCTGTAGGGTTCCGTACCAAAGGTGCTGACAGGACCCTACTTCTAAGGCCTCCGCGATTGATTCCGTTTAGAGCGAAGCAACGAACGGTTCGATTTGCGAAACAAGGCTAATAATAATAAGGTACCGTACCAAAGGTGGTCACGGTGACGGGAGCGATCGATTTTGGTGGGGCTACTCTCTAAGTCCGAAGTCCGTAGTTTCGGGCTTAGTTGCGGACGTATTCTACTCCGTATCAGCTACAGACTTACGATTAGTCCCGAACCCGAACTAAGAATGAATGACAACACGATTTCACAGTAACTGTCAAATCGAGTTATCATTAGTTCTCTGTGGTTAGGTGATACGGAGTAGATTTTTTTTTTACTATAGATAGGCATACGTTTGACCACTATCTACCTGATGGTAAGCGATGATGAGATTGAAGATGGAGCACGTTTGCCTAGAAGCAACCTATTCACTTTTGTCTTAAAGACTCCCAGGTTGCCCGCAACTAAGTTTTTAATTCGTGCTAAGTATCAGACGGTTCGATTTGCGAGCCAAGGCAAATTATAGGGTTCCGTGCCAAAGTTGCTAATGGGACCCTATTATTTAAGCCTTCGCGTACGATCTTGATTCGTGCGAACCAAGTCGATTTTTAGGGTTCCGCACCAAGGTTGCTAACGGAACCCTATTTATTAATAAGCAACCGCTGTCCGTCTTCCTTCAGTTTATTAACCGACTTCAAAAAAAGGAGGAGGTTATCAATTCGACTGTATTTTTTTTTTATGTTTGTTACCTCATATTAACCGACTGGATGAACCGATTTTCATGATTCTTTTTATTTGAAAGCTGGTGCTTCCCGTGTAGTCCCATTGCCACCACGTCAGGATCTGATGATGGAAACCCTGAGAAATCGAGGGCAACTCTCGAAAATTGTAGGCACGTACTTGGTAAAAACTTGATATTCGTGTGTATATCGGGTTATAATACAAAAGAATGAAAGTTTGGATCAGACCTGATGATGGAGACGACAGAGAGTCAAGGGAACTCCACATCGGTATGTAGGAACTACCAAGTGTTTGGGCTTATTTCATTCGTATTGACGAGACCTTTACACCGAAAGCACTTAGTAAGTTTTATTTTTATAACATAACATCACGCCAGTGCGCTGTGAATGGGTACGCAGGTACCACTAAAAACTGAAACATAAAAAACTTTTTTTTCGGAAGTCGGTGTTTTTAGTTTTTTCGGTTTTTGACACCGACTTCCGAAATTAAAGTTATTTTATACTTTGTCGTGTTTTGTTTTGGAAGTCGGTTACATTTTTTGTAAAAAAGTTTTTTTCGTTTTATTTCTGTCTCGCTAATATAAAAATGTCTTCTAGAAAAAGGTCTAATCTTTCACAATATAGCAAAATTATCAAAGTCGGGTTTGTTAGAACACTTTTCTAACTAACTCGAGAACGGCTCGACCGATTTTCATAGTTTTTGTGTTTTATTCGGGACGAAGACTAATTCCTTCGTCCGGAATAGCATAATAAGAATTAAAATACAAAAAAAAAAATGAGTATGTAGGTAGGGTAGGTAGGCAGGTAGGTAGGGTAGGTAGACAGGTAGGTAGGGAAGGTAGGCAGGTAGGTAGGGTAGGTAGGCAGGTAGGTAGGGTAGGTAGGTAAGGTAGGTGAGGTAGGGTAGCTATGGTAGGTTGGTATGGTAGGTAAGTAGGTAGGTATGGTAGGTAGGTTAGGGTCGGTAGGTAGAGTAGCCAGTTGACGGGAGCGAAGCCGCGCGGGTCAGCTAGTATCTACATATATCTATACTCTATACTAATATATAAAGCTGAAGAGTTTGTTTGTTTGCTTGAACGTGCTAATCTCAGGAACTACTGGTTCGATTTGAAAAATTATTTAAAAGGCTATATATATCATAACGCTAAGATCAATAGGAGCGGAGCAGACGAAGTTGCGCAGGTCAACTAGTAGAATATACACTTCAAACTACGTTCATGTTCTGTTATAATAATAGGTAGAAAGTTTAAACGTAGTGCCAGTGAAAGAAAAACTCTTGTTTTGGTCTGATGAAATGTATGTTACTGAGGTTTGAATATAAATGGGTATAGATGTAGGAGTGTACGACTAAACGCCGACAGAAACTACGCCGACAGACTGAACACCGACAAGACTACTTCGACGGGACTCTTCGCGGACAGGACACTTCGCCGACAGGACTCTTCGCCGACAGGGCTCATCAGCGACACAACTTATCTCCGATAGTCAGATTTGAAAATTGATTATGCTTTTCTTGTAATTATACAATTCATAAAAAATAAAGATCTTGCATTGGTTTTAATACCTAATGTGACGTTACAACATTGTAACGTATATTATGGTACGTTATTCCTCAAAAATTATCTGTTTTAAGATGCGGATTTGAAGGTATTTATAAAATATTTAGTTCACTAGTTCAAATGTTATTCTTACGGACACTTTTGCGTTACAGTTCAGCACGAACACAGCACGCTTATAATTACCACTTTATAATTTCTTTGTGGCGGTCGGTTTGCACCAGGGGTCGGCCCTCAGCCCTTATCTCTTCCTGATGATAATGGACGCTCTGACGTCGGACATTCAGGAAGAGGCTCCCTGGCGCATCCTGTTTGCTGATGACATTGTGCTGGTTGCCGAAAGTGGCCAAGAGGTCCAGAGCAAATCGGAGACGTGGTGGCAAAGATTGGAGAGTGTTGGCCTGAAATTGATCAGAACCAAAACCGAGTACCTGTTCTGCGATTTCGGCGGTCTCTCTAGTACGCTGCCTATAACTCTCACCGGAACGCCTATACCGATTTACTCCGACTTTCGGTACCTCGGGTCGCTTGTCCAGGGAGATGGCGATATAGACCGAGACGTAACTCAACGGATCAACTCAGGATGGATGAAATGGCGGCAGGTCACTGGAACAACTTGTGACCCTCGAATGCCCCTCAAGTTGAAAGGGAAAATCTATAAGTCTGTGATAAGACCTGTCGAAATGTATGGATCAGAATGTTGGGCTGCCAAAAAGACGGATGAAAATAGATTGCATGTAGCGGAGATGAGAATGTTGAGATGGATGTGTGGAGTAACGAGAATGGATAAAGTGAGAAATGAGTACATTAGAGGTAGTTTAAAAGTGGCGCCAGTGACGGAAAAGTTAAAAGGAAATCGCTTGTCTTGGTATGGTCATGTGAAGAGGAGGGATGAAACGCATGTAACTAGAAGAGTTATGAACATGAAAAGATGGATGGATTGTGTGAGGAGCGATATGAAAGAAAAGGGACTTAGTGATAGAGTGACGACTGATAGAACAGAATGGAAGAAAAAAACGTGTTGCGCAGTAACATGGGATGAGGGCAGGAAGATGATGATGAATTTCTTTTATAATGACTTCATGTGAATTTATGAAATCAAAAACCGGTAACTTACAATTAGTGATTGATGGATATTTGTATTGCAGTAATAAAGTTCGTGAGAGTTGTGTTGAAAATAAACCAAATAATTGTAATGTCTTTGCGAAAACCAAAATTACTGACGGGAAACATAATTTGGTAAGTAAACCAACCAACCAGCAGCATTGTCACATGCCGAATCCCGAATGGCTGGTTGTTCGTAAATTCCAAGCTAAAATAAAAAACAAAGCTCATTGTAGTAAGGATTCACCTGTACAAATAATACAAAGTTGTATGATGGATGTTCCAAGTGTAAGTTCTCCAAGTATGCCTAATAAGCACCCAATGACTAAAATGATAAATCGGGCGAGAAATAAAAATAAACCTTGTATTCCTAAAAAACAGTATACCAGATAATTACCAAAATTACATTACAATTACAAAAATGCATGTTTTGAATAAATTTTATTTGCGTCTAAATCCAAAAACCGACTTTGAAAAAGCAGCAATTAATGCTTGTAAACGCGCATTTCCAGAACGCAGGAATAAATGTTGCCATTTTCATTTAAGACAAAGTATATGGAGGCACATACTACAAGCAGGATTGGCAAAGTTGTATGGTGACAACTGTGATTTTGCGTTCAAAATGAGACATTTAGCTGCACTGGCATTTTGACCTGCAATAGAAATTCCATCAGCTTTTAAAAAAAATGGTTGACAAAGTTTTACCACCAGAAGCGCACCAAGTAATCGAATGGTTTAAAAACTATTATATTGACAGTAATTTTTAAAAAACCAAAACTAGTCAAATTAATACAAACTCATAAAAGTATTGATTTCAAAAGTGCCACCCACGTTCCCCCCAGAGACATCAATATCAGATTCTATTGAAGCAGGCACACCAACCACACAAAACGATGTCGAAAGTTGGCACAATAGGTGGAACACATTGCTAAATAGAAAAAAATGGAATATATTTAGAACTATAGATGAAATTAAAAGCATGGAAAAAAATACAAAATGCGAAATTGAGAGACTATCAGCGGGCATAATAAAACCACGGAAGAAGAAAATCAATTTAATCAACGAAAGGTTGATGGTACATTTGAACACCAAAAACAATTTAGATATGATCGTATTTTTCAATGGTTTATCCTATATTATTAATTTTAAAAAATAAATAGTTATGTTTAATTAATAAGAAGGAGTTGTTATTAGAATGATTTAGGTTTTTGTGAAATTATTATTGTTACTAAGAGGTTTGTTTAAATAAATTATTTTTGTTTGTTTTTTTTTCTACGCATTTTTATGGGTATCTTTACATGATGATATTATAAATTTTGTACCTACACTAAAAACCAATGCGAGATCTTTATTTTTTATGAATTGTATAATTACAAGAAAAGCATAATCGAATTCCAAATCTGATTATCGGAGATAAGTTGCGTCGCTGATGAGCCCTGTCGGCGAAGAGTCCTGTCGGCGAAGTGTCCTGTCGGCGAAGAGTCCCGTCGAAGTAAAGTCTTGTCGGTGTTAAGTCTGTCAGCGTAGTGTCTGTCGGCGTTTAGTCTTACACTTTACATGAAGAGAGGATTGGGAGGCCTGAAAAAGATCTATTGTGACAGTAGGGATATGAAAGAAAAGGGAGTCCATGCGTGACTTTTGACAGGCCAGCATTGACGATCAGTGATCATGTCACGATGGCTATGTATGTCTTGAGCTATATTTTTAGTATGATGAGCGCGAGGAAGACCAGTAAACAAATAAGAAAAAAGCTGGCCAAGTGCGAGTCGGATTCGCATGCAAAGGGTTCCGAATCAATTTAATTGTTTGAACATGTTATTTTAATACTACAGACTTCTTATAGATTTTCCTGTAATCTCTAAGTAAAGATCTATTATCTCCATTTTTTTCAAAATTTCAGGCTCAGTAGGTTCGGAGATAAGGGGGGGGATGGTAATTTTTCGTCTGATTTCTTGAATAACTTCAAAACAATTAATTTTAAAATTATGAAAAAAATATAATTGAAACACTCACAGTAAGCCCTTTCATTTGATATATCACACAATATTGTTCAAAAATCTTTTTTTTTAAATTTTCTGGTTTGATCCCCAAAAGCGACCCCCATACTAAAAAAATATAATTTACGTAACGCGTCCGTATTTAGGTCATAGAAGTCCATACGTGTACCGAACTTCAACAGAATCGGTCCAGTGGATCCGGAGAAAACTGGCTGTGATAGACTGACAGACAGACACCCGAGTGATCCTATAAGGTTTCTGTTTTTTGTTCGGAACACTCAAAAATGATAATATAGCTTGAAAGGAGCTGATCACCTAAACATATTGATGACTAACAGTGATCGTATCAAGGCATGAATGACATGCTGCACTCACTCTTAATAACTTAGGATGTCTTGAGAGCAGTACATACTCAATTTCCATAACACAATATGATAACACTTCACAAGGGATTTATGTGTATATGTTTATATTTATGTATGTAGGTATATTTATGTATTTCAAATATGTATTTTAATGTGCACTTAATCCTACCCTCTATTGTGATCTCTCTTTATCACTTAAAGGTTTGCTGGAAGAAAACTCAACTTTGAGTTAGGCTCGCCTTTGTACATGAACTTTACTTCACTGTAAAATGTATATTGCTATGGTTTACAATAAAGAATTAAGAAGGTTGTATTTCGTATCGGTCAAACCAGATTTTACTACCGAACCAAAACTTGCCATTTTAAAAAATACACGTTTTTAAAAGCCGTATATCAACGGAAACGCTTTAATAGATTAACCCGACGCTTGGCAGCGACAGGTCATCCATTATAGAAAGACGATACGCCGATTGACACAGACGTTTATTGAACGCTTCTTACTAACAAGCTTACTTTCAAAATGATCCAATTTCTTCTAAGGGAAATTGAGATTTTTGTAATTTAGTTTTAGTGATGTGAGAGTTCTGCCGTATGGTGTCGGCCGGTGCCGTAAAAGAATAATACCATCCCATCACTTCCCGTGGGTGTCGTAAGTGGCAACTAAAGGACTCGTCAGAGAATGGGCATCAGCGTTCTCTGTGAAAAATCAACACCATACACTGCGATCGCCAACCCGCCTGCAAAGCGTGGCGATTCCTTTTGGGGGAGGCCTATGTCCAGCAGTGGACGTCTTTCGGCTGATATGATAATGATGTGTGAGATGAGAAAAATATAAATTAAATTCATAATATTTCATTTCACATAAACCTACATTCAGCCATCGGCCAACCGCGACCCTCACCTGTCTACTCTCTAAGCCCGGAGTCCGTAGTTTCGAGCTTAGTTGCGGGCGTATTTTACTCCGTATCACCTAACCACTAAGAATTAATGACATGTGTCGTCATTGGGCGCCTTCAAATTTTGTCGCAAAGTACCGCGCGACAGCGCGACTACCACGCTGCTTTAATAATCCATACAAATAATAAACGCGCCGCGGCTTAGTTCTTAGTTCTTCTTTTGTTAGTTCTTAGTTAGGTCTCTTCTTAGTTCGGGTTCGGGACTAATCGTAAGTCCGTAGGTGATACGGAGTAGAATACGCCCGCAATTAAGCCCGAAGCTACAGACTTCGGGCTTAGAGAGTACTACTGGTCATTGGTCCACATTGTGGGAGGCTTTCCAACGCTGCGTCTTCCGGTATGTGGTCACCACTCCAGAACTTTTGAGGTTTTGAAGTGGCGAAAAGTACAGCACCGGTTGTTGTGGTGACATTTGGGGAGGCCTATGTCCAGCTGTGGACGTTTTTCGGCTGATATGATGATGAAACCAACATTATGTGAAATAAGAATTTTATTCGAGCTAAAAAGTAATATTAAATAAGCAATAAATCCTAACTATATACCTACATATGAATATACAAAAACAAATACACTCAGGCGTCGAAGAATTCCTCCGCATCGCTGTCATCCGGAAACGTGCCCAGAAGACTGGCAGCATTGCCACGTTTATGTGAATCGTCAAAAACTAAGACAGAGGTTCCAATTGGTCGTTTCCTTTGGAGAATAACCGACAAGAAACTCCACGTATACTCTTACAAGATTATTTTTTTTATCTTCAGTAGCGACGAAGTTATAAGGCTTTTAAAGTTTGTAAGTACCTAATTAAAATCCGGACAAGTGCGAGTCAAACTCGCGCACCGAGGGTTCCGATCGAGTCTTGATTTTATTCAAGTATACATTACCTACAGAAGTTTATAAACTATGAAAGCAAAATACAGCATATAAGATTGAAGGACAAACTTAACTTTGATGTTGAACAAAATGTTCTTCCATACCTCAAAGTACGCCACGGTTAATTCTTCAACCGAAAATATAAGTTTGTAATCGCAAAAAAAAGGTTTTTTATATGATAAAACTAAAGACACCCAATTTTCAGACTATTTCCTGTACTATTTTGACATTATAATTGAATACTATTTTGACATTATAATTGAATACTATTTTGGCATTATAACTGATTACTATTTTGACATTACAACTTATTATTATTTTGACATTGTAACATAATACTGTTTTGACTTTATAATATAATATTTTTGACATTATATCATAATTTATAAAGTTTATAAATAATTATAATCCTTGCAAGTGTCTATTCTAGGTAATTTTTCGATTTTATCTCATTGTTATTTCTAACATTGTTATGGAAATATTTGTACGCCGCTAATTACGGCTAAACATGAGTGGACTTAAACTGTGTAATATCTTGCATGCTCTTGTATGTATACAATGTTTAAACAAACAAAGAAATCTTATCTTATCTTCTACTGTAAGATCTATCATATCATACACTGGTTAGATAATAAATATTGTATTTCGTGCATTCTCTACCGTCACAAGCCGTCGGTTTCCAAAAAATCCACTATTGTATCATGACTTTCTACATGTTTTAGTAAAGGCCATGTAGAGATATCGACCGGGCTATCATCGTGCGCCGTTTCCCTCAGTCAGGCACTTAAGTTTTACGAGTTTTCAGCTCATTCCTAATTCAGTCTGAGATATTAGGGATCAAACGGGACTTATTTCATCAAAAACATCGTTCTCAGCTCATCATTTATTTATTTACTACTTACAGACCTTTAAACGGGATCTCTAAGATACGATTAACAGATTTTTGTAGTAAGTGAGTAGGGGAATGAAGTTTCATATTTTTTTAGAGTACAGGATCTTTTAATGTATTTTTCATTACATTTCTGAAAACCTCGAGAGCAGACAAGACGCTGTTAAAAAAATCTCAACAAAAATAGCGGTGCTATCAGCGTTTTAAAATCTGTGTTAAACAGAGACAGCACTAATTGTGTGTGACGTCACACACAAGTCCCGCCATCTTATAGGTACAAACGACATTTTGTGTGACAAAGATTAACTTCGATAGCGTATAACTTATTTGTTTTTCCACCAATATTATTTTTTTTTCAATGGAGGAGCTCGTGGCTAAATAATAACAGCCATTCGGGTCGATCTTCAAGGTTAAGAAACGCTTGTCAAGGTAGGCCATTGGATGGGTGACCATCTTAACATACTGAGTTTTCTCCGTGCCTCGGAAAGCACGTTAAGCCGTTGGCTCCGGCTGTCGTTTGTAGATCTTTGGCATTCGTTACGGATTGTCAGAAGCCAGTAAATTGGACTCCAGTCCTGCCAAGAAGTACCGTGTTACCCAGTTAATGGGTTGTAGAGGTCTGATAGGCAGCCGCTCCACGTAAAATATTGGTATTCAGCTGAATCCGGTTTGACTGGAAGCTGACCCCAATATAGTTGTGAAAAGGATAGGCAGTAGATATGGTCATGTGAAGAGGAGGGATGAAACACATGTAACTAAAAGAGTAATGATTATAAATATGGATGGATGGAGAAAGATTTATGGATTGTGTGAGGAGCGATATGAAAGAAAAGGGAGTTAGTGATAGTTTGACGGCAGATAGGGCAGCGTGGAAGAAAAAAACTGGCCAAGTGCGAGTTGGACTTGCGTGCAAAGGGTTCCGAACGAATTTCTTTTTTTTTAACGTGTTATTTTAACACGATAGACTTCTTACAGGTTTTTCTGTAATCTTTAGATAAAGATCTATTATCGCCATTTTTTCAAAATTTTAGGCTCAGTAGTTTCGGAGATAAGCTGGGGAATGGTCATTTTTCGTCAAATTTTTTGAATAACTTCAAAACCATTTATTTTAAAATTATGAAAAAAAAAATTAAAACCCTTACAGTAAGCCGTTTTATTTGATATGTTACACGATATTGTTCAAAATACCTTTTTATTTAAATTTTCTTGTTTGACCCCCTAAAGTGACCCCCATACTAAAAATTTGAAAATTTACGTAACGCGTCCGTGTTTGGGTCACAGAAGTTCATATGTGTACCAAATTTCAACAGAATCGGTCCAGTGGATCCGGAGAAAAATGGCTGTGACTGACGGACAGACAGACAGACACCCGAGTGATCCTATAAGGGTTCCGTTTTTTGTTCGGAACCCTCTAAACGTGTTACGCCGACCCAAAGTAACATAGGATAAGAGCCAGGAAGATGATAATCTGCCTAATAGTTTCGCTCGAGGTTAAGCAACGCTTGCTGAGTTTGAAATCTGACACCAGTCTTGCCAAAGAGTACTTGTTTAGTTTCAAACCGTTACCAGGGTCGTGGAGGTTAGATACTTGTAAGCAGTTGCAAGTAAGTAAGTAAGCAGTAGCAAGTATGTCGGGGTCGGCTTCCAGTGTCGAAGCCGACCCCGACATACTTGGCTAATAAAAAAAATTGTTTAAAAAACTGTAACCCGACTACAGAAAAATAAAAGTGATCTGAAAAGTATGAAACAAGAAAATATTTCAGAAACAAATCAAGAGAGGTACAAAAATGGTGAAAGTAAAGACGTGGTCGCATGCCTTTATAGTTTTATAGGTGTGCCAGGCACCCACATGATATACAGGCATGCGACCACGGCTTTACTTTCACCATTTTTGTACCTCTCTTGATTTGTTTCTGAAATATTTTCTTGTTTCATACTTTTCAGATCACTTTTATTTTTCTGTAGTCGGGTTACAGTTTTTTAAACTATTTTTTTTATTTTATACTTTTCCGTTTTAAAAATCGTTTCTATTTATAACTGCACGTCGCTATCATTTTAATTATGTACAACTTACTATGCTCGTGACTTTGTTCACGTGGATATGGGCGAAAAAATGTGATGGTGATGCATAGATAAGATGTAAAATTTTCTTGCTGTTTTCTGCATTTGGGGATGACACTCAACCGTTCGTTGACTTTTTTGTTATGGTCCGGTGTCACCCTTTAACAGGTTACAATGAAACCTGGCCGAGATGAGGTGTAAAAAGTTTCGAAAAATGGTTTGTGATTTCCGTCATCGCGCAACGCATAAATATTTCGGGGTGCCCCAGGTGTCAGCCATGCTAGCTACGCCACTGTTGCTGAAATCGGTCTATGGATGGTTGATCGATACCAAGACTTGCGTGCCTCGGAAAGTACTTAAATCCGTTGGTCCCGCCTGTTATTTGTAGACTTTTGACAGTCGTTACGGATTGTCAGAAGCCAGAAAATCTGACACCAGTCTGGCCAAAAAGTACCGGATCACCCAGTTATTGGGGTGTGGTATTCAGCTGGATCCAGCTTGTCTGGATGCCGAACCCAATATATTTGAGAAAAGGTTGGACAGATGATGAAGATTTAGAACATAGATAGACAACCAACACTATGTCTTGTCTTAAAACTCAAAACTTTGTCTTGTCTTAAAAGTCGCGACGAACCTATCACGGGGCTTTGCCCCTCACCACGGATGATAAGCCGTTAAGACCTGCGGGTGACCTAATGTTGCCAGGTTTCCGCATAAAACCGGAAATTTGATTTTCACTGAAATTAAATGAGTCAAAGTTCTTTAATATACAGTATGTTAAAGAACTCTGACTCATTTAATTTTGTTTATCTATTATAAGTTAAAACGGTTTAATGTTGCGACTGGTCATAAAGTCTGGATTTACTTGCTACTTAATATTAGTCATTAACATCAGGAGACTGTTCGCAAAATTTGCGCTTTAACGTAGAGTTGGGGATACCAATCCGACTTATAAACATACTTACTTATTATTATTATTATTTTAAAGATACAAAATCATAAGTAACATAAGTTGTCAGAATTTTCATCCCATTTAATACGGCTAATCATCAATAATGATATCTGAGAATCTCGGGGCTAAATGATAAAAGCCACGCGAGTCGATCTTCTCGGCGCACGCATGCTAAGACTCCTCCGTGCCTCGGAAAGCAAGTTAAGCCGTTGGTCCCGCCTGTTATTTGTAGATTTTTGGCAGACGTTACGGATGGTCAGAAGTCAGAATATCTGACACCAGGTCGGCCAAGAAGTACTGCGTTACCCTGTTTCTCGGTTGTGGAGATCTGCCGCACCACGTAAATTACTGGTATTCAGCTGCGGAACACTGGGAAAAGGCTGGATAGATATTATATATACATATCTATCGGCTCGTCCCTGCGACTTTCCAGTTTTAAGACCTGGCAAACTTATACGGGTCTATCTTTTAACAACTTTAGCTTATTGTAAGTTAGGTTACCAGTGTTAGCAGACATTGGCGAAGGTCCTTCTTCCGTGAAGAACACCGCTAAATTGAGAACGAATTAAGAATGCTATCAATCGACCTTGCAATTGGTCTAGCAAAATATCAATTCGGTTACATATGTCGATAAATCCCTAACGATAAAATAAGAAAATGCTTACTTTTCTTTTGCTACGTATCAAAAGTTTCACAAATAACTCCACAGTATGTAATGTGTTATTTCCATGAACTGGTATATTTTTTTGTTCAATAGATGGCGTTACGTGTGTGTACTTGCTTTACGTTATGAAAATTAATGTTAAATTCACATATCTTAATTTTGTACTTTGAGTTACAAAATTACAATTGATAAAAGTTATCTGCATTCGTTTTATACTTTCCACGTGTTTTGAACAACTAAACAGACAAACAGTCACAAAATTAAATGCTGGAAATGGTTTCTCTTAGTACCTATTCCTGGCTATTTTATTTTATTTTAATGTACAACAACGACTCTTCTACAGATTCTACATAGATACTTACTCAGTAATACGTACTGTCGCTTGTTTGTTAACAATTTTATTTATACATATTTATTTACTTAGACAATACAAGATATGTACATGTTTGTAAAGTGCTCCTTAAGACCTTTCCTTTGATACCAAACATGTTATGATTATCTCAATTTTTTTTTTCAGAGTCAGTAATTTACGTGTGTATTTACGTTTTCTCGCATTTTAAATAAAGTGAAAATGTCTACCTAGCCTATGTCACCCGCAAAGTTCTCACAAATCTATTGATACCTTATTCATCACAATCAGTTCAGTGGTTTAGTTAGGCGCTAGAGTGGAACATACACATATACATACATACATACATAGACAGCTAAAATCATAACCCTTCCTTTTGGATTTGCCGTAGTCGGGTAAAAAACAAACGAAACCTGTTGACTGCCGACTAGGTGTCGTGAAAATGCGACACTGACTGAAATAACGGCGCCGCAGCGCACCTGCAGTATACAACATATATTTATACACGTTGCGTATGAGTTGCTATCACTTTTTGGGCAGGCACACACTCGACGAATTGAGGCATTTTTAGCTATGGAACACAGTGAGAGGCCCGTTTTACGGGTCGAGGGGTTGCCAAGAGCAGGGTCGTGACCGCTCACCACGTCCCATTACGGGGACGAAGCGACCTCAGAGACGAAAGCATGGCGTGATTTATTTCGACGCTAACACCATCTATCGAGCTTCGAAAAAATCCGGAACATAAATATTTCGCTTTATGTATTTTTCTTCTTACGAGTGGCATAACAAATCGTAAAGATTTCAAAGATTTGATTAACTTCGCGTTGATATCGCTTTGATCATGTTTTTCATTAAATTGTACAGCCACGTCGCGCGAAGTACAGGCTCGCTTTTACTTGTTTGTTAGCAATTTAAACATATACGGTTACTTAGACAATATGATATACATACATATTTGTAATGTGCTCATCAAGATCTTTCTTTTGATACCAAACATGTCACAATTATCTGAATTTTTTTTTTTTCGTGGACAGAAATTTACGTGTCAACTCCATCATAATACATTTAGGAATAGTTTATATTGCCTATGTCACCCGGAACGTTTTCAAGAATCTATTGATACCTCAATCATAAAAATCGGCCCAGTGGTTTAGGCGCAAGAGTGGAACATAGTTATATACATACATACATACATAGACTGCTAAAATCATTACCCTTCCTTTTGGCTTTGCCGTAGTCGGGTAAAAAGCTAGGCAGCAGATTGATTGTCACACACGGTTTTTTTTTTGAAGTGTGGAAAATCGTCAAATTACTCCTGCTCCCCCGCTCTGGGCGGAGCAACACGGAGTGTCGGAGTCTTACTGGCTAAAACCAATCCGTGTTCCTCCTAATGCCCTTTGCGTTCCAGGGCCGCGGTGACTCTTTCGAACAAATTCCGTAACGACACACACAGGTGGCCCCAATTTTAGAGCGGTGCACTTTTAAGATTCGATTCAAGTAGGTAGGTATCATGTACGAGATAATAGATAGTAATCGTTCCATTCATGTCAACTATTTCTCACACGTAATTTACCTTTTCAGAACGAGTTTTATATGAAGAAACTTAATTGTGAATTCGAAATGATAAAAGAAGCGAAAAAGTCAAAACATCTCTCGCGTAAAATATTTTTATTTTGCATGAAATTCATTTAAAAAACGTATTTCCTCATTGTAGAGCGCCGTCTACGTAATCTGATAAAGTCCTCGGCTACTTGGAGGAAAGAATCCAGTGCCAGCTAAGATATTTTTAAAGTTCTTGTTTACTTTATAAGACATTATCCGACGCGCTCTTGTCGCCGTCGGCGTTCCAGCCGTACCCAATGGCCTGGCAAGCGACGACGGCAAGCGACCGGACGGTATGTCTTTGTTTCTATGGAAGATGGGTAGGCCTTTAGTGTGGGACGCTACTTGTGTCTATACTCTTGCGCCATCCCATCTTCCTAGCTCGTCGTGCTGTGCTGGTACTGCCGCTGCGGCTGCTGAGAACCTCAAGCGGCGGAAATATAATAACCTTGTTGGCAATTATATTTTTGAGCCGTTTGGGGTTGAAACTCTTGGACCGTGGGGTCCGAGTGCTCATGCCTTATTTAAATATCTTTCTAAACGCTTGGTTGACACTTCGCGTGACCCAAGGGCTGGCTTTTACCTCGGACAGAGGTTAAGCATTGCCATACAACGTGGCAATGCCGCCAGTCTTTTGGGCTCACTTCCAGTGGACAGCGATGCGGACAAATTTTTTGACGCCTTATCTTAGTTAGGATATTTTATTTTAAGTGTATATATTTAGTACTTTAATGCTGTACCTTATTAAATAAATTTCCTTTAGAAGATATTATAGAACACTTTAAGATGACCAAACATTTCTTGAAAACTTTCTTGAGCACATGTAAAAATGAAAAGTTGTTAAAAACTTTCTGAAGTGGAAGAGATGATTGAAACAATGTCAAATTTCCGATTGAGTATCTATGATAACAAACAACACAATCAGCCTAAATTAATGAGAGCTGTCAATAAACTCAAAATTAATACGAATTAGATAGGTATGGTACATCTTATATTCTAAGTCATTTCCGTGCGAGTCAGATTCGCGCTCAAACAAAGGGTTACGAACAAATCATATATTTTTATCATGTTACTTTAAAACCACATTTTTATAATGTTATAGTTTCTCCTGTAATCTATAAGTAAAGAAAGAAAGAAAGAAAACTGTTTATTTGGGACTCGCACAAGACACGTAAAAGTAAAACTAACAGTTATAAAATATGTTTACACAGATATGCGGCATCCTTAAATAAAGAAAAAAATAAAAAGAAATAAATAAGATTTTGTTTATTTTATTTTTCATAATTTTAGGTTCAGTAGTTTTGGAGATAAAGGGTCCCTCCCACAGAACAGAAACCGTTCCGTGGTCCCTCATTATCTCCGAAACTAATGATCCTACTAGAATAAACGCAACACCTGCAAAAGGGCCATTATATTCATCATTATGAATAACTTTCACTATGGAACTAAAACTTCTTATCGTGTGGGCAGTAAGGTCTAATGACCCCACACACCCTAGTGTCAGAGTTTCTAAACCGCCTCAAGGGCCTCTGACATGGTTTACATATTTCACGAACCCCATTTGGCGACCGGCATCACCGGCTTATACGTGCCTTCCGAAGCACGGAGTCCTCTTTTTTTGTCAGACAATCAGGTGGTTCAAGCCTGCAATGTCCTAACCAAACTGGAATACAACTTTTTGAAGTATGCTTTCCTGTGGGAATCGAACCCACAAGGCAAACGCCTAAACCACTCGACCACGAAGGCAATTACTAAAACTGAAATCGCGAAAAAAACATTAGTTCAGCACATAAACTTTTGCCCGCGACTTCGTACGCGCGTATCCCATTTTTCCCATTCCTATAGGAAATTCTGGATCAGTTATACATATAAAACTTCCTCTTGAATCAGTCTGTCTAATTGATGAACACGCATTAAAATCCGTTGCGAAGTTTAAAAGATATAAGCGTACAAACGGAAAAAGCGACTTCTATACTAATATTATAAATAAGAAATATTTGTTTGTTTGTTTGAATTGAATAGGCTCCGAAACTACTGGACCGATTTGAAAAATTCTTTTAGCATTGGATAGCTACATTATCAGGGAGTAATATAGGCTATATATTATCCCCGTACTCCCACGGGAACGGGAACTACGCGGGTGAAAACGCTTGACGTCCACTAGTTGTTTTATTAGAGGTAAATAATAATAAAGATATAGAATTATTTATGCACACACATAATGTTTGTAGCAGTCGGCTTTTTTAGCAATTTGAGATAAACGTAGCTTCGCCCCGCTTTGCTATAGCTTTCATAGTTTAAATGTTACTACAACAAAGCCCTATTCTATGAAAAAAATAAAAAATCCGGCGTGAGCTTGTTTCAGTTTTGCGAAGTAATGCTTTTTGCTGAATAACTCAGATCTTGTTTAGTAAGTTAGTAAGTACTTGTTGTTCGCCAGTTTACCTATTTTTATCTCAAGGAGAATTTCTTGGGAGAAAAGTCCGTTATTAAATGAAGTAGTGTGAAGTGGTTTTGTAGAGAAAAAGGAGGCTTTTATCTTTCCTATGTGTTTTAGTCTAAGTGCCTAGGCATAGCATTTTTTGATAAATGGGCGGATGGGCGTTCGATTACAGATAGAAAAAAAACGGTCAAGAGCGAGTTGGACTCGCGCACTTAAGGTTCCGTACCATCATATAAACCTTGAAATGTTTTCAAATTTTTAACAGACTTCCAAAAAAGGAGGAGGTTCTCAATTCGGTGGGTATTTTTTTATATATGTACACCGATTACTCCGAGGTTTCTGATCCGTTTTCTGTGATTCTTTTTAGTTCGATGCGGTATACTTAAATTGCCACTTGGTCCCATAAATTTAATTCAGTTTGGTTCAGTAGTTTTTATTTTATGAGCAGTTTTGCTTATTTCAATTTCTGCATTGACGAAGACGTCGTCCAAGTATCACCACTTGAAAGTGAAAAATAAAAAACATTTTACAAAAAAATATAACCGACTTCCAAACAAAACACTACAAAGAATAAAATAACCTTAATTTCGGAAGTCGGTGTTAAAAAAACAAAACCAAAAACACCGACTTGTGAAATTAAGGTTTTTTTGTAAAAAGTTTTTTCATCGGCCTATATTCGTCAGAGAATATTAACTCTGCGGTGTATATTGCACTTTTCTGTCAGCGCCATCACTTAACCGCTAGTGAAATGGATTTCTGAAAATGTGTGCTATTTATTTAGAGACATTGTTTTATTTTTCCTGTAATTTTTACATGAACTTCTATTCAATTTCAGATTTTTGTATGTAAACTTCGGAGATTTTCGTCAAAAATCGAAAACTATGCAACCTAAAATTTAAAAAAAAAATGTTTGAGAATACGCAAATAGCGCTCTTTTTGTGATACCCCACATGCTCTAGTAACCACACTTAGAATTTTTAAGAACCACTTTCAGTCGCTGTTTCAAAAAAAAGTTATTATTTCTTTCTTATTTGCAAAATAGTTGAACAAACGTCATCTAAAACTGTTTTAAATTTCAAGTTGATATTTGAAATTTAGAACAGTTTTAGACTTAGTCACACCATAAGGGTTCCTTTTTACCATTTTGGTACGAAACCCTAAAAGTATGGAAGATGATGCTCTAAGGAAGGGTATCCCAAAATTAACGCAAGATTTGAATTGTTCGCTATTTGTGAGGTAAAGTGTTAGCAGCCCCAAAAATATACCAGTCATATATTTTTAGTAAAAATGGAGTTCTACTCGATTTAGCAACGTTCCTCTGCTGTCCATCCGTCTGTCTGTCAGCGGGCTGTATCAAAAGAACCGTAATAATTAGACAGTTGAAATTTTCACAGAGTGTGTATTTCTATTGCTGCTATAACAACAAGTAATTAAAATTAAAATCTATTAATAATTAAAGGGTCTCTCATACAAAAAACGTGTTTTTTTTCGGTTTATGGTACGGAACTCTTCATGTGAGAGTCCGACTTGCACTCGGCCAGTTTTTGATTAATGATCTTTCGGTAAGAAATAAAGACGTATGGAAGAAGAAGCCCTAATGAATTGCTGAATTTTGGTTAAAGTCAGATCAAAGGTAAAAAAGTACCGAACCATCAGTACTTTTTTTACCTTTGATCTGACATTAAAAAGCACACACAAATTGTAAACACTTTTTCTTTCTTTTTTTTTCTTCTTAATTATTATCTAATGATCTATGAATCTACGCTCCATCATACAGGTAAGATGCAAGAATCACCCTATTCATTACGTATTCTCCAACAGGTGAGAAGCTACACACAACAGACTCAATTCCTCAACACAATGAACGAAGAAAACCACTCACTCCCGAACTTATATTCCCTCTTACTTGCGTCAGTGGTCAGTAAGGCTCTAGACAGACGGACCGCATTACAACTGCAATCCAACCGCAAATTGCAGTTCAGATGCAGTTGACACGACTGCAATAGAACTGCAAACCAAACGTGCAGTCCGATTGCAGTTCAATTGCAGTCGGCGTGCAATCGTGTGAACTGCACACCGACTGCAATCGAACTGCACGGTTGGTTTGCAGTTCTATTGCAGTCGTGTCAACTTCATCCGAACTGCACCATACCCACCCACCCGCACTACTTTAACGCTCCCCCCCCCCGCGCATAGAATCGGTAGTAGAAACAAGGTTAAAGTGAGCACACGCGTTGTCTGTCCGTAAATAAAACATGGGGGCGGAGCGTTAAAGTAGTGAGGGCAGGGTATGGTGCAGTTCGGATGCAGTTGACACGACTGCAATAGAACTGCAAACCAACCGTGCAGTTCGATTGCAGTCGGTGTGCAGTTCACACGATTGCACGCAGACTGCAATTGAACTGCAATCGGACTGCATGTTTGGTTTGCAGTCGTGTCAACTGCATTCAAACTGCACTTGAACTGCAATTTGAGGTTGGATTGCAGTTGAAATGCGGTCCGTCTGTCTAGAGCCTTTATGATCAATATGGCGCGGATGATATCACTCTAGCATCCTCCTTGCTTTGTTCCCTCTCTTCAGCGTCATTCAGACAGGCTGGAGTACACTGGGGGATGGATTAGGGATAGGAGATAAAAAAGGGGATGATTTTTAACGGTTAGTAAAATGATTTTTAGACATGACAGGCATGTTTTTTATTCCTTTTTAAATATTTCTGTGTAGTGAATTTCGGATAACACACCAACAAAATCATACCATACGATTAGTTTAAATACTGATTAGCATTGTTAATTCGGTTTTGAGTAGCACATACCATAACGTTATTGGCAAAGAATGCTACCCCTAACTTTCCCGATAAACCAATTAACCACTCCCCAACCGGTAAAAAACTACACACAACCTCAACACAATGACTGAAGAAAACGACTCACTCACCGAACTTATATTCCCTCTTGCTTCCGTCAGTGGTCAGTTAATGCTGAATATGGCGCGGATGATATCACTCTAGCATTCTCCTTGCATTGTTCCCTCTCTTCAGCGTCATTCAGACAGGCTGGAGTACACCGGGGGATGGATTAGGGTAGGTGGAAGAGGTATACGGAACAGAGTGGAAAAGTTCTGCAAACGTCTATTGAAGTGGGAGGATTCTCTGACCAGACGGGTGTTCTAGCTGGTAGGCAACTGCCCAATGGTTGATATTTGGGTTGTTGTATATGTTCAAAGCTCACGGAAATACTCTGATACCGCGATACAGAATTAGTATGACGTCAGGTCTTGAGTTCGTATCTGGCAGAATAGATGTCGCTTGTTAGTTATTGTGACCTAAACGTTAAAATCCCTCCCAGTTAATGTTCAATATGGCGCGGATAATATCAGTCTAGCATCCTCTTTGCTTTATTCCCTCTCTTCAGCGTCATTCAGATAGGCAAGATTATATTGGGGAATGGGGTGTGTTTTGGGGGGGATGAGAAAGATTGATGTGACAATTAATATTAAAGTTATCTTAAGTCCTTTCTATCTGATTGATCAACACATCTTGGAAATCACAAACAAAATGAGGTTCAGGTAAATCCAAACATTTTCTGAATTTAATCACTCAGAAAAAAAATTATATTGTTTCTGAATCTATTGACAATAACTTAATTAAGATGTTTTCTACCATGCCTTAATTGTTCTGTAGAATTAGCCATATCTGGGTTTGTAAGTTAAAAAATGTTTCATACTCTGAAAAAAAAAAACATGGAATTTAAAGAAAACGAAATGAGTTTGCATGTCTTGTGATAATAACAACCATCGGTCACGCACTTGAATTAAAACATCATCAGTAGGCTAAAATTATAAATTATCCAAACTTATCCTACAACTTCCGTTCCCCAGTAATTTCAGAAGCTCCCAGTGTATGCCAACCACGTGTAGCGCTAAGTAAAAACCACTATAACAATGTTTTGTTCCCGCACTAGTGTAAATGAAGTGTTCCGAATCAAAAGGGGACGTGCCGTCTATCTGTGCGCGAGTCGTTGGTAACATGGAGCTTAGAAGAGGGAGATAGGAAGTCACTAGGCATTTTAGTGGGTACCTCTATAGAGGTATACGGAACGGGTTCCAATCGGTACCAGTTCTTCTTTTTTCGAAATAGGAAATCATCAAATGACTACTCCCGCTCTGGGCGAAGCAGAAGGGAGTGTCAGACACTTACTGACTAAAACCCATCCGTGTTCCTCCTAATGTCCTTTACGTTCCAGAGCCGCGGAGATTCTTTCGAACAAATTCCGCAACCCTGGCAGGTCCACCTGTTCCTAGGGGTATTTATAATTATTATTAAGCATTTATTGCCAACACAATATACAAAAATTAAAATTTCGTTTTTAATTATTTAACATGCAATTAAATGTATTTCATCATCATCATCATATCAGCTGAATGACGTCCACTGCTGGACATAGGCCTCCCCCAAGCGTCGCCACAACGACTGGTCCTGCGCGTCCCGCAACCATCGGCTACCCGCGACCGATGACCTGGTGAAGTCATCGGTCCACCTTATGGGAAGTCTTCCAACGTTGCGTCTTCCGGTAAGCGGTCGCCACTAAATGTATTTCCATAACATAAGTTAGTCAATGTCTTCTAGTCACGTTCACGATGTCAGCACAACTAAACAAAAAAGACAACTAAGAAGGCGAAAAGAAAGGTAAGCTGTGATAGCAAGCTGATGATAAATATTTAGAAAATACTAACTGTTGCCCGCGACTTCGTCGACGTGAAACTCGTAGAAGAATTACCATGGAATTTCCCTTTTAATTTGTTTTAAACAAACGTAGCCTGAATTACTCCCAAATACATCAGCTAAATATCAGTGAAATCCTGTCAAAATTAGTCCAGCCGTTTCGAAGATTTAAAAAAGGACAGCCCAAAAAAAAAATGTAAAATATTTTCTGTTAATATTATGTCTCGTTATTGTCTCGACAAATTGTATGAAGACTATACAGACCTTGAAGATGTGAAAACAAATTAGTTGGCCTATACCATAGCATGTAGTGATTTTATCAGAATCAGTATTTGTCAGAAATTCAAAAATACTATTAATGTCTATACTACCAAATGTAGAGTTTTATTTTACTATAGGTTGTTGTGGCCATCGCGATATTGTAGAAGTCCTATGAGGCGCGGGCAGAAAAAAAGTTGATTAAGGCTATTGTAGACCGTAACTTAAGGCTTGTATACATGCTAATGACCTTGTGCATATAAACGGAGCTAACTACTCCTCTACGCGCCACTCCGCTACCCGTATTTTTAATTCATTATAAAAAAATAACACATATTTTAAATACCTAAGTAACAAAATCAAATTATTTTCGATTGTATTGCAAAGCAGTCGATATTTTTTTAGACTTTTGTTAAAAATTAAGGAGTAAAATGGTTTCATCACAATGATTTGGAGGTGATTTTTTTTCTTATTATGTGATACCGAAACATAAATTCTGGCTAAACCAAATTACGAATCATTTCATGTAGATTACTACCTATTATTATCAGATGTAATTTCTCAGTAAATGCCGACGAAAAGTTGCTTCATCTGCACGTGGTTTTTAAGCATTTCTCGAGAGAGCAGCCTTAAGAGAAAATGCGGGTGGATAGACTTTGTATGATATGCTTCATAAACTGAATAAGAAGGATGCATGCTGTGTCCCCATGTTTTTCTTTAATAGTTGCCAAATTTCTGCATTAGGGCTCTGTTAACAGCGGTTTATCGGACAATTTTGAGCATATTTTAAGGGTTCTAATGTAGCCATATTCAACCTTTTTCTGCACGGGACATCTAGCGCTTCTACTATTATCATGATGGGCCGCAATAACATACAGTGACAGTAACTCTATATTTAACACTAGTTGACCCGCGCAACTTCGCCTTCGTCGCTCCTATTGGTCTTAGCGTGATGATATATAGCCTATAGTTTTCCTCGATAAATGGGCTATGGGCAAAACACTGAAATAATTTTTCAAATCGGACCAGCAGTTCCTGAGACTAGCGCGTTCAAGTAAACAAACAAACAAACTCTTCAGCTTTTATATTAGTATAGATTATCTACATTGAATGTCATTTTTTAATATGTGACAATTTGATAGTTTTCGATGAAATTGCTACTTCATAAGCCCACTTTTTCGTTTTGCTAGCGGGTGAATAGGCTCAGCACATCGTCAAAGAATGGATCAGTAAGCCGGGATCTGTATAGTAAAAATAAAATTAATGCTCCAAGTTTAATGCTCAATGAAGATAGGTAGTATAGACCACCAATAAATAATGTGCTAGGCTGAGGGCCACACAGAACAGCTTGGAAGGCCACATGCGGCCCGCGGGCCGCAGGTTGAGTATAGCTGTTCTAGTGCTTATACGGTTAATAAATAATCAAGAAGGAAGACATGGGGACACACTATATCCTCGCTATTCACTTTATGAAATATCTTTCAAATCGGTCCGATATTGGAGGAGAAAACAGTCGAGAGCCAAACCTCGAATTATGACTTTTTACATACAAAGTGTCTCCGCCTGCATTTCCTCTTAAACCTAAGGTGCAGTCGAAAATAAACTGAAATCAGGATATACAAAAGTCTATGCTAAAGTTTTGCATACTCAGGCGACAATTCCATGTTTCTTCGACACTGATTTATGTTCCATGTGGTTTACCTACGCGTTATTGTGACTATCCACTGCTTCCCCACGTATTGTTGGGTGTTTAATTGTTTTAATTGCTCTCCACTTCCACTCTGTTTCAGTCTAGTCGAGGGATCAGACAAGAATTGATACAGGGCTGATAGACATATTATTTTAAGGCTTTAAATCACACAGTAAATACTTTTAGGATATTTTGTCTGACTTTGTTTTGTATCTATAAGAGTTCCTTTGGAATTTATAGACTGACTAGCTTCTGCCAGCGGCTTCGCTCGCGTGGTCCCTAGGGAACATATTCCAGGGATAAATATTAGCCTATGTCCTTTCTCAGGCTCTAGACTATCTGTGTACCAAATTTCATGTAAACCGGTTCAGTAGTTTTGGCGTGAAAGCGCGACAAACAGACAGACCGACAGACAGACAGACAAATCGACAGACAGACAGAGTTACTTTCTCATTTATAATATTAGTAAGGATGGTTTTGCTAACGGTAATTCTAAAGATTGGTGATATCTCTGGGAATATCAACTATCGGTCCCAGTAGTAAGTCATGATTGGAGTCCAGGCTACTCATCAAAATGGGCCCAATAAATGTAGTTCCCAGATTAAAAATAGTAGACCGAGGCCATAAATAGTGGTAATTATATTTCTTTGAAATCCTACACTGTTATTTTCTGATTAATTTCATTGCGGGATTCAAGGCAGTTGTACCGTTTGTCCGGGACTCGTCGAGGTTCACTGAGTCAGCATTTTTCTGGTGGTCGCTTCTGTTGATTCTGGCTTTCAGAACTTGTAGTGGTTGAGAATTGTGTGTTGGGCTTTTCCCAAAATCTGGCCAAGTACGAGTCAGACTCACATGCAAAGAGTTCCGAACCAATTTTATTTTATCAACATGCTATTTTAGCACTACAGACTTCTTATAGGTTTTCTTGTAATCTTCAGGTATACAACTACTATCTGTTCTTTTTCTCAAAATTTTAGGCTCAGTGGTTTCGGAGATAAGGGGGAGGTTATTTTGGACTAATTTCTTGGTTAACTTCAAAACTATTTATTTTAAAATTATGAAAAAAAAATTAAAACTTTCACAATAATCCCTTTCATTTGATGTGTCACGCGATACAGTTTGAAAAACTTTTTTTTTTTTTAATTTTAAAGTTTGACGCATAAAAGTGACCCCATACTAAAAAAAAATATTTATTTACGTAAAACGTCCGTGTTTGGGTCACTAAAATCAATATGTATACCAAATTTCAACAGAATCGGTCCAGTAGATCCGGAGAAAACTGAGTGTGACAGACGGACAGACAGACACCCGAGTGATCCTATAAGGGTTCCATTTTTTACGAATGTTCGGAACCCTAAAAAATAATGTAGCTCCCAGAGATGCCACCATATCTCTGGACACTATTTTTTTACTATTTATAGGCTCGCGTTTGACCACTATCTCACCTGATGGTAAGCGATGATGTGGTCGAAGATGGAGCACGCTTGCCTAGAAGTAACCTATTCACTCTTGACTTAAATACTACATTATGGCGACCATTGGAATGAACACAGCACAGGCTGAAAGACAAAGAGCCTTTCCTAAAGAGTTATCTCAGGCCGATGTAGAGACAGTGATAGTGGTAGTGGTAGAGCATGTGAGATAGTGGTCAAACGTAGGCCTGTCAATATTAAAAAAAAATGTTCAGACTGTGGGTATTCATTGTCAATCTATTTAAGATAACTTCTATTGGTAAGCCACCTTAGGCTCACGAAAACGGATATAATTTAATAAAGCTAGAGATATAAATGTTTAACCAATTATTATCCACGTAAACATAGCGTCTTTAATTAAGCTTTCAGTAGACTGACAGTTTAATAACAAAGGAGCTCCCTACCTATTTCAAAATAGAGCAGGTTCTAGCTCCCAGACTGTACTTACTTTCTGAGGAACAAAATATGCTTTTGTAAAATATGCCTACTAGCTTCGGCCAGTACGCGCAGGAACATTCAAATAAAAATATTAACATAACTCTATCCCACAGATTTTGTTACTCAGAAAATAAACAACGTTTGGCTGGTGGTTCCGGGGTCTTGGACCAAAAGTAAGTACATATCTATGTTACTAGGCAAGCTACTTACCTACTTTGGTACTGAGGTGGCATCTGGTTTTATTGAAAACAGGAATAGGTGTTTATTTACCTTCAGATCCTTGCATCCAGGCAAGCAAACGTTAACTGTAATGTCAATAAAATTATACCTATTTTTAAAACCGTAGGGTGTTAATTCTGTAAAAATCTTACTGTGGAGGCTTACGTGAGGTGAACATGAAATGAGCTGTCAATCCATTTCATCAAGGATTTCATGTTCAAGTAAGTTTTAGTGGTGAGATGTATACACCAGAACAGCTGGCAGCTGGTTTTCTAAATGTTGGTTGCAAGAATTTGGACGTGCAACCAGATTTTTGACAAACCGTCCTTACATTTCCTTAGACTCTGTACGTCTACCATGAGTTTTATCAATCGATACTCTACTCGCTAGCGGCTGTAGTTAAAAACATGTATGAAAACTATTAAGACACAAGTTTATAATTTATTTGTTTAAGTTGTTAACTAACAAGCAAGCAAGTTGCAAGTAAAACTTTAGTTAACAACTAACAAAATAAATTAGAAACTCGTTTTCATACATTTTTTAACTACAGTCGCTAGCGAGTATAGATTGATATAACTCATGGTAGACATACTGATCTCCATAATAAAAAATAAAGAATATTACCTACCACACAATTAATACCAATTAAGAATGATAGAAAACAGTCTAATAATCTAGTTTTATGCTGAGGCGTCTCCCTCATGAATATGCAATGTGTGTCCGCTCAAAGATATTAATTATGCACGGTTTTCGTCCTCCGTTGTTAAGGCGAAGGTAAGTCTTAAAAACTGGGTGTGATTGCATTTTATCCGGTTTTTTTTTTAAATTTCTGGATATTGATTCGATTCTTTTTTGGTATTTAGCAAAAACAACACTGTGGTCAAACACTGAAGCTGATGTCCTGGTAATAAGTGTCTCTGGAATCCGCTGTACGCGAGAGGCACGGGATTGAACAATTTGGCGACGCGACGCTTGGGCGAGACAAATAGCAGTGGAATTGTTTTCGTTTAATTAGAGGAAATTATTTCATTATTCTTCCGGGTAGGTACTGTTTTAATTATTTATTTTAAGTCCTAAGCAATTCAAATGCAATCACAAGAAGGACAGACATCGATCATTGAAAGTTTTTTGTGATTTTTACATTATGAATTTTAATTTTGCAGTGGTTAATATTCGTAGCAGTAGGTTCGCTCCATAGTTCAAGCAAAAGACATACAGACCTCTACTAACTACTACCTTACGTTTCCAGAATGTAATTTGGCTTATTCTTGTTAGTAACACGTAAACAATGATTGCAAATTCGAGTAAGTTATCCGTAAATTATACATCGTCATATTAATATGACGACATTTTCCTATAAACGAGAGTGAATTCATTCAACGAGAAACTGAAAAAGTTAGAGATACCGCAGACTGATTAGTAGATGAATACACATCTTCTTCTTCTTCTTATCGTGTGAGCAGTAAGGTCTAAACGACCCCACACACCCTAGTGTCAGAGTTTCTAAACCACCTCAAGGGCCTCTGACATGGTTACACATACACACATATACACACACAACACAACAAAAAACACAACACACATTACACGTACACACTATACACATTTAGGCTCACTAAGGTAATTGCAGTGTGCCTAGAGAGGTAGCATAATTCTCTGTCTAGGAATACTGAGTTATAGTACCGTTCATCGTTGTCCCGAAGGACGGCGTTAGTAACGGCGTTGTATTTGAGTGCTCCAAACGATAACTACTGTTGTTCAGCGGACTTTGGCATAGTTTCCATTGAAATCACGGTAACAACTAGGTATCTCTCAAAGCAAGTAAGTTAAGTGCCAGTTAATACACTTGAGTCTACTTTTTCGTAGAAATATACACTCTGTGAAAATTTCAACTGCATACCTATTACGGTTCTTGAGATACAGCCCGCTGATAAACAGACGAACAGACGGACAGCGGAGGCTTAGTAATAGAGTTCCGTTCGATACACTTTCGGTACGGATCCCTAAAAAGCTAGCAAGTCACGTTTAAATTCGTCTGATTTGACGTTCCTTTAAAAATATAGGCAATAGTCAAACCAAAATATTTGAAAACACATTAACAAAATAATTAGAAAAAAAAGAAATTTCCACTTTTTCTTAACTTTACACACGAGTTTCACCAACAAAACAGTCAATTTATTGATAACAACTCACCCAATCACATTCCTACCTAACAAAATCCAAAACAACTGCCCCTTAAGCAGGCACATAACGTTTTAAAGCTCAGATTTTAAGCGGCACGAAGCGACGGAAACTGCTGAGTGTGCGAAAAAAGAATGTTAGTACAAAAATGTCCGTCCAGTGGAAATATTTTAGAGCTGAAAATATTTTGTTGCGACTCGAAATTGGAGTGTAGGAAGGTGATTGTGGCATTTTCTAATGAGTTAGTGTGTGATTGTGAGCCAATAGAGAGAAAGAGAAAGAAAATGTTGAAACGGAAATACTTTGACTTAGACTTTGACGGAATTTTTATTTATTTATTTTAGGTTTACCAACAATTATTTGCACTGAACCTAACTAACCGCTAATCAACGTAATTAAACAAATTTTATAAAATTAGGAATCAAATTGAAATTGGTGACATTCACATAAATAGATAATACCTTTGGATAACTGAAATTAATAAATTAATTCTTACCAAACTCAAAAAAGTTTGTTGATGATGATTGATGTCATCCTGTTCATAAAATCAGCAGTATGATTCTTGGTTCCTGAAACTGTTGAAATATTACGATAAATCAATTTGCAACATTATTTATCAATGTGTTTTGACCAAACAAACGTTTTCTCTTTTTTCCACTTTCTTTCTCACTCTCTATTTTTTTATCTATAAGCCAGTTTCGAAATCTGACTCCATGACAACAAAAGACACCAACTGCATCACTGATTGACGACCCAAAGACGAATCTCGTCATGATCGCAGGCTCTTAACAATTGATCACGTGACTTTTCGACAGCTTTTTCAATCCCATACATTTTTGACGTTTTGACATTTGCCTTCGCTATGCCGCTGACAGAATGTCTAGAGTCTCATGTTGTATTAAGTAATCGAATAATACGTTTATTCTTAAACTGCCAGTCGATTCTGTCAACATGTCGAAGTGATGGCTTGGGTGAAGTGAGCGCATAGTGAGCTGTTATTCCATCTTGATTACATGGATTGACAGCTCACTTCGTGATCACTTCACCCAAGCGTTCACTTCGACATGTTTACAGAATCGACCGGCTGTATTTAACAAAGCCTCGCTCACACAAAAGCACAGCCCTACCGCGACACTGGCTGCCAAAAATATGCAGCAAAGAAAAAAAATCTTTCACCCGCGAGCCCGAAGTTCAAAGTGTCCGCCGAATTATACATTTCTGACATTTATTTCATAATGCTCTTTTTGTTAAAACGCTGTCCAGCCAGTGTTTGAAAAATAAAAATCTACGGACTCATGTTATTAATGAATACTGGACTGGCTTGGCCGAGGATTTACTGAGAAAGCGGTATTAAAAAACTGTTAAACTGACAAGATAGAACAATAAAGAGACAAAATAGTTTTTTTGTTCTTGAGTTTTTATACTATTTTCTCGGTAAGAGACGCAATAGTTTTCCTGTTCTAAGGTTTTTTAATGCCGATAGCACAATACCGATCGATAAGGCGACGCGGACGAAAGAAGGAAGTCTCCGTCAAGAACCGATTTTTTTTCGACTAAAATAGTGGTGCTAAATCATCATTACTTCAGTAATAATACAAGAAAAGTCAGATATATTCTATTAACAGTCATTTCATGGCTAGGAAGGTCGTGAATATGAAGACGATGGTAAATAGAGATGAAAGGAAAAAAAATGACGCCGCCCTGAACTCCAAATAAATTGGGATTTGGTCAGAAAGATGAACATATTGGATCACTTGAAGACCTGTCACGAGCTCTTCACAATTTAATACGGCCAAGTCCTTTTCAGTGACTACAAGACGTAAGGCGCGGTGGCGACAATGGGCCACCGGTACAGGGTCGAAGCTACAACCTTTTTTTTTTAAGTTTGGGTAATCATCAAATGACTCCTGCTCTGGGTGAAGCAGAAGGGAGTGACAGACTCTTACTGACTAAAACCCATCCGTGTTCCACCTAATGCCCTTTGCGTTCCAGGGCAGCGGTGACTCTTTCGAATAAATTCCACAACATTATATTACAATCATAATATTAACCACACAACAATCTGTCAAATTTCATTTTCATCTTTACCGCTCACGCATTAGGTTCAAGGTTGATTGGGAATTTGACAGTGACGGATAGCGTGATGGGCTTTTTGATTCTGCTAAAGTGGCCTTCTTAGGCCACTTGGGGATCTGTGAATAGGTCACTTCTAGGCAAGCGTGCTCTATCGTCGACCACATCATCGCTTACCATCAGGTGAGATGGTGATGAAACGCGAGCCTGCCTACAATCCTTAGTGAATGCGGAAGTGAGTTTATTTATTACGCTTTTACGCCTAAATCGCTGAACCGATTTGTATGAATATTGGTACAAAGATAAATGAGACCCTGGAAACGGTTATAGGTTCCTTTAACGTGAGCGAAGCCTCAGACAAAAACTAGTAAAAGAAAATCCTACTAATATTATAAATGCGAAAGAATAAATGTTTGTTACTCTTTCACGTCAGAACGCCTGCTAGTCTATTCTGTAAGAAACTATTTCGATATCGAGCTTCACCTTCACAAAGTGAGCTTTATTGCACACAACATAAAGATCTTCATTTGAAACTCACTTCGAATTCTACTGTCGAGATACGAAAATGTTGTTAGAGAATAGCACTACTGAAATGATCTTCATGAAATTTGGCTCACAGGTAGATTAAACAGACTCCGGGGCAGCCCCAGCAGTACGTGCTATAGCCGATGGGCATGATAGCCCGTTGGTGCGGTCGCTTGTCACCTGTACATTGGCCAAATTATTAATTAAGTACTAACATAGGTTTAAGAATATTGTTACTAACCCAATGGATCCGTGTTATCTGAAATAAATGTATTATTATTATTTTGTTTAACACTTTCTCGGGTCACTGGAGACCCGGTCCTTTGTTAGGCGTACGAGGAGCCGAAGCCAACTCGCATTATTTTTATTATTATAGGTATTATTTTCGTCATTCTCGCGGGCAGAGCCACGGGCGACAGCTTGTAAGTAAATAAATAAAACTACCTAATATCGATGCCGAGTTGTAGTGGAGATGCTAAACTGAAAATTACCCCGCACTTAAGTTTTCGACGAATAGATTTCGAAAATTATAAAAGACGGTTGAACTTTATTATGCGAACGAAGCTCGCCGTAATAGCCTTTCTACAAAATGAATTAGTTTAAGCTCAAAACCTATCCAACTAAATTGAGATGCTAATAGAAATTCTCCATTCGCAAACTGCTTACAACAGCACAATTAAAAATAAAAGATGGCGCCTTACACAGCTGAAAATTTAATCTTCCCTTAAAAGGTCCACGTTGATAATTTTAATAATTGTTAGGGACCTAATATCTTCGTGAATTGCCGCTTTGGGTAAAACAATTTATTTAATGAATTGTTTAAAATAACTCATGCTGGGTAGGAATGCCTTGAGTTTGAGTTATGATGGATATTTTCCTTAATTATGCTCAATTTTGATCGTAATGAATTGGAATGTTTGGGGAATGAAGGTTTGAGAAGTCGTACATTTTTTTTTACTATTGATAGGCACGCGTTTGATCGCTATCTCACCTTTTGGTAAGCGATGATGTGGTCGAAAATGGAGCACGCTTGCCTAGAAGTAACCTATTCACTCTTGACTTAAAGACTCCCAGGTTGTAGCAATCAGGAAACACAGACTCCGGCAGGGAATTCCACTCTTTAGCTGTACGCACTATGAATGCGTTCCCAAAACGTTTTGTGCGTGTGGGTGGGATGTTCACCATGTACCGGTGGCGCATCGCCGTACCTTTAGGTAGGTAATACTAAGGAAAAATTTAATGTTCGTGACGTTTTAGTTTGCTGTTACTCTATCAGAAGCCAATGTGAGATGCTCCAAACCGGCCACGTGCGAGTCGGAATCTCTCACAAAGGTTTGCGTACCATAAACCGAAAATAACAAGTTTCATGTACGGTAAAAATTAAAGGGGGCTCCCCTTTAATTTTGTATTTTTTTTTTATTTTTTTTTGTTATAGGTAGCGGCAACAGAAATACATCCTCTGTGAAAATTTCAACTGTCTATCAGCCCGCTGACAGGCGGACGGACGGACAGCGGAGGCTTAGTTATAGGGTTCCGTTGGTTACTCTTCGCGTACGGAACCTCAAAAAAGTACCCAAGATTATCGAATGGCAGGGCGCCGGCCACAATCCTTGGAGGACGGATGGTCAATGGGTTCGAAAAGTATTGCAATATGAGAAGACTTAGATTATGTGCCAATGCCTTCATGATTAAATAACAAGGAGCATACAGGACATAGCTCTGTAGCGGCATCAATACCGCCACAAGAAAAACCAACGGAACAAATCTACATCGCAACAAAAAGAACCGCTACGCCATATATCCAACTAGCAGCGAACTACTACCTTGAAATCCTGCATCGCGCAAGCAGAGTTTACCGTGGGATTTGAACATATACATCAGCCCGAATATCAACTAACGGGCAGTAGCCCGCCAGGTACAACAACCGCCTGGTCGGAGGATCCTGCTTTTTAATTGAGGTTTGTGGGGCTTTACTCTCTGTACCGCTAACCCTCTAAAACACTATCTTTTTTCACAGTGGATTCATATTGGTAATAATTACATTATAAGAGTAGGACAATTGGAATAGCGACCGTGTACTGGAAAAAGCAGCATTGGAAGGTTACAAAGGTGGGTCGATGACCTGGTAAAGGCCGCGATAAGGCCCTAGGTGTGAGACGCAAAGGACCTGGAGGAGGCCTATGACTAACACTAGACGTCATTTGGTTGAAATAATGACGATGAACAGTGCAGGATATCACATGAAAGAGAACTGCTTTTCAGCGTAAAAATTTGCCAGCATGAAGTGTTTATACAAGACGGTCGATGGAAGATCAGGTTTTAACTTTGCAGTAATAGGTACTTATGCTTGGAAATAAATCCAATATTTTCGATACGTCAAAAACAGGTGTATTTACCGTCTCCCGCCACCACCGCCCCCACCACCACGTCTACAGTGAAACGCGCCGCGCCTCAGCAAGACGTCACAGCCGATAAACAAGAAACTGGTCGCCGCAGCAAACTAAACTAACTAAACAAACACAAAAGCTTTGTGACGTAGACAAAGCTTCAAAAGCGCGCTGCTTAGCCAAGGCAGAGCTAGCACAACGGTTAGCTGACTTGGCGGCCGCGCGCCTCGCTGAAATCAAAGCCGAATCAAGTGATGAAGACATGTCCTCCGTCGCCTCGGGAACCGGAATTGATCGTCGAGTGCCGGTAAGTACCACCACTTACTACTGGTCTGACGCTGTAACGCAGCTACCTACTAGACCCAAACGATCTAAGGAGTTAACTATAGATTCGTAAAGAAGAACTATAGTTAACTCCTTAGATCTCAGATTGGATAGAATATAAGAAGTAAATGCATCAATACCTTGCAGCCTAATAATTTTCTTATGCAATGACACAGTTTTTATTAAAAACAAGCAGGTTTTGCAATAAAAAGCGAACATACAGATATTTTTTTCCATCATTCATGCTTTATTAAAGAATCCAAGAAGTAGTTCCAACTCAAAGAGAACGTTAGCAAAGTAGGACATTTAATAAAAAAATCTGCACTTCAAAAGAAATAAGAATTTTAAATAACTGAGTTATTTACATTCAATTTGAAGTATAAATCCGACGTATGCTAATAGAAAACTTTCAAAGGAAATTTAATTTATGCTATTAGTTTCTTTTGCAGGCAGATTTTTTAAGGTTCCGTGGGAAAATAAGGTAACCATTTGATTTTTATATTAATCTTTTTTAAACAGTATAGGAAGTATCTTCTCATAACTAAAATACTGTGTAATCTCAAAGATTTTAGTCTTTATCCTATATTTTAAGTCATTTTTAAAGAAACTCCCTCCACTCCACATGATGCAGTCGCCATTAAACTGCAAACTATAAAAAGCTGTCAATTAGGTAGAGACGGATGCAGGAAATCTTCAGAATAAAAACGAAAAACAGAGGTGTACTCGAAAATCTGAAAAACTCACTTCCGAAAACATAAACCTTCTGTAAAATATGAACCTCGATAGCAGATTTAGAAAAACTTACCAACAGCCCACTGTTGCTTAACAACCCAGAGTTAAAAAAAAAACATTGACGTCGAATTGAGATCCTCCAATACCGAAAAATAAAACATCTACGGTCTTATTTAATGATTTATTTATTAAAACTTTATGCACAAGTGAAAAACACTGTACAAAGGCGGACTTAATGCCTTAATAAATTCCTAAGGCCATAGAAAAAGTGACATTTTATAATTGACCATTGCTTGAGTCGTTATCGTTGAGAGAATTTCGCATTTTCCGCTTTGTCTACTACGAACTACCCACAGACTACAACTACCTTTTTTTAAAGATTGGAAATCATCAAATGACTCCTCTCGCTCTGGGCGGAGCAGAAAGGAGTGTCAGCCTCTTATTGCATAAACCCATCTGTGTTTCCCCTAATGCCCTTTGCGTTCCAGAGCCGCAACTCTGGCAAAGACTACAACTACCTACAACAAATGACTCCCAGGTTGTAGCTATCTGGAAACACAGACTCTGGCAGGGAATTCCACTAGCGGAAATATGATCGACCTACGCTTGTACACTGGACACCGATTTTCATGAATAAAATAGGTCGAAATTGTTCCAAAACCGAATCGGAGCACCCCGACTTTACAAAGTATTTTGGCTGTTACCCCTAGAGTGTACATAAAAATCCGGAGGCGCGAAGGGAGGGCAGGGGTTGCCCTTCCCCTAGAGCCGGAGACGTTGCAACTTTTTTCCACTCATACTACTTATAAGTATATAATTTTTTATACAAAATTTGTCCGATATTTTAACATGTACGTATTTTTAACGTGAATATAAAAAATGAATGTATTGAATGTTGAAAATTAACCCATTTTTATACGTGGGTATTTTAATTTTCGATATTCAAATATGTACCCCTCGATATTTAGGACGTTCGATACTCTGTACTTCGATATTTAGGGCATTCGATGTAACTTTTGTAGATATTTCGATTTTAGAAATATTGGACGTAAGTTATTTAACCATTCCATCTTCCTAGCTCGTCGTGCTGTGCTGGTTCTGCCGCTGCGGCTGCTGAGAACCTCAGGAAACATAGTAGCCTTGTTGGCAAATACATTTTTGAGCCGTTCGGGGTTGAAACTCTTGGACCGTGGGGTCCGAGTGCTCACGTTTTATTTAAAGAACTAGCTAAACGTTTAATTGACACTTCGCGTGACCCAAGGGCTGGCTTTTACCTCGGACAGAGGATAAGCATTGCCATACAAAGTGGCAATGCCGCCAGTCTTTTGGGCTCACTACCAGTCGACAGCGATGCGGACGATTTTTTGACGCCATATTATAGTTAGGAGTTTTATTTTGTATTGTAAGTGTAAATAGTTTGTTATTTAAATAAAAACTGACCATTCCATGATATAAACTTTCGTTAATTTAATTTTCGGTTTTATGGTCGTTCGATATTTCAATTTTCGATGTTTTGAACATTGACATTTTAAGCGTAGATATCTTAATTTTCGATAATCAAATACGTACCCGATAGAACTGTGACTTTGTGTAAACCGTCTGTGCAATCAAACAAAATATAAGGAGAGTCCCAGCTACGGAACCCTCTAACGTTGTCCGACAAACACTTCTTAGCAGATTTTTTTTATTAATTTCGCTCAACTGACTGGACGGGAATATTACAAAATTGCAGGGAATTTGTTATAAACATTATTTCTTTCTCTTTGATCTACTGTTTCTTTGAAGGGATATTGGCAGCATATAAAAAGGGTACAGAAGTTCAAATTATTTTTAAATCGACGTCAAAGGGTGAATGTATTTATACAAGCTTTTAGTTAACTTGCTATGTTTGTTAGTTTGTTTAGATCGAATCTTGCAAGTTTAATTAGAACCACTTCACCTAATTCTACAGAGTTGAAGTTTTATATAATTACTAGCTGACTCGGCAAACGTTGTTTATCCATACAAAAAAATACCATACCACCTATTCTCATAACTACCGAATTACCCACAAAATTTCATGAAAATCGGTCAAGCCGTTTCGAAGTTCGGTAACAAACACCGTGACACGAGATTTTTATATATCAGACTAGCTACTGCCTGCGGCTTTGTCCGCGTGGTCCCTAGGGAACATAGGTACTCCCAGGATAAAAAGTAACCTATGTCCTTTCTCAGGCTCTAGACTATCTGTGTATCAAATTTCATTTAAATCGGTTTAGTAATTTTGCCGTGAAAGCGCGACAGACAGACAGACTGAGTTACTTTCGCATTTATAATATAATAAGGATTGTTTCAGTTCAGGTCACTCCACGTAAAATACTGGTATTCATCTTAATCCGGTTTGACTGGAAGCCGACCCCAATATAGTCAGGAAAAGGCTAGGCAGATGATTGGTTCCGTTCTGATGACGATTTGACATGTCAAATGACAAAAAAACAATGACAAACATTCAAGAATAAACATTCGAAGATAGAGCATGCTTGCCTAGAAGTAATCTAATCACTCTTGACTTGAAGACTCCCAGGTTGTAGCTATCAGGAAACACATTTATGTTTATGACCTGATTCACCATCTAGATTTGGCTCCGGGCGAAGCAACTCCTCAGCGGTCAAGAATACTGATACGAAATTATGTCGGACTCTTTCAACGTGTAAGCTAAGGTGAAGTGAACATGGATTGAGCTGTCTGACCATAGATATAATAAATAAGTCATTAATTACATATTCCTTTTTTATATTTCTATGTGTCTGTCCATACAAACAAAATGGAATGACAGTTCACTTCATGCATGTGTGCGCCATTGTTTCTACTACTTTTTTTTATTACTATTTACAGGCATGCGTTTGACCACTATCTCACCTGATGGAAGACCTTCTACGCCTTGACGAGAATATCCAAAGCTAAGTGGGGTCTATCATTTCAAACCTTAAAAACTGTGTATGGGGCTACTTACTTGGGTTGTATGTGCTACGGAGCACGTGTCTAGGCTGACAGGGCCACCATAGGGGCGTTACACCGTAAATTGCTGCAAAGCCAGCGTTTGGCTTTGATATTCTTATGCAAGGCGTATAGGACGGTAAGTACTGAAGCCTTGCCGGTGCTGGCGGATGTTCTCCCAGTCGATCTAGAGGTGCAGCGGCGTGCTGCAATGTACTACTACGCTAGAAAGATCACGGACCCAGAGTTCTTACCGCAACGCGACCGTGCTAAGATCTGTAGATTACTAAAACCCCAGACTGAGGTCTGGGAGGAACTTTTATCCGAATGGCAATGTAGGTGGGAAAATTCCATTAAAGGCCGTCACCTCCACCAGTTTTTTTCCATCCGTTCGTGAGCGGCTGGATCGGACATGGCTGGAGGTGGATCATTGTGTTGCCCAATTTCTCACAGCTCATGGCAACTTTAAGAGTAACTATTTTCCTTTCGGCTTGTGGCCTCGCCTTTATGACAATGTTCTACAGCTGACCATGAATACGAACAATCCGCACACCACATCTTATGGGAGTGTAGTCTTTGGCAAACTGAACGCAATATTTTGTTCGATAGTATTCAGGTTACATCTGGAGTAGTGTAGAACAAATTTCCGTGCGTTCAAGCGATTTTGCCATACCTATTACCGGAATCAAAAGTAGCTCACAATTTAGGACCCATTAGTTTTAATATATAATCCGTGGTGCTAGACAACTGGGCTTAACCCAGTTGTAAATGTCCCTTGGTGTCTATTGGCCTAGCTCTATTTTGTCTCCTGCTTGATAGGAGGGAAGTGAAAATTATATTCATATTTTTTTTCCTACTCCTCCGCTGTACTTTTCTGATTAAATTCGTTGCAGGATCCAAGACAGTTGAATCATTTCTCCGGATCTCATTGGCTTGGCGTTTTTCTGGTGGTCGTCACTGTTGATTCTGGCTTTCAGGAGTTACAGTGGTTGGGAATGTGTGGCGGGCTTGTTCCAATTTAAAAAAAAATCGCCTGATGGTAAGCGATGATGTGGTCGAAGATGAAGCACGCTTGCCTAGAAGGAACCTATTCACTCTTGACTTAAAGACTTCCAGGATGTAGCTATCAGGAAACACAAACTCCAGCAGGGAAGTCCACTCCTTAGCTGTACGCACTATAAATGTGTTCCCAAAACGTTTTGTGCATGTGGGTGGGATGTCCACCATGTACCGGTGGCGCATCGCCGTTCGTCTTGTGGTCCGATGATGGATAAATTATGAATTCCGTCGCATACTCCCCAGAATGCAACGGGTAGAAACCTGACGGGTTAGCAACTCGGCGTCGATGTTTCAGACCTTGGAGCTTCAATGCTTCGGGCGTCGATGCTCAAGGTTTTGTTTAAAGTGAGGAATCGGCAGAACGGATTATGACAGAATAGATCGGCAGTAAACATCTCACCGTCAAAACTGAGCTAGAGTGAGCTTGAAATTAACTGAATAATTATTAGTTAAACATTATCTCGTTTGTTTTTCGATCTGTTTTGATTTTGTGAATCTGTACCTCTAGCTAAGCTAGTATCATCATCATATCAGCCGAAAGAAGAAGAAGAAAAAAAAAAGAAGAAAAGTGCACTTCCGGTACGCGGTCGCCACTCCAGAACTTTTCGGCCCCATCGACGACCTGTTCTGCGAGCAATGTGCCCTGCCCACTGCCACTTTAGTTTGGCGATTCTTCGGGCTATGTCGGTAACCTTGGTTCTCTTGCGGATATCACCATTCCTGATTTGATCACGCAACGAAACTCCAAGCATTGCCCTCTCCATTGCCCTTTGAGTGACTTTGAGCCTTCTGATGAGGCCCATTGTGAGCGACCTAAGCTAAGCTAGTAATCAGATAAATATCCACAAACCAACGTATCTATCAAGGTGCCCATTCCCCCTGCATCGTAGGTGAGTCTAGCTATAGGTAGTACAGTGTATCTAGTAGCGGAGTATGTTTCACACTTCACTGACGACGCTCGTAAACGTTTGTGAGCCGAGACGTTTGTAGTGTTGTTGTAGGACGCGAAACATAGTAACAATTAAAAGTGTCCAGCTGTTGACAGTTTTTAGGTAAAAGTCATTGTTTATCTACTGGTTTTATTTGAAAGCGTAAAAAGTCTACCTACATTACTTATAGGTAATTAGTGGACGTCACGCGGTTTCACCCGCGTAGTTCCCGTTCCCGTGCGTGGGAGTACGGAGATAATAATTATATAGCCTATGTTACTCCCTGATAATGTAGCTATCCAATGCTAAAAGAATTTTTCATATCAGTCCAGTTTCGGAGCCTATTCAATTCAAACAAACAAACAAATCTTTCTTCTTTATAATATTAGTATAGAAGTATAGATATAGACAAAGGGTAACCTATAATGTAGTTAGATTGTCTAAAATTAACTATTATCTTGCCTAGCCTTCTTGTGCACTAAGCAAGAAAATACTTCGTTTCTTTGTTCTCTCTCTCTCTCTCTCTCTCTTTTATCATGTTGTCTTCTATACATCACGATAAAAGCAGCAGCTTTATTTTAGGACTTTTAATCACTAAAGTCCTAAGTTAAATCTTAAAACTCTCATGAACTCTTTCACGCTGCCATAGACTTCAGGTCCTATTTTTTTTAAGGGTTCCCCAAAATCATCAAACGACTCCTTCCGCTCTGGGCGGAGCAGAAGGGAGTGTCAAACTCTTACTGACTAGTACTCATCCGTGTTCCTCCTAATGCTCTTTGCGAGGCCGCGGTGCCTCTTTCGAACAAGTAAGCACATATTGCTGTCAGTACATTTATTGACAACTTCAAAGCTTCAACAAGCTCTCAAACAAAGGCCACACATTTCCTAATAAATACAATTTTCTTTCTTTCTTTCTTTCACATTTCTAATCCAAGCAGTTATTTTCAAAACCACCCGATCTGACTGCCATGCCTGCTACTAACGCATACGACACTTCTAACATCCACATACATACATAAACGTATAAATACAGAACCACAGATAACCTTCCTTGTTAGAACGCAGGTTTATGTATCCGATACCCTATACCAGGGGTGGCCAACCTTTTGACATAACTATGTATGTGAGTCAAATTAACTAGAACAAAAACTGAATAATGTAAAAAAAAACCGGTCAAGAGTCGGACTCGCCCAGAGGGTTCCGTACCATCATCATGTAAAACGTGAAATGTTTTTAAATTTTCATCGACGAGGCCTATATCCGTCAGAGAATTTTAAAACTGCGGTGTATATTGCAGTTTTAGATCAGCGCCATCTCTTGAGTGATAGTGGAACTAATGTAATTTTTGTTGATGATTTCTAAAAAAGGGTGCCATTTAGAGACATCATTTAATTTTTCCTGTAATCTTTACTTAGAATACTACTATTACATAGAATAATTTCAGATTTTTCTCTATGCAATCTTCGGAGAAAAGGGGAATGGTCATTTTTTTTTAACATTACATCAAAAGTCGAAAACCGTGCGGCCTAAAAAAAAGAAAAAAAAAATTGAGAATGTGCAAATAGCGGTCGTTCATATGATATCCCACTTGCCCTAGTAGTCCCATTTAGAATTTTTAAAGAACGCCTTTCAGTCGCTGATGAAAAAAAAATATACATTTTGATTTCTTTTCTATTTGCAAAATAGTTGAGCAAGCGTTATCTAAAACGATTCCAAATTTCATGTTGATAGCATTAGTAGTTCTTGAGATATCCAGTTGTGACAGACGGACTAACTAAGTCACACCATAAGAGTTCCTTTCTACCATTTTGGTACGGAACCCTAATGATGGTGGCTAATATAGACGAATTGAAGAAAGAGAATTACCCTAAATAAATGGGATAAGTTAGTCAATGTAAATTCTCATGTTAGGCAGTATTTAATTGTAGTATAATAGTACTATACTGGGTTTCCCTTTAGGGAATTCATAGTAACACAATAGGCTTACCTCATGTTTCAAGAGACTAAACGTAAAATCCCAGTAGAACCTACACATATTCTGTCTCCTGCTTGATAAGGAGGGAAGTGGAATTTATATATTATTTTATTCCTACTTTTTCCCACTCCTCCGCTGTACTTTTCTGATTAATTTCGTTGCAGGATCCAAGACAGTTGAATCGTTTCTCCGGGACTCGTCGGGCTTTATTGGCTCGGCGTTTTTCTGTTGATCGCCACTGTTGATTCTAGCTTTCAAGAGTTGCAGTGGCTAAGAATGTGGGGCAGGCTTGTCCCAAAACAAAAAAAAAAACACATATTTACGTAAGTAATCACAACCGGATTGCGTGTTCTATGACCAGCTCCCTGACTATGACGTGTCTACAAGATTCCGTTGATGTTACAACGGAAGCTTACGGAGAGAGCAACGAAGCTATACCGGACGAATAGTACTATCCCTTTTTCACAACGGATTTATAATTTCAATCACACGTGTGAACGTAAACGAAGCAAAAAGAGCAGGTGTGTCTCTCGAAAATATCGTAGCAAGTGGCGTTCTCTTAACAGAACAGGTTTTTCCCATAATATAGGCAGAAACTTACCTAATAGGAAAAACGCCTATTTCCCGAGTTTATGTATTATGTCATCTGTAATGGTAAGCACAGTTATGTTAATTTTCTGTCAAACGTTTGCCATCCCTGCCTTCCAACCATTTTAGACGTACGGCCGTCGCTAGGTACGCCTCAAAGACACGATATTGGAATACTGTACAAATTATGATCCTGCTCGCTTGTAATATTGGCAGTACCTATTGGTTTTAAGGTATTACCTATATTACCTACCTTGACTTAAGAGCGAGTGGAACAATACTTTATCGACGAGTTACTTATGTGAATACAGTACCGTAATATTGCTGTTTGTTGCTACTATAAAATTATAGAAATGGTTTGCCGGTCAGAAAGTGCAATATGATTGCGTTGCGTTCTTTATTTAAATTCTGAATAAACAACTCAACACTATCAAACCTGGGGGGCTACTCTCTAAGCCCGAAGTCCGTAGTTTCGGGCTTAGAGAGATTATGTATATATTTCGATTTGACAGTAACTGACAAATAGTGTTGTCATTAATTCTTAGTGGTTAGGTGATACGAAGTAGAATACGCCCGCAACTAAGCCCGAAGCTACGGACTTCGGGCTTAGAGAGTAGCCCCCCTGATTCAGCTGAATGCCAGTATTTTAAATGGAGCGGTTACCTACCAGACCTCACAACTCATTGACTGGGTAATACGGCAGTTCTTGGCAAGACTGGTGTCAGATTTACTGGCTTCTGACAATCCGTAACGACTGCCAAAGATCTACAAATGACAGCCGAGACCAATGGCTTAACGTGCTTTTCAAGGCACGGAGGAAATGTTAAGATGGTCACCTATCCACAGACCATCCTTGGTAAGCATTGCTTAACCTTAAAGCTCGATCCGTGCGGCTAGTATTCTCCACGAGCTCCGTTTGACTGGGAGCCGAGCCCTACAAAAAGGCTAAGCAGATGATGACTATCAAACGTAATGAACACCATTAGGTTTGATTGGACCTTTCTCTGCAGTACCTACGTATAACTGCCCAAACTAGGGTCAAGTTACTCTATAACTATTAATACACTTAGCGTTTTCCCAACTATCTTGGGGTTGGGTTCTAGTCTGACCGGATACAGCTAAATACCACTATTTTACACGGAGTCACTGCCTATCAGCGGGTCTAAAATGGCCACTTTAGCAGAATCAGAAAGCACATCACGCTACCTGTCACTCAGTGGCGTAACTATAGGGTGGCTGGGCTAACAAAATGCCAACAGGGCCCCGGACCGAGGGGCCGCGATCTCAAAGTACCCTTACATTTACAACATAATTTAGTAACAATTATAAGTTGTATATACCTCTAAGTACTTAAAATCATTTAAAAATTATTTTCATTATATAATGTGTAATAGAGTAAACGCAATACCTGAAAGTGATCATTATATTCATCACTAGCTGACCCGCGCGGCTTCGCTCCCGTCAACTGGCTACTCTACCTACCTACCCTAACCTACCTACCCTACCTACCTACTTACCTACCATACCTACCTACCATAGCTACCCTACCTCACCTAACTTACCTACCTACCCTACCTACCTGCCTACCTACCCTACCTACATACTCATTTTTTTTTTGTATTTTAATTCTTATTATGCTATTCCGGACGGAGGAATTAGTCTTCGTCCCGAATAAAACACAAAAACTATGAAAATCGGTCGAGCCGTTCTCGAGTTAGAATAGTGTTCGAACAAACCCGACTTTGAGAATTTTGCTATATTGTGAAAGATTCGACCTTTTTCTAGAAGACATTTTTATATCAGCGAGATAGAAATAAAACGAAAAAAACTTTTTTACAAAAAATGTAACCGACTTCCAAAACAAAACACTACAAAGTATAAAATAACTTTAATTTCGGAAGTCGGTGTTTTTAGATTTTTCGCTTTTTGACACCGACTTCCGAAATTAAAGTTATTTTATAATTTTTCAGTTTTTAGTGTTACCTGCGTACCCATTCACAGCGTACTGGCGTGATGTAATGTTATGAAAATAAAACTTACTAAGTGCTTTCGGTGTAAAGTTCTCGTCAATACGAATGAAATAAGCCCAAACACTTGGTAGTTCCTACATACCGATGTGGAGTTCCCTTGACTCTCTGTCGTCTCCATCATCAGGTCTGATCCAAACTTTCATTCTTTTGTATCAGTATCACCCGATATACACACGAATATCAAGTTTTTACCAAATACGTGCCTACAATTTTCGAGAGTTGCCCTCGATTTCTCAGGGTTTCCATCATCAGATCCTGACGTGGTGGCAATGGGACCACACGGGAAGCACCAGCTTTCAAATAAAAAAAGAATCATGAAAATCGGTTCATCCAGTCGGTTAATATGAGGTAACAAACATAAAAAAAAAAAATACAGTCGAATTGATAACCTCCTCCTTTTTTTAAAGTCGGTTAATAAACTGAAGGAAGACGGACAGCGGTGGCTTATTAATAAATAGGGTTCCGTTAGCAACCTTGGTACGGAACCCTAAAAATCGACTTGGTTCGCACGAATCAAGATCGTACGCGAAGGCTTAAATAATAGGGTCCCATTAGCAACTTTGGCACGGAACCCTATAATTTGCCTTGGCTCGCAAATCGAACCGTCTGACACTTAGCACGAATTAAAAACTTAGTTGCGGGCAAAATGAGAGTCTATAAGACAAAAGTGAATAGGTTGCTTCTAGGCAAACGTGCTCCATCTTCAACCTCATCATCGCTTACCATCAGGTGAGATAGTGGTCAAACGTATGCCTATCTATAGTAAAAAAAAAAATCTACTCCGTATCACCTAACCACAGAGAACTAATGATAACTCGATTTGACAGTTACTGTGAAATCGTGTTGTCATTCATTCTTAGATCGGGTGCGGGATTAATCGCAAGTCTGTAGGTGATACGGAGTAGAATACGTTCGCAACTAAGCCCGAAACTACGGACTTCGGACTTAGAGAGTAGCCCCACCAAAATCGATCGCTCCCGTCACCGTGACCACCTTTGGTACGGTACCTTATTATTATTAGCCTTGTTTCGCAAATCGAACCGTTCGTTGCTTCGCTCTAAACGGAATCAATCGCGGAGGCCTTAGAAGTAGGGTCCTGTCAGCACCTTTGGTACGGAACCCTACAGGCCTGATCCGCGTGTCGAACCGTCCAGTACTTCACAAAACTACTGAGTTCTAAATCAGTTTAAGACTCTACGATAAAAGCACTTTAAACGAATCCAGCACAACTCAGAGATTTAAGCAATTTTGGCCCCTATTCGTTTAAGACCTTCCAGAGACCAAACCGAAATTCCTACGAACTACGACAGTGTTTAATAATCGTGTGAGGTCATTCTCCAGCGGAAAATCTTAACACCGCAATTCAGAAAAACGCGTCATCAGTGCAACGCCATCTATCGACCATGTAAACTGACAAAATATTTGGCAGCAGAAGACGTGAAATAAGAAGCCCGTATGTAACGATAAATAACGATAAGGTATTAAAATGTTTACTTTTATTTTGCTACGTCTACGTATTAAAAGTATCACAAATAACTCAATGAATGTGTTTTGGTGTAACATTCATGCTTTCATGCATTTTTTGGTTCCTCAATAGATGGCGCTCTGACTGATCAGAACACAGTAGGAAGTTTCTTACTAAACTAAAAATTCAATATATTTTGATTTTGTAGATCGATTGTAACGATAAATAACGAAAAGGTATAAAAATGGTCACTTTTATTTTGCCACGTATTAAAAGTTTCACGAATAACACAACAATTTTGAATGCTTTCGTGCATTTTATTTTTTCTCAATAGATGGCGCTCTGACTCATCAGAATACATTAGGAAGTTTCTTCCTAAACTTAAAAATTCAATATCTTTTGATTTTGTGGGTCGATTTTGATGAAATAAACGCTAAATGTTACTCGGGTTATCGTTTAATATTTTTAAGTACTTAGATTTGCAATCCAATCTGTGATTTATGCGTGATGCTCCCACAAACGCACAGACAAACAGACAAACAGACAAAAATTTCAAAAATTGCATTTTTGTGTTTTATACCTTTTTCCTGAGTTTTCTGTGTAATTTTCATGGAAAAATATTCAATGTACAGACACGGTTAGTCTACGATTTTATTATATGTATAGATTATGAACAGCTTTTATTATAGGACCAACACTGAAATTACTCGACAAAACGTACTGAACAGCTTAATTTTTTTGCGATTTCGTGCTTGGTCCCACCCGTTGTATATTTAACTAAAATGGACACAATATTAGTTATAAGTACTGTTGGGTTTCTACTTCAGCGATTTATTAAAATTAAATTACAATGTTACGATTTTTACTGGGGCCCCATCCAATGAATTTGCCACGGGCCTCAGATGGTATAGTTACGCCACTGCTGTCGCTGTCAAGTTTTCCCAATCAATCTTGAACCTAAGGCTCAAGCGATAGGGATGAAAATAAAATTTGACAGATTGTTGTATGATTAATATTATGATTCTACTAAAGTGGCCTTTTTAGACTCCCTTACCTCCACAAGCCAGTAATTGCGTATATAATACGATCTGTTGGCAAGACTGGCGGACTGGTGGTGGACTCTAAAACTATTAAGAGGAAATACTGGCGGCGAGACTTATAATACTGATTAATAGTGGCCAAATTTGTACACTAGGGCTCTGTTGACAGCGATTTATCGGACAATTTTGAGCATGTTGTGAGAGTTCTAGAGCTTATACGGTTAATAAATCATCAAAAAGGAAAACATAGGGACACAGTATATATTCTTGTTCTTCAGTTTGTGAAATATCTCTTACTAGTGGACGTCACGCGGTTTCACCCGCGTAGTTCCCGTTCCCGTGGGAATACGGGGATAATATATAGCCTATGTTACTCCCTGATAATGTAGCTATCCAATGCTAAAAGAAACTTTCAAATCGGTCCAGTAGTTTCGGAGCCTATTCAATTCAAACAAACATACAAACAAACAAATCTTTCCTCTTTATAATATTAGTGTAGAAATCGGTCCAATATTGGAGGAGAAAACAGTCGAGAGCCAAACCTCGAATTATGACTTTTTACATACAAAGTCTCTATTTTTTATAGTAAATTAAAAATGCGGGTAGCGGAGTGGCGCGTAGAAGAGTAGTTAGCTTCGTTTATATGCACAAGGTCATTGGCATGTATACAAGCCTTCAAAAAGATTATAAGTCAGTCTTGACCCAGCAGTAATTAAACTTTGAACCTCAAACTCTACAAACAATACTGTAACGTTTAAAATTGCAACATTCAGGAAATGCAGCTAGCAGCGGAATTTTGGTTGCGTTTCTATACAGCTAGTCTATTCTGTAAGAAACTATTTCGATATCGAGCTTCACCTGAGTGATCAAACTCACAAAGTGAGCTTTATTGCACACAACATAAAGGTCTTCATTTGAAACTCAACTCGAATTCTACTGTCGAGATACGAAAATGTTGTTAGAGATTAGCACTACTGTGGTATGGAAAGGAATGTTGGCCTTTGCTGGCTACACAATAATTCCTTTTCCTAACTGTCCTTAATACCGCATTGTTTTAAAAGTATAATAAATTCTATTTGACGAAATAAAATATGAATAAGCCACTTGAAAAATTCTAATAGTTTCGATTTTTTGCAATTCGTCGACTTTCATTTACTTAGGTATAGTATTTCTTTTAGCATCTTACGAATTGTATGATCAATTCATTGTAAAACATCGAATTTGAATGAGATTTATTGTAGGTACTTAATTGAAATGATCTGTTCACAGCAAATCGAGAGTTTATATTGCTAAATGTGTAACGATATTTGCACTCGATACAGGTCAAACCATCATCATCATTTCTGCCGAAAGAAGACCACTGCTGGACAAGGGCCTCCCCGAAGTGTCGTCACTCCTGTGTCTCGCATTCGATACCGTTTCTTCCTTTCAACTCCTTCTAATACCAAAAATCAAATTTAGAACATCTCACATGCTATTCCACGATTGGAATACTTTTTATTGCAACGACATTTGTATTCAAAACTATGACGCACGTTTCCGCCATTCCTCACTACCAACCGAACGGCAAAATTTCAAGATGGCCGCCCGAACCCGGAACGAAATAACATAACTTGAAAATAATTTACGACGACAAGGAGACATAATAACGTAAGTTTTGGAGTTACGCTTGACAACTTTATTATCGTAGTATGTTTGCGGACTTCGTTGGAATTTCCCTGTTATGTTAATTAGTTTGAGTAAGGGAAATTAGAGGTGTGCGTTCTGTAATCCTGTTTTATGAACAGGGCTGTTGAGATTGGGGAAATGTAACTCAGTTGAAACTCGAGACTTCCTTGTAGCTGTAAACTTGGTAGTCATTAGGAACTAATAAAGGCACCGATTTACCTTTTTTAAGGACAGGAAATAAAAAAAAACTTCTACCGCTCTGGGTGGAGCGAAAAGGTGTGAGACTCTTACTGGCTAAACCCATCCGTGTTCATCCTAATGCCCTTTGCGTTCCAGAACGCGATGACTTTTTCGAACAAATTCCGTAACAGCCTACGTATGCCTACCGGCAGGTACGGTGCACTACCTACTAAAAGCTTGAAGCAATAAATTTATTATTATTACTAAGTAAGGAATGGTACTTATCTATGAAACAAAGGGATGTCATTATAGTGTGTTGATTCACAAAACGTGGTATGCTGAGCACAAATTACTTGGGACAAGGAAAAAGACCACATCACCATTTTCAGCGGAAAAACGTTCATTGCTGGACATAGCGCTTCCGGGTGTCGCCACGTTGACCGATCCTGTGCTTCTTTCATTCAAAGGATTCCTGCGGCGTTCACCAGAAGCCTAATTGTGTAATACAAAAATGAATGACATCGGGTGCGTATGCTTTCCATTTTGACATTGCAACCACATTCTTCTTCTTCATATCGTGTGGGCAGTAAGGTCTAACGACCCCACACACCCTAGTATCAGAGTTTCTTAACCGCCTCAAGGGCCTCTGACATGGTTTATTTGACGACCGCCATTTGGAGGCCTCATTCATTGCGGGTGTTTCGCTGTCGAGCCGATTACATATTTTTTACTATTGATAGGCATACGTTTGACCACTATCTCACCTGATGGTAAGCGATGATGCGGTCGAAGATGGAGCACGTTTGCCTAGAAGCAACCTATTCACTCTTGTCTTAGACTCCCAGGTTGTAGCTATCTGGAAACACAGACTCCGGCAGGGAATTCCACTCCTTAGCTGTACGCACTATGGATGTGTTCCCAAAACATTTTGTGCGTGTGGGTGGGATGTCCACCATGTACCGGTGGCGCATCGCCGTTTGTCTTGTGGTCCGATGATGGAACGGGCTTGGCGGAATTAAATCATGCAATTCCGTAGCACATTCCCCAAAAAATTTAATCGTTTACCTGTTTTTCATAACAATGGATATAAAAATCCATTCTGTTGAGAATGAATATGCGATTCTAATTAGTTTCACGATAAGGATGCAGGTCATTGGTCCACGACATGCTTTTGCGGAAGGCCTCCCAACGCTACATCTTCCGGTCGCCACACCAGAATCTTTATCTCCTAACTCAAGGAATTACAATTTATTGTCTGTGTACCTAAATCTCTGAATACGATGTAATGAACAGCTCCGTCCCAAAGTCCACCAAAATTATATCAGAATAATATCTCTTGGTTTTAATTAAGTTCACTTCATAAGCGCCTATTCGTATTTACCTTGTCATGAAACTTAATTGTGCACTAGCTCCTGCCTGCAGCTTTGCCTACGCAAGGAGTGTATTAATTTAGGTACCTGGGATACTTACTTGTGTTATGAAAAGAATACCTTGCCCAGTTTATGGTCTACTCATGTATACAATTTCATCCCAATTCATTCACCTTTTAAGACGAAAAGGTGACAAACAGACAGGCAGAGTTGCTTTAGCATTTATAATATTGGCATGGAAATCATCGAACATGAATCAAATTCCATGATTTCCAATGATTTTTTATGCATTTCCTACTTTAATTAATATGACAACAAACACCTTTATGAAGCAAGAATAAAGACACCACACACGATTTTCCCTAACCAACCTCAAAAAACGCACCGCCTTTGTACAACTACCCGCAATTCCTCTAATACAATAAAGACAAAACACGCGAAAAGTCTCCGCCATTTCGCCAGACGTCACGCGGTAACGCGCCTATATGTAGTTACATTACATAAATCCATTTTATCACATCACGTATTGTAAGAACACTCCAAACGTACCGCAGACAAGATTTAAGTAATGATAGGCTTTGAAAGAATTATTGTACAAGTCTTCCATACAATGGAAGGGATTTTATAGGTAAGGGAGAACTATGACGGGGAATATGTCGGTTGAACTGTTTATTTTACAGAGAATTGGATAAATAGGTTGGGTAGTTTAGGTTTGTATCACAAACTAACTTAATTTTTAGGGTTCCGAAAAAAAAGGAACCCTTATAGGATCACTCGGATGTCTGTCTGTCTGTCCGTCTGTCACAGCCATTTTTCTCTGGATCCACTGGACCGATTCTGTTGAAATTTGGTACCTACACATATGGACTACTATGACCCAAACACGGACGCGTTACGTAAATCATTAAATTTTGAGTATGGGGTCACTTTTGGGGATCAAACTAGAAAGTAAAAAAAAAGTTTTTGAACAATATCGTGTGACATATCAAATGAAAGGGCTTACTGTGAGGGTTTTAATTATTTTTTTTCATTATTTTATAATAAATGGTTTTGAAGTTATTCAAGAAATTAGACGAAAAATGACCACTCCCCGCCTTATCTCCGAAACTACTGAGCCTAAAATTTTGAAAAAAAATAGATATAATAGATCTTTACCTAAAGATTATAGGAAAACCTATTAGAAGTCTGTAGTGTTAAAATAACATGTTAAAAAAATTACATTCGTTCGGAACCCTTTGCACGCGAGTCCGACTCGCACTTGGCCAGTTTTTTCAACTTGATCTATCCAAACTGTGCCATGGAGCGCGGAGAGTAGGTATATAATACACAAATCGCTGATGAGGGTCAAAAGTCTACACAACTTAAAAGAGACTAGGCAGGACATATCTGTCGCATACAGACAAGCTGTAGGCCCGCTAAGATACAGGATTGGCGCCATAAAGAAGCAACAAGGGGCCAAGCGTCTCCGAAGCAGGATTTCTCGCTCTGACTCGTCTCTTCAACTCATTCCATAGGTGTTCTATGGGATTTATATCTTGGCTTCTTGCTGGCCAGCCCGTAACCGTCATACCGACTCCGCTCAGGTATTATTTTATATTGCCTGCGGTATGAGCCCTATTTCTGACAAGATTTCAGGCTAAAGTAGATAGGTACTTAGATAATTCAGCAATTGGTAGTTAATCTCTAACTGTATTCAGTGCCGTTCAGAATATTGTCACCGCCAACCAACCTATGAGTTTTATTACCACACAACGGCCTTTAAAAAAACTACCCATTACTCCCTAAAAATAAAATACACTCGTAATCCAATGTAACCCTCATGTTAGCCGGACACAACAGTAAACTATATCCGAACTAGCCCCCTCAGGGAATTCCATAGATACCTACACAAAGTTTAGTGTCAGTAAAAATGAGTACAGCACTAATAACAATAAATTTTCTTTAGATGCCCCAGAGAGTGCGATGGGGCAGCGGAATTATTGTTACGAGGATACAAGTAAGATGTTGCATGAAAGAGTATAATAACACACTTGCTATAAACTGCCAAAGAGTTGGTCAGGGAAAAAGATAGGCGCTAATTGCACGTTCAAATGCATAAAAATCTATGGAGACCAACTTGCACAAAACACATGAACATTATTTTAAATAAATAAAAAATAGTTACGTTAGTTTAAACCACCTGTTCTGTGAACTTGACTATCTATACTTTTTTATAAAGCTGAAGAGTTTGTTTGTTAGGTTGAACGCGCTAATCTCAGGAACTACTCGTTCGAATTTAAAAATTCTTTTAGTTTGGATAGCCCATTTATCGGGAATGGCTATAGGCTATATAACATCACGCTACGAGCAATAGGTGCGGACCACCAGAGTAAGAGAATAGTAAAGAGTAATTAGTAAAGCTAAAAAGTAACGAAAAATCGTCCATTTTAGACGGTTCGAAAATATCAGGCAGTTTAGACGAGATTTCAATTAGTTCAATTAATAAGAAGATACGTTATTCCTACACCAGCGTAGATATTCTAATCATACCCACATCGTCAAAGCCGTACGAGAAGCGTTAGAAAACGCTAGTCAACCAAAAAATCCCTTTTCTCACAGTAACTTCGATCTCTCGTCGCACAAAACTAAGGGGTTGAATACACGGCGGGGCCATAAATGTTAGTAACATCGTGTAAATGACTAGTTCAACATAGGGACTCGTAAAGGGAGCGACTGATTTGCTCAAGGACCGTTTTCATGAGTATTATTATTGTGGACGCTGATTTTAGGTGTATTTTGTTAGAAAGAGTATTATGATAAGGAAATTACTATAGTTCAGAGGTCCGTATTTTCGTTAATACTTTTCTTGAAAGTCTACTGCCATCATTATAATTTGGTACCTTGTCATAATCGGCCTAGCCTTCTTTCAATAATCTAGTAGCCGGCTTCTACGTGACGTTTGCCTTGTGACCCGGTGGTTGTGGGTTCGATTCCCACGGGAAGCAAACTTTGTAAAGTTGTTTCCAGTTTGGCTAAGACATTGCAGGCTGGAATCACCTGATTGTCTGATAAAAAGATGATTCCGTGCTTAGGAAGGCACGTATAAGCCGGTGGCCCTTGAGACGGTTTAGAAACTGACACAAGGGTGTGTGGGGTCATTAGGCCTTACTGCCCACACAATAAGAAGAAGACGTGAGACGGCTTCTATCTGGCCTCTACATACCTACCAGTATCTGCTCAGCACGATTCCTCTTGTTTAAAAAGTTTGTCAGACTTTGTAGCTTCTGACTTTTGTTCAGTAACGACTGCCAAAGATAGCCGGGAACAGTGGCTTAACGCGCTTTTCGAGCCATGGAGGGCCATCAAACCTATGTGGATGGTACGAGGATAGATGACCATTGGTAACCCATTAAAGTACGAACCTCGGGAAGCAATGCTTAACCTTGAAGATCGACCCATGTGGATTTTATCAATTTTATATTTCAACTAGCTGACCCGCGCAACTTCGTCTGCGTCGCAATTTTCATTACTGCTCCGCTCCTATTGGTCTTAGCGTGATGATATATAGCCTATAGCCTTCCTCGATAAATGGGCTATCTAACACTGAAAGAATTTTCCAAATCGGACCAGCAGTTCCTGAGATTAGCGCGTTCAAGCAAACAAACAAACAAACTCTTCAGCTTTATATATTAGTAGTATAGATTTTGTATATTATAGGTACTTACGGTAAGGGAATAGGTGCTTGCGAGTACCTACGCGATAGATTAAATATTTCCGAATTAATGGTTGTAAGGAAGATAACCATTACTGACCCGAGCTCGCTATCCTTAGACGCCAAAGACGACGTAGTAACTTGGCAAGTTACTACTTATTCTAAATTAGTGAATGCGAATAACCGCGCTCCCATATCTTAATCTTACTAACCTATTGCAGTTGCAACTGGAGGCTTAGTTAATTGATATAGCTTTTCGATATAAAACCGGCCAAGTGCGAGTCAGACTCTATTTTTATTATTTTTTGTTATAGCGGCAATAGAAATACACTCAGTCAAAATTTCAACTGCTACCTATTGGGAACTATATTTTCTATCACCAAAATTTATATTTGTCATCAAGTTGTATCACCTAATAAATAGATCTATCGCCACGAAATATTTTCGTTCTCAGATAAACAAAAATTGTTCCCAGGTATGAATTATCAAATTAATGTTAATATATGTGTAAAATAAGAGATCGATAACCAATAAAATTATATTGCATTACATGAATATAAACTTCGTTCTTATAATAACAGTTTTGTTACTTAAATAATAGCTCTGTGCTCAGAATGGTAGATCTGTCACCAAATAAATCGATTATCGATCCCTGACTAATATGTTTTGGCATAAGTCGGAGTTATGCAAGAGCGACCAAAGCAAGCTCTGGACTTGGGACACCCCGACTCGGACAGGTTAGGTTAGAAGGGGATGGCGGGGTCGAGTGAGCGAGCGAAGCGAGCGAATAGACCATATACGTTTTGGTGATCTCTTTAAATTAGTTTGCTTAAATACTTATTAGGACAAACCTATTATAATACATACAAAAACATTTATTTGGTACTAGACCCTATATCTCCATGATTTTAGGTAATTTATTGTGGAAAACACAAAACTAATTAAATTGGTGATAGCTTAAATGATACCCCTACCTATTACGGTTCTTGACATACAGCCCGCTGACTGACAGACGGACGGACGGACGGACGGGCAGAAACAAAGCGGAGACTTGGTACCTAAAAGGGTTCCGTTGGTTAACCTTTGGGTACGGAACCCTAAAAACTAGGGGTTAATGTTATCATGATTTCTTTGTGAAAAAGGGATAAGTTCGACCTATAACTCTTTCCTTGTCTCATACTGAAACAATGGCGGCTTTTACATTTGTCATAGTACGGTCCCTGTTATATCTTAGAGGAATTTAACGTTTGGCCTGACGATATGCCATTTGTAGGTTAGCGCCAACAAATAAAACTTACGTCGACGTAGAAAATAAGAAATAAAGTTCATGCCAATAACATCAGCCCTCGAAACGCTAAAAAGATCACGCAACCTCGCATTGTCTCAAAAAATATCTTTCTCCTCAAAAAAATAAATTGCCAGTAAAGAAAATTGGATTCGAATACAACAGTACGGATAGCAATCAAATCCGGATTGGTCCGGTTCGTCCCGATTCTTGGAGCCAATGTGATTAGATTGGCGGCCATTTTGATTCCAATATGGAACATAATTGGCGCCAAAGTGTTATGATCGGGTACAAAATGGCGGGTCTAAGTTTCAAATCTGTTTGGCAATGCTAACCTGTCATTAACTTCAAGGAGATTATATATCTTTGTTTAGATAGATTGAATGAGGATGAACGTATACCTACCTAGTGCAAACACCAGCATCGTTTGGGCGTATATATTAGACAAAACATTGAGTTATTTGCAACTTCCCGCTTCTCGAAACCTTGGTGACCGAGGACTTCCCTAAAAGAAGTAATACAGTAATACTTACTTACATTAGAACATAACCTGACGCCTGTGTATCCCGAAGGGTGAAAGAGGTGTACCGATAGAAACTAACGCCACAGCCAAATTACCTACTACGACAGTAAAATTGGCGATTTTTACGTCACATCTAAGGGACGAGGCAAAAGAAAACTACGCGTTCAATATTTTTGATACCTAATCTAACTGACGGACTATTTCTTTTTTTGGGATCTTCCCTATAAGTAAGCACACTAGGAATAAATGTAGATACAAGAGAAAAATCAAACAGGATAGCTACAAGCTACTTTAGTAGTAAATCAATCATTTAGGCAGCTAGCAGCTACCACACTCTACAATACCTACATGCCTCTCTAAGAAGAATCTATCGTCTCCAACCCAAGCTTGTGAGAGTTAATTCAGATAAATGGTTCCTTTATAACTATGTTACACTGCTGTTGTTTTAAGTTCTTTGTTGAAATATTTAGAGTAAGACAAAAGATTAAGTACCTACTATTACTGCATCTATTTAAAACTAGCGCTTCGCCCACGAATTCGACTGTACAGATTTAGAACAAATGATTTTCCCCCTTTTCGTTCCCTTAAACGTTGAATTTCTAAAAATCGAATTCTTAGTTTTCACCCATATCATTAAAGGAAGCCGCGTGCAAAATTTCATGTTCTTAGGTCCAGTAGTTTCGGCTATGCGTGGATATGTCAGTGTCAGTTTAGTGATGGGCAAGAAATATCAAAATTATCGGTTTTCATCATCGATATTTTTACTGGCGATATATCGATATTGATTTTAGAGAATCGAATTCGTATCAATTTCGATATATTTTTAACGCAACTCTGGTTTATGTGCATGTAGCATATGTGCTACCCGCTGCGGGTTGGCCACAAAGATTCACTTGTCTGTAGTTCCTGAACACGAACGGCAGTACGTATAACTTTGTCTAATTCGCCAGTTTAGTTCAAGTCCCATCATGCCTTTTGCTACTCTACATTACCAGGCATTATTTCAGATTTCGGGCTGGGACTCCATAAGAACAAATCAAATCAAAAACAAATCAGATCAGATCAGATCAAATTTAGGACCTCATATTTATAAATCGAAGTCACTGGCGATCAAAAGGGTAAGTACTCGGAGAAAATGACACAGAAAAATTCATTTAACCACCGTTAAATCCGACAGGAGAGAAGATTATGCAAGGCCTAAATTCGCATGACCCAGAAACATCCACATTTCCACAGTAACTCCATTTTCAAATTAGTAGCAACGTTTCTACGCCTTCCAAACTTATGTTATAATCCCTCAAATTCCTCTCCGAACCCTCCCAGTGACTGAGAAACCGGGGCTCATTTTAAGCCACATTTAAATCACTTTCCATTCGCCATTTTCATCTAAAACTCATTGATATACAAGGGCCACATGTGTAAGTACTATTGAAGCCTCTAAGTCCCTTTTAAAACTCTTCAACACGAGTTTCAAAGTTCAGGGACCTGACATTGTTCGTTGCGAAACACGAGATGGAAGTATACACGTTTGGTGCTATCTCGGTCGGTAACAATGACTATAGTTTCAGTTCTATTGAGCGGAAATAGAATAGAGGGAGTTTAGAAGGTCCAATCATGTGGAAAGTATGATAAAATAAGCTTATGCTTATGCTCACGTACCTACAAAGAGGTTGGGTCGTTTATCCTGGCATCCATTTCTGGATTTCTGGACAACTTGACCTAGTTCGACTAAATACAAAAGGCGGTCGCTACTGTTCAAATCTGAAGTAGGTCCTTGGTGATAAGTGTGAATCAATCTTATAGCCCTTTGGTAAAAGTGGCGGCACAGCTGAGCGATTGGCTGCTGCTGTGAGTGTCGCGAGTTCTATTCCCGTACGAAATAATTTTATTAAGATCTAGGTAGTTGTTCCGGGTCTGGCTTTTTGTGTTTTAATGTTATACAGGAGAGATTCCAAGTGTCGGAGCAACGTTTCATCCTAAGAAAAACAAAGAAAATAACGAGAATTAGGTATGTTCAGATCACGAGCGTTTTTAGTCTAAGAGTCCTCCCTCTTTTACATACTGCGGAGCCTTCAGACCTGCAGGTTACTAGGTATCAAAGCAAAGTTTTGTCTCTGTCATCTCTGACCTAGACTAGAGTCAAGAGTAAACCCATAACAAATAAAAAAAAAAGTTAATAATTAAGTGATTAATTTCCAAGATACCGTTCGAAAAAGCGTAGATCAAAAAAATCTACAAACTAGATAACCTGCCCTTTCTTTATAAGTTGTAGCCTAAAATTATATTAAGTTACATCAAAATTCGTTCACCCACAAAAACTTTCACATAGGTACATAATATCAGTAAAATGGAACTTCTGCATAGCTCTTTCCTAGTGTTACATCCCACAAAATGTGTTGAAACAATAGAAGTTTAGAAGTACCTACACTCCGCAAGTTGTTCAAATACCACTAGATTTGCGTGCAGTACGAAGCGGTCCTTAGTTTTAGATTGATACCTATTGATTCGTTGGTAACAAATGAGTTTGATTGGCAGTAGGTACTTCTGGCGGCATTGTTTTATTTATTGGAGGGTCGCAGATGTTAGATTTTGGGGTCATAGTTAAAAATGGCGACGATCGATTGAGTTGTTATAGAGCAAGCGAAAACGAATTACGAAACCGAAATGAAGTTGGGCAGGATACCTGGTAAGGCGCGGTGATGATAGGTGGAGTAAGGCGGTGGTCTAGTGGCGTCTAAGGACTGGAAAAAGTGTTGGTCGTCCGGCAGCAAGATGGGCAGATGAGATTGTTGCCATCACAGGCATAACCTGGATGAGATTGGCACAGGAGTGTCGGGGGACACCCGTCAAACAATCTATGTACCCTTAGAACGTTAGCGTTTTTAACCTGTGAGCACCCGGTAGCAATAGCCGTCGCGACGCAACAACAATAAAATTGAATAATTTGCTGTAAAAAAAAATCGGCGGCCGCCATGTTTTTTGGTCGATCGGGAGCCATAGGATATTACTAGTAAACACATCGTTTTTTATAAAAATTAAATTAAAAATTTTAAAAACCCCCGACAAAAAGAACTTTAAAAAGTAAAAAATACTTTCTATTGATCCTTTTAGTTTAATATAGGTACGATTCTTTGGGCCAAGCGTCATCGCCTCGGGTGACCGCAAATCTTTTGTATTTACTAAGTATAAGTAAGTATTATTAGCGGTCTCAGGAGGCGATGACGCTTGGCCCAACACCCCGTCGTTTTTGCGTCGGGGGTTAAAAAGAAGTTTAAACAGCGTGCGTGATTTGTTATGGCATGTAGGATGCCATTATGCGTCAATTTCAGTTGACGCCCAATGGCATACATGATGAATAGCAATATTCTTTTTCACAACGGATTTATATTTGTATTGAGGCGTCATCGACCCCCGTTACGTAACGACCTAGTCGGGAAAGTATCATGAATAGGCGAACGATCGCTTCGTATCACCATAGTACAAAATGCGGTCTTACAATTTTCAACATCCATTCATTCATCAAAGACATTTATATAAACGTGCAAAAATAAATCGTGTTTCTACATTACGTCCACCCATAAGGTAACATCGCCATTTGTCCGCCCACCCATCTTGTTTTTCCCCTAATAAATTGCCCGGCGTCAGTCTATTAAAATACAAACGACATAACAGAGGTAAATGACACTGAAATGGACTGAAATTGCCTAAATTATTGTTTTTTATGTTCCATGTTTTGTTCTGGTGATTTACCTGACCTCTTATATTTATGGTTTTTTTTTAACTAGGTCAGCGTTTGAAGACTTTTTGTTTGAGTAGATCGATTGAGTTGTTTTAGTCGCAAGCTGGAGTCTAGATTTGTAGGTACACGGTTAATAGAATGAAGGTGTTCGACATTTGAAAACGAATTATGACACCGAAATGGAGTTGGGCAGTAGGGCAAGGCGCGGAGGCGATAGATGGAGCAAGGCGGTGACCTAGTGTGGCAAGGAAGACAAGGACTGGAAAAAGTGTTGTTCGTTCGGCAGCAAGATGGGCAGATGACATTGTTGCCATCACAAGAAGAACCCGTATGAGATTGGTACAGGAGTGCCAATTGATTTTGGAAAAAAAAACACAACTTGTATAATTACACCATCCGAAAGACTGTAAGACTCAAATTCTGGGAAATAATAACAATTATGGCAAACTAACAACTTTTTTTTTCAGTTTTAGAAGAGCGTTTGAAGTTTGGTGCCTCATCATCTGCCTAGACTTTTCCCAACTATATTGGGGTCAGCTTCCAGTCAAACCGGATTCAGCTGATTACCAGTATTTTACGAGGAGCGGCTGCCTACCAGACCCCCACAAGCCATAGCTTGGAAGGTACCTACTTCTTGGCAAGACTGATGTCAGATTTTCTGGCTTCTGAGTTTCTGACAACTCGTGGCGACCGCAAAAGATCTGCCAAGACAAATGACAGTCGGGACAACGGTTAAGCCCTTGTCCGAGCTTTCCGCGACACGGAGGGATCTCGGTATGTTAAGATGGTCACTCATCCACTCGACCAACCGACCTTGGCAAGCCATGCGACTGCTTTATTAGCCACGAGCTCCTCTAAATCTAAAAAAAAATCAAAAGACAAGAACTAATTCTACTGAAGTTATTTAGATTGTCTCCTACAAGTTAGATTAAAACCGTCAAAGAACAAAGAAAAGGTCAAACCTATTTTTATTTAATAGGCAAAGTAAAAATAGACCGAAAGCGTCCACTGGTAGTAAAAAACCGGCCAAGTGTGAGTCGGACTCTCAGACAAAAGTTCCGTGCCATAAGCCGGAAAAAACACGTCTCTTGTAGATAGGATTTTTTTTAATTTTGATCTTTCAACTTTCCTTTAACTTTTTAAATTAATTAAATTTTTATTATTTATTGTTATAGCAGCAATAGCAATACACACTGTGAAAATTTCAATCGTCTACCTATTACGGTTCTTGAGATACAGCCCGCTGACAGACGGACGGACGGACGAACAGCACAGGCTTAGTAATAGAGTCCCGTTTAGGGTTGCCACCCGTACTTTATTATAACGTATTGTAAGTACGTTATTTCGGGTAATTGGACTTTATACTTTATGAGAACAATAACGTACGCGAAAATACGTTATTTCGCATCATTTGATTTCGCTGGGATAATTTCACATAAATAATATACTAGTGGACGTCACGCGGTTTCACCAGCGTAGTTCCCGTTCCCGTGGGAGTACGGGGATAAAGGGGCCTATGTTACTCCCTGATAATGTAGCTATCCATTGCTGAAAGAATTTTTCAAATCGGTCCAGTAGTTTCGGAGCCTATTCATTTCAAACAAACAAATCTTTCCTCTTTATAATATTAGTATAGACAAAAAAAAGGTTGGTTGTAAGTATTTTTGCGTAAAACAGAACGACATGATCAGATACATAGTACTAAAGGTTTTGCGGAATTGTCAAATGCACAAAAATTACAGCAAGCAAGTATTTAATACTGATGACAATTTTTAAAAGTTTAAAGTAATTTCATTTTCCTGACGATTCCTGCTATATCAGCATTCACAGTCTTTTTTATGATAAATAGCAAATGGCAAGACGAAAGAAACAAAGCGTCTCTGAATCTGATAAAAAAAACGGGCAAATGCGAGTCGGATTCTCACACGAAGGGTTCCGCACGATAAACCGAAAAAAAAACACGTTTCTTGTATAGGAGCCCCCTTTAATTTTTACTGTAGTTTAATTTTCATTAACTGTTGTTATAGCGGTAATAAAATTGTGTATTTACAACTGAATTGCAACTGTCTACCTATTACAGTTCTTCAGATACAGCCCACTGACTGACAGACAGACGGACGGACGACAGCGGAGGCTAAGTAATAGGGTTCCTTTGGTTACCCTTTGGATGCGGAACCCTAAAAATGAAATCAATGAATAATTATTTGTCAAAAGTTGCTAAAAGTAACGAAAAACATTTTTTTAAACAAAATAATGAAGTAGGTACAATAAATCGTACTTTATTTTGACACATTGTACGTTTTATACTTTTAATAACCAATGTACTTTATTTGCACAAAAAAAGGTGGCAACCCTAGTCCCGTTGGTTAATGGTTACCTTTAGGGTAAGGAACCCTAAAAATAATCCTCAATCAGGTTAAGTGCGTGTCGGACTACGCACAGTAGGATTCCGTAATGTAGGTATGTACCTACTATCCCAAAACCGTGAAATAAAAAAAAACTGGTCAAATGCGAGTCGGACTCGCGTGCAGGGTTCCGAACGAATTTTTCATTTTTTAACATGTTATTTTAACACTACAGACGTCTAATAGGTTTTCCTGTAATCTTTAGGTAAAGATCTATTATCTCCATTTTTTTCAAAATTTTAGGCTCAGTAGTTTCGGAGATAAGGGGGGGGAATGATCATTTTCAAGTATCTGGGCCACTGGGTTTCCGAAGACCTTAAAGACAACCTGGACATTGAGCGTGAGCGCAGAGCGTTGGCTGTCCGCTGCAATATGTTGGCTCGCAGATTTGCGAAATGCTCGACTGCCGTAAAGGCTACGTTGTTTAGAGCGTATTGTCAGTCGTTTTATACATGCAGTCTGTGGGTCAACTATACGCAGAGGGCATACAGCGCTCTGCGAGTCCAATATAATAATGCGTTTAGGGTGTTGATGGGGTTGCCGCGCTACTGTAGTGCATCCGGCATGTTCGCGGAGGCGGAGATTGATGGCTTTCACGCAATCATGCGCAAGCGATGCGCTGCCACCATGCGCCGGGTACGCGCCAGCCCCAACAGCATGCTGAGAGCTATAGCGGACAGGTGGGACAGCCCCATACTGGGGCATTGGCTAGGCCTACATGTGACTGTGGTGTAGGTAATTATGATAGTTTTGTTAAAATTAGATAGAATGTAAGTACTAACACTAATTTCTAAGTTTTTGAATACTAACCAAAAAATGGACTCTGTCTGAAATATAAGTTTTTTTTTTTCGTTTCTCGAATAACTTCTTAACCATTTATTTTAAAATTATGAAAAAAATATAATTAAAACCCTCACAGTAAGCCCTTTCATTTGATATGTCACACAATATTGTTCAAAAAACTTTTTTTTAAATTTTCTAGTTTGACCCCCAAAAGTGACCCCCATTCTAAAAATTTAATGATTTACGTAACGCGTCCGTGTTTGGGTCATAGAAGTCCATATGTGTACCAAATTTCAACAGAATCGGTCCAGTGGATCCGGAGAAAACTGGCTGTGACAGACGGACAGACAGACAGACAGACAGACAGACACCCGAGTGATCCTATAAGGGTTCCGTTTTTTTATCGGAACCCTAATAAATTAATTTCGAGTCCATTTTCGTTACGAGTGACCCCAACCGAAAATGGGGTAATCAATCACTAATGACGAAAAATAGTACCTTATCTGGGGGGCTACTCTCTAACGAAATCCATAGTTTCGGGCTTAGTTGCGGGCGGGCATTTTCTACTACGTATCATATATTCTCAGTTCGGGTTCGGGACTAATCGTAAGTCTGTAGGTGATACGAAGTAGAATACGCCCGCCCGCAACTAAGCCCGAAACTACGGATTTCGTTAGAGAGTAGCCCCCCTGACTACAAAATATGGTCCTATTTTTTAGAGCTCTATGGAACCCCAGTCCAACGTACCTATTTGATATTAATTTCAATTTGATTTCTACACGCGGGCTCGGGAAAGTGTTTTGACAGACTGACACAGACAGACAGACCGACTAAGATACCTTTTGTGAGGTAGATACGTCGTACCTACGGTCGCACGGAACCCATAAAACGAAATATACGCTTAAACACATACTACACGTGGACTTGAGTATGATAGTACCATGGTCAGAAGGACAAGCCAAAATTAGAACAGTAGGTACCGTTTTTAGCCAGTTAGCTGTGGAACCCTTAAACTACATGCTGTAGCAGCCTGCAGGACCAATATTTACTTTCTATTTCGCTCTAGAGCACGAAGACCGAATGATGGAAGTTTGTATAGGTACCGAACGTTTAATCAATTTGGTTAGTCTTTCTTTTGCACTGCCATAGGAGATGGAAGAGAAACATTGGTAACGGTGCAGCAAATTATTTCATTTAATCTGTCATTGTAATTGGGTTAGCATTAGGTTACTTGTTTAGGGTTCCGTGGAATCCTATTACTAAGCCTACGAGCCTACTATTGACATATTATTTATTTGACATTTTTATTATTTTGTCATAGTTTTTATTTTATACATTATACATTTTAATAATTCCTAATTTAAATCTGACATAATTGGAGTATTAAATAATATGTAATTGTACACCACGAATATGCATGATTTTTTAATAAATTTGTAAACCTCACGCACAAGATTAGCACACAATATTTGTATGCCTCCTGGCATAACACAGCGCTCTGTTAATCAAACATAAGATCTGTAATTCTTTACCAATGTTAACTAATAAATAAATACTGAATCCTGAAGAGATCAGGCGCAGGACCATTGGTTTTACGTGCATCCCGAGGTACGGGAGTGTTACACCACCAACTTCAAGACTCTGGGCCGCTGTAGGTGGATAAATTTTCTAATGCAATATTCAATATAACTTTGCCCGACTCAAGACCTTACAGTCGGCAGTTGAGGTTTGGCAACCACAGAACAATAACTAATCGATAACTCTGTAGCTTGCTATAAACAACTGAGAGAAATAATCGCCTTCCACTGTAGTAAGTAGGAATTGTATTTTACTCTTAACATTTAAATCTTATTATTGAAAGACTGATTGAAAGTTACTAGAACATGATTCTTGGGAAGAATGATGTTAAGATACTCACACATAAGTCCTTCTGTTTATTATATTTCTCAAAGTTCCTACCAAAAAAGTAGGAGGTTCTACATGTTGGACTGTATGTATTTTATTGAAACATATATGACAAAATCATAACATCTTTAATTTGAATTATACACTTACTTGCCACATTTCACATAGGTATGACTAGGTACTAGATATTTCATTTTAAATGGGATAATGTTATTTCAATACCTACCTACCTAACATTAATATTAACTCCCACTATCAAGCCGGATTCAGACAAAGAGCTAAGCTAAGTTCGTTTTTTATACATATACTACTAGCTGACTCGGCCAGGGTCGTTTTGCCATTAAAAAAAATACCCTTCCACCTATTCTCATACCTACTAAATATACACACAAAATTTCATGAAAATCGGTTGAGCCATTTCGGAGGCGTTCCGTAACAAACACCATGACATGAGATTTTTATATAGGTATAAGGTTAGGTGAAAGAGTTATACTTTTCATCCCATTGCTTACTAAATCCCTTTGAGGTAGTAAAACAATTTAGAGACCAGCTAAGTCACGGACAGAAGCAATTTATACATAGGTATAGGAAACCTACACCAATAGGTATGAACCAGTAGGAATTTTTTTATTTACCTTCAGAATGTTGTTAACCTAAACCTACCCACACAGGTTATTTATAAAAGGTAAATAATGTTTAATTTAGACTGAATAAAAATCCAGAGTAAGACAACCCACTGAACGAGTTCACTAATTTCTTCCACTGACAAACTTTTTGGAACTAACTTTGAATTTAATGAGTAGGTAGATATTGGCTTTTCGTATGTGCCTGCAATGATTAAAATTAAGAAAATCAAATATCTAAGTACACAGGAACATGCTTTTGTTCAATATTTTCGTTCACATTGAACTTTCAAAACTAACTAGGATTGGCCTAAGATTCTGAATTTCCTGATTCATTTGTCAGCAACAATAACATCAGATTAAGAACAGTAATAAGGGTTAATTACCGGCTATATTAACTGCAACCATAATCATTTCAATAGATAGGTACATGTTTGGTCAACGTGCTGTTACTGTAATTATGCGGTCTTGTAAGTCCTCCAGTCAAATACTTAAACACATTCGTCAGAAAATCATCACCTTTTACATACAAAAACAAAATAAAGTTGCGTCTAACCTCAAACAATAATTAACAAAAATGTCATTCAATCACTATAAACAGAACGCCAGGTATATTTTCTTGACATTGTGTAATATGAATGGCGCTGCTTGCTGCTAGGCTTGTATCAAACTGCGATTACATTTTTATTGAGTTCCAAGTCTTACCGTGCTTTGATAAACTGAACATTCTGTACAGGACAACGTTGTGACTTGGAACGCTGCCGACTATTTATCTCGCTCACTCGTAGTCTCAAATGTTGCTATTTCACTCCCACCCCCTCCATGCGTTAACGCCTTACGAAAGCACTTGGTCTTGTATCTCTGTCGTGTATGGTAAAACAACTGTATTTTTTTCTCTGTCTCATCTACTATTTTGTTTGCACGAATGGAGTGGTTGGTTGGTTCATTTCAACGTCTGACTTCCAGTAAACACAACTGATTTACAGTGCAGTGTTTTGTGTTTTACAACAAAATGGCGTCAACAAGCACAGATGAACCGGTAAGAACAATTACTAAAAAACACATAAAAAATTTGGTTTTAAGCACCATAAGTGAATCAGAAACCGAATTAATTAAAACAGAATTCAATGAAAAACTATATACACATTTTTTACCTACGAAAAACTCGGAAGAATCTTTAGTAATGTCCAATTTAAGGAGCCGAGAGAGTCTCAACGCACTGATGCAAAAAATTAGAAGAGAAGAAGAGAAATCACGTCTGGATAGCAGCTACGTTAACATATATCGGAATAATTACAAGATTTTGGAATATAGCGATGGAAAAGAACGGTTTTTCTTTAAAGACGTCGATGAAAAATTTAAAATTATTCTGGCTTGGGAAGACATCTTTGATATTTATTGGGATACACATTTAAAATATTGCCATCCTAAAGCCGCGTCGCTTAAACTGATTTTGCAACGTGATTACATAGTTAACGATTTTGCGATTGAAACTATAAGCGATGTCTGTTACACTTGTTCTGGACCTAGAAAGCCATACTATCGCTGTGCTTTAGATTTCATGTCAATGGGAGGAACAGACTTCGCATTCAGTCACATTATGACTTACCAAGATATGTACTCTGGATTCATTCACTTGAGACCCATATGTGCTGACAGTAAAGAGAGTGAAATTTGTATCGAGCTGTTTAGAATCTTTATGGATTTTGGACCACCTAAAGAAGTAATTATAAGCAATGACATTTTTCTAACAGCTCTTGATCAAATAAAACATCTAACTTCGTACGCACCTATACAAATACAAATAACTAAAGTAAGTCCAGACCAAGACAATTTACTTCGTCTTAGTAAAAAGATCAGATCATGGATGACGAAGAACAACTTCGAAAACTGGGTCATAGCTTGCTATGGGGTACAACTGCATTTAAATATCGAAAGTTCAAATGGTAAGAAATCACCATATGACAGTGTTTTCAAGAAATTAAGGACTTGTCTCGTCGAAGATTTGACTCAAGTGGAATTTGATAGTTGTGCGTTTGTTGGTCCAAGTGATGTGCAAGCAGGTAAAGGAGCGTATATAGCGCCGCCGATAGATTACAATGCTATGAGCTTTTTAGCTGGGACAGAAGAAGCCAGTCCTGATTCGCATTCAACAGATGTAGAAGAAGTCGACGCGACATATGCTGCTATTGAAACTGAGTTCAATGAAATTTCCGAAGATGAAATGTTGCAATGTGAAAATGAGGATCCCCTTGCTATTGACTAGAATCTGTTGAAATTTAAAGAGTGTGCTGCAATTCTTTTTGTTCGAGAACGTCGTTGGATTTTTACTTTGTTTCTAATTTTAGGTTTAAAACTTACTTTTTATCTAATTTGTAGCTACCTAATTATTAGTAAGCAAATAAATGCTCGTGATTTAATTTTGATTTTCATTACTTATCTACCTTTACCTGTAGGTTACGTTCTAATCTTAACAACACAATTCATAAACGAACGGTCCTTTGCTTCTTGCGCCTTACCGTTAAAAATAGCAAAGTCTCTAAATACTATTATTGACATTAAAAATCCAAAAGAAAAACTCTTTTATTCGCATTAATATATAAAAGGGTTTTTTATATATCAATGTATATTCGTTAAAAGACGCCTAAATAGAAGGGTGACATTTCGACACTGCCTGCCATTCACACAGGAACATTCACCGTCTAATAAAGCGCATTCTCCCGCAGCAAAACATTCCATAAGCGAGTAACGTTAATTCAATTTTCAACATTCTTCGATTCTCGGAGACACTGACGAGCTTCGATTCAGCCTTATGTTTTTGTTTAGCTTTCCATATTGATACTAAAATTTTTGGGAATGTTTTCTAGCTATTGTTTTTGCAAAACACGAAATCCTGAGATGTCAAAGATTAGTTAAACTTCCTGCGAAGAGGCAGACTATACGTTTACTTATTTCTTATTGTTGCCTTAACAAATAATTGTACCTACTTACGTTCTAGATTAACCAGGTAGCCTATTTAAAATTCACGTTTATCGATTTCTGCTGATAGGAAACGTGCAGAAACGTTAGGTGGCAGCACAGGAGCGTGAATGTCAAGGAAATTTTACTTATACCTACTTAAATTTCGAACATGCAAACTAGAAGGCATAGTAGCGCTATGCATTTTCCCTATGTGTATCCCTCTTGGATACTAGAAATATCTTAATTTTATGGTAAGTATGTAGGTAAATACCTACCTACTTAATAGCCCAGTGGGAGGTATGTTCCTAACCAGTAAGACTAAGTAGGCCTATGAATGAGGCCTATGTATGTCCAGTAGTCGTCTTGACTGAAAACATAAACATGGGTTAGGGTTCTCCGAAATAATTACCATAAGGCTGCGTCTCCACCAGAGTTGGGCGAAGATGCGTAGCGAGGGATAGAATCGCTTGCGCTGAGTGACGCTAGGTAAATAAAGCGATTATATTGGTGGAAGCGCAGCCTAAAGGCGAATACATAGGAGTGTCCAGTAAAATCAAGTCATTAACGCGACATCTCCAAGCCGTTCCCATTTCCCAGTACTTTAAACAAAAACAGCCAAGACATGCAAATAACACGAAATATAAACAAACTGAAGGAGTAACAATTTAAATTCTATTAGACGGAGTGTCTCGCCGCTCTTTTTTCGAAGCTCTCCCTATAACAGCGAATTTTAGACATCGCGTCGCTTTGATATTCGCGAGGTTAGTGTGGATGTGCCTGTTCCAATTCACGGGTTTTACGTAACATGAAAGTCTGGAACTATAGTTCAAGTCACGAGAAGCTATAGATTTTGTAAACTCACATTCAGTTGAATGTAAACTCACATTCAATTGAATGTGAGTTTCAAATGTTTGTTAAACGAATCAGTCGCGTTCCAGTACCACAAAACATTTTAGACGACAGTGCTTTATATCGCTAAAATGTATATACCTACTTTCATATTAATTAATTGATTAGTACATTACTTTGAGATGATTGAATTTGGTATTATTTGATGTTGAAACGTAACTTAGTACAAGTTTTTTGTTTTATTGCAGTAAACCTAAAAACATAGTGCAAGCGCCTGACTCAAAACAACCAGCAACGTATCATAATCATACTAATATTATCGTTATAAATGTGAAAGGTATCCGAGGAGGTTCAGTATTTGCTGAAATTGTTATGTTGTTGATGGCATCTAAACTAGGCCGAATAGTCTTCGGCATACAAAAAATCTGGTGCATACTAAGTATACCCCTTACCTTCGTCATCCAAACGGTTGAATTGTTGACTAAATAATCTCATGGATCGCGCTTTGGCGGGTATTGTCTTGTGTTACCATGGCAACAGAACTTTTTGGTTTTGGTACAAGCGCACCACACTACTTACACCACTGTATAGTGGTGCACACCAGAAAAGCGTCGAGCTAATGAAGCTTGACGAGTTCGTTAGAATGATTCAACTGTCTTAATTGGATCTCGCCAATCAAGTCATAAAAACGTGTTTACACGGATTTAATCCAGGGTTCAATCCAAGGTGACCTTGGTGTGAGCTTGATTTCCATCCGCGAATTTTGTATGAATTTGGATTACATCTGCCGTCTACACGGATGCAATCCAGCAAGGTCACCTTGGATTGCACGCAAGATTACATCCGTGTAGAATGGGTTTTTAGAAAGAACAGCAGTGGAGTACTTACCTAAGCTTCTAGGTAATTACTTCTCGCCTTGTCAAGCAAGAGAAAAAACCCGGCCAAGTGCGAGACGGACTCTCACATGAAGGGTTCCGTACCAAAAACCGAAAAAAAACACGGTTCTTGTATGGCTGCCCCTTTTTAGGGTTCCGAAAAAAAACGGAACCCCTATAGTATCACTCGGTTGTCTGTCTGTCCGTCTGTCACAGCCAGTTTTCTCCGGATCCACTGGACCGATTCTGTTGAAATTTAGTAAACATATGGACTTCTGCGACCCAAACACGGACGCGTTACGTAAATCATTAAATTTTTAGTATTGGGGTCACTTTTGGGGGCCAAACTAGAAAAAAAAAAAGTTTTATGAACAATATCGTGTGACATATCAAATGAAAGGGCTTACTGTGAGGGTTTTATTTATATTTTTTTCATAATTTTAAAATAAATGGTTTAGAAGTTATTCTATATAAGAAATTAGACGAAAAATGACCATTCCCCTTATCTCCGAAACTATTGGGCCTAAAATTTTGATAAAAATGGAGATAATAGATCTTTACCTAAAGATTGCAGGAAATTAGAATTCTGTATCCTATTAGCAGTCTGTAGTGTTAAAAGAACATGTTAAAAAAAAATTCGTTCGGAACTCTTTGCACGCGAGTCCAACTCGCACTTGGCCAGTTTTTTATTTTAAATTTAATTTTTAGTATTCGTTGTACAGTGGCAATAGAAATACACATTCTGTGAAAAACTGTGTACTTATTACGGGTCTTGAGATACAGCCCGCTGACAGACAATCGGACGATCGGACGGACGGACAGACGGACAGCGGAGACTTAATAATAGGGTTCTGTTGGTAAAAAGAACAGCGGTGGAGTAGGTACTGTCAGACATCCTCCTTGGATGCCTCACCCTCCATGGATGCATCAACTTATTTATAAAAGCTTTAGAAGAATTAATTAAAGATAGTTTATAATTTAGAATAGGTTTGAATAATGACATATGATGACTGATTTGTTTTTCTGGGAGAACTGTAAAAGGTTTTTTGGAGCATGAGCTCAATATAATCATCTCTTAAATCTCCAACAGTTTTTTCTTTGGTCACGATCCTCTGACGTTGCAGAAGCCCTAACCTGTAACGTCGACAGTACCTACCTAAGATTTTAGGTACCTAATATCTTAAGCAAGATGAAAAATAAATTAAGAATATATCTTTTCGTCGTATCCACACAAAAACCGTCTCAACCCGTACTTCCGCACTTGTTTCGCGAGCCCCGAGACTAGAGACAGTTTGAAATTGAAAAAGAAAACTCCAACAGAATTCCCTCTGAAGAGAAATGGCTGGAAATATTGTTACACAGTACTGCTGGAAAACGCTATGAATATATTGATGACACAACTGATTGCTGGGATCAACTTATTTTGAATAAAGAGTTTAGTTTTGAGGTAGATGGATCTTAATTAATATGGTAGCTATCTTTCTTTCTTAAAACTAGATCTCATATTAATGTCTTATGTCCCAGGTTCGGCACCCCGACCCCGCGCAGTCCCCGCGGTGGTCCATGACGCGCATATGTGATGCGCCGACAATCAAATCGCCAAACTTGAGTGACAGTGGGCGACCGCTTTCAAAACAAGATAGACCGATGACCAGGGCCCCAAGTCTGCTATTACAATAGTGTCAGAATGGTCTATCATTGATTTCATAATGGTTGATTTTGACAAGATTCTATGCCATTTCTTTCAATGGAGTGTCAGTGGTTGACCACTGGATATAAAAGCGTCATTATGACTTTCCAGTGGTCGCTTAATGCGAGAAGCACAGCCGGTCTATATTCTAAACTTTGGTGGAGAGACAGTCCACCTCACGGTGGACTGTCATGCCATCTTGTTTGAATTGACAGACTTCGAGTTCACTTCCCCTAAACTTTTTCATATGATTTGATTATTAGGTACATTAATTCTATGGACTTTAAGTACTAGGAAACGCCGGGATCATCTAGTGTGAATTGACAAAAAACATTATACCTTCCTCATTGATATATAAAAAACCCACCTACCTACATAGCTAAGTGTAAGTATTATTTTTAACTAATTTACTCAAAATGCTTAAAAACAGCGTGCACTTTTCGTCGGCATTTACTGAAAAATTACATCTGAAAAAAATAGGTAGTAACCTACATGATATGATACGTAATTTGGTTTAGCCAGAATTTATGTATCGGTATCACATAGTAAGAAAAAAAAATCACCAAATCATCTCCAAATCGTTGAGATGAAACCATTTAACTCCTTCATTTTTTAACAAAAGTTAAAAACAAATATCTACTGCTTTGCAATACAAACGAAAATAATTTGGTTTTGTTACTTTTTTTTTAAATATGTGTTATTTTTTTATACCTAATATATTAAAAATGCGGGTAACGGAGTGGCGCGTAGAGGAGTAGTTAGCTCCGTTTATATGCACAAGGTCATCGGCATGTATACAAGCCTTAAGTAAGTGTATTACCACGCTGTGCTGTAGGAACATATCATAATATAGCATCATGCTTGTGTTCTGGTGGGTAATGAGATAGGCAGAGCGTTACCTTCCTAATAGGTAGGTACCTTCGTCTCGTACGTATCGTACAAGTAGTTACCTTTTAGGGTTCTCTACCAGAAAGGTAACCAACGGAACCCTAATACTAAGCCTCCGCTGTCCGTCCGTCCGTCCATCCATCCGTCCGTCCGTCTGTCTATCAGTGGTTAATTTCAGTACCAACCTAACTTTTAAGCTCAATGCCGCCAACATATCAGATTTTTAGCACATCGTTAGACAGAATAAAAGCGCGAAAAATATCATAGTTAGCATTTCTTTTTCCGTGACGCAAATTGTACAGGACCGTGCTAAAACTGCGCTTGCTCACCAGGATCTTATCACCAGGATCTTTTATGATTATTTCATGAGATTCTTTTGGCATTAATTATGTGAATTGTGAATTGGTAGCTTCTGTTTTATTAGCTACTAGTGGACGTCACGCGGTTTCACCCGCGTAGTTCCCGTTCCCGTGGGAATACGGGGATAATATATAGCTTATGTTACTCCCTGATAATGTAGCTATTCAATGCTAAAAGAATTTTTCAAATCGATCCAGTAGTTTCGGAGCCTATTCAATTCAAACAAACAAACAAACAAACATACAAACAAACAAACAAATCTTTCCTCTTTATAATATTAGTGTAGACTAGCACTTTTTCCGCGACTTCGTTCGCGCGGGTATATTATTGCAATTTTGGTAGTGATCTCCATTTTCTTCGAAACTAAATGAAAGCCTATGTTACTTCCTGATAATTTAGCTTTCTAATGGTGGAAGAAGTTTTGAAATCGGTCCAATAGTTTTTGAGTTTTATCGTTACAAACATACAAAAATGCAAATCTTTCATCTATATCTATATCTTCTATACATATAATAAAATCGTAGACTAACCGTGTCGGTTTTGAATACTTTGCATTCAAACACATTACATTGAATATTTTTGCATAAAAATTACACAGAAAAGTTACAAAAAAGATCACATAAATGCAATTTTTGTAAGTTTTGTTCGTTTATCTGTGCGTTTGTGGGAGAATCACGCATAAACTTCAGATTGAATTCCAAATGTAGGTACTTAAAATATTAAGTGATAACCCGAGTAACATTTAGCGTTTATTTCATCAAAATCGACCCATAAAATCAAAAGATATTGAATTTTTAAGTTTAGGAAGAAACTTCATCGATCGCTAAAATAGGTAGTTTTCATTGAGACTCCAGATACTTGCAATGCCATCTATTGAGAAACATAGTAGAAACAAATTTGTGAAAAGAACACAAAAACATATTGTTGAGTTATTTGTTTAATATATAATAAAAGAAAAGTGAACATTTTATTATCTTATCATTATTTATCGTAACAATTGTGAGCTTCTGAGTTCGATCTTATATTTGATAGTTCAACTACATTGTCGATAGATGGCGTTATACTGATGACGCGTTTTTCTGAATGGCGGTATTAAGTTTCTCAGCAGAAACATGACCTCAGCCCATGACGATGAACTTGACGATATCTTGTTTAGCGATGATTATTTATACAATCTGTATGGTTAGTCGATAAGTCGATAATACAAAGCCATCGATCGTTGTTCGATTTTATTTTCGAAATTCGAGTCTGCTTGGAGAAGGTAAACTGTTTTACTTACATTAGTGGTGTACGGATTTTTGGATTTTTTGGTATTATTTTATGGTAGCTAAACTAAAACAGTCGCATGCGTCGATCTTCAAGGTTAGTCTATGGATTGGTGACCATTTTAACATACCGAGATTCCAGCGTGCCTTGGAATATACCAGTGACACGGGTCGATCTTCAAGGTTAAGCAACACTTGCCGAGGTTGGTCTGTGGATGGGTAACCATTTTATTGGCTCGCCGTCCGATCAGAACCAGGGGGGCTACTCTCTAACGAAATCCGTAGTTTCGGGCTTAGTTGCGGGCGGGCGTATTCTACTCCGTATCACCTACAGACTTACGATTATTCCCGAACCCGAACTGAGAATGAATGACAACACGATTTCACAGTAACTATCAAATCGTGTTAGGTATCGTTAGTTCTCAGTGGTTATGTGATACGGAGTAGAATACGCCCGCCCGCAACTTAGCCCGAAACTACGAATTTTGTTAGAGAGTAGCCCCCCAGGCCCGGTTCGACGGCGCTGTGTTCCACGCGCGCCTCAAAGAGCTGTCAGCATAGAAGACGGGGCCCGCTAGGGCCAGTGCCTGCCGGTGTTGCGGAATCTGTTCGAAATAGTCACCGCGGCCCTGGAACGCAAAGGGCATTAGGAGGAACTCGGATGGGTTTTAGTCAGTAAGAGTCTGACACTCCCTTCTGCTTCACCCAGAGTGGGAGGAGTCATTACATGATTTCCCATCCTTAAAAAAAAAGGTTCCTTGGGGAGTGTTGGGGAGCACTAAGAGTCGGTTTCCCGAAATGTTTACAGGTACGGGAAAAAACGGGATTGGTGTAGACAGAGCTTAGTTAAGTAATAAAAACTTGAGAGGTGTCAAGGGACACCCGGATGGAACGAAGTTCGGAGAAGTTATTAGTGAAGGAATTGTAATTTTTTTTTTTAAGTTATAATATATTTTTTTAATTATTAACAAATATAATGTAATATAAACTTGCCTGCCTATCCTGCCTACCCTGCCTACCCTGCCTACCCTGCCTACCCTGCCTACCCTGCCTACCCTGCCTACCCTGCCTACCCTGCCTACCCTGCCTACCCTGCCTACCCTGCCTACCCTGCCTATCCTGCCTACCCTGCCTACCCTGCCTACCCTGCCTACCCTGCCTACCCTGCCTACCCTGCCTACCCTGCCTACCCTGCCTACCCTGCCTATCCTGCCTACCCTGCCTACCCTGCCTACCCTGCCTATCCTGCCTACCCTGCCTACCCTGTCTACCCTGCCTACCCTGCCTACCTTACAAATATAATGTAAACAGAAATAGAAAGACGAAACGAAAATAACTGGCTTGCTTTCTATGAGAGAGAGAGAGAGAGACAGATAGAGAAACACGCGCACGTCGCACGGCTTACAACTATAGCAAAAAGTGTCGTTACAACTTTTAGAGAGAATTTTTTCCGTCTAGCCCCCTTTCACAACGCGCGATAAGGAACTTCGTTCCAACAGCCTCATGGGTCGATCTTCAAAGTTAAGCAACACTTGCCGAGGTCGGGCCTTGGATAGGTGACCATCTTAACATACTACTCAGAAAGCATGTTAAGGCGATGGCCCCTACTGTTATTTGTAGACCTTTTACAGTCGTTACGGTGGTCGGAAGTCAGAATATTATGTGAACGGCCTTTAGCTGTTGCCGCTTTAGCCTACCGTCTTCAGGGTCGCATCTGCCTATGTGTGTACCAAAATTAAATTAAATTAAATTAAATCTAAAGGCTCAGCGGCCTGGGCTGGCTCGTTAGGAAAAGACGGCAGGGAGCATTACTGGGACGTCGCGACGGGCCTCGACGGCGAGGCCGGAATATGGAACGCGCCCAAAATTCATCAAATCAGTGCGGCAATTTAAGCGTGAACGCTTTGAAATCGACTGCCCCATTATATTGTACAAAATGTACTGAACAGCTGACTTTTTTCGGTTTGGTCCATAGTGTTGTTCATAATGTTGAGTAGGTACTTGGCCATTTTACTTCTTTGTTTTTCAGAGTTCGCACTAACTCTGTTAGGTTATTACCACACGAACCGATCTGTCGTCGATCGACAGTTCTTACTACACGATCAATGTCATCGATCAATTGGTGTGGTCACACCCTTACCTACAGGTGGTATTAGCCTCTGCATAACCTTTCAGGGAATACAAGCGTAATATCACGTTATGTTTTTCAGAAGCCGCGTACGCACGTACGAACAAAAACATGGTGAACACGAACATCAAACATTTTGTTCGCACGTGCGTACCACTAACGAACATCCAACGCTGTTCTTCAAAAATGTTCCTGGCGATCCAATTTGGTGATCGACGTTCGTGTTCACCATGTTTTGTTTGCTAGTGCGTACACGGCTAGAGAATGTTAGTTATCTTATTCCAATACATGATTATATTTTAGTACCTATCTCACTTCCACGGTGGTCAAGCGTCACGAGCTGATTCCGACCTTTAAATTTTTATTATCTTTACGACATCAGGTTTTCTGTGGGGAATACCAATATCCATCTAGGTAAGCTGCTGCCAAAATGAAAAATCGGGCAAGTGCGTGTCGGGCCACAAACATAGGTAGGTATAGGGTACCCACAGCCATAAAAGTGACACCAATGTCAAAAAATGTGCATAACTGGCGTCAGTCTGTATTTCGAGTCCATTTTAATTATGGTGAAACATGGCCGGAGGTTAGATAAGATAAGATAAGATATTTATTTTGCAAATATGGGTACAAAACGCGGTGACATAAAAACATAGTTAGCGACAGCCATATTTTACCAGAAGGCATACAAAATACATTATAGATTCTAAGTACATAATAATAAAAATAACAATGCCAATATAAAGAATAAGTAATACGATTAAAATTTCATTACAATATAATTAAATTAAATGTCATATTTTTCTAATTTCTAGTCAATATAAAAGTGATCAAGAACTTCCTTTCTCCATAAAAAATTCTGTCACGCTATAATACGCTTTGTCTACTAAAAAGTTTCGTAGTTTTTTTTTTTTAAATAACGCCAAACTTTATTCTTTCTACTCCTCGGTAATTTATTATAGATGACTGGTGCCATGTAGCAGACACTTTTGCGCATTAAAGTCGTTCTTGCACTAGGGAGACATAGCCTACTATTATCACGCCTATTTCGTGGAAATACGTCAGCTGTGCGCTCAAAACGATCAGGGTTTAATTTTACAAACACTGCCATTTCTAAATTATATAGGCATGGAAAAGTTAATATTTTATTCTGTTTAAAATATGAGACGCAGCTATCAGTAGGTTGGAGTTTTAAAAATGACCGTATGCATCTTTTCTGTGCTTTGAATGCAGTTTCTCTTTCAGTGGAGTTACCCCAAAAGATAACGCCGTATCGTAGGTGGCATTCGACTAAACCATGGTATGCAGTCATGAGTGCGTCTAGATTTACAATAGATGACAAAGTATGTAAAGCGTAAGCAGATGGGCTTAGTTTTTTGCAAAGTGTCTCTATGTGTTGTTTCCAGCTAAGTTTTTTGTCTATTTCTAGTCATAGAAATTTAGTACTTAATACATCGTTCACTGTGTCATTATTATATTGCACATGCAGATTGCTCCTATCTGGCATACGTGGATTAAAATGGATTACTTATATTAATTGTTAAGTTATTTTTTTCGTCTAACCATTTTATAATTTATTTTAAAGAATTATTAATGTCACTTTGTGGTTTTAATGGTTGATCTTTAAGGTTAAGCAAAGCTTGCCGAGGATCCTTGAATGGATGACTATCTTAAATACCGAGTTTCCACTATGCCTCGGAAAACACGCTAAGCTGTTGGATCCGGGTGTCATTTGTAGATCTTTGACGCTACGGATAGTCAGAATTCGAAAAATTTGAAAACAGCTAGTCTATTCTGTAAACAATTATTTCGATATCGAGCTTCACCTGAGTGCCAAAACTCACAAAATGAGCTTTATTGCACACAGCATAAAGGTCTTAATTTGAAACTCACCTCGGATTCCACTGTCGAGATACGAAAATGTTGTTACAGAATAGCACTATAGTTCTTCCTCTTCTTCTTATCGTGCGGGCAGTAAGGTCTAACGACCCCACTCACTCTGGTGTCAGAGTTTCTGAACCGCCTCAAGGGACAGTTAATCTCAGATCAATTTGCTATCTAGATACTAATGTAGAGTAAGGTAGGCTGCTACTCCATGTAAAATATTGGTATTCAGTTACACTGTTTAGACATGAATCTGACCCCAAAGTAGTAAGTAAAAGGCTAGGCAAATTGTACTCAATGTGAAAAGTAAAACTACTGGAATACCGGGTCACAGGCAAATTAAGTTCCAAACGATGCTTTCCTCTTGAAGTTCTTAGAGCTAGGAAAGTTGCGGAGTAAGCTATGCACTTACTTAGGGAGTCTTTTTTTACAAGGAGTTCCTTTTAGGGTTCCGTACCCAAAGAGTAACCAACGGAACCCTACTACTAACCCTTCGATGTGTGTCCGTCCTTCAGGCTTTTTTGTCAGTGGGCTGTATCTCAAGAACATTAATTGGTAGACAGTTGAAATTTTCACAGGGTGTGTATTTCTATTGCCGCTGTAACAATAAATAATAAAAATTAAATTAAATTAAAAGAAAAGCCTTTCTAGGTAAAAAGACGAGCTTAACCTAGAATGGGTTCACTAACAGCGAACCTCAATACGATGCATAGATTTGCAAATGAGCAAGGGTTGAAAGGTTCTGCAGTGGCAACCGCGAACTGAATGACGAAGCGTTGGAAAGCCTCCCACAAGATTCACCAATGACCTGGTGAGGGTCACGGAAAACCGCGCAGTCGCTGGCTGCAAGATGCTTGCTTGCTGATGTGGCGACACTTGGCTCCCCCATGTTACGCCACATCAGCAATTACGATATCCAGCAGGAGCATACCAGGTGTCGCGAACGCGAAGTAATATACCCCAAGCCAGTCAGAATCAGTAGCTTAAGGGTACAGATAATAAATAGTTAGGACATGGCGTGAGGTGGAAGAGTGGGGGTAGCGCGAACGGATGGACAGCGCGCGCGCACCCGGCTCACTTGGGCCTCAGGGTCGGAGTAGAGTTGCGCAAAACAGTGCGTTTTAAAGTCATGTAATATGACATTACTTTTTGTACCGAGGAATGCTGTATTACACCATGACTCCAAACATGACGCGAAATGACGCACCATACGGTGGTTATTGTTATGAAATGCTCGCGTTGTAGAAGATATACATCATGCGCGTTATATTATGGTGTGATATGACAATCGCCAAACGCAATGCACCCGATATTACCTACAGTGCGCGTAGTGCGACCGACAGTCATGATTTAAAACGTCACGTAACTACACGTAAACGTAACACCTCGGCAGACCGCGGTGTTAATTAAACGTAAACCTTATAACTTGAATCATACGGTTCTAAATAATAGTTCACTTATTTAGCAGCCAGCCGATCGGCGCATTCTCCTTCTCATTTGCACACATAGCCAAAATTACCTAGATAATACGAACACCGAACCTAACAGCGCACCGCGATAGTGTTCTGTGGCGCCGCGCGTCATGTTTGAGTGTCATATTGTGCAATGCTTAATTTGGTCGAGTCATAGGGAATGGAACAGTACGCGGTCGGGTTATATGACGCGCAATGCAACAATCTCATTACTTACACAAGTCTAGGTCGGAGCTGGTGGGAGCAAGCAGTACATTGGTGAGCGAACCTGTTTTATCTCAGTGCACGTGTCTTCAGATTTACCAGATATTCATTTTATATTATTTGCCAATGTTGTCCATGTGTATGTGTATTATTCTAACAGCGATCAGATTCAGAAATGATACCAAATCGGACCAGCATTCCGATGCGAGGCTCGGGGTGGCTATAAGGGGATGTTGGAGGCCACTTCAGGGGAACAGCCCCCTATATCATTGCGATGATAACTCAGAAACAGTTATTTAGTGAGAATGCCACATTAGGGGATCAGCCCCTTATGTCATTGCGATGATAATTCAGTGTCACCGTCACTCAGTGAAAATCGATGTGCATTTATCTCGGTCGTTAGATCTTCGTACCTAGGCGTAATTTTGAGACATAGGAATTTTAGATTCCGATATTCGTCATTAAAAAGCAATTGGCGACACCAGGTGATGATGAACTTGCTTTTCATCATAAATCCTTTGGCAATTCTTTAACATTATCTGAATAACCCGATTACATAAACAACCTTCGATTGGACAAAACTTTAAGTAGCGCAATAGTAACTTAAAGGCTGTAGTTTGGTAACGAAACTACCGGGATAGTGGGTCACGGGCAATTAAAGTTCTAAACGACATGTTCCTCCTTCAAGGTGCCATTGAGCTACGAAATTCGACGAATTCACCACAGAAAAGTAAAAACATAGTGAGGAAGGTTCTTTACAGTTTTGTATCATCATCATCATATCAGGCGAAAGACGTCCACTGCTGGACATAAGCCTCCCCCAAGCGTCGCCACAACGACCGGTCCTGTGCGTCTCGCATTCATCGGCTACCCGCGACCTTCACCAGGGTAGACGGGCTGCCGGGCACTAGGGGCCAGTTTTTGGTTGTGCTTGTCATTGGGGGGGGTGGGGGTTTGCCATAATCGCCACGCTTGGCAGGCGGGTTGGCGATCGCAGTGTATGGTGTTGAGTTTTACAGAGAACGCTACTGCCCATTCTCTGGCAAGTTTGTTGTTTGTCTGTTGTTTGTTTGTTTGTTGTTTGTTTGTTTGTTTTTTTTTTTTAGTTTTGTATGCGGCAAGGGATATTGGGGACTGTTACGCGAAAGTATACTATAAGAAATGAGTATTTATGAAATCACCTAAAATTTATAAAACCTACATTCTGTACCTCTCGCGATGGCAAATTCAGACTTTGTCGCCAGTCTATGTCGGTGTTTCTTGTGGTGAGTGCGACGGTGCGTCCCACTACGTGCCCCGCCCTACACTATCCAGCAGGACTCGAACCTTCTGGCGACACTGAAGACTTTAGTGAGGGTGAGTTGAAAGGATAATCATAATCATAATTTATTTGTCAGAACATGGTTGGTATGTATATAACATGGTCTTAAGTTTAGAAGTATTGTTTCATCATATTCTACCACAGGGGCAATTATTAAAAATCGTTACTAATATTATAAATGCGAAAGTAACTCTGTCTGTCTGTCTCGCTTTCACGCCAAAACTTCTGAACCGATTTAAATGAAATTTGGTACAGAGGTAGTCTAGAGCCTGAGAAAGGACATAGGCTACTTTTTATCCCGGGAGTATGTTCCCTAGGGACCACGCGGGCGAAGCCGCTGGCAGAAGCTAGTGTTAAATAAATGTTACAAAGGTGATTTACATTACATTATAAATAATAATATTTTTAATAATTATAGTTAAAAGTCAAAAGAGAATGTCACAAAATGTAAATAATAATTGCATTAAATTAATATGTCAGTGTCACTTAGGTAGTAAAAATTCTTTAAAATGCTTAAATCCAGTAAAAATCTTAAATCCAGCTAAATCTAAGTCTCTAATTTTTTTTTGTGCTTTATTTTTCCTACCAACTTCCTTTTGTCTAGTGTCATACTTTCGTCCTCTTAATTCGCATCGCATTTGCAAGGTCAAGCAGATCATACCTAAGTACAAATTTTTTCAAACCCCGTATCCCCATACTGTCCACTATTTTAAACCAGCACCCTGCGTCTAGGGATAACCGCTATCAATTTTATATTTTCCATCCAAATAATGGTGTTAGACCTGTATTTATTTTTAGTGGACTACGTAAATACGTTCGGCTAAATACATCCTAGCATGTTCTAGTTTAAAGTTAAATACCGATTCTACCCATTCTAACTTCCCAGTCGTCCTGAATGCTGTGTAATTTAAGCGGTGCGGTCTCGAACATACCTCGTTTAAGTGCCCTCTCCATTTTGTATGGCTTTAATCACCGCTTCAGAAGTGGACTGAGTTTCCTTGAATCTAAGGATTTGTTTGAAACGATGCATTTAGGCCTAATATATTGGAAAAGTCAGAATAGTTGTCTCGTTTTAGGATGGCTATCTGTTCGTAGGAACCCGACTTTCAAACTATGTGTCGTATTTCATAATAAAAAATAAACTTTTTACAAAAAAATATAACCGACTTCCAAACAAAACACTACAAAGAATAAAATAACCTTAATTTCGGAAGTCGGTGCTTTTAGTTTTGTTTCTTTGTTTTTTAACACCGACTTCCGAAATTAAGGTTATTTTAGTGTTTTGTTTGGGAGTGGGTTACATTTTTTTGTAAAAAGTTTTTTATTTTTCACTTTTAAGTGGTGATACTTGGACGACGTCTTCGTCAACGCAGAAATTGTAATAAGCAAAAATGCTCATAACATAAAAACTCCTAAACCAAACTGAATCAAATTGTTATGGGACCAAATGGCAAGTATACTGCATCGAACTAAAAAGAATCACAGTAATCGGATCAGAAACCTCGGAGTAATCGGTGTACATACATAAAAAAAGTACCCACCGAATTGAGAACCTCCTCCTTTTTTGGAAGTCGGTTAATAATTGAGGATCACGAAATCACGATAGCTGCAAAAAAATCAGCTGTTCAGTACATTTTTTTGAGTTATGCGCACATAAATGTATGGGGGAGTCGATTTTTTTTTTCGCGATTTCAGTGTTAGTCCCATAATGAAATTTGTTCATAATGATGAGTTCTATGACCCCTTAAGAGGTATTGCGTTTTTTTCTGTTACAGTTTTTATATCGTAGGCAGTATTATTTCTGTTACTGAACGTGTTTTAACATAATTTGTGTAACTTCCTGAATTAATGTTTAGGATTTTTAGAGGACATAATTTATAAGCCGAAAATTTGATGTTTCTTGTATAAGGCAGGTAGGGGAGAATTTTAGCTTTAACTAATTTTTATTACAACAGCAATAGAATTTCACACTGTAAACATGTCACTGCCGATTTTGTACGGTTCATGAGCTAGAACGTGCTGATAGATAGACGGACGGACGGATAAACAGCGAAGGCTTAGGTAGTAGTTCTTTTGATTACTCTTTGGGTTCGTTCCGTACCCTTAAAAGCTAGAGACTAATGAATATGTCTGAGGATTTATGAAAAATATTAAGTACAGATTTCTATAAATAAATAAAAAAAAACCAAAAGCGATACTAAACAACTCGAAGTAAGTAATAAAATAAAACAAAACGGAAAAACAAAACACGTCGCAACAGCGGTGGAAATCTGTGCCTGACGTGTATTGTACATACGTGCACTGCAAGCCAGAATAATTGGTACCTACACGATGTACGACACTGTTTTAAATTGTATTTTGTTGTAGTTTGTGTTTAATGTTGTTTCGTTTTTTATTAGGAAGCATTTTTATTTGTATTGATGACTGCGACCATCCAAGTCCGCTGAATCATAGATTTAAACTAGATATTGTTTTTAAATTTAAATAGCGTTTTTCTACACTAATATTATAAAGAGGAAAGATTTGTTTGTTTGAAATGAATAGGCTCCGAAACTACTGGACCGAATTGAAAAAATCTTTCAGCAATGGATAGCTACATTATCAGGGAGTAACATATATTTTATCTCCGTACACCCACGGGAACGGGAACTACGCGGGTGAAACCGCGTGACGTCCGCTAGTAATAAATATTGTGCATAGTTTCATGTTCTATCTGTCATTTCAGCCAAATACTGCTCAATTTCAACGACTACAGCGTTTTCTGAAATTCAGCTTTGCTGCAAATTCTGCTGACAGCTAAGCAGTCATCAAAATAGGAACTACTATTCGGTTAGAGCCAACACGAGAGAGTAAAAAGTACCTACCCTAATGTAGGCTGCATCCCCTAACGGTTTCGAACGAATTTTGGTTATTTGTTTCTTTCTTATCTTAGTTAATTTGTCACCGTTGAGGTCAGTCGAAGTCGACCGCGGCGAAGGTAGTATTTGATCACTATTGCGGGTCAAGCTTGTCCATTGATCTCCCAAGACGATAAGGTTTAGAAAGAGAAAGAGAAGGCGTTTCCCAGCAGAGGGACACAATGTACTCGTATATAAGCATGAAAAAAGCGCTTTCTTAGTGTACTCACCTATTTCTAAGAGACTTTCACAGTCACATCAGTTATCCTTCAACTAGTCCTATAAATACAAGATGGGTCTGTTTCGTTGTCCTCAAGTTTATTCAAACTCACGTTGTTGTTTGTGGCCAGACAATAAAAAAGGTATTATTAGACGCTAGTCTATGGCACACAATATATTAAAAGATTGAATATTTTCACAACGAAAAAGCCGCTAAAATCATTACGAAAACTTTCTAGTTTCAATAGAAAGTTTATAATCGCTTTTTGATACAGTTGGGGATTCATTAAGGCTTTTATAAAGTATAAAATATTCATCGTCACGTTTGTGGGTGGTTTAATAGGTTATCCCTTTTCTTTCCGAAGTGGATTTTGAAATAGTCTACCTATCTATAATAGAGTACCTACATTAATTCCCGTTACTGTTAACAAAATAGATGAGTTAGTTATTAAACGTGATTCAATTGGCTGTTGATAATTGATTGTACTAATCACAGTGAGTAGTACCTTTAAAATTAAAACAGAAAAAATGAAATGTTCTATATTTCAGCACATTTATATTCAATTTATGCTCACTCTGCCTCCTACATGAAGCGTGCTTGAAACGCTTAATATTTGCAAGTTTACCATTACCGCACTAGTGCTGAAACGTTGAAATTAATTTATTTCATGCTAGTATGACATGTTCTGTGTCGTTATATGAGTTTGAACGTAATTTCTATTACATATGATAAGAACCTCGGTTTTGTTGGGGCTATGTAGTCAGCGATTTTTGTAATAGGAGAAACTAGCACTTCGCCCGCGACTTCGTTCGCGCGGCTTTAGTTGGTACTCCACGAACTTTATCTCCCATCTAACCTCTTCAAGGGTATGTGTAAATTACTTATTATCAGACTAAACGTAGGGCGGTTCACTCGCAACATTTTTCTTACTAAGAGTATTTTTAAAACCGTCGTAACTTTTAAACGAAAGGTCCGATTTGAATAATTTAAAGTGTAATTTACATGCACATAACCAACCTTAATTAATAACCAATTTAAATAGATAAGGATTAATATCATGATACTAAAATCACCACTATTCCATTTCACCCAGGTTTTGATTGAATAATTTGAACAAAAAGCGGTCATTGTGACTTAACGCGACTTAAAGCGGTCATTGTAACTTAATACGTATGTACCCTCGCAGATTTTTTTGTAGATATTTATGTCTTCTATAAAACTGTGGTACATCACTTTGCTCTATTGTATATAGTTTCCGCAGCGTACGCGATTTAAGGATCTTTTTTGGTATTTTTTTCACACCTTGGGTTACATTATCGAAGTTTTCATACGGATCCCTAACTTTTTGAAAATATTCTATAGCCTTTGTTCATCAGGGATAATGTAGGATTCTAATGGTGAAAGATTTTTTCAAATCGGTCCAGGAGTTTCGGAGCCTATTCCATTCAAACAAACAAACAAACAAATCTTTAGATAAAGCTCTAAGCGCTGTTGAAGAATGTTTTAAGCCCGTGAGCAGCTAGAGCTACCCTTTGAGGTCCCATTCCACCTTGCCCACATAATAGAAAATCTGCCCAGCTTATTACAACTATATCCACTCAACATCCGTGTCCCTTTCGGGACAAAACGGCCCAACCATCAGAATTCATCAGAAGTCCCTTTCAGGACAAGCCGATGGTCGCGCGATTGCGCACGCGATTTTGTTCCGAAAGGGACTTACGGATCCTGAGTGGATATTGGAGTAGCTGTCCAGTCATACCGGATGCACATGAGTAGATACCAATATTTTACACTTTCCAAATTCCAGTAACTGGTAACACGATTCTGCGTAGCAAGACTGGACTATTTAATAAAACTAACTGGTGACAAGTGACAAACGACAATCTGACAATTCGACAATCTTTTACTTTTATTTCATACATTCTCTGCTTTATTAAACAACACATGTACCATAATTGGGACAATTATGTCAGTTTGTGACAAATTTTTCGCATTGTCAGATATACAGGGTTATTTGTAAACTCGACTCATTAGCTAAATATTGCATTTTGTTTGAAACAGCTTATATTTTTTTCGAGATTTCGGGGTTATTCTCAAAGTAAAAGTTGTTTATAATCACGTGTACTTTCACTGCCTAAGAGGTTGTTGGTGTTTTACAAACAACCTTGTATATACCTGGTGTCGCAGCGATTGTTAAAGAGGTACCAACGACAGGAGGGACCAAGAGCTATTTGGTTCACTGTTTGTTATTCAAGCCCGCTGATTTCATTGCCCCACCATAATGCCGTGTTTACGGAAATGAGAGGAAATGAATTTTATCATAATCTTTGTAAGAAGATGAAGAATTAATGAACGTTGAGACAGGCAAATTACTTTACTAATATTATTTTAAAGAATATCCCTCTCCGAAATATCCTTGAGGGAATATTTGCTGATTTAAGTAAGTGGATTTTCTCTTGCTTGTATTGGGCTCGGGAACTTTTTGATCAGAAGATTTTTTGCTGATGTATTTTTCAGACCCAGTGCATCGAACGCTAGCGTTTTGTACGTCGTAGTTTGTGAATATAATACGGTATAATGAAGTGTCCGGTCACAAGATAATCTATTGTCAATGAAGAGGAGTACTGGCAGATGTATAGGTTTAGAATACAGTGGTGATAGAATAGCGGGCACTCGGAAGGGCAGAGCTTAAGTCACAAGGGTTAGCGGCCTAGTGTACTTATGGGACAAACCCTGAAACTACGAGAGAAAAAATAAAGTTGTTCGGGATTGAACCACATAGTAAAACTGGCCAAGTGCGAGTCGGACTCGCGTGCAAAGGGTTCCGAACCAATTTTTTTTTAACATGTTATTTTAACATTACGGACTTCTAATAGATTTTCCTGTAATCTTTAGGTAAAGATCTATTATTTCCATTTTTTTCCAAATTTTATGCTCAGTAGTTTCGGAGATTATGGTCATTTTTCGTCAAATTTCTTGAATAACTTCAAAACTATTTATTTTAAAATTAAGAAAAAAATATAGATGAAACTATCACAGTAAGCCCTTTCATTTGATATGTCACACGATATTATTAAAAAACCTTTTTTTAACTTTCTAGTTTGACCCCCAAAAGTGACCCCCAATAGAATCTGTCCAGTGGATCCGGAGAAAACTGGCTGTGACAGGCGGACAGACAGCAGACAGACACCCGAGTGATCCTATAAGGGTTCCGTTTTTTTTTTTCGGAACCCTAAAAATTGTACATTATGCTAATTGTTGTTCCATTTATTCATTTATTTAATAACATTTCAACACCAAGGTACAAAGGCGGACTTAACGGCTTAGACACTTTAACCCAAAAGGGTGACCAATCAACATAGGCACCTACATTGTTAATATCAGATTCATATTTTATATTACCTTTTGAGATTCTGAATAAAGATTTATTACAATCAAAATTGAAGATGTATCAAAATCAATAAAGAAGAAAATAGAAATGACTCCTTTCCAGGTTTGGCGTTTATACTGTTACACGTAATTCATCACATTCTAATTTTAAAAGAAAGCCTATGTAATCGCTATCTCTTATGCACTAAAAACGCTACCTGTACGTTCACCGACCGGTGAAACAAGAGGCCCTATTGTCAAGTCTACTATCTACAGATACGGAAAAAACCATTTTAAAAACTACACCTCGATCATTCGAAACTCAACCTTGTTCTCTTTAAATTAAAGCTATCGCAACCGTACAGCTAAAATAGTCTTCGAGTATCGCGATACAAAGTTGTTACGCGCATGCAAGACGTCTAAAATGGAATTTATGACTTAGTAGATAAGGTGCAAAAGAAGTGTAAATGTAACATTGTTATAGCCAGACACGATGGTTAAGCACTCAATGTACCCTTTATCTTAGATTAAAAATAGGGGGATCCCCCCTTTCCGTAGTCAGGTAGGTAGGTGTTGATATTTATCGAAAATCGACGCTTCTCTTTAATACAATGCTGTCTGAAGGCATTCTTTTAACTTTGCACTTAAATCAAAGGGGACTACTATAGTTTGTTTTGAAAGGAAACGTTTTCAATATAGATATTGTAAAGGCGTCGCAATCAATGAATGCAAATGCATCCATAGAGTTTGTAGAAGTTTTGGAACAATACATACTTATTTTAGGTACTACTATTTACATCTATACTAATGTATAAAGCTGAAGAGTTTGTTTGTTTGTTTGTTCAACGCGCTAATCTCAGGAACTACTGGTCCGATTTGAAAAATTCTTTCAGTGTTAGATAGCCCATTTATCGAGGTAGGCTATAGGCTATATATCGCCACGCTACGACCAATAGGAGCGGAGCAGTAATGAAAATTGTGACGCACACGAAGTTGCGCGGGTCAGCTAGTTTTAATATATTTTAAGCTGAACAGTTTGTTTGCTTGAACGCGCTAATCTTAGGAACAATTTGAAAAATTCTTTCAGTATTAGATAGCCCATTTATCGAGGAAGGCTATAGGCTATATATCATCACGCTAAGATCAATAGGAGCGGAGCAGACGAAGTTACGCGGGTCAACTAGTGTATTATAAATGCGAAAGTTTAAATGGATGAATGTTTGTAAGTCAATCACGCCGGAACGGCTAAATGGATCTGGATGAAATTTAGCACAGTATGTAGTGATCCTTAGTTCCTTACTAATATTATAAATGCGAAAGTAACTCTGTCTGTCTGTCTGTCGCGCTTTCACGCCAAAACTACTGAACGGATTTAAATTAAATTTCGTACAGAGATAGTCTAAAGCCTGAGAAAGGACATAGGCTACTTTTTATCCCGGGAGTATGTTCCCTAGGGACCACGCGGGCGAAGCCGCTGGCATAAGCTAGTATTATCTATAAATGCGAAAGTAACTCTGTCTAACTGTTAGATATCTCTTCAGGTCTTACCGGCTTTACAGATTTGGATGAAACTTTTCACAGGCATAGACTAGAATAGAACATAGGATACTTTTCATCACGGGAGTACCCTTGGCATAATTTTCGTCCTTCCACAAGCTTCTATGAAAAATCCTTTACCATTCAGGCCGTGCGGTTATGGAATGCCTTGCCGGTGTCGGTAAGGAGTGCTCAATCTTTGTCTACTTTTAAAATTATGGTAAAAAGTCATTATCTCTCTCCTTAATCGTCTTTACTTGGGTTCTTTGCTATATTGTTTATATGTATTTATGTAATTATTGTATATATAAATAGTACACCTAAGACTACCTGCAGTACTGTCACTCCTCTCTTTAAAATCCATCCAAAGGTTGTCAAAGGTTGTTAAAAGATCGCTTTTAGCGATAAGGCCGCCCATTGTGTCACCCTATGTAATGTTTTCTTCATCTATTTTTTTTTCTGTAACTTATATGGTGTACATAATAAAGAGTATTCTATTCTATTCTATTCTAAGTCGCTGAGAAGTTGGTATACTTTTAACAGTATTAAGGCGACGACACACATCAGCGTCCTTGAGGGATCAGAACGCGCACTCGTTGAACACCCGCGCGAAATTCAGTAGTTTTTTGTCCTTACCTTATTATTTTAAGACTTTGAAAAAATAGTCGCATGTCAAAATGTAGATAATAAATTGTCTTTGTGATAGTGTAAATTTCATTTTGACGTTTTTAATTACACTATGTTTATCGAATAAAAATCAAAATTAAATGTAACATATATTTTTTTCCAAAAAATTACGACTGGCCGTTTAGACGTGATTCTCATTTTAACACTTTCAGTGCCAAGTGCAAAAGTGTTTTTACATTTTTAGGGCCAAGCACTCAACACATGGGCCGAACAACAATTCGTTCGTGTGCCCACAACCCGCGCATGAACACAAGTCACATATAGCTACTTAAAACAACGAATCAGGGGGGCTACTCTCTAACGAAATCCGTAGTTTCGGGCTTAGTTGCGGGCGGGCATTTTCTGCTCCGTATCACCTAACCACTGAGAACTAATGATAACACGATTTGACAGTTACTGTGAAATCGTGTTGTCATTCATTCTCAGTTCGGGTTCGGGACTAATCGTAAGTCTGTAGGTGATACGTAGTAGAATACGCCCGCCCGCAACTAAGCCCGAAACTACGGATTTCTTTAGAGAGTAGCCCCCCTGATACGGATTGTGGGCACATAACGAATCACTGCTCGACCCATACGCTGAGTTCTTGGCACTAAATGTGTTTTTTTTTTTTTTTTGACATTGACCACTCGTAGTTCACCTCTAGACGGGTGGTTACTACTTAACCGGGCTAGCCTGTGGTGGCCTCAGAATGATTCTAAAGCCCCCAGCCAAGGCAACTAAAAACTACTTAAACCTACAACTCTGCTCACTGGGGGCACCCCCTGTGGGGTTCGGGCCTCGGCTCAGTGGCATCGTTATCGGGAGGGACTAAATGTGTTAAAATCAGCTACTCTTAGGTACCTCCACCTAGAAATGAATCATAGCGTTTAAAATGTCACGTAGTCTATGGACACTTATCAAAGTGACAGTTTATGAGCGAAAGCAACTGTCAGTCTAAATAGTCCAAAAACTCAAGGATTGACCCCGTGCCTTTTGGTAACGTTATGAACTTATGATTTGCACTTTGTCTATGTTCTCTCAGCACTCATACTGTGTGAAAGACTGTCCAAATGCAATTTGATAACATGTGATAAGTAGTTGATTATCAGGTTTGTCTATAATTTTAATCATAAATAACATTTTGATTAACATACTACCTGATAAAGAAGTGCCATTTGCAACTACATTATATAAACAAATTGCATTGCTACCAATATGCGTGAGGATGCATTGCAGGGAATGTGGTTTAAGCTAAAATAGATAAAACTAAATTGGTTAGCTCATACGTAATTATTTCATAACTAGTGGACGTCACGCGGTTTCACCCGCGTAGTTCCCGTTCCCGTGGGAGCACGGGGATCAAATATAGCATATGTTACTCCCTGATAATGTAGCTATCCATTGCTGAAAGAAGTTTACAAATCGGTTCCGTAGTTTCGGAGCCTATTCATTTGAAACAAACAAATTTTTCCTCTTTATAATATTAGTGTAGATGTTCCCACTGTTAAAATAGGTCTTTCTTTTATTTTGCCAATCTTGAGCATAGCTGTGCCAGCCTCAATCAGGTTCTACTCACGATGCCGATAATTACTTATTTACTCATAGTTATTGTTCTCACATACCTACACAAGAACAAGAATAATAATAACCATGATTTTTGTAATACATAAATGATATAATATAGTGTCCGTACAGTTTCTTGCCTATTCTTCTCCATAGAGATCTACGCATTGAAACGTTAAAATAGCTTCAGTTTTTTAGTGACTAACCTTGACAATTTAAAAAGTACCTGTAAATGTTTTATCTATTTGAAATTAATGCTTTGAATCTTTAGCATATACATTATTTGATAGATTGATTTGTTATCTGCCATCTCATCGCTCGATGACCAAACTTCTTATTCTTCCTTCCCACTATGTTTGAGAAAATGTTAATAAAATAATTGTACCATCGGTATTTTTACCTCCAATCACTTAAGTACATGTTTATCGAGAATATTATTAGTGTTTAGATTAAAAAGATAGTCAAGTGTAGGTCTACACTTGCAGAAAGTACTTTGATAACATTTTAAACAATATTACGACATAAAGGAAAATTCTCAACTGCATCGTCCATTTTGATTTTAGCCGCTTGAATTTGATCATAAATATAGGTTGTCAACGGCTCAGTTGCCAAAGAAGGAAAAAAAAATGAAAGGTTGAGGCAAGCAGTATGCAATATTAAGTCGGGCTGTGGGTGATTTTGATGAAATATTAATCAAGGAAGAGATAATCAAGAAAAAAAATTACGATTGTCGAAAAGTCAATATGTAGGTGATAAAGGTACCAAATGGCATTTCGATAGCACTAGCCAATTTTGACAATAGTTTTCGCAGGCAGAATGATACTCAGTCTAAATTCAAGGCAATATAAAAGTTTGTGGTTATGAATTACGTTCAAGTGGCCGCTATCAGGGATGTGGACGAAGTTTTCGGATTTAATTGGAACTACAAAGCCGTTGGTGTAGCTTCATAACTGCTCCTGCGCCATCCATAGCAAAGTTATGCGCAAACGTCTAAGAAGTAAACACACATGGGATCTCCAGGAATATGCAGAGAAATTGGAGCAGTATATAATAGTTTAAGTATTAAAATGATGATTATTACATAAAATATAGCCAGGACACACATAGTCCTAATTAATAAAAGAAGGGAAAATACTGAACGATTTTAATCAAAATAAAATGATTATACTAGTACTTTACCTATTTATTATTGAAAAACCAATTGATCGTACAATATCATTAGTTACGTTTGCTGTGAAGCAAAGTAACAAGATACAACAACACCATTAAGAATAAAAAGTATTTTATCGGTTGTACAGTACTGTTCACTCTATTCTGATGTTCTAATAAAGAGTGCCTCAGAATCAAGGTCTCATCATCTTTTGCAATGAGTCGTCTTTCAAACTCAATGAATTTGCGCTCCATATATTCAGACAGTGACGAAATTTTTGCATTGATTTCTTGCAATTCTCCTCTGAGCATTCGGATTTCGATGAGAAGAGCAGTGTCTGTGTCTACATTTTTCGGTTGTTGCACTGCGACATCTGTGTTTACATTATCTGGTATTGTCCTGACTGCCATGTTTGTTTCGTCATCATCTTGGGTTGTAGGCCTTACCGTTGGTTTTACTGAAGCATACGACGCTCGGGACGTTTCTGATTTTTGTGGTTTGGTCCCGACTAATGTCGTGTTAGTTTTTTTATTATCGTGGATTGTGGAGTTGTCGAGCTTCGGCTGGCTGGTTGTGCGCTGGCCTAACCTTGCTGATCTTACTGTACTTCTGAACGTTTCAGGTTTCCATTTTAGAAACTTCGCCATACAGTGCTCACACATCCATTTTCTCTTTTCCTCTGATGTGAACCTGTCATAGGTCTCCTTTTCAATATTTAGGCAGCTTATTTCAAATTTTGAAGTACAAATTGAGCATTCTAGATAATTCCGAAAATTTTCTTCTTCTTTTCTTCTTAGATTTTCTTTGTTGCGCCAGCTTGGCGGTCTGTAGGCCATAGTTTGAATTGAGTTGTTCTGTATCGTTCAAAACTGTTGTAATATTGATACACTAAACGTTTATTAATTCTACATAAAACGTTGAGTCTCCAACACGGCACTGTCTTACGGGATGCTGGTTTCTGAAGTGGCAATGCCGAAAGCATGTACCGAAACGCGCAACATAAGGGTGACTGCAAGATGAACGAAGATTTTCTGCTGTAGCTAAAAGCAGGAATCCACTGGATGCCGGAGGCACAGGACCGGTTGAAGTGGTGATGCTTGGGGATCCTGTTAGTTTCGTTGTGGTTGTCAATCAGCTGATATATATAAATAAGATAGAAGGCACTTTACTACGGTATCGATGCGCCCCGCTCATCGAGCGGACGGCAACTACTAATCGTTCGCCATCTTTATTTTCAACTTGCTTATAATTTTATTGAGTTGATTTTTTATCAGAAGATAATAAATAAATAACGATTGATGAGTAATCACAGTACATTCACAAGTCTGATTATTGCGCATCATTATGCGCAACAAGGATCTTCGAGGTTAAGTGATGCTTGCCGCGGTCGGTCCGTGGATGGGTTAAAAAGAGACTTCTCCGTGTCTCGATAAGCGCATGAAGCCGTTGGGTAGCGGCTGCTGCCATATGACGATCTTTGACAGTCGTTACGGATAGTTAGTACAGAAAATCTGACAAGGGGCCAAGCTGAAGATTATGTAAACCTCATCCACTGACGCTCTTTTTATGTCTTGTAATTGATGATAATAATGGCCTTGAACAAATACCATAGGCAGTTTTTTTATATTCATACTGAAGAATAACATACTCTTCACTTCTTACAACTCTTCCAATCATTGATTTCATATATTATTTTAAATGGTCGATAGCTCTTTTCTCCTTGGAGGACTTTTTTAGCTCAATAAGAAAAATGATGCGTTCTCTATAAGTTTCATGAAAATATAGGTCTCTTTCACCAACGTCACTTGGACCGACCTGTATTAGTCCCAAATTTACATATTTTCTTTTTTTAACAATATCATACATACAAGTAAGCATAAATGTTCTGTAAAGTCAATAAAGTTCTTAGTAAGTTATTGACCTCGTAAAGAGTAGATTCGGAGCTCTAACTAATGTTATTTGCTTTCCCCTCGTTTTCAGTTGTTTTCAAGAGGCACGGATAAGTGCTTTATTTTGTCGAGTATTTGGATAGCACTTTTATGTGGTATTTTTAGTTTTTGATGAAATTCAAGACGCGTTTCTCTTTCTTTATTTAGGACCATATTCAAAACAATTATATTTTTTTTTATTAATTTAAAATTAACGTATATGCTTTCAGTTTACCATTAATAAATGTAACTATTTCCCTATATGTATACACCATGTCTGTATAAGAACTACCTTGTTTTTGGTCAACAAGGTCCATAACCAATAAATAAATATTCTCCTCAAATCCTTTTGATGAAGGCTTCCTCCACTCCAACCGACTCGGTTGCCATGACAACGATAAATATCTTCCGTGAGTGTCGATAAATAACAAGCTATGACTAGTATCAACTGCTAGTTTCATTTGATGTCCCAAAAAACGTTTTGGGAACACATTCACAGTACGTACAGCTAAGGAGTGGAATTCCCTGCCAGAGTCTGTGTTTCCATATAGCTACAACCTGGGAGTCTTTAAGACAAGTTTGAATAGGTTGCTTCTAGGCAAACGTGCTCCATCTTCGACCGCATCATCGCTTACCATCAGGTGAGGTAGTGGTCAAACGTGTGCCTATCTATAGTAATTTTTTTTTTTACGTTTTTTCGGAAGTTTTCCTTTACTTGTTCTGTGAGACCATAGGGCCAATGAGGGCTATCACGTTTGAATTTACCGCTAAATGCGCTAATGTAGAGTGAGGTTCTAAATGTCAAATCTCACTGTTGGTTGGCTATTGTCGCGAGTTTATTTACTTTTTTAGTTTTATTTTCATTCTAACTTTATTCACATGCGCGTAGTAGTAGTAGGAACTCTATTCTCTGCACCCTAGACTCTCATTCGGTCCGTTGTGCGTGGTTATCCTGGCTAAGTTAGCCAGCCTAGCTCCGCCCAGAAGCACAGAAGTTTCCTAGGAGCTTCACAGGCGGTGCAACCTCACCGTTCCGAGGGTTTGTTGACGTTGGGTAGCCTCACATTCCAGGATGACGTGGGCGGCTGGTTCTTCGGCGTCAAAGCAGCCCCTGCAGAGTGGACTGTCTGTGGTGCCTATGTTAAAGAGATGTTTATTTAGGGGGCAATGGCCCGTGATTCTCATGCGCGTAATAACAACTTAAATGCTATGATTAAGAACCTCACGCGACAGTGGCGCCAACTGTTGAGTACAAAAACGGTAGCCCTCATTCTACTAATTATTTATTTAAAAAAGTTCTCAATCGCGATCTGTCAAAAAGCCTCAATTTTCATAAATTTTTGACAGATTGCGACTGACATGCGAATGCAAACGATGCTTAAATATTTGTAGAATTGGTACTCTGGTTTCTTGATTCTAGGACAGTGGTTCCCAAAATTATTTTGTCTACTGCCCACTTTGAGAATAAATTATTTTTTTGCGCCCCCATTTTTTCACCTACTTAAAACCACTATTACTTCAAATAAAATTAATTAATTATTGTGAGCTATATTAGCGGAGATTAAACATTCATTTTTTTTCTGGGCGTTATCGCCCACTTTGGGAAAGGCCGTTCTAGGATCATAGAAATGAGTACTTGAATGTTTATTATTATATTGTGTGTCACTCATTTTATAAAATTTACCTACCTATAATTATTCGTAGTTTAGACTTTATTTTTTAGGGTTCCGTACCACAAAAGGAAAAAACGGAACACTTATAGGAATACTTTGTTGTCCACCCGTCTGTCTGTCACGACCCTTTATCTCGGGAACGCGTGGAGGTATCAAGTTGAAAATAAAACCATATATTCAAGTCTACGGTCCTTTGAAGCTGCGGAATAATCAAAGTCTAAGCTAACGTAAAGTTATACATATATATATTTCGACACTTTCAAGGGAATCAAAATGTATAGGGTATTTCCTGTTGACCTAGAACTATGAAATTTGGCCGTCTTATACTACAAGTATAAGAAAAAGTCTAAAAACTATACATTTGTAAATAAATCATAAAAAATATAGTATTTATTTAAAGTAATTTGTACCTATAAATTGTACAGAACCCTCGGTGAGCAAGTTTGACACGCACTTGGCCGGTTTTTTAATACTAATGCTTGCTATGAACTGATTGATTCCATAATAAAATTGTACGTAACCAAAAGCCTATACAACCTGTAACAGAATAAACCCAACACCTGTTAAGGGATCATCGAACTCATCATTATGAACAACTTTCACTTTGGGACCAACGCTGAAATCGCGAAAAAAAATTCGACAAAATGTACTGAACAGCTGATTTTTTCTCGCGATTTCGGGATTGGTCCCATAGTTGTTCAAATCAAATCAAATCAAATCGTATATTTCAAATAAACCATTTACAGGCACTTTTGAATTGTCAAGGTCGGTCAGTCCAAAAAGATGAAGCTATTTGCACGTTCCAAAGCGTAGATCTCTATGGAGAAGAACGTGCAAGAAACTCCACAGACACTCTTTTAAAAATAATAAATTGGTACAAAGTTTTGTTTACATCAAGTTAAAATTATACAAACATGTGAGAACGATGTAAAAGACGAGCAGGATAAAAGCGTCCGGGAAAAAAGGAACAATTCAAAGAAATATTTAAAATAAACCATGGCAACTGAGAAATGACCAGTCCCAACTGACAGCGTCCGTTCACGAACATGACGCATGCGCTAGCACCATTCGGCTCAACCATTTTGAAGGGAGCCAAAGGATCCAACGCATACGCCACCATCAGCAAGACTTTTGAGTGAGCATGACACTCCCAACCGCCAGGGTACATTCAAGTCAAAAACAAACCTAAAACTGATAGCTATAGCTTAAGTTTAAGGTACACAGAACTCACACATGTGCCGTTAAAATGGTTGAAATTATACATTGCTAAATAAATTGAGTCTATACAATGCAAATATTGTTTTTTACAATCTTCAGCCGGTCCAACAATGTTTCCAAATGCTAACAGATTATTTTGTGCGCCCTAGTGGCTGTGGAGCAGGACCAGCATTCAGCCAAGCATTTTTATCGTCAATATAATCTCCCAACTTATAATATGCTTGCCTGCATAGTGTGCGTTTAATACAAGATTTAAATTTTGTCTCCTTTAATTCTAATATATGGGGAGGTATCTTATTATAACATTTTAAACAGTACCCCATAAAAGATAAAAGATGAGGCAACTTTAGCCAGTCTGAAACCTGGTTGAACTAATTGATCCCTATTTCTGGTACCATAATTATGTCTGTCGCCTCTTTTACTAAAAAGATGTAAATTCTTTCTGACATACATGATGTTTTCGTAAATGTATTGACAAGGTACCGTCATGATGTTAATATTCTTAAACAGTTCCCTTAGAGAATCGCGCCGGCGGATCATAATGATGAGTACCAACTCCTTGAGAGATATTGCGTTTATTCTGTCACACGTTGCATGTAACAACCAAAATAACAGTGTGTGATGCATTGATATATAAAAATCCGAGATTGCCGTCAAAAACTGACATGTATCAAGTGTCATGTGTGAGTGGCGTGTAGTTATACTATAAACATTTTTTTTTGCAAATTCAGCCTTACACGGATCGCTTAAAGTTGTTTTAAAAAGCAGTTCAGTATGGCGAGTGATACGCATTTTTTTTTCGCAAATTCAACCTTACACGGATCGCTTAAAGTTGTTTTTACAAAGCAGTGCAGTATGGCATAATTATACATATTGCGCTTGTTTTTCGCGGACGTTTTTGAGATGCTGAGTGTGTATCTTGGGTTTTTATATATCAATGGTGTGATGTAATGAAACATACGAAGGAGGATTTCATTTATTTGTGAGGGTCGCATCGTGTGTCATGTGTTTAGCTGGATATGCATTGCTATATATATGTATTACAGGTGTAGGTGAACAGACGAAACTGATAAGAGTATTAAATATAAAAATCTATAAATTGTATAGTACGCTTGGTTTTATTTGCTGATTAAATCAAACACCGTTGATTATTTATTTATTAAAACTTTCGGAGAATGTTTTCGTGCTTCTAAATTCATCAGAAAATGATAGTCTTATTTTAATACTAGCTGGCTCGCGCAACTTCGTCTGCGTCACAATTTTCATTACTGCTCCGTTCCTATTGGTCTTAGCGTGATGAACCTTCCCCGCTAAATGGGCTATCTAACACTGAAATGATTTTTCCAATTGGACCAGTAGTTCCTAGATAAGCGCGTTCAAGCATACAAACAAACAAACTCTTCAGCTTTATATGTTAGTACTAGCTGACCCGCGCAACTTCGTCTGCGTCACAATTTTTATTACTGCTGCGCTCCTGTTAGTCTTAGCGTAATGAACCTATAACCTATAGCCTTCCTCGTTAAATGGGCTATCTAACACTGAAAGAATTTTTCAAATTGGACCAGTAGTTCCTGAGATAAGTGCGTTCAAGCAAACAAACAAACAAACTCTTCAGCTTTATATGTTAAGTATAGTTTTTTTTTTAATACTAGTTGACCCGCGCAACTTCGCCTGCTCCGCTCCTATTGGTCTTAGCGTGATGTTATAAAGCCTATAGCCTTCCTCGCTAAATCGGCTATCTAACACTGAAAGAATTTTTCAAATTGGACCAGTAGTCCCTGAGATAAGTGCGTTCAAGCAAACAAACAAACAAACTCTTCAGCTGTATAATATTTTATTTTAATATAAATGAGTTTAATTCCTTCTTAAAAAATATAAGTCAAAATAACGCTGAAAAACTTCGGACCAATCAAATCTTTGTTTGGATGCCACTGCGACGTAGTAATATAACCACCCTAGCACCACTAGACAAAGCAAAAATCCTTTGATCGTTCGCATGGTATTGTCCAATTTATTCTGATTTTCCAATAAACTTTGCCTCAAAATCGCAGCCTCATCATTTTTCGTATTGTAGCGGCTTTCAAGCCTATCAAATTTACGACTCATACTTTCAGACAACGCTGACATTTTTGCTTCAATATTCCAGTTTTGCTGTTTAATATCTCGCATTCCTTCATTGAGCAATCGCATTTCAGATATAAGTGGTATCTCTGCATCCAAAATATTCGATACTGTTGTTGAGGCCTTTGATATGTTCGAGATGACTGGAGCTTCTGTGTCCGAAGTTGCTGGTGGCGTTGCATTGGCCATTGTTATTTTAGTCTTTCGGATTGTAACACTGATTCACTTAAAACACAATTTTTAATCCGACGTAGCACTGGTTTCTGTAGACGTAGCACTATTTTCTGTCGACGTAGCACTATTTTCTGTCCACGTAGCACTATTTTCTGTCCACGTAGCACTATTTTCTGTCGACGTAGCACTATTTTCTGCTGTCAGTCAGAAACTTTCTTTAGTCTTCGATAGCTGCAAAAACGAAGTAAACCAATGTTCTAGTGATTGGACGGCTCTGTTGATTTGATAAAAAAGTTACTTGATATGAGAACTACCACCCGGTAATTCTCTGTGCGAAAATGCGGAACGCGCTCTATATAATTGTGGTAGCCACGCACAGTACGTCGAGATCGCAATACGACTATTCCTATCACTTTACTTCTTTATTTATTCATATTTGCGATTAAATTGCCGACAGTCATTTGTTATCAAAGTAAGTTTGTTATAAGCGGATGACGATTGATAAGTAATCGCATTGTATCCCAATTTTATGTTCTTACCCGACTTCTATTCAAAAGGAGGCGGTACTCAATTCGATTGACTGTTTTTTTACCGATTTAAAAAAAGAGGAGGTGGTCAATTCGTCAGAATCTTTGTTTTTTTTATTTTATTTATGTTCCCCAATATCTGAAAGACGCTTGGACCGATTTGAAAATTCTTTTTTTGATTGAAAGAGTTGACTTCCTCGATGGCCCCATGGTCACCAGGTCAGGATCTGATGATGGAATCAGCCTTTTCTGCGCCCTGTTAGAGCTTCTATAACTGCGCCCTTATTTTTTTTAGATATTATAGGTACCTACCCTAGCTAGAATGCTATATATAGGCTTAATTTATTTCATTCAGGGTGATAAAATAAAGCACAAGGACGAGGAGCAAGGAGGAGGACGCAAGGAGGAGGATTTGGAAGAATAGTCTATTTTTTTAAAGAACTAGACTGAACGTGCAGCCGGCCGGCCGCTTGACTTCGATAAACACTAAACACAAATACGCTCGTGCGCTGCCAAAAAAATGAGTTCGATGTTTTGTCTAATTTAACAGACATTTCTGATGATACTGGCGTGTAGGTACGTCTGTGTTGGAATCGAGCACTAGGGGCGCAGCGGGAACTAATAAGGAGCAAACCGAAAAAATACTAGTCCTGCCTGGTCTGGCCATTCTTGCAAACCCCAGATATCGAGTCTACGCCCTGTGCCTGGGCAGCGGTGGTATGGTATGGGTATTTACGGTACTGCTGATCATCATCATCATCATCATATCAGCCGAAAGACGTCCACTGCTGGACATAGGCCTCCCCCAAAAGGAGGGGTTTGCCATAATCGCCACGCTTGGCAGGCGGGTTGGCGATCGCAGTGTATGGTGTTGATTTTTACAGAGAACGCTGCTGCCAAAGGGCAAGGGCAGCGAAAGCGCTGGCGAGTCCCTTAGTCGCCTCTTACGACACCCATGAGCAGTCATGGGATGGTATTATTCTTTTACGGCACCATACGGCACCGGCCGACACCATACGGCTCCATATTGCTGTTCACTCTTGAGTTAAAGCCCCCCATGTTGTAACTATCAGAAAATACAGACCCAAGCAGGAAATTCCACTTCCTAAACGTATGCACAATGAAAGTACATAATTATTCCAAAAAGATTTTCTTAAACTTAATCAGCTCGACAAGAAACAACTTAAAACCCCACGCCCAAATGTGCTTAAAGACAAACTAACACAGATCAAATACTGTAGAACAAAGTAGAATAACAAATAAAGACATATGTAATTCATACTTAGAGCCCTTACAATTAAGCTTCGCAAATGAGCCGGCCTTTTGAGCTCCAAACAAAGGCGGGGAACAATAAATTGTGGTCCTTTGTACTGCGGAATTATATCAATAGAGGGTGAGGACCAATATTGACTCTAGAATGGTGAGGTGGCCTTATAATGTGATCAAATGCAAAAAGATCAGGTGACGATAGACAAGCATATGAAACAAGACCTGCAGTGACCTGGAATTATGTCATTAGAGAGTCATCATCTGCCTAGCCTTTTCCCAACTATATTGGGTTCGGCTTCCAGTCAAACCAGATTCAGCTGAATACCAGTACTTTATGTGGAGAGGCTGCCTACCAGACCTCCACAACCCATTAAATGGGTAACACGGTATTTCTTGAGAAGACTGGAGTCAGATTTAGTGGCTTCTGACAATCCGTAACGACTGCCAAAGTTCTACAAATGACAGCCAGGACCAACAGCTTAACATGCTTTCCGAGGCACGGAGGAAGCTCGGTTTGTTAAGATGGTCACCCATCTATAGACCAACCTTGGCAAGTGTTGCTTAACCGTGAAGATCGACCTGTGTAGCTGTTATTCTTTAGCCACGAGCTCCTCAAATTATATCAATAGAGGGTAAGGACCAATATTGTTTCTTAAATAGTAAGGTAGCTTTAGAGTGTCATCAAATGCTAAAGGGTCAGGTGACGATAGATAAGCATATGAAACAGGACATGCAGTGACCTGGAATTTTATCAATAATGGGCAAGGGTTAATATCAACTCTAGAATGTTAAGGTGTCCTTAGAATGCGATCAAATGCAGAAAGGCCAGGTGACGATAGATAAGAATATGGAAGAGGACCTGCAGTGACCTGGAATTATATCAATAGAGGGTAAGGACCAATATTGTCTCTAAATAGTAAGGTGGCTTTAGAGTGTCATCAAATGCTAAAAGGTCAGGTGACGATAGACAAGCATATGAAAAAGGACCTGCAGTGACCTGGAATTATATCAATAGAGGGTAAGGACCAATACTGTCTCTAAAATAGTAAGGTAGCTTTAGTGTCATCAAATGCTGAAAGGTCAGGTGAAGATAGATAAGCATATGAAACAGGACTTGCAGTGACCTGGAATTATATCAACAGTGGGCTAGGACTAATATTTACTCTAAAATTTTAAGGTGTCCTTAGAATGTGATCAAATGCTGAAAGATCATATGACGATAGATAAGCATATGAATCAGGACTTGCAGTGACTTGGAATTATATCAATAGTGGGCTAGGACCAATAATGACTCTAGAATGATAAAGTGTCCTTAGAATGTGATCAAATGTGGATAGGACAGGTGACGATAGACAAGCATGTGAAACGGGACCCGTTGTGACCTGCAATTATATCAATAGAGGGTGAGGACCAATATTGACTTGAATGGTGAGGTGGCCTTAGCATGTGATCAAATAAGGAGAGGTCATATGCTTGTATATCTACAAGCATATGTAATAGGACCCGCAGTGACCTGGAATTATATCAATAGAGGGTAAGTGGTCCTTACCCTTAGTGTCTCTAAAATAGTAAGGTGGCTTTAGAGTGTCATTAAATGCTGAAAGGTCAGGTAACGAAAGAAAAACATATGAAGCAGCACCTGCAGTGACCTGGAATTATATCAATAGTGGGCTAGGACCAATAATGACTCTAGAATGGTGAGGTGGCCTTAGAATGTGATCAAATGCTGAAAGGTCATATTATGACGATAGATAAGCATATGAATCAGGTCTTGCAGTGACTTGGAATTATATCAATATTGGGCTAGGACCAATAATGACTCTAGAATGATAAAGTGTCCTTAAAATGTGATCAAATGTGGATAGGACAGGTGACGATAGACAAGCATGTGAAACGGGACCCGCTGTGACCTGCAATTATATCATTAGAGGGTGAGGACCAATATTGACTTTAGAATGGTGAGGTGGCCTTAGCATGTGATCAAAAAAGGAGAGGTCATATGCTTGTATATCTACAAGCATATGTAATAGGACCCGCAGTGACCTGGAATTATATCAATAGAGGGTAAGTGGTCCTTACCCTTAGTGTCTCTAAAATAGTAAGGTGGCTTTAGAGTGTCATTAAATGCTGAAAGGTCAGGTGAAGATAGAAAAACATATGAAGCAGCACCTGCAGTGACCTGGAATTATATCAATAGAGGGTAAGGACCAATACTGTCTCTAAAACAGTAAGGTGGCTTTAGAGTGTCATCAAAAATGATGAAAGATCAGGTGACGATAGACAAGCATATGAAACGGGACCCGCAGTGACCTGGAATTATATCAATAGAGGGTGAGGACCAATATTGACTCTAGAATGGTGATGTGGCCATATAATGTGATCAAATGCGAAAAGGTCAGGTGACGATAGACAAGCATATGAAGCAGGACATGCAGTGACATGGAATTATATCAATAGTGGGCTAGGACCAATATTTACTCTAGAATGGTGAGGTGGCCTTAGAATGTGATCAAATGCTAAAAGATCATATGACGATAGACAAGCATATGAAACAGGACATGCAGTGACTTGAATTATATCAATAGTGGGCTAGGACCAATATTTACTCTAGAATGGTGGGGTAGACAAGCATATGAAACAGGACTTGCCGTGACCTGGAATTATATCAGTAGTGGGTAAGGACGAATATTGATTCTAGAATGATAAGATGGCATTAAAATGTGATAAAATGCGGAAAGGTAAGATAGTGATAATCAAGGTTTTGAAAGAGGACCTGCTGGAAAAAAAAACGATTCCGCCACACTAGCCTTAACCATTACAACTCCTAGAGCTAAACTCAACAGTTGCAACCACTAGATAAACTTTCTTAGACCTCGCTATGAATTTAATTAGAAAAGAACAGCGAAAGAGTAGGAAAACAAAATTTTCACTTGCCTCCTTATCAAGCAGGAGACTGAACAAAGCAAGAGAAGATGATTTCAGACTTTCACGCGAGCAGAACTTGCTGCATGTTCGCAGAAGCATTTAAAATTTAAATAATGTTACTAGCACTTTGACCGCGGCTTCAACTGATTTATTACAAAATATTTTCCCCATTTTCACCCCACGACAAGGGTTTTTTAGGAATTATTTCTAAGTGCTCATCTGCATCATAAAGGAAACCTTGTGCAAAATTTCATTTTCCTAGACCCAGTAGTTTCGCCTGTGCGTCGATATAACAGTCAGTCAGTGTGCCTTTTATGTATTTAGATGATAGAATCTATACTAATATGTATATAAAGCTAGAGAGTTTGTTTGTTTGTTTGCTTGAACGCGGTGATCTCAGGAACTACTGGTCCAAATTGAAAAATTCTTTCAGTGTTAGATAGCACATTTATCGAGGAAGGCTATAAGCTATATATCATCACGCTAAGGTCAATAGGAGCGGAGCAGACGAAGTTGCGCGGGTCAACTAGTCTGCATTATAAAAGGAAGCCTTGTGCAAAATTTAGTTTCGCCTGTGCGTCGATATAACAGTCAGTCAATGTGCCTTTTATGTATATAGATGATAGAATTGGATATAAAACAGAATATACATGACGAACACAAGCATAAACTCTTAAACATGAGAAGTACATGACATGACATTCACATTATAATCCTCAAACCGTAGGATCTCCAAAAACAAATAAAGATTCCCGTTTGATCCGAAACTCAAGCAAATTAAATAGAACAAAAACCTTTTTCCAGGAAATCAAATAACTATCCCTCATAACATATACCTAACGACATAATCCTCTGAAAATATACCTCTAAAACATAGTTAGGGTTGATCCCGGCCGAAAATTGTATGAAATCGTGGTACAGTTGGCCAGAACAGTTGCTTATTTGGTACTTCTAAGATTGAAATTCGTTTGCATGTATTATTACAACAAATTCTTTTAATGATGTGTTTGGGTGGTTTTCTGTAGTAATTACATGCGTTCTTACTTAGATGATACCAGAATGGATAATCAACCTTACCTTCTTAGGACTAATTTAAGCGAAAAAGCCCAAGCCCAGTAACTGGTTTGTGGGGTATTAGTTCTGTATAGCTCCGCCTCTTTCTCGCAAAGTAACCTCAATGGCATTGGCACGTCGGAGCTCCTTTTTAGGGTTCCGTACCCAAAGGGTAGGTAACCAACGAAACCCTATTACTAAGCCTCTGTTGTCCGTCCGTCCGTCCGTCCGTCTGTCTGTCAGCGGGCTGTATCTCAAGAACCGTAATACGTAGACAGTTAAAATTTTCACAAATTGTGTATTTCTATGGACCTTATAACAACAAATAATAGTTAATAGCAAGTTTCATCAAAATTCGTTCAGTCGTTGAGACGTGAAGAGGTAATAAACAAAGGAACAAATAGACAGATGGACACAAAGAGAAACTTTCGCATTCAAAATTTAAAAATTGAACTATGGACGTTTGGATGTTATCAAAAATCCCCTACCACTTTCTCGGCCGACTGTACCCAATCAATGAAAACAATCCAAGGAGAGATTTTATTCTGTTCATAGCTCATACATATTTCACCTGGCTCTGTGTTCGGAGTAATCACGTTGGATTCGAGCCAATTGTATGAAAAATTGCAATTGGTCTCCGTGTCGCCGTGTCGGTTTCATTATTACATTGTCGTATTCGTTTTTTAATGGTTTTTCAGTCTTTTTTTTCGTGTTGGATCTTTTTTGGCTTCGTGCTCGTTCTGCGAAATGTTTTCGAACTGTTTCATGGGGTGCAATAGCACTATGTAATCGTTCCTCGGATTTTGATGTTATAAATGTGGAAGTTTGTTGGTACAGTGACACTTTAATACATCAAGCCTCAATGGATGAATGTATTTGTATGGAACATGGTGAGACCATAGCTTAGAATTAGACGTGGGAACGTACAAAATGGAATCTTTTTTTTTTAAATCCAGGTTAAATTCTTGGTATTGATTGTATTGTGAGGAGCTCGTGGTAAATGATAACAGGCACACGGGTTGATCACCAAGGTTAAGCAATGCTTGTCGTGGTCTATGGATGGGTGATCTTAACACATCGAGACTTCTCCGTGTCTCGCAAAGCCTTTGGTCCCCGTTGTCATTTGTAGATCTTTGACAGTCATTACTGATAGAAACCAGAAAATCTGACACCAGTCTTACCAAGAAGTACCGTGTTACTGGATAGTTAAAGTCAGATAGTCAGTCGCTCTACTTAAAATACTGGTATTCAGCTGAATCCGATTTGACTGTAAGCCGACCCCTATATATGCAGTTGGAAAAAGCCCGACTAGGCCGATTATTTAGGTATTACCTTTAACAACATTGTCTTATTATCCAGATACCTTGGACCTGTTGCGGAATTTGTTCGAAAGAGTCACCGCGACCCTGGAACACAGGCATTTGGAGGAACACGGATGGGGTTTAGTCGGTAAGAGTCTGACACTTCCTACGCTCCTCTACTCTCCGTTCCCGAGAACCTGATGATTTTTTAAAATATTGTTTTTTTTTTTTTAAATATAAAATCATCAAATGACTCGGGCCTAGTAGGTAGCCACGTTAATAGCAGAGTCAGTGGCGATATCATTACGTTCACGATCAACACACACACACACACTTTATGTCCCACAACAATTAATTTACCTCAACAAATGTGAACTAAGAAACAACTTTAAACTTTGCTCATTTCCAGACTGCAGTAAAAAACTACGTTAAACATTTTAAATTGGGTACTAGAGCGTAAAGATTCGAAGTAGGTATGTTCAAATGAAATAACGAAAAAGTGTAAAAACCCAATGTATTGACATTATCGCGAATACAGCAACCGAAGCAGAAGTGAAAACAAAAAAAGTGGAAAATAAAAGAAAACAAGGTAAACACCGATTCGTATTTTATATCGGATTTATTGGACCGCCGATTCGTACTTCTGTTGTGTTGCCAAACCAGAAAAACACTACACTTTTTAAGGGAAAAATGTTTAATTTGAATTTCGGGTGTTAAAACTGGGAAAGTTACGTTTTTACTGCCTTTTATTATCATGTTTTTGTTTTAAAAGCTTTATGCTGACCGAATTTTGTTTTGGATAAAATAGATTTTGTATTTGAAATATAAAATACAGTATATAGGCTATTTTTATTTTTATTTGAAGTAATCCAGCTCAGCATGGACTAAAAAGCAAATTAAAAGAAGAGTTTCCTTCACTAAATTTTTACCTGATAATTGACATTGACAATTTGACAGTAACAGTTGTAGTGTTGCCAACTCTTAAGATCAACATATTTAGCGGTCGCCATTTTGCTTACGAAAACTATCAAGCGCTATTTTCTTCAGAATGCACCCATTAATAAAAACACTTAATTAAGGTTAAATGTATTTGTGTTAAAATGTATTTTGAAGCCATAAGTATTTGAAATACTAACTACAAAATACCTCGGCGTCAGGTATTTGAAATACGAATAACAAATTACATTTAAAGCAAGTAATTGAAATACAAATACCAAATACGTATTTGTATTTCAATTACGTATTTTAATTACAAGTAATTCAAATACTGCCCAACTCTGGCCCTGGGCATGCACTTATCTATTTAAATAGATAAGTGCGTATGCAGTATTTTTGATGACACCAACCCTGACATTTATTTTTCTTTCAGAAGACTCTCTCTAGAAAAAAAACTTCGAGGAGTAAAGGTAACCATTCTAAACGTGTAAGAACACTACAAAGCAGGTACGTTAGTACCTACATTGTTATAAACAGCTACCAAGATTATCTTCACAAGTCAAAGCAGCGATATCACTTACTCTAGACTCTTCCCCTTGCGATCACGATACCTCAAGCATTTTTAAAGTACCTCTTAGGATATCTGAGGGGTCTCCTATGTATTAACTTAGTACATAAGGGTGATATTATATGACGAGATTTCTGATAAGCTTTGTGGTTAAGATCTTTATTACATTAATGAATAATCGCAGTATTATAACGCTTGTAATCTTTGAAGAGGTAGTCAGAATAATTTAGTAGGTACCTCAATTTTGACGTAAAACGTCTTTCATTTCTATCCTTAGGGGTCACTTGCACCTGCCAGGGTGGGGGAATTATTAAAAAAATTGTGTTTATGTGTGTTTGTGTTTTCTATAATCTCCTAGAACGCATAAGATGTTAACAACTTTCCAACGCGTGCTGTTTCTCTACGTCCCTGATATAGCCTACCTGATATTTAGTTTGGACGAGTCTATTCCTTTTTAATGCTACTCCCGAAAGCAAGTATCAACAGTCACGACCACCAAAAAGAAATACAAACCTCCATTTGTATTTTTTTTATATGCGTCATGCTTGGCGCAAATAAACGCTTTTTCTTTCTTTCACATTTCCGCGCGATTTTGGTGAGTCATTCGCAATTCAGACTATTCAGTCAATTCTACGGACTATTGAAAAACCCGATGACATTTTGCCCAAAGTTTTTCATCAAACTAAAGAGAGAGTACACTGTACCTACCTAAAATAATAAAATAAATTAAAAAAATGTGATACACTTGCAAAACACAATAAAAAGCACTAACAATTAAAAAGTTTTCCCAAAACCTGGCAACACAGCATTACACAGAGTAGGTACGCACGGGAAAAAATCAGGAATGAATAAAATATGAGTCGAACAGACCTGGGGCGCCCGATAGCACCCACGGCAGGGATTTGATACTATTCACCTAAAATGGATTGTTTCTTATAAAACAAGTTATCCCTGAGATTTTCTCGGAAGAGATTTTCGGATGGGATAGTTTTATTTATGAGTGGGATGACGTTAGAAAGATAAAACTATCCACCTAATATTAAAAATGCGAAAAAAAGTAATTCGGTCCGTCTGATTTTTACTTTTTCTTGTCCTAACCGGTAACCGATTTTTTCAGCTTGAGGTGGATTTGGTCTTGACTCTAGTCTAGGTCAGAGGTAACAGAGACAAAGTCGACGATAGAATGGGCCTGTTCACTGTAACTTTTGAACGGTTGAATGCATTCGGAAACACAAACGCAGGAAAAAAGTTCTACTACTTTGCTGTGCGCATTATAAAAGACGTTTGGAAACGCTTAGTGCGATTTTGTGCAATAGCAACAAGGTAGGTATGATATCTTGCAATAAAAACTTGGCACATGGGTAGACCATGGCCTGGAATAGCATAAAGGATGAACTGTTTACCCTGGGCGTATGTTCCCTTGCGATAGTTTTCATTTATAATGCGGACAAAGCTAGTGGCAGAAAGTATTATTTACTAAATCAATTATAACTACTTTCATAAAAAATATGCTAGTTATCCCATAGGACATTTTTCAGTCGCTGTTTGGAATAGTTATATTAAACAGATAGCGTGACATTTAATGACTTAATAGACACTTCTTTTAGGTTTCCTGAATATGAAAAAGTAGTAATAAATATGGGTCGAACTCTAACACCTGCTTCTCCTGATGGATTGTGCGCCTGAGTTGTCTCCGATCTTGAGACGCTTATTTCGCCTTTCGTTTGAGACTGGAAAAGTGCCGATGGCTTGCAACTCGTCAAACTAACGTGCAGCCCGTACCCAAGAAGGGTAGTCGAGCTGGCCCAGCAAATTACAGACACATCTCGGTAACTTCTCACTCTGAATGCTAAGATCCTGGCATACCTAGAAGCTAACGATATTCTTAGTGACCGATAATACGAGTTCCTCCGAAATCGGTCAACGCCATCTTCTACCGTATGCTATTCACATCTGGAGTGAGGCCATCGAGAAGCACGGGGAAGCACTTGCGGTCTCCCTTGACATCTCAAAGGCCTTCAACAGGGTCTGGCACGATAGCCATAAGGTTACATCACTTAAATTCGATGTTATCAAAGAACTTAGTGAAAAGTACACGGGGTGGAAAATGTACTTTACTGATGGGTGTAAATGAAAATGAAAATGTAAATACTTAGCTATTACAAGAATGTATGCTACAATCGTTTTAAAGAGTACTTTGACAAGAAGTGTAAAGAAAAAGGCATATGGTATAAGACTATGCAAAGTGAGCCTCCTCGAATCCTTTGGTTCGCTGAAAGTCATACAAAGAGGTCGTATGTTGTTATGACACATAGATAGCGTTCTGGTAATTTTCCATCGGGGAAATTTGGATACTTAATGAAAAAAATGATCTCCCCTAATTGCCAAGTGTGACACAAAGTCGAAGATGTCATGAGTGTGATCACATCTACTGGTGGAATGTGAAAAGAACAAGAGAGAGAGGGAGATAGTGATGTGGGAGTTAAAGTTAATATGTATGATGTTGGGGCTTTCATTAGAATATTTGCTACACCTCATTCATGAGAAGCGATACTGATTTATGAAATGGTTGCTGCATTACTATCTCCCTCGCTTACACCGGCTTGATGCCCTTGAGTCAGTTGAAAAATGAGCCAAGAGGATATCGGTAATGATAGGCTTGTCGAGTCGAAGCTCCAAAGTCTTGAGCATCGATCCCGAGTTGACCACAAGACGGACGACGATGCGCCACCGGTACATGGTGGACATCCCACCCATACGCACAAACCGTTTTGGGAAGACATTCATGGTGCGTTCAGCTAAGGAGTGGAATTCCCTACCGGAGTCTGAGCTTACTGATAGCTACAACCTCGGACTCTTTAAGTCAAGAATGAATAGGTTACTTCTAGGTAAGCGTGCTCCGTCTTCGACCACATCATCACTTAAGCACCATTTACACGATGCGAGTTTTTACCTTGAACATACGATTCTCGAAAGTAAGAAAAAAGAAACCTTATCATGTAAACATCATATACAATATCGTACGTGGAAGGGCGATAATCACCTTGCCTTTGAATACTGAACTTCTCCGTGTAAACAAAATTAAAAGCAAGAAAATCGTACTACGGGTTCACCCAGTCGCTATCATGAGTGGAATTAGTGAAATTTGGCACGGAGGTAGATTATAGTCTGGAATAACATATAGGCTACCTATGTAAATACCAAGAGTGTGTTCCCTGGGGATTACGCGGGCGAAGCCACTGGCAGAAGCTAGTTATATATACAATGAGTTATACTTGAAAGAATAAATAAATATAGCGGTAAAAGGAATGTACTGTACTAGATGTAGCATCATTTTCATGGGAGAACCTTAAAAAATCTTTTGCGGAAGGTTTCAAAGGTAAACTTTTGAATACATTTAATAAAAAATCCCGAAACATCAAAATTCATTCATTATAGCTGGGTTTCAAGGTATGAAACAAAAAACTTAATAGCCCTGGACTATGACCTCGAAGGGCGAGTCTCGCTTGCACATCGGTTCCTACCGAGTACTCGCATGAACTTGAAAAAATGTCATACGACATCGTGCTTAGACGAGTCGAGAAATCGTAGGCAAATATCGCATTGCAATTTGTGTCATCGTGTAAACAAAACTCTAGGCGATTGTTACCTTACGATTATCGTACGACATACTCGTAGCCGAGTTTTTGTTATTTTAGCGCCATTTACACGATGCGAGTTTATCGAACGTTTTCGATTGTCGTAGGCGATAATCTTTAGACGATTATCGCATCCGCACGTTTACATTCAACCAAATAACAAAAACTCGGCTACGAGTATGTCACACGATAATCGTAAGGTAATTATAGCCTAGAATTTTGTTTACACATTATACGAATTGCAATGCGATATTTGCCTACAATTTCTCGACTCGTCTAAACACGATCTCGTATGACATTTTTTCAAGTTCATGCGAGTTGGAACCGATCTGCATGCGAGACTCGCCCTTCGAGGTCATAGTCCAAGGCAATTAGGTTTTTTGTTTCATACCATGAGAACCAGCTATAATTTATGAATTTGGATGTTTCGGGATTTATTATGTGAAATCTAAAGAAAAAAAAATACCTTTTGAAACCTTCCGCTAAAGTTTTTTTTTAAGGTTCTCCCATGAAAATGGTGCTATTTCTAGTAAAGTATATTTCTTTTACCACTATATTTATTCTTTTAAGTATCACTCTTTTTATATAACTGGCTTCTGCCAGCGGCTTCACCTGCGTGATCCCTAGGGAACATACTCCTGGGATATATACAGGTAGCCTATGTGTTATTACAGACTATAATCTACTTCTGTGCCAAATTTCATGAAGATCCTTTCAGGCGTTCTGCCGTGAAAGAGTTACACTCATGATAGAAACTGGGTGAACTCGAAGTACGATTTTCTTCCTTTCAATTTTGTTTATACGGAGAAATCCAGCATTCAAAGACGAGGCGATTATCGCCCTTCGACGTACGATATCGTATATGATGTTTACATGATTTTTTTTTTCTTCTTACTTTCGAGAATCGCATGTTCGAAGTAAGAAACTCGCATCTTGTAAATGTTGCTTTGACCTGCGGATGCGATAATCGTCTGAAGATTATCGCCTAAGACAGTCGCATATGACTTTTCGCCCGTTTACTATCGGGTGAGATAGTGGTCAAGCGCGTGCCTATCAAAAGTAAAAAAATATAGTACACAAAATACACCAAATGATGCCCTCGTGAAATATTAGAAATAATGTCGTCGTCTATGCTCCAAAGTCTTGAGCCTAGACGTCGTCTATGCTCCAAAGTCTAGGCGACGAGTTGCTAGCCTGTCGGTTTTCTATCGGTTGCATTTTGGGGAATAAGCGACGGAATTGCGTAATTTAATTCCGCCAAGCCCGTTCCATCATCAAACCACAAGACGAACGGCGATGCGCCACCGGTACATCCTGGGAATTCCATCCACACGCACAAAACGTTATGGGAACACATTCATAGTGCGTACAGCTAAGGAATGGAATTCCCTGCCAGAGTCTGTGTTTCCTGATAGCTACAATCTGGGAGTCTTTTAGTCAAGAGTGAATAGGTTGCTTCTAGGCAAGCGAGCTCCATCTTCAACCACATCATCGCTTACCATCAGATGAGATAGTGGTCAAACGCGCGCCTATCAATAGTAAAAAAAAGAAAAAGAAGAAAGAATTAATTAGAAGTAGCCCTGTTGTCTGAAATAGGGCTCAGTAACTATTTTAGGGAATAAAAATGTGTCCCTATTGATTCTTTTACTAGACGTCAGTTAAAATACCCTGAAATAGTTTTCTACTGAATACACAGCCCTAAATCAACAAAGTTATTAAAGTAGACACAACAAAATGTATTAATACTGCAAAACCACTTACATTTAAAAATAGAAAAAGCCGTCGCACATTTTACTCTAGGCCCCTCAGTCTACTGAAAATAACAAGGGCTGTTCAAAAACAGCCGAATCGCAAAATCCTTTTAGTGATATTGAAATTTTCAGACGCTTGAAAAACTTTTTCATCGTTTCAGAACGGGTATGATGCTCTCCACTCAACCCGAAAGCTTAAAACTTTAGATTATAGTAATAACTTAGTAGGTAGTTCGGAATTTCAGAACGAACTCGCAAGTTTTGAAGACAATACGAGTTTTGAATTTAGAAATTATAGTTTTGGAATTTTGAATAGAAATTACAGAAAGAACATTACCTTTCGCTGTAATTTTGTAGGGATCCTATTACTAAGCCTGTGCGAACCGTTCGTACGTCCGTCTTTTTATCAGCGGACTGTATCTCGTGTACCGTAATAGTTAGAGTTGAAATTCTCAGTGTGTGAAATATTTTTTTAGTGCGAATGTTATAAACAACCATAGCAAAAGTTTTGCCTGAAGATAACGGAAAAAACCGGTCAAGTGCGAATTGGACTCGCACCGCTCACTCTCATAAGGTGAAAACCACCATACCTAGTTAACTTTCTTTGATATTTTTGGATGAGTTGCCAAAGTTATTCATATGTATTTTGAATAAGAATATTTTTACTTTCATACAACTATAAATAAGTACTTAGCTAGAATAGAAAGTTAAAATTTAAAACATAAACACTTACATTGTCATTTGATACATACAATCATATTTATTAGTAGGTATAATTTTACATTAAAACAAAATATATAAACTTAAAATAAAAAAGCCTAACTAAAATAAGGCGTCAAAAAACTCGTCCGCATCGCTGTCCACTGGAAGTGAGCCCAAAAGACTGGCGGCATTGCCACGTTGTATGGCAATGCTTATCCTCTGTCCGAGGTAAAAGCCAGCCCTTGGGTCACGCGAAGTGTCAACTAAGCGTTTAGAAAGATCTTTAAATAAGGCATGAGCACTCGGACCCCACGGGCCAAGAGTTTCAACTCCAAACGGCTCAAAAATATAATTGCCAACAAGCCATATTGCCATATTTTCGCCGTTTGAGGTTCTCAGTAGCCGCAGCAGCAGTACCAGCACAGCACGACGAGCTAGGAAGATGGGATATAAATTAAAGAAAAAATGTTTTGTAGCCATACAGTAGATTTGGTAATTATGTTTTGATTTATAAATTTAAAATACATAGCTTTGTTATGGACAGTCAGATCAACAGACAAACAGACATTCGGTGTAGGCTTAATAGATAATAAGGGTATCTTGGATCCCTTTAAATACGGTACTCTAAAAACTAAAGTGCACGACTCTTAAGAAAAGATTCTATCATCCACGGAGCTTGTTGTTACTACCGAGATCACTCGACCTGCTATCTTAGACCTCATATTTTAAAAATACATTACTTCGGAAAGCTTTCAGGCAGGATATGGAATATTCTAATACGGCAAATGGGTCTTTCGATCCATTTCTACGTTTAATGCACTAGCATTAGAATTCCCACTAATATTACTATCATACTAAAGGTTTCTTTGGATGTTTGTTACTTCATATTTATTTCAACTTTATAATAATAACTAGTGGACGTCACGCGGTTTCACCCGCGTAGTTCCCGTTCCTGTGGGAGTACGGGGATAAAATATAGCCCATGTTACTCCCTGGTAATGTAACTATCCATTACTGAAAGAATTTTTCAAATCGGTCCAGTGGTTTCGGAGCCTATTCATTTCAAACAAACAAATCTTTCCTCTTTATAATATTAGTGTAGATGTAGATAATAAAATTTGAAATGTCTAACGGGGCCTCTGCGAATTGGCTTCGGCTCCTCGTACGCCTATCAAAGGACCGGGTCTCCAGGAACCCGAGAAAGTGAAAAACTAATAAAAAATAATAATAATAATAAATCTTTATTGCAGACCATAGATACAGTAGTGGTACATAGGCCGACTTAAGGTGACGACATACGCCAGCGACCTTGAGGGAACAAAACGCGCACCGACCCAAAATTCAGTAGCTTTTTGTACTTACTGTACTTACCTTATTATTCTTAAACTTTGAAAAAAATTGCCGTATATCTAAATGTAGGTAATTAAATTGTCTTTGAGATAGTGTAATCCATTAAATACGCCCGTCGGTTTTGGTCCGATTGTCGTTTTTATATCCGTGTTAGACAATTTTAAAATTAATTACACTACTAGCTGACCCGCGCGGCTTCGCTCCCGTCAACTGGCTACTCTACCTACCGACCCTAACCTACCTACCCTACCTACCTACTTACCTACCATACCTTCCTACCATAGCTACCCTACCTCACCTACCTTACCTACCTACCCTACCTACCTACTTACCTACCATACCTACCTACCATAGCTACCCTACCTCACCTACCTACCCTACCTACCTGACTACCTACCCTACCTACCTGCCTACCTACCCTACCTACCTGTCTACCTACCCTACCTACCCTACCTACCCTACCTACCCTACCTACCCTACCTACCCTACCTACATACTCATTTTTTTTTGTATTTTAATTCTTATTATGCTATTCCGGACGAAGGAATTAGTCTTCGTCCCGAATAAAATACAAAAACTATGAAAATCGGTCGAGCCGTTCTCGAGTTAGTTAGAATAGTGTTCGAACAAACCCGACTTTGAGAATTTTGCTATATTGTGAAAGATTCGACCTTTTTCTAGAAGACATTTTTATATCAGCGAGACAGAAATCAAACGAAAAAAACTTTTTTACAAAAAATGTAACCGACTTCCAAAACAAAACACAGTGTTTTGTTTTGGAAGTCGGTTACATTTTTTGTAAAAAAGTTTTTTATTTTTCACTTTTTAGTGGTACCTGCGTACCCATTCACAGCGTACCGGCGTGATGTTATGTTATGAAAATAAAACTTAGGTACTAAGTGCTTTCGGTGTAAAGGTCTCGTCAATACGAATGAAATAAGCCCAAACACTTGGTAGTTCCTACATACCGATGTGGAGTTCCCTTGACTCTCTGTCGTCTCCATCATCAGGTCTGATCCAAACTTTCATTCTTTTGTAGTATCACCCGATATACACACGAATATCAAGTTTTTACCAAATACGTGCCTACAATTTTCGAGAGTTGCCCTCGATTTCTCAGGGTTTCCATCATCAGATCCTGACGTGGTGGCAATGGGACCACACGGGAAGCACCAGCTTTCAAATAAAAAAGAATCATGAAAATCGGTTCATCCAGTCGGTTAATATAAAGTCAAATTGATAACCTCCTCCTTTTTTTGAAGTCGGTTAATAAACTGAAGGAAGACGGACAGCGGTGGCTTATTAATAAATAGGGTTCCGTCAGCAACCTTGGTACGGAACCCTAAAAATCGACTTGGTTCGCACGAATCAAGATCGTGCGCGAAGGCTTAAATAATAGGGTCCCATTAGCAACTTTGGCACGGAACCCTATAATTTGCCTTGGCTCGCAAATCGAACCGTCTGATACTTAGCACGAATTAAAAACTTAGTTGCGGGCAACCTGGGAGTCTTTAAGACAAAAGTGAATAGGTTGCTTCTAGGTAAACGTGCTCCATCTTCAACCTCATCATCGCTTACCATCAGGTGAGATAGTGGTCAAACGTATGCCTATCTATAGTAAAAAAAAAAATCTACTCCGTATCACCTAACCACAGAGAACTAATGATAACTCGATTTGACAGTTACTGTGAAATCGTGTTGTCATTCATTCTTAGTTCGGGTTCGGGATTAATCGTAAGTCTGTAGGTGATATGGAGTAGAATACGTCCGCAACTAAGCCCGAAACTACGGACTTCGGACTTAGAGAGTAGCCCCACCAAAATCGATCGCTCCCGTCACCGTGACCACCTTTGGTACGGTACCTTATTATTATTAGCCTTGTTTCGCAAATCGAACCGTTCGTTGCTTCGCTCTAAACGGAATCAATCGCGGAGGCCTTAGATGTAGGGTCCTGTCAGCACCTTTGGTACGGAACCCTACAGGCCTGATCCGCAAGTCGAACCGTCCAGTACTTCACAAAACTACTGAGTTCTAAATCAGTTTAAGACTCTACGATAAAAGCACTTTAGACGAAACCAGCACAACTCAGAGATTTAAGCAATTTTGGCCCCTATTCGTTTAAGACCTTCCAGAGACCAAACCGAAATTCCTACGAACTTCGACAGTGTTTAATAATCGTGTGAGGTCATTCTCCAGCGGAAAATCTTAACACCGCAATTCAGAAAAACGCGTCATCAGTGCAACGCCATCTATCGACCATGTAAACTGACAAAATATTTGGCAGCAGAAGACGTTAAATAAGAAGCCCGTATGTAACGATAAATAACGATAAGGTATTAAAATGTTTACTTTTATTTCGCTACGTCTACGTATTAAAAGTTTCACAAATAACTAAATGAATGTGTTTTGGTGTAACATTCATGCTTTCATGCAGTTTTTGGTTCCTCAATAGATGGCGCTCTGACTCATCAGAATACATTAGGAAGTATCTTCCTAAATTTTAAAATTCAATATATTTTGATTTTGTGGGTCGATTTTGATGAAATAAACGCTAAATGTTACTCGGGTTAACACTTAATATTTTTAAGTACTTAGATTTGCAATCCAATCTATGGTTTATGCGTGATGCTCCCACAAACGCACAGACAAACAGACAAACAGACAAACAGACAAACAGACAAAAATTTCAAAAATTGGATTTTTGTGTTTTATACCTTTTTCCTGAGTTTTCTGTGTAATTTTCATGGAAAAATATTCAATGTACAGACACGGTTAGTCTACGATTTTATTATATGTATAGATGTATAATAAAACTCAAAATTTTCATATTTCAAATTATTAAGAAAAAATAGTCTGATGTAACCATTGATATATAAAAAACCCAAGATACACACTCAGCATCTCAAAACGTCCGCAAAAAACAAGCGCAATATGTATGATTGTGCGCTAGTTTCAAACCAGTGCACGACTTAACGCCGACAGACACTACGCCGACAGACTGAACACCGACAAGACTTTACTTCGACGGGACTCTTCGCCCACAGGACACTTCGCCGACAGGACTCTTCCCCGACAGGGCTCATCAGCGATGCAACTTATCTCCGACGCTTGTACGACACACTGAAGATCGACAACACCCCGACTCAGAGTATCCCGACTGAGATAGGTTAGGTTAAAGGCCCGCCTTCCTTTGTGGTTATTTTTTTTTATTGCGTCGCTGATGAGCCCTAAGAAGCCCGGCGAAGAGTCCCGTCGAAGTAAAGTCTTGTCGGTGTTCAGTCTGTCGGCGTAGTGTCTGTCCGCGTTTAGTCGTACACTCGTTTCAAACAGTCTTATATCGCTCGCCATACTGCACTGCTTTGTAAAAACAACTTTAAGCGATCCGTGTAAGGTAGAATTTGCAAAAAAAAATGTTTCTAGTATAATTACACACAACTCACATATGAGACTTGATACATGTCAGTTTTTGACGACAGTTTCGAGTGTTGCATTTGTTCGGTACTATGCATCTTGGGTTATATATCAATGGATGTAACTTATATTTTTCCAAAAAATTACGACTAGCCGTTTAGTCGTGATTCTCATTTTAAAATCAGCTACTCACAGGTATCTCCGCCTTAATGCAGCAAGGCCGTCTCTACCAGGCAACCTTCTGCACGCCTTGACGGTGGAGCAGATTTGAATGAGCCACACTTCAATTGTAACCGGACTCCCTTTTTAGGGTTCCGTACCTCAACAGAAAAAAAACGGGACCCATATAGGATCACTTTGTTGTCCGTCCGTCTGTCTGTCCCTTTATCTTAAGAAGGCGTGGAGGTATCGGGTTGAAATTAAAACCATGTACTTATGATCTACAGTCCCTTGAAGCTGTGAAACAATTAAAGTACTACGTTAACGTAAAAAAAACTTGAGAGGTGCCAAGGGACACCCGGATGGAACGAAGTTCGGAGAAGTAATTAGTGAAGGAATTATAATATTTTTTTTTAAGTTATAATAATATTTTTTTATTATTAACAAATATAATGTAATATAAACTTAATCAGTAGGCACAATTTTAGACCCCCTACCTACCCTACCCACCGTACCTACCTTACCTACCCTACCTACCCTGCCTACCCTGCCTACCCTGCCTACCCTGCCTACCCTGCCTACCCAGCTACCCTGCCTACCCTGCCTACCCTGCCTATCCTGCCTACCCACCTACCCTGCCTTCCCTGCCTACCCTGCCTACCCTGCCTACCCTGCCTACCCACCTACCCTGCCTACCCTGCCTACCCTGCCTACCCTGCTTACCCTGCCTACCTTGCCTACCCTGCCTACCCTGCCTACCCTGCCTACCCTGCCTATCCTGCCTACCCTGCCTACCCACCTACCCTGCCTACCCTGCCTACCTTACAGATGTAATGTAAACAGAAATAGAAAGACGAAACGAAAATAACTAGCTTGCTTTCTATGAGAGAGAGAGAGAGAGAGACAGGCAGAGAAACACGCGTACGTTGCACGGCTTACAACTATAGCAAAAAGTGTCGTTACAACTTTTCGTGAGAATTTTTTCCGTCTAGCCCCCTTTCACAACGCGCGATAAGGAACTTCGTTCCAAAAAAGATACGACCGTTTATGACGCAAAAAATTTCGACGCTCTCAAGGGAATCAAAATGCATAGGTGCCCAACCAGCAAAAACTAGGCTTACAACAATCTCAAGACTACTGTTTTTGTGCTCTTACATCACTCCTATATAATGATATAAGCCTGGGTTTGGGCACTAATTATAAGCATATTTAGTTTAATATCGTTCTAATATCAGTCTAATTGAATGCTGTTTGCACTTACTGAAATCTAGCCAAAATTAATTTAAGCCGACTTAGGCTAATATTGCTTTTACGTAAGTATCTTTTAAGCCTGCATAGGCTTATATTGGTCTAAGGTTAGAAGATTTTGAGAATTTTACGTCAGATCCAACTTAAAAGTTCGTGTGAGTGTTGGTTTGAAATTAATTGAAAAACAAATTAAAGTTGCGTGAAGTTAATGTTTTTACTAAAGTGCCGTACAGAACTTTAGTATAAAAAGTAGTTTTACGGTAAGTAATCTCATGGAATTTATTATTTAATGTTAATTAGATCTCGTTTTACGCTTCAAAATTCATGCGCCTTGTTAAATAAGGTATTTCCTGTTCTTGTTTAATTATTTTATTTGTTAATTTGTATTGATAGTGTCGCCATTAGTATAGCTGCATTTTACAAGCACACTATTAGACTAATGTAAGATTGTTTACTCTTATTTTAGCATTCGGTATACTAAAGATAACTCCATATTGGAATAAATTAGAGTTCCTCGCAATTTAACATAAAACCTTAAATCGACAGAGAGAAAAAAAAAACAACTTAATCTTAAGAGGGCTATTACATTTTTTCTTGAATGTGTGCGTTTGACTGCAATTTTTATGTGTAATTACGGTTTAGAATTAGCCATAACATAATAACAATGCAAATAACAATGCATTTAGTGCTGCATGTGATATGTTAAATTTCAACGCCCATTTCTTGACATCATTTTTTAACATGAAAGTTTTTTCATATTCGGTTTCGTCCTCGCTCGGAGATTCATCTTCACTGAAATCATTTATGGAACACACAAAATTTCCGTCGTTATTATCGACCTCTTGTACTAAAGCAAAACCTGCAGAACCCTCACTGATATTTTTCTCAACACTACCTTGTCCTGGCAGCGGTATATTTATTTTTCTTTTTAACATTTCATTGTACTTCTTAATAACTTTCCTCCTGTAGCCACCAGTTTTCTTAAATCTTTTCCAGTTTTTGTAATCCATTATTACTATTAAATTTAAAAATTTAAAATAAAATATGACCAGCAAAATTATTCTTAAATCTATTAAAATTAGTTATTCCCAAAATCGATCTAAGATCAAACGCTCTTATATGGGTCTTGTCTTTTGTATTGTAAATATGTTGATCCAAAATCACTCTAATATCATACTTATCCAGTGCTATTGATCTTATAATAGTTTCAAATAAGATCAGAAATGCACGTACTCACAGTACTCTTATGCTATGCTGATATTAGTCTGACATCTTAAATAGCATTTAGCAAGTCTAATATAAAATCAAACGAACTTAGAAAATACCCATATAAGAGCAAGTTTTTCTCAAGTGCAACTAGTTTTAATAAATGCTCTTATATACATATATGAGACTTAGTTATGAGACTGAGCGTTCTTGAGGCCATACCGGCTTGTCTAAAAGTAATATAGGATCGATGGTATGTTCTAAAACAAATATAAGAGCGCTTTAAGCCTACCACTCTTAAAAAGTGCGAGTTCTGAGACTGTTTTGCTGGTTGGGTGTGTTTCCCGTTGACCTAGAACTATGATATTTGCCAAGTAATACCGTCTTGTACTACAAGTATAGGGAAAAGTCTGAAAACTACACATTATCAATTAAATCATAATAAAATATAGCCTTTATTTTAAAGAAATTATTTGTACTTACAAAATTGTACGGAACCCTCGGTGGGCGAGTCCGACTCGCACTTGTCCGGTTTTTTTTTTGGATGGGATATCGTGAAATGACTCCTTCCGCTCTGGACGGAGCAAAAGAGGGTATCAGACTCTTACTGACTAAAACCTACCCGTGATTTTCCAAACGTCCTTTGCGTTCCAGGGCCGCGGTGACTCTTTCGAACAAATTTCGCAACCCTGACCTGACCCCCTACTATGACGTGCCAAATGCTCTCATGATTGTGTTGTAAAAAAGGGAAGGAGCGTGTTAGAGTGAACAGGCTCCTTCTGGGTAAGCTCGCTCCATCGCAGACTTTGTCTGTCATCTCTGACCTAGACTAGAGTCAAGAGCAAACCCATCACAAATAAAAGAAACTGGTCAAGTACGAGTCGGACTCTCGTGCAAAGGGTTCCGAACCAGTTTTATTTTTTTAACATGTTATTTTAACATAACAGACTTCTAATAGCAATCTTTAGGTATAGAGCAATTTTATGGATTTTTGTCAAAATTTTAGGCTCAGTAGTTTCGGAAAAAACTGGGGTAATGGTCATTTTTAGCCTTATTTTTTGAATAACTTCATAACTGTTTACTTTAAAATTATGAAAAAAAAAATATTAAAACCCTCACAGTAAGTTCTTTCATTTGATATGTCACACGACACAGTTATTTTTTTTTAATTTTCTAGTTTGGCTCCAAAATTAACCCCCATACTCAACGTTTATTTATTTACGTAACACGTTCATGTTTGAGTCACAAAAATCCATATTTGTACCTAATTTCAACAGAATCGGTCCAGTAGATCCGGAGAAAACTGGACAGACAGACATCCGAGTGATTTTATAAGGGTTCCGTTTTTTGTTCGGAACCTTAAAAAAGGGATAATGCTAGTGTTTTATAGCTCCATCTCCCTCCCTTACCGGAATCATGATGATTTTAAGGCCACTGAATAACGAAGCAGGATATTTTGATCCCGATAGTACATTAACGTGTCTGTGGGAAAATTTTTGAGCTTCGCGCTGACCAAGACACAAAAAGAAGGTAGTTTGGAATATTTTCATACTGCTCCCGGTCATTCAATCCATTGCTACTTTTGAAAATGCTAGCATCAAACGTAGCTAATATTCGTAATAGCTTGAAACCTCACTCCAAAATGGTGCTTACTTCAGTTATTTTTATCAAACGTAATTGAAAGATCTTTTGAACGAGATAGCTGAAAATTACGTGGGACTTAAATCATCCGATCTTTTAAAATAAAAAAGGAAGAATATAAAGGAAGAAGTGACGTTTATTTGACAGATTAATTAATGTAATAAATCTGTACTTTTTCCGTTTAATCTGTGGATAGGTGACGGTTCTTCATATGTTTAAAGTTAGTACCTATACATGTTAAATTCGCCGCTCTGTTATTTCAGGACTTATGAAGTCTGACATAAATTATGAACGCCAATTTAAAGACAGGCACTTTGAATATACCTTGATATGTAAGGTAAATGTCTCATTTTAAATAATATGCGTCAAGAAAGTAAGGTTCATTTTCATATGAAATAGGTACAAACTTGACTTATCAGAGTTAAGTCAAAAGTTTTTTTTAACAAAAAATTAAACCTCTTTTATTGACTCTAGTCTAGGACAGAAATGTGCTATACGGTTAACATAGACTAATTCCAGATTTTACTCTATGTCAACTTCGTTCATTCCGCTGGCAACACCGGCTAACGTCAAACATCGCTCTGTATATTTTTATTTTTATTAACCAATAATTAGTGATTTTTTTCGATATTAATTGCCTAAACTTGCATAAATTCAATCTGAATGAGTAGCTATACCAGTCACAGTGTTATCTCTGTCTGAAAACAACATACCTTCGTGGATCAGGCGGGTTCAGTGCGAGTGTGATTCTACAGTGAATAAGGATAATTTCACCATCTTCACCTTATAATCAGGTTGGCCAAAAACACACTAAACAATACACAGACAGTAAGACACGACACTCGGCATAGCAGCTCTAAACAACTAAATATAATCGTAATTGAACGGTTGGGAATTCAAAGGCAGAATAATTTTCAATGTAAACAAAGAATTGATGACTCATTGAACCAATCATCATCAAGTTCACTAATTTGACAGGATAATATTCGTTCAGTAACTTGACTTGCAATATCTGAATACTAGCGTTTTGGCACAGCGTTTTGAGACTGCGTTCCATTAAGATAAAAGTTAAACAAAAATGGATGATTGCGATAACATTACTTACCGCAAAATTCACCGAACCAGTTCATTAAAAGACTTGACTAGAGATAATTCGGCGCTATTCGACGCGACTATGATGAGTTTACCTAACACGTCTTTGAATATTAGTCAAACAGTACTTGATTTAAACGATAAAATCAAACAATTATCTGTGGATTTGCTTATAGCGCACCAAGAAATTGAGAATCTCAACTCTGAAAACTTTCGCCTAAAATCAGATTTGCAAAAATACCTAAAAGTCATAGACACCTACAAGACTTTAAATAAATCAGAAAACAAAAATGCTACACCACGAACTGGACAGAAAAGCAAAAAAAAACAAAATATATCTACAACGCCAGCTTCAAAGAGTCAACATAAGATGACGTCCCCACTTCGACAAATAATGAATACTACCGACACTCCAAAAACAAAGAAATTAGTTTCAAGTACCCCACAAAATAAAATAATAGAAATCCAGCGAGAGCAAACTAGAACTTGTACTGAAAAAGCAAAAACAATGTCAAATAAAAACACCCCTATACAACAAACTGAGTCGGAAGACAAGACTGCATGCATATCTCAAAGGGACCAATCACTGAAAAAAATAAGATCAAAATTATGCATCATCAGTAGCAACAACACAAACAACGTACTATCACTAGCTAGCCGAAAACACATTTGCTGAAACACGAATATGCCATTATCTTCTGCCTAACAGAGGAGTTAAAAGTCTTTTATGTAATATCAATATGAAATTGGCTGACTACACAAGTGATGACTACTGCATAATTTTCATTGGAGACGAAGACTTTGGAAGCACAACGAATTATCTTGACCTAATTATTTATATTAGAGAGACTTTACTGACTGTTCAACATACTAATGTTATATTATGCCTACCGACTTACAAATGTACCCCTGTTATGGATAACTCACGAATTGAGACTTTTAATAACTTGTTATATCTTGACATTTCATTCATTTCATACTCATAAGTATGCAATACTGTTTGACACTAACCTAGACTTGACATTTGATATTTCCATGTTTAATTATAATGGAAAAATTAACTATTATGGCATGATGAATATATTTGATAATTTGAAATATTATGTTAAAAATACCGTCAATCTGGAATTAATTGATAATGTTTCTCTTAATTTTTTTCGTGGATAAGCCAACCATACTTTATTCAAACATAACTATTTTCCATCAAAATCTATGTGGAATTAGTAAAAAAAAAGATGACCTTGAAATATATGTAGGCGAGTTGTTCAATAAACTCGACTTTTATGTATATCTGAACATTTTTTGAATGACACTCTCGCAAAACAATTTAATTTTATGAATTATAAAATGGGTTCTTATAACACTAGACTCAAAAAGTCTAGGGGAGGTTCTATGATCATAACACTCAAAGATAGAAACGTGGAGGAACTACTAGTTTGTAAAAAATTATATAAAACCGATATTTTCGAAGTTTGTGGAGTCAAGGATATGGAGACAAATTTGTGTGTTGTTTGTTGTTATAGGACTCCTACAAACAGTAATTTTGATGTTTTCATGGATAGGCTTGAACAATTATTACAGCACTTTCTCAATAAATTATGTATAATTTGTGGTGACTTCAATATTGATGTGTTAAAAGATGACTTGAGACATAATTCTTTCTTATCGTTATTAACGTGCTACAATTTCAGGTATTTAATAAATTGTCCCACCTTCATAAGAAATAAATCAGAATCATGCATAGATAATATTTTGACTAACTTACCTGATAGTTTGATAGACGGTACAAATGTTGATCACAATGGGTTATCAGATGGGCACGCGGGACTTTTCTGTACACTACGTCTACAAAGAGTTGAGTTTAAGAATTTGCCAAATTATATCCGTCTTTCCCGAAGAAAATATAATGATGAGAACAAAATTAACTATAGAAAAGAAGTATTACAAACTGATTGGAGCACAGGTATCAACACTTTTATAAGTAAGTTCAAAGAAATACATTCATCTATCTTTAGGAAGTACAAAGCAAAAGTTAATTTTAAAAAGAATGGATGTTCCAAATGGATAACAAAAGGCATAAGGATTGCAAGTAAAATGAAACGTTTCCTAAACGCAGTAGATAAAACCCACTGTGATATTTCGGTTCTTGAATATCGTAAAAGGTTCATCAGAACATATAGAAAAGTGTTAAGTTGTGCAAAAAGAAATGATGTCAGAAAACAAATAGAAATGGCATCAGATTCTAGTAGGATGATTTGGAAAATAGTCAATAGACAGCGCAATGCTGCAAAGAACATTGACAATGAACAGATTGTACTTAGGATTGACGACACGGTAACAAATGGTGCTTTGGATGTGGCTAACATTTTTTCAAAACAGTTCGATAACAACGTCCGCCTAAAAGGATGTGACCAACAATTGGCGATGATATTTCTAACTGAAAGTGTCCCCAGAGTAGAATCTAACATGAATTTTGATGCAGTCACACCCTTGGAAGTGTTCCGCCTTGTTAAAACCATGATAAACAAATCTTCCACTGGCTATGACGAAATTCCCCTGACTATTATAAAAGAAAATATTGATTTATTGGCAACCCCACTCGCATCGTTTTATAATGAGTGTATTGAGGAAGGGCTGTTTACTGATCAGCTTAAAATTGCTCGAGTACTTCCAATTTTCAAGAAAGGTTCAAAAACGGATCCGGGGAATTATAGGCCGATATCCCTGTTACTTGTGCTATCGAAGATCCTTGAGAAAATTATAAAGGATAGACTCTTGAAACACGTTAAAATGCACAGTATCTTGGACCCGTAACAATTTGGGTACCAGCAATCCTTAGGAACCACCGATGCTATTGAGGCTTTAATCGACGAGGTAGTCTGCAATTTAAATAAAAAGCGTAAAGTGGCCGGTATCTTTCTAGATCTTAGCTCTGCCTTCGACACGGTGGACCATGAAATTCTGCTGGCCAAATTGGAACATTATGGTATACGGGAGAACGCCCTGAGGTTATTCATATCCTATATGCATAACAGGCGACAGTACGTAGAGATTAAATCGGTAGAAGACGGAGAACAAAAAATTTACAAATCCAAGCTAGTTACTATGTGTCGTGGTGTTCCTCAGGGATCTGTTCTGGGCCCTATTTTCTTTATTCTATTTCTAAATGATTTGATTGAGTTCATTAAAAAACGTTTTACAGATACAAGTCTAATTATTTTTGCTGATGACACCAATGCAATTGTTTCTGCAGATAACTTAAATAATTTAGAATCTAAAATTAATAGTGTGCTAAAAGCTTTTGAAAACTGGTTTGTAACAAATAACTTGCAACTTAATGCAAATAGAACAAAGTGTATATTATTTAAATCGACGGTCCGGAAGAATGCTGGTATTGAGGCTATTTCTTGTGGTAAAAAAGTGGAAGTAGTTGACCATGTCAAATTCCTCGGTGTTCACGTTGACGCGCTGTTGAACTGGAAGGTAGAGATTTTGTCTTTGACAAAGTCTGTTAGCTCGGCATGCTATGCAATCAGAACTCTGAGGGAAGAACTAACTTTGCCTCAACTCAGAATGGTATACTTTGCTCTAGTGGAATCTAAGATGAGATATAGTATTTAGTTCTGGGGCAACAGTTATAAGTACAATGTCCACTCGGCATTTATAATTCAGAAAAGAGCTTTAAGGACTATGCTACGCTTAAAACAGACAGAATCGTGCAGGGACCATTTCATCAGACTTCGAATTTTAACTGTGCCATGCCTCTATATTCTGGTATTGCTAACCAAACTTGTTAAGAATTTGCACAATATTGAAACAAATGAACAAAAACAAGCTAGAGATAAGACTCGTAGGAAAGACTTACCGAACTTAATCCAACCAAAACTGAACGTGGTTCATCATAGTACACGGTATCAATCTGTCTTTCTCTACAATAAGTTACCTTTAGAATTTAAAAGCATAACTAGCTCAAACCTATTTAAAAATAAATTAAAGACATATTTATTGAGGAAGGCCTATTATAGCATCCACGAATTTATAGATGACATGCGATAATATAATTAGTTGATTCTGAATTTATTATAATGAATGTGGATTATTATTCATATTATTTTTTTTTTTTCTCTTTGGTTAATTTTTATTATGACAATTCTTTTTTAATTTTAATTTGGTATAATTTTGACATTCCATTTTTATTGTAATTTTTTTTTTTTCATTTTGGTTTATTTTTATTGTGACATTTCTTTTTTCATTTAAGTAGGTATAATCTTGACATTCCATTTTTATTTATATTATTTGGTATTAATTCATTAATTAACTGTATTTTAGTGTTTGTATTGTTTATTTGTTTGTTTGTATTATTTGCTAGCGATGTTTTTATTTTATTTTCTACACAATTTATGTTGTTTTGAAATAAATGACTTATGACTTATGACTTCGGAGATAATGGTCAACATTTTAAAATTTTTCGTCAAAAGTCGAAAACCATGAGGACTAAAAAAAATAGATTTAGTAGTTCTTGAAATATCCAGCTGTGACAGACGGACAGACTTAGTCACACCATAAGGATTCCTTTTTACCAATTTGTTACGGACCCCTAAAAATGAATTTATTAACACTTTATTACATAAATATAAGCCTGGCCTAATATAATGGTGTCGACACCACCCAGTAATAAAATTACTTAGTTCTTCAAAAGCTCTGCGCTGTTTAATTAGGTGTGTAGGTACTGAAATCCTTAATTTGTGAAAATTTTACAAAAACTAATCATTCGTACCACAATCCAGTTACCTTTTTAACCATAAAACCGCCGCGAATGTTAACTATCTTAATAATTGAATAATCACGAGCTTAACTTCACCTGAATCCGCAATTCCTTTGTTTGTGGTCCAAGTTACAGAAACCTTTGTCCAAAAACCCAATGCCAAGATTGCTTAGCTTCTAGAGCAGAGGCCCTCAAAATTTTTTCTCGTAGACCACTTGCAATATTTTTCGGTTTCGGATTTCTAACTGTAGTATGAAAAAAAGTTTGTTTACAAAGCCTTCAACAGAATAATAATAGTACACGTAACCGTTTAAGTACTATCGACCTAGATCGGTATGTCCCGAAAAAAAAACCGGCCAAGTGCGAGTCTGACTCGCACATGAAGGGTTCCGTAACATAAACCTTATTTTTATTATTTGTTGTTATAGCTCAACTTAACTCAACTCAACTCAAATCGTATATTTCAAATAAACCATTTACAGGAACTTTTGAATTGTCAAAGTCGGTCAGTGAAAAACATGAAGCTATTTGCACGTTCCAAATGTAGATCTCTATGGAGAAGAACGTGCAAGAAACTCCATGGACACTCTTTTCAACCATGTGATGTATTACAAAAATCTTGTTAACATTATCTTTGATTGCTTCTATATGTGAGGACAATCCAAAGAAAGCAAATTATATTATGTGTGTGGTTATTCCATTAATGGAAAGTCATATTTAAAGTCACGAACTCTGTGCCTATTTTCCCTAATTTTAAAGCAACGATCGCATTTGCATCTCAGACGCAATCTGTCAATGTATGGAATTTGAGGCTTTTTTAGCAAATTGCAGAATTGACCATCTGCTTAAATGAGATACACTTTCGTGGACTCCCGTTTACACCGCTCAGATCTCTTATTATTTTTTTGCTCGTCATCCTCGACCCCAGGGGGTTGATACAGACCACTTTGGGTATCATTTTTGTTGGTTATGAACATTATTATATCACTTCACTCAAGCCAGGTGACTCTAGGCTCCAAGCGCTACCCAAGCCACGTGTCTTTGCTGTTGTTTTCGTGTTTTCTGCCTTTTACTTCTCATTTACTAAAAGGTTATTTTTTTACCCAGAATCTGGGTAATCGAAGTCAGATTGACAGTTGCGAACAATTCCTTAACTGCCTGCGTAGTCGAGTGGTTTAGGCATTTGCCTTGTGACCCGGTGGTCGTGGGTTCGATTCCCACGGGAAAGAATACTTTGTAAAGTTGTTTTCCAATTTGGTTAGGACATTGCAGGCTTGAATCACTTGATTGTCTGATAAAAAAGATGATTCCGTGCTTCGTAAGGCACGTGTAAGCCGGTGGTCCCGGCCGCCAAATGGCGGTCGTCAAATAAACCATGTCAGAGGCTCTTGTCGAGGTTTTGAAACTGGTGTGTGGGGTCGTTAGTCCTTACTGCCCACACGATAAGAAGAAGAATTCCTGGTTATCTATGGAAGGAAAGATCTGATTGATAGAAAGCTACGCTTCCGATTTTATGGGACAAGTAACGCGGGCAAAGCCGTGATGAAAGGTAGACGCTTATATTGTGGACCAAATGCTGTCGTCTTGTTAAAAACAATCTGCCACAAGTCAGATTTATGCAGCTTTTAAAACGTGCGCCAAAACTAGGGATCTTGGCAGACTTGGCATATAACTTGTTATTCTTTGGAACTTTACAGTTTATTGCTGAAGCTGGTACGGGAACGTGTTTAATTGGCACAAGAAAAGTGAGATCTTTTTGTAGATGGGAAATCATCACATGACTTTTCCCGCTCTGGGCGAACCGGGAGGGAGTGTCAGAATAAGATTCTGCTTCTGGGGCTCAATTGTCGTATGCTTTCCAGGGCGGTAATTCTTTCAAAAATATTCAATATAATACAACGACTTAATGCAACGCGGTAGGCCCAGGAGGAGAATGCGTTAGACCGCAGACACGAACGCAGCGGGTGAGGAGCGGCAGTGGCGGCGGCACGGGCTGCGGGCAAGCAGCGACGCGGCGACGCAAACCCGTTCACGAAGCCAGCGGGATGATGATGATCGCGTGGCGCTAGAGCGGCGAGCGTAGTGTTATGTTATGAGAAGTTGCCTATCTATGACTACGTCACTGCAGACACACGGGCACCGCTTGATGGCGCGCGCCGCTTGTACGCCGCTGCCTTCGTGAACAGTTCCATTTAAATCTATGCATTTGAATGCGCCGCGCCCGCGCCGTATCCTTATCGGACGGCGAGCCACTCATTGTTTGCCGTTCACAGGCCCGCGGCTGCGGTGGACAGAAATCACCCTGCCTTTCCCGACGCTTTGGGCGTCTTCTGCTTCAGCCGGGGCGTGAGCATTACCGGATAAGGCAGAGGCCTATGCTCGGCAGTGAGCGAAGCCGGGCTACGAAAAATGATGATGATGGTACTTTTTTCATAGTCTGCATATAAGGAAATATGTATAACTATACTGGGGTCATTAAAATAAAAATGGCAAACACGAGGTGCCAATTGCCTGCTCGTTCTAGTGTTATGAAAGTTTATGAAAGAGCAAAAACTCGTTATATCTGTACTGTTTAAGTTTAAGATAGCTATTCGCCATGTTATCACATTAACTAGTTACTGCCCACGGCTTTTGTCATCTCAGGGGAACGTAGTAAAGATAATTTTAGTAGGTTTTTTTTTTTGGACGGGACCACTCGCTGTTCACCTCTCTACGGGTGGTTACTGCTCAACCGGGCTAGCCTGTGGTGGCCTCAGATGTGTCTCTAAAGCCCCCAGCCAAGGCAAACAAATACTTAATCCTACAACTCTGCTAGCTGGGGGCACTCCCTGTGGGGTACGGGCCTCGGCTCAGCGGCATCGTTATCGGGAGGGTAGCAAGGGACAGGCTGGGTCATGACAATATTATTTAGGGAGTTTAAAGGTAATGGCTCAGCGGCGCGGGCTGGCTCGTTAGGCACTTTTTTTTTCAGTAGGTTTCCTATGGTAAGTATATATATGGTTTGGAGTAGTATAAGTATGGTTTGGATTTAGCTTAGAACCAATTTCATTTTTTTAACGTGTTATTTTAATACTACAGACTTCTTATTGGTTTTCCTGTAATCTTTAGGTATACAACTATTATTTGCATTTATTTTTTTCAAAATTTTAGGCTCAGTTGTTTCGGAGATAAGGGGGACTGGTCATTTTTGGTCTAATTTCTTGAATAACTTCAAAACTATTTATTTTAAAATTATAAAAAAAATATAATTAATACCCTCGCAGTAAGACCTTTCGTTGATATGTAATACGATACAGTTTGAAAAACTTTTTTTTTAATTTTCTCGACCCCCAAAAGTGATCCCCATACTAAAAAATCAAAAATCTTTATTCAAGCAACACGTTCGTGTTTGGGTCACAGAAACCCATATGTGTACCAAATTTCAACAAAATCGGTGTAGTAGATCCCGAGAAAACTGGCTGTGACAGACGGACAGACAGATACCCGAGTGATCCTATAAGGGTTCCGTTTTTTACGGATGTTTGGAACCCTAAAAAGAACTCAATTTCAATTAAACCATTTACAGCACTTTTGATTTTGGACACTTTTCGTCCTGGGCGTATGGTCCCTTGATAATTTTCGACATTCATGCGTCCAAAGCCGCGTGCAAAAGTAATAGTTATTAAAAAGGATAGTCCAGGATAGGAAGTAAGAAAATAAAAGTAGCCAACAATATCTTACCCCTTTTACGTTAACTTCCTTAAAAGTTAAAACTTGTGTTATTTATACTTTTACTAAAACTTTCCCAGTCTCTGGCTGAAAGGCAGCAATAATCGTTATTTTCTTGTTATCGAGTAAGTTTAAAAAGTTGTAAGTGAGCGAAACAATTAGTAAGTTAGAACTTTATGTTTCTAGGAAAGTAGTTTTGGTCTTAGTGTTATGTAATTTTGTTAAAAATGTAGTTTGTTAGAGGGGTAATTGTGGTCGGATATTTTATTGTTGACAAGGTGCCGCCCGCTGCTTTAGCTTTGTTTCGGAAATCATTCCAAGGTAATATACTCCCGAGATAAACCAGTAGTAGTTTACTACACGGACCTTGTAGAAACCAGAACAAATTTCCGTGCGTTCAAGCGATTTTGGTGCTTGGCAAATAGGCTTAACCCAGTTGTATATGTCCCTTGGTGCCTATTGGCCTAGCTCTATTCTGTCTCCTGCTTGATAAGGAGAGAAGTGGAAATTATATTTTTTTTCCTCCTCCTCCGCTATACTTTTCTGATTAATTTCGTTGCAGGATCCAAGACAGTTGAATCGTTTCTCCGGGACTCGTCGGGCTTCATTGGCTCGGCGTTTTTCTGGTGGTCACCACTGTTGATTCTGGCTTTCAGGAGTTGCAATGGTTGGGAATAGAGACGGGCTTGTCCCAAAAAAAAAAAACTCCTGAGATAAAAAAGAGATTTCCAGACTATAATATATCTCTGTAACAAATTTCACCAAGGTCCGTTCAGCCGTTCAAGCGTGATTGAATAACAAACATCCTTACAGGCGTTCATCCATTAAAACTTTGTAATAGTAATAAGAAGTAAGATTGTAAAAGTTGAATTTGTTTGGCATAGGTTATAATATGAATTTTGAACAAAATCAAGATGGCGGTCGCCGTTGGGTAAGTGAAGTAGTATATTCGCGTTATCGTTACGTGGAGTATCAAAATAAATTATTCAACTATTAGGGTTTCGTACCCAGAAGGTAACTAACGAAACCCTATTACTAAGCCTACGCTGTCCGTCCGTCTGTACGTGTGTCAGTTCGTCCGTCCGTCTGTCAGCGGGCTGTATCTCAAGAACCGTAATATATTTCTATTGCCGCTATAATAACAACAAATAATTAAGTTAAATTAAATTAAAATTTCTGGGCTCACATCAAAGAAATGTTTTTTGTTTGTTTGTTTATTTATTTATTATTTACTAGCTTCTGCCAGCGGCTTCGCCCGCATGGTCCTTAGGGAACACACTCCCGGGATAAAAAGTAGCCTATGTCCTTTCTTAGGCTCTAGACTGTCTCTGTGCCAAATTTAATTTAAATCGGTTAAGTAGTTTTGGCGTGTAAGCGCGACATACCAACAGACAGAGTTACTTCCGCATTTATGCACATGGGCGGACTTAATGCAACAAGGCATTCTCTACCTTTGGGTTAAAAGGACTACGCGTACGCTGCGTTTATGGTACGGATTCCTTCGTGTAAGAGTCCGACTCGTACTTAGCCGTTTTTTTTGTTTTCCAGACTACTTATCCCTGCTTACCTCTTAACTTCACACAATGACACATGTATCAACACTCCCCTCATAATTTTCAAAACACTGACACATGTTTTTAAACCCAGAAACGGAAGAGATTTATTTTCAAAATGTTCCTAACGTAGCATGTCCTAGATAGAGCGCCTGCTCAAAGGAACTTTTTCAGATATCTTTTTTTTAAACTTCAAAGCGTTACTAGCTTCGATGGATTCCGTCGAATTTTTTGGCATACCAACTAAGGAATCCACTTAAATCAAATCAAATCAATCAAATCAAATCGTATATTTCAAATAAACCATTTACAGACACTTTTGAATTGTCAAGGTCGCTCAGTCCAAAAAGATGAAGCTATTTGCACGTTCCAAAGCGTAGATCTCTATGGAGAAGAACGTGCAAGAAACTCCACGGACACTCTTTTAAAAATAATAAATTGTTACAAAGTTTTGTTTACATCAAGTTTAAATTATACACTGAAATGGAACGGGAGAAATAAATATAACAGTTTTCGTTCCGCACTTGTAAATCAGTGGTGCTATTCTGAGTATTTTGCGAAGATCTTTGACAGTAAGGGTTATTCAGATGCATGAAAGCCTGACAACTAGCCTTATCAAAAGGTTATCTAGTAACTGGGTTGTGGTGGTTAGATAGACGGTAATCAATCAAGCAATCATCAATATCCTGATATATAAAATTCTTCCGTTACTGACTGATTGAGTAACTGACAGACTACGCACAGCCGAAACTACTGGTCGTAGAAAGCTCAAATTTGGCATGTAAGTTCAAACCTCAACACCATACACTGCGATCGCCAACCCGCCTGCCAAGCGTGGCGATTATGGCAAACCCCCCCATCTTGGGGGAGGCCTATGCCTAGCAGTGGACGTCTTTCGGCTGATATGATGATGATGATGACTTCAAACGTCTATCAAGTGACTGAATACAAAGCGAACACATTTTTTTTTATTTAGTCATCGTAGATTAACAGACTGCCAATTCTACTAATTACAAGCAACCTTCACATTCGCACCTCAGTCGCAATCTGTCAAAAATGTATAAAAAATGAGGTTTATTTTACAGATTGCGACTGATATGCCAATGCGAACGTTGGTTAAAAACATAACACTCCGTTTTTGAGCAGTCGTGTAAAAATTAGTATAATGAGGGCTCCCGTTTTTGAACTCACCAGTTGGCGCCACTGTCGAGTATGGTCCTTAATCATGGCAATAAAGTTATTATTACGCGCATGTAAACAAAGTTAGAAGAAAAAATATGTATGATGCCGTAAACGTGCGATTTAATACAACACAAATGGAAAAAAGAAGGAGATAAATACACATTTCCAACAAAAAAAGAAAGTTCAACGCTGTGGTCGGTAGAAACGTAACTAAATCTGCTATAGTCAGGCTGCTTTAGTAGTAAAATGTTCACAAAAATCGAAACAAATAAGTGAACAAAGTCGAGTCAAAGCCAACCAACAGTGAAATTTGACATTGCGACCACCTTTCGCTACACTAGCGCCTCTAGCGGTGAATTTAAACGCGATAGCCCTCATTGGCTGTCTGTTCGATGATTCGAATTTCGAAGTATCTACTCATCACTTCAAAATTCAGCACTAGCTGATTGTACGAAAAAAACATTTGTGACTGTTCTGTTATGTAATCGTATTACTCCTATCACACACATACAGAGCCTGCTACCACTTTTACATTTTAAGTTCTGAAAGAACTTCATCCAAAGGTTGTCTGGTAGATGTTTTTGTCACCGACTAGACCGCTATTTTACCCATAGCATAAGGATTGTTTGAACGAGTTGTGTAACTTTTTATGCAATACACTACTGTATATTCATCTATAAAGAGTTCAAAAGTCTCAAGTGCTCTTAGTCATCTTTATTAGTGACTAGTGGACGTCACGCGGTTTAAAATATTACTCCCTGATAATGTAGCTATCCATTGCTGAAAGAATTTTTCAAATCGGTCCAGGAGTTTCGGAGCCTATTCATTTCAAACAAACAAACAAATCTTTCCTCTTTATAATATTAGTGTAGATATAACCAGTCATATTTTACAATGTAATTTATTTTGTTACTGGAAAGGGTTTGGTATCATCAAAATAATACATCGTAGTTGCCTGTGGTAACTGGTAACATTCAACAGTTAACAAAGCTACTTGATATACACGCAAAATATTATTTTTTTCACTGAATTGCCAATATTTATTTCTATTGTGTACATTATAACTTTTTAAGCTTATTACATACGAGTTTAGTGTACATAATGATTGTCTACTTAGCACACACACAACATTGTTAAAAAGTAGTTGCAACTGTTGCAAGTTAGCTGGTGTATACCAAACAAATAGCTTTGTTGACTGCAATACAAAATCAACATGTAACTGCGTAAAATTTAATAAATATCTTCAGATCATCCCTTTCAAAACATTACATCCTCCATCCTGTTTTACCTCTTTTTAACAAGCCCATTATTACAACATTTTTAACAAGTAAAAAAATACTTGCTTAATCACATAAGCGATATTCATTCGAATCGGGTAATTGGCTAAAACACGTCTGTATGACTTAATATGAATCATCATCATCATCATAATATCAGCCGAAAGACGTCCACTGCTGGACATAGGTCCAAGCGTCGCCACAACGACCGGTCCTGCGCATCCTGCATCCATTGGCTACCCGCAATCTTCACCAGGTCATCGGTCCACCTTGTGGGAGGCCTTCCAACGTTGCGTCTTCCGGTACGCGGTCGCCACTCCAGAACTTTTTGGCCCCATCGACCATCTTTTCTGCGAGCAATGTGCCCTGCCCACTGCCACTTTAGTTTGGCGATCCTTCGGGCTATGTCGGTAACCTTGGTTTTCTTGCGGATATCATCATTCCTGATTCGATCACGCAAGGAAACTCCAAGCATTGTCCTCTCCATAATATGAATATCAGCCTTTTATTTGGATGGCAAGACATCAAATGGCTCCTTCCGCTCTAGGTGGAGCGGCAGAGAGTGTCAGACTCTTACTGACTGAAACCCATCCGTGTTACTCCAAATACCCTTTGAGTTCGAGGTAACTATTTTTTTTTTGTTTGTGGTGGTTTTGCTCTTGACTCTAGTCTAGGTCAGAGATGACACAGACAAAGTCTACGATGGAGCGAGCTTACCCAGAAGGAGCCTGTTCACTCTAACTTTGAAGAGATTAGGTTTGTAAGCGTTTGGAAACACAGACGCAGGCACAGAGTTCCACTCCTTTGCTGTGCGCATTATAAAAGACGTTTGGAAACGCTTAGTGCGAATTGGTGGAATAGCAACAAGGTAGGGATGGTAAGATGCAGTGCGTCTGGATGTCCGATGGTAGAAGGGGGCCGGTGGGATGAGGTCGTGGAGTTCTTGGGCACACTCATCGAAGTACAATTTCGAACAAATTCCACAACATGTATACTGTGATACAACCTCCTTGGATTTCTCACCCTCCGGAGACCTCCGTCAATTTAATAATAAAAAAAGCTTTAGAAGAATTAGGAATTTAGAATAGGTTCAAATATTGACATACAATTATTGATTTGTTTTTATGTGAGTTCTGCAAAAGTTTTTCTTGAGAGCACCCGCTTAATATAATGATCTCTTAAATCGCTTAAAGTCTTTTTTATTGATATCGATCCCGAGACATTCCAGAAGCCCTAATCGGAACGTCCACAATACTAACCTGCGAATCGAGTTCTTCGTGATATCAATAACCGGTAAGTCAACTCTTCACGTGACCAGAGAGCTGGCTTTTTCCTCGATCAAAGCCTCAGCATTGCCATTCAACTTAGCAATGCGGCTATAGTGGGCACTTTTCCCATTGACAGCGATATTGAAGATTTTTTTGATACCTAATGAATTCTTTCCCTGCCCCTTGTAATATGCACTAATGCACTTGTACAAAATGCTATCATTGCTATCAAATAGATAAACTAAGAAAGAAAGAAAGATGTTTATTTGGGATTCACACAAAAACAGACAAATGTAAAATTCATTAAAACTAACAGTACCTAATAATTAATTATTTAACATTAATTTACTAGCAAAGAACCGTAAAGAACGTACACAAATCGACAAAGACACATCCCTAACCCAAAATAAACCTACAAATCCTCCAAGCCTCTTTCCAACAAGCCCGTAGTTACAATTTATCCTCTCAAGAATTAAAAAAAAAGAAAATACACCCAAATGTTTGTCAGATTTTTCAAGTAAAAATCCCTAGTCATTCGAACCGAGTAATTAGCTAGAACACGTCTATACAACCTCTATACGACTCGATATTAATTCCAGACTGGGCATCGAGTTTTTCGTGACATCTGTAAACGATTAGTCAACTTTTCACATACTTCTGACCACAGAGCCGGTTTTTCTTCGATCAAAGCAACAACATTGCCATTCAACATAGCAGTGCTGCCAGATTTCTAGGCACTTTTCCGATTGACAGAGATATTGAATTCTTTACCTGTCCACTTTTTATAAGCGCTTGTAAATAATAAATTATCTGTTATCATCGATGTAAAGTACATGAATTGTTGAATCTTAGGAAGTATATGACTTGAAAAAGTCACACCAGCCCTGAAATAAAAATTCGTTTATTCAAATTAGGCTGAGAGCCAGCACTTTTTGAACGTCAAGTTTTACAAAAGACAGTCCCCCAAAACGCCCGCCAGTCACCACTTCCTAGTGTTTTAGCTGTGGAGAAGAAGTGGCCAACAAACTCCCCAGCAACACATCTGTCTGTTACGTTTTAAGAACTTGAATCTATATAAAAGTATGCTAAGTAATTAGAGAATCACTTCCTCCAAGTCCTTTCCAACGAGCCCGTAATTACAACATATCCTCCAAAGAATTAACAAGAAAACACACCGAAACCTCTGTCAGATTTTTCAAGCGAATCTTCCAAGTCATTTGAAGCGGATAATTGGCTAAAACACGTCTATACAAGCTCTATACGACTTAATGCTTGTACGTAATCTGTCGTAAGGAAATGACAGACACAGGTGGCGCCGTCGCCAACTGCTAATAGCTTTTAGACAGCTAGATGGCGTAGTGAGGGGGCAGTTTCGATAGTTTTAAAAGCTTTTTATTTCGTTTTAGTGTATTAGTTGAAAGTTGGGGCTTATGACAAAATAATAACGAACAGGTTGATCTTTATGGTTAACATGTAATATAATGGTTTATGGCCGGTATGTAGATGGGTGACCATCTATTCCATATCCCCTTCGTATCTTGGTAAGTCTATAGTGCCGGCTTCATTTGAAACTCTTTAGTCATTTGGTAATTGGCTAAAACATGTCTGTACTAGCTCTATACGACTTAATGCTTGTACGTAATCTATTGTAAGGAAATGACAGACACAGGTGGCTCCGTCGCCAACTGCTAATAGCTTTTAGACAGCTAGATGGCTTAGTGAGGGGGCAGTGCCGACAGTTTTAAAAGCTTTTATTTAGTTTTAGTGTATTAGTTGAAAGTTGCGGCTTATTACACAATAATAACGAACAGGTTGATCTTTATGGTTAACATGCCGCTGGTCCCGGCTTCATTTGAAACTTCCAAGTAATTTGAAGCGGGTGATTGGCTAAAACACGTCTATACAAAAAACTGTTATGAAGCCTTTGTCCAGCACTGTAGCAGTATAGGCTAGTTATAATGTCCGGCTGCGCCTGCGTGAAAGTCGGAAATTAATCCCAAGGGAACATTCTCCCAGTAAAAAAACTATCCTACGTCCCCATCCAGGTCTAAGTTTCTTAATAATGCGTTCCGCCAACGTGAAGAGGTAACACATAGGCGAACAGAGTTACTTTCACATTTATAATTTTATTGTAGTATGGATTTATCATAAGTTTCGACTTGGGATAATCACATACTTTTCACGCGGGCAAAGCCGAGAAAATCATCGGAAAAATTTAAGGTCTCAGAAATAAAATTACCTAAACGCAAAAAGACCTTAATGTGTAGCTTAGTGTCGCATAGTAAAAGTTCCATGTCATAGAAGGCAAGTTGAACCCTACACTAACTAGGCTTTCTAAATACGCTCTAGTGACCTCTTTCCACCCCTTCGTTGTGCTATTTACCTACGTATTAAATGTCCAGTGGAGTTATAAATAAAGATATTTTGTAAAATACTTGATTAACTGGGAATATGGGGAACAGGAAGCTGTTTAAAATTCGTTTTAATTAAAATGCCACTGGACTTTAATCTGATATCAAATTGGTAATGCTACCCACGCAAATTACAAAGCTTCATAAGCTCCAGCCAGGGTGAGAAGCTTCTGTGACTGCCAAAGCGAGCGCGAAGTATCAAAGTTATGAGACCGCTGTTTACGCACATACTGAAATTACTGTAGCGGGGGTCTAGCACAGCCAGGGTTGCGGAATTTGTTCGAAAGAGTCACCGCGGTCCTGGAACGCAAAGGGCATTAGGAGGAACACGGATGGGTTTTAGTCAGTAAGTTTGATGCTCTCTTCTGCTTCGCCCAGAGCGAGAGGAGTCATTTGATGATTTACTGTCCTTTAAAAAAGGTAGTAGTACAACGTAAAGGAGCGGCCTCGCTGGCAAGCAATCGTCTATTGTTTTATCCTGAATAAACACCTCAAGCCTGTACTGCTTGCTACAAGTTGCGATGCACAGTGCCCCCTAAACGCGTCCGCTGTCGCACCCGCACCCGCTCTAGTATGCGGATATGCGGATTCTCTCAAAAGTTTCACAAAAAATGTAGGCCGTAGAGCGTAGTCGATCTATGGCATTGCTTAGCTCTTTGTAATGTACGGTGTCCGTAGCTGATGTAATGGAGGTATTGCGTCTTTAGGTATGTAGGTGAAAGGTTTGTGCTGAGCTCCCTGTTGCAATAAGTGGAGTTTTGCAAATTTTTTTGCCATTTTCTTCGGTAACTGTCGGGTTTCGATTAATAATTTAGTGCGTCTTACAGAATTCCTTGAAAGTTTGTTAATCATTGATGTTATCTATTTATTCACATATTAATTTATTTTTTTATGGTTTTTGTTAGATTAAGATACGAATTAGGACATGGGATACTTTTTATAATCCCGGTAGTAGGTTCCCGGAAATCGACTTCAACTTTCACGGAAGCGAAGCCGCATTGAAACCAAAGATGCTTTTCTACAAACTATGTATAATTTTAACAAAATACTATCTTCACCAGAACAAAACTATTGGATTCAGAATTTTCGAACACTAATAGTACATTTTTCAAAACCAACGTTGAACCCATGACCCTTAGCTTAGCAGTCAAGTTTGCAACCACTAAAATAAACACCGGAAGCAAAAGGTTCAAGCGCTGGTTTTTAGCTTAAACCCTTGACTCCTGTTTAGAAAAGAAAAAAGTAAATAACAGTACATTTAGCAACATTTTATAATAATTATAAAATGTTGCTAAATGTACTAATAGCGGATTACATAATAATTATAAAATCACACATTAACACTATTTTATTTAAAAAAACTGGCCAAGTGCGAGTCGGACTTGCGTGCAAAGTGTTCCGAACGAATTTTATTTTTTTAACATGTAATTTAACACGATAAACTTCTTATAGGTTTACCTGCAATCTTTAGGTAGGTAAAGATCTATTATCTCCATTTTTTTTTTTCAAAATTTTAGGCTCTGTAGTTTCGGAGATAAGCCCCCCCCCCTTATCTCCGAAATGGAATGCTCATTTTTCGCCTAATTTCTTGAATAACTTCAAAACCATTTATTTTAAAATTATTGAAAAAAATATAATTAAAACCCTCACAGTAAGCCTTTTCAAGTAAACATTTTTTTTAATTTTTTAGTTTGACCCCCAAAGGTGACCCCCGTGCAAAAAATTTAATAATTTACGTAACGCGTCCGTGTTTAGGTTATAGAATTCATATGTGTACTAAATTCCAATAGAATCAGTCCAGTGGATCCGGAGAAAACTGGCTGTGACAGACGGACAGACAGACAGACAGACCCGAGTGATCCTATAAGGGTTCCGTTTTTTGTTCGGATTTTTGGAACCCTTAAAAGTCTGTCTCTGTGCCCACTGTACTTGAAGTTTGAAGAAAAACACTCAAAGGAAAATTGAAAAACCCAAAATACTGAGAAGAAATCGTAATCATTCCTTTAATTTAAGAGAAGTTTTCGATATTTTAAATTTAAAATCTATCGACTCTTTCCCCTCCCTATTAGAGATGACATACAGTAATGGCCGCCTGCAACATCTGCTACCAACATTACAACGTGGTTGTCTTTATAGCAGAATTGGTACATGTGATATTTTAATTAGATCACGCGATTATGACTCCTATTCCTTCATGTGTAAGGCGGGGGTTAGGGTAACGGTAATGCGCTTAAGTGCTGAACTTAAAGGGTGCAGGTGTACTATTTTTATAGTTTGTTGTGGGATGGATGCATTAGGTTTTTAGTAGGCTAAAAGGACGCAGAAGAGTAGTTTCATAAATTATTAATATTTAGAGTACTTCTTCTCGCGTCGTGTTTTAGACTAAGTTTTTAGGCTTTAGGTCTTGCTAGTTTTGGAGGAGATCGTGGCTATATAATAGCTGTCGCACGGGTCGATTTTGATGAGGTTATTCCTTGAATAGGTACTAGGCGTTAGCTACCAATCAAAGAAAAGTTATTTATGAAAACTTTTACATAAATAAAAAAAAGTCGTTATTTTTTTCTTTATAGAGATGTACAATCAGAGGTTGTAAGATTTTTTATTTATTTATTTCGTAACAATTGCTTACTATACTAACAGTCTTCACCAAAGCCTATAGTAAGCCAAAAACATAAAATTTATCTTAACAACTAAAAAAATGATTACATGCTTGAATCATCGAACCTTGAGTCCAAGTAAATACGTCAACCTCCGGTTCGTGAGCAATCAGGGCGTTCATCAAACTAACAAGATGGAGTGTTAAAGGTTTTTAAGTAATTATCGTTTTGATAAGCTTATGACAATGATTGTCGCTGAGATTACATAGCGATTTGAATTCGAACGCTTTTTAGTAGGTACTTACGTTGGGCCCATTGATATATAAAAAACCCAAGGATACACACTCAGCATCTCAAAAACGTCCGCAAAAAACAAGCGCAATATGTATAATTGTGCGCAAGTATCAAACAGTCTCGCATCGCTCGCCATACTGCACTGCTTTGTAAAAACAACTTTAAGGCCCTACCTCTGCTTTAGAGCCGTCAAAAGGCTACTTTCTAAAGGATATTCCGCATTAACGGCTGGGTCAAAAGATTGGAAAAAAATATATGTATATAGTAGATTCATAAACAACAATATGAACAATTGTTGTTTTCGTATGACATATAGTTTTGCTGTAAAAAAATATTTAACAAACACGCTATTTTTTGGATATTTCTTCCAAACGGCTTGGAAGTTTAAAAATACTTTTACATGGAAAAATTGCTAGTAAAGTGTACTACAAAGTGAACATTGCTCATGTAAATCAATCAATATTTTGCAAAGAAAATGTTCAATATTGAGTCCCCCATATTTCTAAAGCTCTGTTTGGGCGAAGGCGGCAGTCGTGCGTTAGCACTGAGACAGGGAGGCTGTGTCGCTAGTTGCTCCGCTCGCGCTATCGACCGACTACTCGTATATGAATGTGTTAGTGCAAATATTGACGAACTTTTGTATTAGTGTGCGTTCACAGACTAGCTCTTTGCAGAGGAGCCAGCTTGATTGAGCGCGTGGGCGCATTGTAGCGTTTGGATAATCGAACATTCAAAAGATATCATAATTGTATCAAAACAATACAATTTGTTTTGATACAATTATGATATCTTTTGAATGTTCGATTTGAGTAATTCTAAAAAATAAGTGAATTAAATTACGTAAGAATGACGTTGTCTGCTTTGTCGTATCTATTAATTTTTAAATATAAAAAGTGGCATACAATAATAGTTGAGCATTTGATATCCTTCTTTGTAGCCTTTTCTGTTTGTAGATATTGATGGGTCCTCTAAAATTCGAGTTTATTATTTTATTATATCATCAATCGTTTTTGCAGCGCACGCAAAGGGAGGTAATTTGCAGGGTTCCGTAGTTAAATAAGGATTTACAGCGGTAATTCTTTACAGAGACATGTCTCCAGTGTGTCTTCACTACTGTCACTTAGTCGGTTTTTTTTAACAATCATCGTCATATTTCCTGTTTACAAAATAAACCGATATAAAAGCGTTATCAATTAAACACCTAAAACTTTCACAAGAATCACAGAATCTGAAGTTTTTGAGTTAATGAAATTGCTACAAAATTATTTAGCAGAGCTGAACTATGAAATAGGCTTAAAATTTATTTCATTTACTTTACTTTAGAATGTACTTTTTTTATTTGAAATATTTTTATGAGACTATAAAGTAGTATAGGCAGAAACAAAAAGTAGTAGGTACACTGCATACTCGAAACTCAAGGTCAAACTGTTACCAGTGCACTGGTACCAGTGCACTGGTGACCTCGAGTTTCGAGTATCTTTATATAGATCGTAAGCAGAAAAGACGGAACTGCATTACAAAATTGTTTTTATCTGACCTATATTGTTTTACTTCTGTTTAACCACATTCGTATTAAAAATGAGACCAGTGAATAAAAATATGCGTAACGTATGTATCTATCTAAACTAAAAATCAGCCGTGCAATCGCCATACTATTGTGTAGTCGTAGGCAAAAAAGCCGGCTTGGCGCGCACGTCTGCGTCCTTGCGTAATCTTTGACAATTGTTTTGAGGTAGCGCGTGCACTACGGAAATGTTTGTGTGTGCGGCGCAGATATGAATGTGTGTTCCATATGCTCAAGGTTACTGAGCCTACTATGCACCTTAAGCGATCCGTGTAAGGTTGAATTTGCAAAAAAATTGCGCATCACTCGCCATACTGAACTGCTTTGTAAAAACAACTTTAAGCGATTTGTGTAAGGTTGAATATGCAAAAAAAATTGTGTATAGTAAACAACTCACACATGACACTTGATACATGTCAGTTTTTGACGACAGTTTCGAGTGTTGCATTTGTTCGAGACTGTGCATCTTGGGTTTTTTATATATCAATGGTTGGGTTATATATCAATGGTTGGGCCACATGATTTCTATGCGATTGACTGCATGATAGTTCGGTAGCGTATGTCAATCCCAAACAAATCAAACTTTTCAACAATTTTTGCTGTGGTAGAATTTCAAGGATGGGAAATCATCAAATGACTCCTGCGGACGCTGCAACTCTCTGGTCGGAGCAGAAGGGATTGTTAGACTCTTATTGACTGAAATCCATCCGTGTTCTTCCAAATGCCTTGTGCGTTCCAGGGCCGCGGTGATTCTTACGAACAAATTCCGCAAGGCATGTTGCGGAATTTGTTGGAAATGTTCCTGGCAGACATTGTGTAAGCCTCTTACCTAACAACTCATGCTTAGAAACAAAATACGTTGCTTAACCAAATGATAATAAACAGCGAATCGGTTCTAAGAAATCCAATCTATTTCGAGTAATCGAGAACAATCCGAAGAACAGGAAGCATGTTTAGTAATCAGATAGCTAAGTATGGTTGCCATGGTTACGGTTCATCAAATAACCTCAGGCCTGATAGGGAGCGTGTAGAAACTAACGGTGGCGACACAGAAGTGTCAATGTTAAGTAATTATGCGGCAAAAGTTTCGACTTTGCGCCACCAGATGGCACGGTCCACGCCCAGCACGTTACCCTAATCATGCCTGTCCGTGTCTATTGACGCGAAGTGGGGTAGCGGAGCAGGCGGGCTACTCTCTAAGCCCGAAGTCCATAGTTTCAGGCTTAGTTACGGGCGTAGTCTACTCCGTATCACCGACGGACTTGCGATTAGTCCCGAACCTGAACTAAGAATGAATGACAACACAATTTGACAGTAACTGTCAAATCGTGTTGTAATTAATTCTTAGTGGGTAGGTGACACGGACTAGAATACGCCCGCAACTAAGCCCGAAACTACGGACTGCGAGCTTAGAGAGTAGCCCCCCAGAGCAAGGAAGTAATACGGAGCGGAATTGCGGACTGTGTCAGTCCATTGATGCGGAGCGAGGTAGTGCGGAGCGGAGTTGCGGACTGTGTGGAGCTAGGCCAAGTTGATGCGATGATTAATTTGAGCGGGCGGCTGGTTTTAATATGATATTCCGCTCCGCTTCCCCGCTTCGCCTCCCCGCTCCGCTTCCCCGATCCGCTGCCTCACTCCGCTTCCTGGCTTTGTGTGAATTCCAGTGGACAGTCAGCCTAAAAGGAGCATGTAGGAACGATAGGTATTAATTTCGAATTTACGATGCTTGATGGTACAGTTTTTACCGCGAAGGAGTCTCGGTAGGTATGCTAAGATGGTCACCCATCTACAGAACAACCTCGGCGAGTGTTACTTAACCTTAAAGAGTGGGTCGACCTAAGCGGCTGTTATTATTTGGCTACGAGCTCGTTCAGCTGAAAAAAAATAAGGCAAAAAAATTCTCAAGGCATGTATTTCTTGGCTTAAAGAAAGACTTGTGTAAACTTAGACTATGTACTCTTACGTAAATACGTTTTTTACATAAATCTTCTGAACGTAAAAGGAATAGCAATAAAATATGATAATACCCACTTCGGGACAATCAGACTTAAGTAAAGACAATTGTTACAGAATATGTATCTACATAAACATGTTGGATCGGCAGAAGGTTTACTTATTTTCAAAATTTTTTTAATTACTTTTAAGGCTTTCCGACAGAATGATAAATAATAATTTTAATTTTTTTGAATGACTTCTTATTTTGCGGCATTTTATAATTTTTATAATTTGATTATTTATAATTAAACTTTAAGACAATTTAATAGAAGTTTATGAACAACCTGCATTCCTTTTATGTACTCATGTTTCTACAAATAAATGTCTTGTCTTGACTGCCGATAATAGTTTGACAGCATAAAAGACAGGGCCCGCTAGGGCCAATACCTGCCAGGGTTTCCGGATTTATTCGAAAGAGTCACCGCGGCCCTGGAACGCAAAGGGCATTATGAGGAACACGGATGGGTTTTAGTCAGTAAGAGTCTGACACTCCCTTCTGCTTCACCCAGAGCGGGAGGAGTCATTTGATGATCTCCCATTCTTAAAAAAAAAAAACTAAAAAAAGCGCGCCGTCATATGTACGGCGACCTTAAGGGTGAGATAAACGCGCTTATAAAATTCTCCTGACCGAATTTCGGTAATAGTGGCCATTCTCAACAAAGATTAGTTAAGTACGTAAGAGATAAAATTATTGTTCACAAATATGTGCACTGTGTTGATTTACTCTCAAAGTCAGATGGAACGACAATCCAATGCGATCGGGGAGAGATCAGACGCCGAACTAACGGCTTAAGAGGAACTTTGTGTGTAAAAAGTCATAATTCGAGGATTGGCTCTCGCCTGTTTCCTCCTCCAATATTGGACGGATTTAAAAGATGCTTCACAAACTGAATAAGAAGGATGTTTACTGTGTCCCTATGTTTTTTTTTTCATGAATAGTTGCCAAATTTGTACATTATGGTTGACAGCGATTTATCGGACAATTTTGAGCATTTTGTGAGCGTTCTAGTGGTTATACAGTTTATATATCATCAAAAATGAAAACATAGGGACACAGTAAATATCCTTCTTATTCAGTTTATGAAATATCTCTCAAATCGGTCTAATATTGGAGGAGAAAACAGACGAGAGCCATACCTCGAATTATGACTTTTTACATACAAAGTCTCGCTGCCAATGTTTCCTTTTAAAGTGCTTTCCTAGACACGTAGGTAAGATACCACCGACATCCAAACTCCAGGTTGCTACTGAGAAATTCCTCAAGGAACACATGCGCATTATTATCGGTCGACAATATCGGACGCGTTATTGCGATGATACGTCCCGATATCTTTCAACACAGCTACGTTTCTATCGTCCGATATTTCTAACTGTTACTGTTAATATCCATATTATAGCAAGAATATCAGGATACTCGTAAAGCTGTATAAACATTCGTAAAACAATGGTTAGTGTTTAAGGTGGCTTAAGTAACAGAGGAACGGATAAAGAGAGTTACTTTTATATTCATTTAAAGTAATGGTCGCCAGAAGTCAAAATTCGACCATATTTTATATTCTGTACTCCTTCTCCACATAAAAACTGTGTCAAACATACTCCTGCGCGTAATTTACTTAAAAAGGGGAAAAAAAATTTGCCGCATGTATTAAAATATAGATAGCTTTAGGCTGCCTGTCCATTAGGTCTTTCCCAACTGTATTGGGGTCGGTAGCCAGTCAAGCTGGATTAAGCTGAATACCAGTATTTTACGTGAAGCAGCTACCGAGACTGCCGCAACCTATTAACAGGGTAACACGATAGTTCTCAGCAAGACTGGAGTCAGATATACTGGCTTTTGACAATCCGTAACGACCAAAGATCTGCAAATGACAGCCGGGACCAACGGCTTAACGTGCTTTCCGAGGCACGAAGGAAACTCAGTATGTTAAGGTGGCCATCCACAACCTCGTCAAGCGTTGCGTAACCTTGAAGATCGACCGAAGCGGCTGTTATTCTTTAGCCACGATCTCCTCAAAAGAACTTTACCTTCTGCAATGTTCCTATTCTATGTCCGCTTCAAAGCGAGAGCTACAAAGATGATCCCTCATTCTCCGTACCCAAGGGTGTATAAATATAGAATTGTTACAAGTACCCTCTAATACGGATTGCCGATGTGAAACCGAGTGGAAAGCGATGCGATTCTCAAACGGAATCCATATGGGACTGATTGCGATGTTGATGTTCATTTGTTAAATTAATAGAATGGGAGAATTTGTGATCGTCGATTGTTTGAATTGTTGGAACAGCGTGTTCGAAAGAGGTTTGAACGTTCTTTTATTGATGCTGGGGTGGACCGATATCTGAATAGGGTACCCAATTTGACTAGATTTATTTTACTGCATTTCTCGAAACCTAAAGAACAGATACGACGCAGTATTTAAGTCAAGAGTGAATAGGTTACTTCTAGGCAAGCGTGCTCCATCTTCGACCACATCATCGCTTACCATCAGGTGAGATAGTGGTCAAACGCGAGCCTATAAATTGTAGAAAAAAAAGTTCCTTATCGCGCGTTGCGAAAGGCTAGACGGAAAAAATTGAGACCAAAAGTTGTAACGACACTTTTTGCTATAGTTGTAAGCCGTGCGGCGTGCGGGTGTTTCTCCGTCTGTCTCTCTCTCTCTCTCTCTCTCTCTCTCTCTCGTAGAAAGCAAGCCAGTTATTTTGACAAGCCAGTGATTACTAAAATTGAGCCTACTGATTAAGTTTATATTACATTATGTTTGTAAATATCAAAGTTAATTATATAAATAAATATAATTATTATAACTTAAAATAATAAAATTAATAATTTTTAAGTAATTAACTTTTTTGATTATATTTTTTTTTATTTTTTTTTATTATTATTTTACTATTTTTTTTTTACAATTCTTTCACTAATTAATCGAAAGGAACTTCGTTCCATCCGGGTGTACCTTGACACATTTCAAGTTTAAAAAAAAAATCGTTCACAACTAAGTAGTTGTGAGCGTTTTAAAATCTATGATAAACAGAGACAGCACTAATGGCGTGTGACGTAACTGAAAAGTATCGCCATAGAAAATTTGCATTATCACCAACAAAAATTTGCGAGACAAGGATAAAATAAAATCAAATAAGCACTCATTCAAATTCTTTAATTATTTTTGATAGTAGTCAAATACCCTGTTCAGGTATTTTGAAAATACCAAATACTACTTAGCAGATTCTTTATTCAATACTTTCCATAGAGGATTTGAATTTTCGAATCCGCACTTGCTAATCGTATGCTTACATAATCCTGAACTAATCATATACTTACATATTTGCAATAAAATGCACAAAACCTGAAATCTCATTGTTTGTGTTTCACATTAATGTCGATCCTTACAATCAACATAATCACGTGTCCAAATTCGCATACTAAATATTAAAAACCCACTCGACCACAAAAAATTATCGCAAACATTCTAAATTCAAATTCCAACTGTACTGAAACTATAGCTTCATCAAATTCTAGGAACGGGGTGAATGATACACCCGTAGTACGACGACCAACCACCCTCAGTTTGCCGCGAATCGTGTCCGCAAGCGGACGTGTGCTCTCCCGAAAGCGAGAACCCGCGAACTAAACTACGCGACTTACAAAAAAAAAACATTTTTATCTTCTTTATGTGACAGTGTGTTTATGAAAATGGAACCGTATTCTTTGCGTTACGAACTTTTTTAATGTAAGTTTTTTTTTTTAATTAAGAAGTGTTTTTCGAAATGGATTTGAATTTTTGGAGGCGTCTTCTTTTATTTTTAATTGGTGAGTATATTTAATCATTTTTCCTTCTACATTTTTATGGCCAGTTTTTCCGTGTTTCACTTTAAGATTGCCATTTTCTTAAGTGTTTTTCCTCACTCCATGTTACGTTGAAATTAAATTATTTCCTGTCAGATTACCGGAGCGAAATAATTATAACGCTTTCTTTGTTTTTTTTTTTGAGAATATTACAATAATAAAGCCTTAATAAAGCTTAACAATACGTTTTCAAAGCAGGACAGATTAAATTGATTTTATTATTATTTTTCCGGGAAAACACTCCAACGCTCTGAAGCTTTGAAAAAGCTGATTTAATGTTGTATTAATGGTACCATTTTTAAATACTTACACCATTTTATTGTTTTCATATTCTATCTTTATTACGGTAGTCGCCAGATAAATGTGCAATAACGATCACTGACCCACATACATTTATTGAATTATATCAAAAACTCTAGATTAGAGTAAAACTCTAGCTAGAGACAGAATAGTCTGGAAACGAATGGAGGAGGCTTTCACCGTTATTCCTAACGGTCCTTGTACATAATATACTAAATAACTATACCTAATCAAGAAAAGTATTATAACAAACATTATGCACTAAGACTTAAATTTGTGAAACTAATTAATGCAAACAAACCTATCATATTCTACCTAGGCTAGAGTCAAGAGGAAACCCATCACAAATATTTTATTTTATTTTTATATCAAAAACAGAAATAAAAACATAAAGCTGTCCTGAATCGACTTCCGTCGACATATTTTACATTCTTTACTAATTAAAAACAGTTCATAATTACAAGTTCGGGTATCTAAGAAGGGATATTAGGGAAAATTCAGTGTACTTCATTACAAGTTTATCTGGCACCTAAAGTGCTTAAATTTACTTAAGTAAGTAAAAAACTTTTAAAATAACTATTACAACTAAATTGATGTGTTAAAATACCTACGTGTTACCTATTTAATACTTCTTATATCACATACATACTACAGATCAACTAGCACGGGCAAAAACATTACCGTACTGAAGGATCACAAAACTATTTCCCACATAATCCGACCTATTACGAAATAAATCCACCAAACCTTTTTCCGTAATACGAAAATCGGCTCCATTCCCTTTCCTATCCAGAAATAAAAACAAAGAAAAAAAAATAACGAAAACCCATTTTTGTCGAATAAAACTCTTGAACAATCTTGACACTTTTCTATTTTCACCAACATTCGACGGACTTTGAAACGGAATGTCCATTGAACCGTGTATTGGAAACTCGTCGAGGGTTCCGTACTTCAAAATACTTTTTTTTAAAGCTCTTTTTCGTTTGCAAAAAGTTAACGGTCTTTACCTCCAAATCTCAAGACTGGAATTAAGGAAATCGCTATCATTACAAATTGTAAGACAAACTCCTCCGCCGTGCCTCTCAGAATTTCTGAAAAAAAAAAACTACTGAACAGATTTTGTATGGTTTTCGCCAATGAACGACAGGTTATTCGAAGGTTTAGGTGCATAATTAACAATGGTTTTGTGTAAAGATGTCGGAAATAATATTGCCGGTTCCATGCGAATCCGTGGCGGGTTCTAGTTTATAAATTAACAATTAATAACATAGTATCAGCATCAGGTCTGTATACTCCGAACAAGGTTCAATTTGGCACTTACTCTTAAGTTAAACGTAATAGTATAAACATTAATCTGAAGAGGAAGCAATTTATTTATGATAAATGATATTTATTTTGCAAATAGGTTACAAGTAACTCTTTTACACGTAATTTTTTTTTGTCATACTTATTAATCTAGATGAGGCCGGTGTTTCCTAACTGACTACCCTAAGAAGAAACACCGAAACAAGCTCAGAGGTCATAGTATCTTTTGAAGTCCATACAATCGCCAATAACATCTGAAAACCATGTATGTAGGTTAACGTCTGAGGTGGCCTTTTGAGGAAAGCACCACGCAGGTTTGAGTGGGCTTGTCCAGACAGTGCAAGCATTTGTCATTTAACTATACCTATTTGTTATGTAAACACAAGAACTATATGCTATAGAACTACTTCCAGTCAAGCGTGCTCCATCGTCGACCACGTCATCCCTTTCTATCAGTTGTGATTGTGGTCGAACACTAGACTTTCAGTAATAAAAAGATAACTAGCAAAAGACGACCATTGCTAATCATAGCTCTAACATAGAAAAGCTTATTCAAATCCTTTCCAAATAGTGCCTGTTCTACTTTAACATTATACATAGATCAAAGAATTAAGAATCCCCGTTAATATCTTACTAAGACGCAAGTTCAAATTCAATAGAGTTAGCTGAAAGTTCTTGTAAATACGTTCGGGCCACAATTAACTTAGAACCGAGTTTTCAATCGTCAAATAACTTTTATCAAACGAATAATTTTACGAAAATATGTCAACCAGACTTAAAAAAAAGTTATCTGAAAGTTGGATAAACGGCTCTTAGTCAAATAAATGATTATAATTTAATGTGTTGTCTACACTAATATTATAAAGAGGAAAGATTTGTTTGTTTGTTTGTTTGAATTGAATAGGCTCCGAAACTACTGGACCGATTTGAAAAATTCTTTCAGCATTGGATAGCTACATTATCAGGGAGTTACATAGGCTATATATTATCCCCGTATTCCCACGGGAACGGGAACTACGCGGGTGAAACCGCGTGACGTCCACTAGTGGTAAATAATTAAATTAAAATCTTAAACTGTTATAAGTTATTATACGACAATAAACAATTATGTTGGTATCATACTATTGTAGTCTTTGGTTGGTATGGTTCCATTATTCCTATTTCGTAACAAAACCCTAAAAAACTTATCTAGAACCTTCAAAACGCGAAAAAAATAACTATAAATGTTTATTGTTATTGTGTACAATTCTCTGGCCGCCAGTGTAAGCCGTGAATGATATTCATGGCCCGCGGGAGCGATTCGGCTAAACATTGCCTAAACGTCTGTGGCGCTATAAAATCTTTTGAAGCGCTCGAGCGCTGTATGGACAAAAATGTATGTAAATGTTTGTAATTTCTTTATGAAGTGTTGTCCTCAGATGTACACAAAGATTTAGGCGCTTTTGTGCTGTATGGGAAGATGCGTATAAAATGGCTGTCATTTGTTTCAAAAGTGGATGAACGCCAGTCGCCATTTTTTTTTTCAACATTGTCTATTCCTTTATTCAAATGATCGAATCTTTTATATCAAAGACTAAAAAAAGGTTTAATATTACTGCAAATTGGGTCGGGGTCCTCTCGGGTTCTATTATGTTTTATTGGATATTTGGCGCGAGAAATAATAAAATGGCCGCTTTGGTTTAATGGGTACATTGGTCACCAGCGCATCTTCTTAGCGAAGCGTACAGAATTTGATACCTGGGTTGGATAAAAACGTCTTTGCTGGTTTTTTTCTACTGGGAAATTCTCAGTAACAGCACGGAGTCCAGATTTTTGTCAGTACTCAGAACACTTTTTGTCTTGAGAGTATGTTTCCTTCGGATGATTCTCGACTTTCATACGGACTGTGTGGAGCCGCTAGTGGCTGTTAACCATTATATATCACTACATAGTATAAAACAAAGTCGCTTTCTCTGTCCCTATATCCCTATATATGCTTAAATCTTTAAAACTACGCAACGGATTTTGATGCGGTTTTTTTTAATAGATACAGTGATTGAAGAGGCAGTTTTATATGTATAATAACATCCATTAAATAGTGGAGAAATACTGTTATTTTTGAGGTTTCTAATGTAATGTCGTAAATAATTACATTTTATGACGCAGACGAAGTTGCGCGGGTCAGTTAGTAAGTATAGTACCTACAGAACAAAGTCGCTTCCCGCTGTATGTGTCTATGTATGATTAGATCTTTAAAACTACATAACGGATTTTGATGCAGGTTTTTAAGAGATAAAATGATTCAAGGAGAAGGTTTATATGTATAACACAATGTAATAAAGTTTTTGATAGGAGAGAAAAATCAATATTTCGTGATCAAGTCATCAAAAATATTGATTTCCGGGAGCTTTCATAGCGTACGCTGGCTAATACATACAAGACATACAAGATAATTATGTTCTAAAGAATTGTAGTTCTTATAAAAAGCTAGAGAAAATTCCGCGATGGCATATGTTTATTTCCTGAAGTAGACTCACAGTAACTATTTTTATCTGTTAAAATTTTATTAAAACTATGACGTAGTTTGAAAAGCCGTTTTCCCCTATACAGTATTAATCCTTATCCAAAAAAGTGTATTCATTATCTTGACAATTTAATATACTAAGATTAAAAATGTCTTTTACAGTATTATCATTTAAATGAATAACTTAGAAGATATCACAGAATTAAAATTACGTGCGATTGAAAATATCATTCACAGCGAAACATAAATGGCACTGCAGTGTAACAGTTGGTCACTCTAACCATTTTCATCTTTTAAGTTTTGTGTAAAAAGTAATGCATTATTTTAGAAACTTATTTAAGGTGTGATTTTATATCTTCAATATCTATTTTAGAACGTGTTTACCCTGAACACTATTCAAGTTAAATGAATATCTTAGGAGTAACTGCAACTGCCGGAGTCGCGGGACTGTCTAAACAGAGTACCGGGGCCCTGGAACGCAAAGCTCAACCGAAAGAACAGGGTGGTTTTTAGTCAGTAAGTCTGACAGTCCCTTGCGCTCCACCCAGGGCTAGATGGTCCAAAAAAAAATAAAATTATCTATACTAATATGTAAAGCTGAAGAGTTTGTTTGTTTGCTTGAACGCGCTAATCTTAGGAACTACTGGTCCAATTTGAAAAATTCTTTCAGTGTTAGATAGCCCATTTATCGAGGAAGGCTACTGGCTATCATCACGCTAAGACCAATAGGAGCTGAGCAGTAATGTGACGCAGACGATGTTGCGTGGGTCAGCTAGTCTACACTAATATTATAAAGAGGAAAGATTTGTTTGTTTGTTTGTTTGAATTGAATAGGCTCCGAAACTACTGGACCGATTTGAAAAATTCTTTTAGCATTGGATAGCTACATTATCAGGGAGTAACATAGGCTATATATTATCCCCGTACTCCCACGGGAACGGGAACTACGCGGGTGAAACCGCGTGACGTCCACTAGTCGTAAAATAAAGGCAACCGCGTTACAAAATAATTTTACAGTAAGCGCATTTCTTTTTTTGTTCTAAACTGGTCCCGAGCGAAGCTGGAGCGGGTCGCTAGTAGGGTATATTTCGTAATTGAAAATCTCTTGTAGGCCTGCCGGCTTATAAGAGGAGGCCTTCAGCAAAAGGGCAGTCAGTTATAACCAACTTCAAAAAATGTTTTTACATTATAATCTACTTGAAAATTCCGCTCATCTCTTGTTTGTTTGTTCCTTGATCGCATCTCAAGGAAGTAATGAAAATTTTGCATTAGGGAGTAATAGGGTAAATTGAAGGGGCATAAGCAAAAATTGGGGCAAAAATATCTAAATTATTTTTTTTTGGGTCACACCTACTCATTTTTTGTTTTCACGAACAAAAAGTTTGCTCTTTGTTGCTACTTCCAGCTGAATCTGCAAAAATGCCAATGCAAACTTACCTATTGAAGATTGATATATTTACGTCCATCTTAACAGACACTGCCTAAGTAAAACGCTTACTATAGAACTTTCAACGCTCAACTCAGCAAAAGTTGAAAATCCAGCAGTGCAATAACACTTAGTTGCCATCAAGTGTACGTGAAAACGTCCATTCATTATCTTTTCATAGGAAAGAGATACTTACATTTTTAGGGTTCCAAACAAAAAACGGAACCACTTATGGATTCACTCGGGTGTCTGTCTGTCTGTTCGTCTGTCACAGCCAGTTTTCTTCGGATCCACTGGACCAATTCTGTTTTGTAAATTTGGTACAAATGGACTTTTGTGACCCAAACACGGACGCGTTACGTAAATCATATTTTTTTAGTAAAGGGGTCACTTTTAGGGGTCAAACCAGAAAATGTAAAAAAAATAAGTTTTTTTGAACAATATTATTTGACATATCAAATGAAAGTGCTTACTGCGAGGGTTTTTATTATATATTTTTTTTATAATTATATCCGAAACTACTGAGCCTAAAATTTTGGAAAAAATGGAGATAACAGATCTTTACCTAAAGATTACAGGAAAACCTATAAGAAGTCTATAGTGTTAAAATAACACGTTAAATAAAAAAATTAGTTTAAAAAACTGTAACCCGACTACAGAAAAATAAAAGTGATCTGAAAAGTATGAAACAAGAAAATATTTCAGAAACTAATCAAGAGAGGTACAAAAATGGTGAAAGTAAAGCCGTGGTCGCATGCCTGTATATCATGTGGGTGCCTGGCACACCTATAAAACTATAAAGGCATGCGACCACGGCTTTACTTTCACCATTTTTGTACCTCTCTTGATTAGTTTCTGAAATATTTTCTTGTTTCATACTTTTCAGATCACTTTTATTTTTCTGTAGTCGGGTTACAGTTTTTTAAACTAATTTTTTTATTTTATACTTTTCCGTTTTAGAAGTCGTTTCTATTTACCTATAACTACACGTCGCTATCATTTTAATTATGTACAACTTAGTATGCTCGTGACTTTGTTCACGTGGATATGGGCGAAAAAATGTGATGGTGATGCATAGATAAGATGTAAAAATTTCTTTAATTCTTTCTTGCTGTTTTCTGCATTTGGGGGTGACACTCAACCGTTCGTTGACTTTTTTGTTATGGTCCGGTGTCACCCTTTAACAGGGTACAATGAAACCTGTCCGAGATGAGGTGTAAAAAGTTTCGAAACTTGGTTGGTGATTTCCGTCATCGCGCAACGCATAAATATTTCGGGGTGCCCCAGGTGTCACCCATGCTAGCTACGCCACTGTTGCTGAAATCGGTCTATGGATGGTTGATTGATACCAAGACTCTTGCGTGCCTCGGAAAGTACTTAAATCCGTTGGTCCCGCCTGTTATTTGTAGACTTTTGACAGTCGCTACGGATTGTCAGAAGCCAGAAAATCTGACACCGGTCTGGCCAAAAAGTACCGGATCACCCAGTTATTGGGGTGTGGTATTCAGCAGGATCCAGCTTGTCTGGATGCCGGACCCAATATATTTGAGAAAAGGTTGGACAGATGATGAAGATTTAGAACATAGATAGAAAACCAACACTTTATGTCTTGTCTTAAAACTCAAAACTTTGTCTTGTCTTAAAAGTCGCGACGAACCTATCACGGGGCTTTGCCCCTCACCACGGATGATAAGCCATTAAATTAAATTAAATAAAACTTTATTTTCAGACCACAGTCCATAATTTCGTTAGTATTTTGGTGTTAGTAACAATGGTGCCTACGTAAGTAGGTTAGTATTGTTAGTTTACATATAAAAGATTTATTTATTTGATTATACCTTTGACTGTGTTAAGGCCTGCGGGTGACCTAATGTTGCCAGGTTTCCGCATAAAACCGGAATTTGATTTTCACTGAAATTAAATGAGTCAAAGTTCATTAATATACAGTATGTTAAAGAACTCTGACTCATTTAATTTTGTTTATCTATTATAAGTTAAAACGGTTTAATGTTGCTACTGGTCACAAAGTCTGGATTTACTTGCTACTTAATATTAGTCATTAACATCAGGAGACTGTTCGCAAAATTTGCGCTTTAACGTAGAGTTGGGGATGCCAATCCGACTTATAAACATACATACTTATTATTATTATTATTTTAAAGATACAAAATCATAAGTAACATAAGTTGTCAGACTTTTCATCCCATTTAATACGGCTAATTATCAATAATGATATCTGAGAATCTCGGGGCTAAATGATAAAAGCCACGCGAGTCGATCTTCTCGGTTAAACAACGCATGCTAAGACTCCTCCGTGCCTAGGAAAGCAAGTTAAGCCGTTGGTCCCGCCTGTTATTTGTAGATTTTTGGCAGACGTTACGGATGGTCAGAAGTCAGAATATCTGACACCAGGTCGGCCAAGAAGTACCGCGTTACCCTGTTTCTCGGTTGTGGAGAGCTGCCGCATCACGTAAATTACTGGTATTGAGCTGCGGAACGCTGGGAAAAGGCTGAATAGATATTATATGTACATATCTATCGGCTGGTCCCTGCGACTTTCCAGTTTTAAGACCTGGAAAACTTATACGGGTCTAACTTTTAACAGCTTTAGCTTATTATAAGTTAGGTTACATGTGTTAGCAGACATTGGCGAAGGTCCTTCTTCCGTGAAGAACACCGCTAAATTGAGAACAAGTTAAGAATGCTATCCATCGACCCTGCAGTTGATCTAGCAAAATATCAATTCGGTTACATATATCGATAAATCCCTAACGATAAGATAAGAAAATGCTTACTTTTCTTTTGCTACATATCAAAAGTTTCACAAATAACTCCACACCATGTAATGTGTTATTTCCATGAACTGGTAGTACTATTTTTGTTCAATAGATGGCGTTACGTGTGTGTATTTGCTTTATGTAATGAAAATTAATGTTAAATTCACATATCTTTTGATAGAGCGAACCGATTCGGATGAAACAAAACCTTAATTTTGTACTTTGAGTTACAAAATTACAATTGATAAAAGTTATCTGCATTCGTTTTATACTTTCCACGAGTTTTGAACAACTAAACAGACAAACAGTGACAAAATTAAATGCTGGAAAAGGTACTGTTAGTACCTATTCCTGGCTATTTTATTTTAATGTACAACAACGACTCTTCTACAGATTCTACATAGACACTTATTCAGTAATACTCACTGTCGCTTGTTTGTTAACAATTATATTTATACACATTTATTTACTTAGACAATTCAAGATATGTACATGTTTGTAAAGTGCTCCTTAAGACCTTTCTTTTGATACCAAACATTTTAAATGAAAAGAAAATGTCTACGTAGCCTATGTCACCCGCAAAGTTCTTACAAATCTATTGATACCTTATTCATCACAATCAGTTCAGCGGTTTAGTTAGACGCTGGAGTGGAACATACACATATACATACATACATACATAGACAGCTAAAATCATAACCCTTCCTTTTGGATTTGCCGTAGTCGGGTAAAAAACAAACGAAACCTGTTGACTGCCGACTAGGTGTCGTGTAAATGCGACACTGACTGAAATAACGGCGCCGCAGCGCACCTGCAGTATACAACATATATTTATACACATTGCGTATGAGTTGCTATCACTTTTTGGGCAGGCACACACTCGACGAATTTAAGCATTTTTAGCTATGAAACACAGTGAGAGGCCCATTTTACGGGTCGAGGGGTTGCCAAGAGCAGGGTTGTGACCGCTCACCACGTCCCATTACGGGGACGAAGCGACATCAGAGACGAAAGCATGGCGTGATTTATGTCGACACTAACACCATCTATCGAGCTTCAAAATCCGAAACATAAATATTTCGCTTTATGTATTTTTCTTCTAACGAGTGGCATAACAAATCGTAAAGATTTCAAAGATTTGATTAACTTCGCGTTGGTATCGCTTTGATCATTTTTTTCATTAAATTGTACAGCCACGTCGCGCAAAGTACAGGCTCGCTTTTACTTGTTTGTTAGCAATTTAAACATATACGTTTACTTAGACAATATGATATACATACATATTTGTAATGTGCACATCAAGATCTTTCTTTTGATACCAAACATGTCACAATTATCTGAAATTTATTTTTTTCGTGGACAGAAATTTACGTGCCAACTCCATCATAATACATTTAGGAATAATTTATATAGCCTATGTCACCCGGAACGTTTTCAAGAATCTATTGATACCTCAATCATAAAAATCGGCTCAGTGGTTTAGGCGCAAGAGTGGAACATAGTTATATACATACATACATACATAGACTGCTAAAATCATTACCCTTCCTTTTGGCTTTGCCGTAGTCGGGTAAAAAAGAAATTTGTTCGGAACCCTTAGCTTGCGAGTCCGACTTGCACTTGGCCAGTGTTTTTTTTTTAATTGATTGCATTCCATAATCTACACTAATATTATAAAGAGGAAAGATTTGTTTGTTTGTTTGTATGTTTGTTTGTTTGTTTGAATTGAATAGGCTCCGAAACTAATGGACCGATTTGAAAAATTCTTTTAGCATTGGATAGCTACATTATCAGGGAGTAACATAGGCTATATATTATCCCCATATTCCCACGGGAACGGGAACTACGCGGGTGAAACCGCGTGACATCCACTAGTGATATATAAGATTTAAAATATAAAGGCTTATGTACATTTATGAGCCATGTTTAGCACAAAGCAACATATTACAAATATTTTCCATGCTATTATCTATTGTAAAACTTTTCTTTTCAAAGCACCTACCCAATTTTACCCCAAAAAAGTTAACCAAAGAATTCAAAGTCATCGTACAATCCTTTAAAAAACTATCCCCACACTCTTCAAAATCCCTTTGTATCCCAACTCCAGGTAGGTAGGAGCGCTTAGAAGCCTCAAAGGCCTTTCTGAATGCCGTTATCTAGGTTACATCTCTCTACCTCATTGAAAAGTGCACTGAGAAGCCCTACTCTTAAAAGCGTCTCGCGTTTGAAGCCAAATAACGGAGCCTCTTTAAAAATTGAAGTCGGATCCCCGAATCCGGCTTTCTTGGAGGAAAAGTTTATAGTTTGAGTTGGTTTGTCAGCTTATTTGAAGCTGGGTTTAGTTAGGTTAGTGTTTTTTGAGGGTTCCGAAGCCCTGCAGGAAAAAACGGAACTCTTGAAGCACTCACTCGGTTGTCTGTCTGTTCGTCGGTCACAGCCGATTTTTTCCGAGTCTACTAGACCGATTCAGTTGAAATTTTGTAGGTACACATTTAACCTTCTGTGACTCGAATACGGACCCGTAACAAAAATAAAGATTTTTTGAAAACGCTTTTTATTTTTTCTTTTCTTTTCTTATAAATAAAAAAAAGTATTTCCAACTGTACCCGGTGACATATCAAAATAATATATATATAAATATATATATATATATATATATATATATATATTTACTATTTATAGGCGCGCGTTTGACCACTATCTCACCTGATGGTAAGCGATGATGTGGTCGAAGATGGAGCACGCTTGCCTAGAAGTAACCTATTCACTCTTGATTTAAAGACTCCCAGGTTGTAGCTATCAGGAAACACAGACTCCGGCAGGGAATTCCACTCCTTAGCTGTACGCACTATGAATGTGTTCCCAAAACGTTTAGTGCGTGTGGGTGGGATGGCTACCATGTACCGGTGGCGCATCGCCGTTCGTCTTGTGTCTTGTGTCCGATGATGGAACGGGCTTGGCGGAATTAAATTATGTAATTCCGTCGCACTTTCCCCAAAATGCAACCGGTAGAAAACCGACAGGCTAGCGACTCGTCGCCGATGCTCAAGACTTAGGAGCTTCGTCGCGACGAGCCTATCATTGCCGATGATCCTCTTGGCTCGTTTCTCAATTGACTCAAGGGCGTCAAGCTGGTATCTGGCAGATCCGTCCCAAAGATGAGGGCAGTACACATACACGATATATATGCCAATAAGAAAGATAGTAACTTAAAAATAGATGAAAATTTACTACCCCTTATTTCCAACACTAAAGAGCCTAAAATGAACAAAAATAAATAAATAATAGTCTTCTATTTCATAGACTCGCAAGATGGGTCTAAAAAGATAGTTCAAAACTGTTTCTAAAAAATATATAGAATAGTGAAAATTATCCATCACTTACTTTGTTTCCCAAATTGTAATCACGTCTCTAAAAAATAAGTCTTGTTCCATTATACATTTGAAAGAGCTTCAACGTTATCTTTTTACCTTCAACCAATTAGACGTCCGCTTTACTGAATTATTTTAAAGCGGCCTGACGAAGCCTTTTGAATCCCATTTAATTTTCTTCTCCTTTTCTATAAATAGAATAAAATATCTTTTTGTAAACAAAATCGTTGAGGATTATTTCTTACACAAAATAAAATTTGATGTGCTCTAAAACGGTCAGGGGTACAATGATATATTAAAAAGATTTGATGATTCAGGTCATCATCATCATATCAGCCGAAAGACGTCCACTGCTGGACATAGGCCTCCCCCATGCGTCGCCACAACGACCGGTCCTGCACGTCTCGCATCCATCGGCTACCCGCGACCTTCACCAGCTAGTCTATTCTGTAAACAACTAATTCGATATCGAGCTTCACCTGAGTGACAAAACTCACAAAATGAGCTTTATTGCACACAACATAAAGGTCTTAATTTGAAACTCACCTCGGATTCGACTGTCGAGATACGAAAATGTTCTTACAGAATAGCACTACAGGTCATGGGTCCACCTTGTGAGAGAACTTCCAACTTTTCGGCCCCATCGACCATTTCTTCTGAGAGCAATGTGCCTGTCCCACTGCCACTTTAGTTTGGCGAACCTTCGGGCTATGTCGGTAACTTGGTTCTCTTCCGGATACAGCAAAAATAGTAAACAATTTTTTTTTGTGAATCCTTTGGTGTGGTTATACATAGCCCGTTGAAAAAAAAACGTGAGCTAATAAAATAGTTGAACTGTTTCGCAAACATTACATTTTAGTTCTATTGATATTCCTGTTGAATGCATAATACATGCAACACACCTGAAAAGCGACTAAAAACCGGTCATAAGTTCCAACCAATGTCGAGCAATGTAACAATGACCTACTTATATAAATCAACACGGGAATTAAAACAAATTACTCGATGGTAACGATATTTACTTCAATAATTAAAGTAAATATGAATTACTGATATTATAATTACTTTTAAACCTGTCATTTTCATTTGTTTGGATTCTGGATATAATTGTTTTTGGTCGTAACGTTGGGTCACTCCCGTTTGGCAACGCTATATATATTTACCTATAGCGGTCTATTGCATGCACCAGTGAAGTCTGTACCCGGTCTGTGTCTGTATCTGTATGTCAAGTCTAATTTTTAAGGAATGTAAATAATTGCTAGAAATTAAATAAGTAATTTTGAGATTTTTGTAGTGTTTAAAAATGTATTAAATTTAATTATTGAAACTATGCGTAGAAAAATCAACAACATACGTTAGTACAATAAACTATGTTTATTCGTTCCAAATGTGAGTAAATGTGACTAAATATTTTTTTTAAACGTTGTCCACTCTAGGAATTTCACTTTAGGTGCTTTTACATACATATAAACTCACATACACAAACTGACAGACCCGGAACAACTCGATTAGAATCTAACAGCTTTTATAAGTGAATCATCATCAATACGGTAGAATTAAAACGTAGAAAAAAACTAATACGAAAAAAAATATAACTGCCTTCAAAAAAAAAGAACACTGCAAAATATAAAATAACATTATTTTCGGAAGTCGGTGTATAAAAACGAAGATACAAAACCAAAAACACCGACTTCCGACATGACGGTTATTTGTTAAGTGTTTTATTTTTCATTCACTTTTAAATAGTGATACTTGGACGACGTCTTCGTCTACGCAGAAATTAAAATGAGCAAAAATGGTCATTAAAAAAAAACTACTAAGCCATACTAAATTAAACTTTTACGGGACCAAATGGCAACCATGCCGCATCGAACTAAAAAAGAATCACACAAATCGGATCAGAAACTTGGGAGTAAACGGTGTACATACATAAAACAAAAAAATACCCGCTGAATTGAGAACCTCCTCCTTTTATGGAAGTCGGTTAAAAATAAAACATTAAATAATTTCGGCACACCAGAACTTTTTACTTTGACTGTACTTTAAGGAGTGCTCAAGTACGTTACATCTACAAACATAACCAATGTATTTGTAGCGTTACCAAAAGGGAGTGACACATAAAGTTTTGCGTTTAATTATATTTTGCTCATTTTCAGTTTTAATTACTGTACGAATCAACTAAATTATTTTTAAATTGAATTGTTGAATTTCTAACTCTCAGCGCTGATCCGAAAGTTGAAAATCTAATACCTCGCTTTTATTTAGGCATCATGGCATGACGACTTGCGTTCATGACGAATTGATCGAATATAGCAACACACCGGGAAACATTGTCCAGCAGTGGGATACCACAGGTTGATTAAAATTTAAAAAAGGGCTAGATTTTCTAGCCCTTTTGAGTTTTTAAAAGACACATAATTTTATCTGATAACATGTGAAAAAATCTGTATCATGTTTTGTATCGTAACTCTTTGTCAAATTAAGACTGGAAACACCAATTCCAGATAGATACAAAATAAAGAGACACCGTAAAGATATAGTGCAGTATACACAAATAGTTTGAACGCTTCATTCCGCTGCGAATTCGATATCCTGATGGTCCGCCATTTGCAAAATAAACGATTGCAGTCGCTCTCAAACGGTTTCGATAGTTGCGGTCGTCTATCTCATTATACGCTTTTTTATTTTTATTGAAGATTTCTTTACTAAAGTGTCAGTTGATATAACAGAAAGTCAGAAACTTTAGATCGACAGTGTGAAAAATGATATCTTAGAGGGCGCATACCCTCTAAAATATCATTTTTCACACTGTACAGAGAGTAAAGTCCAGCAAACCTCCATTACAAAGGGAGGATTCTCCGACCAGACGGATGTTGTGTCTAGCGGGCAACTGCCCGATAGTTGATATTCGGGCTGATGTATATGTTCAAATCGCACGGTAAACTCTGCTTGCGATGCAGGATTTCAACGTAGTAGTTCGCTGCTAGTTGGATAGATGGCGTCGCGGTTCTTTTTGTTGCGATGTAGATTTGCTCCGTTGGTTTTTCTTGTGACGGCATTGATGCCGCTACAATATGACTGGAGAGGGGATGACTTTTCTTTTAGTTAGGGTGGGTTTGCTCTTGACTCTAGTACAGTTCAGAAGTGAAAAAGACAAAGTCTACGATGGAGTGAGCTCACCCAAAAGAAGCCCGTTCACTGTAAATTTGAAGAGATTAGAGTTGAAAGCGTTCGGAAACACAGACGCACTGACTCATCGAAAAGTATGGAAGAAGAGGGTATTTATGGCTTTGTAGAGAGTATGAAGTTTTTCATTGCAGTCGAGCTGGTATTGCGGCCCTAGTCGAAGTCAAGGGTGGAATGGAAGCGACAGTGCAATGATTCACACTCTGTTCCAAAAAGTGCGTTGGGAAAATATTTTTTCTGAAGTGAGCTATAGAAGGTTATTTGTGAAACACCAACAACCTCTTAAGCAGTGAAAGTACACATGATTATAAACCACTTTTACTTTGAGAAAACCCTGAAAGCTCGAAAAAAATATCAGTTGTTTCATACAAAATGCAATATTTAGCCAATGAAAATGTATGAAACAGCTGATATTGAAAAAAAGTTGTTTATAATCATGCGTACTTTTACTGCCTAAGAGGTTGTTGGTGTTTTACAAATAACCCTGTATTTTGAAAAGTGAATACCTAGGTGTATTAGGGGGTTTTTTTACGTCCGTCTATATGTTTGTTGGATTCAAACTACTCTGAATCTACAGGAGCGACACCTTCAAACAAAGTAAAATACGAATATGGTTCAAACATCATCATCTGCCTAGCCTTTTCCCAACTATATTGGGGTCGGCTTCCAGTTAAACCGGATTTAATTGAATACCTGTATTTTACGTGGAGCTGCTGCCTACCAGAACTCCACAACCCATTAACAGGGTAACACGGTATTGCTTCGCAATACTATACTATATTCTGATTTACTGGCTTCTGACAATCTGTAACGACTGCCAAAGATCTTCAAATGACAGCCGGGAACAACAGCCTAAAGTACTTCACGGAGGAAACTCGGTATGGTAAGATATCATCCATAGATCAACCTTAGCAAGCGTTGCTTAACCTTGAAGATCGACCCGTGCGGCTATTATTATTTAGCCAGGAGCTTCTCGGAATATCATCATCAACATTTCAGCCAATATCCGTCCACTGCTGAATGTAAGCCTCCCCCAAAGACCAACCATCCCGGTCTTGAGCAGCCCGCATCCATCCACTGCCAGCCACCTTCTTTAAATCATCGATCCATCGTGCCGCAGGGCGTCCCACACTACGTTTGCCCATACGCGGTCTCCACTCCAACACATGTTTGCTCCATCGACCGTCTGTCCGTCTGCAGACATGGCCGGCCCACTTCCACTTCAGCATGCTGATTCTACGCGCAATGTTAGTGACTTTAGCTCTCTGAATCTGGTTCAAACATAATCCCTAGAAAAACTAGAAGCTTAACTAGAGTAAAAATAAGCTGTTCAAAATAAAAATGCAAAACAGACGAAAACAAAATATATAGGGACAGCTCTTTTTCATACTTTATACATGTAGAAGGCACTACAGGAAAAACTTGTTCACATTCATTAAAGTTTTTCCAGGTGTTACGTTTGACAGAGTAAGGGTGCTTTTCCACCAGATATGTGCTATGCAGCTATGCTGCGAGAATGTAAAAGCTAAGCTACGAAACTATGTAACCTTTTCCACTGATGCTAAGCTATGTAGCTGTGCGAGGAAGATGCGCAGCTCAAGGTATGCGATGTATCGACAATAGAGAAGTCACGCACATAGCTACACACCTCGCGACCATCCATAGCACGCATTCATAGCTCGCATCCATAGCATGCATCCACAGCACGCATCCTACCATATAAAAAAAATGTTGCTTAGTTGAATCCGTTTCCACCAGTGCTACGCTATGTAGACCGATGAATATGATTGGTGGATATCAAACGCATCCATAACAACGTTGCATAGCACATCTCTGGAGGAAAAGCAGCCTAAGGGTGCTATTACACCAGAAATGTGTGAGGTAGCTAAGCGGTGCGCCTAGAAAAAGAACCGGACAAATGCGAGTCGGACTCGCCCACCAAGGGTTCGGTACTTTGTAGGCACATACTATAAATAATTCAGGTACTTTAAATAAAGATTATTTTTTATGATCTATGGTCAACGAAAAATACCCTTTAAATTTTGATTCCCTTGCGAATGTCGAATTTTACGTTTTTTTGCGGCATAAACGGCCGCATATTTTTGTTTACGTTAACTTAGAAGTTTGATATTTTCACAGCTTCAAAGGAGTGTAAGCCTGAGTATATAGTTTTAATTTCTACTCGATACCTTTACGCGTTCCCAAGATAAAGGGTCTTGACAGACAGACGGACAACAAAGTGACCCTAAAAAAAGACAAATTGGATCATTTATACCATAAACAGTGTTTTGCTGTTATTGCCCCTTTTAATTTTTCTTATTTATAGAAATAACATTGTCTGCCTCTTATGATTAGATACAGCGCGCTGACAGACAAACGAACAGTAGAGGCTTAGTAATAGGGCTCCGTTTGAGTTGTACTGCTACGCATCCTCGCACCATTGTGTTATACTCCGTTTCACAGCTTCGCGACGCATTTTCGCACAGCGCAAGCTCCTCGCATAGCTTGGACAGAATTCAAATTTAACATTAACTCATTTACACTGAGCTCTACACATCCTCGCATCCCCTAGCTATCTTGCACCACTCTGGTGAAAATCCATTTCTCGCATTCGTTCCATAAACTCTCGTACATCGATCACCCAAAAACAATTCGTTCCAATATATTCACAATAGTTTCGTTATTAAATTCGCGAACTGCTTCTGTTCGCCACTGTACGTGATAGATGACGCGATGACGTTATAACTGAGCTCATATGTACCGCGTGCGCGTGACGTCATTAAAATACCGTCAATTGTCATGGAGAGTGAATATTGTTGTAACGCTTTTGAGTGTGATTGTAGAGAGGAATGTTGTAATAAATTCGAAAATTAAAAGTTCTATTCAGTTTCCATTAACCCTTGCTAGGACTGTTCATACAAAATGGCTAGTAAAATTTAAAGTCATTTCAAGGTAATAGATTTTTATTTGAATAATGAAACCTATGAACATTTACGACATATGTGGTGCTGCGACATCAGACCCATAACTTCAGTTTATTCCTTCACCTATTCAACACTGCTCTCAAAATGGAAAATTTCATGAGGAAACCGGTATGTCCCAGAACAGACTAGAACTCAAACACATGGCCCATATGTAACAATCCATTCCCTCGCACACTAAGGAGGTTTTATTCATTACTTCTTTATTTAAAACTAGCTGATTCGGCAAACGTTGTCTTGCCAACCAAAAAAAAAAAATACCCTGCCACCTGTTCTCATACCTACCGAATATACTTACAAAATTTCATGAAATTCGGTCGAGCCGTTTCGGAGGAGTTCGTTAACAAACACCGTGACACGAGATTTTTGTATATTAGATACTAGCTGACCCGCGCAACTTCGTCTGCGTCACAATTTTCATTACTGCTCCGCTCCTCTTCTGGTCTTAGCGTGATGATAAATAGCCTCCCTCAATAAATGGGCTATCTTACACTGAAATAATTTTTCAAATCGGACCAGTAATTCCTAAAATTAGCGCGTTCAAGCAAGCAAGCAAGCAAACAAACTCTTCAGCTTTATAAATTAGTATAGATATAGATTAGTATCTATTGACCACTATTGTGCAAGTAGTGGTACATAAGCGGCCTCTAATGCAACAAGGCATTCTCTACCATTCAATCTTTTTTCAGCCGTAGAAAAATGATCAGTGGAAATAGGGAACAGAGCAGGCGTGTCTACCTCTAGAAGTAACCAATTCACTCTTTACTTGAAGAAGTTAAGAGGAAATGCTGGCGGCGAGACTTTGTTTGTAAAAAGTCATAAGTCATAGGTAAGTCATTTATTTCAAAACAACATACATTGTGTAGAAAATAAAATAAAAACATCGCTAGCAAATAAAACAAATAAACAATACAAACACTAAAATACAGTTACTTAATTAATTAATACCAAATAATAAAAATAAAAATGGAATGTCAAAATTATACCAACTTAAAATTAAAAATTAAAAAAGAAATGTCACAATAAAAATTAACCAAAGAGAAAAAAAATTATAAGAATAATAATCCACATTCATTGTAATAAATTCAAAATCAACTAATTATATTATCGCATGTCATCTATAAATTCGTGGATACTGTAATAGGCCTTCCTCAATAAATATGTCTTTAATTTATTTTTAAATAGGTTTGAGCTAGTTATGCTTTTAAATTCTAAAGGTAACTTATTGTAGAGAAAGACAGATTGATACCGTGTACTATGATGAACCACGTTCAGTTTTGGTTGGATTAAGTTCGGTAAGTCTTTCTCTAGCTTGTTTTTGCTCATTTGTTTCAGTATTGTGCAAATTCTTAACAAGCTTGGTTTAGCAATACCAGAATATATCTATATTCGAATTTTCTATATTCGAAATTTCGAAGTCTGATGAAATGGTCCCTGCACGATTTTGTGTCCCTATGTTTTCCTTTTGATGATTTATTAACCGTATAAGCACTAGAAATCTCACAAAATGCTCAAAATTTACCGATAAATCGCTGTCAACAGAGCCCTAGTGTATACATTTGGCAACTATTAATAAAAAAAGAAAAACATAGAGACACAGTACATATCCTTCTTATTCAATTTGTGAAATATCTCTTATATCGGTTCAATATTGGGGGAGAAAACAGTCGAGAGCCAAACCTCGAATTATGATTTTATACATACAAAGTCTCGCCGCCGGCATTTCCTCTTAATAGTGATTTACGCTATTATTGTTTATTTTGTTTCTGTGCTCGTTGTCAGTCGCTGTCGGAAATCGGAGGCCATGCCATAGACAACTGGAACTGTATTCTGCTCTGTATACGGTGTGACCAGAGTCGTAAATAATGGCCTGACATGGACTTACAGTAAAACTTGTTTTTTGTTATATAGTTAAGTACTTTATAAGTTAGGTTCTTTTAATTTTTTGAGCTCCGAACAAGAAACGGAATCCTGATAGGATCACTCGGGTGTATGTCTGTCTGTCCGTCTGTCACAGGCAGTTTTCTCCGGATCCACAGGACCGATTCTGTTGAAATTTAGTACACATATGGACTTCTATTACTCAAACACGAACGCGTTACGTAAATCATAAAATTTATAGTATGGGGTTCACTTTTGGGGGTCAAACTAGAAAATTTCAAGAAATTTGTCGAAAAATGACCAAATTTTGAGAAAACTGGAAATAATAGATCTTTACGTATAGATTACAGGAAAACCAATATATAAGAAGTCTATAGTGTTAAAATAACACGTTAAAAAATGAAATTTGTTCGGAACCCTTTGCACGCGAGTCCGATTCGCACTTGGCCAGTTTTTAATTTTGTGCGAGCTGTTCTAGCTGAATACGTGAAACGTGTTTTCTTCAGGCGTCCTACAACCTACGAAGAAATTCGAAAGTTCTCCTTCCGAATATCGACGTCGGTAATAATTAAGAACACCACAATGAAAGATAATGTAAATAACTTTTATACGTTAAAATTGTACGTAACTCAGGGTATAACTTAGTTTTTGTTTGATAGTAATCGGTTCACTCTATCAAAAGATATTTGTATTTAAAGTTCTCAAGAAGAAATTAATTATTATCATTACGTGACACGCGCACATACACGCAACGCCATCTATTATTACAATTAAATAGTAATAGTTTTGTACAGATATTATTTGTGAAACTCCTAATACCAAAGGAAAAATTAACTAAATGTTCATTTTATCTTATCGTTTTATTTATGAGAGCAAGTTTGAGCTTATATTTTGACAGTTCAACAACATTGTCGATAGATGGCGATGTACTGATGACGGGTTTTTCTGAATCACAGTGTTAAGATTCTCCGCTGATACATGACGTTGGTCCATGTCTGATAATCAAAGTTTAGATACCTATGCTATGTAGCTAATTAGAAGGGGTTAACGATGTTTGACCGAAGAAAAAAAAAGAGAATTGATTGATGATTTTTATTGTGATTCGAATCGACATAATTAATCTATATCAGCCACACGGGTCGATCTTCAAGGTTAAGCAACGCTTGCCGAGGTCGTTCTGTGGATAGGTGACCATATTATTTAACATACCGAGACTCCGCCGTGCTAATCGGAGAAGTGGTCATGGGTCAGCTTGTACCTAATAAATACCTAAATTAACCTTAAATAACGTAATTATTAAATATAAACAATTACACATTCAGTTACTTACCAGTTATGAGACCGCAACACGTTTTCCAAACTCCTTTACCTCAATATACGTAGAACTAGATTTTCAAATTACTCACCTGTCAGTCTTTAGACATCGACTGTGAAAATCAGTTTAAACTTGAAAGACATAGAATATTACTGTTTTACAACTAGTTACAGTCTCCATTAGTGAGGCACAAGTCAGTATTAAACTTGATCTCAATATTGTTTAAGTTTTAACGACTTGGATGTCTGCTTGAAGAGATGTGAATACTATAAATTTTGTGACGTCATGATAATTATGTAGTTTTAAGATGTGAGTGAAAAGCCGAAAGGGGACTTACGTTTAGAAGGACTTACGTGTAGGGGACCCGCCTTCGTATCAAATCGACCTATTAGCAAATCGGCCTATTAGCAGAACGTCCTAAAAACAAGAGAATGGGAAAAGTACAGTCATACCTCACATTAATGTAAGATCTTAAAATTTTACGATTAAGGTTGCTCTCTCGAGAAATGCTTAAAAACAGCGTGCAGATGAAGCATCTTTTCGTCGGTATTTACTAAGAAATTACTAATTACATGATATCATACGTAATTTAGTTTAGCCAGAATTTATGTATCGGTATACACATAATAAAAAAAAAATCACCAAATCACGTCCAAATCGTTGAGATGAAACCATTTTACTCCTTCATTTTTAACAATAGTCTTAAAAAAAATCTACTGCTTTGCAATACAAGCGAAAATAATTTGGTTTTGTGTTTTTTTTAAATATTTGTTATTTTTTTATAATAAATTAGTAAAGCGGGTAGCGGAGTGGTGCGTAGAGGAGTAGTTTGCTCCGTTTATATGCACAAAGTCATTAGCATGTATACAAGGCTTAAGTACATACCGACGGATTTGTTTTCGCGATCAATTCTTCTATCTACCTGCGACTTCGTCGATCGTTCGATCTTTAGAATAGATTTCAGAGTGAAATTCAAAAAATCCTCTCAGAAAATTCTTTTCCATGATTCTGATCCCGTGGTGGTTTGGGAGTCTTGACCAGTCATGATGGTTCCAGCTCCGGAAATAGGTACTTATTCATAATCCTGGTCTCCTGGTAGTTTGTGAGTCTTTATCGCTCCTGTCTACAGCTCCGAAAATACTTCTTCATAATTCCTGGGCTTCTGGTACTTTGTGAGTGTTTACCGCTCTAGATTTCAGCCTGTCTCCGAGCTCCTGCTTCTACCACTTTTCTAAAAACTCTGTACTTAAAAAATGCAATTGTACATATAATGCTGCCGACACAGGTTGCGTCCACGCCAGAGGTGTAACATCTCCTTTTCGTTTGAATTATTATTTTAAAATAAACTAAACAATGAGGCATGACAGAAAACCGATAGTATTTTTTCAGCATAACTGTACTTTGACGATAGGTCATTTTGCTAATAAGACTTTTTGATAACAACATAACAACAATAACATTTTATTTCATCACATTGTCGGCGTGATTAATATGTATACCCATACCAAATTCCAATTATCCAGCGCTAAGCGTCTCTGAGCTAAACCGTGGACAGATAGACAGACGGACATTGCGAAACTATAAGTGTTCCTTGCTGACTATGGAACTCTAAAACGGGAGTATGTAAGGATCTGTGTTTTTCAGATAGCTACAACCTGGGAGTCTTTAAGACAAGAGTGAATAGGTTGCTTCTAGACAAACGTGCTCCATCTTCGACCGCATCATCACTTACCATCAGGTGAGATAGTGGTCAAACGTATGCCTATTTATAGTAAAAAAAAATCTTAGCAGGTGGCGTTCTATAGTTCATGCCTTCATGTATGTGAAAGTATGTCGGACTTTAGGACTTTTTCCTTGCCTATCGATGCATCTATGCGATGGCTTTTCACGGTTAGTTTGCCACACTTCGAAGATACACTAACAATATCTTGCGAATACTCGATAGACAAACGAAAATACCTAACCAAGTTATAGTACATAATAGAACAGTGTCAGCATTATTCCTCGAAGGTACTCTAGAAATCTTAAATACTAAACAGAACGATCTTATAAAATCTTATTACGAGCAGTGCTAGTAAATATCAAATTGTCTACTTCAGAACCTCGTTAGTCGCCCGACTTGCTTCAAAGTGGTTCTAGGAAACAAATATAGAACTTTCAAGTCTATGACTAGAGCTAAAGCACTGGAACTGGAAGGTTAAAATGTCATATTAGCGTAACAACGTTGCAAGAAGTTTATTGGTTCTTGCAGCGTTTTAAGATTAATTTGCGTGCAAAATCGGTCTCTGAAGGAGCTCGTTGCTAAGAAGTAACAGCACCGGTCGAGCTTCGAGGTTAAGTAACGCTTGCCGAGGCTGGTTCATTGATGGGTGACCAGATCTATTCCATACCGTCTCCCCCGTGTCTCGAAAAGCATGTTAAATTTTTATTTTTATTTTATTTATTTTATTTTATTTATTGGGGACAAAAAACGATTACATGCTTCAAATAAACAAGAAATCCTTAAAATTAAAATCACAAACATGTAACCCACACCAATGTCCGCGTGTTCACAAAAGAGTAAAACAAGTGAAGGACTGTGGTATGAGTTTACAGATGAAAGATCTGTGATAGCTTCAAATAATACAAACAATTCAATTTAAATTCATTCAATTTTGTCTGTCACGGATTACATATCTCTGTGATAGCTTAATATAATATAAATAAATTCAATTTAATTACATTTAATATAACTCAATTATTATTAATTCAGTTACAATTTAAAATCATTCAATTCTATCTTATTCAATCATATAATTCATTTCAGTTTAATTAAATTTTGTCTTAATTAATTAATTAATAAATCTAATTCAATTCTATTCCCTATTATTATTAACATAACTTTACTTTAACTACCAATTTCATGTTCTGTCGACAAAATAGCTATAGCTTTTTTTGAACAGCTGTTTAGACAGACTAAATATGTCAAGCTCCATGAAAATTGATTTTAAATTAAAATGTTAAATTGTTGGTTCCGGTTGTTTTTTGTCTGGATCTTTGCCAGTCGGATAGCCAGCCAGAAAAATTCGACACAACTTGACAAGTGTCTATTGGGTGGTTGAGGTCCGATATACAGGCTGAATTTTTTAAGTGTGCCTTCATGGGTAAATCCGAAACTATGAGGAATATCGAAAAACACTGAAAGGAGTCTCGAGCCAGATTTTGATGTAAATTAATAATGCAAAATGGGATTTTTGATGTATCGTTATTCCTACCCAGGAATCGAACCGGTTGATTTTGAAAAAAAAAAACATACCCTGTATTATTACACCATCCAAAAGTAGCTAATAAGGATCAAATTCTGATAAGTAATAGCACATGGCAAAGTAAAGAAAAGCTTTCATTTTTAACAAATTATTTTTAAAATTTCTGACTAAGCCGCATTGATATATAAAAACCCAAATCAAATCCTATATTTCAAAAAAACCATTTACAGGCACTTTTGAATTGTAAAGGTCGGCCAGTCCAAAAAGATGAAGCTATTTGCACGTTCCAAAGCGTAGATCTCTATGGAGAAGAACGTGCAAGAAACTCCACGGAAACTCTTTTAAAAATAATAAATTGTTACAAAGTTTTGTTTACATCAAGTTGAAATTAAACAAACATGTGAGAACGATGTAAAAGACGAGCAGGATAAAAGCGTCCGGGAAAAAAGGAGCAATTCAAAGAAATATTTAAAATAAACAATGGCAACTGAGAAATGACCAGTCCCAACTGACAGCGCCCGTTCACGAACATGACGCATGCGCTAGCACCATTCGGCTGAACCATTTTGAAGGGAGCCAAATGATCCAACGCATACGCCACCATCAGCCAGACTTTTGTGTGAGCATGACACTCCCAACCGCCAGGGTACATTCAAGTCAAAAACAAACCTTAAACTGATAGCTATAGCTTAAGTTTAAGGTACACAGTACTCACAAATGTGCTGATAAAATGGATGAAATTATACATTGCTAAATAAATTGAGTCTATACTATACAATGCAAATATTGTTTTTTTACAATCTTCAGCCGGTCCAACAATGTTTCCAAATGCTAACAGATTATTTTGTGCGCCCTAGTGGCTGTGGAGCAGGACCAGCATTCAGCCAAGCTTTTTTATCTTCAATATAATCCCCCAACTTATAATATGCTTTTTAAATTTTGTCTCATTAAGCTCTAATATATGGGGAGATATCTTATTATAACAAGATGCACAGTCTCGAACAAATGCAACACTCGAAACTGACATGTATCAAGTGTCGTGTGTGACTTGTGTGTAGTTATACTATAAACATTTTTTTTTTGCAAATTCAACCTTACACGGATCGCTTAAAGTTGTTTTTACAAAGCAGTGCAGTATGGCGAGCGATGCGAGACTGTTTGAAACTAGCGCACAATTATACATTGTGCGCTTGTTTTTCGCGGACGTTTTTGAGATGCTGAGTGTGTATCTTGGTTTTTTCTAAACCGAAACAGATATTTTATCAAAAATCCAATGATGCACTTTAGTTTGCCACTTCCCACAATTTGATCCTTATTAGCTACACATTCGGATGGTGTAAAAAGACACGATTATTTTTTTCAAAATCAACCAGTACGATTCCAAGGTAGGAACAACGATTTTTCCAAAAATCCAATGATGCAGATTTTCTATTCATCAAAATCAGGCTCGAGACTCCTTTCAGTGTTTTTCGGTATTCCTCATAGTTTCGGGACAATTTACAAATATTCCAACCTCATGTTTCTACAAATAAATGTCTTGTCTTGTCTTGTCTTACATTATAAGAAAATAAATGATTTATTTCTTTCTTTCGGATTTGGCCATGAAGGCACTCTATAAATTCACCCTGAAGATAATTCAAGCGAGGAAAGCTTTATGTTAGCTAACTCAACCAATGGTTAAAATAAGTGTGATAAATATTTTTTTAAATCTATTTTTTGAAATTTCGTGGTAGTTGTAATGGTTTTTAGGGTTCCGAAAAAAAAGGAACTTATAGGATCACTTGGGTGTCTGTCTGTCTGTCCGTCTGTCACAGCCAGTTTTTTCCGGATCCACTGAACCGATTTTGTTGAAATTTGGTACACATTTGGACTTCTGTGACCCAAACACGGATGCGTTACATCATTATTTTTTAGTATGGGGGTCACTTTTGGGGGTCAAACTAGAAAATTAAAAAAAAGTTTTCTAAACAATATCGTGTGACATATCAAATAAAAGGGCTTACTGTAAGGGTTTTAATTATATGTTTTTCATAATTTTACTATAAATGGTTTTGAAGTTATTCAAGAAATTAGGCGAAAAATGACCATTCTACCGTCCTATTTCCATCTTGCCTTTCCTATCCAAAGTCCTCGAACGCCTTGTCCACAATCAGCTCAGTGCTTTTCTTTGTAAGAATAGTCTGCTGAATCCTTATCAATCCGGTTTTCGTCCTGGTCATAGCACCGCTTCAGCATTAGTGAATGTAACCGATGATATACGATTAGGCATGGAGCGCGGTAATCTGACGGTTCTTTGCTTGCTAGACTTTAGTAATGCCTTCAATACTGTCGATTTCGACATCTTGCTTGGCATACTTCGCTCGCTTAACATATCTCCGACGGTGATTGACTGGTTTCGTAGTTACCTGTATGGCCGCCGGCAACGTATATGCATACAAGAATTTAACTCTTCCTGGTGTTATACAACTGCCGGTGTACCTCAGGGTGGCGTTTTATCTCCCTTACTCTTCGCAATATTTATAAACGCTATCTCCAAAAACCTTCTCTCATCCTACCACCTTTATGCAGACGATTTGCAAATCTACCAACAAGCTGACCTTGCAAACTTAGTTGATGCAATGAATGCAATAAACAAGGATTTGGCTACAATTAGTGAGTGGAGTGAGGCCAATGGTCTGCGGGTTAATCCATCAAAGACCCAAGTCATTGTTGTAGGTAGTTCTAGGATGTTTCCGAAAGTAAATTGGTCACAACTTCCCCAGGTTCAGTTTAATGGAACTACAATTCCTTTAAGTGAGAAAGTTAAGAATCTTGGGGTTTGGATCGATAAACATCTGTCTTGGGGTCCACAGCTCCAGGACGTAAGCCGCAAAATCTTTGCATCTGCCAGGTCCCTTAGGCGATTGCGGAACTTCCTTCCTACTGCCACTAAAACTGCGCTTGCACAGTCCCTTCTGCTTCCCATCCTTGACTATGCTGATGTCAGTTATCTCGATCTCACTCAGGCACAACTAGATAAACTTGAGCGTCTTCAAAACCTTTGTATAAGATTTATATTTGGCTTGCGCAAATATGATCACATTTCTGAATTTCGGACAAAACTCAAGTGGCTTCCCATACGTCTTCGCCGGGATTCTCATATTTTATTTCTGCTCTACAGTATTCTGTTCAATCCTACAACCCCCTCTTACCTTAAAGAACGATTCAAGTTCCTTCATGACACACATAATAGATATCTGAGGTCATCGGAAAACTTGAGACTAGAAATGCCGATGCATTCCACCACCTTCTATGACAATTCTTTCACGATTCAAGCGGTGAGGTTATGGAATGCCTTGCCTGTGTCGATAAGGCGGGCTCAATCTTTGTCCATTTTTAAAACTTTGGTCAAGAACCACTATCTCTCTCTTTAAAGCGTCTGTTACTAGAGTTCTCTGCTATTGTTTCACAATTATCATTGTATAAATTTATCTATTTAGTATGTATTGATGTTTGTATAAATAGTACACCTAAGACTACCTACAGTACTGTATCTCCTTTTTTTCTTTAGAATCCATCCAAAGGTTGTCTTGAAAAGATCGCTTTTAGCGATAAGGCCGCCCATTGTGTCACCCTATGTAATGTTTCTCATCTATCTTTTCTGTAACTTATGTGGTGTACATAATAAAGAGTATTCTATTCTATTCTATTCTATTCTATTCTATTCTATTCTATTCTATTCTATTCTATTCTATTCTATTCTATTCTATTCTATTCTATTCTATTCTATTCTATTCTATTCTATTCTATTCTATTCTATTCTATTCTATTCTATTCTATTCTATTCTATTCTATTCTATTCTATTCTATTCTATTCTATTCTATTCTATTCTATTCTATTCTATTCTATTCTATTCTATTCTATTCTATTCTATTCTATTCTATTCTATTCTATTCTATTCTATTCTATTCTATTCTATTCTATTCTATTCTATTCTATTCTATTCTATTCTATTCTATTCTATTCTATTCTATTCCCCCCCTTATCTCCGAAACTACTGAGCCTAAAATTTTGAAAAAAATGGAGATAATAGATCTTTACCTAAAGATTACAGGACAACCTATTAGAAGTCTGTAGTGTTAAAATAACATGTTAAAAAAATTAAATTCGTTCGAAACCCTTTGCACGCGAGTCCGACTCGCACTTGGCCAGTTTTTAACACTAACAGTTATTTATTATGATTATTCGTCAAGCAAAATATTGATCGCACACACACACATCAACGAAATTTAGGTGCCCATAATTTTTCAACCAATGGGTCACTACGGATCAAAAATACGCCCTAGTTTAATCTTGAGTTTAAACCATCGACTCTCTAAGTTGGGGCCTTTCTTTCTGGACCACTACTGCTCCAAAGCACAAATTGCAAAAAGTTAGAATCAAACATTGATATATAAAAATCCAAGATACACACTCAGCATCTCAAAAACGTCCGCATGAAACAAGCGCACAATTTAAAATTGTGCGCTAGTTTCAAACAGTCTCGCATCGCTCGCCATACTGCACTGCTTTGTAAAAACAACTTTAAGCGATCCGTGTAAGGTTGAATTTGCAAAAAATTTGTTTATAGTATAACTCACACATGACACATGTCAGTTTTTGATGACAGTTTCGAGTGTTGCTTCTGTTCGAGACTGTGCATCTTGGGTTTTTTATATATCAATGGAATCAAATTAAAATCTTTTTAACCACCAGGCGATGTAACTAGCCCCTTATCACATCAACTATTCCTTAACATCTGAAATTATTCCAATTTCACTTGAAAACGTGGTCTAGTTTTACATTATAACCCAATTCTAGTATGGAACTCAGTGAAACAAATCTAGAAGTTTTGAGCGCTCGCAGATGACATGGGACCGTTATTACAGAGTTAATTGAGCAAGTTTCCAGTATGTAGCGGTTACGATATTATTGCTGGTTTCTTGTGGGGACTGTTCATGAAATTGTGTACTTATTGTAAATACTGTTCTCGAATGTAAAATTTAATATCGGGCATCGTGTTTGGGAGACCGCGTAACGGACGACGCAGCGTTGGAAGACCTCCCACAAGGTGGACCGATGACCTGGTGAAGGTTGCGGGTAGCCGATGGATACGAGACGCACAGGACCGATTGTTGTTGCGGCACTTGGGGGAGGCCTATGTCCAGCAGTGGAAGTCGTTCGGCTGATATGATGATGATGTGTTTGGGATGAAAGATCGGCTTAGTATATTATGCTCTGGCACTAAAACCCGAGTCTCTTTTTATTTTAAAATACGAAAGCCCGTGGTGTCTTACCAAAAACCTACCATAGGGGTAACATATTCCGCCTTGAAAAATACCTTTAAAATTGTGGCAAATTGTCAAGTCTAAAAAAAAATGTACTATCATTTTCTAATGCGTGACAATTTCTTGTCCTTTAATTGTGAATTTAAAGGATTGAGAGTTTAACTGTACAAAAGACCAAAGGAATACGTTACAAAAAGTGATTTTTTGACAATTTGGTGATAAAACGCGAGACTATACTAAATACTAAAAACTAATTTCGAAAACGTATGCATCTATGTAGGAACGTATGACGCGGTCGCTCGGAGTTACTGGCCCACTTTTAAAGCACTAGGTCATGAGCCCAAATATTTAAACACTAATGTGGCTATGGTAACATCATTAGTCTAAATCTATACTTACATACTAATAATACTTATCTATACTAATATTATAAAGAGGTACAGTTTGTGAGTTTGTGAGGTTGTAGGGTTGTGTCAGTAGAACCTCTGGATAAACTGAACGATTTTAAAAATTCTGTAACCAATAGCAAGCCACGTTATATGTGAGTGTCATAGGTCATTAACCCGAAATATATCGCCCTTCGAAGTGGACACGGGTCAACTAGTTTCGTATAAGTCACTGACTTAGGTGTAGGAAATATCTGAACCCATGAGTACAGTTGACCACATCATTAATTTTCTGTATTTTTATTGGTAATTTGAATCTGGGTCTTGTTAACCCAGACTCAAATGATTGGTTAACTGGACCCAGATTCAAATAAAAAAAAAATATCATTATAGTGTCCCAGTGGTGCAATTCTGTAATAATCTTACCGTGAAAACTTAGGGCCTAAGTTATCAAGCCAAGGCCACTTCGCCTAAGTTCAAGGCGACTGCCTGTTTAACTCCATTTTAATATGCGCATAACTCGACAAAATTTACTGAACAGCTGATATTTTTTAATCCCATAGTAAAAGTTGTTCATAATGAGGAGTACAATGCCTCTTTAACAGGTATTGCGTTATTCGGTTACACGTTTAAAGTTGGGAAAAGCCGAAGCAGATCATGATTATAACATCCAGAAAATAATAAAACCAATCCACCGTGCAATAACAAAGTTACCAGCAGATTGTGTAAGTTCAGGCACTAACAACCGACATGCGATGTTACTGCTAACTTAATTGTGCAAGTTTAAACGAGGCTTGCTTGTGACGTCAGAGCCCGGGTTATTGCTCGAGACTTCGAGGAGTTCTCGAAGACTGCGTTAATAGTGCTGTTGTTTGGAGGAATTGTTGAGGGATTATTAAGTGAACTATATACATTATGTACAGGGTGATTGGTCAGCTAATATGCAAAGATTAGGCTGATTGTCCACTGGAACAGAAAGGAGAGAAGCGGAGAAATATTAAAGCTTGTATACATGCCAATAACCTTGTGCATATAAATGGAGCTAACTACTCCTCTACGCGCCACTCCGCTACCCACATTTTTAATTTATTATAAAAAAACAATAACACATATTTTAAAAAAGTTACAAAACCAAATTATTTTCGTTTGTATTGCAAAGCAGTAGAATTTTTTTTTTTTGACTTGTTAAAAAATGAAGGAGTAAAATGGTTTCATATCAACGATTTGGAGGTGATTTTTTTTTCTTACTATGATATCGATACATACATTCTGGCTAAACCAAATTACGTATCATATTATACTATATTACTACTTACCTATTTTTTCAGATGTAATTTCTCAGTAAATGCTGACGAAAAGTTGCTTCATCTGCACGCTGTTATTAAGCATTTCTCGAGAGAGCAGCCCTAACCAATGGAATAAAAATCTCAGTGACTGATGTGGAGCGGAGATTTTATGCAATTCCGTTTGTTTATATTTCTCCGCTCCTCTCTTTTCCGCTCCAAAAGACAGTCAGCCTAGCTTTGCTTTTAAAAATTACTTCAAGTAGGTAATCGAATTCTTATTTTTTATTGTACACACAAAAAAATACAAATAAAAACACCGGCCAAGTGTGAGTCGGACTCGCACACAAAGGGTTCCGTACCATAAACCTTAACTTTTATTTGTTGTTATGGGCAACAGTGAAAATTTCTACCTATTACGGTTCTTGAGATACAGCCCGCTGACAGACAGACGGACGGACGGACAGCGGAGGTTTAGTAATGGTTCCGTTGGTAACCCTTTGTGTACGGAACCCTAAAAATATAACAGAGGCCCTAGACAAGTGACATTCTGTTAGCGGTAGCGTGGCGAAGGTGATTGTCAAAATATCAAACTTGTATGGGATTGACAAACGCTGTCGAAACGTCACATGATCAAGCCCTTATATTTTGATGTTTCGCCAATCGCATTCTCTCATAGAATGTCACTTGTCTAGAGCCTCAGGACAGCTTATGTCGAACTCTCGTTTATACAAGTGGAATTTCAACAAATCATAGCTTGAACTTTACGTTTTACGTCAAACGAAGCGTTGCGGGATTAAAAAGGCCACTTTAGTAGAATCAGCCAGCACACAAGCTACCCGAAACTGTAAAATTTTCACAATCAATCTTAAACCTAATGCTTCAGTGGTAAAGATGAAAATGAAATGCGACAGATAGTTGTATGATTAATATTATGATCCTAATGATATATAAAAAAAACCCAAGATACACACTCAGCATCTCAAAAACGTCTGCAAAAAACAAGCGCAATATGTATAGTAGTGCGCTAGTTTCAAACAGTCTCGCATCGCTCGTCATACTGCACTGCTTTGTAAAAACAACTTTAAGCGATCCGTGTAAGGTTGAATTTGCAAAAAAAAAATGTTTATAGTATAAATACACACAACTCACACATGACACTTGGTACATGTCAGTTTTTGACGACAGTTTCGAGTGTTGCATTTGTTCGAGACTGCATCTTGGGTTTTTTATATATCAATGTATGATCCTAATAATTCTACTAAAATGGCCGTTTTATTATGTATTAGACCCGCAGTACTGAGGCTCGAAACAAAGTACCATTCTATGTATTAGTGCAAACTAAAAATTTAAAATGTTCGGGATTGATCACGTCACAATTCGGTAGTTTTTCCCAGTCCTGTACATTTTAGAATTATTTTTTTGGGCAGAGTGCTAATTGTACTAATTTTCAAGCAAAGTTCGTATTTGCATCTCAGTCATAATCTGTTAAAAATTTATGATACCTAAATTAAGTTTTTTTAAGAGATTACCACTGTGATGCAATTGCGAACGTTGCTCACTTTTAGTGCCAAGTGCAAAAGTGTTTTTACACTTTTAGTACCAAGCACTCAACATATGGGCCGAACAACAATTCGTTCGTGTGCCCACAACCCGCGCATGAATACAAGTCATCTATAGCTACTTAAAACGACGACTCAGATGCGGGTTGTGGGCACACGAACGAATTACTGCTCGACCCACATGCTGAGTGCTTGGCACTAAAGTGTTAAAATTAATAGAACTGGCTCTGAGGACTTTTGAGACAGCATAAATGAGTATGACCTATTTTACCTTCTGTTATACGCCACTAGGGCTTCGTTCCCACCAGAGATGTGCGAGGATGCGTAGCGTAGCGAGGGATGTGTTTGTTAAGAAACCAATAGTATCGCTTCATTTACTTAGCCTCGCTCAGCGCAAGCGATTCTATTGGATTTTAACGAACACATATATTTCCCTACGCATCCTCGCGCAGCTAACCCCATGGGGTACAAAACACTACAAAGTATAAAATAACCTTAATTTCGGAAGTCGGTGTTTTTGGTTTTGTTTCTTTGTTTTTAACACCGACTTCCGAAATTAAGGTTATTTTATACTTTGTAGTGTTTTGTTTGGAACTCGGTTATATTTTTTGTAAAAAGATTTTTATTTTTCATTTTTAAGTGGTTTATACTTGGACGAAGTCTTCGTCTACGCAGAAATTGTAATAAATAAAAATGCTCATAAAATAAAAACTTCTGAACCAAACTGGAACAAATTTTTACGGGACCAAATGGCAAGTATATCGCATCGAACTAAAAAAAATCACAGAAATCGGATCAGAAACCTCAGAGTAATCTGTGTACATAGGTACATAAAAAAAAACAAAACAAAAATACCCACCCAATTGAGAACCTCCTCCTTTTTTGGAAGTCGGTTAAAAACACCCAACAAACACGTGTACGCCAGCTGTCACACCATATTGACACATAACTCCACTATTTACTTCCTCCATTCGATTCCACAAAATCGGTTTTTGCATTCCTAGAAAATCATATCTAACTGAGTCAATTTCCTTGTTTCAGCCGTTCTTCGTGCTGCGGATGCCGTTCGATTTCCTGAAGTTGAAAGGGCCCGATCTAATGAACGGTAAGAAACAATTTTTGGTACCAAATATACTGGAGGCAAGATTTATAAGTTCTGTGGGTGATTTATTTGAAATGGTGTTACGTGGTTAGGAAATGAGGAACATGCCGTGAGGGAAATTTTAACTATAAATGTGGGTTACTGGGGAAGAGTTAATAAAGAAATAACGGATAGATTAGCTATCCTAGCCTTTCCCTATGTTAGGGTCACTTTCAATTCTAACCGGCAGCTTTTATATCAAGCATATTATTCTAACAGGATTTTATACAACCTGTAATAGAATAAACGCAATACCTCTCAAAGCGTCATTGAACTCATCATTATAAACAACTTTCACTATTGGACAAATTCGCGAAAAAAATAAATCGAGTCCCCAATACATTTATGTGCGCAGGCCCCTCTTCTCCATTGGGCACTCTGGGCACGAGCCCAGGGCCCCGCGATCGATTGGGACCCCCTAGTTTCTGCCAGAATGTAATGTGCGATTTTGCATATCTCAAAACTAGAAAGTAGCTCTTCAATAAAAATCTATAGTCAGCGTTTTAGCAAAATAGTCCAGTCATTGGGGTCCCATTATCCTAATGTGCCTGCTGTGCCCAGGGTCTCCAATAGCTTAAAGACGGCCATGTGTGCATAGCTCGACAAAATGTACTGAACAGCTGATTTTTTTTTTGCGAGTTCGGGCTTGGTCCCAGATTAAAAGTTGTTCATAATGATGAGCACAATGATCCGTTAAGAGGTATTGCGTTTATTCTGTTACACGTTGTATGAAGCAGCTGCCTATCTGACATCCCCAAGGGCAAGAAAAGCATAACGTCGAGGCTGCAGCAAGGATGAACCTCGATGTGTTACAATAGTCACCCATCCACGGACCACCCTCGGCAAGCTATGCTTAACCTTATAGATTGACCTCATCATATCAGCCGAAAGACGTCCACTGCTGGACATAGGCCTCCCCCAAGCGTCGCCACAACGACCGGTCCTGTGCGTCTCGCATCCATCGGCTACCCGCGAACTTCACCAGGTCACCCTTGTGGGAGGCCTTCCAACGTTACGTCTTCCGGTCCGGTTCCGGTAGATAGACCTGTGGAGATATTTTTATTTAGTCACGAGCATTGTGTGAAAGATGATATAACTGGAAATCACTTGACTTGTGAGATGGCGGTAATTATAGACGTCTGGAAGAAGAAGACACTTGAGACTTCGTCAACTCTTAATAACTTGGTATAGGGAATGGAGGTGATTAATTTTGAAGGATATTACGTAGTTGGGTTATAAAATGGTTGGTAGAAGGGAAAGAAATGAAAGAAAAAGAATTGAATGTAAGCGTGGCAGTTACCCAGGGAAGAATTATTTTAATTGAGGAGGAAAATTCTAGGGCGAAAACAGAAATAAAAAATATAGTTATGTTATTATAATTTATTTAAACAATTACTTATATCTTAATTATTTATAAAATATATTTACATTTCAATAAACAGTTCCTATTTACATTCATCCTAGATTTGAAATTCAACGTAATATTTTGGCATTAAAATTATAAAAAATAATTTTTACAGACGTTGTCTGGAATGGAGAATACTGAGTCATAATTCTACTTAGAAGTCATGTTCAATGCCACCTTGAATGCCGACTTCAGGTCTGTGATGTCCAAACTGCTTTTGCAAGTTACCACCAGCAACAAATCTTGTGTTATGGTCGAGCTTCCATACTCCGTCACCGGTAACTCTCATCTGAAATGTCAAGAAATTCACGATATACCTTATTGAAAAACCAAATTAAGGAAGTTCTATTGAAAACCACGTTTCAAAAACTTCAATAAATGTCACGGCTTCTATAATATCTGGTCAAAGGCGTCCCCAACACGAGAAAATTAACATAACTTTATGATTCCCGAAAAGAGTAGACAGTACAACAACAACATTTCACTGGTTATGCCTATCTCCTATGCAAAAGGGACCGAACCTAGTAGTACTGATTGACCAACCCAAGACACTTCCAATATTAGGATCAAGCCTGGGTTCCTGCAATCACATGGCCCAACTTGAAAAAGTATCAAACGTCAAAATCTAATAAAAGTACGGGTGTCGTAAGACACCCGGACAAAACGATGTTTATTTTACTTTCGTTGTTTCATCTAATGCTAGCCTATTACTTCGTGTAGGGCTGGATCAGGCCACAGCTTGTGCACAGATATCATCTTGAATATATGCAAGCGTAGTACTTCTGACTTTCTTTACTTACTAAAGTTTGGATGTCTAAAGTATCGGAATGGTTGAAGTCAAAGACTTTTATCGACGTAGCTATCTATCGTTGGCCACGAGAGATCTGAAAACATCATTCCATAAATTTTCGGAATACTTACACCACTGTGTCCTCCAATTTGCTTATGGATATCAAGGCCTGCTCTAACGTTGTCGTTGGCATTGTTCCAGTTCAGCTTGCCTCCTAGTATACTGCTGTCTCCACCAGCTCCAAGTACTCTAGTGCCGTATCCTTCACCTTGAAGGCGACCGCGGCGGTCGTTGAAGATGTCTTGTCTATAACCGCCTTGACCCTGTGGAAAGATTGGTATTTGAACATCTAAAGACTGTCAAGAAAATCAGGAACTAAGTTTCAGTATCAAATTCAGTTCTGTTACGAAACATTGACTATTCGACTTGCATATCTTGCTGCGTGTTTCTCACTTTGATACCATATAATATTGAAAGTTGGTGGTAGGTCGTCAACTCGTCCTCTTTACAAAATTATGACAAGCACTGTTTATGAATGTGCTTATTAAACCCAAACGAATATCAGTCTTTTCTTTGATAAATATTTTACATTTTTGGACTACTTTTTGGGACTTTAAATTTTTGGACACTGAAAACACTTTTTAGAATTACAAAATCTAAAAAGTCCTCTGACCTATACAGAGGATGTAATGTAATTGATTGACCACGTGATATTTCATCAGCGCTTTTCAATGCCATTTGGAGTTCTTGGCAATCGCAATTAATTATAGAAAGTTTATCTATGGCCTCAGTAGACTGTATGATGATGTAACAAATGTAACAGAGTCTTGCTGACTGCTGGCAGTTTTAAACGGTTCTTATTATATTACTCGTAAATAGCCCTCAAGAACTATCAAACCATACTCACGAATATCGAATCATCCGTGCTGCCTAAAGTGCCATAGATTGTGCCTCTACCGGCAGGACGGTCCCAGGTGATATCCCTGGCATGACGATGGTGAGAACGAGGGTAGTAGTAGACCGCGTCTGGATGCCCAACTACGTAGCCCGTGGGTGGTGGTCGGTGCACCCTGCCGTGAGCGCAAGCCATGAGAGCAGCAACACAGAATAGTAGGAGGGACAGAGACTGCATGGTGAGCTAGAAAAAAATTACAAAATATACTTTTTTCAAATGGCCTAGAAGTACTCGTACCTTTTGAAATCTAAAACAGAAAGAAGTAAATAAAGGTAATGGCTACCAGAAACATAAAGATGATGATGAGAATGAATCAAGTGAATGGATTGATTGAAGTTGTGTAATTCAAAATTAAAATGCACTTGCTTTATGCCACAGTGAGCGCGCATTTTCCGAGATAAAAAGCATAAAGTTCAACGATAGAATACAACATTTGGTAAACGAATCTATATGTCCAGGTCCAGAATAAACCCTTGTCCCGGAAATATGAGTTTAAACAAGATCTTCAATAAACTTAATGTGTATCAGTAATAAACAAAAAACATACCTTATTAACAGTGAGGTGCTTCTTCACAACACAAGAAACTGTTGTAAACTGTGCCTTCCTCAATCCCGAATCCATCATTTATACTAGCTTCGGTATCTAAGGTGAATCCCTGGACGAAGAGGCAAGGGGACTTATTTGAGATGACGTGAATCATACCAATGTTTGTAATTAAGGTTATCTCACTCAACTGTTAAATCATTTATTTGACAAGATAGTAGTAGAGTAGTACGATAATTATGTTTATAGATGTATGGCAGAGTGTGGAGCAAAGTTCGACTCTTTGATTTGTACGGCTTGTGACGTTTTTAACCCCCGCATGAAAAAGAGGTGTTTAGAATGTTAATGTATGTCTTTCTGTGGCAACATAACTTTTAAACTTATGGGTTAATGCTGATGTAGTTATTTGTTTTAATTAAACCATTACATAGTGAAGGTAAGATACCTAAATAGCTTGAGCCAATATTGTGAATTTGATTTGTCATTTTGAATTATTACCGGCTAAATATCAATATTTATCTTATGAAGTAATTAACCTTTGTTAATTATTTTTAATGAAAGAACGAAAGAAAGAAAAATTGTTTATTCCGCCCAAACAGACGCACATTAACATAACATAATTTTTAAAATACACAAAAACAACTATAAACAAAATAATAGACAAACATTCGTCCGTAACACCACTGCCAGCCTGTGTCAGGGACGGGCATTATAAAAAAGTCATTACTGTCGTATCTGTTATGTCATAGACAAACCATGGACAACAGAAAATAAAATAAAAAAAAACACTGACATGTGTGGCCGTGACAGCGACTGTCAGTGATAGATGTCAATCCTGACACAGTTCCTGACACAAACAAAACAAACCATAAAAACAAAACAACAAACAAAAAAAACTTAATTTAATTAAACCTAAGTACTTCTGGCCGTACGCCGATTGCAAATATTATGTTCTACACACGTGCCATTTATGAAGTGAATATTAATCTATTAATTTTTGACCATAATATTCGGTTTTGTAACTCTATTAACTTACATTAAATCAGACGTAAAAAAAAGGAATATCAAGATATTATTCAATTGTTATTTCAAATTGTATAAGTTTAGAACTTGGCCTTCACACACAATCATAGCAACATTTCTTATCTTTTAACTGCATAATTATAATTTAACCCAAGATAAGCGGGATTTACTCTTACTTATCGTGTAAAGAACTCTGTGACGTATTGCCATGTGTACTAGCCCAGTTTTGATAACGGTTCGTGGTCAGTATGACAGATGACATGGCTAGAACTGCAGAGATAATTGTTATTAGGGATAACTACTATTAAGTATAAACAGACAATACAACAACAGACCCCGGTATGTGTTTACAAATAAAAGTACCTAATAGAAAAGGAGGAATATTTTGGCGCTTAAGTGTATTTTGTTTTGTAAATACATATGCATATTACACTCGATAAATGGGCTATCTAACACTGAAAGAATTTCTCAAATCGTAGTCGTGGTTCCTGAAATTAGCGCGTTCAAGCAAACAAACTCTTCAGCTTTATATATTAGTACTAGCTGACCCGCGCAACTTCGTCTGCGTCACAATTTTCATTACTGCTCCGCTCCTATTGGTCTTAGTGTGATAATATATATAGCCTATAGCCTTAATCAATAAATGGGCTTTCTAACACTGAAATAATTTTTCAAATCGGACCAGAAATTCCTGAGATTAGCGCGTTCAAGCAAACAAACAAACAAATCTTCAGCTTTATATATTAGTAAAGATATAGATTCATATCTATACCTAGTTTGATTTGGTAAATATTAGTATTTAGTAAATAGCTAATTATTTATGTCATTCGCAAAATAAAAATCCTTGATGAAATATTCATGTTTCAATACTTATACGGAATAATGATGGTGATTTGCCCAAATCATTAAATGTTTATCCAGGTAAATAGAAAAGAACTAAATAAAAGACGAGTAATATAGTACACAAATCAATTTTAAAATTCTATTTTGTCTGTCTGTTTTTCTGTTTGTAAGCACACATCTCCGAAACTACGGCCAAGATTTTCATGTGGTAATTACAGGTGGACAGATTATTATCATTTAAATCGGATATTGGAAAACAAATATCGAAATAAATATAGATGAGAGTGACATCAGCAGGTTTCATTTCTTTGCTCATCTACAACGTATTGAAAGTTCTTAATACAAAAATATAATTAATTATGGAGACCAAAAGACACATACTTCATTAATTCATGAAAATATAAAAAAAAAATATATATTTATGGTGGGAATGCTCTTGACTCTAGTCTAGGTCAGAGGTGACAGAGACAAAGTCGACGATGGAGTGAGCTATCCAGAAGAAGCTTGTTCACTCTAACTTTGAAGAGAGTAGGGTTGAATGCGAAAAATCCAACAGCTGAAAAGATTAAAACATCGTCACATTTAATCAGGCTACAAATAAAATGTAAAGACACTCGACTTTTCTTTATATTTTCACTTTTAATGTGTCTATCATGTTTGGCGCTGAACACTTATAAATTACAAAATGTACGAAATATCTTACTCCAAAAGAGCAAATATAATTTTTTACTTTCCCTTGAAGTATGTCAAAAGAATTTCGTTTAATATTCATTTATAGCGAGACTACGAGCATACCAAAATGTTTTTCATTAAGATATGCAATGTATTATTATATGCATATTTTTTAGCCAATAATATTAAATTTTATTTACATATTCTTCGTTACAAAATAGTCATCGTAGAATAAGAAACATTTATTTATTAACGCTCAAACATGGTATGTTTTATACTCAATCCTGATCCGATTTTTTGTATTTTTTTTACAAATATCTCATTCCCTATGGGTTTTTCGCTATTTGTATTTATTAACAATAGTGTATTCTATACGAGTTTATAGCTGGGTATCTCAAATTTCAAGGTGAACTTACTAAGATGAGTAGACTTCACATCTATTTCTGTACCAAATGTCATCAAAATCGATTGGGCGGTAGCGTAATAAGCAAACAAACTCATTTACATATCACATATTAGACTAGCTTTTTCCCGAGACTTCGTACGCTTGTATCCGGTTTTTACCCGTTCCCGTAGGAATTTTGGGAAATCCTCTCTTAGTGCTACTCTACACTCCCTAAGGAACCTACATGCCAAATTTCAACTTTCTACGAATAGAATAGAATAGAATAGAATAGAATAGAATAGAATAGAAAACATTTATTCAGCATAGACACAAACGGCGACGACGGCGGCGACGTTGTCTGTCAGTCATTCTGTTAGTCACCAGTAACGGACGAATTGTATACAACGTGTAACAGAATAGACGCAATAACTCTCAAGGGGTCATTGCACTCATCATTATAAACACATTTTACCATGGGACCAATCCCGAAATCGAGAAAAAAAAAACACGACTACCCCATACATTTCTGTGCGGATAACTCGACAAAATGTACTGAACAGCTGTTTTGTTTTTCGCGATTTCTGTGTTGGTCCCATAGTGAAAGTTGTTCATAATTATGAGTTCAATGACCCCTTAAGAGGTATTGCGTTTATTCTGTTACAGGTTGAATATTAGGATTAACGTTAGAATCATCTAAACTTAAATCGGCTCTATGAAGCTCAGAAGCTAGGTAAACAAAGTAAAGCAAAATGTTGCTGATTTCCTTTTTCATCGAAATCAGAACCCGTATAATTGCAGACGGGTGACATATTTCAGCTTGGTCTGAGGTCGGCATTGCATCTGTGAATTTTATTGTGAATGCGGAATCTGGGTCAGGCTAGCTAAAGGCTTGTTAGTTAGCCTGTTATAGCAGTGGTCATCATACTTTTCTGATCAAGGAGCACCCTTGTTTATAAGTAGGTTATCATCTGGAAACACTGACTACGGCAGGGAATTCATCTCTTTAGATGTACGCACAGTGAAAGAGCATTGATCACCACTGCACATGTTCAATAGGATAAGGGCTAAAAATTATAATCCTCATGTAATTGTAGCTAGTAAATGTGTGCATATTTGGTTCCTCATTTGTTACTTTGTTAACATTGTCACATAAGACTATTCATTATACTGACTTGCAAATAGATGATTGATTAGGATTAAGAACTATCAAACGTATTTGATTCATGTTTTTTGGTCCATTAATCAAAACGATATTCCCTATTTGGTTACTTCCCTCTAATCACCTGGCAGATACCGTAAATCAGTGGTCGTCACACTTTTCTGATCAAAGGCCACACAGGACAATGTGAGGAACAACTGCGGGCCGCAAATTCAATCAATTATCTTGAGATATTTTTATGAGCTGTGTAAACGCGATTGCCCCCTAGATTTTATATGTCAGTACAAAATATATTGCAATAATAGCACTTGAATCATTGTCTATTAAAATTGTTTGCTTATGTCGCGGGCCGCACTAATTTCGCCCGCCGGCAGAGCGTGTGCCACTGTTTGTCGACTATTGAGAAATCGTATTGCTCGTCTAAGTAAAGGACTATGATGAAATGTATTGTATGTGTGGAGAAAATAAAGTGACAAAGTTTTAACTACGGCTTTTCTGCCGCCATAATAAAAAGGTCTCTACACAAATCCAAATAACCGATTTCCGACCTTAAGTTATTTTCTTTATGTTGGAAATCAGTTACTTCGTTTTGTGAAGATGCGTCCTTTTTTATGATGGCATAATTATAGTAGACCAAAGAAAAATAAATGGACTGGCTTGGAATGGGGTTGCTACTGAAATGACAACTAATAAAGAAGTAAGAAAACAGAAGTTCTTACCCAAAAATAAAGTGAGATGAGGGAAGGAGTGATGGTCATTGAGTTGAATGTAGTCTGATGACTAATCTAAGTAAAACGATTCCACTCTATGTCCAAATGCTGTAGGCCCTACTCACAAAGAACTCCAACATTATAGTGAAGCCACTCACAGTTTACAATGACCCGAAATCGTCCTTGCAAAATTGTGAAGCACCCGAAATCCTTTGTACTCCCTTTTCCGTATTTGTGTACTTTCAGCGTACCCCTAAGGGTTGCCTCTCAGCAAATAAGCAAAAAATCTTCACATTCCATTACGTCACACATCAGAGGGGTAATAAAGCGGATTCCTATACATATAATGGTATACGAACATTATAACAAGTGTAGGTGAGAGTGGGAAGCACTCTAAACATCAGTGGATAAGGCCCTACTACGAGCTTCGGGTAACTTCGTGAAAATTCGGCAGATTTCGGAAGTGTTTTATTTTCAAGCATCATTAAAGCTTGGGACTGTATTTGTTACTGAAGGTTTTATTTTTAGCATGGAATGTAATTATTGTATTGATGTTTTGATTCGTTGGCGGCAGCAATCTCATTTTTTCGCGAAAGATCTTTTATTAACTTCACAATCTCGATCATGCTTGATGGTAAGCGATGAAAAATATTAAAGATAACATTAACATTAAGATTCCCAGATGATACTTGGTTAGATTGCTCTTGAATTGAATGCTAGATTAAACAAAGATGTTCAGAAACACACATACTACCACTGATACAATTTATTTTCAGTTTTTTGCTTAACTGAAGACTTTAATAACCAACTTATTTTTTACCACTGTCGACACACACACATACAATGATAGCTTTGAATCTCATAGTCATATCCTAATCAAAAACTTGGTCAGAGATCGTCCAAGTCCTAGTTGTTTGGAAGGAAAAAGTAGAACGCAATTGCGGGCTAGCTAATAAAGGAAATCCTAAAAATATTCCAAGTCTAAAATACCCCTATCATTACGATGATTCCCAAACTCATAGTAAACGCAGTCAAAGGCCTTCCACAAGTCCAAAAACGAAATCTCACAAAATCTCTTTCGCCCTACTTTCCAAGGTACGGGACACAAGGAACCCGCCCGAGTTTAACAACAACAATAAAACAAGTGACGTTGCTACTCGCTTACATCCGCGAGATAAAACTTATGTTCACACTTAGTTGTTCTTGCGAAAGACTTGAAAAAGTAACGCTTTAGCTGTGGTTTTGAACCATGGTGTATTTATAGCTAAGGAGTAGCAGCTGCAAGGGTCGATCTTAAAGATTGCCCGTATCGATCTGTGGATAGGTGTCGATAATTAATTTTATACACCGTGTAACAGAATTATCAAAATACCTCTTAAGGGGTCAATGTATTCATCACTATGAACATTACTATGGGACTAACACCGAAATCGGGAAAAAAATCAGTTGTTCAGTATATTTTGTCGAGATAAGCGAACATAAATGTATGGGGGAGTCGATTTTTTTCCGCGATTTCAGTGTTGGCCATAGTAAAAGTTGTTCATCATGTTGAGTAGAATGACCCCGAGACATTTCGTTTATTCCGTTACACGCATTGTAGGAGCGTGAAGTTTGACAGACGTTTTAACCAAAGGGTATAGTGATTCCCAGCTGTGGTTGTGAAAACCGTATAGGCGGCGCTCTAAATATAAAATACTAGTACGCAGCTGTATTCGGTAAGACTGCAAGCTGACCCAACCCAACTTGACGGGAAAAGGGAGACAAAAAGGAAACGTACCGTATTTGTAGCTCTAAAATTCCTGTCATTAGCTAACGTTCACTTGCGAATACTTTAATGTTCATGGGAAAGTAACATGAAACCATAATTTGGGAATATAAAAAGGCATTAAAAACACAAAGGTGCTTATAATAAAATTTATGGGACCAAGTATAGTCCCTTGTGGCATTCTTTTTGAAGAGTAAATTGGTACTTTATACACTTATCAAATAACCGAATTTGGAATGCCTTACACTTTAATGGAGCGGACGGGAAAACATTCTGTTTGTGCTCTAATAGTATTAAGTATTTTGATGTTACTTACCTTACCTTGGATTTTACTATAATAAGTTGTCCTAACTACAATATTATAAATGGGAAAGTGAGTTTGTTACGCTTTCAGACCTAAATCGTCGAACCATTTTTGATACATTTTGGTACAGAGATAGATGGGAGTGATGAGACCGTGGAGAAAGTTATATTCTACTTTTTTTTTTACTATTTATAGGCGCGCGTTTGACCACTATCTCACCTGATGGTAAGCGATGATGTGGTCGAAGATGGAGCACGCTTGCCTAGAAATAACCTATTCACTCTTGACTTAAAGACTTCCAGGTTGTAGCTATCAGGAAACACATACTCCGGCAGGGAATTCCACTCCTTAGCTGTCCGCACTATGAATGTGCACTTTGACATGGGTGGAGATGTTGGCAAAAGCTAATAACTTATATTCCTGCTATTATTTTAGTTGATTTATTTTATGTCCTGCATTGCAACACTGAGCTGTTATTTGAGAGTGAACAAATTACAAAATCAGTTTGAATTTACACATGAACCAAACAAAGAGGTTCTAAGTGTTATCAAAAGATTGAATACCTAACTCGTGTTTATAAACCCAACGCATAGAAATCCATGCAGGTATTTGAAGCAGCGTTTGATCGACTCCGATCATAATAATGCAAGCTCAATATATCGGTTGAATGCGTTCCTGCAAGCCGTATTACATAACAGAGAATAGGAACAGAAGCTCGAATCCATAAAACAAGCGAAAACAGGCGCACACACACATAAACGCGTACATGCGGCGATCTCAGACAAATGCCGGTCGCGAGTGCGCTTGCACTCGCTGTACGTGAAGCGAGTCTATGTGTGCGTGCGTTCTCACTCGTTGTATGTGTGGAGTTAACCTTCTGTACACATCTTTGTGTGAATGAAGCATCTGCTGCTTCAAAGTAAAATCGATCGAGCTTGTTACATGTCAGTTATATAGCTATTTCGTGTTAGAAACTGATTGACTGAGGAAGGACTTGAAACGGTAGAGTACTCTATACTAGAACTAGCTGATGCCTACGACTTCTTCCAAGTAGATGTCGGCTTCAAAAAATAAAGACACAACTTACGAAATTACCCCTCTCATTTCACTCCGTTAATGTTGAAAAACAAAAAAAAAACAATTTTGAAAATTTCAACTTTAACGGAATTTCTACTATAACTTTGATGGATATGATATTTAAATTAAACCTACATTAGACAGCTTCACATATTTAGTCATTTTTCCTGTGCATTGATAGTCAGTCAGGACAAAGGATTTTCTAAACAGGTATCGATTTAAACTGATTTATAATTGATAATTTTTATTAAGAATACTCAAAATAAGTTTTTGAGTATTTTTAATAAAAATATCTGCGGCTGCAAAGGAATTTAAATTTTGCCATGCATCACAATGCTTAAACTGCTTAGATTCTGAAATCTGTCGATTTCGTCAATCCACTCAAATAAATTACTTTCAAAGTACTTTCTTTGTAGCTCTACGTTTGTAATTTGGTAATTACCAAACGTAAGGAACACTGAAACTTTGATATCATGACCTTATTATTTTGAAAGACTTCTTTCAATCTTATGCTTCGGACAGAGTTTGAGGCTGACGCGGGTGCAAAGGCGAACGCTAGTCATAACAGCCGAAGACGTCCACTGCTGGACATAGGCCTCCCCCATAGGGGGGGGTTTGCCATAATCGCCACGCTTGGCAGGTGGGTTGGCGATCGCAGTGTATGGTGTTGCGTTTTACAGAGAACGCTGCTGCCCATTCTCTGGTGAGTCCCTTAGTCGCCTCTTACGACACCCACGGGAAGTGATGGAATGGGATTATTCTTTTATGGCACTATACGGCACCGGCCGACATCATGCAAACGCCAAATACCAAACAAATGAAACCGCAGATTGCGTCCATACTTCATAATAAGTGACTATGGCTTGCGAATAGCGCGGCGCGACAGAGCGGCCTTACTAACATGCGATCGGTTTCAGGGTTCCGTACCCAAAGGGTAACCAACGGAACCCTATCACTAAGCCTCCGCTGTTCGTCCGTCCGTCCGTTCGTTTGTCTGTCAGGGGGCTGTATCTCAAGAACCGTAACAGATAGACAGTTGAAATTTTCACAGATTGTATATTTCTATTGCCGCTAAGGTTTAGGGTACGGAACCCTTCGTGTGCGAGTCCAACTCGCACCTGGCCGGTTTTTTTTTTATTTTACCCTGAGGAAACACTTCTTAGCCTCTACTGCCCACGACAACAACTCGCGATACACCTGTGACCACCTAATTGCCCGCTATTGCGTCAGCACCCGCCATTGTCACCGCATGTTCTCTCTGGACGAGGCCTTAGCTATGTTATCAAAAGCTAGAGCAAAAGCTAGTAAACTCATAAACTGAACAGTAATTCAATAAAGCTAGTAAATAAGGCTAAAACTGAGCACCCTAGTGACTTAATAAAGTTCACTAAAATTTGTTTGCGAATCCACAGTCTAAGTTTAGCCCGCTTTAATCAATTTTCGTAGGCAATAATTTCATTACATCCCCATCTGACATAGCCTTTCTATGTACTACCTTTGAAATAAAATTTCGAAACGATGTTTTAAGAGATTAAAAGCAGTCACGAACAAAAAACTGGAATCCGGTAACAGTAGGAGCGCAAAATTCTCCGGCGTCCTAAATGTCTTTTTTTAAGGATTTTCCAAGCAATGTAGGTCAGGAAAGTTGGATTTCGTGTTCTGATTTTTGTCATGGAAAAAATTATATTTACTTGGTTATTTATTAGTTTGTGAATGAATAGCTTCTGAATATTTCATTAGAACAAAAACCAGTCGATGGAGACGGTTTATAAGATTCCGAACATCCGTAAAAAACGGAACCCTTATAGGATCACCCGGGTGTCTATCTGTCTGACCGTCTGTCACAGCCAGTTTTCTCCGGATCTACTGGGTCGATTCTATTAAAATTTGGTTTACATATGAACTTCTTTGACCCAAACACGGGCGCGAATAAATCAATTTTTAATATGGGAGTCACTTTTGGGGTATGAAACTAAAAAAATTAATAAAAAAAAGTTATTCAAACTGAATCGTGTGACATACTCGTATCAAATAAAAGGGCTTATTGTGAGGGTTTTAATTTTTTTTTTTTGATAATTAAAAAAAAAAACAGTTTTGATGTTATTCAAGAAATTAGACCAAAAATGACCATTCCCCACCCTTATTTCCAAAAAAACTGAACCAAAAATTAAAAAAAAATGCAGATAATAGTTCTATACCTAAAGATTAGAAAAGCGAAGCTATCAATTACAAAAAAAATCGCACTTGGCCAGTTTTTTTTTGTAATTGATAGCTTCGCTTTTAAGTTTTGCCCACTATCTCACCTGATGGTAAGCGATGATGTGGTCTAAAATATAGCAGTCTGTCCTAGAAGTTACTTATTCACTCTTGACTTAAAGGCGCCCAGGTTTTAGCTATCAGTAAACACCGACTCCTTTGTCCATCTGGAGACAAAGAAAGACCTTCGGTTCTTTCATACTTCGTGTTTAGTCGCCGACTCAATAGTCACTCCCTTTCGCATCGACTTTCACGCAGTCCAACCTTAGTTTATGTGTTCTTCTTCTACTCTTATAGCCATCCACATTCATGACTCCTCAAAACTCTCGACGCGGCATTTTCCTCACTCCCAAATGAGTCGATACCATCATAAAGGCGGAAACTTACCGCGGCGCACGGAGAGGCTACTCACATGTGTGAGGCTTCGCCTTGCATGAAAATGTATGACATTGTTTCCACTGCAACCCACACGGACATGCTACGCATCAATTGACGTCATTGGCACACGCGTGGCTTGCTCAAATATGGCGCTCACGTAGCCCAACGCTATCAACACCATGCAAGCTGTGCACGCGGTACACACTATACACGAATATTAACCCACGATTATGTCAAAACCATATTCTTGCAAAAAAAACGTGCGTACCCTCTCCACGTGCCGCGGTGGGCCACGCTACAGTTGCACATAGTCGTGAGTGTGTAGCGTGTACTGCAGTGGAAACGTAGACCCACGTCGTAAAACAAATAAATCCACGCAGCTAAAATGCGCCACGTTGCCGTGCATAGCGTGCACCGCGTTGGATTTGCGCCTTAACATTTATAATTTATAAAAAAAAATCCATGTGAAGTACCAACCTAAACAAAATACTCCCAAATTAAGGGCCTGACGAGATATATTCATCGTGAAACTCTTTGCAACCCGTGCCGAGCACTTCGAAATAAACTGAGTTAGGCAAACCGAGTTATTGGGAAAGCGCTTGTACTTCCCCACCAGCCAGTATTTTTGGTTCTTTCTGGGAAAGGAAGAGCTTTGCCAATGTTACTGGGTGGCTGTCAGGTTGTGTTTCTGGCGTAAAGTCCTTGTCAGTTTTTGAGTACATTGAAAAGCTGGTATTACAATATCATATTTTTGCTGTCATAGAAAAATTACATTAAGGCCAGGATATTTAATAATATACGAAAAGAGCAAACAACATTGCCATTGATATTTTTTTTCTCAAATGGCGTACGGCTTCTACATTTAGCCACAATATTAGTATAGCAAATGTAAATTTTAAGGCCTAATTTTACTCACGCTGATTTGTTTATGCACCAACAATCCCGCTCTTATATTTATAGTTTCGTTAATTATTTTATACCCTACACATAAATATAACTGATATAACCCATTCGCCGTATGGTGTCAGCCGGTCCCGTATGGTGCCATAAAAGAATAATACCATCCCATCACTTCCCGTGGGTGTCGTAAGAGGCGACTAAGAGACTCGCCAGAGAATGGGCAGCAGCGTTATCTGTAAAATGCTACACCATACACTGCGATCGCCAACCCGCCTGCCAAGAATGGCGATTATGGCAACCCCCCCCCCCTTTTGGGGGAGGCCTATGTCCAGTAGTGGACGTCTTTCGGCTGTTAGATGATGATGAACATAACACCATTTACACCATAACAACTTCCAAATAAGAACCCTATCATCTTTTAGAATCCGCTTAATCGTTTTTAAAGATCATTGGACCCGTTTACACATCATTGCAAAATCATTCATCCATTCCACACAAGGTCACAGATACCCCTTTACTTCCACATCAAAGACGATTTATATTATAGAAGGGATAGTTCCTGATAGTATACAGTATTATGATATTGAGGATACAACCTTCTAAATACAACTTCAAAGGACCTTAAGTCACTTCAAAGTGTATTGGAGAGTAATAAGGTTCTTCGAGCCAGTGGGTTTCCAAATTATTTGGCTGATAATCTTCAAAGGATGTCCGGGTCTTATCTGGTGCCTATAGATGTTTAGTTGGCGTTTCCAGTTTCTGTTCTGAGTTATCTTTGTTGAGTGACGTTTAGTTAGCAGGTTTGATTTTGACGTTGTTTTGTGTAATTTAATATTGTTTTCAATTGCTAACCCCTGTTCTAAATTAAGCATTTAAAGTCGAGTACTACATGAATTCTAATTTATCCTGAAAACCTGTCAAAATTATGCATTAGAGTTTGTTTATACGAAAACCCGCCCTAAGGGTGCCTGTCCATTACAGCGGAGCGAGGCAGCGAAGTGGAGAAACGGAGAAATTGTAACCAATGGAATATCATAAAATCTCCGCACCACGTGAGTCACTGACATGTTGACTGACATGATTGGTTAATATTTTTCCGTTTCTCTGCTCCACTGCCTCGCTCCGCGTAAATGAACAAGACAAAGTAATAACAAAGACAAAGTAATAACAAAAGTCATTTGCAACGATCAAAGAAGGTAAAGTTCTCCAAAGCACGGTGATTGTAACTGACAGTCATGGTTATAGAAGCATAGCAGACATAGCATTTCTGATACTACCATGGAGAAAAGATAGTGTCGAAAATCCTTTGAAAAAAAAAGAAACTTAAAACCTCATAATAAAACACACAAATTGTATCATATACGTTTTTTAGTGTACAAAAAAGAATTAAGAAGAACGAACGAAATTGATTTAGCTCATACATAAAATCCATTGCAGGCAACTAGGCACGCCAGAGTTGCGGAATTTGAAGAGGAAATTCAGTATGACTCTCGGCATAGGTTGCTAACCATAAAGTCCGACCCGTGCGGCTATTTTTACTTAGCGATGATCTCCTCTAATGTAATCCACTCTTAACACTAACGCAATATCGAACAACGAGAAGAAAAACCTAATAAACCTTAAAGTATTTTAATAAAAATCTTACTCATTAAAGCTAAAGTTTCGTCTTTCACTTCATTAAAAATAATTGGTATCTTATAGCCATGTTTTTTTTTCAGATCCCGTTACAGTACCGGAGAATATAATCATGGGATACAACGTGACGTTCTATTGAGAGGTAAGAACAACAGGGATCGTTATTTATGAATTGAAGTGTAATTTGATTTTGTTGTTATTCGTTATATCTTTCTTTTTTATTTGTAGAGTTTTTTTTAATTGAAATCTGAATACTTAGGAAGTTATTTCACTAATCGATCGATCGTCGATCATGTCATCGATTGACAATGACCTTTGGCTGATCGAAAAATGAATTAGAAACTATCGACCGACGTCGACTTATTTATTCTACCATCGATCGGCGGTCGATCGATTTATTGGTGTAGTAAAAACTACCGACCAACGTCGACTTATTCATTGACATTGACATCGATGACATCGATCGACGATCGATCGGTTGGTGTAGTAAAAACTACCGACCGACGTCGACTAATTCATTTTACCGTCGATCGATGGCGTCGATCCACGATCGATCGATTAGTGTAGTAAAAACTACCGACCGACGTCGACTAATTCATTCTACGATCGACCGACGATCAATCGATAAGTGTGGTAACACCCTCATGAAAGAAAATTACTTATTAAATTTTGATATAGAAATTAGATCAAGGGGATATCTTAATACATAAAATTCTTCCGATACTGGTGACTGACTGACAGACAACGCACAGCCGAAACTTCTAGTCGTAGAAAGCTGAAATTTGGCATGTGGGTTCCATGGGGAGCGTAGGGGAGCATTAAGAGAGTATTTCCCGAAATTCGTACGGGTACGGGAATAAACGGGATATACGCGTACGAAGTCGTGAGCAAAACCTAGTGATTAATTGAAAGGCAATAGTATTCTGTCTCTTTGTCTAGTCTGTTCCCACCTATGGTGGGATTGGCTGCCATGGAACCAGGCGCCAGTATTTTACATGGAGCGGCTGCCTGTCTGACCTCCACACTTCAGTAACTAGGTAACACGGTACCTCTTGTCAAGACTGGTGTCAGATTTTCTGTGACTATCCGTAACGGCAGTCAAATATCTACATAATATGACAGCCGGATTTTGATGCGCCACCGGTACATGATGGACATCCCACCCACGCGCACAAAACGATTTGCGAACACATTTATAGTGCGTACAGCTAAGGAGTGGAATTCCCTGCCAGAGCCTGTGTAACCTGATAGCTACAACCTGGGAGTATTTTAGTCAAGAGTGAATAGGTTACTTCTAGGCAAACGTGCTCCATCTTCGAACTCATCATCGCTTACCATCGGGTTAGATAGTGGTCAAACGTATGCCTATCAATAATAAATTAAAAAAGCCGGTACCAACGGCTTAACGTGCTTTCCGAGGCACATCCTCTAAAAAGCCATATAACTGAGATGGATACGGTCATTGTCGGGGTCACCAGTTTGGAGGTATGTGGAACAGAGAGTAAAGTCCCGCACACCTCCATTGTAAAGGGAGGATCCTCCTACCAGACAGTTGTTGTGTCTGGCGGGCTACTGCCCGATAGTTGATATTCGGGCTGATGTATATGTTCAAATCGCACGGTAAACTCTGCTTGCGCGATGCAGGATTTCAACTTAGTAGTTCGCTGCTAGTTGGATAGATGGCGTCGCGGTTCTTTTTGTGGCGATGTTGATTTGCTCCATTGGTTTTTCTTGTGGCGGCGTTGATACCGCTACAACACCACTGACTATACGATACACAAAGCCCGCGGTATGTAATGGATGGTCACCCAACCTCCAAACCGACCTTGGCAAGTGTTGCTTAACCTCAAAGATCGAAAATTTCGGCTATTATTATTTACCACTTTCCATTGAGTTATTAAATAACTAGTAAACCTTTTACCCTGTCAGCTTAACAGATGTTCACGATTAATCTTTATTGATTCGATAAGTGCACAGTCATCCATAAAAGACTGCACGTTTTTAACGACCTGTCAAACTGTTGGAGTAATGAATTGTGGGCCATGTAGTTCAAAATGAATTTAATTTTAATGATTTATGGATTCATTAGTATTTACATAAAATCCTGTACTCTCTCTATAGTATAAGTAAGTAGGAAGTGTATAGAGAGTGATAAGTAGCTCCAACCATTATTCATATCATATCAGCCGAAAGACGTCCACTGCTGGACATTGGCTTACCCCAAGTGTCGCCACAACAACTGGCCCTGTGGATCTCGCATCCATCGACTACCCGCGACCCTCACCAGGTCATCAGTCCACCCTGTGGAAAGCTTTCCAACGCTGCGTCTTCCGATACGAGGTCGCCACTTCAGAACTTTTCGGCCCCATCTACCATCTATCTTATGAGCAATGTGCCCTGCCTACTACCACTTATGTTTAACATATAGATATAGTCGGTAAACATATAGTCGGTTACGTTGGTTCTCTTGCAGATATCATCATTCCGTTTCACCCATTATGTAGTATTATGTAATTAGTCTCTAGAGTAGAGGAATCTGAATTCGAGAAATATTAACTACTGCTCGTACATTTATGTTGGTATAACTCTCTGAAATCTACTGAACACGTGTAATTTTTTTCTCAGTTTTATGGTTTGTCCCATAGTAAAAGTTGATCTACATTATCCTATTTGAGTATTGTAATCCAGTCGGCATTTCCATAAAGAACAGATGTATTAAATGTTTTATTTATTTCAGATTCGTATGATGTCCAGTACCGGTACAGAAGAAGCCTACAAATGATCATATCGCAGCACTTCAGTGAGACAACTGTTATGCCAGGAGTGGATGTAAGTATGTAGAAGAACATTTGTCGTGCATAAGCAAAATCAGCCTGCTACTGCGACACTCGTTTGTACTACTGCAACACTGGTCAGTTTTTTTAAGAGGGTGTGAGCTGTATTCTGCCACGCTGGTCTTGGCTTGATGGAATTATTTTTGAGAGTTAATAAGGTCTGGAGCTCTCAGTAACAAAATTCTAAGTCAATAGGATAGATGCAAATACAGAATTTATAAGAATGTTGTTAATAATATGATAAAAAAGTATAAAATAAAGGCCATTGCAACGATTTTGTTTTAGTTAATATCGATTTTTAACAAAAATAATGAATTAATGTGACGTGAAACGGAACGTATTTAAAAACAACAATCAGCGTTTATTGATGTCGATGCTGTTATAGCAACGAAAAGGCAACCTTATGTCTTTGAGCTAGGACAGTTAGAACCAGTGGCAGACAAGAGTGACGTCATCGTCCGTTTTCGCGCGATAATTTAAACCGTCTGTTTAAAAACGCAATTTTGGCAATAAATTAAAGCGTTTTCATTTCTTATTTATGCGGTTTTTCTTTAAAATTAAAGCAAAAATGGAAATAATAATATATTGCATGTTCCCTATTCTAAGTAATTTCTCAGCAACAAAATGTTTGGGATAGAGTGGTATTAGTATGTATCTATCTTGCTGTATGGTGTCGGCCGGTGCCGTATGGTGCCGTAAAAGAATAATGCCATCCCATCACTTCCCGTGGGTGTCGTAAGAGGCGACTAAGGGACTCACCAGAGAATGGGCAGCAACGTTCTCTGTAAAAATCAATATCATACACTGCGTGAAGACCGCATTGTATGATATTGATTTTCTTACCCGCCTGCCAAGCGTGGCGATTATGGCAACTGCTGGACATAGGCCTCCCCCAAAAAGGGGGGGGGGGCCTTTTGGGGGAGGCCTATGTCCAGCAGTGGACGTCTTTCGGCTGATATGATGATGATGATGAGGATGTATCTAGCCAGCGGCCATTTTTTTGCAATCTATACATCTGTCTATATCTACACTAATATTATAAAGAGGAAAGATTTGTTTATTTGTTTGTTTGAATTGAATAGGCTCCGAAACTATTGGACCGATTTGAAAAATTCTTTTAGCATTGGATAGCTACCTTATCAGGGAGTAACATAGGCTATATATTATCCACGTACTCCCACGGGAACGGGAACTACGCGGGTGAAACCGCGTGACGTCCACTAGTTATATCTAAATCTACATCTACATCTACATCTACACCTAACATCTACTTCCACGTCTACATCTACACCTAATAATTTTTTTTTAGTTTTTGAGGCTGTAGGGGGTAATCTCTGAATCTACTGAACCGATTTTGAAGATTTTTTTACCAATAGAAAGCCACGGTATTTGTGAGTGTCATGTGCTAAATTTGTTTATGTGTGTATAGGTAATATATATATTAACCCGAAAAATACCGCCCAACGAAGTGGGCACGGATCAGCTAGTGATATATAAACCATATTTCAAAGTAAAAGAGGTACGTTCCGAGCTCTGGGGTCTTAGTTCACTAGAACTAGAAGTAAAAATCCGTCTAACTGTTTGCACTGTACGGTAAAGAACTAAAGCATTAGCCCTAACATGGTTTCTGATTTTACACACAAAACATTGTAAGGTTTAAATTATTTTTTTTGTACGTTAAATCTTATATGATATCCATTACTTGTTATTTCTCACTACTCCGGACAAGAATAGTTGGGTTTGTGGCCAAAATTAGTTTCAAAAACGTTTGTAAAAAGGTGTAACTTTTACATATCAGATTTATGTCACTAACCCAGTAACACATATTTACTAAAAACTTCTAAACACGTACTTTCCCAAAAAAATAGGACCCTATTTTTCGATGCGAGTTTGCTGACAGGAAAATCTAATCACTGTTCCCTGCGGTAACATTTTCTAATACAATGTTATTTCTAGATATTCATGAATCCGTTTGAGTTAGACAGCAGACAACATTTAATGGCAAGTATACACAATGCGAGTTAGCGTGCGAGTCAGCCTGCCGAGTAGCTGCAGTGCAGTAACTCGCATCGTATGGACTTATCTTACGAGTTACTGTCACGTGCGAGTTGGATAGTAGCTTGCCTAAGAGTTACTTCAACATTTTTTGGTTTTCACTGCCTGCTCGCCTTACCGTAACTCTCACATGGCTGCAGTTCGGCCATTACTCGCATCGTTCGGACGCGTTCGGCAGTAGCTCGCCAGTAACAGCCAGGCTATTACGAGTGGAACCTGTATTTTTGGGTGCATCACCTCGCAAGAGACTGCTACTATCACCTTGTAGACTCCTAAGGCGAGCCGAGCTACCATAAGAGAAAACGATCCGAGTAACTGTCTAGTTAGCAACTCGCACTGTGTAAATAAGAAAGAACACTTGCTTTTTAACTCATGGCTAGATAATAACAGCCGCACGGGTCGATCTTCAAGGTTAAGCAACGCTTGCCAAGGTTGGTCTGTGGATGGGTGACCATCTTAACATACCGAGTTTCCTCCGTGCTTTGGAAAGCACGTTAAGCCGTTGGTCCCGGCTGTCATTTGTAGATCTTTGGCAGTCGTTACGGATAGTCAGAAGCCAGTAAATCTGACTCTAGTCTTGCCATGAAGTACCGTGTTACCCAGTTAATGGGTTGTGGAGGTCTGGTAGGCAGCCGCTCCATGTAAAATACTGGTATTCAGCTAAATCAGGCTTGACTGGAAGTCGACCCCAATGTTGTTGGGAAAAGGCTAGGCAGATGATGATGACTTGCTTTTCGTACCTAAATTGCAGTTGACTATTGTGTTGGTATCTTATTGAAAACATTATTTAACGATAAGAGGGATCATTGATACATCCAACACCCAGTACTAGTGTGGTGCTCCTGATCAGGTTACGTCATGCCGAAATAAACGTGGCCACTTATTGGGCGCAAACAGTATATTTAGAAGTACTGTTTACCGCACTGAAGAAGAGAATACTCTTCTTCTTCAATCACAATGCTGGGAAAGAAAATTGCTTTTTCCTACTGCGTCTTAGGGCCGGTTCCCATTCAGACGGACCGTTTATTCGACACACACAACACAATGTCATGTCACACTAGATCCGATCAGGGAGTTTAGACGGCTCTTTACAGTGGCAAAACGTCTGTCTGAAAACCTTGATCCGTTCTTTTTCTCCGCTCCGTCTAAATGTGAACAGTGAATAAATTGTACTGCCACTGGCATATTCGTCTCTTTTGATGGACCGAGAAAACAAATGGTCCGTTTGAGTGGGAACTTACGATAGGTCACAATACAGTATCGCGCAGAAGGAGGCTGCGGAAAGGGAGAGGGAGACGCACCGGGCGTCGGAGGAGGGCATACGCTGCCCTCTTCCGGCCCCCCTAACTGGGTCCAGGGGCGGCGGACTTGGGGACGTCCGTCGCCCCCCATTCATCTGGACCCGAGGTGGCGGCGCGTGGTGTTCCCGTGCGCCCCTCTCTGACGTCGCGGGGGGAGTCAAACACCTCACTCCCCCCGCTGACCCGAGGTGGCCCGCAGAGGCGGGCCGGCACCAGCCGGGGATCACGGAAGTCGCAAGTTCTCGCGATCCCCGACGTAGTGAGAGATGGAACACCGGGGTGGTTTTAGTCAGTAAGAGTCTGACAGACCCCTCCGCCCGCCCCAGGGCGGAGGACATCCATGAGGATTTCCCCCCGTAAAAAAAAAAAAAAAAAAGGTCACAATACAGTATAAGTTGGACTCTCATTATCTTGACACACCATACTACGCTAGGCCAGTTTATTATCACTTATCACTCACTGGTATTTTAATGTACATAATTCATTTGCAGCATTAATAAAATTTGATTTAATTTTGTGGCTTGGTAGTATTTATGATACTAACAAAAAATCATACCAAGCAAAAATCTGCAAACTTCGCACTGATAGTACTACGGCGTAGCAAGCTTGCGGAACACATTACTACGGCGTAGGCAGCCTCCGTAGCACAGAAATAAGGATTTCCATTTTTCGTGAGCTACACGAGAACGGCGTTTTGGATTAAATTACAAAAGTGAATATTTTATATAACGGAGAAGATCCATTACGAGACTGAAAAAACTGAAATCGATACAATTAATCCGCATTTCAATCAACTTTAGATTGCAATCATAATGGTGTCTAACTAAATTGAAACTTGAACCGAAAACTGAAATTAGGAAATATATCGTGTTTAGCAACCATTTTGTGTAATCATTAACAATAATTTAGATGTTAAATAAAATAATTTCCTTTAATATCTAAAAAATGTTAACTTCCAATATAATATTTCATTAAAGTTACTTCACTTCAATAAATATCAAACATTTGACTAATCAATTTAAGTATTACTTATTTTTCCACCCACGGCTTCTATCTTTACAGTAAGGGTTACCAGACATAAAAACCGGACATAGTCTTAGATTTCAAACAAGAATTGAATACTCTTTATTCTATTATGTACACCTATATAGTAAGTTACACATGAACTTTACCTAGAAATACCTATCTCGGCAACGTGACGCTTTAGGGCACCATGTTGCTGACATTTTTTTTTGTTGAAGTGTCCCTCTATACATATACACATACACTTTATACATGTTAGACCGTGCGCAGCAACTATAAAAAAAAAACCAACATGGCGGCGGTGGGGCTATGCCATAATGTTCTATGCCCTTTGCATTTAATAAAATATTTTAAAATCCTTAATATTTTAAGCTAGTGGGAAAAGGGTTTTTGTCTAAAAGTCTGACAAAACTGGCTGGTTTATTCCAGTTTTAGGCAACGACAGCCCTATTTTTGTAGACAGCCCAAGGGAGTTACAAGCTTGTCCGGGAAAAATTAGCATGTCTTCTGATCCCTTACAAAATTTAATTATGTTGCTTTGAGTTCAGACGTGATTGAGCAATGAACAACAGGGATTCGGTATTTTTTAGAGCTTTTATTGGAGCTGAAACTAATTATAAGTACTTGTTAAAGGTATTTTCCTTATTAGATATTTACGTAGGTAAATGGTTTCTTGCTTGTAGGGTGTTGAATCTTTAGATTCTTTATAGTTATCAAAAAATAAAACCCCGTTTTGACAGCAGGATATAACATTGCTTTACTAGTAAGTATGAAAGAGACATCAAAATAAATCTCTTTCGCACTTAGTGGTAAAGCAATCTTCTATCCCTCTCTACTCAGCTGTCAAATCGGACTTATTAGATTTTGGTAATTTTAGTGCTTTTACTGAATCTGAAATGGAGCTTTCAGGATTCCGCACCTCTGTTGAGTCATACGTCGTACTCATCTATATATATAAAAATGAATCCCTATTTCCCTTGGTCATCGCATCACGCGTGAATGGCTGGACCGATTTCGCTAATTATTTTTTGTTGTTTTTTTTTTACTGCAAGGAGAAGGTTCTTATATAAGAAAAAAAACTGCAAAGGGTTCCGAACGAATTTTATTTTTTAACATGTTAATTTAACACTACAGACTTCTAATAGGTTTTCCTGTAATCTTTAGGTAAAGATCTATTATCTCCATTTTATTTTTTTCAAAATTTTAGGCTCAGTAGTTTCGGAGATAAGTGGGGGAATGGTCATTTTCCATCAAATTTTTTGAATAACTTCATTTTAAAATTATGAAAAAAATATAATTGAAACCCTTACAGTAAGTTCTTTCATTTGATATCTCACGCGATATAGTTCAAAAAACTTTTTTTTATATTTTCTAGTTTGACCCCCAAAAGTAAACCCCATACTAAAAATTTAATAATTTACGTAACGCGTCCGTGTTTAGGTCATAGAAGTCCATATGTGTATCAAATTTCAACCGAATCGGTCCAGTGGATCCGGAGAAAACTGGCTGTGACAGACGGACAGACAGACACCCGAGTGATCCTATAAGGGTTCCGTTTTTTTTTCGGAACCCTAAAAATAAGAAAGTTGCAGTTAACGGGAGCGAAGCCACGGGTGATAGCTAGTGTACAATAACTCGTTTTCAAACATTCTCTCTCAGACTCTAATGCCTATTCTCAATGCGAATTATAAGTAGTACAATTCCTTACTGAAAACAAACGCAACTATGGTAATAAAAGTAATTTATTCTAGCAAACAATATAAACCCAGGTCTTTCAATTGAAGTGCCGTTTTAAATTCAACATTGTATTATATTCAGAACCGGTCTTTGTTTCCCGATTTCAATTTTATACTCTTACCTTGCTGTTTGAATTTTCACCTTGTTTCTGGGAGGTCTAAGTTGATTCTTGGTTGCAGGTCAGTCTACAATGTACGTTGAATGGACCACATCCTGGGAGATTCGTGTGGGAAAGAGATGGCCTTGTTATAACGTCTAATACTGATTCTAGGTGAGTTTATTTTAATTTTATCTTTAATATCACCTGTATGTAGGTAATTTTTGATGCGGAATTTGTTTGAAAGATTCACCGTGGCCCTGAAACGCAAAGAGCATTAGGAGGAACACGGATGGGTTTTAAGTCAGTAAGTATCTTACCCTCCATGTCGCTCCGTCCAGAGCGGGAGGAGTCATTTGATAAATTCCCATCCTTATTGTTCCGTAGCTACGAAGATATCCGCAAGAGAACAAAGAGTACCGACATAGCCCGAAGAATCGCCAAACTTAAGTGGCAGTGGAAAGGGTACATTGCTCGCAAAATAAATAGGCGATGGGGCATCCCACAAAGTGGACTGATGACCTGGTGAAGGCTGGATGACGCGCAGGACCGGTCGACTTGGCGACACTTGGGGGAGGCCTATATACAGCAGTGGACGTCTTTTAGCTGGAATAATGAGCCTCACGTTTGACCATAATCTTACTTTCGTTACTTAATGTAACGCGATGTATGGAGCACGCTTGCCTAGAAGTAACCATGATGAAACAGTGAATCCGGCAGGAAATTCCACTTAGATGTACGCACAATGAAAGATACGGCCATTCATCATCACTGCACTTGTTCAGTGGGACTATATAGCTAATTTGAATCAATTAAGCCCAGAGGTTCTACACAAAATTAAGTACTAATTGTAGCTGACAAAATGTGGTTCCTCATTTGTTAGGTAGTTAATTAATCCTAGACTATTAATTACTAACTTACAAATAGATAACTGATGATGCCCTAAATACTAAAAAAACAAAGATTTCACAAAGATACTCGCACATTTAACAGTAATAAAATCTATAATATTATTTTATTACAAAACGTAATCAAATATCTGACTACATCGTAACATCAATATGCAGCGAAATGTTAACTCCATTTCACTAGCACTATCCAATAGTCAAATCACTTCAGAAAATAAACGTAAAATCGATATTCTCGAAGGTTCTTAAGTAAATCCGGGATAGTCTAGCACTCCGTAATGGAATCTATTCCAGGAATGTCTACTATAAAATGACAGCCATTTAAAAACAAGATACGGTGCAGAGTTGGAGAAATTGCTGAGGACGTTTGTCATGCGGAAACATTCTACTTTGAATTAACCGGTGATTTTTATTGGCACACGTGTGTGCCATTGGGCGTCAACTGAAATTGACGCATAATGGCATCCCACATGCCATAACAAATCACGTGGTTTAAACTTCTTTTTATGAAAATCGCAGTGTTTAATATCCTATGGCCCCCGATCGAGCAAAAAACATGGCGGCCGCCGATTTTTTTCAATAAATTATTCAATTGTTGTTGTGTCGCGACGGCTATTGCGACCAGATGCCCACAAGTTAAATACTTTTAAGATATTCAGGTATTATTAAATATATAAAGTAACACATTAAACTTTGACAAATTAAAACACAATTTAAGTTTCTTGACGTTTAATTTATGACGCTAGCCCGCATGCGGTTGAACAAATTGATACTTCGCTGGCGGGCAGCGAAGTAAGCAATTTGTTCGTAAATTAAATCCGTAAAATAGAAAATGTTTGTAAATATGTGAGGATTGGCGTTGGTTGGTTTGGCGTTGGTTTGTTGGGATTGTGACTTGGAGGCCATTGTCCAACCATGAGTGAAGTTGGGCTGTGGATGATGAACTATGGCTCACCGCAGCCTAGCTCTTATTTTCTTATGGACGTAGCCAAGGCTAGGCTAAGAGAACTAGTCTATCAGAAGACTCAAAAATATAATTGCTGACTGACAGGTATGAAAACGTACCGAAACTTACACTCATTAATTACTTCGCAAACATCATCTGCATCTGCAAATACGGCTTAATTAAATATACCGCCGAAACGTATATTTATTTTTCGATAAAAATGTACGAAAATCATTTTTTTTTTTTAATAAAAGGAGTCTTTTTACGGGACTGATTTTATTTTAATAACTGATGGTTCGATGGATGTTGCTTTTACGGATTTAAGAGGTGATTTTTTGCGACGTAGTTTACGGTAAATTAAATAGGAGTAAATTTATAATAGCCAATGGCTTAGCTACCTGTAACCTGCTACATTTCATATCATAATGTAAACGTTATTTTTTATTGAAACTTCCTTGTGATAGTTACAGAAAATCTCTTTATACATCATACTTCATTCAGACAGATTACAAGTGCAGTTTTAAGGCGATTGGTGAATTCAAAAGTTTGCCAAAATGTGATTTAACTCCTGATTAATCCTCGTTTTGTTACCCATATTTCTTATTCTATGATTATTGTGCGATTAAATATCCAGTTTTAGCACTACTGGCGCCCTGGGCGAGAATTTTACGACGCCCCCTAACTGCAATTCAAACCCATACGAAAAAAAGATAAAAGATATAATAAAATAACTATTTATTTAAAAAATAACCAATTATTTAAAAAACACTAATAAAATTTTACTTTTCTAGCCTTTCTATCGGCGACCGAAGCGAGCTCGAAATATTTTTTCACCCCACCTCGGACGGATTTCATTAGGTCACCCGTATAGGGGTGACACCCGACTGTGTCAAAAATTAGTCAACGAACGGTCGGGTGTCACCTCGCCCTACCCTAACGCCGCTACTGTCCATAGGTATGCCCTCCATAAAATTAGAGTTATAAAGAAAAAAAAAAAGAGAATAAATAGAGAATTTTGGTGTACTAATAAAACTGTCTATCAAAGAATAAAGTCGTGATCTTTATCTGTTTTTGTTGAAATATACTTCTCTTTCAGATACACAATCGGTCAGACTATGGCCGCAGATAGCGGGGTGATCACTCAACTCAACATATCACATCTGAGAGTGGATGATGGAGGTCTGTTCTCCTGTGTGGCCCACCATGGGGAGAGCATAGTGGCGCACCATGATCGGCTCAATGTTTATGGTAAGTTACGTTCTAGTTTTTAGCACAGCGGCAGTGACTAGAGACACAACATTTGTGTTGAGCACAAACTGTGCTAAGATCTTTGAGGAGCTCATGGCTAAATAATAACAACAACTCAGATCGATATTCAAGGTTAAGCAACGCTTGCCGAGGTTGGTCTGTGGATGGGTGACCATCTTAACATACCGAGTTTCATCCGTGCCACGGAAATCACGCTAAGCCGTTGGTCCCGGATCGTCAGAAGCCAGAAAATCTGACGCCAATCTTGCTAAGAAGTACCGTGTTACCCAGTAAATGGGTTGTGGGGGTCTGGTAGGCACCCGCTTCATGTAAAATACTGGTATTCCGCTGAATCCGGTTTGACTGGAAGCCTAGGAATATAATGATGACAAACTGTACTAAGAAGATAGGAAGGCGCAAAGGTATCGAAACATATAGCATCCCGCACCAACGCTTCAAGGCACTATACATAGTCATCCCGTCTAGTTTCTTACCAAAGTCAATTGCCAAGCCAACCAAGGTTCTAGAAAATGTCCGACCGAAACAGGACTTTCAGCCGAAACGAAAACCGAAACTTAAAGAGACATAATATAATATAAAATATATTTTCTGTAAACACAGCATGTTTAAATTAATTTAACTTACTATAAGTAGATGTTAATGTAGTTGGTTATTTTGTATACATAATGTCACAGTTATTTTTTCTTTTTGTACAAAAAAATAACAACAAATAAAATTTATTTAAAAAATAATGATTCATTTATGTTTTACAAATTATCAACGAAAAAAAACTGAGTTTCGGCGAGGCCGAAGGTGTGGTTAATTTTTGGCCGAAACCGAAACTAGATTTTTGCTCCAAAACTGGCCGAAACCGAAACGAACATAAACCGAACCTTCGGTCGGTCTTTAGTTCTAAAATTTCTATGTGCGGCCCATACTGTCATCTTATTTAGCATCCGACCCGCGTTTGTTTTACTATTCTATTCTTTTATTTCGCATTCTCACAGTACGACGGAAAGTTAATTAATATCTTAAGAAATGAGATTGCTAGTTTTACTCCATTAGTAATGCTAATAGCGTAATTAGTATACATTTCAGCGTTTTTCCTCGGCCTCGTGAGCTTATGGGTATATTTGTAAAGAGCTGTTTGAATGACACTCTTAATCAAATTATAATGTTTAAGTACCTAGTTTTTTTTTTCGGGGTTACTTACGGGACAAAAGTATCATAATTAATATTTACTGTTTCTGGACATAACCTAATCGTGTCGCATGTTTAATCTAAAACCCTTTAGACGTGAAAACGTACCAAACAGAGAGACAGATTGACAGACAAACATGATTACTTTAACATTATAATGGAAATGGATTTTGACCGTCTCTATCTGTACCAGAAAGAAAATAGTTTGCATGCAATGTGTAACAGAATCAACGCAATATATCTTAGGGGGTCATTGTACTCATCATTATGAAAAACTTTCACTATAGGACCAACCCTGAAATCGTGAAAAAAATTGCGCAAAACTCGACAAAATGTATTGAACAGCTGATTTTTTTCACGTCCCATACTAATGTTGTTCATAATGATGAGTACAATGACCCCTTAAGCTATATTGCATTTATTCTATTACTCGTTGGATATGGAAATTCAAAGTAATCTATAAAAGGTGTGATGGTACTAGACCCGCAAAGATAACTCCTATACAGGGAATAAATAAACTTCCTAACCTCTTTGACTTGTCAATCCCATAGGCCAAAGCCACTAACCCAATAACTAAAATAAACATACCAACACTAATACATATAGGAAACTAAACCGGCCACAGTTTGCTCTCCGAATCCTAGGAAAGCAACCAAGTCCGAAGTTGTCTTTGCCGTTTCGGAGTTTCGCGCCCTAGTTGGCAATATTGCGCTCCAGCTGGTCTCGTATAGGCTTCTTGGAAATGTTGTTTTCAGTCACATGATGGAGAAAAGTTTTGGTATTAAAGCGCCAAGTTTAGAGTATTTCAATGTAACGTAAGGTAGGTACACATATCAACTCGGAGGACATCGTCACCGTAACGCCTTTCGCCTCGCCGTCAAACAGGCGTTAACTTAACGTAAGCACGTACACAAATCGGGTCAGCAACTCCGGTACGTTGACTCGGCTACGCCTAGGCGTCGCCGCGTTTACGGCTCGCTGACCACCCATTTTCAGCAACAGTAGTGTGCTGCAGGCAGGCCGCGTTAGGAATGAGACCGAGTGCGCACGGAGAGACGTAAGTGTGGAAAAGACTAACCGTAAGCGCGGGGATGACGAGCCGTAAGCGCGAGGACGACGAGCCGTAAGCGTGGGAACTGCAAGTTGACCACTAACCACGCACGCACCGCTCCGCAGTTCGTGAGCTGGTCGCGAGGCGAGGCGATTACGTTCCGATTCCGATTAGTGTGCGTTGCAGTAGGGAGTTTCATACAAAGAATATGGCACCGCTCGAGCTGATGCGGTGACGATCCCTTTTCGAGTTGATGTGTGCTATACCTTAAGAATATACTCGTATGTGAGTAAAATAACTGATGCAAGTCGTCAAACAAGACATTCATTCTGATATTTAACGTTAAAAAAGTGCTGGTTCTCAACCTAATTTAAATAAACGACTTTTGATTTGATTTGATGTTGGAATCAAACCAGCATTGTCAACCGTCATCATCATCCATCCTAACGGACCACCGAACGGACGGTTCATCGGATTATCGTCCTGTCCTTATCCCATGTTACTTGGGGTCGACGCAACACGTTTTTTCTTCCGGTCTGTCCTGTCAGCGGTCACGCTATCACTAATTCCCTTTTCTTTCATATCACTCTTCATACAATCCACCCATCTTTTCTTTGGCGTCACTCTCACTAATGAAATAAGTACCTACCTGTACTGCAAACAACACATCCGTACTAAAATCGGATCCCTGCCTGAAATACTCGTATTTTCTAAAAACAACCTGCTTTTGGTTGCCAATAATATTCCGAGTCTTAAAAATCTATCACAGATCCTTTAACTCTCATAAGACTGGAAATTACCTTTTTTACCAATATAAAAGAACGATCAAATAAAAATACACGACACCCTTTACTGCAAAGGTATAACCGTACCCCACAACTTTTATGAAGAAACTTGAGGGTAAACTCTATTAAAACAAAAATAGAATAACAAAGAGATAAGGGTAGTTCACAAAGTTTATCTTCTTCATAAAGTTTGTGTATTGTGGATGATATTGTTCTTAAGGCGGGTACAGACAACAGAAGCTGCATCTGAATTTTAATGGCTTGAACCAGTGACTGGCTGGTAAGTCTTGCTACATCTTTAAGACGCAAACCCACCGCGGCGCACGGAGAGGCTACGCACGTGTATTAAGCTTCTCTTTGCAAGAAAATGTATGTGATTGTGTCCATTGCAACCCACGGATACGCTACGCATCAAATGACATCATTGGTTCACGCGTAGCTTGCTCGAATATGGCGCTAACATAGCTCAACGCTGTTAACGCCATGCACACTGTGCATGCGGTAACACTATACACGAATATTAACCCACGACTATGTCAAAACGGTATCGGAGCACAGTTTTGAGATACGCCTTGTGGAACGGAACCGTGTGTAGCGTGTACTGCAGTAGAAACGTAGACCCACGTTATCAAACAAATTAACCACACCGCTAAAATGCGCCGTGTACCCGCGCACAGCATGCGTCGTGGTGGGTTTGCTCGTTTATTGAGGGCTTTAGAGAAAGTGGCATTCGATCAGCGGTAACATTTGTCAAAAGTCCAAAATGATGGGATCTATAGATAAACTAGCCTTTGCCCCGCGACTTCGTACACGCATATCCCGTTTTTTCCCGTTCCCGTAGGAATTTCGGGAAATCTTCTGTTAGTGCTCCCTCCTTTACACACCAAGGAACCTACTTGCCAAAATTCAGCTTACTATGACTAGTAGTTTCGGCTGTGCGTTGTCTGTTTTTCACTGACTCAGTCACCAGTAAGGGAAGAATTTTATATATTAGGATTAGGATTATTTCGGTAGGGTATAGCCCTACTTTAATCCACTCATTTTATAATTCTAGACATTTTAAATTTTTGCTAGCAGAATTTCAACTAAGTTTCGAGACAAGTAACATTGAGGTGTTAGCGGTAGCGTGGCGAAGACGATAGTTAAAATGTCAAAAAGAGATTGACAAACGTTGACGAATTGTCACGTGACCAATCGCTTGTACTTTGGCATTTCGACAATCGCATTCGCTGAGAGAATGGTTCTGTCTACAGCTTCTCTACCTTCCTGAAACTAAAGTGCAGTAACAGTAAAATACTGAAAGTTTAGACTTCAGAGTCTTCCGTACCCAAAGTGTAACCAATGGAACCCTATTACTAAGCCTCCGCGGTCCGTCCATCCGTCTGTCAGAGGGCTGCATCTCAAGAACCGTAAAAGGTAGACAGTTGAAATTTTATTAAATACATGAAACGTGTATTTCGGTTTATGGCACGGAACCCTTCGTGTGAGAGACCGACTCGCACTAGGCCGGTTTTTTTAGAGTTTAAACTTTTCACGTTTTTGCTGTTACTGTACTTTAGGTTCGGGAAGGCAGAATCGGTATTCGGCCGAACGTTTACCGAATACCAAATAGTAGAAAAATTATCTAAAAATTCAGAATGTCGAATACCGAATATGGTCAACGCTAGATCAATTTGCAATAACGGTCATTGACCCACCTATATTTATTGACATACTTATGGAGGTATGCGGTACAGAGAGTAAAGTCCCACAAACCTCCGTTGAAAAGGGAGGATCCTCCTACCAGACAGTTGTTGTGCCTGGCGGGTTACTGCCCGATAGTTAATCTACGGGCTGATATATATATATGTTCTAATCGCACGGTAAACTCTGCTTGCGCGATGCAGGATTTCAACGTAGTAGTTTGCTGCTAGTTGGGTAGATGGCGTCGCGGTTCTTTTTGTTGCGATGTAGAATAACCAATACTTAATTCCGAAAACAGAAAAAAAGACATAAAGCTGTCCTGAATCGACATCTATCGTAATCCTTTACATTTTCTAGTAAAGAAAAACGTTTCATATTTTTTATCCAGGTACCTACGAAGAGATACCCGTCAGTCCCCGGCCGCCCCACATGTGGGGCGAGGCCATTGTCTTACTATTGTTTTTTTAATATGCGGGTCCTGACGGGTTAAGCAAAGGTGCTTAACCCGTCACGCCCGCAATGACCGATTATAGTAGCCGAATGTACGTGGCATCTCTAAAAAATGATCCAATAACAATTTACCCGACTAACCGGAATTCTAACCCTGGACCAATATTCCAACGAACCTTGTTAGAGTGGTCCAATAGTAAGCTATCCTATCATAATCATCATCATATCAGCCGAAAGACGTCCACTGCTGGACATAGGCCTCCCCCAAGCGTCGCCACAACGACCGGTCCTGTGCGTCTCGCATCCATCGGCTACCCGCGACCTTCACCAGGTCATCGGTCCACCTTGTGGGAGGCCTTCCAACGTTACGCCTTCCGGTACGCGGTCGCCACTCCAGAACTTTTCGGCCTCATCGACCTTCTGTTCTGCGCGCTGCCTACTGCCACTTTATTTTGGCGATCCTTCGGGCTATGTCGGTAATCTTGATTCCCTTGCGAATATCATCATTCCTGATTGGATCACGCAAGGAAACTCCAAGCATTGCACTCTCCATTGCCCTTTGAGTGACTTTGAGCCTTCTGATGAGGCCTATTGTAAGCGACCACGACCTATCCTATGACGGTGGTCCCAATTCAGACTCCTAGTAGCTAGAAACCTGAGTTGGTACTAACTCTGTATTCACTGGTTTATTTTTGGTTGCATACGTCCTAAATCTGTTCGAGTGATCAATACGGGAAGGAACGGCCATTGATAGCAATGCTTGCTCAATGCATTTTGTGATTTTAGAAGCTTTACTTTAACATTCAAGTATTAAAGTGCCCAATTCGTGATTAAAAAGTGCCTTTTGTCCGTATTTGTTAAGGAAAAATGATACAAACTTTTCTATTAAACACAAAAAACCCATGGGCAATGCAAAAATACAAAACGAACATGTTTGCACAGTGCAGGAATAAAAACGTATATTTCGTTTCATTATTATGATCTCTTAAAATTGAAAGAATGCAATTAAAAAAAAATATATATTTTCTGAATGTTTAGTAAAACAACGTTATCCGCAGACTAAATTTGTTTACACCATTATATAACTGAATTGTATTCGATGTCGAATTTTGTAAACTTTTTGTAGTCATTTTTTGTAGCTAGGATAGATACAAAAACCCAATAGTTTTAGATAAAAACTTTTTTACGAAAAATATAACCGACTTCCAAAACCAAAATACTACAAAGTATAAAATAACCTTAATTTCGGAAGTCGGTGTTAAAAAACGACGTTACCGTTATTTTATACATACCGTTATTTTATATAGTTACACTCTAGGGGTAGGGCAGACAAGACTACGTGGAGTCGGTTTTACAGCGATTCGTTAATTTATTTGGGACTCGCACAAAACATATGTATCAATCAATACATATAAAAGTAAGTTAATTTAAGCCGGCGAAGGCGCGGATAGATTCATCGAAATCAAATTGAGAACCTCCTCTTTTTTTTAAGTCGGTTAAAAACGAGGCGAGAGTAACTAGCTTACCGTTCTAACTATCCTTATTGAAAAACTAGTGCCATATAATGCGGGATTTTTTCATAATCCAGTTGCAAGTTTTGCTTTCATATTAAAAGTTCAAGCCAAAAAAAAGTTCCCACAGCTTTTTCCTCTGCCTTTGATACCGAAATTAGTTTGAATTTAACAAAAAGGTAAGCTGCTCATTTCAGTACTGAAGTAGAGTGATATAACCAAATGATGCTAGCAGGCTAACGATCCCGAGCTAATTGGGCTAAATCTGTCCCAAATAGCGCACGACTAACGCAAAATTAAGCAGAAATTCAATTGGAGAGATTCGTATTTAGTCGAACGAAAATTTTAGCTGTACTGTCTCATTAGATCCTTCCGTTTTGATTTTGAATGTATCAGCGATGTGGGTATTGAGGTTTAGTAGGGCAATGGAGATTTAAAAGACTCAAGGGGTGAAGGTATACGGCTATAAATGATTTTAAATTGAAAATCATGTCTAAATGGCATGTCGTCATTTAAAAAAACTGGTCAAGTGCGAGTTGGACTCGCGTCCGAACCAATTACATTTTTTTAACATGTTATTTTAACGCTACAGACTTCTTATAGGTTTTCTTTTAGTATTTAGGCATAGAACTATTACGTACCTTTTTTTTTAATTTTAGACTCCGTAGTTTCTGAGATAAGAGGGGAAAAATGCTCATTTTTGGTCTAATTTCTTGATTAACTTCCAAACAGTTTACTTTAAAATTATGAAAAAAATATAATTAAAACCCTCACAGTAAGCCCTTTCATTTGATATGTCACACGATACAACTTAAAAATCTTTTTTTATTTTATTTCTAGTTTGATCCCCAAAAGTGACCCCCATACTAAAAATTTATTCATTTACATAACGTGTCCGTGTTTGGGTCACAGAAATCCATATGTATACCAAATTTTAACAAAATCGGTCCAGTACGTCCGAAGAAAAATGGCTGTGACAGACGAACAGACAGACACCCGAGTGATCCTACAAGGGTTTATTTATTTATTTATCTACACACAATATACTCAAAAAAAAAACGTTTTTTACGGATGTTCGGAAAAAAAAACAACATGTTAAATTAGTCCATTTCCTTTTTTATTTGGACGTTCAGAACCCTAAAACATCTTATTCTACTAGCATAATGTGTTTTTTTTTTCTATGTTTGGATGATTTAACATAGTTTAATGGCTGAACGGATTGGGACGTCATACACCTTGATTTCGATTAGGACATAGGATACTTTTGTACCGGTACAACTTTCCGTGGGAAAAATTTAAAGAGTGATGCCTCTTTGCAAAAGCTACTTTTTTACTCACGACAACGGTACGGAGACGGTATATATGTTTGGGGTGACAGTATGTTTGTTTTTATAGTGTCTCACTACTGGGTTAAGGCTTTCCCAAAACCCTGTCATTTCCCGAAACCAGCCCTTTATCTCACCACAGACGCCTACGTCTAGACGACCCATTCTCAGGCAGCCACTTTTGTGGAGATCAACGCCCAGCGGTCACTGTACATCGCAGGGCAATTCTCGCCCACCATAGGCGCGGGCCTGCGGACAGCGAGCATTGGGTGACTCGCCGTCTGATCAGAACCGGACCCGGGTCGACGGCGCGTTGTGTTCCACGCGCGCCTCAAAGAGCTGTCAGCGTAAAAGACGGCGCCCGCTAGGGCCAGTGCCTGCTGGAGCTGCGGACTTTGTTCGAAAGAGTCACCGTGGCCCTGGAACGCAAAGGGCACTAGGAGGAACACGGATGGGTTTTAGTCAGTAAGAGTCTGACACTTCCTCCTGCTTCACCCAGAGCGGGAGGAGTCATTTGATGATTTCCCATCCTTAAAAAAAAAGCGGTCACTGTACATTCAGCTAACGTGACTCACCCAATCTCATTTTAACATAATAACGTGGCAACCATTTTTACTGGCTAGTTGTTAATAAATATTATATTCATAAACTCTTCGTCGCTATAAGTTTTGTGCACCAACCATTTTCTTCAGGAGTCATTATATTTTATATCCAATTGAAATATTTATGTATACGCTGCATATACCTATAAAAGATGGTGGTCCCGTTTATGTACTGTTCAAAACTCTTCGTGTAAAAAGAAATGGGTCTCGAAATAAATGGGTTGGAAGATGTTTGAATCAACTGAATGGAAAATGGTCTTGGCTATGGTGTTTTAACATTAATGGTAGATCTGTACTTTGACGTTCATTTGTTCCTCAATTGTTTTGTTGATGATGTTTTATACCTTTGTCGTTGTGATAGGCTAAAATGGTGCCTTTTATTGGGAATGGTCTGCACAAAACACACTGTTATAAACAAAGTGTAACATAAATAAAGCGTGTCCTTGGAGTTTCTTGCACGTTCTTCTCCATAGAGATCTACGCTTTCGAACGTGCAAATAGCTTCATGTTTTTGGCTGACCGACTTGACTTGACAATTCCAAAGTGACTGTAAATGGTTTATTTGAAATAAAGTCTTTGTATTTTGAATAACGAAGATTCTGAAAATGGTTCATTGTACTTACCATCATAGACGACTTTGATTTTGGAACCAATGCTAAAATTGCGAAAAAATACACCTATTCAATACATCTTGCGATTCCAGGGATAGTTATTGCTGTAGGTACTACTTTTAACAACCCCTCAAGTTGTTGCGAGTCATCACTCGTGATATTCAAGTAAAAATATATTATACAGCATTTTTCGTGTTTTTTTTTACGTACGTATATACCTAAGTTCATAAAAGTACTTTCCATTGACAGACGGCCAAGGAAATAACTGTCACATCTGGGCCTGCACCACCAATTTACAGTTTATTCTTGGAAATTTTGTGCGTGTATAGCCACTTTTTCCAAGAAAACTATAAATACAATACCATCCCTTCCCATGACAAACTTCAAAACCAATTTGATCCCCGCATATAAATTTCCGCATGTGAAACAAAATGTTTTGTTTCAGGACCGCCATATATCCGGACGTTGCCGCCTTTCAAAGTTCAGAGCGGGCACAGCGTCACGTTGAAGTGCCCGTACTATGGATATCCCGTGAGGTAAGGTTTCAAGATTATTTTACAAGCAAACACTGTCGGCGAAAATGACGGAGTTATTTTTTTTACAAAAGTGATGACTAGAAATTTGTCGTATAATACAGATTGTAATGCAAACCCTGAAAAAAGGCGATTACGTTCATTATTATGAACAACTTTTACTATGGGACCAACCCTAAATCGCGAAAAACAATCAACCATCGCTATGTATTTTATGTTTTGCAAAACCTATGAACTTTTTTCAGGTTATGCGTTTAATATGAAGGTACACCTTGTATGATTGTGGATGTGTTTACAACATTAATATATAAAAAAACCCAAGATACACACTCTGCATCTCAAAAACGTCCGCAAGAAACAAGCGCACAATGTGTAATTGTGCGCTAGTTTCAAACAGTCTCGCATCGCTCACCATACTGCACTGCTTTGTAAAGACCACTTTAAGCGATCCGTGTAAGATTGAATTTGCAAAAAAAAATGTTTATAGTATAACTACACACAACTCACACATGACACTTGATACATGTCAGTTTTTGACGGCAGTTTCGAGTGTTGCATTTGTTCGAGAATGTGCATCTTGGGTTTTTTATATATCAATAGTTTACAAACGTTTAAACTCACCTTCACAAACAGACAAACCCGGAATAACCATCAGTAGGCCATACAAATATATTTTGTTAAGTGCGGGAATCCAAAATGGATCCTAGTTTGGTTGAATAGTGTATATTATCATTATAAAATAGTTTTTTTTTATTTATGTAATCTTTGTGTTAATTTCATCCTGAATAATAATTAATTAAGTTATAAAGAATATTTATAACCATTGCAATAGATGCAGAAAAAAATAAAACCACATAAAATGAACAGTAAAAAAGTCAAACGATAACATTGAATAAAAATTAAATGAAAATAGTTAGTTAAATTAAAATCAATAAACTCAATCATTCACTTTGTTTTTTTTTTCTATTTTAATATCATTTTAAACTCGAACTGTCAAGGTTTTCCAAAAAATATTTGAGGTTTCGTTTCAATTGAAGTCAAATCAAACTCCGTGACTCATTCCACTGCAGTTTTGCTAATGCTCTTAGTTCTGGATTCTGGATCTATTGTTTTGCAAGACAAAGCATTCCAGAGAATTTTCCAACGGGAATGCTTAAATCTTTTAGTCTACATTCTGTAGCTGAAAATCTATTTTTGCTTAAATTTAGTATCTTCTAAATTTAAGCAAAAATAGCACTGCGTAATCTTTATTCTGAAATATGTTTTCATGACTACCCTAGTAAAAAATGTCGTTACTTTCAGTTAAATGTACTTCTGAAATATTGCTTGAGTTTTTTTTTTACTATAAATAGGCATATGTTCGACCACAATCTCACCTGATGGTAAGCGATGATGCGGTCGAAAATGGAGCACGTTTGCCTAGAAGCAACCTATTCACTCTTGTCTTAAAGACTCCCAGGTTGTAGCTATCTGGAAACACAGACTCTGGCAGGGAATTCCACTCCTTAGCTGTACGCACTATGAATGAGTTAATGGGTTCCCAAAACGTTTAGTGCGTGTGGGTGGGATGTACATGGTGGACATCCCACCCACACGCACTAAACCGGTGGCGCATCGCCGTTCGTCTTGTGGTCCGATGATGGAACGGGCTTGGCGGGCATTGCTTATTGGATTCCGTTCCTTTAATTTATTTGTATAACAAACTATTTTTGTTCCCATACTTTTCATTATAAGAATTAAAATCAATCAGCTGAACTCCTTCAACGAATTTGACTTTCCAATAAAAATCAATATCTTTTGTCGTGTCCGTTGTTCTTTTTCATTCGCTTCTTTTCTACCTCAAAACATTATTTATAAACAATAATATTCAGTACATTTACGGAGAAGTCTTTTAGCTTTGATGTCATTTTTATGACCTCTTCCCGAGAACTCCATCAAATATTTTTATGACAAATAAAGAACGAACGTGTACAATTTTTGTTGAAAAATTTTCCAATATTTTTTCTTTGTTTTTAGCAGAGTATCGCCATACCACTAATTGGGAAAAAGTAGAAAAGTTTGGCGCTGAATCGGTTTTTGCTAACTTTTATGTGTAGTTTTGCGGCTTCGGTAACCTGAATATATGTGCCTGTTTTTTCAAATTCTGTTGAGATAGAGTTTTTGGAAGTAACGATTCAAAGTAATTTATTGTTGTTCAGAAAATGTTTACTTCTACTTTCATACATCACGAATATTTTTAGACTGTAAATTCTTTTGAAACACGTTTTACGAAAACCGTTTTACCTGTTTTTATTTAACACACGTTTTCATCGAAACACAAAACAAAATCAGTTCTGTTATTCAAAGTTCTGAAGCCCTTATCTTTAATGCTTCGCTCGCAGAACTACACAGCACAATTCCTTTAACTAAAGACGCTGCTATATTATCAAGTACTTTAATCTTTACTGAAGCAAGCAATAACACAGAAGCTTCTAATACTTTCATTTACAGGGAAATAACATGGGAATACAAAGGCAAGGAAATAAACACAGATATAGCAGCGCAGAATAATCGGTACAAGAGATCTGCTAACAAAACAGCTAGTACAGAAATATTTGGACGAAAACCAAAGTTAAGAGAGAAGAGGGATACACCGATAGTCGTAAACGATGGTACGCTTAACATACCGAAAGTTTCTAAAACTGATAATGGGGCTGCATATTCTTGTATAGTGAGAAGTCCTTCGGGTGAGATGGCTAAAAGATCTTTCGAGTTACATGTGGTGGAGGCTCCACAGTTAGAAGAGATATTGCTACCAACGGATTTGCAGGAGGGACAGATTGTTCAAATACATTGTAACCTTAAGAGCGGAGACTCGCCAGTTTATTACTCTTGGCTGAAGGATGGGAAGAAGATTCCGACGCATTTGAAGGTAAGCTTTAGGTTTTGTAGTTTGAAATGTTGAGTTTCGGAGACAATGTAGAAGTATATGATAAAGATTATTTTTTTGAGAATTATGAAAATTATTCTGGTTAAGTGAATTTTGTTTGTAGAATTCAGATATACTCGTACAGTCATTATTGGTTATGGAAATGCTATTGGATATTGCAACCTTTTCTCAACTGCTGAAGATAAGGTTCATAACAGCAATGAACATTTAAAAGAATATTTGTATGTGTTTCCTAAAACAGATATTTGTATGTAATTTTTAATCGATAATGTGGTCTAAGCCTTGGAATTATAAGCTATTAACTCCTTTTACTGAAACATCTTTTTGCCTTCTAAAGTTAGCTCAATGGAATGTTTGTCACAATATAATTAAAACAAAGGCCATTTCAACAATCTCAAAATTAAATTTAGCAAACTCTTAATATTTTGAATGTTTATTTCACATTCCTTCAAATTCTCATCAATTTTCAGATCGTCGAGAGGAGTTTAGAAGTATTCAGCGTTCTTATAATAAAGAATGTCTCTTTGGATCACTGCGGTACCTACACTTGTGTCGCAGCCAACCACGTCGCTAAAGTGAATCGAACTGTGAACCTCTACATAAAAGGTAAAGACACTGAAACAAATTGTTACAGAAGTTCGGCTCCATACAACGAGCGAAAACGCACGCACACATAGAAACGCTTCACGTACAGTGAGTGCAAGGGCACTCGTGACCGGCATTTGTTTGGAACCACTGCATAGGCTCGTCTATGTGTGCGTGCGCCTGCTCTCTCACGATATGTGGAGGCAACCTTCTAATGTTTTCTGTGGTCAAGTGAAGGACTAAACTCATTTGTATCGAATGGCTGACACTGAACACACTGCCAATTGAAAACATGACGTATGCTATTAAACGTAAGATCGTTTTTGCAGTGTTTTCTGGTGAAACGGTCTGTCCAGTGATATTATTTTCTTGGAAAACCATTTTCATATCATTTGTAGAAAACATCACCGGCTGCCAGCTGTTATGTTCTAATGTAGGGATAATTTTTTATGTGTTTTTTTTTTCGTGGTATTTGTTCGTAAAAATCTTTTGCATAATCTTATACAAAGTCAATTTCATACGTTGTTCAAGTATGGAGTCCATACGTGAACGACGTATGGAGTGGATGATGAGTACACTTATTAAAAAAAAATCATTAATTATTAGAAAATTAAGCTACTTAATAAAAGCTATTTCTTGGTCTTTAAGCGTCGACCTGTATCAAAATCATCAAGGTCTACTCATAATGTGCCGAAATAAATATTCGAAATGAATATACAAAGTGAAACAGGATTAACGCAATACCTGAAAAGGAGTCATTATGATCAACTTTTACTATGGGACCAACACTGAAATCGCGAAACAAAAATCAACTGCTCCATAAAATGTTACAAGACAATTTTGTCTAGTAACATTTATAGTATAGAACACTTTTTTTTGGAGTTGGTCTGTAGCGGCATCAATTGAAGAAAAAACCAATGGAGCAAAATCTACATCGCAACAAAAATAACCACTACGCCATCTATACAACTAACAGCGAACTACTACGTCAGAATCCTACATAACGCAAGCAGAGTTTACCGTGCAATTGGAACATATACATCAGCCCGAATATTAACCATCGGGTAGTTGCCCGCCAGACACAACAACCGTCATTGACGGAGGATCCTCCCTTTTCAATGGAGGTGTGCGGGACTTTACTCTCTGTACCGCATACCTCCAAAGGTCCATAGTAAAAGTTATTCATATTAATGAGTACAATGCCCCTTTTTCAGGTAAAGCGTTTATTCTGTAACATCGATCGCACCAATAAAACCCCTTGTCAGACGGACAAAAAGTATAGTAGTAGTAAAGATTGTAAGTAAGTAAAGTAAGACATAAAGTACTAGTCTACAAAGTTTCCAATTCCCCCTGAAAACTGATTTAAATGCAATTTCATTTAGCTTTAAAGTACTTTGCATTTTGCTCATTAATTTTAATACTGACCTGTCAAAAACGTCTCTTGACTTAGAAACATGGTTTTCACATTACAATGCTTGAATATGCAGAAAGTTTTGACGTTATACTAAGTATTCTTCAGTATTTCAGCATTGTTTATCCCCAAACACTTAGTGAAACGAGTTTTATCATGAATTTTTAATATTAAACCCAAATGCGTGATCAAAGGTGAATTGTGATTTTAATTTCCTGATATTATATTTCTTTCTTTCTTTATTGAAAAGGACGCATAAATGATTTTTCTACCCTCGGTTGATATCTGATTGAAAGTCAAGATGCTATTTCAGGGGCTTCCAAAATGGAATGATATTATCTTTATACCTTAAATATTGATTTAATTTTAACTTATTACGTTCCATTGATGACTTTTGCTTGACTATAAGCCTGAATTCTTTTACATAAATTCGTTTTCAAGAGGGAAATGTTTAGTTGTTTTTCTATTTTTTCTGAACTAAGTAAAAAGAAAAGTATTTGAGTAAGGTGTACACCTTTAGGTATTCAACCACACAAAATGAAGGTTCAAGAACAGTAGCAAGTCATTTTTGCAGCACCAAGATATTAAGAAGAAGCTTTTTTCATCAATACAAGGTAAAAAATAAAACAACTGAAAATCAACCTAAGTAAATACAGAAAACGTAAACACAACCGAACTTAATACACGAACAAAAAACCAAAAAATATTTTAACGAAGTCTTTACAGCGAAAATCTCGAAATAAAAATTCGTTTTATTCATTCTACGACCATAGAATATATACGTGCAGAAGGACAGTTCCATACAACGAGCAAAAACAAGCACACGCACACATAGACGCCTACGTGCGGCGATCTCAAATAAATGCATGTCGCGAGTGCGCTTTTGCTCGTGGCTAAGGAATGACAGCCGCGCGGGTCAATCTTCAAAGTTAAACAACGCTTGCTAAGGTTGGTCTGTTGATGGGTGACCATCTTAACATATCGAGTTTCCTCCGTTCCTCGGAAATCACGCTAAGCCGTTGGTCCCGGCTGTCATTTGTAGATCTTTGGCAGTCGTGACGGATTTTCAGAAGTCAGTAAATTTGACTCCAGTTTTGCCAAGAACTACCGTGTTAGCCAGTTATTGGGTTGTGGAAGTCTGGCAAGCACCCGCACCACGTAAAATACTGGTATTCGTCTAAATCCGGTTTGACTGGAAGCCGACCCCAATATAGTTGTGAAAAGGTTAGACAGATGATAAGTGCGCTTGCACTCGCTGTACGTGAAGCGTATCTATGTGTACGTGCATTTTTGTTCGTTGTGTGAAGCCCACCTTCTGTTCTATTATTTTATGTTGTTCAACAATATTGAGTTTCATTATTCGCTTGCGACTAATTAAAGCGTTCGCTAGGTGTTTTTAATAACAAACCTGTTATGTATATTATGTTTTTATTTGGTGATGTCATAAAGCTTCCCTGACTTAATGGTTTTCGCAGTAAAGTGTATGTTGCCGTGAAATTCATATTTTGTAGTCTTCTTAAAATATTTAATTTACAACGAAGAAGAGAGATAATTTTCCGAGAGGAAATTTAATATTTTTCATTTTAGCAAAATTATTTTTCACACGTCAGTGAAACCTCTGAAGGTGGGTACTGATTGGTGTTACGGTGCCGTAATGTAACATACCACAAAGCGAGCATTCGCGCAGTCAGAACGTGGAAACGAGCACGAACAAGCGAGCAACGAGCCGCTCGTTGCTCGTTTTGAGTGCGCGAATGCTCGCTCCGCCGCTGTCGGTTTTTAGAAAAATCCCTTTGAGTGTTACGCAGTTCAGTAAAGTCAGATATCTTGACTAAAACAGTGTTGCGAATCTGGAGCAAGGATGAGAAGGATAAAGAGTTCGAAACGAGCGTGTTACACGGATTTTATGATACGGCGTGCATGCTCGCGGCGAATGGTACGTTACGGCCTGTAACACCGGTCAGTAACCAACTTAAAGCTTCGCTTTCGAATACGCGGTCAGCACACCAGAACCTGTCGAACCGGAACCTTTTGAATCTGTTCTGCGAGCCATGTGCCCTGCCGACTGCCACTTAAGAGATTCTTCTAGCTATAAAGATGAAACAGTGGACGGCTGGTGGATCAATTACGTGATGAAGGCTTCGTGACTCCGCTGGATGTGAAACACACGGGACCGGTCGATGTAGCGTCTCTTGGTGGAGGCTTATTACCAGCAGTGTACGTCTTTCGGCTGGAATGATGGCGACAATGAATGAAACCTCTCAAAACGGAAACTAGGATGTTCGTGAACCAATAATTTGAGAACATGTGACATCCACCTACCCGTACTGGGCCTGCGTGGTACATTACGGCCCACTTCTTCTCACGGAGAGGACTGTGTCGGTGGGAACAAACTTTATTATGGAAACATAAAAAGCATATTGCTTTAAAATTGAAATACAATTTGTTTTCCATTTATAAATCTCGCTATACGTGCGATATGAATAAAAACAAAAAAGTGGATAAAGTTTCGAATTGTAGGAAACGCAGAAACTTTTCAATGCGAGAGAAAATTTATCATTTATGAAGGTAAAATCATATCAGATAAATTCAATGAAATTAATCATATTTAGGATTTTATTGAATCGTGTCAGTGTCGATTATTTTTATTGGAAAAACTTGAAAAGAACGCGATCTAGGACGATAAGCTCTTACTTAAGCTACCAAGTTTCATTCAAATCAGTTCATTCATTTCCAAGCGAAAAATTCGTGATTGCGAGTTTGAAAGAAATATCGTGAGGAGTCAACGTTCTTAAATCCAAGATTTTATCATTAACGTAATGCTAAATTATGTCGTTTTTTTTTTATGCAGTGGCCCCAAAATGGAGTGAAGAACCTCAGAACTCATCGCTTCTCCTTGGAAGAGGAGGTCACATATCTTGCAGTGCTAACGGCTATCCACAGCCACAGACACACTGGTTGAAGAAAGATAGTAAGTATCTACAAATACTAGTTTTATTTATATAAAAAACCTTGCAATATATAAAAAAAGTTTTACTAACATGCATCGCCATGTTGGATTGCTGTCCCATCAGACTATATAAGTGTGCACAAACACAGGCGAACAGAGTGTTCACCTGTGTTAGTGCACGCACCTGAGCACTATGATATCAAAATGCGCTTTGCCTAGTGAATGGCAATATGTGATGTTCTTTAATGACGATGAAAGAACACCACATCTTGCCATTTTTAGAGAATATAGAATATCAAACTTTCGTTATAAGATAATACTAGAATAGATCATCGATAGCCTTCGACTTCAGTACATACTATGTTATAATTTCTCAATGTGTTAAACGATGTACAGTCAATAGTCCTAATCCTATTTCACTGAACGCCTTATCATCATATCACCGAAAGACGTCAACTACTGGATTTAGGCTTCCCCTAAGTGTAGCCACAACAACCGCTCCTGTGCGTCTCGCATCTATCGGCTAACCGCGACCCTCACCAGGTCATCAGTCCACCTTGTGGGAGGCCTGTAGCGGCATCGATGCTGCCACAAGAAAAAACCAACGGAGCAAATCAACGTCGCAACAAAAAGAACCGCAACACCGTCTATCCAACTACCAATGAACTACTACATCGAAATCCTGCACGGCGCAAGCAGAGTTTACCGTGCTATTTGAAAATATACTTCAGCCCGAATGTCAACTATCTGGCAGTTGCCCACTTGGAGGATCCTCCCTTTTCAATAGAGGTTTGCGGGACTTTACTCTCCGTACCGTATTCCCTCTAAAATCCTTTCAACGCTGCGTCTTACGGTACGCGATTGCCACACCAGAACTTTTCAGCCCCATCTGTTCTGCGAGCAATGTGCCCTGCCCACTGCCACTTCATTTTGGCAATCCTTCGGGCTTTATCAGTAACCTTGTTTCTCTTGCTGATCATCATTCCTGATTCGAACTCCTAATCGGCTGGATCAATAAGATGAATGTTTTGTGAGTCCATGGATGATTTAGAATTGAATACCGTACGTGGTGTTGCATTAAAATTTTAGATAAAATAAATAAGGCACAGGCCTTCAGACCGCTTTTGCACAGTGGTTTTACTAGTGCATAAGGTTATAGATGTTTGCTTTTACCATCTCACTGTCACTAAAAACACAGTAACGTGCAAGTGTAGTAAAACAGTAAACCTCACTGTCGTATTTTAGTACAAAAAAAGTAAGTGAAATCTCAAACAGAATCTTGAAACTTTGCCAAAACTCTGAGAATTTCTTGTACGATGCGCTCTTTTGTGGAGAGTGTTTGTTAGTACAATCCTTTTAGTATTTTTCTTTATTCTTTTTCTGGTCATAATCTGTTTAGAAATATTCTTCTAACAAGAATTTAAGTTTTTGCTGCTACATTCTTTTTGCTTGTAGAAAATTCTAGTTTTACAGTGGTTACAGCAGTGTGGTGCTGTTGGACTAGAGAACAAGTCATTCATTTGGGGCATGAAAAAACTTGAATGCCGTATTCATAATAATATTTGTGCATGTATTTTTTGATTTTACTTTGACATTATTATTCGAATTACTTTTTCAATTGACATTATTATTCAAATTCAATTGACATTATTATTCAAAAATTCAATTGACATTATTATTCAAAATTTTCAATTGACATTATAATTCAAAATTTTCAATTGACATTATTATTCGAATTATTTTTCCTACTAACATAGTTAATAAGCTCATACTGTTACTAACCATAATGGATCTTGTAATCTGATGAACAAATAAATAATAATAATGAAAACTAAGTAATCTCAAGAGCACTAAGAGAGTTAGGAGTATATCATCAATGTGACGTATCTTCTACAGTTTACGGATAGTGATACACATGTTTATCTACTACTAGCGGTCGCAAAAAAGGCGCCCCTACATTATAAGCAAATAAATGATTTCTTTCTTTTTTTCCAACAGACTTTGTTCTACCCGAAAGTTGGTTTTTCAAAATAAAAATAATTCTAGAACTCGATTGCAGCACTACTTATCGGTCCAAGTGAATTTAAACCATCCAGGGACACGCTCAAATACACAAGAATGTTCATCGTTACATCAACAGTAGTTGAGTGACATATACGAGCTACGGTCTTCAAACAACACTAAGCGCTTTTCCAACATATCACCAACCACGGTAAAAATATCTCAAATGTGTCCTAATATACATATCTCTTTAAAATTGTTGTAGTTGTATCGGAAGCATGGCGACCAGTCCTCGAAGTGGCTGGTGGAGGCGTCCTGAGCCTGTCGAATGGCTCTCTTATATTCGACTCAGTAGCTTTGTCGGACGCTGGACTGTATACCTGCCATGTGGAGAATGGAGTCGGAGAAGCACTCAGTAAGACTGTCTGGATCTCCGTTAATAGTAAGTGTAAGGTTTTTTGTGAGATTATTTGCTGATTTATCATTATGTTTTTTTTAGTTATAAAAGTAAAAGTCATCAATTGCCTAGCTTTTTCCCATCTTTATTTGGATCGGCTTGTATTCAAACCAGATTCAATAGAATACCAGTATTTTATAGTAGTAGTAGTTTTAATAAACATTTGTCAGTTGCCGTGTGAACAGCTGCAAATAGATCAGCTTTAGTTATGTTGTTTTTTGATCAAACAAGTTGCCAGTTTTTAAATCCTAATGGCTATTATTTAGACCCGATTAATTATCTGACAGAAAAAATTCCATTCAAATTCTATGTCTATTATGTCTAGTCTAGTCTATTTATTATTTGTAAATAGCGCCCGGCTCCGATATTTTTTTCTGGTATAAAAAGTTGATCAGAACTTGAATTATTGATTCAAGTTTTGATCAACTTTTTATTTGGTAGATGTTTTGAAACCGATCTCCAGACTTAGATACATATTTTTAACCCGATCTTAGCCTAGTTAAAGAATAATTTTAAATATTCACAGTAAATAAATATCAATAAAAATCCATGATGTAATAAATCAAGTTTCTAGGTATTTTGAAACAAAATAAACCTATTTAGATGAACATTTACCTACATGGTTTGAATTAGCAACTGGATGTAGATATCCATAAATTATTATCATTTACCGAGAACGGAGATATGAATCGGAATACATGCGAGCTAGCATTATTCATACTACAGAGATTTTTCAGAAGTGTAAATAAAACACAGATTGAATAGTGGTTCATTTTCTATGTCTTTACACTCTGCGTCCATGTTTCAGGTGCTAGTCTTTTATAGCAGGTTTGCTGGTAGTACTTCTGTGCTTTTCTCTCTGTACATAATTTCTCTTCTAAGTGCTCTGTGTGGTAGTATATAAATATTGAAAAAAAAACATTAAAATAACTGGCTCTTTAAAAAAATAGTTTTGTAAAACACAGTAATAGAATATCTGAAGTCTAGCACAAATCTCAAAGCAGAACACTGAATATTAAGTCGGTTTCCCGGTAGTGTTTAGCGTGAACATTTATATAATAAACAAACTTTAAATAAAACTTGGCTCTTTAAAAAAATATTTTTGTTAATAGCTAGAGCTTCGAGCATTCTATCTCCACTAGTGTGGTATTACTCAGTAATAGAATATCCGAAGTCTAGCACAAATCTCAAAGCAGAACTGATCGCTATCGTAGCGAAGTTTTTTCAATAAGTCGAGATCATTGAGCGGTGCCAATGAATATTAAGCCGAATTCCCGGTAGTGTTTAGCGTGAATATACATAATTTGATGTACTAAACAAACACACAAAAAATGGCTCTTTAAAAAAAAGGTTTTGTTAACAGCTACCTCTAATACTCTAAGGTCTCTACTCAGTAGTAAAATATCCGAAGTCTAGCTCAAATTTCAAAGCAGAACTGATTGTAATCATAGTGAAGTTTATTCAATAAGTCGAGATCTTTGAGCCGTGACACTAAATATTAAGTCGATTTCCCGGTAGTGTTTAGCGTGAACATACATATAATAAACAAACTTTAAAAAAACCTTGGCTCTTTAAAAAAATAGTTTTGTTAACTGCAAGAGCTTTGAGCCTTCTATCTCCACTAGTGTTTAGCGTGAACATATATATGATAAACAAACTTAAAAAAAAACATGGCTCTTTAAAAAATTGTTTTGTTAATAGATAGAGCTTCGAGCTTTCTATCTCCACTAGTGTGGTATTACTCAGTAATAGAATATCCGAAGTCTAGCACAAATCTCAAAGCAGAACTGATCGTAATCGTAGCGAAGTTTGTTCAATAAGTCGAGATCTTTGAGCGGTGACACTGAATATTAAGTCGGTTTCCCGGTAGTGTTTAGCGTGAACATATATATAATAAACAAACTCTAAAAAACTTGGCACTTTAAAAAATAGTTTTGTTAATATCTAGAGCTTCGAGCTTTCTATCTCCACTAGTGTGGTATTACTCAGTAATAGAATATTCGAAGTCTAGCACAAATCTCAAAGCAGAACTGATCGTAATCGTAGCGAAGTTTGTTCAATAAGTCGAGATCTTTGAGCGGAGCCAATGAATATTAAGTCGGTTTCTCGGTATTGTTGAATTTCATGTTTGATTGTTTCCGTGAATTTTGGCTCCGATGTTTTGAACTAAATTGCGTGAGGTGGTAAATAATGGTTTGGTATATTAGGTAATTGATCGTCATTATAGGTTATGATTGCAGTTCTTTTTTTTTAAAAAAAAGGTTTAAAGTTTGTGTGCACTTTGTGCATCTCAGTTTGTGTTTCCTGATAACTACAACTTTTAAGTGAATAGTTTTACTTCTAGGCAAATGTGCTCCATCGTCGACCACATCATCGCTTTCTATCTTGTGAGGTTGTAGTCTTTTTTTTAATTTGTGATGGGTTTGCTCTTGACTCTAGTCTAGGTCAGAGATGACAAAGACAAAGTCTACGATGGAGCGAGCTTACCCAGAAGGAGCCTGTGCACTCTAACTTTGAAGAGATTAGGGTTGTAAGCGTTTGGAAACACAGACGCAGGCAGCGAGTTCCACTCATTTGCTGTGCGCATTATAAAAGACGTTTGGAAACGCTTAGTGCGAATTGGTAGAATAGCAACAAGGTAGGGATGGTAAGATGCAGTGCGTCTGGATGTCCGATGGTAGAAGGGGGCCGGTGGGATGAGGTCGTGGAGTCAAACGCGTTGCAATCAATGTACACTAAATAATATAATAAAGAGGAAAGATTTGTATTTTGGTATGTTTGTAACGCATAAACACAAAAACTACTGATGTGATTTCAAAAATTCTTTCACCATTAGAATGCTTCAATATCCCTAAGAAAATTGCAAAACTAAACCGGCGCGAACGAAGTCGCGGGCGAAGTGCTAGTAATCAATTATGAAAATGCCTCAATTTCTTCGAAAATTATACACAAAACAAGTAATAGGATTGGCTTCTGAAAATTCATTCAACCAAACACAGCAGCTTTTGACAATTTGTGCGTAATTTTGTTGCAGAAACTGAGCCTAAGGGCAGCCTAGCTCGATTCGATAAGTCCAATACCTTATAACCTACTATAGTCACGTAAATCTAATAAGTACGATTTGAAAGCTGAGTAGAGAGGGAGAGAAGATTGCTTTACTACTAAGTGCGAAAGAGATTTATTTTTGTCTCTTTCATACTTACTAGTAAAGCAGTGTTGTATCCTGCTGTCAAAACGGGACTTCTATTTTTCGACAACTATAGTTTTAGCCCGCGACTTCGTGCGCGCATATCCCATTTTTTCCCGTTCCCGTAGGAATTTCGGGAAATATGCATCGTTTTAGTGATCGTAAACCATCTTCGCGTCATTGCCTTTTTAGTGAAACCGGTTTGGGGCGCAACCTTTGGATGGTTTCAAAGTCTTTAACAGACATAGATAGTTTTTTTTTTTGTGTTTATAGATTCCTAAAACTCTTCTATATAGTGCCACTTTTCTATAAATTCAGAAGATCAATTTAAACTTTACAACATCCAATCTTTCCTACCTCATCCCCACCCAAAATAAATCCATTAATACCTAACAGAACCGTTTATTCATAAGGCAAAGTTCTGATTTAAATTCATTGCTTACGTCACCCGAATCAACCTCAGATCTTAATTAATTCTAACAACTTGCAAACGGAGTTCTTTGCGAAGTTTTGTTTTCCTTTCCTCCTTTATTACTTGTTAGGGGATGTTGCTAAGCTCTTCCTTAACAACTTAAGACAAATATACTTTGTTAACATGCAAATGTAAACAGTTTTTGTTTCAAGGGGAGCAGGGGTTGGAAAAATTGTATGATGTAATGCTGTTATTATTTTCGTGTCCTTATCTTTACTGCGGGGGTTGTTTTTGTTTTGGTATTGTTCCTTATAATGGGAAATGGTAATAAAACTATTTTGTTCACTTTCGTCAATTCTAGTATTATTATAATAGAATTGATGCAAGTTGAAACATGTTTTTGAACACACTTACACTTGTTTGAAAAAATTAAAATACACAATATTGTGAGCGATGGCTCACGGATTTTATTTAAGCGCCATTCTGGAGCACGCGGGGCCGCCCGGTTACAGGCCTGACATTACTTTTGCGCCACCCGTTATTATAAATTCACTTCATTGCAAGCCTAAAAGTAGTGGCTGGGATAGGGGCCAAATTTCAAGATCGTGTCTTATTTGACCGGCTTACCATAAGAACTATTTAACCTGTGTACAAAACTTAGATATCCAAGATGCACACGTCAAATTCTGTGCACCCAAACTTAATTTACTTAGTATTAGTTTTATTTCAGAACCGGTGACCTTCGATATCCTCTCAAGGAACATGACAGCTAAGCTTGGTCAGCATGTCACTATCGAGTGTCAAGCCAAAGGTGATGACCCCATCAGGATAATGTGGACGAGGAATGGGAAACCAATCAATCCCTTGACACAGAGGTAATATTTTATTTTTAAAACATATTTAATATACACGCTGAATATAACTTTGCGAGAGATGTGACCATACCGGACATATCTTTAGCACAAGTATTTTGACGTATGGTAACGTTAACTTAAGTGAATTTTGAATGTGAAAAACTACAACCCCATGGTATTTTGGTTTAATTTTATGCGACATCATCATCATCATATCAGCCGAAAGATGTCCAGTGCTGGACATAGACCTCTCCCAAGCGTCGCCATAACGACCGGTCCTGTGCGTCTCGCATCCATCGGTTACCCGCGACCTTCACCAGGTCATGGGTCCACCTTGTGGAGGCCTTCCACCGTTACGCCTTCCGGTACGCGGTCGCCACTCCAGAACTTTTCGGCCCCATCGACCATCTGTTCTGCGAGCAATGTGCCCTGCCCACTGTCACTTTAGTTTGGCGATCCTTCGGGCTATGTCGGTAACCTTGGTTCTCTTGCGGATATCATCATTTCTGATTCGATCACGCAAGGAAACTCCAAGAATTGCCCTACAATTTATATCATTCAAAAATATGAATATACTTATTCAAACTGATATTATGTGCGAAACGAGTATTGTAGCCATGGTAAAATTGTACGTTACGTTACTGTACGTCAAAAATATTTGTGCTAGGCCCTCTGATCTTTGAATAGAGATGAGTATCAATAAAGAAGGGTGATCAAAGGCTTTAGACAAAAAGTCATTCTATTAGCGATTGCGAGTGTCAAAATGCCAAAATTGAACTCAATATGACATTTAGAAAGATTGAAAAAAGATGACACTCTTGCGCCATCCCATCTTCCTAGTTCATCGTGTTGTGCTGGCGCTGCCGCTGCGGCTGCGGAAAACCTTAAGCGGCGTTAATATAGTAACCATATTGGTTACTATATATTCGAGCCGTTTGTGCTCACAGACTTTTCAAAGAAATTTCGAAACAGCTGGTTGACACTTCTCGTGACCCAAGAGCTGGCTTTTACTTTGGGCAGAGATTAAGCATTGCCATTCAACGTGGCAATGCCGCCAGTCTCTTGGGCACATTACCAGCTGACAGCGTTGAGGACGAATTTTTTGATGCTATACTTTAGTTTGTTTTTAGTTTAGTGTATTTGTTAATTTTAGTTATTATATAGAAAATAATGTAAATAAAGAAAATATTATATATGACATTTCGACAGCAAGTTTATTTTTTTTATTTTTTGGCAACTGAGCCGATGACGACTATTCTGCCTGTGTCATGTAGTAATTAGCACTTTGTGGTAGATCTATTATGTAAATAGCTGTTCGACAGCGTTTGTAAGTCCTATAATTTCTTGACTTCTTGACAAGCGCCATCGCCACGCTACCGCTGTCAGAATGACGCCTGTCAAGAGCCTCTGCGCCGTTGAAGAACCTTTAACCAATTTATAGAAAAACATGCAAACATTATTAACAGTGAAAGTTGATATAAAAAAATAACGAGATATAACAATTTATCCGAATATATTTCGCGAAAACATCGTTTTCAACAGCAGCGATAATCCGTGACGTGATGTCAGGGGCTACGTCGGACTGCTCCTTCAAATTATTAACTTTATAACTTGAAAACATTGTCGCTGAAGAAGATATTTTAAAAATTAAAAAGAAAAATTAAAGAATTTTTGAAAATATTCTTTAATTTGTTACTGTGTGACACTTGGAGGCCTATGTCCAGCAGTGGACGTCTTTCGGCTGGTATGATGATGGTGTTTACGAGACCTAATAAGAATTTTATTTGTAAAATAAAAAATTACATGCAACGGCACACGGTGCTATACCAAGCTGAACTATAGTTAAAATGAGAAAATCTCTTCATTAAACAGCAAAAACATACTGATAAATTATTACAAAATAAATAAAACAGCAAAGAGATACTTAGGTCGTCCCATTAACACTGTTTATTTTACCGTTAATCCGGCTGAATCTGGGTCAACTTTGTTTAAAAGAACTAAATTAAGTTTTCAAAGAATTAGCACACTATATAAACACAAGGCTAGCTTTTTTCTTTTTTTTTTTATAATCTAGGAACGAGTGCAATCCTTGGAATAACATTTCGATCGTGATTTATCACAGTATTTTTGTTTGTTTTTATTTAACAATTTTTATCCTTTTTTTTTCCCGCGGCTTCTCTTTGTGGCTTATTTTATAGGAACCGTGCCTTTTCCAGGATCAAATATAGGTGATGAAACTCAGAGACAGTCCCTCTATTTCCGAGTTTCTGTGTCTCGAAGTAATGGACTAAATAGGATTTTTTCGTAATAAAAATCCTATTTAATCCATCACTTACATATTAGCTATGGTTCCTTGGGGATTGCAGGGGAGCACTAAGAGAGAACTTCCCGAAATTTGTACGGGAACGAGAAAAACAGGATATGCGCGTAGGTACAAATTCGCGGGCAAAAGCTAGTATGTACGTTGAGTGCTAAAAATGTCGGAAACCTTTTTTTGCTTAATAAATCAATAGAATTGAAAAAGACAAAATGCATCAGTTCAGGACTCGTTACGACACTTCTAGGTAAATTATGGTACAGTTTTATGTAAAAGTTACCTCACGCTATATTTGAACGCACTGTATCGTTAGATAGTAAATAATGCCTTCGTGACCAATATTTTTAGTAATCTAACTGACTTTTTTTTTGTAGGAATCCACCCCACCCTGAGATCTTGTCTCGTACAAAATAATTTTACCTCTTACAAACATAGAATTTGAAATTCCAACACTACAAAAATCTATGGCGTTGTTACATTGTAAAATGTATTTCATGTTGCAAATGACATGATAGCAATGATAATGGTATCTTGTTATCCCTCATCAAGGTTTTGGGACATTCAATAGAGCCTTTCAGGTCCATCATTTACAGGAATGAATTTAAATTCATACATCTTATATCGGTTAAATTCAGTTAAAGCGACACACGAATTGGTTCGAATTAATAATGGTTGATTAGAAAAATGCTACTGACGTCACGGTTGTTGATTTCGAAAAGTTGCAAAAATATTTTTTTAAACAACTTTTTATCAACATTTTGAATTGGTACGAGTTGCTTCGTCTAAAGCCAACCCTAGACGAAAAATCAGGTCATAGTTATCATAAAAATAATTGGAACTGAAACAACATATACAACTCTGTAGTAAGTGGTTGTAATTTAGTTTGCATTCATTGAACTTCAAAAAACGTTGCAAATCTTTTATTTCACGTGCAACCAATGTTTTGATAACCCAAATGTTTTTTTTTAACATAGAGAAATGAGGTATATATTCCAAGTCCTCCAACTTGATTGGAGGTTTAAACTGACGTGGTTCTATCCACGTGATTGATGAAACTTTGTTAAAATGTATATTAGTAGGGCTGGTGTCCGCAACTCTACTTCCAAGCGCGTATTTTGCATACAGGTGGGACATATTTGTTTTTCGATCCATTCCTGCTCCTCAAGGAAAGTCAGCAACGCCCTGATGTTACTGACTATCTCACGGAGGGTCTCTGGTATTCCAAAGTACTTTGCCCTGTATCCGGCGACTACTGGGCAGCAGATTGGGTTTTTTGTAACTACTATGATATAGAGGCAATTATTTAAAGATCCTTGACCAGTTATAAAGCCTAGGCTGTACACAATTTACGTTTACAACGTACATTTCCGATTCCTTGAAATGTAACCATACTAATGATAGTATTTATTCCAGAGTTAAAATATCAGAAGCCAAATCAGAGGATGGCATGACAAGCATACTGGAACTACTACAAACAGACACAAGTGACGGTGCACTGTATCAGTGTAGAGCTGGCAATCCGTTCGGAGCCGATGTGTTTAGTGTGCATCTTACTATACTGGGTGAGTCTGATTTTTCTTTGGGAGACGGCCAGTTTTGTTTATGTTTTTCGATTCATACAGGGTGGGTGACTGGTAATTGAGTGCATGCCATGAAATGTTTTGTACTAGAGCTGATTTGCAGCAATTTTGTCCCTGAAACTGATTTTTCGAGTTTTCAAAGTTTTTTTAGAAATTTTCTTCCTCATGTCAAAATACTGCAAGTTATAGTAAATCTATTTAAATCTGGATAGTAAACTAATTTTGATATTCACTGTTTCAAAACAATTTTTAATTAAAAGTAAAATCTGTAGAAATAATACAAAACAACAAATACAAGATAAAACATACTCCAGGTTTCTGAATTTAGTATTTGTACCTAAGAAATTGACATTGCGTAAATTCCAGGCCTTCTCAACAAAGCAAGCGACATCGAAATGCAAAAATTAGGTTAAAAGCTGTGAAATCTTGTTACAATCAGCACAAAGCAGGGTAGCAAAGCAGCCAGCTTTAATCAGATCAAGGCTGATAGTAATCATGATGAAGATGAGGATTTCGTTAGTTGATTAGATTAAGGATTGCTTCAGAAGAATCTTTCCTGTTTACAGTATTAATTTCTACTGGTTCTTCACTTCACGCGATCACCATGAATTGAGCCCAATCGCTGGTGTTGTTGTAACTCACCTCATGATCTCTGTCCATCTGGTTCTTCTAGAATCTAGATGATAATCCAACAGCTGATTTAGTTTGAACGGCCCACCGCCGCGTGGCCTCTATTACTCTCCACTCTGCACTGTACCAATAAGCATTCTATGGTTTCGGTATTCCGACTTGGCCAAAGAATTGCAGTATTCGAGACAGTAGATTGCTGATAGACGCCACTTCTCTACAATGTGAAACCTTTTCTGTATACAGGTAATTCTGTATGTTTGTTAATTTCTGTTGATGGACCATCTATACTAATATTATAAAGCTGTAAAGTTTGTTTGTTTGTATGGTTGAACGCGCTAATCTCAGGAATTACTGGTTCGAATTGAAAAAATATTTTAGCTCATTTTTCGAGGAAAGCTATATAACATCACGGTACGACCAATAGCAGCGGTGCAATGTGACGCAAAGTTGCGCGGGTCAACTAGTTACAAATAAAATATTCAAAAACGTCATTAATCAATATTAAGTGTGATATTAACTAAATTACTCTCTTAATATCCATTCTAAAACTGATTTACAGTAAAGCACCATATGAAACGTAAACAAACTCCCTGCAGAACATAATTTACGTAACATGATTAGCCAGCTACATCGGAACAGATTTATTGGCAGAGTCGCACGCAATTGGTTCGGGTTTAGCAGCAAACATACTGCCCCCGGTATTACATTAATGAGGTTATGGAATGGAACTGGAATTCATATGTGTGCACATTATTAGTATCGGATTTAGCCAAATGTAGGATCAAAACGTCCCAATTCTATGGGGTTGACATCTAATTTTAAGCCTATTAAGTCCCACTGCAGTCTCACTCCCTATCTTCCTTCTGTTCTTCCCTCCTTTGGGCAAGTGTAGACTAATCCTGCCGAGAGGCGTGAAGCTCGTCCCACCAACTTCAGCTGGGTCTGCCACGATGTCGCCGGACATATTTTGAGACTCAAATTGTGGTTTATTTCCCCCATGAACCTTTCCACATGCGGCATGGAAATTTTGATTCCAGTACATCGTATAACATCATACGATGTGTAGTAGTGGTGGCGTGATTTATTCGTGAAGTCTTACCGTTCATAAGCGGCAGCGGATGACGTAGCGGTTTTGGCCGCTACCCTGGTTACCTAGCAATTTCGTTTTTCATCACTTTGAAAGCACTGCGTGCCTGGATTCCAATTTATCTTCTTCTTATCGTGTGGACAGTAAGGTCTAATGACCCCATACACCCTAGTGTCAGGGTTTCTAATCCGCCTCAAGGGCCTCTGACAACCATGTCAGAAACCATTATTTGAGTACCGCCATTTGGCAGCCGGGACCACATGCTTATACGTGCCTTCCGAAGCACGGAACTTATGATATATAGATAGAGGCTGTAACACTGGGCAACCACTGCTCTACTCTGTAACTTATTAATATTGTTTTACGGCATCCATTAATTTTAAATAAATAATTGATGGAGCCAATACGAGCTGAACTCAAATGTTTGATGCACAAACTTAGTTTTATACGCTGCAACATATTGCTGATTTATCAAACTGATGAAACTAGAACAGTTCAGAATACATCGTAGTTCAGCTACGTTTAATCTACATTCAACATGCGAGCAGTTTGCAAAATGTTAACTTTTCTGAATATATGTAACACGGCTATAAAATTAAAATAATATTAATATTTAGTCTTTGACTACCTCAAGTTTGATATCTATCCTGGTCTTCTTTTTTGTGAGTCGATGGTGACCCCTTAAAATATTGTCTCCAGCAGGTAGCCACGATTATAATGGCATAAGTGGAATTCATTAGGTCCTCAATGGTGCAGGTGTATGGGCACTAACCAAAATAATTTTGTGAAGCTTGTCTTCGAAGTAACAAGATAATACCATCACCTTAATGACGTATAATACATAGACGAGTCATGCACCAACATCACAGGTCTAAAAAACAGCTCAGCACTATCGGTACTAATTGGTAGCAAGATAGCTAAGCTCCATATCGCGGTAGTTATACCCGGTTTATGAAGTACTTTACCGGTCATTTATCTGTCCGTTAACCACTAACCAACCAATGGCGTTATGACAAATAGCGTTAACGGACGGATATACGACCGATAATAATCTCAGAAACCGGGTATAAGTAACATTTATGTTGACATGTCAGGGTACAAGCAACGCATTTCAGTTTATATATTATGATTGCATCACCTACAAGTACAATACTTAGAAAGAAACACCCAACATGGCGTTACAAAATATTCACACAAATATAACAATCAATTAATCACAACAAAACGATAAACTCTACCACAGGCCCGGCTTCAGCCGAAAGCAATTAACGTCCAGGACCACAATTAACGACTCCCTATATTATGCGTACTAGGTTTAAATAAGTGGAAAAGTTATGAGCTAGAAATAACGTTTTTAAAAAGGTTGATTAATGAAACAGAAATGGTTTCTCTAATCCACAGCAAAATGTGTATTTTGTGGCAAGATAGTCCATGATACATTGTCAAATTATACTTTAAATTGTACGCAATTACAATCATTATTATCATCGTTCATAGCCCAACTTCGCCCACTGCTGAGCATAGGGCTTTTGTTTTCATGTGCTAATCCCCACTTCTTGAGCCAGCCACATGCAGGTTTTACCAGAAATTACAATAGCCCTTATTGTAATTTCTTAAAAATAATAGGGTGTGATGAAATTAAGACCTCGTTTTTAAAAAAAGCTACGTCCTTCTTGCAAATAACAAACAACAAATACAGAAACCATACAATTTGATTGAAAGTATAAAATCACCGGTGTTCCTAGAAACGAAATGAATAGAATGGATTTCAGCTTTCCCACAAAAGTCGCATTTATATAACGATTTTACTCAGAAACCCGAAAAATAAAGCAGTAAAAGCCGAAGCAACTTTTATTTATTTACTAGCTGACCTATAAATAAAAAATACCTTACGACCTATTTGTAGTCCTTCACAAAAATCCGTCAAGCCGTTTTGGAGGAGTTCGATAGCAAACACAGTGACACGTGATTTTTATATATTAGAAGATGATAGACATGCATGCACACAGCTAGCATAAATCTGAAAACAGTATTGCCATTAAGTACCGCGTTACCCAATCACTGAGTTGTGGAGGTCAGGTATTCAGTTTAATCCGATGACTGGAAGCCGACCCCAATCAAGTTGGGAAAAGACTGCGCAGATGATGAAGATACAGCTAGCATAAAAATAGATAGCTTGTACGAAACCAAAATCGTCTGAATTAATCTTTCCTTCTTCCGATATGAGTAGTAAAATTTCCAGAGCAGGATGGTCTACAACACCACTTCCTCTTTCAGAGCCACCAGCACCCCCAACAGATCTATCAGTGGACTCAATAAAGAGCAGATCAGTGAAACTCTCCTGGAGAGACATGACCAGATCTCTGGCGCAGTTCTACAGCCTTCAGATCAGCAGCAGTCAGAGACTGTCCTGGAATAATGCAAGAGTTATCAATATTACCAGGTATGTAAATATAGATTTGAATCTACTGTATAATAAGTTTGTATGTATCTGTAAGATAATGAATAGTGGAGTTACATAATAGTCTTACTTCGATTGCCTTTTCTTTGAAAAATGAAACTAAAATTTTGAGATTATGTTACTGATTGAATCATTCAAGGTGTTTGACTAAGTATTGCAGTCAACATAACAAGGCTCATATGAATATAAATCTTTAATGATAATAAATTTCGGATCAGATGTAATGTTTCCTTCTGATATGTAATCATCAAGCAATTCTGAGGTCCAGGTGTAAGTTTGTATCAGTTCCAGAAATTAATTTACTATGGTGTCCTGCAAGGTACAGTGTTAGGTCACTTAGGATTTCTGCACTTTAAAGTATACATTAACTGAAACACATTATTGTCTATCCGTATAGATTAGAAGAATTAAGACACAATATAGAAGTAGATGACCTTCTGCCAGCAACAAGTTATACTGCGAGGGTGGCAGGTGGAAACCAAGCGGATCTCAGTCATTTCTCCACTCCAGTCAGATTTACTACAACTGAAGAAGGTAATATCACATAACTCATCCTTTTATTGTCATCAACCTGCTCTTAGCTATCCCAATTAATTTGATGCAGTGCAGCATGTATTTATTCATACAATAACTATCTGCGCCTATCAGACCTTTTCCAGCTATCTAATCTTACACACAATCTATCAAATGTTCTCCATTCTCATTGCGATCCGCACTCATACTCAAAAATTTTCTTACAACGTATTGTAACCATACATTCATCCACCATCACAGCTCTACCTCCAATTAAATGCTTAAGGCCTACAATTGGAATGGTTTATAGCCTTATCTCGAAAATGTTTACTTTTTCTCTAGCCCCATCATCGCCCCCCCTTGGAGTACAGCTAGAGCAAACAGAATCACCAGGGGAGCTTCGAGTAAGATGGCTTCCTCCACCTGCAGATACACACAACGGACTCATAATAGGATACCGGTTGAAAGCAGTACCTCAGTTGACAGGAGTCAAAGGTAGGTTGAAATAAATTTTTATTTAAATATAAACACAAACAAACTACTTGACACAGCACTTATGTACAACATCAAAGACAAGGAACTTGATTTGATATCAACAGGCATTCACATTGTATTCATTTAGTCTTTATGAACAGACAGGCAGTCGCATGCAATAAGACTCCAAACTAAATTGAAGTAACATGTCAATCTGTTCAATAATCAAGTCTCTTGACTTTTCGTTATTATCAGACTGTAAAAACGATATAAATACAAAATAATAAATGGCAAATTAATCTTTTTTAGAAATAGAAGAGACGAGTGATAAGACTATTAAAACTGCATCGCTGTACGCTAAACAGGAAACGGTTGTTTCCGGATTACTCAAGGGAGTGAGGTAAGTAATTGAACAATTAACTAACGTAGACCATTGCAGTACACTGAGAGATAGAAAAAATATATTTTATTTTACAAAATATTAATGGATTTAATATTTGCAGATTCTTTTGTATCCTATGAAATACGATATGTAGCCGTACCAATTTAATATTAATCTTTATCACTTTTAATGGTTGTTTAATGAATTCAGAAAAGAAAACTCGTGAAAAAGTTTTAAAAAAGTATACATATACCTGTATACAATTTACGGTAATTTTAATTCAAGATTTTTTGTATGAACCTATAGTATTTGGGTTAATCAAAACATATTTTTTTTTTCTTATAAAAATACGAAGACTGCACTATCAAATTATAATCTGTGAATCATAACACAGATATTTTCAAATCTACATCTATTTAACATTCAATCAGGTATGCAGTGTCAGTGGCCGCGTTCAACAGCGCGGGGTCGGGACCTTTCTCAGTTCCGCTGTTCCAAGACACCAGAGAAGGAGGTAAGTGAAATTGATGATTTAATCAAATGGCCTCCTGCCAAGAGGCCACTTTAGCAGAATCATACAACAACCACACAACAATCTGTCAAATTTCATTTTCATCTTTATTGCTAACGCATTAGGTACAAGGTTGATTGGGAAAATTTGACAGTGACGGGTAGCGTGATGTGTTTTCCGACTCTGCTAAAGTGGCCTTTTTAGACCCCCTGATGAAGGTCAAATGTAAAAAATATATATACTAGGTAGATATATTATTTTTGTTTACTTTTGATGTAGAGAGATAGGGTGTGTAAGAAATTCTTGTTCATAACAAATCAGTGATTGAACAAAAATAAATGCCACCAACTGAATCAGACTGCTTTAGATATGTTTTTTTTTTACTATTTTTTTCTCTTTTTTTATACTGTGTTTGTTGCTTTTGTGTTGTGTCTGTGTCGAATAAATATCTTCTATTCTAGTATATTCTATTCTATTTGTTTGGAACATTATAGTCGTTTTTGCAGCCGGGTTTTGAGAATATCTTTTTCTACTTTTTTGTTTCACTATTTTACTATTATTTCTTTTCTGTATATCAGATATATAACATCAACATTTTTGAGAACCACGCTCTTCTGAAACACCTGTAGAGTTCCCTCTACAGGAAATTAATAATTGTTTCGGACATATGTATTTCTACAATTATTCTACCTTCTAAACTCCCTTCCGCTCCGACCACAGCAGAAGTAGTAATTTGATGATTTGACCTTGTTTCCTTAGATATTTTTCTTTTAAATAAAAAAACAGCTGTCTTTCTTTGTCAGTCGCACAAAGTAGGTAACTGCATTAAGTAACTATTAAATTCCTTATACTCGTATTACATTGGAAAGATTCGTTAAAACTTCGGAGACTATCATTCTGATTTCGTTTGTGTTACATCTTATCCCATTAGGATCAATTAGTCTTCATTAGCCCTTTTTCCCTTCCGGTTGGCTTCTCTTATTTTTTTTTTTTAAATTAGATGAAAATTTCATTAAGAACCATGACAGCTTTGTGCTTGTAATATTTTACATGTAGTTGTAGTTTATTTAAAGTTATCGTCAGGGCAATCATTGTATTCTTTCTTTCATCTATCAGCTATCATCAATAGTGTTAGAAGCACTTTTCTATTAGTTTTTCAACAATTTCTATTAATTTTACTCACAAAATTTACACCACAATTGGAATTGTGTCTATCTTTAGATGAGGAAGCACCATCCATAGTATTCAATTTTAGAATCCTTTTACTTAAAAATTAAATAACAAACAATACTATAATGCTTACCAATACACGCCGTAATCAAATAACATACAATTACAAAAAAAAAAATCTCTCAGTATTCTAAAAAACAAAACATTTCGGATTATTCGTCTTATTTCAGTCTTCCCTTCTAAGGTCGTTTGAATGTCCCTCAATTCAATTTTATTTTCTCACTCCGTTTAGCACTCTTCTAACAGCCTGAAAAAACATTACCCCCACCAATTTAGAAGCCTAAATCTTCAAATTAGTCGGTACCAGATAAGCTTCTATCCCCAGGACCATTATCACTCCGTTCTTAGCGAGTTATGCGAGAATTTTATCTAACATCAACTATGCAAATTACCTCAAGTTTGGCAGAACAAACTTTGCCTCGTAAACCTTTATCGTCTTCGTTAAACTTTTATGTTGTTGTTATAATTATTGCTCCTTCACCGTTACGGTTTTTGTTTTTAGGCGTTTTGGAGACATTTCTGGATTTTGGAGGTTTATTGTTAGGTTTTTTTTCTGCATGGATTCAAAATATAGCTTTATCATTTAAACCCATCATCCACTTGTTATACCAATTTATTTATTTACCTGTCTTCTTCTTCCAGACTTATAAGTCTTCTTTGTTAATTGTGTACTTCAACATGATTCATCATTCTCATTTCAATTTGGTGAAGATCTGATGAAGAACTTCGGAGGTCTCTTCAATAAATGATAGCAAATGGATCGGGATTGCTGAAATCGCATGTCTTTTTATTGTTTAAACCAGTTCTTAACATAACATCACGCCAGTTGGCCAGGTTGCTACCACTAAAAAGTGAAAAATAAAAACTTTTTTACAAAAATTACAACCGACTTCCAAAAACAAAACACTACAAAGTATAAAATAAATTTAATTTCGGAAATCGTTGTCAAAAAAATAAATAATAACCAAAACACCGACTTCCGAAATTTAAGTTATTTTTTGTAGTGTTTTGTTTTTGGAAGTCGGTTGTATTTTTTGTAAAAAAGTTTTATAATTATAAACCAACAAAATATAACTAACTTCTGAGCATATCCTACATCCAACTATAATTTGTTCTCAAGACCTTGTTTTTAGAACAAAACAAGTAGCTCATAATGTCAACCCATAGTGCTCGACAGAAAACTTTCTTCAGTAAAACTTGGGGTTTTTCTTCCCTCGTTTCCAGACTACCTACTTTATGTAAGGAGAAAAGTTCCAAACAGTTTTAGTCTACGCCTCCTTCTTCATACTCAAGTCTTTGTGTGAAACTTTCGCTGTAAAATTTCAGCCAATTTGGACTTAATTTTAGATGTTTATTCTTGATATCGATGCGAAATAGGATGAAGTTTGAGGCTTGTTATTTCGCTGGTAAGTAAATTACACCAAAATTTGAAGAGTTGACGAAAACTGCCGACGTGTTTGAAAACGATAAAGTTTTGATATTATCTGACTCTGAACAAGTTTTGGTAAAGAGGCGATGTATAATCTTCAGAAGAACATCAAGGTTGTTATATTCGGGAATATCACGCATTGAATTTCATAGAAGTTAGCATCTGCCCGTGACTTCGTCTGCGTGGCCTTCAGAATTTTAAGTACTTTTTAAGGTTAGAAATTCATTTATTTATTTATATATACTTTATTGTACACCAAGTTTAAACGTTTATACGTGTGCTTTTTTCATCGTGCTGTTTACAATTTTTCTTTTTATACGAACCTTCATTGGACTTTAAATAATAACTGAAACAAGAAAATATTTCAGAAACAAATCAAGAGAGGTACAAAAATGGTGAAAGTAAAGCCGTGGTCGCATGCCTTTATAGTTCTATAGGTGTGCCAGGCACCCACATGATATACAGGCATGCGACCACGGCTTTACTTTCACCATTTTTGTACCTCTCTTGATTTGTTTCTGAAATATTTTCTTGTTTCATACTTTTCAGATCACTTTTATTTTTCTGTAGTCGGGTTACAGTTTTTTAAACTATTTTTTTTATTTTATACTTTTCCGTTTTAAAAATCGTTTCTATTTATAACTGCACGTCGCTATCATTTTAATTATGTACAAATAGCTATGCTCTCGACTTTATTGGCGTGGGTGGATATGGGCGAAAAAATGTGATGGTGATGCATAGATAAGATGCAAAAATTTCTTTAGTTTTTTCTTGCTGTTTTCTACATTTGCGGGTAACACTCAACCGTTCGTTGACTTTTTTGCTACGGTCGGGTGTCACCCCTTAACAGGGGACGCAATGAAACCTGTCCGAGATGAGGTGCAAAAAAATTCGAAAAATGGCTTGTGACTTCCGTCACAAGGCATAAATATTTCACGGTGCCCCAGGTGTCAGCCATGCTAGCTACGCCAATGTTACTGAAGTCGGTCCGTGGATGGTTGATCGTCTTATCTTATCATACCAAGACTCTTGCATGCCTCGGAAAGTACTTAAATCCGTTGGTCCCGCCTGTTATTTGTAGACTTTTGACAGTCGTTACGGATTGTCAGAAGCCAGAAAATCTGACACCAATCTGACCAAAAAGTACCGGGCCACCCAGTTATTGGCATGTGGTATTCAGCTGGATCCAGTTTGTCTGGAAGCCGAACCCAATATTTTTGGGAAAACGTTGGACAGTTAATGAAGATTTAGGACATAGATACATAACCAACACTTTATGTCTTGTCTTAAAACTCAAAACTTTGTCTTGTCTTAAAAGTCGCGACGAACCTATCACGGGGCTTTGGCGTCACCACGGGTGATAAGCCATTAAGGCCTGCGGGTGACCTAATGTTGCCAGGTTTCCGCATAAAACCGGAAGTTTAATTTTCACTGAAATTAAATGAGTCAAAGTTCTTTAATATACAGTATGTTAAAGAACTCTGACTCATTTAATTTTGTTTATCTATTATAAGTAAAAACGGTTTAATGTTGCTACTGGTCATACAGTCTGGATTTACTTACAATGCTACTTAATATTAGTCAGTAATCTCAGGAGACTGTTCGCAAAATTCGCGCTTTAACGTAGAGTTGCGGATACCAAGCAGAATTATAAACATACATACTTATTATTATTATTTGAAAGATACAAAATCATAAGTAACTTAAGTTGTACTTCTTCATCCCATTTAATACGGCTTATTATCAATAATGGTCTCTGAGAATCTTGGGGCTACATGACAAAAGCCACGCGAGTCGATCTTCTTGGTTAAACAACGCATGCTAAGACTCCTCCGTACCTCGGAAAGCAAGTTAAGCCGTTGGTCCCGCCTGTTATTTGTAGATTTTTGGCAGACGTTACGGATGGTCAGAAGCCAGAATATCTGACACCAGGTCTGCCAAGAAGTACCGCGTTATCCTGTTTCTGGGTTGTTGAGATCTGCCGTATCACGTAAATTACTGGTATTCAGCTGCGGAACGCTGGGAAAAGGCTAAATAGATATTATATAAATATATCTATCGGCTGTTCCCTGCGACTATTTCCATGAACTGGTAGTACGATTTTTGTTCAATAGATGGCGTTACGTGTATGTATTTGCTATACGTAATGAAAATTTATGTTAAATTCACATATATTTTGATAGTGCGAACCGATTCGGATGAAACAAAACCTTAATTTTGTACTTTGAGTCATAAAATTACAATTGATATAAAAGTTATCTGCATTCGTTTTATACTTTCCACGTGTTTTGAACAACTAAACAGACAAACGGTCAAAAAATTAAATACTGGAAATGGTTTCTGTTGGTACCTATTCCTGGCTACTTTATTTTATTTTAATGTACAACAACAACTCTTCTACAGATTCTACATAGATTACTTATTCAGTAATACTCACTGTCGCTTGTTTGTTCACAATTTATACATATTTATTTACTTAGACAATACAATATTTGTACATATTTGTAAACGACTTGGTGTCGTGAAAATGCGACAATGAGATAACGGCGCCACAGCGCGCCTGCAGTATACAATTAGCATTTATACACGTTGCGTATGAGTTGCTATCACTTTTTGGGCAGGCGCTCACTCGACGAATTTTAGCATTTTTAGCTATGGAACACAGTGAGAGGCCCGTTTTACGGGTCGAGAGGTTGCCAAGGGCAGGGTCGTGACGGCTCACCACGTCCCGTTACGGGGACGCAGCGACATCAGAGACGAAAGCATGGCGTGATTTATTTCGACGCTAACACCATCTATCGAGCTTCGAAAAAATCCGAAACATAAATATTTCAGTTTATTTATTTTTACTCTAACGAGTGGCATAACAAATCGTAAAGATTTCAAAGATTTGATTAACTTCACGTTGGTATCACGTTGATCATGTTTTTCACTAAATTCTACAGCTACGTCCCACGAAGTGCAGGCTCGCTTTTACTTGTTTGTTAGCAATTTAAACATATACATTTACTTAGACAATATGATATACATACATATTTGTAATGTGCTCATCAAGACCTTTCTTTTGATACCAAACATGTCACAATTATCTGAAATTATTTTTTTTCGTGGACAGAAATTTACGTGTGAACTCCATCACAATACATTTAGGAATAATTTATATAGCCTATGTCACTCGGAACGTTTTTAAGAATCTATTGATACCACAATCATAAAAATCGGCTCAGTGGTTTAGGCGTAAGAGTGGAACATAGTTATATACATACATACATACATACATACCTACATAGACTGCTAAAATCATTACCCTTCCTTTTGGCTTTGCCGTAGTCGGGTAAAAAATGCCCAGTGGTCCAGCCGACCTCGAGTTTTGCGCTTAGCAGCACATTTAGCCATTCAAATTTTTTGATTATTTAGATACTAGTTGACCCGCGCAACGTCGTCTGCTCCACTCCTATTGGTCTTAGCGTGCTCATGTTGGACTATACCCTTCCTCGATAAATGGGCTATCTAACACTGAAAGAATTTCAAATCCGACCAGCAGTTCCTGAGTTTAGCGCGTTCAAACAAGCAAACAAACTAACTCTTCAGCTTTATATATTAGTATATAGTATAGATGTTTTAAGAAAAGAAATACTAAGCCGGAAAAATCACAAATTAAACCAACTCAAATCAAAAGACATGATTGGTTAGCAAAACTACCATCAATCAGTCTACCTAGCCTTTTTCAACCATATTGGAGTCGGCTTTCAGTCTAACTAGATGGGGCTGAGTACCAGTATTTTAAATGGTAAGATTCCTTATCTGACCTCCACAACCCAGTAACTGGGTAACACTATGGCAAGTCTGTTGTCAGATTTTCTGGCGTCTGACTATTGGTAACGACTAGCAAATATTTGGAAAATGTCAGCCGGGACCAATGGCTTAAAATCTCCTAAATATCTGAAGCCTGTGAATATCCCAGGAAATTCTGTGCTTCTGAGCGGAGCGCAGCCAGGATAACCACGCACAACGAACCAAATGAGAGTCTAATGAGCGGAGAATGGAGTCCCTACTCTACTCTACTCTCCTAAATACTTTAATTTACCGTTAATTTAATTCACAGTACTGTTATTCCCAGTCAATTGTATAACATGGATTGAACATGTTAAATTGACGTTGTGTGTCAGTCTAGTCAATCTTCCAACTTGACTTCTGCCTGCCATATAAAAAATGAATGTAAAAGTAATCATCATCATCATATCATCAGAAAAACGTCAACTGCTGGACATAGGCCTCCCCCAAGCTTCACTACAACAACTGGTCCTGTGCGTCTTGCATCCAACGGCTACCCGCGACCCTCACCAGTTTATCGGTCCACCTTGTTCCGCTGCCAACGCTTCCGGTACGCGGTCGCCACTCCAGAATTTTTCGGCCCTATCGACCATCTGTTCTGCGAGTAATGTGCCCTGCCTATTGCTACTTCAGTTTGGCGATTCTTCGGGCTTAGCGGGTAGCCGATGGATGCGCGACGCACAGGACCGGTCGTTGTGGCGACGCTTGCGGGAGGCCTATGACCAGCAGTGGACGTCTTTCGGCTGATATGATAATGATAATGAAGTACTTAATAAAAACAAATCTTTTCAAGCAAATTACCTCATAACCTCTCATAACCAGACAACAATCTAGAGAGCGCTCCTGTTTTTACTTAGCAAAACTTTGCTAACAGTTCCATACATTCTGTTCAAGTGATATAATTTTACAGAATGCTTGGCTTGGAACTTCTTGCTTATACGTAAAGTTTTCTCTAATTATCATTGCTGTGTTTTGTTTAACTGGTAACTTAAGACTGTTCCATTTATGTATGAGTTAGAAAACAGAATGGAAGACGTAACCGTGTTCTGGTTTGTTTTACTTGCGAGTTGTGTTATCATTACTATCTGTTTAGAATGTGTGGTTATTTTAATGAGGGAGGTACTGATATTAGTATAAAGTTTGGTTACTTACAGTTTTTGTAAAATTAATGTCTATTTAATTATAGTTGCTGCTAGTTTATTATGAGAAATGTTTTCTTATGAAATTGACTGAAAATGAGTTTTCTTGAAGTTTTAAATCAGTAGCAGAGTATCTTAAATTTTTATTGTCCTATTAAAACCTCCTATGTCTGCAAATATTAACGTCTCCATCTCGGAATATTTTCTTTTCAGTTCTCCACCGTACTGTAGTGACTTTTTTTGTGGTCAGTGACGTAGTTGTAAAATTAAACACTATTTGATATATTTGTTTCCAAACAAACATTTATTTCTTTTTTCTTTCTTCTTTCTTCCTTCTTCTTTTATTTTCTTCTTTCTAATTTCTTCTTTCGTTTTTCTTCTTTCGTTGTTCTTTCTTTATATTTGCTGCTGCATTAATGAGTTTACTGTCACTGAAACTCTAGTAATTACAAAACAGGACTTGATAGTAACATTGAAATACGAAAACTTATTTAAGTGTATTTAATGCTCCTCATTAATTTCGATTTTGTTTTTCATCTTAGCTCCCGAAGAAGGTCCCTCATCAGTGGAATGTGGTGGCGTGACATCAACAGCACTCCGGGTTAGTTGGCAGCCGATACCTCCGCACAAACAAGCGGGCGCGCTAATTGGATATACTGTGCTTTATGCCGCTCAAGGTCAGTTATATCTCATATTTATTTTCTAGATTCATAAACAGCATGTTTAAAATTAGTGTAGGCAAATACTATAAATTGACGTGACGTGTACACTCGTGGAACAAAAATGTTGTTGAATCATTCTTGGCGATGTCAATGGCATTTTATATCATTGCTAGGGAGGCAATTTATTTAGTTATTCTGTTACTACAAGTTGACTTTTGTGGTTACTCTTGACTCTGGATGGATAACCCATTTAATAGTTAAATCAATGTAAAGTCTAACTAATAATATAAAGATACTTAATCTGTAAACTCTGCAACTGTACAATACTGTTACAACTGTCTCCACAAAACATAGAGTAAAACACCCAACACTATTACCGTAACATTCCAGCCTGTTGACCACAAACAAAAACATCTCCTCTACCAAACTCTACACAAAGCAATCACCGTCTCTATCATTATGTAAATCTATCCAACAGGTCGACAATGGCTGAACTCTACGTCGCTAGTGACTGAACTTCGGCTGCAGGGACTCTACAAATTCGCTAACTATACCGTCAAAGTGGCCGGCTTCTCTAACTACGGGTTAGGGCCGTTCTCGTTCCCTATTGTTTGCTCTACGTTGCAAGATGGTGAGTTTTAGAACTAATATGTCGAGATTGTGTAGAGTACAGGTTTATTTTCACAATCTAAAAGAGATTTAGTTTTGACAAATATACATTGAATAGGGTTGAATTTGAAAGTAATCCTAGATAACATTTTCTGAATTGACAAAGTACACAGACACACACGCACAGTAATTGCAAAAAACTCTGTGTTTGTGTGTTTCATCACATTAATAATAATTAATTAATTTCGATTTCGGTTTTGCTTTTAATTATTATTTTAATAAGATTAAATTGTGTTATAATTTGGTAATTTTTTAATTTAATTTTGTGATTTTATATTTATTAATGTTATGTTTTAATTTAATTGTAGTATTGGGACTTAGTGCCCTAATAAATAAATTTCATTATTATTCCATTTATTCATTTTATATACATATTTGTTATATTTTTAAATATTTCTATAAAAATAAAATACACATTTAAAAACATAAAAAATAGTAGCCCACCGGTATCGGGAACAGGGTCCAAGCTACCGGTAGTCAGGGCTCCCGAGAGAGGAACCTCCTCACTATACGCGCCGTGTCCAGGAGTACTGCTTTCTGGATCAAGCCCTTGATCCAGCTGCCCAACGTGAGCCTCTTGAGATGTTGGTCGAGGCTCTTGGCAATTATGCCATTGGCCGTCACGACTATTGGCACAATGACTGCTGTGTTCACATCCCACATGTCGACAACCTCGCGAGCCAAGTCAAGATACTTCGTTTGTTTATCTTTCTCAGACTTCACGAGGTTCTCGTCATGAGGGACTGCTATATCAACAATCATTGCGCGACGCTCTAATCGGTCTATCACCACTATATCAGGCTTATTGGCAACAATAATCCTGTCAGTGATGATAGACCGATCCCAATACAATGTGCAATTGCCATTTTCGAGAACTGGGTCGGGCACATACCTATAGTACGGTACTTCAGATTCCACAAGATTGTATTTAAGAGCAAGTTGCTGGTGGATAACCCTGGCTACAAGGTTGTGCCTGTGCAAATAGTCTCCGTTAGCTAGACAAGAACAACCGGAAATAATGTGGCGGATTGATTCTCCGGGCCGGTGACATGCCCGACATATGTCAACCGTACCGTCCTTTACAATGTATTTCCGGTAGTTGTTCGTCATCATAACTTCGTCCATAATCGCATAGACAAAACTCTCGGTTTCCCCGAATAGGTCACCAAAACGCAGCCAGGCTACGGACGCTAAAAAGTCTACATCGGGCCCATGTAGGACCCGATAAAAGCGTCCGTGAAGCTCCTTGCTCTGCCATACCTCCCTGCGGTCATTAGTATCTAATACCACAGGTTTGCGCCAGTTCTCGTTAGCCAAGGAGAGCATTATTATTATTATTAATAGTTCCGTTAAAATATTAACGAAAAAATTAATTTAGACTGCTTCAAAGGATCCAAAAGGCCACTATGTAACAGAGAGTTTCAAAACTAAATCAGAATTATTTGAAATTAAAAGTGACTCAGGGCTGGTTTTCCCTTGGCCAGAGGCTAAGCATTGCCATACAACTGGGCACTGCTGCCAACCTTTTAAGCACACTTCCAGTAGACAGCGATGCGGTTGAATATATTTTTACGTAGTTCTACAGACTGAAAATGGCGAAACAAACCAAAAAGTCTCTGCATTTTAAAACTAGGAAAAACAAAATCTCACATTGCATTTGTTTTTAGTGCCGGAAGCTCCAGCAGAAATAAAACTTCTAGCTCAATCTTCAACTACCCTGCTCGTCAGTTGGAAAAGACCGCGACAGCCGAATGGAAGGCTCATACATTACACTGTGTATTGTAAGCTTACTGCGAGGTAAGTATCTTTTAGTAATCTGCTTGAATTTCTTAACAGGTTCTCTGATGCTATTTTTACACTTTGAAAATATTTTTTTTTGTGTGGTACGTACCTATATAGTTTTATATTAGGCTAAAGTTTTTATTTTTTATGTGAAATGGGTTTGCTCTTGACTCTAGTCGAGGTCAAAGATGACAGAGACAAAGTCTACGATGGAGCGAGCTTACCCAGAAGGAGCATGTTCACTCTAACTTTGAAGAGATGATTGTAAGCGTTCGGAAACACAGACGCAGGCAGAGAGTTCCACTTCTTTGCTGAGCGCATTATGAAAGACGTTTGGAAACACTTAGTGCGCATTGGTGAAATAGGAACAAGGTAGGGATGGTAACTTGCAGTGCGTCTGGATGGTAGAAGGGGGCCGATGGGATGAGGTCGTGGAGTTCTTGGGCACACTCATCGAAGTATAATAAGCTGTGTGTGTAAAGTAAAATAAGCTGTTAAATTTTGGAACTGTTTTAAAATAAAGAAAGATAACATGATTATTTGGCCCAAACAGACACAGGACTCATAGTTGTCTGACACTGGTTTTCAACTGAAACTTGCGTTGTGTGTACCTAAATCATTTAAATCTTATTTCAAATCAGTAGTGTTATGACTCAGTATTTTTTTTTTATAATTTGACTTTAATTTAATTAAAAGGTGAAACTGGCTATTAAAGCCGACCCTTATCGATTTTATCTTGGGTGTTAGTATTGAAACGCTAGTCACTAGCCTTTTTCTAATTAAATTATCTCACTGCTCCTATTTCCCTAAGAGGCCGTCTCCACGAGCGAGAGAATCGCGGCAATATTATCGTCCGTGCCACGTTTTTCTACAACTAGAACGTGTCTCCACACGGAGATATTATCGCGGCGATTCGATGAGTGACAAACGTCAACTCGCCGTGATTCTCTGGTTCGTGGAGACGGTCCCTAAAACTTCATAAAGTGATTTCAAAAACCTAAAGTAACATAAAATCACTGCCTACCAGCAACGACGGCCCCCAAGCGATAAGAGTGGATGTCCAAAGCACAGCAGAAGCCTACGAGAAGTGCCAGACGTTGGAACTGAAGGGGCTGATCGAGGGAAGACAGTATGACGTCTGGGTCACCTCCAGTACTGCGGTTGGAGAAGGACCGGAGAGCAGGAGAGTTACAAATACTCCTTCACAAAAAGGTAAAGATATCTTCACTGTGCGTCCGAGCAAACCGTTTTTGTATAGTTTTAGGAGCTTCTGCATCCTTGGTATATAAAAGATATTATCAACCAATAAAAAATAGAAAGGTTATCTTGTCATCCAATCCCACAAACTGTTGTGTTTGAGCTCGTTTGAATCGTCAAAGGGTATTCGATACGATTATAGTATAGAAATGGGGTTGATCTAAAGGAGACAGTATGACTTATGGGTCACCTCCAGTACTAGGGACCGAAGAGTAGGAGGGTTGCTAAGACTCCTTTGCAAAGAGGTAAGGTTTTCGTCATCACGCCTGTTACCAGATTTATTCTTATAAACAAACACCAGGTTTTCTCCTATTTTAAGCTCGCACGCCACTGCTGATCATGAGGTCCTGAATTTGATTCCCGTATCGGGCATAGTATTTTTAGGTTTTTTCATCTGTTGAGCAGTAGCCACCTTGGTCTGGATAATATGTGCCCGATTAATGGCAATAGTCTTCGCCATTATACAACGTGATACAGAATAAACACAATACCTCTTAAGGGTCCATTGTACTCATCATTATGAACAATTTTTACTATGGGACCAACCCCGAAATCGCGAAAAAAAAATGTGCTGTTTAGTACAGTCGATATTTTTTTTGCGATTTCAATGGTGGTCATATGGTAAAAGTTGTTCATAATGATGAGTTTAATCACCCCTTAAGAGGTATTGCGTTTATTCTGTTACAGGTTGTGTAAATAAAATGGTATTCCGACACGAACGAAGAGCAATCAGGCGCAGAACCAGTGACTGCCAAATTTCGGGCTGCTATGGTAGACACCAGATAAATGTGCAATAACGGTCATTGATCCACATTCATTTATTGATTTTCTTAATATCAAAAACAGAAAAACAAGACATATAAAACCGCCCTGAATCGACTTCTATCGTGATCCTTTTCGTTCTCTAGTAATGAAAAACAGTTCATAATTCGTTGTTCGTCTACTTACGAAGGTATATTAGGGAAAGGTCAATGTGATGAAATTTCTAATGGACAACACATAATACTTCGCCCGTACCCAGGGTCTCACGGTCAACACTCGCGGTTTCCAGCCAAAGAAGCAGTTTTTCCGCAGTTTGGGCATAACATGGAACATACATACACATGACGAAATGTACATACATTTATTTATTTATTTATTTAAAATCTATGTACAGTAGTGGTACATGGGCGGACTTAATGCAACAAGGCATTCTCTACCAGTCAACCTTTGGGTTAAAAATACTACACTGTGGTAGGTGTACAACAAAAAAATAAAAATAAATGGAATCTTTTGGGGAACATTATACAAATAATATATTTAATACTAATAAAATACATATATAAGCTAAAATAATAAACTAACAAATATGATGTTTTATAATAATCCTTCTGATCAAGAGAACTCACAATAATCATGACGAAGACCAAACTAAGAAAGACAGGCTTTTAATTAGTACATTTGTACGTACACATGTACTATAGGTAAACCTCTGCCTAACCATAGTGTTCATACTGTCTATATGTATCTATGAAGTTATGAATAAATGTTGTGTAGGATGAACTATTTATATTACGATCGATTCGACAAATATTTGATCCAACAAGTTGTTCCACGGAGTCCCTTCCGATTTCATGTTTGTATACGCAGGATAAATAAATACGAAATTCGAGACAAAATTTAAAAATAACGGAATAAAATGAAACGAATTTTTGGTCTGGTCAATGGTCATCAATCAATATATATATATAAAATTCTTCCGTTAGGTACTGAGTGACTGAATGAGTGACAGACAATGCACAGCAGAGACTACTGATCGTAGAGAGCTATAAAATTAAACGAATTTTTGGTCTGGTCAATGGTCATCAATCAATATATATATAAAATTCTTGCGTTAGGTACTGAGTGACTGAATGAGTGACTGAATGAGTGACAGACAATGCACAGCAGAGACTACTGATCGTAGAGAGCTATAAAATTAAACGAATTTTTGGGCTGGTCAATGGTCATCAATCAATATATATATATAAAATTCTTCCGTTATGTACTGAGTGACTGAATGAGTGACAGACAATGCACAGCAGAGACTACTGATCGTAGAGAGCTATAAAATGAAACGAATTTTTGGTCTGGTCAATGGTCATCAATCAATATATATATAAAATTCTTCTGTTAGGTACTGAGTGACTGAATGAGTGACAGACAATGCACAGCAGAGACTACTGATCGTAGAGAGCTATAAAATTAAACGAATTTTTGGGCTGGTCAATGGTCATCAATCAATATATATATAAAACTAGCACTTCGCCCGCGACTTCGTCTGCGTAGACTTTAGAGGTGTTGTGCTACTTCTTTGTCCCAAATTCTCATTCTCGGCAATTCATGTTCATGATTTTTTAATCTAATAGTTTGTGAGTCTTAACTGTCCGTACTTTCAGCCCCGGAACTACTTCGAGCTGTTTTGGTATTCTGGTAATTGTGAATCTTTAGCGCTGATAATTCCAGCCCAGAAAAAACTTCGATATGTTTCTATTCTCCTGGTGTTTTTGAATCCTAACCACTCAAAGTTCCAGCGCTGGAAATATTAAAACATGTGTCTGGTCTCCTGGTACATAATGAATATTTAGCGCTCATAATTCCAGCCCAGAAAATACTTCGACATTTTTTTTCTCCTGATACCTTTGAATCCTAGCCGCTCACGATTCCAGCGTCGGAAATATTTCGACATGTTTCTGGTCTCCTGGTACTTGTGAATCTTTAGCATTCACAATCTTAGCCACGAAAATACTTCGACATGTTTTCGGTCTTCTGGTACGTAATGAATCTTTAGCGCTCATAATTTCAGACCGGAAAATACCATTATTTCTGTTCTCCTGATACCTTTGAATCCTAGCCACTCAAGATTCCAGCGCCGGAAATACTTCGACATATTTTTGGTCTCCTGGTACATAATGAATCTTTAACGCTCATAATTCCTACCCGGAAAATACCTCTATATTTTTCCGTTTTTCTAGTACTTTTGAATCCTTAACGCTCATAATTCTTGCTCCGAAAATATTTCGACATGTTTCTGATCTCCTGGTACTTGTGAATCTGTAGCATTCACAATCTTAGCCACGAAAATATTTGGACATGTTTCTGGTCTCCTGGTACTTGTGAATCTTTAGCGCTCACAATTTCGGCCAAAAAAATACTTTGACATGTTTCTAGTCTCCTGTTAGTTGTGAATCTATAGCATTTACAATAACAGCCCGGAAAAAAACATCGACATACATATTTCTGTTTGACAGTTTAAAAAAAAACAAATTTATACTCTAGCCCAAAACTACTTTAACATCGTTCTGTTCTCCTGGTACTTGTGAATCTGTAGCGCTCATTATTCCAGCCCCGAAAATATTTCTACACGTATCTAATCTCCTGGTGCTTTTGAATCCTAACTGCTCACAATTCCAACCCTGGAAATACTTCGACATGTTTCTGGTCTCCTGGTATATATAAATGATAAATGATAAATGATATTTATTTTGCAAATAGGTTACAAGTAACTCTTTTACACGTAATTTTTTTTTTGACATATTTATCTAGATGAGGCCGGATGTTTCCTAGCTGACTACCCTGAGAAGAAACACCGAAACAAACTCAGAGGTCACAGTCTCTTTTGAAGTCCATACAATTGCCAAATCTTGTGAATCTTTAGCATTCACAAACCTAGCCCCGAAAATACTTCGACATATTTCTGGTCTCCTGGTACTTTTGAATTCTATCCGGTCACAATTCAAGCTCCGGAAATCTTTCGACATGTTTCTGGTCTCCTGTCACATGTGAATCTATAGCGTTTACAATTCCAGCCCGGCAAAAACTTCAACATGCATGCTTCTGTTCGATGGTTAAAAAAAAAAAAACAAAAAATATTCTAGCCCAAAAATACTTTAACATCGTTCTGTTCTCCTGGTACTTGTGAATCTTTAGCGCTCCCAATTTCAGCCCCGGAAATACTACGACATGTTTCTGTTCTCCTGGTACTTTTGAGTCTGAAGTACTAAGGCAGCAGGAGTGCTGGGTTTCCACTTCCTCCTCAGTCTCCATTAAGCCATGCCTTTTACCGGCATAAAAAGTAGCCTATGTTTGATTCCAGTATGTGAACTATATGTGTGCCAAATTTCATCCAAATTCCTTCAGCGGTTTTGGCCTGATTGAGGCACAAACATACAAACATACAAACATACAAACATACAAACTTTCACATTTATAATATTAGTAGGATTCTTCCTTCAGGTACTGAGTGACAGACAATGCACAGCAGAGACTACTGATCGTAGAGAGCTGAAATTTGGCATGTAGGTTGCTTGGAGGATTTCCCAAAATTCCTATGGGAACGACAAAAAACGGGATATGCGTGGACAAGTAGTGGACAAAAGCTAGTTATAAATATAATCCTTTAAACATTGATTGAATGAATTTTTCATTTTGTTCAAGAAGAGAGAAGTAGGGGTAAAGTTTTTTTTTAAAGGTATTTCGTCCATCGAAACATTACAGATCAATAAACCTATATCCCCATGAAAAACTGTTACACTCTTTTCGCATCGCCTAAACAACGAACATACAAAAACTTACCGACAGCCATTGTGAAAGAGAACTAATATCAACCAACTTATTTACTTACTCACAGGCTAATGCCCACAAAAGTTTTCACTAACTTATTCTAACACTAGAACTTCTCTATACAGTTGTGGCCGGAGTTGCATCCCTCGGAGGGGAAATAACAGTCGCTGTGAGGAATTCTCTGCTGCTGGAATGTAGGAGTGTGGGGTCTCCGCCGCCGAGGACCGTGTGGTATCATAACCAGAATATCATCACTCATCATCCGAGATTCACGAGGAATCGGGATGATAGTTTGCTTATTAAGAGTAAGTACATTTAAGTAAAAAAAAACTTTTTACAAAAAATTTAACGGACTTCCAAACAAAACACACAGCCAAACAAATAAAATAACCTAAATTTCGGAAGTCGGTGTTTTTGGATTTGTTTCTTTGTTTTTAAAACTGACTTCCGAAATTTAGGTTATTTTATACTTTGCAGTGTTTTTTTTTTTGGAAGTCGGTTATAATTTTTGTAAAAAGATTTTTATTTTACACTTTTAAGTGGTGATACTTGGACGACGTCTTCGCCTACGCAGAAATAGAAATAAGTAAAAATGCCCATGAAATAAAAACTACTGAACCAAACTGAACCAAATTTTTACGGGACCAAATGGCAAGTATACCGCATCGAAATAAAAAGAATCACAGAAATCGGATCAGAAATCTCGGAGTAATCGATGTACATACATAAAAAAAAAATACCCACCGAATTGAGAACATCCTCTTTTTTGGAAGTCGGTTAAAAATATTCATAAACTAAAGTTGGAATTATAGAACTTTTTTTATATAAAGTGTATTCAAACAGACACAACAAGGTTGACACAGCTTGCATAGCATATATAAATAGAAGCTTAATGTAAATCAACAAACGTTTCTTTCCAGGCATAAAATATCAAACAGATAGTCGATTATTGCAAAAATCAACTTTTGCAAAAATTCGGTACATGTTTGTCCGCATAACTCGACAAGAAAATAGCTGATTTTGCCCAGAAAAAAAATTGCATGTAAGGAAAAATCTGACACGAGAGTCAGCCTATATTGTTCCCACTATTGCAACATAGGCATTCTCAATGTGAAGTGGGAAGTGGTCCGCAATCCACCATGCGCTATTTGTGGAAAACGCCATGTTTTATTCTAAGACATCACCGGTATCCTCAAGATGTTTTTTCTCAACTAAACCACAATACTAAACTAGGTTATCCTATGACTTAGAGGCCGTAAATTGGTGGCGTATAACCGTCGAATAACCGTTGTCCATAAACCTAAAAGTTGAAGGTTTTATAGTGTGTTTGCGAAGACCAAAATATTTGGATTACCAACTTTACTAACCTAGCTATTAATATAAAGTATCCAGACGTCCCTTTTCATGCTAGACTTATGGAATAGAATCATCCGAAACTTTCTAAAGGTCTGAACAGAAAATCAGTCCCTAATTTTACTCCATTTCTCGTTTCAACTTATAAATATTTGACTTCAAGATAATTTCGCAAAAACTAATGGATTCTTTAGCAAATCATGAAAGTGCTTTCAACTTAATATCGTTATGTATAAAGAAGAAATTAAATATTTATTTGACTTTCGACTCAGAAAAGGAACGATTTTTAAGTCGATTTTTCCCGCCGCTTTTTACCGGGATGGAAAGTTACCTAAGTAGCCAAGAATAACTTTCTACCAGTGAACAAATATGGATGATTTTTGGATTATTAACCTACTTCCAAAAAAGGAGGAGGTTCTCAAATCGGCGGGTATTTCTTTTATGCATGTACACCGATTACTCCGAGGTTTCTTATCCGATTTGTGTGATTATTTTTTAGTTCGATGCGGTATACTTGCCATTTAGTCCCATAAAATTTGATTAAGTTTGGTTCAGTAGTTTTGTTTTATGATCATTTTTGCCTATTTCAATTTCTGCGTAGATGAAGACGTCGTCCAAGTATCACCACTTAAAAGTGAAAAATAAATAACATTCTTACAAATAATATAACCGACTTCCAAAAAAACCACTATAAAGTATAAAATAATCTTAATTTCGGAAGTCGGTGTTAAAAAACAAAGATACAAAACCAAAAATACGGAAGTCGGTTATATTTTATTAATTTTTAATGGCCTGTCAGTTAGGTTATAAAATAGTTTTTCAAATTAATTAAAATTGGCGAAAATAAAACTTATCCAAGTTCAGGGGATGAAGTAAACTTTGATGAGTGTACCAAGGTGTGACGTCGCGAGAAATCAAAACGCACTGTAGGTAGGTATCATTTTCATTACTTGTTTGAGTGAAAAAAAAAACTGTTCAATATTTTTTGATAAAATGTAACTGACGAATGAAATAGTTTTTTAAGAAATTTATCAAATAATTTTATTTATGGTCATAAAACAAGTACACAACATCAAGGAAATCTCATTACAAACTACAAACAAAAATTATTTTTTAAGCTTTACTATATCACTGCTGCGCAACCGTTTACCCCCCCCCCCCCAAGCCCTTACTGGAACTCTTGTAGCGGCATCAATGCCGCCACAAGAAAAACCAACCGAGCAAATCTAAATCGCAACAAAAAAAAGAACCACGACGCCATCTATCCAACTAGCAGCGAACTACTAGGTTGAAATCCGGCATCGCACAAGCAGAGTTTACCGTGCGATATGAACATGTACATCAGCCCGAATATCAACTATCGAGTAGTTGCCCGCCAGACACAACAACTGTCTGGTCGGAGGATCCTCTCTTTTCAATGAGGGTTTGCGGGACTTTACTCTCTGTTCCGCATACCTTCCATACGCTTGTCCCATAAAATGTTACCTTTTTATAATTATTAGTGTAGACTAACACTTTTTATTTTCTTCTAGGCATAGATCAATCACTAAGCGGAAACTACACGTGCTTAGCCAAGAACCTGTACGGATCTGACTCAGTGGTATTCACTGTCAAAGTGCTACCGTTGCCTGACCCACCAACTTTGAGAGCTACGCCGTATAAGGACTATATTGTCGTGGAGTGGGACGAGATTCGGTCTTATGGAAACGATTCTATGGGATTTGGTATTAGTAAGTAATTTTTTTTTTAGTTTTTAGTGGTATCTATGGTCTTAGTGCATGTTTTTATACGTACTCAATCGGGTCAATGTTAACGCCAACGTTTTATTGAAATTGGAGGGCGCCGCTGAAGCTTTAGACAAGTGGACAGTCTGCCAGCGGTATCGTGGCGAAGGTGATTGCCAAACATCAAATATGTATGGGTTTGACAAACGCTGTCGAAGTGTCACGTGATTAATCCCTAAAAAAACCCCGTCTCCTATAAAAACTGCACAAGTAAACGTTTACGATAACACGATCGAAAACGTTTAAAAACTTGCACTAAGTAAGTAACTAACTTGCTAAAATAATATTTTGTAACTTATGTCTAAATTTCTTCTTTAAATAAACATTATTATTATTATTTATTATTATTACTAAGTCCTCACCTAATAAAATTCACTTAATCAGTAACTTCACGGCCACAGTTACTGCTTGAGTTTATGAATTATCATAATTTTTCTTGCCTTTATCCAATTTACTTGGGGTTGCCACACTATATCTTCTTTCATACTTTTTCCTCTATTTGTCGTCATCTAAGTAGTCATTGTCATACCTAGCCCGAAGGATCGCAAAACTGACGCGGCAGTGAGCACATTGCTCGCAGAACAGATGGTCGATGGGGCTGAAAGGTTCTGGAGTGGCGACCGCGTACAGGAAGACGCACCGATTAAGACCTCCCACAAGGTGGACCGATGACCTGGGCCCCAAGTCTGCTATTACAATAGTGTCAGAATGGTCTATCATTGATTTCATAATGGTTGATTTTGACAAGATTCTATGCCATTTCTTTCAATGTAGTGTCAGTGGTTAACCACTGGATATAAAAGCGTCATTATAACTTTCCAGTGGTCAACCACTGACACTCCATTGAAAGAAATGGCATAGAATCTTGTCCGATGGATGTGAGATGCACAGGACCGATTGTTGAGGCGATCCTTGGGGGAGGCCTATGTTCAGCAATAGATGTCTTTCGGCTGATATGATGATAATGATTGCTTTTACATTCAAGAAACTTCTATTCTATTCTATTTTTTGTTTTTGGCAGGCCAAAGTCCATCTATTTCGTTTGTCTGGTCTTTTTCTACTCTTATAGACACTTGAGCTCATTGATAACATACAAAAATTATTGCTACAAACAAAGAAATGACAATTTGAATCATTTAGTCTTCACTGCTCAAATTCAATTCAATAATCCTCCGTAAGTGCCGTTCCGTTTATGATTAAGAACGCTATTCAATTTCAGAAATCATAAAATGCAGAACTGAAAATGTTAGTTTTGAGACTCGCTACTATAAAATTCTTCACATAAATAAATATTAAACAGTGTTCCCGTGTAATACTCATGCGGTATCTGTTACTGTCATGCGGTATATTAATGTAACAGAAATACTTTTAATATCGCTTGAAAGTTTTAACTTTTAAACTGAGAGACTAACCGCGCACATTTTTTTTAAAAAACGTTGCCCCGCACTAGGAATTTCTCCTGTATCGTGGGTGCATTTAAAAACATATAAATACACATACACAAACAACCAGACCCGGAAAAACTATCTGAAAGCCATACAAATACTTGTTCCGTGCGGGAATCGAACCGCTCAACCACTGCGCCAACCGTATCGTCGAGATTTTCGACATTCCAAACTAGTTACATACTAACTTTTACGAGATTGATGAAAAAGAGTACTAATTCCACTGATTCTCATTTTCATCAATCTTTAAGCATACAAGAATCGTTTAGCAAATAAATATAAAATGTGGGAGGATAAGGGAGAGCGAGGCCAAAAAAAAGATGGGTGGATTGTGTGAGGAGTGGTGTGAAAGAAAAAGAAGTCAGTAAGAACAAGGGTTCACAGAACAGGAGGTAAAAAACGTGTTGCGTCGACCCCAACTAACATGGGATGTTGGCAGGAAGATGATTACAAGATTTCTTTAACAAAGCCATCTCCTACCCAGGTTACAACCTTACTTGGCGAGAAAACGACGGCCTCTGGCAAGAGGCATGGCCGGTGACCAGAGAAAATCGTCTACCAGGGGTGCAGACACACACGCTGGCTGGTCTCAAGTGTGGGACCAAGTATTCTGTCAGAGTCACCGCTACTGATAGTGTCGGGACTTCAGCTCCCGCTCATATTGATGTTACTACACTTGGTGGAGGTGAGTTTGTTTTGTCTGTTTGTATTTAAGTTTTGTCTGTTCTTGATTTTTCTTGAATTTTGTTAAGTACCTAAAAACATCCCACTGTACTCATCAAATTAAATAATAATCGTAGAATCCATTAGAAAACCAACTGTGGGTCCTGCAATCAGAAGGTTGCAAAATCGGTGATTTTTTGTATAGAAAATAGTATTTTAGTGCAATTTATGCTTAAAAGTCCAAAACCATAATTTAGCAAAGTCAAGTTTATCCAAGGTTTGAACAATAGAAATTTTAAAATTATAGGTCACATCAACTTCATAAAAACAGCAACTACTAATCGTTCATATAATATGTGTAGCCGATGGGTATGGGGTTCGGGCCTCTTCAGAGAAAGTCCTTGGTTTTTCTTTATTTTACGTACTTTGATTACCAAAAATACACGTATAGGGGCACAAGAGTGAAATACAGTAGGGAACATAAGAACTTAGAAACGTTTACAAATCTAGGATGGCCGGCACTTTTTGGTGTGGCAAGATCGATTAGTATAAATTAAATTATTTCACAATCCCAACATACTATCATTATCTACACTAATATTATAAAGAAGAATGATTTGTTTGTTCGAATTGAATAGGCTCCGAAACTACTGGACCGATTTGAAAAATTCTTTTAGCATTTTATAGCTACATTATCAGGGAGTAACATAGGCTATATATTATCCCCGTACTCCTACGGGAACGGGAACTACGCGGGTGAAACAATATTTTGCTGAAAGCCGGGAGGAATAGAAAGAAGAAAGGTCTTTGCCCAGAAGTGAGAAAGAACTGGCCGAAAATAAACAAAAATAATATCCTGACGAGAAGATATTCCATTTACTGAAGCCTGCTCAATCTTAATCTCGAGTCAACTTCTATGATTGTTTATTGATATCTTGGTCAACCAATTGTAATAGATATTTGACAGCAGATTCCAATTTATGAGTCTTTCAGAAACCGAGAATAGTAGTGTGTAGTATTTACCGATAATGGCTTCCATTTTTTGGTTGTACAAGAACGATTTACTACGAACATTTATTGTATACTAGCGAAAGGCCCCGGTTTCGTACGGGTGCAAATATTTACACAGAGCTTCCTCGTTTACCGATCTTTTGGTTAATGAAAACCTTATCAAATTCTGTTGCGTGCCTTAGAAGAAATAAGCGTAAAACAGACACTTTATTTTATACTATTTAGACATGGAGACCAAATATTGCCAGGGACGTCAGTCGCCCGCTTGAAAGTCGATAATTATACCACAGGAGGTAACACTGGGAATAAAAGGACATCAAATGTCCTAATTCAGGCCATTGTTTACCCATATTCCAAAGGGGTTCGAAGTTTTTTGTATGGGAACTGGCATATTGCCCGCCGCCATTTTGATTTTTTTCAAATTTGCGGCGCACGATCTAACATACATATATGGGTAGAGGATACTTAAACAAGCAAAAAATGTTAGCAACATGGAGCCCTAAGGTGTCACGTTGCCGAGATATTTGAGGGTAACTTCACCATATGAGAACAATGAACAATATTAAAAATGAACTAATAACGCGCTTGAATGTTAATTACGCGATTGTATTCTAATAATATTTCTAGGCTTGATTTAACCATTTATATAAATTAAACGTTATTATTTTGCGAAGCTTTTAATAAAGTGGTTTCTACGTGTTCTTATTTTTAATTTCTTTTAAAAAAAATATTTAATCAAGGAGCTATCATTTGAATTTGATCTCATGCATATAAGCCCATAATTAAGTAATTTTTAATGATATTCATCATGTCACATGGTGACTTTACCTCGAAATATCTCGGCAACGTGACACATTAGGGCACCATGTTTCAAACATGTTTTGTTTGTTGAAGTGTGCTCTACCCATATATGCATGTTAGATCATGCGCCGTAACTTTGATAAAAAAATGGCGGCTGAGGGGGGGGGGGAGCTATGCCACAATGGTTTTATGGTTTTATGCTCTTTCGTGAGTGCTCTATCGTTGACCACATCATCACTAGTGAAACGTGACCATAAAAATATTTTTTTTTTAAAAGTCATAATCGCAGAAGTTTTGCAGAAGAGCCAGTACGCGCAGCATTTGATGATGATGAGACATATGAACATCCAAACATACAGACTTTCACATTTGTAATATTAGTAGAACTACAGTATTATAAGTATCTTCCTATGAGTAATAATCCGTACGTGCTAATCGACTGGCCACAGAAATTAGGACAGAGCCGTTTATATACTCGTCCGGTCCTACATCAACACTAATGTTGATACGTGATTCACTACTGTGTAAATAAGGACCATTATTTAGTCTTTGTAGGCCTATTTGTAGCATTGGTTCTCGTTGGTAGGAGGATTCAATGACCTAGAAAAATTGCTTTTAGCTTGTGGTAATTCTGAAAACATTATTCGCTACTTAAGTGTTGTTTATAAAGCATTTAATTTCTTAATCCGTCTTTGGACCAAAAAGACAAATTTTAGGATTCAGACCTTTTATCTATTATCCCGATCAAAGCTTGAACTTGTTGTAGAATTGGCCTAAAATCTTCCCACTGCTGTAAACCAGGACTCTGTTTCTGTGAGCCTAAGGCGCTTGTCTCACCACCGGCGATCAGCGAGTAGCGAGTAAAGCTTCAAACTCGAAACGAGTTGGCGAGCAGCGAGTAACGATAGTTTAGACGCTCGGCTTTCAGCGAGTGCTTTTGTGGGACGGGCTTTTACTCGCAATGCTCGCTCCGGCCCGCACTATAAGTAGAAATTACCGCCGTTTGGTGAGTTCTGACCGACAATCGAACATCGCCGAGCGAGTGTCGCTGTGCGAGTACAATCTTAGATAGCTCTTGTTGCCGCAATCAACTAGAGGTAAGAGCCACTCGCCGGCAGTGTGAACAGCCAGCTATCAACTATGAATGTTTGTGTCTCTTTTACTCACACGAGATTTACTTCTTTTGTCCCTTACTCCAGCGAGCAATAGTCGATAGCTACTCGTTTCCTCGCCGGCGGTGAGACAAGTGTCTAAACCACCACTGCAGTTCCCATCACTGCAGACCCAGTGCAGTTTAGTAGTTTGTCTCATATCTTCGAATGTTTTGTTTTAGGACATACCGGTCTCCTTACCATGTTTTCCTACACCGTTATAAGAGTAGGTGACGCAATAATTAACACGACATGCCTGTTTGGGTTCGGACCTTTAACACAATTTCCTTAATAGAAGTTTTCATTTTGGAACATGTTGACACAATTATAATTTTGTCTTTACTTACAGCACCAGTATCACCACCATCAACCGACTGGCTCTGGAGCAACGCCACCCATATCTACATCCAACTGAGTGGATGGGACGACAGTGGATGTGACGTCACCAGATGGGAAGTGGACTACAGACTCCTTGGATCCAGCCTTTGGCAACGAGCGGAGAATAAGGCGGTAGGTTAACATTATACTTAATGAAGAATATTCTATTATCTTGAGCCTTAACTTAATATTAGTTTTTTTTTTTGTAACCAGTACGCGAAATTTTAGGTTATTTAGATAACGATAAACAAGCTCGCGAAATGTTGATGGTATAGCGATGCTCAAAATTTCCAACAAGATGTTTTATTTTTTATTTCGAGTTTTGAATTTTTTTGTTTTTTAAGATAGACTTCACAGGCTTGTAGCTGGCTGCTGTTCGCGATAAGCAGTATTTACTCGTAATTCTAAACCCTTTGTAAAGTCAGGTTAAAGACCTTAAGTAAGGAGCATTGTTTACAACTTTACACACATAATACAGCCGGTAGATGCTATACTTCCAAAGTAGTAAGCTGTCTCTTACCATAACATATTTCTTTACTCACGGTTTTTGGACCCCCTACTGGCTGAAGTGAAAGAGGTTCCACGTCAATATAACAGCTCACCATACTTATTTCCTTCTCTTCCTAGCCCATGGACCTCAACCTCGGCTGGAGTTACATAGAGGGCCACTACCAGGCGCCCCCTCTCCGCTCCATCCCCACATCGTACGCAGTCGGATCTCTCGCTCCCGCCAACTGGTACGAGCTAAGAGTGACTGCAATAAATGATGCTGGCACCGCTTCTACTGTTTATACTTATGCTACCAAGACTTTGGATGGAGGTGAGTCGTTTGATCCTTATACGGTTTGGATATTATCAGGATCTATAAAAGATGTAGCAGATTGAACGCGAAACCTGATGAGAGGTCAATCACAAGGGACAAGCCTATTGACCAGTTATGCAAACTAATGTATGCGGCAGACGATTTTTAGGGTTCCGTACTCAAAGGTCAACTAACGGAACCCTTTTTAATTATTGAAATTTATTTTTGACATAATTATATCATTTTTTGTGTGACTAGAATGATTATAAGATAGAATTTGGATTATTGTGATTATTAAATTACCATTGATTTTTTTTTTACTTAGATAATTGGAATTTGTATTATTATCACTATTGTCGCTATATGTGTAATTATTGATTTTTGAATATTATTTTTGACATTATTTTTATATTGGAGGTTTTTTTTTATGAATTTGTTTCTGTTATAACTATTATTATTTTTCTACACAATTTATGTTGTTAAGAAATAAATCACTTATGACTTATGACCCTATTAGCCTCCGCTTTCCGTCCGTCTGACAGCGGGCTGTATCTCAGGAACCGAGAAAGACACTTGAAATTTTCAAGAGTGTGTATTTTTATTGCCGAAGAAAAGTAAAATAATATACAAGAAACATTTTTTTTCTTCTTCGGTTTATAGTACGAAAACTTCATGTGAGAATTCGACTCGCACTTTACCGGTTTTTTTGTTGGGATATGAGGCTTTGACTTATTTCATAGTAAAAGTTGTAATGACCGATTTTCAGGTTCTGCGCTCATCTGTCTTTTGAGTTTGGTTTCCGCACTTAGTCCTGATGTTGGACCATTGTGCGCGAGCCATGGCGGCCGTTTTGCACAGATTATCTCACATGTTGTATAAGCAGATAGAAAATGAAGCCTTAATTATTATTCCGAAGGATTTTTTGTTTGTCTCGTGGTCTTTCGGTACAGTAGGTGGTAACATTTCCACCTTGAGCTGATATAGTGTCGTACTGAGTTTCAATAGGATGCGAGGTCAACTGGAACTGGAGTTTTGTTACCACTGCCGTGCAGCCTACTATACTGTGCGTGTACATGAAAGGTGTCAAGAATGTTTCTAATTATACGAGTAACATAAATTTCTATTGAATTTATAATGATTTAAATACATATCCTGTTAGTTTAACAATACAAATCATGATTACGAAAACTCTACTATTAATCTCGAAGGACCAACCATATTAACAACAAGTTAGCCAATTCCTATAATGCATGACTTAGTTACCAGTTTCCATAATCTGTTAACTTGAAAGGCATGTGGCTATGAACAACTTGATAACTCAATTTCTATGAAACAATACTATTAAACTTAAGACCATGTAATGTACATACCAACCATGTTCTGACAAATAAATTATGATTATGATTATTATTATTATGATTATGGAATTACAAATAATAACGTATAACAGCCGCACTCTCCTGTAAACATCTCTCCGTGAATACTTAGGAAATTAGTTTTGGTCTGTCAATCAATAGTTTCATGTGGAATGACAGTTCATTTCACGCACTAGTAAGTTTTTAGAGTTCCGTACGCGAAAGGTAACCAACGGCACCCTGTTACTAAGCCTCCGCTGTCCGTCTGTCTGTCAGCGGGCTGTATCTCAAGAACCGTAATAGGTAGACAGTTGAAATTTTCACTTACTCGTAGTGTAAAGTGTGTACTTGTTTTTATAATGCGCACAGCAAAGCAGTGGAACTCTCTGCCTGCGTCTGTGTTTCCGAACGCTTACAACCCTAATCTCTTCAAAGTTAGAGTGAACAGGCTCCTTCTGGGTAAGTTTGCTCCACCGTAGACTTTGTCTCTGTCATCTCTGACCTAGACTAGAGCCAAGAGCAAACCCATCGCAAATAAAAAAAAATGTGTATTTATGTTGCCACTACAACAAACAAAAAATAATACAATTAAATTAAAAAAATGAAAGGCTCCCATACAAGAAATATGTTTTTCGGGTAAGTAATGGTACGGGACCCTTCGTGTGAGAGGCCTTGTTTACAGAGACAGTAAGTTGTAGTGAGATTATTCTATATCTACCCCTTCTTTTAGACCTATCAACGCGCAACATACCCAGGTGCCTACTACATAACAATCTCTCAAAATTAAAAATTTACGACTAGACACATAACTGTGAAATATAACCCCAAAGATAGTCTCCAAAATCCATAAATAAATGACCAAAACCAGCCAGAAGCTTCAAATTGAATCAAATAAAGCTTTTCCCAACTTTACGACCGAAATAACCAGAGGAGAGCTCCACCTGCGACCTAGTACGAACACAAATTTAGACAACTCTATTTATACTAAATTTAAGGAAAAATTATATTTGTGAAAGCTATTTAGAAATTAATCAAGGTACATAAATATTCAAAAGGAAATTAGCCTTACATTAAATTTGAAGCAATAACCTAAGTTAAACTTTAGGTATCATTTTTGATACTGTATGCTTTTAAGTGTTAACAGAATAATGCCAGTCATATTTTTGTCATCTAGCTAGATTTTTAATACGGCCGTGGCTTATTCCATATGAAACGTGCAATTTTTTGAGATCAAATCACTTAGGTTATAAGTGATAGGGTAAATTTCTGTCAGTGAAAATATATTTGCTATATGCTAAATACTTCCGGATATTTATCAAATCAAATCAAATCGTATATTTCAAATAAACCATTTACAGGCACTTTTGAATTGTCAAAGTCGGTCAGTCAAAAACATGAAGAAGAACGTGCAAGAAACTCCACGGACACTCTTTTAAACCATGTGATGTGATGTATTACAAAAAATCTTGTTAACTTTATCTTTGATTGCTTCTACATATATGTGAGGCCAATGCATATCGTTTCCAAAAAATAGAAAAAATATATTTTAAACTTGCTATGGTGTCTAACCCTGCCTAGAAGTGAAACTATGATATTAAGTAAGATAACCCAAAAATATATAAATACAAAATATATTTTAGTCCCCAAAAATCCTCCCACAAATAAACCAGCTTCAACTTGAATCAAATAAAGCTCTTCCGAACTTTACGTCCTAAATAACCAGAGGAGTGTTCCACCTGCGACCTAGTACGACCAAGTTCGGACTACCTCGACACATTAAGGTACACAAACTTAGACAACGTTGCAAGTGACTGGGACTCCATTAATATTCATCTTCAGGTAACTCCATGTAGCTTTAATGTTGACTACTGATGCGGAGAGTTCTGGGAAATTGATTAGAGTTGTGTTCTAAGGAACTTCGAAATGGTATGGTTATTGTCATATTATTGGTGTCAATGGGAAGTCATTTTATATCGCTTAACCAACGTTAGTCTTAATCTTCACACACTAAGGACTGTGCCAGGGTTGCGGAAATTGTTCGAAAGAGTCACCGCGGCCCTGGGGGGCTACTCTCTAACGAAATCCGTATTTTCGGGCTTAGTTTCGGGCGGGCATTTTCTACTTCGTATCACCTAACCACTGAGAACTAATGATAACACGATTTGACAGTTACTGTGAAATTGTGTTGTCATTCATTCTCAGTTCGGGTTCGGGACTAATCGTAAGTCTGTAGGTGATACGGAGTAGAATTCGAACGCCCGCAACTAAGCCCGAAACTACGGATTTCGTTAGAGAGTAGCCCCCCTGGAACGTAAATAGCATTAGGAGGAACACGGATGGGTTTTAGTCTGTAAGAGTCTGTCTGACACTCCCTTCCGCTCCGTCCAAAGCAGAAGAAGTCATTAAGAAGGACTGAGGAAAAGCTTGTGGCTATATAATAACTACCCTACGATTGAGGTCCGTGGTATATATACCAAGACTCCTCAGCCTGACCCGCGCAACTTCGTCTGCGTCACAATTTTCATAACTGCTCCGCTACTATTGGTCTTAATAGCCTTCCTCGAGAAATGGGCTATCTAACACTGAAATTTTGTTTCAAATCGGACCAGTCGGAGACTAGCGCGTTCAAGCAAACAAACAAACTCTTCAGCTTTAAATATTACTATAGATTTGACAGTCGTTACGGGCAGTCCGAAGCCAGAAAACTTGACACCAGTCTTGCCAAAGAGAATCATGTTATCCAATTACTGGGTTGTGGAGATCTAAGAGACAGTCGCTTCATGTTAAGGCTTGTATTCATGCCAATGACCTTGTGCATATGAACGGAGCTAACTAACCCTCTACGCGCCACTCCGCTCCCGCATTTTTATTTTTTTATAATAAAACTAATAAATGTTTTAAAATTAACAAAACCAAATCATTTTCGTTTTTATTGCAAAGCAGAAAATATATTTTTATACTCTTTTGATAAAAAAATGAAGGAGTAAAATGGTTTCATGTCAATGATTTGGTGTTTCTTTTCATTATGTGATACCGATAGATAAATTCTGGCTAAACCAAATTACGTACATATCATTTAGATTACTATCTATTTTTTTTTTTGAGAAGTGAACTGTCTGTTAGTGCCGACGAAAAGCTGCTTTATCTGCACGCTGTTTTTAAGCTTTTTTTGAGAGAGCAGCCTTAAATACTGATATTCAGCTGCATCTGGATAGCCTGGAAGCTAAACCCAACATAGTTAAGAAAAGGCTAAGCAAATGATGATGATGACTATATTAAAAGAAGTTCTCTTACGCCCTTTATGTCTGGAGGTTTATTAAGTTTGGTTTACATTGTTAGGGTTCCGAACAAAAAACGGAACCCTTATAGGATCACTCGGATGTCTGTCTGTCCGTCTGTCGCAGCCAATTATATCCGGATCCACTGGACAAATTCTGTTGAAATTTGGTGCACATATGGACTACTGTGACCCAAACACAGACGCGTTACGTAATTTTTTTTTTCACTTTTGGGGTTCAGACTAGTTAATTAAAACAAAAGTTTTTTGAACAATATCATGTTACATATCAAATGAAAGGGTTTACACTGTGAGGGTTTTCATTATATTTTTTTTTTATAATTTTTAAATAAATGGTTTTGAAGTTATTTAAGACGAAAAATGACCATTCCCCCCTTATCTTCGAAACTTTCTAAGATCTTTACCTATAGATTACAGGAAAACCTATAAGAAGTCTATAGTGTTAAAATAACATGTTAAAAAAAAATATTTTGGAACCCTTCGCACGCGAGTCCGACTCGCACTAGGCCAGTTTTTTTTATTCTTGAGTTGTCTGATTATGATGGCATCATGGAGTGTGCTAGCTTACAAGTGGTGATGATGGCATGATTTAGTTTTAGGTTTTACGTGTTACCCGGTTTATATTATTTTCCTTGTAATAATACTTTGCATACTATTGTATGAATGCGAGTTCTTCTTATTCAACAGACAAATGTGTTGCTGGGGAGTATGTTGAGCCACTTCTTCCCAAGTAAAACACAAGGAAGTGGTGACGGGCGGGGCGTTTTTTGGGGACTGTCTTTTTGTAAACGTTGACGTACAAAAAGTGCTGGCATTCAGCCTAATTTGAATAAACGACTTCTGACTTAATTCTACTAAAGATCTTTCTAAACGCTTAGTTGAGACTTCGCGTGACCCAAGGGCTGGCTTTTACCTCGGACAGAGGATAAGCATTGCCATACAACGTGGCAATGCCGCCAGTCTTTTGGGCTCACTTCCGGTGGACAGCGATGCGGACGAATTTTTTGACGCCTTATCTTAGTTAGGATATTTTATTTTAAGTGTATATATTTAGTACTTTAATGCTGTACCTAGTTCATATGTAAATAAATATATTATTCTACTTACATTAACATGAAAACAATTACAGCATCGATACATAAATCATCTCGAAACTTGCGTCCTCTGAAACGCGGTCAGCTAACGAACCATCTCACTTATTCCCTTAATGTAAATAGTTTGTAAGCCATGATCGATCACCTCGCTTATGTAACAACAGACCGATCTTAGGGCTATTCCATAGAGCTGTTAAAAAAATATTTACTCCAGACCAAGTGGACATAGTCGCCATGGTAACAGCACCTTTGATTAATGTCAATAAATAGCAAACTGTTAATTTGAATTCTGTGAGACTTACTGGCTCACGGATAACATCAGGAATGATGATATCCGCAACAGAACCAAGGTAATCGACATAACCCGAAGAATGGCCACACTGAAGTAACAGTAGGTAGGACACATTGCTCGCAGAACAGATCGTCGATGGGGCCGAAAAGTTCTGGGGTGGCGACCGCGTACCGGAAGACGCAGTGTTAGAGGCCTCCCACAAGGTGGATCAATGACCTGGAGCCCTAGACAAAATGCAATTCTATTACCGACTGCGATTGTCGAAATTTCAAAATGTAACGGATTGATCACGTGACTTTTCGACAGCTTTTGTCAATCCCATACATTTTTGACGTTTTGACAATCGCCTTCGCCACGCTACCGTTTCAAGAATGTCACTTGTCTAGAGCCTCTGGTGAGGGTCGCGGGTAGCCGATGAATGCGAGACATACAGGACCGGTTGTTGTGGCGACACTTCGGGAGGCCAATGGACGTCATTTGACTGATATGATGATGATGAAGGCTTACTAAGAATACAGAAGTAAGCATTTTGACATGAAAACTAGTAGTAGCAACCTTCTTAATCCTAGCAGTTTTATACTATTTTTACTCCCTCGTTGGTGCAGTGGTCCCAAATGCCACTGCTGAGAATAAGATCCTATGTTCCATTCCGGGTTCGCTCAACGTTATAGCGTCTGATTTTACGGTCTCAGCTCACTGCCACCAGTCTTTCAGTTGCTGCATTTCCACTTGTGTATTTCAATATGGCCTTATTCAATGTACAGCATAAACAAACTTAAACATTAAAGTTCTCATAATATACTAAGTTTCGAAGTCAGCCGTCGTCACCGTGTACAACGGCCTTAATAGTTTGTCTCGAACATAATTGTTAACAAATGACTCAAGTTTGATCAAAACTTTGATGTTCAGTTTCAAAAGTTTCGTTATCTGCCGTGACAGGCTTGAGATGGAATTGTCATTGAAGAGCAGGGAAGGGTGATGGTTTGGTAATAAGCTAAGCGAGAGCGATTCTCATTCAAGTTAAGATTAGACTATGTTTCCGCTTGCAACCAGCTCGCAAACAAGTTGCATTACATCGTGCGCCGCACGGTAATATAAAACGAGCATGCGACTTGCTTTCAGGTGAAAACGTGCCCTTAAAATAAAGTGTGAAAACAGGTATGAATAGTTTGCTTTCCACTTCCTGAATAAGTACATAATAGTTCCCATATTAGAGCATCTCCTTGACCATAGTGCATACAGCTAAGGAGTGGAATTTCCTGCGAGAGTCTATATTTCTTGATAGCTACTACCTGGGAATCTTTAAGACAAGAGAGTATAGGTTAAGTCTAGGCAAGCGTGCTGCATCGTCGACCTCGCTTACCATGAGGTGAGATAGTGTTCAAACGCAAAATCATAAAAAATGGATAGACATCACTCGAATTCCAGGTACAGCCGTACCATCCTTTACTCAAAGCCATTTGGGCCATTTTCGAACCCCTGTAACTTCGTTGTGGAAAAAACTAGAAGCCTAAATTTTCAATAACCAAGAGGTAGATATAATATTTTTCTAAATTACATTTAATTTGAACTAGGAGTTTTAGAATTATTTCAAGTCAAAGTTTTTTAAAAAAGATTTCCAATATTATAGTGCTTAATGTTGCATGCCATACGGTAGTATGCACTGGATCCACATGTTTTATTTTTCCATCAAAACTATGTTTTATTAACTACATTCTGTGCAAATAAAAGATTTCTGATTCTGATTCTTAATTTTGTCACTGACTGACTCACCGATCATCAAAATTCTAAAAAAAAACATGCATTTGCTTTAATAAGGTACAGGAGGTTGATATAATGTACAAAATTGTTCTCTTATTCTGCCGTTAATTTCAGCGTAAAAATATAAAGAAAGTTACTTATTTTATTTAAGTGAATTATTGATCATAGTCATGCATTCGTTAAACAGGTAAACCCATTGAAATAGTATTATTAAATTAGGTAAATGTCAAATTAATAATGAAAAATATTATTCATAAATGTCAACTATATCATGTCAATAATGGGAGAGATTCGCCACACAATAAAAATACAAATAACCGTGCAATTTACAAAACTTACAATTACTAAGGTAACTGCATTTCAAATTCAGACTTCAAAAACTGTTACCGAGAGTTTTGTTTTGGAATAACTGAACAACAATTTCCTTCAACTACAGTTAGAACCCCCGACCAAATACTTTGCTATCTCGCTTGTAATCACTAGTCAAACAAGGCAAGAAGTCAAAACGCTCGTAGCAAAGACGACCGATCTTCGCAAAAGCGGTGTTATCCTTGACACCCTAAATCTATAGTAACAGGCTCACAAAACAAAAGAAAGTAACACTGAGACAAAGCCCATTTCTATTTTACGAGATAAAAATGGTCCTACTTCTATCCAATATTGAATGACAAATGTCACTTATAAATATCTCAACATCTTCGGGTTCCCGGAATGGCGCAGGAATGTTCCCTTTGATGCTGAACTAAGACGAAAATAAAAGCAGATGACATCGTCCCTCTTATCCTTATGCCAATTTATTTGAGACTGGCGCAGTATTTCATCCATTCTGTCCCAAAACATGTTCAAAAATTCGAGAAAGTGAGTCTGTTTGCATGCATTCACGCCTTAACCGGTGATTTTTCATTGGCACACGTGTGTGCCATTGGGCGTCAACTGAAATTGACGCATAATGACATCCCACATGCCATACCAAATCACGCGGTTTAAACTTTTTTTTTTAAAAAACGCTGTGTTTAATATCGTATGGCCGCCTAATTTCTGAACCGATTATGATGAATTTTGGTACAGAGATGGATAGAACCCTGGAAACGGTTTTAAGCTACACTTTTTCGAAAAAAAAACTTAACCCGAACCCTGATCGGCGGGCTAAAGCAAAGCATTTATCTATATCTATACTAATATTATAAAGAAGAAAGATTTGTTTGTTTGTTTGTTTGAATTGAATAGGCTCCAAAACTACTGGATCGATATGAACAATTCTTTTAGCATTGGATAGCTACATTATTAGGGAGTAACATGGGCTATATATTATCCCCGTACTCCCTTGGGAACGGGAACTACGCGGGTGAAACCGCGTGACGTCCACTAGTGATATTATAAAGGTGTAGCGCAGACGACACATGTTTTGTGCGATCCAGTCTGTGGCGCACAAAATATTATTACGTTACTGCATATAATTGCTTAGGTTCTATTTTCACAGACTAAAAATTGCGTCACGGATAGTCTGTCGTACGGTTCCGATCGAGTCTTAATTTTTCCGAGTATACATTACCTATGGAAGTTTATAAACTACGAAAGCAAAATATAGCAGTTAAGATTGAAGGACAAACTTAACTTTGTTGTTGAACAAAATTTTCTCCCATAGATGTACGTCACGGTCAATTCTTGACTGTCCGTCCGTGTTGACCGTTATAAGTTTATAATCGCAAAAAAAAATATACGATAAAACTACAAATTCCCAATTTGCAGTCATTTTCCTGTACTTGTACTGTAAGATCTATCTTCTTGCCAAATTTCATGACTCTTGGTCAACATGAAGTACCCTACGGGCTTTGATTCCCTTGCGAGCGTCAAAATATGCGCCATAAACGGAGCATAAACGAACTTATCTTTAGATTGCTTTGACTTAGAAATTTGATTTTTCACTGCTCCAAGTGGTAGCAGGATTATTCCGCGTTCCTGAGAAAAAGGGTCTTATAAGACGGACAGACGAATAGACAGACAGCCAGACAGATAACAAACATAAGGGTTCCGTTTTTGCCGACTGAGGCACGGAATCCTAAAAATATTTATTTTATAATGTTGTTTTCTGACAGTATTAATAGGTATGAGAGGACAGTGTAGACCAGTCTAACACTCTCACCGCCATGTGGTACGCCAGCCGCCCACGTAAATTCTAGTGCAGCAAGCTATTACTGATTTTTTTATTTGTTGCGGCAGGCCATGTGGGCGGCCGGCGCACCAAAAATTTAGCGCTAAAACTTTTGCATTTTTGTCCGTTACTAACTGTCAATAAATCAAATATGCAGGCCATCACTGTAATTAGGTCAGTTGGCCGCGCGCCGCCCACGTAGCCTGCTGCTAAAGGGTTTTCGCGCGCTTTTTCTTACGCGTGTTCAACATGTCGGATTCCGAAAGCGATCCCGACTATCTACCATCGCATGCATCGGGTTCATCGCAATCTGAATCAAGTTATGATGATGAAACTTCGTTAGCCTCTGACAATGATATCGCTTTGAGTGATCTTCGAACGCAGTCATTGACTTTGGAGTGGCACTATCCGGAGGATTCACGACAGAAGCAGTTTCCACTGGACATACAACCAGGTATCAATGTTCCTAGTAACTGTGAAATGGAATTAGATTGTTTCCGATTATTTCTTACCGACGAAATTATAAATCTTATGGTACAAATGACTAATTCATACGCCAACAAATCAAAATTACTCAATGTCGTCACACGCAACATGAGAATCGCTAAGTGGACAAACTGCACTCCTGAAGAAATGTGGAAATTCCTAGGCCTGTTAGTTTATATGGGACTTAAAAAGTTACCTAAAATTAGTGACTATTGGAGCAAAAATATTCTCTATGAAAATAAAGTAGCTGGTCAAACTATGGCCAGGAACAGATTCGAGCTGTTGCTCAGATGTTGGCATTTTGAAGACACCGTCTTTATAGGGTCTAATCATGCTGACCGACTAATAAAAATAAGGCGTTTAGTGGAGCTATTAACAAAAGGATTTCAAAATTCAAAAACACCGGGTGAATATGTTACTGTGGATGAAAGCATGGTTGCTTTTAGAGGACGCATATTATTTATGCAGTATATTCCTGGCAAACGCCACAAATATGGCATGAAACTTTTCAAGCTATGTGATGATGATGGTTACACTCATGATCTCATCATTTACGAAGGCAAAAAGGCAGTACGGCAGGACAATATGGCTACAAATGTGGTTATGAAGCTTTGTCAACCATATCTTGGCGTAGGCAGGAGTGTAGTAACAGATAATTTTTACACCAGCGTCGACCTGGCGGAAAAATTACTGGAAAATAATACACACCTAATAGGAACTCTAAGAAAAAACCGGAAGGGATTGCCAAAAGAAGTCATAGAAGAAAAACTAAAAAGGGGTGAAATGGTTGCATTGCAAAACAATAATGGCGTTCTTGTATTGAAGTGGAAAGATAAACGTGACGTTTTGGCTTTATCCACAAAACACTCCAATGGTTTTGTAACTGTAACTAGTAAAAGGAACCCAAACAAAAGGGTTATGAAACCTATTGCGATAACAGAATATAATAAACACAAGTGTTCCATTGATTTGTCAGATCAACTAGCAAGTTATTCAAGTCCTGCCCGAAGAAGTATTCGTTGGTTTCAGAAACTAGCTATAGATCTATTGTTTTCTACAGCTGTTACAAATGCCTACATCATTTATAAACAGCACAAGCGACTTAGTAGCAAGAAATATACCGTGACTAAATTCAGGGAAAACCTCTGTCTACAGATGTTAAGATTGACCCCTAGGCAAAGCTCAGCAGCGAGCTCAAATAGGCAGTCAGAACACAAATTCAGCAAAACATCACTCAATGATCATAGAGGAAGACTAGTTCGCCGAAGATGCATTCACTGTTACGAAAGATACCGAGCTCAGGGTCTACCAGCCGTAGAAGCCAGGAACAAGATAAAGAAAGTGAATACTGTCTGTGTGAAATGCCCAACGCAACCTAGTGTTTGTACGGAATGCTACGCAGAAATTCATTTAAAATAATATTTTTGTCTGATGTATCCAATGTTTGATTCTTTTTAAATTTTGTAAGCTGATTTTTTTGAGCAAAATATTAATAAATATCGTCTTGGGAAACTGGTTTTTCTTAGTTAATTACCAACTGAATGGTCATGGCAATAGAGTCCGATTTTCCTCGTTTTTTTTTTCATAGGTAGGTTTTTGAATACATTATTCGATACAATTAGTTTTGACTCCGTATCGGGCAAGCCAAAACCAAAAAATCTATTTGAATTCGTCGGGTCACAGCGGACCACACGGCCCGCTGATAAAATATATGGCGTGTCCTGCCAGCGTGCCACTTGGCGTGCCGCAAAAGTTCTCTCAAATTAAGCTTGGCGGGTCGCTAAAGAAATGGGATGGGCGGCGCGCCGCCCACATGGCCTGCTGCTTTGGCAAACTGTATACATGCGTGGCGGTGAGAGTGCTAAAGAGTATCATGGAAGGTACATGACAAAAAAGTGGAAGCTTCGAGTCTGTAGTAGGTAATGTATGTAGGACAGCTCTTTGTGACAAAAAGTTCGACCGCGTGTGTTTTTGTTTGTAGGACAGTGAATTTACAGGCAAAGAGACAGATGAACTTTTATTTTAATTACGCAGGCAATTTTAGTCCCAAAAAGTCTGGCCAAGTGTGAGTCGGACTCGCGTGCAAAGGGTTCCGAACGAATTTTTTTTTTTTACATGTTATTTTAACACTACATACTTCTAATAGGTTTTCCTGTAATCTTTAGGTAAAGATCTATTATCTCCATTTTTTTCCAAATTTTAGGCTCAGTAGTTTCAGAGGTAAAGATCTATTATCTCCATTTTTTTCCAAAGTTTAGGCTCAGTAGTTTCAGAGATAAGGGGGGGAATGGTCATTTTTCATCTAATTTCTTAAATAACTTCAAAACAATTTACTTTAAAATTATGAAAAAAATATAATTAAAACCTTCACAGTAAGTCCTTTTATTTGATATATCACACGATATTTTTCCGAGTATACATTACCTAAACTGTCAAACCATACAAATATCGACAGAATAGACCGGCTGGTACTGGTCTGACAAAAATAACTGTCTGAATGCAGACAGTCAGAATTTTTGCATTTATAATATTATTCTTCTTCTTCTTGTCGCGTGGGCCAGTAAGGTCTATCGACCCCACACACCGTGTGTCGGGTCGGATTAGTATAGACTAGTGACTTGATGTTTTCCCGTGGGTTCGCATCTGTGGTCTATCCCAACCACGGGAACCGCGCATATTTTTAAGTACTTCCAGAGATTACCTTCAACAAACATCAACGAACAAGTAATTTTATCTTTTGATAATGTCAAGTTTAGTTTACAATAAATAAATAGGTAAATAAAAATATTTATTTGCAAAGAAGTGCCACTGTTATATAAAAGCTCCTGAACTAAGTAGTTAACTTTTATATTTGGCACCAATTTTTAATATTGGCACTCAAATTCACTATAACATAGAGCTTAATTTTACTAGTAATAAATCTTTCATCAAAGATCTCGACTTGGTCCAAAACTCTATTAAAGGCTAATTCTATTGAATAGTTTGTCTTCCAGGCGACTCAAATTTAATCAATCTTATTGAAGACCTGTACTTTACCTACTGAAGTTGACTGAAAGTTTACAAAGACCATAATTAAAGCCTGAAAATCAATGCTGAACATTGACCTTTATGCGGAGTAACCTAGATTTCAAGGTGGGCGATCTGAAAGTAAAGGAATAATGCATTTGGGGGAATGTGCGACGAAATTGCATAATTTAATTCCGCCAAGCCCGTTCCATCATCGGATCACAAGACGAACGGCGATACGCCACCGGTACATGTTGGACATTCCACTCACACGCACAAAACGTTTTGGGAACACATTCATAGTGCGTACAGCTAAGGAGTGGAATTCCCTGCCGGAGTCTGTGTTTACCGATAGCTACAACCTAGCAGTCTAGAGTGAATAGGTTACTTCTAGGCAAGCGTGCTACATCTTCGACCACATCATCGCTTACCAACAGGCGAGATAGTGGTCAAACGCGTGCCTACAAGTAGTAAAAAAAAAAATTTATTAAACTACATGAAATAATGATCATCGCCCACTTTTTTCAGCGTGTATATCTACTTAAACTCCCGTGTCACAGGCTTCAGACTAGTGACATTCTGTCAGCGGGCGCGTGGCGAAGGCGTTTATCTAAACGTCAAAAATTACAAAAGCTGTCGAAATGACACGCGATCGATGTCTCATATTTTGTAATTTCGATAATTGCTATCGCTAATAGAATGGCGGTCGTCAAATAAACCATGTCAGAGGCCCTTGAGGCGGTTAAAAAAATCTGAAACTAGGGTGTATCGGGTCGTTAGACCTTACTGCTAATGCGATAAGAAGAATAGAAGCTAATAGAATGGCACTTTGTCTGGAGCCTTACGAGTTCAGTTTAGTTAAATCATTTTTATTGCATCTTTAAGAAAAATAGTTTGCCAACGTGTTTTTCATTTGCAAGCATTATCTTCACAATATTCCGAGGTTTAATAAGGACGCATCGTTTGCGAGTCAGTCACTGAAGCACTTCACAAACAAATGTACTACTTCAAATACGTAACACTACTAAAAGTACTACTCGAGTGTCTTTTTGAAAATCAAATGCTACAAAATCTTGGGGCACGAGAGTATCCCGCCAAGACGAGTCAAAGGAAGCGGGGCACTACCTACATTTATTAATGGGTGTCGTCAGAAAACACACTAACACTAGAAAGCCCAAACTTCAAATAACGCCCATGGCATACATTTTAGGGTTCCGTACCCAAAAGGTAACCAGCGGAACTCTATTACTAAGAGGCCGTCTTTACGAGCGAGAGAATCGCGGCGATATTATCGTCGTGCACGTATTTCTATAACAACTCTATGAACGTGTGAAGACTCACACGGTGATATTATCGCAGCGATGCGACGAGTGACAAAACGTCAACTCGCGGCGGCACACTAGCTTGTGGAAATGGCGCCTAATAAGCTTCCGCTGCCCATCCGTCCGTCCGTCCGACTTTCTGTCAGCGGGTTAAATCTCAAGAACCGTAATAGATCCGACTCGCAGTTTTCGGTTTTTTTTTTATCAAGTTATAGGGTTTGTAGGTTTACGCCTTCTGTGTAGAGTTAAGCTTTGTCTCCAGTACTACAAATCACTTTTTCTTCATCGAAAATTATTGAAAATAATAAAACAACAATTCTCAAACGCTAATCTTACGCACTATAACCAAACCTTTACAACCAAAATCAAGCTACCCAGTTCACCAACTTCCGAGAGTGTTTTGACGCGTCAAACATAAATTATTTCATCAAAATTTTGTCGTAAAGCTGATTATGGTCGCTCTGTTTTAGGCTGGCGACATCAATTCTTATTGAAGTATATTTTAGGATCGTTTTATAGACCACCATTGTGTTTTTATGAAATGGCTTTTGATGAGTCTGTTGTGGTTTCCAAAGGTTTTGTAATTTAAGGGAATTGAGAGGTTGTTTTATTATCTATTTATTTATTCATTCAGTAGTACACACATACGTTTTATACATTAAGTTGATGCCAACATAAACTCATTAGAGTTTTACCGTGCACCAAAATCATCGACTACACATTCCGACAAAAAATATACCAACCTACCAACAGAGTGAACAGGCTCCTTCTGGGTAAGCTCGCTCCATCGTAGACGTTGTCTCTGTCATCTCTGACCTAGACTAGAGTCAAGAGCAAATCCATCACAAATAAAAAAAAAACCTAAGTAGGTACTTAGGAAAAAAAGAAACAACAAATGAAAAAAATAAAATTACATCGGGTATATGCGAAAAACATTATCTAAAATACTAACGAGCGTCATCAGTTACCAATCCGGCCGTCCATCCTTAGTTGTCCTTAGTTGTTGTTGTATTGTTAACATTTTATGTTGGCGATTTTATTCTAGCCTTGTTAATATCGTTTGTTTTACTCTTGTCAGGACCTACTACTATCAACTGTGAGACCCCCATAATAGGCTAGTTTCCACTATCAATACATTGCAAATCTATTTAGTCCGACAGTTAGAGTATTGAAAAATAATTGACACGTATTTTTTTATTTGTGTGAGTAAATCAATGAATTAAAAAAATAAATGAAAAAAAAAAAACTCGAGACTGGGGCTCGTGACGTCAGAACGCACAAAAATTATACCACAGCATGACGTATTGAGAATTTTAAAAGCGTCGTATCTTGGTCAATTTTGGTTTATGCAACAAAAGAAAAAAAATGGATCAAACATTTTTTGATAATCTTACTGACTAATTAGATTTTTTCAGTGGACAAGCCTATTCTTGGATATTTTAAAAATATTGTTTAGGCTCGCAGATCTTATACAAAATACTACGTTCTTTAAATCTAACTATTATGTCACTTCTACACAAATCTTCACAAAGCACATCATACTACCAGAATCCAAGCATACAACACACTTGTAACACTAGAACCTTGAAGCGTATTTAAACCTCAATATCTCCTCTGAACATCAATGATATACACCAAAAATATACCCACATATGTGTCTAAATATCAATGATGTACACTAACAATCGCGGAGAGATATTATCGTACTTATGTTAGGGTTGGATTGATGTCTCACATAAATTGTTACACAATGTACCAGCTTCCCTATTCTCTTGTTCATCGGAATGGGATTATATTCGTATTCATAGTAGGAGTACTAGGAAATTTACTAGTAATCATGTACATATCGTAGAGTATGAACTTGAACGCTTCCTGCTAAGGTGTATAGAGAAAAGACGCAGAAAAGTGTGAAAGAGATGACGCCATCGTATGACCAGTAACAACTGAAGTCAGAACTCGAAGGAAGCATAGTACTCACGGGGGCTACTCTCTAACGAAATCCGTAGTTTCGGGCTTAGTTACGGACGGGCATTTTCTACTCCGTATCACCTAACCACTGAGAACTAATGATAACACGATTTGACAGTAACTGTGAAATCGTGTTGTCATTCATTCTCAGTTCGGTTTCGGGACTAATCGTAAGTCTGTAGGTGACACGGAGTAGAATACGCCCGCCCGCAACTAAGCCCGAATCTACGGATTTCGTTAGAGAGTAGCCCCCCACGGTTGGTGTCGTGTGTGTTAATCTTATAGTTCTTGGCTCAATGGTCAAACATGACCTACAGACATACAAAAATGAAGCGCAGCAACAAACAAAGTATAAGACTTCGACAGTTGTTGTGGCCACCTTATTATTTAAAGTGTTCTTTTTTTCTAGAATTCTAATTGAGCTATGCCTGCCATCTTACTGATGCTTTGTTTCTTTCAACAGAGTGCTAAACAATGTCAGGGTACTCTAAATTTAGTTAGCTCAGTCCATTCTCACTGTCTTTCAATGTAAACAATAAAGCTATTGCATAGTCTCAACTTTCTGCTTTCATCTTTGCCATGAATACAGCCATTTCTGTCTAATTTCCGCAACTGAAAAACAGAGTTTCTATAACAGGGATGGCCAATCGGTCGATCGCGATCGACTGGTCGATCGTGGCTATTAGTCAAGTCGATCGCGGCAAGGCAAAAAATAGAAATAGGTACGAATAACAGACTGCTTGAATATATAAACATTAAATAGGTTATGTCAATAAAATGAAAAAATCAACATAATTCTATACTGAATTTTACCTACTGTTACATTTGTAATTTTAAGAAGTACCTATGAAATTAGTAGATCGCACAGGGTTTCATCAGTGAAAAGTCGATCTTGGGTCTAATCAAGTTGGCCACCCTTGTTCTATAGCTACATTATTTCAATTTACTTCCTTTTGAATTAATATTTTTACTAAAAGCGCGGACAGCTTATGCGATGGAAAACCGTCGACGTGCCCATGCTTGGGGGAGTCTTATGACCAGCGGTGGACGTCATTCGGCTAAAACAACCAAACATAGTACTTTCTCACTTATCATGGCAACCCTAGATTAATTTATTGCCGTGTTCAATCGCTCCAAATAGCTCCCTTAAATCTAGGCGCGAAAACGCACTTACAACGCATATCAAGCTTGCGCTCTGATCGATAGCGATTTTAGTTGGCACCTAATTGGCACACCAATTAGGTGCCAACTCACCGTGCAAGTTCGTCACGCCACGAGCGTTCTTCCATATAAGTAATTTTGTGTGAAAATTCATTATAAAAAAGTAGAAGTAGGTTATAGTTTGGAGCAGTTTTGTTAAATTATCTATGAAACAACATGCTGATTTGCCGGTAACCAGGAATTCTCAGCGGAAGACAAGAATTGTTTAATGTGTTGATAATAGTGATATTAATACCCATAGATGTGAGGCGTGCGCAAACAAAACTGAACAAACTTTTTGTCTCCTTTCCCTGTTATATATTTGATATTTATTAGTATATTATTAAGTAGTGTATGTATTTGTTTTTATACTATGTATGTCTCTCTATTAATATTATTTATGTTGTTTGTACACTGACCACCCTAAATCTAACTTCTTTAGTTCAGTCCATCCAAAGGTTGTCTGTAAGAGATTGCCCTGTGCGATAAGACCGCCCATTGTACACTAGTTTTTATAAGCGATTTTCCTGTGCTTGTTAAGAGGTGTACAATAAAGTATATCTACACTAATATTATAAAGAAGAAAGATTTGTTTGTTTGTTTGTTTCGTACTCCGAAACTATTGGACCGATTTGAAAAATTCTTTTAGCATTGGATAGCTACATTATCAGGGAGTAACATAGGCTATATATTATCCCCGTATTCCCACGGGAACGGGAACTACGCGGGTAAAACCGCGTGACGTCCACTAGTAATAAATAAATTAATAGAATACTCTTTGGTGATGTTAATATATATTTATTTGTTACAGAGGAAATCGGTCCCCCATCAGAGCTGTTTGACCTGAATATGCTGGTCATCATCTGCAGTTCTATACTCCTAGTCATATGCCTGATGGCTTTCTTCTGTATACTTTTTAGAAGACATAGGTAAGTTTTTATAACAAACTATATCGATCTCTACCTTGTTTTAGACGAAGAACTTTGTGGTCCTTTATTCCGTGGGTTCGTGTCCAAGGACCAAACTACTTAAATGTTCGTTTGCCCGCATGGTAGTCAAAAATTTTCCCACAGAAACGTACTAGCGGGATAAAATTAATATTTTTGCATCGAAGGAATAAAGCAGTGTCTGATTTTCAATATAATCTAGAAAAATACTGTAATTACTTACTTAACGACAGGTTTTTATGGCATATAAATTTATATTTTCTATCCATAAATACTAATCTCGTCTAAACTGAACTGCTGAATACATTACATTGCTGTTGCTAGATTTCTCTTGTATGTAACTGAATAATAACCTAAAAAATATTGTCATGTTTCATTAGAGCCCATGAAAATATTGCATTAAAAGAAATATCGTTTCCACTATCCCCACAATTTTCAATTAACAACAAACCAACGGGACATCAGTTACTATATTAAATATTTACTAACAAACAGTACAATTTGTGTTTACATGACTGAAGTACTCTCGAACAGATATTAATTATGTGTCCATTATATGAACCGATATAATTACTCATTGTGGGTAACTGTCATTCGATTGCCTGTAAAATGAAATACTTAATGATATGATGATAAATATTCAGTGGATACCATGTCCAATGGAGCTAAGTAAAGAATGTTGGGTTTATTAGTTTATTGTAAAGAATAGCAGCACTTCTAAGCCACAGACCCGTTTTTGCCTTTAATACAGCAGTTAAAGGCAAAAACGGATCGTTGCCCTGCAAATCAAATCAAATCAAATCGTATATTTCAAATAAACCATTTACAGGCACTTTTGAATTGTCAACGTCGGTCAGTCAAAAACATGAAGCTATTTGCACGTTCCAAAGCGTAGATCTCTATGGAGAAGAACGTGCAAGAAACTCCACGGACACTCTTTTAAACCATGTGATGTGTTACAAAATCTTGTTAACATTAACATTGATTGCTTCTGCAATGGGACAGTGTACCTAATCTAATGCAAAAAAACTGGCCAAATGCGAGTCGGACTCGCGAGCAAACGGTTCCGAACCAATTTCATTTTTTAACATGTTATTTTAACACTACAGACATTTCTATAGGTTTTCCTGTAATCTTTAGGTATAGAACTATTTTTATCTGCACTTCTTTGCAAAATTTTAGGCTCAGTAGTTTCGGAGATAAATGGGTGGTATGGTCCTTTTTGGTCAAATTTCTTGAATAACTTCAAAATTTGTTGTTCTAAAATTATAAAATATAAATATATGAATATAATTAAAATCCTCACAGTAAGTCCTTTCATTTGATATATAAACCAATACCGTTTGTTTTTTTTTTCAATTTTCTATTTTGACCCCCGTAAGTGACCTCCATACTAAAAATGTATTTATTTACGTAACGCATCTGTGTTTGGCTCATAGAATTCCATATGTATGCCAAATTTCAACAGAATCAGTCCAGGAGATCTGAAGAAAACAGCTGGCTGTGACAGACGGCCAGACATACAGACAGACTGACAGACAGACACCCGAGTGATCCTATAAGGTGATTTAATTTAATTTATTTTATTTTATTTTATATGATAATGATTTTAATTTTAATTCTATTTTAATTGTTTGACATGTTATAATTCTGTTTTAATTTTTATTTTAATTTTCATTCCGTTGACATGTTATGAATTCAATTTTAATTTTTATATTTAATATTTTGACATTTTGAATTTTGATACTTTTTAACATATTTTTTTCATTTGTATAATTTACTCTTTTTTTTGCAATAACTCTTATAGCAAATTGTATTTTTAGTTATAATAGAAAGCTTTGTTAAAAACTTGTAATAAATGTTATTATTTCAAGGCAGCAAGCACTATAGTTCTGGTGAGCGCTATGTACGCCTTAATTGTCATGTGCATTAGATATATTGTTACGGATCTTTTTTTTTTTAATTATTGTGCAATGTATGTGATGTGGCTGTACTTAATATAAATAAATAAATAAATAAATAAATAAGGGTTCTATTTTTTACGGATGTTCGGAGCCCTAAAAATTATAAAAAGTTGCAATGACTTTGATATAACAGTACTTCATGATGAGAACCTCTTAAAAGACAGATAAGCAATGATAGTATTTTGATCTGACTTACGAGGTTATTGATGTGTGTGATGTGAATACAGCAGTCATTGTGGCAGTAGTCAGGACAGCCAACGGTTTCCTGCCAGGGTTGCGGAATATGTTCGAAAGATTTACCGCGGCCCTGGAACGCAAAGGCACGGATGGGTTTTAGTCAGTAAAAGTCTGACACTCCCTTCTGTTCCGCCCAGAGCGGTAGGAGTCATTTGATGATTTCCCATACATATGGTTTAATATAGAAGAGCCTCAGCAAACACCTGAGAAGCTCTCGTTGGGAAGTCCGCCATACTATTCCCAACCACGGTAAGATGGTTAAGAGCTTGACATAGAAAGCAGTACTTCAGGAAATGGCGCGTATTGTTAGAAAATTTTACTCTCAAGAGACCTTACCACCGGTAGCTTGGAATTTATTCCCAAAATTTGTTATACCATATGGCAACTATACGTAATGAAAGAACGGATTTCAGCTATTCATTTTAATTTCCCAATAATAAGTAGAGTCACGCTGTTTTAAAAAATAAGCCAAACAAATAGCTGATTTGATATAACTCCTGCAACAACTATCGACCTAATCTGTCCTTAAAAAAAATGTGTTGGAACTAACCAATATAAAGTGGATTTACGTCAGCGTTATACTGCCTAACTTTGTTCCAAATTTTTAACAAGGTCAAATAACATAACTTCCAAATCGAAGGGAACAGTTCTGAATATTAATCAGTGTTTATTTTTCAAACAGACAGAACTATACATCCCAGTACCGTCATTCCATCGCTGATGAAGTTAAATCTCGTAATGAGAGCGTTGCATCACAGTCAGAACATAAGGAGCGGTATGCACATGCACCAAGGATATATACTTCGCCTGTACATAATAGGAAGGCTAGCAAAAATGGTAAGATTTTATGCTAGTTTCATAATGACACAAAAGCCTTGTAAGGGTCCTTCGTTTTTGATGTGTTAAGATGGGTACTAACCGGTGTTACGGGCCGTAATGTACCATTCACAGAAAGCATGTTACGTTACGCCGTGTTCTAAAATCACTCATCTCGCGCGTGCTCCGTGCCGAAGTTGTGTTGAAATCTTTGATTTTACAAAATTATTGTTTTATCCAAATACAAAGTTTTTCCTTTTAAATACCAACAACGGGCGGAGCACTCGAAACGAGCAACGAGCGGCTCGTTGCTCGCATGTTTGTCCACTTACTGACTGCACGAATGCGCGCTTTGTAACATGTTACATTACGCCCCGTAACACCGTACCCACTTTAGAATTGTTCTAAATTTTTTTAGAACTGTGCAGTGGTGGCTTATTTTACATCTTAGCTTTTGTATAGACCCGATAAAAAGATATTTGCCGCCTCACCTAGAAGATGAAGACATATCATGGCACATTTCTAACCATGGTGCAATCACATCCTTCCTCAATTTGTGCATCCACGTTTCCATAAGCTATAGCATCGATACAGTACAACCATATTTACTTTAAAATTAGGAAAACATTTTCACACATCAGAATATCTATTGAGAATATTATTTCTAACGTTTAATTGTAAATGTATTTTTTTAATGCGGTTTAACAACTCATTCCATGAGGTACTTGATATTTTTATTTTTTTGACAGAAATGTTCGAGATAAGTCCTTACGCGGAATTTGCGTTGGGCTTCAGAACGTTTGACCACGTGGAAAACCAGGATCTACCGAGCAGACTGCCCAGTAGACCGAGGTTTGATACCGGTAAGTTAACATAGAAAACATTCATACTTATACTGTACCATTTTACCTTATTAAGACTTTTACATTGAAAAATTTACTTCAATAAAAATCGGTGTCCCCCAAGGAACAGTCTTCGGACCGATGAAGATTTCACTCACAATAAAAGCTGGAGTGTTTATGTCGTATAATCGCAAATAACTAGCCAGCCTTCTTGATGGTAGGATGATCTGCAATGCTACAGATATCAGATGTGTGTTGTCTAACCTTGTCAAAAAGGACCGTCTACAAATTGAAGTTATACCAATGTTCTGCACAGTAACGCATTAACCAAACTAACCAAGAGAACCTCACTAACAGAACATCGAACAAACACTAAAAGCTTCCAAATAGATTATTAACGCCCTACTAGAACCAAAACACAAACGCGTACTATTCACTCATTACCAATTCATATATGTGCATAATTAGGCTTTTCAAATAATATAATTCCGTCCATCCCGTTAAATTTGTTACTATCGAACGGCCTATGTTTACCAAATATACAAGCAAGCGAGATAAAATGGAATTTGATAACGAATTTTGCAAATAATGCAGGAAATTGTATTTCGAAGCGGACGCTTTTAACATTTGTGAATCGGTAACTGGGCTTGATAATAATTTTATAATTAGTGTTGTTTAAATGTACTGTTTGGGGTTTTGTGTTTCAGGGCGGCAATAATCGAGTTATCAATGTTTTGTTTGACCGTAGCCAGTGGAATTACTATGAAAATTTAGCTCCCACTAGCCATTGCCAGCGGCTTTTTAGGGTTCCTTACACAAAGGGTAACCAACGGAACCCTATTACTAAGCCTCCACTGTCCGTCCGTCCGTTCGTCCTTCCGTCCGCCCGTCCGTCCTTCCGTCCGTCCGTCTGTCTGTCAGCGAGCTGTACCTCAAGAACCGTAATTAGGTAGACAGTTGAAATTTTCACAGATTGTATTTCTATTGCCGCTATAAATAATACTAGTGGACATCACGTGGTTTCACCCGCGCAGTTCCCGTTCCCGTGGGAGTACGGGGGTAATATATATGTTACTCCCTGATAATGTAGCTATCCAATGCTAAAAGAATTTTTCAAATCGGTCTAGTAGTTTCGGAGCCTATTCAATTCAAACAAACAAACAAACAAACAAACAAATCTTTCCTCTTTATAATATTAGTGCAGAAAAATGATGGTTTATGGTACGGAACCCTTCGTGTGCTAGTCCGACTCGTATTGGCTATTTTTTTCTACGTTGAAGTAGACAATTATCCCACGAGGACATACTACTAGGATAAAAAAACGTTTTCTTTGTACTAATCTTGACAATGATCACAAAACTTATAGAAAATAGCTTTACCGAATAGCTATTTTGATAAAAAATATATTCATTTTGGTCTTTTCGCTTTCATCCACGCTCAAATATCTATTAACAAGAAACTACGGTTATAGAAGCCGTCCATTTAATTCCCAGAATTCTGTAATACCTAAGCTTAGACAGAAATATTTACCTTTCATCAACTATTCAATATCCGTTATTAAAATCGACGTTCAGGAGAAAATAATTCAAAAGTAATCTTAATTTGAAGGCCTCCCACAAGGTGGACCGATGACCTGCTGAAGGTCGCAGGTAGCCGATGAATGCAAAACGCGCAGGACAGGTCGTTGTGGTCGCGACAACGACCGGGCTTGGGGGAGGCCTATGTCCAGCAGTGGACGTCTTTCGGCTGATATGATGATGATGATGAATCTTAATTTTGGTCCTAAGCTCATAACCATATTTTATTGTATCTATTCGTCATCTGCCTCACCTTTCCCGAACTGTATTGTGATCAACTTCTGGTGTAACTTTGTTTTTTTTACTATTGATAGGCATACGTTTGGCCACTATCTCACCTGATGGTAAGCGATGATGCGGTAGAAGATGGAGCACGCTTGCCTAAGTAACCTTTTCACTCTTGACTTAAAAACACCTAGGTTGTAGCTATAGGGAAACACAGACTCTGGCAGGGTATTCCACTCCCTAGCTGTACGCAATATGAATGTGTTCCCAAAACGTTTTGTGCATGTGGGTGGGATGTCCACCATGTACTGGTGGTGCATTGCCATACGTCTTGTGGTCCGATGATGGGACGGGCTTGGCGGAATTAAATTACGCAATTCCGTCGCACACTCCCCAAAATGCAACCGATAGAAAACCGACAGGCCAGCAACTCGGCGTCGATGCTCAAGACTTTGGAGCTTCGACTCGACGAGCCTATCATTGCCGATGATCCTCTCGGCTCGTTTCTCAATTATCTCAAGGGCATCAAGCTGATATCTGGCAAAACTAAAGCGGAATATCAATACTAGTTTTTTACATGAAGCAACTACCTATTTGACCTCCACAAGTTCCTAGGTATCATGATACCCCTCGGCAGGCCTGGCTGTCAAATTTACCTGTTACTCCCTTCAAGATTGTCAAAGATCTACGAATGACAGCTGGAACTAACTTCTTAGCGTGCTTTCTAATGCACAGAGGGGTCCCAATATGTAATTGATGGTCAACCATCTACACACCGACCTCGGCAAGCGTTGCTGAACCTTGTAGATCGACCCAATTTTTTGTTATGGATGGGAAAGAAGTGTTAGACCTTTACTGACTAAAACCCATCCGTGTTCCTCCTAATGAGCTTTGCATTCCAGTGCCGCGGTGACTCTTTTGGACAAATTCCGCAACAGATCGACCCGTGCGGCTATTATTAATTAGCCTAGAGCTTCACAGCCTTTAATTAAACATAAACAATATAAATTGGATAGAAAACATAAATCTGTTTAGTACGTTCTATTCAATATTTGGTTTGAGGCAATTTAGCAATAAATTGTAACGTACCTTGCAATCGTTTCGGTATATTGTCATAGATATACTCTAATTTGTTTTCTGGATGAGCCATTATTCACCGACTGCGCGAGAAGGAGGGTTAGGTATTTTCGAGAGTTGGTCTCTTTACTTATGGATATCTAGTTCACAATGGGGACGATACCGTGTTTTGTACGGTTTAGTTCGGCAGTACAAAATATATGTAGAATTGTAGATAGATACTAAAATTTGAACGATAAAGACGATTGTAATAGCATCCATTACATACCCAAACTCCTCCGTGCTTCGTTAAGCCTTTGGTCCCGGCAGCCATTTGTACTTCATTGACAGGTTGTTACTGATGGGTTGTAGTCAGAAGACAGGAAATCCGTAACTAGTCTTACTAAAGGCCCAGTTACTGAGTAGTGGAGTTCCGAAATTCAATAGCTTCATGTAAAATATAGACTGGAAGCCGACCCCAACATACCTACATACATAGGTGAGAGAAGAGCTTGGCAGATCCATCATAACATAACAGCCGAAAGACGTCCACTGCTGGACATAGGCCTCCCCCAAAGGCGAGGGGTTTGCCATAATCGCCACGCTTGGCAGGCGGGTTGGCGATCGCAGTGTATGGTTTTACAAAGAACGCTGCTACCCATTCTCTGGTGAGTCCCTTAGTCGCCTCTTACGACACCCACGGGAAGTGATGGGATGATATTATTCTTTTACGGCACCATACGGCACCGGCCGACACCATACGGCATAATAGTTGGCAGATTGAGTGTGTTCAAATATGAAAAAAAAACACCTAAAATTAACAGCTCTTACAATATTTTTCTTCTCTTTCTGGTGTGGACACCAATCATCTGCTTAGCCTTTTCCCAGCTATATTGAGGTCGGCTTTTAATTAAACCGGATTCAGCTGAATACCAGTATTTTACGTGACATAGCTGCCTACCAGACCTCCACAACACGTTAACACGGTACTTCTTGGCAAGACTGGTGTCAGATTTTCTGGCTGTCAATGATTTACAAATGACAGCCGTAACCAACGGCTTAACGTGTTGTCCAAGCCACGGAGGAGTCTCGGCGTGTTAGGATAGTCACCCATACACAGGCCGAACAGGCTTTTTGGAGGAATGCGGTACAGAGAGTTAAGTCCCGTAAACCTCCATTGAAAATGGGAGGATCCTCCGACCAGACGGATGTTGTGTCTGGCGGACAACTGCCCGATAGTTGATATTCGGGCTGATGTATATGTTTAAATCGCACGGTAAACTCTGCTTGCGCGATGCAGGATTTCAACCTAGTAGTTCGCTGCTAGTTGGATAGATGGCGTCGCGGTTCTTTTTGGTACGATGTAGATTTGCTCCGTTGGTTTGTTTCTTGATGCCGCTACAGCTTAACCTTGAAGATCGGCCCGTCCAGCTTTTATTATTTAGCCACGAGCTCTTCAACAATATAAATCTTATTTTTATTAGTCAAGTTAATGTAGAATTAAGGCCAACTGTTGGCTTGCAAAGTTTATAGTGGACAGCTTTGCCATTGACATAAAGTAGGGAAGTACTCGTAAGTCTCTGGTTTGGAGACCGTTCTCTAAATCTCTTAGTCTGAAGTTCGAAAACTAGGCGATCCTTGAGATATAAATTGACCAGTAAATGAGTCAGGACGGTCAGAGAGCAGACGTTTTATGTAAAATTATGTTGTTTGACCGCGTCTGGTGAACGTTGAAGTCGACCCAAACTCTGAATAATGCGAACGAATTAATGGTACCTATGGTCGACGCCAGATAAATTTATAGTAACGGTCACTGACCACCTATTTTTATTGACATACTTAATTCCGAAAACAGACATAAAGCTGTCCTGAATTGACATCTACCGTTTACATTTTTATGTAGTAATGAAAAACGATTCACAATTTACTGTCCAGGTACCTACGAAGAGATATGAAGGAAAAGGCAATTACCGTTTTTGCAAATTTATCGGCGTCAACCATACGTAGACACATTTCGTCTTCGGGTCGGTTGATTTCTTGTCAAATATTGGCCACTCGGACCGCTGTGTCGTTAGCCTGTCCAGTTTCTGGAAAGTTCATCTGGTATAAAGAGCAGAAAAGTAGATATATCCTGTGCAGAGGCACCACACTGACATTGTGTTTTGGATGTGTCTGAGATACCCCATTAGGCCAGATTGTTTCTTCAGCGGCCAAAATTTATAATGTTATCGAAATTTATATGTAATATTGGCCACTTGGACCGCTGTGTCGTTAGCCACGTTCAGGTTCTGGAAGGCTCATCTGGCATAAAGAGCAGGAAAGTAGGTATATCCTGTGAAGAGGCACCACACTGACACTGTGTTTTGGATGGATCTGAGATATCCCATTTGGCCAGATTGTTTCCTCAGCGGCCAAAATTTATAATGTTATCGACTGTCACTATATTATCATCGTGCCTATATATAATGTTTGTTCTCTATTGCATGATGTGGTCTCCTATAATTAAGGAAGCACATAGATTTTTGTTCTTGTCCTTTATCATATAGCATGTAAGGTGTATTCTTTGCTGGAGATCCTAATAAAAGAAAATAAAATTAATAGGCAGAGACTCATTGGCCTCTAGCAGCGAATAACATCACAAAATTCTGTTATAGTTTTTTTCAATCTCACGACCTGGTAAACTCTGTTTTTAGGGTTCCGACACTCGGGTGTCTGTCTGTCTGTCTGTCCGTCTATCACAGCCAGTTTTCTCCGGATCCACTGGACCGATTCTGTTGAATTTTGTCCAATCAAGATCAGATCATGCAAGCCATGGAGCAGCAACTGCGGAATTTCAAGAAGGATTCTGCGGAACGCAAAACTCCGGCCAACATCAAGAAACGTTTGCAAACCATGGATACATACTGGCGGGAGTTTCAAGAGAATCATGTAAGATTATGTGAGTTTGAAGATCGTGGTTATACCTACTTTTCGGAGAACTTCTGCAATAAGGCAATGACCCTCTACAATGAATCTCACGACATCATTCGAAAATACAAACCGCCTACCAGTTTGGAGATGGGAAATAAGTCGCCTAGCGTTTCATCAATTCGTACATCAGACAATCGCAATCAAGAAGCTGCGGATGAGCGACAGCAAACGGACACATTGTCGGTTGATCCAGATCAACCGAACATAAGGCCTAGTGGGAGCCAATCAAGCACATCATTGTTCAAGAAGATTGTCTCTCGGGGGAATGCCAGTAAACTAGAAGAAATGCTGCGCAAGCAGAAGAGCAACTTCAAGGCTCTATCACGGGCAATCAATAACGTGGACATAGAGAGCCTCTCCGAAAAATGGGAATTCGAAGATGTGCTCAGAACCGTTCAAGCAAAATGGTCAACCATAGATTTCTTGCACTGGGAAATAGATAGTGAGATGTACTCGGAAGATGAGGAGTACGAACAGGAATATAGCAAGTACGAACAACTGTACGTTGAAATCAAAAAGTTGGTCAATAGTAAGATGTACTCCGTTTCATATCGGGAAAGTTTTACACCGAAAATTGAAATACCTACCTTCTCAGGGAACTATCACAAATGGATATCATTCAAAGATTTATTTCAAGAAGCAGTCCATAATAACAAATCTATTCCAAATGCCCAGAAGATGCAGTTATTAAAAGGTAAACTAAAAGGCGAAGCAGAAAGTATCATTCAACACCTCAATATCAGTTCTGAGAATTACCAAATCTGCTGGGACATATTGAACCATAGGTATAACAATGACAGGCTAATTTTTACTTCGCACATGAACATACTGCTGTCAATACCTACAATGCAAAACCAAGTCGACACACAGATCAAGAACATGTTCGACACCATCAATGAATGCATGAACGCCTTGAAAAATCTTGGCGTAGACGTAACCGCTATGGGATCAACGGTCGTGCATTTACTTACACTAAAGCTGGATACCCAGACACTCAGTGAATACACTCAATCATTAAAAAATCCTAGAGCCTTGCCGGTTCTAGCAGATTTTCTTAAGTTCTTAGAGAACAAGTATACTGCTCTCGAATCAACACGGCGCAAGCACCACACATCCAAGTCATCATCGTCGTCATCTCCGAGTAACAACAAAGATTCTGAACATCAATTCAACAAAAAGAATCAATCAAAATCAAACAATTACAACAATAAAAATGATTCCACAAAACCGTTTTTACGCAGTTCCGCTGCAAAAAGTTGTGCAATGAGGACACAATATTGCCTGCTATGCAAAGACGACAGCCACGGAATATTCTACTGCAAACCATTTTTGGAATCTGGGTCAGAAGAAAAAAGAAACACAGTTCAAAGGTTTAACTTGTGTAAAAACTGCCTGGTTGATCACAAAAATAAATCATGCCGCTCTGAATCAAGATGCAGGGTGTGTCAAGAAACTCATAACACCGTGCTACACGATGCCCTACAGACAAACGCGGTGTCCAGTAACATGAATTCGTCACCGTCTACGTCACGTGAAGACAAAACACGAGGTAAGGTGACACATGTTTCCAAGGAAACTATTGTTGAAATTCTGCTTGCAACAGCACTAGTCCGTATACAAGGGGCTAATGGGGAATATCACACAATGAGGGCTCTCATAGATCAAGGCTCTCAAGCCTCCCTCATCACTGAGAACGCAGCTCAAGTCCTGAAACTCCCCCGCCGAGCATGCAAAGGCGTTATAGTTGGAGTCAGTGACAATCAAACCAATTGTAAGGGAGTTCTCAGTCTTGTGGCATCCTCATTACACTCCAATTACACGTTTCAAACAGAAGCAGTTGTTATGAAGAAATTAATTAACAACTTGCCAAATCATAGTTTCTCAAAACCATCATGGGAATATCTACAAAATATCCAGCTAGCAGATCCAGATTTCAACGTTTGTCGATCAATCGACTTGTTGCTGGGGGCAGAAGTTTACTCAGAAATCATCATGGCAGGCATAGTCAAGGAAAATTCTTCTCTACCAATAGCACAACAGACACAACTTGGCTGGATTTTAAGCGGCAATGTCAAGTCCTATCAATGCAACGTTATCATGAACAATATAGAAGACATACAAAGGTTTTGGAGCATTGAAGATGTCACTGATCCCGACACTAACATGTCCTCTGAAGATTATCAATGCCTTCAACAATATAACTCGGAAACAGTACGTCGAGATGATGGCAGATACGTGGTTAGAATGCCACTAAAGCCAGATATCAACGAAAAATTGGGAGAATCGAAACAAAGAGCCATAGCCCAATTTTATCAACTGGAAAGAAAATTTTCTAGAAACAAAAATATTTCCGAAGATTACAAAACATTCATTAACGAGTACATCAAACTAGGTCACATGCGCGAGTGCACACGGAAGAATTTGCCGGATTGCATTTTACCTCACCATTGCGTTTTACGCCCGGACTCGGCAACAACAGCGTTGCGGGTGGTTTTTAATGCATCAGCAAAAACAGCAACAGGCTACAGTCTAAATGATTTAATGTTTAGCGGTCCGAATCTACAACAGGATTTGTTTTCACTAATTCTGAGATGGAGACAGTATGAATATGCAATCACAGCCGACATCGAAAAAATGTTCCGACAGATCTTCTGTAATGAAAAGGACCTACAGTATCAAAAAATCGTCTGGCGGGATACACCTAGCCAATTGCTAAGAGAATATGAGCTGACAACAGTCACCTATGGTACCAAAGCAGCTCCATTCCTGGCCATGATGACGCTAAAACGTCTAGCAGAAGACGAGCGTTCAAAGTATCCAACAGCATCAGCTGTACTTGAACAGTGTTCTTACATGGATGACCTTTTAGCTGGACATCACAGTCTACAGGAAGCCAAACAACTCAAGGCTGACCTTATTAATTTGCTAAAATCTGGCGGTTTTAATTTGCGAAAGTGGTCATCAAATAAAACCGACATAAACGATGACGAAATATCAGACAAGGAACAAGCATTCGAATTCAGGCATCAAGAATCAACCAAAACTTTGGGACTCCGTTGGCACCCCCAGGATGACCAATTCAAGTTCCAGATGAAGATAAACATATCATCATTGACACCATCCACAAAAAGATCGTTATTGTCTGATATTTCAAAGATATTCGATCCACTTGGCTGGCTGTCTCCAGTCTCCACCAAACTAAAACTTTTGTTTCAAAGGGTTTGGTCATTGAATCTGCAATGGGATGACCCAGTACCTACAAACATCAATGAAGAATGGTTCAAAGTAAGGAAGGAGTTACCAGCAATCGAACATATGAACGTTCCAAGGTGGCTTCAAACGCCAAAAAATGCAAACATAGAGTTGCATGGGTTCTGTGACTCATCAGAAAAGGCCTACGGATGCATAATTTATGCCAGAATTATCAATCAGGAAAGGCCAGAGTGTCAATCCCCTGTGATCATTGTAGCAGGAAAATCAAAGCTCGTGCCGGTCAACAAATCAATATCTTTGCCTAGATTAGAGCTTTGCGCTGCGCACTTGTTATCAAAATTGATGAAAGTTGTCCAGAACTGTTTATCAAGTAACAACATTCAAATATATGGCTGGTCTGATTCGACGGCAGTACTAGGTTGGCTCCATGGCGACCCGAATCGCTGGAAACCATTCGTGGCGAACAGAGTAGCACAAACAACAGAGATAATACCAGCAAATAGCTGGCGCTATGTGAAATCGGCTGAAAACCCAGCTGATTGTGCGAGCCGAGGATTATCAGCTGACCAACTGCAACATCATCCTCTTTGGTGGCAAGGACCAACTTGGCTATCAACATTCAAGGAAAACAAAGATCAAGAACAACCAACCTACGTCACGCAGGAAGAAATCAGAAAGTCAGTAAAAAGCAATGTAATTCAACAAAAAGAGGACATTGTTTTAATATTATTGAGCAAATACAGCAACTTCGACCGAGCAGCGCGCGTACTTGCTTGGACTTTGCGCGCCATATCTCGCAATCAACACAAACCGAAGTATTTGACTGTCAGCGAAATAAAAATCGCTAAACATCTTTTAATCAAACAAATGCAATTGTCAGTATTTAAGGAAGAGATGTTCAGTCTCAGCGATCACAAACAAATAGACGCTAAGAGCAGATTGCTAAAGCTTAACCCGTTCTTGGATCAAGAAGGCCTACTGAGAGTCGGTGGCAGACTGAACAACGCGAAGATGAGCCAGAACATGAAGCATCCTCTCATCATTCCCAACAACACCCACCTCAGTGACTTACTGATCGACCAAGGACATCAAATGACACTCCATGGGGGAGCGAGAGTTACTCAAGCTTGGCTACGTCAGCAATATTGGATTCTGGGAGGAAACCGAACCGTCAAGAAGTATCTTCGAAACTGCGTCAAGTGCCGAAGACACGATCCGATTAAACATGAACAACTGATGGGCGACCTTCCCTTAGCACGCAGTAATCCGACACGACCATTTTACCACACAGGGGTTGATTTTACCGGGTTTGTCGACGTAAAAGCAAGCAAGGGCCGGGGTATCAAGACCACGAAAGGGTACATCGCTGTGTTCGTTTGTATGACCACCAAGGCTGTACACATCGAGCTTGTCTCAGACCTGACTTCCTCATCATTCCTAGCGGCTTTGCGGAGAATGGCAGCTCGAAGAGGCACCCCAGGCCATGTCTACAGTGACAATGGCACGAATTTTGTTGGAGCGAGCAGGATTCTAAACGAAGAATACATAAGCATTCAACGCACTTTGGACGACAATTTTTTCGAAGCTTTAACCAGTATGGAGATTACCTGGCATTTTAATGCCCCTTCATGGCCCAGTGCCGGAGGCCTCTGGGAAGCTGCCGTTAAGAGTTTGAAATATCATCTCAAACGAGTGATAGGAGATCAGAAGTTGACGTTTGAAGAATTTTCGACTTTGCTCGCTCAGATAGAAGCATGTTTGAATAGCCGTCCTTTATGTGCACTCAGCGAAGATCCTGAAGATTTAGACTGTCTCACACCATCTCACTTTTTGGCAAGCGGTCCGACGTTAACCATTATAGAGACAGAGAAAGATCTACGGACAAGATGGCAACTCACACAAAAAATATTTGATGACCTGTGGAAGAGATGGCGAGCTGAGTATCTGTGCCAACTATCAGCTCGCAGTAAGTGGCGCAAACCTCATCAGAATTTGAAGATCAATGACATCGTCATCATTCACGACATTAATCTGCCCCCGGGAAAATGGCCCATGGGCAGAGTTATTGAACTTCATCCGGGGAAAGACGGATACGTCAGAGTAGTGACCCTGCGGACGAAAAATGGGACACTCAAGAGACCAATTACGAAATTATCCGTTTTGCCGATCAACGATAGCAATCAAAGCCACCAAACAGAAAAGGAAAACCAAGAAGTTCAAACAACAAACAGTAAACATTCCAAGCCAGCTACATCAAAATTATGCAACTTCATAATTACAACACTCGTACTTCTGATGGTAATTTGCTCAGGAACATGCGAGCACAAAATTTCCAAAGTTGCAGAAAATAAAAATGTATTTTTCGATAAAGTAGCAAACATGAGATTGGAACGTGAAGAATGGAAACTCATCGTTTATTGCGATATGGCTCCGTATTGGCAAGGAATTAACCTACTGCAACAGTTTGTCACTCATCTGGATAGCATATGTTCAAAGGATCAAATATCACAATGTGACGTAGTCCGATTACAACTGCGTCACGGGTACAACGAACTTGAACACTACAATAACGTTTTACTTGGTCAGCAAGGTCAAGTTCGCCGACGTCGCGGACTTATCAACGGCATTGGCTACGTCGCACATAGTTTGTTTGGAGTTTTGGACGAAACTTTCGCCGAGCAATACCAGAAAGATATTGCCTTAATCAGACACAATCAGAAACATCTTAACCAGCTGTGGAGAAACCAGACGTCAGTTGTGGAAGCTGAACTAAATGTAATCAAAAGAATTGAAAATACCCTGGACAAACAGCACAAAATAATCAACCAATATATTACCCAATGCAACACGGGCATGAATAAACTGGAAGAGGAAATCCAACGCACCGACAAGAAAGCAGAATTTACATTGTCTACATTAATGGCCAATAACATCATGATCAATCTTAAAGAAATCCAAGAGACGCTAGTTGATACAGTGGCAAACATTTTCTATGAGAAGTTCAACTTCCACTTGTTAACACCGGCACAGCTGAAAAACGAACTGAATATTATAACCGGACAGATCTCAAAGGACTTAGCTCTACCGATTAATAACATCCAGACTGACTTGGCGAAGATATATCACCTATTGAAAGTGAAAGCGAGAGCTACCAGAGAGTTCCTGATTTTTGAAGTCAGAATACCTCTTGTGAGCAGGGAAGACTATGAGCTTTACAACCTCATACCAATTCCACAACAAGCCAACGAAAGCATGGTCAATATAGTGCCTGTAGCAAACTACTTGGCCATCAACATACACAAAGACTCTTACATTCCGGTGGCTATAAGCGACTTACAAAGATGCGTTCCTTACGACACTGATGAGTACATTTGTCCACTGAAAAGGCCCGTCTATCAGATGACGTCAGACACCAGCCTATGTCTAAAACATCAAGCCCATAATCAATGTCAGACTGAAACAAAGGAATGCCGAGATTATTGGACTGAATTGAATTTGTTCAATTCATACCTATATTTTTGTTGTGGACAATGTAGTGTGCGAATCATATGCGATGACGATATAACGATCGAGCAACTCAGCAAAACAGGTGTCATTACACTGGGAGACAGTTGCGTCATTAAAGACAGAATGTTTACGATATACGCACACAAATCCTTATCAAACTCAATTAAAACGAAGATCGATGTCATGAACATAGAAATACCACCGATAAATCACATCATCAATCTGTCCATACCTCTCATCACTCCACTGAATGAGACAGATGACATCACCGAGCAACGGGAAGACATACGGGCGATTGAAAAGTCACTCAAAGATATGAAATCCAATCAGGAACTGGCGGATCGAGTGACATTCCATGACATTCACCATTATGTCGCCATCTACGCCTTGGCTGGGATCGCCGTGGTCTGCGCCATCTTGTACGCATTGCGACGCGTGCGAGCGCGCCAGCCGCGTCCAGCGCCCGCGCCACCCTCAGCAGAGCGAGCAGAGGCTAGCGTGAGATATGTAGCTTCCGCCGCCGCCACCGCTGCGGGTCCTTCTACCATCGCCACCACCAACAGAGGGTCTTCGCCGTCCGTTCGAACTCAATTCAATGAAATACCTTAAGCTTAGTTTATTTAAGTCCGTAAGCCCAATTGTTAGTTATCATCTTGTAAATCATTATCCTTCATCTCATTCACGTCTTCTCGGGCCCCGGAGCATGTACAGTGTAAACACGTACAAATTAAACAGCATTGTATCAGCACTTTACTTGCTACGCGCGGTCTATACTTCAGTACACAAATATCATTCAAATCGCGTGCACTCATTATTTAATTAATTTCATTATAAATCAATAAATCTTATTATTACGTATTCTTGCGTATCATTCAAAACTATCATCATTGAAAGGTGTAAAGACCCTACATATGGTATTTTTTGACTCAAACAGGGACGTGTTCCGTAAATCATTAAATTTTTAGTATGGGTGTCACTTTTGGGGGCCAAACTAGAAATTCTTAAAAAAAGTTTTTGAACAATATTGTGTGACATCAAATGAAAGGGCTTACTGTGAGGGTTTTAATTATATTTTTTCATAATTTCAAAATAAATGGTTTTGAAGTTATTCAAGAAATTAAACGAAAAATGACCATTATCTCCGAAACTACTGAGCCTAAAAAAAAAGCATATAATAGTTCTATACCTGAACATTACAGGAGACTTATAAAAAGTCTGTAGTGTTATAATAACATGTTAAAAAAAGAAATTGATTCGGAACCCTTTGCACGCTAGTCCGACTCGCACTTGGCCAGGTTTTTACTCAGTCTATACCTACTGTCCCTCTGCGGGGCGAAGGCTTCTCCCTAATCCTTTCAAGTATATTTTACTGAACCACCTCGAATCAACCCTTGTGGTAGGCGTCTAGGTTGTCTTACCACCTTCTTCTCCTAGGCCGGCTTCGGCGAAGGCCCCACCCACCCTCAGCCAAGTGGTTTCCTGTAGTCTCCACTAAGTAGTGGAGACTACTTTCAATATTTCGCTTCCTTTCCCTTCTTTTCCTTTTGTTTATTTTCCTTTATTTATAAATTCTTTTTCTTACAATATTTTTCTCTCCCACTTACCACAAATTCAATGTAACTAGAAATATTGATTAAACTGATTGAAAAAAGTAACCATTGAATTCCTCAACCACTTATCTAAATGGAAATCTACGCTTCGATTTTTGAAATTATATGCTTCTCTCAAGCTGTGCCACAGAACATCCTCAGTCCACCATCCGGAAGAAGACATGATTGGTTTACAAAGATAAAAGATACAACTCCACGAAGCGGTGTCGGGCGAGCATTTTTCAAAAAGTCCCGCTACTCCGGCTATAAAGAAATTACTTTTAATTCATTAATTTGTAAAAGTAAAACGATTTGGTCGTTGTTTTTATAACTTTATACAAAACTCTTAACCATTAAGGGTTGATTTTTTGATAGATAACTTTTATTGGAAGAATAACTATGTCATATTGACATATTTTTCATACAAAAGTTGTTAAACTGCCATTTTTATTCCTTGCGTAAAATTTCCTGGACTATTGAAAAATCAGCCCTAAAACTAAAAAAATGGAGTCAGTAAAAAGTCACTGTCGACTAGAAGTTTGCAAAAAAGACTGGCGGAATTGAATGGCAATGCTTATCCATTGTCCAGGATAAAAAAGCCAAACCTTATGTCACGCGAAGCGTTTATGAAGCATTTATAAATAAATAAGTCTTTATATAGTGTACTAGTTGACACGCGCAACTTTCTCCGCTCCTATTAGTTTAAGCAAGAGAAAGCCTACAGCCTTCCTCGATAAATGGGCTATCTAACACTGAAAGATTTTTTCAAATCGGATCAGTAGTTCCTGAGATTACCGCGTTCAAGATAACAAACCAACTCTTCAGCTTTATATATTAAAAAGTATAGAGTTTATGAGCATTTGGAAACTGCGTTCCGGGAACTTTAAACGCAAACGGCTGGGAAAATAAAAAAAAAACGATTTAAGATCTTTTGCTCCTCACGATGTTTCATACAAACTTTTAAGTTCTTATTCTTTTAAATGAATTAACTTTTTTTAATTAATTTTGGTATGCTTACGCTAGATACCCAGAGCCTAGCACAAATATTTTTGACGTATAGTAACGTAAAGTAAAATTTTACCATAGCTACAATACTGGTTTCGCACATTATATGTGTATGAATTAGATACTATATTCAAATTTCTGAATGATATAAATAGTGTATGTCCCATATTATTAAACCAAAATACTATGGGGTTATAGATTTTCACATTCAAAATTCACTTACGTTTTCTTTTTACCGTAGATAGGCATCCGTTTGACCACCATCTCACCTGATGGTAAGCGATGATGCGGTCGAAGATGGAGCACGTTTGCCTAGAAGCAACCTATTCACTCTTGTCTTAAAGATTCCCAGGTTGTAGCTATCTGGAAACACAGACTCTGGCAGGGAATTCCACTCCTTAGCTGTACGCACTATGAATGGGTTCCTAAAACGTTTTGTTGATGTGGGTGGGATGTCCACCATGTACCGGTGGCGCACCGCCGTTCGTCTTGTGGTCCGATGATGGAACGGGCTTGGCGGAATTAAATCATGCAATTCCGTCGCACACTCCCCAAAATGCAAACGATAGAAAACCGACAGGCCAGCAATTCGGCGTCGATACGTCAAAATATTTGTGCTAGACCCTCTGGTCAAAATAATAAGTTGAGAACATTTTCGAAAAAGAGTTAAGAGAGAATGAGAGCTATTTTAACTTTTCTATAGAAAGTGAAACATCACTATCTTTCCCCCTAAACTCTTTTTCGACAACATTCTCAACTAACTGTTGAGAACTGGATATGTAGCGTATGTACAAGAAATTTTGTATGAAACACTATGAGGAGTAAATGCTCTTACCGTGGCTATGCCACCTGCTGATCTATTGGAATACTTGCAGTCGACAGCGGTGAACTTAGTAACGCTAAATTTTGAATTTGACTATAAAATACGATAGACACATCCAGCAAATATCCACAAACGCTTCCAGTTATCACGTTTCGTTTGAGTTATGAGACAGTCCCTCCTCGTATTTCACTCTGACGTCTCAAATGAACGCTATTCAAATTCTAGACGCTGTTATCATTAATTGAATTCCCTTCAAAGCTCTGCTAAATTATTATTTAGTTATACCAAGGCCGTTCAAGATGATTTTTAGGATTATTCTGCTTTTACAGGTTAAATGTTTTGGAAAGGCCAATGAATGGTTTTATGCCTATAATTTTCTCGAAATTGAAATTTTTGACTTATTATTAACAAAGGTTTTCAGAGAATTTTTAATTTGTTTCGTCCATATTTCAATGCCATCAAATAACATTGTTAGTAGGTATTGTTCACTTTGAAGAAGCCAACAAGTGCAGATTCTACAAAACATTATTGTTCAGAAGAGTTATTGTACCTAGTAATCGCCGGCTTAGCAAATTTTTTTATAATTTTTTGGGTCATGCCCTCTACAAAATTTACGACCTATAAACTTGATGCTATGGTGATTTTACCTCCAAATATCTCAGCAACGATACACTTTAGAGCAAAACGTTGCTAACACTTTTTGTTTGTTTAATTTTCCTCTACCTATACGTACATGTTACATCGTACGACGCGATTAAAAAAAAAAATACAAAATGGCGGACACTAGCTATGCCACAGAGGTTCTATCTCTTTTTGATCATAATATGGATCGTATAGTCAGATAACTTTTATGGCAATATTAAAAAAAAAAAACAAAACTCGTTTATTCAAATTAGGCCAGCACTTTTTGTACGTCAAGTTTTACAAAAGACCCCCAAAACGCCCGCCCGTCACCACTTCCTAGTGTTTTAGCTGTGGAGAAGAAGTGGCCAATAAACTCCCCAGCAACACATCTGTCTGTTACGTTTTCAGAACTTGAATTTATACAATAGTATGCAAAGTAATACACTGTGATCGCCAACCCTTCTGCCAAACGTGGCGATTATGATTATGTCTTCGTCTGTTATGATGATGCAAAGTAATAATACATGACACAAAAAAAACTGGCCAAGTGCGAGTCGGACTCGCGTGCAAAGGGTTCCGAACGAATTTTATTTTTTTAACATGTTGTTTTAACTTTACAGACTTCTTATAGGATTTCCTGTAATCTATAGGTAAAGATCTATTATCTCCATTATTTTCAAAATTTTAGGCTCAGTAGTTTCGGAGATAAGGGGGTAATGGTCATTTTTCGTCTAATTTCTTGAATAACTTCAATACCATTTATTTTAAAATTATGAAAAAAATATTATTATAACCCTTGCAGTAAGCCCTTTCACTTGATATATCACACGATATTGTTCTAAAAACTTTTTTTTAAATTTTCTAATTTGAACCCCAAAAGTGACCCCCATTCTAAAAATTTAACAATTTACGTAACGCGTCCGTGTTTGGGTCATAGAAGTCCATATGTGTACCAAATTTCAACAGAATCAGTCCAGTGGATCCGGAGAAAACTGGCTGTGACAGACGGACAGACAGACAGACAGACACCCGAGTGATCCTATAAGGGTTCCGTTTTTTGTTCGGAACCCTAAAAATAGGTAAATATTATTTATCACTTGGCATATATATAAATAAGCAGATTATTAACAAAACCTGTCAAACGTCTATATTTAATCTTCAAGTAAAATGTTTTGAGTACTGAAAAATCAGCCCTAGTAGATTTACGTATTTTACTTTCACCGTCCACATCAAAAACCATTTTGCTGTCATTCCCTATAACAACTTTGAATAAAACTCGTGAAAATTTTCGGCAAACACAATTTTTGACGATTATGCTAATCAATTTTCATTGTTCAACTTTTAATAAATCTTTTTTTAATTACACCGCCGCCAAAGTTAGATTGCTTCCCGAGATTATTAATCTAAGTTTTGTCAAGAGAAAGAACACACTCTTGACTTTGTTTCTTGGCGCGAAAAATTGGAATATCTTCGAGTTTTCAATTGCAGGCCAAAAACGAAAATTGTTTTGCTGAAAGGTCGTCAAATTAAGTATGTAATTAAATTAGTTCTATTTCTACTTGGACTGAGATTTAAAGGTTGGGCCCTTTATAGGACGACTCAAATAAAGTGGCCAGTAAACTGGACAGTCACTTCACGGTCGATGTCTCATAGATTTTTATTTAAATATTCAACCTAATGGACATGATCCGCGTTAGAGCAAAGAGTATTCATACTTCTGTCGAGGTTGATTCGTGGCTAGATGACTATTTTGACAAACTCGGATTCCTCCTTGCCTCGGAAAGCAGCTGATAAGTAAAGTCGATACCTGACTACGGCAAAAATAGTTTTTTAATCAAAATGTATTAAAGACTCTCTTTGGAAAAAACTATTTTGTGACTATCTAAAATTAAACTACACGTGCAAAATTACAAATACCGGTCTGAAAAGAACTTTATGGGCGCGGGCGTAGGTCGTTCTACGGCGTAGGCAGTGCTACGGCGTAGGCGGTTGCTACGTTTCTCGGTACAAAGTTAATAACAAGTAAACTTGGACATCTCTCTGAATGGTCGTTAGTCTGTATGTAGCCTAGCGACCATTCAGAGAGATCTGCGATGTGTATATTATAATGAATTTAGGTATAATGTTTATGAAAAACGATACAAAAAGTTTTGGGCTATTTTTATTTACAGACCATTTTTTCTACGCAAATGACTCATCTCGAATCCAAATAATATTTGTTCCTTCCTTACTTTGCAGATGCCTTAATTTTAAAATAAAATGATAAGTAATCATTTCACCTCATATAAACCAGCTTACAGTTTAAGCAAAATAATATATGAGTACAGAGCTATCTATTCCCTTTTAAAGAAAGAATACAAGCAACATTGAAAATAAAAAAGAAACAATGTATACCTTCATTTATTACTCTATTTCACGCTCATTCTTCCCTTTGTTTGTTCGTAAACAATTTTATTAGAGAGTCGACGAAAACATTTATTTCTTAATTTAATTAGTTTATATATTACTCTTCCTGTCTGTGCTTTGTATGGCCTTAAAACTAGCTGAGTCTTATTCTCGGCTATGTATGTCATTACCCGACTGTGCCAGGAGGGGGGTTATGCTTTTCAAGTGTATGTATGTATTTATATTTCTTTGGCACGCTCTGTAGGCTAAACGGCTTGATGGATTTTAGCGTGAGAGGTGTTAGATTTGTCTTGATTGTGAGAGTGACACTGGATATCTATACTAATATATAAAGCTGAAGAGTTTGTTTGCTAGAACGCGCTAATCTTAGGAACTACTGGTCCGATTTGAAAAATTCTTTCAGTGTTAGATAGCCCATTTATCGAGGAAGGCTATCTAAATATATATAACTCAAAGGTGACTGACTGACTGACATAGTGATCTATCAACGCACAGCCCAAACCACTGGACGGATCGGGCTGAAATTTGGCATGCAGGTAGATGTTATGACGTAAACATCCGCTAAGAAAGGATTTTGATCAATTCTACCCTCAAAGGGATAAAATAGGGGATGAAAGTTTGTATGAGATTTTGTCAATTTTAAACTTCTTAACGCGAGCGAAGCCGCGGGCAAAAGCTAGTAGGCTATATATCGCGCGTTACGCCAATACCAATAGAAGCGGATCAGTAATGAAAATTGTGACGCAGACGAAGTTGCGCGGGTCAGCTAGTAATTATTACAAACGAGAAACCGCTACTGTTCATCTTTTTAAACCTACCCCCAAGTCCCCATTTACGACACCCAAGAGTCTATCCCATAAAATGCTTCAACCATTTTTGTTGAAAGTCATTCTGTCTATAAACTCCTTGAGTCCTTATCGCCAACTTCGCAGCCCCGGAGCATCGTTTCCTTGACCATTAATCTCGATCTAATTTAATAAAATTGATGACTCTCTACTTCCGTTTAGTTTCAACATTTCGGCTGGAAATAAATAAGAGGAGAAAATAGTAACAAGACGTTAGTGAAAAGTTGTAATGTAAAAGGGAAAATTGCTAATTGTCTAAAGGCTGAATTTTACTATCGGATAGGGTATTTTCAGGGAAATATAATTGCCGTTTGACAGCTTTTTTTTTCAAAAAAAAACAAGCAGAACTCAAGTAAGACTCGAGTGCAAAGTGTTCCGAACGAATCATATTTTACAACAATAGACTTTTTAGGATTTCTTTTATATATTTCATTGGGAGTCTCACAGTTACCTATATTTTTTTCAACATTGTTGGGCTCAGTAATTTCGAAGATATGATTAAAACTATTTGAGACCGTAACAATTAGCTCTTTCATTTTACATGTCAAATGGCACAGATCGAAAAATCTTTTTTTCGGTCTGCGCCAAAAAAAAGTCTTCAACCGAATCGATCCAGTATATTCATCGAAATATTGACTGTGGCAGACGGACTAAAAAGTAAAAAAAAATTGATATTTAAAATTAAAAAATCTTAGCAGTATAAACCCTATGTATATTTGGGTGCAAAATAAATACTATTCTCAACAAGCATTACCCCCGTTTAGCCGACAGCATCTAGCTCAACAATTGTACCTCCCAGTTTATATTTAATTGATCTGTCACGACGTTGTAAATGTAAAAAATGTAGGTATGTATGTTGTACATATTGAAAACCCTACGCGTCTGTTTTTGCGTCACAGAAGTACATTTGTGCACATGAATATGTCTAGTACATTAAGAGCAAAATTGACTGTGACACACGGACAAACAGATACACTAGTAATTCACTTTTCATCCTAAAATTCGGAACACTAAAAACAAAATCATGACATTATAATACTCTCTTGTATATTTTTTTGTTTATACACATTATTCAACAAACATTTCAACCACTTCTCCCCTATTTGCCCGTCAACGTCCAGGTCAACAATTTTACCTCCCAGTTTGTATTTAATTGATCTGTCATGACGTTGTGAATGATAGAAAATGAATGTAGTACAAATTCAAAACGCTGGCCGTCCGTGTTTAATACACAAAAGTATTTAGTAATTATGTGCACAAAACAACTGAATATGTCTATACTTAAAAGGGTTAGGTAGTTAAATAAATGTACACAAACATAATATTAAACAAATAAACTATGCAACAAATAACTAAGCAGTATGTAGTATACTGCTTAAACGAATGGTTCAATTGATTCAGTTATCGTTATTGTATTTACATTCGTCTTTAGTTACATTTTATTTTTAAACTGAGTTTTAAATGAAAAGACACATCAAGATTGTTTACCTTTATTGAACTACCTGAACCTTTCTAATACAGTACATTCAGAGCAAAACATTGGCGTGACACACGGACAAACAGACACACTAGTGTTTCGTTTTTTCATCTTAAAGTTCGGAACTCTAAAATTACAAAATCATGGCTTTATAAATCTCATGTATAAATGTAAACAAACAAATGTTTGTTTACACATATTTTTCAACAAACATTTCAAACCATTTCTCCTCTATTTAACCGTCAACGTCCAGTGCTACAATTGTAGCTCCCAGTTTCTATTTAATTGATCTGTCAGGACGTTGTAAATGTAAGAAAATGTCTCTTTTATCTCGTCTCACGATTATTTAAGTTCTCCTTTATTGGATGGCCAAACGACTTTAGGGACGCTAAAACGGATACTTATTGTTATGCCCTTATCTTTTATGTAATTTTATAGTGACGGCGGAATTGGGGATTTGAATTTTAAAGGCTGGTACACTAGTTTTGGGTAGACACTGTCCAAATCTATATCTATACTTTAATAAATAAAGCTGACGAGTTTGTTTGTTTGTTTGCTTGAACGCGCTAATCTCGGGAACTACTGGTCCAATTTGAAAAATTCTTTCAGTGTTAGATAGCCCATTTATCGAGGAAGTCTATAGGCTATATATCATCACGCTAAGACCAATAGGAGTAGTGCAGTAATGAAAAATGTGACGTTGACGAAGTTGCGCGGATCAGCTAGTGATAGATACAATTGAACATCTTCTACAGCACGGCTACTCTGTTACTAAATATTATTATGAAAACCCTATACACAAGTAAAAAACACAGTTCAAATTTGAACTTTATAATGTTAGAATTTTTTTACTAGTCGTCCTTGGGGTGGTGCAGAGACAGGAAATGTCTAGTGCAACATAAACGAAAGAGAAAGCTTGTCTTTCAACGTTCTCTAGTAATCAATTTTAGAATCCTAAGTAAGCGATGTTCTATTGTTCACAGAGACAAGTTTCCAGACCCGTTCGGAGTCTGATGACAGCGACAGTACATCTAAAGCCACCGTCACTGCGGTGCCAAGACGTAAGTATTATTATGAGATAACTAAAGTCTTACGCAGTGGGAACTAGAGGACGAGGGTCGTCGCCGAGGAAGGCCTAGAAACGCTGGTGTGACGTTTTAGAGGTATGCGGAACAGAGAGTAAAGTCCCGCAAACCTGCGTTGTAAAGGGAGAATCCTCCGACCAGACGGGTGTTGTGTCTGGCGGGCAACTGCCCTATAGTTAATATTCGGGCTGATGTATGTGTTCAAATCGCGCGGTAAACTCTGCTTGCGCGATGCAGGATTTTAGTTCGCTGCTAGTTGGATAGATGCCGTCGCGGTTCTTTTTGCTCCGATGTAGATTTGCTTCATTGGTTTTTCTTGTGGCGGCATTGATGCCGCTACAACGTCTTGGAGGCGTTCATGACGGAATGGTCGGATAAGGCAGCATACCGGGAAGAGTGGTAGGCTAGTGGGGAGTTTTTTGTCCAGCAGTGGGACAATATTGGGTGATTTAAAAAAAACTAACGTGTATTTTTCTTTACTATGAAGAAAAAAAATGTGAAACTGAGATAAAAAAATTCAGTAATCTAATGGGCCGCTGGTTATTTCGGGGCTATTGTGTGGTGTATTTGAACCTGTTCAAATGTTGGCTTTGTGTAAAACATAAAATTTAGAACCAGCATGCAGCGCCACCTACCGGGTTCAATTGTGGATCTATATCAACCACATTCAACTCAAACACACACAGTAAAATCATCATAATCGGTCCAGACAGGAGCTTAATGACACAAATACAGAAGAAAGTATATAATTGTGATGTGTGTTGATGGCAATAAATTTGGCCATAATTGAAACAACACCAATAGGGAATATGCATGCGATTTTTTTATTTGCAAAATTAAATACTTATTAGTCTAATAATCAATCATGAAATTATTTTTTAAATACCTTCAACAGCGATGAACTTATAAAGCTATAAAGATTACAATTAGAAAGAGAAGTCCGATATGAACTTTGACGTCAAAGTCCATGACGCCTATACAGCTGCCATAAAAAACAGCGTTTTCGTGAGAGTGACAGGCATATTTGTTTAAAATAATTATATCTCGTTCGTTTTTCAAATAATTTTGATTCTATTTTTACTGTTAGTATTATATTTTTAAATAAACTGTATAGATAATAAATATTATTTTCATGCATATTCCCTATTATGGCCGTAATAATTGCCATATTACGGTAGTGTGGCCGTAGCATTACAGGGTCAATTCCCCCTATATTTTGTAAGTTACTATTCTCAATCTGTCAAAAATGTACTTAATTTTGTAAATTTTTTATTCGTCTTCAAAAACGGAGGTTCAACTCAACTAAATATACTTTTTTGACATCGATTTTCGCTGAGCGGGCTGAGCGACTTGAATTTGAACGTTCATAATTACGTTAAGCCTTCTTGCCATATAGTCTATGATTGAAGCAAAGAGGCGTAATTTTCGTATATTTTTTGTTTGCCAAATAAAACTTACGAAAATGTATGTTGGAGTCTTATGGTCTCATTAATTCTTGGTTCTGTTCTCATTAAATTGTTTACGTTTAGTACTTGTATCCAGAACCAACGTTTTCTTCGTAATTATAAACCGTTTTGGGACTATTATTCTGTATTATTAATTAACCTTAATTAAGAGTTTTTTACCGTAGGGAGGTACATTGTCTTTTGAAGAAAACGAAACCCTGGATTTTAGCATAAAACCTGTTCTAGCTTATTTTGTTCAATTTGGTTATTTCCATTAAACATGAACCAAAGATTTTTTATGATGTGAAAGAAAGTTGAACTCCTGAAATAACAAGGATGTTAATAATCTGTTTAATTTATACACAAGAAAACTTTTGATCCTTATTTGTAAAAAATACAGATCATTAACATCACCAATTTTTAAGCAACATATTTTAATAGCAAATAACGTTTCTGAACCCAAATGCTATATTAAGCTTAATAGATACCTACAACTATATCAAACATGAATGCTTAATAATTGCACATCATATCCCCATCATAGCTGTCAAACTATGAAACTAACTATAATAATGACACAAATAAGTACGCACAGAAGGCCGACTCCATACAAGGAGCGAAAACAAGCGCACGCACACATAGACATGTTCGTGCGGGCGATCTCAAACAAATGCCGCTCGCGAGTGCGCTTGCACTCGCTGTACGTGAAGCGTGTCTATGTGTGCGTGCGTTTTCGCCCGTTGTATGGAGCCGGGCTTCTGTACCTATTCATTTTGTATGATAATAACCTGCCAAACAGTCCAACAAATCACTTTTCAGTTAATTAGAGACGGCTTTGACTGTAATGAGTTGAGTTAAACTAACTGAAGCTAAAATTAGGCACAAATTAAATTACTATTTTGGCTGTTTGTCGTTGTCATTCGTGCGTTTTGTCTAGGTCTGTTTACTTTGTAGTGTTTAAATAGGCTGTTTTGATTATAAAGGCACTATTCTATTGCTGCGTATAGAATATCAATAATATTTAGCTTCATTTTGTATAGAAATGTAGTTAAGATTGAGCGATATTTGATGGATATTTTACGAAGAGATCTAAACAACATTTTTTTCAATTGATGACAATCTTGCATGGGTGAAAGTAGACAAGAATATGAACAACCGTGACTATGAAACCTAGACTAAATAAAGTATGAAAAAAAAACTCTTTTTGAACCCAGTAGATTTTTTCCCAACTGCCAGGCCGCATTCAAGTCACAAACTTATCCAGAAAATTATATACTACATGTTTTGGCATGAAACCATACATACAAGTTTTTATGTATCGTTTTAAATGTTTTATTTTTTTTTGTTCCAGGGCACTGTCGGACCCCACATCATAGATAACAACAAAAATAGAAATAAAAATATACAATTAAATTATTATCAAAAAAATATTGAGGTAATTAATTTTTACTTTAAGCATATCAAATTGTAACCATAATTATTAAAAAAAAATATAGTGATTATCTATTATTGATCATATTAAATGTAACTTGATGAAAAGATATGAAAAAATATCTTCGTAATAATTTGTGTCAAATAGTCTTGAAGACAATATCAAGCTAGAATTTTAAGGTGACGAAAACAGTTACAATTCTCAGATGAATATTATTTAATTTTGAACTCTATTTCATGCTCAACAAAGAATATTATCTCGTTTCGGCAACGTAGGTAGGAAAAACTGTCAACATTTCTCTGGTTAAACATCTTGTACTGACAGCTGAGTTGATTTTCCAACTATTGCATATATTTGTTACCATTGACTTATGTATTAAGTAGGGAGAGGGTGGTCGGCATTTTTTGTGACGATAAATTGGGTCGTAATTGGCCCGTTTAGGCCGAAACGAACTCATGCGGTCGGCAATCTTCGGGAGAGATCGTGTACGCGTGACATTAATTTATTATTTCTTTTATGGTGATCGCGTATAAGCAAACGATCAGGCCGCCCTATCTTTACTTATAAAATTTGGTTGTCTATTGTTTACCCGAAGATTATATACCATAATCATCATATTCCCGAATTTCATTTAACCGAATTTCATTTGCCCGAATGTTTTGTTTGCCCTAAAAGACATATGACATACTGTTAATTGCCCGAAACTTAGATACCATAAGATACGAGTGCCATACGTATTGTTTATCATATTTTGAAGTGCCATAATAATTATCAAACATAATATTTAAACGCCATAATGATTATTAGACATAACATAAAATATTCTATGCATGGTTGATGGTGGGCTTGGTCGACGGAGCCCCGCTTCGCGGGGCTCCTACTTCTGTGTGGTTTATAAAAAAATAACCACGAAGGGGATGGCGGGGTCGTTTGAGCGAGCAAAGCGAGCGAATAGACCTAGCCAAACCTTAAAATATTCTATGCATGGTTGATGGTGGGCTTGGTCGACGGAGCCCCGCTTCGCGGGGCTCCTACTTCTGTGTGGTTTATAAAAAAATAACCACGAAGGGGTAAGCGGGGTCTATTCGCTCGCTTCGCTCGCTCACAGGACCCCGCCATCCCCTTCTAACCTAACCTATCCGAGTCCGAGTGCTCTAAAGTCCCGATTGCATCCAGTTTCTCCTAATATAATAACCGTTACATACCCAATGTCGATGGCAAATGATGTTATGGCATATGATAATTATGGCATGTGATAATTAGGGCATGTGATAATTAAGGCTTACAATGATTATGACAAATGATGTTATCGTAAGTGACTTTATGGGAAACAAAGCTTCTAGCGCGTGACTAATATAGCAAATAAGAGTAGGGCAACTGAAAATTACGTCATATAATATTATGGATGTTGACTATTATGGCAAATGATATTAGGGTAAATAAAATTCGGGCAAACGGCGGTATACCATAAAATTTATGCTAAATACCCATCTATTAACTTTACACGATAATGTTCGACATGTGCCAAAGTATTAAAACTCCTCGTATACGAGTAAATGTCAAATAAAAAAAGATAGAAAAGAAGTGGTGTAACCGCTTTTCTTGGCTTGTATTGTGACTTAAGAATTCCAGGTTTGTATTCATATTACCAGTTGTTACCGCTTATAACCTGATCTTAAAGTCAATAACATGAGAACCAAGAAGTCAATGAGGTTGACTTCTTGATACAATACATCTCTCGTCTTATAAAGACGATTTCCCTGACACACAAAAAGAAACAAACAAGCTTATTTATAAAACAATTCTAATCTAATGATTAGTTTAAAAACTGTTAAGCGAATTCTAATTTTAAAAGCTCTGGAATTTAAATAAAATGTTTTAAAATTTAATTGAACTAATCACATGGTTCTTTGTTATGAATAAGGCTGAAAATGCTTTGTAAATACTTCAATTACTACCAAAGAAGCTGAATTTCGTGTAACCTATAATTTTCAGAAACTTCAATTTACACAATTGGCGCACACAATACATTTGACGGCACAGTTGGCGCAGTGGTTGAGCGATTAGCTGCTGCGCTGTGTGTCGCGGGTTCGATTTCCTTATCCTTATATTCCCTATTTGTATGGCCTACAGATAGTTGTTCCGGGTCTGGATATTTGTGTATGTGAGTTTGTATGTTTGTGATCACACCCACGATACAGGAGAAATTCCTAGAGTGGCGCAACGTTGTTTTGAACAAGAAAAAGAAAAATCTGACTGCAGCATCTTCACTGCCCCTTTGTTTCAATTTAAGCAACTGATTTACATTGAATTAATAAAAACATTATAAATACTTACATTTAAGAAATAAGAACAAAAATATTCGTCTCGAAGTATCTTTATTAAAAGACTGATGTTTTAAAAAGTATAAATAAGTTTTAAATGTTTGTGTCAAAACTAATTATAAATATGGCGACGTGCTTCAGTAAATTGACGTTCATCAATCAAATTCACGAACTTATGATTCAATTTTGTTTACACACTTAACTAAATGTAAACATCACTAGAAATTGGCATTTCGTTAAATGTCAAAATCATAATATTGAACACGTGGAACTATTTATTTCGTTACAAAATTAATGGAGCTCAAAAATTTGATGATTATAAAACAAATAATATTTATGTAAGAAGTGATTTTTTGTCTAATTTGGCAAACAAACATCAAAGTTCTTTAATAATTTTAGTCTATGAAAAACTGTGTATGTAAAGTTATATTTCTCAAAATCTCAATACTGTGATATTTGTTGACCAAATCAGACAAGCAAATAAAAGTACATTTTACTTAGCTTTTACATCACAGAAACGTGACAATTTCTTGCCTTTCTTTTTCACGTTACGAGTTACTAAGTTACTACTTCTTTTAGTTTTGTACTATTGTGGCGGAAGTTTTCTTAAGTAATCCATTTTTGTATTGGTTTGTACATTTTAAAGTTGTTTTTTTTTAATTGGAAAGTGGTTGAATTTTTTGTCTTTATATTTTTCTACATTTTTAATTTAGATCGCCAAAAAAAGAATATCGTATGTGGTTCTATTTTTTACACAGGATTCGAATTTTGGAAAGAGACTGACACATATATTTCTCGCTTCGCATAATAGAAATATTTTTTTATTAAAGTTACACATATCACACCACACGAAGAATAGTACCGACTCTTAATTAGTATCCTGTATGTGAAGTAATCGACTATCATTTGCATAGGGTAGATAACTAAAAAAATCGAATTAGTCCGTCAGTTAGATTTCCAAAAAAATTATTGGTCGCTTTTTCTTTTTTCACTTAAACAAAAAATTACGACGATACAGGTGGTTTAAAACTCGTGTGACGTGTTATATAAGTACACTTTTTACAGAATAGTGACGTAACTATTCTGTAAAAAGTGTACTTACATGAGCTAGTGGCTAGTGACATCACTAGCCCCCACTCCTTATTATTGATTTGACAAAGCAAAAAATACCTGACCGATATTTTTCGATAATCAAACTGACGGACTAAATAGTATCATATTTTTTTTTTACTCAGGGATCATCCCTGTTAAGGTATTCCCAATATTCCATCACTTTGAATCAATAATAAACAAACAAATAGTGATTGCTAAAAGTCAACAAAAATACATATTGAAGTTTACTTTATATAATTTGACAATTTCTGATTCAATTATGTTTTTCTTAATGTTCTTGAAGATTATGAAAGTTATGCTTCCAAAATCATATCTAAGAAAGGTTAATAACATAATTATAGAAGAATAATTTCTGGTTAAATTTTGCATAATAGTTCTTTTAATAATAAAATTATTATGGCTTCACGCCGTCAACGTTAGCGCACGGCTCGCGTAAAGTATGGTTACGTTAGATACCTACTTCGCTCGGTCTACCTGGCCTTCAAGAGAAGCAAAAACGGTAACATCAAAATTGAATCAAAAAATCATTAGCAAACTTACATTCAAATAATAAAGTCGATATTACACGTAATTTACCGAAGCCCGTCACCATCAGTAGTTCGTAACTGCCAAATTAATTTTAATAGGAGTTGTAGGGAACTATCTTCGACGTACGGATTGTTGTAACGATTCGTCGTTCGTAACTTTTACCGACAGTTAATATGTTAAGTCTTTCGTTGATTCTAGTCATTGAATTGTGAAATAAATGTTTGAAGTATCTGTTTTTGTGTTTTATTTTTGATCTATTCTTAAACCAAAGCGAACGATTTCAGAAATAGGCACCATGAAGCAAAGGTAAAAGAAATAAATTATCAGCTTTTTACACGACTGCACAAAAGGAAGTGATATTTATTACAATGCTTTGATTCCGGTTCCAATGAAACTGACATTTCTAGGTCCTTATTAGATTGACCAAAGCACAAGACTTACCTAATTTTATTATTAATAGGTATTACGTAAAAATATGGAAGTAATTTTTTGCAGTTGGTAGAGCTGCACATATCAACCAAATGACGTAGGTCAATAATCCGTAGGCTTTTTTTTGTAACGAGCTCCACTCTCTATTTTCAACCTCAGCAACTCCTGAAAAACAGTATACTGTGACCACATCAAAAGTACCGAGCCATGAAACTCGACAACTCACTGCAATGAAAACAACCAAGTAGTATCTACATTTGTGATGCAAATGGGAAAGTTACATAAAAAAAACTTAGCCCCCCGTTCAGTAACTTGGCCTTGATAATTAATTAACAGCAAGACTCAGTTTCTAATTCACATTCAAAATTTGACCTAATTCCTAATGTAAACACATTTTCAATGATCAGACAAGCACTCATCAATTTTCACCAACACATCTCGTTTGAAGTTGATCCGCACAAATTAATTGATTTGAATACGTTCGGAAGTACCACCAAACCACAGTGTTAAATAGAGTATGAAATCGTATCATTGTTTATTGAAATGAATAATAATCAATAAATAATACCAGTCTGTAACTGCCATCTCAGCCATACGCATAAAAAGTTTTGGGAATACTTGCATTGTGCGTACAGACAAGGAGTAGAATACCTTGCCGGAGTCTGTGTTTCCTGATAGCTACAACCTGGGGGTCTTTAAGTCAAGAGTGAACAGGTTACTTCTAGGCAAGCTCATTCCATCGTCAATCACAACATTGCTTTACATCAGGTGAGATTGTGGACAAATACAAGTCTATCAATAATAAAAAAACTTCCACAGAGTGCAGAATAAAGGCATTTTCTCGTATGAGAAATTGCTCAAAGGTAGTTGGCGATTAAATGAAAGATGGAAGTTATGTTACTACTCAAAACAACACCTCTCTGAACGTGGGTATCGTAAAAGGCCAAAAGTAATCCAAGCCCATCCAAAAATATAGTGGCAGTAGGCCGGCTATGTTTGCCTAAGAATCGATTGCCGAATATACAAGCGAATCCTGGAATAGACACTAGACTAGGTGGAGCAACGACCTTTAGGCTTGCAATGTGGAATTGCATAAAATCTCAGTGACTAACGCGAAGCGGAGATTTTATGCAATTCTATTAGGCTATTTCCACAAGATCATGGTATAATATTGCTGAATGGGATGATTAATATTTACAAAAAAAAAATGCAACCGACGTCCAAATAATGGTTTTTATTATTCACTTTTTAGTGGCACCTTTATGAAATTTCTATGGACCTACCGGAAAGTATATCCTTTCAATAACATTTCTAATCGGTTCATGGGTGCCAGCTGTTTTAGAAACCAACGGCTTGGCACGCGATGAGGGGAAAAGGCCAGATGGGATGACCATAATGCCTTGGAAGGTGGGTAGGCCCTTGGTGTGCCGGGGTTGCGGAATCTGTTCGAAAGAGCCGCCGCGGCCCTGGAACACAAAGGGCATTAGGAGGAGCACGGATGGGTTTTAGTCAGTAAGAGTCTGACACTCCCTTCTGCTTCACCCAGAGCGGGAGGGGTCATTTGATGATTTCCCATCCATAAAAAAAAAAAAGGCCCTTGGTGTGAGATGCAACATGTGTCGACACCCTTGTGGCATCCCATCTTATTAGCACGGCGGGCTTCGCTGGAGCGGCTGCTGCAGGTGCAGAAAACCTCAAACGGCGCAAATGTAACAACTTATTTGGGAGTTACGTATTTGAGCCGTTTGGCGTTGAAACACTAGGCCCATGGGGTCCAAGTGCGCATCGATTCTTTCGGGACATTAGCAAACAACTTGTCGACTGTTCACGTGACCAGAGGGCTGGGCTTTTTTCGGCCACAGAATCAGCATTGGCATTCAATGCGGCAATGCTGCCAGTGTTCTGGGCACTTTTGCCACTGACAGCGATGTGGATTATTTTTTTGATGCCTAATGATTTATTTTGTTCATAAATGACGTAGTTATGCTGTAACAAACATAAAAATAATTACAAACGAATTAATTGAAAACCTCCTCCTTTTTTAATCGGTTAAATATAATATGCACATCAGCATTCATTTCCAAGTTCTTAGGTTTACTGAGTTAGTTTATTTCAATACCAATGCTCTCATAATTGTGAAACCACCATATTTAAATTTACCAAACCAAACCGCACTGGGCCCGCGTCATTGATTACCTACTTGTACCGGAGACCGGCCTTCTCCGGAGAAGGCTGGTCTCCCAGCAGTGGGAACGTAAAATCCAATAATACTCTTGTATCTGCTAATAAATAAAGCACTTTCCTTAACGATTTTTCGTTCCAACAATCTGGAACACAGAGTAGTAAGTACATAATGAAGTTAATAGCAACGCAAGTCACGTTTAACTTCTGTAATGAAATAATCTAAAGGATGGTGCTACTTTCTGCAATAATACAGAAACTATGCAAAACATCTAAACTAATAATATAAACAAGTTGAATTATTTGTTCATATAGCGTTAAGCTCTGGCGTGGGGCTTGCGCCGAGTCTCAAACTATGCTACACCTCCTATCCTGCCCTCTGTGCCCCTGAACATACAGTACATGAGAATTATGCGCATCCACCATAATGCCATGGAAGTGGCAATATTTGGGCCACTCAAATCTAATATCCTGTCGTGCTAGCGACATAAACAAGAAGAATCTCTGGAAGTACTGATACGTGTAGGTACGATTACGAAAATTGTTTAATGACAGCAAGCTGCATATACCAAATGCCCGGTTCCCATGGGATAGGTCACAGAAAAATTTAATTTTCTTAGCTGGACGGACAACGAAAAGGTATCTTCAACATTTCTGCAGTAAACATCTGCAGATATAAGAATTATGGACCACCCAAATAGAAGTAGCTATTTTCGTCACCAATTTTCCAATTCACACGCAATTTGGACATCTGAAATGAATTATTACCGAAACAACAGTTTCAGAAACAAACACCTGTTTTTTACACCAAAAACTTTGAGCGGGTCGATCCGTTTTTCAAAAGAGAGTTTCAACAAAAGGCCTACTCCATACAATGAGCGAAAATAGGCGCACGCACACATAGACGCGTACGTGTGGCGGTCTCAAACGAACGCCGGTCGCGAGTGCGCTTGCACTCGCTGTACGTGAAGTACGTCTATGTGTGCGTGCGTTTTCCCTCGTTGTATGGCGCCGACCTTCTGTACAGTGAGTGGGCTATGACCGTACCCTTGGAAGTTAGTAAATAAATAAATTAAGGTGTGTGAGAATTTATGTTTACAGTTGAATTCCCCGAAGACGCTGGACGCACGTATTCAATTTTAACTACTATATTTACTCGCAGGTTAGAATTCCTTTGGGGTGTGGAAACTATCGTAATTACAGAATCAGTACTTTATACACAGGCAATTAGTTTTCAGGTTTTAATGACATTTTCAAGATACAATAAATTTAGTGTGAATAGGTAATAAATCTTACCACTGAAGCATGAGCTCAGGTGCTTACCCGTATAAGCTAAGCTAAGCATTTGCTTTAAAATCAGTCAATTTAACTAGCCATTTGCCAACTAGTTAATATCAGATTCCAGTCTAATCGAATGCAGCTGAATTTCATTATTTTATATGGAGCCACTGCCTGAGGAGCTCGTGGCTAAATAAGGAAGAGCGCGTCGTAGCTAAATAATAACAGCTACACGGGTCGATCTTTAAGGTTAAGTAACGCTTGCCGAGGTTGATCTGTGGATGGGTGACCATCTTAACATACCGAGTTTCCTCCGTGCCTCGGAAAACACGTTAAGCCGTTGGTCCCGACTGTCATTTGGAGATCTTTGGCAGTCGTTACGGATTGTCAGAAGCCAATAAATCTGACTCCAGTCTTGCCAAGAAGTACCGTGTTAATGGGTTGGTAAAATACTGGTATTCAGCTAGGCAGATGATTATATGGAGCCACTGTCTGTTCGGCCTCCACAAAATTACCCATTAGTATTGCTGACTAGGGTTCTAGGAGGGTTAGAAGAGGGGGATAGGGGCCTGGTAGGGTCAGGGCGGGGTCGTTTAGTACTGTAGAGGATTTTCATATAACGTCTGTCTAAGATCTACAATTGACAGACGGGATGCCTTTTCGAGACACGAAGTAGTCGTCACAGACCGACCTCGGCATGTGTAACTTTAGCAATGAGCTATAATTACTTAACAACAAGTTCCTCTAGGTCAATGTTTACACAGGTAAGTATCTCAAACTAGTTATTGAACTTCATAATATAACCATGTTTCTGGAAAACAAGCCATAAATCTTGATACTAATACGTCTGTACGAAAAGGAAATTGATTTTTGCAAACTCAATACCCACTCTTTTACGTACTATACTATCTCCCTTCCACTTACCGAACCGGCATAACTCTAACGTTTTTATTTCCCGTTCAAATCCGTTCTCTCGCACATTGCTGCAAGTTTACCTTTAATCACATTAAATTTTTAAATGTTGGCTACATTGGAGAGCTCTCGTTCGTTGGATTCTGTTAGTACAGCTCTCGCGGTGGATGTATTTGAGTTTCTGAAACTGTGCCTCTGGATTTTGAAGGGTTGGGAAAATAGTAGGATTCGGTGGTTAGGTTCTTTTTGTTGTATTGCTTGGTTATACTTTGTTGGTAGAGAGGAGCTTTTTCTGAGCCTAAAAGATAAAGTCATCCAATCATCTTTTCAGCTATATTTTCCTTAAAATAAGCCTATGTTTGCAGGATAAAATAGATATACTTTTTTTGTTGTACACCATAACAAATTACATTACATGCTTAAAAACTGAAGGTTAAGTTAAAAGAAGGACCGCAGTCCTTGTTTTAACAAAACGTAGTCAGCTACAATACAGTTTTAGGAACTGTCATTTGAATAATCTTCTAATATATAAAAATCGCGTGTCACGGTGTCTGTTACCGAACTCCTCTAAAACTGCTCGACCGGTTTTCATGAAATTTTGTGTGTATATTCGGTAGATATGAGAATAGGGGGTAGGGTATTTTTTTTTGTTTGGCAAAACAACGTTTGTCGAGTCAGCTAGTTCGTTATAAAAACTTAATTGCAAACGAATAATTAGTTTATTCCCCTGGTTATGCTTTCGTGGTCTATTCTACAGGAATCGCGCATTTATCAGAATAAAAAGTAGCAGTACAATATTTTGTTGGCTTCAGATTATTACTTGTACAGGGTACAAAGTCTTTGTTTAACAAAGACTAAATAAATGTTTTCTGGACTCGATAATTTTACCATAGAAATTATTCTTTTGTCAATAAACTAAGACATGAATAAATAAAATAAAATTCTGTTCATACTAACTTCAACATAACTACCAACAAAAACTGACAATGTCACAAAATCTTACAGATACACAACAACACCTCAGCGACATTAAACCTAACCTATCCCATTCATCTTCAATACTTCTTCAGAAATGACGCGCTTCCACCGAAAATATCGAAAGTTTTCCAATCTCCAAGTTTTAGCGACTAACCAAGTAACCATAGCTTCGTTGGAACCCTCTCATAAATCACTACATTGCCTTTGTCAGGTAATTTTCTAACCAATTCCTATTGATTTCTCTTTGTAAACCTTTGATTAAGGGATTTTTGGGGTCTATCATGATAATAAAAATTTTATGGCTGAACTGAATGTACCTAAGTGAATTACTCTAGTACAAAACCACTACTACTTATACTCTTGCGCCATCCCATCTTCCTAGTTCATCGTGTTGTGCTGGCGCTGCCGCTGCGGCTGCGCGAAACCTCAAGCGGCGTAAATATAGTAACCTTATTGGTAACTACATTTTCGAGCCGTGGGGCCCTTGCGCTCACAGCCTTTTCAAAGAAATTTCGAAACGGCTGGTTGACACTTCCCGCGACCCAAGAGCTGGCTTTTACTTTGGGCAGAGATTAAGCATTGCCAAACAACCACATTACCAGCTGACAGCGTTGAGTATGAATTTTTTGATGCTATATTTTAGTTTGTTTTTAGTTTAGTTTTTTGTTTTGTTTATTTCACAAACTGAGTAAGAAGAATGTATACTGTGTCTCTATGTTTTCCTTTTTTGATTAATACTTGCCAAATTTGTACAGCAGGGCTCTGTTGCCAGCGATTTATCGGATAATTTTGAGCATTTTGTGAGAGTTCTAGTGCTTATACGGTTAATAAGTCATCAAGAAGGAAAACATAGGGACACAGTATATATTCCTCTTATATAGTTTGTGAAATATCTCTTAAATCGGTCCAATATTGGAGGAGAAAACAGTCGAGAGCCAAACCTCGAATTATGACTTTTTACATACAAAGTCTCGCCGCCAGCATTTCCTCTTAACTATGCCATCTAGTGCTGTATATTCGAAACTTTAAGGTTAAGAATATTGACGCTTCTGTGTTGCCACCGCTTCTATTCCCGCACGCCCCGTTTAGGGGAACTTGCACGAAGTGGACTGTGTCATCTAGCGTTTAAATTTCGAAACTCATAGGAAAAAAAAAATTTAACAAAAAAATTAAACCTCCGAAAAAACTGAAATGCAAAAAATAATAAATCTTTCAATAAAAATAATGTTAGTAACGAAACCCGGTGTTTTTGATTGTTTCACGAAGAAACAATCCAAAACACCGACTTCCGTATTTTTTGCTTTTCAGTTTTTTCAGAGGTTTAATTTTTTTCTTAAAAACTTTTTATTTTATGATTTTGTGGCTATAATCTACTAATTACTACATGTACATTTTTGATTATTTTTAAAATAGCTACCTACCATACTTTAGCTATTAACTGTTATATAATCCTACTTTAACTATTATTTGTTGTATAATATAAATACTTTTTAAAAAAACAGGCTTTGTATACTAACATGGTTAGGCCTACAAAAAATGCTACACAACTCAGTATTAAAATCTGTGAGTTAACAATAAATCAACCCTATTTTCCCACCCTTAGGGTAGGATTTTTTTTCACATTTATATGGGACCAACTTCGAGGTATACCCTAACCACTAAAAAAGAGTGATCAAAATCGGACTATTCTGTAAAAAGTTATGCGTGGTCATACATTACAATCAGTGAGTGAACAATCAATCATCCCCTGTTTTCCTACCCTTAGGATTAGTTTTTTTTTCCAAATTTATATTATTATTTTTTTAACTTCGGCGCATACCCTTTTCAATATTTTTTTTTATCTAAATCGGACTACTTTGTAAAAAGTATAGCGCGTTCATAAATAAAAAAATATAAATATAAAAAATATACGCCTCGACTTGAGAACCTTCTCCGTTTTTTCATCGGTTAATAAATACAATTGACAATAGCACTTCTGTGCTGCCACCTATAGTTCCTGCACGCTCTCTAAGGAAATTTAGTCATTTGAATCTTTGAATTTTGAATCTTGTACTTAAAAAGCATTTAAATTTAAGTCACAATATCATTGCAGCGACAATCAATGGTTAAAACTTGTCAATAAGTAAGGAAATTAGAGCTATTTTTGACAGTTCACGACGTGGCGCTTACTTACTTATACTTGTCAAATTGTCAAAATACCCATTTGATTTATTATATCTGTCACCGGAAAATGGCAAACCTCGTAGGTTTATAAAATATCTTGAGAGATTGTAATCTCTCGATAAATTGTCAACTGAACATTTGGAATACCTTTTTATGCATCAAAATTTGATAATCTATAATCTATCGAAGTCATTCCGAGAAATTGTGAACCGACATAAACTAACGACATGTTGGCGACCCTCACACACCTCCACAACCCTCACAATAAGTCCTTTCATTTGATATGTCGCACGGCAGAGTTTGAAAAACTTTTTTTTTAAAGTTTGTCCCCCAAAAGTGGCCCCCATACTCAAAATTAATTTATGTACGTAACGCGTCCGTGTTTGGATTACATGAGTTCTTATGTGTACCAAATTCATCTGGTCCAGTACATCCCGAGAAAATTGACTATGACAGACAGACACCCGCACGATCTTTGTTTCGTTTCTAACCGAAGCTCGGAACCCTAAAAACGAATATGTGTGTAAAAAGAAGAAGCTAAATAAATAAGAAGATCCAATTGAAGCCTACTCCAAACAAGGGCCATAACGCTAACCATGTTACACGCCATACAAAGGCAGAGGCAAGTAACTTTAGCGAAACTAGGGATGTACCGGACGTTTGAAAAAAAATATTAACTTATTGGCTATCAAATTTTATAAAGGGAAAGCCTTACAAAAGAAACAAGACTGGATTCAAAAACTGGCCAAGTGCGAAGCGGACTCGCACACGAAGGGTTCCGCACCATAAACCTTAATTATTTGTTGTTATAGCGGCAATAGAAATACACAATCTGTGAAAATGTCAACTGTCTACCTATTACGGTTCTTGAGATACAGCCCGAGTTGCTGGCCTGTCGATTTTCTATAGGTTGCATTTTGGGGAGTGTGCAACGGAATTGCATGATTTAATTCCGCCAAGCCCGTTCCATCAGCGGACCACAAGACGAACGGCGATGCGCCACCGGTACATGGTGGACATCCCACCCACACGCACAAAACGTTTTGGGAACACATTCATAGTGCGTACAGCTAAGGAGTGGAATTCCCTGCCAGAGTCTGTGTTTCCAGATAGCTACAACCTGGGAGTCTTTAAGACAAGAGTGAATAGGTTGCTTCTAGGCAAACGTGCTCCATCTTCGACCGCATCATCGCTTACCATCAGGTGAGATAGTGGTCAAACGTATGCCTATCTATAGTAAAAAAAAAAATATGAACGGATGGACGGACGAACGAAGCGGAGGCTTAGTTGGTTACTCTTCGGGTCCGGAACCCTTAAAATTAACCCGAGTCCATAGTCACAGCCATATCCATAGAGGATATCTGTGTGGCTTTTAAAAGGCACCTTTGAGTTCGTATCGGTATTTCTTCTTAGAGTAATCAGAAACTGGTGTTTATGATTACTCTAATAAGGCTGGTGCCTTATCTACTTTAAACGTTAAAACTGACCAAAAAATATTAGCGTGTAAAACTGTTATTTACAAAACAAATATCTTTTATGAAAAACCTCTTGAAGCTTTGTATAACATCTCCCCACCTCAGGGTCTTCGCTTAGTTTAAGTCAATTTTCTTTAAAAGACCTCCACTAAAAATCGACTAATAACTGGCTGAGGTGGTAGCGTACGTAGGTACGATTTCTTGCAAAAGGTCCGCTTTTGACTTGACAGCGAAAAGTTTCCGTCCCAACCCTAAACAAAACTAATACGCCAAATATAAATAATTCCATAGCTAAGAGCAATCTAATAAAACCTCTTAGTTGTAAGAACTCGCGTTATCTCGTCGAGGTCTTCCAATCTCGAATAATATTAATTTATCCGAAGAAAAGTAGCTCTTTATCTGGCAATGAAATGACTTAGCACTGATTACAGTGCGTGCCGTCGCCTTCAGACCAGTCACAATGTTACTCTGAAAGGTTTTTAATTACGGGAAAAATTACGACCATAATCCTTAAGCCCGAATCCACTGATGGTTTTGTTAGAGACAAGTTGGGTCATTATGCTAGTAAGCCAGCAATGGATGTTGAGTTATGTTTAATAGTCGGTTTCTCATCGGTTTCCTGGTGGAGAGTCTAAGCGGATTAACTTAATAGCTCCTCACAGGTTCTTTCATTGAATGGTGAAACAAATCGGCCTTCCTTTCCCCAACATTAAGGGTTTCAGAGTATTTCTTCGTGCGTTTAGTTTTTATTGAGCTACGGAATCAATTAGTGAGCATTCTCGTTTAGTTCGGGTCCTTCATATATCGTTTCCGTGATTAAATGGTAATCAGGGTACGTCAACGATTAGGGAAATTCTTTTAGGATTGCGTTTTGTTTTTTGTGCTTCTATTTTTCTTTTTCGTTTCTTTTGATACTGATTTTAGAAGCTGTTAACTGCTAAGGAATAGTACTTGTTGGATCTTTACGTTAGCTTCAGCGAAAATGGCCATATTTAATTTTATTAAATCCACTTTTTTTTTCAATATATGCATTAAATGCACTCCAGACGACTGTATCTCACGAACTTTCTGTGCTTCTATTGCCGCTATAACAACGAATTATACAAATAAATCGCGGCAAGGGTACGTTTGCGAGTTACACGTAGATTAAACACACAAAATTTCAACTGTCTACCTATTATGGTTTACTGAGATACAGCCCGCTGACAGACAGACGGACAGCTTTGGCTTAGCATTAGGGTTCCATTGATTACCCTTTTGGTACGGAACCCTAAAAAAGTAAAAGAAAATTCCTAATCCAGCCACTCACAAAACATAAACACGTCATCCAAACACAGAATCCTCTTCCTAAAAGCGTATAAAAATGAGAAAAAACCGTCCAATGAATAAATGCTAGCCTTCGATTTATTGTCCGTAGTAGCTGAAGTAATGAAACTGAATAATGCATGTCAGTGAATATTGCGAGGTGATACAGGGCTGCCGTGGGAGGGTTAGAACACTTTATTGAATTTTTCTTTAAGGTAAAAATTTGGGATATTGGAAGTTCGATTGGTTTGAAAGGTTTTCGAGTTGTTATTAGACAATCGCAATTTGGAAGTAGGATTTTCAAAAGGAATTTGGCTGGGGTATTACTACCTAATAGAATCGCCAAACTTAAGGGGGCACCGAGGAAATGACACGTAGAATAGAATATAATAGAATAGAATACTCTTTATTATGTACACCATATAAGTTACAGAAAAAATAGATGAAGAAAACATTACATATGGTGACACAATGGGCGGCCTTATCGCTAAAAGCGATCTTTTAAAGACAACCTTTGGATGGATTTTAAAGAGAGGAGTGACAGTACTGCATGTAGTCTTATGTGTACTATTTATATATACAATAATTACATAATAGATAAATACATATAAACAATATAGCAGAGAACCCAAGTAAAGACGACACGACACGTAATTGGAGTTCGTTTTATCCCGTGCTGCATCATTATCATATCAGCCGAAAGACGTCCACTGCTGGACATAGGCCTCCCCCAAGCGTCGCCACAACGACCGGTCCTGTGCGTCTCGCATCCATCGGCTACCCGCGACCTTCACTAGGTCATCGGTCCACCTTGTGGGACCAACGACCATGCTGCATCGTTATAACTTAACCTTTAATTACATAAATAATGTTTTAGATATTGAAGGATTCATCCTTTAAATCGTACATTTTAGAAACATGGTTACTTGTTGTTTCCTCAAAAAAAAAATGTCAAAAGTAATCTCTAACAACTACATGTTTTCTATAACGTCTACATTTCACATTTTCAAAATGTGTATTTGTTTTAATAATACAAACGAAATACCAAAATTAGTACACGTTCCGTCTATTCTAGCTAGAACCGCCTCGCTCACCCCTATCCGCTTTGGCCCTGCTTCGGTCGGACATTGAACTCTGTGTCTTGCATTTACTTACGGTTTTTGATTGCACTTACGCACACATACACGGATCGCAAAGAATACCTAAACAAAAAGCTCAGTGCGCTCTTAAGTGGCAGTTGGCAGGGCACAGTGATACAGCATTGGAGGTCCTCCCACAAGGCAAACTAATGACCTGGTGAAGACTGTGGGAATCCGCTGGCTGCAAGACGCACAGGACCAGTCGATGTGGACACTTGGGGTTGGCCTAAGTCCAGCAAGAGACGTGTTTCCTGATCCTGAAGTCGGACTGACATGGTGGCGTTTTTGTACAAACCTTTCAGCACCTCGATGTACCGATAGTCGATCTGGCACCGTTGGAGAGACTGCAGCACAGCCCAAGGCCCGATCTAATCAAACGCTTTCTCGTAGTCCACAAACGCTAAGCAGAGGGGCAGATATACTCTTCGGTCTTCATTATAACCTGACGGAGCGTATGTATGTGGTCTACGGTGCTGAAGCCTTTTCGGAATCCGGCTTGTTCGGGAGGCTGGAAGTCATCAAACCTGCATGCGAGACGGTTTGTGATGACTTTGGATAACAGCTTGTAGACATGGCTCAGAAGTGAGATGGGCCTATAGTTCTTAAGCAGGGCATTGTCGCCCTTCTTAAAGAAGATTACCACCATACCTCTGCTCCATACCTGTGGCGTTTTCCCTTTAAGTATGACTGAATTGAACAGTTCCTGAAGGGCCTTAAGGACCGGTCTTCCACCCGCCTTCAGGAATTCGGCCGTAATTCCGTCCTCACCCGAATGCCCTGTTGTTTTTTAGCTGCTTCAGAGCCATCCTAATCTCATACAGGCTGATATCCGGGATGTCCTCGGTATAGTGCCGGGTCAATCTAGCTCTTGGGTTGTTAGCTAGATTCGTATAGGGTTTAGCCATTGACGTGTATAACTGTCCGTAGAACGTCTCGATCTCTTTCAGAAGCTTCGATTTGGCGGATATGGTTCTGCCATCAGCGGTCTTCAGTTTCGTGAGCTGGCTTTGCCCAATAGACAAATCTCTAGCAAAGACCCCGGAGCCCTTATTCCGCTCTATCGCGTCTTTAATCTTTGCAGTATTAAAGCGGCGGGGGTCTCTTTTCAAGGACTTGGAGATCCGTCTATTGAGCTGCCGGTATCTGCACACATCTTCTGAAGACTGCAGAATCATATCCCGCCTCTCCTTCATGAACTTCAAAGTAGGATCAGAGACCCTCTTGTTCCTATCTGTATGGCGAGTCTTGAAAAACTTAGACCCGACCGTATGGACAGTTTCCACGAACCCATCATCGCAATCGTCCACGGAGCTCCCTAGGCACTCGAAACGGTTCTGAAGTTCGAGCTGAAAGCTCTCGGAGTTTTGGATCTGGATCTGTGCTGGACGGAGTGTAGACCTCATCAGTCGAGACCTTTCAAGCTTGATATTTAGATTCAATGTGCCTCTTACCATGCGGTGATCACTTCGGGTTTTCACCGCGTTAATCACAAAAGACATCATTGAATATTTGCTTCTTCGTCGACATGATGAAGTCAATCTCATTTTTAGTTACACCGTCTGGGCTCTGCCAGGTTCACTTCCTGTGCTCAAGCTTTCTGAAGAAGGAGTTCATCATATAGAGGCCCTCCTTCTCTATAAAACTAGCCAGTAAGTGTCCCCGGTGGTTCCGACGTCCAAATCAAAATTGCCCCACTCGCAGCTCGTCACCGTCTCGTTTGCCCAGTTTCGCGTTGAAGTCCCCCATGACCACAGTGAATTGAGTTTTATGACAATGTATGGCTCTGGATATATCCTCATACATGGTCTCTATTTCGTCGTCGGGGTGTGTCGAGGTTGGGGCGTAAACCTGTACGACCTTCAACGAATATCTTGACGATATTCTAAGTATCAGGTACGCCACCCTGGTCGACACACTCTCGATGCTCACCACATTGGACACAAGGGACCTGTGAACGATGAACCCGACACAACCCTAGGACTTCTGGTCACCCTCCCGGAAATAGAGCAGATTGCCGGATTTGAGAATTATCGTGTCCTCCCCCTCTCTTCGGACTTCAGACAATCCTACAATACTCCATCGCAACCTACTCAATTCCTCCTCAAGTTCGGTGATCTTCTCGTCGGTCCGGAGTGTTCTCGTGTTCAGTGTTGCCAGGCACCCCTTGACTCGCCGTGACCTTGACCGCTACCGGAGGCAAGGGTAGACGGGCTGCCGGGCACTAGGGGCCATTTCTTGGTTGTGCTTGTCATTGGGGGTTTGCCATTATCGCCACGCTTGGCAGGCGGGTTGGCGATCGCAGTGTATGGTGTTGAGTTTTACAGAGACCGCTGCTGCCCATTCTCTGGCAAGTCCCTTAGTCGCCTCTTACGACACCCACGAGATGTGATGGGATGGTATTATTCTTTTACGGCACCATACGGTACCGGCCGATACCATACGGCAATCCCTCACAATAAGCCCTTTCATTTGTCACACGATATTATTGGAAAAACATTTTTTTAATTTTCTAGTTTGACCCCCAAAGGTGACCCCCGTACTAAAAATTTAATCATTTACGTAACGCCTTCGTGTTCGGGTCCTAGAAGTTCATATGTGTACCAAATTTCAACAGAATCGGTCCAGTAGATCCGGCGAAAAATGAGTCTGACAGACGGACAGACAGACACCCGAGTGATCCTATGAGGGGTCCGTTTTTTGTGCGGAACCCTAAAAATATAATCTGTAACGACTGTCAAAAATCTGGAAATGACAGCAGCGGCTTAAGGTGCTATCAGAGCCTCGCTTTGTAATGAATGGTCTGATAACTCATCCACACTACTTCAAGTGTAGCTTAGCTTTGAAGATCGACCTATTATTTAGCACCTATCATTTAGTACCTACAAAATAATCTCTTCAGATCTCAGTAGGATCAAAACCAATACCAATATAGCAAAAGCTAAACTCAGGCTCACCAACCCTAGATCCAGCATAATTAGTACCAAACAACTATTTGCACGTGAACTATGAATACGAGCTCACGTACGATGTGTCCCTGATATATCAGGCGTATGGACGGAAATATACACAGACATTGGTAGTAGTAGTGGTAGTGGTGGGGGACTCTATTCTCCGCACCTAGACTCTAAATTTCGGTCCGTTGTGCGTGATAATCCTGGCTAAGTAAGCCAGCCTAGCTTCGCCCAGAAGCATAGAAGTTTCCTGGGAGCTTCACAGGCTTCGCGGAGCAACCTCACCGTTCCGAGGATTTGTTGACGTTGGGTAGCCACTGCCTCGCATTCCAGGATGACGTGGGCGGCCGATTCTTCGGCGTCAAAGCAGCCCCTGCAGAGTGGGCTGTCACACAGACATTGATCGCATATCAACAGTGGGAATTTAGATATTTTCGTACCTAGGAATAGCACATTTAGGGAGCTTTGACTCACTTAATGATATTATCTAGTACCTACGGTTAATGTGTCAAAAGTAATTGCAAAAAAAAATTCATTGATGAGCTAAATAATTGCTGTTTGTCATTGGCTATTGCTAATCCTTATGGATTAACTATATAAGCAAAGCTGCGGGAACAGGTTAGTTAGAATTTTCATCCAAATCCGTTGAGACGTGAAAAGGTAACAGACAGGCAGCATTACCTTCGCATTTGTAATATTACTAGCACTTCGCCCGCGACTTCGTTCGCGCGGGTTTGTATTGCAATGTTCGTAGGGACCTCTATTTTTTTCGAAAATAAATTATAACCTATGTTACTTCCTGATAATTTAGATTTCTATTGATGAAAAAATTGTTAAAATCAGACCAGTAGTTTTGGAGCCTATTCGGTACAAACAAATCCTCTCTATTATATTAGTATAGAAGTAGTATGGATGACGACTGCATACAGAATTCACACGATTGATAAAAAAATAGTATTTTTATTTGATACCTCTTCATTATTTTTCATCTTCGTACCATCCCTACTTCCATAGCAAAGCCATGATCACACAGCGATTAGATTTTCATGAAGCTTTGACTGCGTAGATGCGCCTCAACCGTATCAATAGTAAAGACTCCTTTCATATCGGCTTTAAGGGGAATCCTCTTAGGAGGATGGGGTGCTTTGAACTGAGGTAAAGGAAGTATGGAATGGAATTCCCTGCCGGAGTCTGTGTTTCCTGATAGCTATAACCTGGGAGTCTTTAAGTCAAGAGTGAATAGGTTACTTCTAGGCAAGCGTGCTCCATCTTCAACCGCATCATTGCTTACCATCAGTTGAGATAGTGGTCAATAGTAAAAAACAACCGGCAAGTGCGAGTCGGACTCGCACACGAAGGGTTCCGTAAGGTATTTATCTATGGGTCTTTATTACCTGAAAATAAACGGTTTATTATTATTATAAACCTTAACTTTTATTATTTGTTGTTCTAGCGGCTATAGAAATACATAATCTGTGTCACAGAAATACAAAATTTCAACTGTCTATCTATTATGGTTATTGAGATACAGCCCGCTGACAGACAGACGGACGGACGGACAGCGGAGGCTTAGTAATAGGGTTACCCTTTGGATACGGAACCCTAAAAAGTAACTATTTGTTGATGATGAAGTGGAGTTGAAATAATTTCAAATGTTTTATAAAGAAAATTGAACAACGATACAGATCTGGATGATCTGTATCATCTGTATAAAGTAGACGTTTGCTTGTTAATTGGGGGAAATATTTCATTGACGAGCTAAATTATTGCTGTTTTTCATTGGCTACTGTTAAACTAAACTAGTAAAACTAGTATTCACGTAGTTAATCCGTAAGGATTAGTCCTTACGGTTTAACTACGTGAATACTAGTTTTGATATGTAAAATTATGGAGGGATGATTTTGGGTAAAATAGTTTTTGGCCATTGGTACAAGTACCTGAAGAAGATCTTTGGTTTGGCGCATGGAAATGGTATATATAAAATATTTTGAAGCCTTGCAGGCTTATCAAGGGATATCCTGTTTTCCAATAAGATTTGATGAATAGTTGCTCCATGGAAGTACGTACACTGGTACTCAGTTCCATACGGCAAGACTAAGAGATGACCACAAAATAGCTGCGAAAAGACTAAGATTCAGATACTTACAGGCTTGATTCGGAAGCCGGAAGACCGACTAAATTTACGTAACTCATGAAATCGCATATTCTTTTACTTACGTAAACATTACTAACTTATTATTACTTATTAGTTTTTGTTTGTGATATTCTCGGGTCCCTGGAGACCCGGTCCTTTATAGACGTACGAGGGGCCGAAGCCAACTCACAGAGGCCCCGTTAAACATTTCATTTAAAATGAAATGGGGCACCAACCGACGATTATCACTGTATGCACTGTGAAAGTATACCCAAGGACAATCCCCGGTTGGAGCAGGACTATTGCAGAATATGGAACGCTATGGGTTTGGGTGGTTCAGTGGACTGATAATTGTTTACTATGGAAGAACTATTGGCCCCTGCCTGACCACTGACAATTAAAACAGCTTTAAAATGGCAAGACTTAATAATTATTATTAGTACTTAAAATTACGTAACTCATGAAATCGCATATATTCTTTCGCAATTAATATTAATAAACTAATGTTAATGTTAAATAATTATTTATTAGGTACTTACTGTCAATTTTAATGAATTTTATATTTGTCTGTTTTGTGTGAGTCCCAAATAAACATTTTTCTTTCTTTCTTTCAATTGAAAAAAAACTCCTAATCCATTGCTTTATACGTTTAAAAAATCGTCTGCTCGACGGCATAAAACGCATTCTAATGTCAAAATTAGGCCATTTTTATTGGTTAATGCCAATGTCAATGACCTTGACAATGGGTTTTGTCAATCCCTTTTGTCAATGGGCTTCAAAAATGCCCATCATTCATCATTGTGATCAATTTTAGTATTGGCCAATAGGCTGCGAGTAGTGCCTTGGGAGAGCAGCGGGTCTTAAAAGGCCATTTTGTCACCGTCAAGTTTTCCCAATCAACCTTGAACCTAATGCGCTAGCGATAAAGATGAAAATAAAATGTGACAGATTGTTGCGTGATTATTTTGATTCTAATATGATTCTCCTAAAGTGGCTTTTTAGCTCCCCTGATAGGCTGAGATGATAGTTTTTTTTTTTTTTCAAGATTTGTTTGCGCAAAGGCAGCGACTGTAAAAATCATAGTAGAACAACGTTTTTCCGTAAAGAATCTCTCAAAGCTGTATTACATAACATGCTACAGACTACCTCAAGTAATTTAACAACACTTTTTCCTTTTATCTCGTTAATTTAACATCACTTTACAGTCCGTCCATCTCAAAGAGAGTTATTATAAAAACCTCCTTTCTAGTTTCCTTAAGAAATAATTAATACTTAGTTTTCTTTTACAGAAATTTTCCATCTTACATTAACATAGAATATTTTAGTGTTTAAAATGTTTTATGAGCCCTGAAATGAGGTAATTACTTACGAGTCTACAGGTAAAAAAAACCGGCCAAGTGCGAACTCTCACACGAAGGGTTCCGTACCAAAAACCGAAAAAACACGTTTTGTTTTTGCGGCAATAGAAATACACACTATGAAACTTTTCACTGTCTACCTCAGGGATGGCCGGTCGATCGCGGCTAGTAATCCAGTCGATCGCCGCAAGCAAGGATAAAAATATAAATACTTGAAACAGACTGCGCAACTATGTAAATAGTTTAGGTTAATAAAATTAGAAAAATCTATAGAGAAAATAACCATATAAATAGTACGATAAATGAACAAGTTAGGTTAATATACATTTACCATAAAAGCACCACTAACTTAAAATTGATGCTGGACCTTCATTTAAAATTTGAAAGGGTGTTAAACAGGGCGACTCAGTCTTTCCCAAATTATTTACGAGCACACTTGAAGAGATGTTTAAAACAATGGCCGCCTCATAGAAGGCCAATGGTATTGACGTCGGCAAATTGAGGCTGACTAACCTCCGATTTGCCGACGACATTGTCCTTTTCTGCCCCTACAGCTCTAGAACTCCAGAGCATGCTCCAGGAGTTGAGCACAGCTAGCTTCAAGATGGGGCTTGCGATGAATAAGTCTAAACCCCAGCTAATAACCAACTGCAAGGTCGAAGTAGATGGGCAAGAAATACATTATGTCGATGAGTACAGTTAGTTGCTTTCGAAAACAGGCAAGAAAAGGAAATCGATCGCCACAACAAAAACGCCTGGAAAAGTTACTGGTCCATGAAAACGCAAATGAAGGGTGATCTCCCGATCTCCCTGAAGTGCAAACTCATCGAAATGTGTATTCTATCCATCCTAACCAACGGTCCTCAGACCTGGTCGCTCACCGAGTTGCAAAAGTTAAAAAGACAAGACAGAACTTGAAACACCACGCTGCGTTTTTCAAAACGGGAATAATGGACGTGGGTAAGAAGGCTGCCAGGCTCAAATGGGCGGGCCACGTAAGCCGAATGCACTGTGACAGTTTGGGCAATAAAGAAAAGAACTGCGTAATTGATCGCATAGGGTTTAATCAAGGGTCTAATCAAGTAGGACACCCTTGGTCTACCTTCTTCTGTCTTGAGATACAGCCCGCTGACAGACAGATGGAGGGACGGACGGACAGCGGAGGCTAAAAAATAGGGTTCCGTTGGTTACCTTTTGGACACGGAACCCAAAAATATGTTAAATGCTCAGACTAAAGGAATTTTTAATAAATTGCTTGAAACAACTCATAAAGAGCTACATTTTATTTTAGACAAGTTATCTTTTCGTCGAATATTTTTTACCTTGCCGTATTTTTAAGGTCATGACGTCTCCTTATTTCAGATTTAACTCCATTCATTTTGTAACAGGTTCATGAAAGTTCACTATAACTCATTTGACTGGATTTTTTAAAATTACATTTCTCAGAACCTAGAGAGCAGACAAGGCGCAGTAAAAAATATTGCTCAAAAACCTCAAAAAATTACGATGTTTTCAGCGTTTTAAACAGAGACACTACTAATGGCGAGTGACGTCAATCACAAGTCCCGCCATCTTGAATTAAAGACATCCAATACAAACGACATTTTGTGTGACAAAGATAGAAGAACTTCAAAAGCGTAAGTATAACTTCTCTGTTTTTCCACCAATTTAATTAATTTTTTCACCAGTCAAACTGTTTTTAATAACACAGTCAAAGTCAAACGATCTTTTTCAACTAGACCAATAAAGGCACTTTTGAACGTCAAATGAAAATAAAATATTATAGTGACTCTAGTCGTCCGTTCGCAAAAGGTAGATTCCTATGGAGAAGAACGGACAAGAAACTCCATAGTTACTCTTTTCAAAAATAAGCTTTACAATATTTGCACACATTAATCAATTGATTATATGTGAGGACGATGCTCCCAAAAAAACACTTATATACTACTAATAGGTACAATAAAGAAATGCCAGCAGAGGTAAAATTAATAAGTTTGCTAGTAAGGGGACATAGTACTCACATATGTACAAATTTTTGCGACTATTGATTTATATGATCCGTGTGTGGGTTAAATTAAATACAAAAATCAATAAATACACCTGTATACATAGTAAATATTAATATAATAAACACAAACATATCAACAAGTTTCACTATGTCTACTACACCCTAGATTGTCGGAGCAGGACTAGCTAACAATTATCAAATAAGTATTCAAAGGTGTATATTTTTCACAGAAGTCAAATACATAGGGTATTTGACTTCTGTGGCCACTACGCTCCATCATAGACCACATCCATCGATTTCCATCAGGCGTGGTTGTGGTCAAGAGCAAGCCTTCAATGAAAAACAAAGTGTTCTAAACGAAATTCATTTTTTTAAGTGTTATTTTAACACTATAGACTTCTTGTAGGCTATAGACTTCTTTCCTGTAATCTATAGGTAAAGATCTATTATCTCCATTTTTTTCCAAATTTTAGGCTTAGTAGTTTCGGAGATAAGGGGGGGAGTGGTCATTTTTCGTCTAATTTCTTGAATAATTTTAAAACTATGAAAAAATTATAATTAAAACTCTTACTGTAAGCCCTTTCATTTGATATGTCACACGATATTGTTCAATAATCTTTTTTTTTTTGAAATTTTCTAGTTTGGCCCCTAAAAGTGAACCCCATACTAAAAATTTAATAATTTACGTAACGCGTCTGTGTTTGCGTCATAGAAGTCCATATGTGTACCAAATTTCAACAGAATCGGTCCAGTGGATCCGGAGAAAACTGGCTGTGACAGACGGACAGACAGACAGACACCCGAGTGATCCTATAAGGGTTCCGTTTTTTGTTCAGAACTCTTAAAAACTAGCAAGAAGGCTTCAGAACTGTTTTGTACTATTTTAATAGTAGTCAGGCATAAAAGGTCTGGCTGACCTCGGGGCAATTGCGTTTAGTTTTCCTGATGTAGATATTTCAAACACTTAAGCAAATTATTAATTGAAAAACGACGAGGTATAACGTCTAGTTGACACCTAAATAGTTTAAATCTTACCTACTAAAGTTTTAACTAACTTACATTCTGCATGCACGTGCGTGGTCGAATTCCGTACCCGGGTCAACGTGTCCTGATAGCTACAACCTGGGGATCTTTGCATCAAGAGTGAACAGGTTACTTTTATTAACAACATCATCGCGAAAATTGGAAAAATCTATTATTTTCACATTATATAGAAGATGTTCGATCAACAAAATGAATACTCCCCATTTAAAATATTTTGTAAACAGAATTAACATTCTCGACGACAAAATTATAACATTATGTTCATTTAGACCTGTAATCGTAAATGGCGTTACCCTCGAGGTTGTGCAAGAATACATATATCTAGGTCAAATTATACAACTTTGGCGGCATAATTTTCAGAAGGAGGCGACCAGTAGAATTCGCTTGTGCTGGGCGGCTTTCGGGAAGCTGCGTGATATCTTTGAATCGTCGATCCCACAATCCCTTCCAGTCTATAACCAGGGTCTATAACCAGTGCGTCCTACCCGTAATGACTTACGCAGCCGAAACGTGGACACTCACCATAGGCCTGGTCCACAAATTCAAGGTTGCTCAGCGTGCAATGGAGAGAGCAATGCTCGGGGTGTCTCTGGTGGATAAAATCTGCAACGAAGTCATTCGCCAGAGAAAAGACATTGACATTGTGCGTAGAATCAGCATGCTGAAGTGGAAGTGGGCCGGGCATGTCTGTAGACGGACAGACGGTCGATGGAGCAGACATGTGTTAGATTGGAGACCGCGTATGGGCAAACGTAGTGTGGACGCCCTGCGGCATGATGGATCGATGATTTAAAGAAAGTAGCTGACAGCGGATGGATGCGGACTGCTAAAGACCGGGATGGTTGGCGCTCTTTGTGGGAGGCTTTCGTTCAGCAGTGGACGGCAACTGGCTGAACTGATGATGATGATATTCATTTTAAAATAATGCTATTTACAATAATTAGTGTAATTTTAATAGCACTGAAAGAATGCTAATTGGAAAAATCATTAATTTTCACATGAAATAACAGATTTTCGACTAACAAAATGAATATTTCCCATTTAAAATATTTTGTAAACAGACATGCCCGACGACAAAATAATAACATTATATTCATTTTAAAATATGCTATATACCATAATAATTGTAATTTTAATAACACTGAAAGAATGCTTAATGAGCACGTTATGCTTGGCAAATGGAAAGCAATTAATTATTCACGTCGAAGCTTTTAGTTTTTATTTAAATACATAATTTAAATTGAAAAGCATTAAGTTTTTTCAAGCACTCGTAGGTTTTGTTTTGTTGAACATGAACTTTTTATGGTTATTATTGTAAATTAAACAAGACTGCTCAGCTGCCGGTTTTTCTGGAACCCGAACCCAACATAGTTGGGAAGTAGCTGCATTTGGTCGAAAGAGTCACCGTGCCCCTGGAACGCAAAGGGCACTAGGAGGAACACGGATGGGTTTTAGTCAGTAAGAGTCTGGCACTCCCTTCTGCTCCGCCCAGAGCGGTAGGAGCTATTTGGTGATTTCCCATTCTTAAAAAAACTGGCCAAGTGCGAGTCGGACTCGCGTGAAAAGGGAAAAAAATAATAAGAAATTGGTTCGGAAATTTCTTATCATTTTTTTAACATGTTATTTTAACACTACATACAGACTTCTTATAGGTTTTCCTGTAATTTTTAGGTAGACATTTTAAATTTTAGGCTCAGTAGTTTCGGAGATAATGGAATGAAAAAAATGTAATTAAAGCCCTCACAATAAGCCCTTTCATTTGATATGTCACACGATATTGTTCAAAAAACTTTTTTTTAATTTTCTAGTTTGACCCCCAAAAGTGACGCCCGAACTATAAATTTAATAATTTACGTAACACGTCCGTATTTGGGTCACAAAAGTCCATATGTATATAAGTGTATCAAATTTCAACAGAATCGATCCAGTGGATCCGGAGAAAACTGGCTGTGACAGACGGACAGACAGGCACCCGAAAGATCCTATAAGGGTTCCGTTTTTTGTTCGAACCCTAAAAAACATAGTTGGGAAAAGAATAAGCAGATTGATTGATTGATTGAAATAACTCGTGTTAAGCAATACTTGTCGAGGTCGGTCTATGTCTAGCTGACAATCCATTACCTACATTTGATTGGTCTTCTAGAGGTACCGATTTTACTTCGGTGATTGTGCCTAAAAACTCCACGACCTCAACCCACCAGCCCCCTTCAACTATCGGACATCTGGATACTCTGCAAATTGCCATTCCTATCTTGTTGCTATTCCACCAATTCGCACTAAGCGTTTCCAAACGTCTTTTATAATGCACACAGCAAAGGAGTGGAACTCTCTAACTGCGTCTGTGTTCCGCATTCATCCCTAATATCTTCAAGGTTAGAGTCAACAAGCTTTTTCAAGCTCACTCCGTCGTCGAATTTGTCTCTGTCACCTCTGGACCTAGACTAGAGTCATGAGGAAACCCATCTGAAATAAAAAAAACTTGAGAGGTGTCAAGGGACACCCGGATGGAACGAAGTTCGGAGAAGTAATTAGTGAAGGAATTGTAATTTTTTTTTTTAAGTTGTAATAATTTTTTTTTTATCATTAACAAATATAATGTAATTTAAACTTAATCAGTAGGCTCAATTTTAGATCCTAAAACCTACCCTACTCACCCTACCTACCCTACCCACCGTACCTACCTTACCTACCCTGCCTACCGCCTTCCCATCTACCCTGCCTACCCTGCCTACCCTGCCTACCCACCTACCCTGCCTACCCTACTTACCCTGCCTACCCTGTCTTACCTGCCTATCCTGCCTACCCTGCCTACCCTGCCTACCCTGCCTACCCTGCCTACCCTGCCTACCCTGCCTACCCTGCCTACCCACCTACCCTGCCTACCCTGCCTACCCTGCCTACCCTGCCTACCCTGCCTACCCTGCCTACCCTGCCTACCCTGCCTACCCTGCCTACCCTGCCTACCCTGCCTACCCTGCCTACCTTACAAATATAATGTAAACAGAAATAGAAAGACGAAACGAAAATAATTGGCTTGCTTTCTATGAGAGAGAGACAGAGACAGACAGAGAAACATGCGCACGTCGCACGGTTTACAACTATAGCAAAAAGTGTCGTTACAAATTTTCGTGAGAATTTTTTCCGTCTAGCCCCCTTTCACAACGCGCGATTAGGAACTTCGTTCCAAAAATGTTTTTCAGTCTTTAAATATGGCCTTAGAATAAAACTATAGCAAACCAATTAGCGACTTTTATCTTTCACAAAACTTCAGCGGTTACGTAATTTTCGTCTTCAAGCCCTAAGCGCTTTCACTAAAGGCTGAAAGTATAAAGATTACGAACATAAAAGCTGAGCTTAGCGTATTTCAATTTCCTGCAGGAAATATTAGGGCCCAGAGACGCGTTACGGGAGTTATTTCATTATTCATAAACACATTCTGGGAGACAATGTGTGGATGCGTTGGTAGTAGATAAAGTAGATTCAACAGTTATAGGTATATAGTGTAGTGCTAATGTCGACTTCGGTAATGGCTAGAGTTATCCATTTTTTTAGAAGAAGTAGAGACATCTGTTTTTCAGGAGTGTAATAGAAGGTTACAGAGTTATAAAAGTTTACATTTTATTTATTTAGTACCTTGATGAGCTTTGCTCGGTTATTTTTTTTTTTGACTTTTTCTAAAAATGAAACCTACCTAGATCGATTAATCGCTCCTAAAACCCCTGCATACTAACTTTCTATTGCTCTACTACTTTTGTACGTACGTACTCTATTGCTTTTGTAGATTATAAACAACGTGACTACTGTTTTAGTATCGGTATTCTCCTCAAAGTAGTCGGTAAGTTAGCAACGTTTTATCTAGAAATACACGGCTTTAAAATGGCAGGGGATGACTTACATCCGTGCCCTGTCATTTGTAAAAACTCATGCTACAACACGAAATGTAGTTTTAATAATAATAATAAATTTATTTATTTAGACAAAAAGTCCAAAAAATATCTTACATACTATGTCAATAAAGACATTACAAAAAACTGGTATATCAAAGTTGGTTTATTCATGAAACCTTTTGCTCGAGTTCAGGCTAGATTGTTACGCTATCCGAACAGAATCCGAACGAGACCCTTCATGACCGCCGAGTCATACTTCTCAGCAATAACATGAAGGACACTGTTAGTGCTGCACCGCACTCAGCTCAATAGGGAGGCGGTTCGCTTGCACATTATACGATTTTTTACATAGTTTTGCGCTACCTGAAACTTCTGTTCCATATCTGTCCTGTGTAAAATCTTACGCAAATCTCATTGTCTTCCGCGGTATAAATTACAAAACACGTGTCTTCGGATGAGGTTTTATTTACGTAAGCTACTGAAGACGACTAGGATTCCTTATTAGGTTGAGTTTATTAATCTACTGAGCCTTGTATTCACATTGCGTAGTTTGTTTACTAATAATAAGTCCCTTTATCTCGAAAACGATTGCTACTACAGCTGTCCATCTTCTAATCTAATCTTTACTACATATTATAAAACAAAGTCTGTTTGTTCGCGATAAAATAAAAAACTACTGCACCTATTTTTATGATGTTTTCACCAATAGATAGAGCAGTTTTCGAGGAAGGTTTTAGTATACAATTTATCTAGAAAAACAATAGGAATCCTTAAGAAAATTGCAGCGCGGACGAAGTCGCGGGTGATGTGCTAGTCTAGTACAGTATTTGTTATCGAATTCCTCCGAAACAGTTTGACCGATTTTTGTGTTTTTTTTTTTGTTTATTTGGTAGGTCGTAAGCTATTTTTTTATATGGCAAAACAACGTTTACCTGGTCAGCTAGTAGTAATATAATAAACGCGAAAGTAACTCGATCTGTCTGTTAGCTCTTTTCGTCTTACGGCTGAATGGATTTGCATGAAACTTGGTACCCAGTTAAACTATCCTGGATTACCTAAGACAGGAGGATTAGGATAGGTACATACCTAAGGGAACATTCCCTTGAGATGACGCCAGGCCCCAGAATCTTCCTAGTTTTAATGATCAAATCTTTCCTAGTTTAGTAGCTAGAAGGATCCTTTTTTTACTCTTGATAGGCACGCGTTTGACCACTATCTCACCTGATGGTAATCGAAGATGTGGTCGAAGATGGAGCACGCTTGCCTAGAAGTAACCTTTTTTTTTATTTACTCTTGACTTAAAGACTCCCAGGTTGTAGCTATCAGGAAACACAGACTCCTGCCTAATTTTATTGATTAAATAAAGAAAATCCCTGTGAAATCATTCAAATACATACAGAATTATTTTTCCTGGGTTAAGTTTCCAGATGGGGGAATGCATAACACATAACATAATTTGATCATCTCACGGCATACGCTCATCATATAATTAATATTAATTCATTGATACCGCTTTTTCTCACGATATCCAGCCCAGTGCCATAACGAAGCTGTATAATTATGATAATAGCCCTGTCTAGGTACGTGTTACCGAGAATGATAGACATTCTCTGCAACAAAGACAAACTAATGGCAATCATACAATGTTATTATGGTCATTTTATTGCCTTTTGTCGTCCCTTCCGGGTTGAGTATAGGAGTTCAAGTGTAGTAGCATAACATAGGCTGTATTCTTGTAGGGGCGGCCCCAGTGTCAAATACTCTCACAATGAGGGCTCCCGTTTTTTACTCACCAGTTGGCGCCACTGTCGACTTGAGACTAGAAATGCCGATGCATTCCACCAGTTTTTACGACAAATCCTTTACTGTTCAGGCGGTGCGGTTATGGAATGCGTTGCCCGTGTCGGTAAGGCGTGCTCAATCTTTGTCTACTTTTAAAACTTTGGTCAAAAATCACTACCTCACTCTTTAATCGTTGTTACTAGAGTTCTCTGCTATTGTTTCACAATTATTTTTGTATATATTTATCTATTATGTATTTATTTGTATAAATGTTTAAATAATACACCTAATACTACCTACAGTACTGTCTTTCCTTTTTCTCTTTAAAATCCATTCAAAGGTTATCTTGAAAAGATCGCTTTTAGCGATAAGGCCGCCCATTGTGTCACTCTATGTTATATTTTCCTTATGTATCTTTTCTGTAACTTATATGGTGTACATAATAAAGAGTATTCTATTCTATTATATTCTATCGAGTACGGTCCATAATTATGGCATTAAAGTTGTTATCACACGCACATGAACAAAGTTATAAGAAAAAATATGTATGATGAAGTAAACGTGCGATTTAATACAACATAAATAGTGTGGCAGTGTTACGTGGACTCATCACAATGGAAAAAAGAAGGAGATAAATACAAATTTTGGCTTGTTGGTCTAGTGGTTAGTGACCCTGACTGCTATGCCGGAGGTCGTGGGTTCGATTCCCACCCAGGACAAATGTTTGTGTGATGAGCACGATCATTTGTTCTGTGTCTGGGTGTAATTTATCTATAATATTTATGTATTTAGAAATATATAAGTATGTTTATCAGTTGTCTAGTACCCATAACACAAGCTCTGCTTAGCTTGGGACTAGATGGCGTTGTGTGATAGTTGCGAAATATTATTATTATTATTATTATTATTAAAAAAAGAAAGTTCAACGCTGTGGTCGGTAGAAACGTAACTTTATCTGCTAAAGTCAGGCTGCTAAAGTAAAATATTCACAAAAATCGAAACAAATAAGCAAATAAACATGAGTCAAAAGCCAACCAATAGTGAAATTTGACATTACGATGAACTCACGCTACACTAGCGCCGCTAGCGGTGAATTCAAACGCAATAGCCCTCATTCGCCAGTTATGTAAAAGGAAGCGAGCTTTTTGCCTAAATCCTAATGGAAACAATCCATTAGAGCTTTTCCTGACCTAGTTATCGAACACAAAACTTGACTCTTGGAACCACATCCATTAAACCACAAGGAGGCATCATCATTTCATCATCAAAGGATTTTGCACGCTGCTGGGCTTTGGCCTTCATTTGTCTGTGTCTCCACGCTCCTGTGCCACCTTCATACAGGTTCTAACTTTTTTTATAGAAGGGAAATCATCAAATGACTCCTCCCGCTCTAGGTGAAGCAGAAAGGAGTGTCAGACTCTTACTGACTAAAACCCATCCGTATTCCTCCTAGTGCCCTATGCGTTCCAGGGCCACGGTGACTCTTTCGGATAAAGTCCGCAGCCCCAGCAGGCACTAGCCCTAGCGGGCCCCGTCTTTTATGCTGACAGCTCTTTGAGGCGCGCGTGGAACACAGCGCGCCGTCCGTCTACCCAGGCCTGTTTCTGATCGGATGGCGAGCCACCCAATGCCGCCGTCCGCAGGCCCGGTACAGGTTCTACCTATCTCGTTGCCAGACAACCTAAATACCTTCTACCAGTCCTTCACTGCAGGCAGTGGTCACTGCCTTACTCCACCTGACATCACCGCGCCTTGCCTTGTGTACTGCCCAACTCTATTTAAGTTCTACAACTGGAGACAGTTCTTTCGAATAAATTTAACCTAATATATAAAATATGAAATTTCGAAACGGCTGGTTGACACTTCTTTGGGCAGAGATTAAGTATGGCCATTCAATGTGGCAATGCTGATAGTCTCTTTGGTACATTACCAGCTGACAGCGTTGAGGACGAATTTTTTGATGCTATATTTTAGTTTGTAGTTAGTTTAGTGTATTTGTTAATTTAAGCTATTATTATTGTATGTATAAATCAGTTGAATTCAATATTTTCTGAGACTACCAACGGACTCCTACAACCCAATTACTGGGTAAATCACAAAATTTCACAAGCAGCTTTACCAGTACTAATGTACTCAAAATATCGATATTGACATCTAGGAAGGCTACTTAACTCATTCAAATAAAGTTAGTTTATAAAATGACGGATAAATTGTAAAATAAAGCCGATCAAAATACATTTCACTAATGAAATTAAATTTAAATTTGCAAACAGTATCAAAGGAAATACCTCTGTTAACTGAATTTAGAAACGTTTTAACAAACCTGACTGGTACACAAAGTGATAGGGCTTAAAATTCATGGTGGGTAGTTAGAAAAAATATGGGTAAAGGAATTCAATAAAGAGTGGAAGGAATTTGATCATGAAACAAAAAATGTATGATTAGAAAGTTTTATCTTACCTTAGACCTTTTTGTTTCATTTTATGAAAAGGGTATGTTCATCAGATTTTTTAAATTATCTATTGGAATAAAATTGTTCATGGTTGCCCCGTTGATCTAGTTTAGGGATCACCAATTTGTTTCATTGTGAGTTCGTTTAAATACTTACTTCCTTACTTATATACTTATATTATACTTATTTACTTATTACTCATTTACTTATTACTTATCACTTATTTACTTATTAATATTATAAATGCGAAAGTAACTCTGTCTGTCTGTCTGTCGCGCTTTCACGCCAAAACTTCTGAACCGATTTAAATGAAATTTGGTAAAGAGATAGTCTAGAGCCTGAGAAAGGACATAGGCTACTTTTCATCCCGGGAATATGTTCCCTGGGGATCACGCGGGCGAATCCGCTGGCAGAAGCTAGTGAAATATAAATCCGTCGCGGTCCCTTTGATACCTAAGTTCTGATGACTCGAAACCAAGGTTTAAAATTTCAGTTAACAAGTAAACTAAAAACAATCAGGAATTTCTTAATGAATATAGGTACCTATATCAAATAAAAAATGGCCATGTGCAAGTCGGACTCGCACACGAAGGGTTCCGTACCATAAACCTCAATTTTTATTATTAGTTGTTGTTATAGCGGCAATAGAAATGCACTGTATTCTGTGAAAATTTCAAGTATAGCTACCTATTACGGTTCCTATATATAGCCCGCTGACAGACAGACGGACGGACGGCGGACAGCGGTAAGTAACTAATATTATTAATGTGAAAAATATTTTATTTTGCTCGGAACAATGTATCTGAAGTTTGCAGTTAATTTTGTGCAAACTATTGCTATTAAAGCCTGGATATGGTCATCGGTATGACGAGATTGCAATAAAACGACATAAATAATTCTTCTAATCATCAGGGTCCGCACAAAATAGGCTGGCGATCCGTATGCGGATTGCAATCCACAATTTGGTGACCCCTGGTCTAGTTGTTACAAGCGCTATATTGCTGAGCATGGGGTCTTTCGATCGGTTCCCGGGTCGGGTAAATTAGTTTTAAATTTTCCTAAATAGCAGTCCGAAGAAGACTTCGAAAAAAACTAGAGAGATAAATAAAATTACATAACAAGAAAAAGAGTCACAAGAAAATATAGTATCACTTGAAAATATAGTATCACAAGAAAATATAGTATACAAGAACATAATATAGTATCACAAACAAATTAAGTAAAACAAGAAGCTTTGCGTTGTTTTGTGGATTTCATGTCAGGCGGGTCAAGCGGGCTCAAGGGTCAAAGCATGAAGAAAAACTTCTTTTTTGTATAGACTAAAAGCCACCTGTGTTCCTTCAAAATAACTCTTGCGTTCCAGAGCCGCGCTAACTCTGCAATCCTGGCAAGCAGTGGTCCTAGCAGGCCCCGTCCATTACATCTCTTTGAGGCGCGCGTGAATCGCGCCGTCGATCCGGACCAGGGGGGCTACTCTCTAAGCCCAAAGTCCGTATTTTCGGGCTTAGTTGCGGACGTATTCTACCCCATATCACCTAACCACTAAGAATGAATGACAACACGACTTAACAGTTACTATCAAATCGTGTTGTCATTCATTCTTAGTTCGGGTTCGGGACTAATCGTAAGTGATACGGAGTTAGAATACGTCCGCAACTAAGCCAGAAACTACGGACTTTGAGCTTAGAGAGAAGCCCCCCTGGTCCTCATTGGACGGCGAAACATCGAAATTCGTGGCAATCTAAGAAGTCTATTTTGCAACAGGATCCAACATTACTTTACATGAAAGAGACATGAAAATAAATCTCTTTCGCACTTAGTGGTAAAGCGATCTTCTATCCCTCTCTACTCAGCTGTCAAATCCGACTAACGAAAGGCCAAGGTAAATGATAAAATCAGCCTGTATTGCCTTTCCAGAAATCCCGATAAAATTAACATTAGAACTTAACTTCACAGAAAACCATTAGCTATGAGCCCCAAAACGCAAACTTTCAAAACAGCAATTGAAACTTTTCAACTTCACCTATTTAACCAACTACATAACCAACTGGCTTCATAACGCAATGGCTATAAATATGGCTACATGGCTGACTATTCTAGCGGAAAAAACCTCGCCGTTCGTAGCCAACAGTTCGTTATTATAAATGCAACAGATGGACTAGTTTTGATACTAATTAACAGTGATTCTGGGTACTCTCATTACGGTTATAGCATTTGGTCTTGTTGAATAGATATTACAGTGTCTAGTGTGCAAAATATGACGATTACATGAAATACTTAAATCTTTCATTATTTTTTTTAATCTACACTGAATAGCAAAAGAAGTTAATTCCTGACTGCAGAACTAGGTTAGATCTAGTACCTAGACAAAGTCAAAGGCTACTGAAATCAAGTATCCTAGTAGTAATTCAGGCTCCTGGAAGATGCTGAGCGATTCCCAATAACATATCAATAATGTGTCAATTTTCAAGGTTAAGCAACACTCGTCGAGGTCGATACGTGGATGGATGACCACGCATGCATCGTCTTATTCTACTAAACCCCAAAGCCGTTGTTTTCAAAATTCTACGGTCCATACATTAATTCCACCTTAAACCCCAAAATATATCTATACTACAATTCCACTTAAACCCCAAAACAGTTCTGGTAGAGTCAACAGCCAAATTGCAGGATGCATAAATGAAAAAGAGGAATGTCAGCAGCTACAAAATCTGACACTTGTTTTTCCAAGAGGTATCTGTTATCTAGTTATGGGAATGTGTAGGTGAATTAAACTGAAACTAGGCATTAACTCCATGTATAAAATACTGGGCATCCAGATGCATTAAGTTAGAATGGAAGCCGTACCGAAAAGGTCGATTGATTTATCAACCTGCCTAGCCTTTTCCCAGCTATTTAATTTTCCCTTTTCTCTGTTCTGTCTCCTGCTTGATAAGGAGGGAAATGGAAATTTTTTTTTTTTTCCTGCTCCACTGTTTGGTCGCCACTGTTTATTCTGCCTTTCAGGAGTTGCTGTGATTGGGAATGTGAGAAGGGCTTGTACCAAAAAAAATAATAATATGTAATAATATATATTTTTTATTGGTTTATTTTTAGTGAATTGTTACAAAACTCATGAAAGTACCCGAAAATAGATTATTCTATAACGACACTATTTTTCCTAACACGAGCTATAAATTGGGTGTTAAAAGAAATTATTTCGAAACAATAAATACATAACGTTTTAGTCGGAAAACACTTCAATATTTTAACGAACCCAAAGCAAATTCGCGGAAAACGGGCTTTGTTTGAATGAAATAACAAAAACTTTGGTTCTTTCAAAAAATATAAATTGTAACATAAAACATTTTAAAACTGTATGAAAAACATCGACAATCCGACTCCCACTTCACTGTTTATAGAAAAACACGTTGAAAAACAAAACAGACTAAGTGAGAGTCGAACCACGTACGTAATGTATGTACGCCAGGATGAGTATTGATTATATCGACTGCAAAAATAAGTAACCGCTAATAAGTAACTGCAATATTAATGGGATCTGATCCAATCGTATGCAGCTATTAAGCAGTATTTTATACGAATTATAGAGCCGTATTAAATGTTGCTAGCTCCCTAGCCAAACCTCAACGGCGCCCAACCTAAGGCTTGACACGTACAGGCGCGGGTCCGAAATTTTATTTCGGGGGATGGGGTAAAATTTGTCTATATGTGGAGGGGAGGTTATTGAAAAAAAAATGTGGTTTGACAATTTATACGTAAGAAAATTACTAATTGAAAAACAGTAGGACACTGCCCAACCCGGGAATCAAATCCAGGACCCCACGCTGAGCAGCCGTAGTTGTGACCACAAGATCAACGAGACGAATATTATGAATGTCGTAAAACAGTTGGCAGATGATTGGAATCTCTATACAAATTATGATTTTTAAATTTATGTCTAAGGTACTTTTTTTAGTGTTAAATTTCCCCGTGTGCCTCTTTGTAATTTGGCGCCCCTAGGCACGTGCCTACTTTGCCTTAAGGATAATCTGCCCCTGACGAAGTGACAGTCTATTTGATCTCCATAAGAGTGCCATCCCCAATTATTTTTTTCATCATTTTAAACGTTGCCCCACTAGGAATTTCTCCTGTGTAGTGAGTGCGCGTGCGTTTACAAACATGCCAGCACCACAAGTGCAAACAATCCCTTCCAAATTACATCAATGTTGTACTAATATTATGTTTGAGAAAAATGGCTTTGAAACAGACACACAGGATAATATTTAGCGTTCCGTTGTTTGGCTACAGAACCCTAAAAAGGTATCGAGATTTTTTCAAAACAAACAAATGCTAAATGTATAGGTAGGAGTTTTTCCGTAGAAACAAAGGTCATTTTAGAGCAATTAAGCAGGGTTTTTACAAAAAAGACGGTAAATTTGCTCTCAGGGGCGTTCGGTAAGCAAAGCACTTTAGAAATATTCTCGTTGCTTACGGAGAGATGGACGTCTTCACCTTACCTGTGAAAAGATAGGTATTCTTTGGAGTTTATTCTATCTTTGTCTGTCTGTCTGTCTTGTGGAATGATGTATCGACCGAATTTTAATCATCTTTCTATTCATGTCAAACGTTTGAAGAAGATAACTGTGAAGATTGATAAATAACGATGTTCAAATTAAGTTTGGTGTTAAATGCATAGTAGCGTTTATCTTCGAGGCTTACTATTGCCGAGGGCGATCCGTAGATGGGGACCATCTAATACATACCGAGACTCATCTGTGCCTCTAAAAGCACGTAAAGCCATTGGTGCCAGCCGTCTTTTGAAGAATTCTCACAGTCGTTACGGATAATCATCAGGAGCCAGAAAATCTGACACCAGTCTTGCCAATGGTTTGTCTCTGTGTGGTGGGCGTCTGAAATGCAGTCACTTCATGTAAAATGCTGGTACTCAACTGTATCCGATTCGACTGAAACGCGATTTTGACTGTCTAAATATCATACAGTTTAAAATTGACATGGAAACCGTGGTGCTAATAAAATGTCTGCCTTTGTAACTAATTTCTAAATAAATCAGCGAGTTCAGTGAGTTGAAAATAAACAGCGTCGAACGCGGTCTCATAAACGCGAGGAGCTCTCTACTGCAGACTAATGACCGAATTCACTGAGTGTCGCTTCCATATTCATGTGGTCTGCATGACTAGCGGTAATTGATAGCGAGAGACCGCTGTGCCACTGTATGCTTCATCTGCTATCATTGGGGTAAAGTTAGTGACCTATGAACACCTATGAAATAGTTTTAGGCCCCTTTATAATCAAAGTTTTTCATTACAATTTAATGTTGATAACCAGTAATTTATTGTAGGTCTTGCAGCAACAGAATTCTTCGGTCACCAGCAGGATGGTCTCGTAGTGTCCAAATGATACACGAAGGGTAGGTACCAGGCTTCCATATATTGTAAGGACATGTGGCTTGTTTTTTGCCTAAAATCACAATTCTAAGTTTGCGTACCAATAGACAAACGAGATATTTACGAAACGACGCAAACTACGAATACGCTATAGTGTATTCTTTGTCAGGATCTACTTGACCTAACTCACACTAAGTACTAGGCGAATAGAAGTTACAGAAGGTGTTGCTTGGTTGTCAAGAGAGGGGTAACTTCCATATTTATGTGGTCTGAATGACTAGCGGTAATTGGTAGCGAGAAACCGCTGTGCGATTGTGTGCTTCATCTGATATCATTTGGGGGGTAAGCAGTAACGTTAGTGACTTGTGATATTATTATACGGTAACTTTATCCGATCTAGTTTTCGAATCCATCTATGGTCGCCTTTAGCGTGAAAAGCCGTGATTCATGTCTGTGTGTGCAAAAAACACGACATACCATACAGTGAGCACCAGGCTTTCGTAAGTTTTATGGAGATGTGGCTCGTTGCCCGAAATCACAATTCCATGATTGCCAGCAAAATAGGTGGGGGTGGCTTAATCTTCATCAGGATCTACTTAACTTTAGTCACGCTGGGTACCAGGAGAATAGAATTTACAAGAAGGTAGTCAGAGAATACAATATTCATGTGGTCTGCATGACTGATGGCGGTCGGTACTGATAGCGAGTGGCCCACCCTGTTTCTAAATATAATTAAGGAACAGGGTGGTCTATATTGTTGTGTCCAAATGACACAACTACACGGAGGGTACCAGGCTTGCATACGTTGTATGGAGATATGGCTAGCTGCCAGAAATCACTTCTCCAAGTCTCTTCTCCTACAAAAGTTTCATGTCCAGGTAGGAGGAGGAAGGGGGCGTACTATTTGTCAAAATCTTCCTGATTTACGTCATTCTGAGTACCAAGACAATAGAAAACGCAAAGAGGTGTTGCTTACTCTTTGACTTTGAAAATCAATAATAAGGAACTCAATAATCTTACAAATTATCAAAAATCCTGCATCTGATATAGTTTTAAGCCTGTTGCCAAGAAAGGTTCCACCATCTAAGGGGAAGCACGAACTCCTGTTATCATCCACGTAAGACAAAAAAAGGCTGGGAAAATCTCCCATAGAAAAAAAATATATCACCAAAGATTCTAATTAACCACCCATTGAATAAACTCCATTCTAGCCCTAATTAAGAACAAAACAAATAAAAACTACCACCTTTTGTTACTACTCTAGGAAGCCAATGAAAAGCGCCCATTCAAAAATGCGCCTTAGGGCTCGACCCAGCAATTATTACTGTAGCCAACTCAACAACGAAGAATGGTAAATTAAAAGCTTTAGAATTAGCGAACTCGAAAACTAAATTTAAGCCGAATATGAGTTAATGTTTCCGTAAGGATTGTTAAGGCGCGGTTTTATTTACGCGTCTTGCATTTTTTTTTTTTAATACAAGTGCAAAATAACGTTCAACAAACACATTCTTTTAGGAAAATAAAGAGATAGTTGTGAGTAAAATACTTATTATAGAGGTGTTTATACGCAAGGTGTAACAGAATTAACGCAATATCTCTCAAGGGGTCATCATTTTATTCATCCTTATGAACAACTTTCACTATGGTACCAACACTGAAATCGCGAAAAAAAATCGAATGTGTTAGTGTGCATAACTCAACAAAATGTATTGAACAGCTGTTTTTTTGCGTTTTGGGGTTGGTTCTATAGCAAAAGTTGTTCATAATGATGAGTATAATGACCCCTTAAGATGTATAAATGTTACACGTTGTAAGAGCTACGTTATTAAATAAATCTATATATTTTCAGGCTACTTTGGCCCATAGATATATTCTTACCATTATACACATTGTATAAGTTTCGTTATCAATTCGTCTTTACTAATGTTATAAAGAGGAAAGATTTGTATGTGACGAATAAGCTTAAAAACTACTAGACCGATTTGAAAAATTCTTTCAGCAATGGATAGCTACATTATCAGCGAGTAACATAGGCTATATTTTATTCCCGTACTCCCACGGGAACGGGAACCACGCGGGTGAAACCCCGTGACGTCCGCTAGTAATATATAAATCTGCTTAGCCGTTTCCCAAATATGTTGCTTCTAATCTAACTGGTTGGAACAAAGTACCAGTATTTTACATGAAGCGACTGCGTATTTATTCCACACACTCTAGAACCTAGTTACTATCATACACGATACCCTTTGGCAAGACTGGTGCTAGATTGTCTCACTTCAGACGACCAACTGTCAAAGATCTACAAATGACAGCCGGGACAAACAGCTTAACATAAGGTCTAACGACCCCACACACCCTAGTGTCAGAGTTTCTAATCTGCCTCAAGGGCCTCTGACATGGTTTATTTGACGACCGCCATTTGACGGCCGGGACCACCGGCTTATACGTATCTTCCGAAGCACGGAATCATCTTTTTATCAGACAATCAGGTGATTCAAGACTGTAATGTCCTCGCCAAACTGGAAGCAACTTTATAAAGTATGCTCTCCAAACCACAACTTTACAAAGTATATATACCTCTATAGGTATTATTAGGAGAGTCATCTGTCTACGGACCAACCTCAGCAAGAGTTGCCCGTGCAGCTGTCATTATTTAGCCAGGAGCAAATTCATAAAAAAATGCGTTAATAATCACAATTTTAATTGCACGAAAACATAAAGCCATTACAGTGAGATCCGGATAAGATAATGTTACCAAAACAGCTCATAAAAATATTTCAAAGCATTCATATTTCCACATTCAACTCAATAAAACACATTACAAAAACAATATTTACTCTAAATACGAAATAACGCTACAAACTGACCACCCCATAACTCGTTGTGGGCTGTTATCATTGCCAAAACGCATCCCGGCCAGTTAGCAAAAGAACCACAAAACGAATACTGCGCATCGAATGCTACAAAACTGGAATAAAACAACCGTATGGAATTTCGCACTGTTATTACAGTGCGGGTTTTTTTTTCTCTTTAAATATATAGCCTCCCTGTGACTGCGCCTATTGTCTAGATGTTGAAGTGCGACTGCAGAGCGTGGTCCTGTTCGCGATAGCCGTTTTGTTGGACTATGAGAGTGAGGGACGAGATAGTGCATATTTTGTGTAGGCGTACACATTTGTGCATTATGTCATCTTCCGCTGAGATTGGTTGCTATGATTAATATATGGCCATAAAGTCAGAAACAATTTGGACTACAAAGTTCAATCTATAAAGCCGTTACATGCACGCATACACAGACGCCGTACAAACCTTACCCTCATTACAGAACAGCCTAGAGTAAAAACCAGCACACCAGGTGGCCAGTTAGCAATCAGTCAAACTATAACGACATAATACTGCGGCCTCCGAATCGCTGCCAACCCTGTTAATTATGCCAATATCGGCCGAAGATAATTTGTTGAACCAAACTGGATCGACCCACTATGGGACGGGATGTGTGGGCTAATTCGGGATTAATACCAAATTGGTTTGTGATATTAGCTTGAAACTTTAGTGGTAAATTAGTAGGGGTTTATATCCAAGAAGTACCGTGTTACCCGGTTACAAAAAGCAAACGTAGACAAGAATAACTACAACAAATATGGGCTGATGAAATAAGCAAAGTGGCTGACCAAAAATGGTTTACTTACATTAGCAAAAGATCGAGAAAATTAGCAAAACTGGAGGCCTTTACCCAAAGGCCTTCCTAAGGGTTCTTAATTGAGCAAAAAGTAGCGAAAGTATATTAAATTATTACTGCATCTTTAAATTGGCAGGAGAAGGTGAACCACCGAGAAGGTTGGAAGGCGATGGGGTACTTTGGGGTACGTAGTGGGACATACTCGTAGTTATTGTCTATTATTATCTCATAACATGATCAGTAGTTGACGGAAGAGGGCTATATCTAGAGGTAATATAGGATACAATCGCACTCCTTTCAATTCAATCGTTGGCAACTCTCATCCAGCTGCTACCAGTTACCAAGCAAAGATCTCTGTCTCGTCAGAAGGCAGTCTATATTATATTCTGCGTTTCGTGGTCCCCGAAAGTCACTTCGATTTAAAATAAAGGAATACTTTTTGCGTATCTTTATTTTATTTCTTACATCCCCGCGTAAAACAAACTAAGCCTTAACAAAACGTTTTAACCTAAAACAGAAATTCAAATTGAGAAACTTGGAAAGCTTTTGATTCCGAAAATAATTAGAAAGATTACGGATCCCAAGGTTTTACTTCGAACTTGTAATAATGATGAATGCGAATTTTCTCAATAATATTAAATTTTAATGAATTTCTCGAAGCTGCGGTGAGTGAAAGTTTTGTTTAAATTAAGTAGCTAAGTTATTATTCACTTTACTTTAGAGGTTATAATAGGTATTTGTATAAAAGGTTTTGTTTTGCGCCAAGAGCGCTGGGAGGGAGTGGCAAGGAGGCGCTCCCCTCTGGTTTTAAAAATATCCTCATATAGTATTGGACACCTGAGAATATCCGAAGCTAGGTGCTAAGATTTTTGACCTCACGTCGGACCGCACTCAACAACAGATGATAGAAGCGAACTGTACCAACTCTATTGTTTGCCGTATGGTGTCGGCCGGTGCCGTACGGTGCCGTAAAAGAATAATAGCATCCCATCACTTCTCGTAGGTGTCGTACGAGGCAACTAAGGGATTCACCAGAGAATGGGCAGCAGCGTTCTCTGTAAAACGCAACACCATATGGCATACGCTGCGATCGCCAATCTGCCTACCATGCGTGGCGATTACGGCATACCCCCCTTTGGGGGAGGCCTATGCCCAGCAGTGGACGTATTTCATCTTATATGATGTACCAACTCTAAGTAACATGGGAAAAGGGCAGGAAAATTACACAAATATCACAAAAAAACTGCAAATAAATTCTCTCCGGCGGGGAATCGAACCCCGGTCTCCCGCGTGACAGGCGGGGATACTTACCACTATACTACCGAAGACTTGCGTCAAGCGTCGAATTTTTCGTTCCAATGCGACATTATTTGTTTACACAACACAAGTGATTGTATTTTGGTCAAACTAGCTGTTTAAATATTGATAGTACTATCAATATTTAATTACTAGTACTATCAATATTATTATTTATGTAAGTTATTTATTATCTTTTTACTACTTAGTAAAAAGATAATAAATAACTTACATAACATAATAATAGATACTTAATTGATCTTTGTGCGTAAGTTTGTTGTATGTAAATATTTCGCGATTTCTGAATTAACTAAGTACCTATTTGAAAACGGAGGTATTTATTTGTAAAACTCTACTCAACCTGGAAACCGGACAAAATTCATTCCTAGCCTTTTCCCACCTATATTGGGGTCGACTCCCAGTCAAGCGGGATTCAGCTGAATACCATTATTTTTCGTGGAGCGGCTACCTACCAGACCTCCTGGGTAACACGGTATTTCTTGGCAATACTGGTGTCTGATTTTCTTGCTTTTGAAAATCCGTAACTACTGTCAAAGATCTACAAATGGCCGAGACCAACGTCTTAACGTACTTTCTGAGGTACGGAGGAGTCTCGGTCCTTAAGATGGTCACCCATCCACAGACCAATCTCGGCAAGCGTTGCTTAACCTTGAAGATGGACCCGTAGGTACGGCTGTTATTATTTAGTCACGAGCTGCTTCGAAAACCGGACAAACATTGCCATTACAATATGGTTTAGGGTTTCATAAATCATTTTTTCAATTTTCATTCATTCATTAAGTTCCTGTGTCCCCTCGATGGAGCAGAAGGCGTCCACAGTACGCCACCATCCCGAACGGTCTTGAGCTTCGCGCTTTGTTTCGCTCCAGGTCTTTCCTAATTGCTTCGCTTCTGCAACGATCGTCCGGCGCCAGGTCTGCTTGGGGCGACCACGTTTACGCTTTCCTTGGGGATTCCAGTCTAGGGCTTGCCTCGGTATGTGTTCAGGATCCCTTCGGAGCGTGTGACCGATCCAGTTCCACTTGCGGCGTTTAATCTGCTGGTAGATAGGAGTCTCACCGCAGCGTCATTAAATTCAATGACGATAAAATACCGATGACCTCTTAACCTTTATGTTTCTATATTAACTTAGGCTTTATATAAACGTATCCCTGGCTTTTCTAAGACTTGCAACCAAATCCTTTATTCCGCGCTAAACCAATCCACTTAGGATTACCAACATCCATATAAAAGAGAGAAAAATAGTAAAAATACGTCAAAAGTCAATAGATTAAAAGGGGAACCAGAACACGGGCTAATTAATGTGAAACATTTGGATTAATTACTATCGGAACTCGCGTTTAGAATGAAACTCACACAAATCTCGCTGCTCCTAACTGAATTTATTACCAGACTACCCCAAGAGGAGGAGTAATGTTTTACGAGAGTACCTATGTATGTACCTTTTGGAAGCCTTGTAGCCTTGTAGCCCTGTAGCTGGATAAATTTTGACAAATGAGGTTCATCCAATTCGGCACTTAGGTAAGACGAATCTAATAATAGGTACCATTAGATTCGTCTTAAGTACCGAAATGAATGTATGAATTTAAAAAAATATATTTTGATGGGACAGTCCTGTGTGGCATCAATATAAGGGACTCGACGAGACGAATCCCAACACCTCACTTACATAATTATGGGAAATAAAAAAAAATACATTGAGATACAGCCCGCTGAAATATAGATAAACCGACGGACAGTGGTGACTTTCTACCAAATGGATCCGTTAGTTAACCTTCCGATACGGAACCCTAAAAATAATTTAAAACGTATCTACAAACCTCTTTCTTTGTCTTACTTATTGCATCATAGTTTTATCAAATCCTGATAAATTAGATAGAACGCAACCAATACTTTAGTGTTGTGTTGCACGCCAGGTGGCGACAGTTTCATTTACCCTCACTGCTTTTATACAAAAGCGATACCGGTTCCGAAAAACTGAACAGCTTTGTTAAAATACTTTATCCCGGTAATCGCCATCGATTCAAAAACGCCATAAAAACATTTCACATTTTTATCACTTTCGTACACACCATAGTAGCTCCTACGATACCCTCATTCAATTTATTAAGGCGAAAGGATCCAGGGATGCTTACTTTGCGATTCGTTCGGCTTAACCTGACGGCAAGGCGTTTTAAGAAAATGAACTTAACATAACGATGGAGGGACCTAGGCGTTCTACTTAATTACTCTAACACTCTGAGGAGATTGCTTTTTGCTGAGTTTTTTTTTTTGTATTGGATAGGCTTGCGTATGAGGATCTCGTGGCTAAATAATAACAGCCACACAGGTCGTCTTCTAGGTTAAGCAACGTTTGCCGGGGTCAGTCTGTGGATGGATGACCATCTTATCATACGGAGACTCCTTCGTACTTCGGAAAGCATATTGAGCCATTGCTCCTGGCTGTCACTTGGAAATCTTTAGTAGTCGTTACGGATTGTCAGAAGCCAGAAAATCTGACACCAGTCTTGCCAAGAAGTACCGTGTTAACCAATTAATGGTGGTCCCGGCCGCCAAATGGCGGTCGTGAAATAAACCATCTCAGAGGTCCTTGAGGCGTTTAGAAACTGACACTAGGGTGTTTCGGATCGTTAGACCTTATTGCCCACACGATAAAAGAAGAAGAACCAATTAATGGTGGTCCCGGCCGCCAAATGGCGGTCGTCAAATAAACCACGTCAGAGGTCCTTGTGGCGGTTTAGAAACTCTGACACTAGGGTATTTCGGGTCGTTAGACCTTATTACCCACACGATAAAAAGAAGAAGAACCAATTAATGGTGTTCTCGGTCGCCAAATGGCGGTCGTCAAATAAACCATGTCAGAGGTGTTTGAGGCGGTTTAGAAACTCTGACACTAGGGTGTGTCGGGTCGTTAGGCCTTACTATCCACATGGTAAGTAGAAGAAGAACCAATTAATCGGTTTGAGGGTCAGATAAGCAATCGCTTCACGTAAATACTGGTATTTAGCTGAAACCAGTTTGACTGGAAGCCGAGTTCAATATAGTTGGCAAATGAATATAGGCTTGTGTATGGCCGATGTGTAAATTGTTCTCTAAAGACCTTCTCCTCATCTCCATGGTTTTCATGACGTAGTGTGAATGTGAGGATTTTGAACGTCATTATATTACGAATTGATTTAAAGACGTCTGGCAGTTTGAGTACTTTATGCGCCTAATACAAATGTCCTTACTTTGGTATTGTTCGTTAAATCGTTCAGCTCTTTAATGTTCTAGATTGCACTGAACAGGTCCACTCGAATCTATTAGGTGCTTTTATCCCTATATAGTTTTTAATATCATGTTTTACCATTACATTAATTATACCATTCATCATCATCATCATCATTTCAGCCGAAAGACGTCCACTGCTGGACATAGGCCTTTTTTACCCGACTACGGCAAAGCCAAAAGGAAGGGTTATGATTTTAGCAGTCTATGTATGTATGTATGTATGTATGTATATTTCTATGTTCTACTCTGGTGCCTAGCCCACTGAACCGATTTTTATGATTGAGGTATCAATTGATTTCTAAAAACGTTCCGGGTGACATAGGCTATATAAATTATTCCTAAATGTATTATGGTGGCCTTGACACGTAAATTTCTGACGACGAAAACAATAAATTTCAGATAATTGTGACATGTTTGGTATCAAAAGAAAGGTCTTGACGAGCACATTACAAATATGTATGTATATCATATTGTCTTAGTAAACGTATAAATTTAAATTGCTAATAAACAAGTAAAAGAAAGCCTGTACCTTTTACGGCGTGGCTGTACAATTAATAGTGAAAAATATGATCAAAATGATACCAACGCGAAGATAATCAAAATTTTAAAATCAATACAATTTTTTATGCCACTCATTAGAAGAAAATAAACATAAAACGAAATATTCATATTTCGGATTTTTTCGAAGCCCGATAGATGGTGTTGGCGTCGAAACAAATCACGCCACGCTTTCGTCTGCGATGTCGTTGCGTCCCCGTAATGGAACGTGGCGAGCGGTCACGACCCTGCCCTTGGCAACCTCTCGGCTTATAAAAACAGGCCACTCACTGTGTACCATAGCTAAAAATGCTAAAATTCGTCGAGCGTGCGCCTGCCCAAAAAGTGATAGCAACTCAAACGCAACGTATGTATAATAAAATATTCATGTTGTGTACCGCAAGGCGCGCCGCAGTGCCTTTATCTCAGTGTAGCATCTTCACAAAACCTCGGCAGTCACCTGGTTTCGTTAGTTTTTTTTATTAGTTCAAACTTTTCCAACTACGTGCGTTGGGGTTGGCTTGCAGTCTAATCTAATACAGCTAAATACCAGTATTTCACATGAGGTGACTGCCCATTTGACCTCCATAACCCGATTTATTAGCTTCTGACTACCCGTAACGACATAAACACATACATATACTCATGCTGATTGGAAATAATTTTTGGTGTAAAATAAAAATCCCATCAAAAACATAAATGTGAAAAAGGGAGCCAGAGTTCAATGTTAATAATATCTGTGATTGTCAAAATTAAATAAATTAGCCAAGATTACTAACAGAACCCATTTCCAGCATTGAATTTTCTACCGTTTGTCTGTTTAGTTGTACAAAACACGTGGAAAGGTCAAAATAAATGTAGAAAACTTTATTCATTATAATTTTGTAACTCAAAGTACAATTAAAGTATTGTTTCATCCCAATCGGTTCACTCTATCAAAAGATATGTGAATTTAAAGTGTTGAAGGAGAAATTAATTTACATTACGTAAAGCAAATACACGTAACTCCATCTGTTGAACAAAAATAGTACTACCAATTCATGGAAATAACACCAGGTTACATACTGTGAAGTTTCACAACGTTTATACCAAACGTTGTGAAACTTCATTTAAATAAAACAATAACATTGTGTGTCTCACGGCTGCGCCAAAAAGGTCCAGTTTAGCAAAATGCCAGACAACTAGGAGTTACCTTACGCTGGTTTTCTACTGAACCTTACGTTGAAGTAGGTACTTTTCGAGGGGCGCAGGAGTTTCGGTATGATAAGTTATGACGATCAACCATCCACAGACCGACTTCAGTAACAGTGGCGTAGCTAGCATGGGTGGCACCTGGGGCACTCCAAAATAATTATGGGTTGCCCGTTATACTGGTGACGGCAGTCGCAAGCCATTTCTGGGGAGGGGGGGGGGAATCTGCAGCACATAATGATGATAATCATTCATACTTAAATAGAAGTAAATTCATGAACTGATGCAAGAAAGCTCATTAACTGAAAAAGGCCCGAACGCAAGAACGAACGAAGTGAGCTCGAAAATACATGCAACTCGGAAAGATTTTATTTTCTTTTGATCATTCACACGTAAAAATATAAGTTTTGTTGAATTATAGAGATAAGCTCGAGGCCAAACAGAGTGCAGAATGTGGCAGCGAGCGAAGCTTGAAATTTTTACACCTTTTCAGAAGAGTTTTACAGTGTTTTGATTACTCATACATAAATATTATAGAAGTCTTTTGTTGATACATAGTGCAGAATGCAAAAGCGAGCGAACTGAGCTCAAAAATTTTTGCGTCCCACTTCCAACAGGTTTCATTGCGTCAAACGTTTAGGGATGAGACCCGACAGTGACAATAAACATTCGTATATAAAATAATGTCTTTGGTGTTTTTTTATTCATTCTTTTGTATAATTGGTTTATATTTAGTAGTAGATAAGAAATTAAGAATCATTATGATTCGAGGTACTAGGAGATACCAGGGCTGGTCGCCACTTTAAACGGAAGTGGTGATATAGTAAGCACCCTGCATAACCTTCTTTTTATTATTTATTTATTTTTAATTCGGGAGGGGTCAGGTTATGAAATCTTATCTATGTCCATAGTATCACATTTTTTCACCATCATGCACTCGAACGAAATCGCGAGCGTAGCTAGTTGTACAATAAAAAGCATGGATAAAATGATGGCGACGTGCAGTTAATCAAATCTAAATAAATAGTAACGATTTGTTAAACGGAAAAGTATAAAATAAAAATTGAGTTTAAAAAACTGTAACCCGACTACAGAAAAATAAAAGTGATCTGAAAAGTAAGAAACAAGAAAATATTTCAGAAAAAATTCAAGACAGGTACAAAAATGGTCAAAGTAAAGCCGTGGTCGCATGCCTTTATAGTTTTATAGGTGTGCCAGGCATCCACATGATATACAGGCATGCGACCACGGCTTTACTTTGACCATTTTTGTACCTGTCTTGAATTTTTTCTGAAATATTTTCTTGTTTCTTACTTTTCAGATCACTTTTATTTTTCTGTAGTCGGGTTACAGTTTTTTAAACTCAATTTTTATTCTGTAGTCGGGTTACAGTTTTTTAAACTAATTTTTTTATTTACTATTTATAGGCTCGCGTTTGATCACTATCTCACCTGATGGTAAGCGATGATGTGGTCGAAGATGGAGCATGCTTGCCTAGAAGTAACAAATCAAATCAAATCAAATCGTATATTTCAAATAAACCATTTACAGGCATTTTTGAATTGTCAAAGTCGGTCAGTCCAAAAAGATGAAGCTATTTGCACGTTCCAAAGCGTAGATCTCTATGGAGAAGAACGTGCAAGAAACTCCACGGACACTCTTTTAAAAAATAATAAATTGTTACAAATTTTTGTTTACATCAAGTTGAAATTATACAAACTTGTGAGAACGATGTAAAAGACGAGCAGAAAAAACGAACAACAGCGTCCGGGAAAAAAGGAACAATTCAAACAAATATTTAAAATAAACCATGGCAACTGAGAAATGACCAGTCCCAACTACAGCGCCCGTTCACGAACATGACGCATGCGCTAGCACCATTCGGCTCAACCATTTTGAAGGGAGTTAAATGATCCAACGCATACGCCACCATCAGCCAGACTTTTGTGTGAGCATGACACTTCCAACCGCCAGGGTACATTCAAGTCAAAAACAAACCTAAAACTGATAGCTATAGCTTAAGTTTAAGGTACACAGTACTCACACATGTGCCGTTAAAATGGATGAAATTATACATTGCTAAATAAATTTAGTCTATACAATGCAAATATTGTTTTTTTACAATCTTCAGCCGGTCCAACAATGTTTCCAAATGCTAACAGATTATTTTGTGCGCCCTAGTGGCTGTGGAGCGGGACCAGCACCTATTCACTCTTGACTTAAATACTCCCAATCGTACCTTTATGGACCTGTATAAGAGACCTCCGAGTTTGTTTCGGTGTTTCTTCTCAGGGTAGTAGTTCTCACCTAGGAAACACCGGCCTCATCCTTGATTGATTTTGAGACTCTTTATTAAATGCAATTAATTATTATACGTTTAGTTGACACTTCGCGTGACCCAAGGGCTGGCTTTTACCTCGGACAGAGGATAAGCATTGCCATACAACGTGGCAATGCCGCCAGTCTTTTGGGCTCGCTTCCGGTGGACAGCGATGCGGACGAATTTTTTGACGCCTTATCTTAGTAAGGATATTTTATTTTAACTGTATATATTTAGTACTTTAATGCTGTACCTAGTTCATATCTAAATAATTATAAACAATAGGTACCAGAAAAAAAAATATAGTGTAAAAAAAAACAAGTAAAAATCAGGCCAAGTGCGAGTCGGAATCGCACACGAAAGGTTCCGTACCATGAACCTTAATTTTTATGATTTGTTGTTAAAGCGGCAATAGAAATACGCAATCTGTGAAAATTTCAACTGTCTACCTGTCACGGCTCTTAAGATACAGCCCGCTGACAAAAACACAGACGAACGGACAAACGGACAACAGAGGCTTAGTAATAGGGTTCTGTTGGTTACTCTTCGGGGACGGAACCCTGAAAATTATAATTTGTTTGGAACCCCTTGCGTGCAAGTACGACTCGCCCTTGGTCGTTTTATTTTCTATCCAAAAAACATCCCTACGACAGAAATACATAAAAGATAATAACAGTGGTTGTAATTCCAGAAGAAGCCATAATGAAAGTCTGCTCCTGAAAAGCTTAAGTGCTTAATTGGTCCAATCAGCCAGCAAATTGAGTTTGAACTCTCGACTCCTTACTCCCGAGGGACTTAACCTGACCTGCCTTTACCCGGCTCACCTCACCTTAAGCCTTTTGCCCTGCACTGATAACTATGACTTGGACAGATTGCTTACGTGGTGTATGATGTGATATATTAACCTTTGACCTTAGAAACAGCGATATTTTATCAGTGATAGCGATACTCAGAAATCCAAAGTAATTGAGAGATTTCGATAACGCGAGTCGATTCGTTTAGGACATTCTTACAAGCTTTTTATTTAACTTGCAATGTTTGTTAATTTGTTTAGGTAGAATCTGCGTACCGGAAGACGCAGCGTTGGAAGGCTTCCCACAAAGTGGACCGATGACTTGGTGACAGTAGCGGATAGCCGATGGAGGCAAGACGCACAGGACCGGTTGTTGTGGCGATACGCGCGGGGAGATCTGTGTCCAGCAGTGGACGTCTTTCGGCTGACATGATGATGATGATGAGGTCAAATCTCGCACGCTGAATTGGAACCACTTCCTCTTATCCTACAGAGTCGAAATTTTACATATTAGTTCAGTTCCAATGACAATTAATGTTTATGATTACTATGACCTGATTCTCCATCTAGGGTTGGCTGCAGACGAAGCAACTTGAGGAGTTGCTTACCGCGTACCGTAAAAGTTAATTGTAACGGTTACAATTAACTTTTTTCGTTTTATCTTCATCATCATATCAGCCGAATGACGTCCACTGCTGGACATAGGCCTCGCCCAAGCGTCGCCACAACGACCGGTCCTGCGCATCTCGCATCCATCAGCTACCCGCGACCTTCACCAGGTCAACGGTCCAGCTTGTAGGACGCCTTCTAACGTTGCGTCTGCCGGTACGCAATCGCTACTCCAGAACTTTTCGGCCCCATCGACCATCTGTTCTGCGAGCAATGTGCCCTGCCCACTGCCACTTTAGTTTGGTGATCCTTCGGGCTATGTCGATAACCTTTGTTCTCTTGCTGATATCATCATTCCTGATTCGATCACGCAAGGAAACTCCAAGCATTGCCCGATCCATTGCCCTTTGAGTGACTTTAAGCCTTCTGATGAGGTCCATTGTGAGCGACCACATTTCAGTTAGGTGTTTTTTCGTTTAGTACGATAAAATATTTTAAAATTAAAAATCTTTTTGGACTATTAATTTAAGGCAATAATTGTCACTGATGGAATATCACTATGTACTTGACATTTTATTGTGATCACAAATTTTAATCGTCGTCTCAATATACTCTTTGTCGTAGCTAGCCTTAAAAGCACTGCAATCAAATAAAAAACAGATTCAGCACAAAAAACTTTCCATATCCACACTGCGTTGAAGAAACATTTTCGTATAAACACAAATACTGAGAAATTGCACAAATCCGCTTTACTTTAAGTATACATATATACATACAACCTAGTACCGTGGAATGCAAACACACTGCGCTGGTAGCACAAACGTGCTGCCTCGCTCCACGATGCAAATATCTCAGTTTGTTTAATTGCATGACAATTTAATGCTCAAAATTTGTACTGCTACCAGTATCTACGTATGTAGGTATATCATATCCATACTAATATAAATGCAGCTGTCATGTAACCTCTTCATCAACCTCGGTAGACTGGTAGAGAATGCCTAAGGCATTAGGGTGCTTGAAGAAAAAAAAACCGGCTAAGTGCGAGTTGGACTCGCCCACCGAGGATTCCGTACTAAGTAGCTACAAATCACTCCTGTGGGCGCAATAGCCGTCGCGACTCAACAACAATTTAATAGTTTTATTGTAAAAAGCCGTGTTTTTGGTCGATCGGGGGCCATAGGATATTAAACACTGCGTGTTTTAAAAAAAAAAGAAGCGTAAACCCCGTGATTTGGCATGGCATGCGGGGATGCCATTATGCGTCAATTTCAGTTGACGCCCCATGGCACGATTCCATGCCAAAGTTATACCACCGGTTAAATAAAGATATTTTTAAGGGCTGCGAACAAAAAACTGAACCCTTATAGGATCACTCTTATAGGAACAAAAAGCGGAACCCTTATAGGATCGTCTGTCTGTCCGTCTGTCACAGCCAGTTTTCTCCGGATCCACTGGACCGATTTGGTACACATATGGACTTCTGTGACCCAAACATGGACGCGTTACGTAAATTATTAAATTTTTAGTATGGGGGTGACTTTTGGGGGTGAAACTAGAAAATTTAAAAAAAAGTTTTTTGAACAATATCGTGTGACATATCAAATGAAAGGACTTACTGTGAGGGTTTTAATTATGTTTCATAATTTTAAAATAATTGGTTTTGAAGTTATTCAAGAAATTAGACGAAAAATGACCATTCCCCACGTTATCTCCGAAACTACTGAGCCTAAAATTTTGAATAAAATGGAGATAATAGATCTTTATCTAAAGATTACAGGAAAACTTATAAGAAGTCTATAATGTTGAAAAAACAAGTTAAAAAAAAATACGTTCGGAACCCTTTGCACGCGAGTCCGACGTGCATTTTTTATGATTTAATTACAAATGTATGTGATTTCAGACTTTTCCCTAAACAAGTAGTACAAGACGGTATTGTTTGCCAAATTTCATAGTTCTAAGTCGGCGGGAAATACCCTATTAATTTTGATTTCATTGATTGTGTCGAAATATACGTTTTTTGTAGCATAAACGACCGTAACTTATTTTTACGTTTACTTAGAAGTCTCATTTTTTCACAGTTTCAAGGAGCTGTAGAATTAAGTATATGGTTTCAATTTCAACTCGATACCTCCACGCGTTCCCAAGATCTTCGAGAGTCTTGACAGACAGACGGACGGACAACAAAGTGATAAGGGTTCCGTTTTTTCCTGTTAAGGTACGGCACCCTAAAAAAATATAAATATGTAAATGCGAAAGTGACTCTATCTGTCTGTCTTTTACATGTTCACCCTTCATTATCATCTTCCTGCCCTAATCCCACGATACATGGGGCGCAACGGGTTTTTTTCTTCTTGTCTTATCAGCCGTCACGCTATCACTAACTCCCTTTTCTTTCATATCACTCCTCACACAATTCATCCATCTTTTCTTTTCTTTGGCCTCCGTCTCCCTCGTCGTCGTCTCATCCACATTTATGTCTATAACTCTTTAATAGTTATAACATTTCCACCATTAAACCGGTAACTAAATGTTGGTGAATCTTGGTATGGACAGATTGGACCTTGATAAAGAATGTAGGATACTTTTCTACCCGAGAGTAGGTACGTTCCAAAGAAACATTCTCTTATATCATGGTACGTTCCCTTGGTATAATAAAACACTTTTCAGACAGGCGAAGCTGCGGGTAGAAACTAATCAATCCTAATATATAAAACTCTTGAGACTTTTTTTTAAGACTGACAGACAACGCACAGCCGAAACTACTGGTCGCAGGAAGCTGAAAATTGGCATAGTGATTTCCTCCGGCCGATCTTCGTTCCCAAGGAACCTATCCTTGAGGACGAGGATCGGCCGGAGGACACGGTGGAACATACGGTGGAGGTCTGCCCTGCTTTTTTTTATTTGTGATGGATTTGCTCTTAACTCTAGTCTCGGTCAGAGATGACAGAGCACCGTCGTGTCCTCGTGATGCTAGCAAAGGAGGAAGCCGAACGCGTGCAAGAGAGGGAAACCGCAAGCCCCAGCTGCCGCAACAGAAGAAGACGCCCCGCAAAAGAAGCAGAAGAAGGAGCGGTTCTGCGGACGGCGAGCGTTGGGTGGCTCGCCATCCAATCAGGACCAGGCCCGGGTCGACTGCGCGCTGTGTTCCACGCGCGCCTCAAAGAGGTGTCAGCAAAGTAGACGGGGCCCGCTAGGGCCGGTGCCAGCCAGGTTTGTGGAATTTGTTCGAAAGAGTTACCGCGGTCCTGGAACGCAAAGGGCATTAGGAGGAACACGGATGGGTTTTAATCAGTAAAAGTCTGACACTGCCTTCTGTTCCGCCCAGAGCGGGAGGAGTCATTTGATGATATCCCATTCATAAAAAAAGGTTCCTTAAGGAGTGTAGGGGAGCACTAACCGAGGATTTCCCTTCCTACGGGAACGGGAAAAGCTGGATGTGCGCGCACCATGACTCGGGTAAAAGCTAGTTGTCTATATTACCCATCTAGTACTATAACATTTCCACATAAGTAAGGTTAACAGCTGATTAAATACAAATTGCACTTGTATAAACAACCACGTGAAGAATATTTCTATGGGCTGCCTATATGAACAAAAATGTAATATGATATTAAAAACCTTGTCAGGAGATTTCACTATGCTCTGGTTTAAGTATAATATGATAAAATTTTGCCATTTTTATAATGAGCCTGTACTGCAAAGGCAGATAATTTTGTCAATACTTTTCCGGAGTCAATCTGCCAAGCCGATTCCCAACCACACAGTTGGTGTCTGAATAACAACATTTTACATGGAGCGACTGCCTATATGATGTCCAAGTGCCCATAACTTAAAACCTAGAACTTTTTCAGTTCTAGGTTTTAAGTTATGGACCTAGTTCTAGCCGATAACGAAGCAGTAATGCTAGCGAAGGAGGAGGCCGAACGTGTGAGAGAGATGGAAATCTCACGTTCCAGCCGCCGTAACAGAAGAAGTCGCCCCAGGCGTCGGAAGTCGCAGGGCGATTCCCGGCCACCTTGGACGCGGGCCTGCGGACGGCAAGCTTTGGGTGGCTCGCTGTCCGATCAGAACCAGGCCCGGGTCGACGGCGTGTTGTGTTCCACGCGCGCCTCAAAGAGATGTCACCATAGAAGAAGGAGTCCGCTAGGGCCAGTGCCTGCCAGGGTTGCGGAATTTGTTTGAAAGGGAACTTGCCCTGGAACGCAAAGGGCACTAGGAGGAACACGGATGGGTTTTAGTCAGTAAGAGTCTGACACTCCCTTCCGCTTCGCCCAGAGCGGGAGGAGTCATTTGATGATTTCCCATCCTTAAAAAAAAGCCGATGATACATAGGATACACTTAAGTTAAACCACCGGTGTGCGGCTACACCTAGTTGTAGCCGCTATGATGAAGGCTAAACCTAGTTCTAACCGAAGATAAGTAGGATACATCTTAAATATTTGGTCTAAGTACAGCTAATTGTTCCGAAAAGAGAACAAATTCCTTTCCGATTATCTCTTGAGGAGAAGAGTCAATTACGTGGCATTATACGTGGCATGTGTGCAATATAATGTAGAATGTAACTCCTTAAACTTTTAGAATCGCCATATCTTCGGAATGGTGAAGCTTAGGGAAAAAGAAAACACCATTTTTGTAGCTAATTTTATAATCTACAATTTTTGTCTGAGCTATATTTTTGATAAAACTTATCGTTTGCGAAAAATCCAAAAAACCAAAAATGTTGACCTTTGACCTTGAATAACTTTTTTAGCACACATGAGATGAATGGGAACTTTTGGCAATTTATTTCTACTAGTTTACCTAAGGTCTCTACCAAAATTCAGCTCTGTCGGAGTTTTTGTTATTGATCACAATTTCTTGTCTAATTTGACCGGACTGCTAGTTGTAATCAGCTAAAACTAGGTGTAGCCGCACTTCGGCTATTAGCCGTAACATATACATATATGTTTATTCGATATTGGTAATAATACTGGTATTCAGCTGAATCCGATTTGACTGGAAGCCAACCCCAATATAGTTGGGAAAAGGCTAGGCAGATGATGATGATATGTTTATTCGATATTATCATAGAACAAATGAACTAAAGAGTCAAGGATCTGGGATCTAGTTCACGTGGAACATCTATGGGAGAGCTCTCTCTAACAAACTGCCCGTCTATGTTGAGAACATCAAACCGAAAAAGGCTTTGTTGAAATGATAACGAAGTGAGCTGTCAATCCATGTTATCAAGGTGGAATGACAGTAGTGCAAATCTATAAACATGTCGAAGCGAAAACTTGGGTGAAGTGATCACGAAGTGAGCTGTCATTCCATCTTGATTAGGTACTTGGATTGACCGCTTTTATATTTGTGATCACTGAGATGTCGACAGAATGAGTGATGTGATGCTGATGAGTGAGTTATCACGGTTTCACGGTTCGCGTACGAACTAACCGGTCGATTTTGTAAACGTCTTTACAGAATCGACCGGTTAGTTCGTACGCGAACTACACAGGACTAGAACAAACTCAGTAACTACGTCTCCCGACGATGCAAATATCTGGTCGGTTTAATTACACCGCGGTGGGATGTTTGGTAATTATCGCGTGATTTAGTAAGGTCGTATCCACGAGGTGGGCTGTGTTTTGGGTATGGGTAGACCGCAGAGAGTGCCGCTCTGGGTAGCGGGTGAGGTATTGTTGTTATAGGTGGCAACACTATTGTGTAAGTCTAGTGGAATTACGAACAGAGGGAAGGTTAAATGCATTTTAGTCTTAAAGAAAACTTGAGTAGTTTTTTTTTCCTGAACCTACGTTATTCCATTGGTGGGTAAAGGCCGTCCACATCTGCACATCTCCCGCAAACGTCGTCAAGTCATCACTCGCAAGGATGGCGCTCATTTCATTACTTTTCAACTATGCTATAAGTTTTGGCTTACCAATTGGAAGGAAATCTTCCCACAAAACCAATGAAAATCAGCTTCCTTAGAAAAATTAAATAACGATGACCTGCCAATGGGCAATCGTAGTGTGAGATGCTCTTAGACACGATTTGTCGATGATTTGAAGAAGGTCCAAAACCAGGATGGATGGTGCTCTTTGGGAATGCTTACGTCCAGCAGTGGGCGGCAATTGGCTGATATGATGACCTGCTAAAAGTCGAAAAGTACACTCACTACTAATACTTCCTTATTGTTCATCGTCAATTCTTAGGCCTCGTTTCTTCCTGCAACCAAAGTTGATTTACATTGCGGGGTACGTGCGAGCGATTGATCACAATATACCTCAGTGGCACGCAATGTAACGCAAATTGCTTGTAGAAAGTAGAAACCCGATCTTAGAACTTCGACCTCCTCTACAATAAACCTTTATAATTCAATCGTACACCTCATACATTCAAACACGTAACCATGAAATCAACACGGAAAAACCTTTACACAGTACAAACCTACACAGATTTAAAGGTAATCCAATCACTGGATACGCCCCGGACGGGCAAGGATACTCAAATAGAAACGTACATAGCAATCAGCTTTGTGAATGGGCCGGTTCATAAAACGGCTTTCCACCTAACCCTATCTAGGTCAGACGGTTTCGGATCGTAGTTCCACGTTGCAGGCGGTTTTAGAATTTTTTAAGTGAATAGTTTTTGGCTATATAGTTCTAAAATTGGTTTTGGTTACATTGAAGAGTTTTTTATGGATTGGTTAGCTTGTTATAATAATCCCGACTGAATTTCGGTTACGGTGGCCAATCTTAACGGAGATTAACCATGCAAGCAGAGATATAGAGTACAAAAGTGATCACTCTCATAGTTCGATTGACATGACGTGATGTAACGTGACCAGGGAGAGATCAGGCGCAGGAAAAACGGCTTAATTTGTTTGCCAAAGCTCCCCCCCCCCCTGACTAAACTCCAGGCTGCTTTTGCCCAAGTACCCAGTAAAAACTGCCCAGTACCTACTCCACTTTTGCTAGAGTAACAGCCCAGGACCTCAGCAGTTGCATTGATATACTAACAATTTTGAGCTTTTTCAATGACTCTTCCACCGTACATAAATACATCTGTACTCAACAAACGGAGCTACCTTTCGTGTAACAACAATCATATTATTAACAAAATAACGCTACGCCAGCACACAAACACGCTGGGGAGTATTGACACACGGGCAAGTTGTAACACGCTACGTGCAGCGTGTTTGTTCTGCCTACGACTCTTGACGATGCAAATATCTGGTTTGTTTAGTTACAACCGTATTTGGCGTCGTTTGGTAGTCGAATTTACAGCAGTTTGACAATACGGAAAGGTTCTGTTAGAGAACTAAACAACTAAGGCTAAAATAGGAGGTACCTTAGTTTATATTCCCTTTTATTTGTATTGTTCTAAACGTCATTTTGATCCGATGCAAAATTTTAAGTACCTATGGGGTCACTTTTGGGGGAAATACAATCAGTAAAAAAACGAACCAGCGAGTACCACAAACACACCATATCGCAGCGACAAAAAGTGGTTAAGAAGTGGTTACGTGTGAATCGCTGCAGCTTCTTGCAGTTGCGTTCTGGTAATTTGTGGTTTTATTCTTTTACTATTGATAGGCATACGTTTAAACCTGCCTGGTGAAGGTCGCGGGTAGCCGATGGATGCGAGACGCACAGGACCGGTCGTTGGGGGCTATGCCCAGCAGTGGACGTCTTTCGGCTGATATGATGATGATGATGAGGCACGTTTGACCACTATCTCACCTGATGGTAAGCGATGATGCTGTCGAAGATGGCGCTCGCTAGCGTGGTTGCATTGTCGCTAGTAGTTGTGTTGTGGTTATGATATGGCTAGTGTTTGCGGACAGGCAGATCGACTCGGTGCACGGTACCGTCGTGTCGACACAACATTATGTTTATTACGTGGTTGACCGCTAGAGCGCTTTGTCGCTGGTGGGTGCGTTTGTGATGTGGTTGAGATCGCACACACGGTTGAATTTGGAGACAAAAAGTGGTCCGTGTGAATTAAACTATTTATTTTCATACAAACTAGTGCCCGCCCATGTGTTGCGGTTGTGATGTAGCTGTGGTACGTGTGAAATAAGCCTTTAAAAGATCATAAATAAAACAAATATTTTCAAAAAAGTGATATTTCCATTATCTTCCTGACATGAATTGACTGATAAAAATCTAATTTTTGGGAGGAAAGCTCCCAAATATTACAAAATAAGTCTTCCTGTTGCCATCTCAGGCATCAAAACCTTCCTTCTCATTGGCCTTTCACTCCCATAAAACTAGGATCACATCACAACCACGAAGTGCGCAATAAATAAAATAAATTGAACACGGACTCGATACATAAACATCTATGTATATAAAATTATTCATTGCCAGTCAGGTGGACTGTACCAGGTTCTCATGTTTTATTCGCAAGTCTTGTTATTCTGCGGACTTGTATCGGGTTTGGCGATAAATTCGATATGCTTGGGGTAATGTTTTAGCGTTTACACCGTACTGTAACACGTTATAAATACTGATCAAGCACACGGCTGGAGTTATAAAGAAAGAAAGAAAGAAAAATGTTTATTTGGGACTCGCACAAGACAGACAGATGTAAAATTAATTAAAACTAGTCTATTACTTAATCAATAATAAATTTTGTTTTTGCGAGGCCAAAAAGGTCCCTATCTCAGCATAGGCTGCGAAATTTAAAAATAAATAACACAGCGCTGGTTTTATGATAGGGCCTATGATGCCACGGCGGACGCAGTTACGTAGCACATACTAAATATTATAACATACTAGCTTTTGCCCGCAACTTCGTACACGCATATCCCGTTTTTTCCCGTTCCAAAAAACTATCCTATCTTTTAAGTTGGATCAAATAACAGATAGTTCAGTAGTTTCATCAAAATCGGTTCAGTAGTTTACGAGTCCATCGCGGACAAACATCGTGACACGTGATTTATATAATATAATAAATATTATAACACACTAGCTTTTGCCCGCAACTTCGTACACGCATATCCCGTTTTTTCCCGTTCCAAAAAACTATCCTATCTTTTAAGTTGGATCAAATAACAGATAGTTCAGTAGTTTCATCAAAATCGGTTCAGTAGTTTACGAGTCCATCGCGGACAAACATCGTGACACGTGATTTATATAATATATAAGATAAGATAAGATTATAAATTTAACATTTAATTATTTAAAAAAAAAAATTATTTAATTATTTTAACATTTATTTTTCAATTCTCGAAGTTTTAAAGAGCACATGCATTCGTATCGCAATCGTAAAATGTCAAACACAACAATTATTTTAGGGTAGGTAAAGCCCTGAAGGTGGCGATGATTTTTTTATCGTCTATCCTATGATGTGGTGTCGTTGGATATGTCGTTTAAAAATATTGGGGGTGTGCGAAAACCATTTTTCCATTCAATTATCCGTTTGCGAAACATTAAGCTTTAAAGTACTAATTTTTGTTAGAGTCAAGTGTCCCCCCCCCGCCAGCTAAATGGTTGTTTTTGAAGACGTGACAAAAAGTATAACTATCACAGCCAAATAGGCTTTACAAGTTAACGAGTAATAGTCGAACAAACCATAAAATGTTACGGTTGTGACGTGCAACTACGGAACCCTAAACTGCGCGACACACACTTGGTCGGTTTAATAAGTCTTCATTTTGGATGTTTCAACAATCGTTACCGCTACACCATTGATATATAAAAACCCAAGATACACACTCAGCGTCTCAAAAACGTCCGCATAAAACAAGCGCACAATTTAAAATTGTGCGCTAGTTACAAACAGTCTCGCATCGCTCGCCATGCTTTGTAAAAACAACTTTAAGCGATCCGTGTAAGGTTGAATTTGCCAAAAAATTGTTAACAGTATAACTACACACAACTCACACATGACACTTGATACATGTCAGTTTTTGACGACAGTTTCGAGTGTTGCATTTGTTCGAGACTGTGCATCTTGGGTTTTTTATATATCAATGCGCTACACTGATAAAGTGTCTCTTTGCCTATTACCTTCATTTGTTTTCGAAGGTCAAATTTCACAGTCAAAAATCACTCGTACTTGGCCGGTTGATATCTATTTATTCAATCTTTTTCTCTCGCTGTATCCTAGATTCTATACGAAGTTTGCATCATCCATGCCGTAATATTTCACAACAAACGACAAAGTACAAATTTATATCTACCATTCCGAAATAGTTCACAATTTTGCGCGAAATAAATTCATTTCTGCTTCAGAAATGCCAGTAGTTATCCATCTATTTCTGGCTTGTCGATACATGTATCCATTCGTCATAATAACTGCCAACTGAAAAGTATTTCAGCCTCAGGGGAATAACATCAAGACACAAATATCTTGATATACGAAATTCCTTTTGCGTCTAATAATAGATACATCTTTTCTCGTTTCAGTTGACTAATGGATCGTGTCCTTTGATGGGTGTCGTGACTTTCTGGAATGTTTAAGGCCTGCGCAGACGAAAGATTTTGGTCCGCAGAGGACAAAAATCCCTGAATCGTGAATTAAATGTCCACCAAGAACTTTCCACGGACTCAACGCACACGGTGTGCCATCATTTGTTGCGTCACTCTCACGCGGACTAAAGTTCGTTGTGTGCGTTGCTGCGCCTAATCACGTTAATCTATACTAATTTATAAAACTGAAGAGTTTTTTTGCTTGAACGCGCTAATCTCAGGAACTACTGGTCCGATCTGAAAAAATCTTTCAGTGTTGGATAGCCCATTTATCGAGGAAGGCTATAGGCTATATATATCACGCTAAGACCAATAGGAGCAGAGCAGACGAAGTTGCGCGGGTCAACTAGTTCTATATATTCGGGGACACCCCGTACTTTTTGTCTAGTCCGGTCTATCGATGTCCTCGGTTCTACGCGTTACTTTTAATCCATTGTGTGTGTTATTCAATGCAGTAGTAAGGAATCTATTTTGAAGGACGAAAGTAAGCAGTAGATTGTCCTTCGTTTGCGCAGGCCTTTAGGGTCTATCAAGATAGGATGTGACATGTTACTTAAAGATTGTCACATGTGAGGGGAGAGCTCGGCGGGGTTGTCGAGCAAAAGACGCTGATTTCAAAGTTCATATCCCTGGGGGCTGATGCACTGTTGACGTTAAACCAATCATTAGAACGGTAGTACTCAACCAACGACGATAAATAAACGTATTGATAAATAAACTTATTTATCAAATCGTTCGATGTGATTTTAAACACATAGTTGACTTTGACGAACAAAATGCATGTGGCACCGAACCGACCGAACTATCCATGGCCACAAAGTAAAAATAGGTATTATTTAATAATGCTGCTGATGTTACTTTGCCTCTAAAAGACGGTTCGTCCGAAACACCACTCAAAAATATGAATAACTAGCTTCTGCCAGCGGCTTCGCCCGCGTTTTCCCTAGGGAACATACTCCCGGGATAAAAAGTAGCCTTTGTCCTTTCTCAGGCTCTAGACTATCTGTGTACCAAACTTTATTTAAATCGGTTCAGTAGTTTTGGCGTGAAAGCGCGTCAGACAGACCGACAGAGTTACTTTCGCATTTATAATTTCAGTAAGGATAAAGTAAGGATAAGGATAATGAAATTCCAGTTTGGACCAGTTCGGACGAACCTCAGTGGCCGAAACGCCTACTAAGCCACTCAAAGTAACTTCGGTGTGATGGGCAGTCAATTTGACTTGTAGAAAAATCTCCACCGAGATCCCTTAGTTCGAAGGACGTCGCCAGGGAATAGAGGCAATCTCACTATTAATTAGATTCTGCGGCATCCAATAACATTTTGTATTGAAACAATAATTAATTTCACTGTTTGTCCACAGTAATTATTATTTCTGTTAGTCAAATAGAAATGGAATGTAGTTCGTAATTAATTCCCGTTGTTTGTTTAGTCAGATAATTATTTCATACATTTTCATATGGGGATGAATTAAAGGCTACTCACAAAAGATCTATGGTAGATGTTAAATTTTCTGTGAGGTGATCATCCAAACTAATATTATAAAGAGGAAAGATTTGATGTTTTGTTTGTTTGTTAGGATTTAACTAAAAAAGTACTGGACCGATTTAAAAAAAATCTTTCAATATTAGAATGCTACATTATCCTTGAGCAACATAGGCTATATTTATTAAAAGAAAAAATAAGGTATCCTTAACAAAATTGCAACGCGAAAGAAGTCGCGGGCGAAGTCATCATCATCATCATAACAGCCGAAGACGTCCACTGCTGGACATAGGCCCCAAAGGGCGGGGTTGCCATAATCGCCACGCTTGGCAGGCGGGTTGGCGATCGCAGTGTATGGTGTTGCGTTTTACAGAGAACGCTGCTGCCAATTCCCTGGTGAGTCCCTTAGTCGCCTCTTACGACACCCACGGGAAGTGATGGGATGGTATTATTCTTTAACGGCACCATACGGCACCAGCCGACACCATACGGCATAGTGCGGCGGGCGAAGTGCTAGTAGCTAAACAATAACAGCTGCACGGGTCGGTCTTTAATGTTAAGCAGCGCTTGCCGAGGTCAACCTTGGATGGGTTACCATTCATTACATACTGCGACTCCTCCGTCCATCAGAAACCAGGTTAAGCCATTATTCCTGGCTTTCATTTGTAGATCTTTGACATTAGCCCGAAGCCCGAAAGTCTGAAAACCAGTCTTCTAAATGGTAGCATGTTACTCAGTCACCTTTGACAGTCGTTACGGACAGTCAGAAGCCAAGAGGTATCTTTCGTATTAGTCAGTTACTGGGTAGTACATCATCATCATCATTTCAGCCGATAGACGTCCACTGCTGGGCATAGGCCTCCCCCAAGCGTCGCCACAACGACCGGTCCTGTGCGTCTCGCATCCATCGGCGTAGTACAATGTGATTCAAATAAGAATAGGATCGACTTAGCGCCATATTGTGACGTCATAGTTGTCAATTCCAACCAGTTACATAGGTAGCTTGAAGGGTGAGAATTCTTTGAAAACTGTACTTTTCAAGAAATATTTGACAGATAGAAGTCATTGACGTTCCTATTCTTATTTGAATCGCATTGTAGAGGTCATAATAGGCAGACGTTCCATGTAAAATACCGATGTTCAGTTACAACTGTTCAGAAAAAAAGAAAGTGTGAAAGTGAAAGTATGTAGCGTGTGCGTGTGTGTGTGTGTGTGTGTGTGTGAAGTGTGAAGTGTGTGTAGTGTGTGCCAACACTACAGTAATAGCTAATATTATGAACAAACAAAGCAGACAATTCTTTTACAGTAACGGTTCTCAGTGTGACAAAAGGAGTGCGTGAGCTCAGCAAATGTTGAGCAGTGTGCAGCACAGCGCTAGTCAGCGCTGATTTAAAGCCCGTCCCCTCTCGTTTAGACTGAAAACCAATCCTAACTTAAGTAGTTGTTGGAAAAAAGCTCGGCATTTTGATTGGTTTCCTTTAATGTAAACTAGCTTCTGCCAGCGGCTTCGCCCGCGTGTTCCCAAGGGAACATACTGCCGGGATAAAAAGTAGCCTATGTCCTTCCTCAGGCTCTAGACTATCTGTGTACCAAATTTTATTTAAATCGGTTCTGTAGTTTTGGCGTGAAAGCGCGACAGACAGTTACTTTCGCATTTATAATATAAGTAAGGATAAGTGATTTCCAAGATAAAATTGGAATAATAGAAATCGCATAGGTACTTATGAAATTGTAAAGGACATTCCAACTTTCTGAATTTCGTAGCCTCGTGTTTGAAAACGGGCAACGACCCGGAATACCCATTAGCTTGATTACATCTTGTAAATATCCAAGGACCCGGCGATGGGTCGTTATGTTGCTAACCTACCTAATAAAAATTCTTGAGAACCTTTTGTTAGGTATACGTTCATAGTTGTCAAGTTATCCTATTCAAAAAATAAACTAGCTTCTGCTCACGGCTTTGATCGCGTACCTACCTACTGAAAAGAACTGTTGGACTTACAAATTAAATCGGCAGCTGCATTCTTTATGCTAGCCCCATACAACATTCTCATTGATAAACATTTCGTACATTTTAACAGATGGTCGATGGGGCCGAAAATTTCTGGAGTGGCGACCGCGTACCGGAAGACGCAACGTTGAAAGGCCTTTCACAAGGTGGACCGATGACCTGGTGAAGGTCGCGGGTAGCTGATGGATGCGAGACGCGCAGGACCGGTCGTTGTAGCGACGCTTGGGGGAGGCCTATGTCCAGCAGTGGACGTCTTTAGGCTGATATGATGATGATGATGACATTTTAACAGGTGAGCACTGATTTACTATAACTTACAACTGGGACGAAAATTGTTTTATGAAAATTCATGTGCCAGGTTTCACCGCATCCATTCAGCAATTTACACACAAACGGCAAGACAAGGTTTCTCAAGCATTAATAATAGATAGTATGGGTGTAAAAGACAACATGTCTAAGCAGCTTAACGGATTTGGACAAATTTTGGCATTTGGGTAGCACATGATCAGGATGAAAACTTAGAATACTTCTTATCCCGACACTATAATATCCGGCCCGAGTCTTGAGCACACTCGCCATTGGTCGGTTTGACGACGACAGCTCTGAGGGTTCACGTTATTGGTTCACCAGTCAATGCTCATCGACTATTGCGCTTGCAAGCTTCGTTCGCCCACCGCACATTGGCGAGATCACCCTGCTGCATTCATCTGTGCTGACGACTCGTGCCGGCTACTATACCTACGTTCCCGTAGGGTAATTTTCGACATTGATGCAGACGAAGCCGCTAGAAAGAGCTAGTGTGCTATTATTTTCCAATGGATTCGATCCGCCTGGCCTTATTCCAACTATTTGAAGTCGACTTCCAGTCAACCTAGATGCAGCTGAGTGTCAGTATTTTTTTAAATCGACCTGTGAAGCTGTTATTACCACGAGCTGCTCTTCCTATATTCCACCATCAGCCGGCAGTCCACTGCTGAACACAGAACTCTCCTAGTGCACGCCATTCGACTCTATTTACGGCAACTCTCATCCAGCTGCTACCCTGCGAAGATCGTCGCTCCACCTATTTTTTTTTTTGACTGGTGGAAATCCTCATGGATGTCCTCCGCCTTGTGGCGGGCGGAGGGGTCTGTCAGACTCTTACTGACTAAAACCACCCCAGTGTTCATCTCTCACCTAGCCGCCACCTTGGTTCCGGATGAATGGGGGGCGACGGACGAAAGTCGTCGCTCCACCTAGTCTGAGGGCGTCCAACCTTTTGTTTGCCTGTTCGCGGTCTCCACTCAAGAACTCATCTACCCCAACGGTCATCGGTTCTACGACTAATATGGCCGGACCATTGCCACTTCAGCTTGCTTATTCCGTGATTTATGTCGTTACTATGCCTATTAATGGTATTACTAGAGAGATAACTTATGGATATCATAAGATGACATTAGGTGGTATTGGAAATAGACAAAACAACCATTTTTACCAGCATTTTCCATCACCTTTCGCTCCAAAATTCTACTACCTCAAGTAACCCTACCTTACTGTCTATATCTCCGTGCCCCTAAATATAGCGAGAGTATATTAACTACAATGTGCCGAGAATCAGAGCGCGCAAGATTTATAGTCGCCGCGCTAGCTACATTCAGTTCAGAGCTGTCCAGTGCTTCGTGCTAGTGCAGGGTAACTTACTGCTGTACAGAGAGAAAATTTAGTAAAGAATAGAGGGGTTTGTTGCTGTATAAAGTTTGGCAAAGCAGATAAAATAGAGTACTTAGTAGAAGGTTTTTAGCAAAAATATGAAGTAATTTTGACATTAACCCAAAAAAGCAGGCCAAGAGTCAAGTCGAGCTCACACGCAAAGGGTTCCGTAAGAATAATATTTTTTTATATTACATGAATCATATCACAACAACATGTTACTTTAATACCGTAGACTTCAATTATAATTTCCTGTCTATATGAAGAAGACACGGACGTCGGTAACAGCTGATTAGCTTGCTATACTTATGAGTTTTAAAATATAAACACAAAGTTTTTAAAAGACATTCATTGATAAAGGACTTGAACTTGATACAATAATTCACATATATTGTAGTACAGTGCCAGTGTAATTAAAACATTATTAATAACCAGAAAACCAAACCAAAATAAAACCAGTGCTCACCGCCTACCCGAAACCTTATACAAATAAAACTTAGTGCTTAAAACAAACATCCTAAAAGTGCAGCGGTGTACAGTGCAAGTTGGGTTGTGTTGAAAATCAAGCTCACTGAAAAATACAGGACCTTAAAGGTAACAAAGATAAAAAAAGACACGTATTGTTGAATGACCAACTCATTCAACAATACGTGTCATTTTTTTTTCTTTTTTTTTTACTTATCCTAGCGTTCATTAAAAGGATGAACACTACTTTTATTACAATCTAGCCTTTTATATAGACTAATAAGTTATTTAATTAAAACCTAAACTGTTAAATTGTCTTTACTAAGAATGTGCCCAATAGCACTTTTCTTATTGTCTCTATTAAGGCGTACATTAACGCCATCGTCATATAACGTAAATACGTGTCATTAACGCCATCTATGATTGCTCGGTGGTACTGAACTCTGTTTACACAGTAATATACGACTGTGAATCTAAATAAACTTTATAAACTATTACGAGCGTACATCGCAAAAATAAAGTCCACGAATATGGCGAAGTGTGGTGGTTGCGGTCAATTTATGTCTAGGGCTGAGGGTGTTCGCTGCACTAAATGCCCGGGATCGTATCATCCTAGTTGCATTGGCATTGCGTCAACAAAGGTTTCGCCTAACTGGTTGTGCCCTGATTGTAAGGCGAAGATTCCGAGAATGGCCCATCAGACGGCGTCATAGTAAACAGCCAGTCGAATGCCATTCAACCTTCTTCTAAGACTCAGTCTCCAGCAGTAAACCAGAGTGCAGTTGCTGAGCGGACTACTGAGGATCCAGTTCATCCAGTGATCATCCAGCACATTCAACCCCACTCCCCAATAACAACAGACACTCGAGAGCTCAACGTAGCTTCGTTGCTTTCGTGAGGAACTTAGTGCTATGAGAGTGGAGTTGCAACAGATTCGAGATGAAATGACGAGCTTAAAGGTTGATGTCGGGCTATGCAGGGAACGCATGAGTTTGGTTGAGGACAAGGAGCCATCATCTGCTGACCACCTTGAGGAGACTATAGCGGAGCTGAAATTACAGCTGAATGAAAGCGATCAGGATCTTCTGCTCAATCACGTCATAATAACAGGTATTCCGGAAACAAAGGATGAGAGCCCGTTGCACTTGGTGCATTTGGTCTCTTCAAAGCTGGGAATTTGCATTGACGAACGCGAAATAGTGAACGCAGAGCGTATTGGCATGGTGCGCCGTAACTTTACCGTGACCGACGCTGCGGACGCGACGTCGCAGGCGCGGCCGCGTGCACTCACTGTGCGACTATCGCGGCGCGCTGCCCGCGATCAACTTGTTACGAGCGGCGCGCGTGCGACGCGGCCTCACCACGGCGGACCTCGACTTGCGCGGGCCTACGAGACGGTTTTATTTGAACGAACGACTGACGGCGATTAACGGGAAGTTGTTTTAAAGCGCGTGAGGCTGGGCAGAGGCATAAGTATAAGTACGTGTGGACCAAAGACGGCCGCATATATGTGAAGAAAGAGGATGGTGGTGATCCGAATTTTTGGAACAGAGTCAATTTGAAAGAACTGTTTAATTTAAAAATAGTTTTTAAATTTCGCGTTCGAGGTTCCGCACTTTACAATGTTTGTTTTCTATCCTTATCTGTTATTGTCCTTTTCTTTATAATGAGTTTTGTGTTTTCCGGGCTGCAGCAAGCCCAGCCTAAAGGGTGCATTGTTTTGGTTGGCATTTTCCATAGTGGCACAAGTATTTTGGTACCCATCTTCCATTGTTACAATGTTTTATTTTATTCACCCATTTGTAATGTTATTTATTTCCCATGTTCCATTTCTTATATACCTACAGTTACACTTAAAATTGACATACTTATGATATTATTTACAATTACACTTAAAATTGACGCAATTATGATATTATTTTATGACATTTTAATCGCATGTGTGCCTATTCTGACATTGTTTTGCCTTTTTCATGGAGTTACATTAAAATGAGTAAATTTTATTACTACGACAATCCGTGTACTATTTGCTACCTAATCAAACGACAGTGTTTTATGTATATCATTGCGCTGTTTGGTGACAATAATCCACTATAATGAGTACAAAGTATTTTAAAATTGGATTGCTCAACCCTGGCTCATTAGGCACTAATCATCACGATTTTATCATTGCATTGGAGCATCATGATGTCAGTATAATGGCAATAAATGAGACTTGGCTTAAAGCGGGTGAGGAGGGGCGCGCACCCGCCGTGCCCGGGTACCGGCTGCAGCACGTGTCGCGGCCGGTGAGCGTGCGCGGCGGCCGCGGCGGGGGCGTTGGGTTTTACGTCAAGCACAAGATAAAGGTGCGTGCCCATGCGCACCCGGTTGACCCTCTCCATGAGGCGGTTGAACAAATGTGGCTAGTTCTGACCACAAATGGTGTCAGAATCGGTATCGGCACTGCGTATAGACCGCCATAGATGGATGTTGACTTATTTCTGGACGCACTTACTTGTTCAATAAATTCGTTAACTTCTTGCTCGCACACTATTCTCTTGGGTGACTTTAATATTAATTGTCTGAATAAAACAGACACTAAAACTAACAAACTGAATATTTTTCTTCAAAGTCTCGACCTAAGTCAGCTAGTGCAATCTGCAACACATTTTACTTCCACTAGCGAGACTCTTATAGACCTAGTGTGCACTGATGCGAAGGCGCGCGACATTGAGGTGGACTGGATTAGTGCGCTTGGTGCGCATGCTTTTGTAACTGCTGTTTTTCATTGTAAAAAGGATAAAATATCGCCAATTGGTGTCACACATAGAAATTTGAAACACATACCATTGGACAAGTTTAAGGAGGACATGGTCTCTGTGGACTGGCTTGCGACAGAAGTGACAGGTGACGTAAACACTATGGTGGCACAGCTTAACTCTAATATCACCGCGCTTTTTGATAAATATGCTCCACGTAGGATTCAAATTATTAGGGAAAGATCATATTCATGGATAACGGATAACATCAAACTTATGATGAGACTGCGCAATCAGGCACACATACGATATAGAAACTCCGTTTCAGAGAGTAAAATGTTATATTACAAGGAGCTTAAAAGATTAGTTAGTAAGTCCTTATACTATGAAAAAGTGGCATATTTTAAACATAATATTAATGGTAAGATACGCCATCCCAAAATTTTGTGGAAAAATCTAAAGTCAACCTTGTTAGCCTTTGAAGGTATGTCTGAGTTGCCCTCCCATTTTAATGACCCTGATTCAATTAATTCCCACTTCTTAAATGTTCCTGGTGATAGTGCGGCGACACCAGCATCATGTTTGACTTACTATGAGTCGAATAGATTTAATGGGGGTATTTTTTCTATTAATACTGTAGACCAATCAGAAATTATTAAATTTTTATCAAAATGTAAATCAAACGCGGAAGGTTTTGACCACATTACACTTGACATGTTTTTTATGACCATCCCACATACCTTAGATATCTTGACCTCTATTATTAACTGCTCAATCTCTACATCGACCTTTCCTGACTTGTGGAAAATTGCAGTGGTGCCTCCTATACCTAAAGTCGTGAACCCAAGCACTATAACAGACTTACGGCCCATAAGTATTTTACCCTACTTGTCTAAAGTGCTAGAAAAAGTAGTAAATGCCCAATTATCTACATACCTTGAGCAAAATAATATCCTACCAGAGGCGCAATCAGGTTTCAGGAAGGGTCGTAGCACTGCGACGGCTCTGTTACATGTTACGGACAATATATTATCGGCTCAGGATGAAGGATGTTGTACCCTGTTAGTTTTACTGGACTTTTCGCGGGCATTTGATGCTATTAATTTGTCTCTTTTACTATCCAATATGACGTATTATGGTTTTGACGCCCCTTGGGTTGCTTGGTTCAACAGCTATCTTAGTAATCGTAAACAGCTTTTTGAAATTCAAGGTGCCAATGGATCCAGAAATTTATCAACTATGACTCCAGTGCTAAAGGATGTTCCACAGGGATCTATACTGGGTCCTCCTTTATTTATTTTGTATACTGCAGATGTTGTTAATGTTATCAAAAATTCCAAATTTCATATTTATGCAGACGACATACAACCTTTCTTTTAAGCCTGAAAACTATGAAACCGCAGTCAAGTTAGTAAATGAGGACCTGGACAGGATCGTGGACTGGTCGAGACAAAATTCCGTATTACTCAACCCTGCCAAAACTAAATTTATGCTTTTCGGTTCAAAGGGTCAACTAAATAAAATGGATTCCAATCTTGCAACCGTAGTAGTGATGGGTCGATGTATTGATCGTGTTGATGAAGCAAGAAATCTGGGTTTGATCATGGATCGAGAATTACGGTTTGAGGCCCATATTTCAAGCTGTGTGAGAAATTGCTTCTACCGTCTGAAAATTTTGTTTAAAATGCGCCCATTTTTAAGCGAAGACCTTCGTGTACAGCTAGTGGAAAGTCTGGTACTATCCAAGTTAAATTATGCCGATACCGTCGTAGGGCCTCGACTTCTGGCACGTACCGAACGACTAATACAAAGGGTTCAAAATGCTTGCGCGCGGTTTTGTTTCAACGTACCACCAAGGAGCCACATTACACCATTTCTAAACAGGCGTTGTATTTCAAAAATGAAATCACGTCGGAAGTTGCACTTGGCCTGTTTCCTTTTCGGCGTCATCAAGTATAAATGTCCCTCATACCTGTACTCGAAGCTTGCCTGGGTAAATAGTCACCGTGAGCGCAAGGCCAGGCGTTGTGCTCAGCAGCTGGCTACCCCGCATCACCGTACTGCAGCCTTCCGAGGAAGCTTTCGTTACGCGGCCTCCAAATGTTGGAATAACATTCCCCCACCCATAAGGGACCTAAAGGACATTGGTATATTTAAGGCTAGACTTAAGGCATTTATTTTGAATGCACAAATCGACTTTAATGACGTTAACATTGATAAATCGTTTATTTAATCCTTTTATTTTAAATCTAATCATTAATAAACGATTTGAGATTTGAATCTAATAATATATTAAAATAAACAGATATAATAATAGTTCACAATTTTAAGTATATTTTATTTTAGTGCAGAAACTGACCTCATGTTGGGCTGGAGGTGATGTGGTATGTCCCTGGGAACCACAAGGCTTCGAACACTATTCATTACATATTAGTCTTTTTTTCTATTCTTAATTTACTGGCACACAGGGATATGCTAAAGAAACGTCTGTATTTTAATCACTCGGTTTTTATTTATTATTTATTAAAATGGTGGCGGCTGCTCCCCGCACCGAGCGGCCCGCGTCATTTTTCAATGTAGATTCGAAGGTACTTTAAAATTTTCTCAGACAGTGTAGCATGCATAAAAAAACATTATTTTGCAATATTGATTTACTCTCACAAACTCAAAAACATTATTTAATTATTACCTACTTATTATAACAAGTATTTATCTATTTTATTTTGCCCGCGTCCGTGTGTCACTGCGGGGTGCCAACTGAAAACCAGCGCTGGGCGTCTGACGCCCAGCAAATGCTGAGATGGTAACCCTTTCGGTATGGCAACGCTCAGCACAATTACTCTGTATCGTTTTCGTTTTGTATTATTGTTCTTTTGTTTTCTATAATGTGTTTGTTGCTGTGTGTTTTGTCTGTGTCGAATAAATATTTTCTATTCTATTCTATAAGAACTATTATATTAATTAACAGATTTCTTTTTTCGAAATTTTAGACCCAGTTGTTTTAGTGATAACGAGCAACAGTTATTTTTCGTCAATTTTCTTTACTTAAGTACTTTAAAATATATATATTTTTTTTTTGTCTTTTGACATGTCCCAAGGCACAGTTTAAAAGACTTTTTATTTTTTAATCATTACATTTATTACTAGCTTCTGTAAAACTTAATACTAAAATTAGTACTAAAAAGTACCCCATATGCTATTCCAGACTATGATCTATCTCTGCGCCAAATTTCATGAAGGTTCTTTCAGCTGTTCTGACGTTAGAGTAACAAACATTCATCCATCCATTATAATATTAACATAGTGGGAAGTAGGATTAGTATTACACATTGATTGTCCGTGTTTTGGTCACAGATTTATAATTGTACCTCCACTATATCGGGCCGGCAGATTCGGAGCAAATTAGCTGTGGCAGACGGACAGACACACGAGTGATCATTCGTAAAACGGAAGTTAATAAGTATTTCATTTTGTAAATTAAAAAATCGCATGCATATTCCCTACTAAAATCTAATAAAATATTAAATAACACCAGTAGGGAATATGCATGCGATTTTTTAATTTACAAAATGAAATACTTATTAACTCTAATAAACAATTATGAAATTATTTTTAAACGCCTTCATCAGCGATGAAGTTATGAAGCTTCAAAGTTTGACGTCAAATTTCTTTTCGCCTATACAGCTGCCATAGAAAACAGCGTTTTCGCGAGAGGGGCAATTTTGATTCTATTTGCACTGTTAGTATTATATTTGTGTATATTTTTAGATAAACTATATAGATAATAAATATTTTTTCCTGCATATTCCCTACTAGTGGTTTCTAAAGCAAAAATATCAGGAATAATAAAATGCAAAAACTTCTCTCCGGCGGGGAATCGAACCCCGGTCTCCCGCGTGACAGGCGGGGATACTTACCACTATACTACCGAAGACTTGCTGTGTAAGATGAAATGTTTGTATCAACCATGTGTTACAGCTGTTAACAAATACATATTGCTGCCATATTTAAACTCACAAGTACCTGGATTCTGACCGAGATGTGCTCGGTTTTTTTTTACGTTTTCTAACAATGAAACCTAGCTAGATCGATTTATCGCTCCCGAAACCCCTTGCATACCAAATTTCATGAAAACCGTTGGAGCCATTTCCGAGATTCAGATTATATATATTATTATATTAACTTTTGCCCGCGACTTCGTACGCGCATCTCCCGTTTTTCCCGTTCCCGTAGGAATTTCGGGAAATCCACTCTTAGTGCTCCCCTACACTCCCCAAGGGACCTAATGGCTCAATTTCAGCTTTCTACGACCAGTAGTTTCTGCTGTGCGTTGTCTGTCAGTCACTCAGTAACTCAAAGATTCTCAGAACTCAACTCAGAAGATTATTTGGTACAAGTACCTATTATTTATGAGAAATACATATTTGACAGGTGGTAATCAAAAATCCCTTACAATTTCGAAACATCACTTCTTGCGCAATTGTTTCACTATAGGTCATGGTCTTAAATTCTATTTTTATAATTTGTTATTTCATCAATATAATAATACGGTTCCTGTGATACAACCCGCTAACAGACAGGTGGACATCGGGTACGAAATAACGGAACCGAAAGAAATAAACATATTATTAAGCCGAAAAACCGACCCCAGAAAATGATGACGAATTAAAATTATGGTTGTTATCTATGGCCCTAGTGCAGGTTTTTACCGTTCTCGATCGCGTTACTAGTTCGCCTAACTTCAATTTGTATTGAAATTGAATAAGCGCCGTCTGGTGACAATAACGGAAAACCTTTTTTTTTAATAAAAAATATTTGAAATTAGCTAAAGTTTACGTTAACGCGATCGAGAACGTTTAAAAACTCACACTTAGCCCTCTGAGCAAAATGCCAACACCTAACTACCAGTTACCAACTCACGAGATTCTGTAGAGTGAGCAAAATTATGATTTAACAGTGTAGAAAATAATTAATTGCTATTATAAACCAATTATTACCATAAAACATCATAAAAACTATGAATTCTCAACAAAATAAACGTTCTGAAAATACAAAAAGATTCTCTCCGGCGGGGAATCGAACCCCGGTCTCCCGCGTGACAGGCGGGGATACTTACCACTATACTACCGAAGACTTGGTAGCATGTTCGAAATAACAGTTCATTAACTCCGAGCTACACCGTCACTATGACGTCATATTATACTTTGATAAATCAACCGGTATTTCTAAATAGTAGAGTAGAAATGATTTAAGCGCCATTCAAGGTTACGCATAGATATGCGCCATTACGCGACGGCAGAACTTACGTCCTTTTGTCCCCAAACATGTTTTTTTATCAATGGTTCTGATCACGGAGCAAATACTTACGCTCCGTGGTTCTGATACGGAATGTGATTTTGTAAATATTTGTATAATAAATAAGGTAGGTACACTGAAACATTTTGTATTGATTTGTTGTAGACTAGGTACCTATACCAAACGTAATGCGCGTGGTTTTATGATACCTACGCTTATTATTTTAAATTAATTGTTCGAAGGATTATTAGGATAGGTACATTTTACGTGTTCTAGGCATTCAACTTTTCGTAATTTAAGAAAAAACTTTTTACAAAAATATATAAGTAACCAACTTCCAAACAAAACACTACAAAGTATTAAATAACCTTAATTTCGGAAGTCGGTGTTTTTGGTTTGTTTGTTTGTTTTTAACACCGACTTCCGAAATTAAGGTTATTTTATACTTTGTAGAGTTTAGTTTGGAAGTCGGTTATATTTTTTTGTTTTTTTTTTTTTCACTTTTAAGTGGTGATACTTGGACCACGTCTTCGTCTACGCAGAAATTGAAATAAGCAAATATGCTCATAAAATAAAAACTACTGAACCAAACTAAATTAATTTGTTACGGGACCAAATGGCAAGTATACCGCATGAAACTAAAAAGAATCACAGAAATCGGATCAGAAACCTCGGAGTAATCGGTGTACATACTTAAAAAAAATACTTACCGAATTGAGAACCACCTCCTTTTTGGAAGTCGTTTAAAAATGGTATTAATGATTGCAAGAATTACATTTACAAACAAAAATAAAAGAAGAAACACCCATTATAAATAACCATAAACCGTTTAACCGTAAAACTCCCTGCTTAACAAAGTTACTAACTACGGCTCGTCATTATAACTTAAAGCATCGGTCATTATGGTACAAACAAAGTTCTAGTACTTGTTCAAAAGTTGAACAACTTTTCATACTGCTAACGATGTCCCTGGCATTGGATATTTTAAATCTCTTTTAGTAAGAAGCGCATTCGACCACTTTACTTTGACACGCGGCGATAAAAGGAACTTCAATTTTGGTAATTGAATTTGACAGTTTCTTTGGTAGTAGCGCCACTATGAGAGGTAAAGTTATTGTGGTACTTTAGTTTTGACAGTTGACGAGTTTGTATATATGTGTCAATAGATGGCGTTGTTTAAAATTGTGGTAAAATGCCTAGACAGTGCCAATAGTTTTGTAACTGTGTGCTAGATTTGTTTACTTCATAATTTATGGTACAGTTAATAAGTTCCTGCCTGACAATGAGCGAAAAAAAACTGCTATGTAACACAAACACAAAAACAAACGGAGTTTTCTGTGAACCCTTTTCAATTAAAATTACTATTGCAATGACATGACAGACAAGCTTAAAAACTACTGGTTGCTATTGAATTTTGAGTAGGCGCATCGTGGTCTCCAAGCTCATTTTGTCTTTTCTACAATAATATCATCTATCAACTATATTTACCTTGACTTTCCCCAATCCATCTTTATTTATCCATCAAACGATGATTGAACAGACGAACCATAGTTCATCTTAACATTCTACTTATACTCATCCAGTGCGTCTATGTATCATTTTTATAGTGTGCACTCGACGTTAAAAGGGTGCTATTTGATGGACGACCTTACAGCAATATTTTCACAATTAACAGAACCTCCAAAACACGGTAAAACGAACCTTATCACAAATTGAATAAGGTTTAAATGAAGTGTAAATATAATTTTGCAGAGAAAAAGGGGAAGTAGACACAAAACGATAACCGATTGGCTGTCAGTGTCAGTCATAGTACATTTTCTTTGTCGCTTGGTTGGTTCCAATTTGGGTCAAATCTCGTTGTAACAAGGTCATCCTGTGTGACAAGTTGGGCCAAGTTTGTGGCCAATATGTGGCAGTGACGCAACTGTAAGAGAGAAATGTCAGATAGCGAAAATGAAACGCGTATTGTGTCAAGGAATTGTGTCAATAATAAAACGCCATATTTTGTTCAGGATAAGGACGGGCATTGTTTTGACGATATCGTTCTCCTACGACCAAGTCTTTTTTACGACATTTAAGAGCGTTATTTCATACAAACTATGGTACGAGTCCTTAATCTTGAAAATGAATGAACGGATTTAATTTCATTTAGATTCCATTATTCTATAAGAAGTTAGGCCCATTTGCTCCAAACATTAACTCAAGATAACTCCGGCTAGTGCAAGCGGACCCAAGTTATGAACCTTTTTGAAATAACATTTAGAGTAGGTAACATAGAGAGCGATTTTTCAGACGGTTAGGTTTACCCATTACAAACTGATTAGTAAGGGACTTATCTGATGTAGTAACTAGCTCTTACCTGTAAAATTTGAACGCTAGAGAAGCCTCTCTAGCGTTCAAGTTTTGTAATGAAAGTAGCCTACAACTTTCTTTGTTTTAGACATCGCCCCTCACTAGGAATTTCTCCTGTATCGTGTTCGTGGGTGCGTTTACAAACACACAAACAGTTTTTTTATTTTATTTTTTATTTTTGTTATATATATCTGACTATGTAGGTCAATGCTTTTTTTTTATATACATTTCTATCATTATCAGTATCATAGTGTGCTAGCTAACAAGTTATAAATTTTGTGTCATGTATAATTACTTAGCATACTTTTATACAGATTCAAGTTCTTAAAACGTAACAGACAGATGTGTTGTTGGGGAGTTTGTTGGCCACTTCTTCTCCACAGCTAAAACACTAGGAAGTGGTGACGGGCGGGCATTTTGGGGGACTGTCTTTTGTAAAACTTGACGTTCAAAAAGTGCTGGCTCTCAGCCTAATTTGAATAAACGACTTTTGATTTTGATTTTGAGTCAGACCTGGAATAAATAGTTATTCCAGGTCTGACTATTTGACAGGTCTGACAGGCCACACGGAATAAATATTTGTATGACCTACTGATAGAAAGAAAGAAAGAAAGATAATTTATTTGTAAAATATGCGTTTACATGAACCGTCGAATCAGACATGCAAGGCGCGTCCATATTTTGCCACTAGTGGCGTACAAATTTTGTAGGTATAACAATATAGTCATTTAAATTTATATAAGAAACAAATGTCAAGATATAACAGTTCACACTAAATTATATTATGTCGAGTAAACATTCTTTATCATGCAGTCAAATAATAAAATTAAGAAAAAAATAAAAAAAAACACATAATTAAATCGATATTATTAATTATATACCATATACCTAGGCCATACAAATATTTGTTCCGTGCGGGAATCGATACCACGACACGCAGCGGAACAGTCAATCGCTCAACCGTTGCGCCAACCGTGTCGTCGATGCGTCTGTAGGTTCCCATTTTTTTTTTTTTTTTTGGATGGGATATCATCAAATGACTCCTCGCGCTCTGAGTGAAGCAGAAGGGAGTGTCTGACTCTTAGTGACTGTTGTTCCTCCTAATGCCCTTTGTGTTCTAGGGCCGCGGTGTCTCCTTCGAAAAAAAAAAACAGGGTCCCATTTACCGATTTTATCTCTGTACCTAATCAAAATCGGTTTATCGATTTTGACGAAATGTAACAAGCTAACAAACGCACTTTCGTATTTATTATAATATTAAATACTAGTGGACGTCACGCGGTTTCACCCGCGTAGTTCTCGTTCCCGTGGGAGTACGGGGATAAAATATAGCCTATGCTACTCCCTGATAATGTAGCTATCCATTGCTGAAAGAATTTTTCAAATCGGTCCAGTAGTTTCGGAGCCTATTCATTTCAAACAAACAAACAAACAAATCTTTCCTCTTTATAATATTAGTGTAGATTGTTAGGATTTCTGGGGCTCATACCGTTTTTTTTTTTAATTTTTTTTTAAGGATTGGAAGTCATCAAATGACTCCTCCCACTCTGGCCGGAGCAAATTCCGCAACGGGGTTCGCGACACAATGTGTTACGCTTACACGGCACGATGTAGGTAATTAAAAAACTGGCCAAGTGCGAGTCGGACTCGCGTGCAAAGGGTTCCGACAAATTAAATTTTTTTAACATGTTATTTTAACACTACAGACTTCTAATAGGTTTTCCTGTAATCTTTAGGTAAAGATCTATTAACTTCATTTTTTTCAAAATTTTAGGCTCAGTAGTTTCGGAGATAAGGGGGGGGAATGGTCATTTTTCGTCTAATTTCTTGAATAACTTCAAAACCATTTATTTTAAAATTATGAAAAAAATATAATTAAAACCCTCACAGTAAGCCCTTTCATTTGATATGTCACACGATATTGTTAAAAAAACTTTTTTTTTTAATTTTCTACTTCGACCCCCAAAAGTGACCCCCGTACTAAAAATTTAATAATTTACGTAACGCGTCCGTGTTTGGGTCATAGAAGTCCATACGTGTACCAAATTTCAACAGAATCGGTTCAGTAGATCCGGAGAAAACTGGCTGTGACAGACGGACAGACAGACAGACAGACAGACAGACAGACAGACACCCGAGTGATCCTATAAGGGTTCCTTTTTTTTTTCGGAACCCTAAAAAAGATATTCTTATAATAAGCATATAGGACGGTTAGTACTATAGGTACATGCCAGGTACGTTCTTGAGATAGTTGTAAAAAACTGACCAAGTGCGAGTCAGACTCGCGTGCAAAGGGTTCCGAACGAATTTAATTTCTTTTAACATGTTATTTTAAAATTATAGACTTCTCATAGGTTTTCTTGTAATCTATAGGTCAAGGTCTATTAGCTCCATTTTTTTACAAAATTTAAGGGTCAGTAGTTTCGGAGATATGGGGTCAATTTGCGTCCAATTTCTTAAATAACTTCATAACCATTTATTTTAAAATTATGAAAAAAATATAATTAAAACTCTCACAGTAAGCTCTTTCATTTGATACGTCACACGATATTATTCAAAAAACTTTATTTTTAATTTTCTTGTTTGACCCCCAAAAGTGACCGCTATACTAAAAAAATAAGAATTTACGTAACGCGTCCGTGTTTGGGGCACAGAAGTCCCTATGTGTACCAAATTTCAACAGAATCGATCCAGTGGATCCAGAGAAAAATGGCTGTAACAGACGGACAGACAGACAGACACCCGAGTGATCCTATAAGGGTTCCGTTTTTTGTTCGGAACCCTAAAAATAAACACAATCACTTTGCAATTAAAATATTAGTTAGGATGTTAGGTCTTCCCACCATACTAAACGTTGCCCTTACAAGCTACGAAATTACATAAGTACTGTAAAAACCACACCATTTTCCAACACTGAAGTGCCAAAGATAATTATCGTCCTCGCATCCTGCCAGTATTGGCTCCTAAATTATCGAGACCCAAGAACAGATGTACCGAATGGCCCCGAATGGCACCGAATAGCCCCGAGGTCGTTTTTACGACTACAATTGACTTTTAAGATTAAAACGGTCGCGTTTTCGAATCATATGTGGTTATAATAAAGTTTTATTGGAGAGATATTGGATGAGAGCTCGGTTTTATTCGAGGGTTTTTTAGGGTTCCAGAGTAAAATAACAATGAACCCTTATGGTTTGTGAAGTCTGTCTGCGGTTTAACTACAAAACTCCTGGTGATAGTGAGATGTAATTTGGAACCGTTATAAATGATTTAACGTACAAAGTAAACAAAAAAAACTTTAAAGGGTTGGTTGGCCATATAAGCCATAGAACCGATGACCGTTGGAGACGTTACACGCGTTCTTTAGTGAAGAACGCGAATCGGCAAATGGTGGGAACGCCTCACTCTAGGTAGAGCGACGATATTCACAGGGTGGCTGGCATCAGACTGAGAGTTGCCGAGAATCGAGGCAAACGACGTGCGATTGGAGATGTCATGGCTAAGAATAGGCTGCTCGAGGTGCTGAAGTCGATTCGTGGATGAGGTAAAAAAAAAAAAAAACAAAAAAAAAAAAAAATACCAAAATATTGAATACCTTGAAATGCTACTTAGCCGTCTTCCTCTCTCCTAATTTTTGCTGTGCCCGACAGGGTCCATATTGTTCTCTAAACTTGTATATACCATCTATGTTATACATATGGAACGCAATAAAGAATTGAGTATTGAGTATTGAGTATTGACTATTCATCACACACCGAGACTCCTTCGTCCCGGCTGTCATTTGTAGATTACGGACAGTCAGGAACCAAAAAATCTAACACCAGTTACTGAGTTCTTGAGATCAGATAGGCGGTCTCTCAATGTATACTGGTTATCAGCTGGAGGAAACACCACACGACACCAAGTCGCAGTCGAACACACAACCGGTTGAACTCGACTGGTCCTGTGCGTCTCGCATCCAGCCGATTCCCGCGGCCTTCACAAGCGTGTCTAAAACGAACACTTTAGCAGAATCAGAAAGCACATCACGCTACCTGTCACTGTCAAATGTTCTCAATCAACCTTGAACCTAATGTGTTAACGATAAAGATGAAAATGAAAAACAGATTGTTGTGTGGTTAATATTATGATTCTAATGCGATTCTACTAAAGTGGCCTGTTTAGACCCGTCTGTCATCGGTTCACCTTGTCGGGGGAAAATTTGATCGAATTTAATTTAGCTTGGACGAAGGTGGACCAATGACCTGGGAGGCTACTCTCTTAGCCCAAAGTCCTTAGTTTCGGGCTTAGTTGCAGGCGTTTTCTACTCCATATCACCTTCGGACTAACGATTAGTCCCGAACCCGAATTAAGAACGAATGCCAACACGATTTGACAGTAACTGTCAAATCGTGTTGTCATTAATTCTTAGTGGTTTGGTGATATGGCGTAGAATACTCCCGCAACTAAGCCCGAAACTACGAACTTCGAGCTTAGATAGTAGCCCCCCTCGTGAGGATCACGGGTAGCCGATGGATACGAGACGCACAGGACCAGTCGTTGTGGCGACGCTTGGGGGAGGCCTATGTCCAGCAGTAGACGTCTTTCGGCTGATATGATGATGATTATGATGAATTTGAGTTTATTAGTTCATTTAATAACATTAGAGTTTCAGGAAAAGTAAGAATGTATTTTAAGGAATTATATCGTTTTCCTACATAGAAGCAAACAACACTGAAACAAGGAATTTTAATTATTTTGAGAGGTATTCCAAAGCTAGTGTAAGCCTGTTGTGTGTCCATGGAACGAGAAACCTAGTGATTATTATTTACCCCGAAAATATAATGGTAACGAGGCATAATGCACGAAACCGGAACAATTAGGGAACAAAACGGTGGAATAAGTACGGAATTTCATTAATTTGAATATTTTTCTAGTTCAGTATGCTAAATATTTTTTACTTAGTTGTCACATTGTTATGTAGCTCTGGACATTCAGTTCTTATTTTGATCTTAAAGAAAAACTACCCTGCAAAAGCTGACTAGCTGTTTCTGCTATTTCAGATAAATTTATGTAAACAAAGAAATGTCAGGAAAAGCATCTACGAAAACAAATTACGCCTACAACATTGAAAAGTTTTGCTTCTGTTTTTCCATACCTAGTCGAAATAAATCTAACACAGCACATAATTGGATCTAGTAATGCAAAAAAACTATGGTAGACGTTGGGGGGGCTACTTTCTAAGCCCGAAGTCCGTAGTTTCGGGCTTAGTTGTAGGCGTATTATTCTCCTTATCACCTAACCTCTAAGAATTAATGACAACAAGATTCCACTGTCAAATCGTGTTGTCATTCATTCTTAGTTCGGGATCGGGACTAATAGTAATTCCGTAGGTGATACGGAGTAGAATACGCCCGCAACTAAGCCCGAAACTACGGACTGCGGGCTTAGAGAGTAGCCCTTCAGATATATATATGCAATAACGGTCTTTGACCATATACATTTATTGACTATCTTAATTTAAAAAAACTTTATGTCTTCAGTTCTGTTTTTTTATCTAAATCGACTTCTATCGTGATCCTTTACGTTCTCTGGTAATGAAAAACGGTTCATAATTTATTGTTCGGGTATCTACGAAGGGATATTAGGAAAAGGTCAATGTACTTTATTGCAAAATTTATCTGGCACCTACCCATCTGATACATAGATCCAATTACAACCGTCTATGTATTATGTATTTTTAATGGTGTAGGTACAGTAAAAAGTATTTCTATTTTATTATATTCTATAACTAGCTTCTGCCAGCGGCTTCGCCCGCGTGGTCTTTAGGGAACATACTCCCGGGATAAAAAGACTATATCCTTTCTCAGGCTCTAGACTATCACTTTACCAAATTTCATTTAAATCGGTTCAGTAGTTTTGGCGTGAAAGCGCGACAGACAGACAGACAGAGTTACTTTCGCATTTATAATATTAGTCGGAATTTAATCATTCTTAATGGCAAAATGTTTCGTGACCTATCAGTTTGGCAGATGCTTTTCTTTTATCTTTCGTTTTCACAAACTATTTGAATTTCCAATTGCTCTGGTATAATTCCACGTCTATTATTAAAGCAAAACTAAGCAAAAACTTTAGAGGCGTATCTGCCGCGTCAGTTTCCACTGCGAACTATTAATTCACTCACATCTTGTGCCGGATTAATTCATCAGCGAACCAATCCAGTGAGTGACGCTAGCACAGATGTAGATCACTGGATATGCCGTCTGAGGATATAGTAGGGAGTCGAGAATTGATCCGCTTTTTCCCAGTTTTGGGAAGTTTGATAAAATATCTATCTTTTTTTTCTTCTCAGGGTTAATAGTCGTGTCCATTTGGAGTGGTTCCTTCACTCCTCCTGTTCTTGACCACATAGAACGGCATTAAAGGACATGTCAGAAAACTCTCGTATCTCGACTGTCCATTTGATTGAGGAACGGCTTCTTGGTCTTTTTTTTTCAACCATGGCGACCAGTATAAGTTTCTCAAAGTTTTCTCCGTTTGGTCTGGCTATTAGATCGAAGTATACGAAAATTCTCTGTTAGAATATCGACGAAACCCTTGTCCTGATTGTCTCTGAGCATAAACACGTTCCTAGAACTGTACTGGCGCTTCTAGAATTGTAGGTATTTCAATGTGTAGCATCAAAATGTTACGCGAAGAGTAATTTATAGGCCTCTCAAAGAAATCAAGGCTGCATTTAGATAGCAGTCTAATCTAGTGATTGATTACAGATTCGATATTCATTAGTTAGTTACTATCTATTGATAATGAGGAAACGTGCGGAACAGAGTGAAAAGTTCCGGAACCTTAATTGAAAAGGGAGGATCTTCCGCGAAGACGGGTGATGTGCCGGGTGTTTTTTTTTATGAGTGGCCCCTCACCTGTCAACCTACATATGAGGTTGTAGTCTGCTAAAGCGCCGGCCGGTCCAGCCAAGACTAAAGGCGCGAACCCACCGCGTTGCACGCAATCCACGGTAACGCGTCGCATTTGAGCTGCATGGGTTCATTTGTTGACAACGTGGGTGTACGTTTCCATTGCAATACACGCTACATGCGCTACTTGACTATGTGCAACTGTAGCGAGGCTACGCACGTTTTATTGCAAGAATATGGTTTTGACACAGTCGTGGGTTAATATTCGTATATAGCGTGTACCGCGTGCACAGCGTGCATGGCGTTGGCGCCATATTCGAGCTAGCCACGCGTGTGCCAATGACGTCAATTGGTGCGTAGCGTGTCCGTGGTTGCAGTGGAAAAAATCTCATACACGTGTTTAGCCTCTCCGTGCGTTGCGGTGGGTTTCCGCCTTTACTGCTTGATGGTTTGTTGGTATATCTTGTTCAAATTTCGCCTAGAACTTTAAAAGTGTGTGGTCTTTGTGTAGCTCATTTGTAGCCATTGATATATAAAAAAACCCAAGATACACACTCAGCATCTCAAAAACGTCCGCAAAAAATAAGCGCAATATGCGCAAGTTTCAAACAATCTCGCATCGCTCGCCATAGTGCACTGCTTTGTAAAAACAAACTTAAGCGATCCGTGTAAGGTTGAATTTGCAAACAAAATTGCGCATCACTTGCCATATTGAACTGCTTTCTAAAAACAACTTTAAGCGATCCGTGTAAGGTTGAATTTGCAAAAAAAAATTGTTTATAGTATAACTACACACAACTCACACATGTCAGTTTTTGACGAGTGTTGCATTTGTTCGAGACTGTGCATCTTGGGTTTGTTTGTATATCAATGTTTGTAGCGACATAAATGCCGCTATAATTGTGGAAAGAAATAAACTGGCACTGGTGACAGCAAAGTTGTGTGGGAATGATTGTCATCTTGTCATAATATGAGCATGTGATGCAGAGGAACTAACACTTTATCGTGAGTCGAATATCATATCATGCAGTAATATTTATGTCAAACCTTAAACGATAATTATTGTAATTTTAAATACTTTTTGAATACCAAAATTTCGACTTGTCCAGCAAGTCTTCGGTAGTATAGTGGTAAGTGTCCCCGCCTGTCACGCGGGAGACCGGGGTTCGATTCCCCGCCGGAGAGAATCTTTTTCTAATTTTGTTTTTTTTTTTTAATGTTTTGTTTTTAAAAGCACTGTCGTGCTCCTATCTCACTTAAAATAAGAGCTAGATATTATTGATGACTGTATTTTTTTTTCGATCTTGTAAGTAAAACCAACTTAGTACTCATAGTTCGATCTTCCTAAGGTACTGCAGAACTTTGTAAAACTAATCGTAGAAGGAATACCTTTTTTAGGGTTCCGAATAAAAACGGAACCCTTATAGGATCACTCTGGTGTCTGTCTGTCTGTCCGTCTGTCACAGCCAGTTTTCTCCGGATCCACTGGACCGATTCTGTTGAAATTTGGTATACATATGGACTTCTGTGATCCAAACACGGACGCGTTACGTAAATTAATATATTTTTAGTATGGGTGTCACTTTTGGGGGTCATCCAAAAGTATATAAAATATTAAAAAAAAAGTTTTTTGAACAATATCGTGTGACATATCAAATGAAAGGGCTTACTGTGAGGGTCTTAATTATAATTTTAAAATAAATGGTTTTGAAGTTATTAAAGAAACTAGACAAAAATGACCATTCTTCCCCCTTATCTCCGAAACTACTGAGCCTATAAATTTTGAATAAAATGGAGATAATAGATCTTTGCCTAAAGATTACAGGAAAACCTATAAGAAGTCTATAGTGTTAAAATAACATGTTTTATTTGAGATGAATTTGCTCTTGACTCTAATCTTGATTCTAAGGTGACAGAGATAAAGTCTACGATGGAGCGAGCTTACCCAGAAGGAAACTGTTCACAACTTTGAAGAGATTAGGGTTGTAAGCGACCTCATTGATCTAGTGATCGTAAGTAATCGTAACCTCTATTGCTTGCCCGGCAATCGCAACCGGGACGTCTTGGGTTTTAGATGTGGAATGTCTCTAAAGCGGCCCGGAGTCCAGATTTCTTACGGTTAGACGCTTAAACGGTTACTACTAGATGCACTGATCGATCTTTATGGTTAAGCAACGCTTGCCAAGGTTACTGTGGATGGGTGACCATTTTAACATACCGAGTTTCCTCCGTGCCCCGGAAAGCACGTTAAGCCGTTGGTCCCGGCTGTCATTTGTAGATCTTTGGCGTCGTTACGGATTGTCAGAAGCCAGTAAATCTGACACCAGTCTTGAAAAGAACTGCCGTATTACCCAGTTAATGGGTTGTGGAGGTCTGGTAGGCAGCCGCTCCACGTTCTTTTTTTTTCTATTGATAGGGACGCGTTTGATCACTATATCACCTGTTGGTAAGAGATGATGTGGTCGAAGATGGTGCACGCTTGCCAAGAAGCAACCCATTCACTCTATAAAATTCTGGTATTTAGCTGAATCCGATTTGACTGGGAGCCGACCTCAATGTAGCTGGGAAAAGGCTAGGCAGATAATAAGATGCTTAAACGGTTGATGGCGATAGTCTCGGCCCTTATTACATGAGGCCAAACTCTTTGGGAATAAGTTAGGTACAGTATTGTATGGTGACTTTACTTCGAAACGTCTCGGCTACTTCACACTTTAGGGCACCATGTTACTAAAATTTTTTGCTTGTTGAAGTAGCTTCTACCCATATATGTATGTTAGATCGTGCGCCGCAACTTTGATAAAAAATCAAAATGTCGGCGGGCTATGCCACGATGTAGAAATTATTACTGAAATGAATTAAATATAGGCGTGGTGTTATCTATATTGTATAGAAATCAAACCTTATCTGAGCAAATACAATCACCATGATTCTATCAAAGGCGAAAATACTTCAGATACTCTGAACTCATGCATGAGGCACAAAGGTTTGATCCAAACGAGGTATTTAGTACGGATATTGCACAAAATCAATTCAAACGGGCTTTCTTCATTACTTTGATACCCAATCGGCTGGAATTATACACAAATCTGCTTGTAACAAGCAAATACTAAGAATTAAAGTATGTTAGTAATCGGAATCGGAAGTCACTCAAAGGGCAATGGAGAGGGCAATGCTTGGCGTTTCCTTGCGTGATCGAATCAGGAATGATGATATCCGCAAGAGAACCAAGGTTACCGACATAGCCCGAAGGATCGCCAAACTAAAGTGGCAGTGGGCAGGGCACATTGCTCGCAGAACAGATGGTCGATGGGGCCGAAAAGTTCTGGAGTGGCGACCGCGTACCGGAAGACGTAACGTTGGAAGGCCTCCCACAAGGTGGACCGTTGACCTGGTGGAGGTCGCGGGTAGCCGATGGATGCGAGACGCACAGGACCAGTCGTTGTGGCGACGCTTGGGGGAGGCCTATGTCCAGCAGTGGACGTCTTTCGGCTGATATGATGATGATGATGAGTAATCGGAAATGGAACATTGTTATTAAGCACTGACTAAATATTTAATAATAATTAATATTTAATCCGATGTACCTGCGCAAAAGATGAATTTTAAAAGCGCGGGAATTGCTATTGTCCAATCGGCACGCTCCACGCAACGCGCTTCTTTTTCCTGTACCGCTATTGGTCGGCAGCTGCCGCCATGTTAGCGCGCGCCGCGTGGCATGCACGTGATTTGCGAGTGAGACGGAAATAACAGCTGCAGTGTATTATGAACCTTATAGTAGTGATATTAGGTTCATTGTAAGTTTGCTTTCTTTCGTTAATCTTCGGGACCATACTTTCTTTTCTGCGCGAACGAAGATTCACGACGCGCCTTTTCAGTTGGGTACCACTGTACACACATTAAACAGATAAATAAAAAGAAGGAAACAGAAAAATAGATACAAAGGTGATGTCTAAAGAAATCTCTTGTGTTGAGTGTTAGTTTCAAAACATTAATCGAGAGTTTTTTTGTGATATCACAGCGATTGAGTGGAATAAGGAAGTTTCCTTCAAAAGAACTCAGATAACCGGTAGGTGTTAATTGCTGCACTCAGAAAAATGCAGTAAGCTCTTCGCAAGTGCAATTTAACATACAATTCTCTCAACCTGTAGTACAATTCAGTACACGACACAAACGTAGGTACAGCAACTCCTTCACTACCAGATACTATCCAAGCACTAAAGACACCAGATACCCGACCCGAACTTCGGAAAACAAACGGGCATCATTGGAAATCGGATAATCCATTAATTCAGAGTCGAAATTTCCTTTATAGCCCAACTGGGAGTGCTCGGTGATGAATCGCGACAAATTCGCTACGGAAAGCAATTTGGAAGAGTAGAGAGTTTTGTCGATGTATTAGGTAGGTAGCTATTTGGGTACAGTTTCTATTCCGAGAGGGTAGGCCCTGTAGTAAAGTTTGTAAGGAATTAGATGGATAGGAAGAATACTCTTTGTTATGTAGTTACAGAAATTATTTTTTTCCATTAGTGACATCATGGCTGGCCTTCTTTCTAAAAGCGGTCTCTTAAAGATAACCTTAATTATGTTTTCTGTTTTTATGCTAACTTCGAAAGCTGCTTCTAATTCAGCCGTAGATTCGTCATTGTCGAGGAAAGTTTTCGAACGACCACGGGATTTATTTTTCAGGTCGAAATTACCAGAACGGAAGCGGGCAAACTAATAACAGGTGGTGCGTTCGTTTGTAGTGTTCGCTGCATAAACGTAGTTGATGTTGCGTTGCGCTTGTGCCGCGTTGCTGCTACGACGGTACTCATATTTCATAATTACTCGAATTTTTAACGTATCCATGATGACGAAAACAATTCAAATACAATGAAAACAAACACTAATTAATGAACTAATTACTAATTTTGAGAAAAGAATTCAATTTTTTTGTTGTTAAGATTAATTCGAAATTAGAATTCTTAGCCAAACAAAAATTATTTTGATTTTAAAATGGTCAGCCTTATATTTTACTGATACGTTATTTTATGTGAAATACAGGGTTAAACAGTTGTTTTTTTTTTTTCGAGCTTTCGAGGTTGTTCTCAAAGTAAAAATTGTTTATAATCATATCTACTTTCACTGCCTAACAGGTTGTTGGGTTTTTACAAATAACCCTGTATAATGCAACACATACCCCATCATGTCGGTAATTTAATAGTTTCAGTTCTCTATGTTCGAAAAAGACCGAAACTGTAGTATTGAAATCAAACTTGAAGATGCCTGATTTTCAAGTTACTGCGAACTAAGTTGGTTCTCATGGGTATTCTCGCCTCTTCGAGAAAACTTATTTCTTCCACACTAAAATGAACGCCTTGCTTTGGTTCCCCCATGGCACAGTATCATGCTGAGTGGAGCCGACATGCACCTGTCGACTAATCTTTATTCCACATTTTTTTTCTCTTAATTTATCTGTTAATTTGGTATTTACCGACATAATTTAAATATCTACAAATACTATTTAAGATATAGCTACTTATTATATCATGCATAAAAGTGAGTTTTTTTGTTAAGCGTTCACACCTAAATACCGAGGTATATAGGTATCGAGATAGATGGGATCCTGGAGACGGTCATATGCTAAAATTTTCAGAAAATCTACATTTATCTAGTGAGTAAGTAAGTGATACTGTAGTTAAGAGTATACAATTAATAAGTTTTTCATTCATACCGACCCAAGTCCCATGGCAATTTAATATTTATTTCTTTTTCTTTTAATGAAACCCTATTATATAAAATTTCCGTTACTAAGTGACTCAAAGAAAACGCACAGCCGAAACTGCTGGTCGTAGAAACCTGAACTTTGGCATGTAGCTTCTTTGGGCAGTGTAGGGGAGCACTAAGAGAGGATTTCCCGAAATTCGTACGGGAACGGGAAAAAACGGGATATAGGCGTACGAAGTCGCGGGCAAAAGCTAAGTACATAAATAAATTAAAACCACGAGCTTCTACAGCCTCTCAATCGAAGGCCAAAGGTCAAAACCACAAAATCGATAACTCCTTATAATCTTAAGTATAGCAATTAAAATTTAACCGCCTCAAGCGAAGACTTCCTTAACTTTTGATGAATATCAATCATTAAAAATGTTACCCTCTTTAGATTATGCGTAGACTTGAGTCAAATTGCGGAATTTGTTCGTAAGAGTCATCATAGCTCTGGAACGCAAAGGGCACTAGGAGGAACACGTATGGGTTTTAGTCAGTAAGAGTCTGACACTCCCTTCTGCTCCGCCCAGAGCGGAAGGAGTCATTTGATGAATTCCCATCCTTCAAAAAAAAGGATCCAACTCATGTTCAGCAAGTCAGAATTTGATCTTACAACTACTAGACTACCGTGGCAGTCACCTTTGCTCCAAATCTATGAGACGCTGAATTTCTCATACAAAACTGTCTTAGAATAGAAAAGAAAACATTTATTCAGCATAGACACAAAGTCACAGCAACATAGACAAAGTGAACAGAAATAATAGTACACAATAATTGCGCTGAGCGTGCCCATACCGAAAGGGTAGCCATTTCAGTATTTGCTAAGCGTTAGCAGTGACACACGGACGAAGGTAGACACAAAAAACAGAATACTTAATTAAATATTGATAAAATAAAAATAAATCGCAAATAAATACAGTAATATAAAAACTATACCTACAGTTAGAAGGGATATTTAAAATATATGTGTAGTGTGTGTTACAAATGTGTCAAAACCGCCAACATGGCGCATCAGTCGACCTTTGGCAAGCCACAGGGCCGTTTGATGTGGCGGTCGATTTTTCTTGTCTTGACGCTAGTGTGCGCACTGCCTTACTTCCTACTCATCTAAACTTCGACGGTTAGGAGTTAAGACACTGAATTTTTCGGGCGTTTTTACGCTTTTACTAATTATAATTTTTTGGCGAGAGATGAAGAGTTTCGTTGGTTTAAGAGATTTTGTGTGGGAACGTGTAATTTTTTCTCTCTTAAAGTTTATAAACGCGTTTCTTAGCATCTAGTTAGTCACTAAGCCTGGCGTGAACAGTGGAACTCCTTGAAATAAAATCTATAGGGTCAGCTTCCAGTCTAACGAGATGCAGATAAATACCAGTATTTTACATCGATGGAAAAGCCCGATGCTACTTACAACCACAACAATTACAAACGTCCACCCATATCTTTCAACATACTCGTAAAAATACCTTATCTTCATTACCTTAATAAGGACTGCCTCGATGGTAGTGGTCAAAACGCGACTGCTGAACTTGGGGTTCTAGGCGCGATTCCCAGGTCGGGCAAGTGTTATTGTTTTTTTATTTTTTTTCTCAGTAGGAACCCACAGTTTGAAAAATCAAAACTCAAAAGTCGTTTATTCAAATTAGGCTGAGAGCCAGCACTTTTTGAACGTCAAGCTTTACAAAAGACAGTCCCCCAAAACGCCCGCCCGTCACCACTTAATAGTGTTTTAGCTGTGGAGAACAAGTGGCCAACAAACTCCCCAGCAACAACTTGGTGAACCCCCTGTTAGGTAATGAGATTTTTCTTTATTTTTGCTTCATCGTCTACTGCATAACTTCCCATCAGTTGAGGCTATGGTCAAACTCGAGCCTATCAATACTAATTCTAATACATAAAATTCTTCCGTTACTGATTGAGTGACTGACAGACAACGCACAGCCGAAACTACTGGTCGTAAAAGGCTCAACTTTGCCATGTAGTTTCCTAGGTGAGTGTAGCTGAGCACTAAGAGATTTACCCGAAACTCCTACGGGATCGGGAAAAACGGGATATGGCAAAAGCTAGACAAAAAAATAGCAGCAGAACACCGTGTGATGACTTTTGAGTTTTTGTTAGTTTACCTCGAAATAGGGTTAAATTCTCTCCGTATTTCCTCATTTAAGATAGTTCCACATACCAGCTGTGACCCCATAAATAATAGAAATCAACCTTTTAAGGGCTGACTGTATTAAAAATTAAAACGGAAGCATTTACTAATCCACGAACCTACTTGAAGATTCCTCTAGGGAGTTAAATAAATTGTTTCTCTTTCCGAATACATTAAGTATTTATGGTGAGTGTGTTACAAGATGTTTGTTTAAGGGACTTTAAAATAGAATGTAATGGAAGAATTAGTAGGTACATATTGTCAACTAGCTTCTGCCGATGTTTTAGTCTGCGTGGATTTTAAATCGGGATAAGAGTTCGTGTAATAAACAACTCCAGATATACTAACGTGGACCCTAGAAATTAGAACACAGAAAAAAACAACGATGGCACTCAGAAAGAACAACTTTCCTCCTTATCAAGCAAGAGACAAGAGAGCTAGGACGTTAACTACTGCAATAAGCCCAGTTTGTCAAGCACCATGGATTATAATTAACATATTATTATGGCGGCTCAATAACGATCGGTGCAGTGTTTGGATTTGTGCCAGCAATAGGCGCCCCCGGGGTCATACCTTTTTTTTTCATTGGGACAAGCCCGCCACACAATCCCAACCACTGCAACTCCTGAAAGACAGAATCAACAGTGGCGACCTCCAGAAAAACGCCGAGCCAATGAAGCCCGACGAGTCCCGGAAAAACGATTGTCTTGGATCCTACAACAAATTTTTCAGAAAAGTACAACGGAGAAGGAAAAACAAACACAGTCATACCTATCTGGCGTATTCACCAACCTGGAAATAGAACCCAAAACCTTCCCCATTACTGAATTCAATTTTAGCAATTATGGTGGCAGCACTGAGCCGTCAGGTCCAGGTACCTATCAAAATGCTTATTTTTTCCGCCATTAGTTAAATTGACGTCAACGTTTACGTCAAAGTTACACTACCACACAAAAGCATTTTGCCACCTATATTTGATGAAGCCCAAGCTCTGTCATGCCATAATCACAAACAAAAGTGGAAACATAAGTGAATTATTGTTAACCATAGATAATAACAAAGCTTTAAAGTTCAGCTATAAAAGCATTGTTATTATGGTTATCTATTCCGAATATACATTAGTATTATTATTGAAGTCATTTCATTAATTCGAACATTTACAAAATAACTTTTTCTGTGTGACCAAATACTTTTAAGCGGTAGTGTACCCTTTCAGAGAAGAGGCATGCTCGCTTTAGTGGCGCCAACTGGTGGCGTGAATTTGAAAACTTTCATTCTCATTCAAACCAAAAACAAAAGACGCTGAAAACAGATTACCCCATTTATATAAAATCCCAACTACAAGCGCTCTATACCTCTATTATATAGGACAGAGTAATCTATTGTGCGTTTCATCACGACTCTGACGGGATTCGTACTTACTCACATTGACAAATTGAGGCAATTTACCTTCTTTTCAAACTAGATACCGGAGGCTTGAAATAGGCTCGGAAAGTGGAGAAATATCTCTATCTATATGTTCGTTTGAGGACATAGATAAAACGTTGAAGTTACATAAACATAAAAACTAAAAACCAGCTACAGAGAAAACCACGATTGATAAATATACTAACTCCAAAAACAGTACATATAATTATTATTTGGTCGCTAGGTATGTTTTAATATGTTTAATTTGAATTATGGTTTTTGAAGTCAGCATTTTCTACTCTTTAATTTATATCCCACTCAATAACGTTACAAAAAAAAAATTGGGTGTGCGCCATATGGATTTTCTTCGTAAATTTATTACGAATAAAAAAACAATTTGAAAAATATTTTACTTGTAAATATTTCTGTCTCAAATCGTTGCCGATAATTTTACTGAAAACGAATTTATGAGTTCGAAAAATCAAGTTCTTGATTAAATTCAAAGAGGTCCTTTTACTTTAAGCGAGACCAAAAAAAGGTGTCATATTCCATTCAATATCGCTTACTCTAAAAAAACAACCTTCAAATTTCCATACCCAGAAAAATAAAAGGAAAAAGTCCAGAAAAGCGAATTCAATTAATACCAATGTTTTCTTCATTCCATGGTGTTTGCGACCATGAATAAGTTATGAGCCTTCCGACCTATCAAATTGAAACAAGGGTACAACTATTGCAGAATTCATTCCCTACTTACGGGTGACAGAAGGGTAAACATTGAGATATCATACCTGTTTCCTTTATTTTAATAATATTATTTACTTGCCTTTGAGAAGGTAAGAAGACTGATGGAAATACGGGTCTGATACCTACATAAAATATTATCCTGGCATGTGTTTTGTTTTTCGTGATCAACTAGAGTTGTGACACTCCGGAGTTACGGAAAGCGATGCATGAGTTCGTTGCTGGATCTAAAGATGTATACTAAGCGGCGTTACAGGGCGTAATGTCACATGTTACAAAGCGAGCATTCGCGGAAACGAGCACGAACACACGCATGTTACTCGGATTTTACGACACGGCGTATTGTAACATGCTCGCTGCGAATGGTACATTACGGCCGGTAAAACCGGTCAGCACTTACTCGTCGAGCTTAGTTGACCTAGCTTTTCTGGTGGTCGCCTCTGGCTGTCAGAAGATTCTCCTAATAACATATGCCCCAATATTAAATAGGAAACTAAATTTTGAATACCAACAAGTGTTTAAACGCAGTTACAACGTTCCTCAAAGAATACTTACATTTAGACCCTTTCCACAACAAGACCTCTTTACCCAAACGAAACTCTTTTTCTCGCCAAAAACATTTAATTGTGTTGCCAACTTTTTGTTGTGAGGGAGTTGGCCAAGTTTTCCTTCAATCTATCTTGTAAGCCCTCAGCAAACCTCTTTAGGGCGCTTCGATCCGTTAAATCAATAAGCAGAACCCACTTTGAAAGTTGGTAAACTCTTCTACGCAGAATTGTACGACCACGGGAAATGCGAACTTGAGACCAGGCGGTCTTGTTCTTAAAATAAAAATATAATAAAATACAACCGACTTCCAGCTAAAAACACTACAAAGTAACTTAAATTTCGTAAGTCGGTGTTTTTGGTTTTGTTTCTTAGTGTTTTGTCACCGAGAAATTAAAGTTATTTTATACTTTGTAGTGTTTTTATTTGATAGTCGGTTGTATTTTTTTTTAATTCAAACCGAATTGAGAACCTTCTTTTTTTGGAAGTCGGTTCAAAAGCGTTCAAATTCAAGTCTTATTATTATCTCAGAGACAATCAATGTCATAAACTGTCAAAATGTAGGTCGTTTTGACAGTTTGTGACTGTGATATTTCTGCGAACGCATAATTATGTCAAAACAACTCTCATGTCCCTACGTTTGACATGTTTTTGACATTAACTGTCGCCGAGATAAATTTGAAAATTTTTGGGGTTCCGAAGGGTACTTACCTACCCAACGGAACGCCTTTACTAAGTCTCCGCTGACTGTCCGTCCGTCTATCAGCGGGATGTATCTCATGTACCGTAATCGGTGGACAGTTGACATTTTCAAGTATATAACTTTTGAACCGTGATAGTTAGGCTGGTAAAATAAACGTGCTATAGCCACTTTCATTGCCAAAATAACAACGTAGGTAAACTATTAAAGTTTGGGTTGTATGAATAATAATAATAAATTCATTTATTCAGGTAATTACAACCCATTACAACACAAAAATCATAAAATCACAAATAAAAAAAAGAACAATAAATTAAAATCCCATCAATAAGTTAATAAGTTAAATTTAACAATGCCAATAAATTAAAATTCAAGATGTAAGTAAATTTAATTTAAAAATGTCAATAAATTAAAACCAATTGTTGTTGTTGTGTTGTGTTTTATTGAACCATTAAAATGCGAGTCACACTCGCACTTGGCCGGCTTTTCATTGAGTTATAATAAATTTCAACTATTCTTTTACTTCCCCAATACAGATATCAAAATGTTTCCACGAATTTTCATTATTTTAATTAGTCACATGAACCTATTTACAGGGCTGTTATATAAAAGCGATGTAAGCCTATTGTTTTTAAATAATACTTATTCTGAGTAATATAGTAAAATGGAGTCTATGCTATTCAACTGCAGTTCGTTATGTTGGTATTTCATTCGGCTTTATTGTCCAAATGCGTACATCCGATTAAAGTGTAGGTCCTGTGAATTTAATTCATTCATACTACTTATTGTACTAGTAATACTATTTAAATATTTCATTTATACTTATCCTTACTAATCTTACTTAATATTAAAAATGCGAAAATAACTCTGTATGTCTGTCTGTCGAGCTTTCACGCCAAAACTTCTGAACCGTTTTAAATGGAATTTGGTACACAGATAGTCTAGAGCCTGAGAGAGGACATAGGCATAGACATTTTTATCCCGGGAGTACATTCCCTAGGGACCGCGCGGTCCCTAGGGAAGGAAGTTTGCGAGTTTGTGAGGCTGTAGGGGGTAATCTCTGGATCTACTGAACCGATTTTGAAAATTCTTTCATCAATAGAAAGCCACGTTATTTGTGAGAGTCATAGGCTATATATTAACCCGAAAAATACCGCCCAACGAAGTGAGCACGGGTCAGCTAGTAATTAATATTTCTGGAAACTACATTGATCTGTTACTGATCCGTTAAACTATAATGTTACTAGTTTCTGCCAGCGGATCCGCCCACGAGAATTTCGGGAAGTATCCCAAGGGAACATACTATCGGGATTAAGGGATAGCCTATGAGCCATTCCAGAATATAATTTATCTCACCCAGATCCATTCAGCCGTTCTGGCGTGATTGGGTAACAAACATCCATGCAAAATTTCGCATTTTTAACCGACTTCTTCAAATAGGAGAAGGTTCTATGTTCGGCCGTGTGTTTTTTTTTTTGTTGTTCACTGATTTCTCCGCCAATTGTGGATAGATTTAAAAAAATCTTTTTTTTTATTCAAAAGCCTATACTCCTAAGGTGGTCCCAATTTCACCAAGTCAGAATCTGATGATGGGATCCCGTGAAAATCGAGGGAAACCTTCAAATTTTATAGGCACATACAATTTTTTTCATATACTTTCTAACGCAATTCAGACATTTGTGCCTGATAATCATCATTTCATGTTGCTGAGTTGATGTAGGAAGGTATAAGTTAGAGTCTGATGATGGGATCCCATGAAAAATGTTTGTTCAGCGATAAAAAATATAGTAATTAGTTTCATGAAAAATGATGTTGACCCCGATGACGCAAACACGGCGCAAATATTCCGAGCTCTAAAACTCCGTTACAAAGTGGTTACAAATGTTGCTGACCCCGATGTCGCAAACACCGCGCAAATATTCCGAGCTCCAAAGCTTCAGTAGTGTCATCCGTTCACTAAATGAAGTCGTCCAACGTCACGTAGACACACAAACTCCGCAGATCGACTCTCACAATAATCAAGTTGCGGGCGCTGGGGCTGATTCGATGTTGAAGACTGCTGGAGTAATTTATTGTGTCAATGTTTTATTTATTACTAAGTTTGTAATAAGCTTACATGTTCTTAGAAACCAGAAATAAAGATAGAATACAGAGGTACTTTATTGTTCACGAAAAATTGTAACACAACTCTTTTATACAAAGTTAATTTTTATGGGTACAATTTTATTCAAGCTAAAAAGTAATATTAAATAAGCAATAAATCCTAACTATATACATATGAATATACAAAAACAAATACACTCAGGCGTCGAAGAATTCCTCCGCATCGCTGTCATCCGGAAACGTGCCCAGAAGACTGGGTACAATGGGTAGAATGGTAGTTATCGCTGACTGCGATTAAATATCGCTATCTTCCAGTTCATCCAAAGGTTGCCTGGTTCTATCAGACAACCTTTCCTACCCTTCGGTGGTTCCTTAGTCCTATAGCTGTTTCAAAATATTCAAGTTGAAATTGACATTTGGTTGCAATCAATACAATAAAACTCTTACGTTACTGGTGACTGACTGAGTGTCTGACTAACTGAGTGAATGATAGACATCGCACAGCCGAAACTGCTGGTCGTAGAAAGCTGTAATTTGGCATGTATGTTCCTTGGGGAGTGTAGAGGAGCACTAAGAGAGGATTTCCCGAAATTCTTACGAGAACGGGATATAACGGGATATGTGCGTAAGAAGCACGGGCAAAAGCCAGTATACAATACAGCGTTAGCGAAGTACATATTTGTACATTTACGTAGTCTATGTGCTGACGAAAAGATCCATTAGTGCAGACCAGGCTCTTCATGTATTTGCGTTCAGGAAAACTAGAAAATGAGTAGCCATAACAAGTTTTACGTAGTTATGACTTGCGTGAGAATACGAGCAGACAGCTGCTCGCATTCTCAAGCTTGTTTTTAAGTAAGTTTCTAAGCCTTGCTTAGATATAACTTTAGAAACAGTTCAGTTCTGGAGAGGCGTCCGGAAGACGCAGCGTTGGAAGGCCTTCCACAAAGAGGACCGATGACCTGGATCCGGATAGCCGATGGATGCGAGACGCACAGGATCCTGTTTCTCAGGAACGCATGGAGAAATCAAGTTGAAATTAAAACAGGTTCTTGTCAGACTGACAGACAGATGGATAACGAAATGACCCTTTACGGCTTCCTCCTTTTGAGGTACTGAATCCTAAAAAAATAATTTTACTACCTATCTAAAAAGATATCATCATGAAACTTCAAGCGCAAATGTGTCTTTCAAGCTAGAATTCTCATCATCATTATTTCAGCTGAAAGATGTCCACTGCTGGGCATGTGCCTCCCCCAAGTATTGCCAAATTGACCAGTCCTGTGCGTCTCGAATCCCTGCGGGAGATTTCCGCGACCTTCACCAGGTCAACGGTCCACCTTGTGGGAGGCCTTCCAACGCTATGTCTTCAGCGTACGCCATCAGGGTGCCAATTCTACTAATTTTGAAACAACATACGCAATTGCATTTCAGTCGCCATCTTCAACAAGTGAAAGATTAAAAAAAAATCAATATACCCGACTGCAAAAAAGTCAACATAAGCAATGCACTAAAAAGACCGAAAAAATTGCAATTTCCTTTTAATTTCCTTCATTTTGATAACTTACTCGACAGGTTTGATTAAAATAAAAAAATTAACGACTTCAATATTTAGCGCCAAAACTCCGCCATTTTGATTGTTTTTTTTTTTACTTATCTAAGGGCACTTGGGATTTTGAGACAAATTTAACGGCATCTTAACTGTCGAAATGCATCCAGCCGTTTGAAATATACGAGGTAATAAAGAAATTTACAAATATACTTCCATGGCAATCAGGTAAAAAATCCTCAATTTCCAAAACTTTTTGACAGATTGCCACTGACATGACATGCGAATGCGAAAGTTGCTTAAAAATTAGTAGAATTGACAATTTGTCCTGCGAACAATGTGCCCTGCCCACTAACCACTTAAGTTTGGCGATTCTCTAAAATTCTATCTATAACTATTGCTTACCATTACGATTACTCAAAGGAGCCGAGCATTTCACACCGATTGCCCAAAACAAATAATCTCCCAATATACAGGCTGCTCCAAAAACCAAACAGGCAATCTTTTCTATATACAGGGTGGTAATGATCGACGCTGAGCGGCAGTAAAAACAGTCGGCGGACGCATAGCGGCGCTGAGCTGTAAAACACACAAACTGAACGTAGCTAGTTAGTGAAGGGAACCGCGTAATGTTATAGTCAGATGGGTTCCGTATGGTGTTTTTTTTTTTTTGACGGTAAAATAGGCATTTTGTTTTGTTAACTTTAGTATTTGTAGCGGAAAGGAATAAAATGGTTGTTGATTTAATAAAATTTTGTCAGGATGTTGTGTTTCCGTATATCTACAAACTGGGAGTCTTTACGTCAAGAGTGAATTGTTCACTTCTGGCAAGGGTGCATCATTACCGACCAAATCATTTCTGCCATCAGCTAGTCTATTCTGTAAACAACTATTTCGATATCGAGCTTCACCTGAGTGACAAAACTCACAAACTGAGCTTTATTGCACACAACAGAAAGGTCTTAATTTGAAATTCACCTCGGATTCGACTGTCGAGATACGAAAATGTTGTTACAGAATAGCACTACAGGTGAGATTGTGATTTCAGACGCCTAATAGAGAAGTAAATATGGCCGTACGAGTATGACATATTTTCCACACAAAATCTGTCAAATCGCCAACCGTAATTTTCTTATTCAGTAAAAAAAGACTGTTAAAAAATCACCACTAAGACAAGGTAAAGTCAAGTATCTACTTTTCAACCCTAATGTGTTAAGTCTAATGAGTTTATTTTGGCATCAACTTAAATTATGTAAAATGTATGTGTATAGTATTGAATAAATAAATAATTAACACCGACTTTCGAAATTAAGGTTATTTTATACTTTTTTAGTACTTTGTTTGGAAGTCGGTTATATTTTTTTGTAAAAAGTTTTTTATTTTTCACTTTTAAGTGACTTGGACGACGTCTTCGTCTACGCAGAAATTGAATTAAGCAAAAATGCTCATACAATAAAAACTACTAAACCAAACTGAATCAATTTTTTACGGGACTAAATGGCAAGTATCGAACATCGAACTAAAAATAATCACAGAAAGCGGATCAGAAACCTCGGAGTAATCGGTGTACATACATAAAAAAAAAGCCACCGAATTGAGAACCTCCTCCTTTTCTGGTAGTCAGTCGGTTAAAAACCTGCAACGATCTCGCATGCACGTTGCATTAAATTCCAGGCTACCGAGGTATGCTTGCAGGTGGGAAACGCGGTCGTATATGAGTAACTAAATCCCACGTGTTTTATTGATACTGCATGTAAAGTTCCGTCAACTAATTTCTTCACCAAGAAAATTTTAATGCAGTATTTATTACTATTGAATTAAAAACTATAAAACACAGATTTTGGCACTGAAGTTATCATTATAAAACATAAATATAGATACTCACTATCGGCATTTCGTCTCAGTAAATGAAGTGGAAAGACGTAAAAGTTCAAAAGTACGCAATTACTTCACTTTAATAAACTACTTCTATTTATGAATATCAACGCATTGCACTTAACCTTTCTACCTACCACCTACACAATAAAAACAAATAAAAAAATACACCCCTAACTTTCATTTTATTCGATCCCTCATAACTACGGTGCCCATGGGGAAAAACAGTAAGTTCAGAACCGTACACATAAAAATAAAATAGCATATTTATTGGGGATCCCTAAAAAAGTTGTGCCTCCACTCTACCCCGAGTTTATTTGCTTTTATACTTAAAGAACGCTTCAGCCTGGAAAATTGTGTCCTCTGCGCTAAACGAACATATTAAAATATTTCTTTTATATTACCTGCTGGAAGTGGAAACTGTCTTAAAGTGCTGGGATTTCGTTTGCAGACTTTTCAGGTGATTGGTATATGACCTTATTTTTTTGTAGTTATGTTTTGGTAACAACTTTCCGCCTAAACTATAAGGTAGAGACCTAGTTATGCGGTTTTGTAATTTGCATAAAATATACGCATTTACACAAAAAGCTCTGGGAATACTTTCGCTGTGCTAATAGCTCAGGAGTGGAATTTCCTATAGAAGTGTGTATTTCCTGATAGCTACAACCTGGGGAATTTTAAGTCAAGAGTGGAAAGGTAAACCAAGTAAGCGTGGTCCATCGGCATCGTCGACTACATCATTGCTTTCCATCATTTGATTGTGGTCAAACGCGAGTCTTTCAATGATTTCATGGGAAATTGTTTAAAGTGATATAATAAAATACCTAGTGATATAATAATGGGCCTCATCAGAAGGCTCAAAGTCACTCAAAGGGCAATGGAGAGGGCAATTCTTGGAGTTTCCTTGCGTGATCGAATCAGGAATGATGATATCCGCAAGAGAACCAAGGTTACCGACATAGCCCACAGGATCGCCAAACTAAAGTGGCAGTGGGCAGGGCACATTGCTCGCAGAACAGATGGTCGATGGGGCCGAAAAGTTCTGGAGTGGCGACCGCGTACCGGAAGACGCAAAGTTGGAAGGCCTCCCACAAGGATGGACCGATGACCTGGTGAAGGTCGCGGGTAGCCGATGGATGTGAGACGCACAGGACCGGTCGTTGTGGCGACGCTTGGGGGAAGCCTATGTCCAGCAATGGACGTCTTTCGACTGATATGATGATGATGAATTAAATACCGCCAAATAGAAGCGAATGAGACCAAACTTAAAAATTGTATAAAACGCACACTATGCAGACAAGCATGTTATAAAGTAGAGGAGTACATTGATGATAAAAATGCTTGGCTCAATGCTGGTCCGCTCCACAACGACTAAATTGCCCAAACTTTGATTAAGATGTGAAAACATTATTGGACTTGCTGAAGATTGTAAGATTATCTTTGCATTGTATAGACTCAATCTCTTTTGCATTGTATAATTTCAGTCATTAATTATTTCATAACGATTGTAACCATGATTTTGTAAACACTGATTTAAAAGTGTGTCCATGGACTTTCTTGCACGTTCTTCTCCATAGGATCTACTCTTTGGAGCGTCCAACTGCCGCGCTGGAGATAGGGTCGGTGAATGCGTTTTGCTATAGAGCAACTTGCTTCAGAATTAGCTTCATCTATTTGACTGACAGACCTTGACTATTCAAAAGTGCCTGTTACTGGTCTATTTGAAATAAAGGATTTTGTATTTTGATTTTTTTTTATTTTGTCATTTAAAAAAGCCAGATTTTCTATGTCCACGTGCGCCCTATGGGTCGACTATACAAAAAGCTCGTACAGCGCTCTGCGAGTCCAATATAATAACGCCTTCAGAGTAATGTTGGGGTTACCGCGCTTTTGCAGTGCATCTGGGATGTTCGCGGAGTATGGCGTGTCCGATTTTTATTCTATTATGCGGGCACGAATAGCATCTCTGATGCGGCGAGTGCGCGATAGCTCCAACAGCTTGGTGGCGATTGTGGCCGGCAGAGTAGATAGCCCAATGGTGTGGCACTGGATGACGACACATCGTGCGTCATTTAATTATGTTAAATAACTGCTTATGTGTGTATTTTTAATTTCTGTTTGTTTATTGTGTTTATGTCTTTTGTGTGGTTATGGACTCCGGTCTGAAATACTTAAAGTTTTTATTATTATTCTCTTTATTTTTTATCCTTACATACTAATTTACATTTTTAAATATTTCTTAAAAACAACACATTATAAAAAAAAAAACATTATTATTATTTAGGAAAAACATGGACTGTTTCTTAGCTCTTTGGCTAGTTTTAAGCTACATTAACGGGCCAAGCCAAGTCAATGTAGCGTGTGGTGAGTGCTTAGGTGTCTTGAGGAGAAATTTCATTTTCCTCTATCTGCATGAACTTCCGCACTATTCTGCAGGTATTCAAAATTGCAGCTTTTTGAAGTGTTATGTAAACTGAGTCTTTAAGGTCTATTAATTTGAGACTATGGTGCAGATGGTTGGGTATTACCCCTGTAGTGGAGACAACAATGGGCACGACATATACTTTATTTTGCCTCCAAATTCTTGTCACTTCCTCTTTTAGCTCTGCATATTTACTTATTTTTTCTCCTATTGTCTTTTGTAAATTGTGTGTGTTGGGGACTGCAATATCTATCAAGAAAGTAACTTTATTAATTTTGTCATGGAGAGTGATATCTGGTCTATTGTAGTGAACGGTCCTGTCAGTGAGAATGGCGCGGTCATAGTAAAGTTTATGTGTGGTGTTTTCTAGAACAGTTTGCGGAACGTATTTGTAGTAAGGAGTGTTTGTGTCTTGTATGAGTTTATGTTTGATTGCTAGTTTTTGGTGAATGATGTTTCCCACCTATACTCTATACACTATACTCACAGACACAATCAGTTGTGTCTGTGAGTATAGTCAGTTGGTGTGAGCGTTGTGCATGCTCCTGTAATGTGTTGTATGGTCTCTGGTTGGCTGTGACACTTGCGGCATTTATCATTCGTTATTGTAGGGTCTTTGATTATGAATTTCCTGTAGTTTTTAGTGTTCATAATTTGATCTTGAATTGCATTAATAAAACCTTCGGTTTCCGGGAATAAATTTCCTATCTTGAGCCATTTATTTGAAGCTACTGCATCTACGTGGGACTGTTCTAGATCGTGGGGGTGCCTTCCATGCAGCACTTTCTTTTTCCATTCTTCTAACATTTGTTGCTGGGAGTCGTTGTTTACATCGTAAGTTGTATTCTCTTCGTTTAGGTTAAGGGGAGTGTAGTTAATATCGTTTGTGGCTATGGCTTTATGAATGTTGCTTGTGTGAAATTTTGTGTGAAAGAATGATTTTAATCTAGTGATTTGTTTCTGCCAAAGGTGATGAATGTCTATTAAGCCTCTCCCTCCGTGTTGGCGTTTTATAGTCAATCGTTCTATTGCAGACTTAGGGTGCCAGTTATTATGTTTAGTAAGTGTGGTGCGTGTGCTTCTTTCGATTTGTTGGATGTCAGTTTTTGACCATTTGATCACTCCAAACGAATATGTTAGTATTGGTATCGCGTAGGTGTTTAATGCCTTTTTTATTATTATTATTATTTATGGTATGTCTTGAACAATCTCGGGACCCTGAGGTCCCGGTCCTTTGGTAGGCGTACGAGGGGCCGAAGCCAACTCGCAGAGGCCCCGTTAGACATTTCTAATGGAATGGGGCACCAACCGACGATTATCCCTATATGCACTATCAAAGTATACCTAAGGACAATCCCCGGTAGGTGCAAAACTATTGCATAATATGGAAACAAAAGGTGACAGGCTATGGGTTTGGGTGGTTTAGTGGATTCATTAACGTATACTATGAAAGAACTATTGGCCCCTGCCTGACCACTGAAAATATACACAGCTTTAAAATGGCAGGGGATGACTTGCACACTCAATAAATGGGCCCCCGAAAACGGTCGCTAGCACAAAGTGACGTAGCTCCAAGGAGGCAACATATCCTGAGGTGCTAGAGGAGTGGAGAGGTATACCACGGCTATCAGGACAATCCCGGAAGTACGGTCAAGATCCCTACCAGCATCTTACTGGATTATACATCCTTCTCCCGAGCACGTTTGCTCTTGCGAATCTCCACTCAGACCGGCCGATTAAGGCAAGAAAGAGGTGGGAGCTCTGTTCCTCGTCAGTGTTTACTCCAGCCAGCCAATAAAGGCAAGCCTGAGATGAAGAACAAGACTTCTCCCGGGAGATCAGGTCCGTGGGGTCGCTACTGCCCAACAGTTCGCCACAAAACTGCCTTGCGGATTGTATCTCTCTTTGTCTGGCCCCTCACCCTAAGTATGAGTACCTAAGGTTCACTGGGGCACGCAAGCCCCACCACGACGTCAACGTAGAGATACGGCGGTGGGGATTTGTCTGGCCCCTCACCCTAAGTATGAGTACCTAAGGTTCACTGGGGCACGCAAGCCCCACCACGACGTCAACGTAGAGATACGGCGGTGGGGTTATTATTATTATTATTATTATTATAGTGAGTTCTTTATTTTGCTTCTCTTTTTAGAGAGGATATGACCTTACACACGGGTCAGAGCCAAGTATGTAAGGGGAAATTTAAATTGAGAAGGTGGATGAAAGTGTTGAAGAAGTCAGGAACTTTCGAGTGATGCGACAGGTGTTAAGAATGGTGGCTTTTTGGAGCATGTAAAGAGTATGAGTTGGCATCTGTAAAGTATTCAGGCTTTGTGTTATTATTAACAGTAGCGACCATTAAAAGAACCAAGCGATGAAATTCGACGAGTCCCGAAGAAAAAATTCAATGATTTTTCGCGGCTGTCATTTGTAGATTATTGGCAGTAGATACAGGCAGCGCGGAGTGAGGCAGCGGAGCGGAGAAACGGAGAAATATTTACCAATCATGTCAGTCAAAATGTCAGTGACTCACGTGATGCGGAGATCTTATACAATTCCATTGGTTAAAATTTCTCCGTTTCTCCGTTCTGCTGCCTCGCTCCGCTGTAATGGATAGGCACCCTAAGATGCATTAATATATAAAAACCCAAGATACACACTCAGCATCTCAAAAATGTCTGCAAAAAACAAGCGCACAATGTATAATTGTGCGCTAGTTTCAAACAGTCCCGCATCGCTCGCCATACTATACTGCTTTGTAAAAACAACTTCAAGCGATCCGTGTAAGGTTGAATTTGCAAAAAAAAATTGCGCATCACTCGCCATACTGCACTGCTTTGTAAAAACAACTTTAAGCGATCCGTGTTAGGTTGAATTTGCAAAAAAAATAATGTTTATAGTATAAATACACACAACTCACACATGACACTTGATACACGTCAGTTTTTGACGACAGTTTCGAGTGTTGCATTTGTTCGAGACTGTGCATCTCGGGTTTTTTACATATCAATGCTAAGAAGCCAGAAAATCCGACGCCAATCTTGCCTGTCTTGTAAAGTTTTCCTAAGATCCAAGGTTAGTGTTACAATTTCTTATAGGATAGTACCGAGTGTACGACTAAACGCCGACAGACACTACGCCGACAGACTAAATACCGACAAGACTTTACTTTCGCCGACAGGACACTTCGCCGACAGGACTCTTCGCCGACAGGGCTCATCAGCGACGCAAAAAAAAAAAACCGAGTCGGGGTACTCTGAGTCGGGGTGTTGGCGATCTTCAATGTGTCGCACAAGCGTGCATTCGAACTATGGTGAGTCGCAGTACAGTTTTGTCGCATAAGCGTTAATCGCACATCCATTTGTCGAGCTCACGTAGTACACTTGATACCGATACATAAACAATGCAAGATCTTTATTTTTTATGAATTGTATAATTACAACAAAAGCATAATCGATTTCCAAATCTAACTATCGGAGATAAGTTGCGTCGCTGATGAGCCCTGTCAGCGAAGACTCCTGTCGGCGAAGAGTCCCGTCGAAGTAAAGTCTTGTCGGTGTTCAGTCTGTCGGCGTAGTGTCTGTCGGCGTTTAGTCGTACACTGGTTAGTACCACATGACTCATATAAGTAACTAGCTTTTGCTAGCAACTTTGTACGCGCATATCCCGTATTTCCCCGTACCCGTGGTAATTTCGGTAATTCCTCTCTTAGTGCTCCAAATTTCAGCTTTCTAGGACCAGAATTTCGGCTGTGCGTTGTCTGTCAGACACTCAATCAGTCAGTAACGGAATAATTTTATATATTAGGATAAGTCTATGCTGCAAGTTATATAGTGTATGCTACTTAACTATAAAATTAATAAACAATTCCTTGTGTGGGGCAAAGTTTATTAAAAAAAACAACAGAGATCGATTTGAACGTAGATCCAAAACAAGATACACAATATTTGCCAAAATAACCACACAATAGTTTGTGTTTCAACCCGAACGTTACGTTAATACACAAACAATGAACAGAACTGCTATCAACCGAAGTAGTATGTTGTTTCATGTAAATTCGGAAGCGATAGCGATCCCCGACGCGATGGAAAACCATTGTGATATCGCCGTGATAAAATTGGACCACTACTAATTGTTTCACCGGAGTGGTTTTATTTAACAGAGCATATTTATCAATTTTTAGGGTTCCTAAAAAAAACCGAACCCTTATAGGATCACTCGGGTGTCTGTCTGTCTGTCCGTCTGTCACAGCCAGTTTTCTCCCGATCGACTGGACCGATTCTGTTGAAATTTGGTACACATATGGACTTCTGTGACGGACGTGTTACGTAAATTATAAAATTTTTAGTATGGGGGTCACTTTTGGGGGTCAAATTAGAAAATTAAAAAAAAAAGTTTTTTGAACAATATCGGGTGACATATCAAATGTACTTACTGTGAGGGTTTTAATCATATTATTTTCATAATTTTAAAATAAATAGTTTTGAAGTTATTCAAGAAATTAGACGAAAAATGACCATTCCCCCCCCCTTATCTCCGAAACTACTGAGTCCAAAATTTTGAAAAAAATGGACATAATAGATCTTTACCTAAAGATTACAGGAATGCCTATTAGAAGTCTGTAATGTTAAAATAACATGTAAAAAAAATCGTTCGGAACCCTTTGCACGCGAGTTCGACTCGCACTTGACCAGTTTATTTTTTTCCAACACCTGGAAACGACATTGGTCACCCAGCGAAATAATGAAGAAATTCCGATGAAAGATAAAAGGAAGGTTTATAATATGTGTATCCTACCGTGTTTACTATATGGATGTCAAACTTGGGCATTGGCAGACGAACTGTCAAACAAAATACTGAATAGAAAGAAGTACACTAGGAGTTAAAAGAAAAGACCCGCAAAGGCTTACACATATAAAAAGTAAAACAAAATATAAAATGTATACACAACTTATAAACTACTGAAGTGGAGACGGACGCATATGATTAGGGAGAAGAGAGAAAAATGGACAAGAATCTTAATGGAATGGTGCCCACTAGACAGTAAAAGAAGCAGAGGTAGACAGATCAAGAGATGAGAAGATGATATTAAAAGAGCAGCGGGTCCAACATGGATCCGTACAGCGAGGAATGGAGAAAATGAATGGAGACCTTTGGAGGAGGCCTTTGTACCAAAATAACCGTAATAACCGTTTAGACAAGTTGTACCGAAATAACCGTTTGCCGACATTCAATAAAATAAATAATGTTTTTATTTTACATTTCTAGGCAAAAACTATGTACTTTAGAATCTTACTAAAAAAACTTGAATGTCTGGGTATTCGGGACCTCCAGTTGAAATTGTTCGAAAGTTATTTGACAGACAGAACTCAGTGTGTAAAAATAGAAAACCATAAAAGTGACAATGTGTCAGTTCATTTCGGAGTGCCGCAGGGAAGCATTTTAGGCCCGACGTTATTTCTTACCTACATCAACGATCTCTGTCAACTAGACCTTCCCAAAGCCAAAATCATGACTTTCGCTGATGACACAGTACTACTCTTCAGCGGGGAAACCTGGGGCGAAGTGTTCTCAAACGCACAAAAAGGCTTTAATGCGGTAACAAAATGGTTGAGAGACAATATACTCACTCTTAACGTGGGTAAGACAAAATACGTTCCTTTCTCTTTGAGAAATGCAGAAACTGACATTATTCAACATAAAATAATATTCCATATATGTGCCGATTACAATGATCTCAGCTGCTCATGTTCTCATATTGAAAGGACAGATAAAATAAAGTATTTGGGTATTATAATTGACAAAAGATTAAGCTTCCAGGAACACATTGATCAGTTAGCAGCAAGAACACGTAAACTAATATATATTTTTAAAAATTTACGAAAAGTGGCTAAAAAAGATTTAATAAAAACTGTGTACCTCGCTCTTGAACAATCTCAACTTAGTTACTGCATTTCTGCCTGGGGTGGAGCAGCAAAAACTATAATGCTGAAAATTGAAAGAGCTCAGAGAGCTGTTTTAAAAGTAAGTCTTTTTCTACCGTTTTACCACCCCACCATTGATGTATATAAGCAGAGTAAAGTCCTAACGGTTCGTCAACTTTATATTCTGCATACTGTTACCAAACAACATTCCTTATTGTCATACGAACCCAAGTTGATTGAAAAAAAGCGTAGAAAAGACATAGTCTGCAGTAAACCACCATTTAAAACAAGTTTTGCACACCGTTTCTTTAGCTACCAAGGTTGTAATCTGTACAATAAAATTAACAGATTCTTGTCAATTTACCCTCATCCAAAAAACAAATGTAAGGTGGAAGTTAGAGACTGGTTGCAAAATTTGGACTATAGTTCCACAGAGGACCTACTTAATTGATATAGACTAACAAAAGTAGAAAACTAGGTAAATACACACATACACACATCTAACACACACCCTCACACAACATATATTGTTATACACACCACACCTTTAACATACAATCCCTCACGCTAAGAGGCGAATTAGCTTTTAGATACTAAATTAATATCTTGTCTCAGTTACATTCTTTTATACGTGTCTCTAATTAAGTCCTTTGTTATATTATACCTTATTTTTGTGGGGTGAGGACCTGGTGATCTGTAATACAGGTTTATACCTATAATAGACACCAGCTCCGCACATACACTTGACTGAAATTGATTTTAGTATGTTAATTAATTTTTATCGTATAAAGTCTTGTTTTGTGGGAGAAATAAAGATATTATTATTATTATTATTCCCTTTATTCATTTTATATACATATTTGTTATATTTTTAAATATTTCTATAAAAATAAAATAAACATTTAAAAATATAAAAAATAGTAGCCCACCGGTATCGGGAACAGGGTCCAAGCTACCGATAGTCAGGGCTCCCGAGAGAGGAACCTCCTCACTATACGCGCCGTGTCCAGGAGTACTGCTTTCTGGATCAAGCCCTTGATCCAGCTGCCCAACGAGAGCCTCTTGAGATGTTGGTCGAGGCTCTTGGCAATTATGCCATTGGCCGTCACGACTATCGGCACAATGACTGCTGTGTTCACATCCCACATGTCGACAACCTCGCGAGCCAAGTCAAGATACTTCGTTTGTTTATCTTTCTCAGACTTCACGAGGTTCTCGTCATGAGGGACTGCTATATCAACAATCATTGCGCGACGCTCTAGTCGGTCTATCACCACTATATCAGGCTTATTGGCAACAATAGTCCTGTCAGTGATGATAGACCGATCCCAATACAATGTGCAATTGCCATTTTCGAGAACTGGGTCGGGCACATACCTATAGTACGGTACTTCAAATTCCACAAGATTGTATTTAAGAGCAAGTTGCTGGTGGATAATCCTGGCTACAAGGTTGTGCCTGTGCAAATAGTCTCCGTTAGCTAGACTAGAACAACCGGAAATAATGTGGCGGATTGATTCTCCGGACCGGTGACATGCCCGACATATGTCAACCGTACCGTCCTTTACAATGTATTTCCGGTAGTTGTTCGTCATCATAACTTCGTCCATAATCGCATAGACAAAACCTTCGGTTTCCCCGAATAGGTCACCAAAACGCAGCCAGGCTACGGACGCTAAAAAGTCTACATCGGGCCCATGTAGGACCCGATAAAAGCGTCCGTGAAGCTCCTTGCTCTGCCATACCTCCCTGCGGTCATTAGTATCTAATACCACAGGTTTGCGCCAGTTCTCGTTAGCCAAGGAGAGCGCGGTAAGGCCTTTGTCCACCGCTACTACATCTCGATGCATACCCACGTCGGCCTCTAGGAAGTACTCCCTAAGGCTGCATACCTCGCGGTTGTGTAGGGTCTTAGCATTTAAGAAGCCACGACCCCCGCACTTCCGCGGGATATACAGCCTCATCACCGATGACCGTGGGTGATGCATCCGATTTGCGGTGAGCAGTGAGCGTACCCTTCTATCCAGGGCGTCAAGTTCTGTCTGAGTCCATTTGAGTATGCCGAAAGAGTACATCAAAACCGGCATGACCCAACCGTTGAAGGCGCGCACCTTGTTACCGCCTGATAAAAGACTGTTAAGTACTTTGTTCAGGCGGCCAAAGAAGCGCTCCTTCAACGATAGTTTCACATCAACAGCATTGATGCCTAACGCTTCCGACATACCCAAATACTTGTAAGTTTCGGTTGAGGAGAGGGACCTAAGGTATATGGAATCCGAGAGTTGGGTTCCCACGGATTCCATAATCTCCCCCCGCTTTACATGCATAACCGCACATTTGTCCAAACCAAATTCCATCCTGATGGCGCTACTGAAGGTTTCAGTTACCTTCAGTAGCTTCATCAGTTGCAAATTGTTAGGAGCAAAGAGTTTCAAGTCATCCATGTAAAGGAGGTGCGATATGACCTGACCACCTCTTCTCAACCGGTAGCCTTGGCCCGAACCCTCCAGCAATGTACTGAGAGGGTTGAGGGCCAGACAAAACCACAGTGGACTCAGACTGTCACCCTGAAATATTCCACGCTCAATCCTTATCGGTTCGCTGTTCGCCTGGGTCTGTCGACACCCTGGATAGTGAAGGACCGTCCTCCACTGCCCCATACACGACATCAGGAAGGTGCGTAGAACTGCATCAACTTTGTACAGCTCCAGCACCCTCATGAGCCATGTATGGGGCACCGAGTCATAGGCCTTCTTATAATCTATCCAGCATATCGACAGATCTCTTCGGGAACGTCGAACCTGTTGGCTGATGGCTATGTCGATGAGGAGCAGCTCCTTAGTACCGCGGGACCCGTTCCTACATCCATTCTGAGAAGCAGACATTATTGAATTACTATCAACGTGATGGTTAATCTTTCCTCTCAGAATGGATGTAAGAACTTTATAGACCGTCGGTAAACACGTGATCGGTCTATAATTTTTAGGCTCCGCGGTACTACCTGATTTATGGAGCAGGTGGGTTATTCCTGTGGTTAGGAACTGGGGCAGCGACCCAGACTCTAAGGCAGACTGGAATTGAGATGCCAAGCGAGCGTGCGATCTCGTGAACCATTTGATCCAGAAATTGTGCAGCCCGTCCGGCCCTGGAGATTTAAAGTTAGGCAACGGACGGACAGCACGAGCTACATCTTGGGGGCTGATGATAATTGCCCCCATTTCTGGTATCGGATCGCACGCGCGCTCGACCTCCAGAGTCCAATCACCCTCGGTGTGACTGACAGGCACCGACCAGATGCTGCGCCAGAATGAACATATGGCGTCATTATCCGGTAGGCGCGTATCAGTCACACCTTGGTCCGGTCGCTCCCAAGCCCTATAAACCCACCTCTCATTAGTTTGGAATGTGCGATTCTGAGTGTATCGCTCCACTCGCCGCTTGTACCTACGAATACGGTTTGCCCATGCATACACCTTCTGCTTCAGGAAGTCGATGCGCTCTGTGACACGGGATATATAATCTCGGGGATTGACATCAGTCCCCGAAAACGCCCGTCTCACAAAGCGCATCACTCTAGGGCGAGTGTTGCCCTCCCTGAAGCAGATAAGTTTGCCGATGAGTGCTCTAGCCTCACCGATACGACGCTCAATCCTGCACTGCCAAGCTGGTACAGCTGGTCGTGTAACTCTGTCACTGTTTGGAAATTTGACATGAGCTACACGACATGCCGCTGCAGCCGCACAGTACAAGATCGAGTGGGTATCGGCGAGGTCTTCGCTGCTATCAAAATAACTTGCTAGCTGCGAATCTAGAGCACACACAAGCGCCCTATTTTTAATGTGCATGGGCAAACGAGGTAGCCGAGGTCTAAACTCTGGCGGTGTGGAGCGATACTCTCGGAAAGCATCCTCCAAAGCGCTCCTCAATCGCTCATTGCATTGGGTACTCACGGATGTAGCCCCGTCATCATCATCTTCATCGACGTAGTTGGGTCGCGGTGAAACACTGGGTTGTATCTGCACCGCGGCCGGTGGCGAAGTACGTGAGACGCGGCTGTTCCGTGACTCCAGACGCAGTCTATCAAGTACGACGTCATCCAACATACGGTTACGCTGGATGACCCGCACCTGATCCGATAGTCGTTGGGCTGAAACGTTGACAGCTGGTTCAAGTACCTGAAACAGAGTGAGCATCCGACCACGGTACGCAGTCAGGTTAGTTCCCCCCTCTGTAGCCCCGAAGTATGAGCGCATGACGTTTTCGTTTATAGATTGCGTCCATCGCATGCGCTGCACACTTCCACCGGTAGCGGGGACCCTATCAGAGGCCGGCGGGCCTCGAGGTCCTAAGCAGGCCGGTGGTCGGCCTCGTCCGCGCCGACGCGCAGGTGGTGGTGTCGTCGGCGGCGAGAAGTATTCGTCGCTCGAGCTCGACGCAACTGCAGTTACCGGAATCCCTGGACTCGCGGCTGGCGCAGGTCCCGGCGGCTGCGAGGCGGAGCTGAGCGACGAACCCGAAGATGTTTGTTGTGCGGCTAGAAATTGTACCCGGCTTCTTGTCAGCATTTCATTTTCATTCTTGAATTATATTTGCATGTTTTATTGGGGTCGTGATTCGTTTTATTTCATGTCTATTGTTTTTTCCTTGTTGTATCCAGAATAATTAACATTTTATTGATTGGTTTTTAACTAAATTATATAAAAAATACGGAATGAAAAAATTTTAATGTCATTCACGTTGACAGCCGGGCCACAGATTCTTAATAATTATTATTATTATTATTATAGAATGTAAGAAACAACAATAAAGGCTTTTTATTTATTATTTATCAATTTACATTATGACGAATATACCTGGAATTTACCTGGTGAAGGTCGCGGGTAGCCGATGGATGCGAGACGCACAGGACCGGTCGTTGTGGCGACGCTTGGGGGAGGCCTATGTCCAGCAGTGGACGTCTTTCGGCTGATATGATGATGATGACTCAACTCTACTTAAACTCCTCTATGCATATGTCCAAGCAAGACTATTATCTATCTGGGCCAAATGACAAAGCAAAATAATGGCAAAACGAACGCAAATTGGCTGTGACAGACAGACAGACGAGTCATCTGATAAAGGTGCTCCTTCACCGATAGCATAATTTGCTTGTTATGTAACATAACAGATTTGACTTTGAGCATTAAATTACAATTCTACCTCTCTGACTGACGACCATTTGCTTGTAATGTAACAATTCAAATTCGATTTTGAGCATTTGACGGGAGCTGAATTATGCCCGGTTTCTGCGGATTTTATCGATCGTTTATCTGTCTGTTAACCACTCACCTGTAACTGCCTCCGTGGTCGAGTGGTTTAGGTGTTGGCCTTGTGACCCGGTGGTCGTGGTTACGATTTCTACGAAAAGCATACTTTGTAACACTTTCAGTGCCAAGTGCAAAAGTGTTTTTACATTTTTAGGGCCAAGCACTCAACACATGGGCCGAACAACAATTCGTTCGTGTGCCCACAACCTGCGCATGAATACAAGTCACATATAGCTATTTAAAACGACGACGATGCGGGTTGTGGGCACACGAACGAATCACGCTCGACCCATACGCTGAGTTCTTGGCACTAAATGTGGTAAAGTTGTTTTCAGTTTGGCTAGGACATTGCAGGCTTGAATCACCTGATTGTCTGATAAAAAGATGATTTCGTGCTTCGGAAGGCACGTATAAGCCGGCCGCCAGATGGCGGTCGTCAAATAAACCATGTCAGAGGCCCTTGAGGCGGTTTAGAAACTCTGACATTAGGGTCTGTAGGGTCGTTAGACCTTACTGCTCACACGATAAGAAGAAGACCACTAACCAACCAATGGCGTTATGACAAATAGCGATAACGAACACATAAACGACCGATAAATACTTCAGAAGCCGGGTATTAGTTGTTATCACAATGGCAAAGGCAAAAGTTGCTGTGTTGAGCGCGACAATATTAATTCGATTTTGTTATATACGTACGAAAAACAGAAAAAACCATATTGGCGACAAAAATTATTTCAAAATGTATGTTACATATTGTATCAAAATGTTACAAATTGTATCATTACAGGTTGCGCAGGCGCACGTTAATGCTCGGTTTTCCTCACTTACTGATGCGAGGCTCTGTAACGTAACATTACAGGCGAAAGCTAAAGAAGTACCCGGAACATGTTTTAGTGTTGTCACACTATCGCGTCGCACCTGTTTAATAAACCTAATGAAAAAGATTTCACCTCACTCGATTCTCTTTTACACAAATCGAGATTCAATAGTAACAGTTAACCAAAACGAGTTCCCAAGAGTTCAGTGAGCAAAATAATCGACTTAGCTCCGGTACGGAGAAAATTCATTTATTTAATTAAGACCCAACAAACTTCCCGAAGCAGACTTAGAGCGAATTAATGATTATAACATCTTATTTTAATTGAACATTAAATTTTCGGCGGATTATTTAAATTTTAAACGGATTGGTGTAGAGTTGCGTTCCGTTTATGTCTAACTTAGTTTTGATTGACGAAATGGGTGTTGATGAAAATCATAAAAAGGTTTCGACGGATAATTATGCTTTTTTAACTATGGTTAATCATCAAATGACTACTCCCGCTCTGAACGGAGCAGAAGGGAGTGTCAGACTCTAACTGACTAAAACCCATCCGTGTTCCTCCTAGTGCCTTTTGCGTTTCCAGGGCCGCGGTGAGTCTTTCGAACAAATTCCGCAACAATTTTGCTGGATTTGTAGTTATCCCAGATCAGAAAGTTGAACCGATGATGATCTGGTGAGGACCGCGGGAGTCCGCTGTATACGAAATGCACAGGACCAGCCGATGTGGCGACGCTTGGGGAGATCTATTTCCAGAAGACCAGCAGTGGACGTCTTTCGACTGAATCTGGAATGATGTTAAGGGCAAGGCTTCTTTTTTTTGCTTTTTTAGGTTTCCGAAAAAAAACGGAATCCTTAACCCTTATAGGATCACTCGTGTGTCTGTCTGTCCGTCTGTCACAGCCAGTTTTCTCCGGATCCACTGGACCGATTCTGTTGAAAATAGGTACACATATGAACTTCTATGACCCAAACACGGACGCGTTACGTAAATTATTAAATATTTAGTATGGGGTTCACTTTTGGGGGTCAACTAGAAAATTAAAAAAAAAACTTTTTTGAACAATATCGTGTGACATATCAAATGAAAGGGCTTACTGTGAGGATCTTAATTATATTTTTTTCATAATTTTAAAATAAATGGTTGAGAAGCTATTCAAGAAATTAAACGACAAATGACCATTCCCCCCCTTATCTCCGAAACTACTGAGCCTAAAAATTTGAAAAAAAAATGGAGATAATAGATCTTATCGAAAAATTACAGGAAAACTTATTAGAAGTCTGTAGTGTTAAAATAACATGTTAAAAAAATTAAATTCGCTCGGAACCCTTTGCACGCGAGTCCGACTCGCACTTGGCCAGTTTGTTTTCCCTAAATTGAAAGAAAAATTTATTCACGCTTCCAAGAAACGTTTTTTTTACCAGCCTCGTATTTTCCCAACTAGTATCATGCCAGTTAGATACAAATTTAGCTTTACAACATTATTTTAGGGAGCAGCAAGGGTAGTGCCGTTTGCCACTAACCGATCAAAAATTCAGGCTCTTGATTACAACTGAAAAACCCCAAGAATACCATCCAATGAAGGCATAGCGTACATTTTGTCAAAGTGACCATACTTTGTCCCCAACAAACCCGTACAACTATAAACATCTGGCTTCCATCATTAATTCAGGGGTTCGGAACATTTCATAGTGAAACACAAAAAGATATCAAACAGGACCTACCCTTTTTGCACTATTCGACGACGGAGCCCCGCAATAAAGTTATTACAGTGGCGTACAGAATATTTGGACCACTACTCTACTACTACAATATACAGCGGGTTGAAAAAACATTGCAATGTAGGGGCGAAATGTGGGGTGAAATAGGGGGTGAAATATGGGCTGAAATTAAATTTCGGATATGGGTTTCATGTGTGAAAATGTTTTATTCGTGGAGTGGTAATGTTGTGTCTAGTGTTTTATGCGCTTGGTAAGTTAGCTTTTAGGAAATAGAGAGCTGATTTAGGGTTTTTAGTCCTAACTAACGTTGTAAATATGTAAAACTTGAAATTGTCAAATGACATTTTAAAGTTTTAGTTATATTATTGTTACTAGAAACTATTAAAAAGGGCCCTAAATATTAATAATTTTTGCAATGCCTATCTTGCCTTGCACCTAAACGCTAGAGTAACGGTCAGAAAACAAAAGTGTTATAAAATATCTCGTTTTGCTTGCCAAGGCTTGAGCTTATTAATAAGCGTATAATATTTGCTAAACATTAGAAGCTAGTAAATCTGACTCCAGTCCTGCCATGAAGTAACGTGTTACCCAGTTAATGGGTTGTGGACGTCTGGTAGGCAGCCGCTCCAAGTAAAATATTCTGGTATTCAGCTGAATCCGGTTTGACTGGAAGCCGACCCCAATGTAGTTGGGAAAAGGCTAGGCAGATGATGATGATTTGCTAAACATTAATTTCTCTGTCCAAAAAATAAACTCTCAACACAAAACTACGTGAAAGCCATTAAAAATAAATAATATGGAACGTTACAACCGTTACATGTAACATCGAAAGTAGGTCATGAGCTTTCGAATAGCTGAAATTCCGTAAAAACTAATTTTGTTGTTTTTGCGTAGTGCATCCGGGCCGAATGTTGCAGACACAAAAAACGATAAAAATATATTTACGTTCGAAAATGTTGTTTTAGCTAACAGAAAACCTCTAAACACAGTTTTGGATGCACTGTACTGTGTAATTTTAAGACGCCGCTTATATGTATGTATTGATTGATATGTATGTCTTGTGCGAGTCCCAAATAAATATTTTTCTTTCTTTCTTTCTTTCTTTTGATGCCTGCAAAACATTTTTTAACTTGTTCTTTTATTTAACCTCAGGCAGTGTATCTTACAATACGAATCACAAATAGTTGGTGCCACATATACATGATGAGAACTGAACAAAAGTCTCTAAGTAATTGTAGCCAAGTATACCTATAATGGGTATAACACAAATGTCACAAAAACCCACACGAACATAGGCACTGAGCCACCACAACTACAGAACAACCACTTACAACCCCAAAACCCCCTGTATAACATCCGTTAAACGTACGTATGTGGTCTCATGAATATTCCGGATCCACGATGAGATTTATTACGGCCCGGTTTTCCGTCTTCCTGCAGATTTATGCGTCGGACGAAGCGTACGGCCCGGACCGGTTGTCGGCCAAAACCCGCCGAATTAGATTTGTGACTGAGCGTGTTAGTTCGTTAATAATTTATAGTTTGGTGTTAATATGCAGGTTGGTTGCTCTAGTAGGTGTACTGGGGAGGAAGGTCGTCGTATCTGTGTACGGTTTTGTTTGGTATTTTATGTCAGCTGTTTTCAAATAAATGTACGATTCTGTAAAAATTTCACCGTGAAAAAATAGGTGATGTGAGTCAGTCCGTTTAGTATGGCGTTTATAAAGGAATAATAATAAGAATTACCCTTTTCCTGATATCTCTTCATGAGAACAACAAACTGTGACACGTTTTTATAAATCTATCGAGAATGAAGAAACTAAAATCAAGCTGCCTAGAATCGAAATTCATTGAAGATAAAAATTATTGTCAAATCGGGAGAGCCTCGACTACATTTTCGTATTTTAAATTGATAACTACATAAAAAGTTATGTGAAACCTGGATAACTGGGACCTTAAGGGACTTGCAAATTTGTCTCACTTAAAGAGGTATTCCACGTACCCAGTGTCTCAGATATCCAGGTATAAATAAATATCTGTCTCATTTACAGAGGGTTCCAGTAACAGAGGTGAGAACAGAGGATCACTTTTACATAATTAGCCAATTGCGGAATTTGCGGGTACAATAAGAATAAGTTAACAAAACGGTATACAAAATATAGTCTCAGTAAAAGGTAAAATATACTCGCTGTCTCAATTATAGAGGTAATTATGACGATAAAATCGAAAGAACTAATCTCAGTTATAGAGGTTTGTTTTGTTCCACTAACAGAGGTAATTCAGTGCTAAAGTGTCGGAACCTAAGCATGAGTTCCAGCTATAGAAGTTTCTCACTTATCCAGGACCAGTTTAAGCAAGCTTTACTGTATATAATCACCTCTAAAATTGTTCAAGTGTAAAAGACACCAAAAATACATCCCAAAAAAAAAGACTTACTACTTTTTGGCGAGTTACGCGATCAAAAATGTACTGGAACAGCTTATTCTTTTGAAGCACCCTTAAAAAAATCTCTTATACTAACAACCCTTCCATCTCTACCGCAAGTCCTTTTAATTCCAGATGGACACAAGAAATCCTTTCACCCCTCACAAACACGAAATCACCCGTACTCTTCGAGTTGAAAATATGACAATCACTAAAACGCTCGGTTCGCACGGCTGCCTCTGAATTTATAGGCTACGACAAAATGTTGTGCGCTCCGGTGAGTCTGTGAGATTTAATGGAAGCGACTGGCGGTCGTGATTTAGTTTTTAAAAGTTTGAGGAATATTTTAATACAAGTATTGTTTACTGGACCGTTTACTTTTAACCTGATAATTGTAACTAATATTTGAAACGTGAAAGTAAGTGCTTGTTTGGTTTAATGGATTGCGATTAAATATAGCGATCAAAAATGTACTGAACAGATTTTTATATACCTTTTCAATCAAATAGAACACCCACAATCTAATTCCCAAAAATCTTCCATCTCTTCCACAAGTACATTTAATTCAAGATGAACACAAGAAATCCTTTCACCCCTCACAAACACGAAATCACCCGTACTCTTGAAGTCGTCATAAAGATCGTCGGGGTATAAAAATATGACAATCACTAATACACTCGGTTCGCACGGCTGCCTCTGAATTTATAGGCTACGACAAAATGTTGAGCGCTCCGGTGAGTCAGTGAGCTTTAATGGAAGCGACTGGTGGTCGTGATTCAGTTTATGAATTATTTTAGTGTGTTTTAGTGTACTGGAGCGTTTTCTTTTAACCTGATAACTGTAACTAATATTTGAAACGTGAAAGTGAGTGTCTGGTTGGCTGGACGGATCTCGACGAAATTTGGGGAGTAAAATGTACTGAACAGCTATAACCCTTCAGGTACATTCAAATAGAACACCACAATCTAATTGATTCCCAAAAATCTTCCATTTCTTCCACAACTACATTTAATTCAAGATGAACACAAGAAATCCTTCCACCCCTCACAAACACGAAATCACCCGTAATCTTCGAGTCGTCTTAAAGATTGTCGGGGTATAAAAATATGACAATCACTAATGTCAGTCTCTGTGCGCTCGCGACATAGTACAGACGCGCCAAACCTGTGACTCGCGGAGCGGACAATGACCTCGGTTATAGTCAAGTGTGTGAACTGTAATATTGTTATCAATGAAGTATTGGCATTTCTTAACAATGTTCTCGGTTTTATGGATGAACAGAGTATTCATCAACTTTGTACTACTGCTTTTTCGGCCGAAGATGTGAAGAAAGCGAAGTCGCTGCTTTTTGATTCGCTACCCAATGCGAAAAAGATGCCCATACGACGTAAAGAAGGGAAGAAAAAAATGATGCGAGAATTGGAAGACATAATCTGCCTTATGAAGACAACAAGCCCTGAGGATCTCCCTATATTCGTTGCTAAGGAATTACATAAGCTTCCACCGGTTACTTTTGACCACGTCGATGTGACCAGGTTGCTAAAGGACATTTTAAAGATGCAAAATCAACTAAGTGCATTGGAAGAAAAGGTAGTAACGGTTGATAAGTTCGATCTACTTAAACGCGAGGTGAATGACATGAAACATGCGTCAATATTGGATAATTTTTCAACCAATGTAAACAGAAGAAGAGGGGCTTGCTTACAAACTAGCCCACTTGATAGTGGTCCCATAGGTCTGCAATATGTTCCTATAAAAACAACAACAAAAACAGCTGATCCTTATTGCAATAACCGCCAGTCATCGGTGAGTCACTCATCAGTGGTTAGTAACGGCGAGGACGATTTCGTCTCTTTTCTTCGCAAACAAAATGATGCGAGGGCGATTCAAGGGCACGTGGAGGCGCCAACGGTAACTGTGGTTTCGAAAGGTGCGAGCGAGATCGGATGTCAACTGACTCAAGGACAATGCGACCGTGAGATACCGAGCGAGACAGCGAAGCAAACGCGTCGCGTGGAGGCCACTGCGAGCACCGCGGTTACGTCAAAACCAGTTAGTCCACCCGCGCCGGCTACCTGCGCACACGCAATGGTGGGGACGGCTACCAGTGTCAATCGATCGGCGGCTCCAGCTACAGCGTTGCATGTAAATAAACTGAGCGGCCAACAAATGGTTATAGATGGTATGAGTACGCGAGATGCAGATACGGAATGGACTGTGGTACAAAGGAAACAGTCAAAACGATATAAATTAATCGGTCAAAAAGGATGTGCGGCCACTTCGCCGGACGGTAGATTTAAAGCAGCAGATATCAAAGTGCCTTTGTTTATCTCAAATGTAAGTACTGAAACGAGTGAGCAGGACATAATAAGCTACATAAAAGACAAAACAAGTGAAAGTGTTACCTTAAAAATGATAAATATGAAGGTCGCTAAGAAATATAACGCGTACAAACTGTTTGTTTCTCAAAACAAGTTAGATTTGTTTTTAAAAGATGAATTGTGGCCAGATGGCATAACTTTTAGACGCTTCGTTCGTTTTACGTACCGAAAGAAGTCAGAAGATTAAGTAATAGTTAGTAATGGGCTTAATAATGAACTGTAAACAAAACAAACATTGTAAGTTTATTAGTTTCAATTGCAAATCTGTTAAGCGGTCAGTTGATAGTGTTAGGGCAATCTGTGAAATGTCAGATATTGTTGCACTTCAGGAGACATGGCTTCTTCCCCATGATATTCCTTTCTTGGGTACCATTAGTGATAAATTTGAATACACGGGTAGGTCGGCTGTTGATACATCTGCAGGGCTACTGATAGGAAGACCATATGGGGGAGTGGCTATTCTCTGGAGAAAGGGCATTTTTGACGATGTTACAATATTAAAGTGCACTAGCTCGCGTCTCGCTGCCATCAGAGCTACCGTCGGTGATCGCTCGATTGTTGTAATCTCTGTTTACATGCCAACAGACTCAACTGACAACTTGCCTTTGTTTACAGAAGTTCTAGGTGAGATTAGTGCTATTGTTGCGAGTGCAGAGATTGAAAGTATTTTCATATTAGGCGATTTTAATGCACATCCACATGAATTGTTTTTTAGGGAATTAAACAATTTCTGTTATGACCAAGCTTGGATTTGTGCTGATATAGAAAAATTGGGCTGCGTGACTGATACCTACACTTTTGTGAGCGAAGCCCATGGGTGTAGAAGGTGGCTAGATCACTGTGTTGTGTCATGGTCAGCCTGGCAAACTATTGTAAATATAGGAATAAAAGAAGACGTATATATGTCAGACCACTTGCCATTGTACGTTGAGTGTGACCTAAATATAGTGAGGTCTAAATTAATAACACAGAATCCGCCACGTTCTAGAGTTATTTGGGGTGAAAGGGACGAATCTCAGATAAAATTTTACAAGGATTTATGTAATGAGAGGTTTCGCAACATTGATTTTCCACCTGAATTCTCAGAGTGTAGCTATGGGTTATGCAGCTCAGTGAAGCATAAACATATCCTAGACGACTTGTACGGTGAAATTGTAAGTATTTTATGTGACGCTGCCGAGCAAACATATGTGGTAGGAGGGTGCAGGCCAAGGAGAGGAAAAGTGATGTGTGGATGGAACAGGCATGTTCGTGACGCTCACCGTGAGGCCAGGCTTAAGTTCAAGGAATGGGTTAGACAAAAGAGACCAAATAGTGGAGTAGTTTTCGATGAGATGTGTGAGACCCGTAAAATCTTCAAGAGTCGCCTGAAATGGTGCCAAAAAAACGAAGAGCAGGTCAAAATGGACAACATAGCAAAGCAAAGAGCCACGAAAAAATTTAGTAAATTTTGGAAGTCGACACGTAAGTTGGATACTAGGCCTGGTCTACCGGCGAGCGTAGGAGGGGCCACTGACCCGGTGGGAATTGCAAATATGTTTATGAAACATTTTAAAGTGCAATCTCCACTAGGCCCGTCGGTTGAAGCGGCCGATGCTGAGTCTGACAGTGGGGGGGTGGAGCCACTCACTCTTTTTTCGGCTAAACAAGTAAGATCCGTCATTCAAAGCATGAGCAGAGGTAAATCGCCCGGCCACGACGGACTCAGCATCGAGCACTTCAAATATGCGGGGGTTCACTTGCCGAGGGTCCTGTCCTTGTTTTACACAATGTGCATCAGTCACTCTCATTTACCATCTGAGCTGATGCAAACTATTGTAGTACCTATAGTAAAAAACAGGACAGGAGATATCTCGGACAAGGGTAACTACCGTCCAATCTCCCTTGCTACCACAGCGGCTAAAATATTGGACAGTATACTTGATTCGTGCCTGGAAAAGTATTTGTGTTTGCACGATGCACAGTTTGGTTTTCAACCTAAACTTTCAACCGAGAGCGCTGTGCTAAGTTTGAAGAATACTGTCCAATATTACACAGATCGAAAAACGCCGGTGTATGCCTGCTTCCTGGATCTCTCCAGAGCCTTCGACCTGGTGTCATATGATGTGCTCTGGAGAAAGCTGGGTGACAGGAATGTACCGGCACCAGTGCTTAAGTTCATGCAGTATTGGTATGCGAACCAAACCAACTATGTAAAGTGGGCCGGAACGTTTTCTGAGTCATATGGGTTGGAATGCGGTGTGAGACAGGGGGGGTTGACGTCTCCACGGCTCTTCAACCTTTATGTTAATGATCTCTTGGTCGAGCTCAGTAGTATGCGTGTCGGCTGCCGGGTTGGTGGTGTTAGTATAAACAGCATCAGCTACGCGGACGACATGGTGCTGCTGGGCCCGACTAAGGGATCTATCGGGGAAATGTTGAAGGTCTGCGAGAGATATGCTGCCTTGCACGGCCTTGTGTACAATGTCCGTAAATGTGAATACATGGTCTTTAAGGCCGCCGGTAAGTGCCCTAATCATGAACCTACCTTCTTTCTGAATGGTAAAAGCATAAATAAAGTCTATCAATTTAAGTACTTAGGGCACATACTTACCGACGACCTTAAAGATGATGTAGATATTGAAAGGGAACGTAGGGCACTGGCGGTCCGAGGCAACATGTTGGCTCGTAGATTCTCGCGTTGTTCGGACCAAGTCAAAATCACCTTGTTCAAGGCATTTTGTCAAGGTCTGTACGCGGGGGGTCTGTGGGTCAGCTACACCAAAAGGTCGTTAGATGTCTTACGCGTCCAGTACAATAATGTTTTTAGGATGTTGTTGAAACTGCCCCGTTTCTGTAGCGCATCGGAGATGTTTGCTCAGAACCGAACTGATGGCTTTCAGGCAGTAGTTCGAAAAAAAGTCGCATCACTGATGCGTAGAACGCGGGACAGTGACAATAGCATCCTGAAAACAGTTGTGGAGAGTCCTTACTCACCTTTTCTGAGGCACTATGTGGGGAGAATGGTCAGGTAGCTATTCCTCACTCTATCGTTCTCTGCACATCCTGCCTTAGACATCTACTTTGTGGTTTGTTTTTGTGCTTTTTTGTTTACTACTAACACTAGTTATAAGATATATATATTTTACTAACAAAATGGGCTATATTGTTGTCCGAAATTGGTAAATAAATTATTTATTATTATTACTAATACGGTGGGTTCGCACGGCTGCCTCTATATTTACTGGTGGTCGTGATTGAGTTTTTAAAAGTTTGAGGAATATTTTAATGTAAGTATTGTTTACTGGACCGTTTACTTTTATCCTGATAATTGTAACTAATATTTGAAACGTGAAAGTAAGTGCTTGTTTGGTTTAATGGATTGCGATTAAATAAAGCGATCAAAAATGTACTGAACAGATTTTTATATACCTTTTCAATCAAATTGAACACGCACAATCTGATTCCCAAAAATCTTCCATCTCTTCCACAAGTACATTTAATTCAAGATGGACACAAGAAATCCTTTCACCCCTCACAAACACGAAATCACCCGTACTCTTGAAGTCGCCTTAAAGATCGTCGGGGTATAAAAATATGACAATCACTAATACACTCGGTTCGCACGGCTGCCTCTGAATTTATAGGCTACGACAAAATGTTGAGCGCTCCGGTGAGTCAGTGAGATTTAATGGAAGCGACTGGTGGTCGTGATTCAGTTTATGAATTATTTTAGTGTGTTTTAGTGTACTGGAGCGTTTTCTTTTAACCTGAGAACTGTAACTAATATTTGTAACGTGAAAGTGAGTGTCTGGTTGGCTGGACGGATCTCGACGAAATTTGGGGAGCAATATGTACTGAACAGCTGATCCTTTTTTATAACCCTTCAGGTACATTCAAATAGAACACCACAATCTAATTGATTCCCAAAAATCTTCCATCTCTTCCACAAGTACATTTAATTCAAGATGGACACAAGAAATCCTTTCACCCCTCACAAACACGAAATCACCCGTACTCTTGAAGTCGCCTTAAAGATCGTCGGGGTATAAAAATATGACAATCACTAATACGCTCAGTTCGCACGGCTGCCTCTGAATTTATAGGCTACGACAAAATGTTGTGCGCTCCGGTGAGTCTGTGAGTTTTAATGGAAGCGATTGGCGGTCGTGATTTAGTTTATGAATTATTTTAGTGTTAGTATTGTTTACTGGAGCGTTTTCTTTAAACCTGATAACTGTAACTAATATTTGAAACGTGAAAGTGAGTGTCTGGTTGGCTGGACGGATCTCGGCGAAATTTGGGGAGCAAAATGTACTGAACAGCTGATTCTTTTTTATAACCCTTCAGGTACATTCAAATAGAACACCACAATCTAATTGATTCCCAAAAATCTTCCATTTCTTCCACAAGTACATTTAATTCAAGATGAACACAAGAAATCCTTTCACCCCTCACAAACACGAAATCACCCGTAATCTTCGAGTCGTCTTAAATATTGTCGGGGTATAAAAATATGACAATCACTAATACAGTAGGTTCGCACGGCTGCCTCTGAATTTACAGGCGTGGGTCAGTGAGATTTAATGGAAGCGACTGGCGTTCGTGATTTTGTTGAGTAGAGCTTGAGAATTATTTTAGTGTAAGTATTGTTTCTTGGAGCGTTTACTTTTAACCTAATAATTCTAACTAATATTATAGACGTAAAGTGAGTTTGTTTGTTTGTTACGCTTTCACGCCCAAAATCGCATAACCTATTTTGCTACACAGATAAATGGAACGGAGATGGTTATAGGCTACTTTTGAAAATCTATTAAGGTCGCTAGTAATTTGCAACGAAGATGTCTCTTCATTAAATTCACCAGAAAATATTACAAATGGTATTAAAATTCCTCTTCCAGTAGCATTGACTCTTCGCCTTCCACGAACAATATATCCCAGTTGTGATATCTGTGACGTACGCCAGCGTATCTCGCGTCATCGTTACGATAACGACTGATACCGCGGAACTCCGCTGACAATATATTGCAGGAATAAATAAATAAGTGAGGTATTCGCATTACGTACAATATAGAGGTAATATAATGTAGGGCAGAGGTCTCTTAGAGATTGAAGTTACGAGTTTAAGGACCACAAAAAATAACTCCAGAATGCTAATCCTTTCGATGCGATCAAATTACGCAATATCATCTCATCATCATCATCATATCAGCCGCAAGACGGTTTGCCATAATCGCCACGCTTGGCAGGCGGGTTGGCGATCGCAGTGTATGCTATTGATTTTTACAGAGAACGCTGCTGCCCATTCTCTAGCGGGTCCCTTAGTCGCCTCCTACGACACCCACGGGAAGTGATGGGATTGTATTATTCTTTTACGGCACCGGCCGACACCATACAGCTGAATATCATCTCGGCGCTAATCAATGTAAAACTCGTTTGAATGTAGGTAGATTAGGACTAGTCTACTCTACCCTATTAGTCGCCCCACTAGAGGGGTAGAATACACTCGCATGAAGCCTTAGTATATTTTGCCCCACTAGGGCTGACAATGTTGGAATCAATAATATATTATGTTCAACATAAATTGAGCTTTACAATTTTCCTAAACTATAACAAAAAATTATAAATTCTTTGTTATGTTGTTTCTATAAACAAAAAAACACGGTATTGCGAATGAGGTAAATTCTTCTTCTTCTTAGCGTGTGGGCAGTAAGGTCTAACGACCCCACACACCCTAGTGTTAAGAGTTTCTAAACCACCTCAAGGGCCCCTGACATGGTTTATTTCACGACCGCCATTTGACGGCCGGGACCACCGGCTTATCCGATGCACGGAATCATCTTTTTATCAGACAATCAAGTGGTTCAAGCGTGCAATGTCCTAGCCAAACTGGAAACAACTTTACAAACTATGCTTCCCGTAGGAATCGAACCCACGGCCACCGGGTCGCAAGGCAAACTCCTAAACCACTCGACCACGGAGACAGTTAATGAGGTAAAAGATATTCGTAGTTGGTATCAGTGTTGCCAACTCAGGTTCAATAGTTTATATAAATTTATGTTATTTTAAAGGAATATAAATTGTAAAGGCACTCACTGGACACCTGAGAAAGGCCGTCGTCGTCGAGGTCGAGCGTGGCGCAGGTGTTGTGGTGATCTCAAAAAGTTTGCGGGCCAAACTTGGCCCGAGATTGCTTAGGATAGAGAGGTTTGGAAGGAGAAAGGGGAGGCCTTTGCCCAGCAGAGGGCCTAGCACGAATATTATTGACGTATAGTAACGTTACGTAAAATTTTACCATAGCTACATTACTTGTTTTGCACATATTATTTATTTGAATTAGATACTATATAAATAGTGTATGTCCCATAAAATTAAAATTAAACCAAAATACTATGGGGTTGTAGTTTTTCACATTCAAAAATCACTTACGTTAACGTTACTATACGTCAAAATATTCGCGCTAGGCCCTCAGTACAACACAAGGGGGTGATAAAAAAAATTGTAAAGCTCAATTTATGTTGAACAATATGTTATTGATTCCACAGTATCAGTCCTAGTGGGGCAAAATATCGTCATCATCATAACAGCCGAAAGACGTCCACTGCTGGACATAGGACTCAGCCAGAAGGGGAGGTTTGCCATAATCGCCACGCTTGGCAGGCGGGTTGGCGGTCGCAGTGTATGGTGTTGCGTTTTACAGAGAACGCTGCTGCCCATTTTCTGGCGAGTCCCTTAGTCGCCTCTTACAACACCCACGGGAAGTGATGGGATGGTATTATTCTTTTACGGCACCATACGGAACCGGCCGACACCATACAGCACCATACGGGCAAAATATACTTAGAAATCATGCGAGTGTATTCGGCTCCACTGAAATGAATGAGTGAGGTAAAATTTACTCTAAAAATAAGGCCTATTCTGCCCCTCTAGTGGGGTGACTAGTGGGGCAGAGTGGACTAATCCGGAAATTAGAAGTGTTTTTAACTGTCGCACTGCGATGGGAATACGATTACTCCTCGAAATAAGGTACGTAAATTGCCCCTCAGGTTTCCTCATTTCCTCGTCTGTGAAGTCTCTTAACTTAAAAAGATGTTTGATGTTCAAGGATTAATTTATTCCTTGCTGGGTATGAGAAACACTGTCATCTCCAGAAACGGAGAATTCAAAAAATATTTCAAAATGACCAATATTTTCTGCGTAATAAGTTTTACTAAAACTTATCAAGAGGTAGCCTAGGTAACTTAACCTACTGAAACCGGCCCTTAAAGTGGTAATGGGGCAAATATAAGCACCAACTAGACTATACAACTTATAATTAAGACATTACCGACCTACCACAGTTCAGACACCCATCATTAACCCTTCATCAACTCTAATAGAAATACCTCAAAGGTCACGCCAAACTCGACCTTATTACACACGTTAACCCCAAAATACCTGAACGTTCCAATCACTTACAAGATGTTCCGAATCGGCGGGAAATGAGCCGTGATCTTACCCGATTGCGTGTGAAAAAAGGGGGGTAACATGTTTTTTACAGCTGACGTAGATTCGCGGAGGTGAGCGGAAATTGCTCGGGCGTGGTTATCTGTAAAAGATTGTGGGGTAAGAATGAGGAGTTTTTTGCTGTAGTGATTTTTGAGGTCTGAGCTAACGGGGTTGTTTGCCGAGACGCGCGTGGATGATTTCTTCGTGATAAGAAAAAGGAACAGTGATGAGTCGGAACATTGTCCTCAGAACATCAGGTGTCAAGATAGCCCATTTATTAGGTACTGGGAGAGATATGTAGTTTTTTTACATCTGCATTACGGGACCATGTTTATAGGTTGTTTAACTAACGGCAATTAACCTGTGATTCCGTAGCCAACTCACTGCAGGATGCAGCATATTTCTATGAAATACCTTCCGTACCTAGCGATACCGTCACCTACCGTAAAGTCATCAGTAACATGATAGATATCCGAATATGTTTTAGCCTAGTGGTCACAAGGATAGGAAATCATCAAATTACTCCTCCCGCTCTGAATGAAGCAGAAGGGAACGTCAGACTCCTACTGACTAAAACCCATCCGTGTTCCTCCTAATGCCCTTTGCGTTCCAGGGCCGCGGTGACTCTTTCGAACAGATTCCGCAACCCCTAGCGTCACTACTACAACGTGTGATGTTTTGTTGTGTGTAGCATTCAATGTCTTTTCAAAACCATCTGAACTTCCGAGAAGCGACTAAATCGATGTTCGTTGATGCTAAAAGTAGTACCTATGTTTATTGAGAGTCTCACCTTTTCATACTCCATCTTGCCATTATTATACTAGCTTTGTATAATGTATTGCTTTCAATCCATCGGCCATATTTTTTTTTCAAATACTCATTGAATAATAATCAATCACTAAAAGAAAAAGCCAGCCAAGTGTGAGCCGAACTCGCGCATGAAGGTTTCCGTATCATTGTTATAGCGGCAGCAGATACCTACACAAACTCTGTGAAAATTTCAACTGTCTGTCTATTACGGTTCATTTGACAGTCAGACGGACGGGCAGCGGAGGCTTAGTAATAAGGTTCCGATGGTTACTCTTTGGGTACGGAACCCTAAAATTTGAATTTTAGAGCACCTGCTTGATACATGAAGTGCTTTGTTGGTCTAGTGGTAACAAACCGCAATTGCTAAGCATTAGATCATGGGTTCCCGATTCCTGAGTCGGAGAAAGGGTTTAGAAAGTTAAAAGCCAATTTATGATAGTCCAGTGATTCACACACGACCTTCTATTTCACATTAACACACGTTTGGCCGCTTTCCTCTACAAGGCGTAACGTAATAAACACAAAACCTGAGAAGGGTCACTGTACTCATCACTATGAATCACTTTTACTATCGGACCAACCACGAAATCGAGAAAAATCAGCTTAGAGTTCAGTAGTTTTTTTTATCTCATTTTATAGGTACACGTTTGACCACTATCTCAGCTGATGGTAAGCGATGATGTGGTCGAAGATGGAGCACACTTGCCTAGAAATAACCAATTCACTCTTGACTAAAAGACACCCAGGTTGTAGCTATCAGGAAACACACGACTCCGGCAGGGAATTCCACTCCTTAGCTGCACGCACTATGAATGTTTTCCCAAAACGTTTTGTGCGTGTGGGTGGGATGTATGTACCGGTGGCGCATCGCCGTTCGTCTTGTGGTCCGATGATGGAACGGGCTTGGCCGAATTAAACTAAAATAAGGCATTAAGTCCGCCTTTGTACCGTGAATTTACTGGTGCATCAAGTTTTAATACATAAATGTATCTGGGGCAGTCGATTATTCTTTTGTGATATCTTTGTATATTAACACCCGTAAACATAAAGGTACTCACACTACCTAAAAGCGCCTCCTAACGTAGCTAGCACTCTCGAATGCACTCATACATCAACATGCGTCGCTAATGGAGCCCGTCAAAGCGCCCAGTCGGAACTAAAAGCACGTTTTGACCAGCCCAGTGCAGGCGTGACTGTGAATTTAGAATTACACTCGCCGTGTTAAATGTTGCTTTGAAGTGTGCCTGGACGATAGTACAGGGCATTAATATTCTGGGCACACTGTGTGGAGATAAGACTTGTTCTAACACTTGTCTTTTGAGACTAGGTTGTGGCTAAATAAAATAACAGCCGCACGGGTCGGTCTTCAAGGTTAAACAAAGCTTGCCGTGGTCGGTCTGTCGATGTGTCGCACCTCGGAAACCACGTTAAGCTGTTGGTGCCGGCGCTCTTCTGACCTCCACAAATCAGTAACTGGGTAACATGATGATACCCCTTGGCAAGACTTGTGGCCCCTTGATAGATTTCCTTGCTTCTATTACCACTACCCGTATCGATTGTCAAAGATCTACAAATGACAATTTTGAACTTGTTAGATGGTTTGGTGCTTATAATAATACTAGTTGACCCGTGCAATTTCGTCTGCTCCGCTCCTATTGGTCTTAGCGTGATGATATATAGCTTTCCTCGAAAAATGGGCTATCTAACACTGAAAGATAGCCCATTTTTCGAGGAAGGCTACATATCCTGACATTAGCGCGTTCAAGCAAACAAACAAACAAACTCTTCAGCATTATATATATTAGTATAGATATCATTTATTTCGGGTAACAAAGACCATGTATATCTTACGCATTATCATACAATTATTTATAAAAACCACTAAAATATTAATAAACTATAGTAGGTACACGAAGTGACAGCGTCGTGCTGCGCTGCGTGACCGATATACGACACTCTTCGACCAAAGCTCTCCCTTGAAGAAGGTTTCTATATGATGAGTCGGAATTCGCATCACGAACGACTTGGAATTCGTGTTGTGGCGCGACTCCAACTTCTCGACTCTTAAGATCCAGCTGGTCTTCACTCGAACATACTCCGCGATCTCCTCAACCATCGAGGTGTGATGTAGCCGGGATACATGTAGAGTTGCGTCGTATTGTCAGATGTTTCAGAGTTATAAGTGTCAGAAACAACGCACTAAAAAGCAAAAGTTTTCCTAAAACTCGATGTGCCTTAGGAATTGAGTGTACTACGTGAGCTCGACAAATGGATGTGCGATTAACGCTTATGCGACGAAACTGTACTGCGACTCACCATAGTTCGAATGCACGCTTGTGCGACACACTGAAGATCGGGAGCCCCGCTTCGCGAGCTCCTATTTCTGGGTGGTTTAAAAAAAATAACCACGTAGGCTAAGGCGGGAGCTCCACTCCGCTTCGCTCCCTCCTTAGCCTTCTAACCTAACCTATCCGAGTTGGGGTATTCTGAGTCGGGGTGTTGTCGATCTTCAGCGTGTTGCACAAGCATGCATTCGAACTATGGTGAGTCGCAGTACAGTTTTATCGCATTAGCGTTAATCGCACATCCATTTGTCGAGCTCACGTAGTACACTTTTAGGAATTCGTATACCCCTCTTTAATGCAATAAAAATAAAACAAAATGCACAAAAGAAACAGCCTCGTAACCACAAAACAGCTCAAGCGACAGTAATAATCTTCGAGAGACCCTTACTGCATTAAAATTTTACTGTCTCAAATGTCTCAAGTTATATTGGGTGGCAATAAAGATGGAGTTATGGCCTTTAAATTGAGAGCCTCGGCTGTGTCGTTTGGGGTGGATACTTGTGGCGTATGTCGGAGAGTTATCATTTGAGAACTGGTGGTTGGATTTACATATGATAGGGAAGATTTGACGGTTGTTAAATTGCGGTAGTGGAATGATTTTGGAAGGATTGAATCCAGACAGATCTGGGGTTCTAGACAAATTGATATTCTAGCAGGCATTTTGGTTGTCATTGCCATACTGTAAGAGATATAATATTGTTACGAGCTTGGGGTTCGTGACAATAAAAACAGCCGATAAATTAACCAAAAATGACACTTTAATTTACAACACCAATTAGCACTTTAAAACACACAAATTATAACACACAATCGCACTACTGAACCCTTCACTTCACTATAATTCGCAGTTGCAGAACGCTCTCGAAGTTATCGCTTGTATCGCCATTTCAATACTAACTGCAGTCGCCGGATGTCCGCCCTTTATATACCGACAGTTATTTCTAGAACCTTCTAGTATGGAAACATTTGGAAAGTTCGGGTACATTCTGGCTCCGACTGACCAGGTGTCGAAACATCGAGAATGTTCTAGCATAGAAAAGTCTAGAAACATCTTGACTCCATTAATTTCGCTAGTCGATACTAGATGGCGCCACTAATACGTAAATGTCGTTATGTACCCAGCATTAATTCTGGCGCGTAACAATATCATATGATAAACTGAGTTTCATGTACGAGCTAAATAAATTTTATTCTTCGTCTTCTTCTTCTTGATAAGACTGACAACAAGTAACGACTGCCAAAGATCTACGAATAACAGCCGAGATCTACAGTTACTCGAGTTTTTCGAGACTTGGAGGGGTCTTAGTAAGTATGATAATGGATGATGACCCGTTTGAGCCATCAGCCACAGGGGTTAATCCTCAACACGCGTGGCAGTTTTAACCTCGCGACTGAGTAGTCTATATCATATATGTATTTTCAATTTCTTCTACAACTTCTTCAATCTATATCTTTCGTTCATTATCCAAGCCGAAAGCAATCAATTCTAATTCGACCTCTCCGCTGCAAGTTCGCGAAACCCGACTAAAACAATTGAAGCACCTGTTCTATAGTTTTCGTTCGTTAAGTTAAAAAACTTAGTCGCGCTGTCTTACGGAGGGGTGACCAAGAAAACAGGGATAAAGAGATTTTCCGGGATTTTCCAAGAAAATAACGAACAAAGTTATAGCAATATACTATTGAAAAAGTATTCGTTTGTTTTTCATAGAGATACCTAATTTAGGTTTTTCTAGTCGTAGCGAGCGTAGCTGGCGAAAATATATATATTTTTGAAAGACGGAAATTCTTATTTAATTTTTTTTTTGTCTTTCAATTCTTCTTAACTTTTATTTCACATATATTTAGTGAAGCTTGAGCAAGTGCTAGTTTCTTGGTAAAATAAAACGATACTTCAACCATTTACATGATAGTTCTAAAAGACGTTGGTTTTTCTCTGATCGTAAGTTAATAAATAGTAGTAAAAGTTTGAGTAAGGATACCACAATCCAGAAAACAATGTTTGTACATTGTTTTCTGGATTGTGGTATCCATTTTTATCAAAAATATTATATTATATAAAATTCTTCCCATACTGATGAGTAACAAACAGACAACGCACAGCCGAAACTACTGGTCGTAGAAAACTTGAGGAATGTAGAGGAGCACAAACAGGATTTCCCGAAATTCCTACGGGAGCGGAATAAAATGAGATGCGCATATGAAATCGCGGGCAAAAGCTAGTTTTAAACGATATCTGTGCAGCATTCGTGTGGCAGATACCAAAGAAGTTATTTGTTCTACATTTGTTGAACAGTTAGGTACTAAATAAACTCATACAATATTTTCCGGACAGCACCCGTATGTTCACATCGAATGGGGGGACTCAACTAAATGGGTTACAGTAGTGGCTCATTACTTACATACTAAAAAACGAGGGCAGGCCCCTCGAACTACCCTCCTTCGCGATAAAACTAGCTATGTGGCCCAGATTCCGTTACGCACTAGCGGAACTTGTACTAGTGATAGCGCTATATTTCCACAAGGAAATTTTAAAAGCTACTGCTACTGTGTCTAAAGTAATAATTGGCCCAATAAATATACTTTGAAGGGTATGTGGAACAGAAGGTAAAGTCCCGCATACCCCCATAGAAAAGGGAGGATCCTCCGACCAGATGGATGTAGTCTCTGGCGGGCAACTGCTCGATAGTTGATATTCGGGCTGATGTATATGTTCAAATCGCACGGTAAACTCTGCTTGCGCGATGCAGGATTCCGACGTAGTAGTTCACTGCTAGTTGGATAGATGGCGCCACGGTACTTTTTGTTGCGATGTAGATTTGCTCCGTTGGTTTTTCTTGCGATGGCATTGATACCGCTACAATACCAAAGACACAGACACCTGTAATATCCATTGTATTTAAATTTAACCTATTGCATGAGTAGAAGATTACCGCTCAGAAGTAAAAATGGCGTAAAATAGTGAAGAAGACTACAACTACCCTAATAATACCTACTCTACCCATATCTACATTTTTTTTAAATTAAATCCTATAATCGAAGCAAAAGAAAAAGTAATCGAAGCAAATGAGTAAGTTTATTAATTATAGAAAGGAGTTCAGTTGTTGAAATCCTTGGTTGCCTATCAAAATCTTATATAACTTGCGTAAATGCTCTTTGCTGATATAATGTAGATTGCAGAAGATAACACCGACAAATCGCAACTTTACTATAAAAAAAAAAACAAAAAAGTCCAAGAAAACACATAATTTTGAGTTACAAACAGGAGTGAAGCACTCGAAAAAAATCCTCGCAGAATTTGCAGGAGTCGGCGCTTCAATTAAGTTTCCACCGCTGTGCACCATTGTACCCGCGCTTTAAAGTCGAGACTTGCGTTACCGAGTGTACTTCACTGTTGCTTATACAGCTGAACTTTTTGCAGCTTTATTTTTTTTATTAATCCTTTTTTTTTTCATGACGAGCAGAGATAAGCATAGAGAAATAGGAAGTTTTATTACTTTTTTAATAGCAGGAATTATTTGTTTTTTTTTTTTTCAATCGGAGTGCTCTTGTTATGGGGTGGAGATAGTTCAAGTTAATATTTTTCGTTTCTTATTCCATGTTCCCTAACCGCACCTGTTCGGGAGGTTACTTCTACTGAAACTTGCACAATTATGAGATGATTTTTGATCTACATCGCTTGTCTTATTCCCGTTTTCTGAGGCACTTTATCGGTCGTTTATCTGTCCGTTAACCACTAGACGACCAATGGCGCAAATAGCATTATCGGACGGCCGATAAAAACCTTTAAAGATAAGTCTTTCAGTGCTTAGACTACTACCTATATCTATACTATATAAAGCTGAAGAGTTTGTTTGTTTGCTTGGACGCGCTAATCTCGGGAACTGGTCCGAGTTAAAAATTCTTTCAGTGTCAGATACCCCTTTTATCGAGGAATTCTATAGGCTATATATACCAACAGGACCAACAGGAGCGGAGCAGACGAAGTTGCGCGGGTCAACTAGTAATGTATAAAGATATAAGGGATTTGCCGCAATAGGTTACTAGATATAGAGTCAATCCCGCCAGAGATATCTCAAACAGTTTTTTTTTTGGGACAATCTCGCCACATATTCCCTACCACTGCAACTCCTGAAAGCTAGAATCAACAGTGGCGACCACCAGAAAAACGCCGAGCCAATGAAGCTCGACGAGTCCCAGAGAAACGATTCAAATATCTTGGATCCTGCAACGAATTTAATCAGAAAAGTACCTACAGCGGAGGAGTAGGAAAAAAATGTATATATATATAATTTCCACTTCCTTCCTTATCAAGCAGGAGACAGAGTAGAGCTAGGCCACTAGGCACCATGGGACATATACAACTGGGTTAAGCCCAGTTGTCAAGTACCACGACCATCCACCATCTCAAACAGTTACCTAGTCTTGAAAATCCAGGACATCTGAAGAAACACTGCCTCCCACTCCGACCAGAGCTAGAGGAACCATTTAATGATTTCCCATCCAAATTACTGAGTCAATAGGCATAAAAACACCCAGATACCACAATCCTGTGAAGAAATCCTCAAATAAAATATCAAAAGGCACAAGACTTCTTCACCCACAGAAACAGGCTGGCAGCCTCGACTGCAGTTCACCACTAAGTAACTGCTTTAATTAAAATTTTAAATTATACCAAATTTTTATTTTCCGCATTGATGCCATGGAGTGAGAAGCAAATGGATGATTAAGTCCGTAAAAATAAGGCATAAATAAGCGCTGCTTTTAGTGTGAGTTTACCAATCAGAACCGCGGTATGTGTTGAAAGTAACTCTGTGTGTGTTTGTTACCTCTTCACTTTTAATGGCTGAACGGATTCAAGGACATGGACTGATCCCAAGGAAACATAGTCCCGAGTTGAAAAATATTCTTTATTCTAATACTTTTCAACTTGGCAGTATGATCAGTTGAGATTCCTTCAGGTGGGCTAATCCGCTTGCGTACAGCTAAGGAGTGGAATTCCCTGCCAGAGTCTGTGTTTCCAGATAGCTACAACCTGGGAGTCTTTAAGACAAGAGTGAATAGGTTGCTTCTAGGCAAACGTGCTCCATCTTCGACCGCATCATCGCTTACCATCAGGTGAGATTGTGGTCAAACGTATGCCTATATATAGTAAAAAAAAACAAGTTACCTATAGTTCCAGGTTTTGTTGAAGTTTTCATGCACCGAATATAAGGTTAAGCTTTGAATGATTTAAACCTAATAGAACTCATAAAAACGCCTTATTTATTGAATCGTACCTCAGCTATTGTTTTTCGATATTTCAAAACATACCATAGGATATTCATCGAAAATTCATGATTATGTGTTAATGTTCGTCCCGCAATACATAGTATCGCCATGGAACTTAAGCATAACTGGAAAAATGTGTATTCACATCTGTTTCCTTTCGGAAAATACAGATGCGAAGTCATGTTAGTATTCCATTATCTGCTTCTCTATGTCTCCTCCGCAGTCGTATATTTAGCGTGGGGACACAAGTTTCTAGATCCTTGTTTTTCTGCCTCAATCTGTTTAATGGCAGCGGGAATGAAATGCGGGCGCAGGCCACTATTCTGGGAGTTGTGAGTATTTTTTTACGAGTGGTATTCATTTTGAAGGCGTTGGAAAAGTACTTGCCTACTTAGAATACTTCTGTCTGTTTGGCAGCGAGATAACAGTGCGCAAATACGTTCTTATAGAAATCGTAATAGGGAATCTGCATGAAAAAAATATTTACTATCTATACAGTTTATCTAAAAATATATACAAATATAATACTAACAGTGAAAATAGAATCAAAATTGCTCGAAAAACAAACTAGATATAATTATTTTAAACAATCTCGCGAAAACGCTGTTTTCTATGGCAGCTGTATAGGCGCCAAGAACTTTGACGTCACAATTCATATCGGACTTCTCATTGTAATTGTAAACTTTAAAGCTTTATAACTTCATCGCTGATGAAGGTATTTAAAAAATAAATTCATAATTGTTTATTAGAGTTAATAAGTATTTCATTTTGCAAATAAAAAAATCGCATGCATATTCCCTATTATCATTGTGATATTGAGAATCTGGTTGAAAAGAAGAACTTAAAAACGAGTGCTTTTTAAGTTCTTTAATACCTAATCGTTTTTTATCAATCATCAATCAATATATATAAAATCTTTTTTTAGTGACTGATTGAGTGACTGACAGACAACGCACAGCCGAAACTACTGGTCGTAGAAAGTTGAAATTTGGCATGTATGTTTTTTGAGGAGTGTAGGGGAGTACTAAGAAAGGATTTTCCGAAATCCCTTCGGGAACTGGAAAAACGGGATATGCGCGTACGCTCGTCGCGGGCAAAAGCTAGTCTAAACTATATATATATATAAAGAGGAAAGATTTGTTTGTTTGAAATGAATAGGCTCCGAAACTACTGGACCGATTTGAAAAATTCTTTCAGCAATGGATAGCTACATTATCAGGGAGTAACATAGGCTATATTTTATCTCCGTACTCCCACGGAAACGGGAACTACGCGGGTAAAACCGCCACTCCACTAGTAATAAATAAAATTGTAACTATGCACAACTTAGGTTCCGCGTAATAAGTCAACTCATTAACAAAGTCCTCCGCCGCGTCTGTCTGTCTGTTCGCGATAAACTCAAAAACGACTGCACCGATTTTCATGTTGTTTTCACCAATGTGATTCTCGAGGAAGTTTTTAGTATATAATTTGTCTAGAAAAAAATTAGGGATCCTTAAGAAAATTGCAGCGCGGAAGAAGTCGCGGGCGAAGTGCTAATTTCATATAAACTGGACGCAAAGACAGATTCGGGAATGCTAAAAAAATCCTAATTAGAAAGCTTATTAGGTATACGCTTTACTTGGGTATCAAACCTGGACCCCTTAATAATCGTGCTTGGTACCACATCAACGAATTATGCTAATAAAAAAACCAGCCAAGTGCGAGTCGGGCTCGCCCACCAAGGGTTCCGTACTTTGCAGCTACAAATTACTTTAAATAAAAACTATATTTTTTTGTCATTTAATTACAAATGTATAGTTTTCAGACTTTTCCCTATAGTTGTAGTATAAGACTGTATTACTTGCCAAATTTCATAGTTCTAGGTCAACAGGAAATACCCTATTTTGATTCCCTTGAGAGTGTCGAAATATACGTTTTTTGCGGCATAAACGACCGTATCTTTTTTACGTTAACTTAGAAGTTTGATTTTTCACAACTGCAAGATGCCATAGACTTGAGTATATGGTTTTAATTTCAACTCGATACCTCCACGCGTTCCCGAGATAAACGGTCTTGGCAGACAGACGGACCGACAACAAAGTGATCCTATAAGGGTTCCGTTTTTTCTTTTGAGGTACGAAACCCTAAAAATACTTCAACTCACAAAAAACCATTTAAAGACACAAAACAACAATGATTAGGAAAATACCTTCGAGGCAAACAATGCCTCAAAATGTTTTTGTAAGAAATATCGAACTGATTGTTACTTAGACTTCAAAGAACATAAATGTGTAATACTTTTGTACAAGGACTTACTGAAGGGGAAAATTTTTGGGGTAGAAGAGCCTCGTGTGGCTTATATTAAACTAGCTTTTGCCCGCGACTTCGTACGTGCGTATCCCGTTTTTTCCCGTTCCCGTAGGTATTTCAGGAAATCATCTCTTAGTGCTCTTCTACCGAGTGTAGGGAAGCTAAATTTCATTTTACTACGACCAGTAGTTTCGGCTGTGCGTCTTCTGTCAGTAACGGAAGATTTTTTAGGGTTCCGAACATCTGTAGAAAACGGAACCCTTATAAGATCACTCGTGTGTCTGTCTGTCTGTCCGTCTGTCACAGCCAGTTTTCTCCGAATCTACTAGACCGATTATGTTAAAATTTTTAGTATACATATGAACTTCTGTTACCCAAACACGGACGCGTTACGTAAATAAATAAACGGTTAGTGTGGGGGTCACTTTTGGGGGTTGACCCCCAAAACTGACAGCCATACCAAACATTTAAACAAGAACATTTAAAAAAATCAAGCTGTATCGTGTGACATACTAAATGAAAGGACTTACTGTGAGGGTTTTAATTATATTTTTTTAATAATTTTAAAATAAATAGCTTAGAAGTTATTCAAGTAATTAGACCAAAAATGACCATGCCCTTTATATCCGGAACTACTGAGCCTAAAATTTTGAAAAAAAAATGCAGATAATAGTTTTATACCTAAAAATTACAGGAAAACCTACAAGAAGTCTGTAGTTTTAAAATAATCTTAATATATATAAATCACGTGTCACGTTGTTTGTCCGCGATGGACTCCTAAACTACTGAACCGATTTTGATGAAACTTTGTAACTATCTGTTATTTGCCGTATGGTATCGGCCGGTTCCGTCTGGTGCCATAAAAGAATAATACCGTCCCATCACTTCCCGTGGGTGTCGTAAGAGGCGACTAAGGGACTCACCAGAGAATGGGCAGCAGCGTTCTTTGTAAAACGCAACACCATACACTGCGATCGCCAACCCGCCTGCCAAGCGTGGCGATTATGGCAGATCCCCCCTTTGGGGGAGGCCTTTGTCCAGCAGTGGACATCTTTCGGCTGGTATGATGATGATGATGATCTGTTATTTGATCCAACTTAAGAGATAGGATAGTTTTTTGGAACGGGAAAAAACGGGATACGGGAAAAACGGGATATGCGCGTACGAAGTCGCGGGCAAAAGCTAGTATGTTATAAAAATGAAATTGGTTCGAAACACTTAGCCAGTTTTTATATATTAGGACTAGATTCTACCAGTATATAATTTGTCTAGAAAAAAATTAGGGATCCTTAAGAAAATTGCAGCGCGGAAGAAGTCGCGGGCGAAGTGCTAATTTCATATAAACAGCTAGTCTATTCTGTAAGAAACTATTTCGATATCGAGCTTCACCTGAGTGATCAAACTCACAAAGTGAGCTTTATTGCACACAACTTAAAGGTCTTCATTTGAAACTCACCTCGAATTCTACTGTCGAGATACGAAAATGTTGTTAGAGAATAGCACTACTGGACGCAAAGCCAGATTCGGGAATGCCAAAAAAATCCTAATTAGAAAGCGTATTAGGTATACGCTTTACTTGGGTATCAAACCCGGACCCCTTAATAATCGTGCTTGGTACCACATCAACGAATCATGCTAATAAAAAAAACCGGCCAAGTGCAAGTCGGGCTCGCCCACTAAGGGTTCCGTACTTTGTAGCTACAAATTACTTTAAATAAAGTCTATATTTTTTATAATTTAATTACAAATGTATAGTTTTCAGACTTTTCCCTATAGTTGTAGTATAAGACTGTATTACTTGCCAAATTTCATAGTTCTAGGTCAATGGGAAATACCCTATTTCGATTCCCTTGAGAGTGTCGAAATATACGTTTTTTGCGGCATAAACGACCGTATCTTTTTTTACGTTAACTTAGAAGTTTGATTTTTCATAACTGCAAGATGCCATAGACTTGAGTATATGGTTTTAATTTCAACTCGATACCTCCACGCGTTCCCGAGATAAACGGTCTTGGCAGACAGACGGACCGACAACAAAGTGATCCTATGAGGGTTCCGTTTTTTCTTTTGAGGTACGAAACCCTAAAAATACTCCAACTCATAAGAAACCATTTAAAGACACAAAACAACAATGATTAGGAAAATACCTTCGAGGCAAACAATGCCTTAAAATGTTTTGTAAGAAATATCGAACTGATTGTTACTTAGACTTCAAAGAACATAAATGTGTAATACTTTTGTACAAGGACTTACTGAAGGGGAAAATTTTTGGGGTAGAAGAGCCTCGTGTGGCTTATATTAAACTAGCTTTTGCCCGCGACTTCGTACGTGCGTATCCCGTTTTTTCCCGTTCCCGTAGGTATTTCAGGAAATCATCTCTTAGTGCTCTTCTACCGAGTGTAGGGAAGCTAAATTTAATTTTACTACGACCAGTAGTTTCGGCTGTGCGTCTTCTGTCAGTAACGGAAGATTTTTTAGGGTTCCGAACATCTGTAGAAAACGGAACCCTTATAAGATCACTCGTGTGTCTGTCTGTCTGTCGGTCTGCCACAGCCAGTTTTCTCCGAATCTACAAGACCGATTCTGTTAAAATTTAGTACACATATGAACTTCTGTTACCCAAACACGGACGCGTTACGTGAATAAATAAACGGTTAGTGTGGGGGTCACTTTTGGGGGTTGACCCCCAAAATTGACACCCATACCAAACATTTAAACAAGAACATAAAAAAAAATCAAACTGTATCGTGTGACATATCAAATGAAAGGACTTACTGTGAGGGTTTTAATTATATTTTTTTAATAATTTTAAAATAAATAGCTTAGAAGTTATTCAAGAAATTAAATCAAAATGACCATGCCCTTTATATCCGGAACTACTGAGCCTAAAATTTTGAAAAAAAAATGCAGATAATAGTTTTATACCTAAAAATTACAGGAAAACCTACAAGAAGTCTGTAGTTTTACAATAATCTTAATATATATAAACCACGTGTCACGTTGTTTGTCCGCGATGGACTCCTAAACTACTGAACCGATTTTGATGAAACTTTGTAACTATCTGTTATTTGCCGTATGGTATCGGCCGGTTCCGTCTGGTGCCATAAAAGAATAATACCATCCCATCACTTCTCGTGGGTCTCGTACAAGGCGACTAAGGGACTCACCAGAGAATGGGCAGCAGCGTTGTCTGTAAAACGCAACACCATACACTGCGATCGCCAACCCGCCTGCCAAGCGTGGTGATTATGGCAAACCCCCCCTTTGGGGGAGGCCTTTGTCTAGCAGTAGACATCTTTCGGCTGGTATGATGATGATGATGATCTGTTATTTGATCCAACTTAAAAGATAGGATAGTTTTTTGGAACGGGAAAAACGGGATATGCTCGTACGAAGTCGCGGGCAAAAGCTAATCTACACTAATATTATAAAGAGGAAAGATTTGTTTGTTTGTTTGTATGTTTGTTTGTTTGTTTGAATTGGCTCCGAAACTACTGGATCGATTTGAAAAATTCTTTTAGCATTGGATAGCTACATTATCAGGGAGTAACATAGGCTATATATTATCCCCGTATTCCCACGGGAACGGGAATTACGCGGGTGAAACCGCGTGACGTCCACTAGTATGTTATAAAAATGAAATTGGTTCGAAACACTTAGCCAGTTTTTATATATTAGGACTAGATTCTACCAGTGACTTTGCTCCCGGGAATGTTTTCAAAAATTATCCTAATGGAACATTTTCTCGGGAAAGTATCCTATGTCCTATTACAGGAAAGGTTTACTTGTGTGCCAAGTTTTATATAAATCTGTCGAATTGTTAAGTCAAGACGTGTTTTTTTTTTGTTTTGTTGCGACATCCAAAAGAGTTAAATCGTTTCTCCATGACTCGCCGAGCTACATTGACTTCGTTTTTTGGTGGTCGCCACTGTTGATTCTGGCTTTCAGGAGTTGCAGTGGTTGGAAAAATGTGACGGAATTATCCTAAATAAAACAAAAGAAGTGAAGAGAAAACTAACAAACAGGGACTCAGATAGATAGACCGACATACAGACAGAGTTACTTAAAATATTTATTTATTTATTAGGATCTTCAACATTGCATACACTGTACTTAAAGCTAATAATCATTAAAACAAAAAAAAAATCTAGTTCTGCAACACTTAGAGACAACCACAACATTACTATACACTATTGCAGGAAAAGGTGTAAACTAAAGATTTGAAAAGGTTATGTAAAATATGATTAAAATTAAATATTATGAATTACATTAGTATCGATGTGGATGTTAGGCAATATAATTTGATCTGTCGCGCAAACTCAACATATATCTACTTTTCCCAACTATACTGATGTCAGCTTCCATTCTAACCTTATATAGCTGAATCAGTAGTTGATATGGAGTGAATCCCTGTATGATCTTCAAAGCCCTGTTGCTAGGTAATATAGTACCCAACACAACACTAACACAACAAACACAACACTACACCCACACAACACAACACACACACCACACAACTACACACACACACAACATAAAACACTATGCGTCTTGTTACTTGAAATAAATGTGAATTATTATTTATAGTAAGTATTGCTTAGACAGCCTAGCCTAAGCAAGTATCATCATCATCCTCAGCCCGACCTCACCCACTGCTGAGCATAGGCCTCCCTTTTCTTGTGCCAATCCACACGTTCCTGTGCCAGCCTCATCCAGGTTCTACCTGCAATGGCACCAATGTCGTCCGCCCATCTCGTTGCCGGCCGACCAATCCTTCTTCTCCCAGTCCGCGGACGCCACTCGGTCACTGCCTTACTTAAGCAAGTATAGCCAGTAGGTGTATCTACCCTTTGGCAAGGCAGGTTTCAAATTTTTGGATTTCTTTAACCGCTTAACGTTGTTTCTGAGGCGCCGAGTGGCCATCTATTATATGCAGAGGTGCATATATTGTAATAGATGGCCACCTATCTGCAGTATGACCTAGGTAAGCGTTGCTTAACCGTGAAGATAACAATAATAATAATAATAAAGCCCATTTCTTTCCAATCTAAAAATTATTAATATTAAATGCATGTTAATTAAATATTTAAATTATTAATTAATTATTCCAATACATCACTTTTGATGTGATATACAGTGAATTAAGTAACGAATTTATTTATGAACTAGTGGACGTCACGCGGTTTCACCCGCGTAGTTCCCGTTCCCGTGGGAGTACGGAGATAAAATATGGCCTATGTTACTCCCTGATAATGTAGCTATCCATTGCTGATAGAATTTTTCAAATAGGTCCAGTAGTTTCGGACCCTATTCATTTCAAACAAACAAACAAACAAACAAATCTTTCCTCTTTATAATATTAGTATAGATAAAAATTATTTGTTTTAATCGCTGTCGTTGCTACCTTCATCACCATTGATTGGAACCCCTTCTTGGGTATAGGCCTCCTCCAGCTTGTTCCAGGCCTCTCTGTCCATTGCTCTCTTTCTCCATTCGCTTCCTGCTATCGCTTTTATATCTTCTATCCATCTTCTTCTAGGACGCCCTCTTCTCCTTTTTCCTGGTGGTCCTTTCCACGTTGTTGTCTCTGTTGTCCACCTTTTGTCTGTGTATCTTGCTATATGTCCTGTCCACCGCCACTTCTGTTTTAGAGCATAAAGTAAGGCATCTATAACTTCCGTTTTCCGTCTTATTTGTTTGCTTTTTACTTTTTGTATTGTGTAACCGTGAAGATACGCCACATTTTATTATAGCCACAAGCCACTTTAGCTGATCATAATGTACACTTTTTGCTCAACAAAACTGACACCAGTAAATCTCGCAGTCCCTCAGTTTTCTTGTTGAAATTTTTTGTCGCCGTGTCCTTCCTCTAAGCTGACAGCCGGGCTTTGTAACCCACAAGGGTACATTAACGTGATTACATCTTTATAAAATTAAACGATTTTTTTATAAAGTACCTATTTGTTTCTAATCATCTTAGTACTTACTTATTTAAGATGATTAGAATCGAATGGTAAAACCGTGGTGTGAGTAATACCAATCATCAATAAATATATCTACTTTATTATTATTAATGTGTTAATGTATATTAATATACTTACTAATATATAAAGCTAAAGAGTTGGTTTGTTTGATTGTATATCGTCACGCTAAGATCAATAGAAGCGGAGCGGACAAAGTTGCGCGGGTCAACTAATTATTATTGTTATTATTTATTTAATATTAAGTTATTATTATTTATTTTTTAATATAATATAGCTGAAGAGTTTGTTTGTTTGTTTGCTTGAACGCGCTAATCACAGGAACCACTGGTCCGATTTGAAAAAATATTTCAGTGTTAGATAGCCCATTTATTGAAGTCTATAGGTTATATATCATCACGCTAAGACCAATAGGAGCGGAGCAGACGAAGTTGCGCGGGTCAACTAGTATAAAATATTTCCGTTACTGGTGACTGAATGACTGCTGGTCCTTGGGGAGTGTAGGGGAGCACTATGAACGAAGTCACGGACAAATGCTAGTATCATACATAGTGCCTGTCGGAGGAGGAACTCGTGGCTAAATAATAATAACCGCGCACGGTTAAGAAACTCTTGCCGAGGTCGGTCGGTCGGGATGGGAGACCATCTCAACATGCCAAAGCATCTTTGACAGTCGATACGGGTTATCAAAAGTCAAGAACTTTGACTGTCTTTCTAGCAGCTTATCGTGATTGACTATTAAGAGTCTCAGCATGTATGTATGGTCACCCATCCACGGACCCTTGCTACTATTTAGCAACGAGCTCTTCCAACACACTTCTCACACTAAACAAATCCCTACAAAATATCGAACAATAAACTCATTATTTTATCGAACGATCTCAAGAATAGTCCCCAAACTTTTTTCCGTCTCACAGCGTTAAATCAGGGCGTGCTTACTTTAATGTAGTATCGACAGTAATAATGTTTTCGAAACAGTCATATTTTCAAACTACCCGTTGGAAATGTGGTTTAAAAATGTGAGTTTTTCTCAACCACGGTAGGTGTTCCGTTTCGATGAATCTCGTTTTTAATTCGAACGAAAGGTTTCGATAAAACTGGGTTTCGTAAATGTTTTTTTGGCTAGTTTATAAGTGAACTAATTGACCCGCGCAACATCGTCTGCTCCGCTCTGCCTCTGCCTCTGCCTACTAGCTTCTGCCAGCGTCTTCGCGCGCGTGGTCCCTAGGGAACATACTCCTGTGATAAAAAGTACCTTACCTATGTTCTTTCTCAGGCTCTACGCTATCTGTGTACCAAATTTCATTTGAATCGGTTCAGTCGTTTTGTCGTGAAAGCGCGACAGACAGACAGACGAATAGACAGACAGAGTTACTTTCGCATTTATAATATTAGTAAGAAAGTAAGGATAGCCTTCCTCGATAAATGGGCTATCTAACACTGAAAGAATTTTTCAAATCGAACCAGTAGTTCCTGAGATTAGCGCGTTCAAGCAAACAAACAAACTTTTCAGCTTTATATATCACTACATCGTATAAAACAAAGTCGCTTTCTGTCCCTATATCCCTATGTATGCTTAAATCTTTAAAACTACGCAACGGATTTTGATGCGGTTTTTTTTAATAGATGGAGTGATTGAAGAGGATGGTTTAAATGTATAATAAGTAATAACATCCATTAAATAGTGGAGAAATACTGTTATTTTTGAGGTTTCTAATGTGATGTCGTAATAATTACATTTTATGACGCAGACGAAGTTGCCCGGGTCAGCTAGTTAAGTAATAATAAGTATAGAAGTATAGATTGTTACGTTAATTGGTGGCAAGAAAATTGAGACAGAGAAGGCTGCCTGCTTGTAGAAGTTAGCGGAGAAAAGTGCTATTTTAGGAGCCTTAGAAAGAAACGCATTGTGTAAGAAACATAAATAGCCTTGTATTTGCCCCAAAAGACGGACAGACGGACGGCGCGGCGTAGCCTTTATAATAAAACCCTGTCTTCAATCTTTGTGTAGGGAACTCTAAAATTAAATTCTCTTGTAAAAAATACCTCGTTCATTTTTCAGTGTGGTAAATAAAACGCAACTCACAAATGATAGGTATGTCTTTAATGACAAACTAATAAGTAGACACATTTCCAATCGAGTTTTTTCTTTATACATTTACGGCTGTCGCAGACAGGCGGCATGTGACAGTTGACAACACGCTTATATGCAAATTGTTCTACGGATATCATCTCCAGACAACTAACGCCCGATTTTGAGTGATAACAAATTTAAAAAAAATATCATTATCTGCCTCTGCTTTTCCCAACTATATTGGGGTCGGCTTCCAGTCAAACCGGATTCAGCTGAATACCAGTATTATACGTGGAGCGGCTGCCTACCAGACCTCCACAACACATTAACTGGGTAACACGGTACTTCTTGGCAAGACTGGAGTCAGATTTACTGGCTTCTGACAATCCGTAACGACTGCCAAAGACAAATGACAGCCGGGACCAACGGCTTACCGTGCTTTCCGAGGCACGGAGGAAACTCGGTATGTTATCACTTTCAGTGCCAAGTGTTTTTACATTTTTAGTGCCAAGCACTCAACACATGGGCCGAACAACAATTCGTTCGTGTGCCCACAACCCACGCATGAATACAAGTCACATATAGCTACTTAAAACAACGACTCAGATACGGGTTGTGGGCACATAACGAATCACTGCTCGACCCAAACGCTGAGTTCTTGGCACTAAATGTGTTAAGATGGTCACCCATCCACAGACCAACCTTGGAAAGCGTTGCTTAACTTTGAAGATCGACCCGTGCGGCTGTTATTATTAAGCCACGAGCTCCTCAACAGATAGTATTTTAAACAATATGCAGTTACCTATCACAACGTTATTGAAGCGCTCTGCAGTTCTATCTATATGACTCTACCTATCTATGGTAAGTGCTTAGGTCTCCCAAAGATGAATCGAAAGTAAAGTTTGAAATTCCTATCTATCTTATTATTGAAACCCAAAAATGACGCTTCAGCTACTGATTTATTTGTTATTTATTAAGTAAGGCACACCAACGACATATTTACAATAGGGTACTTTACTGAAAAAAATGAATTAGTCCGTCAGATAGATTTCCAAAAAATATTGGACACGTATTTTTTCTTTTTTCACTTAAACAAAAAATGACGAAGATACAGTACGTTGAAAACTCGCGTGACGTCACTACAATAGTACAATTTTACTAGCGACGTGACGTCACCAGCCCCCTCTCCTGAGTTTTGATGCGTTTTATCTTTGTCAATATTCATTGATTTACAAAAATAAAAAATACGTGTCCATTGTTTTTCAATACTCTAACTGACGGACTAAATAAATTTGCAATTTATTGATGGTGGAAACTAGCCTATTAAGGATAACAATAACTAGCAATCTTCAATTCTGTGTAAATACATCACTTATGCACAGCATTCTCGATGAAAGATTTACAATTCATAATTAATTTAAAGAATTTGTATGAATAATTAAATTAAATCATTCCACTATCAAAATATTAGTAAAAATATAGGTACCTACCTGATTATTATAAAAAACTAGCTGACCCGCGCAACTTCGTCTGCGTCACAATTTTCATTACTGCACCGCTCCTATTGGTCTTAGCGTGATGATAGCTTTAGCCTTCCTCGATAAATGGGCTATCTAACACTGAAATAATTTTTCAAATCGGACCAGTAGTTTCTGAGCAAACAAACTCTTTAGCTTTATATATTAGTATAGAGTATAGATAAAAAAACAGAAGTGAAAACTTTAGTATTAACGTTGTGTATAATTATAAGTACAAAAATACTATCATTTATGAGGTAGAATACAATGTTTATTTATTGCGCTATCGTACACAAATATGACAATTTACATGTTATTATTCATAATATTATATCGTTATTTATTTATATATTACATTAATTTTTATCTCTTAGAAAAATCAACTTTCATCCATAATTTCGTAATTCCGTAATTTCGTATCCTTGGATACGCGTGGCACGCTGTACATAAACACAGACGGACATTCGCGCAAGCGCCCTGTGCCGCCTAAGCGGAGCAGCACACTCAGGCACGGTAGAAAGAGTGGGAGATACTAGTTCCTCTCCCTTCCCCTCGATCTTACGCTTTTTCGATCAGCATCACGTGACCCTGACGCGAGTCCGTCTTACGCTTTTTCGATCAGCATCACGTGACCCTGACGCGAGTCCGTCTTACGCTTTTTCGATCAGATCACGTGTCCTGACGCGAGTTTAAGATTTTATACCCATTACAGAAAAAGTGCTCAACGCCGCTAAAGAAGTTTTCACTTCAAAAAAACTAAACTGACGGTAGCTAATTTGACAGTTGGTCAAAGGTATAACAGCCAGTACGAGTCGTGAGCACAGATGAATCCAGCAGGCCGATTTCGCCAATGTACGGTGGGAAAACGAAGCTTGCAAGCCCAATAGCCGGTGAGCATTGACTGACGAAACAATAACGTGAAGCGTCAGAGCTATCAAATCGAAACCGACCAATGAAGAGTGAGCTCACGAATCGTGCCGGTTATCATAGATACGGTCGTATGAAAAGGATTGTCGTATTGTTGCATCGCGGCCGTCTGCAGTAGTCTTTATGGTGACTGTACATCTCGTTGCTTACATAATGGTCACTCTAAAGCAGAGCGTAAAAAGTTCGATTCCCAGTTGCTTTTTGTGTAAGGAGTTGCGGTAATATTGAAGCTGGCATTTGAGTCTACCGGGAAGGTAGGGCTACGAAAGATATTTCTCTCTTCGAAGAATTTCTTACTGCCGAGGAAAGGATTTCTGGTGCCAAAGGAGTCATCAAAATTTTTGCTGAAATGAAATAGTTTGGCTTAAATTGAGTTTAAATAGTATGTTTTTTTATGGGATTTGGTATGGGTTTTGACTAAATTTTTGGTGTTACGTCAAGTTGACAGCTGTCAGACTATTCTGACAGCTGTCAACTTGACGTAGCGCCCAAAACGAAGAGATTAACTTTGTTGAATTAATTCAATTACCTATGTAAATCCCTTCGTCTTAAGACCATTCTTAAGAGGTACCTAAATCATCATCTGCCTAGCCTTTTCCCAACTATATTGGGGTCGGCTTCCAGTCATACCGAATTCAGCTGAATACCAGTGTTTTACGTGGAGCGGCTGCCTACCAGACCTCCACAACCCATTAACTGGGTAACACGGTACTTCTTGGTAAGAGTGGACTCAGATTTACTGGCTTCTGACAATCCGTAACGACTGCATAATTATTATTAACTCACTGATTAAGAGGATCCAATTCCTTCGAAATTGACTCCTCTGTTTTCTTGACATTATGAAATACAACAGCATTGCGGGAAATTCTCTCAACCCCAACCATTGGCACAGCAGTTCTCAAGTCTTCTATAAAAGTTCAAAGTTAAGTCTCGTTTTAATTCATTTAAAAAAAAAACTAGTCAAGTGCGAGTTTGACTCGCGCATAAACGGTTCCTTACCATCGGCACTATTATCCACTATTATGCCGTTAAAGTTTAGCAAAAAAACTCCAAAAAACATGTCTCTTGAGAGCATTTCAAGTGTCTTCCTGTTGCCAAAAGATAGAGGGAAACCACAAAAAAAAATCATTTCTTGTAGGGGAGCCCCCTTTAATTTTTAATCTAGTTTTTATTATGTGTTGTTATAGCGGCAATAGAAGTACATACTCTGTGAAAATTTTAACTGTCTACCTATTACGGTCCTTGAAATACAGCCCACTGACAGACTGACGGACGGACGGACGAACAGCGGAGGCTTAGTAATAGGTTTCGTTGGTTACCCTTTGGTTGCGGAACCCTAAAAAGATGAATATCAATTTTTCTTTTAAGGCAACAGTTTTTACTAACAGGGGTTAAATTTTTATCTGTATTATTAATTTATTATACATGTTATTTTATAAGGTCTTCTATACTTCTATGGACCAAAGTATCCTGAAAATAAAGATATAAATTATTTTTACTTATTTAACAATGTAGCTCATACAACGTGTAATAGAATAAACGCAATACCTCTAAAGGGGACATTGTACTCATCATTACGAACAACTTTTACTGTGGGACCAAACACGAAACCACGAAAAAATAATCAGCTGTTCAGTACATTTTGTCGAGTTCTGCACACATATGTTAATGTATGGAGCAGTCGATTTTTTCGCGTTTTCAGTGTTGGTACAATGACCCCTTAAGAGGTATTGCTTTTATTCCATTACACGTTGTATATTATTTACCATGAATTGATTGTCTCGGATGTCTATTTCTCAACCTCCTCAACTCCATCGGGCTGATCTCTTCAGGCTTGCCCACAGATTCAACGAACGGATCGTCTTCGTCAAAATCCAGTATTGCTCCGGTGTAATAGACATATCTTATAGCTGAGAATGAGCATGCCATATGAAAGAGCCCCAAAAACGTCAAAGAGAACATTTCAAGCTTGATTCCTAAAATTCCTGAAAACAAATGTTCTATTCTGAAAAAATCTCATTCTATCTACAATGCGATTCTGTAAACATCTCAGCGTGTAAGCAATATGAAGTGAGATATCAATTAGGCCGCGGGCACGAAGTCAGCGGGCAAGGAGTAGCGGCGCGGCCACGCAGACCCGGTCTCGAACCCAGCGGGCAAATCGCGCGGCGCTAAAGCGGTATAGTGTTGTATTATGAGAAATTAATGTCTTGTTTGCATACGGGCACTGCTCGACTGGCGCGCACCGCTCGTACGCCGCCGCCGCACCGCTCCCCGCGCCGCTGCCTTAGTAGCCAGTTCCATATAAATCTATGCATTTGAACACGCTGCTGCCCGCGCCGCTGCCGCCCCGCGCCCGCTGACTTTGTGCCCGCGGTCTAAGTGTCAATCCATACATAATAAAGAAGATGCAGTGACAGTTCACTTTGTAGCGGTGTCCACTTCATGCTCACTCCAACTGAGCGACGACACGGATGGCGCAGTGGTTAAGCGATTGACTGCTGCGCTGCGTGTCACGGGTTCGATTCCCACACGGAACAAATATTTGTATGGCCTACAGATAGTTGTTCCAGGTCAAGCTGTTTGTGTATTTGAGATTATATGTATGTAAACGCACCCACAATACAGCCGGTCTATTCTATCGACGCCGACGTCTCACCGTGTACACTTAGGTGGAGTGAACGACAAGTGAGCTGTCATTCCATCTTCTTTGTATGGATTGACAGCTCACTTCGAGATCACTTCACCCACGCCTTCACTTCGACATGTTTACAGAATCGACCGGCAGGAGAAATTCCTAGTGTGGGAGTCACGAAGGTTTTTTTTAAACTAAGTTTACACGGTGAAATGTTGAAAGAATCGACTAGCCAGTGCTAGAGATTGACAGCTCACTTCAAACTTACTTCTTACGTTTTTAGCAGAATAGTATAATTAGAACAGACCGAGAGAATAAGCTTGAAGTAGCCATCAATCCGAAGCATAAGGAGGAATGACAGCTGAAATGACAGAATCAAACTTAATTTATGTTTGATTATTTGTTTTTTACAGAATAGTTGTCTGTTTATAAAATTGACTGCTTAGTTAGATACCCTGAAAATAAAATAAAAAAAATCGTATTTTATTTGCGTATGCTTTACTGCGAATTTAGTATTTCATGCGTTCTATGTTGGTTTTGAAACTAATATAAACTAGTTACCTTTAGTTTTACTAAAGGGTAAGATTGTTTATTTATTTGTATGCAGAATGTAATATTCATTGATAGTTCTAAAGCTTATGTAAAAATAACTTTTCTTCGGGAAAATACAAGATTTCTGTGAGATGCAAAACCACATTAAAAAGCTATTTAAATTAACAACGTATTATTGTTCAGATATAAAGTCAAAACTATTCTTCTCTGATATATTTTGTCTTCATACACAAAAAGAAATTTCGAAACTAGTATTTCAAGAGTTATCAACTTTTGCATCAGAATTGCTCCAAACTGAAGGAATTTTCACGACAATTTTCCGACGTTGAAAGCTCTTGATAATGTCTCGAAAACTTCCCTCGTTTCCTTTGACAAAGATGCTTAACAAAACAAGAAGAGACAAAGGGTTTTTGAACGCACGTGCCCTTGATTGTTTGAACTGACAATCCTTCCGTTACTGAGTGAGTGACTGACAGACAACGCACAGTCGTAACTTCTGGTCGTAGGAAGTTGAAATTTGACGTGTAGCTTCTTTGGGGAATGTAGGGGAGCACTAAGAGAGGATTTCCCGAAATTCCTACGGGACAGGGAAAAACGGGATATGCGCGTACGAAGTCGCGGGCAATAACAATGAGCCTTAGCAGAAGTTAGGCAATTCTCCAAAAGGGCAATGGAGGGGGCCAGCCGGTCGATTCTGTAAACATGTCGAAGTGAAGGCTTGGTTGAAGTGATCACGAAGTGAGCTGTTAATCCATGTAATCAAGATGGAATGACAGCTCACTTCATGATCACTTCACCCAAGCCTTCACTTCGACATGTTTACAGAATCGACCGGCTGGTATGCTTAGAGTTTCCTTACGTGATCAAATGGGAATTTTTAAGACAAGAGTGAATAGGTTGCTTCTAGGCAAACGTTCTCCATCTTCGACCGCATCATCGCTTACCATCAGGTGAGATACTGGTCAAACGTATGCCTATCTACAGTAAAAAAAAAAAATCAGAAGGGAAGCGATACTCAGGGGAAACAAAGTAACCGACATGGTCCGGTTACCTAAATGGCCAGTGGGACTAAAAGGTGTGGTGAACGAGTACCGGAACACGCACTCTTATAAAAGGCATCCTATAAGGTGGCCCGAAGAGTCGCCAAACTGATTTCAGTTTGGCGACCCTTCGGGCCACAGCCATTTGGCTGAGGGCAGGATACATTGCTCGTAGAACAGATGGTAGATGGGGCCGAAAAATTCTGAAGTGGCGACCGCGTACCAGAAAATGCAGCGTTGGAAGGCCTCCCCACAAGGTACAAGGTGGACCGATGACCTGGTGAGGGTCGCGGGTAGACGATGGATGCAAGACCCACAGGACCGGTTGCTGCGGCGACACTTTGGGGAGGCCTATGTCCAGCAGTAGAAGTCTTCGGCTGATATTTTGATGATGATGAAGGTGGAACGAGAACCTGGTAGCGAGAAGCACAGGACCCGTCGATGTGACGAAGTTTGGGGCGGGCCATGTGCAGCAGCGCACGTCTTACAGCTGTGGTCATATTGTCATGACCTTTGTAATATTTTCCCAATTCACAATGATTAATCTATATTTGTTGTACCCCAATAAAGTTGAGAAAAAGCTATCGCAGGCAGACATTTGTTATTTTAGTATGTTTCGTTCGGGGAGTCAAATAAATGTTTTTAGAACAAAACGTTTTAGAATCTCTTCTAGCTTGAAGATATCTTTGTAAATTGTCACCAGTCTGTTATGATTGCAACTTGCGGCCCATTGGGCTCGAAACAAAGGATTTATTCAACAAATATTGTGAAGAAACAACGTCTATTTTGAGAGAAATTTAAGGAGAGAAGCGTCAAAGAAATGTTTTATTATAATTTTATACAATACTTGGTGTTGCCTGAGGTTTCACTCGTGTCTTATTTATTATTTTTACACAGATCTCATTTATGTATTTGTTTGTAGGTTTTTTAGAAACGAGCATTTTTTTGTTTTAAAGAGTAAATTAGCACTAGTACGAGTTTTTCGCCGTGCGATGTAGTTGTGATCTGTAATTGACGTTTTGCGTCTTATTAGATATCACGGCCCGGACACGACCCGGATATGTGTGGATCAGCTTATAAGTACTCGTGTACAACCTGATTCTTTATAATCAATATCCATAAAAATCATTAAGTATCGACCAAACAAAGACACGATGCATACAAAAATCGACTACTTCCTGTTTGGTCACATTCCCGATTTGTCAACATGTCATAAGTTTTAAAAACAACTGAATGCAAGTGGCGTTTGGTCAAGATTTTAATGGGAACTATATTTTCTATCACCAAAATTTATATTTGTCATCAAGTTGTATCACCTAATAAATAGATCTATCGCCACGAAATATTTTCGTTCTCAGATAAACAAAAATTGTTCCCAGGTATTAATTATAAAATTAATGTTAATATATGTGTAAAATAAGAGATCGATAACCAATAAAATTATATTGCATTACATGAATATAAACTTCGTTCTTATAATAACAGTTTTGTTACTTAAATAATAGCTCTGTGCTCAGAATGGTAGATCTGTCACCAAATAAATCGATTATCGATCCCTGACTGGGACACCCCGACTCGGACAGGTTAGGTTAGAAGGGGATGGCGGGGTCGAGTGAGCGAGCGAAGCGAGCGAATAGACCCCGCCATCCCCTTCGTGGTTATTTTTTTATAAACCATATGCGTTTATAACATTATGCTAGACTCCACCATCGTAACAACCCTAAATTTTTTTGGAACTTTATGAAATTTTCTAGTGACATAATATTATGATTTATTGGTGATCTCTTTAAATTAGTTTGCTTAAATACTTATTAGGACAAACCTATTATAATACATACAAAAACATTTATTTGGTACTAGACCCTATATCTCCATGATTTTAGGTGATTTATTGTGGAATTGATTTTATATTGTTTGGTGACTACATTTTGGTGACAGATCTACTATTTGGAGGACAAACCCTATTATTTAAGAAACACAAAACTAATTAAATTGGTGATAGCTTAAATGATACCCGATTTTAATCTTCATACATTCTTTCCCGATTCGTCACCCTTTTTATACTAGTATTTCGTGTTATACAGTCAGCTTCTTTTTGTCACCCGACTTTCCCAGAGGTGAGTATAAAGTTTTCCAGTAAGTATATGTAAATTCCTAAAATCTGTACATATTCTGCAATTATAATAATCCTGCACCAAGCGGTGATTGTCCGCGGGCATACTTTCACAGTACACAATGATAATCGTCGGTTGATGCCTTTTCTATTTGAAAAGTCTAACAGAGCCTCTGTGAGTTGGATTCGGGCCCTCGTTTTAGTGTACGAGCCCCTCATACGCCTCCTTTAGGAAAGCCAAAACAAGAAGTGACCAAAGGTCCGGGACCCCACGGTACCAATATTGGCAAAGACATAAAAGATAAACCAGAAACATGTCGGGGTATTTTCGAGACTTGAATTTTATTGTGGGGCTACTCGCAAACTACCAGGATACCGGAATTATGAAGATGTATTTCTGATGATTGATGTTTTTTTTACCCTTAGGAGCCGAGCAAAAAGAAAAACAGTCAGAAATAACGCTAAGCCAAAAATAAAAAATGGCGCACCAGCCAATCACCCAAAATTGCCGAATGTCGGAACTGCGGGATACAGCTAAGAAATATTATAACTTTCACAGTTGTAATGTTAGTAATAATAATAATGTTATTACACATTTTATAGGATTTTATTATTTCTCTCTGGAGCCAGTCCTAAAGTTCACGCTGACTTCGCAAGCAGGAACTAATATTTAAAAAAAAACAGTTTCACAAGGATAACAGTATTTTGGTATCACGAAATCAAAACCGATTCAGAGAACATGCCCACGAAAGCTGCAATGTGATAATCAAAACACTTTTCACGCGAATGAAGCCACCGGTGGGAAGCTAGTTAGTAGGTACAACATGAACGGTGGCATTTCTTTTTACTCCTACTAGTCTATTCTGTAAATAACTAATTCGATATCGAGCTTCACCTGAGTGACAAAGCTCACAAAGTAAGCTTTATAACACACAACATAAAGATCTTATGTTTATACGAATTTGATACTCACCTCAGATTCCGCTTTCGAGACACGAAAATGTTGCTACAGAATAGAACTACTGATTGTACATTTAAAACAAAATGTTAACCAAAAAAGAATAAATACAGGCATTCTTAAATGTTGACGAGTCAGGAAAGAATGTATGAAGATCAAAATCTTGACCAAACGCCACTTACGTTCAGTTGTTTTTTAATTATTTTGACATGCGGACAAATCAGGAATGTGACCAAACGGGAAATAGCCCAAAAATCAACTCTAAAAAAAAAGTAACAGTTCACAACTTTAATGTTCGCATTAAAAGACAAAATTCCGGTTTTTTATAGTGGCAATTAAATCTGGCAGTATTGTACCTGGATGCACAATAATTATGTTGTTGATTCACTACCTTAAAAAACTTTCTTCTTCGTTTCAGAATTAACGTTACAATTATAGACACAATTAACTTTGGAACTAAATATTAGATTAGAACTTAATATACAACGCAAAAGTTTTACGGTCCACGCACTGTCTCAACAAGAAAAATGAAGAAGACTGATCTAAGATACCGTGCTACACTACACCACATCGGCAAATGGGATACGGCCGGACGTACTACGAATTGAAAACGAAGCATCAGGCACCTTGGAAATAAGACACTAATTTGTTATTGTTGCAACTGACAATGAAATCGTAAAATTTTACGAAAAACCGGGAAAACACTCAGTCATTTTAGCTTCTGATGCAGGGTAATTGCTATATTTGGTTGAACACACTTAACAACTTAATTTAGATCACAAGATTGTCGAAGCCAAAATCATTGCAAATTAGCTCTGGGACAACCCATTTCTAGAAACACACTCAATCACTAGTCATTCTGTATAGACTACTATAGACTAGAACTGTGTGAAAAGAAGAAGATCGTACGTGGACGACGGCTGTTCGCTCGCTTGCTTTGCTCGCTCATTCTAGCCCCCGTCATCCCCTTCGAACCTACGTTACGTAAATGTATATGTGAGAGACAAAATTATTTAGTATTTTTTAATGAATGTCAAATATTATTTTGAACTACCTCCGGTCTATAAGAGTACTGTAACTGACTACTTTTCCCCCACTTTGTAAGCGAGTTGTACTTTATAAAGGGGCGCACTGTATTTCGACAGATCAGAAGCTGTCCGATAGTGGGCACGGCACAACGGTGCTCTGAATTGTCAGGTATGTTTCCTTATAATAACTTTATGCTGACTTTTGATTTCTTGTATGTATTATTTTAACCGGTATTATTTTAAAACTATAATTATGTGTTACTGTTACTGAATATAATAATGTGCTATTGATTACTGTGTCATTATGATTCTGAATATAACGAACAAACTCAATTATGTCTATTATTCCTAACTCTCCCACATCAGAAGTAGGGATGGATAACAAAAACTACGCCTATATATGTTTGATTTCAGGAAAGTTCAAAGATGAACAAAGACGAATCTGAGGCAGCCGAGACCGGGGTCCTGCAGAGTGCTGCAAAAGCCGCTCGAGGGTCTAGTGAAAGACCTACACCTGGACACCAATCGCCAATCTTGGGACAAAGGACAACGCTCTACGCAGCTGAAACGATGACATCCCCAGCCCATGACGATGCAGCTCTCGGCGGTTCAACGGCAGCCAGTAGCAGCCGTGATTCAAGGGCAGTAGAGTTTGTACCTGTTAATGTTATGCAAAATATGATGCAAGAAATGATGTCACAATTGATTCATACTACTGCAAAAGCTTTTAACCCACCAAATGCGCGGCCTATTCCCCGCATGCGCAGCCTTGAGCATATTTATGTACCAGCTTTCGACCCTGACGATCGGACCGATACTGTGCAAGTCTGGTGCCGAAACGTCGAGGAGCTTAAAACTGAGTATGAACTCAGTGATAGAGAAATTCTTAATTTGACTAGAAAAAACTTGCGCGGACGTGCTGCTGAATGGGCGCGTCGTAATTATTCAACTCTTACTAACTGGCCAGAACTTAAAACGGGTCTTATCGAAACTTTTTCAGATGAAGCTCGTTACTACGATGACCTGTCGCTGTTTTTGGACTATACTAGCGAACAAGCCGCTAGTCTTGCTGAGTACGCAACTCGAAAATGGGAGTTGGCGAAGAAAGTTATTGGTGTGGAAATGACTGATCAACGCCTTGTCGAAGCGGTTATTTCAGGTATGTCTGACTTTCGTATTCGTTCTGATTTGCTACGCCTTACACCGAAAAACTTGCCACAGTTAATTCAAAGCCTAAATTCATATAAGCGGAAGAGACCTGGAAAAGAGTCTGATCACATTATTCCATCCAAGCGTTCTAAAAACATGTCTAACCCAGACACTTCGTCTAAAAGGTGTCATAAATGCCACAAATTAGGACATATTCAAAGAGACTGTCGTTTAGGTACCAATCGCGGCTCTAGTAAAGATTCGACTTCAACTACTACTACTTCTAATAATTCAAAACCAGTCGATTTGGGTTCGAAACCCCCTGTAACATCTTGTACTTTCTGTAATAAAAAAGGGCATTCCAGTGAAAACTGTTTTCATCGTTTAAATAAGAAAACTAAAGATGAAAAGTCTTCTCAAGTAAATAGCCTAGTTTTAACCAACAAAAAATTACATACTGTTCAAATTGACAATCATGATTATTCCTGTCTGATAGACAGTGGTGCAGAATGCTTTCTAATGCGCGAAAGTATCGGTGATTCAATTAAAGGTAAAATGACTTATGAAACAATTCTTTTGAGAGGTGTTGGTGACAATGCTTTCTGTTCATCGCGTAAAAAGCTGTGTATGATCTGTGTTGATGGTATAAACCTTGAATTAGATTTTATTCTAGTCCCTGATAGATACATTCAGTATGACGTATTACTTGGTCAAAATTTATTTGAAATACCTGGTATTCAGGTGATTTTCTCAGGGAATTTTGCTAAAGTCTGTCGCAACTCTTACAGTGTTAACAGTCTTATAAAGGATATTGATTTCGATGGGGTGGATATTAATCCTGAATTAACTCCAGAACAAATTGTACTAATACGTGACTTGTTAAAATCATATTCTGAAATGTTCACGTCTGGCAACGCAGTTTCCATAGTGACTACCGGTGAGCTAACTATTCGATTGAAAAATTCGGATAAAATAGTTCAACGACGACCCTACCGATTAGCTCCTGCTGAGCGTGAACATGTCAAGAATATAATTAAAGATTTGAAGCACAATAACATTATTCGTGATAGCAATTCCCCTTTTGCAAGTCCAATATTACTGGTTCGGAAAAAAGATGGTAGTGACCGAATGTGTGTTGATTATAGGGAATTGAATAGCAACACCATTCGTGATCACTTTCCACTTCCAATTATTGATGATCACATTAGTAAATTGTCGCGTGCTAAATATTTTACAATTTTAGATATGGCAGCCGGTTTCCATCAGATCCCGATTGCAAATAACTCTATTGAAAAAACTGCCTTCGTCACGCCTGATGGGCAATATGAGTACCTAAGGATGCCGTTCGGGCTCTGTAATGCTCCTTCTGTGTTTCAAAGGGCCATCAACACAGCTCTTAAACAGTTCGTTGACAATTTTGTTTTAATTTACATAGATGACGTTATAATCTATTCAGAAACCGCTGGTCATGATATCGAACGTTTAAAGTTAGTTCTGGAAGCTTTGCAAAAAACTGGGTTTTCTCTCAATATAAAAAAATGTAAGTTCTTAAAAACTGAAATCGAATACCTAGGAAGAATTGTCTCAAACGGTCAAGTTAAACCAAGTCAGGGTAAAGTTTCCGCTCTTTTAAATGCTCCTATCCCAACGACTGTAAAGCAAGTAAGACAATTTTGTGGACTAGCAAGTTACTTTCGAAAGTTCATTCCTAATTTTTCCCTCATCATGATACTCTTATATAATTTAACTCGTAATAATGTCAGATGGCACTGGACAACAGAACAGGAATCTGCTAGAAATAAGATTCTGCAGTACCTTGCTTCTGAACCTGTACTAACTTTATTCGATCCTGCTAAACCTGTTGAGCTTCACACTGATGCCAGTTCCGCAGGTCTGGCAGGAATTCTTTTTCAAAAACATGATCAGATGAAAGTTGTAGAGTATTTTAGCATGCGCACCACTGAGACGGAAAGCCGTTACCACTCTTATGAGTTGGAAACTCTCGCAGTTGTTAGATCTATAAAGCATTTCCGTCATTATTTGCTTGGCAGGCCATTTAAAGTCATTACTGATTGCAACTCGCTTAAAGCCTCGCGCAACAAAATGGAATTGCTTCCTAGGGTTCATAGGTGGTGGGCTTACCTGCAATCGTTTGATTTTAGTATTGAATATCGAAAAGGAGAACGTATTCCCCATGTTGATTACTTAAGCCGTAATCCGTCAACTGTCAACATAAATAATATTCAAAATTATAGTGAATGGCTGGAAGTAGAACAAAATAATGATTCAGAAACCAAACTTATAATTGAATCAATCAAAGACAAAACTATTGACAAAGATATTGCTTCCAGTTATGAGATCCAAAATGGATTGTTGTATCGTATTATTTCCATTAATAATAAAGTTAAGAAACGTCTCTATGTTCCAAAAAGTTATAGATGGCATATCATACAAATTTATCACGATTCTCTTAAACACTTTGGTTGGGAAAAAACCCTTGACAAAATAAGAGAACAATTTTGGTTCCCGAATATGTCGAAGTGTACACGTAAATATGTTGACAGTTGTCTTACTTGTAAGATAAATAAAAGCCAGTCAGGTTCTCGACAGATTACATTGCACCCTATAGATAAGCCCCCTACTCCATTTCATACCGTTCATATGGACACCACGGGTAAATTGAGTGGCAGTAAACCTACTAAACAATACGCAGTTGTTTTTATAGACGCATTCACGAAATATTGCTTCATGAAACCAGTCACTAATTTGACTGCAGTGGCTACAGTAAATGCCTTGAAGGAATTAATTTATACGTTTGGTACACCTAAACGTATTGTTTGTGATCAGGCTGCTTCTTATACTGGCAAAGAATTTACAAGTTTTTGTGAAAAATGGTCTATAGAATTGCATTTTATAGCTAGTGGTGTGAGTCGTGCAAATGGTCAAGTAGAGCGAATAATGAAGGTTCTGACAAATTGTTTTACGATTGTTGAAAATACAACCAAAAGAAGTTGGAAAGATGCTGTTGGTGAAGTACAGTTGGCAATTAACAGCACCTTTAGTAAAAGTACTGGTCACACTCCTTTCCAACTTTTGATGGGCTGTGATCAGTCACCTCCTGCTATATCAGCTTTGCTAAATGATGTCGAACGTATGGACCTCGATATGTGCCGTCAAGAGTCTAAACTCAGGATGGACGAGCTTGCAAAATCTCGAAAAGCCGATTATGATAAAACTAAGGCTAGAATTGTACCTTTCAAAGTCGGTGATATTGTATTAGTCAAACAAAATCCGCGAGTGATTAACAAACTTGACAGTAAATTTAAAGGTCCATGCGTCATTACTGAAGTGAACGATAACGACAGATATACAGTTAGAGTTAATAAAACTGGCAATGAATTGTATGTCTCACATGATAATTTACGAATCGTCACTCCCGATATGGGATGTGAGTTGACTGATTCTTTAAATGTTTCTGATGACTGTAACGAAGATAATATATGAACTTCCTAATGAAACCTGTTAAAGTTTTATGTTGATTATGTAATTTTTAAGATTGTCCTGCATATCTCAGAACGTCTGGCCAACGATCATGGTTATGCTTGACAATCGCACCCGTGTCATGTAAATTGACAGTGGCCATGTGATTTGGCATGTATCTAGTTGTCATGTGATTTGGCAACAGCCATGTGATTTGGCGGATACAAAATCATGATGCCATGTGATTTGGCGGATACAAAATCATGATGCCATGTGATTTGGCGGATATAAAATCATGATGCCATGTGATTTGGCGTGTGTGGTCATGAGATTTGACCGTATAGTTTAGAAACCATTAGATGATAAGGTCATGTGATTTGACTATTAGTAGCAATTGATTAATTTTGAGTCATGTGATTTGACGTGCAATGATTTGATATGAATTATAATATTTTAATGAGTGTAGTTCGCGAGCCATAGTGGCTGCTCGTCAGTATGGCCGTGTGAGAGACAAAATTATTTAGTATTTTTTAATGAATGTCAAATATTATTTTGAACTACCTCCGGTCTATAAGAGTACTGTAACTGACTACTTTTCCCCCACTTTGTAAGCGAGTTGTACTTTATAAAGGGGCGCACTGTATTTCGACAGATCAGAAGCTGTCCGATAGTGGGCACGGCACAACGGTGCTCTGAATTGTCAGGTATGTTTCCTTATAATAACTTTATGCTGACTTTTGATTTCTTGTATGTATTATTTTAACCGGTATTATTTTAAAACTATAATTATGTGTTACTGTTACTGAATATAATAATGTGCTATTGATTACTGTGTCATTATGATTCTGAATATAACGAACAAACTCAATTATGTCTATTATTCCTAACTCTCCCACATATATGCAAATAATGAGTTAACTATCGAGAAAACGACTTTAGAGGAAATATATCTTCCTAAGTACAACGCAATGTATGCCGGTTACTAGAAGTTCATTGGATTAAAAAATCTGAGTACCTACAGTGTAGTGGGAAATTAAAAATCGATGAATCAATTTTATATAAAATGACGGACTAATTGAAAAACAGACTTATTTAAATATTTTTATTGTCAGATCTATAATACTACGGAACTAGATTATAAATGCAAAATACAATACAAAATGTCTACCTAGTTAGGTAGATATTTTCAAGTGCCTACACTGCTACACAAAAACAAACTTGTGTGCGATTTAAAATAATATTTACACTTCCTTTTCAATTAATACTTTGGAAATAAAAATCACTGTTCTAATATTTGGAATGTTTTCTATCGTCCTCTATTGAAAACAATTTTCATAATTTCTGTAATCATTAAAAAAGGAATTAACCACGTACTCGTAAATTACATCTCTTTGACAAGTAAAACCACTAACTTCAAAGATAAACTGATCGGAAAATTAATACAAGGAAAGACGAAGCGGAGAATTCACTAGATGGAGTAGCGAGCTCGCTACCATAGGTTTTACTGCGACGGCCACAGACAGAAATATACATTAAAATCAATTAAACATAAATGCAATACAGAGACTTCTTACAGAAATATAAAAACACAAACTTCTTTCTTATGTATATGGTCACAAACAAGACTTAAGAGCCATAGGAAAGACCTCTAGTAGCGACTAGTATCAAGGTCCACTATCTTGGTACGTGGACCAGTCTGTATAATGAATTCCCCGCTTTACAAATAATATTTCTCTGGGAAAATTAAAAGTATTTCCTAAAAGTAAAACCAGTAGAAGGCTCCCACGACGAGCTCCTCATAAAGGGCGACACAGACTTGCTCAGACCAGCGTTGAAGTCTAGAGAACTGTCCCTTCCTCTAAAGAGGTTTAAGTTTCCGCTGGCAGAGTAATCGGTACGTTGCAGAAGAGGAGTGTGGGCTACCCCTAATGAAGCGCCAACTCGATTTCTGTAATGGAAGAAAAGAATTAGAACCTTTTTGTACATTTGTACTTCTTTTTTTGGTATCGCAATTGGGATACATTTATCATCATCATTTCAGCTGAAAGAGGTCATAGGCCTCCCAAAGTGTCGCCAAATCAAGCGGATTCCTTCGACGTTTACCAGGTCTTCGGTCCATCTTATGAGAGGCCTTCTAATGCTGCGAAATATTCATATCCTAAGAGATTCAGACGAAATGATGAATTACTGCGCTCTACCTAGGGAAGATTGTAGCTCCTCATAACCTGAGACAGTATAACAATATCTTTACCAATTTACGGTCTTCTTTCAAGAATTTACCCCATATCTACCCCAACGTTAGGGCAGTGCATATATTTAAAAGTGTCTTATTTATTTACAGACTCGTTTTTGTTTACTATCTCATCTCATGGTAAGCGATGATGTGGTCAATATAGCACGCGTACCAGGAAGTTACCTAATCATTCTTGACTTAACCCGTGAGGCACCGAGCACGCAAGACAATACGATTTGGCCCCAATTGGGGCTTACGGGCGTCCAAAGGAGATATAACATTTTGAAAAACACTTACTTGTACATATAATCAAGACCGCCTCCATAGGTGTTGAAGTTCGGCACTTGAGGAATGGAAGGCATATTCCTGGTGAGGAAAGCATTAGCGTTGACGTCATGGTTCGGGTTGTGGAACAGATTCGCGTGGCCTGCTGCCGTGATCCTCTCGCCGAAGTTCGGGATGTGTGTGTTGGTTAAGGAGAGTCCGTGGCCTCTTCTGTAATAAGAAAATTTTGACGTGAGATTCTGTTGCAAACTGACTAAGATTCGGACACTTCTTTTGTGCCATAATGAAAAGATTTAAGGGTGCTATTACAAAATCAAGCGCTTGGCCCGGACTAAAGTTACAGACCGCGTTTCCCGAGGTTTATAGTGATTTTAGCGCAAATTTTCAAGCAAGGTAACATCGTGACCTTAGTTATTAGCACATTACTTTTTGTTTGAATTTGGATTGTATTTTCATAGAAAAAAAATATGATTTCGGACGAAAAATTATCAGTAACTCTCTGATTATGGAATTATTTTTGGTGTATTACTGTATGAAACATAATAAATTGATTAAGATACAATTGTACCATAAACATGATTAAATTATTATATCTTCGACGTAACAAAACATCAAAAGATGCCTAAAGTAAAATTTTGGTGTATTGTCAGAGACAAGGTTTTTACTAATTTACGTAAACAAATTAGAAAATGTATTTGTGACTGTATATAAACCATAATCGCACATCAAAACTCGAGTCAAACGCTCAAATCCAAGAAAAAATGTAATAGTCCTCTTAAGTGGTTGACTACTTTTGACGGCTTGTCTTATATCTTCACCAGACACCTTACTTTTATAAACCTCTGACGTTTATGGAGCTTTCTATTAGCGAAAACTGTATCAACATTATTTAGGTTTAGAAGAAGTGAACGGGGAAACATACAGAAGCAAACATCGACTTTGTGTTACATTTTTTTGAGACAGAGAGGTAAAATTGTGTGTTCGTTTATAGAATATTTCTCAAGAACCTTGCTAAGCTGTATGGTGTCGGCCGGTGCCTTATGGTGCCGTAAAAGAATAATACCATCCCATCACTTCCCGTGGGTGTCGTAAGAGGCGACTAAGGGACTTGCCAGAGAATGGGCAGCAGCGTTCTCTGTGAAACTCAACACCATACACTGCGATCGCCAACCCGCCTGCCAAGCGTGGCGACTATGGCAAATTCCCCCCTTTGGGGGAGGCCTATGTCCAGCAGTGGACGTCTTTCGGTTGATATGATGATGATGATGATAATGATGAGAATATTGAAGCGAAGCCTTTCGAAAAGCTATTGAATCAAATAAAAAACACTTACGCATTATCAAAAGCCAGACCAGTTGTGGCTGACTGAAGATGCTTATTCGCGTCGAAGGTAGCTCCACCAATGGCACTCAGAACATTCTTATCATTGCCAGCAAATGGGAACTTCGCATTTATACCTGGAATAGGAAAAAACAAATGAATTGCAGTGTGGCTTGCATTTTCCCAACTATTTTTGTGTTGTTTACGAGTCTAACTGGGTGCAGTTGAATACCAGTCTTTTACGTGAGACTGCCTTCTTGATCCTCACAACCCAGTTACTAAGTGGCACAATACTCGTTGACAAGACTTGTGTCAGATTTCTGGCTTCTGACTATCCGTAACGAAACGACTCAAAAATCTGCAAATGACAGCCGGGACCAAAAACTTAACGTGGTTTCCGAGGCACGGAAGGCTCTCCGTATATAATGAAGAACCACCCATCCACAGACAGACGTTGGAAAGCAATGCTTAGCTTTCAAATTCGACACTGCTAGCCTGTCGGTTTTCTACCGGTTGCATTTTGGGGAATGTGCGACGGAATTGCATAATTTGATTCCGCCCAGCCCGTTCCATCATCGGACCACAAGACGAACGGCGATGCGCCACCGGTACATGGTGGACATCCCACCCACGCACACAAAACGTTTTGGGAACACATTCATAGTGCGTGCAGCTAAGGAGTGGAATTCCCTGCCCGAGTCTGTGTTTCCTGATAGCTATAACCTGGGAGTATTTAAGTCAAGAGTGAATAGGTTACTTCTAGGCAAGCGTGCTCCATCTTCGACCACATCATCGCTTACCATCAGGTGAGATAGTGGTCAAACGCGAGCCTATAAATAGTAAAAAAAAAAAAAAAAAAAAAAACACGTACGGCTGATATTACTTAGAGTCGAGCTCTTCAGTTCTTAGCCGGACGCAACAACAATTGAAGAATTTACTGTAAAAAAATTGGCAGCCGCCATGTTTTTTGGTCGATCGGGGGCCATAGGATATTAAACACTACGTTTTTTAAAAAAAGAATTTTAAACCGCGTGATTTGGTATGGCATGTGGGATGTCATTATACGTCAATTTCAGTTGACGCCCAATGGCACACACGTGTGTCAATGAAAAATCACCGGTTTGAACTACAATCATAGGTCCTAAGAAACTGCACAAAGAGCAAAATATCAATAAAAGTCTTACCAGTACTTCCATCCGAATTCACCATAGTACTTCCATGCAACTGCCGTGTCTGTCTCCTATGCTCTGGCTGGTGCAAATACTGGTAAAAATCTTCGTTCAACTCCCGATCTTCAGGACTGAACGCCAGTTCATAACCTTCTGGGACAATCTCCCAAGCGGTCACACTGACTGCAAAAACTGCGAAGAGGACTGAAGAGAACATGTTTCTGGAGTTCTGGAACCACGAATGATGCTCTCCGAAGGAACCCTGAGTTTATATAGGAGAGTCTGTGTGGAGAGATAATGTGTCGAGGGCTGCGGGACTTTACCAGCGCTATTGTGGTCTGAGTGATATCAGTCATGTTTTTGTTGTAAATGATGTATGTGTGGGCGACGTAGTTTTGATGTGTATGTGTGTGGTTCGTAGAAGCTGTGAAAGCGAGAGTTTATTTAGATTAATCGGTGACGATGTAATGAGACTATTCCCCCGCTATCAAAACTAAAATGCTGACTTATGACATTGCTTGCAGCAAATTCGAAACCAGAGAGCATAGTGTAAGTTTTTTAACGCACTCGATCGCGTTAACGTAAAAGTTCACTTATGTGAAAATTTATAGAAAAAAAAACGGTTTTCCGTTATTGTCACCAGACGGCGCTTTTTTGTTGTGACATTTACGCAAACGAGATCGAGGACGTTAAAAAACTCGCACTTAAGGCCACAGTGCACTTGTCACAAAAAATGCCATGCATGTAGATACTATTAAATGAAGAGTTTTATTCTACTCTAGGTTATTGTTGCCCATCATGATAACAGTAGAGTAGTGTTACGTGGCCCAGGAAGACAAAACGGTTGCTATGGCGTTTGAAATTAAAATTTACTTTGAATTTGCATAGGCTTATTACAGCTACACAATCAGCTGTTCAGTAAATTTTGTCGAGTTACGCGCACAGAAATGTATGGGGGAGTCGATTTTTTTTCACTATTTCAGTGTTGGTCCCATAGTGAAAGTTGTTCATAATGATGAGTTCAATGACGCCCTAAAAGGTATTGCGTTAATTCTGTTACAGGTTGTATATTACTAGTAGACTTATCGTTTCTTATCTATCACCAATTTTTGTGAGAACAACTTTTTTTTCACATTTGATGGTAAGCGATGATGTGGTCGAAGATGGAGCACGCTTGCCTGGAAGTAACCTATTCACTTTTGAGTGACTAAAAGACTCGCACAACTAACTATAACGACATCCCGAACAACTGAACGAATTTAGATGAATATGAATCTGTGTAAGTTTATAATTTTAAGTATATGTACAAGTAGGTAAACCACATTTTATATAACTACATACTGGTACAGTTGTACTTGATACTGGATTCATGAGAAGCCCTTTGTTTAACTCTTATTTTAGATTAAATCCTGTACTTTAATACTAAAAATAAAGTTAGTGTGTCATTACTTCATTAGTCATCTACACCAATAATGATGTGTTTGAAATGAATATAGGCTCCGAAACTACTGGACCGATTTGAAAAATTCTTTCAGCAATGGATAGAATAGAATAGAATCCCCGTTCTCCCACGGGAAAGGGAACTATGCGGGTGAAACCGCGTGACGTCCACTAGTCGAAAATAAGTCTACGTTGTACTGTAAAAGCAATTTACAAAGATTTTCCGCAAGTGAAGACGCAAGTCAAACTAAGTTCATAAATAGAAGTTCAAAACACTGATATAATGGCTATACTCATGATTTAACTATACATTTTTTTATTAATAAGTTAAATGAGTAAGAAACAAAAGGAAAATAATAAAACAAAACCATTTCATTGCGGTTGGCACATTGTGGTGAGCAATACTGATATTTCGGTCGGTATTCAACGTCTGACAGAAAAGATGCTTTCAAAAATAAAGCAAATTTTAAAAACAACTCGCTTTTAAAAAGAAAATAGAAGCGTAAGAAAATGCATGAAAAGTCGTATTCCGTGCTTTCATAAAACAGCCCCTTTGGGTGATGGTCGGAAATGCGACTGCTAAGCGTGTGGGAGTCATGCAGTCTAGTTACAAAATACACAAATTAATTTAATCGATCGCATCTGCTTTTATTTTTAGGGGTCCGTACGTTCCGATAACGTAAAAAAATATACGGCCGTTTATGCCGCAAAAAAACGTATATTTCGACACTCTCAAGGGAATCAAAATTTATAGAGTATTTCCCGTTGGCCTAGAACCATGTTTGGCAAGTAATACCGTCTTATACTATAGGTACAGGAATAAGTCTGAAAAATATACATTTGTAATTTAATCATTTAAAAAATATAGTCTTTGTTTAAAGTAATTTGTAGCTACAAATTTGTGTGGTACCGTCGGTGGGCGAGTCTAACTCGCACTTGACCGGTTTTTTCAATAAGACAGTAACATTATCAAATATAGGAAATATTTTTTTTTGCGATTACAAACATTACATTTTCATTTGGAGAATTGACGGTGACGGATGTTGATATCATCATCTGCCTAGCTTTGTCTCAACTACAATCGGGTTCAGCTAATTATCAATACTTTACATGGAGCAACAATTGCTTGCAGAACAGATGGTCGATGGAGCCGAAAAGTTCTGGAGTGGCGTATCGGAAGACGCAACGTTGGAAGGCCTCCCACAAGGTGGACCGATGACCTGGTGAAGGTCGCGGGTAGCCGATGGATGCGAGACGCGCAGGACCGGTCGGTCGTTGTGGCGACGCTTTGGGGAGGCCTATGTCCAGCAGTGGACATCTTTCGGCTGATATGATGATGATGATGATCAAGCTACTGCCTATCTGACCTCCACTTGAGCTCCTCAAAGTTCTGAGTTGAGCTGCACGATAACTGACAAATGCTTGCACTGTCTGGACAAGCCCACTCAAACCTGTGTGGTACTTTCCTCAAAAGGCCACCTCAGACGTTAACCTACATGTTTTTCATATGTTATTGGCGATTGCATGGACTTCAAAAGAGACTAAGTTTGTTTCGGTGTTTCTTCTCAGGGTAGTCAGCTAGGAAACATCCGGCCTCATCTAGATTAATATGACAAAAAAAAAATTACGTGTAAAAGAGTTACTTGTAACCTATTTGCAAAATAAATATCATTTATCATTTACTGAACTGGGTAACACGATACTTCGTGTCAAGACTGATGTCAGGTTTCTGGCTTCTGACAATCCCTAACGACTGCCAAGATCCACAAATGACAGCCGGGACCAACGGCTTGACGTGCTTCCGATGCACGGAGGAGTCTCGGCAAGTGTTAGGCTACATTTCCACCAGAGATGAGCGAGGATGTGTAGCGAGGAATGTGTTTGTTAAGGCGACGACATACGCCAGCGGCCCTTTTTTTTAGGAAGGGAAATCATCGAAGGTGTTAATTTGTTAACAGTAACTTTAGACTATACTAGTGGACGTCACGCGGTTTCACCCGCGTAGTTCCCGGTCCCGTGGGAGTACGGGGATAATATATAGCCTATGTTACTCCCTGATAATGCAGCTATCCAATGCTAAAAGAATTTTTCAAATCGGTCCAGTAGTTTCGGAGCCTATTCAGTTCAAACAAACAAATCTTTCTTCTTTATAATATTAGTATAGATGTAAAAAAAAATGGTCTGATACTCAAGTGACGGTATATTTTTTTAAAGGCATGGGAAATCATGAAATGACTCCTCCCGCTCTGGGCGAAGCAGAAGGGAGTGTCAGACTCTTACTGATTAAAACCCATCCGTGTTCCTCCTAGTGCCCTTTGTGTTCCAGGGCCGCGGTGACTCTTTTGAACAAATTCAACCCTGGCAGGCACGCCAGCGACCCTGAGGGAACAAAACGCACACTCGTTTAATACCTGTGCGACCCAAAATTCTGTAATTTTTTGTAGTTATCTTATTATTTTAAGACTTTAAAAAAATATCCATGTATCAAAATGCACAATAAAATTGTCTTTGAAATAGTGTAAATTCAATTAAAATACGCTCGGCGGTTTTGGTACGATTGTCGGTTTTATGCCCGTGTTAGACATAACTTTACAAATTAATTACACTGTGTTGAACAAATAAAAATCTAATTTTTAGGGTTCCGAACAAAAAACGGAACCCTTATAGGATCACTCGGGTGTCTGTCTGTCCGTCTGTCACAGCCAGTTTTCTCCGGATCCACTGGACCGATTCTGTTGAAATTTGGTACACATATGGACTTCTATGACCGTTACGTAAACAATTTTTAGTATGGAGGTCACTTTTGGGAGTCAAACTAAACAATTTGAAAAACAGTTTTTTGATCAATATTGTGTGACATATCAAATGAAAGGGCTTACTGTGAGGGTTTTAATTTTATTTTTTCATAATTTTAAAATAAATGGTTTTGAAGTTATTCAAGAAATTAGACGAAAAATGACCATTCCCCCCCTTATCTCCGAAACTAATAAGCCTAAAATTTTGAAAAAAATAGAGTTAATAGATCTTTACCTAAAGATTACAGGAAAACCTATTAGAAGTCTGTAGTGTTAAAAAAACATGTTAAAAAAATCGTTCGGAACCCTTTGCACGCGTGTCCGACTAGCACTTGGCCAATTTTTCATATATCAAATTATTAAGAAAGTATTCTAATATAACATATATTTTTTCCAAACAATTTCGTCTTGCCGTTTAGACGTGATTCTCATTTTAAAATCGGCTACTCTGAAGCTATCTCCGGCTAACCTATAGAACGCTTCATATATCAAGCCTCGCTCAGCGCTAGCTTACTTAACCATGAAGACCTGTGTGACTGTATTTAGCCAGTAGCTCCATACTAACATATAAATATCAATGTATGGGAGAAAACTACAAAGTTAAGTTCTTCAATCATACGTACACATCTTTTCGTCAGAGATTGCACTCGGTGCAAATATAAAGTTGTACGACATTACGTCACATCGTGAACCTGACAGGCTGACACATAACATTAAGATAGCAGGAGAGAACCGTCTGCATTGATAAGTGTAGTCAATTAGCTGCTATTATAGTTTGACACCTCTATCTACCCTCCGTCACATTCAAGCGTGATATTACGTCACATCTTGAACCTGACACACATATTTAACACTAAGATAGCGGGAGAGAACCGTCTGCAGTGACAAGTGTAGTCAATTAGCTGCTATTATAGTTTGACACCTCTATCTACCCTCCGTCACATACAAGCGTGATATTACGTCACATTTTGAACCTGACACACATATCCAACACTAAGATAGTGGAAGAGAACCGTCTGCATTGATAAGTGTAGCCCATAAGCCTCTTTAATTATTTGACACTTCTATCTACCCTCCGTCACATACAAGCGTGATATTACGTCACATCATGAACCTGAAACACATATTTAAAACTAAGATAGCGAGCCGTCTGCATTGATAAGTGTAGCCCATAAGCCTCTATTATTATTTGACCCTTCGTCACATACAAGCGTGATATTACGTCACATCTTGAACCTGACACACATATCCAACACTAAGATAGCGGGAGAGAACCGTCTGCATTGATAAGTGTAGTCAAATTAGCCGCTATTACAGTTTGAGGTCACTCGCGGTCAGTGATATCGCGTGGGACAGGGGGATTCCTCTGGCTGTACTGAGGATTAGGTCACTGGATGAGACCGAAGTAAAGAAAAGAGTAAGTTTGTTCTTTGTTAATAACTAAAATTAATAAATACACTAAACTAAAAACAAACTAAAATATAGCATAAAAAAATTCGTCCTCAACGCTGTCAGCTGGTAATGTGCCCAAGAGACTGGCGGCATTGCCACGTTGTATGGCAATGCTTAATTTCTGTGCAAAGTAAAAGCCAGCTCTTGGGTCACGGGAAGTGTCAACCAGCCGTTTCGAAATTTCTTTGAAAAGGCTGTGAGCACAAGGGCCCCACGGCCCGATGGTTTCAACCCCAAACGGCTCGAAAATATAGTTACCAATAAGGTTACTATATTTACGCCGCTTGAGGTTTTCCGCAGCCGCAGCGGCAGCGCCAGGACAACACGATGAACTAGTCAGATGGGATGACGCAAGAGTATCGACAAGGTTGCGTCCCACACTAAAGGCCTACCCATCTTCCAAGGAAACAAAGACATACCGTCCGGTCTTTTGCCATCGTCACGTGCCAAGCCATTGGGCTTCTTTGTTTAAGTAAATCTTCTGAAACCGTTATTGTTTAACTGCCGCAATCATACCTATAAAAACCTACTAAGTACGACTCGGACTCTCACACGAAGGGTTCCGTACCATAAATCGAAAAATATTGTTTCCGGTATGGAAGCCCCCTTTAATTTTCAATTTAATTTAATTTTTGTTACAGCGGCAATAGAAATACACGGTGTGAAAATTTCAACTGTCTACCGTCTACCTATTACGGTTCTTGAGATACAGCCCGCTGACAGACAGGCGGACGGATGGACGGCTGGACGGACGGACAGCGGAGGCTTAATAATAAGGTTACGTTGGTTACCCTTCGGATACGGAACCCTAAAAAGTAACGCCAAAACTGTTAAAACCAAATGATTTATTTTGCAAATAAATTACAAATAACTCTTTTACACGTCAATCATTATTATCAAATTTATTTATTATTTTAATTTATTTAAATTTAATTTATTGAATTATATTTTTTTTTTTATTTATTTAAATTATAATTTATTTTTAATTATTTAATTTAAATTTATCTTGATAGGTAACAAAAAAGCAAACTCAGAGGTCAAAGACTCTCTTAAAGTCCATACAATCCGTACTGGTCAAATCATTTGAGAACCATCTACGTTAACGATGTGGTCTTTTGATAAAATTACCACATAGAAATGAGTGGACCTGTCCAGACAGTGCAGTCAGTATTTGTCAGTTTTCGTGTAGCTCACTCATTGCTTTAATTCAAGAGATATTTCACAAACTGAATAAAAAGTATAGGTATATACTGTGTCCCTATGTTTTCCTTTTCTGATTAATAGTTGCCAAATTTGTACACTATGTATTGACTGCGATTTATAGGACAATTTTAAGCATTTTGTGAGGGTTCTAGTACTTATACGGATAATAAATCATCAAAAAGGAAAACATACGGGCACAGTATATATCCTTGTTATTCAGTTTGTGCAATATATCTTAAATTGGTCGAACATTCGAGGAGAAAACAGCCGAGAGCCAACGCTCGAATTATGACTTTTTACGTACAAAGTCTCGCCGCCCATGTATCCTCTTAAGGAGCTCAGCATAATATGCAACTAGCTGACCCGCGCAACTTCTTCTGCGTCATAGTTTTCATTAATGGTCCGTTCCTATTGGTCGTAGTGTGATGGAAGATCCTTATAGCCTTCCTCGATAATGGACTATCCAAAACTAAAAGAATTTTTCAATCCGAACCAGAGCGGTTCTTGAGATTAGCGCGTTCAACCCATAGATACAATAGTTTTTAGGGTTCCGAACAAAAAACGGAACCCTTATAGGATCATTCGGATGTATGTCTGTCTGTCCGTCTGTTACAGCCAGTTTTCTCCGGATCTACTGAAACGATTCTGTTGAAATTTGGTACACATATGGGTTTTTGTGACCCAAACACGCGTTATGTAAATCATTAAATTTTTAGTATGGGGTCACTTTTGGGGGTCAAACTAAAAAAAATCGAAAAAGTTTTAAGAACAATATCGTGTGATATATCAAATGAAAGGGAGACTGTAAGGGCTTTAATAATATTTTTTTTCATAATTTTAAAATAAATGGTTTTGAAGTTACTCATGAAATTACACGCAAAAATGACCATTCCCTGGTCGATTTTGACAAGTTTGGTAATCTATACATATAATAAAATCGTAGACTAACCGTGTCTGTACATTGAATATTTTTCCATGAAAATTACACAGAAAACTCAGGAAAAAGGTATAAAACACAAAAATGCAATTTTTGAAATTTTTGTCTGTTTGTCTGTTTGTCTGTTTGTCTGTGCGTTTGTGGGAGCATCACGCATAAACCACAGATTAGATTGCAAATCTAAGAACTTAAAAATATTAATTGATAACCCGAGTAACATTTGCGTTTATTTCATCAAAATCGACCCACAAAATCAAAAGATATTGAATTTTTAAATTTAGGAAGAAACTTCCTAATGAATTCTGATGAGTCAGAGCGCCATCTATTGAGAAAAAATAAAATGCACGAAAGCATTCAAAATTGTTGTGTTATTCGTGAAACTTTTAATACGTGGCAAAATAAAAGTGATCATTTTTATACCTTTTCGTTATTTATCGTTACAATCGATCTACAAAATCAAAATATATTGAATTTTTAGTTTAGTAAGAAACTTCCTACTGTGTTCTGATCAGTCAGAGCGCCATCTATTGGGGAACCAAAAAATGCATGAAAGCATGAATGTTACACCAAAACACATTCATTGAGTTATTTGTGAAACTTTTAATACGTAGACGTAGCAAAATAAAAGTAAACATTTTAATACCTTATCGTTACATACGGGCTTCTTATTTAACGTCTTCTGCTGCCAAATATTTTGTCAGTTGACATGGTCGATAGATGGCGTTGCACTGATGACGCGTTTTTCTGAATTGCGGTGTTAAGATTTTCCGCTGGAGAATGACCTCACACGATTATTATACACTGTCGTAGTTCGTAGGAATTTCGGTTTGGTCTCTGGAAGGTCTTAAACGAATAGGGGCCAAAATTGCTTAAATCTCTGAGTTGTGCTGGATTCGTTTAAAGTGCTTTTATCGTAGAGTCAAAAACTGATTTAGAACTCAGTAGTTTTGTGAAGTACTGGACGGTTCGACTTGCGGATCAGGCCTGTAGGGTTCCGTACCAAAGGTGCTGACAGGACCCTACTTCTAAGGCCTCCGCGATTGATTCCGTTTAGAGCGAAGCAACGAACGGTTGGATTTGCGAAACAAGGCTAATAATAATAAGGTACCGTACCAAAGGTGGTCACGGTGACGGGAGCGATCGATTTTGATGGGGCTACTCTCTAAGTCCGAAGTCCGTAGTTTCGGGCTTAGTTGCGGACGTATTCTACTCCGTACCACCTACAGACTTACGATTAATCCCGAACCCGAACTAAGAATGAATGACAACACGATTTCACAGTAACTGTCAAATCGAGTTATCATTAGTTCTCTGTGGTTAGGTGATACGGAGTAGTTTTTTTTTTTACTATAGATAGGCATACGTTTGACCACTATCTCACCTGATGGTAAGCGATGATGAGTTTGAAGATGGAGCACGTTTGCCTAGAAGCAACCTATTCACTTTTGTCTTAAAGACTCCCAGGTTGCCCGCAACTAAGTTTTTAATTCGTGCTAAGTATCAGACGGTTCGATTTGCGAGCCAAGGCAAATTATAGGGTTCCGTGCCAAAGTTGCTAATGGGACCCTATTATTTAAGCCTTCGCGTACGATCTTGATTCGTGCGAACCAAGTCGATTTTTAGGGTTCTGTACCAAGGTTGCTAACTGAACCCTATTTATTAATAAGCCACCGCTGTCCGTCTTCCTTCAGTTTATTAACCGACTTTAAAAAAAGGAGGAGGTTATCAATTCGACTGTATTTTTTTTTTATGTTTGTTACCTCGTATTAACCGACTGGTGCTTCCCGTGTAGTCCCATTGCCACCACGTCAGGATCTGATGATGGAAACCCTGAGAAATCGAGGGCAACTCTCGAAAATTGTAGGCACGTATTTGGTAAAAACTTGATATTCGTGTGTATATCGGGTGATATTACAAAAGAATTTAAGTTTGGATCAGACCTGATGATGGAGACGACAGAGAGTCAAGGGAACTCCACATCGGTATGTAGGAACTACCAAGTGTTTGGGCTTATTTCATTCGTATTGACGAGACCTTTACACCGAAAGCACTTAGTAAGTTTTATTTTCATAACATAACATCACGCCGGTACGCTGTGAATGGGTACGCAGGAACCACTAAAAAGACAAAAATAAAAAACTTTTTTACAAAAAATGTAACCGACTTCCGAAACAAAACACTACAAAGTATAAAATAAGTTTAATTTCGGAAGTCGGTGTCAAAAAGCGAAAAAACTTAAAACACCGACTTCCGAAATTAAAGTTATTTTATACTTTGTAGTGTTTTGTTTTGGAAGTCGGTTACATTTTTTGTAAAAAAGTTTTTTTCGTTTTATTTCTGTCTCGCTGATATAAAAATGTCTTCTAGAAAAAGGTCGAATCTTTCACAATATAGCAAAATTCTCAAAGTCGGGTTTGTTCGAACACTATTCTAACTAACTCGAGAACGGCTCGACCGATTTTCATAGTTTTTGTGTTTTATTCGGGACGAAGACTAATTCCTTCGTCCGGAATAGCTTATAAGAATTAAAATAGAAAAAAAAATGAGTATGTAGGTAGGGTAGGTAGGCAGGTAGGTAGGGTAGGTAGGTAAGGTAGGTGAGGTAGGGTAGCTATGGTTGGTAGGTATGGTAGGTAAGTAGGTAGGTAGGGTAGGTAGGTTAGGGTAGGTAGGGTAGGTAGGTTAGGGTCGGTAGGTTGAGTAGCCAGTTGACGGGAGCGAAGCCGCGCGGGTCAGCTAGTCTATTAATATAAAAGCGTCATTATTACTTTCCAATGGTCAACCACTGACACTCCATTGAAAGAAATGGCATAGAATGGTAATCTCGTACATAATGACAAATTAATAAATAATATTTAAAAACATATATAAAAGAAATCTGGCATAACTTGTCAAAATTGACCATCCCCTCCCTTATTTCCGAAACTACAGAGCCTAAAATTTTGAAAAAAAAATGGAAATAATTGATCTTTACCTATAGATTACAGGAAAACCTATAAGTCTATAGTGTTAAAATAACATGTTAAAAAAAAATAGATTCATTCGGAACCCTTTGTGCGCGAATCCGATTCGCACTTGGCCAGTTTTTTTTTACGTTCCGTTCTTTCTAAAGTGGGTATTACTGCATTAAATCTTAGGGAATTTTTGGGATAGTTTTTTCACCCCTCGACGAGTAATTAAGCTTTTATGTGTATATTAGTAAGGGTTTGATTTGATTAAGCGAATTGCACTCTCATCGTTCATTCACTGAGCAATCCGATTGGTCTACCGATGCGCGCAGTGGCGCCGCGCTTCCGTGTGTGTTTTTCGAGACTCTAACTGTGATTCGAACGTGATAACACGTGCCACGCGCATCTGCGCAAAGAAAAAATACTTTCGAAAGAAATGGTTCTTCGGTCCTTCTAACCCCACTCAAGATACGAACAATAACCATGACCAACGCCTATGGAACATATGTGTCGTGAAGTTTTAGCAGGATTCAAGACTACTGGCCACGACGTCGAGTCCACGGATGCGCGCGGCAGTGAACAGAGTCTGCTGTTAGTTTTTTCGAATTCTCTGCCAAAACTACCGGACATTTTTTTTATATTTCTATGGTTCAACCAAACAAACAAACCAAGTCTTCAACTTTATAATATTAGTAAGATAGAATCTGAATAGAAGCTCAACACCTTAATATATATAAATCTCGTGTCACAATGTTTGTCCTCAATGGACTCCTAAACCACTTAACCGATTATAATAAAATTTGCACACCATGTGCAGTTCGATCCAACTTGAGAGATAGGATAGTTTTTTGTAACGGGAAAAAACGGGATACGGGAAAAAACGGGATATGCGCGTACGAAGTCGCGGGCAACAGCTAGTAGATATTATTTTCCTCGTCCAAACACGAAGCAAAATTACCGTAATCATCTTTAACTTTTCCTCACCTTCCAAAGAGCATTTTAAAACCTCCTTTTCCGCAACCTCCTTATCGAACCAATACACCACAAAAGACGATCTTCCCTACATTTGCCGTTATGACGAACTTTCTTTACAAACTTCATTTTGCTACAAATTAATGGCAGCTTCCTTCTATCATGCCATCTCCGCACATTATCTGAAAAAGAAACATTTAAGCCTTTTTCTTTGACTAAAAGCATGTATAAAAATATCGCTGGAAAAACCATTTTCACTTGATCTTTCAACATTTCAAATAAAACTCTATGCTTAATGTCATAAATTTCACTTTTGCTTGTTTTTTAAACAACGCGTTGTTATTCACGCTGGACGATTCAATATCGCACTAAATAAAAAAACCTTAACGTCACGATAAAAATCCTCAACAAAGCCAAAAAGGTCTGCGATTTTACGAACGTTTACAATGCGAATGTGACCCTTATTGCTAAGCGATAAGGGCCATGTTAAAATGTTATGTAAGCCAAAATAAGTGAATAGTACAGGAGATGTTACGGATTTTAATAAGTGAAGAGGTTTTTCCTTGTATTTTTTTATTTGTGAATTCGAAGGTCGATTGTTTATGGTTAATATATTGACTATTTGAGCAAGTAAACTTCTGACGCGCTTTTAAAGCAAAAGGTTTCAGGTTAAAAACCTGACAAGTGTTAATTTTACTTTAATTACCAACACAGTTGCAGCCGTTACACAAACTTTCCTAATTGTCAATAATTGTTAACACGACGTAATAATGAGCAAACGGGGTGACCAATACACCAACACGATTATAAAAATAATGTTTTTGTCGTAAATTAGAAAAGTACAGGTCAAAAAAAAACTCGCAATATTGGACCTAAATACATTTTTTTTTTCTATGCATACATTCTCAAGGAAAATGTCTAGAATACAAATCTGGCGACAGAAGAAAATACATTTTTAATAAATATTTATAAGCTCTCGTTGACCACTATCTCACCTGATGGTAAGCGAAGATAGAGTACGCTTGCTTAAAAGTAACCTTTGTATTTATTTTTAACTTGCAAGTCTCAAAGAACAGTGCCTACAAAAAGTTTATAATTATATGTCAAGTCAACGAGACTCTATGACAGTACTTTATAAGTTGAAAACAAAGTTCTATAAATGGATTCCGTGCGGATTCCACGGATTTAAACTTTTGACTTTTAAGCTGTATTTAATCCGAACTTAAGTTGGGCTAGGTTACCGGTTTCATAAATATGGTAATTGATAAACAGTGAATTTGTATAAATGATTACGAAATAACTTTTTTAGACGTTACAGGTTTTTTTTTTCAAAATAGGATTCACATATACATTATCTGTGGCTAGAGTTAGGTATCATCCTAGATTCTAGCAACACACACTATACCCTGAGTCCTACGAACTAATAAGTCATAAACTCCGTATTTACCCAATTTCTTTTTTTTAAACATTATGCATAGCTTACGAAAACTGTCATTATTTAAAACAGAAACAGCAGAAGGATTAAAAGAAATAATCAAAACATTTAGCACACATTAGAGTGCATTTATTTATTTATAAGCGGACCGCAATTCTCTGCCAGTTGACCTTTGGATGATGCAGAGACGAATAAGTAGTCTATGAAACACACAAAAATACACCCTGTCTCCTGGCCTAAAACCTTGTACACTGCGTCTATTGAAATCAGGAAAAGGCCCGAAAGGTCCCCAAGTATAGGGCTATTTATTTTGATCTGAAGTGACATTCCCTAAATCGCTCGCGGAATGTGAAAATTTTTAGCCCTTTCCAGTTGAGGATATAAATTGTTTCCTACGAGGGATAAGGGTTAAAAGATTTGGAACAGTTCTGTGTCCAACACCTTTTTGGTGTAAAGATTGATTAATTTGGGGAAATTAATTTGGTTTTAATGGTGATGTCGGTTAAGAGGGACTAAAGAGGTGTATTTGAATAGGTCGTGCGTTTGATACCAGGTCGTATGACATGACATCACGGCTGGTGTCTCCGCAGGTTTAGGCACTTACCGGTACCTTACTTAGGTGACCTTACAATACGGCTACATTTCACCAGTTATATTTAACTCCCATGCAATAAAAATATATTAGATACCATAATGTAATTCGGAGAGTGCACAGGAACTCCACGACCTGATCACATCATCGCCCTTTTAATACCGGAATACCAGATGTATTAACCCGATTTGGTCGATATCCCGATTAGTCGTACTCAGAGTCGCATCTCTTCCACATTTTAAGCGCACAGCCAAAGTGTGGAACTGTGTGCCAGCGTCTGGTTCCCTTACACAAATAATCCGTGTCTACCTGCAAAACAAGAGTGAACAGGTATCTTCTGGGCACGCTCGCTCCATCATAGACCTCAACTATCGCTTTCCATCAGGCGTGATCGAGGTCAAGAGCAAGCTCATCCTTCAATAAAAAACAAAAAAAAATAACGACTGTGCTGGTACAAGAAAAGATTGTACTGGCCTATGGCTGGCCTTAAAATAATAACGCATCTAAGATGCTGGCACAAAATACTTTGGGCTTGTATCTTGGCCTCTAGACAAAGAACCATTCTGTTATCGAATGCGACGGTCTAAATTCAAAAATATTAGGGGATGGATCACGTGACGTTTTGAAAGCGTTTGACAATCCCATACATTTTGACGTTTCGACAGTCGATTTCGCCACGCTACAACTGGCAAAATCCCACTTATCTAGACCCTTATCCTGCACGAAAGACGACTTATCCTGCACAGTAAACTTCATAATTCTTTAGTTCTTTGACAAATATTTATCTCTATTACGACGGCAATAAAAATGATAAACCCACGACGACGAGCCAAACTTTTGAGTAGTACATTTTAACGATTAAAAAAAAGACCGCGTAAGCAGAAATGATAGTAAAACGGCCGCCATTTTGAATCTTCAGTCCTTACGGTTGTTGACTCGTAAGCATAGAGACGCATCCTGCTTTAAAGAGGAAAAGTTTAGTTTTTTTTTTTTAATTACCCTCATTTCTTGTTTATTCCATTTTATGCTCGTTCTTCCCTCGTTACTACTTTATAAGTACCTATGAGAATTATTATTTAAGACTAGCTTCTGCCAGCGGCTTTGCCTTTGAAAGTCGGAAATAATCCAAACGGCATTTACTATCGGTTGTCCTACGAGTATGTCCTTTTCCAAAGTCCAAAATTTCCAATACCAAATTCACTAAAATTGATCCAGCGCTTTCGGCGTGAAAATGTGATAAACAAGCACGAATATTTGTGACGTATAGTAACGTAACGTAAAATTTTACTATAAACGTCAAACGCCAAACGCGTGCCTATCATTAGTAAAAAAATAAATAAAATATGTACATATTTATAGTTTGTTCCAGCGTTCGCATCAGTGTATTCCCGTATATTTCCACAACAACCTTGGAATCTGATTTGCTCTTATCTCCTAAGGGAGTTTTGTTTTGCATACATACATAGTTTCCTTTCATCCGTATTCCATTGATCATTTAAACTAAAGCTTTTTTACCGTTTTATTTAGAAGTCCTGAGCTTTTTTATCAGATACGGATTAACGTACTTTCTGAAGCACGGAGGAGTTTCACTACATACGTAACGGATAGTTAAACCATTAAGACTCGATAAGTGAGATTGAACCTGAAGACCACCAAAAACTCAGGTAAGATAGTGGTCAAACGACGGCCTATCAATACTAAAAAACCGAACAAGAACGAGTTGGACTCGCCCACCGACGGTTCCGTGCAAATAAATAGTTCAGGAATCGAATCTCGCAGCTTTTTCCGAGCTGCTCAGATTTTTCCCTATACTTGTAGTATAAGACGGTATTACTTGCCAAATTTCATAGTTCTAGGTCAACAGAAAATAACGTTTTGTCAAAATACACGTTTTTTGCGTCATAAACAGCCGTATCTTTTTTTTACTTTAGCTTAGAAATTCACAGCTTCAAAGGTCTGTAGACCTGAGTATATGGTTTTAATTACAACTCGGTACCTCCACGCGTTCCCGAGGCAAAGGATCTTGACAGACAGACGGACGGACGGACAAAAAAGTGATCCTAGCTATAAGGGTACCGTTTTTTTTCTTTTGAGGTCCGGAACCCTAAAAACAAAAAAAAGCTGTTTGGTCTTAAAATTTCAACATAGTGTAGGGCTTACCAACTATTTACAGCCCTTTTTTTTCTTTTTTTTTTATGAATGTGATATCATCAAATGACTCCTCCCGCTCTGGGTGAAGCAGGAGGGAGTGTCAGACTTTTACTGACTAAAACCCATCCGTGTTCCTCCTAATGCCCTTTGCATTCCAGGGCCACGGTGACTCTTTCGAACAAAGTCCGCCCCAGCAGGCACTGCGGGCCTAGCGGGCCAGTGGCGTGCCTAGGGTTTCAAAATAAGGCAAGCCCAATAAAATTTTAACCGATTTCAAAAAAAGAAAGTTCAGTTTTCGACTGAGTATATAGGTACCTACGTATGTATCATCGCAATTTTCTCATAAACTACTGGTTAGGTACAATAAATTAAAAGTGAATTCATCCATCTTCTTCTTTCCTCTTCTTCAATTTCACTCTTGCTTGTCGTGCGGTGAATGAGTTAACCAAAGCACACTGAAGGCATGCTAGTGCTAGATTGAATATAATAAACATATCAGCAATTGCATACCTCCGGTGGCTTTGAAAAAAGCCGTTTGGTTTGCTTCATTGCTTGAGGGAACAAAGTTATGGTAAGTAGGTGCTTGCTTCGTAACAGGACTAACAGGTTACAGACAAAAAAAAAACAAAGTTACAAAACGAAAGTTAAAAAATAGCTAGATAGAATGTAATAAGGAATTTAAATAAATTATTTATATTCTAATTGGAATCGTCTATCTTTCTTAAGAAATGATTTAATTACATCAGAGTAAAATGTTGGTGATCGTTTTAATTCTACCAACAACTGTTTTTCAATAGCTATCATTGATAATTCGGAAAGACGCTCTTGACCTTGTGTATTTCTCAGATAGGTATGGATACGTTTAAGAGACGAAAAAGCACGTTCCGCGGAAGAACTTGTAGCTGGAATAGTTACAACAAGATACGCTAATTTTAACAGCTCGGGAAAGGCATCTTCAAGGTTATTCTCATTAATGAAATCAATTAATTCGAAAACATTACGGTCTTTCAGATCAGGACTAGAATACAAGCAAATCAATTGGCTTTTTAATGTTTGTTTGTCGAAATAGTTTGCATAAATGTCAAATAATGATAACTGGCGTGATATAGATGTCTCAATTCGTTGTTTACCAAAATTACCGAAAGAAACCATTGCACACAGGTGTTTATGGGAATTTGCGTGCCTTTTAATGGCGCCAGATATGTTATTTAAATCATTATAACCAGATGTATTCCAAACGGAATCTTCATTCGAAAAAAATATGCAGCACCAACAATACAGCTTATTCGTGTGCGAACAGCCAACAATCCAACTAGTTTTATACACTGATCTATTAAATTTTCGTTTATGCGATTTACTAGTCTGAGAAATACACAGATTAGGCGTCGGTTTTAATGAAGAAATTAACTGTTTTTTCTGAGCAAAGCTTAAAGATTTTACCTTATCTTCGCCAATCAAAACTTGAACACATTTTAAATCCTCACAAGGTACAATTACCTCCATTGTTGTAGGTAAGTCACTAAAACAATTGTATCACTAAGAAAATCTAAGAAAACACACAAATAACTTTAACAACATAACTTTTCCACTCAAGCGAATGAAACTGAAGTTAGTTGCACTCGGGTGTCGGAAACTACTTACCAGAGTTGCAGTGTTGTCATTTAGGCAAAAAAAGTCCCCAGGTATATGAAAAATCCAGCTAGATGTCGCAATTTTTTTATTTTTAAGATATTGCTTGAATATTTAATTTCGTTATTTTAAAAAGTCGCTAGTTTTTATTGTTGTTAAATCTTAAAAAAAGTCTCCAAACTCGTTAAAAATCTCCAAGATCTCACAACGTCGCTAAAACTGCAACACTGCAGAGTTGGCAAGGTGACAAGGTCACGCATACGCGGGCAACTTCATTCGCATGCAGGGCTTAATTCTTTCATACTGATCGATTTGTAGACGCAAAAGTTTCTGACTCGTTATATGGCACATCGCTATAAGTGCGAAAGTGACAGAGCTAGTATTTGAAAGCCCGGTAAAAGCCGGTACGTGTAAGCGAGATAGCTATATGTAGATTCTGCAAATGCGAAACTCTGCGCGCGAACAATCGCGATGTGTAGTGTGGCATAGGTAGATACTTTGTGTTATTTTGATAAGAATTAAGCGCGCGAACTTTTAAATAGTTTGGGTTTGATATTGATTCTCTATCGAGCATTTTAGTAAGGCATGCCGGGCTTTTGGGCTTGTATGAAGGCTCCGCCACTGTAGCGGGCCCCACCTTTTATGCTGACAGCTCTTTGAGGCGCGCGTGGAACACAGCGCGCCGTCGACGCGGGCCTGGTTCTGATCAGACGGCGAGCCACCCAATGCTCGCCGTCCGCAGTCCCGCGCCTACGGTGGTCGAGAATCGCCCTGCGACTCCCGTCGCCCGGGGCGTCTTCTTCTATTGCGGCGGCTGGGGCGTAAGATTTCCCTCTCTCTCACGTAACGGGCAGGTCGCTTCCTCAAAGTAGACGCCTATATCGGCGCCCCATAAAGGGCCATAGACCGCACGACTATTTACTATTTTACTATTTACAGCCCTGGTCCATAAACCTCATATACATACACGGAAGGTCATTGAAAAACCACGGACCTCTCATAAATAACAGAGCATAATATTACAGAGTCTAAATAGCAAAAGTTCAGAGTAACAGTTTCAAACAATCCTTCCGGACTTTTATTGAGAGAAACAATTCAAATTGGAACATAAATTACGAACGCTTTCAATTTAAATGACCTTTTAGACGATTAAGTGAAGCCTTTTCAGGGCTGTGCCAATAGGGAATATGCATGCGATTTTTTTATTTGCAAAATGAAATACTTATTAACTCTAATAAACAATTATGAAATTATTTTTAAATACCTTCATCATCGATGAAGTTATAAAGCTTCAAAGTTTACAATTAGAAAGAGAAGTCCGATATGAATTGTGACGTCAAAGTTCTTGGCGCCTATACAGCTGCCATAGAAAACAACGTTTTCGCGAGAGGGACAGATACTTTTGTTTAAAATAATTATATCTCGTTTGTTTTTCGAGCAATTTTGATTCTATTTTCGCTGTTAGTATTATATTTGTGTATATTTTTAGATAAACTGTATAGATAATGATTTTTTTTTCGTGCATATTCCCTATTGTAGCTAGACAGGCTGTTCCCTTTGGCTGTTCCAGATGTGGGTCATATTTATTACAGGACTGCCTAAAAAAGGAGTCTAAAGAGAAATTTGGCAAATAATACCGTCTTATAGGTACTACAAGTATAGGGAAAAGTCTGAAAACAATACATTTGTAATTAAATCATTAAAAAAATATAGTCTTTATTTGAAGTAATTTGCAGCTACTTTGTACGGAACCCTTGGTGGGCGAGTCCGACTCGCACTTGGCCGGTTTTTTTTATATCAAACTAGTTGAGCTGCGCAACTTCGCTCCGCTCCTATTGGTCTTAGCGTGATGATCTAGCCTATAGTCTTCCTCGATAAATGGGCTATCTAACACTGAAAGAATTTTTCAAATCGGACTAGTAGTTCCCGAGATTAGCGCGTTCAAGCAAACAAACAAACAAACAAACTCTTCAGCTTTAAACACCGTGTAACAGAATAAACGCAATATCTCTTAAGGGGTCATTGTACTTATCATTATGAACAACTTTTACTATGGGGAAAATCCCGAAATCGCGAAAAAAAATCTGCTGTTCAGTACATTTTGTCGAGTTAGCGCACAGAAATGTATGCGACAGTTGATTTTTTTTTTCGGGATTTTAGTGTTGGTCCCATAGTGAAAGTTGTTCATAATGATGAGTTCAATAACCCCTTAAGAGGTATTGCGTTTATTTTGTTACAGGTTGTATATTAAGTATAGATACAGAACGTAACCCTGAAATGTGACCACGGATATGTGAAACACCGTATATGTTTTATTATGAGGTTTTCTATCATTTTAGGGGTTTTCGGAGATGGGGTTATAAGTTAAGTTGAAAGGGCTATTTATCAGACATGTAAATGGATGTCTGTGTGTTATGATTATGATAATCTTGGCACACATTATTTCAGTTCAGGCCAGACTAATATTCTTCCGTTACTGACTGATTGAGTGACTGACAGACAACGCACAGCCGAAACTACTGGTCGTAGAAAGCTGAAATTTGGCATGAAGCATCTCTACACTCCGTAGGGGAGCACTAAGAGAGGATTTTCCGAAATTCTTACGGGAACGGGAAAAAACGGGATATGCGCGTACGAAGTCGCGGGCAAACGCTAGTCTACATATATGGGTATTTTAATATTGAGAATTTTCAATATCAATCTGTTTATTTTACGTATAATTGTGTTAAACGTGAAACATCATTAATGGCAACAAAAATGTGTGAAACCTGGACTGAACAGTCTGAATACAATTTTGACATTTCCAACATTTTACAGTGATAGTTCATTATCCAGATTCAGCGGAATACCAGCGGGTCTAAAAATGCCACTTTAGTAGAATCATATATTAGCATCATAATATTAACCACACAACAATCTGTCAAATTTCATTTTCATTTTTATCGTAAACGTATTAGGTTCAAGGTTGATTGGGAAAATTTGGCAGCGACGGGTAGCGTGAGGTGCTTTCTGATTCTGCTAAAGTGGCCTTTTTTGGGGACCACTCGCTGTTCACCTCGCTGAGGGAGGTGCTCACCGTGCTAGCCTGTGGTGCCCTCAGATTTGACTCTAAAGCCCCTAAGGCAACAAAACACTTAAAACTACAACTCCGCTCGCTGAGGGCATCCCCTACGGGGTACGGACCTCGGCTAAGCAGCGTTGTTCTGGGGAGGACAGCAAGGGACAGGCTGGGTCATGACATTATTATTTAGGGAGTTTAAAGCTAATGGCTCAGCGGCGCGGGCTGGCTCGTTAGGCAATACTTAACTCGTTAGCAATAACATTACTATTACTACCGGGACTTCGCGCTGGGCCTCGTCGGCGAGGCCGGAAGGCGGCGGGTCGCAGTTTGTGTATGTGTTTCCTAAGAGTGGCCTTTTTTGACCCCCAATATTTTACGTGCAGCAACTGCCTATTTAACCTCCACAACCCAGTAACTGTACGGTACCCACTTTTTGGCAAGACTAAAGTCAGATTTTCTGGCTTATGACAATCCGCAACGACTGACATAGATTTAAGAATAACAGCTGGGAGCTACGGCTTATCTTTCTTTCCGAGGCACGGAGAAATCTCGGTATGTTACTCGTAAGATGGTCAGTTGGTCACCCATCCACAGACCGACTTCGGCAATCGTTGTTTAACTTTGAAGATCGACCCGTGCAGCAGTTATTATTTAGTTACGAGCTCCTCAACATATACCTATAGGGACTGTTGTGAGCAAGGGTTTGAGAATGTTCCTCATATTAAAAGTGCAGCTTTGTATTTTGATTCAAGCAAAAGTCAATTTACGCACGTATGTAAGTATTAGTAGTGCCGTACGGTGTCGGCTAGTGCCGTATGGTGCCGTAAAAGAATAATAGCATCCCATGACTCCCCGTGGGTGTCGTAAGAGGCGACTAAGGGACTCACCAGAAAATGGGCAGCAGCGTTCTCTGTAAAACGCAACACCATACACTGCGATCGCCAACCCGCCTGCCAAGCGTGGCGATTTTGGCAAACCTCCCCTTCTGGGTGAGTCCTATGTCCAGCAGTGGACGTCTTTCGGCAGTTATGATGATGATGATGTAAGTATGTCCAACGTACTGATTCTCTTTAGAGAATCAGCTCCAGCTTTGACCAGCAAACTATTTATCATAACATACTCACATTAAACACTGAGGAGCTCGTGGAGTCGTGTCTAGATAATAACGGCCGCACGGGTCGATCTTCAAAGTTAAGCAAAGCTTGCCAAGGTTGAACTGTGGATGGGTGACCATCTTAACGTACCGACTTTTTTTCATGCTTCGGAAAGCACGTTAAGCCGTTGGTCCCGGCTGTTATTTGTAGATCTTTGGCAGTCGTTACGGATTGTCAAAAGCCAGTAAATCTGATTCCGTTAGTGCTATTCTGTAAAATTTTCGTATCTCGACAGCGGAATCCGAGGTGAGTATCAAATTAAGACCTTTATGTTGTCTACACTAATATTATAAAGAGGAAAGATTTGTTTGTTTGTTTGAATTGAATAGGCTCCGAAACTACTGGACCGATTTGAAAAATTCTTTTAGCATTGGATAGCTACATTATCAGGGAGTAACATAGGCTATATATTATCCCCGTACTCGCGGGAACGGGAAATACGCGGGTGAAACCGCGTGACGTCCACTAGTGTGCAATAAAGCTCGCTTTGTGAGTTTTGTCACTCAGGTGAAGCTCAATATCGAAATAGTTATTTACAGAATAGATTAGCTGGTTATTCTTTAAATAACTATTTCGATAGTTGTGGAGGTCTAGTAGGCAGCCGCTCCACGTAAAATACTAGTATTCAGCTGAATCTAGCTTGGCTGGAAGCCGACCCTAATATAATTGGGATAAGGCTAGGCTGATGATGACTCACAATATGCGAAAAAACCCTACATGAGAAAAAACTCCTTTTCTATTCCTTCTTTTAATCGCTAGGGACGGTCACATAACAGCCATGACGTAATACACTGCGTTGCAAAAAAAATGAGCTTATCCAAGAATAAAGAAATATTTTAAGTACATATTTTAATTAATTAATTTGTGTAACATTTTATGACTAATGTATTTTACTGACATCAATATTAGTTTGACATTTTCTTTTATCCTGATTTTATGATTACTTTTTATTTTTATTTTACTGACTTACCTATCAACGCAATTTGACATTCTCTTTTATCGTTAAGTTTTTGTGACATTTTATGATTACTTTTTATTTCTATTTAACTGACTTGCCTATCAATGCAATTTGACATTTCTATTTTTTTTTGTTCTACATATTATTATTTTCTATTTCTCTTGTAATTTTTATAAAGTATGCCTTTTGGGTGAAACATGTACGTACGAAGTTTAATATTGTGACATCTTGCATGCTTAATGCGCATGTATACACATGTTTTTGACAAATAAAATTATCTTTATCTTTACATATTTTTATTTTCTAATATCACTCAAATATATAAATCTAATCGGTGTTTTTGGTTGTTTCTTCGCATTATTACACCGACTTCCGAAATTAAAGTTATTTTATACTTTGTAGTGCTTTTATTTTTACTTTTTAGTGGTACCCCACACCCAACAACAGCACTGGAAAGTCGCAGGAAAGCAAAATACGCACTTTCGTTTACTTGGATGAAAAACCAAATCCGTCATCTAAGTAAACGAATACCAGCTATTTTGATTTAAAAGCCAAACTGCTAAACCGATTTTGATGAAATTTAAATGGGACCAATCGGAAAGTATACCCTTTCACATGAAAGAAGAATTTTTCAAATCGGTTCATAAATGACGGAGTTATGAGGTAACACACAAAAAAAAATATATATATACAACCGAATTGAGAACCTCCTCCTTTTTTTGAAGTCGGTTAAAAATTATTCAAACTAGGCTGAAATTCAGAACTTTTTAAACGTCAAAATTGACATGAAGACAGTTCCCCGAATCACCACTTCCAAGTGTTCTAGCTAGGAAGAAATCTCCAGCAACACAACTGTCTGTTAAGTTTGAAGAATCAATTTATATAATGGTATTATTCAACATTTTAAGATAGGAATTAGAACATTAAATAAAATCGCACATGTCAGCTAGCACACCGTATTGAATAACTTACTTATTTTGAAAAGGATTTATTAATTGTAAAAATTGTGATATATGTGGCTAGTGATAAAACGGATTGACGGCAGTCATCACTATCATTAAATAGAGTAAAATAAATAATTTCAGCCTATCTGTATGTAAATATGCTCTTTCAACTTACCACACGGTTTAGATACAGGTACCACTACAATTTATTTTACCTTCACTACAGTTATACTACACTATAGTTTCACCATACATATAAAATAATTTTATGTAGGTAATATAGATATCATATTTTATATATTATTTATTTCAAACAGCTTTTTATTTAGATAATTCTACCCAGGTAAAATATACCAAAAGATATGCCCCGGGTGAGGATCGAACTCACGACCTTAAGATTATGAGACTTACGCGCTGCCTACTGCGCCACCGAGGCTGGTGATCACAGATCTGAAATAGACCACCAGTTTAAATAAGACTGTCTTAGATCAAAAAAGTAATTAATTGTGTACAATGATTCTGTGTAAGTAAATCTGAATTGATACAATCGCGCATCGCTTGAGAACGGCTGGACCGATTTTGTTCAATTTTATTTAAATGATCGTGATATTAATGAAAACTTTTTACAATAAAATATAACCGGCTTCCAAACAAAACACTACAAAGTACAAAATAACCTTAATTTCGGAAGTCGGTGTCAATAATTATTATTTATATTATTTTATACTTTGTAGTGTTTTGTTTGGAAGCCGGCTATATTTTTTTGTAAAAAGTGTTTTATTTTTCACTTTTAAGTGGTGATACTTGGACCAAAGTCTTCGTCTACGCAGAAATTGAAATAAACAAAAATGCTCATAAAAAAAACTTCTGAACTAAACTGAATCAAATTTTTACGGGACCAAATGGCAAGAAATACAGACATCGGATCAGAAACCTCGGAGTAATCGGTGACATAAAAAAAGAAAAACCCACCGAATTGAGCTGAGATTGAACCTCCTCCTTTTTTGGAAGTCGGTTAAAAAATATATCTTTTCTTTGGGATTTTCGTATTTTTTTCTGTGAGAAATATGTACAGGGCAACTTCTATCGTTTCAGCTAGTTTGCTGATCTCTATGCCATAGTTCAAAAGATTTTTCTCACTTTTACCTCATTTAATCTATCCAGAAAGTTTGACAAATCAAGAACGGTCAAATTTTTTGCAAGACACTGTATTTCTTTTTCCTCTCGCCTACCCCGGGCAGCCCTACTGAAGCATAGCTACAAGATTAGTGAAAACCTTCACTTCGCGTAATGGACCGCCGTTTAAAAAGCTACCGTCCCTACCTACTAGGACCTACCACAGACCTAGGAGACGCCTCGGTGGACACTACTAGCTACTAGACAAGTAACTTTCCGTCAACACGTTAGCGTGGCGAAGGCGATTGTCAAAACGTCAAAAATGTGTGGGATTGACATTCGCCATTATCACAACTTTCCATAGAAATCTTGGGTGTCAGGGTGTCCCAATTTACTCTTACAAATTGACAGCCCTTACTCCTAAGTGGATCTGAGTTGAGCTACACGACTACTGACAAATGCTTGCACTGACTGGACAGGTTCACTCAAATCTGTGTGGTTCTTTCCACTGTCTCAGGCACTAATCTGCATAGTTCTTAAAAAATTATATATTGTAAGTGTGAGAACTATGTAGATCGTTATTTTTAGGATTGATTTCATGACTGTGCCGCATAGTATTATGCGGCTTACTCAAATGTCCTTACTTTGGTATTGTTCGTCGGTTCGTTGAGCTCCTCAAAGTTCTGAGTTGAGCTGCACGATAACTGACAAATGCTTGCACTATCTGGACAAGCCCACTCAAACCTGCGTGGTGCTTTCCTCAAAAGGCCACCTCAGATGTTAACCTACATGGTTTTCATATGTTATTGGCGATTGTATGGACTTCAAAAGAGACTATATGACCTGCGAGTTTATTTCGGTGTTTCTTCTTAGGGTAGTCAGTTAGAAAACAACGGCCTCATATAGAAAAATGGCAAAAAAAAAAATTACGTGTAAAGAGTTACTTGAAACCTATTTGCAATGACATTTGTAATGACAGACAAATCAGGGTGACCATCTTTTACCTATCGAGACGGTTTAACGTGCTTTCCGTTTTTCCTCCTTTTGTTATCACTTAAATGTTAGTCTTAAGTTTTCTCATTATTACATAATTTACGTATAACTAATAGTATTGTCAACGAATTTTGGTTTATATTCGTGATAATCTACGAAGACGGATTTCACCGCTGAGTAGAGAGGGATAGAAGATTGCTTTACCACTAAGTGCGAAAGGGATTTATTTCATGCCTCTTTCATACTTACTAGTAAAGCAATGTTGAGGATGCACTGTCAAATCCTACTTAGATTGTCACATTTATAGGTGTACTAGCTTTTGCCCGCGACTTCGTTCGCGCATATCCCGTTCCCGTGGGAATTTTGGGAAGTCCTCTCTTAGTGCTTCCCTACGGAGAGCAGGGAAGCTACATGACAAATTTCAGGTTTTTACGACCAGTAGTTTCGGCTGTGCGTTGTCTGTCAGTCACTCAATCAGTCAAGAACAGAAGAAGTTTATACATACAGAAGATAATTTTATTAAGTATTTGTAAGCATTTCAGCTGTTCATACATGATGTTCGGTTGCAATAAACTTTATCTTTCTACCTATTGGAGCTGCCGGCGGCGCGCCGTTCCTAACTCTGTTATACGTACCTACCAGTCACTTTCGGACAGATTAATGGACCCCACGCCGCCTGAGAATCACTAAGTGGTTTATGAAAAGTCTGTATACCCTATAAGAGTGTTTGTTGTGAAGAAATGTGGTTGAGGTCTGGTTAAAAAACCCTTATAATATAATATCACGGTTGTATTCCTAAAAGGGTTAGGCAGAGTGAATTATATGGGAATTAAACAAAACTGCATGCACGTTTTTAGGGTTCCGTAGCCAAATGATTCGTCATGTCTGTCTGTCTGTCTGTCCGTCCGTGTCACAGCCACTTTTTTCCGAAACTTTAAGAACTATACTGTTGAAACTTGGTAAGTAGATGAATTCTGTGAATCGCATTAAGATTTTCACACAAAAATAATAAATTTTAAACTGAAAATTTTTTTTCATCAAACCCTTACGTGTGGGGTATTTATAGATAGCTCTTCAAAAATGATACTGGGGTTTCCAATATCATTTTTTTCTAAACTGAAAAGTTTGCGCGAGAGACACTTCCAAAGTGGTAAAATGTGTCCCCTGTGACTTCTAAAATGAGAGAATGATAAAACTAAAAAAAATGATGTACATTACCATGCAACTTCCACCGAAAATTGGTTTGAACGAGATCTAGTAAGTAGTTATTTTTTTAAACGTCATAAATCGTAAACCGTAATTTACCTTTCATTAAATCAACTCAAATATATATAAACAAAAAAACATTAAATTTCATAAACATAAACCTTATGCATAAACCGTGAACCATTATTTTCTAATACTAAATCTGTAATAGGTGCCTAAGTAAATAATAATTATAAAGTTACAACGAACTAAAAAAAAAAAATTATTATTATTAAAAACTTTTATATTATGTTACTTGCTGCTACGGAACCCCTCATGGGCGAGTCCGACTCGCACTTGGCCGCTTTTTTTATTCTTTTATGTGTACACATGTTTGGGCAAATAAATTTATCTAATCTTATCTGAAGGCCAATTTCTTGTAATTAAAAAACATTTAAATTCAACTAGTCAAAAGGGAAATTAGATGTGTTTTTCACAGTTTGCGACCCCGAAGCGAATGCTTCTGATAAATACAAGTATTGCCGTGCTGGTATGGTTTGGGAGTACTACAGAGGGTATCTATCTATCTATACTAATATATAAAGCTGAAGAGTTTGTTTGTTTGTTTGTTTGTTTGTTTGTTTGTTTGCTTGAACGCGCTAATCTCAGGAACTACTGGTCCGATTTGAAAAATTCTTTCACTGTTAGATAGCCAATTTATCGAGGAAGGCTATAGGCTATATATCATCACGCTAAGACCAATAGGAGCGGAGCAGTAATGAAAATTGTGACGTAGACGAAGTTGCGCGGGTCAGCTAGTACTAATATATAAAGCTGAAGAGTTTGTTTCTTTGTTTGCTTGAACGCGCTAATCTCAGGAACTACTGGTCCCATTGAAAAAAATTCTTTCAGTGTTAGATAGCCCATTTATCGAGGAAGGCTATAGGGTATATATCATCACGCTAAGACCAATAGGAGCGGAGCAGTAATGAAAATTGTGGCGCAGACGAAGTTGCGCGGGTCAGCTAGTACCTAATAAGAATAGGTATGTGTGGTTTCTCAAAACAAACCTGCCAATTACTGGTATTGACAGGTCTGTAATGAGAAACCACAGCATGAAAAGCTATGGACAAAATTAAACGGTGTCTGAATCAGGGGCGTAGCTACCGCCGGATCAGTCGTGTTAAAGACTAGCTGACCCGCGCAACTTCGTCTGCGTCACATTTTTCATTACTGCTCCGCTCCTTTTGGTCTTAGCGTGATGATATATAACCTATAACCATATAGCCTATAACCTTCCTCGATAAATATACTATCTAACACTGAAAGAATTTTTCAAATCGGACCTGTAGTTCCTGATATTAGCGCATTCAAGCAAACAAACAAACTCCTCAGCTTTATATATTAGTATTAGTACAGATACGGGGCCCCCAGAGTACAGGCCCCAACGTGTGGACGCAAAGCTATACATTTAGTCCCGCTGTCTCCTTCGTGACCTACCAAGACAGTTCTTAGCTAACAGGACCTATTTTGTTTTAAAAAACAATACCTTTAAAAAAGGGCCACCAAATTTTGATACAGAGGGCTTAGTGTAAGTTTTTTAACGCACTCGATCGCGTTAACGTAAACGTTCGCTTATGCCAAAATGTATAGAAAAAAAAAGGTTTTCCGGTATTGTCACCAGACGGCGCTTATTCAGTTTCAACACAAATTGACGATTACGCTAACGCTATCGAGAACGTTAAAAACTCGCACTAAGGCCACTGAGCTCCTTTGAGACTAGCTACGCCACTGGTCTGAATCCATCCTGTTCCATAATGTTGTATTTTAGATTATTATGAAACAAACGGTGTATCAAAATCCCATTTAGTTTTGTCCGTCGTTCTTTTAGGCTAAGGTACAGCTTAAGTACAGCTCTAAGCACAGCTTTCTAGCGATAGGTTAGGTTGCCAACGGTACTCTAATATAGAGTATTGTACACTATTAGGCTTAGGTTTACTTTTTCAACAGTAATAGAGTACCTACGATAAAATACTCTACTTATACAAAGTGTTACAGAATAAAACGCAAAACAAACCTGCCAATTACTGGTATTGGCAGGTCTATAATGAGAAACCACAGCAAGAAAAGCTATGGACAAAATTAAACGGTGTCTGAATCAGGGGCGTAGCTACCGCCGGATCAGCCGTATTAAGGATACGGGGCCCCCGGAGTACAGGCCCCAACGTGTGGACGAAAAGCTATACATTTAGTCCCGCTGTCTTCTTCGTGACCTGCCAAGAGAGTTCTTAGTTAATAGGAGATATTTTGTTTTAAAAAACAATACCTTTAAAAAAGGGCCACCAAATTTTGATACAAAAACCCAAGATACATCCTCAGCTTCTCAAAAACGTCCGAAAAAAATAAGTGCAATATGTATAATTATCCGCAAGTTTGAAACAGTCTCGCATCGGTCGCCATATTGCACTGCTTTGTAAAAACAACTTTAAGCGATCCGTGTAAGGTTGAATTTGCAAAAAAAAATGCGCATCACTCGCCATACTGAACTGTTTTGTAAAAACAACTTTGAGCGATCCGTGTAAGGTTGAATTTGCAAAACAAAATTGTTTATAGTATAACTACACACAACTCCCACATGACACTTGATACATGTCAGTTTTTGACGACAGTTTCGAGTGTTGCATTTGTTCGAGACTATGCATCTTGGGTTTTTTTTATACATCAATGTACAGAGGGCTTAGTGTAAGTTTTTTAACGCACTCGATCGCGTTAACGTAAGCACTAAGGCCACTGGGCTCCTTTGAGACTAGCTACGCCACTGCAGTGCGATTCAGCAGTGCGATTCTGTAAATATGTCGAAGTGAAAACTTGGGCGTAGTGAACGACAAGTGAGCTGTCAAACCATACAAACAAGATGGCATGACAGCTCACTTGTCGTTCACTCCACCTAAGTGGTCACGGTGAGATGTCGACAGAATCGACCGGCTGGTCTGAATCATCCTGTTCCATAATTTAATCTATTTAGATTATTATGAAACAAACTGTATCAAAATCCCATTTAATTTTGTCCATCGTTCTTTTAGGCTAATATACGAAAGCGAAAAGGCCGCCCGTTGTATGTGTTTAGTTTTAAGTTTCCTTTTTGTTCATGCTTTTGGTGTACAATAAAGTGTATAATAAATAAATACATACACAGCACAGCTTTCTAGTAGTAGGAAAGTTTGCCCACGGTCATCATCAGCATCATCATAACAGCCGGAAGACGTCGACTGCTGAACATAGGCCTCCCCCAAAGGGGGGGTTTGCCATAATCGCCACGCTTGGCAGGCGGGTTGGCGATCGCAGTGTTTGGTGTTGCGAATTACTGAGACATTGAAATAATTATGTTGCAAATCAACATAATTATTTCAATCTCGAGATAAATTTGTCCCCACTACCAAGTAGACTATCCAACCACAATAATAACGTAATAAAGAAAGAAACTTTTTCTAGACGAAAAAGGAAAAAATAATCCCATTAGGAACTCGGAGTTTCCTTCATTTATCTGTCTGCCTCTGAATTGAGTTTTTCTGTTGTAGTTAGGTACTTAAATAATGTTATTACCTAAGGTAGAAATCGTGAGTGTTTTGATGAGTTAAAAACCTTTATTTGTTTGCTTACTCTGTAATCTTCTTTAGACCAATGATGCAGGCAGTGGCGGTACCTTCATATAAGCCCAAAAGCCCGGCATGCCTTACTAAAATGCTCGATAGAGAATCAATATCAAACCCGAACTATTTAAAAGTTCGCGCGCTTAATTCTTATCAAAATAACACAAAGTATCTACCTATGCCACATTACTACATAACTACACATCGCGATTGTTCGCGCGCAGAGTTTCGCATTTGCAGCATCTACATATAGCTATCTCGCTTACACGTACCGGCTTTTACCGGGCTTTCAAATACTATCTCCGTCACTTTCGCACTTATAGCGATGTGCCGTATAACGAGTTCTAAACCTTGTGCGTCTACAAATCGATCAGTATGGAAGATTAAGCCGTGCATGCGTATGAAGTTGCACGCGTATGCGTGACCTTGTCACCTTGCCAACTCTGCAGTGTTGCCGTTTTAGCGACGTTGTGAATTCTTGGAGATTTTTAACGAGCTTGGGGACTTTTTTTAAGATTTAGCAACAATAAAAACTAGCGACTTTTTAAAATAACGAAATGAAATATTCAAGCAATATCTTAAAAATAAAAAAATTGCGACATCTAGCTAGATTTTTCATATACCTGGCGACTTTTTTTGCCTAAATGACAACACTGCAACTCTGCGTAAGTAGTTCTTGACACCGGAGTGCAACTCACTTCAGTTTTATTTGCTTGAGAGTTGAAAAGTAATGTTGTTAAAGTTTTTTGTGTGTTTTCTTAGATTTTCTCAGTGATACAATTGTTTTGGTGACTTACCTACAACAATGGAGGTAATTGTACCTTGTGAGGATTTAAAATGCGTTCAAGTTTTGATTGGCGAAGATAAGGTAAAATCTTTAAACTTTGCTCAGAAAAAACAGTTAATTTCTTCATTAAAACCGACGCCTAATCTGTGTTTTTCTCAGACTAGTAAATCGCATGAACGAAAATTTAATAGATCAGTGTATAAAACTAGTTGGATTGTTGGCTGTTCGCACACTAATAAGTTGTGTTCGTGGTGCTGCCTATTTTTTTCGAATGAAGATTCCGTTTGGAATACATCTGGCTATAATGATTTAAATAACATATCTGGCGCCATTAAAAGGCACGCAAATTCCCATAAACACCTGTGTGCAATGGTTTCTTTCGGTAATTTTGGTAAACAACGAATTGAGACATCTATATCAGTTTATGAGAAAATTGCGATGATACATACGAAGGTACCTACATACTCAGTCGAAAACTGAACTTTCTTTTTTTGAAATCGGTTAAAATTTTATTGGGCTTGCCTTATTTTGAAACCCTAGGCACGCCACTGGATGCAGGTGATAATTTAGCAAAAAAACCGGCCAAGTGCGAGGCGGACTCGCGCGCAAAGGGTTCCGAACGAATCATATCTTTCTTTTAAACATGTTACTTTTAAACCAGACTTCTTATAGGTTTTCCTGGAATCAAAAGGTAATAGCATTTTTTCATTAAATTTCTTGAATAACTTGAAAACCATTTATTTTAAAATGGTGAAAAAAATAATTGATATTTGTAGGTAGTGTAGTGACGTGGAAAATCAAAATCAGTTCATCCGTTTAGAACCACCATGCCACAGACAGACACACATATAGACAGATATACTCCTCAAACTTATAACTCGAAAACCATGTACCTACTTACTTAGTGTTAAAAAATATTAGTATTAGTTACCTACTTAAAGAAGGCAGAGGCCCATAATTCGGAAACGGTGCGCCGTAGGACCATGTGTCTCAGAGCTTAAATGGTTTTTATGGTCAAGGTCAACCCGATACTGCAATAAAATTGCGAAAATTCCGAAAAACTATTTTACCATGATTATTTTTGTTTTTTTTTTGCTGCTCATAGTGCCCTTAAGCGTATACTCCAACTCCTAAAAGTCTGCCCCTAAGACGACCCAATCACCGAAATTCTTACTTACGTTCCGATTTAAACCTTCAATTCGTAAAAACTATAGGTATGAAAATTCGTTACGTAGTTTTTGAGCTTATCGCGTACAGTTAGACAGCGACTTTGTAATAAATTATATAAATCTAGCGATACTGATAAAGCAGACAACATACATATTAAGTACTAGCTTCTGCCTGCGTCTTCGCCCGCTTGGACCCTAGGGAACATTATTATTATTAGCCTTTATTGCTGACACTAAACAATGATTTTACATGCAGTAGCAAATTGTTTTAACTTAAATCTAATACATCGGGTTTCCCGGTTCAGTGATCAGCGTGTCCTGTGACACATAGGCCTCTTCCAGCTGCTTCCATTCTTCTCTATTGATAGCTTTTCTGGACCAGATTGTCTCTCCAATCATCTTGATATCATCTGTCCATCTTCTAGCTCGCCTACCTCTTTTTCTTTTGCCATCACGTGGCTGCCATTCTGTTATAATTTTAGTCCATTTCATTCTGATTTCCCTTGTCATATGTCCTGTCCATCGCCATTTTAACCGTCTTATTTTCTTTAGTACATCTTCCACCTTTGTTGTACATCTAATGTTTGCTGCTCTTTTGCGGTATTTTATCGTCACGCCCAACATACTCCTTTCCAATCCCCTTTGACACAATCTCAGCTTTAAAAGATGTTTTTGAGTCAATGCATGGGCATTGACTCAAAAACATCAACATGGGTTTGGCTCCCATACGTAAGGCATGTCAAGATGCAAGAATTAAACACTTTTTTCTTGACTGTCATAGGAAAGTGATTGCTTTTAAATACCTCTACCCTAGGGAATATACTCTCGGGATAAAAGTAGCCTATGTCCTTTCTCAGGCTCTAGACTATCTGTGTACCAAATTTCATTTAAATCGGTTCAGTAGTTCTGGCGTGAAAGCGAGACAGACAGACAGACAGACAGAGTTACTTTCGCATTCATAATATTACTAGCTTCTGCCAGCGGCTTCGCCCGCGTGGTCCCTAGGGAACATATTCCCGGCATAAAACGTAGCCTATATCCTTTCTCAGGCTCTAGACTATCTGTGTACCAAATTTCATTTAAATCGGTTCAGTGGTTTTGGCGTGAAAGCGAGACAGACAGAGTTACTTTCGCATTTATAATATTAAGTAAGGATTATAATATTATAATTATAATATTATAATAAAAATAGTATTAAGTATTAGTAAGGAAGTAAGGATAGCAATATTCAGGAACTATCTGCCCCTGGCATTCTCAACAGCAGTTAAAACACTAAAGACGAACTCGAAACTCATCCCAACTAATCTCCCCGTACTTGATACCATTACATCTTCGGAACTTCATAACAAACTTCCCGAGAGTTCCCAACTAAAATGCGATGGGAAATAATATGAAAAACAATTTCATACTTTAAGCAGGCTAGCGCAGTTCGTGGAGTTGAGAGACGTACTCTTTTTGTTATAAGACAGACTGCTGTAACAAGTTGTTCGTCCCATTTCGCGCTTCAACGAAACGCGACGCTCTGGGCGTTAAGATGGCGGCGCAATGGGAGTTTGTGGTTCAAATATTATGAGGTTTTTTGTATCATCATCATTATAAATTTAGTCGAAAGAGGTCCACTGCTAGACATATGTAGGTCTCTACTATGACGCCCGAAGTGTTCATCAGCGAGTCTAAAAAAGCCACTTTAGCAGAATCGGAAAACACATCACGCTACCCGTCACTGTCAAATTTTCCAAATCAACCTTGAACCTAAAGCTTTAGCGATAAAGATGAAAATGGAATTTGACAGATTATTGTGTAATTAATATTGTCTACGCGAGACACTGGAGCGTAGTGCTCAATAAAACTTAGGAATGTTACTTGAAAAGTTTAATTATAACTTTAGACAGAATTTAGCATATAAAAACTAATTAACTTGCGCGGACCGATCGATTCGTGTCGCTTGAGAAAAATCTTAAATGTTACAATGAATTTATCAAAAAAGATCAGGTAGAAATTTTTCCTTAGCCGACGATAATTTTGTGCGTGAACTACCGCCGCTTGCGTGCGCCTTATGGAAATCAGTTAGCAGCAACTTGACTCAGGCCATAAAGCCACTAAAGGCTCAGGCGCAAACAAATATTATGATTACTAGCTGACCCGCGCGGCTTCGCTCCCGTCAACTGGCTACTCTACCTACCGACCCTAACCTACCTACCCTACCTACCTACCCTACCTACCATAGCTACCCTACCTCACCTACCTTACCTACCTACCTGCCTACCTACCCTACCTACCTGCCTACCTACCTGTCTACCTACCTGCCTACCTACCCTACCTACATACTCATTTTTTTTTGTATTTTATTATGCTATTCCGGACGAAGGAATTAGTCTTCGTCCCGAATAAAACACAAAAACTATGAAAATCGGTCGATCCGTTCTCGAGTTAGTTAGAATAGTGTTCGAACAAACCCGACTTTGAGAATTTTGCTATATTGTGAAAGATTCGACCTTTTTTCCAGAAGACCTTTTTATATCAGCGAGACAGAAATAAAACGAAAAAAAACGTTTTTTACAAAAAATGTAATCGACTTCCAAAACAAAACACTACAAAGTATAAAATAACTTTAATTTTGGAAGTCGGTGCTTTTAGTTTTTTCGCTTTTTGACACCGACTTCCGAAATTAAAGTTATTTTATACTTTGTAGTGTTTTGTTTTGGAAGTCAGTTACATTTTTTGTAAAAAAGTTTTTTATTTTTCACTTTTTAGTGGTACCTGCGTACCCATTCACAGCGTACCGGCGTGATGTTATGTTATGAAAATAAAACTTACTAAGTGCTTTCGGTGTAAAGGTCTCGTCAATACGAATGAAATAAGCCCAAACACTTGGTAGTTCCTAGATACCGATGTGGAGTACCCTTGACTCTCTGTCGTCTCCATCATCAGGTCTGATCCAAACTTTCATTCTTTTGTAGTATCACCCGATATACACACGAATATCAAGTTTTTACCAAATACGTGCCTACAATTTTCGAGAGTTGCCCTCGATTTCTCAGGGTTTCCATCATCACATCCTGTCGTGGTGGCAATGGGACCACACGGGAAGCACCAGCTTTCAAATAAAAAAAGAATCATGAAAATCGGTTCATCCAGTCGGTTAATATACAGTCGAATTGATAACCTCCTCCTTTTTTTGAAGTCGGTTAATAAACTGAAGGAAGACGGACAGCAGTGGCTTATTAATAAGTAGGGTTCCGTTAGCAACCTTGGTACGGAACCCTAAAAATCGACTTTTCGCACGAATCAAGATCGTACGCGAAGGCTTAAATAATAGGGTCCCATTAGCAACTTTGGCACGGAACCCTATAATTTGCCTTGGCTCGCAAATCGAACCGTCTGATACTTAGCACGAATTAAAAACTTAGTTGCGGGCAACCTGGGAGTCTTTAAGACCAAAGTGAATAGGTTGCTTCTAGGTAAACGTGCTCCATCTTCAACCTCATCATCGCTTACCATCAGGTGAGATAGTGGTCAAACGTATGCCTATCTATAGTAAAAAAAAAATCTACTCCGTATCACCTAACCACAGAGAACTAATGATAACTCGATTTGACAGTTACTGTGAAATCGTGTTGTCATTCATTCTTAGTTCGGGTTCGGGATTAATCGTAAGTCTGTAGGTGATACGGAGTAGAATACGTCCGCAACTAAGCCCGAAACTACGGACTTCGGACTTAGAGAGTAGCCCCACCAAAATCGATCGCTCCGGTCACCGTGACCACCTTTGGTACGGTACCTTATTATTATTAGCCTTGTTTCGCAAATCGAACCGTTCGTTGCTTCGCTCTAAACGGAATCAATCGCGGAGGCCTTAGAAGTAGGGTCCAGTCAGCACCTTTGGTACGGAACCCTACAGGCCTGATCCGCAAGTCGAACCGTCCAGTACTTCACAAAACTACTGAGTTCTAAATCAGTTTAAAACTCTACGATAAATGCACTTTAAACGAAACCAGCACAACTCAGAGATTTAAGCAATTTTGGCCCCTATTCGTTTAAGACCTTCCAGAGACCAAACCGAAATTCCTACGAACGACGACAGTGTTTTAATAATCGTGTGAGGTCATTCTCCAGCGGAAAATCTTAACACCGCAATTCAGAAAAACGCGTCATCAGTGCAACGCCATCTATCGACCATGTAAACTGACAAAATATTTGGCAGCAGAAGACGTTAAATAAGAAGCCCGTATGTAACGATAAATAACGATAAGGTATTAAAATGTTTACTTTTATTTCGCTACGTCTACGTATTAAAAGTTTCACAAATAACTCAATGAATGTGTTTTGGTGTAACATTCATGCTTTCATGCATTTTTTGGTTCCTCAATAGATGGCGCTCTGACTGATCAGAACACAGTAGGAAGTTTCTTACTAAACTAAAAATTCAATATATTTTGATTTTGTGGATCGATTGTAACGATAAATAACGAAAAGGTATAAAAATGGTCACTTTTATTTTGCCACGTATTAAAAGTTTCACGAATAACACAACAATTTTGAATGCTTTCGTGCATTTTATTTTTTCTCAATAGATGGCGCTCTGACTCATCAGAATACATTAGGAAGTTTCTTCCTAAACTTAAAAATTCAATATCTTTTGATTTTGTGGGTAGATTTTGATGTAATAATAAACGCTAAATGTTACTCGGGTTATCACTTAATATTTTTAAGTACTTAGATTTGCAATCCAATCTGTGGTTTATGCGTGATGCTCCCACAAACGCACAGACAAACAGACAAAAATTTCAAAAATTGTATTTTTGTGTTTTATACCTTTTTCCTGAGTTTTCTGTGTAATTTTCATGTAAAAATATTCAATGTTCAGACACGGTTAGTCTACGATTTTATTATATCTATAGATTTTATTATATATATAGATAATACATTGATATACAAAAAAAACCAAGATGCACAGTCTCGAACAAATGCAACACTCGTCAAAAACTGACATGTATCAAGTGTCATGTGTGAGTTGTGTATAGTTTTACTATAAACAATTTTTTTTGCAAATTCAACCTTACACGGATCGCTTTAAGTTGTTTTTACAAAGCAGTTCAATATGGCAAGTGATGCGCAATTTTTTTTTTGCAAATTCAACCTTACACGGATTGCTTAAATTTGTTTTTACAAAGCAGTGCACTATGGCGAGCGATGCGAGATTGTTTGAAACTTGCGCATATTGCGCTTATTTTTTGCGGACGTTTTTGAGATGCTGAGTGTGTATCTTGGGTTTTTTATATATCAATGTTCTAATATGATGCTACTAAAGTGGCCTTTTTAGACCCGCTGGTCATCGGCACTCCAGAACCTTCCGAGCCCGTCGACTATCAGCAAACCGATTCTGTAAACACGTCGAAGTAATCAAGATGGAATGACAGCTCACTTCGTGATCACTTCACCGAAGTCTTCACTTTAACACATTTCTATGCTATCTACAAACATCTAAAAAACCAGCCAATTGAAACTAAAAGTCGGACTCGCGCATGAAAGGTAGCACGCCACCGTACTACCGTACACGATTTAATACTATGTTCTTTTAAACACTTTTTTATTATTTTTTGTGGTTTAATTTTAATTAGGTACATTAATTTTTAATTATTTGTTGTTTTATCGGCCACAGAAATACACACTGTAGAAATTTCAACTGTCTACCTAGTACAGTTCATAAGATACAGCGAGCTGACAGACAGTCGGACAGACGGAGCTTATTGCTTTCCCGTTGCTGTCGCCGTTCTGCTTATAACCCGTTGGCTTTCAGGTACGGGACCCTAAAAAAGGAACAATTAATAAAACGATGTTCGGAACTTTCGAAAGAATCCGGCTCGAAGGACCAACCTTAACTTTTAGTTTTGTAATAAATTCAACGTAACAGCATGTAATTAAATCAGCAATGGGTTTCCGACAGGAAGGTACCATTACTTCATTAGCAATTGATATTTCAGCCTGATAACCACAGCATTTAACCTACCCAGGTTTCACAGTACGTGAGGCAATTTTGTGTTGTGTTATGGAAACCGAAATTCTCATTAAACCCGGCCAAGTAAGAGTCGGACTCGAATAAGAAGGGGTTCCGAAAGAATAATATTTTTTTAACATCTATACTTTTATACTAATACTAGCCGACCCGCGCAACTACGTTTGCGTCACATTTTTTCATTACTGCCCCGCTCCTATTGGTCTTAGCGTGATGATATATAGCCTATGGCCTTCCTCGATAAATGAGCTATCTAACACTCAAAGAATTTTTCAAATCGGACCAGTAGTTCCTGAGATTTAGATATATTAGTATAGATATTTACAAAGCTGAAGAGTTTGTTTGTTTGCTTGAACGCGCTAATCTCAGGAACTACTGGTCCGATTTGAAAAATTATTTCAGTGTTAGATAGCTCATTTATCGAGGAAGGCTATAGGATATATCATCACGTTAAGACCAATAGGACCGGAGCAGACAAAGTTACGCTGATCAACTAGTCTACACTTCTACACTACAATATTATAAAGAGGAAGGATTTGTTTGTTTGAAATGAATAGGCTCCGAAACTACTGGACCGATTTAAAAAATTCTTTCAGCAATGGATAGCTACATTATCAAGGAGTAACATAGGCTATATTTTACCCCGTACTCCCACGGGAACGGGAACTACGCGGGTGAAACCGCGTGACGTCCACTAGTGTTACTATAAAATCATAGACTTCTTGAAGGTTTTCCTGTAATCTATAGCAAGAGGCCTATATCTTTTGGCTCAGTACTTCAGAGATGGAGAATGGTCAATTTTCATCGATTTTCTTAAATAACTTCGGAATGTAATCATTTAAAATCATAAATCAAAAAACATTTTTGAGACCCCGATGATGAGCACTTTGATTTGTTATGTCACACGGTTCAATTAGAAAATCAATTTTTTTAATTATCTATTTTTTCCCCCAAAAAGCGACTCTAATTTCAAAATTTAATTTCGTTTCGCATCTGTTTCTGGGTCATAGAAGTTTATACGTGTAGGTACCAAATTTCAACTGAATCGGTCTAGAAGATTCGGAGAAAATCGGCTGTGACAGATGGAGAGACAGACAGACAACCGAGTGATCCGTTTTTCCTTAGGCTTTTTGGAGGTTCGGAGCCCTAAAAAAGTTACAAAGTTAAATGAGCTAAGTACCTGAAATGGGGCTACACAAAGCCCCCAGTGTATCCCTCGTCTGTTTCCACTTATTTTCATAAACTTAGCTATCTCTGTCTGTAACGAAGTCTCTCGGGACGGACTATTTCATTATAAACTTTACTAATAAATATTTTACACCTGCAATCCCGTTGTTTCATTACGACAATTGTATTTTATTCTTCGTGTTTTGTTATTATAACTCAGGTTTAAATATTAATTTAGGTATACAGAGCATAATATAAATATTTTATCATGCAAAGAAAGAACAAAAATAATCACCAAGCTTGTGCTTGGCATTTTTAACCGACTTCAAAAAGGAGGGTTATAATGTTCGGCTGTATGTATTTTTTTATGTATATTCACCGATTTCTCCAATTGTGGACCTATCTCGACAAGACAGAATCTGATGATACAATCCAAGGAAAATCGAGGGCAACCATCAAAAATTTATAGGCACATATAAGATTTTTCATATACTTTCTAACGCAATTCAAATACTTGTGCCTAGTAATCATCATCTCATGTTGCTGAACTGATGATGGAATGTAGAGGTAAGTAGGCACTTGTACGCTGAACTTAGTATGTCACTTTACTAAATTATATTGGTTACTAGCAAATCGCCCGCGACTTCGTTCGCGCCGGTTTAGTTGGTACTCCACGAACTTCATCCTCTACCCTTGGGTAGTGTGTAAATTATTTATTAATAGACTAAACGTAGGCAGTTCACTCAAACCGCAACATTTTTCTTACTTAGAGTATTTTTATACCCGTCGTAACTTTTAAACGAAAGGTCCAATTTGAATAATTTCAAGTGTAATTTACATCTACATAACCAACCTTAATTATTAAACAATTTAAATAGATAAGGATTAACATCATGATACTAAAATCACTACTATTTCATTTCACCCGGGTTTTGACGGAATAATTTGAACAAAAAGCGGTCATTGTGACTTAACCATAATAGTTAGATATATACCCTTGCGGATTTTTTGTAGATATTGATGTCTTCTATAAAACTGTAGTAGGTACATCACTTTGCTCTATTGTCAATAGTTTCCGCAGCGTACCTACGCGATGTAAGGATCTTTTTAGGTATTTTTTTCACACCTTGGGTTACATTATCGAAGTTTTCTTACGGATCCCTAACTTTTTTGAAAATATTCTATAGCCTATGTCCGATTCAGGGACAATGTAGGATTCTAATGGTGAAAGAATTTTTCAAATCGGTCCAGGAGTTTCGAAGCCTATTCATTTCAAACAAACATACAAACAAATCTTTCCTCTTTATAATACTAGTGTAGACTAGCTTCTGCCAGCGGCTTCGCCCGCGTGGTCCCTAGGGAACATACTCCCGGGATATAAAGTAGCCTATGTCCTTTCTCAGGCTCTAGACTATCTGTGTACCAAATTTCATTTAAATCGGTTCAGTAGTTTTGGCGTGAAAGCGAGACAGACAGGCAGATAGACAGACGGACAGAGTTACTTTCGCATTTATAATATTAGTAAGGATAAGGATATTAGTAAGGAAGTAAGGATTACAAGTATATAAGTGTAGATTAGGGTATATTGTCAATCCCAAAGCAAAGTGGATATTTAACTACGAGCTGCGGGTTAAATTTTCCCAATCAATCTTGAACCTAATGTATTAGCAATAAAGATGAAAATGAAATTAGACAGATAATTGTATGATTAATATTATGATTCTACTAAAGTGGCATTTTGATACCCACAGGTCTGGACTTGGACAGCGAAGGCACACTTAGAAACTCCTTAACGGCAAATAGCGCAACCACTCGTTATGGGAATAATGTCAATTTAGTTGTGGGTCCACCACTAAAAATAAAAAACTTTTTTGTTAGGTAGCTTTTATTTTCTGTATTTCAAAAGCGTGTTTAAAAAACTTTTTTACAAAAAAATACAGCTGACTTCCAAATTTAAAAAAAAAACTACGAAGTGTAAAATAACTTTAATTTACTACTACTACTCCTACACAAACAAAAATAGATATACGACACACACACAGCACGATAAAATATAAATTTCATAAATTTAGGAATAAATTATTTTACTAGATATATTTTTTCACTGATATTATTTCGTTACGATTATTATACAATAACACAATCTTATCCGAGCAAGAAAGAGACAGAGGATTGACGCATTCGAAATGTGGTGCTGGAGGCGGATGCTCCGAATCCCATGGACAGCCAAACGCACAAATGTGTCCGTACTTTCTCAACTTAATATCAAGACCCGATTGTCTACGGTTTGCTTACAGCGTATTTTGAACTATTTCGGCCATATAATGCGAAGAGGAGATAGCAGTCATGAAAAACTGGTAATTGTTGGCAATACCGAGGGAAAGAGAGCACGTGGCAGGTCGCCAACACGGTGGTCTGACCAAGTGAAAGAAGCTACGTCCTCAAGCAAATTCCAGCAGGTAGTGATGGCAACTTTGGACCGGCATCGATGGAGACAGATTGTCCGCTTGAAGGGGTCCAGTGACCACGCTCCTCAGTAATGAGGGACCGACTGAAGAAGATTATACAATAGCCGAAATGATTTCAATTCATTTTGTTTTTACATCTTTTGAAATTGTATTCTGCAGCATGCATGTTTGTCTAATTCTATGTTGACATTAGTAACTAAGCCAAATAAAATGGGAGAGGGGCGCAGTATCTATATTTTAATGTAAATTTAATAATAACATTCAAATTTAATTTATACATTTGACATTTTATTTATTGAAATCAACAATTGAATTTGTAAACTAGTTTAATATATTTAATACATTTTAATGTAAATTTATTTAATGAATAATAATATTGAAATTTAATCTATACATTTGACATTTAATTATTGAAATGAACAATTGAAATTATAATCTAATTTAATATATTGTTTAAATTTTAATCTAATTGGATAATTATATTACATTTTTTCTTTTTTTTTTGCAATCAATAGATCAAAATTAATTGAAAAGATGAGCAAATTATAAACTAATTCGAACTAAAACAAAACTGTAATGTGAGAAATCTTTTTTATAATTATTAATTTATCTACACTAATATTATAAAGAGGAAAGATTTGTTTGTTTGTTTGTTTGTTTGAATTGAATAGGCTCCGAAACTACTGGACCGATTTGAAAAATTATTTTAGCATTGGATAGCTACATTATCAGGGAGTAACATAGGCTACATATTATCCCCGTACTCCCACGGGAACGGGAACTACGCGGGTGAAACCGCGTGACGTCCACTAGTTGTGTATAAATGTAAACACACTCATGTAAAAAATGTTAATTTATTCTTTAATGCATGTAATTAAAAGGCTTTTTTATTTTATTTTATTTTATTACCACATTAATACTAAAATTTCTGAGGTGATTTAATACATGAAGAGACTTTTTATAACGTAGCTCGTGGATAAGCTTACGTGGATCTAAAAACCCAATTGCCAAACCTAGCTATCACACACGACTAAGTGCGCATCAGCTTAGCCCTTGGCAAACATGGTAGAGCCTAGATCTACGACGACTCTGGACAACGCCGTCCCTTACAGCTTGTGAACTGTTATAGCCTGACATAATCCGGGTGGTAGCATACGCCGCTCGGTTTTACCATGACCAAGTTACATCAGCTTCCATTCAGTTCCCGCCACTCGTCGTGCACTCGCACATCATCATAGGGTTTCCATCGATGATCATCTGACACTGGAATTTACCCTACCTATGTGATCTATATACGAGTCGAATCGCCACCGCCGTTGTGCTGGCAGATAAGACTGTTTGACCGGGGATGGCATCCAACTGAGGCGACATGGTGGATTTCACCTAATTATGGCGACGTGTGGACCTTGCTTCTGGCATTGGTCGTATAACAGTTCCATGCGAGATGTTTGGCATTGAGATCGTCTACTCATATAACGGAGTCATGAAATGAGATTGTACTGATTAATGCCGCCACAAGAAAAACCAACGTAGCGTAATCTACGTCGCAATAAAACAAACGCAACGCCGTCTATCGTACTAGCAGAACTACTAACGAAAACCTGCATATACAACAGTCCGAATATCTACTATTGGGCAGTTGCCCTCCCTTTTCAATGGTGGTTTGCGGGACTTTACACTCTGTTTCGCATACCTCTATACTGGTGACCCTCGATATTGAACGTCAGCACAGCCTTCGTGCAACTGCTTCATCATGGCGTCAACATCGATTCTACACATTGTGACTTCAAGCTCTCGAGTAGCGAGTCATACAGCCAGCCAGCGGCTTCTATGGGTATCCTGACCACCAGCATGCAGTGTACGCGCATTCCTGGTCAGCATCCTCAGTTTCTATCATCACCCTCAACCTCATCAACTCTATAGGATTGTCTGTCATGGGAAACGAAGCCTAGAGTAGATGGTAATAAGCAGAAACGATGGTGATCGGTTGTGATGCCAATTCATACGCAGCTCACAGGCAAAGTACTCAAGGTGAGACAATGGCGTGGTAAGGTGCAGAGAGGCACGGTGCAGATGCCATTGGCATTGAAGGAACCTTGTTTAAAAGTTCGGGTTTTGTAACCGCTAATCTAATTTTGATGCATTGAATCAAACGTAGGTTCCTAAATCCAGATCATGTGCAACCGAGGGCTACGCATCGAAAATGCTTCAGACCAATATGAAATCGAGCTTGCCTACTGAATCCCGGAGCTCATTAGCCATCGGTATGGCGGCGAGTATAAAACAGATCTTATAGGCATCTAGGGTAACTGGGTGACTCTAAGTCGCTGCCCTGGGGCCTGTGGGGCCACAGGCGCTGGAAATGGCGTTGTAAGGCTAGCCTTACAACACCATTTTTCTGCTTCATTGGACATCCAGATGTCCAATGGGGCAGAAAGAAGAGGAGTGGAGCGGAGCTGTGCCAATATTAACCAACGGAATTGCATAGAACCCCCGCACCGCTTCAGTGGACAGAGATTTGCGAAATAGTTAAAAAAATCATAAAAAACCGGAACCGAAGAGAGGAAGTGGAGCGGGGAAATTCGCGTATAACTGATCTCCCGCTGTCCGCCGCCCACGCAGTCTGCACCTTCGCTCCACACTACCTCGCTCCGCATCAATGGACAGACACAGTCGACAACTCGGTTCCGCATTACTCCCTCGCGACAATGGACAGGCAGCCTAATGGGATTAGCCATTAGCGTTGTGATGAACGGGAATTGGGAGCCACCAAATCTGGGATCTCTCTGTGGGATAACACTGTCGTGCACTTGGGAGGATGAAATCCTCACAGATTGACTTCCTCGCTGTTGGTAGGCGTTGGCATGCTAAACCAGCTTGTGGGCTTTAGAGCAGCCGTTACCTGGGTGGCCAAACTGTCCGCACAGAACACAACTTAATGGTACTGTGCATTGGGCGTGGTCCTGAGGACGGATGCAATTTGCAGTACCATGCTCACTCCTTGACGTATATGGGATTTACAAATGGCGTTCCAAATTGCCGTATAGTTCGAAAGAATTTTGTATAAATTGATGATTGGATGGTAGCCTTCAGGGGTCACATATGACATACGCACCATGCTTACCTATACTTGCCCACCTCTCGATAAGTGTAAGCCATGAACGGCAGAGATGGACATTTTGGGATAAGAGGTCATGTAGAAAGTCCTATGGGGATCGACTCCGGGATACGTCTGATCACCACTCTTAAGGAAAGGAAATATTCTTTTCATACAGTATCCGTATAATAATGTAGTGTTTCTAGAAAGGAAGCAAGTTTAGAGACGAAAAATACAAAATTATTAACGAATAAATGGATATTGAATACAACTGTATTTATATACTCGCTGAGTAGATTACTTTTGTAATCTACTCAGCTAAGTCTAGACGATGATAGTATTAGTACCTAGTTAATTAACTAGGTACTTATACTATTTATATAATTATACATGAAAAAAATGGTCCGTTTTTATTCATGAACCATGGCTGTCCTAAAATTAATTTTTAAATTTTCATTATTATCGAACGAATGCATATTGAATACTACTGTTATATATTTTTGTTACGTACTAAGCAAGCTGTAGATGATGATAGTCTAGGTCAGCAAATTTTCATGAAAATAAATAAATATTTCCGTATTTTTTAATTAATTTTTTTCTAGCCTATGTTACCCGGGATAACGACACGCTTCTAACGATACCACACACATCGAAATCGGTTTAGGCGTTTAGGAGTTACGATGGAATAAAGAAACTCACAAACAAATATACATACATACATGAACCCTGAAAACATAACACTCCTTTTTTTAGGCAGTCGTGTAAAAACAAGCATTCGCCCAAAAATTAAAAACTAAAAAACAACTTTTTTATTGCAGTCACCGTTAAAGAAATGTTACAGAGTACCTACTGTCCCCCGACTGCAATAAAAAAGTTGTCCTTCAGTTTTTAATTTTTGGGCGAATGCCTCAAAAAGAAAGCTTCAAAAACTAAAATATATTAATTATTAATTACAAACAAACAAACATTTTTTTTTACTATAGATAGGCATACGTTTGACCACTATCTCACCTGATGGTAACCGATGATGCGGTCGAAGATGGAGCACGTTGGCCTAGAAGGAACCTATTCACTCTTGTCGTAAAGACTCCCATCTCCAATCTTTCCTCTTTATAATATTAGTGTAGACTACTATTTTTGTATTTTGTTGTTTCTTTAATGTTAAGCATTAATTTGTAGAATGTACAATGTAGAAATAAATGTGATTGTACAAAGCGTGCGTAACAGCATCTTTCAAGCTTTTATTTACTTAGTGTGTTTCTTGCCACTCAATATTAAACATTTGTTATCGTTACAGAGAATTTTAACATAATATTGTTGTGGCGTATTTATGAAGCAATATCTAAACTTAACCGAATTACAATGCAACTAACAGGAAATTCAATCCAATAATTGATATTAAATATATTTTAAATACGTGGTCACAAAAACTCGGTATCCGTCAACCTACGTTTAGTCGTGAACCGTCGGTACCGAAAGTAACACTAAAAGTTCTTATCACAAGCAATTTAGACTAAAGACTTCCGTTGCTCAATATAAGCTTGAGTGGAACTTTTTGCCTGCATGTGTGTTTTCGAACGCTTGCAACCCAAATCTCTTCAAAAGTGAACAGGCTCCTTCTGGGTAAGCTCGCTCCATCGTAGACTTAGTCTCTGTCATCTCTGACCTAGACTAGAGTCAAGAACAAACCCATCTCAAATAAAAAAAAGCTTCCCAAACGTCGCCACATCGACCGGTCCTGTGCTTTTGATATCTTATTGAGGATTCCTACCAAAAACTTATTACTATGGTGTTGATGTGGCAGATTGTGGTCTTCAATAATGAACTTTGGTGTGGTCTTGCTCATATCTTTCCATTCCCAAACCCGCATAAAAGGCCTTTCTACCTCCTGTTCTTTTCTAATGAGATTAATGAAATTGAACATCACATAATGTTTGTGCTGACACTAGCTGCGCAGATATACGGAGTGACGTCGTGGTATATATTCAAAAAGTTTCGTAATTATAGAAACTATGTTTGTCTTAACGCAATTTTGACGAACTTGTTAATTTCTATACTGGCGATTATAAACACTTATAAAGATAGTTTTGTGCCATACACAGTTAACGCTAAGTGTTTATTTAGTGAAATTTTAATATATATATTCATGTATTTATTAACAGTAAGACATCACTGGGTGATAGTAATGTGTCATATGTTTTACGTAGATTTTGTAAAAGTTTTCAATGTCAATATTCCAAAGAAATATGTGAAAAGCGGCCTTTTCGCTTGGGTTGGAGCCTTAATAATCACACTTGTATTTTTTTTTGTAAAATATTGTTATCGAAATCATATTCTTTATTACGAATATATCGATTTAAATAAAGCTGTATATTATATTTTTATTGTAACTATGATTATCAACTGTATTCTTAACATTGGATTGATATATTCGCTTTGTTGTAGTTCCAACGCTAGCTCACATACAGCTACTAACATCTGGCATCGCTTGTTCATCGCCACTTTAATATTTATATTGAGCGACGTGATTTTAGTGTCTTTTCATATTGTTTCGTATTTAAATTACTCAAGAGATATTACCGAATCCTTGAATTATATACTAATAGTCGTTTATAACATAAACCCATTACTATTAAACATTTATTTTGTCGTTGTAAAGAGTAATAGAGAAATATGGCACGAATTTTACAGAAAGCAATTATATCTAAGGTCCTTAGCAGTAAGGCATACAGATCACGGTATTAACTTGCAGGAAAGAGTTTTTCCTGGACCTGATGTTAGCAGGACAGTGGTTCCTGATGTATAAATACTTGTTTGTGATATCGTTGGTGTTCTTGTTACAAACTATAAATAGTATAAAATTAAGTCCTGTTTTTCTGCTATGCAAAGGATTTTGATACGGAAAAAAAAAGAAAAAACAATAAACAAGGATGATTTGTGTATTTAATTTTTTAAATATATTTTAGTTTTTAAAGCTTTCTGTCGATGAAAGAATGTTTTTATTCAGATCAGTAGTGCTATTCTCTAACAAAATTTTTGTATCTCGACAGTAGAATTCGAAGTGAGTTTCAAATGAAGATCTTTATGTTGTGTGCAATAAAGCTCACTTTGTGAGTTTTATCACTCAGGTGAAGCTCGATATCGAAATAGTTTCTTACAGAATAGACTAGCAGTAATGTGTAATTACATAATTTCTATTACTTAAGATGAAATTATGTTTGTGCGTATATTAATTGAAGAACTCAAACAAGGAACTATTGTAATAATATTTTTTTTTTGTATTAAGTTATCTGTAAGAACCTATAATGATAATAATAATTAATATAAATTTTTCATCTTAAACATACTTAATTATAATATTTCTGAACTACCTAACTTTTTTATATTACGTTGTTTCATTAATGTTGAGCATTCATTTGTAGAATGTATGTGATGTTTAGAAATAAATGTGATTGTATAAAGCATTTTTCTAGCTTTTATTTAACTTGCTTTTTTATTTACTTAGTATTCTTGCCACTGAATTTTAAAACATTTGTTTGCTAATTTTTTTGTCGTCTGAAGTAGAAAACGATTTTATTTTTTCGATTTCAATATTTTATATAATTCTTTTAAATACTAATCTGACTATATGTATACACTTAAAATAAACATGAATTATTAGTTTTTGTTTTTTTTTTCCTTTTTGTTTGTCTTGTGCATGCCCCAAACATTTTTTTTTTCTTTCTTTAGGTACCTAAGTATATCACTTTGACTTTTTATCCAGACGATACATAGATACATTCTTTTAGTTATTTCTCATCTACTCTTATAAGTTGTCTTTGCACCACCCTTCAAGTTCAACTGGTAGAAAATGCCCACGGCAGATTTTCAGATCAGTCCAGTTTTAAAGAAGAAATCAGCGGAATACAAAACGTCTTTTGGTCAAGGTTTTATAGGTAAAATCAGCCTGAGCTGCAGTTGTCGCTTTCGCACTTTACTTGGTATGGCGCAGCACGGCGACGGCATCAGCAATAGTTTCTTCAAATACCTGTTTTACCGACTAAAGTCCCCAGAGGAAAAGCGGGCGGATAGACTGTATGTAAAAAGTCAAAATTTGAGGTTTGGCTTTCGCCTGTTTCCTCCTCCAATATTAGACCGATTTAAAAGAGATCGGTAAAACGGGGTTAATGGAAACGCAGGGGTGAATAGAAACAAAAGTTTGAATGGTATTTTCACTTGAATGCCACATCATGGGTCTATAAAAAATTATCAATTTTTATAAAACTAATATTGATTTAAAAATTGAAATCTTTATTTAAATAAATTGAATTTAAATAAAGTGAAAATCTCCTCTAATGTTTTGTTTCTATTCACCCGTGCGTTTCAATTCACCCCGTTTTACAGTATTTCCCAAACTGAATGAAGGATGTATACTGTGTCTCTATGATTTCACAATCAGCTGTTCAGTACCTACATTTTGTCGAGTTATGCTCAAATAAATGTATGGGGCAGTCGATATTTTTTCGCGATTTCTGTGTTGGTCCCATAGTGAAAGTTGTTCCTAACGATGAGTACAATGACCCCTTAAAAGCCTCAATTCCCAGCCGGTACAAATTTGTACCAGTTGCTATGCAGTTTTATGCGCCCAATGCCTGAGAGGGAGATATTGCGTTTATTCTGTCACACTTTGTAGATTCCAACAGGTATCAAGAAGGTGAGTTAAGGGTCGGCATTTTCTTCGGCCAAGTGATTCCTTGTCAACGGGAAAAATGCTCAATTCACATCAGCATTACCACGTTGAATGGCACGGAAAATTAATCTTTTTGCAACGAACGAGTCACATCCTCTGGTTACGCAGAGTCGATCAGGTGAGATAGTGGCCAAACGTACGCCTATCAATAGTAAAAAAGGTGTGAAAGCGTAACAATAAAGCTACTTTCGCATTTATAAATTCTGCCAAGCCCGTTCCATCATCGGACTACAAGACGAACGGCGATGCGCCACCGGTACATGGTGGACATCCCACGCACACGCACAAAACATTTTGGTAACACATTCATAGTGCGTACAGCTAAGTAGTGAAATTCCCTGCCAGAGTCTGTGTTTCCTGATAGGTATAACCTGGAAGTCTTTAAGTTAAGGCACTTCTACTTCTAGGCAAGCGTGCTCTATCTTCGATCACATCATCGCTTAATATCAGGTGAGATACCTAGTGGTGAAACGCGTGCCTATTAATAATAAAAAAGGTTGATCACGCTTTTAAAACAAAAACTCAACTAAGTAAACTGAGCTTGGGCAAAAGCTTAAATTCCCTTCCCATCCGCAAGGGAGGACTCGGACTAGTCCGCAAAATTTCTAGTACAACTTTACCGGTTTCATATCTTTGGTCCACGGCACTAAGGAATTAATCAGAAATATCCTGGCTTCCACACTGGCTGATTTTGATGTGCCGTGCTTCACCGATGCTATCGATGCCTGGAAACTCGATGGTCCGAATACTGACCTACTTGACAAATCTTCTTCCCAGAGGTGGTGGGACGAGCCGCTCTGCAGAGTAGTTCAGAATAACTTACTGTCTACGTCTGCTACTACTGCTGAGCGTGCGCGTCTGCTGGCTGTGGGAAAATAAGTATCGGGTCTTTGGCTTCATACACTATCGACGTCGAACCTTTTTTTTTTTTCTTTATGGATGGGAAATCATCAAATGACCCCTCCCGCTCTGGGTGAAGCAGAAGGGAGTGTCAGACTCTTACTGACTAAAACCCATCCGTGCTCCTCCTAATGCCCTTTGTGTTCCAGGGCCGCGGCGACTCTTTCGAACAGATTCCGCAACCCCGGCAGGCACTGGCCCTACCGGGCCCAGTCTACGTTGCTGACATCTCTTTGAGGCGCGCGTGGAACACAGCGCGCCGTCGACCTGGGCGTGGTCCTGACCGGCATCCGAAACCGAAAGTGGTGTCGTCGAACAAAGTGTCTAGGTTCGACGTCGGTCGAACCTAGACACTTTGTTCGACGACACCACTTTCCACCTCGCTGCTTCTTTACGTTAAGGAGCCCCTTGTTGTTCTCCTCATCGCTGTCACTGTGGTGAAGTTGTCAACAGCCTCGAACTCCACGGCCTTTTTTGTAGCCGCAGTGCAGGCCGTTTTGCACGACACGCTAATTTAAACGACATTATCCGACGAGCTCTCGTCACCGTCGGCATTCAAGCCGTATTAGAACCCAATGGCTTGGCACGTGACGATGGCAAAAGACCAGCGGCATGTCTTTGTTTCCTTGGAAGATGGGTAGGCCTTTACTGTGAGACGCAACCTGTGTCGATACTCTTGCGCCATCCCATGTACCTAGTTCATCGTGTTGCAGCTGCGCGAAACCTTAAGCGGCGTAAATATAGTAACCTTATTGGTAACTACATTTTGGGAACTATATTTTCTATCACCAAAATTTATATTTGTCATCAAGTTGTATCACCTAATAAATAGATCTATCGCCAAGAAATATTTTCGTTCTCAGATAAACAAAAATTGTTCCCAGGTATGAATTATCAAATTAATGTTAATATATGTGTAAAATAAGAGATCGATAACCAATAAAATTATATTGCATTACATGAATATAAACTTCGTTCTTATAGTAACAGTTTTGTTACTTAAATAATAGCTCTGTGCTCAGAATGGTAGATCTGTCACCAAATAAATCGATTATCGATCCCTGACTGCGACTCCTTTTTATTTGATATTTTGTCACCAATACAGTAGTAACATTTTATTTCGTTCAGATATTAAATTAATAGTATTCGTTACCAATTTAATACATCAATTTATAATTTTAATGAAAAAATGATCAAAGGAGCGGAGACAAATTGGCGCGCTTTCGTTTAGTCTAATATGTTTTGGCATAAGTCGGAGTTATGCAAGAGCGACCAAAGCAAGCTCTGGACTTGGGACACCCCGACTCGGACAGGTTAGGTTAGAAGGGGATGGCGGGGTCGAGTGAGCGAGCGAAGCGAGCGAATAGACCCCGCCATCCCCTTCGTGGTTATTTTTTTATAAACCATATGCGTTTATAACATTATGCTAGACTCCACCATCGTTTCAACCAAAAGGTTGAAACGATGATGATAACAACCCTAAATTTTTTTGGAACTTTATGAAATTTTCTAGTGACATAATATTATGATTTATTGGTGATCTCTTTAAATTAGTTTGCTTAAATACTTATTAGGACAAACCTATTATAATACATACAAAAACATTTATTTGGTACTAGACCCTATATCTCCATGATTTTAGGTGATTTATTGTGGAATTGATTTTATATTGTTTGGTGACTACATTTTGGTGACAGATCTACTATTTGGAGGACAAACCCTATTATTTAAGAAACACAAAACTAATTAAATTGGTGATAGCTTAAATGATACCCCTACATTTTCGAGCTGTGGGGCCCTTGTGCTCACAGCCTTTTCAAAGAAATTTCGAAACGGCTGGTTGACACTTCCCGTGACCCAAGAGCTGGCTTTTACTTTGGGCAGAGATTGAATTGCCATTCAACGTGGCAATGCCGCCAGTCTCTTGGGCAGGTTTCCAGCTGACAGCGTTGAGGACGAAATTTTTGATGATATATTTTAGTTTGTTGTCAGTTTAGTGTATTGGTTAATTTTAGTTATTATTTTAGTAAACCTTATTGTAAGTGACTACCTTTAGCCCGCGACTTCGTACGCGTATATATCGTTTTTTCCCGTTCCCGTAGGAATTTAGGGTGCTCCCCTACACTCCCCAAGGAACCTACATGCTGAATTTCAGTTTTCTACGACCAGTAGTTTCGGCTGTCCGTTGTCTGTAAGTCACTCAATCATTCAGTAACGGAAGAATTTTATATATAATGATGATTGATTGATTAGGTTACAAAACACCGTGGACATCGGATAAGAATTGCCATTCAAAGTGGCAGTGCCGCCAATCTTTTGGGCACAGTTCCAGGCGACAGCGATGCGTTAAGGTTCACTTAAATAGGAGTTGTAATACGGTTTATTTAAATAATGACGTAAACACTGAACATAGTTTATCTTAAAATTAACATGAATTATACGCTTGAACTTACTCATCCCATGTTTCAGAGGACACGAGGATAAATTGATTAAAATGAATTCAGAAATAGTGCCTTATCTAACCGGCTGCGACGACCGTTAGACCCAAATTATCCCCTAGAATGACGTAATGACGTTAATACCAAGTTTCAAAATAAATACAATATTTTCCTTGCTGAATATCCTATTACCTTTCGTACCTACTAGGGATCGGAGTTGGCTTATTAAATAACATGCCCTTCGTGGTTATTTTTTTTAAACACTCAGAAGTAGAAGCCCCGCGAAACGGGGCTTCGCTGCGTTCCAGCTGGGTTCTGCCATTCGCAAGATAATGTAGCACAGACTATGGGTGTCTGTGTTGCAGCCGCCTTTTCATTTTTTTTCATTGAATTTATAGAAACAAATGCGGCTGAATTACAGACCGGTGTGTTGCAGCTAGGTTTGGACAGACTAAAACTGCTTTAAGCCATCGGCAACATAATGCAGCACAGACTATGGGTGTCTGTGTTACAACCGCCTTTGTATTTACGCCACCGGGCGGGCGGCCAGTCCCATCCTCAGCACGCTGCACGCTCGGTCGAGTTATCCCCGAAAAGCGGGACTGAGCCATTCCGATCAGGGCATCTCGCCCGACACATAAAAATCAGGACGTCTGGCAACGCTGGTGTAGGGGACACTAAGAAAGGATTTCCCGAAATTCCTACGGAAACGGAAAAATCGGGAAATGCGAGTGCCAAGTCGCGGGTGGAAGCTAGTTTGTATTTTATTTGGATATCTATTAGTATTACTGACCCGATATATATCTTACAAGATTGGCCTTTGTAAGTACCATTTCAAAATGTGAAAATACAACTTAATTTTTCAAAGATATGTAGCAAGTTCAGTTATTTAAGTACCTATTTAATAGATAATCATTTTAATCGTATGTACGTTCTTTAAACTCACAGGTATCGAAAAATAGTTGCCAGTTTCGTTTAACGCATCCCAGTACAGATTGGAAATCACGTACTTTATTTTTATGCAAAAGCATATAACGTATATTTGTCGAATATAAAGTAAAATACTTTTTTATAAAGTATGGTTGGCAACCCTACCCTATGGTCCCGGTCCTTTGGTAGGCGTACAAGGGACCGAAGCCAACTCGCAGAGGCCCCGTTAGAGATCACTTTACATATTATAACACAAAGTCCTCCGCGTCTGTCTGTCTATCTGTTCGCGATAAAATCAAAAACAACTGCACTGATTTTCATGCTGTTTTCACCAATGGATAGAAGGTGTTAATATATAATTTGTTTAAAAAAATTAGGGATCCTTAAGAAAAAGGGACGCGACTTCGTCCGGGCTCAAGCCCGGCCGAAGTGCAGGACTATCTATTGCAGAATATGAAAACAACAGATAAGAAGCTATGGGTTTGAGTGGTTTAGTGGAGTGATTACCGCATCATACCTACCTACTATAGAAGAACTAATGGCCCCTGCCTGACCAACTATTACTAAGAATCAAAGTCGCAGAGTACCTACCTATGTGTTGTTATGTTATGGTAGAACTAGTACGTACCCAAACCTCCAGGCCGCCACTACAGCATCTAAACCAACAAACCTCGCATCCGTATACAGAAGACAAACACACACTGGATATTAACTTAGTAATAATCTCAAACAAGAACTTCTCTTCCCCATATTTGTGTTAAGTCCAAGGTTGTTCAACCGGCTTATTAAATAACTTTCTTATTGTAAGGAGTTTCGCGTTTTAATCGAAATTGGGTTTGTGGATAAAAGTTTGAATTTGTTTTCTGGTACTTTTATCTTAGGCATTTTTGGATTTGATGTAGGTATAAAGATTTGGGGGACAGGTTATTAATTTCGAGTGTGTTACGTTATTAGGGTTATCTATGAATAGATATCAAAGGTAGGTGAAACATCTTTCCAACAACCGTATGTCGCGTTAAGATGCTTGCTTTGAGAATTCGCTGATATAGTCTTAGATATTGCAGATTGAAAAAACCGGTCAAATGCGAGACAGACTCCCGCGCAAATTGTTCCGAATGGATCAAATTTTACATTTTACTTTCAATTACTTGACTTCTTATGGAGTTCCTATGATCTACAAGTAAAATTACATGTATTTTTTCCCAATTTAAGGATGCCTGTCCATTGCGAGCGAGCAAAGGAAAAATTTTAACCAATGAAATTGCATAAAATGTGACTCACAGACATATTGACTGACATTTTGGAGATTGGTTCATATTTCTCCGTTTCTCCGCTCCGCTCGCAATGGACAGGCACCCTAAGGGATCAGTAGCTTCGGAAATAAGGAATGGTGGTAAATTTTCATCTATATCTTAAAATAACTTTGAAAATTGTGAAAAATAAATATCTGAGATCTTCACACCCTTCATTTTGCGACACCACTCAGTTTAAAAAACGGTTTACCTTATGAAACGCCTTCTAATTCCAACAACATCTGGTACACGGCTAGTTATTTTGGTAAATATCCTCCGTGCTTCACGAATCATTGTCGCCCTATAGTTCGCTGCCGAGTCGCACACTAATTGCGTCTCCGCCTAGTAATACATAGCAACATGTGAATGCATACGGTGTATTAAGTGTAAGCCTGCTCAATCGAATTCATCAGCACACAGCTGTTGATTTACTTTGCCTTTAACGGTAATTACCACCCATATCCTATTTCAGTTGGTGTTGCTGTAAAATGGCAGGTATTTGGTTCGTGGGGTGCGTGCAGAAAACTTCCTCATGTGCCTGACGGCTGTTTCTTATGAATACATTCGGGGGCAACAGCAGTTGTCGGTCCGGTGCACCCTGGGCACGGGCAATAGTCTCTCCATGTCGGAAAGGCTATTTTCGTGGCGAATTTCCGCAAGCGGGGGAGCATGTTGCTCCACGACGGTTACTCCACGACGACGCGGTAATGTGGCGGAATGTGGGAGATAAGGTCGCTCCTGTCCGACTATGTCCTTCTCTAAGGATCACGCGGGCGAAGCTGCTGGCAGAAGCTAGTAGGTAATGCATATTAGTAAGACTAGCAAATTTCAGCTTACTACGACCAGTAGTTTCGGCTCTGCTTTGTCTGTCACTCAGTCACCAGTAACGAAAGAATTTTACGAGTAAATAATTAACTAGCTGACCCGCGCAACATCGTCTGCGTCACAATTTTCATTACTGCTCCGCTCGTATTGGTCTTAACGTGATGATATATAGCCTATAGCCTTCCTCAATAAATGGGCTATCCAACACTGAAAGAATTTTTCAAATCGGACCAGTAGTTCCTGAGATTAGCGCGTTCAAGCAAACAAACAAACAAACTCTTCAGCTTTATATATTAGTATAGATATAGATATATAGATATAAGAATACCTATTCACTTATTCATAGCGAATCATAGCCACCCTTTATTTCCCAGCCTGTACACAGAGAACACATTAATTGACTAGTTAATTCCGGAGCTATGGAGGTAAACGGAATATTGCAGGCTCAATCAAACTCGAAGACTCAGCTGTTTATTGAGTAATAGTATACCAGCACTTGCTTCTGGCAGCGGCTTCCCCCGTCTGAATATCGCAAAATATGTTTACGGAACGTTCCCTTTATATTTCAGGAGTACGTACTCCCGAAATAGAAAGTATCCTATGCCGTATGTACCTGTATGTGATTTTGGCTTGGAGAGATAGATTGATAAAAAACATCAATCTATCTCTACATATCAAAATCCTAACTAATATATTATATATATTTTATTAATATTATAAATGCGAAAGTAACTGTCTGTCTGTCGCGCTTTCACGCCAAAACTACTGAACCGATTTAAATGAAATTTGGTACACACATAGTGTAGAGCCTGAGAAAGGACATAGGCTACTTTTTAACCCGGGAATATGTTCCCTAGGGACCACGCGGGCGAAGCCGCTGGCAGAAGCTAGTAATATTATAAATGCGAAATTAATTTTGTCTATCTGACTATCTGTCTGTCGCGCTTTCACGCCAAAACTCCTGAACCCATTTAAATTAAATTTGGTACACCGATAGTCTAGAGCCTGAGAAAGGAGATAGGCTACTTTTTTCCCGGGAGTATGTTCCCTAGGTATCACGCGGGCGAAGCCGCTGGCAGAAGCTAGTCAATACATATAAAACTAGCTTCAATTAGGTACGACTGATTGAGTGACTGACTGAAAGACAAAGCACAGCTGAAACTGTTGCTCGTAGAAAGCTGACGCATGTAGGTTCCTTGGCGAGTGTAGGGGAACACTAAGGGGATTTTTCGAAATTCCAACGGGAACGGGAATAAACGGGATATGCGCGTACGAAGTCGGGCAAAAGCGTTTATCAATATTTATTCAGGCGTTTAGGCTTGAAAAATTTAAAACGGTTCAACGATTACCTAAAGCGTAACAAGCAAACGCATTTTTATAACATTAGAAAATTAGGATCTACCAGGGTTGCGGAATCTGCCACCAAGAGTCACCGCGGTCCTAGAACGCAAAGGGCGTTAGGAGGAACGAGGAACTTGCTCTACTCGCTCTACTCGCTGCCCAGAGCGGGAGGAGTCATTTGATGATTTCCTATCCTTAAAAAACTGGCCAAGTGCGAGTCGGACTCGCGTGCAAACTCACGTGCTCGATTTTTAACGTGTTATTTTAACACTATAGACTTCTTATAGATTTTCTCTGAAATCTATAGATAAAGACCTATTATCTCCATTTTTTTTTTAATTTTAGGCTCAGTAGTTTCGGAGATGAGGGGGGAATGGTCTTTTTTTATCTAATTTCTTGAATAACTTCAAAACCATTTGTTTTAAAATTATGAAAAAAATACATTTAAAAACGTTTTTTTGAAATTTTCTACTTTGACCCCAAAAGTGACCCTCATACTAAAAATTTAATGATTTACGTAACGCGTCCGTATTCGGGTCACAGAATTCCATATGTGTACCAAATTTCAACAGAATCGGTCCAGTGAATCCGGAGAAAACTGGCTGTGACAGACGGACAGACAGACAGAGAGATACCCGAGTGATCCTATAAGGGTTCCGTGTTTTGTTCGGAACCCTAAAAAGGGAGTTTAGAATGAGTACTAATGCCTGGCACCGAGTTTGCCCGCTTCGGAAATTCACAAAAATCCCGTGGATACGTATCCTATGTCCTGTCTCTGTAACAAACAGTCTGACAGAGCTCCTTCGCAGTGAGCATATACCTATATTATTATTTGCCAGTTTATGAAGCTGGCAGTTACGTTAATTAGGAAAGCGTGTGACTGAGTAGCTGTTTATTAATTTGTGAATAACTAATTAGAAATGGGGAGTTCTAGGAATGGAGTAATGCTAAATGCTAAGCAAATTCAACTGTGTTTACTTCATTAGTTCATACTTATATGTTTTTCTTCAATCTTCATTTGCTCGTAGTTCTAACAACACGCTGTGCCAAAAGAGTGAGATAGCCCCAACACAAGTTGCATCAGTTACTTACTGGGGATGTCTCATTTATAATCTATATGTAACTGTTTTGGAATAAATAAACATTTTTTCATTTTCAACTGCCTCCGTGGTTTAGGCGTTTGCCTTGTGATCCGGTGGTCGTGGGTTGTATTCCCACGGGAAGCATACTTTGTAAAGTTGTGTACCAGTTTGGCTAGGACGTTGCAGGCTTGAATCACCTTATCTATCTATACTAATATATAAAGCCGAAGAGTTTGTTTGTTTGCTTGAACGCGCTAATCTCAGAAACTACTGCCCCGATTTGAAAAATTCTTTCAGGGTTAGTTAGCCCATTTATCGAGGAAGGCTATAGGCTATATTACCACGCTAAGACCAATAGAAGCAGAGCAGTAATGAAAATTGTGGCGCAAACAAAGTTGCGCGGGTCAGCTAGTTGTCTGATAAAAAGATGATTCTTTGCTTCGGAAGGCACGTATAAGACGGTGGTCCCGGCCGCCAAATGGCGGTCGTCAAATAAACCACGTGAGAGGCCCTGGAGGCGAAGTGGGGTCGCTAGACTTTACTGCACGATAAGAAGAGGAAGATTTTCATGCTTCATCATTTCAGCCGTAAAACGTCCACAGCTGGACAGGCCTCGCCGCGCGTGTCGCCACATCGACTGGTCCTGTGCGTGTCGCATCTATCAGCTTCCCGCGACCTGCACCAAAACATCGGTCCTCTTGTGAGATAGTGACTTCTGGGGCATTTCCATAAAACTTTTGAGTAATATAATAGACATAGTAGCTCCCTACCTGGCTGTAACGTTTAATAAATGCGTGGATTTAGGAACTTTTCCTGATCTTATGAAGAGTAGTAAAGTTATACCTTTGTTTAAATCAGGTAATAAAAACGACATAGGCAACTTCCGGCCTATCTCCATCTTACCTGCATTTAGCAAAATATTTGAAAAGTTAATACTCAAGCAGTTGTTAATACATTTTAATTTAAATAGACTACTCCATAATGAACAGTACGGCTTTACAAAAGGTCGTTCGACTACAGATGCGGGTGTCGCTCTCCTAAAACATATATTTAACGCATGCGAGAACTCGCAAAATGCAATTGGAGTTTTCTGTGATCTCTCCAAAGCCTTTGATTGCGTACACCATGACACGCTTTTGCGTAAACTACGTCACTACGGTCTCCAAAGCGAAGCTCTTAACGTAATTGATTCATATTTACATAATAGGTTCCAATGTGTTGATGTCAATGGTGTGAAATCTTCCGGGCTACCAGTGTATCTAGGTGTGCCTCAAGGCTCAATACTGGGTCCCTTCTTGTTTCTGGTGTACATAAACGATCTACCATTCTTCTTAAAGGGTATCTGTGACGTAGTATTGTTTGCGGATGATACATCTCTTTATCTTTAAAGTAGATAGGAATAGACAAGATTTCGATAACGTAAACAACGCTCTTTCAATGGTTACGGATTGGTTTACGACAAATAATTTAGTTCTAAATGCCAAGAAAACGAAATGTATAAAATTTGCCTTGCCTAATGTTTGAAATTTAGGACCCAATGTAATCTTAAGTGACGAGGTGCTTGAAACTGTAGACACGGCAGTATTTTTGGGCATAACTGTTGATTCCAAACTACAATGGGGCCCACATATATCAAGCCTATCGGGAAGGCTCAGCTCTGCCGCATACGCCGTCAGGAAAGTAAGACAATTTACTGATGTTGACACAGCTCGGTTAGTCTATTTTAGTTATTTCCATAGCGTTATGTCCTACGGTATTCTATTGTGGGGAAAAGCTGCTGATATACAAAATATATTTGTGTTACAAAAACGTGCCGTGCGTGCAATATATCAGCTAGGGTCAAGAGTTTCTTTAAGAGAAATTTTCAAAGAGATTGGAATTCTCACGGTAGCATCTCAATTCATTTTTGCAAACATTTTATATATTAGGCAAAATATATATTTATACAGTAAAACGAGCGACATCCACAGCGTTAACACCAGAAACAAGCACAAGCTACATGCTCCTTCCCACCGACTTCGTAAGGTCCACGACTCATTTGTGGGGCTCGGTATCCGTTTATACAATAAACTTCCACTTTCTTTTCTTGACCTGCCTTTTAACTCATTTAAAGCTAAAGTTAAATCTAACCTTTGTTCGAAGGCATACTATTCTATTAATGATTATTTAGACGATAAGAATAGTTGGTCGCTGTGTTAAACGCAAGACAATGTCATAATTATCATGTTCTTTCTCTTTAAGTAATTAGCTTATGACAGGTTATATGTATTCATATAATATTGTATTTTTTTTTGTTTTTTTATTTATTATTTTTTTTTTTTTTATAATCTGACTATGTAGGTCAATTCGTTGTTTTTTTTTATATACATTTTTATCATTATCAGTATCATAGTGTGCTAGCTAACAAGTTATAAATTTTGTGTCATGTATTATTTACTTAGCATACTTTTATATAGATTCAAGTTCTTAAAACGTAACAGACAGATGTGTTGCTGGGGAGTTTGTTGGCCACTTCTTCTCCACAGCTAAAACACTAGGAAGTGGTGACGGGCGGGCGTTTTGGGGGACTGTCTTTTGTAAAACTTGACGTTCAAAAAGTGCTGGCTCTCAGCCTAATTTGAATAAACGACTTTTGATTTTGATTTTGATAGGCCCTTCCAACACATCGTCTTTCGGTAAGTTTCGGTAAAACAGGGCGAATAAAAACAAAACTTTGAATTGTATTTTCAAGACAACAAGTTAATACCATACGAGTGGACGTCACGCGGTTTCACCCGCGTAGTTCCCGTTCCCGTGGGAGTACGGGGATAAAATATAGCCTATGTTACTCCCTGATAATGTAGCTATCCATTGCAATGAATTGATGGTTTTTTTTTTTAATTGCATTGAAAGAATTTTTCAAATCGGTCCAGTAGTTTCGGAGCCTATTCATAACAAACAAACAAATCTTTCCTCTTTATAATATTGGTGTAGAAGTGTAGATAACTGTTTAATTTTATTTTTGTTTCATATTTGTACCTCCCTTGTTTTTTGATTATCAATGTTCATAGCAGGCTCTGTATACATGTAAATAGATATTGAAGAGTGGAGTCTTTACAGGGGGGCTACTCTCTAACGAAATCCGTAGTTTCGGGCTTAGTTGCGGGCGGGCGTATTCTACTCCGTATCACCTACAGACTTACGATTACTCCCGAACCCGAACTGAGAATGAATGACAACACGATTTCACAGTAACTGTCAAATCGTGTTATCATTAGTTCTCAGTGGTTAGGTGATACGGAGTAGAAAATGCCCGCCCGCAACTAAGCCCGAAACTACGGATTTCGTTAGAGAGTAGCCCCCCAGGTATCTCTATACTTGCTTAAAAGAAGGCCTCCACAAAAACTTGTTAAGCCTGTTGTTTACGAAAATAAACTATTATTATTTTCACTTGAATACCACGTTATTGGAAATTTAAAAAAAAATATCAATCTTTTATAATATCGATTTTAAAATCCCCTTCAAAGTTTTGTTCCTATTCCGCCGTTTTACAGTACGCGCGCGCGGTCGCAGTCACAAAGTGCGCGTACCTACAACTTTTGGAATCTATCTAACTTGCTACGCTTTGTATGGTATGTTTGATGGATATCTATCTCCAGCATCTGCCTAGCCCTTTCCGAACTATATTGGGGTCAGCTTCCAGTCAAATCGGATTCAGCTGAATACCAGTATTTTACGAGAAGCGGCTACCTACCAGACCTCCACAACCCATTAACTGGGTAACACGGTACCTATAAGTTCTTGGCAAGACTGGAGTCAGATTTACTGGCTTCTGAGAATCCGTAACGACTGCCAAAGATCTACAAATAACCGGCACGGATTTAACTCAGTATGTATGTTAAGATGGTCAACCGTCCACAGACCAACCTTGGCAACCGTTGCTTGAAGATCGACCGGTGCGGCTGTTATTCTTTAGCCACGATTTATATCCAACATTTTTTGGTAATCTAACCGACTTTACCGTTTTCATTGAAGAATCTTCCTTAATTGGGCCAGAAGGTTCAGCAACAACGGCGTAAATGGCGTTCATTGGTTCCTCAAAGTTATAGGAGTAGGTATCTTTTAGCACTTGGGACGTTCTTGTATTTGGGTCATGCCCTGAACTCGGACAAATCAAATCAAATCGTATATTTCAAATAAACCATTTACAGGCACTTTTGAATTGTCAAAGTCGGTCAGTCAAAAACATGAAGCTATTTGCACGTTCCAAAGCGTAGATCTCTATGGAGAAGAACGTGCAAGAAACTCCACGGACACTCTTTTAAACCATGTGATGTAAGTATTACAAAAATCTTGTTAACATTATCTTTGATTGCTTCTATATGTGAGGACAATGCAAAGAACAAGACACCAAATTCACGTTAGGTATGAATTCAATTCAATTCATTTATTCAATAACGATTTTTACATCGTTTCTGAATTTCAGACGGGTCCATAAAACCCCACGCGACAGACTCAGACCGACTACAAAACTTTTATGTTCAAGTTTTTTGCTCCACTGGCGTACTTTCTCTCTGAACAAAACGTATGTTTCAATTAGTACCCAACCAATATATTTGCCACTAAATAATACAGACAAGCTCGACGATAAATTCCACAGAATTTAACTAAATTTAGACCAGTGACATGCAATCTTAATAGCTCCAAGCGATGTTACTTCAATTTACAACCGTTCGACTGGGGTATGACTTCGAGTCAAAGTAATTAGAACTTTAATTGCTGTTCTGAAAGTTGGTTTTGGCTTGGAAGTAGCCTCGTTGGCGAGGTAAGGGTAGGAGCTTAGTGGTAATGAAGTTCTGGTAAAATTTTGTTAGCAATAAATTATGGATTGGAAGTAATATGTGTGGTTTGTTCATATGAAATTGGGAGAAATGATAATTGCTTTCTCGTTTTGTAGAATTAATTAACATAGCTCACTGTTTTTCTACCTTATTAAATGGTCAATACCTTGTGGCCTATCTAACTTGGTAAAATTGATTGCAGTGGGAAAAGTGGGTGGAAAAAGGCCGCGCAGCCGTTAAACTACTCTCTAGTTGGATCAGATCAAGCCGAAGAGGACTCACAGTGACCACTGCCCTGAGAAGAGTCGGAGACAGAGTTGCCTGGAAGCTGCTCTTCAGTGAATAGATTAAAACTATCCAGGACGGGACATCCCCGCAATGGAGAACGCAATAAGAAAAGATAATACCAACCACGGACCACCTATCAGCTCATATTTGTATCGCTGAAAGGCAAGTTCTCTTTCGTACGTAGTAGAACATCTATTTGATCACCAGTCACGTTTTGTACTTTTCTTTCATCTCCTTTGGTACTTCAGAAAATAATACGATACAGTGATCGGTGATGGAGCCCGCTTGCCCAAAAGTAATTTTCCTATTCACTCTTAAATGGAAGATTTGAAGAATCGTTACATCGGTGTACAGTAGTTCGGATAACAGTGTTAATTCGAACTAACCTAACATTAATCTTGTGTGTCGTAGAAAAAAAAATCACACTAAAGTTTCGGAGAAAAGTGTTCGGAGTGATGAAATTCAAACAATGACGTTTCGCACTGACGCCATTTTACGAAAGGGGAGGATGATAGCGTGACGGATGACGTGAGAATGGAACATAGTCCAAGGGCAGAAGGATGATGCACGCAAAACACGTCTAAAGGTGGATACCGCCCGGTGTTACAGGCCGTAATGTACCATTCGCAGCGAGCAAGTTATGTTACGCCGTGTGCAACATGCTCGTTTCGAACTCTGTGCTCGAACGCACTCCAGATTCGATTCGCAAGATACACTCAATCAAGATCTCTGACGACGAGGTTGTGTTGGGATCTCTGATCCTACCAAATTATTGTTTAATCAAAATTAATTTTAATCCCACTCCATGTTTTACAAGAAATAAACAAAATGTAGCCAAGAATCGCATATATCTTGCCCATGCGCTCGTGGCGACTTGATGCGGGAGCGTACTGACTGAACCGCGTAACACTCAAAGGGTTTCGCCAATATCCAACAAAATCGCTTCCGCTCCGCTCATCAACGCTTACAACCCTACCCTACAATTTAATTCGTCCTCATGCTAATAGGTCCGGGTCTCGGCTGGGAGGCAATTTCGAAAGACGTTTCAGTTACTGATGGTGTTAGCCGGTATCACGACACTACGGTTTTACGTTTAACGTTGCCGCAACGTAAATATATTTGTTTGGTACATAAATATATAGTTACGTTGAGAGTAGGTTTAGTTGCCTTGGGTTAATTTGAATGTGATATGTAAAAAAAATGTTTTGGGTAAAAATGATGTGCTAATGAATTAAGTGTAAGACCCAAATTACTAAAAGAAAATATAGATAGATATTGAGAGTGTATAAGTACGTGCAACAAAATTTGGTTTTCTTTAAAATTAAATTAATAACAATTTTAAAAGACCTCTGCACTAGGCTAGGCATTTTGCAGGAAGCTTTTACGATTTCCTATAGAATTCCAAATTATTATTTTACTAAACATGTGTAGAATAACGTAAAGCCTTACAAGCCTTATTTGAAGGAAACTTCCTTTGTTCGAAGCTGTCGCTATGACAATGGAAAAAAGCCATTGACAACAAGCAAAGTTACGTGCTTTACTCGGTCGGTACTGTTTGCTTACAGGCAGTTCCATCTTTATACACAAGGGGCACGTTTTATTGGGAGGCCATATTACATGATTACAAAAAAAGCTACTACTCAAGCACATGTTTTAATCCGCCACTGGGTAATAGGGTTCTGTAGGGGAAGAACCTGTACTCCGATGGTCTTTAAGTGTCCGTTTACGGAGACGCGGGGCGTCTAGCATCGCGTGCAGCGTGACGTCTCGCGGGGCGTCGGACTTTTTTTCCGTTTACGGAGAGGCAGCGCGTGCAGCGGTCCGCATTATTACACGCGCAAACACAAAAATATGCAATTTACGATGTTGTTTATGTAGCCGCGGCGGACGCGCCGGATATTGGGAACGGGAGCCGAGTATCACCGTATATTTTTACTGCCGCGTGCGACGCCGCGGTCACCGCTGCGTTGCCACCGTTGGGCTCCTCTGTAAACGCTCTCATACAACGCCATATGTTTGAATTTAGTGCGGACCGCATTGCCCCACGTGACTCTCGAAGCCCCGCGTCTCCGTAAACGGACACTTAGGCCGCCATCCCACTGGCGTTTTACGAGCGATGGCGGTCCGCCAACGTCTGCGTAGCGACAACACTGCTACGTTATAATAACGCCGTCCCGCTCGGTCTGTGTGGGCGCAGGCGGGATGGCGTGATTGTAGTTACCTGTTGCCAAAAAATGCGACCTCAACGTCGTTTGCGCAGCGGGAGAAACACCTAAGCTCGTAAAACGCCAGTGGGATAGCAGCTACAAGCTTTCTAAAAGGGCCCCGTACTCCTTTGCGGAACGGGATTTACAGTTGCAGAAGTTTAGATGAAAAAAAAAAAACAAAATTTCTATAAAACCATTTATTTTCCTTACATAAACATCCATAAACCTACTTAAATTATCTACTATGTACAAACTAGAACAATATATAATTGTGGTCATAGGATAAAAACACAAATTCTTCTTTTATTATAAAACTTATTAGTAGAACTAGGACGTTTACAAACATCTTTTACATTACAAATGCAATACTGTAATATTACTACGGTAAATATTTAGATCTCTGACAGTCGTTACGTGTAGTCAGAAGCCTGAGTCTGACAGCCAGTCCTGAGAAGGGATATTACCCAGTGACTGGGTTGTGGAGGTCAGGTAGGCAGTCGCTCCATGTAAAATACGGGAATTCAGCTGCATCCGATTAACCTTTTGACCGCCACGGTCGGCTATATCCGACAAATGAAAAAGTGCCCAACACGCCACCGTCGGCTATGGCCGACAAGCAAACAACATTTTTAAGTACAAAATAAATATACTAAATCAATTTTTCTGTGATTACATTACGAGTAAAATTTTCTTTAAAAAATATGGAACTATAAACAATGATTTTGAATGAATGAAGAATGAATTATCGATAAGATGTTGGAATCCGTATTTTTTGCGCTGAATTTGTTGCTTGGCGTGGGAGGGACGCCGATGCGTTTGCGCTCTGGCGGTCAAAAAATTGAAGTGGAATCCGACCCTAATATAGTAAGGAAAAGGCAAGGCAAATCGATTGGCTAAAAAATTGTATTAATGGAAAAAGAGTTCCCTTACTAAGTGCTATAAGGATGTACAGTCAACTATGTTAATATCTGACGCATTTTGTATTCAAGTGATAGCAATATTCACTAGAGCCAGCTACTTATGCTATTGACTGTACTAATTACTTTATCGATATTATTTTGATTTTTAATGTAAACCAGTGTAAGTTTTGTTCAGCAGCCAATGTGAAAATTTCAAATACCTAAGGAAAATATAAATTAATAGAATAGAAATCCCAAGAAAAACGTACAATAAAAATATGTTTAAACATAATTTGTATAAATATTGCCTCTTAAATTATAAATAAGTATTATACAAAACTTAAACGTTAGTCATTATTTTCCAATTGTTTTGTTTTTAAAAGATTTTAAAATTGTAACTTTCCTTAAGATAAGTTCACACCACGCATTCTAAAAAAATATTCAGAGAAAAAATACACATTTCCTATGAAAGCAAAAAGACAAAAGGATTCTAACAAATTAGAATTTAAAGGTAAAAATATTAAACATCTATTCTGCTGTTTAGTAATTAAAATTACAGAAAATAAACACAAAATGGAATCAAAAATATTTCACAGGCCAAAGCCAGAAAAATTACTATTAAATGGCCTAGACTACTACTGTACATTAAGTATTGAAATAATCTTAACACTATTTTGTACTCTTTTCAATTACCAGATAGTCTTACAATGAAATTATTTAGACTTAGATTTATATTTAGTGCAAAATCTACGTACATTTTATGCATAATTGGCAACACAAAATAGCAATGTTGTTCAAAATGTGATCTGATTAGGTTGAAATAAGCGTGAAAATTAAATAAAATTCCTCATTTGAAAATCGGTATTTTTGACATGCGATTAAATATTTATTTGGAAATTGGAATTTCAACATAATAATTATATTTTCTGTGCCTAAATAAAATCAATAAAAATATGCATACTAAATTAAACAATATTTTTCACACACAATATTTAATAACAAACTATAAGCTGACTGACTAAATATTAATTTTAATTTACCACAAAACCTTAGGAAATATATTTATAAAAACTTAAAAGACATACAAACTTACATAAATTCTAAAAACTTTATATTCTCCATATTTTTATATCAATTTACTGCTAAAAAATCATCGGTACATAATTATTGTTCTTACACTAGAATCACACTGTTTTTATTTACAAAACTATGACATAATATACTTAATTAAACCCATAATCTAAAATAATAAGCGTACTTACGACTTCCATCGTATTTTACTACCGAAACAGATTGTGGCCTGATGAGGCCAATTTGAGAAAAAAAAACCGAAGCAAACTCGTTTGCTTCGGTTTAGACGGCCAATTACGGGTCAATTCATGGAGTTAAAAAAACATGCGGTCGGCTCTATCCCTACTTCACAAGTTAATATTCTTATTATACTATTTTATGGGCCAGAAAAAGAAACGATGAAAGTTTTTTTAGCCACGCGGTCGGCTATCTTCGGAGCCTTCGTGCGTGCGGGACATTAAAAATGCCGTGCTTGTTGTTGAATGGTGAACGCGTATGAGCTAGCCCTATCTTCTGTTTAAATCTATTGGGTTTTACTGCTTTTTTGGCCTCAAGAATGACATAACTTTATTACAAAGGAGTTCAAATCCAAACCACGACTATTAGATAGAGAAAAGTGACAAAAGAACATCAAATCACACCACACTACGTTTCAAGTTAACAAAAATAGTCCTTATTTCATTGATATATAAAAACCCAAGATACACACTCAGCATCTCAAAAACGTCCGCATAAAACAAGCGCACAATTTAAAATTGTGCGCTAGTTTCAAACAGTCTCGCATCGCTCGCCATACTGCACTGCTTTGTAAAAACAACTTTAAGCGATCCGTGTAAGGTTGAATTTGCAAAAAAAATTGTTTATAGTATAACTACACACAACTCATACATGACACTTGATACATGACAGTTTCGAGTGTTGCATTTGTTCGAGACTGTGCATCTTGGGTTTTTTATATATCAATGCCTTATTTAAAGAAAGTTAAGGGATCGAGGTTTTAGAGCAGTTTTCCTCATGTATTGATGAGCTAACTGTGTGAGGTCCAGTTGGTCTTGAGTCATACCGCATGCGAAGGTTTGCCATTTGTAGTTGCCCTGTAAAATTAATGTAGAAATAAGCGTATGTTCAGTTTACTGTGGAATTTTTTTCTTATGATATTCACGTGTAATTTTTACACTTTAGACACGAAGAATTTTCTTCTAATCTATACCAGTTATGCTTAATATGTATATGTTGTGGCCATATCATAGAATTGGCCTTTTCATCAAATGGTTTGCCAGTTCATGAAAACCTTAAACCTAGTGTCGGCAACGGAACCCCTGCGGGGTGCTCCAATTTCTGTCTACTGACATGAATGCGATGATGGGAGCCTACAAGTACTTTGACGTGAGATTTTACAAGTTATAAGAAAGAAAGACTATTGTCATAGAACTGACATGCAAACAATTTATGAAATCAAACTACAAATAATTTATCTTTAACTAGTGGACGTCACGCGGTTTCACCCGCGTAGTTCCGTAGTTCGGTCGCGTAGTATAATATATAGCCTATGTTACTCCCTGATAATGTAGCTATCCAATGCTAAAAGAATTTTTCAAATCGGTCCAGTAGTTTTGGAGCCTATTCAATTCAAACAAACAAATCTTTCCTCTTTATAATATTAGTGTAGATTATCTATAATTGTGTTAGGAAAGACAGATATTACAATACCTAAGTATTTAACTAATGACAAAAGGAAGAAGTTAAAACTAGACCGACGAATGTTGTGCCTATGGCAACAAGGCATGATGCTGTGCCATGGGTGAACCCATAGCTCGGTGCTGATTCTCACTGGTCGACTAAAGTATGATATTAAGTCTGGTATCTCAAGTGGTGGCTACAAAGTCCACTCACTAGTTTGTCTGCCGAGGTTTGAATACTAATTGGAAAACTTATTCAGGTGGTTGTTGCCATTATTGGTCTAGTGACGGGTGTCATACCCGCCTCAGCATTGAGCAGCGTCGCCCGAATCAGAGCGTTTAGGTACTTCTCACGGTGTTTCATTCAAAAGCTAAAGTCCTTATTCATGAAAATTAATTAAGTAGGAAAGAGAGTGACTGTAGGAACTCTCTTTCCCCCTTATCTCTTTTTCGAGAAGGTTCCGAACATTTTAACTGACTCCTTAGACCTCATTTCCAAAAATAAGGACTTGAAATTTGGCATGAAAAACCGTGAGAAGCAATACCTACTTCAGGAAGTAGGGTGCTTATATAAAGATACAGGTTTCCGGTGCAGGCAGGTCTGTGCGGACCGGTACCGATCGGTGCAGGTATAATATTCCCAGGTTGTCTTATGCGCTCATTTATAAAGAACAGGTTTAAACTTGTCGGTGCCGACCAGTACCGACTACCTGGACCCAGCCATATGTTCGACGAACTGGAGGAAATAGTTGTCAGTAAGGATAGTTTTACCTGTTTCTTTATGCTGGATAACTCTGCACCGATCGGTACCGACCCGCACGGGGTTGTCTGTGCCGGAAACCTGTTTCTTTATGTAAGCACCCGTACCTTGTTCAAAGTACAATACAGGATGTATTATACATCCAGTCTCCTACCCAAAGCCTTAGTTTTTCTTTACCAGAACTTACCACAATTTCAACAAATAATAATACTTACTAATATAAACGGCGACGATGGCATCTCCTCCTTAATCTCCGAGAGGTCTTCGAGTTTATCGAACTTGATGGAGCGGACAGCTGATTTCTTCACGATTATGGGCTCGTTGCCCCGGGCAATCTATAAGGGAATACGTTTTCGGTGCAATTTATGGATTTTTTAATAGTTATACTAACGCAGTCTGCAATCATCATGCTCTTGCCCTTATTTGAATTTATCAAGCCTCGATGCAATTTTTTTTTTTGCCCTCATCAAAAGAATTGCATCAATAAGGTTTCACCAATTGAAGTGTGAGAATGTGTGCCAATATATTATACTAGCTGACCCGCGCAACTTCGTCTGCGTCCCAATTTTCATTAATGCTCCGCTCCTATTGGTCTTAGCGTGATGATATATAGCCTATAGCCTTTCTCGATAAATGGGCTATCTTACACTGAAATTTTTTTTCAAATTGGACTAGTAGTTCCTGAAATTAGCCCGTTCAAGCAAACAAAGAAACAAACTCTTCAGCTTTAGATATTAAGTATAGATATAGATGTTACAACCCATTGCTAAAACCTTTAAGCATATGAACATTTTTACAGCTAAAATGATTTTACAGCTTCAATCGGTGATGCATGAAACATCATTTTAGCTCTAAAAATGTTCATACTTACCCCTCTTTACTAACCTTAACTATCTTACTTACCCCCAACTACATTATTCCAGGACAAAAGGCTGAAAGCATACGTTAAGATGTACAACGAGAACTGGGACCTGATATCGGCCGAGTTCTCCGACCGATCCGACGTCCAGTGCCAACAGCGGTGGTGCAAAGTCGTCAACCCTGAACTAGTCAAAGGCCCGTGGACCAAGGAGGTAACTTACTTAGCTATTTTGATCTGTAATGATATCATTTTACGGTACTTTTTTGAACAGCTATTGTTGCCTTCCTCGATAAATGGGCTATCCAACACTAAAATAATTTTTCAAATCGGACCAGCAGTTCTTGAGATTAGCGCGTTCAAGCAAACAAACAAACAAATCTTTCAGTGTTAGATAGCCCATTTATCGAGGAAGGCTATAGGCTATATATCATCACGCTACGACCAATAGGAGCGGAGCAGTAACGAAAATTGTGACGCAGACGAAGTTGCGCGGTTCAGCTAGTATTAGTATAGATGGAAGGTTTGCCTATGTAACTGTGTATGCGCTATCAATATTTTTCTCTTATTAGAATTATTTGAAAAAAAAAAATTACATTGTGCAATATATCTATACTAATATAAAGCTGAAGAGTTTGTTTGTTTGTTTGTTTGCTTGAACGCGCTAATCTCAGGAACTACTGGTCCGATTGGAAAAATTCTTTCAGTGTTGGATAGCCCATTTATCGAGGAAGGCTATGTACCATCACGCTAAGACCAATAGGAGCGGAGCAGTAATGAAAATTGTGACGCAGACGAAATTGCGCGGGTCAACTAGTTGTACTTATATGGGCAGTGCACATATTTCGAATTTTGAACTACTATTTAATAAATTGAATTAAGACTACAAATGCATTTATCCAATATCGGCTTTATGAAAAATACGAATAATAATACTGCTTGTCTCACCAAATTAACGAATGATTTGTTGTATATTGTGATCTTCATTAATCAAATGGTATGGCATTTTTCACTCATATTTTTATATTGAATTTATGACCAAAAAATATTCCACAAAATTAAAATAATAATTTATGAACTCGAAATTATCAGCAAAAAATGTAGCTTACATACAGTAAGCTAATTTACGACTACCAAGGGTGAAAAAAAATCAAAACAAAAATTAAATGTACAAAATACATTTATTGAAATAAAAAATGACATCGGATCTCTTTTGGAATGGATTGGAATACAAACAATATTGACAGAGACACTAAACTACTCAATAAAAAAAGAAAAAACACATCGAAATACAAAAAAAAAATGTTGCCATAATACAAAAGAAACTACAGCTACAGAATAAATTAAAACATTTTTTTTAAACATAAATAGTAACAAAAAACAATTTCTATAACAAGATATAAATAAATAAGTATTTTTTAAGAAGATTCAACACTGGCCTGTCAATATTGTACGGGATTGGAATTGGCGGGAAAAATACAAGATGGAGGGATACAGGGTAAAGGGTAATGTCATTTATTTATTTCAAATAAAATTTTCTTAAGTAGCTGCCGATATAAAAAAAATGTTACAATTTAACAAAAAAAAAGTGACTGTATAAATACATTCCACAACCGATGCGACAGCATTTTAGTCGTTATTCGAATGACAGTTAAATTAAGTATAAAAAATGTTAATATTTTTAAAGGCAAAATACAAAGCAAAAATACTATAATTAATAGAATTTCTAAATAAATAAATACAGGGATAGGACAGGTCACCTACTAGGGGGTTCGTTAGTAGATCGAGAGAATTCGTTCCCTAAAACTAGACTATGTTTATGTAACATTTGTATGAAAATTTTATATTAATGTTCGTAACTCGCACTATACATGTGTAATAATCGGACAATGAAATCTCATACAAGTTGCCCGTGAATCGGACAAATGTCCGTTTCTCACGATTTTTCTCATACAAATTCCGTATTAAAGAAAAAAACTCAAAGAAAAAACATTATTTTTACATTTCATCATCAATATTGAACATCGCGTCCTAAATACTGTTGAAACACAATAATTATTTTGTACTTATTTGTTTTTTGTTACTACGAACAAGTATTTTTTAACCTAAACAAATTAATACTTGAAATTATTATAACTAGTAACATTAAATAATTTGGTGCATGGTAAACTTGAGGTATACTTTTCGACGATTCCTACAACTATACTTTTTAACTACAGAATTAAGAAATATATTAAATTAATAGAAAAAAAAAAAAACGAATAATTCATTTGATGAAAACCTCATCTTTGGTACCTTATTACCTAATACCGTTTAACGTTTACATTAGTTTGGTGCAAAACTAACCTAAGAATTGATAATTCGAAAAAATAAAATTAAAAAAAAATGTACAACCGAGTAAAGATAACACGATAAATAATACGATTATTCGATTTCCCTTTACGATATTCCGATTTCAAACTTACGTAAGATTTTATTTTTATGTTAACGTTATTTATAAGTTAGTCATGATTTTTATACAACGATTAATTAATTATTTTACCGAGAAATTAATAGAAATTGATCACCGATTTGCGCCTTGATTTTTAGTAATAGATCACAATATTATCGCGTAATTTTATGTTAGTTCATTAGTTGTTTAGTTTAACGTGGGTTACCAGTTTGAAGATACTAAAATGTTTTATTCAACACAACGTATTTCATTTCAATATTGATAATAAATCTAATATTCCGAAAACTACTCGGGCCTGAAATCTCGACATAGTTACCGATCGCCTACCGACCGAATTCGGTCGATAAGTTCTAACGATTAAAAAATACCGATAATTGGTCGTCTCTTTACATTCAAAGGCAGCGAATGTCATCGCTAGCATGTCAAATTACTGAACTTTGTCGTAAATATTAACGGAATTATGACAGCCCGCTAAGCGTACCGATATTATTCGGTAGGCATGACAACGGTATTATTTGGTAGAAATTACTGAAATCGTTATCAATGTCGGGACTTCAGACCCTGAGGAGAAACTTGATCTAGGCAAAGTAGTATTCGATCAGCAATAACGATTGTCGAAAAGTCAAAATGTTAAGAATTGACGTAACATTTCCGTTGTTCCGCGCTTGTCAATTTCATACATTTTGGACTTTTCTACAATTATTAGCGATAGACTCTAGACAAGTGACATTCCGTCAGCGGTAGCGTGGCGAAGTCGATTGTCATAACGTCAAAAATGTATGGGATTGACAAATGCTGTCGAAAAGTCACGTGATCAATCCATTCCTGTTTTGGAATTTCGACAATTGCATCTGCTGTCGCTGATAAAATGTCACTATTTACCAATCCAAAACGTTACTGAAAATAATAGACGCTACTGATGCTACTAAACTCGTATTTTTCTAAGTTTCTTTGTGACGAGCCATCTCTTGGCCTCGATCGCATCTGATGCAAACATAAATCATATTTTTTTGGTATTTCCTCTAATAACCCACATATTTTATTTTATTGTTAATGTTTATGACTTAGTTAAGCGTGTCTTTTACTTAAAACTTACAATTTAATCACTATTATTCACAGTCCATTACAATAATTGTCTAGTGATATTTTGTTAGCAGAGTTCATTATAAAATAAAAATAGGTAAACTCTATGATACAATGTGTAATCACTGGCCAGTGTTGAAATTTTAAACAGTTTTTACCAAGCTTTAATAGTTTTGTCATTTTCTGTCAAATTAAGCCTTGTAACTGAATGTTCTTTTTTTGAAAATTTTGTTATTATAAGATTATTGTAAGTGCTCACTCCTTTTCCCACACCGTTATTTTATAAGGAATCTTTATTTCGTTCATTGACTAGTGTTGGCAATACATGTTTTTTTCTTTAAAAATAGATATTTCAATCGATTTTACTAGCCCATATATTTATTTTCTTTTACAGCGTTATTTTTCAATGAACAGACAATTTTGTTTAACAAATCCCGGACATTTTGTGCTATTGACAATCTATATCTCTTATAGAATGTCACTTCACATGGCTTAATTTTAACGATTTTAAACTACTCGACTAACAAAACACCACAAGACCAACCTAAACCAATAAGCGTAATCCCGGCCTACATGTTAGTGAACATATAATAATCACTCAACGCTTCCTCCTGCCCGTTATCCTTATCAACGGTCCACCATTGGTTCTCTTTCGCGTAATCATTCTTATTCATAATCTTATTGGTTAAAATCTCATCTATCCGTGATGTCGACGGCTTCTGATTGGTTACTTTATAAATATGGTCTGCTAGGGCGTTGGCTAAGACCTGTTTTGGAGCGATTAGGGTGTCGCAAGCTAGTTCGTTCCCTGTAGTAATAGTTCGTAGCCTATCCGCGTTTAGTCGACTAAAACTAGGATTTTCTAAGTTCGTTAAGTTTCTAAAAGGTGTGATTTCTGTGAGCTGTGTTCCATATTCAGGGTATATGATTTCAGTGGGTCCTAAGGTGTTAGGTTCGGGATTAGTAAGGAGAATAGACCTGTGTTGTACCTTAGTTTTCTCTGTGATGACGGCTTCTATGTCGATTTCTTCGTATTTGCTGGTATCGGGCGTGTTTTCGGGGCTTATTAGGGAGTGTAGGCTGGTGGACTCTTCTAAGAGAGAATGCTTGACGATTGACGGTGGTGAAAACATTACTGAGCTGTCGCCGGCTAAGGTTTTACTCTGGAACAAATAGACGGTTTTGTTAGTGATATGAATGATTGAATTGATTATAACCGAAGGTTTAGTTATATGGAAGCCTAGTAGCTACAAGCGCGACTGCTGAAAGTGGGTTCCGAGCTTCGTTCACCAAATTGACAAAAGATTTAATGTTTTTTTTATTCAGGAATACCTCAGTAGGAGTCCAGATTTGTACTCGCTTGCTGGCAATGTGCGACATTGCCACCAATTTGTGGACATGGAGCTTGAATGTAACAGGAGAAGTCAGTCGTCATTATCATTTCAACCGAAAGATATCCACCCGGCGGTGGACATAGGCCTCCCCCAAGAGTGGCCACATCAACCAGTCCTTTACGTCTCGCATCTAGAGGATTCCCGAAGCCCTCATCCGCTGTACGAACCACCTTGTGAGAGGTTTTCCAACGCTGCATCTTCCGGTACGCGGTCGCCACTCCAGAACATTCTTCTGGTAAACCGAAAATCTTCGCATGCGGATAACAGCCAGACAGTAGATGATTTTTATTAGGTGATGAGCTAAGAGTGTCGTACATCTCATATCAAGCTAGTACTTACCGGCGTCTCGATATAAGACACGTCAGGCACCCTGGAGTGCGCGTGGTGCGCGTGCGGCGTGCTGGTCACGGCGCCCCAGGAGTGCGCCAGAGCCTTGCGCGCGCGCTTGTGCGTGCCCGTAGAGCCCGTACAGCCCGGCTGGTTCTCCTTGCCCGGCTCCGAGCGACGCTTCAGGCTGCCTATGCCGGAGTCGTTGATCTGTGTAACAATGAAGACAATTATCAACACATGCCAAAACTGTTTCACCGTTCTGTTTTATCAGAGGTCTAATCGAATCATCATCATGTCAGCCGAAAGACGTCTACTGCTGGACATAGGCCTCCCCAAGTGTCGCCACAACAGCCGGTTCTGTGCGTCGAATCGAATGGCTCAATTTAAATTTTGTCCAGTGACCTGGTACTGCTTTCAATTGGCGTCGTTGAAATCTAAAAAGGTTTAGGAGGTAGGAGGTAGCGTAGATCTCTATGGAGAAGAACGTGCAAGAAACTCTACGGACACTCTTACTACTACTTATAATATTATTCACCTGTACAGTATTGTTGTCCTGTTCTGCAGTGGACGACAGAAGCGAGTCGTTAAGCTGCACCGTACTGTCAGAGTTCTCTCTCTTCATCATCATAGTGATATCTTCTACCAGTAAGCCGGGACTGGATGGTTCGTACTTCAAACCGGATTTCTTACCGAGTTCCGCCATTGCGATCTTGAAGGGGGTCGGGGTTCTGTAACGGAAAGGTGAATCTTTGAGAATTTTGGTTGTATTAAACTGGGCTTCTAGACAAAATAGACATTCTATTTTATAATTAATATAAAAGCGAAAATTTGGATGAGATCATCATCATTTACCTAGCCATTTCCCTACTATATTGAGGTTGGCTTCTAGTCAAACCGGATTTAGCTGAATACCAGTATTTTACGTGGAGCAGCTGCCTACCAGACCTCTACAACCCATGAACAGGGTAACACAGAAGTTTGCCTGAGATGAGAAGTTATAAGTGTCTCTGAAGTTGTAATCTGTCACTCGTTAGGGAAAATTATCTGTATTTTGGTACTTTAACAATTTGGTCTTATTGGGCATGCAGGACGCAAACCTTGCAGTGTCAACCATCGGTCATTATGTTCTGAGGGTAGACTTTTGCGTCTCAGACTCTTGGAGGCCATCTGAGGCGCTAGACAAGTGACATTCTGCCAGCGGTAGCGTGGGTGTCAAAACGTTAAAGATGGGATTGACAAACGCTCACCATCGCTAATAGAATGGCACTTTGTCTAGACATTTAGTCTCTTTTATGCCTCAGTCTTTTAGCAGGAGACTGGATTGTTTGGGTGCTTGAGCAGTCTTTGTTGGTAAAATGTATGTAGTGGTAGTGATGTAGCAAAAGTGATGTGGTGGTAGTGATGCAGTGGTAGTGATGTACTGATGAAGATGTACTGACAGTAATGTAGTGATAGTGATGTACTGATGGAGATGTTTTAGTGGTAGTGATAGCAGTGGCGTGCCTAGGGTTTCAAAATAAGGCAAGCCCAATAAAATTTTAACCGATTTCAAAAAAAGAAAGTTCAGTTTTCGACTGAGTATGTAGGTACCTTCGTATGTATCATCGCAATTTTCTCATAAACTGATATAGATGTCTCAATTCGTTGTTTACCAAAATTACCGAAAGAAACCATTGCACACAGGTGTTTATGGGAATTTGCGTGCCTTTTAATGGCGCCAGATATGTTATTTAAATCATTATAACCAGATGTATTCCAAACGGAATCTTCATTCGAAAAAAAATAGGCACCACCACGAACACAACTTATTAGTGTGCGAACAGCCAACAATCCAACTAGTTTTATACACTGATCTATTAAATTTTCGTTTATGCGATTTACTAGTCTGAGAAAAACACAGATTAGGCGTCGGTTTTAATGAAGAAATTAACTGTTTTTTCTGAGCAAAGTTTAAAGATTTTACCTTATCTTCGCCAATCAAAACTTGAACGCATTTTAAATCCTCACAAGGTACAATTACCTCCATTGTTGTAGGTAAGTCACCAAAACAATTGTATCACTGAGAAAATCTAAGAAAACACACAAAAAACTTTGACAACATAACTTTTCAACTCTCAAGCAAATAAAACTGAAGTGAGTTGCACTCCGGTGTCAAGAACTACTTACGCAGAGTTGCAGTGTTGTCATTTAGGCAAAAAAAGTAGCCAGGTATATGAAAAATCTAGCTAGATGTCGCAAATTTTTTATTTTTAAGATATTGCTTGAATATTTAATTTCGTTATTTTAAAAAGTCGCTAGTTTTTATTGTTGTTAAATCTTAAAAAAAGTCCCCAAACTCGTTAAAAATCTCCAAGATCTCACAACATCGCTAAAACGGCAACACTGCAGAGTTGGCAAGGTGACAAGGTCACGCATACGCGTGCAACTTCATACGCATGCACGGCTTAATCGTACATACTGATCGATTTGTAGACGCACAAGGTTTAGAACTCGTTATACGGCACATCGCTATAAGTGCGAAAGTGACGGAGATAGTATTTGAAAGCCCGGTAAAAGCCGGTACGTGTAAGCGAGATAGCTAAATGTAGATGCTGCAAATGCGACACTCTGCGCGCGAACAATCGCGATGTGTAGTTATGTAGTAATGTGGCATAGGTAGATACTTTGTTTTGATAAGAATTAAGCGCGCGAACTTTTAAACAGTTCGGGTTTGATATTGATTCTCTATCGAGCATTTTAGTAAGGCATGCCGGGGCTTTTGGGCTTATATGAAGGCACCGCCACTGAGTGATAGTAATGTACTGATGGAGATGTACTGATAGTAATGTAGTGGTAGTGATAGTGATGTAGTGATAGTGATGTAGTGATAGTGATGTAGTGATAGTGATGTAGTGATAGTGATGTAGTGATAGTGATGTAGTGATAGTGATGTAGTGATAGTGATGTAGTGATAGTGATGTAGTGATAGTGATGTAGTGATAGTGATGTAGTGATAGTGATGTAGTGATAGTCATGTAGTGGTAGTGATGTAATAAGCAACTTACTTGGGGGTATTACTCTTCAAGGTGCTAGGTCCGCCGGGCGTCACGTGGTTTACAGGCGTTGGCGTCTGTAGTAAAGGACTCGCACTCCACTCCTGAAACGATATGGTCTGCATTGAAAATATGATGGTGATGCAAGATAGGGGTAGGGTAAGTCTAAGGCTGAGGAGACGAGATTAGCGCGTTCTAATACATAGATTTATATATGGAACTAGCCACGAAGGTAGCGGTGCGGGGAGCGGCGCGGCGTGCGAGCGACTAGCGGGCGTCTGCATTGACGTAGTGTTGTACATTTTATTTTATGCTTTTTAACGACCGACTTTTCGAAATGCTTTTCAAAATTTGTATCAAAAAATGATTTTGTTTAGACACACACACGTTCGCGAACAAGACACTCATTTCTCATAACACAACAATACGCCGCTCTAGCGCCGCGCGATCTGCCCGCTGACTTCGTGTCGCGGCCTTATACTCTTATTCTTCGGCGGAAACGCGGTCAGCCCATGCCTGGGAGTGGTAAAGTCAGACTTATTTTCTTACCTTGGTAGCATGCCTGAGAGGCGTCGAGTCTAATGTAGCGAAGGAGATGGCGGCGGGCGAGTTGAGGAACTGCGACGGACTGAAGGGGAGCGCCTTGATGGGCGTCACGCCCGACTCGCGGCACTCGAACGCTTTGGACAGAGTGTCCGTCCAAGCCTGGAAGTAAATCATTGTTTCGTTATTACTAATAAAAAAAACTTTTTACAAAAAAATATAACCGACTTAAACCTTTATTTCGGAAATTAGTGTTTTTTGGTTTTGTTTCTTTGTTTTTTAACACTGACTTCCGAAATTAAGGTTATTTTATACTTTGTAGTGTTTTGTTTGGAAGTCGGTAATATTTTTTTTTAAGTTTTTTATTTTTCACTTTTAAGTGGTCATACTTGGACGACGTCTTCGTCTACGCAGAAATTGAAATTGGCAAAAATGCTCATAAAATAAAAACTACTGAACCAAACTGAATCAAATTTTTACGGGACACAGGACCAAATGGCAAGTATACTGCATCGAACTAAAAAAAAATCATAGAAATGGGATCAGAAACCTCGGAGTAATCGTTGTACATACATTTAAAAAAAAACCCAGCTAATTGAGAACCTCCGCCTTTTTTGGAAGCCGTTTAAAAAATAACTAATATGATTAGGTAGATGATGTTTTTCACGGTAAGTAGCCAGTGCAAAGGTACATTGGGACCGCGCTTGGGCATGCACTTCGCGAGTATAGGTCAACTGCGACCGAACTTGGGCCCCGACTACCACGGTTACTTATGCACAAAAATAATAGGGCGCTGGTGTGTGCTGTGGACTGGCTGTCGCGGGGCTATTGCGGCATGTCGTAACCGACATGCTTACGTCAAAATTTCCTAGTTTTCACGAAGCTGTTTGGTCAAAACTAGCTGCACCAGCCTTTTCGATGAGGCTAGCTATACCGCTTCAGGGAGGGTAACACACGTATAATGCGCTCTGTGAGACGGCCGTTTTCGGGGACGGGAACCAGCCCTCGAGAATGCACGGCCCGTGTCACAGAGCGTATCGACTTCCTGAAGCAGAAAGTTTCTTGATGGGCAAACCGTATTCGGCGTTATAAGCGATACTCGAAGAAACTTGGTATTTTCACTAAAAAGATCCAATAAGTTGTTTGATTGAGCATTTTTACCGATTCAAAAGGTCCTAAACCTTTGAGGGCTTCCGTTTTTGTACTCACCAGTTGGCGCCAGTGTCGAAAAACTCGCGTCAATAGCCAACCAACAGCGAAATTTGACATTAAAAACCTCACGCTACACTAGCGCCTCTAGCGGCGAATTCAAACGCGATAGCCCTCATTGCCATATTCACGATAATCATCACAGATTCCAAATTCAAATAAAGAAAAACAAAAGATAGGCACAGATCACTATTTGCCAAAACTTGTGGACTAACTGCGATTCTAAATTCAAATATAGTGAAACAAAAAACATACGATAGCATCATAACCTTGGTGGTTCGCCTAAATGTTTGGTTGCAAAGAAATTTATACTTTGCCTTGTAAGACATTGAGATTAATTTCCGTAAACTTGACATTTAAAGAAAAATAATAAACCAGGATACCATACAATGACTCACATTAGAGTTGGGAGTGACAGTGTTGATCTTCTTAGCTTTCCTCCTCAGTATGGGCGGTGGACTACTGGTTTCTACTACTTTCTTCTTAGGGGATGTGTAGATTGAGGGGACCTCAATCTCTCTCGATGACTCGGCTTGTACAGAGTAGGTAACTGGAATTTAGAACGCATTCATTTTAGTATTTAACATACATATTAAGAGTGAAATAAAACTTAAAAAAACAACTCAAAATACACAACACTAAAGACAATTTTATTCTTGAATTGATTGGTTGAAATGATCCCCGAATAAAAAATCTATATCTATACTAATATATAAAGCTGAAGAGTTTGTTTGTTTAAACGCGCTAATCTCAGGAACTACTGGTCCGATTTAAAACATTCTTTCAGTGTTAGATGGCCCAATTATCGAGGAAGGCTATAGGCTATATATTGTCACGCTAAAACCAATAGGAGCGGAGCAGACGAAGTTGCGCGGGTCAACTAGTTCAAGTATAAAGGTCGTGATAGCTTTTCCAAATAAACGAAAAAGTTAAACTGACATCTTAACCAAGTCCTGACATGAAGAACACTATCTAACCAGTTTATTATTAAATGAATACTGACCAGCATCTTGATTGTTTTCATTCCCAGCTGCAGAGTGGCTCAAGTAATTTCTGAGAGGTGAGTCCGTTGGTAATGTTTCTATGTTCACAAATCTGAAATTCAAATGTTTGTGCTGTTAAACCTTCACTTTGTTAATTCTTATTTTTATTTATGTACACAGTTATTACAGAAAATTATTTATTTGTAGAAAGAAGAACACGAAGGTACACTTTGAACTTGAAGAGTGACTACTCTTCAAGTTCAAAGTGTACCTTAGTGTGTATATAAGGTGTCACTAGACTTAGTGACACGTTATATTTTGCGATTAACATGGAGGCATATATTGTTTTCCGAAGTACTTACAAACTTTGTTGAGAAACAATGTTGTAAGTTTAAAATTTATGTGAGAATGGTTTAAGCATGGGACATTTCGCTAGCACTATCAACCCGAAACGTTTAGTATTTTTGACAGTTGTTTTCGCTGATAGAATTCACTTCGTCTTGAACCTCCTGACGACCACCCATCGTAACGATGTTCACAACTGGATCCACCCACAATGATAAGCATTACTCACTTGAAAGGTATCCACTATCTCAATAAGCGGCCATAAGCCCCTCTAGGAAACTTGGGGGGATCCGTCTGTTGTTGAATGCTGTTCAACTGTTCCTTCAGTAACTGTCAGAAGTGAAGGAGGTGCTTTGAAGGAGTTTGACATAACCTGATAAGCTTCCAGACCATTTCAGGCACTCTGAGACCATTCTATATACTATCAGACCTTTCTAGACACTCCCAGACCATTTGTTGATGACACCGGCGCCATCTACGAGCGACGTACCACACTAACCGAAGGGCGACGTGACGTCGACGGCCGGCACGGAAGAGGGATCTGTCGACGCGACATCAGAGCGCGCGCGGCTTCTCACTTACTTGATCCTTGTGACACGACGACTTATACACCTAATTTTTATTACGTACGAAAACAGCAAATTGTGAAACTGAATTACACATCATTACGAGCAGCTTTGTGTCTCATTTCAAATCCCCAACACCATTCTAGACCATTCCTGACACTCCAACTCCTAAACTAATCTAAACCTTCCTAAGAATGTAGTATGGCTCATTTTACTTACTTGAAAGGAGCATCCACAATCTCAATATCAGCGGCCACAAGTCCCCCTCGGTCAGGGGACTTGGGAGGAACCGTCTGTTGCTGGATGCTGTTCAGTTGTTCCTTCAGCAGCTGTCGGAAGTGTAGCACGTGCTTCGACGGAGGTTGACTTGTGTTCGACGAGTTACTTTGCGTTGATTCGTTGAAGGGATCTGACCAGGTTTGCTGTGAAGAGTTGGGTTGGTTAGGTGATTGTTGTTTGAACCTTGTAATTTAGGGGAATACGACATCGTTTTGGTCTTAATTGGTAGCCTGGTTTCACTCACTATTAAACCAACCCCCTTAGTGCCTGTTCCCACAATGACGGACCGTCGGTTTTCCCGGTCCGTTTAAGAGACGGATATAGGGAACGTGCACGGCGTTAACTATGCCATCTACTGTCGCATATTCGAAATTTTAGGGTCAGAATACTGGACATTGACGCTTCTGTGCTACCACCTGCGGCTCCTGTACGCTCAGTTTTGGGGAACGAGCGCGAAGAAGACTGTGCAATCTAGCGTAGCTATTTCGAATTTTATACTTGAAATATACTTGACAGTGACATATCTGTGCTGCAGTTTCTGCTAGCTCCCTATGCCAGTACAATTTATGATGGTCTGGCTAAGTGTCAACGCGCATGTGCGGCCGCCGTCTTGCGGTTAAACCCGGTCCGTCATAGTGGAAACGGGCACTTACTGGGATATGTCTGTATGTGTTCCAATCGTGCAACTACGCCGGACATTATAAATATGCTGTGTTCCCCAGTCAAATACAAGCCGACTCATTTTTGTGTTCATAAATATTAGTGTTTCTTTGAAATTGGAGCATTCTGTACCCAAAGGGTAACCAAAGGAAACCTATCACTAAGTCTCTGCTGTCCGTCCGTCCGTCTGTCGGCCAGCGGGCTGCATCTCAAAAACCGTAACAGAAAGGACAGTTGAAATTTTCACAGAGTGTGTATTTCTATTGCCGATACAGCAAAAAATAATAAAAAATTAATTAAATTAAAAATTTAAGAGGGCTCCCATACAAGAAACATGTTTTTTTTTACAGTATGGTATGGAACCCTTCGTGTGAGAGTCCGACTCGAACTTGGCTTGATGTACCTGCGCAGAAGATGAATTTTCAAAGCGTGGGAAATGCTATTGACCAATCGGCACGCTCCACGCAACGCGCTTTTTTGCTGCCGCCATGTTAGCGCCGCGTGGCATGCACGTGACTTGCGAGTGAGACGGAACTAACAGCTGCAGTGTATTATGAACCTTATATTAGTGGTCTAAGGTTTATTGTAAGTTTGCTTTCTTCCGTTAATCTTCGGGGCTATACTTTCTTTTCTGTGCGAACGAAGATTCACGAGGCGTCTTATCAGTTGGATACCACTATACTTAAATGACCACCTGAGTCCTGACCTTACTTTCTGATTATGACAATCAATATTGAAGACTCGAGCTAGAAGAGAGCTTTAACTTCATGGAAAATACAAAAAGACATGTACCTTACACGTACATTTAAGAAAATGTACATACAAAAGTGAATTATCATTTACATTGTATCAGTTACTTAAGCATCTAAAGCACAGATAACTACAAAATAAGCAGATCCATGTTAAACCCCAGTGTAATTATGTTACAGATTGATGTGATTGTGCAGTGTGATGGTGTTATGATACAAAATGTGAGGTACCTTACCTCACATTTTGTGCAGGGTGAGGGAGCAAACAAACAGGAGAAACATTGCAAATTAATATTAAAACATATAAATGTATAGGCTGACCATTATGAAACTATACTAAAATGATTCTCAACCCTTCATAGGTATGTTCTTTTTTTTATATTACTCATGCAAATGCACTATTACAGTCAGCTTAAACATTTGAAAGGCTAAGATATGGCTTTAAGATTGTCCCAGTACCGTGATTTATGTAAAAGTGCGGTTGTTATAGCCATATCTTGTCGTATGGTGGCGATTCGGTTGGTTAATCTTTCACAATTCAATTAGAATAAAACTGCTATAAGAATGTTTTACAGGGTCTTGGTCATACTCTTCCGTTGTGACTTGCCAGGTTGGTACAGGGGCCATTGATTGCTATTATAAATATGTGGATCTTGAGCAAGGTATAAAAACTGTTTTATTAATCATTGTAAATAATTTCTTGTTTTATACCAAACAGATGTTAAACCTCATGTTGGTATTTACTTTTTCCGAAGTAACAAGAAAATCAATTGAGCGATGAACACTTTTAGTGCCAAGAACTCAGCGTATGGGTCGAGCAATGATTCTTTCGTGTGCCCACAAACCGCATCTGGAGGGCTACTCTCTAAGTCCGAAGTCCGTAGTTTCGGGTTTAGTTGGGGATTAGAATCCCCGTAAATCCCTCCGTATCACCTACAGACCTACGATTAGTCCCGAACCCGAACTTAATTCGGCCCATGTGTTGAGTGCTTGGCAGTAAAAATGTAAAAACACTTTTGCACTTGGCACTGAAAGTGTGAACTTACTTGGCCATTAAAGCTTTCATTATAATTTTAATTCGAATTTAGAACATTTTTGTCGTCCAGCTAATACTTTTTAAGATTTTCACCAACCAAATCTCCACTGAACATAACATAAACAAACAAAAAAAGCGACTAACATCGTTATAGGCGACCTGCACCTTCTCGGGCGCTACACTATCGCACAAGGAGGCCGGCTTTACCCGCGTTTGTTTGCGCCGCAGCGACTCGAAGCTGTCGAGCAGGTCCGGCTCGTACTTCCGCCGCATCGTGGAGTTCCAGTGGTTCTTTATTGCATTGTCGGTCCTGGAATTGACGAGTTTTTGGTGAGATATTGCTTTAAAAGCGTTTTTAGGCTTCCGAAAAAAAAAAACGGAACCCTTAATGGTCTGTCTGTCCATCCGTCTGTCACAGCCGATTCTGTTGAAATTTGGTATACATATGGACTTCTATGACCCAAACACGGACGCGTTACGTAAATCATTAAATTTTTAGTATGGGGGTCACTTTTGGGGGTCAAACTAGAAAATTTTAAAAAAAGTTTTTTGATCAATATTGTGTGACATATCAAATGAAAGGGCTTACTGTGAGGGTTTTAATTATATTTTTTTCATAATTTTAAAATAAATAGTTTTGAAGTTAGACGAAAAATGACCATTCCCCCTCCTTATCTCCGAAACTACCGAGCCTAAAATTTTATAAAAAATGGAGATAATAGATCTTTACCTAAAGATTACAGGAAAACGTATTAGAAGTCTGTAGTGTTAAAATAACATGTAAAAAAAAAATCGTTCGGAACCCTTTGCACGCGAGTCCGACTCGCACTTGGCCAGTTTTTTATAAAGCGAATGTTTTGAATCCAACACAGTTAAGTAACTAACGAAACCAACAATGCTGCCAAGTGGTTTCGGCCTAGTGGTCTCATGCACGGGTTCAATTCCAGGCAAGTATCAATGTAGAAAGAAAGAAAACTAGTTTATATGACACACACAGACACACACATGGTGGTACTGGTTATGCGAGCACTTTAAGGCGATGCGGTCTGACGATTGCTTCAATTGATCTACCTATCTTGATTGTGAGAAAACCTGGACTTAATCTATATCTATACTAACTAGTTGACCCCCGCAACTTCGTCTGCTCCGCTCCTATTGGTATTAGCGTGATGATATATAGCTTATAACTGATATATAGCTTCCTCGATAAATGGGCTATCTAACACTGTTGTTGTTTGCTTGAACGCGCTAATCCCAGGAACTTCTTGACCGATTTTAAAAATTATTTCAGTGTTAGATAGCCCATTTATCGAGGAAGGGGCTATATATCATCATGCTAAGACCAATAGGAGCGGAGCAATAATGAAAATTGTGACGCAGACGAAGTTGCGCGGGTCAGCTAGTTAGTATATATTAAGCCAATTTATCGAGGAAGGCTATAGGCTATATACCATCACGCTATGACCAATAGGAGCGGAGCAGTGATGAAAAATGTGACGCAGACGAAGCTGCGCGGGTCAGCTAGTATAAATAATAAAAATCTCGTGTCACGGTGTTTGTTATCGAACTCTTCCGAAACGGCTTGACCGATTTTAATAATGAAAATTTTTGTGTATATTGGGTAGGTCTGACAATAGGTCGTAGGCTATTTATTTTTTATATTGCAAAACAACGTTTGCCTCAGGGGCGTAGCTACTACCGTATCAAAGATCCGGGGCCCCGGACTACCAGGGCCCCGACGTGTGGACGTAAAGCTATACATTTAGTCATGTCGTCTCCTTCCTGGGCCCCAAGTCTGCTATTACAATAGCAATCAAACATTATTGGGGAGCCCGTTTACTAGCTAAGGAATGTCTTGGCAGGCCAGGGCCCCAAGTCTGCTATTACAATAGTGTCAGAATGGTCTATCATTGATTTCATAATGGTTGATTTTGACAAGATTCTATGCCATTTCTTTCAATGGAGTGTCAGTGGTTGACCACTGGATATAAAAGCGTCATTATGACTTTCCAGTGATTCAGTTTGGTTCAGTTGCTTTTATTTTATGAGCATTTTTGCTTATTTCAATTTCTGCGTTGACGAAGACGTCGTCCAAGTATCACCACTTAAAAGTGAAAAATATAAGACTTTTTACAAAAAAATATAACCGACTTCCGAAGTTTTTTGGTACATAGTATCTAGGTTACTGGCTGGTTCAAACCTTTGTGGGAGCTGGAGTCTATACTGGGTTCGAGACCTGTATGACAGATCTCCAGGCTCACAGCCTTAAAATTACAGCATTAAGATGCACTTACGTACTACAACATTTTGTGAAAGCTCTAAGTATTGAGAGGAAGAAAATAATCAAATACAAAAAAAAGGAGATGTGCTATGTGTCTTTGGAGTGTTGTGTCCGTGAGTGCAATATAAGTCCTCACCCCAAAACCCATGAAGGACACTGAGCGTGTGCACTTACTTGCCCGAAAGTTGATATAATGTGGTACATGGCTTACCTCCCGGGCAACAATTTAGCGATCTTGGCCCACTGGTTGCCAAGTTGTTTGTGCGCCTGATATATCACTCTGTCTTCGTGCTCCGTCCACGCCGTCTTCTTTATGGACGGGTTTAGATGGTTGTGCCACCGTTCTCTGAAACATTTAGATCATTTTATGTACTGGCAATTGGGTAACTATTGTAAGAATATAGTGCGCTCATAGAGACTAGACTGCAAAATGAGAGGATATAATAAAAACCAGCCAAGTGCGAGTCGGACACTCACACGAAGGGTTCCGTACCATAAAATTTCAACTGTCTACCTAAAACGGTTCTTGAGATATGGCTATATCTCAAGAACCGTTTTAGGTAGATAGACAGACAGACGGACAGACAGCGGAGGCTTAGTAATAGGGTTCCGTTGGTTACCCTTTAGGTACGGCACCCCAAAAAGGGGGGTGAGTATCGACTACTGAGATAACGACTATAATGTAAAAAAATAATGGATAAAGAAAACATGACACGAGCTGACCCCAAAAAAACTTGGGATGAGGACGCATATTTATTATGTCGCTTTGGGATAGGCCCCAGGAACGAAAGGGTAGTCGCGAGAATAAGATGCTCTATAATATTCACCTGCACTGCTTTCCTATCCTTCCTTTTAAATGGCGCGCAATGAGCGTCCATTTCTTCGGCCCGTATTTCGCGACCAGTTCCATCACCTTTTCATCCTCCTAGAATAGAAATAAAAATATGATAAGTAAATCTTATAAAATAGTAATGATAGGACCAACAAAACAGTGAGGTGGAAACGTTTCAGTTTTCATTCTAATAAATCTGAATAAAACATGCTAATAAAGTTTTATTACATTGGTTTGTGTGCGAAAAGCAACAATAATTATGGCAAAATTGCAACAACTATAAACTGGTCTGGCTAGATATGTGAGGATGAACGCAACTTCAAAAATGTTGTTATTTCTGGAATTCCCTGAGTTCCACCAAATGACCAGTCTCCCCTTCGATAGACATGAAGGTTATAGGATGATCTTTGGTCACATTATTATTGTATTAACACACAAATAACTCTACAAACCATTCTTTCTTCAAGTACCAACCAGGCGAAAAAACTACCAAAAATCGCCAAATCATTACTTGAACACAATTTCCATTCAAATCGAAACAATTACGAATCATTCGCTCATCCTTAAAGGATCCTCAGCAAAACAAAAAGTTCGCATACTTATAAAAAAAACAATAGCACATCTGATCGTAGCGTGCGAAAATACGTTAAAACGCAAGGTGAACGAGTGTGTGGGCGAAAAAATATGAATAAGACGGTTGATCAGCTGATTAATACCAAACAGAAAGGTATTGCAGAAGGTCAGCTATATACGAGCGAAAATGCACACACACATTGATGCGTCATCATCATCATTTCAGTCGAAAGATGTCCACTGCTGGACATAGGCCCCTTCGTATCGCCACATTGACCGGTTTGCGTCTCGCATCCAGCCTTCACCAGGCCTTGTGTGTCCTTCCAATGCATCGTCATCCGGTCAGCGATCGCCACTCCAGAATTTTTCGACCCCATCGACTACCTTGTTCTGCGAGCAATATCTGCCTATACACGCGTAGCTACGTGCGGTGATGTCATCAAGGTCGGACGCGAGTGCGCTTGCACTCGCTGTACGCGAAGCGTGTATGTGTGCGTGCCTTCTCGCGCGTTGTACTTCTGTACCTATCTATTCTATGGTATGAATGTGGAGAGGTATGTAAAAAGTGTTTCCACGTGTTAGGTAAGATGATGTAGTAGGCACGTCCGGCCTTATTCTAAATTTTATTTAATGGTTTGGTATCTACTATAAAAATTGCGTTTTTTATGCGATTGCGGCAAAGTCTAAAAGGAGGGTAATGATTTTACACTTTAATATTAATCTCAGTAGTAACATTGAATAACGTGATTGTCTAATTGTACCCTACAAAGTACTTCAAAATATCTCTATCAAATCGCTAGTCACGTAGTCCAAATTAAACGCCCTTTCAATTAAAATAATAACACTTTTTGTTCTTATTGTACTAAATAATTGGTCATAGTAAGTACTTTGATTGCTCACAAAAACTGTTGATTGGTATTATTGATTAATAAGAGACCTTGGATGATTGGTTATTGTTCATTGAAGATGTATTTAAGCCAGTTTTGATCTCGATATAATTATCTTGTTCCGGCAAGTAACTGGTTAAGAGTACCTAGTTGATATAATCAGTAAAACACGAACTGCTAAATAGGTTTCAAGCTTTTTGACACGATACAATTTTAAACTTATTTGGTAATCTGCATACGAATAGTCAAAACCGACAATAAGTTTTTTTTTAATCATAATCATCCAAGTCCAGTCCTTTGAGATCAAAGAGAGGAATTTTATATCCCAGCAGTATATGATCATTCGATTGGTTGCTAAGTTTGTTCGAAAGAGTCACCGCGGCCCTGGAACGCAAAGGGCACTAGGAGGAACACGGATGGGTTTTAGTCAGTAAGAGTGTGACACTCCCTTCCGCTCCGCCCAGAGCGGAAGGAGTCATATGCTGATTTCCCATCCTAAAAAAGTCATCATTCGATTATCATCATGTGCCCAGATTTTTCCCTACGATTACCCTGGGGTTCGACTTCCATTTAACCGGATGCAGCCATGTCAGGGGCGTAGCTATCGTCGTATCAGCCGTATCGAAGCTACGGGGCCCCCGGACGACAAGGGCCCCGCCGTGCGTACGGATTTTTCTTTCTTTCTTTTCTTTCAAAGCTATACATTTAGTCTCACCGTCTCCATCGTGGCCTGCCAAGACAGTCCTTATTTAGTAACGGCCTATTTTCATAAAAAAAATACCACTAAAAACTGGCCCCCCAAAAACGTTTGATACAGGGCCCCTCTGAGACTAACTACGCCACTGAGCTATGTACAGTCAACAAAGCTATTGGGTATGCAGGCAGCTAACTTGCAACTACTTTTAAACAATGTTGTGAGTGTGCTGAGTAGACAATTATTGTACACACTCGTAAGTATGTCAAAAGCTTAAAAAATTATAATGCACACATTAGAAATAAACATTGGCAGTGCTGTGGAAAAATTAATATTTTTGCCTGTACACCGATTAGCTTTGTTGACTGTACTTTACATGGCAATGCCTATATGATCACCCCGACCCAGTCAATAGAAAATACGATATCCCTTTGCAAGACATCGGTATTCAGACTTTCCGGCTATCTGGGAACATTATGGACTTTTATTACGAACTAGCTGACCCGCGCAACTTCGTCTGCGTCACATTTTTAGGGTTCCGAAAAAAAAAACTGAACCCTTATAGGATCACTCGGGTGTCTGTCTGTCTGTCCGTCTGTCACAGCCAGTTTTCTCCGGATCCACTGGACCGATTTTGTTGCAATTTGGTACACATATAGACTTCTATGACCCAAACACGAACGCGTTACGTAAATTATTAAATTTTTAGTATGGGGGTCACTTTTGGGGGTCAAACTAGAAAATTTAAAAAAAAAGTTTCATGAACAATATCGTGTGACATATCAAATGAAAGGGCTTACTGTGAGGGTTTTAATTATATTTTTTCAAAATTTTAAATCATTGGTTTGAAGTTATTCAAGAAATTAGACGAAAAATAACCATTCCCTCTTATCTCCGAAACTAAAATTTTGAAAAAAATGGAGATAATAGATCTTTACCTAAAGATTACAGGAAAACCTATTAGAAGTCTGTAGTGTTAAAATAACATGTTAAAAAAATTAAATTCGTTCGGAAACCTTTGCACGCGAGTCCGACTCGCAATTGGCCAGTTTTTTCATTAATACTCCGCTCCTATTGGTCGTAGAGTGATGTTATGGCCTTCCTCGATAAATGGGTATCCAACACTAAAATATTTTTTCAGTTCGAACCAGTAGTTCCTGAGATTAGCGCGTTCAACCAAACAAAAACTCTTCAGCTTCATAATATTAGTTTAGATGACCAATGGCACCAACAGGCACCACGAATCAGTCGACATTCCCAAGGTGCATTTCAAGTATTTGCACTTTTTTTTTTTTACTATGTGTAGGCATACGTTTGACCACAATCTCACCTGATTTTAAGCGATGATGTGGTCGAAGATGGAGCACGTTTACCTAGAAGCAACCTATTCACTCTTGTCTTAAAGACTCCCAGGTTGTAGCTATCTGGAAACACAGACTCTGGCAGGGAATTCCACTCCTTAGCTGTACGCACTATGAATGTGTTCCCAAAACGTTTAGTGCGTGTGGGTGGGATGTCCACCATGTACCGGTGGCGCATCGCCGTTCGTCTTGTGGTCCGATGATGGAACGGGCTACTACGGCACTACACTATACTAATCCTCTCATATCCAAAAATAAAACCTAAAATTCAGACCGGAATTTTATCCTTATCACACAGCTGGCCTCAAGCCAATATCCTCGCCCTTGACTTGACGTTTTTTGTATGTTTGTCCGACTCAACTCTTATACAAAGATGTTTTAGTGCTTATTATCAACTAGACCATTTTTTTTGTAATTGATGATGTCATTTCTTAATAGGAATAAAGACAGGGTGTATCAGTATCGTTGTCTTAATGTGATGAGTTTTTGTGTCAGATATTTTATATTATGACTACACTAGCTACACTAACATTTTAAAGAAGAAAAGATGTTTTGTTTGTCTGAATTGAATAGGCTCCGAAAATACAGGACCGATTTAAAAAATTCTTATAGCATTGGATAGCTACATTATCAGGGAGTAACATAGGCTATATATTATCCCCGTACTCCCACGGGAACGGGAACTACGCGGGTGAAACCGCGTGACGTCCACTAGTTAAAATTAAAAGGGAAAGCTAGTACGTATGTCTGAAATCTTTCATGCACAGATACACTGAGCTAGATAATTCTAGAACTGTGATGATGATTACGACGAATATTGAAGAGTTGCTGAAGAGTTGTTTGTTTGAACGTGCTTATCTCAGGAACTACTGTAGTGCTATTCTGTAACAACATTTTCGTATCTCGATAGCGGAATCCGACGTGAGTTTCAAATTAAGATCTTTATGTTGTGTGCAATAAAGATCACTTTGTGAGTTTTGTCACTCAGTTGAAGCTCGATATCGAAATAGTTATTTAGAGAGTAGACTAGCTGGCCACAGAACACGCTACGACGAAAAGGAGCGCAGCATTAATGAAAAATGTGAGGTAGACCATTTTGCGCGGGTCAGCTAGTGCTCTACTAAATGGACAAGACACCGCAACTGCAATGGGGAATGCCAAATTGACACTCCACATCTAAATTCTTTCATGACTACCATCTCACTTTTTTTTTAATTTTTCAGACAGTTAAACAGACTTCGAAATTTCCTAACCATTATTGTTCGCATTTTCTGCCTTTTATCCAAGTATAGGTATTTGTAGCCCAATTCTTTTCATCCAAATACATAGTTTTAAAATGGTGTCTCAATTTCCGTGACCGTATTCGTGTAAGTAAAAGAGTAATCAATCATCTTATGTGGACAACTTAATAGTGACATGTGGCTATAGCTTTATGAGCATTTAATCTAATAACTGAAGTCTCGTTCTAAACAGGCGTCATCGGTGTTTATAGACTACTTTTAAAACTTAAGGCTGCTCTCTCGAGAGATGCTTAAAAACAGCGTGCAGATGAAGCAACTTTTCGTCGGCATTTACTGAGAAATTACATCTGAAAAAAAATAGGTAGTAATCTACATGATATGATACGTAATTTGGTTTAGCCAGAATTTATATATCGGTATCACATAATGGGAATAAAAATCACCTCCAAAATCTTTGAGATAAAACCATTTTACTCCTTAATTTTTTAACAAAAGTTAAAAAAAAAATATCTACTGCTTTGCAATACAAACGAAAATAATTTGGTTTTGTTACTTTTTTAAAATATGTGTTAGTTTTTTTTTACAATAAATTAAAAATGCGGGTAGCGGAGTGGCGCGTAGAGGAGTAGTTAGCTCCGATTATATGCACAAGGTCATTAGCATGTATACAAGCCTTAAACGTAGAGAGTATCAATGGTCTTTTTGAGAGAACATTAGTGGCGCCCAGTCCAAATGACATTGTATTATGCTGCCACTTCACTTGACGTATTTGGCCAAATATTCGCATCAGTTGTTCTATACAAAATATACCTTAAGCTAATAGAAACAAGGTTAATTTTTTATTGCACAAGTGATGAGAATATTTGTCCAAATACGCCAAGTGAAGTGCCAGCATTAGCGACAACGCCTGTCGTAAAGTGCAAAATGTATTTGATTGACATGCGCTAGCGATAAAACGTGGTCAATCTTATTTTGGAGTTTGACACAATCTTTACGCTGATAGAATTCCTGACTTTGAATAGAGCTCAGCGGGTCTAAAAAGCCCACTTTAGCAGAATCAGAAAGCACATCACACTACCCGTCACTGTCAAATTTTCCCAATCAACCTTGAACCTAATGCGTGAGCTATAAAGATGAAAATTAAATTTGACAGATTGTTGTGTGATTAATATTATGATTCTCCTAAAGTGGCCTTTTTAGCCTCCAAGGTCTTAATGAAAATAGGACAGTTGTACTTGGTAACACAAGTTGTAAAGTAAGTATTTACTTGAATTGTAATACAATAATTATACCTTATTACCTTGGCGTACGGACTACTTGAGGAAACAATACCTTGTTCTACTTTTCCTGTAGTCGCGTGGCTGCCAGATGTTTTACAATAATCTACGAATGCCTAAATAATATTCATATATCTAAGTACATTAAATATCCCATAATTATAAAGACATCATATCAATACTTATTTGATTCCATAAAAGGTTTTATAACTCAATTCCGCATTGTATCTAAGTTTCCCAAACTAAAAGAAACCAAGATATGAATAAATTTATGGATACGTTCGAAAAACTTATGATATCTTCGCATAGATTTCCTTTTAGAGACAACATTCATAATCGTACATGATCTAATGCCTAAAACACGCCCATTCAATATTAGTGTGAGAAAAAACATGTCTGTGGAACGATTTGCATATTCTGATGCATGGTTTTGTTATTGTTATAGGGTTCCGCAGCTTAGAAAATAATTGCTTCATGTTTGCCTGTAGATACTCTTATTTGGACTTAAAATTGTACTAAAAAGACCATAGCTATCCGAACCAGGATAATCTTCTGCGTAATCAATTTTTTTAAATTCATTATTTCAATGACAGACAACGCCCAGCCTAAACGTAGAACCATATTATTATTTTACAAGAGTTTATTAAACTAAGGAAGAATTTTTTAAACTTCGTCCCCCAAATGGATAAAGTTAGGGATGAAACTTTGTATGATATGACGTAACTTTCAGGCTTGTAATTTTGAGAAATGGCTAGATAGACAGTCAAATGTTACAGACAAATAAATATACCGTTAGTAGTATTTACGACTTCATTTTATAACAGGTATTTAATGAAATCGTACGGAACCCTACTTAATGCGTAGGCAGGTTCTAAAATATAAATAGGTACTGTAATAGATTTTTATTGTCATACATACACATTGGGTGTTCCAGCCATAAAATGTGTGAAAATATAGTTCCGTTCTAAGAAATTAATTCTACTATAAGTTTTATATTGGCTATTGTTTGGGTTAATGTTTATTCATTTTATGTAATATGTAGTTATATGAAACCACATCGAAATTGTTAATAGGACATAGTTTGGGGTTTTGGCGATTAGATCATTTGGCAAGGACATTGACCGAAATAATTGTCATTGAACTTTCTATGTGGAATTGTTATTATTCTACAAATAACAATTCCACATAACAGTTTAATTTTATGAACGCTTTAGTGCATCAGTGAGGTGTTAACTGCTTTTGTTAATCTAGAAGTGGGGCACAAATGAAAAAAATGGTGATCTTACTACCAACAAAAAAATACTTAGCTCAGTCGAAGAGAAAGACTAGGGCCACCCAAAAAAATGGGAAACACGGTCTGGAAGGAATGGAAGACACTTGTATCTTACGTAACAAAATAAAAAATGGTTCCATTTATTTCAGGACTAACAAAGTACTAAAGATCTATGTATAATATAAAATAGACCTATCTTGCTCATTCTAATGTTTGGTCCAACCCGTCACTAGTTGTCCTCCCCCAGCGACGCCCTATGCCGAGGTTCCTACTCAACAGACCACTGTTGCGTAGGAACCGCGGCTTAGGGCGTCTCAGGGCACCAGCCCTGAGCGTATAGTTATAAGTTTTGTGTAGTCCAGACTGAAGCTTTATTTTTTCATAAGGAAAGTCCGGCTAATCAGACCTCAACCTCATAGGTTTTTTTTTGTTTTCGGGAGAAACCTTTAAAAGGCGCTTGGACTTTTGGGGAAAAAGCCAGAGCGTGTGGGATTTTTGCCTTGACACTAAAACCACCCCATTGATCACCATCAGCACATGGAACCCCGGTAAGTACCTCTTAAAATACAACTCTGGAACCCCCTCTATGCAGCGCCTGTTAGGGCCCGGCGCATAGGTTGACTTACGAGCAGCCATTCATAAAAAATGTCGACCTCTAAACACCATGACGTAACAAAGCAAGCCCTACACCAATAAACCTACAACATTGTACCTAATCAAGTAATCACCAACAGCACACAGAACCTAAACCCTACAAACGTACGCAATAAAGATCATTATCATCTATACATAGATGCGTACAGATAAAGACATTAGCATTCTAACCTCGTTGTAGCAGACAATGGATTCATTCATAAAATCTTAGAATTTGTGTCGTAAGCTATTGCGCGGTTTATGGGCAATTTTCTGTGTTGTGCGTGCTCGAATTTGGATGACAAGGTCTTATTGTTTAGATTTTAGATGACATGAGCTATAAATAAGCATACAGATTAAGTATTTTGGAAGCATCACAAAAACTGAGAAATATTGAAAAGTGGTCAAAAGAGTCAAAGGTCAATTTCGAGAGAAAAAATAATCACATACACCAGAACTACGTTTTGATACAAATTAGACCAATTTGGAAGTACATTCTTTCAAATAAAATAAGAATCCCCATATCAATTTATAAATGACATTGTTCTAATGTAACATACATAAAAAAGAACCGAATTAAGAGTCACATCAATGTTAAAAGTAGGTTAAAAACACAACATTTAAAATATCCCATCAAAATAACACACAGTATTATGCCTCATCTACCTAACAACAAACAATTTCATCGACATTGACACAGCAACACCACTCTCTCATTATGCACATTCTATGCGCACGCGCATGCAGTACCAACGACCCGTGACTCAGAACCGCTTCCGAGCTCCGATAGACTGATTGGCACTTGGCACGTTGAATAAGTGCAGTTTATGTTGAAGAGGAATTGAGGATGATTCGCTTACCATCAGGTGAGATTGTGGTCAAACGTATGCCTATATATAGTAAAAAAAAATAAAAAAAATAAGTGCAGTTTATGTTGAAGAGGAATTGAGGATTTTTGTAGTATCGTACTACATCTAACACCAATTTCATCTACTTTGACAGATCAACACCAGTGTAATTATGTGCGCGCGTATGCAGTACCAACGATCCGTAACTCAGTACCGCTTCCGAACTTTGATAGACTGTTTGGCACTTGGCACGTTGAATAAGTGCAGTTTATGTTGAAGAGGAATTGAGGATGATTCGCTTACCATCAGGTGAGATTGTGGTCAAACGTATGCCTATATATAGTAAAAAAAAATAAAAAAAATAAGTGCAGTTTATGTTGAAGAGGAATTGAGGATGTTTGTAGTATCGTACTACATCTAACACCAATTTCATCTACTTTGACAGATCAACACCAGCGTAATTATGTGCGCGCGTATGCAGTACCAATGATTGTTTGGCACTTGGCACGTTGAATAAGTGCAGTTTATGTTGAAAAGGAATTAAGGATGTTTGTAGTGCATGTGACTTTTGACCCGCACTCAGTAGTCGCGCTTTACGTACGGAGGTTAAGCACAAGGAACATTTTTACAACTGCAAGAATGTACCATTATATAACTGGTAATACCTGGCACTAATAGCCCTCTCATTTTAACTTAACAAAACAATAACCAAACACGACCTCGTGAATAGCCTGAGACCTTTAAACACCCCAATTACCTCTGCTTATGGACGTAATATCCTCGCGGTTTAACAAGACATTGTGGTTGGTAGCAGCGGAAGCCATCTTGAAACTCATTTACCCCTCATGAGAGCATGTTAAGACATACAGGATATTATGGTAAATCATAGTCTTTGAGGTTTAAAGGCCACATTAGCAGAATCAGAAAACACATCAAGCTACCCGAACCTGTCAAATTTTCCCAATCAACTTTAAACCTAATGCTTTAGCGATAAAGATGAAAATGAACTTTGACAGATTGTTGTATGATTCATATTATGATCCTAATTATGATTCTACTTATAGTGGACTTTTTAGACCCGCTGGTTTGGAGAGCGTGTAAAAGGGGATTGTGACAACTCGATGAGTTAGTAAAAGGACAAAAACAAATTACCCTCACTAACTTCTGTCCAGATTTATTGAGGAGCATAAAGCTAGAGACAAACTGGTCCCACGTACGCAACGTATGCAACGCATTATGATATCTGGACTTAATTTTATATGAAAAACTATGCAGTAGAAACACCCTTATCGTGTGCAACGCAACATGCGATACGATACAAAAGCGTTGCATACGTTGCGTACGTAGGACCAGTGTTTTTCTCGCTTTGCTTGTTTGTTGACAGCTGGCTTAGTACACAATTTATATATAAAAGTAGAGATTGGTATGGTTGCTGTTGGTGACCAGCTAGTCTATTCTGTAAGTAACCATTTCGATATCGAGCTTCACCTGAGTGACAAAGGTTACAAAGTGAACTTTATCACACACAATATAAAGGTCTTATGTTTATACTCACCTCGAATCTCGCTTTCGAGACTCGAAAATGTTGTTACAGAATAGCACTACAGTATTGCTATTGGTTGTATTATGTTGCTTGGTACCATTATTGGTAGAAAAAAGTTTCCGAAAGGTGGCGAGGTGATTTGGACGAGTACAATGAGGACTGGTTCAAGACGGCGCGTGTGGGACTAGGACGACTAGTCAAAAATATAGTTCTTAAAAATGTCATAGACTAGAATTGACCAGCCTTGCTCAGAATTCAAAGCCTCATTTTGGATGACATGAATTTTGGCAGGCCATAAAAATACCGTGAGAAAAAAACATTATTGCTATTGCTTGTATTAGTTATTGGTCTGTAGAATCAAAGTGTTAACCTAAAAAAATATTACTCATATCCCTCGGAACTTAGCCCATACACTCAAACACATGGATTCAAATTCATCACAACATTGCAATGTAAATAAGTGATGACGTAACTTCGTTCAATAAACTCCACCATTTGTTTGTTCTAACCGCAAAGGATGCGCCATACTAGGCATGAATTACCAACTCATTGAGGATTTATGGTAAGCCTAGATAATTAATTAATGTCCTCTATATGAATCAGCATCTATTTACATTGATATATATCAGGGTTTAAAATAAGGATTAACTATTTCACAGGTATTAAAAGAATGAACTCGATAGGAAAACACTCGGCCCGGGTTTGACCTGAAATCCAGCGCTTAGAAACTTTTAGGCCTACGCATAATGCACATGCTTAAATTTTCGTTACGGTATAGTTTTGTGTATATATTACAGTACACACGATTAACATTGGCTAATTTGGAAATAAGCAATCCTAAGTACCAGATCTTTCTCCCAAATTATAGATTTGAAAGTAATCAGACTAATTTAACTCCGCTGTGAAATTCGTTTCCATGATCAACATCTAACTTACACACTCAATACGCGACGGGAAATGTCAGCCATCGATTGACTAACACGACTTTGGCTGGAGATCCTAAGTCTCCTAAGATCTTTGTCTCCAATGTACCACCTCCCAGATTATGGGACAGCCAAATTTATCGCCTAACAATAGCTGTTCAAAAAAGTACCGTAAAATGTTATCATTACAGATCAAAATAGCTAAGTAAGTTACCTCCTTGGTCCACGGGCCTTTGACTAGTTCAGGGTTGACGACTTTGCACCACCGCTGTTGGCACTGGACGTCGGATCGGTCGGAGAACTCGGCCGATATCAGGTCCCAGTTCTCGTTGTACATCTTAACGTATGCTTTCAGCCTTTTGTCCTGGAAAAACGTAGTTGGGGGTAAGTAAGATAGTTAAGGTTAGTAAAGAGGGGTAAGTATGAACATTTTTAGAGCTAAAATGATGTTTCAAGCATCACCGGTTGAAGCTGTACAATCATTTTAGCTGTAAAAATGTTCATATGCTTAAAGGTTTTAGCAATGGGTTGTAACATCCATATCTATACTTAATATCTAAAGCTGAAGAGTTTGTTTCTTTGTTTGCTTGAACGCGCTAATCTCAGGAACTACTAGTCCAATTTGAAAAAAAAGTCAGTGTAAGATAGCCCATTTATCGAGAAAGGCTATAGACTATATATCATCACGCTAAGACCAATAGGAGCGGAGCAGTAATGAAAATTGTGACGCAGACGAAGAAGCGCGGGTCATCTAGTGTTTTGATAAAGTAACACGCAGCAAAATGGTGACCCACTAATCTAGATTCTGACCCTTACTAATATTATAAATGTGAAAGTAACTCTGTCTGTCTGTCTGTCGCGCTTTCACGCCTAAACTACTGAACCGATTTAAATAAAATTTTGTACACAGATAGTCTAGAGCCTGAGAAAGGACATAGGCTACTTTTTATCACGGGAGTATGTTCCCTAGGAACCACGCGGGCGAAGCCGCTGACAGAAGCTAGTGATCTTTAAAGTAAGCGCCGGTGGTCCCGGCCGCCAGATGGCACTAGGGTGTTAGACCTTACGGCTGTGGGCGATAAGAAGAAGAAGCGCCATAGAAGCTACTGGTCGATTCTGTAAACTCACCGTGAATACACACAACTTAGGTGAACTGGATTATCAGCAGTACGATTCTGTAAACCTCTCACCGTGTCGTGTAAGCACAGGTGAAGTGACCTGTCAATCTACACAAACAAGACGGAATGACAGTTCATTTCATGCTTACTTTACCTAAGTTTGGCATGCGTTAACAGTTGACAGAATAGAACGGATGTACATGGCTGTCATTACAAGGCATGGCTACAATTCTAGATTTATCCTCTCACCTCCTCCTTCGTCCACCGTCCCCTATTAATATTCTTCCTCGGCCCAGAGCTTTTGGTTGCAGCCGGGACATCTTCGTAGGCCGCCGCCGAGTCCTCTGAGTATTCACTCGTCTCCGAATCATAGCCGCTACGTCTGTTGATAAGGAGAAATAAAGCTTAGTATAAGTGGAGTTAGGATTATAATTGACTGGCAGTTTTGGGGAGATTTTTGGTTGCAGGTAGAGAAAATGTGCGTTAAACAAGTCAAGTTAGGGTTCTTATTAGATTGGCAGTTTTAAGTGAGTCTATATTGGTTTCTTGGTCAAGAGAAATTGGACTTTAATCTAATGTAAAATTAGAATTATTTTTTATTGGCGGTTTGGAGAACATTATTGATTTGTCAGAATAAACACTCGTCTTAGGTATTGTTTATAGGGGTAATTAATAGCACATTAAGACCCTCGTGTATCACTGAGTGATTCTGTGTTGGTGTTATGTTTTTAGGGAAGATTCTTGTGTTTCTCGTAGACAAGTTTTATGTTTTAGTCGAGAAGTTAATAAATGTTTTGAGACTATTCATGAAGATTAATTTGACGATTAGTCAACGCACACTATTTAATGATATCGATGAATAGGCAAAACTATCTAATAAGTGAGACAGGAGATGGTACCCAGGTTATAATGGCTGAGAGGAACTGAGAAATACCAACAACTGGCCTACTATGACGTATTGAAACGATCGTGTATAAGGTGTGGGAAGGAGACAGAGTTATACAAGACGCATAACACTATCCCTTTTCCTCAGCTTAATCTTGATCGCATTGGCACGTCATAGTAGGGCCCAAGTTTTTGTGCAGAAACTTTTAAGTTTTAAAATCGCATTTTGGTAGGCACCTACTTACTTTATGAATTGAATACCCAAACAAGTGCGAGTCAGACTCGCACACTAAGGGTTCCGTACCATAAACCCTTATTTATATTATTTGTTGTTATAGCGGCAATAGAAATACACAATCTGTGAAAATTTCAACTTTCGACCTATTACGGTTCTTGAGATACAGCCCGCTGACAGACAGACGAACGGACGGACGGACAGCGGAGGCTTAGTAATAGGGTTCCGTTGGTTACCCTAAAAAAACACGTCTCTTGTAAGGGAGGCCCCTTAAATATTTAATTTCATTTATTTTTAGGGTTCCGAAAAAAAAAGGAACCCTTATAGGATTACTCGGGTGTCTGTCTGTCCGTCTGTCACAGCCAGTTTTCTCCGGATCCACTGGACCGATTCTGTTGAAATTTGGTAGACATATGGACTTCTATGACCCAAACACGGACGCGTTACGTAAATTATTAAATTTTTAGTATGGGGGTCACTTTTGGGGGTCAAACTAGAAAATTAAAAAAAAAAGTTTTTTGAACAATATCGTGTGACATATCTAATGAAAGGACTTACTGTCAGGGTCTTAATTATATTTTTTTCATGCTTTTCATGCGAGTCCGACTCGCACTTGGCCAGTTTTTTTATTATTTGTTTCAATTTCAATAACATAAAATAATATGAAAATTTCAACGGTCTACCTATTACGGTTCTTGACGGACGGGGGAGGCTTAGTCATAGGGTTCCTTTGGTTACCCTTCGGTTATGGAACCCCAAAAAGGGCTCATTTATTTCAAAATACGAGAAAGTAACAATATCGTAGGTACTCCACCACGCTGCTTAAACTATTCATATCTCAAGACTAAGCTTAATAATCTCTCCATTCCTTCGTGTTCGTTTACAGAAGGATGTCCTTGTTTACCTTCCACCTTGCTTAGGCACACACGAGTACCGTTGTGTACTAACATGGGAGGGGGAGGATGGAGGTACTTGGTTTTAAATGTGTTTACTGTTAAGGTCTTAGAGAGAGTAAGAAGTATTTTAAATTAGCTGAAGTCTTTCCCAGCTAGAACAAACAAGGAAACTAAACCCTTATCAAAAAAAAAATCAGCATTTCAAGTTTAAAACAAGACGTAGTTTTAAAAATGCCGATTTACTTCTGTAGAATTCTAGACACACTAGACACTGTAATAAGAAGTCATCTCGGAATCTATATTTATTTATTTAAACTTTATGTAGCTTCTGTCAGCGGCTTCGCCCGCGTGGCCCCTAGGGAACATACTTCCGGGATAAAAGTAGCCTATGTCCTTTCTCGGGCTCTAGACTATCTGTGTACCAAATTACATTTAAATCGGTTCTGTAGTTTTGGCGTGAAAGCAGACGCGACAGACAGAGACAGACCGACAGAGTTACTTTCGCATTTATAATATTAGTCAAGATTGTGGTACATGGGCGCACTTAATGCAACAAGGCATTCTCTACCAATCAACCTTTGGGTTAAAATGACTACACTGTGGTAGGTGTACAACTAATAAATAAAATTTAAAGTAGAATTTTGTTTCGGAAAGAATATACAAATAAAAAAGATAAATATGTTAAAAAAGAAAAACCAGAAGAAGAACAAGATCTATATTGATAAAAAGCTGGAGTTTGTATGTTTGGCTAAACGCGCTAATCTGAAGAACTACTGGTTCGAATTGAAAAAATATTTTAATGTTTGATAGCACATGTATCTCTCAAGTAAATTTTACGTTACGTACGGCACAATTATTAGTTACAGGTTGATCAACAAATGAACGTAATTAGCACCGTCGGCGTTCGTTGATTTGGAAAGCTCTTCCGAATTTAATGTGCTTGTTGTACCTACCACCTAATCAGGGGGGTTACTCTCTAAGCCCGAAGACCGTAGTTTTGGCCTTATTTGCGGACATTTTCTACAAAAAACAAAAAAAAAAAAAACAATTTATTTTCTATACATGACAACAATATTTGAAAGTAACTGTCAAATCGTGTTTTGATTAATTCTTAGTTCGGGTTTGGGACTAATCGTAAGTCCGTAAGTGACACGGAGTTGAAAACGCCCGCAACTAAGACCGAAACTACGGACTTTGGGCTTAGAGAGTAGCACCCCAGGTACATTTGTAAAAGCATTCTAAGGGTTTCAAATTCTGCCAGTCGGTTCAGCGTGCACTCTGCAATAGAACGTTGGCACCTCTGGCACGCACACTCACATCATCTGATTCATTCATCTGAAGACGGCATATTCTCCATAATGATGCCATTCTTGTACAAATACAGCAATTAGTTGCATCACAAATAGTAAGCTTTAACCTCCATTTGTAACTATAACATATCGAAGTGAAGGCTTGGGTGAAGTGATCACGAAGTGAGCTGTCAATCCAAGTAATCAAGATGGAATGACAGCTCACTTCGTGATCACTTCACCCGAGGTTTCACTTCGACATGTTTACAGAATCGACCGGCTGATTAGCGGGTTCTTGATTAAAATTCTCTTTAGAAGGAAGAAATAATGTATTATTTACTTTAAACTGATAAATAAGAAATTAATTGAAGAATAAGCCGTAAAAAGATACAACCAAAAATCCCAAAATTAAAACAAATTAATAAAACCAAGTCACGTCCAAAATGACTACATAAAGACATTTATCAAAAAATAAAGAATGCCAAAATATTTTATGCAGTTCACGGCAGCGCTGCTTACAAAGGTAAACTGTCAACAATATGTCAAACTCTATACGTTTATATTTAGTTACATATTTCGCCGCCTAACCACATTATGTTGGTAACACAGATCCTGTTTTATCCTCTGTCTAAATATTACATTTGGATTACGTAATCTACCGATATGTCCCGGGGCCTCGTTTGGGCAAAGCACATGATATTACAAGCTGTGTGAACATTTTGCTGGATTATAAAACTAGAGTAGATAATTATTGCGTTTTTAATTGTCTATGAAACAATAACGAGTCTGGAAGATAGTGTTTAGAAAAATTGTAAAAACATGATGTTTAAACGGGTAATTTTTGAAAAAGAAAGGTTGAAAAAGTATGAATATGAAAAGACAAACAAAATGTGAAACTATGAATAAGCATTTAATGAGAATTAAACCATCAGTAAAAATTGATACAACATTGATTGCCGAGTTGATGACCTAACCACAAGCACAAAAACAAACATTATCCTCCTTCTGGTGCAGTCGGGTAAAAATGTTTTGTCTATGGAATGATTTTGAAACTTATTTTTGTGTTAAACGTATGCACCTGATTTTACCTGTACCGCTGTTAATCTGGGGTTTTACCGGGAGCAAGAAAAATTAAACAAAAGAATTAGGAAATTTTGTGGAGACCTCTAATGGAACTAGATTACTTGCATAAATCATGGCTAAATAGAGATGCATAAGAAAAAAAACAAAGCATACAAGTGCCAAAAATAAATGTGATGTTACGCGACATTTTATTAATTAAACGTATGTTATCTATCAGACCATGTACCGAGCAATTTTTAATGTGTGTTAAAAAATATTATTATAGTATATTTTGGTTACGATAAAAGGATTGTTGAGACGAAAATGTAAACATACCAGTTCATTCTGTGTGGTCTTATTTGGGATTGCATTTCAAAACATTATTTTGTAGACGGGATAAGACGAAAAACTACTCATTTACTTATTTCTTTGAAGGTGGGTAGTCCGGTTTTTTCTCAGTATCGTAGGAAAAAGCCATTTTATTATCAATAATTTTGAGGTGTTGCTTTATAAGCAGATATTGTTTCCTAAAGTAACATTGTAAGTTTCAAGAAAAATAAAAAATAAAAACTTGAATTTGCACTTGTTTCATGTCACATCGAGGATATCAGACAGTCAGACAATAAATTATTAAAGGTATAAACTTTTTACGGATATCATTTAAAAGAACAGAAATGTATTTGCCACCCAGGAGAGTGAATATAGAATGATATACGTATAAAACATGTTGCAACTTTTTTGTCGACACCACAATGCTGCTAGGTTAACAATTACTCGTATCGATCTTCTCACTGTTCGCATTATTCGTCGCGGGCTTACTTTTGACAAAAAATACGTTGGCGCCAGAATCCCCCGTAGACACACAACAAAATTCGAAGAAGTAACCAGCCCTTCGAATTTCGATTCTAAAAGAACTGAACTTTATACCAGAAGCAATAAAATCTATAATCGAATAGCGTAGGCAGTTCAATTTCATCCAAGAACGAGTATCGTGTAGCTATAGAAGAATAACCTATGTTGAGACAGCTAATAATTCTTGAATTGTTTCGGCGAGGTAAAAACCTGCGTTATTTATGCAAACAGTGCTCACATCAGCTGATATAGACCAGTTTATGGTCTTAGGTATCTCATTTTTTGTAAATAACATGGATGGAATAAGGAAACCGGGGCAATGCGAACTTAAGGCACTTATTTTAAAGAATTTTATAAAGTCATCCATCTTGATCTTGAAACTCGTCTTTGGTGATATATTTTTATTGATTTCGTTTTTTGTGTCGCGCTCGTGCTATGGTTGGAAAGAAAAAGTGGAATCTTGAGACTCGCCTTGATCTTACTTCTTTCGTATAAGGAATATTGAGATAAAACACAATGTTCATGGGTACACTTCACACTTAATATGAAATCTTCCTTTGTAGATAGATACATTGAAATTCCACAGATCATCATTAATTAAAAATCTTCTCACGTAGATTTACACCTCAAAAAAAACACAAAGTTGTAAAACCAAAAACCTTACTCACACATTTATCATCACGGCGAATTATGAAAAAGACCTCCGTCATCCAAAACCCCATTATTCACTCAGAAACATCACCACACAGTTCAAAAACATAATAAATTTTACAAAACACCATACATTTTAAGGTTATATGCCCCAAAATTCCCGCCAAAACGCACCAACTTACATTTCGGGAACCCCACTCACGCGCATCGAATGCCGAAACAAGACTGCCTAAGAAAAATTGTATTCGTACATGTTCCCACACACACCATGAATATTCACTAACACACCCACATGGATCGCATACGCAGCCCGTAATAAGGGTGTGGGGAACAACAAAAACTCTGTAAGGGACGCGGCAATTCCGATGAACGAGACAGAGAATACGAGAAATAATGATAAAGAAAAGGATGGAAAATCAGGTATAGAAATCATTACCCCGCAGTGGGAATGTGACGCAACAGAGCCAAAGGTAAGCAGGTGTACGCTGGTAATAGAAAGGTACAAAGAAAAATTTATCTTTTTTATAGGATAGGTCAGCGTAGTCGCCATAAAGAAAAATAATCACATGGTATTAAAATTCCCAAAGGAAAGGAAACAGGGTGATATTTCAAAGCCTTAGGCAATAAAGCAAATATATTACAACATTCATGGTGCATTAAGTGCTTCGTAACCTTTAAATTAAATGAAAGTCATTTCTTCCTTGCTTCACATGGTTTACATCGACGATCCTGTGTAAAATACGAGATGTGAGCTTCCCAGATCCCAGGTAACAAATGACTGATATTGGACCAAAGGTAAACTAGCCATTCAAAAGATTCCAGCTTTTCGTCTGCCAAAACCATAGTCAAGATAAAAACCTCATAAACCAAAATGAAATGAAACATAAAATAGAAAGAATTTCGCCAACCCAACATACCGATGTTGCACAAATTCGGGAAATCGGGACACTCAAAGCAAACCACATGTTTTGGACGAACGGCACTTTCGATTGCAACAAAAAACTTTCAAACAAGAGGGTAGAAACGTGTGCCGGATGCTAAACTAATTTTGGATAACGGGGACTCCGTTTTTGCAGGGATGGGTGTTGCGAATGTCGAACGTGATGGTTTTGGTGCAACGGCAGTTATCTTCAACTTATTTTACTTTGTTGAGGAATGCGATTTTGAAACGAGTCTTGCCTCGAATATATTTATTTCCGAGAAACGTCCCAATCGCAAAGCTTCTTCAAAACCAATACTTATATCTCATACTAGGCACAACTTTTTACGAGCGAATGAGGAAGAGATTCAACTACATATACGCAAATCCTAAGGAAAGTCATATCCTATTGGATAATATATCCGAGAATTTAATCGGAAAGGATATTGCAAACCATTAAATTTACATCATTCAAATCGATAGTTACCGAATTGTTTTCACATTTCCATTGACTCCAATCGTTTCCGACAAGCTTTGTCAATTACTCGTAAACTGTTTGATCAGACGTCTGGTATTCTGTCCAAATATTAGTTTAAATTAATAGGCGCTATCAACATTACTTCCGCAGCCATACAATGATAAGAATACTGTGAATGCGCTATGTGATCATATTTAATGTAAGGGCAATGTCAGATACGAATTTATGTAATCAGATATATTTGATAAGGAAGACGTTTCACATTTGTATCGTGTTCCGGAATTGTTGAGTTTCGTTTTCGTTATCCATTCATCTAGAATTTGAGACCATTGATAACTTGGATAGAACTTGGTTCCTTACTTAACTGTCTTCATTAATTGAGCTGTGTGAGCTTCAACCTTTTATTAGCCTCTTTTCTTTGCAATTCCATTTCGATCAGTATCGACTGTATCTGTGTATGATCTGGTTTTTCGTTCAAATTGTCTACTTGGTTACTAGCTATTAACGTCCTTGTTTTCAAATTTAATTCACCCTGAAACATTTTCGATCGTCTAGTCCAGTCGAAAATGTCACATTATTTTGTTACATCGAAATTACTACGGATATACCGTAATTAAACGACAATAGACCCGCTATTGAGGGCAGTAATAATAATTATTAATAACTTCCACAATCTTAGATCCCTGTTTAATCACTTATGAGGCATAACTAATTTAAATGAGGAAGTGGTAGCCATTTTGTGTCGTCATTTCACCTGTCCAGTCGTGACCACCCCCTGATGTACATTTGATTTCACGAGCGATTATTTGGGGAAATGGAACAAAAAGGTACCTGCAACCTTGTTAAACTTAAATTATGTTCCTTACAGATTTCTATCGGAAGGTGCGTAGACCGTCCGTGAATCCGTAGCTTTTGAATTGGCTTGTGGTTTCTTTAGGGTTGTCGTAATTTCTTGCCTTTACAGTACTAATTGAGGTTCAAAGTAATTGGAAACATCTCCAATTTACGGTCTAGCTAGTTGGTTACCTGCATCTTCTACTACTATTTGTCTGAATTAAGAATTTCTAATGTCAAACAATTGTCATTCTTCAGCAAGATCAATGCAAAAGGTAGACATCATTGACTGATTTGAATACGAAACTTAGTTGCGATGAAAATACACGTTTCGGCGTACACGGTAATTAACCCGTCATTACAATCTACTCCGCCTCAATACATGTCTGCATCTATAATTTTGCACGCTCTCAAATTACCTACTTCTTTATTAAGACCACCCACTTCCATTGACGCAAACCTAGATTCCATTCATGACTACCAATTAACTACAAACCATTTCCTTTCATTCGAAACAAAAGCCTGGACATCGCCAATTTTAAAAGGGGAACAAGATATAAAAAATGTCAAGGGGTTCCCTAAGGAAGCGTCCTGTTAACTCACGCATCGCCCGTGTATCCTGTCTTCTGTCCCCTTGTGTGTCGTGTATGACCTGCTTATTAGCACATTCGGGACTCGGGCTTACTCAAAACATTCTTAGTACCCGTTAGAAATTTACAACTTCTTTACGTGGTCAGTGACTTTTATTTGGGAATAGTGCTTGCACGTGGCGCTGGTTTCTAAATGCACCGAAGTTTTTAGTGAGAAAATAGTACTGTTTTATCGTTCTGGTCCAGTTACATTTAATGGGCGAAAAGCAATATTGCCAATCGAATGCCAAAATTCGAAGTGGTAGTGAATTGCAGTGGCTTGTTTGGAAAACTGAACCGTTTGTGCACCCAAGTAGGCCGGTGCAAACAAAACTTAGCGAAATGGGGTTTCATAGACCCGTTGGATACTCAGTGCGAGTGTGGTGCCCCTGTTCAGAATATGAGCCACATGTTAGTGCCCCAAGTGCCCATACACCTGTACTTTGGAGGATTTAATGCTACCGATGCTGCTATTAACGTAGCCACCTACTGGGTCCAAACGATCTAGGGAGTTGTCCATCGATTCGAAAAGAAGAAGTTTCAAAGCAATGGTAATAATAATAATCAGAAGACTAATTATTTTCATTCAGGATCAGAGGATTTTCACAACAAGCAGCAATTCTATATAAACTAACTCAAGTAACAACAACAACAACTAAAATTGTATAGAAAGTTAGATAATTAGGACTAGTTCTATCTAGGCATACCCTATTCAGATTGTAAGAGTAAATAAATAAAATATAAGGTGCACGACAGACAAATAGAAACGATGGCAAAGCTTCATATAGACTGAACAAATGTTGCAGCTCATTCATAATTCATCCTGAATTACGAATGAGATTGCATCATAGGCTTTAAACAGACCCAAAGCCTTGGAATATCGATATCCTTAGTTGATATTATTATACACATTTAATAGATACTAAACACTTCCTCTACTTGGTAAGCGATCTAAACTTAAAGGAAGTTACGAAGAAAGTTGGTCAAGCAAAAGATATAACCACAGGGACCAAAAATATTGGTCTTTAAAAATAAATAAGTCGACGTAGGGGTCAAAATGAAACGCCACCGCACAGGAAATAACATACAAACATATGCAAATGATTCAATTATAACTTATCGGTAAGCTTTAAACATTTCATAATGTCGTCCATATAGGTCAAACGATAAGCATAAAGTTATATCGGGAACGTAATAATAAATGAAACCTAATCTGCTCTGATCTGGACATGAAAATGAATTAAACGTTTGTTTTTTTTTTATTAATTGCACATACAATAACTTACGACTGATGCAAGAAGGCGATAGTGTCAATAAAGCTATACGTTGAAGAATTTTTGCCGGAAACAAATACTAAAGTCGTAAAATCCTATGCTTTGGTTCTCTCATTTCCGCATTTTACGTCCAGCCTTTGAGGAAAAGGTTAAAGAGCTTTAAAGGAGTTCTCAGCTTCATATCAACCTGAAAGTGCATTCATATCTACCTATTTACTTCCCGTGGGAAGGAATGCACGATAAAGTTTGTAATCCTTTGTGGCGCCAAAAGTCTAGACATGTACTTATACATATATGTACTAAGGATGTTTTTTCAGGTCATTCATGTGATTGAATAAACATACATATATATTTTATAAACACAGGCGTAAAACTTACATATGTGACGACGTGCCGAATGGTCTAACTAAAGGACAAATACGAATATTTTAGTCAACGCTGCAGTGCAATGGAAGCAAGTTTAGAAATGTAGCCCATTGTAATGCACGTTGCTTACAAGCAAGACAAAACAAGGAAGTAATATGCAAGTCGTTTAAAGTAGGATACTTGAAGGTCTTTCAAAAATGAGGAGGGCTGATGCTTGGATGAAGTCTGCGAAAAGGTAAACAGGCTATGATGCGGAACGCGGAAAAAGCATGAAATTCAATTATCCATGTACACCTAATATAGCAACAGAGCAAGTCTGACGTATCGGGAACAAGAATTTAGATGTCAAAAACACCAAAAACAAGAGTACTCGTGTATCATTGCGTGTAGCAGCTATTAACTAAATTAGTAAATTAGTTTATTAATAGGAACACGTCACTCATCGTTGACAATACGAATCTTTTCATTTGCTAACGCGAGCATTAAAGCAATACCATCAATGGGAGAATCTGAAAACGCTAGTTCGCATATATCTCCTTCAATTCGCTTTCCCATGTCAATTAAAACATCAACAAAGATATTTTTTCCATATCAGATTTATATTCTAGTTCAGCTTCGTTTCTTCGAAGTACATCGGTTAGCATTACAAATGACATCTCTCCCACAATTAAGGCAAAGCTGTAAAGAGTCGAGTTTGCAGTAAAAATAATTAAGATAAACACTTGCTGGCTCTTATTACGCGTTGAATAAGATGCCTTGTTGACATGTGCATTGGTCGTGGAACGGTGAATGAATGAGTCATGTGCGACAATTTGTAGATAAAGTAAGGAATGTTTATTGAAGACGCAACGTGTGGTTACATTTTTTTAAATTCATAATGTATGCGAATGTGAATAACCCGTATTACTTGTTGATACATTTGTATAAAAAGCAAATGCATGCCAAAAATCTATGAAGACGACTTCAATAATGATCCATAGGATCGCCTACCAATCTCGTTTCAGTTAAATTTCCACCATGAGTCACCCTCGCAAAAGTCTTGCCACCCTAAGTTTAATTAAATTGCACGGCAACGAACTGCATAACATATGGTCCCACTAAGTTCATATCAAAATTCATATAGGTATTGCTTTTATTACATCCTTCAATATTACACAAGTTAGAAAAGCCCGCCTTATGAAACACAAGGACCATAAAAACTCCTTTAGAGAGACCTTTAAATCTCCATGTTGTTTTTGCTCAGCAATATGACACCGGAATCTGTGCCGATGAGAACTGAGAAAGTCGATTCGATGTGGTGGCCCACTGGGTAATTTAATACGGAGCAATCAAGAGGAATTAATATGTCGTCCTTAAGATTAATTGCGAAAAAACATGTGAAGCTTGACAATGTTTAAGAAAACCAGAGGCGATTTCAGAAGCTGAAGCGATGGTCCTGAACTTGATTTGTTACTACATTGCATGGAATGCCATAAGGATAAAAGTATGCAATCAAATGCAGTTTTGTGACATTTCTACCGCAAAAAGTGACGCATATATCGTATTCCGGAAATTCCTATTGACAGCAGTAAGCACAGATAGTTTCCAGTTTCATTGCCAAATCACGTTCTTATGTAAATTGGTGGAAGACATCACTTAAAGTATATTTCAGACAACATTCTTCAGACATCCTCATTTCAATTTCAGGTCATCTCATAACAATATTTATGTCCCAGACATTAAAATTAAGATCAAAGATTTATTCAAGTGCTCTTGCCATTGAACCACCATGTTAGTCAGACAAACGACCTGACCCAAATGAATGATTGCCTATTCAGTGGATGTTATTTTCTATTTAGAGTCATAGAAGAATAGATGGGACTTTTATTATTTAAACACCCCTTTGCGAAATTAATGCTACGTTCTCACACTGGCTGGATATAAATTGGTTTATCCGCCGGTTTATGAGAACGTGAAACTTGAGTTTTATTGCAAGTAAGCATGATGTAGTGACATGCGATTTTTACAATGTCCAATATCAAGTAAGTATGAAGTAGAAATCAGCATTTTAGAGCAAGATCCTACAAATCACAAAGGCATAATCGAAATTCCTGCGGAACAAGAGGGTTTTTATCATGGACTTGTCAAAAGCTCATGTGGTTGAAAGCATAGAAACTAAAACACATTTAGATAAAATTCTGGGAATGAATATTGGTGCAGACAGATCTAATTGATATGCTCTACATCCGTGTGGAAACTTATTGACATTGACCGACATACCCATCAAGATGGACACGAATACTCAATTTCGTTAAGATTTGAACAAGGAATCCTTTTGAAGATTTCCTGACCTAGCAGCTTCTATTGAACAGACACCAACCATCGCCTCTAATTTACCCACAGCTCTTTCTGATCTCACCCTTGAGAATCTATTTAATCTCCACACAATGCGCAGAACACCTGAACTAAGATAGATTCCCTTCTAAATCATAGGCAGGGGTTAAAAACAGGTTCTTAGCCTTTACAAAGTAGATAAATAGACATTAGATGAAAGGATGGCTCGCTGCGACTATACAATGGATCATAGACAAAGTTGAAGGGGATGTATGCGAAAAACAGAAACCCTTGTCTATTTTAATGTACTTTCTCACGCAATGGATAAAGGTCTTGCGTGGTCGTGCGCGATTCATCATAGTTATTGTATAAGTCCGCACCTATATCAGTCTTATCGTTGACAGTATATTCTTGTAATTAACTAGTGTTTCTTTAAATATATAAGTCTTAAAGGTTACTCCAAATTAGTGGATGTCCTTGCGGTTTCGCCTTCAAAAGGGACTTTTTTTTGCGCGGATTAGCGCCGTCGATTACAAATAAAATTTTGATAAGTCCCGCTACGGTATTACAACCAACGAAAACATCTTTTCCTTATACAAAATCTGGAAGCGACTTCCGACTTGCTAGTCAAATAGAGGGGGACTTTTTTCATACCTATCTTGATGTGTCAAAGGCAACAGCCGTACGGCCATATGCCGTGGATGACACATTTAAAACATATGTGAACTTTTTGCTGAACTCGTCCAGCATTTAGCGTCTGTTTGTCGATCGTCTCAATTTTATCAACAAATTGATAAGAATTAATTGCGTTAGACGTATGAGAACATGGAGATTCTTTGTCTTTATTTTTTTTCTTCTGAGATTTGTCTTCAGTAAATTATTGGACTGTAAAAAAGACTACAACGTTGGCGTTTAAACCGTGACCATCTGGAAAGATTTAAGACTGCAGAAACTAAAACCACTTAGAAAAATTTAAAAAGACAGCTCGCAATACCAAAGTAAATGCCTTAAATAATCTAAACAGGAAAATAACCGTAGCTAAAAAAACGAAGTAAACGGAGTACCATAATTAAATTCAGTTATACATAGATGACATTAGGAACCATACGAGGGGTGCGCACAAAAGGGCCAGCTGCTACCTTTGAAAACGATTAGCATCAGTACATGTTGCAACTTGTATGAAATTACTTGAGGCTTCTAATAGTCGATAGGATCTTTATATTGTTCAATGATACTTGGTCACTTTGGATTGAATTTCGTTCTCAGGACTACTGTTAAGGCGTTGAAGAAGATGCAAGTTAACTGAAGTTTATAGATCCGTTTGTGAATGGAAGAGATTAATAATGAAGCGACAATGCTGAGTTCGAATGGGTTGCAGGAATGTTAAGAACAGGTTGTACCTATGAAAAAAATAGAACTAAATGTGTCCTGTTATAAAGCTGCAACTTGTTTAATTAGCAAAGCATGGTTTTTGTTTTGCATTGCACAATCTTATGTAAGTGGAACTGTAATGGTGTAAGTAGGTAAATGTAACATTAAAATTGTTTCCTCCTTTTCCTTTTGGAAAAAACGCAATAATGTTATAAAATCAGAACTAACAAATGCCTACATTTGCAAATACTTCCACGGCAAAAATGAATTACCTCTTCATTCATCCAGAAAACCTATAGAATATTAAGTTAACAGTATGTTGGAATAACACTTTTCCTTTGACTTCGTGACCCTAGAAAAAAGAATCAGCTGCACAAAACGGTCAAAATTTTCGGCCTGCACTACGTATTGTTGAAAGCACAAAGGTTCAAGGGTGTTCACCTGGCCACCCCTAAGATAAATGTCTTAAGACAGTACAATGGTTCGCCCCCGCGTTGCCTAGCACATGGCCTGACATTTCTACCCCGACTTATATTTTTTTTCAACTTCCTCCCTTATTATATCGTCTTACAATAATTACGCACGCGCTCCTAAAGGTGTTTAGAGAAAGCGTTAATGAACTATTTCTTTATATGTATTTTTTTTATTAATATTGACCTTTTTTGTCGAGGACTTTTTGTGTAATGTCGCGTGCTTAGCAAATGTGCAGTTTTGTTAATGTTCTACATATTGTGCTTTGAAATCGGAAGTCAGAGTAAATATTGCGGGGGTAATATAGTTTTTTTGTACGTTTCCGATTTAAACGAAAAACTCGGTTCTGCTGCTTTAGGAAGCATATTCAATCTTATGGTGTCAGATGAAGTAAGGAATGTGAAATTAAATATTTATTGAATCTTTGCTTTGACAAGTTTGGTAGCTTCAAGAAACACATTACAGCATTACAGCCTTTTAGCAAAAGGCGATTTCACCGTAATTAAGTTTAGAAATACGCTAATCGCAGATATGAAACCTTTCGCTGCAGAGCCATAAAAATAAACGATGCATAAAAACGCAATAATACTAAAAGAACTTACAGAGAGCCTTAATGATTTCATTTCAGAGCGAAACGCGTCTGAACCTTCATATTTTCTGGTTATATCGACGAAAACATCACCAGTAACTTATTTTTATCGAATTATCGAACTGGTTGACTGTTTTCCATCTAAGGATCCACGAAGGACAGTTCAAAACAATTGACCATCTACATTACTTATTTATTATTTATTTTACTTGATTAATTATTATTATTGTAATCAAATTATAATTACTGTAATTCATATTTTCTGTCTGACATTGTTTTTTGTATTATTATTATATTTTATGGCTCTACATTACTACATTACTTATTTATTATTTATTTTACTTGATTAATTATTATTATTGTAATCAAATTATAAATTACTGTAATTCAAATTTTCTGTCTGACATTGTTTTTTGTATTATTATTATATTTTATGGCTATTGTGCAATGGGTCGAATTGCCTGAGTAAATAAATGAATTATTATTATTATATTACCATCTAAGATGAGTTACATTGTGAATCGATCATGATCTCCAGAGTTCTATTTCAAGACATCGTCACGGTTTCGACGAAGATGAGGCATGCAGTCTTATGATAGCGCAGATTGTAGTATGAATGCAATTTGAGCCAGTGGATTTTTTGCTGCGATACAGGATCCCTCTCACACAGTAGTGCTTGTAGAAATGTATGAAGGAGAAACGAAATGATTATGATTATGAGTACAGGAATAATGATGGGTTGGGTTTATTGACATTACAAATAATAACTGGCCTGGTATTCTACATGACTGAAAATGGTCTTAATTAACTCTGAAGCAAAAACCAAATTAAGCAGACCAAACTAAATTGCAGATCTCAAACTGTCTAAATTGGATTGGATTGAACACCGATATCTTTGAGATCGGACACGGGTGACTTCCCTTGTCTTGTACAAGCCGTGTGCCTGATGAGACTTCCCATCGGCAAATTAGGCAACTTCCATTTTGTATGGAATTTCGCCATATTTGCCGATGGGAAATCTTTAGGGGATAAAGTGTACCTTGGTTTTTAAAGATTTTGATGTGCAAAGAAGTTCCTCCTGGACCGAAGAGTTTAAGAATGTCATGTCTAAATGAGTGAGTTGAATTTAAGAAGATTATTTGTTAGATTCATTTGTTGTTTTAAGAACTTCCGTTCATACAATTTTTATCTTTCAACGCTGCTTATAGCGCCACGTTGGAGAATGCCACTTCATCAATTGCCTACCATATCATAAACAATAAGTCCGTGGCAACATATGAGAAACAGATTGTGCCCGGCCTCTGGAAGACCGTATTATTGTATGAGGTCATTGTTCCTAGCCGTGCCTCTAAATTGCCACAGTTTATTACATTATTGCGGAGTTATGGGCTACGAAAATGGAGGTTGATTTATTTCTGTTCTAGCTTCAGTGGCGCTTGTGGGTTGTTCATTTGCAGAAAGTCTTAAGGTAGTAAGTCCTTAAATTCTCGCTTTATCTTTAACTTTTTCGTCTTTGTTTCTAAGGAGTTGACAAGAAGTTAGATTAGTCTATTCGGACATTCAAAGTTAGAAGACGAATCTGTCATCAGTTGTTTTAAGAATCCCCAATTTAAATCTATATATACTTTCTTTGTAACTGAAGTGACCGGCGAGAGTGAAAACAGGTAGCTTGCCAATTAAAAAGTAAGGACGAGCTTCACAACTATAACAAGTTCCTTAGACCTGGATAGGATGACTGTCTTTGTGAGCAGAACTTTATATCATCACTTAAATGTAAATATTGTTCAACCTACTAAATACAATATTATAGACAAGTAATCTAAGAACCTCACTATTTAATTAGTTAACAAGGCTTCCAATAAAAGGAGCAAAAAAGTGTAAAAACTTATAAGAAATCGAAATGCAAGTCAACGACCGAGTAGTAGTGATGGGAATTACAATCAGTATTTTGATTCCATTCACGCGTGATTGGGTAATTCGATGCGGGAATTACCTCGAAAAATATCAAACCTCTTTGTTGGCTGCATTAAAAAGCATGAATTATGAATGCGGATCAATAGATGCAGATCCTTAGTTGAGAATAAGACTCGTTTTCATTATGAATATGCTTTCAAAACGCGGCCACCTTTAAGAAAATCAACCAAATCATAAGGCCAAATCTCGTTGCTCAAAATCCGGAACAAAAAACTTCCCTACAGAGAAAATGTCAACAGAACAAATCCAATGATAAATTATGAAAGATACCATCAATAGGCAAATTGTGATCGAAAAAAAAAAAACTTGTACAAAACCAGAATTAGTACAAGGTTGTTAATATATTCTGGTTCCCATGTCGCCACATCTTCGCAAACCATCAGAGCATGGCATGACCATAACTCACGAACAATATGGCGTTCACGCTCAACGATAACTAAACGATACCAGTACTACTTAATTAGGAATTAATAAATAAGCAATGAGAACGATTATATGGTGGTTGGGTTTAAGCATGATCTTAATCAAGGGCGTGGAAAAGAGAATTTTTATGGTCTTGATTTAAATCTGGATTCTATTAGGTACCTCTACAGTAGCCTACAGTATGATCACAATGGAAATCACTCTTCAGATTTCAAGTCAGATATATTTCTCAAGGGAAAATTAAGATTAAACTCCAGCTTAAGAATTGAGAAGTGATTTAAGCTCACAGCAAACATAAATTAAAAAGTAAAGAAAGTAAATGTGCGTAAGTCGTACCTTGAAGATCCAGAACCAGCCAAAGAACCTGTTTGGTGGTTTTGCCAAAAATTTACGGAATCATCAAAATTTGTTCACGTGTTTTCAAGAAAGATACTGAACTAACAAAGTAAGATTACTTATTCAAATGTTAGTAAAAACACTCATGAAGAGGAAGAGGATATTAAAGAAATACCCGAAAGAACCGGTCTAAAATGATGTCGGACTTAAATTTTAATATAAAATATTGTGTAACATGCCGGAGGATCCATAAAATCGATTCGATCGACATATGGTAGACGGAAATAAAGAATTGATAACTTTTTAAAAAACCCTCATACAAGATAATGGGAAACTAACAATACTTTCCATAAAACAGTGAAATTATCTAAAACATAGGGGCCCCTTGAGAATTGTTCCTATGGACTTAATACCCGCATTGGCAAGAAGTTTTTACTGTTTAAGTTTATAGTTGTGGTTTTAACAACTGCAAAAGTATTTAGGAGTGGGAGACAAGCCATAAAAGTGTAAGTACTTATCATTGCTAGTTTACTGCTCAGTAGAAAACATATTTTCTAAAGGTGCTTTCATTAATCCTTTAGTTTTGCAATAAATTAATGATATAGATAAAAACTTGGTAGCTGTAATAAATGTTACATATTTTTTAAGTACCCTCCTAATTGACGGCAATGTACAGCAGAATATATTAATGGGAAACCTGCTAAGGTAATAAGTCTTGAGAAGCTATAAGAAAATAGAGAAGACATTGCAGCATTTACGACAGAACATCTGCCAGGATTTAAAAATTTAATAAAACATAAAGGATGTTATAAAAACAGTGCTCTATTTTACTATAGATACAATCTTTTAAACAAACAGCAGCCTTTAACACAATTAAAGCACATTTAATATATGTAATATTTCCTGTAATACACTGATAAACATAAAACAGTGACGAATATCCTGGCTATAATTATACGATGGCAAAGGGCATTGAAGATATCAGAACTGAGAACGCATGCCATTTATACCTTCTGACTGACGCATGTCCAAAAACTCGTTCACGAATTTTATACTAAACAGGATTTCATTCTAAAAGAACATCAATAAGGAACTTTTTCGGCGTGTTTGCCTTTCACGGTTGAAGATTTTGAGACAAAAGCAAACTTTGACCAAAATAGGGGTACTTGATAAACATCGTCGCTCTTTACAAACGCCTACGAAGAAATTGTCTGACGCACCGTGGGGGTAGCAAAAACCTCATTTGAATAACCTCACGACGTTAAACATCTTCGGTGCATAAGTAATTCTGAACGCACCCGGCTCGAAGGCATAGCACGCGCCATCGCAGGCGCAGCTTATCGAAACACCTACGCATCGCTGGCATAAATCGATTCATTCATCCGTTGTGCACACAAACGGTGTTTTTGCTGAGCATGGCTTTGTCGGAATAGCGAATTCACATCAAAACTTTTTTGTATTTTTGGAGAGTAAATATTGTTTCCGCAAAAAATATGTGCAACAAGGACAAATCTGCCATTTTAATATCAAGCTTAGAATTAAATATAAAAGTGATTCTTACAGCTGGGATCGTAAAATTATTGAACCGTATATTTCAAGATTTCGAGGCTCATAAAATTTGGGGACTGTCAATAAATTTCGATCTCGTTCCGAGATTCCGGGATCTTTTCGCAATTCTTTTTAAAGGGACCTTGATGAACTTTGACACAAATACAAGACCGACCCATGTAACGTATTCATGGCCGAAAAAAATCGTACCTACTTGTCAGCCATTGCGAATCCGTCTCGCGGATAACAAAGAAAGGCTCGTACGAACTTTTGTTAAGACGGTCCCAAAAAAGAATAGCTCCCTCAATTTCTTGGTCCCCTCTAAAGTGTATACAATATTTCTTCTGACATCAAACCAGCTGGTCTATTCAATGTTTGTAACTAAAAAAAACACGGCTTGTCTCCACGTGGTCGGAAATTCGACTGGTTCTCCATAGATATTATTAAAAACTTGAATGGTGACTCAAACTTATTTTGACGCGACTATGGTAATAAATTATTCATCTTATGTGTTCCTTGTAGCAATTTATTGGTGTGTTATTACGTGAAAAAACGCCTTACTAAAATGTCAACTTGGCAAGGCATCAGTAAAAACTTTAGTGTCATGTTTAATAAACTCGTAAAGAGTAAATATATTATGTGCTCTAGCATTAGGTGCAGTTGCAATCGTGTGAAAGTCAAGTCCTATACTCACCCCAATTACTTTGGTATTCATAGAAAAGCCACGTTAGATACGGCTGGACAGCTCACTTGTCGATACTTTATTGATATTGATTAAAAGAGGAATTTATAAACATGAGTCCAGCAATAAAGTTTTTGGAATTGGCCTAGGCAGGTTATTAAAAAACTGCTAAATTGGATATTCATTTGGATAAATTGATAGACCCAAATATACGCAAATTAAAATCAGAATTTCGCTTCAATTCTTACTTAAAGAAAGCAAAAACCAATTATAAGTACAATTAACAAAGTGTGTAGGTAGATACTATACAGGACTTTTATGAGAGCTTGTGCTGCTTTTAATTTCAATCTTATTTCAATTCTTTAGGCTCACTTTATCAAGCAGTCCACAGCTATTTCACAGTCCGTATCATTACTCATAAAGAAACATATCTACAGCAGGCAATAAAACAAAACAGAACACCCATAAAATTCAAACCACCCAGCCAGCACGCAAATAACGAAATACTTTTTAAAACTAAAAAACAGAAGTAAGTCCAAGCGCAAAGATCAAAAGTCGCAAGCGCATTTTATCGATAAGCGAGGGACATCACTTACTCGCACCTTGCTAGCCATCTGCCGCGATGCACGTGAGGCAATTAAGGCCATCGGCTTTGGGGGTGCCACCCTCGGTACAATGGTCGTTTACCTCAGTACAGAGGGGTTGCAACGTGGTCAATGCACCAAGTTCATTGTTTGATGTTTAGACTCCCACGGCAGACAAAAGAGGGCAAACGTGGTATGATTTGAGACCCTCTTAGAGGTGCTATGTAAGGTGGTGAGATTTTTGGGAAAGTAAACTAAGGCGATGAAGTCATTTGAATACTGAATCCGAAAAAATATCGAAAGTAGACAATATAGTACCGAATATATTCCAAGTACCCTTTGTTCTTTTTGATACGAATGAATATACGTAACATTTTTGGGATCGAAATGAAACTTGAAAGCACTCTCCTTGTCTAATAAAAATTCGTCTGTGTATATAGAGTCGTAAATATTCAATCATTTAAGAGCAAATTATTTCCACTTAAATTAAATCCTGATGAAAGATCATCTTTTTTTCACAATGTTTATTATAATTTTATTACACAGCTGTGTCGGCGACTATCGTATTGTAAGATTCTTCTAAAATTCCGGAAAATTTGCATATTGTAATCAGCTGTATTCTTTTCTTTGAACGTTTATTTTCCAATTGGGCTATTTTCTGAGTATTTATAGAATTCCAGTAAATTAGTTTGGAAACCGTTCTTCTACACAGTGATCCAAAAAAATTGTCAATACCACATCCTTAAAATCCCTCCAGAATAACTTATTAAGGATTGCCACACAAAAAAAAAACCATGATCCAACGACAAGGCCGTACACTATAGGTGCTAAAACTTTGAATGAAGCAGGCTATGACTTCATTCAATCACCCAACGCCCAACTAGTTACACTACCTACGCTTAAGCAAAGGCATCTCACAAAGCTACGTGAGACCTTGGTTACACGTCAAGGTCTCCGAAAGCACGCTGGATTATCCGGGCCATTTGCTAGTCAAGTCGTAACCAACTTAAATATTTAAATTATATTCGCGTGTGTAAATCATAGCTTCCTTTTCTATTAGTATTATCATCTGATGATACGTTTTGACATTTCTGAAGATTGCGCAAGCTTTAGTTTGTAATTTTCTAAGAGTTTTTCTTCTGCTTGCTCTGGTTGCATGTTACTCTTAGTCTTTAAGTTGTCGCAATTTGTTTTCCTCTTCGAATGCTCCTGTCAACTCTATGATTGACTCCCTTTTCCTTCGTGTACGAACGTCTAAGGAGTCCACAGTCCATTCATCTTTCCTAAAGACTCCTCCCAGAGTTTGAACAATATCCAAAATCACTGCGGTGCTCTTTCTAAGTTCCGAGTAAATATCCCAGCTGATAAAGCAGTTTTTTTGGATTCCAACCGGTCACGTACAAAAAAACGACCTTGTTCTCTTAAAAGCATTAAGATAACATCTTTCTAAGAGGAACGAGTTATTTCTATACTAAATAACTTTTCATTCCTCTCTGTTGTAAGTACGAAGTTTTTTGTCTTATTCTTAACCATAGTAGCTGTTCTTCGGTCTCAACAAATTCACGCTCAACAATTTTCTAACTCCTTTGTCATTGTCAACATCTTGATCTAAATTTTCAATGGTCACTAATTGGGATGTTTCAAACAAGCTAGGGGCCCCAGCCTCCACATTATTTGCGAGGTCAAAAAGTTCAAGGAAACAAGGCTTAAACGAGCTTGCTTCCTCTTGGTTACCGCATACAAATATCGACATATAATCCACTGTGACTGTAATCAAGGTCTTGGTTTAACATAGGTAGTTTAAGTATATTAGTATCGCGATGTTCGGTATTTGAAATAGTGCTTACTTTAGCTTTATTTAAAGCTTTATTTGCATTGACAATTTCATGTTCAGCATTGCAATCAATCTGCTCTTTCGATTCGCAATTTACTGCTTTGTATTCTCTTCTTTCTGTCTTTTCTCGCTAATGGTTTCTTCGACAGTTAGTCGTAAACCCAGGTCGTGCCGTAACACTTGAAGTCTATATTAGCTCTATCTTTATTAGCTCATAAATTCTGCGTTCTTCAAATAAATTATGAATTATGTCCTATGAAACATCTTCAATAAATATCTACTTACAAGAATTTCCCATCTTTCCATGGTAAAACAATGGTAGCGCAAGTTCACAAACACAATTTTAAAGAAAATTGTGTTTGTGAACGTGCGCCACCCGTTTCTGAGAATCTATTAAAGGAATTGTTTTAGCTGTGACATCTCGTCATCAGGTTTTCGTAACCTCGTCACGTCCTGAGGTTAGACATGTTCATTTACATTATTAACAACAAAGCGAACCATAAATTAAATTGGTCGGAACGAAGATAAAATAAACGAGTTCAGTTTTTTGTCTAAAGGTGTTAATTGCGAGAGATTATTACGTAATTGGTAAAGAATATGGATTTCAAATTGGCAAAAGGAAGGAAAACTAAGTTTTGACGTGTTTGTATTGTACGATCACAAGGTATGGTACAGAATCAGCAGTGCTTATCTATACTATGCTATATAGGTAGGTACTGCACGGCTGTACCTACTCTGATACCAGTCAGACTTGACCGCTTTGTGTGGTTTTTTGTAGCAAAATAATAATGGGATCATTAAATGATTAATGAATGAAGCAGAGAGACAGATACCTACTACAGATAACCCTAACACTTTTGGTTAGAATTTTACATCAGTATCTTCAAAAGTAAGATGCGAATTGTCAATTCTTCTCTCGTGACAACACGAGACACGAATAGCTTATCTACGTCTGTTAGTCTTTTCTCAATTATGTTGGTATCGGTTTCCAGTTTAACTGTTAATACCAGTGTTTTTCATGGAGCGACTACCTATCCGACTTTCAGAGCCACAACTCAGTTGTTTATCGGTAAGGATGTCAGACTTTCGACCATCAGATACGATTTATATATAGAGCTCGTGTGGTGATGAAAGAGTCTTCCAGCAAAGTTGCTCAGGCAAAAGAATCACTGGAATAATTAATATCATTTCCTAGCTAAACAAACCTACGTTTAGTCTTAAAACTTAAACAATAAACTTTCCTATTAATATTTCCCATACACAATAATGTTTGAAACTAGAAATAGAACTTTTTAAACAATGCGACGGTACTTAAGGCAGTTTAGTGAGCGTATCGAATGACCTAGGCCGTGGACCTAGCATTAGTGGCTTTGCGAATGGCTTGGTTATGTCGCGGAATGGAGGTAATACCGATTTATTATAGATGACAAAACTAAAGTGGAACCTACATGGAATGGGGAAAATTATCAAATGACCAGTCAGCAAGAGTCTGGAGCGGGAGAGATTGGCAGACTCTTAAGCATATTCCACACGGATGTAATCCAATGTCCAATCCAAGGTGATATTGGTGGGAGCTTGGTTTCCATCCGCGAATTTTGTTTGAATTTCGTGTCTACACGGATGGCAACAAGCAAGGTCACCTTGGACGGGTCGCTACTCGCTGGATTACATCCGTGTGAAACATCCTTTACTGACGAAAAGCCGCGCATGCAGCCATGTTCCTTCACTCCCTTTGCGATCCAAATGTGACTGTTTCTAAGTTACAAAATTGTTATAAAATTTTCGTTTTTCCTGAATTATCCTAATTGTTAAGCTCGGTCTCAGGGTCGCGGTAAGTCTTTCGAACAATTCCGCAACTCTCTCTGGTACATGGGATAGGTACATACAGCCGATACAGGATGCGCTGGTGTGAAATATGTATGTCGGGTTCACTTTACGATGCTTGAACGAGAGAAAAATAATGTTGGACTAAATAGCTACTTGTAGACCACTTGAGCTTGTTTTATTTTATTACGTCACGATAAAACAGGTAGACGTCTGGCGCGAAAGAAGTAGGTACCTATCTTATGGTAATAAAGACTAGTCGTGTTCATGGATACCCACATTTTCTTTTAATTTTTGATAGTACCTACCTAACTATACTAAAAAGGCTTAGGTAGATAAATAAACGTACTTAACCAATCTTGGCCCTTGAGGCGGTTTAGAAACTCTGACACTAGGGTGTGTGGGGTCGTTAGACATTACTGCCCACACGATAAGAAGAAGACAAATCTTGATGTGACTTTTTACACAAACACATATTAAACAAATAAACTACTGCTTAAAGTAATGGCTCAATTGATTTAATTATCGTTATTGTTGTATTTACATTGGCTTTAGTTGCATTTTATTTTTAAACAGAAATTTTAAATAAAAAGATGCATCAAGAATTTTTACATTTATTTAACTAGGTACCTAAACCTTTCTAGTATACTGCAAGTGAAATTGCCCCGCGACTTTCGTATTTCCTTAAACAGCTAGTCTATTCTGTAAATAACCACTTCGATATCGAGCTTCACCTGAATGACAAAGCTCACAAGATGAGCTTTATAACACACAACATAAAGGTCTTATGTTTATACGAATTTGATACTCACCTCGGATTCCGCTGTCGAGACACGAAAATGTTCTTATAGAACAGCATTAGGTACAGATTAGCGATTATTGAGGCAGAACTTTGTAATGCTTTACAAGTTAGCCTTCTAAAGTGAACTTCGTTTAACATGTCAACAACGTGGTTAGGTCATTTCCCAGGTCAAGAAGTTTAGGTATGGTGGTTAGTACTTACATACCTACTGCGGTAGTGCGGTCGAATATTGAACCACGTTGGTACTTAACTACTGACTCAGGTATTCCGCTGCATTGCGCGTATTCAGGGTTAAGTACATAATGATGATAGGGTTTGCTGTTCATTCATAATCTAAGTATTGCTGAGAATGGGTCGGAGATATCACAGCTGTGCAGCTGAAGCGATAATATATCTATACCTACCTACAATACAAACAAACATGGTTTCGCGGTTTCGCTTCTGATTATTCGGAGGACTGGTCAAAATTTTTATCCGAAACAGGCCGTAGTTTGTTCCTTTTGCGTCGATGAAAACAAAATTTTGCTTTTCGGCCTTCATGCAAAAAAAAAACATAAACAAGTAACTTACTTTCTACGCCGGCCGGCGACTGTTTTGTTCTCGACGGGAAAATTAAAGGATTCGCCAAAAATCCGATACTGCAGGTCGTCGTCATTACTTTGATATTGCATCTCTTACACACAAATTACTCCGTATTCAATAAATAAAACACCCTTATCACTATTTAATCTTAGAATCATTGTTGCAAAGCATTATCCTAGCACTTTTTCTTTGATTTTAACGCGAACATCACGTCTGGCTTTACGATACTGCCAAAATGATAAAATTAGTCGATGGTTTTGTTGTTCTTTTTTTTTTAATTTGCTTATGTTGACGCAAGTCGCGGTGAATCTCGGCTGTAACGCGCGCGAAGCCGGACTGAGCGAAGAACGAAACGTGCGGCGGACGCGGGGACCGGCGCGTTGTCCCTCGACATTGGTGTTGCCAATACGGGGATTCTCCACTTGGAATTGTGATTTTTTTAGTCACCTAATGATATTGACTGCATTACTTTATTAAAACATAACATGATGAAACAGTAATGTAACATCAAAATACAAAATGGAGGAGTTTGAAACAAAAACTTCATAAAGCTTTTCCCCAGCTATTAAAGCTAAACTCAAACCCTGATGATTTTATGGGGTCTTAAGGATCGCTATATTAATCAATCTAGAAGGACTTTCTCTAAAGCTACCGCAAGGACAGGCTTGCTGTTATTACGATTAGGTACGCTATTTCATATTTCAAGAAAGGCAACACAGCAGGAAAGTTTGACTAAATAAGCTATTTGCCTTATAATTTAGTATCTCAACTGCAACCAAATAACAATACCTGCCTAAGAATTCCATAAATTGACGACGAGACACTTTGGCATTTTAATCTTAAAATAAACCCGTCAAGGCTGGTCATTCACTCTGAATGAAATATGCGCGTCATTAAATTAATAACTTAATTACATTGTAGGTACATATTTTTAGTCTAGAATAAAAATTTATTTAGATATCAGTCTCATTTAATAGCATTTTAGTTTATTTTCAAGGGAGATTGAAAAATGATATCTGGCAACACCGTTGTATCCCCGTATGGCCCAGGGCCGTGCTATAATGACCATGGAATGGAATTCCATACTTAATAGTTTAATTTATTGTAGAGATGTAGGATTCTGACTGGTCCATACGCAGGTGTAAGTATTTGTAGGGAAAGTAACTAGAGAGACGTCTGCCTCTAGTCTAGAATAAATTCGACCTTCGCCGGAACAGGGGGGCTACTCTCTAACGAAAGCCATAGTTTCGGGCTTAGTTGCGGGCGGGCATTTTCTACTCCGTATCATTTAACCACTGAGAACTAATGATAACACGATTTGACAGTTACTGTAAAATCGTGTTGTCATTCATTCTCAGTTCGGGTTCGGGACTAATCGTAAGTCTGTAGGTGATACGGAGTAGAATACGCCCGCCCGCAACTAAGCCCGAAACTACGGATTTCGTTAGAGAGTAGCGCCCCAGGTTTTTGCATTTAAATTCGAAGAACATAATAATTTGCTAGCTATTTTTTCATTTTATCACCGGCTCATTATTTATTTAAATAGGTATAACATATAACTCCGCCTTTCTCGGTGGCTTCAACATTATGATAAGAACTTTTAGTTTTTAATGAAGTGTCAAATCATTAAACTAAATGTTTCCGATAAAACAATTGAAAGTCGATGTCTAGTTAAAATTTTCTCACGTGAACATATTTTGTTTCATTAGTTATGTTTAAATTTTATATTTTTGTCAAAAAAAAAAAGGAAAGAAACATTATTTTGCTGTCATAAACACTTTTTAGGGTTCCGTACCAAAATGGTAAAAAGGATCCCTTATGGTGTAACTAAGTTTGTCGGTCTGTCACAGCTGGACATCTCAAAAACTACTAATGACAAACTTGAAAATTGGAATAGTTTTAGATTACGTTTGCTCAACCAATTTGCAAAAAAAAATGATATAAAAATGTAGGTACCTATACATTTTTTTTGCAACAGCGGTCGCTGTTGCAAGGGTTTCTTTAGAATTCGGACTGGAGCTACTAGGGTGTGTAGGGTATCATATGAAAGAGCGCTATTTGCACATTCGCAAACAATTTTCTTTTTTTTAGTCCGCATGGTTTTCGACTTTTGACGAAAAATGAAAAAAATTACCGATTTTGCAAAGAGAAAAATCTAAAATTATTCTATGTGATATTAGTTTATGTAAAGATTACAGGAAAAATAAAACGATATCTCTAAATAGCACAATTTTTAGGGTTACGAACAAAAAACGGAACCCTTATAGGATCACTCGAGTTTCTGTCTGCCTGTCTGTCCGTCTGGACCGATTCTGTTGAAATTTGGTACACATATGGACTTCTGTGACCCAAATATTAAATTTTTAGTACGGGGGGGTCAAACTAGAAAACTTAAAAAAAAAAGTTTACTGAACAATATTTTGTGACATCAAATTAAAGGGCTTACTGTGAGAATTTTAAATATATTTTTATCGTAATTTTAAAATAAATAGTTTTGAAGTTATTCAAGAAATAAGACGAAAAATGTCATTAAAAAAAAGTAAATTCGTTCGGAACCCTTTGCACGCGAGTCCGACTCGCACTTGGCCAGTTTTTGAGAAATAATCAACAACAATTACATTAGTTCCACTATTGGTCAAGAGATGGCGCTGATCTAAAACTGCTATATACACCGCAGTGTGAAAATTCTCTGAAGAATATAGGCCTCGCCGATGAAAATTTAAAAACATTTCATGTTTCATAAAATAGTACGGAACCCTCGGTGCGCGAGTCGGACTCGCTCTTGACCGTTTTTTTTACTAAAGTTAAAGCAAACAGACTTGCCTGTGGTGAAGTGATATCTATGGTTATTTTGTCTAACATTTCAATGCTACTGTGACTCATTTCAGCTAATATCCGTCCACTGCTGAACTTAAGGCTCCCCCAAAGAGCGCCAACCATCCCGGTCTTGAGCAGTCCGCATCCATCCGCTGCCAGCCTTCTTTAAATCATCGATCCATCGTGCCGCAGGGCGTCCCACACTACGTTTGCCCATACGCGGTCTCCACTCTAACACATGTCTGCTCCATCGACCGTCTGTCCGTCTGCAGACATGGCCGGCCCTCTTTCACTTCAGCATGCTGATTCTACACGCAATGTCGGTGACTATAGTTCTCTGTCGAATGACTTCGTTGCGAATTCTATCCACCAGAGAAACCCCAAGCATTGCCATCTCCATTGCACGCTGAGCAACCTTGAATTTTTGGACCAGGGCTATGGTGAGTGTCCACGTTTCGGCTCCGTAAGTCATTACGGGTAGGACGCACTGGTTATAGACCCTGGTCTTAAGCGATTGTGGGATCGACGGTTCAAAGATATCACGCAGCTTCCCGAATGCCACCCAGAGAACTCTTCTGGTCGTCTCCTTCTCAAAGTTGCGCCGCCCAAATTGTATAATTTGGCCTAGATATACGTATTCTTGCACAACCTCGAGGGTAGCGCCATTTACGATTACAGATCTCGGGGTGACATGAACATTGTACATGACTTTGATTTTGTCCAGATTCAACCCGAGACCCACCCGCCTAGAAGAATCGCTAAGGCTGTTCAGCATCACCTCCAGCTCCTGCAATGATTCCGCCATGATGACAATGTCATCCGCAAATCGAAGTTGCGAGATATACAGACCGTTGATATTTATGCCCCGTCCTTTCCAAGGTTTCAAGACGCTTGTCTTGAAACCGTGCTCCAACGCGTTCTTAACAGTTTCGGAGAGATGACGTCTCCCTGTCTTACACCTCGACGCAATTGGATTGGTTTTGTGCTCTGTTCTTGTACTTGGACGGTCATTGTTGCGGCCTTATACAGACATCTCATAACCTCCACGTAGCGGCAGTCGATAAGACATCTCTGCATGGACTCCAGGACAGCCCAGGTCTCGATGGTGTTGAAGGCTTTCTCGTAGTCCACATAAGCGAGGCACAGAGGCTGATTACATTCCTCGGTCTTTTGAATTATTTGTTTGAAAGTGTGGTCCACGGTGCTGTGGTTGGAAGTCATCGAACTTTTGGGCGAGACGATTCGAGATAACCTTCGAAAAGAGCTTGTAGACATGGCTTAAGAGTGAAATGAGATTCACAAGATCTGTCGAGGTCGAGACAGGTGTTCTTGCTGCCTCGAGCAGCTCTGTGGTTATCCCGTCATCCCAGAGCTTTGTTGTTATGAAGTTGTCCGAGAGCTATCCTAATCTCACCCATGTCAATGTCGGGAGGCTCGTCTGTGAGATGGCGTGTAAGCCTGGCCCCTGGATCATCCGCGCTGTGGGCCTGAGGTGGGCATGTTTTTGAGCATACAAGTCTCCGTAGAACTTTTTGACTTCAGCGAGTATCTCTGGCTTCGAGGTGACGATGGTGCCCTGAGACGTTTTGAGTTTCGTCAGGTGACAACGGGAGGTATGGGACTTGACCTTCAAGACCTTTTTCCGCGCTATGGCTTGCTCGATGACTCGGGTATTTGCGCTCCGAGTGTCGCGTCTGATTAGCGTCTTGACCTCCATTTTAAGTACCTGACCCTCAGACGGTGTGGCATTCGGGAGTTCTCGTCGTTTTCTCATCAATTCCAGATTCTCGCTGGTGAGTACTGACTTACGTCCATAACTCATTGGTCGAAAGTGTTTATTGCCCACCTCGCGGATGACACGTAGCAGGCTTTCGGTGGCATCGTTAATGTCCTCAGTGGTTTCCAACATGGCAAATCGGTTCTGTAGTTCCAACTGGAAGCTTTCCCAACCAGCTTCGACCTGGAGCAGCGTTGGGCTGACGGTCGACCTCGTTAGGCGCGCTCTTTCGATTTTAACATTAATATTCATTAATTACTTCCGGTGTTGACCCTGTTGATCACAGAGACATCTATATCTATACAAATATATATACTTAATATATAAAGCTGAAGAGTTTGTTTGTTTGTTCGTTTGCTTGAACGCGCTAATCTCAGGAACTACTGGTCCGATCCGATTCGAAAAAATATCATCACGCTAAGACCAATAGGAGCAGAGCAGACGAAGTTGCGCCGGTCAACTAGTATCTGAATAAATGGCGCTTATTAGACACTAGTGGACGTCACGCGGTTTCACCCGCGTAGTTCCCGTTCCCGTGGGAGTACGGGGATAAAATATAGCCTATGTTACTCCCTGATAATTTAGCTATCCATTGCTGAAAGAATTTTCCAAATCGGTCCAGTAGTTTCGGAGCCTATTCATTTCAAACAAACAAACAAACAAATCTTTCCTCTTTATAATATTAGTATAGATAACGCAGTCGATCTCATTCTTTGTCACGTTATCGGGGTTTCGCCAAGTCCACTTCCTTTGAAGCTTCTTCTGGAAAAAGAGTTGAGAGTTGTTCTTGAGGAAAAAGAGAGCCTCGATAAAGTTTACCAGCATTCGCCCCCTGTGATGTCTGCGCCCATAGCCGAATTGACCTACTCTCGACTCACCCCTCTCTTGTACTCCCACTTTAGCGTTGAAGTAACCCATGACAACAGTGTAGAATGTTTTGGTACGAGACATAGCTTTCACTATGCCTTCGTACATGGCCTCGACTTCTTCGTCAGGGTGTGTGGACGTTGGGGCATACACTTGTATGATCTTTTAAGAGTACCTTTCTGATATCTTAAGTACAAGGTATGCCACCCTTGTTGACACACTGCCGCATTCCACAATGTTACCCCTCAGTGACTTGTGGACCATAAACCCGACGCTACCTTGGGGTTGTTGGTGTCCTTCTCGGAAGCAGAGCAAGTGGCCACTATCGAGGGTTATCCTATCCTCCCCCTGTCTTCCGATCTCCGATAGTCCCACGATGCGCCAGTTAATACGACTTAACTCTACTTCCAATTCAACGAGGTGCTCGTTCAGCCGCAGAGAGTTGTACGTCGCCAGGTAAATTTTTCGGGATTGGGTACCAATCCCGTAGGCCGGGGATTCTTAGCACCCCCTACCGCACCATTACCGTGGCCGTGGTATTCCTGGCCATGGTACTGGCCACGGTAATGGTGCAGCTACCGGGAACTGGGGGCCGTGAATCTGGGTTGCTTCTCATAGGGGGGATTTGCCATAGTCACCCCGCTTGGCAGGCGGATTGGTGACCGCAGTTCCTGGAATGCTTTCTCTTATAGTGCTGCTGCCCATTATAAGGTTCGGCATTTGGGAGCATTCCAGCATGGTTCGTGGATATACCGCCATAGTATCGTTTACCGGAGCCAAAAAACGGATGCGATGTTGTCATTCCGGCTAATATCCCTTAATCGCCTCATACGACACCCACGGGAGGAGATGGTTTGGTCTATTATTTTTACTTGCTGGATACCACACGGCAAACCCTGTGACTATCTGACCGTGACTACCTACTGTGACTAGCTGACTCCTATTTAATAACAAAATATTATATTTATTTTTGAATATCACGGTTTATGCACAATCTCTTCCTACCAATTCGTCCGCCACGATATGTGGTTGAACATGTTAGGACTTTTTCTGTACCTACTTCATTGTTATCTTGCATGTATCCACCATGTTCAAACAAATAAAATTTTACTTACTTATTTAGGTATTTCTAAACACTGCACATAGTGTCAGACCACTAAGAAAGTCATAAATAGTTATTTTATTGTTATTAATGGTTAAGGATCGAGAGACAAGGGCCAGCCGTTAACCCAAAGTAAGTAATATTTCAACAAAATCCTACAAGAAACGAGCAAAATATCAGATTTTTAAAAGCACTCACAATGGTTGTGCGACATCTAGAAACTATAACTGGAACAATAAAATTAGATATTAGGAAACAACAACGAAAATAAATCCTATTTTATTGTCGTTGTTGTGTAATCTTCTATAATATAAAAATGAATCGCAAAATGTGTTGGTAAGCGCATAAATCAACAACGCCTGGACCAGTTTGGCCAATTCTTTTTTTTAAATGTTCGTTGAAGTTCAAAGATGGTTTTTACGGCGAGAAAAAATCGAATAATTGCCGGAAAACCCCTAAAAACAGCCCTTTTCTTTTTCCCATACAAACGTTTTCTAACTAAAACGAGCTTTATTGCTATTGTATAAAGTTCATATTGAATTACAAGCAGTCACTGTTGTTTAAACACTGTAGGTATGTAGGGTAGGGTAGGGGGTAGGACACCACGCGAAATATGGCAAAACAACGTTTGCCGGGTCAGCTAGTTTCCTAATATATCTAATTGTATCGAAACTGAAGAAAAATAACTCAATCTGTGCCATCGGTTATTTTTTCAGGAGTAGCGATCACAAAGCTCGCATCTTTACTTCAAACAGCTGTTTACACAGACCCCGTCTCCGTAAGATACAATAGCGTCTGGCGGGTTACAATGTACCTATAGACAGCTTCCAGGTCAGACAAAGGCTATCAACTATGTACGCACTACCTACGTAGAGTATTTGCCTTAATCAAGTTTTCCTTTAATTATTGTAAAATGTACAATAACATTTCATGTTATTCCAATTGTAGTAAATGGTACTTTAGAGACTGTGAAAGTATGGGTATTTTAGTACATCAAGTCATCTGGAAAAATCTTGAAGCCCCGTTCCTCTATGCGCGACGTTCTTTCAGTGGCAACTATTATCGAAAAGTTCAAAAAGTATAGGATTGGTAATTGGCATGCGCTACGGAAATATCACATGACCCCGCGGCCTATATAATTCTAGACAAATGACAATCGATAAAGTCGACAGAATGTCACTTTTTCCAGTGCTCATGCGACATTTCCAGAGACAAGACAAAAGTCAACTACTGAATGATGACGTCAACGACGCACCTTTGAATTTCGTGCGAATAAGCTGGCAAACATGCTCCACACCCACGTTCTATATTCAAAATATCTTAGTAAAGCGTAGGCGTTCGATGTTTAGGCCTAGATACGGTGAGGACCGTACGCGGGTGCTTAGACAGACCGCCACTTGCGTCCATATCCATACAGAAAACTTTTTTACTGGAAAAGGCCGCCATATTATTCCTCAGAAGTTGCTCCCTTCAACTTCTGAGAGCCAGAATCAAAACCACTAGAAAATCGCTGTCACTTAAGCGACTCCCGGATAAAAGATTCAACTGCCTTGGATACCACAACGAAATTAATCAGAAAATAACACCGCAGGAGTAAGAAAAACATTATTTCAAAATCTCACATATCAATCAGGATACAGAATTGACTATAGTGGGCGCCTAGTGTGACGTGTTGGAGTGGCTTGGATTAGCTAGCAAGCGTTTTTCTACGCTAGAACAACTCCCAATGCATTGCGGCCACCGAATCGCGCCCGCCCTAGTCACCGCACATTCACTCAGGATAAGGCCTAAGTCTTGTAGTCGTGGGTTGTTCTCGATAACGTTACGCCAAAGAGGATCTAAGACTAATGAATGGGCCTGTCTTTTAGATTATAGCAAAAGGTCGATTTCTGCACGCGAGTTTATAATCGCAATGTGCAATTCCATTTAGGAACGCCCATGCCATATTTTTGTACATTTACAAGCCCGAAACTATAACAAGCAGTCCTGACAAGAGGTATCATGTTCTCAGTATATAATCATGAACTCAGTAACTGGGTTTACTGGGTTGTGGACGTCAGATAAGCATGGCAGTCGCTCCATATAAAAAATACTGGTATTCAACTGTATTCGTTTGGACTGGAAGCACGACCCCAACATGTTTGAGACAAGCTACGCAGATTGATAAATACTTTTTTATTTCATAAGTGGAGTGCAAAGATGAATGATCTAGCTAGTTCGCAAATCGGGATTGACTACCTAAATTAAAAGCGTGTCTAGACGTATGATATGTTTTCCATTGTAAGTGCATACTGAACAACCAGAAACAACCAATAATAACTGCCAAAAGACGGCCATCTTGAAACTTCAAAAGATCTATCCTGCGTCATCGGTCTTCTAAGCTAATTTTGTTTCCCACATTACTAGAGCTATTATTTAATACGATACACTCCCAAGTCCTTATAAAGACACCCGGCATCTCTTGGTATACGCAACAGGGCTAACCACTTCAGCCTTGACAGATAAAGGGTTAGACTTATGGGAGTAGATAGCTCGAAGCATCGGATTTAATTGTGGGAGTAAGATGTTTTGTAATTAGTGTAGATGCGGTGTTATTTATCAAAGACTAGCTTTTGCCCGCAACTTCGTACGCGCATATCCAATTTTTTTTCCGTTTCCGTATGAGTTTCGGAAAATCCTCTCTTAGTGCTCCCCTACACTCCCCAAGGAACCTACATGCCAAATTTCAGTTTTCTACGACTAGCAGTTGCGTTGTCTGTCAGTCACTCACTCAGTCAGTCACAGTAACAGAAGAATTGTATTTTGTAGTTAAAGAATTGATTGGACTGTGGACATGTTTCATCGGTAGAGATCTTGTATTCAACGCTCTACCTACGCACTATTTCACTCAGTCAATGTACCCAGTTCTAGATATGTATACCAGCATACAATACATATGTCCGTTTAAATTGAATGCCGTTTGTGAAGTTCGCTTTTCGCTGCGCAGTATCCCACCCCTCACCCCCGCTGTCACATGAATTTGCTACTGCGCATCGACACGCGGAGTACTCCGGGTCGCCTGCGTTTGTTTCCCCCTATACTAGCAATAGCCCTATCTACCTAAATGGGAATACAGGTTGTTATGTATTATGATGGTAATAAGACTGGATAAAGCCAGTACACAGGAATCTCTTCTTGTCTTCACAAGAACGAATCAAACCGAATTAAATCTTCATTTCAATTATTTCATACACTTAAAGGTTATGCTTACTCTTCTTTGATGATAACATAATCTTCTTCAGCTTCTGTCGATAGCTTCGCTTGCAAGACTTTCAGTCTCTCTATCTGGAACTGCAGATAGGATTTTGTTCCTTTTTCTTCAGCCATTCTGTGAACAAAGTATTTTTGAATAAGGAAATTAGGCGCTCAGGAATGCGTGAACAAATTGACGGATAATGGTCAACCTCAGCGGAGACTAAACATCAGCGTGAGTGATATAACAGTACACAAGCACAGGTGTACTCTCTCTTCTTTCACAAGACATAACATGCTTTCAACGAAACATTTAAGAGACAATAGATGTCAGATGGCGTGTAGTATGGAAGACTCAAATAGTTAGGACCCCTGAACAAGAGCACCAATTATAAAGCCTGGAAGGATCGTAAATATTTGTTCTTTTAGTACCATTACAGAGAACATTTACACTTGGAAGCCATTTAACAAGGCTTTAAATCTGGTTCTCATTAGACATTGTAGTTGAAGGCATGTATAAGCCGCCGGACGTGCCAACTCTGTTTGCAAAAACCATTAGTTTGCTCCCGTGATTATATGTCATCAAGATTCCACCTCTCGGAATAGAAATAAGTTGCCAAGTGTCCGGTAATTTTGATTGATTGAACGAAACCTGTTTCTAGAAGGTAATATAGGGATACGTGACATCTCTGGAGAGTGAGGCGAAGCAAATTATGTGTGCAAAAATGTAATTAAAAGTTGATTGGAGACCACCCTGTTTGATGGGAGTAACTTACTGATTGTCAACATCGAGCAAAATTATTGTCCTCTCAATTATACACACAGACTTCTGCGTGTATAATTGGGTTGGAGTAAACTGGGCCAAAATATCTAAAAGCATACCATCGACTCGAAATGAAAAAGAAGAAGTCAACATGGGAATTACTACTGGAAAACCATAATTATATGGGATTGGAATAAAGGCCAAAATTAATAAAGAATATATAGGATTGGAGGTAGACAATATAGAAACTTGGAATGGAGATAAAAGTACGAGCTGAAGAAAAAGAGTACATTGGAATACCTTGCAATCTTCATGATAAAATATGAACGAGTCCGATGACGACGCCGATGACGTCGTAGAGGTGACGAAAGAAGAACAAAATTAAGAAATGGACTACGTTTTATAACTTTTCTACTGACTAATCGACAACATTATAATTATCCAAAACTCAAAAGTACCGTGTTAATAGCTTAATTACCTAATCGGTCCCTGAATTTGAGTGCATTCCTTTCCGCAGATTCATTTATACTTCTGATAAAATGTTAACGATCGAAAAGGGAGGGACCAAATTGCTTTAGAATCGTATATCCCTAGCTAGAGAATGTCTATTATTTATTCACTACGATAAGTATCTCAAATCCAACTACCGACATGTGGCTTGGAATTATATATGATGCACCTGGTGCCGATGCCGATGTCATTTAGAGCTTCAATTACGACGTGAAAGAACCGTGAAAATAATAATGTGTAATGTCTTGGCTCCTGGAACCTTCCAGCCTGTGTAAGTAGAGGTCATTACATCGTTTCCCGTTTAGGGTGTGCTAGCTATAGGTTCCTTGGTCGATTAGCGAAGAGCTAAGTTTAGAGCCTGGTTTTCACTAAAATGATTCATAATTAAGGCAGTTTATAAATAGAAGTTTGTGTACCTATTCGACGTTATGATTATATCCTACTTCCTACTAATCTTACTTATAATATTATGCGAAAGTTTGTGAGGATGGATGTTTGTTACTCTTTAACATCAGAACGCCTGAAAGGATCTTCATGAAATTTGGCACAGAGGTAGATTATAGTCTAGAATAAGACTAAATATATGCCTAGACTATGTTCCCTAGGGATCACGCGGAGCCGCTGGCAGAAGCTAGACTTTACTAAATAAGAGTTTTCCTGACCGACCTTCAGTCAAGGCGGCCTATCTCAGTAGAGACTAGCAATAAAACATTGGGGGCTGAGTCACCCGCGTCCGTAGGAGAATACCCATAGCTAGTCCCTACACGTGATCCCCGGGTGGTGCTAATCAGGTTACACTAACTGGTGATAGGTTTCGGCCGATGGCTTGTGACCACCCACTGGGAAAAAACGTACCGCCAGGCGGCTTAGCCGCGTTCCGGCACGATGCTCAGTGTAGCCAATTCAGCGGAGGTGGGTCGAAATAGTTATTCCAATGCAGGCAGCCCGACCAGGCTCGCGTTGATATGGGCGTATCAGGAGACTAGTCGCGGAGGGTAACGGGATCTGAGGCACGGTGCGCCGCTGGCCGATTGCAGATAGTTGGGGGCCCAAGTAATGTACTAGCCACACATGAAAGGCTGCCCGCCAACTGTCGAAAAATAGAATGCACCATCGTGCTGATTGGCGACCAGACGAGAAGGCCCGATGGCCATTCCCGGGGGGGCTCGGGCGTCCCCGCAGTCTCCAGACTAGTCCCCCAATGATGTCATCCTGTTGTCAGAGCGTGCCTGAGGGTTAGCAGCATAGAATGTCATTTGACTTCCTTCTCCTCTCCCTCCTTCACTCAAATTCATGACCAAAAGGAACAAAATGAGAAAATCTGTACAGCGACAGCACTCCCTCTCTCACAAAGTGCACCTTTGTAACACCACCTAGAGACTGAGAAACCAGCGCTCTCTTGTTCCTTTCCGAGACGCAGATCGGATGTCCGTCAGATACCTTACTTAACCAGGGTTTACCCTGGAGCACCATTTTAGACGTATCTGCACGCCCGGGACGTCTCGGCGTGCAGATACGTCGTCGTATATCGGTCTCCGCAACCTTGAGGACTCCAGCTTCTCAACGCTTTGGGGTTTAGTGGATACCGGCCCGGATAAAATTATCTACGCCTGTGTCTACCGGCTCATTCAACACCTCAGTGAGGCGGCGGATGCGGCTCAGCAGCGGTACCCTTCTGCCCAATTGGTGTTACTGGGGGACTTCAACGCCCACCATCAGGAGTGGCTCTTCCCATACCAGCATACAGACCATGCTGGACGAGAGGCCCAAAAGCTAGCACTAGCCTTTAATCCCACCCAGCTGGTCCAGGGGCCAACGAGAGTGCCGGATGTTGATTCACACACAGGCAATTGCTTGGACCTTCTGCTGACAACAGATCCAGACCGCTACTCGATGTTGATTTCTTCTCCACTAGGTAGTTCCGACCACTGTTTGGTGAAGTTTGTGTCCGTCTACTTCCCGCCCGATCCTAGCCCTAGAGGCATCCGGGGGGTACGGCGATACAGGTCAGAAGATTTGGATGGCATGCGAACTTTCTTCACATGTTATTCTTGGCAGCCTACTTGCTTTTCTTCAACTGATGCTTCGTCGTGCGCAGACGCTGTGATAGAAGTGTTGCGGCAGGGAATGGAGTACTACATTCCGTTCTCAGGCGTAATAATGTGTGGCGAAGCTCGCCCATGGTTTGATGCCGAGCATGGGTCGACGCCCGTACGCGCAAAACAAATGACGTGAGTCAAAAGAAGAGTCTTCAACAAGGCTGCCAGGACTGTAAGAAGATGTTACGTTGGGCTCGGTTTGACCATATTAGCCGAAAAGAGAAAAAACTTGCTTCAAAGCCAACAGTTAGTAAGGCTTTTTGGTCACTGGCTAAGTCGGTCGATTAGAACTTCTACCGCCCCTCACTACCACCACTGCTGAGACCCGACGTGTCGCTGGCCCACTTCGCTGAGCTTAATACTAAGGGACGGCAATCCGTCGAGATGGATAGGATGTGATACCTTTAGCAGTTTAAACATGCGTTTCTGCATTTGTTTATGCAAACTTAGTTTATTAGGTTTTGTTTAGTTTAAGTTTTTGACTACTGTTCAAATGAGTTTTTTTTTTATATTTTAAGCCAGAGTGGTTGTCCCACCGCAGGGCAAGGCCTCTGTTGCGGAATTTGTTCGAAAGAGTCAACGCAAAGCGCACTAGGAGGAACACGGACGGATTTTAGTCAGTAAGTCTTTGATCATTTCCCTTCGTTAAAAAAAAGGAAAGGCCTCTCTTTCTTCTTTCCATTCTTCTCGGTTTTTAAATAAACAGCTATTCAGTAATTATGTGAAGACCTCAGAAAAAAAACCGAACATTAGTATCCTTACTAACGACTCTTGAGGTAGCCAACGTTCGCTCTTATGCGGTAAAATGACAGTAAAATAAGCAAAGGAAGCTAACGTGATATTCATGCTACGATTGTTCGCAAATATACGTTTCGAATCAGTGCTAAGTCTGCTCCAAGGTTGTTCAAGAAAGGATCCTGCCTGATATTATCAGGCTTGATTCTTGATTATCCTGGTTCTCCTTAGGCTTAAGAAGATTATAGTTGGTTGGGAACATATGCACTGTAAGCATAATCAGCCTATAATATCTGAGACATGGGATTTCTCCCTGTGAGAGAGCAGTGTGGACTGGTTAGTAGATCTGATGTCACATGTCTTCAAAGTTTTGCTTCTAGGACATGCCAGTTGGCCATCATGGTGTTTTCCATAGATATAAAAGAAGTTTTAATATGTCTATGGTGTTTTCCTGCACCGTTTTGAGTATCATAGTGCAGGCACACCCAATAATATCTGCATGACGTCATTATTTTCGCATTCAGTACACGATTATAAATTATGATAATCCTCCAGGATTTAAACGTGTTTTCTTCTCACAGAATAAAAATAACATCAGCAGCTGTTTTTCAACATTCACGTAAGAAACCGGTCCCAGTTTATTGGAGATGATTAAGTTATTGGCAACTTGAATGGATGGCAAACACATCTATTAAAATCAATTTAAGTAATTCGATGGATTAATTCCATTCAAGCATCATTAATAACTTATGTTCTTGAGAAACCAGGACCCTGAGATTAGCAAGGGGATGCTTAAAATAGCAGAGCTTTTACAAATGAGTCATGCCTCGAAACCGGCTTACCTTGAGATATACTTACAGAGTTACTGTTATGCGGACCCGCCAGTAACCCTGTATACCTATCCAGTTTAAGACAAGACTCAACGTCCTATGACATACCCCATTTACAAATGAATCTCTTCGATGTTGGGATGCTCAGAATTGTCATCTCCCATTGAACAATATCAGCCAAAAGTTGTTCACATTGAGCAGTATCAGTCAAAAGGTTCAAGAGACATTAATACATAAAATCGCGTTCTAATTTTCTGGGTTTCCAACCAGAGACGGTCTTTTTTTTATCCTCAGAGATAAATTTCGAAATTCGAAAGTTGACAACAAAAATGACTTCACAAGTACTTTTTACTTATTCCTGTTGTGATCTTTGAGTCCATCGTACTGTGCGATCTACTGAAGAACCCATGATTAGGAAAGAGAGTGGTGCACATTGAAGAAGACACCGATGGTTTTAGTTCGCAATAAGTATAACACTAATAAATCTAAATGCCCTGGTACATACCTAATTATTTCCTGATAAAAATCAGGAAGTCGCAGGCAGGTCATTTTCCAAATGCCAGGACAACAAAAAACTGGTCAAGAGCGAGTCGAACTCGCGCACCGAGGGTTCCGTACCATTTTATAAAACGTGTAATGTTATTAAATTTTCATGGGCGAGGTTTATATTCGTCAGAGAATTTTATTTTAATACTGCGGTGTATACTGCAGTTTTAGCTCAGCGCCATCTTTTGACCGATAGTGGAATTAATGTATTTTTTGTTGATTTCTGAAAAAGTGTGCTATTTATAGACATCGTATTTCGGATTTTTCTTTATGCAAACTTCGGAGATAAGGGGGGGGGGGAATGGTCAAAAATTTTACATTTTTCGTCAAAAGTCGAAAACTATGCGGCCTAAAAAAAAAAAGGAAAATGTTTACGAAAGTGCAAATAGCGCTCTTTTAAATGATACCCCGCATGTCCTGGTAGCCCCACTTCGAATTTTCAAGAACTCATTTCAGTCACTAGTGCAAATATATATATATATATATATATTATTTGCAAAGTAGTTGAGCATACGTCATCTAAAACTATACCAAATTTCAATTTGATAGCATTAGTAGTTCTTCAGATATCCAGCTGTGACAGACGGACAGAATTAGTAACACCATAAGGATTCCTTTTTTACCTACCATTTTGGTACGGAACCCTAAAAAGGAGCTATTGTTTTCCCTCGATAATACACGGAAAAGACTTGCCTACATTGGAATTAGGTAGGTACGTCCCGGATAAGGAAAGTAAACACAAACTGACAAACACTATCAACGCATATGTTTACTATCTTCCTGCGGGCTAGATAATCTCGAGTGCGTTCGTAAATGAAAATCGTATTTCGCAACATTTCAACAAGCATCTTTACAGATAAAATGACAGAACATTGCGAGTTTTGAAAATCGAACAAATAAAATGGCTGAGTTAACGTTGCATAATCAGCACCTAATCACGAACGACATTGAACCGTATTACGTAGTTATGCATCGCGTTTACGTTCGTGAATGGCGAAAAACCCATTGAATCTATATCTAACTCTCTGAATTTACTCACACTGTCTATGAAAGCTGAAATAAAATATAAAATAACGATTTTCTTTCAAATTGGAATCCGTTAAATATTCGAAGATCAAATTCGAAGGAAAAACGTTATGGCCAACGTCGAGCGTTGTGCCAATAATATCCCAAAATAAACAACTCCTGTCATCATTTTCACTTAGATACCCACATAAACGACAACAATGAGGATGATGACAACAAATAAGCGAGATATAAGTGAAAATATATGAGCAAGAAACTGTATTTGTGGTTATAACACATTCGTATGACGACATTATCGATCGTCCACATACCTTGACTGTTCATTTTTCTCCATTTATCCTCGTTGTGTTTAGATTATTACAAAAATAAAAATACAAATAAAAATTATAGACAATACATGAACTATAACAGCGAATAAATGACTCTGAATTGCACAATAATTAAGTAAAATAAATAAAAACTTTTTCAAGTCATATAACCACAATTCGTTAGTATTCGTTACAATCAAAATGGAACATTCCCTCTCTCATTCATACGTAGCAGAATCGGAGCATGTGCGACAGAGAGCGAAGATGTACCGTAAATAGAACTTTATCAACACGACAGCGCCATTCCGAGCCATCTTTGTAGGAAATGGGAACGCGTAGATCTTTGTCTATGGTTAAAATAATACCAATAAAAAAAATATATAATCGACTAAAACCCATTCAAGTTTACAAGTGTCAAGTGTGGGTTCAACAAGAGTGCAGAGGTACAGAAAATTATTTTGTAAAACACATATGTAACTACATGAAATCATCTCATTTTGCAGCTCATGACTAAAGAATAAAAACCGCACAGGTCGATCTTCAAGGTTAAGCAACGCTTACTGGGGTCGGTCTGTGGATAGGTGACCATCTTAACATACCGAGATTCCTCCGTGCTTCGAAAAGCACGTTAAGTCGTTATCCCGGCTGTCATTTGTAGATCCTTGGCAGTCCAGTTGAGAAAAGGCTAGGCAGTATGCTTTTTAAATAAACACAAAAAAAAAACACTTACGCTCAGGGAATGTTTCTAGGCGCTTCCGAGAACAAATTAAAACTTTTGTATTTTCTAAGTATCAGTATTATTAGCGCTCTCCCGACGCGATGACGCTTGGCCCAAAGAATCGTAACTATATTAAAATAAAATGATCAATAGAAATGATTTTTAACTCTTCAAAGTTTTTTTTATTTATTTTTATTTCATGATTTTTAAACTCCCCTTAATATATTGTACATTATTCTACTAGTCAAGCCCTTTCATTTGATACCCATATTGAGGGAGTTGTGAAAAAAAATGTAATTCTCCATTTTGTGGCGGCGCGCGGCGGCCATCTTGAATTTGAAATTTGTCATACGTGTATAATATTCTACTAGTCAAGCCCTTTCATTTGATAACCATATTGAGGGAGTTGTAAAAAAATATGTAATCCGCCATTTTGTGGCGGCGGCCATCTTGGACCGATTTTCATTAAATATAGCTAAGACCACTTCCAACTAATTCACCTTTAAAATAAAAAATAACAAAACAAAATCAAAATCGGTTAATTCTTTCGGAAGCTACGATGCCACAGACAGACAGACAGACAGACAGACAGACAGACACACACACAGACACATCAAACTTATAACACCCCCTCGTTTTTGCGTCGGGAGTTAAAATTAGTGTGGGTATTGAAGATAAACGTACCGACGGATAACAGAGTGAAACTTTTGGCCTAGGGCTCCATTTTTCTATATGAGTTACGAAAATAAAGATTTATTTACGGAACCCTTAAAATTTTTTTTTTTTATACGCTTGATACAAAGAACCAGAAAACAACTAAAAGTATATTTTATGTTGAATTCGTTAACACGGTTGATCAAATAACTGTTTTCAACTACATTCAACCATACAAACTTTATTTTCTTGTTGCACTAATATGTAACCAAGTTTACATAGAAGTTTCTATTAGTCGATTTTGATTAATCCTTGCGTTGCGAAAAACGTTTTTAAAGTAGCCACTCTAAAAGTCTCGACGAGTCGACGTCATTCAGATTCTCTATGCTTCTTCGCCAATCGCCTGCTGTCAAAACAAACCAAATTCGGTAGTGGATGTGCAAGCCCGCGAACTTCTAAGAGAAATATCAATAAATGCTTCAATTAATACTTTATCCAACAACATAAAACATGAAGTTCCGCGCTGTAATGATAGACGCTGGGCCGATGCGAGAATTTTCAAGTAATTAACCTCTTATTAAAAATGTCAACAAACTTACCAAACAACTTTCTGAGAAATAAATATTTATTTACAGATGTAGTGACGATAATATCGAAGTTATCCAAAGAATGTGTGTTAAGATTGAGTGACGACCATTTGTTTTTTATTGTGAGTGAAGAGAACAGCGGCCCGAGTCCACCAATATTGTGGTGTGAGATTCCTCAACGGATGTTTTGCTCTGAGTATCAAATGATTGGATTAGATGAGGAGCATAAAGATATTTATATGGCTATAAGTTCAGGTTAGTGTATATAGTACTCTATTTATAAGTTTTTGCATTAGTTTTTACAAGCAAATTTAAAAAAACAATAATAAAAGCACTATAGCAAAGGTTATAAAAACCAATGAAATCTACTTCTTGGTGTATTTTCATTCATGATTTTCAGGTAATTTAGCAAGATCCCTAGTCACTTTAAAGACAGCAAAATCATTGAAAATGAAGCTAACAAAGAAACAGTGCCCATGTTTAACTTTAGAAATTGAATCGGTAAGTTAAAATCTTGAATGTTTTAAGTCACAGCTAAGCAGCTAAGATACTATGTAATAAGTCATATTATAAGAATCAAATATTCAACTACATAGTTACCTGTTAAAGGTACTGCTTAACTGAAACCCCTTCTAGACGGATGTAATCTAGCGTTCCATCCAATCCTATCCAAGGTGACCTTGGAGGGAGCTACGATTGCATCCGCGGGTTGTGTTTCAACTACACAGATGTAATCCAAGCTCCATCACGGACAATCTTCATTGTGAATTCCTCCTAATTTGTCGAATCCAGTCAGGAGCGAGTTGGTCTTGCGCACCGAAGGTTCCGTTCCATCATATAAAACATGAATGATGGGTGGACAGTTGGACGGACAGCAGAGACTTAGTTATAGGGTTCCATTAGTTACCCTTTAGGTACCAAACCCAAAAAAAGGATAAATGTTTGAGAATGTGCAAATAGTGCTCTTTCATATGATACCCCACATGCCCTACTAGCCTTACTTTGAATTTTTAGAACCCTCTCAGTTGCTGTTGCAAGAAAAAATTATACATTTTTATTTCTTTCATATTTGTGAAATAGTTGAAAAAACATCTTCTAAAACTATTTCAAGTTGACTTGACAGTATTAGTAGTTCTTGAGATACTCAGCCGTGACAGACGGACAATTTTAGTCATACTATAAGGGTTCCTTTTTATCATTTTGGTACAGAACCGTAAAAAATAAAGAATAAAAGTGTATGAAGTGCTGGTTAAAGGAATGTTTCGAAGAAATAAATAATTCCAATAATCTGAATGAAGAATTTTCAGTTATTCAGTTTACTGGAGTTATTTATTTATTATATTTAATCATATAGGTACCTATGATAATAACATTTAATTCATTATTGGACGTGAATGACACTTATCACCCTCATATGTGCGCACTCGCTGCCTGCTGTAGCGCAACTGACCTTGGTTGGATTAAATCCACCGTCTACATAGATGCAATCGACGCGCTCCATCCGTGGATGGAAGTGCGCGCCCGTCCTCCAAGATCAGGTGAATCTAAAATTTGGATGACATCTGCCATCTACATGGATGTAATCTAGCAAGGTCACCTTGGATAGGATTGGATGGAACGCTAGATTACATCCATGTAGAAGGGGTTTGAATCAGTTCTAGAGGTAGCTTACTATTGGCTAAAATCATGGAAAACCTTATAAAGAATCGACTTGAATGGATATTAGAAACCAAAGGCATCTTAGCCAGGTCCCAATTCGGTTTTCGAAGAGGCTTGGGCACTCTGGATAGCCTCAGTATCTTCTTATCCGATGTCCACATTGCTTTTTCCAATAACGAAAGCGTTCTTGGCGTTTTCCTTGACATAGCCTCAGCCTATGATAATGTCCAACTTCCAATACTCAGGCAAAAGCTGCTACAGCTGAGTATCCCTGTGAGGATGGTCACCATCATTTGTAATCTCCTTATGTCCCGCTCTATTTCTGTCCGCCATCAAAACACCCTCTCACCATCTCGTCTAGTGTGGAAAGGATTACCTCAGGGGTCGGTCTTAAGTCCTCTCCTGTATAATTTATACACATACGATTTGGAGTCTTCAGTTAGCTGTTTTTGCAAAGTTTTACTATACGCCGACGACATTGCACTTTAGTTCAGCTTCCCTTTCCGGTGCCTCATTTCGCTTAAACTCTGCCCTTCAGTATTTGAACCAGTGGCTTATCGATCATGGCCTGAACTTGTCTGTCCCCAAATATAACGCAGTTGTCTTTTCTCGAAAACGAAATTCCTCCTATAAACCTTTTTGTTGAAAATGAACCCATATTGATCTGTGATAAGGTGAAATTTCTCGCCCTCATCCTTGACTCCAAATTATCTGGCCTTTATCATTTGGACTTCATTTCGAAGAAATGCGAACGAGGAGTGAATGTTCTGCGTGCCCTCTCTGGAGTTCGCTGGGGAGCCCATCCAACTTCCCAAAAAAATCTCTACAATGCTATAGTTCGTTGCCACTTTGACTATGGGAGCTTTCTTTTGGAACCATGCAACAAAATAGCTCTTGCTAAGCTGGAAAAGATTCAGTCCAAATGCTTGCGCATCATCACGGGTGCTATGAAAAGCTCCCCTATTAATGCCCTTCAGGTAGAATGTTTGTGTCCCCCCCTTCATTAACGTAGACAATATCTCTGTGATAGATTTTTTATAAAGTCATCCAAAATAAATCACACCCCTTCTTCCTCTTCTTCGTACTCTTTTTGAGTTAATCCCATCGTCCCGCTATTGGTCCCATAAAAATCCTCCTCTCCTCGTTAATAGCTTCAGAAAATTTAATAATATGCACGTTTCTATAGCTCAGTCAAGTTTGAACCCCTTATTTGAAGTAGATTTTAATTCTTTACTCTTTCATCCTAAAATTATCTTTAACTTTGGTATCTCGAAACATGATCCTGCTGCTAATGATAAATTAAATAAGATTTTAGCAAAGGACTGGCATGACTGGCTCACGATATTTACTGACGCCTCGAAGATGTCAGATGATTGCAATGTTGGTTCTGCTGTGTGGATTCCAAAGTTCAGGGTAATACTAAATTTTCGTAGTTCTTCATTTGGCTCCATTTATACTGGGGAAGCAATAGCTCTTTTGGAAGCGGTCTCCTATGTTAGCAAGAAATTACAGAATCGCACTGTGGTTGTTCACCCCCTCATGGATATGCAGATCATAGCAAAACTAGGTGAACACTATGAAAAGTAAAACAAAACTTGACTAAAGTCATTTCTACTTCACAGCCATGTATGGTATCACAGCAGACAAGACAAGTGACACATGATATACCAGTAACGGTGATACCAAGAAAGCTGTGGTCAGACTACCAAGAACCTAGGATACCTGACCCAGATGTGAGTTATTGCAATAACCCTATATTTTTAAGTCAAGAACCTGGAATTGTTTATGGTATACCACAAGGCCGCCCATTGTATGTGTTTCAGTTTTAAGTTTCTTTTTTATTTCGGTTTTGGTGTACAATCTATACTAATATTATTTATTTATACATACATACACATAATTATCTTTACAGGTTAGACCCAATGCGATATTGTATCACACTTAATACTTAAATAGTTCCACTGTTTTGACTATAACAAATTCTACAGGTACTCGCTCCAACATGAGACTATACTTAGTTTCATGTGGAGCCCATTTAACTGCATTACATTCTAGTTGGCTTCTTACTAAAGCATTATATAACGCCGTTATAGCTTTAATATTTGTGAAGCCTTTTACCATTCTAAGCAAAAATCCTAGGTTCTATATGCTTTTATGCATACCTTAACTATATAATCACGAAACGTGAGCCCAGTGACGAAACGAACTCCCAAGTCTCTTATTTCAGTGACCCTATCCATCGGCACCCCGTCCACCGTATAAGTATGCGTGATGGGTGTGTGTGCGCGCGAGAAACTTATGGTCACACACTTAGATGTGTTAAACTGCAGGAGATTGCTCTCGCTCCAAGCTACCAATATCTCTCTGCATTCTTTCACAGTCATTCACGTTGGTGATGGGGAGATAAAGCTTGAGGTCGTCGGCAAACAGTAAACACCTAGCATCTCGCACAACGTTTGGTAGGTCATTAATCATTAGGAGAAATTCCAGAGGCCCTAGATTAGTTCCTTGGCTTACCCCAGATCTAGTATAATATGCGTTCGATTGAGATCCTGCATAGTCAACATACTGTTGCCTGTTGCTCGTACCACTAGCAAAAAACTTAAGTAAATGTGGGGTGAAACCGACCCCTGCTAACTTTTTCAGTAACAAGTCATTATCGACTAAATCAAAAGCTTTTTTAAAGTCGAAATATGCAGCATCAGTTTGTCCCCTACCGTCTACTATCGGCACCACATCCGCCATGTAGCTGAGTAAATTGTTGGTAGTATTTCTAGTCGGCCGGAAACCATGCTGCGCGTCTGAGAGTTGCGAGCTAACTTGCTGAAAAACGCTCCTATGAATTGCAGATTCTAATACCTTGGCCATTGTTGACAATACTGCCACCGGTCTGTACTCTTCAACTTTAGTTCCCGAACCTCCCTTAGGTGTGACCCGGGTAATCTTCCACATCTCGGGGATCACAGCTGATTTGAGGCAAAGATTGGAGATGTGCAACAGCGGTCTTGCTCCCATTCAACAGTCCCTAAAAATCTACGGACCATGAGGCCCTGACCATTTTTTCAGGGCGCGTACCACGTCATCCAACTCAAATCTATCAAGATGAACCGGCCCTGCTCCATTCTGACTGCCCGCTTCCACTATCGCCGCATCCACATCCAATCTAGGTTAGTCTACATTGTATACCGAGTAAAAATATTTAGCAAATTTTTGAACCGCTTGTTCACATGTCAAGGCCTCCCCGTCTCTTAGAATCTTATGTCTACTAGTGTTACTTCTTTTAGAATTAACATAAGCCCAAAAAGATTTAGGGTCGCTCGACATTTGGTTTTGTATACGATAGCGATATTGTTCCTGTGCTATTAAAATTTTCCCTTTTACTTGGGTCCTACACTGAGCAAACGTTTCGTAATCACTCCTTAAACCACTACTTATATTTTTTATGAAGAACAGCTTTGAGTTTTATGTCGCGAATTTTCTCACCCGTATACCACTCGGGATAAATGTACCTCGAGCGTACACGACTTCGCTTTTTCTGGGGAACACAGTCATCTATAATTGAATAAATCGTGTCATAAAAATACTTTAAACTTAAATCCAAATCTTCATTATATAAAGGATTCCAGTCGATGGCTGCGATCTTTGAATATAATAGAAAAGAATCGGCTTTATTAAAATTCCAACTGACCTGTGTGCGCGCTTCCGATGTCGATGTGCTCAAATTTGGCTCGTAAGTGCCCGTTCACACATGGTCTCCGTTTTACTGGTCCGTTTTATCGGATACATTTTTTTTTTCATCGATGGCGTATGGAGTTGTATAATAATTAAATTTGGAAAAACAGTTTGTGTCTTGTGAGCTCTCTCTACTCGTTTGTTTCTTTTTCCCATTTCATTTCACAACTCCATACGCCATCGATGAAAAAAAGTGCCCGTTCACACATGGTCTCCGTTTTACTGGTCCGTTTTATCGGATAGGTTTTTTTTTCATCGATGGCGTATGGAGTAGAGTATGAGCGACTTCACATATGACACTATACGCCATCAAGTACGTAAGTACTGATCTAGCACCATCACCATCGCCATCACTAATTTTCGTAATTACGCCATCGATGAAAAAAGCGTATCCGATAAAACGGACCAGTAAAACGGAGACCATGTGTGAACGGGCACTTAGTGGGTATTAGCACGTAAACACGGGCTGACGGAAACCTGCAGCGGCGGGTGATAAGTCCACCGGCACGAGCGGCGACTCCGCCTCGCGTACACTCACACACTCAATACTAAGTCCAAACATCGATCATTGCAATTACTTATTCTGTTGCACTGGGTGAACCCACCATATGTCATAAGAAACTCATAATATGAATTGATGCTTGTAGTACACGAATATAAATTAAAATCCCCTATCACTACCACTTCACGATAATTATTACAATATTGTTCAATGATTCTAAATAACAACTGATATTCCTTCTCATTACTATTAGGTGGGATATAAACAACACATACAAAATACAAAAACCTATTACGTAAGTAAACAGTGGCACCAACTAGTTCAAAAACATGGTCATTAATGTTTACGTCGCTCGGTACAGGTACTCGCTGCAGCTCGATTCGCGGTGTGGCCACGAGACACGCGTCACCTTGTTTTCGTCCATCCGCTCGGTCACATCGTATTATCGTGAACCCAGGAGGGATTAATTCCGTGTCACAGATTGATTCGTTTAGCCAGTTTCCGTGATAGCATATAGATCCGAGTTATGACTTGATATTCCAATATAAAACTCCTGTAATTTAGTTCTCAGACCTCTTACGTTCTGATAATAAATATCTTTAGTAGATCTGTTCCGAGTTTTTTGGTTTTTGGAATGGTCTACGAAACCAAACCCATTCACAGAACTCAACATTTATTGGCCAATTCTCTGGTTGACATAAAATGTCATATTTACTCTCCGGTAATCCAATCAATGAAGGATGCATAATCCCTCTCCGTTTTAGGTTTAATTCGTTCTACTTTAACAGGTGTTTCTAACCCACATATGTTTCTTACGTATATTTCTAAGTTTTCTTCTTTAGTCTCCTTCTGCAGACGCCAGACGTGTAAATATTTTTTTTTTCTGTTCCTTGACTTTCATTTATAGAAGTACTTCCTCCTCTTTTCGCGTCTTTATTAGGATAACGGTTTTTCTTCCTATTTACGACCGTCCAGTTTTCTTCTCTATTATAAAGCTGAAGAGTTTGTTTGTTTGGTTGAACGCACTGATTGCAGGAATTACCGGTTAGAATTGAAAAATACTTTTAGTGTTGGATAGCCCATTAAGCAAGGAAGGCTATGCTATATAACATGAAAAATGTAATGCAGACGAAGTGGTGCAGGTCAGCTAGTAAAGTATACATATAGTACAATAGCCCTAATTTGTTGTATTGTAATTATTGTTGAAAACTCTTATATTATCAAGAAGATTGTCTGAGTTGATAAACACATAATAGGGAATATGCACGATAAAAATATTTATTATCTATATAGTTTATCTAAAAACATACACAAACATAATACTAACAGTGAAAATAGAATCAAAATTGCTCGAAAAACAAACGAGATATAATTATTTTAAACAAATGTATCTGTCCCTCTCACGAAAACGCTGTTTTCTATGACAGCTGTATAGGCGCCAAAAACTTTGACGTCACGATTCATATCGGACTTCTCTTTCTAATTGTAAACTTTGAAGCTTTATAACTTCATCGCTGATGAAGGTATTTAAAAAATAAATTCATAATTGTTTATTAGAGTTAATAAGTATTTCATTTTGCAAATAAAAAAACCGCATGCATATTCTCTATTAAGCAATTTTTATGATAGTGCCAAAAGTTGGTTAAGCAAATCAAACTGTTAGTAGAATCTTCATTTAACCAAACCAACCAAAGAATCAGCATTGCCATTCAAAATGGCAATGCTGCTTCTATATTGGGTTATTCCAATTAATGCCTATGTGTAATTGTTTAAGCATGAACCAAACAGGCAGTCATTTTAAAGTACAGCATTAATGTTACAGATATCGATAGAACTGCCACCTCTCAAGCAGCTCCGAACAACCATAGACAGAATGAGGACCATGGCCACCGAGGTAGTCATCAGAGCGTCCGCAGAAGGGAGGCTCACTTTACAGATCAAGACTGACATGGCTAAAGTTTCGACGAGGTTTAAAGGACTGACTGTAGAGGCTTTTGGAGGTAAATACTATTTTGCATATATTATATAAATTCAAGTTCTTCAAATTTTACCGACAGATGTGTTGCTTGGTGTTTTGGGAAACTTTGACGTTCATAAAATGCTCAACCTCAGGCTAATTTAAAAGAACTTTTGATTTTTGTTTATTTGGAACTTTTACAAAAGGTTTATGTTTTTAATGTTTGTTTTAAACTACTCTTTAAAGTTCTGAGCCCACTATTATTTCGTTAGAGGATTTTTTGTTTTTTATTTTTCGTTAGAGGAGGTTAGGATATTAAAACAAAGTATGCAAGCTGCTCCATGGTTTACCATCAAGAGAGTTAGTGTTCAAACACCATTGTAATAAATTCATCTGCAGTAATATTATAAAGAGGAAAGATTTGTTTGTTAGTTTGAAATGAATAGGCTCCGAAACTACTGGACCGATTTGCTGAATTCTTTCAGCAATGGATAGCTACATTATCAGGGAGTAACATAGGCTATATTTTAACCCCGTACTCCCACGGGAACGAGAACTACGCGGGTGAAACCGCGTGACATCCACTAGTTTTTGATATATTAGGCTTCTATCTTTTGTCTAGCCTAGCCAAAATCATTACCTTCTAGAAACAAACAATTTAATTTCCAGGCCCAATAGAACATTCCGACTCCGAAACCGAAGAAACTCAAGCAAACGAAGACGCATCCCGTGTGTGCTACTGCCGGGTGGACGCTAAGAAGCTATCAATGTTCCTGAGCGCCGAGCAGATAGCGAGCCACAGGACTGTCTGCAGTATAGTGCACAAGAAGCTCGCGCTTTTGTGCTTGCAGACCGACGAGAGCGTCAAGCTGCAGTGCTTCATTAGCGGGATTGTGTACTAAACAATAGCTACAAGCTATCAGAGACGCATCCCGTGTGTGCTACTGCCGGATGGACGCTAAGAAGCTGTCGATGTTCCTGAGCGCCGAGCAGATAGCGAGCCACAGGACTGTCTGCAGTATAGTGCATAAGAAGCTCGCGCTCTTGTGCTTGCAGACCGACGAGAGTGTCAAGCTGCAAAGCTTCATTAGCGGGATTGTGTTTTGAAATAAATTGTTGAATAATTCTATAATTGACTTTTATTTTCTATGGCTGTTTGAAATGATTTAGTCATGCCAAGAATTAATCAATCTGACTAGCATTTTCGTATGTTAGGATCGCGATCGGCATCCAGTCTAACTGTAGCAGCTGAATACTAGGATTTTACATGAAGCGACTGTCTATTTGACTTCCAGAACCCTAGTAAGTGGGTATCATGATATTCGTTGGCAAGACTGGTGTTTTCTCTGAGGGTTCGGGCAGAATGGTAATAAGCACACTCACGTATTTTTTGTATTAATTAAAATATGATTAACTGTAATAACCAATTTATTTCACAGAAATACACTTTCAATACGAATCATTACAAGTAACAAATAATTTTACCGGTTTAACAAAAGTATGTTTAAAATTATTTTGATATTTTTAGTCATGTCTAAAACATTAAGTCAATGAATATAAATTCTACAAATATTACATCTTTCACAGCATCAGTACCTAAGTCTATAAGTTATTCTAACTAACAGTAGAAAATATTTATTAGGACAATCACTTAATAAATTATTATGGAAGAGAGTAATAATTTTCAAGTTTTGGAATAAGTACAATTTTATGTCAGCTGCTTGCAAGATATTAATGTCACAAAATAAGCAATAAGGAAATATTTGATACATGAGCTGTTTAAAATAATTTGTAAAATAAGTATCATCAAAATAATTAAATTCAGGAAGGAATCAACCAACTGACAAAATTCATTTCAACTTATTTAATTTGGCTATCCTCTTACTTTGATCAACCAAACTGGCCAAAATGATATTTGTCAGGCGTCGTCCTAATACAAAGCGATCATCGCGCCATTACGCGATCGTCGCGTTCATTTGATCGGCAAAACCGAAAGGGGCCCTCTGTCGACGCAGTTTGCCCGTAATAATAAAAACTTTTAGTAGTGATTTTTATTTGGAAGTAGGTGGTATTTTTTTTGTAAAAGTTTATATTTTTCACTTTTTTGTGCTGTTATGTTATAACATACACAAAAAGAAATCTCCTCGTTTTTTGAAGTCGGTTAAAAATTAATGTGACGATTGCGTATTCGCGCGATGATTGCTATGTATTAAGACGATGCCTCAGCAACCAGGTTTTCTGAAACAGTAAACTAAACTGACAATTAATAAAGGACTGACATTTTATAAATGGTCCTCACAATACGACGTACAAAATATCACGACATCGCCAATCGTATTCTTTTACATTATAATACAAACTATGGCCCTAATTCTGTTATGCACTTAAAAACTATTGCTGTCTTTTTCTCGCAGAAAAAATAAGAAAGAAAAATATGAGCACGTGAAAGTGACATGGATTCAATGAATGAGGTCGACTATACAACATACTATATCTTCTACTCTTTCCCACTTCATTAATAAGAAAAAGACAGACAACACTCCTTACAAAGCCAGTACTTAACAAAATCAATAATCCAATAGTCTAACAATAATTAACATAACTCCAAATACTGTTAAAATCAATTGTAAGTCAGTTGGTAAGACCGTTCGTTATCTCTTCGCAAGGTGTCGTGGGTGGCCTTCAGTTGGTCTAGTTTTGTAGATATTTGAGCTATGGAGTTGTCGATCCACTGCATTGAGGACATGTGAGCGTTGAGTATGCGGCCGATTTGGACGATCTGAAAAAGAAATTAAACAGTGATTAGAAATTATGGCCGTTATAGTCATCATCCTTTTGCCCTTATAAAAAAATATTGAGGATTAGCACAGCATGTCTTCTGCCATATATTATACCATATTTTCCTGCAGTTATCTGTTTAGTCTTATATTAATAAAATAATTATTACATACTAGTGGACGTCACGCGGTTTCACCCGCGTAGTTCCCGTTCCCGTGGGAGTACGGGGATAATATATAGCCTATGTTACTCCCTGATAATGTAGCTATCCAATGCTAAAAGAATTTTTCAAATCGGTCCAGGAGGTTCGGAGCCTATTCAATTCAAACAAACAAATCTTTCTTCTTTATAATATTAGTATAGACTACATACTTCTTTGCTTGCTCAATTGTTATACTAAAAACTTTCTTCTTCATGCTTAAGAAGATATGAAAACACTGTGTCTTTCTTTCTAATTTAATGTGAAAATAATAAATTTACAGTTCGCTCCGCGGTTCTTTGCCGCTCGGAAGGTAGGTTTTAGTGACGACCGCGCAGGTGCAATCGCGTAAAAATATGTTACGTTCCTAGAATTTATTTTTTGTTTATTTGTATTATATTATAAACAAGTAACAAAGACTACCAATAACAATATCAAAAAGGCATACAACAAACACTTACAACACAAGAACACACAAATCAAACAGTAAGGAATAACCAAAATAACTAATTAAAAACAATAACATGTAACACTTTTCGCATCAACAGTCGTATTGCATCGAGCAAGCGGGACACAATTTACACCATCGCCATCTTGGGCCCCGCGCATGCGCTGTCCTGTTTTTTGCCAAATTGACATCCCGCGCAATCAATAGGGAATATGCATGCGATTTTTTTTTTGCAAAATGAAATACGTATAAGCTCTAGAAAACAATCATGAAATTATTTATTAAATACCATCAATGGTAATGTAGTTATAAAGCTTCAAAGATTACAATTAGAAAGAGAAGTCCAATATGAACTTTGACGTCAAAGTCCATAACCCCTATACAGCTGCCATATAAAACGGTGATTTTGCGAGAGGGACAGATATAGTGTTTAAAATAATTATATCTCGTTTGTTTTTCGAGCAATCTTGATTGTATTTTCACTGTTAGTATTATATTTTTGGATAAACTGTACAGATAATAAATATTTTTTTCATGCATATTCCCTATTGCGACGTACTTCGGAGAGGTAAACTTGCGTGACGCGAACTGTAATTATGATTGTCGCATTGAAAGATAAAGGAAGAAAATCACAGAATACCGAGAAGCTCGGTATTCTGTGATTTTTCTAATTTAACCAGCCTATATTCGCCCACTGCAAACTGCAGCCCACACTAGGGCAAAACCTGTTGTAGGTATCTTAAAATGAAAGCGTCTCAGGGTGGCTTACACTATGTAGTTAATCGTTGAAGCATTCATAAATAGTGAGAAACAATAATAAATGTGATACATAAATACTTACAGGGTCATTACTGTCTTGACTCCTGTTGGTCTCGTTGAGGTGTTCAATAACTTCTTTCAGGTCTTCCGACATTTGTCTCAGCTGGGTGTCCAAGTTCTCAGCTAGGGAATACCTGGAAACAAATAATTTTACATTCAATGTACATAATAAACATTATCAAGCCAATTTCTTTAGAAAAGGAGCCCCAATGACCTGGTTGGTGTAAAATGGTGGGTGAGTGAGAGACATTGCGACCATATTCCTTAGTATTAGTCTCCTCATTATGATTTTGGATAGATGGCCAATAAACACAAATGTAGCCCAAACGGGGTAGCGGAGTAGACCATGTGGTCTGCTGTGTAGTGTGGGAAAGGCTATGCAGATTGATTGTACCACCACGCGTATATGAACATAACCGCCCGCGACTTTGAACGCGCATACCCCGTCTTTTCGAATTTCCGTAGGAATTTTGGGTCCTCTGTCAGTGCTCTCCTACACTCTACTCAACTTGGGGGATTCCAGTTTACACTTCTCGCCAAACTTTTTGGCCGCCCTGAAGTTGGCTTTCCGATGCGCAAGGCACGGCGCGGTGCTATTTTTGTATGAGATTTACTACTGCGCAGCTATTATAGCCAACTTCAGAACGGACAAGTAGTTTGGCGAGAAGTGTACAGCTTTCTACAGTAGTTTCGGCCGTGCGTTGTCTATCAGTCACTCACGTCTCTCAGTAAACAGAAGAAGTTACTAGCTTATTAAGAAGGAATATTGACTAGCTTGTTCCCGCATATACCGTTTTTTGGGTTCCCGTAGGAATTTTGGGAAATTCTCTCTTAGTGCTCTCCTAGTTTTTTTTTTGGGACAAGCCCGCCACACATTCCCAACCACTGCAACTCCTGAAAGCCAGAATCAACAGTGGCGACCACCAGAAAAACGCCGAGCCAATGAAGCCCGACGAGTCCCGGAGAAACGATTTAACTGTCTTGGATCCTGCAACGAATTTAATCAGAAAAGTACAGCGGAGGAGTAGGTACTGCATGCTGGATACTTATGAATTACTAGCTTCTGCCAGCGGCTTCGCTCGCGTGATCCCTAGGGAATATACTCCCGGGATAAAAAAAAGCCTGTGTGTTATTCCAGACTATAATCTAGCTTTGGGTCAAAATTCATGAAGATTCTTTCAGGCGTTCTGACGTGAACGAGTAACAAACAACCATCCTCACAAACTGTATTTATAATATTAAATACTAGCTTTTGCCCGCGACTTTTTTTTCTTGTTCCCGTTGGAATTTAGGGAAATCCTATCTTAGTGCTCCCCTACACTCCCCAAGGAACCTATATGCCAAATTTCAGCTTTCTAGGACCAGCAGTTTCGGCTGTGCGTTGTCTGTCAGTCACTCAATCAGTCAGTAACGGAAGAATTTTATATGTCGTAAAAGGGGTAGACTTGCTACCACGCTGCTTGCTCCGGGTGTTCAGCTTATGTGTCAGGCAGTAAGTAGGCGAAGGAATACACACAAGTGATGCAAAAGGTGTACTGAATTACTTTAAAGTCAATACAATACTATTAAGAAGGTAACTACACAGAAAGGCACTTGGAGTGATTATAACGGGAGCGAGTTTGCGGGGTTGTTGGGGACACACCAATACCTCAACACAATATTCACAATCAGCAACCGACTCGCTTAGCTGTTCCCAATGCTCTGCCCATGCCACATCGGCCATAGGTTTTAGACAAGTATCCTCCCCTCACCCCGCGTACGAGCTTGATACACAAAAATGTACCTTCGTTACAAACAATAAGTGCCATTTCTCCTAAATGGCCTACAAACCAATTGACAAAACTATCGTTTTCAAGAAAGGGCCATAAACATTCTAAATTTACGACCACGGGCGCCGCGACCCATGCTTGCGTTACATAGTTTTTTAGAGTAATTAAGATTAGAACTAGAAAAAGATTGTTGGGTCACAAAGTTAAGATTTACGATGTTATTTTCTCCGAAACAACCAACACTTAACAAAAACAAGTAGTTCTTCAAACTAAGATTTCTCCATCTGTATAGGCTTCAGCGACCACGCTCCGACATATATATTGATGATTGATTTTATATTATAATATATAAATAGGACTCACATATGCTCCCTCTCGGGATCTCTCATCCTGTCGACCGTCTCCTCAGAGAGCTGTTTCTCCATCGGCGCCAATAAGTCTTCTAACTCCTTCTGCTGCGCTAACACGAAGTCCAGCTCGTGTTCCAGGCTCTGTTGCTCGTTCTTTACTGATTGGACGGCGTCGTTTAGTTCTACGATCTGTGAAAAATAAATAATATATATTTCCGAATAGTAACTTGAAAAACTAATTTTATGATGGATTGTGAAGCATTTGTGGCAGTGGTAAAGTGTTTTTGCAATCTAACATTTTTTTTTTTAAATTCTCTTAAATCTCGTGTTTCATAATCACTAGTTCAAATAGAAAGATATAGAGAAAAAGTGTTTATTTGGGCCTCGAACAGGAAAGACAAAAAGTAAAAAAAAGGCAAATCCAAATAAAATAACCAGCCAAGTGCGAATCGGACTCGGACATACGAAGGGTTCCGTAGCATAAACCTTAATTTTTATTATTTGTTGTTATAGCGGCAATAGAAATAAACAATCTGTGAAAATTTCAACTGCTTACCTATTACGGGTTTTGAGATACAGCCCGCTGACACACAGACGGACGGACGGATAGCCGAGGCTTAAAAATAGGGTTCCCTTGGTTACCTTTGGATACGGAACCCTAAAAACAAATCACGGCAGACCCAGGCAAAGATGGCGAAAAGAGCCTAGCTAAAGACGCTTATTTTGTTTAGCCTCCGTTTATAAAGTGAGACATAAAACTTGCTTATAATTCGACAGCTAGAAGCCGCGTCACAGGGTATGTGCTCACACAAAGTGGATCTATGGCATGGTAATGTTCTCGGGAATCGGATGGATGCGAAAAAAGCAACATTTTGGGGTCGCTGTGGGGATGTCTATGACCAGCAGTGCACCATTCTATTCGATACTCCATTAAGCTGAAATAATGATGACATAGGTACAGTTCGCGTCAGCGTAGTTTGCCCCTCCGAAGTTAGGTTTTAGTGACGACCGCGCAGGTGCAATCACGTAAAAAGTGTTACGTTCCTAGAATATTTTTTGTTTATACTTATTATATTATAGACAAGCAACAAAGACTACTAGTAACAATAACAATATCAAAAAGTAACACCACAAAAACAAATCAAATAGTAAGAAATAACCAAAATAATTAATTAAAAACAATAACACGTGTAACACTTTTCGCATCAACATTCGTATTGCATTGAGCAAGCGGGTCAAACATATGCATCGAATGTAAACGAGCGAGTGAGATGCCATTACACCCGCCATCTTGCCCGAAAACGCGCAGGCGTGACCTACTCGCGCATGCGCTGTCCTGTTTTTTGTCAAATTGACATCCTGCGCAATCGATTGCGACGTACTTCGGGGAGGTAAACTTGCGCGACGGGAACTGTATACCTTCTCTCCGTTAGCGATGAGCAGTCGGTCCCACGCGTTGATCTGCGTCGCTTGGTTGATGAACGTCTTCTCTTGCTCTTCCAGTTCGAGCGTCCATTTGTTGATGTTCTCTTCTAGTTGCGCGAAGGATATCGAGGTGATGGCTTGAGGGGGAGCTGCGGCAGTTGTGCTAGAAACAAAAGTTAGAAACAAGAGCGTTACAATAAGGTATAGAATAGAACCTTTATTATGTATACCCTAAAAGCTGGAGAAAAGAAAGATGATGAAAACATTACATATGGGTATTTCATTAATGTGAAAAATCTACATTAATGAATACCTATTTGAAAGATGTTACTATAAAGTTCTAATTTAGTTCCATCTTTCAAATAGGTATTCATTTTTGAGTTTGGATTCTAGGAAAAAGAAATAAAATTGGTGTGAAAATAGAGAATTTACATGCTTCTGAAGTTTTGGTTTATTTATTTTTGCTAAAATCCATAATTAATTGGTAGCGTGGATTTTCTTGCCGGTTCTTACGACCAATTCGGACCGTACACTATTTTTCGACGTTTTATAAGTGCCCATGTAGGCCTATGTGAAATAAAATACTTTGAATTGAATTATAAATGCGAAAGTAACTCTGTCTGTTACCTCTTTGTTAAAAATGAATACCTATTTGAAAGATATTACTAAAATGTCCTAATTTAGTTCCATAGAAAAAAATACTGGCTATGTGCGAGTCGGTCTCGCGTGCAAAGGGTTCCGAACCAATTTCATTTTTTTAACATGTTATTTTAACACTACAGACTTCTTATAGGTTTTCCTGTTATCTTTTAGTAAAGATCTATTATCTCAATTTTTTCAAAAATTTTAGGCTCAGTAGTTTCGGAGATAAGTGGGGGAATGGTCATTTTTCGTCTAATTTCTTGAATAACTTCAAAACCATTTATTTTAAAATTATGAAAAAAATATAATTAAAACCCTCACAGTTAGCCCTTTCATTTTATATGTCACACGATATTGCTAAAAAAATACTATTTTTTAATTTTCTAGGTTGACCCCCAAAAGTGAACCCCATACTAACAATTTAGTAATTTACGAAACACGTCCGTGTTTGGGTCCATATGTGTACCAAATTTCAACAGAATCGGTCCAGTGGATCCGGAGAAAACTGGCTGTGACAGACAGACAGACACCCGAGTGATCCTATAAGGGTTCCGTTTTTTGTTCGGAACCCTAAAAAAATAGGTATTCATTTTTGGGTTTGAACTTGAGGAAAAAGATATAAAAATGATGTGAAAAAAGAGAATTTACACGCTTCTGAAGTTATTCTTACAGAAGAATAATTCCAAAAACATTTCAACTTCAAACATCGACCGTACTGGACGCAATTTACTATGATATGCAAGCAACGTCACATGCAATTAGTGCTGTCTCTGATTACAACGATCACAACTCCGTATCAACAACGATCACAAGATTATTTGTATATTAGTCTCCGCTCCTATTGGTCTTAGCGTGATGATATATAGCCTTCCTCGATAAATGGGCTATCTAACACTGAAATAAGTTTTCAAATCGTTCAAGCAAACACACAAACTCTTCAGCTTTAAATATTAGTATAGATTTTAAAGCTGAAGAGTTTGTTTGTTGGGTTGAACGCGCTAATCTCAGGTACGGTTCGAATTGAAAAAATATTTTAATGTTGCATAGCCCATTTTCAAGGAAGGCTAGGATATATTACATCACACTGCAACTAATAGGAGCGGAACATTAATGAAAAAGGTGACGCAGACGAAGTTGCGCGGGTCAGCTTGTAAATATTTTTACTGTATTTTGTATTTTCCCTAAGTTTATTACAGATTTTTACTCAAAATCTAATATTTTTTTGGTTGTACGTTGGCGCGGCTTCCCACAAGGTGGACCGATGACCTGGTGAAGGTCGCGGGTAGCTGATGGATGCTCTCGCACAGGAGCGGTCGTTGTGGCGACGCGCGCGGGGAGGCCGCCGTCCAGCAGTGGACGTCTGCAGGCTGATATGATGATGTACTTACGTAGTGGCAGTAGTCAAAGACGCCATAGTGGTGGTAGCAGTAGTTTTGCCTAGCGCTGTGATACCAGAAGGTGCTGTTGTTGATGCTGAAATATACAATTAGTTATTATAAATACTTGTTTAACATTTCAATAAAATCATTTTAGGTTTATGGAATCAGTTCTTACTAAAATTGCTGGTTAAATTATAGATGCGTCTATTAATGTATTTGATGCTTTTGCATAGCTCAAGCAAGCTTTAAAATATTTTTTTATTAGATACTTGGAAGTTAGAACCTTTAGACTAGTTAAAATAAACTATATCTTCTAGGCTGTAAGTGCTATATTCGGTTACAAATAATTTTGTATAAAATATTGACTTTATAAAAGAAATAATTTTATGACAAATAATTTTCCTGTAATGTCATAATGACAATATTTTAAATATTTGAACAAGGAATTGAAATTGTAATACTTAAAAACAACTGGAGACGTAACTTTGAAAAGTTTAATTCATGAAATATCATGAAGTCAAAACATGGTTCCATTACTGCTTGGTCATGTCTTGTAGAATCGAATGAACAGATTTTATTTTTTCTATTGATAGCAACGCGTTTGACCACTATCTCACCTGATGGTAAGCGATTAAATATTTCCAAGCTATTTGAACGACATGCATCAGCTAGATAGCTGTTAATGTGTCTAACCAAGTTGGTATAAAACTACTAGCTGTCGCCCGCGGCTCCGCTTGCGTGAATGACGAAAAAAATTATCCTGTGTTATTCCAGACTATATTCTACCTCTGTGCCAAATTTCATGGAGATCGTCTCAGGCGTTTTGACGTAAAAGAGTAAAATACATCCATCCATTCATCCTCACAAAATTTCGCATTTAATTTTATGATATTAGTAGGAAGTACGATACTAGCTTCTGCCAGCTTCGCGCCCCACGCCCAGGATGAAAAGTATCCTACTTCAGGATATGTTCTATCCATTTGTAAATTGTCATCCATCCAATGTGAGGTAACAGACAGAGTTACATCCGCATTTATAATATCAGAATGGGTTCAATTAAATTCAAAGTATTTTATTTCACATAGGCCTACATGGGCACTTATAAAACGTCGGAAGTTAGTGTATGGTTCGAATTGGTCGTTTCCTTTGTAGAAGAACCGGCAAGAAAATCCACGATAGCGATTACGCTACGAATTAATTATGGATTTTAGCAAATAAAATAGAACCCTCCAACATTTACCAGCAGAAGAAGCAGCAACCGAAGTAATTGCCTTCCCGAAACCTAGCACAGATTTGTTAGCACTAGTCCCCAAGCCGAAGCCAGGCTGTGCGGTGGAGGCGGCCGTAGACACCGCGCCGAAGCCGGTGGACGCGGCTGTGCTGGTGCCGAAGCTGAGCGCCGCGGCCGGCTGGGACGTGGGCGCCAGCGGGGTGGACCACGCGCTCAGCCCGCTCGGTGCGGCGGCCGTGCTGGATGCGCTGGAGCCTGGGGAGACAGAATTTGTTTATTTGAATACAAAAATCTATACTAATATATAAAGCTGAAGAGTTGTTTTTTTTTTGCTTGGACGCGCTAATCTCAGGAACTTCTGGTCCGATTTGAAAAATTCTTTCAGTGTTACATAGCTCATTTATCGATGAAGACTTTAGGCTTTATATTATCACGCTAACACCAATAGGAGCGGAGCAGACGAAGCTGCACGGGTCAACTAGTAAATAAATAAAAGAATACAAGAATAGTTGGACGCAAATAAGCAGTAACGTGTCAACCCACCAAAAATTATAAATTGGCTTTTGCTACCAATGCCATGGTAGAACATTTATGATTACAATTTCATAATAGGCCGTGTTTTGCCTGTTTTACGTAAAGTGGACCCAAATGCGGGATTGATTTTGAGAAAAATTCGTTTGAAGTATAGAAAACATAAGTTCATAACACATTGACATGACAAAACAAAAGGTTTTTCTCATAGAATCTTATCTCTAATCATGTAACATTATATTAACGAGCCGACCCAGCCACGCGTTGCTGTAAATCAATAGGTATAATAGATTAATTTTTTACTCATTATTTTGATACAATCAAATTAATAAAACTATCCTATCTTTTAAGTTGGATCAAATAACAGATAATTACGAAGTTTGTTCAAAATCAGTTCAGTAGTTTCAGAGTTTATCTCGAACATACATACATCATGACATGAGATTTATATAATATATATAGACTAGCACTTCGCCCGCGACTTCGTCCGCGCTGTAATTTGCGGAGGACTTTGTTTTATAAAATGTAGTGATAGATTACTGTGTTTTAGAATGAAATTCTAGGTGGCGTCTGGTAATTAGTTATTTTAGTCAAACAAGAATGAATGTAAATGTGTTTATTGTGCGTAATGTGTTTTTGTGCAAATACACAAAAAACTTACCAGGAGCGCTCGAAACTGGTGCAAAACTAATTGGAGCAGCAGAAGTCTTAGGAAACTGTCCCGCTGGCATCGCTTGCCCCAACATAAGCGGCTTCTGACTCGCTGCCGACGTCCCAATGGCCCCCACAGTGCTTGTAGGAGCTTGACTCGTAAGGGATGCTCCGAAACTAAGCCCGGTTTGGGCCGTGGTTGTAGCACCAAAACTAAGCCCGGGCTGGGAAGTAGCGGTCGATGTTGGGGCGAAACTGAGACCAGTTTGTTGTTGTTGTGGTTGCTGGGCTGTTGGTTGTGTTGTGCCGAAGTTTAGTGGAGCTTGTTCTGTAAATTAAATTAAACAGCTTGTATTATTTTGCCATAAATATGTTTGAATGTGATGTCTAATTTCCGTATTTATTTATACTATCATGACGACTTTCTCTGTGTTTATTATAATTCTTGCAAATTTATTTTTCTTTAGTCTGTGATCCGTAAGTGTATCACAAGCCCTATCAGAATACCAGCCCTGCGTTATATATATTTTTTTAACATTGAAGCATATATGCTGAGACAAGTCTTTTTGGCCTCGCAAATGTCTTTTTATGTTATTAGCTTCTTTACGTCGTAGTTATTAATGATTTTTTCATTGTTTGTGCGATCTATAACAATTTTTTTTCCTAACTATGCGATGTAATTTAAAAAAATATAATATCAATAGTATAAGGTATTAGGAAACAGGTGGACGTAGGTTAAACTTACGTCCACCACCAAACGACATCTGACTCTGTTGTTGTGGCTGAGTACTCTGAAAACTCGGCGTCAAAGTACCAAACGCCGGCGCCGAAGTGGCCGCAGTTTGGCCACCTCCGAAGTTCAGCCCAGTGGTCTGACCGGTTGTCTGACCAGTAAGACCGGTCGTCTGACCGGTAAGATCCGTGCTCTGACCAGTAGTGGTGCCGGTTGAACCGCCGATGGCACCGAAACTTAGAGTAGCTGGCTTTTGGCCAAATGCACTTGGAGTTGATGCTGGAAGAAAATAATTGGATTACATTAAGTTATGTTCGCTCTCCACATAGCGCTTAAAAAATGGGAATTATAGACGTAGGAAAAAAGGCTGACAAGCTAAAACGGGATTAGATTAACAGAACTGGTAGAAAATGACTCGTTGCATCAAGTCCTTCTAAGTATAGTGGTACCCAACTGATAAGGCGCGTCGTGAATCTTCGTTCGCACAGAAAAGAAAGTATGGCCCCGAAGATTAACGAAAGAAAGCAAAGTAACAATCAACCTTAGATCACTACTATAAGGTTCATAATACACTGCAGCTGTAGTTCCGTCTCACTCGCGCGTCACGTGCATGCCACGCGGCGCGCGCTAACATGGCGGCAGCTGCCGACCAATAGCGGTACAGGAAAAAAAAGCGCGTTGCGTGGAGCGTGCCGATTGGTCAACAGCATTTCCCGCGCTTTGAAAATTCATCTTCTGCGCAGGTACATCGGTAAGCCATATCAGTTGGGTACTACTGTATCTAAGTAGCACTACTGTACATAACGTTTTTAATAAGTAACAATATTGTAGGTTAGAATAATAAGCACATTGGAGGTATTATGCGCCTTTTCAGGTTTTTCAAACGTAAACATAATATTCGGCCACTCAGAAAAAGTAATTTTATTAAAGTTTGATTAAATGAAACAACTTCCATTTTAAATGAGTAATTCTTTAATCATAAAACTATACTCAAAGTCTAACGATTTATTTCAACTAGACCTTTAAAGGCACTTTTGAACGTCAAGTGAAAATAAAATATTATAGTGACTCTAGTTGTCCATTCGCAAAACGTAGATTCTTATGGAGAAGAACGGACAAGGAACTCCATAGCTACTCTTTTCAAATATAAGCTTTGCAATACAACGTGTAACAGAATAGACGCAATACCTCTTAAGGGGCCATTGTACTCATTATGAACAACCTTTACTATGGGACCAATCTCGAAATCGCGAAAAAAATCAGCTTTTCAGTACATTTTGTCGAGTTATGAACACAGAAATGTATGGGGGAGTCGATTTTTTTCCGCGATTTCAGTGTTGGTCCCGTATCGAAAGTTGTATTGTCATAATGATGAGTACAATGACCCCTTAAGAGGTATTGCGTTTATTCTGTTACAGGTTGTATTTGCATACATTAATACTGTGTTAATTTGCGAGTCCACCATTATTTTGATAATGATTAATGAATGACCCACAAAATGCAAGTGCATAAATACTTTTAAGCGGTAGAGTATTTAAATGTGTTAAAACAATGCCTGATACTTTTTTGTCAATTTATGTAAAAATTAATAATAAATAGTTCAAAAACATACTAGGTGCGGGCGCAGTGCTAAAAGCAGGTGGGGCAGCAGCATTGCCTCCTCCGAAGCTGAAGGCGGAGCCCGGCTTAGCGCCGAAGGATGTCTGTGCGAAGCCGCTCGGTGCGAACGATTGTGTTGGGGCAGCCGCTGATGTAGTGGCGGCCTGGAAAGGATTATAATACGGTTTTTCACTTATTTATTTATCAGATACTAGCTTTTGCTCGCGACTTCGTACGCCCGTATTTCCATCCCGTTTTCTGTTCCCTTACACGTTCCTTACGTTTCCATTATATCCCGTTTTTCCGTTCCCGTAGGAATTCCGAGAAATCCCACTCAGTGCTTCCTTACACTCCCCAAGGAAACCATATGCCAAATTTCAGCTTCCTACGACCAGAAGTTTCGGCTGTGCGTTGTCTGTCAATCACTCAGTAACGGAAGAATTTTATATGTATACAAAACACGGTGATATAAAAATATTATAAGCAACAGCCATATTTAACCAGAAGGCATGCAAAAGTACAAAATACAATAAAGATTCTAAGTTCATAATAAAAAAGATAAACAATCTATCTATCTATACTAATATATAAAGCTGAAGAGTTTGTTTGTTTGTTTGCTTGAACGCGCTAATCTCAGGAACTACTGGTCCAATTTGAAATATCTTTCGATGTTAGATAGCCCATGTATCAAAGAAGGCTATAGGCTATATATCATCACGCTAAGACCAATAGGAGCGGAGCAGACGAAGTTGCGCAACTAGTGTCAACCTAAAGAGTGAAGAAAGTTCTTCTGCAGTCAACTCATTTCGTATTACAATTAAATTAAACAAAAACTAAATCTCATGTATTTCTAGTCATTACAAAAAATAATTAAGAAATTTCTTTTTCCATTAAAAATTCCGTCACACTATAAGCTTTGTCTACTAAAAAGTTTCGGAGTTATTTTTTAAATAACATATATGATGATACTTTTAAATAACATGATAGCCTGCGGTTGGAAGAAATACTGGTCTTTGAAAGAAATAATAAAGAACAAAGATCTAGGCATACACATCAAGAGAAAGACTCATCACTTGTATTCTCCCCTGCATTACATACGGCTGCGAGAAATGGACATTAACAGACAAACATAGAGAAAAGCTTGCTACGACAGAAAGAGCAATGGAAATAAGCATGTTTGGAATCAGGGGGGCTACTCTCTAACAAAATCCGTAGTTTCGGGCTTATTTGCGGGCGGGCATTTTCTACTCCGTATCACCTAACCACTGAGAACTAATGATTACACGATTTGACAGTTACTATGAAATCGTGTTGTCATTCATTCTCAGTTCGGGTTCGGGACTTATCGTAAATCTGTAGGTGATACGGAGTAGAATACGCCCGCCCGCAACTAAGCCCGAAACTACGGATTTCGTTAGAGAGTAGCCCCCCAGGCTTAGTAACACAATCCGAAATTTGGAAATAAGAAGGAATACAAAAGTAACCGATATAACAACTCGTATAGATCATCTAAAATGGAGTTGGACAGGACATATGCTTCGTTGCAAAATAATGGAGCAAACAAGTAACCTTATGGTATCCAAGAGGGGACATCAGAAGACAGGGGCGTCCGAAAACAAGATGAAGTGACGATATTCGCCTAACCTTAGGACCAATCTGGACCAGAGTGGCGAGATATATTGTAGCGGTATCAATGCCGCCACAAGAAAAAACCAACGGAGCAAATCAACATCGCAATAAAAAGAACTACAACGCCATCTATCTAACTACCAGCGAACTACTACGTCGAAATCCTGCATCGCGCAATCAGTTTACCGTGCGATTTGAACATGTACATCAGCCCGAATATCAACTATCGGGCAGTTGCCTACACCGGACACAACAACCGTCCGATCGGAGGATCCTCCCTTTTCAATGGAGGTTTACCGGGACACTCTGTCTCTCCAAAATATTATAAGAACTAAAATTCATAAAATCAAAAATGTTTAATTGCATGTAGTTAGGAATAAAAGGGCTTTATTATTAACTAGTGGACGTCACGCGGTTTCACCCGCGTAGTTCTCGTTTCCGTGGGAATACGGGGATAATATATAGCCTATGTTACTCCCTGATAATGTAGCTATCCAATGCTGAAAGAATTTTTCAAATCGGTCCAGTAGTTTCGGAGCCTATTCAATTCAATCAAACAAACATACAAACAAACAAATCTTTCCTCTTTATAATATTAGTGTAGATGTCATGATAGTACAAGATCCCAGAGCCCCCAGACATTTCTTTTACTTGTTTTCTTACTAACATTTGTGGCGTAGTGTTACCCCCATACTAAAATCTAGGAAAAATAGAAATTACTTGTATCAAAACCCCAAACGCAAATAACGACAACAAAATACAAACAAGTCACTTATCTAGCAGTTTAATGCAGTTGGTGGCATTTATCTTAGGCTAGTTGCTGATTTGGTGCCAAAAGCGAAATATGTCCACTAATGTAAATAAGACTTTCCTAAGCGTCGGCATTGACCCTTTTTTGTCATGGCTGGTGGACAAGTTGAGTCTTAGTTTAAAAATTTACTTACAGCACTGGCTTGAGGCGCAGAGAAACCCGAAGCAGGCGTCGAGAACCCAAACCCGGAAGTCGCAGGTTGAGTGCCGAAACCAATAGCAGCTGGTTGAGCTGGTTGGCCGAAACCCGTAGTCGCTGGCTGGGCGGGTTGGCCGAAACCCGTGGTCGCTGGTTGAGCGGGTTGGCCGAAACCAGTAGTCGCTGGTTGAGGAGATTGGCCAAAAGCTGACGACGCAGGCGGGTTGGACGCGCCGAAGCCGAAACCAGAAGGTGATGCGCCGAAAGCGGTTGAAGCTGGAAAAAGAAAGGTCGATTTAGTGTAAGGGTGATTTAATTTGAGATTCCTAACATTCATTAAAAAAAAAACTGGCAAAGTGCGATTCGGACTCGCGTGCAAAGGGTTCCGAACGAATTTATTTTTTTTAACATGTCATTTTAACACTACAGACTTCGATAGGTAATCTTTAGGTAAAGATCTATTATCTCCATTTTTTTCAAAATTTTAGACTCAGTAGTTTCGGAAAAAGGGGAGGGGGAATGGTCATTTTTCGTCTAATTTCTTGAATAACTTCAAAACCATTTATTTTAATATTATGAAAAAAATATAATTAAAACCCTCACAGTAAGCCCTTTCATTTGATATGTCACACGATATTGTTCAAAAATCTTTTTTTTTAATTTTCTTGTTTGGCCCCCAAAAGTGACCCCCATACTAAAATTTAATGATTTACGTAACGCGTCCGTGTTTGGGTCATACAAGTACATATGTGTACCAAATTTGAACAGAATCGGTCCAGTGGATCCGGAGAAAACTGGCTGTGACAGACAGACACCCAAGTGATCCTATAAGGGATCCGTTTTTTTTTCAGAACCCTAAAAACCATAGAAGATACCATTTTTTTATTGATATTTTGTTATAAAAATAATATTAAGCAGACTTACTTATTCATAATCAAACATGGTCAATCATCGGAGGTTAATCACCATCTCTTTGGTACTCATGTCACAAAATATAAGTAAAGCAAAGACTCTAGTGACCCCTGTGGTGCTTGCATAATATTTGGAACATGTAACAGTGAATGAATCAACCATCATTCAGTCATTAGTTTATTACTAACCTTGTGTGGTTGGTGTCCCAAATGCTGGTGCCGGTTGCTGTGGATTACTAAGAGAGCCTGTGCCACCCTGCAAAGATAAATCCTAATATATAAAATTCTGCCGTTACTGACTGATTGAGTGACTGACAAACAACGCACAGCCAAAACTACTGGTCGTAGAAAGCTGAAATTTGGCATTTAGCCTCCCTACACTCCGCACTAAGAGAGGATTTCCCGAAAATTTTACGGCAACGGGAAAAAACTGGACATGCGCGTACGAAATCGCGGGTAAAAGCTAGTATTTAATATATCGTTGGAAGACAGACTTATGACAATACCACTAACAATGGCAATAACTTGAATATAATCCTAAAAATCGACAGTTAAAACTGGTTACAACTTGATATTCTCCATGTCAAAACTGAGTACAACAGAGAAGTCAGACTTCTCTGTATGTGTGCATCACAAAACTCAAGGCAAGATCATGAACTATCGAAAGCCATTTCAGTATAAAGAAAAACTTTATAAATACCCTTTAACTCTGATCCTTGTGGGATTCACTTTATTACTCTACTAGCTTCTGCCAGCGGCTTCGCCCGCGTGATCCCTAGGGAACATACTCCCGGTATAAAAAGTAGCCTATGTCCTTTCTCAGGCTCCAGACTATCTGCGTACCAAATTTCATTTAAATCGGTTAAAGTTTTGGCGCGACAGACAGACAGACCTTCTTTTTTTTTGTCGAGACCACTCGCAGTTACGAACCTGGGAAGGTTGAAACTACTTAACCGGACTTGCCTGTGTGAGCCTCAAGAGAATTTAGGGCCCCCAGCCGAGACTATGCAACGTAAAACTAAAACTCCGCTCACTGAGGGCACCCCTGTGGGATACGGACCTCGGCTCAACGGCGTCGTTTTGGGGAGGACAGCAAGGGACTGGCTGGGTCATGGGCATTACAGGGGCGTCGCGATGGAACTCTACGGCGAAGCCGGAATACGGAACGCGGTCTGTATCTGTGTTTTCTGATAGTGCTGGTTTCCCTACAGCTTTCTTGAAGGATGGTGACTTGATCGTCAGGATCGACGAGGATATGCCTGGGACGGCGAATCCTACTAATCTTGGAGGGAGCGTACCGGGTAGCCGATGCGATTAAGGGGTTCTGGTGCTTTTCGGCAGCTTCAATGAAACGCTTTGTAAGACGTTTCATGAATTGCTTTATAGTCGGGACTTTAAGGTCGAGAGACAGACACACAGAGTTACTTTTGCATTTATAATATTAGTAAGGATTGCCCCTTTCACCCCTTAAACATGCACACAAGAAGGACAAAGCCTACATATGCTGTGTGTTCTTTTTTCATAACAGACGGACAAGAGAGTGATCTTATAAGGGTTCCTTTTTTATCTTTTAAGGTACGGAGCCCTAAAACACCTCAGACATTAACCTGCATGGATTTAATAATATGATTTGACCATTACATGTTGATCATTGTTTAAACTTTGACCTCTTTCTTCTCAGGGTAGTTGGCTAGGAAACACCAGCCTTGTTTAATTTAAACTGACGAAAAAAAAAACATTTTAAAGTGTTGTAACAAATTCGCAAAAACTAAAATATCATTTATAATGTCAAGTTGTCAAAAACTCACCTGCATTTGTCCAAAGCCTGGACTACCAACAGTCTGGTTAGGTGGTGATGTGAACCCTCCAAAGTTCACAGCTGGTTTAGCGGCACCAAATGCTGGACTGGCACCGGTGCTCGTAGTGGGTGTGGAAACTGTGGATGGCATTGTTTTTAAGTATGTGATAAAAGTTTCAAATTGTCCATTTTGTTGTCTAAGATAATGTTATGTCCAAGTAAAGATTACAAAAAATTTTGATTCCATACCCAAAGAGTAACCAATGGAACCATATTACTAAGCCTCCACTATGCGTCTGTCTGTATGTCAGTGGGTTCTATCTTAAGATCAGTAATAAGTAGACAGCTGAAATCTTCAGTGTGTATTTCTAAACAACAAATAATAAAAATTAAATTAAAAATTAAAGGGCTCCCATACAAGAACATGCTTTTTGTAACCGACTTGTAAAAAAGAAGGAGGTTCTCAATTCAAACTTGTATTTATAACATATAATTTTTTGGTTCCGAAAAAAAAAGGAACTCTTATATGATCACTCGGGTGTCTGTCTGTCTGTCCGTCTGTCACAGTCAGTTTTCTCTGGATCCACTGGACCGATTCTGTTGAAAATTGGTACACATATGGATTTCTATGACCCAAACACGGACGCGTTACGTAAATCATTAAATTTTTAGTAAGGGGGTCACTTTTGGGGGTCAAACTAGAAAATTAAAAAAAAAGTTTTTTGAACAATATCGTGTGATATATTTTTTTACATTATTTTAAAATAAATGGTTTTGAAGTTATTCAAGAAATAAGACGAAAAATGACCATTAATTAATGACCCCTTATCTCCGAAACTACAGAGCCTACAATTTTGAAAAAAAAAATTGGAAATAATAGATCTTTACCTAAACCTTTACCCATTGTGTGAGAGTTCAACTCGCACTTGGTTGGTTTTTTAGTACAGTACAATCTCACTAATTCCCTCATAAACCAGGCGGTGCAGGATTATTGTCAATACAGGAGTGTTTAAAAAAAAAAACAATATAAATTAACGTCAGGCTCTGGTGTAAGTATCAGTAGTACAAATGTATATGCACGAAAAAATATTTATTATCTATACAGTTTATCTAAAAATATACACAAATATAATACTAACAGTGAAAATAGAATCAAAATTGCTCGAAAAACAAACGAGATATAATTATTTTAAACAAATATATCTGTCCCTCTCGCGAAAACGCTGTTTTCTATGGCAGCTGTATAGGCGCCAAGAACTTTGACGTCACAATTCATATCGGACTTCTCTTTCTAATTGTAAACTTTGAAGCTTTATAACTTTATCGCTGATGAAGTTATTTAAAAAATAATTTCATAATTGTGTATTAGAGCTAATAAGTATTTCATTTTTCAAATAAAAAAATCGCATGCATATTCCCTATTGGTACAAAAAAGCATTTCAGAATGTGCTAATTTTATAAGGGCATATTTAGGAAGTAGTGGAATCACCTGGGCAGAGAATACCAGATTACTGTATGAGCTGAAGTACTGAAGAGCTGGCTTAGTGAGACGCTACTGTAGTTCTTTATGCTACACTAAGATTGAAATACAGACTATACTAATATTATAAAGTTGAAGAGTTTGTTTGTTTGAACACCCTAATCTCTAAAACTACCAGTTAGATTTGAAAAATTCTTTTTGTATATGAAGTCAAGTGCAAAAGCAAGTTATTGTGACATAATAAAAAAATACAGTCTAGATTACCAGAAAATAAGTTATGTTTTATGCTCCAATACGAAGATGCATACAGATTACATTAATTGGGGGTTGCCTTTCTTAAATATTTCTTGAAGTGAGAGGTCAGCAAACTGTGCCTACACTTTAATTCACGTAGAAACAAAAAAAGTACTTACACAGTGAAGATGTGGGGGCTGCTGTAGTTTTAGCAGCACCAAATGCGAACCCTCCTCCTGAAGGACTCGCGAAATTGAATGCTGGTTTGTTTTCTGTAATACAAAAACAAAAAATAAGCATGACTCACTGTACTACTGTATAATGAAGGTCAATATTGTTTTTACCCGTTATTGCAAAGACTTGAAGGTTTTTATAAAATTCAGAAATGTTAGTGTAATGTTCCTCAAATAAATGAAACAATCTTTAGGGGAACGACAACTGTATTATATTCTAATCAGGGTGATCACCGGGTGTGCAATGACCGATGCAACGTGCCACTCACATAACCTATTCCTAAACTTAAGTTACTTAGTGCATTTAGAGTCTGTAGCTGTTGTGCTACATTTACATCAGTCTGTACTCCTTTGCTTTCCAACACGCATATATTACAGTTAGTTTTACCTGCATTATTGCCTCCAGTTCCAAACAATCCTTGTTTATTAGCATCTCCACTTCCAAATGCAAAGCCAGAACCTGAAGACAGTAATAAATTGATTCAGTTTTTATGAAAAATCTTTTGCAAGTAAAATATATTGAATTTTGAAGATAGAAATAACAATACAAAACCTATTGGTTTTGTATTATTACATAGCTAAAATTAGGTGGTAACAAAAACATTTTACTTTACAAATTACATCAAGCAATCTAAGTGAATAGAAAACAGAATATTATTCGTTTTTGCATTTCATAATGTTGCAAAAAGGTTAGGTTAGGATTTTACTTCAAATCAAAGGAACGTTGATAGTTTTCTAGAAATAGACCTTGAACAAGAAAATACTTCAGAACGTCAGTTATCCCTTAGTAATTATTGAGAAATAGAACAGTAATTTAAATATATTTACCCGTAGAAGGGGTGGCAGTTCCGAATGTGCTTGCTGCCGTCGTAGTAGCCGAACCGAAGCTGAAACTCATCTTTTAACTTTATTAAACCTTGGAAAAACTATACAGGCACTGCCTCCTAAATAACTATAATTAATTTCAATAGTATTTCTAGTACAATTCACGTTTTCCGTTGCAACAACAAATAAAAGTCAACAAACGCGGGCCGCCATTAACGACTTTATATTCGGTTGCGTTCGTTCGGAATCGCAGTTTGTTATATTTTGGCTACGGTTGCGTTCAGCGTCAATTTTAATGCGTATGAAGTCAATACTTTGTAGTCACTGACCTCTATTATCCAAAGAGGTCAGTGTTTGTAGTCATTCCGATACCGATTTTTCAAAATATTGAAAAAACTTATAAATATTAAAAACTTATCAAGAGGCTGAGCATTACTTTAGAATGAATTCACAAAAACAAAGTTTAGATTACTTACATAAAAAGCTTGCAGAAGATGACTACCTATCGCAAGTAATTTTTAGTTGAGAGATGTTTCGAGCTTGCTTTATTAGTACGGTATATAAATAAAATTGCTTGTTTGAATGTGATCATCGCGTACTAAAACAGAACTGGTTTTCCCTTGCGCGAAACGTGGTGATTATAGTAGTTTTATCATCATTATCCTCTTAAACGAGGTGTCAGATGGCTGTGGCGTAGTTAGAATGGGTGACACCCGGGGCGGATAATATAGTGTAGAGGTCAGTGTCACCTCACAAATGAACCTCCCCCCAAGTAATGAGTTGCGCTTTTCGTTCTGGTGACAGCGTCGCAAGTCATTTTTGGAGGGGGGAGGTGTTCCATTTGTGCTGCAGGTTTTTATTTTCAGGAATGTTGTTAAATTACACTTACAAAAAAAATCACGAAAATGTATGCACCTTGCCTCAGATTATTTTGATTTTCTCTTCTCTTTATCTAAACTTTGTTGACTGACGCAAGCTAGCTCAAAAACTAAGAGAGGGTAGAACGCAAGAGCGAGCAAAGCGAGCTCGAAAGTTTTTGCATCGCACCTTGGATAGTAACTTTATGGACTGATGCAAGAAAGCTCACAAATTGAGAGAGGTCACAACATAAGAGCGAGCGAAGCGATCTCGAAGATTTTTGTGTTCAAAGTTTCATTACGTCACCCATTTAGGGGTGACACCCGACAGTGAAAAAAATTCAACCAACGGTCAAGTGTCACCACGTGCAGAAAACCCCAAGAACTACATAAATTTTTGCATCTCATCTCGGAAGGGTTTTATTGTCTTTAAATCATTCATACTTAAATATAAGTGTTTTGTTTTTTACAGAAAAGCTCATGAAATTGTGACAAAGCTCATGAATGACATGAGAATTTATACGAGCTCAAAAATATTTTCACTCTTCATCCCCGTTTTTTCTGCCTCTATTCGGGTCAAATAATAACCTACACACCATCTGCAAACACATTTTGTTTACTTACGCCTCAAATCCCCACTTCCCAAAACAGAATACGGCTGAATGCGGTGTTTCCTGCGCTAATTCAAAATGGCACCCTGCCAATTTGCTAACACACCTGATTTTGCATAAATTCACTATCTTATCTTTTCATTGGGTGAATTTACAAAGCCACTCAACATCCACACCTTTGAGAGGGTATCTGGGTTTGGCAGAGCGCCAAACGGCACTGGCTGCAAATCATAGGCGTTTGCTATGATGCTAACCATGTAACTACTTGTAAACAAAGTCTTTTGTTAAAAATAATGGCTGTATCGTGGTTGTTTTTGTTTACTAAGGTATTGTGGATTTAGAGGAAGATATAGGACCCTTAGAAGAGCCTCCTAAGGCCCTTGCAAAACCCTGCAATGAACCAAAAATTTATCTTAAGATTAGTGCTTGATTAACCCGTAAGCAAATTAAGCAATTGCTTAGGGCATCACGTCTCGGGTGTACCATAAATAGATAAACTACAGAAACGAGAGGTCGCACTTATGTTGGTCAAGTGGGACGAAATTTCGCAAACCTTCCGAAAAGTCATCAAGGTGTTACAAGACCCGGAAGTCTTTCAAATCACACGTCTTTTTTTCCAAAAAATACGAGGCGACCTTGATAAGAAGCCTGCGCAAAAGAAATCTACCAGATGTGGATTTTAAAAACAGCCGTCAAAGATGAAAAAAAATGTCCAATCCAGACAGTCCAGTAGTGCTATTCTGTAACATTTTCATGTCTCGACAGCGGAATCCGAGGTGAGGTAACAAATTATAGAGGAGTTATAGAGGGGTGAGGTATATAATATAAGACTTATATTGTTTGTAGTAAAGCTCACTTAGTGAGCGTTGCCGTTCTGGTGAAGCACGATATCGAAATAGTCTGTTACTTACAGAATAGCACTGCAGTTCCTGAAGTAAAACATATCAGACCGAGAGAACAAGTTTAAAGTAAGAGTTTATTGTAGAGATCTATGCTTTATCATTGTTAACGTTCCCATTGGATAGGACTATGATCGTCCGTGAAATTTGGCTGAAACTAGGATGAAAAACTTTCTTTGCACATAATAGGTAGTATACGTGTACAAGGTTGCAAATAATTCGGGTATTTCCGAAAGGTTCAAAGAAAATCCCTGTCAAAGGCAGGATGCTAAAATTTAGAGTTTGCTTTGCTTGGTCTTGCATCGTGTGTTCTCATAATTTCGTACCTTTTCTGTAATGAATATATTTATATATTTATATCGGCCAAGTAAATCCGACTTCTGATTGAATTGCAGATGCGGTACTAAAATTTAGGAGCACGCTTCGCTCGCTCTTAATAGACTGCTTGAAAGGTGACTTGTTTGGAACTCTTTAGAGTTTCTTGCGGTCGCGTTTTTGGTACTAGAAATACTTCTCTGAGCATTTTTTTGTTATTTACTGCATTGCACTAAGTTACATTTTGGAAACGTCTTCTCGAGCATTTCTTTTTGATTCAAATCATGTCACGACAACTGCTTACCTAACGCCGACCGCCATATTGTTCTTTTTGTTTAAAATTTATTCATTAATTTCCCATGTCATTTCGGCACTTACGATGAAGCTTATGATAGGTAGGTACTTTGTTTGTTAAAATCTATCCAGCTGTTCAGACTATAGAGCGTGGCAAAGAAATAAACCAACTCTCGAAAAACATTACTCTCCTTCCGGGGCAGTCTGGTAAAAGTAAGAATTAGGGGGCGCAAAATTCAAATCAACCGTACCTGGTTTTGTAATTTGGTTTTTATTTTAAGGACTGGTACTGGTTGAATACTGGATTGGGGGCCCACAGTCGTAGATTGCTTAGGGCATCAAATAGTATTAATCCGGCATTCCATAAGATTGAACGAAATTTTCTGGCGTTGCTGGACATAATATGTCTAACCAGGTTGAAAAATATCTTCTAATATAGTCAGAGATTGAGAATACATATTATTATGTATCCCCCAGGCTCTCATGACTACATTAATTAACTACTACGCGCCCAGTCAGGTGGCAGGCGTTCCTTGGCCTCAGCAAAAAAGCCAGGTGACACTTTTTATCTACTTTGATTATGTTTGGGCCTGAAGGGTATGCGTAACAGAGAGTAAAGTCCCGCACACCTCCATTGTAAAGGGAGGATCCTCAACCAGACGGTTGTTGTGTCTGGCGGGCAACTGCCCGATACTTGATATTCGGGTTGATGTATAGGTACGTTCAAATCGCACGGTAAACTTTGCTTGCGCGATGCAGGATTTCGACGTAGTAGTTCGCTGCTAGTTGGATAGATGGCGTCGCAGTTTCTTTTTTGGTGCGATGTTGATTTGCTCCGTTGGTTTTTCTAGTGGCGGTACTGATGCCGCTACAGGCCCATAACCGTTTCATGACCAATGAAAAACTTGTAGAAGGAGATTCCTAAATCGGTTTGAGATACATTTATTGCATATCCATAATTTTAGCCGATAGATATTATAAGTACATGTCTTAGGCTGTACTGCGCGATAGAGAAAAATATTCTTCAGGGTCATACAGAAAAAAAAAATAACACAAATAATCATACGATATACCATTTAATACTGATCACACAAAGTTGCTAAATAATATACAATACGAGAAGAAAATTAAACCACATTATACCTAGCTCTCGGCACAAAAGGTACAGGCTGGGAGTCTGGGGTCAGGAGCAATCTGACATTAACGTTGGCCCTTCTCCATCGGTTCCACATGACGTAATGGTCCTTCCATAGCAGATACACCGTGACTGAGTAGCCGCAGAGGACGATAGCCATGAAGAAGTCCATGGCGGTTTCGGTGATCCGGTGGGAGATGCCTACAATGGGATTCACTGAATCATTCATTATTTGTTTTCTTTTCTTAAACACTGACCAAGTGCGAGTCGGACTCGCGTGCAAAGGGTTCCAAACGATTTTTTTTTAATGTTATTTTAACACTATATACTTCTTATAGGTTTTCCTGTAATCTATAGGTAGAGATCTATTATCTACAATTTTTTCAAAATTTTAGGCTCAGTAGTATGGGAGATAAGGGGGGGGGAATGGTAATTTTTCGTCTAATTTCTTGAATATATTCAAAACCATTTATTTTAAAATTTAAAAAAAAATATAATTAAAACCCTCACAGTAAGCCCTTTCATTTGATATGACACACGATATTTTTCAAAAAACATTTTTGAAATTTTCTAGTTTGACCCCCAAAAGTGACCCCCATACTAAAAATTTAATCATTTATGTAACGTGTCTGTGTTTGGGTCACAGAAGTCCATATGTGTACCAAATTTCAATAGAATCGGTCCAGTGGATCCGGAGAAAACTGGCTGTGACAGACGGACAGACAGACACCCGAGTGATCCTATAAGGGTGCCGTTTTTGTTCGAAACCCTAAAAATTTTGATTTCACCAAGTTTTTGAAGAATTTTCAATCTTACGCGGTTTATTATAAACTTGCTGTGTTTTTAATTAAATCGCTTGATATTGTAAACTCGTTCTTCTCGATAAGACACAGATTCTAAAATTCGGATAGGATTAAGACATTGAGGTGTGATTAGGTAACTATTGTGTATATATGTTGTCCTTACAAAAGGTACCTTTCAATTCAGCTCAATACCTTATAACCTTTATGGCGTACTACGACTTTTAGATGTCGTGTACTGCTGCTTAAGACCAACAACATGGCTATACAAGGAACCTTAATTAAAAAATAATAATAACGAGAAATACCCCACTTAGGCGAGATATCTGAAGGGTTGAGTAGTGGGTTGATCAAGCCCCACGTTATTGAGGGCACAACTCAAACCTCAGTGCTACTGAGAAATACTTTTTACCCGACCTGGGAATCGAAACCAGGACATGGACATCAAGCTCAGTAGTAGCTGTAGCGATAAACAATGAAGTTCAGTTTTTCTCAAGAAGAAAAAAAAAACAAAAGGCAATCTTGCTTTTGCATTTTTCCCTAAAAAAAACGTTTTTTTCGGAAATTCAAACAATATTTAAAATTCTCAATTCTCAAAAAATCAAAGAGCAAAATTTCCTTTTCTAACTCTAGAAACAAAATTAAAAAAAGCAAAAACAAAACACACCTTCCTCTTTTCGAGCGCTTGCGTCGAGCTTACCAAAATTGGTGCCTTCAATCACAAAGTATTGAGTTCCGACGATGCATACCGCAAGCAGGCCAGCTGTGACGGTCGATAACAACCAGAATATCAGACAATCCGACTGTGGAATAAAAGCATGGCATTAATAGGTACGTGCTGTACAAGGTGGCGTTATGTGTAGGGTTTTTCATTAAGGTTTTGTCTATGCTTGCAGGGGTTGGTGTACGCGACTCTTTTTGTGCGGAAGTCGGAAAACAAAATAGGGAAAGTGTGATATACTGATAGTAGATTCTTAATTCTAGGACTATAAATTCACTTATCTATTCACCTTTGAAAATTTCCTTTCACCTTCCAGTCCAAACAACCAAACCTATCTTATAAGGAAACTAGAATTTTTCCAAAGCTTCTCTCCCGCAGCCTGTCCTACAACAAGACCCGTCAACTTTTCCGAAGCTTTTGAATATATCTACAATCACGACATAATATAAAACAAAGTCCTCCGCCGCGTTTGTCTGTTTGTATGTTCGCGATAAACTCAAAAACTACTGCAACCATTTTCATGCTGTTTTCACCAATGGATAGAGGAAGATTTAAGTATTTAATTTGTCAAGTTTTTGTATACATTGACTAAAATATACACTTTTGGTCGCGATAACCGACATCCACGCGGGCGAAGCCGCGGGCATCAGCTACTTAATAATATTATAAAGAGGATGTTTGTAACGAATAAAATCAAAAACAACTGGACCAATTTCAAAAATTCTTTTACTATTAGAATGCTACATTATTCTTGAGTAACAAATGCTATATTTACTACTAGAAAAAAATAGGGATCCCTACGAAAATTGCAAAATTAAACCCGCGCGCACGAAGTCGCGGACGAAGTGCTACTCGTAGTATAAAAATAAAAACATGTCTATCTTTCTTTTTAGATTCTTCTTAAATTTCATCTACACAGATTCAGAGACACAGTTCCAACGTTACAAAGGATCTATCCAAGAAATTGAACCTGTTTTTCAGCGTTCTCGAATGAAATATAGCCGTAACTAACGAAGGGGGAGTCCACGTCAAAAGGATATTTGTCAAAAGTGGTACCTTCCCGGAATACTGGGCTAAAACCCAAAGATTTGAAGCGACAGTGTTATATCGCTGGTATATTTCATCATCTATTTCGCAACTGCGAGATTTCCAAAAGACTGGGTGTTGCAAATCGATTTAAGGGTGATTTTGTCAAGTTTTGGGACCAAGTTCTTTGTTACTTTAATGTGTAAGGGGTTTGCTATGCTAAGGGAGAAAAATAAAGGACGGAAGTGATGCACCAGCAGATTTACCTAACCTATTTCTTTCTTGGTGTCCTTTGGGGTCTGTTTACGCACCCTTTAACAGATTCACATATCAGCGGGTCGATTCTGCAAACATGTCGAAGTGAGGGTTGAGTGAAGTGATCACGAAGTGAGCTGTCATTTCATCTTGATTACTTGGATTGACAGCTCACTTCGTGATCACTTCACCCAAGCCTTCATTTCGACATGTTTACAGCCGGTCTATTCTGTCGACAGCTCAGCGTGTACACTTAGGTGGAGTGAATGACAAGTGAGCTGTCCTTACATCTTGTTTGTATAGTTTGACAGCACACTTGTCGTTCGTTCATGTCGGTCTTACCCATCTATGACCTATATGGTGTACATAAAAAAGAGTATTCTATTCTATTCGCCTAAGTTTTCCACATGTTTACAGAATCACACTGCAGTATTACGATGCAGGGCTATCAAAATTCATTCCACTCCAGGTGTCATCATCATCATCATATCAGCCGAAAGACGTCCACGGCTGGACATAGGCCTCCACCAAGCGTCGCCACAACGACCGGTGTAAATAAATGTAAAATTTTGAATGTTAGCTGATCAATCACGCCTTAACGGCTGAATGGATTAGGATCAAATTTTGACGACAAGTTAGATAGAGGCGATACTATAGGATAACTGTTATCCCGGTAAGTGCTTCGTTAATTTTCGACATTTACGACGTCGCTGTCAAAACCTAGCAGCTAATATAAATCTTCTGAATATTCCAGTTTGTAGGTACCTACATACAAGTTATATAGGTACACAAGTCTGGGCATCTAGGAAAGCTAGCCAATATCTCGTAGAATATGTCTCGGACACCTCAATATAAACTTTGATGCCAGGCAATTCCAGGCAATCTCGTCGCAAACCTATTGAAATAGACTTGAATATTTGAGCATATACATACAACTGAGAAGCACAACAAACCCTTCAATAACATCAGACTAAAAATTTACATACAAGCATCATCTTGAATATTATATCTTCTATACATCTATCTATACAAATAAATAAAATTGAAGTGTCAGTTTGCAGTGGCAGAAAATAAAAATAGCTTTTTAGTAAATGCGTGTGACACACGTTTTGACTTTTTGTCTCTCTGTCTGATCGCCTGTCTGTCTGTTTGTTCCAGCTAGTCTCCAAAACCGACTTGATCGATTTTGACGGAACTTTCATGGCAGATAACTGATGTTATAAGGAGTAACTTACGCTACTTTTGTTTTAGAAAAAGGATTAGGGTAAGTGCATCAAAAATAAAACCGCTGTGAAGCCTCGGGCAGGAGCTAGTCTTAAATATTATATTTTGTATATCATCGACGACAACAAAGCAACCTCGTCGCCGCTCGACGCAACGTAATTCAATAAATGACAGTCTGACAACAGAAATCCAATATATGCGTGTCGCGTCACGTCAACTCGTGGCAGCCATCTTTGAGACGCCATGTTGCGGTCAACGGGCGCGCGTGAAATATCGTCAACGTTTGAGAAACGCTTGACAAGACGTTAATTTTGAACGATGTGAACGTTGTGCGTTCTTGAATTTAATTTTGGGGACGTCAAAGGCCTTGTTTATGTTTTGGGGACACATACCTCGGATGCCTACGGTTGATCAAGACGCTGAACGGTATATTTGTAGTGCAAAATCCTTAGATTCATTTGTATTTCTCTGAAGGAGTTGGCGAATTTGTTTTGTGCCCACATTTCGCCAGCTATATGGCCGAGTTGCACATAGCAAGTGTGTATTAGAATACAGTAGGTAGGTACAGTCCCAGTTCCACGAATAAGGGGCAGGACTTTTATACTAGGAACAGTTCAATTCTTATTCAGTTGAATTCTGTGCTGACTCAAATAAACGTTTAAGTAAAAGAAACGTGTTGAAAACGTCGTTTGATACTCGTGGGCATTTGTCATTGCAGTCTTTCGGCTCTATAACGGCCTCGTCTTCGACTCAGGGACATTACACTCGAATATTCAATATGGTGTCTATTCGGCCTGGACTGCAATGACAGTTTGCCCCCTTGTACGAATATTTCAATCAAAAGAGAATCTAACGTTTCGTATCTCGACAGTGAAATTCGAGGTGAGTTCCAAATTAAGACCTTTATGTTGTGTGCAATAAAGCTCACTTTGTGAGTTTTGTCACTCAGGTAAAGCTCGATATCGAAATACTTATTTACAGAATAGACTTGCTAATTTTTAGGGTTTCAACGAAGGGTAACCAACGGGACCCTATTACTAAGCCTCCGCTGTCCGTCCGTCAGCGGGCTGTATGTCAAGAACCGTAATTGGTAGACAGTTTCAATTTTCACAGAATGTGTATTTCTATTGCCGCTATAATAACAGATAATAAAAATTTAAGTAAAATAAAAATTAAGGGGGCTGGCTCCCATACAAGAAACAAATTTAATAAGAATTGAAATGTTTATAATAATTTAAGTTATGTTAGTTAAACTAGTTTATCTTTTAACATTTGTTAAAAAGAATTATTACTATTGTTTGAATATTTGTATGCCAGTGAATGGCGAAACATTTCAGATCCTAGTCCTCTACTAATAAGAACTTAAATGTACCATGTTTACAAATAAAATATACTTATTCTTATGCGTGTTTGTTTCGGTTTATCGTAGGTACGGAAGGAACCCTTCGTATGAGAGTCCGACTCGCACTTGGCCGGATTGTTTTTCGTACCAGAAACTGTGGGTTGGGAGTAGATACTCCTTTTCCTCTAAATCTTTGTTTTAAATCAGTACCAAGCTTTATCCTAGCTTTTCTATTGAAACCTCTTTCAAAGATTCAATTCCGCTTAGCCACGGCTTGTAGGTAAATGGAAGAAGTGATTCCGACTAAGTCTTATAAAGCAGGCCACTTCATATTAATGAATAGAAGTGAAACTGTTCGATTTACTAAACGAAAGATAGATAAACTGTGTATTTATCTGCCTAAAGAGAACAGCAACCAAATCTGTACTATGCTAATTTGGTTGGTTGGTTTGGTTGGTTGGGTGGTGGACAAACAAACTCTTCAGCTTTGTAATGTTACAAAGCTGAAGAGTTTGTTTGTTTGGTTGAATGCGCTAATCTCAGAAACTGCTGGTTCGAATTGAAAAAAAAACTGGCCAAGTGCGAGTCGGACTCGCGTGCAAAGGGTTCCGAACCAATTTCTTTTCTTTAACTTGTTATTTTAACACTACAGACTTATAGGTTTTCCTGTAATCTTTAGGTATAGAAATATTATCTGCATTTTTTTTTTCAAAATTTTAGGCTCAATAGTTTCGGAGATAAGGGGGGAATGGCCATTTTTGTTCTAATTTCTTGAATAACTTCAAAACGATTTATATTAATAGTATGAAAAAAATATAATTAAAACCTCCACAGTAAGCCCTTTCATTTGATATGTCACACGGTATAGTCTGAAAAACTTTTTTTAAATGTTCTAGTTTGACCCCCAAAAGTGACCCCTATACTAAAAAAATATTTATTTACATAATGATGGATGCGTTATGATACGACGGACGGTTTGGGTCATAAAAGTCCATATGTATACCAAATTTCAACAGAATCGGTCTAGAAGATCCGGAGAAAACTGGCTGTGACAGACGGACAGACAGACAGACCGGTACAGACAGACACCCGAGTGATCCTAAAAGGATTCCGTTTTTTACGGATGTTCGGAACCCTAATTATGTCAGTGTTGGATAGCCCATTTATCGAGGAAGTCTATAGGCTATAGTAATATCACGCTATGACCAATAGGAGCGGAGTATTAATGAAAAATGTGCCGCAGACGAAGTTGCGCGTATCAGTTAGTTTGTAATAAGATGAAATGGTCTAATAGCAGAACTTACAGATGTAAACCACAGCTGACTAAATTCGTCGGGAAATTAAAACAGTCTGCTTAGCTTTTTCTCAACTATATTGGGGTTGGACTCCAATCTAGCCAGATGTAGAAGAGTACCAGTATTTCTACCAGTACTTGTGTCAGATTTCTAACTTCTGACTACCATGTCATTCGACGACGAGTTGCTAGCCTGTCGGTTTTCTACCGGTTGCATTTTGGGGAATGTGCGACGGAATTGCATAATTTAATTCCGCAAAGCCCGTTCCATCATCGGACCACAAGACCAACGGCGATGCGCCACCGGTACGTACATGGTGAACATCTCACCCACGCGCACAAAACGTTTTGGGAACACATTCATAGTGCGTACAGCTAAGGAGTGGAATTCGCTGCCGGAGTCTGTGTTTCCTGATAGCTACAAACTGGGAGTATTTAAGTCAAGAGTGAATACGTTACTTCTAGGCAAGCGTGCTCCATCTTCGACCACATCATCGCTTACCATCAGGTGAGATAGTGGTCAAACGCGAGCCTATAAATAGTAAAAAAACGACGACTCTCAAAGATCTACAAATGACAGCCGGTACCAACCGCTTAACGTGCTTTCTGAGGCACGGCACGGGGTCAGTAACAGACAGGCAGGCAGGGATGCAGAAGGTAGAACAAATAAGTACTAGTCTACAAGTACTTTTATTTCTTTCTCTCCCGGCTATTGGCCCATTTTATTTGAGGTTTGCCCTCCTAGTAGTATAGGTACTCTTGCGCCACATCGTACGGAAGTGGACTGTCTCTTCGTTATTTATTTATTTAAACTTTATGTACAGTAGTGGTACATGGGCGGACTTAAAGCAACAAGGCATTTTCTATGGTCAATCTTTGAGTTACAAAGACTACACTGTCGTTTGTTCGTGTGTGTAGAGCACAGGGCGGGAAGTCTCGACCGAATTCGGTAAGGCCGCCCGTACATAGTCAACCTCGAACGCGATCCACGATCAAAACCGCGTTCGAGACTGACTGTGTGCCCACACAGTCAGTCTTAGAACTTAACGAAAGAATTCGGTCAGTAGGCGATCGGTATCTATGTCGAGACTTTCTGCCCTGCTAGTCTATTCTGTAAGAAACTATTTCGATATCGAGCTTCACCTGAGTGATAAATCTCACAAAGTGAGCTTTATTGCACACAACATAAAGATCTTCATTTGAAACTCATTTCGAATTCTACTGTCGAGATACGAAAATTTTGTTAGAGAATAGCACTACTGGTCTTTATTATTTAACCAAATCATCGGTGGTTGTCCGCGGCCCTTCTTGTTCTCTAAAAAGTACTTCTTCTAAAATTTCTATTGGTTTCCTAATACCGTTATTTAAAACCCCACTCACATAAAAAGGTAAACCACTCGTTACTAAAATAACGCTCAAAATACAACCCTGATTCATTAAGAGTTTCAATCCACAGCTTGATCAAATAATTTTAATGTTAATCGAGGTTTCGTCAAACAATTGAAGAGGCGATTGAAGCCATTTTCAAATTTCCATTGAAATTACACGATTACGTCTTAGATCAGACCGAAATATTGAAACGTTGAGTGTCTGAAGAGCAAATTGTATGTCGATTGCTGAATTCAGTGCTTGATTACGTAAGGGATACAAACCTTGTGATTCTTGTCTTAAATCTGGGAAATTGGGTTGGTTAATTGTTCGACAAGATAGTAGATTGAACTTACTGTGAAGATACTGATAGATAATAGGAAAAGTCAGATGAACCAGCCAATTCGTAAATGAGCTTTCGAATTGTAACATTGCGACGCATTGAAAGCTCTTGTGATTGGTTGATCAAAATAGGACCCAAAAATAACGATATTTTCAGTGGTTTTAAACTTTATACAGGGTGTCCAAAAAATAAAAAAAAATAAAAAAAACTTCAATAACTCGAAAACCACCCAATTTGGACCCCAAGTTACCGGGTCCAAATCATTGCAAATAAGCTCTAGAATATTCCATTTGAGAGAACGTAGAACCTACTCAATTATCAATCATCGCTTTACACGCTTAAATTAAAATCTGACCAAAGACAAAATTCCATCAACCATAGACAATTAAGATGACGTACAAAAACACGCGAACAAAATCCAGCGTTCCAAAATTCCATCCTCCGCTTCATTGAAAACTTAAAACGGTGGAAAGATTCAACGGCTTTCAAGGAAGACAGTTTCAATTGGGACAAAGTACCTTTAAACCTAACAGACGCGACTCAATACGCCCTTGACGCGTCAACGCCCGTCACTCTGGCTCGAGATTAGAATCGATTGGAAGAACTCTCGGTTCTGAGTGACTGACGTGCTTCAAAAATTTTGGGAAACATCTGTTTGTATAGGACTTGTTTTTGACGGGAATGGTCTTTTATTTTAAGATAAGGATATTTGTATAGGTTTAATGGAATTTTGTTCGGATTAAGATGGTTATCGGTCTGTAAACATGTTTTAGTTCATGTAAGACGAGGGACTGAAATTTATGTCACTTGAGATATGGCATGGTCACTTTTTCAGAAGCTAGTTTTTGCAAGCGCCGTCGCCTGCGTTATGTTCGGAAATTATCATAAGGGAACAAATGATCTACTGGGTTAAAAAGTATCCAATGTCTGTCCTGGTCTGCCCATGTGCCCAGTTACATTCAAATCTGGGCATGATTCATAAAGAAATATCAGTAAGATAGTAGGAAGGAATTACGGATTATAATCGCAGAAAATCTACTGAATCCTTTTGTAATTTACCTAGCTTTTTGAAAACTTTGAGTGGACTTTTTCGTGACAACAGTAAACGATTTGTCGACTCTTCACGTGACCGTGGGCTGGCTTTTTTCAGATAAAGAATCAGCATGGCCATTTGACGTGCCTATTATGCTGCCGGTGTTCTGGACACTTTTCTCATCGACAGCGATGTTGACGAATTTTTTGATGTCCTATTTTTTCCCTGCAACCTATTAATGTGCTCTTGTAACTATGTACATAATAATTCGAAAACAATGAAATTGAACGCATCCAGACGAATGTAAACTTTATAAAGATAAATACTACTGAACCGCTTTTTTTGACGTGGAACGATGGTTCTATTGTTGCTCTTTCTACAATTTCAATTCAAATGTATCAAAAGACCATTCCATTTCACACAGCATCTGAATTTGAACATAAACCATTCTCACCTGTAAATGGCTCCTGTTCCTCGGGTTCCCGAACCACAGCCGAAGCGCCTGTAGCACAGTGTACCTCGGCGTCCGAATTGCAGGGTAACTAAAAAAAAAGATGACGGATTTTAGCGGGAATTCGTTTTTTGGAGGGAAAAGGCGTGGTGTGTCGTTTCACATATCGGTGGAGAAGTGTCATTTGAATGTAGGTGAGTAACCTGCGATTTAAAAATGGTATCTGTTCTTTTATTGTATTGCCAGTTTTATTTTGGTTAAATCTCTTCTTCATGAAGGATTGTTTCTATTAAGCGTCTGCATATACAGTCGTCCGAACCGAACGTCGGTACTACTGGGATATAAAGTACCTATGTCCTAACCCAGTTCATAGTTTAGTATGTTTCATCCAAATCCTTTCGGCACTTGAGGTGTGATTCATAAACCAACATTCAAACCGACAACATAATTATCTAGACACGCGGCAGCGTGTCCAGCCAAAGTTCAAAGAAAAATAAACTGGCAATGCAGCAGTCGTGTGTAATATTACACAGTGTAATAATGTTACACGAACCATTTCGAACTACTTTTGACCCCTTTACAACTCGAAACATATTTAACTTACATACATGAAAATTGGCACATTTATTAAAGCCCCTTAGCATGTCTATAATCCTAGATTTGACTTGGTTAGTTTTTACCACAAAAATCATTTTTTTTTATTTTTGTGGTAAAAAGTAAGATGTCGACGACCTTTCAATATAAAAACTGCAACTTGGGTAAGTATAACATACCTAAAGATGATAAATAAAGCCAAATATAAGACGACATGTAGGTATGTAAAAACTAGCCTAGTCGAATCTTGAACCTCAATTTATCTTATTTCAGGATTATTTATAGAACTTGGCGCCCATTTAGATCTCAATTCTTTTTTCGCTGAAGGCGACAATCACGGATATTATGAACATTGAACTTGGTTCTCATTTTCACATTTATGTTTTTGTTGGGATGATCTTTAAGTATGTACGAGAAAGTAGGTATGTATCTTAATGATTTGGATACTTACTTAAAACCTAACTTCTATCTCGTGGACACGTTTTGAGTCCCAAATTGACTAAACAAGCAACTAGAGACCGGCACAAATATTTATTTCGTACGGAAATAAAAACTGACACCGCAGAAGTAGATTGCTCTGCACCCAGTGACCCACTGCGCCAACCGTACCGTCAAGTTATACTATTCGCTATAAAGGCATAAACACGTATTGCGCTGTGTTTTGTTTTCCAGGCCAGGTGCAGTCCAAGCGAACGAGCAGAAGTACGAATGGCTATCGCTGATGGATAGCGCGCTTGCTTGTCATCTCAGTACAGATAGACTTAGCGCACAAGCGAACGAACGTAAAGAGCGTTTACGAACCTCAGAAATTTAGTTCGAAGGACCCGTAGTGCTGCTTTTAAAGAGTAGCTGCGTACGAGATCAGCTAATCTATTCTGTAAATAACCATTTCGATATCGAGCTTCACCTGAGTGACAAAGCTCACAAAGTGAGCTTTATTACACACAACATAAAGGTCTTATGTTTATACGAATTTGATACTCACCTCGGATTCCGCTGTCGAGACACGAAAATGTTGTTACAGAATAGCACTACAGTAGTGCTATTCCGTAACAGTCTCACAATGATAACTTAGATGAAGTGAGCTGTCAATTCCTGGTATTAATTAGAATGAAAGCTTAACTTAACTGAACTTTTCACGATGAGTTTTTGTCCAAAATCGACCAACTGAACTCCGTCCATCCAAATTTAATCGTATGCAGTAAGGAACCGCAGTAACGAGTGGGAATCACCGCACGCTTGTTCGATTTCAATCGCCAATCCCATTCATTCGTTCACTTGGTCTGTACCAGCCATACCTAAAGCTATGCTTCTGATTTTCTATGGCCTCTGACTAAGAATTTACCACCCCATTTCTTCCCGTGAGCATCGTAAACGACACTAAAGGATTATCTGTCGAGGCGGTAGCAGGCGTCGTTCTTGAAAGATGAGCGCAATCCCCGAAAAATCCTCTTAGAAATGACCAGACGCTGGGGATTTTAAACCGACTTCAAAAAGAACTTTATCATAAAGTAGTTCTTTTTTTTGTTTCAACCTTCTTGGATCACAATTATAATTGACGTTTACTTAGTATTCGCTGTTTTGTAAATGAATGGAGCAACAATTTGAGTGGGAACATAAAATATTTGAGCAAAATAGAGTTAAAAGAAAATTCTCAGTAAATAGAACTAGGTACAGCAAATTCTCCGTATGTTCGTTCAATCATGAACGAACATACGGAGAATTATATACCTCTCTCAATTATATCACAACAAAATGCAGTAGTATCGTACTAGCGTTCAGCTGTTTCTTTCTACATCTTCGAAGAAAAATACGTGTACATTTTAGATGAAAAGTAGCATTTTAGAGCAAATTTTTATTCAGTCTCGTGTTTAACCACTACGACATATAATAAATAAATAAAACTTTATTTCAGACTACAGTCCATAATTTAGTTAGTATTTTGGTGTTAGTAACAATGGTGCTTACGTAAGTAGGTTAGTATTGCTAGTTTTCATAAATGTTCTTTTTTAATTTATTTTTTATTGTAACGGTAGCCGACGCTTGCTTAGAATGAACCTATTCACTCTTGACATGCAATATTTACATTTCTGCTTTAATTTTAAAGAACTCCATCTAGAATAGACCACCACACAAGTAAGAAATGAAAACGCTTTATTTAATTGCCAAAATTGCGTTTTTAAACCGACAGTTCAAATTTTCGCGCGAAAACGGACGATGACGTCACTCCTGTCTGCCACTGGTCAAGTAATTAATTCCAAGACATAATAAGGTTGCCTTTTCGTTGTCATAATAGCAGTGACGTCACTAAAAGCTGATTGTTGTTTTTAAATACGTTACGTTTCACGTTACTTTAATTCATTATATTTGTTAAAAATCGTTATTAACTAAATTAAAAACGTTGCAATGGCCTTTATTTTATACTTTTTTATCATTTTATTAACAACATTCTCATAAATTCTGTATTTGCATCTTCCCTATTGCATCTGAGTGCCAATTCTACTAATTTTTAAGCCACATTAGCATAAATCGCATCTCAGTCGCAATCTGCCAAAAAAGCCTCAATTTGCATACCTTTTTGACAATGTACGTAACGTTGCTTAAAAATGCGTTGAATTGGCTCTCTGATTTTAGCTACATGTCCCCACGAACCCTTATTGTAGCGATCTATTAGGGGGTCGGGTTCACCAGCGGACGTTTCCAAACTGACAAGGATTGATTAAGATGCACATTTCTATCTTATTCGGGTCAACAGGTGTGACGTCACAGTTTGATTGATTGCTATAATAATTCAATGAGAGATATTAGCTGCCCGTTTAAGGGTGCTTTTGCAACAGATGTGTGAGGTAGCTAGGCGGTGCGAGGATGTGCGCTGTGAAAATGTATGATTAGGTCTACCAAAGCTGTGCGAGGAACTTGCGCGGTGGAGGTTGCGTAGCGAAGTAGTGTATGTAGATGAGTGGAGCGAGCGGACTCTTTTCAAATGTGCGGTGGTAAAAAATATTCCTTGATTGCATCTCTCGCACAAATGTTCGCTTTTTTGTTGTATCTATAAAAGTTATAACTCTTTAAAAATATGATTGATTTTTGTAATATGATTATTTCTCTACAACAGTATTGATAAAGAGTAACCGTAGAGTTTCTTGTCAATTCTTCTCCATAAGAAACGTACAATTCGAACCGAGCACTAACTTCTTACGTTTAATGAGTGTCCTACATGGACACAAAACTTTAATGAAATGAACTTTGACGAAAAATACTTTTTTTATATTGTATGACCAAATACCTAGCTAGCCCTTTACCAGCTTGCGCTAAACAAGAATAGGCAAAATAAAGTGTTCCCATTGGTAAAGTTTCCCTGCGCACCGCTTAGCTATCTCGCACATCTCTAGTGGAAAAGTACCCTAATAGAACCTCAGCTGCATTTAGAATTAAGATTCTCAATCCGACCGAAATCGGGAAGAGAATTAAATTCTTTGACAAATTCATTCGAACAGGGTCGCCGGTTGAATAGGATTCTTTATCTTGGACGGCCATAATCCCAGTCATTATTGGAATCAACTTTTTTATTATTTTCTCTGTGGTCTGTCTTTTTTTTTAATCGATGGAATTATGTAAGAATGGATTTGGATTATTTTTTAAGAGAATTTCGTTTCCGGTATCTGAGGAGACTATCCTATAATTTTGATTGATTTTTGGTTTGTTCACGGTAGGTACTGGATGTTTTTGAGCGGTAAAATAATGTTAATAGAAACTAATTCTTACCATACCATACCGATATCGTATATGATGTCATACCCATGCTTGAGATGATACATGATATATCAGACTATATTTTCTATGCTAATAATAAGGCTGAAGAGATTATTTGTATGTTTGAACGTACTTATCTCTGGAACATTCATGAAAAAAAAAAAATTGTTTGTCTGTAAAGTTGGTTTACGGACGACAATTTTACGTTATAACGTCATAAGAATACAATTGAATTCTTAACAAACAAGCCGAACGCTTAGGCCGATCGTGCCTCTTTATCGCTTGTTCCGCGCTCTCGCTTGTACACTCGGCTCAGGCGGAAAGTGACACTTTTTCGTGCGTGCAGCCGGCGTTCATCGACTTATAAGACGTTATCACGTTAAAATCTTTTTGCACTTGATAGTCCAATTTTTGAGGAAAGCTACCGACTTTTTAATATAGTACTTCTTTTTTTACGACGTTTTCTAAAAATTAAACCTAGCTAGGTCGATTTATCGCCCCCGAAACCCTGTGCATTCTAAATTTCATGAAAATCGTTGGAGCCGTTTCTGAGACTCAGATTATATACACCGTGTTCCGAACGATTTACATAAACTTGGACCGGATGTTCAGACCATGGAAATAAGCATTTTTCATTATGGACACATTAATCAATTCTTTTTGTTAATTTTTATACAAACTAAATACCTTGACGTAAATCACCCTAATTCTCAGTGAGTTCTTTACAATACACAAAACCCCAAAATGTGCTACACAATTAGAACTTATGACATATTACTTCATAATTATCATACCACAGTTTCTGATTTCCAAACTACAACTGAAAATAAGTTGTCCGTACCGAATAACTCCGATTTGGGCCGAATCAAGCCGAAGGCATAATCTAGTCCCACAATATTGCAGTTGATGGAATTAAATTTAAATTGTTACTAGCATTTACCTGAGAGCAGGGCTGCCAATGACTCAGTTATTAGTTAATCAGTTAGCAGAGCCGGCTCTAACCATCTAAGCGCTCCGGGCGAGTCACGCATTTAGCGCCCTTTCATATTTCAGTATAATTAAAATAATTTATTTAGAAAAACTTTTTCACCCAACTCCGATAGCTTCATCCCCACCCAACAATATTTTTACGATGTTGTTTAAAACACCATTCCTGACAACTATGCCAAAATTTGCTTATGAACGAATTATTTCCCTTAATTGGCAGTTTTTTTGGCAGTTTTTTGCTATCATTTGGTGAGCTATAAATGTAAGTTTAGAAAAACTGCGTTCGCCACTTGCAACAGTCACTTTGTTAGATTTGTTAGCAGAATACGAAGCGATATCCAGATATATAATTTTTGAAGATTGTGTTTTTAATAAAGTTTCAAGGTTTTCGATAGGTGCCTGAATGTCTTCGAGATTGTGTTGTCGACCTAAAATTTTATCGCACAACAAATCACCATCAATGTCTGCATTTTTTAAATCGAAAGTAATAGGTATGTAGTTAACTACGCATAGCGCCCTGTATGACCCGGCACCGGCGCCCTCCAGTTGCCAGCGTCCCGGGCGGCCGCCCGTATCGCCCAGCCCTAAAGCCGCTTCTGTCAGTTAGCAATAAACACGATAGATTGGATCATTAGAGTCTTGAAATATTAATTAAAAGGTAGTCCTTTGACTTACGGGCAGTCATGGGTGTTCTATCAATGATTTTCGGGTAGCTAATAAGAATGTGGGGTCAAAACCAATCAACCATGTGTAAACATGTTGACATTAGTGAAGTGCCTCTGAAAATCAATTTTCTTGGAAACATTATAGGAACAAACTGGCATTTTGTTTTGGGAATTTTCGTTCCTACGAGACTTTCGGGATTGATATTTCTTTTATGTTTTTTTTTACAGGCATATTATACTAACTACTACTGTCTATCTATACTCTACAAGTAATAGATTAAACGATATCTATTTAATCAGAAATCCAAGTTAATTCTCAGCTTTTCAAACTTTTGCCGGCAATATTCGTAGCATTTGAGAACATCACTAGACATGAGGGTTTATCCACTTACTGGCCAGAAAGAGTAGAGTAGACTAGGGACTCCGTTTGCCGCACTTAGGCTGAGTTTCCCAGAGATGTGCGAAGAACCAATATTACTGTTGCTATGAGCTGAGCGAGGCTAGGTAAATGAAGCGATGCTATTGGTTCTTTACAAACACATCCCTCGCTACGCATTCCTCGCATATCTCTGGTGGAAACTCAGCCTTAGACTCCTAGACGTGGGCCTCCTAGCTACGTTAGCCATCCTTTTTTTTTACTATCGTTAGGAACGCGTTTCACCACTATCTCACCTGTTGGTAAGCGATGATGTGGTCGAAGATGGAGCACGCTTGCCTAGAAGTAACCTATTCACTCTTGACTTAAAGACTCTCAGGTTGTAGCTATCAGGCAGAAACACAGACTCCGGCAGGGAATTCCACTTCTTAGCTGTACGCACTATGAATGTGTTCCCAAAACGAAATGAAAAAAATGAATTGATGGGAAATCATCAAATGACTCCTTCCGCTCTGGGTGAAGCAGAAGGGAGTGTCAGACTCTCACTGACTAAAACCCATCCGTGTTCCTCCTAATGCCCTTTGCGTTCCAGGGCCGCGGTGACTCTTTCGAACAAATTCCGCAGCCAAATGTTACTAGTACCTTGGCTGATCAAAAAGTAATGATTATTTTTCTTTTTGATCGGCGTCTATGGGTCCTAGCATGATGTTAAATAAATATTAGATATCTAAAGTTGTCCAAAAATTATAGGCCCGTTTTGACAGCAGGATACAACATTGCTTTACTAGTAAGTATGAAAGAGACGTAAAAATAAATCTCTTTCGCACTTTGTGGTAAAGCAATCTTCTATCTCTCTCTACTTAGCTGTCAAATCGGACTTCTTAGATTTTGCTGACTACAATACCTTACACTTAGGCACTGGCTCTAGCGGGCCCCGTCTAACGTTAGCCATCCTAGCTCCGCAAGAAACACAAAAGCTTTTTGGGGGCTTCAGAGGCTATAAGCCAGAGAGTGCCACATGTTCCTATATCGGATAATTCTAAGATTCCTGTAGATAACTCCATGCTAGTTATTTCCGGCAACCGCAGCTTGTTAGTAGCAACCCTACCTGATGATCACGGAGCGAACAAGCCCGCGGCAAGTTGGCCAACTGTTCCACTCCATTTGGAACTGTTAAATAAGTTTTAACAATCGGATATCGGAAACTTTGCGAGCAACGTTTTTGTCGTTGGCCGGTTTTGTTCAAGATATTTATTGGGGTTTTTTTCGGTTGTGAATAAGTTGGTGGTTTCTGATTTGTGATTAAATTGCTCGTTTATGCACCTGCCTGCTTCTAAACGGTTTAAAGAGAAACCGTACCTTATTTTTTAGGCGCATCGATGGCCTCGCGATAGGCTTTTCACGACACACAAGGTGGAAAGTCAAGATCAAATCAAATCGTATATTTCAAATAAACCATTTACAGGCACTTTTGAATTGTCCAAAGTCAGTCAGTCAAAAAAATTAAGCTATTTGCACGTTCCAAAGCGTAGATCTCTATGGAGAAGAACGTGCAAGAAACTCCACGGACACTCTTTTAAACCATGTGATGTATTACAAAAATCTTGTTAACAGATCCAGTGTAGACGTTATTAAACAAAAATTATGAGTATATTGGTGCAGAGCATCGGAGCTAGCGTTATTCCTGCGTAAATATTGCGTATTTATTGGTACATAGGTAGCGTTGACAACACAATTGCCATACTTACTGCAAAAGCAAAATAGAGACGGGAATATTTCTTAGCCCGGGACTAGAGGGTTGGGCTTATCTTCGTCCAAAGAATCTGCATTTCCATACAACTTGGCAATACTGGCAGCGTTTTGGGCACTTTTCCTATCGACTAAACAGATGAAAAAAATAAAATAATATAGCAACTAAAAAGAAATACCCTAACTCACCTAAACCCACAGAGCTCGCAGTGATTCCTTCCCACTTGGTTGAGCCATCTTTCCAGACAGCTCAGGTGGACATTCGCCATCGAACCCTTACAGTTGCATGGGGATATCAATCTGTCAACAAATAACAAGGAATCAATAGAAATAGTGTAATAGGTACATATACATACTTCATTCAAATCTGAATTTCATTCATTCGGTAACGCACGGTCTGAACGGCTAGGTCTCATCATCATATCAGCCGTAAGACGTCCACTGCTGGACATAGGCCTCCCCCAAAAGGGGGGGTTTGCCATAATCGCCACGGTTGGCAGGCGGGTTGGCGATCGCAGTGTATGGTGTTGATTTTTATAGAGAACGCTGCTGCCCATTCTCTGGCGAGTATCTTAGTCTTAGTCGCCTCTTACGACACCCATGGGAAGTGATCGGATGGTATTATTCTTTTACGGCACCTTTTTGCAAGCAGTGGTGGATGTGACGACCAAGAAAAGATGTTGGAAAATTTATCCCAGGATGGAACTATGTATTTTTTGTCCGAAGCGAAATCTAATCAAGCACATGGCTGGTAGCTTACAAAAATTGGCAAAAACACGGCTGTTTCTTCTTCTCGGCCATGTTTCTACCTACAATCAACCCGCTTGCAAGTAGCATTACACGCTACCGAGGTATAATGTGATCAATAGCTCGATCATGCCCCGCAATGTAATAAACTTGCATGCGAGTTGCTTGCAGGTAGAAACGCGACCTTGCGGCTGTAACCAGCAGGTTTCCAGTTCAGAATGCGCTAACATGAAGTGTGCTCTCAATTATGTATCAAGCTACAGTAAGATACCTGATAAATGAGATTAATATGGGCCCGATACTGAGTTTACATTACCGTTCTACATAAAGGGAAGACTACAACAGAATACTCATTTCGTAACTTTTCCATGACCTTTCCAGAAATATAGTCGTACAAGTAATGTTATACAAATGTCAATACGATACGAAATGAGATTCCGGATAATAAAACGATGTCCAATCTTCAAACTCAACTACCAAATAAAAAGCTCACTCAGTCCCTCGGCAACACGTTTAGCAAACATCTTATGTTACACCAAAACGAATATCTTTCAAAATAAATATATCGCAATTTTCCCTGTACCAACCTTTCCCTACCACGTGTCATACATATTCTGCAAACATTGGATCCAATACTTGACAGAGAATCTCTTGCTGCTACTCCTAGATCTGATTTCTCAGATAGACTAGTTTTCTTTTTATCACTTTTAGATATTTTGGCTTCAATAATTTTAGTAACGATCACTTCGTTCGTATTGATTGGAATTGGAATACTCTCTGTTTGTACTGCACTGTTACCAGGGTGTGTCTCTACAGTATCCCTTCTAGGTGTATCTGGAGTAATAGGAATTATTACAGGATTCACGCTTTGAACAGTTGGTATTTCACCCAAGACTATAGCGTTTGGAGTATCTTTGACAAGCTTAAAACATGATGCCATGAATTTCTTCAAATCAATTAAGGTTGTGGAATCATCTATTGCACTTGCTTCTGAATCTAGAATTGGTATCTTCAATTCTTTGAGATTAAGGTTCTTTATTGCTTGTGCTGGCGTGCCGAAGCTGAGAGATTTAAGTGCTTCTGTCACATCTTTGCTTGTTATAATGTGTCTCATGCTGTGTTCTGATTTGGATAGTCCAGGTTTGGCTGGCATTAGCTTTGTGTGGAATACGGCTCCAGGTAAGTTATCTGCTCTGGATGGTCCTGCATCTTCGGTCGCGGTAGATCGTTGACTCTTGCTATCTGTTGCTTTTACTTCACTCGACGTAGTTTTGTCTCCATCTGTTGTTTTTTTTTCGTTGTTGTCCATCAATACTTACGTACCATTTGTAGTATTTTAAAGAAAATATAATTAAAATAAACCTTGTATGAATAATGCGGTGTTTGACATTACAATTTGATGTTTTGTGTTGAGTTTTTTTCGTTTTAATGTCAAGTGTTTTGTATGTCAAGATTTTTTATAAGTCACTCAGTAAGGAGTTACGTTCTGAGGTTCTAATACCTAACCCAAGGGCCTAGTTACTACACAGAATTTTAGGAACACATAGTTTATTATTTGTAATAATAACAGTAGTCCTAAACAATTTTAATAAACCCTACTAAAGTTGATACCCTGCTTCGATAGATGGCGTTGCTTGATTCAGGAGGGTCTTAGCTGACTCGACTGAATAGCGGGTGATGATCCCAGTATATAAATATTTGTGATTCTACTCCACTCTCCCACAGGTCAACTATCGCAAATTTGTGGGTTGAATAGCTGACGCTACTTTTCGCCCGTTTTAAAACTATAATAAACTAGCTTCTGCCAGCGGCTTCGCCCGCGTGGTCCCTAGGGAACATACTCCCGGGATAAAAGTAGCATATGTCCTTTCTCAGGCTCTAGACTATCTCTGTACCAAATTTCATTTAAATCGGTTCAGTAGTTTTGGCGTGAAAGCAAGACAGACAGACAGAGTTACTTTCGCATTTATAATATTATATAGTAGGGAATAGTAAGGAATTAGTAAGGAGTAACGTGAACAGTATGATACTCTTATCATTTCTTCTATAATCTATTTTTAGATAAGATCATTCATGGGAATGTACGTAATTGTTATGTACCTACCTGTGCTAGATATTATCTAGCATTACGCCACACAACACTGGATGTTATAGTTTTTATGAATGAAAATAAAAAGTGATTGCGAAAGTTAAAAAAAATACAGTATCACTCACAAAATAATGTGAATCATAGTCTAACTTAAAAATAACCACACTTAAAAAGTGCCAATTTCAATGTTACGAACCTAATATAAATATTTATTAAAGATTTATGTTCTATGCTTTTATATTTGTTTACTTACGTTTTGCTAAACTAGAGATGTTTTATAACTCTCTTTGGCAAATGTGAAATTGCTAATTATCCTTATCCTTGTTGCATATTCATAGCAACCACAGGCAGATAAATGATTGCTGTTAAGAGGAAATACTCGCGGCGAGATTTTGTATACAAAAAGTCATTATCGAAGGTTTGGCTCTCGACTGTTTTCCCCTCCAATATAGGACCGATATAAGAGATCACAAACTGAATAAAAAGTATGTATGCTGTGTCTCTATGATTTCGTTTTTTGATTACTAGTTGCCTTATTTGTACACTAGGGCTCTGTTGACAGCGATTTATCGCACAATTTTAAGCATTTTGTACCTTGATATATAAAAAACCCAAGATACACACTCAGCATCTCAAAAACGTCAGCAAAAAACAAGCGCAAAATGTATAACTGTGCTCTAGTTTCAAACAGTCTCGCATCGCTCGCCATATTGCACTGCTTTGTAATAACAACTTTAACCAATCCGTGTAAGGCTGAATTTGCAAAAAAAAAAAAACGTTTATAGTATAACTACACACAACTCACACATGACACTTGATACATGTCAGTTTTTGACGACAGTTTCGAGCGTTGCATTTGTTCGAGACTGTGCATCTTGGGTTTTTTATATATCAATGATTTTGTAAGAGTTCTAGTGCTTATACGGTTAATAAATCAAGGAAAACATAGGGACACAGTATATACCCCTTTCATTCAGTTTGTGAAATATCTCTTAAATCGGTCCAATATTGGAGGAGAAAGCAGTCGAGAGCCAAACCTTGAATTGTGACTTTTTACATACAAAGTTTCTTCGCCAGCATTTCCTCTTAAAAATGTTAAAGAGCCGCCCGAGCCGCCAAATGCTTTTTCTATCTCCTGTGCACAATTATCCTAATACTAGCTAACCCGCGCAACTTCGTCTGCGTCACAATTTTCATTACTGCTCCGCTCCTATTGGTCTTAGCGTGATGATATATAGCCTATAGCCTTCCTCGATAAATGGGCTATCTAACACTGAAAGATTTTTTCAAATCGGACCAGTAGTTCCCGAGATTAGCGCGTTCAAGCAAACAAACAAACAAACTCTTCAGCTTTATATATTACTAGCTGACCCGCGCAACTTCGTCTGCGTCACATTTTTCATTACTGCTCCGCTCCTGTTGGTCGTAGCGTGATGATATAGAATTTTTCAAATCGGTCCAGTAGTTTCGGAGCCTATTCAATTCAAACAAACAAACAAATCTTTCTTCTTTATAATATTAGTGTAGATTAGTGTAGAATTGTAGACTAGTTGACCCGCGCAACTTCGTCTGTTCCGCTCCTATTGGTCTTAGCCTATGGCCTTCCTCGATACATGGGCTATCTAACACTGAAAGAATTTTTCAAATCGGACCAGTAGTTTCTGAGATTAGCGCGATCAAGCTAACAAACAAACAAACTCTTCAGCTTTATATTATACTAGTTGACCCGCGCAACTTCGTCTGCGTCACAATTTTCATTACCGCTCCGCTCCTATTGGTCTTAGCGTGATGATATATAGCCTATAGCCTTCCTCAATAAATGGGCTATCCAACACTGAAAGAATTTTTCAAATCGGACCAGTAGTTCCTGAGATTAGCGCGTTCAAGCAAACAATTAAACAAACAAACAAACAAATTCTTCAGCTTTATATATTAGTATAGATAGTATACTAGCTGACCCGCGCAACTTCGTCTGCGTCACAATTTTCATTACTGCTCCGCTCCTTTTGGACTTAGCGTGATGATATATAGCCTTCCTCGATAAATGGGCTATCTAACACTGAAATAATTTTTTAAATCGGACTAGTAGTTCCTGAGATTAGCGCGTCCAAGCAAACAAACTCTTCAGCTTTATACATATATTAGTGTAAGTATAGAAGTATAGATATAAAATTCTTCCGTTACTGATTGAGTAAGTGACTGACAGACAACGCACAACCGAAACTGCTGGTCGTAGAAAGCTGAAATTTGGCATGTAGGTTCCTTGGGGAGTATAAGGTAGCACCACGAGAGGATTTTCGAAATTCCTACGGGAACCGGAAAAACTGATATGCGCCTGCGCAGTCGCGACCAAAACCTAGTTATGTTTACAAAACATAACATAACGTCACAATGCAGGGGTGGATTTAGGATTGTCGTTTGGGGGGGGGGGGGGCTTTACCCCGCAGGGCACACAACACTAAAAAGTAAATTTCAATTTCATTTTGCTTAGCGCATAACAAGCCTCCTTGGATTACTTTAAGTGAATTCCTCAATGACTTCGTTAGGTTGTAGAACACCAAAGAAATCTTTTTAGCTTGAGAAACCCATGATACAACCACCGCCCACAGGGAATAGAATATTCATTTATTTGCTCAGAATGTAGGTATTTATACTAAATCTATACTAATGTATATAAAGCTGAAGAGTTTGTTTGTTTGCTTGAACGCGCTAAACTCAGGAACTACTGGTCCGATTTGAAAAATTCTTTCAGTGTTAAATAACCCATTTATCGAGGAAGGCTATAGGCTAAGACCAATAGGAGCGGAACAGACGAAGTTGCGCGGGTCAACTAGTCTACAATTCTACACTAATCTACACTAATATTATAAAGAAGAAAGATTTGTTTGTTTGTTTGAATTGAATAGGCTCCGAAACTACTGGACCGATTTGAAAAATTCTTTTAGCATTGGATAGCTCCATTATCAGGGAGTAACATAGGCTATATTATCCCCGTACTCCCACAGAAACGGGAACTACGCGGGTGAAACCGCGTGACGTCCACTGGTTTACAATAAGATGTTACAATAATATTAAAGAGTCCTTGCCATCAATCAGACATAAATCTAGATTACGAACTGCTGCTAACAAACCTAATAATACTTTGGCTTACCCGTAAATCAAACACAGGAAAACCCCCGTACTAGTTTAACATTAAATATACCTTCACATCTCGAATCAAACCATCTAATTACCACCCCGTAACCACTGTAACCAGTCTAAACCGGCTAGAACTAGATATAAATAAGATGTTTAAACAACCCGGAGTGGCTTGGCCGCGTCGCGGTTGCAACGTCAACCACAGTTTGTGGTCACCCTAATCCTAGTTGCACTAGAGGATTGGTTATTTAGTCCGTTTTAGGATATTCCTAATTTGTGTAGTTGGATTTACTTATTAGGAGAATTTCGTGTTTAGTTTGTAGAGCGTAGTTGGAGACAGCGTACATTTACAAATATGCGCTACTTGGGTAGTATGTGTTGTGTAGTTTTGAATTACAGATTTTGTATGATTTGCAGATGAAATGAAGAACAGCTAGATGACAGCTTCTAACTTCAACTGACAACAGGGACCAATGGCCTAACGTGTTTACCAAGGCCCTGAGGAAACTCGTTATATATAACTAGCTGACCCGCGCAACTTCGTCTGCGTCACAATTTTCATTACTGCTCCACTCTTTCTGGTCTTAGCTTGATGATATATAGCCTATAGCCTTCCTCGATAAATGGGCTATCTAACACTGAAAGAATTTTTCAAATCGACCAGTAGTTTCTGAGATTAGCGCGTTCAAGCAAACAAACAAACTAACTCTTCAGCTTAGTATAGATAGGCCGCGTTTCCACCTGCAAGCAACTTGCATGCAATTTTAATTACATTGTGGTATTAGTTACATTGTGATCAAACGCTCCATCGTGCCCCTCAATGTAATTAAAATAGCATGCAAGTTGCTTGCAGGTGGAAACGCGGATATAGATTACTAGCTGACCCGCGCAAATTCATCTGCGTCACATTTTTCATTACTGCTCCGCTCCTATTGGTCTTAGCGTGATGATATATAGCCTATAGCCTTCCTCGATAAATGGGCTATCTAACACTGAAAGAATTTTTCAAATCGGACCAGTAGTTCCAGAGATTAGCGCGTTCAAGCAAACAAACAAACAAACTCTTCAGCTTTATATATTAGTATAGATTAGGAGGTCACCCATTTGCGGACCGACCGCGACCTTGTCAAGTGTAGCTTACCTCAAAATTTAATCGCGCGGCTGTTATCATTGAACCAAAACATTTTGGGAATAATTATTTTCTGAGTGCGTACAGTACGTCTACCATGAGTTTTATCAAACTATACTCGCTAGCGACTGTAGTTAAAAACATGTATGAAAACTTTAAAAAAACAAGTTTCTAATTCATTTTCTTAGTTGTTAACTAAAGTTTTACTTGTAGCTTGCTTGCTTGTTAGTTAACAACTTAAACAAATACATTAAAAACTAGCTTTTTTAAAGTTTTCGTACATGTTTTTAACTACAGTCGCTAGCGAGTATAGTTTGATAAAACTCATGGTAGACGTACAGCTATTGAGTGGAATGCCCTGCCAGCGCCTGTGATATCTAACAAAGCAATGTGTGGGCTGGTAGATGTTTTAAGGACAATTTTTTACAAGGGGCATTTGCTATGTGTGTTTATCGCCGTAAGGTGTCGGCCGGTGCCGTATGGTGCCGTAAAAGAATAATACCATTCCATCACTTCCCGTGGGTGTCGTACGAGGCGACTAAGGGACTCGCCAGAGAATGGGCAGCAGCGTTCTCTGTTAAAGACCATACACTGGGATCGCCAACCCGCCTGCCAAGCGTGGTGATTATGGCAAACCCCCCCAATTAGGGGAAGCCTATGTCCAGCAGTGGACGGCTGATATGATGATGATGATGATGATCATTTGCTATGTTATTCCTTAGTCAATATTGCTCTAATTAAGCAATCTTTTCTCGATCTCGTTAAAAGTCGAACTCGAAAAACTCGTTAGTGATCAAATTACTCTAATTAATAGTCCACATTGAGCGTTAGTTCAGAAAACAGTGTTGCTTTGATAAAATCTTCGGAGAACCAACTTATGTTTGCAGTATTAAAACCACTTACGATTTCAGCTGAAATCTTATCACATGCAACTAAGGTTGATTTTGGCATGAATTTTTGAAATGTTGACTTTCGGAATTGCGTTAGTAACTTTGGGAAGTTCTATTTCATTGTGTTGCAATCGTAAAATTGTTGCTTTAATAATAAAAATTAAAGCATAAACGTTGGAAAAGGTTTTATTTGACGTCGTAATTTACTGTGTAACAGATTTAAGTGGTATTTTGCGAAGTTTTTATAGAGAAATTGATCAAAAGTGCTCCTTGTGACATGTGGGTCTAAAAAGGTCACTTTAGTAGAATCTTATAAGAATCTTATAAGAATCATAATAATCATGTAATAATCTGTCAAATTTCATTTTCATCTTTATCGCTAAAGCCTTAGGTTCAAGATTGTTTGATAAATTTGACAGTGACGAGTAGCGTTTTATGCTTTCTGATGCTGCTTAAGTGGCCTTTTTAGACCCGCTGGTTTGAGCAGACAAAATCAACATAGGTAGTTACTTATTATTTCAAAACTAATATAGGCGCTTTTGTGTAGTTTATTTCATAGCCACTGCTATCGAAAACAAGGAGCTTGTGGTTAAATAAATATTAACCACCGTACGGGTCATTCTTCGATGTTAAGCAACATTTGCCAAGGTCGGTCTGTGGAGTGCCCAATTGATCATCCACTAAATATCGAGATTCTTCCGGAAAATCACGTAAAACCGTTAATCCCGGCTGTCATTTGTAGATTTTGAAGACGATCACTGAGAAAAATAAATGATCCTCCTTTTAAATTTACATCAGCTTTTGTATTTTTTTACTATTATAGACATTTGAACACTATCTCACGGGATGGTAAGCGATGATGCGGTCGAAGATGGGGCATGCTTGCCTCGTTGAACTAGGGTCATGGATTTCTTGAAGAAAGTAATGTGTTAACACGGTCTAACACCTACCTAACTTTTTCCCAACTATATTTCAAGATGACGATGATCTGGAGAGGCAAAGACGTAGCATAGCATGTAGAAGTAACATGCTAAACAGACGGTTCTTCCATTGCTCGAAGCAAGTAAAAATAACACTGTTCCAGGCTTACTGTCAGTCGTTCTACACCAGTCAACTTTGGTACAAGTACACGAAGAGTGCATGCTCTTCGTGTACAATAATAATTTGCAATAACGCGTTTCGGGTCATGCTCAACCTGCCCTGGCGGTGTAGTGCGACTGAGATGTTTTCTGAGAACAGAGTTACCGACTTTTTTGCGCTCATGGGTAAACTCAGGACGTCGTTCTTTGCGCGTGTGGTGGCAACTAAAAATACTATTATCAAAGCTATATTTCATACTGTGTATCTACTGAGGGAGACAATATTTACCAATGTTACGAGGTACATTTATTTTGATTTCTTTGGTTTATTGTTATCATGATGTTTTTATTGTTATTTTCCTATATTGTCTTGAATTATATGTCTGTTTGTTTAGTATAAATTTTGTTTTTAGGATAACATTTTAAATTCAATTTTATGGGTGCTAATGCCTGAAATAAACGATTATTAGAACGAAGTTTCTTATCGCGCGTTGCGAAAGGGGATGGAAAAAATTAAGACCAAAAGTTGTAACGACACTTTTTGCTATAGTTGTAAGCCGTGCGGCGTGCGCGTGTTTCTCTGTCTGTCTCTCTCTCTCACTCTCATAGAAAGCAAGCCAGTTATTTTGAGAAGCCAATTATTACTAAAACTGAGCCTACTGATTAAGTTTATATTACATTATATTTGTTAATATTATAACTTAAAACATTTTTTTTTTACAATTCCTTCACTAATTTAATCGAAAGGAACTTCGTTCCATCCGGGTGTCCCTTGATACCTCTCAAGTTTTTTATTATAATTATATTAGGTCGTCATCCAGTTTTACCGGTTCCAGCTGAGTACCAGTATTTACATGAAGCACAACTTACTATTACACCTTGTATTATCTCAGTAAATATCAATTATTATTACTTACTAGTGATGGGTCGTTGAAGGTTTTTCCGTCAACGAAACGTTAACGTTGAATTGCGTTTGTCAACTAGTTGATCAACTAGTTAATTTCGTCAACGAGTGAACGTGTTACGAACGTCAACTTGCATGAACGATAAACGGCTAAACGCTTTTATTAACGTATGCTGTTGTAATGTTAATTTACGAACAATTTGATGCAGTTTGCGGGAGTTTTATTGCTAAAGAAATACAATTTACGTACGTTGAAAATAACAAAACGTTGGGTTCATTTTCTCGTTTAGAATATAATAGAATAACATTTATTTAAACGAGTTGAATTTATAAACGTCGTTGTCTCGTAACTCGTTGACGAATTCAACGAGTTGATTTGTACGCGGTCAACGTTAATCCCGTTGAAGAGATATCAACGTTGATTCAACTAGTTCGTTGATTCAACGCCCATCACTATTACTTACCACATCGCTTCGCAGGTTCGGCGAACGGTTTTCAATTACTCCTCATCCTATTAGGTACCTACGTACGCGTTGTTCTCCAAGTAATAATAATTACAAATCTATGAATATTAATTGCTGGTATTATAATTAAGCTTTAGTTGTACGCACTGAACTGGAATGATTGTGGCAATTTATGTGGGCTGTTGTTCTTGTTTAGATTGATCAAAAAATGTTTTTTTAGTCTTATGTCTGACGACTTAAGAGCGTTTACTATTTTTCTTAGTTTAGAGATAGAGAGAGAGAGAGAGAGAAATAGAGAGAGAGAAAGAGAGAGCTACATTTCACTTCCCATAGAAAAAATTAAAATTGCTCTCGGTTTCTAAATATGAAAGAGTACAAACTTTCAAGTTATTATCTTACTAGCTGACCCGCGCAACTTTCTCTGCGTTACATTTGCTCCGCTCCTATTGTTCGTAGCGTGATATTATATAGTGTGATGCTGCAGGTTAATATAAAATAAAAGAAAGACTGGGTTTAATAGATAATTATTCGAGCTGCTGCTCAGATCAAAGCTCATTTTAAAACAAATATATTTTAACATCGTACTAATCTATTTTAAATTCTAATCTATCTTTTTCATTAAATCTTACAAAGCTTTATCGACTGGCCCACTCAACCAAGACGGTGCATGACAATAGCTTACAGCTTTTGTCGATAAATGGGTTATCCAACATTTAAAGCGAACCACGAGTTCCTGAGATTAGCGCGTTCAACCAAACAAACAAACAAGCTTCAGCTTTACAATATTAAGTATAGACTGTTGGAAATAACAGAACCTTTTTAAAAAAAATACTGGCCAAGTGCGAGTCGCACTCGCGTGCAAAGGGTTCCGAACGAATTTTTTTTTTTTAACATGTTATTTTAACACTACAGACTTCTAATAGTTTCTCTGTAATCGTTAGGTAAAGATCTATTATCTCCATTTTTTTCAAAATTTTAGGCTCAGTAGTTTCGGAGATAAGGGGGGGAATGGCCATTGTTCGTCTAATTTCTTGAATAACTTCAAAACCATTTATTTTAAAATTACAAAAAAAAAAAATTAAAACTCTCACAGTAAGCCCTTTCGTTTGATATATATCACAAGATATTGTTCAAAAAACATTTTTTTTTAATTTTCTAGTTTGACCCCCAAAAGTGATCCCCATACTAAAAATTTAATAATTTACGTAACGCGTCCGTGTTTGGGTCATAGAAGTCCATATGTGTACCAAATTTCAACAGAATCGGTCCTGTGGATCCTGAGAAAACTGGCTGTGACAGACGGACAGACAGACACCCGAGTGATCCTATAAGGGTTCCATTTTTTTCGGAACCCTTAAAACGCAAGATATCTAGGCGTGAACGAACTTTTCCAAAGAGATGAAGGAGTAAACGCTCTCAGAATTCACGAGATACCAACGTGTTATGCTACGGCCACACTACCGTAACATGGCAATAATTAAGCCCATAATTGGTGTTGTTTCAGTTGATTTTGTTTCAATTATGGCGATAGAATAGTAGCATTAGGCATACTTCGCTATTGCCTATCTATTCTGTCAACGTCAAACTTAGGTCGAGTGAGCATGGAATGAGCTGTCATTCCATCTTGTTTGTATGGATTGACACCTCACTTCATGTTCACTTCAACTAAGCTTACACGGTGAGACACTTACAGACCTGCTGCAAAAACAGCAGTGCAATTCTGTAAACATGTCGAAGTGAAGGCCTGGGTGAAGTGATCACGAAGTGAGCTGCAGTGCGATTCTGTAAACATGTCGAAGTGAAAACTTAGGCGAAGTGAACGACAAGTGAGCTGTCATTCCATCTTGTTTGTATGGTTTGATAGCTCACTTGTCGTTCACTCCACCTAAGTATACACAGTGAGATGTCGACAGAATAGATCGGCTGTTAATCCTTGTAATTAAGATGGAATGGCAGCTCACTTTGTGATCAGTTCACCCAAGCCTTCACTTCGACATGTTTACAGAATCGACCGGCTGTATGTCTTGCATCTTACTTGAGAGATTGCACTTGCGGACTCTTGGTAGACACAGGTTCATTTGAGTTTTATTTGGTGATTCAATATTTTGTAGGTAGGTTATTTATCCCAAGCTGTAACGCCATCGTGACTCAAAAGGCCAAGCCCTAAATATTTTTAATTGCCAACAAAGCTAAAAAATATAAACCATTTAAAACAATTCGCTAACGAAGACTCAGGTTTTAATTATGTAGGCATTTCAATATTAATATGGCTATTAATTATTTTCTTCCAGCCAACGGTTTCAGTATATGACATCAGCCGCTGGGTTTTCGCAAATAACTTATACCGAAAAATAATTATTTTCGCCGAATATTCGGGCAATAATTAAGACCCTACTTGTCTTGCATGAAGTCAGCGAAATATTTTAATTAGGTGGTCCGAACTGGCGGCTCTGGTACACCTATGTGGCGTCTGGACGTGGTTATGTGAGAGGAAGGCAGTGAAAAAAATAAAGCAGAATATTGAAAAAATAATAACAGAAAAATTGTGTCCGAAATAAATTTTAACAAGCAAGATCTGAGTTAAATTTTCATTGAAAAAAGGAATTCCTTTTTTAATATACAGTGTAAAGTCTGATTTAAAAATGGGACGAAAATGAATAACATCAGTGAAGTTCTAATAGTGCGTAAGTCAAAAAAGTCTACTTTACAAGAGAGTAATCTAATATATATAAAAAAAAATCTCGTGTCACAGTGTTTGTCATGGAACTCCTCCGAAACAGCTTGACCGATTTTTATGTAAATTTAGTAGGTCTGAGAATAGGTCGTAGGCTATTTTTTATTTATATGGCAAAACAACGTATGCCAGGCCAGCTAGTAAAAGTATAAAATATTAGTTAGCAACCCTTGATTTATAGATATTTGGGAAAAGGGTTTAAAATCAGTCGTCGGGTCAGCTATCTCCTTTCTGATGGGTGGAATGAAAACGCTTGAACTATCTTCATCGAATGGCATTCAAATGTAAAAACCCGCCAAAAATTACTTACGCACTGTTAGAACATCACTGACGATAACTAGAAAATGAATTGTATAAGTATTACGAACAAACACACTTGTAATATCCCCGAAGAGTTCTGCAGAGGTGTATCATCAGTAAGTCCCACATGCATCGTGAAAGATTATTGCCGTCGGAATGGAAAATCCCAGTAGTACTTTTTGCGACCCGGGAAACAAATCCATAAACGTAGGCTCAGAATTACTTACAATACTAAGATAATTAATTGATTACACTACTAAGACGTTCTAATAAAAACTAACTAAGTAATTCAATAATCTCATCAATTTGTAACCTTGAAATTTTTCCATTTGTATCAACACTCTCTGTGAATCCAGACGGCTACGGAATATTTAATTAATTAATTAATTAATACGTTTATTTCAGATTATGATATCCATACAAAGTTTAAATATTAATTATACTTGGTTTGGGTCTTGGTTTCGTCTGTCACCTTGAACACAAGACGCAAAATACAATAGTAAGTAGGTACCTAAATAGCGTTTCATAAGTAGCAAAAACATACCACGAAAAAAAGAAATCTATTTCTAGAATTTAAATAAGACCTAGCCGTATAAAACGTCTATTCATATTCAAAATAGAAGACCCACTTTCAGGTTAAATGTCTAACTTTCCAGGACCTTTTTTTGTGATCCTGTATTATCCAGATCTTAACCCTCTTTTTCGCATTACAATAGAAAAGAATGGATATGTCTAGATGGATGGTACTCGGTATACAGTGCGACTTGTTAAACGAAGGACACATTCGACGATTTGAACATTCATGTTCACGTACAAAGTAAAACAAACGCAATTTCTTTTTTTTCTATTGATAGGCACGCGTTTGACCACTATCTCACCTGATGGTAAGCGATGATGTGGACGAAGATGGAGTACGTTTGCCTAGAAGTAACCTATTCACTCTTGACTTAAAGACTCCCAGGTGGTAGCTATCAGGAAACACAGACTCCAGCAAGGAATTCCACTCCTTATAAAAAAAGGAAAACAGTAAAAACTCTCTGAAATGGTTTCACTATGTTCACTTTACCTGGGCCCCAAGTCTGCTATTACAATAGTGTCAGAATGGTTTATCATTGATTTCATAATAGTTGATTTTGACAAGATTCTATGCCATTTCTTTCAATGGAGTGTTAGTGGTTGACCACTGGATATAAAAGCGTCATTATGACTTTCCATGGTAAGCCATAATGTGATCAACGATGGAGCACGTTTGCCTAGATGTAATACTCTTGCTCCGTATGATGTCGGCCGGTGCCCTAGGATGCCGTAAAAGAATAATACCATCCCATTAGTTCCCGTGGCTGTCGTAAGAGGCGATTAAGGGACTCGCCAGGGAATGGGTGGCAGCATTCTCTGCAAAACTTAACAACATACAATGCGACCGCCAACTCGCCTGCCAAGCATGGCGATTATGGCAAACCCCATCTTGGGGGAGGCCTATATCCAGTAGTGGCCGTCTTTCGGCGGAAATGATGAATACTCTTGACTTAAAAATCTCCAGGTGGTAGCTATCAGAAAACACACACAGGCTCCAGTAGACAATTCCAATTCTACATGCACAATGAAAGCATCCCCACAACGGTCGATTATTTCTTAAACCGCTTTTTGATTGTCATGCAAATATGTAAATGTTGGTCTAGGCTGGCTACGTGCGTCTGAATGCATTTAAATTTCTGTTAAATAATTGAGTTCTAATGTCCTATTACACTAGCTTTTACCCACGGTTTCCCACCCGTAGCCTATCAACACGAACTGTGCATTTCTCAGGAATAAAAGGCACTCATGCATGGTGTCATGCGTGACACTAGCGATTGTATAACTTTGCAGAGATTGCCTTTCATTAATTATTCGTTTAGAACAGTGGTTCTTAACTGGTGGTCCGCGGACCACTGGTGGTCTCTGGCAGAACCTGAAGTGGTCCGCGAAACAATTCTATAATGCAATATTTTCGCAAAGCTGAATAATTTCAATGCAAGGGTTCGAAATAAAGAAGTGATTGATATGCTATAGAATACTAATTTGAAAGATGTTTTTGAGACAGGAAATGTATGAGAATACAACATTTTTTAGAAAAAAATAACAATGTTTCTTCCAATGTTTCGAAATAGTGCTACACGCTACCTAACGTTGTTTCTTCGGCACATCTATGCCAGCAGAGGTTCTCGGCGCTTCTGAAAATTTTAAAGACAAGCACCAAAATCGGCTGAATGTCAGTATTGGCATGCGTTTGGCCTTGAGCAGCACTGAACTGATTTCAAATGTTAGTCAAGATTATGCAGTAAAAAAATTTACCTACTATCTATTACCTCCGAAAAGTTGATGGTCCATGGGAAGACGGAAATTTGGTCAAATGGTCCCTTGTGACTAAAAGGTTAAGAACAACTGGTTTAGAATATTAGGATTGAGAATCCAGTAAGTACCGAATATACTTTCCAATATGTCCCTCGTTTACCCAGTCGGCCTGTACATTTGACGTGACAATGACTTATTTTTGCGGCGTCGGCGTTTTTTGGACGTTTATAGATGGATTACTGAAACTCCTTTGGTTGTAGACGTCACATCTTTTTACGGTTAGACTCAATACATGTCAGTTCGAGGTTATTGGTATATTGTATGTTTAGCTGAGTTTTTTTATGATGGCGTAAATAAAGTTATTATAAAAAGAATAGTACCTAGATATTGAGCGAGGTAGGTAAAGAGCAGTTGCAGTCGCGGCAATCTCATTTTCTTAGCCTGCATTGAATTTTATGCAAATCATCGGTTTTTCAGAAAAACTATTTTTTCTTCTATGAACAGTACATAACGTTTTATGATCATTTTATCGTTTCTTTGTTATACTTAATCAATTTATCTTTAGTTTTTAATGTACTTAGTATAAAAGGGCAGGTTTACAAAAAACTTTGAGTTCATCAACAAAAAAAGAAAAACTAAACAACTTTTGAAGTTCGAAGATCTTTTTTGCTTCACATTTGTTGCCTGCCTCCCTCTCACATAACACTGGCCTGCCGTCACACTTAGCTGCACTTTTGACAGCATAGGTAGCGGTAGCACTAATTTGTAATTACTGCCACCGCCCGCCGCCGGGACGCAAGAGCACCAGTTTTAGCAAGCAAGCGAGTTTGTTTAGGTTTGTTGTACAGTCACGACTACAAGAGAAAAACGGTTAGTCGTACTCACGCGCAAACGGTTTCGAACGAATGATGTTTTCAAATCATAGACTTCTTATAGGTTTTTATATTATTTGTAAGTTAAGAACTATTATTATCATTATCTGTGTATCTTTATTTTTTTCAAAATTATTGCTCAATTAATGGTAAATTTTAATCTATTTTTTTAATTAATTTGAACAGTATTTATCTTTAATTTATGAAAAACAATTGAGACTCTTTTGGCTATTCTTCGGACTATTTCGGTTTTCATTTCATTTAATTTCTGAACAAACTACAAATTCGACGCAACTAATCAGTTTTCTATGTCTTACATACAACCCATAATCGTATTTACCTCCCCACTGTGTACCTACATAACGTTACTATGTACATACATAAATCCATACGTAGCCATGTGGACTAATTTGTAATTATGTGTGAGAACAGCGACAATAGCGTTTCTCGCACTAATACAGAACGCGGTTCGCTATGTGTTAGCGATTAATCGGTTACTGGTAATCGATTGAACTCAACTAAAATCGAATTGTTTGTTTAACTGAACTTAGGTTTTCTTATTAAAGAATGCTGGAAAGGAATATGTTCCTAAAAGCCTATTATCAAAAATATGCGTTAGAATCATGAGATCTTTGTTAGCAGTCACGCCTGAATGACTGAACGGAATTTGATGAAATTTGAAACAACCCGTTCCATCATCGGACCACAAGAAGAACGGCGATGCGCCACCGGTACATGGTGGACATCTCACCCACGCGCACAAAACGTTTTGGGAACACATTCATAGTGCGTACAGCTAAGGAGTGGAATTCCCTGCCGGAGTCTGTGTTTCCTGATAGCTAAAACGTGGGAGTCTTCAAATCAAGAGTGAATAGGTTACTTCTAGGCAAGCGTGCTCCATCTTCGACCACATCATCGCTTACCATCAGGTGAGATAGTGGTCAAACGCGTGCCTATCAATAGTAAAAAAAAGTAACAAGGGTAGGTACCTAGTGCCTTACCATGATCAGAACTATTCCGGTGGTGCGTTACCATGAGAAAATAAACTCATAATTCATCAAATCAACTTCATCATATCGTAACAGCCGAAAGACGTCCACTGCTGGACATAGGCCTCCCCCAAGCGTCGCTACAACGATCGGTCCTGCGCGTCTTGCATCTATCGGCTACCCGCGACCTTCAACAGATCATCGGTTCACCTCGTGGGAGGCCTTACAACGTTGCGTCTTCCGGACGCGGTCGCCACTCCAGAACTTTTCGGCCCTATCGACCATCTGTTCTGCGAGCAATGTGCCCTGCCCACTGCCACTTTAGTTTGGCGATGCTTCAGGTTATGTCGATAACCTTGGTTCTCTTGCGGATATCATAAATCCTGATTCGATCTCGCAAGGAAACTCCAAGCATTGCCCTCGAAAAGGGCTGTTTTGCAGCCTCCTTTAAACAGATTTGTTTTGATTTTCTGCGTACCCGTAACGACTGTCAACGATTTATGAATGAAAGCAAGTTTTTAATGGCTGATGAGCTCTCTTGGCCTTGCCTTATCCCATTATTTAAGATCATCTTTCTCTTCATTCTTCGCCGATGTGCTTTTGAGACATCCAAAGGGCAAATGCCCGTTGTTTCTAAGGCTGCCAAGGCTGAAAAAGATAAAAAAAATCGAACTTAATATAGCAGGTACTTTTAGTACAACCGCAAAACCATTCAAGTATTTCAATATTAATAAACTTGTGGAAACAAATAATAACGTTACCTGACTAGCTATCATTAAAAAAAACCCAAAACTCACAAAGTAATACAACATATACAAATACAAAATAAGCAAATAAAACGGATACATTAACGCAATTGATGACGTGTAAATTCTTTATAACTTTTTTACGACTAGTCTAGAGTGTGCGGGCCGCCTAATTTCCTTTTCATATATTAATTTATTTTATTTCTTTGCGCGAAGTGCGATTCATTTATTAAATGCTAGCCTTTTTTGTGTCTAGGTTTTGCAGCGAGCTTATGTTTGTTAATTAAGTTTTAATGTTTTTATTACAATTACGTTCACCATTTTTACGCTTGTTTTTCTTTCTTTCATTTTCTGAGGTGATAAGTGTACTACATTGTTGTTACGAAAAATGCCAAATACGTAAAGAGAGACCTAAGCCCTCCTTATACATATAACTTCGCCGGTCAGCTGTATTGCCTCTCCTGCCTTTAAATATCTAAGCTGAATCTATTACTATATTATTTCTAAAAAGAACTAGATAGATGTCTCATCAAAATAATGAAAGGCCTGTCAAGAAAAACTGGCCCAGTGCGAGTCGCAGAGCGAATAGGTATTCCACGGATGCATCTACAAATTACGGTAGATCTAGGTACTTGGCGTTTGTCCAGCGCATCTAAGGCGGTCTCAACATGTTTATTGGCTGATCTTTTAACCACCACAGCATTCTTTTTGAATAGGATTATGCCGGTTTCCCTTCGATGTTTTCCTACACCGTTTTAAGAGTAGTGATGATGGATTAATTATAATTAAAAAAAAATGTTTACCTGAGTTCGAACCTAAGACCGTACACGTCCAAGCATTACCGACCGGCATTTGGAGGAACACGGATGGGTCTTAGGCGGTAAGAGTCTGACAATCTCGCCAGCTCCGCCTATAATGAAGAGTCATTTGATGATTACCCATCCAAAAAACCGAAAGGAGCGTACACACAAATCAGGGCTATCATCAGCAGGCCACCACAATTCTCTGATACATGCTGATATCATAAATAGCGATCTTCTCATATAAGTAACTAGTTGACCCGCGCAACTTCGTCTGCTCCGCTCCTATTGGTCTTAGCGTGATGATATATAGCCTTCCTCGATAAATGGGCTATCTAACACTGAAAGAATTTTTCAAATCGGACCAATAGTTCCTGAGATTAGCGCGTTCAAGCAAACAAACAAACTCTTCAGCTTTATATCTACACTGAATAGATGAATAGGCTCCGAAACTACTGGACCGATTTGAAAAATTCTTTCAGCAATGGATAGCTACTTTATCAGGGAGCAACATAGGCTATATTTTATCCCCGTACTCCCACGGGAACGGGAACTACGTGGGTGAAACCGCGTGACGTCCACTAGTATTAGTATAGAAGTATCGAAACCAGAATCAAAGAAGTCCCTATTTGTTTTCTCAATAAAAAATCAACATGCAAATCACCACACTCATAAAATTCCACCATCATTTGATACTCTTCCAATATTTATAGTAACACAAACGACAGCGCATCGCACACAGAATATCAAGGGCTGTTACCCAAAGTGCGTGAACAATAAAATTTTACGAATACGGAGCAGTAATGCCCGATATTATTAAGTGGAACGTAACTGGCCTGTATTTCCGTACTAATGTTCCGTGGCTGTGTTTGTTTTTTCGATGTTTGTTCAGGAATATTTGCTGAAACATATGGTGCTCTGGTACTGTTTGTCTCGAGGAGGCTGTTTGCTTAATAATAAATATTGAGAAGAGTGATCAAATAAAATGTCTTACGAGGCGCAATGGAGGCAATATAGACTGCTAAAAGACTGTTTACTAAAAAACTTATAATTTTTTTTTATAACTGTAACTGTAGGAGGTGCATAAGCGTAAGCCTGCACCTGAATGAGCATAATAATATAAAAGCATTTTTTAAGGAAAGGAATGGAACTAGGAGTTATGGAAAACATTATTCAATCAGTTTACCTTCTTGCAATCCACTACTGCACCTAGGACACACACCAAACCTGGGCTTGTGCTGTTGCCACTCTAAAATCGTTTGCTCTTCAGTCTTTCAGTCTAGCAGCAAATATGTCCAGCTCACTGCCACATGAACTTGCTTACTCCAGTAGCACCAGTTCATTTCTATTTCTACATATCCCTGTTATTATTTATCTGGGGTCGGCGCAGAATATCTTCTCTATACTCCATTATCTCAACAGTCACCTTCCTAGCTATATCATCTTCCACTATCCTGCACTTTGAATTCGTGGACTAAACATCTGGAATCTTTACAGCTGCATAAAGAAAACACCAAGAGAATTGCCGATGAAGTTGAACATTCACGCGATATTCAGTAAAACTTTTTCGATACAGGTAAACCCGGCGCAGGTTACGAGTCCGATATTAAAGGCAATAATAATAACACAGATAGACAGATCAATACGCTCCAAATTGGGCTGTTTTATTCAAGTGGATCGACCTGTTATTATTGATGAAAAAGGGTGTCGGTTTAAGGTTTTTATTCTTTGTTGTTATTGTGGTTACAGAGGATTCCGACGTGGTGAAAGAGAAGCACGGAATATTAGTGTAAATTCTGTTTTAGATTTAGGAGATAAGAAAAAGAATCAATATTCTTCTTTACAGGTTCATTCATCATTCTTCTTCAATAGCTAGAAAACTAAACATATTACCCTCTTAAGGGAGTCGGGCTATAGGTAGCAAAAGGTTTTTTTAAAGATGGGAATTGATCAAATGACTCCTGCTCAGGACGTAGCAGAAGGGAGTGATAAACTCTTAAAGACTAAAATCCATCCGTGTTCCTCCTATTGCCCTATTTGCGTTCCAGGGCGACTCCTTCGGGTTGCGGAATCTGTTTGAAAGAGTCATCGCGGCCCTGGAACACAAAGGGCATTAGTGAGTCTGACACTCCTTTCTGCTTCACCCAGAGTCATTTGATGATTTCCCATCCTTAAAAAAAAGGATGACTCTTTCGAACAAATTCCGTAACAGTGAAAAGATACTGTAACAATATGAAATTAGGGACCTTCAAAAAGCTCTACGGATAAGTGATTTGCCAAGCTCTATTTTGGCTCCTTAGTATGTATCCTGCCATGCAGCGAGTGATGTTTTTTTCTTACTACTTTGCTGTTCTGTTCTGATTGATTTCGTATTGGGATCTTGGACAGTCAGTGCTCCAGGACTCATCGAGCTTAATTTCATCGACACTGTGTAGTGAAAGGACATAGTGTGGTGGGCTTGTCCCAACAATAATTCTGCAGCCACTTTGATATCACCAATCAGCTCATGTACTCATCATTATGAACGATTTTACTATGAGACCAACCACAAAATCGCGAAAAAATAATACAACTTTTCAGTACATTTTGTCGACTTACGTGCACATAAATGTATGGGGCAGTAATTTTTTGGCGCGATTTCTGTGTTGGTCCCATAGTGAAAGTTGTTCATAATGTTCCCCAAAAGATTCCCTTTTTTTTTTTTTTTTTGTACACCTACCATCGTGTAGTCTTTTGCCCAAAGGTTGACTGGTAGAGAATGCCTTGTTGCATTAAGTCCGCCCATGTACCACTACTGTACATAAAGTTTAAATAAATAAATAAGTAAAATGATGAGGTATTGCGTTTATTCTGTTACATGATGTAGATAGGCACGATATTCCTAAAAAAAAGAGTAATAGAAGGTTTTCGGCCTTAAATTAGTGGAGTTTATTTATTTATGTTCGGCGTTTTGAAATAAGATTACTATAAGTATGCTTTTAATTTATAATTCGCACCAGCTTAACTACAATATTTCAACGAGTGGGATTCAAACTCATCAACCCGAAGCCCTAATCGGCTTTACCAATTTTACTACTCCTTCATAAATTGTAAATATATAACTCGTATCTTTTCGAATAAATACGTACCTACATATTTTTATTTTATGGCCGTTTTTTAGTTCAAATTCAAATACGCACAATAAAATCCGATGAGGCGTATGAAGAATGCAGCGTTAGAACCACTTGATTTTTTATAGTCTTTTAGTATCGTTAAATATGCGAAAAGCCTACGTTTGAGGCGAATTTCAAATGGGCTCATAAACTACTACTAAACTGTTAAGTAACACGAGACAATCTTCAAAGTAAAGCAACAGTTGGCTAGGTCGATCCTTGGATGGGTTACCCTCAATTTAATATCAAGACGTCTCTGTGCCTCGGAAAGCACGTTAAGCGGGTGTCATTTGTGAATCTTTGTCAGTCGTTATGGTAGAAGCCAGAAAATATGACACCAGTCTTGGAAAGGGGTATCGTTTAGCAGGGTAAGTACTGGGTTAAAGTCTTGCGAAGAGCTTGCTATTGAAATAATCCTTTAGTTTAGAGGTATGCGGAACAGAGAGTAAAGTCCCAAAAACCTCAATTGAAAAGGGAGGATCCTCGACCGAACGGTTGTTGAGTCCGGTGGGCAACTGCCCAGTAGTTGCTATTTGGACTGTTGTATATGTTCAAATCGCACGGAACACGCTGATACCGCGATGAAGGTTTTCGTTAGTAGTTCGCTGCTGGCGGGATCGATGGCGTTGCGGTTCTTTTTGTTGCGATGTAGATTTTGCTACGTTGTTCTTGCTACAATGCCATGAAGTAAGGTCTTTGTTGACTACGGGGTTGTGGAGTTCAGATCGCCGGTCCCTCCATCTTTAATTCTAGTATTCAGTTGCATCTGTTTAGACTGAATGCCGACCCCATCACAGTTGGGAAGGCCTTTTTTTTCTTTTTTTTAAGGATGGGAAATCATCAAATGACTCCTCCCGCTCTGGGTGAAGCAGAAGGGAGTGTCAGACTCTTACTGACTAAAACCCATGCGTGTTCCTCCCAGTGCCCTTTGCGTTCCAGGGCCGCGGTGACTCTTTCGAATAAATCCCTAGGTGCCTAGGCCTAATCCTAGTAGGCGATTCGGCCTTATTATTTATTTTTTTAGTGGTATTTCGGACGATACTTTTTTTAAGCAAATTTTTATAGCCAGAATAAATACCTTAGGTAGGGTTATATTTTATTTAAATAAACGTCAGGGAACTGTTGGAAAAAGATAAAGTTTACAACAAAAATTCTTCACCTTTTTATCAATCATGTGTAAGAAAGAGACAGCAATAATTTGTAATGATAATTTTTGTTTTGTGTTTGTGTGTCAATGTGCGTGCAACACGCCAAAAGTCGAACACAAACCGACCCGTGAGAGATCACTCATTAATGTGTATTTTTTATTTATATAATATTGATAATTTATCCGTGGCCTCAAAGTAAAATAGGTATTATTAAATTATGTTTCTGACGTTACTTTGCCTCTAAAAAGGATTCGGCCGAAACACCACTCAAAAATATTTGTAATAATGAAATTCCTGTTTCGACCGGATCGGACGAAACTCAAGGCCGAAACGCCTACTAAGCCGTTGGGAAAAGACTAGGCGGACTGATTGAGTCGAGTTTTAAATGAAGGCATGTGATTACGAGACACGTTGGTTTAAATGAAATTTATAAAAAGAGTCTTTAATGACCTCTCGAAGCAAGGACACAAAATGAAGTTGAACTTCGTTTTGTGTTCGCGACCTGACGGCACAACCCCGAAAGAATGCTCGCACGTACCTAAGTAAAGGTGCAGACCCACCGTGGCTCAGGGAGAAGCCACACACACGTGTTAAGGTGTATAGTAGGCTCAATAACCTTGAGCATCTGGGCCACACATTCGTATCTGCGCCGTACACACAAACATTTCCGTAGCGCACGCGCTACCTCAAAACTATTATCAAAGATTACGCGAGGACGTAGACACGCGCGCCAAGTCGGCTTTTTTGCCTACGACTACAAGAGTATGGCGATTGCACAGCTGATTTTTAGTTTAGATACATACATACGTTACGCATATTTTTATTCAATGGTCTCATTTTTTATACGAATGTGGTTAAACAGAAACAATATACGTCAGATAAAAACAATTTTGTAAAGCAGTTTCGTCTTTTCTGCTTACGATCTAAATGACGATACTCGAAACTCAAGGTCAAACTGTTACCAGTGCACTGGTAACAGTTTGACCTTGAGTTTCGAGTATGCAGTGTATCTACTACTTTTTGTTTCTGCCTATACTACTTTAATTTTCGTAAAAAGATTTTAAAAAAAGTACATTCTAAAGTAATAAAGTAAGGTAAAGTAAAGTAAATGAAATAACTTAGAATAATATTCTAAACGAAATTTTTTAGCCTATTTCATAGCTCAGCTCTCCTTAATAATTTTGTATCAATTTCATTAACTCAAAAACTTCAGATTCTGTGATTCCTGAAAAGAATTACCGCTGTAAATCCTTATTTAACTACGGAACCCTGCAAATTACGTCCCTTTGCGTGCACTGCGAAAATTATTGATGATATAATAAAGTAATAAACTCGAATTTTAGAGGACCCATCAATATCTACAAAAAAATAAAAACCTTTTTTCCAAAAAATGTAACCGAGTTCCAAAACAAAACACTACAAAGAATATATGGAAGAAGAGACAGGACTGTTATTTTTTTAAAATACGCAAAACCGCCGACCATTCTCTGGCCATCGGTTCTGCTAGGTCTACAACGGATTTTATATTTGAACTAGAGGCAAACTTAAGGATTTCAGCAAATAAAATAAGTAAAACATTTTAAAGCAATATTAGTTTAATCAAACAAACATAGATTCTACTCACAATGTTTTCTCTCCAAAATTCGGCAGCAAAGTGAGCTCCGCTTTTTTTTTTTTTGATATGGACCACTCGTAGTTCACCTCTAGAAGGGTGGTTACTACTTAACCGGACTAGCAGTGAGCTCCGCACTTAAGTTGCGCCTTATATAAACTGTACGCCGCCCCACCAAAGGCAAACGTCACTCACAAACAGCTTTACCACAGAATAAACGGATGATGTTCAAATAAAACAAATTAACAAAACAATGATCCAAAATTTCAAGTTATTTAAAAAAAAAAAGTAATCAGAATTGAATTTTAGTAGCATTATCAGATTTAATTAGTTATGGTTTTGACATTCATTTAGTGTCAAAATCAAAACCAACCAAATCTGAGGTTATTTATTTACAAACATAAAAACTTTTCTAAATATTGATACTAATTAAACATTTATGATTTGTAATGAGGTAATTATTTTATAGCAAACCAATTAAGTCAAATACATAAGTAACAAAATCAGCTTAAATTAAAAAAGACAATAATCTTCGCGGCGACATATAAAATAACTTTAATTTCGGAAGTCGGTGCTTTTGGTTATTTCGTTTTTTGACACCGACTTCCGAAATTAAAATTATTTTATACTTTGTAGTGCTTTGTTTTGGAAGTCGGTTACATTTTTTGTAAAAAAGTTTTTTATTTTTCACTTTTTAGTGGTACCTGCGTACCCATTCACAGCGTACCGGCGTGATGTTATGTTATGAAAATAAAACTTACTAAATGCTTTCGGTGTAAAGGTCTCGTCAATACGAATGAAATAAGCCCAAACACTTGGTAGTTCCTACATACCGATGTGGAGTTCCCTTGACTCTCTGTCGTCTCCATCATCAGGTCTGATCCAAACCTTCATTCTTTTGTAGTATTACCCGATATACACACGAATATCAAGTTTTTACCAGAAGCGTGCCTACAATTTTCGAGAGTTGCCCTCGATTTCTCAGGGTTTCTATCATCAGATCCTGACGTGGTGGCAATGGAACCACACGAGAAGCACCAGATTTCAAATTAAAAAAGAATCATGAAAATCAGTTCACCCAGTCGGTTAATTATGAGGTAACAAACATAAAAAAAATACAGTCGAATTGATAACCTCCTCCTTTTTTTGAAGTCGGTTAAAAAGAAAAGGCAGTGATACCAAATGCCCAACTATTATTGTATGTCACTTTTTTATTTAAAAATGAATGGATACGACAAAGCAGACCATTTCATTCGCACCTTGGTATCAGTATTTATCATTATAAATCGTAATTTAATTAACTTATTTTTTTAAATTACTCTAATCGAACATTCAAAAGATATCATAATTTGATCAAAACAATACAATTTAGCAAAACGTGTCAGTCGACTGACACGCCGCATAGACCGACCGAATAATGAAAATAAATGTTTGTTTGTAAACTTGTGTTTGTTTATGTTTGTGTTGATTAGCTGTACACCTACCACAGTGTATTTCTTTTTAACCCAAAGGTTGACTAATAGAGAAGGCCTCGTTGCATTAAGTCCGCCTATGTACCACTATTGTTCATGAAGTTTAAATGAATAAATAGACTTATATTGATTTTTTTATTTTTCTTTAATATTAGTCAGTTTGTTGGTAATAAAATAAATTAAGAATTAACGTCGGCTACGTTTGAAAAAAAAGAGCAGACAAAAATAAAACCCGAGCGACGCCGATAGTATTTTGATAAAAGTTGCTTTATGAAACTGTACAATGAGCCCACGCGCTCAATCAAGCTGGCTCCTCTGCAAAGAGCTAGTTTATGAACGCACACGAATACAAAAGTTCGTAAATATTTGCACTAACACATTCATATACGCGTAGTCGGTCGATAGCGCGAGCGGAACAACGAGCGACACAGCCTCCCCGTCTCAGTGCTAACGCACGACTGCTGCCTTCGCCAAAACAGAGCTTTAAACTATGGGAGAATCAATATTGAACATTTTCTTTGTAAAATATTGATTGATTTACATGAGTAATGTTCACTTTGTAGTACACTTTACCAGCAATTTTTCCATGTAAAAATATTTTTAAACTTTGAAGCCGTTTGGAAGAAATATCCAAAAAATAGCATGTTGTTAAATATTTTTTTACAGCAAAACTGTACGTCATACGAAAACAACAATTGTTCATATTGTTGTTTATGAATCTACCATATACATATATTTTTTTTCTAATCTTTTGACCCAGCCGTTAATGGGGAATATCCTTTAGAAAGTAGCCTTTTGACTGCTCTGAAGCAGAAGTAGGGCCTTAAGCTTAATGTCTACTACAAGCCACGGACACGCTACGCATCAATTGACGTCATTGGTACATGCGTGGCTTGCTCTAATATGGCGCTCACATAGCCCAACGCTATCGATGCCAAGCACGCTGTGCGTGCGCATACGTGCGCGTACAGTCGTCGGTTAATATTCGTGTATAGTGTGTAGCGCACGCACTATACACGAATATTAACCGACGACTGTGTACAACTGTATGAAGCGTGTTTAGTGTGTACTGCAGTGGAAACGTAGACCCACGTTGTTAAACAAACTAATCCACGCAGCTAAAATGCGCTGCGTGCCCGTCGACATCATGTGCCGCGGTGGGTCTGCGTCTTTAAGTCGTTCAAACTCTGAAATAATCTGTTCCAGAATGAATTTAACCGATCTTCTAGAAATTGATTTTCTTGATAGCCCATCCTTGGGCTGTACAATGTGGCAAAATTCATTCAACGCAAATTAAATTTAAATATAACACGTAATTGAATAAAAAATACTTTAAATATATTTTGAATGCAAAACGTACTTACCTAAAAATTAGTTCCAGACCGAATTACACTTCAATAACAAATATAAATGGCTGGAAAATAAGTTCGGCTTCTGAATTTAATTCTTGTATCTCAGAGAAATCCACCATAGAGTATGGAATCGCCGTGCCGGCAGCGACGACGCCATTACTATTAGTATTCGTGCCCGCACTATTTACGCTGAACATTATTGTTTTTTTTTTATTGTGGAATGGGCTTGCTCTTGACCTCGATCACGCCTGATGGAAAGTGATAGATGAGGTCTATGATGGAGCGAGTGTGCCTAGAATATGCCTGTTCACTCTTGCTTTGAAAGGCAGACGGTTTATGTTGTGCGCTGAAGTTTCAGTTTTCATAGCCACAGATAGAATAGGGTACACTAAGCTTTCGAAAATCTGTGATAAATAGACATTGCACTATTTAAGTGAGATGTCACACGCAAGTCACGCCATAATGAATTTACAAACGACGTTTTGCGTTACATCTAGACACGCAGCAGCGTGTCCAGCCAAAAGTTCAAAGACAAAAGGAACTGGCGACGCAGCAGCCGTGTGTAATATAACACGAACTATTTCGAGCTATTTTTGATGTGTTATGGTGTGTATTTTTGGTGTAGGGTACACAACTCGAAGCCTATTTAATACCTACATACGTGAAAATTGACACATTTATTAAAGCCCTTTAGCATTTCTAGAATCCAAAATTTCATAAAAGTAACTAAAACAGTTTTTGATATATTAAAGTTTAAATAAGATAAATTAAGGTTAGAGATTTGACTTGGTTTGTTTTTAGTTTCACCAGCAAATCTTAGAAGAGTAAGATATGTCGACATTTCAGTAAATTGTAAATTGCGTAAGTATAACATAAAGATGAAAAATAAAGCCAGATATAAGATGGCAAATGTATGTAAAACTAGCCAAGTCGAATTTTGAGCTTTAATTCAGGATTATCTACAGAACTTGGCGCCCATTTAAATCTCAATTCTTTATTTCGCTAAAATTGCAATCACGGATATTATTAACATTGAACTTTTCGCTCCCTTTTTCACATTTATGTTTTTGATGGGATTATAATTATAGAAAACTAAGCTAGATACTAAATTGCCAAATTTTTTCGAAAGAGTCACCGTGGCCTTGGAATTCAAAGGTCTTTTGGAAGATCGGATGGGTTTTAGTCAGTAGGAATCTGACAATCCTTTCCTTTTCGCCCAGAGCGGAAGGAGTCATTTGAAGATTTCTCATCCTAAAAAAAGCTAGATACAAAGGTTAGATAACTATCCGTCCGTCCGTCCGTCTGTCTGCCAACGGGTCGTATCTCAAAAACTATAATAGGTAGACAGTTGAAATTTTTAGAGTGTGTATTTCTATTGCCATTATAACAACAAATAATAAATTAAATTAAAGAGGGCTCCAAACAAGAAACGTGTTTATTCCGGTTTATGGTACGGAACCCTTCGTGTGAGAGACCGACTTTCACTTGGCTGGTTTTTTAGAAACATTTTAGACAAAACTGTCTCTGGTAGTGCCCGCTGAGGCATTTCCATGCTCTGTGAAAACCACTGAGACTTTGTTCTGAAGACTTGCAGGTTCTTTATAATTTTCAATGTTAAGTTTCACACTTTTGAGATGAAATAGTTGGGAATTAAAGCTAGTTTTAATGAAGTGCCGAGCTGTTTAAATTGTTTTAGAAATTACCTTTGTTTTATTGCCTTGGAGAGAAGGACCAGCATATCAGATTTGTGAGCTGTGGTAAAGGCCCTAATTTACGAGTTGTAGGTTGTGTTTGAACCTAGGCAGGCGGCTTGCCTCTGAGTAATTTATTTCATCACTACTGCTTTAAAAATGTGAAGGAAAATTTGCTAAGAATAATGTCAAGTCCTAGATAGCGAGAGAAAGAGATGTCAGCATAATTGACGGGGCCTGCTAGGGCTAGTGTCTGCCAGGGTTGCAGAATTGTTCAAAAAAGCGCGGTCCTGGAACGCAAAAGGCATTTTGAGCAACACGGGTGGGTCTTTGGAGGTAAGCGGTACAGAGAGTAAAGTCCCGCAAACCTCCGTTGTAAAGGGAGGATCCTCCGACCAGACAGTGGTTTTGCCTGGCGGGCAACTGCCCGGTAGTTGATATTCGGGCTGATCAAATCGCACGGTAAACTCTGCTTGCACGATGCAGGATTTCAACCTAGTAGTTCGCTGCTAGTTGGCTAGATGGCGTCGCGGTTCTTTTTGTTGCGATGTAGATTTGCTCCGTTGGTTTTTCTTGTGTTGGCATTGATGCCGCTACAGGTCTAGTCAGTTAGAGTCTGCCGTACCCTTCCGCTCCGTCCAGGTCAGAAAGAGTGATTTGCTGACACCCAATCAAAAAAAAAGTGAGCAAGAGAGAGAGCCCCCAGCAGCAAATGCAGATACATTTTCAACTGTAGACTGACCACGCCTTCAATTTTACTAAAGTGAAAAGATCAGCGCCAAACATGAAAAGGCGTCGAATTCTGAAAAACACCAATAACGTCATGCAGCATGAGGTAAATGCAGTAGTTAGATATTGTACCTATGCCCTCTTCAAGCTGATCAACTCAAAGGAACAAACTATAAAGCTACTGGGGGCTACTTTCTATGCCCGAATTCCGTAGTTTTGAGCTTAGTTACGGGCGTTTTCTACTCCGTATCAAATACGATTAGTCCCGAACCCGGACTAAGAATGATTGATAACACGATTTGAAAGTAACTGTCAAATCGTGTTGTCATTCATACTTAGTGCTTAGGTGATACAGAGTAGAAAACGCCCGCAACTAAGGCCGAAATTACAGACTTTGGGCTTACGAAGTAGACCCCCAGTAGCTTTAGCCCCCCAGAATGAGTCACTGTTGGAAAAACTTTGTTCACTGAATGAGAAAATAAGAATATTTTTAACGAAACAGTATTAACCATTATTCGATTGCAATGAAGATGAAACGTGACCAATATCGTTTAAGATTGGCGTTACAGAAATTCAGCACAACTCTCCGAAGAATTTTAAACACCAAACTCACGCCAGCACTATACGTCATTTAGCACAATGAACAAAAGAATATTGGTAGCAAGTATGTGATCTGAAAACTACACTGTTATACGCAGGCAGAGCCAATCGAGGCGATTCGGTTTTATGCCTCCCAGGCGATATAGGCAAAACCTCGTATGTACACAATTCTAAAGCACTCGTGGACATTCCTGAATTCGTATATGGATTTTGGTACGCTGTTATCGCGGTTTGGTTAGTGGAGCGAGTCTTTCAAATGGCATTTGTTGGATATAAATAGTACTTCTGCTAGTGCTTGTGTTGGCAGTATTCCTAATTTTGAAATGAAATGTGAGTATAGTCTAAATATATGGTCCATTAGTATCTGAATTCTGAGTAAGTAGAATCTGTACAATGCTCGATGACTTCAGAGAAGCTTCCTTAAGAGTGGATCTTTTAACAAAGGTCTTGCTAAATACCCATGTAACACCCACTTCTATCAAGATCGGAGACTCTACACTCGAAGTTGTAGAAGATTACATTTACCTGAGACTCTAGGCAAAGTGCCATTCTTACAGCGAATGCGACAATATAAGGGCTTGATCACGTGTTTCGATAGCGTTTGCCAATCCCATACATTTTTGACATTTTGACAATCGCCTTCGTCACGCTACCGCTGCTAAAATGTCGTTTGATTCTGGTAGGTCTAACTTTAGGAAAGGGGTCAATCGTTGTATTTGATACAGCAGGCAGCCTTCGGGGAGCTGCGAGTGAGGGAGCTTGCTCACGATGCAGTGTGGACGACAATCACGCCTCTCCCTCCTTAGTCACCGCGCGTTAACTTTGGACGAGCACTAAGAATGACAGTCGTATGCTAATTTGATGTACCAACAGTTACTGTTCCTTTTTACAATAATCTACCTGACATTTACCTGAGGGGCAATTCTAGTATTTTTATGGAAGGTTTGCATTCACATCGCAGTCGCAAACTGTCAAAACACCTCTAAGTTCGTAACATGAATTTTTTTTTAAGTTGTATAATGCAAAGGCGGACTTAACGTCTTAAAGTCACCAAAATCTAAGAAGTCCGATTTGACAGCTGTGTAGAGAGGGATAGAAGATTACTTTACCACTAAGTGCGAAAGAGATTTATTTTTATGTTTCTTTCATACTTACTAGTAAGGCAATGTTGTATCCTGCTGTCAATTATTTTTTGACAACTATAGGCTTTTTCTACCAGTCAACCAAGTGTGGTGGAGGGTTATCATGGCAGGTGCATAAAAAAATAGAAAATAATCAGTTGCCCTTTGTAAACTTAGCCATATAAATATATCTTATTATTCTCCCGTTTAACTTAAACGATGGTCCTCCCACCCCACACTGTCGGCGGTACCGGCCACTATGTTAAAGGACCTCAATAAATATTTATGTAAGAACATTCTCGATGTCGCCCGCTTAATATATATCTATCGCTATATCTTATTTTGCATACACTTCACTTTTATCAATACTCTTTTCAGATTGTGAGAGGTTATGAATGTAGATATATTCTTATTATTCTTTGTGTTAAACATGGCATAAATATTTTATTTATTATTTATTTATAAGCGAACTTATATATTCAATGATATACCCGAAATTTATCTATGGCATTGAGATCAATCACATTTTGATTTTGCGTCGATGAATCAGTAATGCAGTCAGAATGTCTATGTCTAAAGTCTGCTGGCATAATTTATAAGGGATTGGTGTGATATGGTTAACTCCTCCATATATTTCCATGTCATAATATCACTTACTGGACAAAATTTATGTAATTTTCTTAAAGCCTAGGCTTACTCTTGCCAGGTTTGCGAAATTTGTTCGAAAGAGTCGCCGCGGCCCTGAAACGCAAAGGGCATTAGGAGGAACACGGATGGGTTTTAGTCAGTCAGAGTCTGATACTCCCTTCCGCTCCGCCCAGATAAAAGAGTGGATGGAGTCATTTGTTGATTTCCCATCCCTAAAAAAAAGAATACACTTAAGACGAAAAATAAATCTGCCTAGGCATTTCCAACTATGCTTGGGACAGATCAGAATAATTCCACAAATTGTAGCCGGGATCAACGACTTTTACCTTTTCTAAGGCATAGAGAAATCTCGCTATGTAATGAATGATCAACCATTATCGAACTGACCTCGGCAAGCGTTGTTTTTGAAAATCGACTCCTACAGCTTTTATATACTTAACCACGTGCTCCTCCTAAGCTTTCTTTTAAACCACCAAAAATTCCTTTTAAAATTCCCCAAGCCAAAATAACCAATTCCATTTTCATCTCAACAAAATAACTCGCATCAGACCAAATTACTGGAACATGAAGACAATTGGCAGTATTAGAACGAAACGCTACAGACCTTGTTACGTTGGCTACCTTCCAATTTGCTTCGTAAATTGCCCCTTGCTCGGAATACTGACTTACTTTGCTGGACATTCTGTAGTATGAGCTCACGTATCGTCTTAAGTTGAGAATTTAGTTGGATCATTATTGTGATTTTTTGCGGTTAGTTAAAGTGTGTTTATGTTGAGGAGCTCATGGCTAAATAATAACTGATGAATGGGTAGATTTTTAATGTTAGGCTTGTTTCATACATACCACACTCACACCACAATCACAACGTTTGTGGGCGGGCGCTAATTTATATGAAAATTAACAGTTTTTATCATAAATTACATTCAAACAGACCACATTTTGCCGTCATTATCGACCGCATGTGTGATCCCGATCACATCGCAGCCACCAGCGACACAGCGAAGTAGCGGCCGGCTACATCGCAAACACAACCACATTTTGTAGGTACCACAACGCAACCGCAAGAAGTCGCGATACTATTCACACGTAACCACAACTTAACCACTTTTATTACTTACATACCACGACCATTGATTACTTACATACCACGACTTCTGCGTGCCTAGGAAAGCACGTTAAGTCGATGGTACCGGCTGACATTTATAAGCTGCCGTTGGGGTATTCAGAAGCTAGAACGTCCGACACCAGTCTTGGTCAGGGGTGTCGTGTTATCCCCTTCTGGGTTATGGATGTTAGATCTACACTATACCGAAACTCCTCCGTACCTATAAGCCGTTGGTTTTGGATGTCATTTGTAGATCAGAGATCTGTCTGGTGTTTGGTTTTCTGGAAGATAGAAAATTTGATACCAGTCTTAGAGGGGTATCGTAGTTCCTAGCAATGGGGTTGAGGAGATCAGCAGTCACTCTAAGTAAAATACTGGTACCCAGCTGTACCTGGTCGTAATGAAAAACTCAACCTGGTAGAGCTAGATAGATTAAGGACCTTACTCGCTAGTGGCGCCAATTGATGAGTAAAAAAACGGGGGTATCTCTTACCTCATAGATCCTATGCTTTAACATGATTAGGTATAATTAGAAACCGACCGAAGGTTCGGCTTCGGCCAGTTTCGGCCCAAAAATCTAGTTTCGGTCATAGTTTCGGTTTCGGCCTATGTCCTATTGTCCATACTAGCTTTTACCCGTGACTTCGTACGCACATATCTCGTTGTTTCCCGTTCCTTGGCTGTGCGTTGTCTGTCAGTCACAAGAATTTTATACATTTTATAAGTTTCGATTTCGGTTTCGGCCGAAACTTTGATCAGTACCGAAGGTTCGGTTTCGGTTTCTGCTGAAAATTCTATTTCGGTCGGACACTAAGTATAATCTACGTTTGTTTAGAAAAAGATTTTCTTCAAAAATATAAATAGGTAAACGAAATAGACACAAAATAAAATCCCCCTGAAACACGACTCAAAACCGACAATCCAAATATCATATTCAGTGCAATACATTTTGCTAGCACAAAATTCAAGTACAGTACAATTTCCGTGTCCACTCCGGCACTATTCAGTAAAAAGAATCCAATTCGCGTAGTGTGGTCCCTCGGTCCGTTGTCGGAACCGTCTGTGTTTTTATCTATCAAACGGCTTGGCAGGAGGCTTGGCTGGTTGTCGTGACTCCAGTAGTGTTCCTTGCTGTTTTAGATGTATTGTTTCTAGGGTTTAGAAATGTGGCTCGTTTTTGTTGATGTATAGCATTAGCTGCGTTAATATAGGACTTTGAAGGCCGTAATACACATGCCTGTAGCACACAAGTATGCAAGTAGCTTGCATGCCATATTGACATACACACACCAATCAGAATTGTAATGGCACGTGAATGGTTATTTTAATTTCGGGAGGTGAAGTGAGTTGTCTCCATGCGCACTTCACCAAAGTTTTTAACGACGTTTAGTACAGCAGATTTATGGAAATAATCGAACCACAAAGAGTATTTAAGGATTGTTGCAGGTATCGTTCTTAGTTTCTGCCTTAGGCATTGTTCAGACCAAACGTATTGTCGGCCGCTGACTGTGAGCGCGCGTTACGCAGTTTATAGCTGTTTCATGTATATTTAAATCCTCGTTCACACCGAACCAAACGTATTGCGTTGTCGCTGACTACTGCACAGTGAGCATACTCACAGCCGGCGGTGGACAATACGTTTGGTGTGAACGATGCCTTAGGGTGAGGCCATGCGGACGTAATTTTGTGAGTTGTGAGTCGCGTAAAATGAGTCGGCGGAATTCACGCTGCATTCGGTTTCATACTAAAGTTGCTTGTGAAGCTTTTTGTGCCACACAGTGACGCAAAATGAGTTGGACTTTAGTATGAAACCGAATTCCGCCGACTCATTTTACGCAACTGACAACTCACAAAATTACGTTCGTTTGGTCTCACCCTTGCCCTATAGGTAAAAGGAACAAACACATCCATTCTACCCATAATTATCAATATGATAAATGCGAAAGTACCTAACTGTTCGTCTTTTTGTTATTTTTTCACGTCTTAACTGGTGAACGGTTTTAATGAACTTAGCACACAGGTTGGCCATGTCCTGGATACGGTACAGAACTTTTAATTACGGGAGTATGTTCCCTTGAGATGAAGCCGCTAGCAAAAGCTAGTACATAAGTTGGCGCGCACGCACGTAGGAAAGTATTAGTCGTTTGATTTTCCTTACTTTTCTAAAAGAAGGTTTAGATAAGTGATTCATGAAGTTTAGCTGAAATGTTAAAATTTTACATACATTTTACAATTACGAAAAAAGAAATTCATCACACCCAAACCTAACATTTTACTGTCATAATAAAGTAGGGCTAAAGTGAAAAAATATCTGTAATATATTCAGTCCTTATATCCGAGGTCGGGGTTAAACGTGGAGTATGAATAAATGGAGTACTCAATGTGGGTGACACCATTAATCTTCGTATATTTTCCAGTTTATACACAAAGTTGAGCTGTCAGTTGATCGCTATATTTACCGTTGTAAGGTTGTCCCTGAAGGTGGACCGCTGACTTGGTGATTGCCACGGGATTCTACTGGATGTATGAAGCACAGTACCGTTAGATTGTGGAAGACCTTTGTCCAGTAATGGAAATATTTCGGTTAAAATGATGATGGGGCCCAAACGAAGAAAATCGATGATATGGCGGCATACATATGCACTAGGTACTTTGGGACATGTGACTTATGCAACGGGAGTGAAACCATGTGTCTATAAATTAACACTCTGGCAAGACATTCTTCACCCCTCATCAATCAGGAACCGAGATGGCCGCGCGTAGTGTCCTGTGCGCGCCTATCTAAGACGTAAAAGGAGTAACAACCACTAAGGGACGAGGCCAGCAGATGGCGGGTCGGCGCTGGTCTTGAGTAGCAGAAGTTACTTACGCATCCGCAGGAACGGACGAAAAGTATCGATTGGTCGAGTTGTAACATATAGGGCTTTTGTTTCAGTATCGTTTTACATTGAATACTGATCAGTCATAGGGTACCCACCCCGTCAGCCATTTAACTGTCGATTCATTCAAACTTAACTTCTTGTTGTTGCGTTGGCTCTCCATATAAACTTACTCCATTACAAAAAGTATTAAACATGTAGGCGAACATAAAGAACGTCGGAACGTCCTATTTATAGTACTGACCGCAATTTACAGAATATTAGGTACGACTCTAGACCAAGACTTATGTGGGTGTTTGACTAATTTACAAGTTTGCCTCCACGAGCTGCTGGCTGAGATTAGGTTACAGCCTCCTCGGGGCCTCGTAAAAAACGACTTTGAGATAAAACGCCTTAAGATTTTTTCTGTGAATGCGAAATTAGGTGGTTTTTTAATCCGATTTTTGAGGTAGATGTTTTAGTTATTTTATGGTTCTGAATGATGGATAACCCATAGGCGTTAGGTCGTGTTTTATGGGTAAAAGACAGACGGACTTCGCATTTTGTACTGTGTGTGGCAATTCAATGGGTTAGGCAAAGATGTACATAATTATGTGTGAAGTAATAGAGGACGAGCCTATTCCTATGAACCGGGCATACATTCAGACTTCGGGGCTCAACTCAGAAGTTCTACAAGGGAAATATTTTGATAAATCTACACTAATATTATAAATAGGAAAGATTTGTTTGTTTGTTTGTTTGAATTGAATAGGCTCCGAAACTACTGGACCGATTTGAAAAATTCTTTCAGCATTGGATAGCTACATTATCAGGGAGTAACATGGCAGGCTATATATTATCCCCGTATTCCCACGGGAACGGGAACTACGCGGGTGAAACCGCGTGACGTCCACTAGTATTTGATAATTTTATAAAATGTTGCCCCACACTAGGAATTTCTTCTGTATCGTGGGTGCGTTTACAAACATACAAATACATATACACAAACAGCCAGATCCGGAACAACTATCTGTAGCCAATTAAACTTCCCGCCCCGACTAGACCAACAAGCCAGATAAGAATATAAAAAAATATGTCTTATATTTTGTCATCATATGCCTATTTAATTCATGGTCGGTGGGCAGCATGTCACTTTCTTCCATACATCTCCATCTCCTTCCGTCATCTCAAGTGATTCCTCTGTGAGGCGTCAACCTAGTATACAAAGCGATCTTTGCGCGAATTCGCGATTATCGCATTTGTATGGCGAAGCCGATCGCAATGTCTCACAGATAGGGGGCGCCTTCAAGCGCGACGATTACGTATTGGCGCGATGATCACTATCGGATAAGGATGACACCTTACACTCGAATGATTTATCGTAATGCAGCTTATGATCATCATCATCATTGTGATCATCATCATCATCTGCCTAGCCGTTTTCTCAACTATATTGGGGTCGGCTTCCAGTCAAACCGGATTCAGCTGAATACCGTAATGCAGCCTATGTTTATAGGTAAAACTTCACAAGCTAATAATATCCCAACTTTAAACTATGCATGCAGTAACTTTGGTCCGGGATTTAAAGTCCCGACTATGTAAACGGCCTATGCGGTGGGCAGTGAGCCAAGTATTTGAGATAATACCCAGAAAATAAAACTGTTGGTGTGTGGTTATGTACTTGTTTTCATGTAGTTTGGTTTGGTGCTCATTCATGTGGGAGCCAGTGTATTCTATACTGGCTTAATCACCTGGCTTCGCTTCCATGACCTATTTCACCGGAATCGTGTATTTTCTTAGATTCGGAGAAAATCAGGTGTGACAGACGAGTTTGTGAAATATCTCTTGAATCGTTCCAATATTGGAGCAGAAAACAGTCGAGAGCCAAACCTCGAATTATGACTTTTTTCATACAAAGTCTCGCCGCCAGCATTTCCTCTTAAACACATAATATCAGTTAGGTAGTTATCGTGTCTGCCCTTCCTACAGAATCATTATAATCATTGCAGTCCTCAACTGTATCAGTTTCAAAGGGGTATACTGATGGCAGTTAGTCCGCAATGTGCCCACAATCTTCTTTGTGTATCTCGATCGATCTCAATCTTCATAAAGAGATTGGTTACATAAACCGCATGCGAGCGACAACTACAGTGGACCTGAAGCAATCGCTTTAGCTGAAATCGGTCGGATCAAATCTTCATCATCATCATCATCACGTGATATTCAAGCCAAGTACTTAAGAGGCAATGCTGGCGGCGAGACTTTGTATGTAAAAAGTCATAATTCAAGGTTTGGCTCTCGACTGTTTTCTCCTCCAATATTGGACCTATATAAGAGATATTTCACAAACTGAATAAAGAGGATGTATACTGTGTCTCTATGTTTTCTTTTTCTGATGAATAGTTGCCAAATTTGTACACTAGGGCTCTGTTGACAGCGATTTATCGGACAATTTTGAGCATTTTGTGAGAGTTTTAGTGCTTATACGGTTAATAAATCATCAAAAAGGAAAACATAGAAACACAGTATATATCCTCTTAAGGACCGAAGGCGCATTTCTAAGAAGGACCAATAAAGGATAACGTGGGAGGAAAAATGTATGTGTAAAATACTGGTATTCAGCTGAATCCGGTTTGACTGGAAGTCGACCCCAATATAGTTGGGAAAAGGCTAGGCAGATGTGAGAGGAAAAATGTTAATTATTTGGGTCGTTATATCTTGTCCTGAATTGGTTGAAAAATGGGATTCAAAATTATAAAAAATATTTGAACTTTTCTTTTCAATCGCTAGTGTGTTTACTGTGTTTAGGTATTGAAATATAAAAGTAGTGAGCGAAATAATATGCTAACTTGCGATCACATACACTGAACCACTCACCAATGAAATCGTAAGAGATTACTCGATCCACACTTCGCTCACCAAACTTAGGCCTGACAAACATCCGAGATACATAGTAGTGATAATGACTGCAATTCCGTTGATAGCTCTGTTAATAGCCGAGCTCCGTACAAGACTGTTACCCAGCGATGGATTGCCGAAAACTTTGGCCAACTTTGGCCGAGTATAGCTTTGACAAATGTTGGTTCCAACTTGTTAGAAGTTTGCGAAAAGTTTAGCGTGTGTGGCATGCTGCATGTGTGATGTTTAATTTTTGTTCTTATTGTAGGTAATTGTGGATGAGGTTTGAGTGGTTTCTTGTGTATACATTAAGTACCTATTTAAAATCTATTTAAAATTACAAATGGTGCGACATGACGCGACCGCTGTAACACCGATTTTAACTGCAATTACTTTCATAAGGACGCAATGCGATGCAATTTGACTTATTGTTGCACTATTATTTTTCTGAATGGGAACTGAAATGGTTTATGTATTTAATTAAGTGCAACTAACTATGCCACACATATACTAAAATAAAAAACTAAATTAACTAAAACTAAAAATAATCTAAAATATGGCAAAGAAAATATCCTCCGCATCGCTGGCCTCTGGCAATGTATCCAAAAGGCTGGAAGCATTGCCATGTTGTATGAAAATGCTTATTCTTTGTCCGAGGGGTCCCGAGGAGCCTTTGGGTCAAGGGAAATGTCAACTAAGCGTCTTGACAGATATTTAAATAAGTTATGAACAAACGTTGAATAAACAACGAACGTTGGGGTTGAAACTATCGACTCGTGGGGTCCGCCCACGACTCGATAGTTACAACCCCAACGAGTTTGTTACATTTCCGCCGGTTGATGTTCTCCGCAGCCGCAGCGTCAGCGCCAACACAGCAGGAAGAGCTTGGAAGATAGGATGGCGCAAGAGTATCGACATAAATAGCGTCTCACACTAAATAATATACTGATTAACAGATTCTTTATTCAAACTGTGGAGAATTTGAATTTAAAATCTAGAAGGCAATATTCAGCTTTCTATGTAGATTTTAAATTCAGTCACAAGCACAAAGTGTCATTCTATAAGCAATAACGATAGTTAATTCGAAAAGCTCACAATTTATGTGTTCAATCGAAATGCCACGTAGTTTAAAAGGACCCACTAGAAAACTCTATGGCACCGACGGGGAAAATCACAAGATATACGAAGTTAATTTATTGTATCGTCGTCCCCATATCGTATAAGGTCACAAATATCAAAACAATACGCACGTATCAGCGACAGTCATTAATAATTGTATTCAACATATCTATTACGGAAGTCGGGGGACAGACGCCATCAATCTATATACATAAGCACGCTACTGTGCCCAGTAGATTAGCTGGAGTATTAATTTATAGTTATCTATATGTATATGAATGTAGTGGGATGAGATTGATATTTATTTATACCTTTTACATTGGTAAAAAAACGTGGCTAAATAATAACAGTCGTACTAGTCGATCTTCAAGGTTAAGCAACGCTTGTCGAGGTCGGTCTGTGGGTGGGTGATCATCTCTCGAGATTCCGAGACTCCTCCGTGGCTTGGAAAACACGCTAAGCCGTCGGTCCGGGCTGCCATTTGTAGATCTTTGGCAGTCTTTACGGATAGTCAGAAGCCAGTAAATCTAACACCATTCTTGCCAAGAAGTACCGTGTCACCCAGTTACTGTGTTTTGGAGGTATAAAACAATAACAGCTTTAAATAAATTAATATATATTACAATAGTGATTAACACTATAAACTACTGCACACGAAATGACGGCGTCGTGTTTCACTGACTGGTGTCGCGTAGCTGGCCGCGGAAACGTCGATACACGACACCTTTCGGCCAAAACTCTGCTTTGAGGAACATCTCGAGATGGTGAGTTGGAACCCGCACCACAAACGAGTTGAAGTTTGTGTTGTGGCGCGACTCCAACTTCTCGACCCTCAAAGTCCAGTTGGTCTTCACTCTCATGTACTCAACGATCTCCTCAACCTACCTTACCTTTGCCTTACCTTTTATACCTTTTACTTTGGTACACATATGCTCATGTATTTTTCCCGTTTCTGCTACTATACTGGCACACTATTTTTGGCTTCGTTAACGTTTATACATTTAGTTTTTAGTACTTGTTAAAAGTTCCTAATTGGTTGTTCAGGTGATGAGGGTTTTGTTACAGGTTTCAGAATTCATATTTACGAGTAGTTATATTGGCAGCTTTGTAATTACTTTTAATATAATTTCTCATAATTGGTATGATTCCTGAGTAAAAACACTGGCCAAGTGCGAGTCAGACTCGCGTGCGAAGGGTTCCGAACGAATTTTTTTTTAACTTGTTATTTTAACACTACAGACTTCTTATAGGTTTACCTGTAATCTTGAAAGAAAAAAAACAAATCATTTTCAAAATTTTAGACTCAATAGTTTCGGAGATAAGGGGGGAATGGTAATTTTTCGTCAAATTTCTTGAATAACTTTAAAACCATTTATTTTAAAATTATGAAAAAAATATAATTAAAACCCTCACAGTAGGTAAGCTCTTTCATTTGATGTGTCATATGATATTGTTCAAAAAATCTTTCCCCCTCACTAAAAATTTAATGATTTACGTAACACATCCGCGTTTGGGTCACAAAAGTCTATATGTGTACCAAATTTCAACAGAATCGGTCCTATAGATTCGGAGATAACTGGCTGTGACAGACGGACAGACAGCCAGACAGACACCTGAGTGATCGTATAAGGGTTCCGTTTTTGCTCAGAACCCTAAAAATATGGTTCTATTTCGTCCGTCAGTTAGATTTTAGTAAAATATTTGACACGTGTTTTTAGCTTTATCAAATCAATAAAAATAGACAAAGATAGAACGCATCAAAGATCAGGAGTGGCGTCACTACACTGTAAAAGTGTACTAGCATGTCACACGAGTTTTGAATGCACCGTATCGTCGTATTTTCTTGTTTACGTGAAAAAAGAAAAAAAAAATACGTGTTCAGTTTTGTTGTGGAAATCTATCTGAAGGACTATATTAGATTGTTTTATTAATCTACCCTATTGACTCTGTTTTATCAGCTCAAAGATCAAAAATACTTTGAGTCTTAAGATATCTAACACATATTTAGTCAAAATAGACATGGTGGGGTAACTTATATAACCACTTTTCTAACTCTACTAACTGGCCAATCTTACGAACAATTTTTGAAACTAATGTCGTAATGTTGCTATGGCTAATTCTTCAGAACAGTAAAAGGAATGCAAGGAAAATGTAACATTCACAAAAGAATACACGTACAAGCAAAATATCCGTATATTTTCAGACTACAATAACAAAAAGACAGAACACTTCAATAAAATATAAGTTTGAAAAGCATTAGACATTACATTCGATGTCTGGATGACCTAACTATCGATTTTCAGCATCGTTACAGTTTTGTTGCGGGTATATCTCCAAGTAGGATTCTAGTCTAGATATCTAGCACATTTTTTTTTTTTTTTTTTTGAGGATGGGAATTCATCAAATGACTCCTCCCGCTCTGGGCGAAGCAGAAGGGAGTGTCAGACTCTTACTGACTAAAACCCATCCGTGTTCCTCCTAATGCCCTTTGCGTACCAGAGCCGCGGTGACTCTTTCAAACAGATTCCGCAACCCCGGCAGGAGATATCTAGCACATGCCATAACGATTCCGTTGCAAGAGGGAGATGGAGCTATACAGGAAAAATAACGCTATCCCTTTTTCATGATGAGAATAACACGACATAGTAGATGGGCTGCTTTAGATACTTATAGTCAGATCAAACTGAATGGCGGCTCAGACCTTTTCAGTAGCAGTCCGGTGTGTGGGTTCGTGCCCGTTGTGCGGTACTGTGCCTGAACTCAAAGTACCTATACAGGCGTGATAGTCATTTGTATTTAGTTTGTGCTCCGTGAGTGTAGGTATCCGTAGCATTACAGACCCTATCAGAATACCAGCGTTGTGATATATATTTTTTGAATACTAGCTTTGTGATACATGTGTATATTTTTTAAAATATCGCAGCATATGCTGAGATAGGGACCTTTGTTAAATAATAATTAGGTACTGTTACTTTTTAATTTAATTTACTTTCTTCTGTCTTGTCCGAGTCCCAAATAAACATTTTTCTTCTAGAGTTTCTATATTATGTTATGTATACCGCCAAATATGAACTACAAAAAATGTTTGTTAATGAATCCTACATCGCGCTATCACTTCTCTGCGCGATTTGAACATAGGTACACCTACAACAGCTCGACAATAACCATCACCACCAGACATTACAACCGCCTCATCCCCTCTTTTCAAATTAGGTTTTCGGGGCTCTTTATTATGTCGTTAGATTACCAATATTTAAATTTTGTCACCTCATCGTTCGCTTTCACTTTTGAGGAGCTCGTGGTTAAATAATGACAGCCGCACGAGTCGAACAAATTTAAGCAACGCTTAAAGAGGTTGGTCTGTGGATGGGTGACCATCTTAACACTCCGAGATTCCTCCTTGCCTCGGAAAGCACGTTAAGCCATTGGTCCTGGCTGTAATTTTTAGGTATTTAGCATTCGTTACGGATAGTCAGAAACCACAAAAATTTTATTTTTAAGATTGGTAGGCACTTGTTTGACCATTATCTCACCTGATAGTAAGCGATGATGGCTTTGAAGATGGAGCACGCTTGCCTAGAAGTAACCTATTCATTCTTTACTTAAAGACTCCCAGGTAGTACCTATCAGGAAACACAGACTCTGGCAGGGACTTCCACTCCTTAGTTGTATGCACAATATTAATTTGTTCGTCTTGTGCGTATGGGTGGGATGTCCACTATGTACCGGTGGCGCATCGCCGTACGTCTTGTGGTCCGATGATAGAACAGGCTTGTCATGGAGTACCGTGTTACCCAGATATTGGTATGTGAAGGTCTTGTAGGCAGCCGCTCTACGTAAAACACTGGTCTTCAGCTGAATCCGGTTTGACTGAAGCCGACCCCAGTTTAGTTGGGAAAAGGCTAGGCAGATGATTCTTCGCTTATACTCTTGAATATTATATTTTTTATTATTAGTCCATTAGTCCCTCCCTTTCTTCTTTCCATTTAAATATATCTTGGGCAATTTGAGCCTACGCGCGTATTTTGAGCGTACGTTTTGGGAACACATTCGTAGTGCGTACATCTAAGGAGTGGAATTCCTTGCCAGAGTCTGTGTTTCCAGATAGCTACAACCTGGGAGTCTTTAAGACAAGAGTGAATAGGTTACTTCTAGGCAAGCGTGCTCCATCTTCGACCGCATCATCGCTTACCATCAGGTGAGATTGTGGTCAAACGTATGCCTATATATGTATAGTAAAAAAAAAACATTGATTGGTAGGAGTCCAACTTACTATTGATTACCACACATTAATGAAATCTAACGCTATACAACAACGAAAACCCAAAAGGACCAATCCCAGTCATTTATCAGAACGCCATACATCACCGACTGTCGGCAACACATGCATAGCACATAAAATTTCAGAGCACGTCCGAATCAGGAGCAGTTACGCAATGTAATAGAAGCAAATGTAGCAGTTTGGAGCGTACGGGCAGTGTCGGGGGGCGTGTATGTATGTGTTACTTGTTGAATTTTTAATGGGAGGATAGATCTATGGTTTTTAATTTTTAATATTGGGTTTTATGTAGAGTTTTTATTTAGCGTTGTTTCGACTGACATAAATATTTACCCGTGATGGAATCATATCTATTTATTAAAGAAGGATCCAGAAGTAGCTTTTTTTTTTAAATCGAGAAGTTTTCATAAAAATCTTAAATCAGTGAGATAAAGTTTTAATGTTGATAAGATGGATTACTTTATTGAAGACCAAAAATAGTTACACAACTCTTCTACACAAGCTTAATTCTATGGATGGGTATAATTACAAGGGTGGTCTTACCGCATGACCGTAAGATTGGATATCTCAATTGGTTTATAGTAATAGGACGAATGGTTACCGTCTTAAATAGTGTATTTCACGAAAGCCGGTCAAGTTCACATCGGACCACACACGGATTTCGTGTTCGGAACGAATACATACATATATATATATATTATTATATACATGCACTTCCAGCTTTGGTTTAATTGACTGCAACAATAAGTTTGTATTTATCTTTATGAATCATCATCTGCCCAGCCTTTTCCCAACTAAATTGGGGTCGGCTTCCAGTCAAGCCGGATTTATCTTTACGTATATAGGTATTCAAAGTCAAAGTCAAAGTCAAATGATTTATTTCAACTGGACCAATAAAGGCACTTTTGAACGTCAAAAGAAAATAAAATATAGTGACTCTAGTCGTCCGTTCGCAAAAGGTAGATTCTTATGGAGAAGAACATACATTAATCAACTGATTATATGTAAGGAAGATGCTCCCAAAATAGCACTTATATACTACTAATAATTACAATAAAGAAATGCCAGCAGAGGTAAAATTAATAAGTTTGCTAGTAAGGGGACATAGTACTCACATACGTACAAATTTTGCAACTATTGATTTAAATGATCAGTGTGTGAGTTAAATTAAATATAAAAATCAGTAAATAAACCTGTATACATAATAAATATTAATATAATAAACACAAACATATCAACCAGTTTCACTATGTCAACTACACCCTAGATTGTCCTATGGAGCAGGACTAGCATGTTTCCAAGCATTCTTATCTTGAATATAATCATCTAATTTGTAATATGCTTGTTCACAAAGTGTCTTTTTTACACACGTTTTTTTTTTCTTTTCTTTCATTTAATTCTAATATGTTAGAAGGAATTTTGTTGTAACATTTAATACAGTACCCCATGAAAAATGTTCGTACTTTGGATAATCTAAAAAATGGTTGATCTAGTTTATTTCTATTTCTAGTATTAAAATTATGTCTATCACTAATTTTGCTAAAGAGATGTCGATTTTTCCTTACATGCATTATATTTTCATAAATGAATTGACAAGGGACTGTCATAATATTAATATTTTTAAAGAGTTCCCTAAGAGAATCGCGGCGACGAAGATTATAAATGGCTCTGACAGCACGCTTTTGTAGAATAAATATGGATTCAATGTCAGCAGCCCGAATCCACAGCAAAATACCATACGACATAATGCTGTGAAAGTAACTAAAATAGACCAAACGCGCGATTTCTATATCTGTTAGCTGCCTTATTTTTCTAACAGCATAAGCAGCTGAGCTTAGCCGCGCCGCAAGAGATGTTATGTGAGGTCCCCATTGCAATTTCTCGTCTAAAGTGATTCCCAGGAAAACCGTCTGATCAATAAATTCCAGTTTTTGTCCATTCAATATGATGTCACATTAGTTACTTTTAACATTAGGTAAAGTGAATTTAATACATTTAGTTTTTTTTTTTTTCATTTAGTAGATACTAAGTTGTTTGCCGTAAACCAATCTTGAACCTGGTGAATAGAGTAATTGACATCATCAAGGTTTTGTGATCGTCGGTCTATCTTAAATATCAATGATGTGTCATCAGCAAATAACACCATCTTTGGTTCATTTTGAAACAGTTGGGGCAAATCGTTTATGTAAACTAAAAAGAGGAATGGACCCAATATTGAACCTTGCGGAACGCCCATCGTCATTTCAGACCTGTAATGTAGGGTATTCTTAAGTTCTTTTGTAATGTTATATAAATACCGTCGACCGACCGCGGCACCTAGTCATTAAATGTCTACCGAGCGAACTACGTCTGTTATTCCACAATTCTACAATGGCGACGAGGATGGACCGGGAGTTGGCAGTCATACTGTGATAGGCTGGATATGTATTTTGTGGTAAATGCAGTGAAGGAAGACCTAAAACTACCGACGCTAATAGCATTCATGGGTCAAGCGGCGTACGAATTATTAGTGAATTTGTGCAGTCCGAAGAAGCCGGCGGACATGACCTTTACCGAGGTCGTGAAGGTCATGCAAGAACATTTGCAACCAGATCCGTCTATTTTGGCAGAGCGTTACAAATTTCGTCAAAGAAGACAACAAGCCGGTGAGAGTATTTCGAGTTATGTGGCGGAATTGAAGAAAATTACGCGGCATTGTGAATTCGGCACGAGTTTGGACGATAATTTGAGAGATCAATTCGTGTGCGGTATCTCGAGCGATCATATTAGACAACGATTGTTTGCGGAAAGAAACATTAAATTCATTAATGCGGTATCTGTGGCGAACGCGTGGGAGGCGGCGGAGCGGGATGCAGCCGCTGTAGACGGCCGGGGCAATGTCAGTGGGCCGGCCGGGGCCGGCGCGAGCGCTTTCTCGGCGGGACTCGAAGGTTCGAGAAGTAACACGATGTCGCGACGTAGTTCGGCAGCATTTGATCAAGCGGGAGATTTACATCGCATGCAAGTGGGAGGATGCGCTGCATGCGGGGATTACAGGCACACGAAAATGGAATGCAGATTTTCGAAGTATCAGTGCAGTAAAGGTAGGGAAGTTGGACATTTACGTCGGATGTGCCAGGATAACGGTGCACGTGGCGTCGTGGACCATCGAGACCGGGGCCAATTACGGAGCCGTGGCGGGGGAGCAGGCATGAAAGGACGCGGCGCGGGCGCGAGCGCGGGTGGGTTCCGCGCGGCCAGGCGGGGCAACGGGCAGACCGGGAAGGCGCAGCCGGGTGCAGACGGGCGGCCAGCTATGCACACGTTCGAGGCGGATTGGCAGGAAGACGTCGAGGAAGAGGAACCAATTTATCAAATGTCGTTAAGCCAATATAGGCCGGTGAGCATGAACATTTTAGTAAATAATGTATTGTTGGCAATGGAAATTGATACCGGGTCCCCTTTATCTTGTATCTCGAGTAATACTTATGAAGAATATTTTTCTGATATACCGTTATTACCCTGTAAATTATCAGTGAAATTTTATAATGGAAGCAAAGTTCAGCCTATGGGGTACCTAGAAGTAATTGTTACCTATAAAAACCAGAAGAAGATTTTAGATTTATATGTATTTAAAACTGGAAGTACTACACTGTTAGGAAGACAATGGTTATCGGAATTAAATATTAGTATACCCCCCATTACAACAATTAACAATGCGAGGGCAGATGAAGATTTGACGGTGCAACAATAAAATAATATTGTATGTAATATCTATTCTAGGTACCATGAGTTATTTGATGGCGGATTGGGGTGTTTCACGGGCGGTCGAGCCACATTACACTTGCGTGAGGGAGCCGTGCCGGTATTCTGCCGCGCGCGGCCACTGCCGTACGCTTTGCGCTCGCGCGTCGACGCCGAGCTCGAGGCCATGCAGCGCGCAGGCATCGTCGAGCCTGTTCACACCTCCGACTGGGCCACACCACGGGTAATTGTACACAAGCCGGATGGCGCTTTACGTTTATGTGCTGACTATAAGGTTACAGTGAATCCTATGTTAAGGGTTGATAAGTATCCTGTGCCCAAGATAGACGACTTATTTACTAAGTTAAGTGGTAGTAGGTATTTCACGAAACTAGATTTATCTCAAGCATACAATCAAATACTGTTAGATGAATCCAAGGATATTACAGTTATAAATACACATAAAGGTCTTTTTAAATACAATAGATTAGTGTATGGACTAGCTTCGAGTCCAGGAATTTTCCAAAGAATAATGACACAGCTGTTTGATAAAATCCCAAATGTGACAATATTTTTAGATGATATATTGATCACGGGAAATACGATTGAGGTACATTTGGATACAATAAACAAGGTTCTTAAAATATTGCAAGAAAACGGTTTAAAAATAAAAAAGGAAAAGTGCGATTTTTTGAGTAAAGAAGCTAAGTATTTAGGATTTATAATTAGTAGGGAGGGCGTTAGAGTGGATCCAGAAAAGATTAAACCCATAATTAAATTGTCTTTTCCGACTAATGTATCCGAACTGAAATCATTTCTAGGTATGGTAAATTTTTACGGCAAATTTATAAAAAAATTAAGTTTCTATTTATCACCATTATACGAATTATTGAAAAAGGGTAAACATTGGATGTGGGGAAATACACATTCTCAAGCATTCAATAAAATAAAAAAGTTACTAATTAGTTCAGAAATATTATCACATTATGATGAATCACGACCCGTGATAGTGACGTGTGATGCGAGCTCACGGGGCGTCGGCGCAGTGCTGGCGCAGCGAGCGCCCGACGGTCGCGAGTATCCTATAGCGTACGCATCAAGGACGCTCACCTCCGCGGAATACCATTATAGTCAAATACATAAAGAGGCTTTAGCTATAGTATTCGCAGTGAAGAAATTTCATCAATATTTATATGGCAGACCATTTGTTTTAAAAACGGATCATAAACCCTTAGTTAGTATATTCGGATCGGAATTAGGAATTCCAAGTATGACAGCTAGTAGGTTACAAAGATGGGCGTTAATATTATCAGCTTATGATTTTAAAATAGAATATGTGAATACTAATTCGAACACAGCTGACGCATTGTCACGATTAGTGGAAAGTTATAAAGCTATTAGTGAAACAGACATAGACGTACCGGAGCAAACTTACCTTCACTTTGCCACGGATGCCCTGTCACTTAAATATGAAGATATTAGAAGGGAGACACAAAAAGATCCAATGTTAACGCGTATATTAAGCTATGTTAGGGATGGCTGGCCTAAGGAAGTGGATATAAAGGAACTTAGACCTTATTTTAATAGACGTAGTGAACTATATACCGAGTTAGGTTGTCTTATGTGGGGCCATAGGTTAATAGTGCCCAAATCATGTCAAGAGAGAGTATTGAGGGAGCTACATGATACTCATATGGGGATAATTAAGACAAAATGTATAGCCAGAAGTTATGTATGGTGGCCTGGGATTGATGAAATGTTGGAAACCCTATGTCGAAACTGCACAATCTGCGCAGAAATGGCCGAGGCGCCAGTACACCACGCACCGCAGCCGTGGAACTGGCCAGCTCGTCCGTGGACTAGGTTACATGTGGACTTTTTAGGACCTGTACACGGACACAAGTATTTAATAATGGTAGATGCCACCTCGAAATGGATCGAAGCATGTCCGGTCGCTTCAACTACGGCCAAAGCAATAATAGGTAAAATCAGAGAAATTGGTCACGTTTCGGTTTACCAAAACAATTAGTCTCCGATAACGGGCCTCCTTTTAGTAGTGAAGAATTTAATTCATTTTTAGAATATAACGGAGTAGAACATGTATTTTCCGCACCGTATCACCCAGCTTCTAATGGTTTAGCGGAGAATGCGGTCAGGCAGTGCAAAAGAGTTATAAAAAAAGCTATTATTCAAAATATTGATGTAGAACTTGCCCTTCAACGGTTTTTACTAGTGTACAGAACCACTGAACATAGCACCACAAAAGAAAGTCCGTCACAAATACTACAAGGTAGAACATTAAGAACTCGATTAGACCGGCTGAAACCGTCGCGCGAGAAGCAGGTGGCTGACGCGCAGCTCCGGCAGAAAAACGCAGCAGGCGGCACGCACCGCGCTCTCGGTACAGGGGACGAGGTTTGGTGCCGGGTGTACCAAGGACTAAAGAGGTGGGTAAGTGGTTCGGTTATTGAGCGCTTGAGTACTACAGATTATCAAATAAGATTATTAGATGGCACAGAGATACATAGGCATATTGATCAGTTAAGGTTAAAATGTAAGGCAAATCAATCACAATCCACTGATAGCGTAATAGTCAGCACAAAAATAGCACCTGAAAACTCTAACCGGCCTTTAAGTAATGCACTGGTTTTCCCCACAATACCGTTTACTAAAATACCCAACGAGGTGTGCTTAGAAGGTGGTGTGGGAGGTTCGGGGGGTGACAGGATTGAGGCGCATTCGGAATCGGAGTTGATAACGTCGGGTTCATCTAAAGAGCTGGTTGATGGATCAAACAGTGTACCCTCGACCACCCGTGAAGCTCGTCCCGTTAGAAATAGGAAACCTCCCCAAAGATATGGCCAGTCCTAATTTATAGTTTAGTTTAGAATTAAGTAATAGTTTTAAGTATTGTAATGTAGCTAAGTAGATTATAAGTAACTATGTGTGTTTAGTATAAGTTAGTTAATAAGAATGGCCAGTCCTAATTTATAGTTTAGTTTAGAATTAAGCACTAGTTTTAAGTATTGTAATGTAGCTAAGTAGATTAGAAGTAACTATGTATGTTTAGTATAAGTTAGTTAATAAGGGTGGAGGTGTAATGTAGGGTATTCTTAAGTTCTTTTGTAATGTTATATAAATACCGTCGACCGACCGCGGCACCTAGTCATTAAATGTCTACCGAGCGAACTACGTCTGTTATTCCACAATTCTACAAGACCCTTGTGAGTTTACACCGTTTACCTGTACTTTAACCTGTCTGTCTTTCAAGTGTGATCTAATCAAGTCAAGGGATGTATTCTTAATTCCATAATGCTCGAGTTTCAACAAAAGTGTCTCATGGTTAACGCAATCGAACGCTTTCGAGAGGTCACAAAAGATTCCAATGGCGTCTTGTGAATCCTCCCAGGCGTTAAAGATGTTCTTTATTGGGTGACACCGGCGTCAGTTGTACAACGCCCTTTGGTGAAACCGTATTGTTATTCATGAAAGATGGAATTTTTATTAAAATGTAGTAACATCTGGTTAAGCTTTAACTTTTCAAACACCTTACTGAGAACCGGCAGGATTGACACCGGCCTGTAATTGTTGGGATCTTGACTATCACCGGATTTAAACAGTGGAACGACTTTACTGTGCTTCATGAGATCAGGAAATACTCCCTGGTCTACACTAGAGTTAAATATGAGAGCTAAGTAGGGAGCAATAGTTTCAATAATAGATCTACCGACTTTTACAGACATTCCCCAAAGATCTTCTGTTGATTTAATTTTAAGATCTTTAAAAGCCTTCGTAATGGCTAGGGGGTTCGTATGTTGAAACTTGAACTCTGATGGGCATACCTTGACATTCTTCCTTAAAAAGGCAGCAGAGAGCGCGGGTGACGAGTTAAGAGCTTGTGTAGTTTTACGAGGAATATCAGCAAAGAAGTTTTCAAATTCCTGAGCTACCTCTGCATCTAAGTTTATGGGCCCATGTACGGTATTTAAATTAAATTTAGTTTCACGCTTTTTCTTCCTACCTGTTTCATTATTTGTTATTTTCCAGGTGGTTTTTATTTTGTCATCTGCTGATTTTATTTTGTTGCTAATAAACAGAGCTTTAGCTATTTTGCATACACTTTTAAATGTTTTTGAATATTTCGCAACATACTTATGAAAGCTTATGTTATTCACATGTTGCTTTAGGCCATATAGTTCGTATAGCTTTTCTCTACTTTTTCGAATGCCCGGAGTCGCCCAATCACTAAATATAAACTTAGTGTAAATACTTTTAGACTTTATTGGAAAATTATAATCAAATTGAGTTCTGAGTAATGAAAAAAAATCTGTATAAAACACATTTGGGTCTTGTATGTTATTAAAACTTTGAATACATAATTTACTGGCCAAAGTACTATTAAGTTTTTCTAAATTTGTATCTGTTATTGGTCTAAATTTAATTTGAATTTTTTCTAAAGGTATGTAGGTGCAAAACGTTATTGTTTGTCCACTGTGATCAGAGGGTAACTTATTCACCGTCTCTTTATGTAAATAATCACAATTGCAAAATATGTTGTCTATGCAAGTCGCAGACGAAGCTGTGACTCGGGTAGGTTCAATAAATACATTTGATAAATTAAATTATTTAAATAGACTCAATAATCTGACACTATTCGAGTTAGTTTCTAATAAGTTAATGTTAAAGTCGCCACATATAATTATTGATTTATTGCTAGTACAAACTTTTTTTAACACATCTTCCATTACAGAATCAAACACAGATAGATTCTGGTAACTTGGAGGTCTATAGACACAAACAACAACATGCTTATCCAACTCAACACAGGACAATTCAATGGTGTGTTCAACTGACAGCTTAACAATGTCTTTTCTTTCTTTAGATCTAATGTAACTTTTAATTAAAATTAGTGATCCTCCATGTATCATACATTGTCGGATGAAAAGGCTAGCTACATAATAATTTTCAAAATTAATGAATCCTACTTGGTGATCTTTTAACCAATGTTCAGTTAAGCAAACTACATCAAATTTGGTCTTTTCTAAAAACATTTCTATTTCAAGTAATTTGGAAAGGCAACCTTGAATATTCTGATTAAACAATTTTAACGTGTGTTGCCCTCCCTTAGGATTTTTACCATGAACTATATTATTACTGCCAGAAGATACCTTGTTCCTATCCACATATAATAATTGGTTATTTGAAGAGGTAGCTTCTGTTGTTGCAAGACAACAGAAGCTACCTCTTCAAATAACCAGTTCAGTTTAAAGAATTATCCGGAGCGATCTCCACAGCTACAATTGAGGAGTCTATTAAAAAGAAACTGACTGATTGACATATCAACGCACAGCCGGAACTACTGGAACTAGGAACACGAATTTTGCAAAAGGCCTTTAACTCGTCAGATGTAGGTGAGAACTAAAAAGGGATTTCTGGAAAACCTTTAAAACTAATTCTTCAATCGATATCTTTCAAAATCAAAGCCTATATACATCACATGAAATTTGTCAGTTACACCGAAATCTATCATCTAACTAAAACATAATTCAAAGCTAAACCGAGACACATGGGCTGCATACGAAATACCTCTAAATCCATCACACAGCATACGGAGCCTAACGGAAAGTGGACCCATATCACTTGGATCAGAGCCCTCAAAAGATGAAGGTTTTATATGAGTAATGGTTCTGATCGCCGCATTATACAGAGGACATTCAAATCGGTAAGACAATTCACACGGGGAGTGGTCGTTTGAGTTATTATTTTTTATTATTGATAGACTGGGAAATATAACATCTCACATGATATAGTCGATGTTGATACACGCTTGCCTAGAAGTAACCTATTCACTCTTGACCTTAAAACCCCTAGTTTGTCTCTGGAAACAGATTCTTGCAGGGTATGTTTTTTAATTTGAGATAGGTTTGCTCTTGACTCTAGTCTAGGTCAGAGATGACAGAGACAAAATCGACGATGGAGTGAACTTACTCAGAAGGAGCTTGTTCACTCACCTGTACGCACAATGAAAGTATGCCCAAAACGTTTTGTGCGCATGGCTGCGATGTCCACCATGTCCATGTTGTTAGGATGTCTGAAAGAAAGCTTGTGGCGTTATAATAAGAGCAGTACTGGTCGATCTGAAAGGTTAAGCAAAGCTTGTCGATGTCGGTCCGTGGGTGGCCATCTAATCTAAATCTAGATTGCTTCGTGTCTCAGAAAGTATGTTAGGCTGTTAGTTCCGGCTGTTATTTGTAGATCTTCGACAGTCATTACGGATAGTTATAAGGCAAGAACTGAGACAAATAAGGCCAAGGGGTTTCGTATTACCTAGTTATTGGACAGATTGGCAGTTGCTTAATGTAAAATACTGATATTCAGCTGCATGCCGTCAGACTGGCAGCAAACCCCTACCACATTGACAAAAATTAAAGGAACTGAAAGTTTCATTCTACAAAGAAGTGGCCGCTCTCATTATCTATACTAATATATAATGTATAGCTATATTATCAGCAAATAACGTAGGCTATATTTTATCCCCGTACTCCCACGGGAACGGGAAATACGCGGGTGAAACCGCGTGACGTCCGCTAATAATATATAATCCCATATAATCCCCCAAACCCACAGAATAGTTCCCTAAAAATTATATGCGAACAAGTTCACAAAACTTAACCGATTACGTCTTATTCTTACCAAAACTTCACGCACTTTGTTTCAGAAATCAATTCGTAACTAATCCGGGATTCCGTTCGCGGATTTCCCTCTGACTTAGCCGAACATGTTTCTTAGTTCCGTGTTCCGGTAGTGTTTGTGCGGTTGTTGCTTGACCTTTGGTAAACGAAGTGTTTTGTGGTCTTTTGTGTCATTTGGAGAGGATATTAGTGTGAAGGGCAGTAAGGCTTCGTTATGGTTTGAGGTTTTGATATGCTTGAAAAAGAAAAGTAAGGATTTTCGGAGATGGGATTCACTTTCATGGCCTGTTTCCACAGGAGCCGTGCATTTTCCCATGAAAAAGTAGCTTATGGGCAGCGAAAATCAGTATAACTTCTATTAGTGACTGAATTTTCATAATCTGTACTTCCAGACTTTACCTTTGATAAAATAAAAAATAGATTTACCTCAAAAAAATTTGCAGTTTAAAGAAAACGATTTCAAAATGCTCTAAAGGCGTAGAGATCGCGCTATCGTCGATCCTAGCAGTGCATGCTACGACGTAGCTTCGTGGGTGCTACGCCGTAGACAAAGAAATTGATTTCAAAATGTTATAAAGGCGTACACAGATATCGCGCTGTCGTCGATCGTAGCAGAACATGCTACGCCGTAGCTTCGTGGGTGCTACGCCGTAGACTTCTACGTACTACGCCATAACTCAGTGCGTAGCAGGATTAAACTCTTGCTCTTCGTTAAACTTTAGGGTTAGCCAAGTGATGATTGTTGACAGTGGGGAATCGAAGTACAAAACGTGTTGCGGCGACCCCAAATATATAACATGAGAAGGGGCTCTAGGCAAGTGACATTTTATTTGTGCTACCAAAATTTCACTTGGTTGATCTCATTTTAGAATTTTGACTACAGTTTTTGCTGATAGAATGTCTTTCAGGAATGCCCAGGATGCTGTGAAATACTATATATTTAAAGGATCGCTTTAAGTAATTTTAGTGTTCTTTGCAAACGTAATTTAATGCAATATGTCATCGTTACATTTGTTCGGTCCAAGTTGTCTGTTTGGCCCATTTTGTGTTAGTTTCAAACTTACCTACCGACACGGGAACAACACCACACTTCCGCAGACAAACTCAAAGTCACTGCCACAAGTTACAACATCAACGTTACGTCATAAATCTCGAAACGTGACGTCACTGCTACAAATCAACCATCGGTGACGTCACACTTGCGACCGATTGAATTTATGATGTGTTTCCGCAACAATATGTGGGTAGTTGAATATAAATAGGTCTGAGTCGCGTTTTATTGGGGAGATATGTCTTGGGGAAGGGAAAATGAGGTATCGTTGGCCGTGTTTTTGCTTTCGATGTTTTCTGTGTAAAAGTTACCTGGATTGTTTTCTTTATTTCTTACTAGCTTATGTCCGCGAGTTCGTACGTGCATATTCCTTTTTTTCCCGTTCGTGTAAAAATTTCGGGAAATCATCTCTTAGTGCTCCCCTACACTCCCTAAGGACCCTATATGCCAAATTTCGGCTGTCTACGACCAGCAGTTTCGGCTGTGCGTTATCTGTCAGTCAGTCACTCACTCATACACTTAATAACGGAAGAGTTTTATATATTAGGATTGTGTCCTTATTATAAAATATATTATAATTATGGTGCACGAAAATTCTGAAAAGCTCATTTGTATAAGACTAATAATTTAAAAGCACAAGGTCAATCTTATCTCTCTAACGTTTTCTAGTAAACACCACTTGTCAATCTGCTAAGCATTATCCCAGTAATATTGTGGTTGACTTCAAGTCAAATCGGCTGCACTTGATTTCAGTTTTGTACATAGTGCGACTATAGTCCTCCTGACCGATTTCGGCCATGGCGGCCAAACTTAGTGAAGACTAGCCATCGACGCGGTACATATTGTACTGCACATGTGTGTGCGCAAACACAGGTGCACTGCCTCTTCCATCACGTTCACATGCTGATGGGACGGCAACCCAACACGACCGGAGAGATACCGGCGCCGGCGCAGGACCAACGGCTTAACGTGCTTTCTGAGGTACGGGAGTGTCACACCACCAATTTCTAAACTCCGAACTGACACACAAAAATGACTAATGGAAAAACCCAGTAACACTTTTTGCCCGACCTGAGAGTCGACCCCAGAACTCCACGCTTGCGACCGCGAGAACCAACGGAGCAGTTAGAGCGACAACCTAGGTATTAGAAGACCAATTCTCGATTTTAAGCTTTGGCCCTTGTCTCACCGCCGGCGATCAGCGAGTAGCGAGTAAAGCTTCAAACTCGAAACGAGTTGGCAAGCAGCGAGTAGCTAGTGAAAAGTTTTGATAATTTTGACGCTCGGCTTTCAGCGACTGCTTTTGTGCGACGGGCTTTTACTCGCAGTACTCGCCCCGGCCCGTACTATAGGTAGAAATTACCGCTGTTTGGTGAGTTCTGACCGCCAAGCGAGCATCGCGAGTGAGTCTCGCTGAGCGAGTACAATCTTTGATAGCTCTTGTCGCTGCAATCAACTACAGGTAAGCGCCGCTCGCCGGCAGTGTGAACAGCTAGTTATCGACTATGAATGTATGTGTACTCACACGAGATCTATATATATTGTCCCTTTCCTCAGGGAGCAAATAGTCGATAGCTACTCACTTCCTCGCCGGTGGCGGAACAAGTGCCTTAAGTTACAATAATTATCATGTTGCGACAGTCAATGTCAAATACTTGACAAAATGTGGGGAAAAAAGAAGTATTTTAACAGTTTCCTACTGCGATGTCAAAAATACGAAATTTACTCTGACCTCCACTTCTCTGTTAGCACGCATCAAAAAACTTTGACAAAATTCTAATATACAAAATTCTTCCGTTACTGACTGATTGAGTAACTGACACACAACACACAGCCGAAGTTACTGGTATTAGGAAGCTGAAATTTGACATGTAGGTTTCTTGGAAAGTGTAGGAAAGCACTAAGAGAGGATTTCCCAAAATTCCTACGGGAACAGGAAAAATACGGGATATGCGCGTGCGAAGTCGCGGGCAAATGCTAGTTCTTTATAATTCTACAGAATAAAATAAATACTCGTAATATTTAAGTTACTCATTTCTAGATCAATCAAGGGCCCTGTATTCAATCAAATCAAATAAATTAAATTAACCTACTTCAATAGAGTAGGTATCGAAAAACTTTTATATTTTTTTTAAGATTGGAGATTACTCCGTTTTTTACAGAAACGTCGTATTATTCTGAAATGCGAAACTAGACAAAAAAATCTGAAGTTTCATCAATTAGTTTTAGGTTACCTAATAATTATAAGAAGTTTGATTGCTTTTTGTTATTTCTAGAATAACATTATTATCTCAGCCAGTTAGTTGAGGCGGTTTAGAAACTCTGACACTAGGGTGTGTGGGGTCGTTAGACCTTACTGCCCACACGATAAGAAGAAGAAGCCAGTTAGTTTCACTTAAACAATGCTCAACAAAATCCAACAATATTCACTGCCTAATTTACGTTCAGCGAACGAATTCTTCAACCAAATGAAACTACTCATCAATGTTTTTTTTTACTATTTATAGGCATACGTTTGACCACAATCTCACCTGATGGTAAGCGATGATGCGGTCGAAGATGGAGCACGTTTGCCTAGAAGCAACCTATTCACTCTTGTCTTAAAGACTCCCAGGTTGTAGCTATCTGGAAACACAGACTCTGGCAGGGAATTTTGGGAATTTTTTGGGCAGTTTTTATATTTAAAATTCACTTTCGTTAACGATACTGTAACGTTACTATATGTCAAAACATTCGTGCTATAGTTGACGTCAGATAAATTTGCAATAACTTTCATTGCCCTTTCCTTAATATCTCTTCGTTGGTACTTGCACAATAAATTATGAATCGATTTTCATTACTAGAAAATGTAAAGGATCAAAATCAAATCAAAAGTCGTTTATTCAAATTAGGCTGAGAGCCAGCAGTTTTTGAACGTCAAGTTTTACAAAAGACAGTCCCTCAAAACGCCCGCCCGTCACCACTTCCTAGTGTTTTAGCTGTGGAGAAGAAGTGGCCAACAAACTCCCCAGCAACACATCTGTCTGTTACGTTTCAAGAACTTGAATCTATTTAAAGTATGCTAAGTAATTAATTAATTAATCCCATAGTATTTTAGATTATTTTTAGAAGACATACACAATTTGTATCATACAAAAATATGAAAGTAGTATCCAATTCAAATAAATATTCCTCTTCTTATCGTGTGGGTAGTAAGGTCTAACGACCCCACACACCCTAGTGCCAGAGTTTCTAAAACGCCTCAAGGGCCTCTGACATGGTTTATTTGACGATCGCCATTTGGCGGCTGGGACTACCGGCTTAAACGTGCCTTCCGAAGCACGGAATCATCATTTCACGGAATATCAGATGGATCAATCCTGCAATGTCCTAGCCAAACTGGTAACAACTTTACAAGGTATGCATCTCGTCCGTATCGAACCCACAGTCACCGGCAAACGCTTAAACTGCTCGACCACGGACGCAATTATAAATACTATGCGAAACGAATATTATAATTATAGTAGAATTTTACGTTACTGTATGTTAAAAATATTCTTACTAGGCCCTCAGTTTCGAAAGGTCATCTGTTGACATCGCTTCGGACCATAAACATTTCAACATGTTTTATCAATAAAACAACTACAATTCAGAAAATTATGAGTTTGACAACTAAAACCGCCTACAGAAATAATGGGCAATTTTTTACTGAACTAAAACAAAGTTAAGACATGTTACTAAATTCACAATAGTTACACAAGTTTTGGGCTAAAACACGTGTCGACTTCGAGCGTTTAAGCCCGACTTTAAAGTTTCAGGCCCTGGAGCTTGTAATTTCTAGACTTTTAATAGTTCTAAACTAAAAAGTTTTATGAAAAAACTACAGAAATTTTTTCACGAAAACTTTGCCTATAAATAATGGTCTTTATCGAAATTCGATAAAATTTCGTTATCTCACGCTATTCTTGTCGCAGTTGAATTATTCTCGAGATTATTTCTTAAAGATTGTCTTTTCAAGAATCCAAGCACTCGCTCCATATAAAATTTTGGCATACAGCTGCACCCGGTTAAGCTGGAAGTCGATTTCATCGAGCAAACGGTGAGCCTCCCACCTGGGTATGTGTTACCGTGGCCGGTCCGGAAAACTCTAACAGGCTGCGAATTCAGGTTGGCTGCAGGAAAGATAACCTCCGGAGGAGGAACTACTGCACGGATGGGTCATCATCTGCCTAGCCTTTTCCCAACTATTTCGGGGTCGGCTTCTAGTCAAACCGCATTCAGCTGAATACCAGTATTTTACGTGGAGCAGCTGCCTACCAGACCTCCACAATCCATTAACTGGGTAACACAGTACTTCTTGACAAGACTGGTGTGTGATTTTCATTCTTTTGTCAATCCGTAACGACTGCCAAAGATCTATAAATGGTAGCCGAGACCAACGGCTTAACCGGCTTTTAAGGAACTTCACGAATGGATGATCTTCAGTTCATGTTTGGCGTCTCCGTATTCTATGCCCCACCTTTCCTCTTGCGCCGCATGTTCTATCACATGTAAATGTGAGGACCTTATGGCTGCGACCCTGAATTGTTTAATCTAAGCTGAACGCTGAGTAAAACCTAATATTTAAAAACGCCATCGACACGCTAAGATGACGAAAACTAAAACTAACTAAACAAAGATAAGGATAGATGGATTATGTGAACATTGATATGGCTAGAAAAGAGGTAACTGAACTGATGCTGTGTTGACACAAAATAAATTGGACAAGTGCAAAAGGTATTCGAGACTTCACATTTCAGAATGTTGATTATTGCTCTTAATCCCACCCGCTTTTTGCCTTAAAAATACTAAGTAAGAAGTCAAAATTAAGCTACCCTTACAAAACTAATGGTTGAATCTAACAACATTGCAGTTATCAAGCTTGCAATAGGATTAATTTATTATTACTGGTCCTTTTCTCCCATTATCGTAACTCTAGTCCAGGCAAGATCACAGCGCTTGCGACTCGAAGCAATTAAACTTGGCTGTCCCAGGAGCCTCGGGACTGCCTTGAAAGCCGCAGCTAAATTAGACCGAAGAGATTTCTGATGACATTAGAAACTTGGTATTTTTTTTTCTACTTGGTTAAGTTTGTAAAAAGTCATAGTAACCTTTGAAGGCTCTCAAGTTATTTGTCAAGTTTAAGAATCGTTTAAGGTCATTTTGTTTCGATAAGATAAATCAAAGGGCAAGGTTGCACAGGCGCACTCAAATCTCACACTAATGGTGGTGTGTGTATTAGATCACTCAGTTCTGTTCGAAACGGTTGAGTCGAATGATGCTGATACAGGAGTTTTATTCGTGAATGGGCGCCATCAGTGGAGAGTGTTCATCTCTTAACTGCCCGGGTTATGTTTTGCTGTTTGTAAATTCAAAACTGCCTGAATTCTCACTGTTACATTCACCACACTATTCTGTAAACCTCTCACTTCACCGCGAAAACGTAGTTGAGTGACCTTGATATGAACTGTCATTTCATCTTGTGCATATGTATTGACAAATTATTTCAAATTCCTTTCAGCTTTGCTCAAACAGTCAGATTTTTACAGAATCGGATCTCTGATTGCTGTGACCGTTTGTGAAAACAAATAAGTGTCTAACACCAAGTTTTACTTAATTACAAGCTGTACCAACAAAACTGATCGATCACAAAACTGATTCTATAATAATCGATCCTAACTATAGAGATCGGTGTACCGAGACGAAAATCAATTAGCTAACGAACATTAATCACTAGTGCAGTCCCAGCGTTATCGATTTATCACTATTCTCGATTGTCGATCAATCTAATTGACAGTGCGTTGATTTATTTGAATTTGATTGTCGATTCTGTGACGGATTTTAGTGACGTTCCGAGTTTAGATTTAGGAATTTTGATTTTTAAAGGGCAGTAATATGAGTTAAGCTCGCCTTTATATACAACGTGTAACAGAATAAAAGCAATACCTCTTAAAGGGTTGTTATACACATAATTATGAACAACTTTTACAATGGGACCAACAACGAAATCGCTGAAAAACCTACTGTTCAGTTCATTTTGTCGAGTTAGGCGCATATATGGCAGTCGATTTTTTTTTTGCGATTTCAGTTTTGTTCCCATAGTGAAAGTTGTTCATAATGATGAGTACATTAGCAAACAACTGGGAGTGTCAGTGGTTGACCACTGGAAAGTCATAATGACGCTTTTATATCTAGTGGTCAACCACTGACACTCCATTAAAAGAAATGGCATAGAATCTTGTCAAAATCAACCATTATAAAATCAATGATAGACCATTCTGACACTATTGTAATAGCAGACTTGGGGCCCTGGTCGACTGTTCACGTGACCAGAGGGTTGAGCATTTCTTCAGCCAATGAATCAGCATTGCATTCAAAGCGGCAATGCTGCCAGTGTTGTGAGTGTTTCTTCCATTGATAGCGATGTGGATTAATTTTTTGATGACTAATGATTTATTTTAATGATTACAATAACTCCTTTTAAGATACTGCATTTATTCAGCGACACGGTGTATGTGTCGTTGAGATACTTCATGAAACATTTTCAAGTAAACGTAAATATCGCTTCTTTTCTTGACAGGGGTATAAAATATGAAGCTGTGATGTAAGACGGACGCCGAGAACAGGCGGTGACGTCACACGGTCACAGGAAGAGTGTTCGAAGCGAGTGAAGCGTTTTTAAATAAAATTCTAGTTTTGTGCCAAAGAATTCGTAGGGCGAATTTCTCCAATGAAACTGATCGCGATCAGCATACAAACCACGTTTACGAGTTGTCAGTGTCGTTATTTTCTGTGGAATATTGACATTGACAGCTCTTGAAGTTCCAGTTCAGGGTGTCTAAAAAGACCACTTTAGCAGAATCATAAAGCACATCATGCTACCCGTCACTGTCAAATTTCTCAATCAACCTTGAACCTAATGCGTTAGCGATAAAGATGAAAATTAAATTTGACAGATTGTTGTATGGTTAATATTATGATTCTACTAAAGTGGCATTTTTAGACCCGCAGATGTATTGATCGCGTTCAGTTTAATTGGTAACAAATCCGCTCTTAGTAACAGTTGACGAAGAAAAATAAAAAAAACCATTTGTGTTTAATTACTCTCTACCTGCGTCAGTGTTTCCAAACGCTTACAACCCTAATCTCTTAAAAGTTACAGTGAACAGGCTCCTTCTGGGTAAGCTCACTGCATCGTAGACTTTGTCTCTGTCATCTCTGACCAAGACCTAGCCTTTTCCCAAATATGTTGACGTTGGCTTCTAATCTAACCCGATGCTGACGAATACCACTGACTATCTGACCTCCAAAACCCAATACCTGACTAATTTATTCATTTATTATTATTTTTAGGGTTCCGAACAAAAAATGGAACCCTTATAAGAACACTCGGGTGTCTGTCTGTCTGTCCGTCTGTCACAGCCAGTTTTCTCAGGATCCACTGGACCGATTCTGTCGAAATTAGGTACACATATGGACTTCTGTGATCTGAACACGGACGCGTAACGTAAATCATTATTTTTTTAGTATGGGGTTCACACGATATTGTACAAAACGTTTTTTGTACAATATCGTGTGACATATTAAATGAAAGGGCTTACTGTAAGAATTTCAAATATATTTTTTTCATAATTTTAAAATAAATGGTTTTGAAGTTATTCAAGAAATTAGATGAAATGACCATTCCCGATACCTTATCTCCGAAACTACTGAGCATAAAATTTTGGAAAAAAAATGGAGATAATAGATCTTTAAAATAGTGTTAAAATAACACGTTAAAACAATGAAATTCGTTCGGAACCCTTTGCACGCGAGTCCGACTCGCACTTTGCCAGTTTTTTATTATGTTTGGATGGCTAATTTACAATAAGCCATTTACAAGCCTCCACGGTTAACAATAGAGTCGAAACAAACAACACGATAACTCTTGACCCTGACGGTCGTTACGGATCGACTCAGCTGCATTCAGTTTGACTGGAAGCCTACCCCAATATAGTTGGGAAATGCTAAGTAAATAATATAAATTTTATTTAAAGCGTTCTGCTAGTCCTTCTACTCGAGCGGCCTATGGGTATCATATACGAGCCGAGCCTACAATACAACAACGCCTTCAGGATGTCGTTGCGGCTGCTGTGGCGCTGTAGTGCGTCGGGCATGTTCACTGAAGCTCACACTGTTTCCACGCCATCATGCGTAAGAAAGCGGCATCCTTACTGTAGCGCTTGCGTAACACTCGGAACAGCATCCTGAAAATGATTGTTGATAGACCCGACTGCCTCATCCAAAGACACTGGATAGAGGTAGCAATAGGGTTATGTACCTAAGTAAACTAGTAATTCAAGTACCTTTTAATAACACGAATAAACATATAAGCATAGGTAATCTTACGGGCTGTCTGTGTGTCATCTGTGTCTTAATCTTGTCTGCAATAAAAATATTTAATTTTTATAAATGAAGTTCCACTTATTAGATATTATCTGTACATATAATACTTAATACATTATATATTAACACATACACATTTATACATACAATACATATTTTTGTCTTATATTGACAGGTATCTCAAATTAACACGCATAAACCTCAGTTAAAGATAGCAACATTGCAGTTGATACACAAAAAATCCATTCCAAAATGCTCTACGCAAACATTCCTTCAATAAAACTAAAACATTCTATGCAAAACAATCCAGAAATATAGGTCGTATTCTAGAACAAATACGATTCGAAATCGATAAGTCTGCAAGTTACGATTCAATCGAGAACAGATTCGCGCTAAACGTACATAAGTTTCACTTAGTTCCGATTTATTTCGCTGGAGGCGTGGCGATAGCTCGATTTACGTTAAGCCATAGAGAGGTGATTTTTCAGTGATATTTTTTTCTGTATGTTATAGTGGAATTTGTAATGACAGTTTGGTGCCAGTTATAAGCCACTTTACAATGATATCCTTCGTCGTCGAACGATGAGGTGATTGTTTTTGACTTTCTTGTCAGATTCACTCCTCACGTAGTGTTTCTCAGGACGGGCGTCGTAGTTAAAACAGGTTAAGAAATGTTGGCATGATGACGTACACTCTTTACTCACGAATATGCCGCAGAAGGCAAAATACAAAAAACGTTGGAAAACTATGGGGAGACCTTTTCCCAAAGTGGGACAATACCTGTTGTATTTAAAAACACTTTTTTTAAACCACACAATTTATTCTCCTGCCCAAGCATTCACACTTCTCAAGTCCAGAAGTTCAGCTTTAAACTTGATTTAAGTAAACCACGGCAGTGGATACAGTTATAAATAACCTTAAGTACCTATTGGTTAAGAGATTGCACCAATCGCGGAGAACTATTGCCTTAATAGCTTCCGATGGTCACGTGTTTCTTCCTGACCTATATATTTCGTTTAAAACGTTGAGGTTTTAATTGGTTTTTCTTTTCATAAATTGTTGAATATAAATTTGTAACGGGTTTCCGTATAAATATGTTTTTTAGTAGAATTTTTCAGTGGCGAGAAGCTCAATATAATTTATCATTTATTTTTTCATTAATAATTTGGCGTTTTATGTACCTACGCCTCTACCTATCCCTTGGGGAAATACAGGCATGATGTTTTGATATGTTTGTTGTGTAATCCTGGGCCCATTATCGATTTTCGAGTATTAGAGCGCAAACCATTCAAAATCACTTGACACTTTGCACGAACCAAGATATTTCTGCTGTCTTTAAAATACCACAATGTTCATAGAATTTCTCGAACATGATTTGAGCCTTGATTTTAAAAGTCGTGAATCATTAAAATGTACACTTGAGCGTTTAGAAATATTACTACACTTTTGACCCCGAACAGTACATAGGAGCATTATTGACTTACCTTTCTCCGAACATACTATCTTTACTGCCTAGCTAATATTATAAATGTGAAAGTAAGTTTGTGACGTTTTTACGCCTAAATTGCCGAAGTTATTTTGATGAATTTTTGTACAGAGATACATACTACCCTTTTTTTAAGGATGGGAAATAATCGAATGACTCCTCCCGCTCTGGGCGGAGCAGAAGGGAGAGTCCGACTCTTACTGACTAAAACCCGACCGTGTTCCTCCTAATGACCTTTGCGTTCCAGGGCCGCGGTGACTCATACATACGACCCTGGAGACAGCCGCTATCGGTTCCACTAACGTGAGCAAAAGCTAGTGACACATTATTTTACCACATAAAAGTTATTCCCGTACTGTTTTTGCCAACGCCACATAAGCAGAAATCCAAAGTATAACTTACGTTATGTTTCTCCAGTACTATCTCGTTATAGTGCTATCGGCAAAACATTTCTACAACATCAACATTAGCTCAAACTGAAGGCTTCAGAACTGCGGCGTATGATATTTGATTAGGAGTAAAGGAATATGTAATATACTGTATGTTTATTGGTAATTAGTTAACGTGAATATGATGATAGTAGAGATATAATGGAATTCACGTTCTAAAACGAACATACTAGATACTAAGAACTCCCTATAGTCATCACATCCCTATTTAATTACCAGATCATCGGTCCACATTGTCGGGTGTCGAATGCCTCTCAACGTTGCGTCTTTGGTGCGCGGTGGTTACTCCAAAACCTTTCGATACCATCGTTTATCCGGTTTGCGAGCAATGTGCCGCTGCCACGCCCACTGCCTCTTATGTTTAAAATTCGTTAATAATCTTTCGACAAATAAGAGCCTTTAAATATATATTTTTTTCCCCGTAAGTATGCCTGCTTGTCGGTCTTCTACAGATTGTACTTCGGTGATTGTGCCCAAGAACTCCACGACCACATCCCACCGGCCCCCTTCTACCATCGGACATCCAGACGCACTGCATCTTACCCTCCCTACCTTGTTGCTATTCCACCAATTCGCACTAAGTGTTTCCAAACGTCTTTTATTACGCGCACAGCAAAGGAGTGGACTCTCTGCCTGCGTCTGTGTTTCCAAACGCTTACAACCCTCTTCAAAGTTAGAGTGCACAGTCTCCTTCTGGGCAAGCTCGGTCCATCGTAGACTTTGTCTGTGTCATCTCTGACCTGGACTAGAGTCAAGAGCAAAACCATCTCAAATAAAAAAAATACTTTTGATTGGCACGCGTTTGACCGCTATCTCACCTGATGGTAAGCGACGATGTGGTCGAAGATGGAGCACGCTTGCTTAGAAGTAACTTATTCACTCTTGACCAAGTTGTAGCTATCAGGAAACACAGACTCCGGCAGGGAATTTGAAAGGTATTAAAGGAAATTGTTATAGTGACCAATTATTTCCGAAATCGACGTAGATAAATTTATATTTTTACCCGCCAGAAGGAGGGTTATTTACTGTCATGCATGTCTCCTTTATAGATATTTACAAATCTTATCTTTATAGTAATTGTATGTATGTATTTTCTATAATACAAACGTATTACAGAAAATTGTATCAGGAATAACAAACGTTCAATATAATGACATATTTCTCTTCAAACATCTCGATAAAACATAAAAATTTCATCAAAGGAACACAAATCGGAAAGAAACACATCAAGCATGTAAACGTAAGAAAACAATATCTCCGTCGAAACAAAAAAGGTAAAAGTATATGTAATTTTGGCAATTTCACATAAAGGAAACATTGTAACGTAAACCGAATTCTTTTGTCGCTTTTGTCTTGTTCTTTCTGAATATGTTTTTTCGCCATTTATCATTTCAAACCCCTTTTTTTCTCGGGACATTAGTACGTCGTACTAGTGACATATAAATAATACTCTTCGGTGCAACTCGGGCATCTTCGGCAAACTTCGGAAGGCGGACACCTAAAGAAAACTTGACGCCATAATTAATTTGCCTCTTTAATTTTAATCGCATAATTTAAGAACTTTGTGTTGAATTTTTTATAGGATATTTTGAGTATTTTCCTCAGTTCACGGGTAAACACTTAATTGTAAAGTTTGTTTTTGGCACCAAAGTTTAATTCTAAAACGCGATTTCTAGAGGCAATAGGCCGTTTAGGTTAAGACGCTGCAATAGGAGACAGCAGGCCTTTGGAAGCTCTCCTCCACCCGTGACCCAGTATGTCGTCGGATAATACGATTCACCGAAGAAGCTGTCCATCTTTGGTTTTGATGCTTGCCAGCTTAGGAAGATTTGTAAATATTGACGGCTATCTCTGAAGAAACAATTGCCGTACTTTATTATGAATAGTGCAGTACTACTTTAGCTAGAATTTATAGAGTTTTTTACTTTTGACTTTTTTCCGCTTTTTTTTTTTTTTTTTTTTTTTATTTGATATGGGTTTGCTCTTGACTCTAGTCAAGGTCAAAGATGACAGAGACAAAGTCTACGATGTAGCGAGCTTACCCAGAAGGAGCCTGTTCACTCTAACTTTGAAGAGATTAGGGTTGTATGCGTTTGGAAACACAGACGCAGGCAGAGAGTTCCACTCCTTTGCTGTTCGCTTGAAAATGTATTACCATTATGGAGATCTCTGCGACGAAAAGATTGTCATTTTTCGATACTCTGGGTTTGGACTGATCCTTAAGGTAAAATGTATCGGCCATGTAGCCTGACATAAATGGGTTAAAATTGTTATGTAGTTTTTTGGATGACAACGGCCTATTTTAAGATTAAAAATATCCATCATGCAGAGCATCCATAGTAATGTTACAATTGCTATGTCTGTCTGTTACTTCTTCACGTCCTAACAGCCGACCGGATTTGAATGGTATCCAGGTAAAATGTGACCTGGGTTACTTTTATCATAACATAGGGGTAATTTTCACGTACAGGAGTATGTTTCTTTGGGATCATTTCCGACATGCATGCAGTCTTCAAAATTAAAGGCTTTTCAAAAATCACTTGAAATTATGTTGGTAAAACCTCATTTAAAATCAATTATGGCAGGCGTCAGATAATCTTGCAATAAAGTACAATGACCTTTCCCTAATGTAATAGTATTTGATATTAAGAAAGTCAATAAATATACGTGGGTCAATAACCGTTAATGCACAATTATCCGGTGTCTACCATAGCGCTCGAATAACCAAAATATTGATTGAAAAATAAAACGTTGAATTGAAAACTTACCAAAAACTCACACAAATCAGCAGAACGTTTAAAAAAGCATTAATCTACATAACATTGCCCGAAAACTCATACGGCGCCTAATAGTCCAACAATTCCTAAGATCCTTCGAATTTCCAGTACGAAAATTGAAACTAAGATAAAATGAACTGAATTGTTCTTCTGAATTCAGTCAAACAAATTCCAATGGTAATTTCAAAGGGTAATGTCTATAGATAGCTGAATTCTGAACGTGCCTGAGTCGAAGAAAAGAAAGAGGGAAAAATCTTCGAGTACTTAGACGGTGCTTGAACTACGCGAGGAATTGCTATTAAGGAGCGATGTGTAAGGTGAGGGGCACGAGTATTTGTGAACATGTTCGGAATTAATTAGGGATCCTTTTTCGTTTATGATTTCCTGGTACTTGAGGATGGAGTTCATATTATTAGTTCTTACTTTTTTGACTTAATGATAGGAGAATCCAGCTTTAAGATGAAGCAACGGTTGCCGGGTCCGTGGAAGGATCATCATTCTGTATTCAGACTCCTCGTCAGGTCGTTGTTCCTGCACATGATCTCTCTCCGGTCGAGTCGGATGGCAGTTTCATCGTATTTTGAGTCAAACTCAAAGCGTATATTACAAACTAGCTTTTGCCCGCGACTTCCTACGCGCATATCCCGTTTTTTCCCGTTCCCGTAGGAATTTCCCATTCTCGTATAGCCTTCCTCGATAAATGGGCTATCCAACAGTGAATGAATTTTTCAAATCGGACCAGTAGTTCCTGAGATTAGCGCGTTCAAGCAAACATACAAACAAACAAACTCTTCAGCTTTATATATTAGTATAGATAAACCATTTAAAGGCACTTTTGAATTGTCAAAGTCAGTCAGTCAAAAACATGAAGCTATTTGCACGTTCCAAAGCGTAGATCTCTATAAAAACTCCACGGACACTCTTTGAAAGAAGAGGGAAGTGCACCTGTGCACACGCACTTGTGCATTGTTAACTATATGTATAGCGTGTGATAGAATAAACGCAAAGAGGGATCTCTATTGGGCCTTTCTCCACACAAACGCATCCCGCTATTTTCTTCATGGATTATGCTCCTGGAGCAATGATTTTATTTCCAAAAAATCTAGGTCCAATTAATTCGTTCTTTTTTCTAAAACATATTTACTAAAAGAATGATGACAATCCAAAAACCCGAAAAAACCACCCGTTTTTACCGCCATGTTCAGACAAATATCAGAAAAATTTAATAAGTTTTTAACAAAATAGAAAATAATAGAAGCATAGATCCTTCTCTAAATTTTGACATATATATTTTTTTAGATCACTCCAGTTTTGAAGAGTAAAATTAGCCTGAGTTTTAGCTGTCGCTTCCGCATTTTACTTGATAGGCCGCAGCACGACGGTATCGGCAATAGTTCCTTCAAATACCTGTTGTTCAAAATCCTCGGGACTAGAGTCCCCTCTTAAGGGGTCATTATACTTACCATTATGAACAATGTTTACTATAGAACTTACACCGAAATCGCGAAAAAGAAATATTGCGTTTATTCTGTTACATGTTTATTATTTCGGAAATCGGTCAAGAGGACTATTACATAAAACCTTTCCAAGTGCGAGTCGGACTCGCGTGCAAAGGGTTCCGAATGAATTAATTTTTTTTCAACATGTTATTTTAACACTATAGACTTCATACAGGTTTTCCTGTTATCTATGTTATCTATTGGTAAAGATCTATTATCTCAATTTTTTTCAAAATATTAGGCTCAGTAGTTTCGGAGAAAAGGGTGATGGTAATTTTTCGTCTAATTTCTTGAATAACTTCAAAATAATTTATTTTAAAAATATGAAAAAAATAATGAAAACCCTCATAGTAACCGCTTTCATTTGATGTGTCACATAATATTGTTCAAAAACTTTTTTTTTTAGTTTTCTAGTTTGACCCCCAAAAGTGCCGTATACCCCCATACTAAAAATTTAATAATTTACGGTCCATGTTTGGGTCACAGAAGATCATATATGTACCAAATTTCAACTGAATCGGTCTACTGGATCCGGAGAAAACTGACTGTGACAGACAGACAGACACCAAAAGTGATCCTATAAGGGTTCCGTTTTTTGTTCGGAGCCCTAACGACATAAAAAAAAATCGTTTTCAGAACAAAAATGTCACTAAAGTAAAACAAGGTTCAAAAAAACTCAGAACCAGTTTTAGATACTACTCAATTTCTCCCACCATTTATTTGTTTGAAAAATATAGTTATCTCAAACGAAACCAAGCGACGAGCAAAAAATAAAAGTACTATCTGCGACATTTTTAAAATGAAACTTACATTACATTTTGAACTTAAAACTTTAGTAACTAGAGTATGAAATTCTGTGCAGTTTTTGAAGTGAAAACTTCTTTAGCGGCGTTGAGCACTTTTTCTGTAATGGGTATAAAATCTTAAACTCGCGTCAGGGTCACGTGACCTAATCGCAAAAAGCGTAAGACGGCTCGCGTCAGGGTCACGTGATGCGAAAAAGCGTAAGATCGAGGGGAAGGGAGAGGAACTAGTATCTCCCACTCTTTCTACCGTGCCTGAGTGTGCTGCTTCGCTTAGGCGGCACAGGGCGCTTGCGCGAATGTCCGTCTGTGTTTATGTACAGCGTGCCACGCGTATCCAAGGATACGAAATTACGGAATTACAAAATTATGGATGAAAGTTGATTTTTCTAAGAGATAAAAATTAATGTAATATATAAATAAATAACGATATAATATTATGAATAATAACATGTAAATTGTCATATTTGTGTACGATAGCGCAATAAATAAACATTGTATTCTACCTCATAAATGATAGTATTTTTGTACTTATAATTAAACACAACGTTATTTTTTGTTGTTTTTATGGTTCGTTTTGTTTATGTCAGGAACTGTGTCAAGATTGACATCTGTCACTGACAGTCGCTGTCGCGGCCACACGTCAGTGTCTTTTTGTTTATTTTGTTGTCGGTGGTTTGTCTATGATGTGACCGCGACAGTAAGGATGTATTATTTACATGTTTTCACTTCTGCCGGCACTCCCGGAGTGCTACCGGTGTTTTTTTTTTCATTTCGTAGTAACTGACTTCCTGATTGGAACACCTTCCTCTGGGACCGAACTCAATGCAAACAGTTATTAACTATGAATTATTCTTCCATTTTCATATTTTATTTATTGAAATAGTTTGCTCATATATGGAATTGTTTCCAGTTTGTTTTCCAAGTTACGTTTTGTAACTCGTGTTTAATTACACAGCTATATTTACCTGGCTACAGGAATGCTGAAATGTTTATAAATATTTATAAAGTTTTTGAATATTTCAGGCTATGAAGGTGTTTCACCTCGCGCTGCCTAAATTACTGTATTGGACTGAACAAATGAATAGGGTATTTTACTGAAAAAATATGATAGATTCCAAAAAAATATTTTTGAAGTGAAAACTTCTTTAGCGGCGTTGAGCACTTTTTCTGTAATGGGTATAAAATCTTAAACTCGCGTCAGGACACGTGACCTGATCGAAAAAGCGTAAGACGGACTCGCGTCAGGGTCACGTGATGCTGATCGAAAAAGCGTAAGATCGAGGGGAAGGGAGAGGAACTAGTATCTCCCACTCTTTCTACCGTGCCTGAGTGTGCTGCTCCGCTTAGGCGGCACAGGGCGCTTGCGCGAATGTCCGTCTGTGTTTATGTACAGCGTGCCACGCGTATCCAAGGATACGAAATTACGGAATTACGAAATTATGGATGAAAGTTGATTTTTCTAAGAGATAAAAATTAATGTAATATATAAATAAATAACGATATAATATTATGAATAATAACATGTAAATTGTCATATTTGTGTACGATAGCGCAATAAATAAACATTGTATTCTACCTCATAAATGATAGTATTTTTGTACTTATAATTAAACACAACGTTAATACTAAAGTTTTCACTTCTGCCGGCACTCCCGGAGTGCTACCGGTGTTTTTTTTTTTAAACTTGGCTTCAACTGTCTACCTAGTACGGTCCTTGAGATACAGACCGCTCACAGACAGGTGGACGGACGGACTGCGGAGGCTTAGTTATAGGTTTCCGTTGGTTACCCTTTGGGTACGGAACGACGATACAGATGACAGACGAAATAGATGTTTTAAGAATCCACCCTATACACCGCTAAATTTTGATCGTTTTAATCCCGTGGAGGGTCGATACGGTACATGAAACACTGTCGATTTGTAAAGATAAAAAAAATACAATACATTTTTCTAAATCTCGAATAAATATACGCATGTACGAAATTAATTTCTTTAGGTAAACGAGTCAATTACCATTTAGGTAGTTGTCGGTCGTTGCGTACTAACTACCTACAGGTCATTGAACTCGCCCCTCTGACGTTTACTTAAAGAAGTTAATTTCGTACATGCGTAAATTAATTCGAGTTAAAAAAAAAGTACTTTATTTTTTAAATTTATCTTTACAAATTGATAGTGTTTCATGTAGCGAATCGACCCTCCACGGGATTAAAACGATCAAAATTTAACGGTGTATACACAGGTAGGTTGTTTTGTACTAAAAACAATACTAATACACACACTTTAATACAGCTTGTACCATTAATACTGCTAGTTTATCTCAGGCAAGTTATGCCAAGGTATGATGGCCACAGATGTTCCTTACAAAATCACGGGCGAGTTGGCGCAAAGGCTTAAGGTGCACAGCTGGCCAAAAAGGATCGGTACAATTTAGCTCATACGGGTCCATAAAACTACATGTATTTTTGTCTAGAATGTTTGGGTTTTTAGGGTTGTGTATGTGCGAACGGAAAACGGATCACTCATGTGTCTGTCTGTTTATCTGTCTGACCATTCATTGGTCACAGCTAATTTGGTTTGGTTTGGTTTAAGGTTGTCTGTAAGAGATTGCCCTGTGCGATAAGACCGCCCATTGTATACTAGTTTTTATAAGCGTTCCTGTGCTTATTATGAGGTGTACAATAAAGTATATAATTAATAAATAAATAAATTTGCTCTAAATCTAATGGACCGATTCTTATGAAATCTGATACACGTAATATGCACTTCAGTGACCCAAACGCAAACATTACTGCTCCGCTCCTATTGGTCTTAGCGTGATGATATGTAGCCTATAGCCTTCCTCGATAAATGGGCTATCTAACACTGAAAGAATTTTTCAAATCGGACCAGTAGTTCCCGAGATTAGCGCGTTCAAGCAAACAAACAAACAAACTCTTCAGCTTTATATATTAGTATAGACTAGACTTCTTATAGGTTTTCCTGTAATCTATAGGTAAAGATCTATTATCTCCAATTTTTTCAAAATTTTAGGCTCAGTAGTTTCGGAGATTATGGTTATTTTTCGTCTAATTTATTGAATAACTTCAAAACCATTTATTCTAAAATTCGAAAAAATATATATTTAAAACCCCTACAGTAAGCCCTTTCATTTGATATATCATACGATATTGTTAAAAAAACTTTTTTTTTAATTTTCTATTTTGACCCCCAAAAGTGACTCCCATACTATAAATTTAATGATTTACGTAACGCATCCGTGTTTGCGTCACAGAGGTCTATACGTGTACCAAATTTCAACAGAATCGGTCCAGTGGATCCGGAGAAAACTGGCTGTGACAGACAGGACAAACAGACAGACACCCGAGTGATCCTATAAGGGTTCCGTTTTTTGTTCGGAACCCCAAAAATGATACGTTCGGAACACTCTGCGTACAAATCCGATTCGTACTTGACCGGTATTTTTACCAGATTACCTGACCGCAGCTTCAGGATTATGAAGCTTGTGGGTTAAGTATGAGAACGTATATGCGTTGAAACTAATTGATAATAGAGGTAATATAAAATCTCATGTCTCTGGAACAACCGTTCAGGATGTGTTCCGTTTTTAACCGACTTCTTCAAAAAGGAGGAAGTTCTATGTTCGGCTGCATGTATATTTTTTTATGGAAGTTCACCGATTACTCCACCAATTGTAGACTGATTGTCTAAATTCTTTTTTAATCGAAAGCCTATACTCCTGAGGTGGACATATTGTCAACAAGTCTGAATCTGATGATGGAATCCCAGGAAAATCGAGGGCAACCCTCAATTATTATGCATAGAACATATTAACATATGTTCTTGTATGTTTTTCATATAATTTCTAACACAATTCAGATATTTGTGTCCAGAAATCATCATTTCATGTTGCTGAGCTAATGATGGAAGGTATAAGTCAAGATATAATGATGAGATCCAAGGAAAAATGTTTATGCAGCGATGTTTTCGCCAATTATCAACCGATTTTGATGACTCTTATTTGTTTGAAAGAGTATTTTCCCGAACTGGTTCCACTTCAATTTGGTGAAGATCTGATGAAGAACTTCGGAGGTAGGCAACAGAAAATTTCAATAAATGAAAAAAAAAACTAATAAAAATAACGACATTTCCAAATCAATCGTCCAATCGTTAGGACTTATCGACCAAATTCGGTCGGTAACTATTGGCTGACTGCAGGCCTAGGGCCGCGGAAACTCTTTGCAGCAACCCTGCAACACAGACAGGATCTAAGCGGTCTTAAGAGGAAATGCTGGCGGCGAGACTTTGTATGTAAAAAGTCATAATTCGAGGTTTGGCTCTCGACTGTTTTTTCCTCCAATATTGGACCGATTTAAGAGATATTTCACAAACTGAATAACGGACAATTTTGAGCATTTTGTGTAAGTTCTAGTGCTTATACGGTTATTAAATCATCAAAAAGGAAAACTCTCGCCGCCAGCATTTCCTTTTAAGAATAATATTTAAATCTCATTTCCGCCATCTTGGCTACTCACAATAAACACGCTTTGCATCTCGTTAGCCAAGTTTTCCTACATAAATTAATTTAATTTTTATCCGCAGCCGAGGGTCTCAACGAGTGCAGCTGTGACAACTGTCAGCGACAAATTCCTGCGGGCGAGAGGGGAGCGGACTCTGTTGTGTGACACACTGAAGGGAAGATGGGACAATGTTTTGTTTTGCTGCTGTCTTATAGGGGAACAGATTTCAATGTATTCCGAGCTATATATATAGGTGCCATCAGGGGCTGCTTTGACGCCGAAGAATCAGCCGCCCACGTCATCCTGGAATGCGAGGCTGTGGCTATCCAACGTCAACAAATCCTCGGAACGGTGAGGTCGCTCCGCGAAGCCTGTGAAGCTCCCAAGACTCTTCTGTGCTTCTGGGCGGAGCTAGGCTGGCTAACGTAGCCAGGATAACCACGCACAACGGACCGAATGAGAGTCTAGGTGCGGAGAATGGAGTCCCTACTCTACTCTAGGTGCCATATTTGTCGTCTTACAAATGCGACCCACTTAATGTACCCTATATAAACAACCTCTAGGCGCATTTTTTTTTAGTAATTCATTAAGTTAATAGGTACAATAAAAATAAATAATGCATTACAGTTATGAAACACCTTGTTTTTAATGTTCACGTATCAAAAAAATGTCACCGTTTCATTCCGCACCGTCCTTGGAACACAAGGCTCGGACTGCACTCGCTCCTAGATGTTTCAATCTACGCCATACAATAAATAATAATAAAAAACCTTTATTTCAGGCAAAATACCAATACATGTGTTAGTATTGACTTATAAACTATGTTAGTATGTTAATTATGTACTTATCCTAATAAATGATTAAAATTTACTGGGAACATCTGATAGGAACAAGTGTCTCCCACACAGGTGTCCCTTCAGGTGTCCCTCTAATATTTCAATTTTATTAATAATTCAAATGTTCTTATCTGTCATTTTTTTAATGAATGAGTAGTAGTCATTGGATAGATGAAGTGAGCTGCCGTTTTAAGACCATTAAAATGACACCGTGTATATATATGCCTTTACCCTTGCTGTCAATACACAAATGTTAGCAGACTGTTTCAGTTGATCCAGAAATAGATTCCAGTCAATCTGCCTAGTCTTTTCCCAACTATGTTGGTGTCGGCTTCCAGTCATACCTTAAGCAGCTAAGCACCACTATTTAATATGGACCGTCTTGCTATCTGACCTTCACCATCATCATCATCATCATATCAGCCGAAAGACGCCCACTGCTGGACATAGGCCTCCCCCAAAGGGTTTGCCATAATTGCCACGCTTGGCAAGCGAGTTGGCGATCGCAGTGTATGGTGTTGAGTTTTACAGAGAACGCTGCTGCTCATTTTCTGGCGAGTCCCTTAGTCGCCTCTTACGACACCCACGGGAAGATCTGACCTTCACACTTAACTCCTTGGCAAGACTGGTGTCAGATGTCTTAGCTATGCGTAGCAACTGACAAATATGTACAAATGTCAGCCAGGTCTTACGGTTTAAAGTGCTTTCCGAGGCATACAGGAGTCTCAGTATGTTTAAATTACATTCAAGCTAAATTTAAGAGATTTGCAAAGGGCCTAAGCCCAAATTAAATCTGAATTTGGGCTTAGGCCCTAGCAAATCTCTCGTTAAATAAATAATAAACTTCTTCTTAGCAGATTGTTGTGGTTACTTTGATTTCTCCATAAAACAAAAACATCAAGACAGAAAATAAACCGAAAGGTAATTCAACGGGTAAACGATTTGATAGCTGCTAGTCTATTCTGTAAGTAATTACTTCGATATCGAGCTTCACCTGAGTGACAAAGCTCACAAAGTGAGCTTTATTACACACAACATAAAGGTTATGTTTATACGAATTTGATACTCACCTCGCATTCCGCTGTCGAGACACGAAAATGTTGTTACAGAATAGCACGACTGGTTTCTTGTGTACCTATTCTGTTGCAGTTGTCAATTAAGATTAGAATATAATTATTTTGGACCGCCGATCGATCAATAACAGCAGGAAAACATCAAACTTTGGCATATAAGTAGGCTTGGACACGTAATTTACTCTTAAATCTGAATGAAAAAACTGGCCTTACAAAACAATTCAGTTTTATATCACCAAACCCCTACTTAAAATTAAATTTTGGCATCCTTTTATTACAATTCATTAACAAGGCGGTTTCCTTTACGTAAATAAAATAGATTCTCACCAGCTCACCGTTCCAAGTGTCCGTGTGTCCCAAACGCCGGTGGTCTCTCAACAATGTTCAGAATTACCACTACACATCGCTGGTCCCACTTGTGTCCGACAGTTCAGTTATCTACTTTAACTTGTTACACCTTTGCTACTTCACTTCTTATCTAGAATATTATACGTCTGTTAGGTTAACTAGTTTTGCCCGTGGCTTTGCTTGATCTTCTTCTTCTTCGTGTTGATGAATCAATTAATTTTATTTGCTAGTTCCATGGCATATGGAGGTGACATGCGCGCTTCGTATGAAAATTTTGGGGCAAAGAGAGGGAGGGCAAGCAAGAACGGGGACACAGTCTGTGTAACTCCATACTCATAGGAGTTGCAAACTAGAATGCCCATTTTTCAAGGTAGTTTTTAAATCAATAAAATTCAAAGTCATTAATTCAAATTAGACTAAGAGCTAGCTAGCGTCAGTGCCTGCCGGGGTTGCAAAATTTGTTCGAAATAGTCACCGCGGCCCTGGAACGCAAAGGGTACTAGGATGAACACGGATGGGTTTTAGTCAATAGGAGTCTGACACTCCCTTCTGCCCCGCTCGGAGCGGCAGGAGTCATTTGATTATTTCCCACCCTTAAAAAAAAAGTACGATACAAATCTTTGCTTAAGGGTGCCTGTCTATTACAGCGGAGCGAGGCAGCGGTGCGGAGAAACGTAGAAATTTTAACCAACTATGTCAGTCAAAATATCAGTGACTCACGTGGTACGGAGATTTTATGCAATTCCATTGGTTCAAATGCCTCCACTCCGTTGCCTCGTTCCGCTGTAATGGACAGGCACCTTTAGTGTCTACTAGCTGACTCGCGCAACTTCATCTGCGTCACATGTTTCATTAATGCTTTGCTCCTGTTGGTCGTAGCTTGATGTTAATAGCCTATAATATACTAGGCCCTATACTATAGCGAGAGCAGTGGTGGCCGAGTGGTAATGGCTTCGAGTTACGAGTTGTAGGTCGCGGGTTCAAGCCCAGCCAGGCACATTACTTTGTGTAATTTATTTCACCACCACTGCTCTCAAAACGGTGAAGGAAAACATCGTGAGGAAACCGGCATGTCCTAGAACCAAAAATTCGAAGACATGTGACATTCACCAACCCGCATTGGGCCTGCGTGGTGGATTACGGCCCATTCCCTCTCCTAGAGAGGAGGCCTGAGTCCCAACAGTGGGAACATTTTAAGGCCGACTATGCTATGCTATACCTACTTTAGAAGAATAGACTATAGGCTCTATTATAGCCTTCCTCGATATATGGGCAGTAGAACAATATTTTTTCAATTCAAACCAGTAGTTTCTAAGATTAGCGCGTTCAATCAAATAAACAAGCAAACTCTACAGCTCTATAATATTAGTACAGATTATTGACTACCTTCATATTTTTTTCAACAATGCTTTGTGCTTCGAGTAGTTTCGACGGGAAAATATCTTATGTTAGACGAAACCTATTCTTTCCGCATTGTTGTGTTTTTGCTTGGGTGAATGTTTGCGGATAAAAAATACACGTGTATGTGGTACTCGTTTTCAAGGTTAGCAATGGATCAGTAATGCTATTCTGTGAAATTCTTGAGGTGTAAACTTAGGTGAAGTCAGCATGAAGTGAGCTGTTAATAAAGGAGTGCGGGGGAACACTAAGAGAGGATTTCCCGAAATTCCTACGGAAATCGGAAAAAACCCGATATGCGTGTACGAAGAGCGGGCAAAAGCTAGTAAAGTATAAACTCCTAAAATACGTACCGTATTTATACGTACTATTTCAAGCGAATTTCGAACAAGCGCTGCACAATATTTTATACAAGTCCAAACTGATATTTATTTAACAAAAACTAATAAAGTACGAGTGTATAAACGGTTTAAATTACACATTAATTATTGTATGCACAGCAGCAGAAAATCTGTGCAAAGCGTATATAATTTAATTAGATTTTCGAGCCATTAGCTAATATATACGGACCATAAGGGTGCATTTACATAAAAGATGTGCGAGGGCGATATGCGGTGCACGAGGAAATAAAACATCAAGGGAATGACTTCATTTTCCTAGCCTGCCTTAGCACAGCACTGGAAAGGTCTAGCGGGGCTCGGTATGTTCATAAAAAAGCAAGAGATGTGTCCTAGGGATGGCAACTAGTAACGTGTGCGAGGAATGTTTGCGAGAAACGCTTCTAAGTCTTTCTGCTTCTATTCCTATCCTCGCACCACTCAGTTACACAACGTTCCGCCGCTTCGCTATGCACATTCGCACCGCGCAAGTTCCTCGCACAGCTGTGGTGAAAACAAACACACATTTTCACAGCGTCGCTACTATTCTCGCACTGCCTAGCTACTTCGCACATCATCATCATCATCATTTCAGCGGAAAGACGACACTGCTGGACATATGCCTCCCCTAAGTGTCGCCACAAAAACCGGTCTAGTGCGTCTCGTCTCATCTTCGCACATCTTTGGTGGAAATTCACTCTAAGTGTAAGTACTTATAGTCTACTGCGTATCCTCGCACCACTCAGCTTCACACTGCTTCACGCCTTCAGCGTCTAGCTATCTAGTATATCTCTAGTGTAAAAGTACCCTAACAAATTAAGTAATTATGCAGCTTAACTAAAACACATAAAAATAAGTTTTACGAGGTAAACGAGATTTATGAAATCGCGTTTTAAGCTAGTTGAATTTAACTTTCTTTAAGTTTAATCGTTTTGCTATTATCCAGGAATTAACGAAACGTTGAGATAGAGTTATGAGTTTATTTGTTACAATGTTGATGTTGGATTTTTGAGTCCTTTGTTCATGAAAAATATGAATAAGTGGTAAAAATAGTATCCATCATATCAGCAGGTAAGGTTGGTAGTCCTGCCAGGGTTGCCCAATTCGTTCGAAAGAGTCACCGCGGCCCCGGAACGCAAAGGGCATTAGGAGGAACACGTGTGGATTTTAGTTAGTAAGAGTCCGACACTCCCTTCTGCTCCGCCCAGAGCAGGAGGAGTCATTTGATGATTTCCCAACCATAAAAAAAAAGTTGGTAGTGAGACTACGTTCAACTTATCATTCAGTTCTATTCAAAATGGTTGAGCTGGATGGTGCTGTCACACACGTCGTTTTCGTGAACATAAGCTGCACGCCGCACGTCAATTGAGATTGGTCATCTCTTAGCCGCCATTGGCTTAGGTATTTTAATCTTCATATTTTGAACTAGCGTCTACCTATGTGTATATCTCGTTTTTTCCCGTTCCGGTAGGAATTTCGGGAAATTCTCTCTTCGTGCTCCCCTACACTCCCTAAGGAACCTTCATGCCAAAGGGGTTCGAACTTTTTTCTATGGAAGCTGGCCTCTCTCCGGATTTGTTTCGGAGTAAATTGGCTGTGAGAGACAGATAGACAGACAGACGGTGAGATACAAGAGTTATTTATTTGTATATTTATTTATTAAAGATTAAGGGTTGCATGTTTTCATTTGTACGTAACGAAAACCTAAAATGTCGCATCATTGATGCATTGTCACGTCATGCGGAGTCTTTAAGGCTGCTCTCTCGAGAAATGCTTAAAAACAGCGTGCAGATGAAGCAACTTTTCGTCGGCATTTACTGAGAAATTACATCTGACAAAAATAGGTAGTAATAATATACATGATATGATACGTAATTTGGTTTAGCCAGAACTACTACTAGATTACGTACGCGTATAAGCCGTTTTTTCACGTTCCGGTAGGATTTTCGGGAAATTCTCTCTTCGTGCTTCCTTACACTCCCCAAGGAACCTTCATGCCAAAGGAGTTCGAACTTTTCTCTATGGGAGCTGACATCTCTCCGGAATTAGTTCGGAGTAAATTGGCTGTGAGAGACAGACAGACGGTCAGATATAAGAGTTATTTATTTGTACATTTGTTTATTAAAATCTTTTAACAAAGAGTATGAGCCTATTAAGGGTTGCATTTTGTCATTTGGACGTAATGAAACCTTAAAATATGTCGCATTATTGATGCATTGATGTGGCATCATGCGTCATGCGGAGTCGTTAATGCAATACTTGCTTTTATTACGAATTTAATTTCGCAGCAGTAAAAGCTTAATTGAAGTCATGAGCATGAAAGAGGAAGTCTAGTTTTTACCAGCTTCCGTTTTTTGGCCTTCCAGCGTCGTAAAATGCGACGTAATGGTTGTGTCAGAAACATGAACAGTAGAAGAGTATAGTTACTGTACTTTATTACCAAATTCACTTCTGCTGTATTTATTTTTATTTTATTTTCTTATTTAATGTTAAAAGTTTACGCCAGAAAAATATATTACATTTTTCATCTCATTAACCAATCATTCCTTATTATAACGGTTTCGTACCTGTAGGGTAAAGAACAGGACCCTATTTCTAAGCCTCGCTGACCATCTGTCCGTCCGTCCGTCCATCCGTCCGTCTGTCCGTCCGTCCGTTTGTCCGTCCGTCCGTTCGTCCGTCTGTCTGTTAGCGGGCTGTATCTCATGAACCATAATAGTAGATACTTGAAATTTTCATAGAGTATGCATTACTGTTGCAAAATAGATTAAAATTAAAGGAGTCCCCATACAAGAGACCTGTTTTTTGGAGTTTTGTTTTTGCTCGATTTTAATTTTATAACAGTAGATTATAATAATGGAGATACTACGGAACCCTTCAAGCGCGAATCCAACTCGCACTTGGACGGTTTTTTCGATCGTCCCTTCTTTAAAAATAGTTATTAGTTTTTTCCAGACTCAACGCTCGTCGCTATCGTTGATATCAGCAGTGTCAGCGATAGGACCGCCATAGTACCATTAAAATTAAGATTTCTTGTTACACAGTTGTGTAACTACTATTTTGTTTGAAAAAAACGCTACAAAGTAAGAAAATTACTTTAATTTCGGAAGTCGGTGTCAAAATACGAAGAAACTACCAAAAACACCCACTTCCGAAATTAAAGTAATTTTTTTTGTAAAAAGTTTTTTTATTTTTTACTTTTTAGTGGTACCCCACACCTAACAACACCACTGAAAAATCATAGGAAAGCAAAATACGCAATTTCGTTTAATTGGATGACAAAAAACCGTCATCCAAAACGAATTCCAGTTATTTTGATTTAAAAGCCAAACTTTCTAACCGATTCTGATAAAATTTCTATGGGACCAATCGGGAAGTATATCCTTTCAGATAAAATAAGATTTTTTCAAATCGGTTCATAAATGACGGAGTTATGATGTAACAAACATCAAAAAAATCTCCTCCTTTTTTTGAAGTCGGTTAAAAATAAAGAACATTCTCTACATCTACTCTGCCCTCATTACCTTTTACCTCACCAAGGAATTTAAAAGCACAAAGAGTAGGTACCTCCACTACAAAATGCAGGTATCTCTCTCAAATAAATCTCCAACATACTTGTGAACATCGTTCTCCATAACTACAATCTCGCCGTCGCTGTCGACAAACAACTCACTTTGCACGTTTATCAGAATGTTGACCCCTTACTGCAGACTTTTTGGCGTCAGTGACGTCACCTAAAGGCAAAATAAATGTGCGATTCTTTCAGTGAGAAGGGAAAACAGTTTCTGTATGGTTCGGTATTCAGAATGTTTGTTAAAAGGGGTCAGATGTGTGCTTTTGAGCGTAAAGTGAGCGTTTAGAGCAAAGGTGGTCCACCTTTTAAATAGGTGGTAGGAGTAATTTTAGGAAAAACCATACGGTTCACTACCAACTAGCGTCAGGCAACTTTTACTACTACCACTATTTCTTGTCTGGCATTTTGCTGAACTGGACCAAAAATAAAATAATATATGCGATGCCATTTTAAACATCTTACAAAGGCGGCTCACTCAATGTACCCTGCATAAATTACCTCTAGGCGCGATTATTTTCTTAAAACGAAGTCATTAAGATAATAATACAATAAAAATAAATAATGCACTAGAATTATGAAACATCTTGTTAATAATGTTTACGTATCAAAACAATGTCACCGTTCCATTCCGCGCCGTCCTTAGAACACAAGGCTCGGACTGCGCTCGCTCCTGGATGTTTCAAACAACGTCATGATTCATGACGATGAATAATATCTAAATTTAATAATGTTCATAAAAAACATTTTTTTTAATGAATGTGAATAGATAAAGTGGGCTGCCGTTGTAACACGAAAATGGCACCGTGTATTACGACCGTGTAAGACCGTGTAAGATCGTGTAAGACCGTATAAGACGACTAAAATGGCACCGTGTATTACGACCGTGTAAGACCGTATAAGACGACTAAAATAGCACCACAAAATTAAGATTGCCCATTACACACTTGATGTGGCGATAGTTCGGGAAGGCATATATTCAGTAGTGGTCGTCTATCGGCTGAAATGGTGATGATAAAAGAAGCCACTGTAGAGAAAAACTACTTATTATCAGTTGAGCCGCTACCTTTTTATCATTCTCATCCCAGTTTATTTGGGTCAGTGCAACTTGTCTACTTCTCTATGGTAGGGGCCAGATAAACTTGCAGATAAGTACATTGACCTTTTCTCCTTTAATATGCCTTCGTAGATACCGAACAATAAATTATGAACCGTTTATCCTTACTAGAGAACGTAAAGGATCACGATAGAAGTCGATTCAGGACACCTAAGGTCTTAATTTCTGTTTTATATGGTCAATAACTGTATGTGGGTCAGTGACCGTTACTGTATATTTGACAAACTAGTCACTGACAAAATAATATTATTTAAGTACCACTGACCTAAAGTTAAGATTGAATGTGTATTTCTGTTGTAACGTTTCAGGGTAAAAACAAGTTAGTTCGGCGTTTTAAATACTTAAAACTTTTACCTAGTAATTTAATTACAAATATTACGCGTTAAGGGGTAACAGAAGACTTGGCTAGTCCCCTGTTTAGATCGGCCACCGTAACCGAAATTGGGTTGAGAGAAGAAGATATGATAAAGGCAAGAGTATGGTGATGATCGCAGCTCATATCGCCTTTCACATAATCTGATAATCATTTAGTTATAATTCCAATTCCAAGCAAAACATGTTTGAAATACCAAAACAAAGAAAACTAACATTAATGAAAGTTATTCGAATGACTTAAGAATTCAAACAAAATACAGTCATGAATTCAGCTTGAAAGTCGAGACATTTTGAATAAGATCTTATTACAAGAAAGTAAGTTTTAGGGTCAGCGCACACCCAGGTGCGTCGCGACACTTATTATCCAACGGCCCCAGAAGGAAAGGTAAAGTTTTTAGACAGTTTGTTTGTATGTATGTTGGTGTGGATGTACCTTTGTACGTCGTACCCTGCTTAGCGTGGCTGGAAGGATTTTGTCTAATGAGGTATCATAAGAATAACCCTGACACTGGACGTGACATAGGCTATGCGCATTTTGAAATATAACAAGATGTCGGCTGTAGTTAGATAAGTGTAGTATAAGTATTTTGTAATGGCCATGTGGGTAAAAACCCAGCCTGCAAAAATGGTAAAAAAAATTGCAAAACGTCACTTTTCAAGCAATCTGATGCAGTTGGTCATCAGAGCAAGTCTTTGACTAAAATTAAAAAGCCCCTTCGCGGGCTTTTTAAGATATCGATACAATATAGAACTTTATTTCCATCAATAATTGTAACTCATTTCAGTGAGAAAATTAAAAAAAAAGGAAAATACGCCTCGCAGCTTCACGATGCGCCTCGCGTCTTCGCGATATTTCTCGCGACGATGCGCTGCACAGCGCTAAACAAACAGGCCACTTCAGGTATAATTTTGTCGCGCCTCAGTGTGCGCTGACCCGAACAACGTAAGTTTTAGGTGAAATTAAGCTTGAGTTAATATGAAATGAAATGGGGTATCAAATAATTAAATATACATTGTTGCTGTTAATTTATAGTTTAATTTGTAGCGCGGGTATTAAACCGGCAACCATCTTTGTTTCAACAAGTTTTCAACAAATATTAAATAGTTTTAGTTAACTCGTTTGGGCTCAAATGTTTTCGGGGAATTAAATGTACGAGTATCTTTGTTTTTGCAGGTGCTGCCACTGAAATCCTATTTCTCTCGTCCCATTTTTTGTTGAAGTTTGTTAAATGTTCTGTTTGTGAAAGGGCTTGTCTGGGGAATTCATGCCATTCCTGTTTTTGGCACCAGGCGGCTAAGGTGTACTTACGACAGTTACATTTTCAACTAGCTTTTTTCCGCGGCTCGCTCCCCCAGGTATCGTTATTTATTCCGGGATAAAAAACCTATGGCACATAGCTATGGTGTTGCTTTATTAAAAAGCTTTTTTTTTGAGTATGGGAAATCATCAAATTACTCCTTCTCGCACTGTGTGGAGCAGAAGGGAGTGTCAGATTCTTACTGACTAAAACTTTTTTGCGGTCCAGGGCCGCGGTGACTCTTTCGAACAACGCAACCCTGGTTGTTATACAAAGCTACACTATCGCTGTTTGCCTTTAGTTTTTATCCTGTGAAAGATTTATTTAAAACGGATCACTACTTTTTAGGGTTCCGCACCCAAAGGGAATCCTATTACTAAGCTCCGCTGTCCATCCACATGTCCGTCCGTTCGTCTGTCTATCAGCGGTCTGTGTTTCAAGAACCGTAATAGGAAGAGAGTTGAAATTATCACCGAATGTAAATTTCTATTGCCTTTATAACAACAAATAATAAAAATTTAATTAAATTAAATATTAAAGGGGTACATACATGTGTTTCTTTTTCGGTTTATGGTATGGAACCCTACGTGTGAGAGTAAAGAAAGAAAGAAAGATGTTTATTTGGGACTCGCACAAAACAGACGAATGCATAATTCATTAATACTAACAGTACCTCATAATTAATTATTGAACATTAATAACATTAGTTTATTAAAATTAAAAATAAATAACACAGCGCTGGTTTTATGATAGGGCCTGTGATGCCAGAGTCCGACTCGCACTTGGCTAGATTTTTTTACATTTTCTTGACACCAGTCCTGCCTGAGGGACCACGTAACTCATTCACTGGATTGTAAAGGTCAGGTAGACAGTCGTTCCATAATATAGTTGAGAAAAGGCTAGGCAGATGCTGTGGATGACGCTACGTCACATGACAACTATGCGAAGCTCGAAAATAATGTCATCGGCGTGATGTGGTACGGCATGGCATACACTTGGGTATGAAAAATATTATTTTCATTAACGTCTGGGTATGAACAGACCGATTACACAGGACCGGTTGAAGTAGCGACACTTGCAGGAGGCCTATGTCCAGCAGTAGACGTCTTTTGGTTGAAATGATGATGATGTAGGTGCTTTAGGTTCTTGTATTCGCAGTTTAAACAAATTCAAAGGCACCATTTTGTTTATTTCGCGTCACTCTCCGTCCATTTACTTATTGCTTTCAAAACTTACTTTAATTATCCATTCCTCTTTTAGGTCTTTTTAATTAGTTGCCGCCTAAATGACTAGGGCAAGGCCAGTCGAAACCGCTTCGTAAATATTTCAAAGCAATTTTCTTTTTAGGGTTCTCTTTTTGGGGTATTGGCACAGTAGGGTAAACTAAGACTCTGCTGTCCATTCGTCCGTCTGTCTGTCACATGGCTATATGTTTGGAACTGCATGGTAGACTCATGAAAATTTTCTAAAATTGTGTTGTATGTTGTGTTGTGTAATAAAAAGTTTAAACATTTATAGGGATTGGTATTTGTTGAGGCATTCTGAGCTCTGTCGTACCAACGATAATACCATAATACCATCCCATCACTTCCCGTGGGTGTCGTAAGGGTGGTAAGAGGCGACTAAGGGATTCACCAGAGAATGGGCAGCAGCGTTCTCTGTAAAACGCAACACCATACACTGTGATCGCCAACCCGCTGTGAGTCCGACTCGCACTTAACATCACTTTTTATTAAACTTTTTAAGTAATTGTAAGTAATATTTTTCTTTTGTTACAAACGCATAATGACAAAAGTTTATCCGTCTCTTTCTGCAAAGTAAAGTTAGAAAAAGATAGCAAGATATACTAAATGTTAATCTTAGTGTTCACATTTTTGCGGCCAAACGATTTTGTTTAGGAAATTGTGAAACGGCGTTTGTTTTAATCAGACGATTTGTATTTAAAGTCGTGCTTAAATGGCCAGAAACAGCGATTACTGAAGAAACTCAGGAAGGAGGCAGTTTGCATTTAGTTTTTATGGGTTAGGGGAATGTTTTCCGGAAGCCTTGACCTTGCTTTCATGTGGGGTGGTTTGCCCTTATGTGTTATCATTGGGGTTGGATGGTGCCCTTTAAAACGTTAAGTTGAAGGTTGCTTTTATTTCAAGTTCATGTCAATGTTTGGGAGTTTAGGTTATCTTAGTATTTTTAATTAAGTATCTAATTATTATGCCTGTACTGCCCCACTGGCTTCCTTTCCGAGGTTAATGTGGAACAGGGCTGGTTATATCTGCCGCATGACGGAGGAATAATGGGCAAAGATGATCACACAGTGTATCCCAAACATTAGGAAACGACAACATGGGAGACCAAGAAAGAGATGGCGAGTCGAGCTGGACTCTTTCTCAAAGGACTGACCCAAAATTGCAAAAGACCGGAGAATGTGGAAATATCTAATGTGGCTTTAATTTTGGTGTGTTCAATGAATGTTGATAATAATTCCGGGCCTGAAATTAGACTGATTTTAGAACCTAAACACAGGTCAATAAAGGTGCTGAATTGGCGAAGAAATGTTCTTTCGTGTAAATTCCTTTTCATTTTGAAAACTAGTATTTACCCTGCAGTGGGGCAGTTACCTATTTAGTATTCAATTTTATAGAGAACGTCTTAATGCCATAGGCATTTACTACCAGGGGCTGTATTACGATGGGTCAACGGCTTATACGCCGTCAGTTTTGAAAAAGGGATAGTGCTATTTCCTTTGTATAGCTACATCTCTCTCTTATACTGGAAGCATGATAGTTTTGATACGTCATAGCAAGGTAAACTTTGGGTGATACAGAGAAAAATAGTGGTAGATGCAATCTAGAGGATTGAAAGCGATTTATTTTACCAGTATAAACCGGTAAAATTGAGTCGAAGAATCTGTTGATATTTTTAAACCCGCTCAATAAAGGGGCACCCCCCTTTATAAGTTTGACCGCTATGTGTGTCTGCGTGTATGTCTGTGGCACCGTAGCTCTTAAACGGGTGAACCGATTTGGATGCAGTTTTTTTTATTTTAAAGCAGGTTTTCTAGCGATGGTTCTTAGACAAGTTTTATCAAAATCGGTTGAGCCGTTTCAAGATCATCAGCTCTTTTCTAGTTGATGAAGGCATTTAACCGGCTTTTACGGGTCAGATCGATGCAAAATTTGGTATTCTGTTACTTCAATGACATTGCAAAAACATGGTAATATTGACCTGATGCTGTAGCATAACCTGAGGTCAGCAGAATACCCAACTCATTACTAAGTTACAGCAGAGGTTTCGTGTTTGAACTCACCGAAATGGTTTCAATAGACAGATTATATTTAAATCAGTAACCTTAACCTGATGCCTGATGCATGTCCTGAAATCTGCAGGATACCCAACTCCTCACTTACTTACAGCAGACCTTTCGTTTTCGTATTCATTTAAATGTTCGCAATGAATAGGTTATAAATAGATTGTGATCAGGGGCTGATGATGAAGCAGAAAAGAGAATAAGTATTCACATTGGTGAGAGATGCAAAGCTACTTTCCAAGCTTGTAGGATGTAGCACCGTTTAGGTGAGTGTTGATCATATGTGGATGGATGGAGAGGGAGAGGAAGGCCAAAAAAAAGATGGATGGATTGTGTGAGGAGAAATATGAAAGAAGATGGACAGTGATAGCGTGAAAAAGGTGAGTGATAGCGTGACGGCTGATAAGAAGGAATGGAATTAAGAAACGTGTTGACCCCGTGGTTTTGTAGTAGTACCTATTAGGTAAATTAAGTTTAAAAAGCATGAAATAAAAATTAAATAAAAAATTTAAAAACCCCCGACTAAAAAATAACTTTAAAAAGTGAAAAATAATATGTATTGATCCTTTTAATTTAATATAGGTACGATTCTTTGGGCCAAACGTCATCGCGTCGGGGGACCGCTATTAATATAGAGGTAGTTAACAAATACAAAAATTTGCAAAAAAGAGAAAAAGAGAATTAAATTTTAGAAAAAGTTCATCATCAACCTTTCCTGCTAAACGGAGCAAAACAAAAGCAAATATTCGCCCAATTCCCGAAAAACTACCAAGAACCAATTTATTTCAAATTACTACAGCAATATACCCCTTAGTTCTCCTTTAGCGTTTCCCATAATAATAGAATGGAAATCCCTTGTTTTAGTCATGGGTTGGGTACGGAAGCGTTTCCCATTAGATAGGAATTTAAACATTAGTTGAGAAGGAAAATGTCAATAATTTTACTTAATCGTTATTGAGCTAGTTTACTTTCCGGAGTATGTTTTGTGTTGATAATTTTGCTATAGGTGGAGTTTCTTATTACCTACTAGTAACACGTGACATCATACCTCTATAAGATGAATGGAGATAGGGCGTAAAGCTGCCTGTCTATTGACGCGGAGAATCGGAGAAATATTAACCAATGGAATTGCACAAAATGTCAGTGACTGACACGGAGCGGAGATCCATTGGTTAATAATATTACTCCGTTTCTCCGCTCCGCTGCCTCGCTCCGCGTCAATGGACAGGCAGCCTAAGGGAGCGTTTCCACTAGCGATGTGCGAGGATACGTAGCGAGGGATATATATATATATTTTTTTTAAAACGTTGCCCCACGTATCGTGGGTGCGTTTATAATCTCACATACACAAACAGCCAGACCTGCACAACTATCTGAAGGCCATACAAATATTTGCGCGACACGCAGTGCAGCAGTCAATCGCTCAACCACTGTGCCAACCGTGTCGTCAATATGTCGTGTCGTATGTTTGTTAATAACCAATAGAATCGCTTCATAACCTAGCCTCGCTCAGCGCAAGCGTACTCTATTGGTTCTTCTTTGGCGGAAACGCAGCCTAATTATGCCGTTTGGTAGGAAAAAGACTTCTTATAACCACCATGACTCCGGTGTTAAAGAGACAGCTTTATACAAAACGAATAACTCCTAAAACCCAGCTCCTTCATCAATAAACTAATATTAAAATCAAGATACCAAAAATAAAACTTTTTGGACATAATAACTACTTTCACCAACCAACAACTGAAGCTAAAACAGCAGTCAAAAAAGCATTAGTGAAAGTCTCGTTAAACCTGGCGCGAGTCGTGTACCAACATTACAACGCCATTACATAGAATCGCGGCGCCCGGTCACGCGCGACGCTGCGCCTGTATCGCTGGGTTTTTTCTCTTGCATCCCTAATTGTAGGGTTGGGAAGACAGCGGTTGATGGGGAGTGGAGTCGTTTGTGTCTAAGAAGTAGCCCGCCTATTCTATAAACATCTCACCGTGAGAATTTAGGTTGGGGTAAGCTTGAATTCCAACTGTCATTTCACATTGTTTTTATGGATTAAAAAATATTTTTAAGTTGAAATAACTATTTTCGCCCATAACTGAAGCTAAAGCATTAGTGAAAGTCTCGTTAACCATGGAGCGAGTGGTGTAGTCGTGTACCAACATTCGAACGCCATTACATACAATAGCGGCTCCCGGTCACGCGCGACGCTGCGCCTGTGTCGCTGAGTTTTTTCTCTTGCATCCCTAATATTGAGGTTAGGAAGACAGCGATGGATGAGGAGGAAAGTTAGTTTTCGTTTTGGCATGTAGCCTATTTGTAAAATTCCATTCATCAATTTATAAAAATTAAAGTTAAGAAACAAAAAAAATATTTTTTAAAGAAAGACGCCTCGTATTTCACAAGTGATGGTTCTGAGATGATAATGCGACTTTTGATTAGGGACTTTTTGACAATCGCAAGATATCATGCACTGATTGAATGTCAATCGTACAATATCTAGAAAAATGTCACTTTCAACAGAGGCTAAATAGAGTAAGTAAGAGCCTGCGGCGATCAGAACTATTTGTTGTTTTTTAAAGTTGAAAGTTCTTTATGTATGTCCCCAATACATGTAAGAACAATCCCCGACTATGAAGTTTGGATCATGGTAGCTCTGGCTGGAAACAGGTAGCAAAGGTGTATCAAATTGTACCTCACAATTCGTTATAGAATAAAGCTCAGTTTTCACATATTTTATTTGGAACTAGTGGATGTCACGCGGGTTCACCCGCGTATTTCCTGTTCCCGTGGGAGTACGGGGATAAAATAGCCTATGTTACTCCCTGATAATGTAGCTATCCATTGCTGAAAGAATTTTTCAAATCGGTCCATTAGTTACGGAGCCTATTCATTTCAAACAAACGAACAAATCTTTCCTCTTTATAATATTAGTGTAGATAACATTAGAAATCGCTTCGTCAGACACTTAGTAAGGTTACAACTTCCTGTCAGACACAGACTCCCCTTTTTTGCATGGGAAATCATCAAATGGCTCCTCCAGAAGAGCGTGTCAGACTCTTACTGACTATAACCCACCCGTGTTTTTCAAAATACCTTCTGGGTGCCTGGGCCGCGGTAACTGGCCCTGGTGGGCTTCGTCCATTATGCTGAAATCTCTTTGAGACGCGTGTGGAACACAACGCGTCATTGACCCGTGCCTGATCCTTATCGGACGGCGAGCCACTTATCGCTCTAAGTTCGAAGGCTCGCGCCTACGGTAAATATATAACTTAACTTAATTTAATAATAACTTAGCATGATTTAATTCCGCCAAGCCCGTTCCATCATCGGACCACAAGACGAACGGCGATGCGCCACCGGTACATGGTGGAAATCCCACCCACACGCACAAAACGTTTTGGGAACACATTCATAGCGCGTACAGCTAAGGAGTGGAATTCCCTGCCAGAGTCTGTGTTTCCAGATAGCTACAACCTGGGAGTCTTTAAGATAAGAGTGAATAGGTTGCTTCTAGGCAAACGTGCTCCATTTTCGACCGCATCATCGCTTACCATCAGGTGAGATTGTGGTCAAACGTATGCCTATATATAGTAAAAAAAAAACTTTGATTTACAAGACCAATATTTTGACTCACGACGCCCAGGGCGTTTTTTCTGCTCTGGGCAAGCGGACCGGGCGGCTGAGATTTGCATCCACCCACGCGTCCCGCCTCCTCCTTTGCTAGAATTACTGCTTCGCAGAAGGAGGTAACTGCTTCCCATGGCCTCTCGCTCTGTACCATGGATAGGACCGCTTCGATGACACGGCGGTATTCCGCCCATGCGGGGCAGACCTTCACCGTATGCTCCACCGTGTGTGGTGAGTACCTGCGTCAGGCGGAAGGTGAGGACGCCGCGTCGTGTCTCTAGCCACTCCTCAAAGGTCCCCTCTGTTTGGAATTATCGCCAAGATAGTAGCGTGCCCTTGTTAGACACCCTGAAAATATAATAAGTTGTAATTATACTTATGTGATAGTTTATAAGTTGTTATATACTATCATCATCATCATATCAGCCGAAAGACGTCCACTGCTGGGTTGGCGATCGCAGGCTGCTGCCCATTCTCTGGCGAGTCCCTTAGTCGCCTCTTACGACACCCACTGGAAGTGATGGGATGGTATTATTCTTTTACGGCACCATACGGCACCGGCCGACACCATACGGCTGCTGCTTGTGTACTATAACGTAAGTATAATTACAATTTATCACAGTGAAGGGTGTCTGACAGGGGTCGTAACTTTACTAAGTGTCTGACAATGGACGAAGTAATTTTTAATCTATTTCCGAATAAAATGTGTGAAAACTGAGCTTAATTCTTTAACGAATGTGAGGAACAATTTGATACACCTTTGCTACCTGTTTCCAGCCAAAGCTACCATGATCGAAACTTCATAGTCGGAGAATTTTCTAACCTGTATTGGAGAAATACACAGATAAACTTTTTTTTTTATAAAATAACGAAGGTCTGATCGTCGCGGGCTCTTGGGAAAATCAAAAACCCTAGACGGTGATCGTCATTATTTCTTGGGGGTCCAAAATTATCTTTCTTCTTCGCAGACAGGTTTACTGGCTAGGTGTTTGATGTTTCGCTTGAATAATAACATCATTTCCGCTGGTTTTCAAGCCAAACGCTAAAACAACGTCGCAGGCGCGCGGATCGAATGAGGAACGCGCTCATTACGGGCCCATCTATCGAATTTGTACTCAGAGCTGTTCTTTTGACGCCAACCATCAACCTTGGGGTATTTATTGACGTTATTTACAGGATGTGTGTTTTGTTTTGAAAATAAATTGCGGTATAAGAATGTGAATCATTACGATAATATTGAAATGAGATTTACAATAAAATTACCGATATTTTGAGGTAGTACTGTGCTTTTTTATTGTACAAGGTTTGCATGAAATAAAGAAGCTCTTTTATTTTTATTTATTACTAGCTTCTGCCAGCGGCTTCGCCCGCGTGGCCTGTAGGGAACATACTCCCGGGATTGGCCTATGTGTTATTGGATTAACACATAGGCTAACCCCGGGAGTATAGACTATAATCTACCTCTGTGCCAAATGTCATGAAGATCTTTTCAGGCGTTCTGACGTGAAAGAGTAACAAACATCCATCCATCCTCACAAACTTTCGCATTTATAATATTAGTAGGATAGTAGGAAGTAGGATAGTAGGAAGTAGGATAGTAGGAAGTAGGATAGTAGGATAGTAGGATAGTAGGATCGTATTATAGTAGGAAGTAGGATAGTAGGAAGTAGGATAGTAGGATAGTAGGATAGTAGGATAGTAGGATAGTAGGATAGTAGGATAGTAGGATAGTAGGATAGTAGGATAGTAGGATAGTAGGAAGTAGGATCGTAGGATCGTAGGATCGTAGGATAGTAGGATAGTAGGATAGTAGGAAGAAGAAAGGAGGAATATTAGGAATTAGGATGAGGTAGTGCAGCTCAAATCAAACCTGCTGCTTGGAGCCACCATTACCTAGTTTGGATTTTACCTTACATTCCGTCAGTCGCTACGCAGTAGCTCATTCATGTGACATCGAGTGAGGGGTAGAATACTGTTCACCGAAAAGCGAACTTCACAGACGTCAAAATTGTATGTGGGAATGAATAAATAAATAAAAATAATTGATTTATTATGAACTAGCTTTTGCCCGCGACTTCGTACACGCATATCCCGTTTTTTCCCGTACCTGTAAAAATTTCGGGAAGGGAGGTTCCTTAACTGCACTAAAAGAGGGTTCTCTTAGTGCAGTTAAGGAACCTTCATGGCAAATTTCAGCTTCTTACGACGTATTTTATATATTAAGACTAGCTGACCCGCGCGGTTTCGCTGCCGTCAACTGGCTACCCTACCTACTTACCCTACCTACCCTACCCTACCCTACCCTACCTTACCCTACTTAAACCATCTACTAAATAGTCCGAACAAAGCCTAAACATTTGGTTTGGATAGGTGAGCCCGTTCTTGAGTTATAAAATTACAACGAAAAGTGGCATTGATTTTTATATATGTATATGGATTACAGTTTTACCGGTTTCATAGAATCGATTTACTGTGTAAGAATAATTGTTTTTTTAAATAGATATTTAGTAGGTACTGAATGAGGAGACTGCTTGAATAAGGAGCTCGTAGCTAAGTAATAACAGTAGCACGGGTCGATCGACCCGTATGTATGTTAAAATGGTCACCCATCCTCAGACCGACCTCGGCAAGTGTTGCTTAACCTTAAAGATCGACCCGTGTGACTGGTATATTTCAAGGCACGCTGGAATTTCGGTATGTTAAAATGGTCACCAATCCATAGACTAACCTTGAAGATCGACCCGTGTGACTGGTATATTTCAAGGCACGCTGGAATCTCGGTATGTTAAAATGGTCACCAATCAATAGACCAATCTCGGCAAGCGTAGCTTAACCTTGAAGATCGACGCATGCGACTGTTTTAGGTTAGCTACCATAAAATAATACCAAAAAATCAAAAATCCCTACACCACTAATGTAAGTACAAAAACAGTTTACCTTACTCCAAGTAGACTCGAAAATCAAATCGAATAACGATAAATGACTTTGTATTATCGACTTATCGACTAACCATAACACAGAGACACACACAACACACACAAATTATAAAGAGTATTCTATTCTATTCTATTCTATTGTAAAAACAATCGTTGCTAAACAAAACATCGTCGACGTCATCGTCATGGGCTGAGGTCATATTTCTGCTGAGAAACTAAACATCGCCATTCGAAAAAACGCGACATCAGTATAACGCCATCTATCGACAACGTAGTTGAACTATCAATTATAAGATCGAACTCGGAAGCTCACAATTGTTACGATAAATAATGATAATATAATAAAATGTTCACTTTTCTTTTACTACATATTAAAAGTATAACAAATAACCCAACAATATGTTTTTGTGTTCTTTTCACAAATTTGTTACTATGTTTCTCAATAGATGGCATTGCAAGTATCTGGAGTCTCAATGAAAACTATCTATTTTAGCTGATTTTAGAGCTCGATGAAGTTTTTTCCTAAACCTAAAAATTCAATATCTTTTGATTTTGTGGGTCGATTTTGATGAAATAAAAGCTAAATGTTCGGGTTATCACTTAATTTTTTTAAGTACCTAGATTTGGAATCCAATATGTGGTTTATGCGTGATGCTCCCACAAACGCACAGACAAACAGAAAAAAAATCAAAAATTGCTTTTTAGTGTTTTGTATCTTTTCCTAACTTTTCTGCGTAATTTTTATGCAAAAATATTCAATATACAGACACGGTTAGTCTACGATTTTATTTTATGTATAGACAATTTTATTAATTTCTGCATTGAACAACTTGCAAATTACGTAAAGCGATGTAGAATTTATTTTTTGTTTATTTCATTGAAATAAAGAACGTCAAAGGTCCTTTCTAAAGACGTTTCCGAATGCTATTCATTCAAACGTTTATTGTCCCCAATTGAAGTTTTCACTATTCTGTTCGAATTTCGACTTTATTACGTCAGTGAATTAATAATTTGGCAATCGTAAGACTAATGTCTAAAATATTACTCAAACCTTTACCATAATTCCTAGTTAGGGTTCCGAAAAAAAAGGAACTCTTATAGGATCACTCGGGTGTCTGTCTGTCTGTCTGTCCGTCTGTCATAGCCAGTTTTCTCCGGATCCACTGGACCGATTCTGTTGAAATTTGGTACACATATGGACTTCTATGACCCAAACACGGACGCGTTACGTAAATTATTAAATTTTTAGTGTGGGGGTCACTTTTGGGGGTCAAACTAGAAAATTAAAAAAAAAAGTTTTTTGAACAATATTGTGTGACATATTAAATGAAAGGGCATACTGTGAGGGTTTTAATTATATTTTTTTCATATTTTTAAAATAAATGGTTTTGAAGTTATTAAAGAAATTAGACTAAAAATGACCTTTCCCCCCGCCTTATCTCCAAAAAGACTGAGCCTAAAATTTTGAAAAAAATGGAGATAATAAATATTTACCTAAAGATTACAGGAAAACCTATTAGAAGTCTGTGGTGTTAAAATAATATGTTAAAAAAATTAAATTCGTTCGGAACCCTTTGCACGCGAGTCCGACTCGAACTTGGATAGTTTTTTTATTTTTATAATTTACATTTTAATTATGACAATAGAACGAAAATGATTACGAAACGATTTAAAAAGTAGTTAATTATTCGGTCTAATAAGACCGAATAATTACTTTTTAAAATAATGGACAATCAATCAATCATCAATTTATATAAAATTCTTCCGTTGACTGATTGAGTGACTGACAGACAACGCACAGCCTAAACTACTGGGCGTAGAAAGCTGAAATTTGGCATGAAGGTTCTTTGGGAAGTTTGAGGGAGCACTAAGAGAGGATTTCCCGAAATTCCTACGGGAATGGGAAAAAACGGGATATGTGCGTACGAAGTCGCGGGCAAAAGCTAGTCAAATAATAGAATAGTGAAACATTCTTCAACCATGAAAGAATACGTTGCATATTTTCTATTTTGCGAATTAAATTGAATAATAAAAGCCAATAATTAAGGCACGGGGAGGCAATAATAAGCAGTGGACGACGAAATAACGAAATGAAACGGGTAAATGTAATAATACAAACGGAATTTGTGAGCGTGTTTGTGTGGGATGAACTCTTTGACATTTGCAAATGTTACTAGAATAAAATATTATGATGCGTAGGTTACTGTTGGTATGGTATGAGAAGTGATTGGCAAGATTTTTTTCCGAAAAAGAGTTTGGGCAAGTGGTTTGAAATACCATTATTGCAGCGGCCAGCAGAAGAGGCATTGATGGACGATGTGAAATGTAGGCCGAGGCGAAGCCAAGGCACACATACGTAAGTCCATCAGTGTCTAGTTGTGGCCAAGGCTTGTATAGTAAGTACTACTTTCTCAAATAATGCACGCAACTAAAAATACAATTAATTTTCAAAATCAATGACAAACAACGAACAACAATATTTTTTCCTGTGTTAAAGTGTTCATTTGTTTTTTTTTCAATAAACAGCTTTCTATTTGCAAGCCAGTTCGAAATTTAAATAAAGCCTTTGATAAGTTACCTCCTTGGTTGCCATGTTTCGGAGTAAAAGATCGTTCCATTTTTAAATTACATGACAGATATGAGTTTACCATGTAATTTATTTGGCCGCTAAATCACGACATATATGGATTTATGTACAACTTTTGCCGGCCGCTGCTCGCATGTATTGCATATGTAGGCTAGTACAGCAATTTCGATTTATCTCGAAGGAGGTTGTCAAAATAGTGCTCAAATTTCCAAGCATGTTGCTTGAGAAACTGTATTCTGTAACTCTGAAAGTAAGTGTGTCTGTTTGTTGTTATTCTCCACGTCTCAACGGATTTGGATAAAACTTGGCACACCGGTAGACCATATCCTGAATTAGGACATACATATACTTTGATCCCAAGAGTAGTATACCTTGGGATAATTGACGCGGGCGAAACCGCGGCAAAAGCTAGTATATGATATGGAAAGCAATTGACAACATTTTTTTCCAAAAAAGAGTCATGACTCATGAGTGGTTTGATGTAATGTATTTGGGATAAAAGTAATATGAAATAAGTCAAATCTTATTTTATTTTGCCTACTTCATACATATCTTTGTAAACAGATTTTTTTATAAAGCTGATCTTGCGGAATGTTCGAGGCCTCGTTTAGATTTTTTTTTACTAGTAGCTTCGCATTTGACACCTGATGGTAAGCGATGATGTGGTCGACAATGGATTACGTTTTCGTAGAAATAACCTATCCACTTTTAGACCTCCAGTAAAAAAGTTATTGAGTGCCAAAGAATAGTCCGACTTTTTAAGTTTTGCCCAAAAGGTCACATTTGAGACATATAAACAAAACCCGAATTTTACTGTCGCACCGCAACCATTACACTACGTGCCAAAATTACGGGTACACCTACGGTCACAATTTTAACTGTTCCTAAAGGAATATAAATTTCAATTTTAAAATCTCCATATTGCCGCACGGTGTCGTGTTTGCAGAAATGCGGAAAAGAATTCATAATGTATACATTTATTTTGCTTCCACTGTAGTTTCTGGGCCTTCGTTTGTTTACGGCTAAAACGAAGTAATACGAAGAGTCTTTAGGCTTTATTAAGCGAACTGAAACGGTCTATTTAGTACTTAGATTATTTTTTGTTTGTTGAATAGTGTATAAAAAGTATATGTATTTTACTACCTTTTTATAGCCTACAAATGTGTCCCAGTGCTGGGCAACCTCTGTCTGTCTTGGGCGATCTCTGCATTCTTAAAGCTGTCTGATATTAGTCGGTGGCACTTAGTTTTTCGTTCAATCACAAGTTTGATTTCATCAACTGCATCAGACCAAATAAATAAGATAAGATAAGATAAAATTTCTTTATTTGTTTAAACATTGTATACATACAAGAGCATGCAAGATATTACACAGTTTAAATCCACTCATGTTTAGCCGTAATTAGCGGCGTACAAATATTTCCATAACATTGAAAGACATAACAATTAGAGAAAATCGAAAGATTACCTAGAATAGATACTTACAAGGATTATAGTTATTTAGAAACTTTGCAATAATATATTAAATATCAAAATATTAATAAGTTGTAATGTCAAATCTACATATAAACACACGTATTATATAAATATTATTTTCCTTCACCCTCCTTCTGGGGCAGTTTAGTAAAAAGAAAACGTGTTACGCAGACCCCAAGTAGCAGAAGATATTATGATGACATTTTTAGCGTTGAAATTGACAAAATCACCTGACTACGACATACCAGCCTCATTGACAGTGGTCAATGATAATGCTCGCCACTGTACGCTAGCCTTGAAGTAACCTATTCAGTCATGGTTTTAAGAGGAAATGCTGGCGATTAGACTTTGTATGTAAAAAGTCATAATTCGAGGTTTGGCTCTCGACTGTTTTCTCCTCCAATATTCGACCAATTTAAGAGATATTTCACAAACTAAATAAGGAGGATATATACTGTGTTTTTTTAAAACCAACTTCCAAAAAAGGAGGAGGTTCTCAATTCGGTGGGTATTTTTTATTTTTTTTATGTATGTTCCCCGTTTACTCCGAGGTTTCTGATCCGATTTCTGTGATTCTTTTTTAGTTTGATGCAGTATATTTGCCATTTGGTCCCATCAAAATCAGTTTGGTTCAGTAGTTTTTATTTTATGAGCATTTTTGCTTATTTCAATTTCTGCGTTAACGGAGACATCGTCCAAATATCACCACTTAAAAGTGAAAAATAAAAAGTTTTTTTATTAATTAAGTTAAGTTGCCTTTGTACACTAGAGCTCTGTTGACGGCGATTTATCGGACAATTTTGAGCATTTTGTGCGTATACGGTTAATAAATCATCAAAACGGAAAACTGCTGTATTCCTTGACGGGCAGATGTGTATCAGGTACCTGTAGTACGATAACATGTTCCTAGTTATGTTTAGCTGACCCGCGCAAATTCGTCTGCGTTACATTTTTCATTAACGCTCCGCATAGCGTGAAGTTATATAGCCTTCCTCGATAAATGGGCATCCAACACTAAAATATTTTTTCAATTCGAATCAGTAGTTCCTGAGATTAGCGCGTTCAACCAAACAAACTCTTCAGATTTACAATATGTATTAGTATAGATAAGTGCCTCGTAATAGGGGGCGAGCGCATTGCCACCAACCGGCCACAAATCCAAACTCCGAGCTGCTACTGAGAAATCCCATATAAAGAAACACCCAATGAGGTTAAGCGTATGTTAAGAAGCAGGTGACGCAGCACAGCACAGTACAGATTTTGCAGGGCAGGGCAGGCGAGGCAGACATAGGCCGTAAGCGCATGTCTGCGTCGTACGTGCCTGTACCGCAGCGTACGCAGCTCTTAGTAGGTGCATGTATTACAAAATCTGCTCTTCCCTGCGCTTTGTGGCCCTACGTCACCTGCTTCTCAGCATATGCTTAGCCTAACACTTTACCTAAAACCTCATCAGTGATAGCGTTTGCGTCCAGACCGACGAGGCAGCCACCGAGAAATGCGAAAGTTATCAAAGAAAATATCACGATTCTGTTCCCGTTTGATATTCCGAGCACAATCCAATTATCTGATGATGAAGTTTAATGTCTGAAAAGATTTACTTTCAGGCGTTCCGGAGCAATGTGTTGTGGTGAATTGAAATGTCTCTAAATATTATATTTTGCTCGATTTTATGTCTTTGATAAAGCTTGTAAAAATTGTGCAATATTGATGAAATGGGTTCGTTGCTCAACAAAAACAGCCGCTCGGGGTCGATCTTTAAGGTTAACAAGGCTTGCTGAGGTGGCTCAGTAGCGTAGCTAGCATGGGTGACACCCGGGGCGGATAATGTGCTGTCACCTCACAAATGAACCCCCCCCCCCACATAATTCTGAGTTGCACCTTTGGCCTTTCGTTCTGGTGACGGCAATCGCAAGCCATTTTTCGAAAGGGGTGAAGGTGTGCCATTTGCGCTGAAGGTTTTTATTTTCAGGAATGCGCTCGAGAAAAAAGAGAGTGCAGAAAGTAAGAGCGAGCGAAGAGAGCCCGAAACTTTTACCCCACCGCGGACTGGTTACATTACGTCGCCTGTTAAGGGGTGACACCCGACCGTGACAAAAAGTCAACGAACGAGTGTCACCCCTAAATGCAGAAAACCTGAAGGACTAAAGAAATTTTTGCACCTAATCTCGGAAGGGTTTTATTATATTTTGAACATTCATACCGAAATTTAAGTTTTTTGTTGATTTATATAGAAAAGTCAGAGGGTGCAAAATGCAAGAGCGAGCGAAGCGAGCTCAAAAATTTTTGCACCCTACTCCCGACAGGTTTCATTGCGTCAAAAGTTCAGGGGTGCCACCCGATAGTGAGAAAAACCAGTCAACGAGCGGTTGGGTGTCACCCCTAAGCGGGTGTCACCCGGGGCGCGCCGCCCCCTCGCACCCCCCTCGCTACGCTACTGAGGTGGCTTGCGGATGGGTGACCACTGACCGTCGGTTATATATTCGACCGACGAGTGCATCCCTCAGTGGCGTCCCGGTTGTCATAGTACGTACTCTCAACAACCTGATGTCATACGAAACTGAAATGTGGTCTTACAATTGATCTCGACATAAGGTACAGTAACCCAAAGGGCAATGTAAAGGGGTTTTCTGGCGTGATGGAATCAATAATGAAGATATCTTCAGGTTAAGATACCGACATAGCCCGAAGAACCGCTAAACTGAAGTGACAGTGGTTAGGGCACATCGCTCGCAGAACCGATAGCAAATGGGCCCAAAAGGGTCTGCTGTAAAGAAGACGCAGTGTTGGAAGGCTTCCCACAAGGCGTACCGATGACCTGATGAAGTGGTGCAGAAATTCGCTGCATGCTAGACGCACAGGATTGATTGACGTGGCGACACTTAGCTTTTGTCCAGTAGTGGACGTCTTTACCTTTTGCGTTCGTGGTACGAGTTTAAATCTGCAGACCGTCTTGAAAGACGATTTTAGGCCGAAAGGTGTCGTATTTCGACGTTTCCGATGACGGTTACGCGACATCACTTAGCGAAACATGACGCCGACGTTACGTGTATAGTAATAGTTTTAACATGTTTTATTAATATGTATTAGTTTATTATAGTTTAAGATAATTTTGTGTATTTTATCTATGGGCCTCAGATGCCTGAAAATAAAATAATATTATTACTATAACCTATTTCATCGATTATGCCAAATTCAGAGAAGGTAAAGACGTGTCTATAGCCCTATTAACCGTTCCAGATTCGTATTAGATTTCTAAAATGGTCTAGATTATCTAGTTAGCTAGGTGTAATTTAGGCTGAGTAACAATTAATTAGAACAAACTAGGTCTTCCTTGGAAGATTGATGAGAAGGCAATGTTATATTTAGAGTTTAGAGAGCAATATTATGAACTAAGATGGTTGATTTATCATTATATAAGTAGGTTAACTGTTAAATACGGAGAAGGGAAACTAAAGAAAGTGTGTATTGTGTTACTATATAAGTGTCTCAATTTCAATTTTTTTTTTGTTGCACATATTGTAACAAAATGTTAGTTTTGTCCGGCTCTAGAGTTTCTTATATGTATCCAATTATTTACTATCTTTATAATAACAATAAAACTTTTATTTCGGGTGGCATAGACTCATAGAAAACTTAAGCTAGTCAACAAAGTACACACTTATTTACTATAACTCGCCACACCAACACAAGTCTTGACCCAGTGATTTTGGAAGGGACAATCGAAACGTACAGCTATTGTGTTCAGAATGCCGTTGTTGCTACCCCGCATATGGGTCAGCGTAGAAGCTGCTTTTTTGCGCATGATGGCCTGGAAACCATCAGTGCGCGCCTCAGCAAACATCCCAGATGCGCTGCATCTCCACAGCAGACCCAACAACATTCTGAACGCATTATTGTACTGAGTGCGCAGGGCTCTGTAGGCTCGCTGCGTATATCTCACTCACAGGCCGCTTGAATAGAAGGACTGGCAAGCTATATATTAACCCGAAAAATACCGCCCAGCAAAGTGGACACGGGTCAGCTAGTTGTTAATAAAATATCATGTTCTTTCACAGCCGAAAGGAATTCCAGAACCATTGCTTCATACATTAAAAAGTTCGTTGGCACTAACTAATGACTCGTTTACAAAGTGCGAGCTGCTGAGTAAACAGTAGACAGTTACTCGGGTTGCCTACTTTTATGCGCCTAACTCGACTCGCCTTAGCTGTCTTCACGATGATAGTAGCAGCTGCCCAGTCTCTTCTTATTTGTTATCATAGCGGCAATAGAAATACACACTCTTTGAAAATTTCAACCTAATACGGTTCTTGAGATACAGCCCTCTGACAGACAGACGGACGGATGGACAGCAAGGGCTTAGTAATAGGGTTCCGTTGGTTACCATTTGGGCACGAACCCCTAAAAAAGCTGCCACTCAATTCTTAAAATTTAAAAACCTGCCACTCAAACCTCACAATTTAAAACCAGTCTCCCTCCAGACTCGTGCCAAAAAAAAAACTATTAGCCGAACATCTTAGAACCCTATTTTCAATTACGAAGGCAAACGGCGTTCAAAATTGAGTGACAGCTCTCACAGTCCAAGTGACCCTCTTTTAGTATGCAGTCAAGAAATTCCCTCAGAGTTTAGCTTTGAATAATTAAAGGGAAATAATTATTTAGATAACGAAGGTATATGACAAAATTTCGACATTGAATTTTGGGGTGGTACGACGAGAATGCTGAATATAATTAACTAGTAGACGTCACGCGGTTTCGCCCACGTAGTTCTCGTTCCCGTGGGAGTACAGGGATAATAAATAGCCTATTTTACTCCCTGATAATGTAGCTATCCAATACTAAAAGAATTTTTCAAATCGGTCCAGCAGTTTCGGAGCCTATTCAATTCAAACAAACAAATCTTTCTTCTTTATAATATTATTTATAGATATATTGTTTTTGTTGGTATTTGTGTCTGGTTCTAGGAATATGAGTCTCTTTGAACCGGCTATTTGAGCAATTTCCCAACGGTAAATTGTTGTTAGTTTAGGTACTATACCGACGTACTAAAAATTTGTTTATATAGACTAGCTGCGGACCGCGCTCCGCCCGCGGCGCGGCCCGCTTGAATTTGGAAAATTATCCTAAGAGACCATACTCCCGGGATAAAAGTAAAGTATTCTATGTGTTATTCCAGACCCTAATCGACTTCTGTGCCAAATTTCATCAAGATCCGTTAAACAGTTCTGACGTCATTGAGTAACAAACATCCATTCATCCGAACTTTCGCATTTATAATATTTTTTTTATTGTTTATTATGAATTATATTTACATTTGAATAAACTAGTGTCTAAATACCTAAGCGTAAAAGTGTTCACTTTAGTAAAAAAGTACTCGATTAAAAGTAAACTAGATGAGTTTGTTGCGAAGAAACACCGAAACATATTACAGGTCAAAGTCTCGTTTAAAGTCCATACAACTGCAATGTAATGATCAGAGGCTCCAGACAGAGCGCTATATGCGATGGTGATTGTCGAAATGCCAAAATATAAGGTACTCATTGATTACGTGACATCTCGACGGCATGTGTCAATCCCATTTGACGTTTTGACAGTTGCCTTCGCCACGTCACCGCGTTGACAGAATGTCACTTGTCTAACATGTCTAGCCTCTGAAAGCCTATTCTACTATTTTTAGGGTTTCGAACTTCCGTAAGAAACGGAACCCTTATAGGATCACTCGGGTGTCTGTCTGCCTCTCTGTCTATCCGTCTGTCACAGCCAATTTTCTCCAGATCTACTGGACCCATTCTGTTGAAATTTGGTACATATATGGTGTTTTGTGACCCAAATACAGACGCATTACGTAAATTAATAAATTTTGAGTATGGGTGATATTTTGACTAACAAGGAAATTAAAAAAAATCTAACTGTACCGTGTGGCATATCAAATGAAAAGGCTTATTTTAAGGTTTTAATTATATATTTTTTCAAAATTTTAAAATATATAAGGTTTGAAGTTATTCAAGAAATAAGACGACAAATGACTATTCCCGCCCTTATCTCCGAAACTACTGAGCCTAAAATTCTGAAAAAAGTGGAGATAACAGATCTTTACCTATTAATTACAGGAAAACCTATAAAAAGCCTAAAATGTTAAAATAAAGTGTTACAAAAACTAAATTCGTTCGGAACCCTTTGCACGCGAGTCCGACTCGCGCTGTACGAGCCAATAATGCTCATACAGCGAATTGTCGTGAGGCGCTCTACTTTTATACGCTTCAAAACAATTAACGCTAGTCGTAACAAAACCATTGTCGCGAGCGGGGCAATTATTACGTGCAACGACTAAATAACGTGCGACTCAGACGCCGAACATACTCGTAGATAGAAATAGTTAAGTCTTCTTCTCAATAAACTACTACAACTAAACAGTGTTATAAGTGTGGATTATTTATCTACAACAACTACCTAGAACTGGAGTATCGTCAATGACGAAAACCCCAACACGCACTTTTTAGGCAACATTCGCATCTGTCAAAAATGTAGGGAAATTAAGGCTTTTTTTGACAGTTTGCTACTGACATGCAATGCGAACGTTGTCATCGGATACATGCGAACTCCGTAAGATTGTGCTACATTTTATGTGATTATAAACCTTCGGTAAATTGTGAACATATCATTTTAAATATGTACTATTAGTTTTTGCGTTCCCGTAAATCCTCTCTTAGTGCTCCCTTACACTCCCCAAGGAACCTACATGCCAAATTTTAGCTCTCTACGACCCGCAGTTAGGGCTGTGCGTTGTCTGTCAGTCACTCAATCAGTCAGTAACGGAAGAATTATATATATTAAGATTGATAAATCTAATACAAAATTCAAAAGTTTACAATAAATCCGTGTCTTATTGACAGAAACAAGTTTACAATTTCACGCGAAATATTATGAACTTACGGCGTTTGCAATATCCCGGTGACATAGGCATTCAACCGTTGTAAATCATCTAAAACATAATCCATACCCCCATAAACCGATCTTAAAACCTTGATTCCCAAATCTTAAATCATAATTATTCACTTAGAACGACGTTAACCCTATTAAAAATGATTGCTTGAGTTGTTCAGATGGTAAACTCGAGCGACTAACTTAATGGACCCTTGTCAGCCACTGTTACTTCGGCCAGATAACTTTGAAGGGAGAGATATAGAGATAAGGTCTAAGTTCGTACTTATAGCAGTAGTCCCTTTACTACATTTATATTAATTACTAGTTTTTTGTTGTGGATTTTGGAGTGAATGGAGTGTTAACTATGGTTTTTCCTGTCTGTGATTTTAAAAAAGCCGACCATGTGCGATTCGGACTCACACACGAAGTAAACACGTTTCTTGTATGAGAGCTCCTTTAATTTCTTATTTATAATATAATAGCAATAGAAAAAAAATCAACTGTCTATCTATGACGGTTATTGAGATACAAGCCCGCTGTCAGACAGATGGATGGACCTACAGACGGACGGATGGATGGACGGACGTGCGGACAGCGGAGGTTTAGAAATGGGGTTCCGTTGGTTACCCTTTAGGTACGGAACCCTAAATATGACAGACCTAAAATAGCTAAATGGATTGTTAGCATCAATGATTCGCAAAGATAAACAGCCTTGTTCATGAATCAACTCTAACAGAATTGTTGGTTTAAATTCTGCTTAATAAATTTTTAACTGACTTCCAAAAAAGGAGGAGGTTCTCAATTCGGTGGGTATTTTTTTTATGTATGTACACCGATTACTCCGTGGTTTCTGATCCGATTTAGTACGATGCAGTATAGTTGAAGGTGGTGAAGGTCGCGGGTAGCCGATGGATGCGACACACCCAGGACCGGTCGTTGTGGCGACGCTTGGGGGAGGCCTATGTCCAGCAGTGGACGTCTTTCGGCTGATATGATGATGATGATGATGAGTATAGTTGCCATTTGGTCCCATAAAAATTTGATTCAGTTTGGTTCTGTAGTTTTTATTTTATGAGCATTTTTGCTTATTTCAATTTATGCGTAGACGAAGACGTCGTCCAAGTAACACCACATAAAAGTGAAAAATAAAAAACTTTTTACAAAAAAATATAACCGAATTCCAAACAAAACACTACAAAGAATAAAATAACCATAATTTCGGAAGTCGGTGTTAAAAAACAAAGAAACAAAACAAAAAACACCGACTTCCGAAATTTTTTATTCAAAACGAGAGTTTCTAGGTTTATGCATAATCTACTCCAATCAGTATTAAACGAGATTAATTATTTAGCCCTATTTTTTTTCATTAAAAGCCTGTTTATTGTGTTTGCGCTTATAATCTCTTAAGAAACTCTAGGTCTGTTATAGCTATTTTAGTGTTATTTTAGACTAAAGTCTGTTCTTGACATTCGTTTGTTTGGATGTTAATCTGAAATTCTATCGGTACCTATGAGAATCTGAGAATTGTATGCTTACAAACACTGCATGGGCGGAAATTCTATGGTAAGCGACTGATAAACTTGCGAAAAAGTACATTGTTCTTTCCCTAATATCCTTTCGTAGAAACCCGAACAATAAATTATGTATAACCGTTTTACACTAGAGATCGTAAAGATCGAATCGATTCAGGACAGCTTTATGTCTTTCAGTATTTGATATTAAATTCAATAAATACATGTGGGTCAATGACCGTTATTGCACATTTATCTGGCGCCTACCATAGAGCAAGTATAAACTGATTCTTTTCGGTCGTCTTTGTATGAGAAGGGTGAAATCTGCATAGCAGTGGGAAATTTGCAGAATGTTTTTTTCTTTTGTAACTGCACTTACAACTCCATTAACTACCCCCTCCATGCCCGATGTTTACCAAAACGAAAGTTTGTCGGGATTCCACAAAAACAGTGAACTAGTGGTTTTTGTGAGAATCCGGAACCAACCGCGGAATCGGGCCGAAAGTTTTTATACAGAGGACTATTGAACTAACCATTAGAGGTCGACGCTTTAAATAGTAATAGAAAATCGAATTTGTTCCGGTTAAGTTTGGAAGTTCGATTTCAGAGAAGTGTGTGTTTAATTAACTTTAAAGATGCATTAATATATATAAAAAAATACATTTATATTAAACAGCGCAGCATGTACAGGAACCTTTTTGGCCTCGCACAGATTAAATTCATGTTGTTAACCTTTGTTAAAAAATAAATTTTGTTACTGTCAGTTGTGCGAACCCAAATAAACATTTTCTTTCTGTTTCCTTTCTTTCTTTAGTGATGTTTTACTATCATTATTTCAGCCAAAAGACGTCCACTACTGAACATAGGCACCATGAGTCGCCACATTGACTAGCCCTGTGCGTCTCGCACCTTGTGGGGGCATTCTATAGCTGCGTGTGTCGCCACTCCAGAACTTCTCGACCCCGTCGACTATATAATATGCTCTAAGACGAAAAAGAAAAAAAAATCAAAACAGATCTGCTCTAAGAAAAAAAAAAATCTGATCAACAGATTTGATTTTTTGTATATTATCCTTACTTCCTTACTAATATTATAAATGCGAAAGTAACTCTGTCTGTCTGTCTATCTGTCTGTCTGTCTGTCTGTCTGTCTGTCTGTCTGTCTGTCTGTCTCGTTTTCACGCCAAAACTACCGAACCGATTTAAATGAAATTTGGTACAGAGATAGTCTAGACCCTGAGAAAGGACATAGGCTACTTTTTATCCCGGGAGTATGTTCCCTAGGGATAACGCGGGCAAAGTCGCTGGCAGAAGCTAGTTTGTTATGTGTCACGGCGCAGATTTCACTTAGTACTGATAAACGCTTTTTCTGTTTTTCTATGAGGAAAAAGTTTTAATTTTTGCCAGGTTGAGGATGGCTCGCCTCTACAATTGAAAACGGTGGCAACATTATGAACAACTTTCACTACGGGAACAACCCTGAAATCACATAAGTTAAAGTCTGCTGATCGGTAAATTTTGTCCAGATGTACATGGCTATGGTTTATTCGCGGTTCATTGGATTCATACTTAAACTGTTTAAAAATTAAGTAATAAAAAATAATAGGTACAAAGTTTGTAAAAACATCAAACGTCACATAAACTGCTCTACATACCCATCCATGCACAAAGCTAATTAAAAATCCTGGCACAAACATAATAAAACATTATCAAGTAGAGATACTTTCATACGTACTTATTTGTCTAGCAATTTCGTTTGAATTGTAGATAAAAGTAATTAGTAGTATGAGATACTACTATAATTACTTTCTAGAAGCTTTGCGTGGCATTTAGGTAAATTATAATTGGGTATATCATTTTAAGTGGTTGTATTTTGTGTGTGAGATTAGCTTTTATTTATGCTAAAGGCGGGCTTATTTGGCTGTCTGTTTGTGCGAAAAATAGAAAAAAAAAACAAAGTTTGTAGAGAAGAAAACTGGAATCTCTGCAAAAAAATATTATTGTATATTATTATTATTCCATTTTTTTTATTAACATTTAGTTTATGTTTTTAAATATTACTTTATAAAATTAAAAAAAATATATAAAAAAAATTGTAGCCCACCGATATCGGGAACAGGGTCCAAGCTACCGGTGTTCAGGGCTCCCGAGAGAGAAACCTCCTCACTATACGCGCTGTATCCAGGAGTACAGTTTTTTGGATCAAGCCCTTGATCCAGCTGCCCAACGAGAGCCTCTTGAGATGTTGATCGAGGCTCTTGGCATACCCGAAATAACAAACATCAACAAAAGACAATGTCCAAATTCGCCCTGTGCAACAAAAGTATCGGACATATACGATAATTCATGTTCTATTTTATTATATTAGTTGCCAATACTTTTGTAACACGGACTAGCTGCATGCCAAAATGAACATTAGAAAGTATTTTCGCGAATAATAACATGAATCGCCGCCATCTTCACCAAACGTCATTTCATGTCAAAAAAGATTAGGGATGCCCAATCGATTGTAATCAATCGATTTAATTTTAAAGAACTGTAGTGTATTTTTAATATTATTCATAATTATTTTGAATTTATTTCGAATAAAGAGCAAACAGAAGATAAATTAAAAGCATTCAATTACCATTCCATATATTATTCCCTAAATGTTTACTTAATTCAAAAAATCCTACTGAGTACTTTGTGCATGAGGTCATACTCGATTTTAAATAGATAGTAAGAATAATGCTGAAGTGATCAAAACCTTCGTATTTCGCCATGATCATTATTCTGTGTTTTCTTATGATCGTTTAAGAAAGTGTGTGATTAACTTCTAACTAAACGATTAGGTATTTACGACGATTATCTATACTAATAAATAAAGCTGAAGAGTTTGTTTGTTTGTTTGCTTGAACGCGCTAATCTCAGGAACTACTAGTATAAAAATAACTCTCCTTTTGGGCTTCGCCGCAATCGGGTAAAAATACTTACCGTTACTGAATACATTAAGTAGGTAGGTACTATAAATGTTTTTGTTATGTTATACAAATGTTATTAAGTATTAATATTATAAAAAATATCGAAGAGTGTTTTTATAAGTAAAGTAGGACATTTCCTAAGATTTTGTTACTAGGATAGTAACAAAATCTTAGGAAATATCGATAAGTTGCATCGTATTTTTACACACACTCCTATTTTTGACGTGACGTCACTAAATTGTCACTTGTCTGTCTGTCACCTGTGCTTTCACTGTTTATGTTTACAATACGTTAGCGTCGCTTGCTCTTTGTAATTGTGTCGGTGTGTTTTGGTGACTTTCGGGACTACTAATATTACGACTTGGCTATTATAATGGACTCTGATTGCTTTCAAAAACGACTTACCTGGCTGTGATTTTCGGAGTACCGCTCAAACGATAACATGGCAGTCATAAATGGACTAACGCATACGCTATGGAAAGTGTATTTTGTGTGAATTGCGGCTCTGCTGGTGGTTCCATGTTGTTGGAAGATGAACAGATTCGTCATTGAGTACAACAATGGACTGCACCTCTTTTGGTAAATACATTTTTACTTTGTTTGCACCTATATTATTTTTTGTTGTACCTATATTATTCTGTTTGCGATCTCTCAGACTTTTTTTTTACTAATAAGTTTCTATACTTGACCTTACACATTATGTTTGCAATCATCTTTTTCACAAAAAAAAAGAAACAATTTATAAAGTATTTTGGTACATTACATTCTGTATATTCATTATAATAGAAACAATCTGATAGGTAAATACTCTATAAAAATACAATTGAACTAAGTATGTTTTTTTTTTAGGTTCAAGCTCATGATCTCATATGCACCACTTGTTGGACAAGAAATGACTAACACTTCAGTAAGAAGTAATGTTGGTAGAAACTGTGCACTCTGCAATAGAATATTGGCACCTCGGGCACGCACACTCACATCACCTCATTCATTCATCTGAAGACGGCATATTCTCCATAATGATGCCATTTTTGTGCAAATACAGCAATTAGTGGCACCACAAATAGTAAGCTTTAACCTCCATTTGTAACTATTTATATTTATAATGGCTCTGTATAGAAGAGAAAATATAAAATAAAACATGTTTATTTTATACTTATAATATGTTTTTATATTACAGGTGACTGCAAATGATTACATATGTGATGCTTGTCATACATTATTTGTTAATAGAGTTACCACAACATCACAAGATTTGCAAGAAGTACCAATGGTTGGTCATCAACATGATCAAAGTGTGATATGTGGTTGTTCACTGGCACAAATCCAATGTCACTCCATACAAGCAGAAAGTATCAGCCACATTTTAGATATTGTGCGAAATTGAGTTCAACTCTGAGAGGTGAGAGACGTTTTTTTTTTATTGTTTAACTGTTGCAAGAAATTAGGCTATGGTAAACATCAGATACCCATGCAATAACGGTCATTGACCCTCATACATTTATTGGCTTTCCAAATAACAAAAAAAGAAATAATGACATAAAACTGTCCTGAATCAACTTCTATTGTGATCCTTTAGGTTTTCTAGTAATGAAAAACGGTTAATAATTTATTGTTTGAGTATCCACGAAGGGATATTAGGGAAAAATCTATGTACTTTATTGCATGTTTATCTGGTGCCGACCATAGTATGCTTAAACTTGCCTGATGTGCTATTTTGTTTAGCTAATAGATCTTTTCTGGTCAGTTATAGTCATGCAACATTTGTAGTGTAAATTGTTTTATTTATTGTACTATAAATGCAATGTGTAACCAACAATTTATTTTTGTTGTAGATTCAGCCATCGGATTTGAATGAACTACAATTAAATAATTCCGAAACCATATGGATATTACGAGGCAAAATTCACAGCCGCCATATCAGCAATAAAACATGTTTTGTTTACATAGTAATTGATTCAGCTCAAATTGGTCGACAAGCACTCGTACAATATTGCTGTAATTGCATCGTTGGGCGCAGACCTATCGGGTGCTGCGCCCATGTTGTGACCATTATTTTGTATTAAAGCTATGCGAGACATCAAAATAATATCGATCCCTGCACAGTTTTTAGACAATATTTTAATTGCCAATTTAGATTAACAATAAACATGAAATTAAAATCTGTGTTTTATTTCTTATTCAAACATAATCAGTAAGATAAAGTAGGACTGTAGGTTTACAACTTATCGGCTACCTAATTAGTAAGGCTGGTTTCATAGTCACGCGTTTGAACAGCGCGCAATGTTTTATATAACACAAACAAACAATACACAAACATTTAATCTCACTCCAAATCCAATGCTAAGAATACAGGTATCCACTATCTACCTATGTCAATTAGATTCTATGCATTTAAACGTTGCACTTAGGTACCTATTTACTTACACTTAGGCTTTAGAAAAAAAAGCTGCAAAGGTACCTAATTATTTAGGTAGGTATGGAAAATAGCTACATGTATTATGATTTTGTTAATCAGTTTCTTAAAGATCACTCGGAGCTATGAAAAAGTAAGGAAAAACTATATCTAATATTCGTTGTTATGGTTAGATTATAACCTCAAAATCTGATACTTTTTTGGACATATATCTTTTCTGCAGCTAGTCCGCTATAAAAATAAGATCTTATAGGTGTTTACTAATGATCAACAATACAACGCATAATTTTCCGATGCTCCTGGCTCCAGGGCGAACAATGTATGGGCGCAGAGCAATCTCCTTTCACCAAAACGTCTGTGGTATTAGTAATAAGAAAAAAGATTTGGAAATTTACTTAAAACTCTTAGAATCAAGGTAGACTTATGTATTAGTGAACATTTTTTAAACGACAAGTCCGTATCCTTTTTTTGTTTAGGTAACTATAATCTGATTTCGTGCAACACCAGGAATAAAAAAACTAGAGGGGGTAGTCTACTCTTCTATCCACATGTTCAGGAAAAAAAAAAAAACTGAGACATGTGGATAGAAGAGTAGAGAATATCCGGGGGGGTTCGGGCGTCCCCGCAGTCTCCAAATGAGTTCCCCACAGGTCAGTTTAGCTCTAGTGTTCCACTTGGTTCACTGAGCAGCGCCTCGACAGTTCAACTTTTCTCCCCATCTACTCTCGTGATGACCAAAGCAAAGAAGAAAAATATGGTAAAACAACGACTGCACCTCCTCCCACTAAAAGTGCAACTCACTAATATTAGGGGGTTGCACTCCAATCTCGATCCGCTCCATCATCACCTTGAGACCGAGAAGCCGCACCTGTTTTTCCTAACGGAGACGAAGATAACAACCCCGTCGGACGTGGCGTACCTCAACTACCCGGGCTACTCTCTGGAACACAAGTTCAAGAAGCAGGCTGGGGTCTGTGTGTACGTCCGCTATGACATTTGTTGTCGTCGTCTCCGTTGCTTTGAGAAATCGGGTTTTTCTGCCATATGGCTACTTTTGGACACAGGCGTGGAGAAATTTATTTACATCGGCGTATACCGATCGCACAGCGGTGATCAGGAGACAACAGCGCTGTTTAATTCCCTCGTGGAGTCGGCCGACGTAGTCCAGCAACGGTACCCAACAGCGAAGCTCATTTTTCTGGGGGACTTCAACGCCCACCATAATGAGTGGTTGTTCCCGTACCAGAAAACTGACCATGCCGGGTTAGAGGCACGCAAGTTTGCTTTAACGCTAGATCTAACCCAGCTGGTGAATGTGGCAACGCGGGTACCGGATGTTGACGCCCATACACCCAATTGCTTGGACCTTCTGCTGACAACTGATCCGGGCAGTCATTCAGTATCGGTCTCAGCTCCGCTGGGAACGTCTGACCACTGCCTGGTGAAATCCGTATTGACCTGCTCTCCTCCAGATAAGAGTCCTAGAGGCACGAGACGAGTATGGCGATACGAGTCAGCAGATTGGGATGAGATGCGGCACTTTTTTGCATCTTATCCATGGCGGCAAGTGTGCTTCTCCTCGGGTGACCCCTCGTGCTGTGCTGACATGATTGCGGACGTGATTCGGCAGGGGATGGAGTATTTTATTCCATTCTCCGACATCCCGCTCGGTCACAAATCCCGGCCTTGGTATAATGCAGAATGCGCCCACTCTGAGGCCCGTAAAGAGTCTGCATACCAAGCGTGGATCAAGGCCCGCGACCGAAAGGTTAAAGCACGTCGGGTTCGCGCGAGGAAAAGAGCCTTTAATTCTGCCGCTAAGTTCTGCAAGCGGGTTTTACGTAGGGCATTTTGACCATGTTGGACGTATCGGGGCCAAATTTGCATTGCACCCTCCAGGAAGTAAACAGTTTTGATCCCTGTCGAAAGCGGTTGAAACGAATTTCTGTCGACCCACTTTGCCTCCAATGTTGAAATCTGATGGCTCGCTGGCTCACTCTGCAAGTGAGAAAGCAAATTTATTTGCAACTCTCTTTGCAAGCAATTCGCGTCTGGACGCCGGCTCCAAGCAACCACCGACTTTACCTCGTTGTGACTCTTCGATGCTGGAGATCACAGTTCACATTAAAGAGGTCCGAAGAGTATTGTGCAGTCTAGACATGAATAAGGCCAGCGGGCCTGACGGCATTCCAGCGAGAGTGCTGAGGCAATGTGCACCTGAACTGTCTCCTGTGTTGGCACGCCTATACCGCCTCTCTCTTGAAAAAAGAACGGTGCCGAAATCATGGAAGCTTGCGAATGTGCAACCGGTGCCCAAAAAGGGAGACCGTGCTGACCCTGCCCATTACCGTCCGATCGCCATTACCTCCATCCTTTGCAAGGTTATGGAAAGGGTTCTTAACAGTAAGCTGCTGACCTACCTTGAAGACAATGATCTCCTCAGTAACCGTCAATATGGCTTTCGCCGGGGACGGTCAACTGGCGATCTTCTTGTGTATGTCACGCACTGCTGGGGCGAGGCCATCGAGAGACACGGCGAAGCACTTGCCGTGTCACTCGACATCTCGAAGGCCTTTGACAGGGTTTGGCACACAGGTCTACTGAGCAAGCTTCCTGCTTATGGCATCCCAGCTGGTTTTTGTAGCTGGATATCAGACTTCCTGAGTGAATGGTCGATCCGAGTAGTCGTTGACGGCTGCTCCTCTGACCTCATGGCTATTGATGCTGGAGTTCCTCAGGGGTCTGTTCTGTCTGCAACTCTTTTCCTGCTACACATCAATGACCTACTTCAGCTTGGTCTTGTTGGGTACGCAGATGACAGTACGGTTTCAGAAAGATACTTGTCCAGCGCAACAACCAGCGGGGATGAAGTTCATTCCTTGAGAGAGGCCATGGTAGAGCGGACAAATTTGACCTTAAGCCTTGTCTCCCAGTGGGGTGATGACAATGTGATCACTTTTAACGCCACCAAAACACAGGCGTGTCTTTTTACCGCAAAAAGGAGTCGTTTTGACCAAACTCCTACTTTTCGGGGTGCATCTGTTCCTGTGACTGATCGGCTCGAGCTCCTAGGCATGGAGTTGACATCCAGTCTCAATTTCGGCGCCACCATCGAGTACAAAGCCCAAACCGCGGCCAAAAAGCTGGGCATCCTAAATAGGGTGAAGCGATACTTCAGGCCTGGACAGCTTTTAACCCTATACAAAGCGCAAGTCCGATCCTGCATGGAGTATTGTAGCCACCTTTGGGATGGCTCAGCTAAGTATCAGCTTGCCGCGCTTGACTCGGTGGAACGCAGAGCTAAGAGGCTCATCGGTGACGTAAAACTGGTGGATGCCAAGCTGCATAGCTTGGCTCATCGCCGTAAGGTTGCCTGCTTGTCGGTCTTCTACAGATTGTACTTCGGTGAGTGTGCCCAAGAACTCCACGACCTCATCCCACCGGCCCCCTTCTACCATCGGACATCCAGACGCACTGCATCCTACCATCCCTACCTTGTTGCTATTCCACCAACTCGCACTAAGCGTTTCCAAACGTCTTTTATAATGCGCACAGCAAAGGAATGGAACTCTCTGCCTGCGTCCGTGTTTCCAAACGCTTTCAACCCTAATCTCTTCAAAGTTAGAGTGAACAGGCTCTTTCTGGGTAAGCTCGCTCCATCGTAGACTTTGTCTCGGTCGTCTCTGACCTAGACTGGAGTCAAGAGCAAACCCATCACAAATAAAAAAAAGAATATAGATGTAATGTACAAGCTATACAAGATGGAGAGCTTTGAAATATGTTGTATTAAAGATACAACATACACTGGTGAAGAGGTACACAGATGTGTAAAAGTCAATCATGTTTCTGGGGTTATCTATTCAGGCATAACTTTATTATTAGGAAGCGAATAATTTCTAAAAGAAGAAAGGAATTCTCAACTTTTATTTCCTATAAACTAAACTATACACCAGCTTTACGAAACACCATGCACTTTCACGAATTGCAATAAAGTAGCTGTAACAACAATTTATTTGCGTATTTTTGCGGCAAACGTGTCGCAATAAATTTTAGTGAAGTGTTTCTGTCGTTTTGTCGCAGCGCTGTTTGTCGCAAGTTTATGTCGTACTTTGTATGAGCAGTTTTATATTTATTGATGATTGTATGTCTGTTTATATTAATTGGTGTCTGAGATTATTGTAATTGATGGGGTATGTCGTTTAATATTTTTTTTCCTCTCTTTATTTTTAGTTAGGGACTTTTACACATCTGTGTATGCCAGTCCCATCGAACCTTATACAATAGCATACTTAACTAAACCTTAACTACCTAAATCTTAACTGAGCAAACTTAAAAACTATGTCGTTTAATGCATATCATATTTGATTTGAATACTGAAATATAATAATGAAACTTACACTTCCCTAAAATAGATTATAATTCATTTCAAAAATGATATGAATTATAACCATTACCAATTATAACCAACCAGAGCAGTGGTGGCCGAGTGGTAATGGCTTCGACTTACGAGTTGTAGGTCGCGAGATCAAACCCAGCCAGGCACATGACTTTGTGTAATTTATTTCATCACCACTGCTCTCAAAACGGTGAAGGAAAACATCGTGAGGAAACCGGCATGTCCTAGAACCAAAAATTCGAAGACATGTGACATTCACCAACCCGCATTGGGCCCGCGTGGTGGATTACGGCCCATTCCCTCTCCTAGAGAGGAGGCCTGAGTCCCAACAGTGGGAACATTATAAGGCCGACTATGCTATGCTATAACCATATTTTATGGAGAGTGTAAGTTTGAATAAATTAATTTTTAGTTTGTTTTTTTTTACTCTGTTTAATACGAGGTTTATTAAGGCGTTCAAAATAAACCATTTGTCTATGATCCTCAGTGTTAGCTTATTAGTTCTTCTAAACTGAACTGAAACAATATTATAGTAAAACTGGCCAAGTGCGAGTCGGACTCGCACACGAAAGATTCCGTACCACAAACCTTAATGTTTATTTTTTTGTTATAGCAGCAATAGAAATACACAATCTGTGAAAATTTGAACAGTCTACCTGTTACGGTTCTTGAGATACAGCCCTCTGAGAGACGGACGGACGGACGAACAGCGGAGGCTTAGTAATAGGGTTCCTTTAGTTACCCTTTGGGTACGGAACCCTAAAAATGAACAGGGTCGTTAATATGGTCATCGTTGGACCACAAACAGTAGTATCGCATCGATTGTGTTGTTATAAATATACAAACTTTTAAGTGTATAACCGTATATTTTTGTAAAAAGTCGGCCTCGGTTGCGGAATTCGTTAGCAAGAGTCACCGCGGCCCTGGAACGCAAAGGGCATTAGGAGGAACACGGATGGGTTTTAGTCAGTAAGAGTCTGACACTCTCTTCTGCTCCGCCCAGGGCAGAAGGAGTCATTTTATCATTTCTCATACTTAAAATATACCTAGAACCCTCAGTGATAATATAATTTAAGTTTCTATCACTGAAACAGTGTCCTTTTAGAGGTCACTATTTACCAACAAAGTATTAAAATGTTATTTTAAATAATCTTAAATTTGACAGACAAAACCGGGTGAAAAACCAATACTACAACAGTTTCCCTAGCTTGCAGCCACCCAATTATCATCAGTACACTTCTAAGCTACTAAATTATTCACAGTACTAAGGATATTAAACAACACACGATCACTTTCCACTAACTTCATTAAATACATGAAGCTGTAATTAGGTTAATAACTAGCAAAATTAGGAATATGAATATCCTAATTCATTCTGCTTTTAGGTTACTTGGTCAGAAGTTCAGAGCTGTCAGAATTTCTGACATTTGGAGAACATTTTGAAATGTTAGAGTTAGGTTTTATGAAATTAGTTTTATTATTTGATGTTGAATTTATGTGGAAACTAGCTGTGGCTGGGTACTTCGTTCGTGAAAAGTCCAGTAAACGAAAATACATAGTGATTTAATTGACTGACTAATACGTAGCGGTCATAGAGTCGGAATAGATAATAATGTTTTTCAAGGTACTCCTCTGATATGCTAATATACAACCTGTTACAGAATAAAACGAAATACCTCTTAAGGGGTCATTGTACTCATCATTATGAACCACTTTTACGGTGGGACCAATCCCGAAATCGCGAAAAAAATATCAGCTGTTCAGTACATTTTGTCGAGTTATGCGCACAGAAATGAATGGGGGAGTCGATTTTTTTTCGCAATTTCAGTGTTGTCCCATAGTGAAAGTTGTGACTGCCTCCGTGGTCGAGTGTGTTTTTTTTTTTTTTTTTTTTTTTTTTTAACTTGTCCCTGTGACATTATCAGATTTCACAGATTTTACTTACAAACTACACCTATATGTCTATTATATATTTCTAACGTGACCCTAGTAAGGTCCGGTTCTACTTTTCCTACTGCTATACTAACTACTTTTTAAAAACATTTTCTGTACAGGCGGTCATTTTCAACATTTTTGACCCGCTTGTGCCTATCTTTTCTTCTAAACGATTCGCTTATACATTTTCTTTACAAGGGTCCGACGCATTTTTGGACTTTCCTTGTGCCTATCTCTATTTCTTTATTTACACATTTTTGTGACAATTCTCAATACGAACAGTGAGAATTGTCACAAAGACGCGCATTTGTCTATCTTGCTAGTTACATTTTTATTACAAGGTGTCTTTTAAAACATTTTAGACATGCCTTGTGCCTACCCTTATAGCTATAAGATTCCATTTTCTTTACAACACTAGTTGTGCCTACTTTTTATTCTATATTAATTCTTAATCTATTACATTTCTTATATTCTATCACTTATTGCTATAGTAGTATCTTTACAGTACAATTACACACTTTTTCCTTAAATTACATATTTTCTTTTACATAACCTTATTCACACTATTTTCTTAACTCTGACAACTTATTGACTACTATTTTGCCTTATCTTTACTACAGTGATATATTTTTATAATATACTTTGTAGTAAATGCTTATTCCTCTACCATCTTATTTCTATTGTTTACTAGTTTCATTATTTTTACACAATATTCTACAAAAATGTCGCGTGTGAGTTTACTGCAAATCAGTGTCTGTAGGTTTTGCATATTAACTTTAATACCCGTTTGTTGTTCCAGGTCGAACCTGTCCCTATCGTGTACTGGGCAGTCTAACAAAACGTGGAATACTGTCTCCGAGGCTTCATGATCACAGATACATGCGGGGCTCTCCTTGCACTTAAAACGATGTAAGTACTGGGAGAGTCCCCCATGTCCTGTGAGTACTTGCGTCATAATCCCCGCCGGTTTCATTTTTCTAATGAGTGTGTAGGCGACTATTGCGTCCGGGAGAAACGCTTTCGTTACGGAAGCTGTATGGCCTGACCTGTATCTCTCGTTCCATTCGTCAAGGGAGTCCTTACGGATTGTCCGTTTGACGAATGAAACAGGGCATTGGTCATAGTCGGGACTCCTCCGGCTGAAGAGTGCGGCCTCTTTCGCGAGCTGATCTGCGCGTTCATTCCCTACTAAACCTACGTGCGCCTTCACCCAGTACAAGCTTACAGTTTTGCCCTGGTTGAAGGCCTCATTTAGGTACACGCGCGTTCCTACAGCTAGTCGATGCAGTGCGCTGTAATTTGTGACAGTCTCAAGAGCTGATTTTGAGTCGCTGTATATGCCGAAAGCGGTTTCTGCGCGTTTTAGGATCCACTTTGCGGCCCTGCATATGGCGAGGATCTCGGCCTGATACACCGTGCAGTACGCGGACAGACTTAGCTTGACGGCCTTGATCTCCGCCTCGCCCTCCCATATAGAGAGCGCAGCGCCGACCCTGCCCTCAAGCTTGCTGCCGTCGGTGTATATTTTCACCGCCTGCACATTGCTGTTGTCGACTTGTTCTTGTGTGATCAAGCTCTCAAAAGTCAACTCCACATGCCGAGCCGGGTGCGGACTCTCCGCAAATCCTACCACACGTTCAGTCTCTCGGTCTCCCAGTACTAGCCGAGACGACCCTCTTCTTGCTTCGTACAGGGCGGCTGCCTCCTGTATTCGAAGGTCGAGAGGCAGTATCCCGGCCAGTACTAGTGCCGAGTTCAGTGAAACCGTGCGATAGGACCTGCACAGCTTCTGTGCGAAGCCCCTCTGCACTGCATTCAGCGCCTTTTGCGTCCCAATCTTTTTGGCTGCCGGTGCCCATGCACTTGCCGCATACAGGATGAGTGGTTCCACTACTGCCAGATAAATCGTCCTGATGACTTCGGGATGTAATCCCCAGCTAACTTTTGCAGCTCTGGACAACTGCTTGTATACGTCTGCCGCCTTTTTGCAGACCTTCGCAACGTGGGTGTTGAACGTCATCTTGTCGTCCAGAGTTAGACCCAGGACTTTGATTTCCCTTGACATTCCAATGCCGGTCCCTCCCATCCTCAGGAGCGGGGTGTCGTACTTAAGTTTCCGCGTCAGTACCATTGCACATGTTTTGTGAGGCGCAAACCTCAGCTTATTCTGGACCCCCCACTCCTGAACATAGTCAAGAGCGGCATTGGCCTGTCTCGAGATCTCCAAGCCCGTGTCTCCGCTGAAGACCATCACCACGTCATCCGCATATGCCTGACAGTATATCTTCTGTTTCTCCAGTCCGTGCAACAGGGGGTCCAATAGTAGGTTCCAGAGTATCGGGCCGCCAATGGATCAACCTTTCTTGGTGTTCCTTTTGTGTTCCTCCCCGGCATACCTCAATCCGATTTTTCTGCAGTCGAGGTAACTATCTAGTAGCCTCCTTACATTGACCGGACACTTTTCCTCAGCCAGTCTGACCTTAATGATTGGCCACCAGGCGCTATCGAAGGCCCCCTCTATATCCAGTGAGACTAGGGTTACGAGCTTTTTCTGCTCTATATTGCCCTTGATATGGTTCACGAGGTTATAGAGGGCGTCCTCGGTGCTCCTTTGTGGCATAAAGCCATACTGGCGAGTACTAATCCGCGGTACTAGGTGCCACCTGATCCTTGCTACTATCATCTTCTCCAGGATCTTGCCCAAGACTGGTAGCAGGCCGATCGGCCTATATGACTTGGGATTCTGGTAATCGTCCTTGCCCGGTTTTCTCAATACCACCACTGTGGCTTCCTTCCAGATGTCCGGGAAGTGGCCTATCTCTAGGCACTTGTTGTAAAGGGCAAGGAACACGTCTAGATTCCTGGAGATTGCTCGACTGCAAATGTCCGCCGTAAAGCCATCCGCTCCAGGTGCCTTCTTTGGGTTAAAACTTTCACTCGCGGTCTTTAGCTCTTCTACGGTAAACGGCGGATCATGTATTTCATCATGACACGGGGCGTTTACTTGCTTTGCAAGTTCTCTTATGTGGCGATGATGCGAGTTATCCTTCTCTTCGGAGTCCTCTGGGTAAAATGTTTCGGCTAATAGGGCTGCCGATTCTTTTGGGTTTAGGAACACATCGTCCTTTCTTAGGGTCAGATCCTCTTGACGTTTGGCGGTTTTTCCGATCACTCTGTATATGCCTTCCCATACTCCTTCTCTATCTTGTTTTTGGCAAAAGGTCTTCCAACTTGTTATTTGGGCTTTCTTGGCTTGGCATTCGTATACTTCTTTTGCTTGCAGGTACTCTCTGAAGACTTTGTCTTTGCGGTCGCTGGCTGCATTGCGTATCCTCCGCTTTTTTGTGTTGACCTCCTTTCTTAGGAGTGCGAGCTCCTCTGACCACCATGGCATGTCGAGGCTCCTCTGACCACCATGGCATGGCAGGTCGAGTGTGTTAGGCGTTTGCCTTGTGATCCGGTGGTCGTGGGTTCGATTCCCATGGGAAGAACTTACTTTGTAAAGTTGATTTCCAGTTTGGCTAGGACATTGCAGGCTTGAATCACCTGATTGTCTGACAAAAAGATGATTCCGTGCTTCGGAAAGCACGTATAAGCCGGTGGTCCCGGCCGCCAAATGACGGTCGTCAAATAAACCATATCAGAGGCCCTTGAGGCGGTTTAGAAACTCTGACACTAGGGTTTATGGGGTCGTTTGACCTTACTGCCCACACGATAAGAAGAAGAAGAATTGAAATTTGTTCATAATGATGAGTTCAATGACCCCTTAACGGCCCATTCACGACCTTACCGCGGTGAGCGGCGGCGGCGTGCGGGGCGGCGAGCGATAAGAACAAATGTATGAAAATGTTTGAAGCACGCCACGAGTCGCCGCTCATAGCGAAAACGCGCGCGGTTTTGTCGGAGCGAATCGCTGCAGCGGCGCGCGGTGCGGGGAGCGGCGAGATCAAAAGTACAAGCGAATGAGCGCGACGCCACGAAACAGAGCGGCGCGGATAGCGGTGTAGGTGTGACGGACGCGGCGGCGAACTCATATACAAAAAATTTTAGACCCTTTTGGATCTGATGTGCTGCTTTAATTATACGTCTATGTGCTGTAGAATATAATTAAATGTTTCCACACACATTCTTGTGTACTCATAAAACTTGTCCGGATATTTTCTGTAATCTTCGTATAGGTCACGAAATTCGCCATTTAAATATCGATCTTTATTCAGTTAGTGCACTCCTTCTCTCATATTAAGAATATCTTGTTTTAAAAATATACTGCTTTCTAAACACAGAAGGGATAATTTTGATAACGCCATTATTTTGAGCACGTTCCGACTACCTAAATACGTCCACCTCGCCCGCTGCCGCTAGCCGCTACTGAGGGTACGTGGCGTGTAAAACGCACCGCTTGCCGCCGCCGCGCCGCCTGCCACGCCGCTCGCCGCTAAGACCGAAGTCGTGAATGGGCCGTAAGAAGTATTGCATTTATTCTGTTACAGGTTGTATAAAATTCTTCCGTTACTGAGTGATTGACTGACTGACAGAAAACGCGCAACCCAAAATTGCTCGTCGTAGAAAGCTGAAATTTGGCATGTAGGTTTCTTGGGGAGTGTAGGGGAGCACTAAGAAAGAATTTCTCGAAATTCTTATGGGAATGGGAAAAAAACGGGATATGCACGTATGAAGTGGCGGGCAAAAGCTGGTTTTCTGATAAATGTCGTTGCGTAGTTGAAATTTTGTTTCTCCGGGACTCGTCGAGTTTCATTGCCTCGATAATTTTCTGGTGGTCGCTACTGTTGATTTAGGATTTCTGGTGTTGCAGCATCTGACTGCCAGTATTGTTTTACAATAAGACCCGAAAAGAACAAAAATTCAAGTGCCCTTGCTGTTGGGCGAGTACTGGTTTGTTAAACCTCACTCCTCCAGCTTGACAATACGGGGACAGTCGGGGGGGGGACTGCGTTGGAGATTGTTTAAGCGCTCCAGCCCCCGCTGCAAGTGTGCGAGCGACCACGAGGTGGCTTTTGTTCAGTAGGAGTCTGACAGACTTCCGTCCACCTCAGGGCGGAGGAAAAGAAAGAAACACAATGTAATAAATAAAAGGAAACTTAATTTTAAAACAATTAGGTACAGAGACAAAGGAAATCCATGCAGGATTTCGACCCCTTTACGAAAAAAAAGTACTGGTCTGATGTGAGCGCCTTGCGCTATGGAGATATGAGGGGAAGTGGCTGTTTAGTTATTTTTGTCACACAGTGACGAGAACACGACCTGTCTTTATAAAATATTTTGGTCACATACATACAAACTTCCCGCACATATGTCACTTAACATCGTCCTTATTGCACCCTTCCTTAACGTATCAGAGTTTCATATTCGTTTGCCTTCTAATAACACAAATATGTTGACTCTCACTAATGGACCGAAGTTGGTTACTTACGGGAAGGGGTTGACCATAGATCAACGATACGCCTTGTTGGCGAATGCTCGGCTTTGTCGCAACCGTCCATACAAACCAAGCGAGACAGTGAGTGTCACCGTCTTCTCTTACAAATACACACTGTAATCTTTTACACTTAAGTCACATGATAAAAATCATAAAGACATTCATTTCGTAACCTTGTTAGTATTTTTTTGGGTATCCTTTATTCCTAGTGTTAGTGACTCCTTTTCTTTTACTAATAAATCTGGGATATAGATCCCATTCTTGGTATAGGCCCTCCCTAGCCTTTTCCAGCATTTTCTGCCCTTGCTCTGGTGTATATAATCCCTTCACAAATACGGCATTTTGGCGAATGCTCGAGACGGCTTTGTCAAAACCATCCGTACAAACCAAGCGAGACAGAGAGTGTCACTGTTTACTCTTGTGCTGATACTGCACTTGGCGTAGGTATTTGGCCAAATATTTGCGTCACTTGTGCAATATAAAATTAACCTTATATTTCAAATTTCATAAATTATGTTTTGTATTGAACAAGTGACGCGATGCGAATGAAACGACAAAAAAAACACACACGACAATGACTTCTTCTTCGGTGGTAGTGCCAGACTCATACAGACTAAAACCCATCGTATTTCCTACGAATGCCCTTTGCGTTGCAGAGCTGCAGTAACTATTTCGAACAATTTCGCAAGCTTGCTGTGGCAGCACTGTCCCTAGCGAGTCATGTCAATTATGCTGACATCACTTTGAGGCGCACGTGGAACACCACGCACCGTCTACCCGGGCGGCCGCGCCTAGTCCTAATGGTCAGGAATCGCCCCGCGACTCCCGACGCCAAGGGCGTCTCTTGTGACGGCAGAGGCGTGAGATACCCAGACCAATGGTGCGGTCAAAAGCTAGTATTATTAATATCGACGTCTCTAGTCACTGGCGTGCCGGCGCGCTACTATTCCTTACTCTCTATGTCTGTAGGGTTAATCGATCTATGTTTGCTCTAAGATAATGTCTGACCTGGCTTAGAACGTAATCTGTTATATTAGTTGGGTTGATTTTGAGTGTGTTTTGGCGGTGTTTCCTGATGTAATGTTGGTTATGCCCCCGGCTTCGCTTAAGTGCGTTGATGTTTAGTAAAACCTAGCCTTTCCAGCAAGTTTTGAGCTATGTATAAACACAAAGCTTTATCGTCATCAACATATCAGCTGAAAGACGTTCACTGCTGGACATAAGCCTCCCCTAAGTATTGCCACAACAACCGGTCCTGTGCGTCTTGAATACATCGTCTACCCGCGACTCAATGGATCGCCAAACTGAAGTGCCAGTAGGCAGGGCACATTGCTCGCAGAACAGATGGTCGATGGGGCCGAAAAGTTCTTGGCGACCGCGTACCGGAAGACGCAACGTTGGAAAGCCTCCCACATGGTGGACCAACGACCTTTGAGGCTTCCGACTACAAAATCTTGAATTAATGGCATTTAATTAACAACATAGAACTTAATTGGCTATTACTTACATAATACAACTCGAGAAGTATCAAAGTATGCTTTACTAAACCCATTTCCGAACCTTGTTTAAAGCAGTTTTCAGTTTCGAATATTGCGACTAATTTAATATTCCCTGTGAGGATTTCCCACGAAGGGAATAAGAGCCTGTAATTTTTGTACATATACAATACACGCATATTATATTCGTATATATTCGCTGAACAGTATAAACTGAAGTCGCTGCCTGCCTCTGTCTGTTTCTCCGCTTTCTTCCTCTAAATGTCGCAACGGATTATGATACGGGTTTCAAAAATGGAAAGAAAGACAGAACAGCAGGGTTTTTGTACATTACTTACGGGTTGCTATGGCAGACGCCAGATAAACTTGCAATATAGTACATTTATAGTTATAATCCCTGATATCCCTTTGTAAATACCCGAACAATAAATTTTGAAACAGTTTTCATTACTAGAGAACGTAAAGGATCACCATAGAAGTTGATTCAGGACAGTTTTATGTCTTTATTTCTGTTTTCGATATTAAGAGCGTCAATAAATGTATGTGGGTCAATGACCGTTACTGCTGGTTACTGCACATATTTTTGGCGCCTACCATAGCTATTAATAAGAGCTATAATTGCCTTCAATGACGTAAGCTTAATGAAATATTTTTGATAGTGCAATACATATCCCACTTTGTCCATTTTTAAGGGTTCCGAACAAAAAACGGAACCCTTATAGGATTCCTCGGGTGTCTGTCTGTCCGTCTGTCACAGCCAGTTTTCTCCGGATCCACTGGACTGATTCTATTGAAATTTGGTTCACATATGGACTTCTGTGACCCAAACACGGTAGTTTTAAGTAAATAATTATTTTTTTAGTATGGGGTCACTTTTGTGGGTCAAACTAGAAAATTAAAAAAAAGGTTTTTGAAGAATATCGTGTTACATATCAAAAGGGCTTACTATAAGGGTTTTAATTATATTTTTTTTCATAGTATTAAAATATATAGTTTTGAAGTTATTCAAGAAATTAGACGAAAAATTACCATTCCCCCCTTATTTCCGAAACCAATGAGTCTAAAATTGTGAAAAAAAAATGGAGATAGTAGTTCTTTACATATAGACTACAGGAAAACACAAAAATAAGATAAGGTAAGATATCTATAGTTCTAAAATAAACGTTAAAAAAATGAAATTCGTTCGGAACCTTTTGCACGCGAGTCTGACTCGTACTTGGCCAGGTTTTTTGATTACCTAGATGTTCTAGATGGTCTCATTAGTACTATGAAAACCAATGAGATTACCTCCATTGTTTTACCAAAAAAGGTATTTGCTTATAGAGTCGGACTGAATGAAACAAAAGATTTGGAATCAAATCACATTACTATTATCTGATTTGATTCCAAATATTTGGTTTCAGTTAGTAAATAAATAGCGGGCATTATCTTCATTTCTATTTTTTTCAGAGGTTTTAATATATAGTTATTTTATCTACACTAATATTATAAAGAGAAAAGATTTTTTTGTTTGTTTGTTTGAAATGAATAGGCTCCGAAACTACTGGACCAATTTGAAAAATTCTTTCAACAATGGATAGCTACATTATCAGGGAGTAACATAGGCTGTATTTTATCCCCGTACTCCCACGGGAACGGGTACTACGCGGGTGAAATCGCGTGACGTCCACTAGTTTTATTATATTTGGAAAACTAGTTTGTGGGTGAAAAATCAATGTATTTGCTTTGAATAGACATTAGGAATGACTTACAATGACCCATCACCACCATCTGCTTAGTCTTTTCCCAACTATATTAACTATACTTCCAGTCAAACCGGATTCAGCTGAATACCAGTATAATATGTGGAGCGGCTGCCTACCAGACCTCCACAACCCATTAACTGGGTAACACGGTACATCTTGGCAAGACTGGAGTCAGATTTACTGGCTTCTGTCAATCTTTAACGACTGCCAAAGATCTACAAATGACAGCCAGGCCCAACGGCTTAACGTGATTTCCAAGATATGGAGAAAACTCGGTATATTAAGGTGGTCATCCATCCACGGACCAACCTTGGTAAGCATTGCTTAACCTTGGAGATCGACCCTTACGGCTGTAATTGTTAAGCCTCCAATAATGGCTTATAATGACCCATACATCTATACTATTATTATAAAGAGGTAAAGTTTGTGAGTTTGTAGGGGGTAATCTCTGGAACTACTGAATCGATTAAGAAAAATCTTTTACCAATAGAAAGCCACGTTATTTGTTAGTGTCATCGGCTATATTTATTTATTTAAACTTTATGTACAGTAGTGGTACATGGGCAGACTTAATGCAACAAGGCATTCTCTACCAGTCAAACTGCGGACTTTGTTCGAAAGAGTCACCGTGGCCCTGGAACGTAAAGGGCACTAGGAGGAACACGGATGGGTTTTAGTCAGTAAGAGTCTGACACTCTCTTCCGCTTGGCCCAGAGCGGGAGGAGTCATTTGATGATTTCCCATCCTTAAAAAAAATGCTATTATATGTCAACCCGAAAAAACCGCCCAACGAAATGGGTAGGGTTCAGCCATTGATATATAAAAAACCCAAGATACAGACTCAGCATCTCAAAAACGTCCGCAAAAAATACGCGCAATATGTATAGTTAAGCGCAAGTTTGAAACAGTCTCGCATCGCTCGCCATACTGCACTGCTTTGTAAAAACAACTATAAGCGATCCGTGTAAGGTTGAATTTGCAAAAAAAAATTGCGCATCACTCGCCATACTGCACTGCTTTGTAAAAACAACTTTAAGCGATCCGTGTAAGGTTGAATTTGCAAAAAAAATTGCGCATCACTCGCCATACTGCACTGCTTTGTAAAAACAACTTTAAGCGATCCGTGTAAGGTTGAATTTGCAAAAAAAATTGTTTATAGTATAACTACACACAACTCACACATGACACTTGTCAGTTTTTGACGACAGTTTCGAGTGTTGCATTTGTTCGAGACTGTGCATCTTCAGTTTTTATATATCAATGTTGTACTAAGACCCTTTCATACTGCATAGCTCAATTAAATGAAATTACAAAAATCTTTGTAACGAAGCCATTTTAAGTACTTCTTCCTATGTTTGATTTGATTTCTTAAAGCTATAGCAATGTAGTACAATTAAAACGAAAAATCTATCGAATACTATTTGAATTTCATTTGTTTTTCGTTGCCAATTTGAATAAAGAGGCATGCATATCAGATGATTAACGTCAATGTATTAATTTTGTATGAATATTAGCAATAAATAAAAAATAAGAATTGATTAATGTGTCCATAAAGAAAAATGCTGATTTTCATGTTCTGAACATTCGGTTGAAGTTTATGTATATCGTCCGGAACACGGTGTATATAATAAAAATGAATCCCTATTACCCTTGGTCATCGCAACATTCGCATCACGCGTGAACGGCTGGACCGATTTCGCAAATTCTTTTTTTGTTGTGTTTGTTATTCTCAACTTAAAGAATTAGGAAAGTTGCGGGGTAGGTAGGTGGTATAGCCAGTTGACGGGAGCAAAACCGCGGGGGACAGCTAGTCGATTTATAAAACAAAAACTAAAAATGGAAGATGTGTGAGTGCAGTTAATGCCGTATCTATTCGCTACGCATGAGAGATTATTTTGTTCGGAACATTTAAGAACCGCTATTCACTTATCGGCAGCGTGTGCGTTTTGAGTAGTTACCTACCTCCGTCGCTAGTGAACTACTTTTGTTTCTCACGCTTTCGAGTTAATGAATATTTTTTTTAATTATTTGAAAACATAAATGTTATAATTTGTCAGTTTTACGTTGTTTCGATAGTACTACAGATGGCTAATCGTTTTGCCGCGGGAAAACAACCATTAAAATTTCACGGTGTATATATAATAAAACAATTCTTACTATCCTTACTAATATTATAAATGCGAAAGTAACTCTGCCTATCTGCCTGTCTGTCTGTCTGTCGCGCTTTCACGCCAAAACTACTGAACCGATTTAAATGAAATTTTGTACACTACATAGTCTAGATAGAGCCTGAGAAAGGACATAGGCTACTTTTTATCCCGGGAGTATGTTCCCTAGGGACCACGTGGGTAAAGCTGCTGGCAGAAGATATTATCTAGTAATGAAAATCGGTTCATAAACAATAAACTAACGGCTGTACATACACAAACAAATACATGCAGACGAATACAGAACCCTGGCCTTTTTTGAAGTAGGTATCACATGTTTATTTTACTAGAAACATATATTTTATATTTAAATACCAATCTAATTATAAACACTTAAAATAAAAACCCCTAAATAAAATATGGCGTCAAAAAATTCGTCAGCATCGCTGTCAAGTGCTTCCAAAAGACCGACGGCATTGCCACGTTGTATGGCAATGCTTATCCTCTGTCCGAGGTAAAAGCCAGCCCTTAGGTCATGCGAAAGCTTTTTGAAGTCTGTTAAAAGCCAACATTTTCCCTCTCCTAGTAATATATTTAAATTTTATAAACGTATTCAATTCAAGTTAAAACTTATTCATTCTCATCAACTTTGGACAAATTGTAGCGTCAGAAAATAGGCAACCTAAACTATCTAGGCTTTTCTCAATGCCTAAGGTGTCCCTTTTGTCTTGTAGAGGTCGAGCAGAAAGATAAACACAGTTTAGAAGTATCTCAATATTGTTCGTGAGATTTCTTAAATAAATATTTGCAGTAGGGGCTGAATAAATTAAGATGTCACGTTTCCTAACGTAAGCGTGTTTTAAATAGAAAATATTTGTATAATACATAAATTTATGATGAAAATTGATTTATTTATATAAATGGACATTAAGATAATAATTTCTTGCCGACTATGTTGTTAACTTGTTTGCTGGTGGTTTTTAATACACCTGAAATAGCAAAAACTAACTCAGCTGTTGATCTATTAATATTTTTGTCCACATATGTATCAAAAACCTTATTTTTCTAGTCGCAAGCGACACTGCCCAGCAATTGTAATTCACCATCATCATCTTTTCAGCCGAACGACGTCCACTGCTGGACATAGGCCTCCCCCAAGTATCGCTACAACAACCGGTCCTGTGCGTCTCACATCATCAAAATACTACACTGTGGTTGGTGTACAACAAATATTATGTTTAAATATAAATTACTAGTTGACGCGTGTCCACTTCGTTGGGCGGTATTTTTCGGTTTGATATACAAGTAACGTGACTTTCTATTGGTAAAAGAATTTTCAAAATCGGTTAAGTAAATCCAGAGATTACCCCAACAACCTCACAAACTCACATATTTTGCCTCTTTATAATATTAGTATAAGTAAGTTTATTATTTTAAAGATTACCACTTAAAATAAACTACATATCTGTGCTAAAATAATAAAATTGTGAGTCTTTACATTACGATTTTTTTTTGGAATAAAATGTGTAATGTGCCTATCCATTCCTGGTAAGCAGGTGACGTTATGCTGTGTTAATTATTTATCCTTTGAAGAAAAACTCAATTCGATAAAAAAAGACACGTAAGCGCTACAAAAGTAGAACTAAAACGCACCTCAAATCGAATACGCAATTGACCTCATACTTTAGGCTCAGTAAAGATTTACAAACTCAATAAAAGGCTGGATTCACGCAAACTGCCTGCGTCGATTGACCAGTAAAATACTGAGATGAACTCATACATCTTGCCTGGTCGGCCTGATGTGAATATTACGCACAGAGCAACGATATGGAGAATGGATAGAGCAATACCCTCAGAGAAGCCGCGACCAATTCATCGTTTCTTGAACCGACGAAAAAAGTCGACGCGTGTTTTAGGGTTCCCAACTAAAAATGGAATCTTTATAGGATCACTCGGGTGTCCGTCCGTCTGTCACAGCCAGTCTTCTCCGGATCTACAGGACTGATTCTGTTAAAATTTGGTACACATATCCATGTTTGGGGTCACATAAGTCCAACAGCGTTACGTAAATAAATAAATTTTGAGTATGAGGGAATTTACATACTGAATTGTGCGACATATCAAATGAAAGGTCTTACTGTGAGGGTTTTAATTATATTTTTTTTATTATTTTAAAATAAACAGTTTTGAAGTTATTCAAGAAATTAGGCCAAAATTTACCATTCCCTCCTTATCTCCGAAACTACTGAGCTTAAAATGTTGAAAAAAATATGCAAATAATAGTTCTTTACCTCCTGTAATAAGTCTATAGTATTAAAATAACATGTAAAAAAAATTCAATTCGTTCGGAACCCTTTGCACGCAAGTCAGACTCGCTCTTGGCCTGTTTTTCTGCTCAGTGTAAAAATGGGGATGCTTCATTGTTTAGCCACTGTTTTTTTTTTTACTTAATTTCGGAAGTCGGTGTTTTTGGTTTTGTTTCTTTGTTTTTTAACACCGACTTCCGAAATTAAGGTTATTTTATTCTTTGTAGTGTTTTGTTTGGAAGTCGGTTACATTTTTTTGTAAAAAGTTTTTTTTATTTTTCACTTTTGAGTGGTAATGCTTGGTCAACGTCTCCGTCAACGCAGAAATTGAAACAAACAAAAATGCTCATAAAATAAAAACTCCTGAACCAAACTGAATAAAATTTTTACGGAACCAAATGGCAAGTATACTGCACCGAACTAAAAAAAATCACAGAAATAGGATCAGAAACCATAAAAAAAGAAAAAACAAATACCCGCAGAACCTCCAGATACAGAACAAGGTACAGGTTTTCAGAACCTCCTCCTTTTTTGGAAGTCGGTTAAAAATGGGGATGCTTGATAGCTTTGTTGATTAGCTACTGGTTTCTTTTTTAGGGTTCCATACCCAAAGTGTTACCAATGGAACCCTATTACTAAGCCTCCGCTGTCCGTCCGTCCGTCCGTCCGTCTGTCTGTCAGCGGGCTGTATCTCAAGAACCGTAATAGGTAGAAAGTTGAAATTTTCTCAGATTGTGTAATATGTGTATTGTCGCTATAACAACAAATAATAAAAGTTAAGGTTTATGGTATGGAACCCTTTGTGTGCGAGTTCGACTTGCACTTAAAGAAAGAAAGAAAAATTGTTTATTCTGTCCAAATAGACGCAAATTCATTAGTCCGTTAAACTTGGCCGGTTTTTTTATTTTGCCACAAAAATTAAACAATAGCAAAAAGTTAAATCAACCTATAAAGAAAGAATATTTTCTGTGCGTATTCACTTTGGACCTGGATAGAGAAGGCTCTGTTCATTCTCTACGTCTATGGTGCAGAGTCATCAAAAATTCCAGAGATTGGTAGCCATAGGTGGGTTGAATATTTTGTAAGATCGTGTTTTGTTTCTGAGGGGCCATTGTTTCTGTTCCATAAAGAAAAGGGTATTTGAGTGCCAATTCTATCAATTTTCAAAGGACGTTCGCATTCGCATTTCGGTTTACAATATGTTAGGTTTAAAGACGAAAAGATTAATATTCATATTCATTTATTTGCGTTCTACAAGGTACAAAAGATGTCAAAAAATAGGCTAACAGCCATTGATATAAAAACACCCAAGATGTATAGTCTCGAACAAATGCAACACTCGACATTGACACACTAAACATTTTTTTTTTGCAAATTCAACCTTACACTGATCGCATAAAGTTGTTTTTACAAAGCAGTGCAGTATGGCGAACGATGCGCATTTTTTTTTTGCAAATTCAACCTTACACGGATCGCTTAAAGTTGTTTTTACAAAGCAGAGTTGGTTGAGGTTGTTTGAAACTTGCGCACAATTATACATTATGCGCTTGTTTTTTGCGGACGTCTTTGAGATGCTGAGTGTGTATCTTGGGTTTTTTATATATCAATGCTGACAGCTAAGAACCGTAGTAGACCCTGTTAGGGCACAGCAAAAGGTATTGTTATGTCATAACTACATATTATTATCATCACCTTATAAAATCTAATTCGTAGAAACTAATGTTTAAAAACTAGTTATACATAATTTTATTTGGTTAAATGCTAATAACAATAACATAAATCATACTATATTGGGTCAGATATTTTCATAAAATACATAATTTACTATTTTTACGTGTGAGAAAGTTGTATTTAGGTACCCAAACTATTAAAATATTTATTTAATAAGAGATCACTTAAGAATACAAATAAATTATTAACAACAAGATCATTATTACGTGTTCAAAATTGTTGAACCAGAGGCTTTTGGCGTAGTGACATTCTATGTATGAGCTATAACTGCTCTCTATGTCTGAATACGTGGATATTCTGTAGCAGTAAATGGAAAGGAATGCTCTGTGCAAGGTCACAAAAAAACTGGCCAAGTGTGGGTCGGATTCGCACATGAAGGGTTCCGTACCATAAACCTTAATTTTTATTATTTGTTATATGGCAACAATCTTTCTTTCTTATCGTGTGGGCAGTAAGGTCTAACGACCCCATACACCCTAGTGTCAGATTTTCTAAACCGCCTCAAGGGCCTCTGACATGGTTTATTTGCCGACCGCCATGTGGCGGCCGGGACCACCGGTTTATACGTGCCTTCCGAAGCACGGAATCATCTTTTTATCAGACAATCAGGTGATTCAAGCCTGCAATGTCCTAGCCAAACTGGAAATCAACTTTACAAAGTATGCTTCCCGTGGGAATCGAACCCACGACCACCGGGTCACAAGGCAAACGCGTAAACCACTCGACCACGGAGGCATAGCAAAAATAGAAAAACACAATCCGTGAAAATGTCAACTGTCTACCTATTACGGTAGACAGCCCGCTGACAGACAAACGGACGGACGGACAGCGGAGGCTTAGTAATAGGGTTCCGTTGGACACTCTTCGGGTACGTAACCCTAATAACGTTGTTAGCCATGGTTCTCTAGCCTTTTCCCAAATTTGTTGAGGTCGACTTTCTGTTTTACCGTATGTAGCAGAATACCCAATACCATATGGCTCCACTGCCTATTTGACCTCCAAAACCCAGAAACTGGGTTACACTAGACCCTTTAAAAAGACTGGTGTCAGATTTCCTTGCTTCTAACTACCCATAACGACTGTCAAAGACCTATAAATCTATATACTAGTATATAAAGCTGAAGAGTTTGTTTGTTTTTTTGTTATTTGTGATGGGTTTGCTCTTGACTCTAGTCTAGGTCAGAGATGACAGAGACAAAGTCTACGATGGAGCGAGCTTACCCAGAAGGAGCCTGTGCACTCTAACTTTGAAGAGATTAGGGTTGTAAGCGTTAGGAAACACAGACACATGCAGAGAGTTCCACTCCTTTGCAGGGCGCATTATAAAAGACGTTTGGAAACGCTTAGTGCAAATTGGTGGAATAGTAAAAAGGTAGGGATGGTAAGATGCAGTGTGTCTGGATGTCCGATGGTAGAAGGGGGCCGGTGGGAAGAGGTCGTGGAGTTCTTGGGCACACTCACCGAAGTACAATCTGTAGAAGACCGACGGTTTGTGTACTTGAACGCGCTAATCTCAGGAACTACTGATCCGATTTGAAAAATTCATTCAGTGTTAGATAGCCTATTTATCGAGGAAGGCTATAGGCTATCATGTCATCACGCTAGGACCAATAGGAGCGGAGCAGATGAAGTTGCGCGGGTCAACTAGTCATCAATATAAAAAATCTTCCGTTACTGAGTGACTGACAGACAACGCACACCTGAAACTACTGGTCATAGAGAGCTGACATTTGATACTTCCTTGGCGAGTGTAGGGGAGCACTAACAGAAGATTTACCGAAATTCCTACGGAAACGGGAAAAAGCGGGATATGCGCTTACGAAGTTGTGGACAAAAGCTAGTAAATTATAAACGGAACCAAGAGCTTAACGTGCAGACACAGAGGGATTTCGGTAGATACGTTAAGATTTTTTCTACACATGTGCTATTTTCCCGAAAAAATAAGAATTAGGTACTGTTGTTTTTGTGTAAATAAATACTGATTTCTAAAACAAACTTTTTCAGCTCAAGCAAGTGTTTAACGATTACCGTTCACATTCTTTTCCATTTGACCGCCAAAGATCTTATCTTGAACATTTATGTTATTCTCCTCTAATGCCTTGATTCATTGCTTAGGTTCCACTAAAGTAGAGTTTAAGTCAGTTGAGGACTTTTGTCGGGCTGAAGAAGGTCACATTACGTATTTGGAAGACTTGCTAGTGAGCTTCTATTTGGAAATGGTGTCAATAAGCTTCGCTTGGAAAGTTGTGGGTAAAATCTAGCATTGAAATAAATATTAAAAACCGGTCAAGTGCGAGTTGGACTCGCGCATGAAGAGTTCCGTACCATCGTATTTTTATTATTTGTTGTTATAGCGACAAACAAATACAATCCCTGTGAAAATTGGAACTGTCTGCCTGTTACGGTTACAGACGGACGGACGGACGGACAGCGGAGGCTTAGTAATAGGGTTCCGTTGGTTACCTTTCGGATACGGAACCCTAAATGGAGTAACTGTACTCATCATTATGAACCAATTTAACTATGGGATAAACACTGAAATCGCCAAAAACAATCGGTCGCTCCTGCTCCATACATTTCGGACTGAACAGATGATATTGTTTTTCACAATTTATAATGACGATGAGTACAATGACCCCTATGTAGGTATTGCGTTTATTCTGTTACAGGTTGTACAATGGTCAAGTCCCATATAAAATTTACCTTATCCTGACAGAAATTAAACAAATCTTAGATTCTTTGCCGTTTGAAGTGTGCGAAAATTGTATTATTCATGATCGACTATAGTGCTTATGACCAATGGACCAACGACTAATTTGTTACACTATGGTTGACCAAAATTACAACAACTTCTTGTGAGGTTTTCGGAAAAATTCACGACACTAGTTGGCGCCACTTAGGCGAGAGGACGTAACTTGCCATTAACGTCAATTTAATAATGTCGGAAAACATAAGCATTTTGACAGGTGCCAGGACCTAGGGAACATATTCCCGGGATAAAAAGTAACCTATGTCCTTTCTCAGGCTCTAGACTATCTGTGTAACAAAATTCATTTAAATCTGTTCAGTAGCGACAGACAGACAGACAGACGTTACTTTCGTATTTATAATATTAGTAAGGATTATACCTACATGTTATTCATTAGCGACTAATCGTAAGTCCGTAGGCCGAGTGGAATACGCCCGCAACTAAGCTCGAAACTACGGACTTCGGGCTTAGTAAGTAGCCCCCCAGGCCGCCGTGCCTCTTTCGAACAAATTTCGTAACCCTGGCAGATGCCAGGGAGGAGCCTGGACCTAATGCTTCAGTTCTGTCACCTCAGGGGAAATTCTCATGTTTTTTAAGGAGCGTTCGCATCCGCTTGTACACTGCCAAAGAGATCAATTTCCCATCATATTGACAAGCTTTTTATTGTCATTTAAGAAAATTAAAGTAGAATAAACCTTTAAGGAAACATTTGGTACAGCTGAATACTGCATTTTGTAACCGTTTACCACGTCGTTTAGTTACCGACATTTCTTTAGAAAATAAATCGCAGACATTTACTTTGTTTTCCTTCGCAAAGTTTACACGTGAGGTAGAATTTTTGAATACGATGGGAAAAGGTAGGGTAAATAAATGCGTTCGAATTTGTGTTCACAATTTTGCCCAAATGACGGGTACGGGTTCCTAAATTCGTATGGGATTTTGCTTGCGTTGCTTAGAATTTTAGGAAAACCTTCGACAGTTTTTATGTATAAGTAGTGGTGAAGATAAATATTCGAGTTAGAGATTTTTTTGGGGTAATAGTTTAACATCTAGGTTTTCGGCTCATTTCTATGTGCAACAGCCGCACAGGTCAATATTTTAAGTTTAGAGTTCCTATTATATAAAATTCTTCCATTACTGGTGACTAACTGAGTGACTGAGTGCCTGACAGAAAACACAGCCGAAATTCAGTAGTTTTCTGTTAGGTTAATGCCAAATTTCAGCTTTCTACAACCAGTGTTGTAGAATGCTGTAATTTGGCATGTAGGTTTCTTGGAGGATTTCCCGAAATTCCTACGGGAACGGAAAAAAAGCGAGATATGGGTGTATGAAGTCGCGGGCAAAAGCATTACATAAAGAGACATCTATGCCTACACCGCCTGTTATTTGTAGATCTTTGGCAGTAGTTAGTATTTATGGGGCTACTTACTTGCTACGGGGCCAGGTGCCCCGTGGCGGTTCGTGCCGTCTGGGCTGACAGGGCCACCATAGGGGCGGTACGCCGTAAATCGTTGCAAAGCCAGCGTCTGGCTTTGATATTCTTATGCAAGGCGTATAGGACGGTTAGTACTGAAGCCTTACTGGTGCTGGCGGTTGTTCTCCCAGTCGATCTAGAGATGCAGCGGCGTGCTGCAATGTACAACTACGCTAGAAAGATCACGGACCCAGAGTTTTTACCGCAACGCAACCGTGCCAAGATCTCTAGATTACTAAAACCCTGACGTCTGGGAGGAACTTTTATCCAAATGGCAATGTAGGTGGGAAAATTCCATCAAAGGCCGTCACCTCCACCAGTTTTTTCCATCCGTTCGTGAGCGGCTGGATAGGACATGGCTGGAGGTGGATCATTGTGTTGTCCAATTTCTCACAGGTCATGGCCACTTTAAGAGTAAATTATTTTCCTTTAGGCTTGTGGCCTCGCCTTCATGTCAATGTTCTACAGCTGACCATGAATACGAACAATCCGCACACCACATCTTATGGGAGTGTATTCTTTGGTAAACTAAACGCAATATTATGTTAGATAGTATTCAGGGTACATCTGGAGTAGTTTACTACACGGACCTTGTAGAAACCAGAACAAATTTCCGCACGTTCAAGCGATTTTGCCATACCTATTACTGGAATCAAAAATAGCTCACAATTTAGGACCCATTAGTTTTCAGTGTTAATATATATTCCGTGGTGCTCGACAACTGGGCTTAACCAAGTTGTATATGTCTTTTGGTGCCTATTGGCCTAGCTCTATTTTGTCTACTGCTTGATAAGTCTAGTGGAATATATATATATATTTTCCTACTCCTCCGCTGTACTTTTCTGATTAAATTCGTTGCAGGATCCAAGACGGTTGAATCGTTTCTCCGGGACTCGTCGGGCTTCATTGGCTCGGCGTTTTTCTGGTGGTCGCCACTGTTGATTCTGGCTTTCAGGAGTTGCAGTGGTAGGGAATGTATAACGGGCTTGTCCCAATAAAAAAAAGTACTTAGAGTAGAGTAGGGACTTCGACTCCTATTCGGTTCGTGGTTTGGTTTCACAGTAATTAATAATAGTCAGAAGTTCGAAATTCAGACAAGCGGTTTTGCCATGGGGTATTGTTACTCAGTTACTGGGTTTTGAAGGTCAGATACGCAGTCACTACATGTAAAGTACTTTTAAGATTGGCGCCGATCCTAATAGAGTTTGGAAAAGGATTTCTTCTCTTCTTCTTCGTCGTTCCCTCACTGCTGTGGATCGCGACTACATACGATGCATCTTCAAGTCTTGCGGTATTCTGTTGTGTGGACCGCTCTGTACATGCTGCCTCCAACTGCCTTCTTTATGGCGTCGGACAATCTTGCCGATGTTCTGCCGGTGTGTGAAAAGGATTTAGATCTTTTCAAAATCTAGATCCAGTTTTGGTTGGTGATTGGACGTTTGACTTCTATGGACAGAAACGTTCAATTCCGTTGGATTTTAGAGTTTTAACGAGTTTTGGACTGTTCCATGTCGAATTCTAGATGGTCACGAATGTTTAGTCCCACACATAGATGGGAACAGTTTACAACTACGTATTACCTACATTTACGTAAACTATTTGGTACTAAGGTACTAGTATAGCTATTTTGTAGGTCAAGTTATTAGACACAAATTGTTTCAGTCATTAGTGTCCCTTCATATTTCATGACCAAGTATTCAAATTCTCTAGTGAATGTAGTAAGTATTTGGTTAAGTCTAGATGCTTCTATTATTATCTTAATTATTTCTGTTTAAAATCTAACTGTATACCTACACTTAAAAGCAATAAATATGGCGTCGCTGTCGACTGGAAGTGAGCCCAGAAGACGGCATTGCCACGTTGTATGGCAATGCTTATCGTCTGTCCGAGGTCAAATCCAGCCCTCGGGTTATTTAGCTGTCGTGCATTGTTATTCAATCCGAACGTGCATGCAAAACTTCATTTCGGATGAAGATAACTGTTTTAAAATTCAATTGCAATATGCGACCCATACCTACATACTAATCGTTGCCTACTAGTATCATGGGTGCGTTTCTAAACGTACGATTTCATATACACAAACAGCCACACCCGGAACAATTGTCTGTAGGCCATATAAATATTTGTTCCGTGCGGAAATTGAACCCGCGACAGGCAGTGCTGCAGTCAATCGCTTAACTATTGCGCCAAACGTGTCATCAAAAACAAATTGAATATAAGCTTGTAATAAAATATCTATATTATACAACAAAGCCGGGTTAGTTTTACCATTTATAACTCGAGAATGACTGGAACGATTTTGAATATCTTTGGTTTGTTGGATTTGTCTTTGCCCTGAATAGCAAAATTATTATTAAAACAGTGGGAAAATTAGAGAAAAAAAAATATGTACACGAATCATTATCTCATACATGAATTCGTCATTTCTGCAACATGACAAAAACAAAACACGGCAAAAATTCTGAGGCGGTACAAAGTTCTCCGCGACCACTAGTTTTATTATAATAAAATATTTTGAATTTGAATTCACACCCTTAATCAATATTCAGTTTTCAAATTATTTTGTGTTTTGGTTTGGTCGCAATGTTCCCAAAACAATAGAGGACACATGTTTTTAGATCGCAGTTTTAAAGTTTATTCAAACATAAAATATTGATACAAAATTTTAACAAAGTTCCGAGATTTCGATTGAAACATTTTAAACTGTATTTAGAACTTTAAATACTTATTTTTCGAAGTCTAAACTGCTGAGCTGAATATATTGCTGTTGGTAACTTTGATTTATTATTGCTTTTACAATATTTATTTAGACATGACTTTAATTTATAGTTGTTAGCCTAGAGCGCTCGACTGTTTCGGTTAGTTAGTTAAAAACTCAATTTTCACCCGTATTGACATACTAAATTAATTTTGGTCTAAAACACATGCTTTTAATATCCCACCCTCGACGATTTACTAAAAAATCTGCCAAGTACGAATCGGACTCGAACACGAAGGGTTCCGGACCAAACACTAAAAAAAAGAAACAAGTTTTTTGTACTTCATGTTATGGGAACCGGTATCACACAATAGAAATACACACTGTGAGAAACTCTTTACTACTGTGTACCTATTACTGTTCATGAGATACAGCCGGCTGACAGTCAGACGAAGGAGCCCTAGCTAGCTAGACAAAATGGCTTCTATCAGCAATGTAACGATTGTCCAATGACGGACGGAGCCACTGGACATTTCAGATAATTTGTCTTCTCTACTTGAGCAGAGACTAGTACCTGCTAAGGCAAAAAAACGGCCAAGTGTGAGTCAGACTCTCACACAAATGGTTCCGTACTATAAACCAAAAAACATGTTCCTTGTGGGAGTCCCCTTTAATTTTCAATTTAATTTTCATTATTTATTGATTAAGCGGCATGGAATTGCACACTTTGTGAAAATTTCAACTGTCTACCTATTACGCTTCTTGAGATACAGCCCGCTGACAGATAGACGTACGGACGTACGTAGGTTACCCTTCAGGTACCAAACCAAAAAAGTTGATTCTAGCCAGGAAACACGCTCCAAAAACATTTTCATGCATGAAAATATTCCGATTTGCACCTTACTCTGTCAAAACACAGATACAAATCACCTTGTTTACGTCCAAAACTTTTGAATAACCATTGAAAATACATTATGACGCTATTCCGCCTGCCAAAGAGTAAGTTGTAAATAAAAACATACAGGTACACTAAAATGTGGAACGAAATTGCACATTTGTGGTTTTATAGCAACGAAAACTTATTATGGAAACATGGAATAATTTTAAAATGTGTTCCACACGGATATAATCCGATGTCCAATCCAAGGTGACCGTGGTTTCCATCCGCTAATTTTGTATGAATTTGGATTGCATCTGCCGTCTACACGGATGTAATCTGTGTGTTCAATCCAATCCAATCCAAGGTCACCTTGGATTGGATTGGATTGAACGCTGGATTACACCCGTGTAGAACACGTTTAAGCGGAGCAAAAGGGAAACTGTGTACATTCCGTAATATTTCACCGTGATAACTTAGGTGAGGTGAGCTGGAAGTTACAGTAGTGCTATTTTGTAAAACTCTCACCACAAAAGATTAAGTGAAGTGAATATGAAGTGAGCTGTCAATCTGCACATACAAGACAGAATGAAAGTTCACTTCATGCTCAATCTAGCAGTACTATTCTGTAAACATCTCACCAAGTAAGCTTAAGTGAAGTGAATATGAAGTGAGCTGTCAATCTGTACATACAAGACAGAATGACAGTTCACTTCACTCTCAATCTAGCCGTGCAATTCTGTAAATAGCTCACAGTGTAAGCTTAGGTGAAGCAAATATGAAGTAAGCTGTCAATCCGTACAAACATGATGGCATGACAGTTCGCTTCGTGCTCACTCCGCCTAAGTTGACACGATGAGGTGTTTAAAGTAGTGCTATTCTGTAAATATCTTACCGTATCTACCGCATAGACCGGCAGAATCTCACTGCTGTTTCTTATACAGGGTGTATTCACAAGGCGTACTCATATTATAGAAACAGGCCAAGTGCGAGTCGGACTCGCTTGCAAAGGGTTCCGAACGATTTTAATTTTTTTAACATGTTATTTTAACACTGTAGACTTCTTATAGGTTTTCTTGTAATCTATAGGTAAAGATCTATTATCTCTATTTTTTAAAAATTTTAGGATCAGTAGTTTCGGAGATAAGGGGTTAATGGTAATTTTTCGAAATTAAATTAAAACCCCCATAGTAAGCAAATTCATTTGATTTGTCACACAATATTGTTCAAAAATACGTTCATTATAAAATTTTCTAGTTTGAACCCCAAGAGTAACCCCCATACTTACAATTTAATCATTTACGTAACGCGTACGTGTTTGGGTCACATAATGGTCATATGTGTACCAAATTTCAACAGAATCGGGTCAGTGGATCCGGAGAAAACTAGCTGTGACAGACGGACAGACAGACACCCGAGTGATCCTATACTTCTGCAAATAAAGACTACTTCTAAAAATAAAGACGACTTCTGCAAATAAAGATTTTTCTTAAAAGGATATGTTAAAAGTTATTTACAAAAAAAAAAACTTTGAAAGTAAAGAAAAATGTTTATTTGGGTCTCGCACAAGACAGACAAAATTGCATTAAAACTTTTGACACAAATATCTTACTGCCTTCTTCATAATTCTGTAATGTTCACTTAAAACCTCACTCAAGTAATAACACAAAATCTTAACACAAACGATTTATACAAGCAATCTAATCCACTGACTGAATGTACCATATTATTCCAGATCTTCACCATGCACATTGCACGTGCTATATCATTTGGATTGAATCCACACCAAATAAATTCTGGAATTAAGAGAGTTGGACACGAAAGTACGAGGGGTTTTTGGTGAACCAACAATCTCATAGAAAAATATTTTAAGAGAACCAGGGTGATAATAATCCAAATAAGCAATAAATTGTAAAAAGTAAGGTATTTCATTGCGGACCAGATTATTTAACAAACCTGGGTACGATATTAATGGATCAGATACTATTGTCACACACAAAGAACATTCATATGGTAACTGTACAAAAGCTTATGCTTGGAGAACTAACTGATAAGTCTACGCACGGGAAGTTTGCAAGTATGAGAAACACATTACATAAAAGCGTCCTTACCCACGTGCAATCGACAACGACGCAATGCTCGTAACTTTTTTTTTTTAAACCAGTTTCCGATCCATCTCTCTAAATCCAAGAGCCGCCATCTCCCCGGTGCATCGACATTTCTCAACGGATACCAACTTATCCGAGACTTAAGGAACTAGATAGCAGAGAGATAGCCACGTTTGTACCATCTCCTCGCTCTTTGATACACTGCACCGTCCAATTAATATAGATCCCGCTTCGATTTGTCAACAGTTTATGTGCAGTCGGTAAATAGATTTATTTATATGTGTTGGCAGTTTGAGTATCGTTGGTCGGGTGAGGTTGGTAGTTTGTTTCAGGATTTTACTGAAGATAGAAAGAAATTGTTTTCTGTTTTCTTTGAGAATCATGAATTTTAGTCAAATATTTTGAACTACTATTCTGCAGAGGTAAACTTGTATATTTGATTCTAGAAGATAATCTTTGTAATAACATATTGTTCGTTGACTTCCAAGCAATGTTTATCAGCCTGCCGGAGTCTGTTAAGTGTTTCCTGATAGCTAAAACCTGGTGGTCTTTAGTCAAGATTGAATAGGTCACTACTAGGCAAGCATGCATTGCGTTTCGAGAGGTGAGATTGTGGACAAACGCAAGCCTATAAAAAATGTACTAAAATCTCCAGTTTCACAGAATTTAACAAAAGGCATTTCTTAAATTCTAAAACAGACAAGTTTTATTTCAGCCATTATAACAATATATCAAAACTGATCTACATTTTCCACTAAAAAAACCATTTCAAATAACTCCCTTGTCGATATAATTTTCTTTCAAAAAATTTTTTCAGAGAACTTTAAACATTTGCAAACCTTTTCAGAGTGCAATCATACATCAAGTTTAGTATCGCGTCTCGAAGGACCAACATCTGAAATTCTGAATCATTTGAAATGCACTGTGTTCACGTCGGATTATGTTTAACTAGATTAGAGCTTGCCTAACTTTAGAGAGCAATGGAGATAATTTAATTCGTTACTGACATTATGTGGTATTATTTTGAATAACACAATAACTCCAATTGGATTTAGAACTTTAGAGCTTAAAGAACTTTTGGGATTACTGATGATCATTTGCTTTTACTAAACTAAGAAAAAACTAGCTAAACGTTTAGTTGACACTTCGCGTGACCCAAGGGCTGGCTTTTACCTCGGACAGAGGATAAGAATTGCCATACAACGTGGCAATGCCGCAAGTCTTTTGGGCTCACTTCCAGTCGACAGCGACTTTTTTCATAGTTTAGTAAAAGAAAATGATCATAAAAGCATCAAATTAGGTAAATTAATTAGAAAAGATACAGGTTTTATATTAATAAGATATTTATAATTTTACTAAATAAAAAATCTCTGGAAGAAGTCCATCTCTGATTGGCCTAAAATAGCGGCAAAATGGGTGGCAATGGCTGAAATGGTTTTCTATCAAGATTAGAGATCCCTGAGACGCCGTTGTATACTCTCACTTTACTCCTTTAACCAAGCGTTAGAATAACTGAAAACCATTGTACAGCTAGCGTACAGTTTTCAACTGATTGGTTATGTAGTATTGAACAGAAAAGAGAGGGCCAAGGGAATTTAGTAAGAATTATTGCTGGATAACAAATTAACGCCATTTTAACGTAAACAAGCCGATAACATATGAAAAAATAACTGATTTCTGTTAAATTTTCATGATATTTGAGAGCTATTGAAGTGAAAACACACTATTTCATTGTTACAAATAGATATTAATGCTCATTAAATGGAAAATTCGACTTAACATCCATGAATAATTCGTACACCGTATATATTTTGTATAATATTGTTCGTAAAACTATATTATTTCGATGGTCCGTGTAATATTTGAGAATATTACCATGTATATTAACAGTAAAGTGGGTGCCACTTGCCACACGCAGTACAATTTACCAATAGAGATACAAAACAATCGTGAAAAATACTTACTTACCTTAAATTAGAAATTATTATTTGTCCACAGAAAGAGATGACGCCGCGTAACACTTGCACTGCACAAATAGTTTTTTGTTGCTATTTCTTTTTAGACTTTAGCAATAACCGATACTAAGCCATAAACCATCTTCTGGCTGTCTAGGAGAATTAAAGGAGCTGGATAGTGGCCTATTGATAGCTGTCTAAGCCATTGTACAGCCCATTTACAGCTCTTAAAATGCTCTGGACAGCTGTTAACAAGCTACTATAATGCTCAGGGCTGGTTAATTTGGGGCCAAATTTAGAATTATAAGAACTGTGTAGTCGGATATACAGCCCATGTACAAAAAGCATAACAGACTCGAGTTTTCAAAAATTCTGTTGTCTAGTGACTATACAGCTATGTGTGCTGCTTGGGTAAGGGAGACCTTAATAGTTTCCGCAGGAACATTCTTGCCTTTCCGCTTTTTAGGGCACATGCCCACATGGCGTAGCACCACTCCGAAAACCCCTCTGGTTTTGGAGGTAACGGGGTTCTTTATGCTGATGGTTGTCACGAAGTTAATAATCCCACACCACCTGGTCTTTTTCTCAAAACTCCAGGCGCCTTTTGAAGGTTTCCCCCCGAAAAAAAGGTACATTTCAGCAAAATAAGTTATTTGGCGCACCACAAAAATTAAGTCTCCTTATTTTTGTTCCAACATTGTGTGTGCTAAAGAAAAATGTTTTTTTTTTTTCAAATTCTTCGTGGAATACAGCCGTTCTGTTATGTATGTGAAAAAAAAAACAAAATCAAAGTTCTAAGGGCTCGAAAAAGCGCGGGGGTAAAGCTCGACATTAAACACAACGTTAACCCTAACAACTGTAAGTAAGCATAGAGCGAAGAGATGCCTCGGCGGCCGTTGACAGAGACAATATTGATCAACACTTCCTATACAAGCCAAGCGTATTCAAATATTATGGCCAAACTTGAAAAAGTGTGTAGTATTCAGAGTGTAGTGTCCGTGGGTGGCCAAATCCGAAAAACACTGAAAGGAATCTCGAGCCCGATTTTAATGAAAACTAAAACTGCATAACTGTATTTTTGAAAAATCGTTTTTCCAGCCAGGAATCGAACTGATTGATTTAAAAAAAATAATTGCATTCTATACATTTATATATAAAAAAACCCAAGATACACACTCAGCATCTCAAAAACGTCCGCAAAAAACAAACGCAATATCTATAATTGTGCGCAAGTTTCAAACAGTCTCGCATCGCTCGCCATACTGCACTGCTTTGTAAAAACAACTTTAAGCGATCCGTGTAAGGTGGAATTTGCAAAAACAAATTGCGCATCACTCGCCGTACTGAATTGCTTTGTAAAAACAACTTTAAGCGATCCGTGTAAGGTTGAATTTGCAAAAAAAAATGTTTATAGTATAACTACACACAACTCACACATGACACTTGATACATGTCAGTTTTTGACGACAGTTTCGAGTGTTGCATTTGTTCGAGACTGTGCATCTTAGGTTTTTTGTATATAAATGACCCTGTATTATTATACCATTCAAAAGTATATACACGGTGCCATTGTATTCGTCTTACAACGGCAGCCCACTTCATCTATTCAATGACTACTTACTACACAAAATTAAAAAGAAATGATATTTATGAACATTTGAATTATTAAAAAAAATATTCATTATCATGACGCATGACGTAGTTTGAAATATCCAGGAGCGAGCGCAGGTTGAGCCTTGTGTTCCAAGGACGACACGGAATGGACGACATTGTTTTGTTGCATAAACATTGTGAACGGGGTGTTTCATAATTCTAATGCACTATTTATTTTGATTGTACCTATCACATTAACGAATTATTTAAAAAAAAACGCGCTTTGAGGTTGTTCATGCCGGGTAAATTAAGTGGGCCGCTTTTGTAAGACGACTAAAATGGCACCGTGTATACCATACACTTTTTGAGGTGTGTTGCCCAGTTATTGGATTATGGAGGTGAGATGGCGGTCGGTCCATGTAAAATACTCATACAGTAGTATCCAACTGAGAGCCTAGCACGAATATTTTTGACGTATAGTAACGTAACGTAAAATTTTACCATAGCTACAATACTCGTTTCGCACATAATATTTATTTGAATTAGATACTATATTCATATTTTTCAAAGATACAAATTGTGTACGGCCCGTATTATTAAACCAAAATACACTGGGGTTGTAGTTTTTCACATTCAAAATTCACTTACGTTAACGTTACTATACGTCAAAAAATTCGAGCTAGGCCCTCCCCTCTAATATGGCTTACCGATGTACCTGCGCAGAAGATGAACTTTCAAAGCGCGGGAAATGCTGTTGACCAATCGGCACGCTCCACGCAACGCGTTTATTTTCCCTGAAACGCTATTGGTCGGCAGCTGCCGCCATGTTAGCGCGCGCCGCGTGGCATGCACGTGACTTGCGAGTGAGATGGAACTAACAGCTGCAGTGTATAATGAAGCGATCTAAGGTTGATTGTAAGTTTGCTTTCTTTCGTTAATCTTCGGGTCCATACTTTCTTTTCTGTGCGAACGAAGATTCACGACGCGCCTTATCAGTTGGGTACCACTGTACTCATCTGTATCACACGGAATTGAGGCCGACCTCAACCTGGTTGGGAACAGTCGTGTCGGATTGCCGTCCGATCGGGATATGAGCGTTACGCAACAGAGAGTGCAGTTATGCACTATGTTTACTTGGCTAATAACATTGACATTGGCCACCTTAGCCGAAACTCGTTCGGGAAAATATTTTTTAACCGCCTCCAAAAAGGAGGAGGTTCTCAATTCGTCGGAATCTTTTTTTTATGTATGCGCCCCCATTACTCAAAGACGCCTTGGACCGCTTTGAAAAGTAACTTTTTGTTTGAAAGGGTAGACTTCCCAAGTGTTCCTACGGTCAGGTTAATATCTGATGATAGGATCCTGGAGAAAAAGAGGTAACTCTTCAAATTTTAAAAGTACACTTGAAGCGATTAGGGTATTTTTGGACGAGTATTTTCCCTTTTCAATTTGATGAAGATCTGATGAAGAACTTCGGAGATAGGCAACGGAACTCTTCAACAATGATAGCAAATGGACCTGGATTACTGAAGTCGCATGTCTGTTTATTGTTTACACCAGTTCATAACATAAAATCACGCTGGTATGCTGTGAAGGGGTACGCAGATGTAAATATCAATTTAGTTGTGGGGTATCCCAACTAAAAAGTGAAAAATGTAATAGATTAGCTGACCCGCGCAACTTCACCCGCGTCACAATTTTCGTTACTTCTCCGCTCCTATTGGTCTTAGCGTGATGATATATAGCCTATAGCCTTCCTCAATAAATGGACTATCTAACACTGAAAAATTATTCAAATCGGACCAGTAGTTCCTGAGATTAGCGTGTTCAAACAAGCAAACAAACAAACTCTTCAGCTTTATATATTAGTATAGATATAGGTAAATGGCGTCTGTAGTCGCTGCCCCGACGGCAACGCGACAATTCCGTGCTCTGTGCGTCTAACCCTCAGATGCTCGCAAACACCAAGACACGGAGCAAACATAAGATGATTAATTAAACGGCGAAGGATTGGGTCCCTTAAACGGCTAACGTTTAATTCACGTGTATCTGAATTGAGGGTTTGAATAATATTCATGTTGGGATCAACAATCAAGTGAAAAGTGAGCATTTAAGATGCGATTTATGATCAGATTCATTTTGTGATATTGAAGAGTGACAATGATTATATGTTTATCTATATCTATACTAATATATAAAGCTGAAGAGTTTGTTTGTTTGCTTGAACGCGCTAATCTCAAGAACTACTGGTCCGATTTGAAAAATTCTTTCAGTATTAGATAGCCCATTTATCGAGAAAGGCTATATATCATCACGCTAAGACCAATAGGAGCGGAGCAGACGAAGTTGCGCGGGTCAACTAGTAGACTATAAGGACTAAAAAAAACTGGCCAAGTACGAGTCGGACTCGCGTGCAAAGGGTTCCGAACGAATTTAATTTTTTTAACATGTTATTTTAACACTACCAACTTCTAATAGTTTTTCTGTAATCTTTAGGTAAAGATCTATTATCTCCATTTTTTTCAAACTTTTAGGCTTAGTATTTTCGGAGATAAGGCGGGGGAATGGTCATTTTTCGTCTAATTTCTTGAATAACTTCTAAATCATTTATTTTAAAATTATGAAAAAAATATAATTAAAACCCTCACAGTAAGCCCTTTCATTTGATATGTCACACGATATTGTTCAAAAATCTTTTTTATTTAATTTTGTAGTTTGACCCCCAAAAGTGACCCCCATACTAAAAATTTTATAATTTACGTAACGCGTCCGTATTTAGGTCCTAGAAGTCCATATGTGTACCAAATTTCAACAGAATCGGTCCAGTGGATCCGGAGAAAACTGGCTGTGACAGACGGACAGACAGACAGACAGACAGACACCCGAGTGATCCTATAAGGATTCCTTTTTTTTCGGAACCCTAAAAAGGAGCTGTTCCCAATGGTATAGCACTAGCTTCTGCCACCGGCTCCGCTAAAACTGTCTCGTAACTTTATTTATGTTTGTGAAGAAAATGTAATGATTAGCAGATGTTTTTCAAGATTATTAAGGTCTTATAGTTATTTAGGTCAACGAAAAGTAGCCTGTAGGTTTGATATATTTGGGAGTACCAAAATAAATCTCATAAATGGCCGTTTTCTTTAAATTCGTGACAAATATAGATTTTTTTAGATCTCCAAGGGATCCGTAATACTTGCACTTTACAAGACGAACGGCGATGCGCCACCAGTACATGGTAGACCTGCCACCTACACGCACAAAACGTTTTGGGAACACATTCATAGTGCGTACAGCTAAGGAGTGGAATTCCCTGCCGCAGTCTGTGTTTCCTGACAGCTACAACATGGGAGTCTTTAAGTTAAGATTGAATAGGTTACTTCTAGGCAAGCGTGCTCCATCTTCAAGCACATCATCGCTTACCAAAAGGTGAGATAGTGGTTAAACGCGTCCCTATCAATAATAAAAAAATACGTGTTCCTGAGAAAAGGGGTCTTGACAGAAAAAGTAACGGACAGAAATATAATCGAGTTATCTTTTAAGGGTTCCGTGTTTTTCTTATGACTTACGGAACCCTAAGAACGTCTCTTATTTGTACATAAAGTATCGTTTTTAGGAATAACACTATACATATTTCCATAGTTTACCTGGAAATAACACGTGATATTATTGTGGTGCCGGTCACCTACAAGAATAAGCGGATTGATGTATTGTTTGTTACCATGGGACCGCCAGCACCTGTCTTGTTTAACCTCAGATTAAGGTACGGAGGTAAACAATTTGCAGACGGTTGCTTTGGTCAACGGCTTGGTCCGCATTTTTTGTGGAAATTATCAACAACTGGCACATTCTCGGCCCGCTCACTCCATCGTAGACCTCCTCCATCGCGCATCAGGTGTGATCGAGGTCAAGAACAAGCCCATTCCCTAATAAAAATAATTAAAAAACCTAAAATGTATACTAAGAGCCAGCGCGCACAAGCGACTTTTTGTTGACCGATAGTTTGATCGTTCAGGGAATCAGTATAGAGCTATATTGAAGTGCAGCATTTGGCAAAAAAGTGATCGGCATTTGATAGCGATCAAACTATCGGTCAACAAAAAATCGCTAGTGCGCGCTGGCTCTAAGAGTGTGAACTATTTCAAGACTCCGCCTTTGTATGCGATGAAGTGGTTGATTTAAAAATATCCCAGCAATGTTTACCGAGGTCGGATCGCGAGGCACGGTGTAATTTGACCATCCGTTACATACCGAAATTACACCGTGCCTTAAAAACCACGTTAAGCTTTGTTGTTGGTCCTGACTATCACTACGACTATCTTTGACTATCGTTACGGTTAGTTCTAAGTCAAGTTTGACACTGGTCTTGCGAAATGGGATTGCTCGTGTTACCCAGTTACTGTGTGGAGGTCACATAGGCAGTCGCTCCATACGAAATAACACTGGGTTGGGGTAGCAGGGAACCCCAAACTATGTATATGAGAAAAGGCTAGGCGGATTGATTTCCTCTCGAGCAACAAATTCCGTAAATTAAGCATTTTGTTTTTTTTTTACAAAAAATGTCTCTATCACAATATTTCCAAATCGGAAAAACGGGTAACAAAAAACCATCAATCATTTGTGGTCTACCTATACCAACCAAAATTGACACATCAAAGCTTTCAGTCAAATCCTTTACATACAAAACACCTGTAATTCCTTCAAATACTTTCCCCGGTACAATAAAACATAAAGCTGTTAGGTGTAGCACAAAAACTAAATCGCGTACAATCCTTTGATCCTTCCAATTGAAATATTTCACGTGAAGGTATTAATCGCAGAATAAATAGCTACAGAAGTATGGCTCCATACAACAAGCGAAAACACACGCACACATAGACACGCTTCACGTACAGTGAGTGCGAGCGCACTCGCGACCAGCATTTGTTTGAGATCGCCGCACGTACGCGTTTATGTATGCGTGCGCTTGTTTTCGCTCGTTGTATGGAGCCAGACTTCTGTGATTATCTATTTTGTGGTGTTAATGGTTCCGTGTGTGAATTGAACTGTTATTTACTCGATAGTGTTGTATGTACAGGGTGCGAATATTCGCTACGTGGGTAGCTGGTATATGAATTCAGGTAGATACCTGAATATTCCAAGCGTTGATTTTAGCCCTTTGTTTTGGAAAGTCGTTTGATAAATCTAGATAGCACAAAAGTAATAAAAATACCAGTTATTTTTATTTAAATAAGCAATATAATTTGAAAGATCTCATGGAGAAACTCTACTACCATACCTATTTCTATCGTCTCATAGCATTGAGGTGTTCCGGTTTGAATGGGATGGCATCTAAAATGACAACAAACATAGGCGGCATCAGCTTTAATAGAGAAATACCGGTTAAGAGCGAGTCGGACTTGTGCACCGAGGGTTCCGCACCACCATATAAGTCCTTATTAGGTGTATAAAAATCAAGGTCCTGATTCAACACGATAAAAAGATATGGGCAAATTTAGATTTTCGCGAAAACTTATAAGTACTAAAATTTACCTTAATGAGTGAGTGTGAGAGGGTTTGTGGCATTGCGGAAAAATTGGGACTTGTGATTGTTTAAGTTTGACAAACAAATTTATACTTGTTTATTTATGAAGATATCTGAAGCAATTTTTCTGTCTCCTCGTACGTGAGTTTTTGAGAATAATTTTTGAGTCAACGGGTATACATTGAGAATTTTATTAAGCTTGTTGTAGATGTAGGGGCCAATAAACTGAGCAAATCGATTGCTGAATTTGGTTTTGAAAGAAATCAATTGGGGGCAAACCAAATGTTTTGTGCGTCTTTTTAATACGAGTGGGTCGTAGTTCAGTTTCTTATGTTGCGTCAGCATTTGATTCAAGAGATAGAGCTGCCTTATGTGTTTCAAGGCCGGACATCAAATCAGGACAGTATAGTATAGCTTGCTATCATCATATCAGCCGAATTTCGTCCACCGCGGGACTTAGGCCTCCCTCAAGCGTCACCACAAAAACCGGTCCTGTGCGTCTCGCATCCATCGGATGCCCGCGACCGTCACCAGGACATCGGTTCACCTTGTGGTAGGTGTTCCAAAGTTTCAACGCTGCGTCTTCTGGTATGCGGACGCCACTCCGGAACTTTTTGGTCTCATTGACCATCTGTACTGCGAGCAATGTGCCCTACCCACTGCCACTTAAGTTTGGCTATCCTTCGGAATATGTCGGTAACCTTGGTTTTCTTGTGTTAGCAAAATTCCTGATTCGATCACGCAAGGAAAGTTCAAGCAGTGCTCTTTCCATTGCCCCTTGGGTGACTTCAAGCTTTCTGACGAGGTCCATTGTGAGAGAGCTTACTATCCCAGCTCCAAAATCTAGCCGCTAGTATCTCAAGCACTACGCCGCTTTTTTTTCAAATATATTTATTTAATGACTAGTGGACGTCACGCGGTTTCACTCGCGTAGTTCCCGTTCCCGTAGGAATACGGGGATAATATATAGCCCATGTTACTCCCTGATAATGTAGCTATCCAATGCTGAAAGAATTTTTCAAATTGGTCCAGTAGTTTCGGAGCCTATTCAATTCAAACAAACAAACAAACAAACAAATCTTTCCTCTTTATAATATTAGTGTAGAAAAATAATACAGAGGTGTAACTTAATTCTAAACTCGCCAAACTTTTACGTTTGATGGCCAGAGGAGAGAATATCACTTAGTCTAGAAGAGAAGGAGACTTATCGCTTCCAAAACCATAGTGAAAACGCTTTCCTAATAGTGTTGTTATGTGCGAAATCAGGACACTTTCCTTTAAATATGGCATTCATTTTATCCCTTCCTGTTTATGTTTCAATATCTAAATATAGACGCGAGCCGATAGTATGGAAGTAAGGGAAGTTATTGATTACCTTTTTGTGTCGTGTCCTTTTTTTGGACTGTGTCCTTTTTATTGGTATTCGGTATATTGAAAGAACTATTTTGACAGGGTTTAATAGTTCATTGAGTTGGGTGTGGAGTACACTCTCTACACTAATATTATAAAGAGGAAAGATTTGTTTGTTTGTTTGAATTGAGTAGGCTCCGAAACTACTGGACCGATTTGAAAATTTCTTTTAGCATTGGATAGCTAAATTATCAGGGAGTAACATAGGCCATATATTATCCCCGTACTCCCACGGGAACGGGAACTACGCGGGTGAAACCGCGTGACGTCCACTAGTGTTTTATATTTTTGGTAGACTCGCGTTCGACCACTATGACACTATGATGTGGTCGTTGATGGTGCACGCTTGTGTTCAAGTAGCCTATGCACTTTTAAAGCTATCAGAAAACACAGACTCCAGCAGAGAATTCCAATCCTTAGGTGTTGGCACAATAAAAGTATTCCAAAAACGTTTTGTGTGAACAGTTGTCTGTAGGAATACTAAAAACATAACATATTATTATGAACACGCCTACATTTCCCAAAGGATTAGGTATAGGTACAGCTTATTATTTAACTCACATTTCACCAGTTCCATTTTTATAAGTACTATTTAATAGGGGACAAGGTTATTGTCAACAACCTGGCGCAAATCTAGGCCTCCAGGCTCCTTCCTACGCCTTTTCCCAACTATATTGGGGTCAGCTTCCAGTTAAACTGGAATCGACTGAATACCAGTACTTTTTTATTACGAAGAGCTACTGCGTATCTGACCTCTACAACCCAGTAACTGGGTTAAACGGTTGTCAGTTTTTCTGACTTCTGTCAGTCTGTAACGACTGCCAAATTTTTACAAAAGACAGCCGGGAACAACAGCTGAACGTGCTTTCCGAAGCACGGAGGAGTCGAGTTTTTTCAAGATGCTCACCCATCCACAGACCGACCTCGGCATGGGTTGCTTAACCTTGAAGATCGGTCCATGCGGCTTTTACTATTTAGCTTCGAGCTCTATAAATCCAGGCTCCTGACTGCTTGCTACTGAAAAATTCAACAACATTTGGATGTTACAATCATTGCATTGATCGACCACCCTCAAAAAAAAAATTGTTATTCCTCACAAAATTCACGAAAAAAATTCCAAACGGAATCCACGAGTTCTCTATTATCCTTCACTAAAAACTTCAGTGATTATTCGAATCCTTCGCTTCGGGAGACCGCTTAGCGCTCAGGTGGCTCCGAATCCTCTTGACAAATAGCTCGTGAGAGAAATTTACGGACACTGCTTCTACCAACTGAAATAATACCGCGCTTGCTTTTGTTTTTGTTTCGATTGAATAGAGCTTGGATATGTGACTGTTGTTCAAATTATGGAGAGGTTTCGCTATGTTGGTACCGAACTACTTGCGAAATTGCTGGACACTTATTGATTTTATCACTTTAAATTCGTTGATTGTTGTAATCGTGTCATGTAATTGTTTTCCTAGAATGGGTTTTAAGTTGGTCAAGTCACTCCAAAACAGATGAATTGTAGACTTGAAGCCTCCCACAAGGTGGACCGATGACCTGGTGAAGGTCGCGGGTAGCCGATGGATGCGAGACGCACAGGGCCGGTCGTTGTGGCGACGCTTGGGTGAGGCCTATGTCCAGCGGTGGACGTCTTTCGGTTGATATGATGATGATGATGTAGACTTGAGGGTCAATTCTATAGTCTTTTATTCACATTCGCACCTCAGTCGCAAGTTCCATACATTTTTGGCAGATTGCGACTTAGATGCCAATGGGAACGTTGTTTGCCAGCCAATTGCGTGTCGGACTCACATACGAAGGTTTCCGTACGTAATTATTAGTATTTGTTGTTATAGCGGCAATAGATATACATACTCTGTGAAAATTTCAACTGTCTACCTATTGCGGTTCTTGAGATACAGCCCGCTGACAGACAGACGGACGGATGGTCGGACAGCGGAGGCTTAGCAATAGGGTTCCGATGGTTACCTTTCGGGTACGGAACCCTAAACAATATAGAATTGGCACTCTAAAATTACTTGGGGAGACGCAGAGCTTCTAACTAAAATTATGAAAGTGTAAGTGAGTTTGTTTGTAACGCCTGTACGCCTAAATCGCTGAACCATATTTGATTATATTTTGGCACAGAATTAGATGAGACCCCAGCGACGGTAATATTTTTTTTGCGAAAATTGATATTAACACTAGCAAAGTCGCGGGCAAATGCTAGTCAATAATAAAAAAATATGGCACCATATTTCCGAAGCAGTGTATGTTCCATATAATGCGAATCTTCTTTATACAGATAGATGACAGGCAAGACTCACCTTTGACATCTTTTTCCTCATAAAAATAAATCCAACAACAAAATACCTGATACATTTCAAAGTAAAGAAGACCGAGCACACCGTAATAGACCACCGGAGTACACTCCATTTCCACAAACACACGAAATTTTAATATTTTAACAGGCGAAACAGAATTATGTACATTCAGAAGCAAAGAAAACCTTTTAAATGTACATTTTGTTTGCAACAAACATACGTTTTTCGTTAGACAGTGATTGATGATGTGCTTTTGTTTCAAAATGCGTGGTAATGATACTTAGTAATGTTATGATGAATGCCGCTGCTTGGCCGGAAAAAGTACCGGCTCCTTTTTTGTTTTTCCATCGCATTTGAGGCGTGTTGATAAGTCTTTTTGTGTGTGTAAATCTTCATGGATACCTTTTGTGATACTTCGTACCCATATCAACGGTTTTTGACGGGTTCTTACTAGTATTCCTACGGTGTTCCTCCGAATCAGGACAAGTATCAAGAATATAAAGAGGTATTTCCCGTTAATAACCCCCGACCAAAAAGAGGGCGGTTATAATTTGTCGTTAATATCTGTATGTTTTTCTATGGAATCGTAGCTCCTAAACGTTTCAATTTTGACTTTTTTTAACAGAACGTTTATTCTGAGACAAAATGAGCTATAATTTGCTAAAAACACAACAAACATTCACACCACATAAGGGTCGATAAAAGACAGATTTTTAGCGTTATTAAGACCAAGCGGTACTGTGTAAGGCAAGATCGCAAAACTGGCGTGGGACTTATTACACGAATAACAAAAAGTCACATCATAGTATAATCGTACATTTTAGTTAACAAGTGGACGATGATATTAATAAGGAAATGCTTCTACAAATTCCACCATTAGTTTTTACCCTTACTTCATCTATTAACTATTTTGTAGGGATCATAGAGCACGGAAATGCCTTAGCGGCCACTGCTAGAAGATGGCTTCTTTAAAACAAACTATGAAGGTATACGGAACAGAGAGTAAAGTCCCGCAAACCTCCGTTGAAAAGGGAGGATCCTCCGACTAGACAGTTGTAGTATGTGGCGGGCAACTGCCCGATATTTGATATTCGGACGGTTGTATATGTTAAATCGCACGGTAAACTCTGAGACCGCGTTGCAGGATTTCGTCGAAGTAGTTTTCTGCTTGTTGGATTTATCCAACAAGCAGTAAATAGCGTTGCGGTTCTTTTTTTGTTGCGATATAGATTTGCTCCGTTTGTTTTTCTTGTGGCCGCATGGATGCCGCTACAAAACCAAGCTTGTCAGTGAGTGTCACTGATTACTCATAGAAACTGATGGCACTTGAATGTTCAGATTGTGGCTGTCCCAGCTGAAACTTGTCAATCAATAGGCTTAGCCATTTTCCATCCACATAGGGCTTCCAGTCTAAACTAATGACTGTGAATTTGTGTTCAGCACCATTATGCGACCACGAATTTTATTATCTAGCAATGGATCTCCAATCACGGCTCCGTAAGCCGTTGGTCCCGGCTGAAATTTGCAGATCTGTGACACCCGTGACGAGTATACAGAAGCCAGAAAATCTGACACAAGTCTTGCCTAAGTTTATCATCATCATTTGCCTAGTCTTTTCCCAACAATATTAGAGTCGGCTTCCAGTCAAACCGGATTCAGCTGAATACCAGTATTTTGCGTGGAGCGGCTGCCTACCAGACCTCCTCAACCCATTAACTGGGTAACACGGTACTTCTTGGCAGGACTGGAGTCCAATTTAGTGGCTTCTGACTATCCGTAACGACTGCCAAAGATCTACAAATGACAGCAGGGACCAACGGCTTATCGTGCTTTCCGAGACATGGACGAAACTGGGTATGCTATGATGGTCACCCATTCACAGACCAACCGTGGCAAACGTTGCTTAACCTTGAAGATCGACCCATGCGGCTGGTATTATTTAGCCGCGAGCTCCTTTCTTGCCAAAGTTTATCGTGTTACCAATTTACTGAGTTTTGGAGATCAGACAGGCAGTTGCTTGATGATACTCGGTACTGGTAATCAGCTACATTTAGGTAGAATGGAAGTGTTGACAATGCTACGTCGACTACTGCTCAGGTACAGGAGCGATTAAATAAAAATACTTGCTCTATATCAATTTGGTGTATTAGGCACGCGAAAACAAGTTAAAGGGAAAAACCGCGTAGTATCTTCGTCGTGGTAAAATCTGAAGTGTCGTGAAGCTCGGAGCGGGCGACCGTGTGAGTGCCGCATGCACCGCCCGTGCGTCCCTCAGCGCCGTCGACGCCCGATGCTGCTGCCTCCGCCCGCGCGCCCGCTCACCAACCGCGCGCCTCCAACCGGTCATGGATATGCCTTGCATAGACAGAAGTCAACCGCAATATAGTTGGGAAACTGTATGAATCGCCCGGAGGACACGGTGGAGGTCTGCCCTGGTTGGGCGGAGCATCGCCGTGTCCTCGTCGAGGCGATCGGCGGCGGTGACCTTTAGCGACCGGGCATCCAATCCATGATTCAGAGCGAGGGGGAATAGGAAGCAGTAAAAAAATCCGGACTAGTGCAAGTCGGACTCGCCCACCGAGGGTTCCGTACAAATTTGTAGGTACCTAATACTTTAAATGTATACTATATTTTTTATGATTTAGTTACAAATGTATCGCTTTCAGATTTTTGCCTATACTTGTAGTATAAGACGGTATTATTTGCCAAAATTTCATTGTTCTAGGTCAAAGGGAAATACCCTGTACATTTGGATTCCCTTGAGAGTGTCGAAATATACGTTTTTTGCGGCATAAACGACCGTATCTTTTTTTTACGTTGACTTAGAAGGTTGTTTTTTTCACAGCTGCAAGGGGCCATAGGCCTGAGTATATGATTTTAATTTCAACTCGATACCACCATACGTCCCTGAGATAAACGGTCTTGATAGACAGACGGACGGAGAACAGAGTGGTCCTACAAGGGTTCCGTTTTTTCCTTTTGAGATACGGACCCCTAAAAAAAGACTTAGGAAAAGGCTTGGTAGATTGATCCAGTCCCCAAACTTTGCTGTTGTTCCGTGTTCTATGGCAAGGGCGAATAAATTAGCCCCTAAACCTCACAGTATGTCCTTTTTGCGGTTCAACGACCTCATATATTTTAATATAATGACGTCACACTTTGAAGCGACGTGTGTCTATGTGTAGGAAGCTTTTTGTATACATTTTCCTCGTACTGAAATATTCATATTGAATAGATTTTGGCGTGTATGGAGAATATTTGGGGAGAAGTGACTGTTCAAACACAGATGGCTCAGGTTTGCTTATAGTTATAAATACAACTGAAGAATGATATATTGTTTGATACGTTGCTTCGACTTCTTCGACTTTTTTCGGTTCTGAAAAGTTTTTATACTTACTTATCAGAACTAACGTACCTTATTACTATTATAAAGTTTCATTGACGTTGATCTTTGGCCGAAGAAAAGCCCAAATAGTATTCGAAAATTTGTTAAAAAATCGTCGATCAGACAGAACAATTCGTGTAGTTTTGAAAATTGGTACAGTCACAGATAATATAATACTAGCGTACAGTTATGCTTTGCCCTTCCTGTAAATAGCTGATGTTGTATCCCAATCACTGAAACTTTGTCATATTTGATATTATGTCTCCTAAAGTGATCCTACAGTAAAAATGTGTATAACAGTGGGATAACATAATTTATAGATAGTTTAATATAAATAATTTTAGGAATGAAAAAGTGACTAGAGAGATAATTTTAATAGTTTTAATGTATACTAGTGGACATCACGCGGTTTCACCCGCGTAGTTCCCGTTCCCGTGGGAGTACGGGGATAATATATATCCTATGTTACTCCCTGATATTGTAGCTATCCAATGCTAAAATAATTTTTCAAATCGGTCCAGTAGTTTCGGAGCCTATTCAATTCAAACAAACAAAGAAACAAATCTTTCCTCTTTATAATATTAGTGTAGACAAGCAAAACACTGAAAAAACATGCCTTTCTCACCCTCCCATACCACTGGCTTGTCTTCCACCCTCGGGGACTTTTAGTAAGTTCATCTGAACACCTAAAAACATAACTGTGCCAATTTTCAAAACTACACGAATTATTCGGTTTGATTTCCTTAATTTTACCAGGCTAAAGAGTCGACTAACATCGATTCATTGATTTCAAAGCTTTCGAATTGAAGTTTGCCAATATAGTCTTATTTCAAGATGGATGTCAAGACGTTATTAAATAACGCCTCAAATATATGACGAGTTAGGCGGAACTGTAATTAGAGTAGGTTTACCAAGTTGCCAAAGGGTTCGGGGCGATCATATTGTCATAGGCCACAAGGCAGATTCCTGGCTGCTACTAATTCCAGACAAAAAACTATATAGAAGAAGAAGAAGAAGGAAAAGAAGAAAAATGTTTATTGGGACTCGCATAAGACACATAAAAAAGTAAAATAAAGTAAAACACACACGGCACGCATGTGACGCTTTGTTCGAACCGAGAATCGAGTAGACAAATAAAACATCTTCAAGGCGAGTAATAAAGATTGAGAATAAATAAAATCAATTCACTGATTGACACGAAGCTCGCCTGTTCTGTACACGTTGTCTAAACTCCGATACTGCTATCTTCTCGGTAACTGATACCTATACTACACTATGTAGGCAACAAGGCTTTTCCACGTTAACCAGAATACCGACGGCCGGGTACTATGTCGAACGTAGCCGGTAAACTACGACTTGGCACCAATTTCGGTTGCACACAAAAATGTTTCGGAATACGGACGCTTTGAAGTTGTAACCTCTATCTAGTGTCGTATACAAGGTGTTTTGAATGAATATTGTCAAAAGTAGATAAATGTGAATCGATTCATTATTATTCAATTTTTATCTTGTTTACTCGTTTATGATCTAACTAGTTGACCCGCGAAACTTCCTCTGCTCCGCTCCTATTGGTTCTAACGTGGTGATATATAGCCTATAGCCTTCCTCTATAATCGATCAATGGGCTATCTAACACTGACAGAATTTTTCAAATCGGACCAGTAGTTCCTGAGATTAGCGCGTTCAAGCAAACAAACTCTTCAGCTTTATGTATTAGTATAGATTTATTTATTTAATTTTGTCGTAATTTAATAATTAATGGATCTTTTACCGCTGTTTTGTGTGCTAGTGGTGTTAACCTATAATTAATTGTTGCACCCGCAATTGTATCCTATTATAAATAATAAGCTGCTAATGTATTGATGTAAACGATTGTTGGTTATCATCATCTGCCTAGCCTTTTCCCAACTACATTGGGGTCGGCTTCCAGTCAAGCCGGATTTAGCTGAATACCAGTATATTACATGGAGCGGCTGCCTACCAGACCTCCACAACCCATTAACTGGATAACACGGTACTTCATGGCAAGACTGGAGTCAGATTTACTAGCTTCTGACAATCCGTAACGACTCTCAAAGATCTACAAATGACAGCCGGGACCAACGGCTTAACGTGCTTTCCGAGGCACGGAGGAAACTCGGTATGTTAAGATGGTCACCCATCCACAGACCAACCTTGGCAAGCGTTGCTTAACCTCGAAGATCGACCCGTGCGGCTGTTGTTATCTAGCCACGAGCTCCTAAAAAAAAACGATTGTTGGCTATCCTGAATAAAATAAGTAAATTCTTTTGAAGATTTTATTATGAACTTTTATTTTGGTTGCTTTGGGTCTTTAAGTAATAGGTTATCTCTAGGTTAGAGTGCTCTATCGTTATTATGTGGTCAAAAATGAACCTATTAGAAGAAGAGGGGTCTCAAACATGACTGAGGAGTTCGTGGCTAAATAATTACAGCATCACGGATCAATCCTTGCCGGGGTCAGATTGCGGATGGGTGTCCATCTTAACATACCGAGACTACTCCGTACCGCGGATAGCACGTTAAGCCGTTGGTGTCGGCTGTAATTAGTTAATCTTTACGGATTTTCAGAAGTCAGGAAATCTTACACCTGTGGTTCTAAAAAGGCCACTGTAGCAGAATCAGAAAGCACATCACGCTACCCGTTACTGTCAAATTTTCTCAATCAATCTTGAACCTAAAGCGTTAGCGATAAAGATGAAAATGAAATTCGTTAGATTGTTGTATGAATAATATTATGATTCTACTAAAGTGACCTTTTTAGACCCTCAGTATTGCCAAGAAGTACCGTGTTACCCAGTTACTGGTTTGCGGAGTTCTGACAGGCAGTCGCTACATATAAATACTGGTATTCAGCTGAATCCGCTGTGACTGGAAGCCGACCCCAATATAGTTGGGAAAAAGCTAGCAGTTGATGATGATGGTCATAAACATGACTGCGGTACCTCTAGTTCTATGTTTTTTCCCATTAGGATCTTTTTCAGATTTCCCAGAGTTTAGATTTGTGCCCAAATGAATGGCAATCGGCTTAATTCCAAAAATATTCACTTTTAAAAGAAACTGGTGAGATGGGGATGTATTTAAAACCTCTACGTATAATCGTGAATTTATGTGATTACTAGCTGACCCGCGCGGCTTCGCTCCCGTCAACTGGCTATTCTACCTACCGACCCTAACCTACCTACCCTACCTACCTACTCCACCTACTTACCTATCCTACCTACCATAGCTACCCTACCTTACCTACCCTACCTACCTACCCTACCTACCTACCTACCTACCTACCTACCCTACCTACCCTACTTACCTTACCTACCCTACCTACCTACTCTTTTTTTTTGTATTTTAATTCTTATTATGCTATTGCGGACGAAGACTAATCCAAAAACACAAAAACTATGAAAATCGGTCGAGCCGTTCTCGAGTTAGAAAAGTGTTCGAACAAACCCGACTTTTTTTAAATATATTAAGAAGATTAAGAATTTTGCTATATTATGAAAGATTCGACCTTTTTCTAGAAGACATTTTTTATATTAGCGAGACAGAAATAAAACGCATAATATGAAGGAAAACGGACAGTGGTGGCTTATTAAAAAAAAGGGTTCCGTTAGCAAACTTGGTATGGAACCCTAAAAATCGACTGGGTTCGCACGAATCAAAATCGTACGCGAAGGTTTAAATAATAGGGTCCCATTAGCAACTTTGGCACGGAACCCTATATTTTGCCTTGGCTCGCAAATCGAACCGTTTGATACTTAGCACGAATTAAAAACTTAGTTGCGGGCAACCTGGGAGTCTTTAAGACAAAAGTGAATAGGTTGCTTCTAGGCAAACGTGCTCCATCTTCGACCGCATCATCGCTTACCATCAGGTGAGATAGTGGTCAAACGTATGCCTATCTATTGTTAAAAAAAAAATATTCCACTCCGTATCACCTAACCAATGAGAACTAATGATAACACGATTTGACAGTTAAGGTAGAATTCCGTGCATCGCAATCGATCGCGGCCGCGCGCGGGCTACGACTGTCGTCGATCGCTCGCGACAATAGTCGAATTATGAAAATGTATGGCACCGCTGCCGAGGCCCGCGACAGACGCGCGCGGCCGACGAATGTCGTGAGCCGCGCGCGGCCGTACGCGTCTTAACATGTTCCAGTGGATATTAACATCGTGGATTTCATGGCGCAAACATGTCTAGGATGCAGGAGAAACTTTTCATTACAATACAAATGCTTTTGAATCAATATTTGTTAGTATCCTTCTTCATTTCTGCTTTTAAAGATAGGGTCGATTGATATTCTATTTTCATAATATAGCAACAGCAGCTCGTCATCCTCCTCTTCTTCTTCAAAGATGTCAATTAGCACTTCGACCATGATTTTGACTTCGGTAGACACACGTCTAGAGGGAACTGACGAACAACATCTACTAATTTCAAAACACTGCCGCGCGCGACTCACGACATTCGTCGGCCGCGCGCGTCTGTCGCGGGGTCGGCAGCGGTGCCATACATTTTCATAATTCGACTATTGTCGCGAGCGATCGACGACAGTCGTAGACCGCGCGCGGCCGCGATCGATCGCGATGCACGGAATTCTACCTTTACTGTGAAATCGTGTTGTCATTCATTCTTAGTTCGGGTTCGGGACTAATCGTAAGTCTGTAGGTGATACGGAGTAGAATACGTCCGCAACTAAGCCCGAAACTACGGACTTCGAACTTAGAGAGTAGCCTCCCAAAATCGATCGCTCCCGTCACCGTGACCACCTTTGGTACGATACCTTATTATAAAAAACCAAACTACTAACCTAAACTAAACCTAAACCTAACTACTAACCAAAAAATGGACTCTGTCTGAAATATAAGATTTTTATTTATTATTATTAGCCGTTTTTCGGAAATCGAACCGTTCGTTGCTTCGCTCTAAACGGAATCAATCGCGGAGGCTTAGCAGTATGGTCCCGTCAGCACAGCACCTTTGGTACGGAACCCTACAGGCCTGATCCGCAAGTCGAACCGTCTAGAACTTCGCAAAACTAAATCAGTTTAAGACTCTACGATAAATGCACTTTAAACGAAACCAGCACCAGTGGTTTAACCAATTATGGTCCCTAACAGTTTAAGACCTTTCAGAGACCAAACCGAAATTCCTTCGAAACACGACTGTGTTTAGAAATTGTGTGAGGTCATTCTCCAGCGGAAAATTTTAACACCGCAATTCAGAAAAACGCGTCATCAGTGCAACGCCATCTATCGACCATGTTAACTGACAAAATATTTGGCAGCGGAAGACGTTAAATAAGAAGCACGTATGTAACGGTAAATAACGATAAGGTATTAAAATGTTTACTTTTATTTTGCTACGTCTACGTATTAAAAGTTTCACAAATAACTCAATCAATGTGTTTTGGTGTAACATTCATGCTTTCATGCATTTTTAGTTCCTCAATAGATGGCGCTCTGACTAATCAGAATATATAAGGAAGTTTCTTACTAAACTAAAAATTCAATATATTTTGATTTTGTGGATCGATTGTATCGATCAATAACGAAAAGGTATAAAATGATCACTCTTATTTTGCCACGTATTAAAAGTTTCACAAATAACTCAACAATTTTGAATGCTTTCGTGCATTTTATTATTCTCAATAGATGGCGCTCTGACTCATCAGAATACATTAGGAAGTTTCTTCCTAAACTTAAAAATTCAATATCTTTTGATTTTGTGGGTCGATTTTGATGAAATAAACGCTAAATGTTACTCGGGTTATCACTTAATATTTTTAAGTACTTAGATTTGCAGTCTAATCTATGGTTTAAGCGTGATGCTCCCACAAACGCACAGACAAACAGACAAACAGACAAACAGACAAAAATTTCAAAAATTGCATTTTTGTGTTTTATACCTTTTTCCTGAGTTTTCTGTGTATATTTCATGCAAAAATATTCAATGTACAGACACGGTTAGTCTACGATTTTATTATATGTATAGATTAAAAGGGGACTCTAGTCCCGATGAATTTGAAAAATAGGTATTTGAAGAAACTATTATCGATGCCGTCGCGCTGCGCCCTATCAAGTAAAGTGCGAAAGCGACAACTGCAGCTCAGGTTGATTTTACCTATAAAAACCTTGATCAAAAGACGTTTTGTATGCCGCTATTTTCTTCTTCAAAACTGGATTGATTAAAAAATATATATATACCATAATTTAGAGGAAAGATCTATACTTTTAATATGCTCTATTTTATTGAAACTTATCAAATTTGCTGTTTTTTCTGCTGCTTTTTGTCATAATTCTTTTAGTAATTATGTTTTGGAAAATGATAAAGGCACGTATTAATTAGATCTTCATCATCATCATCATACCAGCTGAAAGACGTTCACTGCTGGACATAGGCCTCCCCAAAAGGGGGGGGGGGTGTTTGCCATAATCGCCACGTTTGGCAGGCGGGTTACGGGCGATCGCAGTGTTGCGTTTTACAGAGAACGCTCTTAGTCGCCTTGTACGACACCCACGGGAAGTGATTGGATGGTATTATTCTTTTATGGTACCGTACGGCACCGGCCGACACCATACGGCAATTACCCTTGATTAAAAAAAAAATCATTACTCTAGAAGCGTTATCCACGAACAAAACAGCGGATGCGATGCATTTGTATGGAGAAAGATCAATAGAGTTCCCTCTTAAGGGTTACAAAAAAAAAAAAAAAATTTAGCCCACACCACATCAATTCTAACACAAACATCAAACAGTGTCCCACACCTACCTAAACGCCTACCCACTATCAAGACACGCCACACAAAATATTTACATAACGTCAGGGAAGCATTTACGTATAAATAAAAGCTCCTATGTAAGACAACACCGCTCAGGATAACAGTAAGTAGGTAGGTATAGGTTCTACTAGCAAACATCACGCGAAATGTTCGGGCGAAGGAAATGTTAACGCGGGGGTGGATTATAGAAGAAGTTTTGACGACTACAAAGTGATAGTCTTTTAGCGAATATTATCAATGATAATTTCGAAATGTGCTGGCTTACCAAGCCATATAACCTTCTATAACTTATATGACGCACACTATAGAGCTATTGCTACGTATTGGGTCAAAATATAGGTTTTTAACTTAGGAAGAGGATATACCTTTGACAATCATAATCGACGATAGAATGTCTCTTGTCTAAGTAAGTAAGCGAAATATCTTAAAATTTCCCTACAGATAAGTGTCGTTGTGTTTATTTAGCTTATATTTTTGGTTTTATCTGGTAGATTCCAAGTCCGGCTATGTCATACAAAACAAGCCCTAATAATACGAAGGCCTCATCGATTAATATTTTTTAACAAATTTTCAAAGAACCTCTAGAAGAAAAGCAAAAGTTTCTATCTCATCTAAGAATTTGTCATTCAAAAAACTAAGTAACTAAGTAAATGATTTTCCGATTTTTTCCTGAAAAGTATTCCCCATGAAATATCATCAGATGTAGCCTATTAAAATCACTCATTAAATATAGCGAGTGATAATAATTATTAACGAGCGGTTCAAGAATCGAACGCTTTGCATGGAAATATTGAACGTGACAGTCAACAGGATGAAGAAAATTATCATTTTGTTTACTTATTTACGTGTAAATGCAGTTTTAATAGATTTTTGGGATAGGGTTACTTATGTAAGGGCGCTTCTTTTGACCAACAATCTATTTCCTTTTATTAACCGACTTCAAAAAGGAGGATCCCAATTTTTATGTATGTTCCCCGATTACTTGAAGAGAACTGGACCGATTTGGTAAATTCTTGTTTTGTTTGAAAGGGTAGTCTTCCCAGGTGATCATCAGGTCAGGGTCTGATGATGGGAGCCTAGAGTAATACAAACAATCAAATTTTATAGGCACATTTGAAGTGATTTGGATAGTTTTAAAGAGTATTTTCTCGGAGTGTTTCCCATTTCAATTTGGTGAAGATCTGATATTTTTTTTACTATATATAGGCATACGTTACGTGACCACAATCTCACCTGATGGTAAGCGATGATGCGGTTGAAGATGGAGCACGTTTGGCTAGAGGCAACCTATTCACTCTTGTCTTAAAGACTCCCAGGTTGTAGCTATCTGGAAACACAGACTCGGGCAGGGAATTCCACTCCTTAGCTGCACGCACTATGAATGTGTTCCCAAAACGTTTAGTGCGTGTCGGTGGGATGTCCACCATGTACCGGTGGCGCATCGCCGTTCGCCTTGTGGTCCGATGATGGAACGGGCTTGGCGGAGAAGAATCTGATGAAGAACTTCGGAGATAGGCAACGGCAACTCCTCAGTAAATGATAGTCAGAGTAGATGCTATCATTTACTGAGGAGTTCCGTTCCGGGATTGCTGATATCGCATGTCTGTCTATTGTTTACATCAGCTCATAACATAACATCACGCCGGTACGCTGTGAAGGGTACGCACATCGCACATGTGAATGTCAATTTAACTGTGGAGATTCACCACTAAAAAGTGAAAAGAAAAACACTACAAAGTAGTTCTTTATTTGGAAGTCGGTTGTATTTTTTTATAAAAAAATGATTTATCTTTCACCAAGAGTAGACTTTCAATAATAGTACTTTTATCATTAAATATATGGTCTTAGTACTTAGTACTTAGTCTTAGTACTTTAGTCTAGTAGTATTTTTGTACTCTAGTTAGATATAAACTTAATACTTGCCGTAAAATAAATATAATTTTATTTATAACTGAACGCGTTTCTGTATTTGTTAGGTTTCCGTACCCAAAAGGTAACCAACGGAACCCTATTACTAAGCCTTCGCTGTCCGTTCGTCGTCTGTCCGTTCGTCCATCTGTCTGTCAGTGGGCTGTATCTCAAGAACCGTAATAGATAGACAGTTGAAATTTTCATAGAATGAGTATTTTTATTATCGCTCTAACAAAAAATAATAAAAATTAAATTAATTAAAAATGAAAGGGGACCCTCTATACAAAAAACGTATTTTTTTTTCGTTTTTGGTTCGGAATCCTTCGTGTGAGATTCACTCTGCCTAACCCTTCGGGAACTATTAGCATTATGATATAATAGAATTCTATTTCCACTTTGATATCTCTTCTTTTGAAATAAACACTTATAGGTACAAATATTCAAAATTTTATCCGGGTATGCCGTATGGTGTCGGCCGGTGCCGTATAGTGCCGTAAAAGAATAATACCATCCCATCACTTCCCGTGGGTGTCGTAAGAGGCGACTAAGGGACTCGCCAGAGAATGGGCAGCAGCTTTCTCTGTAAAACTCAACACCTTACACTGCGATCGCCAACCCGCCTGCCAAGCGTGGCGATTATGGCAACCCCCTCAAATCTTGGGGTAGGCCGGTGTCCAGCAGTGGACGTCTTTCGGCTGATATGATGAGGTACAAATATGTAGTTCATGACGCAAGTAAACGATTATCTACCCACGTCAAAGAGTAATTAATTATATCAATTCACAATTTCCGCAAATCGTCTCACTTACATAAGTAAACTAAGTACTAATTAGTTTGAAGTTTTCGTAAAGAGAATAACTAGTTACATTTAGAACAATCGCAATTATCTCTAGTTCGTGAATAAACTCACGAACTAGCTGTTGCCCGCGACTTCGTTCGCGTGTATGTCGGAAAGTAAAATGTTGTCTCTGGGTTAGATCTCTAAGATAAGGAACAGTCAATATCTAGCATTGGTTGAGTCCTCTTAGAATTAGGAATTTGTAACTGCTAGTCTATTCTGTAAATAACTATTTCGATATCGAGATTCACCTGAGTGACAAAGCTCACAAAGTTTTTATATTTATACGAATTTGATACTCACCTCGGATTCCGCTGTTGAGACACGAAAATGTTGTTACAGAATAGCACTACTGAAATCAAATGATATGTGACGTCACACGAGTTTTCAACGCACCGTATCGTCTTAATTTTTTGTTTGCGTAAAAATAGAAAAAATACGTGTCAGATATATTTTTTGGAAATCTATCTGACGGACTAATTAGGTTTTTCATTCCACTGTATTTTCACACATTTTTTGCTGGATTACAGCTGAGACGCGAATGCAAACGTTGCTCAAATTAAAAATTAGTAGAATTGGCACTCTGTTCATGCGGCCAAAAAGCTGGGCATCCTAAATAGGGTGAAGCGATACTTCAGGCCTGGACAGCTTTTAACCCTATACAAAGCTCCTGCATGGAGTATTGCAGCCACCTTTGGGATGGCTCAGCTAAGTATCAGCTTGCCGCGCTTGACTCGGTGAAACGCAGAGCTAAGAGGCTCATCGGTGACGTTTAACTGGTGGATGCGAAGCTACATAGCTAGGCTCATCGCCGTAAGGTTGCCTGCTTGTCGGTCTTCTACAGATTGTACTTCGGTGAGTGTGCCCAAGAACTCCACGACCTCATCCCACCGGCCCCCTTCTACCGTCGGACATCCAGACGCACTGCATCTTACCATCCCTACCTTGTTGCTATTCCACCAATTCGCACTAAGAGTTACAAACGTCTTTTATAAAGGTCAGAACACAAATCTTAATCACGAGTTTAAACTAAGAACTAATGAGTTAACAACTAATCAGTACTTAATTAATAATTAATTATTCGGTTTACCTTTGCTAAGTTCAAACTGGTAATTAAACGCTTTCATGAATTGAACATAGTTAAGCACACCTAAGTGTATTTTCCAAGAAATGAACGTACGTTTGCGTATTAATTTAATACGGAAGCTACGTCTGCAGACGTGGTTCGCAAATTAACTAAAAGTGGTAGTTTACTAAACATTTCTGCAGAAGATGGTACTCCAATCATCTCTAATATACTAAACAAAACAAAATAAGGGCCACTCATTGATATATAAAAAACCCAAGATACACACTCAGCATCTCAAAAACGTCCGCAAAAAACAAGCACAATATGTATAATTGTGCGCAAGTTTCAAACAGTCTCGCATCGCTCGCCATACTGCACTGCTTTGTAAAAACAACTTTGAGCGATCCGTGTAAGGTTGTTTTGCAAAAAAAAATACGCATCACTCGCCATATTGAACTGCTTTGTAAAGATCCGTGTAAGGTTCAATTTGCAAAAAAAATTGTTTACAGTATAACTAACTACATACAAGACTCGTGGTACATGTCAGTTTTTGACGACAGTTTGGAGTGTTGCATTTGTTCGAGACTGCGCATCTTGGTTTTTTTTTATAAATCAATGGGGCCACTAGCTTATTTCAACATTCTAGTCGATTTAACAATTTTAACCCGACAGGCACCGAGCACGTAGGAAAATTGAAAGACAATAACCATTTGGCTCCAATAGGGCCTTACGGTCCTTGACTGGGCGTTCCTAAGTTGTTAATTTTTTGCGTGGTTATTACTTTCACTGTTAACAAACATATCTAGAGTATAACAACTGTATTTATTTGTGAAGTGGGTAAACTTTGATACTTTAGAAAGCTGAAACTTGGCAGGTAGGTTCCTCCGGGAATCTAGGTGAGCAGGATTTCCCAAAATTCCTAAAGGAAGGGGAAAAAACGGGATTTACGCGTACGCAGTCAAAAGGTATTCTAATATTATTAATGCGAAACTAACTCTGACTCTTTGTTTGTGATTATTTCGCGCCTATTATAAACTGTTTAACGGGTTTTATGATTTTTGTACGATGTCACTTTATCTAAATATATATAACTCAAAGGTGACTGACTGACTGACTGACATAGTGATCTATCAACGCACAGCCCAAACCACTGGTCGGATCGGGCTGAAATTTGGCATGCAGGTAGATGTTATGACGTAGGCATCCGCTAAGAAAGGATTTTGATCAATTCTACCCCCAAAGGGATAAATTCTACCCCCAAAAGGATAAAATAGGGGATGAAAGTTTGTATGAAACTTTGTCAATTTTAAACTTCTTAACGCGAGCGAAGCCGCGGGCTAAAGCTAGTTTAATATAAATTACAAGTGGATTTGTCATTTTTAGGCGTTGAAATTATTTGGTCTCTCCGAAATACTTTCTATTCTATAAAAGACTTTATGTTTAATAAAATACTATTAGTCACGCTGCATTGTTAACATTTCTTTACGTCCAAAATATTTCAACGCTGAAATAGAAAGTAAAAAGGGTAAAAAGTCCTATTTTCAGCAAACAAATGCTCTGTCATACTCAGTGGGGCAAACGTCAAGAAAAACTTTGTTTTTAAAATACATAGAATAGAGGGATGTAATTTTTTTTTGGGTGAAAAACATTAAACGAAATAAAAAATTTTGACGTGTTTTATCTGCAAGATTATTAGAATAGAAAATAAATGTTTTGTTTAAAATTTTTAATAGATGTACAGTCACCTATAAAAGTTTAGTCAATAAATAAAATAAAAAGAAATTCAAACTTAATAAACTATCATCGTGTCATCCTTACGATTTTCTTATTTATTACCCATCAAACTATAAGTTTTCAATACCTTTTATTCATATTTTCACTACAAACAACAACCGACTCAACGTAAATATTTATAGGCACACGTAAATCAGAAAATGATAAATGAATGTCAAAATGTCATTGCACAGAAAACACACGAAATAAAACTTTAACATATACGGTACATCAACACGTAATGAAATAAAAATATCGACATAAATAACAAGTGAAAAATATCGGAATTTACGACGTGAAATAAAATAAGATGATATTTTTGTTGGTTTAAAGGTTTTCAATATGCAATGACAAGCTTTCAATATGTACATGGAAAACTACTTTTGAAATATTTTAGTTTTGTAAATATAATATGTATATTTTATCAATTAAATATTGTAGAAATAAAGGATTTTTGGAAATTAACTTGGTATAATTTTGACTTCATCATGACACTTTTAATAAAGGATTATATCATTGTATTTAACTGTGACGCAGCAAGCTTTTGACAAGAAAAAGCGTGCTCAAAGAAAATCTCTATAATCTTTGTAATCATCTTGCCAGTCACATTCTATTTTACACAATTCATTATGGCTATTTTTCTTTCTGACTTGTTTTATTCATTCCATAGCATCACATGCCTATATCGAGACAATTTTCAATAATAATTCACGACCAAAGAAAACCATCATTTACTGCGTATCACAACTAAACTAACTATAAAAAGCTGAAAACCGTCTCTCTCCGTAAGTACTGTAGTATGATTCTGTAAGCTTAAGTGAAGTGAACATGAAGTGAGCTGTCAATCGAAACAAACAAGATGGAATGACAGTCCACTTCATGCTCACTCCACCATTTTAGACGATAAGATGTTGGCAGTATAGATCGACTGATGACGACGAGTAAAATAATTATTTTTTAACTATTTCAAACTCAAACTCAAAATTCTTCGGGTAGGTACAGAACAGATGTTAACAAAAATAGAAAGGTTCTTATAACTTAGTTGCCTGTTTAGGCATTGCAATTAAAATTGAAATACATATTTATTCATTGAATATTATAGACAACTAACGTAATAGTATATTAATTAACATTTTTCATAAATTTTACATTTTCTCTTTGTTTTGTATAATTTACATATATCCTATTATACTTAGTATTACATCTCTTTTATCTTAGGTATAATTATTTTTCTTCGAGGAATTCTTTTACAGAATAATACGCCTTATTAATCAGGAAGTCTTTCAGCTTCCTTTTAACAATACCAATTGACTGTAGGTTCTTAATGCTTCTGGGTAACTTATAATATATTTTTATGCCCATACAAAATATACTATTGCTATAAACTGCAGTGTGGGATGTTTTACTGCGCAATGTATTTTTAAGACTACTGCTTCTTAATGTGTATTTGCAAAATAAATATCATTAAGTTTGACGGATGCCACTATGGCACAATGAAAAGACTGTCTATTTGATTTCCATAACAAGATATTTCTTTGTCAAAGCAAATTCAACTCAGAGAGTTTTGCGCGTGCTACTCCATGCATCCATTTTGTGTAGGTACCTACTTCAATTTCGTGACGAGTTATGTTTTGCGTAAAATTTTATCCTCTGTTATTTGACAGTATTGGTACACTGTTATCGTTATTATGGACAGACCCTGTCGTTAAAAATTATGTCGATTTATTATGGACGATACTTTGTCATCTATAATGGTGTGTTTTGGTACGCTTGACTTTTTGAGGTAACCTCGCGTTAAAATTTTGATGTGTGTTTGTTTTTATTTATAAAACGGTTCGTCTTTTATTTCGATTATAGGTGGAGTTTTCATTTGATTAGAAAGTAAAATTGTCGCAAATATTGATCGAAATCATTATCTGCCTGTCTCTTTCACAACTATGTTGGATAGCTTTCAGTATGACTGAATGTAGCTAAAGTAATATTTTACAGATGATACTCCTTAGTTTGATTAACTGCCTGACTTTTGTGCCTTTTGACTTTTGTGACTACTCTCTCTCTACGACTGTCAAATCTATAGATGACAGCGGACCATTGACAACAACGGCCCGTCTCGGGGCACCCATCCGTTGACGAGCTTCGGCCAGCATTGCTAATCCTTAAAGGCCCGTTCGGCTGTCATTACTAAGCAACGAGTTCAAAAGAACTTCTAAAAAATCTTATTTTACTAAACAGCGTCAACATCACAAAGACAACCCTTAAAATAAAACTAACACTTTTAAGGACTCTAGAAAACGTTTTAAATCAACCTTTAACTACAAAGGTTGATTTAAATGTTTGCGTCCAAAAAATCACGTTTCCCGTCACCATTTTATTCAGCTCATTTTTATTTCGTAACGACTCCTACATCTTGAGATCCAGCAAACTCAATTAGGGAGTCAAAAGACCTTCGTTTTTCTACGTGAACTACCAAAAAGTTCGTGTTAGGGTGTCATCTGACTGGAGGCATTTGTAATAGCCGGATTTTGGCGTTCCTATGAGGATTAAATGTAGCGGTAGTCTCGCGGCCTTCACCAGGTCATCAGCCTACCTCGTGGAAGGCCTTTCAGCGCTACTCCTGGTATGCAGACGCTACTCCAAAATCTTTCGACCTCATCGACTACCTTTTCTCCGAACAATGTGCCCTTTTCACATCTTTCATCGGTCCGACAAAATTCTGCAATGTCTGAAGTCCCACCTCTATAACCAGTGTGTTTTTCCCACCATGACTTACGGTGCTGAGACATGGACGCTCACGCAGGAGGCTGTGTATATGTAGACTGAGAGTTGTGCAGAGAGCCATGGAGCATTCCATGCTTGGAAAACGTCTAATAGATCGAGTTCCAAACGTCGAGATCCGAAGACGTACGTGTGTTTTTTAAAGTCGGAAACTAAATTTGTTGCGAAACTGAAATGGAGCTGGGCAGGACAGGGGACAGGATATGTGGAGTAAGGCAGTGAAAGAATGGCGTCCGAGGACTGGAAGAAGTAGTGTTAGTAGGCAGGTGGCGAGATGGGACTACATTGTTACTATCGCGGGTAGAACCTTAGTGAGGCTGGCACAAGACGAAGGAGGAGAACGTGGGGATTGACACAAGAAAAAGAGACACCCAGCAGTGGGTGAAGTCGGCAGTGGATGATGATGATGTGACCGCTAAACTCGGTTCTTTTGATTTCTTCATTTCTGATTCGATAACGCAAGCAAAGCCCTTTCCATTGCCCTTTGGATCACTCCCGATGAGACCCATTGTAAGTGACCACGTTCTGTTCCATAGGTCATCAGTGGCAGTAACAGCTGATGGACTTTCGTTTCACAGGGCATTGGCAATAAATGATTTACTAGGCGAGTAGAAGTGGTAAATGTTTAAAATAGATTTACGTACCGTTGTCAGCACCCGAAGGCCAATGGAGACGACAATGGTCGGAATTTCCTTAAGTGATCGAATCAGGAATGATAATGTCCGCAACCAACCAAAAACCAAGATAGATAGATACATAGATAGATATATTTATTTTGTAAAACATGAGTACAGCATACAGGTCTTATAAATTATAATGAGGTTGCTACATGTTTTGCCATTTAAGACGTACAAAATCAGTTTAACAAAACAACAAAAAAAAGAAAGTATTCAATGTCAAAATTTAAATTAAATTGAAATTATAATATAAAAATTAAGTAACCTTCAAAATTGCCATGCCAAAATTTAAACCGAATTGATATTAGATGTCAAAATTCAAGTTTAATTCAAAATCACAATGTCAAAATTTAAATTCAATGCAATATAGTAATATCAAGATTTCAATTAAATTAAAATCACAATGTCAAAATAAAAATTCAATTTAAGCAAAACATACAGAAAAAGCAAAATTAACATGCACCTTCAGAATTCTATACAAGCAAAACATCGTTTAAAAAATCATCTACGCTGTAATAACACTTCTCCAGTAATAAATCCCGAAGGGACTTTTTAAACTTGAGGCATACATTTAATTGAATCAGGTATTTTATTATAAAGGTCAAGGTTATCGACATAGTCCGAAGGGTCGCCAAACTGAAGTGACAGTGGGTAGGGCACATTGCTAGTAGAACAGGTCGATGGGACCGAAAAGTGTGGTGACCGCATACCGGAAGCGGAAGACGCAGCGTTGGAAGGCCTCCTACACGGTAAACCAATAATCTGGTGTGAGTCGCGGATAGCCGCCATCGGCTATCCGCGACCCTAACCAGATCATCCGTATCCACATACGAGACGCACAGGACTGGTTGTTGTTGCGACACTTCGGGGAGGCCTACGTCCAGCAGTGGACGTCTTTCGGCTGATATGATGATGATGACCGTTGTCATGTAACAATACCAACAGAATTACAGCAACTGTGACAGTTTCATCATAATAAAAATATCCATAGCACGGATACTCGAGCAAGTGTCTTAAATAGCCCCATTCAACAACCACCCTAAGGATCCCTTCGGACTAAGTTGGAAAAATATTCCGAAAACTTAAGACATACATCGCCTTTAGTTTTTAGTTTAGTACTAAAAGTAACTTTGTGTGTTCAGGTTTTTAGGAAATAAAAAGAAAAACAAAGTACGTGTCTTGTTCTTTTAAAGATTCGGGTGTAGGTACTTGGAAAAGGGGTAGAAGATATTATGACCGTTTCTTTGGAAGAATACGAGTACCTACTTAGGAAACACGGTTAGAAATCCTGTTTAGAAAAGTAGTAAGAAATTACGAGAAAGTTTCGTGGCTAAATAATAACAACCGCAAAGGTTAATCTTGGAGGTATAAAGCAACGCTTACTGACTTTCATAGCTAGGTGATTATCATCCCAATATGTAAAATTCTTGCGTTACTGACTGATTGAATGAGTGACCACAGACAACGCACAGTCGAAACAACTGGTAGTAGAGAGCTGAAATTTGGCATGTAGTTTCCTTCGTGAGTATAGGGGAGCAATAAGAGATGATTTTCCGAAATTTCTACGGAAATGGGATATGTGTGTTCGAAATGATATTTGACAGTCGTTACGGGTAGTCAGAAGCCAAAAAATCTGATAACCTTACCTTACTAAGCTAACGCCCAAAAACAAACACAAACCTTTCAAACTTCAAGGGTCAAGATCATAGGACCTCTGCAAGAATCCTGAGGCCTATCCCTAGAGATAGACCTGAACTTTCAAATAGTTAGAGAAAAACGTGCAATCCTAACGTTTGGTATTAAAACTTTTTGTTCTATGTATTTCAATTCTAGGCTTAGTTTGGCAACTCTCTAGAGTGTTGTTACATTATATTTGATTTCGATTGAAGATACTTCGAGGAGTTCGTAGCTAAATAACAGCAGCCACACAGGTCGATCTTCAAGGTTAAGTAACGCTTGCTAAGGTTGGTCTGTGGATGGGTGACCATCTTAACATACCGAGTTTCATCCGTGCCTCGAAAAGCACGTTGTTGGTCCCGGCTGTCATTTGTAGATATTTGGCAGTCGTTATGGATTGTCAGAAGAAGTACCGTGCTACCCAGTTAATGGGTTGTGGAGGTCTGGTAGGCAGCCGCTCCACGTAAAATACTGGTGTTCAGCTGAATCCGGTTTGACTGAAAGTCGACCCCAATGTAAGTGGGAAAAGAATAAAATAGAATGAAAAAAAAAAGAAAATAAGTATGAAAACTTTTAAAAAACAAGTTTCTAAGTTTTTGTTTAAATTGTTAACTAACAAGCAAGCAAGTTGCAAGTAAAACTTTGGTTAACAACTAAAAAATAAAATGTATTTGTTTCCATGGAAGATGGGTAGGCCTTTAGTGTGGGACGCTACTTGTGTCGATACTCTTGCGCCATCCCATCTTCCTAGCTCGTCGTGCTGTGCTGGTACTGCCGCTGCGGCTGCTGAGAACCTCAAGCGGCGGAAATATAATAACCTTGTTGGCAATTATATTTTTGAGCCGTTTGGGGTTGAAACTCTTGGCCGAGTGCTCATGCCTTATTTAAAGATCTTTCTAAACGCTTAGTTGACACTTCGCGTGTCCCAAGGGCTGGCTTTTACCTCGGACAGAGGACAAGCATTGCCATACAACGTGGCAATGCCGCCAGTCTTTTGGGCTCACTTCCAGTGGACAGCGATGCGGACGAACTTTTTGACGCCTTATTTTAGTTAGGATATTTTATTTTAAGTGTATATATTTAGTACTAGCTGACCCGCGCAACTTCGTCTGCGCCACATTTTTCCTTAATGCTCCGCGCCTATTGTTCGTAGCGTGATATTATATAGCGAAAAAACGCGATAAAACGTATCTAACACTAAAGTAATTTTTCAATTCCAACCAGTAGTTCCTGAAATTAGGGCGTTCTAAGAAACAAACAAACTCTTTAGCTATATAATCTAATCTTCTTCTAATATAATATAAAAATCTCGTGTAACAGTGTTTCTGAAAAAACTCCTCCGAAACGGCGTGACTAATTTATTTGGTAGGACTGACTTTCTGACTTTTATTTATATGGCAAAACAACGTTTGTCAGGTTAGCTAATAGTAGTATAGATTCCAAGAAAAGCCACATTTTTTCTTTTAATATAGGATAAACTTTATTTTTCACTACAATTTACATAAATTATTTTACATAGGACAGATACCATACATAATTCAGGTAAGTATATACGTGTGGGAGACTGGTGCCTAAGCCATGCTCGAGGGATGTGTTTCAGGACACCAGGATCCCACCCCTTTACAATTAAATTTTATAAATTACTATCTGTTGCCCGCGACTTCGTTCGCGTGTATTTCGGATAGTAAAATGATGTCGCTAAGATGAGATATACGAACAGTCATCATCTAGCATTGCTTGACTGCTCTTAGAATTAGGAATTCGGAAGACTGTTATGCAAGGCATTGGGTGTATCACCGCTTCTATTCATAACGCCGACCAGCCCTAGTAATTTTTGTAATGAGAAACGTTTTAACGATAACAAACACGACACGACACGATGTTGAAGAAAGTTCTTAGAGTTGTTAACACGCGATAGAGCTACATAAAGTTGGAGATGGGAAAACCAACCAGAAGAGAAGTCTATCCCCGCAACAGATAGAGTAAATTAGAGTTGAGACTCCGTTATCCGCATTTAGACTCTCATCCGTTCCGTTGTGCGTAGGACACCTGGCTTAGCCGGCCTTCCTCCGCCCAAGTGCACAGAAGCCTCCTGGGTGCGCCATAGGTTTCGCGGAGCGACCTCACCATTCCGAGGATTTGTTCACGTTGGGAAGCAGAAGGAGAAGTGGGTACGGCTCCAGCACTACCATCTCGATAACTCTCTACGCGAGTCCGCCTCTGGCGTCATTGCCTGGAATCAATGCCATGATGCACTGGAGGGTGCACCCTCCACTGTAAATCCTGTGCCTGTAACAGATAATTTCTGGCCCTGAAATGGTCATGACGTATCATGGGCTCACTGGGAATTTGGTTAGTTATATGTGACTTTCAGCCGAGTGCCTTTGCAACATGTTATAGAAATTAAATATGTTAATACAAATTATAGAACTTAATCAGATGATATTTATCATTTTGTTCCATGGACGCTTTCATGGAAATATTCTCCTTATTTTTTCCCAAAAACATTTGTCACTATTATCCGTATTGATGGTCTGCTTGGTCGGTGGGTTCCCCGAACAGGGAAGAAATAAATGAATGCTGAAGCAACGGAACAACACAGGCTATCTTCCAAAATAACCTAATTATCTTCTTGATTATGGTGTGTGCCGTCAGAAATTCTAACACTATTCGTAGAATTATGCGCATTTGAGTGGCCTTCTTATATCATGTTCGCATTTTTCTTCTTCTGCGTCGTTCCTTCACTGCTGAGGATCGCGACTGCATACGACGTGTATCCATGCGGTCTTCTGCTACGGGCAAGCTCTGTGCGTGCTGCCTCTAACAGCCTTCTTTATGGCATCGAGCCATAAAGAAGACCATACTATTTTTGCATATGTGAAGTTTAATGTGTTGATATTATATTGCACTACATGGGTGCTATTCTTCAAACAAAAAAGTTAAGAAACTACTTTTTAAGTTTTTAGAACACAGTTAGACATCCGATTAGCCAATCTAATTCAAATCTTTTCGCGACTCCTCTATCATGGGACTTCGCCAGCTGCTCGAAGGTGGTATGACGTGACCCCTGGCCCTAGGCCCGTAGAGATTCATTATTAAGCCACTCAAGTTAAGCTTAGCAAATGTAAGCGCACACCTGTTTACGAATATTCTAATATTAATAACACTGCAATAAAAAACATGAGGTCAAATGCGAAACGCCATCTATGGAATCTGAAGTTGAACTGTCAAAATATTTAAAGACTTAAAATATGTTTTGACATAATTCTCATGCTGTCGTAAGTACTGTTTGTGTCAATAGATGGCATTACGGGAATCTGCATTAATTAATAAGTTGATTTCATCTACATCAAATTGCCACAATTCCTGTCAGGTTAACCTATGTACGAGTTATCTACTTTTGTTTTTTTATCATGATACGAATAATACGAATTTATTTATATTCGTTCAATATAAATACATTTCTGAACTCACGCATAAATATTTGACAGCCAAAATATATGTCAATCCTTTTTCATAACTGACATTATTCTACATTTTACAAATCTAAAATACGCCATTATCCGAATATTGTAGATATATGTTGTCGATTCGAAACCTGTATTTAAATACGTTCTTAAATTTGAGGGGAGAGTTTACCGTATCGGTGGGATAAACATTAAATGTTTGACAGTTACGAAACCCATGAACATTTTGTATAGGAATTACATTATCGTTATATTTTGGACAATTCACACACTATCTTTAAAAATGATAGCCTATGTGTTATTCTAATGTATAAGCTATATTATTGTAAATTTTCATTAAAATCCATTCGGTAGTTTTTGCGTGAAAGAAGAACAAACATCCATACATCCATACATACAAACTTTCGCGTTTATAATATTAGTAGGAAGTAGGATTGTATAGAATTAAGGACAAAATAAATGATTTATTCTTAAAAAAAAAAATAGAAATTTGTTTTTTTAAAGTGTTCATAAATTATTTTTAGTACATCGCTAGCCAGTATTGATTGATAAAACTCATGGTAGACGTACAGTTTCTATGCTGTTTGAAGGGATGAGCAATGTGACAACTTAGATGCGGTTATGACAGATTGGTCTTTAGCCCAGCAGTGAGACGGTCAAGTTTGATGAAAAAATTCCGGTCTATATTTTTATGGTTCCCTACCCGAAGAGTAACCAACGGAACCCTATTACTAAGCCTCCGCTCTCCACCCGACCGTCTGTCTGTCAGCGTGCTGTATCTCAAGAACCGTAATAGGTAGACAGTTGAAATTTTCACAGATTGTGTATTTCTATTGCCGTACTAACAACAAATAATAATAATTAAACTAACTTAAAATGAATGGGGATCCCATTAATTTTTAATTTAGTATTCAAGTAACATTTTTGTTTTCGGTTTGTGGTACGGAATCCTCTGTGTGCGAGTCCGACTCGCAATTGGCTAGTTTTTTAGTAACGCAGGGTTTTCAAGACGACTCTGCTACATCTTTGAAAGGTTCAAACACAGGACTCATTGCGTAGTCATATAACTTGTAAATTTTTAATGAGAGATTCAGTATTTTTAATCTACTTCAAAAAAAAGGAGGATGTATGTATCTATGTTTGTCTGCGATTATCTTGAGTTTGGCTAAACCGATTTTGATACGGATTTTAGAAAAGTATTTGCTACATTCTGGTGAAGGTTTTAATATCCAACAAATCGATACCTCGTGTTGTCAGATCCGTTATTAAGCGATATATTAGTTTACTCGACCGGCTTTTCTTTGTTGTTGATGTGGTTGCAATCAATCTGGTTCTACTCAACTGATTTTGATGCGGTATTAAGTAATGTATTACTAATATCCTGGGGAAAGTTTTAGTGTATAATAATCAACTTTTCACCGAAATCTGTAGTGAAGAAGCTACGATTTGTTATGTTGTTTGTACGCAGTTGTGGTTTGTTATTTATTTTTTCTTACCCATGTTATAACTGCGAAAGGAACTCTGTCCGTCTGTTAGTAACCTCTTCACTTTTAAATAGCTGAACAAATTTGAATGGAATTTGGCACACGGGAGGGATATGGGCAGGGCACATTGCTCGCAGAACAGATGGTCGATGGGGCCGAAAAGTTCTGGAGTGGCGACCGCGTGCCGGAAGACGCAACGTTGGAAGGCCTCCCACAAGGTGGACCGATGACCTGGTGAAGGTCGCGGGTAGCCAATGGATGCGAGACGCACAGGAGCGGTCGTTGTGGCGACGCTTGGGGGAGGCCTATGTCCAGCAGTGGACGTCTTTCGGCTGATATGATGATGATGACACGGGCAGAGTATAATGTCCTGGTGGTTTTTTTTTCCGGGATTATGTTCCCCTCAGATATTTCTCGACTTCCACTCGGGTGAAGCCGCTGATAGAAGCAAGTTTCTTTAAGATATTATATTTTTTTTTTTTATTGCGGTATTGTGGTCGAGAGCAAGCCCATTCCTCGGGCTTGACCACAATCACGCTTGTTGGAAAGCGGTGGATGAAGTCTATGACGGAGCGAGCGTTCCCAGAAGATGCTTGTTTACTCTTACTTGGCGAGCAGATGGGTTATTTGTGGAATGGAACACAGACGCTGGCAGAGAGTTCCACACCTTGGCTATGCGTATAATAAAAGTGGAGGAGAAGCGCTAAGCATGACTAGTTGGGATATCGACCAAGTACGGATGGTACCCTGCAGTACGTCTCGTATTCCGGTAGTAAAAAGGCTATGGTGGGATCAGGTCGTGGAGTTCCTGCGCACACTCACCAAAGTACAGTCTGTAGAAAACCGATAGACAAGCAACACTACGCCGATAAGCTAGATATAATATTACCAGCCAGTAACAGTCTGCCACTGCAGGGTAAACGCCTCACTAACAGAGAAGGCACACAGGCAAGTTGAGTTGGAATGTTTCCCAACCTAAAGTAGTTACGCAATTCAGAATGTTTCTCATCTAAGAATACGCAATGGGGTTGGAAGTGAAAGCTGATCTCAGATGGCGCCACCACTACACGAACCTTTGTCAAAGTGAGGTGAACACTATTGTAGTCTGTGATTGTAGTTTTTGAGATTTATTTGTTCGTTTGTTTGTGTATTATGGGCAGTCTGTTTTCCTTTAACGTTTATTTCATTGATATATAAAAAACCCAAGATGCACAGTCTCGAACAAATGTAACACTCGAAACTGTCGTCAAAAACTGACATGTATCAAGTGTCATGTGTGAGCTGTGTGTAGTCATACTATATACAATTTTTGTTTATACAAAGCAGTGCAGTATGGCGAGCGATGCGAGACTGTTTGAAACCAGCGCACAATTTTAAATTGTGCGCTTGTTTTATGCGGACGTTTTTGAAATGCTGACTATGTATCTTGGGTTTTTATATATCAATGGTTTATTTAAACGGATTCGCATTATCTTACATTATAGGTTATGTGATCCAGGTAGGTTTGGGTTCGTACAAATAAGAGGACATAGGTTTTTACGATCTTATCAAACTGAAAGTAATCATCTTAATACATACCTGAGTATTTACCTATCTTTTCATCAAAAACTGCTTTGTTATTGGTCTGTGCGCTACTAGCCCCACTTCGACAGTTTTTAAGTGCGAACAGTAACTAAGATGTGACTAGTAATCGTGACATGACTTGTAACCATGTTACAGCAATTTATGAGTTTTTGTCGAAGGACATCGCCTTAAAATTCGTATTGCGTGCTTAGTTTATAAATCAAAAAATCGCTCGGGAGCTCTTCGCTACAAACTCGATCTTGCCTGGTACCAAGACGTGTAACTACATATGCATAAGACTATCATTCAATTAGACTGCGTTCGAGACTGCACGACCTTGTTAGTTATATTAATGTCATAACTTAGACCCAAAGACTAGATAGTGAAACAGACCAGAATGTTCATAGAATATAACCGCGAAGGAATTTAATTTTAAGGTTGCGTTTCCACCAGAAATGTGCTAGGTTGCGTAGCGAGGGATGTGTTTGTTAAGCACCAATAGAATTGCTTGGTGCTGAGCGAGGCTAGGTAACTGAAGCGATACTATTGGCTTAACAAGCACATCCCTCGCTAAGCATCCTCGCACATTTTTGGTCACCTCGCTCATCATTGTTCGTCGCGGTTATATTTAATAAACATATTGTCTCTACGGTGTCCATTTCACAATATAGTATTTGCCTTTTCCAACTAACCATGTTGAAAAAGACATAAAACTCTTTCTGGAACGATGTAATCGGAAAATCAACACATCGATGTTTTCTTCCAGAAACCTGAGTAAGTCTACACAGCTCCTCTATTCATAACTTAACAAGAATTGAAGTTCGATTCACACTTCTGGCCAAATTTACTACCTCACGATGTAGGGCAGAGAGCATTAAACAATCGGGATTAAACTATGGGCACCGCGATGAGGTGGAAGGGGGTGCACTTGCATCCCCTTGGTTTTGTACCCGATACTACTAGTCCTCCTACTAATCCTAGTACTAATTAATGCAAAAGTTTGTGAGGATCAATGGATGGATTGAAGGATGTTTGTCACTCTTGCACGCAAAAACATTACAATCGATGCCTAGTTTTTTTATGAAAGTGAATTGTAATTCTTATGAGAATAAATGATCTCAAACCTCAAAAACTACTGAACGGATTTGGACGTCTAGCACACAGATCCACACAAATATTTTAAATGTGAATAATAACTCTCTTTGTCCATTACGTTATCACGTGATAACTGCTACGATTCCTAACACTCTGGCACAGATTTTCTAGCCATACAGTAGTGTACCTATCCCACCGATATTGAATGAAGCTCACTGTCTGTCAGATAATCTCGTCTGTGACGGCGACGCGGCGACGTTGTGGTAACAATGTTATAGGTTCCCGTAAACAATGCACCAGTGGGTCTTCTTATAAAGTAGGTTCGTGTCTTTGTATAGTGTCTGTAGATCTGGTCAAAAATATGCCTTACAGCAAAAAAAAAAGTTCGGAGATCTTTGTTTCCACTGGAAGACCTAGACCTAGGAAACTTGGTGGACCAAGTTACCTAGTAACTAGGTAGGGAAAGGCACATAGGCAGTTGTTCCATATAAAATACTGGTATTCAGCTGCATCCAGATCGACTCAAAGCCCACCCCAGCATAGTTAATAAAAGACTAGGCGGGTGATGATTCCAGCCGAAAACATCCTTTGTTAGACATATAACGTTGGCACAACGACCCGTCCTACTAGAGGAATTGATAGTGGCTGATAGTTCTCATAAGAAAAATAGCGATAAGGCCGCCCATTTTGTCACCCTATGTAATGTTTTCTTCATCAGTCTTTTCTGTTCTGTTTTGATTTGTTCTGTTCTTTTCTGTTCTATTCTATTCTATAAAAAAACAAATCGTCACGTGGGCTCATTTGGTATCACCAATTTTGATATCATTTGGTACATGGTAGAACGTTACTGAGAAATAATTTTCAACTTACATACAGGCAAAGCCTCTGAGAAAAACTAGTTATTTGCAATCATCAATCAATATATAAAAAATTCTTGCATTACTGAGTGACAGACAGCAGACAACGCATAGCCGAAACTACTGGGCCCCAAGTCTGCTATTACAATTGTTGTGTTGTTTGATATGCTAAACCCTTCGTAGAACTGTATAAATCCGTAGGCGAACTTTAATCATGCACAGTCACGTAGAACAATGAATATGGGATGAAGGTGGGTACTCACGGATCTTCGCTGTCGACGATTATATCGTGGCGCCACTTCACTCACAGTTCCAGGGACGTCCCTTTTTGCCACTAACACTCGCGAATTGTTGGAGAAAGTCAGTGCAGGTAGATTTGATAGTCTGTTGAAAGCCGGTAAAACTGCGCGCGGATCCGCGCGTTGCTTGTAACTTGTTGAGTGAGTAAGAGAGACTGACTGGAAATTAGGATTTTTGTTTGCAAGGGAGTGAATGAATGATTGAATGGGAATGGGATTGGAATGAGGAAGAGTGACCGTGCATTAGTCAGATTAGTGTTTGTTTATTTACTTTTTGATACTTTAACATTCTTCCCCCCTGCTGGCGAAACTATGGAGACAGAACTCTACAATGAAAGCTGCGTCCATATCAACCAAAAACTGGTGTGTTATTATGATATTATGATAGATGAATAATTATGATTTGATGATATATTATGATGTGTAATTGTGTCCGTAATAAATACAATACAAACTAATAATGAATATGATAATTATGTTTTTTGTTGTTTAAAGTGGTGAAAATTTACTCATGTCCATCAGGGAGAGGACATAATTTTACTAAAGGTCTGTCAATAGTACCTTGAGCAGTCTTGACCGTAGCCGAACGAGGAATCGCATCACGACCAGGATATAGCTTTATAATTCTACCAAACCGCCATCGTAACGGATGAGAATATTCGTCTTTGATAATTACTAACTGATTGATTTGAACGTCACGTGAGGACTTATTCCATTTCAAGCGTTGCGTTAAAGTGGTAAGATACTCAGAATGCCATCGTGACCAAAAATCTTGATGCATTCGCTGCAAAAGTTGCCAGCGTGTCAGCCTGTTAGTTGGTATGTCTGTATAATCTGGTGTTGGTAATGAAGTTAATGGTGCTAGTGTTAAGAAATGGCCTGGTGTGAGTACCGTGATGTCATTGGGATCCGTGCTAACTGAACATAATGGTCTAGAGTTAAGTAATGATTCTATCTGGACTAGAACTGTATTTAGTTCTTCATATGTCAGTATTTGTGTACCTATTACCCGATAGAGGTGCGTCTTTACGGACTTGACCCCAGCTTCCCAAAGTCCTCCGAAGTGGGGGGCCCCAGGAGGGTTGAAATTAAATGTTATATGTTCGGTCTCACAAGCCGTTTTCATTATGTTGGCCAACTCTGATTGAGCGCCTTTAAAATTTGTTCCACAATCTGAATGGATAATGTTGCATCTACAACGTCGAGCAATGAATCTACGCAATGCCGCTAAGAATGCGGCAGACGACATGTCAGACGCTAACTCTAAGTGGAGCGCTTTTGTGGCAAAGCACACAAAAAGACATAAGTACGCCTTCGTAACGCGAGTCCCACGCTTTCTGACGGGGGTTACATTGAAGGGTCCTGCGTAATCGCAACCAACTGCTTGAAATGCTTTTAATTGGGTTATACGTGATTTTGGTAAATCTGCCATTTTAGGCTGAAGTGTTGTTGGCTTGGTACGAAAACACCGATAACAATTTGCTAAAACTTGTTGGATTGCTCGCTTTGGTGACAAAATCCAAAAATTTTGAAGAAATAAAAAGTGAAGTGTTTGTAATCCTGGATGCATATGCTCGTTATGAACCGATTGAATGATACGCTGAGTTAAAAGATGTTTGCGAGGAAGCAAAGATGGATGTTTTGTTTCAAATTCTAAATCAGAACGAGAGAGCCTTCCCCCCACCCGCAAAACACCAGAGTGATCTATAAATGGGTTAAGTTTCCTAAAAGATTTAGGTAAAACTTTTCCTGCTAATAACTGTTTGATTTCGTCTTTGAATTCAATATGTTGTACGTGTTTAACAAGTACCATAAGGGCATTGCTTAGCTCAGCTTCTGTTATATGGTCATGATCAACTGTTTTGTTTTTGCGTAATGCGTTGATGAATCTGAGACAATAGGCTAAAATACGTTGAGTCTTTTTTAATGATGAAAATTTGTTAAGGAGATTATCCAAAGGGTTGGTATCGATTATGTTGTTTGCTAGCACTGTGATACGCCGCTCACAGGTTACATCACCATCCGTGAAGCGGTGTGATTCTGTATTTGTTGGCTCGTAAGGCCATTGATTCTGATTTAATGATAACCACTCCGGTCCAGTCCACCAGAGGGCGTGGCTAATGAGCTCATCGGGTAGTAAACCACGACTTGCGCAATCAGCTGGATTCTGCTTGCCTGGCACATGTTTCCAGGTAGCATTTGCTGGTTTTCTTTGAACATTTGCTATACGATTGCCAACATATGCTTTAAAATTAGTTGAATTTGATTTGATCCATGACAGCACTATCATGGAATCAGACCATGCGAACACGTCCTCAATGTTGATGATGTTAGAAAATATGTTAATGATATAACTCATGAGATCTGCTAGTAATGATGCACCACATAGCTCGAGCCTCGGTAGCGTTCTCCGCTTGGTGGGAGCAACACGTGATCTTGCGCTCACCAGACAGACTTGATATTGATCTTGAGAAATGCTGGAACGAAGATAGACTGCTGCCGAATAACCTGCTTCACTAGCGTCACAGAAGCCATGAATTTGATAAGATGCTGCTTCACCATGTGTAATACGTCTTGGAATACGTAATTGAGAAAGATTTGATAATTGATGCGTATACTTCGTCCAAAGGCTATGAATGTCATCGGGTACTGGTTCATCCCAAGATGTTCCCAATAACCACAGACGTTGGATAAGAAATTTGGCTAAAAATGTTAATGGTGTAAGTAGACCGATAGGGTCATAGATACGAGCAAGCTCAGAAAGCATTGTCCGCTTTGTACAGCCGCGTGGAATTTGATTGACTTGATAATTAAAAACATCCTGATGAGCATTCCAGGCAAGGCCAGTTTCGACAGTGACACCACTTTAATAAAGTTGGTGTCACTGTCGAACGTCAAATCTGGTACCATCTTATGTTCTTCAGGTATGTTTTGCAGTACAGCCGCATGGTTGCTGGACCACTTCCTGAGCTCAAAACTACCGGCAGCCATGATTTTAGCTAATTGTTGTTGTAAATTAACTGCTTGTTGGATGTTATTACAGCCGGTGACTACGTCATCTACGTAAAGATCGTTCCGCAAAACCTCTGCTGCGAGAGGGTAGGACTCCTGTTCGTCTTGAGCTAGCTGATGCATGGTACGTATGGCCAGAAATGGCGCGGACGACACTCCAAATTTTACGCGATTGATTCTAAATTCTTGAATTGATTCGTCTGGTGAACATCTGAATAAGATACGCTGATAATCCCTATGCTCCTGAGTGATGATGATTTGACGATACATTTGACGTACGTCGGCTGATAATACGACTGCATGGAGTCGGAATCGTAAAAGAATGTTGTTAATATCTGCCTGCAACTTAACGCCTGTTAATAATGTGTCATTAAGTGACCGACCCTAACTATCCTTAGCTGAGGCGTCATAGACAACTCTCAGACGTGTAGAAACGCTACTTGGCTTAACCACTGCATGATGTGGGATATAATATGCTGAAGATGATTGACACTCATTAGGTGGGACAGGTGCCATCTGACCACTTGATAGATACTCCATGATGTGAGATTTATACTCTTCTCCAAATTCCTGGTTCTGATTAAGACGTTTTTCAAGCTGATTAAATCGCCGAAGCGCAATACTATACGAATTGTTAAATGATGGTAATGATGAATCTCTAAATGGTAAATGAACGATATAACGACCGTCAGCATCACGCTTACATGTTGATTGATAAATTTCCTCGCAACGAATGTCGTCAGCAGAGGCTGTTTGTTTTGGTTCCGATGGCATGTTGTCGGTATCCCAAAACTTTTGGACTGCAATATCTAAATTGGCATCCATTGATTGACTGAAATAGGAATGGATTCAATGGGATTGGCTGCTTGTGTCCTACCCATGAGAACATAACCGAATATAGTGTTAATTGCTGTTGCTGTATGATTACTACTTTCAATTTTACCTGGTAACAAAATCTGAGGGAAAATCTCTCCACCAATCCAAATGTCTATAGAACTAGATTTATGAAAATCAGGATCTGCTAACTTGAGATTTGATATATGTTTGAAATCATTGATATCTATTGCACGTGTGGGCATATCGCTACAAATTTTATCCAAAGTCACCGCTTCTGCTGTAAATGATATATTGGAATTGCCCAATGGACGAATATCCAGAAAAACCTTACTACCTGATAAAGCAGGAGTGTCCCCTATTCCTGACATAGGAGTGTTACATTTGATACGAGTCAGACCAAGTCTCCGTACACAAGAATTTGAAATTATATGGCTTTGACTCCCTTTTTTTTTTTTTTTTTTTTTTTTTAAGGATGGGAAATCATCACATGACTCCTCCCGCTCTGGGTGGAGCAGAAGGGAGTGTCAGACTCTTACTGACTAAAACCCATCCGTGTTCCTCCTAATGCCCTTTGCGTTCCTGGGCCGCGGCGACTCTCTCGAACAAATCCCGCAACCCCGGCAGGCACTGGCCCTAGCGGGCCCCGTCCTTTATGCTGACAGCTCCTTGAGGCGCGCGTGGAACACAGCGCGCCGTCGACCCGGGCCTGGTTCTGATCAGACGGCGAGCCACCCAATGCTCGCCGTCCGCAGGCCCGCGCCTACGGTGGCCGAGAATCGCCCTGCGACTCCCGACGCCCGGGGCGTCTTCTTCTGTTGCGGCGGCTGGGGCGTGAGGTTTCCCTCTCTCTCACGCGTTCGGCCTCCTCCTTTGCTAGCATTACTGCTTCGCAGAAGGAGGTGACCGCTTCCCATGCCTCCTCGCTCCGGACCATGGATTGGACCAGGGCCGGACGCGAGAGATCGCCTTCGCCGATCGCCTCGACGAGGACACGGCGGTGCTCCGCCCAAGCAGGGCAGACCTCCACCGTATGCTCCGCCGTGTCCTCAGGGCGATCCTCGCAGTGTTGACACCCGGGCGTATCCTCCCGCCGAATTCGAAACAGGTACCTCCCAAAACAACCGTGTCCGGTGAGTACCTGCGTCAGGCGGAAGGTGAGGACGCCGTGGCGCCGCTCTAGCCACTCCTCAAAGAGGGGACTTATCGCCGCAATTGTGGCGTGCCCAGCACTGGGTTGCGACAGTCGTTGTCTCCATACTGCCATGAGATCCCGCCGGAGCTCCGTCCGCCACGCTGCGATTTGCCGCGGCAGAGGAGTCTCGCCCCGACGTAGCGCCTCCACGCGCCATTCGTAAATGAGCGCGAGGGCTCTCGCCTCTAGATCCCATGGCGGTAGTCCGGCAAGGAGGCTCGCCGCCTCGCCAGAGACCGTGCGGTATCCCCGGGTCAGCCGGATGGCCATGACCCTCTGGGACGCGTTCAGGTACCGGGCAGGTCGCTTCCTCAAAGTAGGCGCCCACACCGGCGCCCCATAAAGGGCCATGGACCGCACGACCCCCGCGTAAAGCCTCCGGCAGGAGGCGTTTGGACCCCCTAGATTGGGCAGAAGCCGCTTGAAGGCAGCCCCGGCTCGCCCCAGTCTGGGAGCCAAACGTCGGAAATGCTCGACGAAGTTCCATCGGCTGTCAAGGACGAGACCCAGGTACGTCATCGTCGATCCGACGCCGATGTGAACCCCTCCTACCATTATTTGGGATCCCGATGGTGGCCTGTTCCGAGAACCATGAAAGCACATGGCTTCGGACTTGTGTAGAGCCACCTCGAGACCCAGCTGCCGGATCCTCTCAACGACTATCGCAACCCCGCGTGTCATGGCGTCGGCCGCCGCCTGGTGCGATCCCCCTTGCGCCAGGACCAGCGTGTCGTCAGCGTAGCAGACCACGCTGACGCCGCTAGGGAGGTCGGCGCGCAGCACCCAGTCGTAGCCGATGTCCCACAGGAGCGGCCCCAGAACCGAACCCTGTGGAACACCGCACGACATCTCTCGCCGGTTCCACTCTCCCAGGTGACCGGGGTAGATGACGGCTCTGTCCGTCAAGTAAGCCTCGACTACGCGACGGAGGTAGGTCGGCATCCGGTGATACCGAAGTGCCTCCCTGATGCAACTCCAGGGCAGGGTGTTGAAGGCATTGGCGATGTCTAGAGACACCGCCAAGACGACCCCGCCCCGAGAAACCGCGTCCCCCGTCGAGAGGGCTCTCACGCGCATGATGGCGTCCACCGTCGAGCGGCCCGTGCGGAAACCGAACTGGTTCTCCGCCAGATCCGGCCCCACCCTCACTAGGTGCTCGACGAGGCGGTTTGCAATTACTCTTTCAAAGAGCTTGCCCACCTCATCGAGCAGCACGATGGGCCGGTATGCGGACGGAGAGTCCGCAGGGCGCCCTGGCTTCTTAATGAGGACCAGTTTCCCCGTCTTCCAACGAAGTGGGAACTGGCCCCTCTCCAAGCATGCGCTTAGGAACCCTCTTAGTCGAGGCCCGAGAGCCTCCAAGGCCAGGACCCAGGCTTTTCCAGGTAAGCTGTCGGGTCCTGGGGCGGTATTTTTGGCCTTCAGCCTGTTAACCGCCACTCTCAGATCTACCTCAGTCACCTCAGGAGCATCGTCATCGTCGTCATCGGTGTAGTCCGCATAGGGCATCGCAGGCGGCGGAGCCATAGGCGGGGGAGTATGCTCCCCTCGCGAGGGGAACAGAGCGCTCACCACGTCCTCTACTAGCTGGGGCCGGAGACTCTGCGTCAACGGGGGGGCCCAGGTGCGGAGCTTATTCCGCACCATTTTGTAGGGTCTTCCCCACGGGTCCCCGTTCAGAGACTCCAGCATCTCCTTGCGAGCCAAGTCCTTGGCCTGCAGGATCCCCGCTCGGAGGGCGGCTTTCGCCACTCTGTACTCCTCGTACAGCTCCGCCTCTCTGATCTGCGCATCCGGAGGGCGGATGCGGAGCCTGCGGTGCCTGGTGTACCGGCGCCGAGCAGCGACGCATGCCTGACGCAGCGTCGCCAGCTCTTGCGACCACCAGTACACTTGGCGGCGGGCGCGTCCTGGCTTAACCCGGGGCATTGCCACGTCACAAATATCGGACATGGCCTCCCGGAACCACTCCGCCTCGTCGTTGATGTCAGCAGGCCTGTCCGGAGGTGACACCCAGGCCTGCACGATCGAAGCTTCCAGGAGGAGCTCCCGGTCCAGCTGCTTCAGCGCCCACCGCGGACCACTCGGGGCCTGCCGGACTGGCGCGATTGAGGTCTGGGTGGAGACGTCAAACCGGATATACCGGTGATTGGAATAGGTCTCCACCTCCTCTAATACGCGCCAGTCAATGACACGCGGTGACAGAGCAGGGCTGGCGAACGAGATGTCCACCACGGACTCCCCCTGCATCCGCACACACGTGGGGATAGAACCCCGGTTTAGGACGACCAGGCCTGTCTCCAGAGCCCAGTCCTCCACCATCCTACCCCGCGTGTCCGTATAACGGGAACCCCAAGCCAAATGCTTGGCATTGAAGTCCCCGAGAACGAGCACGGGGAGGGAACGATACCCGGTGACGACGACGCCCAACTCCGTAAGGGAGTTTTGGAACTCGGCGAGAGTTCGGTTCGGGGAGAAGTACACTCCTACGACGACAATCTCCCCAAACCGTGCTGCTACGCACCCCTGTCCTCTCCTGAAGTTTTCGAGGGATGGGGTACCGGCAGCGGCCGACGAAATTAGGGCCACTGAGCCATTCATGTCCTCCACCCAGTCATCCCTGGGCGGGACAAAGTAAGGCTCAGCGACCACGGCGATGTTAATCAACCACTGTGCCATGCTCTGGACCAACAGATCCTGAGCGGCGGCGCAGTGGTTGATGTTCGCCTGGAGGAGGCGTAATGGAGCCGTTATTGGCACTCCATGTCAGCCTCCTCCTGAGTCCCCTGTGAGGGCTCTCTCGCGGCCACCGAAGCGGCGGCGGCGGCAGTGACAGCGGTGGTGGTGGCGGCAGCGGCGACAACAGTGGCAGCGGCGGTAGGGACGGCGGTGGTGGAGGGCTTCTTTTTGCCCCCGGCCTTGGCGGGTGGAGCGCAGGCTTTGCCCCCAGCCCAGTGATCGGCCGGCTTGCCAGCTGCCGCACATGCGACGCAGTGCGGCGTGGCGTTACACGAGCCGGCTTTGTGTCCGGGCTGACCACAGCGGAAACAAAGATCGCTGCGGTCCACCTCCGAGGTGCACTGAACTCCCACGTGGTTGCCCACTTGGCAGCTGAAGCACCTCAGAGGTCTGGGTTCCAGCAGTTTGACCTGCGCAGATACCCAGCCCACCAGGAGTCTTCGGCCCTCCGATATTTTCTTGGCCGCCGTCACGGGGCAGCTCACCACGACCGTTCGCATGCCCGTGTTGTCAGGACGGATGGTGCCTGCCTTCACCTGCTCGGCAGAGCACCCCCCAGTCCTGACGACGGCGGCCACTACCTCCTCCTCCGTGACGGAGTCGTCCAGGCCTAGAATGCGCACGTCGACGCACTTGGTGGGCCTGGACACTCGGACCTCGTCCGCATTTAAGGACGCTCTGAGCCTTTCGGCCAGAGCGTCAGCGGTCGGGCCACTGGCTGAACCGGGGATCTCCAGCATCCGGGCCCCAGTCATGGTCAACCTGAGCCGGAGGCCCCCAGTAATGCCGAGCTCCTGGAGGTTCACCGCCTCCTTTGCCTTCACGAGCACGTGGCCGTACGTCACGCCCCTCTTCTCCGCGTCTGGCTGTAGCGTGATCACTACAGCTGCGGTCTTCGGGGCGCGGAGTTTAGCCGCGACGCTTCGCGCTTTACGCTGACGCCTCCTCTGCCGTTTCTTGGCTGCCCTGGCTGCCTTGCCCGCCTTCTTCTTATCCCCGACCACCTGCCATCCGGATTCGGCCGTAGGAGAGTTGGAAGGTGGGGTCGCCTGTTGCCCCGCTGGCGCTTTAGCCCTCGCCGCCTGTGCAGCTGCCCCACCTTTCTGCTGCTTCGCGGATGCCAACTTCGCTGGTACCGGTCCGGCCCCTCGGTGGGCTTGGCTGGTCGGCCCCGAATTGGTAGCCACGGCGGCTGCATACGAGGCCGATTTCCTCTGGTCTGACGCTGTCTAGCTTGCCGCTAGCGGGGGGCGCAGGACGATACCCTCCAGTACGGAGAATCGTTCACGGATAGGAGCCAGCTCCTGCCGCACCAGGTTCAGTACCTGGGTCAAAACCTGGTTCTCCCCAGCCACGGACGGGCTTTGCCCGTGCTTGCGCCCCCCTTGCGACACCTCCTTGGAGCCGGCTCCTCGGAGCCCGGCCAGGTCTGCTCGGAGCTTCTCATTCTCCTTTTGGAGAAGCTCCGTGGCGGCCGCCAGACGGGCGACCTCCTCCCGCAACTTTGACATTTCGTCCGACGGGGGCCCGCGAAAGTTGGCCTCCGCTGCCGCCAAAATGGAGGCCGCCGCCGCGCTTATGGCCTTGTTTTTAGAGGTTTGCGACCTCTTCAAAGCCACATTGCGGACGGCAGCCTCCACGACCTGCTCAAACCTGGCCTTACGCTCCTGATTGGGGCCACCACCGGTGTCCGGCTCACTGGCCGAAAATGCCGAGAGGTTTCCCCTTCGACTGGTCGCTCCAAGGTGGCACCCCTCCTCGGCGAGCTTTTCCACACGCTGGGCAACCCCCTGGGAGGCGAGCCCCCTCCCCCTGCTTCCTTCTCGGCCCTTGCCCCGCCTACTGGTGGAAATTTTTCGGGCCGAGGCCGTCTCTCCGTTGGAGGACGACCCCCGGCTTTGACTCCCTGGATCTAAAAGTGCACGAACCTTTTCATAAGTGCCACACCTATCTTTGACTTCAATTTGCACTGTGGCAAGCAAAACAAAGGATGGAGCAGATGCTTTTGTGGTGTTTGATAATGTTGTAACCGGCGCAACAGTATCAGAAGTGCTAGCCTCATTTGCAGCAACCTGAACTTGTGATGAATTTTGTTGTTGATTTGAATTTTGGTGACTCTGGTTTGATGATCTACCCTTTGGAAAATGTAACAGGCTGTTATGACGCTGATTGCATGATTTACACACATGAGTAGATGTACATTTAGAAGTGTTATGATTGGAACGCAGACAATTTAAACAAAGTTTATGTTGCTTTGCCAATTGAAAGCGCTCTTGAGGTGATTTATTAAGAAAATTATTACATGAAAAGAGAGGATGATTTTCCTTGCAAATGATGCAATTTGATGATTGAGGCGTTTGAGCCAATAACATAGTTGATGCTTGATTTTTATGTTGAGTTGATGAACTGTTGTTATCTTTATTTGAATAATTCTTCTTGATATTATTATTATTTGGCAAAGCCACTGCTGTTGAAGTATTTGTTAAAGATGAGCGCTCTAATGCATTGCATCTTTCTACTAAAAAAGATTTTAATTGATCAAACCGTGGAAAGTCACAACCGTTGCATGAAAGCTCAAAAGCTTCACGGGATTTTTTATCTAATTTTACCAAAAGCGAATGAAATAAAACAAAGTCCCAATTGGAAGTGGGCAAACCTAATGAATTCAACATTGAAAGATTTTCTGAAAATGTGTCTAAAAGATTTCTCAAGCTTTGAGCCGACGGTGTGGTTATTGGTATGAGGTTGCATATTTGTTCCCAACATAAAAATGAAAGATATCGCTTGTTACTGCACCTATTAACAAGTGCTTCATAAGCACTAATATAATGAGCTTCTGAAATTGGAAAAGCTCTGATAAGATTAACTGGTTCCCCTGAAAGGGAAGTCACAAGGTATTGGAATTTTTCTACTTTTGATAAATCCATCCTGTCATGGACTAACGTATTAAACAAATCAATAAAACCAGGAAAATCCTTAAACTGACCTGAGAAAGTAGGTAGCTTTATCGCAGGCAATTTAGTAGGTTTTCTGTTTTCTACCGAGGATGTGGAAACCTTTACCACATCTGCTTTATGGTCAGGTAAGAGCTTACGTACAGTTTCTAAAAACTCAAAATACATGTCATCTGCTTGTTCTTGATAAATTGTTTGTTTCAACATTTGTTCCTCACTAATCTCAAGGTTTGAATATTCAGCCAAAAGTTTCGTGTGAGCATCATTAAACGCTTCCATAATTGATTCTATCCGCGATCCCCATGTTTCTAAACGCGGTCGAAGATTTGCATCATCGCAGCATTTGCGAGCGCAGACAACAGCATCTGTCAATCGCTTGTGCGCAATGTTGCGCTTTGATTCATGATGAGCTGCCATAGCTTCACTCATGATGACTGAATTTGATGAATTTACTCGGTAAAATATGTTAAAAGTAACTTATTATTACTAAAATAAGTTGTAATGATGTTTTGAAATAGTTCAAAATATTGTTTGATGACGTAAATATTAATTACGTATTATGACAGCGATGGTAGAAAATATTCCCCGAAATGTTATTCAAAAACTACCAAATAAAAGTAATTTTCTAAGTATGGTAATATCTTGGGGCTGACAACACTGAAGATTGAGTGAAATTATTGAATAGTGAGTGAACAATCGATTAAGTTTTGTAGGTAACGCTACTGCGCACTAGATGTCGCTATTACCAATTTACACAACTTTATGCCTATTTTGCGAAAATTATTTAATTTGAAGGACCGTAAATGATGAAATGCTGATGATATGTTATTTATAAATTATATTTTATTTATAAATCTCACAAATAAAGTGAATGATTATGTTATAAAGTATTCGTTGCACCGTTACGTGTTACGTATGCAAACTTACGTAAAAAATACTCAAAATGAATGATTATGTTAAAATGGTTATAAAGTAATGTTTTAATGCTATATGTTACACCTTAAAACAACGCTTGAAATGTTCAGATTCACGTTCCTGTTGGAACGGACGAACTAAATGTTCAAGTACCTACCTACGCCGACCGGTCAAAACTGGTTCAAGATTTCAAACTTCATATGATCGAAGTTGAAAAAACTTTAAAACCACTTGATATGATGATATGATGCGTGTTAAATTATGTTATTATGTGATAATACACTAAATAATGTAATAAATAGGTATGATCGTGTTTTTTGTTAAATGTAAATGGCAAATTTGGACGCCGCACGTGTATGACTACGACTAAAATTGGAGGTACATGTATAGAAATCCGCTCGAATGACCACAAATGTTGTGTTGTTTGATATGCTAAACCCTTCGTAGAACTGTATAAATCCGTAGGCGAACTTTAATCATGCACAGTCACGTAGAACAATGAATATGGGATGAAGGTGGGTACTCACGGATCTTCGCTGTCGACGATTATATCGTGGCGCCACTTCACTCACAGTTCCAGGGACGTCCCTTTTTGCCACTAACACTCGCGAATTGTTGGAGAAAGTCAGTGCAGGTAGATTTGATAGTCTGTTGAAAGCCGGTAAAACTGCGCGCGGATCCGCGCGTTGCTTGTAACTTGTTGAGTGAGTAAGAGAGACTGACTGGAAATTAGGATTTTTGTTTGCAAGGGAGTGAATGAATGATTGAATGGGAATGGGATTGGAATGAGGAAGAGTGACCGTGCATTAGTCAGATTAGTGTTTGTTTATTTACTTTTTGATACTTTAACAACAATAGTGTCAGAATGGTCTCATAATGATTTCATAATGGTCGATTTTGACAAGTTATGCCAGATTTCTTTTATATATGTTTTTAAATGTTATTTATTAATTTGTCATTATGTACGAGATTACCATTCTATGCCATTTCTTTCAATGGAGTGTCAGTGGTTGACCATTGGAAAGTAATAATGACGCTTTTATATTAGTAGATTACCAAACTTGTCAAAATCGACCATTATGAAATCATTATGAGACCATTCTGACACTATTGTAATAGCAGACTTGGGGCCCTGGTCGTAGAGAGCTGAAATTTGGCCTGTATATTCCTTGGGTAGTGTCGAGGAGCACTAAGATAGGATTTCCCGAAATTCCTACTGGAACGGGAAAAGACGGGATGTGCGTGTGCAAAGTCGCGGGCAAAAGCTAGTTTCAATATAAGCTAACATTTTTCCAAATCTCATAAATTCCTATACTCTGCTAGACTCACTACTTTATTACAACAGCCTTTAATACACGAACGATATATCTTCTGGTCCCGGCTCGTGATAAATGTTCCATACTTGCGACTAAATTCCTCTAATTTATATGGAGACTAACATTCTTTGTTCGTACGTCGGCATGTAATAAGTAGATTATTATGAGTGGCCATGTGTTTTCACATAAAAAATTGGTCTCAACACCGTGATAAAATGGACTTTTCAAACATATTGGATGGCCAATTCTGAGGTACACCAAATATTTTATGTTGTGTAACGGCCAAAAATTGTCCTCAAATCAAATGTATAATTCTGATTTGAGGACAATTTTTGGCCGTTATTTGATATTCATTATTTTGTTCAAGAGTTGCAATTCTTTTTTTGAATAATTTTTAAGACCATAACCATTGTCGAGTATCAAGTTATCAGCTACAGTAAATGTTTGCTATGGTTTCAATTGGGAAACGAATCCATTGACTCAAACGGGGCAGTACCGTCAAACGGGGTGAATAAGAACGGAGGGGTGAATCGAAACAAAACTTTAATAGAGATTTTCACTTTAATAACATTATAATTGTTTTTCCAGGAAAGCAAAGTTTCTTTTTAAATATCAATTCAATAAAATTGGAGGCCGTAAATGCTACAAACAACATTTTGATAACGCGAAATTCCCCTTCAAATTCCTGTACACCCCATTTGTAGGTACTTATCTTATGCGGACGGAGATCGGGTGGCAGCTAGTTTAATGATACATCTAAAACTACGGACTAGAAATAAAAGATAATGAGATGTTAGCACTCCAGTCCTGACGAGGGTTTTAAAAAGCTTAAAAACTTTCCGTACTAAAGGCTATTCCTATAAATTCCCTTTAACAAACAATCAAGGTTTCAAACTACGAAGTACCCAAAATGCGAAGAATGTTTACGTAGAACAAAGTTAGCAGACCTTTTTGACCTCGCCTTACTAAAAAGGTGGAGAATTATATAGGGTTACCTCACAAGGCCTTGGCGGCCACATAGTCACATGGACACATCATGTGTTCCTGGGTTGCGGAATTTGTTCGAAAGAGTCTCCGGGGCCCTGGTACGCAAAAGGCATTTGGTGGATCACGGATGGGTTTTAGTCAGTAGGATTCTAAAACTATCTCCCGCTCCGCCCAGAGTGAAAGGAGTCATTTCCCATCCTTAAAAAAAACATCATGTGGTAGCCTGGTTTCTATGGAAATACAAACCAAGCGTGTCAGAGCGTGCTATCGTTTGCTAATGGAAATTGACGACCTATGAATCTAATAGAACTAACTGAACTGAGCCTTCCTTGTCCGGCTGTCTAATGAATATGGTCAGAAAAGTGTAAGAGGGACAAAACGATCGCGCGGTCAGTTGTTTCTAGAATTCTGATTGGTTCACGTCAAAGGTTGTCAATGTCACTTTTCTACTGGTAACTAGCCTCACATCTTTCTACAGATAATTCAATTTGGCGGTAATGCTCCGTCTAGAGTTCTGAATTGGCCACCACGTATCGGAAGACTTGTTGGAAAGCCACCCATAACGTAGACCGATGATCTGATGATGGTCGATGGAATCCGCTGGATGCAAGGTGTACAGGACAAGTTTATATGACGACACTTGGTTGTAGTCTAAGTCCAGCAGTGAACGTCTTTTGGTTAAAACGATGATGATGATGTGTGATCAGTTCAGGGTTCTTACTTTCGGCCAGGGTTGCGGAATTTGTTCTGAAGAGTCACCGCGGCCCTGGAACGCAAAGGGCATTTGGAAGAACACGGATAAGCTTTAGTCATTAAGAGTCTGACACTCCATTCCGCTCCACCTAGACCAGGAGTCATTTGATGATTTTCAATCCTAAGAAAAAAAAAGGGTTCTTACTATGAAGTCTTAAAACCGTTATATTACAAGCTTATGAGAGAGACGGAAATATGCAGGACGAATAACGTTGTCCCTTTTTCAGAACGAAATCATGATGGCATTAAAACGTATAGTAAGGCCACCGTTGCTTAAAAATAAGTGCCGTACGGGTTGACCTTCAAGGTTAAGCAACGCTTGCCAAGTTGTTCTGTTGATGAGCGACCATCATAACATCCGTGCCTTTTTCCTCCGTGCCTCGGAAAGCACGTTAAGCCGTTGGTCTGCGATTGCCAGAAACCAGTAAAATCTGACTCGCCTTGTCAAGTACTACCGTGTTACCCAGTTAATGGGTTGTGGAGGTCTGGTAAGCATCCGCTCAACGTTGAATTCTGGAATTCATTCGAATCCGGCTTAACTGGAAGCCGACCTCATAATAGTTGGGAAAAGGCAGATGAGTAAGGCCAGGTCTATGTCTAGATATGTCACCAGAAAATTATTGGTATATCTAGTCGCTGCGGGCGTAGCGATACCCTGTTCTGTGGACGACCTCAATTTATTAAAATACTCTAATGAGCATCCTTATGTAAAGACATTAGGTTAACGTTATAGGTCGTACCTCGTCTTCATATTTCGCATTCCTCTGAGAGCTATGGTCTTGAGTAGGGGTGTGACTTATGCTTACTTCCTTAACAATAAAGTTAACGTTAAGCAAATACTTAGTTTTTCTGTCTGTTAGTAAGTGCTCTCTTATATCGAGAAATTCATCTTTTATATCAAACAAGCATGCACCATGCAAACAAGCATGCAGCGTGCAAACAAACATGCAATATGCAAGCAGGCATGTAATATGCAGCAAGTATTGTTTCTGTCACGGCTCCGGCGCTGCGGGGTTTGGGCGACTCCACGCAAACTAATCGTCGCAGATGGTTTTAAAGCTGCCTACTACTACTGCCTACCTGCTTCTCAGCTCGCGGGCCGCCCCACCCCGGCCTACGTGGGCTTAATTACACTTTAGGGGTAGGGCAGACAAGACTGCGTGAAGTCGGTTTTGTAGCGATTCGTTTCTGTCACTAAATTTTGTAACACAACATATTGTTACGCGCCAGAATTAATGCTGGGTACATAACGACATTTACGTGTTGCTAACGTCATCATCAAAGGAGTCAAGATGTTTCTAGACTTTTCTATGCTAGAAAATTCTAGATGTTTCGGCACCTGAGGCTCTAGACAAAGTACCATTCGATCAGCGAAAGCGATTGTCGAAATGCTAAAATATAAGGGATTGATCACGTGACATTTCGACAGCGTTTGTCAATCCCATACGTTTTTGACGTTTTGACAATCGCCTTCGCCACGGTACTACTGACAGAATGTCACTTGTCTAAAGCCTCTGTTCAGTCGGGACGTACGTACCGGACGTACCCGAACTTTCCAGAAGTTTCCATACTAGAAGGTTCTAGAAATAACTGTCGGTATATAAAATGCGGACCTCCGGCGACTGAGTCAGTATTGAATTGGCAATACAAGCGACAACTTCGAAAGCTATCTTCAACTGCGAATTGATGTTAAGTGTTCAGTAGTGCGCTTGTGTGTTTTAATTAGTCTATAATTAGTGTTGTAGATTAAAGTGTCATTTTTGGTTAGTTAGTCGGCTGTTTTTATTGTCACGAACCCCAAGCTCGTAACAATGTGACTTTTTATGACACAATTTTAATTTAATATTAAAAATGCTACCAAGTAATCGGCTGTATATTTGTGTCCAAATAATATTCCGTAAAATGTTGTTTCAGTGTGGTGAAAATATGGCAAATAAATCATTTGGCAAATGAAAAAAGTTCAAAAGAGGCTTCGACCGATAGCAAAAAGTTATTATGTGAATCGGCGAAATATAGTTCGGTAAAATATGTCCATGACACATGATACCTCGATGATCTGAAAATATGTCAAATAATGCGTATAGCAAAAAGAAATGTCGGTGAATAGTTTTCAGTAAAATGAAATTCGATCAAAAAATATCGGAAAATGATCGCTTATTTTAATTAATATACTTTTTCTCTGCCTTACTTATTTGTACCTATTTATTTTATTGCGTTAAGGATTATAAGCCATGAGTACTGTCTAGATATATAATTGACCCCTGACAGTTTTGTAAAAAAACATTCTAAACCAATGAATATCGAAACCTGATATTCAAAGAAAATAGGCAAAATACTTTAAATTTATTGAGTCAAAGTTTGTATGAATACCAATTTTCATAGATACCATAGGGTATCCGAAGCGAATTTACAGTCAAAATCATTGTAAGGATTTTCGAAGTATTTGTTCGAAATATTGTTAACCCAAACAAAAACTAAAGAACGCTTGGGTGAAGTGATCATGAAATGAGCTGTCATTCTATCTTGATTATATAGATTGACAGCTTACTTCGTGATCACTTCACCCAAGCCTTCACTTCGACATGTTAACAGAATTGCACTGCAGTATTCAATATTCTTTCTTCCAACTCATCACATCCCTACTCCTAAGTCACCTACACGAAAGGTTCCTTTAATTTGGGATTTTCCAAGCGAACACACTCAGCTTTTTAGATTAAAACATCGCGTAAATTTGCTTAAGTTACGGCGTAGAATGAAAACGTTCGCGCCCGTAATTTCAAGGTTACTCGTTGTAAAGCCATAAGGCTTGGAAATTTACGTTTAGATGAAGACGTCCAGTGAATCTTTTGGTGAAGAAATTTAAATTTGTAGGTAGGGATGTTGATTGTGATGTTTTTGTGCTTTAGTAGAGTGACGTCAAATACACTGGAAAAGACATTATATCAATCACTAGCTGACCCGCGCAGCTTCGTCTGCGTCACATTTTTCATTACTGCTCCGCTCCTGTTGGTCTTAGCGTGTTGATACGAAGCATATAGCCTTCTCCGATAAATGGGCTATCTAACACTGAAATAATTTTTCAAATCGGACCAGCAGTTCCTGAGATTAGCGCGTTCAACCGAACAAACAAACTCTTCAGCTTTAAATATTAGTATAGATTAAAATAGTCTTACTTTGATGTGCAATTTAACTTTGAAATAGGCAGTACCTTTGTGCTCTTCCCTCTAAACATAATTTTCTCTTGTAAATATTTTGTGTTAATATCGCTAAATGAATACACAGTATTAAAGGAAATTTCGCCTTTCACAGGGGTTTTTAAACGCAGCCAAGAGGCGCGCACACATTGTTATCATTTTTTTATGCGTGCCGTGCACGTTTCATTCACTGTTGCTAAAGAAATATTCTTTCTGTTTTGTCTAATTGTTTCTTGTCCAATAATCAAAGAGTGGCCAACAGCTACTTTGTGTTTGGTATTCCCGAATTGAACCCAAAGTAAAAGTGGTTCATGTGTATCTGATACAGATGAACCACTGCCCCTGATTGCATTTCTAAATCATAGAGTCTATAAAAACATAATCTATATTCGCTTTAGCTAATTTCTACAAAATGATTGGTTTTAGTTGCGTCTTGATTCGTACTATCTATTAGGCTAAGAACAACAATAAAATGAATTTTGATGTCACTCAACTATAGACTTCTTTGATTTTATTTTATTCTATCAATCTATTAAAATAATGCTTCTTAGAACAAAGTAAAAATTATTTTATTTTTTGCAAAGAAAAGAAAATTATTTGCTTGTTTTTTTTATTTGTGATGGGTTTGCTCTTGACTCTAGTCTAGGTCAGAGATGACAGAGACTAAGTCTACGATGGAGCAAGCTTACCCAGACGGAGCCTGTGCACTCTAACTTTGAAGAGATTAGGGTTGTAAGCGTTTGGAAACACAGACGCAGCAGAGAGTTCCACTCCTTTGCTGTGCGCATTATAAAAGACGTTTGGAAAAGCTTAGTGTGAATTGGTGGAATAGCAACAAGGTAGGGATGGTAAGATGCAATCCGTCTGGATGTCCGATGGTAGAAGGGGGCCGCTGGGATGAGGTCGTGGAGTTCTTGGGCACACTCACCGAAGTACAATCTGTAGAAGCAAGCAGGCAACCTTACGGCGATGAACCAAGCTTTGTAGATTGGCATCCACCAGTTTTACGTCACCGATGAGTCTCTTAGCTCTGCGTTCCACCGAGTTAAGCGCGGCAAGCTGATACTTAGCGTTACTTACTTACTTGTTTATATATCTCTGGTAAAAGCTGCATTGTGATTCTGTAAACATGTCGAAGTGAACGACAAGTGAGCTGTCAAACCATACAAACAAGATGGAATGGCAGCTCACTTGTCGTTCACTTCGCTTAAGTGAACACGGTGAGAAGTCTACAGAATAGACCGGCTGGGATTTACTATGACGTCTTAAAACCATCATAACACTGGTGATAGAGGAAGACGGCGCTATAGAAGACAAATAGAATTATTCCTTTTTTCACAACGGTGTCATATTGACACGCCATAGTAAGGGGGCTAGACCAATTTCGAAAATGCTTTCTCTCACTGAGTGAAATATGTTGGAAAAAATGCACTGTTCGTGTAGGATGATGCAAAGCCGAGAGAAAAATCTAGTCTTAAATAAACACAACTCCATCAAATTTTAAACTAGTGGACAAAGATTAACACCCGGGACACTCAACATAAAAATGAAATCCTTTTTTCCAGTACTCAATTCGAACGGTGGAAAAGCGCTAAAAATCGGTTTTCCATGTCATCCCGCTATCCGATAACAAATTCGATAGGTAGGTCTAAAATTGTAGGTTTCCAGTGACCAAATAAATGATGAAATGAAAAAGGTTTCATGAAACTCAAAGTGGACACTGGTCCGCAGGTAATTTATTTTTGAGTTACACGCCACCTCCACCTAGTGTATCGCAGCGATATTATGGTCCTGTAAATTTATTTCATAGACGTGTCTTCACACGGCGGTACTCTCGTAGTGATAAGAAGAGCGTCATAGAAAAATCTCAGCGACTCATCGCGTGCCTTTGCGTACTATTTATATCTATACTTAATATAAAATGCTGAAGAGTTTGTTTGTTTGCTTGAACGCGGTTATCTCAGGAACTACTGGTTCGATTTGAAACTTTCTTTCAGTGTTAGATAGCCCATTTATAGAGGAAGACTATAGGCTATATAACACGCTAAGACCAATAGGAGTGGAGCAGACGAAGTTGCGCGGGTCAACTAGTTAAAAATATCAATCAGGCCATGACTTGAAGGAATCCCTACTTGGTTATTTAATAAAGAAAAGAAAGTAGTTGCCACTTCAGCTTAATTTGCAACTCAAATTTTAATAAAATAAATAAAATTCGTTTATTTTAGGCTATTACAAACCCATAGAAATAAATCAATACCTTAATGATTTTCAAATAAATGCGGTCGACGCTGCTAGAAAAAACCTTGTTCAATTATTCCTCCTACAACTACCTTCACAGATATTAAATTTTCAAATAGAATTACGACATTATTTAGAAAATGTTCTACAAAATTGAAACAAGAATTTTCTCTGTACAACATTTTCATGCTAGACAACTTGTAAAGCAAAATAAACATTACTCGTTTCGAAACAGCTACATTTACATAATCACAAGAGAAGTTTCCTAGTGTCCATCTAAAACACTGGGACATTAGCAACTCTCAAGGACTTGTGACACAGAGTAAGGAACTACCATGCCGACAGCAGACCCCATTACTACCATTAATTCCCCCCCCCATTAGACCCTATTAACACCGTATCCGTGCCCGTGTTAAACAAGTTTTGGCTGTCATAGCCATAATCAGAATTGGATGTATGGCTATCGGAAGCCGACCGCAATATACAGAAAAAGCTAAGATAATTTATTGAAAAAATTTCTACAAGTCTTGACAAGGGAAGAAATAAAAAAAATACTTTTAGAAATTGGAGCAATGTTTTGACAACCTTCTTGGAGATAAATCGAAATTGCTGTATTGGCCAAACACATGCGATCAGCAGCCGGCAAAAGTTGTATGAAAATCCATATTTGTCGTGGTTTAGTGGCTAAATAAATTACACACGAACTGGTTTGCAAATAGAAAGCTGTTTATTGAAAACAAATGAATACTTTAACGCGGGAAAAAATATTGTTGTTCGTCATTGATTTTGAAAAGTAATTGTTTTTTAATTTTTGCGCATTATTTGAGAAAAGTACTATATAAGCCTTGGCCACAACTACGCATTGATGGACTTACGTTTGTGAGCCTCGGCTTCGCCTCGGCCCACATTTACACGTTCGTCCATCAATGCCTCTTTTGCTGGCCGCTGCAGTAATGTACTATTATTTGATGACAGCCCAGTAGATCCACATAATAAACAATAAAAGAGCGCCTAAAGTGTGTGCCTGAGGCTGTGCACACACTATCATGCTACTATAATTAATTAACCTTTTTGGGGCAGTTCCCAAAAAGGTTCATTCAGGCAGCAATTTAACCAGACAGCTGATGCTGTCTGACGCTGATCTTCTAATAAACTTTGATTGACGAGTGATGGAGCAAACGGATGGAGGTTCCAAACGTAAACTGGAATTATAATAGATAAATTAATTAAATAAGCAAGTAATGTCAAGTGAAGTTATACATGATTTACAGCGTCGTCTCTAGCAGAGGTCTTCGGTGCTCTGTGACAGGTCCCGCTTGCTGAGTGTATAAAGGACACAATATCTTTGTACTAGGATGTAAGCAAATTATGTGTTGAAGAGAAAATAGCACCAAAATATCGTGACTATTTTATCAAAGAACTGCTTCGTTGGTCTCGGGGTCTAGAGTGCGACTTAAGCGTGGGGTCTCGGGTTTGATTCCCAGGTCGGCCAAAGTGTTGTTGGGTTATACAATTAGAAATTGAACAGGAGCTGCCCGGTGACCTTTGAGCTACGGATATGACGTATAGCTGTTGGCCCTGTGCCTGATCTCTCTCCTGTCATGTCGAATTATTGCCCCGTTGGGCTATAAGACTGAAGGTAGAGAGAGTGCTCCTGTGTTTGCGTACACGCTTGCGTTCTATATCTCCCACGGCGATGGCTGAAAGTTCATCAAATATACGAGAAGTACTTTCACACCAAAGGCTTTTCAAATAATTAAAAGTCAACCTGTATAAGCTTTTTAGAATTTTTTATCGCCATGACACACTACCACTTAAACAAATACCATTAAAAACCGGCCAAGTGCGAGTCGGATTCTCACACGAGGGGTTCCGTACGATAAACCGAAAAAAAACACGTTTCTGGTATGGGTCCCTCCTGCCGGGGTTGCGGAATCTGTTTGAAAGAGTCACCGCGGCTCTGGAACGCAAAGGGCATTAGGAGGAACACGGATGGGATTTAGTCAGTAAGAGTCTGACACTTCCTTCTGCTTCACCCAGAGCGGGAGGAGTCATTTGATGATTTCCCATACTTAAAAAAAATGGGTCCCTCTTTCATTTTTTTTTATTTAATTTAATTTATATTATTTGTTGTGCTCTGCGAAATTTTAACTGTCTACCTATTTATGGTTCTTGAGATACCGCCCGCTGACAGCGAGACTGACGGACGTATAGACGGAAGGACAGCGGAGGCTTTGTAATAGGGTTCCGTTGCTAACCATCAGGGTACAGAACCCTAAAAAAGATTCATTACCTAGTTCCACACTAGTGCAAACTGTTCTAAACAACTAACTAGATTTAACTAGCAAAAAACCTGAAAAATATATCCTGAAACTCGTTGGAAACTACAATTAAATATTCAACATACGCCCGTGGAGAGAGTTGTAGGACTTTTTTACTCGTAAATATATCAATATACATATTATAATTTATGGGCCGAACTGGGATGAGGGAAGAAACGAGGAAGGTATCTATCATAACGCTGTTAGGGTTCCGTATTGAGATGTAGAACCCTTATAGATTGGGTGTTTGGAGTATGTTGGTTATGAGTTTTACACTTGATTGATATGTCTATATTTAAAATTAGAACATTATTTGGGTAGGTATTTGTATATACATCACATGAGTCTTATCCATTTTATCGGAAAAGATTCTTACCCCAGAGACAAAAAGTTCTATTGTAAGCGATGATGCGGTCGAAGATGGAGCACGTTTGCCTAGAAGCAACCTATTTACTCTTGTCTTAAAGACTCCCAGGTTGTAGTTATCAGGAAACACAGACTCTGGCAGGGAATTCCACTCCTTAGCTGTATGCACTATGAATGTGTTCCCAAAACGTTTTGTGCGTGTGGGTGGGATGTCCACCATGTACCGATGGCGCATCGCCGTTCTTCTTGTGGTCCTATGATGGAACGGGCTTGTTTGACAGATTGCGATTGAGATGCGAATGTGAACGTTCCTTAAAAATATGTGAGTTTGAACCATTGAAATATAAAAAAAAACAAGATGCACAGTCTCGAACAAATGCAACACTCGAAACTGTCGTCAAAAACTGACATATGTGAGTTGTGTGTAGTTATACTATTAACATTTTTTTTTTGCAAATTCAACCTTACACGAATCGCTTAAAGTTGTTTTTACAAAGCAGTTCAGTATGGCGAGTGATGCGCAATTTGTTTTTGCAAATTCAATCTTACACGGATCACTTAAAGTTATTTTTACAAAGCAGTGCAGTATGGCGAGCGATGCGAGACTGTTTGAAACTAGCGCACAATTATACATTGTGCGCTTGTTTTTTTGCGGACGTTTTTGAGATGCTGAGTGTGTATCTTGGGTTTTTTTATATATCAATGGTTTGAACCTCAGAATGTCACTTATCTGGAGCTCCAGGAAAGCCTTTTGGCTTAAAACTAACAAACTTAGTTATAGTTGTCAAAAAATAAAAGGCCCGTTTTGACAGCAGGATACAACATTGCTTTACTAGTAAGTATGAAAGAGACATAAGTATAAATCTCTATCGTACTTAGTGGTAAAGCAATCTTTTATCCCTCTCTTCTCAGCTGTCAAATCAGACTTATTAGATTTTGGTGACTTTAGGGTCGCTAAAAAATAAGTGTTCTTCGAATATTGAGAAATATTATACCCACATACAACTCTCGGTGTAGGAGGCCGACTCGCCCTTTGCCATTTTTAGGTTTCCGAAAAAAAAAACGGAATCCTTATAGGATCGCTCGGGTGTCTATCTGTCTGTCGGTCCGTCTGTCTGTCTGTCTGTCTGTCTGTCTGTCTGTCCGTCTGTCACAGCCAGTTTTCACCAGAAATTTGGTACACAATATGGACTTCTGTGACCCAAACACGGACACGTTACATAAATCATTCCTCTTCTTATCATATGGGCAGTAAGGTTGACTCCACACACCCTAGTGTCAAAGTTTGTAAACAAAAAAAAAATCGTAAAATTTTTAGTATGAAAGAAAAGGAAGAAAGAAAAAAAAAAAGAAAAAAATGTTTATTTGGGACTCGCACATAAACAGACAGATGTAAAATAAATTAAACTAAAAGTAGTCTATTACTTAAACAATAATAAATTTAGTCTGTGCGAGGCCAAAAAGGTCCCTATCTCAGCATAGGCTGCGAAACAAACTAGACAATTAAAAAAAAAAAGCTTTTTGGACAATATCGTGTGACATATCATAGTCCAGTCATTAAAGTAAGTTCACCCCGGAATTCGAGATCCCCAGCTGTAAGTCTGTAAATACTTGTATATTGACACTCTAAAAGTTGTCTCAAAACCTATATATGGTAGGGTGTACGCAACTATTAAATTTCTAGGTCAAAGTTCACAAAAATAGGTTTTTTTGCGCTTTTTTTGTAAATATCTCATTTCCTATGGGTTATTTGCTATTTGTATTTCCTATCAATATTGTTGAATATAAAATTCTCTACAAATTTTGTTTAATTTTTTTTTTTAAACGGTGAACCGTTTTTGAGATAGAGGGCGGAGAGCGCGCGGTCACAGCATCACTTCAGGTCAACCGGTGCCTCCGGTCGAAAACGCGCCACTGTCATGATAGGCTCCAGAAAATCGTTTCGCATTGCCCAACCCCATACCTGGGGATCCAAATCATGCCCTAACCCTATTTTATCTCCGAAACTAATGAGCCTAAAATTTTGAAAAAAATGGAAATAATAGATCTTTACCTATAGATTACAGGAAAGCCTATAAGAAGTCTATAGTGTTAATACAACACGTTAAAAAAATCGTACGAGTCCGACTAGCACTTGTTCTTTTACAAGTGACATCTTTAACCTTTATTAACTACTAGCTGACCCGCGCGGCTTCGCTCCCGTCAACTGGCTATTCTACCTACCGACCCTAACCTACCTACCCTACCTACCTACTCCACCTACTTACCTATCCTACCTACCATAGCTACCCTACCTTACCTACCCTACCTACCTACCCTACCTACCTACCTACCTACCTACCCTACCTACCCTACTTACCCTACCTACCCTACCTACCTACTCTTTTTTTTTGTATTTTAATTCTTATTATGCTATTGCGGACGAAGACTAATCCAAAAACACAAAAACTATGAAAATCGGTCGAGCCGTTCTCGAGTTAGAAAAGTGTTCGAACAAACCCGACTTTTTTTAAATATATTAAGAAGATTAAGAATTTTGCTATATTATGAAAGATTCGACCTTTTTCTAGAAGACATTTTTTATATTAGCGAGACAGAAATAAAACGCATAATATGAAGGAAAACGGACAGTGGTGGCTTATTAAAAAAAAGGGTTCCGTTAGCAAACTTGGTATGGAACCCTAAAAATCGACTGGGTTCGCACGAATCAAAATCGTACGCGAAGGTTTAAATAATAGGGTCCCATTAGCAACTTTGGCACGGAACCCTATATTTTGCCTTGGCTCGCAAATCGAACCGTTTGATACTTAGCACGAATTAAAAACTTAGTTGCGGGCAACCTGGGAGTCTTTAAGACAAAAGTGAATAGGTTGCTTCTAGGCAAACGTGCTCCATCTTCGACCGCATCATCGGTTACCATCAGGTGAGATAGTGGTCAAACGTATGCCTATCTATTGTTAAAAAAAAAATATTCCACTCCGTATCACCTAACCAATGAGAACTAATGATAACACGATTTGACAGTTAAGGTAGAATTCCGTGCATCGCAATCGATCGCGGCCGCGCGCGGGCTACGACTGTCGTCGATCGCTCGCGACAATAGTCGAATTATGAAAATATATGGCACCGCTGCCAAGGCCCGCGACAGACGCGCGCGGCCGCGATCGATTGCGATGCACGGAATTCTACCTTTACTGTGAAATCGTGTTGTCATTCATTCTTAGTTCGGGTTCGGGACTAATCGTAAGTCTGTAGGTGATACGGAGTAGAAAACGTCCGCAACTAAGCCCGAAACTACGGACTTCGAACTTAGAGAGTAGCCTCCCAAAATCGATCGCTCCCGTCACCGTGACCACCTTTGGTACGATACCTTATTATAAAAAACCAAACTACTAACCTAAACTAAACCTAAACCTAACTGCTAACCAAAAAATGGACTCTGTCTGAAATATAAGATTTTTATTTATTATTATTAGCCGTTTTTCGGAAATCGAACCGTTCGTTGCTTCGCTCTAAACGGAATCAATCACGGAGGCTTAGCAGTATGGTCCCGTCAGCACAGCACCTTTGGTACGGAACCCTACAGGCCTGATCCGCAAGTCGAACCGTCTAGAACTTCGCAAAACTAAATCAGTTTAAGACTCTACGATAAATGCACTTTAAACGAAACCAGCACCAGTGGTTTAACCAATTATGGTCCCTAACAGTTTAAGACCTTTCAGAGACCAAACCGAAATTCCTTCGAAACACGACTGTGTTTAGAAATTGTGTGAGGTCATTCTCCAGCGGAAAATTTTAACACCGCAATTCAGAAAAACGCGTCATCAGTGCAACGCCATCTATCGACCATGTTAACTGACAAAATATTTGGCAGCGGAAGACGTTAAATAAGAAGCCCGTATGTAACGGTAAATAACGATAAGGTATTAAAATGTTTACTTTTATTTTGCTACGTCTACGTATTAAAAGTTTCAGAAATAACTCAATCAATGTGTTTTGGTGTAACATTCATGCTTTCATGCATTTTTAGTTCCTCAATAGATGGCGCTCTGACTAATCAGAATATATAAGGAAGTTTCTTACTAAACTAAAAATTCAATATATTTTGATTTTGTGGATCGATTGTATCGATCAATAACGAAAAGGTATAAAATGATCACTCTTATTTTGCCACGTATTAAAAGTTTCACAAATAACTCAACAATTTTGAATGCTTTCGTGCATTTTATTCTTCTCAATAGATGGCGCTCTGACTCATCAGAACACATTAGGAAGTTTCTTCAAAATTCAAATTCAATATCTTTTGATTTTGTGGGTCGATTTTGATGAAATAAACGCTAAATGTTACTCGGGTTATCACTTAATATTTTTAAGTACTTAGATTTGCAGTCTAATCTATGGTTTAAGCGTGATGCTCCCACAAACGCACAGACAAACAGACAAACAGACAAAAATTTCAAAAATTGCATTTTTGTGTTTTATACCTTTTTCCTGAGTTTTCTGTGTAATTTTCATGCAAAAATATTCAATGTACAGACACGGTTAGTCTACGATATTATTATGTGTATAGAAGACTACGTCTACGTATTAAAAGTTTCACAAATAACTCAGTCAATGTGTTTTGGTGTAACATTCATGCTTTCATGCATTTTTTGGTTCGTCAATAGATGGCGCTCTGACTAATCAGAATATATAAGGAAGTTTCTTACTAAACTAAAAATTCAATATATTTTGATTTTGTGGATCGATTGTATCGATCAATAACGAAAAGGTATAAAATGATCACTCTTATTTTGCCACGTATTAAAAGTTTCACAAATAACTCAACAATTTTGAATGCTTTCGTGCATTTTATTCTTCTCAATAGATGGCGCTCTGACTCATCAGAACACATTAGGAAGTTTCTTCAAAATTCAAATTCAATATCTTTTGATTTTGTGGGTCGATTTTGATGAAATAAACGCTAAATGTTACTCGGGTTATCACTTAATATTTTTAAGTACTTAGATTTGCAGTCTAATCTATGGTTTAAGCGTGATGCTCCCACAAACGCACAGACAAACAGACAAACAGACAAAAATTTCAAAAATTGCATTTTTGTGTTTTATACCTTTTTCCTGAGTTTTCTGTGTATATTTCATGCAAAAATATTCAATGTACAGACACGGTTAGTCTACGATTTTATTATATGTATAGATTAGATATAAGGCTTTAGATTCGACACCATTTTCTTTCTTTATTTTATTTTGAATGGCCATTTTCTAAAGTCATTGGCCGAAAGTTTTTTGAAGGTTGCAAGATTAACACAATGAAAAGTAAAGTTACGAAATCAATGATTAATAATTTAATTGAGTTCGGTGTTCGTTTTGGTTGAACAATCATCTAACTTGATCGAACTGCGTAAATTATTTATTATTCGCTCTTTTCATGGATTTAAAACTAGCTTTTCCCGCGGCTTAGCGTTCGCACCTGTGCTCTATCCCACGAGAACAGTATATTTTCCAGATAAAAAGGTACCTAAGACACTTAGCGTAATACAACTGTAATTATGGATACAAATATGAAAATGCGGAAAAATAATCTGGTCTTCAGTAGATTTGGTCAAGTAATAAAGATAAGTAGTCGTCATAAACATAGGCAGTTGATTTTCGCGATTTAATAGTTTATCCCATAGTAGAAATTGTTTATAATTGTATTATGAGTCAATTGCCCATTTTAGCTTTTGCGTTATTTCTGTTATAGTCTGAACAGCTTTTTGTACAGGGGTATTTGACTACTTTGAAAAATATACATGAATGACTCCGTATTTGATAGATGTAATTAAAATGGCACGATTGGTGAAAAAATAAATAAAATTGGTGAAAAAACAGAGAAGTTATACGCTTCTGAAGTTATTCTTCTATTTTTGTCACACGAAATGTCGTTTGTACTGGATGGCTTCATTTCAATACGGCGGGACTTGTGAGTGCTGTCTCTGCTTATCACAGATAGTTGACCCGCGCAACTTCGTCTGCTGCGCTCCTATTGATCTTAGCGTAATGATGTATAGCCTATAGCCTTTCTCGATAAATGGGCTATCTAACACTGAAATAATTTTTCAAATTGGACCAGTAGATTAGTGCGTTCAAGCAAACAAAAAAACTCTTCGGCTTTATATATTAATATAGATAGATTTTAAAATGCTGACAACACCGGCCATTTATTGAGATTTTTGAGCAATATTTACTAACTGATTCTTGTCTCCTCTCTAGATTTCGAGAAATGTAATAAAAATCCAGCCAAATACCCTATTGCCATCAACTCAGCACAAATCTTGATTTCGGACTGCTACTGAAAAATTACACATGTTGAAAATCCTGATGGCAGCGAGGATGTGTTTTACGCTCGAGCACGCTTGCCCAGAAGTAACCTATTCACTCTTTACTTAAAGCCCTCCAGGTAGTAGTTATAGGGAACATGCAGGAACTATGATGTGGCAGCATAGTAGTGTAAATTCATCCAAAGACAGTAATTTGACCCAGGAAAATAATGATATTTTTTCCAAGTCTGAATTAATTTAGAAGGTACGAATTTTAGGCACAAAGTCGTACCTTCTAAATTATTTATCAAAGTTGCCTAAAAAGGCTTTATATTTTATACTGTTTCGGTAGCAACTCGTTCCAATTTATTTTATTTATTGTTTGAATTAATTGACGAATTTTAAGGTAGACGTTTTTAGGGTAGATGTTTTTTAGCTAATACGTATTTGTATTTGGGTCAAATGGTTTGAATGCTGGGTTGGACAGTTGTTTCAGGCGTATACAAAATGTGTAGGTAATTTTTATTTTAAACACAGACCTGTCTGTTTTGTTTTAGTATTCAAAAGTTTTGCTAACATCGATCCATAAACTAAAATGTAACAGTGAAAGACAAAACGCTTTATTTTTTATCAAAAATGTGTGTAACTTCTCTGCTTTCTCCTGATTTTATTTCATTAGTCATTATTATCATCATCATATCAGCCGAAGCCCGAAGAATCGCCAAACTAAAATGGCAGTGGACAGGGCACATTGCTCGCAGAACAGATGGTCGATGGGGCCGAAAAGTTCTGGAGTGGCGACCGCGTACCGGAAGGCGTAACGGTGGAAGGCCTCCACAAGGTGGACCGATGACCTGGTGAAGGTCGCGGGTAGCCGATGGATGCGAGACGCACAGGACCGGTCGTTGTGGCGACGCTTGGGGGAGGCCTATGTCCAGCAGTGGACGTCTTTCGGCTGATATGATGATGATGATGATCAGCCGAAAGGCGTCTACTGCTGGACATAGGCCTCCTCAAATTTTGCCACAACAACCGGTCCTGTGCGTCTCGCATCCATTGGCGGCTGCCCGCAACCTTCACCAGGTCATTGGTCATTTCATTAGTAACATCTCTGAAATCAGTGTTCATTTAAATTAAATTTTAATAGTAACAAAAAACCCTATTTATACATTGATGGGGAAAGCTCAGTTCATTCTCTTTGTCTATGGTCTACCTAGTGAACTTAACTTGAACAAGTCTCTGAGGTTGGCACTACTGTTAATTGTCGATGCAATTACTAAAGTCATTGAACGTATGTTAGAACTTGGAGACAGACTTCAAGCCTCTGTTTGATCTGGCCATAGGTAGCGTTTTATATTGCACCCTTGTGTGTGCAATATGGACAAAATGTACAACCAAATCATCATCATATCAGCTGAAAGACATCCACTACTGGACAAAGGCCTCCCCCAAGCATCGCCACAATGACCGGTCTTGCGCTTCTCGCATCCATCGGCTACCCGCGACCTTCACCAGGTCATCGGTCCACCTTGTGGGAGGCTTCCAACGTTGCGTCTTCCGGCACGCGGTCGCCACACCAGAACTTTTTGGCCCCATTGACCATCTGTTTTGCACGTAATGTGCCCTACCCACTATTTAGTTTGGCGATCTTTCGGACTATGTCGGTAACCTTGGTTCTCTTGCGGATACCATTCCTGATTCGATCACGCAAGGAAACTCCAAGCAAGTCTCCATTGCCCTTTGAGTGACTTTAAGCCTTCTGATGAGGCCCATTGTGAGCAACCACGTTTTAGTTCCATAAGTCATCACTGGCAACACTAGACTTTCGTCTTGAGACACTGTGGTATGTGGAATGAGAAGATACCACGCAACTTCCCGAACGCTGCCCAGTCGAGTCGGATTAGAAAACCAAATGGGTCCCATTAAATGCCAGCAAACATCACGGCAGACCAAGGCGAAGATGACGAGACGAGCTCCACTGTTACCGAAAAGAGTGGCTCGAACTAGAGAATTCAGCTGAATACCAGAATTTTACATAGAGCAACCCATCTGACCTCCGCAACCAAGCAACTGGGTAACACGTTACTTCTTGTCTAGACTGTCGTCACTGACAACCCGTTATGACTGCCAAAGATCTACTAATGGCAGCCGAGGCCAAAGGATTAACGTGCTTTCCGAGGCACGGAGGAGTCTCGGTATGTTAAGATGGTCACCACAGACCAACCTCGGCAAGAGTTGCTCAACCTCAAAGATCGACCCGAGCGGCCGTTATTATTTAGTAATTTAAGCAATACAAGTATTGTTTTTGTAATCCATCACGCGGCCCAGTGTGGTTTGCTTATAAAACCACTTTTTGTTGAATTTGTTTTTGCAACTCATCAATTTTGTTGAAAGAAGTTAGATAGAATGATAATAAGATAATTTTCAATTAAGAAATCTCATTAATACTCGAGATTAGCTGAGAAAGTTGGTTTCGAAAATTCGCCAATAAAAGAATTAAAGAAATTACGAGATTATTACTTTTTAATTACTTTATTCTGAGTACTCTGGATTTTATATTTCCTTTCAACATTTTAATCACATGCTTTCTGAAAAGTGTTTTCTTTCAGGAATGGGTATTTGACTGGATTTTTAATTACATTTATAAAAATTCAACAAAAGAAACCTGATTTTATTTATTTTTTCACAAACTGTTTTTTTTTTAGTAACACTTTCAAATAAGTATACGTTTAGAAACAATTTTGGTAGTAGTCTATATTAGTTTTTTTTTATCTTAGCCAGAAATCTTCACTATATCCGCATCAAGTGGCTCCTTGTGACCTTTACAAGATCGTCCTAACTCTAACCTTCCCTAACCCACAACGATTAATATGGTCAAATATAATCATTGTAGCTCGCTACTGGATTTATTTTTAAAGGTACAACAAAATATAGTTTTCTACTTGGCAATGCTTAACCTCTGTTCAAGAAAAAGCTAGCTCTTTGGGTCACGCGATGGCGTGATAGCATAGTTATGTGAAAAAGTGTATGAGCAGTCGGACACAAAAGGGCATTGAAAAAAAAACGAAAGACGATCTATGTAAACTCGCAATAAGAATCTTCACTTACAAATATCCATCCGGTTAATGTTTCATCAACTTATTTAATTTGACCTTTAACCCTACAACACTTTTCGTCAACACAGCACCGCATAGCATAGGAACACATTTACATCAACACATTGCAAAAAGTACTAACACATGCCCCGGGTACGGAAACACTGAACAATTACAGCCAACTTTTAGGCAAATAAGGTCTGACATTTATTCATTCGAACTTCATTTGGCAGGACTGACAAGCATTTATTTTACGGCCCCAGCAATTTCGTTTTAGAGAATGACTTGACATTTGAAGGGTTGCCCCCGAAAATCTGTTTTGTTTACTTTAATTTGGGTATCGGGCCTTTTAATTTTGGACAACTGTGTTTAAATAAAATAGTGTTTGTGTAAGTTTGGGAGGGTGATTTAAGCGTAATTTGGGATAGGTCGGTAGTTGTGAATTTGTGAATAGGTTGCTGTTTTGACTACGAATGTTTTGTGCTGTGTGATTTTGTATTGAGTGACGTAAGAGGTCGTTATTATTTATATTAATTTGAAATTTAATGTACGTTGCGTACCCATGTGACGGTAGAATATGGGGGACTTATTAAATGATAAATGATATTTATTTTGCAAATAGGTTACAAGTAACTCTATTACGCGTAATTTTTTTTTTGTATAAATCTAGATGAGGCCGGTATTTCCTAGCTGACTACTCTGAGAAGAAACATCGAAACAAATTCAGAGGTCATAGTGTCTTTTGAAGTCCATACAATCGCCAATATCATATGAAAAACCATGTAGGTTAACGTCTGAGGTGGCCTTTTGAGGAAAGCACCACGCAGGTTTGAGTGGGCTTGTCCAGACAGTGCAAGCATTTGTCAGTTATCGTGCAGCTCAACTCAGAACTTTGAGGAGCTAAACGAACCGACGAACAATGTCAAAGTAAGGACATTTGGGTAAGCCGCATAATATACTCAAATGTGTTATAAATGAAACACCTGCACCAATTACCCATGTTTGCGAATGAATAATTGATTGATTGTGTTGCTATGAAAGGTGTTAAGTAGGTCGAGAAAAAGTATATTTCTAGCAGCGATAATTATTGCCAAAAAGTAATATATTTCTATGTACTATGATTGACATGCGTTACTGCATTGTCACCTAGTAAATCCCAAAAATGTTGAGCATATGAGTCTGTGAGCTAGTTCCACGCTGTGTTAAGTCTTAAGCTGTATGCAAGTACCACGTTCTTGCGATACTTCCAATTTTTGTGCTAGTCCAACATTGTGTGCTTCAGTCCCACGCTTTGTGTGACAACCCCACTCCGTGTGCCTTTTTTTGGATGGAAATATCGTCAAATGACTCCTTCCGCTTATGGCGTAAACATAACGTCAATAAATTGACGTCAACGTTATGTTTAACAGAAACGGAAAAAATCACCATTTTGACAGGTGCCTGGAACCCATTTTTTCCCAAATGTGTCCTTCTGCTGTTGGCGGAGCGGAAGGGAGTGTCAGACTCTTACTGCCTAAAACCCATCCGTGTTCCTCCTAATGCCCCTTTGCGTTCCAAGGCCGCGGGAACTCTTTCGAATAAATTCTGCAGCACTGTGTTCTAGTCCTAGGTCTTCAACATCGTTTTGTGCAAGTCTCACGGTTTATGCTGTACCCGAGTTTTGTGTTAGTTTGCGCAGTGTGCTGGTCTGACGTTGTGTTCTACAGTACCACGCTGAGGAATATAACGCTAGATATGCTTATCATTTACATAACTTCCTTTATGCGATAAAGTACTTCCTCAATTTATAATCTTGTAACCCTTTTACTAAATCAGTGTAATGCGTGACTCGTTATAATAATGTTCCCGAATGTTGCCATACTCGAAACTTTATAAAGAGGTCAATAGCATGTGCTAGAAACTTTAGTACATAATCGATTTTGTTCCAAGGTACTTAATATCATAAGTTTGTAGGTGAAGTACTTGCGTACGTTCAAAACTTTGTCACACTTTCTCCGTTTTAGGTATCTAAATGCAATGGGAATCTTAATGCTTCGATTAGATTCTAGTTAGAATAAATTAAAAAAGGCCAAAGGTGGGTTTAAATTTTGTCTGTCACCATGCCCTTTCATTTGTACATTTATTGCATGACTAGCTTCTGCTAGCAATAGCACCCGCGTTAGGGTACCTGTCCATTGCGAGCGGAGCGGAGAATCCGACAAATATTAACCAATCATGTCAGTCAAAATGTCAGTGACTCACGTGATATGAAGATTTTATGCAATTCCATTGGTTCAAATATCTCCATTTCTCCGCTCCGCTGCCTTGCATAAAATCTCTGCACCACGTGAGTCACTGACATTTTGACTGACATGATTGGTTGATATTTCTCCGTTTTTCCGCTCCACTGCCTCGCTCCGTGTAAATGGACAGGCACCCTAAAAGTCAGAAATTATCTCACGGGAACGTACCCAATTATGAAAAGTATTGTATATATCTTTCAAATCCGTACAGCTTCACCTTCAGGGTCGTAAGAAAAAGTGGATGCCTTGACCTGACATTGGCTACCACATGTAATTTCGGCAGCAAATGTCAGGTCTTTACAAATTTGTTACATATGGTAGAAAGTCACTTTTTACTAGAGACTCACGCCATTTTTAAAAATATTTCTGTTGTATTTTATACAGAATGAAACTAATGTCCAACAGTTGAACTTGACCTGCCTCCCTATGCTGTCTGCTAATGCCATCAAAGCATAAATCGTATGCTGCCAATGCCATCATGATTCCGTTGTAAATAAAGGATAGCGCTATTCGTCCTGTATTGTCTCTCTCCCACAGCGAAATACAGGATACCATTGGCACGTCATAGTACCTACGGGGGCAAAGCTATGGCGGAAAATATTTTGTAAGAATGTATGAAAATAAACTTAACAGATTGTAAAATCTCACATTGAAAACGGCAGTTGCGTTAAAACTGCACTCCAACTTTCCTTTTGAAAATTCAAAAGAACCTTAATCATCAGATTTGCGAAACAAATTGTATGAAGACTACACGTTTTCATAAGTCTGTCTCCAAACCGCCTCTTGCACACTCGGCAAGGTGAAGTGACAGGGCTTTGCGGATAGAACGCAGTGCCACATAATTTGTTTGAGAAATGTTCCGGTCCCTCGAATAGTTTTGAAAAGATATAACATTTTAGAATGTAGAGGTTTGTTTTTGAAATGCACTACTACTACTACTTATCGTGTGGGCAGTAAGGTCGAAAGACCCCACTTACCCTTGTGTCAGAGTTTTTAAACCAACTCAAGGGCCTCTGACATGACCGCCATTTGGCGGCCGGGACCACCGGCTTATATGTGCCTTCCGAAGCACGGAACCATCTTTTTTTAAGACAGATAAAATGCTCTTTAAACCACGGAAACGGGTAGTTTGGTTTTCACCATTTCCGGATTTCATGGGACTTGACCGTTACTCACGGTGGTTTGATGTGTGAAGTCCAACGTTAATAATAATGTGAGCTTATCTTAGCACCTAAGTGGTTGTCTCTATTACCGGGTTTTTTGAGGTTAGACAATACTCGGTCAACAATATCTCATCACTTTTCATGTTGGTGGCTAGGGATTTCTATTAAGAAAATAGTTTGATGTGCTTGTCTTAAAAAAATGGCAGACTAAGTACTATTACGTTTAAAAGCGAGTCACTGAAAATTTCTTAATCTAAAAGCAATCTTCAATTCAAATCAGTGAGATAAACGGACGAAATTACAAGATTTAATTCCGCCAAGCCCGTTCCATCATCGCACCACAAGACGAACGGCGATGTGCCACCGGTACATGGTGGACATCCCACCCACATGCACAAAACGTTTTGGGAACACAGTCATAGTGCGTACAGCTAAGGACTGGAATTCCCTGCCGGAGTCTGTGTTTCCTGATAGCTATAACCTGGGAGTCTTTAAAACAAGAGTGAATAGGTTACCTCTAGGCAAATTTTGCTCCATCTTCGACCACATCATCGCTTACCATCAGGTGAGATGGTGGTCAAACGTAAGCCTTTTAATAGTAAAAAAGAAAACAAAACTACTGTCAGATTCCTCACAGTCCTCGCAACGAACCATGAGGCATTATTTCTTAAAATTTACAAAACCTAACCACATAATATATGGGAAATCCCAAATTGGATTTTATCACAACCAAATCCGTTACCAACCACATCTTCAATTCCCAAAATGTGACCCACTCAAATCATAGCCGCCATCATAAACCGACAATTTTCCGCCGACAGCCTTATCAACAAGTATATGAAATTTTATGTAGTAAATGACCGAAAACAGTTAACCTTTAAACATATAACGGAGTGTGTTACGCCATAAAAACGACATTTTATGAGAGACTTGAGGGTCGTAAAATGAAGGGTTACATGTCTTTGATCTGATGTTACTGCTTAGGATATGTTCTGTTTGCGTGATGGTAGCGATGCGAGGCGACACGATAGAAGTCACAAGGATCTGTACCAAAATAATTGTAAGACAGCTTGAGTTGAGAGAAGGTCAGGTTGACAGTTATAGTTGCGACGAGGTTGCATGAGGTTCAAAATCACTTTTTGACAAATGTTCATAATCTACTTTTAGATACATGGCGTTGTAGTGCTTCGGCTCGCACAGATGGTTTCCATGCCATCATGCGAAAAGCGGCCTCCTTACTACAACGCTTGCACGGTAGTGACAACAGCATCCTGAAAATGATAGCTGCCAGACCGGACTGTCCCTTTCAGGGACACTGGGTGGGGCAGTCATAGGTATATTCAGATAAATAAATCTTTTATATATAAACTAACAATACTAACCTACTTACGTAAGCACCATTGTTACTAACACCAAAATACTAACGAAATTATGGACTGTGGTCTGAAAATAAAGTTTTCCTTAATTTATTTTAGAGGGGGCTTGGTCAACCACCTTCTGTCGTGTTTTTGCTGAAACATGGTTGATATCCCTCTAAATAAATAGGAGGTTTCATTAGTTTGTGAAGTTGTACAGCCCAGTAGCATGGGCAGGGCATATTGCTCGTACAACAGATGATCGATGAGGCCGAAAAGTTGAAGACGCAGCAGTTGGAAGGCCTCCCACAAGGTGGACCGATGACATGGTGAGGGTCGCGGGTAGCCGATGGATGCGAGACGCACAGGACCGATTGTCCTTTCCTGTGTAGCCCTTTTCCAACTATATTAGAGTCGGCTTCCAGTCAAATAATATTCAGCTGAATACAAGTATTTACGGGAGCGACTGCCTATTTCGAAACTAAGGGTAAGTATTTAATTTGCAAATAAAAAAAACGCATGCATATTGCGTTTTTTTTTATTTGCAAATTCAATACTTATTAGCTCTAATACACAATCATGAAATTATTTTTAAATACCTTCATCAGCGATGAAATTATAAAGCTTCAAAGATTACAATTAGAATGAGAAGTCCGATATGAACTTAGTCGTCAAAGTCCATGACGCCTATACAGCTGCCATAGAAAATAGCGTTTTCGCGAGAGGGATAGATATATTTGTTTAAAATAAATATAACTCGTTTGTTTTTCGAGTAATTTTGATTCTATTTTCACTATTAATATTATATTTTTAGATAAACTGTATAGATAATAAATAGTTTTTTCATGCATATTCCCTGGAAAAGTGCATATATCTTATAGCATAGCTGCTGACACTCACACAGAACATTGGGTAACACGATTCTGATCCAACGCCAGTACTAAGCGATATGAATATGAGATTTGGAAGTTTATCGGATTTGAAAACACGCGAGCATTATTGTAAAAACCACAACAGAGTTGATTTTGGTGATAAAACTGTTTAATATGTTGCGGGTATGAAACCTGTAGACAAGGATTTTGATTCAATTTGTAAAACTATAATAATAATAATAATAGTCTTTATTAACAATCTTATGAGTTACATTTCATCTTATTTCTAATTAGTACAAAAAAAATAGTTTAGATAAGCAAAATGTAAATACTAAATGTTATATTAAACACCTGTTTCTTGATTGTCTTGCTTTCCAGCATAGGCCTCCCCAAGTGTTCTCTACCAAGATCTATCTCTTGCTTTCCTTGTCCACGTCGTTTTTGCCACCTTTTTAATATCATCTTGCCATCTACTATACTGTCTACCTTTACTTCTCGTTTTATATCTAGGGGACCATTCCATCACTTCTTTGGCCCACTTTTCTGTCTTATATCTATACACTAATATATAAAGCTGAAAAGTTTGTTTGCTTGAACGCGTTAATCTCAGGAACTACTGGTCCGAATTGAAAAAATATTTCAATGTTAGATAGCCCATTTATTGAGGAAGGCTATTGGCTAGGAGCGGAGCAGTAATGAAAATTGTGACGCAGACAAAGTTGCGCGAGTCAGCTAGTAAAACATAAAATTAAAAGACGAAGTTCGGTTAACAACAATAAGAAAACAAACCAAGATTATAAATATAAAATACCGAATTAAACAACTAAAATGGAAACGGGTAGGACATTTAATAAGAAGTAAGACAGAAAAGTGTGTAAAACTACTACAGGTTAAATGTTAAATACTACTAAATTTCAAGCAACGTTCACATTCGCATCTGAGTCGCAATCTGTCAAAATGTAGAGAAATTAGAGGATTTATGAGAGATTGCAACTAAGATGCGAATGGGATCGTTTCTAATATATTGTAGAATTGGCTCTCTGATACTATCAGCCATATTTTCAAATTATTTACAACAGAAATCGTGCTTCTTTTTGGAGATAAAAAGCCCAAAAGACTCGGCGAAAGAGTATTTTTCTCTATCAATAAAATAATTAATTTGGTCTATTTATTCCTCCGCATAGCCGGGTAGCCGATGGATGCGAGACGCGCAGGACCGGTCGTAGTGGCGACGCTTGGGGGAGGCCTATGTCCAGCAGTGGACGTCTTTCGGCTGATATGATGATGATAACGATTCCTTCGCATTATTTTAATCGGAGGATATAAAGTAACGCTTTTCAAAGCTTACTGTCAGTCCTTCTACACGTGCAGTCTGTGGGTCAACTTCTCTCAGCGGACATACAGCGACCTACGCGTTCAATATAATAATGCACTGAGAGTGCTGCTGCGGCTGCCGTGGCGGGGTAGTGCGTCAGTGATGTTTGCGGATAATAACATTGATGGTTTTGCCACCACTATTAGAAAAAAATGTGCATCCCTGATGACTCGTATTCGCGGCATCACCAACAGTATTCTCAGTGTATTCGCAGATCGGTGGGATTCCCCGATGTTGCGGAGGTGGATCTAACACTAGAATTTAAGTAAAATTGTTACTAACCCTATGGACTCCGGTCTGAACTAAAAACATTTTATTCTGTTCTATAATGCGGAGGAATTTTTTCGCGCCAGATTTTAGTTTAGTTTTAGTTACTTAAGAGTTTTTTTATTTAAGTGTATATTACAGTAATAGTATCTGTTTAATTAATTTACATTTAATGTATACATGATGACTTAAACAACTACACTAATTATCAAGAAATTATGTACAAACGCGTATAAAAACAAAATTAATCATTGGACATCAAAAAAAATAATCCACATCGCTATCAATGGCAAAAGTGCCCAGAACACTGGCAGCATTGCCGCATTGAATGGCAATGCTGATTCTTTGGCCGAAGTATAGTCCAGCCCTCTGGTCACGTGAACAGTCGATAAGTTGTTTAGATACTGATGTCTCGAAAGACTCGATGCGCACTCGGACCCCATGGAACTAATATTTCAACGCCAAACGGCTCAAATATGTTATTGTTGAAATAGTTGATTGAAAATTATATTAGTCATAGTTGGCCATAAATGAATTTTCGCAATCGTATCGGTGTACAATGTTACCTGACGAAGAAGAATATCTAGGAAATCCTTAATGATCGTAAATAAATAATTGATTGAGGTTTTTAGTGGTGGATTTATCTGTACATAATACTAGCAGCCTGCCCCCGGCTTTGAACGAGTAGTGTGTATATTTAGCTCCCAGTCGGTAAAATTTTTAGCGACATCTTCAATAAGCACTGTAATTTTTAGCCAATTAATACAAAACCTTAATGAAATATAGACATAAATCTTCCTTAATTACTCCATTGGTGAAAAGCTTACCATGAAATCGGTAGTTTTTGAGTTTATCGCGTACAGACAGACAGACGCGGTGGGGCATATTTACTGTTTTGTATTTATCTTATTTCACATGCAATTACACTTGTACGCTTTTTGGCATAACATAGTGAATTATGAACTAATTCAATAACTGTTTTTACCACCTATGTTACACAAATAAAAATGATTATTGATTATTGGGGGACTTTGTTTTATAATTATAATAAACAAAAATAATACGTAGTGAATCTTATACTGAACCACTTTAGTTCCATGTACTATTTTTCTGTCCTTGTTTTCTTTCTATGTTCTACTTCTTTGTCTTTGACTACAAAATCATAGAATATCGGGTGGGGAGCTCAGCCATCGACAAGGCATTTCATTTCGTAGCAGTTCCCAATAACCGCTAAATAAATTAACCCAACCCTTACGAAACCCGTAGATAGCAATGTAACGGTCTATTTATAACCCAAATAATAGCCATCAAAGCCCATTGAAAACCATAATCGATGTTTTGAGCAAAACATAAAATTGAATCACCGTCTGTAGTTAACAAGTGGGTAGTAATGGCACCCAAACCACAATTATATTCTATTAGAACTTGGAAGAGGAACTCGTGGCTAAATAATAACAGCTGCACGGGTCGATCTTCAAGGTTAAGCAACGCTTGGTGAGTTCGGTCTATGGATGGGTGACCATCTTAGCATACCGAGACTGCTCCGTGCTGCTTAAAGCATGTTAGACCCTTTGGTCCCACATGTCATTTGTAGATCTTTGGCAGTCGTTACATATTATCAGAAGCCAGAAAATCTGATAACTGACTAAAACTAGACAAATAAAAAAATTGTTACCACTTTACTGGGTTATTTCGATTGGAGCAGTCGTTGAGCGATTGACAGCTGCGCTGCGTGTTGCGGGTTCGATTCCCGCACGGAACACATATTTGTATGGTCTACAGATTCCGGATCTGGCTGTTTGTGTACGTGAGATCGTTATATATATATATATAAAAAATAGGTAGTGGTAGCTGATAAAAAGGGGTGTACTATGCCAAATCGAATGCCAAATAATCGAATATCAATTGATCGAACACTATAAATCGAACGTCTAAATACTCGAACGTTCATAATATCGAATAGTTAATAAAACGAACATTCAATACATCGAGTGTTCAAAATATCGAATGTTTGTTTGATCGAGCGTTCAACTTTATTTAGAATATCAGAAAAACACAAAATTAACAAATACATCACATTTTAATCTATAATTGACACGGTTGGCGCAGTGGTTGAGCGATTGACTGCTGCGCTGCGTGTCGCGGGTTCGATTCCCGCACGGAACAAATATTTGTATGACCTACAGATAGTTGTTCCGGGTCTGGTTGTTTGTGTATGTGAAATTGAATGTTTGTGAACGCACCCACGATACAGGATAAATTCCTAGTGTGGGGCAACGTTTTTTTTTTTTAAATATTTATCTTTTATAGGTACATTTTAATATATTTCGAGCGTTCAACGTTATGTAGAATACAAGAAAAACACAAAATTAACTTATTACTCACATTTTAATCTGTAATTATTTATCTTTTATTATAGGTTCATTTCAAAATTGTATGTGGAGTTGCACGGAAATACTCAAATATATAAATCTTGTTGTTTGTGTTGTTGTTTTTATTAGATTTTAAATATCTTTTAATAATAAAATTATTACCTTTTTTCGAAGACTTTTTTATAATTATACATATTGAAAGTAATCACAAATATATTAAAATTTACGTATAAAAGATAAATAATTACATATTAAAATGTGATGTATTTGTTAATTTTGTGTTTTTCTGGTATTCTAAATAAAATTGAACGCTCGATCAAAAAAACAGTCGATATTTTGAACACTCTATGTATTGAGTGTAAGATATATTGAATGTTCGTTTTATTAACCATTCGATATTATGAACGTTCGAGTATTTAGACGTTCGATTTATAGTGTTCGATCAATTTATATTCGATTATTTGGTATTCGATTTGGCATAGTACACCCGATAAAAAGCCATGCTGCGGTCGACGATGGAGCACGCTTGCTTAGAAGTAATCTATTTACTCTTGTCTCAAAGACTCTCAGGTCTCAGGTGAATTAAAGATCGACCCGTGCAAATGTTATAACATAATCAGAAGTTCCCTTTCCACGAATTTCTTTCAAAGTTCTTTCAATAACACCACGGAACTTGTAATCTTAGACTACCCTCTCACAAATGTGTTTTTACGATCTTCACTTTTTATTTTTACGACTTTGTTTTCTTGCCATCATGAAAGTTGTCTAGACTGGCGCTAAAATGGACACGGATCATCTTTCTGAAGAGCACTTAGGAAGGTTATTTTATTAAGTAATTTTGTTGGATATTGTTTTAAGTAAGTAGTTCGTGGGTGGACAGTGAAAAGATGAAATATTAGTATAACAGTCATCCATATCCATACATTCTTACCATTTGCTATCCATCCATCTATACTAATATTATAAAGAGGAAAGATTTGTTTGTTTGAAATGAATAGGCTCCGAAACTACTGGGCCGATTTGAAAACTTCTTTCAGCATTGGATAGCTACATTATCAGGGAGTAACATAGGCCATATTTTATCCCCGTACTCCCACGGGAACGGGAACTACGCGGGTGAAACCGCGTGACGTCCACTAGTACAATATAAATACGAAAGTAAGTCTGTCCTCACATAAAATCAATTGATTAATGTATGCAAATATTGTAAAGCTTATGCTTGTAACTATGTAGTTTCTTGTCCGTTCTTCTCCATAAGAATCTACCTTTTGCGAATGGACGAATAGAGTCATTATATTTTATTTTCATTTGACGTTCAAAAGTGCCTTTAATGGTCTAGTTGAAATAAATCATTTGACTTTGACTTTGTCTTGCCAAACAGGTAGACTTTGTCCTGGATAAGGACATAACATTAAGTAGGACATTTTTTATCCCAAGATTACGATTCCTTTTTCCCTGCGAAAATTTTTGAGTTTCACTCGGGAAGCTAGTTGATCATAAAAATTCAAAAATAAAGAGAGAGGTGGAGGCCTCAGGATTCAGTTAGATGCGAGTTGCCAGGTCCACACTTGATGTGGTGACACTTGGAGGAAGTTTATTTCCAGCAGTGGACGTCTTTAGGCTGAAATGATCTCTGTGTCGATTTTAAAAGAAGATACAAATTGAATTGATTTTAATAGTCATTAAATCCTTTCTCGTTGGTCTAGAGGTCGCAAGCGATACAGCTAAGCATGAGGTGTTGGGTTTGTTTCCCGAGGTGGGCAAAGTGTTATTGGGTTCTTCCCTGTGTAATTTACCGATATCACTAATTTTTTTTAGGCTGGGAAATCATCAAATAACTCCTCCCGCTCTGGGCGGAGCAGAAGGGAGTGTCAGACTCTTACCAATTAAGACCCATCCGTGTTCCTTTTAGTGCCCTTTGCGTTCCAGGGCCGCGGTGACTCTCTCGAACAAATTCCGCAACACTGGACCGATATAAGCCTCGAGTCGGGTACTGGGACATAAACATGGTAAATGTTGGGTGTCCTACAGGTACACTTCCACCTACCCCTATTTCATTACAGGCGTGACCGTATAAAATAAACAAAACTACTTCAAGTACAAGTTTTCGGCCCATAAAGGACCACCTACCTCAAACACTCAAACACCGCTCAAAATTAATTAAAACTATCAAATACTCAACGGCACAGGAGAATACTGAACATGTACTCTACTCGCTCGTATTTACTGCACTCAAAGACATCATCTTTACACCTGAAACTTCTCACTTTACTAGTCAAATTGCTGTGTGAATAAATTAAAAGATACATCGTCACCTTCGAAGTAATTTTCTTAGACTAAGTTAACTTTTCATGGATTATAAGATGACTTTCAGGATTGCTTTTCTTGTTGTAATGGTTGTTGTCAAGGGCGCTCTGTGTAGCTCTATGATTTTTTTATGCTTGGCGCGGTAAGCTTGGGTTTCTTAAGGACGCAGTGGCCACTTTATAGTCGACTAGCAGCACCCCGCGTAGTTCCCGTTTCCGTAAGAATACGGGAATAAAATATAGCTTATGTTACTCGGTAAAGATGTAGCTTTCTAATGGTGAAATTTTTTTTGAAATCAGTCGTGTAGTTTTTGAGTTAAATTGTAACAAACAAACAAAAAAAAATCTTTCCTCTTTATAATATTTCTCTATATCTATTTTTACCCGTAGTGCACGTGCCTCGAGATGGTATGGAGAGTCCTGAAAATATTTTAGGGTTCTCCAAAAATATTTTTTCACTAGCAGCACGGAGTCAATTTTCTTGACTGGCTAGTTCTTCTTCAATTAAATCCCTAAATTGTCCTTGTTTTACAAATTGAAAGAAAATATTGAAATCTCGCCATAAAAATACCTAATCGTGAGATGTAATATTAAGAATTACATGTCAGCTATTGTTTGAAAACTAGGTTACGGAACACGAAAATCTCAGGTTCATTGTGAGGTGAAAGAATAAATCTCAATACGGACGAAAAACTTTCTTTGTAAACTAATTTTCAGGAGAGATGACGTAAGGCAGACAAATGAGAAGTACCTTTGACTTTAAGCTTAAGAAAATGGAAGTTATAGAGAGCTACAGTTATTGAAATGCGTCGCATGAAGCACCCTCGTACTGGCCCGCTATATTGACAGTATGAAAAATTGGACCTTATTTTTAGGCTTCCGTACACAAAGGGTAACCAACGGAACCCTATTACTAAGCCTCAGCTGTTCGTCCGTCCATCGGTCCGTCTGTCTTTCAGCGAGCTGTATCTCAAGAACCGTAATAGATAGACAGTTGACATTTTCAGAGATTGTGTATTTCTATTGCCGCTATAACAACAAATAATAAAAATTAAGGTTTTTTGTACGAGTCCGACTCGCACTTGGCCGGTTTGTTTTCATACTGTCAATTAGCCTAAAGCAGGGATGGCGAACCTATGGATGCTTGGTTGACCACATGCCAGTGGTGGCACGCAGCTAAATAATTTGGGCACGCCTATACAAGATTACCTAGCATCACTGTTGTTGCCGTTACAACAGAAATTTACTTTACTTTGAAGAAACACAAAACTGAAAACATTATACTTGTTTTATGAATGTATAGTTATCTAGCGTTATTTTTTGTCCATAGAATCATCAAGTAAAGATTTTTTTTTGGCGGCACGTCATGTTTACATAATTTTTTCTTTATGAAAATGGCCCGAGCACTAAAACAAGTTCGCCATCCATGGCTTAAAGGATAATAACCAAACTTTATTATAGGCCAGCCCCCATACAAAAAACTTTGTACTATTTTTTTTTTGGTTTTAAAAGAAAGAGAAGTGTTTTTATTTGTGCCAAGTGTGATGCATAACACGATAACAATATTGGACACATATACAGGTTGACCCTATTACTAAGCCTCAGCTGTTCGTCCGTCCATCGGTCCGTCTGTCTTTCAGCGAGCTGTATCTCAAGAACCGTAATAGATAGACAGTTGACATTTTCAGAGATTGTGTATTTCTATTGCCGCTATAACAACAAATAATAAAAATTAAGGTTTTTTGTACGAGTCCGACTCGCACTTGGCCGGTTTGTTTTCATACTGTCAATTAGCCTAAAGCAGGGATGGCGAACCTATGGATGCTTGGTTGACCACATGCCAGTGGTGGCACGCAGCTAAATAATTTGGGCACGCCTATACAAGATTACCTAGCATCACTGTTGTTGCCGTTACAACAGAAATTTACTTTACTTTGAAGAAACACAAAACTGAAAACATTATACTTGTTTTATGAATGTATAGTTATCTAGCGTTATTTTTTGTCCATAGAATCATCAAGTAAAGATTTTTTTTTGGCGGCACGTCATGTTTACATAATTTTTTCTTTATGAAAATGGCCCGAGCACTAAAACAAGTTCGCCATCCATGGCTTAAAGGATAATAACCAAACTTTATTATAGGCCAGCCCCCATACAAAAAACTTTGTACTATTTTTTTTTTGGTTTTAAAAGAAAGAGAAGTGTTTTTATTTGTGCCAAGTGTGATGCATAACACGATAACAATATTGGACACATATACAGGTTGAGAAAATATTCATCACATCCGGGCAATACGGCCATCGCATCTCGTAATACCGGTACTCGTGTGCGAATCCATTTTGTTCAAAGCTGGCCTTCTGAATCTCAAACAGAATAACGCTAAAGTGCCTTAATGTGTTTCTTATAAATAATGATTTGGTACTCCTTGCCTTCAAATTTTTGTAGCAAACGCCTTTAGCATACTCCATTAACCCCGTCTTTTATAACAAAAAGATTTTAGGTCGTAACATAATTCTGGTTAAGACCTATCATCTATCTGGATTCTCTTTAGTTTTATCTTTAAGCTTTGGAGCGTATTGATAAACCATTAATAAAATGATGTCTGAGAAAAACTGATAAGGTGGATTTATTCGGTTAAAGTACTGTAATTGAGAAATAAAATTAACTAAACTAAAATATAGCATCAAAAATGCGTCCTCACCGCTTGTCAGCTGGTAATGTGCCCAAGGGCGGCATTGCCACGTTGTATGGCAATGCTTAGCCTCTGGTTAAAGTAAAAACCAGCCCTTGAGTCACGAGAAGTTTCAAGCAGCTTTTTCGAAATTTCTTTGAAAAGGCTGTGAGCACAAGGGCCCCACCAAACGGCTCGAAAATATAGTTACCAATAAGGTGCTGTATTTACGCTACTTGAGGCTTTTTGCGGCAGTGCCAGCACAACACTATAAACTAGAAAGATGGGATGGTGCAAGAGTATCGACGCAGGATGGGTCCCACACTAAAGGCCCACCCATAAACTGATAAGAAAATGAAATGAATAAATTCATGTAAAAAATTAGAGGCCAGTATTTTTTATTGTTTTGATTCGCTTCCTCTACTTTTCAAATATTTTTATTTTTTTATTTTGCCCTATATACATATCTATATCTATACTAATATATAAAGCTGAAGGATTTGTTTGTTTGCTTGAATGCGCTAATCTCAGGAACTTCTGGTCCGATTTGGAAAATGCTTTCAGTGTTAGATAGCCCATTTATCGAGGAGGCTATATATCATCACGCTAAGACCAGAGCGGAGCAGACGGCGTTGCGCGGGTCAACTAGTCTCAAGCATAAAACAGCAATCTTACTACTAAAAAATATTAGAAAACATAAAAATATGTTCCATTTTTGAATCCACATTTCAGGTGTCAACAAAAAGGCTCTAGCACTCAAATGATACCATTTCATTAATACGGACACAACCCAAAACCTCCTCATTATAATTCTCTATGGCCGGTCCAAGTTTTAAAATGAACATGAAGAATGGACTGAACAATACTCTCAAATTTCACTTTTTTGACCACTCTGTAGAAAGAAACAAAGTTATTGTGCGGCCAATACTTATCTTTTATCTTGATTATGGATCAAATTCCTAGATGACAGTATCGGAGGTGAGTCTACGAGCCTGTTATTTGGCTAAACGGTCCCTCTCCTACCATGAACGAATGCCATATCATGAGATCACTGTGAAAATTAGATAGTCAGCCATACAACCCAGTATTCTGTCATTCTGTTAGAATGTAGCCGTGATGACATTGAAACCTCCCTGCAGGATCGCTTTATACCCCTATTTTTTTTGCCTGTAAGCTTTACACACCTAAGCACAACTCTCATAATTACAAGAAACGATCGCAACCTAATTTCAGTAGCAATAATTTCGAATTTCTGATTGATAAATCAAAAAGATTTTAGAACGAGAATCAGCCTTGCAAACAGAGCACGCACAGGCACACTCCATTCTCCACGTCCATGAGTTTTGAGAAGTCGCGTTAACCCTGTAATGCTGTTAATAATTTACGCGAAGGTCGGGCCGTCATTTAGCAAACAACGCTTTGAATGTTAATTTATTAAGACATCTCCGAGCTGATGGCTCGTCATGGAGTACTTAGGACCGTGTCGGGTTTGAAGCGGGAAGGAGGTAAACCTGTCAAAGGAACTGGATATTCAGAACAATTTTTTACACTAGATTATGAAATCTCATCATCATCTGCTGAAGGTCTTTAAGTCAAGTGTGAATAGGATACTTCTAGGCTATTCCATCGTTGCCCACATCGTTTCTCAGCAGGTGAACGTGAGCCTATCAATAAAAGAAAAACCGGCCAAGTGCGAGTCTGACGCGTACACGAAGGGTCCCGTACCATAAACCTCAATTTTTATTTGTTGTTATAGCGGCAATAGAAATATGCAATCTGTGAAAATTTCAACTGTCTACCTATTATGGCTCTTGAGATACAGCCCGCTGACAGACAGACGAACGTACGGACTGCGGAGGCTTAGTATTAGCCTTTCGTTCCGAACCCTAATAAAAAATCTGCCTAGACCTGACCTTATCCCGATAGCTTCGGGGTTGGCGTTCAGTCTAACCGACTGCACCTGAATCTAAACCTGCATGTAAATGTACAAGTTCGTAGCCGACTGCAGGCAGCATCAGCAGGTGACGTGTCGCTGCGCAGCACAGGTTTCTTTGCATTTCTATGAAATACCGGCAGGCGCTAGCCACGAAAGGTATTTCATAGAAATACTTAAAACCAGGAGTGACGCGGTGACACGTCGCCAGGTGCTGTTGTTCGCAGTCAGCTACGAACTTTAGCTTTATTTGGAGCCACCACCTATCTCACCTTGTCGTCAGTTAGCAGTCAGCGGTCTTACCGTAGAGAAGATTTTTAGAGATTAGATTTTCGGGCTCCTTCTTTCAGTAACTGTCGAAATTGCAAAAATGAATGGTCGGTATGTTTGGAACTACCTATGTTTTTCAAACAGCAGATTGGAATCTAATGTATGTTTAAAAAATCCGACCAAGTGCGAGTCGGACTCTCGTACAAAGGGTTCCGAACCAATTTAATTTTTTAACATGTTATTTTAACACTACAGACTTCTTATATTATCATTTTTAGGTATAGAACTATTATCAGCATTTTTTTCAAAATTTTTAAGCTCAGTAGTTTCGGAGATAAGAGGCATTGAAGGGTAATTTTTGGTCTAATTTCTTGAAGAATTTAAAAACTGTTTATTTTAAAATTATGAAAAAAATATAATTAAAACTCTCACAGTAAGCTCTTTCAATTGATATGTCACACGATACAGCATAAAAAACTGTTTTTTTTTTTAATTTTCCAGTTTAACCCCCAATAGTGACCCCCATACTAAAAATATTTATTTGCGTAATGCGTCCGTATTTGGGTCAAAAAGTCCATATGTATACTTAATTTCAACAGAATCGGTCCAGCAGATCCGGAGAAAACTGGCTGTGACAAACGGACAGACACCCGAGTGATCCTATAGGAGTTCCGTTTTTTACGGATGTTCAGAATCCTAAAAAACCAGCCAAGTGCGATTCGGACTCGCCCACCGAGGGTTTCGTACAAATTTGTAGCCACAAGTTACTTAAAATAAAGACTTTTTTATGATTTAATTACAAATGTATACTTTTCAGACTTTTCCCTATATTTGTAGTATAAGACGGTATTACTTGCCAAATCTCATAGTTCTAGGTCAACAGGAAATACCCTATTATACATTTTGATTCCCTTGAAAGAGTCGAAATATACGTTTGTTGCGGCATAAATGACCGTATCATTTTTTTAATTAACTTAGAAGTTTCACAGCTGCAAGGGGCTATAGACTTGAGTTTGGTTTTAATTTCAACTCGATACCTCCACACCTTCCCGAGATAAACGGTCTTGACAGACAGACGGATGGACAACTAACTGATCCTATAAAGGTTCCGTTTTTTCCTTTTGAGGTATGGTACTCTAAAAACGACGTTTTACTCATAGCCAGGTTTTCGATATTACCCTTTATGTCGAGTCCCTCTACGTCGAGCGGTCAGGGTCATCTCGCTTTTATTCCTTCAACGTCGAGGGCCGCAAGTACAGTCAGAAATAAAAGTCCTATGCAATTAATGATTGATTCAAAGATCGAAATATTACTAGTACCACAGCTATTAGTAATAGTAGAGATTACACATACCACAGCTTTTAGTATTAGAAGTAGCATTATTTGTTATGTCAGTAAATGACCTGTATATGTGTTTTGTTCAAAATGGTTTTTGTTGTTGTTTTTAGGCAATTTTTAGGCATCCTCATTTATGAAAAAGAAATCTAACCATATACGTAAGTAATTATTTTGTTAACCTAACAACTTTGTGTGACGAACTAGCTAGGCTTAAAGCTTGTATACATGCCAAGGACCTTGGTAATATTAACGGAGCTAACCACTCCTCTACGTGCCACTACTCCGCTACCCGCATTTTTAATTTACTATAAAAAATAACACATATTTTAAAAAAGTAACAAAACCAAATTATTTTTGTTTGTATTGCAAATCAGTAAATATTTTTCTTTTAGACTTTTGTTAAAAAATTAAGCAGTAAAATGGTTTCATCTCAACGATTTGGAGGTGATTTGGTATGTTTTTTTCTTATTATGTGATACCGATACATACATTCTGGCGAAACCAAATTACGTATCATATCATGTTGATTACGACCTATTTTTTTTCAGATGTAGTTTCTCAGTAAATGCCGATGAAAAGTTGCTTCATCTGCACGCTGTTTTTAAGAATTTCTCGAAAGAGTAGCCTTAAGGTTTTTGTGTTTTATTTATGTCTCTTCTTTTAGAGTCGATGGTGACCCTTAAACATTGTGTGTTTATAGCGGAATCAGTTACACTTAAAGAATTATTTTTCAATAGTCATATGAGTTTTATTTCAAGAATAAATATGGCTGTTTGACATGTTTTCACTTCAAAAGCTGGCCAAACCGCAATTTTTACTATCTCAGATATAATTTATCTGACTGTAGTAAAATCGGCTCTAAATACTGAACAGCAGATCCTAAATTCAATTCTTTGCAAAAGATTTGAACTAAAATAATGGCTAGAAAGTTTTTATAAATAAAGCCCATTATATCTAGCAAAGATCTCCAAAACGCCGACTCACATAAAGCATGTTTTTTTTTTTTTTTTTTTTGACAATGACCACTCGTAGTTCACCTCTAGACGGGTGGTTGCTACTTAACCGGGCTAGCCTGTGGTGGCCTCAGAATGATTCTAAAGCCCCCAGCCAAGGCAACTAAAAACTAATTAAACCTACAACTCTGCTCACTGGGGGCACCCCCTGTGGGGTTCGGGCCTCGGCTCAGTGGCATCGTTATCGGGAGGGCAGCAAGGGACAGGCTGGGTCATGACATTATTATTTGGGGAGTTTAAAGCTAATGGCTCAGCGGCGCGGGCTGGCTCGTTAGGCAAAAGACGGGGAGCAACAACAACATTGCTATTATTACTGGGACGTCGCGCGGGGCCTCGGCGGCGAGGCCGGAAGGCGGCGGGTCGCGGTTTGTGTGCTTGTTTAAGAGTACTGGTTTCCCTACAGCTCTCTTGTACAAGGGTGATTGGGTCATCGGGTTCCAGTAAGGTATGCCGTGGACGGCGGACCTTACTGATCTGGGAGGGAGCGTATCGGGTAGCCGATGCGATAAGAGGGTTCTGGTGTCTCTCAGCAGATTCGATGAAACGCTTCGTGAGGCGTTTCATGAACTGCTTGATGGTCGGGATTTTGAGATCGACGTGGAGTCGCTCATTCCTAACGAACCACGGGGCACCCGTGGCCTTTCGGAGAAAACGGTTTTGGAGGGACTGCAACCTATGGATCCGGTATGACTTTACGTGGGCGAATGTAGCACACGCATAAGTCATGATGGGGCGAATGCAAGTGGTGTAGATACGCAACTTGCATTTTAGGGATAATTTGCTGTTGTGGTTCAGCATCGAGTGGAGCCTACCGAGAGCGAAGGCGGCGCGCGAGCGCACCGCCTTAATGTGCTCCATAAAACTGAGGTTTTTATCCAAGATCACTCCTAGATATTTGGCTCGCTCCTCCCAAGGGATCGGCTTGCCAAACATCTTGATCGGTGGAAGGATCGGGGGGAGTTTAGCCCGCGGCCTGCGGAACAGGACCGCCTGACTTTTCTCGGGGTTAACCTCAATCCTCCATTTCCGAAACCAGCCGCCTAGGCGGTTGGCGGATCTTTGGAGGTGAAGAGAAATGGATTTACCACTCTTGCCAGAGTAGTAAACGGCCGTGTCGTCGGCAAAGAGCGCTAATTGCGACTGGGGATCGGGGGGAATATCGCTGGTGAACAGCGTGAAAATGAGAGGCGACAGCACACCGCCTTGCGGTACGCCGGCGCGGATGGGGCGGGGGGTGGAAAGCGCACCTTCGATACGGAATCGAAAGGTGCGGTTCGACAAATAGTCTCGTAAGATGAGCACGAGACGATCTGGCACCCCGAGTTGATATAGCTTGTATATCAGACCGTTATGCCAGACCTTGTCGAAGGCTTTCGCTATGTCGAAGAACAGGGCTCCCGTCATCAAGCCGCGTTGATAGCGGCCGTTGATATGCTCAACGATGCGGTAGACCTGTTGGACGCACGAGTGAGTGGCTCTAAAGCCAAACTGCTCGTTGGGGATGAGACTCTTTCGCTCGACGTAATCCTTGAGACGCTTATAGATAAGCCTCTCGTAGATCTTGCCGAGCGAGCTGAGCAGACTGATGGGGCGGTAGGAGGACGGGGAGGATTTGGGCTTACCCGGCTTGGGAATGCCGATCACGATAGCCTCTTTCCACTGCTGCGGAAACATGTTGTTGGACAGAGCGCCATTGAAGATGGCGGTCATCAACACGATCAGAGTCTTGGGAAAGAGTCGAACTACCCTGTTGGTAATGCCGTCGCGCCCAGGGGCTTTCCTGGGTCTGAGTTGGCCGATGATCTTCTCCACCTCGTCGGGAGTGACGGGAGGGAGAGGGTCGTCGGGGTCCTCGACGGGAGGGAGGGAGGTCCTACGTTCGACCTCGGCGTCCACCTCGGCGAGGTGGGCTGGGTCGACTGGGTTCGAGCTTGGGGAACACTGGGCCTCTAGGCTGTCAGCCAGGCATTCGGCCTTCTCGTCGTCGTTAAACGCGAGAGTGTTATCGGGGCGAGTGAGGGGGGGCATAGTGGTAACCTCGGAGGCGCGTAACTTCCTCTGAAGTTCCCAAAATGCGAGGTGGTTGGGATGGAGATCACTGAGCATCTGATCCCATTGCTTGTTACGAAACTCTTTGATGCGTTTGCTTACTTTACGCTGTAAGTAACGCATAAAAGCCTTGTTACTAGCACAGGGAAAAGAGCTGTAGGCACGGACGGCCGCATTCTTCTCGGTCAACAGTTCACGCACATCGTCCGGGAGTTTCCAGCGACGGTCGTCCGTCGCCGGAGCCTCCCTTGAACATTCGTCCAGGACACTCTGTACATGTTCCGTGAGCGAGCCGATCGCGGCCGCCGTGTCGGCAGCTGACTCTATGTGATCCGGGATTTTATCCAGGTGATGTGACGTGGTGACTTTCAGTTTTTCACTTACTTTGCGCCAGTCAGTGATCACTCTGGTGGGAGGAGGTTGGGAGGGGTCGGGAGGACCGAATCTGGGAGTGAGCTCCAGAATAACCGGTCGGTGATCCGAGTTGAGCTCGTCCACCGCCTCCACAGAATGTAAACGTAAGTTTACATTCTTGAGGAGAGCGATGTCGAGCACGTCGGGTCGCCAGTTAGGTTGGTGAGGGTAATGGGTAGGATGCATCGGAGCGATGACATCGAAGTTGAGGGGGCTGCTGAGCTCGAACAGAGCTCTGCCTCTGGGATTAGCCGTGTGGCTATTCCATGAGGGATGTTTGGCGTTGAGGTCCCCCGCCAGAAGGACGGAGTCACTCAAGCCAAGAAGAGTTGTGAGGTCATTTCTGAGGGAGGGGCCTATGGGAGTGGTGGTGGGAGGGTCGTAGACAGAAATGACCGTGAGGGGTTGGTGGCCTGTCATGCCGAGTCGACAGACCGAGACCTCAAGCTCGGTTAGGGTGGCGGGCGGATCCATGGGGATGCAGTATAGGGACGATTTGTAATATATGAGAGTTCCGCCCCCATGACATCGGGTCCTGTCGTTGCGAACTAAACGATAGTTCGCAATTTTAGGATCCCGAAGATGGGGCTTGAGGAACGTCTCCTGCACCAGAAGCAGATCTATGCGATGGTCGCGGAGGAAGTTGGCGATCTCATCGCGTTGGCCTGAGAGGCTGTTGGAGTTGAAGTACCCTATCCGGAGGGACTTCGGCCTAAACCTACATGTTACTGCGGGGGACTTAGCCATGGAGGCGTTCATAAAGGCTAATAAAGTGGACTACATCACTGAAGTCACGGTATACGGCACCGTGTTCAGTGATGTCAGAGGCCTTCAGAGCTTCGGTCATAGCCACAGCTCTGGGGGAGTAGAAGGCCTTGTAGAAGGCCATGTTAATGTGAATGGCCATTTCAGGCGCATTCGCGGGAATGGGGTGTACTGGGACTTTGGAAGTAGCCTTTGGTGGTGGGGGGGGAGGAGTGGCTGCCTGAGGGGCGGCTGCTCCGACGACGGCGACCGGTGGTCGGGGGAATGGAGGTATGGCTACATCCATGAGGGCCGGGATGGCCGGGGAGGGCTTTTGGGCCGCAGGGGCCTGGGTCTGGGAGGGCGCGGGTCCGAGCGCCGGGAAGTGAGTCCTATGGTTCAGCGCGTTCCAAGGGCTGGGGCGCTGAGGGTATAGGGCCACTGGGGGTTGGGTCGTGGGGGCTTCCCTCTGCTGGCGAGCGTTTGCACGCTTTACCAGTTTGGGCGCAGACGATTTGGGGGCCTTGGGACAACCACGGTAGTTAGCCGGGGACAGTCCTTTGGACGGGGACAGTCAGGGGTGCCGTGGTCGCCCAGGCACTTGACGCAGCGCGGCTTGCCGAAGCAGTTGCGCTGTGAGTGGCCATATAGTTGGCAGTTGTGACACTGGCCAACTATACCGCTACGACGGGGCTTTTCCATTTTTAAGCCCTCTAAGTAACAAATCTTAGAGATTTTAAAAATGGGGTGATATTTCTCGTCTGTTGGATTTTTTTTTTTACTATGTATAGGCATACGTTTGACCACAATCTCACCTGATGGTAAGCGATGATGTGGTCGAAGATGGAGCACGCTTGCCCAGAAGCAACCGATGCAGAGCAGACGATGAGCACCATATTGTATGGTGCTCCACCACGGCGGTGCATGCGGTGGACCGCAGCGACCGGGATCTCTTGTCGTTTGAGATCATTACTGATCTCTTCAGGGGATATGGCGTGAGGGACGTTCCTCACTACCACGCGGACTAGACGTTCCTCCTCGAAGGCGAACGAGTGGAAAGGTACCTTCCTCGCTACAAGGAGTTTATGCAACTCCCTGTAGTCCTGGGCAGAAGGCACCTGGACCTTTATTCCATTTCCCACAGCACGGGCGTGGGAGAATTGGATTCGGCGCTCGTTACAAGCGCCCGAAACCTCCGTCCACTTCGCCGCTTCATGAATGAAGAGGGGTGGCGGAGACTTCGACTTCTTGGCGAGCGCCGGGTTGGACTGGGTGGCCGGGGGGGCAGTGGCCATCGGGCTGGGGGGACGAGACGCCTGCTGGGAGGTGCTGGCTTTGGGGGCTGCGGAGGTCGTGGCAGCGGGGGAGGGAGGGGAGACAGTTGGGACTACTGTCTTTCTGGCTTTGGGGGCGGACTCCTGAGCGGCAGAGCTTTTCTTCTTCCGCTTACCTTTACCCACAAGGGTAAATTCGGCGGAAGAGTCTGAGGTACCTGAGTCGTTGTCGGTACCGGACTCGTAGTCCATGGGGGGGGGAGTGGGGGAGTCTGGCTCTAAGGTGAGCGGGGCACTCTCGAGGACGTCACTGAAATCAGTGACGTCATCGTGAGTTGGAGAGGGGGGGGAGGGGCCCTGAGGGGGCACGGGGGAGAGTGACTCACGCGGCGGAGGCGAGCTAGTCCTACTGGGCTGGGAGTTTTTAAGGCTCTCCAGCCTATGCAACCTATAATTGACTATTCGGACCAACTCCTGATTGGGGTGGTCCTCTATTAGTCTTTGGACGAGATCCCAAAGGATCGCGTCCACCTCCTTAGGGGGAGGCATTTTGAAAGACTAGGGAGGGGAAATCATATGCCTTAGGGGCAGGGGGGAACCTAATCCTAAACTCCTATCAACCTAACTCCCCGGGTGGGAGTTCCCGGGGATGTGTACCCTCCCTGTCGGGTGTAGACAGGGAGGTGAGTACCTGTGGTGTGCCCTAAGCTTATGATCTCGCTGCCGATCTTATTGTGCAGCGAGTCCCTATGGGTCTTGCGACCGACCGACGAAGCTGGAAAAGAACGGGGTTAAGTAATTGGTCGCGACTAGGAGGCCCCCCAAGGCCGCGGGTCCAATACCCTTCCGACTTGACCTAGGCCCTGAAGGGGCTAGGTCGGTGTGTCGGGTCAACACCCACTCGGCTTCGTTGGCACCGAAAGGTTTCCACCGAGTGACCACGAGAAACGTGGATTTACCCTGAAGGGGTCACCACGTTTTTGACAGTACCCGAAACGGAAACAAGATATCTCTCGGCTGCCTTGAAAAAGGCAGCGTCGGATCAAAAGGTGTAGTCAGCGACCACAGTGACGTCACGGCGAGCGGGACGAGCAGCGAGCGAGCGAGCAGCGATGAGTCACGGAGCAGACGTCCGTCACGGTCGGGTGGCGCGCGCGGAATACGGTGACATAAAGCATGTATAATTTCAAAACATTAAATACAAGTACCTGTAGTTCGCGTGCTCTCGCCTTCTGCTGATCTGCAAATACATAAGAACGAAAATAATATTATCTGCTTACATTTCAACAAAGTAATGAATCAGCTGATCCCTTGTGGCAGGGTTCCAAGTAGCGTTTAGGTCAGGTTTGCCAATAAATTTATGATATATATTTAAATGTAATAATTAAAAGCTAGCAGAAAGTTGAATCAAAGTTATAAATAGCTTATCAAAAGTTTTAAGGGCGTTCTATATTGAAATAATCTCCTAGCCCGCCCTCTGTCTACCAGGATTTCGAAATTTGTTCGAAAGAGAGACCATGACCTTGGAACGCAAAGGGAGGAACACGGATGTTAGTCAGTCAGTAAGAATCAGACACTCTTTTCTACTCTGCCCACTGTGGAAGGAGTAATTTGATGAATTCCCATCCTTAAAAAAATCGATAATTTTACGTGATAATGTCATAAGGAAACAATTGAATTCTTAACAAAGAAGCCGAATGCTAAGGCCGATCGTGCCTCTCTAGCTCTTGTTCCGCGCTCTCGCTTGCACGCTTGGCTCAGGCGGAACGTGACACTTTTTCGTATGTGCGGCCAGCGTTCATCGATTTATAAGACGTTATCACGTCAAAAATCCTGCCCTCTATGCCCTTAAAATGCAGCCGAAGTGATCAGTCGGTCTTTTTTGCCAACTTTTCGACATAAAAACACAGGTGGAGTGAGCATGAACAGTGGCCTTATTGTGAGTTTTTTAACGTTCACGATCGCGTTAGCGTAAACGCCAATTTGTATTGAAACTGAATAAGCGGCGTCTGGTTACACTCACGGACAACCTGCTTTTTCTATGCAATTTGACATAACACTAAGCCCTCAGCTGACCTAGTTTGACAACATCTGCCGGTCGATTCTGTAAACATGTCTTAAAGGCTTGGGTGAAGTGATCACGAAGTGAACTGTCGATCAATCAATCAACATGGAATGACAGCTCATTTCGTGATCACTGCACCCAACAAGCCTTCACTTCGACATGTTTACAGAATCGACCGGCTGATCGTGAAAACTTAAGTGGAGTGACCATAAAGTAAAGTGTCCTTTCATCTTGTTTGTATGGATTCAGATCTTCACAACTTTTTTTTACTGCGTCGTTCCTCTAGGTTTTTTAAAGTCCAGTCAAATACTTTATTTAATAACTGAAGCGAAATAGGGCAAAATCCTTGAAACTAAGCAGACTTGTTTACATCTTAAACAACTGTTTTGATAGTTGAAGACTAAATAAATAATACAAGTCTAAAACAACTCGATAATGGATTTCCACTGTTTATAACTAAATGAAGTTTTATGTAACGAAAATGGCGATACAAAAAACCAATAAAAATAAATCATTTATTAAACCAAACATGTTTTGTCACCTTCGATAAAGAAATTCAGTAACTTTTTTATTGACATTAGAAGTAATTAAGGTATCCTGTCCTTCAAGTTTCAAAATTGAAATTCATTCAATTATATTTTACTAACGTTACTATACCTTCACATCATCATAAATAAGTACAGGAATAGAATAGAATAGAATGATTTTTATTTGCAAAGAATGTAGGTACATTATACATAAGATGTTACAAATATTAGGGTTCCTTGTACATTCTACCTTTAAGGCATGCAAAAATTCATGATAAGTAACGCAACATTATAATAACAAGGTTTAAATTAATTTATAACTAAGTAATTTATCAGCTAAAAAGTCGGCCACTACTTTCCATCTTCATTGCCGTTGCACCACACGCGCGCTCCGTCCTTACTGTGGGACATAATGTCACACGACAACTATGCAAAGCTTGAAAACGATGTTATCGGCGTGATCTACTACGACCTGACATGCATTTGTACATACATCAGAACGTAAAGTGCCAATCGCCATTGACGTGACCCCTCTACCTCCAGCATAGGGTTAACAGGATGAATCAAACAAACCCACATACAATCCCCTTTAATCAATCTTTTGCTTTCTACGAAACAGAGGGCCTAGCAGGAATATTTTTGACGTATAGTAACGTAACGTAAAATTTTACCATAGCTACAATACTCGTTTCGCACATAATATTTATTTGAATGATCCCATTCATATGAATATTAGGTTAAAAATATGAATACAGTATCTACTATATCAATACTTTTAGGGTTCCGAAAAAAAAACGGAACCCTTATAGGATCACTCGGGTGTCTGTCTGTCCGTCTGTCACAGCCAGTTTTCTCCGGATCCATTGAACCGATTCTGTTGAAATTTGGTACACATATGGACTTCTATGACCCAAACACGGACGCGTTCTGTTTAGTTACAAAATAAATCTCAAACTGTCTCCCCTAAAAATAACTTTTAAAACACTATACAAAAAGCTGACACCCTCCTCAGACTTCTAATCATTCTTCCATATTTGCAATCTTCTCACAAAATCAGTATTTTTCCCCTCCTGTCAGTTTTCTCATTGACAAGACTAATCAACCCCCACCCCGTATTTTCTCAAAGTTATATGAGACCCTGATCTTTACAGGATATGAAGATGATAAGGGCGTCACATGATGTCAATATCGAAATCTTAATATTACTTTGAAAATGATAAAAGCTTATTCTGATAAATCTTGCCTCATGTCGTTTTCGGAAATTGGATTAGAATTCGATTCATTTTCTCGCTTTAATGTTGCTTCTTTATATCTTTTTTGAAGCATTTTTTTCTGATAGAGCAGAACTGTGTGTAAAACTAATTTATCATTATGATTGTCGAGGTGGTGGAACAGATATTAAAGGAACTGATTTTGAAACATGAATTTTCACGTTCAAACATGGAACGAAACCTGGAGATACTTGAAAGAAAAGAAAGAAAGAAAAATATGATATGATGATTATTAATTTGTGTAAGTAACTACTACATAAAATGTTGTATTGGGTTTTATGAGAAAACCTTGGTCGTAAAGAAAGAAAAAAAAATCCGGAGGAAACCTGCAGTGCAATTCAGCAGTACGATTTTGTTAACATGTTGAAGTGATGGCTTTTGTGAAGTGATCACGGGGTGAACTGTCAATCCATGTAATCGAAGTGAGCTGTCATTCCATCTCGATTACATGGATTTATGTAGTGGTTACAGAATCGACCGGCTGTATACATGTCGAAGCGAAAGCTTGGGTGAAGTGATCACGAAGTGAGCTGTCAATCCAAGTAATCAAGATGGAATGACAGCCCACTTCGTGATCACTTCACCTGAGAATTCTACACTGTAGTAAATTCAATCGTCAATATACCGCAATTTCATGTTTCCGCGCTTTTTCTCTATTTGAGAAAGGGTTTTGCCCAAATAATGAAACAATCACAGTATTCACAGTCTGGTAATCACCAGAATTAAGTTTATAACAACAACCAGAAGAAAATAACTTAGAGTAAACTTTTGCCTTTACCGTCATTTGAAAGACAGAATCCTAATTAAGCTCAGCCAAAAGAAGGTCTTTAAAAGGTCAAAAAGCTTTGAAGTAAGTCACAACAAAGTAAAGTTTGTCCAACGAAATTCTCATAGTTATTCCGTAATTTCAATCTCAAATTATTTAGCTTCAGAGCGGGCTAAATGTTGAAATATTACTAGTTAATTGGAATAAAGTTTCAACAACTTCCCGTGAGGCCCTTAAGGTGCGTTCAGACGGGTAATCGTAAAACGCGCGTTTAAAGTGTGTAAAGTTTGTAACCTGTAAATATGGCGAGTGTATTTGGTAATTTTTCTCTCGTTTTATTCTGATGTAAAATAATTATTACTATCGCAAGTAGGTAACTAAATAAATCAACAACTGTTTTTTCATAATCATATTATGAGATAAATATTCTAGTATTGACTACGTTTATAGTATTTTCACTAACAATATGCTATAGCTTGGTGCCTTAGGCGTTTTCTTTTCTAAGAAATGTACGATCCCCGTGTGATAGGCCATGGAAGTGGTTAGTAGGAAAAGGTAGTGTACATAATTACTGCACAATGATGAAATATTTTATCGGACAGCAATTTTCACTAAAAATCAAGAAAATTGATTATAAATTTCATTATAAATTTCAAAATCCACTGTTAGCCATACTTTTTTTAGTTACTTTTTTATACGAATAGCCGCTTAAAGTGCACAACGTTTAAGTGACGCTTGATTCAATTGACGCTTGAGATCTCGAATTAAAGATAACGTAATTAGACTAATAAGTAGCGAATTATCATCCTCATTTTAGAAGGTAACCCGAATAAGAATCAGCGAAGTGCATGTGCAGGTGTGCTTGCTTTCTACGAACAAACGTCAATACCGTAATTAGAACAGTTTGACATAAAACATAGACGGACTCGCAATGCAATTGATGCGATGAAATGGCTAACTCCTAGGGATTTAAGACTTGCCTGTGCATTGTCGAATTTAAACTGACTTGTAACATTAACAGTTAAGGATCCGTATTTTTTGTCATCATCATATCAGCCGAAAAACGTCCACTGCAGAACATAGGCCACTCCCAAATATCGCCATAACAACCGTTCCTGTGCTTCTCGCTTTCATTGGCTACCCGCGACCCCCTCACCAGGTCATCGGTCTACCTTGTGGGAGGTCCAAAGTTGCGTATTCCGGTACGCGGTCGCCACTCCAGAACTTTTTGGCCCCATCGACCATCTGTTCTGCGAGCAATGTACCCTGCCCACTGCCACTTTAGTTTGGCAATTCTTCAGGGTATGTCGGTAACCTTGGTTTTCTTGCGGATATTATCATTCCTGATTCCATCACACTCCAAACTATGGAGAGTGTATGGGCAATGCTTGGAGAATGCTTTTCATAGCTCTTTGAGTGACTTTAAGCCTTCTGATGAGGTCCATTGTAAGCAACCACGTTTCAGTTCCATAAGTCATCACTGGCAACACGCACTGGTCATAGACCTTTGTCTTGGAACACTGCATGTGGTCTTCTTCTTCTGAGTCGGAAACTCTTGTCAGAGAGGTCGTCGTTGCGCAGATGAGGAACATGGAGAGATGTTCGGTGGGTCGTCGTCTTTTCCGAGAACTGCTCTCTCAGTGATGCGCTTCCATTTGTACTGGTTGGTCGCGTTACATGTACACTGGACCATAGTGGACTCGGTAGTTTTTTGTATCAGGTCAGTCCAGCGAGTTGGTGAACGATTGCGTGTTTTCTTGCCTTCCACTTGGTCTTGAATCACCAGTTTCTCAATCGAGTTATCGTTCTTGCATATGTGACCAAATAACTTCAGTATTCGTGTTTTCAAAATGGAAAAAAGTCGGTCTTTAATACAAAGCTCTTTGATGATGGAGACATTAGCGCAAAACGCTGTCCACGGGATCTTCAAAAGGCGTCTCCATCACCACATCTCTAGTGCGTCGATTTTACGGAGATCCTGTAGTTTCAGGGACCAAGTTCCGGAGTCATAGAGAAAGATTGGAAAGACAAGGCACTTCATCAATCTGACCTTGGTCTTCTTGGTAATTCTCCTGTCCTTCCAAACCTTCCCCAGCCGTTCTACTGCTGACCTGGTGATGGCGCACCGTCGTCTGATCTCGTCGCCACACCCTCCTGTACAACTTTGCAGTTGGCTATGCACACTGTTGTATGTAGGACGAGAAGATACCCCGCAACATCCCGAACGCTGCCCAGCTGAGTCAGATTCGGCGGTTAAACTGGACCGTCTGTCCAAGACCGTGTCCGTCTACAACTTCGAGTATAGAGTCTCCGATCTTGATGCGAGTGGGTACTACATGGGTATTTACCATGATCATGGTTTGTCCATATTCATTTTAAGACCCCCCTCTTTCGAAAGCTCTACTGAGGTCGTCCAATATTGTACTGAGGTCCTCCGTGGTCTCAGCCATGACGACTATATCGTCGGCAAATCGAAAGTGAGTGATGTACTCGCCATTGACATTAATTATTATTATTATTAATGCCTAGCCTCCTCCAGTCCAAAACCTTGAAGACATCTTCCATTGCGGCCGTTTCGGAGAATTGACGTCTCCCTGTCTCACACCCCGCTGCAGAAGGATAGGTTTCGAAGTCTGATACTGAAGTCGGAATTCTTCCTGCTTTTATCAAAATATTGTAATAATTGTATATGTTAAGCTCAAAATCCGAAATCGCTCTGACCTTCTTCTTACTCTTCCTTGAAATCTTTCAAACGGTCACATCGTCATGTGAAAAACAAGACCACACAGCGAAATTGTCGTGATATTCGACCGCAACGCGTCGTGGCAATAAACAAAAGTCATGACGCGTTGTGAGCCCTAACTGATGCAAACATCTCTATTCTCCTAAACATATTATATATTATATTTATTACCCTACTTTCAACGGAACGCTATTACTAAGCCACCGCTATCCATCCGTCCGTCCGTCTGTCTGTCAGTGGGCTGTATCTCAAGAACCGTAATAGTTGAATTTTTCAGAGAGTGTATTTTTCTTGCCGCTATAACAACAAATAATAAAAAATAAATTAAATTAAAAATAAACAGGGGCTCCCATACAAAAACCGTGGTTTATATTAACCCTTCGTGTCAGAGTCCGACACGCACTTGAACGGTTTTTTTTATCTTCCTTGACTCTTACAACCACATTTTTACTCAAAAAAAAATTCTATAATATCCCAAAGAATTCAAACTAACAAAATAGTCGCCCGTGTACCATCCGTCTGAGCTGATCTAAGAGTTAAGGTAGCCAAATACTATATTGTTTCAAAAATTACGGACTCACCCTTAAATAAATACAAATTGAATATTGATTACAGGTTCAGAATAACTTTGTTTCGGAGTTTATATTAAAGGATTTCATTTCATGATTGATTCTGTAAAACACTTCATTTTGGATATTTCCGATTGAAAAAGGTTAAATTATAATTTTATTGTAAAAACTAATCAATTAATTATTTTAAAGTATTGTTAGATTCGATTTTCTCTCGGGTAAACCCGCTGGAAAAAGCTAGTCAAAAACAATATACATTTGAAATACATACCAACACTCGGAGCAAGCCAAACGAATGAGTTGCCAATATTTCGTCTCGTCTCTCGTTCGTTCGGTCGTTTCCTGAGCAATTCTATACGTTGATATCTTTAATTTCCTCATTCGACCGTTCACGGGGTCACTTTCGTTTTAAAAGGTTCAACTCGCTATGTTTCTGCTAGAGTTTGGCGCTTAAGCACGACTTGCGGCCGAAACCGTGACCGAAAATTCGGTTCCATTTATAGCTTTGGTCGAAACCGAAAAATTTAATTCAAGTTCAAGTTCAAGTTCAAGTTATTTATTTCATAAACAAAAACATTTGTGTCGAAATATTTACATGGTAGGTATACAAACAAAGTCAACGAGCAATGGGCAAACATTCAATTCAATTGTACTTCAATACTATTTTTAAGATTTTTGTCATTACAAAATTCGTCAATGCTGTAATAGCCTTTATTGACTAACAAAGCCCTGAGTTTATTTTTAAACAAGTTCACATTCTGAATATTCTTTAATCCTGGTGGTAATCTATTAAAGAGATTGACAGACTGCACGCGTGACGAGTGTTTGACAACATTTAGCTTTGCCTGCAGAATAGTAGGAAGATCTTTTCTGCGAGTATCTACTCTATTTTTTCTTTCTTCGTCTGTTTCAAACTGGTTTAAATTTTTGTTTAAATGAGTAAGTAGAACTAAAATATAAAGACATGGGACCGTTAAAATTCCAAGTTTAATAAAACACTCCTTACATTAGGTTAAAGATATTTTGAAAGTTTTTGAAATACCCTGAGAAATATTATTTTTAATTCATTCTAGTTTTCAGTCTTTGATCTGTATAAAATATTAATTTTATATAAGAAATAAATTATAAATTTTACTTGTTGTAACTATATCTAGTACCAAAGTGCGATGGTCGAACCTACGCAAAGACTACACCAACGTCTTTTGTAAGGTTTGGATGCCAGTTCTAACCGAGTTATAGTTTCCCCCCAATGTTTTAGCCGAAACCAGTTTTTTCGGCCGAAAATTACCGAAACCGAAACTTCAGTCGTTCTCTAATATCTGTAAAAACTTTATACATTTGTACTACCTCATATTTGATGAAGGTAAGGGAAATTGGTCTTTTACATTCTCATCATCTTTTATTCAGACTTTTGCTCTCGTTTCATGCGTGTGTTTTATGTCAATATTGATAATGTGTGGAGCGATGAGTCCATTGCTTTTGAACCCTTTTTCTTTTGTTTTATTAGAGGCTAAACTTTTGATTTCGGAAACTGGGTCATTTAAAATTATTATAGGTGAATTTCGCCAGTGTAACTGATTGCGATTAGAGAGGTGATTCTCGTATATGTACGGAAGGTTCGCATTCGCATCGCAGTAGCAATCTACCAAAAACATTTTAATTTATCTATTAAAAACAATTATTATTATTTTTATTATGAGCCTGTTGAGTCCCACTGCAGGGCAAAGGCCTCCATTCCTTCCTTCCACTTCTCTCTGTCCGTTGCCATACTCGGCCAACCGGCCCGCCTCTGCGGGCCACCTCGGGTCAGCGGGAGGATTGAGGTGTTTGACTCCCCCTACGACGTCAAAGAGGGGCGCACGGGAACACCACGCGCCACCACCTCGGGTCCGGATGAATGGGGGTCGATGGACATCCCCAAGTCTGCCGCCCCTGGACCCAGTTAGGGGGGCCGGAAGAGGGCAGCGTATGCCCTCCTCCGAAGCCCAGTGCGCCTACTACGGGCCGGGCGAGAGGTCGAGATCTCATTCTCCCTTTCCGCAGCCTCCTTCTGCGCGATAACTGTTTCGCAGAAGGAGACCACCGCGTCCCAGGATTCCTCGCCGTCGACCATAGCACGAACTACGGCCGGCAGCAAGAGATCACTGCCTACCACAGAGGTGAGGGCACGGCGCGGCTCCTCCCAAGCGGCACACTCTGCCAGCGTATGCCACGCCGTGTCCTCCCGACAGTCGACGTAGTGGTGATACCGAGCGTCCGGCTCCCTGCCTATGCGACACAGGAACTGCCCCGAGAGGACAAGGAAATGACAAGGAGCCGTGCCTTCGCCCGAGTCACAGGTCGAGCACTGGCCGGATGGCCTCAATAGTGACGAGGCCGGCGGAAGGGCGTGAGAGCCTGTCCCGCCATTCCGCCACCAGGACCTCGCGCAGCTGCGACCGACGCAACTCAATATGCCGCTGCATCAGTCGCTCGCCGCGCGCCCGCGCGTCCTCACGCCACCGATGCAGTGACGCGAGGACTTTCGCCTTCAGGTCCCAGGGCGGAGATCTGGCCAGTACGCAAGCCGCCTCGTAGGAGATCGTGCGATAACCCCTGATAACTCTGACGGCCATCACCCTCTGCGGCTTCCGCAGAACAGTGATGGTGCTGGCCGTCAGGTCAGTCGCCCAGATCGGGGCCTCATACAGGGCCATCGATCGCACGATCCCCACGTACAACCGCCTGCAGGCGGTACTCGGGTCCCCCAGATTGGGAAGCAGTGTTGACAGCGCCTCAGCCGCGCCCAACAACTTGGGTGCCAGCCGCCGGAAGTGGGGGCCGAAATCCCACCGGCTGTCGAGCACCAATCCCAGATACTTCATGGTGGACTCGACAGCGATACGGGCCCCCCAACAGCTATGTGCGATCCCGGCGGCGGCGCCCGCCGGGGGCCATGAAAGGCTATGGCCTCCGACTTGTTCTGGGCCACCTCCAGGCCAAGGCGCCGTATGCGGCTCACCACCTGTGAGACCGCGGCCGTCGCCAGCAACGCTGCCTCCCTGTACGAGCTCCCCCGGGCAGTGACCAGCGTGTCGTCAGCGTAACACGTCAGGTCCTTTCCCGGCGGGAGCTCGCCCTTCAGCACCCAGTCATACCCGATGTTTCACAGGAGTGGGCCCACGACCGAACCCTGCGGAACACCGCACGACATGGAGTGCTGGTGTCTGCCATCACGTCCCAGGTAGGTGACCCACCTCAGCCATCTCCTCCTGGGCCTACCGCGTCGCCGGTTGCTGTTGCTTGGAATGCAATCGGTAGTAACTTTTGCTCAGTTCACTTTAATTTGGCGGCTGTGTTGCCTACGTCTGCAATTTGTATTTTGGAACGAAGTATACTGTTTCTAATGTGGTTTTTGAGTTTGACTTCAAGAATACTTCGTTCTATTGCTCGCTGACACTTAGAATGGGAAATTAGAGAAATTTCCTACATTTTGACATATTTTTGACATTGATTGCGTCTTGAATTTGAAGCTTTTTTAGGTACGGGAATTGACTTTCAGATCAGACAAAAATATTCTACGATAATTGAGGAACTGGTTGCTCTTGAATGCGGTTTAGACTTTCTGATTGCATACAATTTAATCGGTGAAATTCGCTCCTCGCTACAAGAGACAGGCAAGGTTAAAAGTTCGTTTAATTTTCTTATAATAATGAAAAATATAAAATTAAAGAATATACCTAGAAAATAGGACCTCTATTTTACAGAAATCAAATGACTCCTTTCACCCTGGGCGGAGTGAAAGGGAGTGTCAGACTCTTACTGACTAAAACCCATCCGTGTTCCTCCTAATGCCCTTTGCGTTTCAGGGCCACGGTCACTCTTTCGAACAAATTCTGCAACCCTGACGGGAGTGGTTTGGCCTTGAACTTTCAACAAGTAGACAGACAGTCTCCTCCGCATTTAGGTATAATAACTTAGTGTAAATTTTCATACCATCATTCTTGACTTAAGCTCTTCAACGATGAATAAATCTGAATACCCATTATCCGCCAGCATCGTAAACTTCTAACTGAAGATTTGATTATATAAACCGTTCTACTTCATGAACGACCTCAAGTATCATAACACGATCTACCCACGAAAGCTTCGGCTCCAAAATCAACTTTAAAATATACAGTTTGTTGAAAAGATTAGCTCTATCATCCACAGCCTTGAGAGTCTCGAATCTCGAAGAATTTTTAAGAAACACTTTGGCAAAATTGTTCGGAAACGCGAGCCGTGTCAGAAAATTTACATTTTATTAATCTCCGAATGAGGAGAATCTTCCGATGAGTTCCTTGGAAAAGGGAGAAAAAAAACAATATGAAAGCTCGGCTGCGAAGATTGGAACCGTCCTCTTTCATTGATGAAATTTTGTTAAAAAAATTCAATAAAATTAAAGTTGACGTTTCGGAGAGTGAAGGGAAAAGAGATCCTGTCGTGATTCTAAATCTTGGTCAAATATTTATGTTGAGACACTTTGATAGTTTTAAGTGACATGACGTGACGTATGTCATGTATAAAGAGTACTTATTTTAATAAATGGCTCGGTGTCATTGATATATAAAAACCCAAGATACACACTCAGCATCTCAAAAACGTCCGCAAAAAATAAGTGCAATATGTATAACTAGCTGACCCGCGCGGCTTCGCTCCCGTCAACTGGCTACTCTACCTACCGACCCTAACCTACCTACCTACTTACCTACCATACCTACCTACCATAGCTACCCTACCTCACCTACCTTACCTACCTACCCTACCTACCTGCCTACCTACCCTACCTACCTGCCTACCTACCCTACCTACCTGTCTACCTACCCTACCTACCTGCCTACCTACCCTACCTACATACTCATTTTTTTTTTGTATTTAATTCTTATTATGCTATTCCGGACGAAGGAATTAGTCTTCGTCCCGAATAAAACACAAAAACTATGAAAATCGGTCGAGCCGTTCTCGAGTTATTTAGAATAGTGTTCGAACAAACACGACTTTCAGAATTTTGCAATATTGTGAAAGATTCGACCTTTTTCTAGAAGACATTTTTATATCAGCGAGACAGAAATAAAACGAAAAAAACTTTTTTACAAAAAATGTAACCGACTTCCAAAACAAAACACTACAAAGTATAAAATAACTTTAATTTCGGAAGTCGGTGTTTTTAGTTTTTTCGCTTTTTGACACCGACTTCCGAAATTAAAGTTATTTTATACTTTGTAGTGTTTTGTTTTGGAAGTCGGTTACATTTTTTGTAAAAAAGTTTTTTATTTTTCACTTTTTAGTGGTACCTACCTGCGTACCCATTCACAGCGTACCGGCGTGATGTTATGTTATGAATATAAAACTTACTAAGTGCTTTCGGTGTAAAGGTCTCGTCAGTACGAATGAAATAAGCCCAAACACTTGGTAGTTCCTACATACCGATGTGGAGTTCCCGTGACTCTCTGTCGTCTCCATCATCAGGTCTGATCCAAACTTTCATTCTTTTGTAGTATCACCCGATATACACACGAATATCAAGTTTTTACCAAATACGTGCCTACAATTTTCGAGAGTTGCCCTCGATTTCTCAGGGTTTCCATCATCAGATCCTGACGTGGTGGCAATGAGACCACATGGGAAGCACCAGCTTTCAAATAAAAAAAGAATCTTGAAAATCGGTTCATCCAGTCGGTTAATATGAGGTAACAAACATAAAAAAAAATACAGTCGAATTGATAACCTCCTCCTTTTTTTGAAGTCGGTTAATAAACTGAAGAAAGACGGACAGCGGTGGCTTATTAATAAATAGGGTTCCGTTAGCAACCTTGGTACGGAACCCTAAAAATCGACTTGGTTCGCACGAATCAAGATCGTACGCGAAGGCTTAAATAATAGGGTCCCATTAGCAACTTTGGCACGGAACCCTATAATTTGCCTTGGCTCGCAAATCGAACCGTCTGATGCTTAGCACGAATTAAAAACTTAGTTGCGGGCAACCTGGGAGTCTTTAAGACAAAAGTGAATAGGTTGCTTCTAGGCAAACGTGCTCCATCTTCAACCTCATCATCGCTTACCATCAGGTGAGATAGTGGTCAAACGTATGCCTATCTATAGTAAAAAAAAAATCTACTCCGTATCACCTAAGCACAGAGAACTAATGATAACTCGATTTGACAGTTACTGTGAAATCGTGTTGTCATTCATTCTTAGTTCGGGTTCGGGATTAATCGTAAGCCTGTAGGTGATACGGAGTAGAATACGTCCGCAACTAAGCCCGAAACTACGGACTTCGGACTTAGAGAGTAGCCCCACCAAAATCGATCGCTCCCGTCACCGTGACCACCTATGGTACGGTACCTTATTATTATTAGCCTTGTTTCGCAAATCAAACCGTTCTTCGTTGCTTCGCTCTAAACGGAATCAATCGCGGAGGCCTTAGAAGTAGGGTCCTGTCAGACAAAATATTTGGCAGCAGAAGACGTTAAATAAGAAGCCCGTATGTAACGATAAATAACGATAAGGTATTAAAATGTTTACTTTTATTTTGCTACGTCTACGTATGAAAAGTTTCACAAATAACTAAATCAATGTGTTTTGGTGTAACATTCATGCTTTCATGCATTTTTTGGTTCCTCAATAGATGGCGCTCTGACTGATCAGAACACAGTAGGAAGTTTCTTACTAAACGAAAAATTCAATATATTTTGATTTTGTGGATCGATTGTAACGAAAAGGTATAAAAATGGTCACTTTTATTTTGCCACGTATTAAAAGTTTCAAGAATAACACAACAATTTTGAATGCTTTCGTGCATTTTATTTTTTCTCAATAGATGGCGCTCTGACTCATCAGAATACATTAGGAAGTTTCTTCCTAAACTTAAAAATTCAATATCTTTTGATTTTGTGGGTCGATTTTGATGAAATAAACGCTAAATGTTACTTGGGTTATCACTAAATATTTTTAAGTACTTAGATTTGCAATCCAATCTGTGGTTTATGCGTGATGCTCCCACAAACGCACAGACAAACAGACAAAAATTTCAAAAATTTCATTTCTGTGTTTTATACCTTTTTCCTGTGTAATTTTCATGGAAAAATATTCAATGTACAGACACGGTTAGTTTACGATTTTATTATATGTATGGATAGCTGACCCGCGCGGCTTCGCTCCCGTCAACTGGCTACTCTGCCTACCGACCCTAACCTACCTACCTACTTACCTACCATACCTACCTACCATAGCTACCCTACCTCACCTACCTTACCTACCTACCTACCCTACCTACCTACCTGCCTACCTACCCTACCTACCTGCCTACCTACCCCACCTACCTGTCTACCTACCCTACCTACCTGCCTACCTACCCTACCTACATACTCATTTTTTTTTTGTATTTAAATTCTTATTATGCTATTCCGGACGAAGGAATTAGTCTTCGTCCCGAATAAAACACAAAAACTATGAAAATCGGTCGAGCCGTTCTCGAGTTAGTTAGAATAGTGTTCGAACAAACCCGACTTTGAGAATTTTGCTATATTGTGAAAGATTCGTCCTTATTCTAGAAGACATTTTTATATCAGCGAGACAGAAATAAAACGAAAAAAACTTTTTTACAAAAAATGTAACCGACTTCCAAAACAAAACACTACAAAGTATAAAATAACTTTAATTTCGGAAGTCGGTGTTTTTTATTTTTCACTTTTTAGTGGTACCTACCTGCGTACCCATTCACAGCGTACCGGCGTGATGTTATGTTGTGAAAATAAAACTTACTAAGTGCTTTCGGTGTAAAGGTCTCGTCAATACGAATGAAATAAGCCCAAACACTTGGTAGTTCCTACATACCGATGTGGAGTTCCCTTGACTCTGTGTCGTCTCCATCATCAGGTCTGATCCAAACTTTCATTCTTTTGTAGTATCACCCGATATCAAGTTTTTACCAAATACGTGCCTACAATTTTCGAGAGTTGCCCTCGATTTCTCAGGGTTTCCATCATCAGATCCTGACGTGGTGGTGCAATGGGACCACACGGGAAGCACCAGCTTTCAAATAAAAAAAGAATCTTGAAAATCGGTTCATCCAGTCGGTTAATATGAGGTAACAAACATAAAAAAAATACAGTCGAATTGATAACCTCCTCCTTTTTTTGAAGTCGGTTAATAAACTGAAGGAAGACGGACAGCGGTGGCTTATTAATAAATAGGGTTCCGTTAGCAACCTTGGTACGGAACCCTAAAAATCGACTTGGTTCGCACGAATCAAGATCGTACGCGAAGGCTTAAATAATAGGGTCCCATTAGCAACTTTGGCACGGAACCCTATAATTTGCCTTGGCTCGCAAATCGAACCGTCTGATACTTAGCACGAATTAAAAACTTAGTTGCGGGCAACGTGGGAGTCTTTAAGACAAAAGTGAATAGGTTGCTTCTAGGCAAACGTGCTCCATCTTCAACCTCATCATCGCTTACCATCAGGTGAGATAGTGGTCAAACGTATGCTTACCTATAGTAAAAAAAAAAAAATATGAATTTGCTACGTCTACGTATTAAAAGTTTCACAAATATTTCAATCAATGTGTTTTGGTGTAACATTCATGCTTTCATGCATTTTTTGGTTCCTCAATAGATGGCGCTTTGACTAATCAGAAAACATAAGGAAGTTTCTTACTAAACTAAAAATTCAATATATTTTGATTTTGTGGATCGATTGTATCGATCAATAACGAAAAGGTATAAAATGATCACTCTTATTTTGCCACGTATTAAAAGTTTCACAAATAACTCAACAATTTTTTCGTGCATTTTATTTTTCTCAATAGATGAAGCTCTGACTCATCAGAATACATTAGAAAGTTTCTTCCTAAACTTAAAAATTCAATATCTTTTGATTTTGTGGGTCGATTTTGATGAAATAAACGCTAAATGTTACTCGGGTTATCACTTTATATTTTTAAGTACTTAGATTTGCAATCTAATCTGTGGTTTATGCGTGATGCTCCCACAAACGCACAGACAAACAGACAAACAGACAAACAGACAAAAATTTCAAAAATTGCATTTTTGTGTTTTATACCTTTTTCCTGAGTTTTCTGTGTAATTTTCATGCAAAAATATTCAATGTACAGACACGGTTAGTCTACGATTTTATTATAGGTATAGATTGTGCACAAGTTGGAAACAATCTCGCATCACTCGCCATAGTGCACTGCTTTGTAAAAACAACTTTAAGCGAACCGTGTAAGGTTGAATTTGCAAAAAAAAATGTGCATAGTATAACTAAACACAACTCACACATGACACTTGATACATGTCAGTTTTTGACGACAGTTTCGAGTGTTGCATTTGTACGAGACTGTGCATCTTGGGTTTTTATATATCAATGCTCGGTGTAGATTCTAACTTTGACGTTCGCTGAAAAAAATTAATATCGAGAGATTAAATGTGATGTATTGGTAATCAGCCCCTCTAGTTGACTTCTTAAGAGGAAATGCTGGCGGGAGGCGAGACTTTGTATGTAAAAAGTCATTATTCGAAGTTTGACTCTCGACTGTTTTCTCCTCCAATATTAGACCGATATAAGAGATATTTTACTAACTGAATAAGAAGGATGTATACTGTGTCTCTATGTTTTCCTTTTTTGATTACTAATTGCCAAATTTGTACACTAGGGCTTTGTTGACAGCGATTTATCGGACAATTTTGAGCATTTTGTGAGAGTTCTAGTGCTTATCTATACATATAATAAAATCGTAGACTAACCGTGTCTGTACATTGAATATTTTTCTATGAAAATTACACAGAAAACTCAGGAAAAAGGTATAAAACACAAAAATACAAATTTTGAAATTTTTGTCTGTTTGTCTGTGCGTTTGTGCGTTTGTGGGAGCATCACGCATAAACCACAGATTGGATTGCAAATCTAAGTACTTAAAAATATTAAGTGATAACCCGAGTAACATTTAGCGTTTATTTCATCAAAATCGACCCACAAAATCAAAAGATATTGAATTTTTAAGTTTAGGAAGAAACTTCCTCATATATTCTGATGAGTCAGAGCGCCATCTATTGAGAAAAAAATAAAATGCACGAAAGCATTCAAAATTGTTGCGTTATTCGTGAAACTTTTAATACGTGGCAAAATAAAAGTGACCATTTTTATACCTTTTCGTTATTTATCGTTACAATCGATCCACAAAATCAAAATATATTGAATTTTTAGTTTAGTAAGAAACTTCCTACTGTGTTCTGATCAGTCAGAACACAGATATTTATTATATTTTTATAACTGTTAGTTTTACGTATTTTACTACTGTGTCTTGTGCGAGTCCCAAATAAACATTTTTCTTTCTTTCTTTCTTTCTTTCTTTCTTTCTTTCTTTCAGAGCGCCATCTATTGAGGAACCAAAAAATGCATGAAAGCATGAATGTTACACCAAAACACATTCATTGAGTTATTTGTGAAACTTTTAATACGTAGACGTAGCAAAATAAAAGTAAACATTTTAATACCTTATCGTTATTTATCGTTACATACGGGCTTCTTATTTAACGTCTTCTGCTGCCAAATATTTTGTCAGTTTACATGGTCGATAGATGGCGTTGCACTGATGACGCGTTTTTCTGAATTGCGGTGTTAAGATTTTCCGCTGGAGAATGACCTCACACGATTATTATACACTGTCGTAGTTCGTAGGAATTTCGGTTTGGTCTCTGGAAGGTCTTAAACGAATAGGGGCCAAAATTGCTTAAATCTCTGAGTTGTGCTGGTTTCGTTTAAAGTGCTTTTATCGTAGAGTCTTAAACTGATTTAGAACTCAGTAGTTTTGTGAAGTACTGGACGGTTCGACTTGCGGATCAGGCCTGTAGGGTTCCGTACCAACGGTGCTGACAGGACCCTACTTCTAAGGTCTCCGCGATTGATTCCGTTTAGAGCGAAGCAACGAACGGTTGGATTTGCGAAACAAGGCTAATAATAATAAGGTACCGTACCAAAGGTGGTCACGGTGACGGGAGCGAACGATTTTGGTGGGGCTACTCTCTAAGTCCGAAGTCCGTAGTTTCGGGCTTAGTTGCGGACGTATTCTACTCCGTATCACCTACAGACTTACGATTAATCCCGAACCCGAACTAAGAATGAATGACAACACGATTTCACAGTAACTGTCAAATCGAGTTATCATTAGTTCTCTGTGGTTAGGTGATACGGAGTAGATTTTTTTTTAACTATAGATAGGCATACGTTTGACCACTATCTCACCTGATGGTAAGCGATGATGAGGTTGAAGATGGAGCACGTTTGCCTAGAAGCAACCTATTCACTTTTGTCTTAAAGACTCCCAGGTTGCCCGCAACTAAGGTTTTAATTCGTGCTAAGTATCAGACGGTTCGATTTGCGAGCCAAGGCAAATTATAGGGTCCCGTGCCAAAGTTGCTAATGGGACCCTATTATTTAAGCCTTTGCGTACCTACGATCTTGATTCGCGTGCGAACCAAGTCGATTTTTAGGGTTCCGTACCAAGGTTGCTAACGGAACCCTATTTATTAACAAGCCACCGCTGTCCGTCTTCCTTCAGTTTATTAACCGACTTCAAAAAAATGAGGAGGTTATCAATTCGACTGTATTTTTTTTTATGTTTGTTACCTCATATTAACCGACTGGATGAACCGATTTTCATGATTCTTTTTTTATTTGAAAGCTGGTGCTTTCCGTGTGGTCCCATTGCCACCACGTCAGGATCTGATGATGGAAACCCTGAGAAATCGAGGGCAACTCTCGAAAATTGTAGGCACGTATTTGGTGAAAACTTGATATTCGTGTGTATATCGGGTGATACTACAAAAGAATGAAAGTTTGGATCAGACCTGATGATGGAGACGACAGAGAGTCAAGGGAACTCCACATCGGTATGTAGGAACTACCAAGTGTTTGGGCTTAAATTTCATTCGTAGTGACGAGACCTTTACACCGAAAGCACTTAGTAAGTTTTATTTTCATAACATAACATCACGCCGGTACGCTGTGAATGGGTACGCAGGTACCACTAAAAACTGAAAAATAAAAAACTTTTTTACAAAAAATGTAACCGACTTCCAAAACAAAACACTACAAAGTATAAAATAACTTTAAATTCGGAAGTCGGTGTCAAAAAGCGAAAAAACTAAAAACACCGACTTCCGAAATTAAAGTTATTTTATACTTTGTAGTGTTTTGTTTTGGAAGTCGGTTACATTTTTTGTAAAAAAGTTTTTTTCGTTTTATTTCTGTCTCGCTGATATAAAAATGTCTTCTAGAAAAAGGTCGAATCTTTCACAATATAGCAAAATTCTCAAAGTCGGGTTTGTTCGAACACTATTCTAACTAACTCGAGAACGGCTCGACCGATTTTCATAGTTTTTGTGTTTTATTCGGGACGAAGACTAATTCCTTCGTCCGGAATAGCATAATAAGAATTAAAATCCAAAAAAAATAATGAGTATGTAGTTAGGGTAGGTAGGCAGGTAGGTAGGGTAGGTAGACAGGTAGGTAGGGAAGGTAGGCAGGTAGGTAGGGTAGGTAGGGTAGGTAGGCAGGTAGGTAGGGTAGGTAGGTAAGGTCAGGTAGCTATGGTAGGATGGTATGGTAGGTAAGTAGGTAGGGTAGGTAGGTTAGGGTCGGTAGGTAGAGTAGCCAGTTGACGGGAGCGAAGCCGCGCGGGTCAGCTAGTACGGTTAATAAATCATAAAAAAGGAAACCATAGGGACACATTATATATCCTTCTTATTCAGTCTATGAAATATCTCTTAAATCGGTTCAGTATTGGAGGAGAAAACAGTCGAGAGCCAAACATCGAATTGTGACTTTTTGCATACAAAGTCTCGCCACCAGCATTTCCTCTTTATGAATTTCAATGAGCAAGGGCATCATTATGTTTCCCACAGATTATATTTGCCTACAGGGGGCAAATTCTATTATGTTTTAAGCAACGTTTGCATTCGCATCTCAGTCACAACCTGGCAAAAACTTCTTAAGAAAAAAAAAAAACCGAGTTCCAAGTAAAAAAAACTACAAAGTATAAAACAACTTTAATTTCAGAAATCGGTGTTTTTGGTTGTTTCTTCGTTTGTCAAAACCGACTTCCGAAATCAAAGTTATTTTATACTTTGAAGTATTTTTTTTTATTTGGTAGTCGCTTGTATTTTATTGTAAAAAGTTTTTTATTTTTCACTTTTTAGTGGTACCCCTTGACTAACAACACCATTAGAAAGTCGCAGGAAAGCAAAATACGCAATTTCGTTTACTTGGATGACAAACCAAATACGTCATCTAAGTAAATGAATTCCAGCTGTTTTGATTTAAAAGCCAAACTGCTGAACCGATTTTGGTAAAATTTTAATGGGACCAATCGGAAAGTATACTCTTTCACATGAAAGAAGAATTTTTCAAATCGGTTCATAATTGATAGAGTTATGAGGTAAAACATATAAAAAAAATACAACCGAATTGAGCACCTCCTCCTTTTTTGAAGTCGGTTAAAATAGCGTCAATTTCCATAATTTGACAGATTGCGACTGAAATTCAAATGTGAACGTTGTTTAAAAACCGGCCAAATGCGAGTCGGACTTGGTTCCGTACCATAAACCTTAATATTTGTTATTTGTTGTTACAGCGGCTATAAAAATACACAATCTGTAAAAATTTCAACTGTCTACCTATTACAGTTCTTGAGATACAGCCCGCTGACAGACAGACGGACGGACGGACGCACAGCGGAGGCTTAGTAATAGGGTACCGTTGGTTATCCTTTGGGTACGGAACCCTAAAAATTAGCACTCTGGATAAGTCCTGATACAGACATTTCCCAGATTATAAACTAGCTATTGACATAAGGGACAGTTGGTATCGTTATGTCGGTTTTATTTTTCCATGTACTTTGGTTTTAATTTATACTAGCTTCTGCCAGCGGCTTCGCCATCGTGATGCCTATGGAAAATTCTCCCGGAATATATATAGCCTATGTATTATTCCAGACTATAATCTACATCCGAGCCAAATTTCATGAACATCCTTTCAGGCGTTCTGACATATATCCATCCATCCATCCATGCATTCTCACATACTTCTGCAATTTTGTCATTAGAAGGATATACTGGATATAGTAGGAAAAGTAGGAAGTAGCATTTCTCAGTAAAACATATTTTTCAGTTTTCATATTAACTGTCAGCCTCAGCCACCGAGATCACAACAACACGCACACAATCTATAATATTCTATAATGAGTTCCACATAATCCCCTAAACACCAACATTTGAGCTTACCATAAACTTAGCTAATTAAACTTTGGACCCAACTGAGGTCCTTGGGGTGTCCCCAGTGAGCCCATAGAGTAAATACTTACAGAAGGTTGGCGCCATACAATGACCTACAACAGGCGCACGCACACATAGACGCGTACGTGTGGCGATCTCAAACAAATGCCGGTCGCGAGTGCGCTTTCACTCGCTGTACGTGAAGCGTGTCTATGTGTGCGTGCGATTTCGCTCGTTGTATAGAGCCGACCTTCTGTCCTTAACTATTCTGTAGTGTGCTTATGTTTATATGAAGAGTCCAATATTTTGCCCTGAAATATTAAAGTAAAATTAGATTGTTCGAGAAATTACGTTTTGATTTCCATGATGGGAAATTGTTGTTTATTTGTTTTTAGTTAAATCGTTTTTTTGTTGAAGGATCTTTAAGTTGACTTCATGAGAGTTGTTATGGTGCCAACGCTATTGATTTTATTTATTAGTGACAGATTTGAAAAACCAGACAGTAATGTGTGGGATAATTTTATTTGTATTTAGGCTTTTCTGGTGACCTGGTAACTGCTTAATCGGGAAATTTATCTGCACGCACACCTGCAGGTGATATCTGTTGTACTTCGCTACTATGGGCCAGTGCTATACTTGTTTGGTTTGTAACGGCACATATAGACATACCAATAATCAGGCAAGACACGCTGGGCGTGGCACACAAGCATGCTCGCTGGCAAGTCCGCCTAGTGACACCAGTCTTACCGAAGGGTATCGTGACATCCAGTTATAGTTGTAGAGGTAAGTATGATAAAATACAGGTTAAATTAAAAAAGTTAAAATGTACGCTGAAACCGGTTAGACCGGAACCGGTACCGGACCGGACCGTAACTGGACCCAACATGGTTGAAAAAAGCTGGGTAGATAGATTGATATAAACAGGAGATCCAGTGTCTGGCAAAAGTGTGTCAAACCTTGACACAAAAACATATTTTTTACACACAACGTTAGGTATATTGTTTATGCCAAAAAAATCCATTTCTCCATCTTCATTTTCGTCATTCTCTGCTCCCTTTCATTGTGTAATGGCACATAAATTATATATGATTGATCGCCTCCCCGTTACCCATGTCTAAATACCGCTCCATATTTTGTTTACACAATATAATCATTATTACAATATTTTTTGTTGTATGATATAAACCATTTATTTTTGTTGGAATACAAATCATTTGTTTTTGTTGAAATATGTTACTTTTTGGGTGAATTGTGGTGGTTTTTCTGTTTTATTGTGGTCATGATAAGTTGATTTTATTAAGTTTTATTGGTGGCGACATTAAATACGTTATCAGTTGCCAATTTATTAAAGTATTCTGTGATATAATGACTCAATATGTCAAAAGTCCAAAATGCACGGGATTAACATGTACTACAGATGCGTTTTTTTCTAATAAATTTCGTAGCGGGCACCAAGACAGTTGAACTGTTTCATCAAGACCGAGCCATAATTCATTGACTCGGCGTTTTTATGGAGGTCGCCACTGATGATTCTAACTGTCAAAAGTTGCAGTAGTATGGCGGGTTTGTCCCCAAAAAAAGAAAAAAAACCGACCAAGTGCGAGTCGGAAGCGCGCGTGAAGGGTTCCGTCCCACCATATTTTTTATTATTTGTTGTTATAGCGGCAACAGCAATAGACATTGTGAAAATTTCAACTGTCTACGGTTTTTTTTATATATACGTATTACGGTTCATGAGATAAAGCCCGCTCACAGACAGACAGATAGACGGACAGACAGCGGAGGCTTAGTAATAGCCTTTGGGTCCGGAACCCTAAAAATGCTACCGATACGACACGTGATTAACACATCTTACACGGAATAAATATAGATTTCCTAGTCAAAGTGAATGACTAGGCAATCTCTATTTCGTCGCTCAGATCTCGGATAATTTCGATCAGTCAGAAAGAGTTGTTCAGTTGTCCAACAGAGCAATCTCTGTGGCATCCCAGACTTTGCCTTTGTGTTATACTTTGTAGGTATGCGGAACAGAGAGTAAAGTTCCGCAAACCTCCATTGGAAAGGGAGGATCCTCCGATCAGGCGGCTGTTGTGCCTGGCAGGCAACTGCCCGATAGTTGATATTGGGGCTGATGTATATGTTCAAATCGCACGGTAAACTTTGCTTGCGCGATGCAGGATTTCGACGTAGTAGTTCGCTGCTAGTTAGATAGATGGCGTCGCGGTTCTTGACTTCGTCTTAAGAGTTCGCTCTTGACTTCGTCTTAAGTTTCCTAAAATCGTCTCTTAGCTGACGTCTCCTACTCATAATCTACCAATATGATATCCCAAATTTAATCTATAGAGTTTTCGATATCGTGATTAATCAGTGAGTGAATGAATGAGTAACCTCTCGCTTTTAAATATGTAGAAGATCAAAAGTTAGAAGCTATGCTAGTTATTAGCTACGTGGCGATATACTTACATGAAATGCAATCACAAACGATGAACAGGAGCTCTAAAAAGGCCACTTTAGCAAAATCTGAAAGCAGATTACGCTACCCATCACTGTCAAATTTTATGAAAAAGATGGAAATTAAATTTGACAGAATTTAATTTCCATCTTTATCGCTAACGCATTAAGTTCAAAGTTGATTGGGAAAATTGTTGTTGTTGTTTTGTGGTTAATATTATAATTCTTAAATGATTCTGCTATAGTGGCCTTTTTAGACCCGCAGACGTCTTGAACTTGAGCTCTAGTCAAAGAGACAAAGGAACGGCGACAGAATTTTTTTAAATGAATGTCAAAATGGTTGGATTTGACATCATTTTTGACTTTTCAACAAACATTATCGCTTTATAGAAAATTTATTTCTTAACAACTGACTCTAAAAGACGCCGTTCAAAATCTTCCACACGTAAAGAAGTTCCACCCACCATCTATTCTGACGTACGGACCATTACGTCAACAGAACAGTAATATCTATTTATTGTATTGAAATAACATGAGAGGGAAGAAAGATATCCCTGTTATAATGTTTGTCTCGCGACTGATTTAGAGCCCAAAATATATCGAGGAATATGTTTGTAGAAGACTATATTGTAACGTATGGTTTTCTTTATAGAGAAAATTGGAAATTATGGCCTAGGCTTCGCTTGTAGTAGATGTAATGTGGTTTTGTTTTTTTTCTTGGTGTTTAGGTTTATTTTATGATTGTCTGAAGATTTTTTTCTGTTTCTTTTCTTCTTTTGTTACGCGTGAAGTTTGGGGCTAAATGATAACAGCTGCACTGATTGAATTTCAAGGTAAAGCAACGCTTTGCGAATTCTGTCCATGGATGGGTGACCAACATAACGAGACTCCTCCGTGGCTTAGAAAGCACGCTAAGCCATTGGTCCTGGCTGTCATTATTGTGTATCTTGTTATGGATTGCCAGAAGCCCTGAATTCTGACTCCAATCTTGCCAAGAAGTACCGTGTTTACCAATTACTGGGTTTTGATGTCAGATAGACAGTCATGATCTCATCATCATCATCATAACAGCCGAAAGATGTCCACTGCTGGGCATAGGCCTCCCCCAAAAGGGGGGGGGGTTTCCATAATCACCACGCTTGGCAGGCGGGTTGGCGATCGCAGTGTATGGTGTTGAGTTTTACAGAGAACGCTGTTGCCCATTCTCTGGCAAGTCCGTTAGTCGCCTCTTACGATACCCACGGGAAGTGATAGACAGTCGCTTAAGGTAAAATACTGGTATTCATCTGAATCGCTTTGACTGGAAGCCTACTTCAGTATAATTGAGAAAATACTGGCAGAAGATGACACAAAATAAAAGCAAGCTTACAAAATATAGGGCTTGCTTCAGCGACAACGTGATAATATACATACATATTTTAAAACAAATTATATTCAAACTGAAACTCATAATATATTTTTAAAACAAAAGTTATTAATTTAGGCTCTGTAAAGTCCGTCGAAAAAATATGGTTGTTTACATGTTATTTCCATTTAGGTTTTAAAAAGTGGCACGCCCACGTTTTAATGATGTAGCATCAATGAAATGTGACGCAGTTAATAACATAACGTAATAAATAATTGTATTCTATCTAATTAAATGAAAAAGTCTTTGAAAAGGCTAACTTTGTCATTGCAGCCTCTTCGGCTACATGACTGTCAGGCTTATATTCCACCTCAGCTGCAATGACAAACGCCCCCGTGTATCAAATCAAATCAAATCAAATCAAATCAAATCAAATCGTATATTTCAAATAAACCATTTACAGGCACTTTTGAATTGTCAAAGTCGGTCAGTCAAAAACATGAAGCTATTTGCACGTTCCAAAGCGTAGATCTCTATGGAGAAGAACGTGCAAGAAACTCCACGGACACTCTTTTAAACCATGTGATGTGTTACAAAAATCTTGTTAACATTAACATTGATTGCTTCTATATGTGAGGACAATGCAAAGAACAAGAAAACATATAAACAATTCAAAATGCAGGTACAGATTAAAATAAGCCAGTGGCAGGTAAGAGATGACCAGTTTCAACTGACGGCGCCCGTTCACGAACATGACGCGTGCATCAGCACCATCTAACTCAACCATTTTGAAGGGAATCAAATGATCCAAAACACGCGCCACCATCAGCAAAACATTTGTGTGAGCATGACAAGCTCTCAACTGCCACGCTCGTTCATGTCAAACTAATTTAATAACGAAATCTATAATTACATATGTAAATGGCTCCATAGTGCTCACATTTACAAAAAATTGAAAATATGCTTCTACGTTATACAAAACTATGGTTTCAAGTAAATAAGAAAAGAAAAAAAAAAGAAGGCTGCTTTATTGTGTATACTTTGCTAATACAATAATGCAAAGAAATGATAAATAAATGATTGTATAGGAGAACAAAAAAAGGGTAAGCATTTCTTCCAATTATCGAAAACCTAACAAGTGGACCCATGCTGCTGTGGCTGTGGAGCAGGACCGGCATTTAGCCAAGCATTTTTATCAAGGACATAATCTTCCAGTTTATAATATGCTTGTCTACATAATGTGCGTTTTATACATGTTTTAAATTTTCTCTCATTCAGTTCGAGAATATTAAGTGGTATTTTATTATAAAATTTAACACAGTACCCCATAAAAGAAGTGTGTACTTTAGCTAATCTGAATCGGGGTTGATCTAATTTGTTCCGATTTCTAGTATTAAAATTATGCCTATCACTAATTTTACTAAAAAGATGAAGATTTTTCCGAACATACATAATGTTTTCATATATGTATTGACAAGGTACCGTCATGATGTTAATATCCTTAAACAGTTCCCTTAGGGAATCGCGCCGGCGGAGATTGTAAATGGCTCTGATAGCTCTTTTCTGCAGAATAAATATAGACTCGATGTCTGCAGCACGTCCCCATAATAAGATACCGTAAGACATGATACTATGAAAGTAACTAAAATAGACCAGCCTCGCGGTATCTATATCAGTAAATTGACGGATTTTTCTGACAGCATATGCTGCTGAACTTAGCCGTCCCGCAAGAGATGTTAAATGAGGACCCCATTGTAGCCTTGAGTCAAGCGTGATCCCCAAGAAAACTGTGTCATCGACGAATTCGTATCATAGGTCAACACATTTAAGGTCATGGCAAACTATAACGGCACCACAACGGCACCGCTCCAACTCAGCAATTTACTTTTCATTTAAATTAGAGCATTAAATCGTGTGTCGTATAATATATTTCTTAATGTCAATATGAAAAAGCCAACGGCGGGCAGTCAGCATGCTTGCAGCAACCATACAGCCCGCACCGAGCGGACTGCTTCCCCGCATGATTACTGCGCGCTGACTTCGAGTCGCATTATTACATTATGAAAACAAATGCTATTATAACAATTGTGTTCACTGTGACAGCAAGCTTTCACCTCGCGACCAGTTCGCGGACTGCGAGCTTGCACCTCGCGTACGTCGCGTAGTAGTTAGCATGATGAGGCTAGCCATAGCCTAAATTCGAAGCCACGCCATGCTGCAGCTGTGCAGTTCCGATGCCGGTGTAATGTGCCATGATCTTTATTCTAAAAAAAATGTTCGTAATACTTATTGTTAGTAACGATTAACTTTTAGATACAGCTCGGTGTTTTTTTTTTCATATGTGCCGCGCTCGATTATTTGAGGGGTTGACCAGCGACCAGTGGGATTGCATAGCGATAAGCCTGATAAAATGAATATAAAAGCAATTGAATAGTAAAGGCTGGTGCGAAATACACTTTCATTGCGATTTTTTACTGAAAAGCGTTGAAATAAGAGCTAGTTTTCAAGCATGTGTGTTGCAAACAATATTTGCAGTATACCGGCCTTTTTTTTTTAACGGGGGGAAATCCTCATGGATGTCCTCCACCCTGGGGCGGGCAGAGGGTTCTGTCAGACTCTTACTGACTAAAACCACCCCGGTGTTCCATCTTTCACCTACGCCGGGGATCGTGGGAACTTATGCGACTTCCGTAATCCCCGACTGGTGCCGAGGCGGCCCGCCTCTGCGGGCCACCTCGGGTCAGCGGGGGGAGTGAGTTATTTAACTCCCCCCGCGACGTCAAAGAGTACGGCAGAATACTTGGGCAGAATACCGGCCTGACCTATCTTACTAACTGCAGGCTAAAAGACTTTGCGGAATTTGTTCGAAAGAGTCACCAAGGCTCTAGAACGCAAAGGAAAATAGAAAGAACACGGACGGGATTTAGTCAGTAAGAGTCTGACACTCCTTTCTGCTCCGCCCAGAGCGGGAGGAGTCATTTGATGATTTAACATCTATACTTTATACTAATATATAAAGCTGAAGAGTTTGTTTGTTTGCTTGAACGCGATAATCTCAGGAACTACTGGTCCGATTTGAAAAATGATTTCATTGTTATATAGCCCATTTATCGAGGAAGGCTATAGGCTATATATCATCACGCTAAGACCAATAGGAGCGGAGCAGACGAAGTTGCGCGGGTCAACTAGTATATATGTATAAAGCTGAAGAGTTTGTTTGTTTGCTTGCTTGACCGCGCTAATCTCAGGAACTACTGGTCCGATTTGAAAAAATATTTCAGTGTTAGATAGCCCATTTATCGAGGAAGGCTTTAAGCTATATATCATCACGCTAATACCAATAGGAGCGGAGCAGACGAAGTTGCGCGATTCGACTAGTGCTACTATAAACATGCTCTGTACATACTTAAACCGAGCTTGGCTAGTCCTTAAATAAAAGGGTGAAGGCCTCTTGTCATACAGAACAAACCTTTAAAAAAAGAACTGAAAATTCAAATGAAAACAAATACTTGAATTTTTCGCCCACCAACTAACCACATTGTTTAATTTAAAAGTAATTTTAATATTAAAACAAAAATAAAGACTGCTTTATTTTCAAGAACGGTTTTTTTTTTGGAAAAACTTTCTCTTTGATTCACGATTTTGTCCACGGAATGTGAATAAGATATTTTTATGCAGCTATAAAGGCAAATTGTGTTCAAAATACAAAATGTTTATCAAGGAATAATTATTAAATTAAAGAATAATGAATGAAAAGAAACGTTTTAAAGTAAATAAGTCTCGGAGAACTATGTTCTGTCGACTGTATGAGAGTACGTGATCCTCGACCACTTAGAATGTCTGATGAGAAGTCTAGTTCTCATCAGACATGCTCCAAACAACACAGATAATACACATTCATCAAATATTTCTGCATTGACTGACGAAATGTACCTACAGGACGATAGGGTATTTGAATAGTATGAAAAATATACAATATGAATGAATACTTATTCATTCATATTGTATATTTTTCATACTATTACAATATTTGACAGATTTTATTAAAACGGTACGATTGGTAATAAAAAATAAAATTGGTGCAAAAACAGAGAAGTTATAAGCTTTTGAAGTTATTCTTCTGTCACAAAATGTCGTTTGTACTCATTGATATAAAAAAAACCCAAGATGCACAGTCTCGAACAAATGCAACACTCGAAACTGTCGTCAAAAACTGACATGTATCAAGTGTCATGTGTGAGTTGCGTGTAGTTATACTATTAACATTTTTTTTTACAAATTCAACCTTACACGTATCGCTTAAAGTTGTTTTTACAAAGCAGTTCAGTATGGCGAGTGATGCGCAATTTTTTTGCAAATTCAACCTTACACGGATCGCTTAAAGTTGATTGTACAAAGCAGTGTAGTATGGCGAGGGATACGAGACTGTTTGAAACTTTACATATTGCACTTGTTTTTTGCGGACGTTTTTGAGATGCTGCGTGTGTATCTTGGGTTTTTTTATATATCAATGACTCAGTAGTTTCGGAGATAAGGGGGGAATGGTCATTTTTCGTCTAATTTCTTTAATAACTTCAACTATTTGTTTTAAAATTATGAAAAAATATAATTAAGACCCTCACAGTAAGCCTTTTCATCTGATATGTCACACAATATTGTTCAAAAAACTTTTTTTTTAAATTTTCTAGTTTGACCCCCAAAAGTGACCCCCATACTAAAAATTTAATAATTTACGTAACGCGTCCGTGTTTGGGTCACAGACAGATGGACAGGTAGACACCCGAGTGATCCTATAAGGGTTCCGTTTTTTGTTCGGAACCCTAACAGTACGATTGGTGATAAATAAATAAAATTGGTGCAAAAACAGAGAAGTTATTCTTCATCACAAAATATCGTTTGTACTGGATGGATTCAATATGGCGGGACTTGTGAGTGACGTTCCACGCAATTAGTTCTGTCTCTGTTTTGACCTGTTTTGACCACCATTTTTTGAGATTTTAAGCAATATGTAAACTGTGTCTTGTCTGTTCAGGTTTTTATAAAAAATCAGTCATATACCCTATAATATATTAATAAGAAATTGCGACGGACTTATGTAAAAGTGCAAATGGACACTATTCTTAGTTTTAACATAATCTATCACGTAACATATTAAGTTAGAGTTATAATTGCTTATTAGTCTTTTAGGCTAGATCGTTATTAATTATTAAGAATATAATTATTACTAAAAAAGTACAAAAAAAAAACACCCAATTGAGTGCGCTCCTTCAAATGAGCGGTTCTAAAGCTAATACGCAACGATTTTGACCACGGTAATTTTGGGTAATCCTGTATCACCATTTCTGTATAATTTAATTGACTGGCATTTTTATAGCTCGAGTTTGATCACTGTCTTACTTGAAGGTTAGCAATGATGTGGTCTACGTCGTGGTATAGAACTAACATTATTATGCACTCTTGACTTCAAGACCGACGATAACTATCAGAAAACACATATTTTGGTAGAAAATTAGAGAGTTATGCGTTAGGCACAATTAAAGTGGACCGATGACCTGGTGAAGGTCGCGGGTAGCCGATGGATGCGAGACGCACAGGACCGGCCGTTGTGGCGACGCTTGGGGGAGGCCTATGTCTAGCAGTGGACGTCTTTTGGCTGATATGATGATGATGATGAAGGTGTTCTCAAAAAGTTGGATGCCCACCATGTAACGGCGGTGCTTTGCTGTAAATCTTGTTGTCCGATGATGAAACAGGTTGGCGGAATTAAATTGTGGATAGTATTCAGCCAAAAGACGTCCACTGCTGGTCATAGGCCGCCCCCAAGCGTCGCCACAACGACCGGTCCTGTGCGTCTCGCATTCATCGGCTACCTGCGACCTTCACCAGGTCATCGGTCCACCTTTTGTCCACTTTAAGTAGACATGATATGTCGGTATTAAAAGTTGAGTCTTTGACATAAGCCAGGCACAATCAATCTGCCTAACCTTTTTCCAACTAAGTTGGGGTCGGCTTAAAGTCTTCGAGTATCAGTATTGTACATGATGTGGTTGCCTTTCTAACATCCACAATCCAGTGACTGGGAAACATGGTTGGGTGATCTTTACAAGACTTATGTCAGATTTTTGGCTTTTGACTACCCGTCACGATACACCATGCACTTACCCAGTTGATTAAACTAGACTTAGTGACCTCATCGACCAAAATAAATCTGACTCCAGTCTTTCCAAAAAATGCCATGTTACCCATTTAATGGGTTGTGGAGGTCTGGTAGGCAGCCGCTCCACGTAACTTACTGATATTCAGCTGACTTCGGTTTGACTGGAAGCCGACCCCAATAGGGAAAAAGCTAGGCAGATGATGATGGTGAAGTGACTTCATCGACCAACTGTGACTAACCATACATAAAGTTCATATATAAGCAAGCATAAAACAAAACATACAAAAGGTTGACTATCCAAAATTAGTAAAATTTCCCACTTTATATATTAAAACAGTCCCTTTGAAGTGTTTATTATGAAAAGAGCAACGAATTTACTTTTGAAAACCTCCTGAGAGGATATTTTAATGGTGTTCAAATATTATATTAAATGTTGCCAAGGTACTGTTCCTGTCATAATTTAGAGGTGATTCCTTCAGGAATCACCTCTAAATTATGACAGGAACGAAAAGAGTTTGCAATTAATTTAACATTTAAAACAATAACAAAAGATATCACATTTATTTGTGATGTAGAAATACAATCAACTTATAACTAATACACTGGACCGCAAAGAAAAAGGGTCGCTTTAGAAAATCTTCAATGTCTTCAAAAGTACCTTTCCTAGCTTTATGAAACAAAGACTAACCGACCATTTTTATTTGCGGTCCAGTGTAATTCTTAGCAAACTGATAATAATTAATTTTGTACAAGGTGGAGCCATGATCTGGTAAGGGACACGGGTTGGCCGATGGATGCGAGACGCACAGGACCGATTGTTATGGCGACACTTGGGGGAAGCATATGTCCAGCAGTGGACGTCTTTCGGCTGATATGATGTACAAAGAAGCTCGTTGGACAAAAAAATAACATCCAAATTGGTGTCAATGGGAAAACCGGGTGACGACAATCTGGTCACTTTTAACGCCACCAAAACGCAGGTGTGTCTTTTTACTGCAAAAAGGAGTCGTTTTGACCAAACTCCTACTTTTCGGGGTGCATCTGTTCCTGTGACTGATCGACTAGAGCTCCTAGGCATGGAGTTGACATCCAGTCTCAACTTCGGCGCCACCATCGAGTACAAAGCCCAAACCGCAGCCAAAAAGCTGGGCATCCTAAATAGGGTGAAGCGATACTTCAAGCCTGGACAGCTTTTAACCCTGTAGAAAGCACAAGTCCGATCCTGCATGGAGTATTGTAGCCACCTTAGGAATGGCTCAGCTAAGTATCAGCTTGCCGCGCTTGACTCGGTGGAACGCAGAGCTAAGAGACTCATCGGTGACGTATAACTGGTGGATGTCAAGTTACATAGCTTGGATCATCGCCGTAAGGTCGCCTGCTTGTCGGTCTTCTACAGATTGTACTTCGGTGAGTGTGCCCAAGAACTCCACGACCTCATCCCACCGGCCCCCTTCTACCGTCAGACATCCAGACGCAATTCATCTTACCATCCATACCTTGTTGCTATTCCACCAATTCGCACTAAGCGCTTCCAAACGTCTTTTATAATGCGCACAGCAAAAGAGTGGAACTCTCTGCCTGCGTCTGTGTTTCCAAACGCTTACAACCCTAATCTTTTCAAAGTAAGAGTGCACAGGCTCCTTCTGGGTAAGCTCGCTCCGTCGCAAACTTTGTCTCTGTCATCTCTGACCTAGACTAGAGTCAAGAGCAAACCCATCACAAATAAAAAAAAAGAATGTAAAACCCAGGCAGCATTGCAATGCTATTGTATGACAATGCTGACTCTAATGAGGCCTTAAACAATGAGGATTTAAATCATAATAATATCACAAGAAAATCTACTTCATCTACCTAAAATAATACCCAAGGATAAACCTCAAAAATAAAGAAAGAAATTCTTTCTTTTATTTTCCAATCTCGAAACCCGTTAATAGCAATTGAGTTTAAGCAATTCTTTCGAGAGTTCGTTACACTCTTTGCACTATTGATTTTAGGGATAATGCTCGCAAACACTTCGTAACGAAGGTTCTTTTCTAAGCATAGAGCTCGGAAAGCGACTAGACGAGGCATTTGTAATAGGTAGTGTTGTGTATGCGGGTAGTCTCACAAACTACAATATCATAGGGTAAATAGCATGGTCTAGTCAGTCTGTCATTAGCCACTGCCGGGAGCGCACGTGTTCAGTGTCTCGCATGCCGTATATTCATCGTAGTGTATAATGTGTCGTTATTGGCTCTCGAGTCATTACACCATCAGTGCTTACCCCTGTGATAAGTGGACTTCACAGGTAGTCGTCACCATAAGTTTCGAATAGGATGTTCTGAACAAGGATGGTTTCTGGATATTAAAATAACAATTATTCAATTTGGTTCGTATGATAGTTTATTTAAAAAAAAACAGGCCAAGTGCGGGTCGGACTCGCACACAAAGGGTTCCGTACCATAAACCTTATTTTTATTATTTGTTCGTATAGCGGCAGTAGAAATACACAATCTGTGAAAATTTCAACTGTCTACCTATTATGGTTCTTGAGATACAGCCCACTGACAGACAGACGGACGGACGGACAGCGGAGGATTAGTAATTGGATTCCGTTGGTTACGCTTTGGGTACGGAACCCTAAAAATACTCATATTTTTGCTCTATCAAATCAATTTAAATTGACTGAGATAAAACGCTACAGTTCAGGAGTGGGTTTCGAGGTGTCACTTCAAGGTTAAAAATGTAACAAGGCGTGCTGTCACGTGAAATTTCAACGCAGTGTTTCGTCTTCATTTTTTGTTTACGACAAAAAAGAAAAACATCTTCGTAACTAAATAGTCCGGTCAAATTAGGTAAGAATCTCGGAATTTGAGATAGACAGCTATTAACTCGTATTAACTTGTGTTTTGATATCCTAAAAGTCACAAAAATCGATTTTTTGCTCATTTTTTGCAAATGTCTTGTTTCCTATGGCTATTTTCGCTATTTGTTGTTATCACCAATATTGTAGAGGATTAAATTCCCTACAACTTTGGGTCAAAAAGTGTTTGTATACGTTGAAACGCTTTCGAGATAGAGGGCGGAATATCTGTAGTCACGGACACCCTACGATAAGTAGGTTTTGAGACAAGTTTTAGGGTATCAGAATAAAGGCTTATACAAATTTATAGCTGACTATCTCTAATTCCGAGGTGAAACCCCTAATATTTCTGGACTAAAATAGTAACGACAGACGACTTGATATTCGAGGTTAAGCACCGCTAGCCGAGGTCATGCCGTGGATGGGTGTCGCTCCATGTTAAATATTGGCATACTCAACTGAGTCTGGTTAGTCTGACAGCCGACCACAACATATTTGGGAAAAGGCTGAGAAGACTGATCGAAACAGTGACTCACTAGCACGCTTGGTTTTTTCGAAAGAGTCACTGTGGCCCTGGAATGCAAAGGACATTAGGAGGAACACGGATGGGTTTTAGTTAGTAAGAGTCTGACACTCCCTTTCGCTCCACCCAGAGCGGAAGGAGTCATTTGATGATTTCGCATCCAAAAAAAGCACGCTGGGTTTGTATACACTGGTATACTAACTAAGCGTGCTTTTTTTTCACACACATCGCATCGCACAGAGCATCGAAATTCTTCATCGAAATTTCGATGCTCTGTAATTCTAATTTTAGTTACAATCATAGCACACGCCTCAATGGATCAAATTCGACGTGGTTCGAATAATTTGGCAAGAATTTTGATAGAATGTGATAATCATTTCAATAGTTATCGAATCTGGTTTTCAGATGGTTTCATGAAATTTTATCACATGGGATGCTTGGTTAGATTTTATGCTATGATTAAGTTGCTTATTTATATGGTGCAACAATACAGGTTGGTTTAATATCGGGTTTTTGGGAAAAATTGAGTTTAGTTAAGCTTTCGTTTTCTCGGGCGTCGGGTTCTTGTTTGAGCTCTATTTCCGAAGCTTCATTACAATTTACAGAAGATCTTAATATAATATGAAACTTAGTTTAGCAATTAAGTCCGACGAGTACCGGGGAAACGATTCAACTGTCTTAGATCCCGCAACGAAATTAATCAGCCAGAAGAATAGTGACTCAAAAGAAGAATCAATTGTGTGTGTGTGTGTGTGTGTGTGTATGAGTGTAGTGTGTGTGTGCGCCCGGTACGGCTTGCAGGTAACAGACTTGGTGAGTTTGTTACCAGAACATTGCTCGATATGGCGGCGCGCCGTGTTCCTCTCTCGCCTCTCTGGCGTAATAGCACCCGTATGCGGTTGCAGAGGGTGATGGGATCCGCATGAATTCGTGCGGTTCAATAACTGCCCAGGGGAGTCAAAAGGACAAAGGTAGCTGCAGGATATCGTGTGATTTTAGTCAATACAAGTCTGACAGATCTTTTCGTCCGCCCCAGGGTCGAGGACATCCATATTTTATTCCTTCTCAAGCTATAACTTGCCGGTTTGTAAATCACGAGTGAATAGACTTTTTCCAAGCGTGCTGTGCACTGTCAACACAAACATCATCGCTTTCCATCAGGAGAGATTGTGGTCTAACGCGAGTCTATATACTAATATATATAGCTGAAGAGTTTGTTTGTTTGTTTGCTTGAACGCGCTAATCTCAGGAACTACTGGTCCGATTTGAAAAATTCTTTCAGTATTAGATAGGCCATTTATCGAGGAAGGCAATAGGCTATATATCATCACGCTAAAACCAATAGGAGCGGAGCAGTAATAAAAATTGTGACGCAGACAAAGTTGCGCGGGTCAACTAGTACTAATATATAAAGCTGAAGAGTTTCTTTGTTTGTTTGCTTGAACGCGCTAATCTCAGGAATTACTGGTCCGATTTGAAAAATTCTTTCAGTATCAGATAGGCCATTTATCGAGGAAGGCAATAGGCTATATATCATCACGCTAAAACCAATAGGAGCGGAGCAGTTATAAAAATTGTGACGCAGACAAAGTTGCGCGGGTCAGCTAGTACTAATATATAAAGCTGAAGAGTTTCTTTGTTTGTTTGCTTGAGCGCGCTAATCTCAGGAACTACGGGTCCGATTTGAAAAATTCTTTCAATGTTAGATAAGCCATTTATCGAGGAAGGAAATAGGTTCTATATGATCACACTGAAACCAATAGGAGCGGAGCAGTAATGAAAATTGTGACGCAGACGAAATTGCGCGGGTCAGCTACGAGTAGTAAAAATATTCTGACCATTATAGCCTTCACATCTTAAACGTAATATCCCTTAGAAACACATTCACCTTTAAGAAGATATAACACCCATTTACAATCCGATTCTTTTTACCTACGAACCAAAGCAAATGGATAATGTATTCGACCAACCGTGATCTGCGAAATCCGACGGGGGAAATGACGAATGGGTAGCGAAATCATACAATAAGGGAACGAACCGAAATCCGGGCGGTTTTTATCCCTATATCTCTTTGTAGAAAGCGGTCTGTATAAATTAATTCGGGTTTTTGTTCAGCATTTAGATCTTGCTAATGGGATCCGGAATTCGGCGCTGATTTCGGAATTGTATTGTGTGAAAGGTTTAGAGATAAAGGATATTTGGTGTAAAGGGTGTTGATTTGTTTTTTGTCCGACGGTGATACCCAGAAGTCGGGTAATAAATGAAGGAAAAAAAGGGGAAAAAATACGGTAAACACGCCTCACCGTACCTCATCGTGCAGAGAGCTTACAATGACATCTTAAAGTCATCATGATAACGGAGTATGAAACCGAGACAGAACTACACACATAGGCCAAATAGCATTGTCCTCTTTTCTCGACGGAATCATGATGACATTGGCACTTCGTATATATTTGTAGCACGATAGTCGAGGCGGTCGAGAGATTCTGGAGTGGTGACCACGTACCGGAAGACGCAGCGTTGGAAGACCTCTCACAAGGTAGACCGATGATCTGATGAAGACTTTGGGTAACCGCTGAATGCGAGATGCAAATCGATCGATGTGGTGACACTTCAGTGAGGCCACCAGTGGATGATGATGAGTACGGGCCCAGGCGTAGATAAGTTTTAAAACATAGCCTATGCTACGCTAAGTGTCGTAGTCAATGTGTAGCGTATTGCAGCTTCAAAAATGTCATAGTTAATATCATAGTTCATTTGCAGTTCCAGCGTAGCGTCTTAGGCTTCGTAGCATAACATAGTATCGAAATCGTAGGCTCTGTATCGCAGCTCTATCGCGTAGCATCGTAGGCTTCGTAGCAGAAAATAGTCTTGAAATCGTTGGCTCCGTAGCACAGCTCCACGCGTACTGTCGTAGGCTTCGTAGCATAACGTACTCGTAGTATCGAAATCGTAGGCCTCGTAGCGCGACTCCATCGCATAGACCCGTAGCCCAATTTTATTTCAAGTTCGAACTTTTTGCTCCGGAGGGCAGCGCAGCGCATCATAACTTTAAAAATGAAGCGTTTGCTCTTGAGTCCAGCGTAGCATACAACCCATAGTGCGTAGCATCCCAACCTGGCGCGACAGCGTAGCACAGGTGAGAAAACACATCAGCACATTTTCACTCCAATACAGCCATTATGCCTAACATCATCAAAGCACATACGATGCAGAAAAATTTTAATGTAAGGCAAAAAAGACAAAAGAGCGTTATACTTTAGAGTAATCTTTAAAATCTCAGTCGGCATGGAAGAACGTACAGTCGCAGCCATAATGCTTACCTGGGTTCTTCGCAAAAAACCCGCGTAATTTTTCCTCTGGGCCGTGTCAAAGGACAGTGCTCAATCACCTGCCGACTGCGGTTGGGCCAGTAGACGAGCGGGAGTGTGACCTTAATTTATGGAAAGGAGAGACAAGACTGCGTGGTGAAAATTGAACATGTTAGTGCATGTTTGAAAGTGGCCTCAGTGACAGAAAAGTTGAAAGTTTTTTAACTTATGTGTTGAGGAGACATGAAAACTAAAGGAGTTATCATGTATATAAATGTGAATGTATCAAGAAGAGAGAGGCTAGAATGAAAGATGTGATATTATGGTCAATCGCGAGCCTATCAATAAATAATAAAAATATTTTGCATTTTGTGAGAAATATGAGAAGCGATGTAAAGTAACGTGAATAAAGGTGTTGTGATGACCCCCAAACAAGCTTGGGACAAATACTCTTACCCTGTGTAGTATGCTTTTGACGTCGAAGACAGACGACAGTCATAAAACCGCAAATCGGTGTTTTAAATTACACAGATTGATCGAGAAAGTAATAAACCAAGAGAACCAGCATCTTTAATCATTAGCAATACTTTTGCTTTAAAATTAGATAGTTTTTGCGTACAACATGGGTGTGTACCTACAACTGCTGCCACACGTCCCAAGATAATAAAAGAAAAACGAGATTTGGGTCCTAAAATAAATTATGACAAATCCTTAAAAGTACTATTAGGTAACGTTCTTGTGATTGCAAAGTGAAGTGAGAAAGCAATTTAAAAATTCTGTCAAATACCTTGGATAATTAGGACGCAACTCTAAAATCTCCGCTGTTTTAAGGCCCCACAGCTGATTCGACTGCATCTGCCGGTGACAAATGAACGCGGTTTTTTAAGCACGTTGAACATATCCGCATTTCGCAAATAGCATTACATCATAAACACCTTACTGCTCCCAAAATAAGGTCTATTTTCGCTTGCGCAGTAACATTAGATATTTTTGCCCCAAAACGCGAGATAGAATGAGAGAGCATAATGTAGGGTGTTTAAGTTATGTAGCGCTAAGTAAAGGTCTTTTATTATATTTTTTTGGCGTTTACCGCGATTTTTGTATGAGAATTAAAATTGTGGAGAAAAAGTTTCTTGTTTTGTGTAAAGGTAGGTCGGTAAGTGAATTGTTTAAGCCCTTTGTGGCTATAGTTTTTTCTTGTTCTTGCAAGAATTTTGCCGAGAAGAAAAGTTTAATTTAGTAAATTGTTGGGATAAGGTTTTGTTTTATATTTAAGAGGTCTTGGTTTTGTGCTTTTAGGGGTCAATTTGGCGCAGAAAATGAGGCAAATCGGATTACATTCACTAACAAGTAAGTTTGGTGATACTCTGCTTATGTTTATTTATCTACCTATTTAGTAGGGATAAGGTAGATATGTTTTTCTTACCAAAACACAAAGCAGTACAAGGGTACGTTTTTCCCAGAAAAATCGAACAAAAGGTGCGTAAAGTGTGTCTTTGATAAGCAGACAATACGTTACATATACCTACTCAAACTATCACCATCAGTTTTGTTCAGATATTTCATTTCTCAAGCCACTGAATAGATAGGTACAAAAGGTCAGCCTACAACTAGCGAAAACAGGCGCACGCACATTTATAGACGCATACGCGCGACGATCTCAAACAAATGCTAGTCGCGCGCGAGTGCACTTGCACTCGCTGTACGTGAAGCGTGTCTATGTGTGCGTGCGTTTTCGTTCCTTGTATGGAGACGGCTTTCTGTAACTATTTTATGCTCAAGCCTTTCTTCAAGGTTAACTACCCACTCACTACATAAATATAACAATGCCGAAACCATGTTTTACCATGTTTTTGCGGGAAAAAGATCACTGTACCGAATAAAAACGACATGTATTCGCCATTTGTTTCTTTGTAGGTACGGTTAACGTCAAAACTATGTTAGTTCATCGCGATATTTTAATGCCAACTAAACAGAGGAAATACCCGTTTTATTTTCAATGAACGTCTCTAATTTGACAAGTCGTTCAGTTTTTATAAAAGTCCGCATAGTGTTTCCATGGAAAGCGTAAAATCCCTCTCTTTCCCCTTAAACTGTTTTTCAAAAAAGTTCTTGCAACTTTTTAGACTCTTGCGTATATATACGCACTAAGTTTAATTTAAATCAGTTCAATCATTAATTTCCAAGAATAAGGACTTGTAAGTGTGTATGAAACCTCTGCTCAAGATTGGGATGGTTGGCGGTCTTTAGGGGTGGCTTAGGTTTAGCAGTGGATGGCTATTGGCTGATATTATGATGATGATGAAACCCAGTGATCAGAAAACGCTCTTAACATTGATTGTCGCTGGGATTACATTGGGTAAGGGTCTCAAAAATAGAGAATTGATCTATAAATATGAATCTATGTATATCTCAACTAGGTGACCCGCGCAACTTCGTCTGCTCCGCTCCTATTGGTCTTAGCGTGATGATATACAACGTTGATACGACAGAGGGGCATTAAATTACACTACGTATACTATACGTGTTTAGTATTAATCCGATACGGTATAAAAATAAAAAGCTACAAAATTGAGATTTTTTTTCTTTCAAACAAACTAAATAGCTTACAAATCAGAGTAAAACACAACCACCCTGTGCAAATAAATTCAACTGACCTAGGGAAAAGCGGCAACGTCGCGCGTGCGCCTGAGCGCGGTGTGGGTATAATTGTGGTCGGGCGGGCGGCCGGCGGTGGCGCAGGCGCGAGCTTAGGCCTCCGCTCGCGCCCGCTTTTATGATAGGTAAGGTTTTGAAGTAGGTACGCACACAACAACAATCACAACAAAAACACAAAATTTTTAAATTCTCGATGTGTGGAGGACACATCGACAATTTAAAAAATCACAATTCACAAAAAAAAAAATCACAAACATACCTAATTCACAATTAAAATCATGTCCATGTAGTCTGCCGCCGTGTTAGTTACACGATGCATTGTTGAACACTTTAATTACACGCACACACAACCAAAGTTTAATTACGTGTCCTATCACAATAAAAAACAGTCTATCACAAAAAAAAAAAACACTAACACTAATAATAATAATCCCAAGTTACGTGTCCTGTCACAATAAAAAAAGAAATACTGTCTTAAACTTATTTAGTATCTTATCACAATAACAAAACAAAATCAATTGTTTGCGCGCGGGCGCACGCAGCAGCTTCCGTGTTACGTAACATACGTTCCGGAAGGAAGACATCGGCACACTGAGGCCCCACTTACCGATCGCAAATATCTAGAATGCAATAACAACACACTGACCTATTTCTATTTCTTTTACGCGCGGTATGTTTTGCTATGATTGTCACTCTCGTAATGAAAGTGCAAGTGTGTGTTTATTGCTTCGTTTTTTGCATTGCTATCTTTTTAGTGAAAATTTGGTTGTACTTATGAATTGCGTCGGAGCGGCAACAACGCATCGTAGGTTTTACTCGATTTATCGTTTTAAGGTGCATGACCGATGCGTAGGCATAATCAGCTGTTAGGAAAAAGATACATCGTGTTCAATTGAGGCAAAAACTTAAAAAATTATTTGCGACTAAACTACTGCTCCTATTTAATTGATTTTTGGTACAGAGCTTGGAAATGGTACCTAGTATAGGCAATTTAAAGGAAAGCCCCTCTGTCGTATCAACTCGGTATATAGCCTTCCGCGATAAATGGGCTATCTAACACTGAAAGAATTTTTCAAATCGGACCAGTAGTTCCTGAGATTATCGCGTTCAAGCAAAGAAACAAACAAACTCTTCAGCTTTATATATTAAGTACTAGCTTCTGCCAGCGGCTTCGCCCGCGTGGTCCCGAGGGAACATACTCCCGGGATAAAAAGTAGCCTATGTCCTTTCTCAGGCTCTAGACTATATCTGTACCAAATTTCATTTAAATCGGTTCAGTAGTTTTGGCGTGAACGCAAGACAGACAGACAGAGTTACTTTCGCATTTATAATATTAGTAAGGAAGTAAGGATTGAGTATAGGTGAAAATGATACAATAGGTTTTTTACTATGAATTACACGATAACAGAGATTCTTCTGATTATTTTGATCAATACGTCCGGGCCCGCTCCGTTCGCTCATCGGACCGACTTTTCCTTGCTAGATAAAAACTATCGATTTTCTCGTAGGACGTGTGTTACATTATTGCAATCGGTACGTTCCAGTTTACACCCTAAATCGGTCACCGATATCGGACGTAGCGGGCAAACTAATATTTTTGTCGCCGACTGTACATAAACTGAACATCAAAACTATCGAATACTTTCCACGTTTCTATTGTTGTGTCATATTTATTGTATGACTATAAAAGTGAACGGCCTATGTCGTGGTTGGAGTTTTAACTTAGTTCTTTCTCAAACTTTTTAACCGACTTCCAAAAAAGGAGGAAGTTCTCAATTCGGTGGGTATTTTTTTTATGTATGTACACCGACTACTCCAAGGTTTCTGATCCGATTTCTGTGATTCATTTTTAGTTCTATGCAGTAAACTTGCATTTGGTCCCGTAAAAATTTGATTCAGTTTGGATCAGTAGTTTTTATTTTTGCTTATCTATACTCTATACTAATATATAAAGCTGAAGAGTTTGTTTGTTTGCTTTAACGCGCTAATCTCGGGAACTCCTGGTCCGATTTGAAAAATTCTTTCAGCGTTAGATAGCCCATTTATCGACGAAGGCTATAGGCTATATATCATTACGCTAAGACCAATAGGAGCGGAGCAGTAGTGATATATGTGACGCAAATGAAGTTGTGCGGGTCAGCTAGTACTAATATATAAAGCTGAAGAGTTCGTTTGTTTGTTTGCTTGAACGCGCTAATCTCAGGAGGTGCTGGTCCGATTTGAAAAATTATTTCAGTGTTAGATAGCCGATTTATCGAGGAAGGCTATAGGCTATATATCATCATGCTAAGACCAATAGGAGCGGAGCAGTAATGAAAAATGTGACGCAGACGAAGTTGCGCGGGTCAGCTAGTTTCTTATATTTTTGTTAACATTTTTATGTAAAAAGTTTTTTATTGGTTTGCCGAATGGTACATTTCGTTTTACTGGTTTTGGTCTGACAATGAATCCGTGAATTAACATAAATTTATTTGGAATCAGTCTTTGTTTTTGGGAAACACTATTATGTATCCACTCTCACTCACAGAGAGAAGACCTACCCACTATACTGGCTGTAAGCGAACCATTACAAGCATACTACGCATTATTTCATTGACTTTCAAAGACAAGCAACTGAAATAAAATTAGTTCTTCTTATACTTTCTGTTTTTCAAGTATTCTTGCTCTTCTTCGCTTTAAATTCGGAGATAAAAAAATGGTTTCAGTAATGTATCGGTTATTTATAACTAAACTATGAAGTTCCACCTGTGCGGCTGTTATTACCGCACGGGTCTCACACATTTTTTCTTTTTCTTTATTTATTTAGAGGCTTTTACCTTATAAAGGTACGTCAGCCTCATCATATCCTAATCTAAATAATTATTACACGTAACTATATATTATTGCGTAAGCGAGGGAGCTAGTGATGCAGCAACCATTTCATAGATCAATTTCGCATCTCCCGAATTAGGCGTAGCTAATATTATAATGAAAGCCCCAACATCGTACATGGTTCACACCTACCACATATTTATTTATGTTTCTTATAAACACACACAGCACAACTACAACACAAACATAAACACAGCCACATTATTATTATCATGTAAGTTTATTGATAACACAACTCTAGACATTCACGGCATCTATAATGTTTACATTATAATGTCGGATGGTGTTGGTGGCGCAATGTACAAGAAACCGCGTGCGCATAGGCCCTGAGTCCGGCCCTGTACAGATGGATTCGGTTTGTAAGTCAGTCGGTCAAGGACCTCGCCGCTAATCGCCTGCGCCCGCGACTCGCTTAGACACGTTATTGTTATAAGTTCTGAATAGTTTACGTGAACTGATTACTGTACTGTGTTGTGATTATTGTGTGTTTACTGTCTGTTCTCCTTCTGTTCCTGTGTTGTGTAATCGTGTTGTGCACGGACATCATAACAGTAAGTTACTGAGAGACTTTTATTTTCCGCGCACTCGCACTTACCTACCTTCAACAAAGAACTTGCTAAATACATATTCGTGCCTTGGAAAGCAGATCATAGTCGGAAGCCAGAAAATCTGACACTAGTCTTGCCTAGTGGTATCGTATTATTCAGTTACTGGGTTGTGGAGGTTAGAAAGACAGTCACTCCATGCAAATACTGGTACTGGCACTGGTACTGCTGCATCCAGTTAGGAAAAGTTGGGAAGAGGTTAGGCAGATTGTTTTTTTTTTACTATTTACAGGCATACGTTTGACCACTATCACACCTGATGGTAAGCGATGATGCGGTCGAAGATAGAGCACGCTTGCTTAGAAGTAACCTATTCACTCTTAAATACTCCCAGGTTGTAGCTATCAGGAGAACAAAACTCTGGCTGGGAATTCCACTCCTTAGCTGTACGCACAATGAATGTGTTTCCAAAACGTTTTGTGCGTGTGGGTGGGATGTCCTCCATGTACCGGTGGAGGACACCGTACACGTACGCATCGCCGTACGTTTTATGGTCCGATGAGGGAACGGGTTCGGCGGAATTAAATTATGAAATCCCGTCGCACAGTCCCCAAAATGCAACCAATAGAAAACCGACAGGCCAGCAACTCGGTGTCTATGCTCAAGACTTTGGAGCTTCGACTCGACGAGCCTATCATTGCCGATGATCCTCTTGGCTCGTTTCTCAATTGACTTAAGGGCATCAAGCTGGTATCTGGCAGATCCATCCCAAAGATGAAAGCAGTACTCCATACACGATCAACCCGATAACAACCCGATAGACTCAAGACATTTTCACGAATGGCTTTTTCCCAACAGTCCCAACAACATACCTTCCGCAAGTATCTACTACAGACAAATGTCGCGAACAAGACTTGGAATTAATTCGCCGTATACTAAATGAGCACGATTCTTCTGGAGGGACCTAAATCAGGCAGTGGTCGATCGGCTTAGCGGTGAGTTACGGCCAACGCCGTCCGCAATGTATTTGACCTGGTGTCCTAGATATTTTTTGGCAAAATAATACTTTGGAAATTTGCACTGGTATTTTTCAGTGAGTTGGGAATTGTGTCTAAGAAAGAAAATCTGGTTTATTTCAGTAAGTATTCGTTCTTTCTTAGTTAGTTTTGGAAATCAGTGATCTAACTAAACTAATTGATATTTCTCTGATTGAAAGGGTCCTGGGTTTGATTCCCAGGTCGGGTGAAGTGTCTGCCAGGGTTGCGGAATTTGTCGCTAAGAGTCACTGCAGCCTTGGAACGCAAAGGGCATTAGGAGGAACACGGATGGGTTTTAGCCAGCAAGAGTCTGACACTTCCCTTCCACTACGCTGAGAGCGGAAGGAGTCGTTTGATGATTTCCCATCCTTAAAAAAAAGCTCTGGTAAAGTGTAATTGGTTTTAGGGTTCCGTACCCAAAGGATAACCAACGGAACCCTATTACTAAGCCTTCGCTGTCCGTCCACCAGTCCGTCTGTCTGTCAGCGGGTTGTATCTCAAGAACCATAATAGTTAGGCAGCTGAAATTTTTTAAACTTGCTATAACAACAAATAATAAAAATTAAGGTTTTTGGCACGGAACCCTTCGTGTGTGAGTCCGACTCGCACTTGGCCAGTTTTTTTTTTACATTAGAAATTATTCAGGAGCCCGGAGTTTAGATTTTGATGGCGTGACACCCCCGTGCCTCGGAAAGTACTTAAAGCCGTTGGTCCTGCGCCTGATTTCATCCCGGTCGAGTTGGATTGCCATCCTATTAAATTACAGTGTAGTCCGTTTAGTACGACTTCGCATATAACAACCAATTGTTTTGAGCGACGTAAATATAGGTATATGTTTGGTTTTAATATGAGCCACTATGAAATTGTCATTTCGTTTAGTATGACGTCCAGTTAGTACGACGTAATATCACCGGTCCCTTGGCCGTCATTATAATCGGATTCAACTGTATTTACAGTAAAGGAACACATAATTCACCTGTGTTAGCGCACACACGCAGAACCAACGGAGCAGGTTTACGTGATTTTCGATACACTGGGGTGTCACACCACGAACTACCAAACACCGGACTGCTTCTGATTAATCTATATCTATACATATAATAAATCTGTTGAAGAGTCGTTTTTGTACATTCAAAATAAAAAATTAAAAAATAGCTAGGGAGATAAAGGGTAACTTATAGAACCCATTTCCATCATTTTTGGAATTTTTGTCTGTTTGTCTGTTTATCTGTTTGGATGTGCAGGCATCACGTAAAAAGTACAGAAATAACGTAGATAAATTTCACGCATTAAAATTGTACGTAACTGGAGGTATAACTTAGTTTTTGTTTCATCGCAATCGGTTCACTCTATCAAAAGATATTTGTATTTAAAGGTTTCGTTTAAAGTTTCATTACGTGAAGCACATACACGCACCGCCATCTATTGAGATAATTAAATAGTAACAGTTTAGACCTGTTTCATGAATGAATGCGTATATTATTTGTGAAAATCTTAATACCAAAGGAAAAAAAAATAACATTTAGTCATTGGAAGATCTTTGGCAGTCGTTACGGATTGTCAGAAGCCAGTAAATCTGGCTCCAGTCTTGCCAAGAACTACCGTGTTACCCAGTTAATGGGTTGTGGAAGTCTGGTAGGCAGCCGCTTCACGTAAAAACGACAGTCTGTGGATGGGTGGCCATTTTAACATACCGAGATTCCTACGTACCACGGAATATAATAGCTGCCCGGGTCGATCTTCAAGGTTAAGCAACGCTTGCCGAGGTCAATCTGTGGATGGGTGGCCATTTTAACATACCGAGATTCCTACGTACCACGGAATATAATAGCTGCCCGAGTCGATCTTCAAGGTTAAGCAACGCTTGCCAAGGTCAATCTGTGGATGGGTGACCATTTTAACCTACCGAGATTCCTACGTACCACGGAATATAATAGCTGCCCGGGTCGATCTTCAAGGTTAAGCAACGCTTGCCAAGATCAATCTGTGGATGGGTGACCATTTTAACATACCGAGATTCCTACGTACCTCGGAATATAATAGCCGCCCGGGTCGATCTTCAAGGTTAAGCAACGCTTGCCAAGGTCAGTCTGTGGATGGGTGACCAGTTTAACATACCTACCGAGAAAAGCTCTCAGGCAGTCTTTACGGATTGTCAGAAGCCGACAAATCTGACACCTACAGTCTTGCCAAGAAGTATCGTGTTACCCAGTATTGTAGGGTTGTACAGGACTGGTAGGCAGCCGCTCCAATCCCGTTTGACTGGAAGCTGACTCCAATTTAGCTGGGAAAAAGCTAGGCAGATGATGCTCCATGGTAAAAAACTGAAATGATTTGCGAAAAACACTTAATCTACAGTTGGTAAAACTGGGCACAGATTACAAACGTTTATCCACTAGGGAGACGGTCTAAGTGACATCCCGGCATTTAATAGAATTTAGGATTCCCAAAAAATAAATAATTTCATAATTATATTTTCGTCACACATTTACCTACCCTATTCATAGACGGCCTAAGCATCTGCCAGCCTGTTAATTAAATATTGTCACATGACAGACCCATTCGCCACTTTGAAAAAAAAATTCAATGAAAAGGACATAAAACGGCAGAGTTACTCTCTCAAGGACCGTCAGCCCCAATTGGGGCCAAATGGTATTGTCTGTCTTTTCTAATATATGCTTAACCTTTTCCCAACTATATTCGGATCAGCTTCCGATCAACACGGCGAAGTCGCGGTATGTTAAATAATATGGTCACCTGTTCACAGAGACACCTAGGCAAGAGTTGGTAAACCATGAAGATCGACCCGTGCGACTGTTATTATTTAGCTACGAGCTCCTCATTTAATAAGTCTCCTCTTTCAGTACCTACTAAATATCGATTTAAAAAATTCGATTATTCTTACACAGTAAATCGATTCTATAAACCCGGTAGAACTAATTAACATAAAATGTAAAAAAATTATCGGTGTTCTGTAATCTGCAATTGTCAGGGAAAATCAAAGAAACTGTTTCTTTTTGCTTTTTTTTTAAGGATGGGAAATCATCAAATGCCTCCTCCCGCTCTGGGTGAAGCAGAAGGGAGTGTCAGACTCTTACTGATTAAAACCCATCCGTGTTCCTCCTAATGCCCTTTGCGTTCCAGGGTCACGGTGACTCTTTCGAATAAATCCCGCAACCCCGGTAGGAATTGGCCCTAGCGGGCCCCGTCTTTAATGCTGACAGCTCTTTGAGGCGCGCGTGAAACACAGCGCGCCCTTTGACCTGGGCCTGGTTGTGATCAGACGGCGAGCCACCCAATGCTCGCCGTCCGCAGGCCCCCGCCTGCGGTGGCCGAGAATCGCCCTGCGACTCCCGACGCCCGGGCGTCTTCTTCTGTTGTGGCGGCTGGGGCGTGAGGTTTCCCTATCTCTCACGCGTTCGGCTTCCTCCTTCGCTAGCATTACTGCTTCGCAGAAGGAGGTGACCGCTTCCCAAGTCTCCTCGCTCCTGACCATGGCTTGAAACAGGGCCGACCACGACAGGTCGCCGTCGCCGGTCGCCTCGACGAGGACACGGCGGTGCTCCGCCCAAGCAGGGCAGACCTCCACCGTATGCTCCACCGTGTCCTCCGGGCGATCCTCAAGGACGCCGTGGCGCCGCTCTAGCCACTCCTCAAAGAGGGGACTTATCGCCGCAATTGTGGCGTGCCCAGCGCTGGGTTGCGACAGTCGTTGTCTCCATACTGCCATGAGATCCCGCCGGAGCTCCGTCCGCCGTGCTGCGATTTGCCGCGGCAGAGGAGTCTCGCCCCGGCGTAGCGCCTCCACGCGCCATTCTTAAATGAGCGCGAGGGCTCTCGCCTCTAGATCCCATGGCGGCAGTCCGGCAAGGAGGCTCGCCGCCTCGCTAGAGACAAAATTAAGGCTGGACAAAATTAAGAATCAACTTTATTCATCAGTTTCTTTGTTTCGTAGTTTGAAGACTACCTACCACCGTTTGTTCGATAGTCGGTTTTGTTGATTTTGATACCTACCTCGAGGTAGGTATGTACCAGGAGATTACCCGGGCTAATCGGCATTTCAACCGGAAGAGATGATAGAGTGCCCTGCATTAGGTACACTCTTCCTATTTTCTTAATTTTGAGACAGATCAGGATACGCAAGGTACTAACTTAAAGTAAATTTTATCTATGCAACAGATATTTTTCGACATCCACGCGAACGAAGTCGCGGGCACAGCTAGTTCCTAATAAATAAATAAATAAAATTCATTTATTTCAGGTAAAGACCCATAGACATTCAATTAATAGCGTAACATAAAATTATCGATTTGTCAATTATCACAATCAAATAAATTTTAAAAGTCAAAAGTAAATGTCAAATTAAAATAAAGAAAAACTATTCAATGTCAACTACACTACATGTCAGAAAGAACTTTAAAATGTCAACTAGGTACAATAAATTAGGTAATAAAATAAATTAATAATAATTACACCAAAATGCAGAATTGATAAAAATACATTACATGGAACAGAAATGCAAGCATAACAAATTACACTCCCAAGACTTGCCTGCCACAACAGTGCCCAATGTAGGGTCAATCAAAAAAACGCTTGGCAATCATTGCCAGGACAGTGTTGGAGCTAGCCCACACCCTGCGCACCAAGGAAGCGCACCGCTTGCGCATTGTGGCGTGGAAACAGTCGGTGCGCGCATCCGCAAACATGCCCGAGGCGCTGCAAAAGTGGGGTAGCCTCAACACTGCTGTTATACTGGGCACGAAGGGCACCGTAAGCAGATTGTGAGTAAGATGCCCATAGGCTGCACGTGTATAGAGAAGTACAGAAAGCTTTGAAAAGTGTTATCTTTACTTGATTTGAACACCGTGCAAACCTACGAGCTATCATATTTGCTCTCTTAGACAGCCCTTCGCTCCCGTTCAATGTCGACATGGTCCTTTAGGTCAGCCGTTACCCAGTGCCCCAAGTATTTAAATTTGTTCACCCGTTGTAATGGCACATCATTCAGACGAATAGAGGGCAAATGTTGCGGGCATTTAGTGCCTCCCTGAAAGACCCTGTATTGGCTCTTAACGACATTATACATAAGGCCATGGCTGCCAGCGTACTCTTCGCATACTTTCAACAGCTTGCGTAATCCACAAACCGACGCGCTCAGCAGCACCATGTCGTCTGCATAGCTCAGATTGTTCACACACACATCATCAATATAGCATCCAACTACTGAGCGCAACGATGAGTGCATCCATATAAAGATTGAAAAGTGTGGGTGATGTTAACCCACCTTGTCTCACTCCACACTCAAGCCTGTAAGGCTCCGATAATGTGCCCGCCCATCTGACACTGTTAACCTGGTGTAATAACAATACTTGAGGATAGTAACAAGTCCATGTGGCATGTTTACGCCCTTAAGCTTTCGCCACAGTACATCATACGAAACCAGGTCAAAGGCCCTTGATAGGTCGAGGAAACAAGCATAAACTGGTGTTTTGCGATCCGTGTAGTATCGGACAGCATGCTTGAGACACAGTTTTGCACTCTCTGTAGATAATTTAGACCTAAACCCAAATTGATTATCGTGCAGTGACACGTGACTATTTAACCGTGTCTCAAGTAAACCGCCAAACACCTTTGCTATTACAATAGCAAGAGAGATAGGCCTGTAGTTAGTTTTATCGGCTAGATCACCGGTTTTATTCTTTAAAATAGGCACTACTACCGTTCTCATGAGACTACGGCACGGTACGGCAGGTAGGAATGGCTCAGGCATAGCGAGTAGAACACAGCTAACACCCTAGACACATGTGGGCCGGCAAACTGCAGGTGCTCAATACTGAGGCCATCGTGCCCAGGAGACTTGCCTCTGGTCATGTATTTTATGATTTTATCCACCTCTCTGGCCGAAATCCTTGACTCCATCACTCCCACCGGCTCTGCAGTATTGACCACCTCATTTTGCTTTTCCAACTGAGGCTTCACAGAAAAGTAAGACTTAAATAAATTAGCTATGTCTTTCGGTTCACTAACCCCATCGACACTCACCGGCAAATCAGGTCTTAAATTTGCCTTCTTGGTAGCCTGCCAAAAACCACTAAAGTCTCCGTTCGAGTACTTCACAGCAAGGATGTCCATTATCAATTAGTCCTGATGACCTTGGCACCATTTAAGCTTAGATTTGAACACCCGTCTGCTTTCACACATTTCGCGATATACTTCCCCGCACTTAGGTTTGCCGCATAACACCTATTCAATAAATTTTGTTCTGGCCAGCAGGTGAGCCTCGCTGACGTTTTTGTTCCACCCTACTACACGCGAGCCAACCACACCCGCCCTCGTGCCACCCCAACCCTCCAAAGACGCCTCACGAAGAGCAGTCACAATATCACAGTACAATCTGTCAATGACACGCCTGTGACCATGGTCACGGCAGTAAAAGTCAGCACAATGTCTACACTCTTCAGGAAAGTTAACAAGTCTGAGCCTTCTATTGCATTCAAACGTATACGAGGCAATCTGTTCCTTCCTCCGTACACCCCAAGCTATCCCCTTATTCAACATGACATTTTGATGTACCATCTGCGGAATCACATTTAAATTACACTCAATAATAAGTGGGAAGTGATCAGACCATAACGTGTCATAATCCACATACACGTTCGAAACAGATTGCCTAGCAGCCTGAGTTACTACGCAGTGGTCCAGCCAACTGCACGACCCATACACGTCACTAATAAAAGTAAACGTATCTGAGTCAATACCTAGTATTTCCACATCAACACATAACCAGCACTGCTCAGCACAATAGCTTAAAAGTTCGTTGAAAAATAAACCATATGGTGCAGCATTAAAATCGTACACAGTAAAATATACACAGAGTTAATGCCGTATTCATCAATAATTGCACTTACCACACTAAGACAATCCGTAAGCTCGGCTACATTGTCCGCCGCGTTCGTTGGCATATATACACTTATTACTATCACTGACCGGTCACCGGCTTTTATTTTAATGGCACATATACGCTCACTATCACAACGCAATACAGACACCTATTCAAACACGCTACTTTTCCACAACAAGGCAACGCCACCAAATGGTCGCCCCCGCAGCAGACCTGCAGATGTGTCGACTGCTGAAGTTCCCGCGTAGCCAAACTCACTGTGAATCGTACTTAAGTACGGTATTTCCTCAGGAAATAGCCAGGTTTCCTGTAGTGCTACCAAATCACAAGAACGACAGAGCTCCTTAATGCTATCTATGGAGCGTTTTACATTCTTGCAATTGAAGCTCGCAAAACGAAATGGTCTATCCATTAATGTTTTTATTTAAACCGTCAGCAGACAAAGATCCGTTCGACTTTCGGCGCTTAAAATTGACATAGCGTCTAAATACTGTGATACAACCTCCTTGGATGGCTCACCCTCCGGGAACCTCCGTCAAATTAATAATTAAAAAGCTTTAGAAGAATTAGGATTTTAGAATAGGTTTAAATATTGACATATAATGATTGATTTGTTTTGATGACAGTTCTGTAAAAGTTTTTCTTGAGAGCACCTGCTCAATATAAGGATCTTTTAAATCGCTTAAAGGCTGTTTTATTGAATCGATTCCGGGGACGTTCCAGAAGCCCTAGTTGGAACGCCCCACATGTGGTGGCGCCCGACCGGGCAAATTTTTCGTTGCACCCTCCGCGGGTCAGTTTTGATCATTTTCCAACCGGAAGTCAGAGATACCCAACTTCACCGAGACCAACGAGCCCGGGGCAGACTGCTGCAAGATCGACGCCAAACCTAGCCGGTGATACGGATACGTATCACACTCCGAGGTATAATTTGCGGCCGAGACGTCGGTTTGATAATAGAAATAACCGTTTTCCAATTACCCCCAGCTCAAGAAGCCCACGTTCTGATGGCTACCCACCCAAACGCGGAAGGGCACAGTCGATAAATAATGAAGTGGAGTTGCAGGCTGTGTCCGAAAGAGATCAACTCCTAAGGAAAAATAGCAAATGTGGTGACCTCAATCCATTTATTAACATTACAATAGATAATCAAGCCTGTTCTGCTCTGATAGACACCGGAGCATCAATTTCGTGTATATCAGATCAATATGCGTTGAATCTCAATCTAAATCATACCAGTGACAAGGCAAATCATTTTGTGAAGTCAATATCGGGATCATGCTTAGAAGTTGTCGGGAAAACGACGATAAGTTTTATAGTGGACTCTAGTGTCTTTGTGAATGATTTCCTGATTATTAAAAACATTAACCAGAGATTAGTCCTGGGACAGGATTTCTTTCGTAAATACGAAGCAGTTATCGATTTTTCTAATGGGTGTATTACTTTAATGGGAAGATGTTGTACAAATTTTCACAAATGTACTGAACAAAATGCTATGTCAGAATCGCAAGTGGTGTGCCATGACAATAATAATGAAATAATTCCAAATAACAACATTATGAAGGTTCGTGGATCTAAGGGAGAAGGGAGTTTTAATTCTGTATCGGAAACTGATTATTTATATTTTTCGAATTTAGTTAAAAACTGTGATGATAATTTTTTATCGAAAGCAGCTAATGCTGATGTAATTAATGAACTTGATGTTAATTTAGGTTTAAGCTCGGAGAAAAGAAACAGACTGAGAACCCTTCTTACCTTATACAGAGATAACTTCGCTTTTAAGGCCTCTGAATTAGGTAGTTGTAGCATAGAAGAAATCACTATTAGAACTGTAGATGATATACCAGTTCATCACCCACCATATAAGGTTTCACCCAAGCAGCGAGACATAATAAATTCACAAGTCAAGGAAATGTTGGCTAATAAAGTTATTCGGGAATCCAGAAGTGCATATGCATCCCCGGTAGTACTGGTGCAGAAGCCAGACCAGTCGTGGAGATTTTGTGTAGATTATAGGAAGTTGAATAAAAAGGTGATAACAGATAGCTATCCATTACCGATTATTGAGGATATTATGATATACTTATCGGGAGCCAAATATTTTGCAGATTTAGATCTAAATTCAGGTTATTGGCAACATAGATTGTGTGAAGAAGATAAGCATAAAACTGCATTTATTACTTCTTCAGGTTTATATGAATTCAATGTTTTACCTTTTGGACTTAAAACAAGTCAAGCTGTTTTCCAAAGAGTCATGGACAAAGTACTGGCTGGAATAAAATATAAAAAGGCCATTTGTTATGTGGATAATATTTTGGTTTGGGGAAATAGTTTTGATGAATTTATTGAATCGTTAGAAGAGATTATGTTACGTTTAAAGAAAGCAAACCTTACCTTAAAACCAAGCAAGTGTAGTTTTGGGTATAATAAAATTACAGTCTTGGGACATGAGATATCAGGAGATGGTGTCAGACCCGATAATAAGAAATTACAATCTTTAAAAACTTTGAAAACACCAAAAAACGCAAAGCAAGTTAAATCCGTCTTAGGGTTGTTTGCATACTATAGAAAGTTTATTAGTGATTTTGCACAGATTGTATTACCACTAACAAAGCTTTTAAAAAAAAATAAAGCGTTTGTTTGGGGTAGTAAGGAAGAAGAAGCATTTCGAAAGATTATAAAGATTATGGAATCACCACCTATTCTGCATTTTTATTCAACTGATAAAAACATGGTCACTAGGTTGTATGTAGATGCCAGTGATGAAGCAGTTGGTTGTTGTCTCATGCAAGGTGAAGAGGTAATGTTTCCTATTTCATATGCGTCAAGGAAGCTAAGCGATGGGGAAAAGAAATATTCAATCACGGAGAAAGAATGTCTTGCTTTGGTATGGGCATTGAATTATTTCAAACATTTTCTATGGGGTTTGACTTTTCAGGTGATGACTGACCACAAAGCCCTATGTTGGTTAAGGAGCAGAAAGGATATGAATGGAAGGTTAGCTAGGTGGTCGCTGTGTATCCAGGCATATGATTTCAACATAGTGCATTGTGCAGGGAAGGACAACGTCATAGCAGATTTTTTGAGTAGGAATCCCTTAGCCGAGGAAAAGGAGGAGGAGTCAAAGTTGTCTGAGAAACAGTTAGAGGACGGCATGCAGTTGTATAGGATAGAGGTTGTGAGGATGCGAGAAGAGCAGCTGCGAGATGAGTTTTGTAGAGGTTGGTTTGATAAACTGGCAGCTAGTAGTGGAAGTACACTCAAAGGTTTTAGTGTCATAGATGGTATATTATGTAAACAAGCAAGGAGATTGAATAGGGTTCGAGTGTTGATAGTGATCCCAAGTTGTTTGCTGAAGGAGATATTAAGGGAATTGCATGATGATCCATGGTAAGGTGGTCACTTAGGTCTAGCCAAGACATTAGGTAAATTTCGAGCAGGATATTACATAAAGGATGCTGAGAGGGAGATAGATAAATATGTGAGAAGTTGTCGGTTATGTCAGGAGCGCAAGAAATGTAAGCAGTTGGCACAGTTACAGCCAGTCCAGGTGAACCATTTGATGGAGGAAGTAGGCATTGATGTTCTAGGGCCTTTTAGGAAGTCGATGAAAGGTAATCGGTATATTATCGTTAGTGTAGAATATGCTACAAGATATGCAGTCTGCAAGGCGGTTCCTAGAGCGACGGCACAAAGAATTAGTGAGTTCCTAATTGAAGAAATCTTCTGTAGGTATGGTGGTGTAAAAGAAATAGTGTCGGATAGGGGGTCGGTTTTTACGTCACACTTGGTGAAGGACACTGTTGAATTCTTCGAGGCGAAGTCACGCTTCACCACAGCATTTCACCCCGCATCGAACGGTCTGGTCGAACGTTTTAACCAGACTTTAACCCAAATGTTGTCCATGTATGTTGCTACGGATCAGAGAAATTGTAGCTATGTTCCTCTCGTATGTTTCGCTTATAATACCAGTAAGCAGTCAAGCACCAAGATTTCACCTTACGTATTATTATATGCTAAGGAACCATCGTTTCTTACAGATTTAACGATAAATATTGGGGAACAGAATCAGTCATTAGATTTTGTAGGACGTCATAGTCTGAAAACTCAGCTGTCACGTTGTGCCATAGATAACATAAAAAAGGCGCAGGTCCGACAGAAAGCTATTTATGATAAGAAGGCTAAAGTCAGGAATTTTGTAGTAAATCAATTGGTAATGGTTTATACTCCTAGGCGACATATAGGTAGAAGCACGAAACTTTGTAGGTTGTATAAAGGTCCATACAAAATTATTAGGCGGGTTTCAGAAGTAAATTATGTGATAAGTAAACCTAACAACAGGAGATTCAGAGATATTGTCCATGTGAATAGGTTGAAACCATTTTACGTAAGAATTAAAAAAAAAAACGGATCTATGGTAGGAAATGCTTCTGGAGAATCTATCCCTGTCAGCAAAGAGTCTTGCCAGAGGTAGGGACTCCTGGTTAGGGTTAGGTAGGTGCTTAACTCTTCCAAAGCTTGGAATAAAAGATTACAGGAAGACTTTCCTAGCATTTTCTATTCGTGAGGGCGTAGCTCATGTGATACAACCTCCTTGGATGGCTCACCCTCCGGGAACCTCCGTCAAATTAATAATTAAAAAGCTTTAGAAGAATTAGGATTTTAGAATAGGTTTAAATATTGACATATAATGATTGATTTGTTTTGATGACAGTTCTGTAAAAGTTTTTCTTGAGAGCACCTGCTCAATATAAGGATCTTTTAAATCGCTTAAAGGCTGTTTTATTGAATCGATTCCGGGGACGTTCCAGAAGCCCTAGTTGGAACGCCCCACAATACTATGCCTCGGGGCCATAAGTTCTCGTCGATATAAGATGGTAACTTAGACTCAGAAACCCAGAATTTGTAGGCTGTATGACACCTTTCTTTCTTCATTAATATTTTCTCTAGAGACACCGTTTCTTGTGTCTTTGAGCGAATATAACTAATTATTTCGCTTTCGGTCGTTTCACTATGAATATTAGTGATAAATACTGGTACTTTCCTTTCTGCTGCTTTAAATCGGCAATCCACATCTGTTGCAACACCCGTCTTGCCCATGTACCGATATTTAGGGTGCTTTTTACGATACGTCACTTTTTGCCATCCATCGTCATAGTCGTTTACATTGCACGGAGTAACTGGCTGAATTTTTGCATCGTTATTAGTAGCGTTCTTGTTGATCGTAGCAATCAGCTGATGCGATTCATTTGTACTCGTAGTCTGACCCAAGCCCTCAGTCGTCGCCAAACCGGTTTCACATACACTCGGCTCGTGCGCGCGAGTCACCGCATCGCTGTCACCAACAGCTGATGACCGCCGCGTACATGACTCATTTTTATTTTGTTTTTCTTGTACCTGCATAATATTTCTGTATTGAAGAGTTCTCTTATGCAAGTCACTATCATTCGCCACTGTGTTGCACATTATCTCATTGAGTGAGGAATTATGCAGGTGCGATAGCCCCATCGGCCCGCTATCCAGTAACCAGGCACCGCGGTTCGCATTCACTTTAAACGCCGACGAAGGTGGTAACGCAGGTGGTATCGAGTCGTTTCTGATTTGAAATAATTCCGATCTCAGCTCTTTCACCTCATCTAAGGTCGCATAGGTGGTTTTAATTTTGTCAATTGCTGATTGCATTCGTACTAAATCTTTCAAAAACAGTACAGTCTAAGTGGTCAAACGTAATAGGCGGCAACTTTTCAAGCCTTCGGGCCACAAACACAGGAATATCGTCTGGCTCAGCAGATTTGAACAAATTAATTATATCCGCCAAATCCCTTTGTTCTTTGCCTTTGTTTTTCCGTATGATCTTACGCAGATTTGAAGGAATAGCATCGAAAAGAAGTGATTTAGATTTTTTGATCTCATCACTTGTGAATGATGAGACACAGATACGCACTAAAGTTTCTTCGTCAACAACAGACACTTTGTTCTGGATGAAAGATAACATTTCATCGATAACGGTTACACCTGTCACACTTTATAATGTTCGACATTTTCATTCAAGCACGTAACTCAGCGTGGCGTATACGCAACCGTCGTTGACAGGAGCGCGCGCGATACTGTAATGGTTATCAAAATAACACTTTTATCCAGATTTGGGGATCGAACCCAATTCCCACGCTCGGCAACTGGAGGCTAAACTTTTTCCAAGAGGAAACTTTTGCTCTGCAGTAGAACCTTATCAAACGAAAATTGACTATCGAGAAATAATTTTCTATGTAGTCCACCTATTTTGTTAGTACTCCTAACTTAGTAGTACCATAACTAATATTGTTTACAAGGAACTACATACAACACAACGTTATCCAAGCATACATCCACATATGCGTACAAAGACAAACACAAAACTAGAATATTAGTTAACATAACGAAGTTAGTTGTAAATTGAAAGTTTAGTGCGGTTTCGTTCACGTTTGGTGTTTGCGTGTTAGACCTAGACTTTGCACACGCTCCGGGGAACAACTTAAGCTTCCCGCCTTCGGTGAGGCCACAGATCAACAAGATACCTTGGTGGACACCGATAAAGACCGCATTGTGACCATATTCCATACGAACCAAGCATGTCATTGAAACCGTTTGCTCATACAAATTAATAGCCAATAGGGTTTTTGACTACTATCTAAAATCTACATGAAAGAATACTTATTTCAAATATTTTTCCAAATTAGTACTAAATATTATTATGCTATGGCGCGACTTGCGTATGATGACGTTATATGCTATTAGTGTTGTCCAGTGGCGGTACCTTCATATAAGCCCAAAAGCCCGGCATGCCTTACTAAAATGCTCGATAGAGAATCAATATCAAACCCGAACTATTTAAAAGTTCGCGCGCTTAATTCTTATCAAAATAACACAAAGTATCTACCTATGCCACATTACTACATAACTACACATCGCGATTGTTCGCGCGCAGAGTTTCACATTTGCAGCATCTACATATACCTATCTCGCTTACACGTACCGGCTTTTACCGGGCTTTCAAATACTATCTCCGTCACTTTCGCACTTACAGCGATGTGCCGTTTAACGAGTTCTAAACCTTGTGCGTCTACAAATCGATCAGTATGGTAGATTAAGCCGTGCATGCGTATGAAGTTGCACGCGTATGCGTGACCTTGTCACCTTGCCAACTCTGCAGTGTTGCCGTTTTAGCGACGTTGTGAGACCTTGAAGATTTTTAACGAGTTTGGAGACTTTTTTAAAAAAATTTGCAACAATAAAAACTAGCGACTTTTTAAAATAACGAAATTAAATATTCAAGCAATATCTTAAAAATAAAAAAATTGCGACATCTAGTTAGATTTTTCATATACATGGCGACTTTTTTTGCCTAAATGACAACACTGCAACTCTGCGTAAGTAGTTCTCGACACCCGAGTGCAACTTACTTCAGTTTCATTTGCTTGAGAGTTGAAAAGTTATGTTGTTAAAGTTTTTTGTGTGTTTTCTTAGATTTTCTCAGTGATACAATTGTTTTGGTGACTTACCTACAACAATGGAGGTAATTGTACCTTGTGAGGATTTAAAATGCGTTCAAGTTTTGATTGGCGAAGATAAGGTAAAATCTTTAAACTGCTCAGAAAAACACAGTTAATTTCTTCATTAAAACCGACGCCTAATCTGTGTATTTCTCAGACTAGTAAATCGCATAAACGAAAATTTAATAGATCAATGTATAAAACTAGTTGGATTGTTGGCTGTTCGCACACTAATAAGTTGTGTTCGTGGTGCTGCCTATTTTTTTCGAATGAACATTCCGTTTGGAATACATCTGGTTATAATGATTTAAATAACATATCTGGCGCCATTAAAAGGCACGCAAATTCCCATAAACACCTGTGTGCAATGGTTTCTTTCGGTAATTTTGGTAAACAACGAATTGAGACATCTATATCAGTTTATGAGAAAATTGCGATGATACATACGAAGGTACCTACATACTCAGTCGAAAACTGAACTTTCTTTTTTTGAAATCGGTTAAAATTTTATTGGGCTTGCCTTATTTTGAAACCCTAGGCACGCCACTGGTGTTGTCTCTATTCATCAGCTACGTCATTTTAAAACATTTTTCTCGAATGTAGGTTTTGAGAAATTTATTAAAAAAAACAGTTTAGTATTCTGACTCTGGGGCTATGATAGCTGAAACTCCAATGGCAGTAGAAAAAGTGGCATTCTATTTGGGGGTCTAAAAAGGTAATTTTAGCAGATTCAGAAAGCACATCACGCTACCCGTCACTGTCAAATTTTCCCAATCAACCTTGAACCTAATGCCTTAGCGATACAGATGCAAATGAAATTTGACAGATTGTTGTATGATTAAAATTATGATCATTATGTGATTCTACTAAAGTGGCTATTTTAGACCCACAGGCGACAATGCGATTGTCGATATCTCAAAATATCAGGGATTGACCACGTGACATTGCGAAAGCGTTTGTCAATCCCATGATTTTTGTCGCGATCGTCTTTGCCACGCTCCGGCTGACAGACTGTCACTTGTCTAGAGTCTCTATACTAAGTAATGTACACTAGTACAGTCTGTGACCAACATTATCTAACCCACTTTACTATTATTCGCTAATAGTCAAGTGGGTTAAATAATGTTGGTCCACTTGACTATTATTCGCTAATAGTCAAATGGGTTAGATAATGTTGATCACATCAAGCAATGTACACTAGTAGTACATTGCTTGGATTCAATGTTACTACTATAATTTTAATGGGGTCTCCAGTTGTAGTCAGTTCTGTGATTCCTTGTTCTGTGGGTGGAGCTGTGTGGAATGCTGTGGTTTGTATGTTGGATAAACTTGGGAGTGAGAACTCGGAGGTTTTTAAGCTGGGTTTTTGAGAAGCTGAGTGTGGGTTCTTTGCTTGTGACAACGAGAGGTTTATTTTTTCTCTTTTGAAAGTCCATAAGCATGGTTTGTTGCGTCAACCAAGGGCACTATAGGTCGACTTGCTACCATAAATAAGCATCAACTATTCATTTTGTCTACATTAAGTGAGCTGGGCGGGAAGTCTTGACATACTTACCGATTGCCTAGCGACCGAATTCGTTAAAGTCACGCGTATACAGTCAATCTCGAACGAATTCCACGGTCAAAATCAATGACATGAGCCATGGATCGCGTTCGAAATTTACTGTGTACGGGCGGGCCTTAGGACTTAACGACCAAATTCGGTCGCTACGCGATTGTTATCTATGTCGAGACTGCAGGCCCTGGTGTCATACGTATAAACTTAATATTTTAGTTAAAATGTCAAGGCAGAACATACGAAAAAAACTTTAAAAGCTTACTTTTTAGTGAGGCAAAGACTTTTCAACGGGACGATAATTTTGACTCAACTGCAGACATGGTGCATTATTTTGAATAAAAATAATCTACATCAGCCGTAGATAGGCCAAAGGATTATTGTTTAAGATTGTAAGTATGAATTTTATTAATTGCCAATGAAGCGACTCTCTAAAATTAATATCCAAAATTTCTCAAACAATTTGAGCTATAACTTTTGAACATTCAGCAAGCCAAAATCGAAAACAAGAAAGAAACGTTCTAAACGAAGCACAAAACAAAAGTTATTAGGGCGAGTGTCCACCGCGGTCCGATGACATATGCAATTTGTCTGCACAATCGATAGTGACAGTCGTAACGTATCCGAAACGTAGACCTATGTATTGCGCTGATGAATTCAATCTACCTATGGGTTAGGTAGGACTCGCGTGTGTGTGGTCTAGCCTTTTTTCTGTTTTTAGGGTTCCAAACAAAAAACGGAACCCTTATAGGATCACTCGGGTGTCTGTCTGTCTGTCCGTCCGTCTGTCTGTGTGGGGGTCACTTTTGGGGGTCAAACTAGAAAATTTAAAAAATAGTTTTTTGAACAATATCGTGTGGCTGTGACATATCAAATGAAAGGGCTTACTGTGAGGATTTTAATTATATTTTTTCTAATTTTAAAATATATGGGTTTGAAGTTATTCTAGAAACTAGTGGACGTCACGCGGTTTCACCCGCGTAGTTCTCGTTCCCGTGGGAGTACGGGGATAATATATAGCCTATGTTACTCCCTGATAACGTAGCTATCCAATGCTAAAAGAATTTTTCAAATCGGTCCAGTAGTTTCGGAGCCTATTCAATCAAACAAACAAATCTTTCCTCTTTATAATATTAGTATAGACTAGCTGACCCGCGCGGCTTCGCTCCCGTCATCTGGCTACTCTACCTACCTACCATAGCTACCCTACCTTACCTACCTGCCTACCTACATGCTCATTCTTTTTTTTGTATTTTAATTCTTATTATGCTATTCCGGACGAAGAAATTAGTCTTCGTCCGGAATAAAACACAAAAACTATGAAAATCGGTCGAGCCGTTCTCGAGTTAGTTAGAAAAGTGTTCGAACAAACCCGACTTTGAGAATTTTGCTATATTGTGAAAGATTCGACCTTTTTCTAGAAGTTATTTTTATATTAGCGAGACAGAAATAAAACGAATAAATTGAAGGAAGACGGACAGCGGTGGCTTATTAATAAATAGGGTTCCGTTAGCAACCTTGGTACGGAACCCTAAAAATCGACTTGGTTCACACGAATCAAAATCGTACGCGAAGGCTTAAATAATAGGGTCCCATTAGCAACTTTGGCACGGAATCCTATAATTTGCCTTGGCTCGCAAATCGAACTGTCTGATACTTAGCACGAATTAAAAACTTAGTTGCGGGCAACCTGGGAGTCTTTAAGACAAAAGTGAACAGGTTGCTTCTAGGCAAACGTGCTCCATCTTCGACCGCATCATCGCTTACCATCAGGTGAGATAGTGGTCAAACGTATGCCTATCTATAATAAAAAAAAATCTACTCCGTATCACCTAACCACTGAGAACTAATGATAATATGATTTGACAGTTACTGTGAAATCGTGTTGTCATTCATTCTTAGTTCGGGTTCGGGATTAATCGTAAGTCTGTAGGTGATACGGAGTAGAATACGTCCGCAACTAAGCCCGAAACTACGGACTTCGGACTTAGAGAGTAGCCCCCCCAAAATCGATCGCTCCCGTCACCGTGACCACCTTTGGTACGGTACCTTAAATTATTATTAGCCTTGTTTCGCAAATCGAACCGTTTGTTGCTTCGCTCTAAACGGAATCAATCGCGGAGGCTTAGCAGTAGGGTCCCGTCAGCACCTTTGGTACGGTACCCTACAGGCCTGGGGGGCTACTCTCTAACGAAATCCGTAGTTTCGGGCTTAGTTGCGGGCGGGCGTATTCTACTCCGTATCACCTACAGACTTACGATTAGTCCCGAACCCGAACTGAGAATGAATGACAACACGATTTCACAGTAACTGTCAAATTGTGTTATCATTAGTTCTCAGTGGTTAGGTGATACGGAGTAGAAAATGCCCGCCCGCAACTAAGCCCGAAACTACGGATTTCGTTAAAGAGTAGCCCCCAGATCCGCAAGTCGAACCGTCCAGTACTTCGCAAAACTAAAACAGTATAAGACTCTCCGATTAAAGCACTTTAAACGAAACCAGCACGACTCAGAGATTTCAGCAATTTTGGTCCCTAACAGTTAAAGACCTTACAGAGACCAAACCGAAATTCCTACTAACTACGACCGTGTTTGATAATCGTGTGAGGTCATTCTCCAGCGGAAAATCTTAACACCGCAATTCAGAAAAACGCGTCATCGGTGCAACGCCATCTATCGACCAAGTAAACTGACAAAATATTTGTCAGTAGAAGACGTTAAATAAGAAGCCCGTATGTAACGGTAAATAACGATAAGGTATTAAAATATTACTTTTATTTTGCTACGTCTACGTATTAAAAGTTTCACAAATAACTCAATCAATGTGTTTTGGTGTAACATTCATGCATTTTTTGGCTCCTCAATAGATGGCGCTCTGACTGATCAGAATACAGTAGGAAGTTTCTTACTAAACTAAAAATTCAATTTATTTTGATTTTGTGGATCGATTGTAACGATAAATAACGAAAAGGTATAAAAATGATCACTTTTATTTTGCCACGTATTAAAAGTTTCACAAATAACTCAACAGTTTTGAATGCTTTCGTGCATTTTATTTTTCTCAATAGATGGCGCTCTGACTCATCAGAAAACCTTAGGAAGTTTCTTCCTAAACTTAAAAATTCAATATCTTTTGATTTTGTGGGTTGATTTTGATGAAATAAACGCTAAATGTTACTCGGGTTATCGCTTAATATTTTTAAGTACTTAGATTTGCAATCCAATCTGTGGTTTATGCGTGATGCTCCCACAAACGTACACACAAACAGACAAAAACAAAAATTGCATTTTTGTGTTCTATACCTTTTTCCTGAGTTTTCTGTGTAATTTTCATGCAAAAATATTCAATGTCGAGACACGGTTAGTCTACGATTTTATTATATGTATAGAAGACTACGTCTACGTATTAAAAGTTTCACAAATAACTCAATCAATGTGTTTTGGTGTAACATTCATGCTTTCATGCATTTTTTGGTTCCTCAATAGACGGCGCTCTGACGAATCAGAAAATATAAGGAAGTTTCTTACTAAACTAAAAATTCAATATATTTTGATTTTGTGGATCGATTGTATCGATCAATAACGAAAAGGTATAAAATGATCACTCTTATTGTGCCACGTATTAAAAGTTTCACAAATAACTCAACAATTTTGAATGCTTTCGTGCATTTTATTTTTCTCAATAGATGGCGCTCGGACTCATCAGAATACATTAGGAAGTTTCTTCCTAAACTTAAAAATTCAATATCTTTTGATTTTTTCGGTCGATTTTGATGAAATAAACGCTACATGTTACTCGGGTTATCGCTTAATATTTTTAAGTACTTAGATTTGCAATCCAATCTGTGGTTTATGCGTGATGCTCCCACAAACACACAGACAAACAGACAAAAAAAATTGCATTTTTGTGTTTTATACCTTTTTCCTGAGTTTTCTGTGTAATTTTCATGCAAAAATATTCAATGTTCAGACACGGTTAGTCTACGATTTTATTATATGTATAGAAGACTACGTCTACGTATTAAAAGTTTCACAAATAACCCAATCAATGTGTTTTGGTGTAACATTCATGCTTTCATGCATTTTTTGGTTCCTCAATAGATGGCGCTCTGACTAATCAGAATACATTACGAAGTTTCTTACTAAACTAAAAATTCAATATATTTTGATTTTGTGGATCGATTGTATCGATCAATGACGAAAAGTTATAAAATGATCACTCTTATTTTGCCACGTATTAAAAGTTTCACAAATAACTCAACAATTTTGAATGCTGTCGTGCATTTTATTTTCTCAATAGATGGCGCTCTGACTCATCAGAAAAGATTAGGAAGTTTCTTCCTAAATTTAAAAATTCAATATCTTTTGATTTTGTGGGTCGATTTTGATGAAATAAACGCTAAATGTTACTCGGGTTATCGCTTAATATTTTTAAGTACTTAGATTTGCAATCCAATCTGTGGTTTTTGCGTGATGCTCCCACAAACGCACAGACAAACAGACAAAAATTTCGAAATTTCATTTTTGTGTTTTATACCTTTTTCCTGAGTTTTCTGTGTAATTTTCATGCAAAAATATTCAATGTTCAGACACGGTTAGTCTACGATTTTATTATATGTATAGATTATTAGCCTTGTTTCGCAAATCGAACCGTTCGTTGCTTTGCTCTAAACGGAATCAATCGCGGAGGCCTAGCAGTAGGGTCCCGTCAACACAGCACCTTTGGCACGGAACCCTACAGGCCTGATCCGCAAATCGAACCGTCCAGAACTTCGCAAAACTAAATCAGTTTAAGACTTTACGATAAATGCACTTTAAACGAAACCAGCACCAGAGATTTAACCAATTATGGTCCCTAACAGTTTAAGACCTTTCAGAGACCAAACCGAAATTCCTTCGAAACACGACTGTGTTTAGAAATTGTGTGAGGTCATTCTCCAGCGGAAAATCTTAACACCGCAATTCAGTAAAACGCGTCATCAGTGCAACGCCATCTATCGACCATGTAAACTGACAAAATATTTGGCAGCGGAAGACGTTAAATAAGAAGCCCGTATGTAACGGTAAATAACGATAAGGTATTAAAATGTTTACTTTTATTTTGCTACGTCTACGTATTAAAAGTTTCACAAATAACTCAATCAATGTGTTTTGGTGTAACATTAATGCTTTCATGCATTTTTTGGTTCCTCAATAGATGGCGCTCCGACTAATCAGAATATATAAGGAAGTTTCTTACTAAACTAAAAATTCAATATATTTTGATTTTGTGGATCGATTGTATCGATCAATAATAAGGTATAAAATGATCACTCTTTTTTTGCCACGTATTAAAAGTTTCACAAATAACTCAACAATTTTGAATGCGTGCATTTTATTTTTCTCAATAGATGGCGCTCTGACTCATCAGAATACATTAGGAAGTTTCTTCCTAAACTTAAAAATTCAATATCTTTTGATTTTGTGGGTCCATTTTGATTAAATAAACGCTTAATGTTACTCGGGTTATCACTTAATATTTTTACGTACTTAGATTTGCAATCTAATATGTGGTTTTAGTGTGATGCTCCCACAAACGCACAGACAAACAGACAAAAACAAAAATTGCATTTTTGTGTTTTATACCTTTTTCCTGAGTTTTCTGTGTAATTTTCATGCAAAAATATTCAATGTACAGACACGGTTAGTCTACAATTTTATTATATGTATAGAAGACTACGTCTACGTATTAAAAGTTTCACAAATAACTCAATCAATGTGTTTTGGTGTGACATTCATGCTTTCATGCATTTTTTGGTTCCTCAATAGATGGCGCTCTGACTAATCAGAATATATAAGGAAGTTTCTTACTAAACTAAAAATTCAATACATTTTGATTTTGTGGATCGATTGTATCAATCAATAACGAAAAGGTATAAAATGATCACTCTTATTTTGCAACGTATTAAAAGTTTCACACATAACTCAACAATTTTGAATGCTTTCGTGCATTTTATTTTTCTCAATAGATGGCGCTCTGACTCATCAGAATACATTAGGAAGTTTCTTCCTAAACTTAAAAATTCAATATCTTTTGATTTTGTGGGTCGATTTTGATGAAATAAACGCTAAATGTTACTCGGGTTATCACTTAATATTTTTAAGTACTTAGATTTGCAATCTAATCTGTGGTTTAAGCGTGATGCTCCCACAAACGCACAGACAAACAGACAAACAGACAAACAGACAAAAATTTCAAAAATTGCATTTTTGTGTTTTATACCTTTTTCCTGAGTTTTCTGTGTAATTTTCATGCAAAAATATTCAATGTACAGACACGGTTGCTCTACGATTTTATTATATGTATAGATTAGTATAGATTAAAAAGTTGAAAAAGTTGGATATAATAGATCTTTGCTTATAGATTACAGAAAAACCTATAAGAAGTCTAAAGTGTTAAAATAACATGTTAAAAAAATAAAATTCGTTCGGAACCCTTTGCACGCGAGTCCGACTCACACTTTTTTTTGTATGCAAATTATTAGGTATATAATTAAGTGAACGTTTACGTTAACACGATTGAGTACCTAATGGAGTGAGTTACGTTTGTTTGTAATCCTGTGCGAGTTATATAACTTAATATAGCAAACATAATATCCTGTTTGCTAGACAAACTGCTTAACCACCAAGTTATGAATTCAGAGAACGCGTTATATTAACTAACCAGATCTTTCCTGGAATCCTGTAATATCCAAGTGATTTGATTTGTATGTTGGGTGTAAACAGATTTGGTTTGAATATGATTAAGTTAATATGTTATTATGATATCACGTACACGCACATTGCTCGCAGAACAGATGGTCGATGGGGCCGATAAGTTCTGGAGTGGCGGCCGCGTACCGGAAGACATAGCGTTGGAAGGCCTCCCACAAGGTGGACCGATGACCCGGTGAAGGTCGCGGGTAGCCGATGGATACGAGACGCACAGGACCAGTCGTTGTGGCGCCGCTTGGGGGAGGCCTATGTCCAGCAGTGGACGTCTTTCGGCTGATATGATGATGATGATGATATCACGTTGTATGAATACTAAAATTATTGCAAGATATGGCCTGGTTTTATATGTGCTCAAATACTCACACTATTCGTAAAGTTGTGTTTTAGCCATGTCATGAAAAACCTGAAATGTCCTACAGAAAAATGGTTTTAACTGGCATTTGGTTCTATTTCGAAGCCGGGAGACGTTTTTCAACAGAAACTTCTTAGTGCAAGTCCAGAGACTCAATTTACTCAGATAATGGCGCCGTCTATAAAATAGCCTCACAACTTAAAAAAATCGCTCAAGTGCGAGTCGAATCAAACCACAAACTGAAAAAACAAGTTTTTTTGTAAGCCCAGGTATATCCCAGTAATTTTTAAATTAATTAAATACTGTAAAACTTGGTTAAGTGGGACCTGGATAAGTGAGAAACCTCCATAGCTGGAACTCATGCGTAGGTACCGATACTTTAGCACTGAATTACCTCTGTTAGTGGAACAAAACAAACCTCTATATCTGAGATTAGTTCTTTCGATTTTATCGTCATATTTACCTCTATAATTGAGACAGCGATATTTTACCTCTTTTACTGAGACTATATTTTGTGTAACGTTTTGTTTACTAATTCTCATTCTACCCGCAAATTCCATACTTGGCTAATTGTGTAAAGTGACCTCCAGTTTGAGTTTGGTTTTGCTATCGTCCGAATGTTTATTTGAAAATGTTCAGAAAATTCGTTATTTTATTTAATAATTGCACCTCTATAACTGAAATAACCTCTATTTTCACCTCTATTAATGGAACTCTCTGTAAATCAGACAGATATTTATTTATACCTGGATATTTGAGACACTAGGTAAGTGGAATACCTCTTTAAGTGAGGCAAATTTGCAGGTCCCTTAAGGTCCCACTTATCTAGGTTTCACTGTATATATTTTTACTTTTACTATTATTTACAAAAGAACCCTGTGAAAATTTATTTTCAATTGTCCACTTAATGCGTTTCATGAGATACAGCCCACTGACAGATAGACCGACGGACAGCGTAGGGTCAGTGATAGGGTTCCGTCGGTTACCATTTGGGCACGAAACCCTAGAAAGGTGGCTGGGACTGACTTAATGCCTATCAAGTGAGATAGCGGTCAAACGTATGTGTATCTACAGTAAAAAAATGCAGAGAGCGTAGTAGCACAGCTTGCGACAGGACTGATGGGCGGTCATGAAATAAATATTTTTTAGGGTTCCGAAAAAAAAACTGAACCCTTATAGGATCACTCGGTTGTCTGTCTGTCTGTCCGTCTGTCACAGCCAGTTTTTTCCGGATCCACTAAACCGCTTCTGTTGAAATTTGGTACACATATGGACTTCTATGACCCAAACACGGACGCGTTAGGTAAATCATTAAATTTTTAGTATTGGGTTCACTTTTGGGGGTCAAACTAGAAAATTAAAAAAAAAGTTTTTTGAACAGTATCGTGTGACATATCAAATGAAAGGGCTTTCTGTAAGGGTTATAATTGTATTTTTTCAATAATTTTAAAATAAATGGTTTTGAAGTTATTCAAAAAATTAGACGAAAAATGACCATCCCCCCCCCCTTATCTCCGAAAATACTAAGGCTAAAATTTTGAAAAAAAAATGGATATAATAGATCTTTACCAAAAGATTACAGTAAAACTTATTAGATGTCTGTAGTGTTAAAATAACATGTTAAAAAAGTTAAATTCGGTCGGAACCCTTTGCACGCGAGTCCGACTCGCACTTGGCCATTTTTTTCTACTTTTTTGCGTACAGACTGAGTATGTTAATGATCATAGACTTTGCCCTTGTTCCTAGACACTCAAACAAAACTGACAATATCTGAGGCCAATTCTACTAATTTTCAAGCAACGTTCGCATTCGCAGCTTAGTCGCAATCTGTCAAAAAAGCTTTAATTTTCATACATTTTTGACAGATTGCGACTGACAAGCGAATGTGAAGGTTGATTAAAAATGAGTAGAATAGGGTATTTTACTAAAAAAATCTAATTAGTCCGTCAGATAGATGTCCTAAAAATATTTAACACGTATTTATTCTTTTTACACGTAAACAAAAAATTAAGACGATACAGTGCGTTGTAGACACGCGCGACCTCATGTCACTGGTAAAATTGTACCATCATAGTGACGTCACACGTGTCTAAACGCACATTATCGTCTTCCGAGGGTGCAGCTGTTGGAATTGCGCCTCAACTTTAACTTCAAGGAGTTCGTTGTGCGCGTACCAACATGTTTTCTGCACCTCGTCATGGAGGATGACTTTTGGCTGCAGGACGTGGTGTCCGTCGCTTCCGTGGACAGGTGCCACCAGAACACACAATGACGTAGTGCTAAGTGAAGTGAAGTGTTTTACTAACATCATAGGATTTAAGTTTCTATCTACTAACACAACCTGTATTATCCTTACTAATATTATAAATGCGAAAGTAACTCTGTCTGTCTGTCTGTCTCGCTTTCACGCCAAAACTACTGAACCGATATCAATGAAAATTGGTACAGAGATAGTCTAGAGCCTGAGAAAGGATATAGGCTACTTTTTATCCCGGAAGTATGTTCCCTAGGGACCACGCGGGCGAAGCCGCTGGCAGAAGCTAGTAATTATATATATGTTATTTTGTAAGGTATATATTATCTTTTTTTGTTTACGTGAAAAAAGAAAAAATACGTGTTCAATATTTTTAGGACATCTATCTGACGGACTAATTAGATCTTTTCAGTAAAATATCCCATTGGCCCTCTGGTTGGACAACGACAACAATGACAACACTGGCTACTGCACATCCCTTCGGATAATACAGGCTTGATCTTATTACAATGTTATAAAAACAATATCATGAATTTGAGTGCCCATAATCTCCTTGCTTATACACTTGTTCCGTGATAACGACTTTTCCCATATACATTATTTGAGATTAACTCTCCGTAACTGTCTTTAGGATTGACTGCTTTCAAATTCTTTTGTGTGCGGAGATAACAAAGTTGCTTTTTGTTATGTTGCGTTGTGGCTATGAATTCGGTGAGAAAACGACTCGATTTGGCTCAATTGAATAGAGTTATGTTGGGTTCGACGATGCGCCACTGGTACATGGACATCCCACCCATATGCACGAAACGATTTGGAAGTACTTTTATTATGCGTACAGCTAAGGCGTAGAATTCTCTGCCAGAGTGTGAATTATACATTTGTAGAACTTTCAGACATGGGTACATTGTCCTTACAACGTGTAACAGATTCAGAGTGGTCATTGTACTCATCATTGTGAACAACATTTACTATGGGACCAACACAGGAATCGCGAAAAAGAAAATTCTGCTGTTCAGTACATTTTGTCGTATACGTGTTTATTCTGTTACACGTTGTGTTATTTCGACCTTGACTAAGTCCAGAAGTGCAGCCTTGAAGTGACCTGTCAACCTATAGCTTCATGTGGAATGGCAGTCCCAAGCGTCGCCACTACGACCTCTCCTGCGCGTCTCGCATCCATCCGCTACACCGCCACCGCTACCGCATCCGCTACTTATATGGTGTACATAATAGAGAATATTCTATTCTATTCTGTTCTGTTCTGTTCTGTTCTGCTCTGTTCTGTTCTTTCCTGTTCTATTCTGTTCTGTCCTGTCCTGTTCTGTTCTGTTCTGTTCTGTTCTGTTCTATTCTGTTCTGTTCTGTTCCATTCCATTCTATTCCATTCCATTCCATTCCATTCTATTCTATTCTTCGCCAGGTCATCGATACACTTTGTGGTAGGCCTTCCAATGTTGCGTCTTCCGGCACGCGGTACGATTGACTTCGTTGCGAATTCTATCTACCAGAGAAACTCCGGGCATAGCTCTCTCCATTGTACGCTGAGCAACCTTAAATTTGTGGACCAGGCCTATGGTAAGTGTCCACGTTTCGGCTCCGTAAGTCACTGACGGACGGACTGGTTGTAGACCCTGGTCTTAAAGGATTTTGGGATCGACGATTCAAAGATATCACGCATTCGCCATCTAGCCATACACAAAAACAGATCGGAAAGCTGCATCCTTCGTGGCCCCACTAAACAGTTTACCTCTGTAACCGCACTTTCTTTAATTCCACTAAGACTTCAGCGACTGGGACTAATAGCGAGTAATAATCATTACGCGCTAAACACTCGCTGTACCGGGATTCGTTTTCGTTGGAAACTATAGAGAGTTGCGTAAGTGAGGTTTGTTATTAAGTTACCTAAGTAATCCTAGGTTGTACCCTGTTTTTAGGGTTCCGTACCTAAGGGTAACCAACGGAACGCTATTACTAAGCCTTCGCTGTCTGTCCGTCCGTCTGTCTGTCAGCGGGCTGTATCAACCGTTATAGGTCACGGGTTCACAGACTGTGTATTTCTATTGCTGCTATAACAACAAATTATGAAAATTAAGGTACGGAACCCTTCGTATGCGAGTGCGGGTTGTACCAAATGGAAATTGTGGAAAGACTGTAGAAATATTTTATGGTTATGCGGATAAATTAAATTCAAAATAACGTACTCAGACTGATACAATCTTCTAAAACTAATAAATAAATGAAATATCTTTTCACAAACAAACTTAAAATGTTGAACTGGATTTCAAGCAACCATACACCAAACCAACCAACAACCCAATACCATTACCAATACCAAAAACTAATACCAATACCATATTACTATTACCAATACCCAAACCATACCCAGTACCATTTTTAACCGACTTTAAAAAGAGGAGGTTCTTAATTCGTCGGAACCTTTTTATTTTTGTTAAGAAATATCTGCGAGATAAAAATAATTTGGAGCTCGCCTTGGCAACTAACACAACTTATTTACACTTTTTCGAACAAAATATAGTGCAAGCCTTTCAAAGTTATCTGGCAAGTAAATAAATAAACACAGTCCAAAGGCTATCTCTTAGAACATTATTCTTTGTCTCCGGACAAGAAAATATATAACGTTGGAACAAAAATTATGGGAAAAGACACGCTAAGTTCAGTTGTAATTTCGCTAAGTATATCAGTAGGTATAAGTAATACAATAACAATAAATACTCAAAAGATACAGTTTTGTAAATTTTATTATATACTAGTGGACGTCACGCGGTTCCACCCGCGTAGTTCCCGTTCCCGTGGGAATACGGGGATAATATATAGCCTATGTTACTCCCTGATAATGTAGCTATCCAATGCTAAAAGAATTTTTCAAATCGGTCCAGTAGTTTCGGAGCCTGTTCAATTCAAACAAACATACAAACAAACAAACAAATCTTTCCTCTTTATAATATTAGTGTAGATATAAAAAGAAGCCGTTTAGTAAAAAAAAAAAAATGCGATAAATAATTTGATTTATTTATGCGCACAGCGAAAGTGTGGAACTCTCTGCCAGCATCTGTGTTCTCTTCCACATATAACCCGTCTGCCTTCAAAGGAAGAGTGAACAGGCATCTTCTGGGCACGTTCGCTCCATCATAGACCTTATCCATGGCTTTTCATCAGGCGTGATTGTGGTCAAGAGCAAGGCCATTCTTTAAAGAAAGAAAAGAAGAAGAAAGAAAGAAAAAGCGTTTATTTGCGCCAAGCATGACGCACACCAAAAAAATAAAAATTAAATAATTCAAAATAAATAACAAAAAAATAATAATAATAATAAAAAAACTGGCCAAGTGCGAGTCGGACTCGCGTGCAAAGGGTACCGAACGTATTTAATTTTTTTAACATATTATTTTAAAACTACAGACTTCTAATAGGTTTTCCTATATAACGTGTTTCCTATTTAGAAAAAGATCTATTATCTCCATTTTTTTTTTCAAAATTTTAGGCTCAGTAGTTTCGGAGATAAGGGGGGAATGGTCATTTTTCGTCTAATTTATTGAATAACTTCAAAACAGTTTATTTTAAAATTATGAAAAAAATAATAATAATTATAACCCTCATAGTAAGCCATAGTTTGACCCCCAAAAGTGAAACCCGTACTAAAATTTAATTATTTACGTAACGCGTCCGTGTTTAGGTCATATAAGTCCATATGTGTACCAAATTTCAACAGAATCGGTCCAGTAAATCCGGAGAAAACTGGCTGTGACAGATGGACAGAGAGACAGACACCCGAGTGGTCCTAAGGGTTCTGTTTTTTTTTCGGAACCCTAAAAATAAAAAAATAAAATAAAACGCACAAAAATAACAAACTTTGATAGATCCATAATTTATTGGCTCGAGGGACCAACGCTTACGTTGCTTTTTTTTTATTTGAGATAGGCTTGCTCTTGACTCTATTCTAGGTCTGAGATGACAGGGACAAAGTCTACGATGGTTCGAGCTTACCCAGAAGGAGCCTGTTTACTCTGACTTTAGAAGCGTTCGGAAACACAGACGCAGGCAGAGAGATCCACTCCTTTGCTGTGCGCATTATAAAGACGTTAAGTAACGCTTAGTGCGTATTGAATTGAACCTTTAGGCGATTCACACACTGCCCCGCTACACGCTACGGGGTGCGTGGTGACAAAGTAAAAAACTGCGCGTGAATGCGTTTTCGGTGTGTTGCATACAAAGAGAGATACTTTCAAGCAACGTAAGATCACGCACTCCCGCGCTACGCTGCGTGATGCGGTGCAGTGGCACACTGCCTTCGTTACTAAAAAAGAAGAAAGAAAACAATTTTATTCCGCCAGATAAGATGCACAAAACAAACAAACCTTGATTTTAACATAACTTATTGGTTCGAAGGCCCATCGTTTCCGATATGAATTCTGCAGTAAATGAAATACCTATTAACTTGCACCATCATTCAACACACTCTCCTGAACAACCATTTCTGTTTTTCTCTTTGTAACTTTTATCTTTGTGCAAAAATTGTCATCCCGTGTGGTATCTATCAATATTAGGATATTTTTCATATGGTTTTGGCGAAAGTTTCAATAAACCAATCATGTAGGTACATGAAAGAGCTCGTGGCTAAATTATAACAGCCGCATGGGTCGAATTTCAATGTTAAGCAACGCTTGCCGAGGTTGTTCTGTAGATGGGTGACCATTTTAACATACCGAGACTCCTCCGTGCCTCGGAAAGTACGTTAAGCCGTTGGTCCTGGCTGTAATTTGAAGATTTTGGCAGTGAAGAAGCTTTAGCAGTCGTTACGGATAGTCAGAAGTCAAAAAATCTGACACCAGTCTTGCCAAGAAGTACCGTGTTACCCAGTTGATGGGTTGTGGAGCGCACAGCTGAATCCGGTTTGACTGGAAGTTGACCCAATATAATTGTACTAGCTTTTGCCCGCGACTTCGTACGCGAATATCCCGTTCCCGTAGGAATTTTGGGAAATCCTCTCTTAGTGCTCCCTTACACTCCCCAAGGAACCTTCATGCCAAATTTCAACTTTCTACGACCAGTAGATTCAGCTGTGCGTTGTCTGTCAGTCACTCAATCAGTCCGTAAAGGAAGAATTTCAAATATATTGATTGTGTTGGAAAACAAATCATATACCTACATCAAACCAAATTGCAGCAAACATGTAAAAACACATAAGGAAAATTTTACTTCCGCGTTTCCCATTAATTTTTTTATCAAAACAGAAACAACATTTAAAATTCTCCTCATGTACTTGAACGCGAAATGTAAATTAATAATTAATTTCAAACGCACGATTACTGTTGCTGTCACGTTTATATATCCGTGTTGTATGTTTTGAATGTGCCTTCATTGTTATTGCATGCCTCTTAATTTCTCGAGGGACACATTTGCTTGATAATTTCCGACTATTTGTACAAGCTTGCAATTATTCTTGAGAAAATATCAGATTTTACTGATGCTGATACCGTTTTTGATGTATTCCATGTATTGTAGAAAATGCAATCATTACTAAACTACCGAGATTGAATCCTGACGCACACTTCATTGTCATCAACATTACAGCTGAAAGACACCCACTGTTAGACATAGGCCTCCTCAATCGTCGCATGTATGGCTACATCGACCGGTCCTGTACTTTTCACAACCAGCTAATTCTCACAGCATTCACAATGTCATCAGTCCACCTTAAGGGCGGCCGAGACGCACAGTATCGGTCGATGTGGCCTCACTTTGGGAAGATGCTATGTCTAGCTGTGGACGTCTTTCGGTTGAAATGATGATGATGATAATGAGTGAGTTTATTCGGTTATCTCCCAAGAGCTTAGGTTGAATCTACAGAACGCGAATCACGGATCCTCAAATACGTTTTGAATTAGTTTACGTTCGTTTATCAAAACCAAAAACTACGTCTCAAACTAACAGTTTAATTAATTACAACCGAATAATACTTATTTCCAATGTATTTGTGGTTCTTTTTTTGTTCATTTATGACAAAATGAAAGAAACTGCGATTGACTCCTTGAATTTGTGTAAGCCACTATTACTTTGGGAGGTAAGCGGTACAGAGAGTAAAGTCACGCAAACCTCCGTTGTAAAGGGAGGATCCTCCGACCAGACAGTTGTTGTGCCTGGCGGGCTACTGCCCTATAGTTGATATTCGGGCTGATGTATATGTTCAAATCGCACGGTAAACTCTGCTTGCGCGATGCAGGATTTCAACTTAGTAGTTCGCTGCTAGATGGATAGATGGCGTCGCGGTTCTTTTTGTGGCGATGTAGATTTGCTCCGTTGGGGTTTTCTTGTGGAGGCATTGATGCCGCTACATTACCACGCCGGATGGGAGTTAGTAGCTGCGCACCTGCACTTTTTGTAGAACGTCACAAATATGGAAATGAAAGGTAACTTGAGGTAAATTGTAGTAAATATAAACAAAAAACTCTATCACAACAGCTAAGCCGCAACCTCCTCAGTACTCCTTAAAATTCATACCCATTTCATTTTAGAACACTACATAAAAATAAAACTTGGTCCCAAGCTCCGCCTAATTTTCTTATTCAAAACCGACTTCAACATCCGAAGGAGGGTATAACGAATGTCGCACAAAAAGGGCCATAAAGGGCCAGATTAATGGGCCAAATGGCCAGTCATTAAGTACAGTTAACAGGATCCACAGTGTCAAGGGTTCGACTGTATTTGTTACGGAATAAATTTTCTTGGTCGATGAGCTGGTACGGACATACGGATAGGAGAGATTTTAAGAGCGAAAACGGTTGGGGAATTAAGTGTCGGTATTTACTTCTAGATTAACGTGAGGCTACTAAATCGAATTCCAAACGACGAGATCCACGTATGAAGGTCGGAACGGACAGTACGGAAAACGGGTTATGGAACTCATAATTATGGGTACGACACATGGAAAGGCGACATGTTGACAGGTGGTGCAAAGCAGTAACTGAGTGGCATCCAAGGGCTGGTAAAAGGATTGTTGGCCGTGCGCCAGCGAGTTGGACAGACGATATTGCTGTCTTCGCGGGTAGAACTTGGATGAGGGTGGCACACGCGCAGGAGCATTGGAATTGGCACAGGATGAGAGAAGCCTACGCCCCGCAGTAGGTGAAGCCCGGCTGTAAAAAATGATGATGTACTTTTCAAATGTACTAGAGTTTTATTCTAGAAAAGGTCATATATCTATCATATTCTTTCTAGCCAACTGTAACGCTATCATTCACTGACTTTTCTTGCATATCATTTCTCACATAATTCCCTAGATTTTCTTTGGCCATGTCTCCGTCCCTGATACTTGTCACTATTTTAGCCTCATGCGATTCATCTATTCTCAATGTACATGGCTGATACTCGAAGAGAAGATGTTTAGCTAGCCTTTCATCATCATCATCATATCAGCCGAAAGACGTCCACTGCTGGACATAGGCCTCCCCCAAGCGTCGCCACAACCGACCGGTTCTGCGCGTCTCGCATCCATCGGCTACCCGCGACCTTCACCAGGTCATCAGTCGGAGTCAAGGGTTAAAAATATTTATAACTAGCTGACCCGCGCGGCTTCGCTCCCGTCAACTGGCTACTCTACCTACCGACCCTAACCTACCTACCCTACCTACCTACTTACCTACCATACCAACCTACCATAGCTACCCTACCTCACCAACCTTACCTACCTACCCTACCTACCTGCCTACCTACCCTACCTACCTGCCTACCTTCCCTACCTACCTGTCTACCTACCCTACCTACCTGCCTACCTACCCTACCTACATACTCATTTTTTTTTTGTATTTTAATTCTTATTATGCTATTCCGGACGAAGGAATTAGTCTTCGTCCCGAATAAAACTATGACAATCGGTCGAGCCGTTCTCGAGTTAGTTAGAATAGTGTTCGAACAAACCCGACTTTGAGAATTTTGCTATATTGTGAAAGATTCGACCTTTTTCTAGAAGACATTTTTATATCAGCGAGACAGAAATAAATTGTTGTTTTTAGTTTTTTCGCTTTTTGACACCGACTTCCGAAATTAAAGTTATTTTATACTTTGTAGTGTTTTGTTTTGGAAGTCGGTCACATTTTTTGTAAAAAAGTTTTTTATTTTTCAGTTTTTAGTGGTACCCGCGTACCCATTCACAGCGTACCGGCGTGATGTTATGTTATGAAAATAAAACTTACTAAGTGCTTTCGGTGTAAAGGTCTCGTCAATACCAATGAAATAAGTCCAAACACTTGGTAGTTCCTACATACCGATGTGGAGTGCCCTTGACTCTCTGTCGTCTCCATCATCAAGTCTGATCCAAACTTTCATTCTTTTGTAGTATCACCAAATATACACACGAATATCAAGTTTTTACCAAATACGTGCCTTCAATTTTCGAGAGTTGCCCTCGATTTCTCAGGGTTTCCATCATCAGATCCCGACGTGGTGGCAATGGGACCACACGGGAAGCACCAGCTTTCAAATAAAAAAACAATCATGAAAATCGGTTCATCCAGTCGGTTAATATGAGGTAACAAACATTAAAAAAAAATACAGTCGAATTGATAACCTCTTCCTTTTTTTGAAGTCGGTTAATAAACTGAAGGAAGACGGACAGCGGTGGCTTATTAATAAATAGGGTTCCGTTAGCAACCTTGGTACGGAACCCTAAAAATCGACTTGGTTCGCACGAATCAAGATCGTACGCGAAGGCTTAAATAATAGGGTCCCATTAGCATTTTTGGCAAGGGACCCTATAATTTGCCTTGGCTCGCAAATCGAACCGTCTGATACTTAGCACGAATTAAAACCTTAGTTGCGGGCAACCTGGGAGTCTTTAAGACAAAACTGAATAGGTTGCTTCTAGGCAAACGTGCTCCATCTTCAACCTCATCATCGCTTACCATCAGGTGAGATAGTGGTCAAACGTATGCCTATCTATTGTAAAAAAAAATCTACTCCGTATCACCTAACCACAGAGAACTAATGATAACTCGATTTGACAGTTACTGTGAAATCGTGTTGTCATTCATTCTTAGTTCGGATTCGAGATTAATCGTAAGTCTGTAGGTGATGCGGAGTAGAATACGTCCGCAACTAAGCCCGAAACTACGGACTTCGGACTTAGAGAGTAGCCCCACCAAAATCGATTGCTCCCGTCACCGTGACCACCTTTGGTACGGTACCTTATTATTATTAGCCTTGTTTCGCAAATCGAACCGTTCGTTGCGTCGCTCTAAACGGAATCAATCGCGGAGGCCTTAGAAGTAGGGTCCAGTCAGCACCTTTGGTACGGAACCCTACAGGCCTGATCTGCAAGTCGAACCGTCCAGTACTTCGCAAAACTAAATCAGTTTAAGACTCTACGATGAATGCACTTTAAACGAAACCAGCACCAGAGATTTAACCAATTATGGTCCCTAACAGTTTAAGACCTTTCAGAGACCAAACCGAAATTCCTTCGAAACACGACTGTGTTTCGAAATTGTGTGAGGTCATTCTCCAGCGAAAAATCTTAACACTCCAATTCAGAAAAACGCGTCATCAGTGCAACGCAGATGGCGTCGGCCATGTAAACTGACAAAATATTTGGCAGCGGAAGGCGTTAAATAAGAAGCCCGTATGTAACGGTAAATAACGATAAGGTATTAAAATGTTTACTTTTATTTTGCTACGTCTACGTATTAAAAGTTTCACAAATAACTCAATCAATGTGTTTTGGTGTAACATTCAAGCTTTCATGCATTTTTTGGTTCCTCAATAGATGGCGCTCTGACTAATCAGAATATATATGGAAGTTTCTTACTAAACTAAAAATTCATTACATTTTGATTTTGTGGATCGATTGTATCGATCAATAACGAAAAGGTATAAAATGATCGCTCTTATTTTGCCACGTATTAAAAGTTTCACAAATAACTCAACAATTTTGAATGCTTTCTTGCATTTTATTATTCTCAATAGATGGCGCTCTGACTCATCAGAATACATTAGGAAGTTTCTTCCTAAACTTAAAAATTTGATATCTTTTGATTTTGTGGGTCGATTTTGATGAAATAAACGCTAAATGTTACTCGGGTTATCACTTAATATTTTTAAGTACTTAGATTTGCAATCTAATCTGTGGTTTAAGCGTGATGCTCCCACAAACGCACAGACAAACAGACAAAAATTTCAAAAATTGCATTTTTGTGTTTTATACCTTTTTCCTGAGTTTTCTGTGTAATTTTCATGCAAAAATACTCAATGTACAGACACGGTTAGTCTACGATTTTATTATATGTATAGATTAAAAAGTTGAAAAAGTTGGATATAATAGATCTTTGCTTATAGATTACAGAAAAACCTATAAGAAGTCTAAAGTGTTAAAATAACATGTTAAAAAAATAAAATTCGTTCGGAACCCTTTGCACGCGAGTCCGACTCACACTTTTTTTTGTATGCAAATTATTAGGTATATAATTAAGTGAACGTTTACGTTAACACGATTGAGTACCTAATGGAGTGAGTTACGTTTGTTTGTAATCCTGTGCGAGTTATATAACTTAATATAGCAAACATAATATCCTGTTTGCTAGACAAACTGCTTAACCACCAAGTTATGAATTCAGAGAACGCGTTATATTAACTAACCAGATCTTTCCTGGAATCCTGTAATATCCAAGTGATTTGATTTGTATGTTGGGTGTAAACAGATTTGGTTTGAATATGATTAAGTTAATATGTTATTATGATATCACGTACACGCACATTGCTCGCAGAACAGATGGTCGATGGGGCCGATAAGTTCTGGAGTGGCGGCCGCGTACCGGAAGACATAGCGTTGGAAGGCCTCCCACAAGGTGGACCGATGACCCGGTGAAGGTCGCGGGTAGCCGATGGATACGAGACGCACAGGACCAGTCGTTGTGGCGCCGCTTGGGGGAGGCCTATGTCCAGCAGTGGACGTCTTTCGGCTGATATGATGATGATGATGATATCACGTTGTATGAATACTAAAATTATTGCAAGATATGGCCTGGTTTTATACGTGCTAAAATACTCACACTTTATTTTTAAAGTTGTGTTTTAGCCATGTCATGAAAAACCTGAAAAGTCCTTCAGAAAAATGGTTTTAACTGGCACTTGGTTCTATTTCGAAGCCGGGAGACGTTTTTCAACAGAAACTTCTTAGTGCAAGTCCAGAGACTTAAATTACTAAAATAGCCTCACAACCTTAAATAATTCGCTCAAGTGCGAGTCAAATCAAACCACAAACTGAAATATTTTATAATTGAGATAGCGAGTATATTTTACCTCTTTTACTGAGACTATATTTTGTGTAACGTTTTGTTTACTAATTATTATTTTACCCGCAAATTCCATACTTGGCTAATTGTGTAAAGTGACCTCCAGTTTGAGTTTGGTTTAGCTATCGTCCGGATGTTTATTTGAAAATGTTTAGAAAATACGTTATTTATTTAATAATTGCACCTCTATAATTGAAATAACCTCTATTTTCACCTCTATTAATGGAACTCTCTGTAAATCAGACAGATATTTATTTATACCTGGATTTTTGAGACACTAGGTAAGTGGAATACCTCTTTAAGTGAGGCAAATTTGCAGGTCCCTTAAGGTCCCACTTATCTAGGTTTCACTGTATATATTTTTTACTTTTACCATTATTTACAAAAGAACCCTGTGAAAATTTATTTAGTGATAGGTTTCCGTCGGTTACCATTTGGGTACGAAACCCTAGAAAGGTGGCTGGGATTAACTGAATGCCTATCAGCTGCGATAGCGGTCAAACGTATGCGTATCTACAGTAAAAAAAAAATGCAGAGAGTAGTAGCACAGCTTGCGACAGGACTGATGGGCGGTCATGAAATAAATGTTTTTTTTTCTACTACTTCGCGTACAGACTGAGTATGTTAATGATCATAGACTTTGCCCTTGTTCCTAGACACTCAAACAAAACAGACAGTATCTGAGGGCCAATTCTACTAATTTTCAAGCAACGTTCGCATTCGCAGCTTAGTCGCAATCTGTCAAAAAAGCTTTAATTTTCATACATTTTTGACAGATTGCGACTGACATGCGAATGTGAAGGTTGATTAAAAATTAGTAGAATAGGATATTTTACTAAAAAAACTAATTAGTCCGTCAGATAGATGTCCTAAAAATATTTAACACGTATTTTTTCTTTTTACACGTAAACAAAAAATTATGACGATACAGTGCGTTGTAGACACGCGCGACCTCATGTCACTGGTAAAATTGTACCATCATAGTGACGTCACACGTGTCTAAACGCACATTATCGTCTTCCGAGGGTGCAGCTGTTGGAATTGCGCCGCAACGTTAACTTCAAGGAGTTCGTTGTGCGCGTACCAACATGTTTTCTGCACCTCGTCATGGAGGATGACTTTTGGCTGCAGGACGTGGTGTCCGTCGCTTCCGTGGACAGGTGCCACCAGAACGCACAATGACGTAGTGCTAAGTGAAGAGAAGTGTTTTACTAACATCATAGGATTTAAGTTTCTATCTACTAACACAACCTGTATTATCCTTACTAATATTATAAATGCGAAAGTAACTCTGTCTGTCTGTCTGTCTGTCTCGCTTTCACGCCAAAAGTACTGAACCGATTTCAATGAAACTTGGTACAGAGATAGTCTAGAGCCTGAGAAAGGATATAGGCTACTTTTTATCCCGGGAGTATGTTCCCTAGGGACCACGCGGGCGAAGCCGCTGGCAGAAGCTAGTTATTATATATATGTTATTTTGTAAGGTGTATATTATAATTTTTTTGTTAACGTGAAAAAAGAAAAAAATCGTGTCCAATATTTTTTGAAAATCTATCTTACGGACTAATTATTTTTTTTCAGTAAAATATCCCATTGGCCCCCTGGTTGTACAAGGACAACACTGCCTACTGCACATCCCTTCGGATAATACAGGCTTTGATCTTATTACAATGTTATAAAAGCAATATCATGAATTTGAGTACCCATAATCTCCTTGTTTATACACTTGTTCCGTGATAACGACTTTTCCCATATACATTATTTGAGATTAACTCTCCGTAACTGTCTTTAGGATTGACTGCTTTCAAATTCTTTTGTGTGCGGAGATAACAAAGTTGCTTTTTGTTATGTTGCGTTGTGGCTATGAATTCGGTGAGAAAACGACTCGATTTGGCTCAATTGAATAGAGTTATGTTGGGTTCGACGATGCGCCACCGGTACATGGACATCCCACCCATATGCACAAAACGATTTAGGAGTACTTTCATTATGCGTACAGCTAAGGCGTAGAATTCTCTGATGGAGTCGGAATTTTTCACGGCGACACTGTTAATAGTCGGTCTATTCTGTTAAATCTCATTGCAAACTTTGGTGATCATTATCATCATCATCATATCAGCCGAAAGACGCCACTACGACCGCTACTGCGCGTCTTGCATCCATCCGCTACCAGCCAGACCATCGGTGACCTTCGCCAGGTCATCGGTTCACTTTGTGGTAGGCCTTCCAATGTTGCGTCTTCCGGTACGCGGTCGACACTTGGTGAAGTGAGCTTGAAATTAGGTGTCATTCCACCTGGTCAAAGAGGGACGCAAGGATCCGATGCAAGGAGGGATGACAGTTCACTTTAAGTTCACTCCACATGAATTTTCCCGGTGCTATGATTCCAGACTAAGGCATCGTTCACACCAACGTATTATCCGCCGCCGACTGTGAATTAATTCGACTATCAGTTCGGTGTGCACGAGAAGTAAAATATATTGTTATATGGAAAAGCGATAAACTGCGTAAGGCGCGCTCACAGTCAGCGGCCGACAATACGTTCGGTCTGAACAATGCCTAAACTGGCATTTTATTCATATTTTTATAAGAGGGGAATTGTCGAATGACTCTTTCCACTCTGTGTTTAGTGGAAGGGAGTTAGTGAATAAAACCCATCCGTGTTCCTCCTAATGCTCCTAATGCAAAATGCTTGCAACATTCGTCCACTGCTGAACGTAAGCCTACCCCAAAGAGCGCAAACCATCCCGGTCCTGAGCAGTCCACATCCATCCGCTGCCAGCCACTTTCATTAAATCATCGATCCATTGTGCCGCAGGGCGTCCCACACTATGTTTACCCATACGCGGTCTCCATTCTAACACATGTCTGCTCCATCGACTGTCTGTCCGTCTGCAGACATGGCCGGCCTACTTCCACTTCAGCATGCTGATGCTACGCGCAATGTCGGTGGCTTTAGTTCTCTGGCGAACGACATCGTTGCGAATTCTATCCACCAGAGAAACCCCGGGCATTGCTCTCTCCATTGCACGCTGAGCAACCTTGAATTTGTGGACCAAGCCTATGGTAAGTGTCCACGTTTCGGCTCCGTAAGTCATTACGGGTTGGACGCACTGGTTGAGGTCACCAGAGAGACCATGTCTTAAGGGATTGTGGGATCGACAATTTAAAGATATCACGCATTCGCCATCTAGCCATACACAAAAACAGATCGGAAAGCTGCATCCTTCGTGGCCCCACTAAACAGTTTACCTCTGTAACCGCACTTTCTTTAATTCCGCTAAGACTTCAGCGACTGGGACTAATAGCGAGTAATAATCATTACGCGCTAAACACTCGCTGTACCGGGATTCGTTTTCGTTGGAAACTATAGAGAGTTGCGTAAGTAAGGTTTGTTATTAAGTTACCTAAGTAATCCTAGGTTGTACCCTGTTTTTAGGGTTCCGTACCTAAGGGTAACCAACGGAACGCTATTACTAAGCCTTCGCTGTCTGTCCGTCCGTCTGTCTGTCAGCGGGCTGTATCAACCGTTATAGGTCACGGGTTCACAGACTGTGTATTTCTATTGCTGCTATAACAACAAATAATGAAAATTAAGGTACGGAACCCTTCGTATGCGAGTGCGGGTTGTACCTAATGGAAATTGTGGAAAAACTGTAGAAAATTTTATTGTTATGAGGAAAAATCAAATTCAAAATAACGTACTCAGACTGATACAATCTTCTAAAACTAATAAATAAATAAAATATCTTTTCACAAACAAACTTAAAATGTCGAACTGGATTTCAAGCAAATACCATACACCAAACCAACCAACAACCCAATACCAATACCAATACCATATTACCATTACCAATACCCAAACCATACCCAATACCATTTTTAACCGACTTTAAAAAGAGGAGGCTCTTAATTCGTCGGAACCTTTTTTATTTTTGTTAAGAAATATCTGCGAGATAAAAATAATTTTGAGCTCGCCTTGGCAACTAACACAACTTATTTACACTTTTTCGAACAAAATATAGTGCAAGCCTTTCAAAGTTATCTGGCAAGTAAATAAATAAACACAGTCCAAAGGCTATCTCTTAGAACATTATTCTTTGTCTCCGGACAAGAAAATATATAACGTTGGAACAAAAATTATGGGAAAAGACACGTTCAGTTGTAATTTCGCTAAGTATATCAGTAGGTATAAGTAATACAATAACAATAAATGCTCAAAAGATACAGTTTTGTAAATTTTATTATATATATAATAAGAAGTCGTTTAGAAAAAAAAAAAAATTTTGCGATAAATAATTTGATTTATTTATGCGCACAGCGAAAGTGTGGAACTCTCTGCCAGCATCTGTGTTCTCTTCCACATATAACCCGTCTGCCTTCAAAGGAAGAGTGAACAGGCATCTTCTGGGCACGCTCGCTCCATCATAGACCTTATCCATGGCTTTTCATCAGGCGTGATTGTGGTCAAGAGCAAGGCCATTCTTTAAAGAAAGAAAAGAAGAAGAAAGAAAGAAAAAGCGTTTATTTGCGCCAAGCATGACGCACACCAAAAAAATAAAAATTAAATAATTCAAAATAAATAACAAAAAATAATAATAATAAAAAAAACTGGCCAAGTGCGAGTCGGACTCGCGTGCAAAGGGTACCAAACGTATTTAATTTTTTTAACATGTTATTTTAAAACTACAGACTTCTAATAGGTTTTCCTATATAACGTGTTTCCTATTTAGAAAAAGATCTATTATCTCCATTTTTTTTCAAAATTTTAGGCTCAGTAGTTTCGGAGATAAGGGGGGAATGGTCATTTTTCGTCTAATTTCTTGAATAACTTCAAAACAGTTTATTTTAAAATTATGAAAAAAAAATTATAACCCTCATAGTAAGCCCTTTCATTTGAAAGGGCTTATTTTTTTAATTTTCTAGTTAGACCCCCAAAAGTGAAACCCGTACTAAAAATTTAATTATTTACGTAACGCGTCCGTGTTTAGGTCATAGAAGTCCATATGTGTACCAAATTTCAACAGAATCGGTCCAGTAAATCCGGAGAAAACTGGCTGTGACAGATGGACAGACAGACAGACACCCGAGTGGTCCTAAAGGTTCCGTTTTTTTTTTCGGAACCCTAAAAATAAAAAAAATAAAATAAAACGCACAAAAATAACAAACTATGATAGATCCATAATTTATTGGCTCGAGGGACCAACGCTTACGTAGCTTTTTTTTATTTGAGATGGGCTTGCTCTTGACTCTAGTCTAGGTCAGAGATGACAGGGACAAAGTCTACGATGGTTCGAGCTTACCCAGAAGGAGCCTGTTTACTCTGACTTTAGAAGCGTTCGGAAACACAGACGCAGGCAGAGAGATCCACTCCTTTGCTGTGCGCATTATAAAGACGTTAAGAAAAGCTTAGTGCGTATTGAATGGAACCTTTAGGCGATTCACACACTGCCCCGCTACACGCTGCGGGGTGCGTGGTGACAAAGTATAAAAATGCGCGTGAATGCGTTTTCAGTGTGTTGCATACAAAGAGAGATACTTTCAAGCAACGTAAGATCACGCACTCCCGCGCTACGCTGCGTGATGCGGTGCAGTGGCACACTGCCTTCGTTACTAAAAAAGAAGAAAGAAAACAATTTTATTCCGCCAGATAAGATGCACAAAACTAACAAACCTTGATTTTAACATAACTCATTGGTTCGAAGGCCCATCGTTTCCGATACGAATTCTGCAGTAAATGAAATACCTATTAACTTGCACCATCATTCAAGACACTCTCCTGAACAACCATTTCTGTTTTTCTCTTTGTAACTTTTATCTTTGTGCAAAAATTGTCATCCCGTGTGGTATCTATCAATATTAGGATATTTTTCATATGGTTTTGGCGAAAGTTTCAATAAACCAATCATGTAGGTACATGAAAGAGCTCGTGGCTAAATTATAACAGCCGCATGGGTCGAATTTCAATGTTAAGCAACAGCCGAGGTTGTTCTGTAGATGGGTGACCATTTTAACATACCGAGACTCCTCCGTGCCTCGGAAAGTACGTTAAGCCGTTGGTCCTGGCTGTAATTTTAAGATTTTGGCAGTGAAGAAGCTTTAGCAGTCGTTACGGATAGTCAGAAGTCAAAAAATCTGACACCAGTCTTGCCAAGAGGTACCGTGTTACCCAGTTGATGGGTTGTGGAGCGCACAGCTGAATCCGGTTTGACTGGAAGTTGACCCAATATAATTGTACTAGCTTTTGCCCGCGACTTCGTACGCGAATATCCCGTTCCCGTAGGAATTTTGGGAAATCCCTCTTAGTGCTCCCTTACACTCCCCAAGGAACCTTCATGCCAAATTTCAACTTTCTACGACCAGTAGATTCAGCTGTGCGTTGTCTGTCAGTCACTCAATCAGTCAGTAATGGAAGAATTTCAAATATATTGATTGTGTTGGAAAACAAATCATATACCTACATCAAACCAAGTTGAAGCAAACATGTAAAAACACATTTTACTTCCGCGTTTCCCATTAATTTTTTTATCAAAACAGAAACAACATTTAAAATTCTCCTCATGTACTTGAACGCGAAATGTAAATTAATAATTAATTTCAAACGCACGATTACTGTTGCTGTCACGTTTATATATCCGTGTTGTATGTTTTGAATGTGCCTTCATTGTTATTGCATGCCTCTTAATTTCTCTAGGGACACATTTGCTTGATAATTTCCGACTATTTGTACAAGCTTGCAATTATTCTTGAGAAAATATCAGATTTTACGATGTTCGTTTTTTATGTATTCCATGTATTGTAGAAAATGCAATCATTACTAAACTACCGAGATTGAATCCTGACGCACACTTCATTGTCATCAACATTACAGCTGAAAGACACCCATTGTTAGACATAGGCCTCCTCAATCGTCGCATGTATGGCTACATCGACCGGTCCTGTACTTTTCACAACCAGCTAATTCTCACAGCATTCACAAGGTCATCAGTCCACCTTAAGGGCGGCCGAGGCGCACAGGATCGGTCGATGTGGCTGCACTTTGGGGAGAGGCTATGTCTAGCAGTGGACGTCTTTCGGTTGAAATGATGATGATGACAATGAGTGAGTTGATTTGGTTATCTCCCAAGAGCGTAGGCTGAATCTACAGAACGCCATCAGCTTCGATCCTAAAATCCTACGTCTCACATTAACAGTTTAATTAATCACAACCGAATAATACTTATTTTCAATGTATTTGTGGGTTTTTCTTTGTTCATTTATGACAAAATGAAAGAAATCGCGATTGACTGCTTGAATTTGTGTAAAACGCTATTACCACGCCAGATGGGAGTTAGTAGCTACACCTGCACTTTCTGTAGCACGTCACTATTATGGAAATGAAAGGTAACTTGAGGTTTGTTGTAGCAATTATAAAAAAAAAACTCTATCACAACAACTAAACCGCATCCTCCTCAGCACTCTTTAAAATTCATACCCATTCCATTTTAGAACACAACATAAAAATAAAACTTGGTCCTAAGCTCCGCCTAATTTTCTTATTCAAAACCGACTTCAACAACCGAAGGAGGGTATAACGAATGTCGCACAAAAAGGGCCATAAAGGGCCAGATTAATGGGCCAAATGGCCAGTCATTAAGTACAGTTAACAGGATCCACAGTGTCAAGGGTTCGACTGTATTTGTTACGGAATAAATTTTCTTGGTCGATGAGCTGGTACGGACATTCGGCCGATTTTAAGAGCGGAAACGGTTGGAGAATTAAGTTTCGGTATTTACTTTATGATTGACTTAATCCTATTAAACCGACTGTCATACGACAAGATCCGAAGACGTGCGAAGGTGTTCGATATCGGGAAACGGGTTAAGAAACTCATGTAGTGGTCGGGTAGGATACATGGCAAGACAGTGACCGCGTGGCGTCCAACGACTAGTGGTCGAAGAAATGTTGGTCCGGCACTGAGATGGGCAGATAATATTCCGTTCCCGTTGCGTGTAGAACCCGAATATCACAGGAGCGTGGGGATTGCTACTGGAAAAAAAGAGGTCTATGCACAGCAGTCGAAGAAGTAGGTCTGTGGATCATGAGAAGGGTGACTTAGTTGTGAAATAAACTAGGAATTTACTTGAAGAAAAAAAGAAAAGAACATTGTCTTGAAGGACATCACGGTCCTGTCCATATCCCATGTTACTTGGCGTCGACGCAACACGCAATTCATCTGTTCTCAATATAGGTACATGGCTGATACTCTAAGAGAAGGTGTTTAGCTAGCCTTTCATCATCATCATCATATCAGACGAAAGACGTCCACTGCTGGACATAGGCCTACCCCAAAATCTTAGGTCGGGTTGTATAAATTTTAATTAAAAGTGAGGGAACTGTTGGAAAAAGATAAAGTTTAATATACAATTACAATAATCAACAGTAAAAATGATAAATCACAATATCAGTCTTATATATCAATTGAAAAGCGTGTTTGTGTGTCAATGTGCGTGCAACATGCAAAAAGTCGAAAACAAACCGAACCGTGAGAGATCACTCATTAATTTATATTTTATTTATAATCAATATCATCCATCCACAAAGTAAAAAAGGTATTATTTAATTATGTTTCTGACATTACTCTGCCTCTAAAAAAGGATTTGTCCGAAACGCCACTCAAGGATATTTATAATAATGAAATTCCTGTTTCGACCGGATTGGGCCAAATTCAGGGGCCGAATCGTCTACTAAGCCAACAACTGGATTAACAACATAAAAAAACGAACATAGATCAGCACTGCGATTAGTAAACCTCTCACCGTGAAAGCTTGGGTGAAGTGAACATAACGTGAGTTGTCAAACCATACAAACAAAATGGATGACAGTTAATTTTATGCTCACTTAAGTTCACACCGTGAGATGTTGACAGAATAGACCGGTATTAGGTATTTATTATACTATACAAACGTTTTGATCGTTATTGTTAGCTTTGATATTTTTAGGGTTCCGTAACTAAAAAGGAACCCTTATAAGATCACTCTCTTGTCCGTCTGTCTGTCCGTGTGTCACCACCGATTTTCTCAGGAACGGGTGGATTTAGCAAATTGAAATTTATACCAGATACTGAGGTCTATAGTCCCTATTAGGTGTTTAAAAATCAAAGTCCTGAGTCAACACAGTGAAAAGATATGGGCAAATTTAGATTTTCGCGAAAACTTGTAAGTACCAATATTTACCTTAATTTTCAACTTTTTTATTTTCCGGAATTTTTCCTTTACTTTGTTTCTAACCAAAATTGATAATTCTAGGTCAACCGGAAGTACCCTATAGGTTTTGGGTCGAAAACCTATATGGTAGTTCCCGTTGACCTAGAATCACGAAATTTGGCAAGTAATACCGTCTTATACTATGAGTACAGGGAAAAGTCTGAAAACTATACATTTGTAATCTAATCATAAAAAAATATAGACTTTATTTGAAATAATTTTTAGCTACACTTGGCCGGTTTTGTTTTTCAGAAAAGTCTCAGAGACAGCGGGAGAAATTGATCGCTGTTAATTTATCTTACTTATATTATAAATGCAAAAATTTAGATGGATGGGTGTATGAATGTTACTCAATCACGCCATAACGGCTGAACGGATCTAGATGAAATTTGGCACAGCGACAGATTAAAGTCTGGAATAGCGTATAGATTATAGGTTTTGCCGAGAGAATACTCCCTTGGGATAATTTTCGACGTACAAGGAGGTGAAGCTGCTGGTTGAAGCTAGTGTTTTATAGTTGAAAATCTTCTATTTTTAATGGAAACTGGCTCGATCACTTGAGACTTTTTAGTGATGGAATGTTTCTTGAATCACAAAATTTTGATACTTGTAACCGGAAGTCCGGAACTAGTGCGCTAAATTGTGTGGGTGTTAATTGGACTTTTAAAAAAGGAGGAGGTTCTCAATTCGTTTTTTGTTTGTTTGTTACATCGTAATTTCGTCATTTATGAACCGATTAAAAAAACTACAAACGGCTCCTAAATAAAAATAAAAAACAGTAAAAAGTTTGAAATAACATTAATTTCGGAATGCGGTGTTAAAATACGAAGAAACAACCTAAAACACCGACTTTTTAAATTCGGAAGTCTGTTGTTTTTTGTACAAAATTATTTATTTGTAAAATAAAATAATGTAGCCATTCATTCGATCATACGATTAGTATAAATACTTACAAGCAGTTTCTAAATAAATTCTATAAAGATAATTAATAATCTACTAACAACTATTTAAACTAATCAAATGGAGAGATTGATTTAAAGAATAAAATGGTGGAACTTTATCATACACTTCTATATGCTTTTATTCTAGCTTTAAAAATCAAATCTAACATAGGAAGTAGTCCTTAAAAAGGCTTCGTTACAAAGATATTTGTAATATCATTTAATAACATTTAATAAAATTGAGCTATGCAGTATGAAAGGGACTTAATTTGGCCTAAGTGCAATTAAAATGAAAAATATCAAATACTATTTGCATTTAATTTATTTCATTTACGAAATTGCCAATTCGGATAAAGAGGCATGAATATCGGGTGATTTACGTCAAGGATTTTAGTTTTTATGAAAATTAACAAAAAAAAAAAAAATAATAAGAATTGACTAACGCATCCATAATGAAAAATTTTTATTTCCATGTGTTGAACATCCGGTCGAAGTTTATGTATATCGTCCGGAAAACGGTGTATATATCACTTTTCGTTCATCATCGCTCTTGCATAAAAGTTAATCGCTGATTTTAGGACCACACCCCAACTTCGTGACTCCAAAGATCTTTAAAACAAAATGTTAATTAAAAACGGCCGGCCTTCCAGAACTCATTAACTATGCTTTGTGAATTTGCGGTGACGTCTTCATTTAAATACAATATACATGTTTCTTTTATTATTTTTTTAATTTCTTTGTGTAACGTTCTGATTGTTTGCAAATCGTGTTTCTGAAGTGTTTGGTGTTTCTTTTCTTTCTTTTTGTTCTATCAGCGATTTTGTTTTGTTTTTTTCGCCTTGGTTTTGTTTTTATTGTAATTTGAGCGTGTTTTGTTTCTCATTTGAAAGTTCAGTTTTGGAACATTTTTGTGATGTAGCTTTGATTAGCTTCATTATAACATAATGTGTTGTTAACAACTATGTTAGGTATTTACGTTGTTCCTTTTAACGTTCACGAACCGCGCATTTACCGCAGTAGCCATAAGCAAAAATATAGTTTGCTATCAGTGAAAGATTTTTGTATTCAGGCAGTACTTTCAGACCAATGAAAATGTTATATATGATGCACAAGATAAATATATACAGTATTGATTTATATATAAAAAGATTTCAGCGATCCCGAAGTGTCATCCAAACCGGTGGATAATTGGCGAAAATATCGCTGACCAACCGTACAAAAAAACAAATTCGGTCGAATTGAGAACCTCCTTTTATTGAAGTCGGTCAAAAAGAACAACGTCCTCCGCTTCCGCCAAACGTCATATCGTCGACTAATCCTGTACTTTTTCAATGTTTCCATTACCCAGCAGACATCGGAGGCGTTCCAATCTTTCAGTGTATGGTTTCCAGTCTATAGTAATGTTTTGCACGTCGCAGGCCAAGTTTGACATCCATAAGTAAGACATGGCCTTTGACCCATTGGCCTGCGACGAACAAAAACAACTAAAAACTAGTAGTTTGTCAACGCAGCATGGAAAGAAGCATGACATAACATAATACTACGGGATCGATGGACAACTTCAAAAATAAGGAAAAGAACAAAGGTCAGTGACGGAGATTTAGTGAGGACTAACAAAGAAAAATGGACTAAGGAAGTAATAGAGTGGTATCCGAGGACTGGAAAAAGACAACGACGAAGTCAAATCAAAAGATGGGAGGACGATTTACCAAAAGGATGGAGAAGGTCTGCCAAGGAAAGAGAGACGTGGAAACAATTGGGGGATGCCTATGTCGACAGACAACCTGACCAAAGTGGTTGCTAATGAATTTATTATTTTTGCTATGTAAATTAGATTTAATAATACTACTGTTTTATAAGAATAGCATGTAAGTTAAAAAGCTTAGCGAATAAAGGTATTTATTATTATAATTAACGTTTTGCATTATATTGTCTGTTTATTACAGAAAATAACATTGCTATGAACAATGTTTAATATCTTTTAACGTGTACCGTCCTGGGCAATTTAAAATTCAATTTTTACCAATTTCGTATCAACAGCTATTCATTTTAATTATTTTCCCGTTGGCGAAAATAATATTAAACGAGAAATACTCATAGGAACAATTAATAAAATTACTTAAAAAAGATATATTTTGTCGACTTTTTATCGAATCTGAATAAAAAAAAAAACAATTCATTACTTATTGTACAAAACAAAATGTTGTTTTTGGTGAAAACATACGTTTTTAAAAAAACATTTTGGCAATGGGACATGAAAAATCACAAAAATGCAGAAACAATAATATTAAGCAACAAATTGGTATCACAAACATTTATATCTATAAGTCAGCCGACCCCAATATACATGGAAATAAATGGCTAGGCAGGTGTGCGGCTTCCAGTCAAACCGAGTTCAGCTGAATACCAGTATTTTACGCGGAGCGACTGCCCATCTGTACCTACTGATTGTATGGTAATGCTGATCCTGTATCCAAGGTAAAAGCCAGTCATTGAGCCACGTGTAGTGTCAAGCATTCTCTGCCGAAGTCTGTGTTTCCTGGTAGCTACAACCTTGGAGTCTTTAAGTTAAGAGTGAATAGGTTACTTCTAAGCAAGCGTGCTCCATCTTCGACCATATCATCGCTTACCAACAGGTGAGATAGTGGTCAAACGCGTGCCCAGCAATAGTAAAAAAAGCATTTGGATAGATATGGATATTAATCCAAGTTCATACTTGTTGACTTCAAATCCCAACTATTGCCCAACCAATATAAAATGTTGCTTACATATCTAGTTTCAATGCACTGTGTTCCGGAGTTGCAAGTTCTATTGTTATGCTGGACTCGGTACCGCATTGATGTTTCTACAGTTAAATAAGTACTTTTGTGGTTCAAGCGGAGTTCTGTTGGGTAAATAGAGGTCTGGCGATTTTGCAGTGTGTTTTTGGTTTTCTAAAGGAATTATTTGATAAATGTTTGTAATGGCTTATTTACATTAGGTCGTTTTGACCGATTTGGTTACAGTCCGCATTCGTTCGTTGTGTAAACAGGTTTTCGATTAGGCGTATTCGACCACAGCCCGTATTCGGTAGCGACTAGTGTAAACAGGTTTTCGCTTAGCCGTATTCGACCGCAGACCGTTTTGCGAATCCCGTAAGCCGACAATTTAAATGAATAGAATCGTCGTATTCAAAAACCGACTTAATGTAAACAGCCCAATTCGATGAATCAATTCGGTTAAACCGATTGTGATCGCATCATTCGGTGAACGACTCAATGTAAACGTGCCGTATTAAACGAGATGTTTTAATAGCGAAAGAATTTGGTTAACTAGTTTATTTATTAGGAACCTTGTCTAGGACCGTTAAAATATAACTAGCTTCTGTCAGCGACTTCGCCCGTGTGAATGTCGACAATTATGCCAAGGGAATATATTCCTGTTATTATATTTTAGTTTCTGAAGTCCTATCAATCCAGGACATGTTTTTCCGGGTGTCAAGATTTATTAAATCATGTCATGTATTTTTATCCCGGAGTAGAACAGGGATCCTATGGACCAGGCCTCGAGGGAAACCACAGTATGAAGCTAGTGCAGGATACCTAATAACGTTGAATAATTTCACTTTGGGTCTACATTAGCGTGACTAAATAACACGACCAAGTAACAACACTATAGCTATATAGTTGGCTAGTTTCGTTTCTGTCCCATGCGACAGCAAAGTTTCTATGTCTCCTTACTGTAAATAATTTATAAACCAATCCTTTCGTACGCTTGGGCTTGGAACCACTGGTCCGCTTTAATATTCGTTTTGTTATAATTTCTAGAATTTTTCTTCCTCACTTAACAGTAACATGTCATCGCTTTTTATTAGCTATGATTGTATTTTATTTTCTACTAGTGGACGTCACGCGGTTTCACCCGCGTAGTTCCCGTGGGAATACGGGGATAATATATAGCCTATGTTACTCCATGATAATGTAGCTATCCAATGCTAAAAGAATTTTTCAAATCGGTCCAGTAGTTTCGGAGCCTATTCAATTCAAACAAACAAACAAATCTTTCCTCTTTATAATATTAGTGTAGACTAGTTGACCCGCGCAACTTCGTCTGCTCCGCTCCTATTGGCCTTCCTCAATAAATGGGATATCTAACACAGAATTCTTTTTTCAATTCAGACCAGTAATTCCTGAGATTAGTGCGTTCAAGCAAACAAACAAACAAACTCTTCAGCTTGATATAAGTATTAGTATAGATATAGATAAGTAATAAATAATAATATAATATAGATTAATCTCCTAGCCTTTCCTTTTGTTTTATTTATTTTTTGGCGCAAATAAACGCTTTTTCTTTCTTTCCCAGCACATGGAGCGATTGTCTATCTGACCTACACAACACAGTGCAGTAACCTTAAAAGCCTCCGTGGACGAGTTTTAGGCGTTTGCTTTGTGACCCAGTGGTCGTGGGTTCGATTCCCACGGGAAGCATACTTTGTAATTGTTGTTTTCCAGTTTGGCTAGGACATTGCAGGCTTGAATCACCTGAGTGTCTGATAAAAACGTGATTCCGTGCTTCGGAAGGCACGTTTAAGCCGGTGGTCCCGGCCGCGAAATGGCGGACGTCAAATAAACCATGGCAGAGCCCCTAGAGGCGGTTTAGAAACTCTGACACTAGGGTGTCTGGGGTCGTTAGACTTTACTGCCCACGTGATAAGAAGAAGACAACGCAGTAACTGGGGAATAGTTAGTAATATGATATCCCTAGGCAAGACTGATCCGGAGGACACGGTGGAGCATACGGTGGAGGTTTGCCCTGCTTGGGCGGAGCAACGCCGTGTCCTCGTAGAGGCGATTGGCGGCGGCGAACTCTCGCTTCCGACCCTGGTTCAATCTATGGTCAGAAGCGAGGAGGCATGGGAAGCAGTCACCTCCTTCTGTGAAGCAGAAGCGAGGCGGGACTCGTGGGAGTGAGGGAGAGTCGAATCTCACGCCCCAGCAGCCGCAACGGAAGAAGACGCCCCGGGCGATGGGAGACGCAGGGCGGGTCGACGGCGCGATGTGCTCACGTGCTACTATGTTGTTTCTAATATTTCGCTATGATATTTATTTCCGTGCAAGGTGCATACACAGTGACGCAAACCGCCGAACGCGGTAGACATACCACCGATTTACCTTTTTTTAGAGACTACTTTGTTTTTTTTTTTCTATAGTAGAAACTACAAGTAATCGTGTTTCTAAAGTATACGATTTGTAGAAAGAGTGAATCCTTAAATATCTTACATATTAAATGTATAACTATAGGTTAAGTAGTAACGATGTAGCACGGGATCAAATGAACTCTAATTACGTATCGTTTCTAAGGTGCCCCCTTAATCGATAGTTAATCGAAGTAACCATGGTATTCCGTAAGTATTTTTAACAAAAATTATTGATATAAAGCTAAAATGTGTTGAAAATACATACTTACACACCACATTATTCTCCGTTCAGAGTCTCGGAATAAGGCAGATAACATCAGCCAATAGCGGGCGACGCGTAGTTCGTGGGCTGACGTCATGAACTTCCACTGACACAGCTGTATTTTGTAGGTGCTCTCAGGAAAGTACTCATTGTTAATTAAATGATTTTAGATTGAGAGGATTTTTTTTTAAATTGAGGCTCATTTGGGGTATCTATTATTTTCAAATTTATTTGCAAAGGAATTGCAAGCTATTTCTCTGTGGAAGATTGAAATAGAAAATAGTGAAAATAGTGATACTTTATAGTTTCATAGAGGAAATTGAAGACACATTACTAAAAATACATACATCCATGTAACTAAATGAGTTAGTTGTTATTGTTTCGGAGAAGGTGTAAAATGGTTGATGGTTGTATATAATACAAATTATAATAATAAAAAAACCGAAAGTTACGTATACATTTACGCAAAGTCCATTGAATTGTTGTTGTTTAATTAATTAATTACATAGTTATTTTAGTTAATACCACCATTTGATATCGCGGTTTTTAACGTGAACTCTCAGCCGTGATTTGCGCGACATCAGTTTAATTAATAAATGTGTTCAATATTTATATTTGTTTTCGAAATTGTTTTTTAATTGTATACAAGCGGATATTGTCAACGTTTGTACCTACATATAGATACATAAATAGTATACTTTATTGTACAGCTAAATAGTTACAAAGTTACAGTTTTACAAGAAAGCTTTATGGATACATTAGCGGTCTTTTTGCCTGCCAGGGTTGCGGAATATGTTCGAAAGAGTCACCGCGGCCTTGGAACCAAAATGATTCCTTCCGCTCAGGGAGCGGAACGGGCAGAGCGACAGAAAATGTGAGACTCATACTGACTAAAATTCCGTTGTTCCTCTTCTCCTAATGTCCTTTGCATTCCAGGGCCGCGGAGGCTCACTCGGGTTGCGTTCCTGATACAGTGTACTCGATTTTATTTTGTTGAGCCATGAGCTCCAGATTCACAATGTACCAAAACGAGTTCATAACCACAAATACTCCAGCAATCATACCTACTAAGCCATAATAAATTACTACCACTATCTATACATATAATAAAATCGTAGACTAACCGTGTCTGTACATTGAATATTTTTGCATGAAAATTACACAGAAAACTCAGGAAAAAGGTATAAAATACAAAAATGCAATTTTTGAAATTTTTGTCTGTTTGTCTGTTTGTCTGTGCGTTTGTGGGAGCATCACGCATAAACCACAGATTGGACTGCAAATCTAAGTACTTAAAAATATTAAGTGATAACCCGAGTTACATTTAGCGTTTATTTCATCAAAATCGACCCACAAAATCAAAAGATATTGAATTTTTAAGTTTAGGAAGAAACTTCCCAATGTATTCAGATGAGTCAGAGCGCCATCTATTGAGAAAAATAAAATGCACGAAAGCATTCAAAATTGTTGAGTTATTTGTGAAACTTTTAATACGTGGCAAAATAAGAGTGATCATTTTATACCTTTTCGTTATTTATCGATACAATCGATCCACAAAATTAAAATATATTGAATTTTTAGTTTAGTAAGAAACTTCCTAATGTATTCTGATCAGTCAGAGCGCCACCTATTGAGAAACCAAAAAATGCATGAAAGCATGAATGTTACACCATAACACATTGATTGAGTTATTTATGAAACTTTTAATACGTAGACGTAGCAAAATAAAAGTAAATATTTTAATACCTTATCGTTATTTACCGTTACATACGGGCTTCTTATTTACCGTCTTCCGCTGCCAAATATTTTGTCAGTTTACATGGTCGATAGATGGCGTTGCACTGATGACGCGTTTTTCTGAATTGCGATGTTAAGATTTTCCGCTGGAGAATGACCTCACGCGACTTCTAGACACAGTCGTATTTCGAAAGAATTTCGGTTTGGTCTTTAAAAGATCTTAAACTGTTGGGGACCATAATTGGTTAAATCTCTGAGTTGTGCTGGTATCGTTTAAAGTGCATTTATCGTAGAGTCTGAAACTGAATTAGTGTTGCAAAGTTTTGGACGGTTCGACTTGCGGATCAGGCCTGTAGGGTTCCGTACCAAAGGTGCTGTGCTGACGGAACCCTACTGCTAAGCCTCCGCGATTGATTCCGTTTAGAGCGAAGCAACGAACGGTTCGATTTGCGAAACAAGGTTAATAATAATCTATACATATAATAAAATCGTAGACTAACCGTGTCTGTACATTGAATATTTTTGCATGAAAATTACACAGAAAACTCAGGAAAAAGGTATAAAACACAAAAATGCAATTTTTGAAATTTTTGTCTGTTTGTCTGTTTGTCTGTGCGTTTGTGGGAGCATCACGCTTAAACCACAGATTAGATTGCAAATCTAAGTACTTAAAAATATTAAGTGGTAACCCGAGTAACATTTAGCGTTTATTTCATCAAAATCGACCCACAAAATCAAAAGATATTGAATTTTTAAGTTTAGGAAGAAACTTTGTAATGTATTCTGATGAGTCAGAGCGCCATCTATTGAGAATAATAAAATGCACGAAAGCATTCAAAATTGTTGAGTTATTTGTGAAACTTTTAATACGTGGCAAAATAAGAGTGATCATTTTATACCTATTCGTTATTGATCGATACAATCGATCCACAAAATCAAAATATATTGAATTTTTAGTTTAGTAAAAAACTTCCTTATATATTCTGATTAGTCAGAGCGCCATCTATTGAGGAACCAAAAAATGCATAAAAGCATGAATGTTACACCAAAACACATTAATTGAGTTATTTTTATTTTATTTTATTTATTGGGGACAAAAAACGGTTACATGCTTCAAATAAACAAGAAATCCTTAAAATTAAAATCACAAACATGTAACCCACACCAATGTCCGCGTGTTCACAAAAGAGTAAAAGAAGTGAAGGACTGTGGTATGAGTTTACAGATGAAAGATCTGTGATAGCTTCAAATAATACAAACAATTCAATTTAAATTCATTCAATTTTGTCTGTCACAGATTACACATCTCTGTGATAGCTTAATACAATATAAATAAATTCAATTTAATTACATTTAATATAACTCAATTATTATTAATTCAGTTACAATTTAAATCATTCAATTCTATCTTATTCAATCATATAATTCAGTTCAGTTTAATTAAATTTTGTCTTAATTCATTGATTAATAAATCTAATTCAATTCGATTCCCTATTATTTAATTTCATTTAGTTCAGTATCACATAACATAACTTTACTTTAACTACCAATTTCATGTTCCGTCGACAAAATAGCTATAGCCTTTTTTTTTGAGCAGCTGTTTAGACAGACTAAATATGTCAAGCTCCATGAAGTGGGTGTTGAATGTCTCAACAAGGCGACGAAGGGGTGCACGTACTCTAGCGTTAGTCTTACACATGTCTGTGTGGAACAGTCGAAGCACGCGCACCCCCCGCTGGATAACAGTTCTGGGCACTGTATAACATAATTGATTAGTAAGTTCGATACAATCGAACTCATTGTTACATAAGCCATATAATGTCATTACACCCAGAAGTAGTCGCCTAGACTCCAAACTAAGAACGCCGTATCGCTTTAGTAACTGTGCATAAGGAACCTTTGAATGGCAGCATTTATAGTTCATTGACCGTAAGAACTTCTTTTGCACCATTTCTAATCTAGAGCAGTATTTGTCGTAGAACGGGCTCCAGATCTGGATGGCGTACTCTAACTGGGACCGTATCAATGTTTTGTATAACAATAAGAACGTAGAGGGCCGCACAAAGTCACCTGATGATCTCATGACAAAGCCATACACCTGAAACGCTTTGTTCACTATATTATCCACGTGTATGTCAAAATGCAAGCGCGAATCCAGAGCGATACCTAGATCCCGGAAAGATGCCACTTTGTCCAAGTGTGCGTTATTAATACTATAACTGAAATTTAAAATGTTTTTATTTTTGGTAAATGAAATGGTATGACATTTGGGCAGACTGTGACAAAGTTTATTTTTAATGCAGTACTCAGAAAGCCTATCCAAGTCGTCTTGCAAGAGTTTACAGTCATGTATACTCTTGCAAGATTTATAGACCTTAATATATGAAGCGAACCATCTCAGTAAATTGCCACGAATACCATTGAAGGCTATTTTTTCTAGAAGCTATTTGTGAAACTTTTAATACGTAGACGTAGCAAAATAAAAGTAAACATTTTAATACCTTATCGTTATTTACCGTTACATACGGGCTTCTTATTTAACGTCTTCCGCTGCCAAATATTTTGTCAGTTTACATGGTCGATAGATGGCGTTGCACTGATGACGCGTTTTTCTGAATTGCGGTGTTAAGATTTTCCGCTGGCGAATGACCTCACACAATTTCTAAACACAGTCGTGTTTCGAAGGAATTTCGGTTTGGTCTCTGAAAGGTCTTAAACTGTTAGGGACCATAATTGGTTAAATCTCTGGTGCTGGTTTCGTGTAAAGTGCATTTATCGTAGAGTCTTAAACTGATTTAGTTTTGCGAAGTTCTGGACGGTTCGACTTGCGGATCAGGCCTGTAGGGTTCCCTACCAAAGGTGCTGTGCTGACGGGACCCTACTGCTAAGCCTCCGCGATTGATTCCGTTTAGAGCGAAGCAACGAACGGTTCGATTTCCGAAACAAGGCTAATAATAATAAATTAAAATCTTATATTTCAGAGAGTCCATTTTTAGGGTTCCGAAAAAAAAAGGAACCCTTATAGGATCACTCGGGTGTCTGTCTGTCTGTCTGTCTGTCTGTCTGTCTGTCTGTCTGTCTGTCTGTCCGTCTGTCACAGCCAGTTTTCTCCGGATCCACTGAACCGATTCTGTTGAAATTTTGTGCACATATGGACTTCTATGACCCAAACACGGATGCGTTACGAAAATTATTAAATTTTTAGTATGGGGGTCACTTTTGGGGGTCAAACAAGAAAATTAAAAAAAATAAGTTTTTTGAACAATATCGTGTGACATATCAAATGAAAGGGCTTACTGTGAGGATTTTAATTATATTTTTTTCATAATTTTAAAATAAATGATTTAGAAGTTATTCAAGAAATTAGACGAAAAATGACCATTCCCCCCCCCTTATCTCCGAAACTACTGAGCCTAAAATTTTGAAAAAAATGGAGATAATAGATCTTTACCTAAAGATTACAGGAAAACCTATTAGAAGTCTGTAGTGTTAATATAACATGTTAAAAAAATTAAATTCGTTCGGAACCCTTTGCACGCGAGTCCGACTCGCACTTGGCCAGTTTTTTTTGGTTTGTAGTTAGGTTTAGGTTTAGTTTAGGTTAGTAGTTAGGTTTTTTATAATAAGGTATCGTACCAAAGGTGGTCACGGGAGTGATCGATTTTGGGAGGCTACTCTCTAAGTCCGAAGTCCGTAGTTTCGGGCTTAGTTGCGGACGTATTCTACTCCGTATCACCTACAGAATTACGATTAGTCCCGAACCCGAACTAAGAATGAATGACAACACGATTTCACAGTAACTGTCAAATCGTGTTATCATTAGTTCTCATTAGTAAGGTGATACGGAGTGGAATATTTTTTTTTTTACAATAAATAGGCATACGTTTGACCACTATCTCACCTGATGGTAAGCGATGATGCGATCGAAGATGGTGCACATTTGCCTAGAAGCAACCTATTCACTTTTGTCTTAAAGACTCCCAGGTTGCCCGCAACTAAGTTTTTAATTCGTGCTAAGTATCAAACGGTTCGATTGGCGAGCCAAGGCAAATTATAGGGTTCCGTGCCAAAGTTGCTAATGGGACCCTATTATTTAAGCCTTCGCGTACGATTTTGATTCGTGCGAACCCTTTTTTTTAATAAGCCACCACTTTCCGTCTTCCTTCAGTTTATGCGTTTTATTTCTGTCTCGCTGATATAAAAATGTCTTCCAGAAAAAGGTCGAATCTTTCACAATATAGCAAAATTCTTAATCTTCTTAATATAGATATTTAAAACAAAGTCGGGTTTGTTCGAACACTTTTCTAACTCGAGAACGGCTCGACCGATTTTCATAGTTTTTGTGTTTTTGGATTAGTCTTCGTCCGGAATAGCATAATAAGAATTAAAATACAAAAAAAAAGAGTAGGTAGGTAGGGTAGGTAGGTAGGATAGGTAGGTAGGGTAGGTAGGGTAAGTAGGGTAGGTAGGGTAGGTAGGGTAGGTAGGTAGGTAGGGTAGGTAAGGTAGGGTAGCTATGGTAGGTAGGATAGGTTAGTAGGTGGAGTAGGTAGGTTAGGGTCGGTAGGTAGAATAGCCAGTTGACGGGAGCGAAGCCGCGCGGGTCAGCTAGTCTATACATATAATAAAATCGTAGACTAACCGTGTCTGTACATTGAATATTTTTGCATGAAAATTACACAGAAAACTCAGGAAAAAGGTATAAAATACAAAAATACAATTTTTGAAATTTTTGTCTGTTTGTCTGTGCGTTTGTGGGAGCATCACGCATAAACCACAGATTGGATTGCAAATCTAAGTACTTAAAAATATTAAGCGATAACCCGAGTAACATTTAGCGTTTATTTCATCAAAATCGACCAACAAAATCGAAAGATATTGAATTTATAAGTTTAGGAAGAAACTTCCTAATGTATTCTGATGAGTCAGAGCGCCATCTATTGAGAAAAATAAAATGCACGAAAGCATTCAAAATTGTTGAGTTATTTGTGAAACTTTTAATACGTGGCAAAATAAAAGTGATCATTTTTATACCTGTTCGTTATTTATCGTTACAATCGATCCACAAAATCAAAATAAATTGAATTTTTAGTTTAGTAAGAAACTTCCTACTGTATTCTGATCAGTCAGAGCGCCATCTATTGAGGAGCCAAAAAATGCATGAAAGCATGAATGTTACACCAAAACACATTGATTGAGTTATTTGTGAAACTTTTGGCGTTGCACTGATGACGCGTTTTTCTGAATTGCGGTGTTAAGATTTTCCGCTGGAGAATGACCTCACACGATTATCAAACACGGTCGTAGTTAGTCGGAATTTCGGTTTGGTCTCTGTAAGGTCTTTAACTGTTAGGGACCAAAATTGCTGAAATCTCTGAGTCGTGCTGGTTTCGTTTAAAGTGCTTTTATCGTAGAGTCTTAAACTGTTTTAGTTTTGCGAAGTACTGGACGGTTCGACTTGCGGATCTGGGGGCTACTCTTTAACGAAATCCGTAGTTTCGGGCTTAGTTGCGGGCGGGCATTTTCTACTCCGTATCACCTAACCACTGAGAACTAATGATAACACGATTTGATAGTTACTGTGAAATCGTGTTGTCATTCATTCTCAGTTCGGGTTCGGGACTAATTGTAAGTCTGTAGGTGATACGGAGTAGAATACGCCCGCCCGCAACTAAGCCCGAAACTACGGATTTCGTTAGAGAGTAGCCCCCCATGCCTGTAGGGTTCCGTACCATAGGTTCTGACGGGACCCTACTGCTAAGCCTCCGCGATTGATTCCGTTTAGAGCGAAGCAACGAACGGTTCGATTTGCGAAACAAGGCTAATAATAATTTAAGGTACCGTACCAAAGGTGGTCACGGCGACGGGAGCGATCGATTTTGGGGGGGCTACTCTCTAAGTCCGAAGTCCGTAGTCTCGGGCTTAGTTGCGGACGTATTCTACTCCGTATCACCTACAGACTTACGATTAATCCCGAACCCGAACTAAGAATGAATGACAACACGATTTCACAGTAACTGTCAAATCATATTATCATTAGTTCTCAGTGGTTAGGTGATACGGAGTAGATTTTTTTTTTATTATAGATAGGCATACGTTTGACCACTATCTCACCTGATGGTAAGCGATGATGCGGTCGAAGATGGAGCACGTTTGCCTAGAAGCAACCTGTTCACTTTTGTCTTAAAGACTCCCAGGTTGCCCGCAACTAAGTTTTTAATTCGTGCTAAGTATAGATAGTTCGATTTGCGAACCAAGGCAAATTATAGGGTTCCGTGCCAAAGTTGCTAATGGGACCCTATTATTTAAGCCTTCGCGTACGATTTTGATTCGTGCGAACCAAGTCGATTTTTAGGGTTCCGTACCAAGGTTGCTAACGGAACCCTATTTATTAATAAGCCACCGCTGTCCGTCTTCCTTCAGTTTATTCGTTTTATTTCTGTCTCGCTAATATAAAAATGACTTCTAGAAAAAGGTCGAATCTTTCACAATATAGCAAAATTCTCTAAGTCGGGTTTGTTCGAACACTTTTCTAACTAACTCGAGAACGGCTCGACCGATTTTCATAGTTTTTGTGTTTTATTCCGGACGAAGACTAATTTCTTCGTCCGGAATAGCATAATAAGAATTAAAATACAAAAAAAAAGAATGAGTATGTAGGTAGGCAGGTAGGTAAGGTAGGGTAGCTATGGTAGGTAGGTAGAGTAGCCAGATGACGGGAGCGAAGCCGCGCGGGTCAGCTAGTCTCTAATAATGATAGAAATACTTCCCGTCTCTATGTTATTGGAGAATTTTCTCAGAACATTTACTGAAGGAAAACTCGGGATTTAATACCGAGGAAAGCTTGATGTAAACATTCAGAGGAAAAAAGGAATTCTTATTAGGATTTTTTTTTCGGTTAGGAAAAACCTTTAAGAAATCTTTGACTATCTGAGCTTCTCTGTGCTAGGATCTAAGATTTTTGCTTTATGTTATTTAATCTTGAGTAAACATTGCTTGCTAGCTTCTGCTAGCGGCTATGCCTGCGTGAAGTCAAAAATTGTCCAGACTCAAAAATAAAAATAAAATAAAAATAAAAAGTATCCAATATCCTGATATCGTAGACCAAGTCCTGACATGGTAAAGTTTCATCCAAATTCATTCAGCTGTTAATAGGTATCAAACAGACTGACGCATTTAAAATATAATGGTGGATGTTAAGTTTTATTTATTGGTTTAGAAATAAATAAAATATTTTACAAAGCTAATCTTAGCCTGATTTACTTTTTTAATCTTCATAAATGACAAACTTTCATACAAACTTGATTTAAACCCTTTATTTAGCAAGGAATTAAAAAAAAAACTGTTATTACTTAGTTTTGGCACCAAGTGTTTTGACTTTGCGTTGTCTGTATTCACAGCATTTTGTTTGTGAATGACTTTAAGATTTTAATTTAATCACCATATCATCCGAAGGACGTCCACTGCTGACATAGGCCACCTCCAAGTGTTGCCACTACAACCTGTCCTGTGCGTCTCGCATCCATCGGCTTACTAGGCTTGCGACAGCAGTAGCTCACCAGGTCATCGTTCCATCTTGTGGGAGGCCTTCCAATGTTGCGTATTTCTGGTACGCGGTCGCCACTCCAGAACTTTTTGGCCCCATCGACCATTTTCTGCGAGCTATGTACCCTGCCGATTGCCACTTTTGTTTGGCGATCCCTTCGTGCAAATTCGGTAACCTTGGTTCTCTTGCGGATATCATCATTCCTGACTCGATATGCAAGGAAACTTTAAGCATCCCTTTGGGTGACTAATAAGCACTCCGTTGAGGTCGATTGTGAGCGACCACAAGGTATTAATTTAGTTGATTCATTTTGATTACCCAATAAACGCACGTATATGTAGACGATTCTAAAACATAAAAAGCATTATAATACAAAATAAAGCCAAATTGAACTCGATATATTAAACATGCTTAAAAAAGCAAATTTTATTTTTTAGTATACTGTTTAAAAAAGAAAACTCAAACGTAGAACACAAAATTACACGGTAATACTGAATAAACTAAAAGTATAAGATACGTGAACGCAATCCCGTATCACATTATTCCGTGAAGCCAACAACAAAACATTAGTTTAATTGTGCTAGATAACGTTGTTCTGCAAACAATCAACACATCCTACGTTTTCATTTGTTTCAACCCCTAGTTCACCGCTAGTTCACCCCAAGTTCTATGTTAGGGTTGAAATTTATTAAAAACCGTGCTTTAGAAGCAGTGTTTGCGTAAAATTCTTCAAAGAAATTAAATGTCGGTCTAGTTTTTGGAAGATAACAGGTAAATTTATATTATACTAGCTTTCGCCAGCGACTTAACTCGCATGAAACTAGAAATGTATCCTAAGGGAACATGGGATAGGATATAGAACTGAGTCAAATTTAATCTACGGGATTCCAAAAAGGGGTAAGTAATATAAGACATAATTACAAAATCTCTAATATTTACAAGATATAACGACTGCGGGCGTTACAACCAACCCGGACTTCACTCGCGGTCACTTCAGCTCGCGGGTCACCTCGATCCTCCGCGCCTAGGCGGGCTTAAATTACACTCTAGGGGTAGGGCAGACAAGAATACGTGGAGTCGGTTTTGCAGTGATTTGTTTCTGTCACTTACTTTTCTAGCACAACATTTTGAATTTTTAAATCAATATTAATTTTAAACGAAAGACCTATGGAGATTTTCGATTAAATAAATATTATATTCAATAACGTTATCCTTAATTCCTCAATAATATTATAAATTCGAAAGTAACTCTGTCTGTCTGTCGCGCTTTCACGCCAAAACTACTGAACCGATTTAAATGAAATTTGTTACACAGATAGTCTAGAGCCTGAGAACGGACATAGGCTACTTTCATCCCGGGAATATGTTCCCTGGGGATCACGCGGGCGAAGCCTCTGGCAGAAGCTAGTACAAAATAAGTTTTAGAGTTTATAAATGATATATGTATAGAAATTATATCAAAAGCTGGTATATCTCACGTTTATTATATCTTATCAACGTTATTGAAATGAAAATGTACCAAATAACTTTATATGATATGAGACGCACTCCCAAAAAGGACAAGGACCCATTCCATAAACATATAAAAACAGACGCATTCACTTAAAAGTCATGACTAGTCGAAACAAGTATTCCGATTATCGTCAATCAATTTCATGCCACCATTTCACAGTGTTGACTGTGGTTATACTGACAGCAAAACCTACCATGTAATGGGCGCCATAGAGTATCCCTATACAGTATACGTGGTGCATTATCGAAACTGTCCATTATATCGGTATTTGCGCCTCTATTTATGTCAAAACGTAGCGTGAACTGATACTGATACTTAAAAAGTTTTGTTTTGTTTCGCCTCTGAGGTGGATGGGTCTAGGTCGGGATATTTCTAGTTCAGTAACTTTCTATTTGGGTCTGATATACTTTTTAGGGTTCTGTACTACCCTTACCAACCCTATTACGAAGCCTCCGCTGTCTGTCCGTCCGTCTGTCTGTCAGCACGCTGAATCTTAAGAACCGTAATAGGTAGACAGTTGTTGACAGTTATGTATTTCTATTGACGCTACAAAAACAAATAATAAAAATAAATCTCCCCCACAAGTTCCCATAGAAGAAACATGATTTTTTCGGTTTTTGGTACGGAACCCTTCGTGTGTGAATCCGACTGGCACTTGGCCGGTTTTGTTTTGAAACCTGGCTGTTTTTTTTTTAATTTTTGCTGTTGCGATAATTTTTTAAAGCTTGTTCTTTCATTGTATCTTGGATTTTCAGTGTAAATTATTGAGGTACTAATTAATAATGTGGAGTGCTGTTTTTTTGTGGTTACCTTCTGTAATTATTTATCATGAATAATACTCCTATAATCGGTCATACTTATTAACTTTTAGGAACTCAAGCTATTTATTTTCATAGAAAATTGTGACGTACAGACATACATCGTTTTTTCAGAACTGTTTCGTTTTAAATAAATAATAAATATGTTGTCGGGTGGTGACCGAAAATAGCCCTTACAATATTGTTACATAATTACAACACAAAAATAACAATTAAATCACTAAACAAACTACAAAAGCCGTCAAGCGAGCATAATCATTAAACAAGCCGGACATTTTAATTTAATAATTAAAATTCATAATTATTAATAATGCTAGTTCCTGCCATTATTAATTCCAAATAATTACATGATTGAGCGAACAAATTTAATACAAGGTTGTTCGGGCACGCATATTGATAAATGTGTTATAATTTATGTGAAGTTTGGCGGTAAAACTTAATTAAAGTTATTAGTTAGTAATTGTTGCATTTGAACTTCAACCCCAATTGATCCAATTAAGGGTTGAATATCAATAATGCTTTAGTAATTTTTTTATTTGTGATCGGTTTGCTCTTGACTCTAGTTTAGGTCAGAGGTGACAGAGACAAAGTCTACGTTGGAGTAAGCTTACCCAGAAGAAGCCTGAGGCTCTAGACAAGTGACATTCTTGAAGCGGTAGCGTGGCGAAGGCGATTGTCATAACGTCAAAAATGTATGGGATTGACAAAAGCTGTCGAAAAGTCACGTGACCAATCCCTTACATTTTGGAATTTCGACAATCGCAGTCGCTAATAGAATTGCATTTTGTCTAGGGCCCCTGGTCACTCTTACTTTGAAGAGATTGTGATTGAATGTGTACGAGTGTCTGTGTACCACTGATTATTAGTAAGGAGAGTTCAATGAAAACACTTGATTTACTTCACGAAGGTTTCGCTTGTATTGTTCAAGAATAAAGAGTTCACAATATGACGATAATTGATTACTTATTTTACCTCAGCTATTCCTTAACACATAAGAATGTTTAGCACAACTATATCTGGGCGAGCGCGGGGAACGACTGGCTAGCCCGCCTCGCGTGGTTGGGAATTGCAGCGCTAACATTTTAGTAGGTGCGCGTGCTCCTACATCACACCCTTCCTAAAATTTTTGTGCAAAAAAATTTTACATAATATTACATTCCCTCATTTGTATTACATTTCGTTCCGTTGACTAATCAATTTACAATTCAACACATTCCATTATACTAACAATGTTGTAACTTAATGCTGCTTATGACGGTGTGCTACTTATCTGTATGCTACATGTACATAATGTAAATATAAAGTTCACCTACGCTGTTTTAAATTACATGACTTGTTTGCTAAGTAGTTAGATACAGTAGGTAATAGTTTAGGTTCGATTCCCAGGTTTTGAGAATACATATATTTTTTATCTATACATATAATAAAATCGTAGAATAACCGTGTCTGTACATTGAATATTTTTCCATGAAAATTACACAGAAAACTCAGGAAAAACGTATAAAACACAAAAATGCAATTTTTGAAATTTTTGTCTGTTTGTCTGTTTGTCTGTTTGTCTGTGCGTTTGTGGGAGCATCACGCATAAACCACAGATTGGATTGCAAATCTAAGTACTTAAAAATATTAAGTGATAACCCGAGTAACATTTAGCGTTTATTTCATCAAAATCGACCCATAAAATCAAAAGATATTGAATTTTTAAGTTTTGGAAGAAACTTCCTAATGTATTCTGATGAGTCAGAGCGCCATCTATTGAGACAAAATAAAATGCACGAAAGCATTCAAAATTGTTGTGTTATTCGTGAAACTTTTAATACGTGGCAAAATAAAGTGACCATTTTTATACCTTTTCGTTATTTATCGTTACAATCGATCTACAAAATCAAAATATATTGAATTTTTAGTATAGTAAGAAACTTCCTACTGTGTTCTGATCAGTCAGAGCGCCATCTATTGAGGAACCAAAAAATGCATGAAAGCATGAATGTTACACCAAAACACATTCATTGAGTTATTTGTGAAACTTTTAATACGTAGACGTAGCAAGATAAAAGTAAACATTTTAATACCTTATCGTTATTTATCGTTACATACGGGCTTCTTATTTAACGTCTTCTGCTGCCAAATATTTTGTCAGTTGACATGGTCGATAGATGGCGTTGCACTGATGACGCGTTTTTCTGAATTGCGGTGTTAAGGTTTTCCGCTGGAGAATGACCTCACACGATTATTAAACACTGTCGTAGTTCGTAGGAATTTCGGTTTGGTCTCTGGAAGGTCTTAAACGAATAGGGGCCAAAATTGCTTAAATCTCTGAGTTGTGCTGGATTCGTTTAAAGTGCTTTTATCGTAGAGTCTTAAACTGATTTAGAACTCAGTAGTTTTGTGAATTACTGGACGGTTCGACTTGCGGATCAGGCCTGTAGGGTTCCGTACCAAAGGTGCTGACAGGACCCTACATCTAAGGCCTCCGCGATTGATTCCGCTTAGAGCGAAGCAACGAACGGTTGGATTTGCGAAACAAGGCTAATAATAATAAGGTACCGTACCAAAGGTGGTCACGGTGACGGGAGCGATCGATTTTGGTGGGGCTACTATCTAAGTCCGAAGTCCGTAGTTTCGGGCTTAGTTGCGGACGTATTCTACTCCGTACCACATACAGACTTACGAATTGGGTAACTCATCATTTTTATATGAGGTTGAGGGAGTACCTCATTTTGCCTCGCGGGGTCCTCACGAGGTACCCCTCATTTGAGGCGAGGTGTCGTATGTACGCGTATTCACCTCACGAGCCGAGCCCGAGCCGAACTTATCAGTTTTTTATTTGCTTCGTGTGTTTTATTTATCCTACAACTCATTTAACACAATTTTTATGTATCTCTTCTTAATCTAAATAATATCCTACCAAACATCAGTATTACTCACACACCAAACATCATTACTTCATTGTACATACCAAAATCATAATGTTTACTGTGTTTTCAAAATTTCGAGACCTCACGTGATCAGCTCACTCTTTCTATAAATTCTGTACAATTATGAAAGAAGTAGTTTCATTCGCTCACTAAGCTCACTCAGTCACTCAATACTCACTCGCGAGTACTCGCGTCCGTTTATAATGTCAATGTCAATTTTTAAGTGAGGACCCGTGAACGAGTGAGGTGGTTCAATGTTGAAATTCGAGTAACTCTTTCAATTTGCGATCACGAGTACCTCAAACGAGGCACCTCATGAGTGAAGGACACATCTCTACTTACGATTAATCCCGAACCCGAACTAAGAATGAATGACAACACGATTTCACAGTAACTGTCAAATCGAGTTATCATTAGTTCTCTGTGGTTAGGTGATACGGAGTAGTTTTTTTTTTACTATAGATAGGCATACGTTTGACCACTATCTCAGCTGATGGTAAGCGATGATGAGGTTGAAGATGGAGCACGTTTGCCTAGAAGCAACCTATTCACTTTTGTCTTAAAGACTTCCAGGTTGCCCGCAACTAAGTTTTTAATTCGTGCTAAGTATCAGACGGTTCGATTTGCGAGCCAAGGCAAATTATAGGGTTCCGTGCCAAAGTTGCTAATGGGACCCTATTATTTAAGCCTTCGCGTACGATCTTGATTCATGCGCACCAAGTCGATTTTTAGGGTTCCGTATCAAGGTTACTAACGGAACCCTATTTATTAATAAGCCACCGCTGTCCGCCTTCCTTCTGTTTATTAACCGACTTTAGAAAAAGGAGGAGGTTACCAATTCGACTGTATTTTTTTTTTATGTTTGTTACCTCATATTAACCGACTGGATGAACCGATTTTCATGATTCTTTTTTTATTTGAAAGCTGGTGCTTCCCGTGTGGTCCCATTGCCACCACGTCAGGATCTGATGATGGAAACCCTGAGAAATCGAGGGCAACTCTCGAAAATTGTAGGCACGTATTTGGTAAAAACTTGATATTCGTGTGTATATCGGGTGATACTACAAAAGAATGAAAGTTTGGATCAGACCTGATGATGGAGACGACAGAGAGTCAAGGGAACTCCACATCGGTATGTAGGAACTACCAAGTGTTTGGGCTTATTTCATTCGTATTGACGAGACCTTTACTCCGAAAGCACTAAGTAAGTTTTATTTTCATAACATAACATCACGCCGGTACGCTGTGAATGGGTACGCAGGTACCACTAAAAAGACAAAAATAAAAAACTTTTTTACAAAAAATGTAACCGACTTCCGAAACAAAAGTTATTTTATACTTTGTAGTGTTTTTTTTTGGAAGTCGGTTACATTTTTTGTCAAAAAATTTTTTTTCGTTTTATTTCTGTCTCGCTGATATAAAAATGTCTTCTAGAAAAAGGTCGAATCTTTCACAATATAGCAAAATTCTCAAAGTCGGGTTTGTTCGAACACTATTCTAACTAACTCGAGAACGGCTCGACCGATTTTCATAGTTTTTGTGTTTTATTCGGGACGAAGACTAATTCCTTCGTCCGGAATAGCTTATAAGAATTAAAATACAAAAAAAAAAATGAGTATGTAGGTAGGGTAGGTAGGCAGGTAGGTAGGGTAGGTAGGTAAGGTAGGTGAGGTAGGGTAGCTATGGTAGGTAGGTATGCTAGGTAAGTAGGTAGGTAGGGTAGGTAGGTTAGGGTCGGTAGGTAGGTTAGGGTCGGTAGGTAGAGTAGCCAGTTGACGGGAGCGAAGCCGCGCGGGTCAGCTAGTACATAATATATACTGGCATTGGTATGCCTAATGTGAATTAAGACATTATACAGTGTGCGGACATCTGTTTTTTAGAGTCGCCTTTATGTTTACTTAATTACTATATGCCTTAACATTAACTTAAGGGTAGTTGCCGTAACATCCACTCTGCTATATTTAATAACACCGTACGGTCAGCAGCTTCCGTTACGACAACGCCGGACAATAAGAGTCGTTATAGTTACACGATACATTCATAGTGTTATAACTTTATAAGGTATTACTTAACGTCTGTCAATCTTTAACGAAAGTACGCTTCTGTTTTGAACTGCGAATGCAAATGAATAATAGTGTCGATAATGTTATGATTAGGAAAATATCACCTTGGTGGGCGCTGGACACTGCTGGTCGGCTCTTTCGCTGGTTGCTGGTGGTTTGGCAACCACAACAATGTTCTGCAACTGATCCTGTACCCATTTTCGCGCATATGTTTTACTTCGTTTGCAGCAGAGGCACAACATAATTAGAAGAACACATGCTGCGACCGCCATTACTGCTATGGCATAGGTATTCAACTTGTTTTTCAACTCGTCAATCTGTTGATTTGCTCCCGCCTGTGCAATAATGACTTCTTCGTTCTTGCTGTTATACTGTCCCATATTGGATGGTTTTTTATTTGTCTGTTATTTTCGCGAGATTGTGTCTGTCGCCACGCCTCTAGTTTAGTGATTTATAATTACGCGTGTCTTACTTTATATTGTTGATACTATGCTACAGTCGATTATTAAATATTGAAACGTACAGGCCTTTTGCTGACTCTACCGCTCCTCGTTGTTTTATGACATTGATCTTTGTACATGTTGTTCTGCGTTTTTTCATAATTAGGTTTTGCTGTCGCGACTTTATCGTTTTCCTCGTCGAGTAAGTATGCCGGTTTTAGCCTATCTACAGACACTGTTGCCTGCCGATTGGGATACTGTATTTGGAAAAGTTTGGTTCCGCGTTTTAGAACTTTGTATGGCCCGTCATACGGTGTCTTAAGTGGTTTACGAACTGTGTCGTCTCTTATAAATACGTGACTGCATGTCTTTAGGTCTTGAAATACGAACCACTTACGATTCTCGCGATGCGATTCTGACATTGGTTTTAACTTTGCGATTGCGTCATGAACTGTTTTTAACAAAGTGTTCGTGTCATCGATTTTACTTCTGGAATTATCGAAAAAGTCGCCTGGTAGCCGAAGTGGTTTTCCGAACGTGTACTCGGCTGCGCTTACGCCGTTTTCGCTTCGACCTGCTGCGCGTAAGCCGAACATGACCGTTGGTAGCTCATCCACCCATGACTTGGTGTCTAAACGCGCCATTAAAGATGCTTTTAAAGAGCGGTGCCAGCGCTCGACTATACCGTTAGGCTGCGGATGGTAACTAGTTGTGCGTATTTTGGTCACGCCTAAGTACTTTAGCAGCTCTGTGAAAAGCTGGCTTTCGAACTGTCGTCCCTGGTCTGTCGTTAGTCTGACTGGGCAACCGTAGCGCGTAAACCAGCCTTCGTATATCGCCTTTGCCACTGCTTCCGCCGTAATGTCACGTATGGGAAAGGCTTCTGGCCAACGAGTGCCTCGATCGATTATTGTGACGCAATACCTGAATCCGTCCTCGGATATGGGTAATGGGCCGACGATATCTGCGTGGATGTGTTCGAACCGACCTGAGCTTTGGAAATCTGCATATTCTGATATATTATGTCTGGTTACTTTGGTTTTTTGGCAATTAACGCATGCTCGTGCCCATGTGCCTATCTCCGTGTTCATGTTCGGCCAAAAGAATCTTTCCGAGATCATTTTGCGAGTTGACCGGATTCCGGGGTGACTGATGTCGTGAACCAGGTTGAAAACGTTTTTTCTGAAATTTTCAGGCACGACCGGTCTTGCCTGTTGTTTTGACATTTCGCAATATATTTCGCGGTTGCAATTTGGTAACGCTAAACGTTTGATCGTAATGTTATTGTTTTTGACCTCGTTTTTTGTGTACCGTGCAATGTAGTCGTCGGTATTTTGCGCTTCGGCGAATTGTTCGTAGTCTAAACTCGTGGGACCGGATATGGTTGCGACACGCGATAATGAGTCGGCGACAACATTGTCGTCACCGCTGACATGACGAATATCGGTAGTGAATTCACTGATGAACAGTAATTGCCTTGTTCTACGAGATGTTTCGGCATCGGTATTTAGTTTTGTAAACGCATGTACCAATGGCTTATGATCTGTGAATATTGTTAATGGTCTCCCTTCGAATAATTTTCGGAAATGTTTAATTGCCATATAGATGGCAAGTAGTTCGCGATCGTAAGTGCTGTAACGCTGTTGTGTATCGGATAAGCGTTTTGAAAAATAACCTAGCGGTTTCCATGTACCTTTAACTCGTTGTTGCAGTACCGCCCCCGCACAGGTATCCGATGCGTCCGTCATTAGTGCAAGCGTCGCATTGCAGCTTGGGTAGGATAACGTGACCGCGTTTTTGAGCTGCGACTTACATTCACCGAACGCTGTTTCAGCTTCTGTTGACCACACAATAGGCGTCTTGTCGTTTCGTTTTGCGTTGTGTAAGTACTTTGATAACAAAGCTTGGCTTTTCACCGCGTGTGGAATGTGTTTGCGATAAAAATTTACCATTCCTAAAAATCTACGAAGGTCGTTGACGGTTTTAGGTTTGGGGTAGTCGGTAATCGCCTTGACCTTATCGTCTAGAGGCCGTATTCCTTGTGCCGACACGTGAAAACCAACGAAATCTAATTCAGTTACTCCGAAACTGCATTTTGTTAATTTTATGGTTAGACCGAATTTCTTCAGCCTATCGAAAAGGATCTTTAAATGTTCCTTGTGCTGTTCCGCGTTGTCACTTGCAATAATGACGTCATCGATGTAACAGAATAGGAAATCTAAACCCTCTAAGACTGTATGATGCATGAACCTTTGAAAGGATTGCGCTGCGTTTTTTAGGCCGAAGGTCATCCGTGGGAACTCAAATAACCCGAATGGCGTTATGATTGCCGTTTTCTCTACGTCCGCTGGGTTAATTGGTATGTAATGGTAGGCACGGTTTACATCTATGCAAGAAAATATTTTTTTACCTGCGAGGATGTATGTGAAGTCGTGTAAGCGCGGGATCGGGTACCTATCCGGTTTGGTGATGGCGTTTAGCTGCCTATAATCACCACACGGACGAATGTTCCCGTCTTTTTTTGGCACTACGTGCAGAGCGCTTGCCCATGGGCTTTTGGAGGGCCTACAAATACCTAAGTCCTGCATGTTCTTAAATTCCTCCTTTATTTTGGTATATCGGTCTAGCGGCAACGGTCTTGCCCGGGTATGTACCGGTGGGCCTGATGTTTCGATGTGATGCACGATCGAGTGCTGCGGCGGCTCCCTAAATGACGTGGGTCTAGTGATTTCAGGGTAAGTGGTAAGCAATTCGTGATAAGGGTGGCTTTCGTTAACCGTTTTGACTGACGTTTCTGTACAATTTTCTATAGTCGCTAGAACATTTAACTTTGTTGTGCTATCTATCAACTTTCTTGCACTTAGGTCTACTAACAATCCATAATGGCTTAAAAAATCTGCTCCTAATATGGGTTGTTTGACGTTAGCTATAATAAATGTCCATTTAAATTCGCGCCTTAACTTAAGTCCAAGTGACAATGTGTGCGTACCGTAGGTTTCTATGGGTGTACCGTTTGCGGCGTACAGAGTGTAATCTTCTTGAGATTGTTTTTTTTTACGCTTGACCATAGATACTGGTAGTACTGACACATTGGCACCGGTGTCTACTAGAAAATTGAATCCGTTAATGCTATCATTTACACACAAACGACGGTTAATAATAATACCTCCGTTACAGCTTCCCGTCGCCGACTGTACGGTTGTTAGTTTTCCTGGGCCTTGCCTGTCCATTTGCATGGTTTTCTGCACTTGAACGCCTTGTCGCCGAACCTGTTGTGGTAGAAGCATAACCCTGGTCCTGTTGGTGGTCCTTGCGATGTTGACCGCCCTCGCTGTTGCCTGGTACTTCGTGCACGTGCTGTTGATGCGCCGCGGTATGCCCTGCGGTCGAACCTGTCCGTACCTCTGGATTTGCGTAGTTCTGCCACTTCGATTGATAGTTTGGCTACGGTATCCTCTAGTGTATCTGACTTTTTTCCTGTTATTTCTGCCACCTCCCTGGGGCTGCTGGTCTCCCATATTTTGTCCGCCACTGCTGCCAGCTTTTCCGGTTCTGTGATTGCCGTTGCTGCCAAAACAGTCCTTACCGACGTCGGTAGGTGGTTTTGCCACATGACGAGCAATGTTTCCGGCGTTATTCTATCTCCTGCTAGAGTCTGCATCTGCCGCAGGAGTTGGGTCGGCTTCTGATCTCCCAGTTGCATCTCGCCAATCAGCTTCTGTATCCGTTTGTTCTCCGATTCCTCGTACACTACCAACAATCGGTCTTTCAAATTTTGGTATTTGTTACTTTTTGGTGGAGTCTTCAAAATATCCGCTACTTGCATTATGACCTGCTTGCCAAGTTTCGCTACCAGCAATTGATACTGCGCCTCATCGCTGGTTTTCTGTGGCGCTACAGATGCTTCGAACTGTATGAACCATAAACTTGGTTGATCTGTTCAAAAATCTGGTATCCTTGAGGACACGGAGATTAGCACGATATCGGAAGTACTTTCTTGAGACATTTTGTTTAACTTTCGCAGTCTTTTAGAGAGATGCCGTGTGATAGAGCGTTACTATCGAATTACGCACCAGATATAGTTGTCGTTGAGCCGTTCCCAAGTAAGCGGTTTGTTTCTTACACGTGGAAAGTTTATCGCACCGATGTATGGTTACGTGTTCGCTCGCGTCGGATAGTCACCAATGTACGAGTGTCTGTGTACCACTGATTATTAGTAAGGAGAGTTCAATGAAAACACTTGATTTACTTCACGAAGGTTTCGCTTGTATTGTTCAAGAATAAAGAGTTCACAATATGACGATAATTGATTACTTATTTTACCTCAGCTATTCCTTAACACATAAGAATGTTTAGCACAACTATATCTGGGCGAGCGCGGGGAACGACTGGCTAGCCCGCCTCGCGTGGTTGGGAATTGCAGCGCTAACATTTTAGTAGGTGCGCGTGCTCCTACAAATGCGTTCGGAAACACAGATTTAGGAGCATAATAATATACTAGAAGAATCTCGTGGTTAAATAATGACAGCCGCACGAGTCGATCTTTACGGTTAAGTAATGCTTGCCGCGGTTAGTTCGAGGACAGGTAACCATTTTAACATACCTTTACATAGATACCTTCATGCTTCGGAAAGCAAGTTAAGCTGTTAAACTCGTTATCGGTTAGGTTAGGTTAGATCTTTGACAGTTGTTACGGAAAAAAAGCCAAGAAATCTGACACCATTCTTGTCAGAGTATAGTATTGCCCAGTTACTGGGTTGGGGAGGTCAGAGTACGTCTATAAAATATTGAAACTTAGCTGCATACCGTTATATTGGAAGCTGATCCCGACATAGTTGGGAGAAAAACTAGGTTGATTGATTGATTTCTACTCGAATTGTTTCGCCAAATTGAACCCCAATAACACAAAAATAAGACATCCTATCCTGATATATAAAACTAGCTTTTGCCCGCGATTTCGTACGCGCATATCCCGTTTTGTCCCATTCCCGTATATATATTTCCCGTATATATGTTTATAGCCTTCCTCGACAAATGGGCTATCTAACACTGAAAGAATTTTTCAAATCGGATCAGTAGTTCCTGAGATCAGCGCGTTCAAGCAAACAAACAAACAAACAAACTCTTCGGCTTTATAGATTATTCCGTTATTGACAGACAACGCACAGTCGAAACTACTGTTCGTAGAAAGCGGACATTTTGCATTTAGGTTCCTTGAGGGGTGTAGGGGACATTATGAGAAGATTTCACGAAATTCCTACGAGTACCAAGTCGCGGGCAAAAGCTAGTTTAAAAAAAACAAAATTTGATTAAATTGCACTTTTCATCTCCTCGAGATTCTTGTAACAATAAAAAAAAACTCTTTAGACTGAAGTGAACCCCATACAGTAGACAAAGTGAAGAGGTTTCCATCGTTGACTACATCGTTGCTCTTCATCAGGTGAGATTGTGGTTAAACACAAGCTTATCAATATTTTTTTATATCACGTCAACATTACACTAAAAGGCTGGTTATTTAATTAGTAGGTATATCATCATCATCATCATCATCATATCAGCCGAAAGACGTCCACTGCTGGACATAGGCCTCCCCCAAGCGTCGCCACAGCGACCGGTTCGGCTACCCGCGACCTTCACCAGGTCATCGGTCCACCTTGTGGGAGACCTTCCAACGTTACGTCTTCCGGTACGCGGTCGCTACTCCAGAACTTTTCGGCCCCATCAACCATCTGTTCTGCGAGCAATGTGCCCTGCCACTTTAGTTTGGCGATCCTTCGGGCTATGTCGGTAACCTTGGTTCTCTTGCGGATATCATCATTCCTGATTCGATCACGCAAGGAAACTCCAAGCATTGCCCTCTCCATTAGTAGGTATATATTGTCATTTTTATATATATATTATTTTTCTACATTTGCATGTGTTATTCTGTAATTATATTTATTTATTATATGATACATTTAACATTAATATACTTATCTCTTCAACGTTGCCCAATATCGTCTTTAATATGGATAGGTATTAAGACTGTAAATAGCATATTCATCCGCCCTATGAATCTGCCGTGGATAACTATTATTGGCTACTCATGTAATCTCAGATATTTACCTAGTTAAGATTTAGAAGCTGTTATCCATAAAAATAAATAAATAATAAATAAAACATCCCAAATCAACTTTGACCGAACTGGCACACTTCTAAAATAACATCCCAAGCAAAACTTGTGCCTTGGTGGACTCACACGGCAAAACTTGTACTGTATTTTATACTACACACTGATCTTAGTCCGCATACTTTATACTTTGATTTCTTACTAAAGCTGCTGCATTATACACTGGTTTAAAGTTGGAAAGCGCTTTTAAAGCTGGAGATGTTTGCGGAAATGTAGGATGGATTTTGCTTGGCGGTTTTTTATTGGACTTGACTGTTGCTGCATATTTTATGTAACTATTAGATAAGATGAAAATTCCGTTGTTGGATAGTGAATTGGATACGCATTAAAACAATTTTCTTGGTGAGAGGCTTGTGGTTTAGCTATCTGTTTTCTCACCTATCGTTCTTTAAGTAGAAGTAGGTTTTGTTCTTCAGCTCCATTGTCGACTACATCATCGTCTGCCTTCAAGTTGTGATAGTGATCAAACGTGAGTTTACCAAATTTAAAAAAGTAATACTCTCCCAGGCCACACCCCAACAACCCTTGTTGCTTCAGAAAGCACGTTAAGCCTCGTACCATTTTTCAGTCAGAAGGCCGAAAGTCTGTCAACCAGTCTTGCCAAGGGATATTGTGTTATCTATTTATGCAGTCGCTTCATGTCAAAGTACTGCTACTCAGCTTCAAATTATGGTTATGGTGCTACCAAAGATATAATAAATAAGTTTTCTGTCTACACTAACATTATAAAGAGGAAAGATTTGTTTGTTTGAATTGAATTCGCTCCGAAACTACTGGACCGATTTGAAAAATTCTTTCACCATTAGAATCTTACATTATCTTTGATGAACATAAGGTGTGAAAAAAATACCAAAAAGAGATCCTCATATCGCGTACGCTACGGAAACTATTGACAATAGAGCAAAGTGATGTATAACAGTTTTATAGAAGACATAGTCCGCAAGGGTATGTATCTAACTATAATGGTTAAGTCCCAATGACCGCCTTTTGTTCAAATTATTCAATCAAAAACCCGGTTGAAATGGAATTGTGATGATTTTAGTATCATGATATTAATCCTTATCTATTTAAATTGGTTAATAATTAAGGTTGGTTATGTGCATGTAAATTACACTTTAAATCGGACCTCTCGTTTAAAAGCTACGACGGTTTTAAAAATACTCAAAGTAAGAAAAATGTTGCGAGTGAACCGCCCTACGTTTAGTCTGTTAATAAGTAATTTACACATACCCTTGAAGAGGTTAGATGGGAGATAAAGTTCTTGGAGTACCAACTAAACCCGCGCGAACGAAGTCGCGGGCGAAGTGCTAGTTTTTTATATTTCTATGGGTGCAACACTGACATTTAAAAATATGACATGGGATTGTTTGGATTTACGTATCGAAACGTTTACACAAAACTGGAAGAAGATTTGCTCATTGGATTAGCTTTTATTTTTTGTAAAAAAAACATTTTTTAGTACAGTGTGGGAGCACCTTTAGACTACAAAGCACGCCCTTTAAGGTGATGAGATGTGGTGATGTTTAAAGTCAATTGCGTCTATCATACCTTGGGCAGGCAGTCATCCAACTCTCATATTCGCCATCAGCTCACGTTAACCCAATAAATAACATCATATTCATGAAAATTAACTGAATTCACGTTAGTCACGTCTTATTAAATGTAAAATATTGAACATCTTTCGAAGTTTTCACAGTTCCTAACTCAAACTTCACTGTTTTATGGCGAACTTCGTTTAAACGATTTTCTTTGACTTAGCTACTTATAGCTCTGGGTTGGTATTCGGGCTAAAACTTTAAAATTATGCCTAAAAATACTTTTGTATGTTTATTAAAGGTCGAGGAACTTTTCTTTTTAGCTTCAGGGTAAAAAGGAGTTTATGACCATTTGTTTTAAAGTTTTGGCAACAACTGTAGAGCATCTTGTCTACGTCTGTATATTGAACGCGCAGTGTAGGGTTCCATTTAGTTCCGTAGTTTGGGCACGATACAATTGCGGTGGTAAGTCCCCTCTTTGAGGAGTGCGTAGGGCAGCGCCACGGCGTCCTCACCTTCCACCTGACACAGGTACTCACCGGACACGGTTGTTTCGGGAGATACCTGTGTCGACGGGAGGACACACCCAGATGCCAACACTGTGAGGGTCGCCCGGAAGACACGGTGGAACATATGATGGAGGTCTGCCCTGTTGGGTGGAGCACTGCCGGGTCCTCGTCGGGACGATCGGCGGCGGCGACTTCTCGCGACCGGCCCTGGTTCAATGTATGGTCCGGAAGGAGGATGTATTGGAAGCGGTCACCTCCTTCTGCGAAGCAGTAACGCTAGCGAAGGAGGAGGCCGAACGTGTGAGAGAGAGGGAAACCTCACGACCCAGCCGCCACAACAGAAGAAGACGCCCTGGGTTGGCTTCGGAAGTAGAAGGGTGATTCCCGGCCACTGTAGACGCGGGCCTGCGGACATCGAGCGTTAGGTGGCTCGCTGTCCGATCAGAACCAGGCCCGGGTCGACGGCGCGTTGTGTTCCACACGCGTCACAAAGAGATGTCAGCATAGTAGACAGTGCCTGCCAGGGTTGCGGAATTTGTTCGAAAGAGTCACCGTGGCCCTGGAACGTAAAGGACTTAGGAGGAACACGGATGGGTTTTAGTCAGTAAGAGTCTGACACTCATTTGATGATTTCCCATCCATAAAAAAAAGAGTTCCGTAGTAGCACGTCACAATTTTATTATAACATTTTATAGGTTGATCGACTATTACTCGTTAACCTGTAAAACCTACTTAGCTGTTATAGTATTCCTTTTAAATTGTTATATGTGCTACTACCATGAATTTTTTCACATCATCAAAAACAACCATTTTGCTAGCAGAGGAACAGTTGACTCTAACAAAAATAGCACTTTAAAGCTTAATATTTCACAATAGTTTTAAATGACCTATTCAACGACATCCTACATCGTGTGACGATAAGAAATCTTTGGCACTTTACTTTACTTTTAATATTTAGTTGTACATTGTCAATTAAAAAAATGTAATATGTGTGAAATTATTTTGATGAATAAAAACATATTATTATTATTAGGTTACCGACATAGCCCGAAGGATCGCCAAACTAAAGTGGCAGTGGGAAGGGCACATTGCTCGCAGAACAGATGGTCGATGGTGCCGACAAGTCCTGGAGTGGCGACCGCGTACCGGACGACGTAACGTTGGAAGGCCTCCCACAAGGTGGACCGATGACCTGGTGAAGGTCGCGGGTAGCCGATGGATGCGAGACGAACAGGACCAGTCGTTGTGGCAACGCTTGAAGGAGGCCTATGTCCAGCAGTGGACGTCTTTCGGCTGATATGATGATGATGATGATGATTATTATTATCAGTTAAACCAAACAGGACATCCATACACCAAATTCTATTTCCAGTATCTTACATAGCTTCTAAGACCACTTTAACACGATCGAATTTATAAAATTGAATTATGACAACCCCTAAAATGAGATCAGGGGTCGAATAAAACTCTCAAAAAAATCAAAGCCAATCTAACTTTTTCTTTTATCTGAAAGGTCACGAAATTATAAGATGGTGCCGGTGTCCATAGCAACGTCATTGAACATCGTAAAAAAGACAAATGTGACAATCAGAGTGACACATGGGTATTTGTGGTGTAATCCGTTTTAGGCTGAGCCATAGACTTAGAGAACTGGACAAGCAAAAGGAAGAAAAAAAAGAAAGAAAGAAAAAAAGAGTGTCTGTTGTCATCGACAAGCGTACAAATTATGAACTTGAACAAAAAATTCATATCGTTAGTATTAGTACTAATTTAATTTCGTTTATAAAGACAAACCCCTCTTCTTCTTTCCCTTGTCTGGCTGTCAAGTTAGTTAATACGATGAGCGAGACAAACGATAGTGTGGCTATCTGTTATCACTTTCGAGAATGATTACTGCCAGTGACACATTCCTTTTTCTAAAATTCTAATTGGTATACGTCACTGACTGTTAGAGAAACCTTCACCACTACGATTTACAGAAAAGAATCAGGCGAAGTGCTCACACAGTGAGCTGTCAATTTATGCAATCAAGATGGAATGACAGCTCATTTTGTGATCGCTTCACCCAAGCCTTCCAGAATCGCACTGAAGTCGTTTCATCTCTTTCCCTAGAGTAGTCAATTTTGTAACGGTAATGCTCAATCCAGTTCTCTAAGTCTACGTAGTGTAATCCGTTTTGGGTTCTGGGAATATTTTATTGGCTGTTTCGAACAAGGTCAGTGTTAAGGAAAATATATTTGCAACCTGATTGAGGGCTGATTCTTAGTTTACGGACCCCCGTTGTGACTAGATTGGTTGCGCTGATGGATGCATGGTATAGATCACTACGTATTGCTTTGAAAGTGTATGCTTGGCTTTTATGTTCTTAGTAAATCACGGTAAATTAGGTACCTGAAAGTGGTGTTTTGAACACCTGCTTATACAGGGACCATCTGTCGAAGCTGTCGTCGAGCAGTGCATCAAAGGTCAGATACAGAAAGTAGCACTCCTTTGAACTGCTAGTATTGTGAGGAAGTTACTGCTTCTATAATCCCCGCCACGAGAAGCTATAAATTTTGTAAACACACATTCAATTGTTTCATGAGTCAGACGCTTTCCAGTACCACAAAACATTAGACGATAGCACTTTATATCAATAAAATATAACCCGACCATGGGAAATTGCTCGTTAGTTTCATATTACACGTATGTTTCTTTGAGTTGATTGAATTTGGGATTATTTGTTTTCGCTATACGTAATTTAGTAGAAGTTCTTTGTTTACAAAATGTAAAGCATTTCATGACGGGAACTATAGAGCCGTAACCACCGGTAGCTTGAACCCTGTTCCTGACATCTGACTACTAAAGTTTGTCTATATAAAAGCCATACTACAAGATTCAGCGTCATCACCCTAGTCTTTCCCCAGAAATGAGTCAGCTACCAGTTCTAACAGATGCAGATGAATACCTGCAGTGCAATTTTGAAAACATGTCGAAGTGAACGCTTAGGTGAAGTGATCACCAAGTGAGCTGTCAATCCAAGTAATCAAGATGGAACGATAGCTCACTTCGTGATCACTTCACCCAAGCCTGAAGGCTACGTAACTTAGTAGAAATTCTTTGTTTATTAAATGTATATAATATGCTTGGACCTCGTTCCTGATACCAGACTACTAAAGGTTGTCTATAGAAAAGACATACTACAAGATTCAGCGTCATCACCCTAGCCTTTCCCCAACATCAACATCAACAACAGCTACCACTTTTAACATATGCAGATGAATACCAGTATTTTACACGAAGTGAATGTCTATTCTGTCAACATCTCACCGTGTAAACGTGGAGTGAGCGTGAAGTGAACTGTCATGTCATATTCATCATCATCATCATTTCAGCCATTACTGGACTTAGGCCTCCCCCAATATGGGGAGGGGGGTTGCCATAATCGCCACGCTTGGCAGGCGAGTTGGCGATCGCAGTGTATGGTGTTGAGTTTTGCAGAGAACGCTGCTGCCCATTCTCTGGTGATGTCATGTCATATTGTTTGGATGGATTGTCAGCTTACTTCGTATTTACTTCACCTAAGCTTACACGATGAGATGTTTAAGGAATTGCACTGCTAATCTCTACAACCCACTGATTAGGTGACAATATGCCATTTCGTATGACGGTTATCAGATTTTCATGCAAATCTCTATGCGTATGTGATTAAAAAACCCCAACTACGGGAAATACAAAGATTTGTCAGTATTCCTAAGATTGAGATTAAGTACTATTAGATTGAGTTTACTCACGTAAAATTCCGAAATTCTTGAATTTTCACAGTGTCATGTAAAAGGGATTATAACAAAATTACACCAACAATACAATCTAAACTTCACATCGAACAAGAAAATCTTATTAAACAAAACACTGACAAATTTAAGATCCCCCAATATGCATCGTGGTATCTTCAGCGTAACTTAGGACCAAAAACTTTGTAATATATTAGGAAGTTAAATAAACTGGGATTACATTAAGGCAGGACTTATCTTCTCGACAAAAGGGACTTGGTGCGTTACATTGTGGCATTTGTTATACAATTTTGTAAGATTAGACTTTTGAAAGAGCTTTGAAGTTTCTGAAGAGGCATGTTTTGGAGTTAAGGATTGTAGAGCTTGGAGAAAGATTCTTTATTATATTGAAGGCCATATAATTAAGATTTGTTATCATGACAACTGAAAGATGTCCACTGTTGGACAAAGGCCTCCCCCAAATGGGGGGGGGGTTGCCATAATCGCCACGCTTGGCAGGCGGGTTGGCGATCGCAGTGTATGGTCTTGCGTTTTACAGAGAACGCTGCTGCCCATTCTCTAGTGAGTCCCTTAGTCGCCTCTTACGACACCCACGGGAAGTGACGGGATGGTATTATTCTTTTACGGCACCATACGGCACCGGCCGACACCATACGGCATTTGGGATTTGTAAGTACTTTAGGTAGGTAGGTACTAATTTTGCCTAAGCTATGGTGTTTATAAAATAAGGGTTACAATTATGGTTTCCAAAGCTATAGGACTTGTGAAATCTTTATGAATATACTAGCACTTGCCCGCGACTTTGTTCGGGCTTTGTTTGTAGTTGTACGCAGAAAGCCATCAATGCTCTTCGAGTCCAATATAACAATGCGTTCAGGATGCTAGGATGATGCTGCATGTTACGCTTCTGCAGTGCGTCGGGAATGTTTGCTGATGCGCATACTGATGGCTTAGTACTGATCAGACATAAGCGTGCCGCGTCGCTGCTGCAGAGGGTCCGGGGCAGCTCGATCAATCTCCTGAATGTCATTGCGGGAAAACTCGATTGCACGCTCGTACGTTCTATGTCCAACTTGTATGCTTACTAACATAGTTATAAATGTTTACTAACAAGGTATGGATTTTCTGAAATAAAATGATTAGTACTATTATTATATCTCGTTTTCCCCGTTCCCGAAGAAACTTCGAAAAATCCCTCCCAGGAAACTACATGCCAAATTTCAGCTTTCTACAACCAGTAGTTTCGGCTGTGCGTTTTCTGTCAGTCACTCAGTAACACAGAAGAATTTTATATAGTCAGTCACTCATCAGTAACACAGAAGAATTTTATATAGTCAGTCACTCATCAGTAACACAGAAGAATTTTATATAGTCAGTCACTCATCAGTAACACAGAAGAATTTTATATAGTCAGTCACTCATCAGTAACACAGAAGAATTTTATATATTTGGATGAGTCTTGGCAATTAATTTACATGAAGTGTTTTGGTGGATCTATTTATCAGTTGTTTTTTTTTTTTGTATAGTTTAGTCATTGATGAGAATCATATTGGTATGGTCGTCATCAGACTAACCATTCAGGGAATTATGTGTTTTACCCGCTATTATCTTCTTCTATTTTATTTACAGATGTATAGGTACACTTTTATCTGCATATTTTTAGTAATGAATTAGCGGTTGTAATAAGCTGAAACTCTGGATCTCATTCCTATGTCAAATTTTGTAATTGACCGCTGCTGCACTGCTTGTAGTGGGTTGAATTTGAATGTCAATCCGATCACACATGATGAGCTGGATAATCATGATAATAACAGGGCTATAGAGGTCAGGTAAGTCTGCAGCGATGCGTGTCGCGGGTTCGATTCCCGCACGGAACAAATATTTGTATGGCTTACAGATAGTTGTTCCAGGTCTGACTGTTTGTGTATGTGGTTTTAAATGTTTTAAGCGCACCCACAATACAGGAAAAATTCCTCGTGTGGGACAACGTTTTTAAAATTAATACGTATTAAAATTCATTTCTACATTTATCCTAATCTACACTAATATTATAAAGAGGAAAGATTTGTTTGTTTGTTTGTTTGAATTGAATAGGCTCCGAAACTAATGGACCGATTTGAAAAATTCTTTTAGCTTTGGATAGCTACATTATCAGGGAGTAACATAGGCTATAATATTATCCTCGTACTCCCACGAGAACGGGACCTACGCGGGTGAAACCGCGTGACGTCCACTAGTCTAAAATAAACCAGGAACCTTTCATTTTTCACAAGAACTTACAATGTAGAACTTCTCGTGATTTTTTTAAAAAGGGCTCGTTAGGCATTCAGTGGCTATTTGTTGTATGTTAGTCAGTCATGAAACTGGTATGCGATGCTTATGTTGGGAAAGTATACATTTATGGATCAAATAGGAAGAAGAAACAAGGCCCGTCACGACTTGCTGGCAGTCATAGTATTGCGGCTATATTATTAGTGAAATTAGAAAAAAAAACAAGTTGTTTATTTCTATGGATATTTTTGTCACCTAAAGAGTAAAGGTGAGGGCTATGCTAGAATTTGCCTTACGTGATTGAATCACAAATTGAAGATATTCACAGGATAACCATGTCCCTATGATTGCCATCTTTTATAATGCGCACAGCAAAGGAGGAACTCTATGCCTGCGTCTGTGTTTCCAAACGCCTACAACCCTAATCTCTTCAAAGTTAGAGTGAACAGGCTCCTTCTGGGTAAGCTCGCTCCATCGTAGACTTTGTCTCGGTCATCTCTGACCTAGACTAGAGTCAAGAGCAAACCCAACACAAATAAAAAAAGAAAAAAAAAATAGCCTGATAAATTTCCGCGCTTAGTGGCAGTGGGCAGGGCACACTGCTCGAGTGCTTGCAGAACGATTAGACGATCAAGTCCAAAAGTTTTGGAGTAGCGACTGCGGACCAATAACCTGGCAAAATCTCCGGGATCCTCTAGATGCGTGACTTTCAGGACCATTCAATGTGGCGACACTTAGAGGAGGTCCAGTAATGGACGTCTATCGGTTGAAATGATGATGATGAGATACTTGGTGAGTAATTTGAAGTTTGTTAATGTTTCACCACAGCATTATCTTTTCTAATCGCTGCTAGACTAGCAATGGTTAATATAAATAGTAACTGTTTGTGTAATGGCTACTAGTTAACGTTAGTACTTTGTCAATTGATGCAGAAATTACTCAAAGGCGTAAGTACATGCTCGAACGTAGCATTTCACCTTACAATTTACTTGGGAATCGAGCTTTTCCTCAGTGAGTTAATTAAACATGTTTGTTTATTTTTAAATATATTTTGAGTGGCTTTACAGATAAAATTTCCTGTTTGGAATGATGTTGAAAACGTTTTTATTGAATGTCTGTATGATTCGCATTAAGCTGTTACAGAAAACAATTCTAGGTTAAGATCGCTATTGTGCATAAAATAACCTGCTGTGTTTGTTTTTGCATATTTTTGTGAGTACTAAATAATAGGAATACCTTTTATATATTTACGTTTTTTTTTAATTTTATTTTTGAAATGATTCCTAGCCTTTTCCCAACTACATTGGGGTCGGCTTCCAGTCAAGCCGGATTTAGCTGAATACCAGTATTTTACGTGGAGCGGCTGCCTACCAGACCTTCACAACCCATTAACTGGGTAACACGGTACTTCATGGCAAGACTGGAGTCAGATTTACTGGCTTCTGACTATCCGTAACGACTGCCACAGATCTATAAATGACAGCCGGGACCAACGGCTTAACGTGCTTTCCGAAGCACGGAGGAAACTCGGTATGTTAAGATGGTCACCCATCCACAGACCAACCTTGGCAAGCGTTGCTTAACCTTGAAGATCGACCCGTGCGGCTGTTATTATCTAGCCACGAGCTCCTAAAATGAATAAAAACAAAATAAATATGTTTTTGGCTTTCATTCTGAAAACTATTCAGTTTCTGTTTGTTTGTTCCTAAATATTTGCGTATTGTGTTTAAGTTTTTGAGTATTCTGTTGTTTATGTGAATGAATGGCTTCTTTGGGAATATTTGAGTTTTCAAATGACAGTAAAAATGGTTTTCAAAATACAAAATGAAGTGATGACAAATGACATATTATGCAATATGATTAGATAAAAAATATTCGGGTCTCCAGAAGCGAGAACCCGTTTTTCTAAACGAAACATTGATTAATCAAACTACCTAGTAACGCTTCACTAAGCTCAGTATTTACTGGATCGAATCGAAAACGTTGTTTACACAATTCCAGCCAGTAACTCGCTTGATACCACTGGCTTACTATCCTGGCTTGGTACCGACGTTATGTATTCAGGATTTAAACGTCGTGTCGAAGATCACGACTGTTGGATAAATTGGTGCAGATTGCAGAAGCTTTGAGAATTTGTTAAAGTCTCAGGACTTTAACAAATTCTCAAAGCTTCTTCTTCTTCTCGTTTGAAAGGTTAAGTTATTTGGAGGGGGTAATTTTAATAGTTTGATTAATTGGTGTGAATTATATGAAGGACAATTAAATAAGAAAAGGCCAAGTGTGAGTCGGACTCACGTGCAAAGGATTCCGAACGAAGTTCATTTTTTTAAAGTGTTATTTTAACACTATAGACTTCTTATAGGTTTTCCTGTAATCTATAGGTAAAGATCTATTATCTCCATTATTTTCAAAATTTTAGGCTCAGTTGTTTCGGAGATAAGGGGGGAGAATGGTCATTTTTCGTCTAATTTCTTGAACAACTTCAAAACAATTTATTTTAAAATTATGAAAAATATATTTAAAACCCTTACAGTAAGCCCTTTCATTTGATAGCATAGCATAGTCGGCCTTATAATGTTCCCACTGTTGGGACTCAGGCCTCCTCTCTAGGAGAGGGAATGGGCCGTAATCCACCACGCGGGCCCAATGCGGGTTGGTGAATGTCACATGTCTTCGAATTTTTGGTTCTAGGACATGCCAGTTTCCTCACGATGTTTTCCTTCACCGTTTTGAGAGCAGTGGTGTTGAAATAAATTACACAAAGAAGTGTGCCTGGCTGGGTTTGAACCCGCGACCTACAACTCGTAAGTCGGAGCCGGTACCACTCGGCCAGCACTGCTCCTTCTTTTTATATGTCACACGATATTGTTCAAAAATCTTTTTTTTTGATATTTTTTAGTTTGACCCCCAAAAGTGACCCCCATACTAAAAATTTAATGATTTACGTAACGCGTCCGTGTTTGGGTCACAGAGTACCATATGCATACCAAATTTCAACAGAATCGGTCCAGTGGATCCGGAGAAAACTGGCTGTGACAGACGGACAGACAGACAGACACCAGAGTGATCCTATAAAGGTTCCGTTTTTTGTTCACAACCCTTTTTTTTTTTTTTACTATTTATAGGCTCGCGTTTGACCACTATCTCACCTGATGGTAAGCGATGATGTGGTCGAAGATGGAGCACGCTTGCCTAGAAGTAACCTATTCACTCTTGACTTAAATACTCCCAGGTTATAGCTATCAGGAAACACAGACTCCGGCAGGGAATTCCACTCCTTAGCTGCAAGCACTATGAATGTGTTCCCAAAACGTTTTGTGCGCGTGGGTGGGATGTCCACCATGTACCGGTGGCGCATCGCCGTTCGTCTTGTGGTCCGATGATGGAACGGGCTGGGCGGAATCAAATTATGCAATTCCGTCGCACATTCCCCAAAATGCAACCGGTAGAAAACCGACAGGCCAGCAACTCGGCGTCGATGCTCAAGACTTTGGAGCTTCGACTCGACGAGCCTGTCATTACCGATGATCCTCTTGGCTCATTTCTCAATTGACTCAAGGGCATCAAGCTGGTATCTGGCAGATCCGTCCCAAAGATGAGAGCAGTACTCCATACATGATCGAACTTGCGCTTGATAGAGTTTGAGCAGCTGTTCCGGCGTAAAGTACCGTCTCACCTTTGCTAAGATCCCCAACTTCTTTGCAGCCACTTGAGCTTTTGCCTCTATGAAATGGCCAAAATTGAGGGTAGATGTTAATGTAACCCCAAGAAGCTCAAGTTGGTCGGTTATCGGCACGGTTGCACCTCGGAAAGATGCAGCTGGGTGGAATTGGCTCCGTTTAGCGGAAAATAGACACGCTTGGGTCTTAGCAGCATTGAACTTGACCAGATTGGCTTCGCCCCATTCTGAGACAGCCTGTAAGGACACGTTCAAGCGCTCAACCATATACCCTAAAAACAAAAGGCAGAAAAGTCAATCAATTCGTTGACCGCGTGCATGACGATCGCTGAGCTAAAATCTTGACGCAATGGGTGCCACGGGATGGATGGCGTCACCGAGGCTGGTCCAGAATGCTCTGGCGAGATGACCTGGACGCACACCACAAGGGCTGGTTCAAAGCCGCGCAGGAGAAGAGTGACTGGTAGGATGGGAGGGAGGCCTTTGCCCAGCAATGGGATACTAGGTAACTATGGACTTAATAACAAAAATAAAAACAAACATTCATAAAAAACAAATAGCACTCGGTATATTTATTGATATAAAAAAGCTTTCGACACAGTTAGCCATGTAAAGCTACTGCACAGATTAAAAAACATAGGAATATCCGGTCAAGCGTTGAACATATTCTCTTCCTACCTCCAAAACAGATATCAAACTGTAAGAATTGGAAATAAATTTAGCAGCAATCTACAAAAAATTAGCTGTGGAATTCCCCAAGGATCAGTTTTGGGAACGTTATTATTCCTAATTTACATAAAAAATATAGCACTAACTGGACATTTGACCGTTTATGCAGACGATACTTGTTTGTTCTACTTTGGTCATTCAATTCAAAATATTATAGCTGATGCCCAGACCGATCTAGATACGCTCAATGAGTGGTTCCTTTATAACCTACTCACTATTAATACATCAAAAACCGCATACATGATTTTCACTGCAAAAAATAAAAAATTACAGAACTTTAAACCACTATCAATAAACAACAATGTAGCACAAAGATCACGTAAAGAAAAATATCTCTGGCTTTATTTAGATGATAGACTTACATGGGAAGCACACATTGACCATATCAGATCCAAACTGAACTCAGTCTTAGGAGCGCTTCGGAAAGTCGCTAACTGCATACCACATAAAATACGCTTTATGATAGCTCACTAGTAAAAACACACCTGGAATACTTGATTGAAATATGGGGCTCAGCTTCCAAAAATAACTTGAGATAGCTACAAACTACACAAAATAAAATAATTAAAACACTATTTCATTACAATTACTTAACACCTACAAATGAAGTATATTCAAAGACTAAACTTTTTAACCTTACACAATGGTATGTGTTCAATACTTGTACCTTAGTTGAAAAAAATATATCAGGTAATATCCACTCAAACATAACATTCACTCAAAAGACACACAAATATCACCTCAGAAATAAACACACGTTGCAAGTGATTCAGCCACGCACACTCACATACGTTATAAAAAGCATTCTTTATGAGGGAGCACAATTATATAACAACCTGCCAAACGACATAAAAAATGTAGTAAATTAAGCATATTTAAAAACAAATTAAAATCGCATATTGTTAGTACGTATTGTACCTGCGATAGTTTATAGTTATATTGTCATGTAATTTTAAACTAAAATAGAGCAAAAAATAAGTGTATTTAAGTTAATTTGTAAATCTCATTTTAAGTGAACTATGTTCTTATGAGAAATAAAGTTCTCTAAACTTAGGTAGGTACATGCTACAAAAAAAAGAAAGAAAAATCAAAACCAATAATTTATTAGTCTGATTTTCGGTGATTGGTAAGTACCGTAGATTTATAAAATTCTAGCTTTTGCCCGCGTCTTCATACGGTCATGTCTCGTTTTTACCTTTTCCCGTAGGAATTTTGAGAAATCTCTGAGTGCTCCCCTACACTCCCCAAGGGACCTGCAAGCAAAATTTTCAGCTATGCGTTGATTGTCAGTCACTGAATCAGTCGGTAATTGAAGAATTTTATATTTTACTAGTTGACTTGCGCAACTTCGTCTGCTCCGCTCCTATTGGTCTTAGCGTGATGATATATAGCCAATCATAGCCTTCCTCGATAAAGGGGCTATCTAACAGTGAAAGATTTTTTCAAATTAGACCAGTAGTTCCTGAGATCAGCGCGTTCAAGCAAACAAACAAAGTTTTCAGCTTTATATATTAGTAAGTGAATGACTGATGTTGATTAGTTGAATAGATTTAATTTTATAAATAAATAAAAAGGCACAAGAATAAAGAATTATAACTACGTTGGAAAACCAGTTTTTTTTCAAAATACCGGTTTTTCTTTTTGAGCCCAGTTTTGCCAGTATTTCGGAAAACAGGACCGAATTAAATGAATAGTTTATGTACATTTACATTCCATCCCACGCACATCCCGTCATCGTCCCGCTATCGCCGTGACAGATAAATCAAATAATATTAAAATTCCCATCGAAACACTCCATAAAAAGACCATACAGGAATTAATCCAGTAAGTCATGATGATTTAAAGGCGGTACCAGAATCCTGAACAACCAGGTGAGATAAGTAATTTCCCCTAGAACCACTGAATATGAGGCAGGGGACCAACCCAGCCGACCCTGTCATAAATATAGCACAATATTACCTCTTGTAATATGTACCTTGCGTTCGAGGACCAGAGTTTCGTTATAGGAATGTGAACTGTATTCTTCAGTGAAAAGGTTGGTTTTTGAGGAAGAGTCGAGGTAACAAATGAACACAGGTCTTAAGTAATATGTTCTCACATAATTCTTGGGTTAGGCCCTTGTTGTAAATTAATTTTTTTCAAGTTAACTTCGTTGGGTATGATTATTATAATTATAACTTTATTACTTTATGCTGAAGGCTTAAGTTGGGTTATAATTTTAATGGCTGTGATGTTACTTTGTGTGAGTGGAGAGGGTTCTTTTTGCGAGAGGGTTTGTTTGCATAAAAAGGGCAGCTAAGAGGGCCGTAGGGGCTCGTGGCTAAATTAATACAGCCACACAGGTCCAGCTTCAAGGTTAAGCAACGCTTGTCGAGGTCAGCCCGTGGATGGGTGACCATCATACGTACTGAGACTCCTACGTGACTTGCAAAATGCGTTAAGCTGTTAGTTCCGGCTGTCATTTGAAGATCCTTGACAGTCGTTACGGGTGATCGGAAGCCAAGACTCTTACCCAGTTATGGATGGAGGTCAAAAGGCAGTTGCTCCATCTAAAATACTGGTACTCAGCTGTATCCAGTTACACGGATAGTTGAGAAAAGGTTAGGTAGATTGATTGTAGGAATCTGTAGCGGCATCAATGCCGCCACAAGAAAAACCAACGCAGCAAATTAACATTACAACAAAAAGAACCGCGACGCCATCTATCCAACTAGCAGCGAACTACTACGTCGAAATCCTGCATCGCGCAAGCAGAGTTTACCGTGCGATTTGAACATATACATCAGCCTGAATATCAACTATCGGGCAGTTGCCCGCCAGGCACAACAACCGCCTAGTCACAGGATTTTTTAAACCTCCATCAAATAGGCAGGTATTTGATGGAGGTTTGCCATATTTTGCTCGTAACAAAACAATAGCATTATGTTTAAGTAACTTCTAAAAAATTATGTGCCTCTCTGTTATTTTTCCTACAACGGCAAAGTTTAATTACAAAATTGATTTCATTAGTCTAACATTTTGCTCTCATAAAATAGTTAGGGATAAAAGCCTTAGCACAAAGGCCTAGATTTCGTGGTACAAAGTTTTGTTACATCAAACGGGATTATCAAAGGATAACAGTTTAACTGTTCTACGTGTTAGTTTTACCAAAACTAAGCTACTAAGCTGATAAAAATTAAAGAACTTTATTCAAGTAAAAAGTTAGAATCAATGTTTTTGAAATTGTGTTCCGAAAATAAAAACCATTTTGCACTAAACTTTGATTTAAGCCTAGCACATCGGCACAACGATGTTTGCCTTTTTAGGGTTCTGCAACCAAAGGGTAACCTACGGAACCCTATTACTAAGCCTCCGCTCTCCTGTGTCCTCTGTATCTCAAGAACAGTAACGGATCGATGAAATTGTCACAGAGTGTTTATTTCTATTGCCGCTATAACAAAAAAACAATCAATATTGAATTAAAATAAATAATTAAGCGACTAAAATAAAAATTAAACGCATTAAAATGAAAAAAATAACAAGTTCCTTGTATGGGGTTCCCGTACAAGAAACATGTTTATTTCGGTTTATGGTACGGAACCCTTATGTGTGAGAGTCCGACTCACATTTGACCGTTTTTTTGGGACATGGCGAGCTTGGCCTAACCGCTACAACTATTGAGTGCCGTGTCAATGAAGGCAGAGGAGTCCAGGAGAAACGATTCGGTGTCTTGGATCCCGGAACAAAATTAATCAGAGAAGAAGAGCGGAGGAGTAAGAAAAAAAAACATACGTTCCATTTCCTCCGGATTAAGCAAGAAACAGAACTACGGGTCTAAAAAGGCCACTTTAGCAGAATTAGAAAGAAAATCACGCTCCCGTCAGTCAAATTTGCCCAATCAGCCTTGAACCTAATTCGTTAGCGGTAAAGATGAAAATGAAATTGGACAGATTGTTGCGTGAATATGTGATATTTTTTTTTTACTATAAAAAGGCATACGTTTGACCGCAATCTCACCAGAAGGTAAGCGATGATGCGGTCGAAGATGGAGCACGTTTGCCTAGAAGCAACCTATTCACTCTTGTCTTAAAGACTCCCAGGTTGTAGCTATCTGGAAACACAGACTCTGGCAGGGAACTCCACTACTTAGCTGTACGGACTATGAATGTGTTCCCAAAACGTTTAGTGCGTGTTGGTATGGATGTCTACCATGTACTGGTGGCGCATCGCCGTTCGTCTTGTGGTCCGATGATGGAACGGGCTTGGCGGAATTAAATCATGCAATTCCATAGCACACTCCCCAAAATGTAAGCGATAGAAAACCGACAGGCCAGCAACTCGGCGTCGATGCTCAAGACTTTGGAGCTTCGACTCGACGAGCCTGTCATTACCGATGATCCTCTTGGCTCATTTCTCAATTGACTCAAGGGCATCAAGCTGGTGTTTGGCAGATCTGTCCCAAAGATGAGAGCAGTACTCCAAACACGATCGAACTTGCGCTTGATAGAGCTTGAGCAGATGCTCTGGTGTGAAGTACCGTCCCACCTTTGCTAGGACCCCCAACTTTCTGGCAGCCACTTGAGCCTTTGCCTCTATGAAAGGACCAAAATTGAGGGTAGATGTTAACGTAACACCAAGAAGCTCAAGTCGGTCGGGTATCGGCACGGTTACACCACGAAAAGATGGAGCTGGGTAGAATTGGCTCCTTTTAGTGGAACGCTTCAGTCTTAGCAGCATTGAACTTGACCAGATTGGCATCGCCCCATTAAGAGACAGCATGCAAGGACAAGTTCAAGCGCTCCACCATAGCCTCCCGGAGAGATCGGATCTGCGACCCACCAGCTCGTGCGTCGGACACGTATCTCTCAACAACAGTGCTGTCGTCTGCATACCCAAAGGTATCGGGTTTTAGCAGATCATTAATATGCAGCAGGAACAATGTTGCCGAGAGCACCGATCCCTGAGGAACCCCGGCATTAATATCCAGCAGTCCATCTATGACCACTCGGATAGACCGATCCCTCAGGAAATCTGCAATCCAATCACACAATCCGGCGGGCAGACCGAAGGAAGGAAGCTTACTAATAAGGCTATCGTGCCAGACCCTGTCGAAGGCCTTCGAGATATCAAGGGAGACCGCAAGTGCCTCCCCGCTAGAAGATCCCCAGTAGACCGATTTCGACACAGACTTCACCAGACAGTGGTCGGAACTACCCAGTGGAGAAGAAATCGACACCGAGTAGCGGTCTGGATCTGTTGTCAGCAGAAAGTCCAAGCAATTGGCTGTGTGCGATTCAACATCCGGCACCCTCGTTGCCCCCTGGACCAGCTGGGTGAGATTTAATGCAAGCGCTAGCTTTTGCGCCTCTCGTCCAGCATGGTCTGTGTGTTGGTATGGGAAAAGCCACTCCTGATAGTGGGCGTTGAAGTCCACCAACACCAATTGGGAAGAAGGGTACCGCTGCTGAGCCGCATCTGCCGCCTCACTGAGGTGCTGTATTAGCCCAGTTGTCTCCAGATCACCACCGTGCGAACGGTAAATACAGGCGTAGATAATTTTATCAAGGCCGTTGTCCACTAAAGCCCACAGCGTTGAGAACCTGGAGTTCTCAAGATTACGGAGAGGCCGATAGCAGATGTCGTCCCGGGCATACATACATACGCCTGCGCGTGGTCTGAAGTGGTGCTCCTGGGTAAACCCTTGGTATGTAAGATACGACACGTCAGACGGACATCCGATCTGCGTCTCTGTCAGAAACAAGAGCGCTGGTTTCTCGGTCTCTAGGTGGTGATGGACTGCGGCGAGATTTGAGTGCAGACCTCGTATGTTGGAGAGGTGCACTTTATGCGAGAGGGAATGCTGCCGCTGTACAGCTTTTCTCTTATTGTTCCTGGCCATATTGTTTTGAGTTAGTAGGGTAGAGGAGAAGGAAGTGAAATGAGGTTCCATGCTGCTAACCCTCAGGCACGCTCTGACAGGACGACATCATTAGGGGATTAGTCTGGAGACTGCGGGGACGCCCGAGCCCCCCCGGAAATGTCCATTGGGCCCTGTCGTTTGGTCGCCAACCAGCACGATGGTGCATTCCGGGATTTTTCGACAGTTGGCGGGGCAGCCTTTCATGTATGGCTAGTACACTACTAGGGCCCCCAACTACCTGCGGTCGGCCAGCGGCGCACCGTGCCTCATATCCCGCTACCCTCCACGACTAGTCTCCCGATATGCCCATATCAACGCGAGCCTGGTCGGTCTACCTGAATTGGAACAACTATTTCGACTCAACTCCTCTGAATTGGCTACATTGAGCATCGTGCCGAAACGCGGCTAGGCCACTTGGCGGTACGTCTTTGCCCAGTGGGTGGTCACAAGCCATCGGCCGAAACCTGCCACCAGTTAGTGTCACCTGATTAGCACCACCCGGGGACCAAGTGTAGGGACTAGCAATGGGTATTTTCCTACGGACGCGGGTGACTCGGCCCCCAAAATGATTATATTATTATGATTCTAATATGATTCTCGTAAAGTAGCCTTTTTAGCCCCCCTGAGCTAGGCCAATAGGCACCAGGGACATTTACAACTTAATGGACGCCCAGTTTCCAAGTATCACGGATTAAAATTCACACAATTTTTTCTTGCCAGTCGGTCTTCTAAAGATTGTACTTAGGAGAGTGTACGTAGGAGCTCCACGACCTGATTCCACCACTACTGCACTACCAGAGACACTGCAGGGTCTCTATATCAACCACACACCACACACACAACACACACAGACCACTCACACACACCACTTACATATAGAGTCTCACTTTTATCACGAGCACAGCCAAATATCCTCTTTGCCAGAGTTTGTGTTGCCTACCGCCTGTTACCCTATACACAAGAACAAGTCAAAATCGTTCTTAAAACAAGGTTTAATGTTAATTACCTTATTTGGTTAAATTGTTCCTATGGCCACCTTAGAAACAAAAGAAATAAAAAGCGTTTATTTGCGCCAAGCATGACGCATACTAAAAAAATAAAAATTAAATAAAACATAATTACAAATACCTTCCAGCCGCATCACTAGATCAGCTTCATTGACCCATTAGTATCTTTAAAGTTATACTATAAACAATTTTTTTTTGCAAATTTCACCTTACACGGATCGCTTAAAGTTGTTTTTACAAAGCAGTGCAGTATGGCGAGCGATGCGAGACTGTTTGAAACTTGCGCACAATTATACATTATGCGCTTGTTTTTTGCGGACATTTTTGAGATGCTGAGTACACACTCAGTATCTCAAAAATATGTGTATCTTGGGTTTTTTATATATCAATGCCGGCCACATATATACGCACGAAGTAAGTTAATAATAAAAAAAGCTTAGATACCGTAGCTTTCCATCAACAGAAAATAAATAAATCTGACAATAAATAAAAAGACTCTCATTGTGCATTATCATATAATGTGTATGGTTGGATAAGTTGACACCAAAGTAAATATTAACAAACCTGCCGTTCAACCCTTTATTTAAGGAAAATGATTAATGTCTCTGTCGATAGCTAAAAATATTTAAACCGTTTCAATAATAAAAATAACTCACGAGTCAACTAATGACTTTTTCAGCGGCAAATAATACTTTATCTTCATTATTGCCCTTTTAAATGGACACTAAACTTGCTCTGTAGTTTCAAATAGCATATTTTAGCTACAATATATGTACAACTTGCAAAGCCCTTCCATACAAAAGCTCATATCTCTAAAATTTTCCTGATACTTACACCTGAGTTGCTCGAAATCGTTCATTCGTTCACTCACCTTGCTCGTTCACTGAACTGACGCTATCTGCGCTATGTCGTCATGAACGAATGAACGAGAATAGATTCAAAATACGCGAAGCATTTTTGCGAACTTTAAATTCTGATTTTCAAATTCTTTATTCGAATCTAGATATTAACGGATCATCTGTCTTATTTATCTGTGAATGTTTTTAAACTTTGATTTTTATTATTTTAAAATAATTGAGTTATTAATGTGTTTTATGACTTTGGAGGGTATAATAAGTAAAGTAACGGTCAAATAGTTTTAATTTAAGTTGTTAGCATTTGTATAAACATTTTTAAATGTTACTTTATGCGCATAGATTGCCAAAAAACTTTATAGAGCTAAAATCACTATTTTTTACTCTGCTCCGGTTTGTTTCTTTGTACAAAATGTTAATTAAAAAAAATATATATAAAAAGAAACTAAACTGAAAATTAACCGAACCTAGAAATTACTTGCATTGTTGCTATCTTCGATCATAAAAATCAGACTTCACCAGCAAAATAAAATCGTTCGTAAAAAACACCAAAACTGATGGACGAATAAAATCACACAAAGTATGAGGTCACAAGGTTCAGAGTAACTATTAACCTTAGTTTTTAGTCCTTGCAACGTGAATCCAAAATATCGTCCTTTGTCAGTTGTAACGTGGGATGAAAGTATCAGCTTATACAAAAGAAGGTATGATATAATTACAAGTACGAGTAATGTTATTGCACTTTTGTACATTGACGGCCCTAAATCTAATGCCTTTCGTATAGTCCATCCAAAAATCTGTAAGAGATTGCCTTGCGCGATAAGACCGCCCATTATACACTTGTTTTTATAAATGTTTATCTTGTTCTTACGAGTATTATGACGTGTACAATAAAGTATTTCATAAATAAATACATAAATATAACTAAAAGATTTAATTTAATTTGCTTTATGTCTGGTTTGTACAAGGAATAACTTAACTTATCACCCCTATTGAAAAAATATTCATTATATTTCTGTTTTTATTGAATTTCAGACTTAATTTTTTACAAATTGAACTGCTTTTTTTTTGCATGCAGGTGTTATTTGGATGACAATGCTATGACAATATTTATTCGAAAGAGGCTCCGAGGCCCTGAAACTCAAAAAGTTTTAGTTAGTAAGAGTCTGACACCCCCTTGCGCTCTGCCAAGAGTGGAAGGTCATTTAATGACTTCAGTGAATCCAGAAAAGAAGTATAAAAAGCCTTGGATAGTTTAGTAGTACCTTTTATTCAAAGAACGACTCAAATCGCCACAACGATTAATGTTTTCCAACATATCAATGCCTGGTTGGTTTTATTTAATAGAAAAAAACCGGCCAAGTGCGAGTCGGACTCGCATACAAAGGGTTCCGTACCATAAACCATAAATTTATTATTTGTTGTTACAGCGGCAATAGAAATATTTTAACTGTCTACCTATTTCAGTTCTTGAGAAACAGCCCGCTGACAGACAGACAGAGAGACGGACTGACGGACGGACAGCGGAGGCTTAGTAATAAGGTTCCGTTGGTTACCCTTTGGGTACGGAACCCTAAAGAAGGTTAGTTAATAGGCACGTTTTGTCTATAGAACCATCGTTCAAAACAGTCTTGCAGCATTTCAGAACTTGCATGGTCTAAAACTGGACTTAAAACAACCTTTGCTTGTGCAAAAATAAAATACAAACTTTCATACTCCTCTGAAAAGAAAGACGAAAGTGTATCTAGTATGTTCCCGAAAAAAACCATAAAAAAACCCCGGATGGCACAGTAATATCGCTCAAAGTCCTCGCTCCGTCACAACGCGCTGAATTATTCAACACACCAATAACTAGTTGGTTTAAAAGTAAAATTTTAAATTTACTCTCAAAGTGTGCTCGCGTCACATTTGCTTAGAGCAGACAGGTTCCCTCATGTGGCTGAGAGTATTTTTTGTGGTTCAAGTTGGGAGTGACAGCGATGTTAGTGAGGTACCAGAAATTCTGACACGCCGTTGAGGGAAAACTGACTTTTACGATTAATCGAGTCAAACACTATGCTTTTCTTTGATGAACTAAGGATCAATGAACACTGAGCAACAAAATGTTTTAGCAATAAAATAGTTCTTAGATGTTCAAGAACTAACCCTGAAAACTACCACTGGTAATTAATTGCTACTGAAAAGTTAAAATTGAGAATTAAAAAAATAAATTAAAGAAAACTAAAACAAAACTCACCTTCCTGTTAATCAAGTGTTCATCTATATACTGTGGGGCGCTCCAACTAGGGCTTCTGGAACGCCCCCGGAATCGATTCAATAAAACAGCCTTTAAGCGATTTAAGAGATTATTATATTGAGCTGGTGCTCTCAAGAAAAACTTTTACAGAACTGTCTTAAGAACAAATCAATCATTTTTATGTCAATATTTAAACCTATTCTAAATTCCTAATTCTTCTAAAGCTTTTTTAATTATTAAATTGACGGAGGTTCCCGGAGGGTGAGCCATCCAAGGAGGATGTATCACATGAGCTACGCCCTCACGAATAGAAGATACTAGGAAAGTCTTCCTGTAATCTTTTATTCCAAGCTTTGGAAGAGTTAAGCACCTACCTATCCCTAACCAGGAGTTCCTGCCTATGGGGGGAATATTCGCTGCCAGGGGGGCATATGCTTCTTTAGAAGCAGCTTCAGTCATGTCCTGCGATAAGCATTATAGTTTTAAATTCTTATGCGCCATTTACGCTGGACAATAACGCAGACATGCTGAAACCCTGCTGCAGTAAAACCCCCCTAAAATCTGCAGCACACCGCCAAACGTAAACAAAATGATGTGACAAATCACATCCATCCAGAAGGGATTGACCTCTCGAAAGCTACCCTAACTAGTCTACGCGGCAGCCAGACGGTTAAGAAGCGAAGGTCTATTCTGTCAAAGAATTAACTCCTAACATCGAACTCACTCCAGTAATCAAAATCTGTTAGAAAAAATATGGACTGAAATTATTTGCCTCCATCGAACAGCTCAACCAATGGTGACAACCTGCCACCCCTTGCGAAGGCTATGCCCCGTATGCAAAGTTGGTATCACCGCCCATGGAGTCCTTCAATTGCGTTACAGTGGACGCTGAAACCTTAATAGAAATAAAAAACTGGAATAACTTCAGCCTAGCTAAATATCGATATTAATCGCGACCTTCTCTTCTCCACCCGGCAGCATCATCGAAGTAGTCTATCATCGTCCGTATTCCAACATCACATGAAAAAGAAAAACCGATTAATAAACTATTCAACATACCAAACTAAAATAATGTTTTGTTTACATAAAAACGATTAAAGAATTGACATTTGATTTGACGTCATACTTTTTCCTACCATAGATCCTTTTTTTTATACTCTAACGTAAAATGGTTTCTACCTATTTACATGAACAATCTATATACATTTTACATAGTCGGTAGTCTGTCACCTATGAGTACCAAATAAACTTCCTACTACCATACCTAGCAGTCTGTTGCATGGAAGTACGAAGTACCACTTCCATACACCAAATTCTATTCATCCTGTGTCCTTTTAAGTTTGTTTGACACATTTACAAATTGTTTTTAACGTTGTCATGCCAACCTATGACAACTAATACTAGCCAATACTTCGGGTTTCGTTGCTATTAAAACCTAATAAAACTATATGCTAACAGATCAGCAAAGAACTTGAGAATAACTAGCATATACCTAACTAGAAAGTGTAAAAAGTGGAAACTCAAATAACTAAACTCTTCAAAATAGAACGTTTCCTGACTTTATAATTGTGTAAAATAATCTCATATTTCTTCCTAAAATATTTCCATATAAAAATCAAAGGTTGCTGAACTATCAAATCATTTATGGAATATCTTGTATGATTTGATGTATATGATTTCTCTTTCAGTTTGTAAATATAAGTGGAATATTTCTGTGTCTTACTTCTCACCCTTATTTTCTTTATTTTACGGGCTCGAAGGGGAAGCTTGTACTCACAACGAGTTACGTACTCATGTCTCTTCAGGGCATTATGTGTGTGTATGTTTGTGTGTAAATTCTTCCTATCAAATAAAATCAAGTCCCTAACAATTTTATTTTCTAATCTACTCTTTGCCATTCTGGCTGAATTGATATTTATTGAGGAATATGAAGCAAAATTCGACGACACGGCGAGTTGTGCTTCGTACTGGACCATCTCGTTCGGTCCCTCTTCCATCGAGGCAGCTTCTTCGTCCTGGTTATTCTTCCAGCAATCCACTTCGACAGCTTCCACATCAGGGTCGTCAGTGGGACTGGGTTCTGGTTCGTGCATCAAAATCACCTGGTTTTCTGGAATGAGACCGGATATAAATATTGGAACGGACACACCAGCTTGAACACTTTCCTCCGTTCCGTCCAGTTCCGTCTCGACTATGTTTAGGCTGCTCTCTCCACAGCTCTGCACATCATTGTCCTCGTGGTCATCATATTCTTCATAGTCATCAGATTTAAATTGTGAATCTTCAATTTTCACGCTAGAATATAAGATTGCATCATTATCGAGATTCACAAGCGACACAAGCTCTTGCTGTCTGCATCCGTCGGATACTTTGGCACTCGTCTTTTCAACATGAACTAAACATTTTAATGCCCTTTGTTTACAGGCTGTGCATTTGCATGGGAACTCGTTTCTTATTTTGTCGCATAGCAATGCAAAATCGATACCGTCATGGTACGTGTAGTTGTAGAAATATTTGGCTGCGCTTTCCATAAATGCGCCCAAAATCAATGCGTAATCGCTCTCACGCCATTCGCTACTCACAGCAACGAGCCTGAATTCTTCTAGGAATTCTTCAAAACAAACTCGGTCTATACCGGTATATAACAACATGTTTTCCAATTCAAAATTTCACTTTATATATAAAAACCACTTAGCTTTATTGTCCAGGCGTTCTAGCTATCGCCTGACCATCAATATCTCGTCCTCCTTCGAGATACTTTATAAAAAATAGGGCTTCATGCTATATACGCTTAGCACACGCGTTACTATTTTACTATTTACCCGGCGCCTCCACCACATGTGGGGCGCTCCAACTAGGGCTTCTGGAACGCCCCCGGAATCGATTCAATAAAACAGCCTTTAAGCGATTTAAGAGATTATTATATTGAGCTGGTGCTCTCAAGAAAAACTTTTACAGAACTGTCTTAAAAACAAATCAATCATTTTTATGTCAATATTTAAACCTATTCTAAATTCCTAATTCTTCTAAAGCTTTTTTAATTATTAAATTGACGGAGGTTCCCGGAGGGTGAGCCATCCAAGGAGGATGTATCACAATACATACAAAAGGCTCTTTCGAAACCTGACTCTCTAAATTATAATTATTTTATTTATAATATTTTTTTTTATTGGTTTATTTAGTTAATTATTATTTTTTTATTTATTTGGTTTAGAAACTCTGACACTAGGGTGTGTGGGGTTGTAATAATCATTGTCATTATAATTTAGCTGATAAATACTGGTTTATAGAAGAGTGACCAACACGCCGTACTTTTTTAAGGTTGTGAAATCATCGAATGACTCCTTCAGCTCTGGGCGGCAGTGGAAGGGAGAGTCAGACTCTTACTGACTAAAATCCGTCCGTGTTCCTCTTTATGCCTTTGCATTCCAGGGCCGCCGTGACTCTTTAAAACAAATTCCGCCTCCCTGGCAGGCAATGGCCCTAGCGGGCTCCGTCTACTATTCTAAAATTTATTTGAGGCGCGCGTGGAACACAGCGTGTCCATTGACCCAGGTATGGTTTTGATCGGACGGCAAGCCACCCAATGCTCGCCGTCCGAAGGCCCGCGCCTACGGTGGTCGGGTATCGCCCTGCGACGCCCCACGCCCGCGGTGTCTCCTTCTGTCAGCTTCTACTTGGAACACACAACAAAAACGTCGTCGTGTTCTTGCGAGAACATCTTATTTAAGCTCAAGCGAGCGTGATGTCTCCAGGATTTTCCTGGAATTTTCCGTTCAATAACAAATTTAGCTTGTCAAATATCACCTATCAGTTACTCGTACAAGGTGTCCTGGCAATTTTGCGGTCCATTGGTAAAGAACATCGTAATTCGCAAGAAATACAACGTGTAACAGAACAAACAGAATACCTGAAAGGGGTCATTGTACTCATCATTATGAACAACATTTTCTATGAAAAATCGCGAAAAAAAAATTCAGCTGCTCAGTCTCGTTATGCGCACAGAAATGTATGGGGCAGTCTATTTTTTTTTCGCGAGAACACTATTGGTGCCATAGTAAAAGTTGTTCTTAATGATGAGTACAGTAATCCCTTTTCAGGTATTGCGTTTATTCTGTAACACATTGTATCTATAAGACAATGCCATTTGTCCTCGTTTCTTACAGCGCAGAAAGGATTTTTTTTAAAATAGCGACTATGATATTTGTAAAATAGACACTAAACACAAACCACACTGCTCTACGAAATATTGGTTGGTAAAAAAATCTTAGATTTTCTTTGAGAACCTTGAGCACATCATGAAATTACCAATTCTAGGATATGGCCACGACACACTAACATTTATCTTATAGTCGATTGGTGCCCCATCCCGTTTGAAGTGCTTAACGGGGCTTCTACGAGTTGATCCGGTTCCTCGTACACCTTACATAAGTCCGGGACACCAGTGTCCCGAGAAATATCCAAAATTGTATCTTTTAAGATATTTCTCGGGACACTGGTGTCCTGTACCTAGAAAAAAACCTGCTTTACAACTTTGAACTCTAAAAGCATAATTACACGTACAATATAACACAATAATTAATTATGACGTCACGTTTAACGACTGCAGTCTCATTACCATGTGAATTGAACTATAAATCACGTAATTAAGGCTTATTATGACGTCAAACTATTGATGTATCATTACTGGCCAGCTTATCTTTGTAGGGGGATGGGGGATGTATTACTACTTGTAAATGACAATATGAGAAAATGGGAAATCCTAACATATAAAATTCTTCCGTTACTGAGTGAGTGAGTGAGTGACTGACAGACAACGCACAGCTGAAACTACTCTAACTACTCCTTGTGGAGTGTAGGGGAGGACTAAGAGGGTTTTTCGAAACTACTACGTGAATGAAAAAAACTGGATATGAGCGTACGAAGTCACGGGCAAAACCTATATTGCAAGTATTTTCATAAAACCGAAACGTGGTTGACAGGGTGTACCCTTGTTTCGCAGACAGAAATTTCATAGCATTCCGTTTCGCAGAAAATGTTTTACATAATATTTGGTTCTTGCAATTTTATGTCGAATATTATTGTTTCAAAGACTACTTACTTGAGTGAAACCTATTTCACAGAAACACAATTCAATGAATTTCATGATCACATTTTTTATTTAACAATCTTATCAAACAGCAGAATTATTTTTTAACGAATAGTGTTTGTCCGGTGTATTTTTCCATGGTATTTTATATTTCAGTGAAAATGTCCATGGCATACTTTTAAGATGGCAGAATTTTATTCGGATTAATTTTACTACGCATATTGCCATTTCTATAAAAAAGCGTTTTAACCTTAAATTTTTAATATGATCTTAAAAAATCAACACGTGTGCAAAAAAAATTAGTGACAGAAACGAATCGCTGTAAAACCTACCCCACGTAGTCCTGTCTGCCCTACCCCTAGAGTGTAATTTAAGACCGCGTAGGCGTGGAGGGGCGAGGCAGCCCGCGAGCTAAGGAGTAGGTGTTATGGGTTTTTAGGTGGTGAGCGTTCTACATGTTGCATGCTCGTTTGCGTCCTGCATGCTTGCTTGCTTGCATGCTGCATGTTGCATGCCGCATGATTGCTGCATGCTTGCTGCACTCATGTTGCATGCTCGCCTGATACTGCATGCTTGCTTGCATTATGCATGTTACATGCTCGTTTACGTGCTGCATGCTTGCATGCTGCATTTTGCATGCCACATGCTTGCTGCATTCATGGTGTGTGCATGTTTGCATAGTTTGGTCTTTTATTCCCATCGCCATTTGCCACCATTGCCGCTTTGCAGGGTTCTGTCGAGCGGGCCCGAATTCGAATTAAAAGTTTTGCTTGAGTAGAATTTACCCGCATTGTTTTTGTAACCGCGATTTTGTAATTTTATAGAAGGGTACCTATACATTTTCTCAAACGTTAAGAAACTGTCACTCCATAAAATGTTTTTCTTGGTAACAAGTTTCATATTAACTACTCATTATGAGGATAAAAAATATTTTATTTGTTATTCTATGATATCATGAATATCGAAACAAAGTTTGTTTGTAACAAAAATCTATGATTTAAATTTATTCAAAGTAAGTATTCTGCGTATTGATTATTCTATGAAATGATAATACGAGAAAAAAATTATGTAAAACGAAATTCTATGAAACTGTCGTCTATCAAACAACGTACAACCGGTTGACAGGGTTACAGTATAAGCGTACGGGAAATAAGTGTTTATTTATTTAACGTAGGCACACCAACGAGTTATTTAAAAATCGATACTAAGTAACAAAAGTTTACGAGAGGACCCTGTGTTAGCAAGTCACTTGCAGGCATGCACATCATTTACAGAGTTGGTCTAATTAATTAAGGTGATAAGAAAATAAAACAAACAGTACATATTGAAAAATGAAAAGACGAAAGTTTAATTAATGTCGTAACTAAAACGTAATTAAAATCACACTGTTATAATCCTGTTGTATCTGTGGCACGAGATCGTGCCATTGGGCGTCAACTGAAATTTAATTTCGTATTTAATGTCGTTAATTAATTACATTATGAAATGAAGTGTCGATCAATTACAATAATAATAATAATAAAAAGGATTTTAAAGTATAAGTAATAGTATAAAAATTGCGGTTTTCTAAGTTAAAGGAGAAAAATTCTAAAAGTAGTTCAAGGAGAAAATGAAGGTATATCATAGATTTCCTTGGACAAATTGCTGACAGCAATTTCTCATAACCGTCATGTTATACTCTGCACTTCTTCTATAGAGTACTTGTAATAACGTTACCACATAATATTACTGCTGAGTTCGATAAGTATAAAATAAAATTGTGGAGTAGCAATAACATTTCGGTCAAGCTAGCTCGGTTTGGGGTCAACGGTTTCGTACGTCTTTTGTTTTATAAGATCACTAGTGATGTGGTTTGAAACGAGTATTTTTAACGAAATATCATCACGCCCTATTTCCCCAAAAGGTTAGGCAGAGAGATTTGTGTGTACCTACAATTCGTCAGTTATTCCTCCTAAGACAAACTTATTCTGTTAACCCTGAACAAAATCCAGACTTCTGTACTGCTACGATGAGAAATAGGGTATTTGACTATTCTAACATAATTCTATGTGAATCAATACTTTTGTGAAAAATGGTTATTGACTTTATTCTTCTATCCTTAGTGGTCCTGTTTCGGGAGATACCTGTTTCAAATACGGCGGGAGGAAACGCCTGGGTGTCAACACTGCAAAGATCGCCCGGAGGATACGGTGAAGTATACGGTGGAAGTCTGCCCTGCTTGGGCGGAACACCGCCGTGTCCTCGTCGATCGGCGGCGGCGACCTCTTGCGTCCGGCCCTGGTTCAATCCATGGTCCGGAGCGAGGAGGCATGGGAAGCGGTCACCTCCTTCTGCGAAGCAATAATGCTAGCAAAGGAGGAGGTCGAACGCGTGAGAGAGAGGGATACCTCACGCCCCAATCATCGCAACAGAAGAAGACGCCCCGGGCGTTGGGAGTCGCAAGGCGATTCCCGGCCACCGTAGGCGCTGGCCTGCGGACGGCGAGCATTGGGTGGCTCGCCATCCGATCAGAACTAGGCCCAGGTCAACAGCGCGCTGTGTTCCACGCGCGCCTCAAAGAGCTTTCAGCATAAAAAACGGGGACCGCCAGGACCAGTGCCTACCGGAGTTGCGGAATTTATTCGAAAGAGTCACTGCAGCCCTGGAACGCAAAGGGCATTAGGAGGAACGCGTATGGGTTTTAGTCAGTGAGAGTCTGACACTCCCTTCTGCTTCACCCAGAGCGGGAGGAGTCATTTGATGATTTCCCATCCTTAAAAATAAAAATCCTGAGTGGCCCTATTATTATTTTTGAGGCAACGTTCGAATTCGCATCTCAGTCTCAATCTGTTTCCATAAATTTTTGACAGATTGCAACTGAGTTGCGAATGCAAAAGTTATGAATGAATGAAATGAATAGAATTGGCACTCTTGTCATGCTAAACGTCAAACGTCGTTTTGTACAGGATGGCGATAATTCTCTATGGTTGACTGGTCAGTGACATCACACGCAATTAATATATTTAATTTTATCATAGGGTCTCTTGTTTTTGACCAATATAATAAAAAAAAAAATAGTCAAATACCCCTATTCCAGATGAAAACACACTGTTCAACTTTTCCCGACCGTAGTAGTAACGCTTGCGATTACTAGACTAACACAGCAGTCGCAACCAGTATTTATGTTTTTTACTTATATTTTAAAGCGCTTATAATAACAAAATTTAAAAGTCCACAACCAAACTTCAATTAATGTGTCATGTTGGAATACTAGAGTACCGTGTATTTTTAATATTTAAAAGAATATCATGGTTACCAGATGAAAAAAATACAAAATACCGACAAGTAGGTGGTACTACTGAAAATGAACCTTCAGGTTCCGCATCTTATTATGCAAATAATCTATTTTCACGGAATATAATAATAATGGCTCCGTGCCGGTGCACTTTTTACCGGCTATTTATAATAATTATGTATCCTTACGCTGAATTTATTTGTAAACAAGGTAAAAATATTATGACTTCGAATGAAAGCAACCGTTTTTTTATTTATTTTAAAACAATATGGTTGACTTTAATACGTTTAAATAATTATAATTTAAATAGCCGGTAGGCTATTTATAATAATTATGTATCCTTACGCTGAATTTATTTTTAAACAAGGTAAAAATATTATGACTTCGAATGAAAGCAACCGCTTTTTTAATTTATTTTAAAACAATATGGTTGACTTTAATACGTTTAAATAATTATAATTTATTTTAGAAACCAATGAAAAATTCAGTATCGTCCAACGTTATCGTTTATACTATGAAAACTTCGTATGAAAGTTGAATATTGTCCTTCGGGAACGTGCTACCAGGATAAAAATAAGGTATTTTATGTCATAATCCAGGCCAAGGTGTATAAATGCGTTCCAGCGGTGTCTAGCCGTTAAGGTGTGATTAATAAATTTAAGGCTGGGTTATCCGGGCCTGTTGGCAATGAAAATGCTACCTCCGCTCGCGACCCCTCATGTTTAACACGACGATGTTATACGATGTCCTACCGATGACCGCCGACTTCTTCGCAGAATAAATACGTCACAGTGCAAAATATTTGCAGTTGATCTACTGAATTGTTTTTCTTTTAGACATGATTTCATCTATTTTACATTTTATCGTTATGTTTTACATTTTATGGCAGTAACTTATGACAGACAAGGCGGTGGACTTAGTTTTATAATATATAGTGATGTAGTTTGGATTATGATTTCACAAATGAAACCGAAACAAACATGCCAAAGGACTACCATTCACATTACAATATTAGAAAGAATCAGGATTCTGATGAAAGTGAAAATGAGAATGATGAAAATCTTTCGAATTTTGTATAAATTTCGGTTATTTAAAAAAATATAACCGATTTCCAAACAAAACACCACAAAGTATAAAATAACGTTAATTTCGGAAGTCGGTGTTTTTGGTATTGTTTCTTTGTTTTTTTAACACCGACTTTTCACTTTTAAGGGGTGATACTTGGACGACGTCTTCGTCTACGCAGAAATTGAAATAAGCAAAAATGCTCATAACATAAAAACTTCTGGCCAAACTGAATCAAATTTTTACGGGACCAAATGACAAGTATACCACGTCGAACTACAAAAATCGGATCAAAAACCTCGAAGTAATCGGTGTACATACATAAAAATAAAACAAAAAAAAAATACTGATCGAATTGAGAACATCTTCCCTTTTTGGAAGTTGGCTAAAAAAAATGCACGCATCCTGTTATTAATTTTGACATGTGTCACCGCTTTGCACATATTGCGTATAGTTTTTGACCATTTTGGCATGCATCATTCAAATGCCATGTACAAAAGCACACCCCTTTTTAGTTGGAAAAAGTAGTGATTATTGTCAAGTTTTTTTAGAAAGGAACCCAAAAACATTCAAATACAAAATAGTAACCCAGCGTTGTTTGCTTCAGTTACGATAATATCGTTGTCATTAAGCTTTATGTCTTTGTTTACGGTGTTTCTCGGCAAATACCGGTTTTTTACGCACTTTCCTCCTTGTCTTAATGTTGGCTCGTTTGGCTTAGGAAGTTGGAGTGACCAGTTACCTGATGTTTCGGTGTTAATCTTTGTTTAAGGGTTTATTTATCTTACAGTTTATGTACACACATTTAACAAATAGATAAGAAGCAGGAAACCGGAACATAGGTTCAAAAGTGATACCTGCGAAAGGAGAGTCGAAAAAAGGAGATGTAAACACCGTGTGCAAAAAAAATTTAAACGTTAAAATAAAACTATAAATATAACTAGTATACAACGTATAACAGATTATACGCAATACCTATTAAAGGATCATTGTACTCATCATTATAAACAACGTTTACTATGGAACCAACCCCGCAATCGAGAAAAAAAAAACAGCTGTTTAGTACATTTTGTCGAGTTATGCGCAAACAAATGTATGGAGTAGTCGATTTTTTTTTTCGCGATAGGTTCTTTTGTTTTTTTTTTTATGGACGTTCGCTTATATCTTGCCAGGCTGAAAGTGATTCGGTGGGTCACGTCAGTTGGTTCCGACCCAGAAAGAGGTGGCGAGACGAATTGGACGCGTTCTTTGAGGGCTGATACGAGGTGGCACGGGAGAAGAATTCCTGGAAGAACTTGAGCTTTGTCCAGCAGTGGAACAGTACGCACTAAAAGAAAATAAGCTTAGATCAAAAGCGACAACTCATTCAATACTGCGCATGTCACTGCAGGGTGCCAACTGAAAACCAGCACTGAGTGCCAACTGAAAAACAGCATGGACTAGGCGTAAGCGCCTAGTCCATGCTGAGATGGTAAACCTTTCAGTACGGGTAAGCTCAGCACAATTTTACTGTATCATTTTATTTGAAATTTCGTTCTTTTTTTTACTATTTGTTTGTTGCTGTTGTGTTTGTGTCAAATAAATATTTACAAGTTTTCTACTCTATTCGAATTTTCGACGGTATGCGGTTGACATGTCCTACCGAAATGTTTTTTTTTTCTATTGTTATTGCAGCAAGCTCAGTTACTCGTTACAAAAAAATCGTTAGCAAAACCATACAAAGGGGACTGCCCACTGTATCATTCCCATCATTCTATCACATATTTGTCCACGTCGCCCTATTTATATTTGCCCCGACTCTGATTAGACCGGGTAAACGTGGTCAACGTTTTCTTAAAGAATTTTCCCTAAACATTATGTGGATTTATTTTTCCTTCCCCTTTTGTTAAGGAAATGGACCCTACGTGTCTGCCTGTGTATTGGAGTTAATCAGTATATTGCTTGTTGTAACAGATGGTTATTTATGATGTAGCTATGTAAGTTTTTTTTTGCTTTTAGAGGGTAATTTATAGTTATACTTGTCTTTAGTAAAAAAATCTGTAGGTCTTTTCTTTTTATGTTTTTTTTTTATCTTGTCTGTGATTATTCGAGACTTCTTGTACGCTCATAATTTTCTTCTTCTCTTTTTAAGCGAAGACACTGCCTCCTAAGATACAAGATATTCCTAGTTTAGGGCTCAAATTTTGTGTTGACTGTACTTTACCTATTAGTTTAGTCATTAATTTATCTGCACCCACGTGACAATGTTGTGAAATTTAAGATGTGTCAAAGTTGTATATTGCTAAAAAAAAATATATTATTATTACTACCAGTCGGTTTCCGTAAGTCCCTTTCGGTACGACTATATATTGTCTTACTATTGTCTTTTAATTTTGCGGAGCCTAACTGGTTAATGTTGTTAAGCATAGCCAAGCAAATTCAAACCAGTGCAGCCGTAGCCGTTCTACTCCCTGAAAATATCACCGTGACTACTTATGTGAAGTAAACGTGAAATTAGCCATCAATTCACTCAAACAAGGAGGAATGACAATTCACTTCAAGCTATACAGAATAGATCGGTTGAAGCTAAGTATAACAGTTCAATTTCACACTTTTAGTGTCAATTTTTTTGTGGAAATAGCATTACTCGCCAGAGAATAGGCAGTAGCGTTCTCTGTGAAACGCAACACCATACACTGCCATCGCCGACCCGCCTGCCAAGCGCGGCAATTATTGCAACCCCCCCCAATTTGGGAGAGGCCTATGTCCAGCAGTGGACGTCTTTCGGCTGATATGATGACTGAAAATGTGCGCATTTTACTTATTGCCTTTTTTCACTTGTACTGGATGTAGGTACCGAATTGGTTGTCAAACATTGTCTCTTAATAATCCATTGCTATAATGTTGATTAAAACAAACTGCGTTTATTAATATTTACGAATTGAATTTATTGAACACAAACTCAAAACATTTATTTCAATTAATATAATCATAGGCACTTTCGGATTGTCAACGACTCGGTCAGCCAGAAATCTGAAGTAGTCTTAGCAAATAATTCTCAAATCACCAAAGGAAAAATTACAGCGAGCCAATAGTATCCCCGCCATACGAAACCCTTCGAATAAATTACCTCAAAAAATCCCCTGTGTCATGCAAAAACTATTTTATACTACAAAACCGTCTAGTGGATGAATTTCCAAAGACTTCATACATCAGGTCCACACATGCCGGCGAAGTAAGGTAATTGCCACTTTCAATGCAAAAACGACATCCTCACTTGAATTTTAAACGCCGGGCTAAGTGTGAACTAATGCCAATTTTTACGAGACAACCCTGAACTGAATACGCGATGAGCTAGTGATGTAATGACGCAGAACGTCCGTTCAACCCTACTCGATTTATTCCATGTCGAATTATAATCGGATCGGTAATCGATACAGCTTAGCGAATCGGCTATTCAGGAAAGGTCACGTTGATCTGTTTTTCTTTCATCTTTAATGTACTGTGTATTTTTTTGAATATGATATCCGTTGAAACCAGTGAGTTCTTTTTTTATTTTTAACTGTCCGCTCTTCTGGACTTCAAACAAACTTCCGTTGGTGAATTTAAATAGGATTTTTGACTGTCGAAAACTGAAACATATAACATTCGTTGGTTTTATTTTTGGAAACTAGATCATTTTCGATTCAGTGTTGGCGGCGCATAAATATTATCTAGGTCTTTTATCAAATACAGTTAGGTGGGACTTTATAATTTCTGTGAAATCCAGTTAGTATTTAACAAAAATAAAATTTAAACATGTTTTGATTATGTTACGCAGTGTTTTTGAACTAAAAATCTCGCTCGCTACAAAATTCGCATTCAAGTGATGTGATTGATGTTTGAAAACTCATTCAACCAATCACTGCTTTTTTATGATTGTCGTATGAGAAACTGGTTATTAAGCTTTTGCAAAAAAAAAACAACTTTTGAGGTTAGGCAAATGTCAAACTGTCCAATTAATCGATAAATTGTTTCCCCATCACTACGAACTGTCGAAAGAGTTTAAGTTTTTATAGCAGTTTACTTATTTCGCTAGCACTCTAGAGTAAGATTAATTCCCATGGGCATGTTTTTCAGCGGACCGATTAAGTGAATTCGCTTCAGCAGCTTTACTGTAAATAACGCTTTTTATTACCTGACTTTTTCTTAATTAAATATTTTATTTATGTCTTGGTTTTTTCCCTTGGTCGTTCGTGGCCCAGTTTTACGATTTTATGCATTATTGAGGATTTGTAACGTTGCATGCTTTGATGATACTTTTTATTTATTTATGATTTATTTTTCTACATACTAGATTTTTCCGTGGTTTCAATTCCGGCTCTTATATCACAGGAGCTGTCAGTTTAGCCTATGGTACATACTCATCGAAAGTGTAGTTTTCTATCAGTGTAAGGAATCTGATACCATTCAGGCCAAGGGGTACTTTGAAATCATATCGCATAGTGCTACTAATCCTATCTTATTGTTCTTCCCACTATTATTACCCCCCGCCACCGCCTGACATTAGAAACTGCAAATCTCTTTTAGTTTTTAAAAAAAGAGTGAAAGAACACTACCTTTCTTTACCGTCACAGTTGCATATAAGTATGTTTTATTATTTATCTTATAATATTATTTAGTATGTATTAGTGTATATTTATTTTAGATATTTTTTTGTATTGTATGTAATATATAAGTTTATTGTTTTATTTGTAAGCACTTATACCTTTTACACACGGTGTCTACATATCTTTTACTAATATTATAAAGAGGAAAGATTTGTTTGTTTGAATTGAATAGGCTCCGAAACTACTGGACCGATTTGAAAAATTCTTTTAGCATTGGATAGCTACATTATCAGGGAGTAACATAGGCTATATATTATCCCCGTATTCCCACGGGAACGGGAACTACGCGGGTGAAACCGCGTGACGTCCACTAGTCTTTTATACAACTCTCCTTTCGCAGGTATGCTGGAAGAGATTTCTTTTGAAATAAGCATTACCTTTGTACCTATTTTTCTGTTTCCTTCTTTTTATCTTTCTATGTAATGTGTGTACATGAATTGTTAAATAAATATTATAAACGTGTGAGTATGTGAAGATCGGTGGATGTTTGTTACATTTTCACGTAAAAAGCTATCGATCGGATTTTGAGGAGACTTTCCAATACAATATATAGCTTCGCCCGTGTGATACCTAGGGAACATACTCCTTGGATAAAAAGTAGCCTATGTGTTATTCCAGACTATAATCTACCTCTGTGCTAAATTTCAAGAAGATCCTTTCAGGCGTTCTGACGTGAAAGAATAATAAACATCCATCTATTCATCCATCCTCACAAACTTTCGCATTTATAATATTATAGTAGGACCCAAGGGCTGGCTTTTACCTCGGACAGAGGATAAGCATTGCCATGCCACGTGGCAATGCCGCCAGTCTTTTGGGCTCACTTCCAGTCGACAGCGATGCGTACGAATTTTTTGACGCCATATTATAGTTAGGAGTTTTATTTTCTATTTTAAGTTTATGTAGTTTGTTATTTAAATAAAGGGTAAAATAGTAGTAGTAGTATAGGATAGTAGGAAGTAGGATAGGAAGTAGAATACATCACCAGCTAGTTCATTATACTTTTTGTTTTCCAATAACTGGCAAGCTTTGAGAAAATTGCTGACTTAACATTTAATGATGGTTCCAAAGCGTTCTTATTTTTATTTTACCTACAAATGCTTTCAAAAGCACAGAGCGGATTGCAACGTTTTGTGAGAAGAATATTTCGGTGAAAATTTAATTATCTCTTGAATAATTCGATGAACCCACGGGAAAAGAGAATTTCATTATTATATGGTTGATTGATTTTTTTATGAATATTTTAAATTAGCTCGAAATTCTTGGAAAAAAATTCAATATTCGAGGTATGGTGAAAAATGACTCAAAGATTTCGTCCGCACTACAGCCTGCATAGCCCCAAAATAAAAAAAAAATGAACAATGCAATATCCTAACTAATATTCCCAGTGTTGGGATAAAGACCTTTCTGTGAGACCATGATCCGCCACGCGAGCCTAGTTCGGGTTAGAGGATGGAACATGGTCTAAGATTTTTTAGTTTATGAGCAAATAGCTGACCCGCGCAACTTCGCCTGCGGCATTTTTCATTAATGATCCGTTTCTTTTGGTTGCAGCGTGATGTTATATAGCCTGTAGCCTTCCGTGATCAGTGGGCTATCCAATACTTAAAGATTTTTTGGATTAGCGCGTTCAAATAAACAAACAAACAAACTGTTCAGCTTTATAATATTAGTATAGATTTCTATTTTGCCTTTTTTTGCTCACCAGTCAGTCTCCTTTGATTCAGCTGAATCCGGTTTGAATAGCAGCCGACCTCAATATAGTTGGGAAAAAAGCTAGGGAGGTGATGATGATGATGGGCAATTTTACCCTTATAACGCTGCATGGGCGGTTTCCTCACGATTCAGAGCGAGGTCCCCTTTACTGGTTTGAGAGCAATGATGATGAAATCTCGCCCATTCTCTTAGCTCGAGTTCCGGAAGATGAAGTGTCGGAAGGCTTCCGCAAGGTGGACCGAAGACCTGGAGAAGGTCGCGGGAAACCGTTGGATGCGAGACGCTCCGACCCAATTGATGTAGCTCCACTTGGAGTCCTATGTTCAGCAGTTGACGACATTCGGCTAAAATGATGATGATGATAATGATAAAAAATAATTATGCAAAGCAAATTGCTTGAATTTGTTTGCAGTTATTATTATTAAAAGACCACCTCAAACATTAACCTACATTCTCATAATATTTCGATTTATCAAAATTCATCAAAATCGGTTTATCAATTTTGGCGTGAAAGCGTATCAAACACTTTCGCAATTATAAATCAAACATTCAAACCTAATATCTTCAAAGTTAGAGTGAACGGGCTTCTTCTGGGTAAGCTCACTCCATCGTCAACTTTGTCTCTGTCACCTCAGACCTAGACTAGAGTCAAAAGCAAACCCATCTCAAATAAAAAAATAAATGACAATTAATTTATTTCAATAAGACCATAAAAGGCATTCTTGAACATCAATATTTTCACTTTAAAAATAAATTTATAATATAGATAGATTAATAGGAGAAGAACGGTAAGAAAATCCATCAAAACCTCTAGTTCGGATCGTTTAGGATGATGTTACTTTGATCATCAAAATCGCACGTTTCCGGACACGGTTGTTTCGGGAGGTACCTGTTTCGAATTCGGCGGGAGGATACGCTCTGGTGTCAACACTGCGAGGATATAAGAAAACAGCAATAGAAGAAGACGCCCCGGGCGTCAGGCGTTGCAGGGCGATTCTCGGCCACCGTAGCCGCGGGCCTGCGGACGGCGATCATTAGGTGGCTCGCCGTCTGATCAGAACCAGGCCCGGGTCGACGGCGCGCTGTGTTCCACGCGCGCCTCAAAGAGCTGTCAGCATAAAAGACGGGGCCAGTGCTGCTGGGGCTGCGGACTTTTTTCGAAAGAGTCACCGTGGCCCTGGAACGCAAAAGGCACTAGGAGGAACACGGATGGGTTTTAGTCAGTAAGAGTCTGACACTCCCTCCTGCTTCACCCAGAGCGATAGCGGTCATTTGACGATTTCTCATCCTTAAAAAAAAGGTATGAAATGTCTTTCCAATTAAAATAACAATATTTAACTTGAACGTCATCAGCCAAAATTATTCAGTTTAAAGTACGTTGCTTCCAATTATTTCTTGTGAAATCAATATGAGCAATTACCCACGTGAGCTGAAAACATACAAACTAATTAGCATACTGTAATGACGTGACGACAAATGACCATTTTATTCCAGAACATTTTGACGAAATTCATTGTTTAAATTGTTCACATGTTCTGTAGGCATCTTACTATTTTAATGTATGTCGGTATGCATGTTTGTTCATCAATCACATGTCAATGGTTTAACGGATTTATTTCCACTGCTAGGCAAAAAACCTTAATATTTCCAGGTATCTTTTTCCCGAGCCATCTTGTACCTTGCAGTAGGCATTCATGTCATTTTGCAAGCTCTTCCTAGGCCACCCTATTTCAAAGTAATCTCTTTCGCATTGTCTGTTCCCCACGATTGACGATAACATTTTGTCTGTCTGATAATCAATGTCATCATCATACCAGTCGAAAGACGTCCACTGTGGGAGTTGTTGTGGCGACACTTGTGGGAGGCCTATGTCCGCCTCCCACAAGTGTCGCCACAACAACCGGTCATTGGCTACCCTCGAACCAGGTTATCGGTTCACCTTGTGGGAGGCCTGTCAACGCTGCGTCTTCCAGTACGCGGTTACCACTCAAGAATTTTTCGGCCCCATCGACCGTCTGTTCTGCGAGCATTGTGCGTGTATCAGTGTTATGTAAACTCTATCCCGCACATCTAGAGGTACAAAAATAGTGTGACAGCTGTCACTAATGTCATCTGTCAATAACCACGAATGGCGGGAAAAGGGTGAGAGTGAAACCAATTCTGCACAAATCACATTGTTTTTATTGTTGGTGTGAAGATGAACCGTAAAAAACTTGAAAATGGGATCTACCAGAGAGCCAATTCTACTAATTACTAAACGAAAACGTGTTTAGTAAAAAAAATGTAGTATTAGCCCTCAGATTGTCGAGTATATCATCGCACCTTGGATAATCAGGCACGCTGTCATATTGCAGCATACTTACATTGTTAAACCATATTTCGAACTTAGTTCGACACGAGACAACAAAAAAAAAAACCTTTATTTAAATTACGTGTCTAATTTACTGTTTCATACCAGATAAAACTTTCGTAATACGTTATTTATCATCATTACTACACCAAAAACGTAGTATTCGTAGTAGTATGTCTACGTGAGTTAACACAAAGAATTTATTCCATCTACGCGGCTTCGTACATTTTCTTCAGCAGATGAAATAATTTACTGAAACCGCCTATTCTGTGAGCGACGCAGCTTACTGTATGCTTTACACTCATACGATACGGTGACCAAATTCTGAGCAAGGTTTTGAGATTGAATGTGCCTATGAGTAGACCAAACAAATGAATGTTTTTTTTTTTGAGCCAAGTCAGTCACACTTTTCCCAACCACAACAACTCCTAAGAGCCAGAATTAACAGCGGCGACCAGAAAATCGTCAAGATATTGAAACTCGACGAGTCTGAAGAATATATATATATATATCAGTCTGGTGCAATGGCTTATCGTGCTTTTTGAAGCTCGACATTTTAAGATGGTCAGCAAGAGTTGCTTAATCTGGTAGATCGACCCGTGCGGCTGTTATAATTAAGCCACAAGCGCAAGCAATCAAACAAACCCACAAATAAAACAGAGACCTCTATACCCATTTAAAACCCTCAAAAACAGGAAAAGGCCACCACATCAAGTCCCATACACCAACAAAAGGCAGGCCACCTTATCGCAAGAGATAATAATTTACCATTCAAAAACACTTTTATTCATGAAAGAAGAAAGAATTTATCTACGCAGACGTCGGTGAAACGCGTCGCGAGATGTAGGGCCTTGGACGGTTTAACGATAAACTTGGAATTACGACGAGTTCGTGTATTAAGACGAGAATATTTTGTGGTTGTACTTTTTATGAATTTGTAGGTTTTAAAATTATGACTACAAACAAAATATTGTTTAATAAGCCCAACATTTAAAAAAAAAAAATTAAAATACAAATAATATCTTTGTATTTCTAAAAAAAAGTCTATGATTTTGAAATAACGCGTTAAAAATATGATTCGGTTGGAACCATTTGCATGCAAGTCTGACTCGCACTTGGCCGTCGATCCGTGTAGCCTGCCTAAACTTTTAATAAAGGTTTTTCTTTAATGAATTTATATTATTTTTGTCTATCTCGATCTACTACGATACAAAAAACAAAAATATAATTAACGTCTGTTTTGTGGCAATTTTTTTATTCTTCTTTCTTTATTTTGTTATTTTCAAAAACTAATAGATGCGAGTAATTAAATTATGTAAAGTTCTTATAGACAATATTAATAACAGAATAATAATTTAGTTTATTTGCAAAATCATGAAGCGTACTTCCTTATTTAAAACCTAGTTGACCTGCGTAACTTCGTCTGCTCCGCTCCTTTTGGTCTTAGCGTGATGATATATAGCCTATAGCCTTCCTCGATAAACGGGCTATCTAACACTGAAAGCAAATAAACAACCTCTTCAGCTTTATATATTAAGTATAGATTCTTCCATTTTTGTAGTATAAAAATCGGCAATTATACTTTAAGAAGTCTTTTCAAGAAGATTTAATGGACCAATAAATTCATTGCGATTCCGATCAGGACTAGATACACAGGTACTACAGGATACAAGCTGAATTCTACCGGTAAAAGCTGGGGATCTGCTTAAGTGCTTTAATTTATTTCATTTAATTTTGAACTACTACTTTTAGAGAAAGTTAAATGGAAATAAGACGAATAAATACTGAAATGTTACCTTACCGGTTTTTAAAACAATCGTATTTTTCAGCCGATGATGTCGTCTCCACTTTCCTAGAAATAAAATCAAAAGTACAACCTGGGTGCACTGCATCACACCACATCTCGAGATGGCACTCCTAAGCCGGCTTTACACCGCGCCAACATCTTGCAACATTCCTCCACTAAGTAGATAAGTACAGAAGTTTGTCTATACAAGCGAAAACAGACGAAAGCTCACACAGACGCGTACGTACGGCAATCTCAAACAAATGCCGGTCGCAAGTGCGTTCGCACTCGTTGTACGTGAAGCGTGTCTATGTGTGCGTGCGTTTTCGCTCGTTGTATGGAGCCGCCCTTCTGTGTTTATCTATCTTGTGATTGTGGTAAACCACATCTGTTTTGTGGCAACGTGGCGGAGATTGGCACTGCTTATTCTACTAATGCTGTGGAGCGTGAGCGTCATTTCTTGTTTTAAAGAATAAACATTTGTTTGTGTTATGTATGTATGGAGATAAATGTGTCACAGTAAGGGGTCGTCTCCACGAGCGAGAAAATTGCGGCAATATTATCGTCCATGCAACGTATTTCTATAACAACTTTTTGAACGAGTCTTCACACAGCGAAATTATAACGGCGATTCGACGAGTGAAAAAATGACAACTCGCGGCGATTCTCTCGCTCGTGGAGACGGCCCCTAAGCTACAGAATGTAGAATGACGTTTTACTATAGATTTTGCCCGCGACTTCGTACGCACATACTCGTATCACGTTTTGTCCTGATCTCGTATAGCCTATTCAATAAATCAATCAATCAAATCGTATCTTTCAAATAAACCATTTACAGGCACTTTTGAATTGTCAAGGTCGGTCAGTCCAAAAAGATGAAGCTATTTGCACGTTCCAAAGCGTAGATCTCTATGGAGAAGAACGTGCAGGAAACTCCACGGACACTCTTTTAAAAATAAATCTCTAATCTTTTATAAATTGTTACAAAGTTTTGTTTACATCAAGTTGAAATTATACAAACATGCGAAAACGATATAAAAGACGAGCAGAAAGAAAGAAAGAAAGAAAACAAGTTTATTTTTAAGCAGGATAAAAGTGTCCGGGAAAAAAAGAACAATTCAAAGAAATACTTAAAATAAACCATGGCAACTGAGAAATGACCAGTCCCAACTGACAGCGCCCGTTCACGAACATGACCATTCGGCTCAACCATTTTGAAGGGAGCCAAATGATCCAACGCATACGCCACCATCAGCCAGACCTTTGTATGAGCATGACACTTCCAACCGCCAGGGTACATTCAAGTCAAAAACAAACCTAAAACTGATAGCTATAGCTTAAGTTTAAGGTACACAGTACTCACACATGTGCCGTTAAAATGGATGAAATTATACATTGCTAAATAAATTGAGTCTATACAATGCAAATATTGTTTTTTTACAATCTTCAGCCGGTCCAACAATGTTTCCAAATGCTAACAGATTATTTTGTGCGCCCTAGTGGCTGTGGAGCAGGACCAGCACTCAGCCAAGCATTTTTATCTTCAATATAATCCCCCAACTTGTAATATGCTTGCCTGCATAGTGTGAGTTTAATACAAGATTTAAATTTTCGCTCATTAAGTTCTAATTAGCCTACCTCATGAATGTGGCTATCACATACAAAAAAAAAATACGACTGGAGATTAGCGCGTTCAAACAAACAAATAGTATAAATGTAGATTGATAGGCTCACGTATAACCACTTTCTCAAATATCCATGTGGGTCTTAAATGATGATTGTGGTCGACGAAAGAAAATAATTTATTTCTAAGTTAAAACATTTCATTTATGTGTATGGTTGATGTTTAGGGCGAAGTGCTAGCTTCTGCCCGCCACTTCCTCCGCGTAGCCTTTGGAGTTGGTGCGCAACCTTGTTTCCTCATATTCTCAACCTCGGAAATCCTCGTTTGTAAGTCTTTGCTGTTCTTATTTTCAGCCCTGAAATTACTTCCACATGTTTGTGGTCTCCTGGTACTTGTGAATCTTTAGCGCTCACGATTCCTGCCGAAAAATACTTTGACATATTTCTGGTCACCTGATTTCTACTGGTGAATCTTTAGCGCTCACAATTCCAGCCCCGGCAATACTTTGACATTTTTCTTTTCTTCTGGTACTTTTGAATCCTAACCGCTCAAAATCACAGCGCCGGAAATACTTCGTCATGTTTCTGGTACCCTGGTACTTTTGAATCCTAACCGCTTGCAATTAAAGAAAGCCTGGGAAATACTTCGACATGTTTCTGGTCTTCTGGTACGCGTGAATCTCGTCTGGTGGTAGGTTTCGACCGATGGCTTATGATCACCCACTGGGCAAAGACGTATCGCCAAGTGGCCAAGCCGCGTTCCGGTACGATGCTCAGTGTAGCCAATTCTGAGGAAATAGGGTTGAAATGGGTCGAAATAGTTGTTCCAATGTAGGCAAACCGACCAGGCTCGCGATGATATGAGCGTATCGGGAGACAAGTCGCGGAGGGTATCGGGATCCGAGCCATGGTGCGCCGCTGGCCGACCGCAGGTAGTTGGGGGCCCAAGTAGTGTGCTAGCCACACAGGAAAGGCTGCCTCGCCAACTCTCGATAAATCGCGGAATGCACCATCGTGCTGGTTGGTGACCAGATGAGAGGGCCCGATGGACATTTCCGGGGGGGGGGAGGGGTTGAGGCGTCTCCGCAGTCCCCAGACTAGTCCCCCAATGATTTCGTCCTGTCAGAGCGGTGCCTGAGGGTTAGCAGCATGAAAACTCACTTCACACACTCAAACACATTGTTGTGTTTAAATCTCACCCAGCTGGTCCAGGGGGCAACGAGGGCCGGATGTTGAATCGCACACAGCCAATTGCTTGGACCTTCTGCTGAAAACAGATCCGCACCGCTAGTCGGTGTCGATTTCTTCTCCACTGGGTAGTTCCGTCCACTGTCTGGTGAAGCCTGTGTCCGTCTACTCCCCGCCCGATCCTAGCCTTAGAGGCATCCGGCGGGTATGGCAATACAGATAGTTCAACTTGGTTTCGGACTGGCTAAAGTAGCCTCCTCTTTCATGGGTACTGTTTAAAATGTTATAATAAGATACCTCCCCATATATAAGAACTTAATGAGACAAAATTAAAATCTTGTATTAAACGTACACTATGCAGGCAAGCATATTATTATAAGTTGGGGGATTATATTGAAGATAAAAATGCTTGGCTGAATGCTGGTCCTGCTCCACAGCCACTTGGGCGAACAAAATAAACTGTTACATTTGAAAACATGAAAACTGAAGCCAACCAGTATTTGCATTGTATAGACTCAATTTATTTAGCATTGTATAATTTCATCCATTTTAACGGCACATGTGTGAGTACTGTGTATCTTAAACTTAAGCTATGTAACACGAGGCCCTCTACTTCTCCTATTGGATGCGAGTCGAATATGTTGAACATAAGCATTCATCAGAAAGACGTTCTTAGGGTACTGCGTAACCTAGACGTGAACAAGGCTAGTGGATGGGATTCCGGCAATTGTACTGAGGACTTGTGCGCCTGAGTTGTCTTCGATCTTGACACGCCTATTTGGCCTTTCGTTTGAGACTGAAAAAGTAGCGAAGGCTTGGAAGCAAGCTAACGTGCAGCTCGTGCCCAAGAAGGGTAGTCGAGCTGACCCATCGAATTATAGACCCATCTCGGTGGTAGACGCGTGCTGAATCATAAGATCCTAACACATCTAGAAGCGAATGATATCCTTGTGACTGACAATACGGGTTCAGCCGAAATCGGTCTACTGGGGATCTTCTAGCGTATGCCAATCACATCTAAAGTGAGGCCATAGAGAAGCACGGGGAGGCACTAGCGGTCTCCGTTGACATCTCGAAGGCCTTCGACAGGGTCTGGCACGATAGCCTTATTAGTAAGCTTCCTTCCTTCGGTCTGCCCACCGGATTGTATGTTTGGTACGCGGATTTCCTGAGGGATCGGTCTGTCCGAGTGGTCCGGATAGGTGGCTGCTCGTCTAGACTGCTGGATATTGATGCCGTGGTCCTTCAGGGGTCGGTGATTTCGGCAACACAGTTCTTGCTGCATATTAATTATCTGCTTAAACCCGGTACCTTTGGGTATGCAGACGACAGCACTGATGCTGAGAGATACGTGTCCGACGCACGAGCTGGTGTCGCAGATCTGGTCTCTCTGGGAGGCTATGGTTGAGCGCTTGAAAGTGTCTTTACAGGCTGCCTCTGAATGGGGCGATGCCATTCTGGTCAAGTTCAATGCTGCTAAGACCCAAACGTGTCTATTTTCCGCTAAACGGAGCCAATTTCACCCAGTTTCATCTTTTCGAGGTGTATCCGTGCCGATAACCGACCGACTTGAGCTTCTTGGTGTTATCTTAACATCTACCCTCAATTTTGGCCTTTTCATAGAGGCAAAAGCTCATGTGGCTGCAAAGAAGTTGGGGATCCTAGCAAAGGTGGAATGGTACTTTACGCCAGAACAGCTGCTCAAACTTTATCATAGTTCATAGTTATATTTTAGTTAATAGTTTATAGCTTATAGTCTGCGCAGACTTTAGGGCTAGCGTGTAACTTCTTTGTCTTATATTCTTATTCTCAGAATAGCATCTTCGTATCCTGATAGTTTGAGAGTATTTGCTTTTCGTACTTTCAGCCCCGGAATTACTTCGACGTATTTCTTGGTCTCCTGGTACCTTGTAAATCTATAACGCTCATAATTACAACCCGGAAAAAACTTCGACATTTTTCTGTGCTCGTGGTACTTTTGAATCCTAACCGCTCACAGTTCCAGCGCCAGTAATATTTCGACATGTTTCTGACCTCCTGGTACTTTTGAATGATTCAGCACTCATAATTCTAGCCCCGAAAATACTTCGAAAATTTCTGGTCACCTGGTACATAACGAATCTTTAGCGCTCATAATTCCAGCCCGAAAAATACTTCGATGTTTCTGACCTCCTGATGCTTTTGAATCCTAACCGACATGTTTCTGGTCTTTAAACCGCTCATAATTCCAGCGCCGGAAATATTTAGACATGTTCCTGGTCTCCTGGTACTTGTGAATCTTTAGCGCTCATAATTTTACCCAAAGAAATATTTCCACATGTTTCCTGGTCTCCTGTTACTTGTTAATCTATAGCGTTTGTTTTCCAGCCCGGAAAATAGTTCAACAAACATATTTCTGTTCGAATTTAAAAAAAAAAACAAACAAAATAAACTTTAACATCGTTTTGTTCTCCTGCTACCTGTGAATCTTTAGCGCTCCCAATTTCAGCCCCGGAAATACTACGACATGTTTATGTTCTCCTGGTACTTGTAAATCAGAAGTACTTAGGCAGCAGTGGCTCTGGGTTTTCACTTCCTCCTCAGTCTCCATTAAGCCATGCCTTTTACCGGGATTATAAGCCTATGTTTTATTTCAGGATGTGAACTTCATGTGTGCTAAATTTCATCAAAATCCCTTCAGCCATTTATGCGTGATAGAGGCACAAACATACAAACTTTCGAATTTATAATATTAGTATGATTTATTAGGGACCAGCCTACTGTTAAGAAAAGTCATCATTATACCATGTTAATGTCTTGCGTTGCAAAACAATTCAATCCTCCAAATTCTCCAGGTCTCGTGCGCCCCTTTTGTGGAACAAAAATAAAGTATGTAGAACTGATCAAGGCACGAAAACAAACCGTTTCCGCTTACGTAATCAGCGTTCGAGAAAAAAAATAAGTGACCCACATCAGACCACATCGAAAATGTATTCCGTCTTGTAAAGGAATTAGGTTGCTGGAATCGTCTTTGTCAGTATGTAAAACTACCGGCAGGTCTAAAAATGCCACTTTAGTAAAATCGTATTAGGATCATAATTTATTAATCATACAACAACATGTCAAATTTCATTATGATCTTTATTGTTTAAGCATTAGGTTCAAGGTTGATTGGGAAAATTTGACAATTTCGGGTAGGTCGAGGATGTGCTGGTTGATTCTACTAAAGTGGCATTTTATGACCCGCAGACAATTACATAACAGTTATCTGAATTTAGTTTGAAATGGAGAATTATTAATTGTCAAACTCTAGCCTGAAAGTCTTAGTAGGTTTTGACGTTTCTAACTCCAAATACCCAATTCGAAAATTGGAAGAGAAAACGTTCCTATTCATTGTAAATTTTAATAATGTATTTACATTCAATAATAATATTAGTAAAATACTAAAGTAACCAACCTATTGTTACGTGAATAAAAAGACACATCGCACAAAAGCCACGACTTGGATTTTTCAAGCCATAGCGGCTTTAAGACAATCAATCCATCTGATGAACTGTTAGCAGCTATGGTGGCCGCCAGATAAATGTGCAATGCGATCATTGACCCCTCATACATTTATTTACTTTTAATATCGAAAACAGAAATAAAAACATAAAACTGTCCTTAATCGACTTCTATTGATGTTCACGTTTCAGTTCCTTCACGTTTTCTAGTAATAAAAAACGATTAATCAATTTATTGGTCGGGTATCTACAAAAATATATTAGGGAAAGGACAATGTACTTTGTTGCAATTTTGTCTAGCGTCTACAAAAGCTTACTCTGTTATATTTGTGAATTTTCTTTAGCCTCTTGCAGGATTAACCAAAACTTTCAATCTAAAGCCTGACGAGCATTTACAAAAGATTGAGCTATACAGTTTACTCTTACATAACATGTTTAGAGTTATTTACGTAGCAACAAGCACTGCCAAAACACAGTCCCACATTACCCTCAACTCAAGTAAAACAAATTGTACTCAAACACAACATTGTTGAATAATTTCTGCTGCGAATTTCTCAAAAATAAAATTCCTACAATGTAACCTGCCACTTCCAGAATAACCTTAAAATGCCGAGGGATAAAAACGGCGAGTGTTGGTTCAGACAGGTGAAATAGTGCGAAAAATTGCCCAGCGGTCAACCCACTCCGTTTTCTCTGTTCGCATTGGCAGGGTTGGATTCACATTGCTTATATTGAGCTAATCAGGTTACTGAAGAGGCTTTGGGGACAAATAGTTGTAAAGAAGATGTTCAAGTTGTTGAATGGTATCGAGATTTTACAGGCAATAAATTAATGAATTATGTGACTTAAGTTAACTTATTCATGGTTTACATTCATAGATTTAAATAGAAAAGGGACGTCCGTCTGTACAAGAAACATGTCATTTATAATATCTCGCACACACGACCGCCCCCGAAGATCGACGACCGCTTGGTGAGCTCGCCTCGGTGTAGATGGGCCAATTACGGGCCATTTTGTGGTGTCAGAGCAACTTGCGGTTGAGGTTATTAATTATTTTTTTAAATAACAATCAGTTCGTAACATATAAAAACTGTAAACGTTGCTGTCTGACGCTGATTTTCAAATGAACCTTACAAAGGACAAGTGACTGTGAAGGTTAATTGCAACATCAGTGACATCCATAAAATCCCCCACAGTACAAGTGTATGGGCACTTGGGACACTCTAACGTGCGGGACATGTTCTGAACACACACACACACATCGCACTTACATTGGGTATCCGACTGGTCTGTAAAACCCCATTTCGCCAAGGGTCCCTGATACGCGTATTACAATAAGGATCAGCTATTCTTGCGATTATGGTGAGTGAATATAATAATACTTAAAGGAAAAAAAAATATTTCATCAGGTTTACTTTCCTTCGACATAAAGAACATGTCTTCTTCAGTTATTTTTAGACCCTGAACTTTTATGTATGCAAAACTTTAGGAAATTTTATTCTTGGAGTAAAAATACCCATGAAAACGTTCAACTTTTACTTTGAAAACAAGTCCGGGGAATAAAGTTGTTCTATAGAGACACATACCCTTTTCAACCAAATGTGTTCAGCAGCTGTTTTTTCCAATTCAGTGACCCCAGCGTGTAGTTTGAGCAAAATGTAAAGTCACCTTTGTTGTTTTGTTTTTTTTTAATTTTTCTAAGAATATCGTGGTGCCAAGAACTGGGTCATTGGCGCTCAGATAGGCAAATGTTTCCTGTGAAATACTGGTATTCAGTCACCATAAGTAAATTTAGTGTGGCAGCCAACTTCAACATCTGCTAGCGGTTTCGCCTGCCTGAAAGTTGAAACCGAGCAGAAGCACATATTCTAACCGTATGCCAAGCTACATCCAAATATGTTCAGTCGTTAAGATGTTACGAACAGACAGAGTTATTTTAGTATTTATTTAAGCATAAATATAGATTCTTCCTTTTTAGGGTTCCGTACCAAAATTTTAACAAGAAACACTTGTGGTGTGATATCTCAAGAACTACTAACGCCATCAACTTGAAATTTAGAATAGTTTCAGATGACGTATGCTCAACTATTTTGAAAATAAGAAAGATATCAAAATGTTTATGGTTTTGTTGCAACGGCGACTGAAAGGGGTTCTCAAATATTCGAAGTGAAGTAGAGCAGAGCATGTGGGGTATCATATGAAAGAGAGCTTTTTGGACATTTTCAAACATTTTTTTCTTTTTTCTAAGTCGCATGGTTTTCGACTTTTGACGAAAAATGTAAAAAATTGACCAGAAAATTCTGAAATCATTCTATGTAATCGAAGTTTACGTAAATATTACAGGAAAAATAAAACGATGTCACTAAATAGCAAACTTTTTCAGAAATCATCAACAAAAAACAAAAATTACATTAATTCCACTATCGGTCAAGAGATGACGTTGATCTAAAACTGCAATATACACCGCAGTGTTAAAATAATGTAAAATATTATTATTTTAGCAACAATTTGAGTTCGTGACGCATCACTAGTAATTGAAAAGCGAAGCTTTTCTATGAAAGCAAAGCTAATAATAACTACCGCACAACAAACTTTGAATATATGAAATCTTGATGAGCAATCAGTATATTATTTTGATATGAAAATAATATTTTCGTACCTTAGGCAACTTTTTTGTCGCGCACTAGTGGAAAAAATATTATTATATAGTATTGATCAATGATATATAAAAAACCCAAGATGCACAGTCTCGAACAAATGCAACACTCGAAACTGTCGTCAAAAACTGACATGTATGAAGTGTTATGTGTGAGTTGTGTGTAGTTATACTATAAACATTTTTTTTGCAAATTCAACCTTACACGGATCGCTTAAAGTTGTTTTTACAAAGCAGTGCAGTATGGCGAGCGATGCGAGACTGTTTGAAACTAGCACACAATTATACATATTGCGCTTGTTTTTTGCGGACGTTTTGAGATGCTGAGTGTGTATCTTGGGTTTTTTATATCTATATCAATGGTATTGGTGCATATTTTTGGATTATTTTTAGTACTGGTTTTTTAAGGATTTAGTTTGTTTGCATTATTATAGTTTAATGTAAAAATATTTAACTGATGCAAACAAGTTGACTCGTCAAAGTTTTTTGATCCAGGTACATCCTACTACAATAATATTATAAATGTGAAAGTTTGTAAATGGATGGATGGATGTTTGTTACTCTTTCACGTCATAACGCCTGAAAGGATCTTCAAGAAATTTGGCACAGCGTAAGATTATAGTCTGGAATATGTTCCCTAGGGATCACGCGGGCGAAGCCGCTGGCAGAAGCTAGTTTAAAAATAAATCTTGTTGAATTATGGACATGATGAATGAAAACCTCTTGAAATTCAAAGTCGTTCGATATTTGTCTTTACTAAAACTTTGACAAAGTATGAATGTCATTGCTCACAAACCACAAGGGACTAAGCATTAATTTGCTCAACTATTTAGAATGGCAAGCCACAAGAACCTAGCCGCAGGTCACAATACCCAAATACCCACATACCAAGGTCACCTCATGTTGCTCATTTCTGAGAAATTAACTTTCAAGCTAAGTCTGAGGCTGACTGTCCACTGGAGCGAGAGAAGAGGAGCGGAGAAATATTAACCAATGGAATTGCATGAAATCTCCGCTCCGCGTCAGTCACTGACATTTTATGCAATTCCATAGGTTAATATTTCTCCGATCCTATCTTCTTCGCTCCAGTGGACAGTAAGCCTTTGGCTGCTGTCCATTAACAATCAAGCAAGACGGGTTTTGTATATATCAATGGAGGCAGCGGAGCGGGGAAACGGAAAAATGTGGAGCGAAATTGCGGACTGCATCTATTCATGAGGAGCAAGGTAGTGCGGAGCGGAGTTTTTTCTATACTCCGGGGTCGGTATTTTCCTCTTCCCCACTTCGCTTCCGCGCTCCGCTTACTCAGTTTCTCGCTCCGATTCCTGGTTTTGTATGAATTGTTAAAGGAGTTCCCAAATCCCTGTTCACTAAAACGGGAATTCACTAGACTGATTTTACAGCGGGCTTGTCTTCGCCAAACTTACATTTTTAGAAATGAGCAACGTTACAATAGACCCCTATATGCCGCTATAGAGAGTCATATGCCTGTTTAATATGACTATTATATGACAGACCGAAAGCAGCGACACTTGATGGCGAGGGCCAGTATCATTTTCATATTTTGGTACCCTAAGGAACTCTGAGCCTCCGCTGTTAGTCAGCGGGCAAATGTATTTCATGAAACGGAATAGCTAGATAGTGACTAAGGTACTCACCAGAGAATGGGCAGCAGCGTTCTCTATAAAACGCAACACTATACACTGCAATCACCAACCCGCCTGCCAAGCGTGGCGATTATGGCATCCCCCCCCCCCTTTGGGGGAGGCCTAATGTCCAGCAATGGGCGTCTTTCGGCTGATATGATGATGATGATGAATAGCTAGATAGTTTACGGAGTGTTTATTTCAGTTATAGATATAACAATAAAAAATAAATTAAATTTATCAAGGGTTTTTTATTTTTTATTTAATTTCAATAACATAATTAGTTACCCGAAAATAAAACACGTTTCTAGTAAGTGGGCCATATTAGAAACGTGTTTTTCGGTGTACGGTATGGAACCCTTTATGGGCGAGTCCTACTCGCACTTATTTTTTCTGTGTAACAGAGACGAGCACAGACTTTATCAAGCTTATTCTGCTATTATAATTTATTTTTAAGTGCAACGAACTCATCATTATCATCATCATCATATCAGCCGAAAGACGTCCACTGCTGGACATAGACCTCCCCCAAGCGTCGCCACAACGACCGGTCCTGTGCGTCTCGCATCCATCGGCTACCCGCGACCTTCACCAGGTCATCGGTGAAGGTCACGAACTCATAAACACATAAATCAAACACTAGAGCAAACAAAATAAAATACAGATAAACCCTTTTTAATTTATTTTCTGTCGTATTTTCGTTTGACATTGTCTGTTGACATCGCATCTATTCGGCTTAGGACTAACGTAAATATGGTCCTATAGACTGAGCCGTGTTTGTTGTCTTTATATTATGTGTATGAAGCAAAAAACATGCTGAGTTATTGATGATTTTATGATTGTATATATTGTAGTTTGCAAAACTAAAATATAAAATTTTGAGCTCATCATTTCAAGAAAATACGCAGTCAGCGACCGCTGACCCTTGTTAGGAGTTAGCCCTTAATGGGTGTTTTATTTTAATACTACTAGCTTTTGACAAATTAGATGGACTCAAAGAATATTGTGATAGATAGTTCTAGAATGGGTGCTTAAGCACGATCTATTAAAAAAAACTGGCCAAGTGTGAGTCGGACTCGCGTGCAAAGGGATCCGAACGAATCAAATTTTTGTGGCACATCGTTTTAACACTAGACTTCTTAAATTTATCGCAGAGTCGCGCGGTAGCAGCATTGCTTTGTTAATCCATGCAAATAACAAACACGCGGCACATTTGAGGGCGCCCATAGGTTTTCATTATTTGCAATTTTTTCAAAATTTTAAACAGCCCTTTCGGAGATAAGAAGAGTAGTGGTCATTTTTATTTAATTTTTTGAATATGTTAAGTAGTAAAAGTATTTATTTTAAAATATTATGAAAAAAATACAATTAAGACCCTCGCTACGAGTACAAGCCCTTTCATTTGTTATGTCACACGGTACAGTTTCAGAAACTTTTTATATTTTTTAGTTTGTCCCCAAAAAGTGACTTCCATGGTCAAAATTTATTTAAACCCGTTACGTAAAACGGGTCCGTATTCAAGTAGTAGTAGTTCATATATGTGCCAAATTTTATCAGACTCGTTCAGTAGATTCGGAGAAAATTGGCTGTGATATACGGACAGACAGTCAGACAGCCGAATGATCCCATAAGGGTTCCGTTTTTTACGGATGTTTGGAACCCTAAAAGTAGAATCTGGATAGATACACTTATCCGTAAAACGTTAATTTTAAAGTTAGTTTGTTTGTTTTATTAATAAGGGATTAATTTATCCCGAAATTAACTCTAAAAATAACTGAAATTACAAGTTGGATTGCTTCGTTAATTTGTTAGTTACTGACCCTCTTCCCACGCAGGGTTTATCCTCAACTAATTTATTTAATAAACAGGATTATTTTGTCGTTTCCTTTGGACTGAGAACAAACTACGAGGTGTTTAATTTATTTGTTGCTGTTGGTAGGAAAGAAATAATATCACTTTATAATAGTTGACTTAGTTATGAAACTGAAAAATCTACTTTAAAAAAAAATCTAAAGTTCATTCACTAACGGGACAGATAAGATGGGTAGTTATAATTTCAGCTGAAATACGTCCACTGCCGTAAAAAGGCCTTCCGCAATATCGCGTGAAATAAATTACTTAGTAACCTATTTTTTCTTAATAAGACATGGATATATTGGAAACAATTGAATTTGGATGGGATTAATTATCTACAAAACGATTTTTCTTAATATATCGCGAAAATACAATCTAATAAATATTTATTAAAATCTTACGGAGTCTGCAATTGTCCGGTGACTTAACCACAGATTCTAGGATCTTTTGCACAAGCTATTTCGCGTACAACAATCATGAGCACTGTAATAATAATAATGTTTTATTGTCAGGCGACTAAGGCTCATAGAAAAAATACACAACATAATATAACAGAAACAAAAACTTATACATATTAAAAACATAAACACTAACACTTTTATTATGTCTTGGAGACTTCTCTCTCCTTTTTCAACCCTCTTACGGGACGGTATTCGCTCTGCGTATCTCCTCTTCATTGAAGTTAGACTTGCAGATCTGGGTTACACTGACCTCGTCCATGATATCCAGCTGATACAGGAGGAATGCCAGGACCTCGTTGGCCACTAGTTCTTCCGAACGCATGGTGGCAGCGGCACTTGTAATTTAAATCATTTTCGCGTACAATGCTGGCGCGTCCGTTTTAAACGGTGAATCGCGCTGCAATTGACTAAGACAGAAAGAAAGTTCATTATGTAAAAAAATCTCTCAATCCTCAATCCTTGCGTGATTGAATCAGGAATGATGAGAGAGAACCAAGGTTACTGACATAGCCCGAAGGATCGCCAAACTGAAGTGACAGTGGGTAGGGCACATTGCACGCAGAACAGCTGGTCGATGGGCCTAAAAGTTTTGGAGTGGCGACCGCGTACCGTAAGACGCAGCGTTGGAAGGCCAGGTGACCTGATGACCTGGTGACGGTCGCGGCTAGCCGATGGATGTGACGCACAGGTCCGGTTATTGTGACGACACTTAGGGGAGGCCTATGTCCAGCAGTGGACGTCTATCGGCTAATATGATGATGGTGATGATAAATTTAAAATTCTGTAGATGTTGAAGTTTTATTCCTAACTTCCAAACAGTACAATTTACGATGAAAATTATACTCAAGATTGATGCAATATATGTAAGTACAAAATCTCAACAAATATTTGCTATAACATAACAACAGACATAAACTTCTGTGACAAATCGACATACAGACAGATGTCTTAGTCTAAGGCACCCTTTGGATATCCCCTAAAAATAAGACCTAACGAGTCCCCAACACAAAAGGTAACCAATACGTACCATATTTTACTGTGAGTGTGACCCCTGATATTGAAGTCGATAAAGAAGTCGAACCTATTGACCTCCACAAATGAGTTCCAAACTAAATTAGTTTCTTTGTAAAACGGCTTCAGCCAATTTCATCAATACTTTCTGGCGTAGGTTTAGACACAAATATTGAGAAATATTACCTATTTTTTCGGGTATTGGCATATTGAGGCAATAGAAATTGGTGACGTGCACCGCAATAAATTATATTAGGAAGTTTTAAATTAGACACTAGGGTTTAGAGCACGAATTAATATTTCACTATTTTTTTGGCATTCGTGCTATATCGTAATGTTTTAAATTGAATCTTAGATTATGAACAATTTGGCTGACTGTCTACTGGAGCGAAGAAGAGAAGAGAGGATAAATATCAACCAGTGGAATTGCATAAAACCCCTGCTCCGCGTCAGTTACTGAGATTTCATACAAACGTAGGAAGGACCTAGTTTTTGACCAGAAACCGTGTAAAACAGACTTCTTCAGGAGACAACCGTGTTACACGGGTCCATACCTTTGTAACAAAATAAGTAAAAATACACAGTTACATAACTTACCGATGAAAAACTAAAACTTACCATAGATAACTTCCTTCTCTCTCAAAATTATGAAAATACTGAAAATTTACTAAAAAACATAAAATAAATAAAAAATACCTTAAATAAAATACAGTCACTCAGGTCCTATTCACACACGCAAACACACCACACACCACACCACATACCACACCACACTACACACAACACCACACACCACAATAACACACACATATACACACACACACATGCAAGTAATTAAGTAATTAATAAACTGTAATTTGTGATACTTACTTTGCACCGCATCACACTTGTAAAGGCAGCTCAACTGCGGTGGTGACGTAAGTAACTGGTGCAAAGGAGTCCTCCTAATTTAAGCCCACTTGCACATGTTTTGTATCTTAACTGATCAAGTCCTCTTTAAGGTACAATAATTGTAATACAATTCCATTGGTTAAGTTATTCTGTTTCTCCGCTCCGCTACCACGATCTGCGTATATGGACAGGCAGCCTTAGGGCTGTGTATAATGGTGTGGATTGACAAACGCTGTTGTGATACGCTGATAGTCTCTCACTGTCTTGTCTAGAACATAGATAGTCCTTCATCTCTCGTGCAGTAGGACAGTCAGAGGCTGGCTGGATTTATATTTTTGTCCCATATGAAGTAAACGATAGGACAGAATGGAATAAAAAAGCTTGTTGCGCCGACCCCAAGTAACATGAGATAAGGGCAGGAATATGATGACGAAGTCCCACCGCCAGTGTGTTGCACCATTAAAACCTTTCATCTCGAACCCAGTTATTGTTTTAAGTACAAGCTATGTCGCATTGTCATTTAATTCCAATTTATCTGCTGAGCCCTTTCCCAACTATATTGGGGTCGGCTTCCAGGCACACCGGATGCAGCTGAATTCCAGTATTTTACATGGAGCGACTGCCTATCTGACCTTCACGACCCAGTAACTGAGTAATACGATATCCCTTGGCAAGACTGGTGTCAGATTTTCTGGCTTCTGACTACCCCAACGACTGTAAAGGATATTAAAATGACAGCCACGACCAACGGTTTCGCGCGCTTTTCGAGGCACGGAAAAAACTCAGTGGATTTGTAAATGGCAACCCACCCATAGACCAACCTTGGCAAGCGTAGCTTAACGTCGAAAGTCGACCCATGTGGCTGGTACTCGTATTATTTAGCCACGAACTCCTAAACTTTTCGCACAGCTAAAACTTTTTGTTCCGAACACAGTTATCGTTCTAAGCTCAAGTTAGGTCGCGTCGCCATTCAATTCCAGTGTTATTTCGAAAAGCTCAAACCGGCGTGAAAGTATTTGTTCACTTCTGTTCGAGAGGGAAGGGGCAGTCTATTGAGAACAAAAACAATATTAGGTTTTTCTAATAGAAATGTTGTGTGGGACGTACCTTTTGAGTGTAGTACTAAGTAACTATTATATATATTTTATGTATGTAGTCCGATTTTTTTGATTGGAAAGGGTATACCCCGAAATTGGTCCCATATAAATTTGAAAAAAAAATCCAACCCTAAGGGTAGGAAAACAGGGGATGATTGATTGTTCATTCACTAATTGTAATATATGACCACGCATTTTTTTTTACAGTATAGTCCGATTTTGATAATCCTTTTTTTATTGGATAAGCTACAACCTCAAAATCGGTCCCATATAAATTTGGAAAAAAAATCTTACCGTTAGGGTGGGAAAATAGGGGTGATTTATTGTTCACTCACAGATTTTAGTGCAGAGTTTTGTAGCATTGTTTGTAGGCTTACCCATGTTAGTATTTATAGCCTGTTTTTTTAAGTATTTATATTATACATCAAGTAATAGTTAAAGTAAGATTATGTAACAGTTAATAGCTAAAGTAAGGTAGGTTAGCTATTTTAAAATAATAAAAAATATGCATGTAGTAATTAGTATATTATAGCCATTAAAAATAATAAAATAAAAACTTTTTTACAAAAAAAATTAAACCTCCGAAAAAACTGAAATGCAAAAAATAATAGACCTATATACAACAAGAAGAAACAAGGTTTAATTTATTTGTTAAAAAGTTTTTTAGGTATTAAAATAGTCTCAAATAATTCATTCAGCGTTTTTTTGGGAAGTCAGTTCTAGGTAACGAAAACTTTTTCAACTAGAAAATCTGTTTGTTGTTCCCGGTATAGACGGTACGCACGTTTAGTTAAGGTTACATTGGAGAGGATGAATCTTAAAATATTCATATTTTAGGTGTTTGGTTATTGTTAAAGTAGATGTCCTTTATGTGCCCCTTTAGAGTTGATCCATTGATATATAAAAACCCAAGATGCACAGTCTCGAACAAATGCAACACTCGAAACTGTCGTCAAAAACTGACGTATATCAAGTGTCATGTGTGAGTTGTGTGTATATACTATAGACAATTTTTTTTTTGCCAATTCAACCTTACACGGATCGCTTAAAGTTGTTTTTACAAAGCATTGCAGTATGGCGAGTGATGCGCATTTTTTTTGCAAATTCAACCTTACACGGATTGTTTAAAGTTGTTTTTACAAAGCCGTGCAGTATGGCGAGCGATGCGAGACTGTTTGAAACTAGCGCACAATTATACATATTGCGCTTGTTTTTTGCGGACGTTTTTGAGATGCTGAGTGTGTATCTTGGGTTTCTTATAAATCCATGGGTTGATCCCACAGTATTAGTTGTTCATAATTACAAGAACAGTGACCATTTTCAGGGTTTCAGTTATTTCTCTTACAACCTGTACCTACAGGGACGGTAAAAATAAAATATTTTGGTAGCTGACTTATGGGTCTAGACTAGTACTGTAGTTACCTTGACTCCGTACAATAATTAGTAGTAATAACATTTGCATAATTTCGTCTGAAAACTGGCGTTGCGTAAGAGTTTTTACTGTCAAAATAATAACAAAGTTTACTAGCTAAAAAAAGTGATTTAAATACTCTTGAAAAAACATAAAAAGTATGTGCAGTAGTGGTTAATTTATACAAATTGATACAGTGCAGGCACCTTTAAAAAGGTTACAGGAAATGAATTAAGACGATAACACACAACTGTCGCCAAGAGCCTCCATTAATCTTCAATTACCAAAGACGTTCCATACAAAACTGCAAGCCATTCCTTTTCCCCTCAAGGTTACCAAGAAAATTAATAAACCATTATCTCTCTTAAACTGGGAACGTGCTCAGCAGAAACAAAAGACGGCAATTAATCCCCACACTGTTTACGGCGATGTAAAAGTTTCGAATCTTATTTAAGCACCTTGCTTCTATGGCGCGTTTAGACAGAGATAGTTCCTTGCTTCAAGGTGATGCACGGATTTGGTAAGTAGGTGATGCAAGGATTTGGTAAACAGGTAGTAGTGTGGTTCCTCCTTCTGCGAAGCAGTAATGCTAGCGAACCGCGTGAGAGAGAGGAAAACCTCACGCTCCGGCCGCCGCAATAGAAGAAGAACACAAAGAGCATTTGGAGGATCACGGATGGGTTTTAGTCAGTAAGAGTCCGACACTCCCTTCCGTTCCGCGCAGACCAGAAGGAATCATTTGATGATCTCCTATCATTAAAAGTAGGTAATAACTTGCAAAAAAACTTAATTCGTTTATCATTTAACTAGCCGTTGCCCTTGATTTTGTTTGCGTCAAACTTGTAAAACAGATTAGCGGAAAATCCGTGGGTTTTAGTTTTATCATCTAAATTTTAATAATTTTTCAAAATTAAAACTATCTTAAGATAATCTCCGTATATATGTCTGCCAGTAAAGACCCACCGTAATTGGTGCAACGTTTCGGAGATGAGCGGACAACAACAAACAGATGTTATAATTGTGTAATCATATTAGCAAACAATAAATTTTTTATATATTTGGATATTCACATTATCGCATGGCCAAGTCAATATTTCAATTCAACCTGGCGTTGGTAAAAAATATCGATTGAATTAAATACAAATGGCATTCCCAGTATCGTTACAATAATCTTAATTTCATATTTTGTGTGTAAATTAATAATTGTGACAGTCCCCTGGCGAGTTTGTTCTACGAATACGAGCGAGTAGCTATCCGTGTCTAAATGAGCCTTAAAGTACCTTGCTTTTAGAAAGTTGCTAACTATTTTAATTAAAAATCTTAGACTAAGAGGACAGGGAACAATATGAGAGGGACAAAGAAATCTTTTGGGGAAATTAAAACAATTAATTTGTTTAGACTGCTGGTTTTCGTAAAGGAAGTGTTTTGGTTAGCTTTGTCGGTTACTGGAACGCAGTCGTGGCAAATTAAGGATTATTTTGTCACGGTTTTTGTCACACTTTTGCAAAAAGAAGACAGTAAAATGTTTATTTGTAAGGACAATTAAGGAAGTATTATGTTACTTAAAATCTTGAATCCCGCAATTTCCAAAGGGAATTATTTCTCCTTTGTCAATTTCAGTTAGCGATTATATTTCTCAACCAGAACATCTACTTACGAATACGGTGAGTCTGCCCTTATTTTTAATTTTAGTGTTCCAAACCTCCGTATGGAAAAACGGAAACAGTTTTCTTTTTCAGTACTTCTTGATTAATCCACTGGCTAGTTTACATACTGCGAACTAGCATGCGAGTCAGCTTGCCGAGTAGTTGCAGTGCAGTAACTCGCGTCGTATGGACGTATCTTACGAGTTACTGCCACGTGCGAGTTGGATAGTAGCTCGCATCCGAGTAACTTCAACATTTTTTGTTTTCACTGCCTGCAGCTCGCCTTACAGTAACTCGCACATGGCAGCAGTTCGGCCATCACTCGCATCGTTCGGACGCGTTTGACAGTAACTCGCCAGTGTCAGCCAGGCTGTTGCGAGAAGAACCTGTATTTTTTGTGTGCTTCGATTCCTGGGCAGCTACTATCACCGTGTAGACAGCTAAGGTGAGCCGAGTTACTGGCATACAAGTAGACGATCTGAGTAACTATATGCTGTGTAGTCAGCAGTTCGCACTGTGTAAACTAGCCATATCTATTTTTTTTAAGGATGGGAAATCATCAAATGACTCCTCCCGTTCTAGGCGAAGCAGAAGAGAGTATCAGACTCTTACTGATTAAAACCTTTCCGTGTTCCTCCTAGTGCCCTTTACGTTCCAGGGCCGCGGTGACTCTTTCGAACAAATTCCGCAACCCTGGCAGGTACTGGCTCTAGCGTACCTCTTCTATGCTGACATCTCTTTGAGGCGCGCGTGGAACACAACGCGCCGTCGAACCGGTCTGGTTCTGATCAGACAGCAAGTCACCCAATGCTCCTCGCCCACAGGCCCGCGCCTACGGTGGCCGGGAATCGCCCTGCGACTTCCGACGCCCAGGGCGTCCTCTTCTGTTGCGGCGATTGGGGCATGAGGTTTCCCTCTCTATCACACGTTTGGCCTCCTCCTTCGCTAGCATTACTGCTTCGCAGAAGGAGGTGATCGCTTCCCATGCCTCCTCGCTCCATACCATGGATTGAACCAGGCCCGGACGCGAGAAGGTCGCCGCCGCCAATCGCCTCGACGAAGATGCGCCGGTGCTCCGCCCAAGCAGGGCAGACCTCCATCGTATGCTCCACCGTATCCTCCGGGCGATCCTCGCAGAAACTAGCCATATCTTAGTAGTCACCACCTTTCTAGACATATCATCTTAATTCTATCCACTTTTACTCTTATCATTTTACTCTTATTGCTAACCACTTTTTACTCTTATCATTTCACCCTTATTGATATTCACTTTTTACTCTTATAATTTTACTCTATTGCTAACCATTTTTTACTCTTATCATTTTACCTTTATTGCTATCCACTTTTTAATCTTATCATTTTACTCTTATTATTTTACTCTTATTGCTAACCACTTTTTACAGTTATAATTTTACTCTTATTGCTAACCACTTTTTACTCTTATCATTTTACCTTTATTGCTATCCACTTTCTATTTTGATGATATGGAATATTATAATAATAGAGTGAATATGATACGTAGCTACTGGTAGCAGACAAATAACAATTTAAAATAATACCGTAAGCTTTCAGGCTTGGTTTACCTAATTATTTAAACTTTCCAGAAAAGTTTCTTGTGTTCTTGTTGTGTAAATAAGGCGTAATACTCGAACTGGACAATTCAGGACGAACAACTACTTAGGGTTTCAAAAGTCTGTTAAAAAAAAAACCGAACCTTTATCCTGTCTGCCAAAGTCAATTTGCTCTAAATCTACTGAACCGAGTCAGCTGAAAGGCCATAGAACCATTTCGGTATAGCGTCCCCGCCGCTATTTTGTTTATTTTTTTCAAATTTGCGTCGCTCAATCTAACGTGCATTGGGTAGAGGACACTTCAACCGTACCGATAACCGACCAAATTGAGTGTCTTGGGGTTACATTAACATCTCCCCTTAATGTTGACCCTTTCATAGAGGCAAAAGCTCAAGTGGCTGCAAAAAAGTTGGGGATCCTAGCAAAGGTGAGACGGTACTTCACGCCGGAACAGCTGCTCAAACTCTATCAAGCGCGAGTTCGATTGTGTAAGGAGCACTGACCTCAATTTTGGGATGGATCTGCCAGATACCAGCTTGATGGCCTTGATTCAATTGAGAAACGAGCCAAGAGGATCATCGGCAATGATAGGCTCGTCGAGTCGAAGCTCTAAAGTCTTGAGCATCGACGCCGAGTTGCTGGCCTGTCGGTTTTCTAACGGTTGTATTTTGGGAAATGTGCGACGGAATTGCATAATTAAACTCCGCCATGCCCGTTTCATCATTGGACCACGAGACGAATGGCGATGCGCTACCGGTAAATCGTGGACATCCCACCCACATGCAAAAACGTTCACAAAACGTTTTGGGAACACATTCATAGTGCGTACAGCTAAGGAATCGAATTCTCTGCCGGAGTCTGTGTTTCCTGAAAGCTACAACCTGGGAGTCTTTAAGTCAAGAGTGAATAGGTTACTTCTAGGCAAGCGTGCTCTAACCACATCATCGCTTACCATCAGGTGAGATAGTGGTCAAACGCGTGCCTATCAATAGTAACAAAAAAAACAATGACATTCAAAAGCCTCCCTTTTGCCTATTTTAGAAGATCAATAAACAACCCGAAATAACTTTTTGTAACTAATAAATAACTTATTCTAGTTAAATTGAAAACTAATATAAACTGCCAAACAATTTGTAGTTGAAATCAAAAAAGCAAATAGTGGCTGCAAATAATTATAATTTGGAAATCAGTTAAAACATTTCGTTGAATTTATGTTATCTGACAAGTTATTGGGAATAACTGTTGTAATTCAATTAATCGTATATTAATTATTTGATTAAACTGTCTATAGAAATGTGGTTTATGCTGTGTAGAATTTAGTGTAATTATAACTAGTGGTTATATTTACACTTGTGAATTTGTGGAAAGTTTTGAGTTTCGAACCAAAAGATGTATTAGTCTTATTTAGAAATCGAATGTTAACTAATTTGTATTATGAAGTCGTATTCTTGCTGTGCTTGTAGAAAGAAAAAAGAGTTAGTGAAGGCGTGACGGCTGATAGGACAGAATGAAAGAAAATCAGGAAAGGAAAAAGCAGGAACATGATAATTCTTGCTGTGCTTGTGGTGTAATCTATGCTCGCTGAGGTCCGTCCGTGCATCTTAAAATACCGAGATTTTCAAAAAATAAATTGGACACGTATGTATATACATTTTTATTCTATACATGGTGAACGCGTACAAGCAAACTTTCGGACGACCCTTTTTAGCGTTCCGAACAAAAAACGCAACCCTTATAGGATCACTCGGTTGTCTGTCTATCCGTCTGTCACAGCCAATTTTCTCCGGATTCACTGGACCGATTCTGTTAAAATTTGGTACACATATGAACTTCTGTGACCAAAACATAAACCCAACATACATATTACGTAAATCATTAAATTTTTAAGCACGTTTTTAAAAAATGTTTTTTGAACAATATCATGTGACATATCAAATGAAAGGGCTTAGTGTGAGGATTTTATTTACATTTTTTTCATAATTTTTAAATTAATTGTTTTGAAGTTATTCAAGAAATTAGACGAAAAATTAACATTTCCCTCCTTATCTCCGAAACTACTGAGCCTAAAATTAAAAAAAAAAATGTAAGTAATAGATCTTTACCTACAGATAACCTATAAGAAGTCTTTAGTGTTAAAATAACATGTCAAAAAAAAATCGTTCGAAACCCTTTGCACACGTGTCCGAGTCGCAATTGGCCAGCTTTTTTTTTTTTTTTTTTAATAAACACTTTGCCCCACACTAGGAATTTCTCCTGTATCGTGGGTGCGTTCACAAACATACAAAGTCACATACACAAACAGCCAGACCCGGAACAACTATCTGTAGGCCATACAAATATTTGTTTCGTGCGGGAATCGAACCCGCAACACGCAGCGCAGCAGCCGATCGCTTAACCACTGCATCAACCGTGTCGTCAAAGTAAAATTTAAATGTACGCGCGTGTCATATGCCAAACAGTCCGTGGCTTCAGTAATATTCTCCTACTTTTAACCACACCCAAGACTTTCATCACTACATTTCCCTCAACCAATTTCCATCACTCAATAACAATGATACATACAAGTCAGCCTGACTGTGGCTCTCCGAATTCATTAGTTGGTGTAATTTATCATGACAATCCGAACGGCCAGGCTACACCAATTAATGCTCGGTTAACCATCTCATTAGTGCATGTTAGATTTGGAATTATGCGTATAACGATGAAGCTTTGGTACTGGAAGTGGCATGTTCTATTGGTTCAGTGGGTATGTCTTGCTAAATTCTATCTGTTACATCTTCCAGGGTTTCGAAATTTGTTCGAAAGAGTCACCGCGGCACTGAAACGTAAAAGGCATTAGGAGGAAAACGGATGGGATCACTTCCGCTCCTCTTAGAGCAAAAGAAGTCATTTGATGATTTCCCAGAATTATAAAAAAATCTTAGCTGTATATTCAAACACAACATTAATTCATTGACTCACATCATTTTAAGTCATCATTTCATGTCACAACACACACACAGTGGTATTTTTAGGGGGTGCTTTAGAAATAGGACGAAATTTATTTACTAACCTAAAATGTCTCACTGCTGGGTAAAGGCTTTCCCCATATGTATCTAGACACTCTTTGGTTGCGTCACCATGAACCAGCCTTCACTGTGCGCGTTCAGGTCATCTTGCAACCGCTTTTCGGGCTGACCTCGACTTCGCCATCCATTCTCTGGCACCGATTGCGGGAAACTTTTCTTAGTGGTTATCATGCATTTGGCCGTGTCGTGACCCGTCTAAACCCATTTCAGCCTGGCAGCTTTTTGAGGTGACTTTATAGATCAAATGAACTTGAGTCACCATAGTCTGCTTAAATTTAACACTACTACATAACGGGGAGGGAACAGGAATGTTATTTTCGGGCCAGCCTTCCTCCTCGTACATCTTCAGAAAAGAAGAAATAATACCACGTACAGACAATGTTGATCTTCTTTAATAATTTCACAAACTTTTTGAATCACAATAATCACGAATATCCGCTATGGAAATGGAGGTAGTGAGGACATCCGCTCACGCGCACGTTGTTCGGCAGAATGCCCGAAACAACCTAAGAGTACAGTATATAATAGTATATGAGAGACACTACGCCCACCCCACTCCCCACGAGAGTGGGGTGGGACACTTCCACTTCCAAATTACACTACTTGACATTGACAGTGACAACCGACAGACAGAGCCAGATCGAATGACCTCACTACCGCCATCTTATAACAAATGTTAGAAGTTTCTTATCTATGGCCTCTTGCTGCGACATACAAATGTTTGGATTGGCTTCCAGTCAAATCAGAGGCAGCTGAATACCTATAATTTACGTGGAGTGACTGCCCATCTGACTTTTACAACCTAACCAGGTACTGAGCAAGACGATGCCTCTATTTGAAACTTGGCAATCAGACTTTCGGGAGTCTGCTTACCCGTAACGTTTGTCGGTCTACGAGTGACAGCCGGACCAATGGTTTAAGGTACAAGACGGGGTTTCAGTATTTAATGGTTGGATACGTCTACCAGACGGTTCTAGACAACCTCAAAGCAAATGGACTTTAGTTTTATAGATGACTTGCTGATGCCCGCGGCTTCGCCCACGTGGGTGTCGGTTATCGCGACCAAAAATAATCAGCTCTCAGACGGCTTACTTTTTCCGACACCTCCAATAAATATCATTATATTTTAGCCAATGTATACAGAAACTTGACAAATTATATATTAAATCCTTCCTCGAGAACCACTCTATCCATTGGACGAAACAGCATGAAAATCGGTGCGGCAGTTTTTGAGTTTATTGCGAACAAACAGACAGACGCGGCGGAGGACTTTGTTTTATAATATGTAGTGATCATTCTAAGATCCGTAGTTGATTTTATTTAGGAATTTATTGCTGTTCACTCAGGGCACCTGACATTCTATTCAAATTCTACCGTGAAACCTTAGATGAAGTGAACGTGAAGTGAGTTGTCATCACTACACCAAACACCTTTTTTCATGGTGAGATGTTTACATAATAGTACTGCAGTTACGTTGTGGGTAACGTACCCACAACGTAACTGCAGTACTATTCTGTATGTAAAAAAACAGATTTCATGTGCCAAACGATCCTCATACTTGGTACCATTTTAGTCGTTTTACAACGGCAGCCCACTTCATCTATCTAATGACTACTACACATTCGTTAAAAGGAAAATTATATTTATGAACTATAAAATTAATAAAAAAATGAAAAATATATTCATTATCATGACGCATGACGTAGTTTAAAAAATCAAAATAAAAAAATCAAAAGTCGTTTATTCAAATTAGGCTGAGAGCCAGCACTTTTTGAACGTCAAGTTTTATAAAAGACAGTCCCCCAAAACGCCCGCCCGTCACCACTTCCTAGTGTTTTAGCTGTGGAGAAGAAGTGGCCAACAAACTCCCCAACAACACATCTGTCTGTTACGTTTTAAGAACTTGAATCTATATAAAAGTATGCTAAGTAATTAATACATGACACAAAATTTATAACTTGTTAGCTAGCACACTATGATACTGATAATGATAGAAATGTATTAAAAAAAACAACGAATTGACCTACATAGTCAGATACATATATAAAAAAAAAAACAAAAAAGAACAATTTTATATGAATACATATAACCACCATCCAGGAGCAAGCGCAGTTCAAGCCTTGCATTCCAAGGACGGCGCAGATTGAAACGGCGCAATTGTTTTGATATGTAAACCTTATTAACAGCGATGTTTCATAATTGTAATGTGTTATTTATTGTACCTATTATCTTTATGAATTATTTAAAAATAATAATCGCGCCTAGAGGTAATTTATCTCGAGTACATTAAGAAGGCTGGCTTTGTAAGACGACAAAATGAATAAAACAAGTGCGAGTTGGACTCGCGTGCAAAGGGTTCCGAACGAATTTAATTTTTTTAACATGTTTTTTTAACACTACAGGCTTCTAATAGGTTTTCCTGTAATCTTTAGGTAAAGATCTATTTTCTCCATTTTTTTCAAAATTTTAGGCTCAGTAGTTTTGGAGATAATGGGGGAAATGGTAATTTTTCGTCTAATTTCTTGAATAACTTCTTAACCATTTATTTTAAAATTATAATTATAGCCCTCACAGTAAGCCCTTTCATTTGATATGTCACACAATATTGTTCAAAAAACTTTTTTCTTTTAATTTTCTATTTTGACCCCCAAAAGTGCCCCCATACTAAAAGTTTAATGATTTACGTAACGCATCCGTGTTTGGGTCATAGAAGTACATATGTGTACCAAATTTCAACAGAATCGGCCCAATGGATCCGGAGAAAACTGGCTGTGACAAACGGACAGACAGACAGACAGACTTGGTTAAAGTGATTAATGAATGTTTAATTAATGTAACACATACAAATGTAATAATATGTGCACCCACATATATCCGGGGGGCACTCATTTATAATTATAAGGTAGAATTATTTAATAACTTACTCTGTATGGATATCCAAAATAATAACTACGCATATTTCTTTGATTCAAACTACGGATTACCATTGGACATGTTTTCGAATTTTTCAGGCAAATTAAATATAGATGGGATACGATGTATGTTTAGAGACATTATGAATAGAATTAAAATTGACTTGGAATTATTCCCTTATGACTCAACTAATGACACCGATGGACAAAACTCTCAGTTTTTTCTTTTATAATAGTATACGCATTCTACACCAAAACATAGCAGGTCTCATAAACAAATCTGACATTCTGACAGTACATTTAGAAGAATTAGCACAAAATAAGAAGCCTATAGACGTAATTTGTATAACTGAACACTTTATGACGACCGACCAGGAAAGCATACTTGACATAGCCAACTTCCGCTTGGCAACAACTTATTCTCGAGACGTAAAGAGGGGAGGGGCATGTATACTAACTAGAATTGGGCATGAATATACAGTATTAAATACTAACTGTTCTATTAAAGGTGTCATAGAGTGCAGCGCTATAGAACTAAGTGATCATGGACTCATAATAGTTTGTATTTACAGAGTGCCAAATTCAAGCATAAATACATTTTTCAATAATTTAGAAAAGCTGTTGCGCCAAGTTTGTAACTATACTAATAAAAAAGTAGTTCTATGCGGAGATTTCAATATAAACATTCTTAAAAGAAACCGCTACGCTTTAGAATTTGAATATCTATTGGAAAGTCACAATTTAAATTTGGAAATTAGAGAAGCTACTAGGCTTAGCAGTAACACTTGTCTTGACAACTTTGCACACAATATTAATAGATGCAAAAGTGAAATAATTGAATTTGGTATATCCGACCACACGGCTCAACTGTTACAATGCCCTGTTAAGAAAACCTGCGTGTTGAAATCTTGGCGTATTAAACGACGTGATTATAATACTGAAACTCTCGCAAAATTTAATAATTGTATTAAAAGCTTGTCGTTTTCTGAAATTTACCAGACGGGTGACCCGAAAGAAGCTTATAATCGTTTTCTAGACCTATTCTTGTGTTTTTATAATCTATGTTTTCCGTTCAAAATACTAACAAAAACCTTAAATAAAAAGCCTAAATGGATATCCAAAGGTATTAAAAATTGTAGTAAAATTAAAAGAAAAATGTTATGGCAGTATAGGGCTCATCCAACAAAAACTAATAAAAATGCCTTTAAGCAATACGCTGTGAGGTTAAAAAAAGTAATATCACTAACTCAAAGGTCTCAAAACAATTACTACATAAGTACATCTCACAAAAAGTCAAAAGCAACTTAGTCAGTCATAAACAAGTCTAAACTTAACTTTCCCAAAGAGCCTATTACGGAAATAATTAAAGATAACTTCAAGATTACAGATCCTAAACCTATTGCAAATAATTTTAACGACTTCTTTATGCCAAGCTTCAGAGTCACAGCACAAAAATTATCCCCAAATAAAACCTTCTACTCACAAAATAGACACGACCGTAAATTCAATTTTTCTTACACCGACAACACCTATGGAGGTGGCTAGAGAGATTTAAAACCAATTAAAAAATACTAATAGCGTGGGTGACGATGGCATTTGCACAAAAGTTATTAAAAATGTATCCCCGATAATTGCAACTCACTTATGTTACTTAATAAACTTGAGCAGCTCTAATGGAATTTACCCAGATAAACTTAAAACCTCGATTATCTTTCCACTACATAAAAAAGATGACAAACGAAATATGGGAAACTATAGGTCCATAGCGTTGATCCCCATCTTTTCAAAAGTATTTGAAAAAGTCATATATAGCCGACTTTACAGTTATTTAGAAAACCATAAAATTTTGGAAGACGAACAAATAGGTTTTCGCAAGGGTAAATCAATAAATATGGCCCTTTATGACCTAGGTACTTAAAACTATTTTGACAACCATGGACAAAAGAGACCCAATATGCGCCATCTTTATGGATATGATCAAAGCCTTTTACCGTGTTGATCATAAGATTTTGATTCACAAACTAAGTATGTATGGCATTAGAGGTAAAGCACTAGATCTTATATCTTCATATTTAAGTAACAGACATCAAATACTAGAAATAACGCAAATATGTCAAAACACACGTAATGAGGTCCGACATGGATCAATAAAAAACCCTTAAAATTTGGAGTTCCGCAAGGCAGCGTATTAGGCCCTTTATTGTTTTTAATCTATATTAATGATCTTCCGAAACATATTACGCAGCCAATGGTACTTTTTGCGGATGATAGTACAGTAATTATTAAATGTGACAAAGAAACAAATTACGAAAATTTTGTTAATCAAACATTGTACACAATAATTCAATGGTTATCCAAAAATAATCTGAGAATAAATATTGAAAAGACGAAAATTGTACACTTTCACCAAAGAATACAGCCCAAAGACATTACCGTCAGTTACGAAGGCAAGACAGTGCACCCTGTGACACACACAAAATTTTTAGGAATTTATATTGATAATAAACTATCATGGAAAACGCATTTAGAGCATGTCTGTAAAAAAGTTAATAAATCCTCGTTTGCTCTCTACAAACTCACGAAGATTGTCAACGCAGAAAGTATTTTAGCTGCCTATCATGGACTTGTTGCACCTATTCTAAGATACGGTGTAATATCCTGGGGTAACTCGGTTAAAAAGGAATCGGTTTTTAAAGCTCAAAAGAAATGTGTCCGCGCAATGTGCAATCTCGACTTTACTACAAGCTGTAAACCATATTTTAAAAACTTAAAAATATTGACATTACCTTCATTATATATTTATGAATTGAATCTGTTTGTGAAATCAAATCCTAAATATTTCAATACTGCTTTTAAAAGCCATTATAGACAGTTACGTGACCAAAAAAAATTTGAAATAGTAGTACCGTATGGGAAAACAGCCTTGGTCAATAAGAGTGTTCTGACATTTTCATTTATAATTTAGATGGTGTAATGTAACCTGAACTTATTGAAACATTGAAATTTTTGACTGTGAGTTTAAATCTATACTAATATATAAAGCTGAAGAGTTTGTTTGTTTGTTTGTTTGTTTGTTTGCTTGAACGCGCTAATCTCAGGAACTACTGGTCCGATTTGAAAAATTCTTTCGGTGTTAGATAGCCCATTTATCGAGGAAGGCTATAGGCTATATATCATCACGCTAAGACCAATAGAAGCGGAGCAGTAATGAAAATTGTGACGTAGACGAAGTTGCGCGGGTCAGCTAGTCCCTAATAATTTGCACACCATCAAGTAATAATACAGTGTATCTATCTACCATTATTTGTAATACCTTTATCAACCTGTATTATGCAATTAAAAGATTTGATTTGATTTGATTTGACAGACACACAGACAGACGCCCGAGTGATCCTATAAGGGTTCCGGTTTTTTTTCGGAACCCTAAAAAAAATATATATATATGGCACCGCGTATATCGTGTGGTTGTTTAAGATGCTTGTACAAACTATCGTCTTAAGACTTAGCAGTTTGATAGTATCGCATCAGAACCACGCTGCCGGCCCAAGTTTGCTCACAAGTACCACCCTACTTGCGTCTTTGGTTAGTAAATGAACACTAAAGTATTACACCTCAAGTCTTACGGGTGTGCGTAACTCAACGAAATCGTAGTAAACAGATGGTTTTTCCAGGCTGCCGTAATAATAGTTCTTTATGTCCATGTTTATTCCTTAGAACTAAGTTAGCTGGGCAAGCGTGCTCCATCTTCGCCCACATCATCGCTTACCACCAGGTGAGATAGTGGTCAAACGCGTGCTTATCAATAATAAAAAAATCCAATCTTGAGCTATTTGAGCGGAAAGATAACACAAACAAAAGGAAACCTACACATTTAGAATTGGAAATGCCCGTTCCAAAGCCAGAACTTTTTCGGCGGAGCTGCGTTTAAATCATCATCATATCAGCCGAGAGACGTCCACTGCTGGACATGGGCCTCCCCCAAGCGTCGCCACAACGACCGGTCCTGTGCGTCTGGCATCCATCGGCTACCGGCGACCTTCTTCCTTCATCGGTCCATCCTTGTGGGAGGCCTTCCAACGTTATATACGTCTTTCGGTACGCGGTCGCCATTCCAGAACTTTTCGGCCCCATTGACCATCTGTTCTGCGAGCAATGTGCCCTGCCCACTACCACTTTAGTTGGTAGTCACTGCGTTACACACATTTCTTCTTTTCTGTTTTCTTTTCTTTCTAGATAACTTTTATCACAGAAAAAAATGGCCGACAGCTTTTGTACAAAGGCTGTTTTCTTTTAGAAACAGCCGTATTTATACCTCTGTTATTTTTTCTGACTATTGAATTTTTGCCCTTAATAGGTAAAAAGTCATATTTTATCAGATTCAGATTTATTTATTTGCTCAAACATTCATGTTTCGTAAATCCACTATACCCAGTGGAAGACTATTAAATTGTTATCTAAGTGAAACAAGAATTTTATCATCATTTTAAGAGCTACTAAAACAAGATACTTACCAGTTATAACCACTACAATATAATAACAGATTTAACAGTAGCTGTTAGTGGTAATTATATCACAAACTAAGTATTTCGCGTGGCTTCACTCCCACAGGAACGATACATTTTACCTTTGCCTATGATTATGTGCGAAAATGTAGCTTTTTAACAGAAAATATGATTCCGTTGTAAGAAAGAGACGGAGCTAGACAGGACGAATAGAGTAGAATAGAATAGAATGGAATAGAATGGAATAGAATGCAATAGAATGGAATAGAATGGAATAGAATGGAATAGAATGGAATAGAATGGAATAGAATGGAATAGAATGGAATAGAATGGAATAGAATGGAATAAAATGGATTAGAATGGATTAGAATGGATTAGAATGGATTAGAATGGATTAGAATGGATTAGAATGGAATAGAATGGAATAGAATAGAATCGAATAGAGTAGAATCGAATCGAATCGAATAGAATCAAATAGTATGGAATGGAATGGAATGGATTGGAATGTAATGGAATGGAATGGAATTGCATGGAATTGAATTGAATAGAATGGAATGGAATGGCCTGGTATAGAACAGAATGGTAAAGAATGGAATAGAATGGAATAGAACGGAATAGAATGGAACAGAATGGAATAGAATGGAATAAAATGGAATAGAATGGAATAGAATGGAATAGAATGGAATAGAATGGAATAGAATGGAATGGAATAGAATAGAATGTAATAGAATGGAATAGAATGGAATAGAATGGAATAGAATGGAATAGAATGGAATAGAATGGAATAGAATGGAATAGAATGGAATAGAATGGAATAGAATGGAATAGAATGGAATAGAATGGAATAGAATGGAATAGAATGGAATAGAATGGAATAGAATGGAATAGAATGGAATAGAATGGAATAGAATGGAATAGAATAGAATGGAATAGAATGGAATAGAATGGAATAGAATAGAATGGAATAGAATGGAATAGAATGGAATAGAATGGAATAGAATGGAATAGAATGGAATAGAATGGAATAGAATGGAATAGAATGGAATGGAATAGAATAGAACAGAACTAAACTGCACATTCAAAAAAGAATCGAATCGAATGGAATGGAATGGAAAAAATGAATGCAACGGAATGTTTTTATTTGCAAAGAATGTAGGTATGTATATACATAAAATGTTACATATATAAGGGTTCCTTAATATTATTATCTCTTTCTCTCGGTTTCATGATGGCGATCACACGTCGGCTGTTCTTTCAGAGATTAGGTACATTTTACAAAAAGAAAATCTATTTTACTTCTTTTTATATTCGTTTTGGTTAGTTTATCGCAAAATCATAGAACTATAAATAACTGAGATATAATGTCTAAGTGCGAACGAAGACAATGTGGTGTCCTCAATCTTTTTCTTATCCGTCTAAGATTTCGTTAATGGTTCTATAAATCCACTTTAATGTAATATTTTGTGAACGCTAAATCTGTTCAAGTCAAAATCGTTTTATTTTAGGTCACTGAGAGTGGTTATTTATTATATTCTTTTCAAGAGAATCCACTTAATGTCTTAATGTCTCCTCTAAGATGCTCCCAATAAATATACAGCTCAGCAAAATATCTCTTGTTTACCTAAGAGACCATAAGATCTAACCTACTAACTTGATGTAAGTAGGTAAGATGAAGTTCTGTAAGCAACCTATGATTGCAACTACATACAAATCTACGTTAAAACAACTGTTTATTGTTTTAACGTAGGTCTTATTATGTACATTAGTTAGGGAAACTCTGCCAGCGTGATCGGCATCATTTCGAATCCTTCGTGCTGCACGCAATTACAGAGCCACTTACGCTCGCGACATGTGCACTACCTTCTAAATGTTTAGTGGCTTCTATCCGGTTCTTGCAAGTGTCTACTCCTAATGACCAAAATAAAAGGCCTTTCACAGCGTATATTTTTATTGATACCCGGTTTCTGAGGTACTTTATCGATCATTTATCTGTCCGTTAAAGTTATTTTTCGAAACGCTATCAATCACACCAATAAAACAATACAGACCTTATCACTTCCGTCAAATAGACGTCAACGATCCCAGCATACTGTCACGGAAGCATCACTCGGTTACAAGGTATTATAACCTATTTATACCATGATTAATTGACATTTCAGCGCACAACCGGACGGCTATCTCCTGAGGTTTGATTATGATCAGTTAGGCCGCAGACGAGTAATTAACTGTTCCGTGATTTAGCATTAAATCTCCCTTTGTTACTGTTAATTGCTCGTCTCGTAAAAGAAAGGGCGGAAAAAATTGGGGTAATAAGAAGACGGGACAAGGAAAAGGGTGATTAGGAGACATGAAAAAATTGTTAGAAACAAAGTCAGATTACAAAGATCAGTGCTATGTTGAGGTTTAAAATCTTTCACCTTTTTGATGTGAATGGGTTGATGTTAAGTATCAGTTAACGTGTTCGGTACGATCAATAAGACATTTGAGGTTAATCTTTGAAATCGCTGCAAGGAATTGTGGAGAATTTGAAGTATTTTTTGTAGGTTTTTAAGTTCATTCCTGGAGGGTAACCAGAAGAACCCCATTACAAAGCCTCCACTGTTCGTTCGTTTGTCTGTTAACGAGCTGTATCTAATGAACTATAATTACACAGGTACACCGTTTCAATTTGCAGTGTGTATTTTTTGCCGCTATAACAACTTTATATACAAAAAACGTGTTTTTTTATCATGGTTCGGAACCTTTTGTGTTCAAGTCTGACACGCGTTTGTCCAGTTTTTTTTTAAGAAGTATATAATTGTAGCCACACGGGTCGACGATGACAGCGCGTTGTGTTCCACGCGCGCCTCAAAGAGATGTCGGTATAGTAAACGAAGGTCATCAGGGCCAGTGCCTGCCAGGGTTGCGGAATTTGTTCGAAAGAGTCACCGCGGCCCTGGAACGCAAAGGGCATTAAGTATTGGGACAAGCCTGCCACACATTCCCAACCACTGCAATTCCTGAAAGCCTGAATATACAGTGGCGACCACCAGAAAAACGCCGAGCCAATGAAGCCCGACGAGTCCCGGAGAAACGATTTAACTGTCTTGGATCCTGCAACGAATTTTATTAGAAAAGTACAGCGGAGGAGTAGGAAAAAAATAATATATATATATAACTTCCACGTCCCTTCTTATCAAGCAGGAGACAGAATAGAGCTAGGCCAATAGGCACCAAGGGACATATACAATTGGGTTAAGCCCAGTTGTCAAAGTGTGTTGCAAAGGGCATTAGGAGAAACACGGATGGGTTTTAGTCAGTAAGTCAAAGTCAAAGTCAAATGATTTATTTCAATTAGACCAATAAAGGCACTTTTGAACGTCAAAAGTAGTAAGAGTCTGACACTCCTTTCCGCTCCGCCCATATCGGAAGGAGTCATTTGATGATTTCCCATCCTTAAATAAATAGGTAGTTATTCAATGTATATTGTATTTATCAATTCAAAATAACATAGATAAGTCGAAGAGTGTTTGGATATGTCATTTAATCGGCTTAAAGGATTTTATACAAAAGCCACCCTATTTCACTATAATTTAGATTATCACTTAGGAATCCCTTAATCCAGGCATATGTAGAAGTTTACCCCAAACTACGAGCAAAACCGCAGGCATCACTTACTACAATACCTACATCCCTAAGTAGTCACTCTCAGTTTAACCAAGCGCTATAATGCTAGAGTATGGAGGGTTAAGTCCAATCGCCTGACACGTTGTAAGTACATAATTAATTAATCAGAACTTGCTTCTGTAACGTTTGAGGCTGACTGTATAGTGTATAGGCGTTGCGATTTAGAATGGCAATAACGGTCACTGACCTTCATTTATGACGTTCTTTATATTACTATGACGTGACAACGTCAATATGAAAAAAGGGATAGTAATATTCGTGCTGTATAGCTCCGTCTATCTCTCACAACGAAATCATGATGGCATTGGCACGTTATTGTAGGGGGGCTGATCTTCTAAACTTATCAATAATCTTAATTATATAAGTTAGTTTCATGTTTTGTGAATCCACTATACCCAGTGGAAGATGTTATCTAAGTGAAACAATAATTTTATCGTTATTTTAACAGCTACTTAAACAAGATACTGGTTATAATTACAACAATATAATAAAAGATTAGACAATAGCAGTTAGTAGTAGTTAAAAGGAGAATAGTTTCTTTGTTTAAATTATAGAGGTACTTATGTTTGAAAGAGGTATTCTCCGGCAGCATTGATTCGATTACGATAATTATTTTGCGGATCGAAATCGTTTTGATTCGATTACGATAGTTATTTTGTAGATCGAAATCGTTTTGATTCAATCACGATGACTATTTTGCGGATCGAAATTGTTTTGATTCGATTACGATAGTTATGTTGCAGATCGAAATCGTTTTGATACGATTACGATAGTTATTACCCGACTACGGCAAAGCCAAAAGGAAGGGTAATGATTTTAGCAGTCTATGTGTGTATGTATGTATATAACTATGTTCCACTCTTGCGCCTAAACCACTGGGCCGATTTTTATGATTGAGGTATCAATAGATTCTTAAAAACGTTCCGGGTGACATAGGCTGTATAAATTATTCCTAAATGTATAATGATGGAGTTGGCACGTAAATTTCTGTCCACGAAAAAAATAAATTTCAGATAATTGTGATATGTTTGGTATCAAAAGAAAGGTCTTGATGAGCACATTACAAATATGTATGTATATCAGATTGTCTAAGTCAACGTATATGTTTAAATTGCTAACAAACAAGTAAAAGCGAGCCTGCACTTCGCGCGACGTGGCTGTACAATTTAGTGAAAAACATGATCAAAGTGATACCAACGCGAAAATAGTCAAATTTTTGAAATCTTTACGATTTGTTATGCCAGTAGTTAGAAGAAAAATACATAAAGCGAAATATTTATGTTTCGAATTTTTTTGAAGCTCGATAGATGGTGTTAGCGTCGAAATAAATCACGCCATGCTTTCGTCTCTGATATCGCTTCGTCCCCGTAATTGGACGTGGTGAGCGGTCACGACCCTGCCCTTGGCAACCCCTCGACCCGTAAAACGGGCCTCTCACTGTGTTCCATAGCTAAAAATGCTTAAATTCGTCGAGTGTGCGCCTGCCCAAAAAATGATAGCAACTCATACGCAACGTGTATAAATATATGTTGTATACTGCAGGCGCGCTGCGGCGCCGTTATCTCAGTCAGTGTCGTATTTTCACGACACCTAGTCGGCAGTCAACAGGTTTCGTTTGTTTTTTACCCGACAACGGCAAATCCAAAAGGAAGGGTTATGATTTTAGAAGTCTATTTATGTATGTATGTATAAGTGTATGTTCCACTCTAGCGCCTAACTAAACCACTGAACTGATTGTGATGAATAAGGTATCAATAGATTTGTAAGAACTTTGCGGGTGACATAGCTAGGTAGGCTAGGTATACATTTTCACTTTATTTAAAATGCGAGAAAATACACGTAAATTTCTGACTCTGAAAAAAAATGAGATCATCATAACATGTTTGGTATCAAAGGAAAGGTCTTAACGAGCACTTTACAAACATGTATATATATTGTATTGTCTAAGTAAATAAATATGTATAAATTGTTAACAAACAAGCGACAGTGAGTATTACTGAATAAGTATCTATGTAGAATCTGTAGAAGAGTCGTTGTTGTACATTAAAATAAAATAAAATAGCCAGGAATAGGTACTAACAGAAACCATTTCCAGCATTTAATTGTGTGACTGTTTGTCTGCTTAGTTGTTCAAAACACGTGCAAAGTATAAAACGAATGCAATGATAACTTTTATCAATTGTAATTTTGTAGCTCAAAGTACAAAATTAAGGTTTTGTGTCATCCGAATCGGTTCGCTCTATCAAAAGATATGTGAATTTAACATTAATTTTCATTACGTAAAGCAAATACACACACGTAGCGCCATCTATTGAACAAAAATAGTACTACCAGCTCATGGAAATAACACCAGAAAATTACATATTGTGGAGTTATTTGTGAAACTTTTGAAACGTAGCAAAAGAAAAATAAACATTTTCTTATCTTGTCGTTAGGGATTTATCGATATATGTAACCGAATTGATATTTTGCCAGATCAACTGCAAGGTCGATGGATAGCATTCTTAGTTTGATGTGAATTTAGCGGTGTTCTTCGCGGAATAAGGAACTTCGCCCATGCCTGCGAACACATGTAACCTAACTTATAATAAGCTAAAGCTGTTAAAAGTTAGACCCGTATAAGTTTGCCAGGTCTTAAAACTGGAAAGTCGCAGGGACCAGCTGATAGATATGTATATATTATATCTATCCAGCCTTTTCCCAGCGTTCCGCAGCTGAATACCAGTAATTTACGTGGTGCGACAGATCTCCACAACCGAGAAACAGGGTAACGCGGTACTTCTTGGCAGACCTGGTGTCCGAAATTCTGGCTTCTAACCATCCGTAACGTCTGCCAAAAATCTACAAATAACAGGCGGGACCAATGGCTTAACTTGCTTTCCGAGGCACGGAGGAGTTTTAGCATACGTTGTTTAACCGAGAAGATCGTCTCGTGTGGCTTTTATCAGTTAGCCCCGAGATTCTTAGAGATCATTATTGATAATTAGCCGTATTAAATGGGATGAAAAGGCTGACAACTTATGTTACTTATGATTTTGTATCTTTAAAATAATAATAATAAGTATGTATGTTTATAGGTCGGATTGGTATCCTATATCTCTACGTTAAAGCGCGAATTTTGCGAACAGTCTCCTGATGTTACTGACTAATATTAACTTTATGACCAGTAGGTAACAACATTAAACCGTTTTAACTTATAATAGATAAACAAAATTGAATGAGTCAAAGTTCTTTAATATACTAAATATTAAAGAACTTTGACTCATTTAATTTCAGTGAAAATCAAATTTCCGGTTTTATGCGGAAACCTGGCAACATTAGGTCACCCGCAGGCCTTAACGGCTTATCATCCGTAGTGAGGGGCAAAGCCCAGTGATAGGTTCGTCGCGACTTTTAAGACAAGACAAAGTTTTGAGTTTTAAGACAAGACATGGTTATCTATCTATGTTCTAAATCTTCATCATCTGTCCAACCTTTTCCCAAAAATATTGGGTTCGGCATCCAGACAAACTGGATCCAGCTGAATACCAAACCGCTATAACTGGATGCGGTACTTTTTGGCCAGACTGGTGTCAGATTTTCTGGCTTCTGACAATCCGTAACGACTGTCAAATGTCTACAAATAACAGGCGGGACCAACGGATTTAAGTACTTTCCGAAGCACGCAAGAGTCTTAGTATGATAAGAAAAAACGATCAACCATCCACAGACCGACTTCAGCAACAGTGGCGTAGCTAGCATGGCTGACACCTGGGGCACCCCGAAATGTTTATGCGTTGCGCGGTGACGGAAGTCACAAGCCATTTTTCGAAATTTTTTACCCCTCATCTCGGACAGATAGATAGATAAGATAGATAAAATATTTATTTGGAATAAGGAAAAAAACACAAGACACAAGCACAGTTACATAACACTAAAAATACAAATAATTAAATGAAAACAAATAAAAAAAGAAAAGGCAGAATGTATAGTGGCAATTACTAATTTTATACTTAAACTAAACAATTTGCCAGATTACCTACCTACATAAAATATATATGACTTATACACTCCAATGTGCGGTGTGTGTGTCTCCAAGCTGCACCAAATGGGAGTCCAACTCAGCATGTGCCAGGTAAATATACCTGACGCTGGTATTCTGCTGGATCCAAGTAGCGAATACGGATGTCAAGCAGATACCAAACAGTGATAACAAAAGTAAATAGTGGTTTTGTGTAAGGTGAGTCCAGATTTGTTATTCCAATATTTTGTGTACAGATTTTGTTTTTTGTGTGTATAATATTAGATATAAATGAGTGATGGTAGAAATACATAAAAAGAAGAAATTGGAGGCGATGTTAAAAGTATAGGTATAAAAATAGATTGTTCAATGTTTTCTGTGAATGACTGTGTTTAATAGCTACTCAGACTTGTAACTTTTACGTATGAAATCGCAAGACCAAGTTGGTGAGAATAAATAATAAAATTAAAAAATATTTTATTTTCCCCTTTTTTTACTGGCCTGCGGTGGCAACCCTCTGCTAATTTTTCATTGTCCCCTGTTAAAGGATGACACCCGACCATAACAAAAAAAATCAACGAACGGTTGAGTGTCACCCGCAAATGCAGAAAACAGCAAGAAAGAACTAAATAAATTTTTACATCTTATCTATGCATCACCATTACATTTTATCGCCCATATCCACGCGAACAAAGTCACGAGCATAGCTAGTTGTACATAATTAAAATGATGGAGACGTGCAGTTATAAATAGAAACGATTTTTAAAACGGAAAAGTATAAAATAAAAAATTTAGTTTAAAAAACTGTAACCCGACTACAGAAAAATAAAAGTGATCTGAAAAGTATGAAACAAGAAAATATTTCAGAAACAAATCAAGAGAGGTACAAAAATGGTGAAAGTAAAGCCGTGGTCGCATGCCTTTATAGTTTTATAGGTGTGCCAGGCACCCACATGATATACAGGCATGCGACCATGGCTTTACTTTCACCATTTTTGTACCTCTCTTGATTTGTTTCTGAAATATTTTCTTGTTTCATACTTTTCAGATCACTTTTATTTTTCTGTAGTCGGGTTACAGTTTTTTAAACTAAATTTTTTATTTTGTAGATCGAAACCGTTTTGATTCAATCACTATGACTATTTTGCGGATCGAAAACGTTTTGATTCGATTACGTTAGTTATGTTGAAGATCGAAATCGTTTTGATTCGATTACTATAGCTCTTTTGCGGATCGAAATTGTTTTGATTCGATTACGATAGCTATTTTGCAGATCGAATATTTTGGGAAAGGACAATGACCGCTAATGCTATGCTAAAACGAAACAACTATATGTAGTAATGTATTCGAGCTAATCCTTTAGTTCAACCACAGTGTGTCATGACACAGGTATTCTAACCCTTTGTTTAAACATTTCGTTTGATGTCTTAATACCTTGACACCTTAGTAGTTATGGTTACCGCTTGTTTTTTTTTATTTTTACTTTAAATGTTAATAGCATTTTTACTGGTTTCCCAGTTAGAGTTGGCAGAAAAGTCTACTACACCAAAATTTCACCCAAATATTATGTTTTTAACCGGATTGAGTTTCTCAACTTAGGACTCTCAACATAGGCTGACGCGATGCTCGGTTGCTACCATTGCAACTGCCTCAACGACACACCCTTAAGGGAATGCCCTGCCTGGGCAGTGCGGTGTCATGATCTCGCCGCAGTGGTTGACGTTGTGAGCAGTCTCACGCTTCCAGCCGTGCCCCTTGATTGGCTGTGATAGCGTGGGATGCTATCGCCTCCTTTTTTAGGAATTTTTTTGGTCACAAATGACGCGGTAGAAGAGAGCGGGAGGATACAACCTCTATCCCTGTCGGTAGCAGATACACTAAGACGCAAAACGATCTCCTGCCGCTATTGGGTATGGCCTGCACTTGCAGATAGAGTTGGGGAATTAGTTGCTTTAAAAAAAACCCGGGACAGTAGCGCACCGTTTACCGAGCGCTTTTCTTGAGAAATAACGGGGTCCTCATGAATTTATGCGAGTCAATATCTAGCCAGGAGAGCGTGAAAAAATGTGTTGGGACTGCAGTCGGAAAGACACTGAGTGACCCTTCCGCCCGCCTCAGGGCGGAGGACATCTATGCGAGATTCGGGACTAATGATCAAAATGCGTGCCGAAACCAGGTCGGGTATATCAATTGAATATACGTAGTTGTAGTTGGTCGATTGATGCAGATGTCATACCTATTTTAAATTATGAGATCCACGTATTTTTTATTACAGCAGCACATTCTTTTGTTTCATGACACGGTCGCTGCTTGCTGATAAAAAATTAATTAAACATGAACATTATATTGGCAGTAAAGCTCCGGTTATCATTCCCGTCCTGTATAGTGCAAATGCCAAAGAACTCCGTCATTACGCCTTTAATTAATAAACTAGTTGGTGCCTGCAGGTTTTTTAAGAACTCTCCCGCAAGATTAATTTTGCTATAAGAAAGCTGTCAGGCGCAAAATGAGAAAATGTCCTTGGGAATTATATATTTTTTAATTTTAGCGATATTTTGTATTCGTAGAATTTATCGAATGGTGCTCGGTGTTTTAATTGAATTTCTAATAAGATTTAAATCCTTTGAATATTAGAAGTATAGAAGACATTTAATGGTAAAATTTTATTATTTTTTATGATTTTGCTACCGATAATCTCAAGATCTTTAAATTTTCTGTACGTGGTTTTACGTCATAGACTGAAGGACAAAATTTTAAGTTGACTATATTTAGATTGCCATCGCCAAGCAAATATTTAATAATGGACAAAATCTTGCTCAAGACGCAACAGAACCGGCATCCTCTAGGCACGCTCGCTCCGTCATACCTCACCCATCGCTTTCCATCAGGCGTGATCGAGGTAGAGAGCAAGCCCATTACTAAATAAAAAAAAAACAATACACAACAAATCAGTCAATTTCATCTTCTACCTGAAAGTTCATTCCTCTCATAACATTTTTAATAAACAGACGCATCACCTTTCTTAATACAACAGAACACCTTCAAAGCGGTAAAACATGAAGAAACACTAAAGCAGTTCAAAATGAATGTTTTGAGCCACATAAACCGCCAGAGACCGAATATTTTAATTTAAAGGTAAGCATTCCATAGTAAAAACTTTATTTTGCACAACAAAGCTTCTTACTTTTGTGCAGCAAACGTTGCCTTATTAGTTTTTTCAAGACTTTATACAAAGTATTTCGTCGGTCTTGATAGTAGCATGTCTTACAATGTTATGAAATTTTCATGTAGAGACTACATCTCAGAACAAAATGTATACAAGATTAGCGTGACTCAAAAACTGCATGTGAGGAGCTTGTGGCTGCAGGAAAGTTTGAAGATAATAGAGAATTTTGTGAGGAAAAGAGAGTGGGAAAGTAAGTACAAACTGCTGTTGTTAGTTTAGAAGTTTAGCAAGTTTTTGAGGTACATTTACAAATACACGTTAAATAAAAAGAACCACTGCTATCGTTGTTAAGTTTAGTATAGCAACAGTAGTAATTATTCCACCTACATTTTCTTGGACACTGGTCGCCGGACAGCCCCCTCGAAAATCAACTTCGGCTCACAAAAATAAACCCCGCGAGCAAGATAGTTATGATAAGTTATGGGGTTTTTTTGAGGTATTGAAAAACGTCCTCTGCACCTACTCACCTAACCCCTACTACCACACCACCCCCCACTCAACTTGCCCTAAATTATTTTCTTTCTTTCTTTCTTTCTTTCACCTTCTCTACTTTGTAAAGGGCTTGTCTTTGGCTGGGGCGTCTATTACACCTCGTCTGCAATGATAAAGTTGCTCACTTGCATCAAAATAATTGGCTCATTGGTAGTTATGTTTAAAGCTAATTTGAGTATCTGTTACTTGTAGATTGTGGAATAATTATTAGGCTACCACTAGTATTACAGAAATTTTATCCATATTATGGTAAAATGGGACAAGTCTGGGAGAACACTCTTCCAAACAAAAATATAATCATCCAAATTGGTTGACAATTAGCAAAAATAAAGCTGAACCAATATTTTTCCTGGGATCCCATTATCAGATCCTGACTCACACCGTCCACCGTCAGGTCAGCAACATGATACGATGATTTCAGACATAACTATCTGAATTGCTTAAGAATATTATATGAACAACCGTATACGTACCTATAAAATTTTAGAGTTGCCGTCGATTTCCCTGAGATCCCATCATCAGATTCTGACTTGATGGCAATGGGAATACCTCAGGAGTATAGGCATGCGAATAAAAAATAATTTTGAAAATCGGTCCACAGTTAGCAGAAAAACCGGTGAACATACATAAAAATGATGATAGTCTCCATCGTAGAATTTGTCTCTGTCATCTCTGACCTAGACTAGAGTCAAGAGCAAACCCATCACAAATAAAAAATAAAAATAAAAAAATACACAAAGTCGAACATAGAACCTCCTCTTTTTTGAAGTCGGTTAATAAAATATAGCTTATGGTAGCTCTTTCAAATCATAGTTCCCAAATGAGAGCATTAATTCCTCCTTATCACAACGATAAGAAACAAGTGCGAGTCGGACTCGCGTGCAAAGGGTTCCGAACGAATTTCATTTTTTTAACATGTTATTTTAGCACTACAGACTTCTAATAGGTTTTCCTGTAATCTTTAGGTAAAGGTCTATTATCTCCATTTTTTTCAAAATTTTAGGCTCAGTAGTTTCGGAGATAAGGGGGGGGGAATGGTCATTTTTCGTCTAATTTCTTGAATAACTTCAAAACCATTTATTTTAAAATTATGAAAAAAATATAATTAATGCCCTCACAGTAAGCCCTTTCATTTGATATGTCACACGATATTGTTCAAAAAACTTTTTATTTTAATTTTCTAATTTGACCCCCAAAAGTGACCCCCATACTAAACATTTAATGATTTACGTAACGCGTCCGTGTTTGGGTCACAGAAGTCCATATGTGTACCAAATTTCAACAGAATCGGTCCAGTGGATCCGGAGAAAACTGGCTGTGACAGACGGACAGACAGACAGACAGACAGACAGACAGACAGACAGACAGACACCCGAGTGATCCTATAAGGGTTCCTTTTTTTTTCGGAACCCTAAAAAGAAATGGCGACCACAGAAATAAATTATCAAGCAAAAAATTCTTCGATAAAAACTTACCCAAAAGTAAAATCGAGGTACTCCAATGGGAAACGAATTTCGTTCTTAATTATACTATTTACATATTCATAAAGCGGCGCTGGATTACATACTTAGACCGAATTATACGGCTCGATCTAAAATTTATTACTGAGGAAATGTAATTAAAATTGTTTGTGTTTCAAGCAGGGATGGAACGAAGGCCATCTAAGCGGAAGTGAAGGTGAAAAAAGTCAATGAGACCTATTATTATTCCAAGTTTGTTGGGTCAGTTTCTCGTCTAATCATATGCAGCTGAAAACCAGTATTTTACATAGAACGAATGCGTTTTTGACCTCCATAACACAGTCATCATCATCATCATAACAATCGAAAGACGTCCACTGCTGGACATAGACCTCCCAAAAGGGGGGGTTTGCCATGATCGCCACGCTTGGCAGGCGGGTTGGCGATAACACCACAACATAGTGGTTTGATAATAACCCTTAGCAATAGTCATCATCATCATATCAGCCAATTCCCGTCCACTGAACGTAAGCCTCCCTCAAAGAGCGCCGCGTCCTTCTGCTGCCGGCCACCTTCTTCAAATCATCGATCCATCGTGTTGAAAGGCGTTCCATTTGTTTTGAAAAGAGTGGTGCCAGATTTTCTGGCTTTTTACTACTATTTATTAACGACTGCCAAAGATTCACAAATAACAGCTATGCCCGAAGCGTACGAAGGGCCGAAGCCAACTCGCAGAGCAAATTTTTTTTTTCATAATATGTCGAGAAATCATAGTCTAATAAAGATTAATTACAATAAAATAACAAATTATTATTAATAATTAAAAAATATAATTAGTTAGATAATAATAATAATTTAAATATTAATTATTTTTATTTAAATATTATCCTCTTTATTCACGTTACTGTACATACATAGTTAAATTTTTAAATATAAATATTTCTTAACAATAATTTCAAATGGAATGGGGCACCAACCGACGATTATTCCTGTATGCACTGTGAAAGTATACCCAAGGACAATCCCCGGTTGGAGCAGGAGTATTGCAGAATATGGAAACAAAAGATGAAACACTATGGGTTTGGGTGGTTATTGGAAAGAGGTGAGAGCTCTGTTCCTCGTCAGTGTTCATTCCGACCAGCCAATAAAGGCAAGCCAGAGATGAGGAATAAGACTTCTCCCGGGAGATCAGGTCCGTGGGGTTAAAGTGCTTTCTAAGAATGTGAGGGGTCTCTATAAGTAGTGAACGGTCTAAAAAGTTAAGATAAATTAATGATCAATCGAGGAAGCAATTCTGAAATTCGACTTAGTCAATATCCGGGCAATTTCTTTGTGGTTCACAAAGTAAACCAGCCCCAGTAACCAGTTGCCCTCGGTGTCGCGTTTTAGAAATATATTGAGAATTTTTTTTATTTAATAAGGCGTATTATAATGTTTTAGATTTTTTAAACGAGAAGGACTTTCCTATTGACATTTGTTTCTTATATAAATTCAAAATGACTATATTGTTATACCTACAAAATTTGTACGCCACTATTGGCAAAATATGGACGCGCACAATACGCTGTTAATACCTTGCATGTCTGATTTGACAGTTCATGTAAACGCATATTTGACAAATAAATTATCTTTCTTTCTTTCTGATACTGAATCTGGTAACAGCAGTGACATGAACGTTAAAACTTCAATCTTGGATTTAAATCTCAGCCAATTTTATTGGTTAGATCCACGTTACAGATTTGTTATAAGCTTACAAAGCGCATAGAGATGCGGAAGTACGATTTGTTGCGGTACTTCCACATTTACGGAAGTTCCGTCACAACCCTAGTTCCAAGGGTAGATTAAGTTTGAGTTTTGAGATTTTCGTCATTTCGATTTAGCGTTAAGTCTTGTTTCAGACTTACTTTTACTGAAGCTTCCTTGATTTTCAATTTAGTTCTTCTGCTTTATCTAAATCCGTGTCTAAGACTATTTCTTTTTGCTTAAAATGTAACGTGGTTTCGGTATCAAGAATTCAATAATTAAGGTCAACAGACTTATTTCTAATCAAATGCAGCTGTGTATGAGTATTCTGTGATGCGATTATGTAAAATTCACACCCTGTAAGTCGGTGTTTTTGGTTTTGTTTCTTTGTTTTTTAACACCGACTTTCGAAATTAAAGTTAGTTACTTTGTAGTGTTTTCTCAATTTATTTTTCCCTTTTAAATTGCAATAAGCAACAATGCTCATAAAATAAATAAGTACTGAGCCAAACCGAATTAAATTTTTACGGGACTTAATGGCAAGTATGGCACATTGACCTAAAAAAGAATCACACAAATCGGATCAGAAACCTCGAAGTAATCGGTGGAAATACATTAAGAAAAAATACTCGCCGAATGGAGAACTTTCTCCTTTTTTGGAAGTCTGTTAAAAAAATTTAGTTTAAAAAACTGTAACCCGACTACAGAAAAATAAAAGTGATCTGAAAAGCATGAAACAAGAAAAGCCGTGGTCGCATGCCTGTATATCATGTGGGTGCCTGGCAAACTTATAAAACTATAAAGGCATGCGACCACGGCTTTACTTTGACCATGTTTGCACCTCTCTTAATTTGTTTCTGAAATATTTTCTTGTTTCATGCTTTTCAGATCACTTTTATTTTTCTGTAGTCGGGTTACAGTTTTTAAACAAAATTTTTTATTTTATACTTTTCCGTTTTAAAAATCGTTTCTATTTATAACCGCACGTCGCTATCATTTTAATGATGTACAACTAGCTATGCTCGCGACTTTGTTCGCGTGGATATGGGCGAAAAAATGTGATCGTGATGCATAGATAAGATGTAAAAATATCTTTAGTTCTTTCTTGCTGTTTTCTGCATTTGCGGGTGACACTCAACCGTTCGTTGACGTTTTTGTTACGGTCGGGTCTCATCCCTTAACAGGGGACGCAATGAAACCTGTCCGAGATGAGGTTTAAAAAATTTCAAAAAATGGCTTGTGACTTCCGTCACCGCGCAACGCATAAATATTTCGGGGTGCCCCAGGTGTCACCCATGCTAGCTACGCTGTGGCTGAAGTCGGTCTGTGGATGGTTGATCGTCTTATCTTCTCATACCAAGACTCTTGCGTGCCTCGGAAAGTACTTAAATCCGTTGGTCCCGCCTGTTATTTGTAGACTTTTGACAGTCGTTACGGATTGTCAGAAGCCAGAAAATCTGACACTAGTCTGGTCAAAAAGTACCGGGTTATTGGGGTGTGGTATTCAGCTGGATCCAGTTTGTCTGGAAGCCGAACCTAATATATTTGGTAAAAGGTTGAACACATGATGAAGATTTAGCACATAGATAGATAATCAACACTTTATGTCTTGTCTTAAAAATCGCGACGAACCTATCACGGGGCTTTGCCCCTCACCTACGGGTGATAAACCGTTAAGGCCTGCGGGTGACCTAATGTTGCCAAGTTTTCGCATAAAACCGGAAATTTGATTTTCACTGAAATTAAATGAGTCAAAGTTCTTTAATATACAGTATGTTAAAGAACTCTGACTCATTTAATTTTGTTTATCTATTATAAGTTAAAAAGGTTTAATGTTGCTACTGGTCATAAATTGTGGATTTACTTACAATGCTACTTAATATTAGTCAGTAACATCAGGAGACTGTTTGCAAAATTTGCGCTTTAACGTAGAGTTGGGGATACCAATCAGACTTATTATTATTATTTTAAAGATACAAAATCATAGTTAACATAAGTTGTCAGACTTTTCATCCCATTTAATACGGCTAATTATCAATATTGGTCTCTGAGAATCTCGGGGCTAAATGATAAAAGCCACGCGAGTCTATCTTCTCGGTTAAACAACGCATGCTAAGACTCCACCGTGCCTCGGAAAGTAAGTTAAGCCGCTGGTCCCGCCTGTTATTTGTAGATTTTTGGGAGACGTTACGGATGGTCAGAAGCCAGAATATCTGACACCAGGTCTGCCAAGAAGTACCGCGTTACCCTGTTTCTGGGTTGTGGAGATCTGCCGCACCACGTAAATTACTGGTATACAGCTGCGGAACGCTGGAAAAAGGCTGGATAGATATTATGTATACATATCTATCGGCTGTTCCATGCGACTTTCTAGTTTTAAGACCTGGCAAACTTATAAGGGTCTATCTTTTAACAGCTTTAGCTTATTATAAGTTTGGTTACATGTGTTAGCTGACATGGGCGGGGGTCCGAACACCGCTAAATTGAGATCAAATTAAGAATGCTATCCATCGACCTTGAAGTTGATCTGGCAAAATATCAATTCGGTTACATATATCGATAAATCCCTTACGACAAGATAAGAAAATGCTTACTTTTCTTTTGCTACGTATCAAAAGTTTCACAAATAACTCCACAGTATGTAATGTTCTGGTGTTATTTCCATGAATTGGTAGTACTATTTTTGTTCACTAGATGGCGTTATGTGTGTGTATTTGCTTTACGTAATGAAAATTAATGTTAAATTCACATATCTTTTGATAGAGCGAACCGATTCGGATGAAATAAAACCTTAATTTTGTACTTTGAGTTACAAAATTACAATTGATAAAAGTTATCTGCATTCGTTTTATACTTTCCACGTGTTTTGAGCAACTAAACAGATGAACGGTCAAAAAATTAAATGCTGGAAATAGTTTCTGTTAATACCTATTCCTGGCTATTTTATTTTATTAACGACTCTTCTACAGATTCTACACAGATACTTATTCAGTAATACTCACTGTGTTTGTTAACAATTTACACATATTTGTTTACTTAGACAATACAAGATATGTACATATTTGTAAAGTGCTCGTTAAGACCTTTCCTTTGATACCAAACATGTTATGATTAATTTTTTTTCAGAGTCAGAAATTTACGTGTATTTTCTCGCATTTTAAATAAAGTGAAAATGTATACCTAGCCTATGTCACCCGCAAAGTTCTTACAAATCTATTGATACCTTATTCATCACAATAAGTTCAGTGGTTTAGTTAGGCGCTAGAGTGGAACATACACATATACATACATACATACATAGACAGCTAAAATCATAACCCTTTCTTTGGATTTGCCGTAGTCGGGTAAGAAAACAAACGAAACCTGTTGACTGCCGACTAGGTGTCGTGAAATGCGGCATTGAGATAACGGCGCCGCAGGGCACTTGCAATATACAACATGCATTTATACACGTTGTGTATGAGTTGCTATCACTTTTTGGGCAGGCGCACACTCGACGAATTTAAGCATTTGTTGCTATGGAACACAGTGAGAGGCTCGTTTTACGGGTCTTGGGGTTGCCAAGGGCAGGTTCGTGACCGCTCACCACGTCCCATCACGGGAACGAAGCGACATCAGAGACAAAAGCATGGCGTGATTTATTTCGACGCTAACACCATCTATCGAGCTTCGAAAAAATTCGAAACATAAATATTTCGCTTTATGTATTTTTCTTCTAACTAGTAGCATCACAAATCGTAAAGATTTCAAAGATTTGATTAACTTCGCGTTGGTATCACTTTGATCATGTTTTTCACTAAATTGTACAGCCACCTCGTATAAAGTACAGGCTTGATTTTACTTGTTTGTTAGCAATTTAAACATATTCATTGACTTAGATAATATGATATACATACATATTTGTAATGTGCTCATCAAGAACTTTCTTTTGATATCAAACATGTCACAATTATCTGAAATTTATTTTTTTCGTGGTTAGAAATTTACGTGTCAAGTACACCATAATAGATTTAGGAATAATTTATACACCCTATGTCACCCGGAACGTTTTTATGAATCTATTGATACCTCAATCATAAAAATCGGTTCAGTGGTTTAGGCGCTAGAGTGGAACATAGTTATATACATACATACATACATAGACAGCTAAAATCATTACCCTTCCTTTTGGCTTTGCCGTAGTCGGGTAAAAAGTCACACCGTGTAAGTTTGAAGTGAACTGACAATCCATACAAACACGATGGACCGGTGGACCGGTTGCCGGCAACCGGTTTATTCTGTCTACGTTTTACCGTGTAATCTTAGGTGGAGTGCACGAAATGAACTGTCATTCCATCTTGTTAGTGTGGAATATCAGCTCATTTCATGTTCACTTCACCAAAACTTACACGGTAATATGTTTATAGAATCGTATAGCAGTTCACTTCAATTTCACTCCACACACACCTACGTATTCATATATGGTTGGCTTTAAATATCATAACTTTATGATGAGAGTATTGCAGAATAGCAAATGCTCGTCACTCCTGCCGTACGGTGCGATGCCAAGTATGCTTCCTTGGCAACACTTCAGTGTATTTTGTCCACAATATAAGGCAGAAAGTACCAGGAAGTAATTATTATTATGAACCTGTGCTGTCCCACTGCAGGGCAAAAGCCTGGATTCCCTCCTTCCACTTTTTCCGGTCTTCTGCAATTTTGAGCCAGTTCTTTGAGAAGGTATCCAGCTCATTCCGCCATCTCTTTGGGTCCATTGTAATTTCCTTGCGTTTGGGATGCAGTGTGTAATATATTTGTCCATTGCACCTCCGACACGCGGTAGATATGACCAGCTTAGTACCATTTTAACCTTGCAGCTGTGTGGCCAACGTCTACTATTTGTGTTTTGTAACGAAGTATAGAGTTCCTAATGCGATCTGTGATTTTGACGCCCAGTATACTTCGTTCCTTAGCTCTTTGGCAGACTCGAAGCGCAGACTTATGACGATTGGTGAGAGACCATGTTTACGCTTCGTAGGAAGTAATAAAGTATTTTATACAAGAACATAATATTAATCAACTTTACCGTGTCCCTGCAAGTTTTAAAATGAAAAATTCAATTGCTACGCCGAAAAGTTTCTTAGAATAAGTTCTGTCTTAATAAAATGCAGATGAAGGGAATGTCGGGCCAAAGTTTTGCGGACCATCAGTCATTCTTATTGGAAGAGACTTCAGCAAAACATGGCGTCTGGTAATAAAATGTACAAGTATTTATCGTACGCTTCATTTGTTTTGAGATTAATTCCAAAACATTACCATCTGCTTAGCCTTTTCCCAACTATATTGGAGTCGGCTCCCAGTCAAACCGGATTCAGCTGAATACCAGTATTTGACGTGGAACAGCTTCTTACCAGACCTCCACAATCCATTAACTGGGTTCACGGTACTTCTTGGTAGACTGGTGTCAGATATCTGGCTTCTAGCAATCCGCAAAGCCTGCCAAAGATCTCTAAAATGACAGCTATGACCAACAGCTTAACGTGCTTTCCGAGTCACGGAGGAATCTCGGTGTGTTAAGATGGGCACCCGTCCACAGGCCGACCTTCTTTTTACCCGACTACGGCAAAGCCAAAAGGAAGGGTAATGATTTTAGCAGTCTATGTAGGTATGTATGTATGTATGTATGTATGTATATAACTATGTTCCACTCTTACGCCTAAACCACTGAGCCGATTTTTATGATTGTGGTATCAATAGATTCTGAAAAACGTTCCGAGTGACATAGGCTATATAAATTATTCCTAAATGTATTGTGATGGAGTTCACACGTAAATTTCTGTCCACGAAAAAAAATAATTTCAGATAATTGTGACATGTTTGGTATCAAAAGAAAGGTCTTGATGAGCACATTACAAATATGTATGTATATCATATTGTCTAAGTAAATGTATATGTTTAAATTGCTAACAAACAAGTAAAAGCGAGCCTGCACTTCGTGGGACGTAGCTGTACAATTTAGTGAAAAACATGATCAACGTGATACCAACGTGAAGTTAATCGAATCTTTGAAATCTTTACGATTTGTTATGCCGCTCGTTAGAGGAAAAATAAATAAACTGAAATATTTATGTTTCGGATTTTTTCGAAGCTCGATAGATGGTGTTAGCGTCGAAATAAATCACGCCATGCTTTCGTCTCTGATGTCGCTGCGTCCCCGTAACGGGACGTGGTGAGCCGTCACGACCCTGCCCTTGGCAACCTCTCGACCCGTAAAACGGGCCTCTCACTGTGTTCCATAGCTAAAAATGCTAAAATTCGTCGAGTGAGCGCCTGCCCAAAAAGTGATAGCAACTCATACGCAACGTGTATAAATGCTAATTGTATACTGCTGGCGCGCTGCGGCGCCGTTATCTCATTGTCGCATTTTCACGACACCAAGTCGTTTACAAATATGTACAAATATTGTATTGTCTAAGTAAATAAATATGTATAAATTGTGAACAAACAAGCGACAGTGAGTATTACTGAATAAGTAATCTATGTAGAATCTGTAGAAGAGTTGTTGTTGTACATTAAAATAAAATAAAGTAGCCAGGAATAGGTACCAACAGAAACCATTTCCAGTATTTAATTTTTTGACCGTTTGTCTGTTTAGTTGTTCAAAACACGTGGAAAGTATAAAACGAATATAGATAACTTTTATATCAATTGTAATTTTATGACTACAAACAAATGATATATATGATATGACTACGTACAAAATTAAGGTTTTGTTTCATCCGAATCGGTTCGCTCTATCAAAATATATGTGAATTTAACATAAATTTTCATTACGTATAGCAAATACATACACGTAACGCCATCTATTGAACAAAAATCGTACTACCAGTTCTTGGAAATAGTCGCAGGGAACAGTCGATAGATATATTTATATAATATCTATTTAGCCTTTTCCCAGCGTTCCGCAGCTGAATACCAGTAATTTACGTGATACGGCAGATCTCCACAACCGAGAAACAGGGTAACGCGGTACTTCTTGGCCGACCTGGTGTCAGATATTCTGACTTCTGACCATCCGTAACGTCTGCCAAAAATCTACAAATAACAGGCGGGACCAACGGCTTAACTTGCTTTCCGAGGTACGGAGGAGTCTTAGCATGCGTTGTTTAACCGAGAAGATCGACTCGCGTGGCTTTTGTCATGTAGCCCCAAGATTCTCAGAGACCATTATTGATAATAAGCCGTATTACATGGGATGAAGAGTCTGACAACTTAAGTTACTTATGATTTTGTATCTTTCAAATAATAATAATAAGTATGTATGTTTATAATTCTGCTTGGTATCCGCAACTCTACGTTAAAGCGCGAATTTTGCGAACAGTCTCCTGAGATTACTGACTAATATTAAGTAGCATTGTAAGTAAATCCAGACTGTATGACCAGTAGCAACATTAAACAGTTTTAACTTATAATAGATAAACAAAATTAAATGAGTCAGAGTTCTTTAACATACTGTATATTAAAGAACTTTGACTCATTTAATTTCAGTGAAAATTAAACTTCCGTTTTTATGCGGAAACCTGGCAACATTAGGTCACCCGCAGGCCTTAATGGCTTATCAACCGTGGTGACGGCAAAGCCCCGTGATAGGTTCGTCGCGACTTTTAAGACAAGACAAAGTTTTGAGTTTTAAGACAAGACATAAAGTGTTGGTTATGTATCTATGTCCTAAATCTTCATCAACTGTCCAACGTTTTCCCAAAAATATTGGGTTCGGCTTCCAGACAAACTGGATCCAGCTGAATACCACATGCCAATAACTGGGTGGCCCGGTACTTTTTGGTCAGATTGGTGTCAGATTTTCTGGCTTCTGACAATCCGTAACGACTGTCAAAAGTCTACAAATAACAGGCGGGACCAACGGATTTAAGTACTTTCCGAGGCACGCAAGAGTCTTGGTATGATAAGATAAGACGATCAACCATCCACGGACCGACTTCAGTAACAGTGGCGTAGCTAGCATGGCTGACACCTGGGGCACCGTGAAATATTTATGCCTTGCGGGGTGACGGAAGTCACAAGCCATTTTTCGAATTTTTTTGCACCTCATCTCGGACAGGTTTCATTGCGTCCCCTGTTAAGGGGTGACACCCGACCGTAGCAAAAAAGTCAACGAACGGTTGAGTGTTACCCGCAAATGTAGAAAACAGCAAGAAAAAACTAAAGAAATTTTTACATCTTATCTATGCATCACCATCACATTTTTTCGCCCATATCCACCCACGCCAACAAAGTCGAGAGCATAGCTATTTGTACATAATTAAAATGATAACGACGTGCAGTTATAAATAGAAACGATTTTTAAAACGGAAAGCATCACATGCCTATATCGAGACAATCTATACATATAATAAAATCGTAGACTAACCGTGTCTGTACATTGAATATTTTTGCATGAAAATTACACAGAAATCTCAGGAAAAAGGTATAAAACACAAAAATGCAATTTTTGAAATTTTTGTCTGTTTGTCTGTTTGTCTGTTTGTCTGTGCGTTTGTGGGAGCATCACGCTTAAACCACAGATTAGATTGCAAATCTAAGTACTTAAAAATATTAAGTGATAACCCGAGTAACATTTAGCGTTTATTTCATCAAAATCGACCCACAAAATCAAAAGATATTGAATTTTTAAGTTTAGGAAGAAACTTCCTAATGTATTCTGATGAGTCAGAGCGCCATCTATTGAGAAAAATAAAATGCACGAAAGCATTCAAAATTGTTAAGTTATTTGTGAAACTTTTAATACGTGGCAAAATAAGAGTGATCATTTTATACCTTTTCGTTATTGATCGATGCAATCGATCCACAAAATCAAAATATATTGAATTTTTAGTTTAGTAAGAAACTTCCTTATATATTCTGATTAGTCAGAGCGCCATCTATTGAGGAACCAAAAAATGCATGAAAGCATGAATGTTACACCAAAACATTGATTGAGTTATTTGTGAAACTTTTCATACGTAGACGTAGTCTTCTATACATATAATAAAATCGTAGACTAACCGTGTCTGTACATTGAATATATTTGCATGAAAATTACACAGAAAACTCAGGAAAAACACAAAAATGCATCACATCATTAGTTCTCATTGGTTAGGTGATACGGAGTGGAATATTTTTTTTTTTACAATAGATAGGCATACGTTTGACCACTATCTCACCTGATGGTAAGCGATGATGCGTTCGAAGATGGAGCACGTTTGCCTAGAAGCAACCTATTCACTTTTGTCTTAAAGACTCCCAGGTTGCTCGCAACTAAGTTTTTAATTCGTGCTAAGTATCAAACGGTTCGATTTGCAAGCCAAGGCAAATTATAGGGTTTCGTGCCAAAGTTGCTAATGGGACCCTATTATTTAAGCCTTCGCGTACGATTTTGATTGGTGCGACCCAGTCGATTTTTAGGGTTCCGTACCAAGTTTGCTAACGGAACCCTTTTTTTTAATAAGCCACCACTCTCCGTCTTCCTTCAGTTTGTGCGTTTTATTTCTGTCTCGCTAATATAAAAAATGTCTTCTAGAAAAAGGTCGAATCTTTTACAATATAGCAAAATTCTTAATCTATACATATAATAAAATCGTAGACTAACCGTGTCTGTACATTGAATATTTTTCCATGAAAATTACACAGAAAACTCAGGAAAAAGGTATAAAACACAAAAATGCAATTTTTGAAATTTTTGTCTGTTTGTCTGTTTGTCTGTGCGTTTGTGGGAGCATCACGCATAAACCACAAGTTGGATTGCAAATCTAAGTACTTAAAAATATTAAGTGATAACCCGAGTAACATTTAGCGTTTATTTCATCAAAATCGACCCACAAAATCAAAAGATATTGAATTTTTAAGTTTAGGAAGAAACTTCCTAATGTATTCTGATGAGTCAGAGCGCCATCTATTGAGAAAAAAATAAAATGCACGAAAGCATTCAAAATTGTTGTGTTATTCGTGAAACTTTTAATACGTGGCAAAATAAAAGTGACCATTTTTATACCTTTTCGTTATTTATCGTTACAATCGATCCACAAAATCAAAATATATTGAATGTTTAGTTTAGTAAGAAACTTCCTACTATGTTCTGATCAGTCAGAGCGCCATCTATTGAGGAACCAAAAAATGCATGAAAGCATGAATGTTACGCCAAAACACATTCATTGAGTTATTTGTGAAACTTTTAATACGTAGACGTAGCAAAATAAAAGTAAACATTTTAATACCTTATCGTCATTTATCGTTACATACGGGCTTCTTATTTAACGTCTTCTGCTGCCAAATATTTTGTCAGTTTACATGGTCGATAGATGGCGTTGCACTGATGGCGCGATTTTCTGAATTGCGGTGTTAAGATTTTCCGCTGGAGAATGACCTCACACGATTATTAAACACTGTCGTAGTTCGTAGGAATTTCGGTTTGGTCTCTGGAAGGTCTTAAACGAATAGGAGCCAAAATTGCTTAAATCTCTGAGTTGTGCTGGTTTCGTTTAAAGTGCTTTTATCGTAGAGTCTTAAACTGATTTAGAACTCAGTAGTTTTGTGAAGTACTGGACGGTTCGACTTGCGGATCAGGCCTGTAGGGTTCCGTACCAAAGGTGCTGACAGGACCCTACTTCTAAGGCCTCCGCGATTGATTCTGTTTAGAGCGAAGCAACGAACAAGGCTAATAATAATAAGGTACCGTACCAAAGGTGATCACGGTGACGGGAGCGATCGATTTTGGTGGGGCTACTCTCTAAGTCCGAAGTCCGTAGTTTCGGGCTTAGATGCGGACGTATTCTTCTCCGTATCACCTACAGACTTACGATTAATCCCGAACCCGAACTAAGAATGAATGACAACACGATTTCACAGTAACTGTCAAATCGAGTTATCATCCTCTGTGGTTAGGTGATACGGAGTAGATTTTTTTTTTACTATAGATAGGCATACGTTTGACCACTATCTCACCTGATGGTAAGCGATGATGAGGTTGAAGATGGAGCACGTTTGCCTAGAAGCAACCTATTCACTTTTGTCTTAAAGACTCCCAGGTTGCCCGCAACTAAGTTTTTAATTCGTGCTAAGTATCAGACGGTTCGATTTGCGAGCCAAGGCAAATTATAGGGTTCCGTGCCAAAGTTGCTAATAGGACCCTATTATTTAAGCCTTCGCTTACGATCTTGATTCGTGCGAACCAAGTCGATTTTTAGGGTTCCGTACCAAGGTTGCTAACGGAACCCTATTTATTAATAAGCTACCGCTGTCCGTCTTCCTTCAGTTTATTAACCGACTTCAAAAAAAGGAGGAGGTTATCAATTCGACTGTATTTTTTTTATGTTTGTTACCTCATATTAACCGACTGGATGAACCGATTTTCATGATTCGTTTTTTATTTGAAAGCTGGTGCTTCCCGTGTGGTCCCATTGCTACCACGTCAGGATCTCATGATTGAAACCCTGAGAAATCGAGGGCAACTCTCGAAAATTGTAGGCACGTATTTGGTAAAAACTTGATATTCGTGTGTATATCGGGTGATACTGATACAAAAGAATGAAAGTTTGGATCAGACCTGATGATGGAGACGACAGAGACTCAAGGGAACTCCACATCGGTATGTAGGAACTACCAAGTGTTTGGGCTTATTTCATTCATTATTGACGAGACCTTTACACCGAAAGCACTTAGTAAGTTTTATTTTCATAACATAACATCACGCCAGTACGCTGTGAATGGGTACGCAGGTACCACTAAAAACTGAAAAATAAAAATCTTTTTTACAAAAAATGTAACCGACTTCGAAAACAAAACACTACAAAGTATAAAATAACTTTAATTTCGGAAGTCGGTGTCAAAAAGCGAAAAAACTAAAAACACCGACTTCCGAAATTAAAGTTATTTTATAGTTTGTAGTGTTTTGTTTTGGAAGTCGGTTACATTTTTTGTAAAAAAGTTTTTTTCGTTTTATTTCTGTCTCGCTGATATAAAAATGTCTTCTAGAAAAAGGTCGAATCTTTCACAATATAGCAAAATTCTCAAAGTCGGATTTGTTCGAACACTATTCTAACTAACTCGAGAACGGCTCGACCGATTTTCATAGTTTTTGTGTTTTATTCGGGACAAAGACTAATTCCTTCGTCCGGAATAGCATAATAAGAATTAAAATACAAAAAAAAATGAGTATGTAGGTAGGGTAGGTAGGCAGGTAGGTAGGGTAGGTAGACAGGTAGGTAGGGAAGGTAGGCAGGTAGGTAGGGTAGGTAGGCAGGTAGGTAGAGTAGGTAGGTAAGGTAGGTGAGGTAGGGTAGCTATGGTAGGTAGAGTAGCCAGTTGACGGGAGCGAAGCCGCGCGGGTCAGCTAGTTTTCAATAATAATTCACGACCAAAGAAAACCATTTATTGCGTATCACAACTAAACTAACTATAAAAAGCTGAAAACCGTCTCTCTCCGTAAGTACTGCATATGATTGTATGATTCTGTAAACATCTAACCGTGTAAGCTTAGGTGAAGTGAACATGAAGTGAGCTGTCAATCGAAACAAACAGGATGGAATGACAGTTCACCTCATGCTCACTTCACCATTTTAGACGGTAAGATGTTGGCAGTATAGATCGACTGATGACGACGAGTAAAATAATTATTTTTCAACTATTTCAAACTCAAACTCAAAATTCTTCGGGTAGGTACAGGACAGATGTTAACAAAAAAAATAGTTTAAAAAACTGTAACCCGACTACAGAAAAATAAAAGTGATCTCAAAAGTATGAAACAAGAAAATATTTCAGAAACAAATCAAGAGAGGTACAAAAATGGTGAAAGTAAAGCCGTGGTCGCATGCCTGTATATCATGTGGGAGCCTGGCACACCTATAGAACTATAAAGGCATGCGACCACGGCTTTACTTTCACCATTTTTGTACCTCTCTTGATTTGTTTCTGAAATATTTTCTTGTTTCATACTTTTGAGATCACTTTTATTTTTCTGTAGTCGGGTTACAGTTTTTTAAACTATTTTTTTTATTCACTAAGATGATAGAAGACAATTCAGGAAACTTTTATGTCTTTATTTCTGTTTTTGATATTAAGTCAATAATTGTACAAATAAAGGTCAATGACCGTTATATCTCATATATCTGGCAAATACTATAGGCAAATGAATCAATCAGCAAAAGCTCAAAGAAAATTACGTCCAGTGATAAAACACTACCAATAATTTCGTTTAATAAATCAACCTTAGGCTAGTCCAATATCACTGATTTATGAGCATATCTACTAAAACAGCCTAACAGTCGAAAATCAGAGATATATTTCTCGAAGAGGTGTGGTAACTCGAGATTGCGCAACACAACCTAGATCTGTGTTAGTTCAGGATCATTTTTATCCGTCAGATATTAGGGTCCCGTGTCAACATCTGGCCCTTTGTTAGATATTTTCGGTATGAGAATATATTATTAGGTACCTTGGTTGGTTCAATGTGTATGATAAATATCTGACGAATGTTGGTGGGGATTTTTGGTTTGGGATCTGGAATGTGCGTTGTAGTGCAATTTCAATCCATCTTTAAAAAAGTCTCCTAGAACCATCTCCAGGGTAACTTTTATCTCCAGGGTACCAAGATTCATCAAAATCAGACGGCGTGTAAATTAACAACTTTAAAATTTATAAAATTAAATTTCCAAATAAAATATCTAACTCCCAAATATAGATGTCTGCTTTTGGGCATCATCCATCATAAAGTATCTATTACTCGCTGACCCGTGCCCACTTCGTTGGACGGTATTTTTCGGATTAATATATAGCCTATGACACTCACAAATACCGTGGCTTTCTATTGGTAAAAGAGTTTTCCAAATCGGTTCAGTAAATCTAGAGATTACCCCTTACAACCTCACAAACTCACAAGCTTTACCTCTTTATAATGTTTATTTATTTATTAATTTCTTCTTACCAACATATATCATTACAGGTTTAACCCAATGCGATAAATGCGCTTATCCTAACATCTATAACTAATTATATATAATGTATTCTTTGTGAACTCACCCAGATTACAACAAAATAGCTCCGTCTCATTAGCAATCAGGTTGAGCGTGCGAAGTGCACTCGTTAGCGGCGCCTCCCTTAGAAGGTTGGTCCGACTACGCGGCTCCACCAGCAGGCGCGGTCGCCGTCGTTGCCACACGTACCTATCGGGGACACACAGGCTCACCTGCCCAATATAGTATTATAGTATAGATAAATATGATACTTACATCTCGTTTTATGACAAGTATGTAGTTTAAGCGATTAAGTAGTGAGACTAGTGGTAATAGTTTGTAGCAACTACACAAAATCTGTGAGAACTTTTTAGTCTGTCCTGAGTTAGTGTCATCAGTGGCGTTCCTCAGTTCTTGTAACGTCCAGAGGCTCTATTGAAGGCGATTGGCAAAACTTCAAAAATGCATAAGATTGACAAACGCTGTCGAAATGTCATGTGATCGAAAGCTTAATATTTTGCATTTCGATAATTGCATAACCTAATATAATGTTATGGTTTCAGGATACCACAAGAAACCCTTGACAAAAATATGCAGAGTACCTATCAAAGCGGCGAATAGGAATGTAGGGGTGAATATAAACAAAACTTTGAAGGGGATTTTTACGTTAATTAAATCTTGTTTTCAGCATTGACGGTCTCAAATTTTATTGAAATGGTAATTGTAAATAAAATAAACGTTGTTTTCTTAGTAAACCAATTTTATGACATTAAAGTGGAAAACCTTATCAAAGTTTTGTTTCGATTCACCCCTCCGTTCCTATTCACCCCATTTGACAGTAATTAGTAAGTAACTTTAAATTGAAAATACACTCAATAAACTCAGAGAAAACTCCGTCAACTTCAAACCACACATTAACTAATTAAACGATCTCAAAGCCAGAGTACAGGACAAATATTATACAGGGCTACTTCTCCAGAAAAAAACGGGTTGGCCAATGAAATATTACCGCTGTGGTACCCACTTAATTAAATAAAACGGCTCCAGTCACTCGAGGGGGACGTTTACGATATTTACCCAAACCCGGCCGTCAACTGACACGGCAATTAGGAACGTTTTTGAAATTAAAAATATAAAAACTCTGGCTTTTGTAGCTATGGGTTTGATAGAGTTATTAGTAAAACTCGATATCGAATCGAATTAAAAGAATTCTATAAATGAAAAACTCTGCGATCAATATCCCCCAAAAGTGACCGCATACTCAAAATTTTTATTTATGTAATGCATCCGTTTGGATAACAGAAGTTCAAATGTATGCCAAATTTTAACTGAATTGGCCAAGTAGATTCGGAGCAAATTGACAAACACATAGCCAGACAATCCGAATATCAGTTTTTCCTCCATATCCAATTTACTGGAAAACATGATGGCCGGGGCAAGACGTGTTACATTTTCTGGCTATTACCCGTAAAGACTGTCAACAAAGATCTACAAATGACATCCGGGCCTAAAATCACATGCTTTGACCAGTACGATAGATGTCATTATCATCATCATTTCAGCCAATATCCGTTCACTGCTGAACGTAAGCTTCCCCCAAAGAACGTCAACTATCCCGGTCTTGAGCAGTCTGCATCCATCCGCTGCCAGCCTCCTTCTTTAAATCATCGATCCATCGTGCCGCAGGGCGTCCCACACTACGTTTGCCCATATATACATATTATATATTTTACGGTGTATAATTGCTTCATCATCATCATTTCAACCGAAAGACGTCCACTGCTGGACATAGGCTTCCCCCAAGCGTCGCCATAGCGACTGGTCCTGCGCGTCTCGCATCCATCGGCTACCTTCCATTCGGAAGGCCTTCCATCGCTGCGTCTTCTGGTACGCGGCCGCCACTACAGAACTTTTCGGCCACGTCGACCATCTGTTCTGCGAGCTATGTGCTCTGCCATGACAGCCGCTTCATTTAAAATAGTGGTATTTAGCCACATCCGGGAAATCTAGAAGAACTCTGACAGTTGCGCAAAGGCTGACATATTAAAAGATATGTTTTTGTATACGAAGTGACTGACATGTTTATTGAAGTTATGTAATAGCTAAACATTACGAGTAACAAAGATCAAAAATACAAGAAAAAAAACAGAAGTTCTCGCTGTTTTGTTGTACAGTTAAGTCAAGATGATTAAGAGTTTAAGAGATATTACATGAAACCTATATTTATGAAAAAAAAAGGAAATTCACAACGTATAAGCGAAATTAAATTCCTCAATTTTACGATTCCTTTTTGTAAACAGCTTGCAATTTTGTAATAGCAATTCTTCCAATCTAAAATTATTCTCAACAAAAATCCCAGTAAACAGACATAATATTGAATTTACTGAAAGAAAAAAATGTTGCCAACAAAAAAAAAAGACAAAAATATTAAAGTCAATGAGCGACGTCATTATAAAGGCAACATTTTAAGAGTCCAAATTACAAATTACATTGCATAAAAAATGAGATCATTTGACCCCTGACCTCACCGCTGCCGCTGCAGTCAGACCAAGCCTTAGTAGCTAAATTACATGTTTTGCAAACCCATTCATTTTTAATACGAGAGATAAGAGCCCTTTGTACGGACTCATTATTGTAATTAAAAGATTATGAATGACAATTATTTTTTGGTTAAATGCGTTCAATATTTTTAAAGGGATGATGATATTGTTATTAATTTGTGAAAAGGATAAAGTCGTTTGGATGACATTGTTATTGTTGGATAGAAATATAACTCTAAAGTAATGATATATTTTCTAGGTTAAATATTGTATGTGAATGGTCTTCATTGGTCAAAAGACTTCTTTTACAAAGACCTCTTTAACATAATCGGTTATTTTTAGTGATTTCATTAATAGGTTTTTGTTTATTTCACAGTGACTAATGTTAATATAATCCTGTTTAAAAAATAACAACTAAGTGCAAGTAGGTCCCGCACGAAGGGTTCCGTACCATTAACCGAAAAAGTAACATTTTTTGGGTGGCTGCCTTAAATTTTGTTTCTAATATTTGTTGTTATAGCGGCAGTAGAAATACAAAAACGGTGAAAGTTTAAATGGTCTACCTGGACAAAAAACACGGAAGGATAGTGGAAGCGTAATAATATAATTCCGTTGGCTCCTTTCGGATACGAAATCCTAAAAATATTGTAAAGAAGAAATCCTACAACACAGTTACATAAACAGTTTATTAATTAATGTGACCATAGAAATCAAAATTGATCAAATCCAATTACAAATTCTTGCGGAAAACCAATATTGTGATTGAATTAGATATCGACATTTTGTAACCAATTAACGGTTTAGTGATGTCAGACATTCATTTCAAATAATATATTTGGAGTAACAAATTGCGGTTTGAAATGTGGGTAACCAAAATTAAAAAAATGATAGAATTTAGTAGAGGTGTTAGTTCCCAACCACTGCAACTCCTGAAAGCCAGAATCAACAGTGGCGACTACCAGAAAAACGCTGAGCGAATGAAGTCCGACGAGTTCGTAAAAATAGTTAATCAGAAAAGTACAGCGGAGGAGTAAGAAAAAAAAAGTATAATTTCCACTTCCCTCCTTATCAAGCAGGAGACAGAATAGAGCTAGGCCAAAAGCCACCAAGGGACATATACAACTGGGTTAAGCCCAGTTTGCAAGCACCACGGATTATACAGAGTTATTTGTAAAACACCAACAACCTCTTATGCTGTGAAAGTACACAATGAAAACTCGAAATAAATAGCAGCTATTTCATACAGTTTCATTGGCTAAATATTGCATTTTGAATGAAACAACTGATATTTTTTCGAGTTTTCGGGGTTGATCTCAAAGTAAAAGTTGTTTATTGTCATGTGTACTTTCACTGCATTAGAGGTTGTTGGTGTTTTACAAATAACCCTAAAACGAATGGGTCCTAAATTGTGAGCTATTTTAGAGGTGGCTTTTTAAGGTGTTAGTCAGTAAATTTTTTAAGATGACGGCGAATAGAGATGGGTAATCTTGACGACCGGAAGCATTAATACCAAACCTACAGTCGGACACCAATTGTGGTGTCAAAATGTCCCATAGGATCCTTTTTTATAAAGGATGGGAAACATCAAATGACTCCTCGCTCTGGGCGGAGCAGAAGACTCTTACCGACTAAAACCCATCCGTGTTCCTCCTATTGCCCTTTGTGTTCCAGGGTCGCGGTGACTCTTTCGAAAATATTCCGCAAATCCAACAGGACAATCAGGACAAAGAATTTTCTAATCCAAGCCATGCCCTGTCCGAGTTCCAAACTTCATCCAAATCCCCTCAGTCGGTGAGGCGTGATTGAAGAACAAACATCCAAACATACATTCACATTGAGAATAGCCGACCCGCGTAACTTCGTCTGCGTCACATTTTTCATTAAGAGGGGTTCGGGTTGGTAATTCTTGGGCCTTTCTTCATACAAACGCATTCCACTGTTTTCTTCGTGGATAATGCTGCTAGGCTAGAGCAATGACTTTTTTCCAAAAAATCTAGATCGAATTAATATGAGTCATTTTTACTTTATCATTTTCTTTTTTCCAAAACATAATAACTTAAAGAGTTATGACAATCCAAAAACCTGAAAAAAAAACAGCCCGTTTTACCGCCATTATCAGACGACTGTCAGACAAATCTGATAAGTTTTTAACAAAGTAGAAAATAATAGAAGCATAGATATAGTCTTTCTCTAAATATTGATTTATGATTTTTTTAGATCAGTCCAGTTTTGAAGAAGAAAACAGTGGAATACAAAACGTCTTTTGGTCACGGATTTTATAGCTAAAATCAGCTAGAGCTGCAGTTGCTGCTTTTGCACTTTACTTGGTATGGGGTAGCGCGACGGCATCGGCAATAGTTTTTTCAAATACCTGTTTTACCGACTAGAGTCCCCTCTTAATGCTCCGCTCCCATTGGTTATAGCGTGATGTTCCTCAATAAATAGGCTATCCAACACTAATATAATAATTTTTCAATTCAAACCAGCTCATTTCCTGAGACTAGCTCGTTTAACCAAACAAACTAAATTTTTTGCTTTATAATATTAGTATAGATGAGAAAGGAAGGAAGATAGATAGTAGAAAGCAGACTGATAGCTGTCAGTTGTTTATCACACATGCAGACCACCAGCTGTGTTAAGCTGCGTTCACACAAATTTTCACGTTTATAAGCCCAGCCTGAAATTCGGTCCTGACCCAGTAACACACTAGCCTTTGTAGTGAGTTCATTTGAGTGGATAATAATCAAACAGCCTTGTTTGGAATCAATCAAATGGGTAGTTGGTTGGTATACAGTTAAATTGGTAAAAACGAAACGTTAGTAAGAGGACTAACTTAGTTTAGTTAAGTTAACCATTTGAAACTACAAACTATGTACCTTGTAGTTTTAAGTAGTACTATTGATTATGATTATTTGTAGTGTTAGTTCAAATTCACATATGAGTGACAATTCTACTAATTGTTAAACAACTTCACTTTCAAAAAACCGGCCAGAAAAGTGCGAGTTGGACTCGCCCACCGAGAGTTCCGTACAAATTTGTAGCTACAAATTACTTCAAATACTTTTTTACGATTTAAAAACAAATGTATAGTTTTCAGATTTTTTTTTATATTTATAGTTTATAACGTTATTACTTGCCAAATTTCATAGTTTTAGGTCAATGGAAAATACCCCATACATTTTGATACTCTTGAGAGTGTTGAAATATACGTTTTAAGCGGGATAAACGACCGTTTCTTTTTTTGACGTTAACTTAGAAGTTGTATTTTATGACAGCTGCAAGCAGCCATAGGCTTGAGTATATGGTTTTAATTTCAACTCGATACCTCTACGCGATTTCGAGATAAACGGTCTTGATAGACGGGCGGACGACAAAGTAATCCTTAAGGGTTCCGTTTTTTCTTTTTGAGGTATGGAACCCTAAAAATGTATAAAAAATAGTTTTTTGACAGATTGCAACTGAGATGCGAATGTGAACGTTGCTTAAAAATACGTCGTATTGACCGTATTTTATGAACTCTCTGTGTGACTTAAAGTATTATGTTGCGTATGGTGTGACCGCGACATCAATCGTTTTCGATTGTTATCTCGAATTGTCTCGTCCAAAATTTCGACGACTTCCAGCCGCCCGAGCAGGCCGAGTTTCGAAAAGGTTCCAGTACCGTGGACCTCATACACACCCTCAGGCGAATAACCCAAAAGACCGAGGAATATAATCAGCCTCTGTGCCTAGCGTAAGTGGACTACGAGAAAGCCTTTGACACCTTCGAGACTTGGGCTGTCCTGGAGTCCATGCAGAGATGTCTCATCGACTGCCGCTACGTCGAGGTGTTGAGATGTCTGTATAGGGCCGCAACAATGACCATCCAAATACAAGAACAGAGCACAAAAACAATTCAACTGCGTGTCGTGTAAGACAGGGAGACGACATTTCTCCCAAACTGTTTATGAACGCTTTGGAGGACGTTTTAAGGACGCTTGATTGAAAAGAACGGGGCATAAATTTAATATCAATGGCCAGTACATTTTTGCACCTCCGATTTGCGGATGACACTGTCATAATGGCAAAATCTGCAGGAGCTGGAATTATAACAGTCATTCATTATAACAGTTTTTTTAATAATAAAAATATTAGCTATTGACGCTAACGAAGAAGAGCCAGGAAAATATCAACATTATTACCGTTCTTCAAAACATAAGTCGTCATTAATTAGACTCCTTTCAATAATACTTCAAACGAGAACTCGGATATATTTATAGAGAATAAATGAGATAATAATGATGTTATAAAATTAGAGTCAAATCGAACTTGAAATTTTAATCCCTTTGAACAGAGAAGAGTAGAATGAGCCTTCATTATGATGTTAAGTTCGATCAACGGGACCAAAATTATTCAATTTACAAGCATGAGCGTATTCCGGTACGCGGCGTGGCAGCCGCGTACCGGAATACGCAGGGTTGGAAAGCCTCCCACAAGGTGGACCGATGACCTAGTGAAGGTTGCAGGTAGCCGATGGAGGTGAGTCGCAAAGGACCGGTTGTTGTGGTAACACTTGGGGGAGGCCTATGTTCAGCAGTGGACATCTTTCGGCTGATATGATGAGTATAGTAAACTTTGCAAGAATCTACAGGATGCTAGACTGTGCTTCTCAATCGCATTGACAACGTTTGGGAGAGGATGTCTCTAGCAGAAGACGTCAATTGACTGAAACGCTGCTGATCAAAACTGTTACAAGGATATTGCTTATAATATTATGAAGGTTAAATTTAATCTTTAACCTAAAGGGTTACCCTTTGAGTATGGAACCCTAAAAACTGGCTTTATTGAAATTAATCTTCATAATATTAAAGGCAACTGTAGGAAGTAAATCGTAAACACTTTGCTTCAGCGGGCTTCTAATAATATTACTTATGAAGTGTTTAAAAAAAGTGCTGTTGCAAAAGATACAAAATTAAATTATTTGTTTGGCTCAAAATAAATAACAAACCGCTTACTTAAAGCATTGACATTCCAAATCTATACTAATATATAAAGCTGAAGAGTTTGTTTGTTTGCTTGCTTGAACGCGCTAATCTCAGGAACGACTGGTCCGATTTGAATAATTATTTCAGTGTTACATAGCCTAAATATCGAGGAAGGCTATATCATCACGCTAAGACGCAATAGGAGCGGGGCAGTAATGTATATTGTGACGCAAACGTAGTTGCGCGGGTCAGCTAGTTACATAATATGCAGGCGGCAAATCAGAACGTACTCGTACCTCTACTGAATTTGACGCAATCAATTAGTGTCTTAAACGTCTTTTGCAAGCAACACCACAACGAAATGCGATTATGTAATTCAAAATACAACGTGCCATTTTAATTTTCTTATTTCCTATTCCCGTGGGTATTAAGAAATAATGGTTGTATAAGGAAAAGAACAAATTATAGAAAATATGGAAGGATTGGTTTGTGTCAAAGAAGACATATGGAAAAGAAGCGAATGATGCAATGCGCCTGCATTGCATCATTCGCTTCTTTTCCATATGTCTTCTTTGGTCAATAAATATGTATGGAAGAAACAGAAGTATTGCGTCAATTTCAAATATGTGAAAGATTTGACGACAATGCCGCTATCTCATGGATAGATGGATGAGACTGGTACACTGTGTGGTGGACTGGTATTTTTTTTAATTTAATTTCTATTTAATTTTGTAAGTTCTCTTAATTAAGATATTTGATATGTGTGTAAATTGTTAGCCTATAAGCGTTTTGGTTTGAAACTGTAAGCTTGTATTGTGTTTTTTTGAATAAATAAATAAATAAATAGGTACAGGAACGTGGGTATTGGCAAAGAGAAACCTATGCTCCACAGTGGGCAAAGTCAGGCTATGAATCATTCATAGCCTGAATTTTACTTCGATCTGAAAGTGTTCGGTCCAATGGTTATCGTAATGAGTAGTCTATATCCACTATTATCAGTTATTAGATATAACTTAATTAAGATACATTTTTCTCTTAAAGTTTTCTGTTTTTGATAAAAAAAAATTTTTTTTTTATTTGTGATGGGTTTGCTCTTGACTCTAGTCTAGGTCAGAGATGACAGAGACAAAGTCTACGATGGTAAATAGAATTAGATATAACTCTGATAATAGTGGACGTAAACTACTCATTACGATGACCAACGAACCGAACATTTTCAGATCGAAGTAGTGGAGGACCGCATTTAATCCGTTTTGGTTTACAGTTTAAACTTAGATAACCCTACACTCGCCATGGGAGCCGTAAAAAGGGATTATCCTTCGTGGATGCGTAACATCGGCCACCTGTGCCCTAATAACAGCTATTACTTCGCTCGCCACCCGTTTGGCCATTCGTTGGAATGGTTTATGAACAGCTAACATTAACATTTGGACATATTTTTTGGTCAGACTGGTTTTTAATTTGGGTAAAAATATTGAAGGCTTTGAAATTTTTGTCCATCTGCGTGGTGTATGAGTGACACAAACAGATTTTGTTCAGTGTGTATTTTGTGAAGGGCAGTTTTTGTTGCTGAAAACGAATAGGAGATGACTGGTAGTCGAAATGAAATTTCCTAATAATATAAATGTGAAGTCTATGTGACTGGATGCTGAGTTGTTTAATGTTTTTGAATGAACCAGTCCTCGGCGGTTGAACATATTTGGGAGATGAGCAGACCACAGGCGGAATGTGGAAATAACATAATATTTGTTATATTCCACTGGTTTGTTTTTGTAGCATAATTTTTGACAGACGTGGGTCAATCTGTTGGCAAATATTTGTATTGTATAAACTAGATGTGTATGTGCTCTCCTAGCTAAAAATATTTTTCCCTGGGTCAAAGAAACAACAACGAAAACATCAAACTTTTATTTATACCAACAAAAAGCTGAAAATAAAGACGTCTCTGCCAAAAAAACATAAATACCCATTATGACACCGAAAAAAACGAATATTTGTCAGTAAACAAGGGAGAAATCCTCATAATACCCACACTTATTCAATATAAGGAGGAACGAAGACCAATCTCACAATGGGTACGTTACAAAAGGAAGAATTTCACAAAAGGGAAAAATTACTTTTCTAAATTGGTGCGATATAAAAGACGTTTTGTCAATATTAAAATTTTTGTCAGCTCTCGACCCTCGAATTCCCGAGAATCTGGCGGAATTAAAAAGTCGAATGCCTTTTATTTATGTATTTCAATATTAAAGGTGTTATTTGGAATTTTGAAGAGCTGCGGTGAAGTGATTGCGCGATTGAAGGCTTTCGTTCTTTGTGCGAATGTCTTTTAGAAATGATTTATTGGAATATTGCCTTTTGGAGCTCAATGGTCACGTGGAGAGGAAATTCTAATTAAGGACACAAATGTTTCTGTGGATGTTCTCAGTTTGAGAATTATTTCAAGCATTTTTATTAGATCTAGATTTGAATGTGAGTGTTTTGTAATCATTAATATATCAACAATTCAGTCGAGTGAGTGTGAGTGCGGTGCCCCTGTCCAAAACATGGCCAACATGTTGGAGTTTTTCAAGTGCCCTTACACCGGCCGGCACTATTGAGGATCTAATGAATGCCACTGATGCCGCTATAATAGTGGCCATTACTGGGCTGTTGACAAACTGTTTTAAAGTTACCATCACTGTTTAAATAAGAAGAAAAAGAAGGCGAAAGAAGTCCACTGTTAACGGGCATTTGCTTCACCGAATGTCGTCATATAAAACGGTTTTTTTGTTCTCGTATCAAACAGACTCTGGTAGCTTTTTGTTTTGGGACAAACCCGCCACATATCATCAGTGGCGACCACCAGAAAAACGTCGAGTCAATGAAGCTCGACGAGTCCCGGAGAAACGTTTCTATTTAGACCTAGACTCCGGTAGCTGTTACTATTGCACACGTCCCGCTATGGGAGGCCTTCAAATACTGCATCTTGCCGGACATATCTGTAGTAGTCACTTCAGAAACTTTCAACCCCCATAGGTCATCCTGTACCTATATGTGTTTCATCTATGTTCTTTGGGCTTTTCACCAGGCGTCGCTTTATTTAGAAAGTATCTACTTGTTTTAAGTTCTGCGAAATAAGAGAAGTAATAGAAAAAATGTAAGTTATGTCGAGTCGAGATATAAATATGTATGTATTTATGTATCTATTTTAGTAGCAGTTATATTGTTATGCTGTATTTCAGTTTTTTTTTGTATGTAACTTTTTATCTGCACCAAGTGCAACTCCATTTCGTGTCCAGGCTATCACTTTCCATTCCAGGTTGCCTGGAAGAGATCGCGGAATGCGATAAGGTCGCCAATTTTATGTTTTTAGTTTAAGCTTTTTGTACATATTTTTTTTAATTTGGTGTACAATAAATTATTTATAAATAAATAAAATAAATAAGCACAGAAATAGGTTCAAAAATAGGTACTATATTTATGGTTAACCCGACTAATGCCCGGTTTCTGAGGTCAGCTACGCTATTTGTCAAAACGTCATTGTATGGTTAGTGGTTAACGAACAGATAAACGACCGATAGCGTTAAGGTACTTTATCGGTCGTTTATCTGTTCGAAAGCAGGCAAAAGTAAATATATGCAGAAACACATATCGCTGTGCTATCTGGGCCAAAACTAGAGTAGTTCCCGAGAGAAGTCTTTCAGAATGAGCCCCTCTTCTCTACACCAGTTTTAACACTCTCAAGCAGAACCTTTAAACGAACCACGATATGTTTCACTGCTCTGAAGAGGCAATATAAATTCATTAGTAACAACGCACCAAGATTAGCGGCTATACATACATACAAACTATTGCGTATTACTATGGTAGTTCTCAATAATACCTTGTTTAGCATACTCATAAATATATTAGTTCTGCAATCCTGTACGAGTATGTGTGTAAATGGTATGTTTATGTCGGACTATGAATTCATTATGTTTGTATTTAGAGACGGAATAGCAATTGTTTTGTATTTGTTGGGATTTTATGAGACAAATTGAGACATGATACGCTGGTGAAGGTCGCGGGTAGCCGATGGATGCGGGACACGCAGGACCGGTCGTTGTGGCGACGCTTGGGGGTGGCCTATGTCCAGCAGTGGACGTCTTTTGGCTGATATGATGATGATGCTGTTTCCAGTGACCTCGCAGCAGACCCAGGCGGAGATTACGGAACGAGCTTGACGCCTACCGACAGGATTGGTCCATACTTGCTTAAAGCCGGTAAGAATGGAAAGAAGACAGGGAAGCCTTCAATACTCAATATCTTTATTGCATTTTTTCTTTTTTGTCTTTGCCCTGCAGTAGGGCAAAATTGGTAGAAATTGGGAATCAGCATTGTTATTCAACATGGTATTACTTACTGCAAACGAATGTGAAAGGTCCAAAACCTTTGGGATTGAAATTTAGGTAGCGTACTGTTATACGGGACCCCGAAAACCAGGTTTTAAAAAAACACTTTTGATTACACTAAACAAAAAATTGTTTTAATTAGGGGTTTGACCTCGATACAATTCGGGCTTAACTAAATCGGAACCGGTGTTCAGCGAATGGAATGAGACTGAAACGCCACGGGAGCGGGACGCGGTGCTGGCTTTAAACTGATGACAATGCAATTTAGAGAAATCTATGTAATCAATAATTATTGTTAATTAAGGGTTTTTCCTAGCATTGGGAAACCATAACAGTACGTTTTGCTCATACATTTTGGAATTTTTGTCATTCATTATTACTGACAGAATAATGAGTAATCTAAGCTCTCTCTTGGTGAAAGTAAACAACGCGTAGCTAAAGTAGCTGTGGCCTTAGTGCGAATTTTTGAACGTACTTTACTGTGTTAACGTAAACTATTGCTTATGTCAAAGTGTATGGAAAAATGGTGGTAAACCATTTTTTTCTTTCAGTTTCAATACTAATTGACGTTTACGCTAATGCGATAGAGAACGTTAAAAATCTCGTACTAATCTATGAAGATTCATCATCATATCAGCTGAAAGACGTCCACTGCTGGACATATGCCTCCCCCAAGTGTCGCCACAACAACCGGTCTTGTGCGTCTCGCATCCATCGGCTGCCCGCGACCCTAATCAAGTCATCGGTCCACCTTGTGGGAGGCCTTCCAACTTTACGTCTTCTGATACGCAGTCGCCATCGCCACTCCAACTTTTCGGACTCATCGACCATCGGTTCTGCGAGCAATGTGCCCTGCCCACTGCCACGTTTAGCGATCCTTCGGGTATGTCGGTAATCTTGGTTTTCTTGTGGTTTTGATTGCGTATACATTCACTAATATCAATGTGTGACACATTGATATTAGTGAATGTATACGCAATCAAATACATTTGATAACTCCTCCTCCTCCTTTGGCTAAATGACCTCAAATCATCAAGATATAATAATATTGAGTCCGACACTGTACGAGAAAAGTTTTTTGACATCTAATTTGTAATTAGATTGTATTGTATCTTCTCGTCTTAGATTTGCTCAATGTTATTCACATAAAATTAATTACTCAGTGAAAGTAATTGATTAGCACTTGTTCCTTTTTGATTGATCGTCATTAGTTTTGTAAGTTTACCTAGATCATTGTCCTTTGTCGTTGCTTGAATTTTTCTTCAAGGCAACTTATTTCTTGAAATGAAACCCTTTTAGGTCCACCGATATCAAAATTTCCCTTGAGATATATTTCTGTCTTGTCTCTATCTATACAACGTAAACGCAACGCAAATACTCAACGCAACGCAATAACTCTCATTCTACTCATCATTATGAACTTTTACTATGGGACCAACCCTGAAATCGCGATAAAAAAAACAGCTATTTAGTTCATTTTGTCGAATTATGCGGATTTAAATGTATGGGGTAGTTGATTTTTTTTTCGCGATATCAGTGTTGTTCATAATGATGAGTACAATGACACCTTAAAAGATATTGTGTTCGTTCTGTTACACGTTGTATATATCTTGAGTACGTCTGAACTACCTCGCACCCACTGGGCGCGTGATGCATTGATCATACAATGTGGCAACACTTGGGAGCGGCTCTTGTCAATCCTTGGGGGCGGCCTATGTCGATCCTAAACTCAAAGCATATATTTCAAATAAATCATTTACAGGCACTTTGAATTGTCTAGGTCGGTCAGTCAAAAACATACAGCTATTTGCACGTTCCAAAGCATAGATCTCTTTGGGGAAGAACGTGCAAGAAACTCTACGGACACTCTATCGGACTCTATCGGACCTATCGGACGTCTTTCGGCTGAAACGATGATGATTACTATTTCACTGCGATCTGCTACTAATAGCATTGCTGAGAGCTGGATGTCTTCAAAATCCGAGTCAGTCCAAATGTAATTTTATTTTTCATTTTAAAATTCTCAGCAGCAAACTAGAGTTTAGAACGATCACAAACAATTTTTGTTTCTTTTCTTTCATTCTTTTGCCTTTATTAATCTATGCCCAATTCGGACTTTTTCTAACTACTTTGGGGTCGGCTTCCAGTCTAACCGAATGTAGCCGAATACCAATATATTACACTAGTTGATCCGCGCAACTTCGTCTGTTCCGCTCCTATTGGTCTCAGCGTGCATGATATATAGCATATAGCCTTCTTCCCTAAATAGGCCATCTAACACTGAAAGAATTTTTCCGGCTGTTCCTGAGATTAGCGCGTTCAAGCGAACAAACAAACCAAAAAACTTTTAGTATAGATATAGATATAGATATAGATATAGATATAGATATAGATATAGATATAGATATAGATATAGATATAGATATAGATATAGATATAGATATAGATATAGATATAGATATAGATATAGATATAGATATAGATATAGATATAGATATAGATATAGATATAGATATAGATATAGATATAGATATAGATATAGATATAGATATAGATATAGATATAGATATAGATATAGATATAGATATAGATATAGATATAGATATAGATATAGATATAGATATAGATATAGATATAGATATAGATATAGATATAGATATAGATATAGATATAGATATAGATAAATTAATAAATAACAACCTTAGTTATTGTACTCATAATTATTGTATACCTGGGTCAAACTACAAACATATAATGGATTTGGTAACAAGAAATTTTTATAAACCAGAAACCAATATTACTGTGTTTATAGGTAATAGTTCTAATTTTAAAAAAGAACAAATAACTGACTTTGTAACTGAAATACTAAAGATAAATTGCAATAAAATAATACTGTGTGCTTTCCCATATTTTGAAAAATTGTCAAATAGACAAAATAATTATATTCACATGCTTAATAAGCATATACATTTCTTAGTTAGTCATCACAGTGACAAACTTGTTTTTCTAGACATCAACTTATATGTTGATAAATTAAAGTCGACTAGGGATACAGTGTATCTGCCTATTAGGTTTAGACATCAAATAGCTAGGCTATTAGCATATTATATAAACTCAGACATAAGTAGTATGTCGACGACTTGTACTATAATTAGCACTGCAATTATTAGTAATAATACTAATGTACAGGTGGATACCTTAATAAACTGTAGCACTAATGCTATAAATATTTACAATAACTGTACGAAGGAGAATTCATGTGTCACTTTGGACAATTCTTTTAATGTGGGGTCCACAAGTAGCAGCATCTTGGGGCCTAGTGATGGCATGGGAGTCGTGGGGCTCGCTCCGGATGTTCCTTTAAACTGATTTGTACGACAACAGAGAATACCAATAACAGTATAGTTACATCTACCAATTCTACCATGAACCAGGTATCTTCTTGCTCTCGCATAGCTAATTTTAATAAAGGGGCTAAGCAGAAATCCTTTAAATTATTCTATCAGAATATTCAAGGCTTTTCTTCAAAACAGCTGGAAATAGAGTTATTTTTAGAAAAAACAATGTTTGACATTATTTGTTTCACTGAGCATTGGTTAAAGGATTTTGAAATGTTGATTAATTACGAGAATTATAGTGTGGGAAGTTCTTTTAACCGAAAGACAATGCAACGTGGGGGTTCACTAATATTAGTAAAAAAATGTATTAAATTTAAAACCCGTAAAGACATAGTTAACTTGTCTGTTGAACATAGCATTGAGATGTCCTGTGTTGAGCTAGATAAGCATGTCATAGTGTGCGTTTACAGACCCCCTAATTATTTGAACTACGCTATATTTGAGTCAGTGATGGAAGATATATTGGCAAAACTTGCAACTGGTAATAAACTAGTAATCATCTGTGGAGATTTTAATATTAATATCTTAGAAAACAATTCAGATAGCTGTAGATTATTAAATCTCTTTAAATCATTCAAATTGTCTAATGTGTTCATAGAACCAACCCGTACAACTACAACTACTGCTACATGTATTGATAATGTTTTTTGTTGTGGCAACTACTTAGAGAAAGCCATTGTAAATTACCTTCCTTCTGATCACAGTGGGCTACTGGTATCTTTTGAGTCCAACATTCCAATTCAACAAGTGCAAATACAAACTAGACCAATAACATCCGGTAATTTAAATAAATTTAACCGCACTTTAATCGGGAAGTTAAGTGATTGGAACCTTACAATGAATAATGCTAATATTTTGTATACAGATTTTTTTTCTTTAGTCCAAACCGAATTCAATAATACTTTTAAAAAGAAAACTAAAACTATCTGCCCTAAGTTTTTATTTAGTGACTGGGCAACTAAAGGACTCAGAAAAAGTAGGGAAAGACTTTATGAGTTGTATGGCCTTAAGCCTTTTATTAACACTGAGACTTTTAATAAGTATGTAGCTACCTACTCAAAGATTTATAAAAACACTTGTAAGGTAGCTAAGGCTTTATATATAAGTAATAAGGTAAAAACAGCAGACAATAAAATAAAGACGGTTTGGAAAATTATAAACAATGAAACAAATAGGAACAAAAGACATAACACTGATTACGGATTGGATACTTCTCATGGACTTATTAGCGATAACAAACAAGTTGCTCAAGAATTTGTAAATTTCTTTACGAGTATCCCTATTAAAACTACTGAAGCCTTAAATTCCTCGCCTTCACTTGCTTTTGATTTATTACAGGCGAACGTTTCAGCCAGCCCGACTGAATTTAATTTTAAACATATAAACCCCATAGTAGTAATAAAAGTTTTTAAACAAATCAAAATTAAATTGACCGAAGATCTATGGGGATTGTCTATCAAAGTTTGTACCTCAATCATCGAGACTGTAGCGCCGTACTTAGCTGTAATATTTAATTTGTGTGTGGATCAAGGAGTCTTTCCGGACCTAATGAAATTCAGTACCACTTCTTAAATCTGGGGATAGTAAAGACACAAATAATTATAGACCAGTATCTGTGTTGCCGGTGTTTAGTAAGGTATTTGAAAAAGTGATGCTAAATCAGATGCTTAATCATTTTGACACGAATAACATCTTTCATGATAAACAGTATGGTTTCACCAAAGGACGTTGTACAACTGACGCTGGTGTTACCTTACTAAAGCACATCTTTAATGCGTGGGAGGACGCACAGGATGCCATAGGTGTCTTTTGTGATCTCTCGAAGGCGTTTGATTGCGTTAATCACGATACATTACTCCTGAAGCTCGGGCATTACGGACTGGTCAATACTGCGTTAAACTTGGTCAAATCTTATTTGAATGATAGACGGCAACTAGTTCAAATAAACGGTGTCAATTCGTCGGGATTAAACGTGATAATGGGCGTTCCCCAGGGCTCGATTTTGGGTCCTTTCTTGTTTTTGGTATATATCAATGATTTACCCTATTTATTGCAACAAAAACTTGATATGGTGCTGTTTGCAGACGATATCTCCTTAATTTTTAAGATAAATAGACAGACAGACAATGTTGATATCATAAATAATGCCCTAATGCAAGTCCAAAATTGGTTCACGGCGAATAATTTGGTTTTGAATGAAAAGAAAACGAAATGTATAAGATTTGCTTTACCCAATGTCAAAAGCAGTGATTGTGACATAGTATTGAACAGGGAAAAACTAGAATTTGTCGATAAAACGGTTTTCCTGGGAATTACGCTTGACCCAAGGCTACAATGGGGCCCTCATATAACATCTCTTTCTGGACGGCTAAGTTCAGTAGCTTATGCTGTTAGGAAAATTCGCCAATTAACGGATGTCGATACCGCGAGACTGGTCTATTTTAGTTACTTTCACAGTATCATGTCTTACGGTATTTTACTATGGGGACGGGCTGCAGACATTGAGTCTATTTTTATTCTGCAGAAAAGAGCCATCAAAGCGATATACAATCTCCGCCGGCGCGATTCTCTAAGGGAACTGTTTAAGAATATTAACATCATGACGGTACCTTGTCAATACATTTACGAAAACATCATGTATGTCAGAAAGAATTTACATCTTTTTAGTAAAAGAGGCGACAGACATAATTATGGTACTAGAAATAGGGATCAATTAGTTCAACCAGGTTTCAGACTGGCTAAAGTTGCCTCATCTTTTATGGGGTACTGTTTAAAATGTTATAATAAGATACCTCCCCATATATTAGAACTTAATGAGACAAAATTTAAATCTTGTATTAAACGCACACTATGCAGGCAAGCATATTATAAGTTGGGGGATTATATTGAAGATAAAAATGCTTGGCTGAATGCTGGTCCGGCTCCACAGCCACTAGGGCGCACAAAATAATCTGTTAGCATTTGGAAACATTGTTGGACCGGCTGAAGATTGTAAAAAAGACTGGCCAAGTGCGAGTCGGACTCGCGTGCAAAGGGTTCCGAACGAATTTATTTTTTTTAACATGTTATATTAACACTACAGACTTCTAATAGGTTTTCCTGTAATCTTTAGGTAAAGATCTATTATCTCCATTTTTTTTTCAAAATATTAGGCTCAGTAGTTTCGGAGATAAGGGGGGGGGAATGGTCATTTTTCGTCTAATTTCTTGAATAACTTCTAAATCATTTATTTTAAAATTATGAAAAAAATATAATTAAAATCCTCACAGTAAGCCCTTTCATTTGATATGTCACACGATATTGTTCAAAAAACTTTTTTTTTTAATTTTCTTGTTTGACCCCCAAAAGTGACCCCCATACTAAAAATTTAATAATTTTCGTAACGCATCCGTGTTTGGGTCATAGAAGTCCATATGTGTACAAAATTTCAACAGAATCGGTCCAGTGGATCCGGAGAAAACTGGCTGTGACAGACGGACAGACAGACAGACAGACAGACAGACACCCGAGTGATCCTATAAGGGTTCCTTTTTTTTTTCGGAACCCTAAAAAACAATATTTGCATTGTATAGACTCAATTTTATTTAGCAATGTATAATTTCATCCATTTTAACGGCACATGTGTGAGTACTGTGTACCTTAAACTTAAGCTATAGCTATCAGTTTTAGGTTTGTTTTTGACTTGAATGTACCCTGGCGGTTGGGAGTGTCATGCTCACACAAAAGTCTGGCTGATGGTGGCGTATGCGTTGGATCATTTGGCTCCCTTCAAAATGGTTGAGCCGAATGGTGCTAGCGCATGCGTCATGTTCGTGAACGGGCGCTGTCAGTTGGGACTGGTCATTTCTCAGTTGCCATGGTTTATTTTAAATATTTCTTTGAATTGTTCCTTTTTTTCCCGGACGCTTTTATCCTGCTCGTCTTTTACATCGTTCTCACATGTTTGTATAATTTCAACTTGATGTAAACAAAAATTTGTAACAATTTATTATTTTTTAAAAGAGTGTCCGTGGAATTTCTTGCACGTTCTTCTCCATAGAGATCTACGCTTTGGAACGTGCAAATAGCTTCATCTTGTTGGACTGACCGACGTTGACAATTCAAAAGTGCCTGTAAATGGTTTATTTGAAATATACGATTTGATTTGATTTGATATAGATATAGATATAGATATAGATATAGATATAGATATAGATATAGATATAGATATAGATATAGATATAGATATAGATATAGATATAGATATAGATATAGATATAGATATAGATATAGATATAGATATAGATATAGATATAGATATAGATATAGATATAGATATAGATATAGATATAGATATAGATATAGATATAGATATAGATATAGATATAGACATAGACGTAGACATAGACATAGACATAGACATAGACATAGACATAGACATAGACATAGACATAGACATAGACATAGACATAGACATAGACATAGACATAGACATAGACATAGACATAGACATAGACATAGACATAGACATAGACATAGACATAGACATAGACATAGACATAGACATAGACATAGACATAGACATAGACATAGACATAGACATAGACATAGACATAGACATAGACATAGACATAGACATAGACATAGACATAGACATAGACATAGACATAGACATAGACATAGACATAGACATAGACATAGACATAGACATAGACATAGACATAGACATAGACATAGACATAGACATAGACATAGACATAGACATAGACATAGACATAGACATAGACATAGACATAGACATAGACATAGACATAGACATAGACATAGACATAGACATAGACATAGACATAGACATAGACATAGACATAGACATAGACATAGACATAGACATAGACATAGACATAGACATAGACATAGACATAGACATAGACATAGACATAGACATAGACATAGACATAGACATAGACATAGACATAGACATAGACATAGACATAGACATAGACATAGACATAGACATAGACATAGACATAGACATAGACATAGACATAGACATAGACATAGACATAGACATAGACATAGACATAGACATAGACATAGACATAGACATAGACATAGACATAGACATAGACATAGACATAGACATAGACATAGACATAGACATAGACATAGACATAGACATAGACATAGACATAGACATAGACATAGACATAGACATAGACATAGACATAGACATAGACATAGACATAGACATAGACATAGACATAGACATAGACATAGACATAGACATAGACATAGACATAGACATAGACATAGACATAGACATAGACATAGACATAGACATAGACATAGACATAGACATAGACATAGACATAGACATAGACATAGACATAGACATAGACATAGACATAGACATAGACATAGACATAGACATAGACATAGACATAGACATAGACATAGACATAGACATAGACATAGACATAGACATAGACATAGACATAGACATAGACATAGACATAGACATAGACATAGACATAGACATAGACATAGACATAGACATAGACATAGACATAGACATAGACATAGACATAGACATAGACATAGACATAGACATAGACATAGACATAGACATAGACATAGACATAGACATAGACATAGACATAGACATAGACATAGACATAGACATAGACATAGACATAGACATAGACATAGACATAGACATAGACATAGACATAGACATAGACATAGACATAGACATAGACATAGACATAGACATAGACATAGACATAGACATAGACATAGACATAGACATAGACATAGACATAGACATAGACATAGACATAGACATAGACATAGACATAGACATAGACATAGACATAGACATAGACATAGACATAGACATAGACATAGACATAGACATAGACATAGACATAGACATAGACATAGACATAGACATAGACATAGACATAGACATAGACATAGACATAGACATAGACATAGACATAGACATAGACATAGACATAGACATAGACATAGACATAGACATAGACATAGACATAGACATAGACATAGACATAGACATAGACATAGACATAGACATAGACATAGACATAGACATAGACATAGACATAGACATAGACATAGACATAGACATAGACATAGACATAGACATAGACATAGACATAGACATAGACATAGACATAGACATAGACATAGACATAGACATAGACATAGACATAGACATAGACATAGACATAGACATAGACATAGACATAGACATAGACATAGACATAGACATAGACATAGACATAGACATAGACATAGACATAGACATAGACATAGACATAGACATAGACATAGACATAGACATAGACATAGACATAGACATAGACATAGACATAGACATAGACATAGACATAGACATAGACATAGACATAGACATAGACATAGACATAGACATAGACATAGACATAGACATAGACATAGACATAGACATAGACATAGACATAGACATAGACATAGACATAGACATAGACATAGACATAGACATAGACATAGACATAGATATAGATATAGATGGTGGACTTCACTATCCGATAACACGGTCTACCTTGGCAAGACTTGTTTTATATTTTCTGACTTCTGACTATCCGTTACGACTTACCATACCTTTTTTGTCCATAGATCTCCTTGTGCTGTTTGCCAATAGTAACTTTCCTTTGTAACTTTACAATTTTTCCCCTGATCTACTTTCTTCACACATGTTTCTCACTCCAAGATCTGGATTAATGGCTACTATTGCCTCGCCCGCTTCTGCTATTTGAAACTTACTGGTTGACCCACGCAAATTCGTCTACGTCACATTTTTCATTAATGCAACGCTCCTATTGGTCGTAGCGTCGATAATGGGTTTCCCAACACTAAAATTATTTTTCAATTCAAACTACTAATTCCTGAGAAAAGCGCGTCTAACCAAACAAACAAACTCTTCAGCTATATAATATTAGTAACGTTAGTGGAAACTCTGTAAACCATTCCGTACCCTTCTGCCTACGCTTTTAGATATGTAGGTGTGGTGTTAATCCCGTCAAACCCTTATATCCCCTAATGGCCCACGCTTGCCACTTGCCACTCAGACAGAACTATTTCTAGATTTACATTAGCATTGAATGCTGGAGACCCGTTACCGCATTAAAGGCAGTTCGACGCAATATTGACGGGTGTGACATTGAATAGAATTAGTGCAGAAGTATCGTTGCACAAAGATTGGTAGACATAATACTGTTCATTGTCCTATTCTATATATAAATATCCGTGTTATCCATTTAATGAGTTGTAGAGGTCTGATCAGCCGCTCTACGTAAAATACTGGTATTCAGCTAAATCCAGTTTGACTGGAAGCCGACCGCAATATAGTTGGGAAAAGGCTAGGTAGATGACTGATGTCCTATTCTACAGTTAATACTAGTCTAAGTTGAAAACGGAGGATCCTCCGACCAGATGGGTGTGGAGTCTGGTGGACAACATTGGTTGATGTTAGGGCTGTCGATGTTCAAATTGCAAGGAAAACTTTGATACCGCGATGTAAAATTTGTGTGCCGTCAGATCTTCAGCTCGTATACGGTGGTATACACAACGCAAGAACGTCAGTTGTTTAGTTAGTAAGTGGCGATATAGATGCTGCTATAGTATAATTGTGGAAAAATCTTGAATTTTGGTTTATCAATCACTTAACTGCTGGACGTATCCTCTTTATATTCCACAGTCCAAATTATTCAATAGATATGCTTGTCTTGTGCTAATTCCCTTTACCTTTGCCATCCCCATCCAAAGGCTTTAGACAAAGCGCCATTCTATCAGCAAATGTGGTTGTTGATAAAATACTGGGATTGATCACGTGACTTGCAACTGACAGAAAGAAAGAATGAAATGATTTCTCTACAAATAGTTTGGAATATTTGCTACATACACACGAGTATCTCAGGTTTTACTCGCGATGACAATTATGTCGTCTACTTATCTCGTCGGCGGACGACCTCGAACGGTCACCCTCCATTTATTAGAGACGCCAAATGTTAGGCTAGTAGTTGTCACAGCTTGACGTCTAGTGGCCATTACAAGCCGCCGTGGCTCCGTTTAATTTTCAATGAACTTGTCGTGCACTGCATGTAAGCACGTACGTTATTTAATTACCACAGAGCAGACATGCATATAAATAATTTAATTAACGTATCAGTTAGTAATTTTTCATTATTTGATACGTTATACTAATTCGTATAACTAGATACTTAAATTAGGTTAGTAAAGACACAATTAATATAACACATAACATAATAACAATAAGTCGAAAAATGAACTTACAAGTGGCGGTGAAGGAAGACAAAGAAGGTTCCATGATTACTAGGCCATTAGAGCCCTCAAACTAGCGCTGCTTTTCAGTGTTTGCCTAAAGAGCTCATTTTTAGCAAAATATTTTATTTTTTATTAAAAAAAAACACCACGTGTAATTTTTTTCAAAAATCAATGATGCAGTTTTAGTTTTCATCTATATCGGGCCCGAAAATCTACAACTGTATCAATGGATTTTTGAAAAAATATCAGTTAAGGTAGGTAGCTTTAGTTAGAAGTTTTAAAACTAATTTGTTCAAAATGAAAACTTTCCTTTAGTTTGCCATGTATTATTACTTCCCAAAATTTAATCTTTACTAGCTACACTTTCGGATAGTGTAATAATACAGGTGTGTTTTTTTTTCAAAATCAACCGGTTCAATTCCAATGATGCAGTTTTAGCTTTCATCAAAATCAGGCTCGAGACTCATTTCAGTGTTTTTCGATATTCCTCATAGTTTTGGATTTGGCCATGAAAGCACACTTTAAAAATTCACCCTGTGTAGTTGTATAGTATAGTTTCTATATCCTTTCATGGTCAAAATGTATGATCAGTGATATTAATAATCATATTAAAAATGCATGTAATTGCTTGTCAGTCTTCTACATATTGTACTTCGGTGAGTGTGCCCAAGAACTCCACGACCTAATCCCACCGGCCCACTTCTACCTTCGGACATCCAGACGCACTGCATCTTACCATCCCTACCTTGTTGCTATTCCACCAATTCGCACTAAGAATTTTCAAGCGCATAGCAAAGGGAGTTCCCACTCCTTTGCTGTGCGCATTATAATCTGCCTGCGTCTGTGTTTCCAAACGCTTACAACCCTAATCTCTTTAAAGTTAGAGCACAGGCTCCTTCTGGGTAAGTTCGCTCCATCGTAGACTTTGTCTCTGTCTTCTCTGACCTAGACTAAAGTAAAGAGCAAACCCATCAAAAAAAGCACTATCCAAATGTAACGCAGCCAATATTTGAATTTATAAAAAACGTTATCAGTAGTGAAATTCCAAGTATAGTTTCAAATATTTTTATTTTAGACCTATTGTACTTCTGAAACACGTGTTTCGTGATGCAGCTACAATGGTCTGATTTGAGGGTGACTACGAGAATTTGAAGTGGTTAGAGTCTGCATCTGATAGGTACGACTATTCTATCGCCATTTTGAATTGTTGGTGTGTCGCTACGACTGATTTTGTAAGAAAAAGTCACAATGTATTCATACAGATTGTATGAATGCAAGTTTTACCAAGAATATTAAAAAGCGAATATGATTTGGCGCTGTTAAATGAAACAATTTTTGAAAGACAGATACCTACCTTATGTTAAATACAAAGTGACTTTAAATTTTTGGTTTTCTTTTAGTTTTAACAGTGGATGTTTTAAAATAGCTCTCTAGTACATTATTTAGTTTTGCGTACGCCCACGGTTGAATCAATTCCGTGGAGTAAAATGTACAGTTTGAGGGTTCCGAACCCAAAATGTAACCAACGGAACCCTATCACTAAGCTTTCGCTGTCCGTCCGCCCGTCTATCAGCGGGCTGTATCTCAAGAACCGTAATAGGTAGATAGTTGAAATTTTCACAGGTTGTGTATTTCTATTGCTACTATAACAACAAATAATAAAAATTAATGGTTTTGGTACGGAGCCCACCGTGTGCAAGTCCGACTCACACTTGGCCGGTATTTACTCTTTCGTGGAGCTCGGGTCTAAATAACAATAGAAGCCAGGATATCTGACACCAGTCTTGCCAAGGGGCATCGTGTTACCCAGTAACTGGGTTATAGAGTTCAGATAGCCAGTCGTTTCATGTTAATACTGATACTGTACTGCATCCGGTTAGAATGGAAGTCGATTTAAACATAGTTGGAATAAGGCTAGATACATTGTTGGAATCTTTCGTGCGTGAAAGTTACAAAACAATCTTTTGGTAAGATTGGCCAAACCAAAAACTCTTTTGTATTCACAAAACTTCATTCCCAAACATCAAACCAACAATTCCACCTTTCACAACTGCTATGGTAGGCGCTAGATAATCTTGCAATAAAGTACATTGACCTTTCTCTAATATCCCTTGGTAGAAACCCGAACAATAAATTATTAACCGTTTTTCATAACTAGACAACGTAAAGGATCTCGATAGAAGTCGATTCAGGACTGTTTTATGTCTTTATTTCTGTTTTTAGGGTTCCGTACATCCGTAAGAAACGAAAACCTTATAGGATCACTCGGGTGTCTGTCTGTCCGTCCGTCACAGCCAGTTTTCTCCGGATCCACTTAACCGATTCTGTTGAAATTTAGCAGACATATGGACTTTTGTGACCCAAATACGGATGCGTTACGTAAATGATTAAATTTTGAGTATGGGGGTCACTTTTCGTTAACAGTTTCTCAAAATGTATTGTGTGACATATCAAATGAAAGGGCTTACTGTGAGGGTTTAAATTATATTTTTTTCATACTTTAAAAATAGTATTTTCGAAGCTATTTAAGTTAGCTATTTAGATCAAAAATGACCCTTAATCCGTTATCTCCAAAACTACTAAAATTTCGGAAAAAATGCAGATAATAGTTCTTTACCTACAAATTACATGACAACCTATACGAAGTCTATAGTGTTAAAATAACATGTTATAAAAATGAAATAGGTTTGGAACCCTTTGCGCGCGAGTCCAACTAGCACTTGACCAGTTTTTTTATTTCGAAGTCGGTGGTTAATTCTCAAACATCAAACCAACAATACTTAACTTTCACAACTGCTAGTATATCGTCAAAAATACCTGTAAAAGCCTCATTGTCAATTTCCTCACTACATAGCCCTCGCACTGAACGCTTTGATTGTACCCCTCCATAATTGATGAGGAATGAATGGTGATGTTACCTTCGCTCGACATTATTACGACATTTCTACTTCAATTTTGCGCTCCACTCGATGTACGGACGCGTTTGTCGATGGTGTCGGGGTGTTTACCCTGGTTATTGTTTTAAATTGGTTGCCAGTTATCGTGTTTTTGATAGAATTTGGCGGTGTTTTTAGAACTTTAAAAGACTGACATTCATTTAAGTAAGTTTTCTTTATGAGTTGCAAATCAATTGGATAATAGAAAGTGCTTGAATCATAATTGCCGTCACTTCTTGTGTTTTTAAGATTTTTGTATTAATTTATGTATTAGTTTATTTTTAGTTTTTTTTTATGCTTATTTATATTTAGTGCTTTATAGGCCTCAGTTACCTGAAATAAAGGATAAATAAATAAATGATTTGTTACCAGATAGATAATACACAAAGTGCTAATTCTTCAGATTTTTCAGCAATGTTCAGATTTGCATGTCAGTCGCATTCCGTCAAAAATGTATGGAAATGGAGGTTTTCTCGACATATTGCGACTGTTAAAAAGTTGCTTGAAAATCAGAAGAATTGGTACTCTGATATACATGTGACAAAAACTGTAGGAAGTGAGTTAAGACGGTCTAAAAATAAACTTGGTAATAGACATTTATTTCCTCTCGCTATTTTAAATCGATTGTGCGTACTATCATATCTTTAGTAAAAGAGGGTATTTGCTTACCTATGATTTTACGATACACACCGATGTGCCATTGGGCGTCAACTGAAATTGACGCAAAATGGCATCCCATATGCCATACCAAATCACGCGGTTTAAACTTCTTTTTTTCTTCTCTTTTTAAAAAAACGTAATGTTTAATATCCTATGGCCCCCGATCGACCAAAAAACATGGCGGCCACCGTTATTTTTACAATAAAACTATTCAGTTGTTTTTTTTTTATATGTGATGGGTTTGCTCTTGACTCTAGTCTAGGTTAGAGATGACCGAGACAAAGTCTACGATGGAGCGAGCTTACCCAGAAGGAGCCTGTTCACTCTAACTTTGAAGAGATTAGGGTTGTAAGCGTTTGGAAACACGGACGCAGGCAGAGAGTTCCACTCCTTTGCTGTGCGCATTATAAAAGACGTTTGGAAACGCTTAGTGCGAGTTGGTGGAATAGCAACAAGGTAGGGATGGTAAGATGCAGTGCGTCTGGATGTCCGATGGTAGAAGGGGGCCGGTGGGATGAGGTCGTGGAGTTCTTGGGCACACTCACCTTGTTGTGTCGCGACGGCTATTGCACCCAGGTGACCGCAGGGTAAGGGTTTTAAAATTAAGATTAATAACAATTGCAGTAAACAACACTAATATTTATGGCAAACAGTGACATCATTAAAATCCCATTCAAACACGCAAATTCATCAAAATAAAATTCTAACTCCATGCAAAACAGAACCAACGAAATAATTGCATTTTGCCAGCCTTATCCAACATGCATGAGACAAATGCAATAACTGAAATTGGTGAAGCCATATAGAGGGGATACGTCACACGCGCTGTATAATATTTTGCTTATTTAATATGCTTCATGTGATGGCTGACTGTTGCATAATGTACTCCGTGACACGGTTTGCGAGTAAGGGTTTTGTATTGAGTGAAAAGTATTGAAATGATCATCTTTAGGACGGATATGCCAGATACCAGCTTGATGCCCTTGAGTCAATTGAGAAGTGAGCCACTCTTGGCTCATTTCTCAATTCCTCCTCCTCCTCCTTCCTATCATTAGCGATGATCCTCTGATCATCGGTAACGATAGGCTTGTCGAGTCGAAGCTCTAAAGTCTTGAGCATCGACGCCAAGTTGCTGGCTTGTCAGTTTTCTATCGATTGCATTTTGGGTGTGCGACGGAATTGCACGATTTAATACCGCCAAGCCCGTTTTATCATCGGACCACAAGAAGAACGGCGATGCGCCACCGGTATAGTATGGACATCCGACCCACACGCACTAAACGATTTGGGAACACATTTATAGTGCGTACAGCTAAGGAGTGGAATTCCCTGCCAGAGTCTGTGTTTCCAGATAGCTACAACCTGGGAGTCTTTAAGACAAGAGTGAATAGGTTACTTCTAGGCAAACATGCCCCATCTTCGACCGCATCATCGCTTACCATCAGTTGGGATAGTGGTCAAACGTATGCCTATAAATAGTAAAAAAAAATGATGATCGTGTACCTGTAATGCTAGCCAGTGTTGAGTTCGGCGACCAGACTAACCGCATACAGCTGAGTACCAGCATTTTTTTAAATTGAGTGACTGCCTATCTAAATTCAGTAGGCAGGTTACTGAGTTGTGGCGGTCAACAACTCAGTAACTGGGTAAAACTATATCCCTTGGCAAGACTAGTGTCAGAATTCTTGCCTTCTTAATACACGTAATGACTGTCAAAGATCTATAAATGACAGCCGAGACAAACAGTTCGAGACACGTAGGAATCTCAGCATGCTAAGATGGATCGACTGCAGCGAGGGTTGCTTTATCTTGAAGATCGACCCCTGTGGCTGTTATCATAGCTATAGCGCTAAAATGCTGCTTAATTAACTAAAGATAATTTTGTTTCATTAATTACATTAGTAAATAAGACGATGTTTAAATTAAACAATTAGGCATAATTAAACAGCTATAATAACTATGTTATATTAAATGAGTGTAACATTTAATATAACATAGTTATTATAGCTGTTTAATTACTCTCGTTTTACAAATAAACGTGATTGAATAAATATTTCACCGTGTTTGTATTGTTATTAATTGTAAAGGGAATTCCTGAAATGTTTTGAGTTATCATAATTATTGCAGTGCCAATGAGAGAATGATCTCTCATTGGCACTGCAATTAACATGCAGCATGAGCTTATTAGTGCTTTAATTTCTTAAATGAACGCATTGTTTCGGTTAATAATTATAAATTAGTAATATTTCGTACCGAAACTATGACACAAAACGTTTCAAGCTAAATGTATGCATTCATTACCAGATTTCTCAGTTTAAGTCTACAGTGTGTGCCAAAGAAATAAAAATACATACATACCTCTTCCTCCTCCTGACTATATTTCAGTCACGGCGACCAATCTCAGCGGCAACTATTCATCGGAGATACTATAGTTTTGGAGTGTATGCGCAAATACTGCACACTCTGTGCCCTTACTCTCAAAGTTTGATGGGATGACAATTTGATACGACTGAAGAGAGATCAGGCAAAGGCTCAACCGGCTGTTCGAGATAAAGGGGTGTCACACCGAACTTTTCCTCACTGCTGCGACTGAGAAAATCCTAATGGAAAAAAACCCTAAGCTCTGTTTATTTAATAGTCCTTACCGATGACACAATCGCAGAATAATTTTATTTTGTGGATAGGCCTTCAGAAAAACGAAGAAAATGACAATATACTGCAATTAACACGTTTGTAATATACCTTGCTGGTTTTGTTAAGAAAATAATACCGATTTTGTCTCGCAGTGATTAATTTATTTATTCATTCATTCATTATTATTATAATACCCTAACAGACACATCCAAGGCGATGTTATAACGTACATATAAAACGTTACCAGACAGTACATCAAACGTCACAAAAACATTACAGTACAACATGATGTGATAATATGTTTTCATCTCGAACGTGATCCACGATCAAAATCAATGATCTGATCCGTGGATCGCGTTCGAGATTTTACATACGGGCGGTCCTAGCACTTAACGACCGAATTCGGTTGGTAGGCGAACAGTACCTAACTATGCCTTGGCCTTAGGAGCTTTGACTATGACAGATGTGTACACTAAACTTATGTAAAACCAAACCAAAACTTATTCATGCAGACAGTCACCAAGCTTCAAGCTATAAAAATATCTCAGTAGGCACGTACCGTTTCCTAGAATAGTAAAATAGTAGGGAAAGGACCATAAATGTAACTTTATTATACATTTTTACTACCTCATCTTTTCTGAATATGCCACCGTCATATTTATGTATCAGTCTATCATAAGTCCTGTGCTTCGCTTGAGGTTTTATTCTTTGGTTTTGTATTTGCGGATTCATATATGAGAGGTATTCTTAATATGATTGCATAGTTTTCTGGGACCAAGGTAACCGTCAGCCTGAAAAATTGCCAGACTGAAGTGGCAGAGGGTAGGGCGTATTGCTCGATCAACAATGACCAATTCTACTATCTACATTTTGCCAGATTGCGACTGAGATGTAAATGCGAACGCTGCTTGAAAATTATTTGAATTAGCGCTCAAATGTTTAATGGGGCTGAAGGGTTCTAGAAAGGCTACCGTTTTCCGGAAGAAACAGCGTTGGAAGGCATGGCCCGGTGATAAAGTACGGTCGCCGTCAAGGCGGCGAGCTTATTTGCCGGACTACCGCCATGGGATTTAGAGGCGAGAGCCCTTGCGCTCTTTTTTATGGATGGCGCGTGGAGGCGCTACGCCGAGGCGAGACTCCTCTGCCACGGCAAATCGCAGCACGGCGGACGGAGCTCCGGCAGGATCTCATGGCGGTATGGAGACAGCGACTGTCGAAACCCAGCGCTGAGCACGTCGATAAGTCCCCTCTTTAAGGAGTGGCTAGAGCGGCGTCACGGCATCTTTACCATCCACCTGACGCAGGTACTCACCAGACAGGGTTGTTTCGGGAGATACCTGTTTCAAATTCGGCGGGTGGTTACGCCCGGGCATCAACACTGCGAGGATCGCCTGGAGGACACGGTGGAGCATATGGTGGAGGTCTGCCCTGCTTGGGCGGAGCACCGCAGTGTCCTCGTCGAGGCGATCCGCGGTGGCGATCTCTCGCGTCCGGCCCTGGTTCAATCCATGGTCCGGAGCGAGGAAGCATGGAAAGCGGTCACTTCATTCTGCGAAGCAGTAATACTAGCGAAGGAAGAGGCTGAACCCGTGAGAGAGAAGGAAACTTCACGTCCCGGCCGCCGCAACAGAAGAACATACCCGGGCTGGGCGTCGGGAGTCGCAGGGTGATTCCCGGCTACCGTAGGCACGGGCCTGCGGACGGTAAGCGTTGGGTGGCTCGCTGTCCGATCAGAACCAGGCCCAGGTCGACGGAGCGCTGTGTTCCACGCGCGCCTCGAAGAAATGTCAGCAAAGAAGACGGGGCCCGCTAGGGCCAGTGCTTGCCAGGGTTGCGGAGTTTGTTCGAAAGAGTCACCGCGGCGCTGGAACGCAAAGGGCATTAGGAGGAACACGGATGGGTTTCAATCAGTAAAATTCCGACACACCCTTCTGCTCCGCCCAAAGCGGGAGGAGTCATTTGAAGATTTCCCATCCTTAAAAAAAAGTCGTTGTAAGGTATCTCACAATAAGGACCGATGACCTGTTGAAGGACTCAGGAGTCCGCTGGATGGCTAGCACAGGATCAATCAATGTGACGAATGTCCAGCAGTGGACATCTTTTAGCTGAAATGATGACGATGATTCTGGGATGATTATACATCACTGTATTAAAGAACACGCACTACGGATTTTGTGAATCGTTTTTGTTATTGGTAGTATGAAACAAAGTTTAATGTACCCAAAATTAAAAAATTAAACACAAATTTTAATGTTTCTATCTTTATTTGTCAAAGTTTGCCTTACCATTAGTTACATAATCATTAAATTTATCAGTTTTCTACGTTTTGTAAATTGTCTTTGAAAAGTAATCCACCTTTTACCCAACACTTGTCTACCGTACATTATTGCATAATTATTATAAATGAAAATAACAAAAAAATATTTTTAATAAATTATTATCATTATTGTACTATTTACAAATAATTATTTACAATTTATATTACACATATTATTTTTTATAATATTTTAATAAACATTCGACTAGAAAAACAACTACAAAATAACAATACAAGTTTAATTCCGTGCTATTTTATTTTTGATCGTGTACTTAAAAATCTGTTTAAATATAATTATTTACAATTACTTACCTATCAATAAAACATGACATTAATATCTGGAAACAATAACTATTGTATTATAAGTTATAACTCTAACAATATAGATTGGAAATAAAAATATTATAATTTCCTATAAAATTTACAAGTCTTTTAGGATTTCAAAAATAAATACGAAATCAAATTACATTTACAAAACTATTTATTAAAAAGTTTTATTAATTCTTTTCCTTTTAGCAATTTTGTGGGATAGAAATGAAATTGTTGAATGTTATCTGAAACTTAAATTAAATTGCTAAAAAGATTTCGCAATGGAAATTGAAGGAAAAGTATAATTGCTGGCTTAAACTGTAAGAGGAAGAAAGGTTTTTTTTTATTAAAAAGCTTTCTCTGCTGTAGTGACAATAACAGAAAATGCTTTTCTTGAAATAACTACTCAGACAAATAGAATAATAATAGTCGTTAAAACATTGAAGTGACCATTTCCACATTTGCTAGCATTAAAAGAGTTAAGAGTTTCTAAACATTTTTAAGATTTTTCACTTTTCGTTTTCTTGGGTGGTTTTTTTAATATTGGTTTATAACAACATGAAACCAGGACACTAACTATGATTTGCTAAATCCATTATGGATACGGTGTGGGACATAGACGGAGGTATACAGACAAATGTCAGTATCCTTTGCTCACAATAGTAATGGCAATGGTAGCATTAATACGAGTACGAAGTCTGGTCTTACCAGCTGACCTTATCAAACGATAACTATACAATTGAAACTCCATCAGACTGAACGCAGTCAGAATATTTCTCATTTGCATTTTTTTCACGACTGCCCAAAATCAGCTGCTCAATTATGTAAACATGTCGAAGTGAAAACTTACTGGAAGTGAACGACAAGTGAGCTGTTATTTCATCTCGTTTGTATGCTAAGTGTACATGGTGAGATGTCGACAGAATAGAACGGCAGGTGTGTTATGTTTCATGCTGTGTTTTATATAGATGTCCATTTACGGTACAAAATAAGGCAACATAAGGTAACAATGTGACATTGACAGAGCCTTTATTTATAAGTCTAGTTAAGAGCGGTTTTCGTGTGTACAATCGTAATGCAATTTTAAATGTGCAAATAATGTCTTAAAATCATTTTCAAAACAGAATTGTTGAAATAATTTACAGCAATGACAGGTGAAAATTTTACTCTTTTTATTTTATAATCGCTATCTCTTATAAATTATACCACACTTTTCTCAATGGTACTTAACATTAAGAAGATTATTTACATTTTGCCGAAATTAGAAGGCCATTTTTCTTGAATAAAATAGTAGTAGGTAAAGCTGGGTCAAAGTGTTTGTAGAATTTTCGAGATGGTGCAAACTACTGATAAATTGTGTTCCAGTACCAAATTAATATTATAAAAGTTTTTTGTTGATGAATTTAAAAGTCTTACAAATTAAATTAACTAGTACTATATTTTACAAAATCATTATTTTCATTTTCACAACTGGTTTAAAAAAATAAAGATGGATTTTCATATCGAGGTTTTAAAAAAGCTTCAGAAAATCCATCACTTTGATTTTAAAGTAAAAAAAATAATACCTAATGGGTATTTACATATACATACCTTTTAGTAACAAAATGTTAATTCTTCACACTCCTAGTAAAGTCTCTTATAAAGAAACCATACTTACATCAAGATAATTCCGGCAATTAAGTGAAATTAACAGTTTATATTAATTACAATATTCATATCTTAGACTAAATCTTATAAACATGAAGGCTATTCTATACACAGTTCAATGAAAAAGATTTTCTTGCACATTATTATTACGGAAGTGAATTTTTTGAGTGTGAAAACATTTGAATCTCAAATGAATGAAAGGTATTCAAAATCTGTGTTCTAAAAGTTCAAATTAAGTAACCCAGTTTTCCTGATAATAAAGAGCACACGATAAATACAAAAAAGTGTTTCCGACTGAATTTCGTTCTCAAACTCAGTAGAGACCATAGCCATCAATCAACGCGTAAATCATAGTGCACAAGTATGGAAATTGTAGATCTCTTTGTTTATTTACTTTAAAAATGATTTATCTCCAGTTTAGCCTGCATTTTTCTTTAGTTTGCTTCCACTCATCATCATCTTCCTGCTCTCATCCCGTGTTACTTGGGCTCGGCGAAACACGTTTTTTTCTTCCATTCTGTTCTATCAACCGGCACGCTATCACTAACTTCTTTTTTTTATATCACTCCTCACACAATCGATCCATCTTTTCACATTTATAGTCATAACTCTCTAAGTTACATGCGGTTCATCCTTCCTCTTCATATTCCTTCCACTACTTGAATCAAGAAGCTATCCAATCCAAAGACAAAAGCCAACTAATATCTGTTTTACAAAACCAAAGCCAAAACGTAATTCCATTAAACCACCGAACACGCCCATTGAACTAAAAATCCCATTGACAATATCAAAATTAACAGTTTCGAATCAAAGAGCAAGAGAAGGGTATCTTGTTACTTGAATATTTGATCGCCCATTACAACTCGTCTGTTAAAATCCTTCCATTTAAAACTCATTGGACCGGTCCTGACACATTTGAAACCCATTGGACCGTTCCTGACACGTTTAAGTACCTACAAGATGGGGACGATTTTAATCACTTGTTTGATGGTTAACAGGACATGGCATTTGAGCTATATTTTGTAATAGTAAATGTATTTGAAGGAATTGATCGATTTACAATATTTATGCACCTTGAATAATTGATCAGTAAAAAACTTTGGGCATACAAATTCACTAATAAACCTTACAAAGAGACATGACAGAATAAATGACAATAACTGCACATGATTTACCTGAACTAACAAATGCCAATAATGATGTAGATTAAGCTACAACATGGGGGACTTTAAGTCAAGAGCGAATAGGTTACTTTAAGACAAACGTGCTTCATCGCCAACCACATCATCGCTTTTCATCAGGTGAGAATGTGGACAAACGCGACACTATCAATTATAAAAATTAAAAAAATAAATAGCAGATTAGTTACTTCTAGACAAGCGTGTTCCATCGTTGATCACATCATCGCTTCGCCTCGGTGAGATTGTGGTCACTAAAATAATGTAACAAATAAGGAAATTTCTTCCAAAAACGTGTGTCACAAAAAAATCACATCCGTAACAATAACTCTCTTACCAAAATCTACTTTAAAAGACGCGTTTATACAAATAACAACATCATACTATAATGTTGTTTCATAGTACCTTGTGTAATTTTCATCTGAATCCATCTACAGTGCTCGTGTAGAGAGTAGCAAGCGTGCAGTATAATGAAATGAGTAAATTAACCGACAATGCACAGGGAGATGCTGTGTTTGCGTTTCCGTGCTGCATCGCTGCTGGATGCTCGCCTGTTGAGAAAGAAAATTTAGTTGAGTGATGGTTTTAGTAATCAGATTTTACATTGAGATTTTTAGATTTTAGTCATCCTTTCGCTCTAACCAAAAGACGTCTACCGCTGCACAAAAGCCACTTGAAAGTGAAGTAACATCAACCGATCCGGTGCTTCTGACATCATCAGGATACTCTTCACCAGGCCATCAGCCCATTTTGTCAAACTCGGTATAGTATGAACTATTACTAACCTTAGGACGGTGTTTAGAAATAATGATGATTTCATTTCAATCTTTGAAATGTTTTAAACATCATATTCCAGCGCAACGTCTCTAAACTTTTGAACATCAAATTGAGCTTCATTTGACAGATTGTATTACCTCTTGTCTCTTTCGTATTTCGTCTCTAAGTAAGAGACAGCAGTAAGTTTAAGTTTAGTTAAGTTCTCACACAACACAATCAAGCCTACTTCCACATGACCCCTGCCACTGGTATGTAGGTCACCTCATATCTTAACAAGGGTGATGTAAGTGGCAACTTAGAGATTATATCTGATGGAGGGGGTCGAAAATTCACATGGAATATGTACTTTAGTGAACCAAAAAGTATAATAAGGCTTATTGTGGTATTTTCAAGTAAAGCTGTTTAGGAAATATTTGATCGTCCATCACTGCCTTATATTTATGTAATTCGGAAAGATTATGTCTCCTGTGGTAATTGATTTCATTTCAACTGTCTGCATCTAACATTATGTTAGTGTTTTTAACTATAGCAGTCAGATAAGTTATAAGGGAAAGAATTTAATAATATTGATAAAAACTTTTTGTTCAAGTAATTTCTAAAACTTGTCATATGTCGAGAAATTAGAGGCGATTTTGACAAATTGAAATTGAGTAAAGAGAGCGAATGTTCCTTCTACATACGGAATTTGCCTTTCCTTATTCATATGGAAACGTAAGATGGTGGGTTTTTAGTTATATTACTCAACAGAAGCTCTAAATAAAGTGCCAATCTACCAGCTGATGCGACTGTCAAAATGACAAAATATAAGGGATTGATCACGTGGATAAAATAAAGCAAAATATTTCCTATAACCTTAATAATAAGCTCATCATCATTATCATCATAACAGCCGGAAGACGTCCACTGCTGGACATAGGCCTCCCCCAAAGGGGGGTTTGCCATAATCGCCACGCTTGGCAGGCGGGTTGGCGATCGCAGTGTGTTGCATTTTACAGAGAATGCTGCTGCCCATCCTCTGGTGAGTCCCTTAGTCGCCTCTTACGACACCCACGGGATGTAATGGGATGGTATTATTCTTTTACGGCACCATACGGCACCAGCCGACACCATACGGCGATAATAAGCTACTCAATAAAAAAACCTCACCATTTATAACATGCACGTTAACCGAAGCCGCTTCGGCCATGGTTGGCACACAGCTATAGTTCCCGCTATCCCCTGGAAGCAGCTTCTCCACCGTCAACCGAGACGTCAGCTGCTCCGTCCATTCTGTCTTCAGTCTCACCCGAGGCTCTTCCTGTAACTCGTTCTCTTCTAGTTCCTTATACTCTATTATATTTGATCCTGGAGAGGAGAACTTTGGTTAGGTTTTGTCATTTAGGATGAAAATTTCAAATCACTAACACAAATATTATGTCGTCGAGGTTGACCATGGCGAAGGTGGTGTGACGATCTCATCATGTTTGCGAGGCAAACTTGACCAGAGATCGCCCAAGGCAAAGATAAAGGGGAAGCCTTTGCCCAGCAGAAGGACACAAATGCAGGCGAATAAAAAAAAACTTAGAGATCGGGACTCAGACAAACACTTATCTTTATTAAATCAGTACTAAGTGTTTGACTGAATTGATATAAAGCATCATTAGTTTAATTTCTTGAAAGAAAATTCATACATTTCTTCTTATTAATATTTGTGTTACTTTCATAACTGAAATATCGAATCGAACATACTAGCGAATTATAAAATCGCACGTTACGCGCTTAAGTGTCGATAATTTTCGGCATTTAATCAAAATATTTGACTTGATTTTTATTTGCTTGTTTTTAAATTTCTGTGTCACCACACTTTTTTGACAACTAAAGAAATTATCTGACAAATTAATTTATTTTCGCGAAAAAAAAAAACAAAAATTCATAATTAACAAACTTACCCTTATACCAAAATATCGTGCCCAGGTCGTGTGGACCCTGACTCAGTATACACGTCAGTGACAGCGAGCTGCCAGTCTTCACATACAGGTCCACTGGACCCAGGATGTGCGCTTTCGCTTCTGTTGACAAGACGAAATCGAAAAATGACTTTAATGGTTGTAAAAGTTTCAAAGTTTTCATGACAGTGAAACATAAATACAGGGTGTGACATTAAGGTGTAGTCATATTTTCAACCACTTTCTGCCTCTTTCGGGGATTCTCCCTCGACAAAAGTGATTTATTTACACGGGCACAGTATTCAAAATCCAATTTTTCAAGTAGTTAAATACTCATTACCAAATACTTTTACTATGAGACCAAATCTGATGAAAAAACATTTTCAAATTAATTCACTGAAGAGATTTTTTTAAATATTTCTTAGTTATTGTTGTTCAAAGTTACATTGTAAAATTTCCACTATAACAAATACCTAGAACTTTAAAGAAAGACCTATCCATAGTCTGTACAAATATAATATAAATTCGTGAAACTACAAAGCCTTTTACTAGACTGAAGCCAATCACTTAGTTTCTACTCCAAAGAACCCATCATAAAAGGTTGCAAACGTAACAGCTATAACGAAGAAAAAAGATATAAAAAACGTCGAAGAAGAATCGAAACTAATAAAGGTAGATTTTTTGGATAAGTTTGACGAATATCTATATAATCTTGGAGAATAATATTATTAGGTTGTGGAGAATTATTTAAATATATGAAAACTTTCTGAAAGTCGGTCCTCATTCTGCCCTCGAAAAGACCATTTCAGACTATAACCCACATAGCCCTCATATAAAAATCGTTATGGCTAAGATAATATCTGGATTTCAAAAGAGACTGATCTTTGAGTTTGTTTTAGTCGTAGATTAGTAAGATTCCCTATCCTTCCACCAAACTAATTTAGATTTAAAAGAATATTTTGTACACGTGTAAACGTGTTGTTTAAAATAATTTCCAAAACTGTTCATCGCTTTAAAGTTTACAATTGTATTTAAGCACAGAAAACGTTATTCAAATTCTAAAATACATCCTTTAACTGAACTCAACCACATGAGGTGTTGCATAACTTTGTGTACATCTCCAGGGAAATTACTTGCTAAGATTTCTTAACTGCTAACTAGCTTAAAGAACTTTGGAACTAATTCCATTAATTCATCAGTATTTATGTAGTTGTAAATTGTAAACCACATGTGGTGTATTCAAATAAATTTGTTGTAAACCAAACAATTACTTCTTTTGTTACTAGATAATCAAGTCTGCTCCAGCTCTAAATGAAATAGGATTAAGAATTTAGCTCACAAATTTTCTTATTCACAAGTCTGTAAATATTCATCACGAAATTAGTTAATGAATACATTTATTTATTCCTCGCAGTAATTTTTAGAGAAACAAATATTCAGCAACGAAGACCCTCATACATTTAGAAAAGCATCATACATTTTGTAACGACTAATTCCAAGTCTTTTTATAAAGTAGACAATTTCCAGACTTTATATTTCGCCGTCCTGAAATAACCAAAAAACAAAATCTCCTAGCTTCACATTATCAAGACCGTAACGACATTTAAAATTCAAATTATACTCCATAACATGAAAAATGTATTCGCCAAATCCACTCAGCTCATACAACTGAAATTCTTATAAAACCACAACTGTTCTCCATAACAATAATAATTCTATGAATATATAAGTGTGTTGTGTAATAGCTGAGTATAAAAAAAAACTCATTTTCTCTTTTACTGTCCTAATTCCGCAAGAGATGTTGTCTGTTAAGATATTAAAGACACAAGAGCCTATCAAGTACCTCCAAACCGTGATACAGCACGTCTATAGTAGAAAGAAAATGCCCCTTAAAACGATGAAGAAAAAATTAGGCCAAGATTAAATCTGGCGAAGGTTGCGTTGAAGCCCTCATTCCACATTGTTATCGGGGGATTTGAAAAGTTCAAGAGGGTTCATGCAAGGAGTTTTGGTAGTCACGGCTAATAAGTAAGGATAAAGAAAATCGGAGGCTGTTATTAAAATTTGAACCGTAAACAGATTAACAATGTAAACGAAAAGAAAGTGCTTATTAACAACAAATATTTTGCTGTTTTACACGATGTTATTTAAAAACTAAGTTCTGTAACTAAGAAAATAATCGTCTCAGCAAACAATTTTAAATTTGCATAATTGTTACTATAGACTTTGTAGTGACTGTGTTAACTACGGCGACAACTAACAATAACTATAAAGTGAAACAGTTTCCAAGAAAGTTAAGAGAATCCAATTAAGTTATGAAAATAATGGAGAATCTCACAGAAATAGCATTTTTACTTATTTTTGTGCAAGGAGCCTCAGAAATGAATGATGAAAACGAATACAACCGTGGATTTAATTTTATCGTTAGCTTTATGTATGATATCAAGCTTAACGATAATACTAGTGTAGCACGCCAAAGAATAAATTAAATTATGGCGCAATTACCAACATTTTACGTGTAAATAGGTTTCGTTGTGATCTTGTGAATTATATTACGTTGTGAACCATGAATAAATATAATGAAATTCAGCTTTCGTAATGCGTAGCTTTAGTTGAAAATATTATATTTCGCTTCTAAGAAGTTATTGAATCAGTCTAAGAGTTTGTTATAGATTTCTGTAGTTATATAAATATTGTGTTACGTTTACTTTGTGCAATAGTATTTTATTCTTAATCTAATCTATTGACTGCTTTACAGACATATACTATTACAAAAACGTTATTATCTGCGATAATTTCACCACAAAATCCATCATCCATTATGACCTCACCAAAATATCTGTATAAATCAAAACTTTTAGTGACAGCCGTAATCCTCAAAAACATCTTAGCGTTTGACCCACTTACTTCGTAAATATTCAAGTTTGGGGAAGCGTGTTTTGCTGTGTCATTAGACCGGCTCAAGGGAGGCAAGTGGCAAGACAGTGTAGCATTAAGTGCTCAGGAAGCTAGGAAAATTGCAATGTCAAGCGACGCCAGTTTTAGCCTTTGTATTGTATGTAGTTGGAAAGTTTGTGGCAAAACTTAGGCTGCGTCAGTAGTGAACGCTCCTATTTCGCTTAGTTTATGCTTCATACAAGTTATTTGACGGTTTACTTCTGGTTTAGAGATTATCTCGTTAGGGTTTCACAGTTTTGATTGGGTGACACAGTTTTGTGAAGATAATTGGTTATGTTAAAGACTTCGTTGGAGAAGTGTCTGAAACTTATATATCGTTCATGATTTTGTTGCATTTTTTGGTCTAATCACCTAGTAGCCGCAAACAGCCGGTCTATTCTGTCGACATCTCACCGTGTTCACTTAGGTGGAGTGAACGACAAGTGAGCTGTTATTCCATCTTGTTTGTATAATTTGACAGCTTACTTTGTGATCACTTCACCCAAGCCTTCACTTCGACATGTTTATAGAATCGACCGGCTAGGCCGTTAGCGAGAGTAGTTCATATTATCTGCCTGGTGTCTGGACATGAGCTTAGTAAAAGCGAATAAGCTTATTGCATAGGACACACATAAGTGATAAAAATGGAAATGGGACCACTCCGAGAAAATACTCTTCCAAAAACTACCCAAATTGCTTCAAGTGTGCTTATAAAATTTGAAGTCATAATAGCCGAAGACGTCCACTGCTGGACATAGGCCTCCCCCAAAGGGGGGAGTTTGCCATAATCGCCACGCTTGATAGGTGTGTTAGCGATAGCAGTGTATGGTGTTAGGTTTTACAGAAAACGCTGCTGCCCATTCTCTGGTGAGTCCCTTAGTCTCCTCTTACGACACCCACGGGAAGTGATGGGATGATATTATTATATATTAACTTTAAAATTTGAAGATTTCCCTCTATTTCTCCAGGATCCTATCATCACATCCTGACCTGGTGATTATGGGAAAAGTCTACCCTTTCAAACAAATAATGAATTTTCCAAATCGGTCCAGGCGTGTTTGAGTAATCGGGGAACATACATAAAAAATAAATAAAATTAAAAAAAAGATTCCGATGAATTGAGAAACTTCTCCTTTTGGAAGTTGGCTAAAATATGAGTACACTCTTACCGATAGACATTTATGTTATCAATTGTGTTAATCATTCTGTGATTTATGAGTGTGCCCGTAACAATAGCAACGATAAAGCGAACCACAGCGTGATCTACGATAAAACTGCGTCGGATTCTGAAGAATTCTGGACGAAAGTAGTTTCGTGCATCTAATCAATCAGGAAACGCTGGCGTGACGATTTAAATGGCTTTTCGAACGATTGGACTCAGAACGAAACATGAAACACGAAAGTCAAAGCAAATAATCTGGAGAGAGCGAACCATTTCGTTAACTAAAGAATGGTTCCGGTAGCTTTGTGTTTTGAAATAAAAACTCCTTTCAACGACTCTGCAATGCGGATGATAAAATTAGACTTCTAACGAGAGCGTTGACACCTCTCTTTGGGTGAATACACAAACATTTCCTTGTTTTTAGCACCTTTACTTTTATGTAGATTTCAATAAAATTTCATGCTCATTGTTAAACGAAAACACATTTTTTTAGGCGATTTATTTTTAAGATTACTCCTTTATACTTAAACTTTCTCAACTTTGAAATTTTTTGTCTTTACAGTCGGCAGCTGAATATCAGGAAAATCTTTTTTACATGGAATGACTACCTATCGGATCTCCACAATCCAATAACTGGTAAGGTATCATTAAGAAAGAGTGTTTGACAAACTTTTGAACTTCTAACTACCTACAACAACCGCTCAGGTTCCCAGATACAGGTAGAATTTCTAAAAATAATTCCCCAATTTAATTTTTCACCTAGCCAGCAAAAGTTACCCCAATATTAATTGGATCCTAACTACGTTTAACGAAGTCATTCCTTCATTTCTTCTTCACCTTTCGGTCACGTACTAACCTCAGAGAGATTAGAAAATTAAAGTAATTGCTATAATTGGACTTACCGACGACGTTCAGCTGAAAGGCCAGAGACATCTTTGGTTCGGTGTTGACTTGACACTCGTAGATACCCGCGTCTCTTTCCTGAGGAAATTTTATTTGGAGCGTCCAATTTTCAGACTTTTCTGGTCTGATCACCTGTGGGAAAATTTTTTGTTGGTTATTTGTCTGAGCTTGGGAAACCAAAACTTTAAGTTAACACAGGGTCTGTGTTAACTTGGAGTTGTTGTAGGTGTGTGTGTAGTTTCTGGTTTTAGCAACATGGGGTCACATGTGTACTACATTGTGTTGTGTACAAATGTAGATTACTTTTTCAGATTGTATCATATTAAACTGGATTTTTTAAATCAATTATCATAATGTCAGGTACGCCTTTAAAATTATATTTTATTTTATTAATATTATTATTTTAAATATTTTGATTAATATATTAAATCTCAGAGCATTTGCATATGTAAGCTGTAAAAAACTGTTTCTTAATTATACTCGTGAGTTTTAAATGCTTGAAACGAAATAAAATAAAATCAAAATGCCCACTGCAGGGCAAAGGTCTTCCTATTTACATTTCGTCATTCTTGCTTGGGGCAAGTGTGGACAAATCCTTTCGACAGCTTTACGCTCATCCTGTTATCTTTACCATAAGGAAAGATAATGTTATTCGTTCCAGAAGAATTTCTCTACGCTTGAATTTTTGATCCTCACTAAGATCAACGGAAGGCAACTGAGATTTTGCCCAAATTATATGAAATTTAGCATAGAATCGTTCATTTCGTTTCCAGAACTTTCGCGAAGTCAGTCAATGTCATGTCTTTCAGAACGAGTTTCAGAACTTCTAGTTTCATAAAGAACTTGAAGTTTATTTCAAAGTGTAGCAGTTTGAGAAGTTTCCTTTACGAATTGAATTTCCTGTTTGTTGAATTTTTCGAAAAGACTATTCTAATAAAAGTATATTTTCGAAGAACTAGATTTATTGCGAGTATTTCGATAAAGTTTACTTCAAGTATTATATTATATTTGATACTTGAATGACATACAGGGTAACTTCAGAGGTAGTGTGCAAATACGTTATAACAAATTCATTAAAAATAATTGACATTTAAAAACAAGTTTATTTTTATATTGCCATGTTTCGAATAAAAATAATCATAATGTAGAGGTATGCGGAACAGTGAGAACTCCATTGAAAAGGGAGGATCATCCGATCGATACTAGTTATTCGGACTGTTGTTCAAATTGTACGGAAATCTCTGATACCAAGATGCAGGATTTCGTATGTAGTTCACTGTTGGTGAGATAGATGGCATCGCGGTTCTTTTTGTTGCCGTTTGCTTCGTTAGTTTTTCTTGTGGTGGCATTGATGTTAATATAATAATAATCATAGTTACTCTTTTCGATATTTAACAAAGAGGTAAGTAATGCCTTTCGAATTATGTTACCATCCAACCACAACCACAGATGGCAGCACAGAAGCGTCAATATCAAGGATTCTGACCCTTAAAACTTCAAATATGTGACACTAGATGGCATAGTCAACGCTGTGCACGGTCCCTATTGGTACTGCATAATATGATTGTATGTTAATACATCCAACTGAGTTTCCGTACATTAATTAGTACGACAGCTGGACAGACCAGCGGAAATCATTCTACTGACTAAGTTTCAATAGGATACATTAGTAGTATTAAATTCGCAGTGATGTAAAATTATCATTGCGTTATTGCTATTCATGCAGTGCTCGCATTGCCGAAACGTAGCATTTATTTTTACCCCGGTTTTTTATTATTATTTATATTCAACATATACGTCGCAGAGTTTCAATTATATGTGATAAGAACCACAAAAGCTATTTCGAGTTATACAAAAAGGAAAATAACATCTTTAGGTACTTGATAATACCACAAATTAAAGAAGGTATATCAAAATTCATGATGTGTAATTTGCATAAAATGCTTTTTTAGTTCACTTTTTGCTTTTTTAGTTTGGGTTATAAACTCTTAGCTATTACTACCTTTTGCCCGCGACTTCGTACGCATATCCCGTTTTTTCCCTTTCTCGCGAGAATTTAGAGAAATCCTGCTCCCTAGACTCCTCAAGGAACCTACATGCCAAATTTCAGCTTTTTACGACCCGTAGTTTCGGCTGTGCGTTGTCTGTCAGTCTCTCATTCACTCAGTAACGGAAGAATTTTATATATTACATATATGGATACCCAGCACTACATTTGTTTCGTCTAATATAGTACAAAATAATTTTAAAAGTCCAATTTGGAATTTCCATTTTACGATCGTAAGTGAAACGAGACCGAAAAGCTACACATTTTGCTTTACGTGAGCAAAATTAATATTACTGAAATAAATCATACCTGGAACCGTTGATCCGATGTGTAAGTCAGGATCCCCGCCGTTAATATATGAAGATCTCTCTTCCGGATCCAAGATACCTGGAACGAAGGGAAACTTTAGAAGGTAACTTTTGCCATTTTCCTTGACCCACTTCTGATTTCACATAAACGGACTTTTCGTCAAGGCACTTAATAATTCAACACTCGCAGAATCGTTCATCGTTATCAAATTCGAAGGGGACGTGATGAAATAATGTTTTTGAGTTTGTTTATGAAGGAATTCTAATTGTTTTCTTTTTAGAATTTCGGTTTTCTAGAATTTTATGGGAAATGTGGTTGACAGTTTGTAGTCGTTGAGAAAAAAAAAGTTTTCTTCATGGTCCGTGTTCCAGAACGATATTCAAAAATTCTTCTTTATGTAAATTTGTTTCTATGTTGCTGGCCTACTGGAAAAAAATATATTTTTTTTTAGCAAAATATCTTCTTTTTTTTTTACAACCGTGTCACGGTTGTGACACAGCAAAATTACACAAGATACGAGTATAATACAGAAAGAAATCTGACGAATTTGGGCAGAAATTTTGATCTCTGTTCAAATTCACCAGCATATTTTAAAATTATGTGCCTAAAATATATTTGCCATGATTTTGAAAGGCCCGTTTGTTCTGACTTCACAATAGCCAAATTTTCTTTTTAAAGCCATTGAATGCTTAATGGTAGCTGCCTATCTTGGCAAGTCAACCTGCTGTGATGTGCTTTACTGTTAAAAATTAATAGAAAATTCTGCTAAACGCGATTAACCAGACGAACCGCTAATTTAGCAAAATTTCCTCAAACCCCCACTTGACTACAAACAGAATAACAAAACAAATACTTGATCAATCCTTAATTAAAAACCAACATTTAATTTCCGTTCACAAGAATAATTTATTAAGCAAACTTCTCGGGACAGTCTCCAGTCTAGATAGCGATGCTAAAATAGCTTATAATCAATACTAGGCTCTTTGTTAGGCTACTGGTATTGTATGGAAGTAGAACACTCTATATCCAGTAGGCTGTGGCCTGTGTTTATTTTTGTTGCGAAAAGTATGTCAAACTGAGCCGGTGTCGTTAAGCATTATGGTAGGCGCCAGATAAACTTGTGATAAAGTACATTGACCTTTCCTTAATATCCCTTTTATATCCGAACAATAAATTATGAACCGTTTTTCATTACTAGAGAACGTAAAAGATCATGATCGAAGTTGATTTAGGACAGCTTTACGTTTTTATTTCTGTTTTTGATACCAAGTAAGTCAAAAAATATATGCGAGTCAACGATCGTTATTGCACAATTATCTGGCGCCTATTAAAGGACATATTTTAATCATATTGTTTCATTTCTGACCTGAAAAAAAATATCAACTTAAATACTGACATTTTTTGTGTGATTTTGAAAACGAATTTTGAAAATAAATTTTATGAACTACTAATTAAGTGTTAAATTAAATTAAGTGACTGCATGTTGTTCAATAAATTTCTGAGTCCTCACGTATAATTTGGAAAAATTGGAATAACCGACTACTGTAAAATTGAATTTTAGGGTTCCGAAAAAAAAAAAACGGAACCCTTGTAGGATCAGTCGGGTGTCTGTCTGTCTGTCCGTCTGTCACAGCCAGTTTTCTCCGGATCTACTGGACCGATTCTGTTGATATTTGGTACACATATGGCCTTCTATGACCCAAACACAGATGCGTTACGTAAATGATTAAATTTTTAGTATGGGGGTCACTTTTGGGGGTCAAACTAGAAAATTAAAAAAAATAGTTTTTCGAACAATATCGTGTGACATATCAAATGAAAGGGCTTACTGTGAGAGTTTTAATTATATTTTTTTTATAATTTTAAAATAAATGGTTTTGAAGTTATTCAAGAAATTAGACGAAAAATGACCATTCCCCCCTTATCTCCGAAACTACTACGCCTAAAATTTTGAAAAAAAATGGAGATAATAGATCTTTACCTAAAGATTACAGGAAAACCTATTAGAAGTCTGTCGTGTTAAAATAACATGTTAAAAAAATTCGTTCGGAACACTTTGCACGCGAGTCCGACTCGCACTTGGCCAGTTTTTTTATCAATTTCGGACTTTAAGGAATTTTTGACAAATTGCGATTGAGATGCGAATGTAGTAGAATTGGCCTCCTCATAATAATAATCTATTTAAATATGTATGGACCTACTTACAGGCCACAACTACTGTCGTATTGCGAACTGGGCCTAATTGTACCGCCGTATTGTTGTAAGATAATCTAACATGTAATACCCAGGAGAGCAACAGCTTGTGTCAACACTACGCTGGTCATGAATTAACTGGAACACAATTGGGTTCCAGTCAATCTTGGTACACAGACATAAATTACGTTGAAGCGTGACCAATCTAAAAGCTAATTTAATTTGTACGTTTTAGCGGTCAAAAAACATTGAAGTGTAGTTGTAGATATTGCACAGAAGGTCAAAAGGTACGTAAAAAATCGTTCAAATTCAAGTCGCAATATCTTCTGAAAATTCTTCAAAAACACGTGAATCGCCCGTGTGATATCCTTATGACATGCGCTTCGGGAATCATCGTTATTCTTCGGAAACACGAACGTTCATTGATGTATTCCAACAGAGAGCAAGCGTAGTGTTATTAACAAGTTCTTGTTAACTAAAAAAATAAAAGTTACTCCATTCTACGCAATATTAAACAAAATATTAAAAGGTTTTAGTGACAAAATATTGACACTGATCTGATTTGATCTGCGACAAGAGTAAGCAACGACAAGGATTCGAAAATGTTTATATCAGTTTTAGCTATTCATTCGTGTATCCTCTTATTGAACCGACAATGGAGCTAGAATTATGTAGTCTCATGTTCTTCTGGGAAATTATGATAGGTCTTGTTTTGGGAGGTACTATTTTTAAACTGTTATAACAATAGCAACTGTATCTAATTTCACAATACAAAACTTCACATATTCCAAAAATCTTTTTCTAATTTGACCACAAACTAGTCTTGTTATCTCACATTACCAATAAACCTGACCACATAATTACAGATAGGCGCATATGATTGACACATAATTGTAATATCATCAGTGACGTTCTACCGCAGAACGGAAAGGGGTCAAGGTCACTAGCGTGGATGTCCCATAAGCCTTTTATAGGCCGGATAGCGACGCAATGGGACATGACGGGCATTTTGTATGGAGTAATAAGGTAGAAAATAGTACTTATGTTGTAGAAAATAAGATGTATTATGACACTGAAAGCGAAGAACCTATTCTTAGCACTGAAAGTTGTGTATTTTTTTTAGTGATGCAAAGTGTACAATTAAGCTAAAACATCTACAAAATTATTAGACCACCAGTGTAGGTAAGCATTTGTTTCTATTTTCTCAGAAAGCTAATATAGATATTATCATACGTTAATCAGATTATAAACAAAGTTAAGAAACATAACAAGTTTAAAAAATCTGTTATTTCACACATCTCTTTTATCGTCATGAAAATCCATCGGCTTTTGTATATAAACATATAATACTAGTGGACGTCACGCGGTTTCACCCGCGTAGTTCCCGTTCCCGTGAGAGCAGGGGGATAAAATATAGCCTATGTTACTCCCTGATAATGTAGCTATTCATTGCTAAAAGAATTTTTCAAATCGGTCCAGTAGTTTCGGAGCCTATTCATTTCAAACAAACAATTCTTTCCTCTTTATAATATTAGTGTAGAAAAAAGCCTTTTATTTCATATATATATTTTGTATATAGTGTGCCTAAAAGGAGCCTTCCATGGGATACTTATCTAAGCTATAAATAACACAAAACATCCTCAATCCGCATAGTTTTACCTACTAATTTACAAAAGCCAAAACAAACAATGTAACTTACAGCTTTGTCCCCGAGTTGTTCCACCCTACAATGGAGGAACGCGGTCTGACCGACCACGGTAGTGACATTCCGGGGCACATTGTACTCGAAGTACGGAAATGACCCCACGCTGTCTTCGCCGTAGTGTGCTGTACCTGTGGACAAAGATGTTGTTGGGTTAGTTCTTTATAAGGTTTCAGATAGCTTGGTTTTTAGGGAAGATATAATTCGAGAAAGTTAGTATCAACAACCTGTGGTACTGCCTTATTCACGTTCTATTTTGCTCTATTTAAAGCTGCTAAGGACCAGTTATCTAGCCAGTTATCTATGTAACTTGTTTTCGGATGGGAAATCATAAAATGAATACCACTCTGGGCAGAGCAGAAGGGGGTGTCAGACTCTTCCTGACTAAAACCCATCTGTCCTCCTGATGCCCTTTGCGTTCCAGGGCCGCGGTGACTCTTTCGAACACTTTCGTAACCCTTTAAGGATGGGAAATTATCAAATGACTCCTCCCGCTCTGGGTGAAGCAGAAGGGAGTGTCAGACCCTTACTGAATAAAACCCATCCGTGTTCCTCCTGATGCCCATTGCGTTCCAGGGCCGCGGTGACTCTTTCGAACAAATTCCGCAACCCCGGCAGGACTTTCGTAACCATCCAGCACATACCTGCATCTGAACCTACCGCGATGTAGCTTGCTCTATTTCTTAACTACACATTGTATATCGGCCACAACGATTACGAAGGAGGCATTCGATATGACATTAGTTTTTTCAATACGTTAAAACAACGGTTTAGATAGTTAGTGATTTTATCTACTACAAAGTTAAATTTAATCAAATCTTCTTCATTAAAACCAATCAAGCTTACTTATTTTCCAAAAGTATTGAGACAGGAGTCGCCAAAATCAACCCGTTCTGTTGGTAAAGTAAGAGTCGTTTGGCAAACCGTATCGAAAAGATACTTGTGATTGAACAAACCTTAAAATCTATTCAAACACTGACTTCCAGTGAACATCCTGGCCAGAAAACCAATTCTCGTAGAAAAAAAAGCGCGCAAATTCAATTTGCAATAATAATTCATGTCTCAGCGGCAATTAGTGTCAAAAATTAGAAGTGTCCTTGATTGATTTTCACTGCGATGTAAATGTGAACGGTCGTAAAAAAAGAAACGAGGATTTCCCCTCTGATATTGTATTTCAGCGTACACTGTAGCCTTCAGGTATCACTATACCTATGTCAATATTTTGAAATCAAGCTGCATTGGTACGGATTGACGTGAAGTTGAAATTCGCCAAGCCAGATTGTGCACGGCGTGTTCAGAAGCGGACGGGAAATGTTTTTCAGGTTCCAAATCTGATTCTTTCTCTTACTGAGCGCAAAAGGGTTGAAAATGTCATTTCAGCTCGACGATTATTTGTGTCAGTAATCCAGAGTGAATAGGTTACTTTTAGGCAAGCGTGCTCCATCTTCGACCACATCATCGCTTACCATCAGGTGATATAGTGGCCTATCAATAGAAAAAAAAAGTTATTTTTGTGCCCGTCTTTTCTTTATTTACAAATTATATGAAAACCCATAAAATGCATTCAGTTTTAAAGAAACACGATTGTTTTAAAAACCGGCCAAGTTCGAGTCGAACTTGCACACGAAGGGTTCCGTACCGTCAACCTTAATTTTTATTATTTGTTGTTATAGTGGCAATAGAAATACACAATCTGAGAAAATTTCAACTGTCTACCTATTACAGTTCTTGAGATACAGCCGGCTGACAGAGAGAAGGATGGCCGGACGGACGGACGGACAGTGGAGGCTTAGTAATAGGGTTCCATTGGTTACCCTTTGGGTAAGGAACCCTAAAAATGTAATTTAGTCCCTTTGCACGCAAGTCCAACTCGTATTTGGCAGTTTTTTAACCACCGTTATTGTTGATAGAATGTCTTCCTGTCTAGGCCCTTTGTTCAAACCAGAGACGTCATCATAAGAATCACGAATATACTGGAAATAGGGTATTTTCCTACGCACAAAAATAATATTCTGTTGAGACCATCCATAAGATTCTCAAAAAATATTGGACATGTACATATTTCTTACAATTTCAAATCTATAAAAATTGATAAAGATAAAGCACATAAAAGTTCAGTAGTGACTGGAGTGGCAGTGGGTTGGTGACGTCACATTTGAGTAAAAACTGTACCGAACCGTCGTCACGACGTCACGCGAGTTTTCAACGAACTGTATCGTCTTAATTTTTTGTTTATGTAAAAAAATAAAAAGTTATTTGACGGACTAATAAGATTTTTTCAGAAAAATATTCACCCAATTCAATGAAGTAAGTAACTTTTTATTTCACACCTGTACCGACGTCAATGCGTTGGCGATACACCACACAGTCGTGCCATGTCGCAGCGTGATTGTATTAAGCTTGGTCTCGGTTAGATATCGGATATACACACGACACATCATATTGACGTCACGTTCAAGCATGTTCAAAGCGCCATCTGGGCGCTTTCGTAGCTAGGAAAGCGCTTTATACCGTAAAGCGCTTGCTTCGCTAGTTTGCATTGAGCTCTCAAAGAATAAGGTAGTTATGATACAATCTGATAATGTTTTATTACTTTTAAATATTAATATATACAGCCTGAATTGAACTATCCTACCGCTGGTCCAAGTCCTCCCTTAAACCTATCCTTTAACCTTTTCCGGCTCTAGTTGAATTCTTGCCCATTCAATGCAAATTAAAGTTTTATACACAAAATACCAAAACAAATGTAACTGTGGAATAGATGATCTTATAGCTCCTAATCTTTTAATTAATTGTAAAGTTGTCAGTGTGCCTTATTAAAGTAAATAAAATGGGCAGAAAGAGGATGAAAGCGTGTCAAAATGCTAGTACTTAGCTGTATCCGTTTAAATTGGAAGCCGACCTCAATATGGTGGGAAAAGACTAGGCACATTGATTAAGTAAGAAGAAGGTGAGTACTGAGATGATAAATAACTTTTTTTCATCAAATGACTCCGCCCGTTCTGGTGACGGCGACTCTAAGTATATTGGCGACAAGAGAAAGATAATGAAATTTTAAAATAAAGCGTAATTTTTAAAATTATATGAAACATTAGCCTGCTTCGCTAGGACCCTTGTGCTCCTAAGATTCTCTGTCTATTTTCTCCAAATTAACATCGTATTTGCATTCTATTTTGCATCCTTTTCCTAGATAAATTGGTCCAATTTATCTTCTTTGCAAGTCAAAATAGGAAAAGAAATGTTGGTAATCTTCCAGCGAGTCGGTAGCTATAATAAATTATGCGAAAAGGGTCACTTTGACGTTCGAAATACATGGGCGTTTGAATTTGTAGACATTCGTTCTCTATAACGTATCCGGTCACACAGTTTTGTGATTTAAATTTATTTATCTGTTTGACGACACAACATGACACCCGAGGATAAGATATCAAAAATTGACAAAACTGTTGACACAATATGATGAAAATGATAATCCTGCTAATATTAAAATGGGAAATCTGTATGTTTGGATGTTTTAATCAATTGCGAACACAGGTAGTTTTAAGCCTGGATTAGGATACAGGAAACGCTTTATCCTGATAGTACTGTAAAATAATAATTATGTAGTTTCTGAGGGATAATTTTGGCATTCGATTCGAATGCTGGTAAAAGCTAAGGTATGTAATAAAAAAATAACAAACAAAAAGAATAGTTTACTCATGTTTCAAGCATCCTTTTATAAAAACAAATGCAAATACTGGTCTGGTGCTTATGTCAGAAGCAGTTTTGCATTGTCGCTGCATGTGGGATTATTTTAATTATATATATGTTTTGTGTCTGTGAAAACATCTACTTTGCCACTCAAATGCTAATGTTCTTCTTTTTAACCATCATTAATAGAATAACGAAACACATAACCAGGGTTGGTTCGAGGTGGTGCATGAAATAAGTGGATTTTTTTTCAGAAGTGGGAGACTATAGGTATATCACTTTTTAACAAAAAATTTTAACCTCCGAAAAACTGAAAAGCAAAAAATAATAAAACTTTTTACAAAAAATAGCTTTAGGGTATTTCGGAAGTCGTTTTTTTATTGTTTCTTCGTATTTTAATACCGACTTCCGAAATTACCTTAAGTTATTTTTTGTAAAAAGGTTTATTATTTTTTGTTTTTCAGTTTTTACGGAGGTTAAAATTTTTTGTTAAAAAGTTTTTTTTTTACTTTTTTGTGGCTTTAATCTACTAATTAATACATGCTTATTTCTTATTACTTTAAAATTATTACTTGTTTTATAATATAAATGCTTAAAAAAAACAAGCTTTATACCCACATGGGTAGGCCTACAAAAAAAGCAACACAACTCACAACAAATCTGTGAGTAAACAATAAAATCACCCCTATTTTCCCCCCTTAGGGTAGGATTTCTTTTTTGCAAATTTATATAGGATCACTCTCTCTCTCTCCTTTCCAATAAAAAAAGAATGATCAAAATCGGACTACTCTGTAAAAAGTTATGCGTGTAATATATTTAAAAAAAAAATATACCTCCGTTTATTTTCGTCGGTTAAAAATATAAAATAGAATATTCCTTATTATGTATACCAATTACGATATAAGTTACAGAAAAGATAGACGAAGAAAACATTACATTGGGTGACATGGACGTTTACATAATTATTATATCAAACGTAACGACTTATGCAGCTCATTATGTCATACCTAGAGATTCTGTTTGAAACAAAAAGAATACAAGATGACACAATTATCCTTAACAAAAGGTAGTGTTGATTAAGAAATTATTCAGGAAGGAGCTACATCTTAACTATAATGTTCTTGCTCAGGTAAATAATCGTAATTTTAAGCGTAATTTGAGCCCTTTTTGGTGCCTGCTATAGTATGAATGTGGTAATTTAGGGTTAAATATTATTTTTGTAAATCACAACAGTTTACGATTAGGACAATATTTTTTAAGAAAATTCAAATGAAATCATCTCTACCTTGGTGTACAAAAGCTCAGCATAGTAATGAATAAAGTTAAAAATAAATAAATTTACCTATTTATTTATTTTTAACTTTATTCATTATCAAAAATCTTACCTATTTATGTCTTGAATTCCTTTCGATTGTTAAAGAATATGCAATTGTATGTGTTACGTTACTGCAGGTGTTAAAATTCTTCCCAGACGAAGTGTATCTGTCTTCAGATAATTACAAACGTAGTAAGATTGTAAAAAATCGCTTGAAATTGTAAACTTAACTTTCTCAATAAGACGTGGATGTATTGGCAACTATTGTATTTGGATGGAATTTATTGTATTTAAAATTATCTGTTCACAAAATATCTAGAAATTACAATCTTATAAAAAAATATTACAATCTTACGGAGTTTGCGATTATCTGGTGATATACCCATGAGGATTTCCCCACATGAAAAATAATAATAATAAGGCAAACGAATACACTGTGTGCTAAAAACTCCAACAAAATGATGTAGCTTAATCTTAAGTTACTTTAGCTGGCAATTGCTACGGTTTGTTTGAAACCTGAAAGTCTGACCACGCTCTAACCCTGGAGTATCGGTTTTCCTCCGGTAATTGGATTACAGAAGGCGGGTGCGCTTCGTGTAAAATATCTAAGTTTAGCCGCATCTAGTAAGCTCCGAAGGGGAACCTAACATAGGTGGGAAGAACTGGCTAAGTGTTTAGTAAAGGATTACTTGCTTCTTGCTTCTACATTTTTTTTTTAATCTTATTTTTTTTTTTATTTGTGATGGGTTTGCTCTTGACTCTAGTCTAGGTCAGAGATGACAGAGACAAAGTCTACGATGGAGCGAGTTTACTCAGAAGGAGCCTGTGCACTCTAACTTTGAAGAGATTAGGGTTGTAAGCGTTTGGAAACACAGACGCAGGCAGAGAGTTCCAGTCCTTTGCTGTGCGCATTATAAAAGACGTTTGGAAGCGCTTAGAGCAAATTGGTGGAATAGCAACAAGGTAGGGATGGTAAGATGCAGTGCGTCTGGATGTCCGATGGTAGAAGGGGGCCGGTGGGAAGAGGTCGTGGAGTTCTTGGGCACACTCACCGAAGTACAATCTGTGAAAGACCGACAAGCAGGCAACTTTACGGCGATGAGCCAAGCTATGTAGCTTGGCATCCCCCAGTTTTACGTCACCGATGAGCCTCTTCGCTCTGCGTTCCACCGAGTCAAGCGCGGCAAAGTGATACTTAGCTGAGCCATCCCACAGGTGGCTACAATACTCCATGCAGGATCGGACTTGTGCTTTGTATAGGGTTAAAAGCTGTCCAGGCCTTGTATTAAGGACTAGTGGACGTCACGCGGTTTCACCTGCGTAGTTCCCGTTCCCGTGGGAGTATGGGGATAATATATAGCCTATGTTACTCCCTGATAATGTAGCTATCTAATGCTAAAAGAATTTTTCAAATCGGTCCAGTAGTTTCGGAGCCTATTCAATTCAAACAAACAAACAAACAAATCTTTCCTCTTTATAATATTAGTATAGATAGTATAGATTTAAGAGCGAGATCTCTGTGTAATTTGCACTGCACATAGATAGTTAAATTATAAACTGATTCGATTACTTTGTAGTTCTTTAGTTTCTTAGCAGGACCAAAAAAACAAATCAATCATTTAATATTACCATCATCTACTAAATTTGTACATCTCAATTCATTGTGTTTCTTGCAGAAATATATATATGTATTATAGCTATTGCTAGTCTCTACATTAAATTAAAACCTTAACGTCCTCGACTGGAGGTTTTAACCGTTGTAATGCTTCAAGTGGTGTGGAGGAAGTTCCCTTCAATAGAATTTAGAATATCTATACTAATACTAATATATAAAGCTGAAGAGTTTGTTTGTTTGCTTGAACGCGCTAATCTCTATAACTACTGGTCCGATTTGAAAAATTCTTTCAGTGTTAGATAGCCCCATTGAGGAAGGCTATATATCATCACGCTAAAACCAATAGGAGCGGAGCAGTAATGAAAATTGTGACGCAGGCGAAGTTGCGCGGGTCAGCTAGTTGTAGAATATACGAAATTGCCAAGTTTAGAGCCAACTTCCAAAAGGATAGAAAAGCTACAATTCTTTTTCCGATTTAAAAACAAATCCAGTGAATGTTATTTCCATGTAATAATGTGTTTAACTAAACCTAACGAAAGCACAACATAACCAGAACGCCAAACAAAGTTAGTACATCACGTCAAATATCATTTTAAGCAGAACGTTTTAGTAGTAACAGCAACTTTGGCGCTTAACTCGTTAGCAACGCATAAAGCAAGTCAAATATTTATGCAATCGTTTGTGGAACTTTCATCTACATTTAACCGACCATGCACTTACGGCAGACGTCGTTTAAAACATTTGTTGGCTTAATAATTATGTTCTACCGCTATTGTGACGTTTGAATGCCATCATGATTGTAAAAAGAGATGTGTAATACGTCGTGTATAGCTCCGTCTCCCTCTCACACCGGAATCATGATCACTTTAAGGCTATAAACAGGAACCGTGCATTTTCAGTTCACTATGTCTGTGTGCCAAATCCGTATTCCATACTTAATATTATAATTAACTAGTGGACGTCACGCGGTTTCACCCGCGTAGTTCCCGTTCCCGTGGGAATACGGAGATAATATATAGCTTATGTTACTCCCTGATAATGTAGCTATCCAATGCTAAAAGAATTTTTCAAATCGGTCCAGTAATATATATATATATTATTATTATTATTATATATATAGTATAGATGTGGACGGCACGGTTAGCGCAGTGGTTGAGCGATTTACTGCTGCGCTGCGTGTCGCGGGTTCGGTTCCCGCACGAAACAAATATTTGTATGGCCTACAGATAGTTGTTCCGGGTCTGGCTGTTTGTGTATGTGAGATTATATGTATGTAAACGCACCCACGATACAGGAGAAATTCCTAGTGTGGGGCAACGTTTAAAAAAAATGTGGAAGTCATCCGTCCGTCTGTTCATTACCTCTATTCGTAATAAAGGTTGAAAGGATTTATATGTAACTTGGCACAAGGCTAGACCGTGTTCCGGAATAGACATTTATGATACTTTTCATCCCTGGAGTTACCTTACCTTGGCATATTTTACGCGGACAAAGTCGCTGTCAGAAGCTAGTCCTTACTATAATATTATAAATAGACCAGAGTCGAAAATTTTTGAAACCAAAAAAAATAATAGTAGGATGAAACTCATTGGAAAAGGAACAGAATATAACAACAATGAAAGGAAAAATAATTTACGGGCGATCTGAGGTCGGAAAGTGGATGGGGGTGAGTTTTAAGGGTAAAAAAACAGTTTATCTTGATTTCCGGCAAAACTAAAAGTCCTATGGAAAAAAGTTAAATAGCAAAGTTGTAGGTAATGAAAAGATCTATAACTTTTGTATTTACACTTTTTTCACATAACCTCATTTATGTGGAAAATTCAAATAACCAAGTTTTTGGTTTTTTATTTTTATCTTTCACGAAATTTGGTGAAAACTTACCTTTCTATGTCCCAAATACACTGTCATTTTTTCAATTTAAAATATTTTTTTTTTCACCTTATTTTGACTTAATGTCGAAAAAGCACCCTAATTTTCAATCGAAAATTCTCCCGTCAAATTATCTGCTTTTTTAAAAAGTCGGTGGGCTTTTTGTTCGTTGAAATGTCTACTTTCGGATGGTGTAAAAAAAATACATTACTAAGGTAAATCTCAGAAGAGAATATAACAAATATTAAGGAAAAAAACCACCCCCATCCACTTCCCGACCTCAGATCGCCCGTAAATTATTTTTCCTTTAATATTTGTTATATTCTCTTCCTTTTCCAATGGGTTTCATCCGACTATTATTATTTTTTCACTTTTTACCATTTTTAAAGGCTTCAGCCCTGGTCTAAAATGCGAAAGTAACTCTGTCTGTCTGGCTGTCTGTCTCGCTTTCACGCCAAAACTACTGAACCGATTTAAATGAATATTGGTACACAAATAGTCTAAAGCTTGAGAAAGGACATAGGCTACTTTTTATCCCGGGAGTATGTTCCCTAGGGACCACGCGGGTGAAGCCGCTGGCAGAAGCTAGTAGTTTATAAAGGTCATCCCTCGTAATAGCCAGCAAAAAAAAAAACAAAATTAAAAATTTATTTCTGGCATTTTCCACCCAACCATTAATAAATAAGTTTATTGGCTTCACTCTCTGAATCAAATTACGCGACACAGTGATATTTAGGCCAATCGACAAACAACCGAATCAAAAGGTATACGTATTTTGATTTATTTTATTGATGGTATACCACATTTGTCGCCAATTATTTATATATATTGAACGTCAATGAAACCCTTTCACATTGCGGCGGCCATTTTGCCAAATTGCCAGACTCAAATCGCGCAGTTCACATCTCATTTACCCGGTTTTTATGATTCCTATATTTTAAAAACCGACTTCAAAGGAAATGATATCCTATATTTTCGCGTTTTGGGTTTATTTTTATATGTCGTTATGCTCAGGTGGACGGTAATATTGAGATAATGCTTAGTTATTGTGGTCGACAATGTGGTCTGCTTTTTAATTAAAGTTAAATAGTTTTGGGATATCATTTTCGGGGTTAAGTTGCCATTTAGAGACACGAGAAGGTCAAACAAATAACATCAAATGTCATGTTAGTGTGATAACCTGTACGAAAGGTGAAGAATTTTGAATTTAAGCTTGAATATTTCAAATAATAACTGTGTATTTAGGATTAACAACTAAATCGATTGACATAATGGATACTCAAATCAAAACAAACTAGAAGGTTAACCCTCGGTATGCCTGGTAGGGTCTGTCAGACCCACCCTGCTACTTAAACCGTTGTATTTCGTTAAAATATGATGTTTCTGCGCCACCACTCTCAGTAGCTGAACATTTTCAACCAACTGAAGCCTAATGGCCACTAATTTAGTCCGGAGTCAGCTGGGATGGTGAAAAACACAAAAAACCCCGAGGCCCGGTGTCAAATCCAGAGGTTATTCCTTACACCTCTGCCTACACCCGTTGATGAGAGTGACAAGGACTGATTGTTATAGTATTATCTATGGTCTATGTCTTGTGCCTTCTATTGTCTAAAGTTTTGTTTGTTTTGTTTTTTAGGGTTCCGAAAAAAAAGGAACCCTAATAGGATCACTCGGGTGTCTGTCTGTCTGTCTGTCCGTCTGTCACAGCCAGTTTTATCCGGATCCACTGGACCGATTCTGTTGAAATTTAGTACACATATGGACTTCTATGACCCAAACACGGACGCGTTACGTAAATATTTAAATTTTTAGTTTGGAGGTCACTTTTGGGGGTCAATCTAGAAAATTAAAAAAAAAATATTTTTGAACAATATCGTGTGACATATCAAATGAAAGGGCTTACTGTGAGGATTTAAATTATATTTTTTTCATAATTTTAAAATAAATGATTTAGAAGTTATTCAAGAAATTAGACGAAAAATGACCATTCCCCCCCCTTATGTCCGAAACTACTGAGCCTAAAATTTTGAAAAAAAATGGAGATAATGGATCTTTACCTAAAGATTACAGGAAAACCTATTAGAAGTCTGTAGTGTTAAAATAACATGTTAAAAAATTTAATTCGTTCGGAACCCTTTGCACGCGAGTCCGACTCGCACTTGGCCAGTTTTTTTCACATAAGTGTTAAAAAGACCTGTTTTTGCTAAAAGCATAACCTTTGATTATTATTTATTAATTTATTTAGTTAATACGGTGGATTTGTTTTTTTTTTCTTTATCCCTACTATATACCCCTAGTACAGATATAAGTATGTTTAGATACACCAGTTACCACAACTAGTACGAAAAATAGTCACTTTAAATTAGGGTCAGACAGACCCACCAGGCATACCGCGTAACATTTTGCCACCAGGCATACCGAGGGTCAATTCTCGTATTATTAAGGCACGTTGGCATTCGCATCGCAGTCGTAAAAAGTGAAAAATACCTCTTTCCCTACATTTTGAAAAGTTTTTGACATTAATAATGATAACAAAATTTATAATAATAAAGTTTTTTATGTCCTTAGGTATACTTTGATAGTGAATATAGGGATAATCGTCGGTTGGTGCCCCATTCCATTAGAAATGTCTAACGGGGCCTCTGCGAGTTGGCTTCGGCCCCTCGTACGCCTACCAAAGGACCGGGACCTCAGGGTCCCGAGATTGTTCAAGTTTATAATAAAGTTTATTTATTTGGAACAACTGAAGTTTACACATTACACTAGAAAAACGAAGATAGCTACAAAAGTAAAATACTGTGGCGCAGCTATCAACGCCCAATTCAAAAGTACATACGTTCATAAACATTGTTCCAGTTTAACCTTTAAGAAATTAAATATTGATTGTCACTGAGATGCTATTGTGAAGTGAAATTGAACGCTAGTTGAGTACGAAAACAGGCCTTAGGCGCTAGACAAAGTGCCATTCTATTAGCGAGCGCGATTGTCGAAATGCCAAAATATAAGGGATTCATAACATGATATTACGACAGCGTTTGTCAATCCTTTTTTATCCATGCGTTTTTGATATTTTGGCAGACGCCTTCGCCACGCTACCGCTAACAGCCGGTCGATTCTGTAAACATGTTGAAGTGAAGGCCTGGGTGGTTTGATCACGAAGTAAACTGTCATTCCAAGTAATCAAAATGGAATGACAGCTCACTTTGTGATCACTTCACCCAAGCCTTTACTTCGACATGTTTACAGAATCGACCGGCTGTCATTCCATCTTGATTACATGGACTGACAGCTTACTTTGTGACCACTTCACTCAAGCCTTCACTTCGACATGCTGACAGAATCGCACTGCAGAATGACATTTATCTAGAGTATCAGATGAAAAATAATGTGAATAGTAAAAACAGTGGCTGAACAGGGATTATTTCTTGAAACACCTAACATTTTCTTTTTTAAATTTAAATATGACTTATTTATATCCTGGGCATGATTGCTGACAGGCTGGACTGCTGTATTGTGAGTCATTGCTCCAGTATCTCAGCAGGGATGCTGAAGCAGTGATTATTTTGCTTTGTGTGTTCATGTTGTTGTTGTTGTGATTGTGTCACTATCATAGTTGTAAGTTGATTTATTGTTTACTAACACTGTGTGAGTAATTGTTGCTCGGAATAAATAATTTAGTAAATATTATAATTTACCATTCTAATAGATATAATTCATTGAATTCATGACGAAACCATCCACCTTATTCCACCTAATTAATTCAACATACAACGTACTCCCATATCACAGAAAGTAGATAGCATTACAACGGCTTTAATGTGATTATACAAAGGTAAGCAGCGTAAGCCTATTAATAGAGTTTCTGCTACTATCGAATGTTAACAGTTGGGTTTACAACTGTGGCATATTGTATTGTTTTGTTTAGTTCGGTTCTTATTAAGTTACTGGTCGTAATTCGTAACTATTACCAGGCGTTCGTTAATTCAGAGTTTCAATATGTTTGAGTCTTTTACGAGTCTGTTTAGTTTCCATTAGTGATTATCGTGTTTTAAGTTACATGATATTCTTCTTTGTGTTCCGATGGCAGAATTGCAACGTGCATAATCATGTATTATTTTATCTTCGAGAAAAAAAGAAATGAAACTCAGTAAAACATTTATTGTTTTAAGAAGGTAAGGCAAAGTGTACTATTATCACATACACACACACAGTAACGAATTTCAGCATTTAAAGCCTCATTAAAAAAAAACTGAATGTTCACAAATAAAAGCAACGTAATAAATAAAATATATTTATATTAAAACATCTACCTTTCAAGAAAAATACCACAAAACTCCAAGCTAACGAGAATATCCTTAAAACCTTTTGCAAAATTCGCTATCAAAGGAAGAAACCTCGCATACAAAATGCTGAAGGAAAAACCTTTTTGCATTCGCATCCTCAACCTAATGCGTTTAGATGGCTAGATATTAGTACTTCCTTTAAAGCCTAGGCTTAGTGTAAGGCTATTAGGTCAAGTGGGCATCGTGTGTGGCTTCCAGCTAAGCCTGTTACATTAAAAAAGAATCCTGGAACCGGCTGCTGACTTAAATGCAGAGATTTGGTGACGATGCGTTAATGTATTAAGTTGCTTTGGAAAGTGTTGGTCAAATGTTTCAGATTATGGCATGTGGTTTGGCTGAATATCATCATCATCATATCAGCCAAAAGACGTTTACTACTGGCCATAAGCCTCCCCCAAGTGTCGCCACAAGAACCGGTCCTGTGAGTCTTGCATCCATCAACTACCGCGGCTGAATATGCTGATGTCAAAATCTGATTAATATTAATTAAGAGGTAAAATTCTTTGTTAAAGTGACCACTTGGTGATCCTTAGAAGTACTGATCCGATTGCAAAATTCTGTCTGTTTTATCTTTAGTTGCAACCTGGAGGCCTTTAGGTCAAAATTGAAAGGTCATTTTTAGGCAAGCGTAATCCATCGTCGACCATCAGAGATGGTGGTCCAACGCTATCTTATCAGATAATATTATTACAAACTTCATACTTCACTTAGACAAAGCTACGCCTTCGCCGTATGTCACGTACTGCTGTTTAAAAAACGCATGGTTTTTGTGAAATAAACGACAGGAGCACAGCCACAGTAAGTACATAAAAATTGGATAATATTACAATAAATAAGGCATTTGTAATGGTTTAAAAAGATGACATAGAAATAGTGACGAAGACATAAATAATTTAAAAAAAAAACAAATAATTTTAGCAATATCGAGTTTTTAAACAGTTCATAATGCCACAGAAAGTAAATAAAAATATAGTCAAATAGAAATAACAATAGATAGAAAACCAGATTCCTTTGTAAAAACAGACAGTGATACAAATTGGGATTTTAGATAGGAACGTGATATCGCAAAATGAAACAAACTTTTATAGCCACTCTCCATTTTATGAACACATCCCTACATAATATTACAGACAAAGTTAATAAAGTAACAAATTCAGTATTAACAGCGCACGTTCTCATATTATTACGACAAATATTTGTTGTTTATTTTAACTTCAAAACATCTTCAGTAACCATTTTTATTCTTATTGTAAAATATGTAAAGACATTCCAAAGAAGCTTTAAAATTTTCTTTTATACTTATTGTTTGTTTCGTAATAGTATTAAAAAGATCTGCATTAGATTGAATCTGATTTTATTGCAAAGAGATTTTGCTATTCACAAAACTTTTGACATAAAAGTGTTTGACAAACACTGGAAGTTTTCTCTCCTTGAGTGGTAATTCAATTATAATGAAAGTAGGGATTTCTGTAGAAGGTTCTACTCTGAGTGAAGTAGGTACTTTAAATTAATATGATTAAGGATTTTGACAGTAATTTATTTCTATATTCATTTTTAATTTAAGTATTTTGTATCTTTCAAAATTGAATTTTGACTTTATTTCATTATAATTGAATTTTGACTTAAATTGGAACCCTTAAAAATCTGGAATATCAAAATATGAAAAGCAACCGTAACCAAGTCAAAGAAATTAAAATATGTAATTTAACAACTTGTTTTGATTGATATTTAAAGAGTTTAGCTATATTGTTAAACTACATTCAAGTAACAATAATGTATGATCCACGTATACTCTTTATTACAAATAAAAATAGGAGCTTAAAAGGAGTTATATATTACGTAGATCGAATGAAACTAAAGATGTCAGATTAAAGAGCTCAGACACTATCAGCAATAAGGGTTCTCATAAACTCCAATGCATGGAATTGACATGCGTTTCTTAAATGTCAAAAGGCCAATGCCAAAAATTTTGAACCATTGACAATCATTGTGGCTGATAGTATGATACTTTTTCTAGAACCTAAGATAATTTTCTGTTAAATGTAATTTTGAACTTTGCGCCTTGCAACATTAGCTCACTGTTTTTGACAGTAGTTTTATTACGCTCTCATCTCTGTGAAATCACTGACTGTATGTCTTGCTACCTTTACTTTAAAATTAACCTAACCTAGCTAATTTGGTGAGCATTTATCCGTTTTGCCAAGCAAAATGTTTTTTTTTTGGTGAGAATTTAAATTGTAGTCTTTTTAAAATACATTTACTTTTTGAACACTATGTCACAGGCAGAGAATACGGTTTAATTCACATCAAACCTACACAACATATTCTCAAAGAAACCCGAACAACACTTATACGAAACACCTGCCTTTAACTTTCAAGGTTCAAACTTGAACGCAACAGCCATCAACCGAAGTGGTAACGTTTTTGGTCGGTCAAGTGAAAGGTAGCCGCAAAACGCACTTTGAATACAGATTACCGTTTTTCTCGAGAGGAGTCCCAAAGTTTTCCAGGCAATGAAACGGTGGCAAGGTCAGAAAAGTAGCGACAAGCGAGCTAATCAATAGTTTCTGTAAGAAAAAGTTAATTGTTTATTTGAAATATTTGTTTTTCGGTAAACGACTCACGTTTGTACTTCCAAAAGAGTTGGACAAAGTATCCTTTGTCAACAACTACAAAATTTTGTTGAAAATATTTCATATTCTTCAGTTATTAGAATATTCCAGCACAATTTAATCATACTTTAGTGTACCTATTTGATGAAATCTAACAGCATTCCGAAAACAGAATACCAAGATTCTGTAAAGGCTAAAACATTTCGAAATTCACAAACTACATTTAGATTTAACTAGGACCCGCGTCCACATATATCTTGCTTAAAATAAGAGATCTCGTTACACCAGTTCTGTCAGAAACTGCTACTTTACTCTGAAGATGATTTATATTTCCGTTTTAATTGTTAACTACTCTACTTAGTACGTACTTATTTGGTGCTCATTAATCATTACAGTAGTAGCTCGGGGCTACTAATTGTTAATTTTACGGGATTGTATTTTATTTCTATTTGTATCTTTTAGTGCGCTTATTCACTTAATTTATTATTCTGTAAAGAATTTATTCGTCTTTGCTATGACGTGATTCAAATGTCTCTGATGAATATGTCTATCATGTGATTTGTATTTTTATAAATTGCACCGCTTTCAGTCAATTACAATTTATGTTTTTGTTCACAATCATCATCATATCAGTCGAAAGACGTCCACTGCTGGACATAGGCCTCCCCTCAAGCGTTGCCACAACGACCGGTAATGCGCGTCTCGCATCCAGTTTTCGTTCACCATCAAACAATTTCATATAAATAAATTCTAATAATTTCAATGGTGGTAATGGTGGTGAACACAAAGATAGGTAAACGACATTGTCGCCATCAAGTGCAGAGTCAGCGTCAGCATGTCACAGTACTTTGACATGCCAATGTCATCATGATTGCTTTGTTAAATAAAAAATTTAGTTTAAAAAACTGTAACCCGACTACAGAAAAATAAAAGTGATCTGAAAAGTATGAAACAAGAAAACATTTCAGAATCAAATCAAGAGAGGTACAAAAATGGTGAAAGTAAAGCCGTGGTCGCATGCCTGTATATCATGTGGGTGCCTGGCACACCTATATAACTATAAAAATCGTTTCTATTTATAACTGCACATCGCTATCATTTTAATTATGTGCAACTAACTATGCTCGTGACTTTGTTCGCGTGGATATGGGCGAAAAAATGTGATGGTGATGCAAAGATAAGATGTAAAAATTTATTTAGTTCTTTCTTGCTGTTTTCTGCATTTGGGGGTGACACTCAACCGTTCGTTGACTTTTTTGTTATGGGCCGGTGTCACCCTTTAACAGGGTACAATGAAACCTGTCCGAGATGAGGTGTAAAAAGTTTCGAAAAATGGTTTGTGATTTCCGTCATCGCGCAACGCATAAATATTTCGGAGTGCCCCAGGTGTCAGCCATGCTAGCTACGCCACTGTTGCTGAAATCGGTCTATGGATGGCTGATCGATACCAAGACTCTTGCGTGCCTTGGAAAGTACTTAAATCCGTTGGTCCCGCCTGTTATTTGTAGACTTTTGACAGTCGTTACGGATTGTCAGAAGCCAGAAAATCTGACACTAGTCTGGCCAAAAGTACCGGATCACCCAGTTATTGGGGTGTGGTATTCAGCTGGATCCAGCTTGTCTGGATGCCGACCCCAATATATTTGAGAAAAGGTTGGACAGATGATGAAGATTTAGAACGTAGATAGATAACCAACACTTTATGTCTTGTCTTAAAACTCAAAACTTTGTCTTGTCTTAAAATTCGCGACGAACTTATCACGGGGCTTTGCCCCTCACCACGGGTGATAAGCCATTAAGGCCTGCGGGTGACCTAATGTTGCCAGGTTTCCGCATAAAACCGGAAGTTTAATTTTCACTGAAATTAAATGAGTCAAAGTTCTTTAATATACAGTATGTTAAAGAACTCTGACTCATTTAATTTTGTTTATCTATTATAAGTTAAAACGGTTTAATGTTGCAACTGGTCATAAACACTGGATTTACTTGCTACTTAATATTAGTCATTAACATCAGGAGACTGTTCGCAAAATTTGCGCTTTAACGTAGAGTTGGGGATACCAATCCGACGTATAAACATACATACTTATTATTATTATTATTTTAAAGATACAAAATCATAAGTAACATAAGTTGTCAGACTTTTCATCCCATTTAATACGGCTAATTATCAATAATGATATCTAAGAATCTCGGGGCTAAATGATAAAAGCCACGCGAGTCGATCTTCTTGGTTAAACAACGCATGCTAAGACTCCTCCGTGCCTCGGAAAGCAAGTTAAGCTGTTGGTCCCGCCTGTTATTTGTAGATTTTAGGCAGACGTTACGGATGGTCAGAAGTCAGAATATCTGACACCAGGTCGGCCAAGAAGTACCGTGTTACCCTGTTTCTCGGTTGTGGAGATCTGCCGCACCACGTAAATTACTGGTATTCAGCTGCAGAACGCTGGGAAAAGGCTGGATAGATATTATATATATACATATCTATCGGCTGGTCCCTGCGACTTTCCAGTTTTAAGACCTGGCAAACTTATACGGGTCTATTTTTTAACAGCTTTAGCTTATTATAAGTTAGGTTACATGTGTTAGCAGACATTGGCGAAGGTCCTTCTTCCGTGAAGAACACCGCTAAATTGAGAACAAATTAAGAATGCTATCCATCGACCTTGCAGTTGATCTAGCAAAATATCAATTCGGTTACATATGTCGATAAATCCCTAACGATAAGATAAGAAAATGCTTACTTTTCTTTTGCTACGTACCAAAAGTTTCACAAATAACTCCACAGCATGTAATGTGTTATTTTCATGAATTGGTAGTACTATTTTTTTGTTCAATAGATGGCGTTATGTGTGTGTATTTGCTTTACGTTAATTTATGTTAAATTCACATATCTTTTGATAGAGCGAACCGATTTGGATGAAACAAAACCTTAATTTTGTACTTTGAGTTACAAAATTACAATTGACAAAAGTTATCTGCATTCGTTTTATACTTTCCACGTGTTTTGAACAACTAAACAGACAAACAGTCACAAAATTAAATGCTGGAAATGGTTTCTGTTAGTACCTATTCCTGGCTATTTTATTTTAATGTACAACAACGACTCTTCTACAGATTCTACATAGATACTTACTCAGTAATACTCACTGTCGCTTGTTTGTTAACAATTTTATTTATACCAAACATGTTATGATTATCTCAATTTTTTTTTCAGAGTCAGTAATTTACGTGTGTATTTACGTTTTCTCGCATTTTAAATAAAGTGAAAATGTCTACCTAGCCTATGTCATCCGCAAAGTTCTTACAAATTTATTGATACCTTATTCATCACAATCAGTTCAGTGGTTTAGTTAGGCGCTAGAGTGGATCATACACATATACATACATACATAGACAGCTAAAATCATAACCCTTCCTTTTGGATTTGCCGTAGTCTGGTAAAAAACAAACTCCATCATAATACATTTAGGAATAGTTTATATAGCCTATTTTACCCGGAACTTTTTCAAGAATCTATTGATACCTCAATCATAAAAATCGGCCCAGTGGTTTAGGCGCAAGAGTGGAACATAGTTATATACATACATACATACATACATACATAGACTGCTAAAATCATTACCCTTCCTTTTGGCTTTGCCGTAGTCGGGTAAAAAAGGGATTGTGCTATGTGATTTATATAAATCCATCTCCTTTTCACACCGGAATTATGGTAGTTTTAAAGTGTTGTAGTTGGGGTTCATGGATACAATTGGTACAAGATTTGCACGAGAAAAGAAAAGCCATATAAACAATCATATATATGTCCAGCAGTGAACAAAGGTGGACTGGGGATAACCATGATGATGGAAATTATTGGATTTATCTGGTTTTTGCGTTATGAGAAAACTGTGTAATCGTTTAGCATTTTTAACAAAACTTATTATGATGTACAATTCTATTGACAATTTATAGATTCTCTAAAAAAAAGTCTTGCGTCATCGTATACATAATATGTAAAATTGAGTTTTACGCTGGACTGGTTAACACGAACTACCAAATAAAATAAAAGTAGTCAAAGTGAGAATGTCTTTCGTAAAATCACACATACCGCGTTTGGTACACGCGATGCTAAAAGGTCTGACAAACGTTTTGGCGGTATAGCCATTTTTTATGTAAAAATAAACCTGACCCCTGATGTTAAACGTTTTGGACAGAGAACACTGATATATAGGAGTACGAGTAGTTTAAAAAAAAAGCTTCCGTATGCTTGTTCCTGAACCATTTCTACAGGTAAATTAATCATAATAATCTCTGAATCATCGTGATAGATTTTTAAACATACGAATGCACATTTGTGCCACTTGCGAACGCAACTAAGACTGGTGAAAAGCTAAAAACTCTGTAAATTCTGCATCTTCAAAAATAAAAATTGATGCACGTTGAAGTAAACAATGCCCACCATAACCGCAAAAGAATCAAGTCTGTATAACAAGGAATCAATAGACCTCAAAATAAACAGTGAGGCATTGCTTTAATTTCTATTCACGGGCATCTATTTGCAAAACTGGCAAGCGGCTGGTAAATTGGATTCCTATTTGCCTTCAATACCAAATCGGATAATTCCATGAAACAAAACAGCATTAGATGCCAAAGTTATTCTGGTATTTGCGTGCCATACATCTGAATGCATAATATTACTTGTCAAACGAATATTTCTGATGGAGAAATTATGCATTCGTGTACCCAAATGGTAGACAAAACAATGATTTATTATACGGAACTTTGGGTCAGGGACGAATAAAAAATGAGAAGGTATGGGTATGACGAAATTCTTATATTTGTTGAGTGTCTTATAAATGTTTGACCCACTTACGATAAATGCAAAAGTTGAAAACAATCAGGATGACGATAAATTAAACTGCGATTGATAAAATGAGGTGGAAAAAACAAGCCATGTAGATAGGAGGCAAAAAATTTTTTGGAACAGAAATATTTGTGAAGCTTACAAAGTAATAAGAAGCACAAGATTACCTTACTTGATATTTAAAAAAAAACGGTCAAGAGCCAGGCGTACTCGCGCACTGAGGGTTCCGTACAAATTTGTACTTTAAATAAAGGCTATATTTTTAAGATTTAATTACAAATGTATAGTTTTCAGACTTTTCCTATCCTTGTAGTATAAACGATATTACTTGCCAAATTTCATAGTTCTAGGTCAATGGGAATTACCGTATAAATTTCGATTCCCTTGAGAGTGTCGAAATATACGTTTTTTGCGGCCGTATCTTTTTTTAGGTGAACTTAGAAGTTTGATTTTTTCACAGCTTCAAGGGACTGTAGACCTAAGTATATGGCTTTAATTTCAACTCGATACCTGAACGCGATCCTGAGTTAAAGGGTCTTGATAGACAGACGGACGGACAACAAAGTGATCCTATAAAGGTTCCGTTTTTTCCTTTTGAGGTACGGAACCCTAAAAATGATAAAGGTTTCGTTTATTTTATCAAATCGTTATTCATTTCATAGTGATCGATTTAACACAGATACTTTTCTTGTAGTTGAAGAAAAAAAAGCAAACGACAGACAGCATATTATGAGAGTCAAATTTTACAAATTTCTTCCTCAAAATGACTGCAAAAAGTCTCTGTGTCGCACATTTAGAGTTTAAAGTGCTATTTAAAGCCGTAGAACATGACACAGGTAAAGTGGTGCACGTAAAGGGACACTTACTCAATTACGTAGCTGTCCATACCGACGCTCACGTTTATATAAAGGTCTAGAATTTCTTCTTTTCCTTGACAAAATCCATTAGGCGATCTGAGTACAGCCAAAGAATCTTTTTGATAAAAGAGTCCTTTTAGCCGAAAACCTTTCTGATGAACGCTACCCTGAGAATAATTTAGGAGGTACAGAAGTATCTAATTAAGGAAATGAAAAAGAGGTACAGGAGTCTGTAAAGGTACAAGACGAACATTTGTATTTGAAGGTAGCTCGTGCGGATTTGAATGCTTGTGATATATAAGAGCCAATAAAAATTTTGAGATAGTCTTTTGTACTCTGTTAGCACGGTGACTAGTTCAAAATAATGTTAGCAGTAGAAAACTTTTGGGAACGGTATCTCAATAGGTGATGGATATATTCAAAATAGGTACCTATGGCATTATTTGGAGGACGAACCACATGGTCAAAATTTATTCATGAAACTACATAGGAAATCTTGTTTTTATACCAGCATCATTCACTTCTAATTTCACTTTAACGAGACACTAACCAACATAACATCCCCTATCCACACCATTAAGCCTATACCACTAATTTCAAGGGTACTATACCCACTCATTTCAAGGTAAAACATAACATAACATCACATAATTTCAGCCTACCAAAATGTTTGCCCATAAATAAAATTTCCATTAAAAGCACGCTAACAACATAACCTAGTCCTTACCAAGCTCATAAAGGCGGTATATTACAGCAATGTGTAATACAGTGTTTGTTGAACGAGCACAACTTTTATAATAAAGACGAGAGAGGAGGACGGCCTATAGAAGCGTAAGTGGCTAGGCTTTCCCAGAAGAGAACTTCAAATGTACTTGTGTACTTTGAGGCAGGGTATGTTAATGGACGCACCTGCTGATGGCTATGGAGGAGGTAATTTTGGTGGAGTTAATGTCGGTTTTTGAGGATGTGTGGATGATGTCAAGGTCTTGGATGATGGGAATGGAGAAAAGAACTTTAAAGTAGTAGGGATAAATAATGAAAATAGTGCGCATTATAGTGCTAAAGATTTTGTAGTAGAAAATTAAACTAGTAAAGGAATATTTTATGGTTAACCATACGCTGTCACCGCCATGCCACTACTGGTTTATCATGAACAAAAGTAAGATTATTGAAATCAGTTTTAACTAATTAAACAAATTACTTTTTCGGTATCTTATAAGTGGAGACTTTTAATTGGCTGACAGTCTTATTTATTGATCTCGACCTGTTTGTTTTAGCTGTAAGTCTTCCATAATGCTTAAATAAATAAATAAATAAAAAATTATTTGAAAATGAATACGTATAGTATGGTACGTTGGGACTTTTAAAATAAGACATTTTGTGATTGATTTCTATGTTTCGAGTTCTATTCTATCTTTGATTTTTTTGTTGTTGTAAAAGCTCGTGCATTCCATAATTATTTGACATTGATTTCCACATCTTGGCAATAATACTAGTAATTCTTTCCAATTTCTCAGTATTTCTTCTCCACAAAGTAACCTAATAACATCACAGAACTCCAGCCTGTTGAGCGAACGATTATGGCAATTACTCTACAATTAAAGAGGAGCTTGCTGCATTGGACGTTTCCCGACTAGCGAGACGGACTGGAAGAGACGTGATAATTACTTCCCCTTAAATAATGGTCTTGTTACGTCACAATCTGTAATTATCGAGATGTTTTAGCGTAATTCTGTTGCTGTAGCGTTGGGGCAAATAGCATTAGACCATGGGATCTTTGGATTTTAGACTAAAACTAGCTGACCTGGCAAACGTTGTTTTGTTAGTAAAAAAATAAAAAATAGCCTACAATCTCCTCAGTCCTACCAAATATACACAAAAAAATTCATGAAAATCGGAGGAGTTCGATAACAAACACCGTGGCACGAGATTTTTATATATAAGACTAGAAAATAGTATATAAGATACTGAATATTTGGCCTCTTGATATTAGAGTTTAATGTGTGCATGTTAAATTTAAGACATAAACTTAGTTTTTTTCCGCTATCACGCTCTCGTGCTATATTAGACGGGATCCGTGTATTTTTCCAAGATAGTGGATAAATGGCGACAGTAATGACTGGTAATATTGACTGGTAGAGAATGCCTTTTTGCATTAAGTTCGCCTATGTACCACTATTGTACATGAAGATTAAATAAATAAATAATAATAAATTGACAGTGTAGCTTTCGTCAGAAACAATATGCTGTTTTGGCGAGATCGACTCAAGCGCCTGCAAACCTACAAAACTTCGACGTACTATGGTGATCATCACTAAATTCATCAAATAAAATTTCTTGTCTGGCAAAGAGATTTACATCAGAAAAAATCTCAATAAATATCCCTGCACACAACTCAATGCTTTCGGTAACATTGCTACATACAGGCACACCATGCCAAGATAAGGTGGAGTGATACATACACATTTCAACGCACTCAAAATATACAGCCACATAAGACCCAAATATTTCACACAGAGATAACCTTTATATGGATTCTCAGCACACCTTGGGGACTCAGCTCGTAACATCGAGCGCACACTGACGTATAAATGGGCGAATTTCTATGATTATGTCTATTTTTACAGCCTTTCTCCCTACCGTGAAGTTTTCGGGAGAAGTTTTCAACGCACCGTTTAGTTTCCGACGTTGTTTGACATAGATTTGAGTTATGAAGGGATTAGCGGATTTGGAGCAGTTTGATTCTATTGTGTTTGGGCGAATAATGATGTGGCTTTGTTGAGAAACTGGATGAACATTAGTTTATTCTGCGGTTGGAACTAAAACATTGTTCTGCGAAAGCTTTATCTTGTAAAGATGAGCGTTGATTTCAAAGCCTGCCCAGTGCCCCACACCGTGTTCCTTCAAACAATTTTAAGTCTTCTATACCAAAGTTAGTGCCATATTTGATTGAAATTTGAGTACTTACTTTACAATATCACAATAGCACTATTAAGACTCCCAGAGATGGAGTCTTTAGTCCCTGTTCTTTGAACAATGAATGAAACTGAATAGTTAATCATTATTTCAAAAACTCCCTCAATTGATTGTGGTCAAACGTATGCCTATATTTAGTAAAAAAAAAAAAAAAAAAAAATAGAATACTGTGTGTTTTACGACTCAAAATGCCTAAGCCTAAGCCCACTTCAGTATTTATAAGTTCACTAAAAGAAATGATTTGAATAATGAAGAAAAAAACAACATCGCTTTAATATATTCAATATTCTAAAGTAAACATTCATTGTTTTATTAACCTTTATCTCCGTACAAATGCAATATTATCCAATGCAAGACTTAATTCGATTTCCAATTTAAATGCTGATCGAGAATTGAGAGATAAAGGTGAAGTTTCGGAAATTCCAAAACATTCCAGTGAAGATTAGAACAATTTTCGTACAATGCCACGGATCGTTGAGATAGCTTTCAAAGTTATTTTAGGGGTTTTTGACCCTACCGACTTTGGTGAGGCTGTAATTTTTGAACGGTTCGGTGGTTTATTTTAAAGCCATGTGACTTTGGGCTAGTCTTTTACCAATCTGTCAAAAATATAACTTTGAAAATTGAGGCTTTTATGACAGATTTTGATTGAGATGAAAATGCGAACGTTGCTTAGCAATTTGTAGAATTGGTAGTCTGTGTACAGTACACTGTATATTATAAAATATTTCCGTGACTGATAGTTGACAATATGGCTAGAAAAGAGGTAACTATTGAGATTACGTTAAAAAGAGTTGTATTGAATAAAAAGGCGCCGACATCTATTTGAGGTTACAGAGGTATGCAGTACAGAGAGTAAAGTCCCACAAACCTCTATTGAAAAGGAAGGATCCTCCGCCCGGACGGTTGTAATGTCCGGCGGGCGACTGCCCTGTAGTTAATATTCGGATTGTATGTTCAAATCACACGGAGAACTCTGATACCGGGATTTTGTTAATAGTCAAGTCAATACTCAATACTTTATTGCGTTCCATAATGTAGTAATATTATAGCAGTTGGTATGTTTAAAAAAATGAAACAATTATGGACCCTGTCGGGCACAGCACAAGTAAGTTTTATAGAGGAGAGGCGGATTTTTTAGCGGGATAGATGGCGTTGCAGTTCTTTTTGTTGCGATATAGATTTTGTTATGTTGGTTTTTCGTAAAGTGGCATTGATGCCGCGACAAGGTTGGCGTAACAGACAGGCAAGGATTTTTTAAATAAACACCAAAGTAAGTTTCACCCGATCTCTTGAAAACTGGCCAAGTGCGCGTGCTAAGGGTTCCGAATGAATTTAATTTTTTTAACATGTTATTTTAACACCTTTAGACTTCTAATAGGTTTTCCTGTAATCTTTAGGTAAAGATCTATTATCTCCATTTTTTTCGAAATTTTAGGCTGAGTAGTTTCGGAGATAAGGGGGGAATGGTCATTTTTCGTCTAATTTCTTGAATAACTTCAAAACCATTTATTTTAAAATATAATTAAAAATCTCACAGTAAGCCCTTTCATTTGATATGTCACACAAGTTTAATAATTCTTTTTTTAATTTTCTCGTTTGACCCCCAAAAGTGACCCCTATACTAAAAATTTAATGATTTACGTAACGTGTCCGTGTTTGGGTCACAGAAGTCCATATGTGTACCAAATTTCAACAGAATCGGTTCAGTGGATCCGGAAAAAATTTGCTGTGACAGACGGACAGACAGACAGACACACGAGTGATCCTATAAGGGTTCCGTTTTTTTTTTCGGAACCCGAAAAATGATCGGACATTTCAAAGAAAACCAAACAAGTGGTATGTTTAAGAATCACAGTAATCGTTTCGGCCTACCCACGGGAAGGGGTGAGCTATACAATTCTTCCATTACTGGTGACTTACTGATTGACTGAGTGAATGACAGATAACGCACATCCGAAACTCCTGTTCGGAGAAAGCTGTGGCATGTTTGTTTGTTTAGGGAGTGCAGGTGAGCACTAAAAGAGAATTTCCCGAAATTCTTATGGGATCGGAAAAAAACGGACCCGCGTACGAAGTCGCGGTCAAAATCTAGTGGTTGTATATACGCCTAAAAACTTTCCGTAAAATCTTTAGTTCGAGGCGTTACATCCAACGCCGGCTAAGATGGATGAAGAACTAAGAAGTCACGATCCTAACTAATGAGGCAACTACTGAGGAGGAAGAAAATTAGCTTACATTCATCGCGGTGTACACGACCAACGCAGTCTGCAAAACTAGGTAACAGATGTCTGCTCTAGTCATTAGTATTCAGAACACAATTCATAATTTCGTCAGCTTTAGCAGTCTCAATAACGTGCACAAATAAACTGAGCACTGCTTAGTGAAAAAAAATACCAGCCAAGTGCGAGTCGGCCTTACACATGAAGGGTTCCGTACCATAAACCTAAAAAAGCAAGTTTCTTGTATGGGAGCCCCTGTACTTTAAGAAAGAAGAAAGAAAGAAGAAGGAGGAGAAGAATTTATATTATTTGTTGTTATAGCGGCAAATACACACTCTATGAAAATTTCATCTGGACATACATCCCACTGACGGAAGATGGACAGCGGAGGCTTAGTAATAGGTTTAAGTTGGTTACCCTTTAGGTACGAAAGCCTAAAAATGTGGACAGTAGATGCTTAAATTATGTTGGTAAAGACAATATTCCTAAGGCTCTACCTGAAAATGATTGTTGGTGGACGTGAATTCCCCATCTGGGGGAAGGTAATCTCAATCAGCTAAATCGACATGGTTATGTTACTGTTAAACCCCGATCTACGGTAAATCCTAAGATATGCTAGTGAAACCAGAAATTTTCCGAGTCATACTGGTAACAGTCTGAACGGTTCTATGATAATCGCTAATTTCGAGCTTTTAAACCGGTTATCGGTTGTAGTGGCGACACTTGGGGGAGGCCTATGTCCAACTCTAGACGTCTTTTAGCTGATATGATGATGATGATGATGAGAGTACAGTTGTTTTATCTCACGAGTGCGGGCAAGCCATAGATGTGTAGGTAAATGTACGTGCACATTGTCTTAGTGTGCGTAAGCTTAACTGTTCGCTCCCAAGCTTACGCACACTAAGACAATGTGCACGTACATTTACCTACACAAGAGAGATAAAACAATTGTTACACATTATTATTTTAAATAATTAAAACAATATCATTACGTATAAGCATTAATTTGTTACTATTATGAATAAACTGACTAGTGATTAGTTCTGAAATATAGGAAATGAATTTTAATTTTTTAGAGCTCGAATAAGATATAGATCCTCAACAAAGTGCTGGTAGCAGGTACTCAACATTTACCTACCATAAAACATTTACCCACAACAAAGTGCTGATTTTCAATGGTATTTTTCAATTTAAACCTAATCTAATCCAATCTAGCCCGTTATGTACCACTGCAATACGTTATGGATACCTGTGTGGCAAAGGCTCTCCCTTTTCCACACAGGTATCCTCGGCTATTGCGGGCTAGTTCTTAAGGTAAGAGTCGAGTTCATCTCTCCACTTTCGTCTTGGTCTACCGCGATGTCGCTTAGCATTGAAAGGGACCCAATTAGTGGTTCTTTTAGGATGACCTGTCCATTACAGCGGAGCAAGGCAGCGGAGCGGAGAAACGGAGAAATTGCATAAAATCATCGCACCACGTGAGTCACTGACATTTTGACTGACATGGTTGGTTAATATTTCTTCGCTCTACTGCCTCGCTCCGCGCAAATGGACAAGCAACCTTAGCCCACAGCTCATCTGACATACGATAGACATGTCCGGCCCATTCCCACTGACTTAATCTAAACCTACTCATGAATGTAATTGAATTATGTAACATTTTATTTTTCGTATCGATCCATACTCATCTACTTTCAGGTGTTCGGTATTTTTATTCTCTGCTACGGTAACGTCTTTAATAATTTATAGTTCTCTGATCCCTTACCGAGATGAAAAAGTATCGTCATTTATTCATCCTGACTCGATAGAAGCTTAGGGTTGTCAGGTTGATATCAGGAAATAGAGATTTTTTTATATACATTTATGGAAAATCTAAATAAATGATTAGATAAACTTGCAATAAAATACATTAACCTTTCCCTATTATCCCTTCGTAGATACCCGAACAATACCTTATGAACTGTTTTTCATTATTAGAGAACGTAAAGAATCACGACATAAAGCTGTCCTGAATCGACAGGACAGCTTTATGTCTTTATTTCTGTTTTTAATATTAAGAAAGTCAAAAAATGTATGCGAGTCAATGACCGCTATTGCACATTTATCTGATGCCTGCTATTACGTAGTAGTTTACTACACGGACCTTGTAGAAGCCAGAATAAATTTCCGTGCGTTCAAGCGATTTTGCCATACCTATTACTGGAATCAAAAGTAGCATTAGTTTTAGTGTTAATATATAATCCGTGGTGCTTGGCAACTGGGCTTAACCCAGTCGTATATGTCCCTTGGTGCCTATTAGCCTAGCTCTATTCTGTCTCCTGCTTGATAAGGAGGGAAGCCCTTGGGTATCTGCACGATCTGAGACGTACAGGACCGATCGATGTGGCGACACTTTGTGGAGGCTTACGTCCTGCCGTGTGTATCTTTCGGCTGTAATGATGATGGACATGGCCATGGCTATAAATTTTTGGATATTTCTTTAGGATAAAGGATACATTACAATGCATGAGCTGACTTGAGTGAGTCGACTTTCACAAGAGGTTATAACGAACAAGTGTGATGATGGCCCTGACAACCCTGATTGAGGTTTTCTAGGTAGAGCTCAACTTCGCCATATTCTTTCAGTGTTGTCAAAGGAAATATTTCATGTGACGTAAATTCTGTTTTTCTAGTATCTATATTTTTCTTTCAAAGAGGTTTGTTTAACCCAGTTTGTTGAGCAAACAAGTAAATGTTATTTCAAATGTTTTGTCTCAAGAAAATTGGGCTTCTATTTTTTTTTCTTTATCTAAACGAATTCTTTTTTAAGGTCCTAATTAGTTTAGCCCACTCTTTGACTTTGACCCTATTTTTATCCAGGAGTTTTATTACTAAAGGTTATGAATGCTTGAATTCCTTAGGTCAGTGTTTCTTTGAGCACCCACTCAAAAATTCTTACTAGATCTTTTGTCTTCCAGTGTTTAATGAACTAAATTATTTCATCTACTATGAGCTTTCCATTATTCAAATATACTTTGTAATCGCGTAACATTCAAATATTTTGTACCATCGATACATGTATGTACTACGTATTAGATGTGAGATTCCGAACACAATTTTTTTTCTACTGAAATGTAGATGACTACTGACTTACAACTAACTTTAGTGTGTGTGGTTTTGACGTAAACGCGTAAGCGCCAGGAATTTTATGGCGCTTACGACGTTTCGGTCATGAGAAAACTATGCTTTATTAGCAATGTAGCGCTGCATATTTTAATAGTAGATATAGTTAGACGATACAACAATGTTTTACCGCTGCAGCGAAATTTAGTTCTAACTTACCCGTATTTGAACAAAAGGTTTAGTATGAACGTTCTTGTCTATCGGTAGAATATATGTCAACTAGCTTTTGCCCGCGACTTCGTACGCGCATATCGCGTTTATTCCCGTTCCCGCAAGAATTTCGATAAATCCTCTCTTAGTGTTCCCCTACGGAGTGTAGGGAAGCTTCATGCCAAATTTCAACTCTCTACGATCAGTAGTTTCGGCAGTGCGTTGTCTGACAGTCACTCAATCAGTCCGTAACAGAAGAATTTTATATGTATTGATTGATGTTTTATATAAACATTTATTTCAGACCAGGTCCATATTTTGTTAGTAACAATATACTTAAGAGCTAATGTTAGTATTGACAACACTAATTAAACTACGACATGAAGCCGCACCCATCTTTGCAGCATGGGGGACTCCCATCTATCTGCAAAAACACTCAGTATAGTATTGGTGCTGCCACGCACGCGAGTGAGTAGGGAGGCGCATCTTTTCCTGATTATGGCGGCAAAGCCATCAACCAGCGCCTCAGCAAACATCCCTGACGCACTGCACCGCCACGGCAGCCCCAACAGTACCTGAGTGCATTATTATATTGGACACGCAGGTCGCTGTATGCCCGCTGCGAATAACTGACCCACAGGCTGCAGGTGTAGAAAGATTGACAAAATGCTTTAAAAAGCGTAATCAATACAAATGAAAAAAAAAAATGCTCCAGATTATTTGAAACTTAAAATATTTATAACTAAATGGTACTAAACAACTTTACTAACAGACCGAATTTCTAAACTCACTACAAAATACAGTTTATTTTTTATTTTCTCATTTTCTCAAACACAACAAGTGCCCAACAGACATTTAGTGCTTAAATGTCTCACAATCTAATCTCGAAGACTAGGCTTTAAAGTGTTAGCTCATTTGTAGTAATACCCACAATGAAAAGATAGCTAGATTGGAGACCATTACGGCTTTTAAAAGACTTTCAAGTTGCTATGAAAAGTAACTGTTGGAGGTGGAGATTTTAGGCCCAAAATAACTATAGTACCTACTATTATAGTTAGGCGTTTTGTCCTTGTTTTTTTTAAGAACAATGAATTGGTATTTGCAAAAGACTAAATGTTTTTTAGATAGTGATTGTTTTAGTTCAATATTTTTAAACTAAAAACTAGTAAATAATATGAATTTTTGTAATGTTATCGTGATTTTCGGTACAAGCTCGCTTTGTTAACAATGCGTGCTATATTTGGTTCTACACAAAATTCCATTATATCAGCAATAATATGTTTAAAAGTCTTTTTAGGTTTCCGAACAAAAAACGGAACCCTTATAGGATCACTCGGGTGTCTGTCTGTCTGTTCGTCTGTTACAGTCAGTTTTTTCCGGATCTACTGGACCGGTTCTGTTGGAATTTGGTAAATATATGGACTTTAGTAACCCAAATATGGACTCGTTACGTAAATAAATATTTTTTTTAGTACGGGTGTCACTTTTGGGGGTCAAACTAGAGATTTAAAAAAAATCAAACTATCGTGTGACATATCTAATGAAAGGGCTTACTGTGACACCAAAAATGACCATTCCCCCTTATCTTCGAAAGTACTGAGCCTAAAATTTTGAAATAAATGCAGGTAATAGTTCTATACCTAAAGATTACAGGAAAACTATAGGATGTCTGTAGTGTTAAAAAAAACATATTAAAAATGAAATTGGTTCGGAACCCTTTGCACGCGAGTCCGACTTGTACTTGGCCAGTTTTTTTAAGGCTGAGAAATCATCAAATGACTTCTCCCGCTCTGGGCGGAGCAAAAGCGAGTGTCAGACTTACTGACTAAAACCCATCCGTGTTCTTCCTAATGCCCTTTGCGTTCCAGGGCCGCGGTAATTCTTTTGAACAAATTCCGCAACCCTGGATATTTTTAAAAGTCTGTGTATTTTTAAATGTTTAAAAGGCAGTATGTGTCACCGGATAGTTGAAAACATTGTAATTCATTTTTTCCGTACTTTTATACTAGTCTAAATCTGATTTCCGACTAATATATACTCTATACTATACTAATATAACATTTTAAATGCGAAAGTTCGAATGGATGGATGTTTGTTACTCAAGCCTGTCAGAACCGATAAACGGATCATGGTGAAATTAAGGCACAGAGTTAGATGGAACAAGTCGGGAGTTTGTTTCCTTGAAATTTAATTTATAATAATCGATATTAAAGAGGGCGGAGCCGCGGGCGACAGCTAGTATGTTATGAATGCGAAAGTAACTCTTACTGTCTTTTTGTTTGTATAAAACGTAGCTTACGGGCAGACCATGTTCGGGCATAACATATAGGATACTTATTTGTTCCCTAGGGATACATTTCTATTACAAGCTGCAAAGCTACGGGCAGAAGCTAGTTTTCAATAAATCTCTAGAGATAACAAACTCTCAATATATTGTGAACAGATAGAGAGAAGAATAATTTCAGAAAAGAAATTCAAAGAATATTTCAAATAAAATAATTTCCGTCCTATTTCAATAGTTTACAATAAATCGGTATCTAATCACAATTTAACGCGACTCTTAATAAACTTACGGAAAAAAATAGTATAGGTTATATTACAGAAACCTAGTGGCATCACCTCTTGTTGCAAGTCTGCGCAGCTTATGAAGCATCGTTTTCAATCAAAGGCACGTCATACCAGACGTGTGCACTTCAAGTCGACAATAGCATACGTACATGTTATCAAATTGACAGTGAGAACAGCTCTATGTCGTTGCACTAAGGTTGGTTTTCGCAGGTCAAGAGGAGTGACGTGTGGTTGAGCATAAGCATCCGTTCGTGATCGACACAATAACCCTTTTTGCTTCTATGGGGTTGTAAGCTGATTATTTGAGTAATAGTGTGTGTAGTTGGTTGTTGTACCAAAGTATGTGTTCGTCTTTTGTTTTTTTATTGATTTGGACTTCCTTGTTATAACAGACTTGACATTTATAAAGAAGTTAATCGTTTTCATAAGTCCTTTAAGATTCGTTACCGTCATCAGTCAGATCGTTGTCACCACTGGCTTCGTTGCCACAGGTCAAAAATGAAAAAAAAAAACTGGCCAAGTGCGAGTCGGACTCGCGTGCAAAGTGTCCCCCAACAGTGAGACTAATACTCAAAGTTTATTTATTTGCGTAACGCGTCCGTGTTTGGGTCACAGGTGTTTATATGTGTACCAAATTTCAACAGAATCTGTCAAGTAGATTTGGAGAAAATTTACTGTGACAGACGGACAGACAGACACCCGAGCAATCTTATAAGGGTCCCGTTCCTTACGGCTGTTCCGAACCCTAAAAACATCCCATTTTTTGCCAGTGGAGATGTAAATGTAACAAATATATTCCCAAATGACTATAGCAAACAAGGTAGGTACAAAAAGTCAAGTCAGTCCAGATCAGTAGAAACAACTAAGAATAGACAGTACCTCCTCTCTACCGTTGCAAGGCAATATGCTACCATTTATAATTTCCTGGAAAATCTTTGGTCAGTTCACTGGCAAGGAAATATCTCAGTTTCAAGTTCAAATTATATCTTTGATCCCAATAAATTGAGATAGTAAGCTGAGATAGAAGATACCTTTGTAAAATCAAGATTTAGCTGTCAGTAAGGTTATCTACACAAAGGAACGCCTACGCGTAGATAAATATTTAGGCCTGTAGTTAATTTGATCTAGATCCCTAATCTAAACTAATATTTTAAACTGGTTATTTTGCTTGGTTTGTTTGTAAAAGGTACTTAATATTGTACCCAGTGGCGTAGCTAGTCTCAAAGGGACCCTGTATCAAACATTTTTGGAGCCCTCGTTTTTAGGGGTAATTATTGTTTTTTTAACCCTGGAAGCCTAATCTGCGTCTACGAGGCGTACACTCAACCGAATATCGTTTGTCTGTTTCTAACGGTTGAAGCTAGCGCGTCGTGCGCTTTTGCCAACTCTGTGGCCGACGGGAGCTGGCGGACGGTGCCCGTTTCGTTATGGTAAGTCCCGCCATTTTTGATTCATCGAAGTTGAACATACTTTGGCTTTGTGTAACTTTTAACTAGGTTTCTTTGATTTTAATTTTGTTTGTTTTTCGTATATTTTATGTCTTTTTTCGGCGTTGTTTCAGGCATAAATATGTCACGGTCTAAAAGATTAGACGACGACAATATTTTAGAAATCTTAAACAAAATAGGCCATACTAGCTCAGAAGTGCCTCGGCAGACCACGAAGGTGACGGCGGGACTAAATGTAGGAGCTTTCCGTCCACACGTCGGGGCCCTAGTAGTCTGGGGGCCCCGTATCTTTGCTACGGCTGATACGGCTTTAGCTACGCCCCTGATTGTACCTACTGTGACGTCATAAGAGGGGACTCTAGTCGGTAACTCTTGGGCCTTTCTCCATACAAACGCATTCGGCTGTTTCCTTTGTGGATAATGCTACTAGAGCAATATTTTTTTTTGCAAAAAATGTAGATCGAATTAATGCTACTATCATTTTCTTTTTTCCAAAACATAATTACTTAAAGAATTATGACAATCCAAAAAGCCCGTTTTTACCGCCATGTTCAGACAACTGTCAGACAATTTGATAAGTTTTTAAAAAAAAGAAAAATAATAGAAGCAAAGATTTAGATATAGTCTTCTTCAAAATTTTGATATTTAATTTTTTTAGATCAGTCCAGTTTTGAAGAAGAAAACAGCGGAATAGAAAACGTCTGTTAGTCAAGGTTTTTATAGGTAAAAATCAGCCTGAGCTGCAGTTGTCGTTTCCACACTTTACTTGATAGGGCACAATGCGACGCATCGGCAATAGTTTCTTCAAATACCTATTTTTCAAATTCCTCGAGACTAGAGTCCCCTCTAAAGACCATTCATGATTCCGGGAAGTAGTTGTAGCAACTCGTATCATCTGCCTAGACTTTTCCCAACTATATTGGGGTCGAATTCAGTTGAATATCAGTATTTTACGTGGGGCAGCTACCTACCAGACCCCCACAACAAATTAACTGGGTTTCGCGGTACTTCTTGGCAAGACTGGAGTCAAATTTACTGGCTTCTGTCAATCCGTGACGACTGCCAAAGATCTACTAATGACAGCCAGTACCAACGGCTTAACGTGCTTTCCGAGGTACGGAGGAAACTCGGTATGCTAAGATGGTCACCCACCCACAGAACAACCTTGGCAAGCGTTGCTTTACCTTGAAGATTGACCCGTGTGGCTCTTATTCTTCAGACACAAGCTCTTCTCACTATGCCTTATGCGCGATGGAATATAATATTTATGGCATTTGATTGACATGTTAAAGTGATCGGATTACAAAAATTTTTCACTGATAGATTTGTGAGTTACTAGATTGCCGCTGAGTGCGTTCATAGGCTTATGACAGTTCACGGTCCCTATGGGATAGGCGAAGAGAAATAGGCGAAAAAGAAAACATACTGATAGTATGCTACAGCATCGCTAAATGCCATACGCGACCTCTTCTCAGAAAAAAACTAAGTTGCTTATAAATAGGCCAGGGTTGCGGTTTTATTCGAAAAATTCACCGTGACCCAGGAACGCAATGGGCATTGGGAGGAATACGAATAGGGTTTAGCCAGTAAGAGTCTGACACTCCCTTCTGCTCCACCCAGAGCGGAAGTAGTTATTTGATGATTTCCCATCCTTAAAAAAAGAAATGAGAACGAAGGAGTTCGTTAATGCTGATTAGTAATAAATTAAGAAATTATTTACTCGCCCATCAAAATAATTCAGCGATTCCGAACCTAAATCTGTCGCCAAAGCAAAATTTGAAATCCGAGATATTTATCAAAATACTGCAAGGCAACAGAAAATTCTTGAACGAATCAACGCTTGTTTGAAAATTTACTAATTAGTTGAGTTCCTTCGACTTCATAACTCGTTTTTCCATTTCATAAATATTGGTTATACAAGAATTAGAGTGGGCGTGGAAATGACAAGGCCAAAAATAACTGTATCTGAACAAACATAAAAAGTATATTAAAATGCTATTGATAAACGTGTCATGCGAACAAAATAATGAGGAAAGTATCGTAAGGGGGCTGTTTTGAGTATAAATGTGAGTGAATGACGATGGGTTGACTTTTAGAAAGACAATAGTGTATCTAGAAAGGGAATGGCTCCTGAGTTAACGCCCATTGTGTCACCCTATGTAATGTTTTCTTCATCTATTTTTTTTTTCTGTAACTTATATGGTGTACATAATAAAGAGTATTCTATTCTATTCTATTCTAATATATAAAGAACTAGTGGACGTCACGCGGTTTCACCCGCGTAGTTCCCGTTCCCGTGGGAGTACGGGGATAATATATAGCCTATGTTACTCCCTGATAATGTAGCTATCTAATGCTAAAAGAATTTTTCAAATCGGTCCAGTAGTTTCGGAGCCTATTCAATTCAAACAAACAAATCTTTCTTCTTTATAATATTAGTATAGACTATGGAAAAAGAAATGTTCATTCACCTGCTTTTATAACAAGAAAATGATGATGGAACTGGAATCTAGGGGGCAACTCTCAAAGCCCGAATTTCCGTAGTTTCGGGTTTAGTTGAGGAAGTATTTTACTCCATATCACCCACGGACTTAGATTGCCCCGAACCCGAACTAAGAATGAATGACAACACGATTTGACAGTATCTGTCAAATCGTGTTATTAATTCTTAGTGACAAGAAAATGATGATGGAACTGGAATCTAGGGGGCTATTCTCAAAGTCCGAAGTCCGTAGCTTCGGGTTTAGTTGCGGGAATATTCTACTCCGTATCACCTACGGACTTACGATTAGCCCTGAACCCGAACTAAGAATGAATGACAGCACGATTTGACAGTATCTGTCAAATCGTGTCATTAATTCTTAGTGGTTAAGTGATATGGAGTAGAATACGCCCGCAACTAAGCTCAAAACTACGGACTTCGGGCTTAAAGGGTATTTAAACCTAAAGAAAGAAAATAGTAAAAGTTTGTAAGAATCCCTTTTGGCATTCTAATAAGGGAAACTAAATAAAAGCTTTTACTCAGTCCATCGAGTCCTATAATTACTGAACTGATTCCGATTCATTTTTATTTAGCCTTTGTAATGGATTTCTGTTCAAAAATTCAATGAAATCTGTTTACTTTTAATTGAACCTTCGTTCATTTGAAAGTTCTTAATAATTTATTTCATGATTGCTTTGTGAGTGGGTCTTAAAAATTTTACTCTGACAACTGAAAATCAATTTATGCTTTATTATTTTTCTTTATTCACCTCTATTATTCTACTTACTTTATTTTCGATGAATAATTAAGATGTTCCATATTTTTGATTTTGTGTGACAAGATTCAATATGACCATTATTACTTTCATAGAAAACGTTGTATTGTCGAATCATTATTTAACTCTGAAAAAGGCAATAATGTGTAAGATCTACTGTTAAAACACATAATTATATGTGTTTTTTTCCTAAAATCCAAATGGTAACAAAAATTAAACAAATAACACATCTGAATCAATCAAGAAAAAAACAATTAATTAACGAGTTCATTTAAACACCAACATTTCACAAAAACGATTCAGATTAAAATGGAACTCTAAATTCTAATATAATCCTACTTTCTACTTATGAAAACACGAACCACCTAAAACGAAAATCCTTTTCGAAAACTACGCTCAAATTCCACCCAGTTCTACTCTACCGCTTCCATTCACCACTATCCGCGCCCCTTCACTAATGAAACACATTAATAACATCTGCGCTCACTAAAATGTCTTTTGTTTCTTGCGATTTCGGAAATTGTACCCCTCTTTTGTTTCGTTACATTCAGTTAATAACTCGGTATGTAGGCGAAATATTGTATAGAAATGGTATGGAGGCTTATGTTCCGTAATAAGGGTAGCATTGTTTACAAATGTATGTGAAATGGTCAAATATGTGTCAGTTTCTATTTCAGTATTTCTGTGTGGCCCGCCGAAGTAGAATTTATATTCGTTTTGTATGAAACTGTACCGAACAAACATAATTTGATAAACCAGGAATTTACATGAGTAAAATCAGCATTATTACGAATCCACAGCACTCATACAGAGAATATCTGAGCATCTCACCTCGTTTCTTCAAAGCTGATAATCAATAGAATAGAATAGAATACAAAGAGTATTCTATTCTTTATTATGTACACCATATAAGTTACAGAAAAAAATAGATGAAGAAAACATTACATAGGGTGACACAACGGAAACGGGCGACGACGGGGACGGGCTGGCTTTGAAACCATTAAAGGATTGTGAAGTCACATTAGAACATGCCCGGATTCTAACTTATATCCTTATGCACGCTTTTCATAAACGTGCAGTATTCAACAGGTTAGTCGGTTTCAGAAAACGATAAATTTAAAAATGTTTTTTTTTTTTTTCAAATCAGAACAATAAAGTAAAGGTAAGAGATAACAAAAATAAAATCGTCAAAACTGAAGCTCATAATGAGCTTTTTGATAAAACAGTTGAAATTGATAATGCTGAAATTATAACTATAGCAGCAAATTTCTACAATTATAATGAAGTAACTGAACACAAGGTACTAATTGACAAAATGTTCCTTTTAGTACAACAAAACAATGTTATATCCTATTAGGGAAGATCGTTTAATTCCAAAAGGTCCCTAATTAAGGGTCATTTAGAAAGATCCCAATTATTAGAAGAAAAATTGATATCATAAACGCGTCTGGCTTTCCTGATTATTTTATTGTTCTAATTATCCGTTTCTGTTTCACCTTCGTTTGATCATTTCGGTTGTATCTTATCTTTATTTATGGGTACCATTTTGTGTACATGTTTGTGTCTCTTTAGTGTATTGTAAAAGTTTCTTATGCTTGGTTTATGTAATTTTAGAATACTCTCGAGAACATCATCAGGTTTTCTACGTATTACTAAAAGGATCACCTCAGACATTATCCGACACGATTCTCATATAATTTGACCAATAATAGTAGTTGACGGATTGTATCAAATTTACAGTTCCCGTCACGCAACTTTACCTCCCCGAAGTACGTTACAATCGAGTGCGCAGAATGTCAATTTGATAAAAACATAATACAACGCATGCGCGGGCAGGTCGCGCATGCGCGTGTTTGCGCAAGATGGCGGGTGTAATGGCATCTCACTCGCTCGTATACGTTCGATGCATACGTGTGACCCGCTTGCTCAATGCAATACGACTGTTGATGCGAAAAGTGTTACATGTTGTTATTGTTTATAATTAATTATTTTGGTTATTTCTTACTACTTGATTTGTTTTTTGTGTGTTTTTGTGGTGTATGTATTTGTGGTGTTACTTTTTTATATTGTTATTGTTACTGGTAGTCTTTGTTACTTATTTATAATATAATACGTATAAACAAAAAAATATTCTAGGAACGTAACACTTGCTACGCGATTGCACCTGCGCGGTCGTCACTAAAACCTAACTTCGGAGGGGTAAACAGCGGTGATGCGAGCTGTAAAAGAGACTTCGACTGAGTTTCGAGTTTCTTCTTAGGGTAGTCAACTAGGAAACAGCGGCCTCGTCTAGTTTAAAATGCCCAAAAAAGATAGACGTAGTACCTATTTACAAAATAAATATCATTATACGTATAGATAGTTTCAGTATTAATATAATAATTTTTGATACAAGTTCTTAAAAATTACTATGGAAGTCGCTTTGCCTAGGTATTGTTATGGATCAAATATTTGACGCTTACATTTGTTATGACAAAATAGGTTTATTGTGTTCCAAAAGTATTTAAAACAGTCAATAAAATCTCATCAATAAAAACAACGAAATCATAACGATACACAAATAAAAGCGTTAATAAAGTAACTTTTAATTGAAAAACAATCCCCCTTAACTTGTTTGTGGCACACCATCCAAACAATAGGAATCCAAGTTGAAACCAACAAACAAATGTGACAAACAATATCCAAACGTTGGAAGTAAAATACTCCAAACAAGGCTTTCCATATATTGTAGTACACGAGTGAATGTATTTGAACAAAATAATCACATTAGTTGGACAAACATATGTAGTGGTGCACAAATATTGTAGCACTCTACGCGTTATTTGTTGATAGATACGATTTGATATTTGGATTGTTGTTTTTTTTTTTTTGCTGGAGCTTGCTCTATTATTTTGCACAGTTTCTAGGAGCTCTTTCTGCAATTCAAATACGAATACCAATATTTTATTTGCAAAAATTCAAAACTAGAAACTTAAACTGGCCAAGTACGGGAATGTAGGCTCCGTAGTTGCCTCCATAACCATAAAAGTGACAAGCATGTCAATAAATATGTAATTCTGGCGCGAGCCTGGAATTTAACTGATTAGTAGAATTCTCCTCCAGTTTTTGCGTTCCTTAAACCTTAACACCAACCCATTTCATCATCATCACCACTAGCACCATCTTCTGTGTACACTCCTTCAATCTCATCTATCACTTTCCATCAGAAGAGTTTGAGGTCAAGAGCTGTTTCATAAAAAAATAACAAAAAGACTTTCCTAATACACCGAAAATACTCCCCATAAAACTGAAAGTTATTGTATTCACGATCCATACGAAGAAATCAATCAATCAACCAGTACGCCAAAATTGATATCAAACTACACTAGATCAGGATTCAATACACTTGAGCCTTTTACCCTCTCAGAGTCTACATATTCAGCATTTGATGTGTCATAATCAACACGTATTGCAGGATTAGTGATTGTAAGAGAGATTATTGTGAAAGCACGTTGGTATGTCAGTCCTTCTGATATAGGTATTAGGTAATCCTTTTGAAGCCGTCATGCTTCCCTAATTCATATTTGATGTATATCATACGCTTTAGGACTATTAATGCTTAGTTTGTTCTTATTTGTAACATTATGTAACTTGGTTTGTTGTGCTGGACATAATTATTACTCTTGGATTAATTTTAAATTTGTTTTTCATTTTAATTTACGCCATGCTTTTCATTTTGCAGGACAAATTGCGAATCAGTTCTTGTTTTCTAAGGTTTTCTGAAGAAAAAAAAACAATAATTGGTTCATAGAAACAACCAAATCCTTAGTCTTTCATTGCTTCTAAAATTCGAAAGTCATGCCAAGGCAACGTACTTCCAGTATAAAAAAACTATCTTATTCTGGGACATGGTCTACCCGTATACCAAATTTCATTGATATCCGTAAAGACGTGATAACGTAACAAACAGACAAACTGAATTATGAATGTAAAGTCCACTTATTACATATTTCGCTCTTCTAATCATATTAACAGCTAACTCGAGTTTGACAGCAGATACTAAAGATCAGAAACTTGATATTTAGAAACCTGATGTAAGTCTTACAAAGAGCTTGTCAATTAAACTAAGATAAGCAACTGTTGTATGATTAAACGGCAAGTTTCCAACGTGAGGTGCCAAATTAGTTGGTAGCTTCCACGAACTTAGCGTGGACAATGCAAAGTTTACCTAGTGCTTCCTATTATTCTCAACTACTGTGCTTAGTTTGGCGATATCTTAGTTTATATTAAAACATCGCATTTGTATTGTTCGAGACTTAGCGTGGAATGCTTATTTATGATCGGAGAGACCTAAATAGTAGTTTGTCTTTTATAGTTTAGTTAGGTTAGCTTCGCTTAAACCTTTGTCATTTCATTGAACATCTCTTTCGCTGATTTCTCCATCCATGGGTCTATTTTAGTATATGACTGACGGAAATAGGTTTAACTCATTTAAGTTATGTCGTCATTCTATAAAACTATTTTTACAATACCCGTTTTCGTTTTTAAATTACTTTCATGCTCGCAATTATCACTAAAATTCGACTATTTCACTGACTGGTCTTGATATCTGTCTTGTTCTCTATAGGACTTACAATGATCATTTACATTTCACATTATCAGAAACTACAACACCTATTTGCTCACAGCAATATTTCTGAAGCCACTTTACCAACTCATTCTAATATTCCCCAAAAGACCATTCATTGTACCGACCAGCACGCAAAACACAAACATAATACCGAAGTCTATAATTTCCCAGAGTTTACTGGTCCATACTCAACAGTTTATGGTAGCCTAATAGCCCAGTACGTTGGACTACTAAATCTAACTTATGATCTAATTAATGAGGTATTAGGAAACATTAATTGCGACGTTCCCAATGCTGCAGAGCAAATGGATTTGACGTGTTTACACTAGTTAAGTGGCTATTGGAATGCGGTTTGAGATATTGGTAGATAGTATTATGTACTATGTTTAGATTCGAATGACGAACTTGAAATTAAGTAGTCTGATAAACTAAATACAATAAAGTAAGTTATGATGTATGTATAAAGTAATGAAAGCATAAAAGACCATTTGGAAGAGGAACCAGAGTCAGAAAAGTTGGAAGTAAATCGAGTGTCTTAGTATGGGCATGTGATGAAGTGAGATGATAGACATGTTACTGAAATAATGATGAATTTAAAAGATTATGAATGTCAGAGAGTGAGAGAAAAGACAAATAAAACAAGTGAATAATATTGTGATGGTAGTAACGGAAAAGGAAAGCGTGTTACGCCATCCCGAAGTTATTTGGAATATGTGCAGAAAGATCTTGGTACGTTATATTTTTTTTTATTGTTGCAACAAACGTATGGTCTTTAAAAAGAAAAATCTGAGATCATGTTTTTCTATTTGAAATTTTTCATGACTATCAGTTTAATATTCTTAAATCAATCAACATAATACGAGTATAAACTTAAACTATTCTCATTATTTTTATACTCAAGCGCTTTAACGATAATAATCTGTTGTTTCTCAAGATAATTTAAATCGTACTTAACAGCACCGTATTCTTTATTAAAAAGACTAGTTACTAGCACTTAAAAGTTATTATTATCCGTTCCTTTAAACTCAAGGCTACCTGTTTCCAAGTCCAGTAATTAAAATATCGATTATCGTTTTCACTTTGAATAGCTTCTACGGAAGAGAAGTTTCAGGATAGAAATACTCTAAAGACCGGCCTTTTATACTCGTGAAAGCTGCAGTCTGGTTGAGATTAAGTGCTTTGAAAATATTAATAGAGCTTTTAATCGTTGCAATATTAGTGCAGGTGCTTGATACAAAGCTGTTTTCTTAATCCATTTGCTGTCTAAGTCGCTCAGCACATGTGATTGTTTGTAAAAATTTAATTTTATCTATTCACACAAGAAGAATCTTAACTTCTTTAAGTAACTCTTATATGTTTTTAGACCTGTCACTGTACAAATCAGCTTTGCTATTGAAAGTTATTTTTTTCTTACTTTTTCATCTTGCTTAAACTTTTAATCTGAAAATGCTAGGCGCCTTTTAGCCTAACCTAATTCATTTGAACTCGGTAAATTTTCTTACATAGATCTTTAACCTAAATTTTTTCATGTTTGCTACAGTAGATAAAATCTTAAAACAACAAACTCACCTTGACTTTCGTTAAAAAACCCGAGAACCATGATGACGATGACGACAATACCGATCTTGAGTCGGTAGCTGAAGCCCATGGCATGCATATCGACCCCCCAGTACAGCGCCCGCATGACTCAACCTTGCCTCATCCATTCGTTGTAGAGTTTTGTATCGCCACTGTGTTCCTGTTCTTTGTTACTCGAATGCATCATCTGAAACAAGAAAGAAGGATTTGAGAGGCTAATTAAAACATAACATGTTGCTGTCCTATATACTTGTATGCAGGTCGAGATGAACATAACGTTATGTCTGGATGATGAAAATCCATTTCTCCAGTTTTATTTTGTAGGGTTCCGAACGTTCGTTCCTTATCGCATCACTCGTGGGCCTGTCTGTCTGTTCGGGCCCAAATCTTTTAAGTTGGATCAAATAACAGATAGTTACAAAGTTTCATCAAAATCGGTTCAGTAGTTTAGGAGTCCATCGCTGACAAACAACGTGACACGTGATTTATAAATATTAAGATATTTTTAGCAGTCCTCGCTGAAATCAATGGATTTGCCATTTTATTTTTCACCCTCCTTGGTTGTCTGGCCTTAGGCATTAAATCCGTCATTTTACCTTTATGCATCAAGGTAAAAACAACAATAGTATCATCTTCCTATGCTTAGCTTAGGTTAGTCCCATCAATTGCATTTAAATTTAGACTCGGGGTGCTATTCTGAAAAACCAGATGTAAAATTTCAATAACCAAACCAAGAATCGGACCCAGGACCTTATGTTCAGCTTGTAACCAACGAGGTAGTACTAAAAGATAAAATGTAGCGGTATAAAATAATATGTAGGTAGGGATAAAGTCGGTCTGTATTGAAATCCCCAAGGTATTAAGCCGTGGTGTTATGTTGTACATTTGTAATGAAATGATGACGCAAACAAGTCCCAAGCGAGAGTGTTACAATTTTTCAGTCCATTTTAAAGCCATTTGAGTTTACAAGTAAAAGAGTATTTCATGGTATCAAAAATTCGCAATGTGAAATAAAAAATTGTGGAGGCAAGAAATGTCTGCCAATTGTTTCAATGTTCACGCATCAACAAACACAATGAAATTCACCATCTGCACTATTTTCTAACGCTTGTCTTTTCTAGAAAGGCAGCTGGTGGTAACGTTAGATATTAGGATTCAATATATCATTCAGTACGGGTTCCTGCGAAATAATTTCGGGATAGTACGGTATTGAGAAGTACCGTAAAATTAATAATTCAAATGATACATTTTTCTAGAACTCGTTTGGCATTTGTGTCTAGACTATTAATCAAGTGAAGCCTTTCAAAACTTCAATAATGTCTTTCAATTACTTCATCAAATATACAGGCTAAATTGGTTCCATAATTTCCACGTGCAGAATATTTTGTTGAACTGTTAAACAGCATTTCGGCATAATTATTTTAGATATTTGGATTCAATATTTCTTTCTGTACAATTTATATTCAGAAAAAAAAAATTGGCACAGTTCCGCTAAAACTTAAATTAATAATCCAAACGATATTTGTTCCTAAACTCGTTTGACATTTGTATCTTGAACTCAATTTTGATCACTTGATATTTTGTACCCTAGTTTATTTAACGTTAATCAAGCGAAACTTTTGAAAACTTCAATAATGTCTTTCATCAAATAAACAGGCTAAGTTAGGTTCTAAATTTCCATCCGCCAAATATTTTGCTGAACTACTAAACAGCACTTCGTCATAATTATCAACAAAAGTTTTTGGGAGTCTCTAAAAGATTATTATGTTACAAAGTTACAAATTAATGACCAAGTTTCATTTTAATCAAATATTTAGAGTATATTAAAATTTACTACTAGCAATTTGATTTCATTTAAGTTTTCGGAGCCTTTGTTTAATTAAGTCATATTATTAATGTTTTCCTTTTTTAGTTCTTCATACATGTGTTATGTCGATTTTTTAGTTTCTATCTCATTCATAAAATTATAGCCTTCTTCTTTGGCTGCAGTTTATTTTTTCAATTTTAATCATGTTAAAAACTTGAGCTGCAACTTTTGCAAGTATCAACTTTTTCCTTTTTAATTTGTCAGCGTAGGAAACTTTTTCTTTTTAATTTGCAGTTTAATGAGAGGAGCCAAAGCTACTTCGCTTAGCTTAGCTCCGTTCCGCACCTCTACTTCTGCGAATGGCACCCTACTAAAGTCTTTATAATCGAATCCTAAAACTTTGCTGTCTTGAAACTGTTTGTTGAATCTGAAACAACTCTGAAAATACGAGTTTTCCCACGTTTTTGTTTTAAATAGGTCTTTGAGAAAAAAAATATCCTAACAATGGTTTTAAATGTCCATTTAAATATACCAAAAGTATGAACTATTTAGACTGGATACAAGGTTTATGTTGAAAGTGATCTCTCTTTATCAATCAAAAGTTTGCTGGCAGAAAACTAAATTTTGAGTTAAGCTCGCCTTTGTACCTGAACGTTTTTAATTACTGTAAATTATTACAAGTTGTTATGGTGTGCAATTAAGAATTAAGAAAGTTGATGTGTCCAAATACGTGTACCTAAAAATCTATACTAATATTATAAAGTTAAAGAGTTCGTTTGTTTGTTTGGTTGAATGTGCTAATCACAGGCACTACTACGGTTTGAATTGATAAATTATTTTAGTGTTGGGCAGCCGATTTTTTGAGAAAGGCTATAGGCTATACATATAACAGCACGCTACGACCAATAGGAGCGTGACGCAGTCCAATGTGACGCAGAAGAATTTGCGCTGGTCAGTAAGTTATAATATAAAGGACACAACAGATGAACTTAAAACACACAGTAATCAACAATTTACCAACTAATATCTTCAAAGAGAACCACAATTACCAGAGATACTATAAGTAGAACGCCAACTCCTACAATCTCTGTACATTTAATATCATGCAAGTCCAGAACTAATTATGAACTTTAAACATGGAGATAGTTTCTAATAGTAATTTTGATGTGGATAGTCAAAGAACAGGCTGAGCTTCGTGAAACTTTAAAATGGATCATAATGGATAACTTCTTATGTATGAAACTGATTTAAGGCTCAGAGGCAATAAAGATAATACTAACCCAATGTTTATAGGAACATGCAGTTTTGAAGGTGATTTTACTTCAATGTGGTTTAGAGGTTGTAGTGGCAAGACAATTGATAGTTTATTAGAGACTTTTTTTTAGAAAAGACTTAATACACCTTTTTTGGGCAGTCGAGTAAAAAGTACAAAGGAACTAGAAAAGTTTTTAAGGAAGTCAACCTATAACAAAGAAGAAAAGATTTGGAAGTTTGTCTATATTTATCATACTGTGAGCACACAAGAAGCAGGCTGTAGCTAGTTAAACAACGATGATACGAAAGCATAGCCCTGAGACTGTTAGAGTAGACACAATAGATCTTTGTTACAATCTGTATTCTAGAGTTCCAAGGACATACCTACAATAACAAACGATTATTCACATACAATGGACAAATAAATTGGAGCAAATTGAAGAGTATCTACTCAATCAAAATTAGACTCATGGCAACAAAGTTGTGTGGGAGTTATATACATAGATTACTAAAATAATCCTGCCAACGTATTGAAAATAACTGTATCTGTGGCAAAATACCTACTTAACATTTTCAATAACGACCTTGCCTGGAATGAAACTCCTACATGTTTTGTAACCAGTACTATTATTTTATTTAATACTAGCACTTTGCCCTCGATTTCGTTCGGTCGGGTTTAGTATTGCAATTTTCGTAGGGATCTCTATTTTTTTCAAAAAGCCAAAAAAATGGATAGAATCGGTCCAGTAGTTCCGGAGCCTATTCGGTACAGTAAAAAAACTTTCCTCTTTATAATATTACTAGCTGACCCGCGCAACTTCGTTTGCGTCACAATTTTCATCTATAATATAACTCCTACCCTACTCCTACCCTACTCTGACCTTACTCCTACCCTTTTTTTTTTTTTTTTTTTTTTTTTTTATCTCTCACTACGCCGGGGATCGCGAGAACTTGCGACTTCCGTGATCCCCGGCTGGTGCCGGCCCGCCTCTGCGGGCCACCTCGGGTCAGCGGGGGGAGTGAGGTGTTTGACTCCCCCCGCGACGTCAAAGAGGGGCGCGCGGGAACACCACGCGCCGCCACCTCGGGTCCAGATGAATGGGGGGCGACGGACGTCCCCAAGTCCGCCGCCCCTGGACCCAGTTAGGGGGGCCGGAAGAGGGCAGCGTATGCCCTCCTCCGACGCCCGGTGCGTCTGCTGCGGGCCGGGACGGAGGTCGAGATCTCCCTCTCCCTTTCCGCAGCCTCCTTCTGCGCGATAACTGTTTCGCAGAAGGAGACCACCGCGTCCCAGGACTCCTCGCCGTCGACCATAGCACGGACTACGGCCGGCTGCGAGAGGTCACTGCCTACCACAGAGGTGAGGGCACGGCGCGGCTCCTCCCAAGCGGCACACTCTGCCAGCGTATGCCGCGCCGTGTCCTCCCGACAGTCGACGCAGTGGTGACACCGAGCGTCCGGTTCCCTGCCTATGCGACACAGGAACCTCCCGAAGCAGCCATGCCCCGAGAGGACCTGCGTCACACGAAATGACAGAGAGCCGTGCCTTCTCCCGAGCCACCGGTCGAGCACTGGCCGGATTGCCTCGATAGTGACGAGGCCGGCGGAAGGGTGTGAGAGCCTGACCTTACTCCTACCCTACTCCAACCCTACTACTACCCTACTCCTACCCTACTCCTACCCTACTCCTACCCTACTCCTACCCTACTCCTACCCTACTCCTACCCTACTCCTACCCTACTCCTACCCTACTCCTACCCTACTCCTACCCTACTCCTACCCTACTCCTACCCTACTCCTACCCTACTCCTACCCTACTCCTACCCTACTCCTACCCTACTCCTACCCTACTCCTACCCTACTCCTACCCTACTCCTACCCTACTCCTACCCTACTCCTACCCTACTCCTACCCTACTCCTACCCTACTCCTACCCTACTCCTACCCTACTCCTACCCTACTCCTACCCTACTCCTACCCTACTCCTACCCTACTCCTACCCTACTCCTACCCTACACCTACCCTACTCCTACCCTACTCCTACCCTACTCCTACCCTACTCCTACCCTACTCCTACCCTACTCCTACCCTACTCCTACCCTACTCCTACCCTACTCCTACCCTACTCCTACCCTACTCCTACCCTACTCCTACCCTACTCCTACCCTACTCCTACCCTACTCCTACCCTACTCCTACCCTACTCCTACCCTACTCCTACCCTACTCCTACCCTACTCCTACCCTACTCCTACCCTACTCCTACCCTACTCCTACCCTACTCCTACCCTACTCCTACCCTACTCCTACCCTACTCCTACCCTACTCCTACCCTACTCCTACCCTACTCCTACCCTACTCCTACCCTACTCCTACCCTACTCCTACCCTACTCCTACCCTACTCCTACCCTACTCCTACCCTACTCCTACCCTACTCCTACCCTACTCCTACCCTACTCCTACCCTACTCCTACCCTACTCCTACCCTACTCCTACCCTACTCCTACCCTACTCCTACCCTACTCCTACCCTACTCCTACCCTACTCCTACCCTACTCCTACCCTACTCCTACCCTACTCCTACCCTACTCCTACCCTACTCCTACCCTACTCCTACCCTACTCCTACCCTACTCCTACCCTACTCCTACCCTACTCCTACCCTACTCCTACCCTACTCCTACCCTACTCCTACCCTACTCCTACCCTACTCCTACCCTACTCCTACCCTACTCCTACCCTACTCCTACCCTACTCCTACCCTACTCCTACCCTACTCCTACCCTACTCCTACCCTACTCCTACCCTACTCCTACCCTACTCCTACCCTACTCCTACCCTACTCCTACCCTACTCCTACCCTACTCCTACCCTACTCCTACCCTACTCCTACCCTACTCCTACCCTACTCCTACCCTACTCCTACCCTACTCCTACCCTACTCCTACCCTACTCCTACCCTACTCCTACCCTACTCCTACCCTACTCCTACCCTACTCCTACCCTACTCCTACCCTACTCCTACCCTACTCCTACCCTACTCCTACCCTACTCCTACCCTACTCCTACCCTACTCCTACCCTACTCCTACCCTACTCCTACCCTACTCCTACCCTACTCCTACCCTACTCCTACCCTACTCCTACCCTACTCCTACCCTACTCCTACCCTACTCCTACCCTACTCCTACCCTACTCCTACCCTACTCCTACCCTACTCCTACCCTACTCCTACCCTACTCCTACCCTACTCCTACCCTACTCCTACCCTACTCCTACCCTACTCCTACCCTACTCCTACCCTACTCCTACCCTACTCCTACCCTACTCCTACCCTACTCCTACCCTACTCCTACCCTACTCCTACCCTACTCCTACCCTACTCCTACCCTACTCCTACCCTACTCCTACCCTACTCCTACCCTACTCCTACCCTACTCCTACCCTACTCCTACCCTACTCCTACCCTACTCCTACCCTACTCCTACCCTACTCCTACCCTACTCCTACCCTACTCCTACCCTACTCCTACCCTACTCCTACCCTACTCCTACCCTACTCCTACCCTACTCCTACCCTACTCCTACCCTACTCCTACCCTACTCCTACCCTACTCCTACCCTACTCCTACCCTACTCCTACCCTACTCCTACCCTACTCCTACCCTACTCCTACCCTACTCCTACCCTACTCCTACCCTACTCCTACCCTACTCCTACCCTACTCCTACCCTACTCCTACCCTACTCCTACCCTACTCCTACCCTACTCCTACCCTACTCCTACCCTACTCCTACCCTACTCCTACCCTACTCCTACCCTACTCCTACCCTACTCCTACCCTACTCCTACCCTACTCCTACCCTACTCCTACCCTACTCCTACCCTACTCCTACCCTACTCCTACCCTACTCCTACCCTACTCCTACCCTACTCCTACCCTACTCCTACCCTACTCCTACCCTACTCCTACCCTACTCCTACCCTACTCCTACCCTACTCCTACCCTACTCCTACCCTACTCCTACCCTACTCCTACCCTACTCCTACCCTACTCCTACCCTACTCCTACCCTACTCCTACCCTACTCCTACCCTACTCCTACCCTACTCCTACCCTACTCCTACCCTACTCCTACCCTACTCCTACCCTGCTCCTACCCTACATACCTACATTGTTTAAACAACTGTGACTGCTTGTAATTCAATATGAACTTTATACAATAGCAATAAAGCTCGTTTTAGTTAGAAAACGTTTGTATGGGAAAAAGAAAAGGGCTGTTTTTAGGGTTTTTCCGGCAATTATTCGAATTTTTCTCGCCGTAAAAACCATCTTTGAACTTCAACGAACATTTTAAAAAAAGAATTGGCCAATTTGGTCCAGGCGTTGTTGAGTTATGCGCTTACCAACACATTTTGCGATTCAATTTTATATTATAGATTAGCAAGTATAGATTCAGCTTTGGAAGTAAACATCTACCCAGCTAGTCATATAAAATACAAACAGTTAAGGTGTTGCTATCCTTCTCATTTTAATACAACCAATTCTGACAGTAGTATTCAACCATCACATTCAAATTTCTGACACTTTAGCCCATCAAAATTCTGTGCCCTTTACAAAATATTATCCGAACAACATAATCCGTAACAGCATCGTCGTCTAATCTCAAAACTTTTCAATTAGTAAGTTCACTGCTTCGGAGAGTGGTCCCAACTTTCTTTGGACCATTAAAACAGTCTTTTAGAATCGCCACAGTACAAGTTTTAATGTCCCTCACGGATTCTCTTTGTGTTGGTCGGTTCGGTGGGCAAACAAAAAATTGGTCAAGTGCTACCTCAGTGAATATTTTAAAGCTTCCGCGTCTAAGTAACGTCTATTTTTGTTTTAAAGTGCAGAGTTTTAAGTGTTTGTGCGGAATTTGTAAATGCGATTTGGTGCAGTTTGGTTGCTTTTTTGTTTTATGTGAATCTTCGTTATGTATGAATCTTCCTTCTTCCAAATATTTTATTGTTAATTCCATATTTGACGTCAACTTCAACCTCCTGTTTAACTTGCTAAGAAGACGAGTTTTATCCGGCATTTATTAGTTCTCTTGTAAGAATTATTTAGTCATCATTATCCTCATTGGTAGCATTGGCTCACCCACTGCTGACTGCTGAGTATATAACATTATCTTCTCCTTTATCTGCCATACTGCCCTTGTCTGTGCCAGTCCTTTCAGGTATTAAGGTACATTTATGTTTCCAAATTAGTTGATAGCACCCATATTTTTTCTTTATATAAGACAGATACCTAAAAAAAATGAAAAGATAGAAAAATAGTGTTCAGTCCCCATAGTCTCAGTTCCCAAAGTAAAAAGTACTGTAGTTTCTTGAATCCAACGCAATGAGAAACAATGTTCCAATCAGGCGCCTATGGAACCCTAACTTAGTTAGATAGCGCGGACATCCCGTGGAAACGACGGTGATTCTCACAGAGTACGGAATCGACTAGAAGTGATAGTTAAGTAAAAATATTTTGTACCTTGCAACTAAAAATCAGTGTCATATGGCAACACCAAGAGTAAATCTTATCTTTTAGGGTTTTTTTTTTGTAATTTTAAACAATTTTAAGAAACAGTTTACACCGGACATACAATCGATAAAATGAATTAAGGCACGCCGCATTAGCGACGGTAAGATTCGCGATGAAAGAGTAGCTGTGTTAAAAGTTGTTTTGGTCTACAATAAAGAATTAAGATTATTATAAGCATGATATAAATGAAATAACTTTGGTTAGAATATTGTTATAATAAAATTAATCTGACAGCTGTCGTTTCTCTTGTGATATTGCTGGATAAAAATTTATATAATATGAACAAAAAATATCTCGACTAAATACTCGTACCTAAAATAAAAATATGAATAATCCCAGTCAAATGTATTAACGTTTGTCACAGTGCGACAGTATCTATACTTACGTAGTGCCAAAGTAAATACATAAATATTCAAAATTCTGGCATACGTGACAAGTAAGTTACTTGATGCCACTCACACGCTTTTTTGTACAGAAAGTGTTGACCATAGACAAGTGACATTCTATTAGTGTATGCGTTTGTCGAACTGAAAAAATGTGAGCGATTGATCACGTTATATTTCGACAGCGTTTGTGTTGTGGGCGTTGGTTTGTGTTTGTCGTTTGTTTGTGTTTTATTTGCTAACACAATTGTTATTTTAATAATGTAAACTTAGGTATAGGTACTATTTTTAAATGGGTATAAAAATAAATGGTTTATTTATTTTTATATATTCTTTCGTTTTGACAATCGCCTTCGCCACGCTCCCGCTTTGACAGAATGTCACTAGACAAGTGCCATGTCATCTTAAGAAGTAGCCACCGACGTGTTTCTGTACTCTATGGTGATTTCATTGGGAATTCTGTTTTATGTTCTATTCTTATGAAAACGACTTTATCTTGGAAGGCGGAAGGTAAAAAGTTTTGATAGTTTCTAAGGTAAACACTTTTAGTTATTAGGGAACTGGTTACATTGTGGCGAGTTTTATTAAAGAGAGTGGGGAAGTTTATTGCTTGTCATATTGTTGATGGTTGATCCCTTCTGGAACAAGCGCGGTGATTAATACTCTTGCCTTCTGTGTTTGCGGAAACTGGTCATACTTTTGCAATGGGGAATTAATAGGCTGGTTTTATTATTATACTAGTTTTTGTCAGTTATTTCGCCCACCTTAATGTTGAAAAATATACCAAAGAAGAACATACTCTCTGAATTATTCTAGGACATGATCTATCCGTAGTCTCTTCTAAATTCTTTCACATAAAAACGTGTAACAAAGATACAGACGTAAGTACAGACAGAGTTACTTTTGCATTTGCAATATTAGTATTGTTTGTATAGTGGTGATGGCCGATGGGGCTGAAAAGATCTGGAGTGGAGACCGCTCACCGGAAGATGCAGCGTCTGAAGGCCTCCCACAAGGTGGACTGATGACCTGGTGAAGGTCGCGGGTAGCCGATGGATGCGAGACGCACAGGACAGGTTGTTGTGGCGACACTTGGGGGAGGCCTTTGTCCAGCATTGGACGTCTTAAGGCTGATATGATGATAATGATGTTATCAAGGAGGGTATCGTACGTTTGACCTAGTAGGTACATAGTTTCAATGGTCAGATAGAAAGACACCCTATGTTGATTAGCCTGTTTCCTGGGAGTCAGGAAAAACTTGTATTCAGCTGCATCTGGGTACACGGAAAGACGACTTCAAGATGTTTGGAAAATTCTTGTCAGGTGACTGGGTATCCTGTTTTGGGATAAAAAGAAAAGACTTATATCAATGATAGGTATAAAACTCTTCCGTCACTGGTGTCTGAGTGACTGACAGACAACGCACAGCCGAAACGTAAAAAGCTGAAATTTGGCATGTAGGTTCCTCGGGGAGTATAGGGGAGCACCAAGTGAGAATTTCTCGAAATTTCTACGGGAACGGAAAAATCGGGATATGTACTGTCAAAGTCGCAGGCAAAGCTAGTTAAATCATAAAGATCGTTGTACGAGTGTACTGCTTAATAACCTTCAAAATGGCAATTAATGATAGTGGCAAAAACTAAAACAATAATGTTCGATGATTGATCGTGTGCTAATTACTTTCCCCGAATTGTGTGGTCTAGTTTAGCCTGGATTGTTTTTCAGATTAATGAATGGACCATTTTCGTTATAATTTGGGTCTAGACAAGTAGGTAATCTGTACTATAATAATATTGTAAAGAAGAAAGATTTGTTTGTTTGTTTGTTTGAATTGAATAGGCTCCGAAACTACTGGATCGATTTGAAAAATTCTTTTAGCATTGGATAGCTACATTATCAGGGACACATAGGCTATATATTATCCCCGTACTCCCACGAGAACGGGAACTACGTGGGTGAAACCGCGTGACGTCCACTAGTGTAACATAATATTTAGAATTAAATGCTAAGAATAATCTAGTCATTGAAATTCTGAAAGTGGTACTAGTGACTAAAACTTATTAAGGAAATCTGTTGTTCTGGTATGCGATACGGAACTTTAAGGATATAAAAAGAGTCGTCATCATCTGCCTAGCCTTTTCCCAACTATATTGGGGTCAGCTTCCAGTCAAACTGGATTCAGCTGTATACCTGCCTTTTAGGTGGAGCGGCTGCCTACCAGACCTCCACAACCTATTAACTTGGTAACACGGTACTTTTTGACAAGACTGGAGTCCGATTTACTAGCTGACATGACTGCAGCCGTAATGACTACTAAAGATCTACAAATGACAGCCGGGACCAACGGCTTAGCGTGCTTTCCAAGGCACGGAGGAAACTTGGTATATTAAGATGGTAACCCATCTACAGACACCTTGGCACGGATTGCTTAACCTTGAAGATCGACCCGTACGGTACCCGTATTCTTTTAGCCATAAGATTCTCTTTGAAGAAAAAAATGAGAATGAGCTTATAATGGCAATAAGAGTTAGGGAAAACCACAAACACGATGGATGTGAATGTGGCCGGAAAGGAAATAACCTTTAGATAATTTACGACTATAAAAGTTCTCTTGTAGAGAACTGGAGAGAATGCCAAATGCATTAAGTCCGCCTTGATAGCATTGTTTTGTATGAAGTTTTAGTTAATCAATGACTGACAGACAACGCACAGTCGAAAGTACTCGTAGAAAGCTGAAAATTGGCATGTAGGTTCCTTTTGAGAAATCCTTCTCCCATATACTCCACTAGTTGACCCGCGCAACTTCGTCTGCGTCACAATTTTCATTACTGCTCCGCTCCTATTGGTCTTAGCGTGATGATATATAGCCTATAGCCTTCCTCGATAAATGGGCTATCTAGCACTGAAAGAATTTTTCAAATCGGACCAGTAGTTCCTGAGATTAGCGCGTTCAAGCAAACAAACAAACAAACTCTTCAGCTTTATATATTAGTATGGATATGGTAGAAGGATTTCCGGAAATTTATCGGGAATGGGGAAAAACGAAATATGCGCTTACGAAATAGCGAAGTCAGTAAGTGCTTAATAAATCCATATCAATGAATAGTTTATAAAAAAAAACTCCGTTTTAACAGCACAAAATATCCAACTTGTTAACAGTTAAAACATTTTTCGGTATTACTTCCACAAACTAACTGAAAAACAGACATCCATAATTTTAAACTACACTGAGTCGGCGAATAAACCATGAATAAGACAAATAATAAGCGAACGAATAGTCCTTTGACACGAAAATACACAAATGTGAATGAGATTGCAAGTTGCATTCATTTTCGTGTTGATGAAAATAAAAATAGCCAACTAACGTTATGAGATTTTTTGTTATACGCTTTCTCTTGTATTTTTCACTGAATTGGAGACTCCTTTATATGAGGTGCAGTTTTAAAAGGATTTGAAACATGGTTATTGTGAAAGAAAGAATGATAACGTTTATAATTAGAAGGAATAAACGGTTATACATGGTGCTATTTTAGTTATCTTACAACGTCAGCCCACTTCATCTATTCAACGAATATTACATATTCATTAAATAAAAATGAAATTTATAAACACTTGTATTATTTAAAAAAAAAATATTATTCATAATCATTACACCTGACGTAGTTTGAAACATCCAAGAGTGAGCGCAATTCGAGCCTTGTGTTCCAAAGACGGCGCGGAATGGAACAGCGACATTGTTTTGATGCGTAAACATTATTAACAGGGTTTTCATAATCCTAATGCATTATTTATTTTTATTGTACCTATCACTTCAATGAATGATTAAAAATAATCGCGCCTAGAGGTAGTTTATATCGGGTACATTAAACGGGCCGCCTTTGTAAGACGATTAAAATTGCACACCTGTATTATAAAAGGGAAATTATTGTATAGTTTGTGCAAAACAGGATTTACAGTAGCTCGTGGCTAAATAATAATAATAATCCGATTGGTGCTTAAGCAACCGAGCTAAGTTCGTTAATGGGTGACTATCTTTAACATACTTAAATTCCTCTGTGCCTCGGCAAACACGTAAAGCTTGTCATTTGTAGATCTTTGACAGTCGCGTAGCTAAAAGACAAGATCAGACTTAAACATTCCGAAATTCAGTAGGAACTATAGTTCTGAATGGACTGATGATAATAACAAAATCACAATAAAAAAACCAAAATCAAATAAGGTAGTTTTATGCTGTTAATAAATACTGGTATTCAGCTAAATCCGGTTTAACTGGAAGCCGACCCCAATATAGTTGGGAAAAGGCTAGGCAGATTCAGCTGAACAGCAATATTTACATGAAACAGCCGCCTACCCGACCTCCAACACCCAGTAACACGAAACTTCTTGGCAAGACTAGTGTAGACAAATAACAGCCGGCACCAACAACATAACGAGCTTTCCAAGGAACGGAGAAATTTCAGTATGTCAAAATGGTTACCTATCCACGGACCGACCTCAGCAAGCATCGCTTAACCTTGTTGACCCGTTTGCTGCTATTATTTTCCCCACAAAAATAAATCTAAAACCACTATCGTGGTAATAGTGTGCAAAACGGTAGCAGTTTTGATGCGTGTAAAACAATAGAGCGAATGATCTCAATAAAACTTTACGATGCAGCGTGCGATAACCATGCGTTGTCAATCTAGAACGGTGTTTAAAAACAACGGATTTTATATCGGATATAATGGACACGTATTTTAATTACGTGTTGAAAATAGTAGGGTTTTGACGCATACGGTTCATGAATTTTGATCCTGAACTGTATGTCGGTATTATGCGCAAAATATCTCGAATCAGTTTAGACCCTATTATTATGAACTGATTCGAGATTTTTTGATTATGTTTAGTTGCCTATTTTATTGATGAAAATAAATACATTGTTTACTACCTAAGCTTTCCGAGGCCGCGGCAGACCGTGAAGGAGATGGCGCACGATCTGGATGTCTTCCGTACGAATTGGAAGGAAGAGGCACAACATCGAGAGCATTGGAAGGAATGAAGGGAGACCTTTGCCCAGCAGTGGGACAGTACGGGCTAATAATCTATACATATAATAAAATCGTAGACTAACCGTGTCTGTACATTGAATATTTTTGAATAAAATTACATAGAAAAGTCAGGAAAAAGATATAAAACGCAAAAATGCAATTTTTGAAATTTTTGGCTGTTTATCTTAGTAATAATAACTAGTTTGTTATTATTATTACTACTACTAGCCTGTACTATGTTAGCTTAACTGTATGCAGATAAAAAACATTATAGATGACATATAATTTCATGAAAAGGCTGAGAGAGAATTATAGAAATCCGAGAATCTGGATAAAAAAAATGACGTGTAAAAGAGTTACTTGTAACCTATTTGGAAAATAAATATCATTTATCAGGTAAAATCTGTAATTCCCTTTTTATTGAAGCACATATATTTTACTGTGAAAAAAGTACACGAGTAAAGAATGCAAAATACATAAATTTTTATTTCATCCCAGGACATTGTGAGCATACTGAATTGTGGCAGCCCCAATTAGTTACAATGTGTTGTTGTGTGTGCTGGGATGTCGCTCTTTTCTTATTAGGTGGCTGTAACATGTACGCAAAATTTAGGGAAATACAGGAAATACAAATAAAATAAAATAAAAAAAATAGCAGCCTGCTCTTGGTATGTAAGGTGTAAACGTATGATAGTGTGTGTGCGTGTGTGTGGTGTGTTTATTTTAGCTTATCCTGACCAACATAATTATATGGAACAGCGTGTAAAGTCCCGTAGACTTCCATAGAAAAAGGAGGATCTAGTGGGCAACTGCACAATGGTTGATATTTTGGCTGTTTTAAATGTTCAAATCGTACGGAAAACTTATACCACGATGCAGAATTTGTATAACATTTTATATATAATTTGTATAGATGTAGCAACATTAGATTTGTGGTGGTGTAGATGCATATTTCCAAATTGAATACACAAAAAAATCTACTCTTTTCTCACTCATTTCAGTTATATCGACAACGAACATTGAAAAAAGAATCTGCAGTCGCTTGTTGATCCCAAGTTTCCAGTCTAAGCTTCGAATGCTTGACCTACGTTGGAAAACATAGCGAACGAAAGAAAAAGGAACTACACTAACAAACTAGTCAGTTGATTGCTGCAACCACCTACACGGACGAGCTTCTTTTGTTTTGTTTCAAGTTGCATGGACGCCAGCTGTTGCGCCATTTTTTTTGCACATCCTAGTATGGATGGATTAAAAACCTTAAACTACGTTTTTAATGTCTTAAATCGATTACTTCGTTTTGTGTAGACAACTCTTTTTTTCTTATGATGGCAGAATAGGCACACGGTGCACGTGTTATTTGATAAACAGGATGGAAAGAAACACTAATGGGTAGAAAAATCATAGAACTTTTAAAATTTATAGTAAAAATAAAATAATAAAAATAATAAAATGAGACAAACTCATTACGTAGTAAATTAACGCGCTGTGGGTCAATTAAATGACAAACGATCTCAGTGAGATTTAATAATATTTTTAAACTTATTGCCCAAGCGCGAGTTGTCTCGCACACGAAGAGTTCCGTTCCTTTAACCGAAATAATAACATTTCTTTTATTTATATCCTCTTGTTTTTTTATTCATATTTTTTGTTGCAGTGGCAATAGAAATACACATTCAGTGATCAACCCATGACGGTATAACATAGCCTACCAGACAGGATTACGGACGGATGGACAGTTTTTCTTTTCTTTCTTACAAAACTTTAAAAATAGAAAAAAATCCCCCTCTAGGTTCAAAAGATATACAAAATATTGCACAGCAGTCTTAATTTAAGTGTTGTCGTAATCTGTGGTTTTATCTAGAACACTAAATACTTGCTTCAAAAAGTTTCCCTAGATTTATGCAGGGTCTTGAGATACTAAAATTGCTTATAAATTACTTTTGTATTATCTTGCTAACCGCCTTAAGTTAAGTTGAATTTGAAATACCGATAAACATCTTATTTATAACAGTGTAAACATTTGGTGGGATCAAAACCTCCATCAATATTTTTTTTTACAAGCATTTTTTCGCCGCTTTGCTCCTGTGCGATCTGCTCTTGGAGTGTCAAATATTTTTGGGACCGAAATATGGTTATTAGCAGAACCGAAACGAACGAACGAATTTTCATAATTTGTATCAGTATTTTAAGAGATTAAACCCTACAAATAAACAAATCATAATTATAATAAATTAATGAAAGAAAAACTGTTTAAAAGCAAGCTAGATCTCGTTCTTTTCTTTAGGATTCTGCCATATTGGATTTAGAGTGATGTCACTTTAAAAACCGGCCAAGTTTTTTCCTTTTGAGGTACGAAACCTTAAAAATATGGTATTGTCATCCAAACTATTGTAAGCAAAATTTAGTAACAAGATCTGACTCATACGTGCCTACTAGTTAAATAAAATCGCAAGTTAAATAAAAACGTGTACAAATGCAGTCATCTTGCAGGGTGGGCAAAATATTTCTTTAGATATGAACTAGGTACAGCATTAAAGTACTAAATATATACACTTAAAATAAAATATCCTAACTAAGATAAGGCGTCAAAAAATTCGTCCGCATCGCTGTCCACTGGAAGTGAGCCCAAAAGACTGGCGGCATTGCCACGTTGTATGGCAATGCTTATCTTCTGTCCGAGGTAAAAGCCAGCCCTTGGGTCACGCGAAGTGTCAACTAAGCGTTTAGAAAGATCTTTAAATAAGGCATGAGCACTCGGACCCCACGGTCCAAGAGTTTCAACCCCAAACGGCTCAAAAATATAATTGCCAACAAGGTTATTACAATTCCGCCGCTTGAGCTTCTCAGTAGCCGCAGCGGCAGTACCAGCACAGCACGACGAGCTAGGAAGATGGGATGGCGCAAGAGTATCGACACAAGTAGCGTCCCACACTAAAGGCGTACCCATCTTCCATGGAAACAAAGACATGCCGTCCGGTCGCTTGCCGTCGTCGTCGTCTTGCAGGGTTAATAAATAATATGGTAAATTGCAATTCTACTACAACCATCTTATTTCTTTTCAATCAACTTCTACAGCAAATTGGTTAATATCAAGGCAAGCGGATACATTTCGTATTTTCTCTATTACTCCAAGACCCGGAAAAATCCGGCTAATAAACAAAAGAAAATCGTTGAGCCTCCCATCGTGCTTTTTACTTCAATCTCGTGTTTTGGAGTTCCGTGTCCCGAAGAGGAAATCCGCAACCCTTACAAAATAATTTTTGTTTCTGCTTGTGTATCACGTTAACTTGTCTTTAAAGCAATTAATAAAGATAAAATAAGATCGTTTCGTTAGATTCAAGCGAGAAACACACTGGTCCTACGTAAGCAACGTACGCAACGCTTTTGTATCGTATTGTATGTTGCGTTGCATACGATAAGTGTGTTTCTACTGCATAGTTTTTCATATAAAATCAAGAGTCCAGATATCATATGTTGCATACGTTGCGTACGTGGGACCAGTTTGTCTCTAGCTTAAATAAGTTAATTATTTATTAATAAATTATTCCGAAAAGTTTTCAAACAAAAAATACTTATTAAAATGTATGTATTTCATATTCCACGTTTGTTTGCATTTAACATGGATGAAAACAAATACTTATTAATATGTATTTCTTATTCCAAGTTTGTTTGCGAGCAACAATGATTGACTAACAATAACCATTTTTGTAAGCTTAGTTTTCCTAATTGAATCAACCACTTAGTTATTGTTAGACACATCTAGAGTCTTGAATCTTTCCACGTGACTAAAATTCAGAACATGCACTTGCATATGCACAAAGCCACGTCTTGCTTTAAGAACATACTAAAACAAATTCAAATAATTGATTTAAATGTATGCGGAACCCTCACTAAATGGAACCATAACGCACATGATGGTTTTCTGTTTCCCATGTAGCTTTACCCTTGGCAGCATATAATGAAAAAATAAGGAAAAAGCGTATCAAAAGAGTGCATGGTGTAATTTACGAATATGAAAAGTTTAGCCTTTGTGTTACTTATTGTTTTTTACTGTTCTCGTTTGACTACATTTGACTTTACACTGTACATAATAGACTTGCTTTTTTGATAATAAAAATGGTGTTATTAATAGCTCTTATTATTCTCCTTTTTTAATAATTGTTTAATTTTTTACTTCACACTTTTTGTATTTTAAAAGTACTTTTATAGACAAATTTAAAAACTTCAAAAGCTGCACCATAATATTGTGCAATTTTTAAATATCACTTCAATTACTGAAACATGTTATAGTTTTAGTTATAGAGCAGAAAAACTAGTGTTGTTTTTTTCATCATCATCATATCAGCCGAAAGACGTCCACTGCTGGACATAGACCTCCCCCAAGCGTCGCCACAGCGACCGGTCCTGCGCGTCTTGTTGTTTTTTATTCATACAAAATCATGGCAGCAAACAGAAAATAATAATAATCTCTTTATTCGTTCCAAAATTAGTTCAATGCATATACAACATATTATTTCAGCAGATTTAGACACAAAAAAAAAAACAATATATCTCTGGCCCCCACACTAGGATTCCCTGTGTCGTGGGGGTCCAGTCCTTCCGTACGATTAAAAGTATACCTATAAAAGTAATGCATTTGTTGTATATAATTATTAAACTATTATTATTTTATTTGAAAGACAACTAAAAAGAAAGTAAATTAACAAAACAAAAAATAATAATAACAAAATAAAATACTACTTAAATGAAAAAAAAAAAGAAATAATATATCCATTAAAAAACTAATACAATGTCGTCATTAGCGTAGGCACAAGTATACGCTTAATTTCTATGACTGATAAACACCTGTAAATCATTACAGGTCAACAATCAACTATCAAGTTGTAAGGGAGATTTTAATAAATAAATAACGGAAGTGGGTGAATCATGCTCTATACCAATGCAGATAGTGAATCATTAATGAAATAATAACAGATAGTGAATCATTAATGAAATAATCACAGCCATATGAATTGATCTTTAAGGTTGAGTAACTCTTGCTAGGGTCGATCCATGGTTGATTTATCATCATACTCAGATTCCTCCTTGTCTCCGAAAAAACGTTAAAAACGTTACGTTACATTTGTACATCTCTGACGGTCGTAACGGGTGTTAGCTATAAAAACTTACACTAGTCTTGCCTAAGGGTGTCGTATAACTAGGTTGTGGAGGTCATCTTAAATTCTGGTGCTTAGCTGTACTAGATTACGACTGGCAGCTGACCAAAACATGGTAGGGAAAATGCGAGGCAGTTTACATGACATACGTCATCATCATCATATAAGTCGAAAGATCATAATCAGGACATGGGCCTTCCCCAAAGTGTCGCCACAACAACCGGTCCTGGCGTCTCGCATCCATCGGCTACCCGTGACTTTCACCAGGTCATCGGTCCACCTTCTGGGAAGCCTTCCACGTTGCGTATTCCATGACTAACGTAACATGACAAAATTAAACGCCCCAACACACAAATCTTAATTCCCTCCAACCGAAAATGAATCCCAGAAAAAATCCACATAACATAGCACCGTAGCCATAAATTTCCTATCCCCATCTTAGCTCGTTGGATACACAAAACGTTATTGGAAAGGATCGAGTAAGCCGCTCTTAAGGAATCTCGAGAATTTATTCATGATGCTCGCACAAAGGGTGGAAGAAAAAAATGTTTTTCTCATACTATGACGGACAGGGAACAAAAGTAGTGAGACAGTTGAGAATGTTACGTCATGCAATATTGATTGTTTAGGAGAGATATCTATTTTTCACGTTGCTTGTGTGTGTAAAGAAAAATCTTACTTGAGTATGTGTCAGAGATTCCTATTTCCTTTCGTTCGTAATAACAGTGGGCTAAGATAGATTTTGGTGAAATGAAAAGGAATATTGTTTGGATCAGCTGTTTGTGATCTCACACTTATTTGAAGGAGTGATTTTTGTGAACATACTAGTCTAGGTTGTTCTTTTCGAATCTTGTTTATATTGTTTTTGTTTTATGGTTTTCTTCAGTTTTGCCTTTGGATTTTGTACCTCTAATTCACGCACTCGGATTGAATTAATTAACATTGTTTTTTTATGCCTAAGAGCGCCTTTAAATTTGTCGCAAAGTGCCGCGCGGCAGCAGCGCGGCTGCAGCGTTTCTGCCTCGTTGCATTGTTAATCCATATTTAAATGCAAAATCTTGTATTTTTTTCTGCTATATTTTTTTGCACTACTTACATTTTAAAAAACAGCGGGTAGTTGCGCAATATACAATATTTACTGGCAAAGCATTGTAACAATAAAACAATATTTTTTACATAGTCAAGAATCCGGAATTTTCCCAACAAATGAAACAATGGCTTGAATTGCTACTTAATTTGTTTTTTTTTCTTCACCGTGCTATATTTTGTCGAGATTCATTTAAAATAACCAATCTACTTCGGCAGACAAAGCATCAGTTACAAAACTAGGTGTTCAAGATAATGAATATCATTCCCATCTAGATAGAGAGCAATCTCCACTCCGCTCGAAGATATTATTCGGTCCTCATTAATGCAGGAGCACGTGAACTTCCTTTATCCTGGGGATATGGTAAAATTTCGAATGCATGTCGACGGATGATATCCGAACTTTGCAATCCTGAGAGAAATAATTTCAAGATTGAAAAGGATGGGTTTAAGGGATTTTGTTGAAGATTAGAAAGGTTCTGTGATCATGTTATGAGGAAACTGTAGCTCCCTTAATATTAGGTGTCAGAATATTTATTTATTCTATTTATTAGCACGTTTTGTAGCGTAATAATTCAGTAACGATCCCAGCAGAGGCAACGCCCGGGCAAATTTTTGTGAGAAAGTGGCATATTATAAGTATCATGGCGCGTTTACATTAAGTCGAGCAACGAATGCAATGACTGCATTTGGTTTAACCGAATTGATTCAACAAATTGGGCTGTTCGACTGAAGAACTCTTTTTGTTCATTATGTTGCCCGTGACTTCCTATGCACATATCCATTTTTTTTCCGTTTCCATAAGAATTTCGGGAAATCCTAATTTAGTATACCCCTACACTCCCCAAGGAACCAACATGCCCAATTTCAGCTATCTACGACCAATAGTTTCGGCAATGCGTTGTCTGTCAGTCACTCAGAAACGGATGAGTTTTATATAGAGGGTGGCCAGAACGACGTGCAAAAATAAAATTTAGGTCCCTCGTATCGTGGGGTATCCTAATCACCCCATGTATGTTCCACTACTTTTCCTAGTTTTTCAGCTATGGATTTTTTTTCCAGAATTTTTGAGAATAATCGATCTGACCAACTTGTTAAGATTTCAAGATTGTCGAGATTTCTTTTTTTGCTACTAATGATGAAATGATCATGAGTTGTACTTTTATGCATAAAATTATCAGCTTCGTTACCGTGTTGAAAGTTGTGAAAATATTGGTCTAAAGTGAAAATTTACGTTCGGTAAATTATGAAAATTTCAACGTTAAATAAAAAATGCTTCATGGTTTTTAAGTTGGTCTCGAGATTGCGCCAGATTTTCAGCTCACATAATCATTAAAAAATAGTACTTTTACACGGCTACTTTGGTTGAAATTGGCCTCCAAAGACGGTAATTTGGAAAATTCTTAAAATTAGTCATCTGATGAAAAATATTTTAGAAAAGCTGAAAATCGGGCGCTTTTTCCAGACCTACTTAAGGACCATAAAATCACCTTTTTAGATTTTTAATTTAAAGTTGAAAATTTAGGTCATAATTTACCGAACGCAAAATTTTCATTTTAGACCAATATTTTCACAATCTTCAACACAGTTACGAAGCTGATAATTTATGCATAAAAGTACAACTTATGAAGATTCAGTTGCAATAAAGAAATCTCGACAAAGTCTTCTACTTTTTTTTTACATTGGTCAGGTTGATAATTCTCAAAAATTTAGAAAAAAACTGGCCAAGTGCGAGTCGGACTCGCGTGCAAAGGGTTCCGAACGAATTTAATTTTTTTAACATGTTATATTAAAACTACAAACTTCTAATAGGTTTTCCTGTAATCTTTAGGTAAAGATCTATTATTTCCATTTTTTTCAAAATTTTAGGCTCAGTCGTTTCGGAGATAAGGAGGGGGGAATGGTCATTTTTCGTCTAATTTCTTGAATAACTTCTAAATCATTTATTTTAAAATTATGAAAAAAATATAATTAAAGTCCTCACAGTAAGCCCTTTCATATGATATGTCACACGATATTGTTCAAAAAACTTTTTTTTTTAATTTTCTTGTTTGACCCCCAAAAGTGACCCCCATACTAAAAATTTAATAATTTTTGTAACGCATCCGTGTTTGGGTCATAGAATTCCATATGTGTACAAAATTTCAACAGAATCGGTCCAGTGGATCCGGAGAAAACTGGCTGTGACAGACGGACAGACAGACAGACAGACAGACACCCGAGTGATCCTATAAGGGTTCCTTTTTTTTCGGAACCCTAAAAATTCATAGCTTTAAAACTATGAAAAGTCGCGGAACATATATGTGATAGGGGACGTCACGCTGTTTCACCCGCGTAGTTTCCATTCCCGTGGGTGTACGGGGATAATATATAGCCTATGTTACTCCCTAATAATGTATCTATCCAATGCTAAAAGAATTTTTCAAAATCAGTCCAGTAGTTTCGGAGCCTATTCAATTCAAACAAACAAACAAATCTTTCTTCTTTATAATATTAGTGTAGTTGTAGATTTGGATGTTCCCGCTATAAAACTATTCGATTCGATATCGCATCAATAATGCAAGCTAGCTTGTTCCCAGTAGGTCAAAGCGGTGACCGAGTTTTAAAATGTTCCCGATTTAAACTTATTTTGGAGACTAAAATAAGGACATCAGGTTACGAAAATGTGATCAATACATACTAAGGTAAACTTCAGATACCTGTGCAATAATGGCCATTGACCGACAAACATTTTTTTTACTATCGATAAGTACGCGTTTGGCCACTATCTCACCTGATGGTAAGCGATGATGTGGTCGAAGATGGAGCACGTTTGCCTAGAAGCAACCTATTCACTCTTGTCTTAAAGACTCCCAGGTTGTAGCTATCTGGAAACACAGACTCCGGCAGGGAATTTCACTCCTTAGCTGTACGCACTATGAATGTGTTCCAAAACGTCTTGTGCGCGTGGGTGGGATATTCACCATGTACCGGTGGCGCATTTATTGACTTTCTAAATATCAAAAAGAGAAATAATGACATAAAGCTGTCCTGAATCGACTTCTACCGTGATCCTTTACGTTTTCTAGAAATGAAAAACGGTTCAAAATTTATTATTCGAGTATCTACGAAGGGATATTAGGGAAAAATCACTATATTTACTTTATTACACGTTTATCTGGCGCCGATCATAACTAACTAACAAGGGCTGGCTTTTATCTCCGACAAAGAATGAGCATTGCTATACAACGTGAAAATGCTGCCAGCCTTTGGGAACATTACCAGTGTCCAGCGATGTGGAGGAGTTTTTTGACGCCATAATTTAGATTGTTTTTAGTTTTAGTTAGTTTGAGAGTTTTTTTTAAGTGTATATATTGTAATAATTAGTTATGTATTTATTTGATTAAATACCTACTAACATGGCAAGTTTAATTAGGTTCAGGGAAAATTGCACTCGGCCATACCTGCATTGAAATCTAAACAGATATAACCAAATGTATATATTTACACATACAAGGCGATTGCCAATGTACAAAATCCACCTTAAAACAGCCAACATTCACAAACATTGGTTCCAAAGCCATGCCACAAATATCAAAAGGGTCCAACACGCCATATGATAGAGCACAGCGCTTATAATTAAGCTATTTAGCGTAAACCTTAATTTAAAATTAGCATTTTTTATGCATTTAGATACATATTGTAGCGAAATAAAAGAGGGGGTCTTCGCTAGTCACACGTATATTAATTTAAGTAAAAACAAACCTAAAAGTGAACATGAAAAAGATAAATTAAAAAAAAAACTTTAAAAATGCTACATGTCGGGTGATTTTTTTATTGGTTATTAATAAATGAGTAAATACGCAAAAAAACGTAGGCACGGTTTTTAATTTTTTTTATGACACCTTTCTAGAATAAACGTGCTTCTAAACCTTCAGATAGTGATTGCAATAAATAAAAACACGGTCTAGGAGCGTCTCCAACTGCTAAATTGCATGAAAGATGCGGCTCTAAGTGGTTTTTGCAACTCCTAGACAATATGCAAATAGAAAATAAGGAAACTAATTACCTGCTTAGAAGGAGCAGCACGTTATGCTTAAAACATGTAACAATTTAAACGTCTACGATTAAATATTTAGATCCATAAACTGCACAAATTCTGGGAATTGACGGCTGCGACGATAACGCGATCAATTAGCTTAAGTACTTCATGAGAACTCGTACCAGATTAAGTAATTATGCTCATAGTTACCATCTAGCCTTCCCTGATTTGCTAGGTGGCCCGTGGACCGATACCGTCGTCTGCTCCGATCGGTATCGGTATTGTATAATAATAAGCTATAATCCTTGTGATTACATCATTATTTTCCTCAACGATATTTCACATAACACATGCATGCACATTATTTACGTACTTGATAGATTTCAAATAATCTCATCAAATTTAATTGTATTAATAATATTAATTTGTGATCAAAATTCACCAGACATTAACTATATTATCTTGAATTTTTTTAATTGTCATTTTGATGGAATCTGAATTTAAATTATGATCAGAAAAAGAAAATTGTCTGTCTTAACAAATGAGGTTAAACTTTGGGAAAAAAACGATTTTATTTCCAAACCTATAATGCAGAACACAATGCTGCAACATATAATGCGATTACCGATGCGCGGAAATTATCCACAAGTCACCATCTAAACCATAACTCACAGCTATCATTCACAAAAGTTGGTTCCAAACCCATGCCTCAAATATCAAAAGTATCCAACACGCCGTAATATAGAACACAGTGCTCATAACCAAGATATTAAGAGTTAACCTAAATATATAATTAGTCTACAATATTATATACATTTAGATACACAAATAAAGCGATTACCGATGCGCTAAAATCACCCACAAATCGCCATCTGAACCATAACTCACAGCAAACAGTCGCAAACATTGGTTCCAAAGCCATGCCACAAATATCAAAAGTGACCAACACGCCATAAGATAGAGCATAGCGCTCATAACCCAGCTATTTAGCGTACATCGCACAATATTTATACATATTTGGACACATTCCAAATAGGTTTCGGGGTGCTGTGACCGTTTTATTTACGGCACCGAATATATTAGATACCAACTCCTGAATTTTAACGTGAAGTGTATGGAAAATATTTACATGTCGTGTTTTTGGCATCTTTGAGCGTCCTCTGGTGTTTTAATTAGGTGCAAATGAGGGAGAAATGGTATTTTTATTCGAATAAAATGAAAGAGGCAATGTAGTATGCTGCCGTCATATGAAAACCGCCGTATCAAGACAAAACGAAGTAACCGATATGCGACCTTAAGTTATTTTCTTAGAGCCAGAAATCAGTTACTTCATTTTGTGAAGATACGTCCTTCTTTCTTATGATGGCAGTATGTTTGTGCCGCTGAACGGATTTCCTCAACTTGATTCGTCTTGATTTTCATTCTTAGTCATTTGACGTCTCAGAAAATCAATACAGCGGATACTAACTCAGTAGATTACTCTTGTAAAACACTTTTGCGTAGTGATCTCGGACTCAATTTTCTTTGATATACATACGAGCATGCATTGGTCAGATTGGCAGTCGATTCCTATAAAATACAGATTGTTAGCTACATCCAGTTAGATTGGAAGCTGACAACAAGATAGTTCAGAAAAGGCTAGGAGGATTGATATGTAAGTTCATGCGATGTGACATAAATTGACAGATTTACACATAGACACTCGTGTTGTCTTCCATTTACATTCATTCATATTCGCAACAGAGCTTCAAAATAGTAGTAACAACTTTAAATCTATATATCTATACTAATATATAAAGCTGAAGAGTTTGTTTGTTTGCTTGAACGCGCTAATCTCAGGAACTACTGGTCCGATTTGAAAAATTCTTTCAGTGTTAGATAGCCCATTTATCGAGAAAGGCTATAGGCTATATCTAAAGGCTTTAGGATATATCATCACGCCAATACCAATAGGAGCGGAGCAGACGAAGTTGCGTGGGTCAACTAGTATTACATAAAAGGACAGCTTCATAAAAAAAAATCGCATCGCGTTATCATTTATTTACGAAAAAATGCTAGCTATGTATAGGTATACTGATGACACTGCAGTTATGGCACATAAGATTGTAGTGGGATCTATGCCGTCACATACGAACCTGAAAATAAAAACCTGTCGTCACGCAACTCCTACATCGCGGATTTAAAGGTTTCCGTGCTATTTGAACAAACAGCCCAAATAATAACCATTGGGTAGTTGGCCACCAAACATAACACCGGTCTGGTCGGAGGATCCATCCTTTCAATGGAGGTTTGCGGAACTTTACACGCTGTTCCGTATATACAGGTCAAGCGTGCTCCATCTTTGACCGCATCATCGCTTACCAACAGGTGAGATAGTGGTCAAACGTGTGCCTATCAATAGTACAAAAAAGGTCTTAACTGTAGTTTCATCAGTCTTGTGGATGCGTTACCTGGCAAAGTGTTAATCAGTTATTTTGCCAGGTAATTTGGTACTTGGAAAGGTGCCCGGTAGTACGTGATGCCAACGCTCCACCTGATGGTAAGTGGATGGTGCCAATTAAAGACACCTGCAACGCCAAGGTAAATGCAAATTCAGAACGCTGACAAATTCGTAGTGCAGTCACTTTTAGATTTCATTAAACAGATAGAGATGAGCGATGACTCAACGCTTTAAATTTCAAGATTATGAATGTTACAGTGTAAATAGAATTGGCCAGGCGAAAAAATGTTCAAGCCTATTTCAGCGTTTCTTTCTTTGCCTTAAAAGTTAAGCTGTGTTAACGTAACGTAACGTACGTAACTTGTTTGAAAATGCACTGGCACACATCCATTAAAATGAAAATCATTCTAATGTTACTGACCTATTTTCAGAGGATAGCTATAAATAAAACTCCAATATTTCAAAATTCGAACTAAGTTTTAAAATGCTCTATTTTCTGCTCTGTAACATACGATAAACTTATTTTCCACACCTACCGTTTTCTCAAAATAATTACCAGTGTGATGATAGTTAAATACTTAGGCCAGTATTATGGAGTATTAATGTGGTCATTATTCGAGTCCAAAAAAGAGATGGCTCCTTGGGACAGGCATAGCTCCGTCACTCTTATACTGGAATGATTGTGGTAATATTCTGAATGTCTTTTGTCTTTTTCACACACTCATCTGAAGGAAAGCAATGATGTGGTCGACGATGGTGTACACTTGCTTAGAAGTAAAGCTTCCAAATAAAATTTTTCGTAAAATTGTACCATACCATGATAATCTAGTCACCCAACCAGAATAGCCAACACGAAATTTAGTGATCGCAGACTTGATCAGGCTCACAGAGACAAGGAGATAATGAAACAAAGCAGAACTAATTGCCACTCGTCCAAAACAGTGGGACTTCGAACTACACTCTTTTCAAACTCGATCCATCACGAGTGAACAGTACTGACATCTGACGACACTGAAATTAAGCATCGGAATCGTTTTTTAAACGTACCAGCCGACCCATCAATCATTCGGGCTTTGTAATTTTTCACTGTCTGTTTAAAAATGGGGCGGCCTGTATCATAAGATCTGCATATAGGATGGAAGATGTGATTATTGTGGGCTAGTTACTGCCCACGACTTCGTTCGCCTGGTGGGGAATATTGTCAGTAGCGCAAAAGTTGAGCTATTGATACAGCTCAGGGCTAGTTCGAAACTTTGCCTAGGCAATGTATAGTGTGTCTTTCTAGTTGATATTCAAGAAAAGGTTATGGCCGGTTAGTCCCATTGGAACTCATAGAACTAATAAAATATCTGGTGAAATGCGGCTGTGCTGAGCACTACACTGCCTCCTCATTCGGAGATTGAAAGAACATATATTGCCTCTACCAGTCTTTTTAGAATATATTAAAATACGCAATTTTATTTTTTAAGGAAATAAAAAATATAACATAAATGTAATTTAAATTGAATGAGGGTTTTCAGCTGGCATCACTTAGACAAAATTACTTTGAAACGTAACTTATGACGTCATCATGTTGCTGCCAATTTAAACTGATGTCAGAAAACATAAGCGTTTTGACAGGTGCCTGTACCTGACGTTTCAGTCCTGCCACCTGATGCACGGCATTACTGAAAAACCTAAGGCATTACTGGAAAGCTACTTAAAATAAAATTGTACCATAGTGACAATCTACTAATTTAGTAAATTAGAGGGGTTTTTTTCAGATTGGGACTGAGATGCGAATACGAACGTGACTTTAAAATTAGTAGAATTAGCCTTCAGTGATTCTGCTTCAGGTAATCTACTTCAGGTATTATACTGTTGTTCATGCACAACATGAAAAATACAATCGTTTCGAAAAATTCCCAGTGACTGAGCCAAATCCTAATAAATACCACTTTCGTACAAAACCAGGATAAAGTGCAAATTTCCTTATTAAATCGTAATAACGTTGAAATTTTCTCCCTTAAAGGGGTAATATCAAATAATCAAAGTAATATTTCATGTCGCGGTTTCGCGCTTACATAAAATTTGAATTTTGTATCAAAGGATATACAATGTTTGCGATAGAACAAAATCTTGTTGCTATGCAGACATGTTTGCATTGAGTTACAAGAGAACCTTTAGAAATAAATCTTACTTTCTTTGCAACTGAGCGATTGGTTTCAGCGTATTATTCACGTATTTTTTCGTTGAAAAAAGTATATTTATATCACCACTGAAAGTGTGAGCTTATTTTAATCCTGAGCTTGGATCAAATGAAATTCAATCAATAATGCAATTAATAATGCAAAACAATAATGATTGCTTACGTCCATACTAGAAGTAGAATTTTGACCTCGTGAAATTTCGTTAGCCAATCATACTCTATTGAATTCTTTGGATTTTATTTAACTTGCCACATTAGTGTGTTTCTTAGTATTTATGAGACTTATAACTGAATTTTCAACTTCTTAACCGATTCAGTTGAAATTTTGTTTACATGTTTGGTTTGGACGGCAATGCTGGGTAAGTTTGTGCCATAAATACACCTACACATTTCTTAATCCAGTATGGCGGGCTTACAAAGATGGCCTCCCCCATGATATGCGTATCAAATGAAAAAGTTTACTGAGAAGAATAAGAAGAAAGTTGTTTCTTTTTTTAATAAACGTGTTTATTTACAATCGTTATCTCTGGTATAGTGTCGCTTGTCTTGGCTTTTTGTTAATTCTTAGTTATTTCTTCGTACGATTCTATCATTTAAGCTATTTATTGTTTAATTTATGTTCCACTGAGCAGAAATAAAAAAAATACAACAATTTGTTTTTCACTATATTTGTGTTGCATTAATATCATTAACGATGGAAGTTAAATATTTAAATTACAAATATTAATTAAATTTTGTTCCATGTGTGAGTACCATAACTTTAAGTTGGATTTTATTTGATAATGATATCATTTTTATCTTATAATTATCTCTTTCATTTAGTACGCCTTCTTTTGTAAGTAAGAATACTTTTGAAGTAAGAATACTTGTTTGATACTTAATATATTTTTATTTTGTTTTTTTTTTTTTCCTGTCTATTTGTTACTTTGTTTTAGTTAATCTTCAAAACAGTTGGACTAGGGTTACGTGCAATTAATTAAAACCTCTGAAAATACATTTCACGCGGGCGAACACGCGGGCAAAAGCTAGTTCATAATATAAATAAGGATTTTTTTGACATACTCCGGATATTTTTAAACTTAACTGCGGGATTAATATTCTCATACGTATTTGATAAAACGCCCCAGGTGTATCTTTATAATTAGATACAATCCAATATAAAAGTAAATTAAGTTGAATCAAAAATAACTCTTACCACATTTTAATACAGTATATTTTCAAAGTAAAAATATCTACGGATCGCAAAAAATACCTCAGTTTGAGTGTTATTTTTAATAACATATTTCGTTTTATTTGATATCCTCCGTAGACATCTGCTGTCAATTTTTATCACATACCGTTTGTTTCATCCTACTGAAAAGGGCGTAAGGGTTCGGAATTACAAAATAGGAACCCAACATCCCTTTGAAAATGGCTTTTGAATTGCGACGCTAAATTATTTTTATTTTCAGCGTTATGTAAATTTTGGGTTCATTGATGAAAGGAATTTAATATGGGATATTGGTATATAATTATTGGGTATTTTGAAATGAGCAGTCTTATTAACACGTAAATATTTTTAATGAGTGGAATGAGCGAATACCAAAGCGAGACTCGTTACACAAAAAGTTTTGTCATAAAATAGACTGAAGGACATTGTGAAAAATAAATAACACAAATATAAAACAAAACAAATGTCTCGGTAAATAAACATTGTCTAATACTGTAGAAAACAAAATCCCAATTCATAAATGACCTCCATAAAATTCTAACTATAAATGCGAAAATCTGACCTAGACTAGAGTCAAGACTAAACTTCTCAAATTAAAAAAAAGATTGGACCCCGGTTATAAGCTACTTTTATTTGCGATTATCTATACTACGAGTATAAACGCTAACAAATCCACAGCCAATAACAAGTACTGTAATAAAATGCCAGTAGGCAAAACAAAAACAACCAGTGTACTTAATAACCGCGTAAATAAATAGACTAAACTTGACTCAAACCTGTGACGTCATATCCGTCAAATCACATTCAACATTCTAAACGGCGCGGGCGATGAAACAATTGCTGTCACCACCAGTGATTCAAACGCCACAGGTAATACAATGTTCCCTAAAACCTTTTGTGTGATTTTTGAATCGATGATGGATGCGGGAAGATTAGCGTACGTTTATCATTTTTACGTTATTTTTTACGACATTTTGTTTTTACTGTTGGACACTGATGAAGTGGTGGTTTGTTGGTGGTATAGGTTATTTATCAGCAACAACGAAAAACATGTTATTGCAATATTTTATTGCAATAACATGTTTTTCGTAATAAATTTAAGTGAAATGAATGGCTTTTTTATAACTGAACCGCGCAAGTTCACCTGCGTCATAAATATCATTACTGCTCCGCTGCTTTTAGTCTAAGCGTGATGATATATAGCCTATAGCCTTTCTCGATAAATGGGCTATCAAACCTTGAAGGAATTTTTCTAATCGGACCAGTAGTTCTTGCGATAAGCGCGTTCAAGCAAACAAACTCTTCAGCTTTATATATTAGTATAGATGATACAGCTCTCGTTATTATTAATTTATTCAATACTAGCTGACCCCGGTGGTTTCACTCGCGTGTCTGTCGCGTGTATATTGTGTCCCAAGAGAACATACTCCCGGGATAAAAAGTATCCTTTATCCTAATAGGGTAGTGGACTAAAATAATCTAATTAGTCCGTCAGATAAATATCCAAAAAAATATCTGACACGGATTTTTTTTTTCACGTCAACTGAAAATTAATACTATACAGTGCGTTAAAAAACTCGTATGACGCATTATTTGATTTTTTTACGATAAGTGACGGCACAAGCCTTTACTCCTGATCTTTAGTGCGTAAAATCTTCGTCAATTTTTATTATTTAGATAAAGCAAAAAATACGTGCCTAATTAAATCGAACTGATGGACTAACTGGAATCATATTTTTTTTTCTCAGGACACGTTCCTATTCAGGAGAAGGTCTACGTGTGCAAAGTTTCATAAAAACTTCGTGCAGCTGTTAAAATTTGAAGAGGTAACAAAAAAAAAACTAACTTATTTTCACATTAACAGTATTATACAGTTAACCTTTGATTTTTCATTGGCACACGTGTGTGCTATTGGGCGTCAACTCAACTTTTTTTATTTAAAACGCAGTGTTGCCTATGGCCCCGATCGACCAAAAAACAAGGCGGCCGTTGACTTTTTTTACAATAAAATATTCAATTGTTGTCGCGTCGCGATGGCTTTTGCAACCGGGTGCTCACAGGTAGGCATTATTGTACACCCGATAATAAGGACGGGACAATCAGTTATTATCATCATCATCAGAAAGCACGTAATGTATTTGGTCGTGGCTGATCTGTGACAGTCGTTACGGGTAGTCAAAAGCCAGAGAATCTGACAACAGTCTTGGCAAGGGTATCTATTCTTGGCAAAGATCTATCGTGGTAACCAGTTATTCATTTGAGGAGTTCTGATGAACAGTCTCTCCATGTAAAATGTGACTTCAGGTGTTCAGGTCAGTTTCCAGTCTACCACTTTTAGTGCCAAGCACTCAACATATGGGTCGAACAATAATTCGTTCGTGTGACCACAACCTGCGCATGAACACAAGTCATCTATAGCGACGACTCAGATGCGGGTTGTGGGCACACGAATGAATTTATTGTTCGATCCTGTAAAGTCGGTTTACGGACGATAGTTTAACTTGACAACGTCATAACGAAACATCGATGAAATGATTTATCGTTACAATAAGCGTAACGTTACAATGAGCGTAACGGGACAATAAGTCATCCTTTTTCGTGCGTGCAGCCGGCGTTCATCGATTTATTAGACGTTGGCACGTCAAAAAGACCTTTTTATCGTCTCCAGATTCACATCTATATCTGTATCAAATTTAACCAAAATCGGTTCAGCGATTAAAGCGTGATAGCAAACAATTCACTTTTGCATTTTAATATTAGTATCACAGCAATGAATTCGGCAAATCACATTCGTGCGTCAAGTTCTTCAAAGTGCTACGAAATGGCTACGGCGTAGCTACAGCGCTACGCTTGCTACGAGATTTAAGAAGACCGTGCCTACGCGTAGACATTTTTAATTTATTCAAATACACTACAAATGTCGACGTGTAGGCGGAGGGTGACACTCAATTTATTGGCAATCTTTCAATAGGAACTTTTACTATGAGATCAACTGTCTGTGCATATAACTTCGACAAAATGAAGGAAATAGTTGAGATTCTCACGATTTTACAGTATGTTCTAAAGATGCTTACATAAATGAGATCTTTTACTCCTTAAAAGATGACTAAAAGTCACTATATTCATGTGGTTAAATGTGTTATGTAGTTGGGGTCGGCTTCTAGTCTAACCAGCTGCAGACACGATCAATATTCGACATAATACGATTGCTTATCTAATTAGTAACTCAAAAGATTAATCTAATATGATAAACAAGCGGATCACCACTAACATCGCACACATCATTGCATCACCCCATACTTAAAGCTTTTCACAATTTTATGACCCCATAAAAAGCAACATTAAAAGGTTTAAACCATAAGACAGTAAGCACCGATAAAAACCATTGTTACGGCTGTATAAAACTCAACAGATACTCAGTTCATTCATTTCATTCGTTCATGAACGATTCAAATTGAATGACAGCATATTCGTTTTATATTCACTCTGCGGAATGTTCTTTATTATTTTTAAGTGAGACTGTTTTAAGGAAACGTTTTGTTTTTGCAAGTCAGTGAAGTGACAGAATGTTGTTGCTTTAGTATTTTTTTATTTACTAATGATAGGCACGCTTTTGACCACTATCTCACCTGATGGTAAGCGATGATATGGTCGAAGATGGAGCAAGCTTTCCTAGAAGTAACCTATTAACTCTTGATTTAAAGACTCCCAGGTTGTAGCTATCAGGAGACACAAACTCCGGCAGGTAATTCCTCGCCTTAGCTGTACGCACTACGAATGTGTTCCCAAAACGTTTTGTGCGTGTGGGTGAGATGTCCACCATGTAACGGTGGCGCATCGCCGTTCGTCTTGTGGTCCGATGATGGAACGGGCTTGGCGGAATTAACTTATGCAAATCCGTCGCACATTCCCCAAAATGCAACCGGTAGAAAACCGACAGGCTAGCAACTCGGCGTCAACATAAGTAAAATTTTAGTATCTAGGCATATCTAAAATTCAAAGTATTGGTTTCAAGAAATAATGAATGATTCTTCTTCGACGGCAAGACAACGCATCATAGTTTCATTAGAAAACAGCTGTGTGTCTGGAACTATGATGGCAGGGCACTACGCACATCCTTGGAACGCAAACGGCACTAGGAGGAACACGGATAGGTTTTAGTCAGTAAGAGTCTGACACTCCCTTCTGCTCCGCCCAGAGCGTGAGGAGTAATTTTTATGATTACACATCCCTAAAAAATAAGAAGGTTACTACGCACATAGCTCACAAACGCATTTAAACAGAGCGTATATTTTAAAATAGTATTGCAAAAACATTGTAAACAAATGCGCTTTAAAGCCCATGCGGAAATTGCTGCAGAGCTTTTTTTCCAAAAAGTTCGAATTACAAAATATAGGAGTGAGTGTTTTTGTGATCTATCTGTGTTAAGTTAACAAAACCATGACTTGTTGACATATGCCACATGTCATGGCTATTTTTCATTTTGTACTGTCATTCTCTTGCACTCATCATCATCATCATCATATCAGCCGAAGGACGTCCACTGCTGGACATAAGCCTCCCCCAAGCGTCGCCACAACGACCGTTCCTGTGCGTCTCGCATCCATCGGCTACCCGCTCTCTTGCACTAGTCTCAGTTTATTTGCGGTCGGCGCAAGATATTATTATATTCGTTTTTTCGCCAATATCACTGTCTATTATCAGCACTGAGCTGAGAGTCCTCCACGGCACGGCATCATACTGAGTGGGAGCTTTTTTTGGGGTTCCGTAACCAACGGAACCCTATTACTTAGCTTCCGCCGTCCGTCCGTCCGTGTGTCTGTCAGCGGGCTGTATCTCAAAAACCGTAATAGGTAGACGGTTGAAAATTCCTTTGAGTGTGTATTTCTATTGCCGCTTTAACAACAAATATTAAAATTTAAACTAAAAATTAAAAGCGCCCATGCAATAAACGTGTTTTTTCGGTTTATGGTACAGAACCTTTTGTGTGAGAGTTCGATTCGCACTTGGCCGGTTTTTACAGTCCCCGCTTTGCATCTCTTTACTACTTTTTGTTTTTTTTTTTTCCTAATCATTCAATCAATTATACAAAACTCTTCCGTTACTGACTGATTGAGTGACTGACAGACAACACACAGCCGAAACTTCTGATCGTAGAAAGCTGAAATTTGGCATGTAGGTTCCTTGGGGAGTGTAGAGGAGCACTAAGTGAGGATTTCCCAAAATTTTTACGGGAACAGGGAAAAACGGGATATGCGCGTATGAAGTCGCGGGCAAAAGCTAGTGTAATATATTTATTTTGCCTTTGCTAACATAATTTGAGTAACTACTACTATAAGAATATAATTGAGCATTAATTAAGCATTTATAAGTTTATAATTTGTGCATGTTTGTCTGCTCTGTGGCATTTTTTACTTTATGTCATTTGTCACCTTTATTAGCCACACACAGTACACCTATGGCATCATTGGTATCCTTATTTTCTAATACACGACTGGTATACTTCCCAACACAAAACTAGCAGATCAAATTCACATTATTACATAATGCGTTTTGGTGAAAAAAACGCCAGCAACAAAACGCCATGCAATCTTCATAAACATAGGCTGAAAGAATAAACCCTGCCGACCCCAAACCGTAGGAAAACAACTCGTGAAAACAGCTATGTAAGCCGATTAGAATTTTCAGTTCAACAGAACAGCGTTCACAATTGAAATCGTAACAAAAGTCGAATGAAATGGCGGAAACCGACTCCAGTAATAAAGTTTACCTTTTCATACAATATTTCCGAGTGATATTATTTTTTGAAATTGTGTGAAAAGTTGAAGCGAGTGGGTTACTTGGTCTTATTTGTTTAACATTGTGTTTTTATTTTGTTACATTTCAGTTTTTTTTTTATGTAACTGTAAATTATTTATTCAAATTAAAGAAAAACATTGCTAAATTCATAATAGAAATGGCCAAAGCCCAATGCGACGGCTGAGTAAAATTTTCTCTGTGTTCCATTCTTCGTGGTTTAATAATAACAGCCGCACGGTTTGATCTGAGAGGTTAAGCAGTGTTTGCTGTGGTCATTCGAAGGAAAGGCCATCCATAACACACTGAGACTGATCCTTCATGCCTTGGAAAGTATGGTGTTGGTCCCGACTGTCTTTTATACGTAACCCCTTATCGAAACTGATATCCGGGTGTATCAGTTTCGACAAGGGGTGCCGTATTACCCAGTTTTCTGTTTAAAAAGTCATCAAGGCACAAGAAACATTTCTAGTACAAAAAATATTAAAAATATTCAATGTACAGACACGGTTAGTCTACGATTTTATTATATAATAAAATCGTAGACTAACCGTGTCTGTACATTGAATATTTTTCCATGAAAATTACACAGAAAACTCAGGAAAAAGGTATAAAACACAAAAATGCAATTTTTGAAATTTTTGTCTGTTTGTCTGTTTGTCTGTGCGTTTGTGGGAGCATCACGCATAAACCACAGATTGGATTGCAAATCTAAGTACTTAAAAATATTAAGTGATAACCCGAGTAACATTTAGCGTTTATTTCATCAAAATCGACCCACAAAATCAAAAGATATTGAATTTTTAAGTTTAGGAAGAAACTTCCTAATGTATTCTGATGAGTCAGAGCGCCATCTATTGAGAAAAAATAAAATGCACGAAAGCATTCAAAATTGTTGTGTTATTCGTGAAACTTTTAATACGTGGCAAAATAAAAGTGACCATTTTTATACCTTTTCGTTATTTATCGTTACAATCGATCTACAAAATCAAAATATATTGAATTTTTAGTTTAGTAAGAAACTTCCTACTGTGTTCTGATCAGTGAGAGTGCCATCTATTGAGGAACCAAAAAATGCATGAAAGCATGAATGTTACACCAAAACACATTCATTGAGTTATTTGTGAAACTTTTAATACATAGACGTAGCAAACTAAAAGTAAACATTTTAATACCTTATCGTTATTTATCGTTACATACGGGCTTCTTATTTAACGTCTTCTGCTGCCAAATATTTTGTCAGTTTACATGGTCGATAGATGGCGTTGCACTGATGACGCGTTTTTCTGAATTGCGGTGTTAAGATTTTCCGCTGGAGAATGACCTCACACGATTATTAAACACTGTCGTAGTTCGTAGGAATTTCGGTTTGGTCTCTGGAAGGTCTTAAACGAATAGGGGCCAAAATTGCTTAAATCTCTGAGTTGTGCTGGATTTGTTTAAAGTGCTTTTATCGTAGAGTCTTAAACTGATTTAGAACTCAGTAGTTTTGTGAAGTACTGGACGGTTCGACTTGCGGATCAGGCCTGTAGGGTTCCGTACCAAAGGTGCTGACAGGACCCTACTTCTAAGGCCTCCGCGATTGATTCCGTTTAGAGCGAAGCAACGAACGGTTGGATTTGCGAAACAAGGCTAATAATAATAAGGTACCGTACCAAAGGTGGTCACGGTGACGGGATCGATCGATTTTGGTGGGGCTACTCTCTAAGTCCGAAGTCCGTAGTTTCGGGCTTAGTTGCGGACGTATTCTACTCCGTATCACCTACAGACTTACGATTAATCCCGAACCCGAACTAAGAATGAATGACAACACGATTTCACAGTAACTGTCAAATCGAGTTATCATTAGTTCTCTGTGGTTAGGTGATACGGAGTAGATTTTTTTTTTTACTATAGTTAGGCATACGTTTGACCACTATCTCACCTGATGGTAAGCGATGATGAGGTTGAAGATGGAGCACGTTTGCCTAGAAGCAACCTATTTACTATTGTCTTAAAGACTCCCAGGTTGCCCGCAACTAAGTTTTTAATTCGTGCTAAGTATCAGACGGTTCGATTTGCGAGCCAAGGCAAATTATAGGGTTCCGTGCCAAAGTTGCCAATGGGACCCTATTATTTAAGCCTTCGCGTACGATCTTGATTCGTGCGAACCAAGTCGATTTTTAGGGTTCCGTACCAAGGTTGCTAACGGAACCCTATTTATTAATAAGCCACCGCTGTCCGTCTTCCTTCAGTTTATTAACCGACTTTAAAAAAAGGAGGAGGTTATCAATTCGACTGTATTTTTTTTATGTTTGTTACCTCATATTAACCGACTGGATGAACCGATTTTCATGATTCTTTTTTTATTTGAAAGCTGGTGCTTCCCGTGTGGTCCTATTGCCACCATGTCAGGATCTGATGATGGAAACCCAGAGAAATCAAGGGCAACTCTCGAAAATTGTAGGCACGTATTTGGTAAAAACTTGATATTCGTGGGTATATCGGGTGATACTACAAAAGAATGAAAGTTTGGATCAGACCTGATGATGGAGACGACAGAGAGTCAAGGGAACTCCACATCGGTATGTAGGAACTACCAAGTGTTTGGGCTTATTTCATTCGTATTGACGAGACCTTTACACCGAAAGCACTTACTAAGTTTTATTTTCATAACATAACATCACGCCGGTACGCTGTGAATGGGTACGCAGGTACCACTAAAAAGTGAAAAATAAAAAACTTTTTTACAAAAAATGTAACCAACAATGTAAATAACTTTAATTTCGGAAGTCGGTGTCAAAAAGCGAAAAAACTAAAAACACCGACTTCCGAAATTAAAGTTATTTTATATTTTGTAGTGTTTTGGTTTGGAAGTCGGTTACATTTTTTGTAAAAAAGTTTTTTTCGTTTTATTTCTGTCTCGCTGATATAAAAATGTGTTCTAGAAAAAGGTCGAATCTTTCACAATATAGCAAAATTCTCAAAGTCGGGTTTGTTCGAACACTATTCTAACTAACTCGAGAACGGCTCGACCGATTTTCATAGTTTTTGTGTTTTATTCGGGACGAAGACTAATTCCTTCGTCCGGAATAACTTATAAGAATTAAAATACAAAACAAATGAGTATGTAGGTAAGGTAGGTAGGCAGGTAGGTATGGTAGGTAGGGTAGGTAGGTAAGGTAGGTGAGGTAGGGTAGCTATGGTAGGTAGGTATGGTAGGTAAGTAGGTAGGTAGGGTAGGTAGGTTAGGGTCGGTAGGTAGAGTAGCCAGTTGACGGGAGCGAAGCCGCGCGGGTCAGCTAGTATAAAATATTTCACATAAAAAGTCAGTCGTCAAGTGCGCTAGGTGTATCACATCATCACCAATCAAGTTTAAATGCACTCAAGTGTCTTGTAGATAGCCCGTCTTAAGATCGTAATTTAAACTTTACAAGATGGCCCGAACATTCTGCCTCGCACTGTATTTACAACCCTATTGAACGGTTTTCTAGTAGATAATGAAAGTAAAATTGAGAACGTAAGCTACTTTTCTTGAAAGTTTTAGTGCTCAATTCCTTAGGGGATCCACTAAGCCGTCAACTCGAGCACTTTTAGAAGCGCTTGAGGGAAACCGGCTTAAGCTGCAATTGCAGCTGAAACTGACTTCAGAGGTTCTTCTGATTCATAATGTATGTCAAATTATAACGTGATTGCTTTTCCCATGCTTTCGATCTTGCGATCTATTGCACAGAAACCGTGATTTTTCCAGGATAATACGCACTCAGCGATACTGCAGCTTTCTACCAGTGAAAGATATTTTTGTAATCTGAATACAAATTATCCTATCACGAATAAAAAGCTGTACTTCTATAGATTTTCTCGAGCAAACAAACAATTTAACCTATCTATTTATGAAATCAGTTAGAATTTAGATAACGTAGGGCTTATACGTCTGGGCACGCCACAATTGCGGCGGTAAGAGCCCTCTTTGAGGAGTGGCTAGGCAGGCACCACGGCGTCCTCACCTTCCGCCTGACGCAGGTACTCACCGGACATGGTTGTTTCGGGAGATACCTGTCTCGGATTCGGCGGGAGGACACGCCCGGGTGTCAACACTGTAAAGGTCGCCCGGAGGACACGGTGGAACATACGGTGGGGGTCAGCCCTGCTTGGGCGGAGCACCGCCGGGTCCTCGTTGAGGCGATCGGCGGTGGCGACCTCTCGCGACCGGCCCTGGTTCAATCTATGGTCCTGAGCGAGGTGGCATGGTAAGCGGTCACCTCCTTCTGCGAAGCAGTAATGCTAGCCAAGGATGAAGTTGAACATGTGAGAGAGATGGAAACCTCACGCCCCGGCCGCCGCAACAGAAGAAGACGCCCTGGGCGTCGGGAGTCGCAGGGCGATTCCCGGCCACCGTAAGCGCAGGCTTGCGGACGGCGATCATTGGGTGGCTCGCCATCCGATAAGAACAAGGCCCGGGTCGACAGCGCGTTGTGTTCCACGCGCGCTTCAAAGAGATGTCAGCATAGAAGAAGGGGTCCGCTAGGGCCAGTGCCTGCCAGGGTTGCGGAATTTTGTTCGAAAGAGTCACCGCGTCCCTGGGACTCAAAGGGCACTAGGGCGAACACGGATGGGTTTTAGTCAGTAAGAGTCTGAAACTCTCTTCTGCTTTGCCCAGAGCGGGAGGAGTCATTTGATGATTTCCCATCGATAAAAAGAAGAAAAAAGGGCTTATACGTCACCGAAAAATTGCTGACTCCGTAAATTTGTAATAAATCTTTATTAGATTATGATTTATCGACAATATATGAAAAAAAAAAATGGTTTTCAATACAATCAATCCAACCTAAATTCAGTAGCTTCCAATATGTCTGAGGCTTATTAAGAAACATATTTTACAAATTCACGCGACATTTTAGAATCTTACGACGTGCGACATTTGCAGTTTTCCGTATGTCACACACCAAAAAAATTATGAGTAGAATATGTGATATGACTAGAAAAGGGGTACCCAACTGAGATTATGCAATAGAAATATGAAAGAACATGTTTCGTAGACAAATAATAACGACATTAAACACAATACACTATAAAATTAAATATTACACATGCATTTTTTTTAGCCCAGAAGACTCCCTCACGCCCTCAAAATATCCTATCATCATACATTGTCTTCACTTTCCCATAGATGAGACATTAGCGGATTACGTACCATACACGAACACCTGCGACCACTAATAACATGATAAATTGATAGCCGATATCAATCAAATAGGATAATTATAATCCAGTAGCTCAGTATTACATAGTTATTAGGAAGGAGAGACGAAGTGGTAGACTAATGTAGTGGGTGGGTGAGATTAATTTCGTAAAGATTAGTGTATGTTCTCACATATTTAAGTTATTGTAATTAATATTCTGGAAGAAGCGTGAAGTATAGTTGCATAATCCCGGATTCCTAAATTAAAGTAAAGCTAGACATAAAATTCAATTGTTTTATAGCTAATGTTGCAAAAAAAGAAAGAAGAATAATTTATTTGCACCAAGTATGACACATAGGTAAAATAAACAACCAAATAATAGAATGTGACTCGTATGGGTTCAAAAAATATGCATGCCATCCGAGAAAACCGGCGATCGCTCAGCATATTGCTAGGACTCGTGTGTGAGACAGAGCCACAGCTCTGGTTTTCAGCGACGTTTATTTTTTTGGTAAAATTATTAATTTTAATCCAATTAAACCATAATAACCTTAACTACACTCCAGTACACAAAACTATATTCATAAAATTACCGTGTATTTTTAAGGTCCAAAGTCTTTAATAGCGAGCCTACCATAAAAGGGTTAGAGGTATGTAGGCTAACGATGTTAGTTTTACGTTAACTATGTAATTTTAGGAAACTAATGGGCTAGGCCTGAAATTCAGTAGGTACCTATTTTGAAAGGCCATAATGTGTAGTCATATTAAATTAAGGGTACGCCTAACTCTGGCACGCGTAAGGTCTTAGAAATAAAATCATATTATCATTTCGCACCTGTTTTTCTCGAAGGATTAGGTAGAGCTAACCTAACAATACACATAGTTTAAGTCCAATATAAATTGGTAATATAATTGCCATCAACCGAAAAAAAATCAAAGAACTACAAAAGCCAAATCCTTCGGCCCGGGAATCGAATACAGAACAGTAGCTCAGCAGTAGCGCTACGACCGCTAGACCAACGAGGCAGTTCTCATAAAGAAACTGATACTTCTACTTTAAGAATTCCAGTTTTGATGAAGTTTATGCAAAGATAAGATAAGATATTTATTTTGCAAATATGAGTACAAAACACACAAAGAATGAATCGTATATCACATTGCTCGTCTGCTGATGTTCAATGGGGCCGAAAGGTTCTGAAGGCGTTCCACAAAGTGGATCCGACCTGGTGAAGGCCGCGAGACTCTGTATGATGCATGACGCTCAGGACCGATTGATGTGGCCAGACTTGGGGGAGGCCTATGTCCAGTAGTGGACGTGCTTCGGCTGAAGTGATGGTGATAAAAGATGATGAAATGGATGTAAAACAGCAGACGATATTCTACCTACTGTTCTGCCCTCTTTCTCAAAGCCTGCAGCCGAAGTAATTTAATTTTTTTTGGTATGCGTCATGCTTGGCGCAAATAAACGCTTTTACTTTCTTTTCTTTCTTTCTTTCTAAGTAATTAGCCGTCCCATCGACCCAAAGAAAAAAAGTCTAAACTTAACAAAGCCTTACTCATGAATAGTGAAACACGGAAAGAATCCACTCTTTTAGGCTAAAAAAACAGTGTCTCAGTAACGTATAGACACGCTGCGAAGAATAATATTCCGTCACTGGTAAGGGAATTAAAGAATAACATAAAAGTGTGTCCATGCTCTTGTCTCGTACATTTTATATGACACAGTCTCTCAGCCAAATTGAAATTGGGCTCGAAGACTCACGCTGTAGACAGCTAAAGGCCGAGAGCAAAGGTTTGCGTCATAGTTAGATCCGAGAAAAGCGACAAAAAATTCTAACATTCTATCGACAGAAATGATTGTTGAAAAGCCTAAAATGTAGGTAAAGGATTAATATGCGCTTCCAAAATGTAATAAATCTCAATTATATTTTGGACTTTTGTAACTTTGGGTGTATCTGTATTTGGAGCCCAAGTAATCTTCACACGATTTACAATCGCATGTGTTTTTGAAACCGCATATCCCTTCGGCGCAAAACCTTATAAGACCAGAATCCTTTATCTCTAATGGAGGGTAACAATATTGTGAGTTATCTTTCACGAACGAGATAATTTCGAATGTTGACATCTACTAGTTTATAAATATTTCGACAAATTTTAGTCTATCAAAATTAACTTAATGACAATTTTGACATCTTTCATTCGTGATTTTATTACCATTACACGAATAAAATAACACATTTTTAGTTCAAGGTCTTACACAACAAAGCAAATGAGGACTACCTACGCATACCTGCCTAAGTGTGTCTTCCAACGTTATCAAGGTTAATGTCACTTCCTAAAGACTAAACACACTATAAAGTATAATGTTACTGCAAACTCCCCTATTACCATTACAGCCCATGGCCCCATTTCACTAATTTACTTGGCAAAATTCTTGGCAGTGCACTTAGGAACAATTTCCTTGCGTTGTCCTTTAAACAAGGGAACAACATTAGTCTGTGTTTTGAGTAAAGGTTCTGTTCCTCACCACGCTATCTTGGTATTGTTTGATAAGATGGGAATATGAAAAATATTGTCAAAAACTTGGGATTGACATGGTGTGCTTCCAAAATGTGTGTGTGTGTGTGTGTGTGTGTGTGTGTGTGTGTGGGTAGCGTGGCAAAACGTCAAAAACGTATGGGAGTAACAAACGCTGTCGAAACGTCACATGATCTATCCCATATATTTTGGCATTTCGACAATCGTATTCTAATAAAATGGCCCTTTGTCTAGAGCCTTCTAAATGTCACTTTATTAAGAGTTCAAGATCCATTGCAGCAGAAGGCTCCTCCAGAAAAATAATGAAAATAAAAAAATACAAGTATTGGTTTTTAAAATTTTTAACCAGGCTTGGATGACTCATGCCTGGTTAAAAATTTACCTCTCAGATAAAGCATCAAACCTCTTTGTTCTTATCCTGCATAGTAATAGCTGTTTGCGTTTAGTCTGTGCGTGTATGTGTGTATATTGCGTAACACTTCAGGGCGGTTTCTCATTTTATGCTGTCTATCACGTTCAACACGGTGAGAGTTCTTAACACCGTGACATTTTGCGTAATCAAGGTCATGAGCACAGCGCTAATGAGTATGATGAAGATAATTCAGAAGGCACAACGTGTTTGGCTATGTACGCCGTCGTGGACTGTGATGACCCCCAGATTTTTTATCAAAAAATGTGTTCTATTAACAGTTTTTTCAAATAGCTGTATAACAGGATCTGAGTCGATCTGAAATTAATTTGTCATTTTGATCGAGAAATTTCTATTAACAGCTGTTGTGCTTGCTTGCCGTATCTACTCCAAAACGGAGAACCATCGAAAACCGTACTCTCTTCAAACTTAGTATGATCCAAAAACTCTGAGATTCACACTCCGCACTCCATACGACAGTCTACATTTTGTGGTTTATCAAAAGCGTCTGACTCTTCTCCCTAATCTTACTTTAAATTTTTTCTGCAGGAGTATCTTTAACAAGCCATGGCTCAATCTCAGAGTTGTTTAAATGAAGATTACTGGAAGGTCATATTTTCCAAAGGCCAAAGTATTTATTGGTCTTCGTAGGATCATCGGTATCTCAATATCCATTGTTCAGAATAAACCTTCTGTCTCCTCCATTCTCCTTATATCACGATAATGGCTCTTAACTGTTGTGTGGTAAATTTTATACGGGGTGAATAATACATAGAGGCGTTCAGCAAAAGTGACGGGAAGGGGATCTGCGGAGACGTGACGTCATAGAAATTAGGCTAACACTTGTGTTCTGCATGATTTATTGTTGTTTTGTTCACATTTGGCGGTGTAAGAACGGTCGGAAGATGGAAATGGAATCAAGATAATGTTCTAAGGTGGCAATAATGCGGAGATAAAGCGTTTAAAAAAAAACAAAATAATTTATTTGGTTAAATAAATAAGGTAAAATTGGTCTCTTATCCTGCTTTTAATTTCAGCGTGAAAATATAAATACAGTAACATATTTTATTTAAGAGAATTATTGATCATATTCATGCAGTTATTAAACAGAAAATCCCATTGAAATTGTAGTAATAAATTAGATAAATGTCATTATAATAATAAAAAATAATTGAAAATAATCATCATAAATGTCAATAATATTATGTCATTAATGGGAGAGATTCGAAGGCTGTCTCTTAAAAAATCGCTTTCAGCGATAAAACGGCCCATTGTTAAACTCGTCTATTTTAAACTCCTATTGTTATTGTTGTATGGTGTACAAATAAGGTATATTTTTATTATTTTCCATTCTATTCAAATCATCAAAGTATAGCAAACTTTTATATATTTTATTATTATTAAATAGCTACAGCAATAATTATTTTGACATGTCACATACTAAGATATTCCACATACGGTCAAAATTGCTTGACTTTTTCGAGGATACTGACTTTTATCATATTTTGCTGTTAGAACTCATGAAAACGAGGTAAAAGAACAGATCTGAATAGCATAGTTACAGCTAAAAAGATTTGTTCCACAAGAGGAGAATCTTTTCTGGATGTCGATTTACCACCAAGAAATTCACCTTCAAGGGCAACTCTAACGCCAAAACAGATCTGCCTCACCGTGAGAGACATTAATCACGCCTATCCACTCCACTTAGCAACTAACGCGGCATTTACCGCGTATAACTCGACATTAACCCACGTTAAGTGTGTATTATCCTCATCTGCATAATAAGGCTGTTACCAGATACGTATGGATATTTTGGTATAACGGGCCTAAAGTGTGGTCCTAACGGTCTGGACGAGTGACATTCTGTCAGCGGTAGCGTAGCGCATAGTCAATATGTCAATTTTTTTTTTTCTATTGATAGGCACGTGTTTGATCATTATCTCACCTGTTGGTAAGCGATGATGTGGTCGAAGATGGAGCACGCTTGCCTAGAAGTAACCTATTCACTCTTGACTTAAAAACTCCCAGGTTGTAGCTATCAGGAAACACAGACTCCAGCAGGGAATTCCACTCCTTAGCTGTACGCACCATGCATGTGTTCCCAAAACATTTTGTACGTGTGGGTGGGATGTCCACCATGTACCGGTGGCGCATCGCCGTTCGTCTTGTGGTCCGATGATGGAACAAATGTCAAAAATGAACGAGATTGACAAACGCTGTTGAAATGTGACGTGATCAATTCTAATATATAAAATTCTTCCATTGCTGAGTGAGTGTGTGTGTGAGTGACTGACAGACAACGCACAGCCGAAACTAGGTCGTAGAAAGCTGTAATTTGGCATGTAGGTTCCTTGGGGAGTGTAGGGGAGCACTGAGAGAGGATTTCCCGAAATTCCTACGGGAACGGCAAAAACGGGATATGCGCGTACAAAGTCGTGGGCGAAAGCTAATCACTTATATTTTGGCAGTTCGGCAATCACACTTGCTAATAGAATGACTAAAGCCTCTGGCTAAGCAAGAAACAAGTAGTGTTCTTTATAAAAGTACTTAATCGTGCATCCGTGCCTCGGAAAGCACGTTAAGCACAATTAGTACCGGATGTCGTAGATCTTCGATATTACCCAGTGACTTACTGGGTTGTGGAGGTCAGGTAGGAAGTCGGCCAGTTATATTGGATCCGAGTGAAGAATTACCCCAACATAGTCAGGAAAACTGTAAAGGTTGATTGATAAGTACGTAATCGGCTGCTCCCTCAGTCTGATACCAAGTATAAATACTGCATCCTATTCAAACAAAAACCCACATGCTAAAGGCAAGGTATATCAGGCAACGCACTACATTACCTTTAGAAGACTATTTACGACTGTAATCTCATAATAATTTGTTACACCATAGTTTATATCCAGATTATTATAATACTATTATAAGCCTAGATTAATATATACCTACTACTGAACCATATGTACACTTTTTTGTGAACTTATTATTTCAATAAATTTTTATTTATTGAAATAATAAGTATATATACTAACATATGTTTAGGTTTTATTTACTAACACAATTATAATATTTATAATTAGGTTAAGGTTACAAAGACCCATATTATGGTTATTTGTAACCTGAATATTAATGGTTTTATTATTACTATGCTTCTGCAATTTTAAGGAATTAATGAGCTCCTGGCATTGCTTATTATCTTGCTTACGTGCTGGGCACAAATTACTTAAAAAGTTAACTCGAAAAGAAAAATTCTGTTTGATATGTATCTTCGGATAAGTCTGGCATTCATTAATGATTTTGTCGATCAAAGTATTAACCAAATTGAATGAGTCATCCGTAAGACCGTGAGCGAATATCCCTTTTAGCAAATACGTTGATTAAATTCATTCGGAAAGCACTCCCAATGGTGTCGTTTATAATTTAGGCTTTTTGGGCATAAGTAATACTAAATCGAGTAGGCAACGTTTGGCAACTCAATTACATATATTTAATATTGGCGAAGGGTCACAGGGTCAATTTTTTATATACCTTGAAATGCTACATAGCTCTCTTCCTCTATTCTAATTTTTCTCTCTCTTCTTCCTTGTTTATACCATCGGTGTGATACATAATTATGGAATGCAATAAAGTATTGAGTATTGAGTCTTACAGGATGCATCAAGAGCAATGGGCCAGGATCTTTACGCATTTGGCTTGGTCGGGTGCCGTAGCCGAGGCAAGCCAAACTGACAAGACATGCTGGTGCGATTTAGACTCTTTCCTGACGGCTTGTCAAAACATCGAAAGCGACGAGGTTTACCTTTTCCCAGCGAGACAATATAATGTAGGTTAATACAGAAAAAAAAAACATTCAGATCAACAGCAAAAAAAAGCCTCAAATTGGTATTTATTTAATGGTCAACTTCTAGAATTTATTCTACTGTAAACTCATTTCCCGTTAGCTTATTATGCCTTGCCTATAAGACTCTAATAGGTTACATCATTCCATTGCCAGTCAGCCCCCTCACTACTTGAACCCATCTACTCGCAGCCTTAGCTCTCATAAATTCCCGACATGTTGCATCGATGACGTCAGAGCTTCAGTCGACGCGAGTAGCTGTTTAATATGCTGTTTCAATACTGTACTCCAGTAACATTAGTATCAGATAGATTGTTCTAGAATACTGTTGGGTATTCATATTCATGTCATTGGTCTTACGTCATAAGTTTGAAGGAAATGGAAAACAAATGAGTGATGAAATTTACCGAGGGAGAATTGAAAGATCGGATAGAGGAGGTTCCTTGCAAATTAAATTATAACTTTAATAAGTAGTTACAATTATCAGGAAATAATTACTGGATCGTGGAGGTTAGATAGGCAGTCCCTCTAAGTAAAATGCTGGTATTCAGCTGAATCCGGTTTGACTGGAACCCGACCATAATATTGTAGGAAAAAGGCTAGGCAGATGATCAGGAGACATTACAGTGTTTCCCTTTTGAACGAGCTGTCTATTGCTATTGGTCAAGTGTACCCCTACCACTAATCATGATGTCTGGGTTGGTTTTCAGTAGCAGCATGAAATCTGGACTCATAATCGACTGATACAATAGACGACCCTTTGCAGAATACAGACGAGATGATTAAGTGTAACGATATGATTTGAGAAAATAACTGTTTTAGCAGCAGTATACGATATTGTCTGCATAACCCAACGGACGATTGGTAGTAGTAAAGTGTTAAATAAATAAATAAACAAACGAGGTAAGAAATATAAACTACAAATAAAGGTGCACTTACCTTGCCTGTCATGCAAGTGACCTTAGATCTAATCACAGAACTGGTGCCGCCGCGATCCGTCAATCGCCAATGGCCTGGATTATAGTCCCATCATTTATCAAATGGAAGGCACGAGCGGTGTAGAGCGTAACACTTGGATAGTTACCTGAATTTATTCAGGTAACTATCTATATTGTTTGATTCCTATCAAATATTGAGTAAGAAAGACAGATTCTTAAAGTGAGTCCGGGTTACACTCGGAATCACTTAGAAACCCGTTTACCCTTAGCATGCCTTAGAACGCATAAAGCAAACAACTTGTCGCACAATTCCGCCGCGATTCGACGCGCGACGGTGTGACAGTTAAACTACATTGGTGATCCAAGGCAGTTCAATCGTTTCATGGGTCACAACGCAAAAAGAAATTGAAAAAAACAACGGAGAAGTAAGAAAAAACTTAATTTCAGATTACCTCAATATTAATCAGGAGACTGCACAGAGGTAGGCCAATAGCTAGAAAAGGGAACGGTACAACCAGAATAAGCGTTGTGACTAAGCAAGCACCAAGGAATAAAATTATTATTAATCTCTTTCTGACTGATGACAGGACATTGAGCTAACACTCTTATAAAATAATAGCTTCAATTCTGATACATCCTAAAAGCGTTCTTTCCGCCAATCGATACTAGAATTGATACGGGAAACCATAATAATTCGCTTACCATTTCCTGATCTGCTGACATAAATCAGCCAATATTTCAACAAAACCACGACTGATTCTAAATCAAACCAGCTAAACATTACATTGATAAAAACGAGTCTCATTCGGTATTCAGAGTACGCTTCGACAAACAGTGGTATTGATTTCGGCGATTCGCTTGAGCATAAATCACGGTCATTATACGGAACCGCCTGAAGAGATAACGTGGTAACTGTTTTGGTGGTCGGCATTTGTTTTTATTGTGGTGGTGGAATTAGCCATTAGCAGATATGCAGTCGCTTCATGTAGAATTCTGGTATTAGCTGCGTTTGGTTAGTTTGGAAACAGAACCCTACGTAGTTGGGTAGGCAGATGATGATGGATTCCATTGATGTCATTATACAGAACCGCTTGAAGAGATGACGAGGTAACTGTTTTAGTGGTCTGCAATTGTTTTTATTGTAGTGGTGGAATTAGCCATTACTGCCTCCGTGGTCGAGTGGTTTAGGCGTTTGGCTTGTGACCCTGTGGTAGTGGGTTCGATTCCCACGGGAAGCATACTTTGTAAAGTTGTTTCCAGTTTGGCTAGGACATTGCAGGCTTGAATTACCTGATTGTCTGATAAAAAGCTGATGCCTTTCTTCAGAAGGCACGTATAAGCCGTGGTCTTGGCCGCCAAAAGGCGGTCGTCATATAGACCATGTCAGAGGCCCTTGAGGCGGTTTAGAAACTCTCACGCTAGGGTATGTGGGGTCGTTAGATCTTACTACCGATAACGATGATTGTAGATGAGAGTAGCCGAGGATCGAGTAAAATGACTTGTGATTGGAGAGGCTTACTTCTTGCAGCATATTCCTAATAAGCAACCAGCAACTAGGTTGAGGAGGTCAGGGGGCCGTTGTTCTATGTAAAACAATACTCGATTATGTACGCGAAAATCTAAAAACGCTTCTAGAGGTGTGACATAATTAGGATAAAGGTTTGTAATACAATTTTGTACCGTAAAATAAGGCATATCCTAACCTATACATTCATATTTTGTCATTTATGTCTAAGTCCCATTTAATAGGAGGCCAGCCTATTGCCATCAACGCCCTCCTGGAAATTTCGCCTGACAAGCCTTATATCAAAAACGGCCAAGTATTAAATGTATACAAAGAATTTAGGAACCGCCTTTTTAACCATTCAATGAGGGCTTCCTGAAATAAAGAGCATCAGGTGGCAGCACTGAGGCGTCAGGTCCGAGTACCTGTCAAACGCTAATGTTTTCTGTCTTTTATTAAATTGACATGAACGTCATGTTTACGTTGAAGACACTTTTTTAATGAAGAGGTCCTGTATGGCGCCAGCTGGTGGCATACATTTTCCGGGATCCCCACTGTCACTTCAACAGTCTAAAATAAATATGGAGATCTTAAATCAAAAGTCTTCTTGTACTAGTTTATCTGGCTTACGAGAATGTTTGAGATTATGTCAGTCAAAGTTCAATACAAATATTCAGAACAAACATTCAGGTGAAATTTCCAGGAGAGCGTTGATGGCAATAGGCTGGCCAGCCTTTTGCCATCAACGCCCTCCTGGAAATTTCGCCTGAAAAACCTTATGTCAAAAACGGCCAAGTATTAACTGTATCCAAAGAATTTAGGAACCGCCTTTTTAACCATTCAATGAGGACTTCCTGAAATAAAAAGCTTCAGGTGGCAGCACTGAGGCGTCAGGTCCGGGTACCTGTCAAACGCTAATATTTTCTGTCATTTATTAAATTGTCATGAACGTCATGTTTACGTTAAAGAGACTTTTTTAATGAAGAGGACCTGTATGGCGCCAACTGGTGGCATACATTTTCCGGGATCCCCACTGTCACCTGAACAGTCTAAGATAAATATGAAAGTCTTAAATCAAAAGTCCTCTTGTCCTAGTTTATCTGGCTTACGAGAATGTTTGAGATTATGTCAGATTATAGGGTCAACAGTGAAACACCTCGATACGTTGTTCAAGGAGCACCTTAGGGTAGTATACGAGATTGTGGAGGATTAATGTGTTAGAGTAAAATGTTGTGGGAAGAAAATTTCGTGTTGTAGTTTTTTCTTGTATAGCAATTCCTAGGTTGTTTTATTGATACTTGATAAACCTATACTATACTTATATTATAAAGCTGAAGAGTTTGTTAGTTTGATTGATCGCGCGAAGCTCTGGAACCAATGGTTTGAATTAAAAAATATTTTTTGGGTTGGATAGTCCATTTATCGAGGAAGGCTATAAGCTATATAACATCACGTTACAACAAATAGGAGCGGAGCATTCATGAAAAATGTGACGTAGACAAAAATGCGCGGTTCAGCTAGTCTACACTAATATTATAAAGAAGAAAGATTTGTTTGTTTGTTTGTTGGTTGGTTTGTTTGTTTGAATTAAATAGGCTCCGAAACTACTGGACCGATTTGAAAAATTCTTTTAGCTACAGTATCAGGGAGTAACATAGGCTATATATTATCCCCGTACGTACAGTGTGTAGAAATAGAATATATATACTGTTCACTGTTCCAAATAAAAATACGAGATTAAAAATAGTGGGTGTCTTATTGCTAAATGCGAACTTTTATACCTTTGGTAATGTCACCAGAAAATGGCAAACTCTGTAAGAGTATAAAATAACTTGAGAGATTGTAAACTTTCGATAAATTGTCAACTGAACATTGGGAATGCTTTTATACGCATCAAAATTTGATAGTTTATAATTTCTCGAATTCATTCCGAGAAGTTTTGAACTGAAATAAAATGGCGATCAATCAATCACAGCACAAGTCTACAAGAAACAGGTCTGTACATGTAACGTCACATGTACGCCATAGAGTTACGAATTAGTAGGTGCGATTAGAATGGTTTAAGCCTTAAAAGGTTGCCACAGTCCAGTCATTGATTTGAATATTTCAACAAAGAATGTTATCTCTATTATGTGCGATAAGAATGTTGTCAAGAGACATAATATTCTTATAAGCTAGTAGTAACACGAAGCGAGACGCATAGGACCAGTTGTTGTGGCAACAGTTGGGGGAGGCCTATGACCAGCAGTGGACGTTTTTCGGCTGATATGACAATCATAGTAAAACTTTCTAAACTTAAAGTTTTTTTTCTACAATATGCCAGCAGAAAGGTTGTTTCACTTAGATGTGAAAATATATCTACACTAATATTATATAAAGGAAAGATTTGTTTGTTTGAAATGAATAGGCTCCGAAACTACTGGACCGATTTGAAAAATTCTTTCAGCAATGGATAGCTATATTATCAGGGAGTAACATTTTATCACCGTGCTCTCACGGGAACGGGAACTACGCGGATGAAACCGCGTGACGTCCACTAGTCTGTTATAAAATGACTTGTTGAACATTTATGTTCAACTTCACTTGAAGCTAATAATAATCCTCATCACATAATGAAGACAAACTTAGCACAAAAAATACGGATAACGTGTTGATATTGCAAGTAAGTACGAATACTTTCAGTGTATTGTTCTTCAACTTTGACGTATCAACAATAGTCTATTTCAGTAAAGCCTGCAACCGTATAACGTAGAATTGAAAGAATCTTCAGCACAATCTTAGAACTAAGGCTGAAAACAAAAGAAGGTTTTCTTTTGTTTTTGATGGTACGTCTTTCTTTTATGCCTGCAACAAGGTATGAAATGACTTATGACTGAAAGAACAATGGATACAAAAAATATATTTAGTAGGTAGTTTACCGCTATTTAGTTGCAGTGCTATGGCATGCGCTACAAGACATCAGCTAAAGAAAGAAAGAAAGAAAGAAAACTAGTTTATTTGGCACACACAAACACACACAATGTAAAAAGACAAAGGAACACAAATAAAAAGGAACTTAATTCTAAAGCAATTACATTGTGTGCCCCGCGGCTGCGCCAAATAGGTCCAGTTCAGCAAAATGCCGGACAACGGACAGCATCAGACGTTTTAGCCGAAGTTAACCAAAGAACATCTACTGCCTACTAAAACTTCAGTGGCCAATCCGGAAATCCCGTAACCAACTACGAACCCAAGTTGGCCCTGGCCAAATGGGGTATTTTTCACCCATCCCAAACGCAGTGCAGTGCGGAGCTCCTTCACAGGACATGCGTTACCTCCTCAATTGCCAAGCCAATGATAGAGCTGTACAGGTTGCTCAATACTGGTCAGGCAAAATTTAGTATGAGTCAATCGATACGAAAACAAGAAGAAGAACCAAAGTCGCGGTGTGTCGCAATTGAAGGAGGCTCTGGTACAGAAACCTTCGTGTGTCCGGCTCGCACTTAGCCAGTTTTAAATGATCGCTTGCAAAAACAAACGCCATAACCATACATCTAGTAGCTTACCAAACATGAATCTTATTTATTTAAACTTTATGTACATTATTGGTACATGGGCGGACTGAATCCAACAATACATTCTCTACCAGTCAACCTTTGGGTTAAAAAGACTACACTGTGGTAGGTGTACAACAAAAAAATAAAAATAAATGGAATCTTTTGGGGAACATTATACAAATAATATATTTAATACACTTACACTTTAATATACTTGCCACTGTCTGATGATTTTTTTTTATTTTTGACCCCCGATTCTAATGAAACTCCAATGAATGGACGTATCATACAAACACACAAATCCGCTACACTTCCTAAATCAGTGCAACTTCTGAAAGCCAGAATCAACAGTGACAACCACCAGTAGAGTAGAGTAGGGACTCCATTTATGCACGTAGACTCCCAATCGGTGCGTTGTGCGAAAGTATCCTGGCTCAGTTAGCCAGCCTAGATTCGTCTTCGCTCGCTTCACAGGTTTCGCGGTGTGACCTCACCGTTCCGAGGATTTGCTAACGTTTTAGCCACGACATCACATTCCAAGATGACGTGGGCGACTGATTCTTTGCCGTAAAAGCAATCCCTGCAGATTGGGGTGTCCGTGGTGGCGACCACTAGGAAAGCACTGATCAAGTTCATTGATGGATTCATTTAACTTGATTTTTTCGATGCTTGTTAGAGAAACGAATCATTTCATTTATTCATAATAACAATTTACATTGTGTCGAATTTATACATGTGCAATAAACTATCAAACTTAAAGAATTATGAATTAGTCTTCCTAGTGAAAATCAAAGTACCTAAAGTGCGGAAACAGTTTTCAATATTATGACAAAACAGTATATAATGTAATTTTAACAGGTTTAAAGTATAATGTCAAAACAGTTTTCAATATAATTTCAACAGATGTAAAATATAATGTCAAACAGTTTTTAATATGATGTCAAAATAGTAAAAAAAAAAAAATGTCAAGAGATTCTAAAATATATAATGTCAAAAGATTCTCAAAATATAATGTCAAAAGATTCTAAAATATATAATGTCAAAAGATTATAAAATTTATAATGTGAAAAGATTCTAAATTACATAATGTCAAATACCCACGCATCATTTATTATTGTGTGAACTTAGTTCCGATATACTATACAGACATTTTTCTAATAAAAAGGCTTTTAATTTTGTTTTAAACAAGTTGGTGTTATAAACCAGGACCTTTAGCTCAGATGGCAAATTATTAAATGTCTCTACAGCTTGGTATTTCGAGCAATGCTGTACTACATTAAATTTAGGTACTATTTGTTGCTTAAAGGTTTTTCTTCGCGTGCTCTCTCTTATCTCTCGTTCTTCTTGTGATTCAAACTCGTGTAGATATTTAGCAAAATAACTTAAGAGGACCAATATATAAAGGCTAGGTACTGTCAGTATTCCCAATTTTTTAAAGTAATCTCTGCATGAGACACTTGGTGCAATTCTGACTATTGTCCTTATGGCTCGTTTCTGCAAGATGAACGCTCTCTGCCAGTTATAACTGTAACTATTTCCCCATAGCACGATGCTATACCTTATCCTAGACTCGACCAGCGCATAATATACAGCCTTTAACTGTTCTAAGTTTAATTCATCCCTAAGGCTCCTGAGAGCGTAACATGCTGACGATATGGATGATTCAATAACAGCAAGCTCCGGTTTCCAATTCAAAAGCCAATCTATATTAATCCCTAAGACTTTAGCCTTGTCCACTGATTCAATACTGTCTCCATTTATTTGTATATCTAAGTTTTCATTATGACGAGTCGTAGTCTTAAATAATATGAGATTAGTTTTACCTGTATTTAGTAATAAGTTATTTGCTGTAAACCATTTGCAAATTTTTTCTATAATTGTGTTTATATTTAATGTCAATTTTTCCATGTCTTTTGCCCCAATTATTATGTTTGTGTCATCAGCGAAAACAACAACTTTCTCGTTCGGTTGAGTTTTATTTATGAAGTTAAGTAAGTCATTAGTAAAAATAATATATAGTATAGGTCCTAAAATTGAGCCTTGAGGCACACCACGTTTTACATATGTCATTTTTGACTTGTAAGTCACTTCGTGATTAGTCTTATCTATACTTTTAATTTCTACATACATTCGTCTATTATGTAAGTAGGATGCCATAAGTTGTAGTGTCTTTTCTCTTATACCATAATGTTCGAGTTTAGTAAGTAGTAGTTCATGATCTATGGTATCGAAAGCAGAACTGAGGTCCACAAATAGTCCAGCTACTTTCAATTTTTCATTTAATTTACTAACTATGTCATTTATTAAAGTATTCATAGCATCTGCGGTACCAACGCCTTTCTGATATCCAAATTGTCTCCGATTGATTATTTTGGTAATACCCAAATGTACCATTAGTCTAGTTTTAATGACTTTTTCGAAGATTTTTGATAATGTGGGTAATAAGGATATGGGGCGGTAATTTTTCGGGTCGGTCTTAGTGCCCTTTTTATGTATTGGAATCACCTTGGCCAATTTCAGCTGGTCAGGAAAGATTGGCTCCTCCATGCATTTATTAAAGAAATCAGAAAGAGGCGAAGCTAATATCTCTAATCAACCTTATTGGATCTTGCAACGGCATTAGACAAAGACAAAATATAAATTCAACCAGTTATTTAACTCAAGAATTTATATTATATTTGTTATTGCTACGCTAGTTTTATTGCGTTTATTAGATATACATATTGCATAAACGCAATACGCGCCAAAAATACACCCCAACAGTGTGATATCACACAGACCCACCCACGATTACTTAAAGCCTGACCCAATATCTATCAATACCTAAATCATGTTTGCTGACGTAATTGGAAGACCAAAATAGCCATAATCAATCATCAGTTGACATAGGTTTTGACAACAAATTAAATTGGGAAGCTGGGAGAAATCAATATAGATGATTGCGATAAGATTTTTATGGGGAAAATATTTCGGGTGACAGTATGAGGGATACGGAAAATATTATCACAAGATAGTAATGACAATGGGAAGCAAAACTGTTTCGTTAAATTGTTTGGTATCAACAATCGTGCCGACGTTTAAAGCTGATGTTATTTTAAATACCATCGAAACACCGGAAAGGATTATAGAAGTCTATATTATGTCCCATTAAAATAAATGAGCAAATTTTAACACACCGGTAATAACGCCTAACGAAAGATATCCAACCAAAAAAAAACACTTATTTTGACTAAAAAATTATAAATTGCCGGCACACTACAATAAACTCATCATTATGTCCCTATGTCCTTATTTTAGTGGTCTGAATGATTTCTAAAAGTGTTTCCATTTATTTTAATCGGACCTTATATTCTTTTACATAGCATGTAGTAAGTTACTGAACTATTTATTATACACAGCAACTTAATAATGTCGATAGATCAAAACTTAAGATTACTTAAGTTTTGCATAATGAATCAACACATAGGGTCACGATAATATTAGTTTATGCATCGAGGGGATAAAGCAGTGTCTTATGTTCAGGCGTCATAATGAATCCCGAACCTAATGCAGGATTCGAAAGATAAATCCCAAGTGTAGCGTGGGACTTTAGAATTTCAGAACTGTATTTTGTTATTATGTTATTTGATTGAAAAGAAACAACAAACAGCTAGAGACGTTATATAATATTACAAATAGAAAAAAACATAACTTCTTTATTTAATAACGTTGCTCATAGCGCTGTTTACAAATTACCATTAATGCTACAACAGCTTATCTCCTAGGTAAGCTGTTAAGACACTTAATTTTGCTAGCTAATCGTTTAATATTTTGATGATACAGGCGTATAAGCTGTGACAAACATTCATACCAGAATAAACCTTGCTTAGAAACCTTTACTAACGCAACCCTAAATAAATCTCAAAGACAAAATCACTCACAAACAGAGTAAGGTCTTCAAAACGGGACAAATTTTGTCACGCATCGTCACGTGATACGCTAATGGAACGTCATTCCGATCGAGAGAGGTACTTTGATGTAGGTGAGCCTGTGAGATATTATACGAGAATGTTTTTGACAACAACCTGACGTAATAAAGGTGTACCTTCACAAAAACAAAAGCTAAGCTTCGCAGTTGTACTTAGCTACGGGTACGCTTTGGATGAATGATTTGACGGGATCGTCTACTAACGGACGCGGTCACGGTCCGTATGGATACGCTGAACTGCGCTGGTGATGAGCAAACATATATAACATGCTATGTAGAAGTGGATCAGATAAAAATGGATGTGTGAGATATCTCAGCGCTGCAACTAAGCTACGAAAATGCATGTGTGTCTATTCCAAACACAATTAAATAGGAAAATGGAAATGCGCTTAGCGTATTTGAACTTTAGAAAACTTAGCTGAGCTAAGTTATGAATAGTAGGCGATCACATCTTTCGCTACTCCGCCATATTCTAAGACAATCGTCCACTGAATCGTAGGATAAATAAGGAAGGATATTCAGGTAGATAATTCTTGACAGCCACTCATACATTTAGTGATAAGATGCAGTGTAAGATCCCACGTAGCTAACGACATTTCCGTAAAAAGCGAAGCTAAAACAACGTGCGTAGCTTCGCCGTCGACTGCTATGGAGACCTGCCTGAGTCAGGTGTCGCAAGGAATCTAGTCCATGTATAATGTAGGCTAAAGGTTAATGTATGTCTGGTTGTGATATCAATCCTGCTGTTGACAAAATACGATAGGTTTTCGGATTAAGTGACCTATTTTTTTGTTGACTGGGGATATGAAACGATTAGCTGGAAAAATACATGATCCCTTTGAGCATGATTAAAAGGAAATAAGAAACAGATCCACACTCATTCTGTCATCAAACAGTGTTGCAGGTTCAGTTCCAGTTTAAAAGGTGTAAGTGCCGATGGGTGTCGTCAATTTCTACTTTCTATTTGTTTGTTAAAAATATCGCACGTATGGTAAAATAATAATAATAATAAATTCTTTAAAAAGGCAAACTTAATGTCTTAGGTACTCTCGACCTGTCAACCAAGGCTAATGAAGAGATGATATTGCCGATAGCTTAAATGAAAGAAAAAAAAAATAACATTTTGATAAATCAACTGGGTTGAACAACGACTAAAGTAACACAAGAAATAATCTACACTAATATTATAATGAAGAAAGATTTGTTTGTTTGAATTGAATAGGCTCCGAAACTACTGGACCGATTTGAAAAATTCTTTTAGCATTGGATAGCTACATTATCAGGGAGTAACATAGGCTATATATTATCCCCGTACTCCCACGGGAACGGGAACTACGCGGCTGAAACCGCGTGACGTCCACTAGTGTTGTATAAATATCTGAAATGTTTCGGAGTTGTAACCAGACTTAGTCAGCTGATAGTTGTTAACAGTCGGTATTTTGTTAACTTGACCACAAAGGCAAGTTTGAACGTCTCTCTAAATATGAACGGGTCAACTAACGAACTTAATTATTTTGGAAGCAGATGGTAGCTAAAATTAACTACACAAAAGATCTAGAATATTTTGATTATGAACAGAAATAAAAATCAATCAAAAGCAGAATCAAATAGTTTTATTTTTAGCCCCTGACCAAAAAAGACCGAAGAGTCGAAAAGAAGGTACGATTCTTTGGGCCAAGCGTCATCGCGTCGGGGGACCGCTAGTAATATAGAGGTATAAATAATACAAAAATTTGCGGTCTCACGAGGCGAAGACGCTTGGCCCAAAGAATCGTACCTATATTAAATTAAAAGGATCAATACGTATCATTTTTTCACTTTTTAAAGTTATTTTTTACTCGGGGGCTTTTTAAATTTTTAATTTAATTTTTTATCAACATCAATACAGCTGGAGTACTCTTATAAAAGGGCCTGTTTTTTCATTCAAACTTCTAGGTTTTGTCCTTTGAAGGTGTTTTCCGCGATTTTGACGATATCATCAGTTTTATTAATTAAAAATGTATTTAGTCCTATTTGATTCATTTTGTGTTTGTTTTTATGTCAAGATAAAAACACCGTGACACCATTATAAATCTATTTTAACTTTTTGATGTATTCGTAACTTATCTGGCAATTAATTATTATTTTTCAAAAGGTTTAAATATTTATCTATGAGAGCTGGCTGGCGTAGGTGCTCGACACCAGTTTATTTATTTTTTAATGATGGCGCTTAATGAAACGGGTATATTGATAATCATGATTGTCACATGGTGACTTAACCTCGAAATATCTCGGCAACGTGACACTTTAACCATGTTTCTAACATTTTTGTTTGTTGAAGTGTCCTCTACGCATTTAAATACATGTCAGATCGACAACAACAGACGACACAACTCCGAAAAAAAAAATACAAAATGGCGGCTAGTGGCTATGCCACAATGGTTTTGCCTTTATGTTTTTCTTTTTCAACTTTTAGGGTTTTGTGTCTGAAATTTTGATTTAGTGAAGTCAGATTCAGACCGTTTGGGAGAATTCCACACAACGCGATTACCAAAACAGATTAATTAAAACGTTATAACAAATTCATCATTTTGGATTTCGTAATTATTCAGCCACATTTACATATTCATTAAATTATTCAAAAATTCCAAACGATTTATTTCAGATTCGATTGTGTTATTAATGTATGTTTTGTCCAGTTTAATGAAAAGGAACTAAAAGTTATGTTTTTTTTTATTATTAGATTTGAAAAACGTAATGGATGAAATGAAAAGAAAGAAAGTAACGCCTAATATTGATTACTTAAAGTTGCTCTTACTATCTACTTATACAATGGTTTTTATGTTTTCCTGTCTATGAACATATCAGCAACTAGAATGGAGTAAAAAAGTAAAAAATAAATAGTTTGACACGGTTTAGAATCACAAACACTTTTCTTTAAGTAATAAAATCATATCAACATCATAGGATGTTGATATGATTTTGTTACTTGATAAGATTTGAGTTACATTATAGAATGTAACTCAAATCTTGATTAATACAAATCAACTTTGAATTCATTTCAGGAATTTCGATCAGCCATTACCAAGTATATTTTTTCCTTTTGTACTGGGTTTCTATCAGTTATCCCTAATAGTTGAGGTATCACAAAACCGTGGCGATTCGATATTTTGGCATGCAATAAAACCCTTGACACATTTTCAGCTTCGGTACCTCAAATTCCGCACTCAATTTTCTGCTTTATCCCTTTCTGAAAAAGTCCAAAATTGCTTGTCGTTTCAGTAACCAAATTCCAAACACGAATGTGCTGGCTTTTTTCGTTAATTTTGTACGTTTGTGGTATTCGGAAACAGGATCATATCTGGCTTTTAGCCATTTACATCTGAAGTTTATTGTGTATATTGTTAAAACATGTGAAAATATTTGTGTTAATAGCAGTTTCATTCGTAATGTTTGTTATGTTGTATTTAAGAATGCTTTTGATGTAGTGAAGTAGTTTTGCAGTGTCAATATTCAGGTCAAATTGAGGTCAAAAACAAACATCGAAGCAGAAATGGTGAAAGTATAATAGAGTTCATAGTTTGTGGCATTTCTGACTGTAGGTGATTACAGGTGTTATCTTTTGAAGTGTGCAAGAGTATTTATAAAAGTATGAAGTTAGTATAAAAGTACTATTCTCTTGACATAAACGGCCATTTTTAAACCAAACTCATTGAACTTAATCTGTCATAAGAACCAAGTTTCAATATCAATAAATTCGGTAGATATTATTTGAATTAGATATACAGTTACTTAGGTACACATATTTTAAGAACTGCTTGTTTAAAGTGTGGCCTAGTTTTTTGGTGATAAAAATCATCCCCAAAATAACAAAAACACATTTGATTACACAGAAGCAACTTCAAGCAAACCAAAATTAGTATTCTTCACCACCTCCTAAATAAGATACCTATATCATTAGAGAATTCCTAATGTACGCCAGAAAATAGGGATCTTACCCAAACTGTATCACACAGGGAATATTATAATAATTATGCTATAAATCTAAGTGGGCCCTGATACTACTGTCGCAAAGATACCTCATTATGTATGTGCTGAGAGTCTGTGAAACATGGCCCGAAATTTTAATATGAAATGTGGAGATAGGGTTGTTAGTATAGACGGAATTTTTGAACAGGTAAGCATTTTAAATAAAGGTTTTGAACTAGAAAGGGTTTGAGTTGAATTAGAAGCTAATGTATGATCTGCCAGGGTTACGGAATTTGATCGAAAGAGTCACTGCAGCCTGGAACGCAAAGGGCATTAGGAGGAACAAGGATGTGTTTTTAGACAGTAAGAGTTAGACAATTCCTTCTGCTCCGCCCATAGCGGTAGAAGTCATTTGATGATTTCCGATCCTTAAAAAAAAGTACTATTGGATGATTGGTTGAACAATTAGAGGTAAACCAAGTTCATGTAACTGTTCAACGAATCCAGTTTGTTCGGTTATAATCCGGTTTGTCTATCAAAATGCTTTTGTTCGTACTGAAACATTATTCAAAATCAACCAGCCAAATGTGGGAGGTATTTTTGATCGTTTTGTGACTAGCGTGCGAATGTGAATACTTCTTAAAAATACAAGAATTGCCCTTCTGGAATTGTTCAGTGGTAGAACCGTTTGGATTTGTAGCCGGGTGATGACAACAGGCTAGCTATTGTTCCCGGGTGTCAACAACCGGGAGTCGCCGCGGCCCTGGAACGCAAAGGGCATTAGGAGGAACACGGATGGGTTTTAGTCAGTAAGAGTCTGACACTCCCTTCTGCTTCATCCAGAGCGGGAGGAGTCATTTGTTGATTTGTTGACCTTAAAAAAAAGGCTAGCTATTGTTATTATTTTGCGATTATCATTGGCAAAATTCTATCGAACATCTTCAGAGGCGTCATGTTGCGTTAAAACAGTAAGTAACAACTAGTACAAAAATTGCTTTATTTTATTACACTTTCTGTTTTAATTTATTATCATCAAATCAGCCGCATAACGTCCGCTGCTGGACCTCCTCCAAGTGTCGCCACAACAACCAGTCCTATGCGTCTCGAATCCATCGGCTAATAAATCAATTACCATCTTGTCGTTACCAGTGAAATGAAAATGTCATTGACCTCGCAAGGAGTACCAAAAACAGACCTATAAATATTATTGGAATATAATCTATAATTGGATTACCATCTATCTAGATCAAAGTCTCAGAAGTTTCACAGACAGAGTAGAATATTCAATTCAATTACATGCCATAAGTTATTGATAAACTTAATTGATTATGTTTGATACACCAAGTCTGCATCATTATCATCATCCTAACCTTTTTGCAACTATGCTGAGGTAAGGTTTCAGCAGAAATCAGTATTTTATATGGAGAAACTGACTTTTTGGCCCCCAAACCCACCAAGGTTTGCAATACAATATTTGTTAGCAAATCTAGTTGTCTTACTTTTGGTTTTCTGTAAAATCCTTAACGACTGTTCAGCCATTCCGCTAACGCGCCTTCTACGGCACAGAGAGGACCTCCATCCACGGAATTATTGCTCGTTAACCAATCAGTTGCTTAACCTCACAGATCGACCCGTGCCGCAGTTATTATTGAGCCACAAACCCCTCCAAAACATGTTTCAATCTTTCACAATATATCCCAAAAAGCAACGCCTCCTTTTCCTTTTTTGTACAAAATTTCGTCGGAGTGTTAAATTTTTCACGCTTTATTAGGCCAGCCCTGGTCTGACCCTTCTAATTTGGTAGCCGTTGCTACCCTCCTTTATACATTTAGAACTAGTTTCTCAGTTCTCACACGTAATTCAACCCGTACAACTATTTACTTAGCCATTCGTGCGTTAAAATTAAGTTCTTGTAGGTAGTTTTCCTTTTTATCTACAGAGTCAATGTTTGCTTAAAACTATTTAGACTTGGTATTTATTTCATGAGGTGCTTCGTTGGGTTTAGGTTTTGGGGCGCGACTTACTTGCTTACTTATTTATTTTTAATCAAGACCTTACTTTATTTTCTACCTAATTAGCCAATCTGTATTCATGAAAACTTTAGCACCTAGTCCAAGCAAAAGAGATACTGAAGTGATGAAGTTTTTGCCGGTTTTTCTTTGTAGGAAATGAGTTGTTGGAACCTTGTGCCTAAATTTTTCATGATTATGTTTGCCATAGCTTTTGCTCGCGACTTCTTACGCGCATATTCCGTTTTTTCTCATTTACGTATAGCTTGTAGCCTTCCTCATGAATGTGGCTATCGTATACAAAAAAAAAATCTAAATCCGACTGTTAGTTCCAGAGACAGGTGCATTCAAACAAACAAACTCATCAACTTTATTATAATATTATAAGTATAATATATATTGTTTATGTTCTGTTCCATAGCTGCATAAAATCCTTCCTCCAACTCTTGCATCTTTTCTAGTTTTACGCTAAACTTTTGCCTGTTAGGAAAAATCTTTACCATCTTAGGAAAAACCCTAACTAACATTATAAATGTGAAAGTTATTGTTACGCTTAAATCGATCAAGAAATTTTGAACAATTTAGGTACAGAGATAAATGCGAACCTGAAAACGGATAGAGTGTACTTTTTTTGTGAAAATAATATTTATGCGCAAGTGAAGCCTTGGGAAAAACCAAATTGATGTGTATTTGATAGCCCATTACAATCACTATTCATATTATAGTAAAATAGCTGGATGATCGAGCTTTGCTCGGTTTTTTTTACGTTTTGTAAAAATTAATGAATCGATCTAGCAAAGATCGTTTTATCGCTCCCGAAACCTCCTGCATACCAAATTTCATGAAAATGGTTGGAGCCGTTTCCAAGATTCAGATTATATATACATACTAGTTGACTCGCGCAACTTCGTCTGTTCCGCTCCTATTTGTCTTCGATAAATGGACTATCTAACACTGAAAGAATTTTTCAAATCGGACCATTCCTGAGATTAGCGCTTTCAAGCAAACAAACAAACAAACTCTTCAGCTTTATATATTAGTATAGATACACAAGAATTGCTCGTTTAAAGTTATAAGATACTTGAGGTTCCTTTGAAGTAATATAATATTCTATCATTAAAACAAAAAAATGTATCATTTTTTATTATCTACGTACAGTTATACTCTTCTATAATTTTCCTCAAAAGTCATAAAAAGCGGTTTAATAAAAAACCGAGAAAACCATCTCCTTAGTAAACGAATCTGTCGTTTCAAAATTATATCCGTGTTTTTCCTTAATCTACCCTAACGTTATTATGCTTTTACTTACAAATGCTGATGGATGTTAAACTCTGAGATCGAACCACATGGTTAAGTGATTATCATTTGTAATGTTCCTAGGAGGATTATACAGGTTAATATTTTTATCAGACAAACCCGCCACACTAATACTAAAATAATTTTTTCACAAGTTTTCGGTGTGCTTTCTTCGGTTTTTGGCACCTACATCCAATTATTTTTTGTACTTTGTAGTGGTTTTCTTTGGAAGTCGGTTGTACTTTTTTTACTTTTTAGTGCTATCCCACAAAAATTCCAACCAGTCCATATCAATTTAATTGTACATCTCCAAAGTTCTTCATCCGATCTTTACGAAATTCACATGGGACCATTTCGAAATAAATCTTTTTCGAGAAAAAAAAATAGGTTTAATTTGAATTTTGCAAATCCGTCCATATATAACGGAGTAATGCCCGAACATACATAAAATGTATGGTGTTCCCTTGTTTCGTAGACAGAAATTTCATATAATTTCGTTTCGCAGAAAATGTTTCACATAATATTTGATCCTTATAATTTTATGTCGAATATTATTGTTTCAACAACTATTTACTTGAATGAAACATATTTCACAGAAACACAATTCAATGAATTTCTATTCACATTTTTGTATTTAACAAACTTATCAAACAGTAGAATTATTTTTAACCATTGATTTTTAACGAATATTGTTTGCAATATATTTTCCATGGTATTGTATTTCAATGAAAATGTAATCAATATTTAATATTATTGTTATATGTACCTGAATTTACAATGGTATACTTTGAAGATGGCAGTTTTTCTTTTGGAATAATTTTATTAGGCACAGTGACATTTTTATAAAATAGCATTTTTAACCTCACATTAAAATTAAAATGCGTCTTAAAAAGTCAATATGTTGCGCTCCAAAACTTAGTGTCAGAAACGAATCGCTGTAAAACCGACTCCACGTAGTCTTGTCTGCCCTACCCCTAGAGTGCAATTTAAGCCCGCGAAGGCGCGGAGGGGCGAGGCGGCCCGCGAGCTGAAGAGCAGGTGTTATGACGCTCGCCACCGCGGCTAAGGCTGGCCAGTGAAGCCGGCCAGCAAGCCGAAGCTGCGGCAGTGAACGTTTAAACCATCTGCGACGATAAGTTCGCTTAGGATCGCCGAAACCCCGCAGCGCCGGAGCCGTGACAGAAACCATGCCTGCTGCATGTTGCATGCCTTCTCGTATGCTGCATGCTTGCTTGCATGCTGTATGCATGCTGCATGCTTGCCTGCATGCTTGCTGCATGCATGGTGCATGCTTGTTTGTATGTTTGCATAGTTTTGTCTTTTATCCCCATAGTCATTTCCCGCCACCATCGCTTCGTGGGCGGGCCTCCGTCGACTGGGCCCGAATGAAAAGTTTTGGCTTGACTAGAATTTACCCTTGTTTTTGTCAAAATTAAAATGTTTAGAAACTGTCACTCGATAAAATGTTTTTCTGGGTCATAAGTTTTATATGAACCAAACAATATGAGGATAAAGAATATTTGATTTGTTATTCTATGATATGCATATCAAAACTTTGAATTTTATTTGTAACAAAAATCGATGATTTAAATTTATTCAAAGTGAGTATTCTGCGTATTGAGTAGTCTATGAAACGATAATACGGGTAAAGTTTTATGTGAAACGAAATTCTATTAAACTATTTTCTATAAAACAACGTACAACCAAAAAGTGATTACCTCCTCCTTTTTTAAAGTCGGTTAAAAACTGCAACTTCTGAGTACCGAAATCAATCAATCAAAATCAGTGGTGATTAGAAAAGCGCCGAGTCTATGAAACTCGACGATAGGTTACTATAAGCAAAGTGTGACTACTTTTGACTACTTCAACGGGTCTGATCTAATGAAAACCTATATGAAATAAAAAACCGGCCAAGTGCGAGTCGTACTCGTAAACGAAGGGTTCCGTACCATATACTTTAATTTATATTATTTGTCGTAATAGCGGCAATAGGAATACACAATCCATGAAAATTTCAACTGTCTACCCACTACGGTTCTTGAGATACAGCCCGCTGACTGATGATGTAACTTACAATGTATTCCTGAAAATAACGTATCCTGGGATAGGTCTTTTTTCAAAGTTACAGTCGTTATTTCATACACGGTGTTTGTATATACGTAACTTTACGTAGGTATTATATTCAGGAATAAATTTGATTACAAACAAGGCGTTAATATTCATACACATAATACAGAAATACAACATAACATAACGAACAATCTTCCGACAACATACAAATCGAGTGATAATACACTTAAAGGCAAACGAAATTTATACGACATAAGCAAACACTCCGTACATACAACATCCCTTGACGGAGCGTAATCAACTCTTCCTAAATTAATATTGACAGGAGTATTACAGAACACTAGAGGATTCGTCGACATTGTACCTTAGGGATCGTTGTTTAATTGTTTGCGCAATTATCTGTGTAATAATTGTTTTTTTTTCGTTCCGGTTATCTGTTAGTTTGGAGTTCCTTGGTGCTATATTTTCATGTACCTTTTGTGAAGGCATGTACTAGACGAGTTGTTGTTATGTAAGCACTTTGCGGCAGTTGCCAGTAGCTGTACTTTTTCGGGCCGCCGCCGCCCGGCCCAGGGGTACGAACTCCCACCAGTCGCTACTACTCGTTAATTCGTGTAACATTTCGTCCTCGCCTAAGATCCCACTGGCGAAATTTCGACTGATAAGTGACGGAAAGAGGAAACGTAGGAGTCCTGTCACAACAATCTATGATGATTACAATTGTAGTCACTATAGACGATGGCATCTAACGAGCTAAATTCAACAAATATTATCCCACTGTTGTTCAAGGTCTCAAGAAGGTAAGGCACTCTTCAGGGTTCCCTACCCGAAGGGTAACCAACGGAACCCTATTACTAAGCCTCCGCTGTCCGTCCGTCTGTCTGTCAGCGGGCTGTATCTCATGCACCGTAATAGGTTGAGAGTTGAAATTTCAGTGTGTATTTCTATTGCAACTACAGTAAAAAAAAAAATGAAATGAAATTAAAGGGATCCATACAAGAAACGTGTTTTTTCGGTTTGTGGTACGGAATTCTTCGTGTGCGAGTCCAACTAGCACTTGACTGGTTTTTGTTAATTATTTCAATACTACTGTTCTCAAAACGGCTCATTAAAACACCGTTAGGAAAAAAACACGTCATAGAGTTTACAAATATCGTCTTTCTATTCTTTTTGAACCACTGCTGGGCCAGCGTGATGTTTAAATTACCCAGTCCGTCTCACAAACGCAAGGCTAGTTTACATAGTATGAGCTGCTGACTACACAGTAGCCAGATACTCGGATTGCCTTCCCGTATATTATAGCTCAGCTCGCCTTAGCTGTCTTCACGGTTATAGTCGCTGTCCTGTCCCTTGCGAGCTGCAGCACACTAAAAATACCGACTCTGCTCGCAACTGCCTGACTGACACTGGCGAGCTACTGCCAGTTACGTCCAAACGATGCAAGTGATGTCCTAGCTGCTGTCATGTTCGAGTCATGGTCAGGCGAGCAGGCGAGTAGAAACAAAAAAAAATGAAGTTGTTCAGATGCAAACTACTGTCCAACTAGCACGTGACAGTAACTCGTAAGATACGTCCATACGATACTGGGGACTGCAGCTACTCGGCAGGTTGACTCGCACGCTAGCTCGCACTGTGTAAATTCTTAAATTTAATAGATTAGTAAATCTGGTAACATACACAAATGCTCTTAATCACGCTCTGGCATCGAATAAGCCACTTGAAGTTAATGTAGCAGAGATGGATGTAGATAGATATTTAATGAACCCATCTTTTAGTAATAATCGAGCTCTTACTAATTAAACAGAAGATAACCTTAACGAAGAAAAACGCTTCAACGATCAAGCAGACAGTTTAAACCCTAAAGAAAAACTAGAACCATTTACTGGCTTTAAACTAACTCAAGTTGTACAAGTCAACCGTTAGGATTAAGATACAAATGTGGCTCCAACGTCTTTGTGAGATCGTAAATTCAGTGGTGACTTAGCACTGACCAACTTAGATAGTATTTAACGGTATGTGGTTAAGCGGTTGAAGTGTACAACAGACTATATAATACAATTAGAAGTTCTGAGGAAAGTGGTCTTAGAATTCGAAGATGTTGTAACTTGGAATAGAGATAGATTGTTAAAGCGATGGAAGAGTTTGAGTTTTGTTTACTGAAGCTGTTACTCAAAACGATGATAAAATAAATACCTGATGAACATAACGCTTCTGTATACAAATACTACCTTTTGGCCGGATATTCGTTCGCGTGCAAGTTAAACTAGACCAGGGTCCCATCGATCTTAGTACCAAAATTCATCAATATCGGTTCAGCGGTTTATGCGTACAAGCGTAAAAAACATATTCTAGACTTATTCTACTGCGTATTACCTACGGACTTACGATTAGTCCCGAACTCGAACCAAGATTGAATGACAACACGATTTGACAGTTACTGTCAAATCGTGTTGTCATTCAATCTTGATTCTTAGTGGTTAGGTGATACGGAGTAAAATACACCCACAACTAAGTCCGAAACTATGGACTTCGGGAGTAGCCCCAGGTCAGTTGAATCTTTTCTCCGGGACTCGTCGAGCTTCAATGACTCAGCTTTTTTCTGGTGATCGCCACTGTTGATTTTGGCTTTCAAGCGTTGCAGTGGTTGGGAATATGTGGCAGGCTTGTCCCAATTAAAAAAATAACATGATACTTTACATACCCGTAACACGGCTGCAAATAAACAGTGATCCATGAAAGACAGTTACGAAAAAACATTTCACATTACAGTAATCCAAAAGTTTAAGAAGGGTTGTTGAGTAAAAGCCTGTGACAACGCACCAATTACTAAGCAAATACATTACAAAGGCAACACAGGGGTTGTTTTTGCAATCTATCCTTCTTTCAATTAAGCTAATTGGTCGGAAAACAGAGGAAAATTTAGAAGTGGTTGGGAACAGACTAATTTATTTAAGGGAACAAATTTTTATCCAAATATAGCACGGGAAAGAACATAATTTAATTTGAGATATTTTCTGTAATTGTAATTTAAGATTAATTATATTTTGGCGTATCCTACTTTCCTCGTCGATTTTCATGCTTGAAAATATAAAATCTTTTTCAAAGGCCAGGTAACGAAACTGTTTCTTACCTTTAAATACAAATGATTGAGATAATAAAAATAGCCACTATCTAAAATCAAGTGCTTGGTAATTGTTTTTTTTAATCGTTTTTATATTGCCTACTATTATGATTAAAATATATTCTTTAAAGTAAAATACTTCTCATTCTTGCATAAAACGCCAATTGAAAAATCCGCACCTTTTATATTTTTAAATTTGAGCTGAAAACTCTTTGCCTTTGTGCCTCCACTTTGTCCCATTTTTTCATAATCTGTTCCCTCAGCTTTCACTAAAACCCTGTTTTACATCTCAGTTAGGCCTTGATAAATCATCTTAAATGAACCACCCAAGATCGCCTTTGTTGAAATTCGTATCCCGATGATTATCTCTAAGAAAATTATTCCGGGCCTTTTTACGCCTAGAACGAATTACAACAGGATAATACTCGTTCAACGTTTTATACGAAACTTCTAACAATATATTCTCAACTTAGTTAAAATGAAAGCAATTTAAGGAAACTTTGCTCACTATGTTATCGGCTAAGGAATTGGGGACGGAATTTATACAATCATTATTAATATTTCAACAAGTAAAAGTAACGTTAGTGACAAGGGGGATCTTGTTTGTTTGGGAGATTCGTTGGGCAAAGTTTTATAGCCTTGACGAAGGAATGGACATTTTTGTAGAGGGTGTTGGCTGTCAAATTATTTTTTTTGCTGTTGAGACCCGTATTACGTCAAACAACGTTGATAAAGTTCTTTGAAAATTTATGGACATCGATTCAGTATTAATGTGGCGATGAATGGAAGTTTCGTCGAGTGAATCGTAAAATTTAAATTTCAACTGAGGGTAATGGTTGATTCTGCTGCTCGTAAACAAGTAACTACGACTCACTCAGTCCTCAATTGTTTATTGGATTCTTTATTGAGTTACCCAGAATTGTAATAATGACATCATTATTTATATGTATGTATATGTATACTAAAATTATAGGATAGGGGTTTGGTGATCTAAGGAGATTTTTGCAGGCAATTCCATTTGACAACCTGTAAGTCTTGAAGTCAAAAGTCAACAGGTTACTTCTAGGCAAGCGTGCTCGATCCTCGACCACATCATCTCTTTCCATCAGGTGAGACTGTCATCAAACGCAAGTCTAATGAAGTAAAAATAAAAGAGCCATATTGAAAAACATTGATGAATACTGTTAATGTTCTAATCAGAGAATTTACTAAAGAACCAAATAATACTTAAGTAGAAATAAGTATTTCCGTATTGTTACACAACATTGTGCGTGATGTTGAAGTACCTAGTGATAATATCGCCAAGAAAGATAAATAGGTCAGTATTTTTCTTAGCAGTACTCTCTGACACTATTCTTTTCTAGACAGCTGAGAATAAACACGACTATTCTACAAGATTTATTAGACAGTATGAGCACACAAAAAAACTATAGCTCTAGATAAGACTTCAACTTTAATTAAAAGATTACACCACAATTATGGCGAAGTCGACGACCAAACAGAGTCCGGTGTAAATCTAGTCGAATCGACGTCAAAACAAAAATGTTATTTTCGCGGAGAATTTTCTTGTTTTCGACCAAGTTGGTTTGTTATATGTGTTTGTTTTGCTGTCTGTTGTAATTTATTTGAACAGCGTCGCAGTATCACGTAGTAATGACGTAGCATACACTTCAGGGCTAGTAGAGATGGTCTAATAAAAGGAATATATAGCCATCTTACCGCTGTTAAAGGTTTATGCGTAGTTTTATTTTGTTTTGATATAGATGATGACGGCTATTTGTGCTGATAGAGTACGGTAATAGGCTTTTGTGGTAGTTTTAGTGTCGTAATTGGTGGTTTTATATCCTATTTAGTTTTTTTTTTGTTAAGGTGGGTATTCTCTTGACTATATTCTAGGTCTAATAAAAGGACAGGGGTGAAAGAGACAAAGTCGACGATGGAATGAGCTTACACAGAAGAAGCCTATTCACTCTTACTTGGAAGAGATTATGGTATAATGCGTTCGGAAACATAGAAGCAGGTAGCTCCACTCAGAGCAGAAAGAGTCATTTGTTGAATAAAGAAAAGGTAGAGTTCCAATCCTTTGCTGTGCGCATTATAAAAGACGTTTTAATTTTAATTTAAACTAAATAAAATTTAGTTTAAATTATTTCTGGTTTTGGAGTGTTCCTTGATTGTTTTCATTTATTATGAACATTGTTGCGCCCTGTAGACTTGCAAGGTTTTATGTATGCGTGATGATGAAAGTACTACATGTTAAGTAAATCTTATAAGTTTCTATTTTTTTTTTGCGGCGTTACCCATGATAGGTTGAAGATAATCCCGTGAGAACTTTCTTTTATTCCATTTTCTGAAACATGTCATGGTTTTCGCGTGTCCGAAGTTTCATCCAAATCTGTTTAGCGGTTGAAGCAGACGTCGAGATAACTAAACCCAGAATGTTTCAGCATAATATAATCATGTATTTAAATATTTATGTATTTATCATATATATACTACAAATTACATACAAGAGAAAATTATATACAAGAAGAAGAGCACAAAGGTACAGCTTATTTAAATATATTTTTTCCCGTACTCGTGTGACAGAAAATTAGGACGAGAAACACACACACACACAAAATGTTTAAAGAGACGGAGAATGAAACCTCAAATAGACTACACTAACTTTACTAAAACTTATTCTTATCATAAATAAATCAAAGAGCATAGAACGATTGTAGCCCACGCCACTATTTTGATTTTTTTTTTAAAGTTGCGGCTCACGATCTAACATACATTTAAGGGTAGAAAGCTTTAGGCTTCAATAAAAAATAAAAAAAATGTTAGGAACATGGTGCCCTAAAGTGTAACGTTGCCGAAATATTTCGAGGTAAAGTCAACATAGCTAGTCTAGCTAGGATAACTATCAGAAACTTAATAAACACGTAACTACAACGTATACAAAACCCGATTATAATTGCTCAGATAACACTAAGCAAGCATACATGAATAACAACAACCTATTGTACCTACGAACATCAAAATTCCCGAAACCATATTCCATTACATATCTAAGATCAAATTCAAGCCGAAAACGTTTAAAATTAATTCTACCTTATCTTTGTACTTTGAAGTAAGGACACATTTACACGAACCGCGGCCGCGACACACAACAAAGATTACTACGTGAGCGGGTGCTAAGTATTAAAATGGGTTTTATTTACGAGAGTAAAATTTTGTCATACAGTGACATTCGGTCAAAAATAACATGGTGTAAGCGATTATCTAAATAAACAAAAAAATATGAGATTGACAATCACAGTCAAAATGGCACGCCAAAATGAAACGCCTCAGTAAAATTATTGTGTCGGCGATATATCGATCATATTGCAGCACCAACGAAAAAAATTGCAATATCTACGCGACACACGGCACTGCGTCATCGTCCACCTGGTGAGGTGGACGATGACGCAGTGCCGTGTGTCGCGTTATTGTCACTCGGTGGAGTGCGCATATTTATTTCTCTTATACTTTAGAGGGGACTCTAGTCGGTAACTCTTGGGCCTTTCTCCATACAAACGCATTCCGCTGTTTTCTTCGTGGATAATGCTGTTAGAGCAATATTTTTTTTTTTTTTCAAAAAATCTAGATCAAAATAATACGGACCTCTAGCATTTTCTTTTTTCCAAAACATATTTGCTTAATGAATTATCCAAAAATCCGAAAAAAACAGCCCGTTTTTACCGACATGTTCAGACGAATATCAGACAAATTTGATTGGAGTTTTTAACAAAATAGAAAAATAATAGAAGCATAGATTATAGTCTTTCTCTAAATTTTGATGTATAATTTTTGTAGATCAGTCCAGTTTTGAAGAAGAAAACAGCGGAATACAAAACGACTTTTGGTCAAGGTTTTTATGGGTAAAATCAGCAGTTGCACTTTACTTGATAGGGCACAATGCGACGTATCGGCAATAGTTTCTTCAAATACCTATTTTTCAAATTCCTCGGGATTAGAGTCCCCTCTTAAAGTTCGATATTGTTCGACCGTTGGTTCACTTATCTTATATTTGAATACCGTCCGCTATTTATTGTTACCATAGTTTCCCTGCTATCTATACTAGTACCACCTGTATAACTCACTCCTTTCACTACATAATAAATTGTTTTTTTTTTTGCCATCATCATCGTTTCAGCCTAATATCACCAACTGTTGTGTAAGCATTAAACGTGCAATGTTTTTAAATCAAATCTGGCAAGCTTAATGACAACCACTTCCTAGTATCGTACAGAATTTAATTGTATATGTACCTAAATAGGTTCATTTTTACCAATGCTCCTGTTTCTCCATCTAGCGTTGGTTCTCTCTAGAGGAAGCAACTTCTCGACTGTCAACAGTCCACGAACTACTACTAACCAATTTTAGTTGCTGCGATGTCGTGGAGGACACAAGTCCCTTGTGAATGTATCCTAAGGGTGTACGTCATTAAAATGACAAGTCCAAACTTACATACAACTTGCTTGTTACGATTCTCGTTTACCAGTCATGTTATCTCCCCTTCAAGAGTAATCCTTTACAAGTTAAATTGTGCTCTCATATCTGAGACGGCTCAGTTCTGAGTCGTTGTGAATAATTGTGTAAGTTTCAATATCATTGTTTTGTTTAAGTGAAATAAGTTGAGAACTATTGCAATCTCTGAATGTACTGTTTTATGTTTGATGTCTGCTGTGGGGAGATTTGGTTGGTAGGTTAGCTTGCGTGGTTTAGTTTTGAGGCTTGCTTGTTGGTTACGAGTTGCTCATATTTTTTGGGAAATATCTTTTTAAGTTAGTTTAGACCTGATACAATTTAATTGGTAAGACACTATCAGACACTGTGTTTTTTCTTTTTAAACGTTGCCTCACCTTGGGAATTCCTCGGGTACCGTGGGTAGCTAAGCATGATTAAAAATATATAAGTGACGACCTGACGACCATTAAATAAAATAGGAGGTGACGATAATGTTTATTTATTAAAGTTCATGAACGAAGTGGATGCATATGTGAATTTAATGCTACCATTGCCATTTTCTACCAGTCAACGTTTGGAACCTCTGGGTCATAGTGGAGTAACTCCACAACACAAATAAAAAAGAAGAATTCTTTTGTTATTGTTACTACGTAAAAAGAAATCTATTGACAGGCACGTTATGCCTTTTTACCCGACTATGGCAAAGCCAAAAGGGAGGGTTACGATTTTAGCTGTTTATTTATGTATTTATTTATTTAAAATAATGTAAATAACACTTTAACAGCTGTTACGCCAATCCGATGCTACTACCTCAATTGCGATTTACATACAATAAAGAATGCAATTTAAAAAGAATAAAAGGAAAAAAAATTGAAATGAAATTTAAAATACACTTAAACATTCAATTAATATACAATTAATATACAATTATAATTAAAAAATACAGTTAAAAAACAATTACAAATCCAACACAATTGAAAACAATAAGAATAAAATAAAAACTAAATGCAATTAAAATTATAGGTAAAATACAATTAAAATGCAAGCAAAATACAATTAGAAATTAAATAAAAACACAGTTAAAAATAAATTAAAATCAATTAAATTCGAATACAATTAAAAATAAAAATTCCATAAAATTACAAACTTAAAAAAAACGACTGCCCTATACATTTATGTGCTCGGAAATCGACAAAATGTAGTGAACAGCTTTTTCCCGGGGTTGGTGCACAGTAAGTATTATTTGTATAGGTTCTATTCTGAAATATGGCTAAAAATAACTTATGAAGAAATTAAGCTATTCAAAAACATTGCCCCCACGACTGCCAGTGAAACCTTTTCATAAGAGTAGCCAAATATAAGGGCTTTAAGTTAAATTATACAAAATTAAATTTAGTTTAGACCCCGGATAGAAGGGACAACCTAAACAAACTTACAAATAGTGCGTGGTGTATGTTGTGAGTAACAGCGAACGAAATAAGCATTTTATATCACTTTTATTCGGATTTTTAAGGGCAATTCTATCATTCATTATGATTACTAAATTAAATTCTTCATTACTTTCTTCGATACGTATAATTAAGTTTTATTCAAACTATATTGCCTACATGAACCTACATTTCGTCTTTATTAAGGCAAAAGCCAGACGCCATTTTAAAGGCAGATTTTTTTTTTCTTTTGTCCTATCTTAACACAGCATTGCCTCTAAACGCTCCCTTATCATCATCATTCTTACTGCCCCTGTTCAATACTACATTATCATATCTAACAAATCGAATCCAAAATTTACATGAGCATTCTCAAAAGCTTTCCAGTATCGCTCATTTCTCACCATGTCTAAAGTCTACTCGAGTTTACGCCAAAACTTTGCACACGATAATAATATATATCTTCGAATTAACTTTAATGTCTTCCGGCGTATATGGGGGCATGTATGAAACTCACAGACAATTAATAGGTACAGAAGGTCGGTTCCATACAACGAGCGAAAACGCACGAGTGATAAAATGCACGCACACACAGACACGCTTCATGTACATCGAGTGCAAGCGCACTCGCGACCGGCCTTTGTTCGAGATCGCCGCACGTACGTGTCTATGTGTGCGTTACATGGAGCTGATCTTCTGTGCCTTTATATTCTTGGAAAACTCGTTTGGTTAAAACGTCTTTCCCTAAACAAAGAGTACTCACATCTCTTAATTACATGTTTGAATTATTACCGGATATTTTCTACGCATAGCTTTAAAGGCCTTTTGAGGACGTGATTCGTGTTTTTGACAGCTGGTTCTTTACGGCATTTTGCTTTGAAAGGAGAGGTTTGCGGTAGTATTAAGTAAGGATTTGCTGATTCGTGTGAAGTTTGTGGAAACGCAAAATGTTTACGTGTCGATATTTGGTTCGTTGGTTTTTTTTTTGCTACGTTGCTTGTATATTACTTACCTATGAATCCTTTTGTGTTTTGATTGCGTTACAATTAAACTGAAGTCTTAGCAACAGCTTGGTTTTCAACAGAAGAATAAGTACCTGAAATCAAAACAAAAATTCATTTGAAAGACAAACTCTTATACAGTACAATTAAGCAAACTTAGGAACAAGTTTTGAATTTCAAACTCCGCACTGATTGGCCCAATTTTCTAGAAATGACCTTTTCGTCTCCGCTTTTAATGACTTGTTGAATTTTTTGTGTAACGAAGCCAATCAAGATTACTAGAATATTCTAGATTGTTAGAACCTGAACTTTTTGTAATCTTCAAAATTATGATATTACTAAAATTTTCTTTTCCGACATTGTCGTCTGGATCAATCCAGATTGCTGAAAACTTTTCACCTTCTTCGATATTTTCATAGAAAACTCGAGAATATCGAAAAACTGTACCTGTTTTAACGGGTATCAGACCCAAAGTTCGGGATCGCTGATGCTTATCGCTTAACTCGAACTAGACTCGAAGTTCGTAACACAACTTTATTAAATTACCCGTCTTGGGAAGTGTATAAATTGTCGAATTTATCGCTCGGGTTCCCAGTGTGTAGGCTACGGGCGATGACGTCGGTCGACGGTCAACGGTTAGTGTAGCTTTGGTTGACCACATTACGGTCGTCTGGGCGTTATTTTTGGTATATCCCGAAATAGCAATGTTTTTCTTTTAGGTAAGTCTCAGAAGGACGTAATGAACGGAATTCTACGAGTATATTTTTTGTACACGAGAAGTCTCAATACTATTTTTTTTATTTGATTTTTGATTTCATGACATGTTTTGGGGATTGGGAAAGGAGAAGATGTTGTGAGTGTTGATTGATTTCTATGGGTTTATAATAAGCCTGTGATAAATAAATAAACGAATATTATTTTTTTATTTATTAGATGATCCTTGTTTTAAAAATAGCTTCAATTTTATAAAAAAAATATATCCTAGATACGTGAAATCTTTAGCCAATTAGTCAAGAGCACAAAATACCTTCAAAGCAGGGTATCTCTTGAAAACCTCACATTCAAAAAAACTTCACAGACTCAATACTTTAAATAAATGGTGGTATGAAATTGTCTTACACATGTACAATACAATCTTATGTTCGTACATCACCTAAAGTTAAATACGATACTAATCTAGCTTTCTAGAACCTTCGATAAGTCCAAGCTCTATTCCACAAACACAGGAGAGTTAATAGACCTTGATAATTTCGGGAAATAGCCCTAATGCGTATTGGTGTTGACACAAAGCCTAGGTCTGAAAGGAAACCGCTAGAGTGGGTTGATATGTGACATAGCTGAGGTCGTTATCGTCATCAATGGCGTGTCGCAGTTGGCATTATGGTCTCGATTCGGTACAATGGACGGTTTGAGAGCCTATATTGAGTCTAATAAACTGACTCTTAAAATTTTTTTTTTATTGTTCCGAACCTTAAAAGGAAAAAACGGAACCCTTATAGGATCACTCTGTTGTCCGTCAGTCTGGCTGTAAAGACCCTTTATCTCGGGAACGCGTGGAGGTATCGAGTTGAAATTGAAACCATAATACTCAAATCTACAGTCCCTTGAAGCTGTGAAAAAATCTAACTTCTAAGTTAACGTAAAAAAAGGTATGGCCGTTTATGCCACAAAAAACGTATATTTCGACACTCTCAAGGGAATCAAAATTTAAAGGGTCAACCTAGAACTATGAAATTTGGCAAGTAATACCGTCTTATACTACAAGAATAGGGAAAAGTCTGATAACTATACATTTGTAATTAAATCTCAAAAAAAGTCTGGCCCTACAAATTTGTACGGAACCCTCGGTGGGCGAGTCCGACTCGCACTTGGCCAGTTTTTTGATGACCACTGCGTTTATTTAATATTTCCTCAACGTAAAGCCTAAGCTTAAACACCTTTACAAAGATGAAAGAAAAGAAGGCATGAGTATTTTTCAACAAGTTTGAGAGTTGCAATATCAAGGGGTCTAAAAAGGCCACTTTAGCAGAATCAGAAAGCACATCACGATACCCGTCACTGTCAAATTTCCCCGATCAATCTTGAACCTAATGCTTTAGCAATAAAGATGAAAATGAAATTTGACAGATTTGTTGTGTGGTTAATATTATGATTCTGCTAAATTGGCCTTTTTAGACCTGCTAACTAGGAACAGATTTCCTCTTGATGTTGCCTTTGACCATTATTCAAATCCAGTCGGTAGGTAAATTACATGAACTGTGCACCTCTTTCTTCAAAATCAACACCCACAAACTATTTTTACAAGGCAGATGTAAAAAAGTATAAATGATAAGAGAGATCACTCTATTCTAGTATGAGAAAAACTGGTCAATTCTGTAAAAATGTCAAAGTTCAAAGGCTTTTGCATGTTTACAGAATGGCACTGTGTTAGTGATGTTCTTCAAAAGGTTTGGTGGATGATATACGCAACTGGCGTACGAGTAATTATGTATGTAAGTACGTAAAAGACACAAAAATATCATGTCAAGGATTACAGCGATTTGTAACGTCTGCCTACACTATAGAAAAACAATGTTTAGAAGTTCTGATTTCAACAGCTACATACAACTAATTAGAACCATCATATCTTTTTCACACATTTAATGGCCATGAATGACCTCAGGCGCTTAAAACCAAGGCGATAGCTTTTAGATGGCAGTAAATATAAAAGGGAAACATGAGCCACTGGCGCTTGCCAAGTGGGGCGAGCTACTAGCCAAGTTTCGTGAACAGCTGATATTAGTTCACTATATAGTTTTTGTTGTAATCCTTTCGAGTTGGTAGATGAAATATTTCGTTAGCTTGACTTGTATATTTTGTGGGTTGTGGCTGTAGAATGGGAGGATTTAGGATTGTTAGCAATATTAGCAGTCTTATCATATACAGCTGGGTTTGAACTCGGAACTAGGACTGATATTGAAGACACGACGGCTTACATAATGAGGGCGTTTGAATTTGCCGCTAGATGTGCTAATGCAGCGTGAGGTTTTAAATGTCAAATTTCACTGAAGGTTGGCTATTGACGCGAGTTTATTTACTTATTTGTTTCGATTTATTTTTTATTTCCTTCTAATTTAATTCACATGCGCGAAATAACAACTTTAATGCTATGAATAAGAACTTCACTTGACAGTGGCGCCAACTGCTGTGTATAAAAACGGTAGTTCTCATTGGCTACGCTGAAACGCTTAGGGCATTTAGACGAACACGGATTGGTTTTAAGGAGTCTGACACTCCTTTCTGCTCCAGCCAGAGCGGAAGGAGTTATTTGAGCATCGACGCCGAGTTGCTGGCCTGTCGGTTTTCTATAGGTTGCATTTTGGGGAGTGTGCGACGGAATTGCATGATTTAATTCCGTCAAGCCCGATCCATCATCGGACCACAAGACGAACGGCGATGCGCCACCGGTACATGGTGGACATCCCACCCACATGCACAAAACGTTTTGGGAACACATTCATAGTACGTACAGCTAAGGAGTGGAATTCCCTGCCAGAGTCTGTGTTTCCAAATAGCTACAACCTGGGAGTCTTTAAGACAAGAGTGTATAGGTTGCTTCTAGGTAAACGTGCTCCATCTACGACCGCATCATTGCTTACTATCAGATGAGATTGTGGTCAAACGTATGCCTATCGACAGTAAAAAAAAAATCCCTACCTTGTTGCTATTCCACCAATTCGCACTAAACGTTTCCAAAAGTCTTTTATAATGCGCACAGCAAAGGAGTGGAACTCTCTGCCTGCGTCTATTTTCGAACGCTTACAACCCTAATCTCTTCAAAGTTAGAGTAAACAGGCTCCTTCTGGGTAAGCTCGCTCCATCGTAGACTTTGTCTCTGTCATCTCTGACCTAGACTAGAGTCAAGAGCAAACCCATCACAAATAAAAAAAGGACCACACTCAAATACGACAAAGAAGTAGTGTTTTTTTTTTATTCTATTTGGGTTTTGGTCAGCTTAACTGCCTGTTCTAATAATTGTTAGTATTTTAGTAAGACACACTAGCATCTATTAGCTGATGTTTGGAGATATCTACACTGTCCAATCGGTTATTAGAGCAGTTCAGTGTGGGAGCTGTCACAACACTCTCCGGGAAATAGGCTCACGAGTTGTTACGACTCGGTAAGGCAGGAATTGCTTCAAAAGCATGTTCTAAGATGAATTTCCCCAAAGCCATCATGCGTTATGTTCAGCTTCCAACCAAACCAAACACGACTGAATATCAATATTGTCTGTGAAGCAACTGCGATGTGAAATCCAAAACCCAATTTGTGGCTAGTACCTATATTCTGAGGTTAGATTTAGCTGTCAAACTCCGGGCTTTCCCATTGGGCAGCTTGTACCTAACGTTTATCACAGATATTTCAATGAAAACCAGAACCGAAAGGGGTTCATGTGTCTTTCAAAACATAATCTAGTTTGAACCAACAGTTTCACTTGATTCCGTATACTTTACAATATCAAGTCTTTAAACCTTCTCGTATCATAATTTGTTTAAATTATTATTTTGTGGCTAAATTATCACAGACGCACGGGTCGATCACCAAAGTTAAGCGACACTTCGAGGTCGGCCTTTGGATGGGTGAAACCAGAAAATCTGACTACAGTCTTGCCAAGAAGTACAGTGTTACCATTTAATGGGTTGTGGAGATCTGTTAGGCAGATGCTCTACCTAAAATACTCATATTCAGCTGAATCCGGTTTGACTGGGAGCCAACCCCAATATAGTTAGGAAAAGGCTAGGCAGATTATGTGCCTTTGTTTGTAGCCAGTCTTACAGAAGACTGCATTTAAATAAAGTCACATTTAATATTTGGAGAAAATTCGCATATTCTCAAAAAGTGACTCTTTCCAAGAATAATTCTATTTGAAAACTCTTCCAGCGTAGCCCAGCCTTTAGTGTCGCCAGTCATAATATATCTCGTAAGATGTCATAACTTTCTGCAAAGCCCAAGTTATTGTGATAGAGCGTACTCTAAATTCTACCTATGAAATCTTTGACCTCTTCTTATAATGTTAGCTTGATGATATTAGAAGAAATGGAACATATTCTTTTGTTTTTTAGGTTTCTTTCTAGAATTGTAATGTGTATTTCCCAAAGGAATGCCGAGACTTGTACTGTTGAAATGATTATCTTGTATGATGAGATTCTTGTTATTTCTAAGAAGATAAAATATTTGGATGAAATACCGTAACAGGTTAATAAGGACATACATTTCTATTTGAGAAAATGTATGCTGATCTGAAAACATCATTATAATTTATTTATTTAACAAGGCGTTCTCTACCAGTCTATATTAAAATACAGCCCTCTCCACCGTGTCCGGTGAGTAATTTAAGCTGCACCTACCATGAGGTATCTGTTGACTGGAAAATCCGAGCGTGGTTTTAAACGATCTGCCCTTTTGAAAAGGGCGGATCATCATCATATCAGCTGAAAGACGTCCACTGCTGGACATAGGCCTCCCCCAAGCGTCGCCACAGCGACCAGTCCTGTCCATCCATCGGCTACCCGCGACCTTCACGGGCGGATCATGATTGAATTTTAATTACACTGCATTTGGCACATACAAACAGTAAACCAATTTAATGAAGACACTGATATTTACCTCATACCTGTGAAATTTGTGACAAAAAAGAAAGATACTCGTAAATATGGGTGTAGCGTCTGGAATGTATACCATAGCTAGAACAGAAATTGAGGAATTCAATTATTCCGGAAAAAATAAAGAAAGAAGAAAAGAAAAAAAAGAAAGAAAGACAAAAGAAAGAAACAAGAGTAAGTACGGCTTTTACGGCTTTTTGTGGCAATGCTACAGGTACCCTTCAAAATTATTATACAAGGACAAAGTTTTAGAATCTGCAGTTGGCTGCCAACAAGGTGACCCTCTCGGGCCAGTCATTTTCAGCTTGGCTATCCATCCCATCATTCAAAAACTAAATTCAAAATTTAATGTATGGTATTTAGATGATGGAACTTTAGGGGGTGACGTGAACACAGTTTTGAAAGATTTCGAATTCCTGAAGAAACAGTTCCAATCCATCGGCCTTGAACTCAACCACTCCAAATGTGAAATTTTTCTATGTGACAATACCGACAGACAAATGACTCTACAGAAATTCAACTCAATTGCTCCAGATATCAAAATTTTAGACAAGAGTTCACTTCACCTTCTAGGTTCACCAATATTGGAAGACAGTTTCTCTGCATTCATTGACGCCAAAATTAATCGTTTTCACGATATTTCGGAAAGACTTAGTAAAATTAATTTACATTCGGCCTTCACACTCATTAGATATTGTTGTTTTGGGCCAAATTTTATGTATTTTCTCCGCTCTTCACCGTTATGGAAGCAGTCACATCTTTTGGACAAAGTCGATCAAATCATTCAAGACACACTAACTTCTATCTTAAATGTGGCTCTGGATGACCGAGCGTGGCTGCAAGCCACACTACCCATTCGCTTTGGTGGGCTCGGCATCCGCAAAATTTCTAGTGTAAGCTTACCGGCGTTCCTGTCTTCGGTCAACAGCACTGAAAAGTTAACCAAAAGGATATTAACTCCATCATTGGTTAACTGTGAAGTGCCTTGCTTGACCGATGCAGTGAACGCCTGGAAAGTGGCTTGCCCGAATACGGCGTTGCCCGATAACCCATTCTCCCAAAGACAATGGGACGAGCCGCTCTGCAGATTGGTACGGAATAACCTCTTAAATACGACCACCAATACTGCGGAGCGTGCCCGCCTGCTGGCTGTGGGTGAATGGGAGTCGGGTCTTTGGCTGCAGGCACTACCGTCACCCAACGTAGGTACTATGCTGAGTGACAGTACTTTCCGGATCGCTACGTGTCTGCGTTTGGGTGCTCCTAGCGGAGCTGCACATCGCTGTCAGTGTGGTGAAGCAGTCGACCGCCTCGGACACCATGGCCTGTCCTGTAGTAGGAGCGCTGGACGGTTAGCACGGCACGCTAGCATTAATGACATTATCCGTCGGGCTTTTGTCACCGCCGGGGTGCCAGCTGTTTTAGAACCCAACGGCTTGACACGCGACGATGGGAAAAGGCCAGATGGGATGACCATAATGCCTTGGAAGGTGGGTAGGCCTTTGGTGTGGGATGCAACATGTGTCGATACCCTTGCACCATCCCATCTTCTTAGCACGGCGGGCTGTGCTGGAGCGGCTGCTGCAGGTGCAGAAAACCTCAAACGGCGCAAATATAACAACTTAATTGGGAGTTACATATTTGAGCCGTTTGGCGTTGAAACACTAGGCCCATGGGGTCCGAGTGCGCATCGAGTCTTTCGGGACATTAGCAAACAACTTGTCGACTGTTCACGTGACCAGAGGGCTGGGCTTTTTTTCGGCCAAAGAATCAGCATTGCCATTCAACGCGGCAATGCTGCCAGTGTTCTGGGCACTTTTGCCACTGACAGCGATGTGGATTATTTTTTTGATGCCCAATGATTTATTTTGTTTTTTTTTTTTATATTATTTCGTGTTAATGAGTGTATATAGTTACTAGATTAGTTATTAATTTTATTAAAATAAACAGCATTAAGAGTAAGTTCTTCTTGATAAGTAAGAAAATTTCCGGAGTTTAATGGTTTTATTTTTCAGAATTTTGTGTTGCGTCACTTTCACGTGAATAAACAGTTTTTCTTTTACAGTTTCAAAAAATATTATTGTATATAAATTGTCCGTGTGTTAAGTATTTTTTGTTGTTCATTAAACAATTTATAGCTAAACTAAATGTAGAACTCCACACAACTCTATCAACAAATAGCACCCGTAACAACCGTTTGCCGTTCAATGAAGCAGTTGATCCTATAACTGATTAAAGCTATTTGTCAAACCATCTTGTGTAATTGAGAATATGTTAATATTAATACTGTGTTGCATAGATCATTAATTAAGATAATTACTGTGACGAAGATGTGTTGGTAGCATATATATGTTAATGTATTTGTGGGATTTTGTGAAATGGAATTCATTTTGACAGTAGTAACCAATATAAATACACTGGTATTATTAAATTAATATTTATGTGGGTCTATATTCCTATGATAAATTAATAACTATGACTTCAATCATTGATAGCAGTTCGTATTTATATTTGTGGCCGAACATCTGTAAATTTTTGTATGAGCAGTAAGTAATATTTTGCCTTTTCCATCTTAATAAGTTCTGTGAAGTTTCTAGAGGTATTATAGGATAAAACTATTGCAATCAAATATTTCGTACATTTTATATATTGTTACAATACATCCTCTGCCAACCATATCTACTAAATAAAACTTTTACCAATAAAAATTTACACGTGTCTTTAGCTGTAACTTTCATCGTTGGTCCTTACAAAACCATTTTAATCAGACATGCCAAAGTCCCTTACTTATTTCTATCGCCTCTTTCAATATATCCCAATGTAAGCCCAGAAATTCCTCTCTATATCTCTTTAACCATCTATAAAACCGCCTCTTTGTAGTTAGAGAGACAAAAACAAATTTATTGCACGTTCACAATGATTTTGACGTGGGTATCTGATAGGGGTTTCGTAAACACCCTTATATTAATTGATGTAATTTATATGTGTACAACATTGGGGCTCGCTCCCGACGTTATTGCTTCGTTTAAACTGTTTCTACCTTGTTTTGTGCTCAATTCTAAAGGTTTTAGAGTGAGAGGAGCGTTCGATGATTTTACGATTTTCATTGTAGTTTTGTTACTGTCAGTTGTACTTGTCTTATTGTTGCGATGAGCCTATTTTTATATTAAGAAGCTTAGATTATTCAGCCCCAGTAGCCATCATCTAATTAGCTATTTCAAATTTTGTATGTCGACAAAAAAGTCACATTTGGTCATAAATCCCACAAAAACATTCATGAAAACCTCTCCCACTAATGCTGTAATATGCAATTTCCAATCTCCATAAAACAGGCACGAAGATAAAATATATGGATCACGTAACCAAAACCCAACCAATTCTGAGTATTTAACTGCCGTAACTTCTCAAATTCTTGCCTAGCCTTAAGAACCACCTAATTTAATTATTCATGCCAAGCTTAATGGACCAACTAAGCTTTAAAACAAAGAAGTGAGAAGAGATTAACACAAAATTAACTTGAAAAATATTCATTGTAATAATGGTTGAAAAATAATGAGCGAACCAGATTTTGATTGTTTGTAGTCTGTGCGTGCGGACGCACAGACTACAAACAATCAAAATCTGGTTAACCAACGAATGAAAACAAAGAATTTTGCGAACCGACAAAGCTGTGCCATTAATCAACAAAACTACTCCACAATTTAATAAATCATGAAAGAAAGAAATGAAAATGTAAATCACGAACCACCATTTAGGGGAATAATAATTAAAAGAGGTTTTTACCCTGCCTACGCTTTTCAATCTATCGCATCCTTTTTGCAATTTATAGTGTAAATTGCTTTTTGTGATTCAGTATTTTCGTGGGTATGTAATTTATGTGTCACAAACCCGAGTATAAATTTTCAATAAAATTAACAACTCATACGATTTTAAGACTAATCGTAAGAATGAACCTTATGATTGAAATTGAACAGTAAAGATAATATTTGAGAAATATTCGAATTGGTTTCTCTAAAATATTTTTCACCTAGTATCATAGAAATGAAAAGTTAAACTAAGAATTATAATATACTTTCTTAAATAAGCAAAATTTTTAATATTTGTTTTTTATCAGTAATAAGGGAATCAATTACCAGTTTCACGATGTAAAGTACGTCTATGTTATTTTTCTCTCGTACCTTAACTAAATAACAATAAGTCGAGACGCAGTAATAAACTAATAACACATCCTACTCGAAAAACTTACTCAAAGTACTAAAGAAGTCCCTAAATCAATAAACCAAGGGTTGGCCATCGTAAATTTGACCTCAAACACAAATCAATCGCCAGTCATTGAACTAATAGTTACAGTGTTCCCAAAACCAGCAATAAATTCAGATCCGTACTTAACATTTACCTCAAAAGGCTATGAGCAGTTGCAAGAAGTAAAGTCCATAATAAAGACGACAAATCCAAAGGCTATAGGTAGCAGAGGTTTGGACGCTTGCCAAATCATTTCGCTACATTTTCCCTGCGTAACATTTTGTGGTGTAAGTCAAGAGTTTTTGTGGGTAGGTATATCTTCATATTAAGGAATATTATATTCCATTTTCGAAATAACGACGACTAGATCGTCGTTATTTCGAAAATTTTTAATATTTCTTCATTTCTCAAATCATTTATTTGCCTGCAATTTTATCTACACAATTCATCATTTTATTAGGTAAGTTACATTATTTTTCATTTTCATAAATTGAATTTGCAATCATTATGTCTATTTCATCTCTTGGCTCCACAATTTTTTTCAAGTGTATTCGATCACAATCTGCGTTGTCTAACTTGTCCCACCCATCTATACGGGCACGTGCCGAATCAAATCAATCGTCCTCTTAAACCCATGTTTGACCCCTGTCTCCAACAGTCGCTAGCCAATGTTCGCTCCCACGAGAGTCACCCTCTACTGCAAACAACTGTCAATGCATTTTTAGTTGAAACTGATTGGCTTTATCCTTTGTCCAGTGAGACAAACAAGTATATAGATAAAAGGCATTTTGATTTTATTTTGTTGCTTTGTTTTCGCAGTTTACGTCATTATTTTGTATCAGTGTTCTACGTTCATCAAAATTCTACACTCTTCTAACTCGTGTAACAACAATACAAGTGTTTTGTTTTATGAACTCTCGTTTATTATAATGTTAAAAAATTTTATCAGTCTCAAACAAAGTATTTCTTAAAATTATTGACCTCCTAAATTTTTGTCATTTCTTGACTATACCTAATCCAAGAACTACTAGGGAATGTTAGTTAACTAAAGCCATTTAATTTTAAATTCGTACAGGATTTATAAAATTGTGCCAACATACAAAAGACAATCTTATTATTTACACCACACAAACCGAGAAACTGGGCGAAAGTAGAAATAAAATGAGAAGATTTTAATATCAGAAACTTTAATTAACTTGAAAAATATTTTGCACTGGTTTTGATTGTTTCAAAACTCTTTCGAAGTTGTAAAAAGAAAATTTTGAACAAATTAAGAGTAACAAGCGGAGGTACTTTGTAGGCGTCAAACAATAATACTAGATGATAAATGATGAGGATTTCTTTCTAGAATAAGGAATAAAAAAATAAAGAGAAGACTAAAAAGTATATGCTAGACGAGGGAAGCATAGCTAAAGCGAAGGTGTATCTTAAAGAGTAGTTGGAATAAGACTTAACAATGATTAGAATAATGAATACGTTTTGTATGAAGTATAAACAGACGGAATTAAAGTAGATTACAGTAACCGTAGACCAAAATAAGAACTTAAAGAAAAAATAAATAATTAATTCTCAAAGGTCAAGAATTATAAAAATTGTCTGTAAATAAACCCTGAAAAGACGAAAATAGTTTGCTGGAGCAAAATCAAATGAATTAGGATGAAAAAAATAATGGTCCGTTAAAGTAATCTGAGCTCAACAGCCCTTAAGTAAAGGTTGACTGCTGAGCACAAAAACTTTCATATCTCAAAATTACAGATACTTATTCCTTCCTACGTGTTTCTTTTCTTTTAAGGTAATTCTAGTTAATATAATTAGTTTTACCTTCCTTAGTTTTACCTATTAATATTGTTAGTGTGAAAATCTTAGTTTATCAGTAAATCTTGAGCTGGATTAAGAGAAAGAATACTTTTTATTCCGGTAGTAGATTCCCTTGGAATATTATCAAGCCCACGAAATACTTTTCTAGACGCACTTTTTTTTTAGCCACGGACACAATCTATACTATAATTTATAAAGCTGAAGAGTTTGTTTGTTTGCTTGAACGCACTAATCTCAGGAACTGCTGGTACGATTTGAAGAATTCTTTCAGTGTTAGATAGCCCCTCGAGGAAGGCTATAGGCTACATATCATCAATCTAAGACCAATAGGAGCGGAGCAGACGAAGCTGCGCGGGTCAACTAGTCTTGTATAAATTAAAACCAAATAACTATTCAAAAGCTTACAAATTGTAACATTAATCTTTATCTTTTCTAGAAATTAATGCATATTTTCATTTGATGGATGTCCAGCCCATCTTACATAAGAAACACACGTAAAAGATAAAACCAGCTCACCACACATTAGAGGTATGACTGGGAGAAATTCGCGATCAATAATGACTACGCAAAAACGATGCCCTTATTAATACCACAGAACAAAAGGCGGTTGGATGGATAATACACAATAGATATGACAGAAGGTTGGCTCCATACAACGAACAAAACCAGTCGCACGCACACATATTTAGATACGTACGTGCGGCGAGTTCAAACAAATGCCGGTTGCGAGTGCGCTTGCACTCGCTGTACGTGAAGCATGTCTATGTGTGCGTGCGTTGTCGCTCGTTGTATAGCATCTGCCTTCTGTACATAGCTACTTAGTGGTGAATAAGAATAATAACCTATAGATCGGCTGTTTTGGTCCATTGATTGCCTTCCCTTTGTTGATAGAAGAGGTACTGCCGCCATTGAAATTCAAATTTGAAGCTCACGCCGCTGTTGGTTATTTGTTACTTTGGGTTATATAGTTTACTGCGCTTATTAGACGGGTGTAGACACATTTTCGATTTTTGTTGAAGCTGAAAAACTTCCTTCAACCAATAAAGTTGTAATGTAAAACGTCACTCTCAATTTATTAAATCACCGGTTTAAACCAGAAAAAAGGTTCACGCCACAGATCTTACAAGTTATTAGAGAAAATTAAAATAATCCCAACGCGTTTGTACAACTCTAGATTTTAAAATCAACTACCACATAAAGTAAAATCGACGAAATAGATTTTCGTTTTATATCATCAAACAAACCCCGTGTTTTATTCGTTTTTCGGAAAAGTGTTTAACGTCTTAATTATTCTCTGATTAAATCATTCTTTCTGAGAAATAAACTCATTTGCTTGGAAAAATATTATAACTAAATAGCATAACGATAATTGGAATAACTTCTAAGAAACAAACCTGAAAGGGTTTGGCAAAATGTAAAAAGTATACGAAAATACCTGTATTATATTGAATTATTTATATCGAGAAAGCAAAGACCTAAAAATAATAGACATTCTTTTTTTCCGATGAAACGAGCCAATAATATTATTTGGTTATTCTTTTATTACAATACCAACCCGTCATTGAACCATTAATTTATATTTCTTTCAGGGTGTGGAAATAGTTTAATTATTTATCTTATTACTAGCTATTCCCCGCGGCTTCACTTGCTTAAATCCAGATTTTCGTAAAAAGAAGCACATAGTTCACACGTATGGGACCCTGGAATAGTTCTGTCATAGTATCCGATCAGTCCACTAAACTACCCAAACCCATAGCCTCTAATCTTTTGTTTCCGAATTCTGCAATCGGGGATTGTCTTTGGGTATATTTTCATATTGCATACAGGGATAATCGTTGGCTGGTGCCCCATTCCATTTGAAATGTCTAACGAGGCCTCTGTGTGTCTGGGCCTGTGTGAGTTGGTTTCGGCCGGTACCTCTTATACCTACTAAAAGACCGGAAACGCATGGTCCCGAGGTTGTCAAAGGTATATCAATGTCTAAGTTATAAGAGCAGAACATAAACTAAGTTTTTTAAACAAAAATATTTAACACATAGGAAACTGAGATCCGACTATGTCGAAGAAAGAATAAAAATATCATGGTCTAAAAATCAGTTTTGATAGAAAAGGGGCGTAAAAGTCGACAAAATACGAAGACGTTTTGTATCTTTACAAAACTGTTGCTTGGAAATGTAATTCCTAAACCAAACATGTTACAAAAACCTTTCAAAGTGCGACAATCTTGACGTTCACTCCCATCGGAATTCCGTTCACGCCATAAGGAAAAAGCGTCCAAAATTACTCTTTCGCAACTAAATCTTTTATGTAAATTTCTATTGCTTTTCACACCAAAATCTTACCCCGGGGATAACTAAGATACCTTCAGTTACGTTAGAGTTTTTTTTTTGCCAAAGATTAATCCGTTTTTATTACAATTCGTAGAGCTATCAAAAGCAGAAGATTAAATTGCCTGTGTGACGACTAAGTTTATTGGCTAATAAATTTGGGCGCAGATATTTTATTAAGAGCGCAAATATTAAAGAGATTACCTCGTAGGTTGTAAACATAAATTGGTTTGAAATATCTTGATGTTAAAGTTTTTCTAATAGAATCTTATTGTGTCTGGTATTGACGGGTATTTAGCTATTGATTCGATTATTTGGAGATCAAAGCAGACATTTAAAAGAACATCTTTGTATTGTATATCGTATTTTTATATGAAATGATTAAAATATGTTGAATTTTTCTAATAGAATCTCATTGCGTCTGGTATCGACGGGTATTTAGCGATTGATTCGATTATTTGGAGATCAAAGCAGTCATTTAAAAGAACATCTTTGTATTTTATATCGTATTTTTTACATAAAATGAAAAAAATATGTTGAGTATCAAAGTTAGAAAAATATAATATTCACTAGTTTATTTTTTTATGTTAATTAGACAAGTGAGAGTGAAAAAATAAGAAACATCGTGAGCTATACTTAGCTTTAGCTATAGTTTTTCTACGACCAAGGGTATGGTGTATGAACTGGGTGAAAAAGATATGACAACGACAAAACCAACTAAATGGTTTGTGTGAACGTAAAACTTGGGAAGCTGAGTTAGTTTAACGTCAACCTTTTAATATTTTATAATATCTTGCGCTAAGTGTTTTGAATACAACCTGTATCAGAATAAACGCAATACCTCTTAATTCAAATTCCAATTCATTGAACTCATCATAATGAACAACTTTCACTATGGGACCAACATTGAAATCGCGAAAAAAAAAATCGACTGCCCCATACATTTTTGTGCGCATAACTCGACAAAATATTAACAACTGTGTACTTTTTGTACACTCAACAAAACACAACTCTTTAACACGAACTTAACTGCTTGTTTCATGGTGTTTAGTCAGCAACTGTACATTTCACTTCTAAAATCTAAGTGCATAGTTCACAAAATGGATCAGCGTATCTTCTAAATGCAGACACAGCGTGCAAGCTATAACAGTGTATTCAATGAACCAGACATGATTAGCGAAATAGGTTACTATCACTGGTAACTAGGTGTTACCGGTGCGAATACGGTCTGATTAGCTTATGAATCCTTTATCAATAAACTGCTACTAGCGCTATGTCTATAGATTTGCTTGCCATATTTTCTTGTCGAATAGATGAGGGTGCAATTTCTGAGCGTGGTCCTGAAGAATAGAATAAAATACTCTTTGTTCTGAAGTCGACCCTCAGGTCGTTAATGATTTTCCAATAATATTAACAGAGTGTACCAAGCGTGGCGAGAAGAAATCGTGGCTTAAGAATAACAGCCACACGGGTCGATCTTTTAAGTTAAGCAACGTATGCCAAGATCGGTCTGTGGATGGTTGACCATATTACCATACCGAGATTCCTCCGTGTCTTGGAAAGCACGTTAAGCCGTTGGTCACGGCTGTCATTTGTAGAGCTTTGGCAATTTTTACGGATTGTAAGAACCTAGAAAATTTGACACCCGTCTTGCCTAGTAGTACTGAGTTACCTAGTTAAAGGGATGGTCGTTGATGGTCTGGTAGGCAGCTGCTCCACGTAAAATACTGGTATTCAGCTGAATCCAGTTTGACTGGAAGCCAACTCCAATATAGCATCATTCTACTCACCATTTTAAACAACTTTTACCATAGGACCAACACTGACATCGCGGAAAAAAATCTGCCTTTCAGTAAGTACATTTTGTGGAGTTATAGACACATACAATAAGTATACGACAGTATTTTTTTCATGATTTCGGGGTTCTTTTTTCAGGTTAGAGTTTAATTTGTTTCACGTTGTATTTCATCTGGCGTAGCCATATCGTAGAATTGGCTAGTTCACGATGTGGTCGAGGTAAGGTAGCCATCTTGAAGTGGTCGGCCATTACACATAATGGATCATGAAATGGCGAATGCAACGATAATGACAGTCTTCAGTCCTGAGTCAGGATTTTTTTCCGGTTTATGGTTGGATCTCCCATGGGACTTGAATGTATCTAGCGCAAATTGGCGGTAACACCTCTGCCGAGCTCTTTTGGGAATACAGTGATGTTACATTTATTTTTGCAACGTAGCAACGTGGTTACGTCTTGAGTGAAAATAAGTAAAATTGAACATGCACGTCCTTCTATCGTTTTCATTCTATATAAAGTTTTGTCCGATTTACTTTTGAAATGTCCTCTAAAAACATATTTGCGAAAATGATTTTCTTTGGGAAAGAACTTAGAGAAAACTGAGTTTTTATAAATGCGAGTATTACAGCCTTTTTCAATCATTTGTCAAACTTGTAGGAAAAATTTTTTTAGTTGCTCATTATGATATTTTCCCAAAAAATAATACCTGCCATCCCATTATAATTGCTAAATAAATAACCAACAAACTCTATCAGGACTCTCGTTTATTTAATTTATTACATTGTGCTTCTAAAAGCTAATAATCTTTGTCAAAGGAGCTGAATGAGACGATTTTGTCAAAGGTACCGCTATATTTAGGGAATGGCTACAGAACTGTACTTTAAATTTATTTCATTTTGATGTATTGTTTGGTAGTTACATTTTAAGGAGTGAGTTCATGATTTCTCGATCGTCTGATTTCTGGAAATGATTATTTAGAGGCATAAAGTGGAATTAAGTGTATTGTTAATGAATTGTAATTTGTGATTTCTGTGTATTAGTAAGTCATTAGGTTCCAGACATAAATCCATTTTGCGTGTCAACCCATTTTGTTATGAAAACTTCGCTCTAACATTCCCTATCTTCTCTTCAAATGAATTAGGAACTGAGGGCAGGTTTCTGAATTGAGTTTTTTTTAGAATTCAGAAACCGGGGGTTTAAGAAGGAAGAAATGACAACTTAAACGCGTCTCAAACACATATTAGTCCATAGGTACAGGACATCTGCTTCCTTGGGGTATTGTGTATTTGTAATGCCTATTATTAAAAATTAAAAGGGGGCTCCCATACCAGAAACATTTTTTTCCATTTTTGGCACGGAACCCTTCGTATGAGAGTCCGACTCGCACTTGGCCGGTTTTTTAATATCTCTACAACTTGGGAGTTATTGTCATTAATGGCGCAAAACCCGGGGCTGCTACTGAAAATTTTGTATGTGAAATAAAAATAAACAATTCCAACAGTACCGTTTGTATTGAAAACGGCTCAATCCCCAATACACTAGGCTTTCCTATAACTGACGCTGAACACACGTATACAAATCAAATGCACAAACACCCAGCTTCGGAACTATAGTTTCTAGGTTAAGCAAATGTTTGTTCCGATGTGCCAATTGAGTACTTGAGTAGTCAAATGATGAACTGAAACTAGGGCAGGAGTAAGCTTGAGATTAGAGTCTGTTGAAATTCAAAACTTGCCGAGATCTCAGCTTCATAATTATAAACACAGAATAGTGCAGTAGTTCGGCTCCACACAACGAGTGAAAACACACGCACATATAGTCATGTCGACGACTAATCAAAGAGTTCGTTTTTTTTTTCTGTGGTAGCTGTCATAGCCCCCCGTCGCCATTTGCTTTTTTTTTCAAAGTTGCGGCGCACAATTTAACATGTATATATATATATGGGTAGAGGGCACTTAAACAAACAAAACATGGTGACACTTTAGGGCACCATGTTTCTAACATTTTTATTTACGATATTTGAAGGAATAGTCGCCATCATGCCATGAGAACAATGAAAAATCATAAAAAAACTTAATTATGTGCTATGACACAATGGTTATAAGCGGCAAGTGAGTGAAAACGCTACAAAAGGACGTTCTCGAAAATGATTTTCTAGAAGGTTCTACACACACCAGCATTACAAAACCGACCTAAATGTAGGATAATTTAGGAACAGTCACATGTGGACTGGTACATTGTATGTGTACCGTCGGTTGCATGACTTGTTATTTTATCATGATTTTGGTATGAAAAAGAGATAGTGATATTCATCCTGTATAGTTCCGTCTCTCTCTGGCATGGCACTGGCTCGTCATGGTAGGAGGTCTGACTGATGACGTTCTTTAGAAAGGTCTTGCGCAACTTGCTACCGTATATGATCGAAGATGAAGCAAAAGGAGTTTGTAAGGATGTCAGGATTTGCAGGTGCGTTCAATAGTATCTGCCTGTCCCTGTAGGAATAGCTACTCTTCTCGTACAGCGAGTGCAAGTGCATTCGCGACTGTCATTTGTTTGATACCGCCGTTCCTAAGCGTTTATGTGTTCTGTTCTTACGCTTGTTTCAGCTCTTTGTATGGAGCCAACCTTCTGTAATACCTTATGTTATATTGGGGTCTTTGAAACAATTCTTGATACGAACGTCGTGTTTAGTTCAAATACGTGTCAAGTTGGACTGTTTATTAATTTAGTTCGTCATATCAGACCTTTGTCATCTTTGATTGCCATTGATTTAATATTCCAAATGTACAATCTCCTATTAGGTAGGCTTTCAATTTATATTTCACATTGAACTGATTTGATAGATGGATAAACGGAAATTAATTCCGACATAAAACATTCATACGCAGATCTGTAACATTATCATTTTGATGCAAATTATCTCGCAGATATTTATAATTTATTTATTACGGTTTTCATATTCAGTATACTTTGTCTTGGCACTAGGCTTTTATATAAAAAAATCTGTAACGATTTTTACATCAATAAATAATTAATTGGAAATGACAAGTGTTTTTGTATCTGGATTTAGCACAAACATATTAATCATCATGAGTGGCAAAGAATTTTTGGTCACAATATGTATGTAGGTACGCTTTTATCTATACATATAATAAAATCGTATACTAACCGTGTCTGTACATTGAATATTTTTGAATGAAAATTACACAGAAAACTCAGGAAAAAGGTATAAATCACAAAAATGCAATTTTTGAAATTTTTGTCTGTTTGTCTGTGCGTTTGTGGGAGCATCACGCTTAAACCACAGATTAGATTGCAAATCTAAATACTTAAAAATATTAAGTGATAACCCGAGTAACATTTAGCGTTTATTTCATCAAAATCGATCCACAAAATCAAAGGATATTGAATTTTTAAGTTTAGGAAGAAACTTCCTAATGTATTCTGATGAGTCAGAGCGCCATCTATTGAGAAAAAATAAAGTGCACGAAAGCATTCTAAATTGTTGAGTTATTTGTAAAACTTTTAATACGTGGCAAAATAAAAGTGATCATTTTTATACCTTTTCGTTATATTTTATCGTTACAATCGATCCACAAAATCAAAATATATTGAATTTTTAGTTTAGTAAGAATCTTCCTAATGTATTCTGATCAGTCAGAGCGCCATCCATTGAGGAACCAAAAAATGTATGAAAGCATGAATGTTACACCAAAACACATTGATTGAGTTATTTGTGAAACTTTTAATACGTAGACGTAGCAAAATAAAAGTAAACATTTTAATACCTTATCGTTATTTACCGTTACATACGGGCTTCTTATTTAACGTCTTCCGCTGCCAAATATTTTGTCAGTTTACATGGTCGAAAGATGGCGTTGCACTGATGACGCGTTTTTCTGAATTGCGGTGTTAAGATTTTCCGCTGGAGAATGACCTCACACAATTTCTAAACACAGTCGTGTTTCGAAGGTATTTCGGTTTGGTCTCTGATAGGTCTTAAACTGTTAGGGACCATAATTGGTGAAATCTCTGGTGCTGGTTTCGTTTAAAGTGCATTTATCGTAGAGCCTTAAACTGATTTAGTTTTGTGAAGTTCTGGACGGTTCGACTTGCAGATCAGGCCTGTAGGGTTCCGTACCAAAGGTTCTGTGCTGACGGGACCCTACTGCTAAGCCTCCGCGATTGATTCCGTTTAGAGCAAAGCAACGAACGGTTCGATTTGCGAAACAAGGCTAATAATAATAAATAAAAATCTTATATTTCAGACAGAGTCCATTTTTTTGGTTAGTAGTTAGGTTTAGGTTTAGTTTAGGTTAGTAGTTTGGTTTTTTATAATAAGGTATCGTACCAAAGGTGGTCACGGTGACGGGAGCGATCGATTTTGGGAGACTACTCTCTAAGTCCGAAGTCCGTAGTTTCGGGCTTAGTTGCGGACGTATTCTACTTCGTATCACCTACAGACTTACGATTAGTCCCGAACCCGAACTAAGAATGAATGACAACACGATTTCACAGTAACTGTCAAATCGTGTTATCATTAGTTCTCATTGGTTAGGTGATACGGAGTGGTTTTTTTTTTTACAATACTCGGTCCGTAGTCTCGGGCTTAGTTGCGGACGTATTCTACTTCGTATCACCTACAGACTTACGATTAGTCCCGAACCCGAACTAAGAATGAATGACAACACGATTTCACAGTAACTGTCAAATCGTGTTATCATTAGTTCTCATTGGTTAGGTGATACGGAGTGTTTTTTTTTTTACAATACTCGGTCCGTAGTTTCGGGCTTAGTTGCGGACGTATTCTACTTCGTATCACCTACAGACTTACGATTAATCCCGAACCCGAACTAAGAATGAATGACAACACGATTTCACAGTAACTGTCAAATCGTGTTATCATTAGTTCTCATTGGTTAGGTGATACGGAGTGGTTTTTTTTTACAATACATAGGCATACGTTTGACCACTATCTCACCTGATGGTAAGCGATGATGCGGTCGAAGATGAAGCACGTTTGCCTAGAAGCAACCTATTCACTTTTGTCTTAAAGACTCCCTGGTTGCCCGCAACTAAGTTTTTAATTCGTGCTAAGTATCAAACGGTTCGATTTGCGAGCCAAGGCAAATTATAGGGTTCCGTGCCAAAGTTGCTAATGGGACCCTATTATTTAAGCCTTCGCGTACGATTTTGATTCGTGCGAACCAAGTCGATTTTTAGGGTTCCGTACCAAGGTTGCTAACGGAACCCTATTTATTAATAAGCCACCGCTGTCCGTCTTCCTTCAATTTATTCGTTTTATTTCTGTCTCGCTAATATAAAAATGACTTGTAGAAAAAGGTCGAATCTTTCACAATATAGCAAAATTCTCAAAGTCGGGTTTGTTCGAACACTTTTCTAACTAACTCGAGAACGGCTCGACCGATTTTCATAGTTTTTGTGTTTTATTCCGGACGAAGACTAATTTCTTCGTCGGGAATAGCATAATAAGAATTAAAATACAAAAAAAAGAATGAGTATGTAGGTAGGCAGGTAGGTAAGGTAGGGTAGCTATGGTAGGTAGGTAGAGTAGCCAGATGACGGGAGCGAAGCCGCGCGGGTCAGCTAGTGTCTTAATATAAATATGTAACAAAAGAAACTCGCTTTTTGTGTCTGCGCGTGCGATATTTTTTTCTAAACAATACAACAATATATAAATATTGGGCGAATGTGGGAAAATTCAAGAAAGAACTAAACTAAAAGAAGCTTTAATGCAAGAGCGATCGTTGTGAGTGTAAATCATAGTGCCTATCCTGCCGCTAATATTTTAACAAAACTTACTGAAGTAAACCTTAACAATAAATTAATTCAAATAGCAAGAGCAAGCAAAGCAAGTTAAAAAAAATGGAAATAGACATGTAAAAGTTGTTTTTCTTTTATGGCCTTAGCTACGGTTTTTTTTTAAGTTAAATAAGCTGCGAGGGCCTTGGGACCGCGAGGCCGTAGGCGGTGACCCACGTTGCCCAGGCCTTGCGCCGCCTCTGCGTAGAAATATAAAGTAACGCTAACTGTACATTTTATGCATGGTTCCTCTTGGTACGCCACGGGAGTGAATTCCCAAATAAAAGGTTGTTCAGTAACAAAATCAAAGGTTCTGTAAAGCCATCAGTTCATTACCTCTGTCAAAGTTTAGAAAACTTTCTTCATTCGCTTCTACTTCCTAACAGTTTTCTTCAGGGAAGTCTGTTAGGCTGAAAAAGAATGTAAGTTATTTTTGTCTAGCTTCTTTTTATGATTTTATGTGACTTACGAGTTTCAGAATCTTTATTCTTAGATTTTGTTTTGACGTAAAGTCTTACTGGTTTATTGCGATCGTAAACAACGTCGTAAAGTAAAGTTGTACGAGTTATTACTTAACCTTTTTAGTGAAATACCAATTCAGCATTATCACAAAGAGATGAATCATGGTCAGTCTTACTTAATTGTGTTTGTCTATTTTGTTTTTTACCAGTACCAGACCGCCATTTTACCCAAGGACATGGCGATTATTTACTAAAGTTGTGTTACAATTTACGGTGTATATTTCAATGCAAGAAGGCAAAGTTAGTTATTGAACTCGAGGTGGAATAGACGCCGACGACGAGACGAAACGTTATGACGCCAAGAGACTGCGATCAATGAAGTACTGTATGGCGATAAGCCTGATATTATGAATACACTATTGTGCCCTTTGGAACAGAAATACACCTCATTTAGTGCCTAAAAGCGGTAGAGTAGAAGCCAGTTTTGGAGTGAATGTGATGAATAATCACAGTTTGTGGAGATAGTCGAGTTAGAAGATCAGATTCTTTTTCTGAAAAGCCGATTCGATGTTGATTGAGGTAACAGTGAGTGCGGACTTGCACAGCTGGTATGCACTGATCTTGTTTTTGTGTTATGTGGCCCTAAAAAGGGCCGTTGGTCATGGCTCTGAAGAGAGCCGTTTGGATGTGGCATCGCGGTGAAAGGATTAGTCAGCTAGACTCTGCGTTACCTCTGCAAGTGCTCGCTGTCCAGGGTGCGTCGGGCGTTTAGAATCGCAGGCATCATCATCATTTCAGCCGAAAGACATCCACTGCTAGACATAGGCCTCCCCCAAGCGTCGCCACAACGACCGGTCCTGTGGGTCTCGCATCCATCGGCTACCCGCGACCTTCACCAGGTCATCGGTCCACCTTGTGGGAGGCCTTCCAACGTTGTGTCTTCCGGTACGCGGTTGCCACTCCAGAACTTTTCGGCCCCATCGACCATCTGTTCTGCGAGCAATGTGCCCTGTCCACTGCCAGTTTGGCGATCCTTCGGGCTATGTCGGTAACCTTGGTTATCATGCTGATGTTAACATTCCTGATTCGATCACGCAAGGAAACTCCAAGCATTGCCCTCTCCATTGCCCTTTGAGTGACTTTGAGCCTTCTGATGAGGCCAATTGTAAGCGACCACGTTTCAGTTCCGTATGTCATCACTGGCAACACACACTGATCATAGACTTTCGTCTTGAGACACTGTGGTATGCGGGACGAGAAGATATCACGCTACTTCCCAAACGCTGCCCAGTCGAGTCGGATTCGACGGTTGACCTCTTTCTGGAAGTTGGCCCTACCTAACTGCACCGTTTGTCCTAGGTAGACGTACTTGTCTACAACTTCGAGTGTAGGGTTTCCGATCTTGATGGGAGTGGGTGCTACATGGGTATTAACCATGATTTTGGTTTTGTCCATGTTCATTTTGAGACCCACTGTTTCGAAAGCTCTACTGAGGTCATCGAGCATTGTACTGAGGTCCTACGTAGTCTCAGCCATGATGACTATATCGTCGGCAAATCGAAGGTGACATGGAATCGCAGTGCTATATAGTATTTATCGCCACTAGGAGAGGCTTTTTTCATGCACACATACAATCATGTTGAATAAGTATTTCCTATCTTTATATATACATTTCTATTTACCTAGAATTTGACCACTGACCTATGAAAATATTTTATCGGATATCAAAGTACCTGGATAAAATTTTCTATGAACATTCAAACCCATGTATTGCCTCAAGATAGGAACATCCAACCGTCTTTGTATCTGTATCTCGATTTACAAAATCTTCCGTTAACTTGGGAACAATGCCATCTGACATTGTTTTCCTTCATTCTTGATTCATGAAAACAACAATCATATTTATCAAAACATCATTCTGTTTATTCGAATAGCTACTTCTTCGGAAAATGTTAAGATATTAACTTAGATATGCATACGAAAACTTTTACGAGAATACTTTTTGTTGATAAAGCGAAGATGGGCGAACTTCCATGTTGATTTGCAGGTTGAAAAAGGCAATGACTTTATCAAACTATCTATGTATCATTTGCGCAGTGTGTACAACTTCGTTCAAATGTTTTATTTAGAACTAGCACTTCACTCACGACTTCGTCCGCGCTGCATTTTTTTTTAAGGATCTCATTTTTTTATTTTAATAAATTAAATTATAGCCTATGTTACTTCCTAATATTTTAGGTTTCTATTGGTGAAAAAAAACTGGCCAAGTGCGAGTCGGACTCGCGTGCAAAGGGTTTCGAACAAATTTCTTTTTTTTTAACATGTTATTTTAACACTACAGACTTCTAATAAGTTTTTCTGTAATCTTTAGGTACAGAACTATTAACAGCATTTTTTTTTCAAAATTTTAGACCTCGTGGTTTCGGATGTAAGAGGGGAATGGTCGTTTTTCGTCTAATTTCTTAAATAACTTCAAAACTTTTTATTTTGAAATTATAAAAGAAATATAATTAATACCCTCACAGTAAGCCCTTTCATTTAATGTATCACACGATACGGTTTATAAACTTCTTTTTAAAATTTTCTAGTTTGACCCCCAAAAGTGACCCCCATACTAAAAAAATATTTATTTATGTAACGCGTCCGTACTTAAATCACAGAAGTCCATATGTATACCAAATTTCAATAGAATCGGTCCAGTAGATCCACACATACACCCAAGTGATCCTATAAGGGTTCCATTTTTTACGGATGTTCGGATACTATATATTCGGTAGAAACAAACTAATTGGTAAGCCTAGGATTCTGAACCAAGTGCCTGCCTCTACAGTAACTTTTTCCGAATTTAATCCCATACATTTTTGAATTCACTTTTCTAGCCTCTGATTGTGAACAATGATGTGGTCGTCGATGGCTCGATGAATATAACTTTTTTAACCTAGATGTAGTTTTCAATTCACTCTTGATTTAAAGATAGAAAACAGATTCTGGTAGGAAATATCACTCATTAGCATTGGTCTAGTAGATTCTACCGAGAAAAAAATGAAGTGTTTTCAATTACTAGTTTAATTGATATTTAATTTTATCAACATCATCATCATCATATCAGCCGAAAGACGTCCACTTCTGGACATAGGCCTCCCCCAAAGGAGGGGGGGTTGCCATAACCGCCACCCTTGACAGGCGGGTTGGTGATCGCAGCGTTGCGTTTTACAGAGAACTCAATTAATTTTATATTATTCACATTTTTTAGTAATTTCATCCTGAACAGTTGGGAATTAAGCATGTAACAAAGGTATTATCCAAATTAATTTCCTAGTGATCCCGATAAAACAATTTCATGAATCAGTATTGTCAGCTGATTTAATATTCGTATCATGATCTGATCAGAGTTTACCATTATTACATAATTATTTTATGTTTTTTGCTATCATCTGGATTTTCTCCTATTTAAGTTACTATACTAGTCACTTCCTGGTTTTGCTCCTTAATACTTATAACTTACAGCACAAGAAGCTTTTGGGTTTAACGTAACTTATAGCAGTCATAGCAGCTATCTATCAGTGTCAACACGTATGAAAATGCGCCACCAGTTAATGGTGGACATCACAGCCATACGCACAATTCTTTGATGGGCATACTCTCATTATGCGTACAGGTATGGATTAGAATTCCCTGTCGGAGTCGGTGTTTCCTGATAGATACAACCTAGTGGGTTTTAAGTCAAGTGTGAATAGATTCCTTCTAGGCAAGCGTGCTTCATTGTCGACCACATCATCGCTTACCATCAGGTGAGATAGTGGAACATATAAATAAATATACTTCAAAAGATAAAATTATGTCTTTACCTACAAAGTTGTCGTTTACTTTTCGGGGCACTTTGTACTACGATTCCTTTGATTTTATTGGAAAATTAAATTAAATAAGTATTGTGTGTGCGGCGGCTACAGTGCTGCAGAGGTTGGCAATCAGTTTTACTTGCCAAATATTAAGAATTAAATATCTATGTAGATTTTTCCTGATAGAAGAATTAAAAAAAAAAAACTACATAGTTACTGTAGATATCGATTCTGAAAGTGGTCCCACAACAAGAAAAAACCGGATTTTTAACATATTTTATACTCCCGAAAAATATTATCGTCTTTCTTGGGCGGTCAGGGGCCCTAGACAAAAAGCAATTCTATTAGCGACTGCGATTGTCGAAATTCCAAAATGTAAGGGATTGATCACGTGACATTTCGACAGCTTTTGTCAATCCCATACATTTTTGACGTTTTGACAATCGCCTTCGCCACGCTACCGCTGAAAGAATGTCACTTGTCTAGAGCCTCTGCTCAAAAACAAAGATCAAAATGAGTTTTACTTTCACTAACGCTTTGATGATAATGCAAAAGCATTTTCATGTGCACGCTCTATCATAATAGCAAATAATTGCTATGAACAGAATTACATTCCAAATTCGATTAATTGAACATGCACACTGTAATCCTAAATCCTTTTAATTTGAATCGAATTTAGTTTTCCATTTCCAATTATGTAATTTTGGCAAAATTTTCGTTCCAATATTTGGTTGGGCTTAGAGTTTTGATCAACTTTTAATATGTTTGATGCTTATTTAATAGTGCATTTTAATAAATGTTATTTAGTAGGTATATAAATTTCTGTCTCTGAATCGTGTCCCCGTGCCTCTTATTTTAATCCGCCGCATAACAATGTCACGAAAAAATAAGGCCTCATGATCCTCCAACGCAACTTTCGACTTGTTGTAATTCTTTATACATAATGGGGAAAGTATCTTGATTTCAAGTTTTTTTAATGGAAAATTCTGCCCCATACATTTATGTGCGCATAACTCGACAAAACGTACTGAACAGTTTTATCGCAATTTCGGGCTTGATCCCATAGTAAAAGTTGTTCATAATGATGACCCCTTAAGAGGTATTGCGTTTATTCTATTACATATTGTATATGCTATACACGTATTTTCTTATTAGTTCCATAATGTCGAGATTAAATTCGAAATAGACTAGACTAGAGTCAATAGCAAACCCATCACTAATAAAAAAAGAAAAATTAAGGAACATCTTTGTAATTTGATCGCTATTTTTATAAGAAACTATAAAATATATTAAGACTTCAAAGTTCGAAAAACTTTTTATTTACTTTCTGAAGTTCCAGATTCCTCTAATAATATTCTGAAACGTGATATAGTTTGAAATAAAATAGGCTGAGAGCAAATTTTTATCAAGCGTAATATCAATAAATATTATTTAAATCCCTCTCAAACTTAATTTAGTTTTCGTCATATTAACAAGAGGTATGTGTAGTTTTCATAATTTGAATCTTAGATATTAATTTCATAATTTGAATCTTAAATATTAATTATTAGCTTATTACTTTAGCACCAACATGTTTTTTTGATATAGTCTTCGAAGATATCAATTTAAAATTCAAAAATTATTTATTTGTTGCTATAAACCTACCTCAGAGTATGCTTTGTAAGCCAAGTTGACTGGTGGAGAATGCCTCATTGCGTTAAGTCCGACTATATGTATACCACTGCTGTACCTCTATATAAAGTTTAAACGCATAGGGTGTGAGAATGATGTCGATGTCTCTATCCCATGATAGATCAATCATTATTTGCTAACGGCAGTTATATTCACATCAGCAATAAGACTGTCATCCCCCAAAAACAACCCTGAAAAGTAATACCAACAGTCTAACATTATCTGGTATAACGATCGTCACTCAGTACTTAAGTGGACGTTAGACGCTCTATCAAAATAATTAGGTGGCCTCTTTAGGACGGCTTCCGGGCGCTTGGGGCTAATTTGTCTTCTTAGCAAGACGAACGCCCTTGACAAGTTGCTCCAGGGACTGTTATCAGTTTGACTGACACTGGCGTCGCGTTGGTTCGAGTCTGTAGTTATATTATACAAGGTTGCTTCGCATAGCAATATCGTTAAAAATAAATACACACGTATTTTTTGATTAACCATTTTTCAAACAAGAAAATAAAAAGTATAGTAATCATAGTGACTCTTATTGATACTTAAGGCACTGAATTTATATTTACAAGAACCATTAAACGTGAACCTACCTAGATTTCTAAAATTAGAAAATAAAATGGCTGGCTACCTTTTCTCGGACGGCGCCAGCCTATTAGATGTGAACCCACTTTGAATAGGGTCTATCTAGAGGTACTAATAAGGGAGTCTTTGCTTATTTTTATTCGTGTCTAATTCTAGAATAATACACAGGTATTTTAGACCAAGCTTTTGTTTTCAAAATAAGAAAAACAAGAACAAAATCTATATGTAATATTATTGTATTTAAAATTATGGCGTCTGCCCTGCATCCCAATTCTCGTTTAAAAAAACTGGCTAAGTGGCAGTCGGACTCTTACTTGAAGGGTTTCGTACCATAAACTGAAAAAACTTTTTTACAAAAAATATAACCGACTTCCAAAAACAAAACACTACAAAGTATAAAATAACTTTTATTTTGGAAGTCGGTATTTTTGGTTATTTCGTTTTTTGACACCAATTTGTTTTTTTCACTTTTTAGTGGTACCGTACCGTACCGTAGCGTACCCATTCACAACGTACCGGCGTGATTAACATCTTATGAACTGGGGCCTATTTAATAAAACTTACTTAGTGCTTTCGGTATAAAGGTCTTGTCAATACGAATGAAATAAGCCCAAGCACTTGGTAGTTCCTACATACCGATGTGAAGTTCCCTTGACTCCCTGTCATCTCCATCATCAGGTCTGATCCAAACCTTCATTATTTTGTAGTATCGCAGGTATACTGGAAGAGATTTCTTTTGAAATAAGCATTACCTTTGTACCTATTTTTCTGTTTCCTTCTTTTTATCTTTCTATGTAATGTGTGCACATAAATTGTTAAATAAATAAATGATAAATAATTATCTTTCTATGTAATGTGTGCACATAAATTGTTAAATAAATAAATCTATAATATAAAAATTAATCGCAAAATGTGTTGGTAAGCACATAACTCAACAACGCCTGGACCAATTTGGCCAATTCTTTTTTTTAAATGTTCGTTGAAGTTCAAAAATGGTTTTTACAGCGAGAAAAATTCGAATAATTGCCGGAAAAACCCTAAAAACAGCCCTTTTCTTTTTCCCATACAAACGTTTTCTAACTAAAACGAGCTTTATTGCTATTGTATAAAGTTCATATTGAATTACAAGCAGTCACTGTTGTTTAAACAATGTAGGTATGTAGGGTAGGAGTAGGGTAGGAGTAGGGTAGGAGTAGGGTAGGAGTAGGGTAGGAGTAGGGTAGGAGTAGGGTAGGAGTAGGGTAGGAGTAGGGTAGGAGTAGGGTAGGAGTAGGGTAGGAGTTATACATATTATAGATGAAAATTGTGACGCAGACGAAGTTGCGCGGGTCAGCTAGTTGGTAATAAGGCTCGATTATGATAAAATCTATACTCTATATACTACTAATATATTAAGCTAAAGAGTTTGTTTGTTTGCTTGAACGCGCTAATCTTAGGAACTACTGGTCCGATTTGAAAAATTCTTTCAGTGTTAGATAGCCCATTTGTCGAGGAAGGCTATAGATCAATAAATAAAACACGGGAACGGGAAAAAACGGGATATGCGCGTACGAAGTCGCGGGCAAAAGCTAGTGATAAATAAAATGAAAATCAAGTTTTTACTAGATGCGTGCCTACAATTTTCGATAGTTGCCCTCGATTTCTCAGGGTTTCCAATATCAGATCCTGATGTGGTATGGGACCACCTCGGCAGCATACCCTTTCATATAAAAAAAGATCCATCGAAATCGGTTCATAAACGACGAAGTTACCTGCGAGCATACATAAAATATATATATAAACGCGGTCGAATTGAGAACCTCCTCCTTTTTTTTGAAGTCGGTTAAAAAAAACATGTTTCTTGTATGGGAGCCCCCTTTAATTTAATTTGATTTTTATTATTTGTTGGTATAGCGGCAATAGAAATACACACTCTGTTTTAGTCAGTAAGAGTCTGACACTCCCTTCCGTTTCACATAGAGCAGGAGTCATTTGATGATTTTCCTAGAAAAGGTCTTAACAGAGGCCTATTTCAATTTGACTGAGTTTTTTGCGTAATATGACCAATTTTGGCTTCCTTATTCTCAGAAACTGAAATATTTAGACAACTTTGGCTTATTGGGTAGTTGAGAATAATTATTAGTATTGAACATAGCGGCCACTTCACTTTTCGCAATTTCTCTTATCTATTTGTAAACTTTTCTCATGAAAAGCGCGACGGCACTTTTTTGAGCTCTTTGATTGAACTACTGTACTAAGCGAATGAAATGAAAAATCATAATATCTATGTCTATACTAATATTATAAAGAGGAAAGATTTGTATTGTTGTATGTAATGACAAAACTTAAAAACTATTGGACCGATTTGAAGAATTCTTTCAGCTATGGATAACTACATTATCAGCAAGTAATATATGCTACATCTTATGTCCGTACTCACACGGTTTCACCCGCGTAGACCCACGCGGGTGAAACCGCGTGACGTCCGCTAGTTCCTTATATAGTGGTTGCGTTCATAGCGGCCTCAGAAAGGAGATTCAGGAGGCGCTTTTAGCGAAGCTGGGAAACTAACCCCAAATAGAATAAAGTAACATTTTTTCATAATATCTAAAAAAAAATTATGTACATAAAAAAAATGTTTGACGTTTGCAAGACTGACACAGACTCAGTGTTTATGTTAAAACAAACGGTGATTTTGAATTTTTCGTTCAGAAATGGTTCAGAAGTATACTTCAGAAAAATAGATTTAATATATTTATAACTATGAAATCGTCACACTTGCTTATGATTAGTCAAAAAAATGCATAAGAGAATAATAGTAAGTGTTAATAGTACAAGAAAACATACCTTTTATATTTATCGTCTATGTGATGTTATGTTTTGATGTGATATGATTTCAGAACGAAAGCAGGCTATGCAAACTATGAGACGCCATGTTGAATAGAATATGGCAATAATTGAAAAAACATTACTATTTGTGCACGACAAATCCGGCTTAAATTAACGAAAGAATATATTTCCTCAATTCGTGGTATTTTATCCTCTGTTTCGATAAATGTACATCGGATGGCCGAAAATGAAACATTTCCTTTGAAATAAGAATGGAATATCCGTAAAAAAAATCCCATTCAACTTCATAAAAAAGACTAAAACGCTCAAAATTAGTAAATTTCTCATTAATACATTAATATTTTTACGTAAAATTTATACCAAAAATAAACCATAGTTCATAAAAAATGAAAATTTAATAAATATTTATTAATATTGTTCCTCCTTTATGTGAATGATATTGTTGACGTGACTAATCATAAATGCTTTTTGTTTGCTGATGACATTTCGATAATTGTTTCTACCGACAAGAAAAGTAAATTAATAATTGATCATGAAACTGATATTAATAATACAATAACAAATCTTATAAATTGGCTTAATAATAATAATTTATCAATTAATCTCAATAAATCAGTATATGTCCAATTTAATAAATGTTATAATAACAAATTTAATTTTACATTGAATATACAAAATCTTCAACAAGTATCACAAACTAAGTTTTTGGGAACGGTCATAGACGAACATCTAGACTGGAAAGCTCAAATCGATAGTGTATGTAATAAAATCAATAAATTCGTATACGCTCTTAGGCGGATTAAAAATGTTACAAACATTAAAACAGCAGTATTGTCATATCGTGCATATTTTGAGTCCTCTCTGCGATATGGGCTAATTGTATGGGGAAATATTACCGACCATAACAGAGCATTTATCGCTCAAAAGAAATGTGTTCGAGCTATTCATGGCCTTCCACCGGACGTATCTTGTCGACCAATATTTAAAAAACTCGGTCTGCTACCACTACCTTCACTATATGTATATGAAACATGTATGTTGGTACAGAAACACAAATATTTATTCAGGACTGCAGCAGATGTATGCTCTAGGAATCGGCGTGACAAATTTAGGCTTGTTTTGGGTGAAATCCCGCGATTAAAAAAATATAATAAGGGCTGCTTGGCGATGGCTGTACGTATATACAACAAATTACCATGTAAACTTAAATTACTAAATAGCAGACTGTTCAAAATTCACTTGTTTAAATGGCTAAATGATAATAACTTTTATAGTATTAAGGAATACCTAGAACATAAGTTGTGTTAACAATTTTGCATGCTTTAGTCTTAAGCAAAACATGTATGATCTTTCCTTTAACTCATGTAACATCTTTGTATACCATGTTTTATGCAAATAAATAAATTAAAAAAAAAAAAAAATTATATCAATTAATAAAAAACACTAAAATAATTGTAATTGCAACTGTCTAATGTCTACATAATGCAATGAGTCAGCAGTTTTGTGAGTGAAAACGCAATTCTGTGATAGGACTCTTAAATCTAAAAATTATACGGCACCCAAAAAATAGTAATTTCAAAATCAATTTCGACCAATGTCTAGCTTTGTAAACTCAAATACAATATTATTGTCCAGAAAATCACAAAGGACATAGAATAGATTTTATCTTATTGACAGCACGTGAGCAGACGTCAATAACCATATCATCGTGAAATGAAAGAAAAAAATATCGATAAGTAAGGTTATTGCAAAGAAAATAAATATCTCAGAATTTGAGGTTATTTTGATAGAATATATTGCTTTATAGAATAATGTTTTATTATTTTTATTCTGAAATTGGTTTTTTTTTTTGTCTACATTTAACCATACTGAACAAAACATTATTGGCATATTCGACCGCAGAATATTATCTGTTTTTCTGATGGCTTTGAGTAAAAATAATTTAGAAATTAAATTTTAAAATAGTTCTTTTTCGTCGATTTGAAAGACTTACATTTTTGCCCAAAATGAAACAAAGATAACTCTGATAAGATAAGATATTTCTGCATGTTGATATATTATCAACATGCAGAAATAATATTGTTTAGTGTCAGTCTAGGATAATTTGCCCATAGTCCTTATTGTCAAAGATTTTAAGAATCGACATGCTTTTTACCCGACTACGGCGAATCAAAAGGAGAATTATATTATGACCTGTATTTTAAGTATTTTAAGTAAAGTCAAAAGTCAAAGTTAAAGGACTTATTTCAATTAGACCAATAAAGGCACTTTTGAACGTCAAATTAAAATAAAATAAAATTTTATAGTGTAAAAGGTAGATTCTTATGGAGAAGAACGGACAAGAAACTCCATAGTTACTCTTTTCAAAAATAAGCTTTACAATATTTGCATACATTAATCAGTTGATTATATGTGAGGACGATGCTCCCAGAAAAACAATAATGTACTACTAATAGGTACAATAAAGAAATGCCAGCAGAGGTAAAATTAATAAGTTTGCTAGTAAGGGAAAATAATACTCACATATGTACAAATTTTGCAAGCTTACTCACTTAGCCTCGCGTTCGACCACTACTTTACCTGATGGTAAGCTATGATGTGGTTGCAGTACGCTTTTGTAGAAGTAACGAATTCACTCTTGAATTTAGTATCCTAAAACTATATAGGTATCAGAAAACATACATGTTGAGTGGAATCAATTGATTTCTCTAGATTTTTCCTAAAGTATCCGAATGCAGCTAACTAATTACCGATTTTTTTCGCAGAACAACTGCCTGTCTGTCTTCCACAACCCAGTTACTGGGAAACAAGATTGACTGTCAGATTTTCAGGCTTCTGACTACCCGTTACGACTCTCGAAGATCTTAAAATGATAGCCGGGACCAACGGCCAAGCGTGTTATTCGAGGCATGAAGGGATTTCAATATATTATAAGGGATGGTAGAGTGTGCTAGCTAACAAGAGTCAATTAATTTAATTTAATTTGGTTTACTTATTGGATATATTATTTTTCTGTGTTGTGTATTTTTAACTACAATTTATACTATTGTATAAATTCAAGTTTTAAAACTTGTCAATAAGTTTGTTGCGCCACTTTTTCTTCCCAGCTATAACACTAGGAAGTGGTGACGGGCGGGCGTTTTGTGGAATTGCCTTTATGTAGGACTTCGACGTTCAAAAAGTGCTGGTACTCAGACTAATTTCATTTGTATTTTTTTTTATTTGTTTTTGATATTTTTTTTTTACTAGCTGACCCACGCAACTTCGTCTACGTCACAATTTTCATTACTGCTCCGCTCCTATTGGTCTTAGCGTGATGATATATAGCCTATCTAACACTGAAATAATTTTTCAGTGAAAGAAGAGTGTGCTTTCGGTGAAATAAACGTCTTTTCTTTCTTTTCTTTCTTTCTTCTTTCTTTATATATTAGTATAGTTTTATTTTAGTTTTTTATTTTTACTGTTTTGCTCACCTATGCACAACCTCAAAAATAGACCCGTGAGCTTATTATTATTTAACCACGAGTAACCTTTAAAAGCAATATCTTTGAAAATGCATTATTTTTTTACTTTTGGTAGGCACGCGTTTGACCAGTATCTCACCTGATGGTAAGCGATGATGTGGTCGAAGATGGAACACGCATATTGAAACGGTAACTCAACAACTTAAAAAACCTGAATCCAACACCTTTACGTTAATAAATAAGTGTATTATAATATTCTTTGTAATCTCATTTCTGGTAGCCGTAAAAACGTCAAGATAAAACGTATAGTAAAGTCAAGTTTATGGTTTATTTTGTTACATTTTTATATCTCAGCTTTACGAAACGGTCAATGATTGTTTTCATAGAATTTTTTAATACTCGTTTTTGTTTTTATGGTCCTCGTTAATTTTGATCTTGTGGTGGTCATAACTCATGAAATGGTTGTGAAGTTTCGAAGTTACGAACAAAAATACTGAAAGTAAATAAAATACAATATTTTTCATCGTAATCGTGTTCAGCCACTCCATATAAAATATTGTTATTTATCTACATCTAGTAAGGCAGGAAGCCAACTTTTATATAGTTGGGATCGAAATAAGTGGACTATGACTTAATTATTCGCATTATAGATAACAGTCAGATAATCTATACTCTATACTAATATTATAAAGAGGAAAGATTTGTTTGTTTGTTTGTTTGAAATGAATAGGCTCCGAAACTACTGGACCGATATGAATAATTCTTTCAGTAATGGATAGCTACATTATCAGGGAGTAACATAGGCTATATTTTATACCCGTACTCCCACGGGAACGGGAACTACGCGGGTGAAACCGCGTGACGTCCACTAGTAATATAATAAAGCTGAGGAGTTTGTTTGTACTCCCTCATCTCAAGAACTACCAGTCGGATTTGGCATATTCTTTTTGTATACGGGAGTGGCAAAAAGGGGATATGCGCTTACGAAGTCGCGGGCAAAAAGTACCATATCCTGGATTATGTTCTCAAGGGATCACGCGAGCGAAGCCGCTGGCAGAAGTTAGTTTATGAATAAAAGAAAGTGATGAGCTTGAATAATTATTACGTAGTAAGAAAACTACATCCATACTAATATCATAAATGCGAAAGTAACTCTGTCTGTATGTGTGTTACGCAATCACGCCTAAACTACTGAACCGATTTTAATGAAATTTAGTACAGAGATAGTCTAGAGCCTGAGAAAGGACATAGGCTATTTTTTATCCCGAGAGTATGTTCCCTAGGGATCACGCAGTCGAAACCGCTGGCAGAAGCTATTATAATATATTTTATTAATTTGAATAATGAAAAACTGCGACAGCAATAACGCATACATCAAAGTTTTCCCATTTTGCTAAGATATTCATTTTAATTAAATTCATATCGTGCCAAAATAAGAAAATAAATCAACACCACTATCATTTACGTAACTTTTGATTTATTTTCGTTCATCAAGACATCTTTATAATTCGAAAAAAAACGGGGCGACACATACATATACTGAAATATGCTAGAGTAAAAGAGTTTAGGCATAATTATTATCTATACAGATGAACTGATTAGCTGGACGCACACCACGAATGCTGGTTTAAGGTGATGCTAAAATATAGCGCTTGAAGAACCACGGAGATGCACACCAGTGGGACATTTTAGGCTAAAAAGAAATTTGGTGTCGTTCAGTTTCAGTGGAAACCATGTGAAAACGGTATTTTAAATACATTTAACCGCACAAAACGTTTTGGGAACACATTTATTGTGCGTATAACTAAGGAGTGGTATTCCCTGCAAGAGTTTGTAATTCCTGATAGCTGCAACCTGGAAGTCTTTAAGTCAAGGGTGAATAGATTACTTTTAGGCAAGCGTGGTCCATCTTCGATCACATCATCGCTTACCATCAGATGAGAAAGTGGTCAAACGCGTGCCTATAAATAGTAAACAAGTCTTTATGAGTCGGTATACTTCCCTTAAAGTTGAAGAGAAAACAAGAGCTACTCATTACGTTTGAGCATTGTTTCGTCGAGCAAGATAAGCAGTTCTTCAAGCTGCTAGCTTTCAAAAGAATCATCGTGAATTAATTACAACTGTTCCTCCATTATTAGCTTGCTTCCCTAGTCTTTGAGCACAACAATAGATATTTCCTGCATTTAACTCTTATTGCTTTTTAATGCACGAAGAAATGCCAATTAAAAAAAATTGTGCATAATCCTTTATGATGGCTTAAGTGCTTTCAAACTTTGGACTTGTGTTCAACAATGACCAGTTAATTAAAATAAGTTTTTTTACATTGCCAGCTAGACATACATATGTGTGCCTAAATGGCTCAGGCTTTGCGATTTTACACTTTGGAACGTATAATGCGTTCTCAAATACCTCATAGTCACTATGTTACAGTCGGTTTCAGCCCAACTTGACATAGTTGAATTGTATTTGGTAGAATTTGAGTTGAAATTAGTGATTTTCTGACCTGAGGTTGATAATCATTGGCATTGGAATTCTGACTATCAACACCAACTGTCAAGAATCTTCTGGGCGAAGAACTGTTCCACACAACTTATCTGATCAGTTTTTAATACCAAAATAATTGTACCAAAGACGCATTGCGCCAAACCTTTCTCAATCTCCTTTAAAATTTTATTCTCACACAAAAAATACGCCTGCCAAAGTACTAATCTAACTAAATAAAATACCTAAATCTTATTACAGAACATCAATACATTCAGAAAGAAAGATTTATACCGTCTTTTTTGCGAGGCAGACGACCTTGAAGACCGGATGAGCGTTAACACAGCTAGACCCCGACTTATGATTGGAAATGGCTTTCAATCGCGAAAAAACTGAAATGGTATGATCTCAAGCCGAATCGCGAAACTCCCCGAGGATAGAAACTCATTTATATTTTTTACGACTTGCCAGGACATTGCTATATCTAGATCTGAGGTTTTTAATGATAGAGGGCTGATAATTTATTGGATCGACGAAGAGTGTATTGGAAATCTATTTTTGTTTCTGGAGGCGTTCCAATGTCTTCTTTAATTGATACCATTTTATTTCAAGTATTAGGTACCTGTGTAATATGTATAATAGTGTGAATATTTTCGTGGTTTTTATAAAAATGTATGATAAGCTGTTGGGATGGATCTTTTTTACCCGAAATATCGAAAGTTTTTATGAAAAAACAGAAACCTTATAGGATCACTTGTGGGTTGTTGTAGTTTCTAAGCTATAAAAATATATTATTTTATTTTAGAATTATAGTTTCGAAGGTAAAATGAGATAAGGAATAATCACTTTTCATATATTTTCATAAATAGCTTGAAAATATACGCTAATTGAGATTCGGAGCAAATCGACTGTGATAGACGGACAAATAAACACACGAGTGATCCAAAAAGGGTTTTGTTTTTTCATTCGGACGTACGGAATCCCAAAACATTCTTCGTACATCAAGAATGCCTGCCTACTTACTCTCGTTGCCCTTAAGTGGGGATGAGCACTGTCCTGGTCCTTATATCCAATGTATGAGTGTTTTTCATTTATTTGCCCACTCAATCACTCAGGACAAGTTGACAGCTTGAATTGAGTGGACGAGATTGTCCCCAATTTATTAAATTAAGTATGTAGTTTATTACGATAATGAATTCTGAAGGGAAGCGAAGATTTTCGGTGTGCGAAGCCTGATAATGCTGACGGAGAGATTATAATAAAATACTGTTATAAGTCCTAATGACGGACAAAGACTTCTGCAGAGATTGTGTGAAATAATTATGTGCCTTAAATAGTAGCTTAATAGATTGATTTAATGCAGGTTTTGATATCTTTAGAAAAGACTTGTTTAAGATACTAGCTTTCTCCTGCGACTTCGTACGCGCATATCCTCTCTTAGTGCCCTACACTCCTCAAGGGCATTTGGCATGTACCTAACATGACAAATTTCAGCTTTCTACGACCTGTAGTTTTGGCTGTGCGTTGTCTGTCAGTCACTCAATCAGTCAGTAACGGAAGAATTTTATATATTAGGATGTATTTTTTGTACAATAGTCAGTCTTTCGTCACAAGCGATAAATATTATCGTCTGCGACAAAAAGACTGTAAAAGATTTGAAATTTATTGTATTTAGGGTGTCTATCGTCTAATAAATATCTTGAATTTTCTCCGAAATGACAGTTTTCCCCACTAAAACCAGATCACTTTAAAATCTCAAATCACTGGAGTCGTCAACATTGGGGCGCTTTTTCGTAAATTTTAAATCAACTCCATTTTATACGTCTGTAAGTCCAGCCCGGTCCACCGGCGGCTTAGCCAAGATTTGGACCAAAGCTATAAACCAAATTTTATCCCGATCCTTTGAAAAATACGGCTTCCATTTCGCGGGTGAATTTCTTTATGTCCAATATTTTCTACCTTATGGTGGCGTGGACTGGACTTAGGAAGTTAAGCTGTTGGGAAAGGGGAAGACAGAGCGGTATTAGTGGACGTCTTTCGTTTTTGAGGTAATAAGTTTATGTCAAACAGACTATAGTCTGGTAAAGCGGTGGTAGGCGGAATATTTTATCGAAGTCTGGTGAAAATTGGTGTTTTTTTGTCCAGAAATCAATATTATTATTTTTGGTATATTCAATTATTTTCGGAATCTTAAATTCAGAAAATTATTTGTAGGACGGGAAATCTTGCTTTTATCATAACGTCTAAGGGAAACTAGCAACAGTATGGACCTCCTGACATTATTATAGGGTAACAATAACATAAATATTGTAAAGGAAAGTATGCAGATTGTATACTTTTAAATATCATAATGCACAAATTTTCCATAGGCAAAAGAAGTGCCTCTTTTTTTTATTACACTATCGCCTTTTGTCCTTAGACTGAGATAAACGCAACAAAAAGTCTTTTACATATCCTAAAAATCCTGCTATCAACAAAAATGCGAAAAAAGAAAACTATACAACCTTATTCATTATCCTCACTCGCAACATTACCATTCAGTTTAAAAAATTAATGGCGTACATAATTTTGAAAGTTCCAACTGCAGAACTAAATTTCCTGCTACTAAATCAAATTCTTGCTCTAGATGTGAACTTCATGCATTTACATACATAGTATTTCCTCTTACACCACTCGAGATTTCGGCGAACCACGTCTTTCGTAATTGTTGTAGAAATTCTGACAATTTTGGAGCTGTAATATCTTTTGGTATATTCTGTCTCTTAAATTATCATTGTGAAAATAACTTGATACCACGTCTCAATTCTCCGAAGGTATGCTTGAGCTCCTTTATTTCTAAGTCTGCTTTGTAGTAAGGGAGCTCATTGCCAACGTAAGTAAACAATTCAATACTCTCATCATCATCATCATATCAGCCGAAAGACGTTCACTGCTGGACATAGGCCTCCCCCAACAGGGGGGGGGGGTTTGCCATAATCGCCACGCTTGGCGGCGGGTTGCCAATCGCAGTGTATGATGTTGATTTTTACAGAGAACGCTGCTGCCCATTCTCTGGTGAGTCCCTTAGTCGCCTCTTACGACACCCACGGGAAGTGATGGGATGGTATTATTCTTTTACGGCACCATACGGCACCGGCCGACACCATACAGCAGATTCAATACTCTGCGGGTCCAAAAATACCATTTTAGTAAAATTATTAGGATCATAATATTGATCATACAACAATCTGTCAAATTTAATTTTCATCTTTATCGCAAAAGCATTAGGTTCAAGGTTGATTGGGAAAATTTGACAGTTTCGGGTAGCTTGATGTGCTGGCTGATTCTACTAAAGTGGCCTTTTTAGACCCGCTGGGCTATTCATTGAAGCTATTCATTAATATGCAATTTATCCTTACTTCCTTACTTATATACTTATTATTACTGTCGAGCTTTCACGCCAAAACTACTAAACCGATTTAAATGAAATTTGGTACACAGTAGAGAGGACATAGGCTACTTTTTATCCCGGGAATATGTATCCTAGGGACCACGCGGGCGAAACCGCTGGCAGAAGCTAGTTAGTGAATAAACGAAAAACCTCAAAGGCGTTATTATACTCATCATGGTGAAAAACTTTTACCAAGGGACCAACAATAAAATCGAAAAAAAATATTAAAAGCTGGTACGTATATTTTGTCGAGTTATGCACCCATAAATGTATGAGGTAACCAATTTAATTAAGTTTGTTAATCAATGAATACTTTGTAAAAACCTATAGGCACAGCAGACTGACTCCATTTTTTTTCAATCTAGGTGGGTAAAAAGTAAAAATTATTTGGTCATGGAAAGTAAGATAAATAAACATCTTACACGAGTATCAGTTTCAATATTCCACAACAATTATTGCACTGTAAATGACTGTTCTTGAACGCAGTCTACATGTATTTTTTTTAAATCTGTCGCGATTATAAAATAACACTGTGTGTGGCAATGCCTTGCTAATTCGTAGCAGAAGATAATTATTCATCCCTCTGGTCACGTGAAGATTCACCTAGCTGTTTACTGATACACACTAACATTTAATGTTTCACTATGCGTATGCCGCTGACGTAACTAACCCTTAAACTTTCAAGGTTCTTGACCATAAAGTAACGTACAACACTAACTCCCACATTCGTCCTCAACTATGTTCTGTGAGTCCATTGTTAACCCTAAACAAAGATCTCTGGTCCACTCGAATTGAAATTGAGTAACTTTGAGCTTTGGAACTGGCCACCATTGGAATTCGAAGAGCATGCATTAGTTATCTCGACGCATTTTACGGTGTTTGAGATTACTAAGTGATTACGTAGTATTGAAAGGACTAAAAGAATTTCTTCTTTAAAGAAGACTGGTTGAAATAAGTTGTTATCAAAACAATTTTAAACTGCAAACAATTTAATCTGAATCCGGTGCCGTATGGTACCGTAAAACAAAAATATCATCCCATCACTTCCCGTGGATGTCGCAAGAGGCGACTAAGGGACTCACCAGAGAATGGGCAGCAGCGTTCTTTGTAAAACTCAACACCATACACTGCGATCGCCAACCCTGTCTGCCAAGCGTGGCGATTATTGCAAACCCCCCCAAATCTTGGGGGAGGCCTGTGTCCAGCAGTGGACGTCTTTCGGCTGATATGATGATGATGATGATACTGAGATTCCTCCCAGGTGTCATTTGTTGGAGGTCAGAAATAGACAGCCGCTTCATGTAAAATACAGGTGCTCAACTGCATACGTTCAGACTTCTTCTTCCCACCTAAAACATTAGGAAGTGGGCAAGCCTTTTGGAGGACTGTCTTTATTTAGAACTTAAACGTTCAAAAAGTGTTGGCACACAGCCTAATTTGAACAAATTCCTTTTTTTAATAGATATGCTTTCTAAACAGTGTCACCATGAAAAACAAATTTATATTCAATCCAAAACAACGTCCACTGATTCTCTTAAAATTATGCGCACATATAGGTCGTTGTATCCTCAACCTAACCCATTTCGCTCCATTAACCTTATAAGTATCGACTAAAATAGAACATAACATGTTACGTTACACATCCTTTATTTAAATTTTCTACAGGGAACTCTATAATTTCTGACTAAATTTTTCTGTGCTTAGCTCCAGTGGCACTCATAAGTGAGATTCTGATTATTTTAGAAATCGGATCTTTAGGTACTTCCAGATATTGCCAATATTACAAAGAATTAAACATGTTTGTTCAGTTCAATTCAGGCACCAGTAGGTTGCCTTAAAATAAAATATTGTTTGTTTGCAAAAGGTAATCCTTGGAAGTGATCTGACAAAAAAGATTTTATTGACAAAAAGTTACAGTATTGCTGAGTGCCATAAGTTTTTTCTGGAAAAATGCACGGTTTCTGTGGAAAATGCCACTGGAATAAAGTAATAAGCATGAGATATTTTTAGCGTTCCAATCCTAAATAAAATATGGAAAACTAAATAGATGACTTAGGGTGTTTACAGACAAGTGGCACGGTGGCGATGGCACTCTGCAGTTTCTTATCTACCATTAACAAAAACGGTAGATAAAACTGCAGCCGTGCCACCTACCACGCGATGACGCCTGCCACTGTCAGTTGACGACGCTTGCAGTTGTGGCGTCACCAAAAAGACGCTACAGCTACAATCGTTGCCTCCCGTTGACGATAGCCATCGATGCTTTGCCGGCTGTCGCCGGCTGCCACCGGTAGGTGGCGACGGCTGCAGTGGTATCTGTCGTTGGCAAATTACCGCTCGTCCGAATGAGCCCTTTGACCAAGTACGGACTGAGCCATTCATTTGGTTTTCCTTTCACTCTTTGATTCTATCAATCTCTTAAACCTATTTTTTTATTTGCAACATACAAAATCTAGCGTGCCAACACTTTTCCTATTAAGAGCCCCATAAATGTCCAACCAAGGACTTTTACAAAGTTGCCAAAATTACCATGTAAAAGTAATTTTTCTCACCGACATTCAATTAAAGCGAAAATGTATTTAATTTCCTTTCTCCATTTAACTTTCTTGCCCAGAATTTCGGAAGCGTTTTTGTTTTAAATTCAAGAGAAAACGAAGGAAGATGTTTATCATTTTTGGGGTGTAAGGCCGATTCAGTTTTTATTGGCGCAACGTTTCCTGGTACAAGAAACAAGAAAACAAGGATTGTTTGTGTTACAAAATTTGAAATTATTTATCAATAATCTTTGAAAATTAAATTACTTTTAAAGTTAAATATTTGAGCGTAATTAATTTTCTATGACAGCGACTTAACTTTCAGGGTTAGCAAGCTGAAGAGGCAGTGGGTCGGGCACGTCAGTCGAAGAATCAATAGATGGTAAATGAGACGAGTCCTAGGCTGAAACATCACGTATCAAAGCCAGCTGGATCGAAGTCCTTAAAAAAGTACTAAGTAGGTACGCATTTAAGTATTATACAGCTGTCAGTTGTAGATCTTTGGCAGTCGTTACTGATTTTCAGAAGCCAGTAAATGTGACTCCAGTCTTGCCAAGAATCCTAAAAATTGGGTTGTGGAAGTCTGACAGGCAGTCGCTCCGCTAGTACTGGTAATCAGCTGAATCCGGTTTAACTGGAAGCCGACCCCAGTAGGCACTCGCGTGTGTCCTCCCACTGAATCCGAAATAGGTATCTCCCAAAGCATCCTTGTCCGGTGAGTACCTGCGTCAGGCGGAAGGTGAGGAGATCGCCGTGGCGCCGCTCTAGTCATACCTCAAAGAGGGAACTTATTACCGCAATTGTGGCGTACTCAGCGCTGGGTTGCGACAGTCGCTGTCTCCATACCACCTTGAGATTCTCCCAGAGCTCCATCTGCTGTGCTATCATTTGCCACGGCAGAGGAGACCGTGCGATATCCTCAGGTCAGCTGGATTGCCATGACCCTCTGGGACGCCAAAATGACTTTAGCTTGTATTACATTACTGTGTTAGGGTGCGGAATACGTCAATCAAACAAGTTTTTTCAAGCTTACTTCATATTATCACAACGAGATTTTGAGCCAATCAACTGCGTCAGAAGGCGCCACGACACGACACAACACAACAATAGCATCCCAGCTTAAGAATATAGAGGTCCGTTTAATTTCTCATGTTACTTATCACAGCTGTCAGATACACCTTCTTTAAGAAAGATTATTTAAAGAAAGTCCGATGTGCTAGGAGAAGGCTGTCGATATAAGACTATTTGAATCCGAGACTAAGAATTTCTCTAACCTTTGCAGTCCTAGTTGAGATTAAATCTATCTAGGTCAGTTGTCTCTTGTTACTAGTTTCCAATAGGTAAGAAGTCAAACAAAAACAGCTGTTTGTCTTAAGGTTCTGAAACAATATTGAAAGTAAATAGAATAGAATATTATTTATTTGAAAAAATAAGAGTACAACAGGCTAACTACTAGTTAGGAAATGAAAATAAGATTTTGTTTGACGGAAGATTTCATTGTTTCGTTTCGGATACTCAGAAACCAGAGGTATAATTTTATGTCGAATATTATTGTTTCAACAACTATTTACTTTAATGAAACATATTTCACAGTGACAGAAACGAATCGCTGTAAAACCGACTCCACGTAGTCTTGTCTGCCCTACCCCTAGAGTGTAATTTAAACCCGCGAAGGCGCGGAGCGAGGCGGCCCGCGAGTCGAGGAGCAGGTGTTACCCACCGTAGCTTCGGCTTGCTGGCCGGCTTGGCCGGCCAGCCTCAGCCGCGGCAGCGGGCGTTCAAACCATCTGCGACGATAAGTTCGCGTGGGATCGCCGAAGCCCCGCAGCGCCGGAGCCGTGACAGAAACCATGCATGTTGCATACCTGCTCGTATGCTACATGTTACATGAACCAAACAATATGAGGATAAAGAATATTTGATTTGTTATTCTATGATATGAATATCGAAACTTTGAATTTTATTTGTAGCAAAAATCGATGACTTAAATTTATTCAAAGTGAGTATTCTGCGTATTGAGTATATTAAAATTCTATTAAACTATTTTCTATAAAACAACGTACAACCATTTTTGACACATAGCGACAGACATGCGAATGCAAACGTTGCTTAAAAAAATTAGTAGAATTGGCTCTCTGAAGTCTAACACTAGTCTTGCCAAGGGGTATCGTGTTCATGTTGGAATGGATGCGGACCCTTTACTTGGGAAATCGCTAGGCAAAGGACACCGAAATGATTACATACAATCTTCGGCCTAAATGATTCAGACTTCTCAGTCCCTCACTGGAAATTCTGTAAGTTTTGACAGTTTGCGAGTAGAGTATTAGAGGTTTAGTAAAAGTAAGGTTATGGGACAATATGAACTCACAGCTGATTCCTGAAATGAAAAAGATGCTCACTAAAGTTTATTATACCTATTTAGTGGAAAACGTTTGAAGTCATATGAATTAACCTGCTATGATGGTAGCTGATTTGATGAATACTCAGAGACTGAGGTGCAAGCCACTGTCGAATCACTGACAGAATTGTTTCGTTGTGTAAGAGTCGTCGGCCTAGTGTATTGCAGTGACTAGTTGCTATCCCACAATTCACACAGCGATCCATATTTGCCACAATATCCAATCCACAAGCCAAATAACAATTCCAAGTTCGGTGTCGAGAGTGAAAGCAAGGGTTGTACAAGGTAGGCAGAGTCAGAATCCGTAAAAACAAAGCATTGGTCGTTGAATATGAAAAATAATCAGGAAAGCACTTAAATCGCATTGGAAAAGACGAAACAAGTGAGCTGGGCAGTAACAGTCGGCAACTGTCTAGTGTCAATGTCAATCAGCTGTCATTCCAGTGATATAGACTAAAAATAAAATACTGATTTTAATCGTTATGAAATCGATAGCCAAAATATTGTTTTTTCTGTAAATTATTGATATTTTATTTACTAACATGACTGTATTTAAATGCATTATATTGCATTTTTGCATAAGTATATGTACAGTGCATTTAATTACGTTGAGTTAGTTACCTAGTGTATAGGTTTTTAGTAGTGTAATCGATTCCTCAAAATCGATTATCTCACGAAAACGATCTTTCTCATAATTCTATGCTTCCAGATTGAGAATTGAGGTGGTTTTTTCATGTTTCAAGATAATAAAATATGACTAATTTTTTAATCATATCTCAACTTATTATATCTGGGCCCACCGTTTTCATCTCCTTTACTGATTCAGATTTCAATAGTTTTCTTTTTATTTTGCGGAGGGTTATAGTTAGTATGAAAATGAAGCTATTATAATTATAGAAATAATATAGAATACTCGAACGAAGAAACATATTTAAAGAAAATATCAACTCATGTAACAAAAGGACCAATTAACTAAAAATATAACCAATAAATAAAGCCAAAGAAAATACAAAACGTTATTTAACCCGAAACCTAACGACTTTCCGCATACCATTCAAGAAATTAAAGACAAACACACACGAGTGCTCTAAGCAGATAAAGGAATGGGACACACAATGCCACTTCAATATTTAAAGTGGATATCTTGTACGACTTAAGCTGTGTTGTCTTCGGTACAATAGTACGGTTGTTATCTTTGAGACTTATGTTTTTCTGGTACCTTGATAGTGAAAAGTTGGGAGATTTTTGCCCAAACGTAGGCTTTTAAGATGAAAAATGAGGAAAATGGTAAAATGAGCATAATTGAGGATTTACTCCGTCTATTTATGATAGGATCATTATGTAACTGGGTTGCAGGGACCGAGATTTGTGATCTGCAACTACGGATGTGATTAAACACTGACTCATAATTAGAAAAAGGCTAGCTAAGCAAATGATGTTGATTCTAAGAAAATAAAAAAGAGATGGGATTGAAGTAACAGTGTTGTCACTTCAATGTTTAAAGTGTATCTTGTACGACTTTAGCTGTGTTGTCTTCGGTACAATAGTATGGTTGATATCTGAGAGACTTATGTCTCCCTGGTACCTTGTTCGTGAAAACTTGGGAGTTTTTTCCACGGGATTCGAAGATGTAAAATGGGGTTGATGATATAATGAGCATCATTGAGTATATTATTCTTTCTATATTATGATATCTCTGCTACTGGTTTGAAGATGAAGCGGATCTTGGATAAACGAGTTGGGTAAAGGCTAGCTAGGCAGATGAAGTTGACACTAAGCAGATAAAGCGATGGAAATATCCATAACACTTCTAACATTCATAACGGATATTTTGTACTACTGTATGGCAACTTCTGAGAGACTTATGGCTTCCTGATACTTCCGTGGTAAAGAGATTGGAGTGGTTTAGTCAAACATGTGAGCCAAATATTCAAGAGGAGATGGTCATGTAGTGCAATGAGTATTTTTTACTTAGACAGTATAAATCAATCAATATCAATCAATATCAGTATCAATGACAGTGTTAATATGCTGTTATGCTAATGACTGAGAATATATTTGTAAGATCCTAGTTATACTCAGACACAGTTGCTGTTAATGGAAACCTACCGATCGTAAGCATCATCAGTGTCCCTATGTATAAGCAATAACTATTCTGGGATACATCTGTTATTCTTTAATTTTTCCTTGTCCACCGTCACAGTACCGTTCACTCCCATTGTTTTCATACCGACCCTCACAAAATCCATCCAGGAAAAAGAACTATCACCAGACCTAATTGCTCCTCCGGTTTCAATAGTATAGTTGTAATAAGAAAAAAAAGCAAGAGACATGTTTGTCATCGTGATTCCACTATAAAAGAGAGATGGAGCTAAAGAGATTTGCACTGGAGATTGTGGAGATAGCAGCAATTTGCAATTTCCCTCTTTCCTAGATGTAAAAATATGGTGTAACCTAAGGACTACGCTATCTAGAGCTGCGTGAGTTGGCTTTATCAGCTAATTTCTCATCATAACAAGAACAGCCTGCTAAGCCAAACTTCAGACGCATTTTTGTACGAATTTGAGTCGCACGAACGATTTATTTCCTCCGAGAACTATGGGTGTTTGCACATCGGGTTCGAGTTAGTCGTGCGTATTCAAACTTGTTTGGTATATTTTGTGTTTTCGTGCGTAGAAAATACAAATGGACAAAGACGTCTTGACGTAAAAATATATGTATTTGAAGTTAGTGCACACGACTATTCTTTGTAGTTTATTCCTGGGGTTTGCCCCTATTGCAATAAGTATGCGCGTTTCTCTGGGACAAAACCTAGTTTGTACCACTGAACGTTGTAATGTAGCAAACTACTATTAAAGCAATTGTTCAATACTTACTAAGATTTCATCCAATACACAAACCAACACAATTTAACTTTTATAATAGTAGTTAACCTCGAACCAGCACGCGCACCACGAGGGCTGGTTCGTGGCGGCGCGGCGTAGGAAAAGAGTGTCTGGAAGGCAATATTTTTTTTATTTGTGATGGGTTTGCTCTTGACTCTAGTCTAGGTCAGAGATGACAAAGACAAAGTCTACGATGGAGCGAGCTTACCCCGAAGGAGCCTGTTCACTCTAACTTTGAAGAGATTAGGGTTGTAAGCGTTTAGAAACACAGACGCAGAGGCCGCATGAGGGGCGGCCTTTGCCCTACTGTGAGACACTATAGGATATTAATAAAAAAAAACCGGTCAACAGCGAGTCGGACTCCGCACCGAGGCCGTACCATCATATAAGTACCAAAATGTACCTCAATTTTCAAATTTTTTGGAATTTTTCCTTTATTTGTGCTGTAAGACCTTGTTTTTTGCCTTTCGTGATTCTAGGTCAACGGGAACAACCATATAGGTTTTCAATCCAAAATGTATAGCTTACTTCCGGTTGACCTAGAATTGTCATTTTGGTTAAAAGTAAGGTCTTACAGTACAAGTAAAAAAATAAAAAGTTGAAAATTAAGGTAAATTTTTGTACTTACAAGTTTTCGCGAAGTTATCTTGTTGACTCAGGACCTTGATTTTTTATACACCTAATAGGGACTATAGAACTCAGTATCTTTTATAAATTTCAACTTGCTAAGTCAACCCGTTTCTGAGAAAATCGGTGGTGACACACGGAAAGACAGACGGACAAGAGAGTGATCTTATAAAGGTTCCTTTTTTGCCTTTTGGCGTACGGAACCCTAAAAATTGGTAGTTTAAGTTGGCAAGTATGATATCGTATAATCATACGACTCTTACGATAGTAACTTACTTCTTCTATCTAAACAAATTGGATACGATTATTTTACCCTAACAAACTTTTCACAAGCCTGACTAAAAAAATCTAGGCCATCTTTCTCAAATCAACGTACGAGTGTTTGTAGTCTTAGTTCCCAAACACCACAAACAAACGTTTTCTCATCAGAGAGTCGTGTCTTAAAGATACTTACGTAAGTTCAAACAAAAAGTAATCTTAGATTGTTCACTATTCTACCAGGGTTGCAGAATTCAGCCAAGGTGGCGGAATTTGTTCGAAAGAGTCACCGCGCCCCTGGAACAAAGTAAAAGTGTGACACAGCCTTCTGCTCTACCCAGAGCGGGAGGAGTCATTAGGTTTCCGTACCAAAAAGGTAACCAACGGAACCCTATTGGTTCGTCCGTCTGTCTGTCAGCGGGCTGTATCTCAAGAACCGTAATAGGGAGACAAGCCCGCCACACATTCCCAACCACTGCAACTCTTGAAAGCCAGAATCAACAGTGGCGACCACCAAAAACACGCCGAGCCAATGAAGCCCGACGAGTCCCGCAGAAACGATTTAACTCTCTTGGATCCTGCAACGAATTTAATAAACAGAAAAGTACAGCGGAGGAGTAGGAAAAAAAAATAGGGAGACAGCTGAAATTTTCACAGATTATATATTTCTATTGCCACTTTAATAAAAATTAAGGTTTATGGTACAGAACCCTTCGTGTGCGAGTCCGACTCGCACTTGTTCGGTTTTTTTGATGATTTTCCATCCTTAAATAAAATGGTTCACTATTATAGCACACTTTTTTAAGTTTTGGCATCTACTGGGACAAACCAATAGTTACGTCATATTTAGATGCTGGGAAAATGTATTTTTTGAGTACTTTTATCAGGACTTGTTTGACACTACATTGATGACCGACAAATATTACCTTGAAATTTAAAAGTGGGGGTAGTGGAGGTAGTGACAAAAAAGTTGAAAGCAAATCGTTCACATTGGTGTAGTCATGTGATGAGGAGGAATTAAACGCATGTCCCTAATAGAGTAACCAATGTAAATCCTGACGGGGAGAAATATATTTTTTAGAAAACATGCATGGCAGTCGATAGGAAAGAAGAAAACTCGTTGATATGATAATGTTAAAAAAATAAATGCTTCGAAAAGACGCTATGTAGACAAGTTATATATCATGTGAAATCTCCCGAAAACCAACTTATGTTGGTTTGTTCAGAATATACGAGGTCATATAATGTTTATCTTAAAACAGATATGCTTTGTTAGATCTTAGTAACCTGTCTTCGTGTGTAAATTCATAAGCCTCTCGGAATCCAGCCCTTAGGCAATAGTTTAGCCTAGTCTAATCAAACGTAGACAACATCTATCTACCTATAATTATATGGAAGATTGCCTACAGCGATATAATCGCGAAACTGTCGCAATACTGTCGTTGCTCCTAAACTTTCGCCGAAGTATCGATTCTGCATCGCTGCTATCGGGATGCAGTATTCTGCCTTGTTTGTGCCTTCATAACCGCCTTGTAGGTAAGGGTACTTTTCCGTACCTGATGTCGCCCAAAACGGTAACACGTTTGTATCGCTACTTGGTATCTTGCAATTACGACAAACAACCAAAAGTTGCAAAAACTCGGTGCATTGACGAATCGCGCTACTAAACCGATGCAAAAGTCGACGTGGGCCACCTCGATACGACTTTGAGCTGTGTATAACTATGACAGAAAAACTTTCCTTAGACCCGTATCAAGTCTAATAGAACGATATTGTAAAAACAAGAGGTCAAACTTGGACGTAAAAGACACGGTATTAAGGCGAACGGTATAATTTAAGGTAGAAAATAATAATCGACATACAAGTGGGATGTTCAGGGCTGTAGAAAATAATAGCCCCTATAAAGTGGTCAATTATGGTTAGATGTCCAAAAATTAAATAGAACACGAGGAATGAGACCGAGCGAGTGGGTGTCGGGTATTATCATGTGAAATTTTTGATAACTAAGAGGCTTTCATATTATACGGTTCTGTACGTAAAGAATAATCAACGCAACCCTATTACTAAGTTTCCGCTGTCCGTCCGTCTGTCTGTCAGCGGGCTGTATCTCAAAAACCGTAATAGGTAGACAGTTGATATTTTCAGAGATTGTGATTTCTATCGTTGATGTAACACAAACTATTAAAAATTAAATAAAATAAAAAAAATAAAGGTAGCTCCCATACAGGAAACGTGTTTTTTTTTTGTTCATGGTACGGAACCCTTCCTGTGAGTCGAACTTGGCCGGTTTTTTTCTCAGGACAAGACCACAGTTTACTTCGGTTTGAGGGAAGAGGAAGGTGTTAAACTTAGGGCAATGCGTATCAAAATCGTAAAGAATTTTATTTATTTCATGTTCATGTCAAGTATGGTATTTGACTGGAAAAACCTTATTAGTCCGTTACATAGATTTCCAAAAAATATTAGACACATCTTGTTTCTTTTTTCTTGTAAACAAAAAAATTAAATGACACAGTGCGTTAAAAACACGCGTGATGTCAATGATGTCAATACAATGGTACAATTTGTACCAGACACGGGTTTTTTATCGGCATGGTAAACTTCTCACACCATACAGGTACATAATCGGAGTTAATGTTTAAGGAACGCTCTACCAGTCAACAAAGGTTAGTGAAGAGATAGCAGAAGCATAGAAATAGAAAATAATCCTATGAACGATTTAGGCGTGAAATCGTTACAAATAAGTAAACTCACAATACTAGCGTGTGGCGCGGAATACGAGGCTCCGTTTTGAACAATGCGTGCAACTCGATGGAAGACATCTGGATGATGTAATCTTTAAAAAATTAAATCCGCACTTTTACACTATCTACTTTTACTTTTAATTAAACGATATGTCAAACAGTTACCCTGTTTTTGTAGGAATTTCAGAAAATCCTCTCTTGGTGCTCTTCTACACGTCTCAAAGAACTTACAGGCCAGATTTCTGCTTTCTACGACCAGTACTTTCAGCTGTATTGTGTGTCAGTCACTCATCTATCAGTAACAGAAGAATTGTGTATACACAACGTGTAACAGAATAAAAGCAATACCTCTTAAGAGGTCACTGTACTGTATCATTTTGAACAACTTTCACTATGGGAAAAACACTGAAATCGCGAAAAAAAAATCGACTACCCAATACATTTCATCATCATCATTGTCATATCAGCCGAAAGACGTCCACTGCTGGACATAGGCCTCCCCCAAAGGGGGTTTGCCATAATCGCCACGCTTGGCAGGCGGGTTGGCGATCACAATGTATGGTGTTGCGTTTTACAGAGAACGCTGCTGCCCATTCTCTGGTGAGTCCCCTAGTCGCCTTTGACGACACCTACGGGATGTGATGGGATAGTATTATTCTTTAACGGCACCATACGGCACCGGCCGACACTATACGGCAAACATTTATGCCCCATACATTTATGTGCACATAACTCGATAAAATGTACTGAACAGCTGATTCTTTTTGCGATTTCGGGATTTATCCCATAGTAAAAGTTGATCATTATGATGAGTATAATGACCCCTTAAGAGGTATTGCGATTATTCTGTTACACGTTGTATTAGGATAGTTAATAGTATAATACATATAGTTTCTGATTGGCCTGTCTATAGATAGATATAACTTTCTGGTAGGGTAGGTTCACTGAAAGAAGGAGCACATACTCGTACGTCAGGAATAAACATAAATAAGAACGGTACAAGCGACGGTCTTATCGCTAAAAGCAATTTCTTCCAGACATCCAGTGGATGGGAAGAATCATTAAGGAAACTAGAATTTATACAACGGGTTTATGTCCCTTTTGTGATATGGGTAAATCAACTGCATGATTATTTATTGGAATAATTTATTGGAATATAAATATAATGTAGGTCATACAGCATAAAACGATCGTATTGTAAGGATATATTTTAGTTCACCACAAATTAAAAATCATATTTATTTATTAAATAGATATTTAATTTTCGAGCACAAAATTAATACCTAACGTTTGAGGATCCATTTTTAATTGACGATTTTTTTTAAATTTCAAACCATTGAATTAAATAATTTAAAAAATATTCCAAATAAGCTTTTGAGGTTACGTGTTCAAATTCAAGCCAGGTAGGTATTATTACAAAAAATAATGTATGACAAATATTTGTTATTTCTATAATAAATGGCGCCTATTAATATGGGTGTCAGCTGTAGTTAAGATTATTAAAATTGTGGGTGATTGGGCAGCTGGTAGATTAAAAGCGACTAAATCTAAATTTAATTCTGGTACGTCATTGCATATTATATTGAATATTATTAAGTTTTAGGGTTATTAGACGCATGTGTGATGAGTTGATGATATTTAAAATAAATATGAGAGAAATAAGGTTCAATATTAACTTCATATCTTATATTTCTTTTTTGTGCTATTTCACAAGTTCGTTCCTTTTTGGGGTTTTAAGTGCAATTTAATTTTTAGACGGGTATGATGATAGTAGCAGTGTTTGTATTTGTTTAAAACCGTGCGTATATACCAATATATACGCACGGTTTCACTCGCTTTTACTTTGTACACAAGATGTGTCACCAAATTGACCGGACTATGCGTGTTTTTTTTTGCCCTTTCCACTTGAGAACTTAACCATATTTTTGTCACTTCTTCGAATTTCGCAACTAATGAAATGACCGTAATGTATGTATGTCTATTAAAAGACCAGCTTACAACCATAGGTATAATAAGTACAAACGAAACATTCGCCACAACAGATTTTCACTGAAACTCTCCTCCAGCAAAGAATTTAACGAAACACAACTCGGACCCACTGAAAATTCCGTATTAAAACATTTACGAGGTTGGCCTACATAATTTTCATCGCAAGCTTTGCTCTGCAGTCAAAATATTATTTTTTTCGGACAATGTTTATCCACCGTGTTTGTTCCCACCTTGGTACCGGATTTTTATGCTTAATTTTGCCCCTATAAGCTCAAAAGAGTTTTGTAGGAGATTGGTTTTGATCCGAAAAATTAACGACGGTTTTGACAGATCGTGTCTTTGATTTGTAATGGTTTTTGAATTAAAATCTATACTTTTAACGTCAAAGCGGTGGTTTATATAAAGATTTCGACGAAAGAAAAATGTTTTTGTATTGAATTCAACACGAGAAACTCACAAAATTACAAGACGTAACTAAAGTCAAGTGTTTTATCTATTATTAGGCTTCGTATTGACCTTTGAGATGATAAAAACGTGTAATTTTATTAGATGAAAGAAAACTAAGACCACAATGAAGATATAAATAGAAACAATAAAATAAATTGGATTGAAGAACTATCTGCTATACGAATTGAATTCTCTAAGTAGGTATTTTTCATGGCAAATGCGTCACTATCGACCGAAATTCACTTGTCCGAAGAACGTTCACCAGAATGTTCGTTGAATTGTTGGTCAAATGACGCACTGCCCAAAGGACTGTTGGTCAAAATAACGCATTTCTCAAAGAGCTGTAGGTCAAACGAACGATTGCCCGAAGAAGTCGCTCCAATACCAATGTATCGGGAACTGTACGACGTTCTTCGGATAAAAAAACTTTGGCCAATCGTGACGCACTCTTTCACGACACCCACTGGTTATAAAAGCAAATCGATTGTACGATAAAAGTCCTTTTATAAATATCTGAATAAAAAACTTGTACAACTCAGCACTATTAATTTATACAAGGTTGTACTAAAGTGATTATAAAAGTTTACGCGACAAGATTTTAAAAAATAAGTTTTTCAAATGGTCGCGGTAAGAAAGTACTTTTAAAGTGTAGCCTCTTCTACCGTCGGAAATGTTTCTCCGTATTTTTAGTAGTCAAATGTTGGCTAATCGTCACCAGCAGGTGAAGGCTCACACAACAGCTCGTGCATCTGCCAAGCCTTTTACCAAGATTTAGGTTAGCTTAAATTCAAATTGGATGGAATTGTGAACCAATACTTTACATGAGCCGACTGTCTATTTGATCTTCACAACATAGTTACTGGGAAGCATTGACTATGCTAGAGTGTTGCATATACGAAACTTAAACGTTAACAATACTTGACATTGACGCTTCTGTGCTGCCATCTAGTAACTGCATGGTCCGTTTAGGGGAACGTGCACGAAGTAGACTGTGCCATCTAGCGTTGCAATTTTGAACTCATAAGTAAAATATACTTGACAATATGTCATTTCTGGGCTGCCACATATAGTTCCTGCACGATGCCTATACGATACCCCTTAGGTTAACAAATGGTAGGATTGGTTGTCAACGCTTCTGGATTTTGAACACTCACAACGACTGTCAAAATGGGGGCCCGGATCAGGTCGTTATTTAACCAATGTTTGAAGAACTCTAATTTTCTTTTTGGAACGTGCAACTTGCTTCTCATTTTGACTGACCGAATTCAAAAAACTGGCCAAGTGCGAGTCGGACTTGCGTGCAAAGGGTTCTGAACGAATTTAATTTTTTTAACATGTTATTTTTACACTACAGACTTCTAATAAGTTTTCCTGTAATCTTTAGGTAAAGATCTATTATCTCCATTTTTTTCAAAATTTTAGGCTCAGTAGTTACGGAGATGTCTAATTTCTTGAATAACTTCTAAACCATTTATTTTAAAACTAGCTGACCCGCGCGGCTTCGCTCCCGCCAACTGACTACTCTACCTACCGACCCTAACCTACCTACCTATTTACCTACCTACCATAGCTACCCTACTTTACCTACCCTACCTACCTACGCTACCTACCTGCCTACCTACCTACCCTTCCTACCTACATACTCATTTTTTTGTATTTTAATTCTTATTACGCTATTCTGGACAAAGACATCCAAAAACACAAAAACCATGAAAATCGCTCGAGTTAGTTAGAAAAGTGTTCGAACAAACCCGACTTTGTTTTACTTATACATATATTAAGAAGAAGAAAAAAAAAATATTGTACTCCGTATCACCTAACCACTGAGAACTAATGATAACACGAATTGACAGTTACTGTGAAATCGTGTTGTCATTCATTCTCAGTTCGGGTTCGGGACTAATCGTAAGTCTGTAGTGTGATACCTACGGAGTAGAATACGCCCGCCCGCAACTAAGCCCGAAACTACGGACTTCGGACTTACAGAGTAGCCCCCCAAAATCGATCGTTCCCGTCACCGTGACCACCTTTGGTTCGGTACCTACCTTATTATTATCAGCCTTGTTTCGCAAATCGAACCGTTCGTTGCTTCGCTCTAAACGGAATCAACCGCGGAGGCTTAGCAGTAGCGTCCCGTCAGCACAGCACCTTTGGTACGGAACCCTACAGGCCAGCTAGTCTATTCTGTAAGAAACTGTTTCGATATCGAGCTTCACCTGACTGATCAAACTCACAAAGTGAGCTTTATTGCACACGACATAAAGGTCTTCATTTGAAACTCACCTCGAATTCTACTGTCGAGACACGAAAATGTTTTTAGAAAATAGCACTACTGATCCGCCAGTTGAACCGTAGTAGTACTTCGCAAAACTACGATAAATGCACTTTAAACGAAACCAGCACAACTCGGAGATTTAAGCAATTTTGGTCCCTAACAGTTTAAGACCTTTTAGAGACCAAACCGAAATTCCTTCGAACACGACTGTGTTTAAAAATCGTGTGAGGTCATTCTCCAGCGGAAAATCTTAACACTTGGCAGCGGAAGACGTTAAATAACGATAAGGTATTAAAGTGTTTACTTTTATTTTGCTACGTCTACGTATTAAAAGTTTCACAAATAACTCAATCAATGTGTTTTGGTGTAACATTCATGCTTTCATGCATTTTTTTATTCCTCAATAGATGGCGCTCTGACTGATCAGAATATATAAGGAAGTTTCTTACTAAACTAAAAATTCAATATATTTGGATTTCCGGGATCGATTGTAACGATAAATAACGAAAAGGTATAAAAATGATCACTTTTGTTTTGCCACGTATTAAAAGTTTCACAAATAACTCAACAATTTTGAATGCTTTTATACATTTTATTTTTTCTCAATAGATGGCGCTCTGACTCATCAGAATACATTAGGAAGTTTCTTCCTAAACTTAAAAATTCAATATCTTTTGATTTTGTGGGTCGATTTTGATGAAATAAACGCTAAGTTTTCCTCGGGGTATCACTTAATATTTTTAAGTACTTAGATTTGCAATCCAATCTGTGGTTAATGCGTGATGCTCCCACAAACGCACAGACAAACAGATAAACAGACAAAAATTTCAAAAATTGCATTTTTGTTTTTTATACCTTTTTCCTGAGTTTTTTGTGTAATTTTCATGCAAAAATATTCAATGTACAGACACGGTTAGTCTACGATTTTATTATATGTATGTATAGATTAAGAATTTTGCTATATTGTGAAAGATTCGACCTTTTTCTAGAAGACATTTTTTATATTAGCGAGACAAAAATAAAACACATAAACTGAAGGAAGACGGACAGTGGTGGCTTATTAAAAAAAAAGGGTTCCGTTAGCAAACTTGGTACGGAACCCTAAAAATCGACTGGGTTCGCACAAATCAAAATCGTACGCGAAGGCTTAAATAATACGGTCCCATTAGCAACTCTGGCACGGAACCCTATAATTTGCCTTGGCTCGCAAATCGAACCGTTTGATACCTAGCACGAATTAAAAACTTAGTTGCGGGCAACCTGGGAGTCTTTAAGACAAAAGTGAAAAGGTTGCTTCTAGGCAAACGTGCTCCATCTTCGACCGCATCATCGCTTACCATCAGGTGAGATAGTGGTCAAACGTATGCCTATCTATTGTAAAAAAAAAAATTCAACTCCGTATCACCTAACCAATGAGAACTAATGATAACACGATTTGACAGTTACTGTGAAATCGTGTTGTCATTCATTCTTAGTTCGGGTTCGGGACTAATCGTAAGTCTGTAGGTGATACGGAGTAGAATACGTCGGCAACTAAGCCCGAAACTTCGGAATTAGAGAGTAGCATCCCAAAATCGATCGCTCCCGTCACCGTGACCACCTTTGGTACGATACCTTATTATAAAAAAACAAACTACTAACCTAAACTAAACCTAACTACTAACCAAAAAATGGACTCTGTCTGAAATATAAGATTTTTATTTATTATTATTAGCCTTGTTTCGCAAATCGAACCGTTCGTTGCGTTGCTCTAAACGGAATCAATCGCGGAGGCCTAGCAGTTGGGTCCCGTCAGCACAGCACCTTTGGTACGGAACCCTACAGGCCTGATCCGCAAGTCGAACCGTCCAGAACTTCGCAAAACTAAATCAGTTTAAGACTCTACGATAAATGCACTTTAAACGAAACCAGCACCAGAGATTTAACCAATTATGGTCCCTAACAGTTTAAGACCTTTCAGAGACCAAACCGAAATTCCTACGAACACGACTGTGTTTAAAAATCGTGTGAGGTCATTCTCCAGCGGAAAATCTTAACACTTGGCAGCGGAAGACGTTAAATAACGATAAGGTATTAAAGTGTTTACTTTTATTTTGCTACGTCTACGTATTAAAAGTTTCACAAATAACTCAATCAATGTGTTTTGGTGTAACATTCATGCTTTCATGCATTTTTTGGTTCCTCAATAGATGGCGCTCTGACTAATCAGAATATGTAAGGAAGTTTCTTACTAAACTAAAAATTCAATATATTTTGATTTTGTGGATCGTTGGTATCGATCAATAACGAAAAGGTATAAAATGATCACTCTTATTTTGCCACGTATTAAAAGTTTCACAACAAACTCAACAATTTTGAATGCTTTCGTGCATTTTATTTTTCTCAATAGATGGCGCTCTGACTCATCAGAATACATTAGAAAGTTTCTTCCTAAACTTAAAAATTCAATATCTTTTGATTTTGTGGGTCGATTTTTATGAAATAAACGCTAAATGTTACTCGGGTTATCACTTAATATTTTTAAGTACTTAGATTTGCAATCCAATCTGTGGTTAATGCGTGATGCTCCCACAAACGCACAGACAAACAGATAAACAGACAAACAGACAAAAATTTCAAAAATTGCATTTTTGTGTTTTATACCTTTTTCCTGAGTTTTCTGTGTAATTTTCATGCAAAAATATTCAATGTACAGACACAGTTAGTCTACGATTTTATTATATGTATAGATTTATTATATGTATAGATTATGAAAAAAAAAATTTTTTTTTAATATTTGATATGTCACACAATGTTTTTCAAAAAACTTTTTTTAATTTTCTAGTTTGACCCCCAAAAGTGACCTTCATACTAAAAATTTAATGATTTACGTAACGCGTCCGTGTTTGGGTCATAGTCCAAATGTGTACCAAATTTCAACAGAATCGGTCCAGTAGATCCGGAGAAAACTGGCTGTGACAGACGGACAGACAGACAGACACCCGAGTGATCCTATAAGGGTTCCGTTTTTATTTTTCGGAACTCCAAAAAGCCTCGAAATCGATCTAAATCACTTCAAAGATCAAACTACAACTATCTTTAGTAGCTTGATTTATTAAGTTATTTTATAAATCATAAATATTGATGAATATTGCAAATTGCAGTAGCAAAATGTATTGAACATTATTATTTTATAGAGCTTAAGCGAAGACACAAATTGAATTAAGTAACGTATCCTATGAAAGATCGGCATCAAGAATTATCAAATTATATCGTAGCTTTTAAGTTAATACAAATAAGTAGTGACTTGTTTACTATAGGATAAACTTGTTAAGTAGTTTTAAGTTGACCCGTCTGTTGCATAACAATAAACAGCCGAAAGAAACTGGGACTAGGAACATTAAATTTTGCACAAATTTTCCTTTTCTGGGATCTGGTACCTAATTCTACCTTTATGGAGGTTAAAAGGGGTCAAATAGTTTGTACTAAATCTAGGCGGGCGAAGTCGCGGGAAAAGCCCTAGTTTACTGTATGTATTTTACGAAATTGACATTGGCATTGCCAAAAAAATTAAAATCTATACTATAATATATAAAGCTGAAGAGTTTGTTTGCTTGAACGCGCTAATCTCAAGAACTACCGGTCCGATTTGAGTTGTTAGATAGCTTATTTATCGATGAAGGCTATAGGCTATATATCATCACGCTATGACCAATAGGAGCGGAATAGTAATGAAAATTGTGACGTAGACGAAGTTGCGCGGGTCAGCTAGTACTAAATATACGTCTCGCATCCATCGGCTAAACGCGACCTTCACCAGGTCATCGGTCCACCTTGTGGGAGGCCTATGTCAAGCAGTGGACGTCATTCGGCTGATATGATGATATACGTATTGAGTCCGCCTTTTAAAAGAGTTTTTGTTCTTGTGTATACAATTTACACAAATGTTGTCATTTTTAATCTAAACGAAAAGTTTTCCCACGAACTTACTGTCACAAGTTAAAACACGCTAAATAATTCTGCTACGCTAAAACTTATTTAGTTAACATGGCACTTAAGAGGACTTTAGTGTGATTTTCCTGTGTAAGTAACATTATTCCGAGCACAGCTTAGTTTTGCGTTCGAGCTCAAGTTATTTCGCCAATTACATTACCTCTTGTTTTTTCTGTACTCCTAGTACTTTCTGTTGCTAATTGAAAATGTATTGTGTAGTAAATAAAAGGAATTGGGAGCGAAAATAAAAATAGAATACAATGTTCACAGGGAATGGGATTAACCTTATTTTGTTTTCTTAAAAATAAGTTTTGTTTACTAGAAGTTTGTATTCTTTTATCGTAGATTGATTTGAAGACAGCTGTTTATCGTACAAACCCTAAACTAATTATTTTTATTTACATTCGTCTGTGCTTTTTAATGAAACAGAACGTAAAAAATGCCAGTATTATTTTTTATAGTTCTATTATATGTATATTTAAAATATCTTTAGAGCGTGATATAACAAGAAAAGTTTAATGTTTCGACGTTTACGTCTGTTTTGACGAATTATCTGCGGATAAATCGTTTGAAAACGTCAAAACATTCAGCAGAATAGGCATAATTGAATTAAACATAATGACAACAGAAATTGAACTTGTTTTGGATTATTTATATAACAATCAAGACGTTTGGCGCATTGTTTTATAGATTCAAGAAATCATTAATTTAAACTCAATCTGCTAGTTAGAACAATACTGTTCATTCAAAATTATCCCAAAAAAACTGGTGTATATAATTACAAGTGATTTAATCGATAGGAAAATCTAATTATTTACGGCGTAAACAGAAGAAGCTTTTATCAATATTGTCCTATTACTAACGCCTATTTTCAAATTACTTTTGAAAGAAACTTCCTCTCTCCACCCGAAGTAGTCGGTATGGTACCTAACAGAAAAAAAGTCTCGAGTAATATCAATAAAATATCAATCTACAACAGTCAATTTGATAGAAATAAGGTTGAGAAAGTGATTTAGAATATAAAGACATTTTATCTGAAGAATAAATAACTGTATGGAATACCAGCTATTGCCCGCGAATAAGTACGCGCATATCCCGTTTTTTTTCCGTTTCCGTATAAGCTATAGTCTTCAGATGTATTAACTTTTTAGATGTTCTGTTTCTTTACGTGTTTGTATTTTTTTGCTACCTCACACATTGTTAATTAGTGATTCCAATATTTGTAAATATGTGAGTATCATGTACTTATTTAGAAATTAATAAGTCTACCTCTAAATTTTTGTACACCAAATATTGTAAAAGATTTATTTGAAAAGAGTAACTATGGAGTTTCTTGTCCGTTCTTCTCCATAAGAATCTACCTTTCCGAATGGACAGTAGAATCACTTCAGTATTTTATATTTTTTTGTAATGTGAATGACGTTAAAAAGTGCCGTTTAATGGCCTAGTTGGAATAAACGTTTTGACTTTGACTTTGATTTTGAATTTGACTTCCTCATAATTGTCATATATACTAAGAGAATTTTTCAAATCCGACTGGTAGTTCCAGAGACTAGCGCGTTCAAACTCTTCAGTTTTATTATATTAGTATAGATTTTATATTTACACAAAAGCTGTCAAACACGTTCCTTTTCTTTCTTCTTATTTAGTGTTTTCACCTCTTCACACAAATTCTTCTATAATGATTCTGATTCTAATTTGTTTCTTCTTCACTTCTTTTCTTCTAATTTTTCGTCTTAACAAACTTCTTTCAGTAAAAATCTTCATGATTTCTTCAGCTGCAGGCATATTCGCTTACACGTAAGTTGCAAAATTTTAATTATGTATGTGTCAGAGTGATGTAGGCAAAATAAAAGAGAATTGTTAAATTCAACGATTCGTGTTATAATGCTAATAATTAGTGTGTGCAATTACAAATATAAGGTTAGGCGAGCTGCACACTACAAACTTCTTTCAGTAAAAATCTTCATGATTTCTTCAACTGCTGGCATATTCGCTTACACGTAAGTTGCAAAATTTTAATTATGTATGTGTCAGAGTGATGTAGGCAAAATAAAAGAGAATTGTTCAATTCATCGATTCGTGTAATAATGCTAATAATTAGTGTGTGCAATTACAAATATAAGGTTAGGCGAGCTGCACACTACATTATGATAAAGTTGTCTCAATTTGAGATCAAATCAGCCAGCTTGTGTGAGAACAAGGATAAATAATACGTTTTCACAGCAGAGTGTAAACCACTATGAAAACCAAACTGCAAGTCGGTGTACTCCAACTTAATATATGGACCAAGAATAAATTAAAATGAGAATCTCGGCGAAGTAATTAAACTAAAAGTGCGTTCTTCGTCGACATAGCAGATCTTTCTCAAAGATTTTAAGTAAACAACATTCCAGAATTATTTTCTAGATTCAAGTATTATTCCCCACTTGAATCTTAATTATTATTTAGGATTTACACACGTTTCAGTGAAAATTAAATTCCTGGCGGATTGCTATTTCAGTTTCATCTCTGATTTTGGTTTGTGAGAACTAACTCTACAATTTATTTATTTCAAATATTTGTTGAAACGTTAATTTAATTAAGAAACGTGAAACCTAATACAATTTTATGATTGAGTTGGGATTACATGTCTAAATGTTTTTTTAGAAAGTCTAAATGTTTTGATATTAATTCCAGAATCTTTACTACTTTAATTATTTTGGCTTTTGTTTGCAACGTCATTATGCCTAAGCCACTGTTTTTTTTTTAAATTTTTGCATAATATGTAGTTTGGATAGTGATAAATATAGATTATTACTTTTTATGTGTTGGGATACTTTCCGACGTTCACGTAAGTGTAGGTGTAATATTCAATGGGAGTGTAACCAATTCTAATACAATTCTAACGACGTTACGAAATAACACAAAAGTCAAAGCAGTTCAATAAAATACCATAAGAACTCCATTCATTCCCCTCTCCCTATTTTCGATTTGGGAAACCTCTTTAATGAAGAAGCTAATTTAAAAAAGGGGCTTAGTGCCACCCTTCACTGTCAATCAAAATCTTAAGAGAAACCAAAGTCAAAAGCTGTAAATAAAAAGATGAATAAAGGCACTAGATTGTAAGTCATCATCCTTACTTACTACTAATATTATAAATGTGAAAGTTTGTATGTTTGGGCCTCAATCAGGCAAAAATGGCTGATGGATTTAAATGAAATTTGCCACACATATAGTTCACATCCTGGAATCAAACATAGGCTACTTTTTATCCCGGTAAAATGCATGGCTTAATGGAGGCTGAGGAGGAAGTAGAAACCCAGCGCTTCTGCTGCCTTAGTACTTCAGATTCACAAGTACAAGGAGAACAGAAACATATCGAATTTTCTTCTAGACTGGAGTTATGAGCGCTAAAGATTCACAAGTATCAGAATACCAGAAACATGTCGAAGTAGTTCCAGAGCTGAAACTACGGACAGTAAAGACTCACAAACTATCAGAATAAAGAATCATGAAGATGAATTTCCGAGAATGAGAATATGGGATATAATATTATAAATGTGAATGTAAGTTTGTTTGTTACGCTTTCACGCGAAAACTACTTAACCGATCATCATGAAACTTTGTACACATTTTCTTGGAGGTATTAGAAGTAACAAAGGTTGCTTTTTCATTAAAATAACAATATTTTTTACGAAAAATACCGCCCAACGAAGAAGGCACGGGTCAGTTAGTTCGAAATAAAACAATACGTAGGGTATAGAGAAACATATTATTGGTGATGTTCTTCAGAAAAGTCATCGAAATTGCACAATTTAACTCCGCTAAGCCCGATCCATTATCGGACGACAAGATCAACAGCGAAGGTCCACCAGTACATCGTGGATAACTCATCCATACGCAAAAAATGTTGGCACTACTTTCATTGTGCGGACGACTAAGGAGTGAAGTTCCCTAACGGAGTCTGTCTCCTAATAGCTACAACTTAGGGGTTTTAATGCCAAATTTGGGAATAGGTTATCTTTAAGCAAGCGTGCTCATCGTCGACCACATTATCACTTTCCATAGTAGTCTAACGCGTACCTAGACTAGCAGATTGATTTTGATTAATACGTCAAAGTGGCAGCAGTTAAATGTTAAGAAGAAATGCTGGCAGCGAGACTTTGTATGTAAAAAGTCATAATTCGAGGTTTGGCTCTCGACTGTTTTCTCCTCCAATATTGGACCAATATATGAGATATTGCACAAACTGAATAAGAAGGATATATACTGTGTCTCTATGTTTTCCTTTTTTGATTATTAGCTGCCAAATTTGTACACTAAGGCTCTGGTGACAACGATTTATCGGACAATTTTGAGTACTTTGTGAGAGTTCTAGTGCTTATACGGATAACAAATCATCGAAAAGGAAAACATAGAGACACAGTATATGTCATTTTTATTCATTTTTTGAAATATCTCTTAAATCGGTTGGAGGAGAAAACAGTCGAAAGTCAAACCTCGAATTATGACTTTTTACGTACAAATTGTCGCCGCCAGCATTTCCTCTTAAGATAACTGCAAATACAGATATATAGTCTTGACCGATTTCAGCCATGACATGATCTCAAGCGAGACTAGCCATCGGCGCAGGACATATTATTGTGCACATGTTTGTGCGCAAACAGAAGTACACTCTCTCTTTCATAACTCTCATAATCCGATGGGACAGTAACCCGACATGTCCGGAGAAAGATCTGGCGCAGGACCAATGGCTTAACGTGTTATCCGAGTCACGGGGGTGTCTTCCAACTTCTAAAACTATGGGCTGTCACAAAGAAATTCCTTATGGAAAAACTTTTTGAAATTGAACCGGTAACAGTTTAACCACTCAGCATCCGTGTCACTTTCGGGAAAAAATGCCCCAACCGTCAGAATCCGTAAGTCTCTTTCGGGACAAGCCGCCGCTAACGCGATTGCACACGCGATTTTGTCCCGAAAGGACCTAACGGATCCGAGATACACGAATGAAGAAATCATAATACGCTAACTTCACATAAATTGAGATAAGGGCAAGAGGAATAAGAAATAAATCAATATTGAACCTCAAAAAAGTTCAAATACCTACTTAAAAGCTCTAAATCGAGAAGAGATCTTATAGTATTTGTGACACGACGTCCCACTTTTTATGTCGGTTTAGCTACGAGCTCGTCGTGGGGCCAAAATTAATATGAATTGTCCGCAATTTATCAGAGATTGCGGTAAAAGAAATCATTTTGAGTATACCTGAGCGGGAACTCTAGACATACTTACCGATCGCCTAGCGACCAAATTCGGTAAAGTAACCCATACACAGTCAATCTCGAACGCATTCCACGGTCAAAATCGATGTTATGATCCTTGGATCGTGTTCGAAATTTACTGTGTACGGGCCTTAGGACTTACCGACCAAATTCGGTCGCTACGCGATCGTTATCTATGTCGAAACTACAGGCCCTGGACTGATCAGACAAAAACCGAAGTAGTGAACGAGCATAAAAGTAATAATGAAGCAATTTTGAATTCAACTTGATAAAATATCATATTCATTCATTATCTCTTACACAATGCACAGTCTAAGTCGCGCAGTAAATCTAAATCTACACTAATATTATAAAGAAGAAAGATTTGTTTGTTTGTTTGAATTAAATAGGCTTCGAAACTACTGGACCAATTTGAAAAATTATTTTAGCATTGCATAGCTACATTATCAGGGAGTAACATAGGCTATATGTTATCCCTGTACTCCCACGGGAACGGGAACTACGCGGGTGAAATCGCGTGACGCCCACTAGTGTATAATAATTATTTTACCTAAGCAAATGAACACGGGAGGATTTTAATATATATTATTCATTTTTAGCCATGAGAAATCTAATCAGGCATACCGCATGTATGTTTGTTTAGTATTCATCACACAAGTTACATTTAAGCGTTTAAACGTCATGGTTTACTCCGAACAGTCTTTACTTTTCTTAATTTACCAAAGTCTTAACACAAATCTAAATCATCGTAGCAGATGCAATTTAAAGGTGCTTTAGAATTTTTCACGGACTTAATTCTTTTATGGCCTATTCTTTGCGTTCAATGAGGTATTCAAATCGTTTGTCTTTTAAGTATTAATTTAATAAAGAAACGGCCATTGGGTCTGAGTGCCGTCATAAAAATATTGGACGTTTTTAAGTGAAAAAATAGTTTAAAAAACTGTAACCCGACTACAGAAAAATAAAAGTGATCTCAAAAGTATGAAACAAGAAAATATTTCAGAAACAAATCAAGAGAGGTACAAAAATGGTGAAAGTAAAGCCGTGGTCGCATGCCTTTATAGTTTTATAGGTGTGCCAGGCACCCACATGATATACAGGCATGCGACCACGGCTTTACTTTCACCATTTTTGTACCTCTCTTGATTTGTTTCTGAAATATTTTCTTGTTTCATACTTTTGAGATCACTTTTATTTTTCTGTAGTCGGGTTACAGTTTTTTAAACTATTTTTTTTGACGATATATTAACCGTATAAGCACTAGAACCCTCAAAAAATGCTCAAAATTGTCCGATAAACCGCTGTCAACAGTAGTAGTAGTGAACAAAGACAACAATTAATGAAAAAAAGAAAAACATAAGGACACAGTATATATCCCTGTTATTCCGATTGTGAAATATCTTTTAAATCGGTCCAATATTGGAGGAAACAGGCGAGAGGCAAACCTCGAATTATGACTTTTTACATACAAAGTCTATCCGCCCGCATTTCCTCTTAAGGCAGCGTTTCCACCAAAGATGTGCGAGGATGCGTAGCGAGGAATGTGTTTGTTAAGAAGCAATAGAATCACTTGCGCTGAGCGAGGCTACTCACACATCTGGTAGAAACGTACCCTTATACGTACGTTTCTGGCGAGTGACTTACTCAATATCATTTATGTACAATATGGTTCAGCAATACGCTAAGAAGAAGTGTACTGAATCGATTTTCGTCTTAATTTCGACAGAATGGCAATTCTTCTATACTTAGAACAATCAATCTGCCTAGTGTTGTGCCAACTTTGTTGTTTTCGGCTTCCAGTCTCACCGGCTGCAGCTGAGTACTAGTATTTTAAATGGAACGACTGCCTATCTGACTCCAGAACTTAATAATTTGGTGACATGATACTGTTTGGCAAGACGACTGCCGACTGGTGTCAGATTTTCTGACTTCTCTTATCACCTGTCAAAAGATGTTCAAACGACAGCCGGGAACAATGGCTTAAATCACTTTCCGAGGCACGGAGGCTTCTCTGTCAAATCAAATCATATCGTATATTTCAAATAAACCATTTACAGGCACTTTTGAATTGTCAAAGTCGGTCAGTCAAAAACATGAAGCTATTTGCACGTTCCAAAGCGTAAATCTCTATGGAGAAGAACGTGCAAGAAACTCCACGGACTCTTTTAAACCATGTGATGTATTACAAAAATCTTCATTTCTCTTCTGTGTCATTGTGATCTCGAAGATCGACCCTTGCAGCAGTTGATATTTAGCCAAGATCTCCTCCCTATGAGGAGGAATCTCGTTTTTTTTTAGTTTATATTATTATTGAATAGCATAAACTAGAGTTTTTCATCCCGTTCTCTAATTACATTATTCTGAGTTGGTCTGCAAACGCTTATGGGTACCTAGACTTAAATCCCAAATAAGAGCTGGTTATTTAGCAGTTGAAACCATCGTCAATATTTTATGTAGTTCTTCATAATTTGCGTGACATGCTCTTTGCATAAATGTTGACTCATCGACTATGGTCACCGGAAAAATCCATTCCCCTCTGTTGATTTAGCATTTTGAAGCGTGCTAAAGTGTGTTCATACATTGCTTACACGCCTGTCATCTACCAAGGTTATCCTCCAAAAGAGCTAACGATATGTCAGACCAATATTTCAATCGTTTAATTTCGGGTTCTTGAATGATGTTGTTATGAAAGACAATGTAAACAAGATTCTTATTAGAACTTGAGAAATAAAAATATCCTGTTGATATCAGGGAACTGGCTGGAAGTAGTTATGTTGCAGTGCACACCTGCCGGAGCACAGAGGTATGCAAATTCAGCGAAATAAGTAGATGCACGGCCTTGATCGGATTTGTAGTAACATCACTTTGATGATCTTCTACGAAGCCATGAAACTCAGCAGAAATGAATTTCATGGGAAAGCTGTTGCAATAGTGATAGATTGATCCTCTTCGTATTGTTATTGGAAAATACTTTGTCTTCCGTATGTAAAGAATCAGACCAATCGTGAGCTATGTCTTGATCTAAATCGCCATTTGTCAACACTTAAGCTCAGACCGCAGTGTACATCGTACCTCTTTCGTTTGGACTATGTATCAAGACTTGCATCGAAACAAGTCTCTCAAACTCACTATTAGGTACGAAACCATTCAGGCTACAAGACTATATTTAAAGCTGATGCATGTCATTACTACGAACAACATGAACACAAGCATTAATTATTCGCAATCAAACTGAACAAAAAACCTCGCCTAATGATATATAGATTACTTTAATACTATCTCTTGATAGCTTCCGTAAACCATATAATTACACCTTAGTTCCTGATAGGATGCAAGCCTAATGAGCACAACGTTGACCCATTTATTACACGAGAAAAAAAGTCACATGTCAACTCCTAGACACCTGCACTTAATGCATCCTTGGAATTAATATCGAATCAATCTACCATTAAGGTATTAAAGCAACGGGTCTCACGCCCCGCGGAATTATCTTTCACCCCATCAAATGTGGAAAGTCTAATAGAAATCCGTAGTACGTAATAAGAAAGGCTAATCGCACGCGTAGACAGTTAGCGCGTTGCGGCATCGTGCAAAAACATATATTGGATGTGTCAGGCATGATTGATGCGCGGGACTCGGCAAAAAGTTGTGTTGAACGGAACGGGCCGTGACGTTGCGGGGAATGTGAAGCGGTTATGTGCATTCGTTTGATCGTGAGGTACAGTTTATAGTTTGATATCGAGCTTAGATAGTCGGAGGCTGTTTCAGTAAGCATTAGAATTTGATGTTAGAGGGTCTTTTTAACCGAGAGTTTCGCTGCAATATTGGGATTTGATAATGGAGACAGTGAGATTTTGTTACAAAGCTCTGGTTTGTCTTCTTTCTTAAAGGTTAGGTCAAGGTCGAGTTTACAGTGGTCAGCAATATTTCAAACGTGTTTAGAGTTATTGGGTCTTATAATTTGATCTTATCTTTTGATTGCAAAATATACGTTTTGGTAACAGGAAAAGCTTGCACCGTGACAACTTCAGAGGATACAAGTATTCGTAAAAAAGCTAGAAATTAAACTGATAAGTCATCAATATAAAATGAAACCCATAATACTACCTTGAGGTACTCCTAGGGCTACTCCGAATGCGATGTCTGTAAGGCCACATTTATTGCGAAATCCTGACAATTCGGCCAGATTAAAAGACATCTTTGGAAAAGAACAGGTACCTGGTCATAACCAGAAGCCAGATCAAGCTAGCAAGTGAGAGATTGAAATTCAAACAGACGTGAACCCACCCCTTACCAGCATTTTTAGCTTTGTTAGAAAAGAAAACTGGTATACCTACTACTACTAGTGTGACACCAACATCGCCAGTACCTAGTATTTTGTAATGAAGGAGGTATCATCGATTTTTTCTTGGAAACCAGAAGCTGTGTAATTGGATGTCGTGCATCGCTGGGTGCTTGTCAATCAAATATTCTCGTTTTGCCGGTTGATACAATCTCGTGGGAAGGTAGCGCCATCTAGTGGCGCCAGTTGAATTTAAAAACTTTTATGGCGTCGTAAATTGACTGCCCTTTGTACAGATAGATTCGAAGCTCGATTATTTTATTGCACTAGCCAATGGATGTCTATAGATGTTTAAAATATTGGGATCTTGCAAGCTCAATTACTCCTGAAATATTTTGTTATTATTCATAAGCTTGCGCTAATAAAGTGAAAATGTATACCTAGCCTATGTCACCAGCAATGTTCTTACAAATCTATTGATACCTTATTCATCACAATCAGTTCAGTGGTTTAGTTAGGCGCTAGAGTGGAACATACACATATGCATACATACAAACATAGACAGCTAAAATCATAACCCTTCCTTTTGGATTTGCCGTAGTCGGGTAAAAAACAAACGAAACCTGTTGACTGCCGACGGTGTCGTGAAAATGCGACACTGACTGAAATAACGGCGCCGCAGCGCGCCTGCAGTATACAACATATATTTATACACGTTGCGTATGAGTTGCTATTACTTTTTGGGCAGGCGCACACTCGACGAATTTAAGCATTTTTAGCTATGGAACACAGTGAGAGGCCCGTTTTACGGGTCGAGGGGTTGCCAAGAGCAGGGTCGTGACCGCTCACCACGTCCCATCACGGGGACGAAGCGACATCAGAGACGAAAGCATGGCCTGATTTATTTCGACGCTAACACCATCTATCGAGCTTCGAATAAATCCGGAACATAAATATTTCGCTTTATGTATTTTTCTTCTAATGAGTGGCGTAACAAATCGTAAAGATTTCAAAGATTTGATTAACATCGCGTTGGTATCACTTTGATCATGTTTTTCACTAAATTGTACAGCCACGTCGCGCGAAGTGCAGGCTTGCTATTACTTGTTTGTTAGCAATTTAAACATATACGTTTACTTAGACAATATGATATACATACATATTTGTAATGTGCTCATCAAGACCTTTCTTTTGATACGAAACATATCACAATTATCTGAAATTTATTTTTTTCGTCGACAGAAATTTACGTGTCAACTCCATCATAATACATTTAGGAATAATTTATATAGCCTATGTCACCCGGAACGTTTTTAAGAATCTATTGATATCTCAATCATAAAAATCGGCCCAGTGGTTTAGGCGCAAGAGTGGAACATAGTTATATACATACATACATACATACATACATACATAGACTGCTAAAATCATTACCCTTCCTTTTGGCTTTGCCGTAGTCGGGTAAAAAGGAATTGTAAGTCAATGAAATCAATGATCTTGATCAGAGTAGTGATTTAAATTCGAATTATATTAAGAAGGAAACAACTTTTTAGGGTTCCGAACAAAAAACGGAACGGCCTGTCCGTCTGTCACAGCCAGTTTTCTTCTGATCCACTAGACTGATTCTGTTGAAATGTGGTTCACATAAATGGACTTCTGTGAGGGTTTTTACTATATTTTTTTCATAATTTTAAAATAAATGGTTTTGAAGTTATTGAAAAAATTAGACAAAAAATTACCATGACCCCTCCCTTATTTCAGAAAGTACTGAGCCAAAAATTAACAAAAATGGAAATAATAGATCTTTGCCTATAGATTGCAGGAAACACCATGAAAAGTCTATAACATTTAAATAACATAATAAAATAAATTAAATTCGTTCGGAACCCGTTGCACGCGAGTCCGACTCGCACTTGACCAGTTTTTTTCGCTTATTTTTTCTCGTTCTCGTAGGAATTTTGAAAAATTCTCTCTTAGCTCTCTACACTCCCTAAGGATCTTTTGAATCATTCAGTCAATCAGTCACGGAAGAATCCTAATGTATAAAATTCTTCCGTGACTGACAGACAACGCACAGCCGAAACTATTGGTCGTAGAAAGCTAAAATTTGGCAGGTTCCTTGGGGAGTGTAGGAGTGCACTAAGCAAGGATTTTCCGAAATCAAAAATACAGGATTTGCGCGTACGAAGTCGCGGGCAATAGCAATAAGCAGATTATGCTTATGAGTAATATACTACAATAATTTTGCATGAAAGAAAGACCATAATGATTTGAATATAAATACTGATAACCATATTATAATAAAAGCCATAACCTTATCTACTGAAATGGAGACTCAGATTTTATAGAAAAACATTTGCATTTTTGATGCGAACTGAGCTTAATATAAGTTAATTTTATTAAGAGCCGAGAAGGGCATAAATATTTATTATGTTCTTCGAGCAATCAGGCTTTTGAGTGTCCCAGATTATGTGCAATGTTGATTTAATCCTCTTCTGTATTCTTAAGCTTTTCTATGTTGTTTTATTTAAATTTTCTTTGTGAGAAATGTTGGGTTAAGGCAGGATTTTAACCCTTTTAGCTGAGTTGTATCAAGTGTCAGACGCTGGGAAGTCGTTTGCAAGATTTTTTATGACCGAACGGTAACCAACGGAACCTTACTAACCCTCCGCTGTCCGTCCATCCGTCCATCTGTCTGTCAGTGAACTGTGTCTAAAGAACCGTAATAGGTAGACAGTTGAAATTTTCACAGAGTATTTTTATTGCCACTGTAACTACAAAATAAAAAAATAAAAATGAAAGGGGGTCCCGTATAAGAAACGTGTTTTTTTTCCGATTTCTGTCACGGAACCCTTCGTGTGAGAGTCCAAGTCACACTGGGCTGGCTTTGATCTACATTTTTTCCATTAATAGATTGTACGTTCGATCCTAGTACATCTATGCGAGTATCAATTTTAAAATCATTTATCTAATCTTGATATTTTTGAGCATTTCTGATTCTAATTCCAAAACAGCAGATTTCTAATTAACAAATGACCTGTACGTCTACCATGACTTTTATCAATCTATACTCGCTAGCGACTGTAGTTAAAAAAAAAATGTATGAAAACTTTTAAAAAACAAGTTTCTAATTTATTTTATTCGTTGTTAACTAAAGTTTTACTTACAACTTGCTTGCTTGTTAGTTAACGTCTTTAACAAATAAATTAGAAACTTGTTTTTTTTTTTAAGTTTTCATACATTTTTTTCAACTACATTCGCTAGCGAGTTTAGATTGATAAAACTCATGGCAGACGTACTGCTCCTGCATCGCACAACTTTTTATAACTTGACAGAAGACCGAGATTTCTTGGCTATATACAGTTCAATATACTTTTATAATAACCTTTCAGAATATTTCCTGAATGATGGTAACCGCACCAAAATTAATTTTGCAGTTTAAATTAGAAACGCGGTCCCACAGACAGATAAGTAAATAAACTTAATTTTATCGTATCGATATAATGACATGCTTACAAATAATGAGCTGAAATAATGACAAAAACATCAAAACATCCCATTAAAACTTCCAACGAGATGCCAGTTACTCAAAGAACATTATTAATTGTCAATATAAAACTTAAGTCCACAGAAAAGTGACAGATTACGGTCTATGAATATCACGAAAACTCATTTCCGAAAATGAAATTGTCTCCTAAGAAACCACATTAATAAGAACAACTTGATGCTAAACATTTATTTTCATACTAAATACTTTAATCTTTGGCCGAAAGTTTAAATAAGTGCTGTTTTATCGCGCGAAACTTTAGCTTGGCCTGACTTTCGGCTTAGTATTCAGCCAAAAATAGTGGCTGAATTGCAAATCTGGGATGCTGGCCTATCTTTGAAATGAACTACCTTAGGGTTTATACAGAAGGACTACACCTGAAACTGCGGCAAAATGATTGCCAAACAACACATCCATGTTTTTATTTAAAATACGTACTAAGAAAAGGTAAGAGTGGCGTTTTAGATCTGTGTTTTCTTCTTCAGACTCTCTTGTCAAAGTGTTCGTGGTTGCGCAGATGGAGAGATGCTCCGTGGGTCGTCTACTTTTCCGAGGACTACTAGAGAGTAGTCCTTAAATGGAAGCGCATCGCTGCTCTCAGCGATGCGCTTCTATTTCTGCCGGTTGGTCACGTTACGAGTACACAGGACCGTAGTCGACTTGGTAGTTTGCTGAATCAGGTCAGTCCAGCAAGTTGGTGATCGCCGCGTGCTCTCTTGCCTTCCACCTGGCTCTGAATCACCAGATGATGATGATGTTGGTTATCTGTGTTTTATATGACGTTAATACATTACTCGCTACTTTGCAAACATAATTATTTTAGGGCCTATCTGTAGCCGTGTAACTATGGCTAAGTATCGTACGCGTGCAGTTTTCATCAAAGTGGCTCACAATGTATTAGTCGCTGCAGTTTGTGGCCCGTCTACACCTACCCTTAATGGCTAAATAATTTAACTGGGTCACAGCTATTGATTTTGTTGAGCAAAATAAACTAGCAATTAATATTAATAAGGAGAAAGATCCTGATAGCACTAGAGTAGTGAACCAGAAAGGTAGGGAAGTAATTAAAAACTCATTATGGCGTAGCTGTACAAAGGAGCCTGATGGTTTTAGATAGGACTTCCAGTACTCGATATGGATTCTGTAGAATAAGTCAGAGTGATTCTGGAAAGTTCTGAAGCATTTTGAACAGTTGTTCCAAATGCCAGGAGAGTTTTAGTACCTTATTTACATATCTTTACTGCAGATCTGGACGTTTAAAATCGGTGTTTCGCATTTCTGAATTAAAGACCTGCATTACAAGGAACAAGGTTTAAGTAACCTACAGTAAATATGAATTTGCTGTAGGCTACTACTAACATCAGTGATATGTTCTTAAAGAAAAAAAAAACTACTTTTTGTGACCAAAAAAGCCCCAGTTTTAAGCTTGATTTCTATCAATCTGTAAATGAACTAGTGTTTAAATAATAAAAGAAAATAAACAAAAAGTATATAGTACCACAGAACTGATATTAAATCTGCCTAGCCTTTTTATAAACAAACCAAATATATTCTACATAGAATGACTGTCCATCTGACTTCGACTACCAGTAACTAGGTGGCAAGATACCCCTTGGAAAGACTGGTCATCAGACTTTCGCACAAAGATCTTCAATTCAATGATAGCCTAGACATAAACATAAACGTAGTTTCCGACGCTCTGAGGGACATTGGGATATAATAATGTATGCTCACCCATCAACGGATCGATCTTGGCAAGGATTGCTTAAACTTAAAGTTGTTACTGAGCTACGAACTGTCCTTTACCAATTTTTCATCATCATCATCATATCAGCCGAAAGACGCCAACATTTTTTTTTTTTAACTTTAGGTAGGCTCGCCATTGACCACTATCTCACCTGATGGTAAGCGATGATGTGGTCGAAGATGGAGCACGCTTGCCTAGAAGTAACCTATTCACTCTTGACTTAAAGACTCCCAGGTTGTAGCTATCAGGAAACACAGACTCCGGCAGTGAATTCCACTCCATATCTGTACGCACTATGAATGTGTTCTCAAAACGTTTTGAGCGTGTGGGTGGGATATCCACCATACCGGTGGCGCATCGCCGTTTGTCTTGTGGTCCGATGATGGAACGGGCTTGGCGGAATTAAATTATGCAATTCCGTCGCATATTCCCCAAATTGCAACCGGTACAAAACCGACAGGCTAGCAACTCGTCGATGCTCAAGAACTGCTGGACATAGGCGACCCTCACCAGGTCATTGGTTCTTGTGCGAGTCAGTCTTTATTAGGTTAAATTAGAATGCTTTTTCTAACAGTCAGTAAGTCTCTCTGGTAACAGAGTAAAAAAGTATTTTGTCTAGCATCCGTGAGAAAAATAAACTCTTTAGCGACACTTTCCTCAGGTAATTTCTTGGTAAGGAAAAGCTTCTCTTTACAAGCAAGTTTTTTCTAGGTTAAACAGCGTTACCGCTTTCTATTACGGAAAATATTACAGTACTAGCTTGACTGAGAGTGAAAGTTTGTAAAAGGTCTGTGAGGATATTTTAATACATAATATGCGTGCACTTAATATCACGCTTTAATTTCCTAAGTTTTTTTTTTAATTGTGATGGATTTGCTCTTGACTCTAGTCTAGGTCAGAGATGACAGGGACAAAGTCTACGATGGAGCGAGCTTACCCAGAAGGAGCCTGTGCACTATAATTTTGAAGAGATTGGGGTTGTAAGCGTTTGAAAACACAGACGCAGGCAGAGAGTTTCACTCCTTTGCTGTGCGCATAATAAAAGACGTTTGGAAACGCTTAGTGCGAATTGGTGGAATAGCAACAAGGTAGGGATGGTAAGATGCAGTGCGTCTGGATGTCCGATGGTGGAAGGGGGCCGGTGGGATGAGGTCGTGGAGTTCTTGGGCACACTCATCGAAGTACAAGATTGTACTTCGATGAGTGTGCCCAAGAACCAAAGAAGACCGAGGTGTAGAAGACCGAGTTTCGATTTTTTAAGCAGTAAAAATGTTATATATCTCAAAAAAATACGAAGTTGTTAGCGTTTCGAAACCGCGCGATATAATGTGAAATGAATGTGTGCTATCAAGTATAAACGACGTTTTGCATGAAAAGGATAGAAGTATTTAGGTTGGGAAATTGGTTGTGACAGTCACTTCCGATTTTTCATACGGACGTTCGAGGCCCTCAAAATAAAATTGTCATACTCATTTCTCATTTAAGTACACGATCAGCCGCCGTTGACTTCGCAGCTCGCATGTTTTCATCGTTCCACATTGTTACCCATGACTACTGCGAAGTTTCTTTTGGTAATTTAATTATTACTAAAAAAAAAACTGGCCAAGTGCGAGTCGGACTCGCGTGCAAAGGGTTCCGATCGAATTTTATTTTTTAACATTTTATTTTAACACTATAGACTTCTTATAGTAGTTTTCCTAAAGATCTATTATCTCCATTTTTTTTTTTCAAAATTTTAGGCTCAGTAGTTTCGGAGATAAGGGGAGAATGGTCATTTTTCGTCTAATTTCTTGAATAACTTCAAAAACATTTCTTTGAAAATTATGAAAAAAAAACATAATTAAAACCCTTACAGTAAGCCCTTTTATTTGATATGTCACACGATATTGTTCAATAAACATTTTTTTTTAATTTTCTAGTTTGACCCCCAAAAGTGATCCCCATACTAAAAATTTAATAATTTACGTAACGCGTCCGTGTTTGAGTCACAAAAGTCCATATGTGTAGCAAATTTCAACATAATCGGTCTAGTGGATCCGGAGAAAACTATAACATGTGTGTGACAGATTGACAGACAGACAGACAGACACCCGAGTGATCTTAAAAGGGTTCCGTTTTTTTGTTCTAAACCCTTAAAAGATTTTTGGAACCCTAAAAAGAAAAATATCTTGTAATTAACCCAGTATGTACGTGTTTCTAGCCCAGTCAAAGTCAGTATATCTTTGCATATCAAACAAGGCAGTATACGACCTAATCCAAAATAATAAATTCGCAACATTGACAGACAAGGGTACGAAAACAAAATATCTCATAAGTTATTTATACGATGATGTATTACGTAAGCATATATAAAATAAAATATCGCGTTGAAACACAAAAATAGGTTAAAAGTAAAGTATATTAAAATTAAGGTTTCTTTTTGAAACACGTGATAATTTGATTTCATCTTTAGATATTGAGATGAACAAGATATAGGCTATATGCCTTCAGTTATACAATTTTCAATATCGACGTGTAAAGATTTCTAATATGTTATACGTTCTAGCCATCAAAGTATCGTGGAGTATCTATTTCCAGCGCTATTTAAAAAAAAAATAGTTTAAAAAACTGTAACCCGACTACAGAAAAATAAAAGTGATCTCAAAAGTATGAAACAAGAAAATATTTCAGAAACAAATCAAGAGAGGTACAAAAATGGTGAAAGTAAAGCCGTGGTCGCATGCCTTTATAGTTTTATAGGTGTGCCAGGCACCCACATGATATACAGGCATGCGACCACGGCTTTACTTTCACCATTTTTGTACCTCTCTTGATTTGTTTCTGAAATATTTTCTTGTTTCATACTTTTGAGATCACTTTTATTTTTCTGTAGTCGGGTTACAGTTTTTTAAACTATTTTTTTTGACGATATATTAACCGTATAAGCACTAGAACCCTCAAAAAATGCTCAAAATTGTCCGATAAACCGCTGTCAACAGTAGTAGTAGTGAACAAAGACAACAATTAATGAAAAAAAGAAAAACATAAGGACACAGTATATATCCCTGTTATTCCGATTGTGAAATATCTTTTAAATCGGTCCAATATTGGAGGAAACAGGCGAGAGGCAAACCTCGAATTATGACTTTTTACATACAAAGTCTATCCGCCCGCATTTCCTCTTAAGGCAGCGTTTCCACCAAAGATGTGCGAGGATGCGTAGCGAGGAATGTGTTTGTTAAGAAGCAATAGAATCACTTGCGCTGAGCGAGGCTACTCACACATCTGGTAGAAACGTACCCTTATACGTACGTTTCTGGCGAGTGACTTACTCAATATCATTTATGTACAATATGGTTCAGCAATACGCTAAGAAGAAGTGTACTGAATCGATTTTCGTCTTAATTTCGACAGAATGGCAATTCTTCTATACTTAGAACAATCAATCTGCCTAGTGTTGTGCCAACTTTGTTGTTTTCGGCTTCCAGTCTCACCGGCTGCAGCTGAGTACTAGTATTTTAAATGGAACGACTGCCTATCTGACTCCAGAACTTAATAATTTGGTGACATGATACTGTTTGGCAAGACGACTGCCGACTGGTGTCAGATTTTCTGACTTCTCTTATCACCTGTCAAAAGATGTTCAAACGACAGCCGGGAACAATGGCTTAAATCACTTTCCGAGGCACGGAGGCTTCTCTGTCAAATCAAATCATATCGTATATTTCAAATAAACCATTTACAGGCACTTTTGAATTGTCAAAGTCGGTCAGTCAAAAACATGAAGCTATTTGCACGTTCCAAAGCGTAAATCTCTATGGAGAAGAACGTGCAAGAAACTCCACGGACTCTTTTAAACCATGTGATGTATTACAAAAATCTTCATTTCTCTTCTGTGTCATTGTGATCTCGAAGATCGACCCTTGCAGCAGTTGATATTTAGCCAAGATCTCCTCCCTATGAGGAGGAATCTCGTTTTTTTTTAGTTTATATTATTATTGAATAGCATAAACTAGAGTTTTTCATCCCGTTCTCTAATTACATTATTCTGAGTTGGTCTGCAAACGCTTATGGGTACCTAGACTTAAATCCCAAATAAGAGCTGGTTATTTAGCAGTTGAAACCATCGTCAATATTTTATGTAGTTCTTCATAATTTGCGTGACATGCTCTTTGCATAAATGTTGACTCATCGACTATGGTCACCGGAAAAATCCATTCCCCTCTGTTGATTTAGCATTTTGAAGCGTGCTAAAGTGTGTTCATACATTGCTTACACGCCTGTCATCTACCAAGGTTATCCTCCAAAAGAGCTAACGATATGTCAGACCAATATTTCAATCGTTTAATTTCGGGTTCTTGAATGATGTTGTTATGAAAGACAATGTAAACAAGATTCTTATTAGAACTTGAGAAATAAAAATATCCTGTTGATATCAGGGAACTGGCTGGAAGTAGTTATGTTGCAGTGCACACCTGCCGGAGCACAGAGGTATGCAAATTCAGCGAAATAAGTAGATGCACGGCCTTGATCGGATTTGTAGTAACATCACTTTGATGATCTTCTACGAAGCCATGAAACTCAGCAGAAATGAATTTCATGGGAAAGCTGTTGCAATAGTGATAGATTGATCCTCTTCGTATTGTTATTGGAAAATACTTTGTCTTCCGTATGTAAAGAATCAGACCAATCGTGAGCTATGTCTTGATCTAAATCGCCATTTGTCAACACTTAAGCTCAGACCGCAGTGTACATCGTACCTCTTTCGTTTGGACTATGTATCAAGACTTGCATCGAAACAAGTCTCTCAAACTCACTATTAGGTACGAAACCATTCAGGCTACAAGACTATATTTAAAGCTGATGCATGTCATTACTACGAACAACATGAACACAAGCATTAATTATTCGCAATCAAACTGAACAAAAAACCTCGCCTAATGATATATAGATTACTTTAATACTATCTCTTGATAGCTTCCGTAAACCATATAATTACACCTTAGTTCCTGATAGGATGCAAGCCTAATGAGCACAACGTTGACCCATTTATTACACGAGAAAAAAAGTCACATGTCAACTCCTAGACACCTGCACTTAATGCATCCTTGGAATTAATATCGAATCAATCTACCATTAAGGTATTAAAGCAACGGGTCTCACGCCCCGCGGAATTATCTTTCACCCCATCAAATGTGGAAAGTCTAATAGAAATCCGTAGTACGTAATAAGAAAGGCTAATCGCACGCGTAGACAGTTAGCGCGTTGCGGCATCGTGCAAAAACATATATTGGATGTGTCAGGCATGATTGATGCGCGGGACTCGGCAAAAAGTTGTGTTGAACGGAACGGGCCGTGACGTTGCGGGGAATGTGAAGCGGTTATGTGCATTCGTTTGATCGTGAGGTACAGTTTATAGTTTGATATCGAGCTTAGATAGTCGGAGGCTGTTTCAGTAAGCATTAGAATTTGATGTTAGAGGGTCTTTTTAACCGAGAGTTTCGCTGCAATATTGGGATTTGATAATGGAGACAGTGAGATTTTGTTACAAAGCTCTGGTTTGTCTTCTTTCTTAAAGGTTAGGTCAAGGTCGAGTTTACAGTGGTCAGCAATATTTCAAACGTGTTTAGAGTTATTGGGTCTTATAATTTGATCTTATCTTTTGATTGCAAAATATACGTTTTGGTAACAGGAAAAGCTTGCACCGTGACAACTTCAGAGGATACAAGTATTCGTAAAAAAGCTAGAAATTAAACTGATAAGTCATCAATATAAAATGAAACCCATAATACTACCTTGAGGTACTCCTAGGGCTACTCCGAATGCGATGTCTGTAAGGCCACATTTATTGCGAAATCCTGACAATTCGGCCAGATTAAAAGACATCTTTGGAAAAGAACAGGTACCTGGTCATAACCAGAAGCCAGATCAAGCTAGCAAGTGAGAGATTGAAATTCAAACAGACGTGAACCCACCCCTTACCAGCATTTTTAGCTTTGTTAGAAAAGAAAACTGGTATACCTACTACTACTAGTGTGACACCAACATCGCCAGTACCTAGTATTTTGTAATGAAGGAGGTATCATCGATTTTTTCTTGGAAACCAGAAGCTGTGTAATTGGATGTCGTGCATCGCTGGGTGCTTGTCAATCAAATATTCTCGTTTTGCCGGTTGATACAATCTCGTGGGAAGGTAGCGCCATCTAGTGGCGCCAGTTGAATTTAAAAACTTTTATGGCGTCGTAAATTGACTGCCCTTTGTACAGATAGATTCGAAGCTCGATTATTTTATTGCACTAGCCAATGGATGTCTATAGATGTTTAAAATATTGGGATCTTGCAAGCTCAATTACTCCTGAAATATTTTGTTATTATTCATAAGCTTGCGCTAATAAAGTGAAAATGTATACCTAGCCTATGTCACCAGCAATGTTCTTACAAATCTATTGATACCTTATTCATCACAATCAGTTCAGTGGTTTAGTTAGGCGCTAGAGTGGAACATACACATATGCATACATACAAACATAGACAGCTAAAATCATAACCCTTCCTTTTGGATTTGCCGTAGTCGGGTAAAAAACAAACGAAACCTGTTGACTGCCGACGGTGTCGTGAAAATGCGACACTGACTGAAATAACGGCGCCGCAGCGCGCCTGCAGTATACAACATATATTTATACACGTTGCGTATGAGTTGCTATTACTTTTTGGGCAGGCGCACACTCGACGAATTTAAGCATTTTTAGCTATGGAACACAGTGAGAGGCCCGTTTTACGGGTCGAGGGGTTGCCAAGAGCAGGGTCGTGACCGCTCACCACGTCCCATCACGGGGACGAAGCGACATCAGAGACGAAAGCATGGCCTGATTTATTTCGACGCTAACACCATCTATCGAGCTTCGAATAAATCCGGAACATAAATATTTCGCTTTATGTATTTTTCTTCTAATGAGTGGCGTAACAAATCGTAAAGATTTCAAAGATTTGATTAACATCGCGTTGGTATCACTTTGATCATGTTTTTCACTAAATTGTACAGCCACGTCGCGCGAAGTGCAGGCTTGCTATTACTTGTTTGTTAGCAATTTAAACATATACGTTTACTTAGACAATATGATATACATACATATTTGTAATGTGCTCATCAAGACCTTTCTTTTGATACGAAACATATCACAATTATCTGAAATTTATTTTTTTCGTCGACAGAAATTTACGTGTCAACTCCATCATAATACATTTAGGAATAATTTATATAGCCTATGTCACCCGGAACGTTTTTAAGAATCTATTGATATCTCAATCATAAAAATCGGCCCAGTGGTTTAGGCGCAAGAGTGGAACATAGTTATATACATACATACATACATACATACATACATAGACTGCTAAAATCATTACCCTTCCTTTTGGCTTTGCCGTAGTCGGGTAAAAAGATACGATATGACATGATATGCCAAGGCTCTGACATTTTTTTTAAGAATGGGTAATCATCTATTTATGACTGGCGGAGATATGGAGAAATATTAACCAATCATGTCAGTCAAACTGTCAGTGACTCACATGGTGCGGAGATTTTATGCAATACCATTGGTTGAAATTTCTCCGTTTCTCCGCTCCGCTGTCTCGCTCCGCTGTAATGGAAAAGCACCCTTAGGGTGCCTGTCCATTGCGAGTGGAACAGAAAAACGGAGAAATATTAACCAATGGAATTGCATAAAATTTCCGCACCACGTGAGTCACTGATATGAAAATATACCTATATGCCTTCGGTTATACAATTTTCAATATCGACGTGTAAAGAATATGTTTTACTTTCTAGCCACCCAAGTATCGTGGAGTACGTATTTCCAACGCCATTTAAAAATATACTATATGACATGACTCACCGAGACTTACATTTTTTTAAGGATGGGTACACCATCCATTTATGACTCCTTCCGCTCTCGGCGTAGCGGAAGAGAGTATCAGACTCTTAGGCTGCCGGTCCATTTGTGCGGAGTGGAGCGGAGAAACGGGGAAGTATAAACCAATCATGTCAGTCAAAATGTCAGTGACTCACGTGGTACGGAGATTTTATGCAATACCATTGGTTGAAATTTCTCCGTTTCTCCGCTCCGCTGTCTCGCTCCGCTGTAATGGAAAAGCACCCTTAGGGTGCCTGTCCATTGCGAGTGGAACAGAAAAACGGAGAAATATTAACCAATGGAATTGCATAAAATTTCCGCACCACGTGAGTCACTGATATGAAAATATACCTATATGCCTTCGGTTATACAATTTTCAATATCGACGTGTAAAGAATATGTTTTACTTTCTAGCCACCCAAGTATCGTGGAGTACGTATTTCCAACGCCATTTAAAAATATACTATATGACATGACTTACCGAGACTTACATTTTTTTAAGGATGGGTACACCATCCATTTATGACTCCTTCCGCTCTCGGCGTAGCGGAAGAGAGTATCAGACTCTTAGGCTGCCGGTCCATTTGTGCGGAGTGGAGCGGAGAAACGGGGAAGTATAAACCAATCATGTCAGTCAAAATGTCAGTGACTCACGTGGTACGGAGATTTTAAGCAATTCCATTGGTTAAAATTTCTCCGTTTCTCCACTCCGTTGCCTTGCTCGCTCGCGGTACCCTCACTGTCTTTAGACAGTGAGGGTACCTGTCTATTGCTTGGCTTTTAACCCATCCGTGTTCCTCCTAATGCCCTTTGCGTTCCAGAGCCGTGGTGACTCTTTCGAACAAATTCCGCAGCGAGACTCGTCCATGCTTCGAAAAGCAAGCTAAACCTTTTTTTTTTCTTATGTATCTTACTGCTTATCTGTGAAAAACGTTGTGGGCTACAATATTGTGATATGTTTTGTGTAACTTTGTTCTCTATGTTTTATATTGTAGCTGTTTGTTGTTCCTTTTAAATAAAATAAAAAATAAACCATTGATCTCACCTGTCATTAAAAGATCATTGATAGTCGTTATGCGTAGTCTGGAACCAGAAAGTCTGATAACCAGCCTTATCTGGGGGTATAGTGTTACACAGTAACTGGGTTGTAAAGGTCAGAGAAGGTTGCCAAAATAGCCCATAGGATCGCTATCTGAAGTGGCAGTGGGCACATTCCTTGCAGAAAATCGATGGGGCTAAAAAGTTCTGCAGTGGCGACCGTGTACCGGAAGATGCAGCGTTGAAAAGCCTCCCACAAGGTGGACCGATGACCTGGGTCGCGGGTAGCCGATGGATGCGAGACACATCACAGATGGATGGGGGCCTATGTCGACCAGTGGACGTCTATCTGCTAATATGATGATGACTTCATCATCATCTGCCTAGCTACTTCCCGACTATATTTGGTTTCCAGTTAGACCGCATTCAGCAGAATGCCAATATTAAATAGTATTATAAAATAGTACGAACTTCATGGTGTGATAAAACTTCACAAGTGAACGCCAAATCACTAACAGGCCCTTTGCAAGCGTTGTGATAACTGCTCGTTCCACTTTTGTATGAAAAAACCTTTGCCCTACAGTGAGACAAAAACGGAGCTGAAAAAATACGACCACAGGAATAGCTGTGAATTTTAAAACAGAAAGAAAACACGGGTTTTTTTGCCTGTTGTGGTTTCTAGCATAATAAAATTCAGGATTGCAATTTTAACGGTCATAATAACGTTGGATTAAAGAGCGTGTTTTGATTGAATGAATAAACGGATCCTGTACTTAGTTACGAGTTTTTGCTAGAAAAAACATAGCTCATAGTAGTGGTGCTGCTGAGTTTGTATAGCCGATGGAATTGCGTCTGTTAGCACATTCACGGGCTTTGTGAGCAATTGATATACTTAAGTTTTCTTTCTAGGAACAAAATACCTTTGTTTTTTATAAAGAAAAGACTGCCACGACATTCCCCAGCCAGTTCAGTTTCTGAAAGCCAGCACAAACAGTGCCGACCACAAGGCCAGCCTCATCTATTTTAAAATTACCAAAAAAATTGACGTGTAAAAGTGTTATGTTTAACCTATTTGCAAAATAAATATTAATATAGTTTATCACGCAGTGAAGCTCAACAAGTCCTGACTTGAACTCCCGCAAATAAATGAATAAAAAATTGGCCAAGTGCGAGTCGGACTCGCGTGCAAAGGGTTCCGAACGAATTTAATTTTATTAACATATTATTTTAAGACTACAGACTTCTAATAGGTTTTCCTGTAATATTTAGGTAAAGATCTATTATCTCCATTTTTTTTAAATTTTAGGCTCAGTAGTTTCGGAGATAAAGGGGGGTAAAATGGTCATTTTTCGTCTAATTTCTTGAATAACTTCTAAATCATTTATTTTAAAATTATGAAAAAAATATCATTAAAACCCTCACAGTAAGCCCTTTCATTTGATATGTCTCACTCTCACTTTTAATTTTCCAGTTTGACCCCCAAAAATGACACCCATACTAAAAATGTAATAGTTTACGTAACGCGTTCATGTTTGGGTCATAGAAGTCCATATGTGTGCCAAATTTCATTAGAATCGGTCCAGTGGATCCGGAGAAAACTGGCTGTGACAGACGGACAGACAGACAGACAGACAGACACCCGAGTGATCCTATAAGGGTTCCTTTTTTTTCGGAACCCTAAAAATGAACAGCTATACACATCTACACTAACAAAAGACTTACATGTCTCTATGAACGACTATTGATAAAAGTATTTTAAAGAATAAAATGAAATTGTATGATTTCGAGAAAATAACTTGTATTACCCGATACAATATGGTTCTTTTCTAAAACTATATTTTCCATACACGACGTGTCTTTAAAGAACCCTTTTCCCATAAAACATTCAGAATTCGAAGAAAAAATGGCCGCAGCGTTTATCGGCCAGTACTACCCAGAAAATTATAGTATGCATTCCACCAATTTGTGATCTATAAATGGATCGGCTCTTTTCCTTAGTGACGTAATAGACGGAGGATTACTACAGGTAGTAATCAGGGATCATGATATTAATTTGTGACGTCATGCTCTGATAAGAAAGGTAGTGTTAAGGAAGATAGTGAGCAATATTGGATAATGGATTTTGATGTATGAAAGCGAATGACTATGATATTTATTTTCGTATTGGTTGTACAGACTACATAAAATAAGTTCTACTGCTTTTTTGTATTAGATTTAATGCTGTTATTATATTTCAGAGTTGATCGCATTATAAAAGTATATTTTTAGTCATAAATATTTTCTCCCTAAACAATTTTCAATGAATTTAATGTCAGTGTTACAGATGAGCAGATATTATGTCAAGGTAAGGAGACGTATGGATAAAAGGTGTATTATAAACACTATCTAAATAACTTTGCATAGCAACAGGACGATGATTAAGAAGGAAGTGGTACTAGATAAGATTATAACGTAGCAACTTAAACAGCTTTTTATCAAATTAAATAAAATTTGTAACAAATTATATGCTATCTTAGTAGTCACTATGAAAGTAGTTTCATCTTCAAACCTATTCTTTTCAAAAGCTCTACCTAATTCTAATTACAAGCTAAAGAAAATTACAACCCAGAAATAGCATAACGTGATATACTAATAACACAAGAGAATTTAATCATAGTCACACTGATTCTATTCATCCATTTGACAAAACGGAACATGAATAAAATATTTGTAGAAAAGAAACGCAAAGGAACTTCATACGACAAATCCGAATCATCGAAGGACAATCTGAACACGCTTCGTTTACTCGTCAAATATGATTTGACGTAAAAGAATATAGGATATATTACTCGACTCAGCACTTGGTACGCGTTTGCAGCCGGAACTGGGCCAAGAAATGGAATAAAAACGGTTATTGCTCGGGGTTAAAGATATCCTGCAGTTTTAGTTTCTTAGTTTCCTCAATTCCTATGATATGGTTGGTGTGGTGAGAAAATGCTACTAGCAGGGCAAAGTAAATAAAACATTTGTAAAAATTTACACTGGATGGATATTTGGTCGTATCTCATATTTCAAAAATAGCTTTGAAATCCCATATTCGTTGTTCACATTAAAAGGAAAAGAAAGGAATGGAAAAAAAACTAGACTTGTGTTTCTCAGGAAATGGTTTGATATAAATTGTTGACATGGCTGGTAGAAACTGGAAAAGATTGGGACAGAAGTTTCAGGTACAAGAAAAGAGAGACCTATACCGAGCGTGCACAAAGTTGAGCTGTGGAAGACAGTGACGATGATGGTTGTTAGTTCATTAAAATAACAGCAGCCATTAATTAGGCTAAATTTATCTGAGACGTGATGGAAGAGAAACTGGAAGAAATTCGAAATTTACTTCACAGCAGTGATCTAGACGTAGTATCAATCGAATAGAAACATAGCATATAACAGACAGTGGTTAAATAGTCATCTGGGCTCCTCTACAGAGATATCCATGCAATTTGCAGGGTGACTGCGAGATCGGCTCTTCAAATTGAGTGTGAAAATGGAACGTTCGTGTCTGTGTGCACTTTCATCGTTCACGAGACCATAATAACGAAATTTCCGACGTTGACTGCTACCAATAGTGCTGCTATGTCATGAAATGTATTGGTCTTTAATTAATAATTAATGGTCAATATTGTAAAGACTATCGGCTGTTTCTTCAATTTTATACACCGAATTAATGGTAAAATGTAACACGTGAAATGTGCAAAAAAAAAAATTGAAAATAGAAAAGGTTTCAAATGAAGAATTTTTTTGACAGACTACTTATAATATTGTTCAAAGTAATTGGTATAATCTAATACAATTTTCATACAACAAAGTTTATATAAAGAAACTCGTAATAAAATATAATTTCAATGATGTTTTTCCTTAAAGTGAGTAGGTACTCCTAATTAAAAAATCTAATCAAATTCACCGAGGTTAACTTGTTTGAAATTAAATCTTCTTGTTTTAAGGAAAATAACGAGTCTAATGGACCTTTATGGCAGTGCAGTGAAAGCAAAAACATAATTAGTCCAAAAAACAACTTCAAAAGTGAGAAGCCAAAGAACAGGAAAAATAATTTCCAATTTTGCTCCAATTACGAGCAAAATTATGTGTATCGCCACGCCTATTTCACCATAAAGCGTAGGCAGAACTCAAGGCCGTGCCAATATTCTGTTGGCACTTGGCCTTTTCGTAACATGTTGTGTTTAAATCGCAATAGTAAGCAGTGACAAATTGTTAGTGCAACGCCCACAAAACTGCAAAACTACAATGAGTCATAGAACGTGGGATTTGATATCGCAAAGTTTAGGAAGGAATATTGAGTCATGTCAGTGTGGGTGTACCGATCTTGCCAATAGGTGTCGAGGAACCCAATAGCTGGGTTTCGGAGGTCAAATAGGTGGTCGCCGTATGTAAAATTCTGATATTCAGTTGCATCAGGTTAGACTGGAAGGCGAACCCAACATAGCTGGTAAAAGGCTAGGCAAAGTTATTGACCATGTCGGTGTCCCGACGACTTAAATTAAGAATTGTAGGGTTGATTTTAGTAGCGAAACATTAGAGAGCACTATGCCGGAAGTACGACTTAGAATACTTAGATTTAGATAATAATGATGATAAGCACAATTTCATATTGAAGTCACAATAATCATGATAGCAAAGACAGATGACGTGAATTTTAAATATAGTAAAGATATTGTAAAATTAATAAGGGCACGCTAAAATATTGCCACAAGAGACTTAAGTGATGCTTCACTAACAAAAAACTACAGCAAGAATAATGCCTTACATTAAGTAAATGAAGCTAAAACGATAGAAGGAGCAAAACCACTTAGTGATATGAAAGCTTAAGTAACAGATAGCTGAGATAAAGCCCAAATTGAGGCAGAATACAAGATAAACGTAGACGAGCCTCTGACGTCACTATAACAAGATGAAATTACAACTGATTTGAGGGTCAAAGATGAGCTTGGACATTTTGGGCTAACTACAGAAGCCATAATCCTAACACTGTTATTGTCACGCAATGAAACCATTTTATGTATCCAATTAATGAAAACGTTAATAAAAAAAAACAATTTCGTCTACACTAATATTATAAAGAGGAAAGATTTGTTTGTTTGTTTGTAATGAATAGGCTCCGAAATTACTAGACCGATTTGAAAAATTCTTTCAGCAATGGATAGCTATATTATCAGGGAGTAACATAGGCTATATTTTATCTCCGTAATCCCACGGGATCGGGAACTACGCGGGTGAAACCGCGTGACGTCCACTAGTGTATTATATAATTATTATAAATATGTATCTAATTACAAATAAACGTTTAAAATGCCATAGAAAAGATTTTTGTTGTTTCACGGAACCAGTTCTGGTATATTTTGTTCAAATCCCCAAATTAGTTTAGGGAAATGATAAAATCGTGTTGTTATTTTAACATCCTCCGTGATTTAATCAAATCACCTAGGGATTTGACCAAATCTCCGTTTTCACCATATCCCTGCGACATATCCGCTCACAAGATTTAATCCAGATTACCAAAAAGTGGCGATCCGAAAATCTAGCTTTACTAAAAGGTCCACTTAACTCTATCGATCCCAAAAGATTAAAGTGCTCTACACAGATCCATATCTAGCCTTTGACAAAACATAAATTTTATCCTTCAAAGGTTCTTCAGAATAACATTTTGAGACCCAAATATAGCTAAGTCGCGTTAGAAATGTTCTTGTCTTACTTTGGATTATGTTTTGGACGGATTATGCTGGTACGCTGAAAACAGATGTAGGTTTCAGTTAAATGGTTTTGTTGAAATAAATTCATCAATTTTAGTTGACGTCGATTATTTTTGGTTAATCGAGTATCAATAGATTTTGAAAGTATGGCAGATGATAGTGTCACTAATGGTTGAATTCTTTATAGAAAAATATATTTGAGTCATGTTATCATAAATTGACAACAGATTCTTAGTGTTACAATAAACGCTCATGATATGAATGAATGAATGAATAAACGAGTCATGTTATAATAAACGCGACTTTATGATTCTCAATAATAACTTCTACCAAGAACTATATTTTAAACGAATAGACAAGAATTATTGTGACGACATTATGACACAAATATTATTCATAATCGTTATCAAAAAATTCTATAAGACATTGATTTCAGTAACGTAGTTATATCAAATCGAGAATCGCCACGTTATAACGCGATATCGAGAAACATTTCAGTGTGATTCCGTACCAAGTGACAACTAACTAGTGACCTGCCTGTAACTATTCACGCGTAGAATCGAACGCCAAAAGCCTTTGACGTAAACGCTTCTAGCACTAGATATCTCAGTACTGCTATCAATCTGTACCGTTGCTTTCACATTTTTGACTGGGGTATTCAGTTCGAGGCAGTGATGATCTAGCTTTTAAAAATGTGAATATTTTATGTTCACCGATAATAGTGATAACAGTTCCTTGAAGTGTTGCTTTCTTTTCCAATGCAAATGTCTTCATCACCATCATCATCATCATAATCATCAAAATTACTAAAGTGTAGTCTACTGCTAAATATAGAACTATGTAGGATAGTGTCATCTGTCTCATTAATGTGTGAACAAACGCCGTGCTTGGCACTTCCTAATCAAGCAATGTTCAAATAAGGATCAAAGTCATTTGTACGAGATAGGCGGTTCCTGAATTCGGTGCCACATTTTGAAATAAGGAAATCCGTAAGTTTGTAAGTGTCAAATGACGCCTACATACGATGGCTTGGTAAGAACAAGCCGGGGGATCTTTAAAGTTAAGAGTAGTTACTTTGGTGTAAGCGTGCTCCATCATCAACTACATCATCGCTTTCTATCATTTGAGACAGAAATCGAACGTGAGCCTACTAGCAATAAAAAAAACTGTTTGGTGGTAGGTATTTACCACCAGCAAATAAAAACTTCGATCCCTGGTTTAATCTTCAACAAGCACGAATTCTCTGAAATCCTTCCAATCCTTATTTAGTTTTCATCTTGATTAGGTTTACATCTCTCAGTCCTCTTCCGAAATATAAAATTTTTGTTCCAAAATGAATGAGGACATTCGAAATAAAACCAGGTAAGTGTCAGCTGCTAAGTATACCGGCCAACATGCTAAAGTCAACTGCGAAAAATGAGGTCAATGGGCCCGTAAGCTTTGGGCAGGCTGGCTGACACTATAAATATAGTGACAGGTCTTCATAAATGGACGAAAATATCTGTACAGCTGAAGCAGATATTAGGTAAAATTTATAAATACACTGTGGAAATTATGTGTAGTAAAAAGAAAAATGACGTAAAAAAAGTTTTGAGCATGGATATGGATGTATCAGAAAAGAACATCAAATTATTGATGTATGGAATATGTATTTCTAAAAACGAGATATAAAAAAGTATGAAGTAATGTTGCACCAATCAATCTTCCTATGCCTTTCCCAATTATATGGGATTTGGCTTCCAACCTAACCAAATACAGCTGAGTGCCAGTATTTCAGATGGAGTGACTGCCTATCAGACCTTTACCACCCAGTAACTGGGTAATACGGCACCTCTTGGTAAGACTGGCGTAAAAAAAAATCTGGCTTCTGAGTATTCGTAACGAACTTCAAAATTCCAAAAATGACAGTCGAGATCAATGGATTAAATGGCTTCTCGAAGCAAGGAGAAGTAACTTCTTAACTAGATTAAAATTACATAATCTTCTTCTTAAACTGCCTCCGTGGTCGAGTGGTTTAGGCGTTTGCCTTGTGACCCGGTGACCGTGGGTTCGATTCTCACGGGAAGCACACTTTGTAAAGTTGTTTCTAGTTTAGCTAGGACATTGCAGGCTTGAATCACCTGATTGTCTGATAAAAAGATGATTCCGTGCTTCGGAAGGCACGTATAAGCCGGTGGTCCTGGCCGCCAAATGGCGGTCGTCAAATAAACCATGTCAGAGCCTTGAAGCGGTTTAGAAACTCTGACACTAGGGTGTGTGGGGTCGTTAGACCTTACTTCCCACACGATAAGAAGAAGAATAATATAATATTTGGATAAAAGACGCAACCCACCACATTTCCAAAAATAACTTTGTTTTGAAGGAGCCATTGAGATGTTAAGAACGATATTTCAAAATAAATCCCATTTAATCACGATCTAAGTGAGTTTGTATACTTTAAAAGATATAATTGCGCCTACAAGTAAAACAAAGCAAGTAATGATCATTACTGTCTATCTTAAGAACATAACTAGAAAAAGAAACAATCATAAAAGTACGAGTTACTGCCAAGAAAAGTCCAATTAGGAATAAATGAGATATGTCCAGCGGCTAAGAAATACAACTCAATGCTAGTGTAAGTCTCTTTTACAACCTCCATTTCGTGTTTTCTTTTTTAGGGTTCCGTATCCAAATGGTAGCAAACGGAACCCTATTACTAAGCCCCCGCTGTCTGTCTGTCCGCCCGTCCGTCCGTTTATCTGTCAGCGGGCTGTATCTCAAGAACCGTAAAAGGTAGACAGTTGAAATTTTCAAAGATTGTGTATTTCTATTGCCCTTAATTTTCACTATAGAAATAATGAAAATTAAGGATTTATGGTACGGAACCCTTCGTGTGCGAGTCCGACTCGCACTTAGCCTGTTTATCACAGTAGTTAAATATCCAATAAATATTTAGACGATGTTAACAAGCAATAGAAAAATATACCTGTCACTAGCAACAACAAATCAATAAAAGTCTTTGAACCGTACCAAAGTCTTTGAGCGATACGTAAGACTTTGAAGGAAATAATTTGCACAAACGTTTATTAACATGATATACAAAGCAATCGACTTTGGAACAGTTTGGGGAAGTAATGAAGGTTCTAAAGTTTACAATTTTGAAGTTCGCACGTGTGCCTATATTTAGAGAACAAGGCCTCCTCAAAAACTTTCGCATTTATAATATTATTAGGATAGCCTAATAACAGCCGCACGGGTCGATCTTCAAGGTTAAGCAACGCTTGCCAAGGTTGGTCGGTGGATGGGTGACCATCTTAATATACCGAGTTTCCTCCGTGCTTCGGAAAGCACGTTAAGCCGTTGGTCCCGGCTGTCATTTGTAGATCTTTGGCAGTCGTTACGGATAGTCAGAAGCCAGTAAATCTGAATCCAGTCTTGCCATGAAGTACCGTGTTAGGTACCCAGTTAATGGGTTGTGGAGGTCTGGTAGGCAGTCGCTCCATGTAAAATAGTGGTTTTCAGCTAAATCTGGCTTGACTGGAAGCCGACCCCGATGTAGTTGGGTAAAAGGCTAGGCAGATGATGAGCCTAATAATATTATAAATGCGAAAGTCTTTGGGGATGGATGGATTGATGGATGGATGTTTGTTACTCTTTCACGTCAGAACGCCTGAAAGGATCTTCTTGAAATTTGGCACAGAGGTAGATTATAGTCTGGAATAACACATAGGCTATATATATCCCGGGACTATGTTCCCTAGGGATCACACGAGCAAAACCGCTGTCAGAAGCTAGTGTTATATATAAGAAACTTCACTGACGTTGTTATTAAGGTACCAAAATGGTGGCTAAATATTGCATTAATATAATCTTGTTGAAGCTAAACCTTTGCATTCCTCCTTCTAAAATACCCAGTTTCCAAAAAGCCAAGTCCATTTAGACTTACAGTTGCTTTCCAATCTAAAATCCCTGTAACGCAGGGAGGTATTGGCGTAACAATCCCTGTCCCGACGGCTTACGGCTTACGCTCGAGCCATGGAGGAATCTCGATGTTTCAAAATCCTTCACCTATCCATCACTTTAGTTTGGCCTTGTTGCTAACCAAACGATCGTTTTGAGAGGTATCTGTACCGTGAAGATTTAATAAAGGGTTATGCCTAGCTTCGCTTTGGGTCACATTCTTTGAGAAATATGTAACCCTTAATGATTATAAGGAAAGGGCACCCACCATCAATTACAATCCCTAAGGAAGAAGTTAGATAATTTTAAATGTATGTTGAGAATTAATAATCATCCTCAGGATTAAACCATCAAGTTATAAGTATAATGGCTATACGATGCAAACTCAACTTTCACCTATAAAAGTACTACCGTAGGTAGGTACTACTATCCCTGATTATTTATATTGTCATAAAATACTTTGGCCAGAGAGCCTAGATAAGGATTAATCTACCATTTACAGCTATAATCAAACCTCTGAAATACATAAGACAGACATGCTCTACCGAAATCTTGTTGTTGTTGTTTTAATATCTTGGATTTTTATATGGTTGTACTTGCCATACTGCATTTTTAGGGCTATTATTAAGCCTCGGCTGTCCGTCCATCTGCCATCCGTCTGTCCGTCTGCCTGTCAGTGAGCTGTATCTCAAGCGCCCTAATAGGTAGACAGTTGAAATTTTCACAGAGTATGTATTTCTTTTGCCGCCATAACAACAAAATTAAAATTTCGAGGCTCACATACAAGAAACGTGTTCTTTTTAGGTTATGGTACGGAACCCTTTGTGTGAAAGCCCGACTCGCACATGACCGGTTTTTTAGAGTCTTAAAAAAAATATTTGAAGAATAAATATGGCTGTTTTACATATTTTTTAAGCAAAAGCTGTCAAATTGCAGTTTCAATTCCTCAGATAAGATTTATCTGATATTAGAATTTAATTGACCCTTAAACTAATTAAATAGTGAATGATCAGTGGTTCTGAAACTATTGTATCTCATTAATTTGTTATGCTATGCATAATCCCATCTTATTACTGCAAAATGTCTAGGTCTGAAGCAATACTCAAAAAAAAAAGATCAGTCTGTAATCTCTTCAAATGGTCAACCCAAACCATGAAAAAAGACAATCGAGGTCAAAATCTTATTTAAAAGTTTTCTCTGCCAAAAGTATACAGATTTTTCATTACTAGAAGTATTAATGCTCCATATTAACATTTTAAGAGTATAATCAAGTCCGTTTTGGCAACGCTGTCCGTCGCCCTGTCAGAGATTTAGTCACTAAAACGTGAAATACGAAATTAGTTTTCAGTGTTTAAAATTGAATGACAAAGTAGATGTCCTTTGAAGTTCATTCGCTTTCTACGTTATCATCTGCCTAGCATTTTCCCAACACGCGCTCGAGAAAAATATATTAGTCTAGCTGTTATTTTTTAATATTGTTAAAAAAAGAAAATTGTAAGTCGTACGTCATCCAAAGCTATGGAAGAGCGGAGTCTCCTAACACAGACGTCATCAAGCTTAAAAGGAGGCCCCAATCATAAATTTGTTTAAACTAGTTGGTACAGAAATAAACATTATGTATGTATTTGTAAGTATGTTGAAGTTGGCTATTAGATGTAGCTTAGTACCAAAATTTTGCCCGCCGCAGGTTGTCGGCCGGTGCCGTATGGTACTGTAAAAGAATAATACCATCCCATCACTTCCCGTGGGTGTCGTAAGAGGCGACTAAGGGACTCGCCAGAGAATGGGCAGCAGCGTTCACACAACACCATACACTGCGATCGCCAACACGCCTGCCAAGCGTGGCGATTATGGCAAACTCCCCCTTTTGGGGAGGCCTATGTCCAGAAGAAGAGTTACGTAAGTATCTAAGTGAAGTAGCTGTAAGTTTAGAAGATAAATCAGACATGCACTAAGTAGTGTTTATAAACTTGCAATCCATCTTGGCAGTTCGTTCGTTTGACTAGTGAAATCTTCCTTGAGAAAATATCTCGAAGCTATTGCCCATCGAGTGGTGGGCGTACAAAACACAAAATTGGTGCCCTGAAATTTCGAGGCGGGGCCGCGGCAGGCCACGAAGGAGATGGCGGACCGACTTAGATGTCTTCCTTGGGAATTGGCAAGAAGATATACAGAACTAGGAATGGTGATGACAGTTCGGGTTAGATATAATCATGTTGAATATTAAAATCCGCATAAACATCCATCAAGTACTTATATTTAAAAGCGTTTACCATTCTCATACTTTTTTTTTTAATTGTGGAGCTTATAGCTAAATAATATCAGCTGCACGGCGATGTTCAAGTGACCATCCACTATTTACCCAGACTCCTCCGCGCTTCGTAAAATACGTGTAGCAAATTGGTCTCGATGGTCATTTGAAGATCTTTTTTTTTATTTGTGATGTATTTGCGCTTGACTCTAGTCTAGGTTAGAAATGACAGGGACAAAGTCTACGATGGAGCGAGCTTACCCAGAAGGAGCCTGTTCACTCTAACTTTGAAGAGATTAGGTTTGTAAGCGTTTGGAAACACAGAAGCAGGCAGAGAGTTCCACTCCTTTGCTGTGCGCATTATAAAAGACGTTTGGAAACGCTTAGTGCGAATTGGTGGAATAGAAACAAGGTATAGACGGTAAGATTCAGTGCGTCTGGATGTCTGACGGTAGAAGGGGGCCGGTGGGATGAGGTCGTGGAGTTCTTGGGCACACTCACCGAAGTACAATCTGTAGAAGACCGACAAGCAGGCAACCTTACGGCGATAAGCCAAGCTATGTAGCTTGGCATCCACCAGTTTTACGTCACCGATGAGCCTCTTAGCTTTGCGTTCCACCGAGTCAAGCGCGGCAAGCTGATACTTAGCTGAGCCATCCCAAAGGTGGCTAAAATACTCCATGCAGGATCGGACTTGCGCTTTATATAGGGTTTAAAGCTCTCCAAGCCTGAAGTATCGCTTCACCCTATTTAGGATGCTCAGCTTTTGACTCGGTGTACTCGATGGTAGCACCGAAGTTGAGACTGGATGTCAACTCTATGCCTAGGAGCTCGAGCCGATCAGTCAAAGGAACAGATGCACCCCGAAAAGTAGGAGTTTGGTCAAAACGACTCCTTTTTGCGGTAAAAAGACATGTTTGTGTATTGGTGACGTTAAAAGTGACCACATTGTCATCACCCCACTGGGAGACAAGGTATGGGACATAAGGTCAAATTTGTCTTCTACGTCAGTCTTTAGAGATTGTCAGAAGCCAGGAAACCTGACGCCAATCTTGTTAAGAGTTACGATGTTACGCAGTGTGGAGGTCAGGTAGGCAGTCGCTCAATGTAACATATTCGTGTTCTGCTACATCTGGTATGTCTGGAAGCCGACCAATTATTAATTGGGAAAAGGCTGATGGCCATTTTCCCTTATACTTCTTTAATACTAATCGGGTAATGCCTTTTTGTTCCATCCATACTTCACTATAAGTCGTCATGTCAAAAGTCACTCAACTCCTTTCCCACCATTTTATTTATCTTTCACACAGGTCATCTATTGATTGTTTAGTCTTCTCCGACTCTTAAAGCTATGGTTTTATCGAAAACTTTGTGAATAAATTGTATGTTGATCCCAGGAAGCTACATTTTTATACTGCGTAGAGATGAGAGTTTAAACTCAAAGCACTGTTTTCAAATAATACATTTTTAGAAATTTTTCATTTGAACTGTCAAAGATTCGATCAGTGAGTCATAAAGTAGAACCTATTTGCCTATTCCAGATTTTTTTTCTATGTATGAAAACCAACTGCTTACATATATACAAATAATTTAACATTTCATTTCGACAGTGTTTTCTTCATTCTTCGAACTCACAAAAAACACCTTTTAAATATGGTTAAAACAAAATTTTAGTCAAGTACAGTGTATATAGTTTCCCTAGAACCCTAAAAAACAGAACCCTTTAAATAGTATCGATAAAATCAGTCTCTTAACACGAGCACGATAAAAACGATCCCGAGAACTGTCGCCTCGCCGATTGCGACAAAATTTAAGTACAAGTAATTCATCGAACCAATCCTGTGCAATCGGCACTTCAGGAGAAATATTGCCGAGTGTTAAAAATCGATGAAAACCTAATAAGTTCTGTGAAGGTTTTAAAACTCTGCTTCAACCGCACCCATTAGTTATCACGTCAGTTCTTAGAAAGTGCTGAAAATTGCTTGTAAAACGATTTTACAAGCATTTTTGCCGTTTTTTCGAGGAATGTCCGCGAATTTTCGGAGTGAAATGTATCGTTGGAGTAGTGTTTTCAACCTTTGGGAAAAATAGTTTTAATATATTTTGCTAAAATAATTTATACTGTGTTTTCTTCAGAAGTTTTGCATAGATCGATTAAGATATATTTTTGTCCGAATTAGATCGATAAATAATTTAAAAAATTGAAAGTGAAATTAATTTGTAAATTGTTGCGATCAGAACCATTTAAAGTTATTTTTAAAAAAGCTACTTAGGTTACTACTAAAATTTTAAAAACATAATTATTATTTCAGAAGACGCAGGGATATTACAAAACATTTTTAACCAGCTATAATAAAATGCTACCCTTACCTGATAAATCCAGAAAAAAATAAACCGAAGTCACTTCAAGTAAAAACTTTCCTGTTTATAATATTTTCCACTTAAACAGTAAACCACACTAAACACTTCACTAAAACTATTACCCGAATAAAGTTTTTAAGTGCACAAGTTCGTCACAAACTTTTACCGGCAATCCTTATTATGTGTCATAAATCTTATCACTTTCTGATATCCCGTGTTTTACGAGCGACGTCACATTTCGTTGCACTCGACGTACGTCATCCGTCAAATAACGCAACAACACGTCTGCCGCGCACGACACCTTGAGGAAAACTGGCTAACGAACACAGCATCGCCGGGGTAAGTCTTTAAATGTGTGCGTGGAAGTCCGTGGACTGTGTAGATACAACTACTGTTGATGTGTGAGTGATCCTAGACTCGCGTCAGTGATTTGCGTCGCGGTACAATTTTGTCTCTGTGTGCGTCTCCGATTACCTACGAACGCCACTGTGTGTGTGCACAGTACAACCGGGAAAATCGGACTGTGCCCCACCGCGCATGCCCAAAGAGACCTGAAAAATAAAATTGTGTTTCGCGCTATTTAAATACTGATGCGAGAGACAGATTATAAAAGCAGTGTGCTTTTACAAAGGGGTAATTTAACTGAATGGGGGTGGGTTTTCATTAAATGTCTTTATATTTATTATTAGGTGTTTTTGATAATTTTTCCGCTTTAGTATGTGACGTTGAAATACGTTACTCTATGTAAATTTGCGCGCGACTCTGTTATTGGCAGGAATAAAAATATGTATAGGCTGTTAATATTTTATGTATTTTTAACTTAATCTGAAGTTTGAATTCAATTTTACGCTATGTATGTGTAAAATTGAACTGTAACTTCGGAACGTTTATTTACCTAATTAAAAGATTTTTATCCATGTTTGATTATTTTTCTGGAGAAACATACATATATATATATATTTAAATTTCCTAGGTACCTTATTGTTGTGTTTTGTTTGTTTTATGTTTCTTGTTTAATAATTTTGGAGCGATGACTTATTAACACTAGGTCGTCTGCCGACTTTGGTAGACGAATTTGGCGTGCCAAAGAAAGCTTGGCCAAGGCAAAGTTTATACAGAGGCGACTATCTTGTTCGGTTTCTCAACTGTTGACTGTCGATAGTAATTTTTAATGAAGTATTTATTATTTCAGTTTCAACTTGGTCTAGTGGTCACCAATTCTGCTGCTGAGCATGTAGTCCTGGGCTCGATTCCTGGGTTGCGCACATTGGGTATTTCCATCTGGAATTTCTCTGTTGATGGCCATCTATCTTTCCAAACATCTACGTTTATATAGTAGTAACACGAATAGGTTCTAGTCAGTAAGAGCCTTCCGCTCCGCCCAGAGCAGGAGTCATTTGTTGATATCCCAACCTTAAAAAAAGGATAGGATCCAAATGATGGTCCTTAATATTCAAACACAACTAGAAAACCGCATACAAACATCCAAAAACTCAACTTATAATCATAATAATTAATCTATTAAAACCTCATTCCTTTCTCTCCCATTACATTGCCTCGATTACCCACTATTATTTGCTCATTAAAACAGCGGGAGGCGTATCCGGGAACCATTCTCTGCGGGATACATGATAAATCATGTTATTACGGGCCATCAAACTACAAGATAAATAAACAAGGAAAACAAACGAATTCACGAAACTACAAAAGGTCAAAGTGAGGAGGAAATAACGGAATATCACGCTGGTAGGTATTCTCCACGGAGGTCGGCAGACATGTGGATATTTAGCTAGTTATGTTAAAAAACCCCGGGTAAAGCCCTAACAGGCGTTGCACGGAGGGGGTTTCGATTAGTTTTGAAGAGATCAGGGGGACTCTTATATCCTGATGGTGATGTTCTAGTGAGGAAAAATCCCACGCTCCCTGTTTTTCTTTCCGTAAAGATCTTTTGTTGAAAAAGCCTTTATAAAAAAATAACGATAAAAAGCCCTCGAAGGACTAAAAGTGGCCACAATGTTTTTAGATCCAGGATGTCTTGATTACAAATTCAGAATACTGAATATCAATTTCTAGACTGAATTTGACCGCAAACAGAAAAATGTCTGATAAAGTAAGGTTTTTTTTTGTATCAACTAATTAGATATGTAGTTTTAAGCTAGAACGCCAAATAACTAAACTGAAAAAAAAACACGTTATCAATATATCCCAAGTTCTACTTTATTACCAAATTTTGATAGGTTTTCAGGTTAAATAGCCCGTTCAAAAAAAGGGAATTCTATTAATAGTAATTAATAACTAGCTTATTTAATATATATATATATATGAAGACCTAAACAACTACACTAAATATCAAGAAATTATGTACAAACGCGTATAAAAACAAAATTAATCATTGGGCATCAAAAAAATAATCCAGATCGCTGTCAATGGCAAAAGTGCCCAGAACACTGGCAGCATTGTCGCGTTGAATGGCAATGCTGATTCTTTGGCCAAAGAATAGTCCAGCCCTCTGGTCACGTGAACAGTCGACAAGTTGTTTACTGATGTCCCGAAAGACTCGATGCGCACTCGGACCCCATAGTCCTAATGTTTCAACGCCATACGGCTCAAATATGTAACTCCCAATTAAGTTGTTATATTTGCGCCGTTTTAGGTAAAATTACGTATAAATAAATTAACAAGTTTATTTAAATAAAAAAAATATGTCAGAGCTTTAAATATTTTTACTGTTGAATTATCAATTAGTTTACCTGTGATTTAATAAAGTTTGTTATAATTTGACCACGTTTCAGTTCATTTTATAAAACCAAATAATTGAAGACTACTTCAATTGTATGGCACTTGACTTAATTACACAGTTCTAAAAGAGGTTTTACAAGGAATTGGAAAGGCAGAAAGGCACCTTTGTAAGTCAGGTGATTGTATTCACGAAGTTCAGTACGTTCCAAGAATTCGCTACGTTTTCCAGTTTACTTCTAAGTGTTCTAAGTAATAACTCTTGGGGTTTTTCCTATAATATTCCCATTTTTTGTACTATGCTAACCTTGAGTTGATTTGGAATTTATATAAATAACTACCTTTGCCCGAGATTTCGTACTCGCATATCCCATTTTTCCCATGCCTATAGCCTTCCTCACGAATGTGGCTATCATATACAAAATTTTGCAAATCCGTCTAGTTTCCGAGTAGTTCCGGAGATTAGCGCGTCACAAACAAACAATCAAGCAAACTCTTCAGCATCATCATTATATTAATCTGACATTTCTTTACCGGTTCAATCTGTTTTACTTGAGCAACTTTACCAGACAAATCAAAATCTTCGGGTGGTCATGGGGTAAAATTTTCCAAACGAAAAGGATTGAACGAATAATGAGTATTTCGTGCAGTAGCAGTGCTAAGTCCGCATACGTCATTTATATTGCATGCTGTCTGAGAAGCATGGTTTTGACGTGTAACTAATTTTCTTAGAAATCAAGGTTGTAGTGCAATATTATTCGAAAAACAAAACCATCACATACAACAAAATACTAACTTGAAAATGGATTAATATGGGTAAAATTTATGGGAGAATTTAATTTTTTTAATTTTATTCTAAGTCAAACAGAATTTATTATAGTTCAAAATGCACCGGTTCAATGAAACAGGCACTTTATAGATAAAGATCTTATATGACGTTGTCGGACATATGCAGCGTATTTTCCCCGTAACTTGGACTTATTCACGTCTTTGTGAATGGGAGTGCAGTTATCCACTAAACGGGTCAAGTGACACGTGATCTCAGAATTCTTACTATGTTTTATTGTTTCGTACTATAAACACAATGGATACATAAAGTTTGTTCTGTTCTTTATTTTCCTAATCTACAGTTTTTTTTTACATTATTTGGCCCGCGTTTGGCCGCCACCTTTGGCCGCGTTTGGTATCACCTGATGTTTTGCGATGATGCGGTCAAAGATGGAGTTCGCTTGCCTAGAAGTAACCTTTTCACTCTTGACTTAAAGAATTCCAGATTGTAGCTATGTGTCAGAAAACACAGACTCACTCTGGTAGGGAATTCTACTCTTACGTTCGCACAGTGAATGTGTTCCCAAAAAGTAATGAATGTGTTTTGTGCGTGTGGGTGGGATGTGAACGTGGTAATTTCTTCGAACGTTTTTATTACTTCATCTGATTATCTACTATACCAATATGTCAAAACAGATACATTTTTTTTTGTGTTGAGTTGTTATAAATAACACTGGCCAACAATGTTTTGTTTCATTTTTTCATCAAACAATGAAATATGTATAGAATTGTGAGCATTATTCGTACTTTCAGTCTCTTGTTCAAATAATTAGTGTGTGCAACTAATTGTTTACTAGCGTTTACAAACATAGCCACACAATTCAAATTTAGTGTGAAACGAAATTAATTTGAAACCGAATATTGAAATGAAAACAAAAATATTTTGTTGCGATTAGATTGGTTTTCAACGTATTGGTATGATCGTTTGATGTTTTAATTTATCCGTTTTATTATTTCTGGGAATAGAGTATTGATAAATGGTTTATTTGTGTTATATCGGGAAAATATCATATTCCATCAAATGGCTCATCTGATGGAATATGATTACCATTACTTGGAAATAAAAATCATAATATCAGTCTAGTTTTTCAGTTATATTTTGTAGTTACTGGTCAACTGTACAAATAATAATTATGTAAGTTATAATCATAATGTCACAATTATTTGATTTCTATTTTTTTAAAGTATAGTTTATAGTTTTCTAGTTTATTCATTTTGTCATACTTTTCTATTACATTTTTAAATATATTTTTTTTTAAACTCATTAAAAAAATCATATAAGGATTTAAAAAGTAGTAGTCCGCCGGCATCGGAAACAGGGAAAATATCTGCATTATTATTATTTTTATTTTTTTCGTTGATGTTATTTAATTTTTTTTTTATTTACTTGGTTTTGTAAGTCAGAAATACAGCCCCTCCACATAAAATGCTGGTATCCAGCTGAATTCGGTATGACTGGAAGCCAACTCCAATACAGTTGGTTAAATACTAGATCACTACCGATGACATTATTTCGTTGTAATGCAATATATTTTTTCTTTCTTTTCTAATCTCATTATTTGGGGTGGGGTCTCCTCACTTTCTTGTGCCTATTTTTCTGTCTTGAGTTTTCGATTCTAGTAATTTTTCTTTTTTGAGGTCTCTCTCGGTATTGGACCATCAGGTCAATGGCATAGGCAAGCTTTTTCTGTTCCGGTTAGTTGTTTCTTTATATTTTGACTAGCTTTTGCCCGCGACTTCGTTCGCGTGGAAGTTTTTAATGTATTATGTGTAAGAACGGACCGCCTAATTTGATCAATGTGGTGATGACTACAAAAGGTGTTCTTATGGGCGCTGTAATTTGGGTGATAGAATTCCAAAACAAAATTAAACGGCGTTAAGGCCACCCACTCGTTCTTTGGTGACACGTCGTCGTCGTTTTGGAGTGTTGCAAAACCTCGACAGGGCCGCTGTTTTTGCTATTGTAAACGTTTATTAATTTACAGGGATTTATAAACATCAGGTAGACTAAATAGATGGGTACTTCTGGTATAATTATTTCTTTGTCCATTTTCGTCACTCCGATAAAAGATAGCAAGCAGAAATGTCAGCTTGCTATCTTTTTCGGCAGTATTCTTTATTGCGCAGCATTCAGATCGATTCAAAATGACAGACCCTAACAGGGATATATATTTTTTACCCTGTAACTTGAGTCCATGGTGGTCTAAGTTGATGGTATTAAATATTATTTATAATTTAGTTATGTTTCTTTATTTCATTGCATTACGCTGCAAAAGTATTAATACCTCGCGCGACAAATTACCACGACAAGTAATAAGCAGAACTGAATCATCGTTACTAATCGTTATCGTTACTATATAATATTATAAGTTACTATATAATATTATAAATGCATTTTTCTAGGATATAAAAGTAGCCTATGTCATTCCCAGACCCTAAAACTACCACTATGCAAAAACCACGCCAATACCTTGCCCTTCAAAAACAAAAACAAATTATCCAACGGGAACCGTGCATTCTTTCGGGATAAAAAGTAGCTTACGTTGTTCCCTCCTCAAAATTACCATTATGAAAAGAAGCAATTCAAACCCTTACTCTGTAGAAAATAAAACAGATTTTTCCCACGGGAACCGTACTTTTTTCTGGGATGTAAAAATAAGCCTATGTCATTTTTTGACCACTAAACAGCTACTCTACAAAAAAACATGTTAATCCCTTGCTGTCTGAAAAACAATAATATATCTATCCCACGGGAACCGTAAACATTTTTGGGATAAAAAGTAGCCTTTTTCTTTTCTCAGGCTCTAGACTATCTGTGTACCAAATTTCATTTAAATCAGTTCAGTAGTTTTGGCGTGAAAGCGCGATAGACAGACAGACAGACAGAGTAACTTTCGCATTTATAATATTATATAGTAACGATAACGATTAGTAACGATGATTCAGTTCTGCTTATTACTTGTCGTGGTAATTTGTCGCGCGAGGTATTAATACTTTTGCAGCGTAATGCAATGAAATAAAGAAACATAACTACATAACAAATAATATTTAATACCATCAACTTAGACCACCATGGACTCAAGTCACAGGGTAAAAAATATATATCCCTGTTATGGTCTGTCATTTTGAATCGATTTGAATGCTGCGCAATAAAGAATATTGCCGAAAAAGATAGCAAGCTGACATTTCAGCTTGCTATCTTTTATCGGAGTGACGAAAATGGACAAAAGAAATAATTATACGAGAAGTATCCATCTATTTAGTCTACCTGATGTTTATAAATCCCTGAAACTTAATAAACGTTTATAATATCACAGAAAATAACTCTTAGACTTTAGAAATAAATGTCTTAATCTTTGTGATTACACTTTACTTTTATTTTTGCAAACAGCAAAACAAAAAATTCTTTTTTTTTTGTGTTTTTTTAAACATGAACAAATTTAAAAAGAATTTGAAAACACAATCGTATTTTATTCCAGTTTCCAATATCAATCGTATTTTATTCCAGCTTCAAATATCCCAACAAGAAAGGTCCTTCTAATTAAAAAAAAAAAACAATTCATTTAAAAAATCTCTTCTTGATTACTTTGCTAAACAAAATAAGGTCAGTGACATAAAAACTAGGCCAAAGAAAAGTAAATTAATAACTGTAGTAAAATAATGAAAACTTGACTCGAAGTACTAAGGCGGCATGAAGACAGAGGACAAATGAAAACTCTGAAACTCGGCTAAAGTTATACAAGGCCCCTTGTAACTGAGGCAGATAATACATTGGACTGTAGGGAATCCCGTAATTACGGAGTGTGTTACATTGTAGAAGCAAATTCCGATACATCATCGTCGGTTTCAAGGTTGTATTTTGAACATCTTAAAATAATTTTCTTGGCGTTGCCGTTGGTAACTTAAAAATTTTGATGAGGGAATGTATATTTGGCGAGAAACCTTTTCTTTTAGTTTTTGATGGTCAAGCTCTAAAAAAGTGTATTTTGATAAAGGAGATCATTAATAGTCCCTAAAAATTTAACCTAGCTCGGGGCAAACGTTTTATATCTCGTATTATAGAATAAAAAGTGAATTTAAATAATATACCGCTATCGCCTTCTTAAAAAATCTTCTGGCAAAAAAAATACCCTCCAAATTGAAAAACAATGGCAGTATATTCTGTTACTAATCTTACTCTACAATCTGAGAAGTAAATCATTAGTGACCGCGCTGGGTTAATTTTGTATCTTCTCCTTTGTATTTGAAAATATAGTAAAGTATACTTATGTACATATGAATTAGAACGGAACATTTACTTGTATTAAAATGTACTATGGTCTAATAAGGATTTCTAAGGCCCAATTGCGAAAACCATAGTTTTCTTACTCAGTTGCTAACACGACAGGATGTGTAGCGAGGAATGTGTGATGTTAAAGCTGAGATATCTGACAGTAGCTGATTTTAAAATAAGAATCACGTCTAAACGGCTAGTCGTAATTTTTTTGAAAAAATATATGTTATATTAGACTATTTTATTAATAATTTGATTTATAACAATTTTAAGTTTTATTCGTTCAACAGAGTGTAATTAATTTGTAAAGTTATGTCTAACATGGACATAAAAACGACAAACGGACCAAAACCGCCAAGCGTATTTTAATGTAATGTACATAGTATCTCAAAGAAATAAAATAAAATAAATAAAAAAATTTATTTCAATTACTTAAAGCATTAACATACGTGATTTGAAGATCACCTTTTAAGCAAGAAGATGCTTGTGTTAGGTGACTCCGCTCATCCACTTAAAATTATACAGTGTATGCAATTGAAACATTAAAGTAAAACAAAAGAAAAGAAAATACAAAAAGGAGCGCACTTGTGTGAATTATGTAAGTGGGTTTTGAGTGTGTGCGTGTATGTGAGAGTATGTTTTAGTGTTAGTGTGTGTGTGCGCGTGTGTATAATAGTGTGTTTGTGAATTAAATTCGTTTGAATGCAAATAGATATAAGTTTAGGTTTCAGTTAGATTAGGTCTAGTTTTAGGTTAGGCGGTTGTACGTGGGGATCGTGCGATCGATGGCCCTGTATGGGGCCCCGATCTGGGCGGCTGACCTGACGGCCAGCACCATCACTGTTCTGCGGAAGCCGCAGAGGGTGATGGCCGTAAGAGTCATCAGGGGTTATCGCACGATCTCCTACGAGGCGGCTTGCGCACTGGCCGGATCTCCGCCCTGGGACCTGGAGGCAAAAGTCCTCGCGTCACTGCATCGGTGGCGTGAGGACGCGCGGGCGCGCGGCGAGCGACTGATGCAGCGACACATCGAGCTGCGTCGGTCGCAGCTGCGCGAGGTCCTGGTGGCGGAATGGCGGGACAGGCTCTCACGCCCTTCCGCCGGCCTCGTCACTATCGAGGCCATCCGGCCAGTGCTCGACCTGTGGCTCGGGAGAAGGCACGGCTCCCTGTCATTTCGTGTGACACAGGTCCTCACGGGGCATGGCTGCTTCGGGAGGTTTCTGTGTCGCATAGGCAGGGAGCCGGACGCTCGGTGTCACCACTGCGTCGACTGTCGGGAGGACACGGCGCGGCATACGCTGGCAGAGTGTGCCGCTTGGGAGGAGCCGCGTCGTGCTCTCATTTCTGTTGTAGGCAGTGACCTCTCGCTGCCAGCCGTAGTCCGTGCTATGGTTGACGGCGAGGAGTCCTGGGACGCGGTGGTCTCCTTCTGCGAAACAGTTATCGCGCAGAAGGAGGCTGCGGAAAGGGAGAGGGAGATCTCGACCTCCCTCCCGGCCCGCAGCAGACGCACCGGGCGTCGGAGGAGGGCATACGCTGCCCTCTTCCGGCCCCCCTAACTGGGTCCAGGGGCGGTGGACTAGGGGATGTCCGTCGCCCCCCATTCATCTGGACCCGAGGTGGCGGCGCGTGGTGTTCCCGTGCGCCCCTCTCTGACGTCGCGGGGGGAGTCAAACACCTCACTCCCCCCGCTGACCCGAGGTGGCCCGCAGAGGCGGGCCGGCACCAGCCGGGGGTTACGGAAGTCGTAAGCTCCCGCGATCTCCGGCGTAGGTGAGAGATGGAACACCGGGGTGGTTTTAGTCAGTAAGAGTCTGACAGACCCCTCGGCCCGCCCCAGGGCGGAGGACATACATGAGGATTTCCCCCCGTTAAAAAAAAAAAAAGGTCTAGTTTTAGGTTAGCCCTGCGACAGTTTCTTGGGATCGGAGGAAGCCAGGATTAGCTCCCTCCACTAACGATTTCGTTACTGCGCTTCTTTTAGTTACTGGACCGATTATGGAAGCGATGTTATCAAGGCCTTAATGTCGTCGTAGGTTTTAGTCTTGAGCCAGTCAGTCACAACCAATTTGCAGTCACGTAGTTTCAGAGGGTATATATGTAATTCTTTATTTAATAAGTTGTATAAGTGGGAAGATTGCCTTGTATACTGCCTCTTGGCAAAAGCTGGTAACTGGGACATTTGGAGCGACTAAGTAGCGCCTTCTGCTACTCTTATTTGGTTCTGTAGGGTCATACGGAAGGGATTTGTGTTTTCTCAGGATAACATGGAGAAGGTAAAGTTTTCTTACAGACAGAAGGTCAGAGGTCAGGTAAAGGCTTTGGGTTGGGAACCTATAGGGTTTGAAGAGCATAACCTTAAGCAGAGAACGCTGCGCCCTCTCAAGTTCCAAAAATTTAATCTTTGTTGTCCCACCCCAACATGGCAAACAGTACGTAAGAATCGATTGGGCCAGTGAAACATAGACTTTCTGCAGAAGATTCTTTGAAGCAATGTGTCGCAATGTTTTAAAAGTCCATATTAATTTCCTAACCCTTTTCATGATTAGTTCAGTATGCATGTGCCAGGACAGGCGCTGGTCAATCATGATGCCCAAGTATTTAATATACTGTAACCTGTCTATTATAGCGCAAGAACAGTCAGGAGTTGGGGAGCTGGCACAACAGTGTATCTTTATTTGGAATTCGAGTGGTGGTTGAGTGTGTGCATACTTGGTAAAGCATATGTAGTTAGATTTGGAGGCGTTTAACGTGAGGAGGTTACGATAGAGCCAATCAGCTATCTTTGACAGGCCGTTTTCGGCTAACCGTCTAACTTTTGCCCAAGTCTTATCAGCAAAGACTATGGCGGTATCATCTGCGTAAGAAAAGATGCGACCCCGTCAATAATCGTATTACATAGGTTATTAATATAAATAAGGAACAATGTCGGACCAAGGACATAAGTTTTTTTGAAAGAAATGATATAAGTTTTTTTTTAAGTCTTAGAATAATACGGTAACTACAAAAAGCTACTGAATTATGGGTCGCGCGAGTATCAAACGAGTGCACGTGTGTTCCCATCAAGGTCGCTGGCGTATGTCGTCGCCTTAAGAACCAATAAAATCCTTGCGCTGAGCGAGGCTAGGTAAATGAAGCTATTCTTATTATCATCATCATATCAGCCGAAAAACGTCCACTGCTGGACATAAGCCTCCCTCAAGCGTCTCCACTACCTTCCAAGCATCCATCGGCTACCCGCAACCTTCACCAGGTCATCGGTTCACCTTGTGGGAGGCCTTCCAACGTTACGCCTTCCGGTACGCGGTCGCCACTCCAGAACTTTTCGGCCCCATCGACCATCTGTTCTGCGAGCAATGTGCCCTGCCCACTTTAGTTTGGCGATCCTTCGGGCTATATCGGTAACCTTGGTTCTCTTGCGAATATCATCATTCCTGATTCGATTCTTATGGTTCTTAACAAATGCATTTCTCGCTACGCACCCACGTACATCCCTGGTAGAAACGCAGCCTAAATAACAAATATATCACACGATATGGTCTGGGCTAGCAACTAAGTCGGAATTAAAAATACGAGTAGTAGTGTTGTAGTAGGTTTGTGCTCGTGGACCTAAACGATCTTAGGCTGCGGACACGAACTCAGCGGACAAGGAGCGGTGTGGTGGCGGCGCGGGCAGTCACATTATACATTTATGCATTTTAACGCGCCGCTGCAGCGCTGGTCGCGTCAAATGCATAGATGTTTAATGTGACTGCCCGCGCCGCCACCGCACCGCTCCTTGTCCGCTGAGTTCGTGTCCGCGGCCCTATACGAAGACGTTTATTTTTAATAGGGCATTGTACCGTTATAATTCGCGATGCCAATTAAAAATAAACAGAAGTTTATTATTTTCTGCCAGCCAGAAATTCTTGTCTTGAATTCTAAGAATTCTGCTAATAAAGATGTTATCCTCGCTAATATTATAAATGCAAAAATGAGTTAAATTTAACGAACATGCGAATATCTTTGTTAAGCTTTTAGATTTAAATCGCTAAACCAATTTTTATATATATTTTGGTAGTAATACACACGCACACACACACAAAACCGCAGACCGCAGACGCACAGGACCGGTCGTTGTGGCGACGCTTGGGAGAGGCCTATGTCCAGCAGTGGACGTCTTTCGGCTGATATGATGATGATGAGTAATACATTGGAATTTCACTGGAGTTTCATCTTCATTCCACTTTTGTTTCATCTTGTCATACACATTCAGGTATGACGTCTTAAAACCTTCATGATCACGGATTGAGAGGGAGTTGGAGTAATACAAGGGATAGGCTTCAATCTAGACGATCAAGACTATCCCTTTTTCAAATTAATCATGATGTCATTTTCACGTCATTACTGGACCTTTATGAATAACATTACAAATAGTGCCAATAAAACTATTAATTTTTAAGCTAACTTTGCAATCTGTCGAAAATTAGTAAAGTTGACCCTATTATGTCTTTCCAGGGCATCTCATCACGTAGTTTCCACCATATCCACCTTCTAAAATAAAATTTTGTCAAACGCGTTTCATCCGTGGTTTCATTCAAAATTATTACCATTAGGGTTCCGTACCTCAAAAAGAAAAAAACGGAACCCTTATAGGATCACTTTGTTGTTCGTCCGTATACCTGTCAAGACCGTTTATCTCGGGTACGCGTGAAGATATCGAGTTGACATTAAAACCACATACTTAGGTCTATGGCCCCTTGCAGCTGTGAAAAAATCAAATATCTAGTTAACTTAAATACGGTCGTTTATGCCGCAAAAAACGTATAATTTGACACTCTCATGGGAATCAAAATGTATAGAGTACTTCCCGTTGACCTAAAATTATGAAATTTTGCAAGTAATACCGTACAGGTATAGGGAGAAGTCTGACAACTATACATTTGTAATGAAATCATAAAAATATAGTCTTTATTTAAAGTAAGTTTTTGATATATATAAATGATCTCTTGAACGCAACAACCAACAAGATGGTTCGTTTTGCAGATGACAGTATCGCTATAATAAAGTATACTAATTCGAATAATTATAAGATTGACATTAATACTTGCTTAAGTGACATTATAAAATGGTTAGATAATAATAATTTGGTTATAAACGTGAGCAAAACAAAAATCATGCATTTTTATCAACGCCGTGAAAACCCGAATGTTAGCATCTCATACGAGGGCTGTGAATGAAACTACAATGACTAAATTCTTAGGCATTATAATTGACAGCTAACATGGAAACCTCATGTTGAAAAACTATGTAAGAAACTTAGTAAATCCGCATACGGTCTTTTTCAACTCTCAAAGAAAGTTAACAGTCAGGCTCTCCTAATGGCGTATCATGGACTGGTTGTCATGGACAGTCCACGGATAGGGAGCTGGTATTCAGACTGCAGAAGCGATGCATCAGGTCAATGTGCGGTCTTAAAACAACTGATAGCTGTGTTCTCTATTTTAAATCGTTAAAAATGTTAACTTTGCCTTGTCTATTTATAATAGAAACGGCTTTGTTTGTGAAATGTAACCCACATATTTTTAAAAAACTAGCAGAGGTTAGGAAAAATCCAATACGGACTCAATACATCAACCAATTATACCAAGTAAAATGTAAAACCGCACTAATGAAAAAAAGTTTTTTTGGTACTGCTCCACTCATATATAATAGAGTATGTAATAATATGAAAAAGTATGACTACATTAAAATTTAAAAGGGCGCTAAACGAATTTTTTATTATGAAAACGTATTACACGATTGACGATTTTCTTAATGATGATTCAATAACTGATTGACATACTATTACTCTGATTGACATAATTATTGTGATCGTCTCATTGTCTTATTTTATTTTTTATTGATATAATCACGGTGATTTATTTTTTATTTTTTTATGATTTAATTAATTAATTTTGATTTTTTTATGTTTTGATGATTTAATTTTTATGATTTAATAAATTAATTAATGTATGATTTAATTCCGCATTCATTGACGTAATGATTCTTTTTTTATTTGAAAATATAAACCTTTTTATACCCATGTGACGGTAAAATATGGAAAACTATATTATTATATAAATACCTATGTAATATACCCATATTTGCAAAGAAATATAATGATTGATGATTGATTGAGTAATTTGTAGCTATAAATTTGAACGGAACCCAAGGTGGGCGAGTCCGACTCGCACTTGTCCGGTTTTTTTTGCTCCTTACTTCTGTGCTGTGTGTAACAAGGCTTGTCAACAAGTAGAACAATAAAATTTATATAAAATGTAGCAATATAGTTTTACTAATAAATACCTGCAAAACAATTTCCATAAAAAATATTTGAAGTATCAGTGTCACGTTAACCCTTCGTGCCTGTCTGCTGAGGCCCGAAATCGGAAACTTATCTTACATTATGTACTTGCTGAAACATAAAGTCTTACACCAAAACTTGTTCAATTTGCGTTCTCATAAAAAACCAATCGGTGGAACCATAAAAAGCCTATTTAAGTTTGATCACTTATGTATTACAGGTTGATCCAGAGGCTGCCAAACTGAAGTGGCATTGAAGACAAAAACCCCTTGAAAGTTTGGAGTGATAGCATTGGTATGAATGGAAGCGGGAAGCGGTTCTGTGTTTCTTGCAAGTGGTGATGGTATATCGATGATCAGCATTTTTTGTACTACTGTTTGGGATGTTATTAGACTACACTAATGTATGTCTGTAAACAACTTATTGAAGTTTTATGACATTTCAATAATAGACTAAGTTTTTTGTAGAAATTGTTACTGCATTTTCTATTAACAGGCTGACGACCTGAATTATTTATAGTTTTTTTTTTTATAGATATTTTGCTCCTTGACTGACTAAAAAAAAATTTGTCGTTCTCAATTCAAGATTTACACACATTTCAAGATATTTGAAATATGTGTAACCTAGCTTTTGCCCGCGGCTTCGCTCGCGTTAAGAAGTTTAAAATTGACAAAGTTTCATACAAAGTTTCATCCCCTATTTTATCCCTTTGGGGGTAGAATTGATCAAAATCCTTTTTTAGCGGATGCCTACGTCATAACATCTAACTGCATGCCAAATTTCAGCCCGATCCGTCCAGTGGTTTGGGCTGTGCGTTGATAGATCACTATGTCAGTCAGTCAGTCAGTCACCTTTGAGTTATATATATTTAGATTGTTAGCATATAAGCGTTTTGGTTTGAAACTGTAAGCTTGTATTGTGTTTTTTTGAATAAATAAATAAATTCGGCTGTTTTTTTTGTTTGTTTAATGTTTTTGCTTTACGATTTAATTTTTTAATAATAGTAATATGTAGTTATGTATCAATAACATTTCTTGTGCCCTAATAGCAACGGCACTTAGCTGACCCTTTGAGCTGAGCCTTTTGTTAACATCTTGTATTGACCTTGTGAAATGCAAATAAATCAAGAATATTATTTTCTTAGATAGTCTCATTTGTATTTTATGTTATAGGCATCGAAATAAACTCTATGGTTCTCGCTACCTCCCTAAAATTAAACCCTGACAAACAATGCCAATCTGAATTTAGCTAACGAGTGGTTCGCTTCAATCTTCGACAGCTATTGTCCAACACAAGAGCGTTTACATTATAAAATAACACGCTCTAAAGTGTTTTTCATTCAATTCTGTTGATTCTACTTCAAACTAAACATTGTTTGCCAAGTATATGGACTTATAGTTTATTTAATGGCATGTTCTTTTAAAATGAGGTCGATATTGAGACTTTGTGCATCTTATGACATAGCTAATTAATTAGACTTAGAACATTTCTCTGTTTTGGGGTAATTTTTTCAGTTTTCGCATGGAATGAAACACTTTTGTTTTTATCTGGTTTTCTTAAATAAAAACCTCGATATGCAGATTTTTTTACCCTTTTGATTTTATGCTATTTCTACTACTATAACACTTATCTAAACTACTATTATGAAGAGGAAAGAAAGGATTAATTGTTTGTTTGTAACGATTTAACTCAAAAACTACTGGACCGATTTCAAGAAATCTTTCACTATAAGAATGCTAGATCATCCTTGAGTAACATAGGCTATATTATTTATAACAAGAAAAAAATAGGGATCCTTAAGAAAATTGCAGCACGGACGAAATCGCACGCGAAGTGCTATTCATGATATTGTTGGTATCTCAGCCAAGACACCTCTGCCTATCTCTGCCTGTTAACTGTAGGTTCCAAAAACTATGTAATTTGTAACTTTTGTTAACTATTACTAACTTTGAAATCCGATATCGTTGTGTCATTCATTGTTTGTTCTCCGCGTCAGCCTTTGTGGTATCCATTATGTATGTACAATGTGTAACAGATTTAACGTGAAAAAAAAAACCGGCACTCGTAGGCAATACAAATACACATTCTGTGAAAATTTGAACTATCTACCTTTTACGGTTCTTGAGGTACAGCCCTCTGACAGACAGACGGACGGAGGGACGGATGGACAGCGGAGGCTTAGTAATAGGGTTCCGTTGGTTACCTTTTGGGTACGGAACCCTAAAAATCTGAAAAGGGGTACTTATCATTATGAACAACTTTTACTGTGGGACCAATCCCGAAGTCGCGAAAAAAAACAGCTCTTCAGTAGGTACATCTTGCCCATTTAAGCGCACAAAAATGTATGGAAAGATCGTCGTTTTACCAAGACTTAAGGGCATCGCATCTTACGATTGTAAATAAGCTTCCACTCAAGAACACATCAGGGTAGTTGTGTCCTTCAGTGGTCACTAGACCAATGAGAAGCTGAAGTGTCAACAAGCTGGCCTTCTAGTCCGCAGAAGTCAAACTGCATTTTTGCGAAACGAGATTTCTATATCTAACAAAGTAGCCAAGTCAACAACTTGACGTATCAATAAAAAAGGGTGCATTAACTTGCCACATAAATTCACATTAATGGTGGTGTAAATATAACGTATTAAACACCCACATAATTTAAAAAAGAAAGCCATAAAAAGTTGTCATGGACGTATAATTTTTACTGCCACCAAAGAACATTAATGACCCGTATCTGATTTAAAATGGCACCTAACGCCTCCTAAGTGTACATTATTCCATATAAAATTCATGATGTAATGATATGACCCACATTATGAATTACTATGGAATTATTTCTATTACACTCATTACAAAATGTCTGTATTTGTTAGGTATGGAATGGCATTTAAATTGTATTTGTATGCCTGAAATATATTTATCTTTTTATTTCACACGACGACGACATATTGGCACAAGACTATAGTAAAAATATTTTACTGCATTGTCATAATTTGAAACTGACCATATTTATGTCAGTATTATGTAAAATTATCAGAAGAACAATGTTCTACAAAGAATAATAATATGCAGCTTGTACCACAAGCACCTCTAAACGTCGAAGAAAATGTGGTTACTGATATTCAAGTCAAACTCGATTCACAAAAAATATTGGAAACATATTCTAGGGAAACGTGATAATTTAACGTGGTGTAATTTAACTTGAAGATAAGAAATCACGAACAAGCGGTGACACTCGCAAACCGGAACACTCTCCTAACAATATGGTTTAAAAACATTTTAATATCGCACGAACTTTGCTCGCAAGTAAAATTTCATCTTCAAGAGTATATGCCTCTACAATCCAGGTGCTGCCACTTATCGTAACTCCACATTCTAGTAATAAACCACCATCATAATCAACTTTTACATCCACTCCACAATTCGTGTTTCCATCATTAAATAATTCAGCTTTCGCTTCGGCCGAAACTTTTTTATCGTCAAACTTGCAATCCTCAATTTTGAATGCATTTTACGATACCTGTCAACTTTGAAATGGCTCGTAAAATGTTTACCTGTGCATTACATTCCTCGGGGAACTGTGGGAGTCAACTTGAAAAATATTTTGTATCAAACCAGTGTCATGAAAATGAGCTGCAATTTACTAAACGAGATTGTTTTGCGAGTTGATGAAGCTTTTCTGTGAATTGTGTTTTGAAAAGGACGCTTACATGTCTTTTTTCATGAATGCCGTTTAATATTGACTGCCTAATAATAGGAAACAGACTTCATACTACGACGTTTTCATGTTGTTGGGGCCGAAATAATGACGTGGGTGCCGTTGGAACTATAATTATAATTTATTAAGCCGATTAGCTATAACTTTACAATTCATAAGTTATCTCAGGCGCCAACATAATATCTCTAACATGCCTCAGGTTTTTGTTTATTTAAAGGATAGTAAGTTTATCACAAGTTTGGTTGAACCAACCACTATTTGTCTTTGCTTCACCCAAAGATTGACTGGTGGAAAATGCCTTAGACATTAAGTCCGCCTATGTACAAATGTGAGCGTAAAGTATTAAATGAGTAAATAAACTAACAATATTGGCCTTTTGGAATGGCCAACAATTGCATAAAAGGTATCATATTGCTTTATTAGCTAACATATTATAAAATCAAATTCCAAAAACAAACCCTCAATAAATTATTGTTATTTAATACAAAGAAGACCCTTGTACAGCCAATCCCTAAATGGATTTCAATGACTAAGGACACCGAGTTCCCCTTCATTTTAATCCACTCTACCAAACATCAGCTAAATAAATCACTGTAAGCACTTCCAGTAACGCCTTTAATTTGATTAAATCATTCGAAAATCCAGTCAATTTCTGAAGGAAATGAAGTTGAAAGGCTCATCATATCGCAGGTATATAAAACAAGCCAACAATCGTGGACGGACAATACCTGCCAAAGAATCACGGAATTACGCTATTTGTAAATAATCAACACATTTCTATTCGAAGGGAGGCCCAACCCCAGGGCGGCAGTCGAAGTGCGAAGGGAGTGAATACGGCATTCAAAGCTCGAGGAATCGTTGTTTGGTTGGAATTTTTGGAATTCCGGAAAGCATTCTTGGAATCTATTAATCAACCGATGGATTTTTGGGGGGATAGTTGTGTTTGCAGAGTTTCCGGGTACGTTTTTGAGATTCGAAATTCGAAGTATTGTGGCTTTTGAATTGATTTGGCTTTCCAATTTAGATAATGTTTCAGTTGTTTTATTTTAATTTTACAAACACCTAATTCTGCCTCTAAATGGTCTTTGTAAGGTATGTCGAACTTTTTCTCTGGAATGAAAACGCACCTGATTAGTATGGAAGAAACAAAGAAGAATATTTTTATAGGCAGTGGATACCATTAGGTGGTCCCATTAATAATTTACCAACCGAAAAAAACTGGCGCACAAATAGAAGCGATTTACTCAATTATTTTAGTTTTATAAATTACAGCAAAAAAAAAATTACTTTCACCTCACCGAAAAAAATCACCATTTTTATTTTCGTTTTCAATTATCAGTCCCAAAGCAAATCCTTCCCTTTTATTTCAATTAGCCTCACATTAAACATATTGGACACTAAATAACAGAATACCTTAATTATAGCACCTAATGTTTTCTAGGGTAATCTTCACATTTCTATTCAATGTACCGATTGTCCCCGAAGGATTTGGGCTAAGGGGACGAATTCGCTACAATTTAGACACAGTGTCGTTCCAAATGAAAGCACTGGGTTTGCTCAAGAACAAGCCGAAATATTAACGGGTTTTTTTAGTTGTTTGATGGTTAATAAAGAAAAATTTCACTCAAGTGAGATTTAACTACTAAAACCCTTTTCAGATATGTACAGTTTTTCATAAATCTGAAAAGAGTATAGAACCGTTGCATAGCCTCCCACCATCATTCTTTTTTTACAATTGCGGCGCACGGTCTTACATGCATATATGGGTAGAGCAATACCACTATTTTACATGGATCAACTAATATAATAATAATATTTGTTTTAACTAAAAACACGAATTGGCTATCAGATTTCCATAATAAAGTAACACAATATCCTTGACCAGACTGGTTGTCAGACTTTCGCTGACTACTCCCAAAGCTATGACGGTTCATGTGTCTTTTTTTTGGGACAAGCCTGCCACGCATTCCCACCACTGCTATTCCTGAAAGTCAAAGAATCAACAGTGATGAACATCAGAAAAACGCCGGGTTGATGAAGCTCGATGAGTCCCGGAGAAGCGATTCAACTTGTCTGTAGGTATTACACTGGTGAAAGTAGATAGGTAATTATACGCAGCAGCACTGCTTGGCGGTAGAAATAGTTATAGTGAGGGAATTTGCCAGAATAAGCTTCATAAGGAGTTCTTCAACTAGCGCTACAACAATTAACTCGAGCGTATCGAAAATGTTGGAAATTCCCCTAATTGTATGAGATTTTCGATACATATTACAAAGGCATCTGATTTTAATAAATTCATGAATTTCGGAAGCAGATAATTTTATTTACCAAGCGGTTAATATTGGATTAACTTGTTGTTGGAGAATTTGAATTAGTCCGTTTTAATAAAAAGTATTAACTGGAAGATTTTGTTCCGTTACCCTGCTGTTATGAAAAACATGTTTTTAAATATGACTAACTGAAATTTTATATTAAAGTTTCAGTTCTAATGCAAATTCTTGCTAATTGGTAGCAGAATTTACTGGATAGGTTTGTACCTGTTAGTTGCAGATTCGTATTATTTCATCGTTGTTTGATGTGAATAACCTACAGATTAATTTGGAGTTTATGCAATTAATTCTTATTTTGGTATTAAATCCGTCTAGGTATAGGCATCCATTTAAGATTGCTTTAGACCTTATAGTCCAGTTAAATTAGCGTTCACCTTAGAATGAGAGATAATAAGCTGGTAAGAATCATAGGTATTAACATCACTGCAGCTATAGAAACCGAGATAATCGCAAAAATCCGACTTCAATAACTTACGACGCAGACATGAGATTTTATGAGACTTTTGATACAACATTTAAAACACCAAAATTAAGGTGTGTGCGAGTTTCCAGCTTAATATCTCTCTTTCTGAGATTTACACATAGTTATTTTATACATATTTGACTGGACTATTGCTATTCTGAGACCCACATCTTGTTTAATGTCATGAATACTGCGTGCTCTATTTAGTTTTTAATACTTTTTGACTGCAGTTGTCTTCCAATACTACGAGAATAAAGTTATTTTAGTCAAGTAGGCTTTCGCAACCCCCATTCTTTTTTTATTTGTGATGGGTTTACTCTTGACTCTAGTCTAGGTCAGAGATGACAGAGACAAAGTCTACGATGGAGCGAGTTTCCAAGAAGGAGCCTGTTCACTCTTACTTTGAAGAGACTATGTTTTTAAGCGTTTCGAAACACAGACGCAGGCAGAGAGTTCCACTACTTCACTGTGCGCATTATAAAAGACGTTTGGAAACGCTTAGTGTGAATTGGTGGAATAACAACAAGGAAGGGATGGTAAGTAGCAGTGCGTCTGGATTCACTACAAAAGCACTTTTAACAACATAACTTTTCACTTTCAGTCTATAAAACCTATGGTTAGTTTACATAGTGCGAGCTAGCGTGCGAGTAGCTGCAGTGCATTGACTCGCATCTTTAAGAGGTATCTTCCGAGATACTGCCACGTGCGAGTTGGATAGTAACTCACATCCGAGTTACTTGAATATTTTTGGTTTTTACTCGTTTGAGAGTAACTCGCACATGGCAGAAGCTTAGACATCACTCGTATCGTTCAGACGCGTTTAGCAGTAGATGCCAGTGTCAGTCAGACAGTTGGGAGTGGAACCTATATTTTACGTGTGCTGCGACTCGCAAGAAACTAGGCAGCTACTATCATCGCGAAGACAGCTAAGGCGAGCCGAGTATTTGACTACTGTCTAGGCAACATCTCGCACTGTTTAAACTAGCCATTACAGCAAGTCTTAACAATGTCCATTACAAAAAAAAAACACAAAATCAAAATCAAAAGGCATTTATTCAAATTAGGCTGAAAATCAGCACTTTTTGAACGTCAAAATTTACATGAAGACAGTCCCCCAAATCGCCCAGCCCGTCACCACTTCCTCGTGTTTTAGCTGGGAAGAAGAAGCGGCCAACAAACTCCCCAGCAACACAACTGTCTGTTAAGTTTAAACAACTTGAATTTATATAACATTATTCAACATTTTATGATAGATGTCGATCATTAAATTAAATAAATGGATGGCACATGTCCGCTAGCATACCATTTTATCCCAAAAATTACATATGAAACAATGCTATAACGAATTACATATATTGGTAATTAAATAAGTAAACTCAAGCGTACAATACTAATCAAAATGAGCCTCCAGGAATAAATGGCGTGCCCGCTTACATGTTCAACAATGCAATTTAACCATAACCTGTGACCCAAAGTCACAAGTGATAAACTAGGACAAAATCCCCTGATACCATATCCGAAAAACTCCTTCACATACACAACTCCCTAGCGTGTATCAATATCAAAGGCAAGCAGGTAGCGTGATAACAGCCTGTAACGTGTACAATTATAATAATAACCCACGGCATTGGCACGCCTAATTAAATACAATTCTAGTTTTGACTACGTTGCCAGCGTTGTGACGTCATAAGTGTGTTTAGGAGATTCTGAAGCTGATTGTGTGAAAACAATAGCGTTTTTATGGTAATATTTGGGGGGTTATTATTCGGGGGTTGTAATTGAATCTGCTTGATAAGAACGTTATGAGTGTTGATAATAATATTGTAGTGGTAGTGTTTAATAGTGAGTAAATACAGACTTTAGTCAACGATTGGGCGATAGGTTTTGATATTAGTTTTGTAAGAATTTACTGTTGAACTTAATGACCATAAGATTGAAGGCCTCTTCGCGACATTAAATAAAGTTAATTCCATCCTTTATGAAGTTTGAATTTACCGGGAATTGTTGTTACAAGAGGTATTCAAATTATAATCAGTATTTCACAATATTACTATATCAACATCGTCTGTTTATCTGTACACGTTAAATTAAAAAATACTAAACGTATACAACGATTTTCACCAATTGACGGAGTCATTGATTACGGAGGTATATAATTTATTAAGATTTTGTGTAAATCATGAATTGGCTAAAATATGACGATATACGATGATTTAATATTATTAAAATATGTCGGCAGTAGGCATGTCGACTGAGACATGCTAAATGGGGATTTATAATATTTGCTCTGTTCTCCACTAGAAGCCAGGGCAGGCTGCAAGTTTACTGTCTACGCAAGCGAAACCATGAGTGTATTTAGTACTACATATCAATAGGTACTTGCAGTTTATAATAGTGTACAGGTCGACGTGATGTCGCCCCTGATAGAGCACGCCACTAATTGACACATTCACCAGCAAAGGATTTGCCTACGGATTGCCAATTTGACGGCACTGATGCGAAGCTGACGTCACTCACCTAATTTGCAGCGACAGCTAAGCTGTGGTACTAAAGCCAAAATTATAAACTAACCATATTTACACGTTGGTAATATAATATTTGTAATAAAGTATAATAGTGAAATGACATCTCACAGTCAAGGCTTAATACAGAATACACTGCATTTATTAAAAAACCAAAGTTAGCCACCCACATAATCATATTAGTAATATCTTGCTTTCAAATAATACGAATCTAGTTCAATTCTGCGATGTACACGTTGGCGATCAGACTTCTTTACTTCAACCATAGCGAGCTGCTTACAGCAGTTCTGTAAACTGCGCCAAACTTTGGTTGTGTTCGCCACGCTTACGATTCGTTGTTGGCCTAATGACTAGATCCAACATATAAACAAATTCATGCATGTCCCAAGTAACGCAATCTGGAATGACCCATTGCTGGAAATATTGTCTCTTTACCTCTTTGCTTTACCGCCCTGGTTTGGGTCCATAACAGCGACACAACGCGCTTCCAAACGTTCTTGCTTTCCATGTATGGCCTTACTTTAGCTACCGTTCGGTATCAAACTTCATTTTATAAACCGTCAATCCCAGCGGCCCTTTCAAGAACATAATTGGGCCATGTTAGCCGAGCCTTAGAGAGACGTTCCACTCGACATTCACCGACAAACCACATTAAACTAAATACATTAATGATTCCCGCTTACTTTAAAACAACCCTTTGCTCTCATTTGCCAATAAAACACCCAATTACATTCGCCAAATGTTGAATGTTGAATTTTATAATCCTTAATACCATTGAGACATGTACTAAAATCCCATACATAAATAAGTTCGGTAACAAAATTAATCACCCCTTCAACCCGAGCTCGAAACAGATACATACAGAAGGTTGACTCCACACAACGAGTGAAAACGCACGCACACATAGACCCGTACGTGCGGCGATCTCAAACACAATACCTGTCGCGAGTGCGCTTGCACTCGCTGTACGTGAAGCGCGTCTATTCGTGCCTGCGCGTGTTTTCGTTCCTTGTATAGAGCTGGCCTTCTGTACCGGTCTATTTAGTGACTCCAGTCTAAACTAATTATGTGAAATTCACCTTCACGCGTCGATAAACTTAATGGAGCGGGTGTATGTTTTGGGCTTTCATTGCCTAAAACTAAAATTATATTAGAGTTTTTGTTTATAAGGGTGAGACTTGATACTATACCTACCAAAAGGATACAAAACAAAGTATAAATGTATTTATTAACCAGGTTTATTTTGCATATTCTTGGTAAGGGCCGCGGGAGTGGGTTGGATGCGATAGTCACAAGACCGATCTATTTGGCGACGCTTGGGGGAAGGCCTTCTCCAGTATAGAACGTCTTAGAACGTACAAATCGTCAGCAAGCAACCGCGTCCCCCCCCCCCCCTACTATAACGCGTCGTTGCCATCATGAGTCCGTTGCGAAAAAGGGAATTTGATATATGTCCCTCTCTCACACAGCGAAATCAAGATGCATTGGCAGGTTATAGTAGTGAGGCAGTAAGTTTATGTCAGACTTTGGATAAATGTTAAGAGTACAATATAATATAGCGAGGGAAAGTTACTACTATCAACCACTACCTTCTTACCAATATGTAGGTTTTATTTATCTTAGGTTAAAACTACCAGTACTCCTCGTAGTGACCACGTGAAATATTGGTAGCCGTGTGCAATCGTTATCGCTGAAAAATCGTCACTTTTTAGGGTTCCGTACCGAAAGGGTAACCAACAGAACCCTACTATTAATTCTCCGTCCGTCCCTCCATCTGTCTGTCAGCAGGCTGTAACTCAAGAACCGGAATAGGTACACTAACTAAAACAAATAATAAAAATTAAATTAAAGGGAATTACATACGAAAACCGTGTTTTTTTTCGGTTTTTGGTCCGGAACCCTTCGTGTGAGAGTCCGACTCGCACTTGACTAGTTTTCTAAAACTTCATGTCATTTCATGACATTTAAATAATACTCTATATAATTTTAAGTATACAACTTGCCGTAGTGCGGACAAACTAATGGAAATCAATGAAACACTAGAATTAATAACAAAATTAGTAGCTAATAATCATGAGTTTGGTCTAACCACGGCTTTATTATTATATGCCTGAATAAAATAGTAATATGTTAGCCGGCAATAAAATGTATTATTAGTTTGATCAGAGTTTGGATATAATTTGAAATAGTTGACCTAAATAATGTGAGTAATTATTGTGAATTAGATTTTACGTGACTAGCTTTGCCCGCGGATCTTTTCACATGAATAAGTTTTTAGAAGTCAGAAACATTTTTTATTTATCTACTTAGTAACTTGGTAACCTGATTTATTTTTCATAAAATAATTTGGTAAGCGGAAAGGAGGAATGGAAGCCTTTAACTTGCAGTGGGACACCACGGGCTTATAATAATAATTAATAATAATTTAGTCAGCCTACAATGTGACAATCATGACATGAGACCAACAACGTTGTTCCTTTCTCAACCTTTATAACTCGCTGTCACTTAAGTAAAATGTTAACCGTGTGTAATAATAAGATTGAATTTTCCGATGCTCATAATATGTGAAGGCTTAGTAGGCGTCTCGGCCGATGAGTTTCGTCCGAGCCGGTCGAAACAGGAATTTCATTATTAATATTATTTTTGAGTGGTGTTTTGGACTAGACTTTTTTAAGCAAATATTGTACAGTCAGAATGAAAAACCTTAGGTAGGGTTATATTAATTAAGTAAAAGTCAGGGAATTGTTGGAGAAACATAGAGTTTAATATACAATTACAACAATCATCAATAAACTACAATAAATCACTGTAATCAGTCTTATTATAACAATTGAAAGTCGAAAACCAACCGACCCGAGATCACTCATTAATATAAATTTTTATATAGTTAATATTTTATCTATGACCACAAAGTTAAACAATAGGTATTACTTTACTTTATTTTATTTTACTTTAAAAAGTATTCGTCCGAAACACCACTCTATAATATTAATAATAATGAAATTCCTGTTTCAACCGGATCGGATAAAACTCAGCGGCCGAAACGCCTACTAAGCCTATGTGAACTTATCAGCAGTACAGCTTTGGCTAGCAATTGTCCTGCTTTTGTACATATTATACAAGATCGAACTATGACGTAACAATGTCATCGTTTTTTCGCTGTAATAAGAGATAGTGCTTTTCATGCTGTTTTGCTCTATCTCTCTCATACACTAGAGCTAGTAGTATGGCCCCTGATCCAATGTTGCCTTGTCTGAACTCAGCTTTAAGAGAATTAAAATAGAATACACATTTAGTTGTTTGAATTATTTATTGTGTAGAGGATATAAATTGTGGTTTTGGCTAAACACAGGTTGTTAGGATATTGTGAAACAAATTTTGTATATGAGCCAATGTTTTAGTATAATTACGATTTCCAAATAGGTTGAAAACCCAGAGAAAATTGATTTAGGATAATCTATGGCCTACGGTGACTCAAAACCTCTAAACAAGCGCTGGAGAAAAATATACAACACAAGGGACATCATTGATGCCTTATTTACCCTATTTACCCAATATTGTTCTTTAAACTTTAGAATGTGCTTGGTGACAAATTATGGCATCATTAGTCTTATCCTACAAGCAGACAAAACGAACATAGTGAAATATTGCCTCACATAGAGTTTCATGTTCAAATGATGTTCCATAGTGTTCATATAATAATAATGATCCATCACATTATAGAATATACCGTTAAAATGCCAATATGTCTCCCATACATACTGTAACTACACAGCCAATCTAATTTGACCTTCCTGACTCCATAACTCCATTCGAAAGGGCAAAATAGGCTTGATTTGCGAGGCCAATTTTGCATGGCAGGCTATGGGTCATTGTACTGGTTATGGGTACGGCGCAAATCCGAAATCCGGCGAATCTGATTATTATAATGACGTTCAACTCAATAGGATATCTGAAGCATTGTAACAGATTTTTAGATCCATGTTGGATGATTTTATACTTGGGCTAATTTGTATGACTTTGCGTTTGGTTCCTGAGGGTCTGAGATGAAATAAGTAAGGAAAATAAACATATGAGAATTAATATTGAAATCTCAGAAGAGTCGTGACTATACAGTGCTAGTTATCACATTAACACATTGACGCGTGAAATGGTGTCAAAAACTAGAACTTATGACTGTTACTGACGCTTACATTTTTTAGGGAGTGAACTAAAAAAAAATTTTAGTCCGTCTAGGATATACAGCTACTACTGCGGAATCGAAGCTTAAAACAGCAACTGTCACATGGGTTTAAGAAGTAAGAATGTGATGCTGATGACCCCTTATTTTTCGTCACATCAAAGACTCCCTTTATCTGCATTTTTCTCAAAACTGTATGGTAAATCCACCAAAAAAATAACCACCCTCAAAATAATTCAAGCCAACAAATCATACCTACACCACGCATTCAATAAATTACTCCAGCCCTCTAGACCGATCCGAACGCAATTCATTACCATTGACATTTCTATTGTAACGGCAACTTGCGAAGGTCACAGAAACCGTAAAGTAAGTGAAGTCGGTGGATAGTTATAAGAGGATGGGAAGACTATAGAACTGATGGGTGGAATGCGTGATAGAAAGGAAGAAAAGGAAGTGAGTTCTGAGATGGCAGCTGATAGATGAAGGCTATTGAGCTAAATAAATTGTCAGAATACTCACAGAACAGATAATCGATCAGAATTCTCACAGAACAGATAGTCGAATGGTTGAAAGATTCTGGAGTAGTGATTGCGTAGCAAAAGACGCACTGTAGAAAGGACTCCCAAAAAGTGGACCGTTGACTTGGTGAAGGCCACGGCGGCCACGGGACGAACAGGACCAGTAAATGTGGCGAGACTTGGGAAGGGCTAAGTCCAGCAGTGGACGCCTTAAGGCTTAAATGGTGATTATTAAATAAAGTGAGAAGGGTAGGAATATGATAATTTTGTTGCTGATTTAGTCGTCCTAGCAATAGACTACAGTGGAATAAAGAACACCGTACCGACACAGCTCCTTTTACGATAAAGCAGGAGGATACTAACTATAATAATATCAACGAATTACTTGTGACATACAAAACTGTACTTCTAATAAACACCGATACCGTCACTACGCATCACACTTTAACCAAATCAGCCTTCAAAGCAATCCACACAACATGTTTTGGTTAGTTTGACTTTCCAGAGCTACGTTTCTATCACTCAGACACTCATACCAATACTACAGACATAACTGTTTCGGTCTAAACCCCAGTGTGTAATATTTACGAACGGGCATAGTAATTCATTACCATTGACATTTCTATTGTAAAGGGAAAACCTGCGAAGGTCACAACTTTATGGAATGTCGCCGAAACCATAAACTTAGCGGCTTCTACTCTCCGACCTTTTATGCTCGTGTAATAACGTTAAAAAGCCACAGAAATGTGCCCCTATACAAGGCTGTTGGATAATAATGTACGCTGTTTTAAAATTTGGGGTGTTAGTGTTGGAGAAAAGCTAAACGACTTTTTTGGACGCCCTCTTCATAAAAAAAAGCTTGGGAATTTTTATAATTTAATTAATTGACACTATAGTTATAGTTATGTATATATAAGTTTGAATGCTAAAAGTTTTTAAGATTGGTTTTTAAGACTGAAATTAAAAGTGAAGAAACAATTGCACCAAAACAAAGTAGACAAACAAACAATTAAGCATAACCGGACAAAAATGTTTTTCCAATTAGTGCACAAAAAAAAATATTAGAAAGCCTGACCTATGGTCAAACCAGGGCATAAACTAGTTGACCTTAAATTATGATAGTTAGCACAAGTTCATAACAATCACCTATAGTGATGCAAATGCTTGGTACAATCATGATGAAGAATCTAATTTACCAAAAGATTCACAATATTTGTTCGCAATGTATCATTTTGCTTGCAAAATCCGCTGCCACTATAACCGCACCCCTGAACCGCTCCGCTAGTCACCCTCATCGACGATGCGAGACGAAGTCATAAAGAGAAATTGACGGCTCGCATTATACACCGCCGTAAAACGCCGATTTCAGATGCACCTGCCTTTGTTATAAACCATACTTTAGCCACTTTAGCATTATGAATAAGTTTTTATTTCATAATTTTGCACGTCATCAATTTTATTGTGATGTTCATTTGTTTAATTTTGTATGCTGGTTTGAGTCTGTTCTGGGTTATGTTGTATAAGGAAAATTGTGTGCAAGGAGTAACAACATGCCACTGTATACGGGATGGAAAATTATCTTCATACAAATGCACTCTGTGCTGTTAAATCTAAATACGGCAAAACGCTAAATGGCTATATTTGTGGTGGGACAGTTTTTTACGAACTTCGAATGAATTATTCTTCAGATGTCGTGAAGGATTAGCTGATTTCAGAGGAAATGTTACATGATTTCATCACAAGCATACAACGCTAAATTGGAATCAAGTCAAGCTTGAAGAAAAAAACCAACGCACTTAATTCTAAGCACCCATAAATACCAATTCACCCACCTACGAAATCCATATTACAGCAAAAATGAAAGAAATAAACACTCACTCTTAACCTTCAAAGAAAAACATAACAGAAAAGCAAAGACATACCCTCGAAGCGAAATCAAAAACGGTTTCTTTTCGAGAAGGCCACAATAATAATTAAAACAATCCTTAATACATTATGTATGTGTGTATATATTGCCACAAATATAACTGCATTTTCCTTAATGTAACCTTCTTTCTTATATTCTTGGTATATCTCAATATTAAAATAAAGACGAGTAATATTATCTCAACCATACGCTTTGTTTTTGTTACTAGATATATTTGTTTATTATCTTTTCTGGCAATATTGTTCTTGTAATAACGTAGTGGTCAAGTAGGTGTGATTAATAAATATATTCATATACTATATGTGTGTTCTCATGGGTTCACACTTCCTTGCATAACAATATCGGTTTAGCATTTCGGTCAAGTAAATATTAAAAAATACAAAAAATACCGGCGAGTCGAACTCGCATGCAAAGGGTCCAGAACGACTCTTATTTTTGTAACATGATACTTTAAAACCTTATCTTTTGTATAGCTTTTCCTGTAATTTAAAGGTATATAACTATTATTAGCATTTTTTTATTTATTTAAAAAACTCACAAGAGTACGTAGACTTAAGTATTTTTTCTACTCCTTAATCATTGTCACCATCTATAGCCTTCTCTTTCTTCTTCTTCGTTCATCAAAGTGACTGGCAATGGGTAGGCCCCTTTTTGATTTTACATCTTGTAATAAACCTATTCTACTTGCAATCTCTAGATACATCATCATCATCATCCTTTATTTCTTGTTCTGTTTTCTATCTCCTCATTCCATTTCTATGAAAACCGATTCCCACGTAACTCTCCAGGCATCATTTCAACCGAAACACGTACACTGTGTTTAGGTCTCCTGAAGGCGTTGCCACATCGATCGGCCTGTACTTCTTGCGCCTTCTGGAAAGCCTTCTAATAATGCGGCAACTTTCAAATGTTCATTTCCATTCACGTAACAATTTTAATCCGTGTTATCATTCTCTTCTTCGCCTTCTATTTCATTTAACTCAGTCAAGCTAATTGAAACTGTTCATGACTAATTTCCAAACATAACAGCCTTCCCTATGCATTATCATTATGCAAGAATATCTAAAATTATAAACTTGCATCACACGCTCGCTTGATTGAAAAATAATTCGAGTTACCGATATTTAGCACGTCGAAAATCGAACCCCAATTTCGGCGGCCATCCGCAACTACATCACACAAAATTAAAAATACAGTCCTAAAACTAATCGGCTCTTAAATTTAGTCTCTATTGTATTGTAACAAGGGTCATGAGAGACGTAATTTGGAGTTTCTTAGACGCAAATAGTTTGCTCTCCCAAAATGATGGAGCAAAAGTTTGATAGAGGTTTATCTTTCACACTACAAAAGTTGGTAGCGACGTAACTCGTGGTCCTAAATAAGTATTACAAGTTAATAATAATAGTAGCATTAGAGTTAAATTGGTACCTAACATAACAGAAGCCTAACGTTTTAAAGGCAGTGTGTTTTTAAGTTTTTTAAGGGCGAATTTCACCAACGAAAGTCAAAGCCATCAGAACTGCGTTCAAGATCTATCAGTGTCATCATTGTTCTGGAAAATTGACTCTGAAAACCTTTGCATTCATTTTAGATGCTATCATTGATACATTGAAATTCACCCTTTATTTTTGAAACCGAATACTACGATTTAAAAGAAAATTTCAACGAAAAACTCGTTAAATAAAATAAATACCTAAATACCAACGGAAGTCCAGAAAACTGAGACAGATTTAATATTTTCAGAATACTGTTACTTCAAAAACTCAATTTTTTTTTCTTTAACTTCGAATGGATTAGTAGAAAATCTGAAAAATATTACTGGGAAAGATGTCAATGCTGTAAATACATTATTTGTTCAGAAATTACAATACTCCTAGAACCAGAATTGTAATTTCTGTTTGCTGGCTTTAACAGGTGTTGATATTATAATAGTACGACTTTTGTATGTTTTGTACTTAATATATAATATGTCTCCCGCGGCATAAAAACGTGAAAGACAAAAAATTTCGGTTTAAAGTTTACAGTCTTCTTTTCTTATTTTGTGGGTCTAGGTCTAAACGACCCCACACACCCTAGTGTCTGAGTTTACAGTAAAATGTTGTGACGCAAATTCAAAGTTTCAATGTGATGTGATGATGTGAAGTGACGTTCATACTTACTATATTCATGGTTGAAGACTCATAAATTCAGAAACTCAATTATTTTTCACCACACAGTTTAAAATTTTTGCTATTCGAAAAATTACTATCACGGGAACAGCGACGGATCAACTGCATTATTTCAACTTAATCGAATAATACACGAAATTCAGAGTTCAGTTTACATTAAATCCATGATTAAAATATCAATGAAATGATTAATGAGAGTTGTGATTTTTAACATAATATGACATAATTTACAGCATTGTTCAAGTTTACACATGTGTTTATACCGCAGTGCAATTCTGTAAACATCTTACTTACAGTGAAAAGTTAGATGAAGTGAGCATGAAATGAAATGTCATGGCATCGTGTTTGTATGACTTTACTATTGACAGGCATACGTTTGAACACTATCTCACCTGATGGTAAGCGATGTTGCGGTCGAAGATAAGTGCGCTTGCTTAGAAGACAGAATAGACCGTATGTTTTCTTAAAATCTTCCTCTTATCCCATTTTCTTTGGGATCAGCAATCTTCTTGTTACATACTTCGCGCACAGTTATCATTTCGGTAGTCACCCTGTTTCTAGCCATATTATACCTCACACAGACCTTCCATTGTCTTTCTGCTTTTCCCCCCTTCTTATTGCCCACCATATTCATACTCAAAGCTTTATTTTTGTTTATTATTTACCATTCTGCAGAAATATTGTATCCAGGAATATTCTACTTGAGCCTAAATTAAATATTCTTTATTGTGTCACCTACGCCGTACGTGCCTTTGGTTCGCCATCCATAGCTAATGGATTAAACGTGGACAGATGGAACCTTTTTGTCGAGCTGGGAATATAAAATAGGAGTTGAATAAAAGCGCTGGCAGGTTTGTGGGTTGAAAGTTAAAGCTTTGAGCTGTGTTGATATTATACTAAACAAAATATTTAATGAGCTTATTGACATACAAACTAAAATTAACAAATACACATTGAAAAGGCTGTGAGCACAAGGACCCCAACTCGGGTTTCAACCTCAAACAAAATATTAGTGCGTTTTTTAATTTTTTTAACGGAAATACCTACCCAGAAAGAAAGGCCTTGCCGTCATTATCATTTTAGAGGCAAAACTTCCACATTTTTAGCACAATACTACAACACACTTGTAAAAGTTTTAAACAAAGCGAAAGACTTTTGTCATAATTTTAATTTCAGCCACAAAACATCAACTGCCGGTCACGGGTCTCCCAAATTGTTATCAAATTGACTAGAGCTTGTGCTTGTTGCATTTGTAGAGTTTTCGCGGTGTTCGCTAGGCCAATTGGTCCATCTTTTGGATCGCCTTCTAACGTTACACCTTCTGAGACACGGCCTCCAGAATCTTCTGGTTCCATTGACTGTCCGACCTGTGACCAATTTGCCGTGTTTGATCCTAGCTACTCCCAGGATATATAGCCTAAGTGTTGTTCCAGACTATAATCTACCTCTGTGGCAAATTTCATGAAGATACTTTCAGGCGTTCTGACGTGAAAGAGTAACAAACATACATCCATTCTCACAAATTTTCGCAATTATAATTTTATATAGTAGGAAATAGGACTGATTATCTTGTCTCTAAAAACAAAGTAATCAACTAAAGAACTAGAAATTCGTCTCTAATATCGTCAATACCCCATAAATCACTCAAAACACCGCAAAATGTTTAGGAAATATCAAGTTAAAGTCGAGGAGATCCAGCCGAAAGGAACAGGACCAAAAGTCGGGGCTAACTCTCATCTATCAAGGAGTTTATAAAGCAAGTTTCTCAAGTTTCACGCCAGACGGGTGGAGAAGGTTTTAAAGTTCATATTTTGGCTTAAACTTGAAATATTTTGTTGGTGTTCGACTAGAGAATCGATGCTTTGTGAGGAAGGGAAATGGGCTTCGAATGTTTTCGAAATATGTTAGTCTATCGAATTAGTGTGAGAAATGTCCTACGTGTCCATCATGAGCTTTAATAGTTTTGTTTTAACATAGCAATAAAGCACACACAACACGGGTTCGAAACAGCGGGTTCCAGACAAGGTGACGTGTGACAAGGATGGTTTCATCAAAGAGGAGAAGAGAAAGAAGAAGAAGCCTGCTTGTCGGAACCAGTGCGGCACCGCGCTGGCAGGACCAAACATGCTGCTGCGTCCAGCAATACCTACGACGCTGCTGTATGTGTCCCGGCTACATCACTCCACGAAGGTTGAGGAGATCGTGGAGTACATGAGAGTGAAGACCAACTGGACTTTGAGGGTCGAGAAGTTGGAGTCGCGCCACAACACAAACTTCAAGTCGTTTGTGGTGCGGGTTCCAACTCACCATCTCGAGATGTTCCTCAAAGCAGAGTTTTGGCCGAAAGGTGTCGTGTATCGACGTTTCCGCGGCCAGCTGCGCGACACCAGTCAGCGAAACACGACGCCGTCATTTCGTGTGCAGTAGTTTATAGTGTTAATCAGTATTGTAATATATATTAATTTATTTATAGCTGTTATTGTTTTATGCTTATGTATTTTATTTATGGGCCATAGATGCCTGAAATAAAGGATTAAATTGAATTAAATTTATAATGTATTTTACTATAGGTACATATGTATATGAGGCAGACTGAAGATTATCAAAATAAACGATCAAGGGGATCGAAAAAGTCCCCAATGGAAATATCACATGACCAAGTTGACTTCATTTTGATTACGTAAAAATGATTTGACGCGGAAGAGTGGGTACATTTGATTATGTTATTAATACATAAGTGAACTGTGTATTAATATTAATACCAATAAACTTACATCGGGACACGTCTGATGAGAGAAGAACTGAAAAGTAACGAAAAGTGCCTGCATCCAAAATCTGTACAAAAATACTGATTAATTATAAAATCAAGTCTGTATTTTCTAAAATATTAAGAGATAGTGTACGTAGGTATGGTTAAGCTCCATGCAGTGTAGGCGAGCCACAAACTGGTCAAAAATCCGACTTCTTTAGAAGTCGGATTTTTTATGTTTGACCATGTACTTTATGTTTTATGTAAAGCAGCAGCGCTTGTGACCACACCCTACGAGGCAGTTCACATAACGTCGAAAAAAAGAAATGAATTTGTGAATAATTTAACAAAGAACAACATTAATTTTATTAAGTTCAATCCACTCTTCGAAATTGGAACAATATCTTAACTTCGCGTCATTACCTTACCGATAACATCCATATTTCTTCGCACCCTTCTACATGCCTTCAACCGTGGCAATATTCGGTATCCCCGAGACAGTCTGCATTACAAACTATTATCTCAGGAGCCCTTCTGCTAAATTTATTCAATTGCATAGTCCACAGTGTAACCTCTTACAGTAAGTTTACATTGGGCAGGATTTAAGGAATTTGATAATCGTACAGCCAGGTTGCAATCGATTAATGCGTGACTGAGTTCCAAACATATCATGATGGCATACAAAAATCTTAGATATTTATCACTGTATTTATTATTGAATATTTCTTCCTTTATCGTCCTTTTGCGGAGTAAAGTCCTTCCTTTAATTTTCTACTCCTTTCAGTCTTGAACTACGGCAAACCAATTGTTGTTACTAATCCCACGTTGTTGCTACGCTCATAATCATCATCATCATCGTAGGTTTGCCACGATAACGTCAAACGTTTTATGAAACAGACATCAGTGCACGTCATAGCCTTAAAATTTGTTAGCATTCACAATAATGTATTCCAAATAGCAGTATGGTGGTGTTTGCTTTGCGTAAACGCGTTGACAATCTGCAAAGATTCAATACAAGTAGGCTGTGGTATCATAATTGACGCGTTATTCCCAAGTTGGTGTCTGCGAGCGTTGCGTCCGCAGTTATGTTTGGTTATTTTATTGTAGAAGGGGGATATTGGTATATTTTTTTGCACTTTGGAATTGTTGTGAGAAGTCAGTGGTTTCAATATTATATAGTGTGGTCACTACGTGTGGGTACAATGCCTGTTTGTTAGTTTGGCGCAATAAGGTATTTTCAAAAAACATTAGACATGTATTTTTTGCCATTTCAACTCGATAAAATTATATAGATTAAGCCTATCAAAAATCAAGAGCAGGGGCTGGTGACGTCACGTCGCTTGTAAGAATTGTAGTGACGCCACGCGAGTTTTCAACGCACTGTATTGTCGTTACTTTTTGTCCTCTCCCTTTTGTCACTTACATGAAAAAAGAAAAAAAAAACGTGACCAATATTTTTCGAAAATCTATTTATTCAGTAAAATACAATATTAAAAAAACTCAGTTGAGTTGTAATGTTTAGCTTGAGAGGGATTTATTTAAATTATCATGATAATTTCTGCAAAAAAAAAACCTTCACTCCTGATTGAATCCGGTCGATTTTATGAACAGTAAAAGGCCAAAGTGCGGTTTTATAATCTAAAATGTATGTCTGGATCTACGTTATAGGGGACTATACTATAAGCATGTGTATGCTAATACGAATAAATTGTAGAACAAAGTCTGCAAAGTTAAAACCAAATAAAAATCCAAATATTAAGAAAGTTTTAGATTTATGCGTAGCTACAACTTTATACATTTTAATTAAAGTTTACCTAGTAGAAAACTATAGCTACTATATACTAAACACAGAATTCATCACATCACGTACTTATCAAGAATATGCCTAGCCTTTCCCAACTGCGTTGAGGTCGGATTCAAGTCCAAATGAACGCAGCTAATTACCAGTATAATTACATGAAGCGATCTTGGCAAGATTGGTGTCTGATTTCTTGGCTTCTGACTATCAAAGACCTACACTTATGACAGCCGGGACCAACAGCTTAACGTGCTTTCTAAGGCTCGTAGTAATCTCGGTATGTTAAAATGGTCTACCTACCGACCTTACCTGAAGGAATCTCGATATGTTAAAATGGCCCACCTACCGACCTCGGGTAGCGTTGCTTAAACTCGAAGATCGGCTGTTATTATTTACGCTTTCATTAGGTAACTAGCTGTCCCGGCAAACGTTGTTTTTCCATATAAATTATTTCTAGCTGCCCGATGCTACTTCGTTCGCGTGGGGTCCTACCCCTACCCTACTCCTACCCTACTCCTACCCTACTCCTGCCCTACTCCTGCCCTACTCCTACCCTACTCCTACCCTACTCCTAACCTACTCCTACCCTACTCCTAACCTACTAATCCTAGATAATCCGAGTAATGTGGATATATGTATGTTGTCGATTCAAAACCCTTAATTCAATACGTGCTTCAATTCGAGTGGACCCGAGTCTACCATACCGAAGGGACGATATACGGGAAAATGAAATTGTTTGTTTTTACTATCTTTCTCGCAATTTTTCCATATTTTCTCATCGATTAAACCTTCCCTGGACTACGACAAACATTTCAAAACCAAAATCAGCTAAATCGGCCCAGCCGTTCTCGAGTTTTAGCGAGACAAACGAACAGCAATTGATTTTTATATAATAGATGGATATAGATGAATTACACAAATAGTAATAAAACCACCCATTTCAGAATATAGGAACTGATTGTTAAATAATTCAAATTGTTCTAACAGCATTAACTTCACAGAAGGAATTTCCCGGAACCAGTGTATCTTTGCTATCTTTGAACCCAATACGTTTGAACTGTTTGCAGCGTTGACTACCGTACGACATTAAAAGATACAGAAGGACTGCTTCATACAACGAGCAAAAACGCACGCACACATAGACACACGTCACTAACAGCGAGCGCAAGCGCACTTGCGGATTTTATCTTTTCGGGATCGCCGTACGTATTTCAGGCCACCACTAAAAATCAGCTCCAGAAGTACAGCATATGGGACAGCATTATGCTATGTGGGGGAGCCTTATTTCTACAGGCACGATCATCTACTTCTGCAAAATAAGTTTCTGGTATTTCCCCTCTCTTGTGTTACCGGTTAAACGTTTATCATAATATTTGTCTTTACTAACCTAATAAATAATACTTTTCTCAGTCACATTCATTTGTAAAACTGGAACCCTCTGTCTCTTCCTTCACCCAAAGGGCAATGGAAGGAAACTCCAAGCATCCTTTATGCTTGGAGTTTCCTTGCGTGATCGAATCAAAAGAATGATGATATCTGCAAGAGAACCACGGTTACCGACATAGCCCGAAGGATCGCAAACTAAAGTGGCAGTGGACAGGGAACTTGCACGTTGCTTGCAGAACAGATGGTTGATGGAACTGAAAAGTTCTGGACTGGCGACAGCGTACCGGAAGATGCAGCATTGGAAGGTCTCCCACAAGGTGGACCGATAACCTGGTGAGGGTCGCGGGTAGCCGACAGATGGGAGCCGCATAGGACCGGCTGTTGTAGTGATACTTTGGGGACGCTTATGTCCAGCAATGTATGTCTTTCGGCTGATATGATCATGATGATGAGACAACGATGAATAGTAACTTTCTATTAAATCGATGCATTAGTGTGCGTGCGGCGGTTAACGCTCTTATATCAGCATGACCTTCTGCATCCATTTGTTTTGTAACCGTTGCTATCTTCTACATGTGAAAGTTCTAGTTACTGTATAGCAGTTCTGAATTTGTTACCGACGAGTTGTTCCGAATGTCCTTCGGAGTTTGAAGCTAGATCAATATTTTAACGGTTGGGTATTGGGAAGTAGGATAGAGTTGATGATCGATAAAATAGTTGTTGTGATTTTCATTATATCGTTGTTACTTCATTTAGGGAGATGTTTCGATATCAGCCTATAGTAGGATATCCAATTCATCAGAAGGCGTCTTTGATTATAACAGAAATCGATTGCGCACCCAGGTTGGCCGCTGCGTATGCTTAGCAACATGGAAGTTTATAGACCAAACGAATACCCAATGTGAGTGCGCTGCATGATTGCGGACATGAGCCACACGTTGGAGTGCCCCAATTGTGCATACACCTGCACTTTAGCGGACTTAAAGAATGCTACCTATGCTACACATCAAAGTCGCGTTTGCAGATGTTTTACTAATTAAACCTACTTTCACTGCTATTTTTTTTCTTAGATTTTTATATTTTAATTTCTTCTTCTAACATACAAACAGACTTATAAACAACTAAACTAATCATCATGAAATTATGTACAAACGCGTATAAAAACAAAATCAATCATTGGGCATCAAAACAATAATCCACATTGCTGTCAATGGCAAAAGTGCCCAGAATACTGACAGCATTGCCGCGTTGAATGGCAATGCTGATTTTTTGGCCGAAAGAAGGCCAGCCCTCTTTTCACTGATTGGTTTCCATATGAACGTATTTAATTCTGAGTATTTAAGTAGAAACCACCGTACATTTTCTTTTGTATATTCTAATTTTGTGGCTAAATATAACAGCCGCACGGGTCGATGTTCAAGACGTCAACGCTTGACGAGGTTGTTCTGTGGATCTTAACATACCGATACCTCCGTGCCTCGGAAGGCACGTTAAAACGTTGATCCCGGCCAATGGTCATTTGTAGATCTTTGGCAGTCGTTACGAACAGACAGAATCCCGAAAATCTGACACCAGTCTAGCTAAGGAGTACCTGCCGGGATATCCAGTTGTGGCGCTGTAGTAGACAGCCACCACACGTAAAATACTAGTATTCAGCTGAATCCAGTTTGACAGAAAGCCGACCCCAATATAATTGGGAAAAGGTTAGGCAGATGATCATATTTGATGTGCATCAATGCTTATTTAAACGACAAACTGGCCTAAATACCATTTATTTTGTATCTAAATCTTGAAAACAAAGTGACAATCGCCAAACCCAAATAAAGACTCACAAAGTCTCAGAAACCCAAAAATATTACCAACTTTCGGGCAACAGGGGCTTAAACTATGAACTCTGGTTACAGTCCGACCCTCGAGATCTTTCGTGGTACTTCTAACCTTAACTGTTACCAACTTAATGGACTCTATCGATTTGTTTGCTAAGGCGGATTAACGAGCTGAACTATTAAACAGTTGGGTTATGGTTAATAAGTATCTAATAATGATTTTGGGTTTGATTGCCTGCTGTCTAGATTTTGAGAAATGTAATAACAAAAAACCAGCCAAATGATATGGAGTATAGAGTGTTTATGTATACCTGGAGGAAGAACGTCAAAACACTAGTGCCGTGAGATCCGAGTGCTCATCAAGTTTTTCGTTTTGACTTGGCTCTTCACGTAACCAGAGGGTGGTTTTTCCGGCCAAAGAATTAGTATTGCCATTCAATTGTAACAGTATTTTTAGCACATTTGCCATTGACGACGTACGTGGAATATCCATTTTAATTTTATATAAGCTTGTATTTATTATGTAATTTTATATTCTGTATTAATCTGTAAAAAAAAAACTATCAATGAACTTAATTAATTCCTGCCTGCACACCAGACTCTTTTGTCAACCTTACTACACAACTACACAACAAACCAATAAACGTTTCAGTCCAATCCCATCTTTGGAGACTCCGACAAAAACCGATACAAAATCACTTAACCTACCAACTATAAAAAGCCTTATCTACTCACGAATCCGGTTACCCGATTCTTCGGCCCGATTAATGAACGACCCAGAATTTCGTCGGAACTCTAATCCGTTTAACACCTCAAGTTTGCTTCCCTGAATCGCGAAGTTCCGACCTTTTGGTGCCGGAATTGGGACCAACTGATTATACCTATTTATTAGGCACGATAAGCAGGTCTTGGTGTAGTTAGGAATAGTGTTTGTTCAGTAATTAAATGTACCTAAAGCTTGGCTATGGGTTTAAGGATTGACGGATCGTAAGTGGTATATAAACTTAACAGACAGTTGTGTTGCTGGGGAGTTTGTTAGCCACTTCTTCTTCCCAGCTAAAACACTAGGAAGTGGTGACGGGCTGGGCAATTTGGGGGACTGTCTTCATGTAAATTTTGACGTTCAATAAGTGCTGATTTTCAGCCTAGTTTGAATAAATGCCTTTTGATTTTGATTTTATTTATTTTGATGGTACCGCTAGAAACCGATTGAAGAGGTGACGATGAAATGACATAGCAGAAGTGTTAAGTGATAAATGAATTATTTATTTTGTAAGTAGGTTGAAAAATGAAACTTTACTCGACAATATTTTTTGCTCGTTTTAAACTAGATACAGCGCCTGTGCTGAGACAGGGACCTTTTTGGTATCGCACAGATTAATTTAAGGATGCCGCTTAACTGCGTAAACATATTTTTATAACTGTTAGTTTTACGTATTTTACTACTGTGTCTTGTGCGAGTACCAAATAAACATTTTTCTTTCTTTCTTTAGATGAGGCCGGTGTTTCCTAGCTGACTTATTCTGAGAAGAAACACCGAAACAAACTCAGAGCTCAGTTTCGAAAGTCCAACCAATTGTACTGGTCAAATCATATGAGAACCATGTACGTTAATAGCAGATGGTCTTTTGAGGAAAGCACATTTTTCAGTTAGTGTGTAGTTTAAACTCCGAACTTTAAGGAGCTCAAGAATTTGGCGAAAACAATACAAAAGTAAGTTCATTTTTGGTCGCATAAAAAACTCTAACATAAAAATCCTTGCTTAATATTATAAATGCGAAAGTAACTCTGTCTGTCTGTCTGTTTGTCGCTCTTTCACGCCAAAACTACTGAACCGCTTTAAATAAAATTTGGTACACAGATAGTCTAGAGCCTGAAAAAGGCCATAGGCTTCTTTTTATCCCGGAAGTATGTTCCCTAGGGATCACGCGGGCGAAGCCGCTGTCAAAAGCTAGTAATCTGTAAATGGGCATTTTTTATTGTATTGTAGCTGTAAGTATTCCTAAATTAATAAAATATAATAATAAACTCCAAAAGTAAATCGCTCTCGGGGCTCTCGCAAAAGTGATAGAGTGTCAAGAGTTCACGGAAAATCACGCTGTTAGACCTCTCAAAATTCAATTTGTATTTGTTTTTGCTTAAGTCTATTTTAATGTCTATTTAATGTGAGCAATGTGTCCACAATTGCATTGTTGCTGATACTTGCACTTGTATAATCTTTGTTTTATTCTTTTTTTTTTTGTTTCGCCACTTTTTAGCTAACTTAGTTTTGCCGGTGCCGTGTAGTTCTGTAATTGGCTTAAGAGATGGTTGTCATCATCTCACTGTCACTGAGCAATGTGTGCGGACTTTATGGAGGATGCTGGTATCAGTGGTAACTTTGACGAAACTGCATTGGGCTGCTCATTGATAGTGAAATGAATATTTATAATTTCATGTAAAATATATTATAAGCTGTCGAGTTACCAAATAAATAAATAAGTTTCGAAATAATTGACCAGAAATTATCAAATCTGACTAAAAATGTCAAACAGGTGGGTCGTCACCCTCCTGTTTGTCATTATTCATCAGCTTCATGTTTTAATTCTGAAACTGTCAATTCTTTTGGGTGGTGATTGTTGACTTACCTGAGTAAATAAAATTTATCTTCACTAATCAGGTCAATGACCCCATAACCTTTCTAATAATAAGAAAGAACAGCTCTTCTTAAAAGTTCTCGACTTCTTATGGACTGAAAGAAAAATTTCCTCCATTAAAACTTCGAGCATAACGCTTATAACGCACTTTCTGAAGGCTTAATAATTAATTTAAAAGGTCTATCTACATCATTATTACGAGGTTAAAAAGTTGAATTTTTGATTAAAATATTCATTCGTTTTGCTTTGTTGAAAAACTGTAGTTTTTTCTATGTCAAAAAATCTTTGTTCATTAATATTATACAAAAGTCTTGAAAGACCTTTTCAGATTGTTTGTCTCTTATTTCAAAGAAGATTTAAAGAGATAATGGTCTATTATTATTTACGTGTTCTTATATTAATTCGGTGTCATGAGCTTCTTTGTGTGATGAGTTTAACTTTTTTAGGGTTCCGTTGACAGACAGACGGATAGCGTAGGCTTATTCATATTATCTGAGGTAATAATTAATGGAACCCTTTTACTAAGCTTCCGCTATCCGTCTGTCTACCTGTCTGTCAGCGTACTATGGTGGCTCATAAACTGTTATAGGTGGATAGTTGAAATTTCCTCAGAGTAATAACAATAGTATATTGATACACAAATGATTTTTATACACAAGAAAAGATGTAAAAAAAAATTGGTTGTCTGTTGTTTATGGACGTTAATTTTGCGTGATAACGTCATAAGAAAACAATTCTTAACAAACAAGCCGAATGCTTAGGCCGATCGTGCCTCTCTATCGCTTGTATGAACGTGACATTTTTCGTGCGTGCAGCCAACGTTCATCGATTTATAAGACGTCAAAAATAACATGGAATATCTACTTAAATCTCCACAGATCATGTAACCCTGTCTCCTAAACTAGGTAGTCCTATATCTTTGGAGACAGTGTCAGGCCATACAGGGCGGCCAGTCATGTAGCTGAGCTAAAGTGAACTAAACTGTTGCCGCCATAACAGTAAAATAAAAGTTGACGGTTGATGTAACGGAACTTTTCGTTTGACTCGCTTTTGGTCTGCTTATGCTTATTTGAAATGCTTTGCAGTTGGTATAAATAATAATAATAACTATCCGGATAAACGGATACTATTGCAATTTTGTAAAATCATACTAAAATTAAAAAAAGAAACTAGCCAAGTGCAAAGGGTTCCGAACAAATTTATTTTTTTTAACATGTTATTTTAACGCTATAGACTTCTTATAGGTTTTCCTGTAATCTATAATTTCCATTTTTTTCAAAATTTTAGGCTCAGTAGTTTCGGAGATAAGGGGGGAATGGACATTTTTCGTCTAATTTCTTGAATACCTTAAAAACCATTTATTTTTAAATTATAAAAAAAAATAAGTAAGACTATCACAGTTAGTCCTTTCATTTGATATTGTTTAAAAAAGTTTTTTTCTTCTAGTTTTACCCCCAAAAGTGACCCCAATACTAAAAGTTTAATCATTTACGTAACACACGTGTCACAGAAGTCCATATGTGTACCAAATTTTAACATATCAGTCCAGTGGATCCGGAGAAAACTGACTCTGACAGACGGACACACAGACAGACAGACACCCGAGTGATCCTACAAGGTTTCCGTTTTGTGTTCAGAATCTTAAAAATCAAAATATATTAATTTGTTACGCATAGGTAATTCTTTTAATAAAATAAAAAAATCCTAGTGTGGGACTAACGTCCCACACTAGGATTTTCTCCTGTATCGTGGGTGCGTTTACAAACATACAAACTCACACACACAAACAACCAGACCCGGAACAACTATCTCTAGGCCATATAAATAACTGTTCCGTGCGGGGAATCGAACCCGCGACACGCAGCGCTGCAGTCAATCGCTCAACCGCTGCGCCTTTCGTGTCATAAAAAAAAATGTTGGACATTGGTGTTGTTATTTATAATTAAGTATGTCATTATATGCTGCCTTGCTGTGCACACAAATCTGCACTCATCTGCCAACACCTCATTCACATAAAAAATACTAACAAGACAAAACTTCCCATCAAAACACAAAACACTGACAGACCAAAAAGAAGTAACACACCACTCCCACCCTATCAATCAATATGTCCATAATTAAACTCTAAAACCGGAAACGATAGCGGCCATGTTTGCCCCCGCCAAGCTTCCGGCCGCCATCTTGACTCCGCAAGTTTGCTTGGTGCGCAAACACATTGTACTCAAGTCTTAACAAGTGGCTCTTAGCCAACTTTGGGGTATAGTTTTTGCTAACGATAATATTTCCAACTTTCCTGTGTCTTGTGAAGAATTTGAGGTTTTCGGAATTTAACTATTTACTAACAAGCTCAATACTATTTATGAAGTCTTTGTAAAGTTGTTGGAACGAAAACTGTTTACAAATACTGGGCTTGACGTCTCTGACGTGGTTTTAAAATTTTCTTATTCTTTTTTTAAACCTTTAACTAGCTTGTCAGCACCATTCAGGTCCTGACACAAATAATGTTGCGAAGAAATGTTTGACATAAGAATTTTAAGTATACGGGCCAGTTACATGTCAGGTATGCCTTTTGTTTAAACAGTTCTTTTAGTAACTATATTTTTGAGCCGTTTGGAGTTGAAACCATCGGGCCGTGGGGCCCTTGTGCTCACAGCCTTTTCAAAGAAACGACTGGCTGACACTTTCCGTGACCCAAGAGCTGGCTTTTACTTTGGGAAGAGACTAAGCATTGCCATGCAACGTGGCAATGCTGCCAGTCACTTGGGCACATTATCATTTGACAGTGCGAGCGTTGAGGAAGAATTTTTTGGTCACTCCCATTTTGAAACGCTCCCGTTTGGTAACGCTACATATACATTAGTTATGTTTGTAGACATTACGTAACTGAGCATGCCTTTAAGTAATATACGGTTAATAACCGTAAGGCACACAATCTTATTGTACTATTATTGAATTCATGATTCCAGATTATTTCAATCCATCGTCACCAAATCTGACGCATTTGCTGTAGAGTATTTTAAATTGATTTTAAAATTACTATTTGGATTTAAACGGCCCTAAATCTACATACAAGGCTTCCGTTTTTTTTTATTCGGACGTTCGGAACCTCAAAAAGAATAAAAAATTGAGAATTGAATTGTTCCAAAATTTGATAAATAAGGCGAATTTTCAATCATAGTCTCATATCTTTAAAAAGTACAGTTATAGGCACAGTTCTTCATGTACGGCCCTAGTAAGTAAAAAACTTCAATTAACTATCTGATACTGTACTGACAGTAGTCATTTACTGTTATAATGACTGTCATGCGCAACCTTAATATAGCACTATACTGTACAGCACTACACTATAATGTAAAATTTTGATCGTTTTAATCCCGTGGAGGGTCGATACGGTACATGAAACACAGTCGATTTGTAAAGATAAAATAAAAAAATACAATACATTTTTCTAAATCTCGAATTAATATACGCATATACGAAATTAATTTCTTTAGGTAACCGAGTCAATGACCTTTTAGGTAGTTGTCGGTCGTTGCGTACTAACTACCTACATGTCACTGAACTCGCCCCGCTGACGTTTACTTAAAGAAATTAATTTCGTACATGCGTAAATTAATTCGAGTTAAAAAAAGTACTTTATTTTTTAATTTTATCTTTACAAATTGATAGTGTTTCATGTAGCGAATCGACCCTCCACGGGATTAAAACGATTAAAATTTAACGGTGTATATGTTGAATCAGAGAACCAAATCTACTACTAATTGGAACGAAGTTCCTTATTGCGCGTTGTGAAGGGGGCTAGACGGAAAAAAATCGTGCGAAAAGTTGTAACGACACTTTTTGCTATAGTTGTAAGCCGTGCGGCGTACGCGTGTTTCTCTATCTGTCTCTCTCTCATAGAAAGCAAGCCAGTTATTTTCGTTTCGTCTTTCTATTTCTGTTTACATTATATTTGTTAATAATAAAAAAAAATATTATTTTAACTTAAAAAAAATAAAATTTTATTACAATTCCTTCACTAATTAATCGAGAGGAACTTCATTCCATCCGGGTGTCCCTTGACACCTCTCAAGTTTTTTTTTTAACAACGTTCGCATTCGCATGTCAATTGCAAACTGTCAAAAAAGCCTTAAATTTCATATATTTTTGACAGATTGCGACTGAGATGCGAACGCGAAAGTTGCTTGAAAATTAATAAAATTGGCACACTGATATACAGAGATGCTTGAAATAAATAAATTGCCCTGCCTTATTTTATTAATAAGAATTAAATAATATTGATAATAGCTGACCGCACATTCCCCGTTTGATAAATGGGAGCCTTACTCTATTAATTCCATGACCCGGTAAAGCCAGGACAGTTCCGAATGCCGTATATTATATTCTTTCTAGGTCAACCTTCGATTTTGTACAACAGGAGCTTCCTCTGATTGGTTGAGTTAGCATGTGTCTTAGATTAGTGAGGGTAGATTTGATTATGGGTTGGCTGTTAGGATGATTAAGGGTTTACTTAACGGAGTAGTTTAGGGTTGATTACGTCACCTCTGGTTTCAAATTAGGAGCTATTATTGCAAGTTTTAATTTAAAAGAGTACTCCATTTTCTCTCGTAAAACTTTTTCATATTGTTTTATAGTTTATGATAATGTCGTGGCGACACAGAAGTCTTGGTATGTAATCGATGGTATACAATCTGTGGATCGTCTACGGCAAGTTAAGCAATGCTTTTCGCCGCATACTCGTGCCTCGGAAAGCCGTTGGTGCCTTGACAGTTGGAATTTAGATTGTCGTGACAGGTAGTCAGGAGCTAGAAATTCTGATAATAGTCTTACCGAGTTGTCTAGTTATCAGGTTGTTAAGTTCAGATAGATAGTCAGTCGCTCTATCTAAAATTTTGTTATCCAGCTGTATCCGGTCAGACTGGAAGCCGACTCCGAGATAGTTGGGAAAAGACTAGACAAATTAATTTGAATCTCGTGCTTAGTGTGCATACTAGTGATGCCACGATTTTTTGGCAACTATTCGGTATTTGGCATATCGGCTACTTTTTTACTATTTGATATTCGGCCGAATACTACAAACCATTTGGCCGAATATCGAATACAAAATCATGAAAAGAAAAACAGATAATAAAAATAACAAAAAATATACTAAACAAAAATTCAGAATGTACTTGAAATCTATCAGTGGTTAGTTATGTTATGATGAATGATTTTTATTTTTTAAGATATACACACTTTGATGCGTTGACCACTCGCAAATGGAACATTGCGCCCACGGGGTGATTACTTCACACACTTCAATGATGATAGTCGGAACTGGCCACCCGCAAAATGCAGTAAGTGTCGCCGAATTTTCGGCTGACGAACATTCGGTGCTTCAGTCGAGAGCCTAGCCGAATAATCTGATTTATATATTTGGCAAAATCACTATTCGTTGCATCTCTAGTGCGTACCTCTTCGGGAAGAACAGGCAAGGCATTTCTTTTGATACCCTATAATTAGAGTTGCCTTTCCAGACTACATCCGTATTTCATTATACAATTTCATCTAGCTAACCTCATCCTTCAACAAAATAGTTATATATCCTGTAACACGTCTCTTTATGATAATTTCATCCTTCTTTGTTCTCAGAACCGGGTCGTCGACTCATTAGCAAGCGTAGTTTCTTAACGAGGGTGAATGCACACTTATATTATTCCTGTTAACCCTCCAACTAACATAATAGGCTTATACAGCGAGTTCTGTTCTTAATAATGTAATGGAGTTTCTTGCTGGGTCTTCTATAGTATGTTAATCAATTAATGGAAATCTAGGAATTGGACTCTATAGCGGAAAAACCGCCAGAGTGTGAGTCAGAATCACACACGAATAAAATACATTTCTTGTTTACCGCTTTACTTTTTATATTTTGTTAATGAAGGAATAGATATCATTACAATCTGCCTAGTCTTTTCCCAGCTATATTGGGGAGCTTCCTTCCAGTCAAACCGGCTGAATACCAGTATTTTACGTAGAGCAGCTGCCTACCAGACCTCCACAACCCATTACCTGGGTAACACGGTACTTCTTCGCAAGACTGGAGTCAGATTTTCTTGCTTCTGAAAATCCGTAACGACTGCCAAAGATCTATATATGACAGCCCGGACCAACGGCTTAACGTGCTTTCAGAGGCACGGAGGAGTCTCGGTATGTTAAAATGGTCACCCATTCACAGACCGACCTCGGCAAATGTTGCTTAACCTTGAAGATCGACCCGTGCAGCTGTTTTTACTTAGCCACGAGCTCCTCAGAAATAGACCCTATCAACCGATTTAATTAAAGTTATATATTATTTTCCAGTATATCTCAATTGATTAATTTCGAGTGCTGGTCGAGTTTATCTGCTCAGTTAAACGAAACGTTTATAATTCATATGCATTTAAGCTAGTTCAAACACCGGTCAATTTGCAAAGGAAAACATCAAAGCGTTTTAAATTCCAAGAAATATTCAACTTCGAATATTTGCGTAATTATTTCGCAACTTATGACAAAGCTATACTGACAGCGGAGCGGATAGCGACGTAAAAACTTCTCAGAAAAAAACATCGATTGAATCCCATCCCTTTTATAGTCCAAACAAAAGAAAATGTAGGGTAATGACTCAAGGGCCCCTTTTCGTTCGAAACTTCACCCCCTTGTTATGCAAAAAGGGCCACAAAGATTTAAGTAACCTTGCAACTTTCTAAAATATAATCATTACATCTCTCAGTGATAGTTTTTTAATGATCGGCTCAGCGCTGAAAGTTGAAACAAGCTTATATTTAGTAATGTAGCCCAGTATTAGTGAAAATAGGCATCTGGTAGGCATGTCAATATGTTACGTGTAAGTCATAAAAATTATGTAGACAGGCACCTTCCAGGCTGAGCTATAAAAGGTGATCACAAAGTCTGCAGAGCCCGTTCATTAAGAGATCTTATTTTAGTGTTGTTTTTTTTTTTGTATTATTCTGTGATGAGCCAATCAACGATAGGCCGAGCGAGGTAAGACGATTGTTGATCGCCCTTGCTTTAAAAACTAACGGGTCATAGGTGGTAGGGAATACAGTTGCAAGTATTCCAAACTGGGTGTGCACAAAATAAATTTGGAGTAGAAGATCTAAGTTCGCCTAGTCGGAATATCAACTAAGTGCGAATGATACCTTGCAGCATGGAAGTTATTTACCTATTGGAAAACGTTCCATACCCTTCCCTATCGCCTCTGCTTGATATGCGACCCAAGCCTTACTTTCGACTTTGTCGTTTCTAAGCAGTCGCAGAACGGTAACTCGAGTGAACCGTTGCGATGGCGGAACCCAACAAAATCAAATATCAGAAGTCGTTGAAATGTTTAGGAAATTAATATATTAAATTTTAGATTTAAAGTTATATTGAAGTTTGAGATCCGTTTTCATTTAACACACAAGTTATTTAAAAGCGGAGTTTGCCCGTGAGTTATTTGGGTTGCTATGAAGTGGAGCTGGTGCCGAAGTAATAGCAGCCACAACGACACACGGGACGATCTTCAAGGCTGGGCGGGAAGTCTCGACATTGTTACGATCGACATAACCAGGAATTCAGATCCATGGATCGTGTTTGAGATTGACTGTTTACAGGAGCGGCCTTAGGACTTAATAACAAATTCGGTCGGTAGGCGGTTGTAACTATGTCGAGTCGAGACTTCCCGCCCTGGTTCGTGGATAACTAACCATCCATAACATTTCAAGACATTTATTTATTTATTTATTTATTTATTTATTTAAGCATGTTAAACCATTGGGCGACTGTCACCTGTCGCTTATTTCTTTGACAGTTATTAAGGGGCTGTTAAGCTCAACATTCTTGTAAACAGGTGCAAAAGTCTCCAAAAAATCTTCAGAGAGCCGACAGCAGGATGGACTGCAACTACATGATGGTCGAAGAAAGAGATTCTCAAATCTCCATTTCGTTTACAATACTGAATTATTTTTGCGTTAGCTTCCAAACAGACTCAGCCGCAACACTATCTTGGCAAATCACATTCTACGTACGAAAAATTGTAAATGCTTTTTTATTTAAAAAAATTACCAGTCATTCTGATTTCAATCTTTTCCTTCAATTCTATTTATAAAGCAAAAGCCCCTTCAATTGTCAATATATAAAACAACACCTCAAAACTGTCACGGGGTTAAAAAAACTGACATCGCACTGTTTCGCTTATATTTCAAAAGCTGATAGGTTTTTAAACGAGGTCGCCCGGAACGGCGGGAGAACCAGAAAAAATATTTCATCTAACGACCATAAAATGGCGTCGTTTAAAGTCAGTATTTTTGGTTCGAGAAATGTGTTTTCAATTTGCATTCGAATTGAGGCGACTATATCACAACGATTATAAAGGTGAGAGTAGACTTATTCTATCTACGCATCACATCAATTGATTCAAATACCATTGAAACCATGGAACAACGCAAATAAATAAGGAGTTTGTGGTTTAGAGGTATGCGGTACAGAGAGAAAAGTCCCGCACACCTCCATTGTAAAGAGAGAATCCTCCGACCAGACAGTTGTTGTGCCTGGCGGGCAACTGCCCGATAGTTGATGTTCGAGCTGATGATGTTCAAATCGCACGGTAAACTCTGCTTGCGTCATGCAAGATTTCGATGTAGTAGTTTGCTGCTAGTTGGATAGATGGCGTCGCGGTTCTTTTTGTTGCGATATAGATTTGCTCCGTTGGTTTTTCTTCATTGATGCCGCTACAGTGGATAGAAAAGTTCTGATAATGAATTTATACGAGCAGGGAGTGAAAGGTGGACCGATGACCTGGTGAAGGTCGCTGGTAGCCGATGCATGCATGACGTACCGGAACGGTTGTTCTGGCGACACTTGGGGGAGGCCTATATCCAGCAGTGGACATCTTTCGGTTGATATGATGATGATGATGAGGAGGAGAAAGAAACGATGGATGAACTGTGTGAACAGTGGAATCGCTATCAATTAGGTGACCCATACAGAAGTATGGTAGAAAAACTAATATAAGTTTAAGAGACTGATGATATTGGCCGTGAAAGATTCGTCTAATTTAGGCCGTCTTTCTGAACGTGTAATTTGAGTTTTGGCGTAAACTGGCAAAAGTAATTGGGGGACTAGATAGTCCCCCAATTACTTAGTACGTAGTTACTCTCTATAGCGGTGTTTAGTATTGGAGAGATACTTTAGTTCTGCTAAAGATCTTGGATTATTTTCTTGTACATACCTAGAACAGATATAAAGGTAATTTAAATACTTTTGTATAACCTTTCGGTGTTCCTAGTCCTAAAAGTTTAGTTTCATGTTCAAAAGTTTTACATATTTAAATATAATCTCATTGTGGAAAAGCGCTGATAAGGTCATGCATGATTGACCTCTATCCAAAAACTCACACCCTTAATATCTCTATAGGTACCTCGCTTTGTGTTTACATTATTTAGATCCCAAAAATATCCAACGAGCACCAACCGGATCCACTGGGGAAACTTTTAATAGCTTTATTTAATACGAGTTCGATTATTGTTCGGTTCGAAAGCGAAAACTGGTCATTATCCGAAAAGTCCGCACCGTTTCAATTCTACACACTGCATTGCGGAACGGTCAGCCTTTCTTGCTTTTTTTGTTTAGGAATACTTAAGAATCATCATCATCATCATTATCATCATCATCATCATCATAACAGCCGAAAAACCTTCATTGCTGCCTCCCCCTACTGTCGCCACAAAAACAAGTTCTGTGCGTCTCGTATTCATCGGCTACCCGCGACCCTCACCAGGTCATCGGTCCACCTTGTGGGAGGTAGGCTAGGCTCTAAAGCTGCGTCTTCCGGTGCACGGTTGCCACTAATTTTCGGCCTCATCGATCCCACTGCCACTTCAGTTTGGCGATCCTTCGGGCTATTTCGGTAACTTTGAACATAAGAATAATATGGCACATAAAAATAGAATAGATTAATACAACAGCACTGAGATGGTTAGGGCATGTGCTGCGAAGACTCGATGACCATATTGTTTATGAAATCGGATAAAAAGTACCTTTCCATAGTTGCAAAATTCAGAGAAGAAAATCTACCGACTAAATCATGAAGAAATGACAATAGTCATTTTTTTTAACGATTGGAAATCATTAAATGACTCCTCCCGCTCTGGGTGAAGCAGGAGGGAGTGTCAGACTCATATTGACTAAAACCCATCCGTGTCTCTCCTAGTGCCCTTTGCGTTCCAGGGCCGCGGTGACTCTTCCGTACAAAGTCCGCAGCCCCAGCAGAATGACAGTAGTCTAGAAGGAATGTGAACGATACTAAACAACGTAATAAATGGCGCCTCAAAAATCAAAAATAAATAAAAGGCAACATCGCATTACGGGATAAGACGAAGACTTAAAAAATACCGGCCAAGTCGGACTCTCACATGAAAGGTTCCAAACCATAAAACAAAAAGAATACGTTTCTCGTATGGGTCTCTCTTTAACTATATATTTATTTTATTTTGTGTTATAGCGGCTTTCTAGTCTTAGTAGTTTTGGCTGTGCGTTGATAGATAGCCAGGAAAAACTATTTCAGAAGTATATACTTCTTCTTCTTATCGTGTCGGCAGTAAGGTCCCCAGTAAGGACCCCACACACCCTAGTATCAGAGATCCTAAACCGCCTCAAGGGCCTCTGACATGGTTTATTTGGCGACCGGGACCACCGGCTTATACGTGCCTTCCGAAGCACGGAATCATCTTTTTATCAGACAATCGGGTGATTCAAGCCTGCAATGTCCTAGCCAAACTGGAAACAACTTTACAAAATATGCTTTCCGTGGGAATCGAGCCCACGACTACCAGGTCACAAGGCAAACGCCTAAACCACTCGACCACAGAGGCAAAAGTATACAGGTACAAAACAGAAACAATCTATTGGGGACTTAAATTACACAGTCATGATAAAAACAACTTTTACTTTGAGAGAAACCCTGAAACCTCGAAAAAAAAATCAGCTTCTTTATATTATATGCAATATTTATATTAGCCGATGAAACAGCTAATATTTTATCCCTGTAAATTAATTAAACAGGACTGGCTCTTTAGCGACGGCTGAAAATGGGACATCGAAACCCAAAAATCCGCTCGCCGTTCAAAAAGTCAATGTGTAAGTAAATACAGTTAGGATTAATGAAAACCGTCTGGGGGTTACGAAATCCATTCTATTTAACACCTCAATTAACTGATTCGATTTATTGAACAAGTTCTGACGCAACTTCCTCAATTTGTTTCATATTTTGTGAAATATCTCGTTGTTTGTGACATTTTGTTTCGCTTTTGTTTACGAAAATTTCCGTCAAAGTGGCATTGCTTGTGAATGCATTGCACGTCATGGCTACTGAGCGCTTTTCGAGTCCCTGCGAAGAATTGGAAATAATGAAACCGCATACTTTTCCAATTACTTTTTTAATTTAGGGCTATTTTATGCATTAGTTGCAGGTGAAAATTTAGTTGCGGATTTTGTTCCAAAGAGTTATCGCGCCCCGGGAATGCGAAGGGCATTTTGAGGGACACGGGTAGGTTTTAGTCAGTAAGAGTTTGACACTCCTTTTCGCTTCGCCCAAGAGTTATTTGACGATATCCTATAAAAAAAATCGGCTAAGTCCAAGTTGGACTCGCACCCGAAGGGTTCCGTACCATAAACCTTAATTTTATTATTTGTTGTTATAGAAATACACAATCTGTGAAAATTTCAACTATCTACCTATTACGGTTCTTGAGATATAGCCCGCTGACAGACAGACGGATGAACGAACGGACGGACGGACAGCGGAGACTTAATAATAGGGTTCCGACTTACGTTGGTTATCGTTTGGTTACGGACGCCAAAAAAAAACTGGCCAAGTGCGAGTGTCTATAATTATTACCTTTTTCAACTATTCTGTTTTCATTCTCACTACCTTCATTTTCTTAAATACCAACTAACTTAAAAATCACCCGTATTCACACCAAACCTGACGTTATAAACCAAAAATGCCAACAGAATTATAATAATACCGACATAGCACCTGTTACTAGAGAGATTACCAACTGCATAATGTATTAACTGCGACGCCATGCTAATAGCATTGCAACCCTTTGCATAATAATATACATACCTAACCTGCGGATGTGCATGGATTCTAAGATGATGCCCGAAGAAGTGACCAATCGAGAAACTGATTAACATTGACAATAGTCTTCCCATTCAGGATCTCTCGATTAAACATTAAGTTTTAATTGGCATTGCTGCCAGCGTTTTGGGCACATTACCAGTGATGCGGTGGAATTTATTGACGCCATATATTAGGTTATTTCTAGTTTTATATTCAAAGCATTTACAGTATTAGTTAGAAGAAATAAATGATACAAGTAATTCGTATATGTACGCGACCAGTTGTTGTGGCGATACTTGAGGGGAGACCTAGGTCCAGCAGTGGATGTTTTTCGGCTGATATGATGTTGATGATACAAGTAGTTTTATCAGTCCGTGTCTTACCTTTTTACGTCTTAACGGATTGGGATGGAAAGGGTAGACCATAGCCTGAAATAGGACCCAGGTTACTCTTAAATCCCAGGAATATGTTTTTTTTTATGTACGTTCCTTTTTTGTTATTAATTTAATTTTTTCGACATGTACGAGGGTGAAACTGCCAGCAGACGTTGGTTCTTCATAGGCAGAAGACTGACAGACTGTGGTCGTCCTGAAAGCTTTGACGGAGTCATTAACGAGCTGATTGTACGCCACTCTGTTTTGGGTTCGTGTCAAAGCCATTGGTCACAGTGAATTGGGCCATTGTAAAAGGGTGGGCATAGCACAAATGTTTGGCCCTCTAATCTGAGCTAGTTTTCTGGTCCAGATGCTACCAATCAATCAAACAAATTTCTTGATTTTAAAATTAATGTAAAACATACAACATGTTATAATAAATAAAAATCATAAAATTACAATTCAATTTAATATAATTAAAAGATAATAAACATCATCATCTTCCTGCCCTCATCCCATGTTACTTGGGGTCGGCGTAACACGATTTTTTCTTCCATTCTGTTCTATCAGTCGTCACTCTATCACTAAGTCCCTTTTCTTTCATATCGCTCCTCACACAACCCATCCATCTTTTTTTTGGCCTTCCTCTTCCTCTCCATCCATCCACATTCATGTTCATAACTCTTCTAGTTACATGCGTTTCATCCCTCCTCTTCACATGACCATACCAAGACAAGCGATTCCCTTTTAACTTTTCCGTCACAGGCGCCACTTTTAAACTACCTTTAATGTACTCATTTCTCACTTTATCCATTCTCGATACTCCACACATCCATCTCAACATTCTCATCTCCGCTACATGCAATCTATTTGCATCCGTCTTTTTGGCAGCCCAACATTCTGATCCATACATTACGACAGGTCTTATCACAGACTTATAGATTTTCCCTTTCATCCCTTTCCTTTTTGAGGGTCACAAGTTGTTCCAGTCACCTGCCGCCATTTCATCCATCCTGAGTTGATCCGTTGAGTTACGTCTCGGTCTATATCGCCATCTCCCTGGACAAGCGACCCGAGGTACCGAAAGTCGGAGCAAATCGGTATAGGCGTTCCGGTTAGAGTTATAGGCAGCGGACTGGAAAGACCGCCGAAATCGCAGAACAGGTACTCGGTTTTGGTTCTGCTCAATTTCAGGCCAACACTCTCCAATCTTTGCCACCACGTCTCCAATTTACTCTGGACCTCTTGGCCACTTTCGGCAACCAGCACTATGTCATCAGCAAACAGCATGCACCAGGAAGCGTCTTCCTGGATGTCCGACGTCAGAGCGTCCATTATCATCAGGAAGAGATAAGGGCTGAGGGACGACCCCTGGTGCAAACCGACCGCCACACTGAAACTGTCAGTGGTGCCCACTGCAGACCGGACTTGAGTACTGCATCGACTGTACATCGCTCGGATCAACTGCACATACTTCCCAGGCACAACTTTCTCCTTAAGGGCCCACCACAAAACCTCACGAGGCACCCGGTCATATGCCTTTTCGAGGTCAACGAATACCATATGCAGGTTTTTATGCACAGCTCTATATTTCTCGCACAGCTGGCGGATAGCAAAAATGGCATCCGTTGTACACCGATCAGGCATAAAACCGAACTGGTTCTGTGAGATTTCACTCTCTTCTCTGAACCGCCTTTCAATAACTTTTTCCCAGACTTTCATACTATGTGACATAAGCTTTATTCCTCTATAATTATTGCACTCCAGCACATCGCCTTTGTTCTTGAAGATGGGCACCAACGAACTGTTGCACCATTCATCAGGTATGGCTTCTTCCAGCAACAACTTATTGAAGAATAAAGCTAACCACGTCCATCCATCTACTCGTAGTGACTTCCACACTTCAATTGGAATTCCGTCTGGACTAATTGCCTTACTATTCTTCATTCCATTTACTGCTATTTTCACTTCATCTACACTGACCATTCTCACTAACCCCTTATTCACTGGTTTATTCTCTAAAACACCACTCCAGATATTTTCCTCATTCATCAGTCTTTCAAAATAGCCCTTCCATCTATTGTTAATCTTTTCATCCTCTGATAGAAGCATTCCAGCTTCATCCCTTACACATCTTATCCGACTTACATCCTTCGCTTTCCTCTCTCTGGCTCTAGCAAGCCGGTACAGGTCTTTTTGACCAGCTAGACTGTCCAGTGTGCCATACAATTTGTCCTGAGCTTTTGCTCGTGCTATCGCCACGGATTTCTTAGCTTTTTTCTTTAAAGCATCATACTCCCTCTTTTTTCAGCTTTCAAACTAACGCTTTCCAATCTCACACTCTGACATTCCTTGAATTTCTTCTTTTTTTCTTTCAAAACTTTTTGTATTTCTATCGACCACCACCATGTATCCCTCTCTATTGTGCCTTTTCTTTTTGTCTCTCCCAAAATATCCTTCGCTGCTTGCCTTATACATACAGCTGTCTCATTCCAGCATTCATTCAAACTTCGATCATTCATGTCTACCATTTCTATCATTTTGTCTACCACTCGCTCTCTAAATTCCTTCGCGCAATCGTTCTTCTCTAGCATATTCCATTTTATTTCAGGGGGAGGATGCTCTTTGCTTTTTTTAAACTGTATTTTTATAGCCAAAACCATAACCAGGAGTCTGTGTTGTGAGACCAAGTCTTCTCCTGGCAGCACTTTGCAGTCTTTGACTTGCTTTATCTTATTGCGCCTATCAAGAAAATAGTCTATTTGGGTCTTGTGGTTATCACTTTTGTATGTGACCAGGTGTTCGTCTCTTTTCTGGAACCAAGTGTTGGCTACTGCCAGGTCAAATGCAGTAGCGGATTGCAGCAGCATCTCTCCCTCGTTATTGGAACTTCCATAACCCCATCCCCCATGTACTCTTTCATAACAATTTTCCGTTTTTCCTACAAGAAAGATAATAATCATTAAAATAATTAAAATAGATAGATCATCCACTACAAACATAAATAATAATACATACCTTTACCGTCGGTTGGCACTCCAGTGGACTTTTAGCCAGTACCTATGGATTGGAACGCACCAATCCTCACTGACGACCCTCAGTTGATTGGCTGATTTTTGTAACTTGTTGGAAAACGATGCAATTCGCGAGCGAATAATAGCGTGAAAGTTCTCGCCTCAGCGAATATGCTCGACGCACTATAGTACCGCGGAAGTTTAATTGAGATATGGTAAGCATCGTTGTATTGCACATGCATGCTACTTAGTGTTGACCTTTTAAATTTTGTCCACAACTGGCATGTGTAAAAGCAAAGACAACAGGCTCGGAACGACGTCGACACACGTGCTGCAGTGGAAAAAACTGCGTGCGAGCATATTGCACCGTATTGAGAGCGCTCTTCTCGCCCGTTCTATGCCGGTGTCATCTGAAAAGTCGTCAGTGAGTATGTGGCCCAGATATCTAAACGTACGTACAACCCTCACTGGTGAACCATAAACTAACTTCCGGGACTTTCTCCGGTCTCTTACCAGCCTTAAAGACTAACATTTCTGTCTTCATGGCACAAATGGCGTAATGCTCACAAATGTCAAGAAGATGTCTGAGGGCCCTTAAGGGGCTGAGGAGAGTTATGACCAAAGTCACTTAGGAGTCGTTGGTAACAAATCGTATAGTTTTGTTTTGATATTTTGTTAGTTTTGATGATCAGCTGGTTGATATAGACTTACAAGATTTACATGCGAATACAACACAGTACAAACCACTGAAAATTGTATCTATATGATTTGGAAGATAATCATACATAAAGTTGAAATTCGATAAGCAGGCAAAAGCAACCTTTGAAATATTTTACAATAATCGTACCGATTGTCAAGTTTTTAAAGTTTTATTGCTGTCGAATCGAAATTCATGGTACTACCTCCCATCTTATGCAGTTATTTTTACATTTCCCAAGAAGCTTGATGTCAATGCCTTATGCATTCTATGTTTTCTACTTCTGAATGAAAAAAAGGCGAGAAAAATTGCATGGAACAAAGAAACAGCATACCTACTATTATTTTATTGGCAAATCTGAAGTACCTCTATTGTTCGAATTCATTGAATGGTGCATTTATATATTTTAATAAAACTGCCACCGCTGTTTTTTATGGAACCTATAATTTTAGAATTTAATTTTAAATACCAGATAAACGGGTACCTATTGCAAAGCTGTTGTTATATTTTATGACACGCTCATCACTGATAGCAATATATTCGCCTTAACAAGCAACCCATTGAAGCATTTTGTACTTTAACAAGTGCCTTAAAAGTAGGATCACCCTTAGACAGGAGCCGCCAAGGTTGCGGAATTTGTTTGAAAGAGTTACCGCGGCCTTGGAACGCAAAGGGCATCAGGATGAACACGGATGAGTTTTAGTCAGTAAGAGTCTGAAACTCCCTTCCGCTCCACCCAGAGTGGAAGGAGTAATTTAATGATTTCCCATCCTTAAAACAAAAGAAAAAAAGATTACCCTACCCGCAGAATTAACTGATAGTGATCAAATAAGAAATGTAATCGTCAATTGGATCAATTTTTGAACTAATTTTTTTATTTGTATTATTTTGTGTTCATACCAAAGTTTCTAGATATTTACAATAAACTTAATAATATCCCCAAACACCTTTTTTTTGTTAGTATTCACTGCTGGGCAAAGGCTCCAAAACTCTCCGTCTTTGGCGATCTCTGACCAAGTTTGCCCCACCAACACGACAGTCGTTATCATGATAAATGGTCACTTGCTCCAGACAATCCAAATCTACTAGTAGCTGTTCGAAAGCACTCCAAAAAAAAAACAATTAAAAAAGATGAGACATTTTAACCTAACTCATTAAAAACTTTGATAGTTTAACTAATTCAAACACTTGCAGTCCATTAACGGAGTATCAATCCAAAAAATCTTACATGAAATTCTCTTTTCAACAGTTCCTTCAAATCGAAAAATTCAAACGTGCTTTCGATTGCAGACACTAGAGTATAGCCGTGGCAGTAATCAAAGTTCAAGCTCATATCGACAATGGTACAGAATCGGTTGAAAGAATCCGCTCACACAGCACTATCTGAGCGAATTTCGAATGTGTTTAATTTCGATTCGATTCCTTTCTTATTTTTTCTTCTTTCGCATTTTGATGAAACGGCAGATCGCAAAATAGATGAGGATTTAGCTGTTATTGAGTTTGTTTTGGTATGGATTTGTTTTCAATTGTTTCCGTTTAAATTGGATTTTGAACGTTAATTCAAACTCATTAATGATTTGATAAGTTTTTTAAGAAATGTAAACTTGCCGACCTTGTCTTTAGCCCCCGCCACGAGAAGCAATAAATTTTGTAAACACACATTCAATTGTTTCAAATGTTTTTTCCATGATTCAGACGCGTTCCAGTACCACAAAACATTATAGCGCTTTATATCGATAAAATATAACCTGACCAAATGAAATTGTTCACTGTTTCGTATAACACGTCTGTTATTTACTTTGAGTTGATTGAATTTGGGATTATTTGTCGTTGCGTAACTTATTAGAAGTATTTTGTTTACAAAATTTATAGTTTCTCATGAAGGGGTCAAGTCATGGCTACGGGACAAGGTTTTCATAAAAAATAACATCACAAAAAGAAAAACTGACATGTACAGTCAACAACAGCAGCTAACTTGCAACTACTTTTTTTAAGCAATGTTGTGAGTGTGCTGAGTAGACAATTATTGTACAACACACTCGTAAGAATATCAAAGGCTTAAAAAAATATAGTGCACACATTAGAAATAATTTGGCAGTGCTGTGGAAAAATTAATATTTTTGCCTGTTGTGCTTTGTTGACTGTACTATGCCTTCTTGTAATCTGCTTGACGACAGAAACATCACTCGATTTCAACACAGCATCGGCAATCCCTTCAGAAATAATAAGTATGAGTATATTAAGCTTGAAAGAAAAGGAAAAGAAAGAAAGTTTGATAAACACCCTTACCAATTATTAACATAATCGTGTTGCGTATTACCGGGGTTGTGAGGTTCAGATAGGCGGTCAAAATTAACCTCGGGTTTGGGTTATGCAGATAACGTACAACGCATGCATAATAGTTGATTTTTATGAAGAAGTGCGGAATATTTTAGCCTAACAGCGGCAAACATTAAATCATCTGTTATTACAATTGCCTAATTCACATTTCCCCCTATACAAATCAAACACCCTTTCTAATTTCTTCGAATCTCCATATCTCGACGACATGCAGTATTGGCAGAATGAAAGGTCGACGTAATCCCTTAACAAGCTTCGTGCGTAGTCAGCCCTTTGCAAAGAGCGGGCGCTCTGCTGTCCCTATAAAAATGTTAGCAGAAGTTCTACAAATATTTATGACCTACCACATCTTAATAAAGTATTTCTTTTTAAATTAGTGAAAAAATAGTGGACATCCCACACATTCATAGTGCGTACAGCTAAGGAGTGGAATTCCCTGCCGGAGTCTGTGTTTTCTGATAGCTACCTGGAAGTCTTTAAGTCAAGAGCGTTACTTCTAGGCAAGCGTGCTCCATCTTCGACCACATCATCGCTTACCAACAGACAGTGGTCAAACGCGTGCCTAACATTAGTAAAAAAAAAATTCTTCAAGAGTCTATCATTGTGCCTAACGTTTTCCAACTTTATTGAGGTCATCTTCCAGTCTACCTGGATGGTAGCATCCAGGTGCCTCGGTTGCGAGGCACGGAGGAATCTTACAATGGTCCGGGTGACCATGCTGACCTCGGCAAACGTGGAAGATCGACCCGTGCGGCTGTTATCACTAAACCATGCGCTCCTAAAGAGTTTGAACTAAAATGAGTCAGTCATCATGAACCAACTGAAGCAGTCTATTGTTGGATGTAGACCTCTCCTCACTTACTAGGAGTTACAGCAACACTCTGTCAGCGGCTACCAGCCACTCTACGAAGAGCCGAATCACGGTCTCGGTCATTTTAAAACCTCTTTAGATATCTTAGGAGCGCTTTTAATATAGCCTATTACCATCCAGCTTTGTCGGCAACTCAGATTCTCTGCCAGATAATCTCGATACAGATTTGATCTCTCAGAAAGACTCCAACCATAGCGATCATATTATGCGAGCGTGTGAGCCCTCTGATTCATCTGTTATCAAGCAAAGTACAGTTTCGGGATCATTCGCCACTTTAATCAGGGCATTGTTGATCCGTACCTAAAGCGCTAAATCCTATTTCGAGTTCCTCATTTGCTGCGAATCACACCTTTGCGCACTTAATGGATAATGACTAGCGAAATGTACTGCAGATGTGTGCAAACATTGGCAATTAAATTCAAATTCTATTGTGTAATCAGCCTATATCGTTTCTACTGCTCTCAAGCCATATGGGCCTCTTCTCTATAAAATGGAGCGGGCTACAATCCTCCATGTGGTTTTAGTGCGTGGTCAGTTTGTGGATAGTTAGTTTTATTTCTAGGACATGTTGCTCAGTTTTGCGGAATTTGTTCGAAAGAGTCACCGCGGCCCTAGAACGCAAAGGGCATTTGGACGAACACGGATGGGTTTTAGTCACTAAGAGTCTGACTCTCCCTTCCACTCCGCCCAGAGCGGAAGGAGTCATTTGGTGATTACACATCCTTAAAAAAATAAGGACATGTTGCTATCCACCCAATATTCTCCATGATCATTTTGAGAGTATCTGGTCAACTGAGTTACACAGGCAGTAATTTGTCTTCCAAGATTGGAGTCCTGGACTTCCGAGCTTTGGCAGGATCTAGTTCAATTGGCTATTGTTATTCTTATTTATTTTGTATGGGTTCCACTACTTTTTACAATACAACATGACAATAAAAACGGCCAAGTGCGAGTCGGACTCACATACGAAGGGTTCCATACCATAATCCTTAAGTTTTAGGGTTCCGTACCCAAAGGATATCCAACAGAACCCTACTACGAAGCCTCCGCTGTCCGTCCGTCTGTCTGTCAGCGGGCTGTATCTAAAGAACTATAATAGGTAGATGGTTGAAATTTTCACTGATTGTGTATTTCTATAACAACTTTAACACAACAACAACTTTTGCCGCTATGACAACAAATAATTAAAATTAAGGTTTATGGTACGGAACCCTTCGTGTGCGAGTTCGACTCGCACTTGGCCAGTTTTTTATAATTTGTTGTTATAGCGGCAATAGAAATACACAATTTGTAAAAATTTCAACTGTCTACTTGTTACGTTTCTTGAGATACAGCCCGCTGATAGACAGATGGACGGACGGACGAACAGCGGAGGTTTAGTAATAGGGTTCCGTTGGTTACTCTTTGTGTACGGAACCCTAGAAAGACTTATAAATATCAAGAGTGATACCATATTATTTTATGCCGCGTTATATTTCTTGTATTAAAATACAAGGTCTATAAAAATCTACTATTCCTAATATTCTTGGAAAACACATTTGTTTAAGCATATGATTGTTTGATATTTTCTTAGAAATATCTATACACTTTTATACAATTGAATAAAATATTGTGGGTGATAAAATAATGTTTTCTGAAACCATAAATTATTTTCACATTGAATGGTTAACGTGCAGAATCTAAGGAATCTGTAACAAATATAGAACAATATTTTTAGTGATAGACTCACGAGTGACTATTAACGCTTTTCAATGTTACGTAATCGTTTGTATTTTACGTTACGTCATTGTAGGTCTTTGCCAATCATTACTGATAGTCAGAAGCCAGAAAATCTGACAACGGTTTGGCAAAGGGGTACCGTGTTCCTCAGTTACTGGAGGTAAGATAGGCAGCTGTTTCATGTAAAATACTGGTAGTCAACTGTATCCCGACTGGAAGCAAAATACGACATAGTTTAGAAAAGACTAGGAATCTGCTTAGCTTCAATAGGGTATTTTACTACACACACAACATACACATTTTACACGCGTGACGTCACTATGATGGTACAATTTTCACAAGCGTTGTGACGTCACATGATTTTTCAACGCACTTTTTCGTCTTAATTTTTTGTTTACGTCATAAAAGAAAATATATGTGTCCAATATTTTTTGGAAATCTATCTGACGGGGGAGCCCGAATAGTGTCCTGAGGATGAGTATGAACCGATACTGTTCTGCTCAGTAGGTTCACTGAACTCCGTGTGTTGCGGGACCGGTGAGCCTACTGTGCAGGGGTAGACGGTGTCTAGTTTCTTCTTTTTAATTTTTATTTACTAATATTATTTACAGGCAAAATTCTGCTACTAACCACCTTGCCTATACATATATAGAGTTTTTTGTCTGAAATAAATTATATATATATTTTTTTTTGGTAAAATCCCCGTTAGTCAGCATTTTACTGATCCCCTCATATTTACAAATGACTGCACTACTCTTTAAATAGGGAAGTCACCCAATTATTTCCAAAAATAACAACTCAATAGTCAATTATCAGTGCCGTCAAACTTGCCGGATGATTAGTTCGGCTCGTCCGGCCCGGATACATCCCGGACACGTCTCTGACGTCCGTCCGGTGGCGATTGATATCGAATTTCAAATTTCGTTCTCGCGATACGGCTCCGGAACCTGAATCGCTTGCAGTAGTTCCGAGGAATTCTGCATGTTTTTGTTCATGGACTATATTTTGTGAGTTTAGTCTGACGGTTTTGTTCAATTTAGTTTGGGTTGGTACTGAATTACGTATTGTTTGGAGCTCGTTTGGATTTTTGTATGAAATTGAAGCTTATGTAGAATGTGGGTGTCCTTTGTGAAACCTATTTCTAAGTAAATAATACGTTTGTTAGGGCTAAGTTCTATTATATGATATTTTTACATTTCCCGTCAAATTAAATATCCAAATCATATTTATTTTGACTGGATATGCGTCATTTTAATAAAAATATAAAGAACTGTCACATTTTGCAGCGAATCGGGATGAATGATAAGTGATATTTATTTTGTTAGTGAGTTTTAACAACACACAGATTTGGGGCAAGCATTTGTCAGTTATCGCTTAGCTCGGCTTAGAGCTCGAACTATTTGATGAACAATGTAAGGACATTTGTGTAGTTCGCATAAATTACTTGAACTGCCAGACAATTATGTAGGAATCTACCATAACATAACGACCCACATAGTCCTCCCATCCACAATCTGTAATTTTTAACAAAGTTTGAGGTGGCTTTTCGAGGAAAAAAAAATCCGAAACAGGAAAATATGAAATAAACTTATAATAAAATTTTCAGATGGTCTTAGTACATGATATACCTCTTGTCTGTTTTATTAAATAGGCGCGTGGAAGATGCTTAATAGTACCTAAATATTGAGGCGCAGATCTTTTCAAATTAAGTCTCCGCTGGTTCCGTTTATATTTTCACCCTGCTCTGTCCCTCTAAAGGACAAACCAAGCGTACTTCTGCTTTTTGCGGATTTTTTTCAAAAGAGTCACCACGGCCCTAAAACGCAAAGGGCATTAGGAGGAACACGGATGGTAAGACTCCGACATTCATTCCCGCTCCGCCCTCGAATCGGAAGGGGTCATGATGATTTCCCATTCTTATAAAAAAACCTTCTTGCAATTGTGGACCAATCCTGTAGATAGGTAGGCGCCAAGTTGATCCTACTATCTTCGTCCGAGTTTGCCGCGATGTCGTCGGACATTTTCTGGGACCCACATTGTGATTGATTTAGTCAACAGTTCATGGACTCATTATGTAACGTCATTATGTACGTGCCCAGCTCAGCTATGATATATCAGGCTCTGAAAAATCTGGTCTCACTGCTGTATACAAATTTCTGTTCTGAGAAAGGTACGATTATCTAAAATTGATTTTGTAAATTACCAAAACCATAAATTTTGCAGTAGACACGCATCTTATTATATTTTCTTTGAATTTCATCTTGAAAAGATTTGCTCCTTAATTCGATTTCGGGGTTATAAAATTTCTAAGAAAAAGTTATCGCATTAGATGAGAAACTGTATTTAAGATAAGGCCGCGTACTGATAACATTCATATCAAAAAAATTGACTTCCTACGTGTAGTTTTAGATTTACACAAATAGTCATCTTGATCAATTCTCAGATAATCTTGGATCAGTAATCAAACCACACCACACAACCACATGAAAGTACTGATTACTGCTAAAATTTACACATTAAACTGAGAATAAATCCAAAACTACAAGTAGGAAAAAAAAATAAGAGTTACCAATGGATACTTAATAAAAAACCATAAACTCTGTCTCTGCACCATTTTTTCCTTTTTTTTGTTGACCTGTGTTATTTCACGCTTATATATAATGACTCAGAATTGAATTGAGTTGAGTACTAGAGATATTTTTGTTATTTTTTTCTCCGTGCATTGTAATCCAAACTAAATACGTATCAATAATTGAGCTAAATTGGTTAGGGATAGGTTTTAAAAATAAATTGGAATACGTTAGCGAAACATACTATCTAATGAGACAGGCTTAGTAAAAGCTGGTAATAATAAATGGGAGGCCTTTGCTCTGCAGTCGGACAATACAATCAACGATCTCAGTAGTTTTTTCTTTTTTTTTTAGGATAAACCGGTAACCGGTTGCATTTTGGGGAATGTGCGACAGAATTGCATAATTTAATTCCGCCAAGCCCGTTCCATCATCGGACCATAAAACGAACGGCGATGCGCCACCAGTGTGGACATCCCACCCACACGCACAAAACGTTTTGTGAACACATTCATAGTGCGTACAGCTAAGGATTGGAATTCCCTGCCGGAGTCTGTGTTTCCTGATAGCTACAACCTGGGAGTCTTTAAGTCAAGAGTGAATAGGTTACTTCTAGGCAAGCGTGTTCCATCTTCGACCACATCATCGCTTACCATCAGGTGAGATAGTGGTCAACCTGTGCTCATAAACAGTAAAAAAAAAAAAAACTGTGGTGTTATTGCGAAATGAAACTGATGTGTGTTACTCAATCACATCAGAACGGTTGAACGGATCTTGAAGAAATTTTGTACAGTGGTAGATTATAGTCTGGAATAACACATACGCTACTTATAACCCGGGAGTATGTTTCATGTTACAATTTCCAAAATTTACGCTGGCGAAGCCGCTTGCAGAAGCTAGTGTTACCTTATTTATCAAAGACTATGGTAGTTACCACAATGGCACTCTCCTCTAATATCTAGCTGTCATACATAAATTGGGTGTGCTGACTATTTTTTTCAAAGTTTATCAACATATTTAAAAAGTACTTTTAAGTGGCCTAATTGAAATAAACATTTTGGTTTTAACTTTTTTCTGCGAACCAAACAAAGTGATTTTGAGATTAACTAAATCTTCATTTTTTATCGTAACAAGAAACCTTGATTGCTTTGGGAAATTCTAAGTAAACTGTCGATATTAAGTAAAGGTATCAAAAACTCATTTAAAACTTAAGTGAAAAAATATTGAACTACATATCTAGAACTTGGAAAGATAATATTATAGTATTGTAAGTGACTTTGAGAAATCTTGAAAGGTTGAAAAGGCAACAATATTTTAATATTTAGTTTCACTGAGAATTTTTAGTCAGGAAAAATACCAAAGATGGAGAAAAAATATATTAATATGCTACCTAGTAATTCATTTGTCTCTTGAAAGCAATGGCCTTGATAACTGATCCAATTGTGTTTTTTTTTTTTACGGGTAGTAATTTCCTAACTATCTTAGTAAAAAACCGATCAAGAGCAAGTCGGACTCGCGCGCCGAGGGTTTCGTACCATCATAATTATAAAACGAGAATGTATTTAAATTTTCATCGTTTCATTATTCGTCAGAGAATTTTGACACAGCGGTGTAGAATATTGTAGTTTTAGGTCAGCACCATCTCTTGACCGTTAGTAGAACTAATGTCAATTTAGTTTATTTTGAAAAATGTGCTATTTAGAGACAACGTCTTATTTTTCCTTTAATCTTAACATAAACTTTTCTCACATAATAATTTCAGAATTTCTCTATGCAAACTTCGGACCGGTATTTTTTTGACATTTTTCGTCAAAAGTCGACAACCACGGGAAATCGAAAAAAAAAGAAAAATGTTCGAGAATGTGCAAATAGCGTTATTTCATATGATATCACACTCTACTTCGAATTTTTAAGATCCCCTTTCAGTCCCTGTTGCAAAAATCTATTTATTTTTAATTCTTTCTTATTTGAAGAATACTTGGGCAAACGTCTTCTAAAACTATTCCAAATTTCAAGTTCATAGTATTAGTAGTTCTTGAGATATCCAGCTGTGACAGACGGACAGACAGACTGAGTCACACTATAGGGGTTCCTTTTTACCGTTTCGGTACGGAACCCTACATCCCTCATACTTCATATGATAGATAAATTATGAATCCCTACGAAAACATTAAATATTTATTCGAACCAAGAACACATCTCAGACTACATTGTACAATAAAAAAAGATAAATTCAAAAGAAAATTCAAACGAAACAACGGTCTAAATAACACTAAAAATTCCCAACACGACATTATCAATGAAAAAGTTCGACTAGAATCGCCCAATGCGCGCGTCACACTTACATAGCCCGAAGGCAACCGAGATCCATTTACCAATCTTTTATTGCCACCAATTTGCAGGCATAAAGCCTTTGATATTTGATTTAGAAACGAAATTCGGTTTATTAACCAGGGATGTTACGGACACGGTTTTATCGCAACTAAAGTTGGAGTCGAAGTTGTTAAATTTGGTTTGTAGGAGTCGAAACAGGAATCGGAACCGCAGTCGGAGTCAGAGGTAGTGGCAAAAGAGGGGAAAAGCAAGGTGTGGTAGACTTTTTTATTAATTCAGAGTTCATAGTTTGTGCTAACAAAAATCCGTATCGTGTGGGATATAAACGGAGCCAAAGTCGGAACCGGAGAAGTTATATCAGTCAGAAGATCCGACTTATCGGAGTCGGAGTCGATGTTACGTTACGTCCTTAGTACTAATGGTGGCTTTAATAATGGTAAGGTGCGAATAGACCATGTGGATGTCTTAATATGAAATGTTGAAACTGGTGACGATGGAAAGCTTGTAATTGATGTTTGAAGAACGGATGAAGTAAACATTGTTGTTGGTGGGAATAATGATTACGGGAATTTGGTTTGGGTTTATTTTTGAAGGTTTATGCTTGATGGTTGATTTATAGATGACAGGATATGAAGAAAAGATATTGATAAAGAGGTTATGGATGTGATAGACTTATGTACATTATCAAATTCTAACCAATATTATAAGTGTGAAAGTGAGTTTTTTTATTATGCTTACACGCCTAGTTTACCAAACCAATTTTGTTGACTTTTGGTATAGAAATAGATGGGACTCTAGAAACGGTTATGAGCAATTACTTACAGGCATAAAGCCTTTGATATTTGATGTAGAATCGAAATTCAGTTGTAAAGTTGGCTTTAATAATGGTAAGGTGCGAATAGACGATGTGGATATCGTGATATGAAATATTGAAACTGGTAACGATGGAAAGCTTATAATTGATGTTTGAGGAGTGGATGAAGTAAACATTGATGTTGGTGGGTATAATGATTAGAGGAATTGAGTGTGAGTTTATTCTTAAAGGTTTACGTTTGATGGTAGATTTACAGATGACATGATATGGAGAAAAGATATTGATAATAAATAGGTTATGTTCTATTTTAGAATATGTGGTCACACCAGAAGAAGTCGGTGAACGTACTGCGAGAACGTTTCTAACGTTCACCGACTTTTCTCTCAGTAATGGATGTGAAATATCATAAAATGCCTATCCCAAATAATCTTCAATACAACGTTAGATTTCTCTTAAAGACCAAAAACATATAAATAGATATAATATATTAGACAGAATCGCTTTTTAGACGTAAAAATTTGCTTATCATCACCATCATCATATCAGCCGAAAGATGACCACTGCTGGACATAGGCCTCCCCAAGCGTCACCACAACGACCGGTCCTGAGGCTCTAGACAAGTGACATTCTTGAAGCGGTAGCGCGGCGAAGGCGATTGTCAAAACGTCAAAAATGTATGGGATTGACAAAAGCTGTCGAAAAGTCGCGTGATCAATCCCTTACATTTTTACCCTTACAATCGCAGTCGCTAATAGAATTGCATTTTGTCTAGGGCCCCTGTGCATCTCGCATCAATCCGCGACTGACCCAGTCATCGCAATTCGGACAACAAAATTTGCCTATGGCACTCAGCTACATGTAGCTTGATAGTAAGTTTTTGTAATCAGACGGATTCCCGTACTTTTAAGCCGCGTTTACATTCGCACCACAGCAAAGTCGTAAATTGTCAAAAAGACATCGAGTTTCCTTTCATTTTGACAAGTATTTGGCATTGATTGTCGCTGACATGATATTGTTACCACTTGAATTTGAATGCTTTTTAGGGTTCCGTACCCGAAGGATAACGAACAAAACCTTATTAATAAACCTCCGTTGTCAGCTCGTCTGTCCGTTTCTCTATCCAACCGTCTGTCTGTCAGCTTTATCTCAAGAACCGTAATAGGTAGACAATTGAAATTTTCACAGAGTGTGTACTTCTTTTGCCGCTATAACATCAAACAAATTAAATTAAAAATTAAAGGGAGCTCCCATACAAGAAGCGTGTTTCTTTTTCATTTGATGGTACGGAACCCTTCGTGTGACTCGCACTTGGGCGATTTTTTTTTAAGATCGAGAACTGGCCTTTAGTACAAGCCTCCCAAAGATTCTCTTACTAAAAAAAGATCTTGTTTATAACTTTTTAATACAAGTTTAGCTAAACAAATGCCCTTCCTTCAAAATTTCCAATAACGCCACCCAAGTAGATATTTGCCTAAAAACTCATACTTACCGTGATATACCTTTTATCCCGTAGCTTCACAAACTGCTCTGTCATCACGGAAAGGTTCTTACGTTGGCGGAATTTAATCTAAGATGTAGTGGGAGCAAATTTGAAGGAATATTGAAGTTACTTTCTTGAGAGATCTTTGACCTTTAGAGTTGAGATTATTTGAAGAGATGTTGAAACGTCAATGAAGCTTAATGTAAGAAAACTTTGAAAATCTATACTAATATTATAAAGAGGTAAAGTTTGTGAGTTTGTCAGGTTGTAGGGGGTAATCTCTGGATCTACTGAACGGATATTGAAAATTCATTTACCAATAGAAAGCTACGTTATTTGTCAATGTCATAGGCTATATATAAACCCGAAAAATACCACCCAACGAAGTGGGCATGGATGAGCTAGTATAGAATAAGTCAGAAGTTGACACTTAAGTTGTTGTAAATTGTCACATGCGCAAAAAGATACATCTTAGACGAAAACCTTACATTACATTGATTACCAAGGCACAACTTTTTCTTCTATTTCTTCTTTTTCTTCGTGACGCTGGCACAACAGTGTTTTAAATTCTTCTACTGGAAGGGCAGCCTTTTTGCTCGACAGAATGGGCTAAAATCTAAAATATGGTCATGGTCTAGGGTGTTGTGTATCATCGTTTCCGCGGTCAGCTGGGCGACATCAATCAGCGAAACACGACGCCGCCATTTTGTGTGCAGTAGTTTATAGTTTCAATTTATTCTAATATGTTATCATTTATATATAGTTATTATTTTGTGTGTATTTTATTTTATGGGCCCTAGATGCCTGAAATAAAGGGTTAAATTAATTAAAAATAAATTTTCTGGGTATATCGCTTCTGGAATATGCTTTCCTCAAAATATTTGATACATTTGCTTTAATATTATCTCAGTCCATTAAAGTTCATGTTGACGTCGTGTCGTTGGTCAGTCACGTCAATAATATAGTTTAGTAGAATTTGTAGGACTATACCAGGTAGGTACTGACCACACGCTTCACGTCTTACAACCAGTAATTATTTTTATTTTTAGTATAATTATTTTTATTATGAATGGGGACTATGTGGATTATTTTTTATTTTTTCGAACAATTTTCATGTTTGACTGGCAGTTTGAGTGCTTTGTACGGCCTACACAGATGTCCTTTGGTATTGTTCGTCGAGTTGTTGAGCTCCTAAGTGGATCTGAGTTGAGCTACACGACTACTGACAAATGCTTGCACTGACTGGACAGGTTCACTCAAATCTGTGTGGTTCTTTCTTCTAAAGAGCATCTCAGACACTAATCTGCATGGTTTTTAAAAAAATATATATTGTAAGTGTGAGGACTATGTAGGTCGTTATTTTAAGGATTGTTTTCATGACTGTCCGGCAGTTTGAGTATATTATGCGGCTTACCCAAATGTCCTTACTTTGGCATTGTTCGTCGGTTCGTTGAGCTCCTCAAAGTTCTGAGTTGAGCTGCACGATAACTGACAAATGCTTCCACTGTCTGGACAAGCCCACTCAAACCTGCGTGGTGCTTTCCTCAAAAGGCCACCTCAGACGTTAACCTACATGGTTTTTCATGTGTTATTGGCGATTGTATGGACTTCAAAAGAGACTATGACCTCTGAGTTTATTTCGGTGTTTCTTCTCAGGGTAGTCAGCTAGGAAATACCGGCCTCATCTAGATTAATATGTCAAAAAAAAATGACGTGTAAAAGAGTTACTTGTAACCTATTTGCAAAATAAATATCATTTATCAGTGACTGATTGGTGATGACATGATTACGGTGTCGCTGATGTGTAAAATAATAATAAAAAAATATATATATAAGCGTACGATACGCGCGGGATAGCGTGCGGTAGCGTGCTTATATGTATAAGCGTACAGTCTGGGTTATCGAACTGTTTTTTTTTAATTAATCCTGTAGTACTATTCTGTGTAAAACTCACCGTTCAAACGTAAATGAAGTGACCAAGAAGTGAGCTATTAAATCAATAAATCAAGATGATTAATGACAGTTTCATTTCAAGCTCACCTCACCTAAATTTTACTGGTGTGATGTTTACAGAATCGACCGGCTTTAAGAAGTCACAATGCAGCATCTAGTTTTGAACTTACATCTTGATGCTAACCTCATTTTTATCCTTCGTACATCTTCAGGGTACTATGATATTTGTGGCATCTAGAGACCAATTCCGTGACCACAGATAAAATCACATTGCGAAGTTTTCTATGAAACTTCTTGAAATTCTGCTACCATTCAACTAGTTTCTATAAACTTTTAAAGTTGTAATAAGGGTCAGTAGGGAATCACTTTCTTCACGTCAGTACTGAGTTTAAAGGTCTTGCACTAGTAGTAGCAAAACTTTCAGATTCAGTAGTTCTTTCAGACCTAGCAAAAGTTTTCGAAAGCAGAAAATATAGTTAAAAATTATGTGGGTATGGTCGCAGGCACGAGTCATGAGCACAGATCATTGACGTATCTAACCTGAGATGCGACGCCCAATAACAAAAATCGTTGCTCTTATTGGGCTTCGCATCTCAGGTTGGGAGCCAGGCGGCGTAAATACAAAGCCGGCTGCAACACAGACACCCATAGTCTGTGCTGCATTATGTTGTGGATGGCTTAAAGGAGTTATAGTATGTCCAAACCCCAGAAACAAATACGGCTGCGTCTGTAGTGCAGCCGTATTTGTTTCTATAATTCATTAAAAAAGAATAAAAGGCGGCTGTAACACGGCAAATCGCTTAACTCAACTATAGTCTGTCCGCACCCAGCTGCAACGCAGCGGAGCGGGTCTCCTTCTGAGTGATTTAAAAAAATAACCACAAAGTGTATGGCACCCTTCTAACCTAACCTATCCGAGTCGTTGTGCCCCAAGTCCCAATACTGGACAAATAACTTCGAGCCTTATTTAATAGACTATCTACTTATCACGAAAACCAGACATCATAAACCTGATTTTTGGGGGAGAGAAGATATCTCCCCCTCCTATGCCACTCAACGTGGTTCTTGTCGCTAGGTCAAGGACAAACTAAGATTCGATTTGTCTGCAAAGCCGCCACATTGATCATAGTACATATACTAGCGAGTAGGCAATGAGCTGTTCTGTATTCCAGCCGCTTTTGTTAAAACAATGTCTTACGAAACCGATCACAGTGCAGACAGTTTCCAAATGTCTAAGGTGCAGTCGTGTTTGTAATGATTTATACATACGGACCCAGCTGTGCTACAGAACAGCTACTGTCTGTGTTGCAGCCGCCTTTGTATTTACGCGGCCAGGCCCCACCTGCAGGAAAGCCTTAGATACGCCAATGATCTGTGCTCGTGATTCGAGCCGGTTACTATAGTATACGCTACGCCATAGACTGGTTAGTAGGTCGTCTTAGGAGCGCGGCAAAGTGAACACCCATTTCGAAGATTCTTTACGTACCGTAACGTTAAAAAAAAAATTACTTCAATCGCTTTTAACAAAACATCTTATACAATTTTAGTCAGATTTGAGGAAACCCTTTATTAAAGCAACCAATTACCATCCAAAATACAAAAATTGGTACCAAACCAATCTTCTCACATACATCGAACTGTCAGTCAGACCGCATACTCAGTGCATTGACCCTCAACTCTGAAAGGGTCGCCGAGCCAGCTGATTGCTTCCCGTGTTGACAGCAAGCCGTGTCGTAATTGTCGAACAATTGACTAGCAGTGGCATTTGAAGTGACAGCGGATTATCGTGTACGAAGACACGCCAATGGACGTGTGGGCGTTGGCCATTTATGTGGCTGATGATAAAATTGGTCTGCTGTCTAGTATTTGCGTATGCAATTTTATTATTAGATGTGTCTTATTGTAATGTCTAAGTTAACTTCGAATAGATCATAAGGCCAATTCTAATATCTATGACAAATTGACCACTCAGTGATGATTGATGAGATGATAATAATATTGTGAAAGGAGATTACATTATAATAGTCTAATCTAGTTATGCCCCACTGCTGGGCAAAGGTCTGCCTCTCCCTTTTCCACACGTCTGTCCTCTACAATTGCAGGCTAGTTCTTTAGGTAAGAGTCGAGCTCGTCATTGCACCATTTTGAAAAAAAAAAAACGTCATTGTTTCCATCTTCCTAGCCTTTTCCCAACTATATTGGGGTCGGCTTCCAGTCAAACCGGATTCAGCTGAATACCAGTATTTTACGTGGAGCGGCTGCCTACCAGACCTCTACAATCCATTAACTGGGTAATACGGCAGTTCTTGGTAAGACTGGTGTCAGATTAACTGGCTTCTGACAATCCGTAACGACTGCCAAAGATCTACAAATGACAGCCGGGAGCAACGGCTTAACGTGCTTTCCGAGGCACGGAGGAAACTCGGTAAGTCACCCATCCACAGACTAACCTTGGCAAGCGTTGCTTAACCTCAAAGACGTGCGGCTAGTATTTTTTTGCCACGAGCTCCTAAAAATTGACATTGTTTAATGTCAAAACCTTTCAGATGTGCGTAAAGGTGTTTTTGATAGTTTGCGACTACGATGCGAATGTGAATGTACTTCTGTGATTCGTTTTTATGTAGTAAATACACTTTAAAGGAAAATATTTGTATATTTTGTTTCGCCTACATGAGCCTCACCGGCGACAAACTGCAAGTAACAACAAAATATCAAGTAAGTACCTCACAAAAACCTGGATCAAAATCCATAAGTTTACAGAGTATATATTGATTTCATATGAACACATTATAGATAAGTAGCTGTGTAAAAAATTAAAAATACTTCTATTTTAAACATCATCATCATCATCATATCAGCCGAAAGACGTCCACTGCTGGACATAGGCCTCCCCCAAGCGTCGCCACAACGACCGGTCCTGTGCGTCTCGCATCCATCGGCTACCCGCGACCTTCACCAGGTCATCGGTCCACCTTGTGGGAGGCCTGCCAACGTTACGTCTTTCGGTACGCGGTCGCCACTCCAGAACTTTTCGGCCCCGTCGACCATCTGTTCTGCGAGCAATGTGCCCTACCCACTGCCACTTTAGTTTGGCGATCTTTCGGGCTATGTCGGTAACCTTGGTTCTCTTGCGGATATCATCATTCCTGATTCGATCATTCATTTGGGGGGGTTCGCCACAATCGCCACGCTTGACAGGCGGGTTGGCGATCGCAGTGTATGGTGTTGAGTTTTACAGAGAACGCTGCTGCCCATTCTCTGGCAAGTCCCTTAGTCGCCTCTTACGACACCCGCGGGATGTGATGGGATGGTATTATTCTTTTACGGCACCATACGGCACCGGCCGATACCATAGGGGAAAATTTGCGAGGGGCTGTGCCCCGCAGAGCTGCGGATCTTCACCGATGGATCAAAAACAGGTACAGGTACTGGTGCGGGAATCTTCTCAGAGGATCTCAACATCCACATAGCCACACCATTGGGGGTCCACAACACAGTGTTACAAAGCTGAATGCATGGGCATTTCTCTGGCGGCATCAGCCATCCTAACCAGGGAAGTTAAAGACCAGTCAATACGCATACTCTCGGACAGCATGGCTGTCCTGCAAGCTCTGAACAGCCACACGGTCAACTCTGGGCTGATTCTCGAGTGTCACCAACGTCTTAATCAGGTTGGTAGACATAATAAAGTAACCATTCAATGGATCAAGGGACACAGCGAGTCCCGAGGCAACGATGCAGCGGATGAACTCGCCAGAAGGGGTTCGAGTATGGCAGCGATGGGACCTGAACCCATCGTGCCTCTGCCTTTCGGGTACATACGCAATCTGGTAAGGAAACGCACCGGAGAAAAACATCACAAGCTATGGGTTGACCATGGTGAGTGTAGGCAGGCCAAAGAGGCACTTCCCTCTATAGATGGCCGATTCACTAAACAAGCCCTAAGACTGACTAAACAACAGTTGCGTACAGTCACAGCCGTAACAACTGGCCACGGGTCTTTTAATAAACACCTCTATGCTATAGGAGTCACTGACAGCCCGCTATGCAGAGCCTGCATGGAGGAGAATGAGACAGCAGCACACCTGCTTCTAAGCTGCCCGGTAGTCGCGGATTACAGGGCCAAGTACTTCGGTAACCCAGGTACCCTCAGTGAGATAGTTGGAAACACCAAGGCTTTGCTGGCCTTCCTTGGGGAGCTGGGGTGGATCGAATGACACATTTGTCCCACCTGCACGCAAAATACGCGCTTAGTCGTGGAGTTGCGGAAACCAGCCCGATTTACATACATACATACATACATACAGGGGAAAATTTTATACAAATTAAATTCAATTAGGGTAAATATTTCATGATAAAGTGAACAGATTATTATTAGTCAGAAATATTATAAGCAGGTTTTACGCACCCAACGAGTTGAAATGTCAACTCATATTAATAGAGATCTCAATTACAGCGATACGTGAATTTTATAGAGTGGAAAGCAAATATTAGTTCCAAAAATACGAATTGTTGAACAACACACAGTCGCATTGAATTAATCCATTACATAATATCTAATTTACGTTAAGCCAACACCGATGACATAGTGTTAGAGTCTGATACCCCTGGGACATAGCTTTTGTGAAATTGAAAGGGTTACTGATTCGAGCTGACATTTGACGACTGGATCATTATTAGTATTACGAATTAATTCATGGTCCAATGGAGGTTTCTAGGAAAGTCTCATTTGTTGTGCCGTGAGTTTATTTATGCTGACATATGGAGTATGTTTTCTCCAAATTTACTAAATAATGGTGTTGTCAGTCCAATCGATTATTGATGACTTTGCGATTATTTGAAATTATTCCCAATTGGGATGTCTCATCAGTCGTTTGGGATGAGACATTCCAATTGGGAATATTTTGCCGATAACATACTGACATTACGGTAAAGGAAAACATAGTGAAGAAATCACCATATCTTTAAAAAAAAAATCGAAGATGTGTGACATCCACAAATTACACTATGATCGCATCCACTCACTCTCTCAGTTTCAGTTTCTCAAAGTTTTAGTGAAATTTTATAGACTAATTTTGCTGAAAAAAATGTCCTAGTACCTAATTCTAAGACGTATTGTGATATCTACAAACATTCGGTAGCCTCGCTCTCTGTTACAATCACGAAGCCTAAGTCCTAGCTGTGGTGGTTTATAGCGTTCCTACTAAATGTGGAAAAATTACAAGCTGTACACGACATATCGTCGCCTTGGAGGGTAATGGAGCTATCCCACAGCACTACACTTCTGAGTTACGGACGTTTAAAAAATTTATGATGCGCGTAAGACCAGTTATCTGACCATAAATAACCCAGCGTCATATTTTAGTAGAGAGTTAAAATTTTCACAATAGGTTATTAAAACGTGTTACTATTGAATGCTATAATTTAAAAATATCATGGTTTTTGCGTTATGTGGCTTACGCCTGTTGACTACTATTATAAATCAAATTTAATACTCATATTACGGGGTGTCTTGTTCTCTCTTGTCTTGTTGACTTTTTAATCTTATGACATATTAAATATATAATTTACTATCATCATTGTTTTAGCCAAAAGTCTTCAACAGTTAGACATTGGCCTCGTACCCAATGGGTTCCGCGGTTTATAGGGTTCCGTACCCAAAGGGTAACCAACGGAACCCAATTACTAAGCCTCCGCTGTCCGTTCGTCCGTCCGTCTGTCCGTCCGTCTGTCTGTCAGCGGCCTGTATCTCAAGAACCGTAATATGTAGAGAGTTGAAATTTTCACAGATTATGTTTGTCGAATGCCGCTTTAAAAACAAATAATAAAAACTAAGGTTTATGGTACGGAACCCTTCGTGTGCGAGTTCGACTCGCACTTGGCCGGTTTTTTACAAGTTCATCAATCCATCTTGTTCTTACGAGGCACACCAGAAAGCGCGAGAGGCCTCCTGATTAACGCTGAGTCTTCCAACTTTGGCCCAGTCGGCCCCATCGGCCGTAAAGCCATTGTGATTTGGTGCCAAAAGTACCAGGAATATATCAATCAAGTAGAACTTACTCATACAAACCACAACTAAAAAACAAATGAAACACAGCAGCAGAATTCAACGATGAACTCCCGACTACTAACAATACTAAATGATACCGCTCACATTGAAATATCAGAGTTCCTGTCTAGTTACAATAGAGCGTAAGTACAGACAGATTACCACATCACACGAACATTCATATTCTCTACAGTTAGTTCTTGTAACTTGGTTGTGAGATTGCTAATACTTCAGTGGGATATTTTGTACGTGAATGTTCATGGGAGTATGAATTAGTTTTCTTTGTTAAATTTTGTATTAGTAACGTGAATGGCTGATTCTGAAGATTAATTCATTAATTACAATCATCATTATCATCATATCAGCCGAAAAACGTCCACTTCTGGACAAAGGCCACCCCCAAGTGTCGCCACAACAACTGGTCCTGTACGTCTCGGATCCTTCAGCTACCCGCGACCCTCACCAGGTCATCGGTAGACCTTGTAGGGGCCTTCCACAGCTGCGTCTTCTGATACGCGGTCGCCACTCCAGAACTTTTCGGCCCCATCGACCATTATTTTTTTGTTTTATTTGTGATAGGTTTGCTCTTGACTCTAGTCTAGGTCAGAGAAGACAGAGGCAAAGTCCGTAGACTTTGTAACCATCTGTTATTAATAATGACTGTGTTAGTAATGTGCTTGTTGTTTCTGTAGTGTCAATAAAAAACAAACAGCCTAGATTTTTTAAATAAAATAAGCCTAAATGTTGCAGAAATTCAAATAACACGGGCATTTCATGAACACCTTACGAAATATTTTTTTATAAATTCCAACCAGCCCTTTGATATCAACTTATAACAGAAAATTATGCAACCGCCACTCAGGAGGCCCATAAGGGAAATCTCAACTTGATTTTCAGGGACCCACCTATATCCTACTTGAAAGGGTGAGTGAAAGATTGTGGAAAATATCCCTTAAGAATTGTTAAGGTTCAGTGAGGAAATTGGTGAAACGGATACTGAGATATTTTTAATCCCGACAAAACTTTATTCAATATTCCACTTTTGCTACTGTGAAATTGGTGTTATGAAATAGTGATTATCTATACTATAATAATTTTTTTTTAAATGAAATCTGTAACTTGGCAATCTGTGTTAACACAATAAGCCATTCAGATGAGGTATCTTGATCTATGTCTTGTTAGCAGAAGGAATTCATAAGAGTCCCTTTCATCTGGTGTCACCAAATCTCACGGTAAGTATAGAGACATTATGCCATTTCAATCGGGAATATACAATACTTCCTTTGCCTTCTAGTTTGGATGCCAGTTCGTTGACGTGACCTGATATTCTCGTCTGATAGCTTTCACTATATCTAACGATGTGATCTTTAAGTTCTCGTTTATATATTTGTTGCTCACATAGTAGGATATATCTAGCATTGCTCTATAATATTATAAAGAGGAAATATTTTTTGTTTGTTTTTACCGAATAGATTCCTAAACTACTAGACCGATTTTAGTCATTTTTTCACCAATGGAAAGCCAAATTATCAGGAAGTGCCATAATTGATTTCACATTTTTTACGCGAGCGAAGCCGCGAGCGGAAGCTAGTCTGGGAATATAGATGTTTTGTTGACTCAACTCAAAATATCGACTGCCGACTGCCCCATACATTTGTGTACGCAACACTCGATAATAACATACCACGTTTTTAACAGTTGATTTTTTATTCGCGTTTCCATTGTTAATCCCACAATAAAAGTTGTTCGTAATGGTATTATACCCCCTTTTCAGTTATTCCGTTCTTTCTGCTGCACGTTGTATAATAACTTAGTATTTAAAAAATAATATCGATCTATAAATAAAAACAACACTGTAGAAGATATTTCATTCAATTAAATGAGTAACGTAACAACAATAACTAAGTAATAATATCCTTATCCCTATCACGAGTCACAAAAGGTATGGTTTCAACCAGGATTATACCAACGACCACATTATTCCCTAATTAATCCTAATTTTAAAACCCTAGACCAAAAACACTTTGTACTTTGTAACAAACATACTAATACCAACATCAAACAACAATACACTTTTGATCCCAGCTTTTTTATACAACAATGAGACCTTAATCGTAATCAAGCTTAATACAACTTACCTGCGGGACCCCAAAAACACTGTACACAGCTTTTGTTGGGAAAAATATTAATTTCTGGGGTAAAAAACTGGCCAAATTCGAGTTGGACCATGCTCAGCAAAAGGTTCCGTAGTCGGGAAAAATATTTACGCACGCACAATATATTGTTTTTCTTTTTGTAAAAATAATAAGTGCACAAACAAAAAAACTACAATTAACAATTTGTGTAAGTTTGTTGGTTTCTCTTTTCTATAAATGCAGTCCTAACGCATATTATTATCTCAGTCAAAAACTGACTTATAAACATTATAGAATAGAATAGAATACTCTTTATTATGTATACAATGATACCACATACATGCTTTTGTGAGATTTTTTTTCAATCCTCTGTTATGTATATTTACCCGAACAAAATAAATAACATATCCCGCGCCGATATGGCTAGTCACTGTTGAGATAGACCGCCATGGCCGAAATCGGTCTGGAGGACTATATTATATTTATATATGTCGTGGATTGATGGCGCTACTGTGCAACGGACAGCGCCGTCTAGCAGATGGTTTCGAAACCTAACAGTGACGTGATCGGAAACGCAAGCGCGTCCTACCGCTTAAACACGATCGTCGGTAGAGGGGATGCAGCAGAGACTGGAGAAGGGACCGAGTGCTGCAACAGTCGAGGTCCTACAGTCTTGGCAGACGCTCAGTACCAACGCACGTGTTTGTTTCCTGCATTGTGAAACCGTTAGTCAATTTAAATAAAGTTATTTTGATTTAAATTATTTTTCGTGATTTCGCTCGAGTACCCACGACAGTACCCACATCTATTTAAAACTATGTCGGATCGTGAAGAAGACCCGGTACTTCGCATCTCGGCCACCCATGATGCGACATATATGTGTAGTGTTTTTGTAGTGATTTCATTACACTTTAGCTAAGCGCTGCTCAGAATACCTAACCAGGTTTTAAAGATATAGTGTTCACAGTCTCCCACTAAAATAGCTGTTACACAGGCAGACATAGTGTCCGGTGACAAGATGCAAAAATCAAACGTTCGGTTTTCGTATCTTGTCTACGGAACCCCAAAAAAGCCGCACGCCTCAGCAAAGCGCGTGCTGAGCGCAATTTCTTTTTAATTAATATAGAAGTCAGTGTGCCTAATATTACACACTCACTTTGACGCCATAACGGACTGACCTCGTTTAATTTTATACTCGAATAACGAGAACGGCTAGTAATTTACCTTTGAAACGGAATCAGTTAGGCCTTTTTGTTTTTGTAGGGAAATTAAAAAGGAAATGGGAAAGTGACGGTTTTATATGAAATTTTTAGCGGGTGGTAAAGGAAATTGTAAAAAGAATGTGCATGGGTTTGGTCTGTCTGGTAATGTGCAATTTGCCTAAGAAGTGAGAAGCTTGTATAAGAGATAACATTTTGTTTTTGTATTGATAGGCACGCGTTTGACAAATATCTCACCTGATGGTATGTGATGATGTGGTCGAAGATGGAGCAAGCTTGCCTAGAAGTCACCAATTCACTCTTGACTTAAGACTCCCAGGTTGTAGCTATCAGGCAAAACAGACTCTGGCAGGGAATTCTACTCCTTAGCTGTACGCAAAATGAATGCGTTCCAAAAACGTTTTGTGCATGTGAGTGGGATGTCCACCATGTACCGGTGGCGCATCGTTGTACGTCTTGTCGTCCAATGATGGAACGGGCATAATGGAATTATTATTAATATTAATACGTTTATTTCAGACTTACGTCCATATTTTACACAAAATAAAATAAAAATAAAAAACAATTCAAAATACACACCTAATAAAATTAAAATTAAGTTATTAAAATCAAAATAAAAACACAGTAATCTCCAAAAATTTCCTCAACATAATCATAATCAACTAAAATCAAAATAAAATAAAATCACAGTACAGAATAATAAAATCACATGTCAAACTAATTTAAAATCGATAATTGGCGAGCCAGACACGTCACCATCAAATCGAATCGAATTAACTATGCAATACCGTCGCACACTTTTCAAAATGTAACCGATAGACCTACAGGCAACTCGGCGTCGATAATCAAGACTTTGGAGCTTCGACTCGACGAGCCTATCATTGCCATAGTAAAGTAATACTAGATTTTTCCTTTGGCTTGGTCCTCTGAGAGACAATGCATTTTTTAGATTTCCCCATATAAAAACGTTAGCCTATGGCGCTCAGCGATGGTAAAACTTTTTATTAGTGAAAGAATTTTCGTAATCAGATACTTTCAGATATTATCTTTTGCAAAACTAACGTATAACAGAATTGTCCTCAAAATTAAGAACCACTTTTACTATGGGATCACCATTGAAATCGCGAAAAGAAATCGACTGCTCCATACAATAGTTTTGTGTATGCATAACTCGACAAAATGTAGTGATACTGAAAATTTGTTTATTTTTTTTGCGAGAGCTGTTGGGTTCCGTAGTAAAAGTTGTTTATAATGATGGCCCCTCTTCAGATGTTGCATTAATTCATTTACACGTTGTATGTATTAAGAACAACAAAAAATGGTATCTCTGTATAACATAAGATATAGAAAACCGAATATTAGTTAATAATCTACACTAATATTATAAAGAAGAAAGATTTGTTTGTTTGTTTGAATTGAATAGGCTCCGAAACTACTGGACCGATTTGAAAAATTCTTCTAGCATTGGATAGCTACATTATCAGGAAATAACATAGGTTATATATTATCCCCGTACTCCCACGGGAACGGGAACTACGCGGGTGAAACCGTGTGACATCCACTAGTGGAAATATAAAATTATAAAAGTTTTAAAACAATTTCCTTAAGGAACCACCATACCTAACGATAATAAACTAACCACTTCAATTCCAATAAATAAAAACCATAAAACCACGCCAACTCCTCAAAACATTGAACCACCAAAAGAAGACAATCCAAAAACAGGCTCAATTATGTAGAACCATCCAAACGACCCACTTTAGAAAATCATAAAAATGAAGAAGGACCATTTTTTTCGTTATCCCACCGCGAGTATCTCACTCGGTCCGAGCATTTCAACTCCTAAGATTTGAAGAAAACGACAGCCAGACAATTACAGTCGGCTTTGTTATTTCAAGGGGTAGCGCTCTTGCAAAATTTTTAGACGAGATGCTCCGACGTTCCCATTGAAATTTTCCTTGCTCCGAAAACCCAGAAGTGTTGTACTAATTAGGATTTCCCTCTTCCATTGTAGTTTTATAGTGACGTCTGAATGACCTTCGGGGTTTGTCCGTTTTACATTTAAAGGGTTAACGGCCTGTGGTAGTTCTACTTTGGTGTGCAGTGTTCAGCTGGGTGCTGTTCGGAAAATAAACCTTATCGAATATTATTGAGAAGTATTTTTATGTGAAAGAAAAGAAAGAAAGAAAAAGAGTTTGTTTGCGCTAAGCAAAAAAAAGTAAACAAAATTACGTTTTTATGGTATGGTTTTATGTGTGGGTTTGTAAAAGTTAATCTTTGTGAATAAAAACCGATAGACAGAGCTACGCTATTGCTGAATGCATAGAGTATATAATGTAAATTAAAACAAGCAAACTAAGTCGCAGGCAGGCTAGTAATGAGTTTAATAAAAAACATGTACTTTAAGCGGTTTATGAAAATTATTGAGTTAAATACGTTCGTGAGAATATATGTGTCCAATAAAATAATATTCAATCAATCAATTAATCATTTATTTATTTGCAAACATGGGTAATAGTTACATAGATGTTCTTTTATACACACATAGTAAAGTCCTCCATATTCTACCGTGGCATGACATACAAATAATATTTAATTCCAAAATTAAAATCAAATTTAAAATAATAACAATCCGAATAAAAAAAAGATCATCAAAATTACAAATGTGCAAGTTAAATAATGTAATTTTTAAGTTACAATAAAATAATCTGAAAAAAATATAAGTCTGGTTACACTAATAAAAAATATTAAAATTGCAAATGTTAAATCAGAAAAATAATAAAAATGTCAATTTTAGTTGAATAAATGTCATGTTTAAATTATAAAAAACGGAAAAATGTCAGACTGGTTACACTAGTCAAAATGATCAAAATTAAACGTGTCAAATCAAAAAAATTACAAATTTAATTAAATAAATGTCATGTTCAGGTTACATTAAAAAAATCAGAAAAGTTTCAAAAAACAATAAAAAACACTACAATATTTTACCGATTCCAACAAAATGAGGTGTCGGTTAGTCCGATAAAGACTTTAAATGTAGTCTATGGAAATTCAATATGCCTGTCGTTTGACGTCAACATGCAAAAGTTCAAATTGAAAATGTATTTCAGTTTTTTTCCCCGAAAGTCGGATTTTTTATTTATTTTTCTTGTCAACCATACTTATCTATGAACCCGACGCGACATTTTGTATGCAATTTATATTTATTTAATACAAGTTTCGTTGCAAATTCTTTACCTTTCGGACTACGAGTGTAGCAATGAATTTAAAATGTCTGGAAATATTTCGTAAAAAGTACAATAGTTTGCACGATTGATCGGAGCCATATTGAAATTAAAGTCTAAGTTCAAATACCTCAAACGTGAGGTTGAATTTCAAAGAAATTCTTCGAAATAATATATTCTGTCTATGAAATGTTTTGGCATGATCTCAACCGCAGAATATGAACTTTTATTTCGTAAATTACAGATTTTTAGATATGATAAGGCTTGAAAGAACTTTATACAATATGCACTGAAATTACTGAAATAAAAGATAAGTTTTAGCCATTTTTACCGATATAAAATGATATATTTTTACGTACTTTTGATAAGCTACGTCAGTCTTTTTAAATAGGGTATTTAACTGGTTTTTCTATTACATTTTTCAAAAATGCAAGACGCTAAATGAGGCTTTAAATCTGCATATATTTTATTCCAGTTATCCAAGAAAGTACCTACTAACACACTATTGACAGCCTATCATGGATTGGTCGCTTCTATTTTGAGATATGATGTTGTTTTTTGGGGACAGTTGCGTTCCTTACTTTAGAAATTTAAAAATATTAACGTTTCCATCTTTACATGTATTAGAAACTGTGTTATTTGTAAGAGCGAATCAACAATTATTTCAAAAACTTTCAGCAGTTAAGAGAACCCCAAGTCGTGCCCAATATGAGAATGTATTATGTCAACACAACTGTAAAACTGATTTATTGAAAAAGAGTTTCTTTGGTATTGCTTCAAATACCACACCACCACCTGATGTAATTACCTAAATGTATGCCTGTAAACAAATTTAAAAAGTCTCTTCAGGAGTTATTACTAGAGAAGTGTTATTACAACGTAGATGAATTTTTAAACGATAATTTGCTTGCATAGAATTCTGAAGGCGCATGTTAAATTTACTTTTTCTGCACGTCTTACTCAAATTGAGTTTTTTATTTTGACATTGTTATTTTTAATTGACTTTAATCTTGACATTGCTACTTTGAATTGAAGTTAAATTTTGACATCTAATTTCAAGTCGACCGCATCATCGCTTAGGTGAGATAGTGGTCAAACGTATGCCTATCAATAGTAAAAAAAAAAACTAATTTTAATTCGATTTAAATTTTGGCATGGCAATTTTGAAGGTAACTTTATTTTTGATATTAAAATTTCAATTTAATTTAAATTTGACATTGAATACTTTTTTTGTTTGTTCAACTGATTTTGTACGCTATAAATGGCAAAACATGTAGCAACCTCATTATTAATTACCAGTGGACGTCACGCGGTTTCACCCGCGTAGTTCCCGTTCCCTTGGGAGTACGGGGATAAAATATAGCCTATGTTACTCCCTGATAATGATATCCATTGATGAAAGAATTTTTCAAATCGGTCCAGTAGTTTCAGAGCCTATTCATTTCAAACAAACAAACAAACAAAAAATCTTTCCTCTTTATAATATTAGTGTAGATAAGACCTATATGCTGTAGGTACTCATGTTTTACAAAATAAAAATATATATATGTATCTATCTATCTAAAATGTTATTTTTATTTGAAAAAAAGAAAGGTGTTGTAAGCGTTTGTTATGAGAAACTGATTGATTGAGTGACTGAGTGACTGCTAGACAACGCACAGCCAAAACTACTAGTCATAGAGAGCTGAAATTTGGCATGTAGGTTCCCTGGGGAGTGTAGGGGATCACTAGGAGCGGAGTTTTTTTTACGGGAACAGAAAAGAAACGCGACATGCGCGTACGAAGTCTCGAACAAAAGCTAGTCTACTTTATAAAAATAAGTCGGGTTTTCCTTCCTGACGCAGAACGAACGAACTCCAGAACGCACGAACCGATTTTAATAATTCTTTTTTTGTTTGATTCGCCAAAATACAGGGAAGGTTTAAAAGCAAAAAAAAGTGTGTAGGTAGATAGGGTAGGTAGGGTAGGTAGGTAGGGTAGGGTAGGTAGGTAGGTAGGTAGGTAGGTAGGTAGGTAGGGTAGGTAGGGTAGGAGTAGGGTAGGAGTAGGGTAGGAGTAGGGTAGGAGTAGGGTAGGAGTAGGGTAGGAGTAGGGTAGGAGTAGGGTAGGAGTAGGGCAGGAGTAGGGTAGGAGTAGGGTAGGAGTAGGGTAGGAGAAGGGTAGGAGTAGGGTAGGAGTAGGGTAGGAGTAGGGTAGGAGTAGGGTAGGAGTAGGGTAGGAATAGGGTAGGAGTAGGGTAGGAGTAGGGTAGGAGTAGGGTAGGAGTAGGGTAGGAGTAGGGTTGGAGTAGGGTTGGAGTAGGGTAGGAGTTATATTATAGATGAAAATTGTGACGCAGACGAAGTTGCGCGGGTCAGCTAGTTCCATATAAAAATATATAGAGTAAGCAACTATCGAAACGGTACATACACCGATGAGCTTGTAGAAGCTATATCAATTCAATATAAATTACAGATCAATTTGGAACCAAGCCAGATGCTGACAAGTTTAGCAAAGAAAGCGTCCTTCGATGCTATATCGTTCACGGTTATGTCGAAACTGTCTTCAGCTAGCGATTTCAACCGAAAATAATTCCATGGAAATGTTCTACTGGAATTAAATGAGGAGCTCTTCAAGTCTAAGCAACGCTTGCCGAGGTTGATTTGTGGATGGGTGACTTAACAAACCGAAACTCCTTCGTGCCTCGTAAAGCACGTTTAAGCCATTGGTCCCGGATGTCATTTCTAGATTTTTGGCAGTCATTACGGATTTGAAGGTCTGGTAGGCAGCCGCTCCACGTAAAAAACTGGTATTCAGCTGAATCCGGTTAGACTGAAAGCCTTCACCAATATAGTTGGGAAAAGGCTAGGCAGATAATGGTGGTACTGGAATTAAAAGTACTCTTTCGTCTGGATGGTCTGTATGAAAGATGATTTGCCTAGCAAGGAGATTACTACTTAGATGATGATTAATGGAACAATATGAAATAATAATATGTAGCACCAACCCCAACTAAATGGTGAATAATAATCGTGACATAATCCAGGCCATAATAGTGTACCTGTGTTGCAAATTCTATCGTAGTTAGTTCAGGCTGGTAGACAACACACGAACTAACTTTCATATTTACAGTATTAGTCGGGTGTTGTAGTAAGGATTACGTCAGCCTGTAAATGTTTCAAATCATGAAGGGCAAGGACCTTGTAAAAAAACAGACAAATATGGCCATTCTTGTATGTCAGTGAGTTTGAATCACAGAAAACGGAATCTCCACCCGCCAGGAGTCAGTAGTAATATGGTCCGAGCACTATTTTCATATGTCACAGTATACAACGTGTGACAGAATAACGCAATACCTCATAAAGGGTCATTTTATTCATCATTATGAACAACTTTTGCTATGGCTGGTCCCATAGTAAAAGTTGTTCAAACTTCGAAATCGAAAAAAAAAAACAGCTGTTTAGTACATTTTGTCAAAATGCGCACAAACATTATGGGTTACCTTATTATCACCCAATGTGTATACGGCTTGACTAGGTCGCGATTAATAAAAGCTGTTCATAATAATGAAGACAACGAACCCGATATTGAGTAAAATGACTCCTTAAGAAGTATTGCGATGTAGCGGTATCAATGCCGCCACAAGAAAAACCAACGGAGAAAATCTACATCATAACAAAAAGAACCGCGACGCCATCTATCCAACTAGAAGCGAACTACTACGTCGAAATCCTGCATCGCGCAAGCAGAGTTTACCGTGCGATTTGAACATATATATCAGCTCGAATATTAACTATTGGGCAGTTGCCCGCCAGGCAGAATAACCACCTGGTCGGAGGATCCTCCCTTTTCAATGGAAGTTTGCGGGACTTTACTCTGTGGACCGCTACCCCGTTATTTTGCGCGTATCCTCGCGTTTTTTTCTGTTACTCGTTGTATAATAGTCAGAATTGTCACGGGTTGCAATGAGTAAACGGTTACACTTACTGACAGGCTTGGCTTGTGCAAATAGGTTGACAATGCCGTCCCTAGTATTCGCCACTGGAGCATCTTCAAAGATATCTGTAAGATCCACAACTTACTTAGAAGATATACTTCTCGTCTTTATTATTCTGATTAACTCTTCTCCCGATTTATTACTCAGCGCAATAGGTCCTTCTCCATACTACTCTACTAGTAGTCCACTCTATTAGTAGTTTTCTCAGTAGTGACTCTTTTTCTAACCATTTCATCTGCAGAAGTATGAGAGAGTATTGAGAAAGTCATACCTAAACTAAATAAGTTTTTTTTTGTCCGGCAGAAAACTAAAACTCTTTGAAGAAAACATTTTAGCTTTCGCAGATGTCTTTTATAGTATTTCTTTTAATAAAACTAAGTTCTAATGATTATACGATGCGACGGTTACTGCTTGCTCGCAATGCTAGTAACATTTAAAGAGACTGCAGGCTTTAAAAAGACAATAATTGTGTTTAAGTTGGTTCAAATACTTTTATGAGTGGCAAATGGGATTTTTAAGAAGTTTGACAATTAATCTCATAATAAGCTTTTACACCTGCAATTTTTTTTCTATTATTGTCATCACCATCTTGCTCTTATCCCCTTGTTACATGTCTGCTACGTTTTTTCCATCTTCTTTAAGCTTCTTACCTCTACCTTTTCATATTCTACATTACATTCATACCAATACAAACCATTCTCTTTCAACTTTTTTATCACTTGCTCTTTTTTTTTCTTAGTCGCGTTTGACCACTGTCTTATCTGATGGTAAGAGATGATGTGGTCGAAGATGGAGCATGCTTGCCTAGAAGTAATCTATTCATTCTTGAGTTAAAAGACTTTCAGGTTGGAGCTATAAGGACTTCCACTTTTAATTATACTTTTTTTCTCAATTTACCTCTTCTTTACTTTATCTACACTCAGCAAACTCCAAACCACCATCTCATAATTATTCTGATCCAAATAGTAAGTTTTCAAGTATAATATTTGCTGAAATAAGTACTTGTACTTCCAAATCTCAATCGCCAACAAAATCACAAAGCCATCTTTTAAAACCGAGCTCAATGTTGCAACAGGTTCGCAGTTTATTGAACAATCTTGTATAAGCTTCCTCCAGCTTTCCCAATTGATAAACAGCATTTTAAGTTTTTCTTCCTTTCAGGATGGAAATAATTTAATGGCTTTGGAAATGGCTGGCTTGCAACTCTATTGATAACTTCCTTAAGAAGCTTAAGAGTGGTTTCATACTGCTTGGTTCGATATTTTTGTTCAGTGGTATTTGATACGATGTCACTTGCCTTACTGACTCTTCATTATTAGTTTTAGTTTTTCCATGCTATAGGAGCATGGGGTACATTTTTATTGTTATCTTTTCCAACAGTGCGATATTGTAAAAATCTCGTCGTGGAAGCTTGGTAAAAAGAACATAAAGTAAGCTGTTAATACATCCAATTAATATGAAACATGGGCGGCGAGACTTTGTATGTAATAAGTCATAATTCTAGGTTTGGCTCTCGACTGTTTTCTCCTCCAATATTGGACCGATTTAAGAGATATTTCACAAAGTAAATAAGGAGGATGTATACTGCGTCCTGTGTCTAATGCTTATACGGTTAATAAATTATCAAAAAGGAAAACATAGGGACACAGTATATAATTATCCTTCTTATTCAGTTTGCGAAATATCTCTTCAATTGGTCCAATATTGGAGGAGAAAACAGTCGAGAACCAAACGTCGAATTATGACTTTTTACATACAAAGTCTCGCCACCCATCTTTCCTCTTAAGTAGTGACATTTCACTTAATGCCCACGTAAGTTTTCACGGTGTTTACATAATAGATAAGCAGGACATTACAGTAGTTAGTTATTATTATTATTGTGACAGGGTGCCATTGTGCCAACTAGCATATCCGATTGCTGCGAAGACGAGCGTAGAATGTCTTACAATTTATATACTCTGTCTCGCGGCGGCGTCAGAAAATTATATTCTATCGGATAATGTGGAGACGCTCTAAGAAAACGATAAAAGCTTGTAGCTGTTTGCAAATTTGTTGGCGGATCGGTTAAAATGGATTTTGTTTAAGATACATTATATTTTGTGTACATTTTGGCAGACAAACATTGCAGAATTTGGGTGTTTATGGGTCACTGAAATGACGTGTTGCGCCGACCCCAAGTAACATGGGATGAGGGCAGGAAGATGATGATGGGTCACTGAAATCTTTCTGAACCATGAACAATGATTGGGACATCCTTCTATTTTGGATGCCATCCTACTAGATCAAATTAAAATATCGTGTAGATATCCTGAAAATCTGTCAGTTCGTTAATGCGTATATTATAATTTATTATATACTTTATTGTAAACCTCATATTTAAAGCAGAGTAAAAATTCTATAAAACAAGTGTACAATGGGCGGTCTTATCTAACAAGGCAATCTCTTACAGACAACCTTTGGATCGACTAAACGAAAGGAGATAGAGTTAGGGCTGTCAGTGTACAAACGTTCTAACTAATACTAATCGTACATAATAATATAAAATACAATACCAATTAATCTATACATATAATAAAATCGTAGACTAACCGTGTCTGTACATTGAATATTTTTGCATGAAAATTACACAGAAAACTCAGGAAAAAGGTATAAAACACAAAAATGCAATTTTTGAAATTTTTGTCTGTTTGTCTGTTTGTCTGTTTGTCTGTGCGTTTGTGGGAGCATCACGCTTAAACCACAGATTAGATTGCAAATCTAAGTACTTAAAAATATTAAGTGATAACCCGAGTAACATTTAGCGTTTATTTCATCAAAATCGACCCACAAAATCAAAAGATATTGAATTTTTAAGTTTAGGAAGAAACTTCCTAATGTATTCTGATGAGTCAGAGCGCCATCTATTGAGAATAATAAAATGCACGAAAGCATTCAAAATTGTTGAGTTATTTGTGAAACTTTTAATACGTGGCAAAATAAGAGCGATCATTTTATTCCTTTTCGTTATTGATCGATACAATCAATCCACAAAATCAAAATATATTGAATTTTTAGTTTAATAAGAAACTTCCATATATATTCTGATTAGTCAGAGCGCCATCTATTGAGGAACCAAAAAATGCATGAAAGCATGAATGTTACACCAAAACACATTGATTGAGTTATTTGTGAAACTTTTAATACGTAGACGTAGCAAAATAAAAGTAAACATTTTAATACCTTATCGTTATTTACCGTTACATACGGGCTTCTTATTTACCGTCTTCCGCTGCCAAATATTTTGTCAGTTTACATGGTCGACGCCATCTGCGTTGCACTGATGACGCGTTTTTCTGAATTGGAGTGTTAAGATTTTCTGCTGGAGAATGACCTCACACAATTTCTAAACACAGTCGTGTTTCGAAGGAATTTCGGTTTGGTCTCTGAAAGGTCTTAAACTGTTAGGGACCATAATTGGTTAAATCTCTGGTGCTGGTTTCGTTTAAAGTGCATTTATCGTAAAGTCTTAAACTGATTTAGTTTTGCGAAGTTCTGGACGGTTCGACTTGCGGATCAGCCCTGTAGGGTTCCGTACCAAAGGTGCTGTGCTGACGGGACCCTACTGCTAAGCCTCCGCGATTGATTCCGTTTAGAGCGAAGCAACGAACGGTTCGATTTCCGAAACAAGGCTAATAATAATAAATAAAAATCTTATATTTCAGACAGAGTCCATTTTTTGGTTAGTAGTTAGGTTTAGGTTTAGTTTAGGTTAGTAGTTTGGTTTTTTATAATAAGGTATCGTACCAAAGGTGGTCACGGTGACGGGAGCGATCGATTTTGGGAGGCTCCTCTCTAAGTCCGAAGTCCGTAGTTTCGGGCTTAGTTGCGGACGTATTCTACTCCGTATCACCTACAGACTTACGATTAGTCCCGAACCCGAACTAAGAATGAATGACAACACGATTTCACAGTAACCGTCAAATCGTGTTATCATTAGTTCTCATTGGTTGGGTGATACGGAGTGGAATATTTTTTTTTTTTTACAATAGATAGGCATACGTTTGACCACTATCTCACCTGATGGTAAGCGATGATGCGGTCGAAGATGGAGCACGTTTGCATAGAAGCAACCTATTCACTTTTGTCTTAAAGACTCCCAGGTTGCCCGCAACTAAGTTTTTAATTCGTGCTAAGTATCAAACGGTTCGATTTGCGAGCCAAGGCAAATTATAGGGTTCCGTGCCGAAGTTGCTAATGGGACCCTATTATTTAAGCCTTCGCGTACGATTTTGATTCGTGCGAACCCAGTCGATTTTTAGGGTTCCGTACCAAGTTTGCTAACAGAACCCTTTTCTATATACATATAATAAAATCGTAGACTAACCGTGTCTGTACATTGAGTATTTTTCCATGAAAATTACACAGAAAACTCAGGAAAAAGGTATAAAACACAAAAATGCAATTTTTGAAATTTTTGTCTGTTTGTCTGTGCGTTTGTGGGAGCATCACGCATAAACCACAGATTGGATTGCAAATCTAAGTACTTAAAAATATTAAGTGATAACCAACAAACCAAAATCAAAAGATATTGAATTTTTAAGTTTAGGAAGAAACTTCCTAATGTATTCTGATGAGTCAGAGCGCCATCTATTGAGAAAAAAATAAAATGCACGAAACCATTCAAAATTGTTGTGTTATTCGTGAAACTTTTAATACGTGGCAAAATAAAAGTGACCATTTTTATACCTTTTCGTTATTTATCGTTACAATCGATCCACAAAATCAAAATATATTGAATTTTCAATTTAGTAAGAAACTTCCTACTGTGTTCTGATCAGTCAGAGCGCCATCTATTGAGGAACCAAAAATGCATGAAAGCATGAATGTTACACCAAAACACATTCATTGAGTTATTTGTGAAACTTTTAATACGTAGACGTAGCAAAATAAAAGTAAACATTGTAATACCTTATCGTTATTTGTCGTTACATACGGGCTTCTTATTTAACGTCTTCTGCTGCCAAATATTTTATCAGTTTATATGGTCGATAGATGGCGTTGCACTGATGACGCGTTTTTCTGAATTGCGGTGTTAAGATTTTCCGCTGGAGAATGACCTCACACGATTATTAGACACTGTCGTAGTTCGTAGGAATTTCGGTTTGGTCTCTGGAAGGTCTTAAGCGAATAGGGGCCAAAATTTCTTAAAACTCTGAGTTGTGCTGGTTTCGTTTAAAGTGCATTCATCGTAGAGTCTTAAACTGATTTAGTTTTGCGAAGTACTGGACGGTTCGACTTGCGGATCAGGCCTGTAGGGTTCCGTACCAAAGGTGCTGACAGGACCCTACTTCTAAGGCCTCCGCGATTGATTCCGTTTAGAGCGACGCAACGAACGGTTCGATTTGCGAAACAAGGCTAATAATAATAAGGTACCGTACCAAAGGTGGTCACGGTGACGGGAGCAATCGATTTTGGTGGGGCTACTCTCTAAGTCCGAAGTCCGTAGTTTCGGGCTTAGTTGCGGACGTATTCTACTCCGTATCACCTACAGACTTACGATTAATCCCGAACCCGAACTAAGAATGAATGACAACACGATTTCACAGTAACTGTCAAATCGAGTTATCATTAGTTCTCTGTGGTTAGGTGATACGGAGTAGATTTTTTTTTTACTATAGATAGGCATACGTTTTACCACTATCTCACCTGATGGTAAGCGATGATGAGGTTGAAGATGGAGCACGTTTGCCTAGAAGCAACCTATTCAGTTTTGTCTTAAAGACTCCCAGGTTGCCCGCAACTAAGGTTTTAATTCGTGCTAAGTATCAGACGGTTCGATTTGCGAGCCAAGGCAAATTATAGGTTCCCGTGCCAAAAATGCTAATGGTACCCTATTATTTAAGCCTTTGCGTACGATCTTGATTCGTGCGAACCAAGTCGATTTTAAGGGTTCCGTACCAAGGTTGCTAACGGAACCCTATTTATTAATAAGCCACCGCTGACCGTCTTCCTTCAGTTTATTAACCGACTTCAAAAAAAGGAGGAGGTTATCAATTCGACTGTATTTTTTTTTTATGTTTTTTACCTCATATTAACCGACTGGATGAACCGATTTTCATGATTCTTTTTTTATTTGAAAGCTGATTCTTCCCGTGTGGTCCCATTGCCACGTCGGGATCTGATGATGGAAACCCTGAGAAATCGAGGGCAACTCTCGAAAATTGTAGGCACGTATTTGGTAAAAACTTGATATTCGTGTGTATATCGGGTGATACTACAAAAGAATGAAAGTTTGGATCAGACTTGACGATGGAGACGACAGAGAGTCAAGGGAACTCCACATCGGTATGTAGGAACTACCAAGTGTTTGGGCTTATTTCATTCGTATTGACGAGACCTTTACACCGAAAGCACTTAGTAAGTTTTATTTTCATAACATAACATCACGCCGGTACGCTGTGAATGGGTACGCGGGTACCACTAAAAACTGAAAAATAAAAAACTTTTTTACAAAAAATGTAACCGACTTCCAAAACAAAACACTACAAAGTATAAAATAACTTTAATTTCGGAAGTCGGTGTCAAAAAGCGAAAAAAATAAAAACAACAATTTATTTCTGTCTCGCTGATATAAAAATGTCTTCTAGAAAAAGGTCGAATCTTTCACAATATAGCAAAATTCTCAAAGTCGGGTTTGTTCGAACACTATTCTAACTAACTCGAGAACGGCTCGACCGATTTTCATAGTTTTTGTGTTTTATTCGGGACGAAGACTAATTCCTTCGTCCGGAATAGCATAATAAGAATTAAAATACAAAAAAAAAATGAGTATGTAAGTAGGGTAGGTAGGCAGGTAGGTAGGGTAGGTAGACAGGTAGGTAGGGAAGGTAGGCAGGTAGGTAGGGTAGGTATGCAGGTAGGTAGGTAAGGTAGGTGAGGTAGGGTAGCTATGGTAGGTTGGTATGGTAGGTAAGTAGGTAGGTAGGGTAGGTAGGTTAGGGTCGGTAGGAAGAGTAGCCAGTTGACGGGAGCGAAGCCGCGCGGGTCAGCTAGTATAGTAATAAATATCAAATATATAATTGAGAAAGGAGCGGAAAAAAATAGAGTGAAAAGTAATGCTCTTTCACCATTTTTTAACGCTGGTAGCAAAGTCTATATAAACACCAGAGTAACTTGTTCTGTTTAGAAAACGCAGTGATCGGTTTCTGTAAAAGTGTATATCACCTACCCAAAAACGAGTGTGAAGGCAGCCGAGGACACAAAACATCAATTAAAGGCTATTTGAAGAATACCGGTGTTTTTCCTGTTATATGAACAGGAAAAGAAGAGATACCAACTATATTATCTCAAACACATTTTGCTACCCCGTTCCAATGCGAGAAAAACACATCTCACTCGATCGCAGGTTCCGTACCTACCAATAACAGTATGATTGCAAAATTTTCCTTTTTATAATTTCGTGAAGATCAGGCACTTTACGTCTAAAATCATCGTGTTTTTTTTTACTTGAGATGGGTTTGCTCTTCACTCTAGTCTAGGTCAGAGATGACAGAAACAAAGTCTACGATGGAGCGAGCTTACCCAGAAGGAGCCTGTTCACTCTGACATTAAAGAGATGAGGGTTGTAAGCGTTCGGAAACAAACGCAGGCAGAGAGTTCCACTCCTTTGCTGTGCGCATTTAAGATATCGGGTTGGGAGGACGACGGAGCTATTTAAGACGAATGTCACTATCCGTTTTTAGGGTTCTGAACCTCTGTATCGAAAAACGGAACCCTTACAGGATCATTCACTTGCCTGTCTGTCTATCAAAGCGATATTTTGATGATTGATAGAACACAGCAACACCTACAAAAATCTCATTACACAGACGAATAGTCTTTCTGTAGATACTCTCATTTTATTTCGGCGTACGGAACCTTAAAAAAACAAATGGTGAGCGTCGAAAGAAAAAAAAATCGCGATTCCATAAATTGTTCAGTAAAACTTGAATGTGTTTCTTTCATTTCGCGTTTATCCTGAATTTCTTTGCTCGCTTTAATTTAAAAAGTTGGATTGATGTCCTCGGGCTGAAATCACTGGCTGTTTTTTGTATGACTATGTTTATGGAGTACAAATTACCTTGTTTTTTCTCTCCTTTCAACGGGTACAGCTCGTTAGTCCATATTTTTTCGGCGTCTGCTTATAATGCTGTTGAGGCTGTTATATTTTTGGGATAAGGGTGGTTATTAATAACTGTTGTTTTTACAGGCTCAAATGTGTGAAACCTTTTTTTTACTATTGATAGGCCTACGTTTGACCACTATTTCAGCTGATGGTAAGCGATGTTGCTGTCGAAGATGGAGCACGCTTGCCTGTAATTAACTTATTCACTCTTGACTTAAAGACTTCCAGGTTGTAGCTATCAGGAAACACAGACTCAAGCAGAGAATTCCACTTAGCTGTACGCGCAATGAATGTGTTCCCAAAACGTTTTGTGCGTGTGGGTGGGATGTCCACCATGTACCGGTGGCGCATCGCCGTTCGTCTTGTGGTCCGAACCTTTACTTTTTAAAGTGCGTTTGACCTGCAGCGCTATTCTGCCAGTCTATCTCACAACGTCTCACGGTGTTAACTTAAGTGGAGCGAGCGTAAAGTGAACTGAGGGTTTAGCGCGAATATAGTAACGTTAGCGTAAGTGAATTTCGATTGCGAAAAACTACAACCCCATAGTATTTTGGTTTAATTTTATGGGACATACACAATTTCTATCATTCAAAAATATGAATATAGTATCTAATTCAAATAAATATGATGTGTGAAACGAGTATTGTAGCTATGGTAAAATTTTACGTTATGTTACTATATATACGTCAAAAATATTTGTGCTAGGCCCTCTGTCATTTCTTTTTTATTTTATGGGTTGACAGCTCACTTCAAGCACTCCACTTAGGTTCACGGTGAAACTTTGTCAGAATTACACTGCTGTAGATATAGCACCGTGAAAACTTACGTGAAGTCAGAAAAAATAAATAAAAAATTAAATTTAAAAAAAAAATTGCTGCTGAAGGTGCAGAAAACCTCAAACAGCGCAAATATAACAACTTAATTGGGAGTTACATATTTGAGCCGTTTGGCGTTGGACATTACGTCCGAGTCAGAGTGCGCATCGAATCCTTCGGGACATCAGTAAACAACTTGTCGACTGTTCATGTGGCCAGAGGGCTGAACTTTTCTTCGGCAAAAAAATCAGCATTGCCATTCAACGCGACAATGCTGCCAGTGTTCTGGGCACTTTTACCATTGTGGATTATTTTTTGATGCCTAATGATTAATTTTGATTTTATACGCGTTTGTACATAATTTCTTGATAATTAGTGTAGTTGTTTAAGTCTGCATTTATATAAAATTAAATCAATGAAAATTAGATACGTAACCCAAGTAACAAAAGATTCTACCACCAAACAGTGATATAGTGGGCCTATAAAGGTCACCATTGTGACTGCTTGTACTATAAAGGTTTTTAGCAGAGCGTTTTGGTTCTATAGCATTAAAGAGCATTTAGCTCTTAGAACGCCAACAGGACCATTCAAAATAATCATTACAATGTTGCACTCTAATAGATATGAAAAAGATGATTATGGTACTATTTAGTACTATAGACGACCTAACCAAGGCGTCGTCCTAAGTGGTCAACGATCGTACAAGTAAACGATACGATTTTGTCGTGCGATGAAAACGATTCCTGTGCTCCTGCGATGATTCGCAAGCTTCAATTAGGACACTAAAGAAATGTATGTGTTTAATCTCGTAGTGTGACGTAATTGCATCGTTAACTCATACGATGGTTAACCAATTAGGACGCCGTCTCAGGTCCTTAAAACTGCAGGTGTCTGAGCAAAAAAACTCTACTATGTGTGAGCACGTGCCCAGAAGGGCAGGGGTACCACCATCCAGTCCAAGTTAGTCAATAGTCGAACGTTCTTTATACCAACTACCCGAGGCGTGACCCAAGTGCGTTAAATTATATTGAAAAACAACGGAGTACGTAGGCAGTTAATTAAAATTGTAGGTCAGTTACCTCCTAATAATAACTCAAGTACTACTGCCTCTTATCACGGCATATTTCAGTTAACACGATTTTGTTACCTACGAGGTAATTTATGTAGAAATAAATCATGAATGATTTACTACTGCTAACAGTGCGTTGGTGCTGACATGAGCGTTGCGTAGAAAACCTAAACGCGTGCGTTTTGGTTACGGCCGCCATTTTGAAATCGTGTGCTTCACATGATTTTCTAACTTAATAATCATTCTCCTATCCTTATTAATTGACACTTTTATCTGAGGTTGACGCATGTCTTTTTTCCATGTATATCTTTTTGCCGTAGGTACAATCTTTCTTTGTCTAATTAGATCAATAATACAATATATTCCAAAAAAAAACTGCTCTCAATAATAACTAGAAAGATCAAAACTACATCAATTTTCAAGCAGTCTGTTGGATTTTGTTATATTTTAAATTAATTTTGCAATGGTATGGATACCAGCACATCAAGCTACCCGAAACTGTCAAATTTTCCCAATCAACCTTGAACCTAATGCTTTAGCGATAAAGTTGGAAATGTATTAAAGAAATTTGACAGATTGTTGGATCTCGATATGCTGGCGTCTGTAGATTATTAGTTTGCTGTTTAGCAAAAAATAAATGATTTGAAAAAAAAACAGTATTCAATTGAAACCTAATCGTATCCTAATATAATTATTATGAATGCGAAAGTATGTTTGTTATGCATTTACGCCTAAATTGCTGCACAGATTTTAATGAATTTGGTACAAAGATAAGATGGGTTGAATTATAAACTACCTAGAGACTACTTTTTTCTGCAAAATAATTATAATAATGCGAGTGAAACCGTGGCCAGAAGCTAGTACAAAAGAAAGCAATCCCAACATTTTAATTGATATTCAGACAAGGAGAAAACGAACTATCAGACCCTACAATAACTAGAAGTGGTACTCATAATTACTGTTTTCTTTGTTCTTTCAGAAGGCAATCCTTTTATGTTCCAGCTTACAAAACGTTATTCAAGCAAAATCATTTTCCATTACAAGTGAATTCTTACTCAAGAGATTCTCTCTCGTAACAATGCTCCAGAACCTAATCATTGTGTCATTTATGAACAATCCCTATTCAGAATGGGATGATATCTGACACAGAGGAGAAAAGTCACGCTAATGAAATTGTATGATTAGGTACCTATATAAAAATCTGGCACTCTTGGAATAGAATACACTTTATTATGTACACCATATAAGTTAAAGAAAAAATAGATGAAGAAAACATTACATAGGGTGACACAATGGGCGGCCTTATCGCTAAAAGATATATGGAGAAGCTCATAGCTCAATAAAAATAGCTGTATGAATCGATCTTCAAGGTTAAGCATCGCTTGCTGAGGTCGGTCTGTGAATAGGTGATGACCATTAAAAGGCCGAGAATCTTCCGTGGCTCGAAAAGCTCATTAAGCCTATGGTGCCAGCTGTCGTTTGTGGATTTCTGGCAGTCGGTATTATCAGCAGCTGGAATATCTGACACCAGTCTTGCCAAGAAGTACCGTGTTACCCAGTTACTGGGATGTCAAGGTCAGATAGGCAGTCGCTCCACAAAAATACTGGCATTTAGCTAAATACGGTTTGACTGGAAGCCGACCCAATATAGTTGGGAAAAGGCTAGGCAGATGATGATTGCACTATATAACCACAAAATGTTTTCCAAAATTCCCACGGGAACGGGAAAAACGGGATATTTATGATAACAATCTGACTCTGCCTATCAAAAGTAAAAAGAAAATACAACATACAAAAGCAGAGTTACTTAAATCTCAGTCTTGCGAAGGACTGTCGCGTTACCTACTTACTGAGGTATGGAGCCTTTCTGATGAAAGGCAGTTGTTCCATGTAAAATATTGGTATTTAGCTGAACTCGGTTAGAATTGAAGCCCCAACATATTTAGGAAAAGGCGTTTTTTAAAAGTGAATCTTCTTAGGGTAAAAAACGCCGTGCAAAGAGCACACGGCGTTTTTTTTAACGCACCGACAGCGTGCAGATGACGCGCGCTTTAAGCGAAATTCAAACGAAGACAGAACTACTTTTTGGTCATCTAGAGCGCCGTGAGCGCGCGTTTGTAAAACGTGCTCTGGCGGCGATTCAATTCGTTCTCAATTCTTGTCTAGTTTGACAAACTAGACAAGAATTGAGAACGAAACAACCATTCGTCATTTTTAGGGAATTTTATTTACATGAGAACAAACTTAAACGCAAATCCATCTCTTATTTATTTTTTGTAACGGTTAAGAAGGTTCCTCGTGCGTAAAATTTCATAACATCTAGTGTATCATAATCTTGTATATCTTCGTTTTAATAAGTTTCAGGATAACATAATTACGTCGCGTATATTCTTTTGATCTCACATTTCTTTTTATAGGCTAGTGACAAAAATGGGTATTAGAATAACGAGGAAATTTAGGATATTTTAGAAGAGTAGTGATACGGTTTGGTGTACAGTAAAGTTATTCTATTTATTTATCTATACCCGATGTTTGTCTGTTTTCTTTAAGTATGGAAAATCATCTTATGACTCCTCCTACTCTGGGAGAAACGGAAGGGAGTGTCAGATTCTTACTGACTAAAACTCATTAGCGTTCATTCTGATGCCGTTTTGCGTTTCAAGGCCGCGGTGACTCTTTCGCATAAATTCGACAACATAGTATACTTAGGAACTTCTCAACGCATTCCTATAATTATATATCCGTTTCATTAAAAGTCTTTTGCAGTTATTTATAATTCGAGATAATTTCAATCCATCACCACAACCACTCAGGTATCATCTTTAGTCTTGTTTATCTTAAGTTAGGCTGTTATCTTAAGTTGATTATAATTTGAAAATTTTTACATTTAAGACAATACCCTAAAAAAAATGGTTTGCAAAGGAAATTGTAACTTTGCAATTCATAGAGCTTGTCGTAACAAAAATAAAAATAAAACTGTTGAGCGGTTACTATTGGAGGATAAACTAGAAAATAAATAAAAATAAATATATTGCCAAATCCTCTAGAGCCTACCTGCCAATTTGAGAAATTCGCTCTAAATCTAGTCCTCCCTATCAAAAGCCATAACTAACAGAGCACAATAACCTCCAGTCTAGTCTGATATGTGAATTAATAGACACAGTTGACCGAGCGTGTGCTGGTATGCGGTGTGACCGCATGCATCGGAGAGATGTACGTCCGAACCGGGCCGGAGCCGTGATGTGCCGGTTTAGTCGGGGGAAACCGTTCACGGTGGCTTGAGTAAAGGCAGATCCTGAAGATAGAAATAGTGTGTATGAAGATCGTGGATGGGTTTAATTGTGACCTTAATGACATTTAGACGAACATCTTTGGTCACAACTAGACTTTCTAGTAGCGCTGTATTCTGTTTTGCTGATGATAGAATATCAATTTGTATAGAATCTTTTGTCACGCAAAAATATAAAAATTATGAACGTTTCTAATAAATAAAGCAATTGTCTGGTGTGTTTACATTGTATCTGCCAAATTAACAGTAAAACAAATTCAGTTAGTGCACCCAATGAACTAAGTTGAACGAATGTTTGTCTCTTATTTTGTTTTATAATTGTTTTTATTTGTGTATTATAAAATAATGTCATGTTAATGTGCATCTGTTTGGGCGAAATAAACAATTTTTATTTTCCTTTTTTTACCTTATTTTTATTTAAACTGACTTTTATAACATTTGTAATCATTTCTACAATTTTTATTTCTCTCACTCTTTTTATTCGTCTACTAAAACTGTTGTACCTACCGTTATTTTATTCAAAAAGTATTGCTAGATAAGAATCAGGTTGAAAAAACTCCTAATATTTCCACAAAATGATAAGCCCCGCAAAATAGACGAAAACAAGCTTTGTTTGAATTTCTTCTCATTACACGTCTCTTCTTTGTTCAAAAAACCATAATATTCTGAATGAAGCCTTCTTTCGCTGCAACTTTTTGTTTTTGGTTAGAATTTTTCTTTTTAATCACCAAACGCAGTGACATTTCCCTTGAGATTTTTGAGGTTTTAAATGCAAAGTCTGATAACCGAAGAAAGCCAGAAAAAAAGTAAAAATGTTCTATTTTTAAAACTAATGTATTATAAAAAGAGAAATAATATTGTATGTGCATGTGTTTGTACATGGTTATCTCTATAGGTAAGTACTTAATGGAATTAAACATTTTTTCACTGATGAAAGCTACACACCAATGAATGTCATAAGTACACATGAGATATATTTTCCCGAAAAAAGACAGAAAAGCAAGTTTTTAATGTTCAAATAAATTTGTTGAAATAAGTTTAAAATGCACGCTTAGCATATTGAACTGGAAATTTTCATAATATTTTTTGACTGCTTATGTTGTGAACAAATACAAAGGCGAATGCCCATTTGAGGCCCTCAGTGGACATTAGACTAGAGAAAAAATACTTTATGCATTAATTTTGCCATAAAAAAATATGTATTTACTTTCTTCCAAATGAGCGCCACTACAATCTACAAAAATTCGTTAAAAAAAGTAATTGTAATGAGCAAACAAGATTTTTTTTTTATTTTGACGCTGGCAAAATATTGCCAGTGTCAAAATCAAACATAAATCAATCGATTTGAATCGAGTACTAAACTATACAATAAACTCAAAGATATATCCACGGGACTTTACTGGTATTGTAATAAAAAACCAACTAAAAGATAACTTAAATAAAACCTAATGTGTACTGGTTAAAATAAGAATAAGACAAATAAATCAATAATCGGTTACTTAAAAAGTAATCTGAATCGATTTAATGTTTATGTATTTTCGTGATAGTGACAACACTGAATTGAATCTGACAGTTCTGACTTCTGACACTTCGCTTGTTGCTTACGCTCAATGTGGATGTGCTTTGATATTTCTTCGATTTCTTTTACTGCGACCTGGCTTTGCTTTATGGACTTGATTCGGATTTTTAACTACGACTTTGGCTTTGTTTTATGGATTTTGTTCTCACCTTCAACGACAACTTTGGCTCTGGAATCAAGGATCACGGCTGCATTCGATTTTGGATACCGATCAATAACATTTTATACAATGTCTGAAAATCATTGTGTGAATTGTGGTTTTAACCTGACCGAGATTCAAAATCATACCTTGGAACCCGAAGAAATAAGCGTGATACAGCAGTGGGTTGCACCTCAGCAGGTAAATATACAAACCATAAAATGATTTTGTTTTTGCCTACATCATCATTCAATTATTTACCGATAATAATATTGTTTTAGGTGTCAAGAGATAATCTTGTTTGCCACAACTGCTGGTTGGTAGTAACTGCTAGCCTTGCCCCTCAACAAGAACCGGAAGGATCTGTACGTCAAAACAGCTGCATTTATTGTGGACGGTCTGTTAGACGGATAAGAAGTCACTTATTAAGAACAGATACAGATAGAGAAAGTCTCATCAGAAATGTAATTATAGAATGGATTCAACCACGAGAGGCAAGTTTTTAAAATATTTTACAAATATATGTTAAAACTTTCTGACCCACACAACTTCGTCTGCGTCACATTTTTAATTACTGCTCCGCTCCTATTGGTCTTAGCGTGATGATATATATGCTTATAGCCTTCCTCGATAAATGGGCTATCTAACACTGAAAGAATGTTTTAAATTGGACCAGTAGTTCCTGAGATTAGCGCGTTCAAGCAAATAAACAAACAAACAAACTCTTCAGTTTTATATATTATTAGTAATTAGAAACATTAGTTATTTATGTTAAATCTGTTAACTGTTATTATTATATTCTTTTTAGGTTTCATCATTAAGTCGCATCTGTCATCCTTGCTGGCAGAGAGCTGACAGGGCCGCTGTTAATTTTGTACAAGGATCAGCATCAACATCTTCAGCTGCAACTAATGAATCAGAAATATTTCTACCAAGTTACACAAGGGCTGCAAATACTGAAAGATGTTGTATTTTTCCGGACTGCCACGGAACTGAAAGAATGCACATTCCTACATCCATTCGTGTAAGATTGTTATGTGATTTATCTTTTTATGTTCCTCCAAACTGCCGTATCTGTAACTTTCACCTTAGAAACAGTGCATGGGATAGTTTAACTGTGGAAAATGGAAATCATACCTTCACCGCAATATACATTGAAGATTTGGTCATTAACACGAAATAATATAAAAAAAAAAAACAAAATAAATCATTGGGCATAAAAAAAATAATCCACATCGCTGTCAGTGGCAAAAGTGCCCAGAACACTGGCAGCATTGCCGCGTTGAATGGCAATGCTGATTCTTTGGCCGAAAAAAAGCCCAGCCCTCTGGTCACGTGAACAGTCGACAAGTTGTTTGCTAATGTCCCGAAAGACTCGATGCGCACTCGGACCCCATGGGCCTAGTGTTTCAACGCCAAACGGCTCAAATATGTAACTCCCAATTAAGTTGATATATTTGCGCCGTTTGAGGTTTTCTGCACCTGCAGCAGCCGCTCCAGCACAGCCCGCCGTGCTGAGAAGATGGGATGGTGCAAGGGTATCGACACATGTTGCATCCCACACCAAAGGCCTACCCACCTTCCAAGGCATTATGGTCATCCCATCTGGCCTTTTCCCATCGTCATTTTGGTGATTTGGTGTCATTACTAAAGAATCAGATAGGTAATAATATTGATTTTGAAAATATTGAAGACAGCGATGATCACTTAGTTTATTATTGGCTTGGTATGTCTAAACATCAATTTAGACGGATATTGGATGAAGTTCCTCGGCTAAATAATAGCCATAGAGGAGCTACTGGACTGGCAGCTTATTTAACAAAGCTGAGAACTGGTGATTCAGATCAAAGACTTTCTACATTATTTAAAATACCTAGAAGTACTTTGGAAAGACTAATGAATAATGCGAGAGAACTTCTGACTCAAGATTTTGTACCTCAAAACCTAGGTCTAGGGCACATTACTAGAGACAACATTGCTCAGAGGAATTTAATAATCCCTAATGGATTATTTGGAAGCACAAACCAGGTTAAACCTATTGTAATCATGGATGGAACTTATGTCTACATCCAGAAAAGCTCAAATTATAAATATCAAAAACAAACATACTCTCTTCACAAGTTTAGGAATTTAGTGAAACCATTTATTATAACTTGTTGTGATGGATACATATTAGATGTGATGGGGCCTTATCCGGCAACAACATCAGATGCCGAAATTCTCAAAAATGAATTTAATTCACAAAATGCACCAATGAGGAGATTTTTTGAACCTGGTGATGTATTCATATTAGACCGAGGTTTTAGGGACGCAATACCACTTCTAACAGAATGTGGGTACTCTGTTAAAGTTCCAGCATCACTTCAAGAAGGTGAATTACAATTATCAACTGTTGATGCCAATAACTCCAGAAAAGTTACCATTTGTCGCTGGGTTGTTGAAGTGGTGAATGGTGTATTTAAACAAGCATTTAAATTGTTTCGGCAAGAATTTTTTAATCGAGCATCTACTCACTTGATGCAAGATTTTGCAGTAGGAGCAGCATTAATTAATAGGTTTCATCCTAGGATCCTAGATAGACCTGATGCTGCTCAAATACTGTCAATAATTCATCAAAGAATGTATATTCATAATACGTTAGCAGATTATGTAAATGAATATAATTTAAATCGCAGGAGGGCTCAATTTGTTAATATTACCGTTGGCTCTGACAATTTAAACGACTTCCCACAATTAACAATGAATGAACTAATATTAATTGCATGTGGTACCTACCAAATAAAACAAGCTAGGTCATATTATGGAGAACATATCAGAGCCAACGGTATGTATAGTATTGAAATATGCAGAGAGCAAAATAGCAACCTACCAAGCGAATTAATCAATGAAAACTGCTGGCTATTGCGTGCTAAAATACAAAGTAGACATATAAGCCGTAAGGTATATTTTGTGTACATTAAAATAAATAATAACTATGCTGGCAGAGAGGCAATTGATGGATATTATTGTAATTGCATAATAGGAAAACGCACGGTAGGTTGTTGTGCACATACCATGACTGTGCTTTGGTATATAGGCTGGGCAAGATATGAATCGAATATATGCCCTCCTGCGCCATTTTTAGATGATTTGTTAATTGTATATGAAAATGAAGAGAATATAGACATTTAACATAGTAAATGTGTTTTTTTATACCCTAATAACTACAATTTGATAAAAATATATTAGAAACACCCCTCCTATCATAATATCCACTAACCAAACATTGAAAAACGAATTGTTGTTGAATTATCTCAGTCCTACACTTTTTCATACAGAAAATTAACCTCAAAACATTTTTTTTTTTTAATATTTCTAAAATAGTGGCGTCAATTCGAATATATTTTTTAGATATCCAATACTATTAAGATATTAAAAAACTCCATTTTAATTGTAACATTTGATGTCCATCTTGGGCCTGGGACACTATGGACAGTAGGCATTCCCCTTTAATATTTTAACACACTTACAGACACATTGCCGTAGCAAGAAAATAATTTGAAAGAAATTGGAATGCATGCCCATTTGAGAATTGTGTTTATCTAATGTCTAGATATTAAATCATGAATTTTATTGTAGAAGTGACATTTGCTGTATGTTGTATATTCAAGCATGCTGACATAATGGTTTAGAAATTCCCTTTTTTTTGAGAAAAATAAATATTTTTTATATCACATTTTTTTGTGTTCCTTAACTTAATAATGCCCACTATTAACTTAGGGATTTACTTAATGTAGAAATAAAAACTTTAAATAGAGGGACAATTTCAAGGGTAATTTTATTTATGTACTAAACATGTGTTTGAAAATGTGTATCTTGTTTTTAGTCTTATTGACTTACAGACAAGAAAAAATAGACCAAAACACCTTTAACAAATGATTATTTTATTATTATTTGTAAATGCTTTGTTCATTATTTTTACAAATTGCTTTTAAACATTGACTCGACTCATTTTAAACTACGCGAATTACGACGGGTTACGTTCATCTATCCCGTCCCTTCGCGCTCGAAAGCATCTCGGTTCGCTTCATCAGAACTGAATCATATATTTAAGAATTGGGAATGACAAAGCGTGACTTTACACAATCAATTATTTAATTTAAAACGAAAGTGCCAGGACAGCCCACGTAGGTAATTTTCACATAAAGTCATACTGAGCTCTACCTAGCCCTCAAATGAACGATTTTTTTTACATTGTAAAAAATATCTAAGTATACGTTAAATTATAATATTATAAAGCTAGAGAGTTTGTTTGTTTGGTTGGTTGAATGCGCTAATATCAGAAAGTGCTGATTTGAATTGTATCATTCTTTTAGTGGCGGATAGCCCATTTATCGAGCAAGGCTATAACATCACGCTACGGCCAATAGGAGCGGAACATTAACGAAAAATGTGACGCAGACGAAGTTGCGCAGGTCAACTAGTCACTAATAGAACGTCATTTTGTGCATATTTTTCACAATACGTAAATCAAGAACGTTAAAGAAGCATTAAGAGTATGTTAACTCTTAATGCTTTTTTTACGTTCTTATATGAACGGTTGTACGCCGCCGCGCGCCGGTTGTTGAGTACTACGCATCTGACCTTTCAGAAGAATATAATTTGTTGCTCACCGTTAGAGCCCAGCGATTCTACGTTATTGAAAAGTCTCCACTGTAAACTTTTCTCTCAGCTAGCATTACTTGAAATAGTCAGGTAGTATATTGACAAACTTAATGACTAAATTTAATGTACTTGCACGGCAATACTGATACAGTGGTGTTTCATTACACACAACCTAATATTAAGATTTGGAAACTTAAAAAAAAGTAAGACATTATAAAGGACATTCCTAAAAATGTCTTATGAACCAACACGTGTGAGCCCTTTACCATAATGACCAGTTTTTAGGGTTCCGAAAAAAAAAGGAATCATTATAGGATCACTCGGGTGTCTGTCTGTCCGTCTGTCGCAACCAGTTTTCTCCGGATCCACAGGACCGATTCTGTTGAAATTTGGTACACATATGGACTTCTATGACCCAAATACGGACGCGTTACGTAAATTATTAAATTTGTAATATGGGGGTCACTTTTGGGGGTCAAATTAGAAAATTAAAAAATGAAGTATTTTGAACAATATGTGACATATCAAATGAAAGGGCTTACTGTGAGAATTTTAATTATATTTTATTCATAATTTTAAAGTAAATGCTTTAGAAGTTATTTAAGAAATTAGACGAAAAATGACCATTCCCCCCTTATCTCCGAAACTACTGAGCCTATTAGAAGTCTGTAGTGTTAAAATAACATGTTAAAAAAATTAAATTCGTTCGGAACCCTTTGCACGCGAGTCCGACTCGCACTTGGCCAATTTTTATATAGTTTACATTTTAATTATAACAATAGAACAGACACTTCATCATTTCGAAAACATTTTAAAAATTAATTCGCTTCAGTCTTATTCCCCGGCGCTAATATTTTTGTTTTAATTTTACGTTATGAATAGGCAAATCGTCAAATTAAAACAAAGCACTCTCAGTGCTTAATCTATGAGTAAGATTTTTAGTTAAAATAGAATAAAGCGATTGAAAGCGCTAAGTGAAACGAGGAACATCGACACTGACTCGATGAATTTGACAAATGACACTTTGGCAATTTGCAGTTGACACGTTTAGTTTGAGATCCCAGAGCGGCCTAAGCTAGCAGGTTTCCGTATGTTAAAAAGCACATTACCTCTATACCACAAATTTTTTTGGTGATAAAATAAGAGAGGTCTGGTAGCTCTGGGATCTTAGTCAATTTGATAGGTTTCTATTGGCCTAATTATAACCTCAAAATCCAAAAGCGTTTCGGATTTTTTTTAATTTTCAGAAGACGTGTCCGTGATTTGAATTTAGTTTCAGTCAAATATATGCATTATTTAGAACACAGAAAGTAAATTCACATCTCTGTTGGTTCTTAGGCGAACGATGTATGGACGCCGAACAATATTCTTTCGTGGGTTACTTATATAAGGAGGATACGTATCTGTAAAGCGCCTCTCCCTTAAATGAAAGTTCAACAACCCATCCACACGACCTTCAAATAATTTATACTGAACAAATGAAGGGAATTTTGTCTAACATTCTATTCGAGACGACTTTACGAGTCGGACGTCACTACAGCGACACATTCCAAGTGAAATATATCCCTTAGGTGATCCTTAACGTGCGGCTACACGGGCAAGCGATTATTGCCGGCAACAGTTGCTTAAGATAGTGCAGCAAGTATGTAGTTATACAGTGTAACAATATTTTTATAACAGAATTCAATTTTTCCAAATCGCTCTCTTATTAATGAAGAGGTAATTAAAAACAACATGTGGTAAATAGTGCTAAAGATCGCCGCACCATAGTAACAAAACATTAGCAGTTAGAGAAAAACAAAACAATACATGTAAAAGAGAGAATGCATAGATAACGCCTTGTTGCAAAAAGTCCGCTGTAAATTGAGGCAATTTTGGTTCAAGGTTGTTCTACTACCGCCAGCAACGGTTGCCCGAAAATTATTACAAAGAGTTGCGCGTGTACGCGCATCTTTCGGTGACCCTTAGAGGTTTACGAGACGCCGTAAGATGTTGCAATACATCTTATATTGCATGTTTGACAACACATGGTTGGGATATTGCTCGAGATTCTTGCAAGATCTGCGTATTAGGCAAAGGTAGGGAGGGTTGTTGTGTATTTAAAGGACCACTAGTTCGTTTTTATTGCTTGAGTACAGTTTTATGATGTTTTAGGTTCCACCAGCGGCTTCGTCTGCGTGAAAGTGGGAAATTGTGTTAAGTAAGTTTCGAATACATTTTAGGAAATCGTTCAGCCATTGGTGACTGATTGATTAATAAATATCTTAACGGGCAGACTTTCAAAATAATACAACGTGTAATGTACGTACATGTTGTGTCTCTGGTGGATAGAATTCGCAACGAAGTCATTCGCCAGAGAATTAAAGTCACCGACATTGCGCGTAGAATCAGCGTGCTGAAGTGGAAATGGGCCGGCCATGTCTGCAGACGGACAGATGGTCGATGGAGCAGACATGTGTTAGAGGGGAGACCGCGTATGGGAAACGTGGTGTGGGACGCCCTGCGGCACTATGGATCGATGATTTGAGGAAGGTGGCTGGTAGCGGATGGATGCGGACTGCTCAAGAACGGGATAATTGGCGCTCTTTGGGGAGGCTTACGTTCAACAGTGGACGGAACTTTTACTATGGAACTAAACCCAAATCGTGAAAAAATAATTTGCTGTTCAGTAGATTTTGTTGAGTTGTGTGCACAGAAATGAATGGAGCAGTCAATTTTTTTTTCGTGTTTTCAATGTTATTCATATAGTAAAAGTTGTTCATAATGATGAGTACAATGGCCCCTTATTCTGTTACACGTATAAGTAAGAAATCTTAACCTTACCAGGAGTTTTATATATTAAGGGCAGAGTGCTCATCGAGATTTTCATGACATCAGTCAAAGGTTCACGTGACTAACAAAAACGAGACTAATTCCACAATTTTTTACCAGTCGAAATCTGGCAAAAAAACATAGTATTTCATTTATTCTTGACATATTGCGACTGACATGGAAATGCGAACGATGCGTGTTGCTTAAAAATTAGTAGAATTGGCAGTCTCGTCTTTTCTTTGGCAAAGAACCAGCATTGCCATTCAACGTGGCAATACTGCTATTCACAACTATACACTTTTCCAACAGCGAAATTGACGAATTTTAGGGTTGATTCTCTTTATACGCGCTTGTACATAGTTTATTCTTATTACCAATTTGTTTATAACCACTTATGTCCAGTAAAGAAATATCTTTTACCACATAATTATTAGTAAGATCTACTTCCTTGATGGTACTATTAAAGTTTTATGTTTAATTCAAGTGTGTTTTATGTGCAGTCGTGTGGCGGTGTTGTGATGGCCTCATTTGACGGAGTTATGGACTCATCAAAGTGTTGATATTCCTGTACTTATGTAGTGAACACCAAGAGTGTTCACTGTTTAAGGCTGCTCTCTCGAAAAATGCTTAAATACAGCGTGCAGATGAAGCAACTCTTCGTCGGAATTTACTGAGAAATGACATCTGAAAGTAGGTAGTAATCTACATGATATGATACGTAATTTGGTTTAGCCAGAATTTATGTATCGGTATCACATAATAAGAAAAATAAATTACCAAAACACCTCCAAATCGTTGAGATGAAACGATTTTACTCCTTAATTTTTTAACAAAAGTCTAAAAAGATTTTCTATTGCTTTACAATACAAACGAAAATAATTTGGTTTTGTTACTTTTTCAAATACGTGTTATTTTTTTTATAATAAATTAATAACGCAGGTAGCAAAGTGGTGCGTAGAGGAGTAGTTAGCTCCGTTTATATGCACAAGGTCATTGGCATGTATACAAGCCTTAAGTTTTGTGCATTATCTAGAGATTGCTTTACATGTCTTATCTTAAACGAAAGCTTTTGACAGCTGAGGCTCTGGATAAAGTATCATTCTATCAGCAAATATTATGTTTGTAAAACGTCCAAAAATATTTTAGGTTGATCACGTGACTCAATTCATACTTTACATTAGGAAGTGGTGACGGGCGGGCGTTTTTGGGGTACTGTCTTTTTGTAAAACCGACGTTCAAAAAGTACTAGCTTGACACAGGACATCACTTTGTATATGTAGAGACCCAGGTGCTCTCCACGCGATGTGGTCAAAAACAAAAATCATGGTTTTATGTAAAACAGTAAATTCATCGAAATATGAATTTTATTAGTGTATAAATGCCTCGAAAAGTTGGATGAATTTTCAGTCATTCTGGTTGCCATAGCTTCAATCAAAAACTTAACTTTACAATACCTACTTTAAAAACATTACCTGAAGGGTGCCTGTCCATTACAGCGGAGCGGAGAAATTTTAGCCAATGGAATTGCATAAAATCTCCGCACCACGTGAGTCACTGACATTTTGACAGACATTATTGGTTAATATTTCCCCGTTTCTCTGGACAGGCACCCTAATTCTTGGGCATTTGTTTATCTATATTACATTTGGTACCTGTTCTTACAATCATTCCAGGGTAACTTCAGTAAAGCAACGCATAAAATAACTACATTAAGGTAATAGAAATGTCATAAACACGGAATATATAAAAGAAAATACTTATACCACAGCACAAGTATATAACTTGGCATGTATCGCTTACCGTTCTATTGGCAAAGATGATTTATTACTGGCCTCCACAAACTGGAAATAATAAAGGCTGGCCACACATCCCAGACCGTATTAGGGTGCACATAAAAACCGATATAAAACGGGAAATTCCAACGGTTGGTTTGCTGCCCGTTCATATATGTAACACCGGTAAAATATCGAACTTATTTTATATGGTAGTGCTGTGTCTGACTGAACTTTCGGCTTCGGCAAACTTCAGCCAAAACTACCATCCTAAACCAGGCCGAATTATTAACCGAGAGTTCTAGCAAGCGCCAAAATTAAACGTAATGCAGTGCTATTCTAATAAAATTTGACAGTATAGACTTTAGAAAAGAGAGCCTCAAGTGTCCTGTCATTCCACCTTGTTTGGCTGGACTGTCAGTTCATTTCACGTAAGATTCAACGGTGACTTTGTACAGAATAGTCCTTTTTATTTTGTCGGGAATAAGTAAACCTTCAAAAGGCACCTGGACTTTAAGGGAAAAGACCAGGGAGTGTGGGATTTTTACCTTACTAAAACTACCCCGGTGAATACAACAAGCACATGAATGGGCCCCGGTACGTATTAAAAGATCACTCCAGAACCCCCACTGTGCAACGCCTGATATGGCACATCCCTGGGGAGGCCGTAAAGGGGTCTCTCCTGAGCTTCGCTGTATACTGCAGCACGACTCGCGATCACAGTGCCACCATCTTCTCCGGGATCACTCGGCTATTGAATAGAGATCCCACCTACCATGACGCAGGCGGGGTTTCGGCGTTTGCTGTTATTAATGATGCACGAGAGCACGATGGAAGATTTGACGAGCAGGGCCAGCACTGATCGCACTGCATTGTGCCGGCCGATTTGTAACAAACAAAAAAAAAATCTTCATCTGAATTTCTGAGGGCCGAAGCTTGGGACAAGGTTTCGGCAAAAAGTCAAGCTTTTGTTCGACACTATAATATTATTATGACTTCTTATAATATTGGTTACGTTTAGATTGAGTGAAACAACTGTTTTATGGTTTTCCTCTGATCTTAAGGACGGGGTTTATTTTATATACCTAGTCGGTATTAGGGTGCGGCAGTAAAAGCGTAATAGTTTAGTTATGGTCGTCCGTTCATCTTTAACAGAATATTACTAACACGCTTCCTATTAACTTAGTCAATTATCATAGTTTTGATTGACTTCTGTTAAATTGTAATTAATAATTTTGATTTACGATATCGGCAGGTGGTAAGTGACCCAATTTACGATCAAACCCATATTTTCATGTTTTGGACCTTTGACAAACATTTTTGCTGACATAATGCCATTTTATCTAGGCCTTATAACATAACTAGTTGACCCGCGCAACTTCGTCTACTCCGCTCCTATTGGCCTTAGCGTGATGGTATATAATAGCCTATAGCCTTTCTCGATAAATGGGCTATCTAACACAAATAATTTTTCAAATCGGACTCGTAGTTTCTGAGATTAGCGCGTTCAAACAAACAAACAAACTCTTCAGCTTTATATCTATACTAATATATAAAGCTGAAGAGTTTGTTTGTTTGCTTGAACGCGCTAATCTCGGAAACTACTGGTCCGATTTGAAAAATTCTTTCAGTGTTAGATAGCCAATTTATCGAGGAAGGCTATAAGGCTCTATATATCATCATGCTTAGACCAATAGGAGTGGAGCAGTAATAAAAATTGTGACGCAGACGAAGTTGCGCGGGTCAGCTATATCATTAGAAAGAAAGAAAGAATAAAATTTATTTAGCACATTTATGAAACACGCTCGGTACATAGAATTAGAAATAACAAACAAAAAGGGTATAACAGAAACTAGTGTGTGTCTCACGGTTGCGCTGAAAAGGTCCATTTCAGCGATGTGTCAGACTGACTAATGCTGTCTGACGCTGGTTTTCAAATGAACCTTTTAAAGGACGAGTGACGGTTCATTTGTTACAATATTATAATATAGTTAATGTTATAGTCATAAAGTAGATATAAGAGTACTTAAACATGTATAGTTAAAACATGGTATAAATTACAAAAAATAGTAATGATAAAAGTGACGAAGATATAATACGAATGTGTATGATTGTGCTTGTGTGTGTAATGTGTTCATAAATAATATCACTGACGGAAACGAAACAAGCTATTTGGGTATTGTTTGGTATTAGTATAGAAATATAGATATAGATAAAGAGTATCTTTCTAGTCTGTAACCAAATCGGGAAAACTTCAAAAAGAATTAACAAGCTCACTGTTGATACAAAAGAAAACTACTCAAGCATTTTGGTTATCTGCTTTTTTTTGTTTGATTTAATGAAACTCTGATGCTTGAAAGTTTTAAGCATGAATGAGAATGGCTAAGAAAGTATCAAAATACCAAAGAAACTCTAAAAGAAATGTGTTTATGGCTAGAAATAACTACTGAGATAATAACTTACAAAAAAGTATTTAAGAAGATGGCATGTTGCGCCGATCCCAAACCAATCTATACTATAATATTATAAAGCTGAAGAGTCTGTTTTTTTGGTTGAATGGGCTAATATCAGGAACTACTGGTTCGAATTGAAAAAAAAAAATTAGTGTTGGATAATCCATTTATCGAGAAAGGCTATAGGCTATATAACATCACGCTACGACCAATAGGAGCGGAGCATTTATGAAAAATTTGATGCAGATGAAGTTGCGCGGGTCAGCAAGTTGACGTGTAAGGACAAAAAGTACAAAATGATGAGTGTGATAAAGCCCAATATACTTAATATGCTATCAAATCTATATTTAAGGCGTGAATCTTAGTAGTATTTTACATATGCATGACGTAATCCCCTAATTCGAACACCACCTCTTCGTAAAACTTACTACATTAACTTCTTCTAACTTTCTTGTAAACGTAGTTTTTCGCGTAACTTCGATTCCACTCACTTAGTGTTATTAGTTATAGATAGATAACCTATTTGCTGGGGAAACGGAACGATGTTCCTTGATAACTTTATCCAATTTTGTTACTTGCACGCTGTGAGAAAGCAAACATTGAAATAATGAGAATTTTGTTCTGCCGTCGCGGGTTCTAAAAAGGAATATGCAATCTGAGGCGGAATTTTAATTTTCAAGCAACGTTTGCATTCGCATCTCAATTGCAATCTGTCAAAACAGCCTCAATTTTCACAATTTTTTGGTAGTTGCTTAAAAATTTGTAGGATTGGCTGTCTGATTTGACTGTCCTGTTGGTCGAAAAGTCGCGAGCTCGACTGCCGAGCGGGAACGGGAAAAAAAGGAATTATACGCGTATAAAGTCGCGAGCAAAAGCTAGTTTTTTATCAAGGTATATAATAATTCTACGTAGGCGGCAGCTAGTGCAGAAAGAAAGAAAGAAAGTGGTATTCCAATATTACCAGCGTAGTACTTGACTCGAATTTTCCGGCCGGTGCCGTATGGTGCCGTAAAAGAATAATACCGTCCCATCACTTCCCGTGGGTGTCGTAAGAGGCAACTAAGGGTCTCACCAGAGAATGGGCAATAGCGTTCTCTGTAAAACGCAGCACCATACACTGCGATCGCCAACCCGCCTGCCAAGCGTGGCGATTATGGCAAACCGGGTGTTTGCCATAATCACCACGATTGGCACTTTGGGGACGTGGGCGTTTTTCGGCTGTTATGATGATGATGATGATGAGTTGACTCATCTCCGTTGAGATTGGCCTGTGTGACCAACATTCGTCTGGAGGAGAATTATTATTATGTAGAAATCTGATAATATGACCATTTTTTCTTATGATTAACAAAATACTGTGGGACTGAATTCTTAACCTTTCATAGAATAGTTACGTGCCAGCGTCCTTACTTAATTATGTAGGTAGTATGATTGTGAAAGGTCAACTTTATCTGAAAATACAAGGCATGTAATTGACTATTGTATTTTTGTTAATACTATCACATACCCTGGTATTTTTGTTTTTTTTTCCGTCAACAACCAGAATACAAATAGGTCCTACCACAGTGGTTATTACATAATTGATTTTTCGGGCGACTTCGCTTCTTGAAAAAAAATTGCATTTTTACGGGAACAACCAATGGCATTAAACGACAGCTTTCTTTGAGTGATAGAAAAAAAAATCCTAGATAGATTAGTCTCTAATCCCTAACCTTAACATTTACTCTTATAGAACATCAATTCGTCATCTTCTTGCCCTTATCCCGTGTTACATGGGGTCGGCGCAAAACGTTTTTTTCTTCCATTCTGTCCTATCAGCCGTCACGCTATCACTAACTCCCTTTTCTTTCATATCGCTCCTCACACAATCCATCCATTTTTCCTTTGGCCTTCCTCTCCCTCTCCATCCTTCCATATTTATGTTCATAACTCTTTTAGTTACATGCGTTTCATCCCATCTCTTCACAAGACCATACCAAGACAAGCGGTTCCCTTTTAACTTTTCTGTCACTGCCGCCACTTTTATACTACCTCTAATGTACAAATTTTTCACTTCATCCATTCTCATTACTCCACATATCCATCTAAACATTCTCATCTCCGCTACTAGCAATCTATTTTCATGCGTCTTTTTTACAGCCCAACATTCTGAACCATACAGTTCGACAGGACTGAACATCACTTCAAAACAACACATATAAGAATCGAATCCCTTGAGACAAAAAGCAGAAAACATTCAATACTTAAATTACTTCAGAAGTTTAAGACCGAACCCATGGCAACCCTACTCGAACGGTTTCGTTAAATGAAAATCACCGTGTCACGGTGAGTGGTGGCCCAATCTCTTCGGGAATCGACAACTGTTTTTTTTTTACTAGTTCACTATTTTCCTGATTTTGTGATCGCATTGTGTAATTTGCGTTTGAACTATGCCAATTGTTTATGGTAAAATTAATTGACGCATAAGCATTTGTTTGGCTTTCATTATTTTGTTCAACCGTCGTTGCCGTCGTTCAATCTCTAGTTATTTGTTAAGGCGACGACATACGCCAGCGACCTTGAGGGAACAAAACGCGCACTTGCTTAACAGCCGCGCCATCCAAAATTCAGTAGTTTTTAGTACTTATGATTTTAAGACTTTAAAAAATTGCCGTATATCAAAATGTAGATAGTTAAATTGTCTTTAATATAAAGCAAATTCCATTCAAATACGCTTGGCGGTTTTGGCCCGATAGTCGTTATGTCCGTGTTAGACATAACTTTACAGATTAATTACACTATTTTGAAAGAATAAAACTCAAAATTTGATATTAAATTATTATGAAAATAGTCTACAGTAACATATTATTTTCAAAAAATTACAACTGGCTGTTTAGACGTCATTCTCATTTTAAAATCAGCTACTCTCAGGTATGTTTAACATGCTGATCTGTCGGTCTATTCTGACAACATCTTACCGTGTAATCTTAGGTGGAGTGAGCATGAAGTGAACTGTCAATCCATATTGTTTGTATAAGGATTTATAAAACCGTAGTTTTTGAAGTCTAGTATAAATTTTGACTTTTTCAATATTAAGGGGTGCTTTGTTACAAAACTTTGCACATTAAATTCCAAAATATTTCTTAAATACTTCAATAATACAGAATTGTTTTTGGTCTGGTATGCATACTGCCTATGCATATGAATTAATACATTATACTCAATTTCCAATGAATTGTGCATGTCAAATTCAACAATAATAACACCGACTAACAACCAAATTACGGGAAACCTAATTACATCATGACACGCATAAAGACTAGCTTCGTTATTATTTGTGTAATTATGTAGAGTTAACTTAATAATACAGTACCAACTAATATTGAAATAGAACCTTGTGTTATTTCGCCCTCATTTCGTAAATTCTAATAATTACATGGCTCAAATATAATTGCCTCATTAATGCTGAAAGCTTTAGGGTTTTGCTATTGTAACCATAAATTATTTTATTTAATTGAAGAAAAGAATGGAAGAGCTTTGCGTATATTAAGTCGCCGAATCATCGATATGTGCATTCTGTCCATTTTAAGTTATGGTGCGCAAACTTGGTCTCTGACTGAGTCTCAAAAGACTGAAACTTTTTGCAAAAAAATATAACCTTCTTACTTCCAAACAAAACACTACAAATAACAAAATAACCTTAATTTCGGAAGTCAGTGTTTTTGGTTTTGTGTCTGCTTTTTAACACCGACTTCCGAAATTAAGGTTATTTTATTCTTTGTAGTGTTTTGTATGGAAGTCGGTTATATTTTTTTTGTAAAAAGTTTTTTATTTTTCACTTTTAAGTGGTGATACTTGGACGACGTCTTCGTGAACGCAGAAATTTAAATAAGCAAAAATGCTCATAAAATAAGAAATATTGAAGCAAACCGTATCAATTTTTATGAGACCAAATGGCAAGTATACTGCATCGAACTAAAAAAGAATCACAGAAATCGGATCAGAAACCACGGAGTAATCGGTGTACATACATAAAAAAAATACACGCCGAATTGAGAACCTCCTCCTTTTTTGGAAGTCGGTTAAAAATCAAGGTTGGTCAAAGGGCCACGAAGCGAAGCGTCTTGGGTACCACGATACGCTCAGCGATAACAATCGTCAGAAACTCCGAAATTACGGGATTGACATGTGCTAATGAAATGTCACGTAGTCAAAATCAAACTTTTTGGACTCTTGGCAATATTTATCGCTGATAGAACGTCACTTCCCAAGTCCAACGCAAGCCCAAGACTCTCTAGACAAGTGATCTAGAAAAGTGTTAACAGTAGCGTGGTAACGGCGGTGATCATCAAAACTTCAAAAATGTATGGGCTTGACAAATGCTGATGAATGCCATTAGGGATTGATTACGTGGCATTTCCCACGTGATCAATCCCTTATGGCATTTCGACGACGCATTCACTGATGGAACGTAAGTTTTTCTAAAGTCTAAAGTCTCACACTGACCAACTTTTTTTTTCAAGGATGGGAAAATAAATCAAATGACTCCTTCCGACCTGGGCGGAGCAGAGGGGCTACTCTCTAAGCCCGAAGTCCGTAGTTACGGTCTTAGTTGCGGGCGTATTCTACTCCGTATCAGCTAACTACTAAGAATGAATAACAACACGATTTGACAGTCACTGTGAAATCGTGTTGTCATTCATTCTTAGTTCGGGTTTGGGACTAATCGAAAGTCCATAGGTGGCACGGAGTAGAAAACGCCCGCAACTAAGGCCGAAACTACGGACTTCGGGTTTAGAGAGTATCCCCCCAGAGTCAGACTCATACTGACTGAAACCTAGTGTCAGACTCTTACTGACTGAAATGCATCCGTGTTCCTCCTAATGTCCTTTGCGTTCCAAAAACGCGGTGACTCTTTCAAACAAATTCCGCAACTGTGGCAGGAAACTTACCCCTGCAAACTGTCATCTCACTCATTGATTTGAATACTTTTTGGGCCTTAGATTTACAAACATAATTATTTCGTTCACGTTCATTTACCAATACAAATTGAAATCGCATACAAATCAAGTGCCCCAAATTCTTTCAATACACATTAGGCTTCTTTGAATACCAAAGAGGATTTACATACGAAATGTTAGCATCGTTACTTAGGACTATAAATCACATAGGCTAATGAGCTTTCCTGACTATAAATCTTGCCGGTACTCATTAGTTCCACTAAACAGTTAAATACAAAAGGTTTGGTAACAAATCCGATCGTAGTGGGAGAAACTGTGGTATTTAAGCACGGTTTATTGCTAGGGTCCCAAACACTTGTGCGTCTTTATTCAGCTGACTGGCTCTCAATCTGTCCGTCCGTGTATCTGTCACAGCAAGTGTTTACCTAAAATTTCTAAAAAATACAGATTCATTCTTTACTCATAGATTACATGAAAACTGTAAGAAGTCTGTGGTTTCGAACTAACATTTAACTTTTTTTTTTTTAATTACAGCCACATCACACATATTGTACAATTTTAATAAAGCTCCATAACAAAATACCTAATGCATATGACAATTAGGCGTACATTGCGCTCACCAGAACAATAGTGCTTGCTATCATCTAATTCTTTTCTAGAACCTATGAAAGTACTCGTGAAAATAATTAAAATGTATGATTGGCGGTGGTTTCTACAGGTAAAACAAGTTATATTTTATGAAAAGACATCAGAACACATCTTGTTATTATTAGTGTACCTTAAACATTTCTTTTCTCGCTTTGGACGAAGTTGGTCTTCTCTTTCCCTTTTTACCGATATATTGCTTGAAGTTTTCAGTCTAGATTTTTGTAATGGTTTGCCATTAGCTAGGTTAATGACGTCTTGGTATGTATTAAATTGTTTTTGAGTATAGTTTTTACACCGCGTGATTATACTCCGCAATTTTGCACTCATGTTAATTACCTAAGTATGAGTCAAGAACCTCCTAAGGCCATATCACACTCATTCAAGCGTCACTCACTTCCAAAATTTATGAATGACGAATGACTGATGGTGAGTGATGAAATCCAATCGACATTAGAGGATCATTCTTATGTACATGACGAAATATTATTGACTGATATACGGGATTTGAGAAAGAACAAGGACTGAACTATTACCTATTACATAAACTTAAAACAGGCCCATTCACTTTAAATTTGTGACTAATGAAATATCTAGATTTTTGTCAGTCAATTTCATGCAACCGTCAGTCGTGCATTACATAATAGGTAATCCATCAGTCACAGGCTTGACTGTAGTTAAACCGACAGCAAAACCGTGACCGAACTTTTGGACTGTCGAAAACAACGTTGTCTTCATCATCATTAAATCAGCCGAAAGACGTCCACTACTGGACAGCAGCCTACTCTCAGTATTACCACATCGAGTGGTAATGTGCTACTTCCATCTAACGGATTATCGCGGACTTCTGACCGTCGCATCTTCGCAGACGCTTCTCCAAAACCTTTCAGCCCCATGACTGGCCATTAGTTCTACGAGCAATATGGCCGATCCACTGCCACTTATGTTTGGCAAAAGTGGCATACGACTTACGACTTTTCGAGCACGAAGAGTGAATAGGTTGCTTTTAGGTAAACAAACTCTATCGTCGACCACATCATCGCTTTTCATCAGATGAGATAACATAGGGACATTTTTCCCATCTTCGTGGGAGTCTAACTTTCCGTAGTCAACGTGGAAATCCCTGAACCGCCTGAGAACGCAATTAGGAAGGTGTAATTCAAACCTCGCAAAGTGGGGCTACCGTAACTGATCAACTGCAGGGTGTAGATGAAGAGCTGAGTTATAAATCATGCTCCACCTCTTATATTGCCCTCTGTGCTACAAAACATGCAGTCGAGCTGCCACAAACGATGCCGTTGAAGTAATAATATAGTAATAATAATATCGTTTATTTATAAAATAAGGCACATTTACAATAAAATATCTTACACTTTTTAAAGAACACAGTTGCTTATTTGTCTGAACTAAGTTGAAACCCGTGTTTCAGACTAGATAGTGCTTATGTAAACATCACATGGGATAAAACAAAGTCTCTTCCCGCTGTCTGTCTTTCTATCCCTATGAATGTATAGATCTTTAAAACTACGAAAAATTTTATTTTTGTAGATAGAGTGATTCTCGAGGAAGGTTTTAGTATACAATTTTGTCAAGGTTTTATGTAAATTGGCTGATATATAAAGATTATTACTGAAGAGGTCGGAAAAATTATCTTAAAAAAAACTTTAAGTCGCGTACGCTGCGAAAACTATTGATGATAGAACAAAACGATATATTACAGTTTTAGATAACACATCAATACCTACGAATAAGTACGAAATAGCATATGTCTATCTTTTATGGTTGACTCACAATAATCATTTTTATGATGTTCAAATTTGATATTAAATACTGCTTCATTTGCAGAGGTGTTTTCACCAATATAGTACAAATCCTTATCTCAATAAATATGTGAGTCATCTTGAGTGTTTAATTTAGAGCAAAATCACCGTTTACACCATTTAATTTCGATGAATATCTTAGGAGATATCAAAATTAAAGTAAGTCGTGCAACTAAATAATTATAACGGAGGTAGAGATGTCCCGAACTGGTAGACACCTGGGAGCAGACGTCGTTGATGGTTGTCTATTGCTCTTTTTATAATAGTCTAAACCACAATATTATTGATTCTGGTAATTAAATGTTCACTTTGTTTGTTTGGGCTAAATAAACATTTGCAATAATAAAATAACAATTTATCAATTACTTATTTAAAAAACTTAAAGGACACATCATGTTTTATTAACACACAAAAAGAAGGTTTTCTGTCTCTCCGTAAGAGTTGCTTAATAAATATTGCACATTTGTCACTTACAGCTATAATAATTGAACTTATATTAACTTAGTTTCTTATTTAATCTATTGTGCCAATATTTGAGCCAACCAAATTTAAACTACTGTCGTGCCAGCGACACAAAAAAGAAGGTGAAATTGAAGTCATACGCGAGCCTGTCGAATAAAAAACTGGCCAAATGCGAATCGGACTCGCGTGCAAAGGTGTCCGAACGAATTTTATTTTTTTTTCATCATGTTTTTTAACACTTAGACTTTTTATAGGTTTTCCTGCAATCTATAAGTAAAGATTTCATCGCCATTTTTTTTTTCAAAATTATAGGCTCAGTAGTTTTGGAGACAAAGGAATGGTGATTTTTCGTCTAATTTCTTGAATAAATTCAAAACCATTTATTTTAAAATTATGAAAAATATTTTTTTATTTTTTAGTTTGACCTCCAAAAGTGACATCCATACTAATAATTTAATAATTTACGTAATGTTTCCGTGTTTGGGTCACAGAAGTCCAAATTTCAACAGAATGGGTCCAGTGCATCCGGAAAAAACTGAATGTGACAGACGGACAGACAGATGAACAGACGGACACCAGAGTGATCCTAAAAGGGTTCCATTTTTTTGTTCGGAAGCCTAAAAATAAAACTACATGTAGGTGAGTCATGACAATAATTATCTTCTGTGGCCTTTATACACAACGTTTCCATTCGACTAAGTACTTCAAACTACTTGCAAGCACCTAACAGTTTCTTTCAACTTCAAAAAACGGCCCTTCAACTTCAGTGACTTACCTAAATGACGTCTTGTTCGGTTAACCACTTCAAAGTGCTAGCATAATGAACTCTATGCAACAATAAATCCAACTTTGGTTGAACAATTACTTTTCAAAACCACTTATTTAAAGTAAAATTGGTCGCTCTTTAGTTTTTGAGGATTAATTTGAAGCTCAGACGTACTTTTAGATAAAGAAGTCACTTTTAGCATTAAACTGATTGCAGTCGATTTAGATTCTATTATTTTAGTTTGGTTCATCATCTTCATCATCATATCAGCCGAAAGACGCCCACTGCTGGACATAAGACTTCCCCAAATGGTTTACCATAATCGCCACGCTTGGCAGGCGGGTTGACGATCGCAGTGTTGGTGCGCAGACTGTTTCGTTTAACAGAGAAGCTGCTTACTGACTTACCAGAGAATGGGCATTCTCCGGTAAGTCCCACAGTCGCCTCTTACGACACCCACGGGAAGTGATGGAATGGTGTTATTCTTTTAGGGCACCATACGGCACTGGCCGAAACCATACGGCTTAGTTTGTTTATTCGATCAAAATTAGGATTGAAGTCATTTACATCGGCATCAGTTTAATTACCCGACTACTCGTATAACTGGCAAGGGTATGAGTTTACCTCCTAAACTGTTCATCCCGTATATACTGTAAACATCTCACCGTAAAAACTTCGGTAGGGTGAGCATGAAGTGAACTGTCATTCCATCTTGTTTATATGGAATGACAGCTCACTTCATATTCACTTCACCGCTACACGGTGAGTTGGTTACGTATCGTGTTGTGTGTGTGTGAATGCCTCGTTGAATTAAGTCCGCCTATATTACCACTACTTTTAAAAAAAACGTTGCCCCACACTCCTGTATCGTGGGTGCATTTACATACATATAATCTTACATACACAAACAGTCAGACCCGGAACAACTATCTGTAGGCCATACAAATATTTGTTCCGTGCGGGAATCGAACCCGCGAAACGCAGTGCAGCATATTGTACATGAAGTATAATAAATACTTACTACCGCCGGTACTTCACCGGTACTTCTTCTCAAGCTCTATCAAGCGCAAGTTTGATCGTGTATGGAGTACTGTAGTGCTATTCCGTAACAACATTTTTGTATCTCGACAGTCGAATCCGAGGTGAGTTTCAAATTAAGACCTTTATGTTGTGTGCAATAAAGCTCATTTTGTGAGTTTTGTCACTCAGGTGAAGCTCGATATCGAATTAGTTGTTTACAGAATAGACTAGCTGCTCTCATCTTTGGGACGGATCTTGATGCCTTTGAGTCAATTGAGAAACGAGCCAAGAGGATCATCGGAAATGACAGGCTCGTCGAGTTGAAGCTCCGAAGTCTTGAGCATCGACGCAGAGTTGCTGGCCTGTAGATTTTCTATCGGTTGCATTTTGGGGCGTGTGCGAAGGAATTGTATAGCTACAACCTGGGAGTCTTTAAGACAAGAGTAAATAGGTTGCTTCTAGGTAAACGTGCTGCATTTTCGACCACATCTTCACTTACCATCAGGTGAGATAGTGTGACGGTCCATCAGTCCTAAAAATACAAAGTATTTATTTTATTTCGAAACGATTCACATGTTGCCAGACACTTAGAAGAGTCATAAATTGTCAGCCAGGCGTCAACCAAATAAGAGAGTGGAATGTTTGATTTCTGAAAGCTTTATGCGATAAATTACCTTAGAAAAAACCCAAGCGATTTCCTAAAACAATTAAGAAATTACAAAAAAAAGGGTCCGACTGTGGGTCGCCTAACATATTGGAGTTACATGTTCGGCGAGTGAAACGCGGGGCCTCTCGCTGGACCTCGGTCGTCCGTCAGTTCCGTCTGTCGGTCGGCGGACGCTGTCTCAAGGGCTACAAAGCTGGACGGTTGAAGTTTTTACGGATTGTGTATTTCCTTTGCACCGGCAAGCAAATAATACTAATTAAAGTTTATGGTGCGGAACCCTTCGTGTGCGGGATCGACTCGCGCTCGGCTGAGGTCTTACCAGGTAACCGCATCTGTTGGAAATCAGTGACGCTGAAGGCGTTGGCGTCACTCGGTGTTAGGACTCGGGAGTGTAAGGACCTAGTTAACCGAGTTAGGTTTGATAAGCCGGAGGCTATGTCTCGGAGATGGCTATACGCCATAAGCTATAGGCAAGTGTTAGATAGGCTAGCAGACATGTGGTTCGTTGTAACCCATAGGATGGCCAGTATTTTTTATTTAGTTTATTTTTAATTTAAATATTAGATTAATTTAGTGTAAATGTGTGTGTGTGTGTTGGTGAACTAATGGGTGAGTGTTGTGTGTATTATCCTACCTTATTACCCTCTCTGTCTTAAACGAGGTAACCGACACCTGTGTTAGGGTTCTAGGGATTCGGAAAAAGCATTCCTATAGAGTGTGCTTTAGACATAGCAACAGACTGAATACAACAATGACTCTAATCTGACTTTAGACAAACCTTACCAAGACACTGCACAAAGACACTGCTTATGGAAGGCTGAACCGTATAATACTCGCTACAAGTTAGGGCCCGTTTGAATTATAATGTTTCCTTGCAATGTCTTAGGCTATGTCGTATCAACCAAACATTAGTAGAGGTTACCTCTTCCAATGGACCGACTGACCGCAGAATACTTTACATTGTTTTGATGTACGCGCATTTCCCGGGAGCAGGGGTAGGCTTCACTAAGTACCCTAAACTGGATTCATAGCCGTTCTGAGGGACGTTAGTAAATGTGCCTCGTCAAATCAAACCTGGCTTTCGGGCCTCTCACTGATACAAAAAAATAATATTTGGCGAAACACGTTATTTGGATGCCCAGTCGAAACGCCCCGATGCCTGACAAGAATGTCCGCACGGCTGCCGATTACACTGCAAGCTTCCTCTAAATGGGGTTAGATTAAGGAAATGCAAGGTGTCGAGTTCCAAAACCCACTTCGGCGCACAGCAAGACTTTTGTAGAGAATTCTGCTACCGGCTGACAGCGCTTTACGCTTGTGCTAAGTTATATAATGTGTTAGTTAAGGGTTGATAGGCCGATATAAGGGGATTGTTTATACAGCGCGCGTCCAGTATTTCTGGAAACATGTCTCGCTCAATAACAGAGGCACTTCGCAGTCCTCTGCCTTAGGATTGTGTAAGACATGCTTGAGTGTAGGGAACGTGTACTGTTGTGACCGCAGCAGGTTCTCTCTAGGCCTGTGCACGTTAGGATGGACGGCACACGTACGATGTACAGGCAGTTGTAAAACGGCCGTACATCACTGTTCACAATTCACTATCGCGTTTCGAAATTGACTATTTCCACACAAGCGTTACGTGTCATTTTCCCTTTTGCAGTCCTCTTGTTTTCTTAGTTTAATACATTTTAATCTCGTTATTGTTCCACAATTATTTAATGTTTTACGTATGTATACTAACCGTGAATTCCCAATATTAACTTCACCTTGCATGCAACTTCACCTCCTTGTCCCTCAGCCTCAAAGGTCGGACAAGGCAGTAGTTTTTGGGAATTCATTTCGTACTATCGGTGGGAGAGTGTCCAGTCTGGAGGCGAGCTCTACAGGGCCAGGCGGAAGGCCATGGGGCCTGGTCCACCTTCGGGTGGGACCGAAATTGGCAATTAGGATAATTCTAGGTAAAACGAAAAGTTGATAGTTGCATACTTTTAGTATATTTTTCATACTCTAGAATTATTTTACTCCTTTGATCTATGGATAATTTTAGTTTTTTCTTATTCCCACTAGGCTTGCCTACATTACGTATTCCAGACGAACGTCTTATTTAGTTTGTTTTAGGTCTCAACAAAAACACATGGAATAATATTACGATATTATAAAGAAAATTTTTGAAGAAACTCTAAAAGCTTGAGGAATCTTTTGCACGTGGAATTTTTATAAATAATTTTCCCGCTTCGAGTTGTCTTGGTTCCTTCACGATGAAAATTTAAAAATTATCAGCCAGTAATAGCTAATGAATATGATCAATTAAATATCACGAAGGCTTTAACAGTACGTCAGCTCCACAAACTTGCATACACCTCAGGAAAATGATACAATTGGAGATTTGAATAAATCCCTAAGGGAGATGATCGATTCCCGGCAGATGCTAAAACAGTAGGATTTGATCAAATCAGTAACTTTCTTCGGAGAAATAAGCACAGTCCCTTTTGCTTCCTATCCTTGACTATACTGATGTCAGTTATCTCGATCTCATTCAGGCACAACTAGATAAACTTGAGCGTCTCCGAAACCTTTGTATAAGATTTATATTTGGCCTGCGCAAATATGATCACATTTCTGTATTTCGCACAAAGCTCAAGTGGCTTCCCATACGTCTTCGCCAGGATTCTCATATTTTATTTCTGCTCTACTACAGTATTCTGTTCAATCCTGCAACCCGCTCTTACCTTAAAGATCGTTTCAAGTTCCTTCATGACACACATAATAGATATCTGAGGTCATCGGAAAACTCGAGACTAGAGATGCCGATGCATTCCACCAGTTTTTATGACAAATCCTTTACTGTTCAGGCAGTGCGGTTATGGAATGCCTTGCCCGTGTCGGTAAGGCGTGCTCAATCTTTGTCTACTTTTAAAACTTTGGTCAAAAACCACTACCTCACTCTTTAGTCGTTGTTACTAGAGTTCTCTGCTTTTGTTTCAAAATTATTATTGTATTTATTTATCTATTATGTATTTATTTGTATAAATGTTTAAATAGTCCACCTAGAACTACCTACAGTACTGTCTTTCCTTTTTCTCTTTAAATTAATCCAAAGGTTGTCTTGAAAAGATCGCTTTTAGCGATAAGGCCGCCCATTGTGTCACCCTATGTTATATTTTCCTTATGTATATTTTCTGTAACTTATATGGTGTACATAATAAAGAGTACTCTATTCTATTCTCCCTAAAGGGATTTGACCAATCCCCAATCTTATCATTTTCCTGCGCCACATAGCAGTTTTTTAAACCTAAATAATAAGGGACAAGCTTGTATTATTGGAAAGTAACTAAATATAAAATAGATCACATTGTGACTTCCCAGAAATGGATCCCCTTACCTCGAGGTTACAACTTTTCCTGCTCCGACATGAACCGTAGTCACACACATCTAAATATATCTTTTATATTGTTTTCCTAGTTAAAAGTCTATTAGCGTATATACGTAGAATAGCTGTAATATATTTCACCTGTTTTCCTTGTTATTTATTTAAAGACTTTACTTTAAGAAGTGGACTAATTGGCAAACGTTAAGGCATTCTCTACCAGTCAACCTTTGGGTGATGTAAAGGTGGTGAGGGGTGGTTTAGGTAAAGGTGTACTTACCTATAGTGTACCTAAAAATTCAACAGTTATTTTAAAGTCCCATGTTACAGGAGGCAAATCTATTGCCATCAATCGCTCACAAACGGACTTTGTCTTGTAAAGAGATAAATTTCTTATTTAAGAATTTAAAATACTTTGCCTGATACGGAAGTCGAATCAAGAACCTTATGATCAACAGTACCGTTTGTGACCAGTAACCCAATGAGGTAGTCATCTTCTACGTATCCATACTCCCACTCTTATAGGAAAATAATAAAATACCTTAACACGATTTAACCGCTGAACGAATTTTGATGGAACTTGGCACTGTAACCTGGAATGGGAGATTAGTCGCCCCAATAGTAAGTTTTCTTAGCTCAATAAAACATCTTCCACGCAGGTCACTGGCAAAACCTAGAGTAAAATCATTTAATACAAATGTTCTCATAACATGTTTCAACCAAAAACTACCATTATGTCGCATTGGTGTCCGCGGTCTCAACTTCCCTTCATGTTTTACGACTTCATGATTCTTGTCTCTTGGTATTTTGTGAGTCATTACCGCTCATGATCTCGTCCGGAAATACTTCTATATTATTCTAATTTCCTAGTACTTTGTGAGTCTTTACCGCTCTTGATTTTAGCCAGTCTTCAAGTTTCTGCTTCTTCCAGTCTCTGGTACTTCTTCATCTACATCCGTTCAGTCGTTTTTACATACAAATATTCAAACACAAACTTCTCGTTTATAATGATAACACAAAAACTCTCATAACATACTTCAACCACAAACCGCCATTGTGTCACATTGGTGTCCGTAGCCGTTACCACTTACCATCATGTGGGCTGTCGGGTTCATTTTCAGTCTGTTACTAGATAAACTTACCTTTGTAATGACTAAAATTAACAAGTAAGTAAACAAAACTTCCAACAAGCTAAAATAAGGTATCAAAAAATTCGTCCTCAACGCTGTCAGCTGGTAATGTGCCCAAGAGACTGGCGGCATCGTCACGTTGAATAGCAATGCTTAGCCTCTGGTCAAAGTAAAAGTCAGCTCTTGGGTCACGGGAACTGTCAACCAGCCATTTTGAAATTTCTTTGAAAACGCTGTGAGCACAAAAGCCCCACGGCACGAGGGTTTAAACCCCAAACGGCTCGAAAATAAATTAACCAATAAGACTATATTTTTGAGGTTTTCTGCATCAACGGTGACATCGCCAGCAGAACACGATGAACTAAGAAGATGGGACAGCGCAAGAGTATCGACACAGGTTCCGTCTCACACTAAAGGCCTACTCATCTTCCATGGAAACAAAGACATTTCATTCAGTCTTTTGAGGTTTTTTCTAGGCAAACATGCTCCATTGTCGATCACGTCATCGCCAACCAAATAATAATAATAAATGTATGAACAAAGGAAAAGGAGTACAAATGTTAGAATCCGCCTTGTAAAAGGGCGTAAGTACATAAATGTATCATTATTTTCAACTTCCATACATCGAAATAAGGGCCCGTGATGGACAGCAGAGGCAAAACAAAAGTGAAGGGTGATATATTTTCGTTTATTCATTTTAAGGGCCTCAAAAAACCTCAAAACACCTTGTAAATGCATGTTGAAACAAAGGATTTTGCCATAATCTTCACTTGTTTTCTTACCCCTAACTGTCACATGTATTTCCCGCTAAACTGTCAGACATTTGAAACGAACATGTTCAGATAAGGATTATTTTTCATGTACATTATTCACATTGTTTTCTTTCAAAGATTTATAGCTGGTAAGGAACTCTTTTATATTTACCTGCCTTGCGGAAATGTTGCTCTAACTCAACACGATTATGTCATAACGTTTTAAGGAAAATATCGTAAAATACTTTCCTTAAATCGTTAGTTTAACGTTTTGTCTGTGGTATTGTTGATATATTAAATTTTTGTTTTATTAAAATATTTATATACTTTTTTATATTATTGTTACGAGCTTGGGGTTCGTTACATAAAAACAGCCGATTAAACAACCAAAACTGACACTTTAATTTATAACTCTAATTAGCACTTTAAAACACACTAATTATAACACACAATCGCAATCAATTTGTTTTTTTTTAATGAATAAAGCTGTAATATACAGGTGCGCATAGTGCATTAGTGGTTTCATGAGATTAAAAAAAAAAAAACAAAAATAAAAATGAGCTCCGCCTCAAAGAACGAAAAAAATAAAACACAAAAACACAGTCCATTAGGTTTCTAACAAGAAAAAATATCTGTCACAGTGCATTTCATTTTCCCCCTAATTTTGTTTATTTTTTTGTTTCAGCCACAACACAGCTCGCATAACAAAAGCATTTTAAAACAAAGATTTAAATTAAATATAAGACTTTTTTAATAAACGCAAGGCCGGGTCGGAAGGAATTCGCTGATGGAATATTAAAATATGAATGTGAGGGGAAAATGGGGAACAGGGACGCAAAGTTTTGCATTGCAGTTGAAGCTGTTTCTTTAGGGGTGAAAATTAGGTGAAGTAGGGACACTTAGAACCTTTGGTGATAATTTGGGGTGATAGTCCCCTAAACGTTTGTTTCTGTTAGCTCCTGTCCCATTTCCGGAAATGTCGTTTTTATTTGTTTTCTTGTTTCGAAACATGGTTGGAGTTTTCCATGTAATCGGTAAAAACGTTTGAGCATAGTTTCTCGTTTCATTTGTAGTAGAATTCTTTTTTTAACCTCATACAATCGATACAAATGCTGTACCTAAAGTACCGTATTAATTGAAAATATTGTATGTCTATTCTATTAACGATTTATTTATTATTTAATTAATATAAATAATTATAGTAAACTTGTTGTAAATAGTAATAAAAAAAAACATATATATCTTCCATACATAAGTAATCCATACATAAATAATCTTCCGTTTCGGCGTCACTGAAGTACGTTTTCCGGAGAACAGTAAACGTAAGCGCACTTTTGTTATAATTATTTATTACAGATGATGAATATCGTGAATATTTTTTTATATTTTCATAAAATAAGTAAATAACCTAACATTCAAAGCTATTTTATTGCAGTTATTTCACATGTATGTAAACATATAGTGACATAAATATTGGTGTGCCAATCTGGGTACAATGACTACAAGTTTACTAAAAATAACCATTTTATTTATAAAATCAATATGAATCAGAAGCGATATTTTGTGGCACTAATGATTTCAGGGGCTACCAAATGATGGCCCAGGTAGTATCGAGGTATTTGGTCGCAACGTGGGTACTCTATCGGAATCCGAGAATAGCAGCGATGATGAACCTTTGGATCCTAAATGCTGTTTTGGGTCACGATCTTCCTTTAAATTGACCCAATCAGAACAGCCCACTATTTCTGTGCGCTAACAGTCACCGAGTCTCCCGCTTTGGCAAAAGTGTTCACTAATTGAATCGATAACCTCGATATTAGTTCTCAAAAATCGCGTCAAGTAGGAACTACAAGATTTGACACTCGTTTCAATATTTGAGAAGCTATTTGACGAAGAAGTTTTTACAATAAAAAAATAAAATTTGTTATTTCAGGCCCATACAAATTAATCAATACCTACAACATTGCCTCCTTTCTCAATTTACAAAACATGTCATGAAATTAAAAATCAATACAATACAACAATAAATACAACGATATAGAATAATTGCCGAGTTTAGCAACTTGTATGCCACTCAAAATAATCGTCATAACTTCAATGTCACTGCTACAGAACTAAACTTTTTTGGGTATAGTCACAATGTTGGGCTATCATAAACTACCTCGAGAGTATATTGGTATTAAGATGAGGATATTGGTGTAGCAGTGGTGTCAAAATCTATTTCCAGTAACAGAGATTTAGAGAAGTAACATCAACCGATGTGAACGTTCCTCATCTGCTTGATTCTATAATATACTCTCCCACGGACAGTCGGACAAACCATCAGAACAAATTTTGATGAAGGCACATAAGTATCTACCTAACTTAGTTTCTTTGTATGCAAGTATAGGCAGACTTAATGCAAGATGTTTTTTCGTTGTCATTCTTTGTTCAACGGATTTTTTTTTACATCTAATTATAGTTTTTTCTTTGCCAAACAACATATTAAAAAACCGGCCAAGTGCGAAGGTTTCTGTAACATAACCTTACAAAAGACGTTTCTTGTTAAAAATATATATATATATAAAATAAAAATAAAGGGAGATATTTTTTTGGGTTTGAACCCAAAAAAATAAATAAAATGGCCTCCCTTTATTTTTTTATTATTTGTTATACTGGCAATACAAACACTCTGTGAAACTGTCTACTTACTTATTACGGTTCTTGAGGTACAGCCCTCCGCTTATTAGGCTTAGTAATAGGGTTCCGTTAGTTACCTTTCGAGTATGGAATCTTAAAAACGAATCAATTTTATTTCTTTTACCATGCCTCAAAGCCAGAATAAACAAAAAAATAACGAAAAACACTGCAAAAAACTAATAGAAGTTCCGGCAACACTAACAGCTAATTGCACTCAATGCAAAATGTAAATTACTAAGCAACTTCACACAAGTTCCGCTGAGAGCCCCAACTTCGATCGGGTCCACAGAAAACTTATACTTACACCAGGGAATAGAAATCGCATCTCCAATTAGTTTTGTACAATACTTTCATAATAAACTTCATTAGATCTGTAGTTTTCCTATACTGTGTGGCAATGATCTCTTTTTCCATAGGAATTAGATAAAAAAATCGCGACAGCTTTAAAAAAAATATTTCAGTAAGGAATATTATTTAAATTCGACTTCTTGAGACCTTTACTTTGACAACTCACATCTCTTAATCACAAAAAATACAACATCACTATCTTAACGAGCCTATGTAAACAAAGCTCTTCTTCTGGAGCAGTCAGGTACGAAAACAAGGGTCCTAGTAGGATAGAACACAGGAGTCAAGCCAAGGGAAAAAGCCAGTAGAAAGAATATGTTCCAGACATATTTTAAAAGCTTGCTTAGTACTTCTTGACTCATTGATGCATTTAGATCAATGGTTTCCTTCCATTGCCGGGATCTTTGGACAATGAAATTGTAAACCAACTGATTCGATAGGTGTCAAGCTCCCACCATCATGCCTGAGTCTGCTGCAATGACGCCAGTCATTATCTGGGACCGATATTGTGGTTGATTTAGCCCACGAGCCGAATGAATTAAAAACAAAACATTTTTTGTCTCTATCACCTATAGACTCTTCTCTATCTTTTACAACCCGATGTGCCTCATTAAACGTAACTCAGCCATTTCTATCCGATTCCGTAGACATCACTCATCGATTCTCAGTTGTAATTATGTCACCGATGTTTATGGAAATTTGAAAGTTCACCCTTTCAATAGCGTGTCTGTCAAAATATCCTTTGTGTGCTTATAACTGAAGTATTGAATGGTATTTCATTACCTTTGTCTTAGAATTTTCTTTATTGTCAAGGAGACGTTTGATTAAAGGAAAGAGAGCTCCTTGATTAGTAGAGTTTGATCTTTTATTAGGTCTTTCTTTCGTGATTATAAGGTTTTGACTGATTTCTCGACAGTTACTTTCTCTGGTGTAACTAAATTGTGTTTTCTTTACCAATGTGGGAGGAATTTAACATTTATTCAATTTGTTTTTCAAGAAATGAGCATTTCATTCTTTGTTATGATTTAATATCTATGTAATATGGTGCAATAAAGAGTATTTATATTGTATTCTTTAAATAAAACAATGATTTTGAAATAATTTCTGAACAATCCTATCATGCCTCGAGCTATATTATAAATATGAAAGTTAACAATCATGTTTTAAAGGCTGATCAGATTAAGATGGACTTCGGTACATCGGTAGACCATGATCTGAATTAAAACGGAGGATATTATTTTATCTAGGTAGTATGTTTCCATGGAATGATTCTCGATGTTAACTGGGCAATGCTGAAGGCAGAAGGCAAGTAATATTTTTCCCGAGAATCCAGTTTTATTTTATTTCATTTGAGAAGTTTTTTTCTGTTCTTGGTTACAAGTTATAGTTCAATACTAGCAGTCAATCACCGCCGTCAAAACGCCACAGCATAAACATCTTACACAGAAATTCTCATAAATTAAATCTTAATACAGGTCTGTACCAACAATAGCGTAATGTTTATACACAGACCCCTTTAATTAGCGGAACAGATTTCCAAATACATACGTAACTCATAAATCGTATACGATACACGGAAAACGTGCTACAGTTGCGGAATACCACACCTGAAGCAAATACATTTGACGCTACAACAAGAGAATTTCATCCTAACCATTTAGAAAATAAGGTTGATGAAAACTGCAATTACAATTTTGGAAAGCTAGACTGAAGTTAATAATTAGAGCTGGGCTAACGGAAAACGAAACTTATAATCAAAGACATAAAGTTGAGAAGAATGGCACGTATAACTTGGTCAAAAAGCACTACCGTTCGATATATAAATAAAATAGACAGACGGATCAAATAGACCGGTTTACATCCAAGTGTTTGACTAAATGTTAAATTGTATTGTTTATCGTCACAATGATTTACAATTTGATATTAGTTGAACAGGTGTTAATCGGTTTAATTTAAGGTTCCCGGAAGGATTGTATTATTGTCTTTTGGGAATTAATTCCGAACAAACTTTATTGTTTGGACTACGGGAATTGCAGTTGATTAGTGGAATTATAAATCGGAATACGCTGTAATATTTTTGTTTGTTGTTGTTTCCACATAATGGTAATGTTATACTGCAGTCAATTATAATAGGCCGCATGTACTATCAATAGGGTATTTTACTGAAAAAATCTAATTAGCACGTCAGATAGATTTCCAAAGGACATTTTATCTTTAGTCACGTAAACAAAAAATTAAGACGACGCAGTGCGTTGAAAACTCGCGTGGCGTCACAACAATAGTACATCTTTTACTAGCGATGTGACGCTCTTGAATTTTGATCGACTTTGCGCTTTATCTTAATATTTTTTTTTCGAATGGAAATGGCAATAAATACGTGGGTCATATTACACGTGGTCCATACTCCAAGTCAGCCCTACTAATATTTGTACTCGCTCCATGAGCGATGAGCATAAGTATCGTATATCAAAGATAGCAAGATATAGTCAGGGTTTTCACTCAGTTTCATCATTATCATTTCAGTCGAATAATAATAATAATAACTTGGACCCTGTTCCCGATAGCGGTTGACTACTATTTTTAAATGTTTTTTTTTTTCATAGAATTATTTAAAAAATGTAAATTACGTGTATATAAATGAGTAAATGGAATAATACCTTATAGATTAACATATATATTTTTCATAAAGTTTGATTGACGACCGCCGCTGGATACGGCCTTCCCTGTCTCAAGCGTCGCCAAATCGACCGGTCCTGTGCGTCTTGCATCCAGCGGATGGGCCATAGGCCGACTATTTCTGAGCAACAGTGATACTGACTGACAGAGTTGGTTTGTATGGAAAGTTGTTTCTTGCAGTTGTCGAGCTACCGGTCGATGTTGACTGCCTCATACGCCTGAGAGTGTAATGATCCGTCACACAGGGTGTCCAGGGTATGTATTTATTGGATATACTATTGGTTAATTTATAGGCTTTTCTCTGATTTCTATGTGAACCTCTATGTAATAAAAAAATATACCGCCATTTGATGTCATCGGTCTATCGACGTCAAATTATAAACAGTTCATACTTATTTATTATGTTAACATCCAATGTGGTTTTCATTCATTGTCCATCGACGGTCGAAAGATGAACGTAAGAGTCTTGATCAACACGCAATAGTATCACAACCAATAACAAAAACTAAAAAACAAGCATTATATCTTATGTTTTGAGGCGAACAAAATGCAGGCAGTTCCATCTTAAAAGTTTTCCAAAACAAAACTTCCCAATCAACTCATTTCGTTTTGGAAAATTGTCAAAGAGACTTTGAAAGAGAACTAAACAAACAAATTTTGAATGGGACAATTTCAGAATAAACCCTTATCGAAAAAAAAAAATTGCAAATCCGTTTATATGACGGAGTTACGCCCGAACATACCAAAAATAAACACCCCTCCTCCTTTTTAGAGGTCAGTTAAAACGACTGTTATACTTACAAAAAAATATCCGCTTTTGGAACTTATAAATTGATGCTAGGTCACGTTTGTTTTCATTGCAAAATATAGCAAGGTTTAATTTTTTTCATACTACTCTATCAAAGGTTTTCATTTGATTGGTTTATATGCAATCGAAGCATACAAGAGATCCGCTAAAGCCGATACCAAAAAGACTAAAAACACATGATGAATCGCATGTTCTGAATACCATTTTTATTTTTTGTGACGTATAATTTTGAGACAGTCATTTTCTATACGCGTTAATTCATTCAATCAATCAATCAATTTTTTATTTGCATAAAATATGGATAGTAGATAGGCTATTTCCGAGAAAATCCATAATTCTACTCTTGTTGGCTTTGCATCGTATCTGGCAGACACCTACAGCCCTTACAGCGTCAATAGTTTAGTTTATGTGAGGTCTTCCAACGATGTGCTTTCTCAAACGCAGCTGCCACAACCGAACCTTTTGTGCCCAGTGTCCATCCGTTTGGCAATTCTTTAAGCTTTCAAGGTTGGTTCTTCTAGGACTATTTATCTATACTTCTTTAAAAATAAAGAGGTAAAGTTTGTGAGGTTGTAGGGGATAATTCCTAGATCTACTGAACCGATTTTAAAAATTCTTTTACCAATGGAAAGCCACGTTATTTGTGAATATCATAGGCAAAATACCACCCAGCGAAGTGGGCACGGGTCAATTAGTCGCCAATACGCCCGATATAGCGGAAGATGATCGGAAAGTGTGTTAATATTGTTTATGTAACGATCCCGCATGGCGGGAAGCTCGTGAATGCCGAAAAAGACGTGTAACAGAATAAACGAAAAGGGTTCATTGTACTCATCATTATGAACAACTTTTATTATGGGACCAACAATGAAATGAGTGGTCGTGGAAAAAAAACTGGCCAAGAGCGAGTCGGACTCGCGTGCAAAGGGTTCCGAACCAATTTAATTTTCTTAACATGTTTTTTTTAACACTACAGACTTCTTATAGGTATTTGTGTAATCTTTGGGTACATAACATTGACATATAAAAAACCCAAGATACACACTCAGCATCTAAAAAACGTCCGCAAAAACAAGCGCATAATGTATAATTATGCGCAAGTTTTAAACAGTCTCGCATCGCTCGCCATTCTTCACTGCTTTGTAAAAATAACTTTAAGCGATCCGTGTAAGGTTGAATTTGCAAAAAAATTGCGCATCACTCGCCATACTGCACTGCTTTGTAAAACAACTTTAAGCGATCCGTGTAAGTTTGAATTTGCAAAAAAATTGCGTATCACTCGCCATACTGCACTGCTTTGTAAAAACAACTTTAAGCGATCCATGTAAGGTTGAATTTGCAAAACAAATTGTTTATAGTTAACTACACACAACTCACACATGACACTTGATACATATCAGTTTTTGATGACAGTTTCGAGTGTTGCATTTGTTCGAGACTGTGCATCTTGGCTTTTTTATATATCAATGGTACAGAACTATTATTTGCATATTTTCTTAAGTTTTAGGCTCAGGAGTTTTAGAGATAAGGGGGAATGGTTTGATCTAATTTCTTGAATAACTTCAAAACTATTTATTTAAAAATTATGAAAAATATTTATTTAAAACCCTCACAGTGCCTATTCATTTGATATGTCACAGGATACAGTATGAATTTTTATATTTTTTTTAATTTCTATTTTGGCCCCCAAAAGTGACCCCATACTAAAAAAATACTTATTTACGTAACGCGTCCATGTTTGGGTTACAAAAGTCCATATGCGTACTAAATTTTAACAAAATCGGTCCCGTAGATCCGGGGAATACTGGCTGTGATAGACGGACAGACAGAGAGACACCCGAGTGATCCTATGAGGGTTCCGTTCTTTGTTCGGAACCCTAAAAATCGACAGCCCCATCTGTTTCTGTGCGCATAACTCGACATAATATACTGAACAGCTGATCATAGTAAAATTTGTTCATAATGATGAGTACATTGACCCCTTTTCAAGTATTCCGTTTATTCTGTAACACGTTGAATAGATTCTTGAAAATTATTCTCATCTCAATGAGAATAGTTAAAATGACAGGGAGAAATAATAAATCAGAATAGAGCTTTATGTAGGACGAACAATATTATCTGAAGCCTACCAAATTTATTATTCTCTAAACCAGGTTCTAGGAATAGATGTAACAAGTCACGTTTGTACAAGAAACGTCAAGTAAAGAAGTTCTAGGAAAGACGTCTAGGTAGTTTTGCTCGATTTTATTTTGAATGTTGTTATATTATTTCTTCTTCTTGTTTTATAGTCGATTTATATAATTATCAATCCAGGTATCTATCTAGCCCAAGGGTTCCCAATCTGTGCGTCGCGACTCCCCGGGGCGTCGCGGTGCTTTCCCAGAGGTGTCTCAAACCGCTACGGAAATGATACGCAAATGCTGCAATTGGTAAATAAAATAGGAACGTCTTGTTTTGTAAGCCTGCGTGCAAAATCTGTTGAAGAAGCCAAGTTTGCAATAAATTGATATTGGTGAAACACTTATCGACCATTTAAGCATACAGTTTTATAAATATTTTTCAGTGAGTCTGAATCAGGATAGCCAATTAAATCGTCTCATTGATTGCACGTACTTAGATGCTAGTTTTCCCAAATGGAGCAACCACAAGTATCTTCTTTTACAAGGGCGTCACAAGAAAAAAAAAACATTTAAAGGAAGTTAACAGTATAAAAGATTGGGAACCCCTGATCTAGCCTATTTTGTACTATGCCTGGAAAAGACCTCCCTCCCCCTTTTTCACTCAACTCTGTCCTTCACTAATATGGGCCAGTTTTTCGGTAGAAGTCCAGCTCGTCCCACCATCTTTCCCTTGGTCTGCCGCAATTTCATCTAGAATTCAACTAACAAAAATTGGAAAAGAGTAGAAGACCAAAGAAACGGGACTGTGTGAAACATGATATGGCAAGAAAAGGGGATGACTACTGAAACTATATAGACCTCCTGATTGATTTCGGCCATAGCGGCCAATCCCAACGAAGACTATCCATCGGCAAGTGTGTTCACAAAAACAGGCCGTTGATCCTGTTCGAGATCTCTCTTCATTCATGTCGGGTTGCCGTTCTTGCTGTGACTACTCAGATAAGGACAAATAATTAGGAGTAGGTTTCAGAAAGTAAAATCGGGCAAAAACCGTTGAAAACGTAACCCATAGGTAGCCATAGTTGTATTGTTTGTCGCTTAGTAGACAACACCGTTCAAGTCGAAATTTTACGGGTTTTACTTTTTAATGTTGCGTTTTACAGAGAACGCTGTTGCCCATTCTCTGGTGAGTCCCTTAGTTGTCTCTTACGACGACCACGGGAAGTGATCGGATGGTATTAATCTTTTACGGCATCCGCCGACACCATACGGCATACACTGCGATCGCCAACCCGCCTGCCAAGCGGGGGGGAGGCGTATGTCCAGCAGTGGACGTCTTTCGGCTTTTATAATGATGATGATGATAACGACTTTTTAATGTCATTGGATCCAATTGTTCGTAGTGAATCAAACTCTACCAACGGCTACCAACCAACCGTAGGCCAATATTCAAAACATCATCACAGTACATTTGTCACAATTAATTTGCTCTAATGTAAAGTTCGTGAAAATTACTTGAGCGGTGTTGCTTACTAAATGAGGCATTGTTCTATGTTATTCAAAACAGAATAACCATCATACGATCCTTTTATTTAAGCAATAAGGGAAAATGATGGCTAAAACAAACTCGCTACTCATTTGCCTCACATGCATGGCAATTCTGTCATTATACAACAAAAAACAAAAAGTATAGAATTATGAAAACTTTGTATTACTAACACTAATGTTTAATGAATTTTAAAGCTGTATTTTATCATTTTTCTTTTCTTTGTTATTTATTTGTGAAAGATTTGGAATGGGTTTGCGTCATCTTGATCTTGTGTTTGAGGCTCGCTTCTCAGACTTGAGGTCAGCCTTGAGTACGAATCTAAGAAAGAACCAATGTTTTTTACGAGAATAAGTTTGATAAATCGCCTACCAGCTTTGGTAGTGTGTTAAAGGTAGAATCCATAAAGTCCAAATATGGATTCTCCATAAAGTCGCATATTTATTGGTAAACAAAAATTTTACAAATAAAACCTTTCAGAATAGTAAACCATTGATTTGTGTTCCCAGAACCATTTTCATTTCGAAAAAATACGATGAGTAATATTTTCTCCTGAAATTGCGGGGAACAGGAATTCGCATTTATAGTTCAGCTTTTATTTTACAGTAAAAACGATAGTAAATACGTAAAATCGATAAATAATTCAGTTTACAAAGAAATCGTTTTTGAAGTGAAAACTTCTTTAGCGGCGTTGAGCACTTTTTCTGTAATGGGTATAAAATCTTAAACTCGCGTCAGGACACGTGACCTGATCGAGAAAGCGTAAGACGGACTCGCGTCAGGGTCACGTGATGCTGATCGAAAAAGCGTAAGACGGACTCGCGTCAGGGTCACGTGATGCTGATCGAAAAAGCGTAAGATCGAGGGGAAGGGAGAGGAACTAGTATCTCCCACTCTTTCTACCGTGCCTGAGTGTGCTGCTCCGCTTAGGCGGCACAGGGCGCTTGCGCGAATGTCCGTCTGTGTTTATGTACAGCGTGCCACGCGTATCCAAGGATACGAAATTACGGAATTACGAAATTATGGATGAAAGTTGATTTTTCTAAGAGATAAAAATTAATGTAATATATAAATAAATAACGATATAATATTATGAATAATAACATGTAAATTGTCATATTTGTGTACGATAGCGCAATAAATAAACATTGTATTCTACCTCATAAATGATAGTATTTTTGTACTTATAATTAAACACAACGTTAATACTAAAGTTTTCACTTCTGCCGGCACTCCCGGAGTGCTACCGGTGTTTTTTTGATATTTTTCTTCTTAAAAAAATTGTTATTCAGTAGAGGTATGACGGACAGGGTATTGCATTTTTTATTGGCCTCCGATTTATTGGCAGAACTAGACCAGGAAGCTAAGAAGAACTATTTTTAATCGAGTCCCAGTTTAAAACATTACGATAAATTAGCGTAGAGTTTTATGGATGCAACCAGTGTTTCTCAATATAAGTTAATAATCGTATTCTGTTTTTTGAGGAATAAATATCTTAAACCATAGAGTTTTCAACTCTCATAGACGTGCGTCTATTATTTTACTCTAGAGTATTACTATACTTTTAATTTTAATAGTGTATTTAAAAACCATTTCGTAGTCATATGTGTTATATGTCTAGAAGCTAAATAGTAGCACAAACACAATCATTATCATCTGCCTAGCCTTTTCTCCCAACTCTATTGGGGTCGACTTCCAGTCAAGCCGAATTCAGCTGCATACCAATATTTTACGTGGAGCAGCTGTTCCAGATGTTAACAATCTATTAAAGGGGAACATGGTACTTCCTGGCCAGACTGGTGACAGATTTTCTGGCTTCAGACAACCGGATCGACTGCCAAAAGTCTAAAATGGTAGCCGATACCACCGGCTTAACGTGTTTTTCGAGGCACAACTTGAAAATACAATAAGGACAGATAAAAATCTTCTCGTAGGTATCAAATAATCTTCAGCCGAACCCAATTAACTGCATTCACGTAAGAAATAATGATATCGTACATAAAGCTCAAACTACAGGGGAGTATCGATTCTCTGCAGGTCAATTAAACACGTGCAGATAACTAAATTATACCCCTTAGAATTAAACATTTAACCTGAATCCTGGTACACTATCGCATAGAATCAGTCTAGACCACAGAACTCAGAATTGCTGTGCCGGCAGTATCTGCAGACGGCTTTACTGATTCAAAATTTGTGACACCGAAAGCGCATTAATTGTCATGGTACAAATGACAGGCAAGCCTCTTGAACGAAACTTAAAAAAGTACTTGTAAAACGTGTTTTGTTTATAACTAACTTATAAAATAAATATTATTTTTCAATTGCAATAAGAAATAAAGGTGACAACAACAACTAATAGAAAAGTATTGAAGTAAAAGAAATTTCACCACCTGTATATTAATTTGTATTAGGGCAAGATAATGATGATGATGATAACAGGCATGTTTTGTATTGGCTAAATGTTAAATACACGTACTGAACCCACAATACATGGCATAATATCGACAGATTCTTGCAACACACAACGTCACGTCCAAAATGGCAGCAGATTTCAAAATAGGAACACTGCACAATATCGCCAACGCTAATATCTTCGCTAAATACTCGAAACTACACTTCACCACAGTTTAAATAGACATTATGGGAACAACTAAAATTTCCCTTCAAAATTACAACGCAGGAACTTGTAATGCAGAATTTAAACTTTCAGAGAGAAGTGCTTAGAATTTAGAAACATGGATAAGGAGTCTATTTGGGGCGTTATTGCCGCTTATACGACTTTATTCGTTTTATACTATTTCATCATCAACCTTCCATTCCCAAGGCGTTCATAGTAGGCTTCCCTAAGCATTCCCACATCGACTGAGTGCAATCATATGGCCAGGTTACTGTTTCACCTATTAGGAGTTTCACCAACGTTTCACCTTTTGGTACGAGCTTGCTTCGCCAGAACCTTTCGACTCCACCGGTTATCCGTTCTACGAGCAATATGCCTACTGTCAAGTTTGACGATTCTTTAGACTACAGATAGATATATTTTATTGTACACCAAAAAAGAGACACAACTCTTTTACATTATTTTAATTTTAGGGACAGTGGTCTTATAACTGACAGCGAAATCTACCAGACATCCTTTGTATAGATTAAAAACTACTATTGCCGACAAACAAAAAGCAATTACCATTCACATGCATTTATGTAAATAATCATCATTATCATCATGTCAGCCGAAAGCCGTCCATTGCTGGTCATAGGTCTCCCCCAAGTTTCGCGACAACAATCGGTACTGTGCGTCTCGCAACCATCGGCATCACTATGTAAGTCAAAACCTCATTGTTCTCGAAGACTATTCGAAAACCATAATGTATTCCATAATGTATATTATAAACATAAGGAACAAAATATATTTTACCAACCTTCAGAAAACTTGCCGATTCATGGACATAAAGTTTGATGGTCGTTTTGAATCTCGTCCAAAAAGTTTGGTAACAATCCCATATGTTGGGGTTCATGGGAAACGCTTGGTTTGCAAATTGATGGGCTGTTGTGTGGTTTGTATACGCTATGTCACGAAATATAGGTTATCGAATACATACTTGTTTTTTTTTTCTAAGCGGATAGTTTGTTTTTGGTGAAGCCTAAATCTAAACTAATGTTACAAAGAGGTCAAATTATATTATTTTTTTGTTTTTGAAGACATGCTCAGATGAGCTATAGATGAGGAATATTATAGTTATTGGATATAACGATAATATTCTTCATCTAGAGCAACATTACTGCTTGGTATATGATGCTAGTTTTCAGGTTGTGTGTGCAGGGTCCTGCGGGATAATTCACGTGAGCGAATCCACAGGAAAAGCTTATAATATTAAGTAATACAAGGTTTATTTTGCGTGCTAACCTGCCGCAATAGAATTCCTGCGAAATATGCGTATCAAAACATATATTTGTTTTTAGAGATACAAAGTAAGTTTTACAAAATAATGTAAGTGTTTTTATGTTCTGCCATGATTATTGGCATACAATCATCCTACTACTAAAAATTCTTCCATTACTGAGTGACTGAGTGAGTGACTGACAGACAACGCACAGCCGAAACTACAGCTCGTATTAAGCTAAAATTTGCCATGTGGGTGCCTTGGAGAGTAAGAGAGCACTAAGAGAGGATTTCCCGGAATTCCTACGGGAACGGGAAAAACAGGATCTGCGCGTATGAAGTTACGGGCAAAAGTAAGTTATTAATATAAAATAAAGGTAAGGTAAATATTCTACCTAATAATATTAAGTGCGCACAATGTTAGTTGAGAAAATTATATAAAAAAATCTTCGTGTTATTATTAACCTTAAAATAATTTCATGTGGGTTAAAAATAATTTAGTGGCAGTTTTACAATGTTTTCATTATTTACTTTCTGAACATGAACAATTTAGCAGCATCAATGCCGCCACAAGAAAAACCAATGGAGCAAATCTACATCGCAACAAAAAGAACCGCGACGCCATCTATTTAACTAGCAGCGAAGTGCTACGCCGAAATTCTGCATCGCGCAAGTAGAGTTTACCATGCGATTTGAACATATACATCAGGCCGAATATCAACTATCGGGTAGTAGACTGCCAGGCACAACACCCGTCTGGTCGGAGGATCCTTCCTTTACAACGGCGGTTTGTAGGACTTTACTCTCTGTTCCGCATACCTCTAAAATATGTTTCACCGAAGTAGCTTTAGTATACAAAGAATGTGTGGGACGTCTTTTCAGAATGTGTTTAAAAATACGTTATCCTAATATATAAAATTAACTTTTACTGATTGAGTGACTGACAGAAAAGCACAGCTGAAGCTGCTGGTCGTAGAATGCTGAAATTTGGCATGTAGGTTCCTTGGGGAGCGTACGGGAGCACTAAGAGGAAAGCATTTCCTGAAATAGGACATAAGATACTTTTATCCGGGTGTTTGTTCCCACATATAAATTATGATCAAGGGTTTATATTACTTTATAATAGACTTCGAGAATTAGACCGTAAATTTTTTCAATGATTGCTTGTCTAATGTATGATACACGTACGAGTAGGTGAAAATCTATTTATAATTCAAAGAGTTTTTGTATGACAGTACTCACGTTCACTAAACGGTATACATCAACGTACTGGAAATTCATTATTGTTATAACAATGCAATGGATGAAAATATCATGATCCTGTTGCGAAAAAGGAACACTGTTATTGGGCCTGGTTTAAAGCTTCGTCTCTCTCACAACGGAATCACGATGGCATAGGCATGGTAACAGGACGATCTTAAGTTGATCTAAAGAAGCCCCTAATTCGATGCTGAAATGGGCGATAGACACCAAGGGCGTCCTACAACTTTGTTGTATCTATAGCTCAGCGGTCACTGGGTAAACGGGACTAGGGCCAGTGCCAGCCAGGGTTACGGAATTTGTTCGAAAGAGTCACCACGACCTTAGAACGCAATGGGTATTTGGAGGAACACGGATGGGTTTTAGTCAGAATGAGTCTGACACTCCCTTCCGCTCAGGCCAGAGCGTGACTTGCCCTATTCCATTTCAGCCTGGTAGCCTTTTTTTCTGCGCCTATAAGCCCCTTAGCAAGATGCTGCGCTCCATTAGTCTTTGACCTCCAGTCACCGACCAGATTTGAGCACCGCAGGTTTCGTATGTAACTTACATAATAAGTCCAACAAGAAACTTACGATTGGACTGAAATAAAGATAGGTTAATAACTAACCTAACCTAACCTAACGCAAACTATGATACATTTTGTATATCATCAACTAAAACTAGCGACATAGCTGGCGCGGTAGACTTATCCTGTACCAAGGAATCTGAGGAAAGCAGTGAATGAAGTTTTAACTGAAAATTAACAGCATCACACCCGCTTTGGGTTAAATAATGTCAACATTGAAGATGTTATTACAGTTTTTGGACCACTACACGCTGTTATAAATTTTCATGTTGCGCCTAATATGGACCTTCCAGAGGTAAAAGTAATTGTTGCAAATAAGGCTGACCAAATACGATAAGCTGAAATAGGAGTGTGATTAGGCTTTACAAGTTTAATATCCTGAAAACTGATCTAGACAAGGGGTTTCGAGCTTACCAGGTGCAGTCCAGGGGAGGGGAGGTGAAATAGGCATTCGTTTCTTCTAAAATACTGGTATTCAGTTCTGTTACAAACGGTTGTACTGGCAGCTCAACAATAAACCACAATGTTATAATGGGTACTTAACAATTAGCCGGTTTTTCGTCAAAACTAGACTCATTCCCAACTTCCCAAACTGTCCATGCCGTTATAATTGAATTAAATTAAATTCAGTTTAATTATCAAGTAACTATGACTCATATGTTAGTAACAAACTTATCGTATGTTAGTAATCAAGAATTTTATTCACAAATAAATTACACAACCCACACAATAACAACACAACATACACAGCGGCAGCACTGCCTGACACTTCATAGCGGCTGCACTATTCCATGGGAAATGGTGCAACAGCGATTCACGTACGAACAGTCCAGCCTGCTGGAAATCAGAGGCAGGATACTGTTGTTACGAAGAAGCTGTTAATTTTATTGATCGATTATTTCTTCCTATCTACAAATGTTTACTCGCACAAAACAACTGACAGACGAGAAGCCTGGGAATTTCAATTCAAGCGCGTTTGTGGGAACATTATATAAGAAAATAAATAGAAAAACTTATTAAGTAGGTACTTTAGAATCGATGTGGATCCTCCAGAAAACTCTAATACCAGAAAAAAACGTTCTCGACGTTACAAAGTCCCGGACCGTATCCAAAATAAATAATATGAGAATATATCCCCACTTGCAAGAAGTATCTGAAGTAGCAAATAGAATCTTCAATGTTTGTTCAAACAACATTGGAGTTTGGCCCATCGATCAAACCTTGGACACAACTACGTTATGTTTGGCAAACGAAAATAAAAGTGGCTTTTATACATGTAACACTTTTTAAAATTGATTTTTTCTTCAAGGAGTATCGTGTAACTCAGAAGCTAGGTTGTGCGGAATTGTTCAAGAGAAGCGGCCGTAGAACGCAAAGGGCATTTCAAGGAACACGGATGGGTTTCGGTTAGTAAGAGTGCGTTACTCCCTCCCGCTCCGGCCAGAGCGTCAGGGAGAGGAGTCATTTGATGATTTCCCATTAAAAAACGGCATCGAGCATAATCGGAAGCTAGGTTGTGGGTGCAGCCAGTTGGACTAGGACTAGAAGACTGGATCCCGGTCATAATAATAACAGTTAAAATATAAAAAGAGCTGATTAGATGATTTAGTATAATTTTTTATATTTCAATGACGATGTCTCACTTCATTGCATGGTTTTTGCACCGGCTTTGTACCAGACTAATCTCTCTCTGTGACCAGCAAATAAAAATTCAAGCGTGTTTGTATATATCGAATGCATATGAATAGTAAACCCATCAACATTCACATTAATAGTAAGGATTTCCCGAAATTCTTACGGGAACGGGAAAAAACGGGATATTTGCGTACACTTAAGTCGCGGGTAAAAGCTAGTCGTTTATAAAACAAAGTCATATCTGAAATTATGTATATCCAGCTAACAATGATTTTAGTTATTTTCTAGTGAACCAAGAAGCGAAGTACAATAGATGAATAAAATAGTACTACAAGTAGCTACTTGTATAGCTAGTAGCTCTTATAGATGAATGGCCTGATGGACGGTGAAGTGAACTGGAGTGCTATTGTGAGCGAGAGCTACAGATTTGAGTGGAACGTTAGTTTGAGCGGGAAATAAGAATATTGTTGGAAATAATAAGTTATGTTGTAGTAGTGGGTTTCATGGTTGTTATGATTTAACTTGCTAATATAATAGAGTAATGGTTGAAAGCGAAAAATGGAAGAGGAAAACGTGTTATGCCCATCCCAAGTAACTGGAAAACCATTTTGTCCATGGGATTCCATTCTGTCATCACAACTGGAACACAGACAGAGTGAAAGTTAGTGATGGCGTGAACGTTATCAGTAACAACTCCCTTTTCTTTCATGTCACTCCTGACACAATCCATCCATCTTTTCTTTGGCCTCCCGCTGCTTCTTCATCGATCCTAATTTATATTCATAACACTTTAAGTTACATGCGTTTCATCCCTCCTCTTCACATAACCAAGGCATGCGACAAGCGGCTAGACAAGCGGTTCCCTTTCAACTTTTTCGTCACTAGTGCCACTTTAAAGTTTCCTCTTATGTACATATATTTATATGAGGTATCAGTATTTATTAAAATAACAACCTATATACACTTAAAACAGAAAATATAAATCCTAACTATAACAAGGCGTCAAATAATTCGTCCGCATCGCTGTCGACTGGAAGTGAGCCCAAAAGACTGGCGGCATTGTCACGTTGTATGGCAATGCTTATACTCTGTCCGAGGTAAACGCCAGCCCTTAGCTCACGCGAAGTGTCAAAATGTACTCATTTCTCACTGTATCCATTCTCGTTACTTCATACATCCATCTCAACATTTTTATCTCCGCTACAATAGGCTTGCCCACTGAAAAAATCTAATTCAGTCACGCCGTGGTGGTATAATTAATAGTGCGTTGCGACGTCACAAGCTCCCACTCCCAAGTTTTGATGCGTTTTATATTTGTCAATATTCACTGATTTGCAAAAAATGGGTGTCCATTATTTTTCAATACTCTAACTGACGGACTAAATAGATCTGCAATTTATTGATGGTGGAAACTAGCCTTGGCACGGAATTGTAGTTATCCCCTTTAACTTGAGGGGCCGTGGTTCACAAGTTGTTTCAGTGACCAGTCTGACATATCGCTGAAATGGACTTTTTTAGTACAGCCGAGAGACACACACTTGGTTTTAGGCGTACCTACCATTTTTTGTTATTTCTATTTACCGTGCGTGTTTTATGTATGTGCTTAATAAATATCATTCCTTCTATTATTTCTTTATTTATTTCATCCATCTTGTTCACCTAAACGTTACAAAATGTATTCGACCAATTTGCGCTACCTAAATGTCACGTAATCAATCGCAATCAATTTGGAATTTTAATAATCGCTATTGATAATGGAATTGCAAAGTGTCTAATGCTCCAAAGTAGAAAGAAGCTGATGATATCTAAGTTGTATGCTAGGAATTAGTTGACTTGTTAAAAATTTGCGGTTTTATTGTAAGTGAAATGTCTATTTATTATTATTTATTTATTTTATTATTTATGTACACACAGAAAAAGAGTAATAAATAACATTATAATTATGAGTACAAAGGAACTGCTTATTTCTGAAGAAATTTCGTCCAGCAGACCTGCGACAGGAGAAATGTAGACAATAGACAATACAATGTGTAAGAAGAAGAGAAGAAAAGTACGTAAAGCCTTAAAACTAAAGTACAAATAAAAATACTAAAATATACTTAAAAATTTCTTCGATATAAATTTTTAAGTATATTTTATTTTATAATTATATAGATATAATAAATAGATAAATATATATATATATATCTATCACATTAGAGAGGATAGGTAGTGCTCTTTAAGTCGATTCTTAAAAAGAGAAATTGACTTTAAGTCTCGAATGCTAGGCGGAAGTGAGTGTCTTAAAAATTTGAATTGAAAGAGATAACAACCATCGTTTTCAGAACTGAAAATGACAGGTGTATATTTATCGCGATCTCTTCACTATCTAACTTTCAAATTCGGTTCTCAAAAGTCACTGAAAAATTGCCGCTCTCAAAAATGTCAGACATCCTAGTAGAGTAACGCCAGCATTTTCTTTGTTTCCAAACGTTTTGTTCCACTCCTGGTCTATTAATCCGGACCAAATTGGCTGTTAAACTGAGCTTTATATTTCTCGTTCGAGTTCGGTCTTATTTTTCTACCCTTCTTATTAATATTTTTTGTTTTCTTGGCCTTCGTGACATTTCTTTGATAATAATAGAAGGACTGTTAGTTCGATTTATTTATCTCACTGACTTATGTCAATAACCTTGTTGACTGTTAAGGTCAAGCAACGGCGATTTTATTAATAACTAAGTCTACCAAGTATTTCAATTTTGTCATGTGTCCCGTGCCTCCAGTATAGGGCGGTTTTAAATTTACTAACAATTTTTCGGGAGATGAAGGTAAATAAACCTGGCATCAAAACTGGTTTCGAAAATAAATTATAAAGACGACTTAATGTGATGTTTTAATAATATTTATGACATACCTATAATTTTGTTAATTTACCTACTTTTACGAAATCTTCCTATGTCAGCCATCTTTAAAACCATTTTTGCTAAAAGGAATTGTATGGATAGTCCCATATTCAGTGCCCACTCTACTGTCTATACATCGCCATAATTCATCCAAATATTCCACCATCCCTACATAAATTTCAGCTGCATCATTCCCATCATCTTCTCACCCACTTCCATAATCTACCCACTCCAGATATTCAAATACGCATTAAACATTTCTACCATAAAAATAATCACTAATACGACCTCATCTCGATTCAAGTCGCGTACGAAAAAAGGTTCTAAGAGAAGCCACGGAATCGAATCGAATCGAATCGCTAGCAAGCGTGGAATTCGTATAAACGCATACCGATTATTATTATGCATCGAATGCCAATCGAATGACTCGAATAGACGAGGACGTGCGAAGATTTTCTCGCATCGCGATTTTTCTATTGATGCGAGATTATTATCTTCGGGACGTGTGTATGTGTGTTGTATTGAAGAGCACTCGCAAGGTCACGATCGAGTCGTTTAATGTATGTTTTTGAAGATAAGAATAGAAACAAGGAGAGGCACGTGGATAAATATAAAAAAGCGTACGGGTTGATCTTCATGGTTCAGCAAAGCTTAACGCTTATTTGATTTTTGACAATCGTTATGGGTCTGAGAGTCATCCATCAGTCATACTTCAGGCCTTGACAGTTTTTAACCCTATACAAAGCATAAGTCCGATCCTGCATGGAGTATTGTAGCCACCTTTGGGATAACTCAGCTAAGTATCAGCTTGCCGCGCTTGACTCGGTGGAACGCAGAGCTAAGAGGCTCATCGGTGACGTAAAACTGGTGGATGCCAAGCTACACAGCTTGGCTCATCACCGTAAGGTTGCCTGCTTGTCGGTCTTCTGCAGATTGTACTTCGGTGAGTGTGCCCAAGAACTCCACGAACTCATCCCACCGGCCCCCTTCTACCATCGGACATCCAGACGCACTGCATCTTACCATCCCTACCTTGTTGCTATTCCACCAATTCGCACTAAGCGCTTCCAAACGTCTTTTATAATGCGCACAGCAAAGGAGTGGAACCCTCTGCCTGCGTCTGTGTTTCCAAACGCTTACAACCCTAATCTCTTCAAAGTTAGAGTGAACAGGCTCCTTCTGGGTAAGCTCGCTCCATTGTAGACTTTGTCTCTGTCATCTTTGACCTAGACTAGAGTCAAGAGCAAACCCATCAAAAAAAAAGTCAGAAAATCTGACATGAGTCTTGCGAAGAGATATCGTTTTACCCAGTTATTGGGTTGTGAAGGCCAGATAGACAGTGGCTCCGGGTACAATACAGATATTTAACTACATCCAGCTAGACACAGAGCCAACTTCGACATACTCGTAGTTGTGAAAAAGCTAAACAGATATAAATTTGATGGACTATATTAGCGTTCTATAAAGGTATTTATTGTATAGCTACAAACTTTGCTCCGGTAAAGGCTCCTAATTATTATATAAAGCAGAACAGTGGTTTCGAAAACGTATACGTTTAGTCCTTAAGTTACACGTGTTCCAAACCACATTTTTATACTAGAGCGAATAAATAAGTAATATACAAGGAAGCTCAAAGTATGTACACTAGAAGAGGTAAAGGTCGCCCTGTGACGTCAAACACCCCAATTATCATAATGTACCCGTCTGCGAATCCTTTAAATAAACGAGCTCGTACGGGGGCAAGAAATTATTTGAATTTTTAACTCTCTTTTATGAAAGTGGAGGATTTTGTTATTATAATGGCAGAACTCGTTTTTGCTTTTCAACCAACTGCACCAGAAGGGGTGTAACAATTTTCGAGTGTCTTTTTGTTATCGAATATTACGTCTATCAACTTTTAAACGCTGCTTTGCTCACGTTAATATAGCATTTTTTTCTGAAAGGGTTGTTGGCAACACCAACATCAACATTTTCAATGTAAAGTTTTATTATCTATAATATAAATTTGACGTTTTTATTATCTGTGGAAACAGCACTGTATTTCGCTCTCTTCCAACCACGAACGGTGCAATAAATGGACGTGTCTGTAACTCCAGAGTTTTACTTCAGCAAATACTGAAGCCCTCCTGCCCTACCAGCAACCTAGCAACAATCCCCACAGTCCACTGCTACCAGCCTTGTACATGGGTCATGAATCATCAAATGACTCCTGCCGCTCTAGACGGAGCGGAAGGGAGGGTCAGACTCTTACTGACTGCAACCCATCCGTGTTCCTCCAAACGCCCTTTGCGTGCCAGGTCCATGTACCAGGGTCGTGAACAAATTCCAAAACCCTGGCAGGCATTAATAAGGCCTTATTTTAGGATGGGAAATCATCAAACGACACCTTCCGTTCTGGGCGGTACGTCTTCAGGTTATCTCTATACCTAAACTTAAAAAACCAAACCACTTTCGCATTTATAATGCTATATGGCATTTCTTCGGCTCAGCCTGTTTAGAAAATGTTGTTGTCACTCTGATGCAGTCATCATTTCAGCCGAAAGACGTCTACTACTGGACATAGGCCTCTCTTAAGATGGGGGGGGGGGTTGCCATAATCGCCATGCTTGGCAGGCGGGTTGGCGATCGCAGTGTATGGTGTTGAGTTTTGCAGAGAACGCTGCTGCCCATTCTCTGGCGAGTCCCTTAGTCGCCTTTTACGACACCCACGGGAAGTGATGGGATGGTATTATTCTTTTACGGCCCCCTACGGCACCGGCCGACACCATACGGCGTAATAGCGGATGCAGTTGGTGTATCAAATCTAAGATTTATTTGCAATAACAACTTTTTATTAGGGATTTTTAAACATTGACATTCTTTTTATTTTGTTTCAGAACAGGCTTCAGTAGGGGTGTATTGGGGTACCTGGATCAAGAGATCCAGGCACCCCAATACACTATTCAAAATGAGTGTTCTATTCAGAATCATCTATTCAAAATGAGTAATCTATTCAGAATCATCTATTCAGAATCCTCTATTCAAAATGAGTGTTCTATTCGGAATCATTTATTCAAAATGAGTAATCTATTCAGAATCATCTATTCAGAATCCTCTATTCAGAATCATTTATTCGAAATGAGTATTGTATTCAAAATACTCTATTCAAAATGAGACTTCTAGGCAAGATTCCATTCAGAATAAGACTTCTATCATTAGGATTTCATGATGGTTTATATTACCGAGACTTGACCATTAGGTATTTTTAACTTACAAGTATTTACTTCCCTTACAAATAGATTTAATCAGACTCAGTTGTTAGGCGCGACTGATTGTTCACATAACAAACACATTTCCATTCCCGTAAAGGAAACAGATCGCATTCTTTTCTACCCATCGCGTTCCTCACAGCTGTAAAGTTTTAATTATTAACTTAGTATAGCTTTACATAGTGCGTATAAAAATGCGAGTGTTCCCTTATATTAATAGACTTTCAAGTCATTTCAATTAGGTTGTTAAGTACAATATAATTTGATTCTAGGTGTACCTATGCAAAGTATGAGATGTTTGCTAAATGTAACTATGTGTAATATGTATAATATGTAGGTAGCTTTTTTAATAGAAGTGATAGAAATAAAACAACTGAAATGTAATTGCTAGTTTATTCACATCTTTTTATGCAATTTGCTTATAATATCCTTTACACATTTATAGATATCGTCATTAAAAACATTGCCCACAACATGTTGGGCACAGACATTGGCACTACAATCACATGGCGAATTCGTGAATTCTTCGGCGTCAAAAACTTGTATTCGTATTATTTTACTGCGATGACCCGTTGATGGTTTCTGTATATACGAGTATACAACATCATTTTTTCGCTTTTTATTATTGTTGCTGTTGTCACTGTTGCTGCATGGTGGAGTGTCTTCAAATTCGAACGGTTGGAATGGTCTTTCTCTCTCTAAATAGTTGACCACTTTTTGACGTAGGGTTTGTTCGGCAGTAATTGGTGAGTATGAAGAATCAGTGGGGAAAATATCGCTGGACATCTGAAACAAAGAAGTACATATTATTAATAAAATAAAGTAAAATAACAAGTTTTCGCAGACTATGAATTATTCGAGAATAGATCTTTGTGAAAACATTTTATATTATTTTATATCATAGATTATAAACAATTTTACTAATAATTTAAATAAAATACTTTTTTGATAAAATATTTACTTACCGACATCGTAGAGCAGATCAGACCACTTGAATGTATTTTTTTGGTATCTTGCATCGGTTTATATAGGCGTTCACCCATTTTTTTTTAGTTTCAATAAGGTTCAATTTAATTTCGTTTTATGTATGTAAAGTAATCCTAAACTTACGGTTCTCTATATGGCTAGGAATTTGTGCCACGTGCACTAAGATGCATTGAAATCTACAGACGAGCGTTATAACCGCAGCGTTTGTCCCTCCAACACGTTCAATATAAAAATCACACTATGTTTAAATTATAATTTAAATTAATTATAAAAGTACGTTTTCATTTATTATGAGACACAATTTTACTGATAATCTTTTCTTAGTGGGAGCTCGTTGATACTTAATGAATGAAGCGTTTAAAACTCTGCGGTTGTAACGCTCGTCTATAGATTTTTGTCGATGTAAAAATGCTGTGCTTGCAATCTTTGTGATGAACTTATTTTGCATGTATGCATTTTTACAAATTTGGCTATGCGTGACGCGTTTTTACGCCTATATAAACGGGTCGAGGGCAACAGTTTGTACCAATTCACCACTGGAAGGACTCGGTGCTCCTGAATTTCTACATCAAGTACAGAACATAAGTACATCAAGCAAAACTCAGCAGGCGTTGAAATGTAAGTAATTTATTTTTTATCTTTTCAATCATTCTTCTATTGAATAATTTCATCTACTCACTTATTTTATCTATTCAATCGTTTTCATGTATTCTTCGATTCAATCATTTTATCTATTGAATCGTTTCATTTATTCCTCGATTCAATCATTTTATATTTTCAAATCGTGTCATTTATTCCTCGATTCAATAATAATTTTATTAATTTACTCATTTCATTTATCCATTATCTTTCAAATTATAATCGATTAATCTTTTTGAGTCAAATAATTAATCTACCTTTTCTTGTGCATTTAATCTATTCATTCAATTATAGCAATTTAATACAATCCTGTACTGAACTGAGACAATGTTTTCTTTATTATCTAATACATAAATGTATATTGTTGCAGGTCAAAACAAACAGCAAGCCAACTTTTCTCTTCCGATGATGAAGCCGACCATCAGCAGCAGTTGAAAAAGCCGAAGGACTCCAAAACGTCATCTTCGTTGCTGAATGCTAAGAGGTCGGCGGAGGGAGAATCGTCGAACACCGAGATCAAGAAGAGGAAAAAGAATAAGACCACGATCAACCCCATCAGCGCCAGCATGCGACCCACATCGCATGACCTGTTCGGGACCGACAGCGACGACGACCAGGAAGAGGAAGCCCCTGGAAGCAAGTTGGGTAAACAAATTACACCATTGCATTCGTATTATACGCGCAGAGTAGCCAAAGGTATAAGTAAACAAACTAATGAAAACAAAAAGGGTAAATTTTATATAGAATTAAAGATCTACGATCACAGTGAGATAGAGCGTGTAGGGCCTATAAATCGATGGAGGCATGCAATTGTAACTGTAAAAAATCGCACTAATGATGAGACGCCAGCGTGGAATCATTTAAAAGACTTTTTAAAAGAAACTCATAAAGAGTTCAAGCACTGCCCCATAGATTATATCAGCAGTTATTTTTAGTAGTTATATGTCTCAATTCTATTATAATACGTACTCACTTATTTTTTCTTCACACTAGTATCTTATAATCATTGTAATAATCTTTTACCTAATTACTTTAACTATTGTATCTATTATTAGTTATCGAGTACCTATTTGCGTACAAAATATATACATATTTATAAGGGTGATAAATCATATCTAATATATGCAGAAATGTAACTATAATATTATGTTTTTGTTTCATTTACAGTACAAACCCCGTCCACACACCGAAAGCAATATACAAATAATCCAGAATATATTGAATGTAAAAAATGTCACATTGAATCCCCGATTAATGAATTTAAATATCATTTGAGAACCAATATTCACAAGTCTAATAGTTTATTGCAAAGCGAATTTGAAAATATTTACATTATTGCTAGTGCTTTCAAAAACAGAATTATAACATATCGTTTAAATCCTGCACAAGATGCTGAATACCTCACACCGGAGGCATTCTTGTGTCAGAATAAAAATGATATCCTGAAACTTATACATACATCTTTACTGAAAAATACTTGTCTCAAGATTAATTTCGAGTTGTTTGCCCACTTTGTCTTACCAAAAACAAGTGAGCAACAACTTAAGTCGTTCAATACGAAATATGAAATTATTTGTAATAACACAGATATTGATGAATTATATTCGAAAGTAACCGAAATTTTAAAATGTAAAATGTCAGAATTCGAGCATAAAGATTCTGGATGGTCTTACCATGCTGTAAGTCATCTAGAAATTAATGTGAATAAATATTGTCCAATGAGAGGTGGCACTTATTTAGATTTGCCACCAAAAATTAAGAATTCTAAAAGTTGTATTAATATACAAAATAATGATAATCATTGCTTTTTATGGAGTGTGGTAGCTGCTTTGTTTCCTGCTAAGATGAACGTATGCAGGACTCATTCGTACCCACACTACAGTTCTGTATTAAATATTGATGGAATGTCTTTTCCTGTCTCATATCAAGATATAAAACTGTTTGAAATAAACAACAACATAAGTATTAATATTTATGGAGTAGATAATAAGAGCGGAAACGTGACTGGACCTCTGTATTTAACAAATAACAGAAAATCTGTTCATGTTAATTTGTTATATTTAGAAAGAAAAGGGGTAAGTCATTACTGTCTTATTAAAAATCTGGTACGATTAGCAAGACGGCAAGTGACGAGCCATAAAGGTATTTTTTTACTGTGTGAATCATGTTTACAATTCTATAGCAGTGAAAATAAGTATAGATCTCATGTCTGTTCAAAAGTTTTATCAATTTTGCCTGAAAAGAATAGCAAACTCTGTTTTAAGAATTTTGAAAGAAAACAAAAAGTTAATTATGTCATCTATGCAGATTTTGAAAGCTTATTACAGAGTTGTTTCGAAATAAAATCTGAAAATACACACAATTTCAAAAAACATCAGCCCTCGTGTTTTGGATACTATATATGTTGTTCACACGATCCAACCCAAAATAAATATGTTACGTATAGAGGTCCTGACTGTGTTGAAGTATTTGTCACCAGATTAATAGAGGATGTGAAGAAAATAAATGAAATATTATCGATGAGTAAATCAATGATACCTTTAACAAAAAAAGAGCAAATCAGCTATAACAATGCTACTATTTGTCATATTTGTGATCAGTTATTATTTCACGATAAGGTACGTGACCACGATCATGTCACAGGAAAGTATAGAGGACCTGCACATGTTCAATGTAACTTGATGTTTAGAGTATGTCCATTCATACCAGTAATTTTTCATAATTTATCGAATTACGACTCCCATTTCTTTATACAGGAATTAATGAGACATGCAGGTTATATAAAAATTATACCTAAAACTAAAGAAAAGTATTTAACTATTACCAAATATGTAGATAACGAGAATGGGGACCGTTCTATTCAAATAAAATTCATAGATTCGTTTCAATTCTTAAGCTCGAGTTTAGATGCACTAAGTAAAAGTTTATCAGATCACGACTTTATTAATTTATCAGCAGAATTTAATGATGAATACATATACTTGTTAAAAAAGAAAGGTATTTATCCTTATGATTATATTAACTCATGGGACAAGTACGAAGAAACAACACTCCCTCGAAAAAAATACTTTTATAACTCTTTGAAAATGGAACACATTAGCGATAAAGAATATGAACACGCGAAAACTGTGTGGGATGCATTTAATATGAATACAATTGGCGAGTATACCGATTTATATTTAAAATGCGATGTTTTATTATTGTGTGATATATTTGAAAATTTTCGTAAAATTAGCTTAAAATATTATAAGTTAGACCCTGTGTACTATGTAACGGCACCTAGTTTAAGCTGGGATGCAATGTTGCTTTATACACGAGTTGAGCTAGACTTGATTCATGACTTAGAAATATATCAGATGTTAGAAAAGGGCATACGTGGTGGTCTGGCTCAGTGCTCACTACGCCATGCAAAAGCAAATAATCCCTATCTATCAGATTATAACGATCTAGAACCGTCTAGCTATTTGATTTATCTTGATTGCAACAATTTGTACGGATATGCAATGATGAAAAAAATCCCAATTTCAGAGTTTAGACTTTTAAATCAGGAGGAAATTAACTGTTTCGATGCAATGAGTGTATCTGATGATAGCGAATATGGCTTTATTTTAGAGGTGGATCTCGAATATCCTGAATCAGAACATGATTTTCATAGTGATTTGCCCTTTGCTCCAGAGAAATTCATACCTCCTGGAGGAAAGACAGCTAAACTGATAGCTAATTTATATGATAAATTTAACTATGTAATTCATTATATTCACTTAAAGCAGTGTTTAAAATACGGGCTGGTTCTAAGAAAAATACACCGAATTCTTACTTTCCGACAACAAGAATATTTAAAAAAGTATATTGATTTAAATACTAGTCTGCGTCAAGCATCTGCTACTGCGTTTGAAAAAGAGTTTTTCAAGCTTTTAAATAATTCAATTTTTGGTAAAACGATAGAAAACAAACGTAAACAGGTAGATATTAAACTAGCTACGAAATGGATGGACAAAGAAAACGTGACAAATAAGCAACTCTGTGCTGAAAAGCTAATTTGTAAACCTAATGTAAAATGTATTTCTATATTTTCGGAAAACTTTGTAGCTGTGCAACTAAAACCCGAGAGAATTCTTTTAGACAGACCGATTTATATAGGTTTTACTGTTTTAGAATATGCTAAGTTACACCTTTATCAATATCATTATAATATTAAAAAAAAATACATGAATAATGTCAAATTATGTTACACAGACACCGATAGTCTTCTTTATTTATTTTACTCCGAAGATATTTACCGTGATATAAGAAATAATTTAAAGGAATTTGACACAAGTAATTTTGATTTAGATAACCCATATTTTATACCTCGGGTAAATGCAAAAGTACCCGGTCTATTTAAAGATGAACTAGGCGGAGACGTGATTAGCGAATTTACTGGTTTAAGAGCAAAACTTTACTGTTTATCGGCTTCTAAAACTGAAATAAAGAAAGCAAAAGGTATTTCAAACTCTGTCACTAACAGGCTAGAGATGTCGCATTACAATAAATCATTATTTGAAAATGAAAGTAGATCATGTAAGATGAATATGATTAGGTCAATCAAACATGTTTTATATTCGCAACAAGTAAATAAACTGGTGATGAATAGAAATGACGATAAAAGATACATACTTCCTAATCAGATCGAAACATTACCTTGGGGTCACTATAACATTGTATTATAGCTTTATATTTACTTAAATCTGTTATTTTTTTAGCATTAAGTATTATTATATTTGTTAATAAACGGATATGTAATTACATCGAACTTTGTTTTATTTATCGATCCCTATATATACGTAGGTCATTTACATTTATCTCTCATTTCACAATGAAGTTCATCAAGCAACCACAGACTTTAGAAGTTCAGAATATAAAATTAGAAAATCAATCACATAAAGTGAAACATAGTGCACTTTTACCCGATACCATTAGATGTATAATATGCGGTCCATCTAACTGTGGAAAAACTAACATAATGCTTAATTTAATATTACATGAAAATGGTCTCAAGTTTAAGCATCTATACTTATACTCGAAAACGGCTTTCCAGCCAAAATATTGTTTTTTAAAACAAGTTATGAGCCACATACCAGGTGCTAACTTTTTTGTCTTCAATGATAATAAAGAAGTCATACACCAAAATGATGCTTTAGCTAATGCGGTAATGATTTTTGACGACGTAGCATGCGAAAATCAAATCAATATCCGTAATTACTTTGCAATGGGGAGACATAAACAGATAGATTGTTTTTACTTATCGCAAACCTATTCTAAAATACCTAAACAACTTATACGAGATAATGTAAATCTTTTAATTATCTTCAAACAAGACGAGATAAACTTAAAACATATATATCAAGAGCACGTAAATACAGATATCGAATGGTTTGAATTTAAAAAACTTTGCTCCGATATTTGGAAAGACCGCTTTGACTTTTTATTAATAAATAAAGATTGTCCTCTAAATGAAGGTAGATACAGACAAGGCTTTGACGTATTTATATACTTTTAAAAAGTACATATATATCACCTCATTACAGAAAATATGTCAATCGAAATCTGTAATCTGCAAATAACGGAAGGGTCATTATTAAAAAGCGTTATGCAGGTCAATATTAAAGAACAATTGATAAAGTCAGTAGACAGTATAAAGAATAAAATTAAAACAATACAAAATGAAGAAGATACAGCTCATTTTAAATTTCAAAAAATCTTCAAACCAATAACAGATCCACTAGAAACATTAATTAAAGCAAATGATAAAATTAAACCAATATTGGATATTTCAAGAGATGAGAGTAACACGCTTACAAGATTAAGCTCATCAACAGATTATGCTCCAGATTATGAAAGTTTTAAAGAATGTATAAAAACAGGTTCAAATGAAGATTCTGAGTGTTATAAAGACGCTCTTAAAAGGAATTATTTTAAAGGTTCTAATGATACACTAATTTCATTAAATAAAGAAGATATGATGGAAATCTATGACAATATGAATGTTCCCTTTGGGATACATAGTGAAAATAAAAAACTGATGATGGGGAATAGCAATGTTTCGTTTTCTATTGCAAATAAGAGCACTAATTCACCCAAAACCAATATAGTCACTATTGATAAAAGGCCCTATGAATTAACACCAGGCCTAAAGGAACTTCTGGTTCGCAGTAAACCTGACCTTAGTTTGGTTACTGAACTAGATAAAATTGTCTATAAAGATATGCTTCATAATACACACGCACACAAAAGAGACTTTCATCTTAACGGTCAAATAAAAGGTGATAAAAGTTTAAAATATCGTCAAATTATTAAACCTTTGTTTTCGCAAAATAGTTATGTTCAAGATGAAGGACAGATAATGAGATCAAAAAGCGGTGGTTTTTTGCCTAAATTAAAAAAATATAAAAGTAATACAGATTATGTTTACTGGGATGACCCTAATGAACTAATTGAAAGATTGAAACTTCTGATTGCTTCAAAAAATGCTGGTAATACAAATCATGACAATGAAATTCTATCAATTATAGAAGAGTTAAAAGAAGCTGATATTATAAAAGACTAACAAGCTTTGGAATATTCTCAGTTATCAAAGTATTTTGCAACATGAATGAACATAAAAATATTAATTGTGTTCGTACAAATAAAACATCAGTCATAACTGAAAGTAACATAAGAGTAGAGCGTGTTGAGATTAAAAATACAATAAAAGAAACGGAATTGGGTAAAATTGTTACAGAAGAGCAAATTGAAAAACTTAAAGTTAATATTTGCAAGCAAATAGAGCAACTAAATAAACTGATTTCAATTTTAAACGAGAAAGTAAGAAATCTTGAAAAAAATATTGCATTGAAAGAAATTGCAGGAAAATTAAATAAGCATTATGAGCAAAGTAGACGTCATAAATGAAATTCATAAATGTGCCAGAGTTAACTTTCCAAGAAGACAAGTTATACTTAAAGATATCGATGATCTCTGGCAAGCAGATTTAATGGACATGCAAGCAATTTCAAAAATGAATGGTGGTTTCAAATATATACTGACAATTATAGACACTTTTTCAAAATATGCTTGGACAGTTCCTTTAAAGCAAAAGAATAAGCAACGGGTGTCAAAAGCATTTGAAAGTCTATTGCTTAAAGGACGAGTTCCGAGAAATTTGCAAACTGATCTGGGAAAAGAGTTTTATAACGATAAATTCAAAAATATTGTTGCAAAGTATAAAATTAATCATTATTCAACGTATTCTACTAAAAAAGCCTCTATTGTAGAAAGATTAATTAGGACATTAAAAAATAAGTTATACAAAGAGTTTAGTCTTAATGGAAATTACAAGTGGATGAATGAAACGCTCAATAAAATTGTAAATGAATACAATAATACTACTCATAGAACTACGGGACAACCTCCTGCTTCAGTAAATCATAGTAATAAAACAAATATAATACAAAGATATATTCAAATGGCTGAATGTAAAAAAAGCAATAACTGTAGGAAGTTTAGTGTTGGTGATTTTGTAAGAATAAGTAAATACAAAGGATGTTTTGATAAGGGCTATTATCCTAATTGGTCAACAGAAATATTTAAGATAAAATCAATACAAGAAACTTATCCGTTAACTTACATGATAGAAGATGCAAGATGTCGACCAATACTAGGAGCGTTTTATGCTCAAGAACTTCAAAAAACCAGCCATCCTGATTTGTACTTAGTAGAAAAAGTATTGAAAAGAAAAGGGAATCAAGTATATGTAAAGTGGCTCGGACTTCCTACTAGCGAGAACAGCTGGATAGATAAAACAAACGTATTTTAAGCTGGCCAAACAAAATTTTCTCTAAAATGTATTTAAGCAAATACACATGTTTTTTCTATTCATTACGTATTTGTACTTAAAACAAAAAAGACTTGTATTTGTATCTATTAAAAAGGTTTCTATTACTCTGAAGAAAAATAAAAGGATAGCAATGAAAACCATACGAGGTATTTCAGACAGCAAAAAAACAGTTTCATCAGCATTCAACAAAAACATTAATAAAGTGAAAACAGGAGCTGGTTTAAAGAAAACTCTTAAAAAGATTGTTAACCATACTAAGAAGCATATTACAAAATTGAAACCATCATGTAAGAAAGCATTGATGGAATTAGCATACGCAGCAGCAAAAGAATTTGTATCAGACACACCAATAAAATTACCTAGGATTATACCAGTACCAAAAACTGGAGGATTTCTTCCTTTAGTACCAATATTTGCTGGATTATCTGCTGCAGGCAGTTTAGCAGGAGGTGCTGCTGGGATTGCAAAAGCAATTAACTCATATAAAACAGCTAAAAAGCAATTGCGTGAAGCAGAAAGACACAACAAGGAAATGGAGGCGTTATTCATTGGAAGAGGATTACATCTCAAGCATTACAAGGATGGTTTAGGAATTTACATATCAAAGAAAAAAAACTGAAATCTCGGCTACCCAATAGAGCTTTAACAAATATTGACATAATCAAACACTCGAATAATGTGCCATTCTTTCGAGGTGTGTTTATGAGAGATAAATTACCAGATAAAGTTTTGCCGATAGAATGTGGAGTGATCAATCTTGATTCTTCTGAAAACTCTGGTACTCATTGGGTAGCCTATGGCAAAATAAATGACTACATTGAATATTTCGACAGTTATGGTAACTTAAAACCTCCAAAAGAATTTATGAAATATGTAGGAAATGACATTCAATATAATTATGAAAACGTGCAGCGTGATCATTTGTATAATTGTGGACACTTGTGTTTAAAATTTCTGTACTCATTTTGGAAAGACAATAAAATAGTATAACATATCGATGTTTTCATTAATACAAATAGATGTCCTCGTAACGTAATATGAACAAGTTATAAAAGTTTATATCCTAGCACTCCACACACATTCTTAGATTGCGCGTGATGATAATCACAACTCACATTGTAAAGAATAATTAAATTAAATTTAAAAATAGTAATACTACCTATTTTGTTTATACATAGAAACAATATGCTAGTTTTCAATAAAACGCCTACCGTGAGAAGGCAATGTAATATTTCACTTCCTGTTTCCAAAGAAGTCAGACGTATCAACTCTATAAACTTTAAAAGACAAATTAAAATTACTAAAGAGAATAAAAGATTTCTCAGATATATTGGATTAAAATTGAAATAATAACAACATGCTTCAAATAACAGACTTAGCGCAACATGACAACTCTATTGAAAGTTATGAGATTCATAGCTACAATCCGTATAATACTAGTTTCAAAGAAAACGATGAAATCAGAATACCCATTCATCATCAAGATTTGTATGTATTGCCCTGTAGCAGTTCCATTTTTATAGAAGGGTATGCAAGTGTATCTACTAAAGATGCAGCAGGAAAAATAATAAAGAAAGATGTTGATTTCATAAACAACCCAATCTTATATTTATTTCAAGATATCAGGTACGAAATAAATGGTGTTGAAATCGATCGGATTAAAAATGCTGGCATCACAACAACTTTAAAATCGTATGTCTCCATGAATGAAGGCGAAAGTAAAGCTGCAGCAATTTGGGGGTGGAACTTAAATGGTACGAAAATACAAAAAGAACATTTTAGCGTTATTGTACCGCTGAATAGAATTTTGGGATTTGCAGAAGATTATAACAAAATAATAATTAATTGTAAACATGAACTAATTTTACAAAGAAGCAGCTCCGCATTGAACAGTGTGCTCATGGAGAAAAATGATATCTTAGAAATAGATATACAAAAAATACAATGGCGTGTGCCACATATCAAAGTTTCTGATCGTAACAAATTATCATTGCTTAAGAGTTTGGAGAGAGATCGTTCTATTCAGTTAGCATTTAGAAACTGGGATTTGTATGAATATCCGTTGTTACCAAGAACAACAAAGCATTCATGGTCGGTAAAGACAACTTCACAATTAGAGAAGCCAAGGTTCGTTATATTTGGTTTGCAAACTAACCGAAAAACTAATAAAACTAAAAATTCTTCCTTATTCGATCATTGTAATGTAAGCAATATTAAATTATTTTTAAATTCGCAATATTATCCATATGACTCGCTTAATCTGAAATTTGATGAAAACAAATACAGTATATTATACGAAATGTATGCTAACTTTCGTCAGTCGTATTACAACTTGGGCATAGATCCATTGCTTAGCTTAAATCAATTTAAAGAAATTGCTCCACTTTTTGTAATTGATTGCTCAAGACAAAACGAATCGCTCAAAACTGGACCGGTCGACGTGCGATTAGAAATTGAATGTTCAGAAGATATTCCGGCTAATACATCTGCTTATTGTTTAATAATAAACGATCGACTTTTCGAATACAAACCTTTGAGTAATATTGTGAGAAAATTATCATGAATGTAATTGTGGATGTCCAAGGGTTTAAGAATGAAGAAAACGAATTTATTCCAAAAGAAATAGCAATGATGTATGAAGGACGCATACAAGTACTGTTGATAAAACCACCACGACCATTTTATGACTTGACGAAAAAAGAACGGTTACAAGTAGCATGGATTGAAAAAAATAGGGGTATTCATTGGAATGAAGGTTTTGTACCATATTTCAGCTATAAAAATAACTTTGCAATTTTTTTTAAAAATAAGGCTATATTTACTAAAGGAACTGAAAAAGTGTTATGGTTAAAAGAAATATTCAAAATTGATAATGTATATAATTTAGAAAGTAAGCAGTGTCCAAGTATTGTAGCATTGTATAAACAATATTCAACTTCACCTGATATTATAAGTTGTATCAATCATACTAATATTTGTGCCTTAAAAAATGTATTTTGTTTAAATAAGTGGTGTGTTGAAAATAATATTTTTAATAATAAGTAGCAAAGCAGTATAAATATTACGGTAAATTGTGTAATGTATGTTATGTGGCTGTACTTAATATAAATAAATAAATATATAAATCTTAGTTTTATTTTTAATACCGTCTTCGTTAAATTATAAGGAATATAATATAGAATAGAGGCATCGGCTCGCCTGAAACAGCATACTCAGCACATTATATAGAATTTACAATTAAATGTTATTAGCATTAGAGCCCGAATAACTTATAAATAGCTTGCAATGAGTTTTTGACGACACTTCATCAGCAAAATTGTATTGCGAAGGTTCAATTTTACTTTATCTTTTCCATCTTATTAAAAATAAATTTTAAATACAATGTTTAATCCATTAAAACCTGATTTCGAAGGAATTCGTAAAATTATTTGTAAGAATTCTAGCGGTGAAATTATATTTACTCAAGATATGCAGACTGACGCGAAAATACCGTATATAAGTTCAATGAAACAAAACGAAAGTGATACAAGCCAGAAAAAAGATTTATTTAACCTCAAGATGCAAGATTCGGCGAAGTCTGAGTTTGAATACCCTGATTATCTTATATTCAAGAGTGAGGGCCATTGTGAGGATACTCATACATTTGTTCGAGTAAACGACATACAGACTGATCAGGAAAAATATGATGCGAACTCATCAAAATCTAGTGATATATCAAAAACCACAGACACAGTTCTACCTGATTTAGAAGATGTTTTGTGCTACCAGATTCAGCCAGGAAATGAAATTATTTTCTTTTAAACCGTTATCTTCATTGTATCAGTTCGACTCCAGTTCAAAGAATAAAATACCAGATGACAGCTATCAAATATTAGGTTAGGTACAGGTTATAGAGTGTGTTCCGCAGCAAACAGACCAAAACAATGTAAATATCCGTTAATAAATTTTGTTCCTCATTCTATATTGTTTTATTTACACAACATACCTCCATTTGGTGAGCATTATACATGATCTTAACATAGGTATCTGCATTAAAGCTTATTAGTAAGTTATTTAAACAGATGGAATTTGGGAACAAGAGTCATTTGATAACGTAGCTATCGTAGATAGATAAATATTCTAATGCAAGCATTGTGCCTATTCATCTAATGTGACAATTAATTGAACGATTAATAGTTCGGTAACATACCTTGATGATCTTGATAGAGTTTTCATTTTAATTTGAATGCAACACTCATTTTGAATAGAGGATTCTGAATAGATAACTCATTTTGAATAAATGATTCCGAATAGAACACTCATTTGAATAGAGAATTCTGAATAGATTACTCATTTTGAATAGATGATTCTGAATAGAACACTCATTTTGAATAGTGTATTGGGGTGCCTGGATCTCTTGATCCAGGTACCCCAATACACCCCTACTGGCTTCCAATTAATTAAATCTAAATGATCGTACAATACAATTTTGAAAATGTACAAAACGAGTATCACTACACCAAAACGACAATATAAATAAAATAATTAAAGCATTTACTATAGGTAATTAGCGAAAACATAAATTAATTAATCGCTTGAGCGATAAAAAACGTTTCAATTAATTTGATATTTTCGCTTTGTTGATTACAATCATATATTTTAATTATGAAACACATAATGCTTGTTCATCGAGGTCCTTCATTATTTAATTAAACTTATGTTTTTGGTTGCCACAAAATACCAAACATAACATTATGTTTGTATTTCGCCAAGCGAACTAAGGTGCAACACGGGGGAATGATGAAAACGGCGATTTCATCAAAATACTACGGTAATTGATAAGTTCACGGAAGATGATAGAATAAAAACTCTGTGAGGTGATGCCATTTACGGCCAAATAGAAGAAGAAAACTATTAAACGATAAAATAAAAATAATATTTTGGGATCAGAGCAAAAAACATGTAAGTAACATCCCAAGTAACATGGGATAAGGGCAGGAAGATGATAACAGCCCCTAGAGAAGTGACATTCTGTCATCTCTGGCGTGGCGAAGGCAATGAGGGCTACCATTTTTGTGCTCACCAGTTGGCGCCACTGTCGAGTAAGGTTCTTAATCATAGCATTAAAGTTGCTATTACGCGTATGTGAACAAAGTTAGAAGGAAATAAAAATCAAAATCAAAACAAATAAGTAAATAAACTCGCGTCAATAGCCAACCAACAGTGAAATTTGACATTTAAAACCTCACGCTACACTAACGCATCTAGCGGCAAATTCAAACGCAATAGTCCTCGTTGCCAAAACGTCAAAACGGATTGACAAAGGCTGTCAAAATGTCAAAATATCACGTGACCTATCCCATATATTTTGAAATGTTGACAATCACATTCGCGCAAACAATAAAGCGAGAAACACACTGGTCCTAACGTACGCAACGTATGCAACGCTTTTGTATCGTATAGTCTGTGGCGTTGCATACGATAAGTGTGTTTCTACAGCATAGTTTTTCATATAAAATCAAGAGTCCAGATATCATAATACGTTGCATACGTTGTGTACGTGGGAGCAGTTTGTCTCTAGCTTAAGACTTTGTCTGAAGCAGCAGGAAGATGATGGTGATGAAGTATTTAAAGAGTCAGTCAATACTAAAACACGATCAAATCACATCAAAACCCCCATAAAAATAAATAAGCATTTAATTAATAAAATTACATTTAATAAACCGTTTATCAAACCAATAAACTCTATTCTAGTGTACCTAAATCACATAATACTGCGAACTATTCCCAATAAAGCAGAGACTCAAACAAATTGCTTTCTAAAATGAACACTTGGCAAGTGCATAAGGTTTTAATAACGTACAGCGCCGAGCAAATAAGTACTAGCTAATATACGCAACATTGTTTAAGTTTCGAAGTTCAACAGGGTGTAATATTTAATCTAACTTATGTGTACATTGTTCGTATTATACTCAGGATTAGAGAGAATATGAAATTGTGAAATAGAAATTGTGGGGCGGTTGCGTTTGGCTCAAATTGTAATGTTGGAGGTTTTAGTGAAACAGAAGGGGTGCCTGTCCATTACAGCGGAGCGAGGCAGCGGAGCGGAGAAACGGAGAAATATTAACCAATCATGTGAGTCACGTGGTGCGGAGATTTTATGCAATTCCATTGGTTTAAATTTCTCCGTTTCTCCGCTCCGCTGCCTCACTCCGCTTTCTCGCTCCCCTGTAATGGAAAGGCACCCTAAGGCTTGTGAAGTCTAACGAGTAATAATTGAGCAGTGATTAAACTACAGCTTATTTAACATTTTTTAAATTTAGAAACCATAAGGTTAACAAAACATCATAAAATAGTTTTTTTTTACTATTGATAGGCATGCCGTTGGTCCCGGCTGTCATTTGTAGATCTTTGGCAGTCGTTACGGATAGTCAGAAGCCAGTAAATCTGACTCCAGTCTTGCCATGAAGTACCGTGTTACCCAGTAAATGGGTTGTGGAGGTCTGGTAGGCAGCCGCTCCATGTAAAATACTGGTATTCAGCTAATTTTCCGAGTCACCCGCGTCCGTAGGAGATTACCTAATGTTAGACCCTACACGTGGTCCCCGGGTGGTGCTAATCAGGTGACAGCAACTGGTGGTAGGCTTCGGCCGATGGCTTGTGACCACCCACTGGGCAAAGACGTACCGCCAAGCGGCCTAGCCGCGTTCCGGTACGATGCCCAGTGTAGCCAATTCAGAGGAGTTGGATCGAAATAGTTGTTCCAATGCCAGCAGACCAACCAGGCTTGCGCTGACATGGGCGTATCGGGAGACTAGTCGCGGAGGGTAGCGGGATCCGAGGCACGGTGCGCCGCTGGCCGACCGCAGGTAGTTGGGGGCCCAAGTAGTGTGCTAGCCACACATGAAAGGCTGCCCCGCCAACTGTCGAAAAATCCCGGAATGCACCATCGTGCTGGTTGGCGACCAGACGAGAGGGCCCGATGGACATTCCCGGGGGGGCTCGGGCGTCCCCGCAGTCTCCAGGCTAGTCCCCCAATGATGCCGTCCTGCCAGAGCGTGCCTGAAGGTTAGCAGCATGGAACCTCATTTCACTTCCTTCTCCTCTCCTTCCTTCACTCAATATGAACAGGAAAAATAAGAGAAAAGCTATACAGCGGCAGCACTCCCTCTCGCACAAAGTGCACCTCTCCAACGTACGAGGTCTGCACTCAAATCTCGCCGCAGTCCACCACCACCTCGAGACGGAGAAACCAGCGCTCTTATTTCTGTCGGAGACGCAGATCGGATGTCCGTCAGACGTGTCATATCTGTCTTACCCAGGGTTTACCCTGGAGCACCACTTTAGACCACGCGCGGGCGTATGTGTGTACGCCCGGGACGACATCTGCTATCGGCGTCTCCGAAACCTTGAAGACTCCAGGTTCTCAACTCTGTGGGTTATAGTGGACACAGGCCTGGACAAAATTGTCTACGCCTGTGTCTACCGTTCGCACAGCGGTGATTTGGAGACAACCTAGCCCAAGAGGCACCCGGCGGGTATGGCGATACAGGTCAGCAGATTGGGATGGCTTGCGTTCTTTCTTCGCTTGTTACCCTTGGCAGCCTACTTGCTTTTCTTCGACTGATGCTTCGTCGTGCGCGGACGCCGTAACGGATGTGTTGCGGAGGGAAATGGAGTACTACATTCCGTTCTCTGACGTAACAATGTCTGGCGAAGCTCGTCCATGGTTTGGTGCCGAGTGCCATCGCGCTGATGCGCTTAAGCACGCGGCGTACCTAGCATGGGTCGACGCTCGTACGCGCAAAGCAAATGATGTGAGTCAGAAGAAGAGAGCCTTCAACAGGGCTGCCAAGTCCTGCAAGAAGGTGTTGCGGAGGGCTCGATTTGACCACATTAGCCGAATAGGGAACAAACTTTCTTCATACCCAGCAGGTAGTAAGGCTTTTTGGTCCCTGGCTAAGTCCGTAGAATCGAACTTCTGCCGCCCCTCACTACCACCACTGCTGAGACCCGACGGGACGTTGGCCCACTCCGCTGAGGAGAAAGCGAACTTGTTTGCTTCTTTGTTTGCGGAATCTTCACGTCTGGATCCTGGTGGCGCGGAGCCCCCTGCTTCTCCTGCTGGATGCGAGTCGAGTATGTCGAACATCCGCATTCATCAGAAGGACGTCCGTTGGGTACTGCGTAACCTAGACGTGAACAAGGCTAGTGGCCCCGACGGGATACCGGCAGTTGTGCTGAAGACTTGTGCGCCTGAGTTGTCTCCGATCTTGACACGCCTATTTCGCCTCTCGTTTGAGACTGGAAAAGTGCTGAAGGCTTGGAAGCAAGCTAACGTGCAGCCTGTGCCCAAGAAAGGTAGTCGAGCTGACCCGTCGAATTATAGACCTATCTCAGTAACGTCCATACTCTGTAAGAGTATGGAACGCGTACTGAATCATAAGCTCCTGGCATACCTAGAAGCAAATGATGTCCTTAGTGACCGACAATACGGATTCCGCCGAAATCGGTCTACTGGGGATCTTCTTGCGTATGCCATTCACATCTGGAGTGAGGCCATAGAGAAGCACGGGGAGGCACTAGCGGTCTCCCTTGACATCTCGAAGGCCTTCGACAGGGTCTGGCACGATAGCCTTATTAGTAAGCTTCCTTCCTTCGGTCTGCCCGCCGGATTGTGTGATTGGATCGCGGATTTCCTGAGGGATCGGTCTATACGAGTGGTCATTGATGGCTGCTCGTCTGGACTACTGGATATTAATGCCGGGGTTCCTCAGGGGTCGGTGCTTTCGGCAACACTGTTCTTGCTGCATATTAATGATCTGCTTAAACCCGGTACCTTTGGGTATGCAGACGACAGCACTGTTGCTGAGAGATACGTGTCCGACGCACGAGCTGTTGGGTCGCAGATTCGGTCTCTCCGGGAGGCTATGGTTGAGCGCTTGAGCGTGTCCTTACAGGCTGTCTCAGAATGGGGCGAAACCAATCTGGTCAAGTTCAATGCTGCTAAGACCCAAGCGTGTCTATTTTCCGCTAAACGGAGCCAATTCCACCCAGCTCCATCTTTCCGAGGTGCAACCGTACCGATAACCGACCAACTTGAGCTTCTTGGGGTTACATTAACATCTACCCTCAATTTTGGCCCTTTCATAGAGGCAAAAGCTCAAGTGGCTGCAAAGAAGTTGGGGATCTTAGCAAAGGTGAGACGGTACTTTACGCCGGAACAGCTGCTCAAACTCTATCAAGCGCAAGTTCGATCATGTATGGAGTACTGCTCTCATCTTTGGGACGGATCTGCCAGATACCAGCTTGATGCCCTTGAGTCAATTGAGAAACGAGCCAAGAGGATCATCGGCGATGATAGGCTCGTCGCGACTAAGCTCCAAAGTCTTGAGCATCGACGACGTGTTGCTAGCCTGTCGGTTTTCTACCGGTTGCATTTTGGGGAATGTGCGACGGAATTGCATAATTTGATTCCGCCCAGCCCGTTCCATCATCGGACCACAAGACGAACGGCGATGCGCCACCGGTACATGGTGGACATCCCACCCACGCGCACAAAACGTTTTGGGAACACATTCATAGTGCGTGCAGCTAAGGAGTGGAATTCCCTGCCGGAGTCTGTGTTTCCTGATAGCTATAACCTGGGAGTATTTAAGTCAAGAGTGAATAGGTTACTTCTAGGCAAGCGTGCTCCATCTTCGACCACATCATCGCTTACCATCAGGTGAGATAGTGGTCACTGGCTTACTGTGAAGGTTTTAGTCATTTTTTTTCATAATTGTATAAATAATAAACAGTTTTGAAGTTATTCAAGAAATTCGATCAAAAATGACCATTCCGCCATCATTTTTCCGAAACTTTGAAAAAAAAAAACAAATACAGATGCAGTTCTTTACCTACAAATTACAGGAAAACTTATAAGAAGACAATATTGTTAAAATGACATATTACAAAAATGAAATTAGTTCGGAACCCTTTGTACGCGAATCCGACTCGCACTTGGCTAGTTTTTTTTTATTAAGTAACGTGTTATTACTATAGATATGCTACCAATTCTTATACAGTTTTAGAAACATACATTATTTATCTCGACACACCAGGCCCAAACAGCAGGACCGGTCGTTGTGGCGACGCTTGGGGGAGGCCTATGTCCAGCTGTGGACGTCTTTTGGCTGATACGATGATAATGATGAATATCTCGACATTGATACGTAAGTCATTAATGGTTTTGCCACAATTCCAATTCTTCTGCTTCGAGTAACTGACACGACAGTGTATAAAATTTTTCTGCCCCAAAGTTTCGTCACGTCCAACGCGACGACTGCGACGGCGGCAGATTGGACGTCTTATAGACTCACATTCACATAACAGTATCACTCAACATTTTGTTAGGCGATAATGTCGTAATTGGCTAGATGTTAAATTCCAAAAATAATTTAACAAAACACAAATATATTTTTTAAAGTTTTCAGACTGTAATATAAGCAGTTAGTCTGAACACTAAAACAACTCGCCGGGAGCCACCTATCCGACAGTTAATTTAAAATAACTTGGAACTAACTGTAACTTAAACACAGGACTTAATTGACGGTAGTGAATTTCAATTAAATTGTGCCATTGTTTCTTGAGAGTTGATGATTTATTTAAGCTTTTAGTTGGTCAGTGTGTAGGAGAAGTTTATGTATAAATACGTACATATATGTATGTACATGAGCCTAATGTTTAATGCTATAAAATGGCAAATAAGTAAATGCCTAACGTGACATTTGGTCAGCGGTACAGTGCGAAGATGATTGTCAGAACGTCAAAAATGGATTGATAAATGTTGTCAAAATGTCACGTGATCAATCCCGTACATCTTGATATTTCAGTAATCACCATCGCTGCTAGAACGGCATTTTGTCCAGACCCTGTGATAGTTAGTGATTACCGCCATCAATTATCATCTACATATTAGTAGATAACACTTCTGAGGTACTGTTAGGTCTCACACCGTCCTGCCGGGGTTGCGGAATCGGTTCGAAAGAGTCACCACGGCTCTGGAACGCAAAGGTTTTAGTCAGTAAGGGTCTGACACTCCCTTCTGCTTCACCCAGAGCGGGAGGAGTCATTTGATGATTTCCCACCCTTAAAAAAAAAGTTCTCATACCATAGCCGACCCACGTGAGAGATCAACACCACACATTTTAAAGTAGACTGTCTTCAATATATAGGGTCCAGAGCCCGATGTGTTACCAACGGAACCCATTCACGGATGTTACGGGTATGTGTGTAATTGTCTTTCGTTTGATAGACTAGGCCGCTTGACTTGCCCTACAGGGCAACTATGATGTCTGAGAAACATCATAATTCCGGTGTGGGAGGGAACACCGTCGTCGTTGGGAACGAGACTATTACAAGACACATTATACCATTTTCACAACAGAATCATACCGAACGTAGTAGTAGTTTGGCCTAATTTCTTATAAGTATAGCGCACTCACATTTAAAATACATGTCACAATTATTAATGTATAAACATTTTTTCAGTCCATGAAAATTGAAAGAGTACAGAATATTATTTTTATTAACTTCCAATCAATGTATCAGAATTAAACGAAACAAAATGAATCGTGAATAAAGAAGTTAAAAGTTTCATTGAGCAGACCAATAAATTACTTTGAAATGAAACAGATGGAATGAAAATAAAGCGAATACTTGCAATTTTTCATTCTATGAAAGATGAATTTGCGAAAATATTTCACAAAAATTTTATAGTGCTCTAAAAATATTATAAGTAAATGAAATATTTTCTTGTTATGAAAATGAAGATTCGTTATTAAAAAAGTGGACTATTCAAAATGGCTAGTCTATTCAATCAAATAAAAAATTGATGTTATTATTAAGGAAAAAAATGTGATCGTGCATATTTTTGCGTTAGTTTTTAGGGTTCCGAAAAAAAAACGGAACCCTTATAGGATCACTCGGGAGTCTGTCTGTCTGTCCGTCTGTCACAGCCGGTTTTCTCCGGATCCACTTGACCGATTCTATTGAAATTTAGTACACATATACTAAATTTCAATCTGTGGTCTTCTTCAGTGGTCTTCTATGACCCAATCATTAAATTTTAACAGCGATTTTGGTTCAAGGGCGTACTTGGGAAGATGTAAAAACAAGGGCGGAGTTTGCACTGTCTGCAATAATGAACTGGCTAGACCTAAACTTACTGACACTTAACCTTAATAAAACCTATTATCTACCCTTTGCAATCCGCCGTAACACCAAAGCCACAAATACCATCGTGATAACAGCTCACTCATGCCAGAATCAGTCGGTATTGTGCTCATGCCCTAGCATTGTTAGAGCTGACAGTGTGAAATACCTAGGTGTGCATATAGACGATGGGTTAAGATGGGACAAACAACTTGATACACTAACTAATCGAACACTTCGGCTTATTCATATCTTTAAGTCTCTTCGAGAATCTGCCGGTTGTGACACCCTCAAAATGGTGTACTTCGCGTTATGCCAATCGATCATTGCATATTGCATAACTGCATGGGGTGGAGCAGCGAAGACTTGTTTTCTAAGAGCAGAGAGGGCACAGAGGGCAGTACTTAAGGTCATGACAAGGAAACCATATAGATAGTCAACAACGCAACTTTACACTGACTGCAAAGTATTAACAGTTCGGCAGCTCTTTGTTCTTCATTCTGTTCTCAGAATACATGGCTGCTTACCACCGTCTGACCCTAAGAAGCGAACATATGTTCCTGCAGGTATACAACACAATACGTCGTTTGCAAGACGCCAATACTATGTTCTAAGCATTCACGTATATAAAAAAGTACAGAAGGAACTAAACGTAATTGACCTAAATAAATTTAAAGTTAAGTGAAAAACTATGGATTGGCTCATGCAGCAGGACTATATTAAAACAGAATCCTTACTAGCATACATCACTTGACATTTTCCTAACAAACATTCACAAACTATTCTTATTATTATATCCACATACATTCACTTCACCCTCTATCGAACAACACGCACGTGATCAAAAACACACCACACACACACACACACACACACACACACACAAACACATGCCTATCTACCTTAGATCACCATCACCTCCTTGCACTAACACAGACCCCAGCTTCACATTAAATTGAAAATTTACATTTGTATTGGTAGATTGATACACTTTCATTCTTATGAGAACAACTTCATGAACTGTTTGCCCAAACACTGTCTCTTAAGATACAGGTCTCCTAGTTTAAGAGACAGGGTTTATAAATACCAAACACTTTTGTGATTAATCGGTGTCTATGTATTACTTTTGGATGAATAAACAATTATTATTATTATTTTAGTATGGGGGTCACTTTTGGGGGTCAAACTAGAAAATTATAAAAAAAGTTTTTCGAACAATATTATGTGATATACCAAATGAAAGGGCTTACTGTGAGGGTTTTAATTATATTTTTGCGTAATTTTAAAATAAATGGTTTAGAAGTTATTCAAGAAATTAGACGAAAAATGACCATTCCATCCATCCCCTTATCTCCGAAACTACTGAGCCTAAAATTTTGAAAAAAATAGAGATCATAGATCTTTACCTAAAAGTTTCAGGAAAACCTATTAGAAGTCTGTAGTGTTAAAGTAACAAGTAAAAAAAAAATCGTCCGGAACCCTCTGTACGCGAGTCTGACTCGCACTTGGCCAGTTTTTTTAGGGTTCCGTACCCAAAGGGTAACCAACGGAACCCTATTACTAAGCCTCCGCTGTCCATCCATCCGTCCGTCTGCCCGTCTGTTTATCAGCGGGCAGTGGCGGAGCCTTCATACAAGCCCAAAAGCCCGGCATGCCTTACTAAAATGCTCGATAGAGAATCAATATCAAACCCAAACTATTTAAAAGTTCGCGCGCTTAATTCTTATCAAAATAACACAAAGTATCTACCTATGCCACACTACACATCGCGATTGTTCGCGCGCAGAGTTTCGCATTTGCAGAATCTACATATAGCTATCTCGCTTACACGTACCGGCTTTTACCGGGCTTTCAAATACTAGCTCTGTCACTTTCGCACTTATAGCGATGTGCCATATAACGAGTCAGAAACTTTTGCGTCTACAAATCGATCAGTATGAAAGAATTAAGCCCTGCATGCGCATGAAGTTGCCCGCGTATGCGTGACCTTGTCACCTTGCCAACTCTGCAGTGTTGCCGTTTTAGCGACGTTGTGAGATCTTGGAGATTTTTAACGAGTTTGGAGACTTTTTTTAAGATTTAACAACAATAAAAACTAGCGACTTTTTAAAATAACGAAATTAAATATTCAAGCAATATCTTAAAAATAAAAAAATTGCGACATCTAGCTGGATTTTTCATATACCTGGGGACTTTTTTTGCCTAAATGACAACACTGCAACTCTGGTAAGTAGTTTCCGACACCCGAGTGCAACTAACTTCAGTTTCATTCGCTTGAGTGGAAAAGTTATGTTGTTAAAGTTATTTGTGTGTTTTCTTAGATTTTCTTAGTGATACAATTGTTTTAGTGACTTACCTACAACAATGGAGGTAATTGTACCTTGTGAGGATTTAAAATGTGTTCAAGTTTTGATTGGCGAAGATAAGGTAAAATCTTTAAGCTTTGCTCAGAAAAAACAGTTAATTTCTTCATTAAAACCGACGCCTAATCTGTGTATTTCTCAGACTAGTAAATCGCATAAACGAAAATTTAATAGATCAGTGTATAAAACTAGTTGGATTGTTGGCTGTTCGCACACGAATAAGCTGTATTGTTGGTGCTGCGTATTTTTTTCGAATGAAGATTCCGTTTGGAATACATCTGGTTATAATGATTTAAATAACATATCTGGCGCCATTAAAAGGCACGCAAATTCCCATAAACACCTGTGTGCAATGGTTTCTTTAGGTAATTTTGGTAAACAAAGAATTGAGACATCTATATCACGCCAGTTATCTGAGGAAATTTCAAAATATAACACGCGCGTTGATAACAACCGTAGTGTATTTCAAAGATTAGTCGATATTGTTTGTCATTTAGCACAACAGGAACTTCCTTTAAGAGGACATGATGAGTCCAAAACTTCATTAAATAAAGGCAATTTTTTAGAACTGGTCTCGTTAATTTCAAAATACGATGTCGTTTTAGAAAAGCATATGCAGCATCAGGAAAGTGACAAACCGGGGCCGAGTTATTTATCTAACAAAATTCAAAACGATATTATTCATTCCGTAGCCGATGTGATGCAAACTTGCATCGATTACGAAGTTAGGCAAACAAAATTTGTTTCAATTATTATTGACGAAACCCCCGATGTTAGTCATAGAGAACAACTGTGCTTGATTCTCAGATATTATTATAAAAATGAAATTCATGACCGTTTTTTGGGCTTTCTTAATGTGTCGGAAAGTCGCACAGCAGACTCACTCTCCAATATTATTTTAGAAATATTGAATAGACATGATTGCATCGCAAAATTAGTAGCGCAAAGCTATGACGGTGCTAGTGTAATGTCCGGTGTAAGAAATGGAGTTCAACAAAAAGTTAAAGATGTTTGTCCACAAGCAATTTACATTTGGTGTAATGCACATATTTTGGCCTTAGTGTTGTCTAAATCATGCAATAGAATTCAGGAGGTTAGTTTATTTTTTTCAGCCCTTCAGGCTTTGTGTAATTTTTTTAGTAATAGTACAAAACGAGCTGCTTTTTACGATACTCATTGCAGCAAAAAATTGCCTAATGGATGCATAATGATACATGTCGCGAGTTGTAAACACGGTTTATGAACAAAAAAGTAAACTTATTGAGTTGTTTTCTGATCTGTGCGACAATCCACAGAACTGGGACGGGGATACGATTTTAGCTGCGGAGAATTTTGAAAACAATTTGAGATCTTTTAATTTCAATTTTTTTCTTTTTATTTTTCATCGGATATTTGAAAAAACTGACTGCTTGTACAATATTCTACAAAAATCACAAGTTGATGTCGGTTATTGTATTAATAAAATAAAGGAATTTCAGGCATGGTTACGTGCTGAATTTCAATCCGAATTTGATCAAATTTATGAGAATACGTTGCAAAATAACTCGGCTCCTCGTTTGAGACGCAACGTACGCTGTGCAAAAACGGAATACAGACGACTTTTTGTAGAAGTAATCGATAACATTAATACCGAAATTACTGACCGATATTCTGAAATTTATAAATTAAAGTTTTTCCAACTGCTCAACAACAAAAAATTTGACAATTATCACTCACATTTTCCTACAGAGGAATTAGATTCATTATTTGACATTTATGCAAACTATTTCGACAAACAAACATTAAAAAGCCAATTGATTTGCTTGTATTCTAGTCCTGATCTGAAAGACCGTAATGTTTTCGAATTAATTGATTTCATTAATGAGAATAACCTTGAAGATGCCTTTCCCGAGCTGTTAAAATTAGCGTATCTTGTTGTAACTATTCCAGCTACAAGTTCTTCCGCGGAACGTGCTTTTTCGTCTCTTAAACGTATCCATACCTATCTGAGAAATACACAAGGTCAAGAGCGTCTTTCCGAATTATCAATGATAGCTATTGAAAAACAGTTGTTGGTAGAATTAAAACGATCACCAACATTTTACTCTGATGTAATTAAATCATTTCTTAAGAAAGATAGACGATTCCAATTAGAATATAAATAATTTATTTAAATTCCTTATTACATTCTATCTAGCTATTTTTTAACTTTCGTTTTGTAACTTTTTTTTTTTTTTTGTCTGTAACCTGTTAGTCCTGTTACGAAGCAAGCACCTACTTACCATAACTTTGTTCCCTCAAGCAATGAAGCAAACCAAACGGCTTTTTTCAAAGCCACCGGAGGTATGCAATTGCTGATATGTTTATTATATTCAATCTAGCACTAGCATGCCTTCAGTGTGCTTTGGTTAACTCATTCACCGCACGACAAGCAAGAGTGAAATTGAAGAAGAGGAAAGAAGAAGATGGATGAATTCACTTTTAATTTATTGTACCTAACCAGTAGTTTATGAGAAAATTGCGATGATACATACGTAGGTACCTATATACTCAGTCGAAAACTGAACTTTCTTTTTTTGAAATCGGTTAAAATTTTATTGGGCTTGCCTTATTTTGAAACCCTAGGCACGCCACTGTCAGCGGGCTGTACCTCACGAACCGTTATAGGTAGACAGTTGAAATTTACAACAAATTACATTAAAAATCAAAGGGGAGCCCCCTTTAATTTTTAATTTAACTTTAAAAGAATCGTTTTTTTTTTCGGTTTATTTTACGGAACACTTCGTGTGAGACTCCCACTCGCACTTGGCTGGTTTAGCGCGATAGAATTCCCAAATACCTGTTAAATATTTATCGGTCAAAGTCAAACTTCAATAATTCATTTCAATTAGTCTACTGACTACACTTTTTTAGGAACTTTTGAAAGTCAGAAAACAAATAAGTGAATGTAATCAATGATAATGTGCCAATCGATCAAATACCAATGAGACCATTGAACCATCTATTTGATGTCACCAAATAGAAGACATTCACTTGAATAAAATTTAATTACTCGATTCTTGCTGTTAGCACCGTGGCACAGAATAGTTGGATACAGAAGGCGCACTCTATACAACGAGCAAAAACAGGCGCACGCACAAAGACGCGTACATACGGCGATCTCTCTGAAACAAATGCCGGTCGCGAGTGCGCTGTACGTGAGGGTTGCTACACACTGAAGCGTTCGTCAGTTCGGCATTATTTGTCGAACAACAAAGTCGACCCAATGCAATTGTTCGGTTTCAATCGACTTGTGCCAAACATTCGATTCGGCAGTATTTATGGAACGATTAAGCCCGCAGAAACTACTATATTACGTACGGCATCATTCGGCCGGCCTAGCGAAAGCCGAACAGCATTTTCCCCGCACATTCATTTCTATATAATTCAATTTTACCACCTAGCTGTGCCAATTGATACCGACCCGCAACATTAGCAACCCTGAAGCGTGTCTGTGTGCGTGGGTTTTCGCTCGATGTAGCGCCGACCTTCTGTATTTATCTTCTGAGTGATTCTGGACAACGGATACTGCAGCTTTTGTTGCCGACTCGTACTTCCGCTCTAAACAATGGCGAACGCCGTGAAAATAAAGTTTATTGGACGTTTTAGCGGTATACAGTTTTATGGCATTCTTAATCGAGAGGAGAGATAATTAGTTGGGGTTTTTGTTTATGGCGTTTGTTAATGGCGCATGTGAAATGAGTAGACACTTGCAATATAATAATTACGAAGCGTTTACGTATGTAAGCGATAAAAACGAAACTAATTACTCGACCACCGATAGTGATAATGTTTTTACTAGTGAGCAATTAGAATGACTATCATTTTAAAATCTAAGTTCCCTATCTTTTCAAATTATGATGAAGTAACCGATTTCAGATTTTAAGAAAAAACTTAAGATCGGATATCGGTTACTTCGTTTTGTGTCGACACGTCCTTTTTTTCTTACGGCAATATTTTGCATAAAAATTTATAGATGTGTGAGTTGTCATGTTGCTTATGACTAGTTTTTTTATTTGTGATAGGTTTGCTCTTGACTCTAGTCAAGGTCAGAGATGACAGAGACAAAATCTACGATGGAGCGTGCTTACACAGAAGTAGCCTGTTCACTCTAACTTTGAAGAGATTAGGGTTGTAAGCGCTTGGAAACACAGACGCAGGCAGAGAGTTCCAGTCCTTTGCTGTGCGCATTATAAAAGACGTTTGGAAACGCTTAGTGCGCTTTGTGCTTAGTTTTTTTTTTAAGTCTCACGGCATGCTATGTAGCAAGCTGGTTCGCCGAATTTCCTTCCAAATTTCTTTCTCACTCAAAACCCTATATTGCTTGTGTTATTAAGTATAAAAATAGCCCAACAAAATTGTAACCTCACCACGCTCGCATTGTTTATCTTGTACAATAGTAACCTGTATATTTAGTACGACTACTTCTCCATCTAAATAACCATCAAAATCAGACTCTAAAACACCCTGCCACAGGTAGATACTCATTTCTCGTAAAAAACACCCCAGCACGATACAATTGTTCTCTTCACAAAATAACACTGAACAATAGGTAATAAACGGAGTAGCGGTCAGAGTGGAAAAACAAAGGAAATGCAATGAATCAAGCTCTAAAGAGTCAAGTAAACTTCGTTCAGCTGTTTGTCTACCTTTTAGAAGTCCCACTTTCGTTTGATAGATGTGGTCTTAAGGGGTCGTTGTGTGAGAATAGTTTTTATAGCAATTTCAATACGTTTTTTTACGGGGTGACACGGAAATTCGACCTATTACTTGAAAGGAGTTATTAAAGGTCATAAGCAACAAAATTGAGTCTAGTTATAATGACCGGCACTAGTCGTGAGCACACTCTCCATTGGTCTGTTTGACGATGACAGCTCTGACAATGTCAGTCAATGCTCCTTGAATATTGTGCTTTCAAGTTTCGTTTGCCCACCGTACATTAGTGAGATCACCCCACTTCTATTCATCTGTGCTCACAACTCGTGCCGGCTACTTTAACTAGGGGTAAAAACTCGAGGGGTACCTACCAAGCTGTAACGGTAAGAAATTTTCCTTTCATTTCTGAGATATGTCGATGATTATTCTCTCGATTGGATCTTCGAGAAGGTCTATGCACGTATACAGACAAAATGACATTAAATCTGCATTATTAAATGTGTTTGTCCAAAGATAAACTCTCAGTATGGGATTTATATGTGCTAAATGTCATGTATTTCATCTCATAAATTTTGTACTTTGGTCACATATGTATGTTGTGTCTAAGGTTATAATTTATGAGAACAGTCTTTTTTCAGAAATAAGTTAACGGGCTTTTTGCTAGAAAAAGCTGCACTACCTTTTTGCTTCTGAAGACTTAAAATAAGATTTTACTTTGCACTACTAATGAATAAGAAATTCTGCATTTCACAACGTGATGGCAAAGTACGTCCCTTTAGATTGACAAAAGACATTCCTCAGAAAGGCTTGAAAACCTAATTAAATCTATTAAGATGTTTTGATCAATGGTGAAACAATAGAAGACTATAGTAGAGTAGTTCGTCTTTATATCATAACTATTTGACCAGCGCAACTTTGACTGCTCCGCTCCTATTGGTCTTAGCGTGATGATATAATCTAACACTGAAAGAATTTTTAAAATTGGACCAGTAGTTCCTGAGATTAGCGCGTTCAAGCAAATTAACAAACAAACTCTTCAGTTTTATATATTAGCATAGATTCAATCACAAAATCTTTACCATTTTAGTATCTGATAGTAGACCATTTTTGCAAAGTATCAATCATAGAAAATTACTCAATCACAAATCCGAGCTTAAATTCCAGCTCCAAGTGTTCAAAGTAATGATGATGTATCAATTAAAAAACGAAGTCTCATCGCTAAACGATCCTTCGTTTCATATGATAAATTGTTTTTTTTATTAGATCAAGTCCTGCCCTTAAACTACCTCACCCTACATTCAGTGCTATTAACTAAATACAACTCAATTCGGTACCTCGCAATCAATACTGTTTCAGCTAGTTTCAGACACTACCCCTGATAAGATTAATGTTTCGCCAACTTTAGGCGTAGGTGGAATAAGACCTACTTTGTACCAAACAGCCAGTAAACTGGCCTATCATAAAATCAATCTTATACGCGTTAGTATAAAGTTGGTAATTGCAATTGCAGGATCTTGATTGAGGTTTCCATTCGCGTAACCGCAAGTTGTGCTAAAGGAAGCGCATGAAGAAATGCAGTTGATTATCAACCTAACTTAGGTATAAATAGGGTTTTGGATTGATTTCATCATTAAAATGGATGATGCTCACGGAGTATTATTTTTATTAGTTTAGTTTCACATACAGTTCAAGACAAAATTGGTACAGATTTGTGAAGAATTGTAAACAAGAAACTTATTAAATTCAAACCGAAATTTTAATTTAAAATTTGAATTATGTTCATGTTTATTTCAATAAAATTATTAATTAAAACTGAATTCATTCTTACATATGTAATCGGCAGTTCAGGCAAAGTAGACTTAACTATGAGCATACTATTAGTCTACTTTAATATCTTTTAAAGACCGGACAGACATAGAAATAGAAAGCAGACGCCTGTGCTTGGAAAAGATACTGGTCCCTTAAAGAGGTATTTAAAAGCAAACACTTTTCTATGACAGCCAAGAAAAAAGTGTTTAATTCTTGCATCTTGCCATGCCTTACGTATGGGTGCCATACATGGGCATTGACTCAAAAACATCTTTTAAAACTGAGATCGTGTAAAAGGGGAATGAAAAGGAGTATGTTGGGTGTGACGCTAAAAGACCGCAAAAGAGCAGCAGACATTAGATCTACAACAAAGGTGGAAGACGTACTAAAGAAATTAAGACGGTTAAAATGGCGATGGACAGGACATATGACAAGGGAAATCAGAATGAAATGGACTAAAATTATTACAAAATGGCAGCCACGTGATGGCAAAAGAAAAAGAGGTAGGCAAGCTAGAAGATGGTCAAATGATATCAAGATGATTGGAGGGACAATCTGGTCCAGAAAAGCTACCAATAGAGAAGAATTGAAGCAGCTGGAAGAGGCCTATGTGTCACAGGTCACGCTGATTACTGAACCGGGAAACCCGATGTATTAAATTTAAGTTAAAAGAATTTGCTACTGCATGTAAAATAATTGTTTATAATCAGCAATAAAGGCTAATAATAATAATAGTCTACTTTGCCTGAACTGCTGATTTTAAAGATAAACAAAGAGAAGGTAACAAAAAGTTCAGTATCCATGGGCGTTTATTTCACTAATTTCTAGCTCAATCAAGGCCCATAACCTTACAAAAATTTTGGTCTAAGTTACCTACCCTTTTACTGCAGTAACTTAGATCTTTTTGCAACTAAAACCTCCAATAGACGACACGATAACATAATTTATTGAAGTAAGTGAAGACCTAAAATAATAAGGATTTTATATCATCAAATGACTCCTTGCGCTCTTAAGGGAGTATCAGAATTACTGACTAAAACGCATCCGTGTTCCTCCAGGGCTGGGGTGACTCTTTCGTACAAATTCCGCAAAACATAATAAGCTTAGGTGCACAAGTACCTTATCATCGTACTATCACGAAACTCCCCTCTATAATATTAAAGTTACAAGCGCCACTAAACCTGTCAATACAAATTACACACACACCTGTCCATTAAATTACTCCAAACATCATTAAACAAAGTTCAGGATATCCCTAAACTATAACGTAACAAAGATGCCTTTACCCTTCAGACTCCAAATTGTTGAAATAGAGATACAGCAATCAGTACCCAAAAGTTTCCCAATCCACATTTAACACCTTTAGGCTAAGAGCACAGAAGAAACAGGTACAGAAGGCAAGCTCCATACAACAAGCGAATAAAAGCGCACGCACACATAGATGCGTACGTACGGCGAGCTCAAGCAAATGCCGGTATCGAGTGCACTTGCAAGCACATTACGTGAAGCGTGTCTATGTGTGCGTGCGTTTTCAGTCGTTGTATGGAGTTGGCCTTCTGTGTCTTTGTACTTTGTGTTAAGACTGAGACGCCTCGGGTTGAATTGTTTAATTATATTGTAGTACCCACAGGTAGGGATCTAAATTAATAGTACTTTGTATGTTTGTAAGTTCTCGGTACAGCTCTAGAGGTTGGAAAGGGGCAAGCAGTGGTAGAAGCTAATGATGAAATTAGAGCAGAATTTGAAGATTTTGAAATAAAATAGGGTAACGAGAGACAAGAAGGCAAAGAGGTAGATAGAATAAAAATAAGGCATAAAGTGAATGATGAAGAGACAGGTGAAATTAGAAGTTCTTTATAATAATATCAAACGTTACCACAATTTAATAAAAATATCAGTGATCAGAAACCCTGTTTTTTGTCAGGATCACTCAGAAATTATTCGTTTTCTGATGAGAAGGAAAAAATACAACACAAACTACCCCATGAAAAAACAAGGCACGTGTTCAATTAAACCTAAATTGATTCACACAATCTATTAGACGAAAATTGCAAATTGTTTCTTCGACGGGAAGGGACTGATAATGGCAGGGGAGTCCGGAACTGTCAGCCCATCGACAGTAAATCTATTTGATTTATTAATCGAAGAGTCCAGTCCACAGTACACCTAGATGCGTACAGAAGGCTAGCTTCAATCAACGAGCGAAACCGCACGCACACGTAGACACGCTTAACGTACAGCGAGTGCAAGCGCACTCGCGTCCGGTATTTGTTTGAGCTCGCCACATGTATGCGTCTACGTGTGCGTGCGCCTGTTTTCGCTCGTTTTGTAAAACCGATCTTCGGTGTTTATCCTTTTTGTGACCAAACTGAGCTAAAATCGTTCTTTTCGAAACCATTATTTTTATTCAGAGAGGTGTCAATGAGAATCGTTGTCGAGATTTTGTTTATTGATTTTGGGTGGCGGAGGAAACAGATTTTTTGTCAGTCAATTTGGACATTATATAGAAAATTCTTGAACTATGTGTTTCATCGGCTTTCCAGTAAGCATGAAAGTTGGACGGTTTCCACAAGCCGTTTAACACGACAAAAATACTACAATCAATAAAACTCAATCAGTAATTATTAAATTCACTACCCTTCTTTTCTTTATACACATTTGATCATCATCATCTTTGCCCTTGTCCTCTGATCAGCGCAACACGGTTTCTTCCTCTATACTCCTCTGACAACTTTCACGCTTTCATCAATCCCCTTTTGTTTTTGTTTCTTATCCATAAATCAAGACCAACTTAGGTATCCTGTGAAATCAGGATTCCTTAGGTATCCTGTGAAATCAGCATTCCCAAAATCTTACCTGTTGACAACTAAACCAAAAAATGCTTCATTTCTGTCAAACTTATCAAAATACCCCTCTTTCAAGCAAAACACCAACAAAAAAAGTAAACACTTTAAAGAAATTCGCGAAATAACACCTAACAAATTAACATCAAAGATTAACATTCTAATACACAGATCCAATAACGCCTGGTACCGTGGTACAAATGCACCAAACGTGAAGTGTCTCAATAAACTGACGTTGGTATAATTAGCTCTATCAAAAGCAACGAATAGCGTTTCATTAACGGCTCAAATGCTTTTGGTGGATGTGGTTCAAGCTAGAAGCGGTAATGAATGTTGTATTTTTTGTATTTGGATTGAACCACTAGCATTGTTCTTCTTATCTGTAAAATTTTTCGTTGCCGTACCTGCAAGTTTGAGTTCTTGGTTAGATTTTCTTCTGAACTGAACTTTTTATTACTATTGATGTAGGCTTGCTTTTGACTATCACCTCATGTGTTGATGTAACTGACGATAGTGATGGTAATCCTAAGAAAATATTCAATGTAAGCTTGCTCCTGCAAATAGGCGTTATTAATATAATATTTGATGAGAATCTATAAAATCCATACAGTGAAATAATGGAAGTACTTAATACAACATACCAGTCTTTGTTATATCAGAAGAGTAAGAGAACTTGTTTTTAGCTAAAAGATACAAACAATCATGATTGAGTAAGAGAAAAAGTTTCCGCTAAAACCAGCTTTTCAACTTTATTCATGTATTTAAATGCTCAATCTGCTTGATCATTAATGGATAAGCTATTAAAATGATTTGTCACTCATATTTCATCACTTAGACCACACTCTTACACGCCAGAGGCGGGTGATGAATACTTCATTACCACGGAAATAGGGCGAAGGTTGCCTTTTCAAACGTTTTTATTTGCTTTATAAAACATACGGATCCCAACGTCGATATTTGACGTATTTATATTTTGTGAAAGAGAATTAGAATTTGTTTCTTTTGTTAAACTGATTTGGTTTGGTTTTGTATTAAGTTAGTAGGTTCAAGAGCTTTGGAGTCCGTTGCTACGCTGTGTGAAATTTTCCAGTAAACCGATTGTCCGTGGGAACTAAGGCGAACTATGACTTTTTAAAACCAGCATGATTGCGGTGATAGAGGAAGACGGAGTTATTTAAGTAATCGACATTGTCCTTTTTTCACAACAGATCTATAATTGCATTGGCACGTCATAGTAAGCACCCAGAATCAATGTTAGATGGCCTTCTATTCTATTAAAACTCCATAGTACCTATGTACCTAACAGTAACGTTCGATCAACGAAAGGATCGTGCTACGTTTCTCCTTTATGGCTTCGTCTTTCTTACAACGGAATCACTATGGGATTAACAAGTCATAATAGAATGGACATGGGCTTTTTCTAAACGTTGCTACATCTACCATTGCTTCAAGATTCGAACTTCGAAGATTCAATCTTTAATAGTTTTTTTTTTCGTCTTTTTTTAATATTAATAGGCGTTTGACTACTATGTCACCTGGTAGTAAGCGATGATATGGTCGAAGATGGAGCACGCTTGCCTAGAAGTAACGTCCTGAAGTAAATCTGGCCATTATCAGCGAACTAATGGCAATAACTTCACCGATCTGACTATGCCTCTGCCTGACTTTTTAGGAAAAATACGTGATTTTATAAAAGAACCGGAAACAACAGTCTCATCACATTATAGATAAAAATAAATATTCCAAGAGATACCACAACCCAGATTACAAAAATAAAGGAACCGAAAAATTAAAGAAATTCAACTTAACATTAGGAGAAACACAAAAAGCAGTAGCGCGAATTGTAACCCACAAGCTGAGCATTTGCCTCTATTATAGACCATGGAATTCATAGAGATCTACGCTTTGGGACAAGCTTCATGATTTGACTGACGTTGACAGTTAAAAAGGTCTTTAAATGGTTTATTTGAAAGATCCCGTCGGTCACGTCTAGAGACAGCATTGGTATTAAAATTCAAGGTCCAAAAAGTGCTTTGAAGATACAACTTCTGTCAAAATCGCTGCTCAAAACTGTCAGTTTTATACTTCTTTTTTCCGTAATATTCGATATAATTTTTATACTAAATTGTATTTTATTTAAGTATGCATACAAGTATTACCCCATTTACCTACCTACACCGGTTGTATACCTCATTTACGCACGTGATACCTCACAACCCGACATCTAGATGAAAACTAGCGTCGAGCTACTGCTCGACGCTAGTTAGTAGTAGGTACTTGGTAGGTACTTATCTGACAATTATGTCACTTTAGAAAAGCGAAAGCACGTATTAAATCTTTTAACTTACTAATATTTTTAATTGGTTCCGTTTAGTTTTACTTTGCAAATTTTTTTCTGTGTTTTCTATCTTTTTGTTGGTTTGAATGGTAAGTGTTGGCATTGTCACATCTACCAACAGCCACCGAACAATCTCCGTACTCTATGGCCCCTACTCTCAGTGGATTCCGCATAACATTTTGTTTCGCAATATGAGCCACGAAGAAGCATTTAGTTTTAAAATATAAAACCTTAGCCACACGTGCTTTGTGTGAAAATTTTTGCATTTCTTTCGTAATGAATACTTGATGAGGCGCAGATGTGGTTGATTAGGGAATAATGTGTTAAGTTTTTGAGGATCATGGTTCATGAATAGATTTAAAAGACGAAGTTCGCGGCGTGTCGCGGGTTCGATTCCCGCACGGAACAAATATTTGTATGGCCTACAGATAGTTGTTCCGGGTCTGGCTGTTTGTGTATGTGAAATTGTATGTTTGTAAACGCACCCACGATACAGGAGAAATTCCTAGTGTGGGGCAACGTTTTTTTTTTTAAATAATAATAATAATAATAAAAGAAATTTTGTTGCAAAATTAGCTGCTATTGGGGATTTGATCTTATTCGAATCATCGTTTTTGTCATTATCTTCGAGCAGTTTACTATTTGACATTGGGCTGTTCTATTTAACTTTTATGGGTGTAATATTATCTGTGAATCGTATGTATTCATTTTGCTTTTAATTATCTCGTCTATAAAGTTACTTTATTTGTTTTCTTGTCAATACTTTCCATATTTTAATGAATTCTTGAATTTCACCTATCTTCAGCATCTTGTTGGATTTTTTTCCTTTCTTTATTGCCAGATTGTTTTTCGTTTTTAAGTCCCCTTATATAATATATAAATAGTAAAAAAAAAAACATTTAAGTTCCAAAATCAAATTCATTTTCATATCCTAAACTTACCTTACCTTACGATACTCTTTCCTAACCTCGTTCTGAATATCAATCCGCCGGCACGTCTGAGCCACAGTTTTCTTATAAGAGCAACCGCTGCGGGCCGTTAGGTGAATGCGCAGAATTGTTTTCTAGAGAATTTCAACGTGTAAACGGGGGAATGTGGCCGTTGCACGCTACTGTTCCGCTTCGCTATTGCGTTCTCATTTTATACAGATGATAAAATGGTTTTTAAGAAATAGCTCACAGGATTTTCGGCACTTTTGCTACGAGAAAGTCTTAGGAGAGCAAAGTGGCAATTTATTGCAGAAACGTTGGTTGTAGAATTTGTTATAATAATTTTGTTTTTTGTTCTAACAGTGTCTTTACTATAGTTTGTTTCTCTAATTTGTGGCACGAGAATGATTCTGCTTAGTTTTTGTCGTTATATTATGTGGTGATATAATAGTGTGACAAAATACTAGCATGTCAATCAAACGAATAATTAAAATCCAATTAAGTAAAAAGCACCCTGTGAGACAAAGTCGCTCGGCCAGCAAAAAAGCTGTTAAATAAATTATAATAGCAAAAAAAATGATACACATTGTTCACATTTTTTTTGCTATCGCTACACAGCTACGGGCATGATTTTGACAAGGGTCGATTAGTATAAATTCAATATTTCATCTACTTGTTCGGCTAAAACTCATATGTTTTGCAAACATTTTTTGCTATAAATAATTCATGTCTTTTGGGGCAACAGAAAAGCAAAATTTTGTGCTGTGATGTAAGCGTATGACGGTATGAGAGTGATATAATATTATAGGTATGGGTTGTGTACTTAAAGGTCGTCGACTAGGTCATTTGGTTAGGAAGAGTCTTTAGTGACCTTAACGGGGCTAGCAATACTATTTTTCAAGTCATAATATGTTTCGGTTTAACCACGTGATATTTCAGTAGAGCAAGTCAATTTCATAGATTTTGGGTCATTTGAGTTCTGAGGTTCCAGCACACATATTTTTGACGTATAGTAACGTAATGTAAAATTTTAGTATAAATATAATATTCGTTTCGCTCATAATATTTATTTGAATTGGATACTATATTCATATTTGTGTATGATACAAATTGTGTATGTTGCATAAAATTAAACCAAAATACTATGGGGTCGTAGTTTTTTTTTTTATTCACTTCCATCAAAAATATTCGTGCTAGGCCCTCTCTGTTATTGCTGATAGAATGTGAGTCAATAGTCCAAAGTTTTTTTTCCCAAATTAGTTAAAATATAAAGTTTAAAATAAGACTAATTTTTCATAAGAAAAATACCATACTTTTTCCTTTATTTCTTTTGCAGTCTTACTTTCGTTAATTTCGTAATAGCTATTTCGTATCTCAAAATACACCGTCTAAGAACTCCGATTAATAATAAAAACCAAGACACAATTTCAAGCACAGTAACCTAAACCATCCCATTGAAAAACTACATACAACTCTTCAGCTAAATACAAAATCAAAAAAGGCAAATCCACGGAGACACCGTCGACAAACAGGCGGCAAAGGGTCCCTTTATAATTGCAGCCGTAGGCTGAAAGGCCTTTGAGGGAACTCGACGGATTTAAGCGTTTCGCCATACTACTATCACAAAATATTACAGAAGGTCGGTTCCATACAACGCGCGAAAACGCACGCACACATAGACACGCTTCAGTGCAGGCGCACTCGCGAGTGGCATTTGTTTGAGATTGCCGCACTTACGTGTCTGTGTGTGCGTTCACTTGTTTTTGATTTTTATATGGAACTGTCCTTCTGTAACTATCTACTCAATGCTACTATCTTAGATATATTGGGCATTTTGTTTCTAAATATAGCAAGGGTTGCCGAAGACGAATTTCTTCCTTTTGTGCTGTTTATGAAAATTCTTGGGTCAATATGCTGAAGAAAGGAATATTTATTGTCTTGATACATTTCATTGTAACGTTATTTATAGCTACTGTTTTGGTATCTGAAAGGTGTCAATAAGATTCTATTACTAACAAACCCTTTCAATAGAATCTATTGTGAAATATTGTATGAAGCTTTCATAAGCGGTTGCATTATTTCATTTGTTCAATCACAGTAGCTTAAATGAAAGACAGTTCACACATCAGTAGTGCGATTCTGTTAACATCACACCGTGTAAACTTTAGTGAAGTGAACACGAAGTGAGCTGTCAATCGGTACAAACAAGATAAAATGACATTTCACTTCACGCTTATTTCACCTAAGTTAAACAATGTGGGACATTGACAGAATATACTGGCTGAAACGTTAAAGGTTGATCCACACGTATCCAGGCCGTACCCTGGATGAAGCTGGGTCGTGACCCTCAAGAGATCAAAACTATATCGGTGTGTACACCTGATATGAACTCGTCCACACACATTCGGCTTCGGGTAGTGCCCGGGATATGCTAGACCACGTTGTGACGGACTACGTGCCGGACTAGTCACGATCACGGCCCTTATACGTGTTGCTTAAGAACTGCTGATCAAAAAAATTTGCTTAGTTAACCACTAAACTAAGCGAGTAGCTCTGATTATCTAAACAAAATAGTTTATCAAAACTGAAACTTCATAGGAAGCCATAAACTAATTCAATCTAGAATCGTTTCTAGACACAACCTAAAACCAACGAAACTTTATTAAAGCTATCGTTTTACCAATTATTCCGAAAGCCCCACTTTCTCCAGACTATCCTTTTACAGAGTTATTGCGATAGCAAACTCTGAGAAATGAGGCCCAACATTTCGGAATTTCTTAGCAGCACGGATGAATTTGATAAAATTCTATACATAGTGGAATTGGTCAGGGGGAAGAGCTAGTGGATAAGTAATAACTGCCACACATATTATATATTTATCGGATAAACATTAAGTTCTTTAATCTCAAACGGCTCGGATTTTTAAAGCGTGCTGTCAGTCCTTTTACACCTGCAGCCTGTGGGTTAACTATACGCAGCAGCCAGACAGCTATCTGCGCATTCAATTCAATAACGCGTTCCGGGTGCTGATGGGGCTGCCACGCCACTGCAGCGCCTCCGCGATGTTCGCGGCGGTTGACACAGACGGCTTTGCGGCCATCATGCGCAAACGGTGCGCTTCTATTATGCGCCGCACGCGCGACAGTCCCAACACCATTCTGCGCGCGCTGGCGGACCGGTGGGACTTTCCGATGCTGGCTCGCTGGATACGGCTGCACGCAGTCATATAGTGATTTGCCACCATCATCGATGAGTCCACCTGGATCCACTCAATCAATTAATCATAATATTATTACTAACATTAGTTTTTAAGCAATTTTACTACTACTATTTAAAAAACTACTACTATTTAATTTTACTATTTTACTTTTTTTTTTATTACTATTAGGAATTATGTTTTTGAGTCGTGAAATCAGCAAGCTGTTACGACTCTTCGCGTGACCAGAAAGCTGGCCTGTTTTTGATCAACGAATCAGCATTGCCATTAAACGTTATGCGGCCAGTGTTCTTGGTACTTTTCCCGTTGACAGCGATGTGGACGAATTCTTCAATGCCCTATGAGTTTTACCCCTTTCCTTTTTACCCCGCTTGTACATTTATACATAATATTTTCAATTTATTTATTTATTTATTTATTCACAAGGCAATTACAACAGGTTACAATCATAATAAAATAATAACAAATTCACATCTTAGGTCTTGACCTGATTATGACCCAGAGCGTAATCGCACAACATGGCAAACAACAACAAAATAATAATAATAATAATAAGTACAAGAAATGGCAAGTTTACAAGTACAATAGTTACCATTAACCAGAACGCAGCGCGTCTGGCCCCCGACACAGTCCCAGCTTATAGGGGATGTGCAGGGGACCACACACGACATAATTAATGTAAGCAGCAAAAACGTTAGTAACAGAATCAATTTTTAATTAGTTATTTTGTTTATACTCTCTGATAAGTTTAAAAACCTCAGGTAATAGATTATACTTTGATGGTTTAAATTAATTAAAGCTTTTTATAAAAATAAAATACTATAGTACTCATTTTATGTACTTTTTTATTTTGTATTCCAATTCGTGTGAAGTAAAGCTATTCTTGGGAATCGTAATACGATTTTATTTGGATTGAATAATCTCAAGTGCGAATTTTACGACTTCGCTATTTAATTTAATTTCCTCGAGAGCTTAGAGTTCGAAGCTTTTATTACTGTGAATTTTGATGTATTGACCTTATTTGATCGAGAGTATTTTTAGACTGATTTCCTAGTAAAGATTTAATAAATATTCATAATATCAATGTATTATAATGTCACCGGAAAATTGCAGACTCCGAAAGATTGTTATAAATCTTTAGAAGATTATAACTTCTCGATATATTATGAAAAATCGCTTTGTATACAATAAATCCCACCCAAATTTAATAGTTCCTAAGTTTTCCGGGATTATTAAGAAAAATATTTTAAAATTTCACGCGATATTTTACAATTCTACAACGTTAGCAGTTTTCCGGTGATATATATAATATTCTTCTGTTACTGATGAGTGACTGACTGAGTGACTGACAGACAACGCACAGCCGAAACTACTGGATGTAGAAAGCTGATATTTGGCGGATTTCCCAAAATTCCACCGGCAACGGGTAAAACGGGATATACGCGTACGAAGTCGTAAGCTAAAGCTAGTGATATTATATTACTCTTCACTTAACCTTCCTAAAATAATAATATATAAAAGCAGAAAGATAGCGCTTTCCTATTCCCTGCTTAATCATCATCCACATTTCAGATAAAAGACGTTCATTGCATTTCATAAACCTCTCTCAAGTGTCGCCACATTGATCAGTCCTGTGACTCTCATCAAACTGAACTCCCGCGTTAAGCTGACTGTCCACTGGAACGGAGAGGAGAGGATCGGGGCGGAACTATGCCAAAATTAACCAAAGGAATTGCATAAAATCTCCGCTCCGCTTCAGTGGACAGGGAATTCCGAACTAGTTTACGCTTCAGTGGAGCGAGGCTGCTGAACGGGCAAGCGGAGCAGAGAAATGGGGAAAAACTGACTACCTGCCGCACAGTCTCTTGCGCCACTCTGCACAGTCCGCACTACCTCACTCCGCATCGATGGTCAGACACAGTCCGCAACTCCGCTACGCTCCGCTGCTTCTCTCCGCGTCAACGGACAGGCAGCCTTATCTCTAAACGAAACCCCAACATCATTCTCTTACCTTTATGCTAGATTTATTCTGAATCGGTGAAACAAGTCTTCTTCTTCTTTTTCTTCTTCTTCTTCTATTCTTCTCTATACGTCATAGTCATCTACATAAGTAGTCATCCATATCTATAGTTGCTTTGGTCTTCTTTTGCTCTTTGGAGTTTTGTTCAAGATTTGAAGATAAATGTATACATTTATCTTCAAATCTTGAACAAAACTCCAGTAACCTATTTATGCTACAATTTCAGAATCCACTTTCAGTCTCAAATTTCAATAATGCGGAGTACAAGGCCTTATCAGCTGAATGATATCTAACCCATTTATTTGAACAGATGCCCCGTATTACTCTAATGAATTGAAATAAAAGTACCACCTGTGAACTCCTCGGAAAATTTTACTGTTCTGCCATTTTATTATTGTGTTCTTGAGTTAGATTTCGAATTTGGACTTTAGCTCGTTATAGGTCTTGGAGTAATAAAATGGCAGTGATAAATTTAGAGAAAAAAGAAGAGCAAAAGCAGTTTATCAAAATTCACGGTTATAAGAATTATCCTCTGAGTTCTTCCATTCAAACCTAGTATTTTCTTACCCCATTAGGATAACTTATGTGACTCAATTTATTATTTACGTAAGTAGGTACATAAAGTCACATTATAATTAAAACATTGAGCCAAACCACTAAGAACCATCCATGAAAGCTTCTAAGAATCTGTCATCACTCAAAAACATTATCTTTGTATCCACATTACGTTCTCATACTTATAATCACCTTAATTTGTCCATAATCACATCTCTCCGTAACGTAATTGATCATACGTTGTGCCCTAATTAACTCGTTTAGAAGTGGGTAAGCCTCTCATGGTAACACAGCAAGTGAATTTGAACTTTACCGTAACGAGAGCAAAGTTATTTTTCGTTTGGAAACTGGTGCTTGGAGAATTTTCAAGGCAAAAATTATGCCTAGTCTTCAGTGTTATCTCAAAATTTTCGTTTATAAAGACGTGGAAGAGCCTCCTTGGTTCTGATAAGAGGTGTTTGTCGTTTTTACTAAAGTTTCTGAGATTTAGGTGAAGTTTTTAGACCTTGACATGTACTAAAGACCTGTCGTTGTAAGATTTGGGACGATAACTAAATGGAGGTTGACGTTCCTTGTATAAAATTGTATATTCTGTCTCAACAGACTGCCTGTTAAGATTGTCGTGAGAGTTTTTTTTTTAATTTTAATAGGCACGACTTTGTCCACTATCTCAACTGATGGTAAGCGATGATGTGGTCGAAGATGGAACAGATGGAGCACGCTTGTCTAGAAGTCACTTATTCACTCCCCAAAATGCAACCGCTAGAAAACCGACAGGCTAGCAACTCGGCGTCGATACTCAAGACTTTATAGTTTCATCTTAACAAGCCGATCATTGCCGATGATCCCCTTAGCTTGTTTAATATAGGGAGGGGGTTGGGGAAATATGGGGACAGGATTGGTTTCTGTGGCGTGTTTTGACAGTTCAGTTCCTGACCAGATCAGTTTTTCTTGTGTTTATTATAATTCTAATTCACACGGCAGGTCACCTATGCGCTAGACAGAACAAGTTGATTCCCCAGTCTGCTAACAGAGAGAGATGGCGGGAGATTATGTGGAGAGCTGTGTTAGCCTTTACCACTGATGTGGACGCCTCATCGTGACCACGACCGCTCTGCCAAGAGCGAAACGACAGAGATGAAGAAGAATAATCCTTATAAAGGGGAGAACCTCACTCAACAAGCACTACGCATCGTGGAGAGATGGTGCGAAGAATATGATCTGTCAGTAAACCCCACGAAAACTGAATTAGTCATGTTCACTCAAAAACGAGCACTAGGTCACTACCGGCTACCTAAGCTCTTCAACACAGAGCTCCAGCTTTCTAACGAGGTAAAGTATCTAGGCGTCCTCCTAGACAGTAAGTTAAACTGGAGCAATCACCTAGACTTCAAACTAAACAGGGCCTGCATTACCTTCTGGCAGTGCAAGAAAATGATAGGGAAGAAGTGGGGCCTATCTCCCAAAATAATACTATGGCTGTACAGCGCAGTAATTCGGCCCATGTTAACCTACGGGGCCGTGGTGTGGTGGCCACGCACAAAGCTAGCTACAGCCGTAAACAAGTTACAACACATGCAAAGGCTAGCCTGCATGGCGACGACGGGCTGCATGAGGACTACTCCAACTGCGGCACTGGAAGCCATGCTGGGACTCCCTCCGCTACACTTGTTTATACAACAGGAAGCGACGATGGCAGCAGTACGCCTTAAAACACTGAATCTCTGGGGTAAGAGAGAAACACGGCACACCGCTTTGCTCGAGGAGCTCAATAATGAACTCCCAATAACAAAAGCAACCAATGACCGGGTACCCAAGCAATTTATCTTCGATAAAAAATACAAAATCCAATTGCATGAGGATCATCGTTGCGAGGGGCTGTGCCCCGCAGAGCTGCGGATCTTCACCGATGGATCAAAAACAGGTACAGGTACTGGTGCGGGAATCTTCTCAGAGGATCTCAACATCCACATAGCCACACCATTGGGGGTCCACAACACAGTGTTCCAAGCTGAATGCATGGGCATTTCTCTGGCGGCATCAGCCATCCTAACCAGGGAAGTTAAAGACCACTCAATACGCATACTCTCGGACAGCATGGCTGTCCTGCAAGCTCTGAACAGCCACACGGTCAACTCTGGGCTGATTCTCGAGTGTCACCAACGTCTTAATCAGGTTGGTAGACATAATAAAGTAACCATTCAATGGATCAAGGGACACAGCGAGTCCCGAGGCAACGATGCAGCGGATGAACTCGCCAGAAGGGGTTCGAGTATGGCAGCGATGGGACCTGAACCCATCGTGCCTCTGCCTTTCGGGTACATACGCAATCTAGTAAGGAAACGCACCGGAGAAAAACATCACAAGCTCTGGGTTGACCATGGTGAGTGTAGGCAGGCCAAAGAGGCACTTCCCTCTATAGATGGCCGATTCACTAAACAAGCCCTAAGACTGACTAAACAACAGTTGCGTGCAGTCACAGCCGTAACAACTGGCCACGGGTCTTTTAATAAACACCTCTATGCTATAGGAGTCACTGACAGCCCGCTATGCAGAGCCTGCATGGAGGAGAATGAGACAGCAGCACACCTGCTTCTAAGCTGCCCGGTAGTCGCGGATTACAGGGCCAAGTACTTCGGTAACCCAGGTACCCTCAGTGAGATAGTTGGAAACACCAAGGCGTTGCTGGCCTTCCTTGGGGAGCTGGGGTGGATCGAATGACACATTTGTCCCCCTGCACGCAAAATACGCGCTTAGTCGTGGAGTTGCGGAAACCAGCCCGATTTACATACATACATACAAAGGGGAGGGCGCGGGAGAGTCAATAAAAGCCACGAAGTGACTAGGAGAGGCTGCGTAGTAACCATAAAGTGTCCACGTAGAGGCTGCGTAGTGACTCTGTAGTGACCTCGTATTCTACTCGTAGAAACCGTGTGCTGATCACGTTGAGGTCACGTAAAAACCCAAATCAGCCTTATAATAATATAGACTCAATCCATGTCACTTTTCACATTGAGTAATATTTGCAAAGCAACGGTACTACCAGCACAAGTTATCAATACCGTATACAAATACTCGTCACCCCCTTCATTATCTTTGAATAACCACTAATTAATTTCACTGAAACTTCAAAGGACCTGATCACAAGGTTATTGTGCGTTACTGTAATTAACAAAACTATTCTTAGTACCTACTTATGGGAATAAGAGAGAGTTTCCAGTCGAACGTTTTTCAACCTTATTGCTTAAGACATAAAGATAAAAAATGGTCGACTGGGCGGTAGATACTAGAAGGGTCGACGCCTCGTGTTGGGATAAATTTAATAGACGGAGATTTTGTAGGTAGTTATTGATTAACGACTCGTTATAAATAATACGGTGAAATAAGCATTAATTTAGAGAAATATGCATGCTTGACTTGAGTTTAGAAAGGATAGCGAAAAACGGAAAATATGGGAGTTTCCATATCAAAATGACACCACTCTTCTTCTGAGCGTGTCGATGGCAAACAGTGTGATTAAATTTTATGTTTGGCCCAGTACTCAGCAATGGTAATGCCATTTTCTGACGCAACCATAAGGTACATCACTAATAAGTCAAGTTGAAAATTTGAAACAATATGAAAACTTGATTTTTGCCTCATTGTTGCTTCCGTTGCTTTTTCCACAGGAACTGAGATTTTTTTTTTGAGATTAAAAGTTGCCTAGTGTAAAATAATTCTTGTATTCAGATCAGTATTTCCCGTGCCCCAAGTGCCCATTCTCCTGTTCTTTGGAGGATTTAATTAATGCCACTGATGCTGCAATTAACGTAGCCACCTACTGGTCCAAAACAATATAAAGAGACTTCTAGAAATTTCCTCTTACAACTGATTTTCTACCTTTAAAATTAATTGTTAAGATAAATATGTAGGTATAGTTTATTAGCTTAATGTGTTTAAAATCCTCATACAAACACATATCCACGCATAAACCTTTCCTATATACTATTTCCTAAATGAAAATAATAAATTATTTTTACCATTTACGTGAAAACGTTCATAAATTCTTTTCCAGCTAACGTTTATTCTTCCCAGTACATAGTTTTACGATCCTTTCTAATTACAACGCGTTCGTAAGGGTCTTTGCACACCATCGTGTAAGGTCGTCAAGTGACCCGATACTCTGTGGACGGTTACAATAACATTTTATTTTGTGTCAGTGTTTAGCATCTCAGTGTTTTCTTGTAATTGTATAAAATGTTAAAGTGCCTAGCTTCTGGACATCAAAAGAAATAAAGCAAAAATACTGGTAATTCGATTTTTTTTTTCTCTTAATGTTTGATGTTCAAAAGTTCATCTACTTTTGAACATCAAATTTTAAAATTGATTTCATTGAAACAAGGTGACCCTCCCGGGCCAGTCATTTTCAGCTTGGCTATCCATCCCATCATCCAAAAACTAAATTCATAATATTAATGTCTGGTATTTAGATCATGGAACTTTAGGGGGTGACTCGGACACAGTTTTGAAAGATTTAGAATTCCTGAAGGGTCAGTTCCAATCCATCGGCCTTGACCTCAACCACTCCAAATGTGACATTTTTCTTTGTGACAAAACCGACAGAGAAGTGACTCTAAAGAAATTCAACTCAATAGCCTCAGTCAAAATTTTAGACAAGAGTTCACTTCCTCTTCATCTTTATGGAAGCAGTCACGTCATTTGGACAAAATCGATCAAATCATTCAAGACACACTAACATTATCTTAAATGTGGCTCTGGATGACCGAGCGTGGCTGCAAGCCACACCACCCATTCGCTTTAGTGGGCTCGGCATCCGAAAAATTTCTAGTGTAAGTGTACGCCCGTTCCTGTCTTCGGTCAACATCACTGAAAAGTTAACCAAAAGGATATTAACTCCATCACTGGTTAACTGTGAAGTGTCTTGCTTGACCGATGCAGTGAACGCCTGGAAAGTGACTTACCCGAACACAGCGTTGCCTGATAACGCATTTTCCCAACCCGACCCGACCCGCTCTGCAGATTGACACAGATTAAACTCTTAAATACGACCACCAATACTGCGGAACGTGCCCGCCTGCTGGCTGTGGGTGAATGGGACTCGGGTCTTTGGCTACAGGCACTACCTTCACCCAACAAACGTACTTTCCGGATCTCTACGTGTCTGCGTCTGGGTGTTCCTAGCGGAGCTCCACATCGGTCGAGTAATGCGGTGAAGCTGTCGTCCGCCTCAGACACCATGGCCTGTCCTGCAGTAGGAGCGCTGGTCAGTTAGCACGGTACGCCAGCATTAATGACATTATCCGTCGGGCTTTTGTCACCGCCGGCGGGTGCTAGCTGTTTTAGAACGGCTTGGCACGCAACGATGGGGAAAGACCAGATGGGATGACCATCATGCCTTGGAAGGTGGGCAGGCTTTTGGTGTGGCATGCAACATGTGTGGACACCATTGTGCCATTCCATCTTCTTAGCACGGCGGGCTGCGCTGGGGCGGCTGCTGACGGTGCAGAAAACTTCAAACGGCGCAAATATAATTGGGATTTACATGTTTGAGCCGTTTGGCGTTGAAACACTAGGCCCATGGGGTCCGAGTGCGCATCGAGTCTTTCGGGATATTAGCAAACAACTTATCGACTGTTCACGTGACCAGAGGGCTAGGGCTGGGCTTTTCTTCGGCCAAAAAATCAGCATTGCCACTCAACGCGGCATGCTGCCAGTTTTCTGGGCACTTTTGCCATTGACAGCGAGCGACGTGGATATTTTTTTTGATGCCCAATGATTTATTTTGTTTTAATACGCGTTTGTACATAATTTCGTGTTAATTAGAGTATAAGTTAGTATTAAAGCATTTTATTTTATACCTCTCTTTATCGTGTGTAACTACAACGTTTTATATGATTTTATTTATTAATGATTGATCGAGAAAATAAATTTCGATACTGAAGAAAACTGCTACTGCCGTTACCACGATTGTAAGAACATGATCTTGTTATTTAGTAGGTAAGATCTGTCAAACAGTGATTCTTTAAAGGGCACGTTTGCCGAAAAACCGCGAATGTGCGCGAATTTAGCTAAAACCATTTCATGACCTAAATTTTGTTTCTGACAACTTAATTAAAATTTGGATCTCATAATAATGCCCGTATCGGGTTAAAAGGAAAACTGTGCTAAGGGACTTAGAAGATGTTGTAGTAATAACAGATTGGAGTAAGTTAAATACCTCGTTAGTTGTAAGATAAATTCAAGTAATCAAGATGTTTCTACCTTACCTTTTGATTTATTTTAATTTCAACAATACTGTTTTGTTTGCAATACTATTAATTTAGTTTATGTTCTCCGTTCTTTACAAAAGGAAAACATATTTTTAAATATTTGAGTAAATATATTTTTGTTTGCGTAGGAACTATGATCAAAATTTTTGACAAGATAAAAACAGGCTCAGCGTTGGCTGAATTCTGGGTCTGAACGATGATGATTTTATTATTGCCTCTGGATTTGTGTAAAAAACATAAAAATAATGTGACACTAGTATCCATTCGCAAAGGCAGATATGGAGAAGAATGGAGAAGAAACTCTCTAGTGACTATTTTAAAATATTTTTTAACAATATTTGGTATACATTGATTAATTTTATTTCATAATTATATTATACGTGAAGACGATGCAGGACCATTAAGCAGGACCAGCATGTTGCCCTAATTCCAATTAAACCAGGGCCTGTGCAACATGTATACTTCATCCGTACCTCTCCATTAGTCGTCACCTCCATATTCAGCCCCTTTCACGCCATATCGTCTTTCCCTAAGTCCACTCTTCATTTATTTGGTCTTCACATTCAAAAATATTCATACTCAAAACATATTGTTACTCTATCAGAGCGATTTTAAACACTCTAATTTGATATCCTTTTGCACACCAACAGTATGTTCTATTGTGATAGACACAACTATATGCATTTCTACACATATGTACGACTAAAAATATAGGAAGGAACTTTGCAAATACACAGGTGCCCGGTTGGTAAACGAATACCTATGCCAGCCATTTGGGTAGAGAAAATCCCGAAATTCTGCCGACCGCAGTAATTGGGTAGAGGTCAGAGGGCAAATGCTCTATTTAAAATATTGATATTTAGCTTGCACCACGACTGCTGAACTTGAGGGCCTGCGTTTGATTGTCGGGTCTGGAAAAGAGTTACTGGGTTTCACTATTATATTCGTCCTACCACAAGGTGAACCGATGACAATGATCAACCGTCGAATCCGACTCGGCTGGGAAGCGTTCGGGAAGTTACGAGGTATCTTCTCGTCTCACATATCACAGTGTCTCAAGACAAAGCACTGTGTGTCTTGTAAGTCTCTGTGTGTCTTGTCTTTTCATAAGTTATAACTTATGAAACAGAAACATGGTTGCTCACAATGTGCCTTATCAGAAGGCTTAAAGTCACTCAAAGTGCAATGGAGAGGGCAATGCTTGGAGTTGCCTTGCATGATCGAATCAGAAATGATGATATCCACAAAAAAAACCAAGGTTACCGACATAGCCCGAAGGATCGCCAAACTGAAGTGGCAGTGGGCAAGGCACATTACTCATAGAACGGATGGTCGATGGGGCCGAAAAGTTCTGGAGTGGCTACCGCGTACTGGAAGGCGCAACGTTGGAAGGCCTCCAACAAGGAAGACCAATAACCTGGTGAGGGTCGCGGGAAGCCGATGGATGCGAGACACATAGGACCGGTTGTTATGGCGACATTTGGGGGAAGCCTACGTTCAGCAGTGGATGTCTTTCGGCTGATGTGACGATAATAATGGTAATTATAATCGTGATAATCAAACAAGTCGGATTTGACTGCAGGATACAACATTGATTTACTAAGTTTGAAAGAGACATGAAAATAAATCTCTATCGCACATACAAGTATAGCGATCTTCTATCTCTCTCTACTCAGCTGTGAAATCCGCCTTTTTATATTGTCCCGAATATAGGAATTTCTCAGTAGCACCCTCGAGCATGGAAGTCGATGATGTTATACCGCCGTGCCTCGGAAAGCAACTAAAGCCTTGTCCTGTGCCTAATATCTCCCCGGTCGTTCAGCAAACGTTTCTTCCGACTATGAGTGTAAAGAAAAAGAGAGTGCACCTGTGTTTGCGCACACACTTGTCTAATATATAAAAATCTCGTGTCACGGTGTTTGTTACCGAACTCCTCCGAAACGGCTCGACCGATTTTTATGAAATTTTGTGTATATATTCGGTAGGTATGAGAATAGGTGGCAGGCTATTTTATTTTGCAAAACAACGTTTGCCGAGTCAGCGAGTATACTATAATATATTTTGACTCGGTCGGGGGGATTATTTTTAATGTGAAATTCAGGCTCAATTATTCGATTTTTAGACCTCACTTGGTCGTAATCAATGATGTGGTCGACGGTGGAGCACGCTCGCTTGGAAGTTACTAATTCACTCTTGAAAATAAGACCCAGTTTATAGCTAATAAGTAACACAGACCATGGCACGGAATTCACTCCGTATCCTTCTCCGATTATTATTATAAATGCGAAAGTTTTTGAGGATGGATTTTGTTACTCTTTCACGTCAGAACGATCTTCATGAAACTTTAGCACAGAAGTGGATTATAGTCTGAAATAACACAGGCTACTTTTTATCCCGGGAATTGCTGGCCTGTGTGTTTTCTATCGCTTGCATTTTGGGGAGTGTGCGACGGAATTGCATGATTTAATTCCGCCAAGCCCGTTCCATCATCGGACCACAAAACGAACGGCGATGCGCCACCGGTACATGGTGGACATCCCACCCACACGCACAAAACGTTTTGGGAACACATTCATAGTGCGTGCAGCTAAGGAGTGGAATTCCCTGCCAGAGTCTGTGTTTCCAGATACCTACAACCTGGGAGTCTTTAAGACAAGAGTGAATAGGTTGCTTCTAGGCAAACGTGCTCCATCTTCGACCGCATCATCGCTTACCACCAGGTGAGATTCTGGTCAAACGTATGCCTATATATAGTAAAAAAAAGTATTTACCCTAGGCATCACGCGAGCAAAGACGCTGGCAGAAACTAGTATTTTATAAAAATGATTAACTAGACTGCCTTACCTTCTGGTAAATATAAACTCATAACAATATGAAGGAAAACAAAGGCAAATGAGCAAATTATTCAGCCTAAATAGGGCAACAAGATAACATAAATGTGACAGAACCCATTACAGACACATAAAACGCATCAACAACTAATGATACAGCAACAGCCATAAGCATAAACATCCCTAAACGGGTCGCTTTTGTCGCCCTAGACTATAAAACTGTCCCTGATTATGCATCTGAAGATGTTTATCACATAACAGAAACTTACAATCCTGTTCAACCACTTTTAGACCTCGTTCAGGGTGATGAGCTTACGCGATTAAGGCAATCGCGATGTCAGACAGTTCAAAAGGCCAATGAGTGATCCTTTAAGGCTTCTTTTTTCGTACGGACGATCGGAACAGGTACCATAAAAACATATTAAACCTAATAAAAGCGAACAGTTTTCAAATAAAAGCGATCGTAGCACGAATAAGTGACTTATCGGAGATACATTCTATCAGCGACCACGACTATCAACCAATGGCTTGTCGTTTGAAAAAAATCTGTGACATTTCTTTGAAGCATGTCAATTTTATATATTTGGGTTTTTCAATACTTATTATATCACATTTTACGATCTAGCGAACGATCATCTTATGTTTTATGCTGTGAAAACACGTCTAAATCTTACTGCCTGTTACCGCAGCTAGCGATGCATTGTTGTGAGTCAACTAATCGCTTCCGCCACCGCACCTGCTGCCACCCTAGTCACCGCGCATTTACCATAAACGAAGCCTTACGCAGTTCTTTTCACTCACTTACAGAAGAAATGAAACAGTAATAATTTACGAAAACATTAATTCCGGCTGCCACATCAAATATACGAGAATTTATAGCGGGAAAAACTTCGCCAATAAGACTGCACCATTCTCATTTAATGGCTAGCTTTTACGCACGACTTCGTTCGTTCAATTCAGTTAGTCAAATAGTGGGATTCAACCAAATTCGTTCAGTTTTCGAAGTGATAGTCAAACATGTAAAATTTTATTGGTTTTGTTCTACTTTACAGAGCGAGTTCTGGAAATTTTGGTGCTGTTTGCATACCCAAAATATTTGGGAGTGGAAAATATTTTAGTAAAAAGTATTTCTGAAAAAGAACAAATAACACGTATATACACCTAGACCCATTTATCGCTTGATTATGGTTACATACCATGATATCTAAAGTTATTATAACTATTTTTGAGATAACTACGGTCAAAAGGCCTATTGTTTAAATACCTAAAGATCGTTTCATATTTTTTTGTAATAACTAATGAACGAAATACATAAAGGAGAATTGACCTATGGTTAATTCACCAACAATTAATAAGAATATAAGAGTAAGAGTGAGCCTTAAAAATATTTCTATTGTTCTTAAACCTGTCTTGTTAACCAGTATCAGTATTATTAGAAATTATTTGAGCATTCAATTCGAATGCATCAGTTACAAAATCACATCATCATCTGCTTAACCTTTTCCCAACAAAATTGGGGTCAGCTCCCAGTCAAACCAGATTCAGCTGAATACCTGAATATTCATAAAGTGGGCGTTAATATAGAAATAATATGATACTACTACTACTTGAATGCTGTTCTATTTATATGTAAAATAGCAGTTTCAAGAACAACCATGTTAATCAGCATCAATCAAAATCATAATTGCAATTTTCTTTGACACCAACTTCCAACAAATTCCGGAACACTGCGAGAACAGACAAAATATTTTCGCCATCAAATTCACAATAAATTTTTCTACGAAGTTTTACAACGTGACAATTTTTCTTCTCACGAATAAACGCCAAAGGAACTCCGAAGGTTCCGAGGTTCGCTAACTATAATTGCTGCCTCGGGTTAAAAAGGAGAGATGAAAGGACACTCCTCTCATAAAGGCACTGAGATCTCGTGAATGGCATCACACAAAACTATTCATGCAATTCCTAACACTCTTATTTTGATAGCGTCAGAGTTGCGACTTGGAAGAATTTGGGTTGGTTTAAGTTTGTCGTTCCACAATGTCTAGTTTTCTGTCTGGATTGCCGTGGAAAGGTTAAGCCGTTGTAACTAAAATGCTGGTAACAGTCAATGACATGAAAGGCGTTTTGCTAAATACAGAGGAGGGTTCTGAGAGCCTTTTAGGATCTAACGTTGTATGAGAATTAATTGCGTGTTTGAAAACTACGATAAGAATGAAATTGGGGCAAAAAGCCACCGTTAGTTTAAAATAAACTGCTTGTTTAGAAAAAAAAAATAAACAAGCGCCATTTTAAGATGGCATTGTTGTTGTATTCCAGTTCAAGCTATGGATGCTGATGAGTTATCAGGCCACTAAGTTTTGGGAGTTTTAGTGCGTTTTTACAGTGTCATAGCATAATATTATTTTGATGATGTCTATTAATTAGCTCTGTGGTATGTGAAGTTGCTGCCTAATTAGATCCACAAAAGAGCTTCTCGACTTTCTAGAATTTCACGTTTTAACAATGCTAAGCTAACAAAAGCTAGTTAGATTTAATTCCACACTGGGTCAATCTCCAAGTACGCTGCTGGCTTGTGGATAAAAGGCACTATTATTCTGAAAATGTGCAAGCTTACTCGTACAACATTACAAATATTCTCCTTTGTGTTTCACATAAATTCAAGTTAAAGTGTAAAAAAAAAACATTTATTTATTTTTCCCTTTCTTCAAAGCAAGGACGAGCGAAGAACGTTTCTGTTTCAAAGCAGATCGTTCGCTTTGATTACTCACGCTCTACGTTATATAAAAGTTAAATTAACGCTGATATACATAGCAAAATATTTGAATAAATTTTTACACTTTGAGGTATTTTGTGGTGTAAATTTGAAAGCACGCAGTCAGATGGTGGCATTTCATAACAGAATATCATTATCATCTTTAAGCATTTGTCTTATGTTGCTTGAGGTTGGCGATATACGCTTTCTCCGTGCTCTTCTGTCAAACGTGATGCTATCGTCCCTGCAGTTCTTATGCGAACAATGCGTGGTTCGACAGTAAGTAACCACCTGAACAATTCTGCTGCCAGCCGGTGTATGCAGAATTAGCTGCTCGATTCTCTTCGCTGTCGTTAAGTTTAATTTGGATATAAAATTATTTCTTTGATGTTCCATGCACGGTGGGCTGTGCTGGCGGCGCTGCCGCTGCGGCTGCTGAGGCCCTCAAGCGGCGCAAATACTGTAACTGTAACATTTTAAGGTTGGTCCGCCTTGTCCTTACTTTTTAGGGCTCCGTAGCCAAATGGCAAAAAACGGAACCCTTATGGATTCGTCATGTCTGTCTGTCTGTCTGTCCGTCCGTGTCACAGCCACTTTTTTCCGAAACTATAAGAAATATACTATTGAAACTTAGTAAATAGATATATTCTGTGAACCGCATTAAGACTTTTACACAAAAATAGAAAAAAAAAAATTTGGGGTTTCGGGATACTTCGAACTGAAACTCAATTTTTTTTTCATCAAACCCATGCGTGTGGGGTATCTATAGATAGGTCTTTAAAAATAATATTGAGGTTTCTAATTTCATTTTTTTCTAAACTGAAAAGTTTGCGCGAGAGACTTCCAAAGTGGTAAAATGTGTGTCCCCCTGTAACTTCTAAAATAAGAGAATGATAAAACTAAAAAAAATATATGATGTACATTACCATGCAAACTTCCACCGAAAATTGCTTTGAACGAGATCTAGTAAGTAGTTTTTTTTTAATACGTCACAAATCGTAAACTGCAATTCACCTTTCATTCAATCAACTCAAATATTAAAAAAAAACATTAAATTTCATAAACATGAACTTTATGCATAAACCGTGAACCATTATTTTCTAATAATAAATCTGTAATAGGTGCCTAAGTAAATAATAATTATAAAGTTACAACGAACTACAAGAACTTTTATATTATGTTGTTTGCTGCTACGGAACCCTTCATGGGCGAGTCCGACTCGCACTTGGCCGCTTTTAAATCAATGGTACATCTCCAATTTTGCGAGAAAACAAAATAAATGTAGACTCAATCAAAATCTTACTACTTAAGCACCCGTTTACATAGTCCCCATATATTTTTGTAAACACGTTCCAAATCATTCCATTTCGCGATTATTTAGATAAATGCATACATCTTAGAAAGGGTTTTCGAATAAATAATTCAAACACAAGGGTATTACCGAACGTTTCGTGAAACTCTTACGGCCAAAATCAGATGTATCTTGTTCGCATATTTTATGAAGCTTGAATGATTTAGCAAGTTGACAAAAAGCGGTGTGTTTTAGTTAAAAATAAAACACGTTTTAGCCTCCATTGTCCGTCCGTCCGTCTGTCTGTCAGCGGGCTGTATCTCAAGAACCGTAGTAGGTAGAAAGTTGAAATTTTCACAGATTGTGTATTTCTATTGCCGCTATAACAACAAATCAATAAACATTAAGGTTTATGGTACGGAACCCTTCGTGTGCGAGTCCGACTCGCACTTGGCCCTTTTTATTTTTTTTATTATAGCAGCAATAGAAAAACACACTCTGCGAAAATTTCAACTGTCTACCTATTACGGTTCTTGAGATACAGCCCACCGATAGACACACGGACGCCGGACGGTCAGACCGTGGAGGTTAAGTAATAGGGTTCCGTTAACCCTCCAGGTATGGAAACCTAAACATTATTTATTGGCACAGAAGTGACTCTCATACAAAATATAAACCTAAACGAATAAACCTTATAAGTAATTTTCTTTCTCTTTGACTAAGATTTGACTTTGTCATTGACTAAGATTCATTACACAAAATATATTTAATCATTCATTTTGATAAATTTAATGAAAGTCAAAAAAAAATAATTGAAATTCACTGATTGAACTTTTTGCAATAATAATGGCCACAAAGAAACTTAAATCACTAGCTGATTGCCACATTTATTTTAGACTAGTGGACGTCATGCGGTTTCACCCGCGTAGTTCCCGTTCCCGTTACTCCCTGATAATGTAGCTATCCAATGCTAAAAGAATTTTTCAAATCGGTCCAGTAGTTTCGGAGCCTATTCAATTCAAACAAACAAATCTTTCTTCAGTACAATATTAGTATAGATTGAAGAATTAAGGTCTACAAGGTGGACCGATGACTTAGTGATTGTTTGATGAGATGACTACATAAACATCAAATGCATAAGTTATTCAAGTAATTTTGATGACCAGATATTATTTTCCTTACCATAATTTATTTCGGGTCGGCTCACGATGTCGTCTCCTTGGCTTTTCTTTTAGTCGTCACCTCACCCATACCATCATCATCATACCAATCGCGAGTGGTGCCACAAAAACCGGTCTTGTGCATCTCACCCACCTCACCCATTTACGTTATAGCAATACGAGAATATCTGCAGGTGCCAACAACAACTTTTTGTATAAATGTTCCCATTGTATCTTATTGTCCCATCCCTTTACCATTAAACACCACACGATTACGCCAAAGTGCGTCTAATTTATTAAACAACAATATAGCATTACCACGAACGAAACCTCAAGCGACATTTGATGGTCCCAATATTCAGTTACTGCACAGAATAGATAGGTACAGAAAATGAACTCTATACAATAAGTGAAATCAGGCGCACGCACACATAGCCGCGTACGTACGGCGGTCTCAAACAGATGCCGGTCGCGATTGAGCTTGCACTCATTGTTCGTGAAACGTGTCTATGCGTGCGTGCGTCTTAACTCGTTGTATGGAGCCAACCTTCTGTATTTAAATATTTGGAGGTTACAATCTAAACGAAACAGCCGCTTGATGGTATTACTCGTAATTACTTAAATGAGGATGTGTTAAAGGAAAACGTTGAACGCTTTATATCGTGTATTTTGAATTCAACGATCTGAAAATTGTTGTTTCGGGAAATAAAACCATAAGCAATATTAGAAACAGTCTAATATGGATTTAAAGTTGCAGGAAAACACAGGTGTTCATACCATTTAGTTGTATAGGTATTAAAATTTCATTTGGACATTAATTTTCCTTTTAAATAAGTTACTACGATGCTTAAAGTTATCGACGTACATAAATTAATGTCTTATAATTCGTTGGGATTCCTAATATCTTAACTATAGCTTTCGCAGAGAATACACCCCCCTTTAGCGGCTTTAGCGGTTTTACCCGTGTAAAGATAAAAATATTCCACGGGAAAAAAACTACCACTATAAAAGTATCCTACCTAGCAATAAAGTATTGAGTACCTATGTCCTAACATTGCCCTAACAAGCGTGAATGCCAGGGGTTTGATACCCTGGTCTGGAATTTCTCAGTAGCAGCCGAAAGTTTGTAAGTTGGCGTTGTGACACCCCCGTACCTCGACAAGCACGTAAAGCTGTTGGTCCTGCGCCTGAACTCTCACCTGTCGTGTCGGATTACCACCATTTGACTACGAGAGTTAATAAACAGAGCACCTGTGCATTCGTATACGCCCTATAAAATCTCCTGCGTACTTGACTTATCTTCGTTGAAAATGGCCACCGTGACTAAAAGTGGACCAGCAATTCAGTCTAATGAACAATAATTAATGTATAAAAATTAAGACGTTTAAAAGTAATTGTTTTATCTAATTTTTCAATAAATGATTTCATTATTTTTGGCCATAACTTTTTTTCCCACAGCGATTCGACAAATTTTGCCATAGTGAAAGTTTCAGAATATAAAAAAAAAAACTTTTCCAACGACATATCGCTTCACGTTATTAGTCACTAGTGGACGTCACGCGGTTTCACCCGCGTAATTCCCGTTCTCGTGGGAGTACGGGGACAATATATAGCCTATGTTACTCCCTGATAATGTAGCTATCCATGGCTGAAAAAATTTTTCAAATTGGTCCAGTAGTTTCGGAGCCTATTCATTTCAAACAAACAAACAAACAAATCTTTCCTCTTTATAATATTAGTGTAGATTAGGCTGGGCTACATATGTTCTTGCCAGTCCTCTTTTGGTCAGAAAGATTTTAGTTTAGGGTATAAATGTCATCACAAATAGACGAATAATTGCTAATTTTGCTATAACCTACCCATACCTATATATTTTGCTATTGCTATACCTTTGATTTACTAAGCATTTCCTCCGTTTACAGCAACTTGATGTTCAACATAGCAATTGTGCTCAATACAAGCAATAGATTCGGTCTCAGAAGAGATCGTTTGCAATGATTTATTGGAGATAAGTTTAGTGAGATGGAAGCAGTTCGGTGATGTTCTCTGTTCGACTCAGATTTCGTGGAACTTGCATCTTGGCGAAATCTAAATGTTCTAGCTCATTCGATTCAAATCGATACTGGACTCTGATACTTTTGTTTGGGAAGTATACTTTGGTCTTGAAATAAAATAAGTAATACTAATATCATTATCAAATGAAAAACGAGCGGGCTTTTATTTTGGCCAGAGGCTAAGCATTGCCATTCAACGTAACAATGCCGTCAGTTTTTTAGGCACATTACCAGCTGACAGCGTTGAAGACAAATTTTTTGATGCTTTATTTTAGTTTGTTATTAATTGTTATAAGTTTAGTTTATTAGTTAATTTTAGTTATTATTTTACAATAGATGAAAAATGTGTACGCAGAAAATATTCAGGGGCAGATAAACACAAGCCGTAAGATAACTATTAAACATGAAGGTATCTGTCGTATAAATTGCACTGGACTTATTTGAAGCTTTCATAGAACCTTCCTCGGAAAAAAATCCTAAAGGAATACCGTTATTCCACAACTAAGGGATACACTTTTAAGAACCCTAACATTGCTAAAAACCTAATCATAATCAAATTGGTTCTTACTATTCAGGGCAATCATCAATTTACGTAACATAGTCTTACATTATCTTCATTCCCCATCTTCTAAGCAATCATCATATATTCCGAGATTCCTCTATCATGAATAAAACTTCTTCAATCAAGCAAATTGTACAGAAATTGCAAATCAATAAGTAAACTTTATCGGACACGTAAATCGTGGCTCAATATTCCTGAACTGTATGAACACCACGCCACAGAGTAATACAGAAGATCGGCTCCGAACAATGAGTGAAAACGCACGCACACATAAACAAGCTTCACGTATAGTGAATGCAAGTGCACTCGCGATCGGTGTACAATGCGTCTCACACGTACCACAGCGAAATTCTATGGCCAGTGATGACTTATGGAACCGAAACGTGGTCGCTCGCAATGGGCCTCATCTCACTGGGCTTGAAGTCACCCAAAAGGCAACGGAGAGGGCAATGCTTGGAGTTTCCTTGCGTGACCAAATTAGTAATGATGATATCCGCAAGAGAACCAAGTGTACCGACATAACTCGTAAGATCGCCAAACTGAAGTGGCAGTGAGCAGGGCACATTGCCTCACAGAACAGATGGTCGATGGGGCCGAAAAGTTCTGGAGAGGCGACCGCGTTGGAAATATCCAGCAGTGGACGTCTTTCAGCTGATTTGATGATGATGATGATGACGCGTCACTGAGACGCCTCATAAACAACTAGGTACGAGAGATGGAATTGTGAAAATTTTGCATAAAAACCAAGCTTGTCAGTGAAAGTTACTGTTTACCCATACAAATTGTCCATATTTGCACATATTTCTGATTCTAACAGTTATGACCACTCCTAATACGGCGATTATCTGCTCTGTGGCGCACTTACCACTAGCATTCGGTTGGGACCGCCATACGTACGCGTCCGTTAGTGTGTGCGTCTGTTTTCACTCGTTGTATAGAGGTGACCTTCTGTTTTTTTTTGTGGCATGGAATCCATAAATGCAATAAGTTGGATTAAATTCTCTACCGACATAAGTTAGGGACGGCTGCTAATAAATTTTAACGCGGTACACGGTTGTTGGTGCTATAACCTATGAATTATGTATATCTTGTTAATATTAAAGACTGGGGCGTGATATATTGTCATGTGGGTGGAGTGGCCTTAGTTTAAGGTCGTCATTGTTTTGTTGGTCAAATAATAACTTTTACAAGTATTTAAAAGACCCTAAAAACATCAAATTCAAACAGTCTAAATTGGCTGCCTAACCGTCCATTTTATTTTGATAGTATTTTCCTAGTGTATGTATTGAAAAACCATGCAACAATTCATTTATTTCCTCTGTTTTTTGCTCTTTTCGTGCCATTATTAATTTAAGATTGGCCTTGCCTTAATATTCTACGCCGGACATTTTTGTGCTGGTACTATGAGAAATCAAGATTTGCCGCTTTCAGGTCATTGTTTGGGATTACGATGTACATCTTTGCATTCATCTTTTTATTTATTTTTCTCAAAATTGACACTCATAACTAAGTAAGATACAAATCTAATTTTGTCTGAATCCTATCCAGAAATCCTAGGTATTTCTTTTTCCCCCACATTTTCTCTAGCACCTAATTTATTAGATTACTCGTTCTTTTTCGCAAAAATACATCATAGTTCTTTTTACCCCTGCTCGCCTCTTATCGTGCTCTCTTATTGAAACTAAAGCGGTCCCATGGGCCTAGCGGGCGATGAAAAATGTGCCCACTTTACCCTCACCGCGATAGGTAGGAGATTATCGTGTGGGGCATAATGATCTTTTCACACAATAAGGGGGAGTTTTTTTACAAGTGGGAAGGAAATTATAAAGAATGCTGTTTGATAACAGTGTGAACATTTTTAATTCTGTTTTGATTTCCACGTTTTGGTTGAAAACTGTTTACTTACTAAGCAGAATTTAGAATTCATTATGTCAATTTTCCGATTTGTATGGTTAAACTGCGTAGCTAGTCGAAAGCTTTCTTGTTCAACACGAAATCTAGGGTTCGATTTCCATGTCGTGTAAAATGTGATTATATTATTCAATTAGGTATTTCTCAATTGTTACTGCAACACCTGCATTGGCCACCTATCCAATAGCCCCTAAAACTATAACTAGGCAAAATGAGCGTGCACTGAAGGCACACTCTACCTTATCCTCAAAGAAAACAGGCGTGATGTTATTTTATTTTGTAACCCGCCACACATTCCCAACCACTGCAACTCCTGGAAGCCAGAGTCAACAGTGGCGACCACCAAAAACACACCTGGTCAATGAAACTCGACCTAACTTATAGTTTGCTTTTTAAGATAGGTAGAAATATGCACGTAGTTAATTATTTCTCAGCAATTGGCAACATAGATATCATCTGCTAAACTAAAAAAAAATACAGATTTCCATCATCGATCCATGAGTGCACGTTATGACATCGGTTCCTGAGCAATCAGGGCGTACAAAAAACTAATCGCTTGAGCCTTTGGGCATATCGAGCCGCAAGGGTACGTGACGGTAGAGCCGCGAACAGGCACCGTATGAATTTGCACATCAAGATCTTTCTACGCTACAGTAACTTCGGAAAGCTGTACCTTTGCGATTGGTATACGAAAACCTTTGACAGTCGTTGCCAAGTTGTCTAAATTACGAATTTCTAAACGCAAGTGTACGATATGTAGATTGGTGCTGTTATTACTCAGTAATTGGGTTGCAGAAACCAGATAGCAGTTGGCCTGCGAATATCGATGAGCTTGATTGCGAGACATGCCAAAGATGGATAGCATTTTCGATTCTACTTGATATACTATACTTAACAAGTACAATAAACTGGAAAAAGATCGCGCATCCTGATTCCAAATCAGAATAACAATGCAATGCAGCACAAAACTAGACAAATACATTTTTTTATGTTAGCTTGTTCTTTAACGATTCCAACGACATAAGTTTTATACAACCTGTAACAGAATAAACGCAATACCTCTTAAGGGGTCATTGAACTCATAATTCTGGACAACTTTCACAATGGGACCAACACTGAAATCGCGAAAAAAAAAATTGACTCCCCCATATATTTATGTGCGCATAACTCGGCAAAATGTACTGAACAGCTGATTTTTTTTCGCGAGTTCGGTTATTTTGTTACACGTTGTTTACAACTCCCATACAAAAATTTTAGAGATATCGTCATTTTTATCACCCGCGCCGATTTAGCGCGAGAACATTTAGAAGTAGCGCCACAGTTAAAAGGTCATACCTACCTAAATCAGGTTGAAATTAAAAGTGCATGACTATAGTGCGAATTTGAATTTAATTTTTACTCGATCCCGTTTACGTTCGTTAATTTAGATTGATCACAATCCATACTTTTCTTAGTAATACATACTTTCGCATACTAATCCTATTAAACAAAATTCGTTCGTTACTGAGTTATTGAGTGACAGACAACGCACAGCCGAAATTACTGGTCGTACAAAGCTAAAATTTGGCATGTAGGTTCCTTGGGGAGTATAGGGGAGCACTAAACGAGAGAGACTTCCTACGGGAATGAGAAATAACGGGATAAGCGTGTACGAAGCGCGGATAAAAGTTAGTATTATACTAATACTTAATGCGAAAGTAACTTTGTCTGGCTGTTTGTTACGCATTTAGATGAAACTTGGACATGGGTAGACCATGTCGAAGTATAGGACATGGAATTGAGTTTTGTGAGCCCGACTTCCTTGCAGGCACAGCCGCTAGTTGAAGCAAAGTTAATGCAATACAATTTAGTGCTGTGTTTTTTAGGGTTCCGTACCCAAAGGGTAACCAACGGAACCCTATTACTAAGCCTCCGCTGTCCGTCCGTTCGTCCGTCTGTCTGTCAGCGGGCTGTATCTCAAGAACCGTAATAGGTAGAAAGTTGAAATTTTCACAGATTGTGTATTTCTATTGTCGCTATAGCAACAAATATAAAAATTAAGGTTTATGGTACGGAACCCTTCGTGTGCGAGTCCGACTCGCACTTAGCCGGTTTTTTTTAATATATGCACAAAGCACGGCGAAATGATATTTGTTTTTAACAACTAAATTTTTACAAGAAAACAAAGAATTAATCATAATGAAACTATTTGCTTTTTACAGGAAAACTACTATGTTTAAAAAACTCAGCCCATTTGGGAATCAAATCCGGTATTCCATTTTTAAAAACAAATACACCAACGAGGCATTCAAAACGATTCTAAAAACTAATTTATGAAACGCTCCTCGAAAGTGTAAAAACATTGAAAAATATCGTGGCCAAACTTGTTTAGCCCACCGAATTGTTTAGACGCAACCATTTCATTTTACAAAATAAAATATTATTTGGAGCAGTAAAATAGTGGTCTGCAGTTGATTGCCGATAGATTAACCATTGGGGTATTGTGGGAACATAAAAACAATAAAAGTCTAAACTAATATATCAAAGAGGTGAAATTGTTTGCTTAAATGTTTGTAAAAGGTTATTTCTGAAAGTACTGCAGTACGGATTCATGATGGAAATGACGTTATATGAGAGCTATATAACCTGCCATACCCATCATGAATCCGCTGTGAAAAAGGGATAGTGATATTCGTACTTTATAGCTCCGTCTCTCTCTAACACAGGAATCATGATGTCACTGTCACGTCACAGTAGGCAGCTGCGGGTCTAAAAAGGCCACTTTAGCAGAATCATATTAGAATCATAATATTAATCACAAAACAATCTGTCGAATTTCATTTTCATCTTTATCGCTAAAGCATTAGGTTCAAAGTTGATTGGGAAAAGTTGACAGCGACGGGTAGTGTCATGTGCTTTCTGATTCTGCTAAAGTGGCCTGTTTAGACTCCCTGATCTGTCGATCTATTCTGTCAACATCCCACCGTGTAGGGTTACGTGGAGTGAGCATGAAGTGAACTGTCATTCCATCTTGTTTGTATGAATTGACAGCTCATTGCATGCTCTCCTCACTTCACCTAAGCTTACATGGTGAGAATTTTACACAATCTCACTGCTAAATACAATAAATCTTTTACCAGTAGAAAGAAGGTCATACTATTGCTGAACATCATAGGTTTTTTTTTAAGGATGGGAAATCGATTGTTACTGCTCTTAGACTCCGATCTGGATACATTCCCAGCAAAAATATTGCCTTCATGATAAAGAAAATCGCTTCACCCAATTGTGAGGAATGTGGAGTTGTCGAAGAACTACAAAATTTATTGATAGAATGTGTCCAGTATGAGTCTAGTAGAAATAATTTAGTTGGGTCCCTGAATTTAAACAGAACTGATGCAGGCATGTTCCACACAATTCTATCCCAACCAAATGGCTACGATGCGAAGGGTTTGTTCCAATTCATGGCCCACATCTTGTGTTAGTAAAATAATGTTTAGGATACTATGGGACTAACATACGCTATGCGTAAAAGCCTCTATAAAAGAATGAAGAAAAAGAAAGGATGGGAAATCATCAAAAGACTCCTTCCGTTCTGGGCGGAGCAGAAGAGAGAGTCAGACTTTTACTGTGTTCCTTCTTATGCCCTGTGTTCCAGAGCCGTTGTGACACCTTCGAAAAAAATCTGCAACCATCAGAGGCTACATTTTTATTTCGGAAAATACAATGATCTTGTAGAAGAAGTACACCAAGAGAGCAAAGCCGCGGGATGAAACTTGTAGAAATATCAAATAAAAATTGTTCCTTTGCAAGGTTATATTGAAAAGTTGTTACGTTTAGAGGACGGAGCTGTATTTGATTAAAGAGTAATGGAGGCTCTTTGGTTCGTTTTTTTATAAAGAATATTTTTAGATGTCTTTGACTGACCTTATGCAGAAGCATAGTTCTGGGCTCTATACTTAAGATATTATAATGGAAATCATTGGCATATTTTTATTTGGAAAAAATTGTGTAGGTACTAACATAATATTTAACATTATATTTGCCAGCGGATTTGTCAGAGTTACATACGAGGACGAACAAGGGGATAAACAGTATCTTATATCCTGAAGCAGACTATTATCTATACGTGCTCTAAAATGTATCTCCATCTGTTCGGTTGTTGAAACGTCTACCATCGGACATCAGACGCACTGCAAGATACCATCCCTAACTACTTGCTATTCTACCAATTCGCACTAAGCGTTTCCAAATGTCTTTTATCATGCGCCCATCAAAGAAGTGGAACTCTCTGCCTGTGTCTGTGTTTCCGAACGCTTACTAACCTAATCTCTTCAAAGGTAGACTGAACTGGCTTCTTCTCGTTAAGCTCGCTCCATCGTGGACGTTGACTATCTCATTTCTGGCCTAGACTGAACTCAAGAGAAAACTCATCTCAAATAACAAATAAAAAAAGTAAAGCCCGATTGATAAAGATTGCATGTAGCGGAGATGAGAATGTTGAGATGAATGTAGGGAGTAAAGAGAATGGATAAAGTGAGAAATGAGTACATTAAAGGTAGTTTAAAAGTGGCATCTGTAACGGGAAAGCTGAAAGGGAACCGCTTGTCTTGGTATGGTCATGTGAAGAGGAGGGATGAAACGTATACTACGAACGTAACTAAAAAAGTTATGAATATGAAATGTGGATGGATGGAAAGGGAGAGGTAGGCTAAAGAAGATGGATGGATTATGTGAGGAGTGATATATAAGAAAAAGGAGTTAGTGATAGCAAGACGGTTGAAAAGACAGAACAGAAGAAATAAAATCAACATGAGATTAAGGCAGGAAGATGATGGTGTTGAAGCGTGATTGATAAGCAAACATCCAAACAGACAAACTCACATCTTAATCATTTTCAACTTTCTTGAGAATCAAGCCACCGTTAACAATGATTATCACGTAAGAACTACCAAAGTTTAGAACATCAAAGCCTACGAAACTTAATTGAAAGTTAGTTCCTCTCACGTATTCCTAAGGTAATTAAGTCAGGCGAGAAACTATTGAGGATTTTGATAGTCGTAGGTTTGACTTAGTTATTGATTTACGATAATCTTACAAGAGAGTGTAATGAATTTTGGCACCTTTGGTAACGTTTATAGAGCACAGAATTGCTGGTAGCAAATAGGGTCCCAATTAATTATTATCATTACCATGCTCGGTTTATATGCGTTTTGCACATGTTTTGACGGTCATAGCCTTAATCACAATCGTCGTAGTTCGTAATTTCTTCGAGTAAATTGGTAATCCTAACAAAAAGATGGTCGATGGGGCCGAAAAGTTTTGCAGTGGCGACCACGTACCGTAACATGCAGTGTTGGAAGGCCTCCCAAAAGGTGGATCGATGATCGATCGGTGAGGGTCGCGGGTAGCCGATGCGAGACGCACAGGACTGGTTGTTGTAGCGACCTTTGGGAGAGGCCTATGTCCAGCAGTGGACGTCTTTCGGCTGATATGATGATGATAAAATTGGTGATCTTTACACTGCCGCTTTCGACAGTGGATTATGCTCTGTATTAACTTCGAAAACGAAGTGTGAAGATTATTATTGTGAAATTAGCAATCTTGTTTAGTAATTACCTTCTATTTGATGTTGTTTTTGTTTTTCAGTGTTGTGGATTTATGTCAAATAAAAGTAATTCTTTCACAACTTTCAAATAAAAAAAAATATTTTCGTAAACAAAAACATCTCCACGAAAAATTTCGCAGAAAAGACACAAAGATCCTAAGAATCACGACGGGAAACCTACTTCAAACTAAATGGCCACAAGACTCACTTCCATAATCCATAATGGTTCACACTACATTGATGTGAGGAGCTCCGATTTTTCTCAATAGAAAATTCGTCTTTCATGGCCAAAGGAATGTTTACGCCCAAACCTTTTGACGCTAGATTCGAAGAAAAATGTGTTCTGTGTTGTAGGCATGACCCGTAAATAAAATGTGGTTGCGCCACTTAGCCGGTTGTTCCACGCTATTAGACAACATTCTGAGAGGAATTTCAAGTGTCACGACCTTTTCTGGATTAGTTTTCGGGACGACGTCATTTTTCTTGCTCTCTGAGGTGATACTTTGACTGATGTTCTTGAATTTTATCGTCTGGATTTAGTCATTAAGTTTGTTCATGAAGCTTTACATTGGTTTTGGTTAAACCTTTATTTATAGCTTGTTTTGTGATAGATTAATAAAATGTGCCGATTGTTTCTATTTTTTCTCGTATTATAAGAGACTTTGCATCGCAGTTGTACACTGTCAAAAGCACCTCTGACACACATTGACAGTCATGTCAAAAACATACCAAAATGTAGAAAAAATAAAAATAGACGTGTTTTGAATGTAAGAAGATATTGTGATTTGATTTGAAACGCTTTTTAAATCATTCTTCTTCTTCTTATCGTGTGGGCAGTAAGGTCTAACGACCCCAAACACCCTAGTGTCAGAGTTTCTGAACCGCCTCAAGGGCCTCAGACATGGTTTATTTGACGAACACCATTTGGCGGCCGGGGACACCGGCTTATACGTGTCTTCCGAAGTACGGAATCATCTTATTTATTTATTTATTTATATATGCTTTATTGTACACCAAAATAAAAAAACATAAAGAAAACCTTAAACTTAAAAATATACAATTGGAGGCCTTATCGCATTCCGCGATCTCTTCCAGGCAACCTGGAATGGAAAGAGATAGCCTGGACATGAAATGGGGCTACACTTGGTGCAAATATCAACAATTATAATAGAGAAACGACGACTGCAACGTAATACAAATAATACAATATACGAAATATATACATAAATACATACATACTTAATATACAAGCTAAAGGAACTAATAATAAGAACATCATCGTGACAAGTAGTGATCCTTAACTAGTCTTTTAAAAACGGGCAGTGATTGCCTGCACTTTATTGACACAGACAACGCATTCCATAAACGAGTGGCTCCATCTTATTATCAGACAATCAGGTGATTCAAGCCTGCAATGTCCTAGCCAAACTAGAAAACTACTTTAATACGTATGCTTCCGGTGGGAATCGAACCCACGACCACCAGGTCACAAGGCAAACACCTAAGCCACTCGACCACGGAGGCAGTTTTAAGAAAGTAGAGACTTAGTATAGGCCTTCTAACCACTTTATAAAAAAATTGATTAAGTATGAAAATTCAAACAAGGCTACCGAATGTTTTTGAAACACTACTTTATTCGTTCTTTATTCCTTTCACTGTTTGTATAATATAAATCAAATTACTTTTTTTTTTCGTCCGGAATATCGTCTACCCAAAATGTCTTAACAAAAATGCGGAATCTTTTTTAAATTGCCGTTGAAACCGCTCATTTACACTACATTTTACCTAAGCTCACCATTATCAAAGAAACTATTACTAAAACCCAAAAAACTAAAAACGAATAGCGAAAAAAGTTAATGGTGCAAACAGCAAAAGTTAAGGCACCCATTACTTATAATAAAGCTAACAACACACTGGAAAAAATAAAGCTAAAGACACACTGGAAAAAATCCGACTTCGCGCTTCACAAACTTCAGCTCCAGAAAACTATTTCGCCGAGATCCTTTGGCGACAGAAATAAGTTCCGTTCCGGTTTATTAGAAGAAGCTAGATAAATACGTAGAGCAATTCTCTATGGTGAGTCTAGGTTTCTAGTCCGTGCCGTAAGCCCGCTGGTTTTAAATCGTTATCATTATTCTCTGCTTTGTTCATAGTGAAGATTTTTCTAAAGAGGATTGCTTTCTGTATTTTTGTTGCGATTTTTTTTTTCAAAGTATTTGTTTAGGATATTGTGGCTGTCTTATATCTATTAATGTACATTTCTACACCAATATTATAAAACGGAAAATTTTTTGTATGTTTGTAACGAATTAACTCAAAAACTACTGGACTGATTTGAACCACTTTTTCACCAATAGAAAAACAATTAAGAAGTAACATAAGTTATAATTATACAGATTCCTACGAAAATTGAAATACTAAACCCACACAATCAAAGTCGTGGGCAAAGTGCTAGTTTATTAATATAATTAATATTGTGAGAGTGTGCATGTATGTCAAAGAATCACACTACGTCGTTTGAACGAAGTAGGATGAAGTTAAAACAGGGTCATAGCTTCCCCCTTTTTATCGATGGGAAATCATCAAATGACTCTTCCCGCTCTGGATGAAGCAGGAGGGAGTGTCAGACTCTTACTGACTAAAACCCATCCGTATTCCTCCTGATGCCCTTTGTGTTCCAAGGCCGCGGTGACTCTTTCGAACAGATTCTGCAACCCCGGCAGGCACTGGCCTTAGCGGGCCCCATCTACTTTGCTGACATCTCTTTGAGGCGCGCGTGGAACACAGCTCGCCGTCGACCCGGCCCTGGGGGGCTAATCTCTAAGCCCGAAGTGCGTAGTTTCGGGCTTACTTCCGGGCGTATTCTACTCCGTATCAGCTACGGACTTACGATTAGTCTCAAACCCGAACTAAGAATGAATAACAATGCGATTTGACAGTAACTGACAAATCCTGTTGTCATTAATTCTTAGTGGTTAGGTAATACGGAGTAGAATACGCCCGCAACTAAGCCCGAAACTACGGACTTCGGGCTTAAAGAGTAGCCCCCCTGGTTCTGGTCGGATAGCTAGCCACCCAACGCTCGCCGTCCGCAGGGCCGCGCCTACGGTGGCCGGGAATCGCTCTGCGATTCCCGGCCACCATGCTGACACCCAAGCGTGTCCTTCCGCCGAATCCGAAACAGGTATCTCCCAAAACAACCGTGTCCGGTGAGTACCTGCGTCAGGCGGAAGGTGAGGACGCCGTGGCACCGCTCTAGCCACTACTCAAAGAGGGGACTTATAGCCACAGTTGTGGCTAGGTGCCCAGCGCTGGGTTGCGACAGTCGCTGTCTCCATACCGCCATGAGATTTCGCCGGAGCTCCGTCCGCCATACTGCAATTTGCCACGGCATAGGAGTCTCGCCCCGGTGGCGTAGCGTCTCCACGCGCCACTCATAAACGAGCGCGAGGGCTCTCGCCTCCAAATCCCATGGCAGCAGTCCAGCAAGGAGGTTCGCCGCCTCGCCGGAGACCGTGCGGTATCCCCGGGCCAGCCGGATGGCCATAACCCTCTGGGACGCGTTGAGGCATTGGGCTGGACGCCTCCTCAAAGTAAGCGCCCACACTGGTGCCCTATAAAGGGTCATAGACCGCACGACCCCCGCGTAAAGCCTCCGGCAGGAGGCGTTTGGACCCACCCACCAGATTGGGCAGCCCCAGCCCGCCCCAGTCTAGGTACCAAACGTTGGAAGTGTTCGACGAAGTTCCACCGGCGGTCGAGGACGAGACCTAGGTACGTCATCGTCGACCCGACACCGATGTGAACCCCTCCTATCGTTATTTGGGATCCCGATGGTGGCCTGTTCCGAGAACCATGGAAGCACATGGCTTCGGATTTGTGTAGGGCCACCTCGAGACTCAACTGCCGGATCCTCTCAACTAACGTTGCAACCCCGCGTGTTATAGCGTCGGCCGCCGCTTGATGCGAAATCCTTTGCGCCAGGACCAGCGTGTCGTCAGCGTAGCAAACCACGCTGACGCCACTAGGCAGGTCGGCGTGCAGCACACAGTCGTAGCCGATGTCCCACAGGAGCGGCCCCACAACCGATCCCTGTGGAATACCGCACTACATATCTCGCCGGTTCCACTCTCCCAGGTGACCGGAGTAGATGACGGCCCTGTCCGTCAAGTAAGCCTCGACTACGTGACGGAGGTAGGTCGGCACCTGATACCGAAGTGCCTCCCTGATGCAAGTCCAGGGCAGAGAGTTGAAAGCATTGGCGATGTCGAGAGATACCGCCAAGACAACCCTGCCCTGAGATATTGCATCCCCCGTCGAGAGGGCTTTCACGCGCATGATGGCGTCCACCGTCGAGCGCCCCGTGCGAAAACCGAACTGGTTTTCCGCCAAATCCGGCCCACTCTCACCAGGTGCCCGACGAGGCGGTTTGCAATCGCTCTTTGAAAGAGCTTGCCCACCTCGTCGAGCATCACAATGGGACGGTATGCGGACGGAGAGTCCGCAGGGCGCTCCGGCTTCTTGATGAGGACCAGTTTCCCCGCCTTCCAACAAAGTGGGAACTGGCCCCTCTCCAATCATGGACTTAAAAACCCTCTTAGTCGAGTCCCGAGAGCTTGCGAGGACAGGACCTAGGCTTTACCAGCTAAGCCGTCGGGTCCCGGGGCGGTATTTTTGGCCTTCGGCCTGTTAACCGCCACTCTCAGGTCTACCTCAGTCACCTCTGGAGCATCGTCGCGATAGGTGGGGGAGTATGCTCCCCTTGCGAGGGGAACAGAGCGCTCACTTTGTCCTCCACCAGCTGGGGCCGGAGACTGCGTCAATGGAGGAGCCCAGATGCGGAGCTTATTCCGCACTATTTTGTAGGGTCGTCCCCACGAGTCCCCGTTCAGAGACTCCAGCATCTCCTTGCGAGCCAGATCTCTGGCCCGCAGGATCCCCGCTCGGAGGGCGGCCTTCGCTGCTCTGTACTCCTCGTACAACTCCGCCTCTCTGGCTTGCGCATCCGGAGAGTCATAGTTTCCCCCTGTGGCTTAGTAAGCGTAGGATACTTATATCACAGCAGTACGTTTTTGCCTAAAAATGACAGAATATTACGCGAGCAAAGTCGCTTCTAACAGCAAGTCTTTTAATAATGTAAAAACTAATCTAGTGTTTTTGCTTACATACTTATTAATTGCCTGTCTATCAAAATTTTGCTGCGGCCTTTTGAAAAAAAGTATTCTATAAATATTTATAGCAAAATAATTATGATATGTAATTTATGTTCAATGTAGCTGCGAAAACATTGCCATGGTAAAAGGAAATTTATCTAAACAACCATAATTAATACAACGGATCAGTAAAAAACTTTCTATTAAATCATAAACCACACAAACTTCTTCCCATTTTTAAACCAATCCTTATATCACTTTAAAAATTCAGATTAAAAACCTGTATCTTGGTAAAATGCAATATTAGAGCGGGCACATAGACCGCAGCGGCACTACTAAATCATCCCCCTGACATTATAGCCCACGTTTTGTATGGAACGCAATTTCACGGGTGGCATTCAAAAATGGATACGGTATGGTGCAACCGTCTGTACCCAAAGAATGTGTAGTGTTGGACAGTCACTGAAAATATTATGACGGTTATATTTAGAACGTTACAACAATAAACGAAAATAAAGTTGCTAGTGGTGAAATAATTTTATAGAAATACTAGTTGACCCACGCAACTTCGTCTGCTCCGCTCCTATTGGTCTTACCGTGATGTTATATAAGAATTTTTCAAATCGTACCAGTAGTTCCTGAGATTAGCGCGTTCAAGCAAACAAGCAAACTCGTCAGCTTTATATATTAGATTAGCTTCTGCCGCGGCGGATTTGCCCGCGTGAATGTTAGACAATATCTCAAGGAGCCAGTATAAAAAACTATTCGATTTGCTATTTCTAAACTATAATCTATATCTGTGCCAGATTAAATCAAGATCTGTTCAGTCGTTCTGACGTGATTGAGTTACAAACAACTATCAATTCATGCAAACTTTCGCATTAATAATACATTAGCTGCCGCCCGCGGCTCCGCCTACATGTATGTCGAAAATTATCCGAAGAGAACATATACCCGGGATAAAAAGTATTCTATATATTATTCCGGACTATAATCTACCTCTGTGCCAAATTTAATCAAGATCCGTTCAGCCGTTTTGACGTGATTGAGTAACAAACATACATCATTGGTATGGATATTGAGTAAAACATGGTGCAATCGTCTATAGATAATTCTTTGGGTATACCCAAAAAATGTATAATAATGACAGTCACAGCAAATATTATGACCGTTTAATTTAAAATGTTCCATTTTTAAACGAGTATAAAGTTGCCAGTAGTGACATATTTTTTATAGCAATATTTTTTGTCAACGACAAGTTTGTACAGATGAGTTTTATTTGCATTTGAGTGAATTTTAATAGATATTTGAACTGCGTGTTGTTTAAAAACTGGTTTTATGCTGTTGAAGTTTTTAAAATTTCGATTTTGGAATACTTTATAACAAAATCGAAATTTTAAAAACTAACAACAATATGTTCAAATATGTCTGAACACATTTTTCTCTTATTAATATCTACACTAATAATAATTATTAATTTGTTTGTTTGTTTGTTATTTGTTTGAATTGAATAGGCTCCAAAACTACTGGACCGATTTGAAAAATTCTTTTAGCATTGGATAGCTACATTATCAGGGAGTAACATAGGCTATATATTATCCCCGTACTCCCACGGAAACGGGAACTACGCGGGTGAAACCGCGTGACGTCTACTAGTATTTAATAAAGGTATGTATAACGATTAGAAATGCATTACAATACGAATACACTATAAATATTAACATGATATTGACTTACTATTATAGAGAACTAGCTTCTGCCAGCGGCTTCGCCCGCGTGATCGCTAGGTATCTTCCTCCCGGGATAAAAAGTAGCCTATATGTTATTCCTGACTATAATCTACCTCTGTGCCAAATTTCATGAAGATCCTTTCAGGCGTTCTGACGTGAAAGAGAACAAACTACCATCCTCAAAAACTTTTGCATCTATACTATTACTAGATGACCCGTGCCCACTTATTTGGGCGGTATTTTTCGTAAAAAATATGTCGCGGATTGATGGCGCCACTGTGCAACGAACATCGCCATCTAGCAAATGGTTTCAAAACCTAACAGTGACCTGATCGGAAACGCAAGCGCATCCTACCGCTTGGACACGATCGTCGGTAGAGGGGATGCAGCAGAGACTGGAGAAGGGACCGAGGTGCTGCGACAGTCGAGCTCCTACAGTCTTGGCAGACGCTCAGTACCAACGCACGTGTTTGTTTCTTGTGTTGTAAAATCGTTATTTTACATAAAATTATTTTGATTTAAATCATCTTTCGTTCGAGTGCCCAAGACAGTGCCCACATTCTCACAAAATTATGGCGGATCGTGATGAAGACCCGATACTTCGCATCTCGGCCACCCATGATGCGACAAATATATATTTATTTTAATAAAAAGTATCCAATTTTACTTCTAATACCTCCAAAAATATGTGTACAAAGTTTCATGATGATCGGTTAAGTAGTTTTTGCGTGAAAACGTAACAAACAAACTTACGTTCACAATTATAATATTAAGTAGAATAAATTATATAGTGTATATAGTAGTATTAATAAATTGTTTCTTCATTTATTATGATTTTAAAAGGTCATCTCTAGAACACTGATCCGAGTACATTTCGTTTTGTTCAAAGAAAGAAAAACTATCTCATGATTATCATCAAGTGTTTCCCAACTATATTGGAGTCGGCTTCCAGGCAAACCTTGTGCAGCTGAATAACAGTAAATATAAATATAAATTTGGTGCCTATTTGACCTTCACAATTTAGTACGTAACTGCCTTTTCTCAACTACATTGGGGTCGACTTCCAGTCAAACAAGATTCAGCTGAATACCAGAATTTTAGGTACTTAGAGCAGCTGCCAACCAGCCCTCCACTACTCATTAACTGGATAACACGGTACTTCTTGGCAAGACTGCAGTCAGATTTTCTGCTTCTGACAATCCATAACGAATCACAAAGATCTAAAAATGAAAGCCTGGACCAACGGCTTAACGTGCTATTCGAGGCACGGTGGAGTCTCAGTATGTTAATATAGTCACCCATCTACTGACTGACCTCGGCAAGCGTTGCTTTACATCGAAGATCGATCCATTCGGCTGTTATTAGGTATTGGGTAACACGATACCTTTTGGCAATCGTCATCATCATATCAGCCGAAAGACGTCTACTGCTGGACATAGGCCTCCCCCAAAAGGGGGAGGGGTTTGCGACACCATACGGCTAACCTTTTGACAATACTGGTTTAACTTTTTCTGGTTTCTAACAATCCATAGCGATGACAAAGATCATCATCATACATCTACGAATGACAGTTAAGGCCATCGACGGCTTAACATGCTTTTCGAGCCAAGTGGTGGTTGTGGTACGTCATGGATGTTCACCCATCCCCGGGGCAGTCTCGGAAAGCATTGCATAACGTTGAAGATCTATCCGTGATTCAGCCAGTTCCTGTTAGGCTTGTTTCACACGTACCACAAAACCACCACACCAAAACCACAACCACAACACGTGGGCGGGCGCTAATTTGTATGAAAATTAAAAGTTAAATTCACACAGACCACATTTTGCCGCTATTATCGACCGCGTGTGTGGTCCCGATCACATCACAGCCACGTCGCAACCACCAGTGACATCACGAACTAGCGGCCGGCCACATTGCAAACACATACACAATTTGTAGATACCACAGCGCAACCGCAAGAAGCCGCAGCGATACTAATCATACGTAACACCACAGCTTGACCACCTTTTGTCGCGACGGTATAGTATGGTTGTACGGGACGTGTGAAACAAGTCTTAGATATACCACGGTAATTTGATTTTTAAAATATTTGACATCCAGTACGAATTTTTACCACAAAAATACCTCAAACAAAAACCATTACGTACTTTTATTGCCAACTGTACCTCTCTTCTGAATGTGATTGCATTTTCAAGAATGCAATCTTTCTCAGTATTTTCAAATACATCAAATAGACGGGAATTCATCTCTTTGTATTGAGCTTGTACCCCTTAGAGGGTGAGCAGGGCCCTTGGAATGAATGCACTCAGAATATTTTATTTGACAGATGTTATTTATTGGGTACTATAGCTTCACCCTGCTATCCCCTTCGTTGTGGTCAAGAATTTATAGCTTACACAATATTGTAAGTTGAGTACATTTTTGTAAGCCCTATTCATCACAGCATAGCTTTACTTTGAAGATGCAGACCCATGCGGCTATTATTTTTAGCCATAAGCTCCTAATGGGAATACTAACATTGTTCAAAAAATAATTATATTTCAAATGAAATCTACTAGAACTTTAGGAGTAACTGATCTGAAAAACGATAATTAACTTTTAAAAATAAATTTCCTTAATTTATATTCGAAATTGGCGACTCAGGGAAGTAATAAAGCAGAATCCCGACAAAAATAAAGTAAATTAGAAAGTAGAAAATAATCTTTTCGTGTTTTTGGTTCGAGTTTCAAACTAAGAAAAGAAAAATAAACGTAATTGATGATTTGATAAGTGTTTGGGTAATTACTTTTTTTTTGTTTTCATAATATTAACTATTGTTATTACGGCGTGTGTCTGAGTATATGTGTTGAATGTTTGTGCGAATTTTCTTTAAAATTACTTAAGAATAGAATAGAATAGAATATAAAACATTTATTCAGCATAGACACAAACTCACAGCAACATAGACAAATTGAACAGAAATAATAGTAGGTACGAGTACACAATAATTGCGCTGAGTGTGCCCATACCGAAAGGGTAGCCATCTCAGCATTTGCTGAGCGTTAGACACCCAGCGCTGGTTTTCAGTTGGCACCCCGCAGTGACACATGGACGAAGGTAGACACCAGACCCCCGTTTTTAGGAACGAATTTTGATGAAACAAATTGTCAAATGTACAGCAACTGGTATCATTGGTGAAATGAATTATTCCATCAATAGCCATCATTAAAGAGCTTGTGACTAAAATACATAATAACTGCCACACCGGGCCATCTTTGAGTTTAAGCAATGCTTGCCAAAGTCGATCCATGTATGGATAACTATTCGTTGTACACCAAGATTCATTCATGCCTCGGAAAGCATGCGAAGTATTTGGTACCGGCTGCAATTTAAACATCTTTGACAGGCGTTCAAGTAGTCAGCGGGTAGGAAATCTGACACCGGTCTTGCCATGGAGTATAGTGTTACCCCATTACTGGTGGAAGTAAGTTAAGCAGCTATTCTTTACCCCCCTCTTATGATACTCAGCTGTTTCTGGTTTGACTGGAAGCCGATTCCAACATATTTGAGAAACGGCTAGGCTTTTTGTTGAGTCAATCGTACCACTTTCCTTGTGTTTTATTTGTAACCCGTGAACACTTGTAATTGTGTTTTAGAAACTGTGTTAAGTTTAGTTTAGAAAGATAAATGGGTTGAATGGCAAAGATATATTAATCCACACATCATAATTACAAACGCGTGGGCTCCTTAGCCTTAGGGAAGGTCTCCTTTATGCTGTAACCAAAACAAAATTAAATCCAAGGTCTCCATATAATTTACAAGAATGAAGTTCAAAGGAAAACAACTCTTCCGGGATTGTCACCCAGATCCTATAATGTTTCAATCCCTTTGCACGTTGCATGATTTACTTTTGCTTTCTCCTTTTGATGCGTGCTCTTTAGGGCTAGGTCGCTTTGCAGGCGATTTGTTGCGTGTTTTGTTTAAGTTTTTATTTCGTAGATTGATATTTTTGGAACGAAGTTCCTTATCGCGCGTTGTGAAAGGGGGCTAGACGGAAAAAATTCATACGAAAAGTTGTAACGACACTTTGCTATAGTTGTAAGCCGTGCGGCGTGCGCGTGTTTCTGTCTGTCTCTCTCATAGAAAGCAAGCCAGTTATTTTCGTTTCGTCTTTCTATTTCTGTTTACATTTTATTTGTTAATAATAAAAAAATATTATTCCTTCACTAATTAATCGAAAGAAACTTCGTTCCATCCGGGTTTTCTTATTAAAAAGCATAGTTCAGTTATAACAGAAATAACGCAAAACCAGAAAATGGCATTGTGTTTTTTTTTTCACGATTTCGGTGTCAGTCCCGCAGTATAAGTTGTTTATGCCACAGGACTGGTCGACACTGGTCAGTGTCGACCTGTCCTGTGCGTCTTCCATAGAGCGGATTTCCTGTACTATCCACAGCTACTTAATTTAAGTGCTTTTTTTTACTATTGATAGCCACATGTTTGACCTCTATCTCACCTGATGGTAAACGATGTGATCGAAGATAGAGCACGCTTGCCAAGAAGTAACCTATTTACTCTTGACATAAAATACTCCAAGGTCGTAGCTATCAGGAAACACAGACTTTGGTAGGGAATTCGACTCCTTAGCTATACGCACTATGAATGTGTTTCCAAAACGTTTTGTGCTTGTGGGTGGGATGTCTACCATGCACCGGTGGCTCGTCGCCGTACATCTTCTGGCCCGATGATGGAACGGGCTTGGCGGAATTGAACTATGCAATTCCGTGGCATACTCCCCAAAATGCAACCGTTAGAAAGCCGATTTTACGGGCTATATCGGCAACCTTGACCTAATTTATTACAATTAACTAAAATTACAGAACAGCCAGTATCTCACAAATTATTTGTTTATTATTCCACCGCCGTCATTCGCTCCCATTCTTTATCATCAGGCAGCCATCTTGGAAATGCGTCCTCTCTAATTAAACTTCAAAGGTAGGTTAGGACGCGTTTCGAGTTTTCCGTGCAGATGGTATTAAGGTGAACTCGATAATTATTCTGCCTTAATTGTTGCTTGAGTTACAGTAAAGGTCGAATATTTTGATAGTATCGGGTGGCGGTCTTGTCATAGTTTATTTTGTTAATAAGGAGTTCTTAGAAGTAAGATGGTTATGTCATTAAGTGTTTATGTACAACAATTTAATATATTATCCTAATCCTAATATATAAAATTCTTCCGTTACTGGTGACTAACTGAGTGACTGACAGACAACGCACAGCCGAAACTACTGGTCGTAGAAAGCTAAAATTTGACATGTAGGTTCCCTGGGAAGTATAAGAGAGAATTTCCTGGAACTCCTAAGGGAGCGGGGAAAAACAGGATATGCGCGTACTAAGTCGTGGGTGGGAGAAAGCTAGTTTTTATTATATTCTCGTAGCTAAATAATATTCATTATATTATATATATATAATAATATTTATTATATTATATTATATTTTTTCATGGATGTTTAGTAGTCATTGGATAGATGAAGTGTCCGTTGTAAGAAGACTAAAATGGCACTGTGTATATAAGTAGGTTACCCTACCCTAATTTTTAACTTTGATGTTAGTATAATCTGGTATGGTTAACTTTGACACAGCGGAACACTAAAAACAGGCACTAAATCGCTAATCTTGCATCAGTACTTCCATTAATTTACTTAATTATTTCAAAATTTAAAAATCAAAATCAAAATCAAAAGGCATTTATTCAAATTAGGCTGAAAATCAGCACTTTTTGAACGTCAAAATTTACATGAAGACAGTCCCCCAAATCGCCCAGCCCGTCACAATAGTCAGCCCGTAATAAAGGGCCTATGTGCCACACGTTCTCACAATATTAAAAAAAAAAACCGAAGCGTTTATTTCCTCAACATATAAAAAATAGTAATTGATCCAGAAAGCAGTACTCCTGGACACGGCACGTATAGTGAAGAGGTTCCTCTCTCGGGAGCCCTGACCGCGCCGTTAGCTTGTACCCTGTTCCCGATACCGGTGAGCTACTATTTTTGATAATTTTTAAATGATTATTTTATATAAAAATATTTAAAAATGTAAATTGTATGTATATAAAATGAATAAATGGAATTGTAATAATAAAAACACAAAGTTATAAAATAAGCAAGCACCGTAATTGACAATGTATTTGAGCTCCTTTTTTGTGACATCTAGAAAATTTAAAATGTTTACTTAGATCCTTAAGATTAACAACCCTTCAATTCTCAACCCTCAAAATTACACCTAAACATCGTCTTGAAAACAATAAATTAGGCCGACATCAAAGTAAACAGTCTAGTTCCAGTAGAGCGCTCCGTCTCCCATAGGTGTGATTTATCTCAATAATTGGACCTCACGTCACGATGGGAGCCATTTGTTTGAAGATACTCCGATTCTACTTGGATTTTATTCGGGATAAGATCTTCGTTTGTTTTTATCGAGAGGAAAGAAATCTGTAAAGGTAAGTTGAGATTTTTGGAAATTGTCGTCCATTATTCTTAGGTTTTTGCAGTGAAGGTATATTTTTTCAGGGTATTATTGCTATCCACGCGAATAACGCGTCTAATAACCCTTAAATGGGCATAACATTCTGGGGATCGGAAAATAATGCCAAATAGACATAGGTATTATTGGTAGAAAATAAATTTCATTTTTTAAGCAAAAAATTATGTTCCTTGAATATTTAATGAATGATTGAAAAGTCTTTAAATAACCTTTGTACAACAATGTAATACCTATCAAGAACTCATTATTTAATGTATGAGCTGAAAAATATGGTGGGAAATATATTCCCTATGCCTTATTAAGGGATAAAATTAGAAGCGGTGCCCAATGTGGTTGCAACTTTCTGTCAGTCTTTCTCATTCCACTATTTGAACCAAGGCGGTTAAGAAATATAAACATCATTCGATGATTCGATTCAGTCGCAAAATAAAGAATTATTAGTACAGAAAAATAAAAGGTTATGGCGAATATGATGATTTGAATGATGAGTTAGCTTAAAACAAAACCGTATTTTAAACTGGTATCATAATAAGTATTTGTATTGGTTTATAGGAAATAATGTTTGGAATTTTTGCCGATAAAAAATGTTCACTGATTTTGCTGTCATAGTTGCTTTTTAACCAACGAAAAAATGGAGGAAGTTCTCAAGTCAACGCGTATATGAACACGCATAACTTTTTACAGAGTAGTCCGATTTTAATAATAATTAAATAATATTTTTTTATTAAATAGGGTATACCTCGATTCGAATTGTTCCCATATAAATTTGGAAAAATGTACCCTAAGGGTCGGAAAATAGGGGTGATTTATTGTTCACTCACAGATTTTAATGCTCAGTTGTGTAGCATTTTTTGTAGACCTACCCATGTTGGTATATAAGGCCTGTTTTTCTTTAAAGTATTTATATTATACAACAAATAATAGTTAAAGTAGGATTATATAACAGTTAATAGCTAAAGTAAGGTATGTAGCTATTTTAAATGTAATCAAAAATTAAGCATGTAGTTTATAGTAGATTATAGCCACAAAAAAAAAAAACTTTTTAAGAAAAATTTTAAACTCTTCGGAAGTTTAATTTTTTTGTTATTTTTTTTTAATATGCGAAAATGCACGGCTCCTACGGAAGAAGCCACTAGAATAAGGTCGTGGGGAAAAATGAAAAAAATCAGAACGAAAATTATCTTTTCTATAAATGTATACAACAGACAATATAGAAAATTAACGCAAGAATTCATAATTAATGTGTCAGGTAAGTAAACAGTGTAATCATTAATAAATTACATTTTGTATAACTCAATTAGTTACACAGGCGTATCTCAAATTCACTAATTTCCTTTCATAAATAACGAATACAAAACAGGCGAACAGTTCCTTAAAATAATAACGAAATATGAATCGCCATTATCTAAAACGCCAGCCTTGAATTTCCTCTAATATCTCACAATTGGCTTACTTACGCGATGAGAGGACACTCATTTTTCTCTATTATAATCCACATTTATCAAAAATAGACTTTAGTCTCAGCATTATAGAGTTTAACTTCGTAGGCGTTATAGATTTTTCATCAACAAATTCGTAGTACGGAGACAGGTTTCAGTAGTTGGATTTGAAAGATAAGAATATTATAGGTGCCTACATTTCCGTCGAGTTTGAATTAAAATAGGGTGCATAAGGGCGTTGAACTTTTAGCTTTTATAAAATGTTAAGTCAGTTAATAATGACAAAACTGAACAGAGCTTTACTCATGGTAGGTAGCAGATTAATATTTAGTTGTTATATATAATGTTAATATATTCTGCAAAATGTAAGCGGATTTTTTTCTTTAAAGGGAAGAGTTAATTTTGCACAAATTTAATCATTGATTGATACCTGATGCCTAAAAAAAATATTGGCTAGTCATTGAAAAATAACTTTTATGACATAAGCCGTTTGGTTAGTGAACTTAATTAATTTAAGATATAAACACGAGAGATTAATGAAAATGAATGACTTGAAGACGAAAGTGTTAACTTCCTAAAGAAATTAGGGCAAAGTCTCACCAACTGAGCTAACGACTTAAATAATGATAGATACGACTACCAAAAACTGGCACAGAACTTATTCAAAGAAACATCTAGTTGCAAGTGTTAGCTGTACGAATAAATCGAGCTTATGAAATCTGACAGCTAGGAAAACTGCATTGCAGAATTAAGATGTTGTTCCATCGCTGCGTAGAAATCGTCTTGAAGGCTTCTACAGACGAGAAGCGCGACACACGCAAAAGCCGCCCAAACTTTTCATGGACACATACAACTACCGCTGATCAGCTTTTCTCCACAGTGAATAGTGTGACTGGACTGGTTGTTAAGGTGACACTTGGGGGAGGCCTATGTCCAGCAGTGGACGTCTTTCGGGTGATATGATGAAATAGAGTGACCAAGTTTTCAAAACAAAATTTAGATTGTCCAGGGAGCAGGTTATCTGAGAACACTTGTATTACAAGCTGTATGGGGTATATCCATTTTACCCATTGATTTACCCTACACTATTTGTTCTGGGTATGGTAGGGTATAACACTTTAAGGGTACGACGGGACTTTTCGCTCAAAGCGTATGTAGTGAAGCTACTTCGTGGTGTGGCGCATAACCCAGGAGTGCTGCGGCACCTAGAGCTTTGCGTGCCAGACCGGTACGTGTGGAGGCGGCGACGCCCGCCCCTGCTTGCTGCTCCTGCAACCAGAACCAATCTGCTGGCGAGAACTCCTCTCACTAGAGCCATACGGGTGGTGAATGAGGTTCACGAGAGGGTTGATGTATTGTAGTGCAACTTGAGTGAATTCGCAAAAGTTACATTATATATACTAAGTTACTTAGATTTAGAATAAAGTATATGACGGAGAGGCAACGGAATTATTATCTTCGGGCAAGCCTTCCCCCTCGTGCATCTTCAGGAAACAGGAAATAATACCACAAACTGATAGCGTTGATCTTCTTTAATTACTACTTAAACTCTTGAATCACAATGATCACAAATATCCGTGATGAAAAAGGATGGAGGTTGTGAGGTTAACCGTCCATGCGCACGTTTCTCGGCAGAATGCCCTACATACCCACCCTACTTGCACCCGTCAAAACAATGACAGTAACACTGACAGTGACAACTGACAGACAGGTGAAATAACCTGACATTACTTGACAGTGACAAGCGACAGACAGATAGGATAACCTCACTACCGCCATCTTGTAACAATTTTTGGAAGGTTCTTAATGTATAGCCTCCTGCTGCGACACGGCCGTCCTGCGCCTCACACGTCCTCGTGTGGATTACCTGAAATAGGATGTTCTGTGAACATTACATTGTTTCGGCCATGCCTGACCAAGATAGGTCAGCTTAATCAGTACATCGCTTAACCAGCGGCATCACTTAACCAGCGGCATCGCTTAACCAGCGGCATCGCTTAACCAGCGGCATCGCTTAACAAGCGGCATCGCTTAACCAGCGGCATCGCTTAACCAGCGGCATCACTTAACCAGCGGCATCGCTTAACCAGCGGCATCACTTAACCAGTGGCATCACCTGACCGGTGGCATCGCTTACCCAGCGGCATGTCTAGCGAATTACATGGTAAATTACACACTCAGTTATTTTTAGTACCAAATTTAATACAAATTTTAATACAAATTTAAAACTTAATGACATCAAATTAAGAGAAAAATCAAATTACATCTGTCTTAGCCATCGGATTCACAAATAGTATCCTCAGGAATTTCATTACTGGGCATTTTACGCAGCCTGTCATGAGCGTATTTGTATGTCCTTTTACCATTAAGTGCCTTAAGCACATACCTATCACCATCTAAGACCTCAATAACGCGGAAAGGTCCCTTGAATTTAGGATCCAGCTTGCACTAATTGCGTTCTTCGTTTTGCAGAAGAACAAAATCGCCTACTGCATAGTTTTGAACTTTAGCCTTTGTACTATCAAATCTGACTTTATCGTATCGAGAAATTTTGTCCATGTTAGCAATAGCCCGTTCACGCACGGTATCAATGTCCACTTCGGGTTCGTAATCGTTGGCACACAGACTGAGTTCTAGAGGCCTAGCCACCTTTCCAATGAGTAGTTCAAGAGGACTCGACTTAGTCACCCTATTAATCGTGCAGTTGAGAGCTAGTTGAACTTCCGGGAGAGCATCTTGCCACGATTTTTCTCCACTAGCCTCAACTGCAGTGAGCATATTTTTGAGCGTACTCATAACCCGTTCGACCTGACCATTAGCACGGGAACTTCCTGTTGCAATCAGGTGCAAGTCGATACAATGGGTTTGACAGAATAGCTTGAAATCTGCACTAGCAAAGCAACGGCCCTGATCAGCGATGAGTCGCTTAGGGGTGCCAAACAAGGAAATGCTGCTTTTTAAAGCTTGGATGCTACTAGCAGAGTCAATACGCAGGGTATGGTGTAACAAAACGAATTTCGTAAAGGCATCTACCAATACGAACACGTATTCCTTTTTATCGTTTTTACCACTAAGTTTACCAGTGGCATCAATATGCAAGGTGTGCCATGGTATAGGAGTCTTAGGGATGGGATGCATTTCTGCTTGAATTTTACCAGACTGAGACTTAGATATCTTACATGTAACACAATTGTCAACAAATTTACGAACAAACTTAGTCATTTGGTCAAACCAGTATAAATCAAAGACCTTTTCTAACGTTTTCTCCCAACCAGCATGCACGAGAGATTCGTGGACAGAGTTTATAACTGACCAGCGTAAAGCTCTGGGGACAATTGGTAGCCACCGAGATCGGTTGTTGCGATGCACTTTTCGATACAGCACTCCAGACCTGATCTCATAAGTTTTAGCAACATTTTCATCTATATTGTGTTCCTTGAGATCTTCAATTAGTTTGATAATCTCAGAGTCACGCTGTTGCTCTGCTTGCAACCAATTTTCAGGTAAACTAGTAAGATCTACTCGCTTTTGCTCCACCTTTTCAACTGGCGTAGCCGGAAGAGGATTCCTGGATAAGAAATCCGCATGACACATATGCTTTCCGTCCTTGTATACAATCTCAAAGTCGTAAGCTTGTAGGAATGCCCACCATCTATGTACGCGCGGGGTTAGATCGGCTTTATTGCGGGAAGATTTTAATGAATTACAGTCCGTTACGACGGTAAACTTATTGCCATGAAGGTAATGCCTGAAATGCTTAATAGCATTCACAACTGCCAAAGTCTCTAACTCATACGAGTGATACTTAGACTCGGCGGCTGTGGTACGTTTACTAAAGTAACCCACTACGGATTGTTTGCATTCCTTAGTTTGCAACAAAATGGCACCATAACCAATCGCACTGGCGTCGGTGTGAAGCTCAATTGGACAGTCAGGATCAAAAATCATTAAGACCGGCTCGTTGGTCAATATCTCTATGATCGTTTGCCTGATGCCTTCGTGTTCAGGCTTCCAGTCGACGTTACCCTTACCAGGGCTGGTCAGAGCGTGAAGAGGAGCCATTATTCGTGCAAAACCGGGGATAAATTTTCTAAAATAGGAGGCTAGTCCTATGAACTGGCGTAATTGCGTGACCGTTTTAGGAGGAGTTAGGGCAATTAAAGCTTCGATCTTTTTAGTGTTCGGACGAACCTCGCCGCAACTAACTACATAACCAAGATACTCCACACTTTTGTTCATGAAAGAACACTTTTTTAAATTAAAAGAAAAACCTTGTTCAGTCAAAATTTGTAAAACTGTGCGAATTCTTTTCAGGGATTCATTAATATCTGAGTTTCCTGTTACGAGAATATCATCCATGTAGACGATAGCATACGAATTAACAAGAGCGCCAAAGGCCTTGGTAACAGCTCGTTGGAATATAGCAGGTGCGTTACGAAGACCAAAGGGCATGGTCAGGTATTCGTAATGACCCTCTGGAGTTATGAACGCGGTCTTCTCTATTGAATCCTGGTGGATTGGCAATTGGTGAAAGCCACTGGCCATATCCAGTGTGGTAAAATAATAACAGCCATGGAGGCGATCGATTTGGTCAGAGATGAGCGGTAAAGGGAATCGATCTGGCACGGTGTTATCGTTCAATTCTCGATAATCTACACACATGCGATCCGTGCCGTCCGTCTTTTTAACTAAAAGAATAGGGCTGGCGAACGGTGACGAACTTGGACGTATAACTTTACATGCGAGTAACTCATTCACCTTATCAAGTACGACACTATGTTCCTGGGGGCTAAGACGATAAGGTCGACGATAAACAGTTTTACAAGGGTCAATGAGGCGAATTTCTACAGGGTCAGTATTGGCTGGACCTGATGGGGTGCCGCAAACAAAGTAGTCCTTAAACTCAGCTAAAATATTTAGCAACTTGGGTTTGAACTCTAGGGGAATGCTAGTGTCGATACTTTCGAAGCTAACATCACTATTATTATCATGGACAATACTCGCATTAATTATTGAGGATTTTATTTTGGTAAAAAAAACTCTGTCAAAAGTAACGTGAATTTCTAATCCTTGAGTCAACACTTTCTGCCCAATCATAATGTCATGTAACAAAAATTTGTCGGGCAAAACGTGAAATAGAATGTTGAAATCAATGCCATTAATACTAACTGACGTCATAATCTGCAAAGTACTGTAAACACTAGTTTGTCCAATACCGGTCATCTTTACTAAATTACTTTGTTGTTCACCATGAAATTTCAATGATTACTAAAAAAAAATGATTACTAGAAAAGGACTCACCGAAGTGTTCTAGAATTCCCATTGGTGCACTGACCGCGCAGACTTCAACACGCCGCTCTACCGGCTTGCTAGTTGTACTAACAGCGGTCGACTTCGCTTCTGTGCTGGCAGCCCGAGGACATCTTGACGCGTAGTGTCCAGCGCCCCGACAATTGAAACATGTGATGTCTGTAGTTGCAGGCTTCGAAGTGGTTGCAAGTTTGTTTGCTTCTCCAGGAGGCGCTCCAGTACTACGATTATCTTTTCTGAGACGACATGCAGAAACATGGTGGCCCAGTCTCCTGCAATGTGTACATTTAACCGGGGTCGACATTAGCTTGCGTTGCTTTGGATCAGGGTCATTGTTGTAATCACTAGTAGGCGCCTTTCTCTTCATATAAGACAGTGCCCTTAACTCCTGCTGCAGTTTCGTTCTAGTTTCTATCTCAGTGGTAAAATCAACACGATTGACTCGGGGTTCAATTTGAGCTATGTGTGCCATTACAGTCGAGATAGCAATCTGCTCTGTGTTCAGCCTCTTCCAACGTGACATCAAAATATTCAGCTGAGTAGCAGCGTAAGTTGCAAGGCACTCACCTTCTTTAGGCTTGCTGTTATAAAGATTGATGAGCGTTGACGCAGCAGTCTCCGAAATATCATAACGAGCGGTGAAGGCTTCTTGAAAATCCTTCCATGTCATGCCGGGGAAAGATACTTGGGACAGCCAAGCCGACGCCTCGCCTTTCAATGCTTCGCTCAAAGCTATCATCAATGGAGCTCCAGATAACGGTTGATCTGCCATGCACATGTCTGCCGTCGATAACCAAGCACGTGCGTCCACGGATGTTTTCTCGGGGTCGAATGTGGGTAGATGAACTTTACTACTCGTTGTCGGTCCTTTTATAGCTTGGATTAGGGCAAGGAAATTCTGATTTTGTTGCTCCAATATCTGTAGAAGAGTCGTTGTTGCACATTAAAATAAAATAAAATAGCCAGGAATAGGTACTAACAGAAACCATTTCCAGCATTTAATTTTTTTACCGTTTGTCTGTTTAGTTGTTCAAAACACGTGGAAAGTATAAATCGAATGCAGATAACTATTATCAATTGTAATTTTGTAACTCAAAGTACAAAATTAAGGTCTTGTTTCATCCGAATTGGTTCGCTCTATCAAAAGATATGTGAATTTAACATTAATTTTCATTACGTAAAGCAAATACACACACGTAACGCCATCTATTGAACAAAAATAGTACTACCAGTTCATGGAAATAACACATTACATACTGTGGAGTTATTTGTAAAACTTTTGATACATAGCAAAAGAAAAGTAAGCATTTTCTTATCGTTAGGGATTTATCGATATAATATGTAACCGAATTGATATTTTGCCAGATCAACATCAAGGTCGATGGATAGCAGTCTTAATTTGATCTCAATTTAGCGGGGTTCTTCGCGGAAGAAGGACCTTATCCCATGTCTGCTAACATATGTAACCTGACTTATAATAAGCTAAAGCTGTTAAAATATAGACCCGTATAAGTTTGCCAGGTCTTAAAACTAGAAAGTCGCAGGTAACAGCCGCTAGATATGTATATATAATATCTATCCTGAATTTTCCCAGCGTTCCGCAGCTGAATATCAGTAATTTACGTGGCAGATCTCCACCACCCAGAAACAGGATAACGCGGTACTTCTTGGCAGACCTGGTGTCAGATATTCTCGCTTCTGACCATCTGTAACTTCTGCCAAAAATCTTCAAATAACAGGCTGGACCAACGGCTTAACTTGCTTTCCGAGGCAAGGAGGAGTCTTAGCATGCGTTGTTTAACCGAGAAGATCGACTCGCGTGGCTTTTATCATTCAGCCCCGAGCTTCTCAGAGATCATTATTGATAATTAGCCGTATTAAATGGAATGAAAAGTCTGACAACTTATGTTACTTATGATTTTGTATCTTTAAAATAATAATAATAAGTATGTATGTTTATAAGTCTGATTGGTATTCCCAACTCTACGTTAAAGCGCAAATTTTGCGAACAGTCTCCTGATGCTACTGACTAATTTATCTTATAAAAGATAAACAAAATTAAATGAGTCAGAGTTCTTTAACATACTGTATACTAACTTTGACTCATTTAATTTCAGTGAAAATCAAATTTCCGGTTTTATGCGGAAACCTGGCAACATTAGGACACCCGCAGGCCTTAACGACCCGTGGTGAAGGGCAAAGCCCCGTGATAGGTTCGTCGTGACTTTTAAGACAAGACAAAGTTTTGAGTTTTAAGACAAGACATAAAGTGTTGGGTATCTATCTATGTTCTAAATCTTCATCATCTGTCCAATCTTTTCCCAAATATATTGGGTTTGGCACCCAGATAAACTGGATCCAGCTGAATACCACACCCCAATAACTGGGTGATCCGGTGACTTTTTGGCCAGACTGGTGTCAGATTTTCTGGCTTCTGACAATCCGTAAAAATAACAGGCGGGACCAACGGATTTAAGTACTTTCCGAGGTACGCAAGAGTCTTGGTATGATAAGATAAGACGATCAATCATCCACAGACCGACTTCAGCAACAGTGCCGTAGCTAGCATGGCTGACACCTGGGGCACCCCGAAATATTTATGCGTTGCGCGGTGACGGAAGTCACAAACCATTTTTCGAAATTTTTTACACCTCATCTCGGACAGGTTTCATTGCGTCCCCTGTTAAGAGGTGACACCCGACCGTAACAAAAAAGTCAACGAACGGTTGAGTGTCACCCGCAAATGAAGAAAACGGCAAGAAAGAACTAAAGAAATTTTTACATCTTATCTATGTATCACCATTACATTTTTTCGCCCATATTCACGCGAACAAAGTCGCGAGCATAGCTAATTGTACATAATTAAAATGAGAGCGACGTGCAGTTATAAACAGAAACGATTTTTAAAACGGAAAAGTAGAAAACAAAAAATTTTGTTTAAAAATGGTGAAAGTAAAGCCGTGGTCGTATGCCTTTATAGTTTTATAGGTGTGCCAGGCACCCATATGATATACAGGCATGCGACCACGGCTTTACTTTCACCATTTTTGTACCTCCATTGATTTGTTTCTGAAATATTTTCTTGTTTCATACTTTTCAGATCACTTTTATTTTTCTGTAGTCGGGTTACAGTTTTTAAAACTAATTTTTTTATTGTTGGTCATTTACAGCGCCCTTAGCGCGCGTTCGTAACACGTGCGTCATCGGCGCGTTAAAATACGCCGTGTGCACAGGCTCTAACCCAAACAGTCATGCCGACTGCCCTGGCTGCCTATATGCTACTATATACACACACGGTTCCATTTAGTCATCTTACAACAGCAGCGCACTTCAGGTATTCAATACATTCATTAAGAAAAAAAAAGGTATTTTTAAATATTTGTATTATTGAAAAAATGAAAATATCATTCATTATTATGACGCATGACGTGGTTTAAAACATCCAGAAGCGGGCGTAATCTGAGCCTTGTGTCCCGTGAACGGCTCAAAATGGAACGGTGATATCGTTTTGATACGTAAACATTATTAACACGATTTTTCATATTTGTAATGTATTACTTATTTTTATTGTACTATTATCTTACAGAATGATTTTTTAGAAATATTTGTGCCTTGAGGTAGTTGTTGTCGCATACATTAAGTGGGCAGCCTTTGTAAGACGACTAAAAAGCACCGTGTATATAATGCGCACTGAGGTATTATACAAGTTAGATGCGAAGGTACATTCATCAGGTAACACGCAGTTTCGACCCACGTTTATGCACATTAAACAACAACAAGGAGACGTCATCTATCCAAGTGACGTAGCGAAGATACGGGTGCGTAAATTTATTGCGTGTGATACAAATTCAAGCAAGCGTGTCGTGTCTATCATTAACGTCATCCGACCATGCATCCGTGTGTCAAAAGTGTTTGCAGTGAAGGATCAAATATGTTTCTATACAATGTTATCGTCCAACGTCCATGGGCCTCATCAAAAGGCTCGGAGTTCCCTTGAATGACCGAACCAGAAATAGATATCCGTTGATTCGCCAAACTTAAGTGGCAGGGCACAATGCTCTCGTCAAGACGATCGGCGGCGGCAACGGCTTGCTTCTGGCCCTGGTTCAATCCATGGTCCGGAGCGAAGAGGCGGAAGCGGCCACCTCCTTCTGCGAAGCAGGAATGCTAGCGAACGAGGAGGCCGACTGCGTGAGAGAGAGAAGAACCTCACGACCCAGCCGCCGTAACAGAAGAAACCGCCCTGGGCGTCGGGAGTCACAGCGGCTATAGAACGCAAAGGTCAAGAGGAGGAACACGGTTGGGTTTTAGTCAGTAAGAGTCTGACACTCACTTCTGCTCTGAATAGAGCAAGAGGAGTCATTTGATGATCTCCCATAAAAAAGGCATAATGCTCGCAGATCAGATTGTTGATGGGGCTGACGGAATACGCAAAATTGGAAGGCCTCCCGTAAGGTGGACCGATGATCTGGTGAAAGCTGCGGGATACGTAGTATGCGAAAGGACTGGTCGATGTAGCGACACTTTGGTAGATCCATATCCGAGAGTAGAACTTTTTTCGGCTGAAATTATGATGAGGTGTTTCATCCATCATAGTTTTGTATTGGAGATTTACCACATCCTGTTTACTTAATGAATCTCCGCCTTCTGCATCCAGCCTGTTTTAGTCGACTTTTTTAAAGATCATTTAGCGAAGAATATCTCTCACCACTCCATATGCGTTTTACACTTACGGGGCCTCTAGAAATTCTGTCAGCGGTACTGGTCGTACTGGTCAAATCATACGAGATGAATATAGGTTAATGTCTGAGGTGGCTTTTTGAGGAAAGTGTCACACAGAGCGTATGTACCAAAACATATTATGATCAATGCCAAACATTTAGAAATTCCGACAATTGCTATCGCGGGCGGAATGCCACTTTGTCTAGAAAACGCTAAACAAACATAGGTTATACACGTGAATAGTTTGGGTAGCAACGGAACAGCGCCTTTAGACTCCCTCAGGTCATATATCATGCTTTAGTAACGTACTGAGACGTAGGCGTTCAACGTAGGTGTTGTCTGTTTATGCACTGCTTCGACGATTTACATGCGATTTGGAGGAGTTTTGATGTTGTTTTGCTTATACGTAATGTAGGTTAGGTGTATCATTTTGTATAGTTATTCTTTATTTGCTTGTTGCTGCTGTGTTATATAAATTTTTCTTATTGTATTATATTTAGAGGTTAAATTGAATGTTTTCTAGGGAAGTAGGTTCTAGAATTTGTAACCTGTTAACAGGAAATCTAGGAAGGTAACGCTATCACTAAGCTCCTGTTGCTATTTTTTATCCCAAAATCCCAGTGGCTTAGGCCACTGAAGTGATAAACTGGTATCATAATCAAAGGATTGCCAATAATATAAATTTATTTACTCGACGTATTCCCGACAATAGGTGATACTGTGACCGAATTTTATGATTTATTAAATTTTCGCAGAAGTCATCACTGAACAAATATTTTTACTCATAAACTGATAATTAAATAATTCTCTTCATTTTTAGGGTTCAGTACCTGAAGGGTAAGCTACTGGACACTATTACTAAGCTTCCGCTGTCCGTCCGTATGTCCGACTGTCGGTCAACAGGCTGTATCTCAGGAACCGTAATAGGTAGGCAGTTGAAATTTTCACAGAGTACGTATTTCTATAGCCGCTGGTGTGTCAAACGCGTGGCTATCAATTTTTTTTTCTATTGATAGGCACGCGTTTGACCACTATCTCACCTAATGGTAATTGATGATGTGGTCAAAGATGGAGCACGCGTGCCTAGAAGTAACTTAAAGTATTCACTATTCACTTAAAGACTCCTAAGGTGTAGATATCAGGAAACACAAACTCTGGCAGGGAATTCCACTCCTTAGCACCATGAATGTGTTCCCAAAACGTGTGGGTGGGATGTCAACCATGTACCGGTGACGCATCGCCGTTCTTCTGGTGGTCCGATGATGAAACGGGCTTGATGGAATCAAATTATGCAATTCCGTCGCACACTCCCCAAAATGCAACCGGTGAAAACCGACAGGCCAGCAACCCGGCGTTGATGCTCGGGACTTTGGAGCTTCGACTCGACGAGCCTATCATTGGCGATGATCCTCTTGGCGCGTTTCTCAATTGACTCAAGGGCATCAAGCCGGTATCTAGCAGATCCGTCCCAAAGATGAGAGCAGTCTTCCCATACACGATCGAACTTGCGCTTGATAGAGTTTTAGCAGCTGTTCCGGCGTGAAGTGTCGTCTCATTTTTGCTAGGATCCCCAAATTTTTGGCAATCACTTGAGCCTTTGCCCCTAAATTAAAAAAACTAAATAAATCAAAATCGTGTTTTCGTCGGAACCCTTCGTGTGAGTTCGATTCGCACTTGGCCAGTTTGTTATGTTTCATTACATTTTTCTACAAATTCATTATTTATTTAAAAGATGTTCAGTGAGGTATGAAAAATCGACTCCCAACTATTACATTCCTAAAAGTATCTAAGCAAACTTCGCAGCATGTGTATGATATTCTCATATGAAGATAAAACTCAATATTCTTATAAAAGTCGCGTGTAAATTTACTCAAAAGACTGACAAAATCAAGAGCTTTGCTAGAAAGGCTACCAATATGCTCAAAGAGCAATGAACTCTTCATTTTACTTTGTGTTGAACGATACAAGTTCGATGCCTGGCTTTCGATGTATGTAAGTAAAAAGTTTGAATTTATAGATTTATCGATTTTCTTTTGTTTTTGTTTGTATTTTCCCGAGTGTTAGTTTTAAAAAAAATCGATTTGGGAAATGACCAGTCATTATTCGTTATTAGCAAAGCAGCAATAGCTTATATTGCATACATTATTTTATTCCAACTTAAAAGTGTGAAGGTGCTGGTGAAATTAATCTTCAAACTCTTTTATTGGAAAATACTTGATTAACTTAATTTTACGTCACTTCAGTAACATTCACTTTCAGGGCATTTTAGGTTGAATCCCGTCATCAACAGTTATAATTTCTCTTGTTATTATCGCAATTGATTTGGGGTCAGTGCAAACTATTTTCTTCCAACATACCTATCTATTAGTCGTCATATCAAATGTGATCCTACTTGATCCACGTACACAAATCTTTCTCATAATAAACACAGTATCAACCAAGAACAAACTAATAAACACACGAACTAGAATAAACCCGTAATGACCAAGAAAACAAAACACAAAACTAGATCATTCAAATCCCATTATTTTCCCAAAGCATATTACTCATACGAACACACATACAATCACATTTTTCATATCAATACCCGGCCAGTTGCCCGGAGCGACTGTATCGAACCAGCCAGTAGCTAGCCGGTCTAGAATGTGTAATGCATTCGGAATTCCCGTGCACGTAACATGCAAACTAGTATCGACTATTAGGGGGTGTGTATTTTTGATGTACCTACAGTTGTGAATATTTTTGTGAAAAGCTATGAACTGACTCGTTGGTCTATTGGGAGGAAGAGCTTGAGCATCAGGTAGGGTTTGGCAAATTATTATTGAGTTTTGCCATTTGAAATTTGTCAGTAGCAGCTCGGAGTTTGAAAGGTTCTGGAATGTCATTTACCTAGTATTGAAATCAATATTTAACTCATAATTTAGGGCCCAATGTCTTATTTTTAATCCATGGTGCTTGCAACTGGCCTTACCCTAGTTGTACACGTTCTTTAATGCCAGTTGGTCTAAGTTCTGTCCTATCTTCTGCGTGATAAAGAGGGAGGTGGAAATTATGTTTAGGTATATAAACTCACCGCTGTTTCTTTACTGGCTCATATCATTCCGCGCGCGCCGCCCGACCGTGACGGACGTCTGCTCCGTGACTCATCGCTGCTCGCTCGCTCGCTGCTCGTCCCGCTCGCCGTGACGTCACTGTGGTCGCTGACTACACCATTTGATCCGACGCTGCCTTTTTCAAGGCAGCCGAGAGATATCTTGTTTCCGTTTCGGGTACTGTCAAAAACGTGGTGACCCCTTCAGGGTAAATCCACGTTTCTCGTGGTCACTCGGTGGAAACCTTTCGGTGCCAACGAAGCCGAGTGGGTGTTGACCCGACACACCGACCTAGCCCCTTCAGGGCCTAGGTCAAGTCGGAAGGGTATTGGACCCGCGGCCTTGGGGGGCCTCCTAGTCGCGACCAATCACTTAACCCCGCTCTCTTTCAGCTTCGTCGGTCGGTCGCAAGACCCATAGGGACTCGCTGCACAATAAGATCGGCAGCGAGATCACAAGCTTAGGGCACACCATAGGTACTCACCTCCCTGTCTTCACCCGACAGGGAGGGTACACATCCCCGGGAACTCCCACCCGGGGAGTTAGGTTTGCTAGGAGATTAGGAGTAGGTTCCCTCCCCTGCCCCTAAGGCATATGTTTTCCCCCTCCCCAGTCTTGTAAAATGCCTCCCCCTAAGGGAGTGGACGCGATCCTTTTGGATCTCGTCCAAAGACTCATAGCGGACCACCCCAATCAGGAGTTGGTCCGAATTGTCAACTATAGGTTGCATAGGCTGGAGAGCCTTAAAAACTCCCAGTCCAGTGGGACTAGCACTCCACCGCCGCGTGAGTCGATCTCCCCCGAGCCCCCTCAGGGCCCCTCCTGCCCCTCTCCAACTCACGATGACGTCACTGATTTCAGTGACGTACTCGAGAGTGCCCCGCTCACCTTAGAGCCTGACTCCCCCACTCCCCCCCCCATGGACTACGAATCCGGTTCGGAAAACGACTCGGGTACCTCAGACTCTTCCGCCGAATTTACCCTTGTGGGTAAAGGTAAGCGGAAGAAGAAGAGCTCTGCCGCTCAGGAGTCCGCCCCCAAAGCCAGAAAGACAGTGGTCCCGACTGTCTCCCCTCCCTCCCCTGCTGCCACGACCTCCGCAGCCCCCAAAGCCAGCACCTCCCAGCAGGCGTCTCGTCCCCCCAGCCCGATGGCCACTGCCCCCCCGGCCACCCAGTCCGACCCGGCGCTCGCCAAGAACGCCAAGAAGTCGAAGCCTCCGCCACCCCTCTTCATTCATGAAGCGGCGAAGTGGACGGAGGTTTCGGGCGCTTGTAACGAGCGCCGAATCCAATTCTCCCACGCCCGTGCTGTGGGAAACGGAATTAAGGTCCAGGTGCCTTCTGCCCAGGACTACAGGGAGTTGCATAAACTCCTCGTAGCGAGGAAGGTACCTTTCCACTCGTTCGCCTTCGAGGAGGAACGTCTAGTCCGCGTGGTAGTGAGGAACGTCCCTCACGCCATATCCCCTGAAGAGATCAGTAATGATCTCAAACGCCAAGAGATCCCGGTCGCTGCGGTCCACCGCATGCACCGTCGTGGTGGAGCACCATATAATATGGTGCTCATCGTCTGTAATCCAACAGACGATAAATACCACCCCATCTTCAAAATCTCGAAGATTTGTTTCCTAGAGGGCTTGAAGATGGAAAAGCCCCGTCGTAGCGGTATAGTTGGCCAGTGTCACAACTGCCAACTATATGGCCACTCGCAGCGCAATTGCTTCGGCAAGCCGCGCTGCGTCAAGTGCCTGGGCGACCACGGCACCCCTGACTGTCCCCGTCCAAAGGACCACACTCAATGCGCCGAACCGCCCAGCTGTGTGCTGTGCGGAGAGGCTGGGCACCCGGCTAACTACCGTGGTTGTCCCAAGGCCCCCAAATCGTCTGCGCCCAAACTGGTAAAGCGTGCAAACGCTCGCCAGCAGAGGGAAGCCCCCACGACCCAACCCCCAGTGGCCCTATACCCTCAGCGCCCCAGCCCTTGGAACGCGCTGAACCATAGAGCTCACTTCCCGGCGCTCGGACCCGCGCCTACCCAGACCCAGGCCCCTATGGCCCAAAAGCCCCCCCCGGCCATCCCGGCCCTCATGGACGTAGCCGTACCTCCATTCCCCCGACCACCGGTCGCCGTCGTCGGAGCAGCCGCCCCTCAGGCAGCCACTCCTCCCCCCCCACCACCAAAGGCTACCTCCAAAGTCCCAACCCACCCCATTCCCGCGAATGCGCCTGAAATGGCCATTCACATTAACATGGCCTTCTACAAGGCCTTCTACTCCCCCAGAGCTGTGGCTATGACCGAAGCTCTGAAGGCCTCTAACATCACTGAGCACGGTGCCGTATACTGTGAATTCAGTGATGTAGTCCACTTTATTAGCCTGTATGAACGTCTCCATGGCTAAGTCCCCCGCAGTAACATGTAGGTTTAGGCCGAAGTCCCTCCGGATAGGGTACTTCAACTCCAACAGCCTCTCAGGCCAACGCGATGAGATCGCCAACTTCCTCCGCGACCATCGCATAGATCTGCTTCTGGTGCAGGAGACTTTCCTCAAGCCCCATCTTCGGGATCCTAAAATTGCGAACTATCGTTTAGTTCGCAACGACAGGACCCGATGTCATGGGGGAGGAACTCTCATTTACTACAAATCGTCCCTATACTGCATTCCCATGGATCCGCCCGCCACCCTAACCGAGCTTGAGGTCTCTGTCTGTCGGCTCGGCATGACAGGCCACCAACCCCTCACGGTCATCTCTGTCTACGACCCTCCCACCACCACTCCCATAGGCCCCTCCCTCAGAAATGACCTCACAACTCTTCTTGGCTTGAGTGACTCCGTCCTTCTGGCGGGGGACCTCAACGCCAAACATCCCTCATGGAATAGCCACACGGTTAATCCCAGAGGCAGAGCTCTGTTCGAGCTCAGCAGCCCCCTCAATTTCGATGTCATCGCTCCGATGCATCCCACTCATTACCCTCACCAACCTAACTGGCGACCCGACGTGCTCGACATCGCTCTCCTCAAGAATGTAAACTTACGTTTGCATTCTGTGGAGGCGGTGGACGAGCTCAACTCGGATCACCGACCGGTTATTCTGGAGCTCACTCCCAGATTCGGTCCTCCCGACCCCTCCCAACCTCCTCCCACCAGAGTGATCACTGACTGGCGCAAAGTAAGTGAAAAACTGAAAGTCACCACGTCACATCACCTGGATAAAATCCCAGATCACATAGAGTCAGCTGCCGACACGGCGGCCGCGATCGGCTCGCTCACGGAACATGTACAGTCAGTCCTGGACGAATGTTCAAGGGAGGCTCCGGCGACGGACGACCGTCGCTGGAAACTCCCGGACGATGTGCGTGAACTGTTGACCGAGAAGAATGCGGCCGTCCGTGCCTACAGCTCTTTTCCCTGTGCTAGTAACAAGGCTTTTATGCGCTACTTACAGCGTAAAGTAAGCAATCGCATCAAAGAGTTTCGTGACAAGCAATGGGATCAGATGCTCAGTGATCTCCATCCCAATCACCTCGCATTTTGGGAACTTCAGAGGAAGTTACGCGCCTCCGAGGTTACCACTATGCCCCCCCTCACCCGCCCCGATAACACTCTCGCGTTTAACGACGACGAGAAGGCCGAATGCCTGGCTGACAGCCTAGAGGACCAGTGTTCCCCAAGCTCGAACCCAGTCGACCCGGCCCACCTCGCCGAGGTGGACGCCGAGGTCGAACGTAGGACCTCCCTCCCTCCCGTCGAGGACCCCGACGACCCTCTCCCTCCCGTCACTCCCGACGAGGTGGAGAAGATCGTCGGCCAACTCAGACCCAGGAAAGCCCCTGGGCGCGACGGCATTACCAACAGGGTAGTTCGACTCTTTCCCAAGACTCTGATCGTGTTGATGACCGCCATCTTCAATGGCGCTCTGTCCAACAACATGTTTCCGCAGCAGTGGAAAGAGGCTATCGTGATCGGCATTCCCAAGCCGGGTAAGCCCAAATCCTCCCCGTCCTCCTACCGCCCCATCAGTCTGCTCAGCTCGCTCGGCAAGATCTACGAGAGGCTTATCTATAAGCGTCTCAAGGATTACGTCGAGCGAAAGAGTCTCATCCCCAACGAGCAGTTTGGCTTTAGAGCCACTCACTCGTGCGTCCAACAGGTCTACCGCATCGTTGAGCATATCAACGGCCGCTATCAACGCGGCTTGATGACGGGAGCCCTGTTCTTCGACATAGCGAAAGCCTTCGACAAGGTCTGGCACAACGGTCTGATATACAAGCTATATCAACTCGGGGTGCCAGATCGTCTCGTGCTCATCTTACGAGACTATTTGTCGAACCGCACCTTTCGATTCCGTATCGAAGGTGCGCTTTCCACCCCCCGCCCCATCCGCGCCGGCATACCGCAAGGCGGTGTGCTGTCGCCTCTTATTTTCACGCTGTTCACCAGCGATATTCCCCCCGATCCCCAGTCGCAATTAGCGCTCTTTGCCGACGACACGGCCGTTTACTACTCTGGCAAGAGTGGTAAATCCATATCTCATCACCTCCAAAGATCCGCCAACCGCCTAGGCGGTTGGTTTCGGAAATGGAGGATTGAGGTAAATCCCGAGAAAAGTCAGGCGGTCCTGTTCCGCAGGCCGCGGGCTAGACTCCCCCCGATCCTTCCACCGATCAAGATGTTTGGCAAGCCGATCCCTTGGGAAGAGCGAGCCAAATATCTAGGAGTGATCTTGGACAAAAACCTCAGTTTTATGGAGCACATTAAGGCGGTGCGCTCGCGCGCCGCCTTCGCTCTCGGTAGGCTCCACTCGATGCTGAACCACAACAGCAAATTATCCCTAAAATGCAAGCTGCGTATCTACACCACTTGCATTCGCCCCATCATGACCTATGCGTGTGCTACATTCGCCCACGTAAAGTCATACCGGATCCATAGGTTGCAGTCCCTCCAAAACCGTTTTCTCCGAAAGGCCACGGGTGCCCCGTGGTTCGTTCGGAATGAGCGACTCCATGTCGATCTCAAAATACCGACCATCAAGCAGTTCATGAAACGCCTCACGAAGCGTTTCATCGAATCTGCTGAGAGGCACCAGAACCCTCTTATCGCATCGGCTACCCGATACGCTCCCTCCCTGATTAGTAAGGTCCGCCGTCCACGGCATACCTTACTAGAACCCGATGACCCAATCACCCTTGTACAAGAGAGCTGTAGGGAAACCAGTACTCTTAAACAAGCACACAAACCGCGACCCGCCGCCTTCCGGCCTCGCCGCCGAGGCCCCGCGCGACGTCCCAGTAATAATAGCAATGTTGTTGTTGCTCCCCGTCTTTTGCCTAACGAGCCAGCCCGCGTCGCTGAGCCATTAGCTTTAAACCCCCTAAATAATGTCATGACCCAGCCTGTCCCTTGCTGCCCTCCCGATAACGATGCCACTGAGCCGAGGCCCGAACCCCACAGGGGGTGCCCCCAGTGAGCAGAGTTGTAGGTTAAGTATTTTTAGTTGCCTTGGCTGGGGGCTTTAGAGTCATTCTGAGGCCACCACAGGCTAGCCCGGTTAAGTAGTAACCACCCGTCTAGAGGTGAACTACGAGTGGTCCAAATCAAAAAAAAAAAAAAAAAAAATCTTTACTGGCTCATTTCGTTGCAAGTTCCAAAATAGTTGAATCGTTCTCTGGGACTTGTTAAGCAAGTTATTGATTCAGTTTGTTTCTGGTGGTTGCTGTTTTATAATCTGGCTTTTAAGCCAAAAAAGGCAATGCACAGTCTAAATCAACCGTGGCTTAGAATATTTCACAAGAATTCCTTATCTACAAAAGTAAGCACTAAGGCAGGGTTCTTGAAAATTATTCCCTAAAAGCGTTACAGGATTGGGGAATAAAAGTTTGTGCGATGGAAATTCGTCAGATTCATCGGACATTTACGGATAAAATACGGCTTTAAATAGTCCCACAGCGGGATTAAAGCCAAAAATTCAACAGAATGTGTTAAAAAACTGTAGCAAATATTAGCCCAATTTATTTCGAATCATTGAATACAAAAAACAGTTTAGTTTTTACAAAAGGCCGATAGGAACATTGTAATTGTTTTTACGATTCGCTTTTGTACAAAAACAAATTAATTTAACATCTATAAATGCTGTGATGGACCACGATAAAGATAGATACAGACGACCAGTTCCATACAAGGAATGAAAACAGGCACACGTACACTGACGCGTACGTACAGGGGCGACTTCAAACAAATGCCGATCGCGAGTGCACTTGCACTCGCACTACGTGAAGCGTGTCTATGTGTGCGTGCGTTTTCTTTCGTTGTCAGGAGCTGACCTTCTGCACTGGCTGTATTATATTGAATAGATGAACTATATTATCACTATTGTCCAATAGTTAAGTCTAGAGTGATGTTATCTTGTAAAGTTGTAATTGTTCTTGTAGTTTCTTTTACAGAATTTTGTTACAATTCTACACTTTGATTGGAAATTGTCTCTAACTTGTTTTGTAAATCCTACATTACAAATCAAGTTTACATACAGCTTACCAGTTACAGTTTACCTATACCTAATAGAATACTAAGGCAGCTGAGGACACTTTTCTACAGTGTTTATAACTTACTGAAATAAATAAAACCCTCTAATCTAATTATAATGATGTACGTAAGCACAAGAGATTATAATCGCTGCTTATCACGCGTCATGAAGAAAACAAGGTTTTCTTGTGTAACCTAAATACAGACCTTTTACCCACTACACGTGTATCGTAACTCATATTGTAACTGACACCGTGACGTAAGAAGGCTCATGCCATACACCTAAAACATTATTCAATCCACAACATCAATAATTTGCAACGCTTGCTCCAAAGGCGATAGCGGACTGCCGGACTGAACCGAAAATATTTTATTCCCAAGGTTTCATCGGGAAACTCAATTTTCTGTATCGAACTCCTACCTGACTGGAATCAGTTATGTTAAAATGTGTCTGTCAGAAGCGGTCGACGGATGCTGAAATAAATCTAATCGGATTTGGGACAGATTGCATTTGATATGCTCGTAAAAAATGTATAAGGGGACATTTTTTGGGGGAGTGTGAAGAAAGGGTAAATCATATCGACGAAAATTGCTACAAATACCTCTGTTACATGAAGTTTGCATGCCACTGTAACTGACCAACTTCTTTTTTTGCTTTATGAATTGATAAAAAAGTTATTCGCGTTAAGAAAAGAGTTCGGTGTTCATGATTCCATTATTCTGCGAAGAAAGACCGGTACTACCCCTGAGGTCACAATTTATTTTAAAGTACCTGGCCTATACCTTTATTAGATCGATGAGACGAAGACTGTAGTTTTGTCCAAATGTTCTTGGGGAAATCATTGGTTCGACTAACATTCTTCAGGAAAACGATCAATCGGCCGAACGTTCTTCGGGTGAACGATGATTTCGCCGAACGTTCTTCGGTCTAGTAACATTCGGGCAATCATGCCGCCCCCTTTCTTAGGGGCTTACTTATAAAAAAAACGGAGTTAATGAGTCATTAACTCCGATATAACTAAACCTGGTAAAAATATTTAAGCAGAGAACGTATCCATAAATACAGTTTGCTTTAGTCGGAAAAAAAAATCTTAAAAATACAGAGATATTAACATACCCTCAACTTCATACTTTAACAACCTCCTTTAATGAAAACCCTACAGAAAAAGATGTGGCAGATAGAACGTAACCAAACAGTACTAAAGTTTCATGTCATGTAAAACTTTATTACCATTTTAATAGCTTTCTTCGCATAACACGTACTTAGGCCCTTTGAAAATAAAGGCTAAAATTTTCGAGAATATTCAGAAGGTATTGTGACGTAAGTAAAAACACACAAAAATGCTTCGAAAATATAGTACCTATGAATTTATGAATGTGAAAGTCAGTTGGGATATTTGTTAAGGAATCACGCCTCAAGTTTAAACGTATTTGGATAAAACTTGCCAGACGGGCCAAATTATTTGGATAATTTTTGACTTTTAAAAGAGTGAATCCGTTCATAGTATTAACAGATTATTTTAATATTAAGAGAGAGAGAGCACTGTTTATGCTCGGTGGGACAATACAGCCGACCTATTCTGACAACTACTCACCGTGTAAACGGGTCGTTCTCGTTCGGTAAGGCTCCGCTGTCCGTCCGTCCATCCGTTTGTCAGCGGGCTGTATCTCAAGAACCGCAACCGATGAAATTTTCACAGAGTGTGTATTTCTATTGCCGCTATTACAACAAATAATAAAAATGAAAGGTCGCTCCAGTACAAGAAACATGTTTATTTGTGGTACGGAACCCTTCGTGTGAGAGTCTGACTCGCACCTGACCAGTTTTTTTATAACTAAAGTGCATAGACTTTACTTAAGAAATAAAGTTTTCGCTATAAAATAATGGGTTTAGTCACCTGTCTTCAACATTCGTACCAATCACTTTGTTAAAAAAAAAATCCTCAATGATTAGAATTTATTTACCAACTTTTCAGTCCAATATTTTTAGTTGGACTTGAAAAACTCGCAGAAGAATTCATTGAAACTTTTGCAATCTCAATAGTTTTGATTGCGTTAAGATTAATTTAATCTTTATGGATTAAATTTTCCATATTATTAATTCTTTAAAATACAATTTAAATTATGAACTGTAAAAGTAATTTCGTTTATATTACAATTATTTTAATCTTGACTTTTCAGTCTTTTAACAGATTTAGGAGTGATTTTATTGTCAAAGTAATTTACTGAGGTATTTTTGAAACTAAAGCATAAAATCGAAACTAACTTTTCAGAAAAGCTTGTGCAGAGTAAACTGAATCTTTAGTATGAACGGGTATTACAGGTAACCCAGCAAAACAATCAGGAATATTAAAGAGGTTCCAAAGAACCTTTATTTCTTCTAGAAATGAGAAAAAAAAACTAGATTAGGTAATCGAGATAAACTTCCTCCACACCTTTTGATTTGCACCAAACTTTTCTCTAGTGCAGTTGTAAGGCCAAAGGGCGGTACAAAATATATTTTCATGTGATATTTCTCGCTTTAATACCGCCCTATTATTCGCTTCTGCGTCGACAATCCCAAATAAGAATTCTGGTTTGGTATTTATTTTGCAGGGATATTTTTAAAGGTTTTTATCGTAGCCTATTGCACAGAAACTTCGCATTTTACCGGGAAACTAGCCTATAGTACTCATAGATTGTGTGGCTTGCTATCAGTTCAAGAATTGTATAGACTGCCACTTTGTTTAGCTGAGTCCTCACTACCACCACTGCTGAGACCCGATGGGTCACTGGCCCACTCCGCTGAGGAGAAAGCAGACTTGTTTGCTTCTATGTTTGCGGATTCGTCGCGTCTAGATCCTGGTGGCGCGAGGCCCCCTACTCCTCCTGATGGATGCGAGTCGAGTATGTCGAACATTCGCATTCATCAGAAGGACGTTTTTCGGGTATTGCGTAACCTGGACGTGAATAAGGCTAGTGGCCCCGACGGGATACCGGCAATTGTTTTGAGGACTTGTGCGCCTGAGTTGTCTCCAATCTTGACACGCCTATTTCGCCTTTCGTTTGAGACTGGAATAGTACCGAATGCTTGGAAGCAAGCTAACGTGCAGCCCGTGCCCAAGAAGGGTAGTCGTTCTGACCCGTCGAATTATAGACCCATCTCGGTAACGTCCATACTCTGTAAGAGTATGGAACGCGCACTGAATCGTAAGCTCCTAGCATCCCTAGAAGCGAATGATATCCTTAGCGACCGACAATACGGGTTCCGCCGAAATCGGTCTACTGGGGATCTTCTAGCGTATGCCATTCACATCTGGAGTGAGGCCATAGAGAAGCACGGGGAGGCACTTGCGGTCTCCCTCGATATCTCAAAGGCCTTCGACAGGGTCTGGCACGATAGCCTTATTAGTAAGCTTCCTTCCTTCGGTCTGCCCGCCGGATTGTGTGATTGGATTGCAGATTTCCTGAGGGATCGGTCTATCCGAGTGGTCATAGATGGCTGCTCGTCTGGACTACTGGATATTAATGCCGGGGTTCCTCAGGGGTCGGTGCTCTCGGCAACATTGTTCCTGCTGCATATTAATGATCTGCTAAAACCCGGTACCTTTGGGTATGCAGACGACAGCACTGTTGCTGAGAGATACGTGTCCGACGCACGAGCTGGTGGGTCGCAGATCCGGTCTCTCCGAGAGGCTATGGTTGAGCGCTTGAACTTATCCTTACTGGCTGTCTCAGAATGGGGCGATGCCAATCTGGTCAAGTTCAATGCTGCTAAGACCCAAGCGTGTCTATTTTCCACTAAAAGGAGCCAATTCCACCCAGCTCCATCTTTTCGTGGTGTAACCGTGCCGATAACCGACCGACTTGTGTTTTTTGGTGTTACGTTAACATCTGCCCTCAATTTTGGCCCTTTCATAGAGGCAAAGGCTCAAGTGGCTGCCAGAAAGTTGGGGGTCCTAGCAAAGGTGAGACGGTACTTCACGCCGGAACAGCTGCTCAAGCTCTATCAAGCGCAAGTTCGATCGTGTATGGAGTACTGCTCTCATCTTTGGGACGGATCTGCCAAATACCAACTTGATGCCCTTGAGTCAATTGAGAAACGAGCCAAGAGGATCATCGGTAATGACAGGCTCGTCGAGTCGAAGCTCCAAAGCCTTGAGCATCGACGCCGAGTTGCTGGCCTGTCGGTTTTCTATCGCTTGCATTTTGGGGAGTGTGCGACGGAATTGCATGATTTAATTCCGCCAAGCCCGTTCCATCATCGGACCACAAGACGAACGGCGATGCGCCACCGGTACATGGTGGACATCCCACCCACACGCACTAAACGTTTTGGGAACACATTCATAGTGCGTACAGCTAAGGAGTGGAATTCCCTGCCAGAGTCTGTGTTTCCAGATAGCTACAACCTGGGAGTCTTTAAGACAAGAGTGAATAGGTTGCTTCTAGGCAAACGTGCTCCATCTTCGACCGCATCATCGCTTACCATCAGGTGAGATTGTGGTCAAACGTATGCCTATATATAGTAAAAAAAATAAAAAAGAGTCCTAGGTCAATTAACAAATATTGATGTCTTGGTAGGTCGAGCAAAAACTAACCGAAACATCCAGGTATGCAATCATTAAAGAATGGAAGTTGAACATCACTCAAAATGCTCATCATCATCATCATATTAGCCGAAAGACGTCTAGTGCTGGACATAGGCCTCCCTGCGAGTGTCGCCACAATAACCGGTCTAGTGCGTCTCGCATCCATCGCCTACCCGCGACCTTCACCAGGTCATCGGTCCACCTTGTGGGAGGCGTTCCAACGCTGCGTCTTCCGGTGCGCGGTCACTATTCCAGAACTAAAATGCTATCATCTCCCAAAAGAAGTCATATAAACATCAGTATTTCAGAACTCTAAGCCAAAACCAGCAATGAATAAAAGCATAACTCCCTTACATTGCAATCCTGAAAAGCGCATAACGAACGTAAAAAAAAATTAAAACACCAATATGGTACCAATAAAAAAAACTGGAGTCTATAACAGAACCAATATAGTTTTGAAATCCAAAACTGAATTTAGTTTTATGAATGGTTTATTGCAGTTTTCAACACTAACTGGCTAGATTTAGTTCGTATTGTTAATGTGTTTCCGATTTGAATTGATTTTTTTTTGCTTGTTTGCAGTTTGTTCTATCAGGATTGACTTTATTCTGCTTTGGTTTTTGCGTTACCTTGTGTTACACGTGATTTGAAGATTTGTATTTCTGTTTCAGTAACTAAAAGAGTTATGAATATAAATGTGGATAGACGAAGAGGGAGAGGGAGGCCAAGGGAAAGATGGGTGGATTGTGTCAGGAGCAATATGAAAGAAAATGGAGTTAATGATAGCGTGACAGCTGATACGAAAGAATGGAACAGAACTCCATCAAAGGCCGTCACCTCCAGTTTTTTCCATCCATTCGTGAACTGGATAGGACATGGCTGGAGGTGGATCACTGTGTTGGCCAATTTATCACGGATCCTGGCAACTTTAAGAGTAAACTATTTTCCTTTAAGCTTGCCTTGCCTTTATGTCAATGTTCCACAGCTGACCTTGAATACGAACAATCTGCACATCATATCTTACGGAAGTGTATTCTTTGGCAAACTGAACGCTATTATGTTAGATAGTATTTAGGTTACATCTGGAGTTGTTTACTATACGGACCTTGGGCCCTAGACAAAATGCAATTCTATTAGCGACTGCGATTGTCGAAAATCCAAAATGTAAGGGATTCATCACGTGGCTTTTCGACAGCTTTTGTTAATCCCATACATTTTTGATGTTTTGAAAATCGCCTTTGCCACGCTACCGTTGCAAGAATGTCACTTGTCTAGAGCCTCTTGTAGAAAGCAGAATTTTCCGTAAGTTAAAGCCATTTTGCCATACCTATTACTGGAATCAATTAAGTGGCTCACAATTTAGGACCCATTAGTTTTAGTGTTAATATATAATCCGAGGTGATTCTTTGACCGAAGAAAAGCCCAGTCCTCTGGTCACGTGAACATTCGAAAAGTTTTTTGCTGATGTCCCGAAAGACTCGATGAGCACTCGGATCCCATGGGCCTAATGTTAAATAGCAAACCTAACTAATAATATAGAAGTAGAGCATGAACTGTGTAAATTATGATCAAGTCTCGTATTTTAAAGGAGCGTTTTGCATTCGCATCACATTCGCATCGCAGTCTCAAACTGTTAAAATTAACCACTACATTGAATAGTTACAGATAAGAGATGAAATTGCGACTTAATTTTGGACTCTTTTTAACCGACTTCCAAAAAAGAAGGATGTTCTCAATTTCGTGGGTATTTTTTTTATGTATATACACCGATCACTCTTAGGTTTCTGATCCGATCTCTGTGATTCTTTTTTAATTCGATGCAGTATACTTGCCATTTGGTCCCATAAAAATTTTGATTCAGTTTGGTTTAGTAGTTTTTATTTTATGAGCATTTTTGCTTATTTCATTTTCTGCGTTGACGAAGACGTCGTCCAAGTATCGCCACTTAAAAGTGAAAAATAAAAAAATATATAACCGACTTCCAAACTAAACACTACAAAGAATAATATAACCTTAATTTCCGAAGTCGGTGATAAAAAACAAAGAAATAAAACCAAAAACACCGACTTCCGAAATTAAGGTTATCTTATTCTTTGTAGTGTTTTGTTTGGAAGTCGGTTATATTTTTTGTAAAAAGTTTTTTATTTTTCACTTTTTAAGTATGAGAATCGGCATTTAGTTTAAACCTAAAACTTTTTTACAAAAAAATAGTACCGGGTTCAAAATAAAAAAAAACACTACAAAGTATAAGATAACTTTTATTTCGCAAGTCGCTGTTCGTTGTTTCTTCGTATTTTAACACTGACTTCCGAAACAAAAGTTATTTTATACTTTGTAGTGTTTTTTTATATTTGGAATTCGGTTCAAAAGTATACCCTTTCATATAAAAAAGAATTTTTCAAATCGGTTCATAAATGACGAAGTTATGAGGTCATAAATATTTAAAAAAATACAACCAAATAAAGAAACTCCTTTAGGATTTTCAAATGAATGTACCTCATAGTCAGAATTGAATACCAAAAACCGTTTTATAAAGCCACGAATAGGGTTGTTCAATTTTTTATTTAAGTTGTGAAAAGCCCACGCAATCAGAGTGAATTTCCGACGCGGATATGAAATTCCTGGCGAGTAAACGTTGCACTTTTGGTATGAGTTCCACAGATTTTAAATTGATAGCGTTTGTTTGAAAAAAAAATTGAACCATTGAGCGAATTAGTGTTTGGAAAGAATAAAAGATAAGATAGAATGCGATAAAGTATGGCATCAAACATTTGTTTATCAATGTTAGCTATAGTATTCCTTCAATAATTTTTTGGAAGGTTAACGTCAGTTTGATGGCGACTGGCGAGTTTAATGATAGTTTGTGGGTGGAACGCAGAGCTAAGAGGCTCATCGGTGACGTAAAACTGATGGATGCTAAGCTACATAGCTTGGCTCATCGCCGTAAGGTTGCCTGCTTGTCGGTCTTCTACAGATTGTACTTCGGTGAGTGTGCCCAAGAACTCCACGACCTCATCCCACCGGCCCTCTTCTACCATCGGACATCCAGACGCACTGCATCTTACTATCCCTACCTTGTTACTATTCCACCAATTCGGACTAAGCGTTTCCAAACGTCTTTTATAATGCGCACAGCAAAGGAGTGGAACTCTCTACCTGCGTCTGTGTTTCCAAACGCTTAAAACCCTAATCTATAATAATAATAATAATCTTTTATTTCAAAACTTTGAGTAGGTACAGGTTAACTTAAATACTACACCATGAGTGACGGATACGAATATTACGGCGGATAACGGAGCAAACCCCAGTTCCGTGCTAGGAATAAACCTGTGTTACGGACACTAGAGCTAGCTTCGCCACTTCACCGAAAACATTACTTCAAACGTCTGTAGTATAAAAATTATTGACTAACTGGATTCCCAAATTAGGCATGCCTGTACATAGGGAATCCATATAAAATTTGGTAAGTACTTAAATAAAAAATAATAAAAAAGAAAAATATGAATGTGCCACATTCACGACGTGCGTGTGTGTGTTTGTGTGTACTATATGGGAGAGAGTGAGTGCTGGTGAGGATGTATTTCTGAGTGTGTGTACAGTGTATGCGTTACGTTTGGACGGGTGACGTTTAATTAAATTAGGCTATTATTTAAGGAAATGGGCGCGTTTTTATGTTTTAATAATTATGCTTATTAATATTTTATTAGGAATTCATTAACGATTGGTAACAATTTTTTTTTTTTTTTTTTTTATTAATCTTGATTAAGGAGGTTTTCAGTGTCTGTGTAATTTAGTTTTAGAAGCCAAAGTTTTAGTTTTCTTTTTGATTCAATTTTCGTTAAGGCGTACAGGTTTAAAATTTTGTTAATTTTATTGTACAGGAAACAACTTATAACTCTGAAATGCCTTTTAGCCATTGTCGTTCTGTGTCTGATTGTGGGGCAGACTATATCCGACCGACGTTTGCGATTATATATTGTAGGGTCAAAAGTTAGCGTTGCGTGTTTCCTAACTATCGTTTGCTGTATAAAAAGCTGTCTCACGGTCAGAGCAGCTGTGTCAGTATAAAGCTTAGAGGTTGGGTATCTAAAGGTCTTTTTAGTCATAACCTTGAGAACAGCTCTTTGTGCCCTTTCTAGAGGCAAGAGTATAGTCTTTGCTGCCCCACCCCCTGTCGTTATGCAGTACGATAGTATTGACTGGCATAGAGCAAGGTAGGTCAACATAAGGGTTTCCAAGTCAGCAGCATTTCGGAGCAATTTGAACACGTATATTAGCTTCCTTACACGTGAGGTTAGGGCTTCAATATGACATTGCCATTTTAACATTTGGTCAATATTGATTCCAAGGTATTTGATAGTGGTGGCGCGAGATATTGTTTCACAATCACAGTTAGAAGACGGTTCTTGGCAAGAATGAGATTTTATAAAGAAAGCGTTTAGAGGTGGGAGAGCAGAGGTTTTTAATGCGAAAGTTATGTAGTCGGTTTTACTAATGTTCAGCGTTAGCAGGTTACGTGATAACCAACTCATGACTTTACTCAAAGCAGCTTCCGCATCAGCTTTCACATCAGTCCATGTGGGACCGTGGATAAAAAGTGCAGTGTCATCTGCGTACGCAACTACTTGGCAATTGGGAGATTTTAGCTCACAGAGGTCGTTTATATATATTGTGAACAACGGAGGCCCCAATATGCTTCCCTGAGGAACTCCAAAAACCAACCTCTCGTCCCCACTGATGCAATCTCCAATCTTCACCGCTTGTGTCCTGTTAGTCAGATAGTCCTTAAATAATTTGAGAGCCATTCCTCTGACGCCAATTCTCTCCAGCTTAGAGATAAGAATCGGGATGGAGACGGTGTCGAACGCCTTTGTGAGGTCCAAAAACAATCCCAGGCACTTTTCTTTCTTGTCCGGACTGTCCACTATTCTGCTAACCAATGATAGAACAGCATCTTCTGTCGATTTGTTTTTTCGAAATCCAAATTGGTTAGGTGAGATGATACCCTTTGCTTCAAAATAGTTCGTCAGTCGATTATATAGCAGTTTTTCAAGGACTTTGGACATAGCTGGCAATACCGATATAGGCCTATAATTGTTGACAACATCTCCATCACCACTCTTATGGATGGGGTGTACAATGGCTCTCTTAAAGACGTCAGGAAAGACTCCAGTAGAAAGAGATAGTTGGCAAATGTGCGTCAAAACAGGGACAAATACATCAAGTGAAGACTGTAAGATAGATGCTGAAATATTGTCAAAACCAACAGCACAATCGCTACGTAGATTCTTTATAAGAAGCTCTACTTCTTCGGCGTCGGTTTGGATCAGAGACATAGAGTCACAACGAGAAGCGACTGGCAAGTCACTGGAAGATGACAAGGAAGAAGATGCTTTCCGCTGAATTCGAGTAGCTAAGTCCCTACCTATGTTAGTGAAGAAATGATTTACCGCATTTACTGATAATGTCGGGTTTTCCTTAATATTAAGAAGCGAAACAGCAGATGAAGATTTTTTATTGGTATTCGTTATAGTTTTAATAGCATCCCAAGTAGCCTTTGAATTATTTTTTGCGTCTAGAAGTAAGTTTTTCTGAAATTGTCTTTTGAGTTTTTTAAGTAGTTTATTAATGAAATTTCTATATCTAATGTATGATATTTTTAGTGTAAGATTTGTGATGTCCTTTTTTAGTGCTTTGTGCATTCTATCTCGATTTCGAATACAGCGTATCAGACCTGGCGTGATCCACGGTTTAATATTCCTTTTATTTCGCGGTACTTTATAGCTACTAGTGTTGTTTTTAATTATTTCTGATACTACACTAACCAAAAAACTTGCAGCAAAGTTTGCGTCAGATGAATTTAACGCAGGCGTAAAATCTACTTGGACTAAAACGTCACGTATTGCACTGTAGTTAATTCTGTTGCGAAAGACAACTGGTGACATTTGCTTTTTCTTTAATGAAATTGTAAAAAGTGTTGGACAGTGGTCAGTGATAAAACACTCAAGCACTAATGTGACAGAATCAAGCTGAGACTTCAACAAAACGTGATCCAAACAGTTTTCACCTCTTGTTGGATATAGGTGTGTTGGCAAGAGGCCGTGAGACGCTAACAGATTTAAATAGTCCCCAGCTCTACGGTCGGAGCCGTTGGCTTTTATGTCAATATTCATGTCCCCCACAATACATACATTAGGATACGTATTAAGCGTTGCCAACACATCATTTAGTCCGTTAAGAAAACTATCGATACTATGCACCGAAGGTGATCTATAGACTGTAACAAGAGCTAACTCGTTACCAATTTTACATATTAAACAGTTGAAGTCTTTGACATATTCAGGTTCGCCTAGAGTGCAGTCAAGCCCTGTCTTAATGTATATTACGATGCCATCATTTTGGTTTGATGTACAATAGGTAAAGTGCGCTACATAGCCATCTATCGAAGGGATACTTGCGACTTTAGAAAGCCAACATTCTGTAAGTACTATTATATCACAGTACACATGAATTGAGGTAAGTAAGGCTTGTAGTTGATCGATGTTTTTATTAATACTGCGGATATTCATATGAAGTACTGAGAAAGGACTATTAATCTTACGTGCAAAAGTCTCACATTTGTCTGATGCGCAGATGTACGATTGCATTGTATGGAGCGCTTCAAGTTCCGACGATATTCTATCAATATTACTATCAATTGTTTTTATGTTAAGTGAAGATACAAATAGTTAAATGTACAGAACATTGAGCACTCCACCGCTTTCTTACAATGCAATAATGAGACAGAAGTTGGAATGTTGTTACACTTTTGTTTATCATACAGGAGAAAGTTAAACTTACTTACTGAGTTAATTGTAGGTAAAAGGAGAAGTGTGTATATTGGGAAATTTGTGACTGGGTGATTTTTGTGTAAGTCGTAAATGTGTGGCAAATAGGAATATAACATGCTAAAAGAATATTGACCTAGGTAGAAACATAAGTTTAAAAATGGACATAGTGTTAATGCAAGAATTACTATTTTACGGTAAACAAACAAAGTTAGTCATATTGACCTTAAAGCAACGAAATCTTCTTCCGAATGAATCCGTATGCGTTTGCTTGCTTCATCCTTACGTAGAAAGATCCTTTGGTTCGAGGTCCAACAGAATTTGTAGTTGTTGCCATTGGCAAATTCCCTGGCTCGGTAGAAAAGCTTTCTGCCATTGCCCGGCAAGTATTCGGATACATATATTGGAAGTGGTTGTCCCTCAATACCGATCAAGCTAGAGTTAAGCTTCAGCCCTGGCGGTTTGTTCCTGTTAAAGTCTCGCGTCGAGATAAGAATTTTGTTTTTAATTAGCACCGTACTAAAGTCCGCCACAATCGTCTTATTTCTGCCCGGTTTGGCTGGAAGACGGTATGCGTCTCTTATATGAGAATAGTTTATGTCCAAACTTAATGTCTTTCCGATATTAAGTACATGCTCCACAATATCTTCTGCGGTCTCGTTTTCTTTTGATGGAATGTTGCGCACTTCTATACATGATGACCTGGAGCCGAACTCCAAATCTTCAATTCGGTTTTGGAGTTTTTCTATATAATTATAACATTCTAGGCGTTCTTTTTCAAGCATCCCCAGTTTAGCTTTCATATCTTCGTAGTTGTTTTTTATAGTTTCTAATGATTTTTCTATCTCTGCATTACTTTTTTGAATTGTTAAGCTTTGTAATTTAATCTCATTAACATCTTCAACCAACCTATTCAGTAATGCTAGTTGGCCCGACTTCAGAGACTCAAACATATGTCTCATTTCATTTTGAAAAGCGGCGAACTCATTCCTTGGCGACGAAGATTCCGTACGAGGTCTTTTAGAGCGGGTCGTAATATTAACAACTTCCTCTTCCATTGCCCTTGGTATGTCAGAGTCGGACTGTGACAAGACTTGCGTAGACTGAGATCTTGGCGGCGTACGTTGGATCGACATGTTTCTCTTTATTGAGTGCAAGACACGTAGCGTATCAGTCACATGCGCTTTGTTATATATGCGAGCGGCGCAGTCGTAGCACTCGTGGCCGATATCGTAGCACTCGTAGCACAGCAGTGGCGATGACTCACAGTGGCAGCGTAGCGTTGTAGGCGCGCGCGGCCGTAGCGGTTGACGTCGTAATCTCTTCAAAGTTAGAGTGAACAGGCTCCTTCTGGGTAAGCTCGCTTCATCGTAGACTTTGTCTCGGTCATCTCTGACCTAGACTAGAGTCAAGAGCAAACCCATCACAAATAAAAAAAAAATTATTTGATATAAAGTTATTTTTACCAATACAGTATTTTCAGCCCCATAATAATTACTGGACTGATCATGAAAAAATAGGGCGTTTTCAATAACCTTTGATTTTTTGAAACTATTCTCAGTTGTATGTCCAAAGGTTCTATACAAGTGATATTCTGGCAGCAGTGGCACGGGTAAAAGTGATTGTCACAAACGCGGCAACTTCTTAAATGTATAGGAATGACAAACGCTGTCGAAATGTCACGTGATCAATCCCTTGTATTTTGACATTTCGACAATAACCATCGCTAATAGAATGGCACTTTGTCTAGAGCCTCTAATTTTTTTACCCTTTTCGGTACAATAAAAAAAGCTGACAGAAAAATAACTGTTGCAACCAAAAATATTTAAATTTATGACCTTGGAAATAGTAGACATTAAGGCCATATGCTAAATTGTAGACATAGCTTTAGCATGGTCTACAGAAAAAAAAAGTTGGCAGTAGTCGTTTCTACCAATTGATTCATAAATAAAGAAGATATACGTTCTAAGTGCAAAGTTCAGGGGTACTCGACCGTTTCAATGACATATGTGGTAAAAAGGGGGGCGATACATAAAAAAACTTTAAGACGATCCTTGGTTGACTGGTACAAAATGCCTAGCCTTTCACACAAAGAAGACCGGTAACCAGCGCTGACCTACCAGCGCTAATCGGTACTGGTCCGTGCAGTTAACCGCAACATAAATGAAGCGGGTAGAAGCACAGGCTGGCTATTTTTTAACAAAAATAGTCATTGTTTCCTTGCAAATACAGCAACAAAATATGACGGCCTACCAGCGCTGACCAAAGCAGGCCGGACTTGTCGGCAAAGTTCGGTGCTGATCAGCGCTGGTTCGCTACACACTATAGCGACTACCTGCGCGGACCAGCATCGACAAGCGCTGGTAGATCGGTGCCGGCAACCGGCTTATTACCTGTAAACGCACTTAGGCATTTAGTCTATTTTTGTACCTGAGTGTTACATGAAATATTGAGATAACAGAAATGTATGAAATATGAAGACATGGTGCGCAAACCCCAGATGCATTGGGACACGGGTAGAACGAAGGCAAACTTCATTCAAAATCAGTGCAAATTCGACGATGCAGCTTTAACATCAATAAAACATGATAAACTTTTAACAATGATGTTGAATACTCAAACACAACAAAAAATTTCTGATGTGCAAACATTTATTTGCAGCTGAAAACTGTTAACAGTACCTATAACATAGAGTTCAACTAAAAGTGCTTTTGCATCCAAATATTTTTGTTTTTATATTAAATAGGTAGTTATTTATCTTGCCACAATATTATAAAATACGAAAGACTGTATTACTAACTAGCTTTTACCCTTGACTTAGTACACGCATATCCCGTTTTTCCCGTTCCCGTAGGAATATCGGGAAATCCTTTCAGATTTTTACCACCAGTAGTTTGGGCTGTCGGTTGGCTGTCAGTCAAGAAGAACGAGTTTTATATTATATTGATATGCTTCGATATTCGTCAATGACTGGCTGTCATTCAAACCATCGCTGTGGCTTTTTTTCGCACACGAGTCCCAACATTTAATAGTCATATTTTTCCCACGAGTATAAAGCACTATTTTGGCTTCTTTTTATAGTATGCTTCACACTTGACGCAAATAAACATTCCATCATTAAAAATTTAAAACGTCTTGATGACTGAACGAATTTAGTAGAAACTTGACACACGTGTGGACCAAGACCTGGGTTAAAACTTCTGTATGTTACCTGTACTAATGTAAGTTATATTTATCCGGCATGCAGCAGTACGTTTTCAGGGCTTATATTCTCATCTTCACTTGGGATACGCTGGTGAACTGAAAGAATCAAGCCGGCCCTTGTAAGTAACATTATGTACCTAGTACACTCGAAAGATAATGAAATAATGCTCAAATGAAAAACATATATACCAGTCCAGCAGCTAATAAAGACATCAAACATGGAACGCCAAATTCCAAGAACACACATAATAATCCAGTATAATCGCGAACAAAAACAATATCCACTGGAACCGAAATAAAATAAAAGAGTGTTGAAAAAAATAGAATATTGCAATGTAATCCTACGGTTGCGTGCTGAACTTGTAATGGAAAAACTAAGCGAACTCTGATTTTGTTCGGCTATATTCTGCGGGACTATTTTTCCTGTTTGTCGAAAGCTTAGTTCATTCCTCTTTTGTTTATGATTGTACCTTTTTCACTGTTGGAACTCATATGTGTTTTATCCACTCGTGTGTGTGTGTAGCTGCCTTTTGTGCTTCAAATATAAGTAGGTACAGGGTTTATTTTAATTCGCACTGTCCATTGTTAGAAAGGAGAGTTTGTGAATAGACCCCTCTAGTGTTACATTTAATTAATACATTTAATATGACTAGGGGTGGAGCAAAATTAAGTAGCCTAAGGGCTTGGCCATGTTTGTTATAAAAAATCCACTTAGGGTTTTACCCGTGACCTTCGGGCGACGTCTGTAGGATAAAATCAATGTGATCATATACGTCGTATTATATTCCAACAGAGATTTAATTAACAGTAGTAGCCTCGACCAAAATAGTTTTGAGCTCAGGCAGGCAGTATTTCATCACTGTTGCTCTCAAAACATCATTACATATTAATTGCCGTGGTATCAGACCATGAGTGTGAGAGTTTGCGCATACGCGCATACGTTTGTGCACTATAAAATCTCCTGCGACTTTTAAAATTCCCCGAATAAAAATTATCAGTACTGTACTAATATAATAAATCTGAAGAGTTTGTGTTTTGAACGCGCTAATCTCTGAAACTTCCACTTGGATTTAGAAAATTATTTTCGTATATAATAGCTACAAAAAACGGGATATGCGCGTACGGAATCGCGGGAAAAAGCTAGTAATAGCATAATATTGCAAAACCTTAGGATTTGTAAACTCTGGATATATTGAGAACAGAATATTTTGAATACAAAAATCCATCGAAATTCATTAGTTTACCATGTACCCGTGTTTTAGTGGTACAATGAATTTACAATCTCACGCAATTTATTATATAACGGTCACGGGGTTACGGTTTTTGCAATAAACAGGTAACATATACACACATTTATATTAGACCACTGATTACTCGACCTACACGTACCGAAACCAGAAACCAATAAAAAAATAGACATTTAAAAAGTCCCGAAAAAAATGTTTCGAAACTACTACATAGGGAAAATCTCGCCGAAACTCATTCTAGTGGAGCATTCGGGTCGTCAAGCTCTATCCGATAATTCCTTGTCACGAATCCATTGTGTCCGCACCAAAAAGGGTTTTTGTATGGAATTCACTACGAAACATGGGCGTTTCGGTCCGAAAATTGAAATTCGATATTTTGTGCTTAGCATGTGCGAGATTATGGAAACCTTAAATGTTTTCGGTGATGTTAAGAACATTGGCCTTTTTGCCTCTTTTGTGGCAAAGGGGTGTTTTTCTTCCATGGGTTTTTTTTTGTCATGTTTATTTTGCTGGGAGGGGAGAGATAAATTAGGTCTGTTGAACCTTTTAAATTCATAGCCAATGGAATAGAAGCCGGATTATAATAATATGCTGATAATATATAGCCGAAAAATATATTTAAAATAATACTAAATAATGTGAACATAAATGTTGCAAATCGAATATTTTTGGATAAAAAAGAAATGGGTGTCCATTAGCTGGAATGTGGGATTTCAACAATTCTTATTAATAATTACAATTTCATAATTACAATAATGATTGTATGTGGATACCAGCTTTTGCCCACGACATTGTACGCGCATATATATCCTGTTTTATTTTTTATTCTCTCTTAGCGCTCCCCTACACTCCCCAAGGAACCTACTCGCCCAGCTTTCTACGATCAGTAGCTTCGGCTGTGTGTTGTCTGTTAGTCACTCAGTAACGGAAGAGTTTTAAATATTTTTCTATACAGATCAAGATAGATAGTACCCACAGCATAAAATTGAACAGCTAAACCACCACAAAAAAGTTCTTTTAGCTACCCATATTCCGATCATCACTAGATACAGTTCAGCACTAACAGTAATTATCCCTTTTAAAAGGTTAAATAAACCTCCATACAGACGCTGATTGAAAAGGACTAATTGGCAACACCGCACGAAGTCAGCAATCAATGACGTAGGTACTCTGTAACTCGCAGCATGAAACGGTGACGTCATGAATAGGAAATTTAGCGATAATTAAGGTGACTATGACGTAGATCGAAGTGAGATTGGTGTGTTTGTATGTTTAAAAAATAAATTATTGTTGGATTTGAACCTTTTAGTCGACTCCACTTTGACTCATTCTCAATCTCTTTAAAAAGGTTAAATAAACCTCCACACAGACGGAACAACAGATTTTTTTTTGCACCCGAATTTTTGAAGAACGTTGCGTTGAGATTTTTTTTAGGAGCTCGTGACTAAATAATAACAGCCTTAGGTTAAGCAACGCTTGCCTAGGTTGGTCTGTGAATGAGTGACCATCTTAACATACCGAGTTTCCTCCAAGCCTCGGAAAGCACATTAAGCCGTTGGTCCCGGCTGACATATGTAGATCTTCGGCAGTTGTTACGAAATGTCAGAAGCCAGTAAATCTGCCTCCAGTCTTGCCAAAAACTACCGTGTTACTCAGTTAACTCAGTTAACGGCTTGACTAGAAGCCGACGCCAATTTTTCATTAATACATTTTGCTACGAACATCCTTTCCATTCGAGATCCACACTAGGGTTGATAGATTGTCGTTTTTGTTTTTTACTATTGTTAGGCACGCATTTGACCACTATCTCACCTGATGGTAAGCGATGATATGGTCGAAGATGGAGCACGCTTGTATGCAAATCTTTCGCACACTGATCAAATTGTTCGTTTGTTCTCACTAGTTCGATTCATTAGTTCGATCGTCGAACTAGTGAGATACTTTTTGTCAATTGTTCGACTGTCGAATTTATTTTAATCGAGAAACGAAAAACAATAAAATTTAGAAAATGCCAATTTGTAAAAAAGTTTACATTTGTATTTCTATACATATAATACATAATATGTTTGTAAATAATTGCAAAAATATTCTTGTGTCTTGCTTATTTAAACAAGACACTAGTTCGACGATTGAACTAATGAATCGAACTAGTGAGATCAAACAAAATTGTTATGCCCGTTTCTAGGTAGTATTATTTAGACTGAACTAAGTAAAGTTTTTATAAAAACGAGCTCCCACGTGTCATATCCAAAATCCATGTAGTCGAAATCACTAGTACCTTACACTAGTTCTTAATCATTCCGAAACCGTGTCACATATAATTTTGTTACCCAAAATATACCAATTTGTTAGACGACATTGTATTCATTCAAAGGTCGTCTGGCAAATATTACTATATACCGTTTATTAGCAATAATACCGTTGTACCCTCAGCTTTCATTTTATTTGGATTTTTAGCTATTCTTATGTAGGATAATGCTTATGACTATTAAATCTATTATTCATCTAGGGATTCGTTTTTGTGGACCTTTTATATTTAGATCAAATGGAAAGTAGATCATTAATGATGCTAAGCTTTAGAATACAATATAATATACATATATATTTTTTTAATGTAGATGGTACATTGGCTGCTTGTTTTGCAAAGATTAGATCATTTGGTAAAAACAATACAAAAAACTCAATGATGTTTGAGGCCTACAGAGAAGATACGAAGCTTAAATAGAAATTGCTTCATCATCATCATTCAGCCGAAAGACGTCCACTGCTGGACATAGGCCTCCCCAAGTATCGCCACAACAACCAGTTCTGTATCTCGCATCAATCGGCTAACCTTGACCCTCACCAGGTCATCGGTCCACCTTGTGAGAGACATTCCAACGTGTGCGTTTTCCAGTACGCGGTCGCCACTCTAGAACTATTATCCGTTTGCCGTATGGTGTCGGCCGGTGCCGTAAAAGAATAATACCTTCCCATCACATCCCGTGGGTGTTGTGAGAGGCGACTAAGGGACTTGCCAGAGAATGGGCAGCAGCGTTCTCTGTAAAACTCAACACCATACACTGTCATCGCCAACCCACCTGGCCGATTATGGCAAACCTTATCCTTAGTTCCCGTCAGCCCATCTACCCGTGACTCCGGTAGCGGTCAAGGTCACGGCGAGGCAAAGGGTGCGAAAAATCCCTGGAGTGGACCCGGCTACCATAATAAATACTGACGACTGGACCTGGCAACACTGAACACGAGAACACTCCGGACTTATGAGAAGATCACCGAACTTGAGGCGGAATTCAGTAGGTTGCGGTGGAATACTGTAGGATTGTCTGAAGTTAGAAGAGAGGGGGAGGACACGATAATTCTCAAATTCGGTAATCTGCTCTATTACCGGGAGGGTGACCGGAAGTGGACCTGGCAGAGCCCAGACGGTGTAACTATAAATAAGATTGACTTTATCATGTCGACGAAGAAGCAAATATTTAACGATGTCTCTGTGATCAACGCGGTGAAAACCGGAAGTGATCACCGCATGGTAAAAGGCACATTGAATCTAAATATCAAGCTAGAAAGGTCTCGACTGATGAGGTCTACGCTCCGTCCAGCACAGCTAGTCTATTCTGTAAATAACTATTTCGATATCGAGCTTCACCTGAGTGACAAAGCCCACAAAGTGAACTATATTTCGCACACCATAAAGGTCTTATGTTTATACGAATTTGATACACACCTCGGATTCCGCTGTCGAGACACGAAAATGTTGTTACAGAATAGCACTACAGATCCAGATGCAAAATTCTGAGAGCTTTCAGCTCGAACTTCAGAACCGTTTCGAGTGCCTAGGGAGCTCCATGGACGATTGCAACGATGGGTTCGTGGAAATTGTCCATATGGTCGGGTCTAAGTTTTTTAAGACTCGCCGTACAGATAGGAACAAGAGGCTCTCTGATCCTACATTGAAGCTCATACAGGAGAGGCGGGAGATGATTCTGCAGTCTTCAGAAGATGCGTGCAGATACCGGCAGCTCAATAGACGGATCTCCAAGTTCTTGAAAAGCGACCTCCGCCGCTTTAATACTGAAAAGATTAAAGACGTGATAGAGCGCAATAAGGGCTCCAGGGTCTTTGCTAGAGATCTGTCTATTGGACAGTGACAGCTCACAAAACTGAAGACCGTCGATGGCTGAACCATATCCGCCAAATCGGAGTTTCTGAGAGAGATCGAGACAGTTATACACGTCAATAACTAAACCCGATACGAATCTAGCTAACGACCCAAGAGCTAGATTGACTCAGCACTATACCGAGGACATTCCAGACGTCAGCCTGTACGAGATTAGGATGGCTCTGAAGCAGCTTAAAAACAACAGCGCGTCGAGTGAGGACGGAACTACGGCCGAACTCCTGAAGGCGCGTGGAAGACGGGTCCTAAAGGCCCTTCAGGAACTATTCAATTCCGTCTTACTCGAGGGAAAAACGCCACAGGCATGTAGTAGAAGTGTGGTGGTACTCTTTTTTTAAGAAGGGTGACAATGCCCTGCTTAAGAACTATAGGCCCATCTCACTCCTAAGCCATGTCTACAAGCTGTTTTCCAGAATCATGAAGAACCGTCTCGTACGCAGGTTTCATGACTTCCAGCCTCCCGAATAAGCTGGATTCCGAAGAGGCTTCAGCACCGTAGACCACATACATACGCTTCGTCAAGTTATACAGAAGACCGAAGAGTATAATCTGCCCCTTTGCTTAGCATTTGTGGACTACGAGAAAGCATTTGATTCGATCGAGACTTGGGCAGTGCTGCAGTCTCTCTAACGGTGCCAGATCGACTATCGGTACATCGAAGTGCTGAAAGATTTGTACAAAAACGCCACCATGTCAGTCCGACTTTAGGATCAGACCTCGAAACCTATCCTCCTGCAGCGGGGTGTGAGGCAGGGAGACGTCATTTCTCCGAAACTGTTTACAGCCGCAATGGAGGATATCTTCAAGGTTTTGGACTGGAGAAGGCTACGCATTAATGTCAATAGCGAGTACATCAATCAACTTCGATTTGCCGACGATATAGTCATCATGGCTGAGACTACGGAGGATCTCAGTACAATGTTCGATGACCTCAGTAGAGTTTCCGAAAGAGTTGGTCTCAAAATGAACATGGACAAAAACCAAGATCATGGTAAATACCCATGTAGCACCCACTCCTATCAAGATCGGAAACTCTACACTCGAAGTTGTAGAGGAATATATCTAACTAGGACAAACGGTCCAGTTAGGTAGGGCCAACTTCGAAAAAGAGGTCAGCCGTCGAATCCGACTCGGCTGGGCAGCGTTCGGGAAGTTGCGTGGTATCTTCTCGTCCCGCATACCACAGTGTCTCAAGACGAAAGTCTATGATCAGTGCGTGTTGCCAGTGATAACATACGGAACTGAAACGTGGTCTCTCACAATGGGCTTCATCAGAAGGCTCAAAGTCACTCAAAGGGCAATGGAGAGGACAATGCTTGAAGTTTCCTTGCATGAACGTATCAGGAATGTTGATATCCGCAAGAGAACCAAGGTTACCGACATAGCCCGAAGGATCGCCAAACTAAAGTGACAATGGGCAGGGCACATTGCTCGCAGAACAGATGGTTGATGGGGCCGAAAAGTTCTGGAGTGGCGACCGCGTACTGGGAGACGCAACGTTGGAAGGCCTCCCACAAGTTGTACCGATGACCTGGTGAAGATCGCGGGTAGCCAATGGATGCGAGACGCACAGGATCGGTCGTTGTGACGACGCTTGGGGAGGCCTATGTCCAGCAGTAGACGTCTTTCGGCTGATATGATGATGATGATGATTGGTCCTGAGCTCTATGTATTTCTAAACCTGAAACCCTAAACTTAATAATATAATCAAGCAACGTCACGCTACAGCGCTAACCAACCTATTTTAAATATAAATCGTCGAGGATCATTAAAGCGCTGAAAGCGTCTAATTCAATCAATGTCAATCAGGCTCCGTTAATTAAAACAAGGTGACGAGCGTGCCACGCGTATGGTGGTTGTTATTAAATGTGGTGGGTGTAGATATAGAAAGACGGGTAGGTAGATACGTTGAGAAAATATTTGTCTCTGACGAAATAGCTCAAGTTAGAAATGGTTTTATGGAAACAAAAGCACTATTTAAAAAAAAAACCATTAACAATTTAGACCTTTAAATGTGAATTGTGTTAAAATTTTTTTGGTGAATAAATTTATTATTTATTTATTTAAAGCCTATCGGTTACACTTTGGACAGTAAGCGTCAGAATTGCACAATTTAGTTCCGCCTAGCCCGTTCAATCATCGGGCTATGACTGACGACAACAAAGACAAAGACGGCACATGCTGGGCATCCCACCAATACGCACGATTACCACTACAAACGTTTTGGGAACACTTTCGTTGTGGTGTATTTCCTGATAGCATCGACAACCACATCATCGCTTTCCATCAGGCGAGATTGTGGTCAAACGCGAGCCTAAAACCACGAAGCAGAATCCATTAAGACCGATGGGCCTGGATCGTCACGCAGTGGGTGCCTGAGAACGGGTGTCATAACCGAGGCAGGCCGGAGTTCCCCTCCAGCTCTCGTGGCGGTCGGATCGTTTTTAGAGTAGCTCCGTAGATAAAAAATCGATAAAGTGGTAAAAAGTGCTCCGATTTCAATAATTCAAGTGTCTGTGTATAGAGGAAAGTTTCCCTCATACCCTAAAGGTGAAGTCACAAACTGGATTGCAGTGCTGTGCAGTGAATTACTGAAAAACCCTCTTTTTAGAGGTTAAGTTCTCGCAACTAAAACGTTTTAACGCATTTGCTGCGGAACAAGATCGACGACCCTATGTTTTTCTTTGACCAAACATAGTGGAATAACCTGCCTTTGTTCCTGACTGCTTCAATGTTACCTCGACCCAGGATTTACGGAGTTATTAAGGAAAAACCAGAAACCACGTGGCCTGAAAAACCATAACGGGAGAGAGGAAGAAAATATTCTGAAAAAAAAAAAAATTTTAGCTTTTATAGTTTTAATAAAATAAAAACCAATAGATCTGTATAAACATAAATTTATTTATGTTAAACAGAAAAATTATAATATTAAATTTTAGATTATAATAGGGTGTCATTTGTTAATAATTTCGCATTTTTCTCCAAAATTTTTCGAGTAGCGGTTGCAAAGTTATTAAATTTTTAAGGATTTTTTGTTATAAAACCGAAATAAATATAAATAATTAAGTTTTATTAGAATTAATGTAATTTTTGTGTGTATTGTGATTAGATTAAGCCCAAAAACGTGCCCAATAACTTCAAAATTGACGAAAATAGCTTTTATATATAAATTGGTTTTATTGGTTGCGATATAAAACTGTACATATCTCTGAAGTTATTGAGCGTAGAAGACTTGGATTTGCACAGTTCTCAGCGGGAGACTGGCAAAAATATTTTTTTCATGCTTTCAGGCGTTTTTCAGGCCTGACAGTATTCAGCGCTGAAACCACTTTTGACGGTTAGGAGAAACAAATCCGAAACCGCAGCTCTCTCCGATAAGCGGTTGCGGAGTTAGTCAGTTGAAGTTGGCATTTGACAGTTGGTCGGCCATTTTGAAAAACTTTGACTCGGCGTTGCTCCGGACTCAGTGGTCGTAGAGAGTTGCCGTTTTTGGATTATTGCTTCTGGGGCCAAACTCTGTCTGACACAACAGTTTTCAGTCAATTTGGTGCTGAAAATTTTCAGGAACCTGGAAACCACCTCGCACTAAAGGACGGATCAGGCCAAGTCAGAGTCAAGAGCCCAAACTCGGGTGTTCTGCGACCATCCAAAGTGGAGATATATCCTGTCAAAGATTGACTTTGACAATTGTGCCGCCATCTTAGTGAAATTTTAAACACCTATATCTCCGCAACGGAGGATCGTAGAGCGAAGGGGTTTGCTTTGAAGGAATTGCCAAACAATCCTCTCTCATCTGGGTTCGCTTTCAGGCGTTTTCTGGACCAAAAAATGTTTCAGTCTGAAAAGTATACCACTGAGTAGATCTCGTCGAGCACACCATGGCGAGCCCAGGCACGAGTGAATTCGGCCGGGCGGTTGTGGAGTAATCGAGTTGTAACCATTTTCTGTCCGCCATCTTGGACAGAAACCAGAAACTTTAGACTTCGATTTCTCCGGAACCCTTGTGGCTAGGTGCTTCGTGTTTGGGTTTGTTGAAACGGGCTCGGCAAGTTCTATTCAGTGAGTACATCAAATTGACTCTACATAGAGCCGCTCTACAAAAAGAGCTGGAAATAGGTTTTTCTAGAATCTCATCTGACCCAAAGTGTATAAGACATTTTGTAAATTAGCTCATAAGAAAACTGACAGAGCTAGACTCTATGAAATCTAGAGTTTTAAAATTTATAGTTAGAAATATTAAGAACGAGTCTGTATTCTCACAGAGGCTATATATTTTTCTTTTTGACAAGTGAAAGTACTGATTGCCATCTACGTAAATCAGTTGGTAGCTGACAAGATTCGTTGAATCTCACTTTTATTGCTTTGTGTCTGTTTTGTTACCTGTTTATACATTTTTATTTATATATTTTTTACTTTGTTTACACTTGACTGGGGTACTTTTTATAATACCCCATTGCGACGGACTAGCTCAGAATTTAAATCCATACAGGACAACATAATCTTAGGTTTTCGCACACCGGCTAAGTAGCAGGCAAACCAGCCAAGCAAGAGCCAGGTGAACGCTTCAGAAGAGGCACAGGTAGTGGAAGAAGGGGTGCAGGTAGTCTCCAGCAAAAAACGGGATATGGAATCGCTCAAAAAGGCCCTGGAGGAACACACACAGTCGAGACTTGCGGTAAAAGAGTGAGAACCTGGACAGGCTTAAAGAGGCGCTAAAAAGTAGCGAAAAAAATATGGAAAAGCTCTCCTACGCTAGCGTAGCGGCAAGTCGGCCTGTCAAGCAGCCATTGAAGCAGACGGCACTGCACTCCATTGTAGTCACCTCCATAAAGGTAACCGAGACTGGGGAGAAAATCATTGACGACATAAGGAAGGCGGTCAACGTGAAGGAATGATGGGTCTCTGTGGATAGGATTAGGAAGGTAAAAGATAGGAAGATAGTATTGGGTTGTAGAACAGAAGAGGAAAGAGAAAGGATCAAGGAAATGTTGGCAAGTGCAGAGGAGGTGTTGAAAGTCGAAGACGTCAAGAATAGGGACCCTCTAGTGATCCTGAGAGACGTTTTGACGTACAACACCGATGAAGACGTCCTAAAGGCTCTACAAAATCAAAATAGAGACGTGCTCGTAGAGTTAATGGAGGAGGAAAACCGGGTAGAGGCACTGTTTAAAAAAAGAACCAAAATCCCCCATACGCACCATGTTGTCCTCAGGGTCTCCCCAAAAATATGGAATAGACTCCACGATCGACAGTTCGTTCACATTGACCTGCAAAGGATCCGAGTGTTTGACCATACGCCACTAGTCCAGTGTTCCCTTTGCCACGGGTTTGGGCATGGACGACGGATCTGCAAGGAGCAGGTTGAAAGGTGCAGTCACTGCGGAGGCCCTCATATGAGGACGCAATGCGCAGATTGGATGGCCGGAGCAGCCCCATCGTGTTGTAATCGTGTGCGAGCGAAAATGGAGAACACTGAGCATAACACATACAATGACGAATGTCCAGTAAGGAAGAGATGTGAGGTTCTGGCCAGAGCCAGGGTTGCGTATTGCTAAAGTTGAGACTGGCGACACGGCAAGCACCTCAACCAGAAGATTTATGCAGTTGCCCGAGCCAACTTACAAAGAAGGAACTGGCAACCACCGAACTCTTTTTAGAGGCCAGTGAGCGAGCAATCGCATGGGCACTGATCCAGGAACCTTATGTGGCTTATGTGGCTAGGCGTATGAAGAGCTACCGTGGCGCGAGAGTTTACCAGTGCGAGGTTGAAGGAAGTGGGAGAGTAAAAGCGGCAATAGCCGTCTTTGACGATGACCTAGATGTCATCCCCTACCCGAAATTCACCATTAACAACATCGTTTTGGTGGAGATCCGGACCAAAGCTTGGAAAATCGCAGTAGTCTTTTATTACTTCGAGCTAGACCAACCTGTAGGGCCTTACTTGGATCAGCTGACCAAAATAAAGTTAGAGCTGGGCACTGGAAAACTGATTATAGGCGGAGATACTAATGCAAAGAGTATCTGGTGAGGAAGCACCGTAGAGGACCTTAGGGGAGAAGAAATGTCCGGGACCCTGGAAGAGTTGGAGCTTCAGGTGCTAAACACTTCCGACCTTTTACACAGTAAGAGGCAGCGTAGTATACAAGAGCCATGTAGACGTCACAGCGTGCTCGCTCGATCTACTTGACCTGGTGGACGGCTGGCGGGTCGATACTGGGGCAACGAGCTCGGACCATAACACCATTTTATTCTATATTAAACTAAAAAGGGAAAAGGTATTAGTATTAATAGAACAATTAGGAGGTACAATACCAAAAAAAAATGGGAAACATTTAACATTAAATTTGGGGAGCATAAAATTGAAAATAGTATAAATCTAAATAACATAAATCAGATAGACAATAGGCAAGATCTTGAGCAAGTAGTAATAAGCTAATAAGCTACAAAATTTCTATTGAGAAAGCATGTGAGGAGGCTATCCCAAAAATAAGTACCAAAGCCAAAATCAGCATTCCGTGGTGGTCCGAGGACCACGCTGCGAAGAAGAAGGAGGTTACAAGAAGGAAGAATTGATCCGAAATGCCGCACCGGTCTGTAAAGCGATGGTTGTTGACGAGTACCTAAAAGCCAAGGAGGAGTATGAGTGCCAAGCCAAGAAAGCCCGAGTCGCCAGCTGGAAGAACTTTTGCGAGAAGCAAGATTGGTGAAAGTGTATGGAAGGGCATCTACAGAGTCATCAGGGGGACCACCAGGAGGCAAGAAGATCTGACCATAATGAGCTATGGTGCATTTCTTAACCCGAAGGAATCAGCAGCCTTCCTCGCCGACCAATTCTATCCTAAGGACACAGCGAAATGATAATGTAGACCACAGGCTCACTAAAGAGGCAGCCAGACGGGTAAACGACTGGCAGCATGGTGAGTACCATGACCCACCGTTTACACCGTTGGAGCTGAGGATAGCCGTGGGACATTTTAACCCAAAGAAAGCTCCCGGAGTGGATGGATTTACTCCCGGACATCTGCTGTCGAGCGATCGGCCAGGACCCGGACGCCTTCCTTGCCCTGTATAACAAATGCCTATGATTAGCGCACTTCCCGGACATCTGGAAAGAGGCAACGGTGGTGGTCCTCAGAAAATCGGGTAAGGAAGATTACACGAACCCCAAGTCATATAGACCAATAGGTCTCCTGCCGGTCTTGGGGAAGGTCCTGGAGAGGATGGTATTAGCTAGGACCAAATGGCAGCTTGTGACGCGGTTAAGTACTCGTCAGTTTGGTTTTATGCCCCAGAGGATCACCGAAGACGCCCTCTATACTCTAATAAAGCACGTACAGGACAAGTTGAGGCTGAAAAAGCTAATTGTCGTGATGTCATTGGATATTGAGGGCGCCTTCGACAGCGCCTGGTGGCCGGCAATCAGAGTCAGGATGGCCGAGGAAAAGTGTCCGGTGAACACCAGGAGGCTACTGGATAGTTACCTCGACGGCAGAAAAGTAAGGGTGAGATATGCTGGGGCGGAATGCACGAGAGAAACAAATAAGGGGTGTGTCCAAGGGTCAACTGGTGGTCCCACTTTGTGGAATCTCCTACTGGACCCGCTGCTGCATGATCTGAGAAAGAGGGGGTACTTTGTCCAGGCCTTTGCGGACAATATAGTTGTAGTCGTGGATGGAAACACGGCGGCTGAAGTCTCCAGAACTGCCAATGCAGCCCTCGCCCATGTTCACAACTGGGGCGTCAAAAATATGCTCAAGTTTGCACCGCACAAAACCTGTGCGATGCATTAACAAATAAGCTTAAGTACGACACTCTAGCTCTGAGTATGGCCGGGGTCGACATTGGTATGGTAACTAGCATGAAGCTACTGGGGCTTGTCATGGATGATAAGTTGGCGTTCAACGAACACACTAAGAACCTCTGCAAGAAGGTCACAGAAATCTATAAACAACTATCACGTGCGGCAAAAGTCAGCTGGGGTCTGGACAGGGATATAGTACCTTTAAGGCTTCGGCGATGGATAAATTGTCCATACAAACGTAATACCAAAATCATTTGCAGCTTGAACATATTTCCACTATTTTATGCTGATATTCGGATTTAGACAGTATTTATCTAGGTTCCTACGTCTTTTATTTTTTTTAAAACCATCATAAAATGAAGTTAAAGCGAATTTAATTTCGCACATTTTTACAGCGTAAATAGCATGTTTTAATTTTGTTTTTTCTGTATTATAAACAACAATATTTTCAATATTGTTTCCGTAGAAACATAGCTCATATTATCAAGTTACAAATTATGGAAAAAAAATTAGAAAAACATTAAGTTTTCATTCATAATTTTTGGTATTACGGAACACATCCAAATTTATCACAAATTTCCAATCGTTAGTAGTTCTGTCTCGGCAAGCAAATATCAATGTGTGCGTAATCGCACTGCTCATGGTGTGTGTATCACTCCGACAGACACTCACACCAGCGAGTGTTAGACGATTAGATAGGTACTTCACTGTGCAGTGCGCGCGTAATTATTATTGTTTTCTAACTTGTTTTGTAATATTTCTGACACTTGACCTTAGGTATGAACTTGTATTTAGATATTTGCCTTTTGATTTGGTATCGAGCAACCAGAGTAACGTACATTTTTACGACCTTTGTTAGTTTTGGCGCCTTCAGATTTGTCGCAAAATGCTGCGCGGCAGCAGCGCGGCTGCAGCACTACCGCCGCGCGGGCCTTTGCGTTTGTTATTTGTATGGATTAACAAAATAGCGCGGCAGCAGCGCTGCAACCGCGCTGCTTCCGCGCGGCATTTGAAGGCGCCCTAACCGAGCCGACATGGACCCCGCGCCGAGTCCGAACGTTGGGTTGGGATGTATCTCACCGAAAGCACAACCCAATGATATTATAATAAGTTACTTACCTACTTTCTTAGCTACCCATAGGTACTAATTTTAACATATCTTTAAATTTAAAGTGAGCCCAAGAAAATAAAGATATTTTTAACCGACTTCTCGACTTCGATCTGATGATGAAACCCCTGAGAAATCGAGGACAACTCTCGAAAATCATAGGCACGCATCTGGTAAAAACTTGATATTCGTGTGTATATCGGGTGATACTACAAAACAATGAAGGTTTGGATCAGACCTGATGGAGATGACAGAGAGTCAAGGGAACTCCACATAGATATGTAGGAACTACCAAGTGTTTGGGCTGATTTCATTCGTATTGACGAGACCTTTACACCGAAAGCACTTAGTAAGTTTTATTTTCTTAACATAACATCACGCCGGTAAGTACTCTGTGAATGGGTACGCAGGCACCACTAAAAATTGAAAAATACAATAATAACTTTAATTTCGGAAGTCGGTGTTTGTGGTTATTTCGTTTTTTGACACCGACTTCCGAAATTAAAGTTATTTTATACTTTGTAGTGTTTTGTTTTTAGAAGTCGGTTATATTTTTGTTTCCTAAGTAAATTTTATAAAAAAATGTACGTAGTTATGTGGGTAGAATAGAATAATCTTTATTATGTACATCATATAAGTTATAGAAAAGATAGATGAGAAACATTACATCGGGTGACACAATGGGCGGTCTTATAGTGAAAACCTTGTCTTGAAAAGCGATCTTTTCAAGACAACCTTTGGATGGATTTTAGAGAGAAAAAAAAATACCCACCGAATTGAGAACCTCACCCTTTTTTGGAAGTCGGTTAAAAAGGAAAGACAGTACTATAGGTAGTCTTAGGTGTACTATTTATACAAACATCACTACGTACTAAATAGATAAATTAGGTACCTAAATAGGTACCTATTTTTAGCGAGCAATAGTATTAGACCTAACAAAATTTAAGTGAGTAGGTAGGAATAACCTACCTATCCGTCTCATCACTAATATTAATCGGTAGGTACCTATCACAGCGCAGTTATTATAAGCTTTGCTTAGAAGCTTTGTCATGTCACTGTTCCGTTTCTTTACTCGAGCACCCGGGGTATAGGTGACTAGCTGACCCGCGCAACTTCGTTTGCGTCACTATTTTCATTACTGCTCCGGTCCTGTTGGTCTTAGCGTGATTGCCTTCCTCGATAAATGGGCTATCTACCACTGAAAGATTTTTTCAGTAGTTCCTGAGATTAGTGCGTTCAAGCAAACAAACTCGTCAGCTTTATACATTAGTATAGATTATATCAAAAACACTGCTCGCTTCTCTTTACTTGTAAGTACTGTGATTACTGCGATGTTTGTCCGGATCACCTGGGGTAGGGTGATAATTGCGGCTTTATGGCCTCGGTCCGGTTTTAGCTCGGATTTTTTTTTAATTCCTAACACAAATATCATTGATAAAACTAAAATGAAAAGTTCAAAGTCGTTCTAGTTAATTTTATAATTGTTGAGTTGAGCTTCACAATTACTGCAAATGCGTGCACTGCCTGGACAAATCCACTCAATCTGTTTAGTGTGGCTCTTTGAGACTGTGTACTCTGATTATCATAATTGTATTTTTAACCGACTTCTAAAAAAGAAGGTGGTTCTCAATTCGACAGCGTATATATATATATTTTTTTATGTGTGTTCGCGGATAACTTCGTCGTTTGCGATCCGATTTCGATGAATCTTTTTTTATATGAAAAGGTATGCTGCCGAAGTGGTCCCATTGCCACCACGTCAGGATCTGATGATGGAAACCCTGAGAAATCGAGGGCAACTCTCGAAAATTGTAGGCACGATCTGGTAAAAACTTGATATTCGTTTGTATATCGGGTGATACTACAAAACAATGAAGATTTGGATCAGACCTGATGATGAAGACGACAGAAAGTCAAGGGAACTTCACATCGGTATGAAGGAACTATCAAGTGTTTGGGCTTATTTCATTCGTATTGACGAGACCTTTACACCGAAAGCACTTAGTAAGTTTTATTTTCATAACATAACATCACGCCGGTACGCTGTGAATGGGTACGCAGGTACCACTAAAAAGTGAAAAATAAAAAACTTTTTTTACAAAAAATGTAACCGACTTCCAAAATAAAACAGTCGGTGTTTTTAGTTTTTTCGTTTTTTGACACCGACATCCGAAATTAAAGTTATTTTATACTTTGTAGTGTTTTGTTTTGGAAGTCGGTTACATTTTTTTAACTCGTTTAGTCGATTATGGTCACCCTAAACGACTATCACGTTGCTATTCATATATTTTTTTAAAGATGAATAGATTTATCAATATCTATGAAGTGTGAATATAAATGTTAATATTTTTTGTTATGTGAATATAAATGTTAATATATTATGTTTATTGAAAATACTTGTTTTTTAATTTTATTATTCTTAGTTCAGATAGATTTACAGACATCGCGTAAATGTAAATTACCTATTGGAATATTTGTCTTTTACCTACTAATAATAGTTGGCATGACGCTTTTACTATTTGTCTTGTTTTCATTATCAATCATCCTTACCAATATTATTATATAATTATTAAAATATAAATGCGAAAGTTACTCTGCCTGTCTGTCGCGCTTTCACGCCAAAACTACTGAACCGATTTAAATGAAATTTAGTACACAGACCGTCTAGAGCCTGAGAAAGGACCTATGTTTCTTGGGGAGTGTAGGGGGGCACTAAGAGAGGATTTTCCGAAATTCCCACGGGTACAGGAAAAAACAGGAAATGGCCGTACAAAGTCGCGGGCAAAAGCTAGTTTAGTAATAACAGTCAGTATTTGAAGTTTAGTAAAAAAATACAGAAATAAGACAGAAGAAGTCTTAGCTTTTCAAAGCTGAGACAGTCCCAAAGAAATTATGTAAAACATAAACAGGCTTAACATAAATGAAGACTATAATTGTGAGAATTATAATGTCCCAATTATTTATATTTAGGCACCCCATACGTGACATGCGGCCGGGCCGTTTTTCCCCCAAGACCACCTATGGATGACGCATCTGCTAGGTTTTTTTTACAAGGCCTAGATCTCGAGATCCTATGTTGAGATTTCGGCACGGTGAAGAAATTTCCAAAAAACGCATTACTAGTCTGTACATTCACTAACGATTCCCCAAAGTAGCCGACCAAAATAAAGCAAATAATGAACATAGGTACCTTATTTTACTAATAAAATTAAATGCCTTCGACTCGAGTCGTTATGAATAGAAGACAAGAATACAACAATAGCTATCTATCCACTCACACGCACACAGCTGCGCACCGCGTCCGTCCCCCGCTTATCTTTGGTCAAAGTGAGATGGCAATATGCCGCGAATAAATTTTGTGCTTGCCTAAACTTGTAGTTGCGAGCGTCTCCGCCGGCCTCTTAATATCATTTACACCGCAACGATCGAGCCTATAGTCACGTACGCGGCTGGAGCCTGGACTCCCGCCACGAAAAAGCTGGGCATACGAAGGAGGCTAAGTTCTGTCCAACGAGGATTCGTCAAGAAGCTCTGCAAGTCCTACCGTACGGTCTTACTTAACTCGGCACTGGTGCTGGCTGGGATACTGCTTCTAAACCTCCGCATACAAGAGGCAGCCGCCGCAGCGGCAAGGAGAGGGTCGTCCCAGTTTGTACCACAAAACCGGGAGATAGAGAGTATGGTGGGATTTGCAGAAACATCTCACCCTGCCGAACAAATAGCCTTGGAGTTTGTGTGCCTGGCAGACCAACAGCTTGTGGACAGTCATAACGTGCAGGCAGTGCAAATATTTACTGACGGCAGCAAGATTGAGGGGAAGGTCGGAGCCGCATTATCCCTGTGGGATAATAAAGGTGAAGTCCAGAGCCTCAAACTTAGCCTTGCCACGTACTACACTGTCTACCAGGCGGAACTTCTGGCAATTTGCAAGGCAACGGACGCTATCCTCAAGCACAAAGAGATGAGTTACGGCTTGTACAGTGACTCAATGTCAGCATTGCAGACACTGACAAGCCATGGCTCTCTCCACCCACTGGCGGTCCGTACACGAGCGAATTTGGCTCAGGCCCTGAACCAAAGCAAGGTTGTGATTTTGTTTTGGGTCAAAGCCCAAGCGGGCTTACCGGGGAATGAGCGCGCGGACAAGCTGGCGAAGGAGGCAGTGTTGTCGTTGCGGAGGAAGCCGTACTACGACCAGTGTCCGGTTTCATACATCAAGCGTCAAATCCGTTTGGGTTCGCTTGATGAGTGGAACCGGAGATACGTGTCGGGTGAGACTGCCTCGGTAACGAAAATGTTCCTTCCAGACGCCAACAGGCGTACTTACACAGGTCCTTACGGGGCACGATGGGTTCTCAGAATACTTAATCGCATTAAGTGTAAGGAGAACCCATCGTGTACCTGCGACCCTGTGGTAGCGGAATCAGTCCCCCATATTATATTAGATTGCCCGATTTTTGCAAAAGAACGCTACAATCTTGAGCAAGAAATTAATATAAGCCTGCAAAGAGAAAGGGTAGGTGAAATAATGTTAGACAAAAACAGGAATAAGTTTATAGCCTACTGTGAGAATATAGCTCAAAAAGTCATTAATAAAAATAAAACTAGTTGAATAAACTGTGTTTTGTTTATATTAATTAAATACATATTGTAAGCATAGGACATAAGTGTAAATTTAAGATAAGATAAGCAGTAGGTTAATATAGAGCGCATAATGTAATAAATATATTTATTAATAAGATTATAGCTAAGTTACAGTTCCCGTCACGCAACTTTACCTCCCCGAAGTACGTCGCAGCGGGCAGGTCGCGCATGCACGTGTATGCGCAAGATGGCGGGTGTTATGGCATCTCACGCGCTCGTATACGTTTGATGCATACGTGTGACCCGCTTGCTCAATGCAATACGACTGTTGATGCGAAAAGCGATACACGTTGTTATTGTTTATAATTAATTGTTTTGGTTATTTCTTACTATTTGATTTGTTTTTTGTGTGTTTTTGTGGTGTATGTATTTATGGTATAACTTTTTGATATTTTTATTGTTACTTATTTATAATGTAATACGTATAAACAAAAAAAAAATATTTTAGGAACGTAACACTTGTTAACGCGATTGCACCTGCGCGGTCGTCACTAAAACCTAACTTCGGAGGGGTAAACAACGGTGATGCGAACTGTAGCTGCCAATTGTATTAAAATTCAAGTGAATAAAACAGAATAGTATAAGCATAAGTATGAATTAGATTGTAGTTAAGCAAATTGTATAAAGGTAAAGTAAAATAAAGATAACATTTGAAGAAATTATTATCCCCACCAGTGTGTAAAAGTAAAGAAATAAGTAAAAAGATTAGAAAATAGCAAAGAGTGGGAGTCCCACCCACAGGATAAATGGTGATGGGTAAAAGAAAGATAAAGTATGAAGCATGGAAGTAAGAGAGGCATGTATTGCGAGAACTGGTATGGATGAGGATTTGATATAGAATAGGCGCCGATTTTGCTGGCGGAACAAGACCGAAAAAAAAATAACCGAGTCAGGCCAAAAAAAAGCTAGCTGGCGTGATGATTTGGGCACGTTCCTGGCGGATAAGCCAAAGAATGCAAAATACGAAGAACGTAATTACATTGGCGAACTTAATGCCTAAGATATTCTCTGCGACAATAGAAATACAAAATCTGTGAAAGTTTCAACAGTCTACCTATTACGGTTCTTAAGATACAACCCGCTGACACACAGACGGACGGACGGAGGGACAGACAGCGGAGGCTTAGTAATAGAGTTCCGTGGTTTGCCTTTTGGGTTCGGAACCCCAAAAAAATACTGAAATTCGGTACTATTAAGGTGGCAAGTGAAATGTCTTTGTCAATTTCTCAAAACTCAATCGGTCAGATTTTGATGCCCCTTTGCACATACTAGTTGAGATATCCCCACAAAAATACCATAACAGTATCACTATTGGTTCATATACCACTTTTGATCAGTCTTCTTTGGCATGTGGGTTTCTAGGGAAGTGTAGGGGATCATTAAGTTACGGACAAAAGCTTGTAGGATATAATATTACCACTAATGCAATTACTTTCACATAATTTAATTAAAACGTGACTGTCTCCTGTCTGCTGCGTGTCAATTAACGTTCTGCCAATCTTATAAAATTCGAATTAGTGTTTAGAAGCAGGTTTCTGAATTGAGAATTTTTAGTTATCGTTCTATCAAATAGTTCCTATCAACTCCTACTTCAATGCCAAAGTTTGCCAGGTTCTTAGGGTTTAATCGAGTTTGACAAACACGAAACTTCAAATTCTTAATTCAGAAATCGGGGTTTTTAATTTTTATAATGTGTCATTGCACCACAATGGTACTGAAGGTCTGAAGGATATGGAGGAGAATTTGCCCGGCAGTAGTACACTATAGGCTATTAAAAAAAAATGTGTCATTTGGTAAGTTTTTAAACATCTAAAGGGGTCCTCATGGAAGAGGATTTCTACAGTAACCAGTCAATGCAGCTGCTAGTACACTAATGAGTAGAATTCTATGAGTTTGTACCCTGTTATATCATAACCCAATCGTAAGCATACGTAAAGGATTAACCTCACCAGGTTATGAAATCGAAGGCAATATGTTGTCAGTTACTCCCCTCCACTCCATCAAAAGCTTACTTTACTCCCAAAAAATAAAACAAAAATAAAACATCCTGCGGAGTAAACTTAACATTATCAGAACGTTTTTATTGAATCCCCGTTCACCCCATGAAATAAAAAACGTATAAAATGCACGTACATACAGATTTTTACGATCCCTTCAACCTAATACACGGAAAGCCTACTAAACATCCCTAAAGTACTCCCTAAAATATTAACTCGAGCGTCAAAATCATATATTTCCGAACTCCCTACATCCCTGCTAAGTATTCCTTTAAAATAATTCACTTTAAAAACAGCAGACCCTTCCTGAACTAACCGTCTCTACTTAAAATCCAAACATCGTATCTCCTCAAAGGACACACCCAAATATCAACTCCATCATTTTCCAGATAAAGATGAAAATTGTGTGTCGTTTTTTCCGGAACTTTCCTAAGAACCCAGATGGGTGCTTGTAATGAAAGAAGGACCGCATGCGGTGTAGCAAATTGCTTTCAGACGACACATTGCATTAGGCCAAGTAAGTACCTATGTACTGTTTGGTTATCTAACACTATTACGTATGTAGACGGGTCGTTACTGTGGAAATCATAGTTTTTTTAGTGGCATAATATAATGATATTTTGGAATTTCTAATTTCGCGTAAAGAACTAAGAGAGAAATGGAAGGAATGGGGGATGCCTTTTCCCAGGAGTGGAAGCGAACAGGCAGACAAAAACACGGTATTTATAAATAAAATTTTAATTGTATGTATGCTATTAAAGAACTAGTATATTTTGAATCTAGACGTAAAGTTTTTGTTGGAGATGTAATTCGAAAAATTATGAACACTTTTTATTTACAAGACTGGGCTGTATACTATTGGGTCGAAAATCGTATCTACGTGTCTCACCGCTACCTGGACGTTTACCCAGCTAGTTGAAACTCAGAAGTGGCGAGCTTACTTCTCATCTGTATGTTCATAATGATCAATATTTTTATTACTGGCTGGCTCATCCTGATTTCTGCGCCCATCCAGACCTATCAATATTATAAAATTCTTCCGTTACTGACTGATTAAGTGCTGCTGCTAAGAGCTAAAAGCTGAAATTAGGCATGTAGATTCTTGGAGAAATGTACGGGACCAATTAGACAGAATTTCCCGAAATTCCGGACGGGAAAAAAAAGAAAAAACGCGTACAACATCGCGGGCAAAAGCTAGTTATTATAATTACTACGAAACTGACTTTGTTACGCTTTTATATCCAAATCAATGAAACGATTTTGATGAGTTTTGGTACAGAAAATGATGGGACCTTGGAGACGGTTATAAGCTGCTTTCTGCGAAAATCTATACTAACACAAGTGCAACCACAGGCAAAAACGTAAAAAGAAATATTTGTTTGCAAATCTAACAAGCGAAAGATTAAAAAAATCAAAATACCCAACTGCAAAAAAGTCAGCAGAAGCTAAGCACTAAAAAGACCGACATAAATGCAATCTACTTTTAATTTCCTTCATTTTGATATCCTACTCGACAGGTTTGGTTAAAATAAAAAATAATGACTTACAATTTAGCGCCAAAACTCCGCCATTTTGATTGTTTTTTTTTTTTAACTTATCTAAGGACACTTGGGTTTTTGAGACAAATCTAACGACATCGTAACTGTCGAAATCCATCCAGCCGTTTGGAAGATACGAGGTAATAAATAAATTTACAACAAACACACATACAAGATACGCGCAAAAAACGAAACCCTTCCTTGGCAGTCGGGTAAAAATACATAAATAATATTTACCTACTCTTTATGAATATAACAACCGCAAATTAAGTAATTGGTTTATTCTGATTACTTATGTATTAACCGTGGTAGCTCTTCATAAAGATATTGACATGGGTATGACAGAATAAATTAATAGGCAAGTAATTTTGTCCTCCTCGACTCTCATTATGCGAGGTTAAAAAAGTTATTCAATTAAAATAGGTTATGTTAACAAGGAGGGGAGAACTCTTTTATGATCTACTTTTATCATTAGTACGGCATTATATGCCTTTCAAGCAATACTTATACTTTTGTAATGAAATGACGACAGGTTGGCGCAGTAGTTGGGCTGCCGCGCTGCGTGTCGCGGATTCGATTTCCGCACGGAACAAATATTTGTATGGCCTACAGATTTGAAGAGTTTGTATGTTTGTGAACGCACCCACGATACAGAAGAATTCCTAGTGTGGAGCAATGTTTAAAAAAAAATGATGAGCCGAATTAATACCAGCATTCTTATAATGTTTTTTAATCTTACAGCCTCGCGTTTGACCACAATCTCACCTGATGGTAAGCGATGATATGATCCATAATGGAGCGCGCTTGGCTAAAAGTTCGTAGCTATCAGAAAACACAGACTCCGGCGAGGAATTCCACTCCTCAGCTCTACGCAGAAAAAAAGTCAAAACAGAACAAAACAAAACGTAACCAAATCAAAACAAAACATTTTGCGCTTATAGGTAAGATTTCCACCATGCACCAACTGGTGGCGAATCGTCGTACATATTCTAGTCCGATGGTGGTAGGGGTTTTTGGTCCTTATACCAATTTATGTGAAGTTTATGCAGCTTGTCTTTTACTCAAAAGGATCCAGGATGTACGAAGACATTCTTAGATTTAAAGGTAGTAAACACCTCACCCTTTACGGGAGGAGGCCTGCGGACAATGTTTGGACCAGTGCAGGGAAGTGGAAGTCATATACCTACGCATCTATAGCCCCGTACGCAAGTGTATGAAGGAGCTCCCTCTGCCACCTCAGGATGGAGGTCATACCTCTACTTAGGGCATCCAGCCCAAAATAAAAAGTTTTACTTCTATTCATCTGAGCTATTAGTCGTCAACTCTGTAACCACCCCCCTTTCTAGCCATAAGCATCATTTTTTCGTTTCTTTGGTCTTCCTCTACTTTGATACCCAAAAGACTAAGTTTACTTATTAAATATTTATAATGGACGAAAACAAAGAGTACCGTAAGTAGTGACTTATTTTGTTACTGACCTACAATAACCTATTATTCAAATGAAGAGGGAGCGATAAAAGTAGGGATGAGAAAGGTATTTCACATCATTAATACACAATGTTAAAATTTTGAAAACGTCATTCGACCCTATAAAAACCACCTTTGTTAGTAGTTTTTCATATAAAACTAAACAAAATATGTAACTAATAAACTTTCTAACGCAGAAGTCTATTCAAATAGCAACACATCCTAAAAACCTGCAAATAAAATAGAAAAGCTAGCTAAAATCCGGGAAAGAGTCCAAAAATCCGGGTTCATAGTTTAGCAGAGCGATAACAAAAATGTCACTGCTCACAAAAGCGTTCTTGTGTAGTGGCCACTGACAGCGAATCATTATACCGGCGACACACGCGCAATTTTATTTTGTGATAGAGATACTTTTAATTTTTTATTTTATTAGTTGTCTTTATCATCGTGGGTAAATGATAACAGTCGCACGGGTCGATCTTTAAAGTTGCAGACAGGCTTACGCAACGTAACATGAAATGAAAGAATTTGCCGCCCAAGTTAGTGCAATGTATCATGCAATGTACCACACTTTGTAACAAATTATGTAGACGGCAAATTATTTCATTTCATGTTACGTTTTATGTTACGAAGATTGTCTTGTGCGTTATTATTAGGGATCGGCGTGGGTAGTATTATTTTGAGTCAATGAACCTAAATGATAATGTTAATGTCGACATACCCCGTGATTCCCGGGAATATTTTTCTGAATTTTAATGTATTAAATGAAATTAAACTGTTTAAGATATCACAAGTACGCACGACAGCAACATATTGCTTACTGGTCACAAGGATTCAGAAGGCATATCCATGTTAAGATAATGGTCACTGAATCCCGGGAATAGCACTGATTATTATTTATTAACAAGCTACTGTTTAACCCATTCGTTGCTACCAACGCACCATTTGCGTTGATCGAGATTACTACGTCATGCCACCAACGTACCATATGCGTTGAGTGCACTCTAAGACGTTTTTTGCCATTACATAAAAATGATAGAAATTTATTTAAATATTTGGCAACATTCACGGCTAGAAACAATTTTTAAATGTGGAAACACTGTTGGTTTTTGGGTCGGACTGTCATTCTTGTTTTGGTAAGGAAAAAACCGTTAGTGCTGTGAAGGTCGTATTTAAATTCTGAAATAACTGAAGTTTTATTGGGTTTTATTGTATATTTGAGAATTGGGAGATAAAGATAAGCAATATTCTTTTTATAATTTTAGTCCACTGTATCATCGTGTATTTTTTAAATTAATTAAATCACATGCACGCATACGATGCGTTCATTGGCACGGCAGTAAAAATCTTTTTTGGATGGTTTTATGCATAACAAATCGCGCCAAAATGTATGCACGTTACTTAGATTATGTCGTTGTTTAGATTACGAGTAGTAAATGACTTACATACTATTTTATGTGGAACTACCACAATGGCATTTATAATGCCATTCATCCTCAGGCCGAAATCTTTTGAAACAGGTTACTTAATGCGAGTTTGTTTTTCGTTAACGCGATCGACACGTTTATGACGTTCGGCGCTCTGATAGACCTGCTCGAAGTAACTAACCAATCAGAGGGCTAAACGCGGTAACGTTTTGATCGCGTTAAAGTAAAAATAACTCGCACTCAGCACTCAGATATGTTGAAAGCGTATAAACAATCATGGTGATGTCAAAAATGTCAAGAAAAAATATAATGCGTTCACAACATTCTTTGCTGTAAATGTTTCGGCAGTGCAAATTTATACCTAACAAACACACACACAATGTTTCGCACTTATAATATTAGTAGTAGTAGGAAATATTTATACTAAATTATAAATAAATATAGATTGACATATCTTGCTTGCTTATCTCCCAGAACATGTTGCATAATACTTTCCAAACGTCAACGCAAACGGTGTGTTGAATGGCACTTACGTATTAAATTCTTTCATTAGTGCCACCAACGCATTTGTTGCGTTTACCATTTTTAGGTGGGTTTTTTTTAGTTAGTTTTTTTTTTAATTAAAAAACACATTTAATTACGTATTTGCTATTGTAATCATTTAAAATACTAAGTGGCACTCAGGATATGTTTTTAAAATTTAAGTGGCAATGAATGGGTTAAAGAGAGTATAAAAAAGGGCAATTATTCTGAATTCCTTCAATTGTATACTATTATTCCATGAACCATTTATTACTTCGTAGTGCCTGCTTACCGGCCAGTATCATTTCTATTGTAAGGATGCCTATTAATTAATCAATCAAAGATAACGCCAGTACACATGAATGGGTAGCGTTGCGCATTGTTCGTAGTCAGACTATTGCATTGTAGGAGATGCATTGAAGCAGTCGATGCAGTAGTAGTATGGGTGACAACCGGGGCGGATAACGTGGTGTCACCCCACAAATGACCCCCCCCTCAAATAATAATAAGTTGTGCCTTTCGTTCTGGAAGAGTGGGTAGGTGTTCCACTTATGCTGCATGTTTTTATTTCAGGAATGTTCAATTTGTGCACCTCGCCTCGGATTGTTTTGATTTTCTTTTCATCGTAATCTAAACTCGACTGTATTAATTGACTCAAGTTAGCTCACGAACTGAGAGGCAGAATGCAAGAGCGAGCGAAGCGAGCTCGAAAATTTTTGCATCCCACCTTGGATAACATTTATTTTCTTTTGATCATTTATACATAAACTTAGTCATTTTCGAAGATTCAGTAGTTCCAAACACTTTTGAGGGCAAGGGGAAGGTTATCGCAGTTCAATAGTTATTTATTTGATTTGTCGAATTTCGTGTTATACTAGCTGAGCCGCGCAACTTCGCCTGCGTCACATTTTGCATTAATGCTCCGCTTCTATTGGTCAGAGAGTGATGTCACACAACGTGTAACAGAATATACGCAACACCTCTTTAGGGGTCATTGTACTCATCATTATGAACATTTTTACTATGAAACTAACCCCGAAATCTAGTTAAATTAGTGTTAGAAAATGTTTGAAAACGTTTTTAACAGCAGTGTGGGGCACCGTAACGTCCAGTTCTCTTCATATAGTCCAAGATTCCAGAGTGCGAGACTCGTTACTTATTAACAAAATGTGTGCAATGAATTTTATGTATTTACTTACTATAAGACTATACATTGAACTTAACTGGTTTACGTTTCCACAAGGTAAAGTTGATAAATACGCTACCCGAATACAATTGAATTGAATTGAAACAAAATACAGTATGTATTTGTAGCGGCATAAATGTTAAATTCAGCTAAAATATAAATCTATGAATGGACGTTTTGCAATTACTAAACATTGTTCGTGCAAAATATTTGAAAAAAATACCGACAAAGCGCATATCGGTCAGACAACGTATTGAAATGCATGCACAGAATTTCCTAAAAACATAAAAACGAAAAAATTAAATGCGACTGCAACTTCAACAAAAACATACCTATAAGTTGATATTTCTGTCAAACGTTAATAGATCAACTTACCTTTCTCTGTGCAAACTTCCCACAGGAGCATTTACTCATGATGAGGGAAAAGATTTCAATGGGAAAGATCTCATCCCACCGGCCCCCTTCTACCATCGGACATCCAGACGCACTGCAAGTTACCATCCCTAACTTTTTGCTATTCCAGGAATTCGCACTAAGCGTTTCCGAACGTCTTTTATAATGCGCACAGCAAAGGAGTGGAACTTTCTGCCTGCGTCTGTGTTTCCGAACGCTTACAACTCTCATCTCTTTAACGTCAGAACAGGCTCCTTCTGGATAAGCTGGCTCCATCGTAGACTATTTCTGACCTAGACTAGAGTCAAGAGCAAACATTTCTCAAATAAAAAAAGACACTGGTTTTTCACTTTCTATAGAAAACTTAATATTGGTCTCACGCTCCCTCTAAACTTTTTTACCCGACTACGGCAAAGCCAAAAGGAAGGGTAATGATTTTAGCTGTCTATGTCTGTATATATGTATATAACTATGTTCCACTCTAGCGCCTAAACCACTGAACCGATTTTTATGATTGAGGTATCAATAGATTCATAAAAACGTTCCGGGTGACATAGGGTGTATAAATTATTCCTAAATCTATTATGGTGTACTTGACACGTAAATTTCTAACCACGAAAAAAATAAATTTCAGATAATTGTGACATGTTTGATATCAAAAGAAAGTTCTTGATGAGCACATTACAAATATGTATGTATATCATATTATCTAAGTCAATGAATATGTTTAAATTGCTAACAAACAAGTAAAATCAAGCCTGCACTTTATACGAGGTGGCTGTACAATTTAGTGAAAAACATGATCAAAGTGATACCAACGCGAAGTTAATCAAATCTTTGAAATCTTTACGATTTGTGATGCTACTAGTTAGAAGAATAAAAAAAAATAGTTTAAAAAACTGTAACCCGACTACAGAAAAATAAAAGTGATCTGAAAAGTATGAAACAAGAAAATATTTCAGAAACAAATCAAGAGAGGTACAAAAATGGTGAAAGTTAAGCCGTGGTCGCATGCCTTTATAGTTTTATAGGTGTGCCAGGCACCCACATGATATACAGGCATGCGACCACGGCTTAACTTTCACCATTTTTGTACCTGTCTTGATTTGTTTCTGAAATATTTTCTTGTTTCATACTTTTCAGATCACTTTTATTTTTCTGTAGTCGGGTTACAGTTTTTTAAACTATTTTTTTTTTATTTTATACTTTTCCGTTTTAAAAATCGTTTCTATTTATAACTGCACGTTGCTATCATTTTAATATTATGTACAACTAACTATGCTCGTGACTTTGTTCACGTGGATATGGGCGAAAAAATGTGATGGTGATGCATAGATAAGATGTAAAAATTTATTTAGTTTTTTCTTGCTGTTTTCTGCATTTGGGGGTGACACTCAACCGTTCGTTGACTTTTTTGTTATGGTCGGGTGTCACCCTTTAACAGGGGACACTCACACACACGCCACTGTTGCTGAAGTCGGTCTGTGGATGGTTGATCGTCTTATCTTATCATACCAACACTCTTCCGTGCTTCGGAAAGTCCCGCCTGTTATTTGTAGACTTTTGACAGTCGTTACGGATTGTCAGAAGCCAGAAAATCTGACACCAGTCTGGCCAAAAAGTACCGGATCACCCAGTTATTGGGGTGTGGTATTCAGCTGGATCCAGTTTGTCTGGATGCCGAACCCAATATATTTGGGAAAAGGTTTGACAGACGATGAAGATTTAGAACATAGATAGATAACCAACACTTTATGTATTGTCTTAAAACTCAAAACTTTGTCTTGTCTTAAAAGTCGCGACAAACCTATCACGGGGCTTTGCCCCTCACCACGGATGATAAGCCGTTAAGGCCTGCGGGTGACCTAATGTTGCCAGGTTTCCGCATTAAACCGGAAATTTGATTTTCACTGAAATTAAATGAGTCAAAGTTCTTTAATATACAGTATGTTAAATAACTCTGACTCATTTAATTTTGTTTATCTATTATAAGTTAAAACGTAAAAAGTCATAAAGTCTGGATTTACTTACATTGCTACTTAATATTAGTCAGTAACATCAGGAGACTGTTCGCAAAATTTGCGCTTTAACGTAGAGTTGGGGCTGCCAATACATACTTATTTTTATTATTTTAAAAACTTATAAACATACATACTTATTTTTATTATTTTAAAGATACAAAATCATAAGTAACATAAGTTGTCAGACTTTTCATCCCATTTAATACGGCTAATTATCAATATTGATCTCTGAGAATCTCGGGGCTAAATGATAAAAGCCACGCGAGTCGATCTTCTCGGTTAAACAACGCATGCTGACTCCTCCGTGCCTCGGAAAGCAAGTTAAGCCGTTGGTCCCGCCTGTTATTTGTAGATTTTTGGCAGACGTTACGGATGGTCAGAAGCCAGAATATCTGACACCAGGTCTGCCAAGAAGTACCGCGTTACTCTGTTTCTCGGTTGTGGAGATCTGCCGCACCACGTAAATTACTGGTATTCAGCTGCGGAACGCTGGGAAAAGGCTGGATAGATATAATATATACATATCTATCGGCTGGTCCCTGCGACTTTCCAGTTTTAAGACACGGCAAACTTATACGGGTCTATCTTTTAACAGCTTTAGGTTATTATAAGTTAGGTTACATGTGTTAGCAGACATTGGCGAAGGTCCTTCTTCCGTGAAGAACACCGCTAATTGAGATCAAATTAAGAATGCTATCCATCGACCTTGCAGTTGATCTAGCAAAATATCAACTCGGTTATACCTATATGTCGATAAATCCCTAACGATAAGATAAGAAAATGCTTACTTTTCTTTTGCTACGTATCAAAAGTTTCACAAATAACTCCACAGTATGTAATGTGTTATTTCCATGAACTGGTAGTTCTATTTTTTTGTTCAATAGATGGCGTTACGTGTGTGTATTTGGTTTACGTAATGAAAATTAATGTTAAATTCACATATCTTTTGATAGAGCGAACCGATTCGGATGAAACAAAACCTTAATTTTGTACTTTGAGTTACAAAATTACAATTGATAAAAGTTATCTGCATTCGTTTCGTACTTTCCACGTGTTTTGAACAACTAAACAGACAAACGGTCACAAAATTAAATGCTGGAAATGGTTTCTGTTAGTACCTATTCCTGGCTATTTTATTTTATTTTAATGTACAACAACGACTCTTCTACAGATTCTACATAGATACTTACTCAGTAATACTCACTGTCGCTTGTTTGTTAACAATTTATACATATTTATTTACTTAGACAATACAATATATATACATATTTGTAAAGTGCTCGTAAAGACCTTGCCTTTGATACCAAACATGTTATGATGATCTCATTTTTTTTTCAGAGTCAGAAATTTACGTGTATTTTCTCGCATTTTAAATAAAGTGAAAATGTATACCTAGCCTACCTAGCTATGTCACCCGCAAAGTTCTTACAAATCTATTGATACCTTATTCATCACAATCAGTTCAGTGGTTTAGTTAGGCGCAAGAGTGGAACATAGTTGTATACATACATACATACATAAATAGACTTCTAAAATCATAACCCTTCCTTTTGGATTAGTCGTAGTCGGGTAAAAAACAAACGAAACCTGTTGACTGCCGACTAGGTGTCGTGAAATGCGGCATTGAGATAACGGCGCCGCAGCGCACTTGCAATATACAACATGCATTTATACACGTTGTGTATGAGTTGCTATCACTTTTTGGGCAGGCGCACACTCGACGAATTTAAGCATTTTTAGCTATGGAACACAGTGAGAGGCCCGTTTTACGGGTCGAAGGGTTGCCAAGAGCAGGGTCGTGACCGCTCACCACGTCCCATTACGGGGACGAAGCGACATCAGAGACGAAAGCATGGCCTGATTTATTTCGACGCTAACACCATCTATCGAGCATCGAATAAATCCGGAACATAAATATTTCGCTTTATGTATTTTTCTTCTAATGGGTGGCATAACAAATCGTAAAGATTTTAAAGATTTGATTAACATCGCGATGGTATCGCTTTGATCATGTTTTTCACTAAATTGTACAGCCACGTCGCGCGAAGTGCAGGCTTGCTATTACTTGTTTGTTAGCAATTTAAACATATACGTTTACTTAGACAATATGATATACATACATATTTGTAATGTGCTCATCAAGACCTTTCTTTTGATACGAAACATATCACAATTATCTGAAATTTATTTTTTTCGTGGACAGAAATTTACGTGTCAACTCCATCATGATACATTTAGGAATAATTTATATAGCCTATGTCACCCGGAACGTTTTTAAGAATCTATAGATACCTCAATCATAAAAATCGGCCCAGTGGTTTAGGCGCAAGAGTGGAACATAGTTATATACATACATACATACATACATACATAGACTGCTAAAATCATTACCCTTCCTTTTGGCTTTGCCGTAGTCGGGTAAAAATACATAAAGCGAAATATTTATGTTTCGAATTTTTTCGAAGCTCGATAGATGGTGTTAGCGTCGAAATAAATCACGCCATGCTTTCGTCTCTGATGTCGCTTCGTTCCCGTGATGGGACGTGGTGAGCGGTCACGAACCTGCCCTTGGCAACCCCAAGACCCGTAAAACGAGCCTCTCACTGTGTTCCATAGCTACAAATGCTTAAATTCGTCGAGTGTGCGCCTGCCCAAAAAGTGATAGCAACTCATACACAACGTGTATAAATGCATGTTGTATATTGCAAGTGCGCTGCGGCGCCGTTATCGCAATGCCGCATTTCACGACACCTAGTCGGCAGTCAACAGGTTTCGTTTGTTTTCTTACCCGACTACGGCAAATCCAAAAGAAAGGGTTATGATTTTAGCTGTCTATGTATGTATGTATGTATATGTGTATGTTCCACTCTAGCGCCTAACTAAACCACTGAACTGATTGTGATGAATAAGGTATCAATAGATTTGTAAGAACTTTGCGGGTGACATAGGCTAGGTATACATTTTCACTTTATTTAAAATGCGAGAAAATACACGTAAATTTCTGACTCTGAAAAAAAATTAATCATAACATGTTTGGTATCAAAGGAAAGGTCTTAACGAGCACTTTACAAATATGTACATATCTTGTATTGTCTATGTAAATAAATATGTGTAAATTGTTAACAAACACAGTGAGTATTACTGAATAAGTATCTGTGTAGAATCTGTAGAAGAGTCGTTAATAAAATAAAATAGCCAGGAATAGGTATTAACAGAAACTATTTCCAGCATTTAATTTTTTGACCGTTCATCTGTTTAGTTGCTCAAAACACGTGGAAAGTATAAAACGAATGCAGATAACTTTTATCAATTGTAATTTTGTAACTCAAAATTAAGGTTTTATTTCATCCGAATCGGTTCGCTCTATCAAAAGATATGTGAATTTAACATTAATTTTCATTACGTAAAGCAAATACACACACATAACGCCATCTAGTGAACAAAAATAGTACTAACAATTCATGGAAATAACACCAGAACATTACATACTGTGGAGTTATTTGTGAAACTTTTGATACGTAGCAAAAGAAAAGTAAGCATTTCATCAGCTTATCTTATCGTAAGGGATTTATTGATATATGTAACCGAATTGATATTTTGCCAGATCAACTTCAAGGTCGATGGATAGCATTCTTAATTTGATCTCAATTTAGCGGTGTTCGGACCCCCGCCCATGTCAGCTAACACATGTAACCAAACTTATAATAAGCTAAAGCTGTTAAAAGATAGACCCTTATAAGTTTGCCAGGTCTTAAAACTAGAAAGTCGCATGGAACAGCCGATAGATATGTATACATAATATCTATCCAGCCCTTTTCCAGCGTTCCGCAGCTGTATACCAGTAATTTACGTGGTGCGGCAGATCTCCACAACCCAGAAACAGGGTAACGTGGTACTTCTTGGCAGACCTGGTGTCAGATATTCTGGCTTCTGACCATCCGTAACGTCTCCCAAAAATCTACAAATAACAGGCGGGACCAACGGCTTTACTTACTTTCCGAGGCACGGTGGAGTCTTAGCATGCGTTGTTTAACCGAGAAGATAGACTCGCGTGGCTTTTATCATTTAGCCCCGAGATTCTCAGAGACCAATATTGATAATTAGCCGTATTAAATGGGATGAAAAGTCTGACAACTTATGTTAATTATGATTTTGTATCTTTAAAATAATAATAATAAGTCTGATTGGTATCCCCAACTACGTTAAAGCGCAAATTTTGCGAACAGTCTCCTGATGTTACTGACTAATATTAAGCAGCATTGTAAGTAAATCCACAATTTATGACCAGTAGCAACATTAAACCTTTTTAACTTATAATAGATAAACAAATTAAATGAGTCAGCGTTCTTTAACATACTGTATATTAAAGAACTTTGACTCATTTAATTTCAGTGAAAATCAAATTTCCGGTTTTATGCGGAAACTTGGCAACATTAGGTCACCCGCAGGCCTTAACGGTTTATCACCCGTAGGTGAGCGGCAAAGCCCCGTGATAGGTTCGTCGCGATTTTTAAGACAAGACATAAAGTGTTGGTTATCTATCTATGTTCTAAATCTTCATCATGTGTTCAACCTTTTACCAAATATATTAGGTTCGGCTTCCAGACAAACTGGATCCAGCTGAATACCACACCCCAATAACCCGGTACTTTTTGACCAGACTAGTGTCAGATTTTCTGGCTTCTGACAATCCGTAACGACTGTCAAAAGTCTACAAATAACAGGACCGTAACAAAAACGTCAACGAACGGTTGAGTGTCACCCGCAAATGCAGAAAGCAGCAAGAAAGAACTAAAGACATTTTTACATCTTACCTATGCATCACGATCACATTTTTTCGCCCATATCCACGCGAACAAAGTCGCGAGCATAGCTAGTTGTACATAATTAAAATGATAGCGACGTGCGGTTATAAATAGAAACGATTTTTAAAACGGAAAAGTATAAAATAAAAAATTTTGTTTAAAAAACTGTAACCCGACTACAGAAAAATAAAAGTGATCTGAAAAGCATGAAACAAGAAAATATTTCAGAAACAAATTAAGAGAGGTACAAACATGGTCAAAGTAAAGCCGTGGTCGCATGCCTTTATAGTTTTATAAGTTTGCCAGGCACCCACATGATATACAGGCATGCGACCACGGCTTTACTTTGACCATGTTTGTACCTCTCTTAATTTGTTTCTGAAATATTTTCTTGTTTCATGCTTTTCAGATCACTTTTATTTTTCTGTAGTCGGGTTACAGTTTTTTAAACTAAATTTTTTATTTTTCTGTAGTCGGGTTACAGTTTTTTAAACTAAATTTTTTATTTTTGAAAATGTTTTCATTTGATTATTTAGACCGGATATCTAGCGTAGGTTTTCCAAGTTTCATTAAAATCAGTTCGTTCATTTCCACGAACAAGAACTTCAAAGTTTGTATGGTACAGTGTGAGGAGTAAATGCTCTTATCTAAAATTAATGATATAATTCTCTCTTCACACAAGCGAATACTACAAAGTTCAGTCGTAAATATGCAGCCACCCTTACAGCGTTGTATCGCTGAATCGTTAACTCGATGGAAGCGCCACACGTGCCGATATTAACGCCCGATACGCCTGGACAATGCGGTTTTTGTTCAATTTATTTCCACATACATACAGGTGCTGTATAAAGCGCTTGTACGAAATAAGACACATGCTCTTGTATGCAGTGTACAGAATGAAGCGCGTGCTTGAAAGTACAGCTAATTAAAATAATGCCAAGTGTGAATCGGACTCATGCACAAAGGGTGCTGTCCGAAGCAATGTTTACGTCATATCCTCACCTAACTTTATTATAAATGTAAAATTAGGTTTTTTTGTTACGTTTTCACGCCTTTTTTTTTTTTTTTTTAACGGGGGGAAATCCTCATGGATGTCCTCCGCCCTGGGGCGGGCGGAGGGGTCTGTCAGACTCTTACTGACTAAAACCACCCCGGTGTTCCATCTCTCACCTACGCCGGAGATCGCGGGAGCTTACGACTTCCGTAATCCCCGGCTGAGGTTTTAACGTTTAAACGTTTTTTTAACGTTTTCACGCCTAAGGTAATATAGCTTTTAACCGTCTCCAGGGCCCCATCTGTCTGTATCAAAATTCATCAAAATCGGATTGGCGATTAAGGAACTATCGCTCAGCGATCTATGAAATAGGCTATGCTTGGGGCCTCTTTGACAGATCGAATCCGCAACGAAATGATCCGACAGAGAACCAAAGTTGTCGATATAGCTCACAGAATAAGGCAATAGGCCGGCCAAATTAGCTGTAGAACAGATGACCGTTGGGTAGACGAGCTCTTGAGTGGAGACCGCGAATCGGCAAACGTAAGGTAGGACGCCCACAGTCTAGGTGGAGCGACGATCTTCGCAGGGTGGCTGGATGAGAGTTGCCGGAGATCGAACCAAATGGCGTGCACTTGGAGAGGCCTATTTCCAGCAGTGGACTGTTATAGGCTGATGGTGATGATGATTAAGGAACTTCTCACACTTATTCAGCTATATTCAGCTTATGTCCATAGAAAACAACGATTTTGTATAGAGACGCGTACGCATCCGTGCAGCTTTCCACGTCTATTCAGCTTTTGCGGCAAAAAAGTATAAAATGAGGACAAAATTTTTCTCCATTTTTTGTTTTACCTGGAGACGGTTATAAAAACCGGCCAAGTCGGACTCTCACACGAAGAATCACATACAAGAAATGTGGAAAAAGCACCTCCCATTTTTTTTAATTTTTTTTTTAGCGGCATCAGAAATACTTACTCTGGAAAATTTCAATCATACGCCTATTAAGATTCTTGAGATATGTATAGCCCACTGACAGACAGACAGACGGACGGACATTGGAGGCTTAGTAATACGTTTCCGTCGGTTTCCCTTTGGGTACGGAACCCAAAAAACTCTTTCGTTATTTTATTGCTTTAAAAATGTACTAAGGAGTGGAATTTCCTGCCAGACTGTTCCCTGATAACTACAATCTGCAATCTGGGAGTGGAATTCCCTGCCAGAGTCTGTGTTTCCGGATAGCTACAACATGGGAGTCTTTAAAACAAGAGTGAATAGGTTGCTTTTAGGCAAACATGCTCCATTTTCGACCGCATCATCGCTTACCATCAGGTGAGATAGTGGTCAAACGTATGCCTTTCCACAGTAAAAAAAAAATCTGGGAGTGTTTAAGCCAAGAAAAAAATCTGGGAGTTATTATGCAGCTTTGTTGGAGTTGTTGTGGCTATGGGTCCCTAACAGATACGTTTGGCGTCGACTTCGGCCAACACTGTTGAAGGTTCCGAGGGCGAGAACAAACCTGCTCATGGAGTCGCCTCTGACGCGCGCACTTCGCTCTCTAAATAACATACACAACAAGTCAGACTTATTCATTTGTACTTTGAGTGAATTTAACAAGCGGTAATTTGCTATGATAATTAATTTGTATAGGTACTTATACTGAAAAAAAAATGTAAAATACAATATTCTTCTTATTGGCTGTACTGTCGCATTGGGTTGTTTATCCTGTAAATATAGTATAAGTTTGATAAAATAAATAAACGTTTGACCACTAGTCAAACGTATACTTATTAATAGTAAATAAATAAAAGTTTGCGAAACTGATGACATGGCGAGATTTCTTTTTCTTAGCGGGTCGAGGACTTTAGTCCCAAGGAATTTGAAGAAACTATTGCCGATGCCGTCGCGCTGCGCCCTATCAAGTAAAGTGCGAAAGCGACAACTGCAGCAGAGGCTGATTTTACCTATAAAAGACTTTTTGTTTTCCACTGTTTTATTCTTCAAAACTGGACTGATCTATAAAAATTGTATATCAAAGTTTAGAAGAAGACTATATCTATGCTTCTATTATTTTTTAAAAAAGGTCTTGGAACCTCCTTGCTATTTGCTATTTTACCTTTCTTCGTTAAGTTAATCGCGGTATTTCCTTTCACAGCATCTTTATTCAAATAAACTTAGTCATAAAACATTTCTGCGAAGATCCTTTTAAGATAGTTTAAAAGATTCGGTTTAGATTAACTAATAATCTTGCTAGCTGAAATGTTTGAAGGAGTAAGTTGTTGCGGTTTTAGCTGTTTGAGAGATTTACTTCATATTTCTTTGAGTAATTTATGCTTGTAGTCTGCACTATTTTTTGTTTTATACGTACAGTCCACGAAGCTGTTTGGTATGCAGGCAACTACATAACTTGCAACTTCTAGGATCCTTCTATACTCCTTTTATTTCATACTAGCACCAACTTCGTTTACGTTCATAGTCACCAGACCTTTTCGAAGGGCACTATCAATAAAGTGTACATTTTAGGGCGTTCCTGCCGGCTTTTGCCACTCTAATCTAGGTAAAACGGCTTTCATTAACTCTCTTAAAATTACTAAATCATCGGTCTAAGCATATTCTTTCAAATTTTTGTTACTGCATTTTCGTGTTATTACAATTTCATCATCACTGTCGCTCCAGACGAAAAATAAATAATTAAGAAATATCCAAAAAGCTCTTGCATCAATTCCACAATTCTCCCCAAATTGAAATAGAAAGAATAATATCTTAATAGCTCCTTCTAATTGGTAGTCAACATCTTAACCCTATAAAGAGCACCCGCCGGCGTCACTTTGAAGTTTAAACCCTCCAATTTATATAATTGAAACTTTATCTTGTTTTGTGGCAGTCTGTTAACCACGGCCTAAATAGGTACAGAAGTTTTGCTCCATACATTGAGCAAAAACAGGCACACGCACACATAGACGCGTACGTGCGGCGATCTCAAACAAATGCCGGTCGCGAGTGCGCTTGCACTCACTATACGTGAAGCGTGTCTATGTGTGCGTGACTTTTCGCTCTTTGTTTGGACTCAACCTTCTGTCTCTATATATTTTGGGTTTATAACTCCATCATTTTCCTGTTTAATAATCCTTTCGTAATCAAATATTTGAGTTTCGCGAATACGGTGGCAGTTACGGACTTTTCTGGGACTGGCAATCTTTGGGTGGTTTTGTGAAATTCTGGACGCGATTGTCGCGGTTTCTTGTCACTGAATTCAAAAGAACAGGTTCTCAATTCAACTGCAGGCTTGTTTTGATAATAACTTATTAATACATAAATTCAATGTATTATTTACATTTTCAAGGCGAAGACTTTTTGCAGTTAACAATATTTGCAGGCAATAAGAGTATTTTTTTTTCTTAGAAAATGTGTGCCTCGGTACAAAGTCCTCCCCATTTTCCTTCCAAACCTCTGTCTTGAAATCTTCCGTGAAATTACACCTGCAAACGTGATTCGATGACGATCTAAAACCTGCATGTGTGGACAACACATGCAGGTTTTCTTTCAATAATTTAATGCAAAAGTCACTCTGTCTGCCTCTGACCTGTGACCTGGCACATGGGTAAACCATGAATAGGATTAGAACAACAGATACTGTTAATACCAATTGTATGATCCTTTGAGATATTATACAATTTTCATGAGTGCAAAGCCGCTGACAGGAGCTGGTGTTAACGTATACGTTTATTTAAACATATACTATCAAAATAAACGCATACATTTAAAACTTCAACTTCAGTATAAGTTTACAATTTCTTATCAAACGATCTTACAAGAAAACCAAAACCTGAATAAAATACAAACATCTCATCACGTTCAACTCATGAAAAACTCACCTACCCATATAAAGCCAGCAACACACCACCCTCACAACACTCAAAGGTGACATACAACTCAATGTCAAACACTACAGAAACCCTTCACTGAAATTAACCGTCGCAAATTCCAATGTGTACCTATGTAAAGTAGGCTCATTCCGAATTACGTGTCAATCGGGTCCTGTATCAACATCAATTTTATTCACATCAGGCGTATGCCTAACGAGTCTAGAGGTATGTGTAGACTGGCCAGTTTTTTTTTTGGGCAAAATTAAGCAAAACAAAATTCAGCAACTTTGCTTGAGTTGCTGCGTCGCCGTCGAATTTGTTGTCGCCACCATTGTGTCCATCTTTGTGCTTGTTTGTTTAAAAAAAAAACCAGATGTTTTAGTTCGATGGCCTTTTTGATGGTTTCCCAAAATTTAAATAAGTAAGTCATTTATTTTTAACGATCTAACAAAGCTACCTGCCTTCAAAATATTTCAACAAGTCGCTTCACCACTGAATTATTTATTATGTGCCTAGCTAGTATGGAACTCTCTGCAAGCGTCTGTATTTCCTAACCAACTCAGCCTTCAAAAGACGAGTGAACAGACATCTTCCGTGCTTGTTGGTTTGATCGTTTAAGACTCAGCCATCTCTAACAGCTGCTGCAATCTAAGGTATGATAAGTAAATTCTGACGTTACTTGTGCTTGCGATGTTTCTAGCTATAATTGTCGTGACTGTATGGGTCATTATAAAAATAAAATGATATACCAGTCTATTATTTTTTTATTGTAGGACATTTTTACAATCAAAACAGTTGTCGAGAAGTTGCCCTTGAAATTAACGCAGCAACATTTAGCAATGAAAAAATCGCCCGTTTAAAGGCCCCTGAAGGGAAATTATTCGTACGAATTTTGCTAAAGCATTTGGCCTTGCTAATGTCAATGGGGGTGTTTGATGACTCGCATGCTTTTGAAGGGAATTCAAATTAAAGGAGTTCAATGTGGAATATGGGAATTCGAATTGTTCATATAATATGGGAAGACTTTTGTACAGAGTGTTGTCTGTATTATACTTTCCGGGTTTTGAAAAGTCTTTGTTTTTTTTTGGTTTGGTAATTATGATCTTAAATCGTCGCATTGATGTTATTAAAACAACATTTAAGAATGTTTAATTACAGCCTTGGTATTTTCTGGCCAAATGTAATTTAAATCAATAGTCTTAACAGGAACCGTTTGTTCGTTTTAATATTTGAAAAAGATATTCTCAAGGAAGTCTGACCTACTCCCTACCCTCCGTACTACACTATCAAACAGTGTCGTGAAAAAAACAGTGGTTTTTGTGGAATAGACCACAGGAGCAAAGTTGAGAGAAAAACATAAATTAATAAACATGACAAGCTTTGAAGTTTAATTTAATTAAAGAAAACAAATTAGTTCTTCATTAGACCACATTCATACACACAAACATTGAAAATAATTGCAAAACAAAGGCATTGTAGAATATTCAAAGCAAATTCTACAAACGAAGTACCTAACTTAGTTTCATACTCAAATTCACCAATACAATCTATCAAAGACAATAATTACAATTAAAACACAGATACACGTGTTCGAAAATAGAACAATTCTATACGAATATTTGATGGCGTTCTTGTCGTGAACACCAAACCGCAAGACCGACCTCACTTCGACGATTGCCTTACGTACTGTTACGCGCCAGAATTAATGTTGGGTACATGGCGGCATTTGGGTACTGCTAACGCCATCTAGTTTCAACCAACCAAACATTTACGTGCTGCCATCTAGTATCGAGTAGCAGATACTGGCATACTGCTGGTGCCATCTAGTATCCAGTAGCTGACATTTACGTGCTAGAACATTCTCGATGTTTTGACGGGACCTGTGTGTGCCCGAACTTTCCAGAGGTTTCCATACAGGAGGGTTCTGGAAATGACTGTCGGTATATAAAGGGCGGACATCCGGCGACGGCAGTCAGTATTGAATTGGCGATACAAACGATAACTTCGAGAGCGATCTTCGACTGCGAATTATAGTGAAGTGAAGTGTTCAGTAGTGCGATTGTGTTTTATAATTAGTGTGTTTTAAAGTGATAATTAGTGTTGTGGATTAAAGTGTCAGTTTTGGTTGTTTAATCGGCTGTTTTTATCGTAACGAACCCCAAGCTCGTAACAATTGGTGTCAGAATAGTGGATAATCATGCCGATTCTGCCAAAGGACGACACGGAGGGTATCCGTACCCGTAGTCAACGCCAGCAGGAGACGGACCAGAGGCGTTTTGGTGGTGCAACGCCGCAGACGTCGGCAGGTCAGCTACCGACCATGGAGGCCGGCCCGTCCACGGTAGCTCCGGCATCACCACCACCAGACTTTGCTGCTCTGATGATGATGCTGCAGGAGCAGGCTCGCCGACAGGAGGAACAGGCCCGCCGACAGGAGGAACAGGCCCGTCGGTTGGAAGAACAGTTGCAGCACGACAAGGCGGAGCAGGCCCGACGACAGGAGGAGCAGGCCCGACGACAGGAGGAACAGGCCCGTCGTTTGGAAGAGCAGCTCAAGCTTGACAAGGAGGAGCAGGCGCGCCGCCAGGAAGAACAGATGCTCCTCATGAAGGAACTTCACGCGTCCTTCAGGAAAGACATGAAGGAGGTGAAGGATAAGGTTGCTCAGCATGACAACCGCTTGTCAGACGCTGAAACCAGGATCAGCAAGTTTGATGACGTCATTGCTGATATGAAGAAGGAGTTGGGCAACCTTAAACTTGGAGATGGAATTGCTACTTCAGCAGCCACTACACCTTCGCCACGTGGGTTCAAAGTGCCGCCGTTCGATGGGACGTCTTCTTGGTCGGCCTACAAGATTCAGTTTGAGGCTGTCATGAAGGCGAATGGGTGGAGTAAAAATCAGGCCATGACTGCCCTCACCCTAGGCCTGCGCGACCAGGCCTTAACTGTCCTGGAAGCTCTCGGTAAGGAGGTGACTTACGAGCAGCTGCTTGAGGCGTTGGAAGCCAGGTATGGCGACGCTCATCTGGAGCACGTGTTTCGTGCGCAGTTAAGGGATCGCGTGCAACGCAGTGGTGAGAACCTGCAGCAGTGGGCCCTTGAAGTGGAGAAGCTGGTGCGAAAAGCGTACCAGTCTGCACCAGCGATCATTGAAGGGAACCTGGTGCAGGCATTCATCGACGGCATTCGCGACCTGGAGGTTAGGGCTGCAGTGAGGCTTGGGCACCACGGGACGCTTAAGGACGCCTTGGCCCATGCACTGGAGGTGGAAGCTGTGCGGCAAGATCATCGTTCCCACCGCGTCAGGGAGGTGGCAGCGGTTACAGTTCGCGATCGTTTAAAAGGATATAGCCCTAGGTGCTACGGCTGTGGCGAAAGGGGCCACCTTCGATCCAGTTGCCCTAAGCGAACTGCAGAAAGGGAAGCTTTGCGGCAGGATTATCGTCCGCACCGTGGCAAGGAGGTTGCAGCAGCTGCAGTTCGTGACCGTTTTAAAGGGTATAGCCCTAGATGCTATGGCTGTGGTGAGAGGGGCCACATACGATCCAGTTGCCCTAAGCGAACTACAGAAAGGGCAGATAGCCGATCTCCGGGCGACAGGGCGGCTAACAATAGCGCCCAGCGGCTGCAGGAAAGCAACTTTGTGGTCGAACATCGCATTGGGAAATGTCATAGCAACGCAGACGCATTGTCAAGAAGACCTTGCCCTGAAGACTGCAAGCATTGTACTAGGCAAGAGGGTAAAGAAGTCGTAACTGTGAAGATGCTCAAGACAGACCTCAGCAAGGAGTGGAAGGAGAGCATACAACGTGCGCAGCAGGAAGATTCGGACATCAAGCCGATTCTGGAGTGGATGAAGGCCAGTGCTCCTAAGCCCACGTGGAGTGATGTCTCAGCGATGAGTTCGATCACAAAAAGCTATTGGGCCCAATGGGACAGCTTAGTGATTCAGGATGGAGTACTGTGCCGTAAATGGGAAAATGCTCGAGGAGACAGCTGTCATTTGCAAATGGTTGTCCCTAAAGCTAAGGTACCGGATGTTTTACAGCTGTACCATGATGGTTGTTCAGGAGGCCATATGGGAGTTAAACGCACTCTACTGAAAATACGGGAACGGTTTTACTGGGTCCATTGTCGTGACGATGTCGAGGACTGGTGTCGGAAATGTACAAGTTGTGCGGCTGTAAAAGGACCTCAGACTCGTAGCAGAGGTGCATTGAAATTGTACAATGTTGGTGCACCATGGGAAAGAATAGCCCTGGATGTTGCGGGACCATTTCCGGAAAGTGATAGTGGTAACAAGTATTTCATGGTTGTAATGGATTACTTCACTAAGTGGCCGGAAGTCTTCGCCATTCCAAATCAAGAAGCTTCAACAGTTGCAGATAAACTGGTTCATGAAGTCTTCTGTCGTTTTGGAGTACCCTTGGAGATTCACAGCGATCAAGGAAGGAATTTTGAGTCACAGATATTCCAGGAAACTTGCCGAGTTATGGGTACTCATAAAACGAGAACAACTTCTTACCACCCACAATCGGATGGAATGGTGGAACGATTCAATCAGACATTGGAGAGATACTTGGCAAAAGTTGTGGAAAATCGGCAACGCGATTGGGACAAGCATATACAACCGTTTTTGCTGTCATACCGAAGTGCTGTTCACGAAAGCACATCAGTGACACCAGCTTTCGCAAACTTTGGTAGAGAATTACGGCTGCCGGCAGATCTGATCACTGGAATGCCACCTGATGCCCCACGTAGTATAACCGATTATGCGAATGACTTGCGGAACAAAATGAATGACATTTATGAGCACGTCAGAGAATCTGGCCGGCAAATGTCTAACAAGATGAAAACCCGTTATGACCGTAAAATGAACAATAAAGGGTTCGATGAAGGTTCACTAGTGTGGTTGCACAATCCAGTTCGCAGTAAAGGGAAATCTCCTAAGCTTCAAGCTAAATGGGACGGGCCGTACCGGATTGTGACAAAAATCAATGACGTGACCTACCGTATACAAAAAGGTACAAGAAGTGCTCCTAAAATCGTCCACGTGGATCGACTGGCGCGTTATTATGGGGCCGATAATGCTCGGGACGAGCATGTCTTAGGAGGGGGCAGTGTTACGCGCCAGAATTAATGTTGGGTACATGGCGGCATTTGGGTACTGCTAACGCCATCTAGTTTCAACCAACCAAACATTTACGTGCTGCCATCTAGTATCGAGTAGCAGATACTGGCATACTGCTGGTGCCATCTAGTATCCAGTAGCTGACATTTACGTGCTAGAACATTCTCGATGTTTTGACGGGACCTGTGTGTGCCCGAACTTTCCAGAGGTTTCCATACAGGAGGGTTCTGGAAATGACTGTCGGTATATAAAGGGCGGACATCCGGCGACGGCAGTCAGTATTGAATTGGCGATACAAACGATAACTTCGAGAGCGATCTTCGACTGCGAATTATAGTGAAGTGAAGTGTTCAGTAGTGCGATTGTGTTTTATAATTAGTGTGTTTTAAAGTGATAATTAGTGTTGTGGATTAAAGTGTCAGTTTTGGTTGTTTAATCGGCTGTTTTTATCGTAACGAACCCCAAGCTCGTAACAGTACGATGCAAGAGAATTGAGTGACTTTAACCACAACAGAATATAATTATCCAGAAGGATGGCTCTATACAATGATCGAAAACAGTCGCACGCACACATAGACGCATCCGTACAGGTGGTCTCAAACAAATGCCGATCACGAGCTCACTTACACGTGCTGTACGTAAAGCGCGTTTATGTGTGCGTGCGTTTACGCTCGTTGCATGGAGTTGGCCTTCTGTACCTGTTTATTTTGTGCGTTTTGTGCAACAGAATTGCGTGACTATAACTACATTCCTGTTCCTTCATCTACAAATAGAAATTGTTAGAGGAAATTCGCAGACCGAGACAATGGAAGCGTATGCTCAACGATTTATTACACGACTCGATGATGATAAATAGTTTGATGCTTACGAGCTACTAGTGACAAATATAGACACTTATTAAAGTAAAGATTCATTTATTTAAAGTCACAAATAACGAACATTACATCGGAGATATCAAAAATCAGTAAAAGGGATATTACTTCAATTCTTTAAAATAACATAAAAGATGTCTATATCTGGACATGGGCCTTTCCGAAGCGGCGCGTCGCCACATCGACCATTCCTGTGCTTGTCGTTTCCAATGGAGTCATCGGTCCACCATTTGGGAGGCCTTCTAGTGTTTCGTCTCTAGTATGCGATCGCCACTCTAAAACCTGTCAGCACCATCTGCCAACCTAAAATACACATATTCAACGTGTAACAGAATAAACACAATACCTCTTAAGGGGTCTGTACGGTGCACGTACATGATTCTTAAAAATGTTTAGTAAGTAATGAGTTCTGCAATAAGTAGGCTCGCATCTTTGCACATACACGCGCGACCTACATTAGTAAAAGATGACGATCATGCAGCAGCAGCATGCAGAGGATGGGTGGTGCAGTTTTCTATCTAAATTTAATTTAGTGTTCAAATAGACGTGGTTTGAGTCGGACAACTTGCATTTTTATTTCTGGATTCAAGCCCGCTGGCACTCATTGCATTCTACATTTCACTGACATTTGCATTGACAATAATTATTATAAATGTTAAGGTGTATTTGCATTTGCACCCTACAGGGTCATTGTACTCAACTGAACAACTTTTACTACGGGACCAATCCCGAAATTGCGAAAAAATGTCAGCTGTTCAGTACATTTTGTCGAATTACGCGTACATAAATGTATTTCAATGTTGGTCCTATAGTGAAAGTTGTTCATAATGATGAGTTCAATGACCCCTTAAGAGGTATTGCGTGTATTCTGTTACAGGTTGTATGAACGTACGTACCATCATCATCATCTACCTAGCCTTTTCCCAACTATATTGGGGTCGGCTTCCAGTCAAACAGTATTCAACTGAATACCAGTATTATACGTGGAGCGGCTGCCTACCAGACTACCACAAACCATTAACTGGGTAACACGGTAGATCTTGGCAAGACTGGAGTTAGATTTACTGAACGTACGTTTATAAAGTACAAATATAAAATGAAACATTTTGATAAGGTCTAGACAAGAATAAAACAGTATCGACAAAGAACACAAAAAAGAATGATGAATTCTAAAATAAACTTTATGAGAATTAAAACATTTAACATTATAAAGCTTTAGCATATTTAAGCAGCACTTGTAATATTGTTGATTGGCAGATGAAAAAAGCTCATTTAGGATTCAGACGAATTGAAACGCTGGTGGTGACAGCTTTAATAACGGCAATATATTTTTAGGTTACGTACATGAATATCGTTTAGAAAGCATTAAGTTTTTAGAACGGTTTGATAAAAGTGTTGATTATATCTATCATGCTGCAGAATTTATGAATAATTTCTTAAATTAAATATGCTCAGGGGTGGTTTCATCTGAATTCTTCCTAATATTATAAATTCGAATATAACACTGTGTGTCTATCCATCTGTCTGCCTGTTTGCTATCTCTTCACACCTCAATGGCAGAACGGATTTGGGTGCAACTTTCCCTTCGGGTGGACTTTGCGTTGAAATAGGACAGGAATTTTATCTCGGGAGTGTGTATATCCCCTTAAGATAAGTTCTGAGTTTTTTGACGCGGACAAAGCCACCGACGGAATCTATTTTAAATTATTTGATGGAGATTGAAAGAGATCAGTGACACTGACTACTAAGGCACTAAAATAAATTGTTAATTGTTACTTTGATAGTAACAATTCATTTTTCACCACTATCTCCTCATCCTTATATCATGTTACTGGAGGCCAAAGCAACATTATTCTTCTACCAATCTGCTTTGTCTACCGCCATGCTTTCACTTACTCCCATTTCTTTCCAATCATTCCTCACATACCGCTCATGCATGCTCTTATGCCGTATGGTGTCGGCCGGTGTCGTGTGGTGCCGTAAAAGAATTATACCATCCTATCACTTCCCGTGGGTGTCGTAAGAGGCGACTAAGGGACTCACCAGAGAATGGGCAGCAGCGTTCTCTGTAAAACGCAACACCATACACTGTGATCGCCAACCCGCCTGCCAAGCGTGGTGATTATGGCAAACCCCCCCTTTTGGGGGAGGCCTATGTCCAGCAGTGGACGTCTTTCGGCTTTTATGATGATGATGATTCCTAACACAATCTTTACATTTTTACATTGGCTTTTTCCTTCCTTTTTTATTCATCTCGTGTCTTTCAACCCTCGTTATCAAATAAAAACAGTCCTGCACCATCCTAAACATGAAATAATGAACGATACACCGAATATTAGCGTTTCGTTGGATTTTTGGAGCCGTTGACAACCAGAATGTCCGTTTCTACATGACCGCGTCACCAACCAACCAACGCTTCGCTAGACCGACCGCTGCCAGTCTTGTTTGGTAGTAATTCAATAGATGGCGCTAGTCGATGCGCCGTTAAATACATACAAATGTACGAGTATGTAAATCCAAGACAAAAATATTAACATTTTTTGTTACGAGATGATATGGGCTAATACTTATAGAGCCTTTAAAAACTTAATAATACTACAGCAAGAGGACTTCAATTATATTAACGAAGGCACTGGCATCTTAAGTAAGTAACATCTAGTTCCCCAAAATCTACAAATTACTCTTGAACTAACTTATAACTTAAAAACCTCTTGATCACATAACACTTCTAATCGAGTTTCTACTTTTTACACTCACGCAGATCATTGTTGATTTAATAAAGTAAACGATAATCTCAACAGTGATTAAACAACTCAATTAAACAAGTACACGCATAAAAACATAACGACCTCTAGACGATCACAGTGTACTGAGAATTCTATTATGATTGTATCTATATGTGTAGTAGGTAAGGGAATAACGCATGTATTTTTCTTTAATCATGTGTAACACCGTCCCGTATCATTTTGTTCTTCAGTCTTTTAATGTTTTTCATTATTTGTCAACTGTAATAATATTACGAGCTATTCAGACATTATTTTAGGCACTGGACACATACGAATATAACGGGATATCAGGAGTGTCTTCAGGACCAGCCATAGCGGTGGCTCATCCTCAACATTTTAGGTGTTACAGCCGTGCAACAGTGATGACATACGGAACTGAAACGTGGTCGCTAACAATGGGCCTCATCAGAATTCTCAAAGTCACTCAAAGGGTCATAGAGAGGGCAATGCTTGGAGTTTCCTTGAGTGATCGAATCAGGAATGATGATATCCACAAGAGAACCAAGGTTACCGACATGGCCCGAAGGATCGCCAAACTAAAGTGGCAGTGGGCAGGGCACATTGCTCGCAGAACAGAAAGACCTAAATATTAATAGTTTTAATAACAGCATGAAGAAACTTTTAATAAATAGGTGTTACTATAGTGTTGATGACTATTTAAATGATGTACTGTAGACATTTTTATTATTATTTTATTTATTTTGACATAACTTTGATGATTTTTTTTATTGATTTTGACATAACTATGTTTTTTTTATCGTTTTGACATAACAATGATTTTTCTACTTCGAATTTATTATGATTTTTTGTATTATTGTATTTGTACGCCTTTCTAGGCAAAACATGTTGAAACTTTTTTTTCTTTTTGTAATCGTTCCAACTGATTATTTAACCTACACATGTTTTTGACAAATAAATATATCTTATCTTATCTTAACAGATGGTTGATGGGGCCAAAAAGTTCTGGACCGCGACCGTAGCGACCGCGTACCGGAAGGCGTAACGTTGAAAGGCCTCCCACAAGGTGGACCGATGACCTGGTGAAGGTCGCGGGTAGCCGATGGATGCGAGAAGCACAGGACCAGTCGTTGTGGCGACGCTTGGGGGAAGCCTATGTCCAGCAGTGGACGTCTTTCGGCTGACATGATGATGATGAGCCGTGCAACAGCTGGCAATGAGGACTATCGCGTTTAAATTCACCGCTACATGCGCTAGTATAGCATGGCGTTTTAAATGTCTTTCACTGAAGGTTGGCTATTGACGCGACTTTATTTACTTATTTGTTTTGATATTTAGTTTTTTTTTTTATTTTCCTTCTAACTTTGTTCGCATGCGCGTAATACCAACTTTAACGCTATAATTAAGTACCTCACTCGACAATGGCAATGGTGAGTACAAAAACGGTAGCCCTCATTGGCCTAGTCAAGTATAGTTCTCCTGATTGTGACATATTTCCGGATTTTTCTCTCCAATTCCTTTCTCCTTTTTGACTTCCTTTCTCCAGCAGTTCATAAAACCTCTGCCTATAAAGCATCGAGACTGCTGGAAATGGCATTTTTTAAACTTTTAAAACAAAACAAGCGAGTCAGTGAGTGCCAGTAGTGTTTACTCATAGAAATTGGTAGCTATCTTGCCTGTCCAATTGCGCGGAGCGAAGCAGCGGAGCGGAGAAACTGAGAAATATTAACCAATCATGTCAGTCAAAATGTCTGTGACTCACGTGGTGCGGAGATTTTATGCATTTCCATTGGTTGAAATATATCCGTTTCTCCGCTCCGCTGCCTAGCTCCGCTGTTATGAACAAGCACCCTTACAAATGTACATTTTCCTGAATGTGGCTATAACAGCCGAAACTTGTGCTCTGTACAATTGCAACGCGCCACGGATAGTATAATCAATGACATCTATTTCGTCTGTTCGTCCATTGATCTGTGACATCCTTATTACAGGACTAGTGGACATCACGCGGTTTCACCCGCGTAGTTCTCGTTCCCGTAGGAGTACGGGGATACTATATATCCAGTCGATGAAATCGGTCCAGTAGTTTTGGAGCCTATTCAATTCAAACAAACGAACAAACAAACCCTAATCTCTTCAAAGTTAGAGTGCACAGGCTCCTTCTGGGTAAGCTCGGTCCATCGTAGACTTTGTCTCTGTCATCTCTGACCTAAACTAGAGTCAAGACTTTGGTTCACAGTAGGGGTTTGGTTCACAGACCCCTACTGTGAACCAAAGTACCTCAATCCAAGCCCACGGTAGTCAAATTTTGCGTCAATGGCATATTTTTGTTTTCCTTCACCGTTCGTAACTCAATATTGTTATATCTAAAAAAATCCTCAACAAAATCTTGGATTTTGTTGAGGAAAGTCTAGAAAACACGATTCTTTGTAAATTCTGCTTCAAAAATATATCTTCATACAGTCTGTTTTATGAGTACGGTGTGAAGGAGAGAGTCCTAATGCACTGAGCTTTAGTAAGACGACTATCTTTAGGTAAAGAATCTTTACGTGTATGTCTAGAATAAATTACGGTTATGTCTCCAGATGTGTCGTTTATTTTCTTATTACTGCCTAACAGGTTTGAATTCCTAAAATATTTTTTGTGAGATGAGAGAAAAATGTTATATTTTTTTTTTGTTTCATTTTTGACTGGATACGCGTGCCGTACGAAACATGAGCCTAATTTGCAGGCTGTATAAAAAGAGTTGTTAGATTTTTAGCTTTTGATTAATTACCTACCGTATCTGGAGATCACGGTTCGTTTTTTACGAACTAATACAATGCCCACGATATTATTAACTTTTATTTTTTTTGTTAAACAATATACTCGTATACCGAGCTATGGACGCACATTATACATCGCATCAAAACATTTTCCAATTTAGGGCCTTTGCTCACGGTGTATTTTTAACGCGCCAACGACGTAGAGATGACGCGCTCAAACGCGCTTCAGACGTAGACAGTGCTGCTTTTTGTTGGTCATCTACACCGCTGTGAGCGCGCGTTCGTAAAACGTGTGTCGCACGTTAAAAATTCGCCATGTACATAGGCACTTAGTTCAAAAGACATTGCACACAGATGAACCATTTCGTTTTATAACATTTTCTACTTTAGTTCACACGAACAAAGTCCCTGGAAAATCAATCATAATGATAATATACAACAAGATTCGTAGAAGAACCAAGGTAACAAACGTAGTCTGAAAAACTGCTAAACTTAAATGGAAGTAGCCAGCCGCACATTGCACGAAGAACGGATAGCGGAACGCGTACCGCATTGGTAAACCTCTTGAAAGACGATTTTTACGTCTACCATGAGTTTTATCAATCTATACTCGCTAGCGACTGTAGTTAAAAAATGTATGAAAACTATTAAAAAAAAAAACAAGTTTTTTTAGGTGTTAACTAATGTTTTACTTGCAACTTGCTTGCTTGTTAGTTAAAAACTTAAACAAATAAGTTAGACACTTGTTTATTAAAGTTTTCATTCATTTTTGAAGTGAAAACTTCTTTAGCGGCGTTGAGCACTTTTTCTGTAATGGGTATAAAATCTTAAACTCGCGTCAGGACACGTGACCTGATCGAAAAAGCGTAAGACGGACTCGCGTCAGGGTCACGTGATGCTGATCGAAAAAGCGTAAGACGGACTCGCGTCAGGGTCACGTGATGCTGATCGAAAAAGCGTAAGATCGAGGGGAAGGGAGAGGAACTAGTATCTCCCACTCTTTCTACCGTGCCTGAGTGTGCTGCTCCGCTTAGGCGGCACAGGGCGCTTGCGCGAATGTCCGTCTGTGTTTATGTACAGCGTGCCACGCGTATCCAAGGATACGAAATTACGGAATTACGAAATTATGGATGAAAGTTGATTTTTCTAAGAGATAAAAATTAATGTAATATATAAATAAATAACGATATAATATTATGAATAATAACATGTAAATTGTCATATTTGTGTACGATAGCGCAATAAATAAACATTGTATTCTACCTCATAAATGATAGTATTTTTGTACTTATAATTAAACACAACGTTAATACTAAAGTTTTCACTTCTGCCGGCACTCCCGGAGTGCTACCGGTGTTTTTTGTTTTAACTACTGTCGCTAGCGTGTACACATTGATAAAACTCATGGTGGACGTACTGAGGCTTTTGACAAGTGAATTTCTGTCAGCAGTAGCGTGGCGTAGGCAATTTTTAAAACGTCAAAAATGTATCGGATTGACAAACGCTGTTGTAATGTCACGTGATCAATATACTAAATTAACATTTCGACAATCGCCATCGCAAGTAGAATGGCAGTTTGTCAAGAGCCTCAGGTGATGATGCTGTCGACAATATGTCACTCATCTAGAGACTTAGTCGTGCTGACTAAGTCATATTATAAAAATTAATGAATGAGATTTTTTAAAAAACAAGTCTATTCTATCGACATTTCACCTTGTAAACTTAGTGTGAGCATGTGTGAGCGGTCATTCTATCTTGTTTGTGTAGATTGTCAGCTCACTTCACCTAAGCTTACACGGTGAGATGTTTACAGCCGGTCGATTTTGTAAACATGTCGAAGTGATCACGATGACAACTTCACAACTGACTTTGTGATCACTTCACCCAAGCCTTCACTTCGACATGTTTACAGAATCGCACTGCAGAATCATGTGTTTCGACAGCGTATTTCAACCTCATACATAAGTACATTTGACGTTTTGACGATCGACTCGCCTCGCTACTACTGACATAATGCCATTTATCGAAAGCTTCAAGCCCAAACGATAATTCGATGCTTGACCAGCACTGGACATCTTTCAGTTGAAATGATGAGGAAGAATTAATTGTTAATTATGCACATATTTTCGTACGCACACGCATTCACGCCTCAACCTCTGTAAATAAAACTGCGGTGCTGAAATGCCGCTGACAAACGTCATTTGTCGACAGCTTGTTTTACCAACCATAGTTATCATAATATAAGTCTTAAACAAATGGTTAAAAGAATTATAAATACAAATCTTGATGTTATGTGCTTTTCCTTATTCCGATAGTTTATCAGATGATCAAAACAAGCATATTTCAAAGCTGAATAATACTATTCACTTGCTGACATGTTGTCATAGTGACAAATTATTGTATTTTGACACTAATAAGTTTGTTAGTGGTTTTAAATTAACTCAGGGAGCTTTATCTCTGTCTGGTAAATGTAGACATATGATTGCTATGTTGATAGCATATAATATTAACGAGGTTATAGCTAATATAACAAAGATTAGGTTAAGTGACGAGACTGTGTTGTCTAGTTGCTCTAACGGACCCACTTAAAATATCAACATTCATGGAGGCCTCTACCCATCAGATAGAGTATTCTCTTCCTGATGGAACCTATAAAGACATTTTAGACTCCTCAATTGTAGCTGTGGAGATCGCTCCGGATAATTCTTTAAACTGAACTGCAAGACAACAGAAGCTACCTAATCTAATAACCAATTATTATATGTGAATAGGAACAAGGTATCTTCTAGCAGTAGTAATATAGTTCATGGTAAAAATCCTAAGGGAGGGCAACACACTTTAAAATTGTTTAATCAGAATATTCAAGGTTGCTCTTCCAAATTACTTGAAATAGAAATGTTTTTAGAAAAGACCAAGTTTGATGTAGTTTGCTTAACTGAACATTGGTTAAAAGATCACCAAGTAGGATCTCTTAATTTTGAAAATTATTGTGTAGCTAGCCATTTCAGCCGACAATGTATGATACATGGAGGATCACTTATTTTAATTAAAAGTTACATTAAATCTAAATAAGAAAAGACATTGTTAAGCTGTCGGTTGAACACACCATTGAATTGTCCTGAGTTGAGCTAGATAAGCATGTTGTTGTATGTGTCTACAGACCTCCAAGTTACCAGAATCTATCTGTGTTTGATTCTGTAATGGAAGATGTGTTAAAAAAAGTTTGTACTAGCAATAAATCAATAATTATATGTGGCGACTTTAATATTAACTTATTAGAAACTAACTCGAATAGTATCAGATTATTGAGTCTATTTAAATCATTTAATTTATTATAATATTTATAATGTTTTTATTGAACCTACCCGAGTAACAGCTTCGTCTGCGACTTGCATAGACAACATATTTTTTAATTGTGATTATTTACATAAAGAGATTGTGAATAAGTTGCCCTCTGATCACAGTGGACAAACAATAACGTTTTGCACCTACATACCTTTACAAAAAATTCAAATTAAATTTAGACCAATAACAGATAAAAATTTAGAAAAACTTAATAGTACTTTGGCCAGTAAATTATGTGTTCAAAATTTTAATAACATAGAAGACCCAAATGTGTTTTATACCAAATTTTTTTCATTACTCAACACTCAACTTAATGATAATTTTCCAATTAAGTCTAAAAGTATTTACACTAAGTTTATATTCAGTGATTGGGTGACTCCAGGCATTCGAATAAGTAGAGAAAAGCTATGCGAACTATATGGCCTAAAGCAACATGTAAATAACATAAGCTTTCATAAGTATGTTGCAAAATATCAAAAACATTTAAAAGTGTATGCAAAATAGCTAAAGCTCTGTTTATTAGCAATAAAATAAAATCGGCAGATGACAAATTTAAAAACCACCTGGAAAATAATAAATAATGAAACAGGAAGGAAGAAAAAGCGTGAAACTAAATTTAATTTAAATACCGTACATGGTCCCATAAACTCAGATGCAGAGGTAGCTCAGGAATTTGAAAACTTCTTTGCTGATATTCCACGTAAAACTACACAAGCTCTTAACTCGTCACCCGCGCTCTCTGCTGCCTTTTTAAGGAAGAATGTCAAGGTATGCCCATCAGAGTTCAAGTTTCAACATACGAACCCCTTAGCCATTATAACGGCTTTTAAAGATCTTAAAATTAAATCAACAGACGATCTTTGGGGAATGTCTGTAAAAGTCTGTAGATCTGTTATTGAAACTATTGCTCCCTACTTAGCTCACATATTTAACTCTTGTGTAGACCAAGGAGTATTTCCTGATCTCATGAAGCACAGTAAAGTCGTTCCACTGTTTAAATCCGGTGATAGTCAAGAACCCAACAATTACAGGCCGGTGTTAATCCTGCCGGTTCTCAGTAAGGTGTTTGAAAAGTTAATGCTTAGCCAGATGTTACTACATTTTAACAAGAATTCTATCTTTCACGAACAACAGTACGGTTTCACTAAAGGGCATTGTACAACTGACGCTGGTGTCACCCTAATAAAGAACATCTTTAACGCCTGGGAGGATTTACAAGACGCCATCGGAATCTTTTGTGACCTCTCGAAAGCGTTTGATTGCGTTAACCATGAGACACTTTTGTTGAAACTTGAGCATTATGGGATTAGGAATACATCCCTTGATTTGATTGGATCATACTTGAAAGACAGACAGGTTAAAGTACAGGTAAACGGTGTAAACTCACTAGGGTCTGAGATGGCAATGAGCGTTCCGCAAGGTTCAATATTAGGTCCATTCCTCTTTTTAGCATACATAAACGATTTGCCCCAATTACTTCAAAATGAACCAAAGATGGTGTTATTTGCTGATGACACATCATTGATATTTAAAATAGACCGACGGTCACAAAACCTTGATGATGTCAATTACTCTATTCACCAGGTTCAAGATTGGTTTACGGCAAACAACTTAGTACTAAATGAAAAAAAAACTAAATGTATTTTTTTTTTTTTTACCTAATGTTAAAAGTAACGAATGTCATATCATATTGAATGGACAAAAACTGGAATTTATTGATCAGACGGTTTTCCTGGGAATCACTTTAGACGAGAAATTGCAATGGGGACCTCACATAACATCTCTTGCGGCGCGGCTAAGCTCAGCCGCTTATGCTGTTAGAAAGATAAGACAGCTAACAGATATAGAAACCGCGCGTTTGGTCTATTTTAGTTACTTTCACAGCATTATGCCGTATGGTATTTTGCTGTGGGGTCGAGCTGCTGACATTGAATCCATATTTATTCTACAAAAGCGTGCTGTCAGAGCCATTTATAATCTTCGTCGCCGCGATTCTCTTAGGGAACTCTTTAAAAAGATTAATATTATGACAATCCCTTGTCAATTCATCTATGAAAATATTATGCATGTAAGGAAAAATCGAAATCTCTCTAGCAAAATTAATGATAGACATAATTTTAATACTAGAAATAGAAATAAACTAGATCAACTATTTTTTAGATTATCCAAAGTACGAACATCTTTCATGGGGTACTGTATTAAATGTTACAACAAAATTCCTTCTGAAATATTAGAATTAAATGAAAGAAAATTTAAAACGTGTGTAAAATACACACTTTGTGAACAAGCATATTACAAATTAGATGATTATATTCAAGATAAGAATGCTTGGAAATTTGCTAGTCCTGCTCCATAGGAGAATCTAGGGTGTAGTAGATATAGTGAAACTGGTTGATATGTTTGTGTTTATTGTATTAATATTTACTATGTAAACAGGTGTATTTACTGATTTTTATATTTAATTTAACTCACACACTGATCATATAAATCAATAGTTGCAAAAATTTGTATGTATGTGAGTATTATGTTCCCTTACTAGCTAACTTATTAATTTTACCTCTGCTGGCATTTCTTTATTGTACCTATTAGTAGTATATAAGTGTTTTTTGGGAGCATCGTCCTCACATATAATCAACTGATTAATGTATGCAAATATTGTAAAGCTTATTTTTGAAAAGAGTAACTATGGAGTTTCTTGTCCGTTCTTCTCCATAAGAATCTACCTTTTGCGAACGGACGACTAGACGACTAGAGTCACTATAATATTTTATTTTATTTTAATTTGACGTTCAAAAGTGCCTTTATTGGTCTAGTTGAAATAAATCATTTGACTTTGACTTCATCCCCAGGCGATAATACGATGCTTGACCACCACTGGATATCTTTCAGTTGAAATGATGAGGAAGAATTAATTGTTAATTATCCACATATTTTGGTATGCACACGCATTCACGCCTCGACCACTGTCAATAAAACTGCGGTGCTGAAATTGGCTCAGTGCTCGTGTATAACAATATAAATGTATAAGTAGGCAAGAGAATTAATTACAGCCAGCGGCCACTCTGTAAATAAGTGGTTCAACTTATTGTTCTTTCTGTACATACGGCTCTTAATTTTATTTACTGTTACGTGTACTTTCAATATAAAATGGTGACACATTGCGACGTAGTGAAAAAGTAATTTATGGAGATTGAAGATACGCGTTTAAGTAATTTTTGGGGAGTTCAGTGTTTCTTTTCTATCGAATTCTGTTTCGAATGATATTGCAGTGAAATATACGTAAAATGGTAACAGTTTACTACCAACTCTACAGGATGCAAAAAGCTCAGGACTGATCAATGTAGTGACGCTTAGTGAAAGCTATAGCAGTGAACTTTTTTCGTCTGAAATAATAATGATGAATATAGCAAGAGACAACATAGGTATTCTACTGAAGTAACCTGAAATGGCATTTATATAAGTTATGTATTAAAAAACAGGAGTATTACTTTGAAGGAATTAAGGCGTTTCCCTGGCCAAATAACCTTGAGCATTCGTTCCCTCTTTGCCGCGCCCCGTTTAAAATATAATTCACACAATTTTTGGAATTTGTTTAATAAAAAAAGAAAAGCGATCTTTTGAGATTAAATAAAACGTGTATAATTTAGATTTAAAATTATCCATCCATTAGTGTAATCCTCAAATGATTAGAGCGTCGCCTTTAGCAACAGATGCATACAATGAATAATTTTAGTATTTTTTTTAAATTAGATTTTATATGTAATGTGATGATGAGATATCGAACATTAATAATGTGCTTTCAGATGTAGTTTATTTTTCTCATCTATTGAGTTAATAGTCTCTGAATAACGAAGAAAAAAGGACCGTCGTAAGGTTTTGGTCGGGGTAGCGCCTTAACAAATATTGCTAAAAATTGTGACCGCGATGGCGTTTACCAAAATGGAAAACGTGTAGACTATGTCTTTGAATTGAACTTAAGAATACTTTCCATGCCGGGAGTGTGTTCACTCGGGATAATTACGGACTTTGAAGCGGGCAAAGCCGCTAGCAGAAGCTAGTCATTTAAAATTTTGGCATCCAATCTCAACAGCAAATATGGCATTTTACAGCTCATTCACTAATCACAAATTTGGCCTGAAACCCAGGCAGATGAAAAACATTATCTATACATATAATAAAATCGTAGACTAACCGTGTCTGTACATTGAATATTTTTGCATGAAATATACACAGAAAACTTAGGAAAAAGGTATAAAACACAAAAATGCAATTTTTGAAATTTTTGTCTGTTTGTCTGTTTGTCTGTTTGTCTGTGCGTTTGTGGGAGCATCACGCTTAAACCATAGATTAGACTGCAAATCTAAGTACTTAAAAATATTAAGTGATAACCCGAGTAACATTTAGCGTTTATTTCATCAAAATCGACCCACGAAATCAAAAGATATTGAATTTTTAAGTTTAGGAAGAAACTTCCTAATGTATTCTGATGAGTCAGAGCGCCATCTATTGAGAATAATAAAATGCACGAAAGCATTCAAAATTGTTGAGTTATTTGTGAAACTTTTAATACGTGGCAAAATAAGAGTGATCATTTTATACCTTTTCGTTATTGATCGATACAATCGATCCACAAAATCAAAATATATTGAATTTTTAGTTTAGTTAGAAACTTCCTTATATATTCTGATTAGTCAGAGCGCCATCTATTGAGGAACTAAAAATGCATGAAAGCATGAATGTTACACCAAAACACATTGATTGAGTTATTTGTGAAACTTTTAATACGTAGACGTAGCAAAATAAAAGTAAACATTTTAATACCTTATCGTTATTTACCGTTACATACGGGCTTCTTATTTAACGTCTTCCGCTGCCAAATATTTTGTCAGTTAACATGGTCGATAGATGGCGTTGCACTAATGACGCGTTTTTCTGAATTGCGGTGTTAAAATTTTCCGCTGGAGAATGACCTCACACAATTTCTAAACACGGTCGTGTTTCGAAGGAATTTCGGTTTGGTCTCTGAAAGGTCTTAAACTGTTAGGGACCATAATTGGTTAAACCACTGGTGCTGGTTTTGTTTAAAGTGCATTTATCGTAGAGTCTTAAACTGATTTAGTTTTGCGAAGTTCTAGACGGTTCGACTTGCGGATCAGGCCTGTAGGGTTCCGTACCAAAGGTGCTGTGCTGACGGGACCATACTGCTAAGCCTCCGCGATTGATTCCGTTTAGAGCGAAGCAACGAACGCTTCGATTTCCGAAAAACGGCTAATAATAATAAATAAAAATCTTATATTTCAGACAGAGTCCATTTTTTGGTTAGTAGTTAGGTTTAGGTTTAGTTTAGGTTAGTGGTTTGGTTTTTTATAATAAGGTATCGTACCAAAGGTGGTCACGGTGACGGGAGCGATCGATTTTGGGAGGCTACTCTCTAAGTTCGAAGTCCGTAGTTTCGGGCTTAGTTGCGGACGTATTCTACTCCGTATCACCTACAGACTTACGATTAGTCCCGAACCCGAACTAAGAATGAATGACAACACGATTTCACAGTAAAGGTAGAATTCCGTGCATCGCGATCGATCGCGGCCGCGCGCGGTCTACGACTGTCGTCGATCGCTCGCGACAATAGTCGAATTATGAAAATGTATGGCACCGCTGCCGACCCCGCGACAGACGCGCGCGGCCGACGAATGTCGTGAGTCGCGCGCGGCAATGTCTTGAAATTAGTAGATGTTGTTCGTCAGTTCCCTCTAGACGTGTGTCTACCGAAGTCAAAATCATGGTCGAAGTGCTAATTGACATCTTTGAAGAAGAAGAGGAGGATGACGAGCTGCTGTTGCTATATTATGAAAATAGAATATCAATCGACCCTATCTTTAAAAGCAGAAATGAAGAAGGATACTAACAAATATTGATTCAAAAGCATTTGTATTGTAATGAAAAGTTTCTCCTGCATCCTAGACATGTTTGCGCCATGAAATCCACGATGTTAATATGCGCTGGAACATGTTAAGACGCGTACGGCCGCGCGCGGCTCACGACATTCGTCGGCCGCGCGCGTCTGTCGCGGGCCTCGGCAGCGGTGCCATACATTTTCATAATTCGACTATTGTCGCGAGCGATCGACGACAGTCGTAGCCCGCGCGCGGCCGCGATGCACGGAATTCTACCTTAACTGTCAAATCGTGTTATCATTAGTTCTCATTGGTTAGGTGATACGGAGTGGAATATTTTTTTAACAATAGATAGGCATACGTTTGACCACTATCTCACCTGATGGTAAGCGATGATGCGGTCGAAGATGGAGCACGTTTGCCTAGAAGCAACCTATTCACTTTTGTCTTAAAGACTCCCAGGTTGCCCGCAACTAAGTTTTTAATTCGTGCTAAGTATCAAACGGTTCGATTTGCGAGCCAAGGCAAAATATAGGGTTCCGTGCCAAAGTTGCTAATGGGACCCTATTATTTAAACCTTCGCGTACGATTTTGATTCGTGCGAACCCAGTCGATTTTTAGGGTTCCATACCAAGTTTGCTAACGGAACCCTTTTTTTTAATAAGCCACCACTGTCCGTTTTCCTTCATATTATGCGTTTTATTTCTGTCTCGCTAATATAAAAAATGTCTTCTAGAAAAAGGTCGAATCTTTCATAATATAGCAAAATTCTTAATCTTCTTAATATATTTAAAAAAAGTCGGGTTTGTTCGAACACTTTTCTAACTCGAGAACGGCTCTACCGATTTTCATAGTTTTTGTGTTTTTGGATTAGTCTTCGTCCGCAATAGCATAATAAGAATTAAAATACAAAAAAAAAGAGTAGGTAGGTAGGGTAGGTAGGGTAAGTAGGGTAGGTAGGGTAGGTAGGTAGGTAGGTAGGTAGGTAGGTAGGGAAGGTAAGGTAGGGTAGCTATGGTAGGTAGGATAGGTAAGTAGGTGGAGTAGGTAGGTAGGGTAGGTAGGTTAGGGTCGGTAGGTAGAATAGCCAGTTGACGGGAGCGAAGCCGCGCGGGTCAGCTAGTTTAACTAAAGTCTAAAGAAAACCGCCAAGTGCGAGTCGGACTCGCACACGTAGTGTTCCGTACAAAAAATCTTAATTTTTAATATTTGTTATTAAAGCGGCACTAGAAATACACAATCTGCGAAAATTTTAACTGTCTACCTATTACGGTTCTTGAGATACAGCCCGCTGACTGACAAACGCACGGACAGACGGACGGATGGACGGACATACGGACGGATGGACGGACGAACGGACAGCGGAGGCTTAGTAATAGGGTTCCGTCGGTACGGAACCCTAAAAATAGACTCTCCTGATCTCATCCCTCGTTAAGATTGATAGCCCGATCTTATTGAGGGGTAATTTAAAAAATGCAAATAAATAAAGTTTTTATAACAGTAGGTAACTTTTTATCGATGATGCTAATGTAGGAGCCAAGTTTAACGACTCGGAGCTTCTTGATCATAATAAAATTATTTAGAGCGCTGATAAAATGCTTGTTTTAATTTTATGAGTAGTGGAAAGATTATACTTGAGTTTTTTTTACGATGCTGTGGATTTTTTGTACTTTAGTAATAAAATGCAGTCATCATCATCATAATAGCCAATAGACGTCCACTGCTGGACATAGGCCTCCCCAAAAGGGGGGTTTGCCATAATCGCCACGCTTGGCAGGCGGGTTGGCGATCGCAGTGTATGGTGTTGCGTTTTACAGAGAACGCTGCTGCCCATTCTCTGGCGAGTCCCTTAGTCGCCTCTTACGACACCCACGGGAAGTGTTGGGATGGTGTTATTCTTTTACGGCCCCATACGGCACCGGCCGACACGATGCGGCTTAAAATGACAAAATACAGTATTATTAGACACAAACTGGAAAACACTTAATCTTGGAAATTAATGAAGCGATTTTAATTTATCTCCATATTTAAACGAGTACATACGCAAGATAGATATATCTAAAAAGTTACTTGTCTACTTTTAAAAAAAAATACTAGCTACTATACTGACCCGCGCAACTTCATCTGCGTCACATAAGAGAGAGAAAGAAAATTATATTTTCCCCGTTTTTGCAACATTTTTCATTGATCCATTGGTCGCAGCGTGTATTAAATAGCCTTCCTCGGCAAATGGGTTATCTAAAACTATAACAATGTTTCTATCCCAACTAGGAGTTCCTAAGATAAGCGCGTTCAACCAAACAGACAGAAAAATAAAAAGTTTTCTATAGAAATTAAAGATTCACTTTCTCTAAACTCATTTATTCATTAACAAATATTCCTACTTTCATGTTTCTAATATATGAAGATATTAAGGATTGGATTTTAAAATCCCTTGAATGCCTAAGACTTGGCTATACTATAGTGTTATTCTGTATTCACTTCGTACCTCACATGTGACTACAGATGACCCGAGAGCAATCTGACGTGTTTTTAAAATATATCATTCATTGAGGATTCTCACTTACTCCGACGCTGATTAAGTTTCAATTAGTGATGAATGTTTATAGAATAATACGACATATTCGATAATACTGTCGGCGGCAACGTGACGAAGGCGATTGTCAAATATATATGGGATTGAAAAATACTGTCGAAATATCACTTGACCTATTCCTTATATTCTGGCATTTCGAGATTCACATTCGCTGATAGAACGGCTTTTTGTCTCTAGACAAAAACCGGTGCAAAAATGGCCACTTTAGAACAATCATGTTGGAATCATAATCACACAACAATCTGTCAAATTTAATATTCATCTTTACCGCTAACGCATTAGGTTCAAGGTTGATTGGGAAAATTTTACAGTGACGGGTAGCGTGATTTGCTTTCTGATTCTGTTAAAGTGGCCTTTTAGTCCCGCTGGCCTCCAAGTTATATCTCCTTCGTCAAAACAATAATCTGTTTACTTCAAACAAGTTGATATTTTCTTTAGTCTCGACCTTCAAACAACACAGACTTCAAAACAAACAGCCGGCACACATACTGAACTCCGTTAAAATCGATAAAATTATTAATTTAGCCGATCTACATACCTCCATACATTCACTTAAGCATCATAATCCCATGGCGTAGGAGTTGGAAACTATTGAGCTCCCTGCTCGCTATTCAGTCATGGTAGAACTTGTAGCGATCCATCGATTTATCATGTTAAATGTATAGTACTCTTGGGGGTTGGTGGTGAATGGGAGTGAGATCAAAGTGGAATTTGAGTTTCAGATATTTGATGCTACTGCTGAAATATTGTTATTAATTTAGAAGTTTGCAGTTAAGGCTCTTGCAAACAGACACGAACCGACAAATTTGACCGATGAGCAACGATTTTTTTATAGATACGGGTAGATACATCCTTAGAAACATTTGTATGACTAGTGGTCGCTGCATCTGTGTCGCATTGTCGCGACTCGCCTCTCTGCAGGAGCCTATTTGTGAGCGAACTGAGTAAAGCACATTTTACACAAGGGGGTATCGACCGTAGGTAATACTTTTCACCCGTAATGAATCATAGAAATTCGACAATACCGCGTTTTAATAGGTTTGACACAATGTTACGCAATAGGCTCTCTAGGTATTAGCAAAATGAATCTCTAATTGTTGGCCAGGCTGGTTCATAATTACAAACTTAACTTTCAATCAACTAAAAACGAAATCTTGCAATGCAGAGACATAATAAAAACAAATTCCATTCCCAATCTTATAACGTCTTAAAAATCTTAACATATTCCGACAGTTATTTCCCGCTCTCCGGAAAACTCAGGGACCCAAGACATTACCCTGATTAAAGAAGAAAAATAATGCGCTACCCAGGTGAAAAAGTCAATAGAAATTCTGGTCACGAACCAACATACGATTTCAAGCTTCTGCATTGGCGTACACCGAATTAAGTGAATTAAAGGCCAAACTAAGGAAATAAAAGGTTTGGACTGTGCTCGAAAGGAGGCCGCATCGCCAAGTTGTGAATTTTTAAAGAAGTTTGAGCCTAGTTTTTTGTCTTATAGGGTGTTCTCACGGGTCGATTTTTATCTCACGACTGGCTGTATAGTAATTGGCGATTGACTGGACAACAAGAGACTCAAATCAAAACTCCTACTTTCTGCAAGTTTCGACTTTTGTGAAACGACGATAGGAGAGTTTATGACGTACAGCATTTTATACAAACTTTCAAGTCCTTGTTTTTTAACCTAAATATCTGGGAGGACTTGTGGAACTTGTGGCACTTGTGTGGCCTTAGCCCAGCAGTGGGACAGTATAGGCTAAGTAAAAAATATCCTACTTATACGTAGGAAGTTTCAATCGGTTCATTCATTTCAAAAAACCAGGATTTTATAGTTTGTATGAAATGCCGAATGTCGTAAACGCTCTTAATAGTAAACTTCTACCGCTAGTACCTCACTATTTTAGTTGACTATGTAAGCCTGCCGTTTCTTCTGAGACCTGCTACGCTAAAATAAACCAGGAAAATCGTTTAGTCTTCTTAGCACAACTTGGCTTAGTTCTGTTGGAAAGGGTTCCATGCAGCTAAGTTTCTTATGCATATAATAAAAAAGGCATCTAGAAATATTTTTTTACCGCTTAGGTCTAGTGAAAGTAGAGACAGACACAATAATTGCGAGACTTAATTACACCATTGAGCTCTTTTATGGTTGAAACGTTGCCTAAGTGCGATTCATCTTCATAATCGAAAACTTTTGTCAGAGATGTCGTGGTTATATGGTAGTGAGATGAGGGAGAGATGTTTGGTAGTTCGTCGACTTTCCTGATGACTGCTCTCTACCGATGCGCTTCCATTTATTCTGGTTGGTCACGTTACTTGACCATAGTGGACTCGGTAGTTTTCTGTATCAGGTGAGTCCACCGAGTTGGTGATCGACCGCGTGCAATCTTACCTTCCACCTGGCCCTGAATCACAGTTACTCCATTGAGTTCTCATTCCTGCATATGACCATGGAACTTTAATATTCGTGCAATTAAAACAGTCAAAATGTTGCGTATTCGGATTCGGTGTAGACAAGTCGAAAAATCGACCCGTGTAAACCAACCTTTAAACTTTTGTTTACTGTTCTTCTTTATTGTTAGTTCGGCTTTAATAAGACACAATGAAAATGAATAATCGAGTTTTCAACTACTTTCTCTGGTAATAAATCCTGGGTTTTCGGTTCGGGGACGAAAAATGGCGTCCTGGCTTTGGTTCGATTTGTCATCTGTCTGTGTAAAGTGTCGTTCTATGTAGATTTAGAAGAGTTTTTATTCTGTTTCGTTTGTGAATAGATTCCAGGTGTATTGGATTTGGAGTGGAAATAAAACTGATTTGATTTGACACAGGTGTGATATTGTTTTGAGCTTGGTTGACATGAATTATGTTCCGATAAATTTTAGACGTTTATGCGGCTTATGGGTATTGAAAATTAAATTTTGAAAACCTGTTTTCTCATTCATATCTTTTAATTTTCTGTTCTTTTGGTTTATTTTTTGGTAGCTGACCCGTGCATCTTCGTCTGCATCAGAATTTTCATGTTCAATGCTCCGCTCCAACTGGTCGTAACGTGACTGAAATAGAGCGTTCAAACAAACAAACAATCAAACTCTTCAGCTTCATTATATTAGTAAAGATTATAGATAGGCTTGCATATTTCCATAATTTACCTGATGGTAAGCGATGATGTGGTCGATGATGGTGTGCTTTTGCATTGTGTATCTGTGTGTGCCAAATAAACTTGTTTTCTTTATTTCTTTCTTTCAAGTAATCTACTTACTAATTACTGAAAGACTCCCAGATTGTAGCTATCCAAAAAAATATAGCTTTACGCGCAATAAAAGGTTTCTCTAATACTCAATATATTCCACTTTCCGTTCCAAACTTTAGACCATAACTAAGTCCACTGCCCCCCAATTTTGTTTTCTCTATGCAAATTCACTTCCCTAAAAATAATGACAGCCTATCACCGCTACGTTAAATTACTATTCTAGTCAAAACTCAAACAGGTTGGGTGTAGTACTAAAACCGATTTATATGCTCAATTTACTGGTTCGACTTGAATAATTTATGGCACCATCAAATTTCATTGTTTATTACAGGGATAGATATGAAATTTCGGATTTGGATACGGATATAGAAATAATATTATACCGGTTTCGGATGGTATGAGATATGAAATTATTTCGGATTATTCGTTAATTTCGGTTACGGATAGAAGATTTTTAATAAATTGTAAAAGTAAAACACAAGATGAGTCAGTCTGCTGGCGCGGGCAGGAAAATATGTCATAAGGTGTCTCAGTTAGACTCCGCCCCTATCCGAAATTATCCGAAACGGTTACGGTTTCTCTATTTTTGTATTAACCCGTGTTGTCCCATAGCTGGGCAAGGCCTCCTCCAAGTCCTTGGACTTCTTTTCTCGCGCTGTCTCGTACCAGCCCTCAAGGTACGCATCCAGGTCATCCCTTTTTGGGACGGCCTCGGCGGCGCAGGACGTTTTCGGGAACCCATTGTGTCAAAACATTTGTCCAACAATCATAGTGCACGCGGCTACAATTACGGATAGATTTTGATTTCGAATATCCGATAGTTTTTGTTACGGTTATGGAGCTCGTTACGAGGGGACTCTAGTCACAAGGAATTTGAAAAATAGTATTTGACGAATCTATTGCCTATGCGTCGCACTGTAAAGTGCGAAAGCGTCAACTGCAGCTCAGGCTGATTTTTACCTATATAAAAATCTTGACTAAAAGACGTTTTGTATTTCGCTGCTTTCTTCTTCAAATCTGGATTGATCTAAAAAAACCATATATCAAAATTTAGAGGAAGACTATATCCATGCTGCTATTATTTTCTATTTTGTTAAAAACTTATCAAATTTAGCTGATAGTCATCAGAACATGGCGGTAAAAACGGGCTGATTTTTTGTTTTTTTGAATTGTCATAATTCTTTAAGTAATTATGTTTTGGAAAAAAGAAAATGATAAAGGCACGTATTAATTCGATCAAGATTTTTTGGAAAAAAATTATTGCTCTAGCCGCATCATTCACGAAGAAAACAGGGAGACACGGAGAAAGGCCCAAGAGTTACCGACCTCTCTTAACATCCCTGGTTTATTACTATGTTGGAGCTTTGGGCTTATGAACATTGTTGAGAGTAATGGTTCGAAGAGATTTTATTTAAATAGGCAGATTGCGGACCGTTTGATGTTTGATTTGAAATAAATGTATGATTCGTTAACAGACTAATGAACGATATTTTTAATAGGATCAGGTAAATAGTTGTTCTAGAAAACGTCATGTATAGGTAAGTGCGACGGAATTGCGTGATTTAATTCCGCCAAGCCCGTTTCATCATCGGACCACAAGACGAACGGCGATGCGCCACCGGTACATGGTGGACATCCCACCGACACGCACTAAACGTTTTGGGAACACATTCATAGTGCGTACAGCTGAGGAGTGGAATTCCCTGCCAGAGTCTGTGTTTCCAGATAGCTACAACCTGGGAGTCTTTAAGACAAGAGTGAATAGGTTGCTTCTAGGCAAACGTACTCCATTTTCGACCGCATCATCGCTTACCATCAGGTGAGATTGTGGTCAAACGTATGCCTATATATAGTAAAAAAAAAGTTCCACTAAAAACTTGACAAGTTGCCTAAGATACTAAGTCCGCCTTTGTACTGTAAAATTTTAAATAAATAATTCATAAAAAATTTCTGCGACCTTCAAATTCAAATTATTTATTTGTGAACATAGGGTATGGTTAAAGATGTTATACAAAAATAAAAGTCCCAACAATGTCCCGCCATAAAGCATATAAATATTAAAAAAGAATCAGAAGATCAAAATTTCAACTAAAATTTAAATAAAGTCATAAGTTAATTAACAACTAATTGAATCTCATTTTTTTCTATTGATAGTTATACGTTTGATCACTATCAAACCTGATGGTAAGCGATGATGCGGGCGAAGGTGGAGCACGCTTGCCTATTCACTCTTGACTTGAAGACTCCCAGGTACTAGCTATCAGGAAACACAGACTGGCAGGGAATTCCACTCCTTATCTGTACTCACAATGAATGTGTTCCCAAAAGGTTGTGTGTTTGTGGATGGAATGTCCACCATGTACCGGTGGCGCATCGCCGTACGTCTTACAATCCGATGATGGAACGGGTTTGGCGGAATTAAATTATGTAATTCCGTCGCACACTCCCCAAAATGCAAACGATAGAAAACCAACAGGCCAGCAACTCTTTGTAATTATAGTAATAATCAGTCAAAAGAACAAAAAAAAAATCCAAATACAAATTGATCAATTTAATGAATGAATATGTCAATTATTTTAAAAATTTGTCACTAAGAAATTCACTAACGGAATAGTATACCTTGTCATCCAATTATTTAAAAAAAATCGTTGAATTCATTATCACACCTTCTCCTCCATCTACATTTAAAAAAAAACAATCAATAAATAAAGAAATACCGTTAAATATGAGAAAATGAAACTAAAAGCACTACATGCTATTTGTAAGGTTTTTCTAATACTAATAAAAAAAATGTTCTTCTGGTACCTACCTATCGTTTGACTGCGCACTATTTTTGTACAGCACTCCAGATTAATCCTACTTACAATTTGCTATGTCAAGTCACCACAGCATTATCATTTTACCCGAACAGACTGCTCTTACAGTACAGCTTTTTGTATTTAGTTTCCAATGAAAAATCTTATGTTCTTATGAAAAATAACGACAAATAAAATAAGCAATTTATCTTTAACTCCTGCCATTTTGTGCCCAGCAATGAGTTGTTGCAAAGAGATAAAAGAAAAAAGTGCAACGGATAAAACTCAGGCGTTTAGTTCATTTTCTGTTTTTTTATTCCTGTCGTATCTTTGTTTATTTTATCATGGAAAGAGGATCTGTGAACATTATTAGCATCGTGCATTTTAAATGCGCTGTTATCTTTTGCGCTCGGATAAGTAATGTAATGTAAGCAATGTTAAAGATTTATTAGCTTTTGGGAAACGACTATAGGTAGGATAGTTGTCATAATTTTAGGGACTTATCTATACATATAATAAAATCGTAGACTAACCGTGTCTGTACATTGAATATTTTTCCATGAAAATTACACAGAAAACTCAGGAAAAAGGTATAAAACACAAAAATGCAATTTTTGAAATTTTTGTCTGTTTGTCTGTGCGTTTGTGGGAGCATCACGCATAAACCACAGATTGGATTGCAAATCTAAGTACTTAAAAATATTAAGTGATAACCCGAGTAACATTTAGCGTTTATTTCATCAAAATCGACCCACAAAATCAAAAGATATTGAATTTTTAAGTTTAGGAAGAAACTTCCTAATGTATTCTGATGAGTCAGAGCGCCATCTATTGAGAAAAAATAAAATGCACGAAAGCATTCAAAATTGTTGAGTTATTCGTGAAACTTTTAATACGTGGCAAAATAAAAGTGACCATTTTTATACCTTTTCGTTATTTAACGTTACAATCGATCCACAAAATCAAAATATATTGAATTTTTAGTTTAGTAAGAAACTTCCTACTGTGTTCTGATCAGTCAGAGCGCCATCTATTGAGGAACCAAGAAATGCATGAAAGCATGAATGTTACACCAAAACACATTCATTGAGTTATTTGTGAAACTTTTAATACGTAGACGTAGCGAAATAAAAGTAAACATTTTAATACCCTATCGTTATTTATCGATACATACGGGCTTCTTATTTAACGTCTTCTGCTGACAAATATTTTGTCAGTTTACATGGTCGATAGATGGCGTTGCACTGATGACGCGTTTTTCTGAATTGCGGTGTTAAGATTTTCCGCTGGAGAATGACCTCACACGATTATTAAACACTGTCGTAGTTCGTAGGAATTTCAGTTTGGTCTCTGGAAGGTCTTAAACGAATAGGGGCCAAAATTGCTTAAATCCCTGAGTTGTGCTGGTTTCGTTTAAAGTGCTTTTATCGTAGAGTCTTAAACTGATTTAGAACTCAGTAGTTTTGTGAAGTAATGGACGGTTCGACTTGCGGATCAGGCCTGTAGGGTTCCGTACCAAAGGTGCTGACAGGACCCTACTTCTAAGGCCTCCGCGATTGATTCCGTTTAGAGCGAAGCAACGAACGGTTCGATTTGCGAAACAAGGCTAATAATAATAAGGTACCGTACCAAAGGTGGTCACGATGACGGGAGCAATCGATTTTGGTGGGGCTACTCTCTAAGTCCGAAGTCCGTAGTTTCGGGCTTAGTTGCGGACGTATTCTACTCTGTATCACCTACAGACTTACGATTAATCCCGAACCCGAACTAAGAATGAATGACAACACGATTTTACAGTAACTGTCAAATCGAGTTATCATTAGTTCTCTGTGGTTAGGTGATACGGAATAGTTTTTTTTTTTTACTATAGATAGGCATACGTTTGACCACTATCTCACCTGATGGTAAGCGATGATGAGGTTGAAGATGGAGTACGTTTACCTAGAAGCAACCTATTCACTTTTGTCTTAAAGACTCCCAGGTTGCCCGCAACTAAGTTTTTAATTCGTGCTAAGTATCAGATGGTTCGATTTGCGAGCCAAGGCAAATTATAGGGTTCCGTGCCAAAGTTGCTAATGGGACCCTATTATTTAAGCCTTCGCGTACGATCTTGATTCGTGCGAACCAATTCGATTTTTAGGGTTCCGTACCAAGGTTGCTAACGGAACCCTATTTATTAATAAGCCACCGCTGTCCGTCTTCCTTCAGTTTATCAACCGACTTCAAAAAAAGGAGGAGGTTATCAATTCGACTGTATATTAACCGACTGGATGAACCGATTTTCATGATTCTTTTTTTATTTGAAAGCTGGGAAAATCGAGGGCAACTCTCGAAAATTGTAGGCACGTATTTGATAAAAACTTGATATTCGTGTGTATATCGGGTGATACTACAAAAGAATGAAAGTTTGGATCAGACCTGATGATGGAGACGACAGAGAGTCAAGGGAACTCCACATCGGTATGTAGGAACTACCAAGTGTTTGGGCTTATTTCATTCGTATTGACGAGACCTTTACACCGAAAGCACTTAGTAAGTTTTATTTTCATAACATAACATCACGCCGGTACGCTGTGAATGGGTACGCAGGTACCACTAAAAACTGAAAAATAAAAAACTTTGTTACAAAAAATGTAACCGACTTCCAAAACAAAACACTACAAAGTATAAAATAACTTTAATTTCGGAAGTCGGTGTCAAAAAGCTAAAAAACTAAAAACACCGACTTCCGAAATTAAAGTTATTTTATACTTTGTAGTGTTTTGTTTTGGAAGTCGGTTACATTTTTTGTAAAAAAGTTTTTTTCGTTTTATTTCTGTCTCGCTGATATAAAAATGTCTTCTAGAAAAAGGTCGAATCTTTCACAATATAGCAAAATTCTCAAAGTCGGGTTTGTTCGAACATTATTCTAACTAACTCGAGAACGGCTCGACCGATTTTCATAGTTCTTGTGTTTTATTCGGGACGAAGACTAATTCCTTCGTCCGGAATAGCATAATAAGAATTAAAATACAAAAAAAATGAGTATGTAGGTAGGGTAGGTAGGCAGGTAGGTAGGGTAGGTAGGTAAGGTAGGTGAGGTAGGGTAGCTATGGTAGGTAGGGTAAGTAGGTAGGTAGGGTAGGTAGGTAAGGTAGGTGAGGTAGGGTAGCTATGGTAGGTAGGTTTGGTAGGTAAGTAGGTAGGTAGGGTAGGTAGGTTAGGGTCGGTAGGTAGAGTAGCCAGTTGACGGGAGCGAAGCCGCGCGGGTCAGCTAGTGTCAAAATAATCGTTTTAAAAATGAAGCTAAATATCCTATGCTGTACACAGTCACAATAAGCACAAAAGTAATATTTATGAGACGACGTTTACTGCTACACTACATAAATATACTACAAACTAATATACAACTAATAATCTAAAATACTTTACATCAAGTACAGAACTGGGGTTACCAAAATAGCTTACAGCCTTAGTAAGCTGAAGTGGCAGCAGGCTGACTAACTATATCTGTCGAAGGACCAATGGCGCCTGAGCTCTGGAGCAGAGACTGCGTAGCAGAAGACCGATGCTCTTACGAAGTTGCATGGAACAGACTGGATGCAGCGGGTGGAGGACCGAATGTTGTGGCGTTAGAGGCCATATTCATAAGTCTACTACGAGAGACTAACTTGACTGACGATATTTAGTACCTGAGCGAAACATCTTGTGTGGCTTCGATTTAAATGAGAAAATGCAATATATTCTTTCAAGTAGTCGCTCAAAGGTATTTGCGCCCTACATTTTGTCAGGCCAACGATTCATGAAGCTGTCATTAAAAACAAAGATGGCCATATAGATGAATCTAAAATTTCTGAGTGGCCTAATACTTTTTAGCGGTGGTGTATTTCTAAGGCAAAAGTCCTAAAAATCTCATTCCTTTCCAGCTTAAAACGAATCAAAATGATAACCGATTGAACACCATCTGTCCTGTCATATCGAATAGCCAATAAAGATAATTCGATAACGAATCAAAAGCGTCAGCCGTTCATGTTCTTTTTAAAGCCATCCATCCTTCTATAATCGATTGTGGTCATTGCTTATTCAGTCTGCCAGGCGACATTTGCATTCCGACCTCTGTTTCGAACACTCGTATGAGTATTTTTATTTAATTTGGACATAAAATCTGGTAATTGATTAACGCTTGTTTCGGACGTATGTAGGTTGAATCCGGTTTGCTGTTTTAATTTGTGTACCTTGATGACTTTATTGTTTTGGGTTAAATTATCATTTTTGGGTTTTGTTGTGGTGAAATGGAAATCGGTTCTATTTTGTTTGATTGACAGGAGAGATTGGGTGGCAGTGGTCAGTAATAATGCTGCAAATATGGAATTAAAATTCTAATTCGTAAATTTGACAATAACATAAAACTATTGAAAACCGCGGGCATTCGCATCGGTGAAAAATATAATAATAATAAGCCTTTTTATTTCCAACAACCTTACAAAACATGTGTTTCTAAAAAAACTACTTATATGTAATATTTTATTCCGTTATTGGAACCCCACTTTGGGTATAGGCCTCCTCCAGCCTACTCCATGTTTCCCTATTTTTTGCTTTGCTTCTCCATTCCTTTCCTGCTGTTGCTATTATTTTGTCTACCCATCTATTCCTCGGACGGCCTCTTTTTCTTTTGCCCATAGGTCCTTCCTATATTGTTGTCTCAACTTTCCATCTTTTGTCCGTGTATCTCGCTAGATGTCCTGCCCAACGCCACTTTTGTGTTAGAGCGTATTTGAGAGCATCTATTACCCTTGTCTTTTTCCTTACATGATCGCTACTTATCTTTTGAATTTTTCTTATTTTCATTATGTATCTTTCCATCGTTTTCTGACAGGTCGCTATTTTTGATTTAATGTTTGTGTTGTATGTCCACACTTGACAGCCGTACACCAGAGTCGGTAGAATACAGGTGTCCATAATAGTCTTTTTCATGTGAAGAGGAAAAGGCCCTTTTAGGATTTCTTTTAAGCTCCAGAATCTTTTCCAACTCATATTCATTCGTTCGTCTTCTTCCACCTCGTTGTTGTCTCCAAATGATATTGTTTTGCCAAGATATATGTAGTTGTTTACGTAGTCTAACGGTTTGCCACCCAATATGATTTTATTATTAGTGTTGCTATTTGTCATTACCTTAGTTTTATCATGGTTCATTCTGAGCCCGACTTTTTCACTTTCCACATCTAACGTGTTTATCATTTTTTCGAGATTTCCACTTGTTTCAGCGAAGATGACGATGTCGTATGGTCTGTCGTCGAGAAACCAGAACGGAATCCTGCTTGTTCTATCGGCTGATGTTTGTCGATTTTTGGAGTCATTCTGCTTTGTAGAATTGATGAGAATAACTTATACACACTTGAAAGGAGACTTATAGGCCTGTAGTTGCTAATTTCTTTTGGATCTCCTTTTTTATATACAGAAAGATTATATCAGATTTCTTCCATTGTTCTTGGACCTGACCAGTATCTAGGACTTTGTTGAATAAGTGAGTAAGAGGGTGTAGCAGCAGAGCGAAACCAGTTTTTAGAGCCTCATTTTGTAAACCATCGGGTTTTGGACTTTTGTCTTGCTTCAACTTTTGGATGTGTTTGATAATTTCCATTCCATCCACTTGAGTTATATCAACTTTTTCCGGGGTGGTTTCGTGCTGCTTGTGAGAATAAGAAGTAGTTGAACTCGGAAAGGTGTCAGTTTTCTTTTCATACAATGTTTTGTAAAATTCTGTAGCACAGTTCATTACATCATCTCTAGATTTGGTCTCATTAGTGTTTCTTTTTAGATTTTGAATCCAGTTTTATGTGTTGTTAGTTGCTTGTCTGCTCTTCTGAAACTTCTATATTTATGTAGGTTGTTCTATATTATTTTGTTTCTATAATTTTGGTAATCTCTTTTGATTGCTTTGCTTGTTATTTTGTACAAAGCGCTCAGTTCTTTTTTCATTTCTTTAGTTTTTTGTTTTGTTTTTGCTAGTTCTGTTCGTTTGGTGAGCATATCTAATGTTTGTTTACTGAGAATTTTCCCAACAGTATCGACTTTTAGCTTCTTCTGTTTTGATGGTATACTCTTCTTGATTATGTTTTCTAAAGAATTGTAGAATGTTTGAACGTCGTGCTCGTCAAAATGCGTATTCAATTCTTGTATATTTTTTTGTTAATTCTTCAAATAACATTCTTTGTCTTCTGTTGTTTTTATTGATTTGGGTTGTGATTTAAATGTTGCTCTGCTTTTTTTTCCTTTTTCTAACATGTATGTAGCTCTTACTAGGCGATGGTCTGAACTCAATCCTAAGCCATGGAGAAATTCTATATTCCTTATCTTTTTTTGTTCATTCGATAGGATGAAATCAATCTGATTTTTAGTTTTTTCATCTGGAGACAACCAGGTCCATTTACGGTTTTTTCTTGTTTTGAAAAAACTATTCATAATCGATAATTTGTTTTCCAATGCATATTGCACAAGCTTTTCTCCTCTTTTGCTACGTTTACCGTATCCGAATTTGCCCATTACTAAGCTTTCGCACCCACTTGTTTGGCCCACCTGAGCGTTAAAGTCGCCCATAAGAAGGACACGTTCTCCTGCTTGTTTTATTGCTGTATCTAGAATTTCGTAGAAAGAAGCGATATCCTCCTCTGGTGCTCCTTCTGTAGGCGTATGCTTGTATTATTTACAGTATTCCATTGTTAAATTTTATTTGTAGCATTGCGACTCGTTCGGATAGACCTGAGAAGTTTTGTATCTTGTTTTTGTGCTCTTTCCTAACTAGAAAGCCAACTCCATACAAGCCTGGCGTTGTTCCTTTGTAGCAGAAGATGTAATCTTCATGTTCTTCAATGTTACATCCCATTCTTCTGACTTCTGCTAGACCTAGTATGTCTATTTCTATCTTCTGTAGCGAATATATTAATTGTATATATCTTTGTTCTGATCCTAGTGATCTAACATGTTCCAATTTTGATAACCTTATTTTTTTCTTTATTTTTTTGTTTTAACTTAGCTGGAGGGTTATGGTCTCTTTCCCCCACGGGGACCAGCCGGCTTGGGGGAGATTTTGTAAACGTTACGTTTTGTGAGTTATTTTTGTTTTTGTCGTTTTTCCGGTTGCTGGTATTTTTTGATTGCTAGTTTTCTCTCTTCTTCTTTTCTTCTCTTCTTTAAGTGAGTTGCTTCTAGGGCGAGACATAAAATCGAATGCATTCTTTGTAGCTACTTTTTTGGTACCCGTTGCTGATGATAGGTGGTTTTGTACCTTGGACTTCTGGTTAGGGGAGAAAAAGTGTTCTCTCTTTCTCTTTTCACGGCTTAAGTCTGTTGGTCTTTCTACTATCATTTTTTCATTTAGAATGTAAGCGATATTGCCTTTGTTTCTTTCTTCTTCTAATTTAGGTTGCAAAGATTTTCTAATCTCCAACATTTCTTTCGAAAAATCCTCTTTTACATACATTCCTTGGGGGAATTTTCTTTTATTTTTTAGAATGGAATTTCGTCTCCAGTTAGATATTAAGGAGACAAGTATAGGCCGGCATCCATTGCTTTTCTTTTCTCCAATCTTCTGAGCTTTATCGATTTCATATTCCTGAATGTTTAATGAGAGGTGCGTGTTAATTTCTTCCTTCACAAATATGACTGCGTTCGATCCACCTTCGCGCCCTTCCTGTATTCCAAAGAATAATAAATTGTTCTTTTTCTTCTGTATCTCTAATCCTTTAATTTTTTCTTTCAATTCTGAAACTTCGGCACGTAGCTGTTGATTTTGTTCATCTAGTCTTTTGAAATTCTCAGCCATTTGTAGCGTAATTTTTCGAGTAACGGACTCTGTGATTGATATTGTTTGCTTTTCCATTTGTGACAATGTCAAATTATTGTTGCTGATATAATGAATGTAGTACAGTATTATGTTTTAGTTGTTAAGCGAAGTATTTCCTGTCAATGGGCCTATTTGTATCAAAGACACAAAATCTATAAACAAGAGTAAAACTCCAACAAATGTGTACCCAATTTCAAATTAACAATTAGGATATTTTATAAAACATAATATTCACAGAGGTAACAAAAATTCAATTGTCACATCGAAATAGAAAGTCGAAACAGTTTAAAAAGGAAATCACACGCGTTAAATTTTCGGGAACAGCCTGAAGCGATCCAGTTAGTAAAACGGTTCTAACAAGTTTTAAACTCGGATCTAAATGTTGAACTGGGTTTTGAGAGCATGATTGTACTTATTCTGTTGAGGAGTACAAGTTTGTGCAAAGGAAACAATTTGGTTATTTTGAAAACTAAATTTTAGTCTGTGTATTTTAAGACAATTTATGGATTATATTATAAATTGCCTGAACATACAATCCAATCATGCTCCTGCAATCCTGTACGCTGTAGTGCGTAGTTTTAAAGCATTTTGAGAATTTAAAATGTACATGTAATTTTGTTTCCTAAATTCACATAGGCCAAACATGCAACCTAATTTTCTAGTATCATTATCGGCTTTAGCAGTACACCGCTGTGACTGCTTTAAGACTACAATTTTACACAAGCTTGAACTCACGACTATGATATAGCAACAAATAGCCATTCTCTAGTTTGTCATTCCAAAACTTGATTGTTATTCTTTTACATTGTGTCTTCTTCTTACACTCTCCTCTATAAGTCTTCATCTCAGTAGTCATTTGCTTTTCAGTCAAGTTGACCCTAAGCTACTGCCTGTCATCCAGCCACAAAAAGCTTCTCTTTGCTTTGTCATTCTTAAACCTTATCATAGTTAGGTATCATCGTTATCTTTAAATATGTCTTCTTCTTCCACACTTCTCTATTCGTCATCTTATTAGTGGCCCTCGTTCCAGCCAAGTCTTTCTTCACATATAACAAACCCTGATAAATTATTGTACTTAAAGCTCATTAGTAGCACATCAGATTTAACAGTCCTTCCATCACTTAAAACATCACATGGCGTCAATACAATACAACTTCACACCCCAAAAACATAATTTAAATCAGAAACAATGGAAGGGAGTTAGCACCTTGAAATGTGGGTACAGGTAGGGTGAGGAATTTGCATGTGTTAATCCCATAAGCCCCTTTCAATTCAAGTTAACGACTCGGCTACAGTTTGATCGTCGGTATTAACGGCACGGTTGGTGACATCGACGGGATGCCATTAAAGATTAAAATTGAATGTGTTAATAGAATTCGTGTTGGATTTAAAGTTGGAGTGAAGTGTTGGTATTGCTTGGATCGGATTTTTTTTGGTGAGATTTTGTGAGACGATTTTGGTAGGTTGTAGTTTGATGAATTACTACAATACTTTTCTGTTTTCAAAATTTTGCAAGGCGATGCGGTTTCAAAGCTGGTAAGCGATATCTGTTAATAACTCTTCTAATTTGCCGATTTTCCAGTACAAAATGGTTCATAATGAATGAGTTTAATAACACCTTTTCTGATAATATAGCGATTATTACCATTTCCGATATATTTTTTGAAATAACAAGCACAACAAACTATACATCGTCTTTGAAATTAAGTATGGCAATCAGCGTAGGTGGTTCAGTGAACTCTGTGACTATTATTCCAATGCTAAAACGAAACATCAGCTATAGTATTGTTGGCAATAGATTTAATGTGACGCAACTTTTTTTTTATCACACTGCTCCCCACATTTCTCCTGTATTTTGGGTACGTTTACAATCATATAATTCACATACACAAACAGCCGTGACATCATTCATTCTAAATGTTATTCAGTCATGTTAATTTTAACGATACCTCATTTTCCAGAACAGACATATTTCTGTCTACACAAGGTGACAAAGCATCTCACATAACCCGTGAAATACATAACCTCCTTCCGGGCCCACCACAATCGGATAATGTAACATTCGTAAACATGTGGTGTACCAGGACTCCAGGTTGTTCAGAAGATTTAGTACCAATTGTACGAACAGCGCAGATGTCGTTCCGTTTTCCGATAGGCTTTGGTACATTTTTTGGGTCTTTCATATTGCATTGTTATTGGAATGGAATCGCCCGTGAGAATGGTTTTGCTCGTTTTTTTTAAAGTTTTTTTGTTTTTCAAACAAAGGGGAAATATTCATTTTGGTGTCACTGCAGGCTTTTGATGGAACTGCGTCACATGAAATGACAGGGAGCTGTGCCTTCTCCCGAGCCACCGGTCGAGCACTGGCCGGATGGTCTCGATAGTGACGAGGCCGGCGGAAGGGCGTGAGAGCCTGTCCCGCCATTCCGCCACCAGGACCTCGCGCAGCTGCGACCGATGCAGCTCGATGTGTCGCGTTTCTTTGGCCTGCCTCAGGCACCGAGTGCGTGACGATCCTGGCCCATCGGTCTTGATGCATCCCGCAAGTGTGACCCGCCCGTCCTATTTCAGCCTTGTAAACTTGACACTAACGTTGGAAACGTGTGTCTTAGATTCTGTCTTCTTGTGTTGCGGACCCGATCGGTGAGTTTGATTTAAAAAAAAATACAAAACTACGTGTTAAAAAAAAATATTTTTTAAAACAAGGTTTTATCTGCTAACCGTGCAATATCGTTCAAACGTATGCAAGCAGCTCGATTGGTTGAGAATAAATTGTTAAAAAATCAGTAGCAAAATTTGACCCATGAATACTAACTAACAAGGCAAGGTAAATAAAAACATGTTATAATAACACCACCTTAAATCTATGAAGTTCGCCTTGATATTAGAAAGATTAGATTAAAATCCAACATAGCCAGAACCCAACATTTATAAAGTGATGCTGTGGCAAAACAGTCATTTCCAAAAGTAAGAATGAAAGTTCGGGAATGCATGCCGTTAGGGAAAACAACTACTTTAGAAATTGACACTATGATAGACTGTTTAGTCCACAAATATTAGATTCAATACGCTGAAGTATTTCTGAAGACAACAATTTTTCAGCTAAATAAAATGTTTGGAAAAAGGCACTTAAACAATCCTAAGAGCTTGTTTTGAAAGTTTTCTGTTACTACTTAAGAGCCTGCCATATGAAATTTAAAATACAACTATGTATTTTTATTGGACACCTACAAAACGCTCCAAAAATGAATCCATCTATTTCACGATATCCATTACAAATAAATTCACTACAAGCAAAAAATACTGAAATTCAATTTGGTGAAACGCAAAAATCTATTCGACACTGCACGTTGCGTACGAGGCAATTTGTCAGCAGCCCAACCATAACAACGAATTGGTTAATTCGAATCATTGTCACATAGGGATGGGGACGTTTCGATAAATTTAATCGATATGTTAATCACGTGCTCTCGAATCGGTAATGCATGTTGCCATTTGTTTGATTCGTGCAAAATCATTTATGGAAATATATCGCGGCTTTTGTGACGTACGTGTTTAATGAAGTCGCTTAAGTTTCGATGGTTGATGTTTTTAAGTCAATTTAAGTTATGTCAATAAGAAATACCTTTGTATCTTTAACAGATGATTTCCTGTTTCTGGAAGATGTCAAAACAAATATTTAAAGAGTCAAAAAGACAGAAATAGCAAGTACAAATCTACATGATTTCTACTTACTTTCTCAAAGCGTTTTGTTTTTTACAATGACTTTCAACGGGATTGACATAAGCTTTGTCACTTAGTCTAGACCCTCAAGTCAGTCATCAAATGATGGTGCCGTATACCTTCAAGATGCATTGTTTAGAAATGTGCTCTCAAAATCACTTGTATACATATTATCTTAATTAATTACCTACTCAAAAAATCAGCAAGTTGTTAGCTGACTCTTCACGTGACCAGAGGGCTGGCCTCTTCTTTGGCCAACGAATCAGCATTGGCATTCAACGTAGCAATGCGGCCAGTGTTCTGGGCACTTTTCCTGTTGACAGCGATGTTGACAAATTTTGCAATGCCCGTCGAGTTCTTCCCGTCCCACTTTTTACTCCGCTTGTACATTTAAATAATAATTGATCAATGATTAATCATTTGTTACCTACTTCTTGTTTTCTTGGAAGCGAAAACAAAATAATGAGAATCTGAAACTGATACTTAAACCGTAGTAATGAACAGTGAATATGGGAGTCTCAACATTTCAAATTAAAATCCTTTTAATTAATGCAATGCGAACTGCAAAAGTAATCCAGCAAAAAGAAAATGAAGCTTTTCAAACGTATTTATGTTAAACAAGCTATAGATTACTTCAAATAAAATGAACATAGAAAGAAAGAAAGAAAAATTGTTTATTCCTCCCGAACAGACGCACAAATTTTAAATAAACAAAAACAATAAGAAAATAGGTCGAATTGATGTTAATGAGCAGGCCCATGTCAAGGTCGGGCATTACAGTTTTGACTTTTCTGTCGTGGTCACACCACAGATAAAACAACATTCACTCTGTGGTAACATTGTCATTATCTGTGGGCGTCATCAACTCAACAGCCGAACATCAATCAGCGGGTCTAGAAAGGCCACTTTAGCAGAATCAGAAAGCACATCTCGCTACCCGTCACTGTCAAATTTTCCCATTCAATCTTGAACCTAATGCTATAGCGATAAAGATGTAAATGAAATTTGACAGATTGTTGTTTGATTAAAATTATGATTCTTCTAAAGTGGCCTTTTTAGACCCGTTGTTCCGTTTATGAAAACTTTCAGGGGGGGGGGGATTATTCTACTTATTTTCAAGCAACGTTCACGTTCACAGTCGCAATCTGTCAAAACGTAAAGAAATAAGGGGTGTCTTTGACTCTCATCATCATCTGCCTAGCCTTTTCCCATCTATATTGGGGTCGACTCCCAGTCAAACCGGGTTCCGCTGAATACTAGTATTTAACGTGGAGCGGCTGCCTACCAGACCTCCACAACCCATTAACTGGGTAATACGGCAGTTCTTGGCAAGACTTGTGTCAGATGTACTGGCTTCTGACAACTCGTAACGACTGGCAAAGATCTGCAAATGACAGACAAGATCATCGGCTTAACATGCTTTCCCAGACACGGAGGAAACTCGGTATGTTAAGATGGTCACCCATCCACAGACCAACCTTGGCAAGCTTTGCTTAACCTTAAAGATCGATCCGTGCGGCTAGTATTCTTTAGCCACGATACCGAGCACGAGCACGAGCCAGAGATGCGAACCGAAATGCTTAAAAGTTTTGTGAATTGGCCCTCTGGAATAATCTTTTTTATTCGTGTTTTCATATTTAAAGCAGTAGAATTGTGCAGCAAAAATGCCAACAGACTTTGTTCATTAAAAACGAAAATTAAAGTTAACAACAATTTTTCTGATTACTGGGCTACAAACCATCAATATTCCTAAAAGATTTGTCCTGAAACATTGGTACAGACAAATAATTTGTATATGGACAATAAATAATATGCCAATTATGTTAAGGAAAAGAAGTTTTGGATACAATGATGGACAATTTATATGAAATCGGAGCCCGTCCACTCTGATTTACTTGTTTTATTTAACAAAAGAGCGTCAGTCAATGTTAAAACAAAAATGTAAAATGAAGATGTCGAAAATATAAAAAAAATATTATTCAAGAAAAATTTTCTGATAAAGAAAGATTAACCACCAATCTTCACAGATCCTATTACTGTAAAAACCATAAAGATAAACACTTAAAAACTCCGAAGTGCGTAAAAATTTAAACACTCGTAAATCGAAAAGAATGAGTCACACGGGGCGTTTTATCAAATAACGTTAGCTCTGAACCAAAGAAACAAATATGGGACCATCATTAGATGCAATCTCAGGGAATTTGGATGTGAAAAAGAAAATGTACGAGAAATCTCCCCTTTTGAAGTTCATCCTAAGGGAGTTAGGGGAACATTTTATTTAAGAGTATGTGTAAGTACTTTTAGGTATTTCCTTGTGTTTTTTGTATTGATTTCGAATGGGAGTGTTTGTACTCTTGAAATGGTAGGTTTTTCGATAAGTTTGGCAAAGGAGATGTTACTTTGATGACAACATTAATCCAATAAGAACAAAATCTTTTTGTAATGTCCGACTTTATAGTTTTGCAAAAAGACCTTTAACCCATTTATTTAACGTAAAAGTCATGTTGCCTATGTTTGCTGAGCTAGGAGTTAATATTCTCTCAAATGGACTCTGCTATTTCAACAATCAGTACACAGCCAATTCATTGATTCACATTATTCATCCTATGCTCCAGTTGCGTTTCCCTAAACGTCATTCCTCTTTCAAAATCTCTTAACTCCAAACCAATTTACCCTACTTTGTCTATTGTTAAAAAAGAAACAAACTCTCCAACCAATTTCGTCGCCGTAAAAACTCCGGTTAATATCCTGGTTTGACACGACAAGCCTAAATCTCTTGGGATCATAAAATATTTAACAATCACGCGGCGAAAGCGTAAACGTTTTATTTCTTTCCCATTCTCTGCAATGCGGTCTAGTTTCTTTGTGGGATTTGGGTGCGGGTATCCTGGTTCACTTTTGAAAGGATTAGTTTCTTTTCGGACACCTTATTCCTCTTTAAAAGTATAATTAGCCTGTAATGTTCTTAATTCTGAGTAATCCACCACGAGTAGTATCCAGTGTGCATGTATGTCAAATGTCTTCGATTCTAGTTTCCAGAGTGGTTATCAAAGTACAGCGCCTTTTTTAGTTCGAACCTAAACCTAGGACGTAAGTCGAGGATTATTATCACTTTGCCCCCACCTGCTCTCAAAACATATAAAGTACAAAAATTTACGAGCACGACATGTAAAGCTAGTTTTGAGAGACCTGTTCCATAGTCACGAATATCGGCGAGTCCCTTTTAGCGCCATTCGTGACTACAAGTGCAGGACTGATATCGGTCAAGTGCTGGTACATTCACTTCTTGTAGCCACGTTTACCGTATTTTGCAGTGATTTGATTAAAATCAGAAGGAGGTCATGCTCCAATTTGTGAAATCGTTGCAATGAAAGTAGTTTTTGGTATATCGTTCCACTGGTGAGGTAGCATTGGTATAGAGTGTTTAATATAATATAATGTGGAGACGTCAAAAAAAAACTACTTAAAAAAATTTACTGTCTTGAAAATATTCCTATGAACTAGTTTTTAGTTTTGAACGTTAGACAAAACTAATTCATATGAATATTTTGAAACTGTCAAATTAATATAAAACCAGAATTTAACCACCTGACTGCAAAAAAAACCGACCAAGTGCGAGTCGGACTCGCCCACCGAGGGTTCCATACAAATTTGTAGCTACAAATTACTATAAATAAAGACTATATTTTTTATGATTTAATTACAAATGTATAGTTTTCAGACTTTTCCCTATACTTGTAGTATAGGATAGTATTACTTGCCAAATTCCATAGTTCCAGGTCAACGGGCAATTCCCTTAAGAGTGTCGAAATATACGATTTTTGCGGCATAAACCACTGTATCTTTTTTCACGTTGTCTTAGAAGTTTGATTTTTTTCACAGCTGCAAGGAGCCATAGACCCGAGTATATGGTTTTAATTTCGTCTTTCTTGACAGACAGACGGATGGACAACAAACTGATCCCATAAGGGTTCCGCTTTTTTCCTTTTGAGATACGGAACTCTAAAAAAAGTTCCAAACAAGTCACTTTTCAGGCAGACTGATACAGATGGTACCAAAATGAAAGTTACCAACTGCATATTCGTTTTTTATTTATTTGACTTTGGTTGACAGTAGAAATAAAATGAATTATTGAATTACCCAAAAGCAAATCACGATAACAAATCGTAAGGAAAAGTTTGACGAAAATCAAGTTATTATATCCGAAGTTTTCCCTAATAAGTTACTTGTGACTCACTATAACTAAGTTATTTGCAAGCTATTACTTTAAGCGTTCCCAATTGGCATTCTGGCAATATTAAAATTGAATTTACGCCTTAGTACAGTGAGTTTGCAAAAGTTTTGGTGCGAATGGGGCTCGATAAATCGGCGTGAACGGGATCGTCCAAGTTTCGATATATTTAGCGTAAGTGCCTCCTCGGCTTTAGTTTTCGTACAGAATTGGGAAAGGTGTCTTTAGATACCTGGATCTGGTAGATATTTAGTTATTTTTGTCTTTGCTGAACTACTCAATAAATGGTGAAAAGGATTTTTGTGAAAGATTTTGGTTACTTAATAAAACCTTTATTTTTTTAACCGAAAAGGTTTTTTTTTGCAAACAGAAATAAAATTCATATGATCCAAAGCACAGCCGTTTAGAAGTTCAAGGAAATGTGAAAATATAGAATTGATCTCATCTAAAAGGGAGCTACATATTAGATATGATCAACAACATCTATAGATTCTACCTAATACTACAGCAAACCAGTTAAACAGTTCATGAATGATGCAAATTAATGAAAGTCTCAACAGTGCAGAAATCTACAAAGCTAAATCTGTGCTTTTAAATAGCGTTCTGTTTGTTCATCGAAATATTACAATCTCTGAGCTTCTTTATCTCGCCATCTTTAAGAATGACATTTCCCAGGAGGGCAGTTTTATTAGCCACAAAGAAAAAGCTGAGGAAAAAGTTTAAAAAATCTTCAAAAGGCTTTTGATTACCATATTTGAGTAGAGACCAAAATAAAAAAATACAGATTTATTAAGAACGAAAAGTTTTTTTTTAAAACAGTGGTGATTTTGATCACAGTTCATTGTTTAGGTTTTTACCGTTAGTTGATTGCACTTACATAGATTTATCGTTCTTCAACTCTTATCGAATTTTTTTGGGGGTTGAAACTGTGTGTGTACATGTCTTTTTCATTCATATCTTCTCTAGTAACAAATTTGTATTAATTGTATTACTCGTCTCCCCTTTCAAGCTATAGGGTCAAGTGTTTTATCATTCTAAAGGCAGCATTACCTGTCCAAGTGCAATTTAGCTAATGAATCAGGAGTATGTCGTGAGCCAACTGTTGAACACGTATGCTGGCTGCAAAAATAGGGGAAGATAAAAGAAACATATTTAGTAGTCAATATAATTTGACAGTTTGAGTTTGGAAGATGATATGGGTATCAAAATCGGTTCATTGATCTCCAAGACTAAGAGCTTGCTTATTTATATTTAATACCGTGTTAAATGTTTCGATATGATTAGTGGTATTAAATAATATTGCCCCAAAAGAAATTCATGCAAAAAGTCACATTATATCTACTAAATATGATGAAAATCTTACATAAAGTTTTATTCTGCGTATTTATTAGTATCTCCCCATATTTTTTCGGAACCGTACACGAATAACACCAAACTAACAACCAACAAATCCGAAACACACTTCTCACTATAACTTGCACAAAATTATCCCTTTTCACTGAGCAAAACTTGGCAAACTAAGCCAAGTCCCTATCTGTTACTTTCTTAACTCTGTGCCGCGTATATCGTGCACTCCCTGAGTTATCGCTCACGACTTTCAACGCAGTATCTCACATAATTCTTTTTCTATCTCCGCCATTATAAACTTTAGGACTAGCACCATAAAGGCAAAAGTTCCTTGAAATATTTAGACTGTATCACGCGCTATCGTTGCCGATCGTACGGTTCCCACCAAACTTTATAAGCCGATAATGTTAAATTTCTGTTGCGTATAATGCATTTCGTTGGTTCGCTCGTCTTTCTAACTTAGCCGTTATATTTTCTAGTACAATTTTGGTTTTAAATAAACTTAGGGTGCAGTTCTTTGAAATTTATTGTACCCATACTGCATATAAATTACTGTTTTTATCGAAATGGATAGAGTTCTACCTCGAAAGAAAGATAGTTATGTGAATTTAAAAGTAGGACATGAACTGCGCGGGGTATCTGGTTGCGTAATGTTACATATTTAATGATGACTCAGTCTGTATCTTCTTATTGAAACCATTGTTACTTGACCTTAGATTGGTGATTGTACTAGTCGACTCTGCATTTTATATTCTATTAGTCGACTTTTACGGCTCCCAAAGGATAGCCTTTTCTTTGCCTGAAACCATAAAATTCGTTTTAGCAATTTTGACCCTATCATCATGCATTACGTCACACGTATTATAAACTAGCTGACCCGCGCAACTACGTTTGCGTCACATTATTTTTTTTTATATAGCCTATAGCCTTCCTCGATAAATGGGCTATCTAACACCGAAATAATTTTACAAATCGGACCAGTAGTTCCTGAGATTAGCGCGTTCAAGCAAACAAACAAACAAACTCTTCAGCTTTATATATTAGTGTAGATAGATTAGTTTTATACTGTTATCAGCCGGCCATTGACTATTATCAGCTTTTCGACATTTAATTAGAACTTAATATTATGAAAAGGAAAAAATGTATGTTTGTGAAAGGTAAGATTGCGAAAAATTACTCTCCAAACAAAAGTACAGTATCACTGAGTGTCACAGGTTTTCTTAACGTCATACTACAGGATAGAAGCTGCGGATAAAGCTTTATTATTAGAAACTCTTCGTTTCTGTCTATTAGCCGAACTTATTGGTAAGCAGGGTTCTGCAAATGACCACATAACGGGAACACCCGAACTCCGAAATATTTTATTCCTAATTTCGATATTCCGATTTTCAAAAGTCCGAATTTCATAATACCTAAGAATTATAATATCTATTATTTTAAATCACGAAACTTATTTGACCGAAAGTCATAAATGCGATTTGTATGTTTTCCTATTCAGTATAATCTTCAGTTAGTTACATATCATAATATCCAAAGATATTTTAACTATTTTCGAAATAACTACAGTCAAAAGACCTGCTGTTTAATATACCTAACGAATATTTTTTTGCATTTTGAAACTTAAATTAAAATATTGTCTTAAACAGTAAATAAGTTCTGCTAAAAAGTAAGTGACAGAAACGAATCGCTGTAAAACCGACTCCACGTAGTCTTGTCTGCCCTACCCTTAGAGTGTAATTATGCCCGCGTAGGCGCGGTGGGGCGAGGCGGCCCGCGAGCTGAGGAACAGGTGGTACCGCAGCTTCTAGGCTGCTAGGTGAGCGTTTAAACCATCTGCGACGAAAAGTTCGTGGGGGACCGCTGGAGCCCCGCAGCGCCGGAGCCGTGATAGAAACCATGCCTGCTGCATGCTGCATGCTTGCTTGCATGCTGCATGCTTGCTTGCACGTTGAATGCTTGCTTGCATAATGCATGCTTGCTTACATGCTTGCTTGCACGCTGCATGCTTGCTTGCTTGCAGAATGCATGCTTGCTTACATGCTGCATGATCGGTTGCATGCTGCATGATCGGTTGCATGCTGCATGATCGGTTGCATGCTGCATGATCGGTTGCATGCTGCATGCTTGCTTGCATGCTTGCTTGCATGTTTGCTTGCTTGTATGCAACTTGCATCTGTGATTAGTTTTTTAATTCTACTTCCTCATACTAAACATAACAATATTCTTTGTCCTGACGAGTATAGATGGGCAATCCACCGGGTTTAAACCCGGTGCTTTGATAAAAACCCGATAAACACCCGTAAGCACCCATAAACACCCAGAAAATTGGGTGTTTACATGATTTGACGAAATTACATTAGTTATGTTAAAAAATGTGTTTTAAAAGTGATTTTCATTCATTTCATATATTTGTAGGCAACATTAGTCAGATCAGGGAGGGTAAAATAAATGGTACGAGATAAAAACGACATTTGAAAAATCACATTTTACTTTTGAATTACTTACTTTATGTTGTAGTGTATAATTAGCGTTGTATTCGTTGTCATATTCTTCATTAGTAAGTTGATTTACATGATACCCCTTAGCTTCCTGTAAATACTTTAAGATTTGTTCATAGCATTTGGTGCGCACACATGGCTTAATGTACTTACATTCCTTGGAGTTCATCCACGATTTAGGCCAGCAACTAAATTTACATAATGTAATGGCCGAACTGGCTTGTTACAAAGCTAAAGAAAATTTTTGGGCCAGACAATTTATTTGGAATTCAGTGCGTAGCATTGAACCCATTGTGTGGTGGAAAGGAATCTGTAGTTCGACTGAGCTAAGCAAAGTAGCGGTACGCATCCTGTCAGCTCCGTGTACATCAGCAGCAACCGAGCGTTCCTTAAGTATTCAAGGATATATACATAATAACAAAAGAAATCGACTTTCAACGGAAAGAGCCGCAAAAATTTCATATATTTGTTACAACTGGAATCTTAAACATAAATTTAATAATGAGAACATTCACTTAGATGAAGAAAATGAAGACGAAAACATAATAGAGAGTTTTATAGATGAACTTAATGAGAGCTACCAGTTAAAGGAAGAAAATGAAACCGGAATAGAGAGTTCTATAGACCCAATAATGTCGGACAACGAACCTACCCCTTTAACGTCTGGGGAAGCCCGACAGCCTTGCCATTTTGTCGTCTATAACAATGTTAGTGGAGAATCCGATAGTGATTAATTGTTAAGTAGGTCATTTGTTTTTGATAAGTATCAGGAAAAAGTCTTTTTATTTCACCTAATTATGTATAATTCAATAAAAGAATAATAATTAAAAACTCAATGTCATTTATGTATAAAAATCATTTACACCCGAAATTTGGGTGGAAATCGGGTGTTTATCGCAAAACACCCAAAACACCCGGTTTAAACCCACCTGGGTTTAAACCCGGGTGGGTGGATTGCCCATCTATACTGACGAGCAATTGTGTTTATTTGTCTTGCTATTCAGTTTTACAAGGCGTTTCGGAATTCTGATTAATAGGTATTTTAATAATAGGAATTCGTATTTTTTGATGTTTCGAATTATCATTAAATCGGACTTTTTGTTATTCTTCTTATTGAAACTCGGTATTTTGAGAATAGTTATTATAAACATTAGGAATATTGATATGTCGGAATTATGAAAAAAAGATGCATGATAAATCGGAGTTGTTATATTAGGAATTTTGAACCATTCGGAATTATGAAAATCGGTAGTTTGAAATTCGTATTTGTGACTGTCGGAATAAAGTTTTTCGTACTAATGTAGTGTACCCCCACATAACACCTAATTTGTGTTCACAGAAATCCATTCATCGTTTTTACGGCATTTTGTGCGAAAGCCTAAGATGATAATTACATTATCATAATTTTCAGTGACTGGATATATTTTCTTTCTCTTTGTCGAAATTTTAGAGATGTCGCTTATTGTTTTCTGCATTACTTCTGTCAATTCTTCAATCAAAGGATTTTCTTCACCTACCACTCTTTAACTTAGTGACATCTCATGAGTGTGATTGTTTTTAAGTGGCGTCTCTAAGTGTGGCCGTTTGTATCTTATTTTGATAGCTTGGGTTCCTGCCTGTGAAAACAATATTGTACGTGTGAATCTTATAAATATTTATATTTTTCTGCGACCAAGGAACACGAAGATTAGCCAATAATACAGCTCAACAAACCGTACGTCCAACTCGAGCTACTTACCATAAAAGTATTGAACTAAGCGGCTATCAAGAAGAAGAAAAGCAATAAGTTGGAACTCCAAGAGATTTTCGTCTTCACAAACTTCTAGACCGGAGTTAAAAACTATAAGTACTTGAGTCCGTAGTTTGGTATTGTTCCGATAAGCTGGCTGGATCTCTGTTAATAAAAGTTGTCATTTCTGACGGACTTGGGAATATTCTTGTTTAGTGCTTTTTGCGTGAATATAACTTGGCTGGGGTCCACATTAAAATAGTTTGGCTTGGTTTTTTTTACTATTGATAGGCACGCGTTTGACTCACCTGATGGTAAACGATGGTGTGGTCAAAGAAGAAGCACGTTGTACCTATTCACTCTTGACTTAAAGACTCCCAGGTTGTAGGTATCAGAAAACACAGATCCTGGCAGGGAATTACACTCCTTAGCTGTTCGCACAATGAATGTGTTCCCAAAATGTATTGTGCGTGGTACCGGTTATGCATCGCCGTACGTCTTGTGGAATGTGTATGGTGGTTTATATTATTTTACTGGAATATATCACATCATCAAACTACCCAGCCATTTTCCAACTATGTTGTGTTCAGCTTCTAATCTAACCATAAGCAATTAAAGTCGAGAGTGAACACAGATTTTGGTAGGAAAGTTTTCTTCTTATTCTAACAATGAAAATAATCCCAATATGTTTTATGGGTGAGGGTGCGATGCCCAAAATTTTAACATTTACTAATTTAATCATGTATTGCAGTATGTAAGTCTTCTAGTCAGATGATAGACGCTTGAAATTAATGAAAAGTCGAAAAAAAAAAATATTTCTTCCCGCCAGGCTTATGTGGAAAATAAATCTTTCACGAAAAGCACGGACAATACCGGAACGAATGTCTGTAGGCCACCCGGACGTTTGTTTCATTAATCAAATCCGGAATCCGACGTGCAGAAAGCCAATCACTCAGCCGCTGCACAAATCAAGCAGCAAAAGTTGGATTTATTTCTTTTTCTAATCTGTTCTATACGTCGCGTCGGAAGAAAATAAATAGTTCATAGTTATATTTATTGAATAGATTTAAATTAGTTTTTCCTTCTACGATTTCTCTGCAAAAGATTTTATTAATTAAGCGTAGTGAATGAAATAGATTTGCGAAAAAAAAACAAATACATCACGCGAGTCAGCCCCGTAATCACAGAGAAATCGAGTTTTTTGTCTTTCCTGAAAAGTTCATCAGTTTGCATATACGAGATGTCACATACGACGATACGTCATAACGTATCTGTCACCGGAAAACTACAAACACCGTAAGATTATAAATATCGCGTGAAATTGTAAACTATTTTTTCTAAATAAGACATGGATGTATTGGAAACTATTGAATTTAGATGGGATATATTAAATACAAATAGTACATTGTTATCTTAGGGCTGAAAGTATCTGATTTAGTCCCGAGACGTAGTTTGGCGCCCGAACGTAGCGAGGGCGCCAATGGTTCGAGGGACTAAATAAGTCTTTCACCCGAGGTAAACACTGTGCTTTTCATTACGAATACAAGAAAAGTAAAAATAAAAACACGAAATAGTTAAAGAAAAAATCCATATCTGAATCTGATGAACGCGTTATTATTCTAAGTCATCGTTTTAATACACATCTCTGCTACAGGTACGTAAAAAGTTTGAACAAAACTTTACAACTCGAAAAAACAAATGAAGATCGGACTGCTGCGTTCCCGCCTAATTTGTTTTTTTTTTCTGTGACCGGCCAGCTACTCAGCCATTATTTTACATTTTCATCATTGAAAAAATGGTAAATATTTTGCCCACATCTATGTTATTATAGTTGAAAGCAAATTATAATAAAGTCATTCTGGGGTTATTGCATACATTAGATATTATATAGATAGATATTAATAAAGTTAAATGACCATTTACCAAACAAACTTATTAGAAAGCGTTTTCATTTTATTTTATTTATATAGCCAAGCACAAACACGAAAGTAACGTGTGAAACATACCACATTCGTATTGGAATTTTCCGGAACAATAAATTCAAGAAGAGAAACGCTATTCGGGAGACGAAATGCACTTCTGTTTACGACTAAACTCAGATCACAGAAAAGACGGAAGGTCCAAACAACGAGCGAAAACGCACGCACACATAGACACGCTTGAAGTACAGCGAGTGCAAGCGCACTCGCGACCGGCACTGGTTTGAGATCGCCGCACGTACGTGTCTATGTGAGAGTGTGTGTCTGATTTCGATCGTTGTATGGAGCCCACCTTCTGTGAACTTTTGTATTTTATGTTGACTCGTGTGCCAAAGGTTAGCGCTAGTAGTAAAGTGTACCAATTGATGTTCGTCATATATTTGATTTTATATTTCCATAACTCCTTTTGCACTTTGTTTGCAGACATAAAGACAAAAGCTTAAAGTGACATGACTGCTTTTGCAGAGCCAAAAACAAAACTGGATGAAAACAGAACAGCGGTCAAAGAATATCATCACATTGCTGTCAATGTGAACAATCAAAAGTAATGATAAGTCTAAACTTCTGAAGACCCATGACATAACACCAAGCCAGTTATGTGTAAGTTCCATGTAATTGGTGAAAACCTTCTTGACATAAACTGGGCAAAAATCCAAACACCGACTTGTAACTGATAAATTCCGAGTGGGCAAATTCCAACAGCGCATCAAAACCAGGACACCATGTACAGTAACGCTTTCAAGCACTGGACCAACGAAGCAGTCACTGAAGATATTATTATGTTCTTAAAGTTGCATCTGCACAGGCAATTAATTGTCCCATTCCATAATGTCGTCTCGGCAATACCGATTTATTACGGTTCTATAAGGATTGTATATGAAATTACCAACAAATGTCAATTACAGTAGCCTTTAGACTGCGTCTCCACTACAGATGAGCGACGATGTATAACGAGGGTGTGTTTGTTGAAAACCAATAGTATCGCTTGCCCAGAGCGAAGCTAGGTAAATGAAGCGATACTAATGCTTTTAAAAACACATCCCTCGCTTTGCATCCTCGCACATCTCTGATGGAAACGCAGCGTTATCTATACTGTGATATATAAAGCTGAAGAGTTTTTTGGTTTATTTGTTTGCTTGAACACGCTAATCTCAGGAACTACTGGTCTGATTTGAAAAATTCTTTCAGTGTTAGATAGCCCATTTATCGAGGAAGGCTATAGACCTATGTATCATCACGCTACGATCAAAAATGAATAATGTGACGCAGACGAAGTTGCGCGGGTCAGCTAGTAGAGTATATAAAAGGTGCACTAAGAAAAGTGTTTTCACAAGTCCACTCCTAAGCAGGTCAACGGGGGTCAACGTTTGTTTGCTAAGAACTCGCAGCTACTTGGCAGTATGTAGGTATCAACAGAGAGTGCTTTTGATTCGATAACGGAAAAGCTAATCGGTATTGGATGTGAAAATTGAATCAGAACATCTTTTAGTTATTTTCATCGCGGTTTGCACTATAGCATCTTATACTACAACACAATACACTGCGATTGCCAATCCGCCTGGCAAGCGTGGCGATTATGGCAAACCCCCCCTTTTGGAGGAGGCCTATGTCCAGCAGTGGACGTCTTAGGGCTGATATGATGATTATGATGATGTTCTTATACTCGAATTTTCCTTCCGACACCACTAGAAAACGAACACGTAAACATTTTGGTGTGATTGCGGCGATAAGTCCCCCTATTTAAGGAGTGGCTAGTGAGGCGCCATGGCGTCCTCACCTTCCTGACGCAGGTACTTACTGGAAACGGGTGTTTTAGGACACGCCCGGGTGACATCACTGTGAGGATCGCTCGGAGGACACGGTGGAGCATACGGTTGAGGTCTCTCCTGCTTGGCCGAGCACCGCCGCGTCTACGACAAAGAATTTCTTCTGTATTGACGAACAGAATTTCTTTATTGTTCACAAAAAAGTTACATAACAGTTTAACAAGAGATTATGAAGTTAATTTTCAACTTACAATGGTCTATCTACCAGACAAACCATTGGATAAACTGAAAGAACAAACAGAATCTTAAATATAATCGCACATAATATACGAACTCAATCACGGTAATAACTTCATATGACGAAAAAAACATGCAAATCATTAAAGCTTTTCATGTAAAAGCAAATAATACAAGAAATCAGCTCATTTATCTCAACAACGACCCGCATGCAAAATGCCAGCAATCATTTCTACAATACCGCAAAAATACCGATTAAAAGTACATTCGACTTGCATAACGAACAATCGGTATGACAAAACAGCATTCGAGAATGCATCGATTACGCAACTTAACGATCGATACGAGTGAACGACGACGTCGCTTGCACTTGACAGTGGCTCAAGTGATGGGTGGCCGCGATTTTATTATTTTATTTGTTTATTCAGTTTAAAAAATAAAATGTTTTATTTTTGATAGGCTCGCGTTTGACCACAGTCTTACCTGATGGAAAGCTCGTGATTTCTGCCTTTTAATCAATACTTAAAAGTATGACTATGGCTTTGTTCAATTGTGCCAACATGGAAACTGAAATATTTTAAATGAATATAACTTCTCCGTTTATTAGCATTGAGCGACTTCAGTAAAAACCCGTTGGTTGCGTACCTACTACTTCGTCAGCCATTTCCAACAATCATTTTCGGGATGCCATTTGGTCAAAACCCTTTTGTTTATTGACTGAACTAGACAAGCAAATCATCAGCATAATTTTACCATTGGCTCTATCCTCATGCCAACTCAAAAAAATACAATTTTGGACGTATGCTCCTCCCCCAAAGATTTCATCGAGCTTGAACGACATTTTTTTTTCAATCCACTGGGATACAGCATTGCGCTCTGATGTCAAACAGAAAATCACGGCTTAAAATAACAAATCTACTCGCTTCAGCTTCTCATTTACTCTGCGACCCGCTTCTGCCCCCACTTTGCCACGCTCAACGCGCTATGAAGGGCGAATCGACTTAATTGCAGTACTTCCGATTTTATGAACTACTGGTTTTCACTCCTACCGATATATTAGCTGGTTTACGTCATTATTTCAATAAGACCTGGAAAAAATGAGGTCAAAAACTCCGTGCATTAAGAATCGGTAGGTAATAGCTGATCGATTTGAAGTAGAGTGCAGTACAATTGAGGAAAATGTTTCTTATTTCTGGAAAATTAAGTTGTTTTAAATGCAATACAGTGGAAGTGGTAGCTGTTTAACAGGTTGTTTGCTTAACAATAGATCCTAGACCGATAAATTTAAATGGACTTTAGAATGGTTACTCCCAGTAGATGGATTGAGGATCGCAGTCTTTGTTTTGAGAATACGAATGGCCCATTCCTGCAGGTATTTACATAAGTCAAGGTCAAAACGTTTTTTTTCTCAATTAGGTCATTATACGGCTCTTTTGAACGTCACCATTTACATTTAATATCAAATATACAAAAATCTCGTGTCACGGTGTTTGTTACCGAACTCCTCCGAAACGGCTCGAGCGATTTTCATGAAATTTTTTGTGTGTATTCGGTAGGTATGAGAATAGGTGGTAGGCTTTTTTTTATTTTGCAAAACAACGTTTGCCGAGTCAGCTAGCAATATATAAAAATAATAAAATAACTCTACTGTCCATTCGGAAAGGTAGATTCTTATGGAGAAGAACAGACAAGAAATAGTTACTCTTTTAAGGAATAGTTACTCTTTTCAAATAAACGTGAGAACCATGCACTCAGAGTATACTAATTATAGAAAGAAAGTATTATCAACTTTACCAGAACCATATTTAGGATACTTTAAAAAAAGACGTCAGGAAAAAAATAATTGAGAAACACATTATTTATTGAGTACGGGGACTAGAACGCAAGCAAAAGCGTTGACACACTGCAGGATGAGCATTCTAAAGTGGCTATGAGGCAGCCACATTTGCTCTGCCACTGATAGACGTGAGGCAGACGTGATCTTGAGTGGAGATCGCGAATCAACAAACGTTTCTATAGGGCTTTCTCAAGATAGGTGAAGTGAAGATCTTGGCACAGTTCAGGTTGAATGAAAGTCATCGAGGATTGAACTCACTCACGTTCCGTTGAACTGGCTGTTGTCCTACAGTTTGACGATCCCTTCTTAAGTTGGAAGATGTGTTTTGAAACCTGTCAAAGCAATAGTCAACGTGATAAAAAACTATTAGGTATACTTCAAAAATCGATCTAAAATGACGACAAGACTTTGAAACATTATCTTCTTTGTGCATAAGAAGACAATAGTGTGCAGTGGAAAACATATCAATAAAACTGTACATCTGAGTGCCAATTTTACTCATTTTCAAGCAACATTTGCATTTGCATCTCAATCACACTTTTTCAAAAATGTATGAAAATTAAGGCTTTTTTGACAGTTCGGCGGACATACGAATGCGAACGTTGTTTAAAAAATTTAGGCTCAGTAGTTTCGGAGATAAGGGAGGGAATGGTCATTTTTGGTCTAATTTCTTGAATGAATTCAAAAGTATTTATTTTAATATTATGAATAAAGTATAATTTAAACCCTTACAGTAAGCTCTTTTACAGTTTGAAAAATATTTTTTTAATTTTCTGGTTTGACCCCAAAAAGTGACGCGTGGTTTGGGTTACAGAAGTCCACATGTATACCAAATTTCAGCAGAATCGGTCTAGTAGAAACGGAGAAAACTGGCTATGACAGACGGACAGACAGACAGACACCCGAGTGATTCTATAAGGGCTCCGTTTTTTACGGATGTTCGGGACCCTAAAACTGATTAGAATTGGTCCTCTGTTTGCTGACTTCTAAAACCTGGACATTGAAACAGCACTCGAGTAAGACCCGTACATTCACAAAAGAAACATAATCGTTCTTTAATAGACCGCTCCGGAAACTAACACAAATACACAACTCTTTTTATACCCCATAAAGCTTACTATAGCCATTATAATAACTAGTTAGGAGCCATTCACACGAATCTAATCATTTTTTATCACAGTTTCCCAAGGAAAAATGTTATATCGCTGTTCGTTGCACAACTCTTAATGTGGGTCATGTGAGATCTATTGTACGGTAGAAGAAAATTACGTAGATATTGTCTGATATTTTTCCATATACTGGGACGAGGAAAATATACAATGTATCGGGTATACAAAGTGCAACTGTCAATTATCGACACGCTACGTAAGTGATGTGAACATTGACCAATGAACTCTGAGAATTTATGAATAGTTGGATTTTTATTTTACCATTGTACCTACTGTAGTGTAAACGTACATACATAAACAATGAATAAATAAACAATTAATATATTACTTGTACTTTTAACTAATTATCGATATAGTATATTAGTATAGGCTGTATGAATGTATATTTATATCTGTCGTCTCCGGTTAAGCACGCGCGGGGGGCTCAGTGACGTGGGAGCCAGTGGTATGACAGCTGTCAAGGAGTGAAGACGCGTGCATGAACTAGTGAGCCGATACTCGTGTTATTATACATATTTAATTATCTAGTGTACATCAGTACACCACACCTACTACTACTACTAATATTAATCGTATGATATCAATTATTATTTTTTTACTTGAGATGGTTTTGCTCTAGACTCTAGTCTTGGTCAGAGGTGACAGAGACATAGTCAATGATGACTCGATCATTGACTATGTCTTACGAGCTTATCCAGAAGAAGCCTTTTTACTCTAATTTTGAAGAAATTAGGTTTGAATATGTTCGGAAACACAGACGCAGGTAAAGAGTTCAACTCTTTTGCGGTGCTCATTATAAAAGAAATTTGGAACGAAATAGCAACAAGGTAGGGATAGTAACTTGCAGTTCGTTTAGATGTCCGATGGTAGAAGGCGGTCGGAGGAATGAGGTCATGGATTAATCTTAGAATTAACTACCTAGCTTTTGCTCGCGACTTCCTATGCTTCGTATTTTCCCGTTCTTGTAGGATTTTCGGAAAATCCTCTTAGTGCTACTCTACACTCTCAAGGAACTTACATGCAAAGAAGAAGGATCAAAATTAACCCAAGCCCTACAGCAATGAGAATTATCTAAAAAAATGATAAAAATGGGCATAAAAAGATGACATCCTTCCAAACTCCATCCTTACGGTCTAACAAAATATTGCTAAGAAAATTCATTCAGGGGCAATAGGTAATATCTACAATGAATGTACTACAATAATACGAGTCTTGACTTGACTTCAATTATTCGGTTCCATCATCAAACATCATAGGTTTTTATTCACTTGTTCGACCACCAAACATCGAACTAGAGATTGTTAAATAGAATAGAGTAGACAAAGATAGAGTAACCCTACTCTATCTTGTATCTTAACCCTAGACTATGTTCCTTTCTTAGCATTTTTTTTTATCGAACGGAGCTTAGAAGTATGCCATCTTTTTATGCTCATTTTTATAATTTTTTTGAGATACTTCTCATTGCTGTAGGACGTGGGTTAATTTTGTAAGGACCGTGGTCCTTCTTCTTTCAGCTTTCTACGACCAGAAGCGAAACTTCTAGGAGAAAGCTGTGCGTTGTCTGTCCGTCAATCATCAGTAACGGAAAAGTTTTGTACATATTGATTTCGAATGAGACTTTATCGAGTTCAGTTTAAACAAGGAAAATTTTAACTCTGGTAGAAGAAGAACCAGAACTGGTGGAACCACCTTACACCAGTTCTGGTAATGTAATAATCAACGTTTGTTCATTATTTTTTTATGATTTAGTTTTGTTCTATTGGTGTTATTGTTGAAACGATAGTATTATTCTGTGATCCATTAAATCAGAGCTGAGCCATTATTGTCGCTGTAAAAACCGTGGGTGACAGCAGCCTTTGTAATATTGAATCTATTAGCTTTAACATTCTTTCCTATTCTTGAACCTTCTTCTGTGATGTCTTTTGTGTCCTGAAATGCATAAGATATACATCGCCTCATCGCCGAATCGTAATTTTGTCACACAGATCACTCATAGTTTCTTTGCTCTTGCTGTACGTACTCTTTTAGCCATCCACATTTATGCTAAAATTTTCCCATTCTTTACATGTTGCCCATTTCAAGACAATCGATTTGCACCCAATATTAAGTCACCGGTGCCTTTTCCTCGTATCATTCGCAGACTACTAAACATCCCTCTAAGCATTTTACATCTCATACAAAACATTAGCAGTTTCAGTCATTTTATGTAAAAAGTGTCAATTAGCAACAACATGCTTTTACGCTACCGTTCTATGCACCGCAAAATTCAAAACTTCATTACCCTTCTACAAACGCGTAACGACCTCCCTTTCGACCTGAAAACTTTACCACGTTTTCCTTTTTAATCAGAGATGTAAATAAGCTCCGTAACCGTAACCGGAACTTTCGGATATCCGAAATAAAAATCTATCCGAAACCCAAATCGAAACCGATATAAAAATTATGCATCATTTCGGATAGGGGCGGAGTCTAGATAAAACACGCTATGACAGGTTTTATTCGTATTTTATTTTTACAATTTCTTAAAAATCGAATCCGCAACCGACACTATTCGAAACTAATGGATAATCCGAAATAAGTTCATATCCGCTACTGTATCCGAAACCGGTAGTACATCCTAACTACGTTATGGTCTGGAGTAGCACATAGGGTACTTTTCATCACGGGAATTTGTTTCCGAGGGATAATTTTCGACTATCACGCAGCCAAAGACGCTGGCAGAAGCTAGTTATTTCTAAATCCGTATCCGTATGCAGATCCGAAATTTCATGTCCATTTCATCTCTTTTTCAACTCCCGAATCAACAGCAGAGTTAAACTGCTCTTTTTAATTCAGCCATCACAACACCACACCGAAATTACTGTGTTAATCATCATTTCATTTAAAATGCACTATTTATACAGTTGACTTCGTTAGCGGGCGGCAAGCCAGTACAAATGTAAGTTTGTTTGTGAAAAAAGCCGGTTGGTGTTGGTATGTGTTTCAATGTAGATTGCTTCCTGGATTTCAGTGTGTTCTGGACTTTGATGTTTGCATGCATTCTTATGACACAGCTTGTATTACAGCACTGAAATTTTTTAACTATATGTTTCCTTGTTTCAAGAATTACTAAGCAAGTTTTGGATGATGGTGGTAGGTCGTCTTTAATAATTACTTCTTGGTCTCATAAAATCAATAGAGCAACAGCTAAGTGGTGGTTTCCTGGTTTCGAATCCGAGTAATATAACAGAGAGATATTCTTGATGGAATAAGGTAGGTAATTTTTTTATCGATTTGTGAAACGTAATATTTTATTGTCAACTAGCTGACCCGCGCGGCTTCGCTCCCGTCAACTGGCTACTCCACCTACCAACCCTAACCTACCTACCCTACCTACCTACTTACCTACCATACTACCTACCATAGCTACCCTACCTCACCTACCTTACCTAACTACCCTACCTACCTGCCTACCTACCCTACCTACCTGCCTACCTACCCTACCTACCTGTCTACCTATCCTACCTACCTACCCTACCTACATACTCATTTTTTTTGTATTTTAATTCTTATTATGCTATTTCGGACGAAGGAATTAGTCTTCGTCCCGAATAAAACACAAAAATTATGAAAATCGGTCGAGCCGTTCTCGAGTTAGTTAGAATAGTGTTCGAACAAACCCGACTTTGAGAATTTTGCTATATTGTGAAAGATTCGACCTTTTTCTAGAAGACATTTTTATATCAGCGAGACAGAAATAAAACGAAAAAAACTTTTTTACAAAAAATGTAACCGACTTAATATAACCGAAAAAACTAAAAACACCGACTTCCGAAATTAAAGTCATTTTATACTTTGTAGTGTTTTGTTTTGGAAGTCGGTTACATTTTTTGTAAAAAAGTTTTTTATTTTTCACTTTTTAGTAGTACCTGCGTACCCATTCAAAGCGTACCGGCGTGATGTTATGTTATGAAAATAAAACTTACTAAGTGCTTTCGGTGTAAAGGTCTCGTCAATACGAATGAAATAAGCCCAAACACTTGGTAGTTCCTACATACCGATGTGGAGTTCCCTTGACTCTGTCGTTTCCATCATCAGGTCTGATCCAAACTTTCATTCTTTTGTAGTATCACCCGATAATCACACGAATATCAAGTTTTTACCAAATACGTGCCTACAATTTTCGAGAGTTGCCCTCGATTTCTCAGGGTTTCCATCATCAGATCCTGACGTGGTGGCAATGGGACCACACGGGAAGCACCAGCTTTCAAATAAAAAAAGAATCATGAAAATCGGTTCATCCAGTCGGTTAATATGAGGTAATAAACATTAAAAAAAAATACAGTCGAATTGATAACCTCCTCCTTTTTTTGAAGTCGGTTAATAAACTGAAGGAAGACGGACAGCGGTGGCTTATTAATAAATAGGGTTCCGTTAGCAACCTTGGTACGGAACCTTATTATTATTAGCCTTGTTTCGCAAATCGAACCGTTCGTTGCTTCGCTCTAAACGGAATCAATCGCGGAGGCCTTAGAAGTAGGGTCCTGTCAGCACCTTTGGTACGGAACCCGACAGGCCTGTTCCGCAAGTCGTATCGTTCAGTACTCATAACTACTGAGTTCTAAATCAGTTTAAAACTCTACGATAAAAGCACTTTAAACGAAACCAGCACAACTCAGAGATTTAAGCAATTTTGGCCCCTATTCGTTTAAGACCTTCCAGAGACAATGAATGTGTTTTGGTGTAACATTCATGCTTTCATGCATTTTTTGGTTCCTCAATAGATGGCGCTCTGACTGATCAGAACACAGTAGGAAGTTTCTTACTAAACTAAAAATTCAATATATTTTGATTTTGTGGATCGATTATAACGATAAATAACGAAAAGGTATAAAAATGGTCACTTTTATTTTGCCTCGTATTAAAAGTTTCACGAATAACACAACAATTTTGAATGCTTTCGTGCATTTTATTTTTTCTCAATAGATGGCGCTCCGACTCATCAGAATACATTAGGAAGTTTCTTCCTAAACTTAAAAATTCAATATCTTTTGATTTTGTGGGTCGATTTTGATGAAATAAACGCTAAATGTTAGTTGGGTTATCACTTAATATTTTTAAGTACTTAGATTTGTAATCCAATCAGTGGTTTATGCGTGATGCTCCCACAAACGCACAGACAAACAGACAAAAATTTCAAAAATTGCATTTTTGTGTTTTATACCTTTTTCCTGAGTTTTCTGTGTAATTTTCATGGAAAAATATTCAATGTACAGACACGGTTAGTCTACGATTTTATTATATGTATAGATAACGGATTATTCGTAAGTATACACTGCCAATATGCAAAACTTTGGCGTCAAATGAAAATCCTATAGTAATGCTAATTTAAATAAAAACCAGCCAAATGCGAGTCCGACTCGCACACGAAGGGTTCCGCACCATAAACCTTAATTTTTATTAGGCAATAGAAATACACAATTTGTGAAAATTTCAACTGGCTACCTTTTTTTTTTGAGATACAGCCCGGCGACAGACAGACGGACCGGACGGACAGACGGCCGGACGGACGGACGCACAGCGGAGGCTTAGTAATAGGGTTCCGTTGGTTACTCTTCGGTTACGGAACCCTAAAAAGTAACCTTATGGGTGAAGAATTTGTATTATAGAAGAATCGTTAAGAACTTACTACACCCGAATTGTCCTCATCAACGATTGGGCCATGGAAAATTAAGAACGTTGGCGTCGGAAAACGCGTTACGTTGCATATTTTACCTAAGTTCTGGGGTCTTTAAGACACGAGTTAATAAGTTACTACTAAGCAAGCGTGTTCCATCGTCGACCACATCATTGCTTACCATTAGGTAACATAGAGGGAAAACGCGAACCTACGAATAATAAAAAAAACCTGCATAAGTGATGCACAGAAGCGGAAGGTATGGCAGAAACAAATGGAGCTTATACCCAGCAGTGGCTGATTCCAGGCTAATACGACAATGATGATGACAGCGTACTGGAAGACGCAGCGTTGGAAGGCCTCCCACAAGGTGCACCAATGATCTAGTGAGGGTTGCGGGTAGCCGATAGATGGTAGACATACAAGACCGGTTGCTGTGGCGACAGTTGAGGGGGGCCTATGTCCAACAGTGGACGTCTTTCGGCTGATATATGATGATGTCAAGAGAATATATCTCTAATCTAGCACCAATATCAAACCTCCTTTGAACAAACATTGTTCCTATCCACCGCCTTGTTCTAATAGATGATGTGATTGTCCCACATCGTTCGTTCACGTTTTATCGACTAACCCGTACCGACTCCATTTTCCTTTACAATGTACCCCGTATTACATGTTTATGTAATCGCAAACGGAATGAGATTGCATGTCTGCTAGTATGGCTTAGGGCAGAGAACAGGGAAACTGCAGAAAACTTAGAGAAAACAACAATTGAATTTCGTTCAAGCTAGTTGATGATGTTTTGATTTGGAATAGGAGTACTTTTAACAGCGTTTGTTGTTCTGGGATTTATTTGAACTGTTTTTGTTGCCTTCAGTAAAATGTCTTTCAGATAATCCGGCTAGATTTCCCCCATAAAATAACAACGCAATGAAAAACAGTAATATATAGAAATTGTCTAGAAATCTTTTTATAAAAATGCAGCAGATCCAACACTATGTTCGATGTCTAGCAGTCCACCACACACAGGATATTGAAAAACAGCAGATGATCGATTTGTGTGCTCCATTGGTGCAAGGTGTTCCAATGAGAGGTAAATAAATACATCTACTGCTGGTCTGCTGGAGAAAGCTCCCCCCGCCCATCCAGCAGATTCCTGCAGTCTTCGCCAAGTCATTGGTAGAGATTGGTATTGCTCAATACGGCCTTTGGTCACCACTGAACAGAACTTGGAGTAATGTTGGTTGAAGGAACAAGAAGCAAGGCGAAAATGTTAGATAGAGATAATATTTAGTTTTGACAATATCAACCTCAAGACTTCGTTACGATAGTAACAACAGAGTATACAGTAAGCAGAAGCCATATAGGTAACAGAAGCTTTGCTTGATGTTAATTGATTATTACAAGCACCTAGGGTTATTGTAACCAAGGTTTAGTAATATGTTGTGGGTGAATCAGGAACATAATTAATTGTTTTTTTTTTTTGTTAGCTTGTGTACCAATCTTTAAAACATAGTACTGTATGTGACCAACATTACAAGTTCTTTGCGAGATTCTAGACAAAGTGACATTCTTACTCTAAATTGTATGGGATTCACAAGCGCCACAGCAAAGTCACGTGATCACATTCTGACATTTGGGCTTATCGACAATCGTTAGCGCTGGTAGAATTTCACTTTGTCCAGAATCTCATTTGCTCTCTCTGTTCACCAGATTTCAGTGTAGTCACATTTAGGCAGTCACATTGCTTGCAGAACAGGTCATTGGGGCCGAAAATATGTGAAAAACGCAGCGTTGGAAAGCCCACACAAGGTGGACCGATGACTTGGTGAGGGTCGTGGACAACCGATGGATGTGAGACGCACAAGACCGGTTGTTGGATACTTGGAGGCCTTTAACCAGCAGTGAACGTCTTTCGGCTGATATGATGATGATAATAGTTTTAGTAAATCATGTCTAAAGATTTTAGTGTATCATAAGAACAGCTACTGAAAAACCACAGTCTTACATCTAACCTTCTGTCCCAACATCTCAATATGTACAGGGATTTGCAATTGTGGACATTGTTGGCTATTATTGCACCGTATACGTTGAATTTAACCTATTTTCTGGAACTTCTGACAATAAATGTTCAGAATACTATTGTTTCTTTTGAAAGTGTGTCTTCGATTTTGTCTAAACATACGGTTTGAATAAGTTATGGGGTCGCGTTTGACGCTCGCTTTTAGGTTGGCTTTATTCTAGGGCACGAGTTTTAGTATCCATGATTTTTATCTGTTTTTTGTTTATAGGACAGGTTTATTGTGATTCTAGGAATGCTAGCAGCTTAGGTCACGTATTGTTGACGATAAATCACATACATTTATGTACATATGTCGTAGATGTGACAATGTGGGGCTTTCGCTGTTTCTTACTTTGATTTATACTGTTTTAGTTGTCGTTTAAATTTCTTAAGTTATCATTGTTTTCTGTTTTTCACTTTTTTTGATAATTATCAGCACTTTCAGTCATTAATTTCGGGTCAGTTTTATGTTTTTCCTTTCCTTTATTAACGCGACAAGCCCAGAAAGAGATGGCGAGATGAGCTGGACTCCTTCTCAAAGGACTACCCCAAAATGGCAGAAAACTGGAGAAAGTGGAAGGACGAAAAGGAGACCACTGCCCTGTAGTGGGACAGTACAGGCTCATAATATTTTTTTACCCAACTCGGTGCTGATCGAGCCCACATGGATAAACGCTGTGTTTAGGGGTCAAACTCGTCTTGCCATGACAAGACATCAAGGTAGATGCAGAAGTAGATCTTCTGGATCTACCATGATGTCTTTGGATGACTTAAAAATATAAAGTAGCCAATGAAAAACAAGAGTCGAACAAATCTAAACTACCTATACACCTGAGATTTGACGAAATCAAGCTATGGAGCTTAGATTTGTTCTACTCAAGCTTTGCGCGGTTACCTAGAAATAGATATGTTTGTTAAGAGGGAACTCTATTGGGCCTTTTCCATACAAACGCATTCCGCTGTTTTCTTCGTGGATAATTTTTCTAGAGCAATTTTTTTCCAAAAAAATCTAAGTCTGATTAAAACGTGCCCTTATATTTTTCCAAAATAAGATTACTAAAAGAATTATGACAATCCTAAAACCCGAAAAAACGTTTTTAACAAAATAAAAAATTCTAGAAGCATAGATATAGTCTTCCTCTAAATTTTAATATATTACTTTTTTTAGATTAGTCCAGTTTTGAAGAAGAAAACAGCGGAATACAAAACATCTTTTGGTCGAGGTTTTAATAGTTAAAATCAGCTTGAGCTGCAGACGTCGCTTCCGCATCTTACTTTATAGGGCGCAGCGCGACGGTATCGGCAATAGTTTCTTCAAATTCCGCGGGACTAGAGTCCCCTCTTAAGAACTAGTAGAATAGCTTACGCTGAGCGAGGCTAGTTCAGTGAAGCGATCGCTACGCATCTGTGTGCATTTCTGGTGGAAATTCAGCCTTACTGTGTTTTGACCACAGAATCTAAATACAACATAAAAGACGTAACAAAACATAGTCACAGAATAAAAGCTAGAATATTGCATAACCTTTACAAACTATGATTTAAAACGTTTATCGTGGCAGAGCGAGTGAAATATTATGCCACAATAAAGAGAATCTTATTTCACTATCATACCCTAAGGGACATTTTTTCTACATGGAATATTTACAGTACGAGAATGTAAGGTTAATAAAACTAGCGCGGAGTATATATGGTTGGTTATAGTTGTGAATGAAACTTTGAATGCTCTTGTTTGAGAAACGACTTATAATAAAATGTGTATCATACGTGTCGAAGTTAATGGCTTTGCTAAGTAGTAAACGTGTTTAAAAAAATGTATATCTTGACACAATATGAGAACAAAGGAATTGTTTTCAAGAAATGTTTAATTTTTAGCAGATTTTATTAATAAAATAATGTGATTCTTAGACCGTTCTTTATTAAACTTTGTGTTCCAATGAAATAGGTATGTAATGCTGACTGCTAGGTTTTTCTTCCATTGTTTCTGGTTACGTGACAGGTGGTCTCTTTTCAATTCCGAAGGAAGACGTCATCCAAATCGCCGCATCATCTCCTTTGTGGTATGCCGCAGCCCTGTCACTTATGAAGTATGTTATAAATTTATCGACTCTGCACTTTATCTATTTATATTTAGCTTATGTGGTTACACATAAGCTACTTAATAATCTGGACCGAATCTATGAGGGAGTCTTCGTTTTGTTCATTTCCCTGAGTACTTATTTTTTACCAACAACCATCGGTAACTCAAAGGTTTCGTTACTTGAACAAGTCGTTAATGAATATCAACCAGTACCAGTTACCGTTGATTTAGTATTCACATCAGTTGCACAGATGAGTGCAGCTGGTTAATAACAAGCTGGCTTCAATTACAAAGCGATGCTCTAGCTGTGTGTTTTGATGATGGAGCAAGTTATAAGGATATGTTGTCACTGATAAAAGACGAGCGAATATTTATTGGAACCCACGTCGCGTCCCTTTTAATGTGATAAGATGATTCCGAGAAGTATAATTTTTGTGTTTAAAAAGAAGTTGAATTCATTTTTGGACACTGCGTTTTCTGATAGCTACGACCTGAGAGTATAGAAGTCAAGAGTGAATAGATTACTTCTAGTTAAGCGTGCTTCATCGTTGACTATATCATCGTTTTCTGTTAGGAGATCTTATAGTCAAATGCGAGCAAATCAATTTTATAAAATGACTTTCTTCTGCTCCTGGAAACACACCTTATGAATAGTACTTAGTTCTTCAGCTCATCTCTGAAGTACTCACGGTAAGGGGGTCGAACGTTTTGATCCGACTGCTCGAAATTCAGGGTTTTAGACTACAAACCGTCATCAGGAGGATAATATTTTTAACAGACTACATTCAAGTAACTCAACACATCATGTGATTCATTCTGACAACAGTAACTCCAGTGACACTGGATATATAAATAAAAAGGTAATGTCAGGTTGTAGACTTCAATATCCGAGGATAATTCGTATTTTTTGTGTCAATATGATAGTACCGGCAAAGAGTAATTATAATATTACAGCGATAATGACAGTCGAAAAGTCAAAATGTTACATTTTGTTAGCGCATGTTATACACATACATTTTTTACTATAACCTGACACAATAATAAAACAGAAGGCCAATTCTACTAATTTTTAAATTGTTGCTTCTATTTAATTAGAAACTAACTAAATTCTAAGTCATTTCCTCCACTCGACTCAGTCAAATTTTAGACTTAAATCGAGGGACTTTTCTGTTGTCATGGCGACTGATTCAAAGGAGATAGAGGAAATTTTGTTCTAAATGAGTACAAATTTATGCCTGAATGCGGAAAAGACCGACACTGTCAGTCCGCTCTCTTCTATCACTCACCCCACCCCCCACAGTCCAGCTTCGCATCCATTAGCCGACGCATAGCATTGTTCACGGATATAACAAGTTTTCATTGAAACAACCCATTGTTGAGATATGGAAAAAAATGACAATTAATCAACAGGAAAAACTATGAATGAGCGGAGAAATGGCCCATGTGCAATCTGAGTAATGAGTTGTGAAATATAATAGTGCTGGGTGGTATCGGTGGTGTTTAACTGGTGACTTTTTTTTTGTTTTAATCTATGTATATTAGTTAAGTATGTTGGAGTATGTATAGTATAACTCCTACGGATAGGCTTGGTCACACTTGCCCAAAACTGGAAGGAATCGAAATTTATACTAGATCAAGTTCAAACTCGATTATATTTGTCAATGTAAGATATTATAGCATTACTCTTGAGCTCGTAAGGTATTTTTATCAATTAGTCGTCTGTAAAATAGACAATCCATAATTATTTTAAATAATACAGGGGTCAGTGCTCTCGGCAACATTATTCCTGCTGCATTTTAATGATCTGCTAAAACCCGGTACCATTGGGTATGCAGACGACAGCACTATTGCTGAGAGATACGTGTCCGACGCACGAGCTGCTGGGTCGCAGATCCGGTCTCTCCGAGAGGCTATGGTTGAGCCCTTGAATTTGCCCTTACAGGCTGTTTCTGAATGGGGCGATGCCAATCTGATCAAGTTGAATGCTGCTAAGACCCAAGCGTGTCTTTTTACCGCTAAAAGGAGCGAATTCCACCCAGCTCCATCTTTTCGAGGTGTAACCGTGTCGATAACCAACCGACTTGAGCTTCTTGGTGTTACGTAAAAATCTACCCTCAATTTTGGCTCTTTTATAGAGGCAAAGGCTCAGGTGGCTGCTAGAAAGTTGGGGATCCTAGCAAAGGTGTGACGGTACTTCACGCCGGAACAGCTGCTCAAATTCATCAAGCGCAAGTTCGATCGTGTATGGAGTACTACTCTCATCTTTGTAATAGATCAGCCAGATACCAGCTTGATGCCCTTGAGTCAATTGAGAAACGAGCCAAGAGGATCATCGGTAATGAAAGGCTCGTCGCGTCGAAGCTCCAAAGTCTTGAGCATCGATGACGAGTTGCTAGCCTGTCGGTTTTCTATCGGTTGCATTTCGGGGAATGTGCGACGGAATTGCATAATTTAATACCGCCAAGCCTGTTCCATCATCGGACCACAAGACGAACGGTGATGCGACACCGCTACATAGTGGAAATCCCACCCACACGCACAAAACGTTTTGGGAACACATTCATAGTGCGTACAGCTAAGGAGTGGAATTCCCTGCCGGAGTCTTTGTTTCCTGATAGCTACAACCTGAGAGTCTTTAAGTCAAGAGTGAATAGGTTACTTCTAGGCAAGTGTTCTCCATATTCGAACACATCATCGCTTACCATCAGGTGAGATAGTGGTCAAACGCGTGCCTATCAAAAGTAAAATAAAAAAAATACAAAGGATTATTATCATTTCCCTGTCTTTTTCCCAAATATTTTGGGGTCGTCTTCCAGTCCAAACGTATGCAGCTTGATACTGGTATTTCATATGAAACAACTGCCTAAAGAAATGTGACTTAAAAATTATCTAATTTTCCATGAACTTCAAAAGCAGACGTATTGAACAAACCAACAAAAAGTCCATATTAAATTCGAAACAACGACAGGAAATTTTAAAAGAAAAACCTAACAACCAAAATATACCTTCAAATAAATACACAATTTTTCTCTCAAACTACAATTTATTTATGTTATTCAGACGTAGTTCCTGCTTTCTGTATCAAATTGTTCAACTTTTGCGATTATCAATCTTTTAAATCGATTGCGTTATTTCATTTCTATGAATCCAGGAGTAAACAAGTTATCGATACAATTGAAGTGACTTGGGAATGAAGAATGATGCGTTAGTTTTAATGTTTTTCAAAGTTTTTATAGTACGTGTAACCGACGAAGTTGACGGAAGAGCTCGTGGCTAAGTGATAAACTTCTAGGTTAAGCTACACTTGCCAAGCCGGTCTGTGGATAGGTGACCACCACTTAGGTACATCTGAACAAAGAGAGAAAAATAGTTTATTCTTCCCAAATAGACGCACATGTCCGATTATAAAAAATATACTTAGAGTAAAAAAATATGATAAAAAATTACGACTGAGAAACGGCCACATTCACGAAACCAGATTCACTAGGTACTCAAATTCCCATAGAGAATTTGAAATTGGAACTCGCCAACCAGTATCCAAACCAAGCACTAGCCGAAATCTTTCAAGAATGGGCCTGCCTGTGTTAAATAGAGACGGACATTATAGTTTCAACGTCAAAGTCATTTATTTCAACTATACGAATAAAGGCACTTTTGAAAATCAAACGTCAAAATGTCAACAGTTTAGGCGCAGTCACATCATAGTCAAACACAACAATCAGTGACACTGACATCTCGATATATAAATTGACCTCAATGAGGTGAGAGTAGAGGTTTCAGGACACCTCCGTGCCTTTGGTCCCAACTGTCATATTGGAGAGTCGTTACGGTATTCAGGAGCCCAGTACTTGTGTCTATACGCAAAGCGACTGCTTCATCTAAAATACTGGTGCATCCGGTTTGACTTGACAGTCCATTAAGGTCCAAAATTCCAGTATAATGTACCAATAGGTATAGTCCAAGATCCCAGGGCCTACAAAACAGCACTGAGACTTTAAGAAAAGGGAATAGTTTTACTTACATTTGGTGCCTGGTACCAGTAAATTGGCCGTCGGTCCAAGCTGGTATACACTGACTGTACTAATACTACCTACTTTATGACACACATTTTAACTCTGAAAATATAAGGGAGGTCTGGTGGCCCTAAGATCTTACTCTACTATCATACTTTTTCGTTCCCTTTGTAACAACTAAATAATGAAGTAAAACTTTAACGTAAGTAAATAAAATTAAGCTTCTTTGATCAATTTCCTAAATATTTACAGTTTTCGAGAAAAGCGTCCAAGGTTTTACAGGCGCAACAGTTAAATTTCGCTAAGCACAAACTTTTAGCAGCAAAATTGTTGAGATTTTCTTTCAAGGATTTTTGTTTATTATACAAAAGCAGAAATTGTTTATATTTGAACAGGCAATTGATTTCACGTTTGGAAACTACAAAGTTGGGCTTGATTTTAGAACGTTGCTTAGTTTTCAATCTGGCTTAGAGCTAACTAAAATCTTGTTTACATCATAAACGAATATTAGAAAGGAAATCTTTGGAAATACTGATCATATTACGAAAGTTGACACTGATAGAAGCCTACACGATTGCAGAGTATCACAAGTTTCCTTAACAAGAAAATTATTTTAAAATAATTTGCGGAATAGGTCACAGAAGCAACAAGAAAAAACTAGATTCATAGGTAAACACGGTCACGGTTCATAACCGCTTTTAAAAAAAAGGTTAAAACTGTAACATTTTCAGATTTTCACACATAAATATTATTAAAAGTTATGAAGGTTTCATACGAGTCTACAAGACGTATATAAATTAAACTTTACCAGTTGCGTGAAACACCTATTTTTTGTTTGATATGGGTTTGCTCCTGACTTTAGTCTAGGTCAGATGTCACAGAGACAAATTCGACGATGGAGTGAGCTTACCTGAATGTGAGAAGCAGAAAATAAGAAACTATGACACACTCAACCCATATTTACCAACATATCGTATTAGAATATACGCCATAAGTTTGGAAAAAGACATTCAGCCAGAATTGCCAAGCAAAGGTAATCATGACATTCTGCCGACGACTGAACTTGATGACGTCAATATTCCCATATACCTTACTTTATAGCCCACAGAGTAACGAAACACCTCGTTGGCGACTGCAAGAGATTGTCAAAACTTTTTAAATAAACCTGACCCGCAAGGTGTGGAGACAAAGTTGATTTACAAACTATGCTCCTTCTTCTCCTATCCTTTTTTTTAAGAATGGGAAACCATCAAATGACTCCTCCCGCTCTAGACGGAGCAGAAGGAAGTGTCAGACTCTTATTGTTTAAAACCCGCTCGTGTACCTCATAATGCCCTTTAAGTTGGCGTTCCAGCCGCGGTGACTCTTTCAAACAAATTCCGCAACCCCTATCCTGCCTTTTGTGCCTCTAGACATGCAGCCAAAGTGACGTATGCGCTGACACCAACATTGCCGTGGAAATGGCAAACTTATGGGTTAATCAGATCGAAGAGGCGTGCCAGTGACATCAAACGAAGAAGATACAAACCTCGCGTATCAGTGAGTGTCATCATTGACTTACTGGAATTGACGAATCGTGAATATTTTGAATGTTGCTATGACAGCCAAAACTTAGATTCTATTTTGGTTATGTTTATTTATACAACCTGTAACAGAATAAATACAATACCTCTTAATCCCGAAATCGTGAAAAAAAAATCAGCTGTTCAGTACATTTTGTCAAGCTATGCGCACAGAAATGTATGGGGCAGCCGTTTTTTTTTTCGCGTTTTCAGTGTTGGTCCCATGGTAAAAGTTGTTCATAATAATGAGTACAATGACCCCTTAAGAGGTATTGCATTTATTCTTTTACACGTTGATTATACAACGTGTAAAAGAATAAATGCAATACCTAGCTTTTGCTCGCGACGCCGTACGCGCATATCCCGTTTCTTCCCGTTCACGTAGGAATTTCGGGAAATCTTCTCATAGTGCTCCCCTACACTCCACAAGGACGACCAGTAGTTTCGGCTGTGCGCTGTATGTCAGTCACTCACTCAGTAACGGAAGAATTTTGTATATTAGGATTTGGTTACGAGCAGGTGGTTTGAAAAGTATTTATGTCCTAATCCAGGTTATAACGGTTTGCGTAGCAGCTGTTAAGGTGTTATTTACATTATTTTAAATAAATAAATAATAATTTTTCCGTGTCTCAAACTCACGAGAACTTCACAGACAGACAAAGTGACTAATATATTTATGCCGGCGCGGTTATTCCCAGCTCTGTGTTACCGCTCGACTTAGATGAAGTTAGTTGGCGCATAAAAAGTCTATTTCCTAACATATAGTGATTTCCCCTTGCTTTATTGTTCTGTTTTGAACACAATATGAACTATTGTTCGCCGTGGATTGAATAGAGAAGCATGTACTCGTATTGTCTTGTGATTGGACGGACTTTTGGAGTATCAAAGAGACGAGCTTATGGTGGCTTATCCTGGGATATTTTGTGTTGAGGCCAGTTCTAATGGAGAACTTAATAATAATATCTCTCAGGTGTCAGTGTGTTTCAGTCAAGTAAATTCCCGGTAAAGTTATTTTACTCTTGCTAAAGTATATTTTGTTGTTGTTTGCTTTCTTTTTTCGATGTGTTTTCGAAATTGATGACGAATTTATTGTGCCATGCGCCCTAACTGGCTTTAAACGTCACGGGGCCCTTTTTATGTGCAGATTGATCATTACAAAGGTTTTTTTTTTTCTTAAAATTCTAGGCACGTTTTGAAGTTAAACTTACAATAAAGTAAAAAAAAAAATGTAATTATCACAGTCTTTTTTTCCTTTTTTGTTCCAGACGGCACGAGACGGCAGAAGGTCCATTTAAATTTACTCATGACAGTCATAAACTACTACTTAGGCCATATAGTGTCGGCCGGTGCCATGAAAGAATAATACCATCCTATCACTTCCCGTGGGTGTCGTAAGAGGTGACTAAGGGAGTCGCCAGAAAATGGGCAGCAGTGTTCCCTGTAAAACTCAACACCATGCCCTGCAATCGCCAACCCGCCTGCCAAGCGTGGCGATTATGGCAAACCCGGGGGGGTTTCTTGGAGGAGGCCTATGTGCAGCAGTGGAGTCTTTCGGCTGATATGACGATGATGAGTCATGAACTAGAAAGTACTTTCAATCAATTGACTGATTAACAAAATTGATCAAATAAGCGCTCTATAGCCAATTCAACCTCAAATACCCAACAACAAGAGAACTTTCGCAGCTGAAAGCAAAACCAATGTCTGTCTAATTTGTTCTCAAGAACTCACAGACCAGACATTTCCCAGCTCTTGAAGCATTTGAATTATGAGAGAGCTTATGCACAATCGGCCATCGTTTATAACAGACACATTGCTGTAAGCCAAGATGAATTTGCATGCTTTTGTTCAGTTTATTTGTAAAATAGTATGAACATTCCTGAAACATTTTCTTGTAGTGACGTTTTGATTAAACTGTACCAAGAAAATATGGTTCTGGTGTGGTTATGACATGTTCGTCGTAAATTAGTGCGCAAATAACAGTGATGGGACCTTTTTAGACGTAAAAATGATGACCATTAAGAGGGCTATTACATTTTTTCTTGGATTAGAGCGTTTGACTCAAGTTTTGATGTATGATTATGGTTTATATATAGCCACAAATTTAAAAAAAATATGTATGGCCAAGAAAGTTTGATTCTTTTTCTTGGGAGTGCTTTAAATCAATATTTCAATTTGTTTACGTAAATTAGTAAAAGCCTTGTCTCTGCAAAGGATGTTTCATAAAATTTTACTTTAGGCATCTTTTGATGCTTTGTTACATCGAAGATATAATAATTTAATCATTAATAAAAATGTTTATGGCACAACTGTATCTTCTACTTTGGAGTACTTTATTCAATTTATTATGTTTCATACAGTAACACACCAAAAATAATTCTGTAAAACAGAGAGTGACTGATAATTTATCGTCCGAAATTATACTTTTTTTCTATGAAAATATAATCCAAATTCAAACAAAAAGTAACTAATAAATAAGGTTACTAACTGTAAAAAAATATTTTCAAACAATTGTTGTATACAGCGCTACAATCACTATAAATCTCGGGAAACGCGGTCTGTAGCTTTAGTCCGGGCCAAGCGCTTGATTTTGTAATAGCACCCTTAAAGTGTAAATGCTAATGACATTCTATCAGCGACTAAGATTATCATAATGTTCATAACGTATAGAGTTGACTTGTTAACTTTATATATCAACACTAGCGAAAAGCCGCGTGCCCTGTTGCTCATCAACAAACGCAAGGTAGGAAGGACATCTTAAACTAGACGTGCAATAATAAAATCTCATCTCGCAGATGGTTTATCAACTGGATAAGAGTAGTAGAGGCAGGATTTTGATGGCCTATACCGGGAGACTCTTACGGCTGATAGTGAAATTCTATGCTACTTGATTGGGGACCACTGTCCCAACAATAAATTATCTACTTTTACATAGTTCTTGTGACGTCCACTTGTCACAGGGGTTAGGACAGAATGATAGTGTAATGACTCGAGAGCCAATAACGACACTTTATACACTGCGATGAATATACTGTATGCGAGACACTGAACACGTGCGCCTCCGGCAGCGGCTTGTGAGAGACTCCGCAAGACCATGCTTTGTATCCTATAATATTGTAGCCTGTGAGACTACCCGCATACACTACAGTTCTAAAATACCTAATTTTGTACCAATGAAAAATTGTTTTTATGATTTCCATGGTAGGTGTCACTAGGTGGTCCCATAATGGTCCTAAACGCTACAACGAGGAACTAAAACATTACGTCTGCTACCTCCTAGTTAAGTAGAGACAGTATCACATCACACCATCTGTGCTTTAAACACAAATTAACTTATTTTCATTTGCTAACTTTTATAAAATATTTCCCACATCCGTACTTGAACACACAAAACCTATGTTCAAATTCGCGGTAGATATTAACAAAAACATTGCCAGCCACATGTGCAGTGCTCCCGTAATGCGCGAACATTTATCATTTTTACGACTACCCCCCTCTCCGCGCACCTTACCGGTTTAGTTCATAATATTACCCAGTACCCTCACGGGTTGCGGTTCGAAGGGACTGTTTTCTGTTTTACCTTTATTTATGCGTTCAGGTTAGTAAGGTTCTAATTGAGAGGGTTTTTTTCTGTTTGGTTTATGAAAGAAAAATTTAATTCTGTCCTGTTGGGTTTTGCTACAGAGATTCGAGATACATCGCCAGCCAATATTAGGCTTGTTTCATATGTACCTTAACCACTACACGTAGAGTTTTATGAAGATTATCAGTAGTTTACACGGACCACATTTTGCTATAGTTATCGATCGCGTGTGTGATATCGACCACATCGCAGCCAGCGACACCGCGAACTAGCGGTCGGCCACATCGCAATCGCATCCACGTTTTATAGCAACGCAACCACCAGAAGCCGCAGCGTCACTGTTCCCATATAACCACAGCTTGACCACCTTTTGTCGCGATGGTATGGTGTGGTTGTGTTAAGTGTGAAAAAAGCCTTAGAGACGCCATTGTTTTATAAAACGTGTCAAAGAGTCAAAAATTCCTCAGAAACAGCGTGGGGCTTTTAGGCTGGTGGTGTTTTGGAAGGTAAGCGGTACCGAGACTAAAGTCCCGCAAACCTCCATTGAAAAGAGAGGATCCTCCAACCTGGCGGTTGTTGTGTCTGGCGGGCAACAGCCCAATAGTTGATATTCGGGCTGATGTATATATTCAAATCACGCAGTAAACTCTGCTTGCGCGATGCAGGATTTCGACGTAGTAGGTCGCTGATAGTCGGGCAGATGGCGTCGCGATTCTTTTTGTTGCGATGTAGATTTGCTCTTTTGGTTTTTCTTGTAGCGGCATTGATGCCGCTATAGTGTGATACCGTTGTGCATCAACAAACGCCAGTGCGCACCAGCAGTACAATATTTTTTTTTATGTATCGGGGCACTGGTATGATTTTATAGTTATGAAGATAAAATACTTATGCACAATCCGGGCAGGAGTGTGAGTAATTTGGGTTATTAATTAACCCGTAACCAAACGTACTTCTTTTCCTTACCACAGTCATAGATAGAAGATGCCTGACGACTCACTGGTCTACTGTAATCTTGTTCACTGTAAGAGCTCTTGCTCACTTAGTCTTTATTAGGCTGCGGTTCCGAGATGTTTGAGGAAGGGTGTAGCGATGGATTTTTGGCGCCACTACTTCCAGCGACCAAACATAGACGACGCACCGTGGGCCCAGTGCTGCCACCTGCACCGAACCGGACGGTGGAACGTTGCTGTCGAGTCACTCGCTACCCGCATCAGACGTCACTTCGGTGGGGGATGACCCGAGTCTTTAAAAACCCCAAGCTCAGTGAGCTGAGCTTACTTTTCACTCGCGCTTCGTCGTGGAAACAACATTTATATCGTTTTTTATTGTTATTTAAATATTTATTGTAATCAATTAATTCGTTGTGAATTAAAAGTGTTATCTATTTATATGTGCTTAAAGTAGATTCAACTTACAGGATGTTGTTAAGAACCAATAAGATCGCTTCATTTCCCTAGCCTCGCTCAGCGCAAGCGATTCTATTGGTTCTTAATAAACACTTCCTTCACTACACATCCTCGAACATCTGTGGTGGAAACGCTGCCTTACGATTGCCAATCGGGTCGATATTTATTAATTTATTTGTCTAAACTTCACATACAGTGTTACGTATGCGGAGTTTATGCATTCTCCCGGTCAACTTTTGAGTTTAAAAATATAGGTACTACAATGTGGTCTTGAAAATAAATAGGTCTGAAGAATAATATTGTATTATTACAAGAAGCCGGATGAGAAGGGCTGATTTTTTAATAATAAGATGTTTTTTTGTCAGAAGAATAAATGTGGCTGTTTTAGATATTTTCTATAACAAACCTGTCGAAACATCGGCCATTCATATCGGGAATTATACACCAAAAGGAGGTCACATTATTCCGAAACTGAATATAAAACTTTGTCCCAGTTAAGCTAAGTCCCACTAATTTCAGTTTTTAGTCCCAGCTGATTGATTGCTTGATAGAAACTTAAAGTTAAAGTTTAATTCTCAATCTGTAATTTAGGGCGACAACCTCGGTATGGGGAACTTGGGTCGATCTGTGATTGGAGTAATCCCTTTATCAATTAAGAATAATTTAGCTACTATATGTACTGAGTAGGTTTGCTAGTACAGGCATTTGATTGACTTCTTTAGATTTCGATATATCTTTCTGATGGGTCCTTCATATAGAATATCGTAAATTTTCGCCATCGGCTTTACCACTGGCAATATTTAGTGGCTGCATGAAAAAAGATTTAATATTTACAGACACTTTTGACAAGAAATCCGTCAGTCAGAAAGATGAAACTAATGAGGGTTTCCTGAAATGAAAAACACCAGGTGGCAGCACTGAGGCGTCAGGTCCAGGAACCTGACAAACGCATTTTTTTTCTGTCATTTGTTAAATTAATAACAAAGTCATCTTTACGCCAACGTCACTTTTTCAAGGAAGAGGACTCGCGTATGTGGCGCTAACAGCTGGCGTAAATTTTCCTGGATACCCTCATTGCACCTTCCAAAGCATAAAGAAACTATCGATATTCTTCTAAATCACATTATTCCAATTACTCTTAGAAGTCCGCTACTGACTTACACACTGTTTGGTGATGGGAAAATACTTAAATAACACATATAAGAAAGAAGCAATATATAACAATCGTTTCCTCGTCGCATTTGTCCATTGCTAAAACTTGATCAGAACTTCTCTAGATGATTTCCTTTTTACCAGACATAGCACATATTGGTTCAAACCTTGATCTATTCTGACTTATAAATAATAAAGCTGAAGAGTTGTTTGTTTGAACGCGCTAATCTCAGGAACTACCAGTTGGAAAATCCTGTTTGTTTATGTATATGATAGCCACATTCATGAGGAAAGCTATAAGAGAAAGCTATAACGGAAAAAAACTGGATATGCGCGTACCAAGTCGCGGGCAAGTGTAGTACTAAAGGTATTGAATTATGTGAATTCTGTTGAAGGATGAATCTGGTATTACAAAGCAAGTACAGTCAAAGGTATAAAGTAAAGCAGTATGATGTACTCTAACCTCAGTTTAGTTCAGTTTTGTCAAAATATTTCGCAAGAGGCACCACCTTCAAAAGAATTCTTCCAACAAAGTAGCATTACAACAACTGCATCAATATCTGATCTAACAATTAATAACAACACAACTGCTATACATATTTCATTCTAACGACATTCATTGCCTTCCAAATATCATGTTCCATTGCCTTCCATTCACTGATCTCCCCAATCGCTTGCGTAGCCATGCAGCAATGTACAAAGCCTCGCGTCTTCGATCAACAATTGCTGTTACAATGTGTATTCACGGCTATCGCTTACTGTAATATGTTTGTGAATATTCATGACTAATCATAGGGGAAGCGGTATTCAATGGCATGTGCGGAGTTGATGGAATATGCTAGTGTAATCTGTCAACGTTTCGACTAGTTTGTAGGTCTAGTGACAATCCTGGATTCAGTTCCGAGGTCAGGATATGGTTTTGGTTTTCTCAAATTTATTTTCTGTAACTGCTTCGACTTTAAGAACCTATCATCTACACTATCTACATCAAGACTAATATTATAAAGAGGAAAGATTTGTTTGTTTGTTTGAAATGAATAGGCTCCGAAACTACTGGACCGATTTGAAAAATTCTTTCATAATTAGAATGCTACACTATCCCTGATGAACATAGGTTATAGAATATTTTCAAAAAAGTTAGAGATCCGTACGAAAAAAAAAACTTCGATAATGTAACCCAAGGTGTGAAAAAAATGTCACAAAAGATGCATTACATCGTCATTACATCGCGTACGCTGCGGAAACTATTGACAATAGAGTAAAGTAATGTACTACAGTTTTATAGAGGACATCAATATCTACAAAAAAGGCCGAGAGTATATATCTAACTATAATGGTTAAGTCACAATGACCGCTTTTTGATCAAATTATTCAATAAAAACCCGGGTGAAATAGAATAGTAGTGATTTTAGTATCATGATGCTAATCTTTATCTATTTAATTTGTTTAATAATTAAGGTTAGTAATGTAGATGTAAATCACACTTTAAATTATTCAAATTGTACCTTTCGTTTAAAAGTAAAGATGGGTATAAAATACTCTATGTAAGAAAAATGTTGCGGTTTGAGCCGAGAGTAGATGGGAGATGAAGTTCGTGGAGCACCAATTAAACCCGCGCGAACGAAGTCGTAGGCAAAGTGCTAGTCATTAATATTAATAGCCCGATTTTACTCACTGTTAGGACAAGGTGTCACTTCTCAGGCTCCTGTGCCATCCTCATTCAGCAACAATGTAGTCTGCCTATCTCGCTGCCGGACGAACGGTTATGATAATTGTCGTAGTCTACCTCTCATCACTGCGCCTTGCCTTGTGTCCTTCAAACTGTCATTTGACCATCCATTTGAGTTCCATAACTCGTTTTCCGATATTGAAGTTTGATTTGGATTGAATTTGTGCTCAACCAAATACCGTGCCATCTACATGGGTCTTTGACTTGATTGGCAAATATGTAGGTTTTTTTCCTTATAATTACGCAACAAAATCTTAAACAAAACCATTCAACTGGCGGCCATATCTCATTCCGCGATGTCGGCAACCTGGAATGGACAGAGATAGCTCGGACACGAAATGGGGTTGCACTTGGTGCTTACTCTTTAAAAAATACACTCAAATATTAAATAATCTTTATGATAAATCATTGGAGCAGCTGTGAAACATGACTTTTAAGTCTATCAATATTGGGCTATGCACGACTTATTAGCTTGAAGTTTTGGGTTCGATCTTGCGAAAGAAAAACATTAAATGGGTCCTATCCTAAGCTATCTATGGTAAGTGCAAAGCCCTCTTAAAGGTTCAAAATTCCTGTTTAAACTGTTGAAACGCTAATGACGTTTCGGCTACTGATAGCTAATTGACTGACAATTGACTGTTCGTCATACGTTATTGAGACCGGCCGTTAGTCTGTTTTCAATTGAGGTCAGATCGGCAATTGCTCCATGAAAAATACTGGTAGAATAGAATAGAATATAATATAATAGAATCTTTATTTGCTTAGAATTTAGGTACCACAAAATTATACTGGTTTATCTGACATGCCTGATTGGTTAAAGACTAGGCAGGTGATAAGAAATGCGCATATGCACAAGACATTCATTGTATTCATGCAACGGTGTGTTTGTTTTTCTACCACGCAACCACAGCGCAATGTATCAATTTGGATAACCATCGTATGGACTTTAAAATAGACTTGGAGCTATGTTACAAGTGTTGATATTCATTTTAGCAAATACTTCAAGTTAAATCAAATCAAACCATTTATTGCCAATAAGCCATTCAAAGACACTTTTGAATTTTCAAGTTTGGTCAGTCAAAAACATGAAGCTAGTTGCACGTTCCAAAGCGTAGATCTCTATGGAGAAGAATTTGCAAGAAACTCCATGGACACTCATTAAAATAAGTAAATGTTAACAAAATCGTCACATATTGCAATTCATGCAAAAGATTATTTATAATACTAAAGACATTGAATTTATACACACAATGCAATGGTTAAGCCGCAAGAGAACCATATAGATTAATGTCTGAGGTGGTTTTATGAAGAAAGAGCCACACAGATTTGACTGGACCTGTCCAGACAGTGCAAGCATCGTAGACTTTGTGTCTGTCATCTCTGACCTAGACTAGAGCAAACCCATCTCAAATAAAAAAAAACATTTCATCGTGCAGCTCAACTCATAACTTTGAGGAGCTCAACGTTCCGACAAACAATACCAATATAAGGACTTATTATTTATACGAAATAGACAAGCTATAACGTATTCACAACATTTGATAATTATCAGCTCACGGCAATATAGGTCCTACGAACCGAAGTCTGGTAAATTTTAATTAGCATTATTGAGCTTTCGATCGAGAACCGATAGCAGTTCTGGGTTTCATTAATTATATTATACTACTGTTAAATGTGGTTTGTTAATATTATACATTAATTTCACATTGATCATTATTTTGATGTCTGATTAATCAATCTACTAACCAAGGCCTAAGGTAACAATGTTAAGGTGGGTACTGACCGGTGTTACGGGGCGTAATGTAACATGCTACAAAGCGAGCATTTGTGCAGCCAGTACGTGGAAACGAGCACGAACCCCTAAGCAACGAGCCGCTCATTGACTGTCGGTTTTTTTTGCGAATCCCTTTGAGTGTTACGCGGTTCAGTCATGCGTCGATTCTTACAAAAAAAAACTGGCCAAGTGCGAGTCGGACTCGCGTGCAAAGGGTTCCGAACGAATTTAATTTTTTTAACATGTTATATTAACACTACAGACTTCTAATAGGTTTTCCTGTAATCTTTAGGTAAAGATCTATTATCTCTATTTTTTTCAAAATTTTAGGCTCAGTAGTTTCGGAGATAAGGTGGGGTGAATGGTCATTTTTCGTCTAATTTCTTGAATAACTTCTAAATCATTTATTTTAAAATTATGAAAAAAATATAATTAAAATTCTCACAGTAAGCCCTTTCATTTGATATGTCACACAATATTGTTCAAAAAACTTTTTTTTTTTAATTTTCTTGTTTGACCCCCAAAAGTGAACCCCATACTAAAAATTTAACAATTTTCGTAACGCATCCGTGTTTGGGTCATAGAAATCCATATGTGTACAAAATTTCAACAGAATCGGTCCACTGGATCCGGAAAAAACTGGCTGTGACAGACGGACAGACAGACAGACACCCGAGTGATCCTATCTACGGATCTCTCTAAAGTATATTATTATTATTATTCCTTTATTTCAGGCAACTGTGGCCCATACAAATACAATACACAACAAAATAGAAAAAATAAATAAAAATAAACTACAGCAAAGGGCATTTGGGGTGGGTTCCAATCAGTAAGAGGCTGAAATTCTCTTATTCTCTTCGCCTCTGCCCAGAGCGAAAGGATTCATTTGATGATTTCCCACCCAAAAAAACGGACAGACAGACAGACAGACAGACAGACAGACAGACAGACAGACAGACACCCGAGTGATCCTATATGGGTTCCTTTTTTTATCGGAACCCTAAAAAACATCTCTCTCTGTATTAGGATTATACAATAATTTAGTTAAGTAGAATCAAAGATCTTAACAAAACCTTGTCGTCAAACATCTTGACTGCGAGTGTCTTGCGAATCTGGAGCACGGGCGAGCGAAGAGTTCGTAACAAACATGTTACACGGATTTTAGGACACGATGTAACGTAACATGCTCGCTGCGAATGGTGTATTACGGTACGGCCTGTCGCAGCGGTCTGTACCCACTTTTAGGTTGGTAAATTATACAACGGCAAAACCTGAAAGGGGTCACTGTACTCATCGTTGTGAACAACTTTCACTTCGAGATAAACTTACATCGCTAAAAAAAAATGTTAGCTGTTCAGTACATTACTTTGTTGAGTTATATTTTATTTTGATTATTTTATTTTTTATTATTTTATTTTTGATTATTGTTGGTTGATTATTTTAGTTTGATTATTTTATTTTATGCTTTTAAGAAAATCATTTTGCACATTATTTTAAGTCACAATTTTTAGTTACAATACCGAAAATGTTTACTTAAACATAATTGTTGATGGTAAACCCTCGATACCCAAGATACAGGCTTGCCTAGGTTGGGGCCAATGTAAAAAACTGTAATATCTTATTTTTAATAAACGTTTATGTAATATTTTGTTTACAGTATGTAATATTTTACATACTGGGTTGGTCCCTTAATAGAAGTTGTTGATTATTTATTTATTTATTTAAAAATTTATGTACACACATTAAATAGAAAGATAAAAAGAAGGAAACAGAAAAATAGGTACAAAGGTAATGCTTATTTCAAAAGAAATCTCTTCCAGCATACCTGCGAAAGGAGAGTTGTATAAAAGATATGTAGACAACGTGTGTAAAAGGTATAAGTACTTAGAAATAAAACAATAAACTTTATAATTATTAATGTTTTATTGTTTTTATTTTTTTATGAACTCCTTTTTCCGTTTTTGCATAAATTCTGTTTAGGTAGAGGTCAATTTACCTTCACGATAGCAGTACGAGTATATAGGGTTATTTGTTAAACAACAACAAAAGTATAAAAGAGCTGATATTTTTTTTTATTTCAAGTTTTCGGGGTTGTTCTCAAAATAAAAGTTTTTTTATAATCATGTGTACTTTCACTATCTAAGAGGTTATTGGTGTTTTACAAATAACCCTGTATTTTATGCCTTTATTCTAGTCTTTATCCACCTTTGATCAGTAATTTTAAAAGTCCCATTCATATAGAGGTCGAGTCTATCGCCTTTAACTGAACACATAACCAGTCTCAAGGCAAAATGTATACTCTATACTTAATATACTAATATATAAAGCTGAAGAGTTTATTTGTTTGTTTGCTTGAACGCGCTTATCTCAGGAACTACTGGTCCGATTTGAAAAATTCTCTCAATGTTAGAGAGCCCATTTATCGAGGAAGGCTACAGGCTATATATCATCACGCTAAGACCAATAGGATCGGACCAGTAATGAAAATTGTCACGCAGACGAAGTTGCGCGGGTCAGCTAGTAATATATAAAGCTGAAGAGTTTGTTTGTTTGCTTGAACGCGCTAATCTCAGGAGCTACTGGTCCGATTTGAAAAATTCTTTCAGCTTTAGATAGCCCATTTATCGTGGAAGGCTATATATATCATCACGCTAAAACCAATAGGAGCGGAGTAGATAAAGTTGCGCGGGTCAACTAGTAACTTATAACTTTGCACGACTCAGGAATCGAATCCAAAACCCCATATTCACGGCATTGTTTTTTATTTTGAAGTAAAAAACAAGTATGCAAACTGTTAACTGAAGAAATAAAGTAGAGCAACATTTTGTGACTGGTGTTATGGTTAAAAAAATAAATTAAAAAGGCGCCAGATAAATCTGCAAGAACGGTCATTGGCCCATATTATTTACATTTATTGACTTTCTTAATATCAAAAACAGACATAAAGCTGTCCTGAATCGACTTCTACGGCGATCCTTTACGTTTTCTAGAAACGAAAAGCGGTTCATAATTTATTGTTTGTGTATCTACGAAGGGATATTAGGATAAGTTCAACGTACTTTATTGCAAGTATAGCTGGCACCTACCTTAATCCAGATAACTTAAGCTTTCACAAATTCTTCTTGTAAAACCCCTTCAACTTGATCTTGGAGGTGACCCACATTCTCTATTGCGCAAGCGACGCCAACAACGCGATAGGCCTTTCACGAAATTTTGTAAAACGAGTCCTTAAGTTACGTAAACAGTTTAGTTATGCAAGAACAGTTATCTGGTGCACTGATTATTCAACAAATAGTCGTACTTACTCGTACCTACTATCAGAATGCAGTACTCTGAACATGTTTTGTTTAAATATAAGTGGAATGCTGAACATCACGGATAGATTTGCATTAATGCATAACACCTAAGGAATTAACAATAAGTAGATTTATTCTCTTTTTTTGGGTTCCGTACCTCAAAAGGAAAAAACGGAACCCTTATAGGATCACTTTATTGTCCGTCCGCCTGTCTGTCAAGACTCTTTATCTCAGGAACGCGTGGAGGTATCGATTTGAAATTAAAACCATATACTCAGAACTACGGTTTCTTGAAGCTGTGAAAAAAATACAAACTTCTAAGTAAACTTCTTAGTTAACGTAGAAAAAACATACGGCCGTGTATGCTGCAAAAAACGTATATTTTAGCTCTCTCAAGGGAATCAAAATTCATAGGGTATTTCCCGTTAACCTAGAACTATGATATTTGGCAAGTAATATCTTCTTATACTACAAGTATAGGGAAAAGTCTGAAAACTACAAATTTGTAATTAAATAAAAAAAAAAATATAGTATTTATTTTAAAGTAATATGTACGGAACCCTCGGTGGGCGAGTCCGACTCGCACTTGTCGGGATTTTATTTTTTAAAGGATGGGAAATCATCAAATGACTCCTCCCGCTCTGGGCGGAGCAGAAGGGAGTGTCAGACTCTTACTGACTAAAACCCATCCTTGTTCCTACTAATGCCCTTTGCGTTGCAGGGCCGCGGTGGCTCTTTCAAACAAATTCCGCAACCCTAGCACTGCAGGCACTGGCCCTAGCAGGCACTGGCCCTAGCTGCCCCGCCGGCTACGCTCACATAGACATGTCAGCACGCTAGGGCAAAGAGTTGAGGCGCGCGTGGAATACAATGCGCCATCGACCCGAGCCTGGTTCTGATCGGACCCTAGCTACCCTACGCTCGCCGTCCGCTGGCCCACGTGAAGCATCTCCGAATAGCAGACATCCACAACCTTGTGACTCGGAATCACTATACTCTTTGCCGAGACTGGTTGTCAGATTAGGCTTCTGACCACCCATCATGACGTCTGTCATCCCGTGCTCTCCAAAGTACACAAGACATTCTATGTAAAAAGACCTACCCACGGATCGATAGTGGCAAATATTGCTTAACCTTGAAGATCGACCCGTGCGACTGTTATTATTTAGACATGAGCACTCCTTCTTTGCCTAAACTTATTCCATTATACGGCTCCCTTCGTCAATCCTCGCCAGACAGTGTATAAAAATAAGTAATTCTTTAACATTGATATATAAAAAAAACTATCAATGTTCTTTAAATACATATTTTGTAACAATACATAACTTAATTTGCGAACAATATTCTTCAAGCGACAAGAACACTCAAAGCACCTCGTATTTTCTAGTAATGGTCGCAACAAAGTACAGTCGCTACCATTATCTGAAGTGGTAAGTGTCAAACGTGAACTTCGCGTGTTTTTCGCTACATTTGTGACAATAACAATATTGGATGCTGGGATTCTGTTATATTGTGCTCGAATGTACCTGTGTTAAAGTGTAGGCCGTTTGACGATTTGGTACTAAATTTTTATGTCTTGAAAAGTACAGTAAATATTCTCCATTCACTGGTTTTGTGATGATTTGCATAATAATGACTGCACAATACGTAACACATGCACCGTGCATGACAACTTTCATGTACTTTTATGGCCCACTTGCAGTAGGATTTACAAAATGTAATTGTTTATAAGCGAGTGTTTACATCATCATTTTAAGGGGATTCCGTACCCGAAGGGTCACCAACGGGATACATTACTAAGCCTCCGCTTTCCGTCCAAACCGTAATAGGTAGACAGTTGAAATTTGGACAAAGTGTGTATTTATTTTATTTATTTTATTAAAACGGTTCAAAACCAATTACAGTAACCAAAAACATAGCACAGAACTAAAAATATACAAAAAAAGAAAACAAACACAGATAAAGTTTAAAAACTGAAACAGAAAACAATAAAGGTAAACAACTCTTTCATGAAACCCTCTCACAGTACTTCTGACATACCAATAAAATCTTCGTCCATTCATCCGCAAACAGATCGTTTGTGAGATTAGAATCCAAGAGATCATTAAGTGCAGCCAGAGTGCGAGGTATTGGGGACTTAGCACGCGCAACGGTGCGACACGGAGGCACAGCAAACAATCTTTTGTTTTTGCCCCGGCAGTAATTGTCCGGCACAAACAAACGAGCCAGCACAGCAAGCAGATCAGGCGCGTCAATAGTACCACAGAGCATCTTACTGGCTATGGTGAGCTGGTCACGTGCTCGCCTTACCTGTAAAGAGTTATATCCGAGGCAACCCATTAGAAATTTGGTCGGATAGAGGTAAGGGTAATAGCCATGTATTCGCTTGTACAGGAACCTAAGGAACGCTTTTTACACTTTTTCCAATAGAAGTGCGTAAGTACTTTCGTGTGGGTTCCACACACAAGAGCTAGATTCTAACTTGCTGCGCACAAGCGCGTTGAATATTATTTTGATGGCGTGTGCGGGGCGAAAATCACGGCAACTAAGATTAAATTAAATTTTATATTAAAGGGGGCTTACAAGAAACGTGTTTTTTTTGGTACGGAACCACAATTGCAATCTCACCCGATAGAAAGCGATGATGTGATCGACGATGATGGAGCACGCTTACCTTGAAGTAACCTATTCACTCTTGATTTAAGTCAAGATCCGTAGGTTGTATCTATCAAGACGCAATTTCTATCAATTTTTTGAAGATGACAAAGAATGATTTCGTCAGACTTATTGGCTAACCAATAAGCTTCATTTCTGTATAATTAACAAGAGGAAGAAGAAACGGATTTATATCACTTCATGTTAGCAATTATAATTCTGAAAATTCCGTTGGTTCCTATAGTATTTCTGTGTGAAGATTTTCTATTGGTCAGGAAGCAGAATTTTGAGCATATGTAACGTTTTTAGATTGATTTAAAAGTCTTTATAATTTTTTAATAAGGTAGATAATTGTCAAAAAATTTTGATTGACTAAAAAGTAAAATTGCCCAAAGAAAATAATTTAGCTAGTTACAAAGAGAATAACAATAATTTTTATTCATACAACCATTGATTCAATACATTTACATTAATTTATTGTTAGTTTGAACTTAAAAACTATGTTAGTACCTAATAACTAAGAAAAAATTAGTTTTCTGGGTGAGGTTTCACACCAGTGAGTTACTGCTCCCACGCAATCTGTTTAACAGTGAGGCTGTCATTTTGCATCAGGAGGCATCATAGCCGACTAAAAGACTATTTTACAAGATAGGAAAATTATTTTTCTATTTAGTTCGTACGTTACATTTTGAAAAAATATTGGATTCGTATTTTGTTCCATTATCAAATCAATAAAAAATGATGAAGATAAAGCGCATCAAAATTCAAGAGTGGGGCTGATAACGTTATGTTATGGTAAAAAATGTACGTCGCGTGACGTCACGCGAGTTTCCAATGCACTGTATCGTATTGACTTTTTTTGCTTATGTGAAAACAGAACAAAATTATATCTATATACGAATTAATTAAAATTTTCGTGTATGTTACTGTAGCAGCATCAATGTAGCCGCAAGAAAAACCAACGGAGCAAATCTACATCGCAACCAAAAGAACCGAAACACGATCTATCCAACTAGCAGCCAACTACTACGTCGAAATCCTGAATCGCGGTATCAGAGTTTACCGTGCGAATTGAACATACACATCAGCCCGAATATCAACTATCGGGCAGTTGCCCACACCCGACACAACAACCGTCCGGTTGGAGGATCCTCCCTTTTCAATGGAGGTTTTGCGGGACTTTACCCTCTGTACCGCATAACTCAATATTATTTTTGTTCTCAAAAAAGTACGTACAAGTAAGTAATCCCTATTTCCAAGACCTTTTTTCGCTAAAAATTATTTTTATCAACAATTACGGGAATGGCAGTTGAATATTCTCACAAAACGAAAGTAATTGACATCGGACAAGCAGCACAATAACACCAGAACAAAACACTAAAATATTCAAACAAAACATGGCAACATTACGTAAAACAAAAACCGAAAATTTCCACACTGTATTACCAAGCGTGAAAAATATCAAAAAATGTTGGCAACACCGCAAAATATTCATGTCTGGGAACAATGTGCATCTCGCGGCGTTGACATGTAATTTCAGTTCCTCGCATGAGAATGAGGAATAATGTGTGGAAATGTATCGGATGACCATCATCGTTCAAAAATTGTGTAGACTGATGCTTTAAACTTGGATTTTGTGATGAGAAATAGGAAGAAAAGCTGACAAAGCGTCAAATTAACACACTTAGAACTAATAATAAATAAAATTTTATCTGAATTAGTGCTCATTTATAAGAATTTGTATTAATTATGTCAATCCATCTCAAAAAAACTATTCATCAAGATACAGGATTTTCCTAGTATGAAGAAATGTGTGTTACTTACTTGGCTGTGATCGACGAGGTTTTTTCGATCATTTGATTAAATAGAATACTCTATCTATATCTATCTATTTTTTTTTTACAATCAATTCATAGTCTACGAACACAGACCTAATAAATATATACATAATGATACATACAATTTGACATTTATTTACCGATTACGTTTAGACATTTTTTTTTCCCCTATTATACAAACTCGGACCTAATAACATTCATAATTATAAATACAATTCTACATTTAAAATAATTTTTGAAAATTCTGAATACCTTGAAATGCTACTTAGCCGTCTTCCTCTCTCCTAATGTTTGCTGTGCCCGACAGGGTCCATATTGATCTCTAACCTTGTTATACCATCTATGTTATACATATGGAACGCAATAAAGTATTGAGTATTGAGTATATAAAGATAACATTTATTCGGTACAGACAGACGAAAAACTACAGCAATAAAGACAAAATAAAAGGAATAATAGTAGGTACACAATTGCTTTGAGCATGCCCATACCGAAACGGTTACTGACTCAGCATTTGCTGAGTGTCAAGTTCAGGCAGGCTTGTAGTGTTTTTTACAGATAAGTATGTATTTTAATTAATTGCTATCTTGTAGTGGATGAAAATACTCATGATGATGAAACGAAATTAAATTAAATTATATTTATTTGCTAGAATATAGGTACATAGTAGCATGGTAAGATAATTTTTGTCTCACTATATTTCACTTATCAGACGTGCAAATATTTCTAGAACATACATAATAATATCATGAAATTCCATCAAAGTTATAATAAAATTTACAGTCTTGCTTCTTTAATAAAGATTAGTTCATTGGAATGTAATATTATCTAACAGTTAAGATCGTTCATCAATTTATTAGTTACATTTATAAATAATGTCAAAAATTAATATATGTCAAAAATTAAAATATGTCAAAAATTAATGATGATGAACGACTTTCACAATGCAATCAACTCTCATCATCTTATCAGCCAAAAGACGTCCACTGCTGGACATAGGCCTCCCCCAAGCGTCGCCACAACGACCGGTCCTGTGCGTCTCGCATCCATCGGCTACTCGCGACCTCCACCAGGTCATCGGTCCACCTTGTTCCTACAAGGTGGACCGATGACCCTCAAATTGCAATCAACTCTGAAATGTGGAAATTAAAATAATTATATGACTCCTCACAACGCTTAAGCCATAAAGCTCATTCATGTATTTCCTCTCCAGATTAGAACCAAAAAATAAAGAAAGAAATATGGAGAATAATGTAGAAATGCATCGGGTGACGCTAACGACAAAGTTAATGGATGCTAGTCGTTAGGGAAATAAGGTTTAGATATAAAATCCGGTCAGGAGTGTAAAACTCGTTATTTTAGGTAAATATGTAACATAATAAAAAGTCACGTAAGTATTTATGGAGGTAAGTAATTAAACCTAACCCACAATACTCATTTATCTTCAACCAAAAGAGGAAAAAAATATGTGTTATTTTATATATAAAGTATTATATTGATATGATGATGACTTTTTCATTAGAAAATGCAAGCCAACATCTACGGTCTTTAAAAAAAGCTGACGTCTTAGAAGGGAGCTATACCAGCCGTACAGTTAAAGAAAATTAACGTGTTCAATCATAATTAATCAATTTGCAAAATAAAAATCATATACAACCAATAACCATTCATTGGTATGGTGCCTAAAATACTTTGGGGGTTTGGCGAATAGAAAACAATTGTTTAAAATCACAAAAATAACTTCAAGAAAATCAGATTCCCGAAGAGGAAATCTCCAGTTCCAAGTATTAACGAAGCATTGAGCTAGATTCAGCGATTTTAAACATTCCATAACAAAGCTAACTATAATATTCTACGCCTAACATCATGAAATCCTGAACCATTCACAGCTCTATCAATTCCATGAAAGAGGCAGTATATACCCACGAGAATTACATTCAGTTAGGTAAACAATTAAATACTGGGTATGTGCTGAGCTCAGTGTTTGTGCAAGAGATTTGTACATGTAATCGCGGAGAATCCCTGCATGAGAACGAAGCAAATATTAATTCAGCTTTTATGGTAATCCAAATGTAGAAGAGTCATTTCTTAGGTCGTTTCTGATTTGTCGGGTTAGCTGTGTTTTGCAAAATATCAAAACACCACGCTAGCATTATCTGATGGGTTATGCAGAGCTGGGGCCTATTTGGAAAAACCAACAGATGACATGTGACAGGTAACAATCTGCTAATTTTGTTTTCTTTTTCTGTTTTACTTAGCTGTATCTGTCACTTAAATGTTACAATGATGACATTTTTTGGGCATATTTTTAGTTTAATAAAGTGTTAACAATGCAAAGCTGTCATTTGACATAGGTACAGATGACCTATTAATCATACCTATCGACTACATCATTGCTTACCAACAGGTGAGATAGTGGTCAAATGCGTGCCTATCAATAGTAACAAAATAAACCTATAAAGTTGTTAATTAAAATCTCATACATATAAAACGGGAAGATTTTTTTAGTCGTATATACCATAGTGTGGGGTATCATTGAATTGGTCTTTAAAAATAATAGGGGTTAGTCAAAACCAGTTTTAACCCCCCTATAAAAAGAGCGAGCCTATTGCCAACAACCAGACACATATAGACTTCGTGCTACTACTTACTAAAAATTCCAGATGAAAAAGCCCAATGAATCTTTTCCCGAAGTAGTTCCCAAAACCAAAACCTCATTTTTAGCAAAAGCTCTTGCCATCACTAGACCAAAGAAACAGTTGTGTCAAGTAAATATAAATCCCTTATTTTGTCAAGTATTTTGTTACAAAATGATCACAGCAAGTAATTAGGAATCGGCCCTAATCGTATTTCAATTGCAGTTTAATAATAAAAAGTTAATATCCTTCATTGATTAATTTTCTACAAATATGACCATTAACTATTGTATTTTATCTACTGAGAGCGCTTACGCTTTAGTTGCGGTCTTTATATCATTCCATAAACATTCATTAAAACGTGACATTTTTCAAGATAATGTGTTTAGATCAGACAGAAGTCCTTCAGAATTAGAAAGAAATAGTATAGGATTGTAATCGTTGCTTGGAAGAAAGAACAGGCTTAAGTAATCGGGTATTTTTCCGAGATTTAAAGTTGCATATATTATACTTTGCAATAATTTAGCCTTCACTTCGACATTTTTGCTGACGGTCGATTCTGCAGGGCGATTCTGTAAACATGTTGAAGTGAAGGCTTGGGTAAATCGATCACTAAGTAAGCTGTCATTCCATCTTGAATACTTGGATTGACAACTCACTTCGTGATCACTTCACTCAAGCCATCACTTCGTCATGTTTACAGAATCGCACTGCAGTACTTTGAGAGAATGCCCTTTAACAAACATAAATACAAACAATGACACTAATTTGGTAAAAAATAACTAAAAAGACCTGAGACGAATAAATAGACACCACACAAAACGCTTAAACATAAACTTGCATCGTAAAAGAAAATAGTGAACCCATACACAGCAAACTGTTCGGGTCCTTATTCCCGCGTCCACGTTTGGACATAACCGTCGTAGTTATTGAAACAAGGTTTCTGAAGAGCATTTTGCAAACAGAGACAATACAAAGTGGTTTTGAGACACTTCTCTAGGAGTTCCTACTATTTGCTTGAAAAAGGAGGGTTGCGTAAAAGTGAGTTCGGTCGAATCAAATTTGGTACACCTTTACGCGCGCCGCGAACGCGATCATAGACCGACCGGTACTTGTCCTTAAGGTTTGGTCGGTCGCCAGTTCGCACGTGCGACAGAGACCGTCGCGTCTCTGTCTCCTATCTGACTGTCTTTGTGCTTAGCCTATAGACACCTAATACTGAGAATAGCCGTCTACCATCAAAGCAAGAATAAACTGACAAAATCTGGGCTTCTTCGTTCCGTCATCATAGACCTTATACATCGCTTTACGTCAGGAAAAATTGAGATGAACAACTGGTTCATGCTGCTATAAAACATGGTTTCTCAGTGACTGCTAAAAATACAGTCAGTCTTGAAAATTGTGATGATCCAACATGAAAACGGATAGACAAATAATATATCATGTATTTAGCAGTTATGAACAGAGGAAGTAAAAAATAAAAATAGACAGTGACACAAAAGGATAAAATACAACCAATCGCAGATATTATAATTATTATCATTCGATGAAATAGAAAAGAAATTTAATTGAACAGAGCACATAAAAATATATTTAGCCTGCTCTTCATTATCATCTTAATCATATCAGTCGAAAGACGTCCACTACATAGGCCGCCCCCAAATGTCGCCACAACAACCGGTCCCGTGCGTCTCGCATCCATCAGCTACCCGCGACTCTCACCAGGTCATCGGTCCACCTTGTGGGAAGCCTTCCAACGTCGCGTCTAATGGTACGCGATCGCCACTCCAGAAGTTTTTGGCCCCATCGACCATCTGTTCTACGAGCAATGTGCCCTGCCCACTGCCACTTTAGTTTAGCCTGCTCAGTCGTAGATATTCTCAAAATGTTTTTACCAGAATGCTTTCTTCAACATGCAAAAGGAAGAGTTCACTTCACTCATAAGTCGACCCTAAAATATTCATATTCCTATAGTACGAGTAAACTCCAACTATATCCCTCGTGGCTCTAACACAGTTTTCGTTGAAATGACTCTTCGCTAGCCACTTTCGCATGCAATTGTCCAGTGGCTTATGTGATACCCACTAAAGTACAGGTATGAAGAGGGTAAATAGAATGGAGTAAATTATAAGTAATACTGTTTTTGTTCTGTCGATGTCGGTATTGTTGCGTTTCGCTGGTAATGTGTTTTAGTCTGTGTTTGCTCTCGACATTTTGACGTGGAACGTCTTTCATTTCGGACAGTAGGGTGTACTTGCAAAAATGATAATTATGTGACGAAATATTCTATGGCAAGACCGCTTATTACTTTAGCATATTTATTTTGCTGGCTTAATTGGCGCGCTGCTGTGCACGACAAGAGAGGATGCACTGGTATTTTTACCAGTGCATGCTGTAATAATTTAGTGATTCATCATCATCATATCAGCCGAAAGACGTCCACTGCTGGACATAGGCCTCCTCCAAGCGTCGCCACAACGACCGGTCCTGTGCGTCACGCATCCATCGGCTACCCGCGACCTTCACCAGGTCATTGGTCCACCTTGTGGGAGGCCTTCCACGGTGCGTCTTCAGGTACGCGGTCGCCACTCCAGAACTTTTCGGCCCCATCGACCATCTATGATTACAAGGCAGTTAAGTCATAAGACGTTTCATATATCCCATTTTTCATGCTTTTTAGGGTTCCGTACCCGAAGGGTAACCAACAGAACCCTATTACTAAGTTCGTCCGTCCGTCCGTTTGTCTGTCTGCGGACTATATCATCGTACATGCGACTAGAGCAAGAACTATGGACTTATAGTGAACCCCATAAAAACACAGGTTTTGGTAGTGAGCAGTTCTAGGACGATCTGAAAGATTGACTGGACGACTTTTCCCCAAGTTTCTTTTGAAAACTCAGTTATTTCGTTTAGTGAGAAAGTTAAGAACTTGGGGATTTTTATTGACATGAACTTTTCTTGGACTGCCCAGCTATAGAAAGTTAGTCGCAAGCTGTTCGCATCTGCTGCATTTTTGAGAAGACTGACTGCGTAATTTTCTGCCAACTGCCACCAAAATTGCACTGGCTCAATCTCTTCTTCTACCCATCCTTGATTATGCTGATGTCAGCTATCTTGACCTTACTGAATAAACTTAAGCGACTTAAAAATTTCTGCACGAGGTTCATATTTGGTTTGCACAAATATGACCATGTTTCAGAATTCCGTGTTAAACTCAATTTAAGTGGTTGCTAATTCGCCTTTTCCGGAATGTCCATATTCTTTCCCTCTTGTACAATGTGTTTTTTTCCCCAACCGTTTCCAGTTTCTTTGTGACTCTCACACAAGGTTTCTTAGGTCACTAGATAAGTTGAAACTAAAAATGCCAATGCTTTCCACAACTCTCTTAAATAAATCTTTTATAGTTCAGGCCGCTCATTTATGGAATGCGTTGTCTGTGTCAATAAAGCGCGCGCAATCACTGCCTGTTTTTAACACTGTCACTATAATATTCTAATTATTAGTAGATATATACTCTTGCTTGTATATTAAGTATGTACGTATTTGTGTATATATTTGTGTCCATTGTATTATTTGTATTTCGTTTCAGTCATAGGTAGTAGCTATGTATATTTCTCTGTTAAAATTGTTGAACATTACTTATTTGCAACAAGTGTAGCCTCATTTCATGTCCAAGCTATCTCTTTCCATTCCAGGTTGCCTGGAAGAGATCGCGGAATGCGACAAGGCCGTCAATTGAATATTTTATTAGTTTAAGGTTTTATTTACTACGTTTTGTTGTGTTTCTGCCATTTTGTAATCTCGATAACCAACCTTTGTGAACCATAGTCTCCAACAGTGCGCCCGCGCGTTCCGTCATTTGTCTATGACATTGACAAATGATACTGGAGCACTGAGCCATTGAGATTTGGTTAATTTTGAAATTATTTATTGTATGTATTTATGTATTCCACATTTTATATTGTTTTATTTTTAGACAAATTATTATATTCATTATTTTACTTGTATATATTATCTTAGTGTTGTGTTCCGTATGTGTGTCCGTGACAACACATCAGGCCCTGTCATAACACCAGCGCTGTGATATTTATTTTTTAAATATCGCGGCATAAGCTGAGACAGGGACCTTTTTGGCCTCGCACAGATTAATTTTAAGATGCCGCTTACGGTTAGTTTTAATTAACTTACTTTTATATGTATTGATTGATATATATATGTCTTGTGCGAGTCCCAAATAAACATTTTTCTTTCTTTATGCTTTATATTTTGGTGTACAATAAAGCATATATAAATAACTAAATATATCTCAAGAGCCGTTATACGTAAACAATTGAAATTTTCACATAGTGTGTATTTCTATTGCCGCTATAACAACAAATGATAAAATTTAACTTAAATTAAAAATTTAAGGGAGCTTCCTTACAAGTAATGTGTTTTTTTTCCGGTTTTTGGTACGGAACCGTTCATGTGAGAGTCAAAGTCAAAGTCAAAACGAACACACAAGACAAACTCAAACAGGCAGACAAGAACGACTCACGACTTAGTAAGTCAGACTCGAACATGGCCGGTTTTTTTGTATGGGAAGTTATCGAATGACTGCGGAGAGGAAAGGAGTGTCAGATTCATACTGACTAAAACCCAGCCGTGTTCCTCCAAATGCACTTTAAATTCCAAAGCCGCGGTAAATCTTTCAAAATGTTCCGTAAACTCATGCTGTGCTAGAGTTTATAATACTTTGTCACATTACAAAAGAATAATTCAACATAGAAAAGAACAATTTGATTGATAAATAAATACATAAATTCGTTATTCCTTCGTCGTAATCTTCTTGCTTTTTTTCATGTTATTGTTTTTTTTCATATACATAGAGTTTTCATTTAATAAAAGGCAGGAACATTCTTAATAAGCCAGTACACTTTACTCACTTATTCAAAGCTACATCGTAACAAATAGAGCTTATACGAGGCAATTTCAATAAAAATAGACCAAAATCACCACGAACAAACGAACCAATAGCCGTGACCTCATAAGTTCGTTTGACAGTATTGGCGAAATTCTCTTTTCAATGTATCTATTGTTTGTTGCACGTGTCGGTATCTACACGTGTATATCGTGTACTAGATTTTGCCAATGACTTTGTCCGCATGATTAGTGTTTGTATTATTCAAAGGGAACATAATTATTACACTTCTTTTTTTTTAAGGATGGGAAATCCCGGGCGTATCCTCCCGCCGAATTCGAAACTGGTATCTCCTGAAACAACCGTGTCCAGTGAGTACCTGCGTCAAGCGGAAGGTGAGGACGCCGTGGCGCCACTCTAGCCACTCCTCAAAGACGGGACTTATCGCCTAGATTGTGGCGTGCCTAATAATTATTACCCTGACCCTGTTTAATAGACGATACAAATTGTAAATGTATATTACAAGTTACAAATCTACAAGATTCTGTTTAATAAAGAATACAACTTACTACAATGATGAAAAACTGACAAAATTGTAAAATTGTATCTACTATTTTACACATTATTGTTTAATAAACATAATCTCTTTACAGGTGACAATTTACATATTTGTAAGGAAAACTGTTTTATTGAACGCATAATTGTAATGACAAATTTACATATTTTGTAAATTGTAGAACAATTCCGACATGTGGACTAGCCTTATGTCACAACTTCACAATATTGTACCACAATTTAATAAGTGAAGAAATTTAACTGTTATACATTAAAAATGGTTCTAACAAAGTAATAGTGGAAGTAGTGACAGTAATGATGATGAATATTAGACACAGAATCGTGATGACGAATAAGTAGAGATAGAATCGTAATTTTGATAAAGTGCTCCACTCCACTGACTTTCGTTATGAATAAAAAAAACTGGCCAAGTGCGTGAAAATGTCAACCGTATTAGGTAGAATACGGTTTTTGAGATACAGCCTGCGGACGGACGGACGGATGGACGGACGGACGGACAGTGAAGGCTTAGTAATAGGGTTCCGTTGGTTACTCCTTGGGTACGGAACCCTAAAAATAGAAAAGTACCGTGTAAACCAAATACAAAAACCAACTTCTACATATTTTGAAATCTAAGATTTCAGAAATGGACATAAACTTACATTTTATCTAATTTGTAACTTACAATTACAAATTAGTGAATACAATATTGTCATATAAATCTATAGGCATTTTCTGCACACGTAGGTAATGCAAAACAGCATTTGTAATGGAATATTTGTAAAGTTTTTACTTGTAAAATTCTTACATAATTGTAAGGTTTATTGAACAGCACTTTTCATATAACTTAACAAATACACTTATTTTGTGCACTTATTGGAACGAAGTTTTGGAACAAAGTTCCTTATCGCGCGTTGTGAAAGGGGGCTAGACGGAAAAAAATCATACGAAAAGTTGTAACGACACTTTTTGCTATAGTTGTAAGCCGTGCGGCGTGCGCGTGTTTCTCTGTCTGTCTCTCTCTCTCTCTCTCATAGAAAGCAAGCCAGTTATTTTCGTTTCGTCTTTCTATTTCTGTTTACATTATATTTGTTTTTTTTTTTTTAATATTATTATAACTTAAAAACAAAAAAAAAATTACAATTCCTTCACTAATTAATCGAAAGGAACTTCGTTCCATCCGGGTGTCCCTTGACACCTCTCAAGTTTTTACAAAATTGTCGGATTGTAACGTTTTATTGAACAGGGCCGGTTAAAAGTCTGCTCTAGCCGTAGTTAACCGTATTCAAAATTTTGTCCAAAACTCATTTTGCGAGTCGTGTTTTATTAACAAACATAAATAACAGTCTTTATTACATTAGTTTTGATACTAGTTTATTTTTTATTTTTTGTTATTTTCACTTCACTTTAAACATCTTCAGTCAGACCTAGTCTAGTTCAGATCAGTGTCCTCTCTAGGACTAACCTTATCGTTAAAAATCGCCCTGTCTATATACACAGGATAGTAAAGATCGTCGAACTACCCGCCGACCCCCGCAGCACACGTTCCATTGTCCCGACACTCATTACGGGATCCCGGACGACCATTGTATCACATATCTCAGGATTTATATTTTAAAAGCTACACTTTTTGCTTTACACGTTGAAATTGTGTGAAATGAGAGTTTTGATTAAAGTGTCGATTGTAGTTACTGATACAAGTGATCAAAAGTACCTATCGTGTTCAAAGGATGTATGGAATGAAATTTAGAGATTTAATGTACCTAATACTAAAATCTTTGATGTCGACATTTTTCCTTACAAAAAATAAAAAATGCCAATAATTAAAAAAAAATTAAAGCATTTTATCAGCTTTCTGTAGAATAACTAGCCTTGAATAAGGTTCTGTCTATCTAACCTCTTTTTCATACTCTATTTACAGCATTATGCATTATAACTAGAGTATGTGGTCGTTAGACCTTACTGCCCACACGATAAGAAAAGAAGCATGATGAAATGTTAGCTTGGGACAGGCTTAAGTATTGTCAGCAGTGAATTATATTTTGGACACATTGTGGTGATGTATTTGTAAGCGCAATAATGACAAATGCTCTCCCCATTGAGCTTTTCTATTAAACTTACCTAAATTTTATTATTTCTGTCGATTTCTTTCACTGAATTTCTTTTATCAAAACTTAGACAATATTTCGTCGTCTCAGTGTCTCGCTAGTCCTGAGCTACGGAACCTTAAAAATCCAACAAAATACCGAACGAACTTCAGAACATCGTAAAATACAAAGTTGTATAGAAAGTTGCCGTGCATAAATCGACAACATCTGATATTGAATATATCGGTGAACGTATCATAAACCCGGCTCAGTGGCGTCGAGATAAACTTGTAAAAATTGTATACTTTTGTAAACAGGAATGCTCGCGGTAAAGTTTGGGCATTTAGTCTAATAGAAATGATATTAGACACAGCATTGGACAGACCCATATGACGTGTACCGATGACCTGATGATGGCTGCGGGAATCCGTTTGATGGGAGAAGTACAGGACGAAGTCTTTGTCGCTTCGGAGAGCGCATTCAGTAGATCTTTCGGCTAAAATGATGATGCCTAAATAACATTATGTAGTTTTCTAAAAGAGATTGCTTGCCATGTCATAGATAAATTAGCTGTAGAATCAATCATTGATGCGTTTGACGTCTTCAACAGCGGAGATCGTGATCAAGAAAAGTAAGTAAGAACGAGCGAATGCTTGATGGAGTGGCAATCTTTGCGGTGTGGTCATCAGATGAGAATTACAAAGAGAAAGCTTTTGACCAGAGGCAATGGACTGCTGACGACTGATCATTAAGATGATAATTTATTGTTGCAATCCCCTTAAGATTAAAAATAATAGCCAGCCTTTTTCTATTTGCGTCAGTAAGAGTCTGACACTCCCTTTCGCTCAATCATTTGATGATTTCCCATCCATAAAAAAAGTCTACTACTACAATGCTATCACGATGCCGTTGTGAGATAGAGATGGATCTATTTAGCTATCTCTTTTTGACACCGGAATCATAACGGCAATGAAACGTCATAGTCAGGGAGCTATTGCTATGTTACGTATTTTAGAAATTAATGTCCTAAAAAGTGGTTGTAAAATAGCATTGTGTGGCCGCTTACGTTAGGGAATGGATGTGTTGAAATCAATACAACCAATAGTTTGACAAATACTTTGATTCCAATCAAATTATAAGACAAAAACCGGCCAAATGCGAGTCGGGCTCTCTGTTTTTTTTGCGGCTACGTGTGAAAACTATGTATAAAAAGAAATATTTTACGATTCGCTTGCATGGTAAAGCAGTACAAATTAAGGTAATTTCGATATTGCACAGCAACAGATTTCCCACGGAAATGTGAATTAATTAAGTAAACTGCATCTCGTTGCGGTAAGATTTATATGCAAATTGTAACAAGATATTTTTATTGAAATTACATCGTCAATTTATTTTAATTGAAAACTGATTAAAGTATGACCTACATATTTATTTGGGTCATGGTTGGTGATTTTATTTGTAATTCTTTCCATTTTACTTAATGTATATTGAGATTATAATATTATAAACTCTGGTGAGGATCGCGGGTTGCCGATGGATGCGAGACACACAGGACCGGTCGTTGTGGCGACACTTGGGGGAGGCCTATGTTCAGTGTGGATGTCTTCCGACTGATATGAAGATGATTCAGGAGTTGCAATGATTGGGAATGTGTGGCGGGCTCGATATGAAGATGATGATGATATTGGGATTGATATCCAGTCTTATTAAGCAAATAAAAGCTAGTTAGCTTAGAATGGAATTTCCTCTCGGGAGAAGGCACGGCTCCTTGTCGTTTCGTGTGACGCAGGTCCTCTCTGGGCATGGCTGCTTCGGGAGGTTCCTGTGTCGCATAGGCAGGGAGCCGAACGCTCGGTGTCACCAATGCATCGACTGTCAGGAGGAAATAGCGTGCCCTCATCTCTGTGGTAGGTGACCTCTCGCTGCCGGCCATATTCCGTGCTATGGTCGACGGCGAGGAGTCCTGGGACGCAGTGATCTCCTTCTGCGAAATAGTATTCGCGCAGAAGGAGGCTGCAGAAAGGGAGAGGGACATCTCGACCTCTCTCCCGGCCCGCAGCAGGCGCACCGAACGTCGGAGGATACGCTGCCCTCTCTCGGCCCCCTAAACTGGGTCCAGGGGCGTTGGACTTGGGGATGTCCGTCGCCCCTATTCATCCGGACCGAGGTGGCGGCGCGTGGTGTTCCCATGCGCCCCTTTTTGACGTCACGGGGGTAGTCAAACACCTCACTCCCCCCGCTGTGCGGGCACCAGCTGGGAATTACGGAAGTCGCATTAGTTCCGGCGATCCCCGGCGTAGGTGAGAGATGGAACACCGGGGTGGTTTCAGTCAGTAAGAGCCTGACAGACCCCTTCCTCCGCCCCAGGGCGGAAGACATCCATGAGGATTTCCCCCCGTAAAAAAAGATGCAATTTCCTGTCGGAGTCAGAGGTTTCCTGATGGACAGCTACAGACTGGAAGGTATTTAAATCAAGAGTGAAGGTAGCTTCTAAGAGCCTATGCGTGGTGTATTTTTAAAGCGCCGACGACACACGGTTTACGAACGCGCGCTCCCGGCACTGTAAATATGACGAAAAAGCAGTACTGTCTGCGTCTGATTTTCGTTTAAAGCGCTTTAGTGCGCGTCGTCGTCGGCACATTAAAAAACACCGTGTACCATAGCCCTGAAGAAAAGTGTCCTACTGTTGACCTTATCGTCTCTCTTGCATGAAAAGTATTTTTATGGGCTTTAATTGTTTGTACCCTTATTTTTAGATGGAAAATCAGCAAATGGCTCCATCCGCTCTGGGCGGAACAGAGGAGAGTGTCAGACTTTTACTGACTAAAACCCACCCGTGTTCCTCTAAATCCCTGATATGATCCAGGGCCGCCGTTACTCTTTCGAACAAATACCGCAACTGCAAAATCAAAAATCAAAATCAAAAGGCATTTATTCAAACTAGGCTGAAAATCAGCACTTTTTGAACGTCAAAATTTACATGAAGATAGTCCCCCAAATCGCCCAGCCCGTTACCACTTCCTAGTGTTTTAGCTGGGAAGAAGAAGTGGCCAACAAACTCCCCAGCAACACAACTGTCTATTAAGTTTAAAGAACTTGCACTTAACCCTAATCCTTTTTCTAAAATAAAAGTACATTACGCCTTAATTATAACATCTGTTATCTACCGGCGATAATCGACTATGCCGGTGATTTGACTATCATGCATTGGCGTCACTATCCGTCTCGCTTTCTCTAAAAATACAATATCAGTCTGTCTCATTCCATTCACTACTCACACACTTCTTCACTATGGTGAAATAGAACTTTGGAACTGGGGTTTTAGCCAGTAAGAGCAGACTCCCCGATGCGATCTAGAGCCGCCGTTTCTTTAACGAACAAATACCGCAACTGCACCTAACCCTAATCATTTTTCTAAAATATTAGTAGGTAGGTACATTACGCCTTATAACATCTGCTATCTGCTGGTGATAATCGCGTCAAAATCTGAATAGCCAGAACAAACAGGTGTACAGGCCGTTATTTTCAAACAGCAATGAAACAACTTAATTTTATTGATTTGTCATTTCCAGGTATATCGTCGTCATAGGTCAGGTCAGGTAGGTCTCATCATCAGCCTAGCCATTTCCCAGCTATTTGGGGGTTGGCTTCCAGTCATACCGGATTCCGCTGAATACCAGCCGCTGTACCTAAAACAAACGTACACGTACGTATCGTAGTCGGACCTAAAAATATTATTTTACGATATGATAATACCAACCTTCAGCAAATAGCATCAAACGCACTGTCAGCAACGGCAACTACATCAATAAAACTCGACCGCACAACATTTTTACTTGTCGCTTGCTAACCGTACATACTGTTTGTTAAAGGAAACCGTTGTAACGCACTTTATCTTTTCCTTTAGGAAATTATTCAGTGTTGCGTTGAAATAAGGCTATTATAAGTTGGAAATGTGTTTTTGATCATGATCTAGGTTAAACTTGGATATATGTAGATTAAAATACTGTATACTTCAGAAAGTATATGAATAATAGGAATAGTAATTTAACTTTAGATCCATTGCTTAACTATAGATTCCCATACTACTCATTTCATAAGTAAAGACTTGCCAAAGTTAAAATCTGCCGTATTTCTATGTGTGACTTTGTCAATATTTTGTCCCTGATAATAATAATAATAATATCAGCCTATCAGACATAAATTCATTAAAATTTCATTCATTTTACGATATTAAAATTTCATTCAATTATTGCTTAATTGAATATAATTCTAGTAATTTATAATTTATTTTTATTCTATAAATAACTCGGCGGCTTTGCCCACGTTGTCCCTAAGGAACATATTCCCGGAATAAAAAGTAGCCTATATCCTTTCTCAGGCTCTGAACTATATGTGAACCAAATTTCATTTAAATCGTTTCTGTATTTTTGGCGTGAAAGCGCGACAGACAGACAGAGTTACTTTCGCATTTATAATATTAGTAAGGAGTAAGGATTATAATAATATTGGTTTATTGACACCTATGTATGCCTTTTGTTGGCAAAGTCCTCCCCCAACTGTTTCCATTTCTCGTCATTGGCTATTGTTGTCCATCAACCACCTGCCGTAGTTTTTATTTCGTCCAGGTCTCCGTCTCGTGGTAGGCCAACAAGAAGATGGGTGGACGTCCCTGACATATCTCTTATAAATTAGTCTTATGACTAAATTATAAATTATTCTGATTCAAGACCAGAAAGCTTTAATCGTCGATAACGATCATCGAAAAGTCAATAATCATCATCATCATATCAGTTGCAAGACGTTCACTGCTAGATAATGCTTCCTCTGTGTATCTCGCTTCCATCGGCTACCCGCTACCCTCACCAGAGGCTCTAGACAAGTGACATTTTGATAACGGCAGCGTGGCGAAAACAATTGTCAAAACGTCAAAAATGTATGGGATTGACAAACGCTTTCGAAATGTCACGTGACCAGGCGAAAACAATTGTCAAAACGTCAAAAATGTATGGGATTGACAAACGCTTTCGAAATTTCACGTGACCAATCCCTTATAATTATGTCGACAGTCTCATTCGGCGATAAAATGGCACTGTGTTTAGAGCCTCAGGTCATCGGCCCACCTTGTGGAAGGCCTTCCAACGCTGCATCAATAATATTATTATGTGGATTTTAATGTGCTACCGAACTCATATTCTGTAACTGGTCAATCTCATTAAATTTTGAGAATTGGTAATTGTTATCGCTGACATAATGACACAGAAATAAGAAAATGAGCCATAAGTGCAAGCATTAGATTGCTTGTTCGTTTGCGCGAAGCAAAACAGCGGAGCGGAGAAACTGAGAAATATTAACTAATGGAATTGCATAAAATCTCCGTACCACGTGAGTCACTGAGATTTTGACTGACGTGATTGATTAATATTTCTCCGTTTCTCCGCTCCGCTGCCTCGCTAAGCGCAAATGGACAGGCACCTTAGGCTTGGCTTAGCTGGACGGGTCGGAATAACCATTACACCAGTAATTGGAAAACAAAAAGCTATAATAACTGCTCAAACGCAGAATGACCTACTAAAACTTTGGCACGATTACACTACAAAACTTTTCTAACCAAGGAACAGTACAAATGGACATTATCAATGTAATTGAACTCTGCGACCATAAATAGGTATTGCACTAGAACTAGGCCAACAGTTTAGAGCTACTATATGAAATTCTGAATAGGATCGAAGCAATAATTTCTGCGTTTAATGTGGAATTGTAGTTCGATTTCTAAAGACTAATAAGCTTTTGTTTAGGTTTAGTTATTATTTATTTATTTATTTTCACATATGTCTAACATAATAAATAAACTAAGCCCCACAAAACCGTAGTATTGTTTTGACTGTGGGGGTCGGTGAGTCTCGAAATTTACACTCCTTCTTTAATTTGTACTTATAACTAATTATACACTGTAGCACTTTAACACGTTTCTAAATAGTATTTTCTTAATATATTTTTAAAACAATTTTTATTCATTTCACTCCTTATGTCTGCCGGCAGACTATTCAGTAGATATGATATTCGTTTTTTAAGAGTTCTGTCACCGAAGTAATTGGTGACTCTGGGCACACTGAATCTGCCAGCAGTCATAGATCGTGTTATGGGTGTTGACTACGTGAGTTAAGTTATGCTCTTGGGTACCATGGTGATTAACTACTAGAAGATATTTATGTTTGTAGTTGTTGTTTTGTTTATTTGATAATCATTTGTGTCAGTGCCATTCGATTACCGAATGTAACTGTCGAAAATTAAGTGGCGACAGCGTACCGGAAGACGCAGCGTTGGAAGGTCTCCCACGAGGTGGACCGATAACCGGGTGAGGGTCGCGGAAAGCCGATGAATGCGAGACGCACAGGACCGGTTGTTGTGGCGACACTTGGGGGAGGCTTATGTCCAGCAGTGGACGTCTTTCGGGTGATATGATGATGATGATTGTCGAAACGCCAAAATCGAAGGCTCACGAGACATTTTGTGTTTTTCATACTGCCGCTGATAGAAGGTCACTTTACAGAGCCCAAGGGCGTTTAGACAAAGGCACGTTAGATAGTATCAATTGTTGAAACGTCAAAACAGTATGGGTTTGACTTGCGCTACCAAAGGTCACGTGTCAATCCCGAATTTTCTGGAATTTTGACAATCGCTGTCGCCGATAGAATGTCATTCTCTCTAGAGAGGGACAATTTAAGGAGCTTTCATATACGCATCTCAGTCGCGGTTGAGTGTACCAGCCCGTGGGTTCGCTTCTCCCTAATCGTAGGAAGGCTCATCATCATCATCATCATATCAGCCGAAAGACGTCCACTGCTGGAAATAGGCCTCCCCAAAATGGGCGGTTTGCCATAATCGCCACGCTTGGCAGGCGGGTTGACGATCGCAGTGTATGGTGTTGATTTTTACAGAGAACGCTGCTGCCCATTCTCTGGCTAGTCCCTTAGTCGCCTCTTACGACATCCACGGGAAGTGATGGGATGGTATTATTCTTTTACAGCACCATACGGCACCAGCCGACACCATACGGCTGAGGCTACAAGTATGATATTATATGTATCCTTTTAAATATATTTATGTGTGTATTTATTTATCTATAGGTTCATCTAGAATTGTTACACCACCAATCCTAACTATCCAAGGAACAGCTCCACCATTTTTGTAATCTGTTCCAGCCAAGCAGCGTTACTGTGTTTGCTTTTCACACCGTTTTCCTTCAGGGAAAGACTGACTATACAGATTACCACGTGTTCCGAGTCGCTACCATTCGATTTCGATCGTTTCGATGGATATACCGAACGAAATTACAGGTGCTGTCAAACACATATCAGTCGAAAATTACCCTTTCTGCTTTGAATTTGAAATAAAAGAGCTATAAAAGTCAATTTGTTAGTAACGACTGTACGTATGTCAACAGACATGGACACTCAGTCTCTTTTGGAATGTAAATTCAGTGATACGTGACATTTCATAAAGGGAATGCCAATCGAAATTTACCAGTTACGCAAATTCTAGAAATTCCTAATTTCGGAACGCGGATTGGAGGCAATATAGGCCCGTTAAATGTAATGTCCAATTAATGTTCAATTTCTAAAAGCCTATATCGTTTTATCTGTGAAATTGGCGGGGTTTGACATGGAGTATGTTGAAATGGAGATTCCATTTTGGTTTTGATTTATTTTGAGAAGTGCAAGAGCTTATAAATTTGTACTACGAGAAGGTTGTCAGCTGATTTGCCTTATTACTAGCCTAGAATGTCCCACGGTATTGCAAAGGCCTTCCGCATATTTATCCAGGCGCTCATTGCTTGTGCCACCTCGAACCAACTTTTCATTCCGTCATTGCTTCTTGTACCGGCCTCGGCGATGCCACTCATCTTCTTTCGCCTATTGCGTGGAAAATTTTTCCAACGATCATCATTTATTAGTCTGACTTGAGGACGTCAGACGAATGCAGCGGTTGGGGAACCGCTTCCATTTGAGCTTGGCAGCATTTTTGTCCGACTCTATAATTCCTGTTTTGGGAAGCAGCGTGTGTTCTGTACTCTGTCTGTTCTTTTTATACTCTATTTTTTTGTTTCTTTTTAAGGATTGGAAATCATCAACTGACTTTTCTCGTCTAGAACATGGGTTTTAGACGGTAAAAGTCAGGGTTGTAGACTCTTTCGAACAAAGTCTACAACCCTTACAGAACACTCAGTACTGCTTTAATGTGAAACATTAAATTTTATTTTTTTTAATCAACAAAATACACGAGCTCGTTGCATAAATAAGTAGATCGAAAAGAAAAACCATTATATAGGTTAGTACAGAGTTATTTATTTAATTGTCAATCATAAATTACAAGTTAACTAATACCACTTTTACTATGATCTCTTCAAAAATGAAGAAATTTTAACTTGTTAACTGTTTTTAGATTGCGCTGATCATTTTACGGTTTAAAAATATTTATTACCTACACTCAAAAAGAATACAATTATTCACTGCTATATTTTGCTTGGTAATAAAATGAAATTGAATTATAAAAACTTGCCAAGTGCGAGTCAGGTTCTCACACGAAGGGTTCCGTACCCCCCACATTAAGTTTTAATTTTACATTTCAACTGTCTACCTATTGCGGTTCTTGAGATATAGTCCGCTGACGGACGGATGGATAGCAGAGGCTTATTAATAGGGTTCCATTGGTTACCCTTTGGGTACGGAACCCTGAAACAGAAAAAACTTACAATTCATACATTACTCAGGTGGTGCTTTAATACCCTTTTTAAAGTTGGAAGTAATTTCGATTCCTTAATTAATTTAGGTATAGACTATTTTATGTGAGAACCACATTTGTGTGAAATCAATGCGATTCAATCTTGATTGACAACTGTTCGTGCCTTTGTACGCATGATATTTCTTGTTATGAACATAAAATTATCCTAAAAAACTCGGCAGCTTTTCGGCCTTCTATCAATGAAAGAATTGTATTAGTCTAATTATTAGTTCATGAGATTGCCTCCTACATATATATAAATAATCAATGTTTCTTCTCTCTCAACTGAATCCGTGGTCGAGTGGTTTAGGCGTTTGCCTTGTGACCCGGTGGTCGTGGGTTTGATTCCCACGGGAAGCATACTTTTTAAAGTTGTTTCTAGTTTGGCTATGACATTGCAGGCTTGAATCACCTGATTGTCTGATAAAAAGATGATTCCGTGCTTCGGAAGGCACGTATAAGCCGGTGGTCCCGGCCGCCAATTGGCGGTCGTCAAATAAACCATGTCAGAAGCCTTTGAGGCGGTTTAGAAACTCTGACACTAGGGTGTGTGAGGTCGTTAGACCTTACTGACACGATAAGAAGAAGAAGAAAGTTTCTTCTTTGCAATAATGTGTAACTTTAGAAGATAGCAAAAGTAAAATGACGCCTGTATTTTACAAAAGATCAAGCAGACATTTGTTCGGGTTTGTAACCAAAGGAACCCTATTTACCAAGCCTTCGCTGTCCGGTCATCTGTCCGTGAGCGGGTTGTATCTCATGAACCTATAATAAGTAAGAATACATCTAAATACTCCATTGATTTTACTTACTCCGTGTTCCAAATACATTAGGATTCTGCCAAAGAGGCAACGGTCAATGGCCGCACAGTCGTAATTTAAAAGTATTGGAGTTTTTATACAAGTCATTAGGTACTTAGTTGTGAAATATTAGGAAGCTTATTGGTATTTTTATGACTTAAACGTGTTTGCAATATTGATTTTTCTTCATAGAGCTAACTGTTTACAGATTGCGGTAATCATTTTTTACATGAAACCACACTTTGACGAAATCTATGCGATGAAATCTAGATCGACTGTCTGCGCCGTTGCGTGTATGAGATTTCTTGATTTGAACATAAAATATATCTTCAGACACTACGCAGTTTTCCAGCCTTTCATCAATGAAAGATTTGTTATATTCTGAACATTTGTTCATGAAATTGCCTCCTACATACATATAGACAACATTTTTTTTGTAATCAATATATATTAAACTAGTGGACGTCACGCGGTTTCACCCGCGTAGTTCCCGTTCCCGTGGGAGCACGGGGATAATATATAGCCTATGTTACTCCCTGACAATGTAGCTATCCAATGCTAAAAGAATTTTTCAAATCGGTCCAGTAGTTTCGGAGCCTATTCAATTCAAACAAACAAACAAATCTTTCCTCTTTATAATATTAGTGTAGATTCTTCCGTTACTAGTGACTGACAGACAACGAACAAACGACACTACTGTTCGTAGAAAGCTGAAATTTGAGATGTAGTTCCTTGGGGAGTGTAGGCAGTAAGAGAGGATTTCCCTTAATTCCTTCGGGAACGGGAATAATGAGGATGTGCACTTACGAAGTCACGGGCAAAAGCTAGTAATGTATAAGTTTAGAAGACTACAAAGATAAAATGACGCCTGTATTTCCCGAAAATTCAAGCAGACATTCGTCCGCATCACTGTCGACTGGAAGTGAGCCCAAAAGACTGGCGGCATTGCCACGTTGTTTGGCAATGCTTATCTTTCCGAGGTAAAAGCCAGCTCTTGGGTCACGCGAAGTGTCAACTAAACGTTTACCTAGTTCTTTAAAAAAAACGTGAGCACTCGGACCCCACGGTCCAAGAGTTTCAACCCCAAACGGCTCAAAAATATAATTGCCAACAAGGCTACTATATTTCCGCCGTTTGATGCGGACGTTTTTTGACGCCATGTTATAGTTAGGAGTTTTATTTTGTATTGTAAGTGTAAATAGTTTGTTATTTAATTAAGCAGACATTCGTTTGAGTGTTATTTAAATAAGCAGACATTTGTTTGTTTGTTATTTAAATAAGCAGACATTCGTTTGTTTGTTATTTTAATAAGCAGACATTCGTTTGTTTGTTATTTAAATAAGCAGACATTTGTTTGTTTGTTATTTAAATAAGCAGACATTTGTTTGTTTGTTATTTAAATAAGCAGACATTTGTTTGTTTCTATACCCGAAAGTTTACCAAAGGAACCCCATTTACTAAGGCCTTTGCTGTCCGGTCGTCTGTCTGTGAGTGGCTGTATCTCATGAACCGTAATAGAACAAAATAGAAATTTTCAGAGTTCTTATTGCCGCTTAGTCAAAATAGAATATACAGGCCTAACAAGAACGTGGTTTTCTCCATTTTTTGGTACTGAATGTTTATATGCGAGTCCGACTCGATCTTGGCCATATTTTGGTAATCATTTGTCTTTTACGGGCTTCATGTAGTACACTAGCTTTTGCTCGCGATTTCGCACGCGCGTATCCCATTTCACCCCGCCCCCTTACACTCTCCAAGGAAACTACATGCCAAATTTCAGCTTTCTTTGGCCAGTAGTTTCAGCCGTCTGTTGTCAGTCAGTCACTTTGTAACGGAAAAGTTTTATATATACTGAAATCAGATGGCGGGATCAGTGCCAATTAAAATGTTATTGTTTTTTAGCAACGAAAAATAAAATAAGAAGAGCCTCATTATTGGTTTGGAAAAGTAATCCCATGTAATAGAGGCTTAGTCTATTACGTGGGCGCGCGCCGTCGCCCCGCACTGTTAGAAGTACCGTTGGCAAGGACTAATTTGCTTAAGTTTACCCCTATGACACGAGCCATACGTTTGATAAATGGTATAACGTTATCGGAAGACATATTTTGCCAAAACCTGCCGAGATTTGTTCAAGTAGCGCAAAGTTTAATTGAAAGAGGTCTGACCGTTTAAACAATTATTGTTGCATTGTAATGTTTTTGTGACGTTTGATGTATTGTCTCGTAACGTTTTATATGTAGGTTATAACATCGCATTGGATGTGTCTGTTAAGGTGTTATAATAGTAATGAATGAATAAATAAATAAATAAAAAATTACCATCAACCGATCGGATCCAGGGGGGCTACTCTCTAACGAAATCCGTAGTTTCGGGCTTAGTTGCGGGCGGGCGTATTCTACTCCGTATCACCTACAGACTTACGATTAGTCCCGAACCCGAACTGAGAATGAATGACAACACGATTTCATAGTAACTGTCAAATCGTGTTATCATTAGTTCTCAGTGGTTAGGTGATACGGAGTAGAAAATGCCCGCCCGCAACTAAGCCCGAAACTACGGATTACGTTAGAGAGTAGCCCCCCAGAATCCAGACAGCGGACTGCTGTTGCAACAGCCCTTTGCGCTCCAGAGCCGCAGTGACCCGCGGCCTTGGAGCACAAAGGGCATTTGGGGGAATACGGATAGTTTTAGTCAGTAAAAGTCTGACATACCCTTCCGCTCCACTCACAGCGAGAGTGGTCATATAATGATGATTTTCCATCCAAAAAAAAGACAACAGTCTGCTGCAAATCTCAATGACACATTGCATGACTCGCAAATTAATCTTGGGCTTCATAATCAGTGGTCAAACCGAGACAGCACTATTGAACATAGCTAATATTGTTTAATTGACACAGCCAACTTATAAATATTCACCTGATGTTTGATTACGTGCGCTGAAACAACTGAATTCTATGTAACAATTTATTTTACTAGTCAATCATTTTGGAGTTAATCGAGCCATGACGTCATAGTTTGATCGTGGCATTTTAATATACATATTGTCGTTGTTAATGACTGTTGAATTGCCTCAGTGCTAGAGTATTTCATTCGAATAAACGTTATCATCGATAAATAGTTCATTGATGTGGATCCTACGAGGATATATCTTGTGTATACTTCTTCCTTGTATCGCTTTTTTTTTGGAATGGGATATCATCAAATAACTCCTTCAGCTCTGGGTGGAGCGGACGGGATTGTAAGACTCTTACTGACTAAAATGAATCCTGTGTTTCTCCTAATGCCCTTTGCGTTCCAGTGCCGCGGCGGATTCTGTAACCCTAACAGGATTCTACAACTCTAGCAGGATTCCGCAACCCTGGCTGGCACGAGAGGCATCGATGATGACTATCGCTACATGTTTTGGGACACAGAGAGCAGGGCAGGAGGTCGAGCATAGTTCGTGACACTCGGGAAAGGACAATGAATACAATTGCAACGCTTAAGCGAAATAAGACGTATAGAAAAAAACCGCCACGAAGGGTTCCGTACCATAAACCTTATTTTTTATTATTGTTTGATATGGTGACAATAGAAATACACAATCTGTGAAAATTTCAACTGTCTACGTATAACGGTTCTTGAGATACAGCCCGCTGACAGACGGGCGGACGGACGGACCGTGAAGGCTTAGTAATAGGGTTCCGTTGGTTACCCTTTAGATGCGGAACCCTAAAAAGACTTATTTTAAAATGCACATCAAAAACTTTTCACCTTTAATTTATCTAGTAAATCTTTTTACCTCAAAATAATTATTGTAATGTAATATAACCAAATCTTTAACAAAAGCTGTACTAAAAATAATCGGAAAGTATGCATCAATACTAAATTACATTTTTTTCTCAAATGTGCGACTAAATAGTTGTCCTTTGTACGAAACTATGGTTTTCATTACTCATACTCGGACTTTCGACACTTTCTATACAGCCACTCAATTACAGCGCGATGTAAAATTGAAATAACATAAAGATGAGTATTAATTTTTTTAAATGACTATTATAATTTACTTTCAGCTATTTCTTTAAAATAACATAGATTTGGGTAAAATATTTACCATTTTTTCAATGATGAAAATGTAAGAAAATGCCTAAATAGCTGGCCGGTCACAGGAAAAAAAAAACAAAATAGGCGGGAAAGCAGCAATCCAATCTTCATTTGTTTTTTCTAGTTGAAGATTTTTGTTTATGCTTTCGTATAGAAGAGATTTGTATCAACACGATGAGTTCATCAGATTTAGATATGAATTTTTTTCTTTCGCCAATTCGTGTTTTTATTTTTATTTTGAGCATCGACGACGAGTTGCTAGCCTGTCGGTTTTCTACCGGTTGCATTTTGGGGAATGTGCGACGGAATTGCATAATTTAATTCCACCAAGCCCGTTCCATCATAGGACCACAAGACGAACGGCGATGCGCCACCGGTACATGGTGGACATCCCACCCACGCGCACAAAACGTTTTGGGAACACATTCATAGTGCGTACAGCTAAGGAGTGGAATTCCCTGCCGGAGTCTGTGTTTCCTGATAGCTACAACCTGGGAGTCTTTAAGTTAAGAGTGAATAGGTTACTTCTAGGCAGGCGTGCTCCATCTTCGACCACATCATCGCTTACCATCAGGTGAGATAGTGGTCAAACAAACACGTGCCTATCAATAGTAATAAAAAAAATCCTTGTATTTTAATTGAAAAGCACAGTGTTTACCTCGGGTGAAAGACTTATTTAGTCCCTCGAACTATTGGCGCCTCTCTGCGCTCTGGCGATCTGGCCAAACAATATACTATTTCATACTAAATACACACTGATTGCACATCAAATTAACCAGAGGCAAATGGTTTGATTTCATTTCATTTATTTATTGCTTCAAATATGGTAGGTACAAGTTCTTATATACAATATCGTTTAATGACTTGCCTAGTCAAGTAGCTAAACATAGCGCACAGGGAGGTTAGGGCACCCCGACACGGATACTTGATAGCGTGCGAAAGGCATGAAATTCAATTGTTGCTAAAATAATAATAATTTGAGGTAACTATTTTACTGTGCAATCAGTATTTTTGATTCGGATTAGAATTTTTTTTTATAAAAAAGAAAGATTTTTAATTTACGGTTGAATACTAGGTAGTCAACCATAAATGCGAAGAATACCTAAAAGGTACGCCAGTAACTCATTATCTGATCATTTTTCACTCAAAATATCAATCACTCGTATGTTAGGCGTAAAAATTTTATTAAAGTGCGCTAATTTGATAGTGTTGATACGCACGGACGCCTTTTACAGCGCATAAGTTGCTCAAGCATTCATTGTAACGCAACTTATCAAGAAAAATAATTAAGATTCATTGATAGATGTGATATAAAGTAAATATCGAGGTAATTAAGTAGCGAAACTGCACTGACGGATATTACAGGCTATATATAACAATACAAAACATAAATAACCGGCCAAATACAGGTAAATTAATTTTGTTTGATTTTATCTGTGACACGGTAATAAGATTACCTATTCTGTGAAAATATCAACCTACTAGCTGTCCCGCGCGGCTTCGTTAACCAACTGCAACTTTCTTATTTTTTTCTTTCATAAGAACTTTCTCCTGACAATAACAAACACAAAAAAAAAATTGCGAAATCGACCCAGCCGTTCACGCGTGATGCGATGATGCGCGTGACCAAGGGAAATAGGGATTCATTAGGGCAATAGGGATTTCAAAAGGGAAATTTAGAGATCACTTTGTTGTCCGTCCATCCGTCTCTCTGTCAAGGCGCTTTATCTCGGGAACGCATCGAGTTGAAATAAAAACAGTATACTTAGGTCTACAGCCCCTTGAAGCTGTGAAAAAAATCAAACTTCTAAGTTAACGTAAAAATATATGAAATTTGGCAAGATATACCGTCTTATACTACAAAGTACCTATAACCCTTATATGATCACTTTTAGTGTGCGTCCTTCCATCTGTCTGTCTGACCCTTTATCTCGAGAACGCGTGGAGGTATCGAGTTGAAATTAAAAACCATATACTCAGCTCTACAGTTCCTTGAAGCTGTGAAAAATCAAACTTTAAGTTAACGTAAAAAAAGGTACGGCCGATTATCCCGCAAAATACGTATATTTTGACACACTCAAGGGAATCAAAATGGGTATTTTCCGTTGACCTAGAACTATGAAATTTGGCAAGTAATACCGTCTTATACTACAAGTCTGACAACTGTACATTTGTAATTAAATCATAAAAAATAAAGTCTTAATTTAAAGTAATATGTACCTACAAATTTGTACGGAACCCTCGGTGGGCAAGTCCGACCTGCCGGTTTTTTTTATATATAAGTTTACGTTATATGAGACAGTTCACTGTCAGACAGACAGTCGGTCGAACGGACGAACACACGGACGGACATCAAAGGCTTATAATAGAGCTTCGCTAGTTACCTACGTATGGAACCCGGAAAATTACTAATGAAATGAGAGTGTATGTAGTACATTATTCCCCAAAGGGTTAGGTAACCCTTTGGAGAATACACGCTTGATGTTATAAATCCTAATATGTATATCAAATTCTTCCGTTACAGATGAGTGACTGGCAGACAACGCGCTACGAAATTTGCCATGTAGGTTCCTAGGAGAGTGTAGGGAAGCACTAAGAGAGAATCTCCTGAAATTCCTACGGAAACGGATATGCACGTATGAAATCGCGAGCAAAAGCTAGTGACTAACAAAATGTGAGTATACAGTACACCTTTGCTCACCCTTTGGGCAGTACAGGCTTGATGTGACCACTCAGTTTGTAACGGCTAATAATAACGAGTTCAATACCACAAACTAATACTTTTTTTACTTTAATTAAAACTGTCGGCGCTGCCTAAGATTTCATGGTCAAGATATTACCCAACTGTGTCAAGCTATTTTAATACTCGTAGTTGTAAAAGTAACAATTGCAAAATCAGATTTCAATGCAGAATTGCGTGCAATGTCACCTTTATAGCAAGTAAGTATTAATTGTTAGCACGATTTGTATCGTGACAATGAACTTCGGGTCGAAGAATATTTTAATCTAGTTTTATTGCTTCTGCGCGTGGTTTCACCCGCGAGAAAGTTGAAATTCAAAGTCGGTTTTCCTGTGTACCGGAATGGCAACTGAGTAAACCAGTATTTTATATGGAGCAAGTGCCTATTTGATCTTAACTTCCTAAGCCATTATGAAATTGGGTCTTCTTCTTTTCGAGTCGATGGTGACTCTTAAATATTTAGTGCACAGTATGTGGCCACGTTCGTGACGGGGCCATACTATAAGATGACGAGAGAAATGGTGTAAAACTATAATGTACTGGTATCCGAGAGACAGAAAAAGAAACCGAGGTAGACCGTTTAGGCGATGGGTGGACGACATTAAAGCAGTTGCGGGCAGCACATGGACCAGAGCAGCTGAAAACAGGAGTCTATGGAGGCAGTTGGAGGAGGCCTATGTCTGTAATAGACAAACAGACAAAAAAAATGATAATATTTAACTAATTAAAAAAAATATATTTATGAAGGAAAATATTGTATTTAAATTAATATTAATACTATTGTTTAAACACACTAAACAATTATTCGAATGAAATAAAAATTGTGCTAGTGGAAGTTTGGGTGTTTTTGTCTGAATAAAGGCTTTATTAATATTTATTTTATATGTGGCCACGTTCACAGCGGCATCAGTGGCGTTCATCAGGTCCTCAATGATGCAGGTGTAAGGGCACTTGGGAAACTCCAACAAGTGGGCCATGTTTTGGACGGGGGCACAGCACTCACACTTAGTTTCGCGGATCAATGAAACCCTATTTTGCCAAGTTGTATTTGCAGCGGCCTACAGGGATGCGGAAACGATTGAGCCGTCTCCATATTGGTCACTGACATTTATGGGTAAACCTACATGTAATTGGGTAACGCATATGCAATACGGGTGTCATTATATAAGTATTCAGAATAGTATCTGTAATGATTGTCAAAGATCCTCAATTAGCAGAGATTCGTTATGATTTCTTTTTTTATAGAGAACAGTTGTGAATCCTCTAGTCAGTATTTAAAACTTATCATATACTTCAAATTATTTTTATGAAAAAGTCAGGCTTTTTCATAAAAATAATTGATACATTGATAAATAAAAGCTTTTAAAGAAGCATTTATATGTTACTGTCAATCGCCCTATTAAACTTTTATGTCCATATCATTCTTTTGTTTTCAATGTAACAATGATTTGAACATTTTATATTACGCTTAGGCTCCTTATTTGTTTTATTTATTGTTCAAATAGCAATCTTTAAGGACAAAGGCGACACGTTTTCTTTGTTATTTTATTTGATTCCTTTTCTGTTGTTGCTAACGGCGATTATCTCTCCCAAGTTCTAAAAGAAGTTGTACCTAGAATGGACGAAGTAGTAGAAATTGGACAAGTGCCTTAAAATCTGGCATGAAATTCTTTTTCTTGTGAGTCAAAAAGTTTTTATAGAATTGTTATAGAACTGTCTCGATGTTCTACTATTTGCAAGTCCTACTAATATTATAAATGCGAAATTTTGTGAAGATGGATTGGTAGATTATAGTCTGGAATAACAAATAGGCTATATCATATCCCGTGAGTATGTTCCCTAGGGATAACGCGGGCGAAGCCGCTGGCAGAAGCTAGTACTACATAATAGGGAACATGCATGAAAATAATATTTATTAGCTATACAGTTTATCTAAAAATATACAAAAATATAATACTAACAGTGAAAATAGAATCAAAATTGCTCGAAAAACAAACGAGACATAATTATTTTAACAAATATATCTGTCCCTCTCGCGAAAACGCTGTTTTATATGGCAGCTGTATAGGCGTCATGGACTTTGACTTCAAAGTTCATATCGGACTTCTCTTTCTAATCGTGATCTTTGAAGTTTTATAACTTCATCGCTGATGAAGGGTATTTAAAAAATAATTTCATGATTGTTTACTAGAGCTAATAAGTATTTAATTTTGAAAATAAACGAATAGCATGCATATTCCCTACAATATGTTCCTATTCTAAGTGGAACAGAATACTCTTTATTATGCATACCACATAAGTTACAAGAAACATTAGATAGTGTAACATAATGGTTTTATAGCAAAAGCGATTTTTTTAAAAATAAAACAATTCCAGTAGACATTAAAGAGACAAAGAGAGACTACTGCTAGCAGTCTTAGGTGTAATATTAATATGTACATAAAACATACCTAATAAATAAATATATTATTATTTAAATATAATAAACATGAAATAAAGCAGAGAACTAAAGTAAAGATGTCTAAATAGAGGGGTATTATTTTTTTGCATGGTTATGGTGAGCCGAGTAGTAACTCGGCTTTTAGTGAACAAGCTCACCCTCTAAATATGGAATGACTCTATGTTGGTTATTTTGCGAAATTAATATCAATTATAATATAAAAAAGGCGGCTAAGTGCGAGTCGCACTCGCAAACGAAGAGTTTCGTACCATAAACCTTGATTTTGATTATTTGTTGTTATAGCGGCATTGATACATAAAAAACCCAAGATGCAGTGTCGAACAAATGCAACACTCGAAACTGTCGTCAAAAACTGACATGTATCAAGTGTCATGTGTGAGTTGTGTGTAGTTATACTATAAACAATTTTTTTGCAAATTCAACCCGACACGGATCGCTTAAAGTTGTTTTTACAAAGCAGTGCAGCATAGCGAGTGATGCGCAATTTTTTTTGCAAATTCAACCTTACACGGATCGTTTAAAGTTGTTTTTACAAAGCAGTGCAGTACAGCGAGCGATGCGAGACTGTTTGAAACTAGCGCTCAATTATACATATTGCGCTTGTTTTTTGCGGACGTTTTTGAGATGCTGAGTGTGTATCTTGGGTTTTTTATACATCAATGTTTAGCGGCAATAAAATACACAATCTGTGAAAATTTCAACTGTCTACCTATTACGGTTCTTGGGATACAGCCCGCTGACATACAGACGGACAGACAAATGGACGGAAAAAAGAGGCTTAGTAATAGGGTTCCGTTGGTTAGCCTTTGGGTACGGAACCCTAAAAATGAACGCCAAACGCAAGGAAACGACAACGGGGTAGGCCCAGAAATAAATGGCGGGATGAGCTGGACTCCTACTCAAAGGACTGGCCCAAAATTGCAGAAGACCGGGGAAAGTAGAAAGAGGGAAGGAAAGCCGTTCTCCTGCAGTGGAACAGCACAGGCTTATAATAATTTAATAAATAAAATAATCATAAAAACAAGTTAACAATGGGCGGTCTGATAGCACGGTCTCTTACAAGTGCATCGCTTGAAGACAGTGTAAAAAAAAGTAATGACACTTACGTTTTCCTGCTTGCCAAATTCAATTGCAGTCGCTAATGCATGGAATTTCTTCATGAAATAAAATATATTTTTGCAATACATTTAGGCACAATAAGTCACGGTCTAAAGATTTGAATGAAAATGATTTCTCTTACTGTATTGCACTTTCAGAAATGCATTGTGTTACAATACGTGAATGTCATACTTTTGAGTCGAAGATTTGGCAATAGTAGTGAAATCTAGGTATTTTTTTTGATTTTTGCAGATCAGGTTATTGAACACTTCTAAATATTAATTTATATGTCTCGTTCTCGCACTTGGCCGGTTTTCTTTCTTTTGTTACAAGTTAATATTAACTAATAACTAATTTAACTAATTACTAACTAATTGAAGTGTGTACTACTAATACTATGTTTATGGAATTTAGAATCTGTAGATTTTGAAAGACATGATAAAAAGCCCAAAAATCTGACAACGAGGCTTATCAAGGGTCATCGTGTTATATTAACCGGTACGAGTCGTGAGCACACTCTCCATTGGTTGGTTTGACGACGACAGCTCTGACGCTTCACGACATTATGAAATAACTTGAAAGAACGTCAACTTTCGACGATTTGTCTACAGAACATTGGGAATGCTTTTTTACGCATCAAAATTTGATAGTTTATTATTTCTATTCTATTATAAGAAGTTGTGAACTGAAATAAAACGGCGACTAATCAGAGTACAAGTCTACAAGAAACAGAACCTCATTGGTCTGTTCAGATGTCACGTCACATGTACGCCATAGAGTTAAGAATTGAATGAGGTCGTTATCAATTTTGCGAAATTAAAAAGACCCATGACAAAATATTGAGGATTTTTCGTTCGTTTAGTATATTCTTATTTAGTATAATGTTCTTTTGATCTAATATCATCTTGTTTAACTGACATTTGATCTAACTGTCAGCAGTTAGATCAAATGTCAGTTAAACAAGATGATATTAGAGTTCCCGAGAAGAACCCGCCAGCTCGGGAACTTAGGGTACCCCGACACGGATAGGTTAGGTTCGAATGAAATAAGAAGTGTATAGTGTTAAAAGAACATGTTAAAAAAAATTCGTTAGGAACTATTTGTACACGAGTCCGACTCGCTCTTGACCGGTTTTTTTTCGTGTATGTTAAACAATTTTGCATGCCGCAAGGTAAAATGTATTGGGAGTCTCTACAAAATTAACATATTTTTTTTTATTTATATCAACATTATTGGCAAATAAATGAATTTTATTTCTATTTGGATTAAGGAACCCCAAAAAGCGGTTTTACACGAACATAACCACAAAAATATAACTAAATACTAACAGACGTAATAATTCCGATAACACACGATTATCCTTAACAACTGTCCTTTCAAACGATCTGCGGAGACGCGGAAACACAGTCTGTTATCTGACTCGTAAAAATATAAGATAATAGTTGGTCTGGCCGTCTCGCATCTGTAGGTAGTTACGGGTTAATGACCTGCTAGTAGATAGGTGTTATGGTCTACTAGTTTTACTCTCGCGGTTTTCGGGAAGCCTTTCAGTGTGAGACTGCGTTTATGAAGATTCGTAACGAGAGATGTGTTTGTTAAGAACCAATTTCGCGATTCTATTGGTTCTTAATAAACACATCCCCTGCTACGCTGCGCACTGCGTATCCTCACACATCTGTGGTGGAAACCCAGCCTAAGGTATGGTCATAGTTATTTTAATGTCGCTGGCTGTAAGCAGTGATATACATACGTATTTAGAGTTTTTCAATGTCCCTGGTATGTCGCAGTGATAGGTATATTTAACGCGCAGTTAAGCGCACTACATGATAAAAACTGGTCAAGTGCGAGTTGGACTCGCAAGCAAAGGGTTCCAAACGAATCTCGTTACTTTCAAATTATGACTTAAAGTCACCAAAATGTATGAAGTCCGATTTGACAGCTGAGCAGAGAGGGATAGAAGATTGCTTACCACTAAGTGCAAAAGAGATTGATTTTTATGTCTCGTTCTTACTAGTAAAGCAATGTTGTATCCTGCTGTCAAAACAGGCATTTTATTTTTTGATAACTATAAGAGGCGTCAACTATGTCTGCTATCTGACTCGTAAAATATAGGATAATAGTTGGTCTGGCCGTCTGTAGGTAGTTAGTGTTAGTGACCTGCCAGTAGTTGGGTGTTATGGTCTGTTAGTTTTACTCTCGCAGTTTTCGGGAAGAGTTTCAGTGTTATATAGAGTCATTGGTTATTTTGATGTCGCTGGCTGTAATCAGTGATATCATCATCATATCAGCCGAAAGACTTCCCGTCACTGCTGGACATAGGTCTCTCCCAAGTGTCGCCACAACAACCGGTCCTGTGCGTCTCGCATCCATCGGCTACCCGCAACGCTCACCAGGTCATCAGTATAACTTGTGGGAGGCCTTGCAACGCTGTGCCTTCTGGGACGCGGTCGCCACTTCAGAACTTTTCAGCCCCATCGATCATCTATTCTGCAAGTAATGTGCCATGCCCACTGCCATTACAGTTTGGCGATCCTTCGGACTATGTCGGTGTCTTGGTTCTCTTGCGGATATCATAATTCCTGATTCGATCACGCAAGGAATCTCAAACCATTACCCTCTCCATTGTCCTTTGGGTAACTTTAAATCTTCTGACGAGGCCCAATGTGAGCGACCACGTGCTGTATGTACCTATTTAGAGTTATTTAATTTCGCTGGTATGTCACAGTGATAGGTATATTTAATTAAGTCTCAAGAATTGCGGGAATCGGCCCTCAGATAGGTACCTATGCTGGTTGTATTTCCCCAGATAAAGTAATGGAACTCTCAACGACTAGGGCTACCTACTGCAAAATAATTGAATAAGCACATTGATCAATTAATTCAACCACATATGCATTTCCGTATAAAATCTACTACAGCATTATTATATTTCCGTAAGATACTAAGGGACTACTCACACTTATTCAGCTCTATTCAGCTTATGCCCTTAGAAAAAAACGATTTTGTATGCAGACGCGTATGCATCCATTCAGCTTTTCGCGTCTATTCAGTTTTCGCGGCAAACAAGTATAAAATGAAGACAAATGTGTTATTATCATGCTGGTGCTGTAGATAGAGTTCAGCGCTATTCTGCCGCGAACAATGCTGTACACGGATCATCAGGGATTTTAATATTGATAACATAAAAAAAAAAATGTTGCTAATTAGTCGCCAAATGTCAGAATTAGTCGTTCACTGGTTCAAAAGTTATAAGGGTTTATAGGTGGCCGATCTGGGGTGCGCCTACCCTAGCTTGGTCCATTTGAATTTCAAAAGCTAGGGCACCTAGCGAAGATCTGTTGTCTTCCAAATTTAGTAATCTCTTCGAACAAATTGCCAAGAAAAAATATTTCTAATATTATGTGCATTATGTTTTTAGTTTTATCGGTCTTAAGTCCGTAGAGTTGTCAGAGAGAGATAATTCTCAATCTTTCGATCTAACTCTTGGACTGTACCTGTACTGGGTCAACCCACTGTCGTTTGTGTTTAAATTGTTTACGTTTAATTTCATCTATTTCTTCTGTAAGAAGCCAAACGATAAAAATATCGCAAATAGAACTGTCCATTTTTTTCTCCTTATCGTGTGGGCAGTAAGGTCTAACGACCCCATACACCCTAGTGTCCATTTTAAGAGCACAATACTAAATGAGTAAAGAGCGTGACTACCGCCAGACTACTTGCAAAGTCGATTTTCTCGAAAACTACGACGGTACCAATTTTTTTGTTCGAGTACTAATTAGTACCAATTCAGCACTAATTAGTTTACGTTTAATTTCATCTATTTCTTCTGCAAGAAGCCAAACGATAAAAATATCGCAAATAAAACTGTCTATTTTAAGAGCACAATACTACATGAGTAAAGAGCGTGACTACCGCCAGACTACTTTCAAAGTCGATTTTCTCTAAAACTACGAAGGTACCAATTTTGTTTGTTCGAGTACTCATCATCATCATCATATCAGGCGAAAGTCGTCCACTGCTGGACATAGGCCTCCCCCAAGCGTCGCCACAACGACCGGTCCTATGCGTCTCGCATCCATCGGCTACCCGCGACCTTCACCAGGTCATCGGTCCACCTTGTGGGAGGCCTTCCAACGTTACGTCTTCCGGTACGCGGTTGCCACTCCAGAACTTTTCGGCCCCATCGACCATCTGTTCTGCGAGCAATGTGCCCTGCCCACTGCCACTTTAGTTTGGCGAACCTTCGGGCTATGTCGGTAACCTTGGTTCTCTTGCGGATATCATCATTCCTGATTCGATCACACAAGGAAACTCCAAGCATTGCCCTCTCCATTGCCCTTTGAGTGACTTTGAGCCTTCTGATGAGGCCCATTGTAAGCGACCAGGAGTACTAATTACTAGTTCGAGTACTAATTAGTACCAACTGAGTACTAATTATTTAGCAAATATGGAAGTGATTGGCTTCGGTGGTCCTGCAGTAGTCACGGACATCTTACCGTCTTCACAGCGGATTTAGCGCCTTTCTCATTCTTACGATAGAAGCAGATCTGTATAAGTGTTACCAGAATCGTTCAGCGAAACGTGAATGGAGTTGAATAAGTGTGACTTGTCCCTAATGTGTGTTTTCCCACATTTTAATGCTTACTAGCACAGACTTACAAACCTTTCGCTTGATTAATTAAAAAAAAATTGTTTGTAGATGATTTGAGTTTATAATAATAATCTCTAACTCAAGTGAGCGAATAAAAGTTACAAAGGAGAGGCTTAGTATTTGGTTGAAATTGAGCACTTTCCTTCAGTTTGTCATGTGTTATTCCAGATTCTGACCTTAACTAGCGATATTTCGGGTGGTGTTTTTGTTTTTCAAAATCAACCTTATATAATTTATTAAAAATCTAATAATGTAGTTTTAGTTTTCATTAAAATTGGGTTCAGGGCCCCTTTTTATGTGATACCTCCTTACCACATGATTACATAAAAACTTGTTAGTATTTAAAACCCGTACCCGTTGGAATTGTACAAAACCCTTTTCGAGCATTAAAATTTAAAAGTAGATAGCCTGGAAATAACCCATATTTTTTGCCAGTTCATTTATTAAGTATGCACCAAGTCATCGTTTAACCTTGCACGTTAAAATGCAACGTTTGGTTCAAAATAAATATCTACATTCTAAGATAATTATTATCACTGCGACTTACAGTGAAGGGAACGCATTATGCATAATGGTCGAAAAAGGCATTGTGCAGGTCTGGGTATCAATGTTCATTTACTGTCTATATTTATTAAAATATGGATAAAACTATTATATGTTACGGGTTTTTTTAGCAATTCAATTATTATAGTCTTGAGAAGGAGCTCGTGGCTAAATAATTATAGCCGCATGGGTGGATCTTCAAGCGTTGCTTAACACGCTTGCCGGGGTCGGTATGTGGATTTGATGTAAACAAAACTTTCTAACAATTTATTCATTTTAAAAGAGTGTCCGTGGAGTTTCTTGCACGTTCTTCTCAATAGAGATCTACGCTTTGGAACGTGCAATTAGCCTCATATTTTTGACCGACCGACCTTGAAAATTCAAAAATGTCTGTAAATGGTTTAATTCAATTAAATATTTTGAGTTTGTGTTTGATGACCATCTTGACATACCGGGACTCTTCCGTGCCTCGGAAAGCACGGTAATCCGTTGGTCTCGGCTGTCTTTTGTAGATTTTTGGCAGTAGTTACGGCTTGTCAGATGCTGGAAAAAAATCGGACACCAGTCTGCGTACCGTGCTACGAAAAGTCACCAAAATCTAAGAAGTCCGATTTGACAGTTGAGTAGAGAGGGATAGAAGATTGCTTTACCACTAAGTGCGAAAGAGATTTATTTTTATGTCTCTTTCATACTTACTAGTAAAGCAATGTTGTATACTGCTGTCAAAAGAGGCCTTTTATTTTTTTACAACTATAGTTGCTAGTTACAGCCGCTCCATGTAAAATACTGGTATTCAGCTGAATCCGGTATGACTGGAAGCCAACCCCTATATAGTACGGAAAAGGCAGATGATGAATTATTTTTATAATCTTCTTTTTGGATATCATTTATTAAATAAGTATGTACTTATGCACTTTTAATGTTGAAAACTCTGTACAAAGGCGGACTTAAATCTTCAGTACTTTCTACCAGTCAACCATTTTGTGATAAAAAACCACCAAACTAAAACTTGATTATGAAATTGGCTATTATTAACGTATATTTGATGATTTTTTAAATTCCAGTTTATGGTACTCAGTTCAGGTTCAAAGGGCTTGGTGTGAGTTGTATAACGTACTCGATCGCGTTAACGTAAACGTTCAAATGTCAAATTCTATGCAGAAAAAAGGTTTTCCGTTATCGTCACCAGACGGCGCTTATTGAGTTTCAATACAAATTGACGCTGACGCTAACACGATTGAGAAAGTTAAAAAACTTGCTTTAAGGCCACAGGTTACTTACCTTAACAGGACTAAAGTACTTTTCATAATTAAAAATTAATTAATCCGACTTTGTGGCCTTGGGAAAGACACATTGTAACAGCGCAAATGATTGTTAAAAGTCAAAAATATGAGTGATCGTAACCCTTGCAGCACATCCCATACGTTTTTGACTTTTCTTCGACTACGCGATGCAAAGAAGGTAAAAGGTCCTATATGTCAGTGATAGTCAATGTAACTTTCACTAAAGGGAGAGAATCTGCTAGGGTCGCGAAATTTGTTCATAAGAGTCACCGCGGCCCTAGGGGACTACTCTCTAAGCCTGAAGTCCGTAGTTTCGGGCTTAGTTGCGGGCGTATTCTACCCCGTATCGCCTAACCACTAAGAATAATTAATGACAGCACGATTTGACAGTTACTGTGAAATAGTGTTGTCATTCATTCTTAGTTCGGGTTCAGAACTAATCGTAAGTCCGTAAGTGATACGGATTAGAATACGCCCGCAACTAAGCCCGAAACTACGGAATTCGAGCTTAGATAGTAGCCTACCGGGACATTTCATGCTTTAAGAAAAGGACCTTGATAAAGGAAAAATCTGACAGCAAAGGACTGCACGCGTAATGTCAGACTTTTCAAAATTAGAAAAGATCATTGAAAATATACCATTAAATTACAATAACTAAGACCGCTTATCAAAAAGGCGTTAAAATGCATTCATCTTTAGGTGCAGCGCAGACGGCACACTTCTTGTGCGATCTCTGTGGCGCAAAAAATGTTATTACGTTACTGCATATATTGGCTTAGGTTCTATGTTCACAGACTAAAAAGTGCGTCACGGATAGTCTTTCTTTTTTTTTATTTGTGTTGGGTTTGCTCTTGACTCAAGTCTAGGTCAGAGATGACAGAGACAAAGTCTACGATGAAGCGAGCTTACCCAGAAGGAGCCTGTGCACTCTAACTTTGAAGAGATTAGGGTTGAAGGCGTTTGAAAACACATACGCAGGCAGAGAGTTCCACTCCTTTGCTGTGAGCATTATAAAAGACGTTTGGAAACGCTTAAAAAGTCTGTCGTCTGCGCTGCACCTTATTGTTATTAATTATGCTACCATTACGCGTTAATTGCCGACAACATAACCAACTGTTAATTCATCTAAAAATATCGTAAACGATGATTATACTAACCGCGGTTAACTTTCACTAGCGTGAAATTATGCAAACATATTAATTTTATTACATTGGGTTCCGCAGCTATTTTTATATTAAGATGGCTTATTTATCTGATATTAAAATTGTTATGTTAATAGCGTCAGTTTGATTGAAAAACTGTGGTCAATGGTGCGTTTTATGTTTTAAGCCCCCGATTTTTTTAATGTGGTAAAGGTGACGTTATCAGGTTATGCTTGAATCTAGGTGCTTCTTTCAAAATAAAAATGCAGATTGCTTACACTCACACATCGAGGGTTCACGGGTTATTTGTAATAAAAATAATAAAAATCTTATATTTCAGACTAATAAAAAATGGACTCTCATTTTTTGGTTAAGTATTTAAAAACTTTGAAACTAGTGTTAGTACTTACATTATAACTAACTTTAACATAACTATCATAATTACCTACCTACACCACAGTCACATGTAGGCCTATCCAATGCCCTAGTATGGGGCTGTCCCAACTGTCCGCTATAGCTTTCAGGATGCTGTTGGGGCTGGCGCGTACCCGGCGCATGGTGGAAGCGCATCGCTTGCGCATGATTGCGTGAAAACCATCAATCTCCGCCTCCGCGAACATGCACTACAGTAGCGCGGCAACCCCATCAACACCCTAAACGCATTATTATATTGGTTGGTTAGTTGGTTGGTGGTTTTGGTTTATTTTTATTAAGCGACAGTGTGACCGATATCGATTCATACACCTACACCACCATAGCCAAAATGAAAGAATAGAGAAATTTAGGAAAGAACTAGCTTTTCCTGCGGCTCTGCTCCCTTTAATATAGGTTTTCGCGAAAAAAGTAGTCTGGTCTCCAGAGTTCCATCTATCTCCGTAACAAAATTCATCAAAATCAGTTTAGTGTTTTAGGCACGGATGCTTAACATACGGATAATAATCGCACGGTATTCTAAAATAACGGTACTTCCGTTCCTACATTACTTAAACGCCCATTCATTTATATCCATACCTATGTAACATAACATTGAATACGTAAATGAAATCAAATCAATGGCATCATACTGTTTCCTTTCAATGCGTGCATAAATAATAATGATTGTATCTTATAAATTCATCCTTACTCTTTGCTATATAACTTAATAGACTAGTAAAACAACTCGATTATTAATTTCCGATTCAAGCTTTTTCTACAATATCTATACTAATATTATAAAGAAGAAAGATTTGTTTGTTTGTTTGAATTGAATAGGCTCCGAAACTACTGGACCGATTTGAAAAATTCTTTTAACATTGGATAGCTACATTATCAGGGAGTAACATAGGCTATATATTATCCCCGTACTCCCACGGGAACGGGAACTACACGTCCACTAGTTTTTTTTTTATTATGGCGCATCAAGAATACAAATATATGAACAAATATGGACATATTACAAGTTTGAGGTCGTATACTAATGTTGTATACAGGGTTATTTGTAAAACACCAACAACGTCTTAGGCATTGAAAGTAAACAACTTTTATTTAAAGAACAACCCCGAAAACTAGAAAAAAATATCAGTTGTTTCATACAAAATGCAATATTTAGCCAATGAAAATGTGGGAAACAGCTGATATTTATAATTTATCAGTTGTTTATAACCATGTGTACTTTCATTGTCTAAGAGGTTGTTGGTGTTTTACACATTACCCTGTATAACTGTAGGAATGTTAATGTGTAGTGGCACACCACAGCACAGCAAGTAATTTAATTTACAATTATTGTAAATTAGATTACATTTCAGATTACACTTTCTGCTTTAACAAAATAAGCTAAACAACAATAAATAGAAATAAAAATATATTAATGTGTACTGGGTGGTTTTATGGGTGTTATGTTGCTGAAGAAAAATTGTGATGGACAACTTGGTTCCCATTGTCGCTCCATTTACGTCGCAAACGCGACATGTGAGCGTGGAATCCTGCTTTGATTCTCAGGTCAGAAAAAGTTTTATTGCGTTTTTCGTTCGAAACTTCTCAGCGCCAAGAGATTAAAATATACATAGTTGTATGATACCCCTCGGAAATATCATAACCTTCAACATTATATGACCTAATTAGATAATAACAAGATGATTCTATAATATTAACAAGGAAAGGCTGACTATAGTGACCATCTAATTAGGTTACACTAAATACACTAAGAAATGGATACTGATAAACATCAACAACCTACTATAAAACAGACCGAAACTGAAAACAACAAAAAAGTCCGCGTCAAATCCTCTGACACCAATGTCACACAACCTTACTCTCTAATTCCAAACATAAATAACCGCGTTGATAATTAAACAAGCATGCAATCACTAAGGACAGTCGACAAGCAATCTCCCACTTACTTAGCATCGCTGTACGGCAAGCCATTGTACCGCCAGTGCTTGCGCCGAACACACGAAGTAAAAGGTCGAATGCTCGCGAGTGTAGTGAAGTGTTAAATATGTCAGGACAGACTTGGACCCCTCCGAACATAACTCCCATCTGCCTTGAACAACAGACCCGGCTAACACAATGTTCCACAACAGGATACCTCTTCCTCGCCCTAATTTCGCAATTCTACGGCGGGTCTAAAGACAACAAACCGACTGAGTATCCAGACTTTGTGGATCTTATTTATCCAAGCACTATATCACCGTATTTTGGAGAATCGGAAGTTCCATTAGGACCCATCTTGTTGAAAGCAGAAGATCTACAAACAAAACCACCTATAGGACCAAATGTGTTGCAACGAAATCATGAGCACTTTTTTTCCGAAAAGTTTAGTAGACCGGTAAAGACTTCAACGAAAGTTTTCAGCCACGGCCCGGGTGGTAGTCATGGAGTGTCCGAAGTAACATCATATTTTCCGGAATTTGATTTCGAGAAATACAGTAAAACTTACAAAGATTTCGAACACGACCAATACGAGCTTGATTCTACGGGTAATTCAGAGATTGATAATTCATTTTCGCCTAGCAATAGTAAGTTTCACTCGCGGGGTTTGGATTTCAAGTTCGAAAAGAAGATGTTTTCCGATGTAGAGCCGGCGAGTACTGATGAAATGTTTTCGGAAGTTGAACCGGCAAATACTGATAAGAGCTTTTGGGAATTTAAACCAGAGATTTCTGATGACTGGTTTCCCGGTGACGTGAAACCTGTGAATTCTGACAAAGTGATGGTGAAAGTGGAGAAGAAAACGCAGGCTAAGTCAAGAAGAAAAAGGCAGGCGAAAAATAGAGATCCCATATTCGAATTTGAGAATCCATTTTCGCCTAGCAAAAGTAAGTTTCATTCACGTGATTTGGATGTCGGGTTCGTGAAGAAGATGTTCTCCAATGTAGAATCGGCGAATACTGATAAGATGTTTTCGGATGTTGAACCAGCGAATTCTGACAAAGTGGCGGTAAAAGCGGAGAAGAAGATGCAAGCTAAGAAAAGAACAAAAAGGCAGGAAACGGAAAAATATGATTTTATTGTGGTTGGAGCTGGTTCCGCAGGATGCGTGATAGCAAATCGTCTGTCTGAAGTCAAAGACTGGAAGGTCAGTTCTTTTTACAATAATAAGTATTATTATACTCGTATATTATTTTAACTGTAGGTTGCTGTTATTGATCTCTCATTGATTATTGTGTCGTTCGTCATCATTGAGTTTTAGTTCTATGTACAAATCCTGTATTAAAGTGTCAAAGACAGATGAAAACCCTAACAATCAACAGTTTCTTTAATATATATAGTAATTATACTGCGACATTTAATCGGACCACATATTTTAGTTCAAAAGCATTAATAGCGCACCTTTGACTAAAATAGCAAAGAATAGTAATAAATAGAATAAATACTCCACAAACTATTTTGTCATACAAAATGATAGTCCGCCTTAATTTTCCTTTATTATGAGTGCTGTGGTGGTAAGCGCTTTTGCTGAGCGAGCAGGCTTCGATTTCTAGGTTGACCAAAGTTTTGCATAGATTTTTTCCTTGAAGAATTTTTCACTATATTACCGGATCCTTAAATCATATAGTTTATATTTATATTCATTTGTTCAACATGGAAATTATTATTCAGGAATTTATAGATATTATGTAGGTCTTTCGCGAGAATATTTAATATTACATTGATTGCCTTTAAATATTTTAGTTTTAAAAATTGATTATGGGGCCCGGTTTATGATAGTCTGTAGATCGGGTGATCTCAGTATATTTTTGGGGTTCCGTACCTCGGAAGGAAAAAAACGGAACACTTACATAGGACCACTTTGTTGTCCGTGCGTCCTTCTGTCAGTTAAGACCCTTTATCTCGGGCGTGGAGGATATTTTTTCAACTCGATACCTCCACGCGTTGAGGTATCAAACTTCTACATTTATTAACATAAAAAAGATACAGCTGCTTTTTTGCCTCAAAAAAACGTATATTTCGACACTTTCAAGGAAATCAAAATTTAAAGGGTATTTTCCGTTGACCTAGAACTATGAAATTTGGCAAATAATACTACAAGTACAGCAAAAATATGAAAACTATATATACATTTGTAATTAAATTATATATATAAATAGTTTTATTTAGAGTAATATGTAATATGTACGCACTTGTCGTGTTTTTTTTTTGTTAAGTACCGTTGATAGGCTTGCATTTGATCACGATCTCATCAGCTGATGCCAATCATAGAATGATGTGGTTGACGATAGAGCACCGCTTGACTTCAAGATCCCTAGGTCAAAGCTATTAGGAAACCTAGACCCCGCCTAAGAATTTCACATATTAGCAATACGAACACTGATAGTAGTTTTGGTGTAGGTTCTATAAGTACCAATTTTAAAACCAATTGAATAATCGTCACATGCTTTGACTATTTCCCAATTGAAAACATAAAGAATATAATGGCTATTTATAAAATTGATTGAACAAAATATAATGAAGAGAATGTTATTGTCTACAAAACGATTGCTCTCGAATAATTCATGTTTGAACTTGACCACACGCCACTGATTTATTTAACCTGACCTTGTTGGGTAATAACCATTTTAAGTGTTGTTAAAATAATCCGTTTTTATTTCTTATTTTCTTTAAGCACCTATACCTTATCGCTTAAGTTGACTTTAATAAGTTTTGTGCGAATTTTACTGTGAGTCATTTTTATACACTTTTAGTAAACTTATCTTATATACTTATCTTATTTTAATTGACAGCTTGAGTTTAAGTAATTCAATTAAAATCATAAATTGTCAACTAATAATTTTAAAAGATGAAATTTGAAGTTTGTTTGTAAAACATAATCTCAGAAAGTGATTCAATTAAAAAAAAACTGGCCAAGTGCGAGTCGTACTTGCGTGCAAAGGGTTCCGAATGAATTAATTTTTTTAACGTGTTATTTTAACACTACAGACTTCTTATAGGTTTTCCTGTAATCTATAGATAAAGATCCAGACCATTTAAAAAAAAAATAGATACCTAGGCCATTTCTTTTTTCAAAATTTAAGGCTCAGTAGTTTCGGAGATAAGGAGGGGAATGCTCATTTTTAGTCTAATTTCTTGAAATCAAAACCATTTATTTTAAAATTATAAAAAAAAATCATTTAAAACTCTTATGGTAAGCCCTTTCATTTGATATATTACACGATATTGTTCAAAAAACTTTTTTTTAAATTTTCTAGTTTAACCCCCAAAAGTGACCCCCATATTAAAAAAATAATAATTTACGTAACGCGTCCGTGTTTGGGTCACAGAATTCCATATGTGTACCAAATTTCAACAGAATCGGTCCAGAGGATCCAAAGAAAACTGGCTGTAACAGACAGACAGACACCCGAGTGATCCTATAAGGGTTCCGTTTTTTGTTCGGAACCCTAAAAACCTATAGATTATTTTTTTGCTCATTATAAAAAACACGTGTCTAAAAATAGCTAATAACCCGTTGCTGAATAATAAAAGCCGTACAGGTTGATCTCCAAGGTTAAGTAACGCGATAAACGGGTGACCATCCATTACATACCGAAACTTGCCCATGATACGGCACTGCAACGTCTTGATTTTGTAAACCTTTGATAGTGTAGTTAGACATAAAAGTCAGAAAATTTGACACTAGGCTGCCAAGGGGTTGCCAACAGTGTTATCCAGTATCTGGGTTGTGCATTTGACATAAGTCCCAGCTCCATGTAGAATAGAGATGATTCCTAAGTTAAAAAATATGAATCTATTTTAGACCGTCAGTTAGATTAGTTGAACATAACATCGCGGACATATCACTTGGAAACAATAGAAAAATAGATCTAGAATACTCTGACATCGTCGTTTCCTATATCTGCTATTAGAATGTCATTGTCGAATTATTTATAAAATAATTTGACAATGACATTCTAATGAAATCGATTCTAATTCTTTCCCTTGCACAATCATTCAAAATGTTTCTCTATAAATTCACATTCTTCGACATATAGAAGATCAAAACACTTTGTTCCGTAACTGGAAACATCTCTACATTTATAATTATTATTATGTAAACTTAAGACTATGATTAGCTACTAAAGACGTTCGAACGTTTTTCTAAGGGAACTGGCATAGCCACCCGCCGTCATTTTGTTTATTTTTCCAAAGTTGCGGCGCGCGGTCTAACATGCATAATATAAGGATAGAGGCATTGATATATAAAAAACCCAAGATGCACAGTCTCGAACAAATGCAACACTCGAAACTGTCGTCAAAAACTGACATGTATCAAGTGTCATGTGTGAGTTGTGTGTAGTTAGACTATAAACAATTTCTTTGCAAATTCAACCTTACACGGATCGCTTAAAGTTGTTTTTACAAAGCAGTGCAGTATGGCAAGCGATGCGAGACTGTTTGAAACTAGCGCACAATTATACATTGTGCGCTTGTTTTTTGCGGACGTTTCTGAGATGCTGAGTGTGTATCTTGGGTTTTTTATATATCAATGGGGAGAGGACACTAAAAAAAAAACTGTCAGCAACATGGTGCCCTAATGTGTCACGTTGTCGAAATATTTTAAGGTAAAATGGTTCTATGCCCTTTAGAAAACATGGTGCATGAAGAGGAAGTTCAAAGAAAGAATTGATAGACTGCTTAAATAATGACAAAGCCACAATGGGAATGATAAATAAGATTTTACGCATTTATTTACACAAACTTATACGAGAAGAAGCCACTACTAGACAGTCTAGAGCCAGAAAATCTAACACCAGTTTTATCGAGTAGGCATCGTTACCTAGTAATTGTGAAGGTTAAATATACAGTCGAACCATATTACACAATGGTCAACAGCTGCATTGATTAGACTGGAAACTGACTTAAATATATTTGGGAAAGAAGCTGGCCCCCCAATATTGAAATTCAGAATTTTGTTGATTGAATTAAAATTAGAAAAAAAAGAAAACTAGTTACAGTGCAAGATAAAGATGAATAGATAAAACCGTTGTCAAATAACTAACAGAAGAAGGTAGCCGAACTTAATATGTAGGGTTTAGAATAATATGACGGCGCCGCAAGCCATTTACTCGTATCATGGAATACACAAATGGAAGTATGTCACGTTTCCAAGACAATTAATTAATCGAAAGCGTTAATTGACCTCCAAAGTCACCAGATTCGACATGCTCTGATTTTTCTATGGAGTTTTCTAAAAGGACGTATTGTAATATATTTAAAAAATCGGACAAGTGCGAGTCTGACTCGCCCACCGAGGGTTCCATACAAATTTGTAGGTACATATTCATTGATATATAAAAAACCCAAGATGCACAGTCTCGAACAAATGCAACACTCGAAACTGTCGTCAAAAACTGACATCTATCAAGTGTGATGTGTGAGTTGTGTGTAGTTATACTAAAAACATTTTTTTTTTGCAAATTTAACCTTACGCGGATTGCTTAAAGTTGTTTTTACAAAGCAGTGCAGTATGGCGAGCGATGCGAGACTGTTTGAAACTTGCGCACAATTATACATATTGCGCTTGTTTTTTGCGGACGTTTTTGAGATGCTGAGTGTGTATCTTGGGTTTTGTATATATCAATGGTACATATTACTTTAAATAAAGACAAAATTATTTTTATGATTTAATTACAAATGTATAGTTTTCTGATTTTTCCCTATACTTGTATTATAAGTCGGTAATACTTGCCAAACATAGTTCTAGGTCAAAGGAATATACCCTATACATTTTGATTCCCTTAATTGAATGTCGAAATATACGTTTTTTGCGGGATAAACGGCTGAATCTTTTTTAAGTTAACTTAGAAGTTTGATTTTTTCACATCTTCAAGGAACTGTAGACTTCAGTATATGGTTTTAATTTCAACTCGATACCTTCAGGCGTTCTCGAGATAAAGGGTCAGACAGAGATAAGGAAGGACGGACAATAAAAGTGATCATATAAGGGCTCCGTTTTTTCCTGTTGAGGTACAGAACCCTAAAAAGCAGAAAAATTTTAACTATGTTCCTTGATCATATTTTAATTTTTTTTTGCAATATTTTTACCTAAAAATATTGCAAAAAAATTGATGAAAAAGACGAACAAATGCTATCGCATTTTTAGGCAGCAAAAAAGGGGAGTTTTGGCCAATTTTATTTACCTATACAAAATAATCATGGAAAAATACATATCATCTTTTACTTGTTTAAAAAATATGTCGGGTTACATCACAGTTATGAATCAAACTTCTCTTGCACTTAAAGTTAATAACAATAAAAACATAAAGTAATTAATTATCTTCGTAACGCATCGAGTCTCGTTACTAGAAATTATGATTACGATGTTATAAGAGTTCCTGGTTATGAGCAACATGTAAAGTTTCTATTACCCAAAGGTCTAGGCAGAGATGTTCAAAAATCAGTGGAGCCTTCCGTAAACAATTGCTGAATATAGGCTGCTCCTCAAGCTATACCACAATATCTGATCCTCTACTTTCCACATTTCATTTGTTCTAGTCTAGAAGGTATGCGGAATAGGGTGTTAAGTACCACAAACCTGCATTGAAAAGGGAGGATGCTCCAACGGGACGGTTGTTGTGTCCGGTGGCCAACTGCCCGATACTTGATATTCGGACTGCAAATCGCACGAAAAACCGATAAGCTCCGCGATGCAGGATTTCGTTAAGTAGTCCGTAACTGGCGGGTTAGATTGCACTGCATTTTTATTTATGTCATCATCATCATCATATCAGCCGAAAGACGTTCACTGCTGGATATAGGCCTCCCCTAAAAGGGTTTGCCATAATCGCCACGCTTGGCAGGCGGGTTGGCGATCGCAGTGTATGGTGTTGATTTTTACAGGGAACGCTGCTGCCCATTCTCTGGCGAGTCCCTTAGTCGCCTCTTACGACACCCACGGGAAGTGATGGGATGGTATTATTATTTTACGGCACCAAACGGCACCGGCCAACAGCATACGGCTGACCTGCTTTTTTATGTTGCGGTACAAATTATTGCTTCGTTAGTTTTTTCTTGCGGCGGCATTGATGCTCTTACACTAGCTATGCTTCAGTTAGGAGGCGTCCCACGCTACGTTTGACGATACGTAGTTACCACCTTAGTACTTGTTTACTCAAGTACTATCCCTTAAACTCTTGGCCAAGTCCCTTTTACTTGCTATCCCTGCAACCATTTCCTTCAAAAAAACTTTTTCTTATTTGTGATGGGTCTGCTCTTGACTGTAGTCTAGGTCAGTGATGACAGAGACAAAGTCTACGATGGAGCGAGCTTATCCAGAAGGAGCCTGTTCACTATAACTTTGAAGAGATTAGGGTTGTAAGCATTTGGAAACACAGACGCAGGCAGAGAGTTCCACTCCTTTGCTGTGCGTATTATAAAAGACGTTTGGAAACTAGTTGTTCCTTTTTTGAGTTCTTTATACGAAGGGTAACCAACGGAACGCTATTACTAAGCTTCCGCTGTCCGTCTGTCTGCTTGTACGGAACCCTTCGTGTGAGAGTCTGAAATAACTATTTTTTTTTTCAATTTATCGACTCACATTTACGTCACGTTTCATTATCTCCTTCGTGCTAGGCCTATTGTATGCAAAATTACACATACGTATCATTTCCGGAATACATACAGAATTGATTAAACGAAAACAAATCAAATCCGCTGGAATAGATCATGATTTGTAATGGTTATTAGTTTTGCCAAATAAAAATGGTTTCAAGGTTACTGGTGTGATTAAAATAGTTACGGATGCAATGATCTTAGGCTCTAGATAAAGTTACATTCTATCAGCGACATTGATTTTCAACGAGTCCAAATTAAATCGGATAGACCAGGTAATATTTCGGTAGTGCAGCTACCAAAATGTCACATGGTCAACGGCATATATTTTCGACTTTTCACTAACGTTATCGCTCATAACCTATCATATGCTATTCCCGGGATTTAGTGACCGTTATTTTAAACATGGATAATTATGCCTTCTAAATCCCGTGACCAGTAAGTAATATGACAACAATACCGGAAATGAGTAGTTTGACATGTTGTCGAGTGTACTCGTGATAAATTGAACATTTTAACTTCATTTAATACATCGAAATTCAGAAAAATATTCCCGGGAATCCCGGGGCATGTTCATATTAACATTAGCATTCAGATTCTTAGACCCGAAATAGCACTTCCCACGCGGATCCCTACTCATAACTCAACTCATCCTCACTAATATTTTAAATGCGAAAGTAACTCTGTCTGTCTGTCGCGCTTCTCACGCCAAAACTACTGAACCGATTTAAATGAATTTTGGTCACAGATAGTCTAGAGCCTGAGAAAGGACATAGGCTACTTTTTATCCCGGGAGTATGCTCCTTAGGGACCACGCGGGCGAACCCGCTGGCGGAAGCTAGTAGTACATAATTCAAACAAATAATCCACCGGAACTTTCGAATTTTTAAGGTCGGTAAATCAAAAAAATAAAGCTACTTGCAAGTTTCAAGTAACTTTATTATATTTATGAGCATTTTAAGTAGTTTTCATTTTATGAGCATTTTTGCTTATTTCTATTTCTGCGTAGACGATGACGTCGTCCAAGGATCACCACTTAAAAGTGTAAAATATAAACCTTTTTTTATAACAAAATATAACCGACTTCTAAACAAAACAAAACAAGTATAAAATAACCTTAATTTCGGAAGTCTGTGTTAAAATACGAAAAAAAAAACAACCAAAAACACCGACTTCCGAAAATTAAGGTTATTTTATACTTACTTTGTAGTGTTTTGTTCTAACAGTGCATCCACATGATACAGACTTATGTCTGCGTAGACTACGAACTCTACATAAAAAATTCTACCACACATCTGTGAAGACTTTGTTTTAAGTCTGTGCAGACATTTTTGTTCAGAGTTCAAACTTTCAAAGTCTGCGTAGACTAAAGTCGGTGTCGTGTGGACCCACTATCTACTAAATACTATAGTATTTAACCGAATTCAAAATAGAAGGAGGTTCTCAATTCGGTTGTGTCATCGAAGTAAACGAAATTGCGTATTTTGCTTTCCTGCGACTTTCCAGTGGTGTTGTTAGGTGGGGGGGGGTACCACTAAAAAGTGAAAAATAAAAAACATTTTGACAACACTATAAAGTATAAAATATTTTAATTTCGGAAGTCGGTTTTTTTTGGTTGTTTTTTCGTATTTTAACACCGACTTTCGAAATTATGTTATTTTAAACTTTGTAGTGTTTTTTTATTAGGAAGTCGGTTTATGTTTTTTGTATTTTTTATTATTTTAATAGTTCAAAGTCGGTGCAGACAAAAGTTGGTGTCGTTCGGACAGTCCATTAAATTCACTACTAGTACTACTACTTTCATAAGGTTGTGAATTTACGAGAACAAAATACCAAAACAAAGGACTGACCTAGATTTAGAACAGAAATCCTTCTCAATTACATACCCGTCTTCGTTATCCAAACACACATGTTCTAACTAAAGTACTAGTTTTCCACTAATGACTACGTCAGCCCTTTATCGAACAAAGTTAGTACATCACAAGCAATTAGGCTAGAACGATTTCTCGTTCGTCGGTCTTAACCTTGATGTACTAGATTTTCTCTTTGTGCCAATAATATTGTCCACAATTGCAAAGTGCAGAGGTTTTTCTCATTATAATCAGCAGTTAATGGCATGATTAAATAAATGTTGCGATTTTCTCACTGTCATTTATCTTTCACTGCAAGAAAATAATATAAAAAACCGGTCAAGTGCGAGTTGGACTCTCACACGTAGGGTTCCGTACCATAAACCGAAAAATCATCTTGTTTGGAAACTCCCTTTATTTTTTAATTTAATTTATATTATTTGATTTTTACTCTGTGAAAATATCAACTGTCTACATATTACGGTTTTTGAGATACAACCCGCTGACAGAAAGACGGACGAGCGGATGGACGGACGGACAGCGGAGGCTTAGTAATTGAAGAGGGTTCCGTTGGCTACCTAGTTGTTGGCGTTGGTTTTTAGGGTACGGAACCCTAAAAACTAAACATTTCTGTCTTTATCTCATTGATATATAAAAACCCCATTGATATATATATATATATATAAATCAATGCTTTATCCCTATAAACTTTAGTTGCCAAATTTGTACACTAGGGCTCTGCTGACAGCGATTTATCGGACAATTTTGAGTATTTTGTGAGAGTTCTGGTGCTTATATGGTTAATAAATCATCGAAAAGGAAAATATAGGGACACAGTAAGTATCCTTCTTATTCAGTTTGTGAAATATCTCTTAAATCGGTCCAGTATTGGAGGAGAAGACAGTCGGGAGCCAAACCTCGAATTATGACTTTTTATATACAAAGTCTCGCCGCCAGCATTTCCGTTTATATTCCATTGTAATTGGTAAATTCATATTCAAGAACTTGCAAGTCTGAATGAGTCCCTTTTGAGTCCACATTTATGCCTCTTAATAAAAAAATAATTCATTTGTCTGGACAGGAAGGCAACATTTCGTAAAAGAATGATGAAACATTAATGTCAAGATGAAATTCCAGTCATTATCATTTGTCTGTCATTTCAAGAGAATCACACTTAGAACTTTACGATCAACATCCTTAAGATAATAGATAATTAAGTCATAAAACCTACAGAACCAAAAACACAATGTACATAACGCAATGCTAATAAAAATAACAGCCTCCAAATTTGTCGTAAAAGTGACCAATTAAGAAAACACGTATGCACGCCAGTGCAACTGCGTTGTGTAACTCTTGCGAAAGTGTTGCTAAGCCCATACACTGGAGTGCATTGAAAGAGATAATTGTACGCATTCAACCGTGATCCGATAACTGGATCAGCCAAAATATGATTTAATAAGAAACTAGTTTAATTCCTTTGACATTGTAAATGACAAAATCTGCAACACCATTAACATATTTTTTTTATATATAAATTCATCAAGGCACTTTCGGCAGACTGAGAAAATGCACTTACAGACATAAATCTCACCTTTTTTATGGATGGGAAATCATCAAATGACTCCTTCCGCTCTGGGCGAAGCAGAAGGGAGTATCAGACTCTTACTGACTAAAACCCATCCGTGTTCCTCCTAATGCCCTTTGTGTTCCAGGGCCGCGGTGACTCTTTCGAACATATTCCGCAATCCTGGCAGGCACTGTCCGTAGCGATCCTCATAAATCTCACCTGCACTACAAATTATTAAAAAAAATAATTATGATTTATGACCATCACAATCATCGGCTGGAATCATACTCAGAAGGTATAGACCACCTCTCCTTTTAGCCATACCTTCCGGTTTCGTGCAACACCCGTCTTGGTTTTATACTTTGATCTATGTATTAAACATTAATTCACTGTCAGACAAAGCATAACCTAAAACAACTGGGTCGCTTGTTGAGTCTAAATTATAGTTTCTTACAGAAGGTTATTTTTCAAAGACCAGCCAATTTTTTTGGCATATTATTTGCCTGGTTTGTACGTTTTTTGGTTCTGTATTTTTACACAAGTCGTGCCTTTGATTGATACCTGACGCCAGGAAACAATATATAGCTATCCATAGAAAATATATATTAATATATTTAAACATTAATACATATTTTCTATACATAGTTTAGGAAGAATTTTTGGAAATATATTCTTAAAGAATAATAAGTTGGTCCTCCGATCTGTGACATATTATACTACTAGCTTCTGCCAGCGGCTTCGCTCGCGTGACCCCTAGGGAACACACTTCCGGGATATATATAGCCTATGTGTTTTTCCGGACTATAATCTACCTCAGTGCCAAATTTCATGAAGATCCTTTCAGGCGATCTGATGTGAAAGTGTATCAAACATCCATCCATCCTCACAAATTTTCGCATTTATTATATAAGTAGGAAGTAGGATAGCGCAAAAGCCTCAGACGCTGCACTAATTAACGATAATTTAAAGTAAAAAATTGTACTCGCGATATAATCATCGAGGTGTTAATTAAATTACCTAGTTTTGGTGTCATTGAGTTGAAAAAGTCATTAACTAAACAAAAAAAAAATTTCTCCATCAAACATCTATGTTGAAAATACTGACCTTGATGATCATTGTGGTCGTTTAACCGTTCCTATGACAACGGTTAAGTGGCCATATCAAATGATTGTAAAAAGGATTGCAACACTTGAATAATAAAGAGCTCGTAGGTAAAGCAGTGGAAGCGTGCTGGGCCCATAACCTGTAGGAAATGAGCAAAGGCAATTTTATGGGGTAATTTAATAAAATATATAAGACAAATATGTAACACACGGTATGACAGCTGTAAATGGACTACTCATTGACAGATAAAAAACCTTAGCTCTTCTCTTTATAAATTATGTACAATGGAGTATTTGCTTAGAACCTAAGCGTAGGCGTTCACTCTTCTAACATAATCACAGCCAGACGGCTCGATCTTCAAGGCTAAGTAACGCTTGCAACGGTCCTTGGATAGGTGGCCATCTTAACGTACGAGATTACTCTGTGTCTCGGAAAGCACATTAGCTGTTGGTCCTGACTGTTATTTGTAGATCTCTGACAGTCATAATGGGAATTCAATGAGTACCATTTTGCACCATAACTGGGTTGTGGGTAGCTGGGTCAGATATGCAGCCGCTCCATATAAGTACTGGTACTCGGCTGTATCCAGTTAGATGGAAACCGATCCCGACATGAGCAGGTACACGGCTAGGTAGATTTATAGAATGGTGCGATATTGAAGGCCAGTCAACACTTTTGTTTTGCTATTTTTAAGGTTCCGTACCTCTGAAGGAAAAAATGGAGTGTATTTTTTCACAGCTTCAAGGGGCTGTAGACTTGAGTATGGTTTAAATTTCAACTCGATACCTCCACGCGTTCCCGAGATAAAGTGTCTTGACAGACAGACGGATGGACGGACAACAAAGTGATCCTATAAGGGTTCCGCAGAAAAAACGGAACCATCAGACTTTTTAGTTACCGTAAAAAAAGAAACGGTCGTTTATGTCGCAAAAAACGTATATTTCGATACTCTCCCGGGTGTTTCCCGTTAACCTAGAACTATAAAATTTGGCAAATAATATCGTCTTATACTACTTGTTTAGGGAAAAGTATAAAAACTATACATTTATCTTTATCATTAAATCATATAAAAACATTATTTAAAGTAATTTTTAGCTATAAATTTGTACAGAAACCTCGGTGGACGAGTCCGACTCGCACTCGGCCGGTTTTTGTTTTACTACTATAGGCACGCGTTTGACCTCTACTTCACCTGATGGTAAGCGGTGATGTGGTCGAAGATGGAGCACGCTTGCCTAGAAGTAACTTATTCACTCTTGACTTAAAGACTCTCAGGTTGTAGCTATCTGGAAGCACAGAACACAACACTTGCTGAAAGCGTAGATCACTGTGAAGAAGGACGTATAAAAACACACATAATGACAAAATTATGTTTTCATTAATCATTTTGAATTCATTCACTTTTTTATTGAGAAAAGGGCTTGCTCTTGACCACAATCACGTCTGATGGATAGCGATGGATAAGGTCTATGATGAAGCGAGCGTGCCCAGAAGATGCCTGTTCACTCTTGCTTTAAAGGCAAACGAGTCCACGAAACCGGACCGGTCTGGTTCGTCGGATCGACGAATATGTGGACGGGAACACAGACGCTGGCAGAGAGTTCCACACTTTAGCTGTGCACATAATAAATATGGAGGAGAAGTTAAGACTAGACGGGATATTAATGCATGAAATGTCATATTACCCATAACACTAAATTAAATATGCAGTGGACTGCTTGGGTACCCAATCGATTCAGCGCTTTCTAAAAGAATATATACCTAATATATCATCAATATTTATGTATAAAACTCTTCCGTTACTGAATAAGTGACTGACAGACAATACATAGCCGAAACTACTGGTATAAGAAACCTGAAATTTAGCATGTAGGTTCCTTAGGGAATGCACTAAGAGAGAATTTCCCCAAATCCAAGTATAATGGGAAAAACGAGATCGGTGCGTATGAAGTCGTAGGCAAAAACTAGTTATTCTATAAATCACTACAATCGAAAATGAAACTCCGATAATCTCTAGAAATCACAAGCAAACAATGGAAGAGAAAGATTGTAATCTAGCACAAGTAATGACACAATAACGACTTGTTAACCATTTCACTCATTAGCTAAGAGGTGCGCAAAAAGACTGCTACAGACAATATGGCTAAAAGGGCCACTTTAGGAGAATCATAATATTAATCACGCAAGAATCTGTCAAATTTCATTTTCATCTTTATCGTTAACGAATTAAGTTCAAGCTTGATTGGGGAAATTTGACAGTGACGGGTAGCGTGATTTGCTTTCTGATTCTGATAAAGTGGTCTTTTTAGACCCACTGGTCTTTAGAATACCGTATTAATTAAATCAATGCATCTTGTAGTACACGGACAATAGGGTACTTGACTGAAAAAATCTAATTAGTCGGTCAGATTAATATATACCTACTACTGAACCATATGTATACTTTTTTGTAAACTTATTATTATTTCAATAAATTTTATTATTATTTTTGTTATAGATAGATTTCCAAAAAATATTGTACACGTATTTTTCTCTAAAATCACGCGTGACGTCATGTCGCTGTTAAAAATTGTACAATCCTAGTGACGTCACGCGTGTTTTCAATGCACTGCATCGTGTTAATTCCGTGAAAAAGAAAAAAAAACGGTTCCAATATTTGTGGCAATAAATCTCACTATATAATTCGATTTTATTAGTAAAATACCCTATTGCAGAATTCTCATTTCATTGGGTAATCAATCAAAAACCCCTCTAATTTCTCTACATTTTGAAAGATTGGGACTGAGATGCAAATTCGAACGTGGTAACAATTTTTTTTTTAATCTAAGCAACTTGGTGATATCAACATAAAAAGTAGTGGAGACTACCAATAGTAGGAGTTTGTTCACCTGGACTAGGTTCATAGGTTCGTACGTTGATGGCAATAGGGCCTCCTATTACAAGGGACTTCTCCATAACTCACGAAACAGAGATGTACCTGGACCTCTAAGCTTTGAATATAGCTGTAATGTTATGTAGTTGAAATCAATTTCATCTCCTTGGATCTTCGAAAGATACATGAAATATATAAAGGCTTCTTTGGGAATATCCAGCCACAATAATTCAATTTCTGAGTCCGATATCCGAATACGATGCGATATCATAATACCAAAAATAGTTGACCAATATGGTCAACTATTCTTGACATTATGCAGTATCCTGTGTGGGTGGAATATTGCTTTACGCGATTTTGAAACACGTTATTTTCATCCGGATGTTTTCAAACTGGTTTTCTTAGTATTAGCCCAGAGTTTGACCCTTATAATTTATATATAAACACAAAATATTTATAAAGATAAATTGAAAAAAAAAAACAGTTATTTTCATCGTTTTATAAGGCACATCATCATAGCCATAACAGCCGAAGACGTCCACTACTGGACATAGGCCTCCCCCAAAGGGGGGGTTTGACATAATCGCCACGCTTGGCAGTTTGGCAGGCGGGTTGACGATCGCAGTGTATGGTGTTGCGTTTTACAGAGAACGCTGCTGCCCATTCTCTGTTGAGTCCCTTAATCGCCTTTTACGACACTCACGGGAAGTGATGGGATGGTTTTACGGCACCATACGGCACCGGCCGACACCATGCGGCGGGCTTATAAGGCACAACAAATGAAATTTATGAGATCAAGGTGACAATAAAGAGATAATTTTTAGCGGTAGTTATTGCTGGTTGGTTTCGAGCACTGCCAGCAGGCAGGTTGACTGCAAATTATGTCCCTGAAATGGTTTCTCCTTGATACGTAATGTAGCAATTCTTAAATGTTTCAAACGGTAGAATTTTAGTACTTTGTTGATTCGAACCTGGCCTTGACCTCATTGAACAAGAAGACATTTCATTTATTTATTGCTTCAAATATGTTAGGTACAAGTTCTTATATACAATATTAAGTAGCACACATTTGGCCAATATATAGCATGCAATAGTAGGTACATTTCGGCAATTTATGAAAGATCTCATCTTTCGAATAAAAACACTCTTGTAACAACCACTTCCGCAACGTAACACAAAACTTATTGAATGGTAGTGGAGTAATTGACCTTGGCAAAGCATTGTAAATTAGTGGAGCCATATAAACGCAGCTCCACCGAAAAAGTTCTAGCTTTGGAACGGGCATTTCCAAATCTAAATGTGTAGGTTTCCTTTTATTTGTGTTATCTTTCCGCTCAAATAGCTCAAGATTGCACACTTTATTGGTAAAAATTTGAATTCGACACCTTTTCCTAGATGCAAAAAGCCTAGGCAAACTGCTACACCAATTACGATTTATTTTATCGACAAAATAAAAATAATCACAGTTACATAATACGAATGTCATTCGTCAGGTTGAATTTGTGCACAATTTAAGGCCATTGGCTCAAGAACTTGGAACTTATAACTTCCGAAATATGGATACCATAGTAATCATTTTGGGAATACTTATAAAATAATAGTATATCAAACCATGCCTGTTTGATATCAACATTATTAAAACGGAAATTGAGCTAAATCAATTTTAATATTGCTACGGAACACAACCTTGAAGCAAGGCATTACTATCTCATCTTACACACGAGATCAAAAAAAATTAAACGCGTACTATAATCGGAAATGCACAATGCCATACCAGATAGTGAAACTAGCTCCCAGGTACAAAGGCAGTTAAAACAATGAGACAGTCACTGAGTGAAAAAGTTTTACAATTGCAGTGTAGTTAGTTCGTTGCCTAATCGTGTTTTGTTTGAAGTAAGTTCTGTAGGAAAGGAAACTCACTGCCTTACTTTAACTGCCTCCGTGGTCGAGTGATTTAGGCGTTTGCCTTGTGACCCGGTGGCCGTGAGTTCGATTCCCACGGGGAGCATACTTTGTTTAGTTGTTTCCAGTTTGGCTAGGACATTGCTGGCTTAAATACTTGATTGTCTGATAAAAAAATGATTCCGTGCTTCGGAAGGCACGTATAAGCCAGTGGCCTCGGCCGCCAACTGGCGGTCGTCAAATAAACCATGTCAGAGGCCCTTGAGGCGGTTTAGAAACTTACACTAGGGTGTGTGGGGTCATTAGACCTCACTGCCCATACGATAAGAAAATACCTTTAGTAGGAAACTTGCCTTGTACCCGAAAGGTTTACGTATCAGCAAAACCGGGCAAGTGCGAGTCGGACTCTCACACGAAAGGTCATAAAAAAACACGTTTCTTGTACTCATGTGTATATTGCCGCTATAACAAAAAATGATAAATTTTAAAAATTAATTGGGGCTTATTTTAAACTTTTATGCAACAGGAATACATACTTTGTGACAACTGTCTATCTATTACGGTTCTTGAGATACAGCACGCTGGCAGACAGACGGACGGACAGCGGAGGTTTAGTAATTCATAGAAACTCTCATCCCCATTTATCTTAATTTCTATTTATTCTTCAATGCTTCTTTTCCTTGTAAGTGGACCTGATGTGCTAATTTCCATGCTTTTAGAAAAAATGGTTTTGTCAGTGTGCTCTGCCGGTCTAAAAAGGCCACTTTAGCAGAATCAAAAAGCAAATCACGCTGCCCGTCACTGTCACATTTTCCCAATCTTAAACCTTATGCGTAAAAGTGCCTTATAGGAAAAATTAAGTTTGACACATTGTGGTGTGTTTAATATTATGATTCTAATATGATTCTCCTAAAGTGGCCTTGTTTGCAAATTAATAAAAAATAAAGGACTTTATTAAGTAGATTGTAACGTTTGTATGTTATTATGTGGAACTGACTGATCAATTTACTTTCCAAGTTTCAAACTTATCTCGCTCGGTATCTTTTGCTGTTAACCACAATTAATTTAGACATTTTCCGTGTTCCACCTTGTGGTGGTTTTGGCTTGACCAAATTCTTAGTATCTACAATTTGATATGTCATGTGCTGAATTGCATACTTATTGTGAGCCTTTCACCGTTGTTACGTTGGCTGCAAGGGCTTTTGTTTGTGCCATTTGTATCTAAATGTTGCAATTCTATTTCCTATCAAAGGTAATTTGTTACAAAATCGTCGGAATAATAAATTGAAAGCGTATGGCAATTGGTGATTTAAATTAACATTTACCAACAGAACGTTTGACCACAACTGCCTATACAACTAGATTATGAAATCAGGTAGTATTACTGAGCCTGTAGCTTTGTGAATAGGCGCACCCATTTCAAACTGTTTAACCGTAGATACCATGATAAGGATTAAACTAAATAGTATAGCAATTATCACGACTTTAATCTACAAAAGACAAGCTATTGGTATAAATTATGTTCCAGTATCCATTTTGATTTGTTTTGTTTGTATTAATTATATTAATAACTTCACTTGTACGCTTTTTATCTTGAGTTGCAATCTTGCAAGTCTTTGAACCACTGAATTCCTGATGACTTTAAAATTTGACATGTGTGTCAGGTTTGTCTGAAGACACTATATTCTTCTTCCCCACTCGTTCACTCTTGGCAAATTGTTCATAGTTTCATGATAATGTATCTATTCTGAATAATACAGCCTTCAGAATGAGCCTCTACTTGTTGCAGTCTATAGCGTTATAGGAGTAATAGACTATGGAAGCTTGGAAAATACTTTAAAGTGATAGAAATAAACTGACGCTGCAGCCAAGATTTCATTTGCATGATGTGGGCACTCACCAGCGCTTAATAGCAGATATGCGAAACTTAACATGGGAATCCTATACTAAACAAGCTAAGTACAGCACAATAGTTACATTAATTGGCAGCAAACAATTAAAGTTGAGTGGAACATTCTAATGCTAAAAATCTGGCCAAGTGAGAGTCGGACTCGCGTGCAAAAGGTTCCAAACCAATTTCATTTTTTAACATGTTATTTTAACATTACATACTGCTTATAGGTTTTCCTTTAATCTGCATTTTTTTTTTCAAAATTTTCGGCTTAGCAGTTTCGGAGATAAAGAGGGAATAGGCGTTTTAGATTTAATTTCTTGAATAACTTCAAAACTAATTATTTAATAATTGTGAAAAACATTTAATTAAAACCCTCATAGTAAGCCCTTTCATTTGATATGTCACACGGTACAGTTTGAAAACCTTTTTATATTTTTCTAGTTTGACCCTCAAAAGTGACCCCATACTAAAAAAATATTTATTTACGTAAAACGTCCGTATTTGGGTCACAGAAGTCCATATGTATACCAAAATTCAACAGAATCGGTCCAGTAGATCCGGAGAAAACTGGCTGTGAGAGATGGACAGACAGACAGACACCCGAGTGATCCTATAAGGGTTCCGTTTTGTACGGATGTTCGAACCCCTATAAGTACAAAATAAAACTCATTATAAGCATAAACGTAGAACATTTTATTTATTGCATTAAAATTTACGTACAATAGAGATATATACTAACTTGATGCACCAAGGTATTGTCTACCAGTCAATATTTGGCTATTTGGCCAGTTATTATTCTTTACAGAAGCAAAATTGCAATAATTGAGTTAATTGAAGATACTATTCAATTGATTTTATGTCAATAAATCTTTTCTCCATTGGCCAGCACGGAGCATCAGCTATAACACAGTGGTCATAGTCATTCAAAGATTTTATCGTGATATTGTAATGTTTAGTACTTATAGTACTCATCCAAGCGGGAAGACACTCGGTAGCATTGTCTCTGATATAGATATTTTCTATAGTTGTTGTTCCAAGAGCAAATTTGCTATTGTCTAAATAACAATCCATTATTTTAATGCCCCAGTTTTCACCCATAATTGTGTAAGGTGGAACACGCCCTTCTTCCACTTTCCTGAATACATCAGTAGCTTTTATTTCAATGATTCTTTTTTCTTTCCCGAAACATTTAGAATCAGCTAAACAATGGTCATAATCGTTTACATGTCGAATTGTTACTTCATAACGATTAATATTATTCATAAAAATTCGTTGGGGTGGCCGTTCCGTAGCACTGTCACTATCCCATACATAGAGGTTTTGCCTACCTGGCATTGTTCCAGAGTCGTTTGGTTCAGTATTTCTACTACTCATCATTTTAGTTTTAATTTCTCCAGGTTTCATTGTACTTAAGTAACAATCCGAAATATAAATGTTTCCGTATTTCTCAGACTCATTCTCGACTCTCGTTGTTTCTTCATTCTTACATTCATCTGTTGTGTTTACCCTATTGTTTTCATCAGTTTTGGATGGAGCGATTTCAATATCTCCAATGGTGTTGTTATTTTCTTCTGCGGTAGTTATAATCACAGTAGTTGAAATATTCATGCTTATTGTGATTGCTTGAATCTTGTTTTCTTCAGTTTGGAATGGAACACTGTCATTAACCGTACTGGTGGTTACAGCTGAAGAATTAGTTTCAGAAGATGGCCTGATTTCTTGCGTTGAGTGATGGCGAGAGTACAACGCTCCCACTGTCGTAAATAGTATCAAGCACAGCATAGAGATTGCGTGCATTGTGATAAGGTAGTAGTTACTACAGTATTTATAATATTATTAATTGTAAAAACTTGTTGCAGTAATTGACAAAGTTAGTGACACTCTCGTGATCTCGCTACTACTGTTTAACTTATACATTTACAACATTTATATACATACGTTATTGTTGAAGCTAGCAGTAGTTACAGGTAAAATAAACCGCACATAGCCGATAAGCATTTTGTGTTTACCAAGTTTGTACATTTATCCTTATTAATTTAAAAGATAAGTGTTTCAGGAGTTTAAATTACTATCGTGGTTTTTAACTTTATTTATGTGTATTTGGTTCACAAATACTCCTTCGATTATTTCTTTTTGCTTCATAATTTTCCTAGCCTTTTCCCAAATATATTGAAGTCGGCTTCCAATCAAGCCGGATTTAGCGGAATAACACCAGTATTTTACGTGGAGCGGCTGTCTACCAGACCTCCACAACCCATTAACTGGGTAACACGGTACTTCTTGGCAAGACTGGAGTCAGATTTACTGGCTTCTGACTATCCGTAACGACTGCCAAACCAACCCATGCGGGGTTATTATCTAGCCACGAGCTCAACGAGTTAATATTTTTTGCTTGATGAAGATAATTCTTAAGATAACTATCGGTAGATTCTGTAAGCATCTCACCGTAAAAACTAACGTCTAGTGAACTGTCATTTCTCTTTGATTTAATTGATTGACAGCTCACTCTGTCGTGGTCAATTCACCATAGTTTCCACGGTGTGATGCTCACAGAGTCGCACTACAGATTTAAATCCTTACACTCATAGGAAGTCATACTATCGTTGACTGCCATAGAGTAGGTTTAATCCCGCTAGGGCCAGTGCCTGCCAGGGTTGATTTGTTTTGAAAGAATCACTAGTTTCGCCATCCGATAAGAGACAGGCCTGGGTCGACAGTGCGTTGTGTTCTACGCGCGCCTCAAAGAGTTGTCAGCATAGTAGACGGGCCCACTAGGGCCAGTGCTTGCCTGGGTTGCGGAATTTGATAGTTTCTCGGAGGAACACGGATGAGTTGTAGTCAGTAAGAGTCTGACACTCCCATCCACTCCAGCGGAAGGAGTCATTTGATGTTTTCACATCATATCAGCCGAAAGGCGTCCACTACTGGACGTGGGCCTCCCTCAAGTGTCGCCACAACAACCGGGCCCGTGCGTCTCGCATCCATCGGCTACCCGCGACTTTTCACCATTTCCCATCACTTAATAGCAAAAATTTATAAAACCCTGGAAAATAAAAGGAATTTGAATGAACATGTTTGAATTTTAGTCAGCAACAATCTGACACTTACTCCCGCTAAGTCCAGAAAGGTCTCCCTTTCTGGGCTTAGCGGGAGTAAGTGTCTCCTCAGTCATGAGATAATTTCCCTTCCAAAAAAAAGTTCTCAAGAGATGATGACGATACCGAAGCCACAAAATTGTCTTTTATACTTTTTCATATCTTAAAAAATAAACAATGCCTAATGAATCGTACTTTGGGTTTTTTACCTATTCAATTCTAGGGTTTTGTTTTATAAGGTTTTTCCCTTTGATAATAAATACTTAACAATGCCATATTGTTCAGACACCTGTTTCCTACTCGTTAATCTACACTCTACACTAATATTATAAAGAGGAAAGATTTGTTTGTTTGTTTGTTTGAAATGAATAGGCTCCGAAACTACTGGACCGATTTGAAAAATTCTTTCAGCAATGGATAGCTACATTATCAGGGAGTAACATAGGCTATATGTTATACCCGTACTCCCACGGGAACGGGAACTACGCGGGTGAAACCGCGTGACGTCCACTAGTGTGTTAATAAACAGGAAACATGATAAAAATATTCTTAAACCCACTTCTTATTTAGATTTTTTAACATGCTTCAATAACACGCTGAACCGCTGAGATTTCAACGTTTGTTTTATTTTTAAAGAGATTCTTAAGAATATCTTGTTTTTAGGGTTCCGTAGCCAAAGAGTAACCAATACGGAACCTTATTACTAAGCTTCCGCCGTCCGTCCGTCTGTTTGTCAGCGGACTGTATCTCAGGAACCGTAATAGGCAGACAGTTGAAATTTTCACAGATTGTATATTTCTATTGCCGCTATAACAACATAACCTACATACGGAAACCTTCGTGTGCGAGTCCGACTCGCACTTGGCCAGATTTTATTTTATTTTACTACCCGTGCACAAATGTCTAATCTCAAATCGTTTAATCCATAATGCACACATACGGATCGTCAATATAAATTAATAGAAACAATTTTTGGACCCTATCGAAAACAATTTTTTTTAAATAATCAGCAGAGAGGAAGAGCGCTTTAATAACTACTTTTAAAATAATTGTCATTATTTTCTATTCTTTTTTATCACAGTAAGTACCTTATAACATACCTAAAACTATGTATTTATTTATTTTAAGATTAAATTATATTATTTATTATTGGCAGCTCTCAGCTCAGCTAAGTATACCACTTAACGTGAATTCCGAGGCACAAAGACGGATGGTCCACCCATCCACGAATTGTCCTTTCAAAATAATATCAATCCGATGGGTTGGTATTGTACTGAGTCTCGAACCGCTTGATATGATATTTCTTGAAGTTTATAATGAAAAAGCAACAGCTACAACCATGTGTCTATTGACCGGTTTATCAAGTACTCTATCGGTCGTTTATCTATCCGTTAACGACCAACCAATGGCGTCATGATAGCGTTAACAAACAGATAAACGACCGATAAAAAACTCAGAAACCAGGAAATAATGTCTTCGACCTAAATAGAACCAAAAATTATCCAATTTCTGTAAACCCAGCTTACGCTTGCGTTAATAAAACGATCTGCATAACCATTTCCGGGCTAATTACAGTACTATTTCAAAATGAGGATTATCAAGAACAGATGATTGTTTGTATTGTATGCAAATACCTATTTATTGATGTTTGAATTGAAATCATAATTAACATTGATCAGGGAAATGAATTGGTAGTATTAATGATAGCTAAGATTCTTTATTTTAGGCTGCAATGCGCAAATAACTTGCATGCAAGTTAAATTAGATTGCGGAGCACGTCCGAGCGACTGATTACTCGGCTACGAGTTAGTTGCAGGTGGAAACCTTAGATGACGACTAACAAAGCAGTATGGAAGATGAAAACATGTTGCGCGTACTCAATTAAATTGGGTAAAGAAATAACCGAAAAAAAAACTCTTCCTTTACTGATGAGTGAGTGACTGACAGACAACGCACAGCCGAAACTACTGGTCGTAAAAAGCTGAAATTTGTCGTCCATGGGGAGTGTAGAGGAGCAGAAAGGATTTCCCGAAATTCTTACGGGAACGGCAAACAACGGGAAACGGGCGTACGAAGCCGCAGACAAAAACTTAAATAATGCAACTATTGTGACACTGTTTTTTTTTTACTCCGTGACTGTACTTTTCTGATTAATTTCGTTGCGGGGTCCAAGACAGTTGAATCGTTTCTCCGGGACTCGTCGGGCTTCATTGGCTCGCCGTTTTCTGATAGTCGCCACTGTTGATTCTAGTAGGAGTTGCAGTGGCTGGAAATGTATGGTGGGCTCGTCCCAAAAAAAAATATTGTGTCACTGCCAGTCAAAGCTGAAAGTGCAAGAAAAAATAAACACCCGTCTATCTGAAGTTATACAATAAAGAGAAAATGTTAGTAAAAATACAGAAAATGTTTTCACTAATAAAATGCTGCACTATCGCTGAATGTACGGTCTTGTTAGATAGATTACGTGAATGTTGCGGGCTAGTAGACAAAAGAGATAAACACCTATAATTTTCAATTAAAACCTTTAAATTCACCCAAGCCTTCGACCAGTATTCGTAGCTTTAGACAATTATTAAATGATTTGGTCTTTACTTTTTATTATTATTATCATTACTAGCCCGTACTGTCCCACTGCTGGACAAATTAAGGCCGCCCTCCATTCCTTCAAACGCTCACAGTGTTGTGGCTCTTCCTTCCAATTAGTTAGGAAGACATCCAGGTCGTCCCACCATCTCCTTTGCAGTCTACTGCGGCCTCGTCTCGCTGTTTCAGGGTTCCAATCCTGTATTTTACGGGCCCACAGCTTATCCGGCGACATGTCCTGCCCAATCCCATTTAAGTTGGGCAGCCTTTTGAGCCACGTCGACGATTTCAGTTTTGCGCAGTGTAGTGTTTCGAGCATGGTCTGTTAATTTAACACCGTTTTGCGAACCTTGAGTTTGGACTTTCAGATGTTAGACAAAGACAAAGTCTGTGCACGGTCAAGATGGGGGATACTTTTATTTTTGTTAAAACAGAACTTTAAATTGAATCCAAGAGTAGAGAGAAAATAATCAAATATTTCCATGAATATAAACTCGTGCACTATAATTTAGTACACATACAGATTTCTAATACAGAAAACATTGAAAAACGTAATTAGAATAAATTCACTTTGAAAACAAACGCCGTAATTTGAAACTATAAACCCCTACTACAAAACAAAACAAAATCGACAAGTTCCTGATTTATCGAAAACATCTTTTCAAATCAGGCTGATAAATTATGTTTGAACTTTTTTTTTGAGATGGGTTTACTCCTGACTCTAGTCTAGTTCAAAGATAAAAAACATAGTCGACGATGAAGTGAGCTTCCCCAGAATAAGCCCGTTCACTCTATCTTGAGAGATTAGGTTTGAATGCGTTACAGGCGCAGGTAGACAGTTAAAAATTATTTAAGACAATCCTCCAAACTGCGCTAGTTACTACTTCCAAGTGTTTTAAATGTGAAGTGGCGCAACAAACTATTGATACGTTTTATTTTATGTTAACAGCTGAAAATATTATTATTATAAAAAAAATCCCCAGCACCACTATAAAAAAATGAATTCTTATTAATTGCGGGTATTTTGGACACTTCGATTACCTGTGTATAGTGTAGTAAGAATGAAGTAAATTGTCATTCTTTCTTGTTTGTATAAATTGACAGCTCACTTCATGATCACTTCAGCTAAGCTTACAGGGTGATAGATTTACAGAATCGCGCTGCAAAATCGCACTTCAGAATCGTTTATATCCTCACTTCATTCGGAACTAGCGCAATCCTTCTTTTTCTGAACTCCTGTAATTACAGTCATGCGGCTTTAACGAAGAAAACTTCTGACACCGCCACAGTTTGAAATAACAACTTTTAACAACCGTAGTAGGGGTTTCACTGGAAACGTAAAATGAAAATATAAACAAGTTTCGTTTTATAGGAGGCACGCCTGGCCTGGTAGCCAATTAATATAATTCTGATAGTTTAGACTCAATCAAACTTTTCAACGAGGTAGATGGGAGCCGTTTTTATTCAAGAGTAATTCGACCCTGTACCGTTATTTTATTTTGTATACTAGGTTTACTGTTTAATTGAATTGTGCTCGTTTTGTGCCATTATTTTTGCTGTATCAGATTACTTTTTAATTTGCAGCTGCAATACGTTTATTGGTGATGGGATTCGGGATTTAGTTTCCGTTTAGAATTTTGTTTGTTTGATCTTTTTGATACTCTTTTTGAATCAAAAATCAAAATCAAAAGTCGTTTATTCAAATTAGGCTGAGAGCCAGCACTTTTTAAACGTCAAGTTTTACAAAAGACAGTCCCCCAAAACGCCCGCCCGTCACCACTTCCTAGTGTTTTTGAGGTAATTGCATTTTGTGTGCTTCAAATTCTAAGTTTGAATTGGATCAATTTTTGTCTAATATTCTTGACATTCTGTAAGCGCTTTAAGTATTTTATTGTTTGTAGACAACAAGTCATATAGAAAATTTTGACACATCCAAGAAGTATCTTGAATGTGTTTTTTCTACAGCTTTTTTTTTAATAAACAATGAGCTTTAATAAAATATAAAAAGTTACGATATAATATTTTCGATACAAATTACTTAGTGCTCAGAAAAATATATTGAAGTAGTTCAAGGCTTTATCTACAAAAGAGACACAGTAATGTAGTACCCTTTATTAAATTTCATAAGAAAAGGGTACTTAAGATGATAACATCATGTTCCAGTAGTAATATATCGACTAAATCGACCCCTGAGGCAATTCCCTTAGCACTAGAAGTTTGAACCTGAAATAAATCTTGGGAAGCATAAAATATTTCTCGGATTCTTTATACATACCAATATGTTATGGTAATAATCATACGGTAATATTTTCTCGTACAAAATCGGGAATTTTTGCTTTTATGCTAACTTGGAGATGATTCACTGGGTCCGTTTTAAGCCTAATATATGATTCTTTTTTGCTATTTCTTTCGTGTGGTAAGTTTCTTTTTAAAAGTATCTCTAGACGAGTGTCATTCTGTTAGTGGTACCGTGGTGAAGGCGATTGTCAAAACATCAAAAGTGTATGTCAAAATGACACGTGATCAATCCTATGACTTTGGCATTTCCATAAAATTGCATTATCAAATGACTCCTTCCACTCTTGGCGTAGCGGAAGGGAGTTTCAGACTCTTAATGACTAAAACTCATCCGTGTTCCTCCAAGTGCCCTGTACGTTCCAGGGGCGCGGTGATTCTTTCGAACAAATTCCGCAACCCTGGCAGGTTGTCTAAAAGACTTTATCTTGTAACTTAGATAAATTCTTAATTAAACATCTTGATTCTGCGATAAATTCTAGTGTATCTTTGTACATTTAACTAATAAATGCTTACTTTAAATACTTTATTTTATATTTTATGACAATAGTTTTAAGTTCAAATGAAGTCAATTGCAATTCAATTTAATTATTTGTTCTTAATTTGGATGTTTGTTGTCACAAATTATCAATTGAAATTGTCGCTTTCATTGTCAATTGACATGGACTCATTGTGCTGTGTCACAATCAATGGTGTCAGGTCCTAGGAGTACTGCAATTTACTTTAGACTTTAGCTTTGTTTACCATATTAGATATAGAATAGAGCAGACCAGAGTGTCAATTGTACTTATTTTTAAGCATCTTTCGCATTTTGATGACACAGTTACCGCAATGATTGAGCGATTGGTTGCTGAGCTGCGTGTCGCGGGTTCGATTCCCGCACGAAAAAAATATTTGTATGGCTTACAGATAGTTATTCCTGGTCTGGCTGTGTGTGTATGTGAGTTTTTATGTTTGTGAACGCACCCACGATACAGGAAAAATTCCTAGTATGGGGCAACGTTTTATAAAAAAAACAGTCGCAATATGCCAAAACGGCCTCAATTTCCATACATTTTTGACAGATTGCGACTGACAAGCGAATGCGAACTTTGCTTAAATAAAAATAGTAGAATTGGCACTGACTCTGACATGGTGCCACCGGACTCCTCAAAGAGTGACATAATTTTTTTTATCATTACTTTTTCTTTTCTTTTTAGGGTTCCGATCAAAAAACGAAACCCTTATAGGATCACTCGGGTGTCTGTCTGTCCGTCTGTCTGTCTGTCTGTCAGTCTATCCGTCTGTCACAGCTAGTTTTCTCCGGATCCACTGGACCGATTCTATTGAAATTTGGTACACATATGGACTTTATAACACAAACACGGATACGTGACGTAAATTTTTTTTTTTTTTTGTATAATGTTCAAAGAACTTTTTTTTTAATTTTCTAACATTTCAAATGAAAGGGCTTATTGTGAGGGTAATTATATTTTTTTTCATAATTTTAAAATAAATGGTTTTGAAGACGAAAAATTATATAGATCTAAAGATCTATTATCCCCATTTTTTCCGAACGTATTTAATTTTTTTAACATTTTATTTTAACATTATAGACTTCTTATTGCTTCTTATAGGTTTTTGTGTAATCTATAGGTTTACCTATAATATTCGTTCGGAACCCTTTGCACGCGAGTCCGACTCGCACTTGGTCATTTTTTTTTTCAAATACATGGCTTTTGGCCATAGTGTTGGTCGTGTTTATATGTTTTTGTCGGGGTGGAATAATTTGTTTTTCTTTCTTACTCAAGTAAAAATGTAATTTACAGATCCTGCTAATAGAAGCTGGTCCAGAAGAGCCCGATATAACCAGCGTCCCAGCCTTCGCTCCAGTGCTGGGTAGGTCCAGTATTGACTGGAACTACCGCACCCAACCAGAGGAGATGACCTGTAGAGCACAGAGAGGACAGACATGCGCTTGGTTGAGGTATGTAGACGACGATTAAAGGAATTACAGGGTTGTTTTGTCAACAGCGGATTCCCACGATCAGTCTCTCCAGGTCATTGGTCTACCTTGTGGAAGGCCTTCTAATGCATGTGGCATTGGAAAGCTCCGCACAGGGTATTTTACTAAAAAAATCTAATTAGTCCGTCAGATAGATATTCAAAAAATATTAAACACGTATTTTCTCTTTTCGCGTAAACAAAAGATGAAGATGATATAGTGCCACGATGAGATGATAAAACACGCGTGACGTCACTATGATGGTATAATTTTACCAAGCCACATGACGTCACGCGTGTCTTCAACGCGCTGTATCGTCTTCATTTTTTGTTTACGTGAAAAAAGAAAAAATACGTGTCCAATATTTCTTGGAAATCTATCTGACGGACTAATTAGATTTTTTTAGTAAAATACCCTATTGTCTATACACGGACAATTTGATAGCGCATTTTAATCCCAAGTATTTTATAGTTTATGACAATCTTTCATTGTGCTAATGAGTGGAAATCTCTGCCAGAGTCTGTGTTTTCTGATAGCTACAACCTGGGAGTCTTTAAGTCAAGAGTGAATTGGTTACTTCTAGGCAAGCGTGCTCCATTTTCGACCACATCATCGCTTACCATCAGCTGAGACAGTGGTCAAACGCGTGCCTATTAATAGAAAAATAAATAATTCAGATAGAATGTCACTTGTCCAGGCCCTCTTTGAAGCGATATGATATTGCAACACAAAACTTATCGCATTCATAAATTTGCTCCAAGGTTGACGCCGTGGATTCTTAGATGTAAGGGATTTTCTTCACAAAACGTTTCAATGGAAAATGTGTGAAGAAATTGGTATTACTTAAGCTCCTAAAGAAAAACTGTACCCATATTTTGAGAAGTATTTTTTGCCCCCGCCTATGTTCGACCTCTGACGAGTACTTCTCCAGAAAGTCCTACTCTCATAAGAAAGAAGGACGTTTTTACACAATTCGAAATAACGGATTTCTGATATTAAGACAATAGTTTAAGGTCGGAAATAAGTTACTACGTTTTGTGACGATACGTCCTTTTTTTAGGGTTCTGTACCTCAAAAGGAGAAACGGAACCCTTATCTTATAGGATCACTTTGTTGTTCGTGTCGGTCTGTCAAGACCGTTCATCTCGGGAACGCGTAGAGGTATCGAGTTGAAATTAAAATCATATAATTAAGTCTATGAACCCTTGCAGTTGTAAAAAAATCAAACCTTTAAGCTAACGTAAAAAAAAGATATGGTAGATTATGCCGCAAAAACCGTATATTTCGACACTCAAGGGAATCAAAATGGGTATTTTCCGTTGACCTAGAACTATGAAATTTGGCAAGTATAGGGAAAAGTCTGAAATCTATACATTTGTAATTAAATCATAAAAAATATAGTTTTTATTTAAAGTAATTTGTAGCTTCTTTATACGGAACCCTTGGTGGGCGAGTCCGACTCGCACTTGGCCGGTTTTTTTCTTATGTTGGCAGAGTCGTGGTAAGAGTATCTTTGTGCCAGACAGCAAACTGAATTTGTACTACGGACATGTCGTTAGTCTATATCAAATAGGCTGTTATTTAATAACGATCAGTAAAGAAAGATAATATAAAAAAATATATATGTATATATACAGGGATATTGAAAAATACCCAAAACGTCTTAATCCTAACTTCGTATCATGACCTTGAACAACATTTGTTCTACGACTTTGACCTCAACTAAACAATGTAGCCAAAAACAATTTGTTTTCATTTATTAGAAGTCTGTAAAATTCGAGTATACTACGCGCGCGCGCACCCAGTCTTGTGCCGCCGGCCGGGTGAAGGCCTTTCGTCGGCCGCCTCATAAAGAATATGCAAAATTTAGACTATGTTTATATTTTTTGTATGGAAAAAAAAATGTTTCGAATTTTGGAAAGTTGGAAAGTCGTAGAAACAATGTTGTTCAGGGTCATGATACGAAGTCAGGATTAAGAGGTTTCGGATATTTTTTTCAATTTCCCTGTATATAATTCTTCCGTTACTGACTGAGTGAATGACAGAAAACGCACAGCTTGAACTACTTGTTGTAGAAAGCTGAAATTTGGCCTGTTGGTTCCTTGGGGACTGTAGGGGAGCACTAAGAGAGGATTTCCTGAAATTTCCTGAAAAAAACGGGATATGCGCGTACGAAGTCGCGGGCAAAAGCTACTGAAGGATAAAATTAATAAAAATTTTAACTGTAAGAATAATGTTTAGTTTTCTTTTTGTGGGTGTTTCATGTAATTAGTCTAGACTTTTTCCCAGGAATTCTTCATTACTTCAGGCTTTTTTAAAGTTTATAACAACAGTAATTTAATTAATCTGAACAAAGGTTTTGCTTTCTTTTTATAACTTGTTAAACCGCTGAATTTTTATATCATATCTTTTTAAGACAAGGACGTAACACAAAATCTACCAAATTAATATTTAAAGTTTATGATTATACAGGGCGTCTCACGATTTTGCCTATTTTTTTTTTAGATAGAAAAAAATACTGAATAAAGACTTCACTTTTATTTTAAAAAACCATACAAACTACATTCAAAGAATTTTAAATAAATAACCCGCTTTTATTTTAGATGCTATGTTATTTGGCAGTAATAAATGTATTTATTTGACCCTTTAGATCAGTACAGATAAATTACAGGTTTTTGTTTCACATTTAGTGGAATCCCGCCATGTGAAAGTCGTGAAACGCCATGTGTATGTGCCAGTTTCCAATATTTTATAAAATAAATTGATTGTGTAAATTGATTTTTTAAATTTTCGCATAACATTTTTTGTCCTAAATCCGTGTAAAATACTAATCCTTCTATTTAGTTTCATCCGGTAAAGTTGGAAGCCGAAACGGCTTACGAATGAAAAATCTGTTTTGTTGTGTGCTAGTTAGCAACAGAACGCGTTTTAAGTGTTTTAGTATATATAAAACACTTATGGGATATCAAAAGGAACACAATATATTGTGTTCCTTTTGATATCCCATAACTCAAGGGTATTAATCAGAGCTCTCAGCAGTAAAGGTGGGGCCTGCTAGGGCCAGTGCCTGCTGGGGCTGCGGACTTTGTTCGAAAGAGTCACCGCGGCCCTGGAACTCAAAGGGCACTAGGAGGAACACGGATGGGTTTTAGTCAGTAAGAGTCTGACATTCCCTCCTGCTTCACCCAGAGCGGGAGGAGTTATTTGATGATTTCCCATAAAAAAGGGTATTAATCAGACCACCTAAGAGAATCGAATCATTTTAAATATTTGACTATTCATTTTTTTTTCTTTTTGATTTCTCATACAAAATAAATCGATAAAACTGCGACTACATGTACAGTGACTTTACCTGAAAAACGACAACGTCGTATTTTTACCTTAATTAGTGCATGACTGACCTTACTTATCAATGACATTTAAGTACTAAAGACTTGTATGTTGTTACTTGTGACAATTTTCGAATTATTTTAGTTAAGTTTGGTGTTAACTGCGTAACTATGCGTTTTGGAACCCCTGCTTCTTAGACATTTAGTTTTGCGAAAATTGATAGCACAACAAAATTGTTAGGAGGCATATCGATTTAATTGCTCGATAAAGTGTCCCACCTAATTTAAATTGAGACAGACATTCGCTATTGCAGGGGTATCAAAACAATTATCAAGTTTCACCTATTTAGTAAAATAACTGTTTTTACGTAAACATTGTCAACAAAACACATACATTATAAGAGATATTTGTATTTCAGCTCGAATTATTTGCTATAAGTAAATTTTTGAAATAAAAAGTAATATATAAACATATAAAAACCTACAAAGCAATTTTGAATCTGCTTTTTAGGTTTCTTTTTTATTATGAACAAGCACTTCGCCCGCGACTTCATCCGCGCTGCAATTGTCTTAAGGATCCCTAATTTTTTTCTAGACAAATTATATACTAAAACCTTCCTCGAGATCCGCTCTATCCATTGGTGTAAACAGCATGAGAATCGGTGCAGCAGTTTTTGAGTTTATCGCGAACAGACAGACAGATGCGGCGGAGGACTTTGTTGTATAATATGTAGTGACAAACGAATTAAACTAACTTAGCCCTGATACTGCAACGAGTTATAAAGATATTTTAAATTTAAACAAGTCATTTAGTCATTTTTCTTTTTCTTATGATCACCAACATTAAGTGATTAGTTTATTTGGGTTTGGTATTTTTTACGAATGAAACTGCAATAAAATGCTTATGACCTATAAACGTGAAAAAAGGTTATTTATTTTTAGAGTGATTGCTACTAATGAGAAACGAAATTAAAGTAATGGGTTTTGTTTCATATACCTCTAGACTTAATTAAGAATTATTGTTAAGTTTTTGTAGAAAGCTTAGTTTATTCTACGAAAAAGGCTTAAAAGATAAAACATAAGATTTTGAAAATAGAAAACCTTATTTAATCATTGTAATTTAATTCTTCGAGATTAGAAGCAAAGAGCTTATTAGAGAACTTGGAACGTCCTATCGTCTGAAGTATCGCGTTGCTGAACTACAGCAACGCGATACTTCAGGGCACTATTCCCCGTTTTCAGAATTAAGAATTTTAAGTTGAATTTTGGTCAAACTTTCCTTAAACCTATTATTTTTGGCCTTAAAGTAGAGTTTGGAGTTTGACACCATTTTACCCAAAATCGGTCGGACTCGCCTGCAAAAGATTTCGAACGATTTTTTTTAACATGTTTTAATATTAACACTACAGATTTCTGTAATACGATCTGTTATCTCCATATATATTTTTTTTAATTTTAGGCTCAGTAGGTCATTTTTCGTCTAATTTCTTGAATAACTTCAAAACCGTTTATTTTAAAATTACGAAAAAAATATAATTAATACTCTCACCTTTCATTTGATATATCACACGATATTATTCAATAAACTTTTTTTTTTTAATTTTCTGGTTTGACCCCCAAAAGAAACCTCATCCTAAAAATTTAATAATTAACATAAGACGTCCATATTTGGTTCACAGAAGTCCATATGTGTACCAAATATCAACAGAATCGGTCCAGTGGCTGTGACAGACAGACAACCGAGTGATTCTATAAAGGCTCCGTTTTTTGTTCGGAACCCTAAACAACGAAATGGATGAATCAGAAAATATATTGTTTTTTTTTTTAAGAAATGAGTCCTTGACTCAAATATACCAGCACCATCTTATGCCGTAGCTTTTAAAGTGAGGAGGCCGGTTTCCCATGAATAAGGTTCAAATCTCTTGCAAACTCACTTTGTAATCAAAATGGGAAAACAAATCATAAAATCTGTTAACTCTATTAATTTACACAAAAACAATCACCTTTACAACGTGTAACAGAATAAAACAATACTTCTTAAGGGGTCATTGTACTCATAATTATGAACATTTTTTACTATGTGATCATCCCCGAAAACGGGAAAATAGAATCAGCTGTTCAGTACATTTTGTTGAGTTTTTCGTGATTTCAGCGTTGTTCCCATCGTAAAAGTTGTTCATAATAATTTGTACAATGCCCCCTTAAGAACTATTTCGTTTATTCTGTTACACCTTCTATATTCAATTCAATATTTAAAACTCATTTTATTCACAAGATTTTTTAGCTGTTACTCGAACGTTTAAAATAGAATAAATTAAAACTTGGAATCTTTCCAACTGAATTTATTAAACAATTTTAAAAGCTGAAACTATAATGACACTTCAGGAAAGCTTGGATTTTAGATTGTCTTGGATTACGAACAGTTTGTCTGAATATTTTTAAATCTTTTAACTGATTTGGTATAATTTGCTTTTCAAGAAAAGAGTTTTCCAAGAATCCATTAGTGGTTTGTTAAATCTTGGAAATCCATTTTAATTAACGAAAAGAATCACGTAAACATGCTTAATGAAAAGATCGAAATGAAAACAGTCGAAAAAGTACATTTTAATTGTACTTGTTCTTGTACCGACGTTTTCTTCGAGGATTTCTTTTGGAAATAATATTTTGAGTTGTTTTCTCTTTTAATATAACATACTTCAAGGTTTCCATGTAGCAAACTGTTTGGAACTCATGAATTCAAGCGAAAAATACGCTAGACCAAGACTTAACTAATTTTGCTTTACTACTATTTTTTAAACGGTTTAGGACAACTTCGCAACGAAATCAGCAATTGTCGAGAACTTATCACCCACCAACCCATGCAGGTCTTAGCCGATATTTCTGACATTGTGCAGACCTTTGTCCCCATGGTAAAGTTAAGAGCTTTTTTCATGATAAGCTTTAGTGCCTGTTACGTTCACCAACCTGCACTGAGCCCACTCTTTCTCTATTATAAGCTGATTTATATTTCGCTACCTACTTTTGTATGCTGCTCTTTTGGGTTTATATTATGGCTGCAGTGCATCTATGATTGAATTTTTAAATCGAGATAATTTTAATCCATCGCGATCAACACAATTTTAGAATTTAGTGTCAAGTGTTTTAAGTAGATTTTTAAGTTACCATTTGTATAGAAAAGAAAAATATGGGTTGCAATGGAACTTTGTCATTTACAACAATATAGATTACTGTTCCAAAATTCTATAATTATCTTGAATTTTGAATTCACTCATAAACACATTATTTTTATTCATATTATGGAACCAAATTTGCTAATCATCTTTAAAATTACAGTGGCCGAGTTATGGGAGGATCAAGCTCTATAAATTATGTGGTTTACATGAGAGGTAATAAAAAAGATTACGATGAGTGGGCCCGTCTTGGAAATGAAGGATGGAGCTATGATGAAGTAAGTAGCATTATTGACATGTTCTACAGGTTTAACTAATCGATTGATCGTAGATGGTAGAATGGCTCGGTCTACGCTTGTCAACAGGCCGTACTACACCAACTCAAAAACAAAGCGACGATAACGACGAACGATTGATTGATATGGTAACATCCTTAAATTAGGAAACTACGGTTACTTCTTTATTTTTAGTCTTTTAATTCATTACGGTATATATTTTAATCAACTTTGTTAGGAATAAAATTATAAATAAAAATTGTCATTCTTAAGGTTTACCTTTTTCAGGTCCTGTATTATTTCAAAAAATCCGAAAATAATCAAAACTTAGTTGATGATTCTTATCACGGAAATAAAGGTCCTCTAAATGTAGAACGATTTGCTTACAGCGACCCAAATGTTTACATGCTTTTAAAGGCGTTTAATGAGAAAGGATTTCCACTTGAAGATTTAAATGGTATAGAGCAGATTGGAACCATGATCACTCAAACTACAACTAAAGATGGCAGAAGAGTATCATCAAACGATGCTTTTATAAGACCTATACGCGATAAAAGACCTAACCTTACAATAATGACAAATGCTGAAGTAATCAAAGTACTTATTGATGAAACTATGCAAGCTTATGGAGTCCAATACTATAAAAATGATAAAATATATAATGCCTATACCAAAAAAGAGGTTATAGTCAGTGCAGGTGCATTAAACAGTCCAAAAATATTGATGCTGTCAGGTATAGGACCAAAATCAGACTTAATGGAATTAGGAATACGTGTACTAATGGATTTAAAAGTGGGCCATAATTTGCAAGATCATGCTACTACAGAAGCGGTGTTGATGAACCTCACTGAAACATCAACAATTTTGAAAGGAAATAAAATTTTGAAAGCTGTTCAAGACTTTTACATGTATAAAACCAAATTTAATGAGATTTCCGCAACTGGTCCATTGCAAATAACAGCTTTTTATCGAACAAAATACGCAAAAAACACAAATAAAGACAAAACAGTCCCAGATATACAATTCCATTTTGACGGCAGAAACAAAAGAGATTTCTACCAGGATCCTTCAAGTTATTTGGCTTCCAATATATTTCCATTTACATTTTACGATAGTATAAACGTTAGACCAATTCTTTTGCAGCCAGAAAGCAGAGGATACTTAACTCTTAATAAAACCCATCCCATCTCTGGTCAACCCCTGATTTATCCACGATTCTTCACAGTGAAAAATGATTTAGATACTTTGGTTGCGGCTCTAAAGTTTGCTGTTAAATTGGAAAAAACAAATGCTTTTAAAGCAAAAGGAGTGAAGTTTATAAGAAAACCTGTGGAACCGTGCACTTCACATAAATGGGGTTCTTCTAATTACTTCGCATGTGTTTTAACGAGTTACACTGGGACTATTTACCATCCTGCGGGAACCTGTAAAATGGGACCAAGGTATGATAAAAATGCGGTGGTTGATGCAAGATTAAGAGTATATGGGATACAAAGTTTAAGGGTCGCCGATGCTTCTATAATGCCTAATATTGTTCGAGGAAACACCAATGCTCCTTGTATGATGATTGGAGAGAAAGTTTCTGATATGATTAAGAAAGATTGGGAAAATATTTATTGGAATCGATAATTTTATAATAACAGTTGAGATTATATCATTTGTGCGGGTAGTGCAAGCTAAGCTGAAAATATTTTAAGGTACATTATTATAGGTATGTAAGTAAAGCAAGAAGTTAGTAGGTTAATGACTCTAAAGTAGCCTAATAATAAGTGAGTGTTTTTAAGGTCAAGTATAATATAAATATGGTACAAAAATTGTTAATACTATTTTATGGTTTTACACGATACAAAGTATGTAATTTATTTTTAAGATGATTAATTATTAGACAATTTACCTATAAAATTCTAAACGGACCAATGTTTACATCAAATATAATTTTTTCTCAAAATAAGTGATTTCTTCGATACTGCGGGTTGTTTTCTGTATTATTCCTCTTCTTCGGGCTAGACCTTATCCCATTTATTTAGGTTCGGCTCTCCTTGTCTTCGTTTTCAATTGAGCACGGTTTTTGTGCCATGTCGGTGTCGAGATGAGCTTCTTTAAGGTCTCTTTGGACCGTCGTCAGCCAAGTGGAGGGTGGTCTTCCAGGCGTGCGCTTCGTGGTAGGCAATTCAAGGGCAAACTTCACCATATGATCGTCTGGGGCCCGTCTTTGCACGTGATCATACCACCGTAAACGCTTCTTTTTGACTTTTTCGGGTATCGGAGCAACTTTAAAACTGCCTCTTATGTACTCATTTTATCTTGTAGTGTGTGTGTCCCGCTGACCAGCGAAGCATGCCCATTTCGGTTGTGTGCAGTTTATTTAATGCTGCTTGTTGGTTGCCCAGCATTCGGATCCATACAGGACAGCAAGTCTAATAGCTGTCTTGTACAAAAGGCCCTTAACCTTACCTGGTATTTTCCTGTCACATATGACGCCTGTGAGTTGTCTCCACTTCATCCATCCGGTTGTTGTTCTATGAGTAATATCTTTTTCGATTTTGCCATCGTTGCTAATTATTAACCCAAGGTATTTAAATTGAGTCACCGTCGGTAGCTTCTAACGAGTACTTCCTAACGAGATCTTGATGTTGTTGGGGTTACTGGTATTATCGAAAACGCATGTCATGTGTTCCGTCTTCTTTCGACTGATTTTAAGACCATTCGTTTCGAGTTCCTCAATCCAGTAATTGAAGTTCTGTTGTGCCTTTTCTACATCGTCCGAAATCAAGACGAAGCATCGTCAACGTAAAGGATATTTCACGGCAGCGGTTATTGACAGAGCTTTGTAAGGTAGTCCATTGCAATGTTGAAGAGGGCTGAGCGTAGATCCTTTGTGCACCCCAACCTCAATCTTAAACGTTTCGCCCTTGCCTGCTGGACTGAAGACTTGGGTAGTAACGGCATTATACATTTCTTGAATAAAGTTGATGTAGTATTCTGGTACCAATTGTGATCTGAGAGCATTCCAGATGACATCCCGTGGAACATGTTCGAATGCCTTTTCTAAGTCTATGAAAACCATGTGAAGATTTGTTTTATTGGTTTTAGCCTTCGCTATCAGGATTCGGACTGACTATTTTTTCTGTATTATCATTTATATTGTCCCAAATGTCTTCAATTTCTTTTATTAATTTATTTAAGGTTTAACTGTTTTTACATTGTAATTAAAAACTTGCCAAAGAATAAAACTTTTTTTATTTCCATACCAATCCAATCTTGACTGTTTTCTTTATGACAGTACCTTCCAAGTGGTGAGTAAACAAAAACATAATTTTAATTTAGTAGAATTTGTTACTAAAACAGTAGTTATTGAAGTAGATAAAATAATTTAGAAACGTATGTTTTAATGTTAATGTCTAGTATAAATTTAACATACCTACTTAGTAGGTGTAGAATTTGGTAGATATGGTGACGTTACAAAACAGGTAAGGATTAGAAAGTTTAGTTAAATTGACATTCTCAGCGATTGACTATTGCAGATTCTTTAAAACCAAACTGTAAAAATATTATGCCTTTTTGCATACTAATCTGTTAGTCATCATCTCCCTTATTGCGGAATTTTGTACGAAAGAGTTATCGCGGCCCTGAAACGTAAAGGGCATTTTGCAGGGACATGGGTGGGTTTTTGTCAGCAAAAGTCTGACAGTCACTTCCACTCCGTCCAGAACGGAAGGAGTCATTTGATGATTTGCCATAAAAAAAGTAGTCACTCCCCTTCCAGTCATTATAATCTTTCACACAGTCTTACCATTCATCGTTTCTTTGGTCTTCCCAGATTTCTCTGTTTAATTAGATCCATTTCTACTGTGCCAATAAAAACAAATAATGCTACCGAGAGTAAATTTAATCAGTGAGAAGCTAAAAAAAAAGGTATGGTAGCTGTAAAGCTTCCAAAGTTTCTACATCTACTATCTATCCTTGTCCTACAAAACTTTACTTCGCAATACTCTCTTGCATTTTCTCGCATTTTCATTTCAACTGACCTATTGCATCTTACCTGTAATACTGCAAAGTTTTTACATCAAAATTCTTCTGGTACTGACAGTTTTTAAATTGGAAAAAAGCCACTCCAATGTACGACGTGTTGTCGTTAGTTTTTTTGAGATCGATCCTTTTCTATTTTTCTTAATTTCCAAACATCGTTATACACGCGTCGGTAACTTTGATAAAATATGTCAATGTCTGGACTATTGCAGTATTGTATAAACAGGAATGTTCTATTTAGCTTTGTCAATGCCTGTAATTGTATAAGCAATATCTTATGTCGAGATTATTTCTTTGGTAATTAGAATAGAATATTTTTTGTTTCGAATTAATATCTTTCGTTTGTATTTTATTTATAGATTTGTAACGTGTTATCTTATATTCCAGTATATCATTTTATATGTCGTTTTACTTTAACATTATGCTGGGTATAAAGAAACGAGTAGTGTAGATAAAGATATATATTTTTGGCACCTCATTTTATTTGATGGAACACAATTTTTATGTAGTTTAGAATTTTTGTGTTTGTGTCGAACTGTACTCTGATTTTTGGTAGTTTTTAGTCACTTTATGTATGCGTAAATTGTTTTTTTTGTTTGTTTTAATCATTATTTTTTGTGTTTGTGTTTTTGTGTGTATTAATTGAAATGTTTTTTAGTTGTGGGTACTAAACTATCGGAAGCTTGTTAACTAAATTATGAAATCGGATATTATTGTTTATAAAACTAGGAGTTTTACTGTAATTAGACATTTAAAACTGTATGATTTTAATAATTGGTTTAGATGATTAGTCAAAATATCAAAACAGTTCTAATTCAAGCAGAATCAAGAGTGGTTGACAATCAATTTCAAACACTCGTTAAATAGGAAAACAGACGCGTGTTTGATAGTTTGCGATAGATCTGTGAATGCGCTTCTTAGCAATACGAGATTTGCCCCTTCAATGACATTTTTTTTTAAAGATTTCATAATTTAGCCAAACAAGCAAACTTTTCAAACAAAACCACTAACTTGAAAATTGTGACGTTACAGAGGGAAGACTATGGGAGGTTCGAGTGCCATAAACTACATGATCTACATGAGAGGAAACCGGAGGGACTACGACAGCTGGGCAGAACTTGGCAACCATGGATGGAGCTATAGAGAGGTCAGTTAACTAACATTAGTACTGTACACAACAGCTACTTGTAAGTAATAGCTAAATGCTATGCTATTAATTAATAAAAATCTTGTTTTGTATCAGTGTTATAATAAAATACTTGAAGCATGATAATTTAAAAAAGTAAGATTTATTTGTACGAATTTAAATTATGGATCAAACTGCTAAAAATATAAGTTTCGCTTTCTGGAACAACAATATTGACTACATCGAATAAAAATATTTAAAAATGTATTTCTACACAAGTTTAAAAAAATTGATATTCATCTGAAACCGGTTTGACAAAAAGCCGACTCCAATATGGCCAACCATAATGGGGTGATCGTCAATCATCTGCCTAGCCATTTCTTAGGAAAAGGCTAGGCAGATGATGTATTTCTACATGCGTTTAGAAATAAGGGAAATATCACAGAATTTAAATTCAGAATGTTGCATTTTCCAGGTATTGCCATACTTCAAGAAAGCAGAAAACAATCAAGACGTTGAAGTTCACGACAAATACTACCATGCTCAAGGTGGTCCCATCAACGTTGAACGATTCAAGTACCTCGACATTAACTCCATGATGTTAGTGCAAGCCTTCAAAGAAAAAGGCCTTCCTATCACTGACTTCAACGGCGAGAGCCAATTTGGAACTGATATAGCACAAACAACTACAAAATTCGGTCAAAGAAATTCAGCTAACAAAGCATACATCAGCCCTATCAGATATAAACGACCTAATATCCATATCATCAACAATGCTTTTGTAACTAAAGTACTTATTGATCCCATCACGAAAGAGGCATATGGAATTGAGTATGTCAAAAACGGTGAAATACTAGCAGCTCACGCTGAAAAAGAAGTTATATTAAGCGGTGGTACAATTAACTCTCCAAAATTATTGATGTTGTCCGGTATTGGACCAAAATACCACTTGAAGAGTCTTAATATCCCGGTGATAGCTGAATTAAGTGTAGGTGCCAATCTTCAAGATCATGTCACTACAGACGCTTTGACTTTGGCTCTTTCAAATAAGACATCAACAGCTGTAACTCGAGAACAGTTAATGGACGAAATACATAACTATTATAGACAACCGTTGCCCAAACATGGGCCATTGGCTTCAACGGGCACTCTCCCTGGTACAGCTTTTATGAGCACGTATTACAATGATGACGAGCCAAATATACAGTTCCATTTCGATGGGAGAAACGTCCAAGAGTTCTACGCTGATCCGGCGACGTATCTGGCAACTAACATATTCCCTTTAGCATTCTACGATGGTTTATCAGCTAGACCTTTACTGTTGACTCCTAAAAGTAGAGGGTTCATTTTACTTAATACTACTGACCCCATATTTGGTCCACCATTAATTTACTCAAGATTCTTCACTGAGAGGGAAGATTTGGAAGCTTTGATAGATGGACTAAAATTCGCTGTCAGTTTAGAAGAAACTGAAGCATTCAGAGCGAGTGGAGCTCGCTATGTCAGAATACCAGTTCAGGCTTGTTCTGGCTTAATTTGGGGAACAGATGAATATTGGACTTGTCTCTTCATCCAGTATACTGCAACTATATTCCATCCTGTAGGTACTTGCAAGATGGGTCCTAAATGGGACAAAGCAGCGGTTGTGGATCCAAGATTAAGAGTGCACGGCGTTCAAAAACTTAGAGTAGTAGATGCCTCTATAATGCCATTGATTGTAAGAGGAAATACAAATGCTCCAACAATCATGATTGCTGAAAAAGCTTCGGATATGATAAAGGATGAATGGTTATAATTTAAATAAGTTAATAGTGTAATATATTATGGTATTTGTTTCTGTTTATTTATCGCTTCCATGGTAATCTGGAAGAAAAACAAAATAAAATGTGTAAACACGAAAATAGCTGCACTATAAAATTAACAATACAGTATTTTTCGTAAATACATTACTAAAGTTAGTAATTCAAACTCTTTAATAATAAATGATATTTTAAAATGTATCGTCTTATCAAAATTGGTGTATCACTGATGATCAGAAATACAGAAAATTACAAGTGACAAGTACTAGAATCAAATATATCTAAAGTTGTGTGGTTCATTAAAATCATTAAATATATATAAATGAGGAAAAACTTTTTACAATAATTACGTTAAGTAATTTAAGTTTAATGTAAATAATTTTACATAAGTTTTCTATTTAAAGTTGAGACCAAAAACTGTTCTTATTAATAAGTTTTTAAGTAGATATAAACAGCTTCTCGTAAATATTAAATCAATTATTTTTATAGCAAAATTTTTAATTTCATTGAAACCCAAGAATATCTTTTTTATTACAGTCATCAGTAAATTTATTTAAATCTGGTTGATTGCATAATATACATGCTAACAGAACTTGTCTTGAAAGTGTATCACTTACTCAAAAATATCAACTGTAAATTCACGCACGCATTACTGCATTGCCCTAGTTTCAATACAACTTTTACAACTGCTTTTTTGCCTGTTTTTGAGCAACATTGGGTACAAACACACATAATAATATGATTACAAAACATTTACTTCATCTTATTTTTATCACCTTCGAAACATATTTTTTACATCAATTGTAAACTCAGACTATCAATCCTACTTTCAACATCAGTATCATCATCATTACAGCCGAAAGACGATCATTGCTGTAACATGAGTCTCCCCTGAGCGTCGCCACATCGACAGTAACTTAGTTATGCTCCGGTTTCTGAGGTCCTGTATAGGTCGTTTATCTGTCCGTTAACACTATTTGAGACTGTCAGCACGAAAGACAAGCTGAGATACGTAGTATGAAAAAAAAAACATGAATTTAAAATAATAAATTGCAAAAAGAACTTTGACAACGCTATTTGTTGACGATAGTCGAAACAAGACATAGGCCAGTGTTGCATAAAATTTTAGCAAGTTGTCAATAATTAATTGTAGTGGATAAGTATGAAAAATTGAGGCATAGGCCGCTTTTGCGCTATGTCATAACATCCATTTGCTGATTATGGGTTAACGGCCAGATAAATTACCGTTAAGTACCATAAGTTGCTGATACTTACTAAATGATTTTCGTTTTCAGTAAAATACACGATTCTGTTACATATTTTGCAAAAACATCATAGTTACAGTTAAATAGTATAGATGTAGGCAAGTGAAACAAGAAAGTTGGTAACAAAGACCAACAGTATGCGGCTGAATCATCTAGTAAGATGCCGCGGTTTGGGCCACGAGATAAAGGAATGTCATCGGTTAGTGAAATTATAAGGGAAAGACGAAAGACTTATGGAAAAAGTCTATGATCTGGCATTGCTTGCCTGCTGCTATTTGATGCTAATGACACAATCCTCAAGTAACATTCAAATTTTTTGAAGTGAAAACTTCTTTAGCGGCGTTGAGCACTTTTTCTGTAATGGGTATAAAATCTTAAACTCGCGTCAGGGTCACGTGACCTAATCGCAAAAAGCGTAAGACGGCTCGCGTCAGGGTCACGTGATGCGAAAAAGCGTAAGATCGAGGGGAAGGGAGAGGAACTAGTATCTCCCACTCTTTCTATCGTGCCTGAGTGTGCTGCTTCGCTTAGGCGGCACAGGGCGCTTGCGCGAATGTCCGTCTGTGTTTATGTACAGCGTGCCACGCGTATCCAAGGATACGAAATTACGGAATTACAAAATTATGGATGAAAGTTGATTTTTCTAAGAGATAAAAATTAATGTAATATATAAATAAATAACGATATAATATTATGAATAATAACATGTAAATTGTCATATTTGTGTACGATAGCGCAATAAATAAACATTGTATTCTACCTCATAAATGATAGTATTTTTGTACTTATAATTAAACACAACGTTATTTTTTGTTGTTTTTATGGTTCGTTTTGTTTATGTCAGGAACTGTGTCAAGATTGACATCTGTCACTGACAGTCGCTGTCGCGGCCACACGTCAGTGTCTTTTTGTTTATTTTGTTGTCGGTGGTTTGTCTATGATGTGACCGCGACAGTAAGGATGTATTATTTACATGTTTTCACTTCTGCCGGCACTCCCGGAGTGCTACCGGTGTTTTTTTTTTTATGTGGGTCAGAAATCATTTTTGTAATATGAGTTATATTATGCACATAATGTAAGTGGAATTGTATCTTAATTAGGAGTGCGATATTGTTATTGTTAAAAATAGTCACTATAATAGTCACATTCGTTACAAGAATGGGAACCACAGTTTTAAAATCCTCAGCCATACATCATTCGACTCATGTTCTACCTATTGAAAAAAGTTTTCCTCGCGCACTTTATAGCCTCAGCCGAAGTCCCATCTGCCGTTCCTACGCCCCCATTATCTACTTCCATAAACCGCTGAGAAGCAAACAATCTGTAGACTCTGTCCTCACTCTAAAATCACTACCACACTACTTTGACCTGCCACCCCTCCCTTACTTTACCAAAATCCGGGACGCTGGGGAACTTCTATTGATATATCTAGAGGTCTATTACCAGTGGTTATGCTATAAATTTTACAGCGTAGTAGACTTAAAACTTCATCAAAGTGCTATAAATAAACAGGAGTGCGTCTTCGGTGGTTTCCAACGTTTAAAAGCTTCGTTTTAATACTTGTACGTGGGGATTTAATGGTTATTAATCTTTAGTTCTATGGGTTTCAATTGAGGACTGTATTTAATGTTATTGGCAATTGGTATGCGGGACTTCCTTGGTAAATTTGATTGAATCTATAGAAATTGGTAAGTATTAGTACAATAGTACACATTACACACACACACACTACATTACTTGGAAAATTTTTCTTTTTTCGGAAAAATTTCAAAGCTATATATATGATTAACGACAGACGCAGTTTGGATGAACTTGCTTTGGTCACGGATCACTACTAATAATAATTCCTAGAGAGCAGTACAAAAACAATTGATATTTGTGTCCAGGATCAATTTAAAAAACAAAGGATAAATAGTCAAAGAAATACAATCGTAGAATTACAAGAATAACATAACATAACTTTGTTTCTTTAAAAAATCTACTCGATATATACTTGACTTGTATGTTCCAAAACTTTTGTAACATAACAATCAAAGATATTCTTCAAAACAAAAGAACTTCCTCGTAACGGCTCTTTTGGGGAACATTAACATAGGTATATAGTACCCAATTTTAGCTGAACACAGTATAGTATCTACCTACAGAAGGTCGGAAGCACACAACTAGTGAAAACAGGCCTACGCACACAAAGACGCGTACGTGCGGCGATCTCAAACAAATGTCGGTCGCGAGTGCACTTGCACTCGTTGTACGTGAAGCGTGTCTATGTGTGCGTGCGTGTTCCCTCTTTGTATGGAGTCGACATTCTGCAATAATCTATGGACTAAAGTTACTTCAGCAACTCCATAGTGTTGTATTAAACGTCAAAGTTTTCGAGATTTATTCCTTCAATATAGCTTTCAAAATGTATGTGAATTATTTGTTTTGTTGTTTTGTAGTTCAAGTTATTTTAAAATGTTTTGAAGACTTGAATTAGGTATATCATTATTTTGGTTGAGTTTAGTATAATCATTTATCTTAAGTATATCTATAGACTATGAGTTGCAATGCTTTTTTTTTATTTGTGATGGGTTTGCTCTTGACTCTAGTCTAGGTAAGAGATAACCGAGACAAAGTCTGCGATGGAGCGAGCTTACCCAGAAGGAGCGTGTTCACTCTAACTTTGAAGAGATTAGGGTTGTAAGCGTTTGGAAACACGGACGCAGGCAGAGTTCCGCACCTTTGCTGTGCGCATTATAAAAGACTTTTGGAAACGCTTAGTGCGAGTTGGTAGAATAGCAACAAGGTAGGGATGGTAAGATGCAGTGCGTCTGGATGTCCGATGGTAAAAGGGGGCCGGTGGGATGAGGTCGTGGAGTTCTTGGGCACACTTACCGAAGTACAATCTGTAGAAGACCGACAAGCAGGCAACCTTACGGCGATGAGCCAAGCTATGCAGCTTGGCATCCACCAGTTTTACGTCACCGATGAGCCTCTTAGCTCTGCGTTCCACCGAGGCAAGCGCGGCAAGCTGATACTTAGCTGAGCCATCCCAAAAGTGGCTACAATACTCCATGCAGGATCGGACTTGCACTTTATATAGGGTTAAAAGCTGTCCAGGCCTGAAGTATCGCTTCACCCTATTTAGGATGCCCAGCTTTTACGCCGCGGTTTGGGCTTAGTACTCGATGGTGGCGCCGAAGTTGAGACTGCATGTCAACTCCGTGCCTAGGAACTCGAGCCGATTACTCACAGGAACAGATGCACCCCGAAAAGTAGGAGTTTGGTCAAAACGACTCCTTTTGCGTTAAAAAGACACGCCTGTGTTTTGGTGGCGTTAAAAGTGACCACATTGTCATCACCCCACTGGGAGACAAGGCTTAAGGTCAAATTCATCTATCACTCAGGAAGTCTGATATCCAGCTACATAAACCAGCTGGGATGCCATACGCAGGAAGCTTGCTGAATAGACCTGCGTGCCAAACCCTGTCAAAGGCCTTCGAGATGTCGAGCGACACGGCAAGTGCTTCGCCATGTCTCTCGATGGCCTCGCCCCAGCAGTGCGTGACATACACAAGAAGATCGCCAGTTCACCGTCCCCGGCGAAAGCCATATTGACGGTCACTGAGGAGATCATTGTCTTCAAGGTAGGTCAGCAGCAGCTTTGCAAGCTTAGCAAGGTTATGGAAAGGGTTTTTGTTAAGAACCCTTTCCATAACCTTGCATAGGATAGAGGTAATGGCGATCGGACGGTAATATGCAGGGTCAGCACGGTCTCCCTTTTTGGGCACCGGTTGCACATGCTTGGAGTTTCCTTGCGTGATCTAATCAGGAATGATGATATCCGCAAGAGAACCAAGGTTAGCGACATAGCCCGAAGGATCGCCAAACTAAAGTGGCAGTGGGCAGGGCACATTGCTCGCAGAACAGATGTTCGACGGGACCGAAAAGTTCTGGAATGGCGACCACGTTGAACCGACCGTAGACCGCGTTGCGATGACGCAACGTTGGAAGGCCTCCCATAAGGTGGACCCATGACCAGGGCCCCAAGTTTGCTATTACAATAGTGTCAGAATGGTCTTTCATTGATTTCATAATGGTTGATTTTGACAAAATTCTATGTCATTTCTTTCAATGGTGTGTCAATGGTTGACCACTGGAAAGTCATAATGACGCTTTTATATCCAGTGGTCAAACACTGATGCTCCATTGAAAGAAATGGTGAAGGTCGGATGTAGCCGATGGATGTGAGACGCGCAGGACCGGTCGTTGTGGCGACGCTTAGGGGACGTCTTTCGGCTGATATGATGATGATGGTGATGATAAACTTTGAAAATTTATTTGAGCACTCACTTGGGAGAGAAGGTACTGTTAAATCAAGTGTAACAATCTGTGACTTTAAAAAAAGCCAGAGTTTCTAAACCACCTCAAGGGTCTCTGACATGGTTTATTTGACGACCGCTATTTGGCAGCAGGGACCACCGGCTTATACGTACCTTCCGAAGCACGGAATCTTCTTTTTATCAGACAATCTGGTGATTCAAGCCTCCTATGCCCAAGGAAAACTACTTTACAAAGTATGTTTCCCGTGGAAATCGAACCCACGACGACCGGGTCACAAAGCAAACGCCTAAACCACTCGACCACGGAGGTAGAAGAAATTACAACACGATTTGACAGTAACTGTCAAATCGTGTTGTCATTAATTCCTTGTGGTTACGGAGTAGAATACGCTCGCAACTAAACTCGAAACAACGGACTTCGGGCTTAGAGAGTAGCTCTCCTGATATCGACTAAAATAAAATTTTGAAGACAGTGGTTCCAAAATAGAAAAAAAAAAAAACAAAATACATGCTTCGATGCGAACAACGTTCGTTAAGAAAACTTATTTAAATCTATTCCCATATTTAAACTGTTTCAAATAACGACTACCGCGAAAATAATTGATATTCACAGTATACTTTTAAAAACTCAGATATGGGGATACTTTTCTTGAGAGCATTGACGCTGGGTGAAAATTGGGTACATATTCAATAAATCCATTTTACTTTCAATATTTACTTGTCTTTACAAATAGCACCCCAAAGTTCAACCTAAGTCAAAACAACGCCAATGCACTCGAGAAAAACAATTTCACTAATAACAACGCTGTAAATCTGAGCCAGTTGACACGTAATGAGATAAAACAACACTAGTGCAGCACGTGGCGCCGCTCGTGCGACACCTAATTGTGTGCTCTTGTTAAAGTTCACGTAAAAGAGACTAGCTCTTGTGAATTGCTGAGCTAAGTACGTTTTTAAACAACTTGTTTTGTATTGGAGAAGTTAAAATAGAGCAAGAAACAGATATATTTTTTTTTTCATAAAGTATATCTGAATTAAGAACCACATGAAATACACTCCTGTAATTGTACATTTATGAGCAAAGATAGAATGATGACTTTTTTATAAGACCTCCATTTAAAGAAACTATAACCAACAGCACTATTGTCATCATTATGTAGTTCTTATTTTTAACACGCTTTTATTAGCTTCACTTGTAACTATGTATGTAAGAAAATCTTGGAATCTTAATTTGACCCACTTCCCGGTCTTCGATTAAGATGAAATTTTGCACACGATCTGAGTTCTGATGACAATACATAACTAGCTATGAAACGTCATTACAAATAAAATATGGCGGCCTCCCCAAGATGGCGGACTGGCTGTTTGAAATCCACCCCTATGATATGGGTATCAAATGAAAGGGTTTGCTGTCAGAAAAACGAAAAAAATAGTCACGTGACTTAAATCCAACATGGCGGAGATCCAAGATGGCGGATTGGCTATTTGAAATGCACCCCCATGATATGGATATTAAATGAAAGGGTTTGCTGAATGGGATACGAAAAAAATAATCACCTATAATATAATAAAAAGTATCAAATAAACATAATAGTTTAAAAAACTAAAAAACACGCTTTTAGCACGCACAACTATTATTTGTATTACTATTTGGCCTCGACGCAACAATAGTTTTTAATCATTTCTAGAAAGGAATAAAATAATTGAATATCATCTGATGATGGTGATATGATTATCAGCCGAAAGACGTCCACTGCTGGACATAGGCCTCCTCCAAGCGTCGCTACAACGGCCGGTCCTGCGCGTCTCGCATCCTACGGCTACCTGCGACCTTCACCAAGTCATCGGTCCACCTTGTGGGAGGCTTCTGATGAACTATGTGAAAACATAATGGTTTTTCGATATCCTGACTAGACGTACTCAGCGCTTCTCCTCCACATTTATTATGCACACAGCCAAAGTGTGTAACTCTCTGCCAGCGTCTGTGTTCCCTTCCACATATAACCCGTCTGCCTTCAAAGCAAGAGTGAACAGGCATCTTCTGGGCACGCTCGCTCCATCATAGACCTCATCCATCGCTTTCCATTAGGCGTGATTTAGGTCAAGAGTAAGCCAACACTTAAATAAAAAACTGGCCAAGAGAGAGTCGGACTCGCGTGCAAAGGGTTCCGAACGAATTTAATTTTTTTAACATAATATTTTAACACTAAAGACTTCTTATAGGTTTTCCTATAAGTAAAGATCTATTATCTCCATATTTTTTTAAAATTTAGGCTCAGTGGTTTTGGAGATAAGGGGAAATGGTAATTTTTCTTCTAATTTCTTGAATAACTTCAAAACCATTTATATTAAAATTATGAAAAAAATAATAATTAAAACACTCACAGTAAGTCCTTTCATTTGCTATGTCACACGATATTGTTCAAAAAACTTTTTTTTTATGTTTTCTAGTTTGACCCTAGAAGTGCGAACAAAGAACCCATACTAAGAATTTAATGATTTACGTAACATGTCCGTGTTTGGATCACAGAACTCCAAATGTGTACCAAATTTCAGCAGAATCGGTCCAGTGGATCCGGAGAAAACTGGCTGTGACAGACGGACAGACAGACACCAGAGTGATCCTATAAGGGTTCCGTTTTTTGTCCGGAACCATAAAAATAAATTAAAAAACCGTCTATTATTATTCTTTCGTGTTCCACTATTTTTAACCCCCGACGCAAAAACGACGGGGTGTTATAAGTTTGACGTGTCTGTGTGTGGCATCGTAGCTCCCGAACGGATGAACCGATATTGATTTTGATTTTTTTGTTTGAAAGGTGAATTAGTCGGGAGTGTTCTTAGCTATGTTTGATCAAAATCGGTCCAAGATGGCCGCGGCCACAAAATGGCAGATGGCATATTTTTTCACAACTGCCTCAATATGGGTATCAAATGAAAGAGCTTGACTAGTACAATACTATACACTATGACATATTTCAAACCAAGATGGCCGCCACCACAAAATGGCGAATTACATATTTTTTTTTACAAATCCCTCAATATGTGTATCAAATAAAACGGGCTTGACTAGTAGAATAATGTTGAAAGGGAACGTGGAATATTAACAAACGAAATGAAAGAAAGATATGTTTAAAAAGCATGAAATAAAATTTAAATTAAATATTTAAAAAAAGTTTTTTTAATTTTTTATTTAATTTTTGCAGCCATAATAGCACCACGTTCGCTTTTTTGTCTACTCACGTGGTCCAACTCTTAGTTTAGGTCACAGTTATTTGTCAGTCAAACTACGAACTTAGTATAAGTCAGTATATCTTGGACAATGTTCTCCGGTGAGGTTTTCTCTGATTTATAAACCATTGTCACGTGCTGTAACGGCTTTGAAATAACAACTGATCATGGTTAATCTTTTGATTATTACTGTCTTAAAAATTAAGCAAAATGTGAAGTGTGATATATGGCACAAAAGAATATGTATAATGTTTTGTATAGGTAGTCGATGTTTTGATATATATTAGCTTTACGTTTACAATGTTGTTAGCAAGAAGAAATCAAAGCTAGCAATCGAAGTGGAAATTAAGCTACCGAGATCTAAAATTAACTTCCTATTCTTACAAAGAAGAAAGGATATAAAAGTCCATGAAAACATTTTATAAACTCTAAAACAAGAATTTTTAAATCACTAATTTAATTTCAGCAAAAATAAACTTAAAATTATTTTGTAAACTGTACCCAAGCCTGAAATAAATAACATAAAATGATTTAGCGAAGTAAATCACATTAACTGAATCAAACTTAAAATGAAATAGACTTTGTCTACTGAAATACAAATCTTTAAAACATTTCTAATTGTTCCGACGACTCAGACTAGCTGTGGAGAGTACCAACAATTACTTCTGTGACTATTCCAGGCGACCAAGAGATTTGTCTCCCTAACTATACAATTGACTCTAAATTAACTTTACTGAGTGCTAACCGTCTTGGTCTAGCTTTATTTTAACTAGTTGTTCTATTAATTGTATTTGAGTTGGAATAAACGTTTCATTAGATTTGTTTGGAATTGTAATGTAAGGTGTCTAGACAATATAAAATGACAACTATGTTGTGTAGTAACCTGCTGCATATAGGCGGGCTGCTGCTACTGCACGAGGTTGGGCGAGATGTGGCCTTTGTTCGGAACAACAACTATTTTGTGTACAAAATACTTAGCTGTTAAGCCCCTTGAGAGTAGTAAGTTGGTTATGGAGTAACAATCTCCCTAGCCTTTTCCCAACTATGTTGGGGTCGGCTTATAGCCTGACCGGATTCGGCTGAATACCAGTATTTTACATGGATTGACTGCCTACCTGAGCTACACAACCCAGTGACTTGGTTACAGGATAACCTTGAGAAGACTGGTATCAAATTTTCTGCCTTCTGACTCAAAAATGTACAGATGAAAGACGGGACCAACGGTTTAACATACGTTTCAAAGCACGGTGGAAACTTGGTATGTAATTATTGCTCATCCATCTACAGACTGACCTGACCTCAGCAATTGTTGTTTTACCTGGAAGATCAACCTGTGTGGCTAATATTATTTAGCCACGAGCTGAACAAGAAATGCATCAAAATGCGATGAAGAAGTTGACAATCATACAAAGTTTCAAGATAAAATTTCGAACACTCCGTAACTCTTGTCAAATCATTAGAAGCAATGATGACCTAAGTCAATCACGGTTGAACCAATACACAATTTACTTACACGTGATACACAATATGACAATAAAAAATAAACTTTCAATTCCACAGACATCCACAAAGTCTGTACAAGTACTTACAAGCTCAGTTATTAATTAATAGGGAACAGCACAGAACCACATCAGCTAAATTCCTGCCTATGACATTTGTAAACAGACCCTTACTGAGAGTTGGGTCAAATATTAACTTATCTACTAGTTGCTTTACGTATGGGGTACGAGAGGAGAGTTGGCGAGTAAAATTATGATGATGTAATATGGATTTAAGATTGGTAGTGGTTTTAGAAAATTTGGCAGATGATATTGTTTCCTTCGCAGGTAAAACTTGGGCGAAGTTGACACAAGAGCATAAGGATTAACATAGTAATAGATAGGCGCCATGCTCTATGCTCAAGAATAGGTTAAGTCGGGTTGTGAATGATAATTTTTTATTAGAAAAATAATACAATTTTGAGCTGTTGCAGGAGAAAGTGAGCAGTAAAAGAAGAATTAAAGTAAAAGAAGAAGAAGTATATTTTGTTATTGATGTGTCATCACAAATGTCAAATGCATGCCATCACTAAATCATGAAATGTGACTGAGGTACCATTGCATTGTAACCTTGATGCACTCTTTGAACCAAAATGGATTATGAAAATGAGGTACGACGTTTCTCATTGAGCCTCTTGAAAAAACTTGTTTGAAAGTTTTGCTTTTGTTGTACCTACAATAAATAAACCTTTTTTGGAACACTTACTTTATTTATTTATACATTGTCTTTAGATTCTCGTTTAATGTAAATACTTACAAAAGAAAAACAAAAGCCAAAAAAGGACCACTAATTACTTTTTAACCTACATACTCACGCAATCTCCTAAACTTTCAGCCACACGTTACACCAACGTTCACACGCTGCTAGGGCACTGTACCATAAAATAGACAGGTACAGAAGGCCGGCTCCATACAACGAGTGAAAACACAAGCACACATAGACACGCTTCACGTGCAGCGAGTGCAAGTGCACTCGCGATGTCGCGACCGGCATTTGTTTGAGATCGCTGTGTCCTGTGTGTGTGTGTGTGCGTGCCTGCTTTTGCTCGGTGTGTAGAGTCAGCCTTCTGTAGGTTCGTCTATTTTATGTCTGTACGGCCAAATTGCTCGGAAGTTCGCTTCTTGCCCCAACTTCTCCAAAACATACAAAGCTTAATGGATTACACGTCTTGTTTTACTTGACGAATGCTAGCTTTGTGCTGTATGTTGTTTTAAGAGAACAATTTCTTTTTGTCAGGGAAGTATGTCAAGTGTCTTGGTTGTGTAAGATGGAAATGGATGGTAATTTTGTGGTGTTATGAGGTACTTGTTCGAAAAATTGAGTAAAGAGATGCATACACATACATTTACTATGTGATTTCATTATAATTAGTACTTCAGCTTTGATAGACGCAATCATTTTAAAATATTTTCAATTGAAGTACACAATTATAAAATTTATTAAGTTCGTCATTGAATGACGTGCTGAAAATGGAAAATTTATAAAAATCCAAAGTAAATTCTATGAACATTTATATTTTAAAGGCCACTTCTGAACTACAAACATTTCAAATACTCAAAAAGCATTTTAATTGAAAATTGAAATCACGAAGAAAATTCCAAATTCCCAGAATCCTAAACAAAAGAAAATCTGCAAGTTAAAAATCTCAGACACCCCTAGAAAGTAATTAAAGAGAATTTAAGGCATTAAAACAAAACACAGTTAACGCATTTACCGCTGCGAATTAATCCGAGCCTTAAAGTATTACTGGGCCAATTATTATGCAAAGGAATTCGTAAAAAGAAAGTCACTCCGCCCTTACGTAAACCCGGGCAAACTTTAGCCTGGAAGAAAGGAGGATGCAACTTCAATATGAAATTTAAATGAGACTTGTTCAGGTAGCTACTCTAATTCCCTTGCAACATCCACCTGTAACTTCATTCAAATTCTCCGCGTAGTTTGAATTAATTCTTGTTTGAATTATGTATTTTTAAAATGGTCGGATTCTATTTGAATGTGTAAGCTAAGGTCGGATGTTTTCGTTAAGCTGGATGGCGTTATTGGTCTAATCTAGTTCTCTTTCCTTGTCTATACCTTCAAGATAAATTGTAGTAGGTACTGATCACAGTTATTTAATCCCTATTTCAGTACTATACCTTGTCTAAGAACTTCTGTCTGTTATGTGATAGGTATGAGTTGCCCCCAGCGACTCTGCCCGCGTTTTATTACTTCTTCCGTTTATAAATTACAGCCTGCGTTATTCTGATGTATAAGAGGGTTTTATCTGTATACAGTAACTGCAATGAATTCTCATACAAATCCGTTCTGTAGGTTTTGCTTTAAAGAGTTACAAACATCGATCCATCCTCACAAACTTTCATCTTATCAATTGTTATTTCTCATTACAATCACTACAATAGGATAGAAAGGAGGTTCTGGGTCAATTTTATTTCTGTCATTGATTTTCAAAAGTCCGGTAGACTACATATTTTTAGGGTTCCGAAAAAAAAAGGAACCCTTATAGGATCACTCGGGTGTCTGTCTGTCTGTCTGTCTGTCTGTCTGTCTGTCCGTCTGTCACAGCCAGTTTTCTCCGGATCCACTGGACCGATTCTGTTGAAATTTGGTACACATATGGACTTCTATGACCCAAACACGGATGCGTTACGTAAATTGTTATTTTTTTAGTATGGGGGTCACTTTTGGGGGTCAAACTAGAAAATTTAAAAAAAAAGTTTTTTGAACAATATCGTGTGACATATCACATGAAAGGGCTTACTGTGAAGGTTTTAATTATATTTTTTTTCATAATTTTAAAATAAATGATTTAGAAGTTATTCAAGAAATTAGACGAAAAATGACCATTCCCCCCCCCCTTATCTCCGAAACTACTGAGCCTAAAATTTTGAAAAAAATGGAGATAATAGATCTTTACCTAAAGATTACAGGAAAACCTATTAGAAGTCTGTAGTGTTAAAATAACATGTTAAAAAAAATAATTCGTTCGGAACCCTTTGCACGCGAGTCCGACTCGCACTTGGCCAGTTTTTTTTTTATTATGGTGGGTTTGCTCTTGTCTTTAGTCTAGGTCAGAGATGACCGAGACAAAGTCTACGATGGAGCGAGCTGACCCAGAAGGAAAAACACATGATATTTTTTTGAACCCATGACATTGAACTCGGCAACGCATGTTTATTGTCAATCTCAAATTCTGATTTTCTTTCAACAAAAGCGGTATCGATAAAAACAATAATAACGAACTTTGTCGAGGCTCTCTAGACTGGGATATTTAACTTTCAGTTATATGTCGTGAAGCTTTCGTTTCTGGGAGGTTTAGCAGAACTATCTGTTAAGAGTAACGGTTGAGTACATTACAGTATCGCTAAATTAATAATGCAGAGATTTTTTTTAAAACACACCATCTTTGGTTAAATCAATTTCCACTTCATTGTTACACCTTTTTCCAAATTCAGCATCATTATAATGTCTCCCGGAATACACTAACTTACAGCCGGACATAAGCCTCCCCTAAGCATCGCTACATCTCTTTATGGAATGTCGCGACGCTTGGGCATTCTATTACCAGATTCGTCAATATCACAAAACGTTTCAAAATCCAAACTTATTCAGAATAACTAACCTAGCTGTGCTCTCACTCCATTTCGGTACTGAAGTATAATATTAGTTTTAACCAAAATCAAATAAGCAATAACTAACGAATAGTTATTACGAAGTAATTTCTACAAACAATGGAGTACGCAAAACTGCACCATACGAGGAAACTTCTTGTATAAACGTTCCTAGTTGTAATTTGTTCTTGTAACCACAAAGTACGTATACACAGAAGGCTAGCCTCATACAATGAGCGAAAACGCACGCACACATAGAAATGCTTCACGTACAGCGAGTGTAAGCGCACTCGCGACGGCCATAATTGTTTGAGATCGCCGAACGCACGCGTTTATGTGTGCGTGTGCCGGTTTTAGGTTATTGTATAGAACCGATCTTCTGTATCTAAGATTCCTTGTGTAGTTACTATGGGACCACCAACTTGCGCCAAGTACTCTGCCACAATGTTTGAGCTTAGGTCATAGTTACAAATTGAAGTGCCATGTTTGTTGGCTTTTTTTTTTCTATTTGAGGGTTATTTTTATTTGTATTGGTATTGTTCTTGTTTGGTTTGGTGACTGAGGTAGCAGGTTGCTTTTATTTAGGTTCTTTATATTTGGGCAGTAGTGAATCCTTTGCATTATGATCGAGCTAGACAGGTGCGTTATTATTAGAATACAGATAAATGGATGCTGTTTGTCAGCACAAATTATCTTTCAAAGATTATTTTATCAGTTGTATGATTATCAATACCCTCTAATATATAAAAATCTCGTGTCACGGTGTTTGTTACCGAACTCCTCCGAAACGGCTCGACCGATTCATGAAATTTTCTGTGTATATTCGGTAGGTATGAGAATAGGTGGTAGGGTATTTTTTTTGTATGGCACAACAACGTTTGCCGAGTTAGCTAGTAATTTTATAATATTCTTCCGTTACTAACTAATTGAGTATCTGACAGACAACGCACAGCCGAAACTACTGGTCGTAGAAAGCTGAAATTTGGCATGCAGGTTCCTGGGCAGTGAAGAGGAGCATTAAGAGAGTATTTTCCGTAATTCCTAAGGAACGGGGAAAAAAACGGGATCTGCGCGTACGAAGTCGCGGACAAAAGCTAGTTTTTCTATAAACGCAATATTATTTTAATAATAATTTATTGATGGTTTTGTTCAGGTTTGATCAGGGGTAGAGAAAGACCAAAGAAACGATGCATGAAATGTGTAAAACTATGATCGGGAAAAAAGGAAGCGATTATTGAAATGACTATAGAGATGTGACTCAAACTCTATCAAGCGCAAGTTCGGTCATGTATGGAATACTGCTCTCATCTTTGGGACGGATCTGCCAGATACCAGCTTGATGCCCTTGAGTCAATTGAGAAACGAGTTAGGAGGATCATCGACAATGAAAGGCTCGTCGAGACGAAGCTCCAAAGTCTTGAGCATCGATGGCGAGTTGCTAGCCTATCGGTTTTCTATCGGTTGCATTTTGGGGAATGTGCGACGGAATTGCATAATTTAATTCCGCCAAGCCCGTTTCAGCATCAGACCACAAGACGAACGGCTATGCGTCACCGGTACATGGTGGACATCCCACCCACACGCACAAAACGTTTTGGGAACACATTCATAGTGCGTACCTTGCCGGAGTCTGTGTTTCCTGATAGCTACAACCTGGGAGTCTTTAAGTCAAGAGTGAATAGGTTACTTCTAGGCAAGCGTGCTCCATTTTCAACCACATCATCGCTTACCATCAGGTGAGATAGTGGTCAAACGTGAGCCTATTAATAGTAAAAAAAAATGTATCGGAGACTTTCTGCGGTTACCCCAAATAAATTGGGATTAAGATAGGCGAATGATAATGAGTAAAAAAAACAGTTTTGCAAAAAGCTTCGCCCAACGTGGGGCTCGAACCCACGACCCTGAGATTAAGAGTCTCATGCTCTACCGACTGAGCTAGCCGGGCATGCCTCAGCTGTACTGTAATTTGTATGTATTAATTAACACTTTTCTTCATAATGTGTTCCAATGCATTGTAATCCGCCAAAACATTGTTTACCTTTTTATTGTATCTCGAAGAACCAGTATAAAAAATATTATTACATTATCTTGCTTTTAGTCTGTTATATGTCTGTTGTTCTCACTTTTATATTCGTGATTTTTCTGCGTTATCATCTGATAACCAAACTCCATTTGATTCCGTCAAAAACTACCAGGAATCTTGAACGAGGCTTGTATAACCAGGCAACCTTGAATTAATTTTAGTTTGCAAACCTAGTAACTTCGATAACTCAAAGATTAGCATAAGCTAAAAAATTATCGTTGACCCGAAAAGTACACAAACAACAACATCCAAAGACTAGACGAATAAGTTCAACATTTTGAACAGTAAAGTAGTAAGAATGCGACAGAGCTCTTGACACGATGGCAAAATAACGTGGGGAAGAAAATGAGCGAAGTGGCAGACCGTTAAGTGTCGCCTATGGCACGCGAGATGTAGCTTAGCTAGTGTTGGGGAAAGGTGTCGATAAAACTCTAGTATAATAGAGTTGCTAGCCTGTCGGTTGCATTTTGAGGAATGTGCGACGGAATTAAATAATTTAATTCCGCCAAGCCCGTTTCATCATCGAACCACAAGACGAACGGCGATGCGCCACCGGTACATGGTGGACATCCCACCTACACGCACAAAACGTTTTGGGAACACATTCATAGTGCGTACAGCTAAGGAGTGTAATTCCCTGCCAGAATCTGTGTTTCCTGATAGCTACAACCTGGGAGTCTTTAAGTCAAGAGTGAATAGGTTACTTCTAGGCAAGCGTGCTCTATCTTCGACCACATCATCGCTTACCATCAGGTGAGATAGTGGTTAAACGCGTGCCTATCAATAGTAAAATAAATAAAAATTGATAATCCACACACATGAATACTAAATGTAGTGAATCTACATAGTAGTATAGTGAATAGGCAAAAAATTGTTTGTCGACTTTGGACACATGCTTTGTGCGGGCTTTATTTGTCAAGTTCGTTTTAAGTCGAGCATTCTTTAAAAAAGTTAGTAAGTATGAGTATCGATCTTTCTTCACAATCTAGCAAAATGGTTTCAAAAACTTTAATTTCCAGCAAAAGACTCAAGATCATTTCTACAGCTACATGCCTGTATTCCTCAGTTATTTTTTAGTCCCAAAATAATACATTCTACTTCAATTCCAATTTCCGACTTTTTAATACTTCGATTAAATACTTTATCTTCAATCTTCTTCTAAAATAAGCGTTCTTAATTAAGGTCATATGAATGTGTAAGTTATATAATTAGAAAGAACTAATAAACCTAACTATATACATATGAATATACAAAAACAAATACACTCAGGCGTCGAAGAATTCCTCCTCATTGCTCTCATCCGGAAATGTTCCCAGAAGACTGGCAGCATTGCCACGTTGAATGGCAATACTAATTCTTTGAGCAAAGAACAAGCAAACAACTTCAAAAAAATTAGCAATAAAACACACCGTATCGATAAAATACTTTATCGATAAGACAACATCACTACACACTTATATGCAACGACCGTAGGACAATGGTTCTAGTCGTGCACCGTTCTAGACGCAAATTGGCGAGTGGGACCAAAAAAGCAAAATAGAGACACAATACAAAAACATCAGTGCCAGTTTTAGCTAAGTCGGTTGTTAACGACGTATTGGAGGAATTCAATCCTGTGAAATTTAATTATACTGAATCATTAAGACATTCTAGTCCCGAGGAATTTGAAAAATAGGTATTTGAAGAAACTATTGCCGATGCGTTGCACTGTGCTCTATCAAGTAAAGAAGCTCAGGCTAACTTTACCTATAAAAACCTTGACCAAAAGACGTTTTGTATTCCGTTGTCTTCTTCTACAAAACTGGACTGATCTATAAAAATTATATATCAAAATTTAGAGGATGACTATATCTATGCTTTTATTATTTTCTATTTCGTTAAAAACTTATCAAATTTGCCTGATAGTCGTCTGAACATGGCGGTAAAATCGGGCTGTTTATTCGGGTTTTTGGGTTGTCATAATTCTTTAAGTAATTATGTTTTGGAAAAAAGAAAATTATAGAGGTACGTATTAATTCAATCTAGATTTTTTGGAAAAAAAAATCTTTGCTATAGCAGCATTATCCACGAAAAAAACAGCGGAATGCGTCTGTGTGGAGAAAGGCCCAAGAGTTACCGACTAGAGTCCCTTCTTAAGATCGAAAGGTTATGGAGTGACAACTGCGTCCCGGAAAACACAGCATAAGAAGGCCTCTCACAAGTAGATCGAAGACCTGGTGAACGCCGCGGGAAACCACCGCTGGGTGCGAAACGCACTGGACCGGTCAATATGGCGTCACTTGGTGAAAGCATATAGAAGTATTATGTACGTCTTTCAGCTGAAATGATGTTGATGCAACGATAACTTAGCTTTTTTAATTAAGATTTTGTATGTTCACGTTTTTATTCTTGTATTAAATACGAAATGTGAATTTAGCTTAAGTTTGAATACAATGACATCAACATAACATATAGTTTATTTCTCTCATAAAGGTACATTGTTTCAGTAGGTAATTTACTCATAACTCACATTTTTGCATTACGCTAGAACCTTTGCGAGAGCTAGAGTCTGAAATAGGTTCGGGACCTGTATGACAGATCTCCAGGCTCACACCCCTTTAAACATTTTCATATTTAACGGCATCAATCAGATTATACATACTACTATTAATAAATAATTTTGATAGAGAGGTAAATTTATATAATCAAAGTTTGGTTATATTTGTAATGTTAAGTCATGTTATTGTAGAATTTTATGTCTAGTATGTGAGGGTGTTATGTGTATGTGCATGTGCGGTTCATGTTTATGAATTTTTAATTTTTTTTCCTTCTTTTGGAAACTGTGTTTTGTTGTTCGCACCCTTTCTTTCCAATCTGTTTTTTAGAAGTGATGACTTATAACTGGCTGCCAGTCTCACATGCATTTTTTTTTTGTAATATTTGATTTAGCTGTAAGATCCCTAGTGATAAATAAATAAATAGATGAAATAAATAAATAACTTTTGACTAACGTGGGGGTCAGTTCTAGAGACGGCTATGTCAAAAACTCCCATTCAAGGCCACCGTTTACTCCTAGAAATTGACAGTCTAGGACAATTTGAGTATGTCTATGGCAGCTGAAACTAGAGCTTATGAAAAACAGATAGACCATGACTTTTTATCCTATTTTATTCGAGGTATAATTTTTCAACGTTCTTTTTTATTTACTATTTTCTCTCGCTTTTACGCGGCTGCAAAGCTTGAAGAAAATAATTTTGTGGCTACAGAAGTTGCGGCATTGTTATTCTAGGTCTCTAGGAAGTTCACATTTTATCCAAATGATTACAAAGCCCCGATAACTTGGTATCTTACTGGGATGAAGTTTCCTTACAGTTCGTCTATCTGACCTAGTTCAGATTTTATACAAAGAGATTTTTTTTACTGATAATTTTTAATTTCGGTACACCTTTTGCTGAAAGAGGTTCGTCGGACGAAATATTTTAAAGGATTCCGATTTCATTACGACAAAGAAATGGTTGACGAAAAATGGAAATTAGAATTGCCGAAATAAGGTTACAGAAGTTGGTTTCACTGAAATATTAGGTAGGTACCTCAAAATTTATGAAGACTTCGAATCGATGTGGGATGACACAGGCTAGAATATGCACAGCTGATTTTTTATATCGCTTTCGGGGTTAGTTCTACAGTGAAAGTTGTTCAAAACGATGACTACACTGAGATATTATACCCTTAAGAGGGATTGCGTTTTTTCCTTCTGTTGCTGAGTGACTGAATGACTGAGAGACAACGCACAGCCGAATCTGCTGATCGTAGAACGCTGAAATTTAGCATGTAAGTTCCTAAGTGTAGAAGCACTAGGAAAGGATTTCTCAAAATTCCTAAGGGAATGGGAAAAAAACGGAATATGTGCCTATGAAATCACAGGCAAAAGCTAGTATCGTATAAAAAACTGTAAAGAACAAAAAAATCTTCTTCATGAGTTTTGAAACAAAGTTCTAAAACGAGATCCAGATGCCCTTACCAAGAGATTTGAAGTAAACAGATTTGTTTATTCATCTTGGCTCACTTGAGATTAATAACTTAGAACTAAGAACTGTGTTCACCAAGTAACGCCTGTTGTCTAGGTCAAAATGACCGTTTCGCGTACTAACAAATAAAATGGTGTCATTCATATTTTGGTGTTTTTTTTTTTTTGACGATGGCCACTCGCAGTTACAAACCTGGGAAGGTTGCAACTACTTAACCGGACTTGCCTGTGTGGGCCTCAAGTGAATTTAAGGGCCCCAGCCGAGGCTATGCAACTTAAAACTAAAACTCCGCTCACTGAGGGCACCCCCTGGTGGGGTACGGACCTCGGCTCAGCGGCGTCGTTTTGGGGAGGACAGCAAGGGACTGGCTGGGTGATGACATTTATTTGGGGAATATTTAACGCTAAAGGCTCAGCGGCGCGGGCTGACTCGTTAGGCAAAAGACGGGAGGGAGCATTACTGGGACATCGCGACGGGCCTCGACGGCGAGGCTGGAATACGGAACGCGGTCTGTATCTGTTTTTTCTGATTGTGCTGGTTTCCCTACAGCTTTCTTGAAGGATGGTGACTGGGTCGTCAGGATCGATGAGGGCCATATTTTGGTGCATCTTTTCTTCTTATATAATGTGTCACAGCTTCTAATCTACAAGTTGTAACAGAATAAACGCAATACCTTAAACGCAAACGCAATAAGGGGTCATTGTACTCATCATTACGAACAACTTTTACTATGGGAAGAATACCGAAATCGCGAAAAAAAAATCTGCTGTTCAGTACATTTTGTAGAGTTATGCGCACATAAATTTATGGGGGAGTCGATGTTTTTTCGCGATTTCAGTATTGGTTCCATAGTGAAAGTTGTTCATAATTATGAGTACAATGACCCCTTAAGAGGTATTGTGTTTATTCTATTACACGTTGTATAATGTGTCACAGCTTCTAGTCTATATGGAATAGAGGTAGAGAAGTCCATAAAGTAAGGTTAAAACCAATTAACTTAAGAGTATTCTCACAGTTTCGTATTAATTTGGATAATGAGACCTATCTTTCTGTCCTTCATGAATATGCAAAATTTTTATAAAGCCGTCTTCGTTTGGCACCATCATAGTCGTTCTAGCGCAATTTACTAGTATTTCCGTTGAGAAACAAATGCACACGGTGTATGAGTGTGTTGAATCATTGTATTTGGACTTACTGACCCGCGCAACTTCGTCTGCTTCACATTTTTCATCAATGCTGCGCTCATATTAGTCGTACCTTAATATTATATAGCTTATAGCCTTCCTCGATAAATGGGCTATCCAATACTAAAACGATTTTTCAATTCGAATCAGAAAATCTTGAGACACCCAAACAAATTCTTCAGCTTCATTATATTAGTCTAGAAGTATATATATTAAGAAAACGTTTATGACTATATGTTCCAGTTGCTACTGTTTTTTAACCGATAATAAATGTCGAAATTAAACCGTGTTAAAAAAAACCGGCTAAGTGCGTGTCGCGCAATGTGGGGTTCCATAGTTGCACACCAAAATTTAAATGGAATATGTACAAAATTTTCCTTATTCGCACATTTATAGCTTGGTCGACCATTACTCGTTAACTTGTAAAGCCTACTAATAGTTTTTCTTTTAAATTCGTTACAATTATGCTACTACCATGATTTTTTCCACGGCTACAATAACAACTGTTAAGCCGGCAGAGGATAGAGTATTCCCCACACTTGACTCGAAATAATATCTAAAATCAATCAATTAACTCCTGAAGAGCATCGAAATGTCTCTGATCCAAACCATGGACAGACAGACGGACATGGCAAAACTAGAAGGGTTCCTTGTTGACTAGGGAACTCTAAAAAAAGACCTACCATAAATGTACAGGTGACAAGCGACCGCACCAACGGGCTATCATGTCTATCGGCTATAGCACGTAGAATACTGCTGGGGCTGCCCCGGAGTCTGTTTAGCAGCGAGGTCGCTCTCTTACGCCGTACAGCATTGAAGCCGTCGGTACGTGCTTCAGCGAACATAGTTGACGCGCTACAGAACCGAGGCAGACGCAACAGCACTCTAAATGCGTTGTTATATTGGATCCGCAGAGCATTGTAGGCCTTTTGGCTGAACCACAGGCTTCCCGAATACAGCGACATGCAATATGCTTTAAAAAGCGTTATTTTGACCGCTGCTGTACATCTGAAGAATCGGCGGGCCAACATATTAGCCCGAACCGACAATGCTCTGCGCTCCCTCTCCATATCCGCGTCGTCCTTCAAATCTAATAATGCTTTATAGACTAATTATAAAAAGCTCCTATGTATACTCTTAGAACATCAGTACTTATTCAAGAGTATTTGCCCCTCTTCAGAATACCCGGTATTAACTGTCATCACAACTTGTTACAGAGGAGTTCCGCCGTCTCATATACACTGAGAATAAATTAAATTGTCGAACGTACCAGCAGCTGGTCGCCGGTGTAGGAGACAGCTGATGTGTCATCAATCATGCCTTTAAATATAGTTTAATCAGCTGATATTATTAGGATCTTAAGTTACTTTGGCTTTATATTATCTATACAAAGTTTTTGTTATACTTATCAATAAGGCTGCGTTTTTACCAGAGACGTGGGAGGAAGAGAGTATAAAATAACCCTAATTTCGGAAGTCGGTGTTAAAAAATAAAGAAACAAAACCAAAAACACCGACTTCCGAAATTAAGGTTATTTTATACTTTGTAGTGTTTTTTTGGAAGTCGATTATATTTTTTTGTAAAAAGTTTTTAGTTTTCACTTTTATGTGGTGATACTTAGACGATGTCTTTGTCTACGCAGAAATTGAAATATGCAAAAAGGTTCTAAAAACTGCTGAACCAAACTTAACTAAATTTTTACGGGACCAAATGACAACTATACCGCATCGAACTAAAAAAGAATCACAGAAATCGAATCAGAAACCTCGGAGTAATCGGTGTACATACATAAAAAAATACCCACCGAATTGAGAACCTCCTCCTTTTTGGAAATCGGTTAAAAAGTCATAATTCGAGGTTTGGCTCTCGCCTATTTCCTTCTCCAATATTTGACTGATTTAAAAGATATTTCATAAACTGAATAAAAAGGATGTATACTGTAACTCTATGTTTTCTTTTTTGACGATATATTAACCGTATAATCACTAGAACCCTCAATAAATGCTCAAAATTGTCCGATAAACCGCTATCAACTGAACCCTAGTGTACAAATCTGAAATAAAAAAAAAAACAAATTATGAAAAAAATATAATTAAAATCCTCACAGTAAGGCCTTTCATTTAATATATCACATGATATTGTTCATAAAACATTTTTTTAATTTTCTAGTTTGACCCCCAAAAGTGCTAAAAATTTAATAATTTACGTAACGCGTCCGTGTTTGGGTCATAGAAATCCATATGTGTACCAAATTTCAACAGAATCGGTCCAGTGGATCCGGAGAAAACTGGCTGTGATAGACGGACAGTCAGACAGACACCGGAGTGATCCTATAAGGCCTGGGTTCCTAACCTGGGGGTAATTACCCCCGTAGGGGTAAATCGACTGTTCTGTGGGGGTAACAAAGAAACTTATAATAAAGACATAATCTAATAAAATACGTAGCTATGTTGATTGTAAAAATATGAAAATATAGATCACCGCACAGTAAGTATGGCATCATGTGGCATCTCCTTCTAAAGTCGCATTGCAGCCATGATTAACAAAATCTAAATTATGATCTCAGCACCTTTGGCGAAAGGTTGGAGCCGAATATCCTGTTCTAGCGAACAGAGCTTTAAAAATGCTAATACCCTATGAAACCACCTATAGATGTAAGAGTGAGTTTTCAACTTTTGTTACACTGAAAACAAAGGCAAGAGGGCTAATTCTACTAATTTTCACAAACAAGTCACAAACAAGTTTTACTTACTTTATTATTTGGATACCTATATACGTTAAAATTGTAAGACTGATGTGCAATTTCTGACTGATAAAGATAATTTTATTTGCTTACATGGACGGGGTAAAATCAGTATTCCATATAGGTCACAGGGGTAACAATATTGAAAAGGTTAGGAACCAGTGCTATAAGGGTTCCGTTTTTTTTCGGAACTATAAAAAGAAAAAACATAGGGACACAGTATACATCCTTCTTATTCAGTTTATGAAATATCTTTTAAATCAGTCCAATATTGGAGGAGGAAACAGGCGAGAGCCAAACCTCGAATTATGACATTTTCAGACATGGACACGAAGACAATTTAATGAGTACTAGTGTAATAAGGAACGACGGCCTAACTGACCTCCACAACCCAAGATAACAACAAGACAAGATAACACGATAACTCTTGGCAATACTAATGTCAGATTTTTTGGCTACTGACTATCCTTAACGACTGTCGAAGACCTTCATTATATTCAGCCACAAGCATCCTCAACGAGAAATAAAGATTATTTTATTATTTTTCAAATAACAAGGATGATTTCCGAAGAGGTAGGTACCTTTTTTTAGGAATGGGAAAAAATCAAATGACTTCTTCCGCTCTGGATGGAGCGGAAGGGAGTGTCAGAATCTTATTGATAAAAACTCATGCGTGTTCCTCATGATGCCCTTTGCAGTCCAGTAGTGCTATTCTGTAACAACATTTTCGTATCTCGACAGCGGAATCCGGAGTGAGTTTTAAATTAAGACCTTTATGTTGTGTGCAATACAGCTCACTTTGTGAGCTTCGTCACTCAGGTGAAGCTCGAAATTGAAATCTCGAAATTGGAATAGACTAGCAGGGCCGCGGTGACTCTTTCGAACAAATTCCGCAACAAAGACATACCCTAGTATATCTTTAGAAAATCAACAGAAGTAGTTCAAACTAGAAGAAATATGATTATAATAACTCCTTTAACCCTGACACATCTGAAGACTTTTAAAATACGGAGTGCTAAGATAAATTGTTCTATTCGCGATGTTTGTGAAGAGAACAGGAGAGGAATTCCATTAAAATGTCTGTGCCACTATTCTCTGTTATCTTTTTCTATTTGCACGACTAGTGATGTGCGAGTGGCGATAAGAATGTTATCGATACTGGGTTATCGGTGTCAAGGTTATTTAAAACAGTTTGATAATACAATGCAGGATAATAAATATATCTAGTTTTTTACATATGAATGAGGGAGGATAGTGAAAAGGTCGTTTGTTACTTTAAATTGAATAGTTACATTTTTTATGTACCTAGGTTTCTGTCAATAATTAATAAATTACGAACATTAATGTTTTTGCTAATATTTAAGAGAACTTTCGGACTTACAAAGTAAATCGGTAGCTGACTTTTATGGTAGCTCCATATAACATTGTCGTTGATAAAAATTTGGTACATTTTTATTTGACAAAACTAAATTTTACCATATTTGAAATATCCATAAACAATCCAAGCATATTAGTACTCGCTTAACTGATTATCACCTGGAGACCTTGTAGGAAGAATTTTGGCCAACGGGTGTCGTGTATTGACGTTTTCGCGGAAGCCTACCCGACACCACGACTCAAGGCAATACGTCGCCGATCCAACAGCAAATAGTGGAAGTGGAAGTATGGTTTATTTGTATTAGTTTAGTATTTGTAGGTATGTATGTTTAATTTGTGTATTTTATTTATGGACCTAAGTTGCCTGTTAGTAATGAATTATTACGATTACTCAATTATAATAATTCTTTTAACTGCAAAACTGACGCACCTGCCAAAAAAAAACCGGCCAAGTGCGAAATGGTATCGTTTGGAGTTATTATTTGTTGTTATGGTGGCAATATTAATACACAATCTGTGAAAATTTCAACTGTCTACCTATTACGTTTCTTAAGATATAGCCAGATAGACGGACGGACGGACGGATAGCGGAGGCTTAGTAATAATGTTCCATTGGTTCCCCTTGGGTACGGAACCCTAAAAAATATCGATATCACCTGCACAACACTACGAAACTTGTTTGAGACAAGTTAAAGTTGTCTTAAACTTCGTCCGATATCTTGTAGCACATTGAAAGGTGTTCTTGGATGCTTTTTAAAGTACAAAAAACTTTGGTAGTCGACTTTATTTTACTGGACTTGGAGTACAGGAATAAGGGGACATTTGATATTTATACTGCTCGGTAAGAGGCCTTCAAAGTGAACCTTGAAGTTCTGGATTTCTGCTGAGTTTCCTCAAGTTTTCTGTGGGGTATTGAAGTATTAAAATGTTGGGATAGAAAACTAAGGTTATCGTTTTTTGTTTTGGTTTGGTTTCAGGTGATATTTATTAGCTTCTGCCAGTGGCTACACCCGCGTAAATGCCAGAATATAACAAAAAAAAACTGGCCAAGTGCGAGTCGGACTCGCATGCAAAAGGTTCCGAACGATTTTTTTTTAAGATGTTATTTTAAAACTATCGATTTCTTATAGGTTTTCCTGTAATCTTTAGGTAAAGATCTATTATCTCCATTTTATTTCAAAATTGTAGGCATAGTAGTTTCGGAGATAAGGGGGGGAATGATCATTTTTCGTCTTATTTCTTGAATAACTTCAAAATCATTTATTTTAAAATTATGAAAAACATATAATTAAAACCCTCATAGTAAGCCCTTTCATTGATGTGTCACAAAATATTGTTCAAAAAACTTTTTTTTGAAATTTTCTAGTTTGACCCCCATACTAAAAATTTAATGATTTACGTAACGCGTCTATGTTTGGGTCACAGAAGTCCATATGTGTACCAAATGTCAACAGAATCGGTCCAATGGATCCGGAGAAAACTGGCTGTGACAGACGGACAGACAGACACAGACAGACAGACACCCGAGTGATCCTATAAGGGTTTCGTTTTTTGTTCGGAACCCTAAAAAACTGTATTGCAAACACAGGGTTATTTGTAAAACATTAGGTAACAATCATTTAGGGACTGAAATTATAATAAAGATTTTAAACAAATTTTACCTATGAACAAAATATCAGTAACTTTTACCCATCCATAAATTTTGACTAGTTATAAAGACATAAACTTATGGAGAAAGCAATTTTTTTTTCTTGAGTTCAGGTTTGGTCCCAAAGTAACAATTGTTTATAATCATGCGTGTACTTTCACTCCCAAGCAGGTTGGTAGTGTTTTATAAATTACCTTGTATAATAGAGCCTAAATGCTTCTCCAAGGTCCAATCTATCTCTGTACGAAAATTCATCCAAATCCGTTAGGAGACAGAGTTAAATACAAACTTACCTAAAATTAACTATACAATTTTATTGCTTGTTATATTCAAGACTTGGGAAATAGCAACCGTCTTATTATGATGATCAAATTGTCATAAAATATAACGTAACGTAACAATAGTCGTAAGCTATAACGACATTCACGACGATTCGAACAAAAACCTACCAATGCTACTTCATATGGTAACCAAAGGGTATCCAACGAAACCCTGTTACTAAGCCTCCACTGTCCGTCTGTCCGTCTGTCTGTCTGTCTGTCAGCGCGAGTTCTTCTAACTCAACATACAGATGTGTTGCTGGGGAATTAGTTGACCACTTCTTCTCCACAGCTAAAACACTAGGGAGTGGTGACGAGTGGGCGTTTTGAGGGACAGTCTTTTTGTAAACGTTGACGTTCAAAAAGTGCTGGTACTCAGCCTAATTTGAATAAATGACTTTTGACTTTGACTTTGAACTATTAAGCGGGCTGTATTTCAAAAACCGTAATAGGCTGACAATTGAAATTTTCAGTGTGTATTTCTATTGCCGTTACAAATAATAAATTAAATTTTAAATTAAAGGGACTCCTTCGATTAACACGTTTTTGTGTATATTGTGTGTTACGTGTATGGGAGACCTCCCATACAAAAAACCTATTTTTTCGGTTTCTAGTACCTACGTGTGAGAGTCCTACTCGCACTGGGTCGGTTTTTTTTTTCACTAATTCTTAATGTACTTTCAAGCTTACAACAAACAATAGAAATACAGAAAGGAATTATTATTATTAATCCCTATAAGTATTTTTTATTTGTTAATACAATCTGAAGCTAATTTCATGCTTGTCTTAAAATCTGAATATTTTAAATAATCTGTGTAAAAAATAACATAGTAAACATTTTTAAGGTTTTAATTTGCCATAAAAAGCATAAAATCAAATAAACTTTTACAAAAAGTTTCGCCCAACGTGGGGCTCGAACCCACGACCCTGAGATTAAGAGTCTCATGCTCTACCGACTGAGCTAGCCGGGCATATCCTATCAGTGTTGTAATTTTTCGTCTATTGTTTTTTTAGCAGCGGTATAGTGTTTCTTTTATCAGCTCAACCATGGCGGCCGTATTGCGCGTCATCGTGAATCTGTGATGCCGTATTTTTTAACCCCCGACCATTGCTATAGGGTTTTTTTATATATCAATGCCCCCGACGCAAAAACTAGCTGTTATAATTTTGACGTGTCTGTGACTGTGAAAAATGTTGACACGTCAAAATTTTCGTCACGTGAGTGTGTGTGTATCCGTGGTATCTTAGCGGACGAACCGATTTTGATTTTGTTTTGATTAGTTTGAAAGGTGAATTATTCGGGATTGTCGGGAGTGTTCTAAGCTATGTTTCATGAAAACGGGTTCAACATGGCCGCCCCCACAAAATGGCGGATTACAAATTTTTTCACAACTCGCTCTATATATATGGGTATCAAATGAAAGAGCTTGACTAGTAGAATAATGTACATTATATTGAAAGGGAATGAGGAATATTAACTAACGAAATGAAAATTAAGTTGAAAAGCATGAAATAAAAATTAAATTAAACATTTAAAAACCCCCGACGGAAAATATATTTTTCTAATGTATAATAATCTCGTGTCACAGTGTTTATTACCAAACTTCTCCGAAATGGTAAATTTTGTGTGTATATTCGGTAGGTATGAGAATAGGTGGTAGGGTATTTTTTTTTTGTTTGTCAATACAACGTTTGCAGAGACAGCTAGTATTTTCTATAACTTTTAGTTTAATATAGGTACGATTCTTTGGGCCAAGGGTCATTGCGTCGGAAGACCGCTAATAATACTTATCTATACTAATATATAAAGCTGAAGAGTTTGTTTGTTTGTTTGCTTGAACGCGCTAATCTCAGGAAGTACTAGTCCGATTTGAAAAATTCTTTCAGTGTTAGATAGCCCATTTGTCAAGGAAGGCTATAGGCTATAGGTATATCATCACGCTAAGACCAACAGGAGCGGAGCAGTAATGAAAATTGTGAAAATGAAAGTTGCGCGGGTCAGCTAGTACTCAATATACCTATACAAAAGACTTGCGGTCTCCCTAGGCGAAGACGCTTGGCCCAAAGATCGTACCTATTTTAACCTAAAAGATTAATAGTTTTTTTTTTCACTTTTTAAAGTTTTTCTTTTTGTCGGGGGTTTTTTAAATGTTTAATAATCTTTTTATTTTTTTTAACTTACACTTCAGTTGCGTAGCTGGAAGACTGGCTTAATGTAACTATCTTGCAGGTACAAACTGGTTGGCCCCATACAAAAGACTTTCGTGTTAAAATAGTATTTTATTTTTGTAGTTATACCGGCAATAGAAATACACATTACGTTCGGTTCGTGAGATACAGCCTGCTGGCAGACAGAAAGACGGACGGACAAAGGAGGCTCAGTTATAGGGTCCTGATGGGTACGGAATCCTTAAATATGTATTATCTTCACTAAGATATAAACCATGTCAGAGGCTCTTGAGGCGGTTTAGAAACTCTGACACTAGGGTGTGTGGGGTCGTTAGACCTTACTGCCCACACGATAAGAAGAAGAAGACTACGACTATTTTTCAACAACACTTTTAACACAATTTTACCGTTCAAGGCCATTTTAACAACTAAAAAAACACAACGCAACATAACACCTACTATTAGAACACTAACAAAATAACATAAAAATAAAAACTAATTTCAACAAGGTCACGATAATTTTAACAAGGACTACACGTGATTATAATCCCAATAATTTATCTAGCACACAATGTAACCTGAAAAAAAGTACGACAAAATTTCAGCTTGACAAATTGACTATTTCATTCGTTGAAACCTTTTTTGAGGCGCCCTTCATTAATTTTAATGCGACCTATTTAGACTTTTCAGAAATGTTCCAACAAGTTTTAAAACTCTGGCTTAGCATCGTTTTGGGACGTGCTACTAAAAGACCAGTTTGGGAACAAAGAAATATAGGGGTAGTAACTAAACTGAAATCTCTGCTAATTGAGAAATTAATATTTAGAAGTCTGTATTTTACAAGGCATCGTTTACGGCCTTTGAGGAAGCTGAAACTATAATTCTAAGAGCCTTTGCACACGCGCACATACCCTGAAATACGTATTCTCTCAGTTATCCAAAATTTTTACAGCTAACCCTACTTCGGAAAATAAATGCCGCCCAGTATTCAGTTATTGAAGTCGGGTGGCAATCTTTCAACGAAATACGTTAATATTCAGACTTGAATCCATCTTACCTAGTTGAGAAAACGCCAATATTGGAACACTTACTAGGCTTCCAAGATTCAGGCTTTTACTCCAACCACAGCTAAACGAATTCACGGAATCTAAAACATTAACCCTATAATCGCTCCGTGAATATTTATACTCACTCAGTGGTCGGCTAATTTGCAAGATATTAATCCTGCCACGAATAATCCCATTATAAGGTACGTTTCACGTTTTAATTTAATATCCCTCTGAGGATTTCGTTGAAACTGCATTTAAAACGTAGTTATTAAGTGGGTTAAGAGCTCGTGAAATATCTTTTTGAGTATTTTAGGAATAAGTCTGGAGATTAAGAATTACGATTTATTTTAATATTGGCGTCCGGGGGTTGAGATAAGGGTTATAAGGGGGTATTTTTTATGTTGGTTGTGGTGTTTCGTAGATACGAAAAGTTTTAATTAATTCTTATATCTTAAGAATTATTAATACTAGTAAATGATGAGTCTGAACGAAAATTGAAAAACTTGAATATGAGGTCCAGACAAAGTATTGAAAAATGTAAAATACAAATATTGTTATGAACTTATAATAATTATTTAAATAATTTTATGAAATATTCAACAGAATTATTTTATTCCGTGTTCAGATTTACAAAAAGGTATGCCCCGGGTGAGGATCGAACTCACGACCTTAAGATTATGAGACTTACGCGCTGCCTACTGCGCCACCGAGGCTGGTGTTGAAATCGGCGAATTTACTGATTAGTAGCGCATGCCCTTGCCCATGCCATGTTTTTTTATCGGAATATTATATAGGTGTTCACAAAAAAATTGTTACAGTACAAAGATATTATCTGTATAGGAACATTTAACTTTTCATAGCAGTTTTGAATTATAATTTATATTATATACAGATTCAAATATTACACCCAGCTATACTCAAATTAATTGATTACTTGGAATTATTTTATCCATTCCTACCCACTAAAGTATCGACTCTAGCGTTGTGTATTTCAAGTGGATTTTGGAATGACCGTTTGCATCACAAAGACCCAAAATTATGGGTTGCGATAGAATTTGAACTTTATCTTGCACGATAAAGAGTTAATTGTCCCAAAAGTTTGAAAATTATATTAATTCTGAATTCAAAAATAGTTTCGTGTTGTAATTATTAATTAGACCAAATTGTTATGCAAGAAGTTGTTTAATTATACGTATTTCTTATAATTCATCATCATCTGCCTAATCTTTTCCCAACTACATATATTTGGGTCGGCTTTCAGTAATTTCTTATAATTATACCTCATTAATTATTACTATATTACCGTACATTCAAAGTAACTAGAGAACCGCTGACATTGGTATCTAGTATCACCCAATGGGTTGACAACCATTGGGTTCACTATTGTACACACATTACAATAGTGCACGGTATCACCGACTTGGGAGTGACTGAGACATGACATTGAGTATATAATTTGACAGAGACCAAGATTCTTTGCTCTTTTATAAGCACACTCAATTCACCAAAACAAAACATGTCACTAAGGATCACGGTGCATACCTTATGGAAACCACACATCCTATGGTTAAAAAGGTTGTCTTTAAAAGATCGCTTTTAGCGATAAGGCCGCCCATTGTGTCACCCTATGTAATGTTTTCTTCATCTATTTTTTTTTTTCTGTAACTTATATGGTGTACTTGTATGGTGTTCATCTATTCTATTCTATTCCTATATTTATGTATTCAATATTCTTCGTTTTTACGGTTTCGTATCTGAAGGATAACCAACGGATCCCTATTTCTATCTACTACGTCAAATGTCAATAAAATAACAATTTATAAAAATTGTTATTTATGTTTTTGTGGTTTTTATAAAAAAAGACGTATTACTGGAAGCCGACTCCAATATAGTTCCGAACAGGCTAGGCAGATGATGATGATGAGTTTGTGAGATATAAATGTTATGGTTCTTTGTTACCCGAAATAAATAATATTATTAATATTATAATGATGAGAAAAATTACTGCTTTTCAAGTATTACATCATTTCTGTTACACCTTGTGTATCGCCGGAGCAGTTTACCTGTGACATGACGCCAGGTTAAGTCTTTGTAACAAACATACTCCTGCACAGTCACTCCTATGAATTACAGTCAAGACGTGAATGCATTACGTTCGAAGCTGCGCCTGTCATCTGGCTACATAACTCAACGAGATACTGCCTGAAACTATGTTACACCATATTATATTAAATGGTCCGTGTATCGTGTTATAATTTTTGAGGTTAATTGATTACGGCGATGCTCCAACGGTTCGTGGTGGATATCCCACCCATACGCACTCGTACAAAAAGTCAAGGAAATAATTCAATAATTTTAATTCCTTGTCTTAATTTGTGCTTCCTGATAGTTACATCTGGGGGTCCTTAAGTCAAAAGTGAAGAGGTAACTTCTAGGCAACCGATGGAGCACCATCATCGACCACATCGTCGCTTTTCATCCGGTGAGATTGTGGTCTAACAGGAGCCTATGATTAAATAAATTCTAACAAAAAATAAACAATGAAGTGTCTATCAGGGACACCGTAATAATTTTCAATTTGTAATAATATAGCTTATCCATTGAAAAATAATTATTCCAGTGGTTTGACACTGTTGCGGAATTTATTCGAAAGAGTCGCCGCGGCCCTGGAACGCAAAGGGCATTAGGAGGAACACGGATGGGTTTTAGTCAGTAAGAGTATGACACTCCCTTCTGCTTCACCCAGAGCGGGAGGAGTCATTTGATGATTTCTCATCTTTAAAAAAAATTAGTTTGACACTATCGCAGCCTGTTCAGCAATGTAATTTATCATCGGTTTTCTTACATTTAGAAGTTTTAATGTATGTGAATAAAATACATAAAAATGTCAGTGCCACTAAATTAAATAATAGTCGGTATGTTGGCATTTGGTGGCTTTGCTATCGTCCTTATCGTACGTTTCCTACACTGTATAAGACTTAATACGAATATTTTGACGTATAGTAAAATTACAGCGTCTTTAACGCAAGTGAATTTTAAAAACTACAACTCCATAGCATTTTGGTTTAATTTTATGCGACATACATAATTTTGTATCTTATCAAAACCGGAATATAGTATCCAATTAAAATACCAATGGTATCCAATTAAACAATGGCCTGCCACGCGACAATGGCAAGTGACCGGACAGTATGTCTTTGTTTCCATGGAAGATGGGTAGGTTTTTTAGTGTGGGACGCTACTTGTGTCGATACTCTTGCGCCATCCCATCTCCCTAGCTCGTCGTGATGTGCTGGTACTGCCGCTGCGAACTGCTGAGAGCCTCAAACGGCGAAAATATAATAACCATGTTGGTAATTATATTTTTGAGCCGTTTGAGGTTGAAGCTCTTGGACCGTGGGGTTCGAGTGCTCATGCCTTTTTTAAAGAACTTTCCAAACGCATAGTTGATACTTCGCGTGACCCAAGGGCTGGCTCTAACCTCAGAGGATAAGCATTGCCATACAACGTGGCAATGCCGCCAGTCTTTTGGGCTCACTTCCAGCGATAGAGACGAATACTTTGACGCCGTATTTCAGTTAGGAGTTTTTATTTTAAGTGTATGTAGTTTGTTATTCTTACTAATATTATAAATGCGAAAGTAACTCTGTCTGTCTGTCTCGCTTTCACGCTAAAACTACTGAACCGATTTAAATGTAATTTGGTGCAGAGAACGTCTAGAGCCTGAGAAAGGACATAGGCTACTTTTTATCCCGGGAGTATGTTCCCTAGGGACCACGCGGGCAAAACCGCTGTCAGAAGCTAGTAATAAATAAAGTTTTTATAAACAAAATCAAAGAAATATTATGTGCAAAAAGAGTATTATAGTTATAGTAAACTTTTACGTCACCTTACGTCAAAAAAATTCGTGCTGGGCTCTCTGTTCTCGTATTACACGTTTTGACAAGAGACTCATCGTTATACAAGATGCTTTGCCATTTGATCCCTTAAATTGACTGTATCAACAGGGCCCAGGAGTCATGGAATTATACACCGTGAAATTTTAATTGTTGTTTTCCCGCAGCGAAATGATTTTGTCTGGGTAATAGAATTGATTTATCCGAAGTCCTAGAATACTTCGGTCATATTGCAAGAAAAGATGGTGACAACCTCGAAAAGCTCATTGTGACCGGCAAAGTAGATGGTAAAAGAAAGACCTCGTGAACGCAGTCCAATACGTTGGTCTGACCAGATTCGCACCGCCCTTGACACTACAACACACGCCAGGGACAGAATAAAGTGGAGAAACATCATACGTGTGAAAGTGATACAGAAGGGAGGTCACGACCCTCAGCACTGAGGAATACGACGCAAGGAGGAGGGAATAGAATTGATTTAAAAGTAAAAAAAAAATGGAAGATGTACCTATGCGTGCAGGTAATGCCGTATCAATCCCTATGCATGGGAGCTTATTTTGCTCTGTACGTCTACCATCAGTTTTATTAATATATACTCGCTAGCGACTGTAGTTAAAAAATTGTGTGAATTATTTAAAAAAACAAGTTTCTAATTTATATTTTTTGGTTGTTTACTAAAGTTTTACTTGCAACTTGCTTACTTGTTCGTTAACAACTTAAACAAATAAATTAGAAACTTGTTTTTTCAAAGTTTTCATACAGTTTTTTAACTACAGTCGCTAGCGAGTATAGATTGATAAAACTGATGGTAGACGTACTGAACATTAATGAATCGCTATTCACTTATCGGCAGTGTGTGCGTTTTGAGTAGTAACCTACCTACGTCGATAGTGAACTACTATTTTTTTTCACGCTTTCGAGTTTATGGATATTTTTTAAACTATTTGGAAACAGAAATATGATTATTTTTTATGTTTAACGTCATGTTTCAATAGTACTATTGATGACTAATCGTTCTGCCGCGGGAAAACAATCATTAAAATATCACGGTGTATATTATGTAAGTAATTAACTCTCGTTTTCAAAAAACCTGTTTAATGGTTAATCAATCATAAGTTAAACCTACAAAAGAAGATATAACAATAAACTTTAAAAAATACTGAACTAATATCTACCTTCTTAAAACAAATTAAGCCATAATAACTTAATATCTTCTATGTTCGAATCTAAAATAATTTTCTCGTAAGCTTCCATTTTTCCACCCCGTGTATCAAGTTTACCAGATACATATTACATTATTTGCCTAACCGTCCCTTGCAAAGCGTTCTGAGATGAGCATTCTATTTATTTTCGCGTTATTTTCTTTTCTTGTTTTTTTGTACGGAAACGACATCCGATCGCTTTTTGTTTTTTATTTGTGAAGAATGTGTCGCTTTGTAGGTCATTTGGAAATATTGAAACTGTTTGTAACTTTTTAGAATTAATTTGATTATTTGTTGGAAGCTCGTGGCTAAATAATAGCAGCCACACAACAGGTTAAACAACGCTTGACAAGGTTAGTCTGTGGATGGGTGACCATCTTAACATACCGAGTTTCCTCAGTGCCTCGGAACGCACGTTAAGCCGTTGGTCCCGGCTGTCATTTGTAGATCTTTGGCAGTAGTTACGGATTGTCAGAAGCCAGTAAATCTGACTCCAGTCTTGCAACGAAGTACCGTGCTACCCAGTTGATGGGTTGTGCAGGTCTGGTAGACAGCCAGCCGCTCCACGTTAAATACTTGTATTCAGCTAAATCCGGTTTGACTGGAAGCAAAGCAATGGAAAGGCTAAGCAGATGATAATTTTTTTGGAACTGAAGTCACGTCCAAATAATAACTGCCGCAGGGTTCAATCTTCGAGGTTTGCCGAGGTCAGTACGTAGATGAGTTCATTTCACACCAAGACTCCTCCGTGCCTCGAAAAGTAGTTAATTCTTTGGTCCTAGCTGTCATTTACAGATTTTGTGATTGTCGTTACGGATAGTCAGAAGGCCGAAAATCTGACACCATTTTTGCTAAGGGATAGGTACCGCGTAAAGCCGCGAACCCACCGCTGTGCACGCTATCCACGGCCACGCGGCGCATTTTAGCTGCGTGGGTTCATTTTTTTGATAACGTGGGTCTACTTTTCCACTGAAGTACAGGCTACACGCCCACGACTACGTACAGTTAATAAAGATATTCGGCAAAAATATTATTTTTTCCACAGCACTATATTATATTATCTGTGGCACTGCCAATGTTTATTTCTAATGTGTGCATTATAATTTTTTAAGCTTTTGACATACCTACGAGTGTGTTGTACAATAAATGTCTACTCAGCACACTCACAACACTGTTTAAAAGTAGTTGCAAGTTAGCTGCCTGCATAGCCTATAACTTTGTTGACTATACAACTGTGGCGTGGCCCACCATGGCACACGAAGAGGCCACACACATGCTTTTGCAAGAATATGGTTTTGACATAGTCGAGCTACGTGAGCGCCATAATCAAAAAAGCCACGCGTGTGCCAATGACGTCACTTGATGCGTAGCGTGTCCGTGTTGTAGTGGAAACAATCTCATACATTTTCGTGCCAGGCGAAGCCTCACACACGTGCGTGCGTTGCGGTGGGTTCGCGGCTTTACAGTAGCTCCACGTAAAATGCGGGTGTTCAGTACGTCTACCATGAGTTTTATCAATCTATTCTCGCTAGCGACTGTAGTTAAAAAAATATATGAAAACCTTTAAAAAACAAGTTTATTTGTTTACTTTTTTAGTTGTTAACTAAAGTTTTACTTGTAACTTTGATTGTTTGTTAGTTAACAACTTAAACAAATAAATTAGATACTCGTTTTTATAAAGTTTTCCTACATTTTTTAACTACAGTCGCTAGCGAGTGTAGTTTGATAAAACTCATGGTAGACGTACTGCTACATTTGTTAAGACTAGAAGCTAACAACAGAGTTTCGAAAATGCTAGGTATTGAATGACCTTCAGTAATTTCTCAGTGAGTCTAATTTGAGCTCAGTTGCCGGTTATAGGCTCGCCCCGCATTACCTAGATGAGACTTGCCATAACTGACGAATTCTGTGTGATGGTACCTCTATTAAAGAACAGGTCAGCTGTTAAAGTTAAAACACGAACCTTGAAATGGACTGGTCACATGATGAGATCAACAACAGGAAAGTGGACCAAAAACGTAACAGAATGGTACCTGCGGGACGGAAAAAGACAAATTCCTCTAGAAGGCAGAAAAAAGATGGGAAGACGATCTGCCAAAGGGTTGGAGAAAGACAGCAACGGACAGGCAAATCCGCCAACCCGCCTGCCAAGCGTAGCGATTACGGCAACCCCCCCCCCCCTTCTCTGGGGGAGGCCTGTGTCCAGCAGTGGACGTCTTTTGGCTGTTATGATGATGATGATGGACAGGCAAATGTGGAGGGAAATTGAGGAGGCCTATGTTGCAAGACAGCCTGACCTGTTAACTGATATTAAATGTTAAGTTATATACATACAGAAAAAAATAGAACTAAGTATAGTTAAAATAGTATAGTTAGTAAAGTTTAATGTTTTTTTTTATAATACAAATTGTCCAAAGGTCCAAAGTAAATAAAGGCATATTTCTGTTTATTTTTATTATAACTCTGCCTTACCCTTTATGGAATAACAGGCGCGATGTTATGAACATTCTACACGAGTCACTTCAAGCCAGTTAGCCCATTTTCACCTTCCACAAATGCCTCACAAACAAACATACGTCTTCACAAGAATATTACACCACGAAACTCAGAACAACTTTGTAGAACTTGCATTCATTATTGCCGAAAAAGCATATCTAAGATGGTGCGCCAACATGATAAGCGCGAGCGTGCACTAACGACTCCTTGAAGTTTCTCCGTAATTTGCCGCGGAATTGTACGGTTCCTTTTCGGCGCGGGTGTTAGGACCAAAAGCTACAGAATAAAAGGTCTGATGGCGGTGTCTTGAAATAAGGGTTTGTAATATTTTACTACTAGTTCCTGTCAGCAGTTTCGACCATATTTTAGTCGGAAATTATCGCAAGGAAAGATCCTCCTGGAAAAAAACCATCCACCTGTCATGTTCTTCAGTTGTTAAGACGTTTAAAAGTAATAAATAGACAGTAAGACTTACTTTAGTATCTAAGTATATATGTATATCAATAAAAATGAATTGCCGAAATGTATGTACGCGCATAACTTTTTAATGACTGATCCAAATTGGATAATCCATTTTTAGGGTTCCGTACCCAAAGGGTAACAAACGGAACCCTATTACTAAGCCTCCGCTGTCCATCCGTCCGTCTTTCTGTCAGCGGGCTATATCTCATGAACCGTAATAAGTAGACAGATGAAATTTTCACAGTGTTTATTTCTGTTGTCGCTATTATAAAAATATGATGGTAAGGAATCATTCATGCGCGAGTCCGACTCGCACTTGGCCGGTTTTTTGTTTTATTGTGTTTGTAATTGTCAGGGCGAGAATAAAAGAAAATTAAAAAAAAAACATTTGGGCGAAGGCGAGGCGGGCTCTAGTTTACAATATTACTGTATAGATTACCTTCTTAAGTAAGCAGATATTTAGCCATTAGACCCTCCATCATCAAAGTGATCTATTTATACATACTTATTTAATGCAAACTACCGTTACAATGGTTCTTCCTATGCGGAAGGAAGATATAATCCAAAAATAAGACGGAACCGATGAAAAACAAACTCATAATTTTGTAACACAGGAAAGCTAGTAACATTATTATGTGGAATAATCTTATATTAAAGAGCTTATAGTCAATTTTATAGACAAAAATAATTTTACCCTTGCTAAGAAAACAAATAAAAGTTACTCATGTTATTAAACTACCATTTTTGTTGTCGTCTTCAAATAAGTAATTATGATAGACTAGTTGACCCGCGCAACTTCGTCTGCTCTGCTCCTATTGGTCTTAGCGTGATGATATATAGCTTATAGCCTTTCTCGATAAATGGGCTATCTCACACTGAAATAATTTTTCAAATCGGACCAGTAGTTTCTGAGATTAGCGCGTTCAAGCAAACAAACTCTTGAGCTTTAAATATTAGTATAGATAGAAAAAAAACTTTTTCGACATTTTTTGTAAAAAAGGTTTTTTATTTTTCACTTTTTAGTGGTACCTGCGTACCCATTCACAGCGTACCGGCGTGATGTTATGTTATGAAAATAAAACTAAGTGTTTTCGGTGTAAAGGTCTCGACAATACGAATGAAATAAGCCCAAACACTTGGTAATTCCTACATACCGATGTGGAGTTCCCTTGACTCTCTGTCGTCTCCATCATCAGGCCTGATCCAAACTTTCATTCTTTTGTAGTATCACCCGATATACACACGAATATCAAGTTTTTACCAAATGCGTGCCTACAATTTTCCATCATCAGATCCTGACGTGGTGGCAATATGACCACACGGGAAGCACCAGCTTTCAAATAAAAAAAGAATCATGAAAATCGGTTCATCCAGTCGGTTAATATGAGGTAACAAACACAAAAAAAAAATACAGTCGAATTGATAACCTCCTCCTTTTTTTGAAGTCGGTTAAAAAAACAGATGTCTTTTGAACATCTTTGCGGTCGTAACGGGTTGTCAGAAGCCATAAAATCTAACATCAGTACGTCTACCATGACTTTTATAAATCTATACTCACTAGCGACTGTAGTTAAAAATTGTGTGTTTATTTGTTTAAGTTGTTAACTAACAAGCGCGCAAGTTGCAAGTAAAACAACTTTAGTTACCAACTAAAAAAAAAATTAGAGGCTTGTTTTTTTTAAGTTTTCATACATTTTTTTAACTATATTCGCTAGCGAGCATAGATTGATAAAACTCATGGTAGACCTACAGTATTGCCAAGAGGTATCGTATTAAGGCTGCTCTTTCGAATAAAGCTTAAAATAGCGTGCGGATGAAACAGCTTTTCGTCGGCAATCATTAACGAAGAAATCATATCTGAAAAAACTGGCCAAGTGCGAGTCGAACTCCCGTGTAAAGGGTTCCGAACGAATTTAATTTTTTTTACATGTTATTCTAATACTATAGAGTCTTCTTATAGAGTTGTCTATAATCTATAGGTAAAGAAATACTACATGTATTTTTTTTTCCTGTAATCTTTAGGTAAAGATCTATTATCACCATTTTTTTTTTAAATTTTAGGCTCAGTAGTTTCGGAGATAAAGGGGGGAATGGTAATTCCCCCCTTTTTAACATTGAATAACATCAAAACCATTTATTTTAAAAATTATGAAAAAAATAGATTAAAATTTTTCACACCAAGCCCTTTCATTTGACATATCACACAATATTATTCGAAAATTTTTTTTTTTAAATTTTCTGGCGTCCGTGTTTGGGTCACAGAATTCCATATGTGTACCAAATTTCAACAGAATCGGTTCAGTGAATCCCGAGAAAACTGGCTGTGACAGACGGACAGACAGACAGACAAACAGACAGACAGGCAGACACCCAAGTGATCCTATAAGGGTTCCGTTTTTTGTTCGGAACCCTAAAAATAGTAATCTACATGATATGATTCGTAATTTGGTTTAGCCAGAATTTGTCTATCGGTATCATATAATAAGATAAAAACCACCAAATCACCTCCAAATCTTTTAGATGAAACCACTTTACTCCTTCGTTTTTTATCAAGAGAGAGATGTGGGTCGACGACCATTATTGCACATTTATCTGGCGCTTACCATAGGCCTTTGATTGTCTGGGAGGAACTTTTATCCGAATGGCAATGAAGGTGGGAAAATTCCATTAAAGGCCGTCAGCTCCACCAGTTTTTTCCATCCGTTCGTGAGCGGCTGGATAGCTCATGGCAACTTTAAGAGTCAATTATTTTCCTTTAGGCTTGTGGCCTCGCCTATATGTCAATGTTCAACAGCCGACCATGGATACGAACAATCCACACACCACATCTTATGGGAGTGTATTCTTTGGCAAACTGAACGCAATATTATGTTAGATAGTATTCAGGTTACATCTGGAGTAGTTTACTACAAGGACCTTGTAGAAACCAGATCAAATTACCGTACGTACAAGCGATTTTGCCATACCTATTACTGGAATCAAAAGTAGCTCACAATTTAGGACCCATCAGTTTTAGTGTTAATATGTAATCCATGGTGCTTGACAACTGGGCTTAACTCAGTTGTATATATCCCTTGGTGCCTATTGGCCTAGCTCTATTCTGACTCCTGCTTGATAAGGAGGGAAGTGGAAAATATATACATATTTTTTTCCTACTCCTCCGCTGTACTTTTCTGATTAAATTCGTTGCAGGATCCAAGACAGTTAAATCGTTTCTCCGGGACTCGTCGGGCTTCATTGGCTCGGCGTTTTTCTGGTGGTCGCCACTGTTGATTCTGGCTTTTAGGAGTTGCAGTAGATGGGAAAGTGTGGCGAGCTTGTCCCAATTAAAAAAAAAGGCCTTTGATTGATGAAAAGAAAAAATCAATGGCATCTTACCTGGGAGGCTACTCTCTAAGCCCGAAGTCCGTAGTTTCGGGCTTAGTTGCGGGCGTATTCTATTCCGCACCTAACCACTAAGAATGATCGAATGATCGTGTTGTCATTCATTCGTACGGAGTTTAGGGAAGTACATGCCAAATTTCAACTATCTGCGACCAGCAGTTGCGGCTGTGAGTTGTTTGTCAGTCACTCAATCAGTCAGTAACGTAAGAATTTTATACAATTATTATTTATTAATTGTAATATAAATTATATTTGGATATTGATTGATGACAGATGATTTACCTATTCCATAAAAGCGTTAGGTACGATACCCCTGCGAAAATTATTTATTCTGTGGTATCCCACAACGTATGACTACTATGATACTATTATCCAATTCCTAAATACCAAAAACATATGGTTATGTTTACCAATCGTATCTTTTCGAAATGGTCCTTTGAAGAGCTTCTGAAGGCAATTTCACGCTTTCATGAGATGAAAGGGATCCCTACGTTTGGATAATATCAAAGAAGACACACCCAAATAAGTACCTATAATTATTTATTTTTCATACCATACCTGCCATAATTTACCTGAGAACTGATACTACTGATACTGATAGTCGGTGTATTAATTATTAATCTACCAACTTACTTACCTCATCATCGCTTACGATCAGGTGAGATAGTGGTCAAACGTATGCACATCAATAGTAAAAAAACCTTCATACTGTGTCGTAAGCTTAGCCTGTAGTTTTTCATTTAAATTAATTAAGTGACCAAAGCTTCTGCTTCGCTGGTGTTAATTTAATTATAACTCCTAAATTGTCGTTTTGCATGGAGCAAATAATATACTGTGGGGACGGCCTCTAAGCCTCCGCTGTCCGTCCGTTTGTCTGGCAGTCAGCGGGCTGTGTCTCAAGAAGTCAAGAACCATAATAGGTAGACAGTATACTCACCAAAATCCAATTTCTATCTATGCCAAAATTCAACTTGTTTAACTGGTAATACGCATTATAATATTAGTCCTTCGAGGCAGAGTGAAAACTCAATTTATTCATAGGGGAACATTATCTGAGTGCTCAAGAAATTAATTTAAAAAAAAAAGTATAAAAAACAATAAATAAAAAAATACAGCTTCATGTAGATAGCTAGCTCAGTCGGTAGAGCATGAGACTCTTAATCTCAGTGTCGTGGATTTGAGCCCCACGCTGGGCGAAACTTTTTGCTAAAGTGTTTTTATCATTTTTATTTCATTATTTTTTACAATCTTACGACGTCTGCAATTATCCGGTGACATATAATTTGTCCCGTGTGGAGCCAAGCGGGTCGCTAGTTTATTATTAAGACGTGTTCGTTATGATAATAATGCCCTTTGGAAGTCGCAAAAGGAACATACTTTCTAGTTCCAATATGTTTTGTAATAAGTTTTGTGGAACTACAGTTAACTTTGAATAATACCAAAACCCTTGAGAATAGTATCCGCTTTAGAGAAGGAGAAGGAGAAGAGAGGTAGGAGTAGGTTTCTTTATTAATAACTAGTGGACGTCACACGGTTTCACACGCGTAGTTCCCGTTCCCGTGGGAATACGGGGATAAAATATAGCCTATGTTACTCCCTGATAATGTAGCTATCCATTGCTGAAAGAATTTTTCAAATCGGTCCAGTAGTTTCGGAGCCTATTCATTTCAAACAAACAAACAAAAATATAGATAGATATAGATAAAAATGACAAACCATTTATTTTCAGGTTACTCAGACCCATAGATACCTTAACCTAAGTATAAATGTAATAAAAATTGTGTTAGTAAATAAAACTTAAAACTATGTTACACTCCTTTCCTTGTAGTATCACTTAATTGCACTTAGTCTTAATACGTTCCGGTGGCACTTGTCCGCGGAAACGGCGTAATACCACATCCTGGGTCCAAAAACTTTCCTCCATCACCTGAGGCAGGTAGCATGTTGATATGCGCACCACAAACGCCTTCAAACCCTATATGTAGTAATTTATCAAGCTTTTGCTACGAATTTATAGCCTTGCCAAGAAATAGTTTTACAAAAGTTCCGCCCAACGTGGGGCTCGAACCCACGACCCTGAGATTAAGAGTCTCATGCTCTACCGACTGAGCTAGCCGGGCATGTCTAAATAGTGTTGTAATTTTGCATGTATTGTTTTTACACGTTTTTTAATATTAAATATATTCTAAAGCACTCAGATAATGTTTCACAGTGAATAAATTTATTTTTCACTCTGCCTCGAAGGTCCAATATTATAAAAAATAATGTTATTAAAGTTCAAATTATCTTTACTTGATTTATTCACAATTTGTTTCTCTTCAATAATTGAAAAGCAAATTGCTTAAAATATGTATAATAGTGAAAATGACGTTGGTATCTAACCAAACTGATAAAAAAATTTCGCCCAACGTGGGGCTCGAACCCACGACCCTGAGATTAAGAGTCTCATGCTCTACCGACTGAGCTAGCCGGGCATATCGTTTAAAACATAAACTGAATGCCACGTAAATCTGTCTATACAAAACTCGAATGACAATTTATTTGTTGATTTAAAAATAGAATGTTTAGTCTACCTACACAAAACGTTTTGCCGTGAAAAAGTCAAACTGAACAGTGGCAAAATGGAATAGAAAAAAAAAATTGACTGCTCACTCTACATTGTATTGTGTCTATTTGTGTCATTGCAGCTGTCAAACTCGCTTCAGAAGAACAGCGCCGCTTAAGTTTTTTTTTCGAATGCTCTACTTTTAAGGGTTCCGAACATCTGTAAGAAACGGAACCCTTGTAGGATCACTCGGTTGTCTGTCTGTTTTTCTGTCTGTACGTCTGTCACAGCCTATTTTCTTTGAATCTACTAAACCGATTCTGTTGAAATTTCGTACACGTATGAACTACTGTGACTAAGACACGGACGTGTTACATAATTTTTTTTTTTTTTGTAGGGGGTCACTTTTGGGGGAGAAAATAAAATAAAAGTTTTTTAAACGATACTGTGTGACATATCAAATTAAAGGGCGTAATGTGAGGATTTCAATGATATTTTTTTCATAATTTAAAAATAAATAATTTTGCAGTTATTCAAAAAAATACACGAAAAATATTCATTCCGCCCTTATTCCCGAAACTTCTGAGCCTAAAATTTAGAAAAAAAATGCAAATAGTATTTCTTTACCTTTAGATTACAAGCAAATCTATAAGAAGTCTATAGTGTTCAAATAACATGTTATAAAAATAAAATTCGTACGAAGACCCTTCGCACGCGAGTTCGACTAGGACTTTGTACGAGTTGAACTCGCGTGCCGGGTCTTGTACCAATATTCCACTCGTTATAGTTTGAGCCAAAATTTAATCATTGGTTATGTAAATGCAATGCAAATAAATGTGGACTGATGACCTGCTGCTTAATTGTGTAATACGAATATGAATGAAATCGGTAACAGCTATACTAATATATAAAGCTGAAGAGTTTGTTTGTTTGTTTGCTTGCTTGAACGCGCTAATCTCAGGAACTACTGGTCCGATTTGAAAAATTCTTTCAGTGTTAGATAGCCCATTTATCGAGGAAGGCTATAGGCTATATATCATCACGCTAAGACCAACAGGAGCGGAGTAGTAATGAAAATTGTGACGCAGACGAAGTTGCGCAGGTCAGCTAGTATTATATAAAATTGGTCCAGTGGATTCGGAGCCTATTTGATACAAACAAAAAAATCTTTCCTCTTTATAATATTACTATAGCATGCAATCTAGAGTCTGACTGCAGAATGACATCTATGACCTACGTGCGAGTTTTTTGACGTTCTCGATCGCGTTAAAGTAAACGTCAATATGTATAGAAACTGAATAGGCGCCGCGCCGCGCCGTTTGGAGACCATAAAATCAAACCTTACTATTTCCATATGTTTCGAGTACGTTAAAATACTAACGCCTTCTCGAGTCCACTAGATGCGAGAAACACACGACTGGTCCTCGTGGCGACGACGCTTATGTGAGTTCTACGTCCACAGTGGACGTCAATCGGCTGAAATGATCAAATTACATAAGTTAGGAAATTATAACATTTAGTAAATACATAAGAATAAAACAAGAAACATTTTCTTCCACATTTAATTAAGTCTAATTGGTGTTTGAATCAAGTTATGTTTCAAATGTATGTGACTTAATGTGGCTCGTAATAGAGAACTACTAGAAATTATGAAAATAATCCAATCACGACCGCAAAATGATATAGAGTATCGCCGAAATTTCGCGAAAATAAGCTTTTTGTCAGGCTCACTGATACAACGAAATGTTTCCCCGATAATTGGACATAAGTAATGTGCTCTCATTTATAAATGAGCAAGACAAAAATGTGTGAAGGAAAGAGACACAAAAACCCGGTTAGTAGAACTTAAAGCATTACGGAATTTGAGTAAACCCCAAAACTTTTATGTTACTGAATACATTTTATGTGTTCCTCTTTTCATTAGTGAATTCAGTTTATTACCTGAGCTATATAAGACTGTAAATGTGTTGGTTGTTTGAGCGTCATTTTCGTAGTGAACCCCCTTTTTTTGTCGTTACGAACTGATAGGTCCTTCGAGCCGGATGACACAATAAAAATATCTCTGTTGATGACATGTATTAGTAAACACTTCGAAATTGTCTTGGCCCAAACTAAAATCAGATAATAATACATAATAGTTTGTTTGCATGCGTAAATCTCCGAAACTCCAGATTGGATACCAAAAATCCTTTGACTAACATTATATACGCTATTGCCAAGACCTATCAGATATTTATTTTATGTTTAACTAGCTTTGCACTTCATACGCGCATATCCCGTTTTTTCCCATTCCCGAGGGAATTTCGAGAAATCCTTCCATAGTGCTCCTCTACACTTCCCAAGGAACCTACATGTCATATGGGCTGTGCGTTGTCTGTCAGTCACTCAGTCAGTCAGTAACGAAAGAATTTTATATATATAATATGTTTAATTTACGAAACTGTTTAATCTTGCATTGTTATGTGAGACTTTTTCCCCTGACTCAGTATGTGAATATAATAATACTTATGTTTTACGAATTGTTTCATAACCCTTATAGGATAACTCGGGTGTCTGTCTGTCTGTCCGTCTGTCACAGCCAGTTTTCTCCGGATCTACTGGATTGCTTCTGTTGAAATTTGGTATGTACATGGACTTTTGTAACCCAAACACGGACGCGTCACGTAAATAAATAAATTTTTAGTATGGGTGTCACTTTTGGGGGTCAAACTATAAAATAATAAAAAGAAGTTATTCAAACTGTATCTGTATTAATACCATGTTAAAAAAATGAAATTGGTTCGAAACCCTTTACACGCGAATCCGACTCGCACTTGGCCGGTTTTTTTTCATGGGCTCAATTTTAGCTTCGCGGGTGAAACTGTACGCGGAAGCTAGTTGATATTGTATGAATGTAAATCGGGCTGGTTTCCGTAATTCCACGACTAAGCGCGTATTTTGCGTGCAGGTGGGACAAATGTGTCATTCGATCCACCCCAGCTCCACAAGGAAGGCCAGCAATGCCTTGGTGTTACCAACTAGCTCACATAGGGTACCTGGGTTTCCAAAGTTCTTAGCCCTGTAATCCGTGACTACAGGGCAGCTTAGAAGCAGGTGTGCTGCTGTCTCATTCTCCTCCATGCAGGCTCTGCATAGCGGGCTGTCAGTGACTCCTATAGTATAGAGGTGTTTATTAAAAGACCCGTGGCCTGTTGTTACGGCTGTGACTGTACGCAACTGTTGTTTAGTCAGGCTTAGGGCTTGTTTTGTAAATCGGCCATCTATAGAGGGAAGTACCTCTTTAGCCTGCCTACACTCACCATGGTCACACCATAGCTTGTGATGTTTATCTCCGGTGCGTTTCCTTACCAGATTGCGTAGGTGCTAGTTGATATTACACCTAAATGCGAGAGTACCTCTGTCCGTCACACACACAGGCAGTTTTTTTCGAGGAATATTGTTATTGTCCTGTATTTAAAATTAAGTGTTCTTTTGTTGTACCTACCTACACTGTGTGTATTTGTATGTGCCAAATAAATAAGTTTTATTTATTTATTTATTTTTTTGAATAGGACAAAGACCATTATTTTATCCCGTAGTAAATGTTCCCTTAGGGATAATTTTAAAGCTGACGGAACCTAGTAATAATTACGAAACACGTGTAAGGTTAACGTAAATTAGTTTGGGTTTATAAATTAGGTTGTAAATCAAACTAAACCTTTTGTAATAAAAGGTAACTTTTAGGTAATTTGTTTTAGAAGTTAAAAGCTACCATTTTTACTATTTACACGTGTAATGATTATTATTTCTTAAGAGCTATTCATGAATATACAACGTGCACCATAAAAGGCGTCATTGTAACTCATCATGGCAAGACTGAAGACAGATTTACTAGCTTCTGACTATCCTTAACGACTGTCAAAGATCTACAAATGACAGCCGGGACCAACGGCTTAACGTGCTTTCCGAGGTGCGGAGGAAAAATCGGTAAGTATGTTAAGATGGTCACCCATCCATAGACCAACCTTGCCAAGCATTGCTTAACCTTGAAGATCGATCCGTGCGGCTGTTTTTATCAAGCCACGAGCTCTTCTCTTCTCGAGTTAAAGTCACATAAATAAATGGGCAGTTCTTTATTTTTTGGTTGGTCCCACTCTGAAGTCTGTTCACATATCAATAATCACAGTAACCACTTTTCAGGTAAAAATCAAATCCGTGTGCTCTAACAGAGAAGAAATTATGGTATTATTTAGCTGTTTATTGAGGTAGTTAGTTGAATTTGGCACAATTTAGAAACTCTTTTTAAATTTAATTTTATATTTCCACTGTTTATTCAGCAGAGCTCTCTCCTACCATTATGAACTGGCTAACCCACAAGCTGTAAAACGTGAGCTTTTCACCCAGTTTTATTTATACACACTCTACAATTCCCTCGTAAAATATCCTTATGTAGAGTCAAATTTTCAACCCACTTGCCCATACTATAAACGGCAGCATAAAATAGTACAGTAGAAAAAACTATTTGGTATAATATGTACTGACATAACTACTTTTACTTCACACTCATTAATACCTGGGCGTTGCGTAAAAGAAAAAAAAATTACGTAAAAGGTGTAATATTTTTTTATCTCGTAATTTCAGGTTTGGTCCCATAGTAAAAGTTGTTCATAGTGATGAGAGCAATGATCTCGTTTCAGGTATTGCTTTCATTGTATTGTAATGTATAAGAGAAATTAACAGATTTACTACATAACATAATCCTTTGAACTAATAGAATCGTCTAGAAAGCTGTGGCTTCGTTGACGCATTGTCACATCATCATTATCATCATATCAGCGGAAAGACGTTCACTGCTGAACATAGGCCTCCCCCAAGTGTCGCCACAACAACTGGTCCTCTGCGTCTCGCATCTATCGGCTTCCCGCGACCCTCACCAGGTCATCGGTCCACCTTGTGGGAGGCCTTCCTACGGTAGGTACGCGGTCGCCACTCCAGAACTTTTCGGCCCCATTGACCATCCGTTCTGTGAGCAATGTGCCTTGCCCACTGCCACTTCACTTAACATTACCTTTCATTGCCACATAGCGTTAAAAAAAAATATTATTGTCAGGGTGAGTTCTGGTAACACACATCCACTGCGGTGTGACCTGGGAGTTTGTGTTTATGGTTTTTGTATTTGAGAGATTATGAGCCACCTTAGTTTAGATAGCAGCAAGTATGTTCTCTTTGTACCATTGACTATTGACAGTGTAACTTCTGGTAGCCAGAATTCTGGAATTTTTTCGAAAGAGCCACCACGGCCCTGGAACTTAAAGGGCATTAGGAGGAATACGAATGGGTTTTAGTCAGTAAGAATCTGACATTCCCTTCTGTTCTGCCCAGAGAGGGAGGAGTCACCTAATGATTTCCTATACTTACTTTTTAAAAATTCTTCTGGTAATAACTAACTATATTTCTGCGTGTTTACAAAGCAGTTAGTTCAATTGTACAAACACAAAGTCACCTGCGTACTGCGGTGTCAAAATTTACGGCTGCGAAATGAACGCGGTTGAAATGTGAAATGCTACCCGCTTTATATTTAATGAGGAAAAACGTATGCATGCAGCACTGGAGACCGCATAAGGAATAAACAGTTGTATTTGTGTAAATTGTGGGAAATAAAAGTAACTTTTGTAAAAGGTTATACCTATGTAAAAATAAATGTAATTTAAACTACGCCGGTTGCAAGGGGCGCAGGACCAACCAGTCAATATGGCGACAATTGAAAGTATATACGATTGGATACGAGGCGTCATTAGCACGTTATTAGTCCTATGTCAGTTTTTATTTAAATAAAATCATTTTTTTAAACAGACGGTATTTTTTTTTTTTTACTATTTATAGGCTCGCGTTTGACCACTATCTCACCTGATGGTAAGCAATGATGTGGTCGAAGATGGAGCACGCTTGCCTAGAAGTAACCTATTCACTCTTGACATAAATACTCCCAGGTTATAGCTATCAGGAAACACAGACTCCGGCAGGGAATTCCACTCCTTAGCTGCACGCACTATGAATGTGTTCCCAAAACGTTTTGTGCGCGTGGGTGGGATGTCCACCATGTACCGGTGGCGCATCGCCGTTCGTCTTGTGGTCCGATGATGGAACGGGCTTGGCGGAATCAAATTATGCAATTCCGTCGCACATTCCCCAAAATGCAACCGGTAGAAAACCGACAGGCCAGCAACTCGTCGTCGATGCTCAAGACTAATTTATTTATTATAATTTATTTTCTATGTCCATCATCTTTCGGCTGAAATGATGATGATGAACTTCTGGTATTCAGTTGTATCCGGTTAGACTGGAAGCCGACCCCAACATAGATGGATAATAATAATCTCTTTATTTCAGGCTACTTTGGCCCATAAATATGTCTATATACACAATATATATATACCTAAAAAGAACAATGGAATAATAATACAATAAAAAGAGGATATTATTTTAGTAGATATCATTCCACTGTTTCTTTTTATTTTTTATAATAAAAATATTTTAAAATGTAAATAATATGCAAATAAAATAAATAAATGGAATAATAATAAAATAATAATCTCTTTATTTTAGGCTACTTTGGCCCATAAATATATATCTTATAGACTAACATAAATATTATAAGGGCTAGGTAGACCGGTTGATACCGGAGTAGAATAAAGACTTATGTGACCACTTTTCCCTGGAGTATTTGAAATGCTGACGCCGCTATTAACATAACACTTGCCCAGGTTGATCTTAATAATAAGAATAGCTTTTGTGTGGATAAATTTAGTTTGTTTAGCTTTGCGTATTGGCACACGGACAAAAAGTAGTACATGATGCGTTAATATGACAATTTATGACATGCCCGGCTAGCTCAGTCGGTAGAGCATGAGACTCTTAATCTCAGGGTCGTGGGTTCGAGCCCCACGTTGGGCAAAACTTTTTGTTGCATCAATTTGATACAAGAAATAAAGCTATAGCTATAGCTTTCAGTATATAATACTTTTCTTATAAAAATCTAAATAATTACAAATTCATTCGTAAGTTTGCGTCTTTTTCCCAAGGTAATAAGCAGAACCTACCAAACGCCTCCTGCTACGATCATTACATATTTACTTAGATAGATAGATAAGATAGATAAAACATTTATTTGGAACACAGAAAGAAACACAACACACAAGCACAGTTACATAACACTAGAAAATAGAAATAATTAAATGAAAACAAATAAAAAGAAAGAAAAGGCAGAATGTATGGTGGCAATTACTATTCATAACCTAAAGAATTTGCCAGATTACCTACCTACTTAAAAATATATATATATATATATACATATGACTTATACACTCAAATGTGCGGTGTGTGTGTGTCTCCAAGCTGCACCAAATGGGAGTAACTCAGCATGTGCCAGGTAAATATACCTGGCGCTGGTATTCTGCTGGATCCCAGTAGCGACATACGGATGTCAAGCAGATACCAAACAGTGATAATAAAAGTAAATAGTGGTTTTGTGTAAGGTGAGTCCAGATTTGTTATTTTAAATATTTTGTGTAGATACATATTTTGTTTAGTGTGTGTATAATATTAATAGATATAAATGTGTGAAGGTAGAAATACATTAAAAAAAAAATTGGAGACGATGTTAAAAGTATAGGTATAAAAATAGATTGTACAATGTTTGCTGTGAATTACTGTGTTTAATAGCTACTCAGACTTGTAAATTTAACGTACGAAATTGTAAGACCAAGTTGGTCACGAATAAATAATAAAATTAAAAAATAAATATTTTTCCCTCTTTTAAGGGCCTGCGGCGGCAACCCTCTGCTAATTTTAAATTATCGACGTGTTCGAAATCGTCACGCCCAGATCTTTCTGAGAGTTGATAAGGAACTGCCGGAGTCGACTTCTAAAGATATTAAGACTTCTAATGCTTCGTATCGGCGGGGGAATATTGTTCCAGCACTTGGATGCAGCGTACCTGAAACTACCTCTGAAGGCGGCTCTCTTGTGCGACTGAGTAGCAAGTTGTTGAGAGCACTGTCTGCTTGCGCATTCCCTTTTACTAGCAATCCAGCTCAGTTTGTTGTAAAGGTAGGTCGGCTGCCTGTACTTTATAACGCCAAACAGTAGGCAAGCCAAGTGCAACTTACGACGCGACTTCATCTTGAGAATTGAGTGCTTATTTAAAAATGGTGTTACGTGAGTTCTAGGAGGGATTGTAAAGCAAAATCGAGCGCAGGCGCTTTGCACTCTCTGTATCAGTCGATCAGTTCTTGCCAGCAGCCGAGGGCCAATAACAGTATCCGCATAATTTAAGTTCGAGAGTACGAGCGACTCAACTAGCAGGATTCGCAGCTCCTCTGATAGATAGGGTCTTATTTTATAAAGGACCTTGAGCCGATAAAAACAGGTGCGCACTGACGCTGCCACATGTGCTTCGTATCTTAACTCAGCGTCCATGTTCAGTCCCAGATTACGTGCTTCAGTAACTCGACTGACCGACTCACCCAGAAGGGTAACGTTGAGTGTTACAGGCACTGCACTGATTTGGCACTTGGTCCCAAAAAGCAAATATTTCGTTTTAGTAGGGTTAAGTACTAAACCGTTGTTCTCAGCCCAACATGCTATTCTGTTGAGATCATCGTTAAGATCCTTTAACGCACTGTCATAGTCACTTGGCTTAAAAGAGATGTAAAATTGCACATCATCAGCATAAATATGGTACCTACAGTGCTTCAAGGACTTTATGATGTCCGCACAATATAAAATAAAAATAATGGGACCAAGTATAGAGCCTTGCGGAACTACTAGATTACTTCGCTTATACGTCAGCAGCCATATTTTGTAATGCAAAAAATTATGCAATCGGATGCATGTACTTTCATTTGAGCATTTCAACCGTATTCATTACGTGGTTTATGCTGTTGTGAGATGAAAATTGTTAAACATGTGACGCACTGATTCTTAAATCACTTTCTATTATGAAATAATATAAGATTTTATGAGTTATACAATCGGGGTGTTAGTCACTTATCGACGCCTTAGAGTGAACACCTCGTTAGTGTGAAAGAAGTAACTTTTCAGTAGGAAGAAACTGCGTAAAATTTTGTACGGCGTCTTTATGTTTTTTTATTAATGCATATGGAAATGTAACCCGCTTTTATATCCAGAACTAGTATATACAGTAACTCCGCTTTTTTCCGCTTTGTTTCACGGTATGCACGCCAAACTGACAGATGCGAGTATTTACAAGGTTCTCTTTTACTGTCACAGATGGCGCTACGAGTATCGAATGAACAAATTACTCAGATCAGGATGTGCGTTGCGAGGTTTTCTTCCTAGAACGCAATAAAATATTTTTTGGCAAAAATGCATTCCAGAGGTTTTCACTCTAAGGCGACGATACGAACGGTTGTGACTTTGTTGAAAGATGACGTCGTTCTACATCAAAATAAACCTAAGTATAGCTAAACATTAGGGTAATGGAATCTATAGATACTGACATGGACGTATATGCCCGGCTAGCTCAGTCGGTAGAGCATGAGACTCTTAATCTCAGGGTCGTGGGTTCGAGCCCCACGTTGGGCGAAATGTTTTTTATCAAAGCAGCACATACATATATTTTTTACGCTTACCTGATAAAAAGTTTGATATTTCTCATGAATATGTACAAACCACACAACAGAAGCATAAAAAAATATAAACCTTACCACATATTTCTATAAAACAAATAAAATTATTTGCCTGTGTCCTTCCATCCAAAAATCCATTATCAAAAACAATCTGAATTTGTTTTAATAAAAGTAACAGACGTGACACGATTAAACCATTATCTGACGGGATACGATACAAATATTTAAGTACTTTAGAGCTATTTTTTTACTTTTTGACTTTTTATTCGTCCGATGCCGATCAAAAAATCAAACAACATATAAATGGCAGAGCATTTTCCAACTCGTTTGACATTGTATGGCTCAATTAACTCTTCCATTCCGGTTGTAAGTGAATATTTTAAAGGTTTTATTGACAATTCTCAAATAACGGTTAACCTTTGAACACAGTACCGAAGGACCACTCTCGTTGTGTTCCATACTTTTGCTGAAAGATAAAACTTAGGAGTCTTTTTGAAGTCATCATCATCATATCAGGCGAAAGACGTTCACTGCTGGACATAGGCCTCCCTCAAGTGCCCTATCCTGTGCGTCTCGCATCCATCGGTTACCCGCGACCCGGTACGCAGAACCACTCCAAAACTTTTCGGCCCCCTCGATCATCCGTTCTGTGCAGTGGTGTGTGGTTTATGTCGGTAACCTTGGTTCTCTTGCGTATATCATCATTCCTGATTCGATCACGCAAGGAAACTCCAAGCATTGCCCTCTCCATTGACCTTTGAGTGACTTTCAGTGAGTCGAACCAAACATAACATCACTCCTGTATTTTCTAAAAGGATAAGCAGAGCTGTAGGTATGTACCTATAGGACACCCGCATTTCGCAGGTATTTTCGACTTGCTGTGGCCCGCGGCTCCGCCAGCGTTTGTATAGATTATTGCAAAATTCATGGAAATCGGTTTTATATATTAAAATTGTATCAAACTCCGATTCAAGGAGCTTCATTTGATTTCAAATTATTTGATGACAAGGAAGCTGCATGAAGCCTTACAAGCTGCGTTGTACTCCTAACTTCCCATTACATATGTATCTCGTACTCAAAGCAGTGATCCTTCTGCAAAACTCTTTTCATGTTTTACCCCGTCGCTCATTTCAACTGAGTTACATATCATAAAACATATATTTTAATATGCCATTTCGGATTTAACGCTTGAAATTAAGGATGGAATTAAATGAGTTTTATACGTCCGTCTATTTCTGGCGTTTTTGTTGTAATTCATTGTTGGATTTTGGACGTGAATTTCATTCCATCTGAGTACCAGAGTTAAATATCTGTTTGCTGGAATTTCATCTACATTGTTATTTTTTGTGGATGCTTTGTGGAGTTTTAATGAAACTAAAGCATAAAAGATATACGAGTAGTACTGAGAGAACACACACAATTTCATAATTCTACCGATATAAAGTAATTATTTGATGGAGTTGCTTCATCTATGTCTATCCACAGTACCTACTGAGAAGTGTACAGTGGAGTACTAGTATCCAGGCATGAGGAAATAAAGACTGACCATTGAAGTGGAGTACGACCCTTAAGACCAACTCTACTAATTTTTAAGCAACTTTTAAGCGAATGTTTTAAGCGAAGCAAAAAATTAGTAGAATTGACCCTCAGATGTTTGCCCTCGAACTTGCTATCAGTAGCTCCAAAGAAATTCCAAAATTCTACATTACTGCAGCGGCCAGTAAAAGAGGCATTGATAGACGAACGTGTAAATGTGGGCCGAAGCGAAGCAGAGGCTGATATACGTAAGTCCATCAATGCCTAGTTGTGGCCAAGGCTTGTATAGTACTTTTCTCAAATAATGCGCGGAAATTAAAATATAATTACTTTTCAAAAACAAACAACGAACAATAATATTTTTTGTCGCGTTAAAGTGTTCATTAGTTTTTTCAATAAACAGCTTTCTATTTGTAAGCTAGTTCGAAATTTAAATAAAACCTTTGATAGTTAAGTTACCTCCTTGGTTGCCATGTTTCAGAGTAAAAGATCGATCCATTTTTAAATTACACGACAGATATGAGTTTACTATGTAATTTATTTGGCCGCTAAACCAGGACAAATTTGGATTTTCATACAACTTTTGCCGACCGCCGCTCGCATGTATTTGGTCAGTACAGCTTATTTCGATTTATCTCGAATAAGGTTCAAATTTGCAAGCATGTTTGAGAAAACAAATGAACGCCAAAATAATTTAGAAATATCTGTTCCATTCTATAACAAAAAAAAACTGGCCAAGTGCGAGTCGGACTCACGTGCAAAAGGGTTCCGAACGAATTTTTTTTAACATGTTATTTTAACACTATAGACTTTTAATAGAATGAAATTTTAGGCTCAGTAGTTTCGGAGATAAGGGGGGAATGGTCATTTTTCGTCTAATTTCTTGAATAACTAAAACCATCACAGTAAGCCCTTTCATTTAATATGTCACACAATATTGTTCAAAAAACTTTTTTTTTAAATTTTCTTGTTTGACCCCCAAAAGTGACCCCCCTACTAAAAATTTAATGATTTACGTAACGCGTCCGTGTTTGGGTCATAGAAGTCCATATGTGTACCAAATTTCAACAGAATCGGTCCAGTGGATCCGGAGAAAATTGGCTGTGACAGACGGACAGACAGACAAACACCCGAGTGATCCTATGACGGTTCCGTTTTTTTTTTCGGAACCCTAAAAACAGACTGCAAAATATTTCGACCGAGAAAATAAACATCTAAATCCACACATACATACAAGAACAATTTACAGCCAAGCCAAAAGAATGATGGTCACTCTCCTAATGAGCCAACAAGGAATACATAAGTAATGTTATCGAACATCGAATACCGCCAGTCATGGACGAAGATCGTGAACGGACAGAAATTAAACTTTTTGGCAGCGTCATAGGGTTGAGGCAGAACGAGGGTAGATGTTCATTTGAAGCGGTGCGGTGTCTGTAGCTAGCGTTATATACATGTAAGCTTGGTACTGTTTCACTGTACAACAAATGTTTCTATTAACTACAGCATTTATTTTATTTGCTTATGTAATATCTATTATTTTTCAAAGTGTGCTTAAAAAGTTGGTCCTATCTATACCAATATTATAAAGCTGAAGAGTATTTTTGTTTGGTTGAACGCGCTTATCTCAGCAACATCTGGTTTGAATTAAAAAAAATGTTTTAGTGTTGGATAATTTATGGAGGAAGGCTATAACGTACCATCACGCTACGACCAGTAGAAGCAGAGCATTAATAAAAATGTTATACAGACGAATTTGCGCGGATCAGCTAGTTGATGGTAATGAAGTCATACACAGTGCATTTTCCAAGACCCAGGTCGCGACTATTTCTAATAACATGATTCTCTTATTCAGGAATCGGCTCATTCTTATTTAAGAATGAAAGAAGATAGAACAACTTATTTATAAAAACGTTACAGAGATACTAAACTGTATATTTTGATAGCTCAATCTATGTCCATTGTCAAGTTCATAGTACTCAAGTAAGGTGTTCACAGAGCTCATAAATACGCTAAGAAAAAGGTATGTTTTCACAACAAATCAATTTATATAAAAATTCTTCCGTTACTGAGTGACTGACTGACAGACAGACAATGCACAGCCGATACAACTGTTCGTAACAAAAATACAAAAAGAAAGCTGAAATTTGGCATGTAGGATTTCCCGAGATGCTTACGGGAACGGGAAAAAACGTGATATATGCGTACGAAGTAGCGAGCAAAAGCTAGTAGTAAAGTCACACGGCGAATTCTTTCACTATAAGTCAGTAGTAACACCCATCTACAGACAGAACTCAACCACGACAGCTTAGCTCTAATTCAGATAAAATCCACTCAAAATTATTTTAATTCAAGCCATTTTCATCTTTATTATCGCTCTCTTTAAGTGATTACCATACTATTAAGATTATTAAGTGCATGCATTAAAACTAATTAATTAACATCACATAAATTTCTTAACAAGTGCTCTTTGTTGAATTTCAAAGTTATAACTTGCACGTTTCATATTTAACTTGGCTGTTCAAATAACTTGTACTTAGGAGGCAGTCTTTGGTTACGTTATAGCTGTCTAGTAATTTTGCTTTATGTAGCGGTATGTAGCTGGCATGTATAATAGTTTTCAGACGAGTACAATAGAATAGAGTAGAATATAAAGTATAATATTATATTCTTAGCTATATTTTCTGTAACTTATATGGTTTACATAATAAAGAATACTTTACAAAAAATAAGTTAGAGAATAGATAGCTTTTTTTTAGGATGGGAAATCATCAAATGACTCCTCCCGCTCTGGGCGAAGCAGAAGGGAGTGTCAGACTCTTACTGACTAAAACCCATCCTCCTAATGCCCTTTGCGTTCCAGGCCCGCGGTGACTCTTTTGAACAAATTCCGCAACCCTGGCTGGCCCTAGCGGACCCTCTTCTATGCTGATATCTCTTTGAGGCGCGCGTGGAACACAACGCGCCGTCGACCCGGGCCTGGGAGGCTACTCTCTAACGAAATCCGTAGTTTCGGGCTTAGTTGCGGGCGGGCATTTTCTACTTCGTGTCACCTAACCACTGAGAACTAATGATAACACGATTTGACAGTTACTGTGAAATCGTGTTGTCATTCATTCTCAGTTCGGGTTCGGGACTAATCGTAAGTCTGTAGGTGATACGGAGTAGAATACGCCCGCCCGCAACTAAGCCCGAAACTACGGATTTCGTTAGAGAGCAGCCCCCCTGGTTCTGATCGGACAGTGAGCCACCCGACGCCCGCCCTCCGCAGGCCCGCGCCTACGGTGGCCGAAACATTACACTAAGAATCATTACACAGGGTGAGAATGTAAGTCGTTTCGGTTAAATTCGTTACAAGTTTTAAAATTTATGTGGTTTGTCAAGAATCTAAATGGGGTTGGACTCACGACATTGTTACCCTCGTAGGATAACAACGGAAGAAAAAAAACGTATTGTATCGACCCCAAGTAACATGGGATAAGGGCATGAAGATGATGGTTGTTCGTTTGTATAAAAGCAAACAGCAGTCACATAAAAATGTTATTTAAAACGAGTATTATAGTAACAAGATGTATGAGAGGACCTCGGGGCTAAATAATAACAGCCGGACGGGTCGATCTTCAAGGTTAAGCAACGCTTGCTGAGTTTGGTCGAGCCGTTGGTCCTGGCTGTCATTTGTAGATCTTTGGCAGTCGTTACGAATAATCAGAAGCCAGTATCTGACATAAGTCTTGCCAAGGAGTACCATGTTATTCAGTGGATTATTCAGTGGAGTCATGGGTTGTGGAAGTCTGGTAGGTAGCCGCTCCACGTTAAATACTGGTATTCAGCTGAATCCGGTTTGACTGCAAGCCGACCCCAATATAGTTGGGAAAAGGCTAGTCAGATGATCTTCTTCTTATCGTGTGGGCAGTAAGTTTTAAAGACCCCACACACCCTAGTGTCAGAGTTTCTAAACCGCCTCAAGGGCCTCTGACATGGTTTATTTGACGACCGCCATTTGGCTGCCGGCACCACCGGCTTATACGTGCCTTCCGAAGCACGGAATCATCTTTTTATCACACAATCAGGTGATTCAAGCCTGCAATGTCCTAGCCAAACTGGAAAGAACTTTACAAAGTATGTTTCCGGTGGGAATCGAACCCACGACCACCGGGTCACAAGGCAAACACCTAAACCACTTGACCACAGAGGTGAATTCTATGTATAAGATCATGAGGGTTGGGCAAGGTGATGATATTGTTACGAGCTTAGGGTTCGTTACAATAAAAACAGCCGATTAAACAACAAAAACTGACACTTTAATTTATAACACTAATTAACACTTTAAAACACACTAATTATAAAACACAATCGCACTACTGAACACTTCACTTCACTATGATTCGCAGTTGAAGATCGCTCTCGAAGTTATCGTTTGTATCGCCAATTCAATACTGACTGCCGTCGCCGGATGTCCGCCCTTTATATACGGACAGTCATTTCCAGAACCCTCCTGTATGGAAACCTCTGGAAAGTTCGGGCACACACAGGTCCCGACCGACCAGGTGTCTAAACATCGAGAATGTTCTAGCACGTAAATGTCTGCTACTGGATACTAGATGGCGCCAGCAGCACGCAAGTGTCTGCTACTCGATACTAGATGGCAGCACGTAAATGTTTGGTTGGTTTCCGTTACTTGATATTAGATGGCGTTAGCAGCACGTATACGTCGTTATGTAACCAGCATTAATTCATCGCAAATCAATAGATTAAAAATTAAAACGTACCTTTCGTACCTATGGATCATCAATAATATTTTAATCATAACCTATGGACGGTCGAGTAATTGTATTGAAGAATTACCCATTAAACAGTTTGTATTACATAAATAGAATTCGATGAAGAAAGTGAAATTCCTATTGAACAAAAGACAAATATGAAAACAAACCCAATTTGATACACCTTTTTAACGACCAACGTTTTACAACATCTTTCCAAGCAACTTCACTTTACCAAATTCAATATTAATTCTATTCACATTAGTATACAGTAGATCGGACATTTTTCATAGTAAATTTGAAAAGTCTATAAATCAGCCAAGTACCCACCTGTCGTAGGGTTTTATTAAAAAAGTTCCCAATGTTCGTGGCAATTTAATTCAAAAAAATTTGACCTAACGGAAAGAGATATTCGTAAATTAATTCGAAGCGCGGCCTTAATAAATTTATTCCAACGGATTCTTTGAGGAATTAAAGATTTTTGCTGAAGATAGTTTTCTGTATAATTGAACATCGGAAATGGAATGGGTATCGGGTTTCCTTTGCGGTTTAATTGGCGGAAAGGTTTTATAATCTAAATTTATTTAGTAAAATTCGTTATTTCTCATAAGTTTGAAACAGTTGGGGAAGGCAAGGTCTAATGAAATCAATAACACTGTGTATCTAAAAAAAATATCCTTAATTAACAGAAAAGGATGAAAAGCTTGAAATTGGTCTTAAGTTCTTCCATCCTTGTCACGCGAAACGTCTTTTGTAGAAGCTGCTTGGTGGCACAAATTCACTATGACCTGGCGAGTGACGTCACATGCAATTAGCGCAGTCTGTTTATCTTTTTTTTACTTTCTTTTCTTTTCTTTATATTTTGAGAAATGTAATAAGAAGTCCAGTCAAACATCCTATCCTCCTAAGAAATAAGAAGATAAAACTCCTTCTATTTTTACTATAAGGAAATCTTTATAATTTGCAAGTTCCGCAAGTCAAGTTTGCAAACGATATCTTGGATACAACTTGTATCACTAACTTGCTTATAACTAAGGAAATCAGTGACCAATATATTTATGAATGTATATTAAGAAATCATATTTTAATACAAAGTTGCTTCATTCTTATGAGGAATGTGGAGACGTTGTTAGTATGTTATCGTGTTAGTAAAAGATTATTTACATCTTCTCCTGCTTGTTTTGAAGGCATGTTTTTGTTTGTCAAGTTGTACAAGGTCGAAAAAATAAAATAAGTTCTTTGGTAAAATAAATGAGTACCGTAATGTAACCAAAATACTAAAGGAGGACCAAAACAAGAACCAAAATGTTTACTTATCTTATTAAGCCATAGTTCATCATCTATACTTCTATATACTAATATATGAAGCTGAAGAGTTTGTTTGCTTGAACGCGCTAATCTCAGGAACTACTGGTCCGATTTAAAAAAATCTTTCAGTGTTAGATAGCCCATTTATCGAGGAAGGTTATAGGCTATATATCACGTTAAGATCAAAAAGAACGGAGCAGACGAAGTTGCGCGGGTAAACTAGTTAGCAAATATAGTAACGTTACAGCTGGATACCTTTTCATTTTGTGGGAAACTCTTAAGAAGATACACCTGGAAGTTTGGGGAAGTTTGGGGAAGTTTGTGATTTGTACCTCACTAATACCGCCCGGTGATCTGCATCAGCTCGTAGAAAATCAATCAGGAATCCCCTCAGTACATATATAGCTTGTTAAGGCACATCCCTGGAGGCAGCTGGATACCTGTATTTTACAGGGAGTGACTAACTATCTCATCTCCATAACCCAGGTATTTTTTTATTTGTGATGGCTTTGCTCTTGACTCTAGTCTAGGGCCGGGATGACAGAGACAAAGTCTAAGATGGGTATAATCTGGTATAACGGTACTCCTTGATAAGGTTGTCAGACTTTCGGACATATGACTACCCCTAAAGACTGTCAAAAATCAATAAAACGTAACGTGGTTAGCAACGTTAACGTAGTTGTTTCATCTGTAAACAACTAAATACGGTGCTTTTCAAGACACGTCATGTAATGAATGTTCATCCATCTATTGACCGACCTTGGCAAGCGTTGCTTACCTTTACAGATCGATCTGTGCGGCTTTTAATTAAAATTTAAGTTCTAGCCATTCTTCCCTGCCTTTCCTACTGTTGAATTAATATGATAAATAGTACATTTTCATTAGGGATGTTACGGAGTTGGTTTTATCGGAACCGAAGTCTGAGTCGGAGTTCTTAAACTTGGCTTTTCGGAGTCGGAATCGGAGTCGGAGGCGGAGTCGAATTCGAAGTCGCAGTCGGAAATGGTGGCATAAGAAAGATGTGTTAGGAGCAGGCAATAAAATAAAATAGTAGAAACATTAATCAGTCAGCCTCTTTAATTTTAAATAAAAAAAAATAAACATATATGATATAGGTGTCACAAACAAAAATAACCACATTTTTATAACAGTTATATAATTAAATTAATTGACTCCATACGTAAAACCTCTGATTTAAAAGTATCGGAACCGAAGTCGGAACTGGAGGTGTAGGATCAATCAGAAGTTCCGACATATCGGAGTCGGAGTCGAAGCTTCATAACATCCCTGATTTTTATACACGTGGGCAGTTGTCATTGCAGCCGAGGCGCAATAAACCGACAGCCCGAGCCGAAGGTGAGGCCTATGAGCGGAAAGACTACAACTACAAACGACGTTTTTCAACATCGAAAATAAAATCATGTCATTTTTTTGGTGCCATTTATTAGTAGAAATGGCTCATGGATTTTCTTTTGTCCGGCACGCTTGAATTTTGTAACCGGCGATCAATGTAGTTTTCCCGGAAACCAGACTGCATAAAATTATAAATTGACAAGAAAACTTTTCCGCAATAGTACAAAATATATACTTCATTGCATGCTTAAAATTGTGTAGGACCCAGTATTAGAGTAAAAGTGTTTTGAAAATAATATTTCCTCTTCCTACACCAATCCACTTCTCAAGGCAACGAAAGGACTAACCCTTTGTACCCATAACTCACAATTTCCGTACATAGATGATTAGTATGTAACTTTGCAGACGACCCTTGCCGGTTGTACATCTACATAAGCTAATTTAGCCACATGAACGACACCCGAAGGAATACGAACTCGTCGATACGAATAACCGCTCGGTAGACTTAGGGGTGTGCCAACCTGTGTGAGTAAATTAGATAGAATAGAATAGAGAACAACACATAGTAACACTTGGGAGATGATTGAAATGAACGAAATACAGTACAAAATTTATTGTAAGTAATTACGTATTAGGTAAAATACAGAATAGCCGAGCGAGGCAATATTTGACAACGCGCGCACTCGATCCTTATCAAAGACTACAATATTAATATAGGGTAGTCCTTGTCGTCGTCCGAATGGCAGCGGCAGTATTATAGTAGTACTCTGTGGGCGGCGAGCTTGCGCGAGCGCCGCCGCCGCCGCGTCGCTAACCGTTCCCCGCGCCCTTCCCGCGGCGCCCCGTCCGGCTTGGGCGTGGACATTAACCATATATTATCATAACTACACATAGTAGACTACTAGACCAAAGAGTCGGAGTAGTGAGGTAGTCAAGTCTTTTATGGTAGTAATTATTATTGTTAACACTAACAGAATACACCAAATCTTATCGGTATTTTCGACGAACTAAAAGAAGGATGTAAAAATCGGTGTTCTAGAGCTTCTGTCCTCAACCATTTTTCAATATTCTGACTTCACAGTTGAACGTCCCCCACATTTTTAAAATGTAGCTAACATTATAGAGCTGTCATAACGTCAAAAAATGAGGTTGAGAAAAATAAAGTCTAAAAAGAAAAAGAAATATTTCTGCTATACAAATTAGAACATCACTTTGAATACCTGAAAAAACTTTTCACCCGACCAACTCTAAACTATACTGTTGGGAACGTCGCTAATCCCAAACCTATCAACGAATATTTGATATGGTCTAGACCAAAAATACATGTTGATAGCTTTAAGACCTTGTTCACAGTAGGTCGGAAGAACAATTTCATCGCCTTCGACTCACTCACAAAATCTACTTACTAGTGTTCGATCGCGAGCTTCCCTGCTATCTCGATAGATGGCGTTGTACCATCTAGGGTGGAATTTGATCAATGAATTTTTTGATACTTGCTTGGAACAAATTGTTTTATTTAAACAAATTACCCGTTAATTTGAAAAACCCGAGTTGACGAGTGCCGAGCCTTCTCCCACCTGTGTTTGAGTCAGCTTCCAGTTTAACCGGATTCAGCTAAAATACCTCCACAATCCAGGTGCTGGAAAACACGATACCCCTAGATAAAATTGACTGTCAGACTTTAAAATTTCAGGCTTCTATCTAAAACGCCTCTCAAAGATTAACGACTTATTGTCAGATTTTTCAAGGCAAAGGCAAAAGCGTTTCAGTACGATGTGGGTACTCTTTGACCTTAAAATGTCAGCTTGTGTGTCTGCCACTTATGGAAAATTTCGATCAATACATCTAAATTGCTATCAGTATCATCTATTTTGTGGAATATTGATTCTGACAGTTCTTGAACGTGGTCACCACGAAACCCCTTTTTTTCAAAGATGGGAAATCATAAAATGTCTCGTTCCGCTCTGGACGGAGCGGAAGGGATTTCAGACTCTTACTGACTAAAACCTATCCGTATTCCTCCTAATGCCCTTTGCATTCCAGAGCCGCGGTGACTCTTTTGAACAAATTCCGCAACCCTGGCAAATACTGGCCCTAGCGCCCCCCTACAGTCCTACTGAAATACATAGTCGCCAATATGCATAAGTCACATTGATCGTACCGGCAAATAAGCAGGGTCCGACTCAATGTGAACAAGGCTTAAACACGTCTGGCTGGCCTGTTCAGACCTTCGCATAATATAGAATTATTAATACAAGCCAGCGGCAGTTCAGCAAGTAATTACTTGTTTAATAATGAACTTAAGTCTTGAGTATAGTTTGGATAGCTAATTATTCAGATTTCTCAGGGGTGTTTTAGTTTTTGCGCGATAGTCTAATTTACGGTTTCACTGTCTGTTTGAATTGCTGATAATGTAGATGGTTTCAGCATCTGAACGGCCTTATTCAGGTTTTAAATTCCCTGCTACATTTAAATTAAATCAGTTCAAAAGTCAGGCTATAGGTGGTAGGTAGTGGGGCAGGCAAAAATATCGACGGACTTTGGCATTATTTGTAGAGGTGACGATATCGCAGTCAACTAGCTTAATCAGACGTTTCATTAGCGGCCTAGTTTTTTCATTGAACGGCGCCGTTTTTACCCGACTGTGCTAGAAGGAGGGTTATAGTTTTCGAAATTATGTATGTATATATAATTGTTTGGCACGCTCTGCAGCCTAAACGGCTCGATGGATTTTAGCTTGAGAGGTGTCGTTAGATTTGTCTTGATTGTGAGAGTGACATAAAAATTAAAAGGGCTGATTTTTGGCGCCATATTATGCCTTCAAATTTTTTTGAATTTTTTAAACCTATCGAGTCCCCACTCGATAGGTTTTATGTTGACTTTAATAAGGTAGTAGGAGACTTTAATGTTGATTTTAATAAGCATTCTTATAACCAAATATCTTGCTATTTACACAGTAAAGGTTTTCTACCTAACATTTTTGAGCCCACAACGGTGCACATGACTACTATTGAATACATTTTTACTAATATAAACAGTTTGCAATGTGGAGTGGCTGAAACGTTTTTCAGTCCCCATAAGTTGTTGTGGCTAAAATTTCTAAATTCACAATAGAAAAGTACCTACTGTCCGCCCGTTTGCTCTTCCATCTGTACGCCTGTCCGTTCATACACCTGTTCGCCTGTTCATCTATCTGAACGTAAAGTAAGTGAAATATCAAAAATATTTATATATGATGGTACGGAACCCTCGGTGCGCGAGTGCGACTCGCTCTTGACCGGTTTTTTTATTGAACAGCTTGGCAAATTGCTTGGTTCAATATCGTTTAATGACTTGCCAAGCTAAGTGGCGGAACATAGGGCACAGGGAGCTTAGAGCATCCCGACAAGGATAAGTCAGGTTCTAATGATATGACGGCAGCTAGAGTGAGCGAGCGGAGCGAGCAAAGTTAGCTCGTTTTATTTTTCATTATTTATTTGTGATGGGTATGCTCTTGACTCTAGTCTAGGCCAGAGGTAATAGAGACAAAGTCTACGATGAATTCATGCCATACATGTTAGGTTACTTTAAACCCTGCTGACAGAACTAAGTATATTATATTATTACTGCCGCAGTGCTTATGTCGTTTTTTGAATGTTGAAATGGATTTTTGTTTGAAGGATACCCAAAATTAAATATTTCATATATTTTCGTCACACATTTGCCCTATTCTATGAAAGGCGTAAGCATCTGCCAGCCCATTCATTAAATGTTGTATTAGATGCGTTGACCGGATGTCATTTAGGCAGCTGATTAAGAAGAACGACGCCATTCAATGAAAAGGCTAGGCAGGCAATTAAACGGCAAATTAAACCAGATGGCTGCGACTATAACATATTAATAGATGAGGGATGAGCAACCGACGTTGTTGTTAATAATAGTATGAATAACCTGAATGAATTTGCCACAGGAGCGTGAGGATTGATAGAAGCATAGATAGGTTCATATCCAACAGATCGATTAAGATTATTAATTACGACAAGGCTCTTTGTAAGACAATCTAATGAAAATAAGTGATACACTCGCGAGAAATGTCACTTAGCTGACGATAAACATGTCGGCAAAAACACATTCCTCCATAAACTATCCACCACCAGCATTTTAGACAAATCGTAGTAAAGTTAGGTACATTATTTTCGCTGTGTTTGCAATGTTAGACAAATCTCCCCTGAGATCTAAAATAGCGCTTTCCTTTAAAACTCTTATCGAATTTTAAAACGTTTGAAGTTCGTCGCTTACTCTGATAAAACGTTTTGAAGCGTGTTCGTATTCTGTACAATGAATAAATGAGAAAAGTACCTACATTTCATGCAGTTCTTTACTTTCTAAGTTTACTGAAGCAGTTTTGTGTTTAAGTTAACAGCTATTTACAGCTTTGAAAGATGTTAACCTAAAATCAAATCAAAGTGATAAAACTAGTTTAAAAAAAAAAAAAAAAAAAATGTCCTTGCAGTAAATTACATAATTTTTTAATTAGCTGCAATAACTCAATGCAAACATGTACATTTTTAATTTTTATCACGTCACAGATGGAAGATATCGACCCCTTTTAGTTTCGACTACCCACAAGTTTGTTCCGAAATAGCTAGTCTTCATTTTGATAAATGTTTGTTTTCAAAAGGTCAAAAAGGTTGGTTAGAGTTGGTTGATGTTTGTGTCTCAATTGAGACACAAACAAAAAATGCAAGTTTAAATAGATTGTTGAAATTGCAAGCAAATGATAAAGACCCACCATGCAACCACGAAACTGATTGTTACTCCTATCGCTAAAAGCATTTGGCTTTAATCATAAAACCAAGGGTTAAATAACACGTGCGGATGTCCAAGCAGCTTTTTTAATATTTCAAAGGTGCTAAAAAAAGCATTTGGATTATTAAAAAATATCAAAAACGTCGACACTAATTCATTTTTAGTCTCGTTATCTTTGCAAAAATATATGGGGAGTATTTTCGAAATGTGACGTGTTGGAATTTTTTAATATTTTTTTCTAAACTTGCAGCACCTCATTAATTAAGAATAAACACTTTTCCGTTCCAGGACAAAAACCTTGTAAACTAGTGTAATCAACAATGCAAGGATATGACCGGATGACGAGGTCCACATGAACACTTGCGGACAAAAGACCAGGTCAGAGGAGCGTGACGAACTGTTCAAGAACTTCAGCCCTCGGCTAAAGGAAGCAGTGCAAAACAGTGGTTTGAGTCGGTCTTGCCCGGAAAAAGCGAAGGGCAGCCAAGAACATTTCTACACGCTAAAAAAACTGGCCAAGTGCGAGTCGGACTCGCGTGCAAAGGGTTCTGAAACAATTTCATTTTCTTTAACGTGTTATTTTGACAATACAGACTTCTGATAGGTTTTCCTGTAATCTTTAGATTTAGTACTGCATTTTTTCACAGAACTGCATTTATCAGCATTTTCTTTTTTTCAAAATTTTAGGCTCAGTAGTTTCGGAGATAAAGGGAAATGGTTATTTTTGGTCTAATTTCTTGAATAACTTCAAAACTGTTTATTTTAAAATTATAAAAAACCCTCTCAGTAAGCCCTTTCATTTTATATGTCACACGATACAGTCTGAAAAACTTTTTTTTTTATTTTCTAGTTGACCACCAAAAGTGACCCCCAGACTCAAAAATTATTTATTTACTAACGCGTCCGTGTTTGAGTCACAGAAGTGCATATGTGTACCAAATTTCAACAGAATCGGTCCAGTAGATCGGGAGAAAATGGCTGTGACAGACGGAAAAACTGGCCAAGTGCGAGTCTGACTCTCAAACGAAGGGTTCCGTACCATAAACCGAAAAAAGACGCGTTACTTGTATGTAAGTAAAGGGTTTTTATATGTATTTGTTGTTATAGCGGCAATAGAAATACACACTCTGAAAATTGCAACTGTATCCCTATTACGGTTCTTGAGATACATCCCGCTGACAGGCATACGGACGGACGGACGGACGGACAGCGGAGGCATAGTAATAGGGTTCCGTTGGTTACCCTTTGAATACGGAACCCTAAAAAAGATGTAAGGTGCATTCAACCTTGTCTTTTTTGGTCCTTCAAACCTTTGACAATTTTATATTGAGAATTTAATATTTGCACGTATCTTGGGACCATTTAATGTATCAGAGACATGTTGTGTGTCCGGAAATATCAATTTCACTTTCAAAGATCAGACTTCAGACAGGCTGTGAGCGTGAGTGATTTCTATATTAGATATGTGAGTCTGTTCGATCTTTTATACAGCAATAACTTTTCAGTTTGTATAGCCTTTTTAGGGTTCCGTACCCGAAGGGTAACCAACGGAACCCTATTACTAAGACTCCACTGTCCGTCTGTCCATCAGCGTGCTGCGTCCCATGAACCGTAATAGGTCGAAATTTTCACAGTGTGTATTTATATGCCCGAGTTTCAGCGAGGGCTCTAAAACACGAGTGCAATTATAAACGTCACTTTTGCGAGGCTCATAATCTGCATTTCTTTAAACTACCGAATAAAGAACTGAAGTCAAATAAAGTAAAAATAATTTATTTAGAAAAATTAATAGTAACATTCGAACAACGCGCCAAAGAAATCGAAAAAGGTTGCGATTCGATTCCTGCCAATTCATTTTTTTTTTTGGCCAGTTTGGTGTTGTTTCCTGGAATAAAAATAGCGCTGATTGGCTGGTAGAAAACTAATTGGTCATGCTTGTAGCCTGCGATTGGCCTGTTGTGTGGTCAGAATAGCGCTGATTGGCTGGTATAAATCTAGTTGGCCATGCATCCATTACTGCACTGTTTTAAAGCAAAACAGTGCAGTAATGGATTTTCATACATACATTACTGCACTGTTTTACTCTGAAGCAGTTAAGTGCTGCTTTGTTCTTACTATTTAGGGTAGTTATGATGAAATAATTGCGTTTTTGGTAGGAAAATGATTTTTTCGGCTTATGGTACGGAAACGAAACCCTTCGTGTGCAAGTGCAAGTCGGACACTTGCACTTGGCCAGTTTTTCCAACTATGTTGGAGTCAGCAATATTGATGCCTAACTGAACACCACTGGTTTTCTGGCTTCTTACTATCCGTAAAACACTTATCTACCTAACGGTGGTGAGTACTGACCAGTAATCTACACTAATATTATAAAGAGGAAAGATTTGTTTGTTTGTTTATTTGAAATGAATAGGCTCCGAAAGTACTAAAGCGATTTGAAAAATTCTTTCAGAAGTGGATAGCTACATTATCAGGGAGTAACATAGGCTATATTTTATCCCCGTACTCCCACGGGAACGGGAACTACGCGGGTGAAACCGCGTGATGTCCACTAGTAAATAAATAAGCCGGTGGGCCCGGTCGCCAAATGGCGGTCGTCAAATTAACCATGTCAGAGGCTCTAGAGGCGGTTTGGAAACTTTGACACTAGGGTGTGTGGCGTCGTTAGACCTTACTGCGCACACGATAAGAAAAAGACTAACCGGTGTTACAGGCCGTAGTGTACCATTCGCAGCGAACATGCTACGTTACGACATGTCCTAAAATCCGTATAACATGCTCGTTTCGAACTCCTTGCTCACTCGTGCTCCAAATTCGCAAGACACCCTCAGTCAAGATGTCTGACTTGTCGCGGCGTACTGATTGAACTGAGTGACACTCAAAGGGATTCGTCAAAAAACCGACAGTGGGCGAAGCACTCGAAACGAGCAATGAGCGGCGTGGAAACGAGCACGAACACTCGAGAAAAGATGCTCGGGTGTTCGTGCTCGTTTCCACGTTTTGACTGCGCGAATGCTCACTTTGGAACATGTTTTATTACACCCCGTAACACCGGTCAGTAACCTATCCCACACGGTATGTTGAAATTTTCCATATACCCAATTCATAGAACTCGCAAAGATAGGTAAAACAATAGAACCCATCCACACGTCGCACACAGGGCCACGGGCACAGCTAGCATATTTTACTTTGAAACAGAACTGAAGTCCGGGAAGTCTGCGAAAAGTTAAGCTGGATTCCATCGATCGTTACTCAAAGAATATACTCTTCCGTGTCTGGTGGGTTACCGTGTCGGACTTTTATATTGAGGTACTAAATATAGAGAGCCGGATTTTATTGTGGTAGCGTTTTGTGTAGATTATTCTATAAATATAAATTACTAGCACTGCGCCCGCGACTTTTAAGAATCACTTGTATTTTTTAGTAATAAATATAGCCTATGTTACTAAAGGATAATCTAGCATTCTAATGGTTAATTAATTTTTTAAATCGGTCCAGTAGTTTTTGAGTTTATCCGTTACAAACATACAAAAATGCAATTTTATCCTCTTTATAAGATTATTATTAGTGTAGATAATTATATTAGGGGTAGTTTTATAGCATTTTTTGCGGTTACCAGTAGGTGCAATTTCGGGTCTGCAAATGAAAGATAAATTAAACATATATGTCTACTAAAATGTGTGCTGACTCCGAGATTTTAAAAAATAAACTATGAAATTCATGTGAACAAATAGAACGAATCAACCACTAACTCATATTGCTCCGAGCTCTTTATCTTCTTCAATATTTTCTTGTACTTATTACTTTAACCTCAGAACGCTGCTAAAAATAACAGCTCACATAAAATCTAAGTAGATTTGAAATAACGTAACCTACGTGATTACTTACGTACTTACTTTTTCAGGGGTGGAAAAACGACTTTAATTTTAGCCAAGATTACAAGCATATTTCGTTTTTAATGTTACTGGGATGAAGAAGAATTAGTATATATATGTATATTAATAAGTACACTGTTATGTTGAGAAGTAATTCCCCATTATACTGAAAATAACTACATGAATATTGTACATCTGGTGCAGTCTAAAGCTGTCTGTCGGTATGTATTCAACACTGGCACTTGCACTCTATGTTCCTATGTCGTTTTTTTTGCATACTGTTTTTCAGATGTCACGCTATCGCGACCTCCAATTTCTTTCGTATCATTCTTCACACAATCATTCTTTGAACGCCCTCATCCTCTCCATCCATTCACATTTTATATTCATTTAATCACATATTTCTCCAAATCTCATCCCATACCAAAACCGAGGGAATCCTTTCATCTTTGCTATCCCAATAGTGCTTCTTATACCTCCTATAATACACTTATTTTATTCATATATGTAGCTATTGAATGATTATGAAAATTATACAACATAATTTCACAAAATTAGTTAAGTCCAGCATAAATCAGTGTACCTTACTGAGTAGCACAAATATGCATATTTACGCTATACGAAAAGCAAACAAAAGCCTCCGAGCCGTCAAATATCAAGTAAATGTATATTGTTTGTTCGTCCATTCTATGAAGAGATGAAGTTTGTTCCGTTTGTAAAATAGACTTTTATTTGACATATTTAAACTTTAAATGAAGAAATCAAAAGTGAATTTTGTTCAGCGGTAAGCAGAGATCAATAGTTCATCCATATTTTGCTAGTTAAAACTTCCACGCAACAAGGAACAAAGCTCTGAGCATTTATCGAGAGTTCGGGCCGTTACTGTGAGTTCCTTATGAAAATCCAAAGCACTATGCCTACTACCAAGAACACACTTAACCCAGAACTTAGAACCATTATAAATTGGAAGCTATTTGGCTGAAAAATATCATCATACTTTTCACCGTCCACATCTGGACATAGGCCTTTCCCAACTGCTCCCACATCAACCGATCCTGTGCTTAACATGCCAGCGGATTCTTCAAGTAATTTGTTCTTGCTGGGCCTTGCCACTCCAAAACCTTTCGACCCAATCAACTATCTGTTCTACGAGCAATGTGACCTGCCCACTGCGAATCCAAAACCTTTCGACCCAATCAACTTTCTGTTCTACGAGCAATGTGACCTGCCCACTGCCAATCCAAAACCTTTCGATTCAATCGACTATCTGTTCTACGAGAAATGTGACCTGCCCACTGCTAATCCAGAAACTTTCGACCCAATCAACTATCTGTTCTACGAGGAATGTGACCTGCCCACTGCCAATCCAAAACCTTTCGATCCAATCGACTATCTGTTCTACGAGCAATGTGACCTGCCCACTGCTAATCCAGAACCTTTCGACCCAATCAACTTTCTGTTCTACGAGAAATGTGACCTGCCCACTGCCAATCCAAAACCTTTCGATTCAATCGACTATCTGTTCTACGAGCAATGTGACCTGCCCACTGCCAATCCAATCGACTATCTGTTCTACGAGCAATGTGACCTGCCCACTGCCAAACCAAAATCTTTCGACGCAATCGACTATCTGTTCTATGAGCAATGTGACCTGCCCACTGCCAATCCAAAACCTTTCGACCCAATCGACTACCTGTTCTACGAGCAATGTGACCTGCCCACTGCCAATCCAAAATCTTTCGACCCAATCGACTATTTGTTCTACGAGCAATGTGACTTGCCCACTGCCAATCCAAAACCTTTCGATCCAATCGACTATCTGTTCTACGAGCAATGTGACCTGCCCACTGCCAATCCAAAACCTTTCGACCCAATCGACTGTATGTTCTACGAGCAATGTGACCTGCCCACTGCCAATTCAAAATCTATTGGCGCAATCGGCTATCTGTTCTACGAGCAATGTGACCTGCCCACTGCCAATCCAAAACCTTTCGATACAATCGACTATTTGTTCTACGAGCAATGTGATTTGTCCACTGCCAATCCAAAACCTTTCGATCCAATCGACTATCTGTTCTACGAGCAATGTGACCTACCCACTGCCAATCCAAAATCTTTCGACCCAATCGACTATCTGTTCTACGAGCAATGTGACTTGCCCACTGCCAATCCAAAACCTTTCGACCCAATCGACTATCTGTTCTACGAGCAATGTGACCTGCCCACTGCCAATCCAAAACCTTTCGACCTAATCGACTTTCTGTTCTACGAGCAATGTGCCCTGCCCACTGCCAATCCAAAATCTTTCGACCCGATCGACTTTCTGTTCTACGAGCAATGTGACCTGCCCACTGCCAATCCAAAACCTTTCAATCCAATCGACTATCTTTTCTATGAGCAATGTGACCTGCCCACTGCCAATTCAAAATCTTTCGACCCAATCAACTTTCTGTTCTACGAGAAATGTGACCTGCCCACTGCCAATCCAAAACCATTCGATTCAATCGACTATCTGTTCTACGAGCAATGTGACCTGCCCGCTGCCAATCCAAAACCTTTCGACCCAATCAACTTTCTGTTCTACGAGCAATGTGACCTGCCCACTGCCAATCCAAAACCTTTCGACCCAATCGACTACCTGTTCTACGAGCAATGTGACCTGCCCACTGCCAATCCAAAATCTTTCGACGCAATCGACTATCTGTTCTATGAGCAATGTGACCTGCCCACTGCAAATTCAAAATCAATCGACGCAATCGGCTATCTGTTCTACGAGCAATGTGACCTGCCCACTGCCAATCCAAAACCTTTCGATCCAATCGACTATTTGTTCTACGAGCAATGTGATTTGCCCACTGCCAATCCAAAACCTTTCGATCCAATTGACTATCTGTTCTACGAGCAATGTGACCTGCCCACTGCCAATCCAAAATCTTTCGACCCAATCGACTATCTGTTCTACGAGCAATGTGACTTGCCCACTGCCAATCCAAAACCTTTCGACCCAATCGACTATCTGTTCTACGAGCAATGTGACCTGCCCACTGCCAATCCAAAGCCTTTCGACCTAATCGACTTTCTGTTCTACGAGCAATGTGACCTGCCCACTGCCAATCCAAAATCTTTCGACCCGATCGACTTTCTGTTCTACGAGCAATGTGACCTGCCCACTGCCAATCCAAAACCTTTCGATCCAATCGACTATCTGTTCTATGAGCAATGTGACCTGCCCACTGCCAATTCAAAATCTTTCGACCCAATCGACTATTTGTTCTACAAGCAATGTGACTTGCCCACTGCCAATCCAAAACCTTCCTATCCAATCGACTATCTGTTCTACGAGCAATGTGACCTGCCCACTGCCAATCCAAAACCTTTCGACCCAATCGACTATCTGTTCTACGAGCAATGTGAACTGCCCACTGCCAATCCAAAACCTTTCGACCCAATCAACTACCTGTTTTACGAGCAATGTGACCTGCCCACTGCCAATCCAAAACCTTTCGACCCAATCGACTATCCGTTCTACGAGCAATATAACCTGCCCACTGCCAATCCAGAACCTTTCGACCCAATCGACTATCTGTTCTACGAGCAATGTGACCTGCTCACTGCCAATCCAGAACCTTTCGACCCAATCGACTATCTGTTCTACGAGCAATGTGAGCCTGCCCACTGCCAATTAAGGTTGTTAAATCTTCGGGTTATCGCGGTAACCTTAATTCCACTACGGAAATCAATATTTTTACTGAAAAATATATTCCTAAATATTAGTATAACCAACTGGAAGGGACCCAATAAGCAAGAGCGCACTGAATTCTTATGAAGACTTACTAACGCTATGTGTTGGGTATATGCAAGCAACTATGTACTCGTACAATACAATATAAATAAGCATATATGTTGCTGTGCAATATTGTAATCAGGGCTTTAATGAAATATCCATGACTATGATCCTTCTTAAGGATTTCATGAGTAGTCGACATCTATAGCTGTCTCTCGCTCACACAGAAATCATAACGGTTTTAAGACGTGGTAGTAGGTATTAAGATTCCAAGAATTTAAAACAAGCTTTATTTGCGTAGGACATATACTTCGGTGCCATTTCTAGACTCGAGTAGTCAAAAAAAAGTCATCCAAAAAATCATCTTAAGTGAAATGACTCAAATGACTTGGGAATTCCGTCAAAACTCCGATTTCATCGTTTTCTTACGACATGATGTGGGTACTTACATAGCATGTTACAACTTATTGTGTAAAATATATTCAGGAAATGTATTTTCAGTCATGTTTGTTACGTTATGCGCGAAAAACGGAATAGAAATGTTATTTTGGGAGTCATGTTTATTTGTGCTGATTTAATGTGTATTCCTTACCGAATCTATATTTTAACTAAAATATTGGTAAATGTGACTTTTTAAGACTAGTTTCAGTACTCGCTTTGTCTGAAAAGAATATAAGTTAAGGAGATCGTTGCCATCGTCAGACATTGAGCATTTTCATAGAACGAACGCCTCCGGCAACGCCGCCAGTCTTTTGAATGGCCTTCCAGTCGACAGCGATGCGGACCATCTTTGTGGCCATACTTTTACTTACCGTTTTTTTTTTGTATAGATATTCACAGCTGTTTTCATGAATACTTAACCGACTATCCACTAGAAATAAAAATATAAACTCCTAACTAAATTATCCATTAAAAATTCATCTGCATAGCTGTCGACTGTGCCCAAAATATTGGCGGCATTGCCACGTTGTATGGCAATGCTTATTCTCTGACCAGTGACCATGGTAAAAGTATAGTTACCCATACAACTTGTAACAGAATAAACGCAAAACCTTTTAAGGGGTCATTTTACTCATCAATTATGAACAATTTTCACTATGGGACCAACACTGAAATCGCGAAAAAGAATCGGCTGTCCCATACATTTATGTGCGCATAACTCGACAAAATGTACTGAACAGCAGATTTTTTTTTCGGGACTTCGGGATTGGTTCCATAGTAAAAGTTGTTCATAATAATGAGTACAATGACCCCTTAAGCTGTATTTCGTTTATTGTATTACAAGTTGTATAATTATGTGTTTTTATATTTACTTTGTATTGACAGGGTTACTTGTAAAACACCAACAACATCTTAGGCAGTGAAAGTACACATGATTATAAACAACTTTTACTTTGAGAACAACCCCGAAAACTCGAAAAAAAAATTCAGATTGGTATTTTACAAATAACCCTGTCTAAAACTTACATCAGCAAGATCGCTACTAATTCTCAGAGATCGTCCAATATCATAAAACATAATGAAAATTCCTAAACATAACGCTACGGATAGGGTAAAAGTGATATGTGAAAGTGTCGTTTCCTGCGGTAATTTCAACGGATAACGACTAGTAGCTCGGGATTAGCACCCGGTATTATAAGCTGTTTAGTAAATGTTATCGTTCTGATGAAATATGTGGGTAGGAGGTACAATTTATATCTATTTAAGGGTAGTAGGTATAGAGGTGGAAGTGAAGTCTGGATTGGCATAGCACAGCACCATAAGCTTAGGCGCCTGTTACACGATAGGTTTTGCTGTCAGTTTAACCACAGTCTATGCTGTGACTGACAGTCGACAGATAACCCATCGTGTAATGCAGTGACTGATGGTTGCACAAATTGATTGACGAAAAATTGGATATTACATTAGTCACGACTTTTAAATGAACCGGTCTGTTTTATATGTTTATGGAATAGGTATTATTATTATTATATTCCAGAAAAATAAGTTCTGTCCATATCCTTTTTCAAATCCCGTATATCAGCCAATAATATTGTTACGCGCCAGAATTAATGTTGGGGACATGGCGGCATTTGCGTGCTGCTAACGCCATCTAGTATCAAGTAACGGAAACCAACCAAACATTTACGTGCTGCCATCTAGTATTGAGTAGCAGACACTAGCGTGCTGCTGGCGCCATCTAGTATGCAGTAGCAGGCATTTACGTGCTAGAACATCTCGATGTTTAGACACCTGGTCGGTCGGGACCTGTGTGTGCCCGAACTTTCGAGAGGTGTCCATACAGGAGGGTTCTGGAAATGACTGTCGGTATATAAAGGGCGGACATCCGGCGACGGCAGTCAGTATTGAATTGGCAATACAAACGATAACTTCGAGAGCGATCTTCAACTGCCAATTATAGTGAAGTGAAGTGTTCAGTAGTGCGATTGTGTTTTATAATTAGTGTGTTTTAAAGTGCTAATTAGTGTTATAAATTATAGTGTCAGTTTTGGTTGTTTAATCGGCAGTTTTTATTGTAACGAACCCTAAGCTCGTAACAATATAAATCGCGTTTGTAATAAAGAGCGTCTAATGTCGAATGATGGTCCGGTGTCGTATGGTGCCGTAAAAGAATAATACCATCCCATCACTTCCTGTGGATGTTATAACAGGCGACTAAGGGACTTGCCAGAGAATGGGCAGCAGCGTTCTCTGTAAAACTGAAGAGTGAAAGAACACTACCTTTCTTTACCGTCATAGTTGCATATAAGTATGTGTTATTATTTATCTTATAATTTTATTTAGTATGTATTAGTGTATATTTATTTTAGTAATATTTATGTATTGTATGTTATATTAAAGTTTATTGTTTTATTTGTAAGTACTTATACCTTTTACACACGTTGTCTACATATCTTTTATACAACTCTCCTTTCGCAGGTATGCTGGAAGAGATTTCTTTTGGAATAAGCATTACCTTTGTACCTATTTTTCTGTTTCCTTCTTTTTATCTTTCTATGTAATGTGTGTACATAAATTGTTAAATAAATAAATAAATAAACACCAAACACTGCAATCGCCAACCCGCCTGCCAAACGTGGCGATTATGACAAATCCCCCCTTTGGGAAGGCCTATGTCCAGCAGTGGACGTCTTTCGGCTGATATGATGATGATGATGAATGTCGATTAGGTATATTTCATCACTTACCATCAGTCATTCATGACTTTTGGAGTTGAGTGACGCTTGCATGAGCGTGTAATGGGCGCCTTATGTGGTTGACCTGAACAGCTACTGCCGTGCCTTAAAAAGCACGTTAAGCCGTTGGTCCCGGCTGTCATTTGTAGATCTTTGCAGGCGTTACGATAGTCGGAAGCCAGAAAATCTGACACCAGTCTTGCCAAGGAGTACCGTGTTACCCGGTCAATGGTGTGAGGAGGTCTGGTAGGGACTCGCTCTACGTAAAATACTGGTATTCAGCTGAATCCGGTTTGACTGGAAGCCGACGCCAATATAGTTGCGAGAAGGTCAGGCAGATTTATTGAAATTAATGCAATGGACATTGTAATATTTATAATTACAAATCAGGTCTTTTCATTTTTATACTAAGCCTCCGCTGTCCGTCCATCCGTCCATCTGTCCGGCTGTCCGGCAGCGGGTTGTAATTCAAGAACGGTAATAGATAGACAGTTAAAATTTTTAAAGGGTGTGTATTTTTATTGCCGCTATAATAACAAATAATAAAAAAAAACTGACCATCTGCGAGTCGGACTCGCGTGCAAAGGGTTCCGAACCAATTTCGTTTCTTTAACATGTTATTTTAACGCTACAGACTTCTTATACATTTTCTTGTAAACTTTAGGTATAAATCGATTGTCTGCAATTTTTTCAAAATTTTAGGTTCAGAAGTTTTTGAGATAAGCTTCAAAACAATTTATTTTAAAATTATGAAAAATTATAATTATAACCCTCACAGTAAACACTTTGATATGTCACACGATACAGTTTGAAAAACTTTTTTTTTAAGTTTCAAGTTTGACTCCCAAAAGTGACTCCCATACTAAAAATTTATTTATTTACGTAACGCGTTCGTGTTTGGGTCACAAAAGTCTAAATGTAATTAGGGTTTATGGTATGGAACCCGTTGTGTGCGAGTTTGACTCGCACTTGGCCGGTTTTTTATGGTTTTTATTTATCCTTCTTGGCCTTCATTACCACAGACTTACAACAATGGATTATCGCACCGATACCCTGATTGGGTCAAGTTTCAACGGTCCTTGCTTTTCAATTTCCGCTGCGATCCGATTCAAAGCTTTAGGGTTTGTACCTTGTAGGTTGTGGTATAAAAAATATCATTTTTTTTTCACTAAAATACTCGACAATTTGATTGAGAAATCAAAAACACAATGCCTGTGAAATAAAAAAAAACTGGCCAAGTGCGAGTCGGATTCTCACACGAAGGGTTCCGGTTCCGTACCATAAACCGAAACAAACACGTTTCTTGTAATTCTTTAAATTGTAATTAAATTTTTTTTTTTGATTATTAGGGTTCCGAACATTCGTAAGAAACGGAACCCTTATAGAATCATTCGTGTGTCTGTCTGTCTGTCCGCCTGTCACAGTTTGTTTTCTCCGGATCTACTGGGTCGACTTTGTTAAAATTTGTTTCACATATGAACTTCTGTGACTCAAATACGCGTTACGTAAACAAATTAATTTCGAATAAGGGGGTCACTCTTGGGGATCAAACTAAAATTATTGTTGAATTGTTGTTTGACTTTTTTTTATTTAAAGTTTTGAAAAATGTTAAAAAAATATTATTTGTCCGGAACCCTTTGCACGCGAGTCCGACTCGCACTTGGCCAATTCTTTTGTTGTTATAGCGGCAACAGAAATATGCACTCTGTGTTAATTTTAACTGTCTTCCTATTACGGTTCTTGAGATACAGCCCGCTGATAGACAGACAGACGGATTATAAATGATATTTATTTTGCAAATAGGTTACAAGTAACTCTTTTACACGTCAATTTTTTTTTGACATATTTATCTAGATGATGCCGGATGTTTCCTAGCTGACTACCCTGAGAAGAAAAACCGAAACAAACTCAGAGGTCACAGTCTCTTTTGAAGTCCATACAATTGCCAATAACATATGAAAAACATGTAGGTTAAGGTCTGAGGTGGCCTTTTGAGGAAAGCACCACGCAGGTTTGAGTGGGCTTGTCCAGACAGTGCAAGCATTTGTCAGTTATCGTGCAGCTCAACTCAAAACTTTGAGGAGCTCAACGAACCGACGAACAATACCAAAGTAAGGACATTTGGGTAAGCCGCATAATATACTCAAACTGCCAGACAGTCATGAAATCAATCCTTAAAATAACGACCTACATAGTCCTCACACTTACAATACATCATTTTTTTAAGAACCATGCAGATTAGTGTCTGAGATGGTCTTTAGAAGAAAGAACCACACAGATTTGAGTGAACCTGTCCAGTCAGTGCAAGCATTTGTCAGTAGTCGTGTAGCTCAACTCAGATCCACATAGGAGCTCAACACTCAAATTGACAAAGGTACCGAGTTTCTTCTAAGTATCTGAGGCTCTTGGTACTAATAAAGATCTGCTATTGGAATGACTTATAATATTCAACAAAGTACAAAAAAAATCGGCAAAGTTAGAGCATTGTAGCAGATAAAAAGACAGCCGCGTTTATAAGTAAACCAACAACATTACTTCAGGTAATTCCTCAAGCCGCTGCCACTTACACTTTCGACCACACACAAAGACCCACTAACTTTATCTAATCCGTGAGTCGCACCCCTGTCACAACTTTGTTTATAAAGAGCAGTATATACTGGACCGTTTTATGTGACACACAGTGGACTGTCATTTTTATAGGGTTACTTTTTATTAGTTTTTTTTTAGTTCACGAGTTCTTATGCCTCTCCAATAAGTCGTTGGCGTTTGAAGAGTGACTTTGGGCTCGAATGACCGGTAAGTAATCTAATCAATCAATCATTAATATATACAAAATTATTCAATATATATAAACTACTGGTCGTAGAAAGTCGAAATTTGGCACGGAAGGAAATGAACGTACGTTTCTTGAGGAGTGTAAGGGATCACCAAGAGAGGACTTCTTGAAATTCCCTCGGGAACGGTAAAAAACGGGATATAAGCATACGAAGTCGCGGGCAAAAGTTAGTTGATTATAAGAACCAATTTGGCTTCCTTAAATTATAAAGATTGATTTTTGCTTGCTGGTTTATGATTGCCGTTAATAGGATGCTTTTTTGGTTTCCGTATTCGAAAGGTAACCAACGGAACCCTATTACTAAGCCTCCGCTGTCCGTCAGTCTGTCTGTCAGTGGGCTGTATCTCAAGAACCGTAATTGGTGGACAGTAGTTTTTTATTTTGTATTGCCGCAATAACAACAAATGATAAAAATTAAAGTTTATGCTACGGAACCCTTCGTGTGCGAGTCTGACTCGTACTTGGCTGGTTTTTATTATTCGTAAGAAGACTCCACACCCTCATGACATTATACCAGCAATAACGAATACCAAAGTTCAGAATGTTTCGTACTTGCCTATTGGCATTACAGTAATAAACTGCCTCCGTAGTAAAGTGGTATAGGCGTTTGCCTTGTGACCAGTACGTCTACCATGAGTTTTATCAATCTATACTCGCTAGCGATTGTAGTTAAAAAATGTGTGAAAACTTTAAAAAAACGAGTTTCTAATTTATTTTTTTAGTTGTTAACTAAAGTTTTACTTGCAACTTGCTTGCTTGTTAGTTAAAAACTTAAAAAAATAGTTAGAAACTTGTTACCTTAAAGTTTTCATACATTTTTTTAACTATAGTCGCTAGCGAGTAAAGTTTGATAAAACTCATGGTAGACGTACTGGTGGTTGTGACTGTTCCTAAGTTACCCTAGGCTGATAAAATTTTCGTTTTTCCTAAAATTAACCTATTGTTAAGTTAGGTCCTGCCGGTAGGCAGGAGGACCACGCCCCGCCAGCCGCGTGGTCCCGTAGGGCTCGTCCCAGACTGGACACCCTCCCACCAATAGTAAGAAATGAATTCCCAGAAACTACTGCCTTGTCCGACCTTTGAGGCTGCGGGACAAGGAGGGGATGCAAGGTGAAGTTAATATTGGGAATTCACGGTTAGTATACATATGTAAAACAATAAAGAATTATGGAACAATAACGAGATTACAATGTATGAAGTTAAGAAGACAAGAGGACTGCAAAAGGGAAAATGACACGTAACGCTTGTGTGAAATAGATAATTTCAAAGCGCGATAGTGAATTTCTTTACAATAATCTAGAGACCCACCCCAGTGATGTACGACCGTCTTACAACTGCCTGTACATCGGACGTGTGCCGTCGATCCTAACGTGCATAGGTCTAGAGAGAACCTACAGCGGTCACAACAGTACACGTTCCCTACACTCAAGCATGTCTTACACAATCCTAAGGCAGAGAGACTGCGAAGTGCCTCTGTCATTGAGCGAGACATGTTCCCAGAAATTCTGGACGCGCGCTATATAAATTAGCCCCTTACATCGGCCTATCAACCCATTACTAACACATTATATAACTTAGCTCAAGCGTACCGCGTTGTCAGTCGGTAGCAGAATTCTCTACAAAAGTCTTGCTGCGCGCCGAAGTGGGTTTTCGAACTCGACACCTCGCATTTCCTTAATCTAACCCCATTTAGAGGAAGCTTGCAGTGTAATCGGCAGCCGTGCGGACATTCTTGTCAGGCATCGGGGCGTTTCGACTGGGCATCCAAATTACGTGTTTCGCCAAATATTATTTTTTTGTATCAGTGAGAGGCCCGAAAACCAAGTTTGATTTGACGAGACACATTTACTAACGTTCCTCAGAACAGCTATCAATCCAGTTTAGGGTACTTGGTGAAGCCTACCCCCGCTCCCGGGAAATGCGCGTACATCAAAACAATGTAAAGTATTCTGCGGTCAGTCGGTCCATTGGGAGAGGTAACCTCTACTAATGTTTGGTTGATACGATATAACCTTCGACATTGCAAGGAACCATTATAGTTCAAACAGGCCCTAACTTGTAGCGAGTATTATTCGGTTCAGCCTCCCATAAGCAGTGTCTTAGTGCAGCGTCTTGGTAAGGTTTGTCTAGAGTCAGATTAGAGTCATTGTTGTATTCAGTCTGTTGCTTTGCCTAAAGCACACTCTATAAGAAGGCTTTCTCCGAATCCCTAGAACCTTAACACAGGTGTCGGTTACCTCGTTTAAGTCAGAGAGGGTAATAAGGTAGGATAATACACACAACACTCACCCATTAGTTCACCAACACACACACACATATTAACACTAAATTAATCTAACTTATATTTAACTTAATAAGTAATAACGGCTATCCTAAGGGTTACAACGGACCACACGTCTGCTAGTTTATCTAACACCAGCCTATAGCTTATGGCATATAGCCATATCCGAGACATAGCCTCCGGCCTAATTCAAACCTAACTCGGTTAACTAGTTCCGTACACTATGAAGCCCTAACACCGAGTGACGCCAACGCCTTCAGCGTCGAGCCTTGCGATTTCCAACAGATGTGGCTACCTGGTAAGACCTCAACCGAGCGCGAGTCGGTCCCGCACACGAAGGGTTCCGCACCATAAACTTTAATTTGTATTATTTGCTACTTTACCAGCAAAGTAGATATATAATCCGTGAAAACTTCAACTGTCCAGCATTGTGGCCCTTGAGACAGCGTCCACCGACCGACAGACGGACGGACGGACGGCCGAGGTCTAGTGACAGGCTATGCGCTTCACTCGCCGAGCATGGAACCCCAATATGTTTGGCGACTCACTGTCGGACCCTTTTTTGTGTAATTTCTTAATTGTTTTAAGAATTCGGTTGGGTTTTTTCTAAGGTGATTTATCGCAAACAGATGAGTGAGAGTGTTTTTAGAAATCAGATATTTACTCTCTTATTTGGTCCTGGCTATTCAAGTATAATTTATGACTCTTCTAAGTGTCTCACAACATGTGAACCGTTTCGAAATAAAATAAATATTTTGTATTATTAGGAGTGTCATACTGTCACATTCCCCCCTCTGAAAATCAGACGCGTGACGCAGTATAGCGGATGAGCTTTCAAAATAGGATTAACTTCGGCTCCTCATAAAACTAATAAAGACCCATACTCATGTAATATGTCAAATGAGTAATATAATAACTTTCTAGTTGGAACTCGTTTCCAATTAGCTGCAATGTCTGCTATAATTTCTTAATGTTTCATGAACATATCCTCAATTGATACTTAATAAACTCAACCTATATCAACTTTTACCTCCCTAAACTCTCTCGGCGCATTTTAATAATTTAAAATTCAGAAGACCTGGTTGGTCAGGACAGGTATACATATTTAGATATGGTTTAGGTGTTCACCAGAATCTTATCTTGAATCGACACATTACTTTTGCATTTCAACTTATTTTCTTTCGTAATACCTACTCTTTTCATATTGAAATAATAAATGTCCAAGACCTGTGTGTGATTTAGTTTTATATTACACAGTGGAGTCTTATTTAACCTATATTCAATGCATAAAATGCTACGATTAAACTTATATTCTTGAATAATAACTATTCATGTTACTTTGATATAAAACCTCAGAAGACTTCTGTGTATATAGTTTATTTAGATACAGCAAAGTCTTATTTAATCTGCTGTCGATATCGAACTATTCTGTTTGAACTTATTCCATTGTATAATGCCTACTCCTGATAACATTTTTATAACAAGTTTCAGGAAATTTGTGTGTTTATAGTTTAGTTTTACACATCAATTCTATGTAATTTCCAATCCAATAGGTACACAATTGCTACAAACGAACTTATTTATTTTGAAATACTCTTCATATTCCAATAGAAGACTGTGCATGCTTATAGTTTAATTTTACATACCAGAGTCTCATTTAAGTGTATTTGTGTTATCGTTCACACTATCTATAGTGCTAGCAAACTCAGCCTATCGCAGTGTCACTGGACAGAGGCCCTTCCTGAAGCGCCCCGGTGCTGAGTCAGCATCGACAGCTGCTCGTACTCGTATCCAGGTACAGCTGAAATAGTTCGCACATAAACATATTAGAATTTGTTCCAATAAGATGAAATAGCCTTGAGAGGTTCTGAAATCGAATAGGTTTTACAGAGTTATATTAAATCAATACCATGAGAATATCCAAAAGACCAATCCATTAAGACTTGCAATATTATGTTAGAATCTATAGATACTCTAGATTTTCTAAAGTAAATGTTAGCTTTCTCAACAAGGGCTAAGGCAATTAGAACAATGCCCCCCTCAGACTGTATCACTAGTGACAAGATAGCTCATTGGTATATTAATTTGAAGTCATAGCTTGTCATATGTCTAGACATTGATTTTATTGACATGAAAAAGGTCATGAGTAACATTACTGTTATAATAACTGAAATACTTAGCTTCGCAAAAGGAGCCAACACGCTACAGCTACTGAAGTCGTTGTCAGCCAATAACATGAAGCTATGGGTCAGGCGCAACTCACGAACCGTAGGTTTAGGTATCCCGTTGTCGCAGCCTAATGATGAATTACATATCCTGGAATTTGAAATAAGACCACACAAGTATCTATTCAAATATCATTATTATCTGCCTGGTCTTTTCCCCTCCGTAATGGGGTCAGCCTCCAGCCAAACCGGATCCAGCTGAATACCAGTATTTATCTATCCAAATATGTACATCATAATAATGAAACGCTGCCATGTTTTCGAGATTAAGACTATCCTACTACGACAATAGCTAATGTACCTATAAGTACCGTACCGAGTTTCTGTTCTTGGTGATTTAACTGCTATTATGAAAGTACTCATTATGGTCACCTTTTTTGACCTTAGGTATTGAATATATAACACTCATCTATAAGTAAGGATACGTCTTATGCTCAGTTCCCTTATCACACAATCATGCATAACTTAACCACTCCATCACACTTCATTTTCACAAACTCGCTGACCTACTCGTGTAACTCGGATGTGTACTTAGCTCACTTTATACCGCTATACAAATCTCAATCCAGTGTCTTAAACTATTGAACACACCAATCACTGTTGGGAGTCGAACCCATCATCATATTAGCTCTAGACCCTATCAATGAAACCATTCACAAATTACATCTATTCAGGTAGATCACTTATTTAGCAATGCAGTAACTAAAGCACAAAATCAGTTGTACTATTATTACGTAAACACCAAAAATTACTACGCGGCCTCTTCGGGGGTATCAGTTATTTTGCCGCTATTGTCTAGTTGTTTCATTGTTCTAAGGGTTTGGTCTTTTTTGTGGCCAAGCCCTTTTAGTTTATTCTTCGAGTTTGTGCAATATTATTTTCAGCAAACACGTGTTCCATTGTTCCCAGAATTACGCCAGGGATGGCTTTTTTTTTTTTAAAAAAAGTTCAAAGTTATTTTTCTATTTTAAAATGAATGGAATGTTTAGTTGTTAATTACGGTAACGTGTCCGACTGTCAAGCCATAAACTTCAGACTTAATGTGTTCTTAAGTAACCCGATGCTATGCGCAAGATTGGACATAAATATGATATTTTGTTATTAAAATATAATTGTGTAGCTGATACATCGGGAATCGAACCCACCATTATCAATACAGTAATTCAAACAGACAGACATACAAGCCATAAACTACTTATAAATACCTCCGTACTTATGGACGTCAAACAAAGATTAGCAAAGAACACAAAACCTTATTATAAGTGCGGGAATTTAACTCACAAGCCGTGACACAGGAATCCTAACACTCCTCAGCCATCAAAACCAGCTAAAATTGCCTAGCACATACTTAGACAGATAAATCATACGAGATTTGAACTCGCTCGATAATAGTTGACGTGTTAATTTTCAACTTAATAAACCTAACACATACTTAAACAGATAAATAATACGAGATTTGAACTCGCTAGATAATAGTTGACGTGTTAATTTTCAAGCTTGATAAATAATCCTAGCACATATTTAAACAAATAAATCAATATATAAATCATTCGGGAATCGAACCCGCTAAATGTAGTCGACTTAACATAATCAACCGTTAACACTAGTTGATATAGCCCCGTTGTAACCCGTGTTGTTTTTGAGAGCTAATAAAGCCATAAATTAATACGTTGCGTAAATGTAGTAAGTAGCCGCTCCTTTTATCCCTAACCAATTATTATGGATCTTAGAATTACGCCGTGTTAATTTTGCTGCAAACTAATATTATAGCTGTTGCAACTTAGTTCGTCTGTATCGATTTACAAATCAAACAATAAATGAATACGTTATGTTAAATTTAATGTCTCAGCCGTTATAACCATTGTTGTCCCTAACATAAAATTACGTTGTGTTGTTTTTGTAGTAACCCATAAACGTTCTTTCTCGTTGCACTGACGTGAATCAGTACATTTAATGACAAGAATCCTGGTCACGGCACCAAATGTGACTGTTCCTAAGTTACCCTAGGCTGATAAAATTTTCGTTTTTCCTAAAATTAACCTATTGTTAAGTTAGGTCCTGCCGGTAGGCAGGAGGACCACGCCCCGCCAGCCGCGTGGTCCCGTAGGGCTCGTCCCAGACTGGACACCCTCCCACCAATAGTAAGAAATGAATTCCCAGAAACTACTGCCTTGTCCGACCTTTGAGGCTGCGGGACAAGGAGGGGATGCAAGGTGAAGTTAATATTGGGAATTCACGGTTAGTATACATATGTAAAACAATAAAGAATTATGGAACAATAACGAGATTACAATGTATGAAGTTAAGAAGACAAGAGGACTGCAAAAGGGAAAATGACACGTAACGCTTGTGTGAAATAGATAATTTCAAAGCGCGATAGTGAATTTCTTTACAATAATCTAGAGACCCACCCCAGTGATGTACGACCGTCTTACAACTGCCTGTACATCGGACGTGTGCCGTCGATCCTAACGTGCATAGGTCTAGAGAGAACCTACAGCGGTCACAACAGTACACGTTCCCTACACTCAAGCATGTCTTACACAATCCTAAGGCAGAGAGACTGCGAAGTGCCTCTGTCATTGAGCGAGACATGTTCCCAGAAATTCTGGACGCGCGCTATATAAATTAGCCCCTTACATCGGCCTATCAACCCATTACTAACACATTATATAACTTAGCTCAAGCGTACCGCGTTGTCAGTCGGTAGCAGAATTCTCTACAAAAGTCTTGCTGCGCGCCGAAGTGGGTTTTCGAACTCGACACCTCGCATTTCCTTAATCTAACCCCATTTAGAGGAAGCTTGCAGTGTAATCGGCAGCCGTGCGGACATTCTTGTCAGGCATCGGGGCGTTTCGACTGGGCATCCAAATTACGTGTTTCGCCAAATATTATTTTTTTGTATCAGTGAGAGGCCCGAAAACCAAGTTTGATTTGACGAGACACATTTACTAACGTTCCTCAGAACAGCTATCAATCCAGTTTAGGGTACTTGGTGAAGCCTACCCCCGCTCCCGGGAAATGCGCGTACATCAAAACAATGTAAAGTATTCTGCGGTCAGTCGGTCCATTGGGAGAGGTAACCTCTACTAATGTTTGGTTGATACGATATAACCTTCGACATTGCAAGGAACCATTATAGTTCAAACAGGCCCTAACTTGTAGCGAGTATTATTCGGTTCAGCCTCCCATAAGCAGTGTCTTAGTGCAGCGTCTTGGTAAGGTTTGTCTAGAGTCAGATTAGAGTCATTGTTGTATTCAGTCTGTTGCTTTGCCTAAAGCACACTCTATAAGAAGGCTTTCTCCGAATCCCTAGAACCTTAACACAGGTGTCGGTTACCTCGTTTAAGTCAGAGAGGGTAATAAGGTAGGATAATACACACAACACTCACCCATTAGTTCACCAACACACACACACATATTAACACTAAATTAATCTAACTTATATTTAACTTAATAAGTAATAACGGCTATCCTAAGGGTTACAACGGACCACACGTCTGCTAGTTTATCTAACACCAGCCTATAGCTTATGGCATATAGCCATATCCGAGACATAGCCTCCGGCCTAATTCAAACCTAACTCGGTTAACTAGTTCCGTACACTATGAAGCCCTAACACCGAGTGACGCCAACGCCTTCAGCGTCGAGCCTTGCGATTTCCAACAGATGTGGCTACCTGGTAAGACCTCAACCGAGCGCGAGTCGGTCCCGCACACGAAGGGTTCCGCACCATAAACTTTAATTTGTATTATTTGCTACTTTACCAGCAAAGTAGATATATAATCCGTGAAAACTTCAACTGTCCAGCATTGTGGCCCTTGAGACAGCGTCCACCGACCGACAGACGGACGGACGGACGGCCGAGGTCTAGTGACAGGCTATGCGCTTCACTCGCCGAGCATGGAACCCCAATATGTTTGGCGACTCACTGTCGGACCCTTTTTTGTGTAATTTCTTAATTGTTTTAAGAATTCGGTTGGGTTTTTTCTAAGGTGATTTATCGCAAACAGATGAGTGAGAGTGTTTTTAGAAATCAGATATTTACTCTCTTATTTGGTCCTGGCTATTCAAGTATAATTTATGACTCTTCTAAGTGTCTCACAACATGTGAACCGTTTCGAAATAAAATAAATATTTTGTATTATTAGGAGTGTCATACTGTCACATGGTCGTGGGTTCGATTCCCACGGGAAGCATACTTTGTGAAGTAGTTTCCCAGTTTGGCTAGGACATTGCAGGCTTGAATCGCCTGATTGTCTGATAAAAAGATGATTCCGTGCTTCGGAAGGCACGTATTTAAACCGGTGGTCCCGGCCACCAAATGGCGGTTGTCAAATAAACCATGTCAGAGGTCCTTGACGCGGTTTAGAAACTCTGACACTAGGGTGTTAGACCTTACTGCCCACACGAGAAGAGAGAGAGAGAGAGAGAGACTGTAAAGTACTATTCGAATTGTACTTATTTGACATTAATAATTGCTGATATGATCACAATTTATATGTCCCGAAATAAGTATTAAATCGAACTTGGAGAAGATAATTCTTAGTCTAGCAACACAGTGTAACAACTTTTACGCGTGCTGGCCCCGTCGATTTCGTGAGAGTGGTACTGCGGTTTTCCATTAAGGATTCCTCAGTAGCAACCCAGAGTAGGGAAGCTAGTGGTATGACACTCCCCAGCCGTGTCAGATTGGCGTCGCCATTGGTTCATCATTTTGCCGAAATACGTCCACTACTGGACATAGGCCTCCTCCAAGATGGGGGGTTTGCCATAATCGCCACGCTTGGCAGGCGGGTTGGCGCCATTGGTTAATATTTCTCAACTCCTCTTCGCTCCAGTGGACTAGTCAGCCTGAGAGTAAGAGAACGGAGAATGCATCTCTATTTCAATTCTTAAACTAGATGTAGATTAATTCTAGGACAAACGAAAATTTTGTTCAGCCTAGGGTAATTTAGCAGGGTTGCGGTATTTATTCGAAAGAGTCACCGCGGCCCAGGAACGCAAAGGGCATTAGGAGGAACACGGATGGGTTTTAGTCAGTAAGAGTCTGACACTCCCTTCTACTTCACCCAGAGCGGAAGGAGTCATTTGATGATTTCCCATCCTTAAAAAAAAAAAAAGTGTAATTTAGCAACAGTTACATTTGGGGAGGGACCGACCTTTACAATTAAGATTATTCAGGAAAAACGAAAATTTTATCATCCAACATTTGGATCACACACTTGTGCATTATATTCTTACTGCGCTAATCTCCGTTAAGTTTGGCCACCGTGACCGAAATTCGGTCTGAAAAGTATTTAGGGCACAGCAGAAAGGTAGCTATGATTCAGAATCTAATAGAAACACAAGCATGTTAATATTCCAACGCAACTGAAAGGCATTATATCATCCTTATATATAAAATTCTTCCGTTACTGACTGAATAAGTGACTAACAGACAACGCACAGCTGAAACTCCTGGTCGTAGAAAGCTGAAATTAGGCATGTAGCTTCCCTACACTCCGTAAGTAAATACTGAGAGAGGATAAAGAGGGATGAGGAGGGTTTTGTTTTTTCTTATGGGAAAAAATGGGATATGCGCGTACAAAGTCGCGGGGAAAACGGTGTAGGGTTTAAATAAAAAATTGCAGTCCAAACTTAAACTCATAATTTAATTTTGACGACACGGTTGGCGCAGTGCTGCCGCGCTGCGTGTCGGGGTGTCGATTCCCGCACGGAACAAATTTATGTATAGCCTACAGCTAGTCTATTCTGTAAATAACTATTTCGATATCGAGCTACACTTGAGTGACAAAACTCACAAAGTGAGCTTTATTGCACACAACATAAAAGTCTTAATTTGATACTCACCTCGGATTCCGCCGTCGAGATACGAAAATGTTGTTACAGAATAGTACTACTGATAGTTGTTCCGGGTCTGGCTGTTTGTGTATGTGAATTTTATGTGTTTGTAAACGCACCCACGATACAGGAGAACTTCCTAGTGTGGGGCAAGGTTTAAAAAAAAAAAAGTTTTTTTAGGAGAAAAAAGTTATTTTGAATGTTAATTTAATACAACTTTTTTCTCCTTCTTGAAATGATTTTTCGAATAAGACTATCAACTATCTATGTTATCTTTAGACAGTTTTATTAAAAAAATCTTTTAACAAAGGAAGAGCGAGCCAGCGTACAGCTAGTCAACATATAAGTCCAATAATTATGAACCGTATCAGAATAAGTATCTTAAAACAAAAAGCCGTGCAACAGACACAATTATTGACCTTACCTTCTCGGTAATAAAGAGCGATTTCCCCTGAAACCTCTAGAGGTCGATATCCTTCAGACCGTATCGGATAACAAAGGTATGGGGAAAATATGTGTCAGACTACTCGAGAGAGGAAATTGAATAACAAATCCTTCAGCCGGGCTGCGAATAAGTGTGTGTATCCTACATTTTTGATTTATTGTAACCCCGCACTTTGATTTCTTGGACTCCGGGAATCCGACGTTGCACGTGTATGCTTAAAATGTTTTGGAATGGATTTCTGTGGGAGATTTTTTGGGAAAAGATTGATGTTCTGGAAAATTGCCGTAGATACTGGATACTTTTTGGTATTTTTTATCCCGTCAGTCAGTAAGATAAGTTTATGTTTGGCAGCATAGTGGGAGCCTGAAAGTAAATAAATTTAATATAGGGCTGAAAATAAATATATATGTTGTAGAAGAAATCAACTCATATAAGTCATGCTCAATAAAAAATTAAAATATTAGGTTAATTCTAGGCAAGCGTGCTCCTGATCGTTAACCTCGTCATCGCTTACCATGCTAAGATAGTGTTCAAGCGCAAACCTATCAATGATATAAAAAAAGGAAACAATTAATAGATAATAGAAATAATAATAAGAAACCACTTGTACTTACGTACAAGAGTACGCATCGCAACTATTTTTTCGTTTTTTTTTTTCGAATATAATTTCTATTTCTCTAAAATAACGAATTCATGTTGCGCATGGTCGGATCTTATACCGCGCGTAACATTTCGTTTTTATCAATTGAAAGAGACAGGGAAGTCAATTTTGATAATGTGATCGAATATTTTAGTCAAATAATCAATCGGAAATCTCTCAATACAAAACCGCCCAGGGTGCCAATCTACCGTACGCCGCCACTGCGAGATCGAAACCACCCGATCGCCCGACGGCAGGGTCCTAACTCCCTGTATCTTATTACACCACACTGTCCCTGCAGATCGGGCCAGATAGACCGTGTAGTGTAATAAGCCTTTCAGCGGATTCCCAGGCACCTTACCTGGCCATTGGTTTCTCTAGTGGGAGGTTTGGTGTGTCGCCACATCCATCGGTCCTGAGCGACTACCATTTAGGTCATCGGTCTACCTTATGGGAGGGCTTTCATTGCAGCATCTTCCTGTATACGTTCGCAACTTTGCATAGCATTAAGATATTTTTATAATAAAGACTCCGCTTCTACTCTAGAGAACCTTTCCCAAATCAGACGCCTTCAGAACTTTTAATACTAACGACTATTTTCAATCTTCAAACTTAAAATACACATCAAAAACCTTCCACTATCAATACCAGCATCTAAAACTAAAAACAAAAGATTTCTTCCGCAAAATAGCCAATACACTTATGAACTCAATCTGACAGGATATCCATAACAAGAAAACTCCATTGTGCCGAGCACAGCTCATTTGACCTAGTTTTTCGTGGCAATTAGATTGTTCGCCCCAACCTATGATATATTGATACTTGAACCGGTTTTATGAGAATATATAGATGTTTTGATGTCAGAACTGCAGTATGGAATGGGAGGTGTGATTGTCTGAGAAATGGAGATGTTGAGTTTATGGGACGGGATAAATGAAGTGAAGGAAGATGATGAGATGCTGGACATGCAAAAGCAAATATTGATCTTGTACGATTCGGTCCTTGTGTACCTATTAATATAGGGTCAAAATCGTAGAACATATGTTGTTCAGGGTAATGATACAAAGTCAGGATTAAGTTTCGGGTGTTTTTTCAATTTCCCTCTATATTTAATACTAGTGGACGTCACGCGGTTTCACCCGCGTAGTTCCCGTTCCCGTGGGAGTACGGGGATAAAATATAGCCTATGTTACTCCCTGATAATTTAGCTATCCATGGCTGAAAGAATTTTTCAAATCGGTCGAGTAGTTTCGGAGCCTATTCATTTCAAACAAACAAACAAATCTTTCCTCTTTATAATATTAGTGTAGATGTAGATCACTTAATTTTTTATTTATAAATAGGTGTTAGTATCAACTATACGAAGGATTGAAAATCTACGTAGGTATCACAGAATACTATTGCCAAATAGAAAGCAAATGGACAAGTAAAACAAGTGAGCTTAAGATCAATACTTTTTAGGTTATTGATTTTCAGAAGCTATGAATCGATGATCCAAAGAATGAAAAAAATCCAAGACTCGCGGAATACAGTCTACTCGTGTGCAAGTTTCATCCAAATCCACTCACAAACAGACAGAGTTACTTTCAGATTTATATAATAAACCACACTCTAGAAGTCACAACACTACCTACAATCAGGGACCGGACAACCCCGCTTAAGAGTTAAGCCTTTTGATAGGGTAAGCCGTACATGAGGTAACTCATATCGCAGTGTTACCTTTTGATCGAGTTACATCTCCGAAACCCAGCGAAACGGTTACCACCTTAATTATGGTAAGCACGTGAAGGGGTTAACCCCTTCAATGGCTTAAGCCTTTGAAAAGGTTACCTTTACGAAAAGCTTTTATTCGGGTAACCCTGAATTACCTAATACACTTGAGCTGCATGTAGGTGCGGGATACTTGCACCCGATCGGGGCCTCATTGCCGTACTATTTTTATTGAGTTATTACGAATTTGACCACAAGTGATGAAAGTCGACAGATAAGCGAGCTAATAATTAGGATGAGTAACACAGGTTAGTGATTATTATTTAAAGTACTGTACTGTACTGTACTTGAGTTAGGTACCTTAATGTTAATATTGTGATGTGTAATTATATCTGTTATTTAAAATTATTGTTATTATGTTAAGTTACAAGTTACCTACAATACTTTTAAGTACCTACTTATTTATTTATTTAGTAACATATATTTTTATTATTATTAGGATTGATTGTGTTTCAGGTGACGCTAGCGATACTGATGATGATAATGTACGATTTCAAGAATATAGTCAGCCGCTTTTTACAGAGAATCAAGACAAATTCCCGAGTACGATTACTAGCACAGGCGGCAATGATATGTATGAATAGTTTTAAACTTTAAACTGTGTACTCGTAGGTATAGCATATTTGGTTCGATGCAAACTCTGGCGGTTGTGAAAAAAAGTGGCGACCGAGGCGACGCGCGCGCAATGTTTTTAATTTTATTTAAAAACTCGCCAAGTGCGAGTCAGACTCGCGTGCAAAGGGTTCCATACGAATTTCATTTTTGTAACATGTTATTTTAACACTGTAGACTTTTTATAGGTCTTTCTGTAATCTATAGACAAAAATCTATTATCTCCACAATTCTCCATTTTTTCAAAATTTTAGGCTCACTAGTTTCGGAGATAAGTGGGGGAATGGTAATTTTTCGTCTAATTTCTTGAATAACTTCAAGACCATTTATTTTAAAATTATGAAAAAAATATAATTAAAACCCTCGCAGTAAGCCCTTTCATTTGATATGTCACACGATTGCACGCGAGTCCGACTCGCACTTGGTTAGTTTTTCTATGGGAGCTGGCATAGCACCCTCGCTGACATTTAGTTTTTTTTTTCAAAGTAGCGGCGCATGATTTAACGTGCATAAACACGGTGCCATTTTAGTCGTCTTACAAAGGCAGTCCACTTAATGTACCCAACAAAAACTACCTCTAGGCTCGATTATTTTTTTTGAATATGATTTGTTTAATAAGATTTATTAAAATTTGTTACACTAATCAGTCTTTCACTTATTTTGTCACTAGAGTGAAATCACATTTGCCAATAATGGTGAATGAATGATGACGAATCATAGCTGATTTAAATAGAGTTAAGTAAGTATAACACAATAAAAAAACACTAAACACACACACACTACATAGATTGACTTGGCATGAAAACACAATGTATCTCACAAGTAATACATATAGTGGGTTTGCCAAGTCAATCTTTTTATTTAAATCATAAAAGATTTTTAACATTGATATGAGATGTTGTTAGGTTAGCTAATTAAGTAATAACTTAAGGCAGAAGGATCCTTAAGTAGGGACTGAATAAATTAACCGACTTGATATTACATGGATCTCACAACTTTTTACAGTAGAAGAACTGAGTTGCGAGACTTGGTTTTTTACAAGTTATGCTATGGCATTACATTTGCTTGTGTCAATTGATGCATCGTATACATAATATCGGTGAACAGCACCTCGCCTCGGCTGTGACATTGTCACAGATAGAATACCGCTCTAAATTCCTTGCTTAATAGAGAAGTACTACAACATACACTTTGCCGTGTGGTATCCGGCAAGTAAAAAGAATAGACCAACCCATCTCCTCACGTGGGTGTCGTATGAAGCGACTAAGGGATATTAGCCGGAATGACAACAACGCATCCGTTTTTTGGCCCCGGTAACCGAAACATGGCGGTAGATCCATGAACCATGCTGGAATGCTCCCAAATGCCGAACCTTACAGTGGGCAGCAACACTATAAGAGAAAGCATTCCAGGAACTGCGGTCACCAATCCGCCTGCCAAGCGTGGTGACTATGGCAAATCCTCACTATGAGAAGCAACCCAGAATCCCAAACTCACGGCCCCCAGTTCCCGGTAGCTGCACTATTCCTGGCCATGGTACCGGCCACGGTAACGGTGCGGTGGCAGGTGCTAAGAATCCCCTGGCTATGGCAGGGTACCAATCTCGAAAAATTGACCTGGCGACGTACAACGGACGCTCTCTGCGGCTGAACGAGCACTTCGCTGAATTGGAAGTAGAGTTAAGTCGTATTAACTAGCACATCTTGGGACTATCGGAGATCCGAAGACGGGGAGAAGATGATAACCCTCTATAGTGGCCACTTGCTCTATTTCCGAGAAGGACACCAACCATCCCAAGGTGGCGTTGGGTTTATGGTCCACAAGTCACTCAGGGGTAACATTGTGGAATGCGGCAATGTGTCGGCAAGGGCTTGATACCTTTTACTTAAGATATCAGAAAAGTACTCTTTAAAGATTATTCAAGTGTATGCCCCAACATCCGCACACCCTGACGAAGAAGTTGAGGCCACGTACGAAGACAGAGTGAAAGCTATGTCTCGTACCAAAACATTCTACACTGTTGTCTTGGGTGACTTCAACGCTAAAGTGGGAGTACAAGAGAGTGGTGAGTCGAAAGTAGGCGCAGAAATCACAGGGGGCGAATGCTGGTAAACTTCCTTGAGACTCAGGGGCTTTTTCTGATTCAACTGTTTTTTCCAGAAGAATCCTCAAAGGAAGTGGACCTGGCGAAACTCCGATAACGTGACAAAGAATGAGATCGACTTCGTTATGTCTGATAAGCGCCATATATTAAGAGATGTCTCTGTGATCAACAGGGTCAACACCGGAAGTGATCACCGACTGGTTAAAGGCATTCTGAATATTAATGTTAAAATCGAAAGAGTGCGCCTAACGAGGTCGACCGTCAGACCAACGCTGCCCCAGGTCGAAGCTGGTTGCGAAAGCTTCCATTTGGACCTACAGAACCGATTTGCCATGTTGGAAACCACTGAGGACATTAACGATGCTACCGAAAGCCTGCTTACGTATCATCCGCGAGGTGGGTAATAAACACTTTCGACCAATGAGTTATAGACGTAAATCAGTACTCACTAGCGAGACTCTGGAATTGATGAGGAAACGACGAGAACTCCCGAATGCCACACCGTCTGAGCGTCAGTTACTTAACAGGGAGATCAAGAAGCTAATCAGACGCGACACTCGGAGTCCAAATACCCGAGACATCGAGCAAGCCATAGCGCGGAATAAGGGCTCGAAGGTATTTGCCAAGCCCCATACCTCCCGTTGTCACCTGCCGAAATTCAAAACGTCACAGGGCACCACCGTCACCTCGAAGCCAGAGATACTCGCTGAAGTCGAAAAGTTCTACGGAGACTTGTATGCTCAAAAAACACCTCAGGCCCACGGCGCGGATGATCCACGGGCCAGGCTTACACGCCATCTCAAAGACGAGCTACTCCACATTCACATCGGTGAGATTAGGATAGCTCTCGGACAACTTCATAACAACAAAGCTCCGGGGGATTACGGGATAACCACAAAGCTGCTCAAGGCAGGAGGAACACCTGTCTTGACAGAGCTTGTAAAGCTCTTCAATTCCGTCATCCACACTGGCATAACACCGGAGGAACGGCACAGCAGCGTGGTGGTATTATTCTTCAAGAAGAGCGATAACACGCTCCACAAGAACTACCGCCCCATTTCACTCCTGAGCCACGTCTACAAGCTGTTTTCGAGAGTTATCTCGAATCGTCTCGCACAAAAGTTCGATGACTTCCAACCGTCGGAGCAGGCCGGGTTTCGAAAAGGCTACAGCAACGTAGAACACATACTCATATCTCACTAGATCACACTACAATTCAGGCAAATAATTCAAAAGACCGAGGAATATAATCAACCTCTGTGCCTAGCGTATGTGGACTACGAGAAAGCCTTCGACACCGTGGAGACCTGGGCTGTCCTGGAGTCCATGCAGAGATGTCTTATCGACTACCACTACGTAGAGGTGATGAGATGTCTGTACAAGGCCGCAACAATTACCGTCCAAGTACAAGAACAGAGCACAAAACCAATCCAACTGCGTCGAGGTGTAAGACAGAGAGACGTCATCTCTCCGAAACTGTTGACGAACGCGTCGGAGGACGTTTTCAAGATGCTTGATTGGAAAGGATGGGGCATAAATATCAACGGTCAGTATATCTCACACCTCCGATTTGCGTATGACATTGAAATCAAGGCGGAATCTTTGCAGAAGAAAACATAAATATCTAGGCCAAATTATACAACTGGGCGGCACAACTTTGAGAAGGAGGCGACCAAAAGAATTCGCTTGGGCTGGGCGGCATTCGGGAAGCTGCGTGATATCTTTGAATCGTCGATCCCACAATCCTTTAATACTGGGTTTATAACCAGTGCGTCCTACCCGTAATAGCTTACGGAGCCGAAACGTGGACAACACTCGCCATAGGCCTGGTCCACAAATTCAAGGTTGCTCAGCGTGCAATATAGAGCAATGCAATGTTTCTCTGGTGGATAGAATTCGCAACGATGTCATTCGCCAGAGTACTAAAGTTACTGACATCGCGCGTAGGATCAGCATGCTGAAGTGGAAGTGGGCCGGCCATGTCTGCAGACGGACAGACGGTGGATGGAGCAGACATGTGTTAGAGTGGAGACCGCATATGGGCAAACGTAGCGTGGGACGCCCTGCGGCACGATGGATCGATGATTTAAAGAAGGTGGCTGGCAGCGGATGGATGCGGACTGCTCAAGACCGGGATAGTTGGCGCTCTTTGGGGGAGGCTTACATTCAGCAGTGGACGGATATTGGCTGAAATGATGATGAGAACATACACTTAGGTAAACAAAAACACTGCTAAATTTATTTAAGTTACTTCCGTAGTTCCGTCCGTGTTCCGAATTAAATGACGAATGATGAGAATAAACAAGAATAGACACGAAAAAGAAACATTACCTACAATGTTTAGCCTGTGCGACAAGGAAAATTGAACTGTAAGATCATACGAACAATGATTATTATTCCATGTTTACAAGTCGCTCGGTACATGCAACAATGGCGCGCGCCGGGCGACAAGATGTTACATGCGATCGTGGTTATGCAATTTTCAAACTAATGTCGATTTCGAAGAGTGCATATTACGATGTGTTGGGTTCGAATGGCTTACCCTGTTACAGAGTTACAGGGTATTGAAAGGGTAAGCCGTTCGGAAGGGATTACACAACACCCGTTCGAGAGTGTAACACGTATCATAGGGTTTATTTTTGAAGCGCTTAAAAAAACCCGTTCAAAAACCCTTTCAACGAGTACCCGGCCGGTCCCTGCCTACAATACGACTAAAAAATAAAACAATTTATTCTTACTCAGCCGAAAATCAAAACAAAGCAGGTCACAGAATACGCAAACGAGCCAGAATAAGCGTTACCAACTTCTAAAACTCCGAGCATAATCCAGAAGGATTTGTAAATTCATTAGCCACGATAAAACTTCGCAGTGAATTAAAATGGAGATTATAAAGTTTAAGGCGGCGATGGAGGATGATTGGCAATTTTTTATGCTACCATTAAACAAGAAACTTGGTTGATTTATTAATAAATCTCTCTGGTATATTACCAATTTTGCGTTATGAGAAATATTTTTAATATCGTCTTTATTTATTTTTTTAATCTCTCTCTTTTATCAAGTACTAATTGTTGCCAGTTGTTTCATCAACGGACTGTCTGGAAATTATCGCACAAGAACCTGCCTCTTTCTTACCTTATACCCTATCTCACCTCCTTAGGGGAAGAATGTCTAAAAATGTTTCCTTTGTGGGTGTTAGGGTTGTGCAAAGGACCCTAATAGCCAAACATCATTTGTGTCTAGGTCGGTCAGTCAGGACATGTTACTGCCGAGGTTTATAATTATAAACAAGGCAGCTCATATGAGATATCTCATGTCGTCTATAAACTTGAAAATGTCGTGTGGAAAGATTTGAGTTTATGTAAATATGGAGTATAAGAATAGTGGAAGACGGCCGAAGCAACGATGAACGGATTGTGAAAGAGAAAAAGAATGAAAATAACTACAATAAATTGTGTGTATTGGCATTATTAAATAGAACACCAACACAAGAAAAAGACATGTCTATAAAAGGAATGACTACTAAAAATACTACTGACAGACTGAGTATCGAAGAAGAAAACAAATTGCGCCAACCTCAAATAAATTAAGATAAGGGCATGATGATGATGTAGGGGAAAGACTAGTCATATTGCAAGGTTGGTAGCGTGGCTCTTGTCCCGTTATCCAAATCATGGACGAAACAAATCTTACAGTACGTGGACCCATATACTGAGTCACATAAATTAGACTGAGTGTCCGGTCCACCGCAAAGCAGTGTTGACATAGTAGATTTACGACATACGAGTGCATGGGTTGAATACTAGATCAAAGTGCTGTTTAATAGCCTAACTGTTTTCTTCTAAGAAAGATTACTCTTAATTAATTATTTACATCTAACCTGGGGCCATTTTGTATGAACTATTTATTATTTAACCTCGTCATCAAATGACCCAATTGTCATCCAACACTGAATGTAAGTCTCCCCCAAAGAGCGCCAACAATTCCGGTCTTAAGCAGTCCGCATCCATCCGATGCCAGTTACCTTTTTCAAATCCGTGCCGCAGGGCGTCCCACACTATGTTTGCCCGCGCGGCCTCCACTCTAACACATGTCATGACATGTTTAACTTCGTGATAGTTTAAAGATAACTCTGGTTTATGCAAATTGTTTTAAGAAACCGAAAATAGCGTTATCGGTTCACCGGTCATCTTTTATTTTATAAAATAAAGTAATATAAAGAAGATGGTTAAGAATAAAATGTAAAAGAATTTTAAGTCGCCTACGCAGAAAAAAACGATATTAGATTTTATTTATATCAAAAACTTTATAAATAACACCTGAAATGAACATCAATCCTACGGGTTATTGACTCTTATAATTATAAAAATATTAAGAGCTCAGCAGTTAAGAGCCTAAGTAAATAATTTCGTGGCGCGATTTAGCATCCCTCTCCCCGAGCGCACCGCACACTCTCCTCGTACTCCCGCAATCAAAGTTGATAAAATCGAATATAGCGACATCCCATCAACTAATTCAAACCGCCAAATAATTCAGGGTTACTCGCAAGCAAATTATATTAACATATATCGATACTCTTATTAACAACCTTTTTAAAGAAAGAATAAAATAAATATTCAAAGTAGACAAATAGTAAAGTTATTCGTGTTATATCATCATCTGCCTAGCCTTATCCCAACTACATTCTGGTCGGCTTCCAGTCAAACCCGATTAAGCTGAATACGTATTTTACGTAGAGCGGCTGCCTACCAGACCTCCACGTCCTCAACCCATTAACTGGGTAACACGGAACTTCTTGACACGGCAGGAGTCAAGTTTATTGGCTTCTGACTGCCAAAGATCTACAAATGACAGCCGAGACCAACGGCTTAACGTGCTTTCTGTGGCATGGAGGGAACTCGGTGTGTTAAGATGGTCACCCAACCACAGACTAAACTTGGCAAGCGTAGCTTTAACTTGAATATCGACCCGTGCGGCTGTTATTCTTTAGCCACGAGCTCCTCCATGTTTCATTCGTGTTATATAAAGTGGTCAAATTGGATGTTAAACTTTATTTTGCCACCAAGCTAAGGCCAAGGATTGCAGTTCAAAGGCCGTCATTTTGTTTTTGACAGTTTTCAAGACATTGATCATTACATTAATTTCATTCGAAAGTTCTAATACAATTAAAGAACTTCCAAATCATATTCATCGCTGATGGTATGTAATAATGTAAGAGCCTATGCACACGGCGTATTTTTACCGCGCCGACGACGCACGTTTTGCGAACGCGGGTCTACGGCGTTATGGGTAAAGGGACCAAAAAGCAGATCGTCGCATTTGCATCGATTCAAACGTGCGTACAAAGCGATACAAACGCGCGCGACAAGCGCATTCAGAGTACGTGTATATCGAGTTTGTTTATTAAGAGGGGACTCTAGTCCCGAGGAATTTGATAAATAGGTATTTAAAGAAACTATTGCCGATGCGTCGCACTGTGTCCTGTCAAGTAAAGTGCGAAAACGACAACTGCATCAGTGGCTGATTTTACCTAAAAAACCTTGACCAAAAGCCGTTTTGTATTCCGCTGTTTTATTCTTTAAAACTGGACTGATGTATAAAAATTATGTATCAAAATTTAGAACAAGACTACATCTATGCTCTTGTTATTTTCTATTTTGATAAAAACTTATCAAATTTGTCTCATAGTCGTCTGAACATGGCGGTAAAAACGGGCTGTTTTTTCGGGTTTTTAGATAGTCATAATTCTTTAAGTAATTATGTTTTGGAAAAAAAAAACATAGAGGCACGTATTAATTCAATCTAGATTTTTCGGAAAAAAAATCATAGCTCTAGCAGCGGAATACGTTTGTATGGAGAAAGGCCCAAGAGTTACCGACTAGAGTCCCCTCTTAACTGTCGGAGAAAGGTGTGGGAGAGAGGCACTGCAACTTGTCACTCACACGACATCCGATAGCAGTTCGAATTTTTCCCCCATCTTTTATGATTGGGCAATGTTTTAAAAGTTGTATTAAAATGACCATCACTCAATCTTCTGTCGCTCGTGAATGGGTTAATCCAATAATGTCGCTTATTTTTTATACTTTCAGTAATGAAGCCAGCGTAAGCAGTGCTGTCTCGTCAGACTCCATTTTACTACTGTTGAGGAGTCTGGTGAAAACACAGAGATTTCTGTATAAAAATACATACACACGACTGCAGCGCTTTTATACCGTCTATCGCCGTATCAGCGCGTTTGTGTCGATACAAATAGGTCTACGATTACACCGCCACAAAATTTTTGTATGGATAAATTAACCATCGGCGCCTGAACTTCGTTTAAAGCCCGTTAGCACGCATCATCACGATCGATCGATGAGGCCTTGGGCTTCTCGCGATTTTCAGCAAAACGGTAATTTTTTCATAAAATTAGTTCAGACAAAAATTGCAGATCAGATAAATTATTATCTATAGAAATGGCTAGATACTTTTTTCCTAAGAGCCACCGTTTCTGAGATATATCGATTCAAAAAGTTGGAAGAGTTGTATTCCTCATAATATGCACACGTTTCCACACCACCTTGAGCGATCACTCAGGTCTCAAAGAGCTGAGAAGCTACACTGACGGATCAAAGACAAGCACCGGAACCGTAGTTGGAGTTTACTCCAATGACCTTAACATTAGAATATCCAGACTGCTAGGTAAACTCAACACCGTCTATCAGGCGGAATGCGTGGGCTTTATCCTGGCGGTCTATGCCATAGAAGCCAGGGGAGTCACGGATACCCACATTCGCATACTCTCCGACAGCGCCTCAGTCCTTCAATTCCTAAGGAAGCATCACACCACCTCGAAACTCATACAAGAATCCCACAATGCACTAGAACGCATCACGGTGACCAACCGCAACACTGTGACGCTGCAGTGGATAAAAAGACACAGCGGATAACAAGGAAATGACGCGGCCGATGAGCTGGCCAGGAGGGGATCTGATACTGTAGCTGTTGGAGCCGAACCCATAGTACCACTCCCCTTCGGCCAGCGCACATGGCTACAAGAACACAAACAAGCGGAACGCTGGTAGGCCTTAGCACCCCGCAGCAGGCAGTCCAGGGAGGCTATGCCATCCTTGAACAAACACTTACACACGATAGCTATTACGGACAGTCCTTTATGCAGAGCATGCATGGAGGAGGAGGAAACGGTATCGCACGTACTCCTTGAGTGCGCAGGCGATACCGAAATACGGAGTCAAACAATAGGGTCACAGAACTCGCTTACAGATGTTTTTACACACCGGGAAAACTAATCAGCTAGTCTATTCTGTAAGTAACTATTTCGATATCGAGCTTCACCTGAGTGACAAAACTCACAAGTGAGCTTTATTGCATACAACATAAAGGTCTTAATTTGAAACGCACCTCGAATTTCACTGTCGAGATACGAAAATGTTGTTAGAGAATAGCACTACTGTTTCTGGAGGGAGGTTGGCTGGTTGGAGTATTGGCTCACGCACAACGGTCCAACATCAGGACTAAGTGCGGAAACCAAATCCTAATAGATAGATAGATACATACCGTTTTGCTGAAAATCGCGAAAAACACGTTGTTGTGACTTTTGACCCCAAGTAATTTTTTTCCAGGTATCGGATCGATGAGGCCTTTTTAGATTAATTCATTTATCATAGTGTTTTGAACAATCCTACCAATTTAGAGCTGGGTGCGATTATTGTAACTTACTCCTTCCTTAACTCCTATTTTTGGTCTAATTTGACCGGACTAATACCTATTGATTGGTTTTAGAACTAATATTTTAATTCTGTACCGCAAAAACATTATAAATCAAATAATAAACATCAAATCATCTAAATAAAGGCGTCAATGTCTAATAGAATCACGAATAAGTATGTTTGGGGCTAGAATTATGAGCAGTAGAGACTACAAGGAGGTCAGAATCATGAAGGAATAAAATTTTCGGGACTGACTACTACTTATTTACTCTTCATTTCTTTTAAAGTAGGTGTTGAGGCCTCTGACCTCATTCCCCTCTTTATAATTATGCGTTATACATTTTTTAGTTATTCTCACTTCCCTCTTGACCTAGTTCTGAAATTCACGCAGATGAAGTCGCGGGCAGAAGCCAGTTTCTAAACTCATTTTTTTTCGTAAACTGGCAAGTTTAATTACATGACATATTGATGTTTGACGTCTTTCAAAATACGAAATAAATTAATTTATTTTAGCCTGTTTCTTAAGATAAATTTTGAGATAAAAGCTATAAAAATAGACACTCCAGTCCAGAAAAAAAAATGCTATAGCTATATTACTTTACGTGAGTGAAAGATTATGTTTGTGGATGTTCTATACACAGAAGTGAAAGTGATGATTTTATAATGATTTGCCGGTGTTATTAGCCACTATTAATTTCCTGTGATATGAATCCTTTGTTGCGTTCAGGTATGTTCCCAAACGTTGTGCTTTATCTAGTTTCAGTCTTTTATTTCATACCATTTTATACATCATTTCAATGTTGGCACGAATAGAAAATAACTACGATTATATATTGTTCAAGGTCAAAAAATTACAGTGAAAATAATTTCATAGCACAAATTTTAATAAATTACAACTTTAAGCTGCTGAATTATGTAAAATATTGTAAAAAAAATATTTAAATTACGAAAATCTGACAGCTCGGATCTGAAAAAAAAGTGACATAGGTGCTACGTTGACAAGGCCCACGGACCATCTAAATTGATCTGAATCGACAGTGATGCAAATACTTTTAAAAGGCAAAAGATGAGATGGCGATAGAATGAGGGCGGCACGGAATAAATAACGTAAGTGCCAAAATTAATTTTCGGATTTTATAACATTAAAGTATAACGAAATCAAAACATATTAAGAATTTAGCTAGATAAGATTATTTTCTATGTTTAAAAGTAGTTTTCATAAAATCAATACAATGCATTACGCCATGAAAATGAAAATGGCAAAAAAACAGACCGAACTTTGCAATTTTTTTCTATCGAGAAAATTTCTTCGTATCGTGTAATCCTTTAGAATTTAGGTAGATCATAAAGTCAAGAAACATGAACCGAAATATCAAATCCCTATTATAGGTACTTTACGAGAAAAAACAATTCTCAAAACGGCCTTATTATTTGCATAGCCCCTTAAGCTTAGAACACCCTTTTTCGTAAAGGTTCTCACAGATAGACGCAACGTGACAGTGAAACTACAACACGTTACAACACTTTTTCCTTGATACACTGAGGTACAAAGAAACTTCATCAGAGTACAGGGTAGGTTCGCAGAATATCTATTGTCGACGAGGTTTCCATGCGAACTTGTCTTGCTATTATCAATAAACAATCCGAAATTCTGCTGTTTGAAAGCTACACTGTGCTTTGATGCAGATTCTTTGAACATCAGTGTATTGTAAACTACTCTCCTTATGGAGCAGTAAGATAAAAAGGATTGTGGTATTGTCGCGCCAATCTGCGCCCCTTAAGAGACCCCTTTAATTCACGCGTAGCTAAAAATAGACTGTAATTAAAGTTCTTTCTAACTTTCTCCATTTCATAATTTCCCACAAAAACCCACGTAAAGTTATCTCAGTAAAATCGTGAACAATTTGCAATGGACATGGAAATAATTGGATTCTATTTTAACGATTCTTTCTTTCTCTCTTTGATTCAAGGCAGTGATTTTTTTTTTCATTCTTTGAAATGTTCACGTTAATCGTTCGCTTCAATTTTAGCATTTTTTGCTAGGGTTTTATTTTACTGGTTTTTGTATGTTTGTGAAACATAGGTTGAAAGCTGGTTTGGTCCTATTTTTGAATTATTAAGTTTTTTTGTGAATTTTTTTTTGCAAATCTATTTTATTTTATATCTTTCTTGCATTCTACGAACGATTATTTTGACGCAAGCCTGTCTCACTGTACCAAACTAAGAAAATTCCCGAATGAATGATACTTGACCAGTTCCGAAGAAATAATTCAACTGTCTTGGATCCCGAAACAAAAAAAAAACATAAAACAACGGCAAAACCAGCCTCTTTTAAACAATAAAAAAGGGAAAAGGGTGTAATTGAGAAAATCAGTTGGAAAAACTCGATGAAGTTGCCCGACCTGGATATCGAACCCAGAATATATACCTTATGCTGAGCAGTAACGCACAGCACAGTTGCATTTTCCGTTTGGATTTACAGGAAAGGCTTTCTCCCCTTATACATTGTCTCTCCACACTGGGTGGGAATACTTGGTATCACCTTTCAATCCTATCCTCTCAGCCTGATATGGGTGCTTATCAACTTATTCTATGTGCCACAATACCTGGAAGACACCGATATCTATACAGTTTGAACGGCTGTTAGATTTTCCAAAAATCTCTATTCCTGTAACTACCACTACTCGTATCTGTTTGTTGAATATTAATTGCTGAGACTTAATATTCAACAAACAGATTTTCACAAGAATTTTCTTTACTTCGATACCAAAATATTTCGCGAGAAATTCAAAACCCTGACCTGCTCATATATTATGGTCTTCACAAAAAAGAGTATTATAGAAGTCGCAAGTGACAAGTGAAACAACCTTATATACTTTATTAGAAACATTTGCTTTTGCTTTTTCTTCACATATGACTTTAACTACACCAAATGTCACGATCCTCCTGAAAAGTTTAAGTTTTAAAACATTAGTCCTATTTATTTCTCAAGTAATTTTCATCAAGTACCTAAAGATATTATTCTCTTCTAATTTCAAATTAAAAGCAGCCTAAGTTTTTATCCTACTCCCCGATCGTCTAGCTGTATTTCAATGTTAATTAAATAAATAAATTACAGTTTCGGTCGTCGGTCGCCATTCTATTATAAGTTAAGGCCCAAAGGAGCGGAGGCATTAACTTCGTGGTCGAGTTTCATCTCCTGAGACGAACATAAGGTGTGCACTGTACACTGATGAACTAGTTTGGATGTTGAAACTACTAAAAGGTTTTATATTTTACCTCTGTTGTGGAGTAGAGGAAGTATTGCCATTACATATATCTAAGTAGGAATTTGGAGTGGCTAAAACACAAGATAAAAATTTGGTCCTTCGAGCCGGATTTTTTTTTATTTAGGTTCAAATGAAATGATATATATTTTGTAAATAGGTTACAAGTAACTCTTTTACACATCAATATATTTGTCATATAGATCGACATGAGGCCAGTTTGTATTTGGATTGAAGGACTCAATTCATCTTCAAAGTAATTCCAAAGACTTCCCATTACAAGATATCACATGTACCTAAACCATTTCTTTTCAACATGACCTTCACAACTATCTGTTACGAATCCAAATACAAACGAGCACTCCCAAAGTAACCCGAACTAAAGAGAGACAAAACTCGATCAAACTACCAAAAAACTGTGCCCTGAAGAGTAACATAAAATGCTATCTCATTTAAACTTTGTGCAGTAAAACGTTTGAATCTATTGCTTTGTGTGTTTGTGAAGGAGAACTGCTAAATCTGTCATGAGAGCTTGAACGAGGAGTTTGTTTCGAACAAGTTTTGAAAGGGGATGCAAGGTCGGTTTTCAGACCTTGGAGTCTTATGAGTCGCGGAATGTTTTGTTGTTGAAACAGTGTAAGGGTGCTGCCATTAGATATACCTAGTAATAATCTTTTGTGGCAGGGTTCTATTTTTTGAAGATTGTAGTTATGAGAAATTAACATTTACTCAAATTAGGGCGAGATTTTTTTATCCGTTGATTACTCATCCAATGGTTAAAATTGCGTTAAAATTTACACACATAACGAAATTTAGGTGCCTTTATTTTTAACAACTGGTTTATTACGGCTGAAAAAGTTGCCCTAAGTGTCCAGTCAGCTGATTGGCTTATTTTGGCAATCAATTCTTTTTTTGCATCCAAAGGGGCGAGAGCAATATGATTCTCAAGTAAGAAACCTGGAAATTCGGCCTTAAGTAGACTTAAAAAGTTTAGATGGGCTAAAAATGAGCAGTCAAATTCTGTGAACCAGAACTGTTAGTCTATTCTGTAAATAACTATTTCGATATCGAGCTTCACCTGAGTGACAAAACTCACAAAGTGAGCTTTATTGCACACAACATAAAGGTCTTAATTTGAAACTCACCTCGGATTCCACTGTCGAGATACGAAAATGTTGTTACAGAATAGCACTCCTGTTTCTTTTCGAAATAAATCACCGTCTTTGAAATACAATTTGCTTGTACGTTTCAATCCGAGCTCGTACAGTCAGGAAAGTGGCGCCATCTATCATCGAAACCCCTGAACATCGATACGTTACATGGAGGTGGTGAGCTGTATCGCAGTACTTTATATTGATCGATCGTCGCTTGTTCTGTAGAAAGCAGTTTGGTTCAGAATGGACCTGCAATGGATTTGGTTGTTTGGATTGTTACTGGCTGACAAATCCCGAACCACACAGTTCGGGATTTAGGTAAGGCTTTTTTTGTGACTTTCTTTTTCTAGGTAGTATTTGAAACAAAAAAGCTCTAGTTTCTGTGGGGATTCCTGGGCGGGAAATCTCGACATAGTTACCTATCGCCTACCGACCGAATTCGGTCGTCAAGTGCTAAGGCCAGTCAATCTTGAACGCGATCAACAGATCATCATTGATTTTGTGGGTGGTGTTCGAGATTGACTACGACGATTAGTAACTAGGTCGACCCTACACGCCCTGATACGTTTTTAAAGTTTTATATTTGCGATCATAAAGTAGACTAATTCAAATGAAACAAAAAATCAAATGAAGAACATGTAAGAAAGTTTTGAGTAGAAATGTGAATGCTTATAAGCGTAGAGGTTTTCCTTTTACCCTTAAATGACTACTAAAACACTAGGAAGTGGTGACGGGCTGGGCGATTTGGGGGACTGTCTTCGTGTAAATTTTGACGTTCAAAAAGTGCTGATTTTCAGCCTAGTTTGAATAAATGCCTTTTGATTTTGATTTTGACTATCTGACCCGCGCAACATCGTCTGTGTCACAATTTTCATTACTGCTCCGCTTCTATTAGTCTTAGCGTAATAATATTGTTACGCGTCAGCATTAATGCTGGGTACATAACGACATTTACGTATTAGTGGCGCCATCTAGTATCGAGTAGCGGAATTAGTGGAGTCAAGATGTTTCTAGACTTTTCTATGCTAGAACATTCTCGATGTTTCGACACCTGGTCAGTCGGGGCCGGAATGTACCCGAACTTTCCAGATGTTTCCATACTAGAAGGTTCTAGAAATAACTGTCGGTATAAAAGGTCGGACATCCGGCGACTGGGGTCTGTATTAAATTGGCGAATTATAGTGAAGTGAAGTGTTCAGTAGTGCGATTGTGTGTTATAATTAGTGTGTTTTAAAGTGCTAATTAGTGTTGTAAATTAAAGTGTCATTTTTGGTTAATTTATCGGCTGTTTTTATTGTCACGAACCCCAAGCTCGTAACAATATACAACGTGTTGATTTGCATCCTAGTCAAATTCAAGGACGTAATTATGCTAATGATTCTCGACCCAAATCGACAGTAAAATGGGTAGGTATTTTTTTAATTTAATTTTTTGATTTACGGAAATCCGTAAGTGTAAACCAGCCGCGGCCCGTCTGTTACTAGCCTTATAACCGCGCTTTCACACACAAACAAACGCAAACAATACATACACGCGCAACGATCATTCGATAAATTCGTAGGTAATCAATCGCACCCCAATCACGGTACGGGGATTCTCCCGCGCAAGCTCCTAGCCACGCCCCCGGCCCCCGCGGCCCCGGAACTAACAGTGTGTTTGATGTCGCCGAAGCGCACGCACGCTTTGCGAATTCCGTTTCTCTGTACATCGTTGAGACGTAGGTACAAGATGGTGGAGATGGTCCGCCTGTATGCCATCAGTGGAGACAGCCTACGTGGAGCCAACCGGATATTCACGGAAATGTTTCCCGATCGGGAACCCCTATCACAGAGCGTCATGCTGGCTGCTACGCAGGGACTGTGGGATCATCGGCAGTTTGACGTTCCCCGGCATGCTCATGCTCGCGGCAGCGTAGGCCTGCCTGTCGCCTTGCAGGAAGACATCCTGGAATACTTCCAGCGAGACCCACGGGCAAGCACGCGGGAGGCTGGTCAACACTTAGGAGTGCACCACACCACAGTGTAGCGTCTACTGAAACGTGAACTTCAACACCCGTTCCACTACCGCAAGGCACAACCTCTACTTCCAGCAGGATGGCGCTCCCTCTCACTATGGTCGGCAAGTACGCGAGTACTTGACCGAAAAGTTGGTGACCACTCGATCGGTCGCGGAGGACCTGTGGCCTGGCCTCCGCGTTCTCCAGACCTGACGCCTGTAGACTTTTATTTGTGGGGAGACGTTAAAAGGTTAATTTACACGGAGGAAGTGACAAGTGTAACAGAATTACATGCAAGGATCATTAGTGCTTTCGACACTTTAAAAACGAATGTGTTAGTGTTACGTAAGCTGAAGGAAAACCAGCTACGTTGTGCTCGATTGTGCGAAGAGTGTGATGGTGGCAACTTTGAACAATACCTCCGGGTAACTTAAGTAGGTAATTTATTTATTTGTACATTTTGTAAATACGTTGTAAGCTTAATCAATTTTATTAGTGTAAATAAGTTGATTTCAAATTTTATTTTTAACTACGCCAATAATACCTAAGAGTCGAAAATATCACCACGTACTTTCACTTAACTAGCACGTCTTTCCATTTCCATCAAACGTAGAAAACATTTTTAGACTTAGTAGATCGCTACACTAACTAAGGCATTCTTGCCGGTCCTAAGCCCGTTAAGTAGGAAGGAAATCCACAAATAAAAACAAAATCACTACGAAAAACAAAACTAACATTTTATTAATCATCTGATAACAGGTCAGTGAACTTTTCTTTGGCGTACTAGTATTATTGTCATTAGTAAGATTTCCGTATTCCAATGATGCTCAAAGATGAGTTAATTATCAAGCGAAATTTATGACAATAATGTAAGTGATTTTCGAAATAAAATTAGGTAAAATTATTGCTACCGGTCATTGATCGGTCGCGCGCGCGCGCTAGCATTTCGTAGGTAAGAAGTCGACACTCACGCATACAGCTGCTTGTCGCTGTGTGCGTAGTCGGTGATTCTGTTTTATTTGTATTGAGGGCTTAATTCTGAAATACTGTTAAATTTCAACAACAAAAAAAAGCAGCGCTTATTAGTTATTGCCCGCTACCGTACTTTCGATTGATTATTTATGTCTTTTATGACAACCTCCTGAAATTTGACGAGGATGCAAAACAACACGTTGTATAGCCTATAGCCTTCCTCGATAAATGGGCTATCTAACACTGAAAGAATTTTTCAAATCGGATCAGGAGTTCCTGAGATTAGCGCGTTCAAGCAAACAAACAAACAAACAAACTCTTCAGCTTTATATATTATATTAGTATAGACATACTAGTAGACTTCACGCGGTTTCACCCGCGTAGTTCCCGTTCCCGTGGGAGTACGGGGATAATATATAGCCCATGCCCCTCTTATAATGTAGCTATCCAATGCTAAAAAAAAATTTTCAAATCGGTCCAGTAGTTTCGGAGCCTATTGAATTCAAACAAACAAACAAATCTTTCTTCTTTATAATATTATATAGTATAGAAGTGTAGAAGTATAGATATAGGCTTGACCATTCTTTGGTCTTCCAAAGAAACAATGGATGGATTGTGCGAAAAATGGACGGTTTAGAAAATAGATTTATGGAAGAAGAAGACATGTACGCCAGTACCAAATTACGGTATACGGTAAGGTAAAGCGAAACGCTGTGCGTATAAAAATAAAGTTATTTATATTTATTTCGGAATTTAACATAATCAAATAATTTCTTTTGATATATTTATTTGAAAACCAGATTCCAGGTATCAAATTTTGTGGCAGTATTACAAAAACGGTTTTGAAAGGTATATTATATAGATGATAACGAGAAGTAACTTCACATGAATGGCGAGGTCCACAAGCGAGGAAAGGGTATAACCCATATGCTCGATTATTCATCCTTGAATATGGACACATCTGGGCTTGACCAGTCATGTTTGAATGGCATTGTTAAGTCACAGATAATATAATACTAGCGTACAGATGCCTCATCTCATACAAAGAAATGCGACCGCCGTAAAAAAATAATTCAGACGAATTATCTTGGTTTTGAGTCCGCGTGCTAGATGGTGTTAGCAGTGACAACTTGCAAGCGCGATTTCCTCGAATTCCAACTAATAGATGGCGTTGAAAGCGTATTGTAGGTACTGTATTGCTTGTCGCTTGTCCACTTGACCTTGAAGCTGACGTCGTCGTTACGAGAGTAATGTAGAGATTTCAACAAATATTTAAAATGACTCGAATATTTACTCAAAATAGTGAAATAGTGGTAACATCGTTTATAATTTGACAAGTTACTTTTATTATTCAAACCAAATAGATTGGATAGAATTAGATAAAACTCTGTAAAGTGCCTATAAACCGGTCAAGTGTGAGTCGGACTCTCACACGAAGGGTTCCGAACCAGAAACAAAATACGTTTCTTGAATGGGAGCTCCCTTTAGTTTTTTGGGAAATTTTAAATTCGACAATAAGTTACTTTTATTTTAAAACCAAATAGATTGGATAGAATAAATGAAAATCTGTAAATACCTATATATTTTAGTAAAGATACTTCAAAGTATGAAACCGGCCAAGTGCGAGTCGGACTCTTATACGAAGGTTTAAAAAAAGGAATCCTTATAGGATCACTCGGGTGTCTGTCTGTCTGTATTGTCTGTCTGTCTGTCTGTCCGTCTGTCACAGCCAGTATTCTCCGGATCCCTTGGACCGATTCTGTAGAACAATGGCCAAATTTCTATAGGAGCTGGACCTTACTTTTATTTTTCATGTCCCAAAATAAGCTTCATTTAGATTGGTTTTTTCTTATGTTGGAAACATCATCCCGTTTGAAAATCATTTCTAAATAGCCACATTTTCTTGTACAAGTGTCAATTACACTGTTGAGGTTAGAATCTACAACTACCTTTTATCCGACTGTTGTGTAGCTTACAAGTATACTTAGCGATAAGCAAGGAGGGTAATTAGCGATCTAGTTTCTATTTGTTGCGATTTCTCTTAAAGAATTTCCCAAAAAATAGGGCATCTGTCAAAGCGTTGGTGCGCTTTGACAGATGCCCTATTTTTTGGGAAATTCCCCTTGAACAGACACCTTGTCTGTCCATTAGACTCTTAGTTCGATGTCAAAAAGGGTTAAGTACCTACCTGTAAAGCCGAATTGTGGAGTCTTGTCCGCTTCGACACATGATTTTGACCGATAATTCAATGAAAACTACACCTATATTGCTCGAACTTGCACAAGGCGTACCTAGTGTAGAAAACAAGGATGGACTTCATGACTTTTTTGTGGGTTAACCACTTCAATTCTGGCTAAATAGAGTTAGTTGCTAGATACACTACCTACTGTCTTTCAGTCTTCAATGCTCAAGTTGAATAGATATCGACAAATCGAGTACATGTAGGGTATACAGGAGTAAATGAAGTGTAATGGTAGGATTTAGGAATACTGAAATGAAAGAAATACGCTTCACAAAAATAATTATTATTCATCATCTCTTACTACTACAGAATCGAGGAATGCTGCTGGCTCTAATATTGTTGGCAGATGCCTGGCCCACCCAAGATACCACACAACTGTCATAACATGTGCACAGCACCCAACCGTTCTTCTACCAACTAGACAATTACAGCAATACTCAACTATAGCTTCCCTTCCAGACAGATTATTTTCAATTAATATCTGGATTTAAGTTTGCCTCTTATCAGTTAATTATTTCCACTTCCTCTCAAACGATACTCTGTTACATTAATGTTTTCTCTATTACTTAATTCGATACCCTCCGTGAAACCTGACATGTTCACTATAATAGGACCTTGCCTGTCGGATCTGGTATGTTCCTAGGACAAATAATATAATTACACTATATTCTAGACGGGGGAACATAATATTAGTATTAGAATAAGCTGTTAAACTAGTAAAATCAGATGTCCGTCTATTCATATTCGTAGAGTTTATAAAATCAGATAAATTATTATTTAATGGAAATCGTTCCCTAATCACATTTATGATTTGTTCAGCATCATTCCTATTTTTTAAACGAACACCGAATTTTTCTGACTCTGGTTCTGGCTCTGCCTGCTGCTCAATATTTTGCTGCACGTTATGCATTGCAACTCTCTTAAGTCTCAGCCAACAGGGATGACAAACATGGTCTGATGTAGTTGCCTGAAACAACCAACAAGTAAATAAAAACATTGAAGAATTCACTATAACATTGATAACAATACAAACAAAAGTATATAATAAAAAAATCATAATTACCTGCCGTGGAGCAATTCTATTTTCAAGGTCAATATGTATTGCTTGTTGCAACTGAGATGGATTCTCTCTCACAATAAGGTCACATCTACAGTTCCATAAAGAACTTCCACAAAGTATGCAAACATGCATGTGACCACGGGAAGATGACGCACCAGGTTCATTAGCTAGTCCCGAGTTAATATGCTGTATTGCCGATTGTTTACAAGCATCGCATATGTAATCTTCTTCAGTGATCTAAATAAGAATTAAGAGTTGTATTATGATGTTTGATTGTGCGTAATGGTTACTTAAGTTAGTGTACTAAAATAAGAAGGTATGTAAATACTTACTATTATTGAAGGATTCCACTCGCAGATCTAAGAAATTACTCTCGTGTCAAGCTCAAAGACGAGATGGCGGCAAAGTGTATCAATGCGTATGTTACAATTAAAACATAGCAATCGCAGGGCTAGTTGTGGCGTCTGCATGATGTCTCTCAAAAATATCCAAGAAGCAAAATCGATGTCCAGAAATCAAAAGCACAGAGTAATCGTCACAAGTGTAGTTATCAGTCCGTAAAACAATGCCAACGTCAAAACAACAGAAGGAAATCCCAAATAGTACAGCGCGTATCACAAATCACAACAAACGAAGCGAATGAGATGCGGATGCGGTATGATTGCCGGGTGTCAAACTGTCAATCAATGACCACAGGTTCTGTAACTTGTCGATAAAAAATGACGTTTCATTGTACGTAATTGAACTAAACGCTTTCACTTAATTATCTTTTATGACAAAGATCCAATGCATAATAAATCAGGGTAGTAGTGATATGGTGTCTAAATACTAATTTAATTGAATAACAGTTAACAACTATTCAGAAAAAAATAAATATTCATAGTCTTTGAATAACAAGTCATTTCACACGCGAAATGAATCGTCAATAGGTGCGTTCTGAAACTATTATTCGAAAATAATTTAGAAATACAAACAAAAACTAAAATAAGGATAACTTTTTTTTGTGGCTACTTAAAAAGATATTTCTTGTGTTTTTTGTGACCTTAAAAAATAAGGATATTTTTCATATATATAGCATATAGGGACACTATCGTTTCGTTGCCAGGTACGTTTTGGCCAACCTTGCAATATCGTGTGACATCAAATGAAAGGGCTTACTATGAAGGTTTTAAATATATTTTTTTCTTCATATTAAAATAAATGGTTTTGAAGTTATTTAAGAAATTAGACGAAAAATTACCATTCCCCCCTTATCTCCGAAACTACTGAGCCTAAAATTTTGAAAAAAATGGAGATAATAGATCTTTCCCTAAAGATTACAGGAAAAACCTATTAGAAGTCTGTAGTGTTAAAATAACATGTTAAAAAAATAAATTCGTTCGGAATCCTTTGCACGCGAGTCCGACTCGCACTTGGCCATTTTTTTTTGTATTAGCGGCAATAGATACACATTCTGTGAATAATTCAACTGTCTACCTATCACGGTTCTTACACTGAAATCGCGAAAAAAAAACATCTTCGCCCCCATACTTTTCTGTGCGCATAACTAGACAAAATGTACTGAACAGCTATTTTTTTTCGCGATTTCGTGATTGGTCCCATAGTAAAAGTTGTTCATAATGATGAGTACAATGACCCCTTAAGAGGTATTGCGTTTATTCTGTTACACGTTATAAATACGATTATTTTTGTTCCTTAATTTATCACTGCAACTGTATGTAGGTAGCATCCTACAATGTTACGGAGGTGGATTTATCAGCACCTAAGTCGGGGTCGGAGTTTTTAAATTTGGTGTGCCATATTATTCGTTCAGCCTAGACGGAGACCCCACTATGGGTTCTACTGCTACTGCTAGCTAGGCCACAGATACTATACCTAATACTAGACTTGACCTTGAAGCTTGCGTTGTCACAAATTTTCTTATATGCCTACTTTGTGGTGATTATTCGGTTGTGCTAGTACCTATAGGTAATTATTATAGGTAGTCCTCCTGACCCGTTTCGGCCATAGCGGCCAATCTGAACGCGTTGCGGGCGAGACAAATAATGCACAAGCACACACACACAGCGACTTTAGTCAGCGGCTCAGCGCGTCCATTTGAAATGCGCGTAGATACCTACAAACGCGAGACTGAGCTGCCCTCCGTAATCACGCGCGCGCTCGGCTCTCCGCCGTGACGTCGAAGACAGCAGAGATAGCATCATTACCGTTGCGTTTATACCTATTAATTATTGTTATTTTCATCGAAATCGAATTGTTCCATTTAATTTCAAATTATTCACATTAAAACTTAATTGTTTAAATTACTTGAATACTTATTCAAGTTAATGAAACAATTAAATTAGGTACATAACCTTACTCGATTCTTAAGTTAAAAAAAAAGTTAAATTAATAGGTACCTACATTAGGTATTAATATTGAATCTTTATTTCAGTTCGGGATTCCTAGCACTGATTTGCTATTCTACTATAATAATCTTTCTATGATTGAGATTAGTGTTTATTATGAATGTTTCCTTGAAAATAGATCGCGATATAATTGTTTATAAAGATTTGAATGGCTAAATATGTTAAATATTGTGTTGGTAAATGCAAGATAACTAATACAGATTCATACATTCGATTTAATAATAAAAATACATGTACATATTAAAAAAAAAATAATAATAGGTAATTTTCGTAAAAGAATATGAAACGGTAACAAAATTTTTTTTGCACACTGCACTTTGCACAAACGTCATTCGAGTTTGTGCAAAGTTAGTTACCAAGCAACTCGCCCGAGTAGTATTTAATTTAATGAATGAGTTGAATAGCAAACTCTAAAATTTCGAACAGCGCCATCTATTGCTACATAATGTACGTATTTTAAATGATTCGTTCCAATAATCTTCCAAAGTTGAGTAAGAAGCACATTATTCCATAATTTAGGGCTTAGGGGAGGTTATTAAATAAGAACATACTATTCTAAAGACCATTAAAAAGAAAAAAAATATTTTTACACAAACTTCAATAAAAATCGATACATGTCACGCCATCTATTATTATTTATTAGAACTAAATTATCTTTCTTCGTGTTGGGACCCCATGGTTAAGTTTACGAAACGTTGATGTGTAACGTTCTACTTTTAGATCATTCTTGTCTTTATTTATTTCATTTCAATTACTCTCTGACTTACAGTAACTTCCTACCAACACGTACAGAAAGTCAAAAACCATAGTATTAATTATCATTAGATGAATACAGAATATTATTAGCAAAATGTTCAATACAATTCAATAAAGACACAGATATTATAAATTAAACAAACACAATACAAACATAACAAAACATTTAAATGTCAATCAATAAAATCACATAATACACACACACATTACATTACACTTAATCCAATATCTTGAAAACCTGGATTCTATTTACTCATTTGTTTAGTTAATTATGGAGATAGCATATTGCATAGCAGATTGACGGTTTTCCAAAACTTTATTATCCAAAGTTGTAGTAATATTTTCCAAATAAGAATGGTTGTATTTTATTTTAAGCTGTTTACTGGTACATTTCCAGTTTATTAATTTATTGGAAAAAAAACTTGAAACATTGTGATATTGCGAAGGATATTAATTTGCATCCAAAATCCTAAAGCGTTCTGGAAGTAAAACATGGCGTTGAAATAGAAGCTGCCTTTCAAAACTTAGTCGTATATAGCCAAAATGCTGCGTAGATTCTCCGATACAAACCACTATCTTAAAAACTACAGCTCAAAAAGAGCTCCGCAAATTTGTATCCTGCAAAAGACTCGTAGCTTTCTGTAGCATGTGCTATGTAAGTAAACAGTGCTTCTTTATCTCATCTGCCTCGCAAATACTGAGCAAGCGTCTGACTGAGCGCTGCGATCATGTGCACTCGATTGCTGGGGGCTATAGTTTAGGAGATAGACAGGGGTGCTGAAAATTTTATTGTCAGTTTTGGCAAGTATAGAAAGTATAGAAGGAAATTTGTTTTTTTTTTGCAGTATGAAATCAGTCGCCTGTTTTTTCGAAATACGTTTGGACAATGTCTACTTTAATTTCTCTCTCTCTGCTACTTCTAACTCAAAATTTCAAACTTGATCAGGTTGGCTTTCAGGAATCAATAAATGCTGCTATAGTTGCTAATGTATGCTGAAAATCAGAGCACTCTGAATGTGTTTGGTGTTGTGTTGCCAAAAATGACAGCAACACATCATTTGAAACGATTCAATTTTGATTTATCCCGCTTGTATACAATACATATAATAGAATAATGTACAAGCGGATTATTAAATAGCATTGTATACTTGTAGATAAATACTATGTTTTCTTATAAATTAAACTTATTAATCTGCGAATAAATAAGTTTGTTATCATTGATACGAGATATAAGAGTGCAAAAACTTTGTGGAAGCTTTTCAGTCGATCTATTCGTTTACACGCCTAAATTTTACGTGACGTATAGATTTTATTTTATAATTAATTACATTGTTGGAAAATCTCAGCTTTTCTTTACAAATGGAGAACACAAATCCTTCGGCACACCATTTGCCACACCTTTCAAGCGTTTGACTCTCAGTAGCAACCTGTCATTTCGTTTGACACCTAAACCCTGAGGTTACCACGTTCTCTGAGAAACAGAGAACTGTCATTTCAAAACCGGTGTTTTGCCTTTACTCAACCATTTTCGTTGATTGAACGACACACTAACTATTCAAGAGTGAGTCTTGAATAGTATAGAAATATCGGTCCCTTTTTTTGCATGGGAAATCATCAAATGACTCCTCCCGCTCTGGTCGGAGTGGGAGAGAGAGTCAGGCTCTTACCGACTAAGGCCCATCCGTGTTCCTTCAAATGCCCTTCGCGTTCCAGGACCAAAGTAACACTTTCGAACAACCTGCGACCCTGGCAGGTCGATCGCTAGCTTCTAGACTATAAGCGGCATTTTGCATGTGATTCAACTGCACTCAACTCGTAAACACAGTCGTAATTAAGTAAAGCGCTGCAGCGCTTAATGTTCACTATTACGTACGGGGTTAATACTGTGTGCGATTGTTGAGGGTTCTAGCTTTTTGTAGAACGAACCAATCAGGTGCTTTTAGCTTTAATGACATATTTTGTTTTATGGTGAGAGACTTAATTAATTATGTCGGATTTCTGCAATGGATTTAGAATCTTTTTGGGCATTATGGTTCAAAGAACTTCTTTCTTCCTTAGTAATCAATCCCACTTTATTCCTTACTAAAATGTCAAATATGATTTTTTTGATCTGATTTCGTTCACGTAGGAGCGCATCGATTTCTGCATTAACGTTGTTTTGAGCCCATTGATCCATAAATTACGTCTTTGAAGGAAATGAAGAAGTCGAGATATTTTGAAAAAGAAGAATGTAGCCTTTCTTTATTTCTTTGCTTCATTCCTCGTTATCGAAAACCAATGACCTCACATGTCGACCTCGGAGAGAAACAACCTTCGGCGAAAGGAACTCAAACCTACGGTTGTTAAAGTCAAGTGAAACAATACCAGTCTGATACTAATGTCGATACAATGGTTACTATATTGGTAATAAAAAAAAATAGTTTAAAAAACTGTAACCCGACTACAGAAAAATAAAAGTTATCTAAAAAGTATGAAACAAGAAAATATTTCAGAAACAAATTAAGAGAGGTACAAACATGGTCAAAGTAAAGCCGTGGTCGCATGCCTGTATATCATGTGGGTGTCTGGCCAACCTATAAAACATGCGTTGCTACAAGGCATGCGACCACGGCTTTACTTTGATCATGTTTGTACCTCTCTTAATTTGTTTCTGAAATATTTTCTTGTTTCATACTTTTCAGATAACTTTTATTTTTCTGTAGTCGGGTTACAGTTTTTTAAACTATTTTTTTTTATTTTATACTTTTCCGTTTTAAAAATCGTTTCTATTTATAACCGCACGTCGCTATCATTTTAATTATGTATAACTAGCTATGCTCGCGACTTTGTTCGCGTGGATATGGGCGAAAAAATGTGATGGTGATGCATAGATAAGATGTAAAAATGACTTTATTTTTTCTTGCTGTTTTCTGCATTTGCGGGTGACACTCAACCGTTCGTTGACTTTTTTGTTACGGTCGGGTGTCACCCCTTAACAGGGGACGCAGTGAAACCTGTCCGAGATGAGCTTTAAAAAATTTCGAGAAATGGCTTGTGACTTCCGTCACCGCACAACGCATAAATATTTCGGGGTTCCCCAGGTGTCACCCATGCTAGCTACGCCACTGTGGCTGAAGTCGGTCTGTGGATGGTTGATCGTCTTATCTTACCAAGTCTGACCAAGACCAAGACTCTTGCGTGCCTCGGAAAGTACTTAAATCCGTTGGTCCCGCCTGTTATTTGTAGACTTTTGACAGTCGTTACGGATTGTCATAAGCCAGAAAATCTGACACCAGTCTGGTCAAAAAGTACCGGGTCACCCAGTTATTGGGGTGTGGTATTCAGCTGGATTCAGTTTGTCTGGAAGCCGAACCTAATATATTTGGTAAAAAGGTTGGACACATGATGAAGATTTAGAACATAGATAGATTACCAACACTTTATGTCTTGTCTTAAAAGTCGCGACGAACCTATCACGGGGCTTTGCCCCTCACCTACGGGTGATAAACCGTTAAGGCGGGTGACCTAATGTTGCCAGGTTTCCGCATAAAACCGGAAATTTGATTTCCACTGAAATTAAATGAGTCAAAGTTCTTTAATATACAGTATTTTAAAGAACTCTGACTCATTTAATTTTGTTTATCTATTATAAGTTAAAACGGTTTAATGTTGCTACTGGTCATAAATTCTGGATTTACTTACAGTGCTACTTAATATTAGCCAGTAACATCAGGAGACTGTTCGCAAAATTTGCGCTTTAACGTAGAGTTGGGGATACCAATCAGACTTATTATTATTATTTTAAAGATACAGAATCATAAGTAACATAAGTTGTCAGACATTTCATCCCATTTAATACGACTAATAATCAATATTGGTCTCTGAGAATCTCGGGGCTAAATGATAAAAGCCACGCGAGTCGATCTTCTCGGTTAAACAACGCATGCTAAGACACCTCCGTGCCTCGGAAAGCCAGTTAAGCCGCTGGTCCCGCCTGTTATTTGTAGATTTTTGGCAGACGTTACGGATGGTCAGAAGCCAGCATATCTGACACCAGGTCTGCCAAGAAATACCGCGTTACCCTGTTACTGGGTTGTGGAGATCTGCCGCACCACGTAAATTACTGGTATTCAGCTGCGGAACGCTGGTAAAAGGCTGGATAGATATTATATACACATATCTATCGGCTGTTCCAACTTCCTAGTTTTAAGACCTGGCAAACTTATACGGGTCTATCTTTTAACAGCTTTAGCTTATTATAAGTTTGATTACATGTGTTAGCAGACATGGGCGGGGGTCCTTCTTCCGCGAAGAACACCGCTAAATTGAGATCAAATTAAGAATACTATCCATCGACCTTGAAGTTGATCTGGCAAAATATCATTCGGTTACATATATCGATAAATCCCTAACGATAAGATAAGAAAATGCTTACTTTTCTTTTGCTACGTATCAAAAGTTTCACAAATAACTCCACAGTATGTAATGTTCTGGCGTTATTTCTATGAACTGGTAGTACTATTTTTGTTCAAAAGATGGCGTTACGTGTGTGTATTTGCTTTACGTAATGAAAATTAATGTTAAATTCACGTATCTTTTGATAGAGCGAACCAATTCGGATGAAATAAAACCTTAATTTTGTACTTTGAGTTACAAAATTACAATTGATAAAAGTTATCTGCATTCGTTTTATACTTTCTTTAATGTACAACAACGACTCTTCTACAGATTCTACATAGATACTTACTCAGTAATACGTACTGTCGCTTGTTTGTTAACAATTTTATTTATACATATTTATTTACTAAGACAATACAAGATATGTACATGTTTGTAAAGTGCTCCTTAAGACCTTTCCTTTGATACCAAACATGTTATGATTATCTAATTTTTTTTTTCAGCGTCAGTAATTTACGTGTGTATTTACGTTTTCTCGCATTTTAAATAAAGTGAAAATGTCTACCTAGCCTATGTCACCCGCAAAGTTCTTACAAATCTATTGATACCTTATTCATCACAATCAGTTCAGTGGTTTAGTTAGGCGCTAGAGTGGAACATACACATATACATACATACATACATAGACAGCTAAAATAATAACCCTTCCTTTTGGATTTGCCGTAGTCGGGTAAAACACAAACGAAACCTGTTGACTGCCGACTAGGTGTCGTGAAAATGCGACACTGACTGAAATAACGGCGCCGCAGCGCACCTGCAGTATACAACATATATTTATACACGTTGCGTATGAGTTGCTATCACTTTTTGGGCAGGCACACACTCGACGAATTTAAGCATTTTTAGCTATGGAACACAGTGAGAGGCCCGTTTTACGGGTCGAGGGGTTGCCAAGAGCAGGGTCGTGACCGCTCACCACGTCCCATTACGGGGACGAAGCGACATCAGAGACGAAAGCATGGCGTGATTTATTTCGACGCTAACACCATCTATCGAGCTTCGAAAAAATCCGGAACATAAATATTTCGCTTTATGTACTTTTCTTCTAACGAGTGGCATAACAAATCGTAAAGATTTCAAAGATTTGATTAACTTCGCGTTGGTATCACTTTGATCGTGATTTTCGTTAAATTGTACAGCCACGTCGCGCGAAGTACAGGCTCGCTTTTACTTGTTTGCTAGCAATTTAAACATATACGTTTACTTAGACAATATGATATACATACATATTTGTAATGTGCTCATCAAGATCTTTCTTTTGATACCAAACATGTCACAATTATCTGAAATTAATTTTTTTCGTGGACAGAAATTTACGTGTCAACTCCATCATAATACATTTAGGAATAGTTTATGTAGCCTATGTCACCCGGAACGTTTTCAAGAATCTATTGATACCTCAATCATAAAAATCGGCCCAGTGGTTTAGGCGCAAGAGTGGAACATAGTTATATACATACATACATACATACATACATAGACTGCTAAAATCATACCCTTCCTTTTGGCTTTGCCGTAGTCGGGTAAAAACGGCCCTGTATAACAGTAATAGTCTTGAACTGACCACAATTTAAGGTTATAATAATATCAAGTTAATACTGAACAAGATCACTGGGGCTCGTCCCCGAAACATTGTTGTCTATTTTCATACCTGTAATATTTGCGGAAACCACAGAGCATCGAGTCGTGGGCACCGCTAGAGACGGCCTCGTCATCACTTTTTGTACAGACCAAACGTGTCGGAGTCGTGTAGGTAGGGGCACCGTTTGCACATAGCAATAAGGGTTTTCTGCTGGTCTAAGCACCTATCACAACGCGTACGTTTTTCGACTTTACTTAAAAAATGACGTCAATGTCATAGTTACGTCAAAGTTCATTTTCAAAGAAATTCTGGCTATGGCTATAACAGTCGAAACTTGTGTGATAACTGACATTGCGCGAGCTTGAATGTGCCTCGTCACCGTTGGAATCCAGCCCCACCGTGACTGATGAGACGCCGGCCATAGCAGTTGCATCGAGTTCGAGCGACGCGTTCTTCTCACTATCCACATGGACGGAGAGGACCACGTCGCGCCGGCTGCTATATCGATTGGCACCTCGAGACCTCTAATAAGCCAGCCCAGCTTGTTTCGGAAGTATGCAGCGCATGCGATGAACACTTCTAATGATGTCTTTTTTCAGGTGCATTAACCAGATATCGCTGCCGACGCGGTCATTCCGTGCTCTATGGGGGCAGCCCAAGTATTTCCAAGGTACGTTAGAAACCATTGTAGTAATTCCGAAAATCCTGACATTATGAACCATCCTTTCATTACTGGGATGCCTCAATAACATCTTAGTAAGTACAATACCCTTTCAACAACCTTGGATACGGGGTCGAGTGGATGGTGAATGGGACATCCCGAAATACCAACCTATTATGATGTTTTTATGTAATAATCAAACTTTCCAAATTTCATCGTGGTTCGACTTTCTTAGTATAGTCGATCAACTCCAATTTTCACTGCTTTCAAATCTGCCTTTTTTAATAGCTCTGGACTGAGCAGAAGGGAGTATCTAACTCTTACTCTTTAAAACCCATCCGTGTTCCTTCTAATGCCCTTTGCGTTCCAGGGTCGCGGTGACTCTTTCGAACAAATTCACAACCCTGGCAATCAATTAATCTGCCTAGCCATTTCGCAACTATATTGAAGTCGGCTTCCATTCCTACCAGATACAGCTGGGTATCAGCATTTTACATGGAGCGACTGAATATCTGATCGTCAACCCAGTAACTGAGCAACACGATACCACTTGGCAAGACTGGTGTCAGATTTTCTAGCTTCTGACTATCCGTAACGACTGTAAAATCTTCAAACGACAGCCGGGACCTATACTGCCGTCATAAGTAAAAAGGACGCATTGACACAAAACGAAATAACCGATTTCCGACCTCAAGTCATTTCCGTAATGTCGGAAATTGGTCACTTTGTTTTGTGTAGAAACGTTCTTTTTTCTTATGATGGCAGTACAGATTAACGTGCTTTCCGAGACACGGAGGCGTTTCGGTGTGTTTTGGATGATCACCCATCAACGGGTCGACCTCTCCTAACATTGCTTAAGGCTGCTCTCTCGAAAAAAGCTTAAAAACAGCGTGCAGACGAAGCAGCTTTTCGTCGGCACTTACAGAGAAATTACATCTGAAAAAAAAAATAGTAATCGACATGATATGATACGTAATTCGGTTTATCTATCAGTATAACATAATAAGAAAAAAAACCACCAAATCACCTCCAAATCGTGAAGATGAAACCATTTTAATATATTTACTGCTTTGCAATACAAACGAAAATGATTTGGTTTTGTTACTTTTTAAAAACATGTATTATTTTTATTATAAACTAGTGGATGTCACGCGGTTACACCCGCGTAGTTCCCGTTCCCGTGGGAGTACGGGAATAAAATATAGCCTATGTTACTCCCTGATAATGTAGCTATCCATTGCTGAAAGAATTTTTCAAATCGGTCCAGTAGTTTCGGAGCCTATTCATTTCAAACAAACAAACAAACAAATCCTCTTTCTCTTCCTCTTTATAATATTAGTCAGAAAAATAAAAATGCAGGTAGCGGAGTGGAGCGTAGAGGTAGCTCCATTCATACGCACAAAGTCATTGGCATGAATACAAGCCTTAACCTCGGAGTTTGACCCATGCAGCTGTTATTATTTAGTCACGTGCTCTTCCCCTTTCTTGATGTTTCAGTTTTAACAAATACAAGTAAAAAGAATAACTATTGAAAAATACGACTGTAACACGCGCAACGTAAATTGACTGTGATAAGTACCTACTATACGTGATTATATCTACTAACGTAGGTATGGTTCGACACATAATTGTATTTTGTAACTTGACAGCTCTAAACAAAATTATGTTGCTGTGCTTCAACTTATAATGTTGGAAAATTGTTCAATTCTCCAACATAGGGATTTGCGAAAAGGATGATTTATTCAATCAAAATATTTGAATTTGAATGAATCTAAAATAAAGTGTTTGTGTCAGTGGAATTTCGTAAATTTATTATTTACGGGTCTTGTAACCTTATAATACTACAAAATGCTTAATTTTTAGGGTTCCGTACCCCAAGGGGTACCAACGGAACCCTATTACTAAGCCTCCGCTCTCCGTCCGTCCGTCCGTCCGTCTGTCTGTCTGTCAGAGGGCTGTATCTCAAGAACCGTAATCGGTAGACAGTTAAAATTTTCACAGATAGTGTATTTTTCTATTGCCGCTAAAACAACAAAACGTAAAAAATAAGGTTTATGATACGGAACCCGTGTTTTTTAAACTATGTATGTGTATTAGAGTAAAATAATTTCTTCTTATCATAATCGTGAGATCATAATTATAAATAAAACATAAATTCAATTAAAACTATGAAAATTTAAGTATGTACATTGTGAGTTTCATTTAGTTTTGCTAATTCTTTTTAGATTTCCGTACTGAAACGGTAACCAACGGAACCCTATTACTAAGCCTCCGCTATCCATCCGTCCGTCCGTCTGTCTGTCAGCAGGCTTTGTCTCAAGAACCGTAATAGGTAGACAGTTGAATTGCTATTGCCGCTATCACAACAAATAATTAAAATTTAAGAAGTAAAGGGGGCTCCCATATGAAAAACGTGTGTTTTTGGTTTATAGTACGGACCGCCTTCGTTTTAGAGTCCAACTCATACTTGGCTGGTTCTGCAGCACGGTGACGGTATCCTTTCAATAGTCATGTCACTGATTACGATAGTTCGGACTTAGTAACTTAATAGTCAATCGAATTGATTCCCGATGCCTTTCGACTTAAATATTATAAGGACTACTTTGAAAAAATCATAACCCTTCTTTTTGGTTTTACCGTGGTTGGGTAAAAACGAAACTGATACTTGAATACTTGATACACTTAGCATATTCATGATAATATTATTACGTCGCGACGTCTTTTTGCGTGTAATGTGTAGTCTGCCCTTGGACTAATAAAACGTATGATATTATTAAGGTATCATATTATTAAATGCCAAGAATATAATATTGTAATGACTGTTATTAGAAATAGGTTTACCGCTTTATTTAAAAGTTGTCTCTGTGTTCGACCTAACAACTGACTGCTCAGCTGGCCTATTCAATACCACTGCCGAAACTAAGGTTTAGTTTGATATAAGTGGGTTGATTATAAGAGAGCAGTGGGCAGGGCATTGCTCGCAGATGAGAGAACAGATGGTCGATGGGGCTGAAAAGTTCTGGAGTGGCGACCGCACACAGCGTTGAAAGGCCTGTCACAAGGTGGACCGATGGCCTGATGAAAGTCGCAGATAGCCGATGGATGCAAGACGCACAGGACCGGTCGTTGTGGCGACGCTTGGGCGTGGCCTATATCCAGCAGTGGACGTCCTTCGGCTGATATGATGATGATGAATTGAGCTGATTCTATGGATTGACTGCTCATTTCATCTAGCTCATACGTCACCAAAATGTGAATTTTACTGTTTATTGGCACTAGAATATTCAATACCCAGAGAAATAAACTAGGAAATTAGTTACAACATACGTCAATAATATTGCTTAAATATACAATATTGATTGCAATAATAATTGTATGCCTAACACCACACACACAACACAACATTAATATTCGGTCCATATTACTATTGATTTTCACACCAATATCACCGTTACTCCGCAACGAATACAGTTCAAAATACCTTGCAAGATCTACAAGCCCCTGCATACCTTACTGGCAGTATTGTCGTACATAATTGCCCGAATGCGGGCAATAATTATGACGTCATGAAATAACTCTAAACTAGAAGCAAGTTAATGGGGAATCGCTAAGTGATTCAAAGTTTAGTTCTATTGTGAGAACGTTCTGTCGAGCTCAGACGGAATCGTTGAAGGCAAAAGTTTTTATATTATTTGCAAAGTTTTATCACAGAAGATTATAAACTGAGACACAGAAGATTATAAGTTAGTGAGTTTGGTAGCAGATTTAAGCGGTGTAAAATGTGATTAATTAGATCTGTTTTTAAGCATTTTAAGGGATACTTAAATTTTGAAGGTAATGCGTTAAAATACCACCGCTTTTATGTTAACTTTTTACGGAAAAATACTGTTTGTTGAACACATGCAGTGAACAGTCATAGAAATAACAAAATTCATCCATATGCAATGGTTTTCGAAGTAGAAATACTTCAAAGCCCAGCAATTATTGTCCCAAATATAATAATTTATAAATAAATACTTCCTCACTAAAATATAGATGGACAATGACCACCTGAAGGCTGTAGGAATCCGCTGAATGCGAGATGCACAGGACTGGTCGTTGTGGTTACATTGGAGGAAGTTTATGTCCAGCAGTGATCGGCTTTCGGTTGAAACAATGATGTTATTATAGATAGACAACTTTTACATGAAACTATTGGAGTCATAGTTCCCTGCTTCCATTCAGTCAATCTCTAAACTTTGTTAACCATGTCTCCACAATCACATTTATACCCAAACTCTTGTACAATCAGTATCCATCTGAACCCACCATTACTAGTTCAGAGCACAATGTTGACAACACTACAATAGACTGGAATACGTAAACGTATCTAGTTAGATTCGCGTCGTTACAGCATTAGGTACACTTTGACAAAGTGTTGGCAAGATTTCTTCGAGACTTTGTGTAGGAACGTGGCTTATTCACTAACATAATCTATTTGTAATACAACAGGGAATTTCTACTACGGCGACGTCTGAGAAACATCATGATTACATCGTGGGATCGATGGAGATAAGCAACATGCGTAGCACTATACCTCCCTGCCAGGGTTGCATTTTTTTTTTAAATCGCACACAATGTATGATTCGAATTGTGTATGTCGCATAAAATTAAACCAAAATACTATGGGTTTGTAGTTTTGATATTCAAAATTCAGTAACGTTAACGAAACTATAACGTTACTACACGTCAAAACGTCAATTCGTAGGTACTAGGCCCTCAGTATTATTAAACCAGCTGCAATACCAAGAAATCTAGGCCACGACTCACAATATTACAAAATGTTACAAAGGTGGAAGCTATTAAATTGTAAGTGTAAGCTTTCCCGTATGTATGACAGATAGCTGACGTTACGTTACAGCACAGCGTAATACTTTATTTCATAGTCCTTACTTAGCACGTAAGAAATAAGCCCAAAGTATGAGCGAAAAGCGAGATTCAACCTAATATATTATTACACATGGAAATGTAACCGTGTGAGTCAGTGTATTTGATAACTTATCACGTCTAAAAGGCACAACGGTCCTTTTTAAATAAATGATAGAATTAATTTTTGAAGCAATACAATCATATTATAAACTAGCTGACCCGCGCGGCTTCGCTCCCGTCAACTGGCTACTCTACCTACCGACCCTAACCTACCTACCCTACCTACCTACTTACCTACCATACCTACCTACCATAGCTACCCTACCTCACCTACCTTACCTACCTACCCTACCTACCTGCCTACCTACCTTACCTACATACTCATTTTTTTTGTATTTTAATTCTTATAAGCTATTCCGGACGAAGGAATTAGTCTTCGTCCCGAATAAAACACAAAAACTATGAAAATCGGTCGAGCCGTTCTCGAGTTAGTTAGAATAGTGTTCGAACAATCCCGACTTTGAGAATTTTGCTATATTGTGAAAGATTCGACCTTTTTCTAGAACACATTTTTATATCAGCGAGACAGAAATAAAACGAAAAAAACTTTTTTACAAAAAATGTAACCGACTTCCAAACCAAAACACTACAAAATATAAAATAACTTTAATTTCGGAAGTCGGTGTTTTTAGTTTTTTCGCTTTTTGACACCGACTTCCGAAATTAAAGTTATTTACATTGTTGGTTACATTTTTTGTAAAAAAGTTTTTTATTTTTCACTTTTTAGTGGTACCTGCGTACCCATTCACAGCGTACCGGCGTGATGTTATGTTATGAAAATAAAACTTAGTAAGTGCTTTCGGTGTAAAGGTCTCGTCAATACGAATGAAATAAGCCCAAACACTTGGTAGTTCTTACATACCGATGTGGAGTTCCCTTGACTCTCTGTCGTCTCCATCATCAGGTCTGATCCAAACTTTCATTCTTTTGTAGTATCACCCGATATACCCACGAATATCAAGTTTTTACCAAATACGTGCCTACAATTTTCGAGAGTTGCCCTTGATTTCTCTGGGTTTCCATCATCAGATCCTGACGTGGTGGCAATGGGACCACACGGGAAGCACCAGCTTTCAAATAAAAAAAGAATCATGAAAATCGGTTCATCCAGTCGGTTAATATGAGATAACAAACATAAAAAAAAAATACAGTCGAATTGATAACCTCCTCCTTTTTTTAAAGTCGGTTAATAAACTGAAGGAAGACGGACAGCGGTGGCTTATTAATAAATAGGGTTCCGTTAGCAACCTTGGTACGGAACCCTAAAAATCGACTTGGTTCGCACGAATCAAGATCGTACGCGAAGGCTTAAATAATAGGGTCCCATTGGCAACTTTGGCACGGAACCCTATAATTTGCCTTGGCTCGCAAATCGAACCATCTGATACTTAGCACGAATTAAAAACTTAGTTGCGGGCAACCTGGGAGTCTTTAAGACAATAGTAAATAGGTTGCTTCTAGGCAAACGTGCTCCATCTTCAACCTCATCATCGCTTACCATCAGGTGAGATAGTGGTCAAACGTATGCCTATCTATAGTAAAAAAAAAAATCTACTCCGTATCACCTAACCACAGAGAACTAATGATAACTCGATTTGACAGTTACTGTGAAATCGTGTTGTCATTCATTCTTAGTTCGGGTTCGGGATTAATCGTAAGTCTGTAGGTGATACGGAGTAGAATACGTCCGCAACTAAGCCCGAAACTACGGACTTCGGACTTAGAGAGTAGCCCCACCAAAATCGATCGATCCCGTCACCGTGACCACCTTTGGTACGGTACCTTATTATTATTAGCCTTGTTTCGCAAATCCAACCGTTCGTTGCTTCGCTCTAAACGGAATCAATCGCGGAGGCCTTAGAAGTAGGGCACCTTTGGTACGGAACCCTACAGGCCTGATCCGCAAGTCGAACCGTCCAGTACTTCACAAAACTACTGAGTTCTAAATCAGTTTAAGACTCTACGATAAAAGCACTTTAAACAAATCCAGCACAACTCAGAGATTTAAGCAATTTTGGCCCCTATTCGTTTAAGACCTTCCAGAGACCAAACCGAAATTCCTACGAACTACGACAGTGTTTAATAATCGTGTGAGGTCATTCTCCAGCGGAAAATCTTAACACCGCAATTCAGAAAAACGCGTCATCAGTGCAACGCCATCTATCAACCATGTAAACTGACAAAATATTTGGCAGCAGAAGACGTTAAATAAGAAGCCCGTATGTAACGATAAATAACGATAAGGTTTTAAAATGTTTACTTTTATTTTGCTACGTCTATGTATTAAAAGTTTCACAAATAACTCAATGAATGTGTTTTGGTGTAACATTCATGCTTTCATGCATTTTTTGGTTCCTCAATAGATGGCGCTCTCACTGATCAGAACACAGTAGGAAGTTTCTTACTAAACTAAAAATTCAATATATTTTGATTTTTTAGATCGATTGTAACGATAAATAACGAAAAGGTATACGAATAACACAACAATTTTGAATGCTTTCGTGCATTTTATTTTTTCTCAATAGATGGCGCTCTGACTCATCTGAATACATTAGGAAGTTTCTTCCTAAACTTAAAAATTCAATATCTTTTGATTTTGTGGGTCGATTTTGATGAAATAATCGCTAAATGTTACTCGGGTTATCACTTAATATTTTTAAGTACTTAGATTTGCAATCCAATCTGTGGTTTATGCGTGATGCTCCCACAAACGCACAGACAAACAGACAAAAAATTCAAAAATTGCATTTTTGTGTTTTATACCTTTTTCCTGAGTTTTCTGTGTAATTTTCATGGAAAAATATTCAATGTACAGACACGGTTAGTCTACGATTTTATTATATGTATAGATGTTTGTGTTATATTTTTTTGACGTTTTAATTTTTTTATTTTATTAATCTATTTCTTAATTTTAGTGAATTTGAATATGTATGTTTGACATTTAAGTGTGCGATTGACTTAGTTGAGTTCCTTTGAAATTATTGAATTTGACATGTAATTTTTCTTTTTTTATCATTTAATTTCTATTTATTTTTAGGGTTCCGAAAAAAGGAACCCTTGTAGGATCCTACAAGGGTTGTTTTTTTTTTCTTTCTTGTGTCTGTCTGTCCGTCTGTCACAGCCAGTTTTCTCCGGATCCACGGGACCGATTCTGTTGAAATTTGATGCACATATGGATTTCTATGACCCATACAAGGACGCGTTACGTAAATGATTAAATTTTTAATATGGGGGTCACTTTTGGGGGTCAGACTAGAAAATTAAAAAAAAAAGTTTTTGAACAATATTGAGAGACATATCAAATGAAAGGGCTTACTATGAGGGTTTTAATTATATTTTTTTCATAATTTTAGAATAAATGGTTTTGAAGTTATTCAAGAAATTAGACGAAAAATGACCATTCCTCCCCCCTTATCTCCGAAACTACTGAGCCTAAAATTTTGAAAAAAAAATAAGATAATAGATCTTTACCTAAAGATTACAGGAAAACTTATTAGTAGTCTGTAGTGTTAAAATAATATGTTAAAAAAAATAAATTCGTTCGGAACCCTACGCACGCGAGTCCGACTCGCACTTGGCCAGATTTTTAAGTTCTCTTAACTAATGTAAGTAAAGATATTTATGTTTGATATTTGATATGTGTTGGCATATACGCGTTTTTGTTTGAAACTGTAAGCTTGCATTGTTTTTTTTTTTAATAAATGAATAAACGGATGTGAATGAAACTTGGCACACGAGTAGAGCATGTCTTGAATTAGGTGATAGGATTTTTATCCTGAGAGTATATTTTCCTGGGATCATCATCATCATCATCATCATTATCATCGGCCTAGCCTTGCCAACTATACTGGGGTCGGCTTCCACTCAAACCGGATTTAGCTGAACACCAGTATCTTATGTGGAGCGGCTGCCTACCAGAACTCCACAACCCATTAACTGAGTAACACGGTACTTCTTGGCAAGACTGGAGTCAGATTTTCTGGCTTCTGACAATCCGTAACTACTGCCAAAGATCTACAAATGACAGCCGAGACCAACAGCATAATGTGCTTTCCGAGGCTCGGAGAAAACTCGGTACGTTAAGATGGTCACCCATCTTAACATACTTTGACGTATAAATGACTTTAACATACAAATTTGGATCCTTTTACAAATTTGATGCGAGAAAAGTCGCTGGTAGAAACTAATAATATTAATCCTTCCAACCAAACGGTTATAATGGTCCATCTCTCCCCAGTCCATGATCCCTCTTTCGTCCTGCACCGCCCTGTCACTTGTACATGTGAGGACCTTAACGCTGCGTCAGCGAATGGTGTTTCCAAGTATTCAGTAACGGTAACACCATTCGCAGAAAAAGCATGATTATTTTTTCTGTCATCGACACGCTAAATGGAAAAACACAAAAACACCGGGAAATAATACTCATGAAATTATTCTCAGTAGTCGCGCTTCTGACCACGTGACCAACGAAACCGATAAAGGAGCATACTATTACCTGATTCCACCAAAAGATGTCCATTGCTGAGCATGGACCTATCCGAAGTGTCACGGAGTTTGTGAGATGGAGGAGGCGGTTGCTGTTCACAGCTTCTATTACGGATGTTTCCCTCGGCGGCGTTGGTCTCTCTCTGATCAGGAACAGGTTCAGGTGCCTCTTCCAGCTAGGAACGCACGTACTCGTCGTTCGAGACTCTATCTTCTAAATATTCGTCGTCCGATTCTTGTTCGGCTCTCTGAAGTACTAATTGTGCAAGCTCCAACTTAATCTTGAGTAAGTATTCGCGTGATTTTGTTATTTTTCTATAAGACCGCGTCGTCCTTCCCACGGTCGACAGCGGTTTGCTATGTTCGGTACAGGTGTCACCCCGGGTAGTCGTTGGCAGCTCGGCTATACGTTCTATCAGTCGGCTTCAGTATACTGTCTGAAGGCGTTTCAAATCTGGTTCCCTTTCTTGAGGTTGCTGGAGGTACTGTTCGTTCCACTTGTTGTTCAACTGGAGTAGAAGGTGGAGGCATTACTTCGCTGCGCGGCTGTGACGGCTGTGTTCCCCTTACTCGTGGATGGTGAACGCGGCGGTAACTGGTGACGGGTGACGGGAGTCCTCTCGGTTGGTTCCCTGTTCAGGTCCACTATCAGGTGTCTTGCCTCGTGACCTCGTGACTGGCATGATTCAAATCTTAAAATGAATTCTTCAAACTGTTCTCAAGTTCTCAGGTAAGGCTTCAGTAAAACTTTAAACTAAAAGTCTAAAGTTTTCAAACTGTTTCTATGTCCACGGATTATTCTTCAAAGTACAAAATCTTCAAAAATTTCCTAAGTCCCAAATTGATCAAAATTTTCCAAGTCCCAGGGTGGGATCTTCAAAAATCCATAGTTGATGACCCCACTTCTCCATCTCACAAACTTGCTGCCGATTTACTTTGCAATCCATCAATCAATTTTCCTCAAAAGAAATCATTTCGGATTAAAACTTATGCAGAAAAAAGCGGACTGATTTTTAAACCTTTTCCCGGAATCAATTTGTTCACAAGCGAGTCGAAACGTTAACAATTCTGAGAAAGCGATTGTTATTCGGATGTTTTCTTCCACTAAAATACCAGATATTTTTAACGGTTCCTAGAATTGTAGTGCCAATTAGTATGAGTAGAATAGCTCTGCAAAACACAATTTGCAAGTAGGAGTATGCACTATCTAATTATAATTAGATAGATAGTGCATACTCCTCTATTCTTAAATCCCAGTCCTAGGTCAAGTACCTCGTCGTGGATTTTCTTGGAAAGGGTCACCGCGTCCCTGAAACGAAAGGGTCACCGCGTCCCTGGAACGCAAAGGGCGTTAGGAGGAACACGAATGAATTTTAGTCAGTAAGAGTCTGCTCTGGCCAGAGCAGAAGGAGTCATTTGATGATTTCACATCCACAAAAATGAAAGGTCACATCCACATCCACAATAACTCTTTTTCGATAGGAGTCGAGCTCGTCCCATCATCTTCGTCTTGGTCTGTTGCAACGTCACCAAGCGTCTAATGGGACCAATTCGGTGGTTCTTTTTACCCATTTCTCATTTGACATGCGGCAGCATGTCCAGCCTAATCCCACTTACTAAAGGTTGATCCACGCATACCAGGGTCATGACCGGGAGGTGACCAGCCCGTGGTACGTCACAACGTGGTCTGATACGTCCTGGCCCGGACTCGTGCGTGTGTCAACCAGTTCATATAAAATGTACGCACTGATATTTTTTTAAGTTCCGGACGGACCACAGCTCGGCTACATCCTGGACATGGCCCGGATATAAGTGGATGAACCTAGTTCGGGTTCGGGACTAATTGTAAGTCCGTAAGTGATACAGAGTAGAATACTAAGCAACTAAGCCCGAAACTACGGACTTCGGGCTTAAAGAGTAGCCCCTAGAAACAAGCTAATAGAAAGCCGATAACGAAAAGTCACGTTTATTAAATCTTCCATAAGTGCTTCTCTTAGACCAAACCCACCCAGCACGCCATCATCGATCACGTCCTACTGCCGTGTCCGGCGTCCGTTCCGTCCCCGGACGCATTGTAGACAACAACCCCAATCACAGGCCGGATTTGTGAAGCGAATTCTTTCATTTCAAACTAGGCGAGATGAATTTTTCACAAGGAATTTGACTTTTTTGTTTGTTTGGATTGCAGTGGGCTTTCGAATAAAAGTATATTTACAGGATGGTATACAACGAGTAAGAGAATCAAAGCAATACCTGAATAGGAGTCATTGTACCCATCATTATAAACTAGTTTTAGTAAGGGACAAACACTAATATCGAGAAAAAAAATCGTCTATCGAGTTATGCACACATATTTATGTATATAGGGACACTTAAATATGTGTGCATAACTCGACAAAATGTACTGAACAGCTGATTTTGTTTCGTAATTTCGGGGTTGGTCCCATTGTAAATTCCATAGTAAAAGTTGTTCATAATGATTAAAACAATGACTCATTTTCAAGTATGTATTGCATTTATTCTGTTACAATTGGTTGTACTATGATAACTAACTTCGAATCGTATAATATAAAAGATTAAAAATTATTGTTTGTTTTAAACTGCCCTGTTAGTCTTGTGGTCGATAGTGCGTAGAGTCCTTGGTTTCGATTTCTAATCGAGACAACCCGGACTTTGAAAGTCCGTGGTGCAAAGCACGTCAAACTGTTGGTCTTGCACCTGATTTCACCTAGGTTATGTTACACTTTAATAGTTGTTGTATTGACTCGCACGTTAAACGACCGCCTTACCAGCAAAGGAGTGGGATTTATGGTGGGGAGTAATGGAATAGCGGGCGACACATTCGTTCGACAGCAGTCCGACTAAAAGGTTGTCTCAATTAGTTTCTGTGCTTAATATTAATACATGTTGAAATATTTTACTGTGTGATTTAAATGTGAAAATTAAACTAAATTGTGAAAACGATAACTGACGTTGTTCTTATTCGAAAGTGGTCTTCCTGAGCGTCCTTTACATCTCAGAAGTGGGATAACAAGGCAATTACACCTGTTAATTGCCCTACTTGCGCCAAAAAAAAAAATAAATATGCCAAGAAGTAAAGCAACCCGAAGTGGTACACCGGTGTTACCGAGAGCTTGGAAAAGGGGTCGCCGTGAAGGAAGTTGACGCTCGCTGAGCAGTTCTAGTAGCAGCAATGACGAACGAGCATCCCGTCGCCGCCAAGAAAGCCGTTGGCCTAGCAGTAGCTCTTCAACTGGAAGTGAACGTAAGCTAAACAAAACGTTCTCGCAGGTACGTTAACCAAAATATGTTGTTGAAACAATTTGTCCAAATCTTGAAAGATATGAAGAATGTTGGTGAACGTGATAAGTTTCCTGTTCTACATAATGTGATACCCGAATACGACCCAATGTCGAAAGAACAGACGATGGATGCATGGATTAATAAGATTGAAGGATGCGCTCACATTTATGGATGGAACGATAGACAGTTGATTCATTATGCCTTACCAAAGTTGAGTGGGGTAGCCAAATCTTGGTATCAGGGATTGCCTACAGTATTGTTCTCGTGTGAGGAATGGAAGCATAAACTTAACCACCTCGCGTTCCAGTGAAAGCTTTGCGTTCCATTTGGGCCGTATACCGGTGAGACTCAGGTGGAACCTTTTGGCTCCACCCGACCCAACTGATTTAAAACTTTATTTTATCCTTTTTACGGTTTATTTTCGTATTTAAACGATTGAACTCTGCGGTATATAATATTTTTTGACTGTGGACACTGTCAGAAACAAAAAAAAATATGCTTGACAACATTACATAATGCGAATGTTAATTCGACCCAAACGTCTGCTCCACTTGTGCACTTAAATTTTCGATTTTTACGTGTTTTTCTGTGGAAAGTAAGCCAAATATTGATAGAAATTCATAATTTACTTCGTTCTTGTTCATTTTCAACTAATATTTAACGTCAAAAGTCTAAATTACCTGGGTGAAAATTACGAAACAAATGCTAGTTTTCCGATTTCTTCCTGTATGTAAGTAATTTGATATTGCAGAATTATAGTGGCATATTGTAACGATATACAGTTAAAAATGAGTTGATGAATATATGGCTTGTAATCTAAAAACATTTCTTATTGGAATCTTATTGGGATAATTTTGATGTTTGTTTACAAAAGTATGCATTACGTAATTCAAAATGACGTCACCGCGCACTATGAAGTTTGAGTTTAAATATTGCGAAAATCGATTACAAATCTCATAAAACAACATTATCACTAGATTAGGTACTTGTCTTTTTATGACTTAAATTCCAAAATTTTGAGTAAATTGATCCAACAATTGTGTCAGAAATCAACATAATAGAACAGCGGACGCCCGGAACACCGCCGGATTTTGACGTAAACATTGAGTGAAAATCTACAGGTCCAACCCGGGAAAATTATGCGGATTTACTAAATGAAATGTTAAGTCTGAGAGTTCGATATGGGGAAACGTTAGAATCATATTATTATTCTAAAATAAACCTGTTGAACCGATGTAATATTACTGGAAAACGTGCTGTTGATTGTTTAATTGCTGATTACTATTATAGTATTGACGATCGTGGAATAAGGTTAGGTGCTCAAGCAGTCGAGTTTGCGGAACCTGAACAAGTTTTAAAGTTTTTTAAGACTATAAAAATTGGACAAAATAAAGCTCTTCCTGATAATTCCAAGAATAGGGATAAAGACAAACATACAGTTACTCAAAGCACACAAAAGGTATTACCTAACTCTAATAATGACCAGTCGAGTACTAGGTATAGTCGCGTTGCATGCTACAACTGTAAGGAAACAGGGCACGCATTCTTTAAATGCACTAAACCTAAAGTACAATGTACCAAATGTAATTGGCTAGGGCACTTAGAGAATAATTGTCCAAATATAAAGTATACGAGTGACGCTTCCGAAGCTTCCACTAAAACTGTCATATTAATAAATAGCACTCAACAATCTTATTTATTTTCTTAATAAACACACACAGATGTACAGATGCGAACTTAATGCCTTAGGCATTTTCTACCGGTCAACCTTCGGGTAATGCAAAGAATAATAGGGGTAGGTGTAATGTGGATTAAAAGAAAAACCAGAAATGCGATTAATATTAAAATTAATACAAAGATAAATATATATAGGTAACTAAACATACAGTAAAATACTGTAATACATACTTAAATTAATAAAGTAATACACGAATATATTTGAACAGTTTATGCAAACAAATAATGAGTAAAATAAATATATACAAATATAAGAAATATAAATATAAGAACTAATTGTAAATATAAGATGCCCATACAGTTAAATGACTGTATTATAGAATGTCATGTTGACCTCGGAAGCGATGGTACGATGGCACTATTCCGACATAGTGACGCTCTTGAATTAAGGATAAAATGGTAAACTGTACAAACATCATTACTTAAGGTAATGTGCTATATCAACCATTAGGTTTAGCTTATGTAAATGTTGAAATTCAGGAAGTTGTGCAAAACGATGTGGAAGTAATTGACGATGAACTTATAAATTTCCTTTATTACTGGGCCACACATACACGGAATGGCCATCTATAAGAATTATTAAGACTGCTACTGATGTAATATTCCAAAAGGTTGAAACTCCACTCAGCGATAGCATCAAGTTTCCCCTAATTAGCCTCTCTGATACAAATATCGCTCCGGGTAATTTTAGAGTAATCCCTGTATAGTATCCGTATGATTCTACCGGCCAAGTTGATTTTCATGGTACGTTTAGAGGATGTCTGGGTTCAGAACATTATTTATTGCCAGGTGAATATCAATTGAAACTGGGTCTTGTGAATATTCTTATGCAAAAATTAAATGTTAATAATAATATAGGTATCCGAAAGGATGAGTTAGTAATACGAGGTCAAAGTGTAGACAGATGCCTGCAGGTTAATACTATTCAGGAATTTTACGAACGACTTGGATGAATCACCATTTAAGTATGGGGATAGTATTACTTCTGAACAAATAGGAATTCTAAAACAATTACAGGACCAATATAAAGACTGCTTTCTTTCGAACTTAAAGGACTTTGAGTTTACTAAAACAACTGAAATGGTGATTAATCTCAAGGATTCTGAACCAGTGGTATATCGCCCTTATAGGCTGTCACAAACGGAACGCGGAACGTACGTACAATGGTCCAGGAGATGTTAGACTGTGAAATTGAGTTTAGGTCAGGTGATAAAATGGCACAAGTCGATTCTCCATCGAGAGCGATCATGGTTATAAGTATAACGATAGAAATATCTTAGATGTCCTTTTTATTAGACAATTTACGTTGGGTTGTACCCAAAGGCGCCCGGTGGCAGATTTTAAGAAATAATCACGGCGATGTCGGATGTGTGTGACGCATTTTGCTTTCGAAAAACTCCCCTCCTGCCCCCCCAGAACTGTTATTCTTTAATATATAAAACCGTTACTGACTGATTGAGTGACTGACAAACAACGCACAGCCGAAACTACTGGTCCTAGAAAGCTAAAATTACATGCATGCAGGCATGTAGGTTCCTTGGGGAGTGCAAGGGAGCACTAAGAAAGGATTTTCAGAAATTCCTACAGGAAAGAAAAAATAAGGGGTATGCGCGTACGAAGTCGCGAGCAAAAGCTAGTTTGGTATAAATGTCTTAAAGCCTACTCAAGCTAAATTAAATGCAAACTTCGGAAAATAAATAATTAAACATGAGGTCAGATGTTGAACAATTGATACAGCAGCAACAAAATAATGATAAGGAAATATTTGACGACAAGGGGTGTTTTCTTCACAACCGAAGATCTTGTAGAGGTGATTAGAGCGATTACGGGTTATGAGGCTCAATCCAAGAAATTGGAGGCTGAATGTAGAGGACCCTACCCTACCCTAATAGAAAAGTCCTTCCTAATGATAGGTTTGTTATCAAGGATACCCCCTCCTGCTTCTGACTCTGAGTCAACAAGTGATGATGAAAGTAACGACAGGGATAAATGTAGCACGATAGATAAATGTAGTGAGAAAGATGAATGTAGTAGGAAAGATGAATGTAGTAGGAAAGATGAATGTAGTAGGAAAGATGAATGTAGTGAGAAAGATGAATGTAGTGAGAAAGATGAATGTAGTGAGAAAGATAAACGTAGTGAGAAAGATAAACGTAGTGAGAAAGATAAACTTAGTGAGAAAGATAAACGTAGTGAGAAAGATAAACGTAGTGAGAAAGATAAACGTAGTGAGAAAGATGAACGTAGTGAGAAAGATAAACGTAGTGAGAAAGATAAACGTAGTGAGAAAGATAAACGTAGTGAGAAAGATAAACGTAGTGAGAAAGATAAACGTAGTGAGAAAGATAAATGTAGTGAGAAGGGTGAAGTTAGTGAGAAAGACGAATGTAATAAGAGGGACGAGGAAAGTGAGAAAGATGAATAAAGCATAAGAGAGTTATAAAAGACAAAGTTTCAAAGTAATTTATTTAAAGGGATTCACAGTGACTGGGTCATGGTTCATTGTGTCTCCATATATTCCGTATACATTGGTCAAGGTAACCGGCCAATGTATACGTTATGATGTTTAAAGCCCCAGTCAAGGTCATGGACTGGTGGTAGGTAAAAACCAATCAAAGTGAAGGCGTTGGTCAAGGCCATGGACCATACGTTAAATCAAGTAAAAGTACGAAATGTTGATGGTGATCCTAAAAGACGCATTTTACATTGGTCAAGGTAACCGACCAATGTATATGTTATGACGCTTAAAGGCCCCAGTCAAGGTCATGAACTGGTGGTAGGTAAAGATTAGTAAACGTGAAAGTGTTAGTCAATGTTATAGACTGTATTTAGACTCTAGTAAAAGTATGATAAGTAAAATTTGTATGATTAAGAAGTTATTTTACGTGATTTTTCAGTTGTTATTCAACTAGTTTTATAATAATTATTATGCTAATTATTGTAACGAAAATTAATTAATGATTGCTATCCCAATGAAAATATATTATTAATGACAGTTATCTTGTAATTATATACTCAAAGAAAAATGTTTAATAGACAAAATTAAACTATCCAACGATGGGACTCGTTGTGGAACGGATGGCCGAGCTGTTACACTTTAATAGTTGTTGTATTGACTCGCACGTTAAACGACCGCCTTACCGGCAAAGGAGTGGGATTTATGGTGGGGAGTAATGGAATAGCGGGCGACACATTCGTTCGACAGCAGTCCGACTAAAAGGTTGTCTCAATTAGTTTCTGTGCTTAATATTAATACATGTTGAAATATTTTACTGTGTGATTTAAATGTGAAAATTAAACTAAATTGTGAAAACGATAACTGACGTTGTTCTTATTCGAAAGTGGTCTTCCTGAGCGTCCTTTACAGTTATAATAACGGATCGGTGTCCCATCGTACTATAGGAGTAAAGAAACAGAGAGTACATCTATATTGGAGCACAAACTTGTCCACTATAATTTCGCCTGCGTACTTTTTAAACCTCCACTGAGATTGACCATTTATGCCATGGTGGCATAAATATTTTAAAATTCAGTTGTAAAATATGACACGTACTAATTAACTAACAAGGCAAGTTAAATTAAATTTTGTTAAATGTTAAACAAGTGAGTTTATTAAAAAATAATTTAGAAACCATTTTCATTACGTCTTAATATTGGCAAAAAAGTTTTATTTTAGTTCCTCGATATCAAAATCCTGTTGCAATAAACTCTGGGTTATGAAAAACTATTTTTGTCTCTCCAAACATTTCATTAAACGAACATGGTACCGAAATAACCAAAACCACCTATTCACGGTACAACTTAACAAAATCAGCTTTCAACTTTCATGCAAACATTCCATTCGAGCTTTGAAAGCATGTGAGGCAAAATTCCTGCAACAAGCAACCTCGAGCATTTAGGAGAATTGCACAAACAAGTTGCTGGCCATCTATCATCGCGTATCTGATATTGTACGCAGTCTGTTTGTAGTACCGTCTATGGGCAGTATTGGAACTACAGACACTGCTCTGCCTATGTTTCGAGCTAGACGCAGGCACACTTGTGCAAAATTCACTTACGTGCAAATGTAAGTACTGTATTGCAAGGCTCCCCGTTATTTCCTGTTGGATTTTGTGTTCAAGAAGGTTATGTATGTGTGCGTGAGATCGCTGATAAAGTCGGCAAGTTGTATTCTCAGTAGACTTTGTGTATATCCTGCGGTTTCCCGTCTCACTGGCCAGGGAAATGTGGAATATGGGGAATGTGGCAGGTGCAATCGTAACACGTACGGTTTTTTTTTTTGAGAGAGAGAACGAATGGCGATAATTCAAAGCAGACATCTTGAAATTGTAGCATTATTTTGCGCGTTTAGAGCTTGGGAATGGAAATTCTGTTCTGTTTTAAACTACCGAATGTAATTTGAAAAATATCGACGTTGAGTAAAGATTCTTTACGACTGAACGCTAGTGTTGTTTGTATGTTTACTATTGGGCATTTATATAGACATAGTTAGATACGTCAAATTAATAAGGTATGTATTTCAATTTATTTGTCATTATTATAACGATACTAAGACAACTAATCAACCATTCCCCACGTTTAGAAGGTGTAATTTAAATAACTGAAAACCTCTAAACAGGCCATTCTAGTTATCACCACAAACCACTAATATTTTATATCTTGGCCTATGTCCCAGCAGTGGGAACGTAATGTGCTGATTATATGAAACTAATTTAGGATTACCTACCTCCTTACATTTGAATAACAACCTCAAAAGGACAAAAGCTTTATACAACACCAGCTTCTAATGAAACCTGACCAAGGGTCATGACCCCATCATCATAATACACACAGTTATGACAGTGCCAATCAACAGGAAAGGAAAACAAAGGGAGATTGGCGCCGTATCTTTTTGTTCTGCTCCGGATATTATACTGAACACTGTACCTGAGAATTGTACAGAAGATCGACTATACTACGAGTTGAAAACAGGCGCACGCACACTTAGACGCGTACGTGTGACGATCTTAAACAAATGCCGGTCGCGAGTGCGCTTGCACTCGTTGTACGTGAACCGTGTAGTATATGTGCGTGCGTTTTCGCTCGTTGCGTGGAGTAGACCTTCTGTAGGTTTTATTCTGTGGCTGTACAATCTATGTGGCTAAGTGTAGGGTGCTGTTGTTTACAATCAATCTATCTCCCGTAGGTAGTAGAAAATTTTGTACTTTCACAACGTTCGATTCGGTTCAGTAACCGGTTGGTCTGATGATAGGAAATGAACGTGATCGTGATGGTATTGTAGTTTTCAACGCCGATTCAGTCGAGATTTATAAAACGATTTGTTCCTTTCGTGATGGAGAAGTTTAACGGAGACGGTGACTTGGTTTTTCAGGCTAAAATTTTGCAAACTTTTATTTAACTAGTCTTATAAGTTAGTTGGTATGTATGGATCGTATGTTGCAATTGAATTTTTAGATAAATTCCCCTAACGAATCTTATCGTGTAAACTTAGGTGAAGTGAAAATGAAGTGAGCTGTTAATCGACAGCCGATCGAATCTGCAGTGCGATTCTGCTAACATGTCGAAGTGAAGGCTTGGGTGAAGTGATCACAAAGCGAGCTATCAATCCATATAATCAAGATGGAATTACAGCTCATTTCGTGATCACTTCACGCAAGCGTTCACTTCGACGTGTTTATAGAATCAACCGGCTGTAAACATATCAAAGGTGAAGTGATCCCGAAGTGAGCTGTCATTCCATATTGATTACTTGGATTGACGATGAGCTCACTTCGTGATCACTTCACCCACGCTAGACTTCGACTTGTTTACAGAAACAAACACCGATCTGAACAGATCGGTCGGAATGTTGCATAGGTACACGTTTTGTTTGGATGACAATGCACGGTTAGCTAAGCGACATCATTCCACATCGAATATGGCATACTCCCAAAGATGGCAGACGAATTATTTTTACGAACCCACCAGATACACTACTTACGTACGAAATAATAAGGTTTGCTGAAAGGAATACTCAAATAAGAAAGACTATTTTAACATAAAATGATTTTTATATTCATTATTTATTTCGGGATGAAAATCCTGTGCCACTCAGCAAACGTGCAGTTGGATAACTGCATAATATATAAGTAAAAAAGATTTTTCGTAATCCGATCAGTACTTCCAGAGAACTCTTAAAAAAGTATAAACAGGCAACCAATATTACCTCTTTATAAAACCAACTATCTAGCTCCACCGGCTTCACCCGCGTGAAATTCAGTTTTTTTTTTACTATTGATAGGCACGCGTATGACCACTATCTCACCTGATGGTAAGCGATGATGTGGTCAAAGATGGAGCACGCTTGCCTAGAAGGAACTAATCTATTCACCCTAGTCTTAAAGACTCTTAGGTTGTAGCTATCAGGAAACACAGACTCGAGCAGGGAATTCCACTTCTTAGCTGTACGCACAATGAATGTGTTCCCAAATAGTTTTGTGCGTGTGGTTGGGATGTCTACCTATCCTTAGTAAACAATTAGTTATACTACCGCGTCCTTTCCCAAGAACTACCCGTGTGCCAAGTTACGTCCAATTTGGTACAGCTGTTAAGATGTGTAGATTCTGGTAACACATAAACAGGCAGACAGTGCTCTCTTCTCACCACAAAGTATGAAATCCAAACCTCCTACTTAATTTTAAATGTAGCACTCGGGTCACCAAAGAACATTTTAACAAACGAGTATCAACAGATGCAATATTATAAATGAACCAACATCAATTTTCGACTTCCGAGGGACTTGCTTTAATGGGGTTGCCTAAAATATATGTCCTATTTCGAAGCCGAAGTTAACCCCAAACAGTGCCAAGACAAGATAAGGAATGCAGTTCCAAGCCAAATACAGCAATAATAATTAAATTTGATCTAAAAGGACTTCTGTGGTGGTTTGTGCCAAAGGAGAGACCAATTTCTCTCTTATCTTGGATAGCGTAAATTTTTACGTGACTGATTGATTATGTTGAGAGAATTCATTTTTGCAGTCAAGATCAATCGGTTTAGTCTTTTCTCAACTGTTTTGGGGTCGATCTCCAATGTAACTGGATGCATGGTTGCGGAATTTGTTCGAAAGAGTCACCGCGGCTCTTGAACGCAAAGGGCATATGGTGGGTTTTAGTCAGTAAGAGTCTGACCTCCTTTCCGCTCTGCCTAGAGTGGAAGGTGTCATTAGATGATTACCTATCCAAAAAAAAAACAAGCATGTATGACGGCATGACCGACCTTGCCAAGCTTAATCTTGAAGATCGAACTAGCTGCTATTATTATTTAGCCAGCTCCTGGAATATCTCCCTGTCGACATCTGTATAGAAGTCAATTGATATCTACATATATGAAGATGTATAAAAAGGGGAATCTGACTGACCGACATATCAACGCACAGCTGACATTACTTGAACTAGGAACATGAAATTTTGCACAGGGCTTCCTTTATTATGTAGGTCGCATTCAAAATAGCCGCAAACAGCCGCGCGCGGCTGCAGCGCCGCAGGTTCGAGCATGAAGCGATTCTATTGGTTCTTAACAAACTTGTCCCTCGCTACGCATCCTCGCACATCTCTGGTGGAAACGCAGCCTTAAAGGGGTGTAAGAATGCCCGTCCATTTGCGTGGAGCGAGGCAGTAGAGCGGAGAAACAGAGAAAAATTAACCAATCATGTCAGTCAAAACGTCAGTGACTCACGTGGTGCGGAGATTTTATGCAATTTCATTGGTGTTTCTCCGCTCCGCTGCCTCGCTCCGCTGTAATGGACAGGGACCCTGAAGGGGGGGGGATCGTTTGTACTAAATCTCGCAGACGAATTCGCGGGCGTAGTGCTATTGATTATACCTCCACATAGAATCATCACTTCACCCGGGAATTTTTGGCCTCGACATGGGTCAATTTGTCGACCTTCAACGGCCTAAAATACCTTCATATAACTGTTCTATAAGAATACAAAAAGAAAGTGAGGAAAACCGCTCAAGAGGTGTTCAATGACATACGAAGGGTGGTTGGAGCGCTCTGGGTCAGGGTGGCCAGAAAACGAGCAGGAGCAGGAGGAGGCCTATGTGTCGGTAGGACACGCTGATGAGATACGGAATGACTTGCTAAACCATATTGTAAACAACCATCAGCAAAAAGGCTTTTGAAGTTTGAACTGTTCTATAATCATTGAAGTGAAAGTGATATTAGCCACCATATGGATAATACAACTAACGTCCCACAACTTTACCGTCCGAAACTCTCACTAAAGGCTATTTTCACGAATGACACAGAAAGCAAATGGAGCTGAATAGGTAAACACCCTGCGTAAATTAGTCGAAAATATCTAATTATGTTCGCCATTGTACCTTTGCGCATGCAGTTTTAAATAAATAAGGCAAGAAGCACATTAAAACTGCTGTCGGTGTCATAATTTCTTTACAAAGGGCCAATTTTACTAATTTTCACTATCGCATCATGCATCTCAGTGGGAATCTATCAAAAAACTGGCCAAGTGCCAGTCAGACTCTCATACGAAGGGTTCCGTACCACAAAACGAAAAAAAAAAACTTTGTAATTTTTTGTTATAGCGGCAATAAAAATACTTATTCTGAGATAATTTTAACTGAAAATTTCTTGTAATATAGCCCGCTGGTTGACGGATGGACGAACGGACGGATGGACAGCGGAGGCTTAGTCAAAAGGATCCGTTGTTACTCTTTGGATGTGGAACCCTAAAAAGCCTTGTTTTCCATACATTTTTGACAGAACCATTAGTAGAATTGGCACTCAGGAATGACACTGCGAGATTGCATTCAGTTTCATTCGTCCCAAAACTGTTTTCAACACACAATTTTCTTTTGTTTTCTGATTTCCAAATAACACAATAGTGAATCGAATATTCACATCACACTGCGTTCCTTTTAGTAACCTTTTCAATAGCCTCAAAGTCCATTAATAAATTCGATTTTCAGGCCGCGAAAAACGAATTGAATTTATGTGATAAAAATGTTTTCTGTTTCACGGCTTCAAATAGTTTGCTCTAAATGCTGTAGTATTCCTGAAGTAATTCGTTTGGAGTGTCAAATCGTGTCAGTAAAAAACATTTTCACAAAATGCATCATTGTTTAAAGGTGTAACTACAGGCTCCAGGAAAGATTACCTTATTTTTAGGGCTCCGAACAAAAAACGGAACCCTTATGGGATCACTCGGGTGTCTTTCTGTCTGTCCGTCTGTCACAGCCAGTTTTCTCCAGATCCACTGGACCGATTCTGTTGAAATTTGGTATACATAGGGACTTCTGTGACTCAAATACGGACGTGCTACGTAAATTATTAAATTTTAGTATGGGGGTCACTTTTGGAGGTGAAACTTGAAAATTAAAAAAGAAAGTTTTTTAAACAATATCGTGTGACACATCAAATGAAAGGGCTTATGTGAGGGTTTTAAATATATATTTTTTTCACAATTTGACGAAAAATGACCATTCCCCCCTTATCTTGGAAACTATTGATCCTAAAATTTTGAAAATAAAGTAGATAATAGATCTTTACCTATATATTACAGGAAAACCTACAAGTAGTGTTAAAATAACATGTTAAAAAAAAATTCTTTCGGAACCCTTTGCGCACGAGTCCGACTCGCTCTTGACCGGTTTAAAAAACCAGTACCGGTATATCTTTAAATTATTACATTTTCAGAAGGACAAAATCTGTGAAACCCCAATAAAGTAGATACATAAATCCGTCTCAAAACTCGCTTCTGCCTTTGTAGTAACCTTCTTAACGTAATCATTATCATCATTTCAGATGAAAGATGCCCAGTTCTGGTCATGGGCTTCCCCCAAGCATCACCACATGCAGTGATTAGCCCTGCCAGTCTATTCTGTCAAAACCTCACCGTGTACACAGTAAAGCGAGCGTGAAGTGAACTGTCATTCCATCTTTCTTAACGGATTGACAGTTTACTTCCTCTTCTCTTCACCTAAGCTTTCACGATGAGTGGTTTACAGAATCTCGCACTAGTGTGCTTCTCACATCCAACGAACATGGCGGCCAATACCAGGTCCTGAGCCGTTCCTGTACGTAGTCGCCACTACATTACCTTCCCGTCCCATCGGCCATCATGTTCTGCGAATCAAAGAAAACCTTTGTATTATTAAAATAGGGCCTATTTTTTTTTTAATAGTGTATTAGAGTTATGTAAAGAACAAACCACAATATCATCACTTGTTGCCAACCGCACAAAAATCATATTTTTTGCTGCATCGAATAAAAACTGTTTTACTATTCTGCAATGTAACACACATTTACATAAACCCAATATACCTTTAAATCTAGTCAGACTGTCTCAAAACGTTTCTTCATTTTAGGGTTGGCGGCGACATTTTATCATCTTTTTCTTGGTTTTTAAAGAAATAAAGAAAGAAAATATGTTTATTCGGGGCTCGCATATTACAAAATAAAATAAATTAATAATAAACACAACTTAGAAATAAAATTATTAACAACATAATATGCTGCAATATTTAAAAAAACAAAACAACTCAGCACTGGTTTTCTGATAGGGCCTGTGATCACTCGAACACGCCCACGGATTATAGACTAAACCTCATCCCCCTTCTACTTCTGCTAAACTTTGACACACCCGCCACATCGCAGCGACAACCACGTCTTGTCGTTGCGATGTGGTGTGGCAACGTTACATGTGCATAAAGTTACTGCAGCTTCATGCAGTTGCGTTGTAGTCGCAACTACAGAGGGTCGATGTGGTACATTGTCGCTAATACTTGCGATGTTGCTAAGATGTGACTAGTGTTTGCAGAGTCACGCTATCGTTGCTTTGACGCATTGTTGAGTTTGCGAAGCGGCCGGCCGTAGGTGCGTGGTGTCGTTGTTGGTTACGATTTGGTCGGTGTCCCGACCACAAGGTTGGTAGGCAAAATTTGGTCCGTGTGAATTAAAATATTCAGTTTCATTCAAATTAGTGCCTGCCCACGTGTTGTGGTGTGGCTGTGTTCTTTTCGGGTTAAGAAATAATGAAATGAGTCCTTCCACTCAGGGTGGAGCGGAAGGGAGTGTCAAATTCACTGACTAAGACCCATCCGTGTTCCTCCTAATGCCTTTGCGTTCCAGGGCCGCGGTGACTCTTTCAAACAAATTTGACCCTGGCAGTTCCACAACCCTGGCAGCAGTGCGTAAACCATAGTAACTATATTCACAAAATCATAAATATATCATAAATTGGTATATTCATAAATTGTTAAATAAATAAATAAAATCTAAATCAGCAACTAAATCATATTCAAGTGAAAGATCTTCTCAGAGACAAAAATTCACTACCTTCACTTGCCAGCCCTTATCTTATATCTCCAAGGTTTTTATAGACTCGGCACAGTTGTTGTTTTATCGCCGCCGACTTCTCCCCTACATCGTAACTCCGTGACGAATAGATCCATTGCCTTCTAATTTGATTAGCTGTACCGTTAATTCGTTCTGTTTTTGTTACTTTAGATCAAGGTTAAGCTTTTAGTAGTTTGCCCCAGATCTTTTTTGTTGTTGTTTTGTTTAAGCGTTTACTGATTTGTTTCCAAACGAACTTGGGTGTTGGTCATCGTTTACAAACACTGGTCATCAATCAAACAAACAAATAAAAAAAAAACCGTTACTGACTGATTGAGTGACTGACAGACAACGCATAGCCGAAACTACCGATCGTAGAAAGCTGATATTTGGAATGTAGGTTCCTTCAGAAGTTTAGGGGAGCGCTAAGAGAGAATTTCCTGAAATTCCTAAGAGAACTGGAAAAAACTGGATACGAGCGTAAAAAGTCGCGGGCAAAGCTTGTAATATTATAAACGCGTGAATGTGAGTTTTTGTTACGCTTTCACGCCGGACCAATTTTAATGAATTTTGTTACAAAGGTAGATGGAGATAGATGGATAGGACGGTTGACGGTTATAAAATTTTTAGTGCGAACGAAACCAGCGATCGAGCAAATGCTAGTTTACTTATAAAACTCTAAACTAATATATATGTCTATGGATCATACCATAAACAGTTGAGGTTACCCATCAAATGCTAAGCCTTTTCCCTATTAATACGGGATTGGCTTTTAGTCTTACCAGCAATTTGACATCAACATTTTTAATGGTAATGGGTAACACGATACTCCTTGTTAAGGGTGCTTTTCCACCAGAGATATGCTATGTAGCTATGCTGCGAGAATGTAAAAGCTAAGCTACGAAACTATATAACCGTATCCACTGATGCTAAGCTATGTAGCTGTGCGAGGAAGATGCGCAGCTCGAGGTATGCGATGTATCGACAATAGGGAAGTCTCGCGACTATCCATAGCACGCATCCATAGCTCGCGTCCATAGCATGCATCCACAGCACGCATCCTACCTACATATAAAAAAACATAGCTTAGTTGAATCAGTTTCCACCTGTGCTACGCTATGTGGACCGATGAATATGGTGGAAAAGCAGCCTTAGACTAGATGTCAGCCATTCTGGCTTGGTTAAACTTTACACACATGCATTAATATCACACTTAATACGTAATTGTTTGTTATTGGTTACCAAATTGTTAGACCAGACTTGGATACAAAACCTTTTCCGAACAAAATACGGAGAACTTCAACCGGATCTAGCTTATATTTTCCTGGTAACTGAAAAGTTCAGAGGGCTTAGTGCGAATTTTTTAACGTACGCGAACGTATACGTTCTCTCATATATGTCAAAATAATTAGGAAAAAAAACGGTTTTCTGTTATTGTCACCAGACGACGCTTATTCAGTTTCAATACAAACTGACGTTTATGCTAACGCGATTGAGAACATTACAAAACTCGTACTAAACCCACTGATATTAAAGCGTAATATACAATGATTCATAGGTGCCTCCCGTCCGTTCGGACTAACTGTACTCAATCCATCCATATATCGTACCTACGTGTAGTATAACATATGGCTATTTAGATTTAGGAGGTGTGCTATCACTCACAATACTTGTGGTTTAGGTGTACAAAATTGGGGAATGAATATGTTTGGAGAATTACAAACCTGCCTCATCGATTAAAAACCAAATAGGTTAAGTCACAGTCAAAGTCAAAACGTTTATTGCGAACTAAGTGTACAATGGTGTTATGTTTTGTTAGTAGGTACTTATGACTTAGCAGCCTTTTACAAGCATTTCAATAGGTATTATTATTATTCGCCTGCCCTTTCCATCCTAAATTAGCATGCATTAAACATTATTATTCCTTAGTTATTTTGTTTTTACAAATTCAGGTTACAAATTTTTACACATCCATGTTTTTGTTAGGCTTATTTCACACGTACCAGAACCACTGCACGTGGGCGCGCGCTAATTTATATGAAAATTAATAATTGAATTCAAACGGTCCACATTTTGCTGTCATTGTCGACCGCGTGTGTGATACCAACCACATCGCAGCCACAGCGCAACATCCAGCGACACCGCGAACTAGCAGCCGGCCATTTTGCAAAGACATCCACATTTTGTAGGTCCACCTTGCACCACAACACAACCGCAAGAAGCCGTAACAACACTATTCACAAGGAACCACAGCTTGACTGTTTTTTGTCGCGACGGCGTGGTGTGGTACGGCGAGGGTACGTGTTTAAATAAATCTAGATAAAGCCGATGTTTCTTAACTTCCTTTTATTTCATTAAAGTGACCAGTACCAGAGCGCTACGAAACGGGAACGTATTTCTTAAGTTCTAAAGTAATATTATAAAGAAGAAAGATTAGATTTTTTGTTTGTTTGTTATGATTTAAATAAAAAAATACTGAACCGATTTCAAAACTTCTTTCACTATTAGAATGCTACATTATCCTTGAGTAACATAGGGTATATTTATTACAAGAAAATTTAGGGATTAGGGAAAGTCGCAGGCGAAGTGCTAGCATATCATGTTTTAATCTATAATTGTATGTTCAGCACTAAATGACTATTGTATTATTGTTCAAGACATGAACAGGTCAGTCTGAAAAAAGAACTGTCATTCAACATGCTATTCCAATACACCCACACAGTACTGTACAAAACAAAGCGAAGCAAATAAAAGTGAAAATCTTGCTTCAACTTCAATATTTTCTAAAATATATTTCCTTTGCCATTCGTGTTCAATAAAAGAGTGCATTCAAACAAACAACATTTTCTTAAAAACATTCACACAAAAGCTGAACAAATGCACCTTCTATTAGAAACCCTGTTGAGGGATAAAACACAGAATTCGGCTTTTTGATTTTCGTTATCGAATTATAATATCAAATCAAGATCTTTTCCAAGAAAAATAATAAAGGTACTAGGTATATCATACTGGCGGTCTATATTGTTAGCACTTGGTGGAGTGAGCTTGCAGTGAGCTGTTATGCCATCTTGATTGGATGTCTTGACAGCCCACTTCATATTCACTATACCTAAGTTAGTGAGGTGTTCGCAGAAGTGCGATTCCGTAAACATGTCGAAGTGAAGGCTTTAGTAAAGTGATCACGAAGTGAGCTGTCAATCCAAGTAATCAAGATGAAATGACAGCTCATTTCGTGATCACTTCACCCCAGCCTACACTTCGAGTTGTTTAACACAGTAGACCGGCTGAATAACATTACAGCAACAGTTCTATTTAAATATATTTCTCAGGTCAAACTAGCGCGAATTGCCTTTAATATTGACGTTCCACTCCGTGCAACTGTTATTATGGTGTTTCCATTCTATATGCCACTTAGTGTTGTTTTCAGCAGATTACTATTATCTAAAACTCTTTTTCAAGCACTGAGCTTTGTTCTGCTTGCATTCTTCATGTCTCATCAAACGGTCCTTCGAGCCGGGTCCTTTGTACAAAATACAAAAAAAAACACCCAGACTAGAACAACAAGACGTACAAAGTCACTTACCACGTTCCCCTACAAACGAACGACTAAATGCTGTAAGTCACGACATTGCATGTTAAACAACAATAGTCTACGTTAGCATTAGCTTTTTATTAATACAGCCGACAGCTTACACCTCGTTCGAATGATGGGGTCTATGTCTTAGTGGTGACTAGCTAGACATGCTAGAATAATGTCCTATATTCTTGGCTATAGGTAGCTCATGGCACAAGAATAACAACCGCACGGGTCAGCCATCAAGGTTAAGCAACGCTTGTCTGAGGATAGGTTCCTTCGTGCCTCGGAAAGCATGTTAAGCCGTTGGTCCCGGCTGTAATTTGTAGATCTTTGGCAGTAGTTACGGATTGTCAGAAGCCAGTAAATTTGACTCCAGTCTTGCCAAACTACCGCGTTACCCAGTTAATGGGTTGTGGAGGTCTGGTAGGCAGCCGGTCTATGTAAAATACTGGTATTCAGCTGAATCTGATTCGACTGGAAGCCGATACCAATATTGTTGTGGGAAAAGGCTAGGCAAATGATGAGTTTTTGTTTAAAGAAAAAAAAACGTACAGTTACCTAAAGAATGACCCTTTAGGATCTTGTAGGTTTTATAAGTCTATTGGTAGGGACCCATACATACGTGTTTCTGCTATATCTAACCGTTATTGGAAACAGAACGTTATTTTGGTGTTTATTGGCCTAACTCTGGCCGTTGAATCGTTTCTCTGGTACTCCTCGAGTCGTGGAGCTTCATTTGCTGGTGGTTGCCACTATTAATTTTGGCTTTAAGGAATGCTATGGTAGGGAATGGTGTCTGTCTGGTCTCCACAATCCAGACTGCGTGTTCAAGGATAAGGTAACAGATATGGAAATCTGCTTCTTATTGCTAATGCAAATCGAAAAGGCGCTGCAAGACATTTTTTTTAAAGTGAAGGCCAATGCTTGGATTTCCTTGCGTGACCGAATCAGGAAAAAAGATATCCGCAAGAGAACAAAGATTATCGACATAGCCCGGTGTATCGCGAAAATGAAGTGGCACATGCTCGCAAAACAGATGATCAATTGAGCCTAGAAGTTCTGGAGTGCCGCCTGCGTACTAGAAGTCGCAACGTTGGAAGGTCTCCTCAAGGTGGACCGATGACCTAGTGAGGGTCGCGGGTAGCCGATGGATGCGAGACGCTCAGGACCGGTTATTATGGCGACACTTGGGAGATACCTATGTACCTATGTCCGGCAATGGACGTCTTCCGGCAGATAAGATGATGATGACACAATTAATATAGAAATTTAACGGATCTTTGTTAGAAATAACTCCCTAAATTCCACTCCAAGACTATTTATAGCTTCGAAAATAACTTTTCGTAGCCATTTTCTGAGAAATGAGGTACTCTTTAATAAGTAGGTAGTCAAAGCGTAACCATGGGCTTTATAGTTATTTATAGCTATAATCAAGAGCAGTTAGATTGCCCATTTTTTGTAATAATAGTAGACAAGTTTGTCGTTTATGACCTTGGATTTAGATGAAATTTAGGTCAAGGGTAATTGAAAATTATAAAGTTTAATTTCTTTTCCAGGCAGGATGCTTATTTGAGTGAATAATGCAAATAAAATTCCTACTTTATGACTGAAAAATCTAACACAGCCCTTGATCAAACATCGTTTTTTTGAATACTAAAAAAATACTCTTATCCTACCTGCCATTTTTACATAGTTACCTTACAAACTATTTACCCAATAATTGAAAATTATATAGTTTAATTTCTTTTCCAGGCAGGATTCTTATTTGACTGAATTATGCAAATGAAATTCCTACTTTCTGACTGAAAAATCTAACACAGAACTTTGTCAAACATAGTTTTTTGTAATACTAAAAATATACTCTCATCCTACCTGCCATTTCTTACATAGTTACCTTACATAATATTTACCCAAAAAAACCTATGACACGAACACAATAGCGAGCCTCATTGGACCATATATTACTAGTAGTGACACAGTTATTACACTATAAATTATATTTATATGATGTTACACCATTTAACACCATATTGTATCGGTTATTTTGTGTGTTGAAATTCTTGAAAATATTATTATTAAGGTGGAAGAAGGTGAGTAGATTCTTTGGTTTTACTAAAATATACAACATGTAACAGACCAAACGCAATACCAACAAAAAACCGGTCAAGAGCGAGTCGGAATCGCGTGCAAAGGGTTCCGAACGACTTTTTTTATCATGTTCTTTAACACTATAGGTTTATTCAAGAAATTAAACCAAAAATGACCATACCCCCCTTTATCAGTAGTTTCGGAGATAAAGGGGGGTATGGTCATTTTTCGTTTAATTTCTTGAATAACTTCAAAAACATTGATTTTAAAATTATGAAAAAAATATATAATTAAAACCCTCACAGTAAGCCCTTTCATTTGATATTTCACACGATATTTTACAAAAAAAACTTTTTTTAAATTTTCTAGTTTGACCCCCAAAAGTGACCCCCATACTAAAAATTTTATAATTTCCATATTTGTACCAAATTTCAACAGAATCGGTCCAGTGGATACAGAGAAAACTGGCTTTGAGTGACGGACAGACAGACAGACAGCCACCCGAGTAATCCTATAAGGGTTCCGTTTTTTGTTTGGAACCCTAAAAAAGGGGTCGAACCACTTTTACCATACTAAAACTTGTTCATAGGACCAATGGAGCCCCATTCATTTTTGTGCGCTTAACTCGACCAAATATACTGGATTTGGTCCCACTGTAAAACTTGTTCATAATGGTGAAAACAATGAACCCTTTTAAAGGATTGCGTCTGTTGTATAATTTGGTACCGGTGCACGGTGACCAAAAGAAACAGAAAACTGTAAGTCTGACTAGCTTTTATTCTTCGGAATTAATGAACTGATTTTAATAACACTTGATCTAGGGTGCGCAAGGGCCCGTCTACTATGCTGATATCTCAATGAGGCGCGCGTGGAACACAACGCGCTGTTGACCCGGGCCACCTAACCACTTAGAATGAATGACAACACGATTAGACAGTTACTGTGACATTCTTAGTTCAGGTTCGGAACTAATCGTAAATCCGTAGATGATACGGAGTAAAAAACGCCCGTAACTAAGGCCGAAACTACGGACTACGGGCTTAGAGAGTAGCCCTCCTGGTTCGCGAGACGGAGGCGAGACTGGACGGCGAGCGTTGGGTGGCTCACCGTCCGCAGGCCCGCGCCTACGGTGGCCAGGAATCGCCCTGCGACTCCCGACGCCCTAAGCGTCTTTTCCTGTTGCGGCGCCTGGGGTGTGAGGTATCTCTCTCTCTCACGCGGTAGGTCTCCTCCTTCGCTAGCAATACTGCTTCGCAGAAGGAGGTGACCGCTTCCAATGCCTCCTCGCTCCGGACCATGGATTGAACCAAAGCCGCACTCGAAAGAGCACTTTTACGTAAAAGACTAGAGGGTGAGAGCAATTTTAAGTTTTCTATAGAAAGTGAAAGTCTCTTTTTTAAACTCTTGTAAACTCATTCAACCAATTTATAATCAATTAACACATTCATTTTGCAAAGCGATTTCCGGCAATTACCTACAAGGAATTTAAAGTCTAACCTAATTCCTTCCGAGTCCTCAAAACGACCTAAAACGGATCAAAAGGAAGATTAAAAAGTTTTAATCTACTAAAGTTAACGTATTCTTTTTCCTGTTGCATTTCAAGTAAATTGGATTTCTAACAAATTGGGTCACATTAGGCCCGATGGCAAAAATATCTTTACAATTCCTGGTTTCCTCGAGTGCAAATTGACTTTACCTGCTTTGAATTTAAGATTCAAGTTCTTTTGGGTATCAAATATTCTTAAATGAAAATTATCTTTCTTTCATTTATTTTATTGGTACATGGAGCAAGACAGAAGACAAACAGAATTTAGGTACTATTTCGACTAGTGTTTGAAAAAACACGAGGCAAACATGTTTTTAAGAAATGGTGGTAAAAAAAAAGTTAACTCCGATTTTTACACGACCGCCCAAAAAAGAGTGTTATGTTTTCAGGGTTCATGTATATATGTATGTACCTATTTTTGTTTGTGAGTTTCTTTATTCCACCATAACTTTGCGTTATCCCGGGTAACATAGGCTACTAAACATTAAAAAATATATAATGGGGAGCCATGGTTCATGAAATAAACGGTAATTTTTTTTTTTTTCATGAAAGTTTGCCCGTCTATACTGTCATCGTCTAGAGCTTGCTTAGCACATAACATAAATATAACACTACATAGTATTAAATATGCATTCGTTAACTAATAAAAAATAAAATTTAATAAATATAGTAGTAGCAAATAACCCATAGAATAACATGGAAAAAAAGAAATAGTCTTGTATTTTGTTTCCACTTTTGCTTCGACAAACGACAAATAAGTAATAAAAATAAATAAACAGAACACATCTTTTTCACGTGATGCGAGGTTGTTGTAATGCGAGAACATGCTGCATTGGTACATGAGTTTGAGTCACCTTCTTCACGTGATGCGAGGTTGTTGCAATGCGAGAGCATGCTGCATTGATACATGAGCTTGAGTCACCTTGTTCACGTGATGCGAGATTGTTGCAGATGCGAGAACATGCTGTATTGGTACGTGAGCTTGAGTCACCTTCTTCCCGTGATGCGAGGTTGTTGCAGATGCGAGAACATGCTGTATTGGTACGTGAGCTTGAGTCACCTTCTTCCCGTGATGCGAGGTTGTTGCAGATGTGTGAACATGCTGCATTGGTACGTGAGCTTGAGTCACCTTCTTCCCGTGATGCGAGGTTGTTGCAGATATGAGAACATGCTGCATTGGTACGTGAGCTTGAGTCACCTTCTTCCCGTGATGCGAAGTTGTTGCAGATGTGAGAACATGCTGCATTGGTACATGAGCTTGAGTCACCTTCTTCACGTGATGCGAGGTTGTTGCAGATGCGAAAATATGCTGAAATGGAACGTGAGCTTGAGTTATCTTCTTCACGTGATGCGAGGTTGTTGCAGATGCGAGAACATGCTGCATTGGTACGTGAGCTTGAGTCACCTTCTTCCCGTGATGCGAGGTTATTGCAGATGTGAGAACATGCTGCATTGGTACGTGAGCTTGAGTCACCTTCTTCACGTGATGCAAGGTTGTTGCAGATGTGAGAACACGCTGCATTGGTACGTGAGCTTGAGTCACCTTCTTCATGTGATGCAAGGTTGTCTCAGATGCGTGAACAAACTGGATTTGTACTTGAAAATGAGACCCCTTGTTCACGACAAGAGAGACTCACGGGCATGCAACGGAATTACCGATGCCGAAGGCAAATCTTTTGTAACGATAGTAATTTCGAAAATCTTATATTGCAAATACCCGATAGTAACTGCTATTCTTGCGAAAAAACTTTATATCAAAAGCAGACGCGACGTGTATCTGTGACAAGTAGTATAACAGTGATACCGCAGGACCAGCCAGACGTATTTGTTTCTTGTCATAGATGCGCCAACACTATTTTAAAGAAGAAAACTCCACCATTAGGTGGAGTTTTGTTGGGTGCGGCTAATGCCTACTGGAACAGCATGCGTGTAGCACCCATTCCAGCTGAACTGGAGTGCCTCAACGAAATGGAAGTGAGGTTTATCTCACGTGTTCGACCGTTTGTTAAAGTTGTACGTTTGGGGGGAGATTCGGCCAGCAAGGCCGTTTAAAAGTCAGGCCATTCTTTTTGCACAACAAGTGGAAGAACTGTCAGAACAACTTCCAATTTCTGCCGCCGACGCTGGACTTACTATTGTCGCTGAGTCATTGGAGAATGTCTCGCACCAGAAGGTACTGCGTAGATATGACTGAAATAAGGAAATCCCTAGAATGGCTCGTTTCAAATAATTCCTTGTACGCTAATGTGCAGATAAATCTTGACATAAACAATGAAACAATCAATGAGAGTATCATGCAAGTTGTCACCACACCAATTACGCAACGAAATCAGTCTCCCTCTTACAACATTACTCACCGTCATTTTAAACCAATCACCGAAGATAGGTGATCGCTTCGGGGAGTCACGTGGGCGCCAGTATGCGGCTAACGCAACCACAGCAATCGCATTTTGAGCACTGAAACCTTTGTCTGAGTGGTGGTCCTCAGACTTGGATAGAGTTTTAGAAAGAAAAAACTGGCCAAGTGCGAGTCGGACTCGCGTGCAAAGGGTTCCGAACGAATTTATTTTTTTTATCATGTTATATTAACACTACAGACTTCTAATAGGTTTTCCTGTAATCTTTAGGTAAAGATCTATTATCTCCATTTTTTTCAAAATTTTACGCTCAGTAGTTTCGGAGATAAGGGGGGGGAATGGTCATTTCTCGTCTAATTTCTTGAATAACTTCTAAATCATTTATTTTAAAATTATGAAAAAAATATAATTAAAATCCTCACAGTAAGCCCTTTCATTTGATATGTCACACGATATTGTTCAAAAAACTTTTTTTTTTTAATTTTCTTGTTTGACCCCCAAAAGTGACCCCCATACTAAAAATTTAATAATTTTCGTAACGCATCCGTGTTTGGGTCATAGAAGTCCATATGTGTACAAAATTTCAACAGAATCGGTCCAGTGGATCCGGAGAAAACTGGCTGTGACAGACGGACAGACAGACAGACAGACAGACACCCGAGTGATCCTATAAGGGTTCCTTTTTTTTTTCGGAACCCTAAATAGAAAAGAAAGAAAATTGTGTTTATTGGCATTATATAAATTTTATTTGTTGGCAGGTGACAGCTATTTTACGCAGTGTATGGCACACTTGGCGCAAACGACGAGAAGTATCAGCATGTGAGGCTGCTGTTCGACTTTGTCATATAAAAATGCGTGACTCGTCTCGCAAAGTAGTTTTCGTTAATTCGTGTATACCAGAACTAAGGTTTAGAATGCTACGCTTAGATGATGGTACCAATGAACCTTATAAAAACATTTTTGACAGGTACGTTTCGCAGCCACTCACACTAGAGGCCATTAAGCGTGGGAGAGTTCAGTGTTTGGTACGAGCCTGTTACACAAACTCTTGCTCTGAAGATGATCAGGATAGTGATGCCTACGAAGAAGCTCCAGAGAATAATACGTGACAGCAGTTCATCACCTTGCTTGACGACCAAGGAAAGATGAAAAAACGCAACCGGCCAGCTGTATTGCGCGTAAGGTATTTGCCTAATTCGGACCCAGAGGGCAACTATTATTACTATTTCGCTCATGTGCCATTCCGATGCAAATCGGAGCTCATAGAAGGGTACGCCATGGCCAAAGAAACATTTATCGAGAAAAAAAATGACTTAGGCCGTTGCAAGAGTAAATTCAATGAATGTGTGCCAACGGGAGTTTTTCAAGACCATTTCTGACCGACTGTTGCATACCGACTGCGAGGCAGAGCCATTACGAATATTTGTAACTGGTGGCGCTAGGACAGGTAAAACTTTTACACTTAAACTTGTGGTTGAACAAATATGTCGCCTTCTCCACAGTCCCAACAGTAAAGTCGCGGTGGTGGCAACGCCAACTAGCGTAGCTGCGAGGCTTTTTGGAGGCGCTACCTTACATTCCACTTTTGCCCTCCCTATTGAAAAGGTCAGAATAGAGACCATTCGTCTCTTGACCGGAGAGCGCCTTCAAAGAGAAAGGCAAAAGTAGAATAGTATAAAATGGTTAATCATAGATGAGATTTCTATGGTTCCCTACACAACCTTAAGAAACATTGCGGCGGGCGGCGGCGGGGCATACTGCTTCAAAAACCGCCACATTTAAGTGCTGAAGTGGACTTGTAGGCGTTGTTTAGCTTCTGCGAACTGCCACACAATATGAGGCAAGCAGACGACACCACATTCACCATGCAGCAGCTTGAACTCCTGGATCGTCGTAGAGTACCACTCTCTGGAGTTTTCGCAGATGGCGAATGTGTGCGAATATTTCCCACGACAAGACAGGTGGATGACTACAATGAGACCATGACCAACGAACTTGCCAAAACATGCCAGATGTATGACGTGGTGGTCATAGACATATTCGTGGAAGCTTAAACCTACGGACAGCGGCCAAAACCCGAATTTTTACCTTCTGATCCCAATAAAACAGGAGGGATTGTTGCATTTTTAAAAGTTGGTATCGGGTCTAGAGTAATGTTGCGAAAAAATATTAACGTTGCACAAGGCTTGGTAAATGGTGCTATGGGGGTGATTTGAAAATTTGTATGGCCAGCGCTACGCCGTGACCAACTTGAACCGGGAGAGTTACCACAAGCCGTCTTCTTAGAGTTCGATTACAAAACGATATGTGGCTTAGGTGTGGTTTAGGTGTCAAAATTGAGCCTAGTACTGTCGAATTATACGCGTTACGGGGTCAAGGTAAAGTTGAGCGGCGCATGCTACCACAGATATTATGTTGGGCAGTGACAGTGCACAAACTTCAAGGAACGACACTAGACAAAGCCGTCGTGGATATAGGCGCTAAAATTTTGCCAAGGGCCAAACGTATGTCGCGTTTAGTCGCGTGAGACAGCTAAAAGGCTTGGCAATTAGTGTTGAAAGGTCTCTGCAAGAATTAAATTGCCTCAGAGATTTAAATAACAATTAAAAAATCATATGAAAAATGTTTCACGTTATCTTTTGCGCGATATTGATTTCCTAAAAAATAAAAGTTACGTTTCGTGAAACATTGTGCGTTAGCAAAAATAATGCTTTATCACTAAAAGGCATGAAATAAAAAACAAATAACTAAATTTTTTTTTACGTATTTTCATTAAAAAAAAATGATCATTCTCAGGTGAAAGCTATCGGAAAACACAAACTCTAGGAGAACTACTTAGCTGTACCAAACACTTTTCATTCTGGACTCGTTTGTATCTTGGAGATCATTCGAATTTCCATCAACCTTTTCCTAATTTTCTATCCGCCAACCACCGCGCCCCTATAAAAGCCTTATGGCCTTATAATTCCGGCACAATTAGCTCAGTTCACTGGGCATGCGTGACGAGATAGTACAAAATCTAACGGCTCATTGTATTAGTTTGTGCTGTAAGCCCGATATTTGACAGCGATGTTACAGTGGGTAGTTTGATGCGGATGCAGATTTTATCGGTGCACTTTGGTGTTGCAGTGTTGGGGTAATTGTAGCTGGTTTATTTTTTTGTAGAATACTCGACCGTATTCTTCTATTAGTTTTTCATCGTCTATTATTATTACTTGCCCGTACTGTCCCACTGCTGCTCAATCCATTACTTCCAACGGTCACAACTTGGTTCCTCTTACTTCCAATACTTAAGAAAACATCCAGGTCGTCCCACCATCTTCTCCATCGTCTGCCACAGTCCCAACCCACTGCTTTAGGGTGCCCATCCTGTACTTAACGATCCCATGGCTTCCTACGGTAGACACTGTCTACCTTGTCATTTTTAACTATCTTGGGATCGGTTTCCAGTTTAACCCGATAAAACTGAATACTTACCAGTTGTTTTCCTCTTTACAAGGCTGTTGTTAGTTTTTCTGAAAATTTTATCACCAGTTTGAATTTATATTCTATCGTTTAAATACTAGCCCTAATAAAATCATGAACTACGTATCAACATCACCAAGTTAGCCCACCTAGTTAGTCGGTATCGAGCGATCTAAATTAGACTTAACGTGATCTACCGAACGCACCTACTACGATGTACCTATCATAATGTAATTGTGTTTGTGCTGCGGATGCAACCTCATTAGTTGCTACTGAACTACTGAACTTGGGCTCACTCACTAAAGGGAGTATTGATTTTAGTGAACTTTGTATCGCTAACTGCCTTTTCGATTTTGTGGTCGAACGCAAATGAGATTTCGTTCCTGGGTGGAGCAAAATATCATTGGGTTTTTCTATGATTTGTTTCTCAGTTTCTTCCGATTTATCTTAAGCTTGAGTATTGTCTATTGTTTTAATTACTTTATGATAAGTAATCACTTGGCCCACTTTTAACGTCTACTTTGCTGCGGGTCTAAAAAGGCCACACATACAAGGCTGTATACTGTCTCTATGTTTTCCTTTTTTTATTAATAGTTGCCAAATTTGTACACTAGGGCTCTGTTGACAGCGATTTATTGGAAAATTTTGAGCATTTTGTGAGAATTCTACTGCTTATACGCTAAATAAATCATCAAAAAAGAAAACATGGAGACACAGTATGTATCCTTCTTATTTAATTTGTGAAATATCTCTTAATTCGGTCTAATATAGGAGGAGAAAACAGTCGAGAGCCAAACCTCGAATTGTGACTTTTTACACGACTGCCTTAAAAAAGGAGTGTTATGTTTTCAGGGTTCATGTATGTATGTATGTTTGTTTGTGAGTTTCTTTATTCCATCGTAACTCCTAAACGCCTAAACCGATTTCGATGTATGTGGTATCGTTAGAAGTGCTAGTCAAAACTAAAAAAAATATAATGGGGTAGCCATGGATCATAAAAAATACGGAAATATTTTTTTATTTTCATTAAAATTTGGTGACCTATACTATCATCATCTAGAGCTTGCTTAGTACATAACAAAAATATATAACAGTAGTATTCAATATGCACTCGTTCGCTAATAATGATAATTTAAAAAATAATTTTAGTCCAACAAATAATTGAAACTGAAAAACAACTTTTTTATTGCAGTCGAGGGACAGTAGGTATAATGTAACATTTCTTTAATGGTCATGTGTTAAGTCTCTCTATGTATTAAATCACCTCAGAAATTTTAGTATCAATGTGGTACCAATCAAAAATCGATTTAGTTTCGCATTACTTATTCAATCAAAATATCGTTTTATCACTAAAAGGTATGAAATAAAAAACAAATAATTAAAAAATTAAAAAACACGCCTGCCATGTCCAAAAGTGAACTAAAAAATTAAAAACAAGCATTGGCCCAAAAATTTAAAACTGAAAAACAACTTTTTATTGCAGTCGGGGGACCATTAAAGAAATGTTAGAGTACCTACTGTCCCCCGACTCGTCGATCGGCAGGTTTGTCTGATGGCTGATAGCCATATCAGCCATCAGACAGATTCTGTAAACCTCTCACCGTGAAAACTCAGGTTGAGTGAGCGCGAAGTGAACTGTCATTCTATCTTGATTACACTGACTGACAGCCCATTTCGTGGTTACTTCACCCAAGCCTTCACTTTGACATGTTTACAGAACCGCACTGCAAAAACCTCTCAACGCCAAAAAACCTACGATTTTATAGGAACACATTTTATAACTAAGTATAGAAAATTAGTACAACTGCATACATTCCTGAGACCATTCAATTAGCGAATGCAATCTTCGAAATGCCAAAGTATAAGGAATTGATCACGTGATGTTCCGACAACGTTTTGCAATCCTATGCGTTTTTTGACAATTGTTTTCGCCACGCTACCACTGACAGAATGTATCTTGTCTAAAACCTCAGAAATATTAGTGGAACTAATCTGCAACCTGGTTTATTTATTTTTTGTTGCCACAAGAAATGATTTTTTCATAAATCCACCATAATTATGTAAATATGTATAGGTAAGCATTGAAAGCGAGTTCAAAATGAAATTTCTATTTTATTCAAAAATATTCCGATAGAATATGAGTAGTCGCCGTCCATCGCATTCAACTTATATTTTTCAAAGGAGATCGTTCGTAACGAATCCTTTCTGATGTCGCCTTTGTGCCATTAAATATACTCTTTATTTATTATATTACGTGCGTAGCCGTCAAAGTGGGAAATGTCGTGAATGTTATGTCTAAAAAATATTTTTTTTAAATTCAATGGCAACCGAAAGAAGAACAGCCTGCTATAAATTCTCAGTTTAAGTCATACCAATCCATACTAAAAATATCCTAATATATAAAATTCTTCCCTTACAGAGTGAGTGACTGACAGACAACGCACAGTCGAAAGTACTGGTCGTAGCAAGCTGAAATTTAAGAGAGAGTCTATCTAAGAGAGGATTTCCTGAAATTCCTATGGGAACGGGAAAAAACGGATATGCGCGTACGAAGTTGCAGGCAAAAGCTTGTAGTTATTACACATGCAATATCGCTGTCTGTGTGTTTGTTCTTCTTCATCACGCCTCAACGACTGAAAGGATTTGGTTGTAACTTGGAAAACGGGTAGACCATGTCCTAAAATTATTATATTACTTTATATACCATATTTGTACAGGGTGAATATGTTTCGAGGGGGTTTGTATGACTAAAACCGCAACTATGAGGAAACTGCATCAATTTTTTTTTTTACTTTTCTGTCGACGTAAATGGCATCATATTTTTTGTTATAATACGACTTATAACGTTTCGCGTTGACAATATAGCATTTCGCGTCACACTGAATTATTATCTAGAAAATTTTCAGTTTTACCATAGTTCAAGTATCTACTATACGGCAACGTTGTATTTGATCCAGTTCCCTCGTTAGTGGTCAGAACTAAGGGGTATTAGTTTCTTTGTGGGGATATTTTATGTTTGTATTTCAGTAAGAGAAAGAAAACAGTAAATAAATAGATTTGATAAAGGTCATATTTGAGAACGGTTTAATAAACCGGCCATACACGTTCAAGTAGTTTGATCAAAAGGGCTGGTTCAAACAGTTCGATCAAATTGGTATTCAGAACGCTTAAGAGTTTTGTTAGTGGTGCACATAATCCGATCAGATACCTTCAAATGTTGACTTGTTTACTGACGGATTATAATGATTATTAGGTGTCATGCTAGCCTTTTGCCACGTTTTCGCTCTCATAGTCTATCCTACAGAAGCCATGCATTTTTCCGGGATAAGAAGCCTGTGGCGCTACGTAATTAGTGTAGCTTTTTCTCAGTCAAAGAATTTTGAGGAAAATAAATCGAGCTCAGAGACTCTTTTAAGTAATGTTTGCTATTCATCATTGTGGGTGGGCACTTGAATAATCAAGCTGTGTACCTGTTAATAGTTTTTTCTTACGTGTGGAAATTCCCGTGGATGTCCTCCAGCCCGAGACGGGTGCAGGGGTCTATCAGACTCGCACTGACACGTGTTGTGCTTTTAGCCGGGACGCTGGAGCCCTTGCGCGTGTCGTCGCGCTCCCCCGGTCGGTTATTGATGCGCACGAATTCATGCGGATCCCGTCAGCCTCTGCGGCCGATAAGTCTGTAACCTGCAAGTCGCATATTACGGTGGCCGGAGATCGTTCTTAGCTCTCCGGCGCCCGGTGCGACTGCTGTTGAGGGGGAATTGGATCTCTCCGCTCCCTTTTTGCCGCCTCCTTTACTACCAACACTTCATCACAAAAGGTAGCGACAGCGTCCCATGTGCTCTTGCTCTCAAAACCATGGCCTGAACAACGACCGAAAGCGAGAGGGTACGCGCAGCACCGACCGACGCGACAAGGACACGGCGCAGCACTGCCCAGGCTGGCCACTCCTAACTTATGTTGCGCCGTGTCATCGAGACAGTTACCACATTAGTGGCAATCCTTGTGTCACATAGGCCATGGGCTCCCGGCCTATGCGACACAAGAACTTTCCGGAATACCCATGTACAGAAAGCACCTGCGTCAGTCGGAAAGTGAGAACGCAATGCCGTCTCTCCAGCCACTTCTTCACCACCGCTAAGATCACGATACCGGTTAATAGTATGAAAGTGTTTCTGACTATCAAAGGTTGTAAAAGAATCGGATACCGTTACATGTGGATTGAGAAGAGAAAAACGTAGTGGAATCTTGCTAATTCGAAAAACCTCAATTAAAAATTGGCATCCTTCAGGCAAAGTGGATTCAAGATCTCACACTTAGAAATTTTGACTTATTATACTTGACTAGCTTTTTTGCCCGCGACTTTTTACATGCAAATTCTGTATTTTCCCGTTACCGTATAGATTTCGGGAAGTCATCTTCTAATGCTCCCCTACACTCCCCAAGGAACCTACATGCCAAATTTTAGGTTTCTACGTCCAGTTGTTTTGGCTGTGCGTTGTCTGTCAGTCAGCCACCAGTAACGCAAAAGTTTTATATTGTATCGACTAACTTAACCTAATTTACATGACAGTGGAATTTAGACATTTTAAAACTGATACCAATAAACACATTGAAACCCTTGAAACAAAGTTTTTTCAAAATATTTCCACAAAGTGTTCAATAGATTAGAAATAAAACAAGAAAGAAATTGAAATACAACGAAGGTATTCCTTTAATTTAATTAAATTAAAAACTGAAAAACAATTTTTTATTGCAGTCGGGGGACCATTAAAGAAATGTTACAGAGTACCTACTGTCCCCCGACTGCATTAAAAAAGTTGTTTTCCAGTTTTAAATTTTTGGGCCAATGCTTGTTTTTACATACAAAGTCTCGTCGCCAGCATTTCCTCTTAACCACACAACAATCTGTCAAATTTCACTTTCATCTTTATCGCTAACGCATTAGGTTCAAGGTTGATTGGGAAAATTTGACAGTGACGGGTAGCGTGATGTGCTATCTGACTCTGCTAAAGTGGCCTTTTTAGACCCGCTGGCCATCGCACCCTTTAGAAATTAAGAGGTTTCGCAAATTAGCATTTGCGAATCTTCTTCATTTCTAAAGGGTCAATCGGCAGGTTTGTCTGATGGCTGATAGCTATATCAGCTCTCAGCGTGAAAACTCAGGTTGAGTGAGCGCGAAATGAACTGTCATTCTATCTTGATTACACTGACTGACAGCACACTTCGTGGTTACTTCACCCAAGCCTTCACTTTGACATGTTTACTTTTGTACCGCACTGCAAAAGCGTTTCAACGTCAAAAAACCTACGATTTTATAGGAACACATTTTATAACTAAGTATAGAAAATTAGTACAACTGCATACATTCCTGTGACCATTCAATTAGCGAATGCAATCTTCGAAATGCCAAAGTATAAGGGATTGATCACGTGATGTTCCGACAAGTTTGGCAATCCTATGCGTTTTTTGACTTTTTTGACAATTGTCTTCGCCACGCTACCACTGACAGAATGTATCTTGTCTAAAACCTCAGAAATATTAGTGGAACTAATCTGAAACCTAGTTTATTTATTTGTTGTTGGCACAAGAAATCATTTTTTCATAAATCCATCATAATTATGTACATATGTAAGCATTGAAAGCGAGTTCAAAATGAAATTTCTATTTTATTCAAAAAATATTCCGATAGAATATGAGTAGTCGCCGTCCATCACATTTAACTTATATTTTTCAAAGGAGATCGTTCGTAACGAATCCTTTCTGATGTCGCCTTTGTGCCATTAAATATACTCTTTATTTATTATATTACGTGCGTAGCCGTCAAAGTGGGAAATGTCGTGAATGTAATGTCTTAAAAATATATTTTTTAAATTCTATGGCAACCGAAAGAAGAATATACCAGAAGAACCATACTAAAAATATCCTAATATATAAAATTCTTCCCTTACTGAGTGAGTGACTGACAGACAACGCACAGTCGAAAGTACTGGTCGTAGCAAGCTGAAATTTAAGAGAGAGTCTATCTAAGAGAGGATTTCCTGAAATTCCTATGGGAACGGGAAAAAACGGGATATGCGCGTACGAAGTTGCAGGCAAAAGCTTGTAGTTATTACAAATGCAGTATCGTCTGTGTGTTTGTTCTTCTTCATCACGTCTCAACGACTGAAAGGATTTGGTTGTAACTTGGAAAACGGGTAGACCATGTCCTAAAATTATTATATTACTTTATATACCATATTTGTACAGGGTGAATATGTTTCGAGGGGGTTTGTATGACTAAAACCGCAACTATGAGGAAACTGCATCAATTTTTTTTTTACTTTTCTGGCGACGTAAATGGCATCATATTTTTTTTGTTATAATACGACTTTTGACAATATAGCGTTTCGCGTCACACTGAATTATTTTCTGGAAAATCTTCAGTTTTACCATAGTTCAAGTATCTACTATACGGCAACGTTGTATTTGATCCGGTTCCCTCGTTAGTGGTCAGAACTAAGGGGTATTAGTTTCTTTGTGGGGATATTTTATGTTTGTATTTCAGTAAGAGAAAGAAAACAGTAAATAAATAGTTTTGATAAAGGTTATATTTGAGAACTGTTCGATCAAATAGAAATACGAAATTTTATATTGCTTCATGTCATGCGACGACTCATTTTTGATCAAATTTTCCCACATACGTTCTGAATACCAATTTGATCAAACAGTTTGAACCAGCCTGTTTGATCAAATTATTGGAACGTATACGGCCCGCTTAAGAGTTTTGTTAATGGTACACATAATCCGATCAGATACCTTCAAATGTTGACTTGTTTACTGACGGATTATAATGATTATTAGGTGTCATGCTAGCCTTTTGCCACGTTTTCGCTCTCATAGTCTATCCTACAGAAGCCATGCATTCTTCCGGGATAAGAAGCCTTTGGCGCTACGTAATTAGTGTAGCTTTTTCTCAGTCAAAGAATTCTGAGGAAAAAAAATCGAGCTCAGAGACTCTTTTAAGTAATGTTTGCTATTCATCATTGTGGGTGGGCACTTGAATAATCAAGCTGTGTACCTGTTAATAGTTTTTTCTTACGTGTCTTACGTGTGGAAATTCCCGTAGATGTCCTCCAGCCCGAGACGGGTGCAGGGGTCTATCAGACTCGCACTGACACGTGTTGTGCGTTTAGCTGGGACGCTGCAGCCCTTGCGCGTCTCGTCGCGCTCCCCCGGTCGGTTATTGATGCGCACGAATTCATGCGGATCCCGTCAGCCTCTGCGGCCGATAAGTCTGTAACCTGCAAGCCGCACATTACGGTGGCTGGAGATCGTTCTTAGCTCTCCGGCGCCCGGTGCGACTGCTGTTGAGGGGGAATTGGATCTCTCCGCTCCCTTTTTGCCGCCTCCTTTACTACCAACACTTCATCACAAAAGGTAGCGACAGCGTCCCATGTACTCTTGCTCTCAAAACCATGGCCTGAACAACGACCAAAAGCGAGAGGGTTCGCGCAGCACCGACCGACGCGACAAGGACAAGGCGCAGCACTACCCAGGCTGGCCACACCTAACTTATGTTGGGCCGTGTCATCAAGACAGTTACCACATTAGCGGCAATCCTTGTGTCGCATAGGCCATGGGCTCCCAGCCTATGCGACACAAGAACTTTCCGAAACAACCATGTACAGAAAGCACCTGCGTCAGTCGGAAAGTGAGAACGCAATGCCGTCTCTCCAGCCACTTCTTCACCACCGCTAAGATCACGATACCGGTTAACAGTATGAAAGTGTTGCTGACTGTCAAAGGTAGTGAAAGAATCGAATACCGTTATATGTGGAATGAGAAGAGAAAAACGTAGGGGAATCTTGCTAATTCGAAAAACCTCAATTAAAAATTGGCATCCTTCAGGCAAAGTGGATTCAAGATCTACACGTAGGGATTTTGACTTATTATACTTGACTACCTTTTGCCCGCGACTTTTTACATGCAAATTCTGTTTTTTCCCGTTACCGTATAGATTTCGGGAATTCCTCTTTTAATGCTCCCCTACACTCCCCAAGGAACCTACATGCCAAATTTCAGGTTTCTACGTCCAATTGTTTTGGCTGTGTGTTGTCTGTCAGTCAGCCACCGGTAACGAAAGAGTGTTATATTGTATCGACTAACTTAAACTAATTTACAAGACAATGGAATTTAGACATTTTAAAACTGATACCATTAAATACATTGAAACCCTTGAAACAAAGTTTTTTCAAAATATTTCCAGAAAGTGTTCAATAGATTTGAAATAAAACAAGAAAGAAATTGAAATACAACGAAGGTATTCCTTTAATCTAATTAAATTTTCCTAAGATTTTGATATCGCAATTAGGTTTTACATAGACCTTAAGTACTTAGTCAGCCAGGCCTATTATTTACGGTGTATAATAAATTCAGAGAGATCGAATTCAATCATTTCAGTAATAATGACAGACATTTACGGGCAAAACGAAACTCGATTAATTTACATAAATTGAGAAATTTTGTATCAATTGCTAAATGTAATGGTTTCTGTAACTTTGGATGTGGCAAAGGATTTTTGAGTTTCGTCATAAGATCTCAAAAATTCACAACAGTAATAAATTCATAACCCTAAAAGTGTAACAACAGCGACACTTTTAGGGTTAAGGTTAGTGATGTCGAATTATCGCTAAGGACAAAAGAATTTGCTTTTCAAGTGATTTGTAGCGAAATATATACCGCCAAAAAATCTAACGTAGCGACATCTATACTGGCAGCAACAAACAAATCCTGCACTGTGGTATCAGAGATTTCCATATACAACAGCCTAAATATTAACCATTGGGCAGTTGCCCACCGGACACGAGGTTTGCGGGACTTTACACCCTGTTCCGCATTGTCTCTATAGATTTCAAAACTAAAAAAAAAGTCACAACCAGCTTCTGCCTGTGGCTTCGCCCGCATGCATGTCGAAAATCTTCCCAAGCAAACATACTACCGAGATAAAATTATATATAGCCTATGTGCTATGCAGATTATAATCTAGCGCTGTGCCAAATCCGTTCCGTTCATTCGTATTGACGAGAATGAGTAACAAACAACCATCCATCCAAATTTTCGCATTTATAAAATGTAAGAAGTAAGATATTTAATAACAATCACGTTAGTATGTTCCTAATTAATTAAACTGTGCCTGCTACCTAAATGGGCTCTTATTACTTATCAATCTGCCTCTCGTAGGTCAACCTATGAGATTATTTTTGCTCGACCGGACTTGCGAGTGGTGGACCGTCCACACGACACCGACTTTGTCTGCGCAGTCTTTGAACTCTGAACAAAAATGTGTGCGCAGACTTTGTTCTAAGTTTTTGTTCTGAGTGTGGACCCACTATAGCGAAAGGCACCCTTGTGATCCCACAGGGTCGCCTTTCGATTCTCAAACTTCAGTTTAGAGCGTCGCTGGGGGCCAGCAAGGAACGGATTGAATCGAAATCGTCTCTGTCATCTCTGTTACCTAGAGTCAAGAGCAAATCCATCGCAAATAAAAAAAAAATGTAACTTTTACTACACTTTTTTTTTTTTTTGTTGACAATGACCACTCGTAGTTCACCTCTAGACGGGTGGTTAGTTACTACTTAACCGGGCTAGCCTGTGGTGGCCTCAGAATGATTCTAAAGCCCCCAGCCAAGGCAACTAAAAACTACTTAAAACCTACAACTCTGCTCGCTGGGGGCACCCCCTGTGGGGTTCGGGCCTCGGCTCAGCGGCATCGTTATCGGGAGGGCAGCAAGGGACAGGCTGGGTCATGACATTATTTAGGGGGTTTAAAGCTAATGGCTCAGCGACGCGGGCTGGCTCGTTAGGCAAAAGACGGGGAGCAACAACAACATTGCTATTATTATTACTGGGACGTCGCGCGGGGCCTCGGCGGCGAGGCCGGAAGGCGGCGGGTCGCGGTTTGTGTGCTTGTTTAAGAGTACTGGTTTCCCTACAGCTCTCTTGTACAAGGGTGATTGGGTCATCGGGTTCGAGTAAGGTATGCCGTGGACGGCGGACCTTACTGATCTGGGAGGGAGCGTATCCGGTAGCCGATGCGATAAGAGGGTTCTGGTGTTTTTCAGCAGATTCGATGAAACGCTTCGTGAGGCGTTTCATGAACTGCTTGATGGTCGGGATTTTGAGATCGACATGGAGTCGCTCATTCCTAACAAACCACGGGGCACCCGTGGCCTTTCGGAGAAAACGGTTTTGGAGGGACTGCAACCTATGGATCCGGTATGACTTTACGTGGGCGAATGTAGCACACGCATAGGTCATGATGGGGCGAATGCAAGTGGCATGGATGGTGGATACGCAACTTGCATTTTAGGGATAATTTGCTGTTGTGGTTCAGCATCGAGTAGAGCCTACCGAGAGCGAAGGCGGCACGCGAGCGCACCGCCTTAATGTGCTCCATAAAACTGAGGTTTTTATCCAAGATCACTCCTAGATATTTGGCTCGCTCTTCCCAAGGGATCGGCTTGCCAAACATCTTGATCGGTGGAAGGATCGGGGGGAGTTTAGCCCGCGGCCTGCGGAACAGGACCGCCTGACTTTTCTCGGGGTTTACCTCAATCCTCCATTTCCGAAACCAGCCGCCTAGGCGGTCGGCGGATCTTTGGAGGTGAAGAGATATGGATTTACCACTCTTACCAGAGTAGTAAACGGCCGTGTCATCGGCAAAGAGAGCTAATTGCGACTGGGGATCGGGGGGAATATCGCTGGTGAACAGCGTGAAAATGAGAGGCGACAGCACACCGCCTTGCGGTACGCCGGCGCGGATGGGTCGGGGGGTGGAAAGCGCACCTTCGATACGGAATCGAAAGGTGCGGTTCGACAAATAGTCTCGCAAGATGAGCACGAGACGATCTGGCACCCCGAGTTGATACAGCTTGTATATCAGACCGTTGTGCCAGACCTTGTCGAAGGCTTTCGCTATGTCGAAGAACAGGGCTCCCGTCATCAAGCCGCGTTGATAGCGGCCGTTGATATGCTCAACGATGCGGTAGACCTGTTGGACGCACGAGTGAGTGGCTCTAAAGCCAAACTGCTCGTTGGGGATGAGACTCTTTCGCTCGACGTAATCCTTGAGACGCTTATAGATAAGCCTCTCGTAGATCTTGCCGAGCGAGCTGAGCAGACTGATGGGGCGGTAGGAGGACGGGGAGGATTTGGGCTTACCCGGCTTGGGAATGCCGATCACGATAGCCTCCTTCCACTGCTGCGGAAACATGTTGTTGGACAGAGCGCCATTGAAGATGGCGGTCATCAACACGATCAGAGTCTTCGGAAAGAGTCCAACTACCCTGTTGGTAATGCCGTCGCGCCCAGGGGCTTTCCTGGGTCTGAGTTGGCCGATGATCTTCTCCACCTCGTCCGGAGTGACGGGAGGGAGAGGGTCGTCGGGGTCCTCAATGGGAGGGAGGGAGGTCCTACGTTCGACCTCGGCGTCCACCTCGGCGAGGTGGGCCGGGTCGACTGGGTTCGAGCTTGGGGAACACTGGGCCTCTAGACTGTCAGCCAGGCATTCGGCCTTCTCGTCGTCGTTAAACGCGAGAGTGTTGTCGGGGCGGGTGAGGGGGGGCATGGTGGTAACCTCGGAGGCGCGTAACTTCCTCTGAAGTTCCCAAAATGCGAGGTGGTTGGGATGGAGATCACTGAGCATCTGATCCCATTGCTTGTCACGAAACTCTTTGATGCGATTGCTTACTTTACGCTGTAAGTAACGCATAAAAGCCTTGTTACTAGCACAGGGAAAAGAGCTGTAGGCACGGACGGCCGCATTCTTCTCGGTCAACAGTTCACGTACATCGTCCGGGAGTTTCCAGCGACGGTCGTCCGTCGCCGGAGCCTCCCTTGAACATTCGTCCAGGACACTCTGTACATGTTCCATGAGCGAGCCGATCGCGGCCGCCGTGTCGGCAGCTGACTCTATGTGATCTGGGATTTTATCCAGGTGATGTGACGTGGTGACTTTCAGTTTTTCACTTACTTTGCGCCAGTCAGTGATCACTCTGGTGGGAGGAGGTTGGGAGGGGTCCGGAGGACCGAATCTGGGAGTGAGCTCCAGAATAAGCGGACGGTGATCCGAGTTGAGCTCGTTCACCGCCTCCACAGAATGCAAACGTAAGTTTACATTCTTGAGGAGAGCGATGTCGAGCACATCGGGTCGCCAGTTAGGTTGGTGAGGGTAATGGGTAGGATGCATCGGAGCGATGACATCGAAGTTGAGGGGGCTGCTGAGCTCGAACAGAGCTCTGCCTCTGGGATTAGCCGTGTGGCTATTCCATGAGGGATATTTGGCGTTGAGGTCCCCCGCCAGAAGGACGGAGTCGCTCAAGCCAAGAAGAGTTGTGAGGTCATTTCTGAGGGAGGGGCCTATGGGAGTGTTGGTGGGAGGGTCGTAGACAGAAATGACCGTGAGGGGTTGGTGACCTGTCATGCCGAGCCGACAGACAGAGACCTCAAGCTCGGATAGGGTGGCGGGCGGATCCATGGGGATGCAGTATAGGGACGATTTGTAATATATGAGAGTACCTCCCCCATGACAACGGGTCCTGTCGTTGCGAACTAAACGATAGTTCGCAATTTTAGGATCCCGAAGATGGGGCTTGAGGAACGTCTCCTGCACCAGAAGCAGATCTATACGATGGTCGCCGAGGAAGTTGGCGATCTCATCGCGTTGGCCTGAGAGGCTGTTGGAGTTGAAGTACCCTATCCGGAGGGACTTCGGCCTAAACCTACATGCTCCTACGGGGGACTTAGCCATGGAGGCGTTCGTAGAGGCTTATGAAATGGACTACATCACTGAAGTCACGGTATACGGCACCGTGCTCCGTGATGTCGGAAGCCTTCAGAGCTTCGGTCATAGCCACAGCTCTGGGGGAGTAGCTTTCTACTCCCCCAGAGCTGTGGCTATGACCGAAGCCTTGTAGAAGGCCATGTTGATGTGAATGGCCATTTCAGGCGCATTCGCAGGAATGGGGTGGACTGGTACTTTGGAAGTAGCCTTCGGTGGTGGGGGGGGAGGAGGAGTGGCTGCCTGAGGGGCGGCTGCTCCAACGACGGCGACCGGTGGTCGGGGGAATGGAGGTATGGCTACATCCATGAGGGCCGGGATGGCCGGGGAGGGCTTTTGGGCCGCAGGGGCCTGGATCTGGGTAGGCGCGGGTCCGAGCGCCGGGAAGTGAGCCCTATGGTTCAGCGCGTTCCAAGGGCTGGGGCGCTGAGGGTATAGGGCCACTGGGGGTTGGGTCGTGGGGGCTTCCCTCTGCTGGCGAGCGTTTGCACGCTTTGCCAATTTGGGCGCAGACGATTTGGGGGCCTTGGGACAACCACGGTAGTTAGCCGGGTGCCCAGCCTCCCCGCACAGCACACAGCTGGGCGGGTCGGCGCATTGGGTGTGGTCCTTTGGACGGGGACAGTCAGGGGTGCCGTGGTCGCCCAGGCACTTGACGCAGCGCGGCTTGCCGAAGCAATTGCGCTGTGAGTGGCCATATAGTTGGCAGTTGTGGCACTGGCCAACTATACCGCTACCACGGGGCTTTTCCATTTTCAAGCCCTCTAAGAAACAAATCTTAGAGATTTTGAATATGGGGTGATATTTCTCGTCTGTTGGATTACAGACGATGAGCACCATATTGTATGGTGCTCCACCACGGCGGTGCATGCGGTGGACCGCAGCGACCGGGATTTCCTGTCGTTTGAGATCATTACTGATCTCTTCAGGGGATATGGCGTGAGGGACGTTCCTCACGACCACGCGGACTAAACGTTCCTCCTCGAAGGCGAACGAGTGAAAAGGTACCTTCCTCGCTACAAGGAGTTTATGCAACTCCCTGTAGTCCTGGGCAGAAGGCACCTGGACCTTGATTCCATTTCCCACAGCACGGGCGTGGGAGAATTGGATTCGGCGCTCATTACAAGCGCCCGAAACCTCCGTCCACTTCGCCGCTTCATGAATGAAGAGGGGTGGCGGAGACTTCGACTTCTTGGCGAGCGCCGGGTTGGACTGGGTGGCCGGGGGGGCAGTGACCATCGGGCTGGGGGGACGAGACGCCTGCTGGGAGGTGCTGGCTTTGGGGGCTGCGGAGGTCAAGGCAGCGGGGGAGGGAGGGGAGACAGTCGGGACCACTGTCTTTCTAGCTTTGGGGGCGGACTCCTGAGCGGCAGAGCTCTTGTTCTTCCGCTTACCTTTACCCACAAGGGTAAATTCGGCGGAAGAGTCTGAGGTACCTGAGTCGTTATCAGTACCGGACTCGTAGTCCATGGGGGGGGGAGTGGGGTAGTCTGGCTCTAAGGTGAGCGGGGCACTCTCGAGGACGTCACTGAAATCAGTGACGTCATCGTGAGTTGGAGAGAGGGGGGAGGGGCCCTGAGGGGGCACGGGGGAGAGTGACTCACGCGGCGGTGGAGAGCTAGTCCCACTGGACTGGGAGTTTTTAAGGCTCTCCAGCCTATGCAACCTATAATTAACTATACGGACCAACTCCTGATTGGGGTGGTCCGCTATCAGTCTCTGGACTAGATCCCAAAGGATCGCATCCACTTCCTTAGGGGGAGGCATTTTGCAAGACTGGGGAGGGAAAACATATGCCTTAGGGGCATGGGAGGTAACCTAATCATAAAACTCCTAGCAAAACCTAACTCCCCGGGTGGGAGTTCCCGGGGATGTGTACCCTCCCTGTCGGGTGAAGACAGGGAGGTGAGTGCCTAAGGTGTGCCCTAAGCTTGTGATCTCGCTGCCGATCTTATTGTGCAGCGAGTCCCTATGGGTCTTGCGACCGACCGACGAAGCTGGAAGAGAACGGGGTTAGGTGATTGGTCGCGACTAGGAGGCCCCCCAAGGCCGCGGGTCCAATACCCTTCCGACTTGACCTAGGCCCTGAAGGGGCTAGGTCGGTGTGTCGGGTCCACACCCACTCGGCTTCGTTGGCACCGAAAGGTTTCCACCGAGTGACCACGAGAAACGTGGATTTACCCTGAAGGGGTCACCACGTTTTTTGACCGTACTCGAAATAGAAATAGATATCTCTCGGCTGCCTTGAAAAAGGCAGCGTCGGATCAAAAAGTGTAGTCAGCGACCACAGTGACGTCACGGCGAGCGGGACGAGCAGCGAGCGAGCGAGCAGCGATGAGTCACGGAGCAGACGTCCGTCACGGTCGGGTGGCGCGCGTGGAATGTTTACTACACTTTCAGTTGTTTCAAATACTTATACCAAAAATCTCACAAAAAATAATCATTTATATACCCTATCCATTTTACTTCAATCACTGTTTCTAACAAAACCTCGTTCCCGAGGCTAATTAATAATATTGAAATGGATTGTTTTTGATTAAACTTTCCATTCTGCATCCCATTCTAACACGTTTGATCAGACTATTTCTATCCTTTTCTAAGGCCAAAAAGATCACATTGATTGACTGTACCTCTTAATTCCAACTGTATATTTACTTTCGTAACTGTTTTTGTGTTTACTCCTTTTGATTTTGAAAAGGTACCTAGCTATTTTTTGGTCTTCCTGATTCATTAACTCTATGAATTAGAAGGTAGGAATTAACTTTGGCAAAGACTTTGGTCCGCATGGATTTCGGCATTTTCCATAATTTAACAATCATTTGGATACTCAATGTGAGTTCGGTGTTTCTGTTTAGAGCATGAGCCACATGTAGGAGTGCCCCGAGTGCCCATACACCTGTTCTTTGGGGGATTTAATGAATGCCACTGATGCTGCAAATAACTTAGCCTACTGCACCCAAACGATCTAGGGCATTGGTTTTCAAACTGGGGGGCGTTGTCCACTAGTATGGCTAAAGACCTTATTTACCTATTACCCGTGCTAACGCTTTGCGTATTTAATGTAAACATGGTAACATAGGATAGTTTTAACAGTTACTGATAACATTTACAATTATGAGTTAAAAATCAGACTGCTTTTAAAGTAACTTGTTTGGAACTTTTTAGTTTGTTTTTAGCGGTTTTTATTTCCTACCTATTAGTGAGTCACATTTTTGCAATCGTCTCCACAAGCCCTTTGTTTAAATACTCCGCTCGATAGGTTTTCAGGTTTATTTTTAATTCTCTTATGCCGTCAAAAATAGGCCATTTTAATTTGTACATACCCAATGTCACTCTCACAATCAACACAAATCTAACGACACTTCTCAAGCTAAACTCCATCAAGCAGTTTAGGTTACAGAGCTTGCCAAAGAAATATACATTCATAAAAATATGCACTCGAAAAAAAAACACAACCCGGGGAGGGTTGTGTTTTTTCCCCTCCTTGTAGCGCAGTTGGGTAGTAATAAAAATATTTTGATGTTTGAAGATTTTTTTTGTCTTTATATTCTGATAATAACTTAAAATCATTATTATACGTATTATCTGGACAAGCGCGGAAATGTTAAGCGTTTAGAAAGGGGGCGCATACTCAATAAGTTTGGGAACCCCTGATCTAGGGAGTTACCCATTCATCATCATCTTTCTGCCCTTATACCATGTTACTTGGGGTCGGCGCAACACGTTTTTTTCTTCCACTCTGTTCTATCAGTCGTCACTCTATCACTAAGTCCCTTTTTCTTCATATCGCTCCTCACACAATCCATCCATCTTTTTTGGCCTACAGGGAGTTGTACATTAATTCAAAGAAAAGAAGAAAAATGTACCATCGACATGAAAAGAAGCTTTGCCTCGTCTTTGCATATAAGCTGTCCTGTTGTGTACATACACAACAGGAAAGCTTATATGCTCACACAAAAACATGTAAGTACATACTTACATGTTTTCGTGTGTGCAATAAAGAATAAAAATACGATTTTAATGCAAGGGGCTGATGTTATTTTGTCGTCTCCCAATACAATCATTGCCTTTTGCGGATAGACAAGAGGACAATGCCCGTTGAGGTGCCCCAAAGTTTACCTTAGGGCTGTTTTGTACAAAACTTAACTTTCTAAAAATAAGTTATTTAATCAAAGTTTCGCGGAGACATCTGTGATAAGCATCTAAAACTCATTAAAATTTATTTAGGGGATGAAGTGATGCTGTTACGGGAGATTGATCATTGTTGTCTTAGGGAAATTGTGAGACAAAAGAAAGTTATAAGTAGGGTGTCTTGTTTTATTATTAGTTTTGAATATATTCTGGAATTTAATTATTTCTCCGCATTAAGTGATAATTTTACGTAAAAGAAGTGTTTTAATTAACCAAGTAACAAAATAAGTAATTATGTGATTTAAAATAACACTTATACGTCAATTTTTCTAGCCTATTTTAACTCGATGATGCATATTTTCTATCTGACTACCCCAAGGAGTGTTTTATTAAAACTGAATAGTTTATAAATTATTTTGTCATCCAATTTAGTTAAATGCCGTACAATTTCGGTACAAACAAAGGTATTGGTACTTTTAGGTACTTTTACTGGTTCTTGTATCCGCGATTATAATAACAGTCAAAATCAAAGGGCCGCGTGTGAATTGAATTAAATATATCAAAAGATTGACTCCTTAAGCCTTGCTACGTCATGTGAACAACATTGTAACCGATTACTAAGTTATCCTGCGCCATTGTGTAGTTGTCGAAAACCACCCCAATTTCCAGCTAAAGTTTTGCGCTTCTATCAAAAACCGAGCCAAAATTGGAGCCCATTTATATTTTCATCTGCCTGACTTGTAACAAACCAGCTTGATTATACCTCACCCCGCCACCTGTAGAATTTTGAACAAAATGGCCGCTGCCAATAGCGTCCGTCCGTTCGTTCCCAGCGATTACAAGTTTTATGTACGTGTCGTAAAATCCTTGAGATTTGTTCCATTGAAAGCGCAGCTGAGAAATGCGATGTTGCTGTAAAAAGTACAACAATCAGTTTCCTGATTATATCTAAGACGATGAAAAAGACTCCGATGCTTACAGTGACTTGAATTATGGTTGTGAGGTTTTCCAGTCTAAGCAAAAAGTTTCACTAGCAGAGGTTTTGTGATCAAGGAAAAATATGAAAAGATATTGTACAGAGACCAAGCTTTAAACTCCGATGCCTACCCTAGGGTAGGGCTCTCTGTCCAGATTGAAAATCTTTAATTTAAGAACTTATTTATTTAAAGGGGTCTGTCTGTCTGTCTGTCCGTCTGTCACAGCCAGTTTTCTCCGGATCCACTGGAGTGATTCTGTTGAAATTTGGTACAGATATGGACTTCTATGACCCAAACACGGACGCGTTACGTAAATCATTAAATTTTTAGTATGGGGGTCACTTTTGGGGGTCAAACAAGAAAATTAAAAAAAAAAAAAATTTTGAACAATATCGTGTGAAATATGAAATAAAAGGGCTTACTGTGAGGGTTTTAATTATATTTTTTTTTCATAATTTTAAAATAAATGGTTTTGAAGTTATTCAAGATATTAGAAGAAAAATGACCATGCCCCCGTCCTATCTCCAAAACTACTGAGCCTAAAATTTTGAGAAAAAAAATGGAAATAATAGATCTTTACCTAAAGATCACAGAAAAACCTATTAGTAGTCTGTAGCGTTAAAATAACATGTTAAAAAAACTAAATTCGTTCGGAACCCTTTGCACGCGAGTCCGACTCGCACTTGGCCAGTTTTTTAATGGGAGCTGGCATAGGCCCCCCGACACCATTTAGAATCTTTTTTCAAAGTTGCAGTGCACATTTTAACATGAATATATAGGTAGAGAACACTTAAACAAACAAAAAATGTTAGCAACATGGTGCCCTAAAGTGTCACGTTGCCGTAAAGTCGCCATGGTACTTACAAGTTTTCGCGAAAATCTAAATTAGCCCATATTTTTTATCGTGTTGACTCAGGACCTTGATTTGTATACACCTAATAGAGACTTATGTGATGGTATGGAACCCTCGGTGCACGAGTCCGACTCGCTCTTGACCAGTTTTTTAACGATTTTCATTTTTCTCATAATATGGTGACTTTACCTTCAAATATCTTGGCAGCGTGACACTTTAGTGTACCATGTTGCTAACATTTTTTGTTTGTTTAAGTGTCTTCTACCTATATTTATGTATGTTACATTGTGATCGCTTCGAACCCTCAATTCAGAAACCGAAGATAACGACAAACTTTTCGGCATGAAATCGAACGCACTGCTATATATAATTGCTTTCAGTACATTAAGAGGTTTACTTCACAGGCAGTCGTCTCGTAAACGTGTCGTAACATATAATAAAATGGCGTGTAATTTGACGTTAAATATTTTTTGTACATCGGAAAATTCACGATGATGTAAAGATGCCAACAGAAGTGATAAAGCAGGTTATAAGTATTGTTGGAGAAAATTGCAGCTCGATAACTGCTAGGGGAGACCGCGAGGAGTTGAAACAATTTTGATATTATTTGTCGTACACAAAAATCTATTAACTAGAATTGTACAAAATTAGTACCAATCGTCAGCTCATTTCTTTTACTTTTATATGAGACCGACAAAAAAAGCGAAGGTAAGTATGAATGGTGGTGGGTGGGTGTTGGTGGTTGTGGTGGTATGTATGGTGTGTGGTTGTTTTTTAACCGACTTCCAAAAAAGTATGAGGTTCTCAATTCGGTGGGTTTTTGGTTTTGTTTCTTTGTTTTTTTAACACCGACTTCCGAAATTAAGGTTATTTTATTCTTAATAATGTTTTGTTTGGAAGTCGGTTATATTTTTTTGTAAAGTTTTTTATTTTTTCACTTTTAAGTGGTGATACTTGGACGACGTCTTCGTCAACGCAGAAATTGAAATAAGCAAAAATGCTCATAAAATAAATCGGTGTACACACATAAAAAATAACGTCGTTTGTATCAATCAGTCCTACAAAATAGAACCGACGAGAGTTGAAACTACATGTTTCAAATCCCCTCAGTAAGAAAAATCCACAAAGCAGTGACTTGCACCATCACTATTTCTACAATTCTTAGATAGTGAACTTTCGAAACACACATAACACAAGCCAAAACACCAACACATTATCAAACTATCAGTACCTAAAAAAGACGACTAAAACTTACATTTCGTATTTTTTTGGACATGAATGTTAGAACTCCGCAACTGCACGTCTTGAGGCGAGGACGCATACTCAGGGACCTGCGGGCGGTAGGGCACGACTAAACAGCGTTGTTGCCAGCTCGTTAACGGTTTTAGATTCCGCGAAATTGACGTTGTTTCAACTCACCTCTGTTTCAAAACCCCTCGGTCTCCTCTTTAATAAAAAAAAACCGGTCTTGACCGGTTTTTTTTTATTAAAGATTTTGATGAGATGAGATTTTTTTATTAACGAGTCAGACTCGCGCACCGAGGGTTCCGTACCCATCATATAAAATGTGAATGTTTTTAAATTTTCATCGGCGAGGCCATTATTCGTCAGAGAATTTTAACACTGCAGTGTATATTGCAGTTTTAGATCAGCGCCATCTATGGACTGAAAGTGGAACTAATGTAACTTTTGTTGAATTTTTTTTTTTGAAAATTTTTCAGAAAACAATCTTATTTGCTGAAAAATTTTTGGAGACATCGTTTTATTTTTCCTGTTGATGAATGAAATTATACAATGTGATATAAGTTTATATAAAGATTATTATAAACTTTTATCACATAGAATAATTTCATATTTTTCTCTATGCAAACTTCGGAGATAACGGAACGGTCAACATTTTATAAATTTTTCGTCAAAAGTCGATAACCACGCGGCCTAAAAAAAATGTTTGACAATGTGCAAATAAATACCAGTCTTACAAATGATACCCCACACGGCGTAGTAGCCCCACTTGGAGTTTTTAACCGACTTCTTCAAAAAGAAGGATGTTCGGCTGTATGTATTTTTTCTATGTATGTTCACCGATTTCTCCACCAATATGGAACATGCAAGCGATTTTTTTATTTGCAAAATGAAATACTTATTAGCTTTAGTAAATAATCATGAAATTATTTTTTAAAGTCCATCATCAGCGATGAAGTTATAAAGCTACAAAGATTACAATTAGAAAAGGAAATTGGATATAAACTTTGACGTCAAAGTCCATGACGCCTATAGGTATGCCATAGAAAACAACGTTTTCGCGAGAGGGACAGATGTATTTGTTTAAAACAATAATATCTCGTTTGTTTTTCGAGCAATTTTGATTCTATTTTCACTGTTAGTTTTATATTTTTGTATATTTTTAGATAAACTGTTTAGATAATAAATATTTTTTTCATGCATATTCCCTTTTTTTATTCGAAAGCCTATATTCTTGAGGTAGTCCTATTGTCATCAAATCAAAATCTGATGATGGGATCTCATAAAACACGAAGGAAACCCTCAAAAAGTGAGCAGGCTCCTTCTGGGTAAGCTCGCTCTATCGTATCGCTTTGTCTCTGTCATCTCTGAACTTTTATTTTTAAAGAATGGGAAATCATCAAATTATTCCACCCGCTCTTGGCGGAGCAGAAGGGAGTGTCAGACTCTTACTGACTAAAACCCATCCGTGTTCCTACTAGTGCCCTTTGCGTTCCAGGGCCGCGGTTACTCTTTCGAAAAAATTCCGCAACCCTAACAACCAACCCAGGCGGGTCCCGTTTACTGTGCTGACATCTCTTTGAGGCGCGCGTGGGACACAACGCGCCATCGACCCGGGCCTGGTTCTGATCGGACGGCAAGCCGAGGCGGGGCGTCTTCTTCTATTGCGGCGGCTGGGGCGTAAGGTTTCCCTCTATCTTACGTATTCGGCCTCCTCCTTCGCTAGCATTACTGCTTCGCAGAAAGAAGTGACCGCTTCCCACGCCTCCTCGCTCTGGACCATGGATTGAACCAGGGAAGGACGCGAGAGGTCGTCGCCGCCAATCGCCTCGACGAAGACAAGGCGATGCTCCGCCCAAGCAGGGCAGACCTCCACTGTACGCTCCAACGTGTCTTTTAGGCGATCCTTACAGTGTAAACATCCGGGCGTGTCCTCACGTCGAACCCGAAACAGGTAGTCCCCGAAACAACCGTGTCCGGTGAGAACCTGCGTCAGACGGAAGGTCTCTAGCCATTCCTCAAAGAGGGAACTTATCGCCTCGATTGTGGCATGCCCAGCGCTGGTTTGCGACAGTCGCTATCTCCATAGCGCCATGAAATCCTGCCAATGCTCCGTCCGCCTTGCTGCGATTTGCCACGGCAGAGGAGTCTCGCCCCGGCGTTGCGCCTCCACGCGCCATTTATTTATTTATTTATTTATATAAGGTTTACCCACAGCACATATATGGACATTGATACATTGAGTCTTATGGTAATATTCTAATATATATGCCAATTACGGGCAAACACAGCATTGACAAAAACACGCCAGATTATTTATACACTACTACAGATACGATTTAAAAACAATAACATACAATACATTCAATACATACAATAAAACGGAAGACATAACAGTAGGTAGTAGACCAGGGAATACATGTACAAACAAAGTTAACTTTTTGGATAACTGTCTTGATCAGGAGACTTGATAGCACGTAGGGAAGCCAGGATTCTCGATTTAAATTTCGCCTTAGAGTCACCAGATATATCTGTCTCAGGAATGGACTTAATAAGTGAATTCAGGTTGTCACACATCTTCGCTAGTGGGGAGTTGCGACCTATGTTGGTACGGGTAGAAGGGCGATGGAACAATCTGGTAAGGGGATGTCGTGGAATGTTGTGCGGAACACTCAAATAAATGCGCGATAGTAGTTCACTACAGTCAATATGGCCGTTGACTAACTTGTATAGGAACAGAAGGCTATGCATAACTCTTCGTTGATATAGTGAAGTTATATTGAAGAATGTCAGACGTTGTTGGTATGGGCACCTATGAGATATGCCGGGGGGCCATAAAAGCAAGGTGTTTGGTGAAAGCCCTTTGTATGCTCTCTAGACGCTGGGAATGTATAGCATAAAACGGATTCCAAACAACGCTGGCGTATTCCAACTTACTGCGCACTAACGCATTATACAGAACGATTTTCGATTTTACGGATCTAAATCCTTGATTATTTCTTTTTAGAAAACCTAGTAACTGGACAGACTTTTTAACACAACTATCTATATGTTGCCTAAAAGTTAACCCCTCATCCATTATCACTCCGAGATCCCGAATTTCACTGACCCTGGTAAGTGTTACGTTATTAATTTTGTAAGATGTTACGATAGATTTTTTCTTTCCTGAAAATTTTATATGAAAGCATTTTTAGCGTTCAAGGTCATGCTATTTTTATTGCACCAATCTACAATTTTATCTAAGTCATGTTGCATCGCCACAGAGTCATTTGGTGTCATAATTGGCATGTAGATCTTAAGGTCATCGGCAAACATTAAGAATTTGCAGGTTTTGATAACCTGCCCCAAGTCATTTATGAAAAGCAAAAATAAGACTGGTGCTAAATGGGATCCTTGAGGAACACCCGAGATGGATACATATGGCTTTGACACGTAACCATTCAAGACAACGTTCTGTGTCCTCTGTTCTAGATACGATGCAAACCACCCCAGCAGTGATCCATGTACGCCATTAGCTGCTAATTTCGACAAAAGTAGTGAGTGACTAACTTTATCAAAAGCACTGCTGAAGTCCGTGTACACCGCATCCACCTCCAGTCTTTGGTCTAGAGAGTCGGATATGTCGGACACAAACTGGATCAGGTTACTTTCCACTGAACGACCCGCCAGAAAACCATGCTGACCAGATGAAACATTAGAATTAAGGTGTTGCGTGATTATTGGACAAATAAGGGACTCAAATACTTTCGAGAGACATGATAATATTGAAATCGGACGATAGTTTTTAACATCCACGGGATCCTCCTTTTTATATATAGGTACAACTTTTGCTTGTTTCCACACATCAGGAAAAATTCCCTCGGCCAATGAACGATTAAAAATAGTGCATAACGGAAATGCCAGTGCATTACAGCAGCGCTTTATAAAGACAGGTGGGATGGAATCAGGACCGGGGCCCTTCAGAGAGTCTAAATTCTTTAATTTGTTGTGAACTTCTCTCTCTGTAAGGCTTATTTTATGGAGTACTTTATGTACAGTATGGGACACATCAGTTGTCCCTACGTTATTCACGCTATACACTGAAGAAAATTGTTGGGCAAACAAGTTCGAAATTTCGGGTCCAGTATCAGCAACCGACCCATCCAATTGCATACTGGATGGAAACCTAGATTGCCCTTGGCGTTTGTCTTTTATATAACGCCAAAAAGCCTTAGGGTTCTTTACTATGTCGGATTCTATTCTTTGTTTGTATGAATTGTAACACGATCTTATAAGTTTATGGCATTGTTCACGCAACCACTCGAACTCCAGAATATCACGCGGATTTTCATATTTGCAACATTTTAGTCTCACTTTTTGTTTTTGATGAAGCAGTTTTATTAACTGATATGAGAACCAGGTTGGATATTTCTGCTTCTTGCGGTTGTATTTCGGTACCAACATAGCATAGCAATTGTGAAATTGAGAGACCATATCATTTACGTCACCGCATTTAGAAAATAAGGCAGTCCAATCTATTTCTTTCAATTTAGCTACTATTTTAGCGTAAACTGCCTTAAAGAAATTGTATCCTGATTTATGGTTACATTTTAGTGTCTCGGGAGTTGTATCGGATATATTTACGAGTAAACCAGGGTGCAGTGAATCGGGCCTACTAAGTAGATTAAGGGAAGGAGTAACTGTAATGTTCTTCAGATTGCTTATCACCAAATCCAATATTCGATCATTGATGTTTCTTACGTTATTGAACTGATAGAAATTATTTAATGAAATAAAATCGGTTATAGAATAACCCCGTGTATTTGTATAATTTTCGGGGAGTGTGTGCTGAAAACCTTTATTCCCTTTGTTCCACTTTATAAAACCCAAATTAAAGTCTCCAAGAATCAGGATATCGTCCACTTTAGCCACTATATTATCAGCGTTATTTAGAAATGAGGATAAATTTTCTATTTTGACCGGAGGCGGAAGGTAAGCTATACATATTGCAATTTTTCTTATAGAATGTTGAGATTTGATTTCTAGAATTATCCATAAATCCTCAGAACTGGTCTCCCAGCTCTGAACTCTTGTTGATTTTATGTGTTTTGAAACAGCAACTAACACTCCGCCTCCATCTTTTTTGGAAGTCCCAGTAAGCAATCGATCTTTGCGGAAAGTAATATATCTATCATCGATAAATTCACTAGTACATATATTTGAGTTTAACCATGTCTCTGTAAAAGCAATTAAGTCATAGTTGTTTAACAAAATATTGTGATAAATATCATTAGTTTTAGTTCTCATTCCTCTAACATTTTGGTAGTATATGTTAAGCATTTTTGTTATGTTTAACTCTAAACTATTCATTATAAATTATATTGCAAGGAAGTTACTCAATTTTCAGTCTATTTAAAGTATACAAGTTACGAATATATATAGAATCATGATTAACATCCTTACGAACAAAGATTCTGCCATTACGAATCCAGACAAATTTGTAAGAAGTTTCCCTGGCAAGTTTCCTCGTTGCTGCATGCAACTGTTTATTGGCTGGGCTCAGGTGTTCAGTCACAAATACAGGAGCTCGTTTGCCGGCTATACCCAAATGGTGAGACGCCATTCGTAAATGAGCGCGAGGGCTCTCGCCTCCAGATCCCATGGTGGCAGTCCGGCAGGAGGCGGCGAGCCTCCGCCGCCTCGCCAGGGACCGTACGGTATCCCCGGTCCAGCATGATGGCCATGACCCTCTGGGACACGTTGACGTAACAGGCAGGTCGCTTCCTCAAAGTCGGCGCCCACACCGGTGCTCCATAAAGGGCCATGGACCACAAGAACCCCCATAAAGCCTCCGGCAGGAGACGTTTGAACCCCCTAGATTGGGCAGAAGCCGCTTGAAGGTCCGCCCCAGTCTGGGAGCCAAACGTCGGAAATGCTCGACGAAGTTCCACCGGCGCCAAGACCAGCGTGGCGTCAGCGTAGCAAACCACACTGACGCCACTAGGGAGGTCAGCGCGCAGCACCCAGTCGTAGCCGATGTCCCATAGGAGCGGCTCCGAAACCGAACCCTGTGGAACACCGCACGACATCTCTCGCCGGTTCCATTCTCCCAGGTGACCGGGGTAGATTACGGCTCTGTCCGTCAAGTAAGCCTCGACTACGCGACGGAGGTAGGTTGGCATCCGGTGATACCGAACTGTCTCCCTGATGCAACTCCAGGGCAGGGTGTTGAAGGCATTAGCGATGTCTAGAGACACCGCCAAGATGACCCCACCCCGGGAAAACGCGTCCCCCGTCGAGAGGGCTCTCACGCGCATAATGGCGTCCACCGTCAAGCGGCCCGTGCGGAAACCGAACTGGTTCTCCGCCAGATCCGGTCCCACCCTCACCGGGTGCCCGACGACGCGGTTTGCAATTACTCTTTCGAAGAGCTTGCCCACCTCGTCGAGCAGCATAATGGGCCGGTATGCGGACGGAGAGTCCGCAGGGTGCCCCGGCTTCTTTACCAACTTCTTTGTCCGTTCTCTCACTTGGACCTTTCCGGCATGAGTAACTCTACCGGCAGAGGTCTAAGATCACTGAGACACACAAGCCCCACCACGACGGCAACGTAGGGACACTCGGTGGAGGTTATCTCTGACCTAGACTAGAGTCAAGAGAAAATCCACCACAGATTAGAAAAATATGTATATTTGCACATATCATTTTTGTTCAGCGATATTTTTGCCAATTTTTAACCGATTTGGATGAATCTAATTGTTTGGAAGAATATTTTCCCGGATTAGTCTCATTTCAATTTGGTGAAGATCGGACGAAGAACTTCGGAGATAGGCAACGGAACTCCTCAATAAATGATAGCAAATGGATCGGGATTGCTGAAACCGCATGTCTGTTTATTGTTTACACCAGTTCATAATATTACATCACGCAAGTACGCTGTGAAGGGGTACGGGGTACGGTAAAAAGCGAAATATTAAAAACCTAAAAAAAAAAAGTTTTTTTTTAATAACCGTTTCAGTCGCTGTTGTAAAAAAACATATACATTGTTATTGTTTTCTTATTTGCAAAACAGTTGAGCAAACGTCATCTAAAACTGTTCCAATTTTCAAGTTGATAGCATTTGTAGTTTTTGAGATATCCAGCTGTGACAGACGGACAGACTTAGGACACCATAAGGGTTCCTTTTTACTATTTTGGTACAGAACCTTAACAAGATGATGTTCTTACTGTTTTTAAAAAAGGACAATCCCGAAGCACTTGATCCCGGCTTTCTTAAAGATCTTTAAAAGTTACTGGCATTTCGCCTGGTATAGCAAGTATCTATAGATAAATATTTATAGGTGGGTGGCAAAGACAAGCAAGAAAGACGTCCACAGCTGGACATAGGCCTCCCCCAAGCGTTGCCACAACGACCGGACCTGCACATTTTACATCCTTCAGCTACCCGCGACCTTGACCAGGTCATTGGTCCACCTTGTGGGAGGCCTTTCATCGTTGCGTCTTGCTGGTTATTCATCCAAAAATCATAGGCTCATACAACACTAATTAATCAGTCATCGATCGATCTTCGATCGATGTCGTGTGGGGTCAAACAGTCAGCAAGAAGAAAAAAAAAACGAAAATAGCGTCAACAGTAAAATTTATTATTTTTTCGCCTCTTCAGGTTTTTTTTTTATCCTAAGAACCTGCAGTTACACTCTCAGGAGTTGGAGATGGTGCTTTAACCGTCAGATCAGCTTCAGCTTCTACTCCTACATCCGGGATTGAAATGGTAAACCTGGATGATTGTTGAGCTGCCAACTCTTTTGGCTCTTCCACGCCCGGAATACGATAAGCCATCATGGCCGCCCCGTAGTTTCCTAGCCCGGTGTCATGGAAGACTATCTGAAAAATAAGTTTTTTATTCTTTAGGATATGGAGAAAAAAAAATAGTTTCTAGACACATTTAAACATATTTTGTTTGTAAATGATTATCTACGTGATAATAGTGAAGTATTCTCTTATAATTAGGATTCATATAACAAAAGTAACCGATAAGAACACAATTTAAACAACGTTTTATCATCAAACGATGATCGCGTAGGGATCACATAACTATATAACTTTTGCAACTCAATTATTATATATAAACGTTTTTACAAAGTTACAAATTTCATATAACACCACCTAAAAATTTTGTACTGTATTGTTAAGAGCTAACTTTAGCGCTGTACACGTTTAAACTGAGCGATGTCGTTTGGTGATTGTAGTCACCATGGACGGTATAGGTAAGAATTTTTGTGGTGACTACACTCCCCGTAGACGCTTGAGGGGTTAAAGAGACCGTAAAAAAAAAGGATTTTGCCCTTCAGTGTGACGTTTAATGACATGCGTATCTCGAGAAAACCTAGAATTATTGAGATTTTTAATAACAGATACAAAAATGTGCATATTATGTAGTATTCGATTAAGGCAACTCTAACACCAATACGACGCCAAATCGAAAACTCAATCAGAAATCTACCCTCCAAAGCTGTCAAATAAAACCCGAAATATCTTCATCGACTTCACCACATAAATAATGACTGACTCTAAAGCTTCAGCCACCTGTTGGCATTAATCAGTACCGACGATGCATACTCACTCCGGAGCAAAAAACCTGGTTCATAGATCACCCAGCCAAACTCCACGACAGGCGACCAATCATTCGGAAAGGAACGCAGAAATTGAGCGGTAAAGATTAGGAGTGACAAGTGGGTTGAAGAATGTTCTGAAAAATGTGAGGATTATGCATTGCATTGGTAAGGTGCAGTGGAGATCTATCACGAAGGAATGGTAGTCGATTTTTGTGAAGAGATACGTAAGTCATGACAATTTGTGTCAGCACGGCACTGGAATATAAATGTAAAAAACTGCCCACCTAAAAAGTCATTATTATCTGTCATTCAAACTCAACTGCTGCAGGTGCAGAAAATCAACGTCGATAATTATAATAACACTATTGAGAATTATAATTATACATATTTGAATCGTTTAGGGTTAAAACAATACTTAGGGCCAACATTGGGTCCAGTGCTCATCGAATTTTTAAAAACAGCAGCAAGCAGCTACTAGACTATTTACGTGAGGGCTTTTTTTATTTTCAAGGATGGGAAATCATCAAGTGACTCCTCCCGCTCCGGGTGTAGTAGAAGGGAGTGTCAGACTCTTACTGACTAAAACCCATCGGTGTTCCTCTTAATGCCCTTTGCGTTCCAGGGCCGCGGTGACTCTTTCAAACAAATTCCGCAACCCCGGCAGTCCAGAATGCGGCCAGTGTTTTGGGCATTTTCCTGTTGACAGCAGATGTAGACAAATTTTTCAATGCCCAATGAGTTCTTCCTCGCCCCTTTTTATCCCGCTTAGAACATATTTTTACTAGCTATATTCCATGTAATTGAATAGTCTATGTTTAACTCACCTCTCCATCTATTATTTATTATGTTTATTATGTATTATTATGTTTTGGGCATTTTCCTGTTGACAGCAGATGTAGACAAATTTTTCAATGCCCAATGAGTTCTTCCTCGCCCCTTTTTATCCCGCTTAGAACATATTTTTACTAGCTATATTCCATGTAACTGAATAGTCTATGTTTCACTCACCTCTCCATCTATTAGGTACCTTATGTAGTATATTTCATTTAGTTTGGTGAAACCCATCTCCGTGGCAATGGTCTGCGCTCTTGCAGTGGTAAATATACTAGCAATAGCAGGCACATTTGCACTTGAACTTAGAGCTACTGCAGCTTTTAACATCTCTTTGGCTATACCTGAAATAGTTTGATAAAATAAGCTTCCACGTTTGCAATTACAAAACTTGTTTACATGTTTGGAAACTAACCAAACATGTTTTGCTTTACCAAAGATGTAAACCAATATTTGGTTCAGTAAAAAATACTTATATGCAAACACGTAACGTTCAAATTGCGCTGCAATTTGACTTTTTCCATTTTAGGCTACATTATTTGTCGTTGATATTTTAATATGGATTTTTACTTGCAAAGGGGTATTTGACTGCTATCTACAATCTACATGAATGATTATTTATTTGAGAGATAATACTAAAATAGTACAATTTGTGAATCGGAAATTATTGAAATCGGTGTAAAATAGAGAAATAACAAGCTTCTGGCTGGAGTCAATCCTCAGGGGCCGTCTCCACGAGCGAGAGAATCGCGGCGATTCGACGGGTGAAAAAAAACTCGCTCGTGAAGACGGCCCCTTAGTGCCAATTCTTCTAATATTATAGTAACGTTCGCATTAACCAAAAAATAAAAAATTGAAAATTAGACTTTTTCGACACATTGTGATGGAGATTTGACCCTCTTGTCACGAAAAATATCACTTATACTGAATGACGCAAATTTACTACTCATTTCGTGACTTGCGAGTAACGTCACACGCAATTAGTGCTGTCTGTTTATTGTATGTACATTTTAAAAAGCTCAGAACTCGTAATTTCTTCAGATTTTTAAACAATTAAAGTTTATAGCGTCTTGTTTTTCTCTAGGTTTAGAGAAATATAAAAAGAACCGCGACTTCGTAGGCATATATCCCGCTTTTTCCCAGTCTCGTAGGTTTTTCGGGAAATCCTCTCCTAGTGCTCCCCTGTACTCCCCAAGGAACCTTCATGCCCACTTACAGCTTTCTACGACCAGTAGTTTCAGCGGTTCGTTTTGTCTGTCAGTCATTAATTAGTAACGGAAGAGTTAATATATACAGGGTTATATGTAAAACACCAACAACCTCTTAAGCAGCGAAAGTACAGATGATTCTGATCAACTTTTACTTTGAGAACAACCCCGAAAACTCGTAAAAAATATCAGCTGTTTCATACATTTTCATTGGCTAAATATAACCCTGTATATTGACTGATATAATCCAGTCAAATAGCCTATTACAAAAAGGCCTTTTTTATGGGAAATCATCAAATAACTTCTACAGCTCTGGATGAAGAGGGAGGGAGTGCCAGACTCTTACTGACTAAAACCCACCTCATCATCATCATCATAACAGCCGAAAGACGTCCACTGCTGGACATAATTCTCCCCAAAGTGGGGGGTTTTCCATAATCGCCACGCTTGGCAGGCGGGTTGGCGATCGCAGTGTATGGTGTTGCGTTTTACAGAGAACGCTGCAGCCCATTCTCTAGTGAGTCCCTTAGTCGCCTTATACGACACCCACGGGAAGTGATGGGTTGGTATTATTCTTTTATGGCACTATACGGAACCGGCCGACACCATACGGCATAAAACCCACCTGTGCACCTTTAAATGCCCTTTGCGTTCCAGGGGGGCTACTCTCTAAGCCCGAAGTCCGTAGTTTCGAGCTTAGTTCGTATCACCTAACCACTAAGAATTAATTATAACACGATTTGACAGGTATTGTGAAATCGTGTTGTCTTTCATTCTTAGTTCGGGTTCCGTACGTGAAACGTAATAGAATACGTCCGCAACTAAGCCCGAAACTACGGACTTCGGGCTTAGAGAGTAGGCCCCCAGGACCGCGGTAACTCTTTCGAAGAAATAGCGCAACTGTGAGAAGCATATCTTAAGTAATATAAAATCATTGTTCACCCATTAAAACGAACCTCGATGCCTGTACCTGCTCTTCAAAGCTATGATGTATATCTTGAAGTACCTCCTGACGTTCAGTGAGTCATATACGTTGACAGGCTTCTCTATCGTGTTGTAGAATTTCATGACAGTTGAGTATAATGGGTTATGGGTTAACTTCACACGGCTGAAGGTTCGGGAGAAGGCATCTGGAATTAGAAAAAAATAAATAAATGAAAATGTATTCCCCCTTCTGGGGCAGTCGGGTTAATATTTTAGTTTTTTGTCAAATTGTTTTTGCTGCTGTCACTTTCTTCAGCTGAACTGACTTAACCATAGGTTTATTTCGATATCTTAATGAATAAAATACTGAAGAAAAAAAAAAACATTGGATGGTACCAACTGAATATTTCCCTTATAAAGATAAAAATTAAAGAAGTCTTTAATTTAAAAAAAGTCGTTGCCCCTCTCTAGAAATAAGTCCTGTATTGTGGGTATGTTCACAAATATATATAAATTCACATACACAAACAGCCAAATCCGGAACATCTATCTGTAGACCATACATATATCTGCTCCGTGCGCGAATCGAACCCGCGACACGCAGTCAATCGCCCAACCACAACGACAACCGTGTTGTCAAAATAGTATAAGTCAACGTTGCTGTCTGTTTGTCTATCTGTTTCACCGCTTACTTCTTCTAAACCACGCAATGGATACGGTTACTTACAGAAAGAGCTATAATCGGGTGTTTTGGGTATGTACTTTGCACCCGTGAATAGCTGGTTTGGGTCGCCAGTACTTAGTAAATCAGACATAGCATAGCAACACAAATCTGCTAATAAATAACCTCTTAGAATAAAACCAACCAATGTTTAATATAGTTAATTGCTGAAAATATCATCAACACAACTGAATAATCATGGATGCACCTGTTTAATAATTATTATTAACTAGCTGACCCATACCCACTTCTTTGGGCGGTATTTTTCGAGTTAATATATAGCCTATGACACTCATAAATAACGTGGCTTTCTATTGGTAAAAGATTTTCAAAATCGGTTCAGTGAATGCAGAAATTACCCCTACAACCTCCCAAACTCACAAACTTTACCTCTTTATAATATTAGTGTACATTAATCGTCTGGTTTGACATTGACATCTGACGTCAAATGAACGCTTCCATGGAATCGTTTCGGGCAATCGAGTTCTACCCTGTATTGGTATCTATCTCATCAATGTCATGCGAATTACTGATGAATGAATTCAACACGACGTTTATAGATATTAATTAATAATTAGAATTGATATATGTAATAAGTTAAAGAAACTGATTTATTTATATATTAAAACTTTATGCACTAGTGAAAAACACTATACAAAGGCGGACTTATTTCCTTAGGCATTTTTTACCAGTTGACGTTAGGTGGCAGGTGCAACTTAAAGAATTGATTAACAGTGAAAAAAACAATTATAAATACATATTAATATTTCTCTGAAATATCGAATTCAAAATAAGGTGATATTGCAACACACATTCGTGAACATAAGTGTAGTTAGTGGCCATAAGCCATAGGTACATCTCTTCACCAACACCATCCTGGCCATGATCGGTAACAGACTGATTGCCCCTACATTGCCCGGTAGACCGAAAATAAATAATTAATATAATACGGTCAACAAAGAATAAACATAGCTGCGGTATTGATGACATTCCACCAATTTTATTAAAACAATGCGCATTAGAACTTTCCAGTCCTCTTATGTTTCTAATCAATCAAAGCTTCCAAGACGGCCAATTTCCAGACGCACTTAAAGTAGCTTTAGTAAAACCAGTACATAAAAAGGTCATAAGCATATTCCAAGCAATTATAGACCCATAGCACTGCTACCAACTTTTACTAAAATATTTGAAAAATCTATGTGCAATCAGCTAAAAGAAAAGAAAAGAAACGAAAGAAAAGTTTAATATTCTTGACGACGCACAAAATGGATTTAGAAAATTTAGATCTACAACATTAGCAGCTTATAAACATGTTCAACAAGCGCTTCAACATATAAATGACAAACAATATGTAATTGGGCTACTACTAGATATGACAAAAGCATACGACAAGGTCCTTTATAACATCTTACTCACGAAACTATATGGCTGCGGCATACGAGCATTTGCACAATAGGACACAAATAGTACATATTGAACATTACGACCATGGAAAAAATGAGATCAAAACCATTCGATCACAAGAAAAACAAATTACTTGCTCAATCCCACAAGGAAGTGTGTTAGGATACCCACTATTTTTAATGTATATTAATGACCTTCCCAAAACATTAGATAAAGAAAACGCTGTGCCAGTTTTATTTTCAGACGACATATTAATATAAATCAAGTGTGAAAATGTAAATAACCCTAGTCTACAGAAACAAGATACCCTCCAAACTTGGCTCCAGATCCATAAATTTTTAGTAATTTAACTAAAATAATACAATTTAGATCATACAAAAAACCACCTCTCAATCTAAACACAACATTCAGAAACACGCAAATAGAAGAAGTTAATACATTTAGCTTACTTGGCATAAATATTGACACACATTAACTGGAAGTCACACATTGAACATATAAAAAGAAATCTCTCCAGATTCTCTTACGCTCTTTTTCAAATAAAACAAAGTACCAACACACAAACAGCTCTGGCTGCTTACTACGCATACACATACTCATGGCTGCGATATGGCGTCATGCTGTGGGGAAATAGTATTAACGTAAATGAACTATATTATAATACAAAAGAAGTGTATTAGAATTCTAGCACAAATAGACAACAACGGAGAGCTGCAAACCATTCTTTATAAAATATCAGATTTTAACTCTGCCGTCAATATACATACTTGACATTTGCGTTTTTGTTTTTAAAAATGTCGACAAGTTCACTAAAGTAGAAGATACGCACAACGTAAACACTCGCCATAAAAAGAGGTTATGCGCTCCACCCTCAAGAATTAAAATGCGAAGTGACAGCCAATATTTTAAGTATAAGTTGCCCAACATATTTAAAACTAAAAAATCAGTAACAATATTCCAAAAAAGGCTTAAACTATACCTAATCCAAAAATGTTTCTACTCAGTAAAATAACATTTAGTGTCTAACTTAAAATAACGATTCCCTCTCATGTACAAAAGTGGCAATCTGTCCTATACAAACAATAAGACTAAAGTCTATCCTTAAATTATAATTATGACATATAGCTGGAAATTGTATTGAATTTTATTGACATTTTATGACATTTTAATTTTTACACTATTTATTGACATTTTAATTTTTACACTATTAATTGACATTTTAATTTTTACACTATTAATTGACATTTTAATTTTTACACTTAATTGACAGTTTAATTTTTACACTTAAATTATAATTATGACATTGAATATTGCTGATAATTTTATTTAATTAATTATATTGATGTTTTCATTTTTATTCTTTCATTACAATTATGACATTTAATATTTCTGGAAATTGTATTGATCTAATTATTATTGACATTTTAATTTTGATGTGACTATAATTTCTCAATTTGATTGTATAATAATAATGTCTAATGCATGCTAATTTTTCACCAATTGCAATGCTTGTAAAAGGCTACTAAGTCAGTAGGTATATTAACAAAATATAACACCTTTATATACTTGGTTCGCAATAAACATTTTGACTTTGACATCCGGCAATGCGCATATTGCTACCGTGTGAGTGTTCGTGTTCGTTTTTACTTGTTATTCAATCCTGTCTGTATCCTTTTATGTGTTTTATGTTTTCTGTGTCGTATTTTATGTGTTTTATGTATCTTTTGTTGTATGTTTGTACTTATATGAGTCTTGTTACTCGAAATAAATTATCACCCTTACGGATAGTCAGAAACCTGTCTACCTAAGAGCAGAATAGTGGAACTCAGATAGGCAGTCGCACCATGAAAAATACAGCTCTTCATTCAGCTGTAGTTGGAAAATAGCTAGGCAGATGTTCAGAGATTTAGTCAAAGCTGAAGCAATTTCGTTACCTAGATTATTTTTTTAAATTGCTCACATACCCAAATTACACGACCAAATCCAAATTAAACAACCAACCGAAAAAGCATAAAAACCAACATTTATTTCTTAACCAATTCTTATTTCGGATTCCCACTAAAAATCGCATAGTATTTACTTTTGACTCTCTCCGAATCCAAATGACCCTATTCTGTTTATCAATAGCGAATCGGAAAATAAGCTCACCTTACGTTGACTTGATACTTTGTAGTGTAGTGTTCTGTATACGCTTCGATAGCATCACCGCCCCTAATATAGACCTACCCGTATCTACTACTTGGAATCCAATTTACGTACAAGAAATAGAGTGTGAGGAATGAGAGGTAGCGTTTTGGCAAAATCGCTTCATGATCGCTTATGATCTTTTTTTTGGCTTCCATTGAGCTCATTTTGAAACACTGGCTTAAAATGTGGTGTAGTTAAAATTCGTCAATATTGGAGCATGCTAGGCCATTTACTGAAGACCAAACGCGTTAGCGGGATGACGCTGTAAACTTTGTTTTACAGTATTGGTATCTATCCTAACAACAACCCAAACAATCAGCACAGTGCATTTTATTGCAACCTAAGATATCTATCTATCTATCTTGGTAGCAAATTTGAACTTCACGCACAATGCAATATATCTTGCATTCAGAAAGCTTTGTACTCGATTCTTAGCATAGAACTTTTAGCGTTCCGTACCTCAAAAAGGAAAAACGAAATACTTATAGGATCACTTTGTTTTCCGTCCGTCTGTCTGTCAAGACCGTTTATATTGGGAACGCGTGGAGGTATCAAGTTGAAATTAAAACCATATACTTGGTTCTATAATCAAACTAAAAATCTAACTTCTAAGTTAACGTAAAGATACGATTGTTTATGTCGCAAACAACGTATATTTCGACACTCTCAAGGGTATCAAAATGTATAGGGTATTTTCCGTTGACCTAGAACTATGAAATTTGGCAAGTAATACCGTCTTATACTACAAGTATAGGGAAAAGTCTGAAAACCATACATCTGTAATTAAATCATAAAAATATAGTCTTTATTTAAAGTAATTTGTTGCTACAAATTTGTACTGGACTCTCGGTGGGCGAGTCCGACTCGCACTTGGCTGGTTTTTTATATGCTTTTGTCCGCGACTTGTATCCCATTTGTTTCCCGTTCCCGTAGAAATTTCGGGAAATCCTCTCTTAGTGCTCCCCTACACTCTCTAAGAATAGAATAGAATAGAATACTCTTTATTATGTACACCATATAAGTTACAGAAAAAAAAGATGAAGAAAACATTACATAGGGTGACACAATGGGCGGCCTTATCACTAAAAGCGATATTTTAAAGACAACCTTTGGATGGATTTTAAAGAGAGGAGTGACAGTACTGCAGGTAGTCTTAGGTGTACTATTTATATATACAATAATTACATAATAGATGAATACATATAAACAATATAGCAGAGAACCCAAGTAAAGATAATTAAGGAGAGAGATAATGATTTTTTATCATCGTTTTATAAGTAGACAAAGATTGAGCACGCCTTACCGACACCGGCAAGGCATTCCATAACCGCACCGCCTGAATCGTAAAAGATTTGTCATAGAAGCTGGCAATGCATCGGCATCTCTAGCAATCAATCAATCAATTTCAGCTTTCTACGACCAGTAGTTTGGTTTGATTGTTTGGCCTAGTATGCTCCAATATTGATAAATTTTAACTACACCACATCTTAAGCCAGTGTTTCAAAATGAGCTCAATGGAAGCCAAAAAAAAGATCATAAGTAATCATGAAGCGATTTTGCCAAAACGCTACCTCTCATTCCTCACACTCTATTTCTTGTACGTAAATTGGATTCCAAGTAGTAGATACGGGTAGGTCTATATTAGGGGCGGTGATGCTATCGAAGCGTATACAGAACACTACACTACAAAGTATCAAGTCAACGTAAGGTGAGCTAATTTTCCGATTCGCTATTGATAAACAGAATAGGGTCATTTGGATTCGGAGAGAGTCAAAAGTAAATACTATGCGATTTTTAGTGGGAATCCGAAATAAGAATTGGTTAAGAAATAAATGTTGGTTTTTATGCTTTTTCGGTTGGTTGTTTAATTTGGATTTGGTCGTGTAATTTGGGTATGTGAGCAATTTAAAAAAATAATCTAGGTAACGAAATTGCTTCAGCCTTGACTAAATCTCTGAACATTATCTGCCTAGCTATTTTCCAACTACAGCTGAATAAAGAGCTGTATTTTTCATGGTGCGACTGCCTATCTGAGTTCCACTATTCTGCTCTTAGGTATACAGGTTTCTGACTATCCGTAAGGGCGATAATTTATTTCGAGTAACAAGACTCATATAAGTACAAACATACAACACACAAAAGATACATAAAACACATAAAATACGACACAGAAAACATAAAACACATAAAAGGATACAGACAGGATTGAATAACAAGTAAAAACGAACACGAACACTCACACGGTAGCAATATGCGTATTGCCGGATGTCAAAGTCTAAAGTCAAAACGTTTATTGCGAACCAAGTGTATAAAGGTGTTATGTTTTGTTAGTATACCTACTGACTTAGCAGCCTGTTACAAGCATTGCAATTGGTGAAAAATTGGCATGCATTAGACATTATTATTATACAATCAAATTGAGAAATTATAGTCATATCAAAATTAAAATTTCAATAATAATAATAAGATCAATACAATTTCCAGCAATATTTAATGTCATAATTATAATGAAAGAATAAAAATGAAAACATCAATTTAATTAATTAAATAAAATTATCAGCAATATTCAATGCCATAATTATAATTAAAGTGTAAAAATTAAAATGTCTATAAATTAAAATGTCAAAAAATGACAATAAAATTCAATACAATTTCCAGCTATATGTCATAATTATAATTTAAGGATAGACTTAGTCTTTTTGTTTGTATAGGGCAGATTGCCACTTTTGTACATGAGAGGAAATCGTTATTTTAAGTTAGACTTTAAATATTCTTTTACTGAGTAGAAACATTTTTGGATTAGGGATACTTTAAGCCTGTCCGTCTGTCACAGCCAGTTTTCTCCGGATCCACTGGACTGATTCTGTTGAAATTTGGTACAAATATGAACTTCTATGACCCAAACACGGACGCGTTACGTAAGTCATTAAAGTTAGCTAAAAAACTTTTTTTTGTAATTTTCTAGTTTGACCCCCAAAAGTGACCCCATACTAAAGGGTCACTTTTGGGGGTCAAACTAGAAAATTATAAAAAAAAGTTTTTTAACAATATTTTGTGATACATCAAATGAAAGGGCTAACAGTGAGGGTTTTAATTATATTTTTTTCATAATTTTAAAATAAATCATGAAAAAATTATGAAGTTATTCAAGAAATTAGACGAAAAATGACCATTCCCGCCCCCTTATCTCCGAAACTCCTTAGCCTAAAATTTTGACAAAAAATGGAGATAATAGATCTTTACCTAAAGATTACAGGAAAACCTTAGAAGTCTGTAGTGTTAAAATAACGTGTTAAAAAAATTAAATTCGTTCGGAACCCTTTGCACGTGAGTCCGACTCGCACTTGGCCAGTTTTTCGTAATGTGCGGAGTTACAGTTTTCATTGGTCAGTAAATTATTGAGAAAGAGACTTTATGAACTCGCCACAGCTCCCAACTTGCACCAACCGAAAAACCCTATAGCTGAATCGGAATTCTTTTTACGGATGCAGTAAAAATTTAGGCTCAAAGCATTCAAGGAATCTGCCCCCTAATGTAACTGCCATCGGTTCAGAACGAGTCGAGTTCCATTCGTTCCGATTGATACGCAAATAGATTCAGAATAGTGATGCGACTAGCTTTGTGAATTTTAGATTTTATGGGAATTAGATTGACTATTATGAGGAGAACGTTTTTAATTTATCTTCATGCTTCCATGCAGTGATTCAAAGAAAGTCTCATCACTGATGCATATAACGCGGGTCAGTGGCAATAGCATCCTGAAAATTGTAGTGGATCCCCCATTCTGAGGGACTATGTGGAGAGAATGGTCAGGTAGTTAATTTCTCTGCACATCTTGCCTCAGACACCTACTTCATTGTTTTTTTGCATCCTTGATTAGCGGACGTCGAGCGGTTTCACCCGCGTAATTCCCGTTCCCGTGGGAACACGGGTATAAAATATAGCTCATGTTACTCGCTGATAATATAGCTATCCATTGCTGTGAAGAATTTTTCGAGTCGATCCAGTAGTTCTTAAGTTTGTTTGTTACATACAAAACACAAATCTTTCCTCTTTATAATTATTTATATACTAGCTTCTACCCGTGACTTCGTCTGCGTATACTTTAGAGCTTCTTTGTCTCATATTCTCATCCTCGAAACCACATCTTCATGATTCTGGTATCCTGATAGTTTGCGAGTTTTTGCTGTTCGTACCTACTTTCAGCCCCAGAATTACTAAGATACATTTCCTGGACTCCCGGTCCCTACTTGTGAATCTTTAACGCTCACAATCCAGCTCCAGCCCCAAAAATACTTAGACATGTTTTCTGGTATCCTGTTACTTGAGAGTCTTAGCCGCTCACAATTTCAACCCAGGAAATACTTCGACATGTTTCTGGTCTCCTAATACTTTTGAATCCTAACCACTCACGACCCAGCCCCGACTATACTTCGACATGTTTCTGGTCTCCAGTAGTGCTATCCTGTAACAACATTTTCGTGTCTCGACAGCGGAATCCGAGGTGAGTTTCAAAGTCGTATAAACATAATACCTTTATGTTGTATGTTATAAAGCTAACTTTGTGAGATTTGTCACTCAGGTGAACCTCGATATCGAAATAGTACATTGTTATCTTAGGGTGAAAGTAACAGATTTTTTCCCGAGACATCGTTTGGCGCCCGAACGCAGCGAGGGCGCCAATAGTTCGAGGGACTAAATAGGTCTTTCACCCGAGGTAAACACTGTGCTTTTCATTACGAATACAAGGAAAGTAAATCCATATCTGAATCTGATGAACTCAAATACTAATCTCTGCTATATGTAAAAAGTATGAACGAAACTTTACAATTCTAAAAACAAATGAAGATCGGACTGCCGCTTTCCCGCCTCTTTTATTTTTTTTTTCTGTGACCGGCCAGCTATTCAGATATTATTTTACATTTTCATCATTGCAAAAATGGTAAATATTTTGCCCAAACCTATGTTATTTTAAAATAATTAAAGGTTAATTATAATAAACTCATTCAAAAATATAATCATTAGTTAAACTTATCTTTTTGTTACTTCAATTTTACATCGCGCTGTAATTGACTGGCTGTATAGAAGTTGGGACGTGGTTCAATAGAAATATTCAACAAGTTTTTTTTTATAATTGAACGGCTGTCAGTTGAAAGCGATTCTCCCTAGGGCTGAAAAGTCATAATTTCAAGCCGCTCCTCAGGCAAATTCAGGCCTACTTTCCGAGTATGAGTAATGAAATAGTTATTTACAGGATAGACTAGCTGGTACTTGTGAATCTTAGCTCGCTGGGAGAATCACATAGTAAGCTTGTTGTTGGCCTCGATGATCTATAGCGCTCCCAATTCCAGCCTCGGTAATACTTCGACATGTTTTCTGATATCCTGGTACTTGTGAATCTTAAACGCTCACAATCCCAACCCAAAAAAACACTTTGATATGTTTCTGGTCTCCTAGTACTTGTGAAGCTGTATGAACAGGAATATTTTAATTCACACGGACTATATTTTGTTGCTAAATTCAACCGTTTGGGCAATACCGACCGCACCGCAACCACCTGCGATACCACGCACTAATGGCGGACCACATCGCAAACGCAACAATGCATTAACTTAAAACTCAAAGACGATTTTTCTGCTTGTAAATACTAGCCGCAACGTACCAATATCGAAACTACTAGCGACAAGCAGATTCATCATCACCATCGACATTATCATTACGTCAGTCGAAAGATGTCCACTGCTGCAGATAAGCCTCTCCAAGTGTCCCACACCGACCAGTCCTGTGCGTCTCGCATAGTTAAAGCGATTTTTTTCACGACCTTCACCTGATCATCAGTCAACTTTGTGGCTGGCCTTCCAAAGAGATTCATAAACAAACCATATTCATCTATAAACATAAAAATCTACGACTCAATCTGGTTATTTAGCTATTTTAGCTAATGGCGATAGCATGGCATGGCAATTATATTCAAATATCTCGGCAACGTGACACTTTACGGCACCATGTTGCTAACAGTTTTTGTTTGTTGAAGTGTTCTCTACCAAACAAAATGGCAGCAGGGGGGCTATGGCAGCTCCCATAATGTCCGAACCCCTTTATTGACTAGCTTAACTTCTAACCGCGACATGACTACTATTACTCGTAGGCTATGTTTAAAGAAAAAGAAGAACAACACTAACTTTTCTCCTGTATTCTCATGATGAGCACTCCAACCAGTTTATCGGTTCCTTCTTTCACAGCTGCTATAGACATTTTATCCTTCATCCATATTCGGACGTTGTGGACGAACTCATCAGTGCCTTCTTTGTCATCGATTATCTTCACCGATCTGTACGTTAGCTGAAGAAAAACAAAAGAAGTGAACTAAGACTATGGGTGAAATGTTTTCAAATATATGGCGTCTAGACTCACGGCAGTATGTCAGTCAAGTTCAGTAGTAGCAGAGAACTCATTTTTTTTTATAAAAACAAATGAAAAATGTTGTGCATGGCAGGAGATATGAAATTCGAAATACTTTCACAATTATATTTATAGTATCACACTTCAAGTAGTTGTATTGGCGGCCTCTGCTATAAGCGGCGTTGTCAACGTTTTTTTGTAAATTAAGCGTGTCAGTGAATTTCACTCATTAACCATGGACAAGATTCTGACAGCTAATACTTGAGCACACCTTGTGCACACAGCGACTAGGTAAATTATTGAAACCAACACGAATAGCGTACTTGGTCGCAATGGCCAACTAGCTAGACCGAGCTGGTGAGACTAGTCGTTTTTTTTTACTATTGATAGGCACGCGTTTGACCACTATCTCACCTGTTGGTAAGCGACGATGTGGTCGAAGATGGAGCACGTTTGCCTAGAAGTGACCCATACACTTTTGACTTAAATACTGCCAGGTTGTAGCTATATGGAAACACAGACTTTGGCAGGGAATTCCACTCCTTAGCTGTACGCTCTATGAATGTGTTCCCAAAACGTTTTGTGCGTGTGGGTGGGATGTCCACCATGTACCGGTGGCGCATCGCCGTTCGTCTTGTGGTCCGATGATGAAACAAACCACGTACTGTTGCTATAAAACCCAGCGCACTGGTTCCGCGACCGCGAATGCGACCCAGTCCTCGTGGGCGCAGTGTAACAAATCAAAAACAGCTCGACAGTTGACAGCTTGAAGATCAGCCGTGGTCGTGGCTACAGACATGGTCGCAGCTTGATTGGAGTCTCTGAGACCACGGCCACGACTGGCCGGAGTCGTGAACTTTAACTACGCGAGATGCCTAAAATTAGTTATGACAACAATAACATACCTACAACACAACATCACGCCTAATTCCCTAAAGAATTAGGCAGAGCTGTATACTTGTATAGTACACCCACATTTCGGTTAAAGTCCCATGAAATAGGGGATAAGCCTATTGCCATCAAACGGGCATAAGTCCAGAGTCCTGACTGCTCACATTTCATTTCATTTCATGCGATCACAAACTACAATGTTTCTTCAGCTGCTTCTAAGAAATACATATTAGAAAAAAAGATTTATCATCATCATATCAGCCGAAAGACGTCCACTGCTGGACATAGGCCTCCCCCAAGCGTCGCCACAACGACCGGTCCTGTGCGTCTCGCATCCATCGGCTACCCGTGACCTTCACCTTCTAGAAAAAGATTAAATAAATGTAATTTTTTCCAAGAATTTGCTTTTAATTTCAAAAATTTCAACTTGAAAAGTATTTCTAATCTAATCAAAATTAGAGATAAAATATTTTACAAACAAATTGGATTCAAATAGAATAGAGTTCGTCTTCTTTATTAAACTTTAAAGAAGGTTTATAAAAAAATATCTATTAAAAGTATTTTTCAATTAATTATTTTTGGATGGAGTTAAATGTGGGGTGCCTGTGTAGGCGGTTAGAGAATAAATCTTATAACTAGCTCTGCCCACGGCTCCGCTCGTCTGAGTTTAATGATCATCTGCTTTGCCTTTTCCGAAGGCTGTACAATGCAGTATAAATGCTAGTAAATCTATGATAAAATCACAAATCAGGTTTTTTTGGAAATAATATACGTCTTACGCTATTAGCGCACTGAAAGATAGAAAAAATACAAAGTCGTGTTTTTATTAAACTGGGGGCAAGACGAGCCAAGTAGAGTGCAAGGGCACTTACTACTTTTGCTAGAAGAGCTTCGTCGTTTTTTTGAACCTCATGGACCTCATAATGGTTTGGATTATTCGGCCAAACCACGTATTTTGGCTTAGGTGTAGAGTTTATGAAGTTAGGGCTTGTGGAGTTAGGGCGTGTAGTTACCTCTACATGAGATCTGATAACTTTTTCACAGTGCAAGTCTCGTCTTGGCAACATTTTACATGAAAATGTTTCTGGTAGGATAGCTAGTATTTAACAAGTAGGAAGCTAATATAACACGGCAATAGTTTTTTTTTTCACAGTGAAAACAATATCGTTTACATCTTTCAACTACATACCGGTTATCTCTTTATTATGTTAGTTTAGAGAATATCTAATATTATATTTAAGGAAGACCAATAATAAAAGCAATTTCCATAATCCACGCTTTCACTGAAACCTACATTAAAATAGGCAGTTTGTTTTTCACCCACTTTTTCTTCGCACAAAACATCTTAATTAAGTAAATTAAGATTTCCGGCGATTCATCTTTTTTGTTTTTTTCCCCTTTAATTAAATAGTCAGCTTCGAACCGATTGCCGCATTGTTGGGCGCAAATTATATTTTTTTGCAAGAGGATATTTAATGCCTACATCTGTGTTATAATTTACAAATGTTTTTTATTTTATTTATTATGGTTCAGTAATTAATTTACTTGACTTACATAATAATTAGCGACACTTCCTAAATGGTTTGTTTTTATTAAAAACTAGTCGGACGTCACGCGGTTTCACACGCGTAGTTCCCGTTCCCGTGGGAGTACGGGGATAATATATAGCCTATGTTACTCCCTGATAATGTAGCTACCCAATGCTAAAAGAATTCAAATCGGTCTAGTAGTTTCGGAGCCTATTCAATTCAAACAAAGAAACAAATCTTTCTTCTTTATAATATTAGTATAGAAGTATAGATATAGCGTATCATAACTTATTTTTTTAACACTGATAAGCATACGTTTGACCACTATCTCACCTCATGGTAAGCGATGATGAGGTCGAAGATGAAGCACGCCAAGCATGTATTATAAATCCGAATATTTGTCTCTTCTCGTTTTAACAGCTGAACAGATTTAGGTGACTTGGTACCAGATGCTGTACCAAGTCAACTAAAATCCTATTCCAGGTAACCTGGCATAGGACATAACATACTATTCATCCCAGAATTATGTTCTCTTGGGGTAATTTTAGTCTTTCACACGAGCGAAGCCGCGGGCAGAAGCTAGTTTAAAATTAAACACTAGCAACATTTTTTTGGAACAGTACAATGTGATGTTACTACGAGGAAAGTATGTGCTACGCCGTAGCATCGTAGCATGACGTAGCTCGTTTTAGAGCGATTGTAGCATGTGAGTGACCTTTTGTCATAATGTGAACCATGAGTAAAGTATGTATGTTTTGCTTCAAATACTATAAGTTGCAACGTCAAATTGAGAATACATGTACGTATTTTCCCATCGAGAATACAGTAGCAGCCGGACTCAATACTTGTGCCCGTTTGATGGCATACGAATTGCCTCCTGTTATGTGAGACGACTGCATAGAAAAACTCTACTCACCTCCCCATCTGCAGTCAAGTAATTTTTCTTCAGCAACCGTATCGCGTCATCATACCTCCAATCCTGCAGGTCCTCGAACCTCACTCCACAGGGCACTCGCCCCCATATGGAAGGAGCTTTGATCCTATCTTCTAACAGTTTCATCTTTTCTAGAGTCTCCGCATCGTTCTTCGCCATGATTAGTTAGCTGAAAGGAGTAAACTTATTAGAACTTGCAACTATGGACAACCTCAGCCACGAGCTCCTTACGGCACTAAGATATTATTTGAAAGTATAGAACCTATACCTTCAAATATACTGTCTAGTCTATGTATACTATTGATAGACTAGATAGTGTAAACAGACGGACGGCACTATGATATTATTTGAAACTAAAGAATCCATACATTCAAATACACTGTCTAGTCTATCTATACCATAGACGGGCGGCACTGAGATATTATTTGAAAGTATAGAATCCATACCTTCAAATACACTCTCTAGTGTATCTATACTATAGACGGACGGCACTAAGATATTATTTGAAAGTATATCCATACCCTCAAATACGGACCAGACGGAGCAGTGGTGACCCAGTGTGAAAAGCCGCGACTTACGTGTTAAGACTGCGTTTTACCAGGGATGTGCGAGGATGCGTTTGCGTAGCGAGGGATGTGTTTGTTAAGAACCAATTGAATTGCTTAAGCTGAGCGAGGCTTGGTAAATGAAGCAATTCTATTGGTTCAAACAAACTCATTCGTGGAAACGCAGTCTAACGGTCGTGGGTTCAAACCCCGCCACATACTTTATTTTTGTAAATTATTTCGTCACTGAGCAGTAGTGTCATAACCATGAAAGAAGTCATCGTAAGAAATCCAGCATGTCCTAGAATCAATCATTCGTAGACATGTGGTATCCACCAACCCACACTGGGTCCACGGTGTGGGCTACTCTCTCACGGAGAGGAGGCGTGGGTCCCAACAGTGGGAAAAATATTGGTAGATTAAGCTATAGATATAAAATTAATGTATCAATCTTAACAAGAAATATAGGCAAAGCTGTTCATTTACTACCTAAAAAATCAATGTTCAAACAATCTCTCTCAAAATTACCTGTGCTTTTGTAAACTTCAAACTCAATATCAAATTAATTTGATTAATATCTTATCGTAAAATAAACAACACACTTCCCGGTTCTCAAATTTAAAAATTACAAATTTACAAAATATTATTTCGCTAAAAACAAATCACAGATAGTTCTAAAGCATTTTTATTTACATTCAAGGTGTGCCACATTGACAGCTACTTTTTTAAATCTATGGCTACAAATAATAATTCACTAAAATATTGTAAGAACCTCTTTGAATATTGTATCTCGTTTATTTAGTTGGCCTAGCATCATCTTCCTATTAATGGTCCAGTCAACAAGCGCTTTTTCGTGCTACTTTTTTCAGCTAAAAATTCTTTTTTTTAGATTTCAAATATTCTTAATATACGCGTTCAGGGTGCTTCCACGCTACTGTAGTGCGTCGGCGATGTTTGCACACTCGCACACAGATGAGTTTCACACTGTGCTGCCGCATCGCTTCGCTCATGTTCCGCACGCGTGGGAGTGCCAACACCATCCTGAACGTGCTCAGCCACTAGCTGGACAGCCCAGCCAAGCACTGGGTTCAAGTACAAGTGCGTGTGCCCGGGGCCCCAGAGGGCGGCAAATACTTAAATTAATTTTTAAATGTACCTAACATAGTTTTTAAGTCTTACTACTAACAATATAATGGACCAATTATATCTGAAGTATAAAGATTTTATTTTATTTTTTTAATATTTGAAAAAAAATGGATTTTTTAGATATCAAAAATCTTATTTAGAGTTTGAGATATTTGCAAAAATTCAAATCCCCCTTTCTTTTTTCAGTAAATTGTTTATAACTTTCACAATTTTTTCGAGCGGATTTTTTTTTCGAAAATCATTTAAATGCTGTTCGGATCGAATGAAACCACAATCATATTATTCCGACACTGCTGAAAAAAGCTGAACAAAAAAGCACTTGTTGACTAATAGTCTAGTCAACAAGGCCCGTTCGCATACGTACGGTTTCCTAATTAGGTTTTACGATTAGGAATTCAGATTTGGAGACCTGAATGTTTGCTTTTTTAGGGTTCCGTACCCGAAAGGTAACCAATGGAACTCTATTACTAAGCCTCCGCTGTCCGTCCGTCCGTCCGTCTGTCTGTCAGCGGGCTGTATCTCAAGAACCATAATAGATAAGACTTGAAATTTTTACAGGGTGTGTATTTCTATTGCCGCTATCACAAAAAATAACATATATGTATATAATAAAATTAAAAATTCAAGGCGTCTCCTTGAATTTTTAATTTGCAGGAAGCGTGTTTTTTTTCGGTTAATGTTACGGAACTGATCAGCGAAAAGTTTTATCCCACAATAAATCATGGTCTTTAATTTAACCCCAATTTAATACAAAAACATTTTGCCCCGTTATTTGCCTAGCCCCACACCACTTAACTCCAGGGATCAGGTAAGCAGGTGCGTCTGATTAAATAAGGGTATCATTGTTTGGGCCACTCCAAATGTTTGCTTACACTATGGCAAGTTTCTCCGGTAACGTAGGGATGGGAAGGATGTTGTTATCGGTATTTTGAATTACATTTCGATGATAACTTTTTAGAAAATAACTTACTTTAGAAGAATCAAGGCAAAGGTGGAGATTTGACACTTACCGGAAGGACTGGCCCGCTATGGCAGGAGTGGAGGGAGGCCTTTGCCCAGCAGTGGGAAATTTCAGACTAGTAAGTCACTTTAGCTGATAACTTCGGCCGCAGAAAATCCCACGTACGTACTACTTGAATAAAAAATATGTTTTGTCCAAATCTAATTGTCTATTTGTGTGCCAAGTTTTATCCAAACCCGTTTAGCTCTTAAAGCATGATTGATTTCTAATAAAAATCCGAGAATAGTCTGTACGTCGACTGTTTATTATAAAATAAATTTTAAGAATGCTTATAATAATACGAAGAACAGAAATCAATGAATTAATACATGATTGATTTGTAATAAAAATCCAAGCATAGTCTGTACGTCGACTGTTTATTACACAATATATTTTAGAATGCTTATAATAATACGAAGAACAGAAATCAATAAATTAATTTTAATAAATAGGACTAGGGCTATGACAATAAGTTTGCGTAATTTTGCCTCACCAACAAAAGGATGAAGTAACAATCGTTATTAAATCTAGAAGCACTTTACTTATAAAAAACTGACCAAGTGCGAGTCGGACTCGCGTGCAAAGGGTTCCGAACGAATTTAATTTTTTTAACATGTTATTTTAACACTACAGACTTCTAATAGGTTTTCCTGTAATCTTTAGGTAAAGATCTATTATCTCCATTTTTTTTTTAAATTTTAGGCTCAGTAGTTTCGGAGATAAGGGGGGGGGAATGGTCATTTTTCGTCTAATTTCTTGAATAACTTCAAAACCATTGATTTTAAAATTATGAAAAAATATAATTAATACCGCAACAGTAAGTCCTTTCATTTCATATGTCACACGATATTGTTCAAAAAACTTTTTTTTTTAATTTTCTAGTTTGACCCCCAAAAGTTACACCCATACTTAAAAAAATATGATTCCCGTAACGCTTCCGTGTTTGGGTCATAGAAGTCCATATGTGTACCAAATTTCAACAGAATCGGTCCAGTGGATCCGGAGAAAACTGGCTGTGACAGACGGACAGACAGACAGACAGACACCCGAGTGATCCTATAAGGGTTCCTTTTTTTTCGGAACCCTAAAAATATCTGTTATGTGAAAATGGCACTTGATATTGGCATGAGGTAAGTTAATTGAAAATGTTATCGATATTTTACACAGAGACAACACTAATCATAGGACCAGAAACTTAGCTGGCAAACTAATGCCCGCTTCTATGTATATTGAAGTAATATCATTTCAAAATCACAATCAGTTGTTGTTTGAAAAGTATAATAATATGAATACTTATATTTTATTAAAAAGAAGCAAAAATGGCGTTTATCCAAAACCTATTCTTCTTTACTTCTACTACGCAAAGCAAAGCACAAGTTCAGTTTTCATTTTATTCCACAAAATCTTAGTGGAAAATGTGCAAAGTGATCTATGAAAGTAATGATCCGAAAAGTCTAACCTTGATAAAAATTTGTTCACCTGACACGTTTTATACGTGTTAGGTGAACAAATTGCACTGTACTACTTTTTTTTTAATGTTCGTAGGATAGATACCAAAATGGCCTACGTTGAAAGTACCTACTGTATCTCGAGATCTATTAAATATGCAGAGCTACAATTTCACTTCTAATTATTTTTTTCTACTTTAAAATTTGTAAGTACTATTTTTCTCCATTTAGTAGATATACGCCAAAACCTGACAATGTACCAAAACGGTAAATGATTTTCGACCAAATGAGTTTTCAAGCATTAAATTTAGTTCAATCATAGGTTTGATGTCACCAACTGCATCAGACGGCTTGAAAAGTAATTTTTTTTCTGGTCGTTTTTTTTTGAAAAACGTATTTTTTGTGTTGCTGTTTTTAGGGTTCCGTACCTAAAGGGTTATCAACGGAACCCTATTACTAATCCTCCGCTGTTCGTCTGTCCGTCCGTCCGTCCGTCTGTCTGTCAGCGGACTGTATCTTAAGAACCGTAATGGGTAGACAGTTGTCACAGATTGTGTATTTCTATTGCCGCTATAACAGCAAATAATAAAAATTAAGGTTTATGGTACGGAACCCTTCGTGTGCGTGTCCGGCTCGCACTTGGCCGGTTTTTGTTCAATGTATATCAGCTACCAAACATAACACTTAAATATGACCACGCACTTCTAGAACTCCCTGTATAATACTGGTACCTTTATATAGATGAGAAGAAGGCTAGGCCTAGAACACCTGAAGAAAGTGGGTGAGAAAAATGTTCTTATTGGAATCAACTTTGTAATTAAATGTTGAGTGACAATCTCATACGATAATGAAGATTGCATTGCGGTCTACGGTTAATGGCCAGTTATTACTAAATGTAGCTCTCGGTGTAGTGCCATGGTAAAAATTCATACTGATGAGTACTTACAATGCACCCTTTTCAGTTTTTGCGGTGTTTTCATTTTACTTATCGGGTTATAAAAAAGACCAGTTACATGTTTACAATCTGTTTTTAAAATATACAATTTTAAAAACATATTCAAAACTCAGCACTATTTACAAAGGAGATTGTTTTTTTTAATTTTTAAACTCGACAACTTAATCTGATTTCCAGTAATGTTGCTTTGATAAATTTATGATTAATTAATCGCTCAATATTTCAAAGAACTTGCTTATGCATAATTGCTGAAAATAATTACGTCAGCATGAGAACAAGGTAAGCCTTGCTCCTTGGAAATCTGACTGAGGCTCTGGAAGTCTTTGGTTTTCTAGTAATATTTTAATATTCCAGGGTGTGAGGGAATATTGAGCTATAAAAGATAAATGGAAAAAAATATGTGTTATGGATCTATAAATAATTATTTACGTTAAGACCGAAATTGTACCAACACTAACTGCGAATACATTGATTGATTGTTTGAATGGCATCTCTATTTCGCAATACAAGAGACATGGTTTTGTTATTTCACACGTAATTAAGTCCCTGGGCATAAATTACACTACTAGCAATTTCTGTTAAAGGTTAGTAATCTAAAATATTTGAACTAATTTGCGGATCTTGGTAGATTTCTGGAACTGTTACCTAAGGTCAAACTTTGGCATAAAAGTACCTACGTTGACTGGTTTTTAATTAATAATTCAGAAACGGGCTCTTCATCATCATCATCATATCAGCCGAAGACGTCCACTGCTGGACATAGGCCTTCACCAATGTAAAACTTAAATTAAGTTTTATTAATGTGTGATGACAAAGTGCTGAAATTAGCGTAACCAGTTTTCAGATGAAAGCTAACGTCATATGAGCAGATCTTTGTGGAAAGATATAATTAACTTTAAGGGAACTAAATATAATATAGGATTCCCAACTTTTAGAATAGGATAACATTAATAAACCTGTGATAATTGGAAACCTAATGTTTAAATGATGATATGGCTAATGAGATGACAATTATCAAAATACTGAATGGCATACAGTGATATATTAATTGTAATATAAAGAAAGAAAATGAATGGTGTGATGACAAAACCAAAACCACCTTACCTCGAAAAAAAATATTTTCCAGACACCACGAAAAGCCAGTGGAACTACCAACCTACTTATACGAACTTCGCAAACAAAATAATAAAATGGCTACCGATCCACCATATACAGCAAAGCACGCCACACTGACTTGCCAAACTTCGTTCAATAGGGAAGCGAAAAAAAAGAAAATAAATCAATACTGTGGCAAGGCATTCATAAAAGTTTGCACGGCATCAAGTAAAATGATTTGGAACGAAGAATAGTTTAATGTCTGCGGGTGAAGGGTTCCGTAGGCAATTTTTGTAAAATATTTTTTACTTTTCACGCTAAAGTGTAGATGAGGATGGCTATGGTGGGAAACAAGTGATATCTAAGGTGACTACGGGTGGCTGACCCCAAATAAATTGAGGTAATGTTTAATAAATATTTTTCTTCTACTTTAAGAAAACTAATGTCTCAATAATAAATGATTAAGACGAAATAGTAAATTATAGTTTGGCACACAAAAAAGCCTTACAATTTAAGACTTTTCAAGTAAAATCTTACAAAAATAATACCTTATAACTTAATCTTATAACTTAATTGACCGTATAATACACTTAAAAATAAAAATTACTAACTTGCCCAATTGGTTGGCGGCAATGCTAATCCTCTGTCTAAGGTAAAACGAGCCTTTTGGTCACGCGAAGTGTCAACTAGCCGTGGATAGATTTTAATAGTCCATGACCGATCCCACGGTAAGTGAAAATTCTTTATTGTAATTGAGCCAAGCAGACATGTAAACCATAAAAAAATAAACAGAATATATAACTCTGTCTAGAAACAGTCGTTGAAATTACTCTATCTCGACAAGACACAATTCCACTTACGTTATTAAAACACATACCCGAAATAGATAAAAGATTTTCCTACAATAATTCCGCTAGCCTATATCAGTTGACACCAAAAGCCTAATTTATGGGTCAGGCCAGTATTAAGTTATCTGCAGACAACCATTCATTTTGCTGTCTATACGATATCATATTCAGTCGAGAAGATTTGCTCCAATGGAAGAATGGGTATTATTAATTTTTGTTCTACTTATTATCCACTCTTGTGTTGAATGTATTGCCAAGAAGGATTATTACTTCACTTATGTTTTTGTTAAGTATTTATCATAAATATACGCACTTTTATGTTATTTTCATAAATATTTGTGTAAAGTTCATCGTAATACTCTTATTCTAATCTTACAGAACAGGGCGCAACATAATTATTGTCTTTTTCTTCCATATTTCTCTGTTAGTCGTCATCATACCCAATTTTCAAGCCATGTCTTCTATCTTCTGTTGTATGAACAAAATATTTTTAATATCTAAAGTTTTTGAAACGGAATAATATGTGCGGTTTTCCCACAGTAAATATACTTACATCGTCTGTTTCCCAAAAGCGATGAATAAAAAATTGCAATTTAATTTATGATATTAATTTTCATTATATAAGAATAAAATTAATTTTAAAACCCCTGCTGACCCTAACTTTGACTACTGCCGTAAAATGGCTGATACCAGTCAAGTATGACACAAAAGGAGAAGGATATTTTACACTTAGCAGTGGATGGAACAAAGCTGCTAATAATGATGATGATGGGGATTCTAATAACTATCTTAACTATTGATAGCAAGCGATCACCATCAGACAGCAATCACTATTGCTTCCAGTTATCGCTAGTATGAACTTCACCATTCTGTACTGAATTCTTCAACAACTCACAGGCCCCTAATTCTGTAGAAAGCGCAAATCGATACGCGACGTGCTTCGATATAATTTGATCGTAGCATCGCGAACTTTGAAAAGAAACAAAGTATAGTAATGTACAGTTACTTTGCAGATGGCTTCAAGGTTTGATGGTACCAAGGCTTGCTTGTTACCAAAAAGGTGACTTGCTGGGGATACGACAATAAGACAGTAATTGAGGACATTAAAGGGGTAATAGATGGCTCTCGCGAATGGACGGTTTTTTTAAACCGTTCTTTTATAAATAAGTTGTGTGGAGGAATTTTTTAAACGATCGTGTTTTGTTTTTACTTAGGGTGAATTCACACGAACAATAACCACAACACAACAACAACACGTGGAGGGTATTATTTTTGCCACCAAATTCAATGTGTGGTCCGAGCAAATTAATGAGGATACCGACCACATCGCAAATAGAATGCCACCAGTGACAACGCGCCCTAGCGGCCGGCCACCTAGTAAGCACAATGTTGCGTTACGTAACGGTAACGAGTGCCGGAGTCGATGCAAACACTAGCCATAACGTGACCACATCGCAATTATTAGCGAAAAAGCAATCACATCAACGTTTCTTAGCTACCAAAACCCAACTGCAAGAAGCTGCAAAGACACTATTCACACGTAACCACTGCTTGACTACTCAAAGTCGCTGTGATGTGGTGTGGTTATGTGGCGCGTGTGAATGCTCCCTTAATCGCCCAAGCAATGACGAGATACCATTACTAGGCAATATCCATGCCTGTGCATTATGCGCTGAGCTTGCTGAACTATCTTTTGGCTGTCATAGCGGTAGTCAGAACTGTCACGGTTGTAGTATGAGTTTACACTGACACGCTAGGTAAGTATGTAAAGAGTTGACACTGCTATCTTTCAGTGCTAGTCGCGAGTTTCGGAGTTCTGTGATCAAAAGTACAGCGTGCTTAAAAAACGGTAACTTTTAAAACTCTCTAAATTCTAAACTTCTACAAAAGAATTTAACAATTTTTCACTCTTAACATCCAACAAAAAATACTTTAGCTTTATTATAAAATTCTTTTATAAACTCCCAAAAGGCTGTTTTGTTTCTAAGCTTGAATGCATTCCATTTCATTACTTCGGAACTTCGATCCTGGTAATTTCGCAACAAGTATATAGCACAATAAAAATATCTTGGAGCCGTTTTCCTTATCAGACTTCCCTAGTCCCTTTAAGGGCCTAATGTAAGGATCGTTTACGTTTAACATAAATAGTAAGTGCTGAGGGACTAAAAAATAAAAACAGATGGTGACAGCTCTAGGACATTGTGTTGGTAAATCAGTGGTTCAACGAATTCTTAAGAAGTCCTTTTTTTCTTGATTGAATGATAAAAACTTGCGGCTAAATAATAACAGCCGCACGGGTTGAATTTCGATGGTAAGCTTTGCTTTTTTATTTTATTTTTTTAATGGGAAAAGCCAGCCACTGCAACTTCTGAAAACCAGAATTAACAGTGGCGACCACCAGAAAAACGTCGAGCCAATGAAGCTTGACGAGTCCCGGAGAAACGATTCAACTGTCTTGGATCCCGCAACGAAATTAATAAGAAAAGTACAGCGGAAGAGTAGGAAAAATGAGCATACATGGCAAAGTGTGTATAAATGCAACTCTTTAGTAAAAAAATAGACTATAAACTATTTGACTAGACATAAAGTTGTCATTAAATGGAACTACTGTAACATTCTTCTTTGTAAACATTATGTTGCCTTGTCCGTCTTCTCTAACGACGTTATGATTGCCCATCCGTGATGCTTCAGCGTTCTCATCATTTTGAAGTAGTGTGCATGTAAATGTAATGTTATGTTTACCTATATTTCTTTTTTTTCCCTATTGATAGGCACGCGTTTGACCATTATCTCACCTGATGGTAAGCGATGATGTGGTCGAAGATGAAGCACGCTTGCCTAGAAGTAACCTATTCACTCTTGACTTATAGACTCCCAGGTTGTAGCTATCAGGAAACACATACTCCGGCAGGGAATTCCACTTCTTAGGTACAGCTAAGGAGTACACTATGAATGTGTTCCCAAAACGATTTGTGCATGAGGGTGGGATGTCCACCATGATCCGATGATGGAACGGGCTTGGCGGAATTAAATTATGCAATTCCGTCGCACATGTAGGAGAAAAGTAGATTTTCTTTACATTATTATAAAATATCTGTAACTTTAACATAACCAGCTTGATTTGCCGGTCTACTCTGTAAATATCTCACCATGAAAACTTATGTGGAGTGAGTAGGAAGGCTTAGGATTGTTTCACGCGTACCACGACCACACCACACCGTCGCGACAAAAGGTGGTTACGTGTGAATAGTGTCGCTGCGGCTTTTTGCGGTTGCGTTGTGGTACATAGAAAATGTGAATGTATTTGCGATGTGGCTGGCCGCTAGTTTGCGGAGTCGCTGGTGGTTGCGTTATGGTGGCGATGTGGTCAGTATCACACACGCGGTCGGTAATGACGGTACAATGTGGTCCGTGTGAATTGAATTATTAATTTTCATAAAAATTTGCGCCCGCTCTCATGTTGTGGTTGTCCTGTTAATAAAGTTTGTGTAAAACAAGCCTTACAGTAAAACTTTTTTTATACCTTTGTTTACACAGTGCAAATACAGAATCGAACCACATGCCTAAACACCTGATAGGTCAGGCAGAGATGCTCTCATAAGTATATAATATTCAAATAAGAATGACATAATATTTGATGGGAATTGCCCAATAAATGTGAGCAAGAAAATAATTTGAAGGGCATTAGGAATCCAAACGGACAAGGAAATAACAAAGAAAATAAAGATTTTTTTTATCATGGGATCTGAAACCTGTCAATTCACATTAACATCTATATTTCCTGTTTATTTGGAGTACTTAATGTGAATTTTTTACTAACTCTGATTCGAAATTCAAATTAAAATGTGTCTTTCTTGTTCATTGATTTAGTGATTTAAAAATATTTTTTTATTTATTATATAAACTTACTTTATTATTATCTCCTTTATTCAATTATTATTCCTATAAATTTTATAATTTTAAATATTTCTATAAAAAATAAAAAAAAAACATTTAAAAATATAAAAAATAGTAGCCCACCGGTATCGGGAACAGGGTCTAAGCTACCGGTGGTCAGGGCTCCTGAGAGAGGAACCTTCTAACGATGCGCGCCGTGTCCAGGAGTACTGCTTTCTGGATCAAGCCCTTGATCCAGCTGCCCAACGAGAGCCTCCGTAGATGTTGGTCGAGGCTCTTGGCAATTACGCCATTGGCCGTCACGACTATCGGCACAATGACTGCTGTGTTCACATCCCACATGTCGACAACCTCGCGAGCCAAGTCAAGATACTTAGTTTTTTTATCTTTCTCAGCCTTCACGAGGTTCTCGTCATGAGGGACTGTTATATCAACAATCATTGCGCGACGTTCTAGTCGGTCTATCACCACTATGTCAGGCTTATTGGCAACAATAGTCCTGTCAGTGATGATAGACCGATCCCAATACAACGTGCTATTGCCATTTTCAAGAACTGGGTCGGGCACATACCTATAGTACGGTACTTCCGATTCCACAAGATTGTATTTAAGAGCAAGTTGCTGGTGGATAATCCTGGCTACAAGGTTGTGCCTGTGCAAATAGTCTCCGTTAGCCAGACTAGAACAACCAGAAATAATGTGGCGGATGGATTCCCCAGGTCGGAATCCATCCGCCACATATGTCAACCGTACCATCCTTCACAATGTATTTCCGGTAGTTGTTCGTCATCATAACTTCGTCCATAATCGCACAGACAAAACCTTCGGTTTCCCCAAAGAGGTTACCAAAACGCAGCCAGGCTACGGACGCGAAGAAGTCTACATCGGGCCCATGTAGGACCCGATAAAAGCGTCCGTGAAGCTCCTTGCTCTGCCATACCTCCCTGCGGTCGTTAGTATCTAATACCACAGGTTTGCGCCAGTTCTCGTTAGCCAAGGAGAGCGCGGTGAGGCCTTTGTCCACCACTACCACATCTTGATGCATACCCACGTCGGCCACAAGGAAGTATTCCCTAAGGCTGCATACCTCGCGGTTGTGCAGGGTCTTAGCATTTAAGAAGCCACGACCCCCGCACTTCCGCGGGATATACAGCCTCATCACCGATGACCGTGGGTGATGCATCCGATTTGCGGTAAGCAGTGAGCGTACCTTCCTATCCAGGGCGTCAAGTTCCGTCTGAGTCCATTTGAGTATGCCGAAAGAGTACATCAATACCGGCATGACCCAACCATTGAAGGCGCGCACCTTGTTTCCGCCTGATAAAAGACTGTTAAGTACCTTGTTCAGGCGGCCAAAGAAGCGCTCCTTCAACGATTGTTTCATATCAAGAGCATTGATGCCTAACGCTTCCGACATACCCAAGTACTTATAAGTTTCGGTTGAGGAGAGGGACCTAAGGTGTATGGAATCCGAGAGTTGGGTTCCCACGGATTCCATAATCTCCCCTCGCTTTACATGCATGACCGCACATTTTTCCAAACCAAATTCCATCCTGATGGCGTTACTGAAGGTTTCTGTTACCTTCAGTAGCTTCATCAGTTGCAAGTTGTTAGGAGCAAAGAGTTTCAAATCATCCATGTAAAGGAGGTGCGATATGACCTGACCACCTCTTCTCAACCGGTAGCCTTGGCCTGAACCCTCCAGCAATGTACTGAGGGGGTTGAGGGCCAGACAAAACCACAGTGGACTCAGACTGTCGCCCTGAAATATGCCACGCTCGATCCTTATCGGGTCGCTGTTCGCCTGGGTCTGTCGACATCCTGGATAGTGAAGGACGGTACTCCACTGCCCCATACATGACATCAGGAAGGCGCGTAGAACTGCATCAACTTTATACAGCTCCAGCACCCTCATGAGCCATGTATGTGGCACCGAGTCATAGGCCTTCTTATAGTCTATCCAGCATGTCGACAGATCCCTTCGGGAACGACGAACCTGTTGGCTAATGGCAATGTCGATGAGGAGCAGCTCCTTAGTACCGCGGGACCCGTTCCTGCATCCATTCTGAGAGGCAGACATTATTGAATTACTATCAATATGATGGTTTATCTTTGCTCTCAAAATGGATGTAAGAACTTTATAGACCGTCGGTAAACACGTGATCGGCCTATAATTTTTAGGTTCCGCGGTACTACCTGATTTATGAAGCAGGTGGGTTATTCCAGTAGTTAGGGACTGGGGCAGCGACCCTGACTCTAAGGCAGACTGGAATTGAGATGCCAAACGAGCGTGCGATCTTTGAAACCATTTAATCCAAAAGTTGTGCAGCCCGTCCGGTCCTGGAGATTTCCAGTTAGGCAACGGACGGACTGCACGAGCTACATCTTGGGGGCTGATGGTAATTGCCCCCATTTCTGGTATCGGATCGCACACACGTTCGACCTCCCGAGTCCAATCACCCTCGGTGTGACTGACAGGCACCGACCAGATGCTGCGCCAGAATGAACACATGACTTCATCATCCGGTAGGCGCATATCAGTCACACCTTGGTCCGGTCGCTCCCAAGCCCTATAAACCCACCTTTCATTGCTTTGGAATGTGCGATTCTGAGTGTATCGCTCCACTCGCCGCTTGTACCGACGTATACGGTTTGCCCATGCATAGATTTTCTGCTTCAGGAAGTCGATACGCTCTGTGACGCGGGTCAGATAATCCCGAGGACTAATATCAGTCCCCGAAAACGCCCGTCTCACAAAGCGCATCACTCTGCGGCGAGTGTTGCCCTCCCTGAAGCAAATAAGTTTGCCGATGAGTGCTCTAGCTTCACCGATACGACGCTCGATCCTGCACTGCCAAGCCGGTACAGCTGGTCGTGTAACTCTGTCACTGTTAGGAAATTTGACACGAGCTACACGACATGCTGCTGCAGCCGCACAGTACAAGATCGAGTGGGTATCGGCGAGGTCTTCGCTGTTATCAAAATAACATGCTAGCTGCGAATCTAGAGCACACACCAGCGCCCTATTTTTATTATGCATGGGCAAACGAGGTAGCCGAGGCCTTAGCTCTGGCGGTGTGGAACGATACTCTCGGAAAGCATCCTCCAAAGCGCTCCTCAATCTCTCATTGCATTGGGTACTCACGGATATAACCCCGTCATCATCATCTTCAGCGACGTAGTCAGGTCGCGGTGAAATACTAGGTCCTATTTGCACCGCGGCCGGTGGCGAAGTAGGTGAGACGTGGCTGCTCCGTGATTCCAGACGCAGTCTATCAAGTACGACGTCATCCAACATACGGTTACGCTGGATGACCCGCACCTGATCCGACAATCGTTGGGCCGAAACGTTGACAGCTGGTTCAAGTACCTGAAACAGAGAGAGCATCCGACCACGGTACGCAGTCAGGTTAGTTCCCCCCTCTGTAGCCCCAAAGTATGAGCGCATGACATTTTCATTAATGGCTTGAGTCCATCGCATGCGCTGCACACTTCCACCGATAGCGGGGACCCTGTCAGAGACCGGTGGGCCTCGAGGTCCCAAGCTGGCCGGTGGTCGGCCTCGTCCGCGCCGACGCGCAGGTGGTGGTGTCGTCGGCGGCGAGAAGTATTCGTCGCTCGAGCTCGACGCAACTGCAGCTACCGGAATCTCAGGACTCACGGCTGGCGCTGGTCCCAGCGGCTGCGAGGCGGAGCTGAGCGACGAACCCGAAGATGTTAGTCGTGCGTTTTGTTCTCGAGCTCGGCTTCTTGTCAGCATTTCACTACATGTTGTCGGTCCAAAACCGGGTAATTGGTTTCGTGTTTGATTTCACTGTATTGTTCCTGGTTTTTTTCTTGTTGATCTGAATATATTTGCCATTTTGATGATAGTAATTTAATTAAATTGTATTGAAAATTGCGGATTGAGAAAATATTATGACGTTCTAGTTGACAGCCGAGCCACAGATTATTATTATTATTATACATATGATTATTTTGAACTCAGTTCTGTTTTATTGGCACCAAAGTTAAGTGTTACTGGGGCGAGAGCAATGCACGTGTATTTTATATTTTTATCTACACTAATATTATAAAGAGGAAAGATTTTTTTGTTTGAATTGAATAGGCTCCGAAACTGCTGGACCGATTTGAAAAATTCTTTCACCATTTGAATCCTACATTATCCCTGATGAACATAAGCTATAGATTATTTTCAAAAAGTTAGTGATCCGTATGAAAACTTCGATAATGTAACCCAAGGTGTGAAAAAAATACCAAAAAAAAACCTTATTATTTCGTACGCTACGGAAACTATTGACAATAGAGCAAAGTAATGTACTACAGTTTTATAGAAAACATTAATATCCACAAAAAAGTCCAGAGATTATATATCTAACTATTATGGTTAAGTCACAATAAACGCTTTTTTGTTCAAATTATTCGATCAAAACCCGGGTGGAATTGAATAGTGGTGATTTTGGTATCATGATATTAATCCTTATCCATTTAAATCGTTTGGTAATTTATGTTGGTTATGTATACGTAAATTACACTTTAAATTATACAAATCGAACCTTTCGTTTAAAAGTTACGACGGTTATAAAAATACTCTAAGTAAGAAAAATGTCGCGGATTGAGCGAACTGCCCTACGTTTAGTCTATTAATAAGTAATTTACACGTTAGCCTTTATAGAGGGAGGACAAGGAGATGAACTTCGTGGAGTACCTACTAAACCCGCGCGAACGAAGTCGCGGGCGAAGTATCTTAAAATTTGGTGAAAAGCCAGCGTGAGAGCATCGTGTCAAGCAGCATTCGTGAGAGTGAGTTATTTTTAGGTGTTATATATGGTTATGTAATGCTCACACTTTTCACGGTTTTCTTGCTCAATGGACTCTTTCTAAATAATTCAGTTAAATATTTTTGATTTTGTCATTTTCATACTGTCCTATCTCAATTTATATAAAGTCGCACATAAAAGTACAGCCAGTGAGTCCAATGCCTAAGGCATTTTCCACTGGTCAACCTTTGCCAAACCAATAGTGGTAAGTGCAATACTAAGAGGGTAAGAAAGTGACGCGTGGTGATACGATGTTTAATACTTTTTCACTATACTGCGGGCCGTACATGTTCCAATAATTGGATCAAATATGCGTCTGATCAAATTGGCATGAGTGACTGTTTTAATTTTGAATTTTATAAAAAACTACTGGACGTCACGCGGTTTCACCCGCGTAGTTTCCGTTCCCGTGGGAGCAAGGGGATAAAATATAGCCTATGTTACTCCCTGATAATGTAGCTATCCATTGCTGAAAGAATTTTTCAAATCGGTCCAGTAGTTTCGGAGCCTATTCATTTCAAACAAACAAACAAATCTTTCCTCTTTATAATATTATTATAAAAAATGAGTCGCAAAATGGCATGAAAAAACTTTTTTACAAAAAAATACAACCGAGTTCCAAAAAAAAACACTACTACAAAGATTAAAATAATTATAATTTCAGGAATCAGTGTTTTTGGTTGTTTCTTCATATTTTAACACCGACTTCCGAAATCAAAGTTATTGAATACTTTTTAGTGTTTTTTATTTGGAACACGGTTGTATTTTTTTGTAAAAAACGTTTTTTATTTTTCACATTTTGTGGTACCCCACACCTAACAACACCAATGGAAAGTGCGACTTTCTACCAGTGGAAAGCAAAATACGCAATTTCGTTCACTTGGATGACAAACCAAATACGTCATCTAAGTAAACGATTTCCAGCTATTTTGATTTAAAAGCCAAATTACTAAACCGATTTTGATGACATTTAAATGGGACCAATCGGAAAGTTTACCCTTTCACATGAAAAAAGATTTTTTTAATCGGTTCATAAATGACGGAGTTATGAGGTAACACACATAAAAATTGCAATCGAATTGAGAACCTCCCCCTTTTTTTGAAGTCGGTTAAAAATACGAAATATCGTATTTTTATTTGATCAATCAGTTTGAACCAGCCTGTTTGATCAAACTACTTGTACGTGTGTGGGCCGAATTATTTTCAAGAAAAGATGAACTATCCCTCTCTTCTAACTTCATCGTCTCCCATCGAAGTGATCTGACTTTGTCAATAACATTGACTTTTTACGACAGGGTCGATTTCTTACAAAGATTAGTACTCTCATAGATTCTCATTTATTTCGTTTTCCTTATTCCGTATCCAATTTTACAGTTACTATGGAAGCAAGGCTAACAATACTTGTTTCATTATTATGCCAGTTGCTATACAACTAGCATAAAATTTTATCACTCCAATCTTATTTTGTAAATGAACCTGAAAGTCCATAAAAATAAATAGATTGTAAATTATCTAAATATGCAATAGTATTTGGCTGCAACGTTTTAGCCAAATAATCGATATTATTCTTGCAAATAACGAGCATACCTCTTTTATATTGATATAATATACAGTAAATTTTAAGAGTTGACGCGCTTGTGAAATATTACAACTAAATTATATTGTTTTGTAATAGTAACTTTGTGCTTTTATATACACGAAACATAGATGTACACCTAAATGACATGTAGGTATTGGCCTCAACTAGTTTAAACTGACTACAAAAGATTGACGTGTCTTATTTTTAAACCTGTTTACAAAATCAATAGATATTAATTAATATCACTTTCCACCGTCCTTAGCTTGCATTTGATAAAACAATAGGAAGAAAAAGTACACGACACAAAGAAGGCAATTACAGTAGTAATCCCATGATATCAAAATAGATGCGATAGCAGAGCACCTAGCGATGTGGGCAACATTTAAATAAAATAATCTCCAGCTACCGACAAGGCAGAAGTAACAAACAACCCAAAACTAAATAATGATCTAACGATTACGAAGGAAAAAGACGAAAGAAAACAAAACGACCAATTTGCAACCAATAGTTCTGTAAGCGTCCAGTTCCAAGAAGGATCAATACATCAATGTTCTAAATGGCTAAGATCTTGAGGTATGTTGGAATATTAGTCCAAGTTAACACTCGTTTAGTAGATTAGTAGCAGCGATGGCTCCAATACCAAATACAAGAGCACAGAAGGTCAGTTTCATAGAGTGAGCGTTTGCGCTCACACATAGATAGGCTTCACATACAGCGAATGTAAGCGCACTCGTGACTGGCATTTGTTTGATATTGCTATATGTACGCCTCTGAGATGTTTGTGGCTAAATAACAGCTGCTCGGGTTGATCATCGATATTAAGCAACATTTGTCGAGATAAGTGAACAATCATTACACAGCATCAGTTGTAGGTAACTGCCTCCGTGGTCGAGTGGTTAAGGCGTTTTCCTTGTGACCCGGTGGTCTTTGGTTCGATTCCCACGGGAAAGCATACTTTGCAAAGTTGTTTTCCAGTTTGGCTAGGACATTGCAGGCTTGAATATCAGACAATCAGGTATTGTCTGAAAAAAAGGTGGTTCCGTGCTTCGGAAGGTACGTATAAACCGGTGGTCCCGTCTGCCAAATAGTGGTCGTCAAATAAAACCATGCCAGAGGCCCTTGAGGCGGTTTAAAAACTCTGACACTAGGGTGTGTGGGGTCGTTAGACCTTACTGCCCACATGAGAAGAAGAAGAAGTCTTTACGAGTATTCAGAAGCCAGCATATTAAAATTTTACAGTCTTTCCAGTTGACCGTAAGTTACTGAGTTTTGTAGATCAGATAAGCAGTCGCTTCATGTAAAATACTAGTTTCAACTTTATCCGATTAGATTAGAAGCCCACTCAATTATAGGAAAAGGCTAGGCAGTTTGAAATAGACACGTTTCACGTACAGCGGCTGCAAGCGCACTTGCGACTCTCATTTGCTTGGCATTTGTTCACCGCACGTACGCGCCTATGTGTGCATGCTCCTATTTTTGGTTGCTGTACGGAGCCAGCCTTCTGTACCTATCTATGTTATGATAGCAACGGTGGCTCAAGGCCGCTCAGAGGACGGCGTGATTAATCGCTGTTAATGAACTGAGACGGGCCAATGATGTACGAGAGATAGGAAGCGGTTGTAGACTGTTTTGGAGGAACCAAGTCTTGGGAACAATAGCTGGTCATTAACTGAGAACATAGGTTTTCTTGTTTTCTAGATAGAGGGAAATGGTTATTGAAAAGATGAAGATGAAAGACTCACTCGAAACCTTGTGGAAAACTTCGTTTCCCCCCATATTCTCCTATTTCTGATATTCTGTTGTCTAGTCTGGTCAATCAGTTCAGTAAGAGCCAGTTATCACATAAATGCCTCTATTGTAACAAAAATTATCGTAATAAATATTTCATTATTACATCCATCATGAAGAAAACTGAAACTTTACTGTAGTAAATTTACATTTTTAGGTTCCATAAGTAAAACCCAGCAAATGATAGCTCTATATTAAAAACATCATCATTTTACACGTGCTTAAATTACTGTCCCATAAAGTAGTAATAGTCACGGTTGAAACTTATTCCCCTTTTGCACCTGCCAGAAATTTTCCAGGTTCGTCACCACCTATCCATCAATTAAGTCCAATACTAGGTACAATCTATCGGAAGTTCTAAGTCGTAAGTGAGTCCAAAGACGTAAATACCAAACCGAATCAATACAAAGGGTTATTCCAAATGGCTTTATATGATGCGTCAGTCCACTATTGATCTGAATCCTACAAATATTGTAGCAGTGTTTCAATTGTAGTGTTTCAACAGTTCCTTGATAATAATTATTTCAGGGAACTCTTGAAACAGTAAACGCTTTGAATGACCGACTTCGTAATAATACAAACTTTCGGAAACTTGATTAAACAGACAAAGAGGCCTTAGGCTGCCTTAAAACCAGAACTTAATAATCTTAAACTCTAGCAGACCTTTGAAACTCAAACGCTATTATGTCTAATAACACTGAAAAAGCAAACAGTTCAATCCAATCATCCTCTCTTACATCTTTTGAAAACACTCTTAAGTTTTTCTTCCTTTATATCGACGCCTGAGCTGAAATCTCAAGATATAAGTTTTTTATAGTCTCTTTAAGATACAGTGCGAAAGGGATTTCACTGTGTGCTTTCTTTCTGTTTGTTCCTTTTATATTTGTTTCACACAAGCAAAGATGCGATACACAACAAAACCATCATGAATAAGAGAAATATTGTTATAAGATTGTTAATATTCACAATTTCTCTCTCCTCCTTGACAACGCTAATTTTCAAACAGTACCTCCAAAGCAATTCGTAGCTGCACGACCCTCCAAGCATCTGCACGGTTCGTCTGCTCGAGATACGTTCCGTATTTAGCCCCGTTCCGACTTGAAAGCGCCACATTAGTCGGTTTTACTCTAAAATCTAAGTTCCTACATTTGTTGTTTTATGGTCCAAAGCTAAGGTTTCTGTGTAGAATTATTTTAGAACAGGTGGAGTGTAACTGTAGTAAAGAGAGCAGCGCGTGTTTTGTATCATAATGTTAAAGTGCTGAGTTTATTTTGTTCAACGTTTTGCAGTACTGCGAGGTTTTCTACTTTGTTGATGTCTTAAAATGAATGACACAAAGAATTTTAGGTTGCTGACGAACTCCACCTAAATAATTGGTAATCTGGTTTTTTAGAAGAGACTTGTAATATTACTATTTATACCTATACATCTGTACCTATACATGTGGAAGACACAATTGATAAAGATTGAATCGATGTTAATCTAATAAATATTCCTATCGTCATTAAATAATATCGTGTGAATAATGGTTGTTCATAACACCACGCAGCCTTTATGGAAATATAACCAATAGTTCAGCAAACAATCGCTCCACCACTCCGTCTAGTCATCCAAACATAGAAGTACATTCAGATTTATTCGACTACACTCAAAAATAACATTTTCCAAGAATTATATTATATGAGAATAGTATTCTCATATAATATAATTCTTTGTTCTCAACCATTCTAGATAAAATAAAAGACAAAGAACGCAACACGTACATAATATAAGCATAATGTGATTCATTGACTCGTTTCAAACAAAGCGTTGGAAAACTTTTACATTCGCTCGTTGCCCTGCAGCCATCGAAGTTTTCGTCTTAAACGCCAAACAATAAAATTTTCATTGTCTGTATCAAAAATATTCAATGTGAAGTTAGAGAAAGTTTAAATGTAGATGAAGATTAACGGAATGTGAAAATTATTTGATCGTTACACTTGATTGTGCAAAACAAAAAAAAAACAGTTATTTGCTTACCAAATCTTGGTCGATAATTTGGCTTCTAAAATTCTAAACAGGCCGAATAGACTGTTGCTCCATGTTAAATACTGGTATTCAGCTGTATTCGGTTAGATTTGGAAGCTACAGCTTTTACTAACAATGTTGGGGACATTGTTAGTAAAAGCTACAAACATGGTGAAAGCGATCCAAAACTCCAAATTCCTACTGTGAGTTTCGTAGAAGAAAAGTGAAATTTAAATACCTAAAGCTTAAATACCTTGAAAACAAAGATAAAATAAAATACATGGCATGTGTAAAAAAACAGATTTCGAAACGTCTACAAACGTTATTGGATTTAGCGTGATGTTGCAAACTACAAGACATTAGTGTCTTGAACGTCGCCTTTGCTTGTAGTCAGAAAAAAAATTATTGGCTTCGTAGCTATATGTAACACGGTCTGTCGCAAAAAAAATAACAATAACTTTGACATTACTCTACATTTTTCCATCGAAAGGGTCAAGACAGGTCAAACAGGATAAAGGCAGTCTTTATACTACTGCTACTGAAAATTTCCGTAATGGAAAAACCCAGACACATCGGTAATCGACCATCATTGGTCTAGAAAAATTATTCTAAGCAGACACACGTATTAGCGATCACGATTGTCAAAAAGTTCAAAATAGCATGCGCTTTCGAAATGTAAAGTTGTCATTTTTGTAAACGCACCCACGATACCGGATAAATTCCAAAAGTGGGGCAACGTTTAAAAAAAATACCTTAAAATTGAAATCTTTTGACAGCCTTTAGCGCTTGCTAGCTTTTGCCCACAACTTTGTACGCGCATATCCCGTTTTTTATTTTCGTTTCCAGCGTAATTTCGGAAAATCCTCTCCTCTCCTCTTAGTTGTCCCCTATACTCTCCAAGAACCTACATGCCAAAATTCGGCTTTCTACGACTTATAGTTTCGGCTGTGCGTAGTCTGTCAGTCACCAGTACGGAAGAATTTTATATATAAGGAGAATAGAATATCTCCTTGACTCGAGCCCAAAGACCTCGTAGTAAGGCTTGCAACGCCGACGGTTAAACCAAATCGCAATCAACTTGTACAACGACCCCAACTTTCACTTAAAAATGTCTCTAAACACTGAAAAGGAAAAACAAAAGCATTATAAGGATCTCGCCTAGAAGTAAGCCATGTAAAATCGTCCTGAAACTCCGAAGCCACCCTGCGGTTTTTATTACTCGCAGAATCCTCTGAAGCGAGCGGATTAGTATTCTTTTTACGCTCTTCTCACGGTTCAAACGATTGTCTCCTCTCTGTTTGTGTTATTCCGTTTTGTGCAATAATCCTCATGTTGCCTTATTTTTTCTATACCCTTTTATCGTGTAATCTCTTTCTATTCGCTTTGTCTGGTTCATGAATTGTGGTGTATTTTATTGGTTTTCTTACTGAGTTTTTGGTTTTATATTTTGTGGAATTTATATACCCGACAGAGTTTGGAACTACATCTATACAGACAATATTTAGATCAGAATTCAGTCGAAGTAATGGATTAATTGACTAAAACTGTCGTAAGATTGACCATCCACTGCTACGTAGGATGTTTTAGAAGTTGTGGAATTTGTTCCAAAGAGTTATCGCGACCCTGGAACGCAAAAGGCATTTGGAGGAACACGGGTGGGTTTTAGTCAATAAGATACGAGATAAGAGTCTCTCCCAGTTTGACACTCCCTTTACAGCAGAAGGAAGCAGCCAGAACGGCATGTCTCAGGAGAGACAAATTACAAAGTAAACTCTATTTAAACACGTATTACCTTTTGTCATAGTCACTATGTCATAAAAGTATTTCTTTTTTCATTTTAATCGGTGTATGTATTATTTCTACCAGTCATCTGTGTAGACAACTGACCTTATTCTTACTTACCGAAGACAATAATAAAACAGTAGTGTTAGGACAAATATATAATTTACTAAGCGATACAAATGACCAATTTCTGTACCTCTTTTTTAATTATTTCAGATTTCATAAACAAAACGCACGATAACTTATTTTACATACAAGTATCTAGACCTAAGTATAAATTCTGTAGTTAACTATAGCTTACAACATTTCATTTAACGGCCTCAACTGTAACGCCACAAATATAAATAATGCGTACACTTGACTCACAGAAATTGTGAACATCTTAAGCAGTGTTTCAGATTGGATCCCCCATTCCTGTTATTTACATCTGTGCCATAAATTGTGCAGTTACGAGGTACATTCAACGAAGGTGTGTGGTAAGCAGATACAGTACTCTACTTACGTATTCTACTTCCTAAGCTTTCTATAGTACATTTCATATAATATTTCCTAATTGTAACCGAGTACCAATATTTTACATGGAGGCTTCCAGAGATGTTATCTAGACATCTATAATCCATACATGCAAAGGGCATAGAACCACTGTAGCATAGCTTCCCCCCCCCCGCAGCCATTTTTTTTTCAAAGTTGCGGCGCACGACCTAACATGCATAGAGGGCACTTAAACAAATAAAAAATGTTAACAACATGGTGCCCTAAAGTATCACGTGGCCGAGATATTTGAAAGTAAATTCGCCATGTGAGAACAATGAAAATTATTGTTCTCACATGGAGACCACCAGCTCCTAAAGAAGAAAGTTTGAACCCCTTTTAACCCATTTTCACCATTTTCTCACGAACGGAGCTGCTGGCAGAAGCCAGTTTAATAATATAATTAATCATTTAACTCACTTACGTAATAAATTCATCTTAGTACAAAATTAAAATTTTCTCAGTTTTTAAGTGATTTTGTACGCATTGTTTAAGCTTCAAATTCAGCAATAAAACCCCCTGCCACACTTACAAATAGATAAAAATATTACCGACCTTCTGTATCAATTTAGCTGCCTCTGCACATTTCTGTTTTGTTGACTGTACAAACGATGTACACCTCGTTATGTTAAAGTGAGCCATTTTTTAAAGTTGAGGGTGTTCAGATTTTATTTCTTTATTGCTGAATTTTGTGTTTTCATTTCATTAGGCGTTATGGGGGAAGGCAAGTTAAATTCGTTTATGAAAATGTTCGCATTTTGACACCGGGCGTTAATATGGTTACGAGAAATAAATATTTTTTAGAGAATTTTAATTTTCCAGCTCTTTCTCTATTGAATTACTTGTGAGTAAAACAGCAGTGCGATTCTGTAAACGTTTCACGGTGTAAGCTTAGGTGAAGTGGGCCTGAAGTGAGCTATCAATACGTACAAATAAAATGGAATGACAGTTCACTTCATGCTGACAGAATAAACTGGCTGAACAGCATTTAACAAAGAATGATTCTTTTTAGCCGAAATACTTCCTATATTAAACATAGGCCTTCTTCGAACGTCCACACATCGACCAGATCTATGCTTCTCGCATCCAGCGAACCTACGATCCAGGGTCGTAGGATATCCAACGCTGCCTTCTCTGATACGCACTCGTCATTACTGAACCTTTCAGCCACATCTACCATCAATTCTGCTATAATGAGAACCATCATTTGGCTCAAACTAAACTAAAGTTTGAAAAAAAATCAAACAGAAAAATACCAAACATCGGAATGTTTGGTATTTTTCAAAAGGTTACCGCGTTTCTGGAACGCATACAGAAAGAACACGGGTGGATTATTTTCAGTAAGAGTGTGCTCTCCGGAGCGAGAGAAGGCATTTGATGATATCCCACCCAAAAAAAATAAAAGTGATTAACTATTGGTACTCTGTCTAGGACCAAAAATAAAAGTTAAGATTCCATCTCAAGGAACCCCTAACAAAAAATCCTAAGGCGTTACTCCATATGTTTAAATGCAAAAAAACAGTTCTAAGGGTTTGGTACACCTGACTATCTAGCGATAAGATCTTTGAATGTTCTACTTTATTTTTATCAGAAAACATTAAGGACATTACTCCGATCCTTTCCTTTCAAAGGTCTAACAAAGCTTCCAATGGCTATAAGTTTGTTATGTTCAAGGTGAAGCCAAGGGTACGTCTTGGTTTTTCAATTCGTCGCCTCGTTCTATGAAAAATAATAAAAAATTAAAAACTGCAAGATTCACAACATCTCGTCATCTTTCAAGCATTTTCCCAAATATGTTGAGTTCTGTTATAGTATTTCCGTATGCCGCTAAATACCAGCATTTTACACACTACACACAAGGTACCATTATAATCTTTCACAAAATTTATCCATCGTTTCTTTGGTCTTACTCTACACAAATGGTTATTCATAGTCAAAACTCTCGTAACTACATGTTTCTCAATCTTCTAAATCGCATGTTATTAGTTAAAAAGTTATGACTTAAAATCATATCTAATACCACATTGTAATCATAGTCCAGCCAAGTCTGAAAAGTTGATTAAGTACTACAATTTTAGTACCATAATCCTTAATCTCCGAAAACTTTTTTAACTGCCTCACAAAACAAAGTTTTCTTGAAAACCAAAGACTAACCAGGCCACGAAAATAATTAAAGGCGTCATCAAAGATCTTTCCAGAAGATTACAACCTTCTTTTTCAACACGCAACTTAACGATCTTAGTCTATGCGCAGACCTGCGACCGGTAAGATCGCCTTAACATAAAATCATTTGCCCCTAACTCGGCTTCAAAGGCAGCTAACTTGATGGTTTGGTAAGACTGGTTTTCAGACTTTCAGGCATCCGACATGCCTGTAAAGACGATCTCTCTTTTTGTCAAAACAGTCTCAGGCGATGCCCTAATCGTGCGATGATTTGCAAGCTTCAATTAGGACACTCTAAAGAAATGTGTGTTTTTATTCTCGTCGTGCGACGAAATTGCGTCGTTAACTAGTAACCGTTAGGCAGTTAGGACGACGCTTCAAGACATTGCTTAGTCTCAGGCATTCACTCAGTAAGATGCAGTGGGCCGCAATACACCACTCGGGCTCAGAAACAGTAGATTTATATCGTATGTTCCTGATGTCTTACAATAATTTTACGTGATTCGGTTCATAATTTTCTTCATAGGTAGCAAGACTGACCAACTGACTGTTGATCGCTTTATCAAAATAATATGGCATTTAAATTCACACAGTTTCAAGAAGTCAACCAAAAAAACTGTTCCATTTCGTTTTTGGCGCTAGTGTGCGCACTATCTAAGCTATCAAAAATATGAAAGAGACCAAATAAGTATTTTGTCCTTAATTACATCTTTCTTTTGTCTTGTAATCTAACATCCCTTGTCAAAAACTTTGGCTATTTTATTACAAAGTTCCCCCTTTTCGTAATAAATACTTTTTAATATTCGCCTCTTCGGAGTTCAAAGGGATTCGAAGCAGAGGCTTTTGGCACAGTTATTGGCTGACTGTGAAGTGTGAGCGAGCCAATTCTGAATTCTCCTTTTGGTATAGAATAGGTTGTACTATTAAGGTTATACGATGCATTCTCCACTGAATATGTCCGTTTGAAGCAACTCACATACGAGCACATCAAATGAACACCGGTTGAACTCAATTCATTTCGAGCTGTCAGTTTGTTTTCGGAATTGGAACTGTTACTTGATTCTCTTTTGTTTCTTGTGAATGTGTTTTTTGAGAAGAGGGAATATTCGCATCTCGTTCGCAATCTGTCAAAAATATATGAAAATTTAAGGCTTTTTTCCGATTGCGACTAAGATGCGAATACGAAAGTTGTTAAAAAATAGTAGAATTGGCCCTAAGAGCTCATTCATACCAATTTTATAAACACTGAATAGAAAAAAAAATAAAAAATATCTTTTTTTGACAAGCCCGCCACACATTCCCAGCCGCTGCAACTCCTGAAAGCTAGAAAAAATAGTGGCACTCGATGCATTGAAGCTCGATGAGCCCTGAAGAAACGATTCAACTGTCTTGAAACCCGCAATGAAATTAAACAGAAAATAACAGCGGAGAATGCTAATCATTAGCAGACAGCAAGGCAGGCCTCCCACGAGGTGGACCGATGGTCTGTTGAAGGCCATGGAAATCTGCTGCTTGTGAGACATACAGGATCGGTCGATAGGGCGACACCTTGAAGAGGCCTAATGCCCAGTAGTGAACGTATTTAGATTTTAGGTTGAGAAGGTTGAAATGATAATGACGGCGATGAAACAAGGAAGGGTGGAATCATCAAATGAGTCCTGCCGGTCTGGATGGAGTAGAAAGGAGTGTCAGACTCTTAATGAACAAAACCCATCGTGTTCCTTCAAATGGCCTTTGCGTTCCAGGACTGCGGTGACTCTTACAAACAATCTCCGCAACCCTGGCAGGCCTGCAACTCCGGCAGGGTACTTAACTATCGCCTGCGATTGATGCAAAATTCATCGATGCATTTAGCTCTAAGTGATGTAAAGCGCATAAACTCTCTCGAATATGGACCAAATCGAACTTTAAGATCGATAGCGCGTTAAAGCTTTTAATGCAGTTCATAAAGCGGCGACGAGAATTTAGATCATAAAAGTTTGGTACAACTACATGGGTCTACACGATAACACGCTACAATGAAAGAACGATCGTAAAAAAGAAACGCTAAGCAAATTGTTGATCGTATTTTGTTTATATAAAAGTCTCAGTCAACCTCATCATTATGACCATTTTTTACTACGGGACCAAACCCATAATCGCGAAAAGAAACTAAATAACTTGTGAATTGTATCGAGCTCATGGAAAACGTTCGGTGACGATGACACGAGTTCCATGATTTTTGTTCACCCAAAAATTGCGAAAGCGTTCGGTGACTATGACGCAAATTCCTTGTTTTTTTTTTGTCCACCCAAAAATTACTCAACGGGCCTAAAGAAGTTATGACTTCAAAAAATCAGCTGTTCAGTACATTTTATCCAGTTATGCGCAAATAAATGCATGGGGCAATCGATTTTCTTTTTTGCGATTTCAGTCTTGGTCCCATAGTGAGTTGTTCTTAATTATGAGTACAAATAAGGGTTAGGAGGTTTTGCGTGTATACTTTTGTATATTGTATATTGGGGTTGGTCTTCAGTCTAACCGGATACAGCTGCATACCAGTATTATTATTTTTTTTTACTATTGACAGGCACGCGTTTTACCACTATCTCACCTGATGGTAAGCGATAATATGGTCGAAGATGGAGCACGCTTGCCTAGTTACCTATTGATATGACTATGACTTAAAGACTTCCAGGTTGTACTGGGGCTGTACTGTTGCACTGCGGGAAAACCGACGCGTTCGTATTTTGTTTCATAAAAGTGTATGCAGCCCTATGCAGCCTAATAAACCACAAAGGGGTACCTAAATTCCACCCACATACCCACAGACTTTTTAAGATTGTCCGGAAAATCTCTCTGAAAATATATTTAGCACTCCAAAATCCCGAGCCGGCACCAGATAGTGTACGAGCTATATCCTGACGTCGTTCAGCGTTGAAGTGTCAAACATGTGTACCATAAAACGTTTTAGAATACACCAATATAAACTGAACTACCCTGTTACCCTCAAAACTATTCCAATAAGACGATAGAAGGGAACTTAGGACCGAACTGCGGATCAACTCTGAGTGGTCAAAGCAACCGTCTCTTGCGCTTGGCAATGTTATTTTGGTTTTCTATCAAAGCGAAGTAGGTCTTATCGTGGGGGTGTAAGGGTGTTGTTGTATGTATGTTTATGTTGGTTCTCGGCACACGTCGGCCGCATTCCGTTGGAAAGGAACTCAATTTTACGGTAGACATGCACTTATGTATAGTTGACGTAGACGTGCAAACTTGCAGGAAGTGTCAGGAGCAGGCTTCAACATTAAAGCTTTTGTAAACATCTTGATCTCAGAATAATGGCATGGAATAGCGTAGGTAAACATCCAATTTTGTTGTTAACATCATACTTCATAACCCTACTTGTGCCACTGCTGAGCATAGGCCACTCTTATTATATGTCAATCCCCACGGTCCTGTGCCATCCGTATCCATAATCTACCTGCGTTGGCATCAATATTGTCTGCTCATCTCGGAATTGGACTACTTATAGCGGGATCGAAACTACAAACTAAAGTAGCGAAACCATTGAGCGGTTGCCCATTAGACACAATAACCGTCAGAGGATCCTCCCTTTTCAATGGAGGTTGGCGGTACTTTATACACCCTGTTCCACATTACCTCTATAGACTCACAATTTTTCATTAAACATCTCTTATATCACATGAAAAGTAACAAAAAAGTATAAAAAATCATCAAAAACCGTTATTTAAAACAAGCATGAATTCTATGAAACCCTTTGATAGCTCAATCTGGCAAGAAACATTTTATACCGGTCGGTTTAGCTAACTTACCGACCACCTACCAGTCTAATTAAAAATGATAATTGTTTGTATCTTATCAGCCGCACTGATTGCTATCTGATTGCCATCAATGATAATAATCAGTTAAAATACCTCTACAAAACGTCCAAGTTCATACTCGTATAATCAAAACCATCATCACTACTAATAAGGAAAATGTTTAGAAAATCCTACTGGCTTTTAGGAAATTCCACACGCCTACCCAGTATTGACTTACTTGACTCAGGACCCTATGTCCCCCTAGCAGCCCTCTGCCCTACAGAGGGCGTCCACAGTAGACTTCCATCGCGAACGGTCTTGAGCTTCACGCTTCACCTCGCTCCAAGTCATTCCGATGCTCGTCGCTTCTGCCAACACGGTGCGGTGTTTGACAGGGTCGCGCTTCTTTTCCCTTGAGGATTCCAGTCAATAACCTGTTTGGGAATGTGATCGGGATCCCTACGGAGCGTGTAACCAATCCACCTACACTTTAGGCGCTTGATCTGGCGGTCGATTGGTTTCTCATGGCATTTCACTAACCTAACTACCTAGTACTATAATCAAGAAATGTAGTACAGCTGTGTCTTATTAATATTAAACTACATAGTATAATATTAATATTAACTACGGGAATTTCCCTAAGGGTCTGATATTGCTATTTAGGTAAAAGATTTTGTGTTCATATTTTGTTCATATACACGTGTCTGATTTTTATTCTTCGTTTTCTACGTTATAAACACTATGTTCATATAGTATAGAAAGCTTGATTGTACATACATATTCTAGTGAATATGTATGTACAATCAAGCCTTCTATCTTTGGCTATATTATGTATGTTTATTTCTAAACAATGTGACCCAAACACAGAGACATAAAACCATGACGTAAATCATGAATCATGGAATTAGCACAAATGTTTATAATTTTATCGTATGATCGGGATATTTAACGGACGAATGGATGGCTCCTATAACACAGGATTTTCCTAGCATAGGGGTCATTATTCATAAATCGAGCACCTATAAGAAATTTTATATATTATAATAATGTAACATGCTCTGTATCTCTTCTTTGTGGATTAAATAAATTATTATTAAATTATATCTATTATATTTTCTTGAGAGGACAAATACCTCTTACACCTCACCTTAGGCTATAATATACTAACACGCTACGGCCAATAGGAACGGAACATAAATGAAAAAAGTGACGCAGATAAAGTTGCGCGTGTTAGCTACAAACCCATCCTATAGACGACAAAGCTAACCTAGCTAGATCAGAGATCCTGTTATCGTTTTCCTGTTCTTTACTTACTATTTATTATAAAACGCGAAGTTGATGAGGATGGATGTATGTTTTTTACTCTTTTACGTTAACTATTGAACGAATTTGCCAAATCAATTAGACTAATAAAAGGCACTTTTGAATGACAAAATGTCAAAATATACAGTGAAATATAGTTTGTATAGTTATGTATATTATTCATTTTGGTTGTATTTGAATAATTATCAATCGCTTTTAATTCTTCACCTACCACTATTCTCTGCATCACCCAAAGGTTCACTGGTAGAAAATGCCTATGGCATTCTCTACCAGTCTCCGCCTCTGTACATTTGTGTACTCGCTGGAAGTGTTAAAATAAATAAATAAAATAAAATGAAACGGACTCTAGTTGATCAGTGTTTGATGAAACATCTACGTTACAACAACACCTAAGCTTAATTTGAGGCGAATTACTGATTCCAAGCAGGAGAAAGGGCAGGTGCCAGCTAGTAAGTAGCGCTATAACAAGCATCACTAACATCTTCCTCGAACCGCTACATCACAATAAAAAGACAGCTAATTTCAACAAAGCAAACGTCCAACAGAACCACTACGATAACTAGCCATTCACTCCACCTGAGGAAAAAAGCGTAACAGTAGGGAAGCAAACAAACAATACACTACTCATTGCCTAAACAATCTCGTTGGGTCCGTAATGACGGAAGCCTGCGCATTATTCCACATCATTCAGAGTGAGGCTGCTACGATGGGAACTCGCTTTGATTTCGTTGTTTTGTTTTTTTTACTGATATTTTATTTTGTTTTCTCTATCAGAACGAGGATCGATGGAAATTATAACATCTTTCTGAAATTGCTCCGTGCCTCGGAAGGCACGTTAAGCAGCTGTTGGTTCTAGCTGTAATTTGTAGAAACTGTAAGCTGTACTTTGTAGTGATAAGCCAGAAAATCTGACACCAGACTTGCCAAGGGGTACCGTGTACCCTAGTTAATGGATTGTGGATGTCATATAAGCAGTCACTCTATGTTTAATCTAGTTCAGCTTTCAGTGTACTTCCTCAACTTTCACCGCGCAATCTCATCAGCCCACTTTGTGGGAAGCTGACAAACGCTATGCTGTTCGATACGCGGTTTCTGATCCAAAACCCTTCAGCCTAATCACTATTCTATTCTGCAAGAAATGTCCACTATGTCCATTGTTACTTAAAGATCTTTCTACAAGCTACATCGGTTACCTGATTTCTCGATAGCTGATTCAAAGAAAATCAGCCTACATACTTGTGATTAATTTGAAGAAGGTTTTTAATTCAAAAGAGGTTACATTTAACGTGGTCCATCGCTGACCACATTATCGCTTTCCATCAGGTGACATATTAAATCAAACGCGAGCCATCAAAATCCTTCCTGCTCGTTTTCCAAACCCGAAACTCGCACTATCCAATCCTTAGTACGGCCTCCGTTCGGACGTTAGTGCCTCAGTAACTACTTGTAATTTGTTCACTTCGAACCAAATGAGAAATGAGTGGGCCCACGGGTGAAGCGTGCGATTCTGAAGTATAACTCACGAGGTATTACCGACTGTAACTCCGTGTGGGAATGAATCAGAGCGATCGTTGATTTTGATAGGAGATATCATTGTCGTTTGGGTTTTTTTCTTGAGGTTTGTTTGGTTTGGTTTGAAGAAAACAAGGTGGAGTTCTCGGTCACAAAAAAAACGGCACTTTATTCTGTAGATGTCAAGACTAGCTCTATTTCCCCTACTATATTGTAGTGTCATTCCCATTATGAATCTATTTTGCAAAAAGGAAAATTTTATTCAGTATAACTCTGTCTCTATTCGCATGTCAAACGTAATCTGTCACAAAAAACTTCATTTTTCATACATTGTTGACAGTAGAATTGGCACTCATGCACCAGGCAGTCTAAAAGGGCCACTTTAGCAGAATCAGAAAGCATACCACGCTACCCGTCACTGTCAAATTTTCCCAGTCAACCTTGAATCTAATGCGTTAGCGATAAAGATCAAAATGAAATTTGACAGATTGTTGTGTGGTTAATTTTATGATTCTAATACGATTCTGCTAAAGTGGCCTTTTTAGACCCGCAGGTCTAATCTATTTAACCTTTTTTCAGCTTTGCTGGGTTCCCATGACGAAGCAAGCTACTTGGAGGGAACTCGAAATCTTATAACGGAATAATCTGATAATATTGAAACATTAATTACTGTACAACAAATTATGGTCGCTTACAATGGGCCTCATCAGAAGGCTCAAAGTCACTCAAAGGGCAATGGAGAGGGCAATGCTTGGAGTTTCCTTGCGTGATCGAATCAGGAATGATGATATCCGCAAGAGAACCAAGGTTACCGACACAGCCCGAAGGATCGCCAAAGTAAAGTGGCAGTGAGCAGGGCACATTGCTCGCAGAACAGATGGTCGATGGGGCCGAAAAGTTTTGAAGTGGCGACCGCGTACTGGAAGGCGTAACGTTGGAAGGCCTCCCACAAGGTGGACCGATGACCTGTTGAAGGTCGCGGGTAGCCGATGGATGCGAGACGCCCAGGACCGGTCGTTGTGGCGACGCTTGGGGGAGGCCTATGTCCAGCAGTGGACGTCTTTCGGCTGATATGATGATGATGATGACTAATTATGGTCCTCAAGCAGCTACAAATAGAATTCCAAAATAATCCAATTCATATAATACATGAATACATTGTAAGCAGGCACGTCTTACGTGTTACTTCACAGAAACGAAAAGATGAATGAACATTGATTTCAAGAAAAATACATTATGGAATATTAAGATGAAGATGAATGAACGAATCACAATAATCTTGAATCTAATAACAAAACCAAACCCACCCTTGAATTTTTAGGAACTGAAATGCTGGTTTCCCAAAAACATTTCTATTTTCAGGGAAATTATTCATCAAGCCTCACGTAATAAAAAGAGTTTCGTCTGATATGTTTCTAAGAATATCATTCATTAATAAATTACATCAAAAGATGAATGGCACATCATATGAGACCGTAACACATTCCCAGAATTATCAAAAGACACAAATTTGTAAAGAAAAACACGTAGAACACATTAGCCTGACGAAATATGATTGATTTTGCTTTCGCGTGACGACATTTGCTAATCAAAGTCAAATTAAACAACATGGGAAATGTACTGGAAGAAAAAATATATAAAAGTTTGGTTCTTTAAGAACTTTATTGTTTTGTTTACCTTTTGAAGCTTGAAATGTTATTTGTTTTTAACACGTTGTATAAAAATTTAACTTACCATTTAGATGAAACTAACTTATTCTCGCGACAATGCTTGCGTTTAAGTTTTATTTTTACACGACTACCTAAAAAAGAAGTGTTCAACATGTAACCATAACTTTGAAATTATTTACTGATTTAAAAGAGAGTCCGTGGAGTTTCTTGCACATTCACTAAGAGATCTACGCTTTGAAACGTGGAACTACAAGCGACTTCATGTTTTTTACTGACCGAATTTGACAGTTTAAAGATGCCCGTAATAAGGTGGGCTTGTTTCTGGTACTAGACTGTAATTCAGCTATCCATGGGGACAGCCCGCCCCATACTATTTCCAGCCACCCAAACTACTGGAAGCCAGGATCAACAATAGCAAACACCAGAAGGCGCCGAGCCAATGAAGCTCGACAAGTCCCAGAGGAACGATTTAAGTGTCTTGGATCTCCCAGCGAAATTAATCAGAAAGGAACAGTGGAAGAGTACAAAAAAACATAATATAGTTTGTTATAGGGGTGGTTCCAGCTGTCTTAGAGAAAATATACCTAAAGGATTTTGGGAGAATGCCTGCCCAGCATTGGGATGCTGTAGTCTAAATAAAATAAAAATATACTGTTCATGTTGATAATGACTAAAAATGCCAGAGAAAACTACTTAATGGTAGAAGTACTTTAAAGATATCCATTATTCAACTCTAAACTTACCAAAACGAAAAGAAAGCTAAGTCCAAAAATGAAAAACTTATCTCAAATACTGTTAATAAAACTTGAAAAGTATAACACCCTAGTTCTCGACTTAGCACCCTATATTTTTATTCAACACCTCAAACTTAGGCTTTAACCACAGAGCACTGAATCACCGCTCCGGCTGCTACTAGAGACGCCATTATGTAAACACTAGCTTAACGCACATCATCATCATCATATCAGCCGAAAGACGTCCACTGCTGGACATAGGCCTCCCTCAAGCGTCGCCACAATGAACGGTCCTGTGCGTTTAACGCGCATATCCGGTATTTTTTCCGTTCCTGCAGGAATTTCGGAAAATTCTCTCTTAGTGCTCCCCTACACTCCCAACTTACATGCCACGAATTTCAGCTTTCTGCAACCAGTAGTTTCGGCTGTGCGTTGTCTGTCAGTAACGGATTTTTTTTATATGTTAGTATTCATGCCCGCTCAATGCCTGCTGAACAAGGGTTTCTGCTATCATAGAAACAAAGGTATCTGTCACATCACCGTCAAACTGCCGATCAGTCACTCATTGTAAAACTACTGAGTAGCGCCGGTCGTGGCTTGACTGCGTGATATGTAGAGCCAATGGCATACGACTTCTACAAAATTATATTTTTGGCCTGACTGATCGGCGACTTACCCTTTACAGTTGTCACTGACCCACAATTCAATGCTAGAGTAACACTTGCTTGGATTTGATAGAAATATCTGACATTTCCTCGAAATGAAAGGCAAGGGTAGCTCCGAAAGAGTTGATGAGATGATTTGGACGCGTACCATGTGGGCTCCTTCAAAACGTTATGGGAGAAGGCCTATGCCCATCAGTGGGACATCAACGAATCTACACTAATATTATAAAGCTGAAGAGTTTGTTATTTTGTTTGGTTGAACGCAATACTCAGGAAATACTGGTTCGAATTGAAAAATGTTGCTCGATAATAGGCTATCCAACACAACAAAGTGTCGGATTACCTATTTATCGAGCAAGGCTTATAGGCTATATAACATCACGCTGCGACTAATAGCAGCGGAACATTAATGAAAAATGTGACGCAGAGAAAGTTGCGTGGGTCAGCTAGTAAGTACTTAATATATATGATTATGCTGTCTGTACACTGGCCACTGCAGCATCTCCGAGCTCTGTGGCCTTCACTAAAGGAATGGTAATGCGGTTAATAGCAGCAACTTGTCACTTTTAATCGCTACAGCTCAGATTTCTTTTGGCGAAGTTTTTCGTAAATCCTCTTTAAGATACCCACTATTTATCAGTGACAAGAATTAGCAAGGCTGAAAAAATTGCCTGGAAGAATATTTTGTTACGTAAGCACTTTTTTTGGACCTTCATATTTTATTAAGGAATCTTTTTGATTTGAGTAATGCAGAAGAAGTCTTTCACTATAGTTTCGGATGGCAGGGATACTTAATAAACCTTATAATACTAATTAGAAAACAATAAAATATAATCTAATCAGTCACCTTACAAAACATTTAACCTACATAGTTCTTCCCTATCACTACTTGCACCCTAGAGCGCAGAGGGGGTCTCGTCTCGTCATAAGTTTAGGTTTCAGTTAGGTTAGGTCTAGGTTTAGGTTACGGCCGTGATGCGGCTCCGGGCCAAAACCGTTGCCCTGGAGCCCGATGGAGTTCCCGGCCGCGCGCTCGTCCTCGCTCTGAAGGAGCTAGAGCCCCAGCTGTTTCTATTTATTCATTTTACCACCTGTATGTGTACATTATGGATTGCAATAAACGATTTGAGATTTTTTTTTTTCTGAGAGGACTCTACATAGCCTGCCTTGAGCAGGGCCGCTTCCCTGCTCAGTGGAAGACAGGTCGTCTGGTCCTCCTGTCCAAGAAGGCAGGGCGCCAAGCAGACTCGCCGTCCGCTGCTAGACGAGGTGGGTAAGCTTTTTGAGCGGATACTTGCTGCCCGCCTCGTTAGTCACCTGTACAGAGAGGGGCCGGACCTAGACGACAGTCAATTCAGTTTTCGGCACGGGCACTCCACTATCGATGTGAATGCGGGTGACAGTCCTGGCGGAGGAAGCGGTATCCCGGGGTGAGGTAATGCTGGCGGTGTCCTTGGCCATCTCCATTGCATTCAACACCCTGCCCTGGAGCTCTATTCGGGAGGCACTGAGGTATCAGAGTGCCCCGCAACCTCCGCCGCATCATTGGGGCTTATTTGGCTGAAAGGTGTGTCACCTACAGGGGACGTGACGGCGAGGGCCGTCGTGATATGTCGTGTGGTGTTCCACAGAGCTCAGTCTTGGGCCCACCCCTGTGGAACATCGGTTACGACTGGGTGCTGAGGGGTGAGCTCCAACCGGGAGTGGACCTGACATGTTATGCGGACGACACGCTGGTCACGCCCCGGGGGAGCTCGTACAGAAGGCAGCGTTGCTTGTGACGGCTGCGGTCTCACAGGTGGTAGGTCGCATACGACGCCTGGGTCTAGAGGTAGCCTTGGAGAAGTCGGAGGCCATGGTCTTTCACGGCCCCCGACGGGCACCGCCACCAGGGTCACGCATCGTGGTCGGGGGGGTAGAAATTGCTGTCGAGTCTACCATGAAGTACCTAGGATTGGTGCTCGACAGCCAGTGGAACTTTGGCCCCACAAATGGGCGCCGCGGGCGCGCTCGCAACGCTGCTTCCTAGTCTGGGAGCCCGAGCACCGCCTGTAGGCGGTTATACTTAGGGATCGTGCGATCCATGGCCCTTTACGGGGCCCCAGTGTGGGCTTCTGACCTGACGGCCGGCAGCATCGCGATACTGTGAAGTCCGCAGAGGGCGGATCACCGCACTGGGACTTAGAGGCGAGAGTTCTTGCCTCGCTGTAACGGTGGCGCGAGGAGGTGCGGACGCGGGGCGGTGAACTGATGCAGCGCGAGATCGAGTTGCGTCGGTCACAGCTCCGCGGGGTCATGGTTAGGGAATGGCGAGAAAGGCTTTCGCGACCTACCGCTGGCCTCGTCACTATCGAGGCCATCCGGACAGTACTCGACGAATGGCCCGGGAGGAAGCACGGCTCCCTGTCGTGACACAGGTGCTTTCGGGGCATGGCTGCTTTGGCAAGTACCTGTGTCGTATAAACAGGGAGCCGTACGCTCGGTGCCATCACTGCACCGACTGTCGGGAGGACACACTGGCAGAGTGTGCCGCATGGGAGGAGCAGCGCCGTGTCCTCGTATCCGAAGTGGACCTCGTACCCGACCTGTCGCTGCCGGCCGTCGCTCGTTCGATGGTCGGGAGCGCCGAGTCGTGGAATGTGGTGATCTCCATTTGTGAAATCGTAATTTCGCAGAAGAAGGCTGCGGAGAGGGAGAGGGAGGCCGTGGCCACTCTCCCGTGCCGCAGCAGGCAAACCGCAGCGGGCGTCGGCGGAGAGCGGACAACGCCCTCTTCCAGCCCCCATAGAAAGGTCCGGAAGGACGGTGGACTCGGGGTCGTCCGCTGCCCCCATCCAGCAGGACCTGAGGCGGCGGCGCGTATTTTTCCAGACGCGCCCCTATTGGACGTGCGGGGGGAGTACACTCACTCCTCCCGCGGGCCTGAGGTGGTCCGCTTAGGCGGGCCGGCACTAGCCGGGGATCGTGGAAGGCGCACTAGTTCTCACGATCCCCGGTCCAAGTGTGAGAAGGAACACCGGGGTGGTTTTTAGTCAGTAAGAGTCTGACAGACCCCTTCGCCTGGGGCAGGCGAAGGACATCCATGAGGATTTTCCACCACGGCAAAAAAAAAGGTCTAGGTTTAGGTTAGCCCTGCGACAATGTCTTGGGATCGGAGGAAGCCAGGAACAGCTCCCTCCACTAACGATTTCGTTACTGCGGTTCTTTTAGATTACTGGAAAGATATGGAAGCACATTATAGTAGAAACCCAGCCTTATGGGAATCAAAACCTAGTATCTGTTACCTGTTTGGACCGATTCTCATAATCAATACATGTCTTCATTTTACTGTTTCCTTAATTACATAATTTTACATACACATTCTGCACCCAAAACCCTAAACCCTTTTTGTTTCGTACATTCTAAATACTTTCACTGAAATATCAAGTCATGCGGTGGGAACTAAACATTTACATAAAATAAGACCGCAGCACCGAAATTAATCCTAGTTCAATGTTGGGATGGAGATATTGCCAGCTTATCTGTTGGCAAGCACATTTAAGAGATGTAAATGATATGCAAAAACTTATAGAAATAATGGTTGCCGCGTAGTCCGGTCGTTTTAATTAATATGTGTGTTTTTCAACTGTCTAAAAGAAATACAAAGTTACGTAATTATGATTGACTTTGATCTAGCCTTTTTCCAGCTATATTGGAGTTGGCCTCCTAGACTATTAACTTAAGGCTGCTCTCTCGAAAAAAGCTTAAAATAGCGTGCAGATGAAGCAGCTTTTCGGCGGCACTAACAGAGAATTTACATCTGAAAAAAATAGTTAGTAATCTACGTGATATGATTCGTAATTCGGTTTAACCAGAATTTGTCTATCGGTGTCACATAATAAGAAAAAAACCAGCAAATCACCTCCAAATCGTTGAGATGAAACCATTTTACTCCTTCATTTTTTGTCAAAAGAGTGTAACAAAATATTTACTGCTTTGCAATACAAACGAAAATGATTTGGTTTTGCTACTTTTTAAAAACCTGTATTATTTTCATCATAAAAAAAATAAAACGTGGGTAGTGGAGTGGCGCGTAGAGGGGTAGTTTAGCTCCGTTTATATGCACGAGGTCATGGGCATGAATACAAGCCTTAATACAAGTACCTATTATTTTATTATTATCGATCGACTCACGTTTGACTACAATCTCACCTGATGCAAAGTATTTCTCAAAAAACCGGCCAAGTGCGAGTCGAACTCGCACACGAAGGGTTCCGTAAAGGCTCATCGGCGACGTTAAATTGGTGAATGCCAAGCTACACAGCTTGGCTCATCGCCGCAAGGTTGCCCGCTTGACGGTCTTCTACAGATTGTACTTCGGTGAGTGTGCCCAAGAACTCCACGACCTCATCCCACCGGCCCCCTTCTACCATCGGACATCCAGACGCACTGCAACTTACCATCCCTACCTTGTTGCTATTCCACCAAATCACACTAAGCGTTTCCAAACGTCTTTTATAATTCGCACAGCAAAGGAATGGAACTCTCTGCCTGCGTCTGTGTTTCCGAACGCTTACTACAGTGAACAGAGAACAGGCTCCTTCTGGGTAAGCTCGCTCCATCGCAGACTCTCTATCATCTCTGACCTAGACTAGAGTCAAAAGTAAACCCATTACAAATAAAAAAAAAAATATACCTTAATTTTTATTATTTGTTGTTGTAGCAGCAATAGAAATACACAATCTGTGAAAATTTCAACGGTTTAATTATTACGGTTCATAAGATACAGCCCGCTGACAGACAGACGGACGGACAGACAGCGAAGGCTTAGTATTAGGGTTCCGTTGGTTACCCTTCGGGTACGGAACCCTAAAAGGAACTGCACTCAACCCAGGTAGGTACTACCTAACACGATGCCTTGTGGTGGTTGAAAAACTTTTGAACTTCTGTCTACTGTGGAAAATCTGCAAATGTCAGCTTGGACCAACAGCCTAACGTGCTTGCTTGCACGAAGGGATTTCGTTACGTTATTTAAAAATTATGGTCACTTATCCATGAATGAGAGACGCGCAGGACCGGTCGTTGTGGTGACGCTTGGGGGAGGCCTATGTCCAGCAGTGGACGTCTTTGGCTGATATGATCATGATGATCCACGGACCAAACCAAGCGTAGCTTAACTTTCGATTGACCTGTGCGACTGTTATTATTTCGCCACGCCTATAACAATATCTGCCTAAAACTATCCAAACAATGTCGGAGTCGGGTTCCAACTTAACCGGATGTAACTGAGTATCTATCAGCAATTTACATGGAGTGCATATTGGCCTATTTGACCTTAATAACCCAGTGGTACCCCTTGGCTAGACTGGTATCAAATGTTATCAAGTGGTAACTGGTTTCCTGGCCTCTGTCTCTACGTAATGACTGCCGAGGATCTACGCCTCATTACGTGGTTATGATACGAACTACTAAATGTGATTTTAATACCATCAAACGATGTATACTGAAGTCTGCAGCACATCTTTTCGAAGCTTATATGTATATAGACTATTAAAGAAAAAATTTACCTGCACGAGCGGTAATACTTAAGTTCTTTTATCCGGCGCACCCTAGACTACTAACCTTACCAAACCTTACTAACTGACTATTCTTTTTACCACATATCTTTATAGTTGTGTAGATACCGACATTTTGCAGTGGATCTTTTAGTAAACAAGAGTTTCTTGTGAAAGAGGTAAGAGACACTACAAATAAGAGTCTATCGTGGTCGTAATTTCTGATGTTTACACGCGACTATGATCTCCAGAAGGGCAATCAGCTTGTTTGCCACTCGAAAAGAGATGTTTACAGGAAACAAAAATATAATCAACATAGCCGCCTCATTAACCAGCCAAAAAACAAGGATATCACAAACGAAAAACAAACAAAAACCTCCCAATCCAAACTTCAAACATTAACCTCATAATGAAAGTCATTTGTTTTTATTAACACCTCCAACGTAGCAACTAAAAGAAGTTTTGTCGTCATCGTTAAAGTTTATTAGTTAAATAATAGTAACAACGGTTTCGCGGTAATCTAATACAGTTGAAATTAAACACTAAACAGTCACTATATAAAAGTCGGTACGGACATCCCGGAAGAGGAAGGCAAGGAGACTCCTTACAAATAAATCTTGATTTTAACTAATTCTGTATTTACAGTGTTATTTGTAAAACACCAACAACTTTTAATTTGAGAAAACTCGAAAAATATATCAGCTGTTTCATACAAAATGCAATATTTAGCCAATGAAAATGTATGAACAGCTGATATTTTTTTCGAGTTTTCGGGGTTTTCTCAAAGTAAAAGTTGTTTATAATCATGTGTACTTTCATTGTCTAAGAGGATGTTGGTTGGTGTTTTATAAACAACCCTATATAAGGAGCTCAATGCTGAAAGTAGAGTTGCATGGATCAGTTTTCGAGGTTAAACAGTACTTCCTAAGTCAACAGTCTTACCAAGGGGTATCGTGTTATCCAGTTAATGGGTTGTGGAGGTCAGTCAGTCGCATTGGAAGCCACCAGCATGTTGGAAAAAAGCTTGGCATATGAATTTATCAAGCCTGTTTTTTTTTTCTCAATGATAATGCGATGTTTTACTTTAATATTATAAATGCGAAAGTAACTCTGTCTATTGTCTGTCGCGCTTTCACACCAAAACTACTGAACCGATTTAAATGAAATTTGGTATACGGATAGTCTAGAGCCTGGGAAAGGACATACCACACACAACGAAGACACACGAACGAAGGCCATACGTTTACTTTTATTTCGGGAGTATGTTCCCTAGGGATCACGCGAGCGAAGCCGCTGGCAGAAGCTAGTTTAATCATAACGTCTCGATGAAAATAATTATAAACAAAAAATGTTTGCTCATGTCATGTCTAAATTCCACATAATCGGGGACCATAATATTGCCGATACCCGGCCACAGCCCAGATTCTGATGGGCTGCTACACAGAAATTCCTTAAGGTAAAACCCTTTACAATATTACTGAAAATTAAATTCCTGCGAGAAACCTCTATTTGCAAGGAAAAAACAAATTGATTTTGTCTGTACCCATTTGCTTTACTAAGAAAAGTGATGCTTGAAAGTACTGTAACAAGAACCAGCTAGAGAAGACAAAGTGCACTGCACTGTAACATGAAACAAAAGATAAAAAATACTAATCACAAAACTACTCCATGGAAGTCGCTGTTCTGGAACCCTGTTTAAAACATCAACCCCACCCTGGGGCCATACAGTAGTTTTAAACTGTTCGCGAACTCACAAATTGAGGTCTCTATAGCGCTAATGTACTCTAAATAACTGTGTGCCAGTTTGATAGTTTTAACACAGGTGATGCGGAGTTGTGGGGTTGACGTTTATGCTAAAAATATTAAGTTCAGGATGAACTTTTAGAATGTGGAAAGGGACCATGTAAATTTGTTATAATACTTACAACTTTGAATATCTAACTTTCACCATGCAATTTGTTAGCAGTTGATCTTCTAAAGTCGTACTTAACCAAAAAGTTTTTTTTTAGTTTAAATGACCGTAAAAAAATTGTCTTAAGCTTTTATTTGTCAACGGTAAACTACGTTGCCAACTATTTCCATTGACCTAAATTTCTAATAAAAAAAGGCTGTTAGCAACCACTTGAACTTTTTTATAGGCAAACTCCACAAATAGTTCGCAAAACATAGAACATAATATCGAAGCCGTAAAAAAATCCATTCCAAACAAATTAATTTGGGACGAAAACACGAATACAATATTGAGTTTCAGCTTGAATCTGACCAGCATAATACATTGCCTATCAAGAAAGCCTAGCACATAGTTGACCGACCTTTACAGTTCATTCGTCCCATATTTGAAATCACTCGTGCAAAAACCGAGAATAATTAAAGGGTTGCGCACACAGGCGAAGCTTATCCGGGACCCTTGTCAGGCGTATGACGGACGAGACAAAAACACGGTGTCAGTGTGAACATAGCCTTTTTGTCTGTCCACCCTTTTGGCAAGGGAAGCGTTTGCTGCGAAATTTTTGTTGTTCGCAATTTAGTACTCGCCTTTATAGTAGCGTTCCTGTGAGATTGTTGAATTTGTTACTGGTTTTTTTTTGTATCCGTGAATTATTTTGGGATTTGTAGGCGTGATACCATTGTGACGTTTTTTTTTCGGATTTTTATCTGGTTGTTTACTTCCGATGGTTATGAGTTTCCTTATCTGCTGGCAGATTTTTTTTTTTGGAAACATTTGTGTCAGTGATCAATTTTACATATATTCTATCTTCATCAGATTATAAAAATCTTCATTCTTGCTTTCCTCTTAAAACTTGTCCCAAAAAACCTATCCAAAATCATTTCTCTAACTCCTTTTGCATTCTTCAACGTTTGCAGAGTCGAAATCGTTTTCTATCTTTATGTTTATTAATTGAAGGTGTTTTTTCATTGTTATGATGCTGAATCGAGTTCCTTCAATCGAAACTGTAAAATACCTAGTCGTTATTTCCGTTTTATCCAGTATCTCTTGCTTTTGGGTTCATAAGCTTATTGCTTTCACTTTTTTGTCTAGCAACATCAATAGCACAGATAATTCCACTCCTAACTCCAAAGGCATCTTCACCTCACCTACCTTAACAAAATATCCTTAATTTCCCTTGCCATCGTTCAGCCCTCTCCCTACATAGAACAAACAACTAACACAAACAGCGACTGATAAATACCTCCAAACATTATATCTTCCATTGTTCTATAGCCACAATAAGTTGCAAACTATGCGAGCGGCGGCCAAACTTTACGGTGTTCCCTGCGGGACACCAAAAAGTGGCATTGATCAGACGCTTTTGTATGCACACAATTCACAATTGACGATATACAGACTTATTTATATTCAGGCACTTAGACTGGTATTTGAATAAAGTTTGGCAGGGCTGGCTGTAAATATAAAATACAGTTTTTTGCATGATTTATATCTGAAAACAAAGAAATGGTTCTTGACTTGAATTCTTAGGTATGGACAGTAAATCGACAAAGGTGGAGTGATGATATTTGTAGAGTAGTTGATAGAAGCTGAATAAAAGTGGTGAAGAAAGAATCGTCGATGCAGGGGTGAGGATGTGAAAAAGGAATTGTGGTAGGTAAATGGCACGCGATTTGGTACTTCTACATCTATATGTCCAATGGGCTGTAGAATCGATGATTTTTTAGGTGGGGACAATAAATCGACAAATATAAAAACTAAGTGGAGCGATGATCTTCATAGGGTTTTTGATAGAAACTGGATAAAAGCGGTGAAGATAGAATCGTGGTAAACAGTATGTGATTGGAGACTTTACATAAGTATGTGCAGCAGTGGATGGATGTAAACTGATGATGACAGTGATAAATAGTTATCACAAAATTCCAATCTGCGATTGTCTATTAATACTTTTGCCGCAAGAGGTTATCTTTTGGAAAATACATCTTTCTAAATTAATGAATGCAGTAAATTGAGTATTCAAGGATAATATACTGAGATAAGATACCATATCTATTTCCGTTAGTCTCAATATCAAAATATTGCATTACAAAACTAAGATTTTTTGAGTAATTGGTGGCAGTACAAAAATCTATGTATGGCTTTGGGCCGACACAGGGTAAAGAATTAAAGATGATGATAAAATAATGTAATCTGAATACTTAAAGACAAATGAAACGATACTTCCGGAGAAGCTTTTGGAAAATACATCAGCCTATAAATTACTAAGATATTGAATGCATATTATTTACTGACCAGAGACGAGAAATTAAAATAAGATTTAAAAATCAAGTCTGATTAGACTTGATTTTCAAATATTATCTTAATTTCTCATCTCAACCAAAATAAGCCAGGAAAAGCGTAAACCTAAATTACGTGTATCTAACATAATTAAAAAATAAAATATATTTAAACGATCATAAATTCAAAACAGACAATGTAAATCAAATGTTTAATCAATCTTTTAACTTCATTGCTCAGATTATAATAAATATAAGTCAAGATTTATAGAAGCAGTTGATGATATGAATAAGAACATATAACTTTAAGAGACCATCGCAATATAACCTTTACGCTTTAATAAAGTCTAAAGTTATGTGCGAGAGGGTGATGGACGAGGACCCGTTTCACACCCGTATGGAAAATTGAATGAATATCTCATGGTGTAAATAAACAGCGTTTAGGACCCTACCTTTTTACCGAATAACCATATAAAACCCCAACAATATGACTCCCGCATAAAATAATGCAAATAAGTAAAGAAACGAGTAAGAAATCCTACAAAATATTTCGTGAATTTTATTTCGTGCTAAAGATAACCCTCTTTATATTTTTATAGCACTGTCTAAACACATAATCGGGGTCGCAAAGATCAAGAATGAAAAAGACTAGGATCTAGCTAAGACATCCCTAGTTGCGTATCACAACCGCGAAATCCCGGAAATCCCTATAGGGCTCAGGACTTTTGGTCGTACAGGTAACGATGTCCCAGATGTAAGCCCTTATGCCCACTATCCTAAATTCCTTTCTAGCCAAATAAACCGGGAAAATAATTGATGTCCCATTTTTGGGACAGCGTTGTAGTGAAATTATTTGAACGTAATAAGCACTTTGGGATCGTTATTTAGTTGCGGCTATAAATTAATTTCTGACACCGTTTGAATGTTCGATTATGAGTGATAACAGGATTTATTGCACGGTTGATAGTGGACGTTAATTGATAGGCCGAATCTGATATAACTTGCGGATAAGCTAATGCAAAATTTAAAAAAATTCATACTATAAATAATTATGAAGGGAGAGAAAAAAAAATTTTCTGCATGTCAGCGTTGGAATGGAGGAAAAGGTTTTTAAAGAGGTTTTAATTTTTGATAGATTGATGAATGTAGACGATAGTAAGAGTAGATATAGAAAATTAAGAAAAATAATTTGTCTAGTAATTGGCTAACTGTAATAATGATGACGAATAAATTGTGAAGTAAGGAAGAAGGATACACTTTTGTCGATACCAATTAAATTAGGATAAGGCAACAAAATGATGAGATTCCGTATGTGGAAGAAAAGAAGAATCACAATTCAAATTTTATTTTGTTTAAAAATTACTTTATTTGCATGTATGAGTCTATTTGTTTTCTTTTTCAATCCTACTAATATTATAAATGTGAAAGTTTCATCAATCATGCAAAAGCAGCTGAAGAGATTTGGATGAAATTTGGCACACGTATAGTTCACATCCTGGAATAAAACATAGGCTACTTTCTATCCCGGTAACATGTCGAAGTATATCCGGCTGGAATTGCGATACTTTTTACGCGAGCGAAGCCGCGGGCGGAAGCTAGTACACCATATTTTTTTCAAACTTTCATTTGATTAAAAATTCTTTTTTCGCAAAGCTCCATCGTTTGCATCAAATACAAACTACTTCTATTCCCGTTCTACCCTACTCGTAACAACCCTGTCTACGTCCTAAAACAATAACCTTAAACCGATAGATGGCGGTAACAGACTAACGCCATCTATGGTGAGATATCTATGCCATCAACGTCTGGTAAGTTTGGTACTTCGGGAAGTGGGAACCATATCTACCCTTTCTATGTTGTTTCTGCACTTTCTGTTGACATGGAAAGAGGGCGCTGCTATACGAAATGTTTTGGTCCTTCGGGTTATAGAAAAACTAATCCGTTGCTTCATTATTCCTGTACGTTCTGTTGAAAAAAGTAAAATGCTGAAGAAATATTTTCTTTGTAATATGGTGTTAAATGTAGATGAGACTAATAATCTCAAGTTTGGTTTCAAAATTGGTTCTCGAGGTTCTCGAGTCTATTATATTTATTAAAAAAAAAAATATACAGTCATATGCTCAGTTCAAACAAGGGTGCGTTTTAGTCAGTAAGAGTCTGAAACTCCTTCCCTCCGCCTAGAGCGGGAGGAGTGATTTGATGATATCCCATCCACAAAAAAAGGTTGGCCAATTCGGATGTATACAACTAATTTTGCCATCACTGCTGAAACTGGTTGTATAGCGCAGTAATGGATCTTATTTACTACTAGCTTCTGCTAACTAAAGTGGCAGTGGGCAGGGCACATTGCTCGCAGAACAAATGGTCGATGGGGTCGAAAAGTTCTGGAGTGGCGACCACGTACCTACTGGAAGACGGGACGTTGAAAGGCCTCCCACAAGGTCTGATGACCTGGTGAGGGTCGCAGGTAGCCGATGGATGCGAGACGCACAGGACCGGTCGTTGTGGCGAAGCTTGAAGGAAGCCAACGTCCAGCAGCGGACGTCTTTCAGCTGATATGATAATGATGACCAGCTTCTGCCAGCGGCTTCACCTGCGTAAATGCCAGAAACTATCTTAAGGAAACATACACTCGGGATAAAGTACCATGTGTGTCATTCCAAAATTTAATCTATCTCTGTGTTAAATTTCATCGAGATCCGTTCAGCCATTCTGGTGTGATTGAGTAACAAACATAACTTCTATTGACGAAACACACACAGAATATTATATTGGCTAGTCACACCTATTTGTTACGTCACAAAAATGATGTCGTGTATATCAATTAATACCGGATATTATTCTGATAAAGATTCAAAGAAATTGGTGTGCTGAAGAAAATAAACAACTGATAACTTTGGCAATAGTAATTAATTACTCGATAAAAAATCGATTGTTGTTCACAAGACAAAAAGGTTAGGAATCTCAAAAGCGTTCGTATTGAGATCAAAGTAAAAAGCGATTTCATAATTATAATCAGTTCAGTTAACAATTGGCTTGTACAACAATGGCCATCGTAGTACAAGCCAATGTTCGCAGATGTCATCCAGTAAGTATCTATATCACAGTTCAATGACAGGGCAATCCGACATCAGGGAAAGATCTGGCGCAAGAGCAACGGTTTTACGAGCTTTCCGAAGCAATATGGAGGTATCACACCACCAACTTGAAAACTACTCTGGGAATCACGCCTGCTTGTGATCACGAAACCAACAGGAGAATTGAGAAACGCATTATGTATTTATCAGCAGTCACATATGTACTTAAATAGCCGGCTTCTAGTTTGTGCAGTTGCAGCCGGTTATCATTGGTTTAACATGAAAACTCGATTACAGTTATTGCTCCTTGATTTATTGTTTTGATAAAAATAATTAATATTTATCTGATAAGAGATTGTTTCAAATTGATATAGACACCTATAAATAAATTTTGATGTCAGAGAAGGTGATGTCAATGCCAGTGGGTTGTTTTGGTGCACCTTAAAAATATTTTTTTTTTTACTGTTGATAGGCACGCGTTTGACCACTATCTCAGCTCATAGTAAGCGATTATGTGGTCGAAGATGGAGCACGCTTGCCTAGAAGTAACCTATTCACTCTTGACTTAAAGACTCCCAGGTTGTAGCTAATAGGAGACACAGACTCCGGCACGGAATTCCACTTCTTAGCTGTACGCACTATGAATGTGTTCCCAAAACGTTTTGTGCGTATGGGTAGGATGTCCACCATGTACCGGTGGCGCATCGCCGTTCGTCTTGTGGTCCGATGATGGAACGGGCTAGGCGCATATTAAATAAAGAGTTGAGAAAGTTCGTTATTTCTAACGAACATTCTCAACAAACAACTAAATTAAGTTAACGCATCGTCAGAAATTAAATGACATTTACTTTTACTAAACAATAATTATTCAAGCGTTTTCCCAATCATGTTAGGGTCACAAGCCGTCGATTGCTAGTATTTAACATGGAGCCCATCGTGTCCTTTACATCTTCACCTTCATCGGCCCGACCTTTTTCAACGGGATTCAGCTGAATACTAGTATTTTAGCTGAATACTAGTATTGGAGCGATGACCTATCTAACCTCCAGAACCTAGTGAATGGGTAACCCGTTACTTCTTAGCACGATTGGAGTCAGATTTCTTGGTTTCTTATTATCCGTAACGACTGCCAAAGATTTACAACTGACAGCAGGGACCAAAGGCTTTTAACGTACTCTCTGAGGTACTGAGGAGTCTCGACATGTTTAGATGGATCTCATCTACAGACCGACTTCGGTAGGCGTTGCTTAACCTTGAAGATCGATATTATTATTTCTCCACCACTCAGCGTAAATCCTTATTTATAAAATTCTTCCGTTAGTGAGTGAGTGAGTGTGTGACTGACAGACAACGCACAGCCGAAGCTACTGATCGTAGAAAGCTGAAATTTGGCAAGTAAGTTCCTCGGGGAGTGTATATAGAGGAGCACTAAGGGAGAAATTCTCCAAATTCCCACGGGGTCGGGAAAAAAACGGGATACGCGCTTACGAAGTCGCAGGCAAAAGCTAGTAAAACATAAAAAGTATTAACAAAGATTCCTTTGCTTAATTTAACCACTTCACTTTTAAATAATTGTGACAAGGATTTAGTCAACTGTATCAAAACAAATGAATAAATACAACTAATTCTAGGAATACCTCTATCACAAAATCAGAACAACCTACTTAATTCAATTGCCTAGTCTCTTACAATCGTAAGCCGGAAATCTTTCCGATATCAATCTTGATAATAATCCAATTATAGGTTTTCTCGAACCATTATTATCTTTTGGAATTTCCGAGATTTCTTTTTTCTTGATGCCGACTCTAAAAACCAACCACAACTGGACTTTGGTGGTACCTGGTGGCTTTTCAGCCAGGAATCGAACCAAACATTGATAAAAAGAGACCGTATTACCTACAGCCAGTTAACAGGATCTTTGTCATAAAATATACAGAACAACAACAGCAGAAACACTCCCAATGACGCTGTTAACCTTCTCCAAGAGAACCGTAGGGAAACGAGTACTTTCCGTAAACCGCCATTTTTCTATCCTCGCCACCGAAGCCCGCTGCAAAGCTTTCGACTCCTGCTCGAGCCAGCCCGCTGAACCCGTACTTTTAAGTTCATCCAATAATAATTAAAATTCGATTCAGCCTATCCCTCAGGCTCTTGCTTGAACCAGCCCACTGAACGTGTTGTTTTAAATACGTCAAATAATAATTGAAATTCGATCCAGCTTGTCCCTTGCTGTACCCCTCAGGGATGCCTACAACTAAATTTAATCACTTAGTTTTGGTAAATTTTAGACCTGCCTGGAGCCTTCAATTTTTTGTTTTAGGAAAAAGTATTAAAACTAAAAACTTAAATTAAAACTTAAATAAAAATCACTAGATCTTGGTTATGAGTATGACTCACTTCAGATAAACGCAATGGTCAAATCTGAAATCAAGCTTATCACATCTTTCAGGAACTGCTTATACACAATGTTTAAACTATGTTGTTTCCTCTGATGTAAATTAGAACATCGACCATTCTGTCTCATCAAACACGGTCACCTAGTGACTCTCTTCGAAAAAGGGCAGTAACTCATCACTGGTACAGGAAAATTATTGATTTTATTTTAGAGGTGCAGTTTATCAAGGCCGTTATGACGTATGTACCTACTGTAAATAATTGACCTAGTATCATATGACTTTATTTTATCTTATCTCTCCAGCATGATATTGTTTGCTTACAATGGGCCTCATCAGAAGGCTTAAAGTCACTCAATGGGCAATGGAGAGGGCAATGCTTGGAGTTTGCATGATCGAATCAGGAATGATGATATCCGCAAAAGAACCAAGGCTACCGATATAGCCAAACTTAAGTGGCACTGGGCAGGGCACATTACTCGCAGAACAGATGGTCGATGGGGCGGAAAAGTTCTGGAGTGTTGACCGCGTACCGGAAGATGCAACGTTGGTAGGCCTCCCACAAAGAGGACCGATGACCTGGCGATGGATGCGAGACGTGCAGGACCGGTCGTTGTGGCGACGCTTGGGGGAGACATATGTCCAGCAGTGGACGTCTTTCAGCTGATATGATGATGATGATGATGATGATGATATTGTTTGCTAAAAAGGGAAAGACCCTAATTAATGTAACAGAAAAATATACTGAAAAAGACATTGGTAGGTTTAATAACATTTTGTCTGTAGGTAACAGGGCCCAATCACTTCGGATGAGTTTCGATGTAGGCCAGCCTTGGCCTAAATATTACTAAGCCTCCGCTGTCCGTCCGTCTGTCTGTCAGCGGGCTGTACCTCAAGAACCGTAATAGGTAGACAGTTGAAATTGGCACAAATTGTGTATTTCTATTGCCGCTATAACAACAAATAATAAAAATGAAGGTTTATGGTACGGAACCCTTTGTGTGCGAGTCCAACTTTGACTTGGATAGTTTATTTATTACTATATGAACGTAAAAAACGGGACCATATTTTTACAACATGATCGAAATTCTAATTATCCCCTTTACTTTTCGCAATTTTTAGAAATTATATTTCTAATAACTGACTTCTTCCTACCATCTTAATGCAGACGATCTACAAATTTACTTGCGAGCTCCTCTTGGGAATCTCTCTGAGGCCATCGTCACTATCAACAAAGATCTGGCTCGCATATGCCTATGGAGCAAGCGGTATGGACTCAAGGTCAACCCCATAAAGACGCAGGTTATCATAGTGGGCAGTTCCAGGATGGTTTCAAGGGTTGACTGGACAACTTTTCCTCAAGTTATCATCGATGGTTCCGTTATTGCTGTCTCCGAAAAAGTTAAAAACTTGGGGATATTCATTGACAGAAACTTCTCTAGGACTGCCCAACTGCAGGAAGTTAGCCGCAAGTTATTTGCATCTGCTGCATTATTGAGAAGACTACGTTATTTTCTTTCTACTGCCACCAAGATTGCGCTTACACAATCGCTTCTTCTTCCCATCCTTGATTATGCTGATGCCAGCTATCTTGACTTAACTGAGGACCAACTCGGTAAACTTGAGCGACTTCAAAATTTTTGTATCAGGTTCATATTTGGCTTACGCAAATATGACATTTCCGAATTTCGTGTGAAGCTGAAGTGGTTGCCAATTCGCCTTCGCCAGAATGCTCATACTCTTTCCCTTTTATACAATATCCTCTTTTCCCTTTTAAAGATGGGTCTCTTTATCTTAAGAATCTTTTCAGTTTCTCTGTGATTTCTGCACTATAGTAACTTTTGAGGTCATCGGATAACTTGCATCTAAGAATGCCAATGCATTCAACAAGTTTCGTGGATAAATCCTTTACTGTACAGGCTGCTCGTCTGTGGAATGCATTGCCAGTTCCAGTACGACGCGTTCAGTCGTTACCTGCATTTAAAAGGCTTGTAAAAGAACATTACCTGTCGCTGTGATTATGGATATTAGTCATTTATTTTCACTACTTGTATACTTGGTATGTATGTATTTATATATCTATTATATAGCTTTTTATGTGTGTATATGATCTATTATGGGGTATTATAATTGAATTAGTTTTTGTCACACCAATGACAGCCCCATCTCATGTCCTGACACATACTGTCCATCCCAGGCTGTCTGGAAGAGATCGCGGAATGCGATAAGGCCGTCCATTTTATGTGTTTAGTTTTAAGTTTCCTTTTTGTTCATACTTTTGGTGTACAAAAAGTGTATCAGATAAATAAATAAATAAGAGTTCAAATGAGTCTACACCAACATTATATTTGGATTACTATCAGTGACAAATCAGTTTTTTGATAAAGATATCATAGAGTAATATCTTTATCTTACAATCTGCAGTTATTTCTTCGAACTAATTAACGTTATTTGTAACAGGATTCAGAAGTACCTCCAAGATAAGATGAATTCTCCAGGAAGTTAGTTTTTTTGTAAATATGAAGGTGATTATGCTGATATGAAATAATTCATATTGGAACAGGAGCAAAACATGGAATAAGTTTGTGCTGATCAGAGGAGAAAGAACAAAGTAATTCTTGCTATGAGCAAGGCATCCAAGCTATTGCATCATGTCAGTCACTGCACATTGCAGTTACCTGAAGGCCGTTGATGAATTATACAAAAATAACCTTTCCGCTGTCCCCCTTAAGGTGACTTCATCACCAGAAAAGATGACAGCGTCAGGCAGAACGAAAAAAAATTACCCTGAAAATCAAAGTGCCTACAGCGACCTAAATGGAAATCAGAGATAAGATATCCATAATTGTATCAAAAAGCATTGATTAAACATACGAGATCGATAATATCGATCTTTATATAAAATGACGAAGTAGAATTCATACATCGTCACTTTCTGGTAGATCTAACAGAATGAAGTTTCTTGGTTTACTAGCGCTACTGCTGGTTGCTTCAGCAGCCATTGCCGACGAAGAAGAGGGCCTAAAGGAAGCGGAACAATGCACTCCTGAGACTGCATGTGAACTCCCTAACTGCAGATGTTCGAGCACAAACATCCCTGGAGGATTGCAGCCTAGAGATACACCACAGGTAAGATTTAATAATGATGGTGTTGTATTTGTGTATGTTCCTAAGGTTCATATTTCAGTTTTTTTTTTAAATAAAATCCCCATTTCCAATAAATTTAAGCCCGGATTATAATATCAGCAAATATTATAATACGATTCAGTTGGATTAGCGTTTAATTCTATTCTATTAATTTACTTTCGTACCTAATTATCGTTGTGGTACTTATACTTTCATTAAATATTTGTTCAAATTTTCCCCAACTATGTTAAGCCATAATGGCTGGAAGCCACTTCCAATCTAATTTGATGTAGATAGCTTTGTATTCAATTTCCGTTGTAAACTTGTATTTTTCAGTATTAGTATCATTTCTTTCCAGTTTGTCACAGTCACCTTCGACGACGGTATCAACATCAACAACATCCTCACATACCGTGATACTCTCTACAACCGACGCAACTCCAATGGCTGCCCTGTCGGAGCAACTTTCTACGTCAGTCACGAGTACACTAACTATGTCATCGTCAATGAATTGTACAACCAAGGCTTTGAAATCGCTCTACACTCCATCACTCACCAGACCCCACAGACTTACTGGTTAGAAGCCACAAAAGAGGATATGCAGAGGGAATTTGGAGACCAAAAGATTCAAATGGCTCACTTTGCTAACATTCCTTATGAATCTATTAAGGGTAAGAGTAGAAAATTTTGTATTTATCTTATGAATTTAGTACTTAATTTTTGGAAGAAATAATTGGAGGCATAAAACACCGACTCTCGAAAAAATATATGTAATTCGGTTCCGGTAACTTGTAAAAATATTAATTTTCTTATTTTCATAAGTTTTTTTCATAAATTAGCCTTCCTTCTGCACAAATTAATCTACAAAAAAAAAAACAATTCTCCTTTTGATTTTTATGTTACAAAGTCAAAAATTATTTCAGGTCTCCGTATTCCCTTCCTCCAAATGACTGGCAATGCCAGCTTCGAAATCATGAAAGAATATGGCTTGGAGTACGACTGCACTTGGCCCACGACAGCCCACACAAACCCTGGACTCTGGCCATACACCCTGGACTACGCTTCCACCCAGGACTGCATTGTTCCACCTTGCCCAACTGCGTCCTTCCCTGGAATATGGGTTAAGCCTTTAGTAACCTGGTCTGATCTCCAGGGAGTTGCCTGCTCATTTGTGGATGCTTGTTTCTTTGTGTAAGTGATGTTTCATTATCTTCATCAATTAGAAGTTTAATGCAGGCTAAACTTTCACTATAAGTTTGAAATAATGTAATACATAGTTGAGACTATTGAGGTATATCTTTGGATCTTGGGTCCTCAGATTTTTTCTTCGTTTTTCATATAATGGGTCCACCGAACTACGTGTTTACCTTTTGTTTGTCTACAATTATTTTTAATTTTAACCGAAAATACAAAATAGTCTCTATATTTCTTACCTGTACTTTTACAGTCCCGACCGCACCGATGAAAATGCCTGGTTCGAGTTCATCCTCACCAACTTCGAGAGGCACTACTTGGGTAGTCGCGCTCCCTTCGGCTTCTTCGTTCACGAGGCTTTCTTGTCAGCCTTCCCTGCCGTCCGCCGTGCCTTCGTCCGTTTCTTGGATGTGGTCAACAACCTTCCTGACGCTTTCATGGTAAGAATAGCTAATACCGTCTTCAGCTAATAGTCTTAAACCTATCTTGGAATTTTGATTTACGAATCAGGACTAATGTCTCGCAGATTCTGAATAATAAAATTATAACAACAGCTCAACAACAACCATCGGGCTGTAGCCTACCGGACACATAACCCGTTTCGTCAGATGATCCTCTCTGTTTTTTGTGGAATTTGGAACTTACAACAACCTTTTCCTTATTCCTCTAAAACATAAATAGTTAATAATACAATGATGCAATGATGGTGGGAGATATGCTGATATTCATTGAAAAGTAGCATTCTTAATCTCATATCGCTTTAGTAAGATCAAATTTATGAATTAGCATGTATCAATATGATTATTTTTCTTACAACAGGTGAACTCCCACGAAGTCATTGACTGGGTCAAAAACCCCGTTCCACTTGACGAGTACAAAGCCCAGGGCTGCCGCAGATTCACCCCTAGAGCCTGCGCTGCCAGAAGCTGCGGTCCTCTTAATTCAAGCCACAATGGAGTATGTACCTCTTTTTATACCATCTTCATAGGCAATAAGCACAGCCAGCACCGCTTGACTTACTAGAAAACGACTTTCTTTCCTGCAGAAAAAACCTACGAAGGCTACAAGTTTTTTTTTTATTATTTCTTTTGGAAATCAGTCTTTCTTATGCAGTACATAAGAAAAAATAAATATTACGCATATCATCTGTGAGGTTACTTAGTGTTTAAAAGATTGTGCCTATAATAATCAATTGGCAACCATCTTTTTAAATTCATGTCTTAACGTCTTCTCTAGAATAAGGGCCTTAAGCAGATGGTGCTTATATATTTTAAAATATCTACTCTATTATAATGCATCCTGTTCCTTCCACAGTTGGACTACTGGATGCAAATCTGCAACGTTTGCCCACGCGTCTACCCATGGCTCGGCAACCCTCTTGGACAATAAATCTGAGATCAAAAAAGTTTAAAAATAAATAAAAGATTTCGATCTAAATAAAATTGTTTCATTTTTTATTTATTGGCGTTTTAAAACAAGGTTCTTCAATAAAATTTGTTATAATGTTGATTAAAGATGACATTGGCTGTAATTTCAATGTAGGTATCAGACAAACACACTTTTATTCTTTCAATCTCAGCATCACCTTTTTGCGGTTTATGAGCGACTGTCGAATTTAATGAAGCTAAAGTGCAAACCAGTACATAATGCGTCATCATCATCAACATCATATCAGCCGAAAGACGTCCACTGCTGGACATAGGTCTCTTCCAACGCAACTCCTCCGCCACAACGACCCGTGACCTTCACCAGGTCATCGGTCCATCTTGTGGGAGGGCTTCCAACGCTGCGTCTTCCGGTACACAACGCGCACCAATATTGAAATACGTAGAAAAACTGCCTATCTGACTTATGAGTATATCGGGTAATATATAAGAATTTCGGGAAAGTTCATTCAGATTGAGTATAAAAATATTTTAACGAAACTTCATAATTAATTAATTATACTGTAACAAAAGATTAATAAAAAGTTATTGTATTTCACGTACATAAATGGAACTGATATTGCTTCCATAATATCTATACTCATATTATAAAACTGAAGAACTTGTTTGTTTGTTTGGTTGAACGCGATAATCTCATGAAATACTGGTTCGAATTGAAAATCCGTTTAGTGTTAGATACCCCATTTATCGAGGAAGGCTATAAATATAACAACACGCTACGACCAATCTGCTTCTTATCGTGTGGGCAATAAGGTCAAGCGACCCCACACACACTAGTGTCATAGTTTCTAAACCACCACAAGGACCTGACATGGTTTATTTGTCGACCGCCAATTGGCGGCCGGGACCACCGGCTTATACGTGCCTTCCGAAGCACGGAATCATCTTTTTATCAGACAATCAGGTGATTCAAGCCTGCAATGTCCTAGCCAAACTGAAAACAACTTTACAAAGTATGTTTCCCCTGGGAATCGAACCTACACCCACCGGGTCACAAGGCAAACGCCTAAACCACTCGACCACGGAGGCAGTTAGCTACGACGCAGAAGAAGTTGCGCGGGTCTTTGGACTTTATGCCACTAGAAAACTAGCTCGTAGCTACGTGAGCTACGATTCGACCGCATCATCGCTTACCATCAGGTGAGATAGTGGTCAAACGTATGTCTACCAATAGTAAAAAAGTTGTAAAGTGAAGACAGCTAAAAGTATCACTAATCACTACATATTATAAAACAAAGTCCTCCGCCGCGTCTGTCTGTCTGTCTGTTCGCGATAGACTCAAAAACTACTGCACCGATTTTCATGCTGTTTTCATCAATGGATAGAATGGTTCTCGAGGAAGTTTTTAGTATACATAAAATTTGTCAAGTTTTTGTATCATCATCATCATCATCATCATCATATCAGCCGAAAGACGTCCACTGCTGGACATAGGCCTCCACCAAGCGTCGCCATAACGACCGGTCCTGCGAGTTTTTGTATACATTGGCTAAAATATAATGATATTTGTTGAAAGTATCCCCATTTAAGATTTTTTAACAGACACAAACTTCTACATACCAAACAATTTGGTTTTACAAGGGGTCGTTCAACAACTGATGCCGGTGTTGAACTTTTAAGACATATTTATAATGCATGGGAAGACAAATGCGATGCCCTGGGAATTTTTTGTGACCTATCCAAGGCATTCGACTGTGTTTTTCATGAAACATTGATCAGGAAACTACAACACTACGGGATCCGGAACTCCTCACTGGATCTTATTACTTCATACTTGAGTGATAGGATCCAGAGAGTTGACGTGAACGGGAAAAGATCTCCTGGATGTACCGTAACAATGGGTGTCCCCCAGGGTTCAATTCTTGGCCCATTTTTGTTTCTTGTTTATATTAATGACTTGCCTTACCTCATAAAGGATAGTCAAGAAATAGTGTTGTTTGCAGATGACACTTCACTTTTATTTAAACATAAACGTCAGCAACCGGTTACTAACGATATAAATAACGTTCTTTCAAAAATAGTACACTGGTTTAATGTTAATAACTTAAATCTCAATGAAAAAAAAACTAAATGTATTAGGTTTACGATGCCTCAGGTTAGGCAAGTGGATACTAGTGTGCTAATAAGGGGTAAAGAGTTGAGTCCTGAAGATACTACTGTGTTCTTAGGCATAACTTTAGATGCTAAGCTTCAGTGGGGACCACATATAGATAAATTATCGAAAAAACTTAGCTCTGCTGCATACGCTGTCAGAAAAATTAGAAATTTAACTGATATAGAAACAGCCCGTTTAGTTTACTTTAGTTATTTCCACAGTGTCATGTCGTATGGTATTCTATTATGGGGGAACGCTGCCGATATCCAGTCAATTTTTGTTTTGCAGAAAAGAGCTATTCGTTCAATTTATAAATTAAGTCCTAGATACTCCCTCAGAGATAAATTTAAAGATATAAATATAATGACTGTCCCTTCTCAGTTTATTTATGAAAATATCTTGTATGCCCATAAAAATATAAAAATGTTTAAAAAAGACAGTGATATACATAATGTTAATACTAGGAATAAACACAAATTTGTTGTTCCTGTAACCAGGCTTTAAAAAATAGGGGACTCATTTAGATGCCAATGTATACGCTTTTATAATAAACTTCCAAGTCACATTCAAGATCTAAGCATAAATAAATTCAAAGCATTTGTAAAGTGTAAACTTTGCCAGAAGGCTTTTTACACCATAAAAGATTATCTTGAAGACAAAAAGGCTTGGGATTGAGCTGCTCCAATAAAATACACTTGCACAGTCTCTGTTTTTATTATTATTGTCAATATATATTTATTTGCTTGGTATACATTGACTTTTTTTTATAAATTTTTTAGTTTTACTTTTGACATTTTTTTTTATTATACACAATTTGACTTTTATACAATTTTTTTGTTTATATACAACTAGCACTTCGACCGCGACTTCGTCTGCGTAGACTTTAGAGGTGGCGCGCAACTTCTTTGTCCCATATTCTCATTCTCGGATATTCCTTCATGATTCTTTTCTGCTAGTTTGCGAGTCTTTACTGTCTTTACTTTCAGCTCCAGAACTACTTCGACATGTTTCTGGTATTCCGGTACTTGTTAATCTTTAGCGCTCATAACTCCAGCCCAGAAAAAAACTTCGATATGTTTCGGTTCTCCTGGTATTTTTTAAATGTTAACCATTCACAGTTCAAGCTTCGGAAATACTTCGACATGTTTCTAGTATCCTGGTACTTGTGAATCTTTTACGCTCATAATTACAGCCCGGAAAAAACCGCTATATGTTTCTGTTCTAGTGGTACTTTTGAATCCTTACCACTCAAAATTCCAGCACCTGAAACATTAAAACATGTTTCTGGTCTCCTAGAACTTGTGAATCTTAAGCGCTTATAATTCCTGCCGAAAATATTGGTATCTACGTGAGAATCTATAGCGCTCATAATTACAGCCCCGAAAATACTTCAACATATTTCTAATCTCTTGGTACTTTTGAATCCTAACTGCTCCCAACTCCAACCCTGGAAATACTTCGACATGTATCTGGTCTCCTGGTACATAATGAATCTTGTACGCTCATAATTCCTGCCCGGAAAAAACCTCCACATTTTTCTGTTTTTCTGGAACTTTTGAATCCTTACCGCTCATAATTTTTACTCCGGAAATATTTCGACGTTTTTGGTCTCCTGGTCCTTTTGAATTTTTTGCATTCACAATCTTAGCCACGAAAATACTTCGACATGTTTTTGGTCTCCTGGTACACAATGGATCTTTAGCGTTCATAGTTCCAGCCCGGAAAATACTTCAACATTTTTCTGTTCTCGTGATACCTTTGAATCCTAGCCGCTCACGATCCCAGTGCCGGAAATATTTCGACATGTTTCTGGTCTCCTGTTACTTGTAAATCTTTAGCGCTCACAATTTCGGCCAAAAAATACTTTGACATGTTTCTAGTCTCCTGGTACTTGTGAGTCTATAGCAATTACAATTACAGCCTGGAAAAAACATCGACATACATATTTCCGTTTGAATGTTACATAAAAAACAAAAAATATTCTAGCTTTTGAGCTAGAATATTTTTTGTTTTAGATCGTATACTTTTAGATTGTTCTGTTCTCCTGGTACTTGCGAATCTGTAGCGCTCATAATTTCAGCCAAAAAAATACTTCAACAAGTTTCTGTTCACCTGTCACATGTGAATCTATAGCGTTTACAGTTCCAGCCCGGAAAAAACTTCAACATACATATCTGTTCGACGGTAAAAAAAATATAATTAATGCCCTCACAATAAGCCCTTTCATTTGATATGTCACACGATATTGTTCAAAAAACTTTTTTTTTAATTTTCTTGTTTGACCCCAAAAGTGACCCCTATACTAAACATTTAATGATTTACGTAACGCGTCCGTGTTTGGGTCACAGAAGTCCATATGTGTACCAAATTTCAACAGAATCGGTCCAGTGGATCCGGAGAGAACTGGCTGTGACAGACGGACAGACAGACAGACACCCGAGTGATCCTATAAGGGTTCCTTTTTTTTCGGAACCCTAAAAATATTCTTGCCCAAAAATACTTTACCATCGTTCTCTTCTCCTGGTACTTGTGAATCTTTAGCGCTCCCAATTTCAGCCCCGGAAATACTACGACATGTTTCTGTTCTCCTGGTACTTTTGAATCTGAAGTACTAAGGCAGCAGAAGCGCTGTGTTTCCACTTCCTCCTCAGTCTTCGTTAAGCGTTGCCTTTTACCGGAATAAAAAGTAGCCTATGTTTGATTCCAGGATGTGAACTATATGTGTGCCAAATTTCATCCAAATCCCTTCAGCCATTTTTGCCTGATTGAGGCACAAACATACAAACATACAAACATTCACATTTATAATATTAGTAGTAGGATTTTACATTTTTCTTTTTATTATATACAATTTGACATTTTAATTTAATTTTTCATATTATACAATTTGACATAATTCTTTTGACATTATCATTATTTTTATTATGAATGGGGACTATGTGGATTATTTTTTATTTCATTGAGTAACTTTAATGTTTGTCTGGCAGTTTGAGTGCTTTGTACGGCCTACACAAATGTCCTTTCTTTGGTATTGTTCGTCGAGTTGTTGAGCTCCTTTGTGGATCTGAGTTGAGCTACACGACTACTGACAGAGGCTTGCACTGACTTGACAGGTTCACTCAAATCTGTGTGGTTCTTTCTTCTAAAGACCATCTCAGACACTGATCTGCATGGTTCTTAAAAAAAATGATGTATTGTAAGTGTGAGGACTATGTAGGTCGTTATTTTAAGGATTGATTTCATGACTGTCTGGCAGTTTGAGTATATTATGCGGCTTACCCAAATGTCCTTACTTTGGTATTGTTCGTCGGTTCGTTGAGCTCCTCAAAGTTTTGAGTTGAGCTGCACGATAACTGACAAATGCTTGCACTGTCTGGCCAGCCCACTCAAACCTGCGTGGTGCTTTCCTCAAAAGGCCACCTCAGACCTTAACCTACATGTTTTTCATATGTTATTGGCAATTGTATGGACTTCAAAAGAGACTGTGACCTCTGAGTTTGTTTCGGTGTTTCTTCTCAGGGTAGTCAGCTAGGAAACATCCGGCCTCATCTAGATAAATATGTCAAAAAAAAATTGACGTGTAAAAGAGTTACTTGTAACCTATTTGCAAAATAAATATCATTTATCATTTATCATGGGTTGCGGGATCGGGATCAAAATTTCATGATTACTTTTGATCGCAATAACCGACAACCACGCGGGCGAAGCCGCGGGCATCAGCTAGTAAAATTACTAAAAGTAAAGTTACACAGTGCCGAGGCCGGCCTACGAAGAGGTGACGGTACGAAGACATCTACTGCAAATATTGGTTCGAGGTGATTCGGGAAATGAATACCAAAATAATATTAATAATAAGGGTAAACGATACTGCATCTGTTTCACTGTCCTTAAGAACGAACTGTCAAATTCTCGTATCTGTCACGTCACCCTTGAAGGGCCTCTGGTCGCCGCCATTGTTCTGTCTGAAAGATGCAAGAAAAAACAAATAATTTATGAATAAAAAGTGAACGAATAGAAAACTGACGGTAGCTTAAGTAAAATGAATGAGACAACCATATTTCTATGGAGGTATGTGGAACAGAGAGTAAAGTCCTGCAAACCTCCATTGAAATGGGAGGATCCTTCGAATGGACGGTTGTTGTGTCCAGTGTGGGCGACTGCCCGATAGTTGATATTCGGGCTGATGTATATGTTCAAATCGCACGATAAACTCTGATTGCGCGATCCTGGATTTAGTAGTTCACTGCCAGTTGGATAGATGGCAATGCGGTTCTTTTTGTTGCGATGTAGATTCGCTCCGTTGGTTTTCCTTGAGGCGGCATTGATGCCATTACATTTCGCTGAAGTGTGGTATATGGACCAACTACAAAAAATACTAGGAAGTCTTTTACTGGTCTATCTATAGCCATCTTAGTATCGTCTACAACAGTAATTCCCAAAAAGGCCCACCTGGCCCCTACGTAGGGTTTCCTAATAAGGTTTTCCGATTCGGAATTCCGTGAGACGTTCGACTTTCCATTCTTCTGACCCAAACGTAAAACTTGTTTTAGAAAGAAATGTCATTTTTTTTCCTATTTGCAAAATAAACAAACTTTTGACCCAAACTTAAGGCTTGTTTTGGAAATAAATGTCATTTTTTTTCCTATTTGGAAAATAAACAAACTCATGTGCTTAGTTGAATATATTATATGTAAGGGATCGTCTCCACGAGCGAGAGAATCGCGACGAGTTGACGGTTTTATAGAAACCGCTTTTTCCTTTCTTTTCTTTTTTTTCACTCATCGAATCGCCACGATAATATCGCCTTGTGGAGACACGTTCATAGAGTTTTTATAGAAATACGTGGCACGAACGATAATATCGCCGCGATTCTCTCGCTCGTGGAGACGGCTAAGGCAATCATTCAGGTCTTTCAAATTGAATTCCATATCAGCAAACCTAATCAACAAACCGTACATTTGCCGACTAGCTTTAATCTTACGGTTTTTCCAATGTTGATGATCCTTATCAATACTGTAAAAGAAGTGAACTGGTGCATGCAGATCATAACGATAATGCTAAAAAAAATATGAGACATGAAACAAAATCTTTTGAGCATTTATTTTATTTACAAAATAACTTTTTTTGGGGTTCCGTACCTCAAAAGGAAAAAAAAGGCCAAGTGCGAGTCGGACTGCACATAAACCTTAATTTTTTAACCCCCGACGCAAAAAGAAGGGTGTCATAAGTTTGACGTCGATATCTGTCTGTCTGTGGCATCGTAGCTCTCAAACGACCGGACCGATTTTTGTTATTTGTTGTTATAGCAGCAATAGAAATACACAATCTGTGAAAATTTCAACTGTTTACGGTTACGGTTCTTGAGATACAACCCGCTGACAGACAGACAGACAAACGGACGGACGGATGGACGTATGGACGGACGGACGGACGGCGGAGGCTTAGTAATAGTGTTCCGTTTGGTTACCCTTTGGGTACGGAACCCTAAAAACGGAACCCTTATAGGATCACTTTTTGTCCGTCCGTCCGTCCATCCGTCCTTCCGTCCGTCCATCTGTCTGTCAAGATCTTTTACCTCGGGAACGCGTGGTGGTAACCATATGGTTTTAATTTCAACTGATATAACTGTAGATCTTAGTATATACTAAGATCTACAGGTCCTTGAAGCTGTGAAAAAATCAAACTTCTAAGTTAACGTAAAAAAAGGTACGGCCGTTTATGCCGCAAAAAAACGTATATTTTGATACTCTCAAGGGAATCAAAATTTATAGGGTATTTTCCGTTGACCTACAACTATGAAATTTGGGAAAAGTCTGAAAACTACACATTTGTAATTAAATCATAAAAAAAAAATTGTTTTTGTTTAAAGTAATTTGAAACTACAAATTTGTACGGAGCCCTCGGTGAGCGAGTCCCACTCGCATTTGTCCGGTTTTTAAGTTTTTAACTCGTGTCATCGTTTTAAGGCGTTTCCCGGAAAACACAAATCTTTTCCTTCTTCGCTATCACGTTAACTAATCATGACACTGCACACAACGTATGAATCAAACATCAATTAGATAATATTAAGTGATTATCAATCAAAGTTAAAGATTAACATTTTATATAAATACCAGGAAGAGATCTCAATGGGCTCATTTCGAAATTAGGTTACCAAAATGAGGTCGGTAGTGAGAGTCTCTTTCCTCTTGCTCGGGTTGGCGACAGTTGTAGTTCAAGGTCAGGTAGAGCTGTCTACCCCTGGCCCATTGTTTACCCCAGAACCAGAGGGTGCCTCTACCACTGAACAAACAACTCAAGGGACACCAGATCCTGATATTGAAGAACTTCCATTGGCTGAAGAGTGTGACGAAGAATTGTGCAAACTACCAGACTGCAGGTGCTCCTCTATAGAAATTCCCGGTGGTCTCTTGCCCAGAGACACTCCTCAGGTAAGTTATTAAAATTAAGCCATTAAGAATATGACTTAGTGAAAATTGCTAAAGAAAGACCCGTGTCTAATCCGACCACTCCAAATAATCATAATCAATCAATATCTAATGTACAAAAATCTCGTGTCACGGTGTTTGTTACCGAACTCCTCCAAAACGGCTCGACCGATTTTCATGAAATTTTGTGTGTATATTCGTTTTTTTTTTGTTTGTGTGACAAAACAACGTTTGCCGAGTCAGCTAATCTACTAATATATAAAAATCTCGTGTCACGATGTTTGTTACCGAACTCCTCCGAAACGGCTCGACCGATTTACATGAAATTTTGTGTGTATATTCGGTAGGTATGAGAATAGGTGGTAAGGTATTTATTTTTGGCAAAACAACGTTTGCCGAGTCAGCTAGTAATATACAAAATTCTTCCGTTACTGACTGATTGATTGACTGACAGACAACGCACAGCTAAAACTACTAGTCGTAGCGAGCTGAAATTTGGAATGCTGGTTCTTTGGGGTGTGTAGGAAAAGGGAGCACTAAGACAGGATTTCCCGAAATTCTTGCGGGTACGGGAAAAACGGGATATGCGCGCATGAAGTCGCGAGCAAAGGCTAGTAATATAGAATTGTGTTACAATGATTCAATCGTGATTAGATATTTGAACGTATGTCTACTGTAACTTTTTACTACAAAATTTTCTGATAACAACACTTTTGACTCCTTATTGATAATTCTATTAAAACAATCATTATGGGTTTAGTCACCATTTTTGGGGACCTTCAACTGTAAACGGTATTTACAACTGTAAACGGTATTTACGGCATAACAGTCTGGGGTGGCGCTCCAAAGACATTAATGATACAGCTGGAAAGGGCACAAAGAGCTGTTCTCAAGGTAATGACTTTTAAACATTTTCGCTATAGTACTGCACAATTGTATAAAGAATGTCAAGTCCTGACAGTGCGACAGCTCTTTGTGCTGAACTGTACGTTACGCAAACACACTCTCTTGCAATTTGATCTTGATCTCTTGACTAAACGTAGGGCCACGAATGTGTGTCCCATAGAGAGACACAGAAGTAAACTTGCAAAACGCCATTTTAAAATTCTAGGTAGTCGTGTCTACAACTGTGTCAATAAAAAATGTAACATTTACAAATTGAACAAATTTGACTGTAAAGCTCAAGTCTGCAAATGGATCTTCACCCTTGGTTATGAAGAGGTTGAAAGAATAATTGCTAATACGTAGTAGCTCATACATACCTCTCCCGCTGTTTAACTTTCCCCAGTCCCACTCATCCCTCAACACACACACGCACCACACACACACACACACACACACACACACACATACCACACACACACACACACACCACACTTTCACATATTTTATCAAAAAACATAAACACAACACCTATACAGTTGGTTAACTTTGCATGAATTAATTAATTTTTATTATTATTTTTCTTTTTCTTTATTTAAGTTTTTGCCCTAAACTCTTTGTTTTCTGTATAGTATACTGAAACTCCGGACATACATGTTTTTGTCTTTGTCAACCTGGAGAGCCCTGACACCCATACCACAAGTTCAATCTTAGCTTGGGTGTCAGAGGTGTATAATTATGTTGTAACTTTACAACTTGGTATAATAATTTACGTTTTGTTAACAACATAGTGATTACTAATTGTAAGTTTGGGAAATAAATTATTATTATTATTATTATTTAAGGTATGTCTTGAACAATCTCGGGACCCTGAGGTCCCGGTCCTTTGGTAGGCGTACGAGGGGCCGAAGCCAACTCGCAGAGGCCCTGTTAGACATTTCTAATGGAATGGGGCACCAACCGACGATTATCCCTATATGCACTATCAAAGTATACCTAAGGACAATCCCCGGTAGGTGCAAAACTATTGCATAATATGGAAACAAAAGGTGACAGGCTATGGGTTTGGGTGGTTTAGTGGATTAATTAACGTATACTATGAAAGAACTATTGGCCCCTGCCTGACCACTGAAAATATACACGGCTTTAAAATGGCAGGGGGTGACTTGCACACTCAATAAATGGGCCCCCGAAAACGGTCGCTAGCACAAAGTGACGTAGCTCCAAGGAGGCAACATATCCTGAGGTGCTAGAGGAGTGGAGAGGTATACCACGGCTATCAGGACAATCCCGGAAGTACGGTCAAGATCCCTACCAGCATCTTACTGGATTATACATCCTTCTCCCGAGCACGTTTGCTCTTGCGAATCTCCACTCAGACCGGCCGATTAAGGCAAGAAAGAGGTGGGAGCTCTGTTCCTCGTCAGTGTTCACTCCAGCCAGCCAATAAAGGCAAGCCGGAGATGAAGAACAAGACTTCTCCCGGGAGATCAGGTCCGTGGGGTCGCTACTGCCCAACAGTTCGCCACAAAACTGCCTTGCGGATTGTATCTCTCTTTGTCTGGCCCCTCACTCTAAGTATGAATACCTAAGGTTCATTGGGGCACGCAAGCCCCACCACGACGTCAACGTAGAGATACGGCGGTGGGGTTATTATTATTATTATTAACTGTTGCGTTACGGGTATTATGGATTTATATGTTAATAGCTGTTTTTCACAAAAACTGGCCAAGTGCGAGTCGGACTCGCGTGCAAAGGGTTCCGAACGAATTTTTTTTAACATGTTATTTTAACACTACAGACTTCTAATAGGTTTTTCTGTAATCTTTAGGTAAAGATCTATTATCTCCATTGTTTTTTTCAAAATTTTAGGCTCATTAGTTTCGGAGATAAGGGGTTCAATAAATAATAATGGTCATTTTTCGTCTAATTTCTTGAATAACTTCAAAACCGTTTATTTTAAAATTATGAAAAAATATAACTAAAACCCTTACAGTAAGCCCTTTCATTTGATATGTCACATGATATTGTTCAAAAATCGTTTTTTTAATTTTCAATTTTGACCCCCAAAAGTGACGCCCTTACTAAAAATTTAATAATTTACGTAACGCGTACGTGTTTGGGTCATAGAAGTCCATATCTGTACCAAATTCCAACAGAATCGGTTCAGTGGAGTGGCTGTGACAAACGGACAGACAGACAGACACCCGAGTGATCCTGTAAGGGTTCCGTTTTTTTTCGGAACCCTAAAAAAGTAGCATATATCTCCAGGGTCCCTTTCACCACTGTACCAAAATTGATCAGAATCTCACTCACTTTCGTAGTCATAATATAAGGATAGATAATTTCCTAACGATGATGGGTATTCAATATGTTACCTGTTTTATTTAATTACTAAATCTAACTAGAAACATAATATGAATATACAAAAACAAAATACACTTAGGCGTCGAAAAGTTCCTCCGCATCGCCGTCATCTGGAAACGTGCCCAGAACACTGACAGCATTGCCACGTTGAATAGGAACACGACACACACGAGTAACACGAGCCAGCCCTCTGGTCACGCAAAATGTCGATCAGCCGACGAGATATGTCCTTAAAAAGGAGAGGCGCCTCTTGTTTAATGTCTTCATATAACTCTTCTTTTTCAGTTCGTCACGATCACGTTCGACGATGGCGTCAATGTTAGAAACACAGAAACCTACCGAGATATCCTTTACGGTCGCAAGAATTCCGATGGATGTTCAGCGGGCGCTACTTTCTACGTCAGCCATGAATACACCAACTACCGATTCGTCAATGAACTTTACAACCAGGGTTATGAGATCGCACTACACTCCATCAGCCACAGAACTCCTCAGGATTATTGGGCCACTGCTAGCTACGACGTTATAAAGCAAGAGATTGCTGATCAGAAGATTCAGATTTCTCACTTTGCCAATATTCCTTTTGAAAGCATTAAGGGTTTGTATTATTTCATTCCTTTGCTACGTTCTTTGCTACTTTATGTATTATACATTTATCATTAATGGACTTATTTCAACTGAATACCTAAATTACAGTGTCGATAGAATCGCTTACAACATTACCTTGATAAAAAATAACATTAATTCAATATTACAGGTGTCCGTCTCCCCTTCTTGCAATTGTCTGGAAATACTAGCTTCCAAGTGATGGCTGACTATGGCTTAGAATACGACAGTTCTTGGCCCACAACTTCCTTCAGAGACCCTGGACTTTGGCCTTATACCCTGGACTACGCATCCATCCAGGACTGTGTAATCCCTCCATGCCCTACAGCTTCCATTCCAAAACCTTGGGTTCAGCCTATGGTTTCGTGGACTGATTTGGGTGGTTTCCCATGCGCGATGGCTGATAGTTGTTTTTTCACGTAAGTACCTACATGATAACATATCATACTTGTTTTGAAGTTGTGTATTAGTTGGTTCGTCATTTGTTCGTCGTTGTACACTTGCCACACAGTAAAACCTTTGATTACTGAGATGTTATGTTACCTAGGATTTAAAATTACTTTTAGCGGCATTTCTCAAATTGCCTAGTTTAAGAAGACGATAAAACATTCTGAAACGATTCGAACGTTTAAAAAAACGTGTTGCTACTTGATAAATTAATAATGTACTGCCAATTATTATAGTAATTTAAAGTAAAATTTTAAGAACTCTAAATAAAAACGCAGTATTAATAAAATCATTGGTAATTAAAGAATGAATTCAAACCATGAGTTGTTAAGTACTCTATTCCATTATAAGTTTATTTGTGTGGAGTTACAGCAAATATATTGAACCAGTTATATTTTGATCTCTGCGAATATAATCTTTTTCATTCTCACAATTCCTATTTATTTAACCAATTCTCTTTTTCCTCTTTAGTCCCGATTTGACCGACGAAGACGGTTGGTACCAGTTCATCGTCGGCAATTTTGAGAGGCACTACCTCGGCAACCGAGCTCCCTTCGGTTTTTATATCCACGAATGGTATCTGTCCAGCAACCCAGCTGTCCAGGCTGCCTTTATCAGGTTCATGAATTTAATCAGCAATTTGCCTGATGCTTTCATGGTGAGTTCAAAAGCTTTTCTTTACTATTGATAGGCACACGTTTGACCACTATCTTACCTTATGTGTTTTATGTTCTTGTATCAAATGATTTTATTAACAGCTAGAATCTGCGCGTGAATGTCGGAAATTATCCCACGGGAAGATACTCCTGGGATAAAAAGCCTAGCCTTTGCGCTGTTCCAGACTATAATCTATCTCTGTGCTATATTTTATCCAGATCCGTTTAGCAGTTCTTGCGTGGTTGAGTAACAAACATCCGTGCTAGTAATTACATAAACATTGAGGCACGGATTATATGTGCCGTTCGTCCAATATATATTAGAGATAATCATTTTTAACCGACTTCCAAAAAAGGAGGAGGTTCTCAATTCGGCGGGTATTTTTATGTATTTACACTGATTACTCCGAGGTTTCCGATCCGATGTCAGTGATTCTTTTTTAGTTCGATGCTGAATACTTGCCATTTGGTCCCGTAAAAATTTAATTCAGTTTGGTTCGGTAGTTTTTATTTTATTAGCATTTTTACTTATTTCAATTTCTGCGCAGACGAAGACGTCGTCAAAGTATCACCACATAAAAGTGAAAAATAAAAAACTTTTTACATTAAAATATTACCGACTTCCAAAAAAACACTATAAAGTATAAAATAACCTTAATTTCGGAAGTCGGTGTTTTTGATTTTGTTTCTTTGTTTTTTAACACCGACTTCCGAAATTAAGGCTATTGTGAATCGTATACAAAGGTGGATGTCCGAACCCATTAAACACCTCCCTTAAATACTCCCATGACAGCGTCTTATCATCAGATGTCCTTCTATTTAATGCAGCACAACTTAGTTTTGTGTTTTTGCTATCCAGGTCAACGCCAGCGAAGTCATCGACTGGGTGAAGAACCCAATCCCTGTAGGTGAATACAGGGAGAAACCTTGCAGAGAATGGAGTACGGCAAACTGTGCTGTTCAACCTGACTGCGGTCCTCTTTTAGGGCCAAACGCGGTATGTATTCAATGATCCAGCAAGAATCCTCTTTAGATTTTATGTTTTCTTTTTCTAGTTTATTAACTAAGGACAAATTTTACAAGTCTAACGTATAAATAAACCAGCATAAACCATCGCGGGTTTAATAACTCTATGGAATGTTGACACTTCTTTTGGGTAATAGCGTAAAATTAATTAGTCCTTGGATTTAAAATCGTAGAAGTTCTAGAGTCCAGGGTTGCAGAATAGTTCGAAAGAGTTTGCGCGACCTTGGAACGTAAAGAGCTTTTGAAAGGACACGAATGGGTTTTAGTCAGTAAGAGTCTGATGCTGCCGCACTAGGCAGAATCATTTGACGACATCTCATTAAAAAAGGAGTTCTGAGGAGGTTACCCACAAAATCGCACTTTAAAATTATTTCATTTTTGCGTTATTTTTAGTCTTTTTTTATTAGATTTGTTTTTAAGAACTTTTTAATTTGTGTATATGAATATTTTGTGTTCGATATAAATAAATAATAAAAAATAATAATAATAATTTTGTTATAAATAAATAAATGTATTTATCTAGGCCAAAAATAGCCTTTTTTAAATTTTGTCTTTTTCAAGACCTTTCTACTCCTCATCATTTATTTTGATTCCTATATTTATTTTCTTACAGATGAGTTATTGGATGGGCGCGTGCAATGTCTGTCCCAGGGTCTACCCTTGGACAGGCAATCCTCTGGGACAGTAATTAATGTATAATTTATTATTATAAATTTATTTATTGTATCTAAGTTATTGCAAAAAAAATGTGACGATTTAATAATAATTGATTTTAACATAAAATGTTTTTGTTTTTCTCAATCCCTTTTTTAGTTAGACTTATTAAGGCCGCTCTCTCGAAAAAAGCTTAAAAATAGCGTGCAGATGAAGCAGTTTTTCGTAGAAATTAACTGAGAAGTTACATCTGAAAAAAAATAGGTAGTAATCTACATGATATAGTGCGTAACTAATATCCTAACTAAGATAAGGCGTCAAAAAATTCGTCCGCATCGCTGTCCACCGGAAGTGAGCCCAAAAGACTGGCGGCATTGCCACGTTGTATGGCAATGCTTATCCTCTGTCCGAGGTAAAAGCCAGCCCTTGGGTCACGCGAAGTGTCAACTAAGCGTTTAGATAGATCTTTAAATAAGGCATGAGCACTCGGACCCCACGGTCCAAGAGTTTAGTTTTTTAGAAAAAATGGACCATATTATCAAGCATACACTATCTTCAATTTTAAATGTGGCCATGGACGACCGAGCTTGGGCTCAAGCTACTCTTCCCATTCGTATGGGAGGCCTCGGCGTCCGCAAAATTACCAGTATTAGTTTACCGGCTTTTATATCTTCGGTTCATGGCACTGATAAATTAATCAGGAATATCCTAGCTTCCACACTGATTGATTTTGATGTGCCGTGCTTCACCGAGGCTGTGAATGCCTGGAAACTCGCTTGCCCGAATGTAAATCTACCCGACAACCCATCATACCAGAGACAGTGGGATGAGCCGGTCTGCAGAGAAGTTCAGAGGAACCTTATAGCCACTTCTACTTCTACTGCGGAGCGTGCGCGCCTGCTGGCTGTGGGTGAGTGGGAGTCGGGCCTCTGGCTTCACGCACTACCGTCGTCGAACTTAGGCACCTTGTTCGACGATACAACTTTCCGCCTCGCTGCTTCCCTTCGCTTAGGCGCATCGTGTTGTTCTCCTCATCGTTGTCACTGTGGCGAAGCTGTCAACGGCCTCGGGCACCACGGTCTCTCATGCAGTCGAAGTGCGGGTCGCTTTGCACGGCACGCAAACATCAACGACATTATCCGACGCGCTCTTGTCGCCGTCGGCGTTCCAGCCGTACTAGAACCCAATGGCCTGGCACGCGACGACGGCAAGCGACCGGACGGTATGTCTTTGTTTCCATGGAAGATGGGTAGGCCTTTAGTGTGGGACGCTACTTGTGTCGATACTCTTGCGCCATCCCATCTTCCTAGCTCGTCGTGCTGTGCTGGTACTGCCGCTGCGGCTGCTGAGAACCTCAAGCGGCGGAAATATAATAACCTTGTTGGCAATTATATTTTTGAGCCGTTTGGGGTTGAAACTCTTGGACCGTGGGGTCCGAGTGCTCATGCCTTATTTAAAGATCTATCTAAACGCTTAGTTGACACTTCGCGTGACCCAAGGGCTGGCTTTTACCTCGGACAGAGGATAAGCATTGCCATACAACGTGGCAATGCCGCCAGTCTTTTGGGCTCACTTCCGGTGGACAGCGATGCGGACGAATTTTTTGACGCCTTATCTTAGTTAGGATATTTTATTTTAAGTGTACATATTTAGTACTTTAATGCTGTACCTAGTTAATATAAGAAACGATGAATTACTAAAAAGTTAGTTCCTAAACCCCAAAACCCCTGTGCGTAACTTGGTTAAGCCAGAATTTATGTATCGGTATCACATAATAAGAAAAAAAATCACCAAATTACCTCCAAATCGTTGAGATGAAACCATTTTACTCCTTTAGTTTTTAACAAAAGACTAAAAAAAAAATATTTACTGCATTTTAATACAAACGACAATAACGTGGTTTAGTTACTTTTTCAAATTTGTGTTATTTTTTTTTATAATAAATTAGAAATGTGACCGTTTAAATTCCGCGACCATAATCACACCCGCACTCGTCCGGGAATTCAGTGCGGGGCGAGTCGTGTTGCTAAGTGGACGTGCGTCACGTTGCGAGAGCTCAGCACTACAAAATAATATCGTAAAATATTACTACAAAAATGAGTTTGAGTTCATTATAGCTTTACTAACCTTTCATAAAAGTAGAAAGAAACTGTTTATAAAATACCTATATTTAACAAGGTCGTAAGTATAATACTTCTGTGTCATAGAGTAGTGAATGGTCACAGAAGGACCATGTCCACGCAATGACTTTTAGTCAATATTATATTTTTTTCTTTTCGGTACCTCAGTAAAGTATATTATGTTATGGTTATGTTTTTCAAGTGTAGGTATGTACCTATATATGTATGTTTGTATGTATATATATATATGTATATTTCTTTGGCACGCTCTGTAGCCTAAACGCCTTGATGGATTTTAGCTTGAGAGTCTTTAGATTCGTCTTGGTTGTGAGTGACACTGGCTATTTAAAAATTAAAATGACTGATTTTTGGTCTTCAATTGTTTTTTCCCTTATAAACTATCCAGTGGGATCAAGTATCAAGGTAAGGGCTCGAGGAGACTATTTTAATATTATTTAACTAAAATGAAAGAAATTAAAAAAATAAGTTTTAGTCGTTTTTAGCGGTCGGGTTTTTTTAACAGAAATTTGTTTTTAATGTATTGATTAGTTTATTCTGATTTGAGGCAATTATTGGTTTAATTTTTTTTGTAGGTCTTGTTTAGCTCCATTTACGGACGAAAATTCTACCAAAACTGAAAATGCGGCTAAAGTTTAGAAATGTGCTGCCTCGATAGGGTTCTGGCGGTGGGGGAAGGGGGAGAGGGGGAGGTGATAAGTCATCCCCCTTGATTCCCGACACCGGAAATGAAGAGTTTTTGTACAGTTTTTTTTTTATTGCAGTAGTCTTGTCATAGCAAATGTGGATTTTGAAGTTCTGGGGGGTTTTGGGGGGAGGAGAGGACAAATGTGGAAGTCATCCCCCATCATATTCTACACATTCAAGTTCAAAGTCACAGTCAATTTCTCAAAATTCGTGAAGAGCCAGTTGACGGAATCCCGCTTCGCAGGGCTCCTACTTCTGGATGGTTTATAAAAAATAACCACAAAGGAGATGGTGGGGTCTGTTCGCTTGCATCGCTCGCTCACTCGACCCCGCCTTCCCCTTCTAACCTAACCTATCCGAGTTGGGGTGCCCCCAGTCCAGAGCTCGCTCTTGCATTCTGACTTGCTCTTAAATCCAGTGAGCAAGCCAAAATTGTCAGAAAGCCACGAAAAAAAAACAACACGTGAACCATTCACGAAACTACAGATGGGAACGGAATGAGTGATAGATCCTGACAAAATGACAAAATGGCGACATTTTCGTTTCACGTGACTTTACTTGAAAAACATGAAATTTTAATTATGTTTTTTTTTCTACAAATATTTTTGCTATCATAATACGATTTACAATATAATTGTCAACAAGAATCCTAATTTTAGGTTAAGAACGCGTAATTAAATGCGCGTAATGATGGTTGGGAACGTGTTGTTATAAAAAAAAAATGTTGTATTCCTACACTCACCTAATCTAAACATTAGTATTCTATTTTGTTTTTTTAAAGCGGCGTCTCCGGCAAAAAAAATTGTTGCATGGGTATCAGAAAACCCCCCAGAACCCTCTAATATCCTCACTTTTCATCCAGGGAGGTGGCACGTATCTAAACCCAACCCTACTATTTATTTTCATTTATTCATTACTAGCTGTTGCCCGCGACTTCGTTTCCGAGTAAGTCGGAAAGTGAAATGTTGTTTTAAAACACAGAAACCCAATTTCAGCGGACTAATGCAATTATTTCGACTTCTCTATCATGGGACTTTGCCGTCTACTCGTGGGTGATATTACGTGACCCCTGCCTCCAAGCCCGTATAGACAACTTTAGCAAAACTTAGCAAATATAGGCGCGCCTGTTGACCAATACCGCGATTCAAAAAATGAGATCAAATGCATAACGCCATCTATGAAATATGTAGTTGAACTGTTAAAATATAAGTTCAGAGTTTGTTTCGATTTTTATCAATAGGATTAGGTGCATTCAGAACGATATTGTTTTAAGGTAGAAGAATAATTGCTTTTTAAGGCGTTGTAAAAGTAATAAATAATAAAACATTTTCTAGTGTAATTCTCAAGCTGTCGATAGTACGTCGGTCAAAAGATGGCACTGCGTGTATCTGCATTACGTAGAATAATACGTTGATTTCTTCTAGAAACTTATCTACATTGGTTTTGCACTTTTTTAAAGTGATACGAACAAAACAGAATACAAATAAAGTGGAAATAGGTTCTGTTAATTATACTTTTAACAGTCTGGCTGGCTTTATATTCGGCATACTTGGATAAATGCTAAAAAAATATCCAAAATACAACAATAACATCTTATGAATATTTGAAAATATTAGGTAAAATATGAGTCATAAAAGTTTGAAAATGCATAAGTTAATCTATGACTACTGTTGAGAAATTGATCGAAATAGCCAATCTTATTTATATCATGGATTTTCGCTACTCAGCTCTTTGAAAGTATAGCGTGATGATAAACATTGCTAAGGTTGGATCCATAAGCAACTGCAATATTGTAATCTGTTGTGGCTTCTTATAACAATTCCTCACTTAACAGTTTGGAAAAATGTGGAATAACAAATTTAAATGTTATTTTAAGCACGCAAAATCTTATTATATTTTTATTTTGACAATATCATGGTGTAAAAATACAGTTCAAAAGAGAAAATAAATATAAAAATAATATCTGTTGGTGAGGTTCGAACCATGGACTATTTCTCGTTCAAAACAGACCTGACCGTACCTATAAGGATTATGCAAAATTTGTATAAAATCTGTTCAGTAGTTTTCGCGCCAATGGGAAACATACACCTCAAGATTTACTATTTTATCATATATATAGATTATCGAAATGATATTATTATTGATGAATAAAAATAAATAATAGATAAATTATTTAAAGAGGAGTTTCTTGTACGTTTTTCTCCATAGAGATCTACGCTTTGGAACGTGCAAATAGCTTCATGTATTTGACTGACCGGCGTTGACATTTCAAAAGTGCCCGTAAATGCTTTATTTGAAATAAAATTCTTTGAATTTTGAAAGAAATAAACTTGACAGGCAATATTATACCGTAAAAAGATTAAATAAAAACATGAACATAACGAAAAACAACACAATACCAACATAATATTGAATAGCTATTGTATATTCAATATTATGTATTGTGTTTTTTACTACTGTTAACAAACGTGAAATGCACGTAGATTTTAGTTCAAAAATGAACCGTTTCTGTCGGTAGTAACGTCTACCCCCAGTACAGAATCGTTTAATTCGTTAGATACTTTGGATAACACGAGTAAGATTGGCAGAGCGGCTATACTCAGCAGGTCGAATGTCGAATATTTTTTACTCAATTTGTATCGCGGGTGAAATGAATCAATCAAATAAATCAGCCTATCTCTGTCCAGGGTGGATAAAATAAGAAAAACAAAATTAGCTGTCATTTTTATTATAATTATCACTTTACATTATTATCCTGGCGGGCTAATGCGGGTCATATGTACCTAAACATATATTTTTATATTTTAAGGAATGTTTTGGTGAGGTAAATCAAATGAAAAAATCACTTCCCATATGTATTACAAAAGACGATGTCAAGAAGAAAATTACAAAGAGAAGGAAATATAACTGAGGAAAGAAAAAGAGGTTGAAGAGAAAAATGCACAATCGAGAACTAAGAAAAAAGAAAACATAGAACAATTTTTTGTCGGTTATCGATATATCCAAAAGTAAATAAGTGAAGGCAAAGAAGTTTAACCAGCCAAAAGAATAAAAATACTTGGTGAAAGGAAGTTTAATTTCAGTGAATTTTAGTTTTTATCAATTGATTTATAAAAAAATATAACAAATAATATGACATACACTAGTGCTAATTACTTATACACTACCTACCTAGCTAGCTATCTACCCTACCTACCTAGGTAAGTAGGTACATACCCTACCTAGACACCTTCTTAGACTTTAACGAATATTTGATAAAAAAAGTAGCCGAAATCGGTCCAGCCGTTCTCAAGCCTTGCGCTTAGCAACTGATTTGGTCATTAATTTTTATTTATTTATATAGATAATTTAGTTCACAAGTTGTGTACCGCGGGCTCACAAGTTGTGTACTTGTGTAACAATACCTTTAGTTCACGGTTGTGTACTTTTAGTTTCCACCCGCGGCCTCGAAAGAGTGTACGACTAAACGCTGACAGACACTAGGCCGACAGACTGAACACCGACAAGACTAGTTCGACGGGACTCTTCGCCGACAGGACACTTCGCCGACAGGACTCTTCGCCGACAGGACACTTCGCCGACAGGACTCTTCGCCGACAGGGCTCATCAGCGACGCAATAAAAAATCGAGTCGGGGTACTCTTAGTCGGGGTGTTGTCGATCTTCAGTGTGTCGCACAAGTGTGCATTCGAACTATGGTGAGTCGCAGTACAGTTTTGTCGCATAAGCGTTAATCGCATATCCATTTGTCGAGCTCACGTAGTACACTTGATACCGATACATAAACAATGCAAGATCTTTATTTTTCATGAATTGTATAATTACAAGAAAAGCATAATCGATTTCCAAACTGACTATCGGAGATAAGTTGCGTCGCTGATGAGCCCTGTCGGCGAAGAGTCCTGTCGGCGAAGTGTCCTGTCGGCGAAGAGTCCTGTCGGCGAAGTGTCCTGTCGGCGAAGAGTCCCGTCGAAGTAAAGTCTTGTCGGTGTTCAGTCTGTCGGCGTAGTGTCTGTCGGCGTTTAGTCGTACACTGCCTCGAAACATTTGCTAAATTTATTCGAAACTATGGCCCGAAAAGTACATCCATCTGTATAGACAGTAAATAAAAACAAAATTTAAATGCGGTAAACATAAAAAATAATTTAAATTTCACGATGATTTGACCTTCTGTAGTTTCGATACTCTGTGACGGGACTAGGCGCGAAGACGCGCGCTGGAGGCGCACGGCGCGGGCCGCGGCGCATCGTTCTGTTGCATGCGGGTGGCGCGGCGAGGGGTAGTTAGCTTTGCCCAAATGCACAAGGTTGTTGGCATGTATACAAGCCTTAATGAAAAAAATCAATGAATGTTCAGATGAACTTAATTTTTTTACATTCTTTTTAGCGTACGATGACACAATTTTGATGTCATTGTCAGTCCTGTCATTGTAAGACTCCAAAATCATGGCTAAATAGCCATGATTTTGGAGTCTTAAGTTCTTATCGTGTGGGCAGTAAGGTCTAACGACCCCACACACCCTAGTGTCAGAGTTTCTAAACCGCCTCAAGGGCATCTGACATGGTTTATTTGACGACCGCCATTAGGCAGCCGGGAAAACCGGCTTATACGTGCCCTCCGAAGCATGGAATCATCTTTTTATCAGATAATTAAGTGATTCGAGCCTGCAATGCCCTAACCAAACTGGAAAATAACTTTACAAAGTATGCTTTCCCGTGGGAATCGAACCCACGACCACCGAGTCACAAGGCAAACGCCTAATCCACTCGACCACGGAGGCAGTTAAAGGCGTCCATCAGTTGTTTTAACTACGAACTAAGGAAACGCAGGATTTGACATAAAATATGCATATGCCAAGTTTACGGGGAATTATAAAAACGCGGTCAAGTGCGAGTCGGACTCATACAAAAAGGGTTCCGAACCATAAACCGAAAAAGCATTTCTTGTATGGGAGCCGCCTTTAATTTTTAATTCATTTTTATTATTTGTTGTTATAACGGTAATAGAATACACCATCTGTGAAAATTTATCTATCTATTACGGTTCTTGAGATACAGCCCGCTGACAGACAGATGGACGGGCGGACAGCGGAGGCTTAGTATTAGGGTTCCGTTGGTTACCCTTTGTCTACGAAACCCTTAAAATGACATTTGAATTGAGATGATTTTATCAAATTTTAAAACAAAACAATCTGTTAAAACAGAACAAAGTTAAAATTATAATAAATACAAAAAAAAAAAAAATTGATAAACTAGGCCACGTTATTCTGACTTTTGGTAAGAATAATCTTTATTAAAATTAAGAAAAATACTGGTTGTTCAATTTCACTTATCTATTTAAATATAGATAATATCTATGTCCTAACCTACCCTATGCCAAGATTTGAAGAGCTAATAAACAGACCGACACAAAAAGTAACGATAATAGTTGCGATAATAGTTGCGATAATAGTTATAGTGATTAATATTAAGAATAAAGTTTATTATTTTATAAGATGTAGATGTAGGGTTTAGTTTGTAAGACCACTCTATCGCATTGGATCGCTGATCTGTAATGATAGTTTAGGCAAGATTTGTATAAATAAATATATAAATAATATTAAGTAAGTATGGATGTCTCTCTTCGCTCTGATTTGATTTTACAACCACTTATTTTAATAACTTCCTCTTTGATGTTTCTCGCTTAACTTTCACAGACTTCCACTTTCAAGTTTTTTCTTGTAATATTCTGTGAATAAAAAAGAGTCGGAAAACTGTTACTGAAATACAGTTACTGCTTTAGAATCGGGTCCGCTTACCTTTTATTTTGATTATGTCGCGATAAAAACCTCCTGGGGAAAGCGGGCCCAAGCGATAAGCTTGATGAACGCCCTGATTGTTCAGAAACCGGAGGTAAATATATTTACGTGCACTTACAGATCGATGATCAAAATTTTTATAATTTTTTTTAGCTTGTAATATGTTTTTTTTTTTGTTGGCTTCCTATACGCTTTGGTGCAAACTGTTAGTATAAGAAGCAATTGCTACGAAAATAAATAAATAAGACTTCACTACCGACAGACGACGCACCATTCGGCAGCCGTCATTGTTTCTTTTTCAAAGTTGATAAAGTTGTTGATATAGCCTAATGTTAGACGCACGGGACCGGTTGTTGTGGCGACACTTGCGGGAGGCCTGTGTCCAGCAGTAGACGTCTTTCGGCTGATATGATGATGATAGCCTAATATGATATTATTTAGCCCTTGGGCTAAATAATATCATATTATACTAGGTCCCCTAGGTCACTTGGGCACTTAAGATAAATTTAATGATACCTCATTTTTTAAAATGTATCTAGTCGTTTAGGCTACAGGGGGGCTAAAAATGCCACTTTAGGAGAATCATAATATTAATCACACAACAATCTGTCAAATTTAATTTTCATCTTTATCGCTATCAAATTAAGTTCAAGGTTGATTGAAAAAATTTGACAGTGATGGGTAGCGTGATTTGCTTTCTGATTCTCCCAAAGTGACCTTTTTAGACCCGCATAGCGTGCCACAGAAATATATAGAAAACTTACTCAGATACTCTCGATAAATTTATACACATTGACAGCTTAAATCATAACTCCTTTTGGCTTTGCCGTTTTTAGGGTTCTGTACCTGATTGGTAACCAACGGAACCCTTTTACTAAGCCTCCACTGTCCGTCCATCCGCCCGTCTGTCTGTCTGTCAGCTAGTTGTATCTCAAGAACCGTAATAAAAGACAGTTGAAATTTTCACAGAATGTGTATTTCTATTGCCGCTATAACAACAAATAATAAAAATTCGACTCGCACTTGGCCGGTTTTTTAATTATTTATTAAAATATTTTCACATCACCAAAATCATAGACGTTACCCAAAAAAGCTACAAAGCTTAAGTGGGATTGGGCCGTACAAGTCTGCCGCATGACAGATGAGAAATGGGCAAAAAGAACCACCTACTGGATCCCATTCAACGCCAAAAGAAGGCGGGATGAGCTCGACTCCTAACAAAAGGACTGCCCCGATATAGCAAAGGACAGAGTTGTGTGGAAAAAGGAGAAGGAGGTGTGAGTGGGACGAAATAAGCCTATTTTGCCATTTTCCCGCCAATTTTATTTGATAATATACGTATGTGTGAGAATACATTCGTGCAAACTATTGTGCGACTTCAACAACGACAGTGATGCACTGAAGTGTATATTTTCAGGCTATTTACTTTATATCTTAAAAAAAGGAATTGCTAAAAAATATATATCCAGGTAAATTGAAAAAATACCCGAAACCTCTTAATCCTAACTTTGTATCATGACCCTGAACAACATTTATTCTACGACTTTTCAAAAATTCTAAACATTTTTTTTCCATACAAAAAATATAAACAGTCTAAATTTTGCATATTCTTTATAAGTTAGCCGACGAAAGGCCGCCGCCCGGCTAGCGGCGCGGGCCTGAGTGCACGCGCGCGCGTAGTATACGCGAATTTAACAGACTTCAAATAAATGAAAACAAATTAGTTTTGGCTACATTGTTTAGTTGAGGTCAAAGTCGTAGAACAAATGTTGTTCAGGGTCATGGTACGAAGTCAGGATTAAGAGGTTTTGGGTATTTTTTCAATTTCCCTGTATATACAACGGAATTGTATTTAAAGTCTCGTCGGAGTATTTACCTTAGCTCCCATAAATACAATTATATCTAAATGTAGTTTCTGCCCGCGACTTCCCCCTTTTAATTTTTAGGGTTTCGTACCCAAAGAGTAACCTACGGAACCCTATTAATAAACCTCCGCTGTTCGTCCGTCCATCCATCTGTCTGTCCGGGGGCTGTATCTCAAGAACCGTAATAGGTAGACAGTTGGAATTCTCACAGATTGTGTATTTCTATTGCCGCTATAACAACAAATAATAAAACTTAATATTTATGGCACGGAACCCTTCGTATGATAAAAAGTAGCCTACTTTACTCCTTGTAACATCAGCTAACGGCTAACGAAAGTCCCGTCAAAATCTAACAGTTTCAGAGGGATAGACAGACAAAATAAAAAAAAAAATGTTTTTCATATTCTTTCATACGCATTTATTAAAAAGCCTTTATTTTTATATTAAAAATAGACACACAATTTTTATTTATTTGTATAGATTATTCGTTTATTGCTGTCCGAGAGGGTTGCCAGTCCAAGGGTACCTCATAGGGCAGACATCGCATACATTCATATAATAGAGCATCTGTAAGAAAAATAAAAATAGTTATCAAAATGAATAATGTGGCTATGAAAAAGTCTTAAAACATTAAAAAATGAGGTTATTATTAGGAGTGCTAGTTAAAAAACAAATGAACCGCGCTTGCTTCTGGAAAGAATGTTTTCCGAAACATAATAATAAAGATTAATAAGTATATTGACTAATCAAGTACATTGACTTCGCTCGCGCTGTTGTCGACATGTGGGATGTAGATTCCGCAATCATTGTACCGATAGTCGTATCAGCTAATGGCTTAATAGCCACAAGCCTCGCCAACACCTCAGGAGGGTCTCGTTAGGCAGCTAGATCAAGGGCTTGATTCAGAAGGCGGTACTTCTGGACACGGCTCGTATTGTTAGAAGGTTCCTCTCTCTGGAGCCCTGACCGCCTGTAGCTCGGATCCTGTTCCCGATACCGGTGGGCTACTATTTTGTATATTTTTGAATGTTTCTTTTATGTTTTTATTGAAATATTTAAAAATATAATGTAAATGTAAAGAAAATGAATAAACGAGAATAATAATAATCCTATGATCGAATTACGATCACAGTGGTCAATCTCAACGGGTATTTCCCGACTTGGGAATCGAACTCAGGATCCCATGCTCGGTAGCCGCGATTGCGAACACTAGACCAACGGAACAGTCGAATATAATAAATATATTGAAGCTTTGAACACATACCTCGGAGGGGTTATCGATCCACAAGGGACCGCATGGTCGAGCAGAACAAGTCCTCGAACTCCACTCTCTGCAAGGCTTGGATCTATATTCAGCCACAGGGATCGGGTTCTTCACCCATTCAAGAACTTCGCTGGAATTTACCTGGACAGTAAACAATCATATTAATGGTGCTGAACAATAAGTATAGGTCTATTTAGATGAGAAATGTGATCTCCAAGATCATTATGTCACTCTGCTTAATTGAAATCCTTACTAATATTATAAATGCGAAAGTAACTCTGTCTGTCTGTCTGTCGCGCTTTCACGCCAAAACTACTGAACCGATTTAAATGAAATTTAGTACATAGATATTCTAGAGCCTGAGAAAGGACATAGGCTATTTTTTATTCCGGGAGCATGTTCCCTAGGGACCACGCGGGCGAAGCCGCTGGCAGAAGCTAGTTTGTTATATTTCTCCGAGTTCTTTACCGCACTATTATTTCAAACAAGCTGATCTGACAGACGACGTTCTGTTGAAAGCTATAGGACATTTTGTACGGAAAAAAACTAGTTTTATGGTTTTTCAATCCAATTTTTCCAATTTGTCTCTTCCTCGGAACCTTTCCTGGACTTCAACGAATATAAGATAAAAAATTGCCGAATTGGACCGACCGTTCCCGAGTTTTCCGCTGAACAACACATTTAGCCAATCATTTTTATTTGTACAGAAGATTACTATCGTGTACATATATTATTAATTTGACAATTAAAAACATAAAACACACCAACGTTATGAACTCACCATGAAAACATCATTCAAATTGCTGATTAAATCCATAAACCTGACAAAGGCGGCCTGGACAACTGGGTTGCTGGACAGAAACCATTCATGGACATGGAATCCGAAGGGAGCGCGGTTGCCGAGGTAGTGTCTTTCGAAATTACTGACGATGAACTGGAACCAATGCTCTTCGTTATCCATCCAAGGACTAAAAAATAAATAAAAAGGGGTTTAATACGTGAGAGGATTTACAAGAAAAAGGAATATTAGTACATACAATTAAAAAACCTGGCCAAGTGCGAGTCGGACTCGCGTGCAAAGGGTTCCGAACGAATTTTATTTTTTTAACATGTTATTTTAACACTATAGACTTCTTATAGGTTTTCCTGTAATCTATAGGCAAAGATCTATTATCTCCATTTTTTTTTTTCAAAATTTTTGGCTCAATAGTTTCGGAGATAAGGGGGGGAATGGTCATTTTTCGTCTAGTTTCTTTAATAACTTCAAAACCAGTTATTTTAAATTTATGAAAAAAATATATTTAAAGCCCTCACAGTAAACCCTTACATTTGATATGTCACACAATATTCTTCAAAAAACTTTTAGTAAAAGTGACCCCCATACTAAAAATTTAATAATTTACGTAACGCGTCCTTGTTTGGGTCACAGAAGTGCATATGTGTACCAAATTTCAACAGAATCGGTCCCGTGGATCCGGAGAAAACTGGCTGTGACAGACGGACAGACAGACAGACAGACACCCGAGTGATCCTATAAGGGTTCCGTTTTTTTTTTTTTCGGAACCCTAAAAATATTAATAGCTTATCGAGTTCCGTAGCACTTAAACTGGTTTCAATCCAATACTTGGTAGACTAGTTATTACCAATGCTTACGATAGCATAACTCGTTTTATTTGTGGTTTTTCAAAATTTTCACATACAGTTCTTCTTTTATAAATCAAAATATTCATAAGTATGACATTTAGGCATTTACTTACGCGAAAAAGCAACTATCGACCATCGCACATGGGAGTCCTCTCAAGTCTGTCCAGGAAACCATAGGCTGAACCCAAGGTTTCGGAATTGAAGCAGTAGGACAGGGAGGGATTACACAGTCCTGGATGGATGCATAGTCCAGAGTGTAAGGCCAGAGGCCAGGTTCTCTAAACGCAGAGGTCGGCCAGGAGCTGTCGTATTCCAAACCATAGTCAGCCATGACTTGGAAGCTCGCGTTACCAGTCATTTGGAGGAAGGGGAGGCGCACACCTGCAATATACAATAAAAGGTAGGTAACTTTGTATGGTACGTTTTTACGCACTATAATTTAGCTATTCAGGAATAAATTAAGCACATATAAATAAATAAAATTATTAATATTTCTTAATTATTTTTAAATTCATTTTGTAATAAATTAATAATTTTTGACACATATGAGGTGCTTAACTCATTAGAAATTGTAACACTAACTGTAAGAAAACAATATTTTAACACTGACTATAAGAAACAATATTTTAAAATTAACCAATGTATTCAGTTTGCTGGTTGGCCACAAAAAACAAGGAACCGTTTCTCCTCGTGAGTCTTCTAGAAACTGTTGCAAATTTTCCTTGTTTGACTTGGTTGTTCAGAATAACGTTAAGGCAGTGTACAAATGTACAATAAAAATAGTCACGTTAAAATACTAACCTTTAATGCTATCAGAAGTAATATTGGCAAAGTGTGAAATCTGAACCCTTTGGTCAGCAATCTCCTCTTTAATAACATCGTAGTTTGCATTGACCCAATAATCCACTGGAGTTCTATGGCTGATGGAGTTGAGACCGATCTCGTAACCCTGGTTGTACAGTTCATTCACAAGTACATAGTTGGTGTATTCATGACTGACGAAGAAAGTAGCACCTGCTGGGCAGCCGTTAGAATTCTTGCGACCGTAAAGAATATCACGGTAGGTTTCTATATTTCTGACGTTGACGGCATCATCAAACGTGATTGTGACGAACTGGAAAAAAGATAATAAGTAAAGTAATGTAAATACAATCACTGTGATATTTGAAAACAAGAATAATATAGTAAAAAACCAAGACATAAAAAAGTCATCAATAACAATGAAAAACCTTAAAAAAAAATCTTTACAAACAAAACTTTAATTTAAAGTTTAGTCCTATTTCTTCCCCGTCCCATCTTTTCCCCTTCCCATATTTTCCCTATTTGTTTTGCCTACAAAAAAAATCTCATCTCTAGGTATAGCACAAGCATAAGGGAAGAAATGGAACTAAACTTTATTGTAGCGCTTTGATGTGCTAAGAAGAAGAATAGATTCGTGTCTGTTGATCGATGAGGAGTTGCTTCGTTTGGAACCAACCTTTTTTTAAGGATGGGAAATCATCAAATGACTCCTCTCGCTCTAGGCGAAGCAGAAGGGAGTGTCAAACTTTTACTGACTAAAACCCATCTGTGTTCCTTCTAGTGCCCTTTGCGTTCCTTTAAAAAAAAAGGGCCGCGGTGACTCTTTCGAACAAATTCCGCAACCTTGGCAGGTTGGAACCAACCCTAGATGGAGAATCAAATCATATTTTCCACCACTTGAATCTTATTCTTGAATTTGTATGGTTAATTTTAATAACTTACCTGAGGAGTTTGTCTGGGTAAGAGACCACCGGGAATGTTCGTAGACGAGCATCTACAGTTTGGTAGTTTGCACAATTCTTCATCACACTCTTCGGCCAGCCAAAGTTGATTTGGATCACGTTCAGTTGTTGTTGGTTCTTCAGTTGTCGGTTCAGGAGTAGTCACTGGTTCAGGGGTTAATAATGGGGCAGGGCTAGATAGTAATTGACCTTGAACGACCGCTGTCATCAACCCCAGTAAAAGAAAAGAGAGGAGCACAACCGACCTCATTTTGGTAACCAATTTTCGTAATGAACAGATTGAGCTCCGTACCTGTTATTTATACAAAAATTTAGCATTTAATGTTGATTGATAAGTACTTAATGACTCAATATGACGTTGTCAATGAAATTTCGAATATTTGTTAAAAAAAAACGTGACGCAAGTTGTCCATACCAAAATTCAAATTTACTGTCTTCATTGTACAGGCTTTCAACCTTAACAGAAGAAGACGTCCCGGGCGTCGTTCCCGGCCACCGTAGGCGCAGGACTGCGGACGGCGAGCGTTGGGTGGCTCGTCATCCGATCAGGACCACGCCCAGGTCGACGGCGCGCTGTGTTCCACGCGCGCCTCAAAGAGATGTCAGCAAAGTAGACGGGGCCCGCTAGGGCCAGTGCCTGCCGGGGTTGCGGAATCTGTTCGAAAGAGTCGCCGCGGCCCTGGAACACAAAGGGCATTAGGAGGAGCACGGATGGGTTTTAGTCAGTAAGAGTCTGACACTCCCTTCTGCTTCACCCAGAGCGGGAGGGGTCATTTGATGATTTCCCATCCATAAAAAAAAGGCTTTCAACCTTAATAGTTCACATAAAATGTATGACGATATAGAGAAAAAAAGCTCAGTTAGGTATTAAGGTTTATTTCTTTCAGTAACGCAAGTGTTTCAAGGTAGGTTTCATTGTATTAATTTTCTCGTCAGATCCATGCCCTTTTCACCCTTTCATCCACACACCACCCGTTCTATATTTTTATTAGTTTTCTCTAGTTTCCAACATTTAGCTGCAATTGCTCCACCATTATCAAAAAAAAAACAAGTTAGCTAAAAAGTAAACCAGAAAAGAACAACCAAAGTACAGTGTGCACTTCATGGTTGCACCAAATGGACTCCCATTGGGCATAGAATCCAGCTAAGCATAATAATGTCAGGCAAATACCTGACGCTGATATTCTGCTGGAAGAAAAGTGTGTCACCTGATGAAATTTTGTTAGGCGTTCTTCGCAAAAACGAATTGTGGTTCAATATATTCATAATTAGTTACGTTCATTGAATTCATACAAGTTTATCAAGTAAGGGCGTTTACGCCATTCGGCATTTCATACAAACTTCGAACTTTGTCCTTATTTTTCGTTTTTTTTATCTCCTTTTCGTCCTGCAAGCTGTATTTTCGACATTTAGCTGGATTTTATGTGTTTGAAAATATGGCGTGCATGATACAGTATCCAATGATATGTCCATTTAATACGGCTTTTTAATATTTTTCTAAGAATGAAGCGATTTAAATTAAACTTAGGTCTAAAGTGAATAGATATTTTTTAAATAGTGTTACAGCTAAATTCAACCGATTTTAAATTTTCCATAGAAACAGAGATTTCTAATTATCCTTTTTTTAATAAGACATTTCGATAATGTTCTCTACTAACCTTGAAGTCAAACACGATTCATATTTTATTTTTAAAAAGTATACCCAGTTATTATTATTTTTTGTCTATATCTTACTTTACGCACATTAAATGAACATAGGCCGATTTAATGCTTTAGGCATTTTAACCAGTCAGTCTAGTTCTGTCCAATAAAGTTATATTTCCAACCATACCTAACTTAAATAGTTTAACGACAATTTTTTTCTTTAAGCCTTTTATAAATTGTCTTTTGGATATTTTTATATCTTTTGATTCTATCTATGTGTGTATTTTGTTTGTGTCTAGTGTTGGATAGCCCATTTATCGAGAAAGGTGTATATAACAACATGCTACGACTAATAGATGTGGTGCATTAATGAAAAATGTGACGCAGACGAAGTTGCGCGGGTTAGCTAGTCGTAAAATAATATAAAACTATTTATCGTAAATTTTTGGTGCAAAAGTGATTCATCAAACAATCGTTAAAAACATAAACGCATCGATAAGTGGATCTGATAACAGCACTGATTTGGTTCAGACTACCGATTATAAATATACCTATCTAGGGACACACCTAGGAACTCTACCTGTCTTTGACTTTTATCAAACATATATTTTAAAAATGTTCATTGCCTGATACAATATGAACTTCGCTTGAATATCAAAGACATGCCACACACACGCAACTTCTGGCAGAAAAATCCAGCAGCATACAGGACTTGGTTGTGGAATTTGATCGAAACATTCACCGCGGCTCTGGAACGCAAAGTCGCGAAGTCGTTAGAGGTAGTCAGAAGCTAAAAAATCGGACACCAGTCTTGCTCTTGTCTTAACGATTTAGGGACTACTCACACTTATTCAGCTCTATTCAGCTTATGCCCATGGATAACAACGTTTTGTATGGAAATGCGTACGCATCCGTGCAGCTTTCCGCGTCTATTCAGCATTCGCGGAAAACCAGTACAAAATGAGGACAAATGTGTTATTATCATGCGAGTGCTATACATAGAGTTCAACACTGTTCTGCCGCTGCCGCCTTCTCATTCTTAGGACGCTGTACGCGGCTGATAGAAGCAGAACTGTATAAGTGTGACCAAAATCGTTCAGCGAAACGCGAATGGAGCTGAACAATTTTGGTCACACTTATAATATAGTCCCTTACTGTGTTGTGGATGTTAGAATATAGCATCTTACGTAAAACTCTGGTACTCAGCTGTATCCGTTTCGACTGGAAGCCGATCCCAACATAGTTGTGGCAAATCTAGGCAAATTTATTGATGAAGTTGCATTTATAAAAACCAAGTTGTGGTAGGTACCATAGCGCATGTTTATTTTAGACAAGAAATCATCAAATGACTCCTCTCGCCCTAGGCAGAGCGCAAGGAAGTGTCAGACTCGTTCTGACTAAAATACAAACTTGTTCCACCAAATGCCCTTTGCGTTTCAAAGCCGCGATAACTCTTTCGAGCATTTCCGCAACCCTTCTTCTTCTTATCGTGTGGGCAGTAAGGTCAAAAACGACCCCACACACCCTAGTGTCAGAGTTTCTAAACCGCCTCAAGGACCTCTGACATGGTTTATTTGACGACCACCATTTTGCGGCCGGGACCAACGGCTTATACGTGCCTTCCGAAGCACGGAATCATCTTTTTTTATCAGACAATCAGGTGATTCAAGCCTGCAATGTCCTAACCAAACTGGAAAACAACTTTACAAAGTAATTTTTCCCGTGGGAATGGAACCCACGACCACCGGGTCACAAGGCAAACGCCTAAACCACTCGACCAAGGGGTGTGTACAGGGGTCGATTGGGGGTCCGATCCTGTGGAACCTGGTGCTGGATCCCCTGTTAAAGGGGCTCGAAGAACGAGGCAACCACTGCCAGGCGTTTGCCGATGACGTAGTGCTCATCTTTGACGGGTATACAGCACTGGAGGTCCAGAGACAAGCCAATGCCGCCCTCGAGTATGTTCGGAGGTGGGGCATCAGGCACAAGCTGAAGTTTGCGCCGCACAAGACCTGTGCCATGCTCGTAACGAGGAAGCTGAAGCACGATGTCCCACTCCTGACCATGGGCGGGGTCGACATTGGCATGTCAAACGAGATCAAAATACTGGGGCTCACTGTAGACCACAAGCTCACTTTCAACACCCACGCTGCAAACGTCTGTGAAAAGGCTATAAGTTTTTACAAACAGTTGTCCAGAGCAGCCAGAGTGAGCTGGGGTCTACATCCAGAGGTTATTCGCAGCATTTATACCGCAGCGGTCGAGCCGGTAATTTTATATGCAGCCAGTGCCTGGGCGCCCGCAGCAAGGAAGGTCGGAGTTCAGAAACTCCTGAATTCAGTCCAGCGGGGGTTCGCTCAAAAACTCTGCAGATCCTATCGCACCGTTTCGCTCGCTTAACTCCGCGCTCGTGCTGGCTGGGATACTCCCAGTTGACCTCCAAATACAGGAAGCAGCCGCACTGTACGAGGCAAAGAAGGGGGTGCCCCAGCCATCGCTTGCGGGCAGGGAGGTGGAGCGGGTGGTAGCGTTTGCGGAGACTCCGCACCCGGCGAACCATACGGCCATGGGGTTCGTGAGCTTGGTGGACCAGTCACTTGTGGAGTCCCACAACAGCCAAGACATACGGTTTTTTACCGACGGCAGCAAGATTGACGGCAAGGTCGGAGCAGCACTGTCCCTGTGGGACAGGGAAGCCGAGATCAAGTCCGTCAAGCTTAGCTTGCCGACGTGCTGTACTGTCTACCAAGCAGAACTCCTGGCCATATGCGTAGCGACACGCCAAATACTGCGGCGCAAGGAGGGAACCTTTGGGATTTACAGTGACTCAATGGCCGCTTTGCAGACAGTCACGAACCAACCACGCGTTGGCAGTGGAGGCAAGAGCGAACGTCAGCGTGGCTTTATCTCAGAGCAAAGATGTCTCTTTGTTCTGGATAAAGGCACACGCTGGACTGGATGGGAACGAACGCGCCGACCACCTTGCAAAAGAGGCTGCACTGCACAGCAGGAGAAAGCCCGACTATGACCTCTGCCCGGTATCATTCGTCAAGCGGCAGATCCGCTTGGGGTCGCTTGACGAATGGAACCGGAGGTATAAGGAGGGCGTAACCGCCTCAGTCACAAAGATTTTCCTCCCAGACGCGATTGATGCCTTCAAAATTGTGAAACAGGTCAAACCAACCGGCGTAGTTACGCAAATTATGACGGGGCACGGTGGGTTCTCCGAATACTTGCACCGCTTCAAGTGTAAGGAGAACCCATGGTGCATCTGTGAGCCGGGTGTGCTTAAGTCGGTCCCGCACATTGTCTTCCAATGTCCTGTGTTTGAAAGGGAGAGACGCGAACTGGAACAAAAGCTGGAGACTATTGTAAATATAAATAATTGTAGTGTTTTATTCAAGAATCGGAAATCTAGAGATATTAGAATTTTGCGTCAAAATTTCAAATAGAGTAATCAAACGAAATAAAGTAGATTAAACTATGCTTTCCTTATATGAAATAATATAACGCGATAAGCATAGAAATAAAAAGTTCAACATTAGTAAAATTATTAAAAAAGATTAAAAATTAGAGACTGTATACAAATATAACTAGCATTGCACCCTCCAGGTAGTAAACAGTTTTGGTCCCTGTCGAAAGCGGTTGAAACGAATTTCTGTCGACCCACTTTGCCTCCAATGTTGAAACCTGATGGCTCGCTGGCTCACTCTGCAAGTGAGAAAGCAAATTTATTTGCAACTCTCTTTGCAAGCAATTCGCATCTGGACGCTGGCTCCAAGCAACCACCGACTTTACCTCGTTGTGACTCTTCGATGCCGGAGATCACAGTTCACATTAAAGAGGTCCGAAGAGTATTGTGCAGTCTAGACGTGAATAAGGCCAGCGGGCCTGACGGCATTCCAGCGAGAGTGCTGAGGCAATGTGCACCTGAACTGTCTCCTGTGTTGGCACGCCTGTACCGCCTCTCTCTTGAAAAAAGAACGGTGCCGAAATCATGGAAGCTTGCGAATGTGCAACCGGTGCCCAAAAAGGGAGACCGTGCTGACCCTGCCCATTACCGTCCGATCGCCATTACCTCCATCCTTTGCAAGGTTATGGAAAGGGTTCTGAACAGTAAGCTGCTGACCTACCTTGAAGAAAATGATCTCCTCAGTGACCGTCAATATGGCTTTCGCCGGGGACGGTCAACTGGCGATCTTCTTGTGTATGTCACGCACTGCTGGGGCGAGGCCATCGAGAGACACGGCGAAGCACTTGCCGTGTCGCTCGACATCTCGAAGGCCTTTGACAGGGTTTGGCACGCAGGTCTACTGAGCAAGCTTCCTGCTTATGGCATCCCAGCTGGTTTTTGTAGCTGGATATCAGACTTCCTGAGTGAACGGTCGATCCGAGTAGTCGTTGACGGCTGCTCCTCTGACCTCATGGCTATTGATGCTGGAGTTCCTCAGGGATCTGTTCTCTCTGCAACTCTTTTCCTGCTGCACATCAATGACTTACTTCAGCTTGGTCTTGTTGGGTACGCAGATGACAGTACGGTTTCAGAGAGATACTTGTCCAGCGCAACAACCAGCGGGGATGAAGTTCGTTCCTTGAGAGAGGCCATGGTAGAGCGGACAAATTTGACCTTAAGCCTTGTCTCCCAGTGGGGTGATGACAATGTGGTCACTTTTAACGCCACCAAAACACAGGCGTGTCTTTTTACCGCAAAAAGGAGTCGTTTTGACCAAACTCCTACTTTTCGGGGTGCATCTGTTCCTGTGACTGATCGGCTCGAGCTCCTAGGCATGGAGTTGACATCCAGTCTCAACTTCGGCGCCACCATCGAGTACAAAGCCCAAACGGCGGCCAAAAAGCTGGGCATCCTAAATAGGGTGAAGCGATACTTCAGGCCTGGACAGCTTTTAACCCTGTATAAAGCGCAAGTCCGATCCTGCATGGAGTATTGTAGCCACCTTTGGGATGGCTCAGCTAAGTATCAGCTTGCCGCGCTTGACTCGGTGGAACGCAGAGCTAAGAGGCTCATCGGTGACGTAAAACTGGTGGATGCCAAGCTGCATAGCTTGGCTCATCGCCGTAAGGTTGCCTGCTTGTCGGTCTTCTACAGATTGTACTTCGGTGAGTGTGCCCAAGAACTCCACGACCTCATCCCACCGGCCCCCTTCTACCATCGGACATCCAGACGCACTGCATCTTACCATCCCTACCTTGTTGCTATTCCACCAACTCGCACTAAGCGTTTCCAAACGTCTTTTATAATGCGCACAGCAAAGGAGTGGAACTCTCTGCCTGCGTCCGTGTTTCCAAACGCTTACAACCCTAATCTCTTCAAAGTTAGAGTGAACAGGCTCCTTCTGGGTAAGCTCGCTCCATCGTAGACTTTGTCTCGGTCATCTTTGACCTAGACTGGAGTCAAGAGCAAACCCATCACAAATAAAAAAAATATATATATATATATATATATATTTGGTTAACATTGTAGTTAAAAAATTTAAAACGAAAATAAAATTTTAAAAATTTAAACAAGGTCTCTGACAACGTCAGGGTGATACTTAGAAAGGCAGGAGTGGGTTTTAGCCTGTTAGAGTCCGGCACTGCCCCAACCGTCCCATATCGTGTGGGATGGTTTGGGCGTCCATGAGAATTTCCCACTCCTGCCAAAACAAAAAAAAAAAACAAAAAACCACTCGACCACGGAGGCAGTTAACCGCAACCCTGGCAGGCACTGGCCCTAGCGGACCACGCCGGTTATTCTGAAATTTATTTGAGTCGCGCATGTTATACAGGCGGAAGGACAGACGGACGGCCATCAGTCGCCGGCCGCAGGCCCATAGCGAAAACTACAATTTAAAAATAGTGACAAAGCAATTTCTTTGATTTAATCGAAATACATACCTATAACTCTCTATCTGCTAAAACGATTGATAGCAATGTTTGCTTCCAAACAATATATCTTTTACTAAGTAATTTTTTTTGGTGCCATATTATGTTATCCTTCGATAACATTATTTATCGATGCATCAAAGAGCCACCCATTAGCAATCGAAATTATCACAAAGACATCAAGCGCACGTATATAGACTTAATCTTGGCACTGATTTCCTGATTTATTGCATACTGACACATAAAAATAAACAGATGGTACTATCTTTTTTGCTTTCGTGGAAATTATTTAATTACCTCTAGTAGGTACAATAAATGAAAGTGGAAAAACCAGCAGCAACCCGCTGAAAGTAAATTTGCAACCTGATACTGTTTTGAAGCATGCGGCAACGTATATTATATGATAACGAATAACTTTCACTGAGGTCATCTCTTCATTAAGTGGAACAATATTTCTTTTAATATTGTCCGTTTATCCTCTTCAATAAAACATATAAATTACTTTCGTAAATATTCCAAAATAAGTATAAGCACAAAATATAAGTATGTAAACTTGAGTATTATTGATGATATGCCGTATGGTGTCGGCCGGTGCCGTATGGTGCCGTGAAAGAATAATACCATCCCATCACTTCCCGTGAGTGTCGTAAGGCGACTAAGGGACTTGCCAGAGAATGGGCGTTCTCTGTAAAACTCAACACCATACACTGCGATCGCCAACCCGCCTGCCAAGCGTGGCGATTATGGCAAACCTCCCCTTTGGGGGAGGCCTAAACAGTGGACGTCTTTCGGCTGATATGATGATGATGATGATGACAATACTACTCATTAAGTACACCATATAAGTTACAGAAAAGATAGATGAAGAAACATAGGGTGACACAATTGGCGGCCTCATCTTCGAGCGATTTTCTTAAGACAACCTTATGATGGATTTTAAAGGCTTTGATAAGTTTATGTTTGACCACATTCTGACTGGTATCCTCGAAGGAAAGCACTCGATGAGGTTGAAAATGAAGTACGCTTGCTTAGAATTAAAACCCTTGGTTATCGCTTCTCTTGGTACCGAGTCTGTTTCCTGATAGCGATAACTGTGGAGTTCTCAGGAAACACATACTTAGGAATTGCACTTCCTATTTGTTAGTGAGAGTTGGAAACTAAAGAGGACAATGCAATTGGAGGTTTAAAAGCAAAATCAGTTGAACGAAGTACGGCAGGTAGGTATGTGTGGTAGACATGTGCTGTTCGATTCGAATTCCTGTTAGTCAGGGGATTTATCTAATCTAGGTATAAACAGGTAAAAGTGATTATTTTCTGTTTGTAAAAGGTAATTTCCCCAAGCAATGCGCCCAGTACGAATTTTGACACTGATAGAAATCTATGATGAGTGTAATAAGCTCCTGACGGAAAAGCTAAGAGACAGAAATAGAGGATAGAGTAGGATACTAAAAATAGAAATAAGTGTATAGTGATGAGGTTCCTTTCTCTGGAGCCCTAACCACCGGTAACTTGGATCATGCTCCCGACACCGGCAGACTACTGCTTTTTTATACTTTTAAATGTTTTTTTGTGTGGGTTTGTTAAGAAGTACGTAAAAACATAAAGCACGTACAGTAAAATTAATAATAAGAATAAAATTTAAAAAAACTGTTTCTAATACATTTACTTTATTCCATTTACATTAAATAGTAACTATTCCATATCCAAAATGGTAAATACTAAGTCTTACCTCAAAACTGTTAATTTAAAGTTAGTCTAAGTTTCAGGCTGAAACGTAGTCTAAACTTTAAAACACTTTTAAATACAGATATAGTCTAAAACTTCATTGTAGAAAAAGATGTTAGTAACGTTTTTGCAATGAGACGTCAAGTGTCTGTTTGAAGGTGCAGTTCCATTGCTGCGTAGGATTACACTAACGATTCAACTCTGCGGGTTCATTAGATACCCAGTCATACATTGCGTAGCTGGCTTGCCATTCATACAAAGTTAAGGTACAACCCACACCTGCGTAATTTAGCCAAAGGTAGCAATGGAACACCACCTTCACACTTGAATTGAAGACAAGCATCACATAGTCAAATAATTTAATGGACGCGACGATCTACAAAGTACCTAACATCAACTTATTTCAAGTTAACGAGTTGTCTTTGAATCTCTACATACATATTAAGTACTTAAATATCATTGGTGATACGTTTGAGTCAATGAGAAAAATCACTTAAAACTAATTTATAATAGACGATTTCGAATTCTTATATTTGACACGTTACATTAAGTTGGCAAGTGTAAAAATTTTATTGTTACTGCGTTTTTGAGGTTCTTAGAAAGAAAAAGTTTCGTCAAGGTTAAATGATTTTTGAGACGAATGACACCTGCAAAAAAAAAATTACAGGTTGGAAGGAGCGATGCAATCATAAAAAATAAATACTTATGAATAAGTTAATAAGAACAAATAAAATGAATTCAGACGGATCATCAAGTCCCTAGAGTGGCTTATAAAGTCACAAAGAAACAGAACAAAAATACTGGAATCCAATAATTTAAAGGTAATTCTCAGAACCTCAAAAAGTAGTCTCCTTACGATAAACACAGACATTATAGCTATTTATGTTACATAATATCACTATAGAGTATGTACAGATAACATCGACGATTACATACCAAAGGTGTCGTAGATAAGAGTTATCACTAAAAGGAATAAAGCTATCACATTCCTAATACAATAAGTTACTAAAACTAGCTTACTGGGTAAAATATTTACAACTGTCGAATATGAGAACGCAGCTCTATGAAATGCTACATAGGTAATTAGGTAGATTACATGTCGAAGAATTTTCGACCACTTCAGTATTATAATTTAGTGTTGTTAAGACTTAATTTGCCAAATAATTTTCTCAAGATGACACTCTAAAAAGCGTTCGATCTGAAGCAAACTCTATTGATAACAATACAGCTTTAATTGCAAATAGCCAAAATACCGTTAATGTGCCTTTTACAAAACTGTTTCCCATCCTTAAATTAATCGATATTATATCATGGCATGAACGAAATCATCTTCCTCATGAGGTAGAAAATCAATATGTATAAACGTTTACACAATAAAAATATTAATATTTACAATCGGCACATAAATAAGAAGAAAATGCCTCAAATCTATGACTATTAATATTAGAATATTAACAAAAGCACTATTTACAACTTTGTACATTTAAAAATAAAATAAGTTAGTAATACTGTAAATAATTTTAAAGCTTAATCTTCAGAAAATTAAATGTTATCTAAAACACTAATTAAAATTAATTATCAGTCAGCGATTTATAATAAGGACTTTGTTATAGACGAATTAAATGAAAACAAAATTACATAAATAAAAGTGAAGCTTAAATCAGATCGAGATATTCAAGAGAGCTCTAAACTATAAAATCGTTTCGATTTTCGCAACAGCTACATGTTCCTTTACAGTTTTTAGTCAGTAATAGAAACGAACAACTGAAGTAATTATATGTTATTTCTAAAATAAATTATATTTCGTTCGTTAAGTCACTTGTTTAGTTGTCTTATAAATAGTAATAGCTTCTTTTAGCTTTAAATCATTTAGGCCTTGTTTATAATAGATTACAATATGCGACATAATTCTGTTGTTTAGAGTTTTATTCAAACAAACTTGCTCCAGATAGATTAAAGAGAGTAACGATTTAATTAGAAATATTGTTTCTTTCATCTTCAGTTTTCATTACCCCTCAAATCGGTTCAGCAGCAACAACCACTTGTATTATTAAAACATAAACCATTTTAAATATTACGTCACCAAACCCGGATTCTCAATATAAGTCAACAAAACTTAATCTTTCTTCAATTGAATCATCGATATCTTTCATAACATTGACTTCACTTAAATTATCAAACCTACCATTTTTAAGAATCAAAATGTAATAGCTTTCTTCATTAATTACAAACATGATGGTCTCGTTTAAATCGGCAAATCTCGCATTCGACTCTGCAACACCATACAAAGCGGCATCGGCATTTCTCTTCGTGGTCTCTGACTCGAGTTTGGTAGCCTCGACCGCAGCACAAGAGGCGGCAGCCGTCGAGACCAGCTGATGTTCTGTTGCAAGTTCGTCCTCGGGTGCCCAAGATTCCAAGCCTGAGGAGGCAAACGTCGTTGTTACTTTTTGAGAAATAATAATATGTTGAACAATATGAGATACCATGTATTGGTCTTTGTGACATTCTATAATTCAACAATTAAACGTTTTGAGTGTATCTACAAATTAAATTGAAATACATATCTCTAATAAACAATCAAATAAACGTTGAAACAGTTGGTGCTTCGTAAGCAATTTCTACATCACACAATTATTAAACCCTCAATTTTTAGTAGAAATATCTTGTAAGACAGTACCAAAATAAACTTACTCGTCATTGGGTTCACAGTAATCTGGCGAATCCTCCAAGTACACGAGATCAGTTTTGTTAGGTTTCTTCATATCCATGTGCATCGGTCTCAGCTTTCTAATGTTTTTGCCTCTCTTGCGTTCGACCACCTGAAAATCAGTTATAATATTTTAATGATTTATTTAAAAAAAAAACTGTCATTCAACCACATCAACACATTCTGGCTGTCAAAAATAAAATCGCTGTCACGGCTCGCTTATAAGATTTCAGATCCTAATGAACTCAAGCTCAACGGAATGAAGGTCTAGGGTCTTGCGATGGTAGATAATGTCCATGCAAAAATAAAGTGCCACTTGGTGATTCACCGTGTCTGATTTGAAATTGTTGATTCACCAAATGACACTTAGATGGGCATATACATCAATAAGATAAAGTAATAATTATCATCTTTACTGTATTTTAAATTTCATTGAACTTCGATAAACATTAGGTTGAAATATTAGAAAAGAAATACGCTTAAAAACTAATTGCTGGATCCCAAAACGGTAATTATTTTCACAGTAACAAAATGTGTGCGGCTTAAACATATGTGTACATTTAAAGTACATGCTAACACTACTCTATCCCACACATTTTGTTTCTGCGAAAAAAATAACATTCGGGGGGTTTTGGGATCTTCCCCTAAAAGGATAAAACATCACAAACCTTAACATGCGAAGCTCCTTCATATCTAGTAGACAGCGCGTCGCCAACCATACGCAGCTGCGGCAAACGACGCCAGCAGACTCGAACTGAACAGGATCCTGACATGCCATGACATTTGCAGACGCGCTGCATACGACCGCGGACAGCCTGTGGAGTAGTGAAAAGAGAGGTTAGAAATATAAGGACGAAGCAAAAATGAAGCATTCGCGATTATTTCATGATGAAGATAAGGACGATTATATTTAACCACTCAGGATCTGCTAGTCCCTTTCGGGACTAAATCCGTTAGTCCCTTTTGGGACAAGCCGACACTCGCGCGATTTAAGCGTTATTTGTAGGCGTCTTGCGTTTATTCTCTTACCTCTTGCTAAGTGTACATTAATACAGACTGTGTAAAACTCACCCTACGTCCTGCCTCATTGTTGTGTAGATTCACCAGCCCTTCATCAGTATTTTTATCTTCTCTGGAGTCCGAAAAGTCTTTACTGAACATCTCGCCATATCGAATGTCCTGAAACATGTTATGAAAACCTTTTAAAAATCTTCTACTTTTACTTATCTTTATACAATGAGCTACTTGTTTTCATACTCTTCGTCAAAGTTAGCCACTAATATGGAAAGCATAATGTTATCTAGCGAATTTTTTAAATTATTATTCTGTTAACACTTCTGTAATTAGCAGTCCAATCATCACTTCACCCGAAAGACGTCTTCTGCCAGTCTTATTTTATCAAAATCTTACCGTAACAACTTGGATGAAGTGAAGATGCAGTGAGCTGTCAACCCATCTACCTACTCAAGAGATGTTTTCACGATGAAATGTTTACAGAATAAACCGACTGTAGCGAATTTCTGCGGTCTTTAGTCATGGGTCCACCTTACGGGAGGGCTACCGTTGCAGTCAACTCACGTATTTAAGACTCTCAAAACCATTCAACCCTTACCTCAGAACAACCCCCCCACTGCCAGTGCCTGGGCGTGCGCTTTCTGACGCGAGAGTCGCAAGAACACTCGTTGAGTTCGCCGCGACTGCAGGCGCGCGCCACTGCATGCGCCAGCGCAGCCGCTGACAGAGCGTGCACGAATGCTGATTCACGAGATTCTGTAAAGTTATGAGAAAATAATTATGTAAAGTTACCTACGTATTGCAGCTTGGCCGATATATCAGAATATTCCTCGTATCCATTCTCATAAAGAAATTCTCTAAGTCAACGAAGAAATTTAAGATAGAAAACCTTAATAACAAAGAGAATTACAAACCCCCAAATTTGTCAAGTTGTAGATAACCACAGTATGTACCTATATTGAAAACTATTTTTTCAATAAGGAACCTAAAGAGGCCGAATAGCTTAGCCGAATCGTAACAAGTTTTAATATTTGAACGCAAATAGATAGACACAATTAAAGTATCAACTAAATAAAATATACAGCGGAAACCAAAAGGATAACTTAAGAAATAATTTCTGATATACAATTAAAGGCGAAACTACACAAAAAGTATAAATCCACAGGTTTGCTCGCAGATTATAATGTTTTTTCCGCATGCAGGGCGCGTATTAAAGAAAGCATTAACCGGGAATACCAAAACCAGCAGGATAAAGTGCAACGTAATCTAGCAAAGGATCCTAAGTCTTTTTGGGATTACATTAGGACTAAAAATAACTCCAACAATCGGAAAAATATAATTAAAAACGGGTCAGTGTTATCAAATTCGGAATGCGCGACGGAATTTGCAAAATATTTCTTTTCAGTTTACAATGAGGAGCCAGCTCGACTTGACGTGAACGAAGCGGTGGAGGCCGGCGGCGCAAGCAGCGCGCGCGTGTGCGTCCCACAGCTGACACTTGAACAGGTGCGAGCAGCCCTGGCTCGTCTCAAGCCCAAGCGCTCAGCAGGCCCGGACGGGATCCCTGCATTTGTAATGCGTGATTGTCGGTCGGTACTAGTGGAGCCACTCGTACACATTTTTAACATGTGCCTGGATACTTCCTACTTTCCGGAACGTTGGAAGGTCACCCGCGTAATTCCCATACCGAAAGGGGGAGATGGAACAGCAGTCGAGTCTTTTAGACCAGTAGCGATTCTGTCAGCACCAGCAAAGGTATTTGAATCTGCCATACAGCGGGATGTTCAGGAACAGGTGGCTTCACAACTGTCGGACGCGCAACATGGTTTCAGACCTGCGCGTAGTACAACCAGCAATTTGTTGAACGCCATGACGTACGTGGTACCTCATATCGATGCAGGGGTGCAGGTGGACGCCGCCTACTTTGATTTTAAGAAGGCATTTGACCTAGTGGATAATGACGTCTTACTATCGAAGTTGGCGAGGGTTGGCTGCACACCAAAATTGCTCCACTTCTTCGCGAGCTATATGAGGGACAGACAACAATACGTTGAGTTCAGTGGTTGTCGGTCTGAACCTTATTTCACCAGGTCGGGCGTGAGTCAAGGCAGCAATGTAGGGCCGTTACAATTTGTAATTATGATCAATGACCTGCCTGAAGTAGTACGTGATGCCAGGTGTCTGCTATTTGCGGACGACCTCAAGTTGCTCCTGGCCATCGAAAGCGAGGGAGACTGTCACCGCCTTCAGCAGGACATTGATCGTGTAGTTGAATGGAGTCGGGAAAACAAGCTGCAGTTCAATGCCTCGAAATGTGCAGTTATGACATTCAGCCGGGCAAAAATACCATTTCGATACAATTACAGGTTGGTCGACGCGCCTATGAAAAGAGAAGAATCAGTGCGAGACCTGGGCGTTCGTATGGATGCGCAGCTGAGATTCCGGGAGCATATCGTGAACGTTTGCAAAAAGGCATACAAAAGGCTGGGATTCGTGCTTCGCAGAGCAGCAGCGTTCACGAATGTTAAGGCAATCTCGGCATTGTACGACGCGCTAATTAGGAGCCAGTTGGAGGGTAATGCAGCTATTTGGGCCCCACATGAGGCGAAATATACTCTCATGTTGGAGCGCATACAAAATAAATATACGCGTTATATGTACCTTAGGCTGTATGGGGTATACCCCTTGTATCCCTTGATGTATCCTACTTTGTTTGTTTTAGGCATGGTGGGATACAACAGGTTGGAGACGAGGAGGGATCTAGCGTTGGCATCTTACGTCCTTGGAGTATTCCGGGGTAACACAAACAATCCGGGTGTGTTACAGGAGATAGGTTTGTGCGTGCCCGATGGGTACGTGCAGCGTCGCAGACGGCCTGATTTGTTCGCACTGCCGCGCGGTCGCACTAAGCTAATGGCCAAGGCCCCGCTTTCGCGTACATTGCGCACACTAAACCTGGTTGCTGGTAAAATAGATGTTCTCTCGTGTTCACTGAGCGAGTTCGCAAAAGTAACATTACACATTTTATGTTATGAGAATTAAGTTTTTTATTGGCACAATTATTGTATTAATTGATTAATTTATTGTATTGTGTTGTTTTTATAATATTGTATATTTGATTGGAATAATTGTATTTAATTGATTTATTTATTGAACTTTAATTGTTTTGTTTTATGAATTGAATTTTATTGTTTTTTTTTTTGTATTATAAATTGAATTATTTTTTCTACACTATCGCATTGGGTCACTGTAATGATAGCTGTATGTATGTCCGTAATAAATAAAATAAATAAAACTTTAGAAAATACTTTAATTCAGTAGCAAAGAACGGTAGTAAAACAAAAGATAATAGCTATATTCGTAAAAATGCTTCCATATCGGATATAGCTATCAAATGAAGGATAAATTCAAATGTGTTAATAAACTAGCAAGAATGATTTACATAATCATGTTCCACAATTCTTTGTGCCAGGTGACAGATGTCTATTAAATTCCTTAGTCATTCTGTTCCATTGTTATTTTTAACACGTCGGAAAATTTTTCATTGTGCCACAGATAACAATAATATTTTAACACAGTATCACGAGATAAATGCATCGATTGAACGCAAGTCTAACATCAAGTATAGCAAAAGCAAAATCTGCCAAATCCATTCAAATTCTAAAAATAAAACTGAAAATCCATACTTCAGTTCGTTGACCAGTAATCTTTGAAGTAACCAAGAAATTAGATCCCTTAAAAGGCATGCAAGTACTTAGAGACACCCGTGGTACTAGGAAAACAGAGGGGGGTGGAAGCTCTGAATTACTGGTTACGGTGTTAGTAGTTTACAGTAAACAAACTGAGCTACTCCGTCAACAAAACACACACCGAGTAATCGACATATGAAAATAAACATTTCACGTCTAAGACGATGAAGTTCTATGAAATTGGACTTATACACAAGCTTTGATTTTGATCAGCAACGGAAGAACGCGTCAAATAATATATTCAGATGATTCAAGAATAACAGGGTACTGAGTGCATATCGTTGTGCACCTCGTCTTTTCACAACTTGAGAAGGATGGTGAGGGAGAGAATGGATCAGCTGTGTTATTGTCTTGAGAGAGTGAAAGAAATGGGGCTTTGTTTTTATGAGCAAGTTCCTATTGTAAAAAAAGTGTAAGTGATTTTAAATAAGCAAAAGCGAGCAAGCAGCTATGTGCGCTGATCAATCAAATCAAACTATAACAATTTCTACAGTGCCATCACCAAAAATATTTACATATAATTAGAACTTTTTGCACAAAGATACAATAGCGGACATGCTCTACTAGTCAACCAAGACTGGTGAAGAGATAACATATCAGGTGCATTAGTTTAAGCGAATAGTGAACTTGTAAATTTCAAATGCTGTTTTATAGCTTATCTACGCTTGGAAGATTGATCTCCGTTACTGACTTCAGTCAACTTTTCTCTCACGAACAACATAGCAGACAAAACTAATAGGTATTCAAAATGTCTTCCACCTTTAAGTTGTCGGAAGATAAACAACGATGATGATGGACAAGCGCTCGAAGTAAACGAACTTCAAACAACAGATGGAATGCTTGCTGCGATCCTTTTGAACTTGAGCGATGAGTAGTATTACATATTTCTGAATATGGGTTACGGAAGGAGCTTGGGAATAAGTTTATATTATGTAATACAAAATGGTTTTGTGTTGAATGTTTGATATATTTTTGCATCTCTTTTTTTATTAACTACGACGTTGAAATTGCTGTAGCTTGTATCAAATTTTTATTTTGTCATCACTTATATTTTGTTATCTCTCATCACTTACAGCAACTGTCAAGTATAATGAATTCAATGAACTAAAAAGAACAAATTAATATAAATAAATTCATCCTTTTGTATGAGATAGCAATTTATTTTTTTTAGATTAAGTGTTTTTGACTAGGTTTCTTTCTGTATCGTGTTTGATTTTCCACCAATATATGTATAATTTTATATATCTGAAGTACTTACTGAACTTGAGTACACCTCCGAAGATATCCGTAGAATTCTCCACAGTACTGCAATTCCACCGGCTGTGTCGGAACTGGTGCTGGCACTCTTCCACTGCTTGCACCGCACCAGTCTGAAGGACCTGGAAATTTGAGAGACAATACTGATTAATACAGTGATCTAGAAAAGATAAAGTTATGGCCTCCTTCGTTCTAGACGAAAGACATCCATTACTGGACAAAATTTTGTACCAAGCAACAGGACATCGTCCAGTCCTGTTTTTCTAGCACCAAGCGGGCTTTTGCAGTCTTCATAAAGTAAATACTTGTGTCCATTTTGACGAAGCAGAAGTTACACATAAGTCTTTTAAAAAATGAATGAGCTTTTTGATTAGGTTGATCATGAAAGCGTTAGAGTTCGCTGTCTAAAGTAACTGCGGCACGTGCATATTATCAAGGGATATAGCAATAAAACTAAGTTTCGTCCTGATCAGGTTTAGTGGACATTGTATTTTTTCCATCAAAATATAAAACGCTGATAACTGCAACTTGACCTTGTAATTTCTCACCGAAATATTCGCCTGTATATTTGGAATTTCACATTTACTTTAAACTCCAAGAAATCGCAACAATTGGCCTACATCATCCAAAATTCTGATAATACTTTAAATTCTTCGTCCCTATACGCCTATACGGTGTATGTTTTATAAAAAGTTCAGGACATCAAATGGCTATAAAAATTCATACCACAACGCAAAGTAATTTAGTTGAAAGCAGTAAAATGTTTAAATTACATGCCAAATCGGTGCTTAGTCTTTTACGCAAAATGTTGGGAAACGTTAAATCGGGAGTAAAAAGTTTGTAAAGGACCAGTTTCTGAAAATTAACTCAACAAGGACCAGATGGGTGGTCGGAATGACCTAAATATGATGGAAAACGCGAGTGGTGCTTGTTTTATAATTTTGGACGAGTCCTCTTCATGGAGCTTGCTCTAGTTTCAGTTTTGTTTTCTTTTTTCTATCATTTTGTAGTCTACTTTTAGAACAGCTAAAGAAGCTTCTACGGTTTTTAATTAAAGAACGTATTTTTAATATCATACGTATGTTGAATAAGTTTTTTGAGTAGAGTTTGGCAATCCTTCTCGTTATGATTTCTTCATCCTTTAATCGATGGCAGTATGTTGGATTACAGTTGGTTTATCATCATTATCCATTCTAATATTATAAATGCGAAAGTAACTCTGTCTGTCTGTCGCACTTTCACGCCAAAACTACTGAACCGATTTAATTGAAATTTGGTACACAGATAGTCTAAACCCTGAGAAAGGACATAGGCTACTTTTTATCCCTGGAGTATGTTTCCTATCACGCGGGCGAAGCCGCTGGCAGAAGCTAGTTAGCTTATAATTATGTCTACTACTGAAAATAAGTTGTTTTATTCATAAGACATGCCCTAATCAAATAGCAAAAATCCACATAAGCGCCTTTTCAAGTATAAGGCTGACTGGACAGTCAGGCTTATACTTCCACTAGAGCGGAGAGGAGAAAAGCGGAGAAATATTAACCAATGGAATCGCATAAAATGCAAGAGTAGAGTAGAGACTCCATTCTCCGCACCTAGACTCTCATTCGGTCCTTTGTGCGTGGTTATCCTGGCTACGTTAGCCAGCCTAGCTCCGCCCAGAAGCACAGAAGATTCCTGAGAGCCTCACAGGCTTCGCGGAGCGAAAGATTTTATACAATTCCATTGGTTAATATTTCTCCGCTCCTCTCCTCTCCACCCCAGTGGACAGTCAGCCTTAGTATGGTCAACCTGATATGATTGGGAATTTGTTTTATTAGTTCATGTTTTTCCCAGCCACAGCCGTTTAAATCTACGTAAAATTATATCCAAATTAAAATCAAACAACAAAATGATAATTAAAACATCCATGCAATCCGTGTAACCGTTTATTTACCGCGACTCCGGTGGCAATAAATCAGATCGATTAATTCAATAATTCTTAAATTATCTACGAAGCGATCTCAATTAAGTTCGACATCGTTAAGTTTAAATTTTATGACGTTATCAAAGTGAATTGCGAATGGTAATTGTATGTTTTTATTAACTAAAATAAAACTGTCATTAATGCTAACGTTAGGGCCCGTTTTGTTTTATGCGGTCGTGATGTTACTTTGTGGGATGTTGTCGTGGAATTGATTAGTTCCTTATTAGGTTGAAATGAGTTTATTAATCAGAATCAAGGAATAACATTTTTTTTATTATTTCACTATTACTAAAATCTTAAACGTCGCCGTCGTCGTTTCTAATTTTGACTTCAATTTCGTTGACTCAGATATAGAGCGGTCAAATCGGATGTATTAAAAATTTGAATCGCCCTCATGTAAATTTTTTGCCAAATTTTGCAGTCTTTTGGTGTCCTTACTTTAGTTGAAAAGTCGCGATTTTGTTTTGAATAGCTTTTAAGGCTAGGACTACTTTATTTATTTCAATAATTGAATTCTATAATACGCGTATGCAGATGTAAAACGACCAAATTTTTTTCAACCTTCTTTTAGCTAAAAAAAATACTTTGTTGGAGGGACGCAAGATCCCTCAAGATTGGATTTCGTCCGGTACTTGCTATGTACATTATTTCAAGTAAAACTGTAACCCAAGAATGACAACTGCTTATTTACAAATTAGTCTGTAAAAGTTGAAGGATATTTTGTCAAGCCACAACGGATATTATCGTTTATCCTGCATGTTCACTAAAAATGGTGTAATAATATAAATTGAGCCAATTTTATGCAATACAACAATCAAATCGATCGTCTAATCTCACCACTTACGTCCGCGTAAATGGAACAGTCTCCTTATTTCTCAGTAATACGATTTTACGAGCGCCTTATAAAGACGTTTGTTCCGTATCTGTCTTTAAGAGTTCCTTTAATTTGATTTTAATCATTTTGATTTTATTGTATACGAGTTTTGTTTACCGGTATACTTATTTAAGTGCCTGCATCCTTAATTTTATTTATAGCATGGATATTAAAGATGTAATTAATGTAACGGGATTGCATAAGTTTTAAATACCTAATTAAAGATTTTAATCTGCTTTTCGCAATAAGATTTCAATGGTTTGCCTAGTAATTTTATGTTTTTAGATTAAGGCTGCTCTCTTGAAAAAAGTTTAAAATAGCGTGCAGATGAAGCAGCTTTTCGTGCCGACGAAAAACTGCTTCATCTGCATTTCTCTGTTAGTGCCGACTAACAGAGAAATTACATCTGAAAACAATAATTAGTAATCTACCTATGATTCGTTATTTGCTTTAGCCAGAATTTGTCTATCGGTATCACATAATAAGAAAAATAAACCACCAAATCACCCCCAAATCGTTGAGATGAAACCATTTTACTCCGTCATTTTTTTTCAAGAGTATAAAAAAATATTTACTGCTTTGCTATACAAAAGAAAATGATTTGGTTTTGTTACTTTTTAAAAACGTGTATTTTTTTTTAATAAAAAAAAAATAAAAACGCGGGTAGCGGAGTGGCGCGTAGAAGGGTAGTTAGTCGTTCATATGCACAGGGTCGTTGGCATGAATACAAGCCTTAAGTTCATTTTCTCACTTAATTATTAATAGAGATAGGATCGATGCATCCTGTTACAAGATTGTAATTAAAGGACTCATTAGAGGAGGGTCTTTAGAGGCACCTTAGCTCGAGTAACATTAAAAACATTTTTAGGTAAGTTTTTAAGACACCTTAAGTATGTCAAAATATGTATATCAATGAGCGTCTTAACTTTAATCTAAATGAATAGAAGTAGTCAATTCACAGTAATGAAAATTTTAAAAGATTTTGTTTATTTTTTCAAGCTGATATTGGGCTGAATTTTAAGTGTAAAAACAAAAAAAAAGCATATTGCGATGGAAGAATGTAAGTTCTTCATTTCTAAGTATGGGACCAAGTCAAATCATTTTTAGGGTATCGTTCCGAACATCCGTATAAATCGGAACCCTTATGCCAGTACGCCTCAATTCCAAACAAGGGCAATAAAACAAAAAATCTCAGGAATGAGGTATCCAACCAAGTCTTATACTTTTTTTCACGTATGAGCTCCTCCAGCTAATTCTTAAGTACGTACCTATCTATATATATATGAAGGTTTTCGGGAAAATTCTTGAACCCGTTGGCGCCACTCGAGTGCGAAAGGTTCTCCACTTTTAAATCGCAACTTATGACGTAATCATGATGTTACATCAATCTAACAAATGTCAAAAAATATAAGCGCTTTGATCATTGCGTTGATAGGTGCCTGGACGTGCTGTCTCAGTGCTGCCACCTGGTGAACGATATTCCAGAAAATCCTCATTACAAACAAGGTCCAGGTAAAAAAACTCTCAGGAACGAGGCCTCCAACCAAGCCTTATAATCCTTTCACGTATGAGCACCTTCAGCTAATCGAGTTATTTATGCAGCCAGGATTGAACTGACTTACTTTCCGACGCCAGGTGACAAGCGTAGGCGAGTGGCATGGAGTAGTACAGTTATGGAGCACTCATACTACTCATTTTAATCTGGGCACATCATTTTGCAGTGTGAAAGTTATTCTTGATTTTGCATAATTAGAAGTACTACGATTATTTTCACATAGAAAAGGCCAGCCTTACAATAAATCATTATCATAAAATCATAAATATTTTTATTTGTCTCTCCACAAAGGTGGGCAAATAAAATTTATTTCCACGTCAAAATTTACCAATCTTTCTTTGTAGAAGTGAAGGTAGTTTTAGAAGTGTGCAGCAGAATAGCCATGAGTAAAATCAATATTGCAGATCCATATGCGGCCTACAGTTCTACAGTTGTTCAAGCTCCTTACCAACATACATAGATAGAGCAGAGAGTATAACAAAACATTACAACAAATAGTTTTTCTGCCCTTGCCCTAATTGGGGAAGACGCAACACGTTTTCCTCTTCGATTCTTGCCTGTTGGCCTGTTGTTGGTCACGCTATCTGTAACCATAACATCCAAAAATATTCTTGTGAAAACAATTAAAACTCCTGCCGAACATTTTTCAAATTATTTTTGTCCGATTTTAGTGATATCGCTAGCCCTATATCATTCCATTCACTTAAGCCCTATATCACTCCGTTCACTTACTCCTCCGTGGTCCTAGCCCACACAATTACACAAGTATTGAACCTAATCATTGTTTATGCACGGACTTGCAGATGCAATTTATTTACGATCTGGCTTATTTATATAGTTAAACGCATTTTTTGTTGTTATAAGTTAAGAATTTTAGAGTAATTATAATATTGTACCGTGTTCTCTACTAGATCGATTGTTATTTTGAACATTTTAATTAAGCTCTCATTGATTTTTTAGTCTATATCTATTGTTACGATGCTTTTCATAATTACAGTCGTAACAATAAATATGTACGAATGAAATAAAAAAAAAATACATGTGTAATTTTTTAAGCTCTCATATAAATATGGAACGGATTTAATTTTACAAATGCAAAATTTTTGAAGTAAAAGATTTATGTTTATTAGTTATTTTCGTGCATTTAATGCCAAAATTCACACAACGTTTTTTTTTGCAATTAAGTAGCAGCAGTAGAAGAATTATAAGTTATCTCCACCAGAACGAGGAGACTCTATTTCAACCGCTGTCATAATGTATTATCAAGTGAATAAAATATGCTCACCTTAATCATAGTGTAAGACAGCTTACACAGCTGTTTCTGTCGCTCCACGAGGTACTCTAGTCTGTGGCAGTTCTCTTTGTGTAGTGATGTGAGCGTCTCTAGTGATGTGCGATATTTATCATAGTTGTAAGATATGCTCACCTTAATCATAGTGTCGGACAGCATACACACCGTTTTCTGTCGCTCCATGAGGTACTCTAGTCTGTGGCAGTTCTCTTTGTGTAGTAATGTGAGCGTCTCTAGTGATGTGTGATATTTATCATAGTTGTAAGATATACTCACCTTAATCATAGTGTCGGACAGCATACACAGCTGTTTCTGTCGCTCCACGAGGTACTCTAGTCTGTGGCAGTTCTCTTTGTGTAGTGATGTGAGCGTCTCTAGTGATGTGCGATATTTATCATAGTTGTAAGATATGCTCACCTTAATCATAGTGTCGGACAGCATACACACCGTTTTCTGTCGCTCCATGAGGTACTCTAGTCTGTGGCAGTTCTCTTTGTGTAGTAATGTGAGCGTCTCTAGTGATGTGTGATATTTATCATAGTTGTAAGATATACTCACCTTAATCATAGTGTCGGACAGCATACACAGCTGTTTCTGTCGCTCCACGAGGTACTCTAGTCTGTGGCAGTTCTCTTTGTGTAGTGATGTGAGCGCCTCTAGTGATGTGCGATATTTATCATAGTTGTAAGATATGCTCACCTTAATCATAGTGTCGGACAGCATACACAGCTGTTTCTGTCGCTCCACGAGGTACTCTAGTCTGTGGCAGTTCTCTTTGTGTAGTGATGTGAGCGTCTCTAGTGATGTGCGATATTTATCATAGTTGTAAGATATGCTCACCTTAATCATAGTGTCGGACAGCATACACAGCTGTTTCTGTCGCTCCACGAGGTACTCGAGTCTGTGGCAGTTCTCTTTGTGTAGTGATGTGAGCGTCTCTAGTGATGTGCGATATTTATCATAGTTGTAAGATATGCTCACCTTAATCATAGTGTCGGACAGCATACACAGCTGTTTCTGTCGCTCCACGAGGTACTCTAGTCTGTGGCAGTTCTCTTTGTGTAGTGATGTGAGTGTCTCTAGTGATGTGTTGCCGATGGCAGCCTGAGGGTGAGGGGCTGCTAGATTCCTGCAAAGAAATAAATTTGTGGTTAGAAAATGTCTTCATTAAAATAAGCTAAGGTGAATAGTACAAAACATATATTTTACATCGGATTCTGAAGACTTAATAGTAATTGCAGTGAATTCACTTTCAGTCTGTTTTATAAAAATTGAAAACGTTGTACATTAATAGTATGCGTTGATGCTAGTAGGTACAGCCTTCAGAAGCCTATTAACCAAAATCAGGACCCTCTAGCTAGACAAAGTGCCATTCAATTATCGAATACGATTATTTAGATGCCAAAATATAAGGGAAACGAAGAATCTAAATATCACGTGATCGTGATATTTCGACAGCGTTTGTAAATTTCATACAATTTTGACGTTTTGACAACTGCCACAGCTACCGCTGACAGAATGTCACTTGTCTAGAACCTCAGAAATCATTCGCATTAAAGTAGGAACCAATTTGAAAACCACGGTATTTAAATCTCACGATTTATGTACAAGTTACATTTCTGCCATCTGCGACAATTGTAACAAATTCGATTTCAGCATTCTGTTTATGTTTGTATGTGGCTATAAAAGCGCCCACATAGAAATTCTAGTGCGAAACTAAAAGTTTTAACAGCCAACGGAAATGGTAAGGGCATCGGGGTCAGCTTTAAATATGAGATATTTCATTCTTCGGCAGAAAAATAGACTGGCCAGAGGGTCCCCGTCCGTTATCATCCATATCATACAAAATACACGTGACATTTAGTTGTCAAATGTCAATACCATACATTTTGGACCTTTTGACAAGTCTATCGCAAGCTATATATTGCAAGCTACAAGCAACTTGCATTCAAGTTTAATTACATCGCGGGGCACGGTAGAGCGATTGACAACAATTTACCTCGGTAGCTAGCGATGTAATGCAAATTGCATGTTAGTTGTTTGCAGGTGAAAAAGTTGCCTAAGCCTCCAGCCCGCGAAAAGAGTTGACGACAATATTGTTGATTTTGTTTTCGTTTGTGTAACTGTCACAATGTTTACGAATTTTAAATGCAAATACAGTAGACATTTTGGCAGGTCTTTAAAATAAACCCTCAAATGACAGTAAATTCTTTACAGCTAGTACTGTTACTCACAGAGCCTCTAATGCGTAGTTGCTACGAAACATCAATTTCAAGCTATAGCAAAGGTAATCATAAGAAACGACTAATGATCACTAACACCTGTCCATTAATTACATTCTATTGCATCCAGGTTCCCGTTAAGGTAAGGTTTGATGACAGACTTCAGTGGCTTTGACGTAATGAGAAATTCCGAGCAAAGTGGGGGAATAAACTCGACTACTATGTGTAGCAAATAACCATGTGGTCCTAATACAAGCAATAACGAAGCTGACAAATAATTAAATTAATTTTTAGGGAGAAGCCCGCCAGACTACTACTGTCACTCCTAAGAGCCAGATTCAATTTTGAAACCACCTGTCTTAGAAACTAACTGAAATGCCTGAAGCAGAAAAGCTACTGAAACCTATGAACTATTTACTAAATAAAAAAATCCTCAGCAGGATGTCCCATCCAAATAGTTACCATTGACCCCTCTTCCTTCACCCTTGTATGAAAAGAGCGTATAACGTATCCCTTACTTTACCAACAACCACTTGAATGAAGCCAGTTCCTGACAAACACAGGATAGTGGTTAGCAAGAAATAAACATAGCTAATTTGCTTGTTTTGTAATAAGCCCCACACTCAAGTACTAAACGAGTTCCGTGTAATAAAATAACAATGTTGAACATCATAAAATGAAAAGCCAGCTTAACGTACGAGTGTCCTTAAAGTAACAATAGCAAAAATATAAGGTAATTAAAAGTCGAGACGTCCGTTCAGTGCGGCCTCTGCCACTCAAATGCGAAATGCCACTCGAATAAAACAAAACTCGCTATTACCTACCCTCGGCTTTTGTTCCATTTTTGAAAAAATATTCTCTATTCAAACGGACCAATGCGAGGCGGGCGCGGCACGACCGTTGATTGGCCGACGACCTCTCAAGTGCAAGTGGAAATAAAAGTGCTTGGGTAAATGAGGCGTGTTGTCTCTTTCTGGTTTGTTGAGTAAGTATGGCGTTGTTCCGCTCTGTTTTTCGTTTTAATTGCAAGCTTGAGAGGATGTGTAAAGGGTTGTGGGACCTTGAGTGTCGCACGTGCACCGTAGATCTCGGGGAAGCACATTCAACGTTTAAATAGGGGATCCCAACGTTGTTTACGTCATCCATGTAATTAGATAGGATTTGTGACGTCATAATCTCTGTATTGCGAGGTCGATGGTGCTTAAGGAGGTTTTCATCTTATGCTTTTTTTTCTTTGTTTATTAAAAGTCAGCCTTAATTAGTACTTGTGACCCCTGATTTAATTGCTACGGTAAATTCAGGTATAGCATGTTGATTGCGGTTGTAAGTGGAAAGCAGTAGTTGTAAACATTTTTTTTAGAATTCTTGAACCACAGTCTCACTTAGCGTGTGTGTAAAGAGAAACACATATCGAAGAAGGTGGATATTGTTTGAATAGTAGCAGAGGAATTGGTAAAACAACCCGAAAAAAATAATGTTGCTTGAGTTTAATGCAAGTTTATCAAAATAATCGTACATGTAAGTCAAAGTTCAAAATAATGCTAAGAATCTAAACTAATATTATGGACGCCAAAGTATAATATGCTTTCACGTCTAAATTGCTGAACCTATTGTAAGGAATTTTTAGGTATAGATGGGACCGGTGATATTGTCATATGCTACGTCTCTTCTTTTAACATCTTAAGTAGGACTATAAAAACAAAATTCGGTATAGGTAACGAACTGTAACACTAGCTTGCACTTTAAAGTAGGTTAATTAAAAGAATAAAAATATGCAACACTGAAAACGCCTACGCGAAAATTCTCCTGTGAAAAGTACCTACGCCACCCAATTTATGCAGAAGCCGACTATTCCCAGGAATTGTGTCAAGTGGATACACGGAAGCACTGATATTAATTATACTGAGAAATGTTGAATTTCAGTTTCAGTTGGTCTTTGTAAACAAACAAATTATTAACTTTATTACTAGTTCTTAAAAATCGATTATGAACGTAAGATTCTCAAAAAGGCAGGAATAAGACCGATTAGGTATATTATTTATCTTAATAATAATAATAAACTTTATTTCACAAAAATACAGATTCAATTATTATTTTATATCAAGACAATTTAAATGAGCTTAAGTACTCAAATCTGTACACAATATATAAAACCCTGCCTCTCAAACTAGGTAATAACCTGTATCCTGAGAGACAGTGAAAACTGTGAGTCTACTATCACCATATTTATGGTGACTGCAGTTTGCTGTTCGCAGTTATAATATTGAGAGTAGGTAAGATAACTCCTTTGACACATTCACGACTTTTTTTCTTTTTCTTGGGACAAGCCATCCACACTACATACTTCTAACTCCTAAGAGCCAGGTCAACAGTCCCGACCACCAGAAAAACACGCCGAGTGAATGAATCTCGACGACAGAAACTATTCAACTGTCTGGGATCGCGCAGCATCTTACTAATATATAAAAATCTCGTGTCCCAGTGGTTGCTAACGAACTCCTCTGCAACGGCTTGACCGTTTTTTTTTGGTATATTTGGTAGGTCTGAGAACAGGTCGTAGGTTTATTTTTTTTCCAATTTTTTGTTTTAATTTAAATGGCAAAACAACGTTTGCAGAGTCAGCTAGTCAGAAAAGACAACGGAGGACTAGAAATAACTTAATTTATTTTTTTATGCCTGCTTTAAACATTATGACTGGCCACAATACATGCTTTACTTGCTCACATAATTATGCTCCCACTGAAAAGCGCAACAACGTGACAATGATGCTTCGACGATAACGTAGTTCGATTGTTACATCGCACCTGTCCACGGAAGCGTTATCTCGCACTGACGGATTTATACGTTACAGTACAAGCCGATAGTGATGACTCTATATAATTTTTCAGAGTGAAACATCATCAAACAAAACGGTAGTAAGACCTCAAATTCGAAAAACCATAAAATTTCTATTCCAATTTCCGGTCACAGCATGAAAATCTCTAAAAAAAACAATCCACAAGTGATTTAAATTTATTCCAGTTACTAATGTTTAAAACCAGAAAATATATAGGTAAACCAACGCATCGCGTGTCAAAATCCTATAAGGTTGGCAACACTGACTAATCGTGTTACCAACTTACAAGCAACCGATCCATTTCCGCTTTTACCATTTCTAAGTGGCTTCCGGTCGTTTTTAATACAAATAGTTTGTGGGAAAAGGATTTAAAGTGCCTCGTATTAAGGTTACAAAAAAAGATGTATTCAGGAATTCTATTGCTGAATACATTTTTTTTTCAAATTTGGTTTTTAAAAGAAACCGATTTTTTTTTATTTGTGATGGGTTTGCTCTTGACTCTAGTCTAGGTCAGAGATGACTGAGACAAAGTCTACGATGGAGCGAGCTTACCCAGAAGGAGCCTGTTCACTCTAACTTTAAAGAGATTAGGGTTGCAAGCGTTTGGAAACACGGACGCAGGCAGAGAGTTCCTTGAATAACTTGGGTAAAACCGCTGTCTGCAAACCAAGAGTTAAGAGAATAGCCATTTTTAGGGTTCCGTACTCGAATGGTAACCAACGGAACCCTAATATTAAGCCTCCGCTGTCCGTCCGTTCTTCCGTCCGTAAGTAGAGAGTTGAATTTTTCACGGAGTGTGTATTTCTTTGCCGCTATACCAACAAATAATTAAAATTCATAAATGTGTTTTAATTATGTTAAATTAGTTAAAACGACGTAGGGAGTGCAATATGCAGTAATTGTTAGTGTTTTATTGTCCGATAATTTCGTAAAAGGAAACCAACTGTTAATATACAAAGAACTGAGAAGCTACCATTTATCCACACATGATGATTTGGAGGAATGCGGAACAGAGAGTAAAGTCCCGCAAACCCCATTGAAAAGGAGGATCCTCCGACCAGACGGGTGTTGTGTCTGGTGTGGGCAACTGCCCTATAGTTAATATTCGGGCTGATGTATGTGTTCAAATCGCACGGTAAACTTCGCTTGCGCGATGCAGGATTTTAGTTCGCTGCTAGTTGGATAGATGGCGTCGCGGTTCTTTTTGTTCCGATGTAGATTTGCTTCGTTGGTTTTTCTTGTGGCGGCATTGATGCCGCTACAATGACTTGTATTCCAGACGTGTTCTACATAGATAGAGAAAGGGCCAAGTCTAAAATACTTACCCACAAAAATTCCTAAACAAAACCATACTTTTCCCATACAACATGTACTCAAAACATTAAATATTGAACACCATAAACTGTAATAGCGGTATCTTTAAAATAAGTCAAAGTAAAACACAATTTTCTGAACTTACCGCTTAGTTATGGTGTGTTCACACACACCGAACTATGTAAGGCAAGGCAATTACTCAAAAATCTTTGAGAGCAAATATTGATAATATGGCCGTGTGAAGATCGCTTATCAGTGGCCAAAGAAGGTGCGTTGTTGCATGTGGAGCGATAGTTCAATGGAAGAAAACTTGATTGATATTGGTGGTTAGAAAAGAGTAAAAATTTAAAGATAAATAATAATATAGTTAAAAAAAACCTCTGGAAAAACTGAAAAGCAAAAAATTAATTTTTAATTTTTTTGTTAAAAAGTTTTTATTTTATAATTTTATGTGGCTATAATCTACTAATTACTACTAACATAGGTAGGCCTGCAAAAAATGCTACACAACTCAGCATTTAAATCTGTGTGTGTCTGTTTTAGTCTGTATGTGTGTGTGTCTGTTTTTTTACGAATTTATATAGGACCACTTTCGAGGTATAGGTACCCTTTCCAATGATAAAAAAAGAATTATCAAAATCGGAACACTCTGTAAAAAGTTATGCGTGCTCATACATAACAATCAGTGAGTGAACAATCAATCGTCCTCTGTTTTCCTACCCTTAGGGTTGGATTTTTTTTCCAAATTTTACCCTTTCCAATATAAAAGAATTATCAAAATCGGACTACTTTGTAAAAAGTTATGCGTTTTCGTTCATACATAAAAAAATATACGCGTCGACTCCGTTGTTTCGTCGGTTAAAAATGGTATAGAAGTGCAGCGGCTCTAGACAAGTGTCATTCTATCATAGACAGCGCTTGTCAAAAGTCCCCTACCTCCCCGTAGGAAAATACTTGGCTCAAGCTCTATCGTCCCTCGGTTTTGCAAACTATTAAACAGCTTCAGCGATCTGATAGACGTGCATTTTGACTCATTTGGCAAGTTCCACAGAGTAACCGTTAACATTGTTTAGAATTTGTATAATGTGTGTTTAATGTTTCAATTTTAATTTTGTTATTTAATAGTTATTTGTTTATTTAACTTTTAAGCAAAGTGTTAACGTGTGTAGCAATTTAGTTTTTACTTTTTTGGGGTATACTAACCTATAAAAATTGTAGTAGTAACCTTAGTTAATAAAAAAACATTATTTAAACATATACAGTACTAGTGGACGTCACGCGGTTTCACCCGCGTAGTTCCCGTTCCGGTGGGAATACGGGGATAATATATATGCCTATGTTACTCCCTGATAATGTAGCTATCCAATGCTGAAATAATTTTTCAAATCGGTCCAGTAGTTTCGGAGCCTATTCAATTCAATCAAACAAACAAACATACAAACAAACAAACAAATCTTTCCTCTTTATAATAATAATATATTATACACTATATACAGTGGTTGGTTGGCCAATTATAAACATGCTGCCTAGGCAAACGTTGTTTTGACGTATAAAAAAATAGCCTACGACCTATTCTCAGACCTACCAAATGTACACAAAAAATTTCATATAAATCGGTCAAACCGTTTCAGGAGTTCGATAACAAACACCGTGACGTCCGTGACACGAGATTTTTATATATTAGAAGATAAGTCAAATGTATGCGAATGACAAATTCTATCGAAATGTCACGTTATGATGACCATCGCTATTACTGACAGTGTCTTGTCCAGAGGCCCAGTTCCGATCATGAAAAAGATTTTGCCGATAAAAACCTATCTACTGTGATTGTCATACGCTACTTTCTATTCTAGATAAATAAACGATTTCTGTCTTAGGAGAAACTTAAAACTAAGTAACATAACACATTTTTTCCTGAAAGGACAGCATTTGTCCCTTTTCCTACGAAAATGGACATAGTCATCGAACTGTTTTAAAACAATAATTTAGAAAGGGTATTAACATAAAATAAAACATTCAAAGCGAAAAGTAAACAAACGCCATCAAATCTAAAGTCAAAACGTCACAAACGCCTTTTACCTCACTCATAATTCACACAAATAGGCAAGTTCCGTACAACTTGTGAGTTGTAATGTAACCGACACCTCTTGACGCAAATAGCCTCCCCGAGTAATCGACAACACAGGAATTATCATAAATCTGCGCTTGCACACTCATCCGAGTTTATACGATGGCACTTTTAAAATGTCAATGGGAACTATATTTTAAATTGTTAAGCTTGTTAAGTGGATAGCTTCGATTTCCACATTTTGTTTGATAAGATTGAGAATGCTAAGTACGAAAAGCTTTCTTGTTTAATAAAAAGTTTAGTATCGAAGAACCTTGAATATCTCGACCCCGCCTGTCGAAAGATAGGTACGCAGCAAGTATATACAGCAAAAAAAACACAAACCTACTCCCTACTCGATATTCACTTAGCTTTTCTTTGAAACACTTCTTTAACAGTGTATTTCGCATAAGCGCCATCTACTAGACACACAATAAATAATTCCAAATTCCATATCAAATTATCTCCCACGTAATTGTATCATAACTTATCCAGAGATGCTAGCCAACAATTTTCCACTATCATTAAAACCAGCCAATGACCCGCGAGCTTAACTACCAATCGAAAATCACGACCAAAACGCCTTTGACAAAATTTCCTCTTCCTCCCCTATTCACATTATTTCACTTCCAAGTAAAAAGGTTTCCACAGACAAAACACGACAATGCGACAACGCGATTTCATAGAAGCTGCTCTACGAATATGAACAATTCCCATAAAGACGTCGTCTGCGGGAGCCTATAATATGCACTTTGCTATAACAATCAGCAGTTGGCAGGTAAGAACGATTTCACGCTTCGTCTCGTCTTAATAGAGTTTCTGTCTTAAATGTAATATGCATTAGTTACAGAACGACACTTTTGTATATTATGAAAGGAGGATTTTATAACCGATTAGAATCGAGCGAGTTTGCCGGTTTTTGTGCGATAGTTAGATAAATGTGACTTACCTGGTTTTGTATTTTGTCGGACATGGGGTAGGGTGTAAGTAAATACACAAAAGTAGTCAAAAATGCAAGTGGGTTAAGTGCCATTTTACTGGTATTATTTTCTTGCTTGGTCATTATGGTTGCAGTACCTACTGACATGGCAAACGGCATATGTTCTTAATTTTAAAAATTGTGTTTGCCTACGAAAATGTTTTGCTGTTATAATTTCTGTAAATGTTTAAAAATACTTCAAGGTCAAACATACTTTTTACAATAGTTCAGTTTTAGTTTTAAAATAAACACAACGTAAACCATTAGTAATGTTCTAACAGTGCGAAGTCAAAAACGTATACTTTACAGGAGGGAGGGTAATAACACTGTATAGAATATTCGTTAGCAACCCTTGATGTACACATATTTGGAAAAAGGATTTAAAATCAAGTAATTGACGTATTACTTTTTTGATTGGTCGAACGATAGCGCGTGAACTATCTTTATCGAATGGCATTAAAATGTTAAAACCCACTAAGAACTCCACTGATGATATGAATTTACTTATACAATGTTACAAAGTAGCACCGTAAAATCAAAATCAACTACGCACCAAATCTTTGAATGGCCCACATAATTCCACGAACACAGTAAGGAAACAAACGCACATTTTGATACAAACGGCTTAACAAATATCTTCGAATGTAGCCAAAAGATCATAGGAATGTTTTCCTAGAACTTTTGATAACTTCTAGGAAAATATACCTAGCTTCCTATAAGTTATTTGTGTCATTCACAATGCGTTGACTGAAGCGAAAACATCCACGGAAAGCTTTGATGATTATGTTAACATAGTTTTGCATGTGTTTCAGTACTTCATCGAAATGAAAGAGCTTGTTAAATAGGTGGAAATTCTGTTTAAAGTTATTATTGGTTGTTAGAATGTAGTACATAATTGTGTTAGTTGTGTTACGCTGCTTAGAAAGCTCAACACACAGTGTGCTGAGATTTGAATATTTTTAAAATCTGTTGTTCAGTACATTTTGTCGAGTTATACGCACATTATGGCAATATCAGTGTTGGACCCACTGTTAAAGTTGTTCCTAATTTTGAGTACAATAACCCCTCTTCAGGTATTGTTTCATTAGTTTGTTGTACAGTTATATCAGTTGAAGAAAAACACAAATTTAAATAAAAAGTTCATCATGCCCATGCACATGCATAAAAAATACCTATACTCTATCTATATTTTTATAATGACTCATAATTTCAATTCTCAACTTACACCCTTACACATTACGACCGCGCATTAAATGTGTCGAACATTAACACACCGTACGTATTTGCCTATTAACCTCTCAATAGATACTAGTTTAAGCTCAAACTATAATCAATCAATCAATTTTCAACCCTACACCTGACAACCTAAAGTTTAAACTTCACGTTACGAGACATCTCGCAAAGAATTTTTCTCACTGACTAGCAAAATGGTCGACAAACAGCCACTATGAAAGAAAACTCACTAGTCACTAGCTTCGTATTCAGTACTAATATGGGTGCATTCGTCATTTTACTTGGGCTTTTCAAGATACGTTTAGTATTTAATCCTTCCTTAAGGTTCTAAAGAAGGATAAGCCTGAAGAAATGAGGCTGTAAAATGTTTCATACTAACTGTGCATTTTCAAAGCCCTTAATTTTCCAGGTTGGAAATAAACCTTATAACTGTAAAGAGACTTTGAAATAAAAATACGAATGTACAGCTTACTTTAATTAAGTACTAAATATTATCAAACAACTAGACAAATAAATTTGCGGAATTGTTAACAAACGTATATAAAAAAAAACATTGGGCATCAAAAACTTCATCCACATCGCTGTCAATGCAAAAGCCCAGCCCTTTCTCTCTTCACTAAAATATATTATGCTTTCGTCAATACAAGTGCAATCTGACGACACGGGTTCAATTATGACGACACGGGTGGCGCAGTGGTGGAGCGTTCGACTGCTGCGCTGCGTGTCGCGGGTTCGATTCCCGCACGGAACAAATATTTGTATGGCCTACAGATAGTTGTTCCGGGTCTGGCTGTTTGTGTATTTGAAATTGTATGTTTGTAAACGCACCCACAATACAGGAGAAATTCCTAGTGTGGGTAAACGTTTTAAAAAAAAAAAACATTTAGAGACTAACTTCAACGGAGTGACATAGAGACGAATATTGTTGATTAATAAGTACGTTATTATGTTGATTTAAATGATTTTAAAAGATTAGAAATATAATGGTATCGTTTCTGTTTAATTAATTCATCATTGCTTTTATACGAATACAATTAATCCCCATATATTTCCCTGAACTATACATTTAAAAGCTCGGTAAATAATAAGGTCATAAAGAATTCTTATTATGAAAATATTTTATGAAAAAAAGTAAACAGTCATAAATTAAATGCAATCATTAACACGCAAGTCTGTTAACAAAATTATTGTATAATATAAACGAACTGTCAACGAAATCAGTTTGACAAACGATGAAGAATTTGACAGGTCAAATGGAATAATGTCATAAATGATTACAATGTCACATTTTATTACCAAAACCAAATTATCATTAATTAATATTATGTTTAAACGTCTTAAATAGCCTATTGTGATGTATAATTAAATTTACTAATTGATTAAACGTCAAACAGCAGTAAATTGTGTTTCGTCAAATTGCCTCCATTTATTGAAATGTCAAAAATAGCAAATAAATTATTTAAACAATAACTATTTGGCACGGTAAGCTTAGCTTAACAACAAAAAATCTGTTAACTGTAACACTTTACCGGTAATTAGCCTGGATACCGTTATCACAACAGGAAGGCAATTGTTGACAAGCGTCCGGTGTCGAAACGTCACGCACTTCCCAAAATTCTACGCAGTCTTCTCCAACTCTATCTTTATCATCATTGAGATCACTTTCGTTTGCCTCAAGTGAGTTGTTAAATTAGTTAACGCGTGTAGACACGTTTCGGTAATAAATAAATGTTGCGTTAGAAAAAATCTGTATGTAGGTGGGTATTTGAAAGGTTTAGTGAAAAGTGAAGCGATTAATATCATTTAACAACGCCAGTCGCTGTTTTTCTTTTAGATGAAGTCGTTGGGGCTTAGTGCGAGTTTTTTAACGTACTCCATCGCGTTAAGACGAAACATGGGCGGCGAGACTTTGTATGTAGAAAGTCATAATTCGAGGCTTTTAGCTCTCGACTGTTTTCTCCTCCAATATAAGACCGATTTAAAAGATATTTCATAAACTGAATAAGAAGGATGTATACTATGTCCCTATGTTTTCCTTTTTTGATTAATAGTTGTCGAATTTGTACACTAGGGCTCTGTTGATTGCGATTTATCGGACAATTTTGAGCATTTTTGAGGAGTTGCTTATACGATAAATCAATCTTCATAAAAGAAAACATAGGAACACATTATATATCCTTCTTATTCAGTTTGTGAACTATCTATCACTCCTCTCTTTAAAATCCATCCAAAGGTTGTCTTTAAAAGATCGCTTTTAGCGATAAGGCCGTCCATTGTGTCACCCTATGTAATGTTTTCTTCATCTATTTTTTTTTCTGCAACTTATATGGTGTACATTATAAAGAGTATTCTATTCTATTCTATTCTATCTCTTAAATCGGTCGAATATTGGAGGAGAAAACAGTCGAGAGCCAAACCTCGAATTATGACTTTTTACATACAAAGTCTCTCCGCCCATGTTTCCCCTTAACGTAAAAGTTCGCTTATATCAAATTCATCATCATCGTCATCATATCAGCCGAAAAATGTCCAATGCTGGACATAGGCCTTCCCCAAGTATCGCCACAACAACCGGTCCTGTGCGTCTCGCATCCATCGGCTACCCGCGACCCTGACCAGGCCATCAGTCCACCTTGTGGGAGGCGTTCCATCGTTGTGTCTTCTGGTACGCGGTTACCACTCGAGAACTTTTCGACCCCATCGACCATCTTTTCTACGAGCAATGTGCCCTGCCGACTGCCACTTTAGTTTAGCGATCCTTCGGGCTATGTCGGTAATCTTGGTTTTCTTGCGGATATCATCATTCCTGATTCGATCACGCTAGGAAACTCCAAGCATTGCCCTTTGAGTGACCTAAAGCCTTCTGATGAGGCCCATTGTGAGCGACCACGTTTCAGTTCCATAAGTCATCACTGGCAACGCGCACTGGCCATAGACTATCGTCTTGACCAGTACGTCAAATTATGTGGAGAAAAAAGATTTCCTTTATTGTCACCAGACGGCGTTTATTCAGTTTCAACATAAATTGACGTTTACGCTAAAGCGATCGAGAACGTTAAAAAGGGCCACTCTAAGGCTTTAGACAAATGACATTCCGCCAGCGGTAGCATGGCGAAGGCGATTGTCAAAACGTCAAAAATATTTGTGGGATTGTCAAAATATGCTGTAGAAATATCACGTGATCAGTCCCTTAAATTTTGACGTTGAACAAGTTGAGTTTGAGATTGAACAAATGGTTAGATAAGACTAAGAGCGGATTTCACCAATGAAACTGTACGCGATCAATGCATCTAGACTGCGTTCAAGAGCTGTCAGTGTCGATATTCACAGATATTCACAGAAAATAATGAAATTGACAGCTCGTAAACGTGGTATAAATGCCGATCGCGTTCAGTTTCATTGATGAACACCGCCCTAAGATTCTAATATAAGATTCTCTTATCATATTGTATTAAAAATTGTTAGCATAAAACATCTATCGGATATTTAAATGTTGGGAAATATTAGGACATCAACATCCACAGCCCGAATTTGCACACATTTTAGCATAGGCTTCTCGCTTTTTGTAGCAATTCCCACGTTCCTGTCCCATCATTAATTTATTTAATCATTTTCGTACCTATCAATTCTATAATATACAAAAGAATCATCAACCATTGCAGCTGCTGTGCCATAAATTAGCTTAGTTTAATAGCAATTAAACCAAGAAGCGATCCAGCCAATGATACTCCGGTCATAAAACTAGGTATGCAAGTGTCTTATTCAGTCACTCTAGGGCAGATCGTAATAGACCTAGATTAAATTTGTCAAGCTAATATTTTAGTATCGTCATGAGCAAGATAATAATAGTTAACCCCATGGTGACCCTTCTATCTATACTAATAGTATAAATGCGAAAGTAATTCACTCTCTCACTCTCCGTTTGCCTCTTATCTCTTCACGTCATAACAGCTGAAGGCTGAACAGATTTGGATGACAATTTGCAGACGGGTAAGATACTTTTTATCCCGGGAGCATACTTAATCCTTTGGAATAATTGTCTTAAAACGATCATGATCCTGATTTGTACAGAGACGAAGCTATAAAATGGCATTTCGGAATACGTCCCAGTAATCAAGTTGGTACATGCAAGAAGTGAAACATGTTCGAGTTACCACACAAAGTAAGTACACTAAAGACCCAGCATCATCCTCAGGTCAGTCAATAGTCCACTACTGGATAGTCTGTCTCGCATCAGCTTCATTATCTAGAATAACTCTTACGGCATTCAGCCTGCCCTAGACAAAAAGCAGAAGTCAATATAGCTAAGGGCGTCACTCGTCACGCTGGCACTCTCAGACACAACACATACAAAAAACAGAGATATAACACAAATTCATTTAAAATGCACAACAACATACTTGACAAAATCTACGCCCACTTCTGACTAGTTCAGACACACGACACCCAAAAACCTTTCATGTAAACTACCGATCAAAAACTCAATAAAATTCAACCTAATCGTCTCCACTCATTCATTAAACGGTTACCCATCAAAATTCCCCCGACATTTAGAATGAGTCACTATAAAGGTACACTGGTGGAGGTACCTCCACATTGATATGCGTAATACAAAGTTTATTGCTAATGAATTCCGTGATGAGAACATTGTGGTCAATAAATTTTGTAATTGAGTTAGAGTTATTGGCGAGTTTATTGCTATAATATGGGGAGGCATAGATGTCAATATTTCTTTCAATTTTAATAAATTCGATGTTATTATGGATGCTTGTGTTTTTGCTTCAACTTCGTCTTTAAGATGATCTAATACGATTTTTATGGATTAATCTTAATTTCAAAATGGAGATTAATATAAAATTTGTCCGCTTTAAATTAATTGATTGATCTGGTGCTAATCCGGCTCCAAGGCCAACATAGATGAGCCTCTCATTTTTACTCACGATGACTCGTTCTGAAAACGACAAGGTAATCACAACAATAAAACAAAATATAACCCTTTCATTATCAACTTTAAAATCTTGAGAAAACGATTGCATCATCCATATTATAAACTTTCACGTTTCATCAACTCAGTTTCATAAAGACCAAACTATAGATTCAAGTCCCGCCGTCGTTAAACCACTATCAAACGGTACAATATACTCAAAATCTAACGTTACAACTGCAATAAAGAGAAAAGCCAATAAACACTTTATTGAAAAAAGTAAAACGCCCATCAAAAGTGTTTACGATTTAATAAAAGGCGATGGAAATGACTTGTTTTAGAGTCGCTACTGGGATAGGTGATGAAACCTTATGTACTGGTTATGTGGTTAACTTACATGCTGAGGTTTATTTCGTTATTATGAAGTAAATTCTTTCGCCTTATTGCTAAATAAATTGACACTTAGTTTTATCCTTTGGTAGAATTATGCAGTTATAAGCAAACAGCATACATTTATGAAAATCTTTTTATTTATGTTACACGCTATATTCATTACCATGGAATTAATAACTAAATTCAATGAATAAAGCTCGTGTCATGTTTACTTTAAGACAAATATACTCGTAAATAGCAATAATAAGTATAACTATAGCCCTCAGATTGTGGAAAAGTTCTTCCACAATAATAACGCTAACTGTCCTATTCATATTAAATTAACATTATTTATTGGGAAATCAAAAGATTCTTCAATGAGATAAAAAAATATATGTTACAAAACACTCCCTAACTCCACCTCCACTTAACACGCCTAAAAACCATAACGGCACATAAGCAACATTAAACACTATGATTAACAATTAAACTTAAACAATATTAATAAATAACAGGTCACATTGTACCGCGATGTCTTCAAGCCCACGCCTTGCAAGGTAATAAAGCTAATGAATGGGTTTGATACGATGTAAAGCGTCATAACTATCAATAATACTATGTGCGTGCCGAAAGTTATGCTAAAGATGAAGTGCGCGATAGATTTGAAGTTTATTAGCTATTTTGTGGTAGCGGACTGAAGTATATGGTTGGAGAATCGAGTATTCAGTGGTGGAGTGCCGCAAGGGACGATGGTAGGTCTCGTTTAGATAGTATTTTTTTATACGTATAGGCTTACAAAATTGTATGTTTGTGAATCTCTCTTAAGACAATCACGGGTTTTGTTTTTGTTACACAGAAAAATATTATTGTAAATATCACTATCTTATGATGTGAAAGGAGCTATAAAATTAATTTAGACAATGTTTTCCGCATCCAGAGTATACCAAATGGCTGCATAAAATCGATTCACATTAATTACAATAAATAAGTAGCCTTAAGTCACTCACGTGTGCATTCTATTGCCTAATCCGACAACTCGATCATAAATCAACATACGAACAACAAAGCCACATGTTCAAAAAGTTCATGTAATCGTAAAATATGCCAATCGATTGACTGTGCCTTAAACACGCGTAAAACTGCCGTTAGAAATGTTAATTAACTGCTAGAAAATATTTCGGAAACTTAATTTGTTACTGACCATAATTAGTATGAGATATGATGAATGAAAATTGATTCATCGTTGCTTGTAAGAATTAGCATAATATTTCGTCATTTGTAGCTTTACAAGATGCTCGTGTCATAATAACTTTAAATAAAAGCAATAGAATTTGTTATTTATAGTTTTATTTCGATATTTTTTCATCAATGGGTTGTCTACATTATAATTATTGGCCCTACGTAAAATTGTAAGGCCGATAATTTTGTTTTTTTTTTTATAGGATCGCGTTTGAATTCTAATTCACCTGATTTTAAACAAAGATGTGATTGATTATGAAGCACGCTTTCCCAGAAGTTACTTTCCCAGAAGTTACTGTTAACTTAAAGATCACCGGGTTTTTACAATCACATTATAATATGTATGATGAATACACTGCTGCATCCTACATCTTATCTTCGTATTATAATACCATTAGTATGGTTTATAAACCATACTAATGGGATCATGTGTAACCAGAAACCATGCACCAAGTGTCAGGTTTAATTATGTAATTATTGTGTTCATATAATTTGTCGGGACATTAGCTGCTCTGCATTCTCAGATTTCATTACAAAGAAGATTTAGTGGTCCAGTGATTTGGCCTACTTTATTTTTTACCGTTTACGATTATATCGTTCCAGAATTTGCATTGTTTATATTCTCATTCAATGCTCGAAAAGAAGGATGTGTCTTATGGCTTTAGACAATGAAATATGTAGGTATTCTAATATCGATAATGACTGTCGCGTGATATTTTGGTTAGCGCATATTACTATATTTTTTATGCATTGACGCGTTACTGCTGACAGAATGACATTTTATTAAGAGTATCTAATTATAACTAGGGAACTGCAGAATTCTTCACTCAGTGAATAAATCAAAACAGTAATTGGTTTCCAATCCTGGAACCCAATTATCTGCATAATTATATCCCCGACTTCAAGCAATATTTTTTTTCTCTTCTTCTACATCAACAATTACTGACTGCAATATATGCTCCCTATTAACTCTGTATCCTTTGTCTGTTGACTAAAACACCATTTATCAAAGACAAAATAAGCGAAGTAAACAACAAACCCGACGACACCGGCGCCGAAATATTAGACGGGCCGGAATCTAAATCATCTGTAACTGACCAACCCTATAATTTAAGTGTTAAACACAAATTGATATTTACGACTCAACGTATGCGAAAATTACACGGTCTTGAGTATACTCAGTATATTACATCCGTTGAAATTTTTATGGATTACAAACAGATTTTGAAAAGCGAGATATTAATTGATGGGTAGAATTCAATTGGAGAGACTTTTATTGATGAGAAAGATTTGATTTATGCTTTTAGGAACTGATTGCACGTGATCATGAATATCCTCATCAATATCACCAATTTGAGAATTACTTGTAAATATATTCCAAGAATAATTGTGAATATATTAAATGGTTCATGACCACAGGAAGTACTTAAACACACACAACGTAACAAAGAAAATGTTAACCATGAATATAACACAAAATATGATCCCACTAAAAACGCTTGAGCAGTTTTCGAGATGACAACAAATATACAAATTGAACTTATTTGTTTATCCCAAGTTTAAACCGCTTAAAAATATAGACGCTTGCTGCATTTTGTCCACAAACGAGTACAAAAAGGGAAAAAATAAGACTTTTTCTTTATCTGTCAGAATTTTGATGGATCGCTTTGTATTGGGATCGGATTTCATAATTTGTTTAGTGAGCATTCAGTTGTATTTCGATTGAGTTCCTTGATTAAATAGTTCTGCTTCTTTTAATAAAGTTTTTTTGTGTCCTTCGGCTTTTTTCGTATGTTTTAAATAGCTTGATTTAATCATGCTCATGCCATGAGGATAGTCAGCCAACGACGTTCCCATTGCTGGGGCACAGGCCTAGGTATTCTCTGTGAGAGAGAGAGAGCGGACAATAATCTTCCTATTTCACTATGAAAATATAATTTATCGAAAATCTTAGGCTTCTTAGACAGTGTTTCTTAGACGTCTTATTCTATAAGTAGTACTGCCAAATCAACTAAAGGGGTTCCTTCCCCGAACAGGACAGAATCGCGATATTATGAAACTCATTAGAAGAAGTTATTGGCAAGTTATTATGAATCATCACACCATCTACATATTATGACCCTTACTCCAATAAATAAATATAATACCTCTCATATATAAATTCCAATAGATCTGGCCAACTATTAAAGTTCATAATTGAGACACCCACAAAACTTATCACGAAAAGGTAACTTACAAGTACTTACCCTGAAGTTTGAAACTTCAAACACGAATTTAGTCAGTTGATAGTAATTTATTTAAATAACAAACTATATACAATTAAAATAGAAAATAAAACTCCTAACCATAATATTAATGGCGTCAAAAATTCGTCAGCATCGCTGTCGACTGGAAGCGAGCCCAAAAGACTGTCAGATTAAGTCAGTTCTCTCACTTAGGTACTGCCCAAGGCCGGCCACAAAGGCTCTCAGATTTTACAGCCAAATTAAAACATGGTTCATTTAATGCGTCCATAAAATCTATAGCGTGTTATTAAACTGCCTCGACGAACGTGTTTATTGTAGTATCGAAAACATCCTGTGTAACTACATTATTATACAGTATGATGGCATTTAATTTTATTTTAAACTAGTGGACGTCACGCGGTTTCACCCGCGTAGTTCCCGTTCCCGTGGGAGTACGGGGATAATATATAGCCTACGTTACTCCCTGATAATGTAGCTATCCAATGCTAAAAGAATTTTTCAAATCGGTCCAGTAATTTCGGAGCCTATTCAATTCAAACAAACAAATCTTTCTTCTTTATAATATTAGTATAGATATATTTTTTTAATTAACTCGAAAGGGAGCCGTTTGACGGAGAGGCTATATGTATTACAATTTATAAAATAAGTAATAAAAAAAAATTGTAAGTAATTTATGTATTTAAACTTTATTTACAAAGTGGCACATAGGCGGACTTAATTCAACTAGGCATTCTCTACCTGTTAACCACCCTCTTTGACTCTACATTAAGTACTCGATTTCTGTAAAGGTCTACTTTTCAGAGCTCAACTATTTTCACTGTGAAGCCAGTGACCACTATCTCACCTGATTGCAAAACATGATGCGGTTGACTATGGAGCTCACTTGCCTAGATGTAACCTATTGACTCTGGACTTAAATGCTCCAGGTTATAGCTGTCAGGAACCAAAGATTCCGCTGGCGAATTCCACTCCATAGCTGTACGCACGATGAATGTATTCCCAAAACGTTTTGTGTGAATGGGTGGGATGTCCGCAATGTACCGGTGGCGCATCGCCGTACCTCTAGTAGTTCGATGATAGAAAGGACAGTTTAGCAAATTAAATTGACTAGAAGAATTACGGGTTGGCTGATATTGGTATTAAAAAGATATTAATTACAATCTTTATATTAATGATAATATTTATTTATTAATTTGTCCAATGGTTAGTAAAACTTTCTTCGTTCGTTTCTTCTTTGGTGGTTTATAAATCGTCTTTTAGCCTTACAGTATCTTTACATATTTCCAATTTACTCAATACTTTATTGCGTTCCATATGTATGACATAGATGGTACATACAAGGTAAAAGATCAATATGGACCCTGTCGGGCACAGCAAAAATTAGGAGAGAGGAAGAGGGTTAAGTAGCATTTCAAGATATTCAATATTTTCACAAAATATTTTAAACTAGTGGACGTCACGCGGTTTCACCCGCGTAGTTCCCGTTCCCGTGGGAGTACGGGGATAATATAAAGCCTATGTTACTCCCTGATAATGTAGCCAAAGCTCAAAGAATTTTTCAAGTCGGTCCAGAAGTTTCGGAGCCTATTCAATTCAAACAAACAAACAAACAAATCTTTCTTCTTTATAATATTAAGTATAGAGTATAGATATCGAATTGTATGTATAATTATGAATATATTTATTAGGTCTGTGTAACACAATTCAACTTCAAAACTGACAAACGGTAACATCCCTCCAATTCCCAAATCCCAGGCTACTAATATAAAACTCTCATCCATACCATATTTGTGTATGGATCAATCATTTTGAATATTCGATGTGGAAAGGAAGCGGTTACGTAATCTCATTCAAATGTCAAAGATCAACAATCGGTGCGGTTCGTAGTAAATTTTGTACCTTTGTCGACAGAAGTGGTTGAAAATATTTTTAAACATGACTTTTTTGACTGGTTACATGAAGCAATAAAAAATATTACACTCCTAAAAATTTAAATAATTTTACACGACTGCCCGCCCCAGTTGGATAAAAATTAGTAACTTTTTTTTGGTTTTGTAGCATTTGTTTTTGTTATAAGTGATGTGTAAAAGGAGTCATGGTCTAACTTTAGTTTTTTAGTTTGAAGTTTGTTTACACATTAATCTCAACTTTTAGAGAATTGCCTTAATCCCAAGAGCATTTATCACTTATCTAAAGAAAAATATCTAAAAGGGTAGCCCCATCGTTGTGACATTGTCGCGTTGTGCTTATCTATCCCACTGAGGTTCTACTAATATGTAGTCTATGTGTTGGTACATGTCCGCTGTTTTAGTAATTTATTCATACATCTCTTATTTTGATTTCCCCTTTCTCAAATTTAAACTTTGAATTATAATAAAAATTACGTACTAAAGAAAATGTTACTCAAACACGTTCTCTTCTCAACTGTACAATTGTCATCAATCTCAAACGTCATTACACAGTATTTGATTTTTTGTTTAAATATTTGGTTTTGTTGAAAGCACTGCAGGCAGGTGGCCTGCCACTAAGTTATATTATCCTTTTTTTTCGAGTATTGGTGTCATAAACAAACTATTTTAATTGATGGATCTTGATATGATAGAAAAGGATGCGTGACGCGAGGTATTATGAAGAAACTTGTTCTTTTTTCAAAGTTCAAGTTTGGAATTAAAATTGTTTCCTATACACAAATATTTATGAGGTTGTTCTTTTTCAGCATGACTGTACTATTCTTTCAATCGGACTGTTTGGAACAAAAAACTATGAGACGGATCTAGTTCAGACAAATTAACTATATCCTTTATTATAATAATGTATTATTCAGATCTACATATTTGATTGGACTGTCTACATTATTTCCTAAAAATTTAAGTAAAAAATATTCAAGATATTCTAAAAATGAAAACATTTCCAAAAATTTCTTACACTCACAAATATTAAAGAAGATTTGCAAGCAAAACCATACATTTAACTATTTAATTCATATCCTTGTTAATCCGACACGTTGTCCCAGCCATGAACTTTAGCACCTCGTAATAAGGATCATTATTGCTCATAACTTTGACAGCGTATGAGTATGTCACCTCGTAAACTAAAGTCGAATATTTTCATACAAAGGAGGTACAAAATAAAATGTAGTGTTTTATGTTTCTCACATAAGCTTGTTCATAGTTGTTGTAACTTGCGATTTGCTTGAAATGTTCAAAGAAGTTGTGGAGTTCAATTCAATTTTATGAAATTATTTGGACTCAGCAGCTTTCCGTTTCATATTTATGTTTTTGAAGACTAAAACTTAAAAATACTGGATTACTATATTGGATTCCACAAATTCCTCGCTCCTGTATGATAATGACTCTGAAACCTGACGAAATCGGAATTAAAATTATACATCAGGGAAACGAACAAAAAATTAAGCAGAAGGAAACGGTAAATCAGATGAGACCCCTTTTTTAGTATGCCAATAAGACTATACATTTTTAAATTCCCATGTCACTTAAAAATTATCACTATGAAAGTTTCAAGAATAAATGAAGTACTTAATGAAGTTGATATTGCACATAATCAAAGTAAACAGAAAAAAACATAAAAGTGAAGAAGACTTAAATAATAGAGCTTCCTAAGACCTCAACGAAAGTATTCACTAGACATGAACACAAACTGCAACTGGCTTCAACAATAAAAGTAGCTGTAAGCGAGACATTTATTGTCAATAGTGTCGAGCCCGTAAAACGCAAGGTTTCATTGAACATGCGGTTCCATTCTATTATTACTAGCTCTTTTCCGCTGCTTTGCTCCGGTGGTCTATCATGTTGAAACCGTGTGTTTTTTTTTGGGAAAAATCTAGTAACACTTAGCATATATAACTTTCCATCAATGTTAGAATTTTCGTAACCGGACATGTACAAGATCTTTTTACTACAATTTCTAAAATTAGTTCTACTTGCTTCAATCACTTGATCAATTTACTGCCTTTTTCACAATATTATCATATCGTATGACCCATTTAACTTGAACATATGACTTATGTTTTCATTTATTATAACCTCATTGTTTGATATCAGTCCCGTTGTTTTATTTTTTCGTGGATTGCGTTATGTCGTTTGAAATTATTCTTCATGTGATCGTATGTATATGTCATATCATGTCAATTTATGATGCAAATATACTCCTCTTTTCTTTTCTAGTATAAGCAAACGCAAACTCTATTTGTTGTAATGTTTAATTACACTCAAGTTTTACAACCAACTCTTTCTCCAACACCCAAATACCCATATCCTTGTCTACCATTTCTCAAAAATTCTCAACAGCTCCCACCTGAGTTAAGCCCCATCCACAACCCTACATCATTCCATCCTCACTAGTAGTGGACTCGTAAAACGCGCTGCTATCAGGAGGGCGTCAATTTCCAATTTATTTTTTCCCCACCGTTGCAGGGCCGATGCAGTAAAGTCGGAATCGTAAAGTTACGATGTCTGGCCCCTGCGATGCCCTTACCACGTGATAGTAGAGTTTGTGGGGTATAATTCAGGATTGTCGTGGAGCGAAAACGAAATGCAGAGAGCTTTGGTGGAAGAAGTTATCATTGGATTTTTCTAAGCTTTTAAACTCTGTATCTTTATTATTTGTATTTATGTTAGGTTCAGAATTACGAATTTTATTGACAAGGATATAAATAATAGCATCTTATTGTTTGTAGTTTATTACATATTGCAATGTATTATGTATTAAATCCTGCTGTATGTTCTGTTTCCCTTAGTCGCTTTTTTTTGTCAATAACCGTTACTGCAATTAATCAATTTTTAATTTTCTATCACTATTTTTAGAAACCAAAATAATATTTATTTAAATATCTAAAATAGTTGAATACGTTATGAATATAATTTATATCTACACTAATATTATAATCTACACTAATATTATAAAGAGGAAAGATTTGTTTGTTTGAAATGAATAGGCTCCGAAACTACTGGACGATTTGAAAAATTCTTTCAGCAATGGATAGCTACATTATCAGGGAGTGACATAGGCTATATTTTATCCCCGTACTCCCACGGGAACGGGAACTACGCGGGTAAAACCGCGTGACGTCCACTAGTTTCAAATAAAAGTCAAACTTAACAAAATGCACATCACCAACAAATTCCGTATCCATCGTATCGCTACCAGCCTCATAGTACACGGTGGTCCTACTATAATTTAGTAAGGATAATAGACATTCATTTTTCACTAGTTCAAATTGGACACGGAGGCTGCCGACTTTTTTGTTGCATATCTTGTCTCGGAGGGGACCGGTAAATTACACCTTGCCTCATATCCCCTTTGATGACGGGGAATAAAAATTTTAGTGTTTCTTGAATCGGATATGAAGACTCATTGCATTGGGTAACATTATTAGTAGCATCTGTGTCTGGTAAAGGTTTATAAAATCGAAAGCTAGATCATTTATGTTTTAAGTCATTTATTTTTTGGTAAAAATAACGATGCTGTTTCTATTATACCTACAGATTAAGATGTTATAATCCTCCAATCTGATGCAAAAATAGACGAGACATTTGCTGGTTCATAATTTTACGAGCTAACAGAAATGGAGCTCTATTCAACTGTCCCCATAATCCTATTACGTAGGAAATATTGAATATTGACAGATTATTACTTGATCTCTTAAGTATGAGATGTCTCAATGATAACAGACTTTATGAACAGGACTCTATGACTCTATCATATAACCGTAAGGTGACAGGCGTCAGCTGACAATCTGACAATCCGACAATCTGCCTTATTTTCGGATTGACAACTGTCGCCTGTCGCCTTTCTGACAATATTAAAATTATTATGACAGTCACGTATTTTTTGATAAATTTCTAATATTAATTAGGACCTGATTTGCAAATCAAGAGCGTTGATAAAATAAATAGCGATTACAAAAGAAGATGTACGTATCACTGCATACAAATTGCATATTAAAATGAAAGACAAAACACTACACATACATACATATTATATTCCACACAGTCAACTAATAATGTAAGAAAACCGACACTTCAAGTGACGAAATCTTACCCTCAGCTAATAAAGACAGCAATATTATGAAACCCGATGTTCAGGGGGCAGAATTATGTCTAGGGGTTGTTTTACGAGCAATTTCATTTTTACAGTTCGCGCCTACAACGATAAATCAAAGTAGAGTATGATGTGCATCAACAGAAATTATTACGGGTAAAATATTTCTGTGTTTTGTTGTTAAATCTGGATTTTTGTTGTACACCTGTGCAAAACAAAGGTGTAGAGGATATTGTATCTTTATAAAAAGCGATGATGTCACTACCATGAAAAGTTATCTCTATTGAAAGCTATGTTTAAAATGATAACACAGTTGAAACTAAGAACTACAAATTACAAAGTCATAAACGACAATGCTGGATGCAAGATGCATAAACCGGTTAATATGGTGACGACGTAGGTATGCCTATGAGCAGTAGAATAGGTAGTAGTTGGCTGAAATGATAATAATTATGAGGAAAGATCGTCAACCGATAAAAAGATACTTCGTATCACTTTAAATAAATAAAATCCGTGTACCAGATAAATTAATCACACCGTAATGGTATCAGTTTCGTACCAAAAATCCAATTTTACCGACATTTACCATAACTCCTTGGAAACTCCGCAACAAATTACACCATTTAACCTGTCAATAACACCACAACATTTAAGCCGTGGACATTGATACAGATAGTCGAATGTCAAGGATCAACAAACACGGTTTTACTTTCAACGGAGACTTCGACCCAAAATAGATCAGTACAGAAGACTGACTCCTTACAACGAGCGAAAAAGCACGCACACATAGACACGCTTCACGTACAGTGAGTGCAAGCGCACTCGCGACTGTCATTTGTTTGAGATCGCCGCACGTACGCGTCTATGTGTGCGTGCGCCGGCTTTCGTTGCTGCGTGTTATGAAGTTAGACTTCTGTACCCTATCAATATTGTAGTCTCTTGACGCCTACATCGTGTAGTACAGGCTTAACCTTTAAGTTATTTAGTACTTGAGGTGTTTCACACTGGTTGAAGAGCAATTTAAAACGATTTAGAGTAATTGTTGAATGGTTTTACTGACGATGAGGTCAATGATGTTGGAACTGCTACAAAGAAGTTTTTAAAGAAGAAGGTAAAAAAATATGAAAGCTCTTTGAAATCTGGATTTAGTAAATTCGTTAATAATTTCAAGCTTACTGATGAAAAAATATCAGCTGTTTCATACATTTTCATTTGCTAAATATTGCATTTTGTATGAAACAGCTGATATTTATTTCGAGTTTTCGGAGTTTTCTCAAAGTAAAAGTTGTTCATAATCATGAGTACTTTCACTGCCTAAGAGGTTGCTGGTGTTTTACAAATAACCCTGTAGTACTACCTGAACGACTTCACGGACCTTCCCTAAGATCGACTGGTAGAAAATATCATAAGCATTACGTCCGCTTTTATACAATAAGTTTGACTAACGAATAAAGTTTCAATAAATATCTTTTCGGTGACTGTTAGACATACTATCTCGACTACACTAATCCTAACAATGTTGTAATTTCTACAATACTTGAAATACCAGCTCCTACTTTTTTCAATTCATTTCAAGAACACCTTTATACATCATTCCGTGTGTGAAGTAACCCTCACATCACTTACGCTCGGGAGGCGTGGCTCTCTGCAATCATTCTTAACTTTTATTTCTTCAGACTTATTTGCAATGGAACTCGTGGCTTTCCTGTAATTACAAGCCATTTAAATTCTTAAGTCTTTAAGTGATTTTGTACATTTTTCTTGCGTGTTGTTGAGTTGTTCATTATTTATGTTATGACTGAGAATTTGTACTTGTCTGGTTATTGCCGTGATGTGGACTTTAAGCTCATGAGTAGTTTTTGTAGAGTTTTCTTTATAGGTAATAATCAACGGGGCCTTATCACTAGGCTCAACGGTACTCAAAATACAATGAACAGACTATCTTTGGAGTTTGCTTACTTGATCAAACCCGAAATCTAAACTAATATTATAAAGAAGAAAGATTTGTTTGTTTGTTTAAATTGAATAGGCTCCGAAACTGCTGGACCAATTTGAATCATTCTTTTAGCATTAGAAAGCTACATTATCAGGGAGTAACATAGGCTATATATTATCCCCGTACTCCCACGGGAACGGGCACTAAGCGGGTGAAGCCGCGTGACGTCCACTAGTGAAGAATAAAAAAAAACAATTTGTTTCCAAAATAATCGCACTGAGTTGGGGCACTCTCCTTTTTACGCTAAGTCCAAGGAATCGTCTCTAAATATAGCTTCTTCCCACTCAGCTGTCGTATTACTACAAAGAGTCAACAAGCTAATTGATAATCTGCTGAAAGCAAAAGCCTGGAATATAATTAATACGACAGAGCTTTTAACATTTTCGTAATAACCCATTAATGATTTATTTTAATGCTTTCACTAAGACTTGAGCTTTTAAAAATGTGAATGATGAAAAGAAAAATTAATAACCGTTACTTATTTTTGGTGAAAAATATAACAAAGAAATGAGCATATCTATTAATACCTAATAGAAACTTAGCTGAAAAGTGAAAAAGGAATATCAGGGCTTCTTATAACATTAATTCACGATAAAGTACTGAATACACAATTGAAGTTCTAAGCGTTCAATACCCTATTGGCAACATAAATAAATAATACAACAGTCGTTAATTATGTTAAAGTAAACATGAAAATTTACAAATTGAAACAAGTCTTTTCCAACAAAATGAACAAACTCAATTCAAAAATAATAAATGACAAACCAATCAAGTTAAACAACGTTATAAAACACTTAACACTCCAAATAAATAACCCAAAACTATCAAAGACACTACGCTGTTGAAAGTAATAAATCAATTTTATCAATAGTACAAGTATTCAACACAGAATAGACAGATACAGAAGGCCGGCTTCATACAACGAGTGAACGCACGCACACGTAGACACGCTTCATGTACAGCGAGTGCAAGCGCACTCGTGACTGGCATTTGTTTGAGATCGCCGCAAGTGCCCGTCTATGTGTGCGTGCACCTGTTTGCGCTCGATGTATGGAGCTGGAATTCTGATCTCATTTATTCTGTGTTCGAAGCATTGCTACGAAACCTGTTTGGAAACCAATTAGTAGATATCTGAGAGTAGTTAATTAGGACGCTCGCATCAATTACTATTCGTATGCCTTCTGGATTTATTGAGAGTTAGTTATCATTGAATTTGAAACTTGGTTTATATTCCGCATTGGTCTCGTTTCGTGTAAGAGCTTTGATTGATTGTAGGTCATGTATTTCTTGGGTTGTAATATGAGGTCTTTGTTTCTTCGTAGTTAGTTTAAGCTCAACTAATTCGGTAAAGTAAAAACGTTATTGTTATTGCTCGCAGTAACTTCATAAGATAATTTGAAGTTGAGACCAAAAGAGTTGGTTTTCTCTATTAAGCGTCTCAAGTTTACACGAGATACGTTTGTTAAAAATATAATTATACATGGACTAGGATTGAAATTTCCCGTCCCCGTAGGAATTTTGGGAAATCCTTTCTTAGTGCCATGCCAAATTTCAGCTTTCTACGACCAGTAGTTTCGGCTGTGCGTTGTCTGTCAGTCACTCAATCAGTCAGTAACGGAAGAATTTTATAATATTGATGATTATTGTTATTTTATTATTGCAGACAAAAAATCACAACGTAAAATAGAAGGCATGAGTCTAAAACCCATATCAGACGGCAATATAATAATAAGTAAGTAATTTCTTTTGCAAATATGAGTACAGTACATGGTGATAAATAGATAAAGGTATATTCAGCTATATTTTAGCAATAGGCATGCGAGAGTTATAATTTGACGCTAAAACAATAAAGGCAACTAATAAACACATTGAATAGTTTTAAATCATAACTTATCTAGATCACTGAAACACAATTGACATATAGATCACTACACACTACTCATCCAAAATTGTTTCTTTGTTCATTAAAATGTCTACCTTTACAGAAAGCATCATCTTGTAAATCCTTTTGAATAGTACACGAGCTATAACATCGAGTACACCGATTACATATCGCAAGTCCTAAGCTTTGAGGAACGGATTGCAGTATCGGAGTTTGCCATGAATAAATTAAATAAAGATACATTTTCTTACTGCAATTAGTTTCTTTATGCAAGAGTCTCTACGAGTAACGTTTTTCCGGGACAGTAAGTTAAGGCTTGTATACATGCCATGATCTTGAGCATATAAACGGAGCTAACTACTCCTCTACGCGCCACTCCGCAACCCGCATTTTTAATTTATTATAAAAAAATTACACATATTTTAAAAAAGTAACAGAACCAAATTATTTTCGTTTGTATTACAAATCAGTAGATTTTTTTAAGACTTTTGTTAAAAATGACGTAGTAAAATGGGTCGATTTGGTGTTTTTTTTTTTCTTATTATGTGATACCGATACATAAATTCTGGCCAAACTTATATATGTATCGTATCATGTAGATTACTACCTATTTTTTTCAGATGTAATTTCTCAGTAAATGCCGACGAAAAGTTGCTTCATCTGCACGCTGATTTTAAGCATTTCTCGAGAGAGCAGCCTTAAGTTTTACCGCAGCATGAGCATGAAAATTAAGTTACGGTTGGTACTCAAGAAGTGAGAACAGTGACAAGTCCCGACATTAAATATAAAACGACTTAAACTGACGGCTTTACCCTTGAGAAGAAATAAACTTGCATTTTCCGGGAAAAAAAGTCTATTGCACTAATCGTAATAGATTTTTCATAATCGAATCAGCACTTTAAAGACATTTTTCTGCAAAAAATACGTCTTTAAAATATGTTTAAGCATAGATCAGTTGAAAACAATAGAGCTTATGGAAATCAAAAGTAGTATGAGAATCACCTTTTATACGTACGAGCTATGTATGTATATTTGCAAGAGCATGTAAAGCTGTCCGCACTAAATCACACTCCTTCAAAATCAAAATTTATTAGTCCCAATCTTTGACATGAACACAATTTGCGTTCTCTATACATAATCTTGACACTTTAACCTTTCCAAAATGGCTGTTGAATGCACCATTTTGGCGTATCATTTCGAATCTAAGCGCACTTTGCACGCAAAACGTAAATCTCGGAAATCGACGCTTAAATCATAAGGCAATTGACCGTTTATTTGTATTTTAGAATTTACGCAGAGATCTTACGAGATAGAAGGGAATTATTATCGTATTAAGTTAAACGAGGTTACAGGTTGTGGTTGGATTTATACACTTTGTCCAATCATAGCGCTTGTGTACAGAATAACATAGTTATTTTAATAATAATATCAAATTAAAACAACATACTTTAGCAATTTTTGTGCAGGAAAAGAAAAAGATTTGTTTATTGTTACCCACAAGTCATCAATCAAGGCAGCTTATGCTACTGTCATTAAATTGGAGGGACAAACATTCACTTGTCATTTTTTCTTGCTTCCTATACCTTCTTATGGTAGCAAGAAAAATCAACGTGGTCCCTTTTCAAATAATGCTCCTCCCAAGCGAATTTCGGTCACAGGGTTTCCAATCTCAATGAGATTAGCCAAGTACGCAGGAGATTCGAGAGACATTTTAGAAAGCAATAAAAATAAATATGCTTGAAATTCTCATCCCATTGTCATCGACCAAAAATTCAGTTCCCACACTGGAATGCAAGCGGAAAATACAGATAATGTGAAATTAATAATCAATTTAATTAATTTTCCATCAGTTCAGTGTATAATGCGTCTACATTAATATTTATGTGCACCTTTCATTGACACAGTGGTGCGATGCCCGACGTTTCGGACAAAAAACGCTTTTAAAACGTTTTCATTGTAACCGCAATATGCCGCCGTTTTGTGGTCATGGTGGGTCTTGATACTTGGAGGAATAACATTTATATGTTTATCATGAATGTGCAATTTTTCATTATATAAATACAAGTTTTAAAACTAAATACTAAGAACAATTGCATCAAGCTAAACAAATTTAAAAAGGTTTTTCTGTTTCGTTTGAAGATGACAGAGACACAATTAATTATATTTGAAAAACGTTTAGCGATAAAGGCGTTTAGTGATTTATCGTGCCAAAAAATCTAATTATCTCTTTATTTACTATTCAGCTACTAATCCAATAATTAAGTTTAACTAATAGCAACTTCCTATGTCCTATGCTAACTAAACGCTACGCTACGCTAGCTATTTAAGTTAGCTGGGTAGTAGAAGCAAACGTCACTTATTTTTTATCGCTATTTTAAAACTATATAACTTCAATAATTGATACCTACATAGATTCCAGATACTTACAGATTTAAATAAACTATCAAGTCCTGTAGGTCCACACAAACCACTGGTCAACATATTCGATGATGAGGACAAAAAACTACGGACAAAACCGCCGCCGCCGACAAAGTGACGAACGCATAACTTTCGAGACCCTTACATTGTGGTCCCGCGATTAACAGTTAATAATACGGCGTCGAAAGTTTTCAATGACCGAATATTATTCACGTTTTTTGTCCACCACTTTGGTACAATGAGACCCACTGTGCGAATTGTAGGGTAGTGCTAATCGAAATCCGTGACTGGAGAAAAAAAATTAAATGCATTTTTATGAATAGTGTGTTGCATGTTAACATTATTCGATATGCAAGTTCGATGTCGGTTTTGCTTTGTCGATGTCGGGCAAGTAAGAGACGAAAAGGTCTGGGAATTGATGTAATACTTCCGACTGTGATAATGTTTTGTGGTTTTCGTTTAATGAATCAATTTTGTGGCAACCTTTTAACTTTACCGAAAGATGGGCTATTGAAGTTTGGACGTACTTACTAGAAGATATTAAAGTTGTTTACTACCAAAAAATAATAAATTGGTAATGTTTGCGGCCTTCTTATTACTGCAAAATAACAACAGGTCGTTTTAGTTTGATTGAAAATTGCAATATAAAAGTCAGACAACGAACAATTTTTAACGTAAATTACTTTCTTGTGCCTCAAAATGTAAATTATCATGCTAAAGGTTTAATATCGACACTAAATGAAACCGTCACTCAAATTTTTTATACAAAAAAGTATTCAATGCTCTTTTCAAAAGTAACACACTCAAAGCAAACACCAATTGAAAGAGACAACTTTTAAATAAAATTCTAGCACAAACAAATTAATTAACAAAGGAAATTATCGTGATGGCGTTAAGTAAAGCCAAGTTTGTAGCTTACGAAACCGTAAAGGTGAGGTTAGGTCCCCTTACTAGCGGCGGGAAATCTATACTTAATATTATAAAGCTGAAGAATTTGTTTGGTTGAACGCGCTAATCTCAGAAACTACTGGTTCGAATTGACTGCTTTTTTTAGTGTTAGACAGCTCATTTATCGAGAAAAGGGTATCGATGGGCTATATATGCAACGTGTATCAGAATAAACGCAATACCTCTTAAGGGGTCATTGTACTCATCATTCCGAACAACTTTTACTATGGACCAAACCCGAAATCGCGAAAAAATGGTTGTATACATCACGCTACGACCAATAGGAGTAGAGCATTAATGAAAATGTGACGCAGACGAAGTTGCGCGGGTCAGTTAGTTCAAAAATAAAACTGTAAAACACAGCACAGGAACACAGATTTGCCATTTATTTAAATATTTTAGTCAACCCCACGTGGATTCCCGTATCCGGCTCGAAGGACCAATATTTTCGATTAGTTACATATCAAACTATAAGTATAAGAAGGCAAAACGTTTAAATTTTACACTGTATAAAACACATCACTATACAAGGAATATGAAATAGTTCCAACTTGTGATTGCAGAGCGATTTGATAATCGCTAAGCCTAGCCTCTGTAGCCGCAACCTTAGCTGCACACTATTACATGCAAGCTCGCTAAACGAATGACAATGGGAAATCACAGGCGTCGACTTTTTTAAGTTTCGGCCCTTTTGGCAAGAGCCCTATAATTAAGATTTCTCCGAACCTCACCTCTTTGATTGTTGGATAAAAAGTCAAATTATACAATGCATTTTATGATCGCTTGTCACTCAACAGTTTGAGTCAACAATCCGATTGATGATCGACTTTCTAAGATTTTCAGTATTTGCACCATTAGCAAGGAGAAAAACAAACGTAATATTACGCCTGTTACTTCTTAAGAGGGCTATTACATTTTTTTCTTGGATTTGAGCGTTTGACTCGAGTTTTGATGTGTGATTATGGTTTATATATAGCAACAAATTAAAAAAAAATAATATTTGGCAAAGAAAGTTTGACTCTTTTTTTTGGGAGTGCTTTATTCAATTTATTATGTTTCATACAGTAATACACCAAAATAATTCCGTAAAACAGAGAGTTACTGATAATTTTTCGCCACTCTAGCCACTCCTCAAAGAGGGGACTTACCGCCGCAATTGTGGCGTGCCCATCCCCAGTGAACCTACATGCCAAATTTAAGCTTTGCTACGACCAGTAGTTTCGGCTGTGCGTTGTCTGTCAGTCACTCAGTCACTCAATCAGTCAGTAATGGAAGAATTTTATATATTAGGACTATCTTTTGCTCGCGACTTGCTACGTGCGTATCCCATTTTTCCGTTCCTGTAGGAATTTCAGGACCAATTATAAACCTTCCTCTTGAATCACTCTGTCTACTGATGAAAACCGCATTAAAAGCCGTTGCGTAGTTTAAAAGATATATAAGCGTACAAACGGAAAAAGCAACTTTGTTTTATACTATGTAAAGATATTAGATAGGATACTACTATCCGAAAAAAATACACTTTTTCAGCGAAAAAAACTGCAAACAGGACCACCTCGCCGTCACTTAACACTTAAACATATCGGCTGGTCCAATTTACAAGCGGAGGGCGATAATAGTGACACAATGACAACCTTTTAACGTGTGGAGGAATGCGGTAAAGATGTTTGCTGAAGCTTGAGCCGTATTTACAAATATACGATCGGGTTGCAAGTTCCTGTAATATGAGTATTTAGACTTGTGCAAGTGTAAAAGGGTTACATTAGACTTTGTATGAAAAGATTTTGATGTTTTAACTTTTGACTGCGATGTCTTTGAAGTTCAGGGAAAAACCGTTTTTCTTTGCGTTTCAGGCTGTCATTTATACTTGCCTACTATTCAAGTATTGCACACCACAATGCAATAAAAAGTTCTGATTGGCGTGTGTTAAAATGACGTACAAACTACTTGCATTCGTTAGTGCAAGTTACGGGAATGTGTATGCTACGGCCTTTATAGCCAAAAATACGACAGACCCGTCCGACAGCCTGTCTCTTAATCGATGGATTCTGAATATCCTGATATACGGGAACAAAAACGAATTAGCAAAACCCTGCAGACGTAAAACAAAAAAAAATCGATTCGATTTTACTTTATTCTGTCGTAATTACAATAACAATATTAGTGCAAACGCATTGGATATTCATTACTAGCCTGACCCGCGCAACTACGTCTGCGTCACATTTTTCATTAATGCTCTGCTCTTATTGGTCGTAGCGTGATGTTATATAGCCTTCCTCGATAAGTGAGCTTTCCAACACTAAGAATTTTTCAATTCCATTTATTAGCGCGTTCAACTAAACAAACAAAGAAACTTTTCAGCTTTATAATATTATCAAGTTAGACTATTTGAATAATTACTTGAATTGATTGGTCCTTGTAGTCTCTCTTGAAATAAAAAGCTCTTTGCTAATACAGATAGCCAATTCATAATAAAGCCTTGGACTTGAAGAAGCTAGGTAAGTCAATCGTGAACTGTGGAAGGGTCTGGGGGAGGCATAGTGCTCTAAAGAAAAACAAACCGTCTAACGAGGTCTAATGTTCAAAATATTTATTGTTAAACTGGCTTTTGCCCGCGACTTCGCACGCGTGTATCCCATCTTTTCCCGTTCCCGTAGGTATTTCGGGAAATCCTTAATGGTCCCCTACAATCCCAGTCCCAGACCAGGGGGGCTACTCTCTAAGCCCGAAGTCCGTAGTTTCGGGCTTATTTGTGGTCGTATTCTACTCTGTATCACCTACAGACTTACGATTAGTCCCGAACCCGAACTAAGAATGAATGACAACACGATTTCACAGTAACTGTCAAATCGTGTTGTCATTTGTTCTCAGTGGTTATGTGATACGGAGTAGAATACGCCCGCAACTAAGCCCGAAACTACGGACTTCGGGCTTAGAGAGTAGTCCCCCAGTACTCATAGTTTCGGCTGTGCGTTGTCTGTCAGTCACTCAGTAACGGAAGAATTTTATATATTAGGATAGTTATAAGTTAGTAAACGAAAGCTATTTCAATTTAAAAGATTACCATATGATTGAAATCACATATTTAATTAATGTTTTATGATATTAAGTAAACACTTTTTATTAGGTACAGCTTCTTGTTTATCCGTGCGAACTAGGTAACCTTATAGAAACCCCCGTATCTCCGCTTTCCGATACATTAATCTTGCGACACCTCGGAAAAAGATGGTTAAGTCCATCCTGCCTTTAATATGACTACAATTTATATAAATTATTAGCTTTCCTTAATCATGTTTATATTTATTAATTAGGTTTAAGCTAATCTCCGTTGGTTTTCCGTCCGTTTCGCTATTGCGCCACGATGGTACAACAAATATGCTTTACCATTTATAATTATTAGTTTCAGGAGCTCTTAAACGTTAAAGAGCACTTTGAGCTCACAAATATTATTTGCAGAGGTTAATTCTTTGGAATTATTCATAAGGTTGACGCTGGTAGTGTTGAAAGTAACGTTTTCGTTTGAATGGACTAAAGATACTTATGACTTAGGTAAACGCGCTGCGTCTGAGCATTGTTGCAAGTTCCGTGTTTGGAGGAGCAGGGAACCAATTTTTGAATGGTTAGAGCTTTATTCTTAGTTCTAAAACCAAGAACAAATAACACAGCGTTAAGTACGTCTAACCAAAGATATCCAAGCAAAAAAAAAGAACAAATCAAAGTGATTTTATTTTGACCTAAAATAATAAATTACCAGCATTTTTAGTGCATTTTCGTTAGCTGTTTTTTTTTTGTAAGTATCTAATACGGTTTTCTTATTATTTTTTACCATTGTCCTTTTTTATGGTGGTCTAAATGATTTCTAAAATTTGGTCCACCTATTTTAATGGGCCTTTATATAAAAACATTAATATTTTTTATGCATAGCGCCCATAAGTAGGTGCAAAATGACTCCTTCCACTCCCCCCAGAGCAGAAGGAGTCATCTGATGATTTCCCAACCTCAAAAAAAAATGCATAAATATGAACAGTAACAATCCTACTACGCGAAAACTTTTTGTCTTCAAAGTCAAAGTCAAAACATTTATTCCAATTAGGCCATTAAACGGCACTTTTGAACGTCATTCACATTTCAAATAATATAAAATACTAAAGTGACTCCACTGTCCATTCGGAAAGGTAGATTCTTATGGAGAAGAACGGACAAGAAACTCCATAGTTACTCTTTTCAAATAAATCTTTTACAATATTTGGTACACAAAAATTTAGTTATATGTGAGGACCATGCACCTAGGGTATGCAGAGGTAGACTTATTAATTTTCTAAATAATCACATGATACGTACAAATTTACAAATATTGGAATCAATAATTAACAGTGTGTGAGTTAGCAAGAAAATACAAACACAAAAGAAACAGAACACCTATAAAGTTAATACATAAAGCAACCAGTTTGATTTTGTCCACAACATTGATTGTCCTATGGAACAGGACCAGCGTAGGTTCGCCCTGATTTGATTTAATAGCACGGGTTTAAACCTTCGTGGTTTTTGGGTGCTATTTGATAGAAATAATCCTGTACTGTGTTTTGTTTGATTGATAAATAAAGGAAAAAAATAATAATTTATATTTAGAATTCCTTAGGAGGAGTTCCAAATATAAATTAATTCAATCAGTGAAGAAAAATATGACAAAACAATATTGAGTCAGTAACGAAAAGGCGTTTAAAACATAAGCCATGTAACAAATCACATGTTCATTATAAACGGTGGTCAGTTTACACAATGACAAGTATGAGTCGTTTGTGAGCGACACCGCGAGGCAAGTATGGGTCAAGTTCGGTTATGTAACTGAAATGATTTTATTATCACGTATTGAAATTTCATCATTCCACTATTGGGGTGGGGGCTCTCTGTAAGATGGCGAAGACCAGCACCCAATACGATGACTCAGTGCAGCCTGGTGGATTCAACGATTCTTAGAATTTTTGGTTCAAGGACACGACGCCGTAAGAAATTATAGTTTTATCTCATCAACCGGATTATAATCTGAATTTGTGACAGTTTCGATAGTGTATTATTATTATTTCATTTATTATTTATTTCCACATATGGCTAACATAATTAATAAACTAAGCCCCACAAAACCGTAGTAACCGTAGTAATATGTATAATATGTGTGGTATGTGTGTAAGTGTATGTATGTGTGTGTGTGTGTGTGCGTGTATGTGTGTGTGTGGTATGTGGTGTATGGTATATGTTACGTGTAATGGTGTATGTGTGTGTTGTGTGCTTGTGTAATGGTGTATGGTATATGTTTTCGCTTTGTGTGTCAACCATCGCCTATACTTAGCCCCCTAGTGTATATTAGATTCGTATTTGGTTTCCTTTGCATAGTAGATGAACAGTGGGCCCACCAAAAAAAAAAGGTTGGGAAAGATATTGTGATGTGCTTTTGGCTAACAGTGCGATATTATTGGTTAGCATTTTCAATTAAGGGTTTAAACAATTTCATGTAAGTTTATAAATTATTAGGTACATACTGTAACTGACGTATGTATCTAGTAATTTAATAGAACTATAGTTCCTATTAGATATTTTACATTTATAAACTGCACTTAAGTTTAAATTAAGCGGTTATCTAGCGGTTAATAAATCCATGCACGATCTCGTAAGTAAAACATTACTCCCCTCAGCATCACCTGTAATCGGTTAATAAATGCGTTGCAAAACTAGGTAATTTTGCGTGAGCTAACATTATAATTTATTTCATAAGACGGTAATAGGAAAATTGCAAAGTTCCTGTCATATACGCGCTGTCTTTAAAAGTAAGACATGAAAATTACTTGATGACTAAATAATAATTACTGTGATATTTAAATTACCTGCCACCGGGTTGGTCTAGCTTTTGTAAACGCAGTTGATAAGAGTATGGTTGCGGAATTTGTAAAGAGTCACCGCGGCCCTGGGGGGTTACTCTCTAAGCCCGAAGTCCGTAGTTTCGGGCTTAGTTTCGGGCGTATTCTACTCCGTATCACCTTCGGACTTACGATTAGTCCCGAATCCGAACTAAGAATGAATGACAACACGATTTGACAGTAACTGTCAGTTCGTGTTGTCATAAATTCTTAGTGATTAAGTGATACGGAGTAGAATACCTACACAAGTACCAGACCTACACAACCCATTAACTGGGTAATACGGTATTAACGAAGTCCAAAGAGTATTAATATCATTTAATAATATTTCATGGTACTTTTAGGAAAAACCTATGTTTAATTGCTCATGGCTGGCAAAAATCTGGATTTTAATTAAAGAGTTCTATAAAGCAGAATAACTTGGCACCATTAACAATGTATCAACATTTAATTCGAAAAACTTCTGAAGGATTCGGAGAATAATTTAAGATAAGTAATTAATTAGTGACCGAGGAAAGACAAAACATTTGGTTTGCTGTAAAATATGATAACCTTATAAAACAAAAGACGTTCAGTATAGAGAAAACAACAAAAAACAATTGTCAGCGACGAAAAACGGCACCTTACACAGAAGCAATTTCAAATAAAACAAACGAAAGTGCAACAATGCCACCTTCCATTTTCAAAACACCTTTAAACAGAATTGAACAAGCCACGTATGACCCGCTAAGTGCCATTAAAACTAATCGCGAAACATTAGTTGCATGTATTAAGGGCCTTATAATTGCTGGAGGTAGACCCATCAGCGCTCCCATCCACCTGGGTCATAACATAAGGTCATAGTCCCCTTAATATCACCGACGAGGTCGTGGAACGATGATGGTAATACACAATTTTACGGGCCACCCTAGGTTTGTGGGGTAAGGGAAGGGAGGTAGCGGTAGCGGGTGTATAAGCGGATAATCTTTCAAATTTTATTGTGTAACAGTGGTCGCTAAAGAGAATATCGTTTTACTAAAATTTTGTAACATCTGAGACCAAAAAAAGTGGAAAAAAATGGCATCGAAAAAAGCGGAAGGAGAGCCCTTTGCTCAGGTGTTGGCCATTTAGATTTAGTAATAATTTTGATATTTCCATTCTTTTGATCATCAGTATTCATTCTTTAAAAACATTATTCAAAATACTGAAGACAGCAACTGAGGTTAGGAAAAAAATGTTATAATTTTCTCTCTCAAGATAATGTGGTTGAAAGCTGAATCAAGCAAAAAAGAATTTGGTCCTAGCTTATATCACCCAAATAACGCCAAATCGCTTCCGCTCATGCCTCACGCTTCACCCTGACGTATGCACCGTCACGACCCACCCGCTACCTCTAACATAAGTGTGTATTTTAAATAGCCCTAACGATACACTGTTGTTGTAAACCCTGGCGGCGAATAACAAGCGAACAGACGACGAAACTAATGCGAACTATTCAAATGAATCGGGAGAATTTTCTTTAGAAATAACTAGCAGGAAAACCCTGTAAGTTTTATGTTATTTGTAGTTACACCTAGGGCTCTAGGCAAACATTCTACCAGCGATAATCATTGTAAAAACCGGCCGAGTGAGTCTGACTCGTACACGAAGCGTTCCGTACCATAAACTTAATTTTTATTATTATATTATATACTAGCTGACCCGCGCGGCTTCGCTCCCGTCAAATGGCTACTCTACCTACCTATCATAGCTACCCTACCTTACCTACCTGCCTACCTACATACTCATTCATTTTTTTGTATTTTAATTCTTATTATGCTATTCCGGACGAAGAAATTAGTCTTCGTCCGGAATAAAACACAAAAACTATGAAAATCGGTCGAGCCGTTCTCGAGTTAGTTAGAAAAGTGTTCGAACAAACCCGACTTTGAGAATTTTGCTATATTGTGAAAGATTCGACCTTTTTCTAGAAGTCATTTTTATATTAGCGAGACAGAAATAAAACGAATAAACTGAAGGAAGACGGACAGCGGTGGCTTATTAATAAATAGGGTTCCGTTAACAACCTTGGTACGGAACCCTAAAAATCGACTTGGTTCGCACGAATCAAAATCGTACGCGAAGGCTTAAATAATAGGGTCCCATTAGCAACTTTGGCACGGAATCCTATAATTTGCCTTGGCTCGCAAATCGAACTGTCTGATACTTAGCACGAATTAAAAACTTAGATGCGGGCAACCTGGGAGTCTTTAAGACAAAAGTGAACAGGTTGCTTCTAGGCAAACGTGCTCCATCTTCGACCGCATCATCGCTTACCATCAGGTGAGATAGTGGTCAAACGTATGCCTATCCATAATAAAAAAAAATCTACTCCGTATCACCTAACCACTGAGAACTAATGATATGATTTGACAGTTACTGTGAAATCGTGTTGTCATTCATTCTTAGTTCGGGTTCGGGACTAATCGTAAGTCTGTAGGTGATACGGAGTAGAATAAGTCCGCAATTAAGACCGAAACTACGGACTTCGGACTTAGAGAGTAGCCCCCCCAAAATCGATCGCTCCCGTCACCGTGACCACCTTTGGTACGGTACCTTAAATTATGATTAGCCTTGTTTCGCAAATCGAACGGTTCGTTGCTTCGCTCTAAACGGAATCAATCGTGGAGGCTTAGCAGTAGGGTCCTGTCAGCACCTTTGGTACGGAACCCTACAGGCCTGGGGGGCTACTCTCTAACGAAATCCGTAGTTTCGGGCTTAGTTGCGGGCGGGCGTATTCTACTCCGTATCACCTACAGACTTACGATTAGTCCCGAACCCGAACTGAGAATGAATGACAACACGATTTCACAGTAACTGTCAAATTGTGTTATCATTAGTTCTCAGTAGTTAGGTGATACGGAGTAGAAAATGCCCGCCCGCAACCTAGCCCGAAACTACGGATTTCGTTAAAGAGTAGCCCCCCAGATCCGCAAGTCGAACCGTCCAGTACTTCGCAAAACTAAAACAGTTTAAGACTCTACGATAAAAGCACTTTAAACGAAACCAGCACGACTCAGAGATTTCAGCAATTTTGGTCCCTAACAGTTAAAGACCTTACAGAGACCAAACCGAAATTCCTACTAACTACGACCGTGTTTGATAATCGTGTGAGGTCATTCTCCAGCGAAAAATCTTAACACCGCAATTCAGAAAAACGCGTCATCAGTGCAACGCCATCTTTCGACCATGTAAACTGACAAAATATTTGGCAGTAGAAGACGTTAAATAAGAAGCCCGTATGTAACGGTAAATAACGATAAGGTATTAAAATTTTTACTTCTATTTTGCTACGTCTACGTATTAAAAGTTTCACAAATAACTCAATCAATGTGTTTTGGTGTAACATTCATGCTTTCATGCATTTTTTGGCTCCTCAATAGATGGCGCTATGACTGATCAGAATACAGTAGGAAGTTTCTTACTAAACTAAAAATTCAATTTATTTTGATTTTGTGGATCGATTGTAACGATAAATAACGAAAAGGTAAAAAAATGATCACTTTTATTTTGCCACGTATTAAAAGTTTCACAAATAACTCAACAATTTTGAATGCTTTCGTGCATTTTATTTTTCTCAATAGATGGCGCTCTGACTCATCAGAATACATTAGGAAGTTTCTTTCTAAACTTAAAAATTCAATATCTTTCGATTTTGTAGGTCGATTTTGATGAAATAAACGCTTAATGTTACTCGGGTTATTGCTTAATATTTTATTTTAAGGACTTAGATTTGCAATCCAATCTGTGGTTTATTCATGATGCTCCCACAAACGCACAGACAAACAGACAAAAATGTCAAAAATTGCATTTTTTTGTTTTATACCTTTTTCCTGAGTTTTCTGTGTAATTTTCATGCAAAAATATTCAATGTACAGACACGGTTAGTCTACGATTTTATTATATGTATAGATTAAGAATTAAGAATTTTGCTATATTGTGAAAGATTCGACATTTTTCTAGAAGACATTTTTTATATTAGCAAGACAGAAATAAAACGCATAAACTGAAGGAAGACGGACAGTGGTGGCTTATTAAAAAAAAGGGTTCCGTTAGCAAACTTGGTACGGAACCCTAAAAATCGACTGGTTTCGCACGAATCAAAATCGTACGCGAAGGCTTAAATAATAGGGTCCCATTAGCAACTTTGGCACGGAACCGTATAATTTGCCTTGGCTCGCAAATCGAACCGTTTGATACTTAGCACGAATTAAAAATTTAGTTGCGGGCAATCTGGGAGTCTTTAAGACAAAAGTGAATAGGTTGCTTCTAGGCAAACGTGCTTCATCTTCGACCGCATCATCGCTTACCATCACGTGAGATAGTGGTCAAACGTATGCCTATCTATTGTAAAAAAAAAAAAAATATTCCACTCCGTATCACCTAACCAATGAGAATTAACTATAACACGATTTGACAGTTACTGTGAAATCGTGTTGTCATTCATTCTTAGTTCGGGTTCGGGACTAATCGTAAGTCTGTAGGTGATACGGAGTAGAATACGTCGGCAACTAAGCCCTAAACTTCGGACTTCGGACTTAGAGAGTAGCCCCACCAAAATCGATCGCTCCCGTCACCGTGACCACCTTTGGTACGGTACCTTATTATTATTAGACCAAACCGAAATTCCTTCGAAACACGACTGTGTTTAGAAATTGTGTGAGCTCATTCTCCAGCGGAAAATCTTAACACCGCAATTCAGAAAAACGCGTCATCAGTGCAACGCCATCTATCGACCAAGTAAACTGACAAAATATTTAGCAGCGGAAGACGTTAAATAAGAAGCCCGTATGTAACGGTAAATAACGATAAGGTATTAAAATGTTTACTTTTATTTTGCTACGTCTACGTATTAAAAGTTTCACAAATAACTCAGTCAATGTGTTTTGGTGTAACATTCATGCTTTCATGCATTTTTTTGGTCCATTAATAGATGGCGCTCTGACTAATCAGAATAAAAATAAGGAAGTTTGTTACTAAACTAAAAATTCAATATATTTTGATTTTGTGGATCGATTGTATCGATCAATAACGAAAAGGTATAAAATGATCACTCATATTTTGCCACGTTTTAAAAGTTTCACAAATAACTCAACAATTTTGAATGCTTTCGTGCATTTTATTTTTCTCAATAGATGGCGCTCTGACTCATCAGAATACATTAGGAAGTTTCTTCCTAAACTTAAAAATTCAATATCTTTTGATTTTGTTGGTCGATTTTGATGAAATAAACGCTAAATGTTACTCGGGTTATCACTTAATATTTTTAAGTACTTAGATTTGCAATCTAATCTGTGGTTTAAGCGTGATGCTCGCACAAACGCACAGACAAACAGACAAACAGACAAAAATTTCAAAAATTGCATTTTTGTGTTTTATACCTTTTTCCTGAGTTTTCTGTGTAATTTTCATGCAAAAATATTAAATGTACAGACACGGTTAGTCTACGATTTTATTATATGTATAGATATATTTTTTTTTTATTATTATATTATATTGTTGTTATAGCGGCAATAGAAATACACAATCTGTGAAAATTTCAACTATCTACCTATTACGGTTCTTGAGATACAGCCCGCTCACAGACAGACACACGAGCGGACGGACGGACGGACGGACAGCGGAGGATTAGCAATAGAGTTCCGTTGGTTACCTTTTGGGTACGGAACCCTAAAAAGTACAAAGAATAGGGTTTTACTCCTGTGCCCCCAAGAAACCATTTTTAAAGAGAAAAGTAGCCTATACATAAATTGTATTCCGCCTTAATTTCCATACATTTTTGACAGATTGCGACTGACATGCGAATGCGAACATTGCTTAAAAATTAGTAGAAGTGGCACTCACGAGATTATAATTACACTATAGGATATTCTTCATAACTTATAGAAATTTCTAATGAGGAAGCAGATGTGAAATGCTGCGTTTGTCTCTTTATTTATTTCCTAGAGTTCATTACTATTCCTCTTCGGTAAGTACGAGTAGGTAATTTTATTTTACTACCTTTTTTGGTACGATTTATTTGCGACTTTTCTCTGTATTTAATTTTACCTACAAGTTTATTTGGTGCTCATATTGCTGCTGGTATACAAAATTATGGAAAAGTTATTTGTCTTTACTTCATTTTACGGGATCATTATTTAGCTTTTAAATTATTTAAGGAATCAATTTCTGTTTCTTTGTGATAGGAAGAAAATGTTTTTGTTATTTAAATACCAACTTTGGAATTTAAGTTTTAGTTGTTGAAACATAAATTTAATGACATTTGGAATCATAATTGGGAAGAATGGGGTTTACGACGCGTCGATACCAGAAGCATTAAGATTAACTAAATGACTATGTCCCAAGTATTGTTGAACACTTATTTATTACTGTTAAAGTTTTACTGGGCAGTGGTATCTTGACCAACATGCTTAAAATGTAATTAGATTGTATTTTCAGTTTTGTATCGGGTTTTCTATCTATATTGCTCTTCCGAATTAGGAATTATGATATCCGCAAGAGTATCTACCAAGGTTACCAACATAGCCCGAAGGACCGCCAAACTGAAGCGACTGTGAGCAAGTCACATTGCTCGCAGAACAGATTGTCGATGGGGCCGAAAAGTTCTGGAGTGGCGACCGTGTACCGGAAGACGCAGAATTGAAAGGCCTTCCACAACGTGGACCGATGACCTGGTGAGGGTCGCGGGTAGCCGATGGAACCGAGACGCGCAGGACCGGTTGTTGTGGCGATACTTGGGGGAGGCCTATGTCCAGCAATGGACGTCTATCGACTGATATGATGATGATGATTTTATTTCGCACCATCTTCCATTCTATTAAAGTTTTTGTCGTCATTAGGTACTTCACAACGAAACCTCTCCTGAATGCTCATGTCCACTATTGTCCACCCTTCCAGTCACTACAGCTACTAAGCTTCAATTTCCTTCTCCTAAGACCATTTTAATTACGCTGCCCCTTCATCATTAAAAGACACATATTTAAACCTGACTGATATCGAATACCGTATTTAACTCAAATATAATTATAATAATCACGAGCTTGTCCAGTTCATAATTACAAGCGATCTTGAAGCTCGATCATTTTCTCTTAGGAGTATCCACAGAGTAACGAGCGAGAAGAGGCGGCTTTCAAAACTTTACATATCAAACCAAGCCTTTTAGTGTCACCGTTTTTTTATGGGAACTGACAGCCGTGACAGTTTTGGCTATGGCTATGATAGCCGAGCACACACAACGTTGTGCACAACTCACATTACGTCGGCATGGATACTATAGTAATGGCGTAGAAGGAATGCACCTGTGTTTGCGCATACACTTGTGTACTATTGTAACGGCATCAATCGGCCACAAGAAAAACCAACGGAGCAAGCAAATCTACATCGCAACAAAATGAACCGCGATGCCATCTATCAGCGAACTACTAGGTTGAAATGCTGAATCGTGCAAGCAGAGTTTACCGTGCGATTTGAACATATACATCAGCCCGAATATCAATTATCGGGCAGTTGCCGGCCAGACACAGCAACTGTCTGGTAGGAGGATCCTCCCTTATCAATGGGGGTTGCGGGACTTTACTCTCTGTACCGCATACCTCCAAACTATAATATATCCCGCGCCAATAGCTAGTCCCCGTTGAGATTGGCTGCCATGGCCGAAATCGGTCAGGAGGACTATATAATGGCACTAGCTGACCCGCGCAACTTCGTCTGCTTCACAATTTTCATTACTGCTCTGCTCCTATTGGTCTTAGCGTGATGATATATAGCCTAAAGCCTTCCTTGATAAATGGGCTATCTAACACTGAAAGAATTTTTCAAATCGGACCAGTAGTTCCTGAGATTAGCGCGTTCAAGCAAACAAAGAAACTCTTCAGCTTTATATATTAGTATAGATTACTAACCGCCCTTGAGAATTCATGGCTAAATATAACAACCGCTCGGGTTGATCTTCTAAGTTCAGCTATGCTTGCCGAGATCGGTATGTGGATGAGTGACGTGCCTCGGAAAGCACGATACGCTGTTATTCCGGGTTGTCATCTGTACAGTATGTGTCTTTGACAGTCGTTACGGATAGTCAGAAGCCAAACAATCTGACACCAGTCTTGTCAAGGGGTATCGTCTCCCGGTTACTGGGTTGTAGATGTCAGATAAGAAGTGGCTCCAAGAAACGTACTGGTGCTTAGCTGCCGCTTCATCGGGTTAGACTGGAAGCGTTTACCCAAAATATTTGGGAACCGGCTAGGCAGATTGATAGGCGGATCTAATGCATCGATTCTGTATTCTATGGCAATAATCTATTAACTCACTCATATCAGTTAAATGACGGTCAATTTCTGTTCTCTGCTACATGTAATTAAAGAAAGTGTTGGAGAAAATGAAGTAGATAGTAATTAATAACTAGTGATTTCTTTAGAGTAAGGCGAGTCAATTAATAGTACGGTGAATTAAAATAGCTCTCTGATTGACGATGCTTGAGTGTCTCTAGATGCAGACTCATTAGCAACCTTGCTGATTGGTTAATCTATTCCTTGGTCATCTTTATAGAATCTTAGTTAGATCATCATGAGTAATATTAAAAGAGGTCAATCTAAACTATAACAATATTATCAAGAACTAAAAATTGTTTTGTTTTTTTGTAGAAGGTTGAGAAAGGTTTGTGGAAGTTATGATTCGATTACAAAATTCAGTGACAGACTGCTTGGGGCTATTGTTTTTGTGGAAGTTTTTCGAAAAAGTCACCGCGGCCTTGGAACGCAAAGGGCATTAGGAGAAACACGGATGGGTGTTAGTCAGTAAGAGCCTGACACTCCCTTCTGCTTCGCCCAGAGCGGAAGGAGTCATTTGATGGTTTAGAACTAGTTTTTAATTCGGAAAATGATTGGCTTAGATCCGCTGAAAGAGAAGTCCCAAATAAACTAGTCGAGAATATTTATCTACTCGTACAAGTATAGAATTGCGTGACATCTTAAAACGGGAATCTCTTTAGAAACTTTTTCTTCAATAATATTTTATTTACTTTCAATCAAATATACTTACATTAACATGAACACAATAACCAGAAAAATATACACAAAATAGTACGATCCATCAATACCAAATGCTTAGTCTTGAACTAATATTGAGCTCAGAAATGTTGTCCAATATTGGTCCAATGGTTTGTCAAACATTCTCTAACAAGTCAATACGTTTGGTAAAGAACTTTTCGGTGCCAATCACCCATTTTAAATTGAACTCCATACTACCGCAACATATTTGTTCATACAGGTCTGTGAAAATTTGACCGTTTGGTATACTCTGTCATTTAAATGGTTCTAAAGCTTATACAGATAAAAGGCTGGGTTTTAAGTTAAATTTAAGGTGTTTTAAAACTATTTATCTTTAGATAAGCGATAGTTTCTTCAACAAATGGAATAGCACTTTTACTTTTAAATAGATTCAATTTATAACAGTTTTTTGAGGCACTTTGGTCACACCTTTTTGGTTTTGGGTATCTTTGTAAATTACTTCCATTCTTTCAACACTGCCTTGTTATCTTTCTAAGTGTTTTGTTTCTTGACAAATAAATTAAAGAGTGTATTTTAAAGCAGTGCGTTTTAAATAGAATAGTTTCACAGTACTCATTACGTTTGTTACTTTAATATCAGTCTTTCATCTGCGCACGGCAAGCCACGCTGCTGTTTTAGTCTAGAAAAATAACTTCTCACGCATTTGTAGAATACTGCAGTGAGTCCAAAAACTGAAACTGTTTATTTAGGAAAAAACTATGTCAGCCAACCACACATCTGCTTTTTGGATATTACTATATCGGATGACCTACATCATAAGAGCTCTTATTGGTGTCAAACTTTACAATCTCGCTACGCTATAGTAGTACCTTGACATTCTACTCTATTCACGATAAAGAGTCTAAATTGCCATGCACTACCGGATTGTCACGTGACCAATTTCAAGCATACCTATATAACTTTTGAAAATAATATAATTATCTATACCGACACATACGAACTGTAAAAAGACGTGACGTCACACAAATCATACATTTTTAAGATTTAAACGGATACAAAAGCCCGACAACAACTATCTGACACCCACCGGAAACAACACTCAACTAATCGGAAGATCCTTCCTTTTCAATGGAGGTTTCGGGACTTTTACCCTGTTACTAACTCCGTATTTTCACTTTGTCTACAACCCAAGAGTCAAAAAGATATACTCACTAACCATACCGATAATACCACAGCAGCAGACGCCAGCAACAATAACAAATGTCCTCTTAATTTGGCAGCGACAGCATTGCAAATGTAAAACGATATAAAACATTTTGTTTCTGTCGTTGCCATGGTTACAACAATGCGACTGCAGCTTCAGACTAACCTTTCACGACTATTTGGAATGACGTTATTACCTGTGGTCTGAGAGATTGCAGCGTGTTGGGCAATAAGAACTTTATTGTTACGAATGGCGGTGTCGCTACCTGCCTTGGATCGTAAATTCGATACGATGTTAGACAAATCTATGCACATAGATTTATCTAACACCGTATCGAACTATTCACAATTATTTCAAACACAATACAAGACGCACGTCTTGTATTGTGTATGAAAGAAAGTGATGTTTTGTTTTTAGGGTTCCGCCCATCCGTGAAAAACTGAACACTTATAGGATCACTCGGGTATCTATCTGGCTGTCCGTCTGTCACAGCCAGTTTTTTACGGATCTACTGGACCGATTCTGTTGAAATTTGGTATGCATATGGACTTCTGTGACCCAAACACGGATGCGTCACGTAAATAAATAAATTTTTAGTATAGGGGTAACTTTAACTTAATTTTGTGTTTTGTGCGTCGCTTTCGGTGAAATAAACGTCTTTTCTTTCTTTCTTTTTTCTTTCTTTCTTTTAATTTTCTAGTTTGACCCCCTCAAACTAGCAAATTAAAAAAAAAAGTTTTTCAAAGTGTATCGTGTGACATATCATATAAAAGCGCTTACTGTGAGGGTTTTAATTACATTTTTTCATAATACCACTACCATTACCATTCACCGTGTCAGTTTCTACTTTAGCATCAGGAAGATCTTTTAGCATTTGACCACAATCTCATCTTATGGAAAACAATTATGCAGTCGACGATGTAGCAGTTGAAGTAGTATATTCGCTTTTGACTGAAATACCCTTAAGTTTATCAGGAAACACAAACTCCGATTAAGAACTTCCATTCCTTAGCAGTACGCGCATTAAAAGTATTACCAAAGCGTTTTGTGCACCCGTGTGTCTGTGTCTGTGACTTGCACATAAGGAAGTAAGGACTTAATCTGAAAGTGGCATTGGTTAATCAAAAATTGAGTAAAAATTTGTTGTCAATAGGATAAGACCAAAAAACCGAGGTATAGAATTAGTGAATGATGACATAGCTCGAAATGGGGTGACTACTGAAATGGTTACCAATAATAAAGAAGTCAAAGAAGAAAATCTTCTTCTTTCTGCTGCACTAAACCCAAATAAAAGCAAGATAATAACAAGAGTAGCAACTTGGACCGGATAAATTCTTCATTCATATATACTTTTTCAGAGATCCGAGGTTACCGACGTTGCCCGAAGGATCGCCAAGCTGAAGTGGCAGTGGGCAGGGCATTGCTCACAGAACAGATCGTCGATGGGACCGGAAAATTCTGGAGAGGTGACCGCGTACCGGAAGACGCAGCGTTTGAAGCTCTCCCACGAGGTAGACCGATGACCTGGTGAGAGTCGCGGTAGCCGATAGATGGGAGACGCACAGGGCTGGTTGTTGTGGCGACATTTGAGGGAGGTCTATGTCCAGCAGTGGACGACTTTCGGCTGATTTGATGATTATGATATAATTTCACCCTCGTACAAGCTAATGAATTCACAGTCAGCCACTCAAATGATAAACGTATAACATTAAGTTCGTCACATAGGTGCAGAGACATAAGTGCATTGGGTCAACATTCCCGATGCAAAGCAACGAGACGTTTGCAGTCAAAACAATCGACGAACGTCGGTTGGTACCGGTTTATAGTCAAACTGTACACTCAACCACACTTCAAGCAATAAATACCCAGTATAAGATGACCTTCCATTATCCTTCAATTCTATACAACGAGAAGTCAGTCTATGCTGGATAGTACAGATTGAAATGTCGTCGTCTGAAAACGCGACTTTGTCATTCTCAAATTTATTGCCTACGTATTTGACGACCTAAATGGCGGTAGTAATGTACTCGTCGTCAGCTGTTTTGGGTTTAAGTAGCTGGTTATAGTCCGGTGTTTCATGTTGGCAGGTACCAGTTCTCATCAAGAACGTTTGATACGTGTGGCTGTTTTTGCAGTAATCCATCAGGTTTGTTCTAACGGAAGTCAACTGAGTTTCAAGATACTGACTATGATGGGTGAGAAAGGTAACAAAAAAATTTGATGAATTTATTTACCTATTAAAACTTCATGCAACGCAATGGTGTAAAAGCGCACATGGCTTGGGCACTATGTACTATTCAACTTAGGGTAATAAAGTAATAACATGGTAGGTGCAAAAAAAAATTGAGGGATTTGATTCAAAAGTGAGTCGGCATGACTGCGATGAATGGAACTGAAAACAAATGACAAACACCGACTTCATGAAATAAGGGATCAAACAAAGAAGAAGAGAGAAAGTGTGAACGTATTATTTTAATTAATAATTTCTATTGATCATTAAAGTATTTTCTATGAACTCTATATCTGGTTAAATTATTTCTTATATATGCATTGTCACGATACCACAAAAAAAAGGTTTCCGCATTGTTTTTTTTTAATATACAATGTCATCAATCTATCCAACAAGCATTGATGTCGTATTATTTTTAATGTTAAATGTCAAATCAATTTAACCAACATCGATGTCAGATTGTAAAACGTCATGTAAAGCAAACATGTATCAGATCATAAGTTAAAGAGAAAGTATGTACTGCATGTATGCAATCTTGAAGCCATTGCAGTAACTTATCGGATTTAAAGATCAGATCGTGCTTAGCCTTTAATCTAGCCAGTGTGGAACGTTGACATAAATACAGAAGCTAGAAGTGAGGTCATTAATTAGAGTGTCTAAAGATCTAATATTTTATCTTGTTGATCCTAGTTTACGGCTGCAAGGACCAAAAAGACGTAATTTGTTTTAGACCATTTTACACAAGGTGTGAGTGAAATAACTAAAACGGATTATTTATTATTTTTAGTATCATTAGGAATAACTTCTACTCAATTTATATAGTTGTACCATGTGAAGATAAATACATAGGTATATGAAACAGGTCATATTTCGAAATCAGGGTTGATCCCGATCTAAGATATGTACATAGGTAATGACATCACACTTAAAGATGCATCAAGATGGTCCAGGATCGTCACGCAGTGGGCGACCGACGCTTTGGATTCGTTCTCAACGGATTGGCCGGGCCAGACAAATTAAAAGAACGTTGGAAAACTATGGGGAGACCTTTTCCTAGCAGTAGGACAATATTATTTAGATTTAGATTTATAAACACCTGCTAATAGAGAAAAAGCAAATAACAAAACCCCAAATGAGTAAACATAAAATTAAGAAAACGGTTCTTTATGACAAAAATGACCAAATTAAAAATAAACCGGCCAAGTGCGAGTCCGACATGAAGGGTTCCGTACCATAAACCTAATTTTTTATTATTTGTTGTCATAGCGGCAACAGAAATACACAATCTGTGAAAATTTCATCTATTACGGTTCTTGAGATACAGCCCCCTGACAGACGGACGGATGGACGGACGGACGGACGGACAGCGGAGGCTTGGTAATAGGGTTCGGTTGGTTACCCTTTGGGTACGGAACCCTAAAAAACTGGCCAAGTGCGAGTCAGACTGGCATACGAAGGGTTCCGTATTATAAACCTTAATTTTCTTTATTATTTGTTGTCATAGCGGCAACAGAAATACACACTCTGTGAAAATTTCAAGTGTCTACCTATTACGGTTCTTGAGATATAGTCCGCTGACAGACAGACGGATGGACGGATGGACAACGGAGGCTTAGTAATAGGGTTCCGTTGGTTACCCTTTAGGTACGAAACCCTAAAAATTAGTAAGCAAATTATGTGAAACTATTTTTACTTAAGACCATTGATGTAACATATTTTATGCAAATAAATGATATTCTATTCTTATTATTATATTCCACATGTATCGAGCCGTGGTGGCCGAGTGGTAATGGCTTCGACTTACGAGTTGTAGGTCGCGGGTTCAAACCAGCCAGGCACATTACTTTGTGTAATTTATTTCATCACCACTGCTCCTAAAACGGTGAAGGAAAACATCGTGAGGAAACCGGCATGTCCTAGAACCAAAAATTCGAAGACATGTGACATTCACCAACCCGCATTGGGCCTGCGTGGTGGATTACGGCCCATTCCCTCTCCTAGAGAAGAGGCCTGAGTCCCAACAGTGGGAACATTATAAGGCCGACTATGCTATGCTATGCTATTCAAATCCAATGACATAAAGACACACTGCCTACTCAACAAACACTCTACTACTCAACACTTCTATAAATAGTGCAGCATTAAACTAGATAGATAAGCAGCGTCCTTCACATCACATGCAGCAGACATCTGGGCACTAAACATGCAGTCATCACAGTTTCAGAAGCTCTTGTTATTGTCACCCGATAGTTTTATGACAGCTCCTATTGATAAAGTGCTAGTTTGATTTGTTGTATCAATGAGTCATGGTTTGTGCAAAGTATGTAATCTAGTTGAATGAGTTCCTATTTTCTGTGTGTACTTTCTATATTTTATTAATTAATTTAATTGTACAATGAATGAATTGTTAATTTTCAGTTTTACGTGACTGTTGTATATTTATAGAATATGATTTCAAACACAATGTGAATTTTTCCTGAAATAAATAAATAAATTGAAATGAATAAATTGTGGTCGGCTATGCAGAAAGTATCAAAAAGATATTACTTAGGAGACTTGAGACCCTAGACAAAGTGTCTAATCTACATATTAACGAATGCGATTTTCGAAATCTATACTTAATATTATATAGCTCAGGAATTTGTTTTTTTAGTTGAACGCGCTAATCTCAGGAACTACTGGTTCGAAACATATTTTAGTGTTTTATAAATTTACCGAGGAAGGCTATAGGCTAAATAACATCTTTTTTTTTCGGCAACCACACGAACGAAGCCGCGGGTACAGCTAGAAATGATTGACCACGTGACATTTCGAGAGCGTTTCTCAATCCCATTCATTTTTGACGTTTCGTTAATCGCTTTCGCCACGCTACTGCTCACAGAACGATTTCAATCATGTCGAGGAAAAAGCTGTCACTGATAGCGTGACGTTGACAGGACGGAATGGCAGAGAAAAGGTGTTGCGCGGACCTCAAGTTGCATAAGACAAGGGCTCGGAGGTAATAATAATGATTCGGGCACATACTTCATAACCTACTGCATAATTATGTTTCTTATAGATTTTTTGTCTTAAAATTATGATCGTTATAGAGTACATAGACCAAAGAGATTTTTTAATCTATACTTTATAATAGGTATGTATATGGAGATGAAATTGTTCGTTTATAGGAAGTAAACTCTTAAAATACTGAACCAATCATGAGCTACACAATTTCTGAGTGCCATAGGCACCCCCTTTTTATCCCATAAAAGAGCAGAGTACCGGTGGGATAAAACTAGACACGCACACTATAACAAGTACAAGTATTGATCCTTTAGATCCTGTTATCGCTAAGGGCAAAACACCGGAAACTCCATCCAAAGCTGATGAATAGCAAAATTATAAAGATTTGGATTACAAAAACCACTTTTAAAACTTCACAAGTAAATCAACAAAGTATTACAGTACGTCTATTATGTAACCAATACACTAATCCTTTTAGAAATAACAAATGCTTGAACAAAACTCTTTGTAATAACAAGGGCTTATACAATAGAGCAACAAAGAGCACATGAACCCTTTTGCTTTCAAGATGAATTGTATACTTTTATTGAAGTTCAGTCAGCGTTGTTATAAAGATGTATAGAAAGTTTTTGAGTTAATGTAAACCGGTTTAAAGACCGTATTATGGAAGTTGATACTTGATTCGATGATGGAGCTGTTTATCTAAAAGGAAGATTGTTTAATTATGTTATAAGCTTGTCAATGGGTGCCCCTTCAGCTGGCGATCGCAAGAATGAATCAGTAAGAGGAAACAAGTAAGGTCACATTTTGATGACAAATTAAATTTTGTAATGGATACCAAGGTACGGTAAGGTAAGCTAGCAGTGGTGGCCCAGTGGTATCCACTACCAATTACCAGCATTTATCTTAGTGTTTATCATTTCATCACTACAGCTAGTCTATTCTGTAAGAAACTATTTCGATATCGAGCTTCACCTGAGTGATCAAACTCACAAAGTGAGCTTTATTGCACACAACATAAAGGTCTTCATTTGAAACTCACCTCGAATTCTACTGTCGAGATACGAAAATGTTGTTAGAGAATAGCACTACAGCTCTCAAATATATTTTAATGAAATACGTCATGTGGACTTTCCTAGAAAAAAACGTGGAATACTAGAAAACCGTAAATTCGACGCGGGCGACATCCGCCAAATCTCACAGGGTTCGCCAAATTTAACAGACTTAAGAGGCATAGTGTGACTAGCCTACGTACTCGATTTGACTAAAAATTGACAAAGACTGAGGAATGGGGTCAGAGGACTCCTCTCAAGTGCTAGATAAAACTCAGCGAATGCAGACACCAGTGTTGCTCATTGCAGATGATACTGCAGATAGCAGCAGGAGAGTGAACAAAAGAGAAAAAAAAAAAAAAACGGGTTCCGCAATATGTGTTACGGCTTACCTACTCCCTAGTCCCGACAAATAGCCTGCGACCCGTGGGGTCATTGGGTTGATTATGCTAAACACTAATCAGCTATATTTTTTTATTTTTACGTAAACTAATCAGCTTACGAAAGGGTTATTCCCGCTTAAGACTCACCATTAAAATTATAGCATAGCATAGTCGGCCTTCTATATTGTTCCCACTGTTGGTACTCAGGCCTCCTCTCTAGGAGAGGGAATGGGCCGTAATCCACCACGCGGGCCCAATGCGGGTGGGTGAATGTCACATGTCTTCGAATTTTTGGTTCTAGGACATGCCGGTTTCCTCACGATGTTTTCCTTCACAGTTTTGAGAGCAGTGGTGATGAAATAAATTACACAAAGTAATATGCCTGGCTGGGTTTAAACCCGCGACCTACAACTCGTAAGTCGGAGCCGTTACCACTCGGCCACCACTGCTCTCATTCTCATCTCATTAAAATTATGTTAAGACTAAAGAATACAGACAAGGTATCAAAATTATGAGATCAGAAATGTAAGTTCACTTTCCAATATTTATGATAAGAACTGCATCGAACATGACACAAAGTAAGCGAAACGAGCAAAACACGACTAATCCTAGTAAAATAACGCATAATATTGTAGTTTCAAGTACTAATACTTTCATTATTACTGACGGAAATCAGTCTAGAAAACAACAATTTAGGAACAAGTTTTTAATGTACTGTATATGCATTGGACATAGAACCCAGGCTATTTAGCTAGCGGAGCGATAAAATGTATCGTATTATTTTTATGTTTCATTTAGTTTTGGTACTTACGTCTACAAAAAGCATTATTGGCGTATTATGGCTAAAATCATTTCAAGTTTTAAAAAGATCGACAGATATCCTTTAATTTACTCAATTTTTTTCTCTCCAGGCTCCTTAAATATTCGACCTTTTACAAGAAAAAGAATTTCTGTAGCTAGAATAGCCATACTGCGAAAGCTGACTACGTCTTCATAATTTGGTGTCATTTAATTAATGCAACAGCAAATGTAATTTCTGAAAGTAATCCGATTAGGATTATTTTTTTCACTGTTAGAAGACAATGGAATAAGCCGCATGGAAAACCTCACTTCAGTATTTACTATTAGTTTCAGTATGTTATATTAGACACATAAGCTCAAAGAAACCCCGCTAACAACATCACCTCGCAGCTACGCATTTCTAATTCGTATCCAATGACAGACAATTTGTATTCTGCATAATTTCACCTCAATTCACACTTACCGCGCCACAAGGGAAATCTCAGATTAACCTTAAATAACCAGTAATCACTTAATAACACAGCTGTAACTAAAAACTTTTTGGAGGAAGCAGATGTCGAATGAGGCGTTTTTTGGAGGCTGACTTCGTGTGTGAAATAAATTTGGCGCCAAATAAAGGTACGTATTTAATTGCAGTAGTTATATCAAAGCAATTTGCTGAAGTGGTTGTGTCTTGATTCCAGTTAAAATTAGCATTTTGGAGTAAAATAAATTGATCTTTTATGCGTTAAACATGGTTCAAATCAGGCGAGTTTCTTACTAGTCAAATTGTTTGCGAAACTTGATCGAAGGTAGTAGGGAAATAATGTCAAATGTAGAGCAACATCTGCTGTAATAAATAAAACCATTTATTTAAACATTATTCCAAATAATCACCTAACAACAACTAATTACGTATCGCGACCCGCCACTCTATCGTACACAATCACAGTTTCCCACTCGAAGGACCAAAAAATGCGATAGGACCAAAAAAGAAATGACGATCGAGCCCCCATCATTTTTACAAGCCATGAGTGGTATGGGAAAATCTTGTATCTCTCTCCCACAGTAGGCGGGGTCTCGTAAGCATTAAATCACATACATACATTATAATTACCGGTTGATGGTCTTACCTGGATGATTAAAGGTACGCGTCAACATTTCGAGTTTTTGTTTTTTTTTTACTGATTTATACTAATTGTTTCCTTAGTGAGGCTGAGGGTTTAAGTATGGGTCCAAGATGCTAGTAACGTGGAGGAACTGATGTGTTTATAATATTGTTTTTTTTTTAATTCACAGTTAATTTTTTAATTTAGCTTCTTTAGGTTTTTTAATTTCAGATTTATAGAAGCCCGTTTAGGGCAAGATTAACAGATTTTTAGATTGCAAAATTTGAATTAACTCCACCAAGAAAAGTAAGTATATTTCATAAGAATAGTAAGTACCTAAACATATTTCCCCTACACTACTATTGCTTTCGCCTTTATATTAAGGGTCACATTTGTATAAAACTCTAATTTGATTCAGCAAAGTAAAATCAAACTGCAATTTCAGGATGTCACCCAAAGACCTTTTGGTCCTTTTAGAACCCAAGGACCACTTTGTCCCATAACGTCAAATTGTCAATATAACTCAAGCAGATAACTCTTCGTAAGCCTACAGCATCCCGTCAGCAATAATTAAACTAAATTACAATACACATTATTCCTGAAAACAGCAGAAATCGAACAAAAGTAAAATTGAAACACGACAGCGAATTTAGATGGCAGAAGAAAACAAAAGACAACGCTATCGAATCCCGCCAGTTCGTTTAATTATAGGTTAAATATAAACTCTAAATTAGGGATGTGGCGGAACTTGGTCTCCACACCCGCAAATGCGGGATTTTCGCAAGAAATTGAGTTCCGCGTTCACCTCCGCAAGATATTAGCGAATTTGTACCGGAGCGCGGAGGTCTAATAAAGAAAACGTCTACAAATAAGTAAAAAACAGTAAAACTGTATTTTATTAAATACTAGCTTCTGCCAGCGGCTTCACCCGCGTGCTCCCTAGGGAACATACTCTCGGGATAAAAAGTAGCCTATGTCCTTTCTAAGGCTCTAGACTATCTGTGTACCAAATTTCATTTAAATCGGTCTAGAAGTTTTGGCGTGAAAGCGCGACAGACCGACAGACAGAGTTACTTTCGCATTTATAATATTAATGTAACTTAAGCACTTTGGGGCGTCTGAGTACTCGTAAACTCGTTACATGGTCAAACAAATGAAAACCTTTCGGTTTTTTCTTCGATTTTTTCTTTTCATTAACAGCCGCTTTCCGAGGCACGATTTTTTCTTTGATAATAGGGTATTTTACTAAAAAAAACGAATTAACCCGTCAGATAGATTTCCAAAATATATTGCACACGTATTTTTTCTTTTTTCACTTAAACAAAAAATGACGAAGATACAGTACGTTGAAAACTCGCGTGACGTCACTACGATAGTACAATTTTACTAGCGACGTGACGTCACCAGCCCCCTCTCGAGAGTTTTGATGCGTTTTATCTTTGTCAATATTCATTGATTTACAAAAACAAAAAATACGTGTCCTTTATTTTTCAATACTCTAACTGACGGACTAAATAAATTTGCAATTTATTGATGGTGGAAACTAGCCTATTACATTTTTTGCCTTCGCATCCCCAGTCTCCGTCGCTACATCCCTACTCTGTATTAACAAGAGATTATCGAAGCGGGTTTGTGCCAACGCCGGGATGTTTTCTTGCCTTATCTGTCCTATTGTAAATCTGTGGTTGAGCTTGTAAGATTGTTTATGAAGTAAGTTAATTAGCTGTTGAAAATATTGAGGAATATTTTGATGTTGTATACATTTTTAAGGCGTCTCGTTCTTGGATGATGTAAAGAGTTATTGGTTACTGTGTTAAGTCTCTTAGGACAGTATTTATAACTCAGTTTTATGTAGATTTGATCATGTTAATTGACATCGTGGTTTTATACTGCTAGATGTACAAAGTAGTTATTCAGGCATAATTTTTGCTTCTCAAGATGTCTGCCATTAAAAAACTGGCCAAGTGCGAGCCGGACTCGCGTGCAAAGGGTTCCGAACGAATTTCTTTATTTTAACACTATAGACTTCATAATGGAAGGGGAATGGTAATTTTTCGTCTAATTTCTTGAATAACTTCAAAACCATTTATTTTAAAATTTTGAAAAAATATATTTAAAATCCTTACAGTAATAAGACCTTTTATTTGATATGTCACAAGAATCACGATATCGTTCAAAAACATTTTTTTTTAATTTTCTAGTCTGACCTCCAAAAGCGCCATACTAAAAGTTTAATGATTTACGTAACGCGTCCGTGTTTGGGTCACAGAAGAGTATATGTGTACCAAATTTCAACAGAATCGGTCCAGTGGATCCAGAGAAAACTGGCTGTAACAGACGGACAGACAGACAGACACCCGAGTGATCCTATAAGGGCTCCGTTTTTTGTTCGGAACCCTAAAAAGTACTACTTGAAATAATCTTAGTTCAAAAGACCTTTGCAGCTCTAGCTAGTCCATTATAATCTTTCATCCAGTTAAAATCTAGCAATAATTACTAAACAAGCTATAAAATATTTTACGAGACTTTCTCGTCCCAACTATCGCTGTATAGATCATCATAAAACAATAGATATAGAAAATGTAGTAGATATTGAAATGGCGGTGAAAAGCGTAATTTTACAATTAACACTGTGCTGCCGCGCGGCTGCCTGTTGACGCGCGATAACCCGCCACTGCCGCTCTAATGCACTATTCTTATGATTAGGGCTGCCACGGATTGTTTGGTTATTATTAAGTTCTAGGTGCTTTTGATTAATATGCAGATGTTTGTGTTGAATTGTTGAAATTGATTTCGCTGATAAACACCAAAATAATAATTTAAAAAAGGTTTAGAACTAAAATTTTCTATCGTTCTACACGTCTATCGCTGAGTGTTATAGACCATTTTTTATCCCAGAAAATACGGTTCCTTTGGGATAGCCCAATAAATAATTATATAAATTATAATTAAAATAAAGTTCTCAGTTATTTTTTTTAAGTTAGTGTCAGTTCTCTTTAATGCTATCTATTATACTTAATTAGCTTTTGCCCGCGACTTCGTATCCCGTATTTCTCGTTCTCGTAGGAATTCAGTGCTCCCTTACGGAGTATAGGGAAGCTCCATGCCAAATTTCAGCTTTCTACGACCAGTAGTTTCAGCTGTGCGTTGTCTGTTAGTTACTTACTCTCTTACTCACTCAATTTTAACACACAATCTATACTAATATTATAAAGAAGAAAGATTTGTTTGTTTGTTTGTTTGAATTGAATAGGCTAACTAAAAAACTAATGGACCGATTTGAAAATTTTTTTTAGCATTGGATAGCTACATTATCAGGGAGTAACATAGGCTATACATTATCCCCGTACTCCCACGGGAACGGGAACTACGCGGGTGCCGCGTGACGTCCACTAGTTTTATATAAATTGATTGATGATTTCATTATCTTAGTAATTTTCTTAACAAATCTTAGATGTGGAATATGACGGACAGCGGCCTCTTTCATTAAAATCATGCAAAAATAAATCCTTGATATCTGCACACCCCTATTTTCTAACATTCAACACACCGAACGTCTGCAGTCGCCTCAATAACTGTTTCATTGTGTCCTCGGAATTTATACCGCATTGTCGTGAATCCGACATTCTTCACAATAATGTACTTAATATTTACTACCGTACAGTAGTATAGCTCGAGCAATTGAGAGAAGACATCACTTTCACTGGTAGTCCAGGGGTTAAATTCCTGTAGATTTATGTAAACAAACTGAAACGAAGTGCTATTTTTATAATTTTATAGTTATTCTATAGAGACGCAACTAACAACAACAACATTTTAACAAAAACAACATTTTTAAAACAACAAAAACCCCAACAACAACAACTTTTTTAATTAGGAAAAAAATCTAAGACATATCAAACTGTTTGAAAACCAAATTGATAATCCATAATACTCCTTTTTTAGGGTTCCGTACTCAAAGGGTAACAAACGGAACCCTATTACTAAGCCTCCGCTGTCCGTCCGTCCGTCAGTCCATCCGTCCGTCTATCTGTCGGGCCAAAACCAAAGAACCGTAATAGGTAGACTCAGTGTGTATTTCTATTGCCGATATAACAACAAATAATAAAAATTCAATTAAATTAAAAATTAAAGGGGGCTCCCATACAAGAAAAGTGTTGTTTTCGGTTTATGGTGCGGAACCCTTCGTTTGACAGTTCGATTCGCACTTGGCCGGTTTTGAAGTCTGTTAAAAGGGTACCTATAGTTAAATATTTTTTTTTATTATTTACCTAACTGAAGTAAATTTTAACTTTAACGGATCAGAAAACATGTTGAAATAGTCTCGGATGTCATTTGTAGATCTTTGACAGTCGTTTTTTTTACTATTGATAGGCTCGTCGAAGATGGAGCACGCTTACGTTACGGGTAGACGGAAGTCAGGAAACCTGATACTGGTCTTGCTAAAGCGAATCTAGAGATCAAACAGGCAGTCGCGTCATGTAAAATACTGGTATTCAGCAGAATCCATTTAAATTGGAAGCCGATCCCAAACAAGTCAGGAACTGATCAGGCGATTAAATGAAGAAGGCAGAATTGTTTGAGAAACTATTACCGCCACTCCCTTAATATCAGCACAAATCAACCAATCACCATTAACACATAGATAAGTATTTATTACAAACGATACACAAAAGCAGGCTACAGCCCACTCACTATCCACAATATTATAACTAAACTAGCTCACCCGCGCAACTTCGTCTGCGTCACAATTTACATTACTGCTCCGCTCCTTTTAGTCTTAGCGTGATGATATATAGCCTATAGCCTTCCTCGATAAATGGGCTCTCTAACACTGAAAGTTTTTTTCTAATCGGACCAGTAGTTCCTGAGATTAGCGCGTTCAAGCAAATAAACAAACAAACAAACTCTTCAGTTTTATATATTAGTAAGTATAGATAAAACATACATTTTAAAACTCATTACATTTTTATTTAGTTCTTAGTCTCCTTACTACAAACCCGACCAAGCCGGTCCAATCTAGATGTTATCGAAACTTATAAGGGTATCCTAGGCATGCATAAGGATTGCTATATTAAAAGATAATTATTACGAACTCATATAATTTTGTATCATAATTGCTAAAGTGTGTGGTCCTTCTGTACGCGGAATTCGAAGACGATAGTGTTGTGAACAGTTTTCCTTTTTGCGGAATGTTGGTAGTGGCTCTACGGGTGATGTTACTTTAGTGCTTACGTCCGGTGCAACCTTAACATTCAGTACAGCTACCAAGCTTACTAACAAATCTGTTTATTATGTTAATGAACTATACTATTTCCATATATGTAGTTAATCCCTTCGAGTGTTATGAACTGATGACAAATTTTATTGACAATTGCTTCTTGCTAAATAACTTTTCTTCAAGAATGAGTACGGTGTATTTTGGTTTCTGACAACCTCATCTAAAAAGGCGTAAGTTAATGAATTACGTATGTACAGTAAAAGAACGTTAATTTTCCAAAGCCTTCCCCGAACCCGTACTTTCAAGACAGATTCGGGACAAGATCAGTCATTCTCATTTTTTTTTTGCTTGGGCAGCATTTTCACTGGCAACTAGCTTGCATGCAGGTTGCATTACAATGCGGGCTGAGTGAGCTATAATGTGATCAAACGTGCGACGGATCATGTAATCAAACATGCATGCGAACTCGCATGCAAGTTTAATTTGCAGGTAGAAAAGTGGCCTCAGACTAGGTGGGAAACCACTTTCCTTCGACTTATCTCTTGTAACACAGATTAGGCAAATGCATTAATCTTAAGCAAAATAATTACAGACGTTAAAGAATGAAGTCAAAAACAAAAAAGCTCAACATAATTATGCCTTTGCATCTCTTTCAAGAAGCGAATTTCAAAAGCAATAAGGTATACATATACATAATCAAAATAACACTAGTGAAGAAGCAAACATATCGGTAATTTTCTCCCTCATTTTAAACGAGTGAACAGTCAGTACACACTAACCAGAGCAGTCGTTGCGTTAAAATTATTATTTTATTTTCGTATTTCAATAAAGTTGATAAAGATTTTTACTGCTGTTTTATAAGGGTGTTGACATAAGTTTTATGCTTTTATTTATGTTGTAAGGTCGTTTTATGAAGTGTACAGGATTTAAATCTAAAATATCTAAACTAAGTAAAGAGGTAAAATTGTTTGTTCACTTGTTTATAAAAGGTTATCTTCAGAAACAAAGTAATGAATGAGATTGCAAAAAAACTTCACTAGAGCTCAGTGTCATATAAGCTACTTTTTATGCCGAAAACGTGCACTATTCCTGTGGGAAACGCTACGGAAGCGAAGCCAGGGGGGCTACTCTCTAAGCTCAAACTCCGTAGTTTCGGGCTTAGTTGCGGGCGTATTCTACTCCGTATCACCTACAGACTTACGATTAGTCCCGAACCCGAACTAAGAGTGGATGACAACACGATTTAATACTAACTGTCAAATCGTGTTGTCATTAATTCTTAGAGGTACGGAGTAAAATACGCCCGCAATTAAGCCCCAAAATACGGACTTTGGGCTTAGAGAGTAGCCCCCGTGGTTCTAAAGTTAGTACGAAATAAGCAGCATACAAAGTGTCACTTCAGTAATAAAAATTTTTCGTTTGCTATTTATGAAAAGCTTTTTCCTACCATCTAAGCTCATCTCAAAGAACAAAACACTAGTCCTTTGCCACAATGTGTTCATATTAGGAAAGCAATTAAATACTAAAAAGTTAACATCAACTTAGGAATGTCTTTGCTAGCAACAAGTCAACAACCAACTAGAAAATTTCTCAGGAAGGCTAAAGAAGTCACATAATGGTCTGGCCACTTGGCAAATGAATACTTATGCAAATGACGTAAATGAATACCAGGCTCAAAGTTGCAGGACTAAAAATAAATATGAGTGTGTCTATTAAAAAATATAATCGTAAAATATTATGGAAAGACTTGTTAAACTTAAAAGCTTATGTGTAGTTGAGCAAGCAATTTTGTAGATAAAAATGTGTTAGTTTATCATAATGGTTTGTAACTTGTATTTTATTATGAGTGGTAAGATCTGCACCTATAATAAAATACAATAAAAATCATGTAGAAGATTAAAAAAATACTTGAAGATGTTACTTACTGGAAGAATAAGAAAATTCATCTGCCTCTAACCTTTTCATTGTTGCAAATGTTTTGTTATACAGCAAAACGGTCTCGCTCAGAAACTCTACAATATATATTGATAAACATCAAGTTCAGTAAGCATACAACCATTAAACTAATTAAAATTTCAACCCTCAACTATTTACCCAAAAAAAAAACAAAACACATTCGCATATACCACACACGACTTACGCACATTCACACGGCAAGTCTAAACCTCTCTTACAAAACCTGTTGTGTCTCATAAAGCTTCAATTTAAGCAGTATCAGCCCCAAGACGAGTCACTTAAGCTTTAACGCACTGTATAACAGGGTACCACTGCGTATTGAGAATAGTTCCTTCAATAAGTATCGAATGTCACTGATATTGATATCAAGTTGATATTTGTATGGAAGGCTTTGAACAGTAGCTGTGCAAGTGCAGCTTGAAGAAGATTCCAATCTTAAATGGGTTTTAAAATCAGTCGGCATCGTTATCAGCCTATAACTGTTTAATGCTGCAACAACGTTTTTTAAGTAATGTCCTGAATGTTTAATAAAATAATACAGAAAACAGAAAGGTCTCCAAACACAATGAAACGAATTAAGTATATTTAAAATAAATATTTGTTTTTTTTTCTTGAGATGTGCCTCTTGACTCTAGTCTAGGTCAAAGGTGTCAGAGACAAAGTCTACGATGGAGCGAGCTTACCCAGAACGAGCCTATTCACACTAAGTTACAAGAGATTTGGTTTGAATGCGTTCGGAAACACAGAGGTAGGTAGAGAGTTCCACTCCTTCGCCGTGCACATTATAAAAGACGTTTGAAAACTCTTAGTGCGAATTGGTGATCTTTGTTCAGGAATATAATTAAATAACCTTTGAAATGGAAAGCAACCCATATCATCCACGTAATACCATATCGTTCAAGTTATTAGTCTACATATCTTCAACATGCCTATGTTTAAGGACACTCAGTCTTATTCTGATTTAATTCAAAATGTCATCGACACCGATCAACTTTTAGTAAATGCGCCGATAATTTTTGGAGCTAAGGACCAAAATAACAGCTACTTGAAAATATCCCTTATTTATCGGAGTCTAAAAATAAAAACAAAACTTATCTTTTTAATTACATGTATCAAAAACTGCCAATGTAATCGACACCAGGTAGCCTCGATGTTTAAAAAGCACTTACAATGAACGGATACGCTCCTACATAATAAATACAGTATTAAAACCTTATATACGGGGCCGTAAAGACCACCTGTGTCTTAAATGTGCTGCTGATTTTACGATTTTGTTTATAAATTATGGTTGTACTTTACAATCTTATCCTTAATGTGGATGAAATCATTGGTTTACAAAACTATTCCTACATTTCAGAATTCATTATCTTGACGATATAAGTCCACAGACTGATTATGATGACAGGTTAAGGGCACAACTGGCAACTTCTTCCATTGTATCGGCACGAACAGTCTTTGATAGAGAATCGCTGATTCCATTGTTAAAATTTTATTTTATTTATTTATTTAGGATCGCCAACAGAGGCTACACAATCACATGCATTACAATATAGACAGGGACAAATACAAGAGTGCGCTTCCAATTATAGGCGACCACAGCATTCACTTATTATCTAGGTACGTACATCAAGTATCAAAATCTGAGTATATCTGGAAACTTATTAAAGCTAAGATATACGGTTGCAATTATTACAACTGAGCAACCAAATAACATAAATCCGAAGAATAATGTCGCACAAAAATACAAAATACTTTTCAAAACCGATCTTAATATTATAAATGCGAAAGTAACTGTCTGTTTGTCCGTTACCTCTTCACGTACGATACTTTCCATACCATGAGAATCTTGCTTTGGGATTATTTCTGAATTCTCAACTTTAATAGGAATAAAAATAACTTGCAGAAAAGAATTTTAAGTAAAGCATGTTCCACGCGGATGTAATCCAGCGTCCTTTCCAAGGTGACCTTGCTTGTTGCCATCCGTGAAACCGGCAGATGCAATCCAAATTCAAACAAAACTTGCGGATGAAAACTAAGCTCCCACCAACGTCACCTTGGATGAGACATTGGATTACATCGGTGTGGAACATGCTTAAATAATCCAAAGAAATCAAAGAATGTTAACACTTACATGCAAATGATGTTAAAGATACATTTCTAAGAAATAGTAAACTTCAAGAGTAATAGAATTTCTAATCTAACTATAGACTAGCTGCGGTGAGCATTAACATTTTTGCGATAAATGCGAGTTCTATAAGTGCGCTGGTGGAATTCCATCTAGCCATAAAGCGAAGGCAAGGATATGTGTAAAGTGGGCTTCAAGGAATAGTTTAAGAATCATGGAGTTTGGAATCCCTTACTTACATTTCTTTTGATGATTTAATTAAACAGGGGGGCTACTCTCTAACGAAATCCGTAGTTTCGGGCTTAGTTGCGGGCGGGCATTTTCTACTTCGTATCACCTAACCACTGAGAACTAATGATAACACAATTTGACAGTTACTGTGAAATCGTGTTGTCATTCATTCTCAGTTCGGGTTCGGGACTAATCGTAAGTCTGTAGGTGATACGGAGTAGAATACGCCCGCCCGCAACTAAGCTCGAAACTACGGATTTCGTTAGAGAGTAGCCCCCCTGTATAGATACAATACAGCTGAAAGGAATGAGATGAAATAGGATAGACTGTGTGAAAAGTTATGGAGATACCACCCCTGGTGAGGTGGCTACCGAGATGATGAAGCAAGAAGAAGACCACAAATAAAAAAGTCTAAACACGTCAAATGGTATAAAATAAATACCAGACAAGCAGCAATAATGCGCTGAATGCACGACCACTTCCCGTTTTTAGTTGATTTTTTCAAATATCAACAACAGTCACACCTACTCGGGCCAATATTAAGGCTTGTATACATGCCAATGACCTTGTGCATATAAACGGAGCTAACTACTCCTCTACGCGCCACTCCGCTAGCCGCATTTTTATTTTATTATAAAAAAATAACACGTTTTTTAAAAAAGTTACAAAACCAAATTATTGTCGTTTGTATTGCAAAGCAGTAGATTTTTTTTAGACTTTTGTTAAAGAATGAATGAGTAAAATGGTTTCATCTTAATGATTTGGAGGTGATTTTTTTTCTTATTATGTGATACTGATACATAAATTCTGGCTAAACTAAATTACGTAGATCATATCATACAAATTACTACCTATTTTTTTCAGATGTTATTTCTCAGTAAATGCCGACGAAAGGTTGCTTCATCTGCACGCTGTTTTTAAGCATTTCTCGAGAGAGCAGCCTTAATATACCCGTACAGAAGGACCAAAAAGATTTCATTCACAATAAAATGTCTACATTATGTGTCATAATGTTAATTGCAGACTCGGTAAGATTGTAACCTTTATTAGATTATGATTCTCGATAAATAAAGATTTATTTAGTCGTAGTTCAGTCCATTCAAAGGTTGTCTGTAAGAGATTGCCCTGTGCTATAAGACGGCCCATTGTACACTAGTTTTTATTAGAGTTTTCCTGTGCTTGTTATGAGGTGTACAATAAAGTATTTAACAAATAAATATTATGAAAAAATCGTTATGTAGACAATAAATCCCACCCAAATTCAATAGTTTCTAAAATGTCCGTGGCTTATTAAGAAAAAATATTTTATAATTTCACGCGATATTTTACAATTCTACGACATTTGCAACTTTCCGGTGACATATACCTATGAGAAAGACCAAAACTTTTCCAGGTATATTACTATTGGCTGCTATTTTTATTTAAATTATTTTAAGATAAGATAAGATAAGATTTCTTTATTTGTTTAAACATTGTATACATACAAGAGCATACAAGATATTACACAGTTTCTATATAATAACTAAAATTAACTAATACACTAAACTAAAAATAGCATCAAAAAATTCGTTCTCAACGCTGTCAGCTGGTAATCGCTCTAAGCTCTTCCATAGATCTTATCGCTTTCCAATAATTTTCAAAAAGTCATGTAATAAAATTATAATATTCATGGCTTGTCCTAAGTGGACATCATCATTATCAATGTGCATGTTATTAATTTCTTTACTAATTACACTCTAGATATTTCTTGTAGATAATTAAATTGTTCGATGCAATCCACAACAGTTGGTTATTTGTGTGGTGCAGTTTATAAGCGAAAAGCTTTATCTTAAAATTATATTAGTTAGTCGGCCTCATTCCACCGTCTGCACAATAGTCTGTTGCTATCTCTTTCAGATTCAGATTATTTATTTGTAAACATAGGTTACAGTTTCACAGGTGTGTGAGATGTTACATTCCTTCCAAGTGCTCTATGCTTTGCCATTAGGCGTACAAATGTCAGTAAAAATTCAAATTATTTCATTATTAAATTCAAAATATCAAATAGAATTATAATAATAAAGAGCGAATATTAAAAGATAGAATAAATACAATTTCAGATTTCAACCAAAAACTACAATGTCAAAACAAGTACCAAATTGATAAAATATTTCCAAAATGTCAACAACAAAAAATTATCATAAATCAGAAATGTCAAAAATAAAAATAAGAGAATGTCAAAATAAGTAATAAATCAACTCAATATTCTTAGAATGTCATCAATAAAATCTAACACAGTACAAAAAATTATTAAATGAATACATTTATAGTAATAAAATTAAGAAAGTATTGAATAATGTAAAATAATTAATAAACAAGTACAAAATTTATAAAATATATCCAGAATGTTAACTGCAAAAATTTTTTAGTGAAATGTCAATTAAATAAATACCCAATAATAAAAGAATGTCAAAAAAAAAAATTATATATATTTATATGGCGCGTTACACATCTGCTACGCCTTTCAACACGGGGGCCGCTTTAAAATCATAGCACATGATTGACCTAATCCTTTATAAATGAAGGAGGAATTATAGAACTGTCATCCAAATAGTCCTTTATTGAGTAGTAACATTTATCGATTAAAATTTTCATAAGTACCCCTTTGAATTTGTCCAGATTTAATGATTTTACTGTCTCTGGCAACTTGTTAAATATTTTTGTGGCCATACAGAAAATACTTTTATTCATTAGGGCTGTTTTGCCATGTGTTATTTCAAGATCTAACCTTTTTTTGTCGCGTAACTTTCTATAGTAGCTTTTGGAAGCTATTTTGTATAGTGAGATGTGTGTTTTGACAAATATATTGGTTTCGTAGATGTACAATGACGGCAGGGTAAGAATGTTTAGGCTTTTGAAAAACGGTTGACAACTGTCGGTGCTCTTTATGCCACACATAGATCGGATGCATTTTTTTTGAGCTCTAAATACAAATTCTCTGTCCACTGAGTTACCCCAATACATAATGCCATATCTAAGTGTTGATGCAACATAGCCGTGATATGCCATTAGTACAGATTCTAGGCTGACAGTCTTTGACAGTTTGTAAAGAACATATGCGAATCGACTAATTTTTTTACAAATTTCGTCTGTCTGGGATCTCCAGGTTAAATTTTTATCTATTATGATCCCAAGGAATTTGGTGACAGTAGTTGAATCTATTTGAGTCCCTAAATAATAAATGTCAGGAATCTTATTCGGAACTCTCTGGTGAAAATGCATAATTTTAGTTTTTTCTAAATTAATAATAAGATTATTTTTGTCAAACCATGATATAATTGTTTTCAATGTCAAATTTATTTCATTTTCATAAATCATAGGATCTTCGCATTTAATTATTACTGTGCTGTCATCAGCAAATAGTACCATAGGATGTTTTATGTGTCCGGGAAGGTCATTAATGTACAGTAAGAAGAGGGGAGCTCCTAGCACGCTGCCCTGGGGTACGCCGTATTTTACTGTCCTACATTTGGATCGATATTTCTTCTCGCAACCATCATTTGTGCAAATTTTTGTCATTTCTACATATTGTTTTCTGTTCGTCAAATAGGATTCTAACAATTTAAGTATATTTCCCCTGATACCATATTTTTCAAGCTTGCTCAACAAAATTGCGTAATCTACATAATCGAAAGCTTTGATTAGATCCATATAGATAGCACAAACAGGATTTCTTTTGTCCACATTTGATACAATAGGAAGAAGAAGATCATGTTTGGCCATATTAATTGTATTCTGTTTACGAAATCCCTTTTGTTCCTTGACTAATATATTTGACTTCTCAAGGTATGTATACAGGGATTTATAGATAACTTTCTCGAATATTTTTGAGAAGACAGGTATCAAAGCAATAGGTCTGTAGTTTGCCATGAATTGCCTATCCTGTTTTTTGTGCAATGGTTTAATTATGGAAGTTTTTAGTCCTTCGGGAAAAAATCCATTAGATATACTCATGTTAATGATGTGACTGAGATGTGGAGCTATGTATTGAGCCGCTTCTTTTATAACTTTAGTGGAAATTCCATCACAACCAACACTATTTGTATTTCTAAGTGAGTTTATATGGTAAACTATGTCTTGCGGTATAGTTGGTTCCATAAATAAAGAGCTAGAGGTGTTTGAGATTGAAGGAATTGATATTGCCTTATTTTTGGATTCAATAACTTGGTCAACATAAAAATTATTAAAAGATTCGGCTATTTCTACTGGGTTTGTAATTTGTTTAGAGCCTACTCGTATTTCTGTTATTGGCTCTTTAGGGAAGAAGCTTTTAGCATTGTTAATGACTGTCCATGCCGCTTTCGATTTATTTTGGGAGGTTTTAATGTAATAGTTATTTTGTGATTTTTGAGTTAATGATATAATTTTTTTTAATCTAGCAGAGTAAATTTTGAATGTATTTTTTTTTTTTACCGTCTTATTTATTATATTTTACCCTTATGTATTTATTTTTCTGTTTATTTGTCCCGTTTAATTACTTTTTATGCTGCTCCGATCGACGTCATACTCAACGCCGGCTGTCGCTGAAAACCAGCGCTGTGGCTCTGTCTCGCACACGAGTCCTAGCATTATGCTGAGCGAAGGCCGTTTTACGCGAATGTGACGCATATCTTCCCAATTGTTATAAAATAGTAATTTTTTTTATTTAATTTTTATTTTTTGGTATGCGTCATGCTTGGCGCAAATAAACTCTTTTTCTTTCTTTCTTTTCTTCTATATTTTTACTGGGCAGACTTATAGTGTTATTGTATCCTGAAAGGAATATCTTCACTGCTACGACGACTTTAGTTGGTACAGAAGCCTGTGTACTTGCGTAAAAAAGGCCTACGGGTTTGCCCAGCATTAAATGCAATCGGGTTGTGGAAATTGTGATTATGAATAATAAAAACTGGTCCTTTGGGAATTTTCAGTGCTTTCTTACGCATATCTCTTCCTCGAATACATTTGAAAGCCTTCCAAATTACCTTTTCAATCAACATAACATTGTCACACAAACAACTTCTGTTTTAACAGATTCCCATCACATTACGTTTCATCCCAAAAGAATTCAAAAATGTAATGTCCTAACTTCTAAAATTTTATCCCTTCACAACTCAGGTGGCACAATCCATCCTCATTTAAAAGCAAAAAAAGAATTAAATAAACTCCTACATCCGCATACCACCTCTAAATTGCACCACCAAACCTAAGCATCCAGCTAAATTAAGTATTAAAATTCACAACAGGCCCGATGCTAATAGTGGGTGTCCAGTAAATTGTGGATAGCGATGTTATCACCTTAATAACTTCTTTGGTAGCCAGGCTTGAGAAAAACGATACAAAAACATGATGGAAGGGACATTCTTGGACATTACGGTCTTGGGACGGGTCGGGGACATTATTCATGTTTGTTAAGTGTTAATGGGGCTCTGGCTTTACAAAAAAGGTAGTAAATATAAGTACAAAAAGGTGGTTGAGAAAAATCTTTGACGATTTTTGAATTGGTTAGAATGGACGTGTTAAGGAATTGTTTGATGATACCTACTAATGAAGACTTACAGGAAATGAAAATCTAATAAATTGTTTGATTAATTCATTAACCTCACACAATTGATGTACGTAGACGAGCAAATAAGTATTTGCTGATTAATTTTAAATCTTTGTTGAGGATATTGGTATTTTCAATAATAAAATGTCAGTAAGAGTTTGTCGGGATATTAGTAGTATTTATCTTACCTACCCTATGGAAAAATGGTGTTTTTATATGTAGATAAACATGTAAATGACAAAAAGATTAAACGGAAAAGAAATTACAACTAAATTGAGAACCTCCTTCTTTTTTGAAGTCTGTCAGAAATAAACTTAACCGCAATAGTCATAAATTATGACTTGGAAAAGAGGTTTACCTTACTCTAATTAAAAACATGAAAAATAAAAGGCTACCTTATAAGCAGATTTTTAATAAAAATACCTGTGTGACTCACTTCCTTTATTATTAAAAACGAAATGACGAATATAATGAAAAATAAAATTTATAAGGTACAAAAAACAGAACGGGTTAAGTGGCTAAGGCAAAGCAATAAAAAGCTAATAACGAAACATGAAAAATAAATTAATACAAATTCAAGGAACACAATCAAAACACATAAATCGTGTAAAATTATTATCGAGAAAAAAAGACGTTGGCCCAACTGTTGACAACCACTGACATCATTTAAAATTAATGGCGGTCGTAAGTTAGTTGGCTACCAGAGTCAGGGGTGGTCCACCTTTTACACTTTTGGGTAAAAAACAAATAGCTTTGTAAAAAATCCTCTTTTCGTGTGGGTTCCGTAAATAACTTACTTGAATTGAGAGGTATAAATGATATTACTTTGTCAAGTCTTGATGTTTTCTTATACGTATTTTCTTATTAATTTTATGATGCATCATTTTCAAGTTCAGAATTGGATTAAGGACCAAAATTCCTTTCGCAGCCCACGCACTAACCAATAAGATTTACCTCTACAAATTAATTTGACTTTGGATCGTCAAAAACATAAGTAAAACGCACCAGTCTGCCTAACCTTTTCCCAATGTTGGCATCGACTTCTAGTCCAATCGAATGCAGCTGAATACCAGTATTTTACATGGAGCAATTGCCCATCTGACGTCCACAACCCAGCTTCTTCTTCTTTTTATCTTGAGGCAAGTAAGGTATAACGACCCCACACACCCTAGTGTCAGAGTTTCTAAACCGCCTCAAGGGCCTCTGACACGGTTTATTTGATGACCGCCATTTGGTGGCCGGGACCACCGGCTTATACGTGCCTTCCGAAGCGCGGAATCATCTTTTTTATCAGACATTCAGGTTATTCAATTCTGCAATGTCCTAGCCAAACTGGAAATCAACTTTACAAAGTATGATCTCTCCGTGGGAATCAAACCCACGACCACCGGGTCACAAGGCAAACGCTTAAACCACTCGACACAACCCAGCTTGATTAACACGATTCCCCTTGGCAAGACTGGTGTCAGACTTCTTGGCTTCTGAATACCTATAACAACTCAAAGATCTTCAAATAACAGCCAAGACCAACTGCTCCGCGTGCATTGTTTCCGAAGTACGAAAAAATCTCGGTATGTTCAGATGGTCGCCCATCCACGGACAGACATTGCTTGGCAAGCATTGCTTAACCTTAAAGAGCGACCCGTACGGCTGTTATTATTTAGCCACGAGCTCCTCAAAACATTGCCAATATTCTCAAATGTGTCCCATATATATGTACTAATTATTTCACGGCACAGATCTCCAAAATTAAACACAGATAAGGTTCATTTTGAATGCTCCAAATTCCTGACCGTGTGAAATATTTGAGTCATTAACTCAACGATGCCTCTTATTTTATTGATTTGTATTTAGATAACATCTTTTTGTTTGTTAATTACAATTTATTGGTTAAATGGTTTGACTTTGCTCAAAAGGGTTCTGGGTTCGAATCTCAGTTGACCAACAATATTTGGTTCTTCAGCAGGGAATATTGCAGAAGTCTGGAATTGGTGATAGTCTTGCCTGTTATTGCCTACGTGAGACTTCAAAGGGGTTCAGAGGTATTATGTATCTAATCTAGCTTCTGCTAGCAATTTCGCTCTCGTGAAATAGAAACATTATCATGGGATAATGATTCTATTTCAGCTCCTCTGCCTCTAAAAGTAAAGTTATTTCCAGTTTGGCTAAGACATTGCAGGCTTGAATCACCTGATTGTCTGATAAAAAGATGATGCCGTCCCGGCCGACAAATGGCGGTCGACAAAATTAACCATATCAGAGGCCCTTAAGGCGGTTTTAAAACTCTGACACTAGGGTGTGGACACTAGGGAGTCGTTAGACCTAACTGCCCACACGATGAGAAGAACTTTTTAAAACTTTTATCCTGGGTGTATGTTTTCATGGGAAAACATATTCCCAGGATAAAAGTTCTGTACTATGTCCTATTCCAGGATATGGTTTACCTGTGACTCAAGTTTCATCTAAATCCGTACTGTTGTTAAGATGTGAAGAGACTACAAACAGACAGACAGAAAGAGAGTTACTATTGTATTTATAATGTTAATTGGATGGAAGTAGGTATGACCAGTATGGATGGTAGAAGTCTGAATATAAACGGGTGACAAGTGGAATTTTTAATAGAGCGATGAAAAAATGTATGTCAGAGTTCATTGATACAGTAAAATTCATCGGAAAACCACCTTTAAAAAAAAAAGAATGCTAGCATACAAAACTTTCAAGTTCACCAAGCTATCATCGTAACACAAAATGGTTCATCTGTTGCGGTTAACCAATCACCCCGTCAAAGTATACTACAGAAGGTCAGTTCCACACAACGAACGAAAACCCACGCACACATGGACACGCTTCACGTACAACGAGTGCAAGCGCACTCGCAACCGGCATTTGTTTGACATCGCCGCACGTACGCGTCTATGTGTGCGTGCGCCTGTTTTCACTCGTTGTATGAAGACGACCTTCTGAACAATTCTGTGGGTTACTGCGGTTACAGACGGTTTATATCAAACACACGACTAAATATCCTGTTGGTTGTGTTTCTTAATAATGCACGATCATAATTGATTTATGGTGTAACCACAAAGCGAAGAATTTTAGTTTTGTAGTCGACTTCAATACTAGAAAATGAAGTTGAATGTCTTGGCAAGAATGGACCTTAGATTCACAGCAGAGGTGCAGCATTTCTGCTAATAACAAAAAGCTATTTAAAAGCAAGACTCAGTTTTAATCAGATTAAAGGCCTTATTTTCCATTCCTTTAAGCTGAGAGAACCGGATGAGTTATCTTATGACTTACCAATGGCATAACTGCCCCATGCATGTATATGTATTTTTGCGAAATTGGGCAAAATGTACTTAACAGCTGATTTAATTTCACGTTTTCAAGGTTGGCCTCATAGTATTTATTGTTGACAATGATTAGTACAATGAATCCTTTTCAGGTACCTATTGTATTGTTAACGTAACACCTTAACCATCAATAGAAAGTAGGAAAGCAGGTAGATACATCAACAAAGTCGGAATAATGTATTGTATATCAGGTGCAGATCATAAGAGATAGTTTAAAAGTGGCGCCAGTGACGGAAAAGTTAAAAGGGAATCGCCTGGTGGTATGGTCATGTGAAGAGGAGGGATAAAACAAATGTAATTAAAAGAGTAATGAAAATAAATGTGGATGGATGGAGAGGGAGAGGAAAGCCAAAGAAAAGATAGATGGATTGTGTGAGGAGCGATATGAAAGAAAAGGGAGTTAGTGATAGTTTGACGGCAGATAGGGCAGAGTGGAAGAAAAAAACGTGTTGCGCCGACTCCAAGTAACATGGCATAAGGGCAGGAAGATGATATCAGGTACAGAACGCCGTTACCCTGAAATATGATCACGCAGGTATTTATAGCACGCCTCACCTCCTTTATAAGTTCTAAATTATCAATATAATCAAGAAAACTGCCTAGAAAGACCTGGCAGTTTCTAGACAATAATATGAACAAAATTCAACACATGTTACATTTTTCCCTTCATGACACGACACGACGTCATAAAAATTCCGCAAATCTCTTCACCTCACGTTATCTTTAAAACAAAACATAAGGGCAGCAATATGGATTTCTTTTTCCTCACAATCCCGATAGTTCTCAGTAAAGCGTGAGAACACAACCAGACACGTCCCTATTGATTTCTATAGAATTTCATCTTCATAGAGCTCCTATACGGTCGGTTATCAAACGGAGATAGGCCAAAGTTACAATATTGTCACTTTGGTTGGTTGCAATCAAAATTAATGCAAGTGCTGAGTATTCGGAGGTCCTGGGTTTAGATTATTACAAGATCGGGAAAAGTATGAATCGGTTCAGTAGATTCGGCGTAAATTGCCTTTGACAGACGGACAGACAGGCAGACACTCGCGTGATCTGTTCTTTTATTCGTACGGAACCCTAAAATCAGCATCGCGAAGTTGAAGCTTGTACCCCCCGAATGTGAATTTCACTGCACCTATATTTCGTCAGTAATATCTAGGGATCGGCCATAGGTATTGGTAGTGTTGTTTTGGGTCAATGAACCTGAATAATAATGTTAATATGGACATGCCCCGAGATTACCGGGAATGTTTTTCTAAATGTCGATGTATTAAATTAAGTCAAATTGTTTGAGATATCATGAGTACGCACGATGACTTATAAAACTACTCATTTCCAGTATAAACTGGTCCCGCGCGGTGCTGTTTACCATCTGACTTACTAGTCCCGGCATTCAGAAGGCATATCCATGTTAAGCTAACTGTCATAAAATCCCGGGAATAGCACTACTGAGGCCGATGATTGAATGTCACATACAAAAGAGGGTAAGTAAGCCTATGGCTTTCAAATATGCACAGAATCTGAGTCCGTGCTGCTTCTGACAGCTCCATTTAAACTTACAAGTTTTCCTTTTCAACTCCTACGCACAAGATTAAAACTGTATGTATTAATTTAAAAGACACTCAATTTAATATGAAACATAACGGAAAAGTTAATATTGACAACCGTTACTTTTATTAAATCTAGCTGTTTTTAGAGAAATGTTATAATTTTGTAAAAATTAACACAAGGTCATGTGCAGTAGACCAATGAAATTTTAACGCAAATGAGTCTGGTAAGTTTCTAAACTTGCTCAATTATTAACCAAAAATACACATGCAGGATGCACGAGTTCTCGTGCATCCTGCAATTGTATTTTTGGTTGATGGGCCACCTGAAGACAGACGCCGTAACCAAGGCAGTCCTGGAAAGACGCTTGGCCGGGGAATTTGGACTCTACTTAACAGAATAAGCAATAAAAATAAATTAAAAATGTTTATTTAAATTACATAAAGCGTTAACATACGTGATTTGGAGATCACCTTTTAAGCAAGAAGATGATTGTGTCAGGTGAAGCAGGGAAACATATGGACGAAATACAACTTTTCTAGATATTCTTGTCATTTCCCGTTAAAAAAATGTATTGGTGGTCTACAAATCTATTCAGGCAGTCTATTCTGTAAATAACTATTTCGATATCGAGCTTCACCGAGTAACAAAACTCACAAAGTGAGCTTTATTGCACACAACATAAAGGTCTTAATTTGGAACTCACCTCGGATTTCACTGTCGAGATACGAAAATGTTGTTACAGAATAGTACTACAGCACTAGTTGTTTCAGGCCCTGCAAGAATCTTATTTTACGCAAAAAAAATATTTTGTTTAGAGTTCACATAGAGATAAGAACATAAATTAATTAATATCCAGCCATATTGAAAAATACGCAGCAATTTATATTGTACCGACGCCATCCTATCGTTCATCTACAGTATTTCATGGCCACTAGTCCGCAACTAACGGTCTTGACTGAAGCTAACAAAAACTGAAGTCATTAATCAAACGGTTCTTCTAAAAGTGATCTTCATTTTTTCGGTAGCTTAATTGTAAAAAGTGCTTGTTGTTGCTGCTTGTCTTTTTAATTAAACCTAGTTTTAAATGTTGTTGTTAATACAAGATATAGTGTATGGTGTTCATCTGTAATCATGGGGGCTACTCTCTAAGCCCGAAGTCCGTAGTTTCGGGCTTAGTTGCGGACGTATTCTACTTCGTATCACCTAACCACTAAGAATTAATGACAACGCTATTTGTCAGTTACTGTCAAATCGTGTTGTCATTCATTCTTAGCTCGGGTTCGGGACTAATCGTAAGTCTGTAGGTGATACGGAGTAGAATACGCCCGCTCTCTAAGCCCGAAACTACGAACTTCGGGCTTAGAGAGTAGCTCCCCATTTGATGAGAAAAGTCAATCTATATATCTAAGCTTTTCTCTCATCATCCTGAAAGAAACAATTCTTCGTATTAGTAGTTAAATTGGTCAAACAAAGTATGGATGGTTGTGTCAGGAATTGTTTGAAAGTAGAGGTTGTTCATGTTAGCGTGACGGTTGATTGGACGGAAAGGAAGTAAAAACGTGTAAATAACTAAGTGCCACCAAACCCAAGTAACAAGGGACAGAGCAGAAAGAAGACGATTTTAGGTGATGATGAAATAGGAAATAACGCGCCTTGAAAATTCAGGCTTATGGATTTTGACCTTTCACGTTTTAAACAATAATATGGGCTTCTCTCGTGAGCTGTTGGTATGCTACGCAGTAACTTTATGCCATGCTTAAAAGTGCAGACGGACAAGTTGCAGGCTGACCCAATCTACGCTAAGCGGTCACAAATATTTTGCAAATTCATAAACTGCAACTCTATTGAAACAATGAAAGAAATTTAGACAAAACTTTCTATTAACCTCCTAAATTCAACATTTTATTCCCAGAAAGAATCAAATTATTTGAATCGGCATTTCCGAACCGAACTCCAACGTATTTAACTTCAAAAACTTATTGTTATTCTTTATTAAGGCTGCCATATTGAATAGAACGTTCCATTCCACTCCAACGTTTTAGAAGTCAAACAGAATGGTACAAACACCGCAAGTTATATGAAAAGTTTCAGTAACGTAGAACGGAACTTTCCGTAGACTAATATTTTCGGATCGGTTGAATTTGAGTTCGTTAGTCAATAGATTTAAAACGGAGTTGGTATAAAGGTTTCCTTGTGTTAGAAGAGCTACTTTGTAAGAAGAGCTACTTTGTAAGAAGAGCGTAGTTTCATAATTTAAATAATTAGCTATGATAATGTGCGCAGTATACTTGGTGTTAAATAAAGGGATCGCATTAGCAACACTATACTGCGCTCCAAAACACAGATCGTTGAAGTGGCTCAGAAGGCTGCTCAGCTTACATGGGACTGGGCTGGAAATGTCTCCTGCATGCCATCGGGCAGTGGGCCCACAAAACACAAAATGGGTGCCCTGAAATCGCGAGACGGTGCCGCGGCAGACCACGAAGGAGATGGCTGGACGACTTGGATGTCTTTCTTAGGAATTGGCTAGAAGAGGCACAGAACCGGGAACGGTAGAAAGAATGGAAGGAGGCCGCAACCCAGCTGTGGGACAGTTTGGGCTAGATATAATAATGATAATGAACGAATAATCTTGACCAACGATTACCACACAATGAGGAAAAAACCGAACCGTCAACCGTCGAATATGACTCGGCTGGGCGGCTTTCGGGAAGTTACGTGGTATCTTCTCGTCCCACATACCACAGTGTCTCAAGACGAAAGTCTATGACTAGTGCGTGTTGCCAGTGATGACTTATGGAACTGAAACGTGGTCGCTTACAATGGGCCTCATCAGAAGGCTTAAAGTCACTCAAAAGGCAATGGAGAAGGCAATGCTTGGAGTATCCTTGCGTGATCGAATCAGGAATGATGATATCCGTAAGAGAACCAAGGTTGTCGACATAGCCCGAAGGATCGCCAAACTAAAGTGGCAGTGGGAAAGGCACATTGCTCGCAGAACAGATAGTCGATGGGGCCGAAAAGTTCTGGAGTGGCGACCGCGTACTGGAAGACACAACGTTGGAAGGCCTCCCACAAGGTGAACTGATGACCTGGTGAAGGTCGCGGGTAGCCGATGGATGCGAGACGCACACGGCCGGTCTTTGTGGCGACGCTTGGGGAAGACCTATGTCCAGCAGTGGACGTCTTTCGTCTGATATGATGATGATGATGATTGATGAACAATGAAGGAAAAAAATCGTTTCATAGGACTTTTTTTTTGAGGTGTAAATCCTCACGGGTGATATCCGCTCTGAGGTCGGTGGAGGGGTCTGTCAGACTCGTACTGACTAGAACCACCACGGTGTTCCCTCCTACTTTTGCGTCCGAGGCTGCGGGTAAGTATGTGACTTCCACTGCCCCGGACTAGATTACCATCAGAACTGTGGGTCTAAAAAGGCCACTTTAGCAGAATCATATTAGAATCATAAAATTAACCACACAACAATCTGTCACATCTCATTTTCATCTTTATCGCAAACGTATTAGGTTCAAGGTTGATTGTGAAAATTTGACAGTGACGGATAGCGTAATGTGCTTTCTGATCCTGCTAAGTGGCCTTTTTAGTCCCCCTGATCCATTTAAAACAACTTTATAAAATAAGAGGAAGTGGTACTAATTTAGCAAACAAGAATTCAGCTTCCTATGCCCAGTAGCTTCTGTCTGTCAGTCAGTCACTTGACTCACCATCAGTAACATAAGAATTACTGATGAATGACTCAACGTTTTGCAAGTTAAATAAAAGCTTGTCATGCGTTCATGTGTAGGGTCATAGAATTCATAACATGAATTAATAAAATATGAAATTTGGTACACATCATTATTATGTGTACCAAATTTCAACATAATGGGCCAGTAGATTCGGAGAAAAATGGCTGTGACAAACGGACAGACAGCAACCGAGTGATCCTATAAGGGTTCCGTTTTTCACGATGTTCGGAGCCCTAACAACTTTTGAAATTGAAAATATTTATTTCAGACCAAGTACACAGTAATTACAGGTCCATATTATGTTAGTAGATAGATACTTATAGCTATGTTAGTAAAATTTAAAATAATTATTATTTTGGACATGCATGCGCGACCACAGTCTCAGTATTTGGCTGCCCACTCTGTCCGATACCACGCTCAGAAGCGTGTTGGTTCACCTTTTACCCGGGACCACAGTGAGGCCGTTTTTTTGCGAAGCACTGCATGGAAGCTGACCGTGTAGTGTTCGACAAACATCACTGCATCGCCATGGGAGCCCCAACAAACCCCTAAACTTGTTGTTATACTGGACGCACAGCGCATTGTAGGCTTTTTTAGTATAATTGCTCCACAGGTTACACGTGTATAACGATTGGCAAAAGCTTTTAAATAGTGTAACTTTAACGTCACGTGAGCATCGTGCAAACCTGCGAGAAAGCATTTATTACCCTTTACCGACAATGTCCTGCGCTCCCTGTCCATGTTCATATCATCACTTAGTTGCTCATTAACCCAGTGACCCAAATACTTAAATTTGGACACTTGCTTTGGACTTTACCTCTTTCATATTAATCAGACCGATGGGCCAGGATCAAGGTCAGTTATGTTCAAATAAAATATAAAATTCCTTGTTGAATAAGTCCCATTGACACCGGACATAAATCCAGACTCCAACCAAGTGCCGCAAAAATAGTTCAATTAGATGTACAGACCAACACCACAGCACACGATTCCCCGTATTTCGAGTATCCAGTCTGTGCCGTATTAATCTACAAGTCTTTCCCACGCTTAGATGCAATACTTTAATTAACAGGAACTGTAGGTTCAGTCTTCTTTGTCTCTCTTTTTGGCATAAACATATTTTGAGGATTGTTCATCATCATCATTTCAGCCGGAAGACTTCCACCAAGGTCTCCACATCACATCATTCCTGCGACCTTCAGCAAGTCATCAGCCGATCTTATGAGAGGCCTTCCAACGTACCTAACGCTTTTCCTTAAGTGGTCACCAATATAGAACTATGTGAACTCGCAGAACAAATGCTGGGATCAACCCACTGCCCCTGCCCACTGACACTTTAATAATATGGCAATTCTTCGAGCTACGTTTTAAAAAAAACCCGTGGTGAACATTTTGCTAATACCTAAGCATTTAAGCAAGATGATAGCGTAGTTGAGTTCGAGTGAGTTCACGGTAGAGGATATTACAAGAACAAAAGGAATCAATTATTATCAAGAATCGAAACGTGCGAAAAATATCTTTCAATAATTCCGATTTTCATATTTTAGGCTTATTATTAGGAACCTAAAATATGAAGCTTAGAATTTATAGACACTTGATTGTATTCTAGTATTTCAGTCATAAATAATAGTCCAGAATAACACACAATTACCGAAGTAATATTAATCAACTTCGAGCCACTAAATATTATTCATTAACCTATAAATAATTCAGAACTAAATGAAATATTGTAGCAGGACAATGTAGCAAATGTTCCCAAAATAAACAAATTATGGTTTAACCATACAAAGCCATGTTTTGATAACAATCGACTGTGTATGTATCAATGGCTTTAAAACAATAAAAATAGTGATGGGAAATGTATGCAGTGCGTTGCACGTCGACATCGACATCCGACATTCGACGTATCGACCGCAAAAGGGTTTAGATAAATTAGTATTCCTAGATACGGCTTATCGATGTAGTTTATTAGTGGGGTACTAATATTTACTTGTTGTAGAGATAAAGTTAAATGCCAGTGCTATGGCGTTGGTGAGAAGAGATTTATAGTTCTTTATGCATAGTCTAGCTATAATAATTTAGTGTAGATTTTCATTAATACTGGTAACAATTTTTTTTACATTACATTCGTACGTTAAGTTTTTTATGAAGGTGTTTAATACATGAGAATAGGTAAAATTCAATAATTATATTGCCGCACCTAGAAGAAGACACGCTGCGCCGTAACCATACAAATTAAGATAACGATAACTAAATAAGAAATTTTAATTGGTTGATTGGTGATACAACACAGCGAACACTAACAAAAAACAAGACTAAATCGAAACGTAAAATCACAAGCTAAAAGTAGCAAAAACCAACATTACACAAAATGACGTCATTTCAATTGTCACATCCAGTCATTTCTACATCCCATCACCGTTATCTGCGTTTATTCATTGCAACAGAAGGCCAACCCCACAATCATTTGGACAGCGTACACACTAACGCGGTAACGCATGCAAATTCAACCCCGGCCCGTGAAATATACGACCAATAAATAAACACGGAAAGGGGTGAAATTAAATATTCATATACGGGTGATGGGATCAATGGTGGAGAGTGAGAGTATCGATCTTTTTTGTTTTTTTTAGTGACGTCTTTTTGTGGGAGTGGCTTTTGTTTTCGTTTAAGAAGTTTAGATGATTAGAGAGAGCTTCGACTAGATAAAGATAATTCTATCAACGACTGTCACAAATGTGATACGTTTGTGATTCCAAATATATAATTTTGTTTTTTTTTTACTATTGATAGGCACGCGTCTGACCACTATCTCACCTGATGGTAAGCGATGATGTGGTCGAAGATGGAGCACGCTTGCCTAGAAGTAACCTATTCACTCTTGACTTAAAGACTCCCAGGTTGTAGCTATCAGGAAACACAGACTCCGGCAGGGAATTCCACTCCTTAGCTGTACGCACTTTGAATGTGTTCCCAAAACGTTTTGTGCGCGTGGGTGGGATGTCCACCGTGTACCGGTGGTGCATCGTCGTTCGTCTTGTGGTCCGATGATGGAACGGGCTTGGTGGAATTAAATTATGCAATTCCGTCGCACATTCCCCAAAATGCAACCGGTAGAAAACCGACAGGCTAGCAACTCGTCGTCAATACTCAAGACTTTGGAGCTTCGTAGCGACGAGCCTATCATTGCCGATGATCCTCTTGGCTCGTTTCTCAATTGACTCAAGGGCATCAAGCTGGTATCTGGCAGATCCGTCCCAAAGATGAGAGCAGTACTTCATACATGATCGAACTTGCGCTTGGTAGAGTTTGAGCAGCTGTTCCGGCGTGAAGTACCGTCTCACCTTTGCTAGGATCCCCAACTTCTTTGCAGCCACTTGAGCTTTTGCCTCTATGAAAGGGCCAAAATTCAGGGTAGATGTCAACGTAACCCCAAGAAGCTCAAGTTAGTCGGTTATCGGCACGATTGCACCTCGGAAAGATGGAGCTGGGTGGAATTGGCTCCTTTTAGCGGAAAACAGACACGCTTGGGTCTTAGCAGCATTGAACTTGATCAGATTGGCATCGCCCCATTCTGAGACAGCCTGTTAGGACACGTTCAAGCGCTCAACCATAGCCTCCCGAAGAGACCGGATCTGCGACCCACCAGCTCGTGCGTTGGACACGTATCTTTCAGCAACAGTGCTAGTTAATAGGTCAACTTTTTCTAAAGCCTTAGATTTGTGTCTTTAGAAGACTTGCAAAAAACACCATGTGTGTGAATACGGTGTTTTCTGCAAATCTGATGGGAAAAATTTCAAGATGTTCAAGATGGGAATAGACAAAAACTAGATTTAAATAACAGTAAATTTCTAAGTACATTAAAGATAAGTCAGAAGTTCTCGTCGTTACTACTATTAGTTAGTTTCAGATCAAGAACGTTTTAAGTAAGACATTGAATAAGGTACAATACCTAACAATTCTGCATTTCGATACGAAAAGTATCGATAATTCGATAACGACATAAAAATAAACAAGGCACATCACTAAGACAGTCCAATATCGTAATAGGCAGGCTAAAGAGTGAGGCGACTTGTATAACATCACCAAATTAGCCAGCGATGTGCAATAGCCCTTAGGCGATAGGGTTGTGCAATGTATTATTATTTCATTTAAAAAATATATTGGCGTCATGGTGTTTTGTATTTGAGAGAAATAAATTGGTGTTTTTGTATTTTATAGTTGTATTATAGAAATTGATTTTGATACAGCAAAGAAAAATATACGTTGTTTGGTCAAAATTTCTGATATTTGTTTATGTTAATTTTTGTATTCAAACAAAATATTAATTTAGGTAAAGTAGCAAAAAAGGTCCTCCCACAAATGAGCCAAGGACTTGGTGAAGGCCTCTTCGATAAAAAAGGATCAATAGAAATTAAATTAAAGGATCAATAGAAAAAGGATATACAGCGGGTAACAGAATAAACACAATCATCTTAAGGGGTCATTGTACTATGAACAACTTTTACTATGGGACCAATCCCGAAATAGCAAAAAAGAAATTAGCTGTTCAGTACATTTTGTCGAGTTATGCGCACATAAATGTATGAAAATAAAAGGATCAATAGAAATTATTTTTTACTTTTTAAAGTTTTGTTTTGTTGGGGATTTTTTAAATTTGATTTTTTTTATTATTTGCTGTTACAGCGGCAATAGCAAAATACATAATATAAACTCTGTGAACATTTCAACGGTCTTCCTATTACGGTTCTTGAGATTCAGCCCGCTGACAGACAGACGGACGGACGGACAAACAGGCGGAGGCTTAGTAATAGGGTTCCGCTGGTTACCCGTCGGGTATGGAACCCGAAGAACTATCTCTCTTAGAATTTTCATTTTTTTCAACATTTAATTTGCAGAATTTGTGTTTCTGATAGTGTGTCAAATTTCTTTATCGAATTCGTATTTTCAAATGACGAATTTGACACTTCTCACACTTCCATAAATTTAAAATAAAAAAGTTTTGACAGTAGCTGTCATATCAAATCTAATCAGGAAAAGAGTTCCATTGCAATTGAAAGCACTCAGGAAAGATTGACGGGTACATTAAGAAGAATGCAATCTTAGAAGCGCAGAAAGTAATGACAGTAATATAATTATGTCACCCTAGTAGGTAGTTACTATAGGTTGTTAATATGTCTGTCTACGCATATTATCATTATCTAAGCAAAATATGTCTGCTGTTTTCCCTTTAAAAAACTGTTAAACGGAGTCATTTTAGTGTGGGCAAAAGCTAGTAATAATATTAAACATTATATAACAAAATATACCACCTTCTACATATTTCAACTGAAGGTACCTTATTACTTACTCAAATACATCTAGAATTAAAATTCATTCAAGCAAAAAATAAATTCTATGATTGGAATAAAACAAATGCTAATTATTGCATGAAACTACTGAAAAAGTGATTGGTTTGGAAGTTTTTAGAATATATTTGCCGTCAGTTTTTTGAAAAAAAGTCGACAATTTTTATGTTTGTTATTGTTTTTTTATTTTATTTTTTATCCAGTTCCAGTTTCAGAACATCACTCTTAAATCTGACTACGCACTTCTAAAACACCATATCGAAAGCTACGCTAAATATGTAGTTTTCAAGAAAAACTGATATAATATATTCGACACCATCGATATGGAATCGATAAGCATTTTGCCAACTTTAATGCAACTCGAAAATCCCAATTAAAAATTATCCTAAATCCAAAACGCACAACCCTATCTTGGATGGGTACATCGCACAAAATGCTTAGTGACGCCTTACAAATGATTGTATCTACCGAGTTTTGTTGATATATTGCACTCACAAATTGAATAGGACGCAATCTGGACGAGCTGTGGGGTACACATGCGCTCTTGCAATCCCCTGGGCAATATGATTTAGGATTTATTTGAGTCCATTAAAATTTTATTAGTTGAATTGAGTTTTTGCTAGGAGAGCAGAGTAGTGAAATAGATTTGATGACGAAAAGCAGATAAAGCACGGAGAGCACGAACGCTGGCAGAGAGTTCCACACAATATGCTTCGAGCATATTGTGTGGAACTCTCTGCCAGCGTTTGTGTTCCCGTCCACATATAACCCGTTTGCCTTCAAAGCAAGTGTGAACAGGCATCTTCTGGGCACGCTCGCTCCATCATAGACCTCATCTATCGCTTACCATTCGTATACATATATAAAAAAAAAATATTCTGACGATATAGGGATAATTAGTAAAAACTTAACGTACTAAAAAACCGGTCAAGTGCGAGTCGGACTCTCAAATGAAGGGTTCCATACCATAAACCGAAAAAGACACGTTTCTTATATGGGAGCCCCCTTTAATTAAAAACAAAATTAAAAATACACACTGTGCTTTAAAAATTGAAATACACACTGTGAAAATTTCAACTGTTACGGTTTTTGAAAGACAGATAGACGGATGGACGGGCAGCGAAGGCTTAGTAATAGGGTTCCGTTGGTTATCCTTTGGGTACGGATCCCTAAAAATAAATACGGTTTTGTTTTAAACGAGAGAGACCAAACGAAGTGTCACTTCTGACTACCCGTAACGACTGCCAAAAATGTACAAATAACAGGCGGGACCAAAGGCATAGCGTGCTTTTTGAAGCATAGAGGAATCTCGGTATGTTAAGCTGGTCACCATACATGGACCGTCCTCGGCACGCGTGTCCTGACCATGAAGGTCGACCTGTGCAGCTGCTGTTATTTAGCTCCAACGGCAAGGCGCAGGCGCCAAAGAGTCTAGTATAATTTTACTACGTTGATTTAAACCAGTCAATACTCCTTATCAACACAAAACAAATAAATATTAGAATGACCTTTAGAGGCAAATAAAATTGTTAGTTAATCACCTGATTGTTGTATTTGTTTTAAGACATGTTTCTTTATTGTCAAGCTGTTTATTAGACTCATAGATGAAGTAGAAGAATGTTTTGAGTATGACGTGCTTGGCTGTTAAAGCAGGTGTTATTCGACCGACTTCTTAAGCTAAGCACTATAGTGGGTTCCAACTATGTTCTGTGTTGGGCCTATTCTTCGTCGGACCCTCACTGCTGGGGATTGCGTCTTCTGCAGTGTGGACCATGCTGCATGCTGCCTTCAATGGTATTCTTAATTGTGTCTGCTTTGCTTTAAGTGATTTTATATCCACCCGGCTTAGTATCATGAGATTTCCAGAGACTATGGCCGGATAAGGTGTCTGAAACCGCACCGTCTTGATCAACCATTCCTTTGACAACCCTATAGACATAAGTCACTCGAACAGCTAGGTCTTTAAGATGGGTTTCAACCATGTTCTGTGTTGGGCCTATTCTTCGTCGCACCCTCACTGCTGGGGATTGCGTCTTCTGCAGTGTGGACCATGCTGCATGCTGCCTTCAATGGTATTCTTAATTGTGTCTGCTTTGCTTTAAGTGATTTTATATCCACCCGGCTTAGTATCATGAGATTTCCAGAGACTATGGCCGGATAAGGTGTCTGAAACCGCACCGTCTTGATCAACCATTCCTTTGACAACCCTATAGACATAAGTCACTCGAACAGCTAGGTCTTTAAGATGGGTTTCAACCATGTTCTGTGTTGGGCCTATTCTTCGTCGCACCCTCACTGCTGGGGTTTGCGTCTTCTGCAGTGTGGACCATGCTGCATGCTGCCTTTAATGGTATTCTTAATTGTGTCTGCTCTGCTTTAAGTGGTTTTTCCATCCACCCGGCTTAGTATCATGAGATTTCCAGAGACTATGGCCGGATAAGGTGTCTGAAACCGCACCGTCTTGATCAACCATTCCTTCGACAACCCTATAGACATAAGTCACTCGAACAACTAGGTCTTTTAAATCTATTCTATGTCTCGCTAAAGAACAATAACAGAAATAGCTAAAATTGTCAACAAAGGATACCTTTACAGGGCCATTACTTCGATTAAAGATATTGCCGTCATATGCCATCATCGCAGCTTGATATTATTGAAAAGTTCCATTTTAGATACTCCCTCAATAAGTCGTAAAAAGTAATATCTATCATCAATCAATATTTACTATTTACGCTGAGGAACTATCTTTTCAATAACTTTGTTACCCGTCAATATTTATTAAATTCAAGGTCTAACAAAACTTGGGTGATTTCAGGTATTTTAACCAGCAGAAACTCACTTCGCTTTGAATTTTTCACGTTAAGCTACCAAGCTGGGATTTTTACAGAATAGGAATTTAAGTACTATCAAAAATTTACATGAATAAATACTTACTAAAATAGTACTTCTCTATTTTTCCACCGATTTGTGAAAAACAAAACAAATCGGTAGAAAAATAGAGAAGATATTATGATCTTTAAAGTCATTCTTCTGTTCTTGTTCCAAAACGTCGCAATTTCACTACGACGTTATTTGCGAGTGACGTCACATGCAATTTGTGCTGTAAAACACTCACAACTACTACAAGATTATTGAGATTTTTAAATACATTCATAGTGCGTACAGCTAACTAAGGAGTGGAATTCCCTGCCAGAGTCTGTGTTTCCGGATAGCTACAACCTGGGAGTCTTTAAGACAAGAGGTAATAGGTTGCTTCTAGGCAAACCTGCTCCATCTTCGACCGCATCATCGCTTACCATCAGGTGTGATAGTGGTCAAACGTATGCCTATCTACAGTAAAAAAAAAAATATAGAAAATACTTTATTTTGTTGCAACATGTACCTACCTACATTTTATATCCATATCCAAATATGGCGTCAAGAAATTCGTCCGATAAATAAACATTTTGGTTTATTTATTTTTTGGTTTTGAAAAATGTAAATAAAAAACCCACTGTACTAATTTAATTCACAAATTAATATTTAAATAATAATACAACATTTCACATCACTACTTACTATGCAGAGGGTCGTTCGATCAAACATTGGCCCAACATTTACAATGCTGCTCTTTGTAATGTTGACAGTTTACAGTCGTGTTATCGTTTGCAACAATGTTGGCCGCCATTGTTAAGTCTCGGCCCGACACATGTTTTATGTCAAATTACGGTCCAAATATTAAAACAAGCATCGTTTTGTGAGACATTTGATATTTGAATTTTAAAGTAGTACACTAAAATGCGAGTGTGATTATTATTTTCTGTTGATCGGAATAGTCTACTCTTGAAATTAATCCATACTCATCTAACCAAACGCTTACAACCCCCAACCCCCAATCTCTTCAAAGTTAGAGTGAACAGGCTCCTTCTAAGCTCGCTCCATCGTAGACTTTGTCTCTGTCATCTCTGACCTAGACTAGAGTCAAGAGCAAACCCATTACAAATAAAAATAGAAAAAAGAAATACTATAAAAGCGCAAGTAAATCTGCCTACCTTTAGGTAACAACCGTCTTCACAGCTGAAGGGCTATGCTCAGCTGTTAAGACGGTATAGGTTGATACTTGTCACATGGGTAAAAAAATACCTGGAATCGGACATAGGATACTTTTCATCCCGAGAGTATGTTTCTTGGGATAATTTTGCACTATCACGTGAGCTAAGCCACTGCGTGGCAGAAGCTAGTAAATAATATGCTTTATGAATGTGATTGTTGAAATGATAAAATGCAAGGGATTGATCACGTGACATTTCGACAGCATTTGTCAATCCCACACATGTTTGACGTTTTGACAATCGCCTTCGCCACGATACTGCTGACATAATGTCACTTGTCTAGAGCCTCAGGAGAACAAAGGTTACTGACATAGCCCGAAGAATCGCCAAACTTAAGTGGCAGTGGGCAGGGCCCAGGATTGACACAGAACCACAGGACCGGTCGTTGTGGCGATATTATGTCGAGCAGTGGATATCTTTCGGCTGAAATAAATGTATTTGATTATATTGGGCTCGCTTGCTGTTCTTTGGCCAAACAGTCCACTCAACGTGGGGAAGCTACAAATCTTCTGGGCACAATTCCGGATGACAGCGATTCGAAAGAGTACTGGAACGACGAAGTGTGACGGTATTGGCCCAGAACTTTGCTGTTTCTAAGGCATCGTTGGTGGCCCATGCAAATGTTATCAGAAAAGCGAATATTACAAAAGCTAGATATTAAATTCAAAGATAAACGAATGAAGAAATAAAGAGCCTATTTTTAATACACAGAGAGACAGCCAGAGGCTAATGCTACTTGTTAAAAGTTAAAAACATGCTTTAGCAAACCTTTATAATATTCTCAAGAAGCCAAAAATACTTCGCCACATTGTTATTATTACAGGTACTCGTAAACTCTGATTAGTTGCGCTACTAAAATATCAAAACGTGTTAGCGTCGAGTTTACCAGTCTCTATATCAAAGTAAGCACCTATTCTGATACTTAGTCTCACTTAAATCTACAATTACGTTGAAAAATAAATACAAGTTATACACTGGAAAATAACCTTAAAAACGTTATTGTCATTTTCACAAGGAAAGTCCTGAAATTCTGCCCGAAATGTATCGGGGTTTGCTCGTCACCTACCTAGCGCTTAAAATGTTGAACATACCAAGAACTGTGTTTTGCATGTGGCCTGTGGTGTGGCCTATTACGCACTAACCAAGTTTTACATCTATAATGCTGTGAACTTCTGGCTATGAGTTGAGTCACAGTTTCTCGATCTTTACTACGCAAACGATTTCTCAGTACTGCTTCTTTTAATGCTAAATCAGTACCTACATAGTTCTAAAGTTCCTTGTTAAAGGTCATCTTGGAAGTTCTAGCTATTTCTTACCTGAGCGATGTCAATTAAACACACTGTATTCTAGAAAGCCTTAGGAAAAGGAATTAAGGGCCATTGACCGAACGATTATCATCATCTTCAGGAACTGAATTTGAAACTTCATCGTCTAAGGCTGACTGTCTACTGGAGCGGAGAGGAGAGCAGCGGAATAATATTAACCAATAGAATTGCATAAAATCTCCGCTTCGCGTCAGTCACTGAGATTTTGTGCAATTCCATCTCAGCTCGCTCAGCACCGACACAGTGGATAGTCAGCCTAAAGTTGGTGAAATGATGACCCATTAATGGCATTAACACTCCGCCTCCTACATCAGCAGTGCGATTCTGTTAACATGTCGAAGTGAAGGCTTGGGTGAAGTGATCACGAAGTGAGCTGTCAATCCAAGTAATCAAGATAAAATGTCAGCTCACTTTGTGATCACTTCACCCAAGCCTTCACTTCGACATGTTTACAGAATCGACCGGCAGATGGTATGTGTGCCAGTTTACCGACAAAATTCTAATATCATTTACATCAACAATTTTAAAACGAGAACCTTCTACAATTCCCTTCAAATTAGTACCAGTTCTACCCCACGCGACATTAAGTAAATAATTAGTCATAATACCGGTAGGTGGTTCCCGTCAGTCGCAATAGCGTCATTGTAGGCCCATGAGGGGATCTGCGGTTGATACGTCATAATGTAAATGATGGTTACTTTATTTGCTTGGAGGGTTGGACGAAATGCGTTGTAGGAATTTGAAGTTTTTACATGTACGTAGATCGACGTTTGTTTTAGTTTTGCTATGATTAGAAGGCGAATTCTTGAGTACAAGGCCTTTTTGATGAACATCACGAACCTCAAAAAGGCCTGGTGCGTAGTACTCACACCCAGCGTTCGAGTATGACCAGGGAACATATAGGGAAATTAGAGTTTTGTCATAGATTAAAACTGAGATCAGAATGCATACGTTCCTTAAAATTACAGGAATGGCCTGTGCTCACATGGTTTTCGTGTAATAATAATTTTGATGACTCGATAGGCAGTAGCTTCATGGTCACTGGTTTTTAACGCTACGCTAACTTCAAACTTTGGTCTTTACTAACCATTTTGTAGACCAGATATAAGTCAAGAACTCAGAATAAATCTTCTTCTTAAATACAAAAATCAACTGCTATTCGTTAGTCTCGCTAAAATTCAAAACCCATTCCCCCCCCCCCCTGATTCAAAATTGTGGACAAGGTTTGTATGAAAGATTTTGAAAAAAGCGTGCGAAGCCGGGACGGGCCAATATGTTAAATTAAACTTGGGTCCTAAACAATGTGAGTTTTTATCAGCGAAAAATGTGTGCCATAAGATATCGCGGTCACCCTACGTGCCGTTCTGGTTGTGCACATCAATCCCATACAACTGCCCCGTTGGTCTAATGGTCGGAAGCTGTTTTTTTTTTTAGTATAGAAAATCATCAAAATGACTCCCTCTGCTCTGGGCGGAGCGAAAAGGAGTGTCAGACTCTTACTGACTAAAACCCATCCGTGTTCCTCCAAATACCCTTTGCGTTTCAGAGGGGCTACTCTCTAAGCCCGAAGTCCGTAGTTTCGGGCTTAGTTGCGGGCGTATTTTACTCCATATCACCCACGGACTTACGATTAGTACCGAACCCGAACTAAGAATGAATGACAACACTATTTGACAATAACTATTAAATCGTGTTGTCATTAATTCTTAGTAGTTAGGTGATACGGAGTAGAATACGCCCGCAACTAAGCCCGAAACTACGAACTTTGGGCTTAGAGAGTAGCCCCCCAGGGCCGCGGTGACTCTTTCGAATAAATTCCGCAACCCTGGCAGCGGAAGAGCTACTGCTCGATTTACAGGTCAAACAAAGAATTAAACGCTTGCCTAGAAGTAACCTATTCATTCACTTCTGAATTAAAGACCTCCAGGCCATATCTTTACAGATACCGTACTGATCTTGCAAAGATCCAAGCAACCGAATCATACTCTCCACGGCAAACAATATAAAATTTAACAGTAGACACTGGGACTATAAATTTCAAAAGTTTGCTACAACATAGCTACAAGTTTCCCATAACCTTTGAAAACCAATATAGTAAAGAGCATAATTTAAATAACTAAAATTCAATATAGCTCCTAAACAAATATACACAGAGCAGGGATGGCTATAACATGTCAAATAATATAGTCAACTAATCGGTACTTATTCTGGTCCTTTCATAAAGTTGGGATAAGTGACCTTTTGCATTGTAACTTCACTATATTAAGTTCTGTTAGGTATTAAGTATGAAACTTCTTGCTTCATTAGTCCTTTAATTTGTTAGACTGGTATTAAATGTGAATGAAACTGTTGAAAATGATCTCTGGTCGGATAATAGGAAGATTCTTTCATGCGTAGGAATTTAGGGGAACAAAACATCATTGTATGTCGAGAAGTATGGGAGGGAGATTCTCTTCATGAATAATACTTTTCAAGACTTTCTACGCCAAATCAAAGTTATGTTGGAAAAGACTCCGCATCTCGAAAGGAACACAGAACTATTATTCACCCCGGAAAATCAAAATTTTTATAAACTATTGAAGTCACAGGCTCACCCAACGAAATTTACATACCCAATGACCTAAATCGACTAACCCTAAAATGATATGCCCACAACAAACAAATGCCAACTACTAACAACAAAAAAATGAACGGATTCTTAGTAAAATGTTAGTTGCGGTCCGTTTGAAGTTAACGTCCCGTAACAACATGTGTGTGCGTCTGTCCTCTTGTTTATACTTAAATATTCCCATTTATACTATTATTAGAGTCGTACAGGATGTAAGTACTGTGTATTGCCGTCCTGACTATGCTAAATACGGGCACGAAAAACGGGAAAGGTGGGCAATTGTTTTTATTGAAATGGCACGGCGTTTAAAGGATGAAATGAGTTGAGGTTGACGGGAATAATAGTGGACTAATTAAAAATATTGTCGGGATTTTTAGGGTTAATTTTTGTAGTTGATTGTTATTTTGTAGGTTGAGGAGGCCAGATAGACAGTTGTTCCATGACTCTGTTGCATATAGTCAGACTAGAAGCCATCCCCTATATAGATATGTAGTAGGAAAAAGGCTCGGCAAATTAGTAGACTAAACAATAGACCAATTTAAAGAAAAAATACCAGCGAAATCGCACCGATCTAAAATAAAAACACTACTAAACAAGGAAAATTGCAATTTGCCATTATTGTCATATTAACCGAAATCGTTGATGAGAACGAACTAAACGAAGATTCATCCAAATTTAAATTCAAATTTGGAAATGCGCAGGCGTTCTTAAAAAGATATATGGACAACATTATGGATTTGTGTTCTTTATTTGAACTTAAACGCTCTGATTGGACATTACTCACGTTGATGGCTAGAAAATGTGGCCTCTTTGGTCTAAGTAGAGCATTGGGTGATATTTTGTTCTAAATTAATCCTAGTTAGGATGAAGTAAATTGGTCCTCAAAGTGTTATTGGTCATGTTCTTTGTTCTGTTAAACATCTTACGAATTTTGTCTCGCTTTGCCACATTTGGTACCAATTTTGTCGCGTCTTCTGTCTTGATATTTGGTCAATGTCATCAATAAAATTAGAATCCTTAAATTCAGATACTTTGTTAGTACCAAGTTTGTTCTGATCGTATGGGCTTTTATTATGTTCTCTCTCATCATAGATCTCCTATACCATTTACTTATTTTTTTCAAAAGCATTATCTTTTTTATGTTTTTTGTTTCCCAGTTTACTGTACTTGTGATATTAACTCTCTTCATTACTACTATTTAATGAGTCTTAATCATCATCATCATCATTTTCAGTGACAGACAGTCCACAAATAGAAACGGGCTGTCCCAAGTTTCGCCATATCAACCCATCTTCTGCTTCCTGCATTCAGTGGAATGACATAGCCCTAGTCATTAACTACGAACTCTACGTACTCTTTTTATTCTTTTTATGTACTCTTTTGTAATGTGTTTACTAACATAGTTTGTAAGATATTTTTGTGATTAACAGATGGACTATTTGTCTGAATGAATAAATTGATTGATTGATTAAGACTAGGGCTGTGTCATTATGCTTATTCTTATTAGGTACTTAACTCATCGTATATCTCTCTCAATAATTCACTTCACATTACATCTTCTTTACACGCGTTTTCATTATTATTATCATAATTATGCATAACTCTTATTGTAATTGTTTTATTGTGTTTGTAATGTGCAGTGAGCTTTAGATTATAATCTTATCTTTGTTTTATTGACTGTTTATTGCTAGTAACTACAATAGATTTGTCTGCACTTGTATTATATACTACTAGATTTATTCACGGTCCACTTTAGAGGAATATGTACTTTAAGTAGAACATGTAATTCTTATACTTATAAAAATATTCAATTCGCAATTTCATCGTAGCCACCTTTTATGTTAAAAATACGAGTATAGAGTAAATTTTTGTGTTTGAGTATAGAGCCTTTCTTGAATACTTTATATGGGACTAGCTTTTGCCCACGACTTCATACGCCCATATCCCCGGTTTTTCCGATTCCGTTGGTATTTCTGGAAATCCTCTCTTAGTTCCCTTCACTACACATGCCAAATTTCAGATTTCTACGACCAGTAGTTTCGACTTTGCGTTGTCTGTCAGTCACTCAGTAACGGAAGATCAATCATTTATATTGATTTACCTATCCCTCCGTGTCAGTGTTACTCCACAAGACATGCGTCCATCCATGAGTCTCATTTTCACGCTTATACGAGAACAAACTAAGTCACTGAGCATACTGCGACACTGAACAACAGACATTTTCATAACCTTTAAATAAAGCACGTTCAGATATTCCTGAATTAATAACTTTTCAAGAATCTTTTCCAATTTTGTTTTCTCTCAAAATAATCTTAGAGTTTTTAAACAAAAAACTGCCAAATCGTTCCCGACTCCATTCGTTTTCAAGAGGACATGTCCTTACAAACGGAGTGTTTCGTTTCATTTATCTAGATTAAAATAAATAAAATTACATGATGTTAATCTTCGAGCATTCTAGACAGAGTTACTATACTTAGAAATTGTCAGTGTCAATAATAACTCGTGTATGCAATTATTACATTAAATATTTAACTTATTACTAGCATTAGAATTAATTTAAATAAATAAAGCAATAAAACAACCTACTTAATGATTGTGTACCTGTTTAAAATGAAGGTTTTATGTGTTTAAGTTATCGTTATATTCTGATGACCATCATCTTTCTGTTATCCTTATCAACTTTCTTGGGGTCAACGCAACATATCTTTGCCTTACATTCTTCTATATTAGTTGTCATCTCAGTGGTCAATCCCTATCTAGCCCTATCATCCTGCTGCGTACATATCATCGTCTAACAAACATTATATTGTCTTTATGAATGTAAGACTAAAACAATCCATTAATTGTCTTATCTTATTACATCAAATTTCCTCCCATCCTCGTTTATATCTATATTTATCTTCTTACAGCATGTCTATTGCAATCAAAACAGTGTAGCCACAAGTTTCTTAATATACCGGTAGTCTCACGGTACCGGGGATTTAGAATAAGAAGTCTCAATGTCTCCTATCGATTACGGATAAACAATTTGCTTCATTAAAGGAAGACCTCTGTCCTAGTCAAAGTGAAATTCCACAAGCGATATAGACTATCAAAAGTCTAAAAAATATGAGACTGACGTACAATTTCAAAAGTTTTTGACGTTTTACAATAACTATCGCTGATACTCGTAGAATATCACTTTTTCTTCAGTCTCTCCTCCTAATATATCTATTGCTGTTGTTAAACATCGATCATCAATGTAACTCCCAAGTATAATTATATTAGTTATAAGTTATGTTGTGTTGTGTGTAGTTGTGTTGTGTTGTGTTGTTAGTTATTAGTTATTATTTGTTGTTTATTATTTTTATTGTATTATTATTATATTTATTTGATTCGTTTATATTTGGCAGTTTTAATATATAATTACCTTCTCAAGATCGTTTACTATATCAAGCTAAAGACTTGCATTAGGAGTTAATACTTCCAACTGGATCACCTGTGTAGGCGCATCTTGTTACATGAATGATAAGTAGCTGTAATCTAGTTTTGTTACAAGCAAGTCTTTAAATGTTTCGTTTTCTCCATCGTTTGCTGTGTCACCTCCTACTCCCGGAACCAGGAATGGTTTTGTTCTAGTTATTAAATATTGATTCGAATAGGATATGATATTTCAAACACGAATTCTATTTTTGGACATAAAAAAATTCACAAGCTTATTGTTATTCAGTCATCTTCTTCGATCAATAACTCTATTTATTCACACAAAATTATAACAGAGGTAGAGTTAATATCCACTTACAGAACTTGCAGATTTATCTTCAAGATATCAATCTTTTGCTCTTATTCTAATTTACTTCAGATCTGAGACATGTATCCTCTTCATCAATACTTCTCTATCAGTCGTCATCACAACTCTTTTTCTAGCTACTTATCGTTTTCAGACAATCCGGCTACAATATACAACACTCGCATTCTCTGGACTCCAAATAAGACTCCAAAAACCAAACACCCAAGCAGACACCTTTAGAATTAACAGCCCAGTCCTTACTTAAACCAATCCCTACACTCAATTAAACTAAATCATTTCTCGATCGATATATGCCTGCTGTACATCTTACTTATCCTAACAAAGCCATCTAGGCCCATAACGAATCTCATCTCATCATACTAATCCAAAAAACAAAAGACGGTAACTTATAGCGCGTGTCCTGAGGTATAAATAATTTAGCTATAGCCCTTTTACTAGGACATGCGTCGTTGACTTCAAAGAGTGTCTGTTCGTCTGATGCTTTAAGTTTATTAGGTCCCGCGAATGGGACATATTTAGATACTGACGCGGAATTAGCTTTGTAATTATCTGGTTGATGGGTTGGAAAAACTTTTCAGTGTGCTTTAAAGGTGTTGAGATGTACTTGAGTGTGGTTTCAAAGTCATTAGCATGGAATCGTTTTGCATCTCATCAACGACAATTTTTAGTCCACGATTAAACATGGACATAGACTAGGTAGTAGAGTTACCCAGGGTGTTCGGGAAAAACATATCAACCCGTCACAAATTAAATTCAAGTCCAGTGATGCGATTGACTATTGAAAATTCATTCAGCAAATCATAGCTACATCAGGAGCGTTTAACAATTTGTCACAACAATCTTGTTATAATTTTTGTTCGAGAAATTGAGCCTAAGTAGAATGAGTTAGTTAGTAATAACAAGGTGTATGTGATGTGAAAAAATAGTTGGAGGACGAGAAAAAATCGTACTTAGGTAATACAAATATACGGAGTCATCATTTTCTTTCGCACTATTTTGAAATTAAGAATTTCTTAAATTTCTCATCTCTACATTTAGGTCTCTGTGAACAAAGACATCGTCTTAACGCTTTTTACATATAGAAGTTTCTTCAGTCATGTTTAAAACATGTAGTTTTAATGCAATTGTATGGTCACACTCTTAACGCAAGTTAAAAACTTGTCAAAAAGTTCCGAAATTCACTTAAGAAATATCAGCTTTGTTTAAAGCAACACTTTTTTCATCATTGTTAACAATTGCATTATTTTCTTCAGTTAGCTCAGTCCATGTGTAAACTTTATCGTTTTTCACAATTACATTTTCCACTGTAAATATTTTTTGTTTCTTGCCTCAAATCGTAAAGTTCAAACGTTGTCATTGTCTCATATTATCCGCTTCTTGTCTTTGACTTTAACGACTCGCAAACCTTTAATATTATGCAGCTGTCTTAAGCGTTTGCTTTATTTTTCTGCCCTTAAAACTCGAATATGTGTGAACTAATATATATTATTATGTTATGGGATGACTCTGATTCCGATTTGAGTTATCCAATCTGTTGAAATTCACTGTTATTTTTTTTATTTTATTTGTAGGGGAAAAATAAAAATAGTGTGAAAAATCCGCAATATTCCTTACTCATGTAAACACAATTGAAAAAAACTTCTGTCAAAGTAAGATTGTTTTATTTTGTGATTTACAAATTGACTGTCGTGCAAGAAAACATCGCAAGACGATGGACCAGTGTCTTCATTAAACATTGAACCTGTTTTAGTTTTTATTTTGATAATTGATAGAATCATCATCTCAACTAAAACCACTACTACGGGCGCAGGTCTTGCACAACTATCAAGTTTTTCTTATCTCCACCTGAGCTATGTAAGCGTGATACCTCAACATAGATTAGTCCTCTTGTCTAGCAGTAAGCCAATTTAAGCCGTTCTAGAATAGTTTATATTTCAGTCCATACCAAAATAAATAAAGATGATACCAATATAGAAATTGATACATTTCCAAGATCTTGCAACAGTGATTGACATAAAATTATAGCTCGTCAAACAAATCCCTTGCAGTTACAATAAATCAAAATTATTCCAACAAATTATGATGCATTTGTAATAAATCAAAAACGTATTTATGCCAAAGTAAACCCTAGTGCGTTACATAAATCTGTTTTGTTTTTCGTCCAAATGTCAAACATTGTTCAGTGCAATGGGAAAAGTAAACATTTATTATTTATGTTAGAATGTGCTATTTATAAAACGTTTCGTATATATTTGGAAATAAAACAAAACGGTTTGACTACTAAAACGTTTGCTGTTGTTACTGTTATTTTATAAAAAACCTGCCTTGTAACGGATAAATATTATTTTCCTTTATTACTTTACCGTTGACGCCTTCTTTTATTCTTATTTCATTGCCTACTTTCTTTTGTTTTTTGCATCTCTTCTAGAGCACATTCATTTGACACCTGAGCGCCGTACTTGTGTATCTTGCAATTTTATCCTACTCTATCTGGTGCAATTTTTAGTCAGTTGGTCCTTATAATTACGTGCTTTATTCTAGATCGTTTTTTATTTTTCCTAAGATAGTGGAATAACTAAAAGTCGGAGATCATGAGTAGATTTTTTATATTCGATTCTTATATGACCAAAAAAAAAATAATAACTATAAAGTTAGTAAAATGACCATTTTACTAACTTTATAATTATAATTTTTTTAAACACATTACACAACTTTATCTTTATTTCAGAAAGCAGCAGTTCATAAGTATAGTTCTTCTTAATGATAGACATTATATAAATTAACAAAAGCAGTGACTGATCCTTGATTTATGATGCACCAAAAATTAAGGCATCATGCCAGACATGATGCCTTGATTTTCGATTGTGTGAACTTAGAATTGTAATGATGAGATTCTGATGATACAAATGTTGTGTTTGAGAATTCAGTTTACTAATAAATAACATACTGCGGTTTACCGATTCACCAGTGAAACTGGATTGACAATGTTCTCACAATATCGTTCTTCGGTAAACTTTGGTTTAGCGGTATATTTATGATTATTGATGGAGATGAAGCGTAGACTTTCTTGTAGGAATAGCTAGTGCTTTTATTTTTAGGATAGTTATATAAAAGGAAGTTTTTTTTTCAGTAGTTGGTAAAAAGCAACGAAATGTGCTTAATATTAGTACTTTACAATACTCAATCAAATCCCTTAATAAAATATATGATAAGAAGTTAAAGCTTTTTAAAATAAGAAAGGTAGAGATGAAGATTGTCGTCGGTGAGTTTCAGATTGATCTCAGTATTCTTAATACAATGTGCGTCGTTGATGAAGATTTATTAAGTAGGTACGTAAGTTTTGATTTGCACAAATTTTTAAAATTAATTTAACCCTTAATGACATATCATTAAATGAAAAAGTATACGATATACACCTGTGAGATTAAACTTTAAGAGCTGAAAAAACATTGATTAAAATTTAATAAATAGTTTTTAATATTATCTAAAAATTAAAGAAAACTTACCACCAGTTCCCCAAAACAGCTTGCACTAGCAGAAGCAAAGAGCACAAAACTTTCCAAATGAGCTTCATAGTGCTAAATAACTATACAAAGTCACTTTATAAACATCCTATTAGTAAAACACTCGTACAAAAGTTTAACTCCAAACACTTCACATTAACACCGCAAAATTAAAACAAACCAAACTTTTAGTTTTAAACGCAAAACTCAAAAATAAAACCAAAACAACCACTCAAACAAAAACCACAAAATAACAATGTAATCACTGTAATGCAAACAGAAAAAAAAAAATACGAAAAAGAAATAAAAACTTTTTCAACAAACTTTTGCGAAAGTTTACTTTTGCCGGGCACTCTTTAAAAAACAAAGCTGTCAACCCTACATTCCATAGAGCGTTTATTAAAATTCGAACTGTTTGAAAAATCGAAAAAAGATTTTGTGTGCAGTCGTTTACGTTTAGACCCGACGCGCTTGCGATCCGCGCGCATTGAAACACAAAACCAGACTGGCTTGCTTTAAGCCGTTTGTAAGTATTCCATAGGATTCTCAGTAAGGGGAAGGGTCGAATCGGAGGGCGTGTACATGCAGTATAGTGCTGCACGAATTCATCCTTCCAAGCCCTTACTACGATCCACGTACACTTTGGAGACCGGAATGGCTGTGTCCCGCGAAATGTCAACGTACGTTTACGCAAAATAATCAGCGAGTTCCATAGAGTAGCGACAACATGTAGTAACATTGTCCGCTGCAGAAAAATGTCTGCGACCATCAATTGTGAGCTTATCCTCAACTCATGAGTTTAATACCCTGAGTTATTATCATTTTTCAAATTGATTTGCTGATCGAAAGATAGGATTTAAACGCGTAAATGCCAAACAAATTGTATTTATTACGAAAATTATGAGAACCTTTCGAGATTTAAAGCCAATAAATACATTTTGGTTAAGCCTTTTAGTAGTTTATGTTTAACGCGTTGATTGTCCTAGATAATCTTCTGACTAAGTTTCTAACAATATAATGCGTTAGAGATATAAATTCAGTATTCAATGAAATAAATATTACAATCTCTTTACGTTTATCGTGGTATCCTTGAATTAATTTGCAGCAAACATCTTCATAGTGCAGTGTTCGAGTCGCGGTGTTTCGCAAGGTAGCATGGCAGGTCCTTAACTGTCACTTAGAAAAACATTCACGTTCTTGTTGAGATAATAATCATCTATCAAGCGATAGATAATAAATATAAATTAGCATTTCACGCGATTCTAATTAAGCATTGAACCTAATTTGGTTGTCTTGGTATTTTAATCTATTCATAGATCGACGAAGCTGGGTAATTATTTTGCCCTTTTTAGTGCAAAAGTAAAAGCTATGGAAACTTTTTGTTCATTGCCAATCTAAAAATGTATTCACCTGCATAATTGCTTTTTATTCGAGTTGGCTTTATAAGCATGATTCTACTGAGATGGTTAGTAAAACACTGTAGGTAGCTAAAACAATTAAGTATTTATATTAACCTGACTCAGCTCAGTTCATTCTTAGGCGAGTATGCTTATAAAAAAATCATTTTAATTCGCCGATAACAAAAAAGTATAACGTATATAAAACCACCCCTATTAAACTCATCTTTCAAAATGCATTAAATGTTCTTAAAACTTCACACATCGCTTTATCAGTCAAAGCTTTTAGCAGATAAAAACTATTAGCAGATGTCTTCGGTAACATACCTTCACAACTTGAACCCATAACTAATTTTAGAGAGCCATTCTAAAAAACCCATGGAGGGTAAAAAACGATAACAATAGGGTTTACCTGCAGCCATTTTGTTTCCCGTGTTTACGATGGCAGTAAAACTGTAATTGCAGCAGATCAAACGGACCGACAGCCTGACTTAACTGTATAGAATATTGTAACAACCATTGAGCGGTCTGAATTTCATAAAGAACTCAATATTGAACTTACCGACGAAGGAAATAAGGACAATAAAAATATCATTGATACGAAAACAAAAGATGTTGATATAGATGCAGCCGTTGCATTTATAGACGAATTTAAACTTAAATGTGTTAGTAATAAGATCAATTGTGCAGTTGATACAACTTAATGATTTTTGCAACATGATCGCAAAGATGTCAATCCAGATTTAGATTTACGTTTATCAGTGTAAAATTCAATTGTATTTGATGGTGTTAAAGTTGATAATTGGATGACGGATTTAGATCATGCTGAAAGGAATTTAACTCGATTTTCTTAACAATTTTAAGTATTTAAAGACAATCATTTAAGTTGGAAGCACGACATGCGATAAGAAATAAATAAACTGATTCGGAGCTCCGGACTAAACGAAGGGTGTCGATACACTATTGAATTTACTTTTTGCATTCAAACGTTTTTTTGCTAAACGACGCTGACAAGTGGAGATAAATAAAGGCAGACAATAACGGTGTTATAGAAGTTTTTGTTAGAAAGGATCAATTATTTCGTCCCTATTGTAACTTGCCTCGAGAGAATTGAATTAATTAAAACTACGGACGGTGATAATAATACTTGCATTCATGTAGTTAGCTTTCTTTTCAATTTGTAAATCAATGTTAGCTTAATAAGCTAACATTGATTTACAAATTGAAACATTTATTTACAAAACACTAAGAATATTTAAACCACTATAATTCTTCCAAATTTAGACTTGTCTGTCGTAGTGGATGTTTAATTCATTGAATATTTATATGGCTACATGAATGAACGTGAACGAAACAAAAAGAGGATCAGGATTGAGCATGGTTTTGAAATTCTGTATTGTCGCCGAATTCGGACGGGAATAAGTCGATAATTTAAATAAGAATGGAATACATGACGTTTGATTTCATAAAGTCATCTATTTTGCTAGAACATGCTACTGTTCTGGTTCCAAAACTTGTATTATCCACCTGTATTTTTTATATAGGAGTCAAGTTCATCCCTAGATCCTTCCATCTTCGTCCTGTGGCCTGCTTCTCTCTCTAATGCTTAATAATGTATACCAAATAGTTTCTGTGCCATAAAATTGTCCTATCCGAAAAAATCGTAGATTTGTTCGCGAAACGTCGCCAACTTTCGGTTCTAACTCTACGTCGTCGCTAATGTCCTAGATTCTCTCATCTCTCATTAGCTTTATATGCCGTCTGAATATAATATTCCAAGATCTTAACTCCAACCTCCCTTTTTATTTATAAAACTGATCCAAGGTTTGTCTAACGAGCTATATACGAGTAGTCGCCAATTGTTTTCAATCTACGTTAAAAGTTACAAGAATTGTTTTGCACCATTATTTCATTAGAGCGTGCTAGAAATATTTCTGTGCCGATGTCATGGATGGTGTTAAGATTGTCTTTGTTCCATTATGTCTTATACAATGGTATGTTATACTTTGATTTGCAGTGGAAAGAAGAACTGTTATGTTTTTGGATTGGTAGGGAATAGACTCATGCCATTTGACTCTGATGAATGCATTTTTTTTTCTTTTTGGGAAGCTCAGACTATTGTTTGTAATAGTGAAAAACAACTTAATAAAAATTGAACTCTCCCGAATTTTGGCCACGGTGGTCAACTTCAACGGAAATTAGCTAAGTACACTGGATATAATATAGTACAAAAAACAACAGAGAGTGCAACCAGCAGTCTCCTTTACTCTCATAGTCTAAGGGAGCCGCAATCCGACACGACCAGGTAGACATCAAGCGTAGAACCACCGACTTCCACATTCCGGGCATCTTCCGGAAAATCGCAAAAAAAACCGAAAACCGAGAAAAGATTCTGGGCTACTACTGAGAAATTTCGAAAAACTGAATAACACTTGCCAGACCCACGCGCAGCAGTCGTAGTTTGCGACCATTGTACCAACTCTTGCGACTATTGTCTTACTTAAAAAATAAATAAAAATAGACGTGTAACTAGAAAAAAGTGACGAATAGATCCTAATTAATATAAATACTGAAACGGAACAAGCATATAATCTGCTCAACAAGATACAAAACATATCGAGTTCCAAGAAAGCGAACAAAATCTAATAGCTACAAACTGTCATAAGTCAATACATTAAACTTGTTAGAAGAAAAGTCACTGAAACATCCGCCAATATCGTTAGCAGCCCATAAAACAGGAATCGTTCAGAAAATATTAAAGATAAGGGTGGATGTGACAGCAAATATAAGTTTGTCATACGGTAACTGGCAATTACGTCTGATATCTGTGTAGAAGACGGAACGACGGCAAAACAATAACATAAAAGAATCGATATTGCGAGAAACAAATGAATAATCTATAAATGCCTTTAAGACATTGATTGGAAGACTTAGGAATGGTGTAGAGCAGGACATCTCTATCTTTTATTCTTTTTGTATATTATACGTATAACCAACGTATGTTGTCCTTTTTCATCTATCTGACATCCGTACCCCAATAACTGGTTACACGATACCCATCGACTGTGAAAACTGGATTTCAGATTTTCAGGCTTCTGTTTGATAACTCAATATTTCAGTCACTGACTCTAAAGAATCGATTTAGCGCTTGTAGGATTTCCAACTATATCATTTACTGGGTGTGAATGATTTGACTTAAGTTTATCGTTTGGCCAATCCCAAGGTTTCACCACTATCAAAAATTTGCACCATCCCAAAGTTTGTATTAAATTTTTTAAGAATACATTTTACTCTTTGTCCTTATATAGAATTCTATGTTTGCCATGTCTATCCGTCTCTAACTCTGCGTACCAAAGTTAATACGATCCAGTTATTAGCCGAATAATAACTCGACATATTCCATAGTCAGCCAGTTCTCTTCGATATCATCTCCTACTATTTTTATTTTATTCATAGGGATTGTCTCTTTATTCTTTTGTTTACTTCGGGCAAATCTTCTGTCTGATTTTAGTAATATGTGTGTTTTTGTTTTTTGTAAGAAACTTTCGTCAGCATTGTGAAGGTTAGAAGGTAAATCATTAGATGGCTATGGATGGGGTGTCCTATTTTCTGGAAGAATTGGGTCAACTGAGGAAATTATAGTTGTTGAACTATGTCCATCCAATCTGTCTTTATAACCTACGGTGATTTTCAGTTGTTATACTTGGATGGTCAAGCTTTACCGAGATATTCTAGAAGCAATGTTTGGTCGTCGTTATGTCGCGTCTCGCCCATTTGCGGAAGCCTTTACCGAAGGATTTAAGCCAGCCAACTTTACAACTCTTCTTCTGAATCGCTTCTTCTTCTTATCGTGTAACCACACACCCTAGTGTCAGAGTTTCTAAATCACATCAAGGGCCTCTGACATGGTTTATTTGACGACCGCCATTTGGCGGCCGGAACCACCGGCTTATACGTGCCTTCCGAAGCACGAAATCATCTTCTGCATCGCTAATCATTGAGATATATTCGCATAGGGCTAGAGAAGAAATTTTATTAACACCTACTGTCGGAGTCATTTTCTCTACACGACTCACCTCAATCGAATTGACAGTTTTACTTTGTTATTATTGACATTATTATCGTTCCCGAGTCCAGCAGTGCGATTCTGTAAACTTCTCACCGTGTACGCTTAGGTGAAGTGAAAATGAAGTGAGCTGTCAATATATACCAACAAGATGAAATGACAGTTCTCTTCACGCTCACTCCACCTAAGTTCACATGGTGAGACGTTGACAGATTAGACCGGCAGAATTTTTCTGTTGTCATGGCGACATCGAGTCGAGTCGAGGGGAAGAAGTTTCCTCAAAAACCGGCCAAGTGCGAGTCGGACTCACACACGAAGGGTTCCGTACCATAAACCTTAATTTTTAACCGACTTCCAAAAAGGAGGAAGTTCTCAATTCGGGCGGGTATTTTTTTTAAATTATGATCTGGTCAGTGTGATTGTTTTTTAGTTCGATACTTGTTATTATTTTTTATTATAGCGGCATTAAAAATACACAATCTGTGAAAATTTCAACTGTCTACCTATTACGGTTCTTGAGATGCAGCCCGCTGACAGACAGGCAGACGGACGGACGGGCGGACGGAAAAACAGCGGAGGCTGTGACCCTTTGGTCACCAACGGACCCGTACCCAAAGGGATAAAAAAATCCCAAAAAGGACTTAAAATATGATTGTGAGTTACTGACACATTTAGAACAACAACAACATCTTCTGGTTTGAACATCCTAAAGACACTCAAACAAGAATGGAGCCAGATTTTTATCGCAGAATGCGGACGCATCCAATTGGGGAGAAGTACCAGGTACCTGGTATCTAGATACCAAGAATTTAGCTCTTCACACAATCCCATCTAGGTTTAAAGGTTTTCTCTGAAAAGCGCATAAGGTCTGATAAGAAGGGACGAGAAAGTGATGGCTTAAAGGAAACGCTTTCAGGTAGTGACATGGTTTGATTACGACAAGTATGATAACTGAGCTATGGGGTTTTTACTCTAACATTGTTAACTTTTCTACTTTATTGTAGAAGTACAATGATGGTCTTCTTTATTTAATTATGACTTTTTCTTGGAGCCAAAATGTCGAGGTTATAATATGCTATCATCCGTGTTCCTGACCACCAAAAGTCCAATGCAAGAATAAATATCAGGCATCTTCAGCCGGTTTAAGGTCATAGCACACACATCAACTGGGAAAAGGATCGTCACCCTATCGCCTTTCGCCTCGCCGTCAAACAGGCGTCAAATTAAGCACGTGACCAAAGCGGATCTTCAGCTGCGGTACGTCAACCCGACTACGACTAGGCGACGCTCATTTCGCGCCGACCACTCATTTTCAGCAACAGTAGTATGCTGCAGGCAGGTCATTTCATCGCTTACCATCAAGTGAGATAGTGGTCAAACGCGTGCCTTTCAATAGTCAAAAAAAGGTCGCGGGAGGGGTGAGTGAGCACGGAGAGACGTGTGCGCAAGGACGACTAGCCGTAAGCGCGGGAACTACGAGATGACCACGCACTGCACCGTGATTATGGTAAGCTCCAGATAAACTTGACCATTAACCTTTCCCTAATATCCCTTAGTAGATAGATACCGAACAATAAATTATGAACCGTGTTTCATTACTAAAGAACGTAAAGGATCACAATGGAAGTCGATTCAGGACAGCTTTATATCTTTATTTCTGTTTTTGATCAAGAAAGTCAATAAATATATGTGGGTTAATGATCGTTATTGCAAATTTATTTGGTGTCTACCATAGTGAACTTGTCCTGAAGCGAGGCGATTACGTTCCGATTCCGATTAGTGTGCGTTGCAGTAGGAAGTTTTATACGATACGGTGACGATCCCTTTTCGGGTTGATATGAGTGTTGTGACCTCTATTATATCAACATATCACCGCGTAATAGATGGAGTGAGTATGACGTGAACTGTCATTCCACTTTGTACGGATTGACAGTTCACTTCACTTCATGTTCATTTCACCTAAGCTGACACGGTGAGAGGTTTACAGAGTCGCACAGCTGAATAAAGTTCACTTTGTTAGCTTTGTCCTCAGGTGAAGCTCGATATCGAAATGATTATTTACGGAATAGACTAACTGGGCTCGCTCGTTCCATCGTGAGTCTCATCCATTGCTTACCATCAGGCGAGATCAAAGTACACGCAAAAAGCAAAGTCAGGCAGAACATGTGTAGCGGTTTGAATTTTATTTACGTCGTCATCACTTCTCATGAATTTAAAAAAATGGTCGTGAATATTTATCAATAGGTACGATGCCAACTTTACAGCAAAAGTTCAATGGAGTCATGGTATAACTTTAATTTGCTAAGGACTACGTGTTACCCTGTTAATGGGTTATGGAGGTCTGGTAAGCAGTCGTCCACGTAAAATACTGGTATTCAGGGGGACTACTCTCTTAGCCCGAAGTCCGTAGTTTCGGGCTTAGTAGTCCGTATTCGAAGTCCAGCTTAAAAAGTAGCCCCCCTGAATACCAGCTTAATCCAGTTTGTCTGGAAGCTGACCCCAATATATTGTTGGAAAAAAGGCTAAACAGATGATGATGAGTATAACTGTAATTTCAGTAGCTGCCCTCCCTAACCTTGACACCAGAAACCAGCAATACTGGTGAGTAGAAAATACAGGAACCGTGGTTAATTAAGACACAAAGATGATTAATGAATAAGGAGCTTAAGTTTGAGTATTCCCCTTTTTAAACTTATCGAGATCCAACAAAATACCTTTAAAAATAATTGACAGGGAAACGTTATGCATTTTATATTAATTTTTACTGAAAAGTGAAAAATATCAGCAATACACCACAGGAAGTTTTATCCAGACTAAGTAGGCGTTAAAATTCCTCAAAACAACCATTCTTCATCCCCTGACTCACTAATCTTATTCAAAATAGAATCTCATCACAAACATATGACTATCCATCCGAAGTTCGGACGGTGAATGGTAAGTAATACGAACGGTTTTACGGCAGCCTGGAACGTAAGTGCGGCCGAATAATAACATACTGTGTTCAGGTGAGCGTCGTTTACACTGATCTGATTTTTTATGTAGGGATGGGATAGGTCGATAGTTTTTTGGGTTAGTGATGTCGATAGTTTGGTTGGTATCGCTTTGGTTGTAAATGAAAAAGAGTTCAATAGGTAAGATTAAAAAATACTTACACTATTTCCGTGTCGGAATACGCAGTGTTGGTAGACTTTCAACAACGTGGACTGATGACCTGAATAAGGGTGCGGGAATCCACAGGGGTCGAGGGGCTTTCGGGACCGGGACCGCGGTCCCGGACTCCTACTATATTATTTTTGAGTAGTATTTCTTATCGGTCCCAGTCCCGAAAGCCCCTCAAGCCATCCGCAGTACCTACGTGAGAAGCACAGGTACAGCCGGTCTATTCTGTTGACATCTCACCGTGTTCACTTAGGTGGAGTGAACGACAAGTGAGCTGCCATTCCATCTTGTATGTATAATTTGACAGCTCACTTCGTGATCACTTCACCCAAGCCTTCACTTCGACATGTTTATAGAATCGACCGGCTAGTCAATATGCCGCTTGGTGGTGGTCCAGATACAATTTGATGAAAGTCTTTCGACTAAAAATATGATGACTTAAATACCAAGTAAGCTTATTGATTTTATCATCTCAATAACGTATGGTTAGTAGGCCTTATTGACGATCAGATTATTTACAACGATATTCAAAGCATCAGGTAGCCGTTGACGCTTCAGTTACTCAATAAAGAACTAGATACACCATGGACATTGTCTGAATATTATAGTTAATTAAAAATACCACCCATGCTTCTAACTTAGACTTTGCTCTTGTTCTTTTCTCAAGCATGTAGTTTATCTTACTTGCATTAATTTATTATTCAATGGACTTAGTGTATAAATATAACTAGTACATAAGCCTTTAGTAGATTTCAATTTCCTTCTTTTACCGTTCAAATCAAGTTGCAACGTTTCATAATACGAGTTGTAAGCAGCTAACATTCTATACAATCCTGTACTTATGAGATTATGCAAAACCCTGCCATAATGGTTACCGATATTTTATTACGCTTAGTTACTTCATTCCTGTACAGAATTAACTCGTAACGTTTATATTTATACCTTGTGAAATTATATGAATAAGAAACATTTAAGCTTTGATTTTGAATTTAATTTTATGTGCGTGTCATTTCTAGACCACAAGCATGAGCATAATTTCTAAGCGTAGCCATGTTTTTCACTTCATATAAATTGTTCCGTATTGATCAGAGTTTCAACACTATCAAGCCATATATTTCAGCCACGGAATGACTATTAAATTGAAGTAAAATATCGAACAAATCAGTAACTTTTACACAAAATGAGCTGTCCCGTTAAAACTTCAAAAACATCGATAAAAATCCCGCACCTCATCTTTACCAGCCCTACTCGCTCTATTTATTTATCAAAATACTGGCTTGTATCAGCGGTCAATCATCGCTGTGTTTTGCTATCAATCACTACCTCAGACCAGACCCATCCGTCTTTATAAAACACGCGGGTAAACTTTAGAGTGTATATTGTACGTTTTTACAACCAATTAATATGTTTATCTCTATAAAACTATAGTAATTTACGGCCATAATAAAAGTCGCAGTGAATTCGTTTGCGGAATTTTAAGCTTTTCTATTTTTTCTTGGCGTTGATTGGTATGACCTTATTACTGGCACCTTTTTAGAAATGACGTGGAGTGATGTCGTTTTTTTTTGGTTTTTCGAGGTTAGAATTGGCGCGAGAATTAAAGGTATTTTGCAGATTCTTACCTGTACTTTCTTATAAAACATTTAAGTGATCAGCTTGACTTTCAATTTTCCTTATTACTTTCAAAGATCTTGAATTGTAAAATAAAGAAAAAAAAGTCCTCTGTGTGAAAAAAGAAAATCAAATTTCGGTAGGACCATTTTTAATTATCCTCGCAATATCCACATTTTTTTAGTAAACGAACAACTTACTAAGCACAAGCACCGCGATAATATAAAAATCACATGCAACTTCAAAATTTGAAATGCCCTGGCTTTCGTCACTGCATGACTCAAATAAAACAATGTTAGTTTCTATTAATATTAAATACACAATCAGATCTTGATTTTAGAGTCAAGAGTGCATTGTTTACATTCTAATGAAAAGTTGGAGCATAGACTAAACAAGATTGAAGTGTGGAGGATTGAATGATGTTTGTTTACTTACTAAATCCATACTCATTATCGGGCTATGATTTTGTAGTGACGATTTCTATGAGTGTGAAGGGAAAAGAATCATGATGTTTTTTGTATTCATCATTCATGCGTCTAATCAGCACTAATCTTGATTTATTTAGATTCATTCTTTCATATTACTCTATCAGCCGATATTGCGGTATTCACCAGCTTTTTCAATCCGTCATCTCTTTCGTTTCCAATTGTATTTTTTACTAGCTGCGACTGCGACTTGGCTTGCGTGGACTTTACATCGGGATTTAAAAAAAAGTATCTTGCGTGTTTTTCGGGTTAAAAAGAACGAATGAACACACGGGTAAGCCTAATCCAGATTATGCAGATGAGCTTCAGGTCTTCAAAAGGCTGCTTACATCCTCTACAAACATACGCCAGAGACAGGAAAAAATATAATCGACAAATTCCATCAAAATATCATCGACAAAATAGGCGTATCCAAGCAGGCTTACCCCTCAATACCCATTATAATATTCCACGTTCAAACAATAACCGTTCAGTCGGCCATGTTGTTCCGATGACGTTTCGACGGCCGCCATCTTGCATCGGGTTGCATTTGAAATGAGAACAAAGCACTTCGAGTTTCCGCACAATAGAATGAAAGTGATATGGGAGCGCTAATTCGAGGTTTAATTCGAGACCACACAGGAGGATGGATGTCGATCATTGAACGTATATTAAGATGGGTAGATATTGGTAGGTTTGTGTGAATCGTATCATGTTATCGATTACTATTTGTTTGTTCGATCTAGTTCGATCGTTGATACAATTATTTGAAACAATTCGGGAACGATTTCGATTTTGAGATCTCACAAAACATTTAGGATTTAGTAAGAAAACCTTTCTACTTCGTTTCCATTCAATTTCCATAGTGTCTGGAAATATCTTTGATCACAATTTAGCGATTACCTGTCGAACTTTTTTTGTTCTTTTATAGTCCAGCCAGTCTATTCTGGCAACTTCTCACCGTGTAAATTTAGATTGAGTGAGCGTGAAGTGAACTGTCATTCCATCTTTTTTGTATGGTTTGACAGCTCACTTCATACAACATGTTCACGTTATCCAAGCGTACACAGTGAGATGTTTATAGAATCGCACTGCAGTGACGTTGGTAGTTGTTACACATTGTAGCTCATCGGAGTAACTCCAAAGTTGGTGAAAATGAATTTTCCGACCGCAAAGCAACAAGTTAAATCGTAATTTTCCTCAAAATATGCCTTTTTCGCTGTAGTTACGTATTGAATGCAGCATTGTTAAAGAAAATCACCTTTTAAAAGAATTTTGCTTGTTCCGTTTTCCTAAGAAAATGTTTTTTACAACTAAGCATCACCTTTGTACCCATTTTTCTGTTCATTCTTGTAGGTATGTTTGTCAGTTATTTGTTTTAAACTAATCAATAAACAAATAAATTAATAGTGCCATGGCATCATAGCCCAGTACTAACTGCAAAATAAATAGTCCGAGTGATGTCCTAAAGCGACTACTAAACATGACTAATGTAGTGAATAATAGTGTTGTCAAAGTATCGATAGCTTTACGATCGGATTAACTTGTTTAATTCTGTAGAAGGGCGCCGGTGGGACCACCGTGTCGATAGAGATAATTAATTACTTAGCGTGAGATTACTATGTTAAAAGTCTCGAGACAAAATTACATTGTATCGGTAATAACGGCTGTCCAAAAATTAAAAATGTAATGCGCTTGATTAATTCTTTCTTCACTCTTGCAAAAGCTTGTACTTACTTTGGTATAATAACTTTCTGGTCAACAGTAGTTACTTCATTTATATGTGTACTTTGTAAACCTACCTCTAATGTTTTGTCAACCAAAACAGGATACAAAATATAAATGTAAGTAAAATATTTTAAACTAAAGCCCGGAAACCTCGGAGTTTATAAAATTAGAAAAATAAAATATGTCGTTGCTAAGGAGTTCCAAGAAAAACATTACGACAACGACTCATTTCAAAGGAAAATTATCTCCCATTTTTCGTTTCATACCCCGAAGGGAACTTCGAAAAACATCGTCCAACTAAAACTTTTTAAACTCCCTAAGTACTGTTGACAAAAAAAACGACAATCTATGCGCGTAAATTGGCAACTTCCTCTATTCTCTATGTCTGCTAGACAACGCTATCGGGTCCTAGCAAAAGTTGGTCACATCACTAAAATCCGCAGGTTATTGTGGCACGTCCCTATCGGGCGGTCACCGGCGGACATTATCCGCGCACCGGTGCGATATCCGCGCGACCGCCGTAATAAGAAGTCAATATTAGTTGGGCGGGCGGATTTGTATGAGATCGGTAGAGTGGAGAGAGACTTTGTTTGGTTGCATTTAAAAAGAGAGATATCCTAATTTTAAAAACTATTCTCGGTCGGTCCATTATATATCGAAGCCCTCTGGTTCCTTGAAAAACTCGTAGGAAATCCAATCCTAGCTGTCATTTGTCAGATCTTTTATATGTATCTTTATTAAAAACAGAGAAACTACTAAACCTAACTATATACGTATGAATATACAAAAATAAGATACACTTAGGCGTCGAAGAATTCCTCCGCATCGCTGTCATTCGGTAACGAGCCCAGAAGACTGGCACCATTGCCACGTTGAATGGCAATGTTAATGCTTTGAGCAAAGAACGAGCCTGCCCTCTGGTCACGGAAAGTGTCGATCAGTCGGCGAGAAATGTCCTAAAAAAGGAGACGCACTCGAACCCCATAGATCTTTGATAGAGATGCCGGGAACTTTTGGGAAAAGATCAGGAAGTATGAAATTTTACCTCACTAAAACCACCCTGGTGATCATCAGCAGCACATATAAGGAGCCCCCTGACCTATTAAAGACTACCCTGGAGCCCCCTCTGCGCATCGCCTGTCAGAGCACATTCCTGGGGACACTGTAAAGTGGTCTCCCCTGAACCTCGCTTAACCTAATCTGAAAAGAAGTAGGATTTTTTATGGTTATTTACTCGTTTCTATCAGAAAACATTATAATCCGAAACAAAAGCTTATTCCACACCACCTCCACTCCGTCGCAGCTCGAGGCACCCCGATAACAGGGCGAGTTTACACTGCGCCAATTAGACTGGCCCCGCGGCATCCTCCGCTGTTTTCACTGGCTAATTGTATCTACGCTGCCGTGTGCACCGTACCTAGTCTGTTTACAGCGCCGTGTGTACATAGCCTTATGATTTTGTGTACGGATTGTGGAACAAACACATTATTTGTGTGTGTCGTTAATTAATAAATCTGTGGGGATGGTAAGATTTTGTGCTTTGTTTAGGGTTGTCAAGTAAGTAACTGATTAGGTATAAACATAACATAGTATTACGCATTTACGCCGCGTTCAATTGGGGTGAGCCTAACGCGTACTAGACACAAATCTAGACTCTAGGTGGCTTCTGAGAAATTCTAGATGCTTATTATATCTACCTACTTAGGTATACTACCTAGCTTACTAGCTAATTGTAATTTTTTTGATAGGTTGATAAAAATAACTTGTACCTATTTAGAGATAGGCAGGTTTGGGTTTGATTATATGGTATCATTATTGTAGCATTTATTGTGACACGAATATGAGTGTCGAATCAGCGTTTTTTTATGCACATACACACTTGTGTATGTACATAAAACTCGCTGATTCACACTTGTGAATAGTATAGAAACAGTCTGACAATTATAGTCTAAACTTAGCTTACGACTGCTAAAGCGAGAAACACACTGGGGCCCTAGACAAAATGCAATTCTATTAGCGACTGCGATTGTCGAAATTCCAAAATGTAAGGGATTGATCACGTGACTTTTCGACAGCTTTTGTCAATCCCATACATTTTTGACGTTTTGACAATCGCCTTCACCGCGCTACCGCTTCAAGAATGTCACTTGTCTAGAGCCTCTGATCCTACGTACGCAACGTATGCAACGCTTTTGTATCGTATTGTACGTTGCGTTGCATATGATAAGTGTGTTTCTACTGCATAGTTTTTCAAATAAAATCAAGAGTCCAGATATCATAATGCGTTGCATACGTTGCGTATGTAGGACCAGTTTGTCTCTAGCTTTATTGTTCTCGGAGGACATACTAGAACATTTCAAAGATTTGGGTGTTATCTCTAAGTTGCAAAGTGGGATGTTTTAAGCACTCTTAGAGCAGGTGAAATACTAAAAGCGTAACGCAAAAAAGTAGACCTTAGTCGGGCTTTAGTCTATTTAGTCATATTTGGACTGTCTCTAAAGTCGAAGATATCCTCGATAATAGTTTTATAACAAGATATAGTCAAAGCAGGCGAAGGAACAACTCTGGCGTCTACATTATCAAAAATACAAATAGACAAGCTAGTCATACGCTTGTTCGCGTAAAGGTGCGTTCACAAAGGTTCATAGAAAAACACCACATCACGCGTAGGTATTTTCTGAAGGGTTAGGTAAGAATGTTTAGTATAAAGAAAGAATGAAAAACTGTTTATTCACGTGAAAAATTACGCACAGAAATTTTATTTATTTATTTATTTATTTTATTATTTATGTACACACAGAAAAAACAGTAAAAGTTAACATTATAAACACGAGTACAAAGGAACTGCTTATTTCTAATGAAATTTCTTCCAGCAGACCTGCGACAGGAGAAATAAAAAGAAATGTAGACAATAGTGTGTAAGAACAAGAGAAGAGTATGTTAAGTCATAAAATTAAAGTAACAAATAAAAATAAAATATACATATAAAATATATACCTATACCGAATACTATATTATAAAATAAATATATATATATATATATAACTATCATAGTTGAGAGGAAAGGTAGTGCTCTTTAAGTCGATTCTTAAAAAGAGAAATCGATTTTAAGTCACGAATGCTAGGCGGAAGTGAGTTCCACAATCGAACTGCATGGACAGAGAAGGAGTAGGAATAGTAGCTGGATTTATGAGGATGGGTTTTAAGGATAGACCTGAGGTGTGATCTGCACGGAGCGTCACTAGGCCGAGCGTAAGAAATGCGCTCACGCAGGTAAGAGGGATAAGAAGGGTTATGAAGGATGTTGAAAAGGAGACAAAGAATTCGAGTGTTCCTGCGAAGACGGATAGGGAGCCACTTGAGTTCCTTGCGAAGGTGAGAAACATGATCGTACTTGCGTAGACCACACAAATCGAATGCATAAATTTTGTAGTCGCTCAAGCTTGTTTAATAGCTCCTCAGTAGCATCCAGGTAGCAGGCGTCGGCATAATCTATATCAAAAGCCTAATTAAAGAAACAGGTGCTTATATAGATATACACAATATGAAATAGATATATCCTTGACAGAAATAGAATTTCTGTGTATCCACATTTCGATTGTTCGACAGACACCAATCAACCTGGAATAAATTTTCGAAAACCGCCGAGTATAAAATAATTCTAGATCTGATTACCCAGTCATATATTATAGGGACTCACTTAAGATTTTATTCACACACGCACCACACACACACACACACACACCACACACACACACTCACACGCGCACTTACATCACTCCTAAATCTTAGAGGGAGGCCTACAGGCATGACGATACATGATGTTATTATTTTCCGGAAATCAAGCAAAGAACTGGCTCCTTAGAAAACGGTACACGTGGGTGTATCTAGTAAAGACGAACAAGGGAAAAACTTCAAGAATTATTAGCAACATTGGTTTCATTATTAAGTAGGTAGCTTAACTACTGCTAAAAGATAAAGTTCAGTGCTACAACAGCAGCTAGGTTTACATATTATTATAATTACAAATCCCACCTCAGGGACTCTTTATTTGGCAGACTTTTTATTTGAGAAAGGGAGCGAAACACAATGTCCAGGGTTTAACGTACTGTCTTAACAGATTCCGGACCTAGGTTGGCCGCTGTAAAAATAATCTGGCCAAAAGGGGTATCCTCCACCCATCCCAAACATAGTGCCGGTGTGGAGTTTCTTTACAGGACATGCGTCATCTCCTTAATTGTCCATCGTGCACAATCACCTGCACCACCCAGGATTTAAATAATAGAGCTGAACACTGTACAACTTGCTTAATAGTAAATACTTACTGGTCGGACAAATTTTAATTTGAGTCACCCGAGACGAAAACAAGAAGACCTATCTACTTAACTTTCTGGTATCTCAATAACTTTAATATCCAACAAATACCAAGGTCTACACTAGCCCTTACTACTCAAAGTGCATTATATTTGTCATAGTTTAGTACCAGCAAGCGGCACTTTTACACTTTATCGGTACGACAATATTTGCTCGTTCGCCCTTACTGTACACATGGCATACCTTGGTACAGAGGTGCGCAACCTCAGTTTGCGTTTGACGAGCTTTAACAAAAGATTGGAATTTATTTTATTTATTTATTTACTTATTTATATTGCATACAATGTAGACAAAGTAATATACAATTCTTAACAATTAAATACATTACCCTGTTAGGGATATAAGGATAGGATTTAAGTTCAGCCTGCATTTTGGCTAAAGAATTGCAGTATTACAGTAAAAGAATAGGTTCATAGAAGATGTTGTTCTTGATCTTCTATATTATGACAGACAAGGCGGGAATTAAACTGATATGACAAAAGAAGTACCTGTAAAATACCTACCTACTTACCTGTTGTCGATGCAATGGACTAATTTAATCTATATTCTATACCCAGTTATTACCTAATATTGAAAAGCTAGGAGTTTGTTTGTCTGTTTGTTTAAACGCGCTACTCTCAGGAACTGCTGGTTCGAAATGAAAAATTATTTTAGTTGAAGGCTATATAGATCCACCATCACGCTACGACCAATAGGAACGGAGCATTAATGAAAAATGTGATGTAGACGAAGTTGCGCGGGTCGGCTAGTCCAGGAATACTTATAACTATGTAGGTTAGGTACTATGATATTATTTACCATCCATCCAGACATCAATCGTCGGTTGGACTCGTCGCATTACGCGTTTCACATCACAAACAGCTGTACCTACACTACGTAGCAATTAGAAAATGTTGAGAACCTCTGCCCCAATGCTTTCTATCATTGCCGTCATTATGACTAATAAATTATTAGCCCTTTATGGTTAGCGGTAAAGAATATCTATCGCATGGCTTTCCACCTGTCAGTATCGTAAAACGCGACTGAAGGATTACCGTCCTATGCAGTGCTTGTTATACATAGGTACTTCGTTGGTTTTTTTTTTTACTGGTTATAAGTTCACAGTATGGCAAGTATCTAACATATAAACTGAGCCCCACAAAGCCGTAGTAGGTAGGGAATGGTTTGACTGAGGGGTCTGGTGAGTCTTTATATTTTATACTCTTTAAAATTTCATTATTATCTAAGACTAGGCAGCACTTTAACACGTTTCTAAATAATATATTTTTTAGTTTAATTCTAAATGAATAATTAATTGTTTAATAGAAAGCATCTTAACCAGTCACAATATCTACCTACTTCTTAACATTGATAGGTAAGGTGCTGCAATCATTCATCTTTACTTTAAATGTTAGATACTTCGAAGCCAGAGTTTTTTGGTAATGATTCCTTCAAATTTTGAAGAAAACGCACTAATTGAACTTCCAACTCTGCAGTTATGGTGATTGTGATTCTACTAAACTGTCAGTTTTTGCCATGAATATCATATTTACGTAGGCATAGTTGGTTAGTCAGCACTTTTTTGAAACGTTTTAAAACTTAAACATTGGCTTTGCAGCGACATCTATGTTCACCATCGCACACTATGATAGTTTCTCATTGAAATAGGTAGATGGCGCTAATTTAAATCGTAAACTTATAAGAAATTTAGTACCTAGCGCCGCGAATAAAAATTTAAACTTTGTAACTATGTTTAAATAAAAACTTTGTAAGAAGTTTCAAGTTTAATCTATATAATATAATAATACGTGAAGCGAAAACCTTGTACCCCTTTGAACAAAAATAACGTGCACGGAGAAGTATAGCACAGTTAAAGTTGATATGGAAAAGGAGTGCAGAAAAACAATTTGTACTATAACGCTGAAGAGTTTGTTTGTTTGCTTGAACGCGCTAATCTCAGGAACTACTGGTCCGATTTGAAAAATTCTTTCAGTGTTGGATAGCCCATTTATCGAGGAAGGCTATAGGCTACATATCATCACGCTACCAATAGAAGCGGAACAGTGATGAAAATTGTGACGCAGACGACGTTGCGCGGGTCAGCTAATTAATAATTAACAAAAGAATGAGGTCAAATTCCGACCACCGGGCGACCACTAGTTTACAGGGTGTGCAGAAGTACCTACGTGGTCATATTTGAGGTGGTGTTCTGTCGCTGCCATTGAGTTGTAATTTTTTGCGGTCGGGGTTTTTAAAAAGGCCAATATTTTTTATTTTGATATTTTTACCTATTGTATTTTAAGTGTATATATTTTGTTTTAATAAAGATAAAAATATTATTTGATTGAAAATTTGAAATAAATAAATGCCACCAAATGCATTGTATAGTAAACTAGCACTTCGCCCGCGACTTCGTTCGCGCGGGTTTAGTTGTTACTCCACGAACTTCATCTCCCCTCTACCCTCTTAAAGGGTTATGTGTAAATTACTTATTGTTAGACTAAACGTACGGCAGTTCGTTCAAAACACAACATTTTTCTTACTTTAGAGTATTTTTATTCCCGTCGTAACTTTTAAATGAAAGGTCCGATTCGAATAATTTAATTGTAATATACATGTACATAACCAACCTTGATTATTAAACAATTTAAATACATAAGGATTAATATCATGATACCAAAATCACCACTATTCCATTTCACCCGGGTTTGATTGAATAATTTGAACAAAAAGCGGGCATTGTGACTTAACCATAATAGTTAGATATATAGGTACGCTCGCGGACTTTTTTGTAGATATTAATGTCCTCTATAAAATTGTAGTACATCAATTTGGCTCTATTGTCAATAGTTTTCGCAGCGTACGCGATATAAGGATCTTTTTTGGTATTTACTAGACACCTTGGGTTACATTATCGATGTTTTCATATGGATCTCTAACTTTTTTTAAATATTCTATAGCCTTTGTTCATCAGGGACAATGTAGGATTCTAAGGGTGAAAGAATTTTTCAAATCGGTCCAGTAGTTTCGGAGCCTGTTCAATTCAAACGAACAAACAATTCTTTCATCTAAAATATGACCACGCACTTCTGGAACAACCTGGGATGGGCTTCACGTCTAACTACATAAGTTGAACACTACTATATTAAATGGAGCGAGCTTGGCCCGATTAGTTGACTTTTATGCTTCTGTCTACACGGAACGACCGTCAAAGATCTACAAATGTGTCGGGACCAACAGAACCAACGGCTTAACAAGCCACGGGGGAGACTGTATGTATTCTACGCATCGAACTCTGTAAGCGGTGAAGATCGACCCTTGCGACTGTAATTAGTTAGCCACGAGGTCGTTAGATCACGTAAAAAGATAAAAAAAAAACAAAGCATAATTATCACTCACTTTAATTATCACAAAACAACAGCAAATAACAATCTTTCATCACTCCACAATGTACTTAACTACGTACTTAAGTTAGCTAACAACGTAACTCAACAACTTTTGTACATTTATTTACATTGACAACCTTCTTGGAGAAACTATAGAGCCAAAACGATAGACATAAGAAAGACAGAGATACGGTCTACTCATTTTGAGGCAGCAACTGTCACTTTGACAGTTTAGTGATTAACGCGCCGGCGACGCACGTTTAACGACCGCGCGCTCATAGCGCTGTTGATGACCAACAAAAAGCATTACTGTCTGCGTCTCAAGCGCGTTAGCGCGCGTCGTCGGCGCATTAAAAAAACGCCGGGTGCAGAGGTCCTTACATTGAACACGGTTTAGTTTATTTACACAACAGTTAAAGGCCCCCAAATATCTGTTCAAATGTGGAATCAGTAGATCTACTACATACTATTCACTTATTCGAAACAATTATTTCGGCAATAATTTTAATATAATATAATCTTCTAGCGACTCAGTTCGCAGCTGAATTCGACGAAATTCGGCAGCAAGCGACCCGGGCGCCTGCAAACCGAAATCGGCAGCCGCTTCTTTGTATAAACAGCGAATGCACACGCCACCGAAATAGTCTATCGGAGTCGACGACCCAGTGTGAATGAACTTTTATGATTGGTTATTGATACCCCACTTAACCAATCACACCAGTCATCATAAATTTGGCAGCATATTGACATTTTATATCAGAAAAAATATAAACTTCTAATACTAATCATATAACAATTGGCTCATAGTTTGTTTTCTCCCTGTTCATAATCCTTTCTTTATTTTTTTCACTCGTAACACGATACTGTCTTGTTAAATGTCGCTGTTGACAATCATACAAGTTCCACATTTACTCATTAGAGGAGCAATGGCGCTAGTGTAGTGTGAGGTGGTTTTATTCTGGCTCATAAGTCGTTTGAATCAAAATGTACGAGACTCTAAGATTAATACCAAGAAATAATAACATTTCGCGAAAACATTTCAATCAATTCTTAATACTGTTGTAATAGAATACTACAATACATTTTTAGGTGCTGTAATTCAGAAAAAAAGGCTTTTCTGGACTCTCTAAAACCTTTCTACGAGTTATACAGGCAGTTGGTAAAATCACCATCATCTGTTAATCACCCTTATTCTATACTCATCAAACTTAACAACTTTACAAAAGAAACCCACATCCTAACTGTAAACCAAATCGAGTTCTGCTCAAAAGTGCATTTTTGTTCAACCAAAAGCCTGAATAGTCTATGTATCGAAACAAAATACCTAGGTAGACTTCATACGAGTGAAAACAGGCGCACGCACACATAGACGCCAACGTACGATGATCTCAAACAAATGCCGATCGCGAGTGCGCTTGCACTCACTGTACGTGAAGCGTGTCTATGTACGCGTGAGCTTTCGCTTGTTCTATGGAGCCAAACCTTTGTACAGTACCAGGCAAGAGTCGTGAAAACGGATCATGATTGGTCTAACAACACATGCAAGCCCAAAAGGAAATGTCCACGGCGTTGACTGTGCCATCTAATGCTCCAAAAGAACTTCTACCTTATATTTGGCACTGACACTTCTGTGCTGCCACCAAAAGTTCCTGAACATTCCCTATAGACAACGAGCATCAGTTGACGCACCAATCACGCGAAGCGTCTAAGCAATCGACGACGTCAGACCGACCAGAGAAAACTGTACTCACGACTACGTGTACATACCAGTTACTTTGCAACCTATTTATTTATGGTATCAAAAACCACACTCATATCACTAGCGCCATCTACCCACTCAATCTAGCACTATAACAGTATCGGCACAGATCCCGTCTGGTCAACTCGTGTGATACAGGCCAGCCAGCGCATCTTGCAGTGCGCGTAAACACGGTAGTGTTGATTTGTAGCCGCCTGCCTTCTCTGTTTCGCTTTCTGCTCTGTAGACATAAGAAAATAAAACAATGAATATGGATACAAATATATTAACAATACTAATGGTTATGAGATGACTTTTTTTGATGAAAAAAAAAATACCTAGAATAGGCAATTACAAGGTTTATTATTTAAAAACTTAATAAATTATGTTCTAATGTCCAAAAATATTGTCATGTTATAGTATAGCGTTGAGCCATCAGATTTCATATTTGTCTAAGAACATAGCTCAGGATAGGTCAGCTTGCATCTCAAGACAAAGGAAAGAATAGAAACACAACAAAAAATGAAGAAAAGTTTCTGATTATGTGTAATGGCCAATTGTTAATTGGTGACTAGTTAGTCCAACTCCCAAAATAATACTATGGCTGTTCAATGCAATTCGTAATTCGGCCCATGTTAACCTACGGGGCCGTGGTGTGGTAGCCACGTACAAAGTTAGCTACAGCCGTAAACAAGTTACAACACAAGCAAAGGCTGTCTGCATGGCGACGACGAGCTGCATGAGGACTACTCCAACTGCGGCGCTGGAAGCCATGCTGGGACTCCCTCCGCTACACTTGTTTATACAACAGGAAGCGACGATGGCAGCAGTACGCCTTAAAACACTGGATCTCTGGAGTAAGAGAGAAACACGGTACACCGCTCTGCTCGAAGAGCTCAATAATGAACTCCCCATAACAAAAGCAATCAATGACCGGGTACCCAAGCAATTTATCTTTGATAAAAAATACATAATCCAATTGCATGAGGATTATCGTTGAGAGGGGCTGTGCTCCGCAGAGCTGCGGATCTTCACCGATGGATCAAAAACAGGTACATCTTCTCAGAGGATCTCATCATCCACATAGCCACACCATTGGGGGTCCACAACACAGTGTTCCAAGTTGAATGCATGGGCATTTCTCTGGCGGCATCAGCGATTCTAACCAGGGAAGTTAAGGACCACTCAATACGCATACTCTCGGACAGCATGGCCGTCCTGCAAGCTCTGAACAGCCACACGGTCAACTCTGGGCTGGTTCTCGAGTGTCACCAACGTCTTAATCAGGTTGGTAGCCACAATAAAGTAACCATTCAATGGACCAAGGGACACAGCGAATCCCGAGGCAACGATGCAGCGGATGAACTCGCCAGAAGGGGTTCGAGTATGGCAGCGATGGGGCCCGAACCCATCGTACCTCTGCCTTTCGGGTACGGGTACCTACGCAATCTGGTAAGGAAACGCACCGGAGAAAAACATCACAAGCTATGGGTTGACCATGGTGAGTGTAGGCAGGCCAAAGAGGCACTTCCCTCTATAGATGGCCGATTTACAAAACAAACCCTAAGACTGACATAAATAATAAATAATAAATAAATAAACAACAGTTGCGTACAGTCACAGCCGTAACAACTGGCTGGGTCTTTTAATAAACACCTCTATGCTATAGGAGTCACTGACAGCCCGCTATGCAGAGCCTGCATGGAGGAGAATGAGACAGCAGCACACCTGCTTCTAAGCTGCCTTGTAGTCGCCGATTACAGGGCTAAGTACTTCGGAAACCCACGTACCCCTCTGTGAGATAGTTGGAAACACCAAGGCCTTGCTGGCCTTCCTTGGGGAGCTGGGGTGGATCGAATGACACATTTGTCCCACCTACACGCAAAATACGCGCTTAGTCGTGGAGTTGCGGAAACCAGCCCGATTTACATACATACATAAGTCCAACTCAGATAAATCAATGTTGTTCTTAGTTGTTCAATCAATCAATAGTCTTTATTTGTAAACATAGGTTACAGTAGTGTATAAGTAAGATGTTACAATAGATATTTTATAGTTTCTCTATGTTTTGCCATTTGGCGTTCAAATATGTTACCATTTTCATGGGAGGCCGTTGTTTGATATTAAGTACTGTCCTAGTAAGACTGATATAATTATTAAAATTATGAAACATATATTACAGTTAGTACTGGGAAATTCTTCTTTCCTGTTTTTAGGGTTCCGTAGCCAAATGGCAAAAAACGGAACCCTTATGGATTCGTCATGTCTGCTTGTCTGTCTGTCCGTCCGTGTCACAGCCACTTTTTCCGAAACTATAAGAACTATACTGTTGAAAGTTGGTAAGTAGATGTATTCTGTGAACCGCATTAAGATTCCCCATAGTTAGCACTGAAACTCAAATTTTTTTTTTCATCAAACCCATACCTGTGGGGTATCTATGGATAGGTCTTCAAAAATGATATTGAGGTTTCTAATATCATTTTTTTCTAAACTGAACAGTTTGAGCGAGAGACACTTCAAAAGTGGTAAAATGTGTGTCCCTGTAACTTCTAAAATAAGAGAATGATAAAACTAAAAACAATATATGATGTACATTACCATGGCAAACTTCTACCGAAAATTGGTTTGAACGAGATCTAGTAAGTAGTTTTTTTTTTTAATACGTCATAAATCGTAAACCGTAATTTACCTTTCATTCAATCAACTCAAACGTATAAAAAAAAAATTTCATAAACATAAACTTCATGCATAAACGGTGAACCATTATTTTCTAATAATAATTCTGTTATAGGTGCCTAATTAAATAACAATTATAAAGTTACAACGAACTACAAGAACTTTTATATTATGTTACTTGCTGCTACGGAGGAACCCTTCATGGGCGAGTCCGACTCGCACTTGACCGCTTTTTTTTTAAATTGACTTGAAATGGCCATGAATTCGGTTACGAATCATTCAAGATGAAAAGAGCATTAGACATCCAATATCTATTATGCAAGGATTTAAAAAGGAAATTCCGGAACCAAGGGATGGCAGATTAAGCTCCAGGCTGCTTTTTTTAAGGATGGTGTACGGTTCACGTACAGGCAAATTGCTTACGCCGCGACCTACTTTTCGCTACTTATTTTATTTACTTTTATAATTAGTTAGTTGACCAATAGCTGCCGTAGTGCTACAACCGCGGATTAGCATCCAACGTAACTTTTCGTGTAACTTTCGGGTAATATACTGAATTATAGTGAAATCTGTGGTTTTCGCCAACTCACATCCAACAACTCAACTGTAAGTACCTCTGAGCCATACAGATGGGAAATCATCAAATGACTCCTCCCGCTCTGGGTGAAGCAGGAGGGAGTGTCAGACTCTTACTGACTAAAACCCATCCGTGTTCCTCCTAGTGCCCTTTGTGTTCCAGTGCCGCGGTGACTCTTTCGAATAAATCCCGCAACCCCGGCAGGCATTGGCCCTAGCGGGCCACGTCTTTCATGACAGCTCTTTGAGGCGCGCTTGGTACACAGCGCGCCGTCGACCCAGGCCTGGTTCTGATCGGACGGCGAGCCACCCAATGCTCGCCGTCCGCAGGCCCGCGCCTACGGTGGCCGGGAATCGCCCTGCGACTCCCGACGCCCGGGGCGTCTTCTTCTGTTGCGGCGGCTGGGGCGTGAGGTTTCCCTCCCTCTCACGCGTTCGGCTTCCTCCTTTGCTAGCATTACTGCTTCGCAGAAGGAGGTGACCGCTTCCCATGTCTCTTCGCTCCGGACCATGCTTTGAACCAGGGCCGAACGCGAGAGATCACCGCCTCCGATCGCCTCGACGAGGACACGGCGGTGCTCCGCCCAAGCAGGGCAGACCTCCACCGTATGCTCCACCGTGTCCTCCGGGCGATCCTCGCAGTGTTGACACATAATTATACGTCTTGTTTTTGATCTCATGTCATGTTTTCTTGATTAAAATTTTTTAAAAAGAATTTCTAATTTAGTTAATGTTTACCAACCTGACATGTTTCAGATACCCGCATCTGACAATATCCTCAATGGAAGGTGCGTCTGGTCCACAGCGGTCTGGTACAACAGGTGCTTCATACTTGTACAGTGGTCCCTCTTCTATGAGCGGTAACGTTGGCTGCGTTGATACGCGAGTGAACTTTACACCCGTTGAGAATTGAGTTACCTAGAAAAACATTAGGAAATATTATTTAGGATAGTAAAACTTGATTCTGGTATCTTGACCTCCATAAGTCGTGGTGTCGTGATCTTCTATAGATTACGTGGCTGACGCTCCGGCCCTGTGCCAATGTGTCTTGACCTTTAGGTGTCGTTCTAATTGGCTAATGATCGTATGAGTTACCGATGCGATTTCATCGCGTGATGATCATGATTCTCGTGCTCGCGAGATGATTTGCAAACTTCAATTAAGACACTCTAAAGAAATTTATGAGAGAAATGGGTGTTCCAGAATGGGAGAAATTCCAGATTTGCACTGAGAAACTCAGACTCCAACAGGTAATTCCCGTCTCACCCACTGGCTACGTGAATCCTGCTGAATAAAGAAGTCAGTTGAATCTAGATGTTATTATAATTGCCTGTGAACATACTTTTGGCACGGCAGGCAACACTTCCTCCTGCTTACTAGCTTTATTCTGAGCAAACGTATTGAGTATTTCTTTGGCATCTCCCTCCGCAAACATGAGCTCATCGATCAAAGCTTCTTTCTCTCTAATCTTCTGTTTTTTAGCTTCCTGTTCCATACGGTTGATTTCTTGTCTACGAAGTTCTTCCATTTGCTTCTCTATTTCTAGTATTTCTTCTAATTCTACTTCTTCTCTTCCTGTAATGTGAACATTTTATTGTTATAAGTTGATAGATAAGGCTACTTTCTTGTCCATGACAAATGCACAGTACCTGCAAGATAAGGCAGGGGAAAAATCACACATCAGCACACAAGTGAATACCATGGATTCAGTAGCTAATCCAGGACTCCTGAGAATTTTTCAACAGGTTTTTCCAATTTTTTTACTTAAACTTTATAAATTAAAAAAAAAAACACCGGTAGCATTCCGGGAGTGCCGGCAGAAGTGAAAACTTTAGTATTAACGTTGTGTTTAATTATAAATACTATCATTTATGAGGTAGAATACAATGTTTATTTATTGCGCTATCGTACACAAATATGACAATTTACATGTTATTATTCATAATATTATATCGTTATTTATTTATATATTACATTAATTTTTATCTCTTAGAAAAATCAACTTTCATCCATAATTTCGTAATTCCGTAATTTCGTATCCTTGGATACGCGTGGCACGCTATACATAAACACAGACGGACATTCGCGCAAGCGCCCTGTGCCGCCTAAGCGGAGCAGCACACTCAGGCACGGTAGAAAGAGTGGGAGATACTAGTTCCTCTCCCTTCCCCTCGATCTTACGCTTTTTCGATCAGCATCACGTGACCCTGACGCGAGTCCGTCTTACGCTTTTTCGATCAGGTCACGTGTCCTGACGCGAGTTTAAGATTTTATACCCATTACAGAAAAAGTGCTCAAAGCCGCTAAAGAAGTTTTCACTTAAAAAAAAACGCAATGTTAACACAGTTCTAGCCAAGGAAAAGTTTCCACAGAGGATGAACTCTTCTTCTCTAAATCTTTAATGACAATATGAATTGTGCTTTCAATAAGAAAAAAAAAAGTATGTTACTAGAACTAGAAGTTCATCATGACCAACTAAACTATTTCAAAATATCAGGTTGGTTTAAAAATAATGCATTTTTTTTATATCAACCTAATTTTTATCAAACATGTTGATTTTATTGATATCCAGATGTTATTTAACCCATGAAATAATGATGGAAAGAGTATTGTATCAGTTTAATTTTGCAATCAATGCATTCAGGTTTATTTTGTTTCATAGTATACTTTAAAACAAGTGCCTCAAGTAAGTACTGTCTCAAGTACCTTAGATAATATTGACTTGTGTATTTTAGCTGTTTCACATACCATTTCAAACATGTTTTGTATCTGACTTACCTATTTTAGCTTTATTCTTCATAATAATCTCTTTGTTATCTTTTTTGTACTGTTCTATCCGTTTATTAGTGCCAACAATATCTATATTATTAGTTAAATTGTAAACTATTGTCTCAATTTCTTCTAAATAGTCGTTATATTCACGTAATGAAGCAAAATCTTCCTCTTTTTTGTTATAATCTTTGAGGACTCGTTTTCTGATGTCTATTTCTTTTTCTACCATAGGATCTTCAAATAATTGGACCCTGAAGTTACTGCGACGTAGTGGGACATTACAGTCGGGGCAGGAACCGGACCCTGTAAAATAGTTTAGGTGAGATAAAAAAAAAATATTTTACACTATAAAAGTGTAAAAATAGGTACCTATAAAAAGATTTACTAGCTTAACTAAAATATTGTAGTGAAACTGTGTATTGGTAAAGCACAGGGCTTTTCAAAAACCCTTGGAGACAATGAGGTAGATTCTAAGAAAATATTGGGAGTAGAGAAAAATGTGATACTCAGTGATATTTTTTGGAGAAAGCCGCTGTCAGATACTCACTTAACTTTTGTTAGAATTCTATTATGTACCAAAGAATAAAGAGTGTTTACCTTTCAAAAACAATAAATCAACACAGCTTTCACATAAAGCATGGCCACATACGTTTACCATCAACTTCAAAGACGGATTTCTATATTTCGTGGTTTTGCAACGAGGACAGGCTTGGTCATCCATGTTTGTGTTGTATTAGGGTCCTAATTTCTGTAAAATAAGTTGGTTGTAAGAAAAAATACAGCAGTTTTACTTTAAAACATTTTCCGCCGAAATTCTTCTAAAAGACAAGCCGACTTTTACTGTTTGACACAAGCAAGTTATGACAAGTTTGACAGTTTAAAAATATTTTGGTGTTCTTTTATCTCTTGCTTGCCATTTATAAAAAAAAATGAATTGTTAATTATGAAATTAGTAAAAAAATAAAGCCTTAATTTTTTTACTAATTTCATAATCAAATCAAGCAAGACAAAATAGTATTAGCCACAGTGACAACAGATAGACCTACTCAAGAACAAGAAAAAAAGTTATAATGTGTACAACACGTACTGTGCGTTTTCCAAACATCGCCCGATATGAGCCAATAATAAAAAAATTGTCGTGAAATTTTAGCCAATAAGAGACGGAAATAGATGACAATATATGACAGCAACAAGTTTGACATAAAGAACAAATAGTTTTTGTGTTCATTGGAAAAGTTGTATTTGAATGTTTTATAACTTTCATTTTCACGTATTATATAGCATAACTTGGCCACCAAAACACATTAAGAATTATGAATTTAGCTATAAGGCAATTAACGAGGCAATCTTTTAGACTATGTGACAAATATGCGTATAAAAGTTTACCCAAACAGATCGGTATAACCTCAACATGCCCTGTTATACAATTTCAACGAAATTATTGCGAGGAAAGGCGAAAACTTCCGCAGCTAATGGAATTCCCGCCTATCGTGTGGCCTTCTTTCATAAAATTTATAAAAAATTGGATGTTTGCGAATTTAATCATCAGGCCATATTTTGATTCGGAATTCAACTTGAATGAGTTCATTGAAGCATCGAAACATGCAGTTCAGGTATATTTCTTATTTACGTCTATTTTCTAAAATTTGCAGTTAAGACTAGAAATACTGTAGCTTATAAGCATTAACTTGGCTGCCTCTGAAAATATCATGATTACTTTCCAATACAATAAATTTTAATGTACCTACTATTATTATTTCAAATGACAAGAGAAAATTCTTTAATTTTTTATGGATAAAGCATTAAAAATGTTTTCCACGAAACAATTTAATACTCATTAATAAGATTTCAGAGGCTCATGTTATGAAGTATTTATTAATGGCATCATGATTCCAGACCAGATGAGGGTAGCATATTTGGTAAATTTATTTTTAAATTTACCATTGAATTGAATATTAAACTAATGTAATGTATTAAATAAAGACTTAAAGCTATCCTGCTCCTTTAGCTATCGTGATCCTTTACATTCCTTAGTAATTAAAATTTATTGTTTGGGTATCTATGAAGGGATATTAGGGAAAGGTCAATGTACTGTATTGCAAGTTTATCTGGTGCCTGCCAGTCTCATTCATCAAGTGAGATAGTCACCAAACATAAGCATATCTAACTGCCAGATACATCCTGCTACTCTGAGCTTCTTTTCATTTCCATTAACATCTACCGTCAGGTTGTTTCAGATAGCTTACAAAGGAGTGATTTCAAGTCTCTTGATGGTCTGGTTGACAAGGAAGCTGTTACCGTATTAAAGTCTGCCATCTCCAAGCTGTCAGTGACTCAGAGGCAGCTGCTATCTATAGAAAAAGAAGATATCTTTTATGCTTTTCCTTACCAGGTATACTTACTTTTTGAATGTAATAATAATAATAATAATAATCTGTGGCTCGGCTGTCAAGTCAACTGACAAAAAGAAATTTTCATCCCGTATTTTTACCTAATTTTATTTAAAAAACCCACACATTATGCATTTTATATGGAATAAAACAAGAGAAAAAAACAGAACAATATTACAATAATAATTTATATACGAAATAGACACATGAAAATGGAAAATAAGGAAAAACAATGTTGACAAGAAGCCGGGCACAATTGCAAGACGCACCAACACCATCTTCGGGTTCGTCGCTCAGCTCCGCCTCGCAGCCGCCGGGACCAGCGCCAGCCGTGAGTCCTGAGATTCCGGTAGCTGCAGTTGCGTCGAGCTCGAGCGACGAATACTTCTCGCCGCCGACGACACCACCACCTGCGCGTCGGCGCGGGCGAGGCCGACCACCGGCCTGCTTGGGACCTCGAGGCCCACCGGTCTCTGATAGGGTCCCCGCTATCGGTGGAAGTGTGCAGCGCATGCGATGGACACAATCCATTAACGAGAATGTCATGCGCTCATACTTTGGGGCTACAGAGGGGGGAACTAACCTGACTGCGTACCGTGGTCGGATGCTCTCTCTGTTTCAGGTACTTGAACCAGCTGTCAACGTGTCGGCCCAACGACTGTCGGATCAAGTGCGCGTCATCCAGCGTAACCGTATGTTGGATGATAGTGTACTTGATCGCCTCCGAACTGAAATGTGTAGCCATGTCATTGCTACTTCGTTGCAGACTGTGGCACCACAACAGTCAACGCAGAGGCCTAGCCACGCTGACGAGGAGAGTGATGACAGGGTTACAAACGTAAGTACCCAGTGCAATGACGAATTGAGGAGTGCTTTGGAGTGTGCTATTCAGGAATATCGCTACATGCCGCCTGAACTTAGACCACGTTTACCTCGTTTGCCCATGCATAACAAGAACAGGGCGCTGGTGGCTGCTCTGGATTCGCAGTTGTCACATCATTTTGACGACTGCGAAGACCTCACTGATGCACACTCGATAATGTACTGCGCGGCTGTAGCGGCATGTCGTGTAGCTCATGTCAAAATAACCAATGACAGAGTTACACGACCAAAACCAGCCGTACCAGCTTGGCAGTGCAGGATCGAGCGTCGTATCGGTGAGGCCAGAGCGCTAATCGGCAAACTGACCTGCTTCAGGGAGGGCAACAGTCGTCCTAGAGTGATGCGCTTTGTGAGACGGGCGTTTTCGGGGACTGATGTCAATCCCCGAGACTATATATCTCGTGTCACAGAGCGCATCGATTTCCTGAAGCAGAAGGTATATGCATGGGCAAGCCGTATTCGTAGGTATAGGCGGCGAGTGGAGCGATACACCCAGAATCGCACATTCCGAAGTAATGAAAGGTGGGTATATAGGGATTGGGAGCGACCGGACCAAGGTGTGACTGATATGCGCCTGCCGGATGATGATGCCATGTGTTCATTCTGGCGCAGCATCTGGTCGGTCCCTGTCAGTCATACTGAGGGCGATTGGACTCGGGAGGTCGAGCGCGTGTGCGATGTGATACCAGAAATGGGGGCAATTACCATCAGCCCCCAAGATGTAACTTGTGCAGTCCGTCCGTTGCCTAACTGGAAATCTCCAGGGCCGGACGGGCTGCACAATTTCTGGATTAAATGGTTCACAAGATCGCACACTTGCTTGGCGTCTCAATTCCAGTCTGCCTTAGAGTCTGGGTCGCTACCCCAGTTCTTAACTACAGGAATAACCCACCTGCTCCATAAATCAGGTAGTACTGCGGACCCTAAAAATTATAGACCGATCACGTGTTTACCGACGGTCTATAAAGTTCTTACATCCATTTTGAGGGCAAAGATTAATAGTCATATTAACAACAACAACATCATGTCTGCCTCTCAAAATGGATGTAGGAATGGGTCCCGCGGTACTAAGGAGCTACTCCTCATTGATATGGCCATTAGCCAACAGGTTCGTCGTTCCCGAAAGGATCTGTCGACATGCTGGATAGACTATAAGAAGGCCTACGACTCGGTGCCTCATACATGGCTCATGAAGGTGCTAGAATTGTATAAAATTGATACAACGCTACGCACTTTCCTGATGTCGTGTATGGGGCAATGGAGGACAGTCCTTCGCTATCCAGGATGTCGAAATATCCAGAGGAATAGCGAACCGGTAAGGATCGAGCGAGGTATATTTCAGGGCGATAGTTTGAGTCCGCTTTGGTTTTGCCTAGCCTTGAATCCTCTTAGTACACTGCTAGAGAATTCAGGGCTAGGCTATCGGTTGAAGAGAGGTGGTCAGGTTATATCTCACCTCCTTTACATGGATGATTTGAAACTCTTTGCCCCCACTAATCTGCAACTGATGGAGCTACTGAAGGTAACTGAAACTTTCAGTGACGCCATCAGGATGGAGTTTGGTGTGGACAAATGTGCGGTCATGCATGTAAAGCGAGGAGAGATTATGGGATCCGTGGGAACTCAACTCTCGGATTCCATAAACCTGAGATCTCTCTCTTCAACTGAAACTTACAAGTATTTGGGTATGTCGGAAGCGTTAGGTATCACTGTTACTGACATGAAGCAATCGTTGAAGGAGCGCTTCTTTGGTCGCCTGAAGAAGGTATTCAATAGCCTTCTATCAGGCGGAAACAAGGTGCGCGCCTTCAACGGTTGGGTCATGCCGGTATTGATGTACTCTTTCGGCGTACTCAAATGGACTCAAACGGAACTTGACGCTCTGGATAGGCGGGTCCGCACACTGCTTACTACATATCGAATGCATCATCCACGGTCGTCGGTAATGAGACTGTATATCCCGCGAAAGTGTGGAGGTCGAGGCTTTTTAAATGCTAAGACTCTCCACAATCGCGAGATATGCAGTCTCAGGGAATATTTCCTAGCTGTCGACGTGGGTATGCATCGAGATGTAGTGGCGGTGGACAAGGGACTCACCCCGCTCTCCTTGGCAAATGAGAACTGGCGCAAACCTGCGGTGCTTGACACTAACGATCGCAGGGCGGTATGGCAGAGTAAGGAGCTTCACGGACGCTTTTTCCGGGCCCTACATGGGTCGGACGTAGACCAACTAGCGTCCGTAGCCTGGCTGCGTTTTGGTGATCTGTTTGGAGAAACCGAAGGTTTTGTTTGTGCAATTATGGACGAAGTTATCATGACAAAGAACTACCGGAGATTTATTGTGAAGGACGGCACGGTCGACATATGTCGGGCATGTCACCGTCCGGGAGAATCAATTCGCCACATTATCTCTGGTTGTTCTCGTCTAGCTAACGGAGAATACTTGCATAGGCACAACCTTGTAGCCAGGATTATCCATCAGCAACTTGCTCTGAAATACTCTCTTGTGGAGTCGGAGGTGCCGTACTACAGGTATGCGCCCGACCCAGTTCTCGATAATGGCAATATCACATTGTATTGGGATCGGTCCATCATCACTGACAGGACTATTGTTGCCAATAAGCCTGATATAGTGGTGGTGGACCGAATAGTGAGGCGTGCAATGATTGTAGACATAACCGTCCCGCATGACGAGAACCTTGTGAAAGCCGAGAAAGATAAACAAATCAAGTATATTGACTTGGCTCGCGAGGTTGTCGACATGTGGGATGTGGATTCCGCAATCATTGTACCGATAGTCATATCAGCCAATGGCTTAATAGCTACGAGCCTCGACCAACACCTCAGGAGGCTCTCGTTAGGCAGCTGGATCAAGGGCTTGATTCAGAAAGCGGTACTTCTGGACACGGCTCGTATTGTTAGGAGGTTCCTCTCTCTGGAGCCCTGACCGCCGGTAGCTTAGACCCTGTTCCCGATACCGGTGGGCTACTATTTTTATATTTTTAAATGTTTTTTTTTAATGTTTTTATTGAAATATTTAAAAATATAATTTATATGTAAAAAAATAAATAAACGAAATAATAATAATAAAAACTTTATTTCAGACCGGAGTCCATAACCACACAAAAGACATAACACAAACAAACAGAAATTAAAAATACACACATAAGCAGTTATTTAACATAATTAAATGACGCACGATGTGTCGTCATCCAGTGCCACACCATTGGGCTGTCTACTCTGCCGGCCACAATCGCCACCAAGCTGTTGGAGCTATCGCGCACTCGCCGCATCAGAGATGCTATTCGTGCCCGCATAATAGAATAAAAATCGGACACGCCATACTCCGCGAACATCCCAGATGCACTGCAAAAGCGCGGTAACCCCAACATTACTCTGAAGGCGTTATTATATTGGACTCGCAGAGCGCCGTACGAGCTTTTTGTATAGTCAACCCATAGGGCGCACGTGTACATAGATTGGCAGTACGCCCTAAAGAGCGTGATTTTAACCTCTTTTGTACAACGTGCAAACCTACGGGCCAGCATGTTACATCGAACTGCCAGCGCTCTGCGTTCCCTCTCCAGATCCACATCGTCGGACATACTATCGGTGACCCAATGCCCCAGGTACTTGAACTTCGTCACTCTGGACAGCGGAGCGCCCCCCAGGGTGACAGGTGGGACTGTATCGTAGGTTTTATTACCCGCCTTAAAAACCAGAAGTTCGCTCTTGGTAGCATTGTACCTGAGGCCGTGGGCCACCGCATAGCTTTCACAAATACGGAGTAGCCTTCTAAGTGCACCGATCGATGGGCTCAGCAATACCATATCATCCGCGTAGCTGATGTTATTGACGCAGTGCCCGTCAATGGAGCACCCGATATTGGTATTGCTGAGCTCACAGATCAGCTCGTTTACATACAGGTTGAAAAGCTTGGGCGAGCTGAGTCCCCCCTGCCTCACCCCACATTCCAACCTGTATGCGTCCGACAGGACACCAGCCCACTTAACATAGTTGTATTGGTTGTTATACCAATACTTTAGCATTGTAATGAGATCGCTTGGAAGATCACTAACATTTGATAGTTTCCTCCATAGGCAGTCGTAAGACACGAGGTCGAAAGCCTTGGAGAGGTCCAGAAAACACGCATACACAGGCGAAAGAAATTTTAACTAATGGAATTGTATAAAATCTCCATACCACGTAAGTCGCTGAGATTTTGTACAATTCCATTGGTTAAAATGTCTCCGTTTCTCCGCTCTGCTGCCTCACTCCGTGGTGATGGACAGGCAGCCTAAGTCTGTCATTGTACCTTTGAACATGAATTTTAAATATATAATAAATTCTACTAGCTTTTTCTATTCTTTTTCCCACGGCTTGTCTCTCATTCCACAGAAACTGATTTTTTCTAAAATAAAGCAAAAGCCATGACACTCAGTGATAGTGCGTAACTGACTGTCAGTGAAAGAATTTCCTTCATATTTACGCTTCTAAAGACCTCTTTATTATGTTAGTTTATTATTTTTACCAAGGTATATGAATATATTTACTAATCCTAAAAAGACTTCATTACAAAACATCACTCCTTTGTGAAGTAGGTATTTTTATCCATATCTACCTTACAATTTCCAGATTGGCGTAATGTTCGACGATGCTGACAAGCGCTGGGTGGAGATAACAATGTGCTACCATGTGTTCAGAGGACTTAAGTATTTGAAAGAAACCGGCGATCTTCCTGCTCTTACTGTAGGGTAGGTGCTCACCTTTTATGTTAATCGCTAGATGACCCGCGCAATTTCGTCTGTCACATTTTTCATTAAAACTCCGCTCCTATTGGTTGAAGCGTCATCTATACTAATATTATAAAGAGGAAAGGTTTGTATTTTTGTATGTAACAAATAAACTATGTATATTATAACACCTTGGGGATGCTTGGGGAGGCCTATGTCCAACAGTGGACGTCTTTCGGCTGATATGATGATGATGATATTATAACACCTACTGATATATTTATAAACCAATATGACCCACCACACCACATATCGTTATGCTGAGGCATTGAACCAGTTTCAAATTTCTAATATTAGTAGAATAGAATAGAATGAAAAATTTACAAAAATTTGATAAAAATCCTTCACATAACAGGCAGGGTTGATTATACAATCAAATTAATTATTGGTCAGATATTAATCCCTTTTTTGGCCAGATAAATAATCCTTAAAAAGAACACATTGGTGCTACTGCTATTTCCTTGGCTATAAAATGTACCTTACATATTATAGCCAAGGAAATAGTTCTTTATAGGGTACCGAAAAAAAAACGGAACCCTTATAGGATCACTCGGGTGTCTGTCTGTCTGTACGTCTGTCACAGCCAGTTTTCTCTGGATCCACTAGACTGGTTCTGTTGAAATTTGGTACACATATGGACTTCTCTGACCCAAACACGGACGCGTTACGTAAATCATTAAATTTTTAGTATGGGGGTCAAATTAGAAAAATTAAAAAAAAGGTTTTTTAACAATATCGTGTGACATATCAAATGTACTGTGTGGCTTACTGTGCGGGTTTTAATTATATTTTTTTTATAATTTTAAAATAAATGGTTTTGAAGTTATTCAAGAAATAGACGAAAAATGACCATTCCTCCCCCTTATCTCCGAAACTACTGAACCTAAAATTTTGAACAAATTGGAGATAATTGATCTTTACCTAAAGATTACAGGAAAACCTATTAGAAGTCTGTAGTGTTAAAATAACATGTTAAAAAAATTAAATTCGTTCGCAACCCTGTGCACGCGAATCCGACTCGCACTTGGCCAGTTTTGTCCGTAGTCTATTCTGTGCCTATATAAATTAAGCCCACTATAGAACCCACGTCTATTTTTATCCACATTGGAGAAAGAAACCGAAATTGTCAAAGTAATAAACACAAACAAATATGATCAATTTTTATAAAACATTTGTTTTTTAGAATAGTTAATGTGGTCATTAAACACACTAGAATAAGATTTATATTCGTCTACAACGATTAATTAATTAATGAAAGTCGAATTTTGCCTTGAAGATTGCACTTTGTAAACAAACCAGATTTATCAGTAAACCAAAGACTAATTTTAGCCACAGATAAACATAACAGCAGATGACATAAGTTTAATTTGTATACAAAGTACTCTAGGTATTTTATCTACACTTCTACACTAATATTACAAAGAGGAAAGATTTGTTTGTTTGAAATGAATGGGCTCCGAAACTACTGGACCGATTTGAAAAATTCTTTCAGACATTATGAGGAAGTAACATAAGCTATATTTTATCCCCGTAATCCCACGGGAACGGGAACTATGCGGGTGAAACCGCGTGACGTCCGCTAGTATCAATATAAAATTCTTCAGTTACTGACTGAGTGACTGGCACAGACAACGCAGAGCCGAAATAACCGGTCGTAGAAAGCTGAAATTTGGCATGTAGGTAACTTTAAAAAATAGTAATAAATAATTAATTGTTTTTACACCACCTGCACGAAAACGTCATGCAAATTCTACCTAAAGTAAATCTGGTTACAATGATATTCAGTACAATATTATTGCCCCGAGGTCAATAATGTGACTTGAATTTGGAATTCAACTTGGAGACCGACAGGAATCGCTCGCGGCCAGCCAACTCTCTTCATGTCTTGCGAAAAATTTTCTCGCAATATAGGTGAAAAGTAGAGTATGCTCCTCAGGGATAAAGGTGTCTTCGCCTTGGGCTAGCTTGAATCGTTCGCTGCTTTCAGGATTCTTGAATTAACTCCCTCGCTTCGCTCGTGAGTTAACTTTCGAATCCTTCGTTAGGTTCGGGATTCGGAAGATATAACGCCCGTGACATAAGACAGTGCTTTATCCCCTCGGTGCATAATCTACTATTTTGATTTTACATATGTATAAGTAGCTATATTATAGGTTTAGCAACATTTGCCGAAGTCGATCTGTGATGGTTGATCATCTATTTTGTGTACATAAGTGACTCGGGAAGCGCGCTAAGACCGTTGGTCCCAAGTTTTATTTGTGAAGCTGACCCGCGCAACTTCGTCTGCGTCACAATTTTGCATTACTGCTCCGCTCCTTTTGGTCTTAGCGTGATGATATATAGCCTATAGCCTTCCTCAATAAATGGGCTATCTAACACTAAAAGAATTTTTCAAATCGGACCAGTAGTTCTTGAGATTAGCGCGTTCAAGCAAACAAACAAACAAACAAACTCTTCAGCTTTATATATTACTAGCTGACCCGCGCAACTTCGTCTGCTCCGCTCCTATTGGTCTTAGCATGATGATATATAGCCTATAGCCTTCCTCGATAAATGGACTGTCTAAAACTGAAAGAATTTTTCAAATCGGACCAGTAGTTCCTGAGTTTAGCGCGTTCAAGCAAACAAACAAACTCTTCAGTGTTATATATTAGTACTAGCTGACCTGCGCAACTTCGTCTGCGTCACAATTTTCATTACTGCTCCGCTCCTATTGGTCTTGGCGTGATGATATATGTATAGCCTTCCTCGATAAATGGGCTATCTAACACTGAAAGAATTTTTCAAATCGGACCAGTAGTTCCTGAGATTAGCGCGTTCAAGCAAACAAACAAACAAACTCTTCAGCTTTATATATTAGTATAGATAGATATTAGAAGCCTGAAAGTGTCACAACCAGTCTTATCAAACTGACTTTCCCAGTCACCATGTTATTATTGCGAAGGTCAGATAGGCAGTCGCTCCATGTATAAACTTTTTACAAAAAAAACTACAATGGACATCCAAATTATTATTTCTTATTTTATTATTTCAATAAATTTTATTTATTATTTATAAATAAAAAAAACTGGCCAAGTGTCGAGTCGGACTCGCACACGAAGGGTTCCGTACCAAACCTTAATTTTTATTATTTGTTGTTATAGCGGCAATAGAAATACGCATCTGTGAAAATTTCAATAGTCTACCTATTACGGTTGTTAAGATACAGCCTGCTGACAGACGGACGGACGGACGGACAGCGGAGGCTTAGTAATTGGGTTCCGTTGGTTACCCTTCAGGTACGAAACCCTGAAAAACACTACAAAGTAAAAAATAATTTTAATTTAGTAAGTCGTAGTTTTTGGTAGTTTCTTCGTATTTTGACATCGACTTCCGAAATTAAAGCTATTTTTTACTTAGTTGTGTTTTTTTTGGAAGTCGGTTGTACTTTTTAGTGGTACCCCACACCTAACAACACCACTGCAAAATCGCAGGAAAGCAAAATACGTAATTTCGTTTACTTGGATGACTAAAAACCGTTATCCAAATAAACGAATTCCAGCTATTTTGATTTAAAAGCCAAACTTCCTAACCAATTTTGATAAAATTTCTATGGGATGTATATCCTTTCAGATAAAACAAGAATTTTCAAATCGGTTCATGAATGACGGAGTTATGTGGTAACAAACATAAAAAAAAATACAACCGAACTGAGAACCTCCTACTTTTTTTTGAAGTCGGTTAAAAATACTGTTAAAGGGCAGAATGCTTAGCTGATGATATTATGCTACAAGAAACAGACTTCACATCCATGAATTCCACTGAATTAGCTTTAGCATTAACCCTTTTTTTTACTTACAGTGTACAACCAGAATACCAAGACAAGATATTCATACTAAACTACAGATTTATAAGAGAGTTCACCAAAGGCGTCGAAGACAGCTGGTGGGTGAATATCGTGAACCACTTCCAGCCCCAATCGTTAATAAAGAAATAATAATTTTTTTATGGTATACTTATATATGAAGCTTCAGACAGTGTAAAATAAATGCAGTTGAATTGTTTTCTGTGTTGTTTTATTTAAAAAGCATTAAAACTTAGCTAATGTTCTAGCATAAAATGTCACATTAGATGTGAATTAACTAATTTAAATTACATCTTACTGCTAATCTTTCACATAAATGCAAAGCCTTTTAGGGGTTAAATTTATTAGTTTTTCCTTAAAATAAAATAGATAAAGGACCATGAGTCATTTTGGACCAATCACTCAACAGTGATAAAATGAAAATCATATGAAAGCTGTTAGGGTATTATTAATTTCTTATTATGGCAGCTACATCGAATTCGAGCGCGAACATGGTGTTTTGAAGAGTTTTCAAGGCTGAGGAAGCATCGAAATTCATAGTATCAAAACTAAACAAAATAATTTTTCCTGACATTTTCTATACGCCGTTCACACTGGTGGCTAGCGAGACCTCAACCTACTCCCTTTTTTTAAGGATGGGAAATCATCGAATGACTCCTCCCGCTCAGGGCCAAGCAAAGGGAGTGTCAGATTTACTGACTGAAACCGATCCGTGTTCCTCCTTATGCCCATTATTCCAGGGCCGCGGTGACTCTTTTGAACAAATTCTATAACCCTGGCAGGCAATGGCCCTAGCGGACCCCGTCTTCTATGGTGATGTCTCATTGAGGCGCGCGTGGAATAGAACGCGTCGTCGACCCGGGCCTGAGTCTGATCGGACGGCGAACCACTCAACGCTCGCCGTCCGCAGGCCTGCGCCTACGGTGGCCGGGAATCGTCCTGCGACTCCCAATGCCCGAAACGTCTTCTGTTGAGGCGGCCGGGGCGTGAGGTTTCTCTCTCCCTCACGCGTTCGGCCACCTTCGATAGCATTACTGCTTCGCAGAAGAAGGTAGCCGCTTCACATGACGCGAGAGGTCGTCGCTGCCGATCGCCACGGCGGTACTCCGCCCAAGCTGGGCAGACCTCCACCGTCTCCTCCGGGCGATCCTCGCAGGGTTAACGCCTGGGCGTGTTCTCCTGCTGAATCCGAAACAGGTATTTACCGAAAAAACCGTTTCCGATGAGTACATACCTGCGTCAGGCGGAAGGAGAGGACGCCGTGGCGCCGCTCTAGCCAGTCCTCAAATCGTCTGAATTGTGGCGTTTCCAGCGCTGGGTTGCGACCGTTGCTGTCTCCAAACTACCATGAGATCCTACCTGAACTTCGTCCGCCGTGCCGCCTCCACGCGCCACCCATAAACGAGGGCGAGGGCTCTCGCCTCCAGATCCCATGACGGCAGTCCGGCAAGGAGGCTCGCTGCCTGGCCCGAGACCGTGTGGTATCCCCGGGCCAGTCGGATGGCCATGACTCTCTGGGACGCGTTGAGGTATCGGGCTGGACGCTTCCTCAATGTAAGCGCCCACACCGGCGCCCCATGACCACGGACCGCACGACCCCCGCGTAATACCTCCGGCAGGAGGCGTTTAGACCCCCTAGATTGGACAGAAGCCGCTTGAAGGGAGCCCTGGCCCGCTTCAGTCTGGGAGCAAAACGTGCTCGACAAAGTTCCACCGGCTGTCGAGAACGAGACCCAGGTACGTCATCGCCGTCCCGACGCCTATGTAAATCCTTCCTACCGTTATTTCGGATCCCGATGGTGGCCTGGGGGGCTACTCTCTAACGTAATCCGTAGTTTCGGGCTTAGTTGCGGGCGAGCATTTTCTACTCTGTATCACCTAACCACTGAGAACTAATGATAACACGATTTGACAGTTACTGTGAAATCGTGTTGTCATTCATTCTCAGTTCGGGTTCGGGACTAATCGTAAGTCTGTAGATGATACGGAGTAGAATACGCCCGCCCGCAACTAAGCCCGAAACTACGGATTTCGTTAGAGAGTAGCCCCCCTGTTCCGAGAGTTCCGAGGATCCTCTCAACTAATGTCACAACCCCACGTGTCATAGCGTCGGCCGCCGCCTGATGCGATCCCCCTTGTGCCAGGACCAGCATGTCGCCAGCGTAGCAGACCACGCTGACGCGACTAGCGAGGTCGGCGCGCAGCAACCAGTCGTAGCTGATGTCCCACATGAGCGGCCCCACCCCCTGTGGAACACCGCACGACATCTCTCGCCGGTTCCATTGACCCATCCTCCACTTTGCAGTACTGACAGCCCTCGTTGGAGTTGCTGTATCTTGCCGTCTATACGGTACCCAGCAGACCCTACCGCAACTCCAGCTCCTTCCTCCGGCTGTGAGCATCTGTCGTCGCACGCCCCAGAATGGGGAGAAATGACAGTCTAAGACATCTGTCTTAGACTGTCATTTCTCCCCATTCTGGATAACAAAGACAACAAAGATAACAAAGACTGTAAAATGGTCCGTATGCGGCAAGGCGGGAAGAACCATTGGCAAGGGCAAGGGGTTATAAAAAAAAACTTATATTTCAGACAGAGTACATTTTTTGGTTAGTATTCAAAAACTTAGAAACTAGTGTTAGTACTTACATTCTATCTAACTTTAACATAACATAATGTTACGCGCCAGAATTAATGTTGGGTACATGGCGGCATTTGCGTACTGCTAACGCCATCTAGTTTCAAGTAAAGGAAACCAACCAAACATTTACGTGCTGCCATCTAGTATCGAGTAGCAGACACTTGCGTGCTGCTGGCGCCATCTAGTGTCCAGTAGCTGATATTTACGTGCTAGAACATTCTCGATGTTTTGACGGGACCTGTGTGTGCCCGAACTTTCCAGAGGTTTCCATACAGGAGGGTTCTGGAAATGACTGTCGGTATATAAAGGGCGGACACCCGGCGACGGCAGTCAGTATTGAATTGGCGATACAAACGATAACTTCGAGAGCGATCTTCGACTGCGAATTATAGTGAAGTGAAGTGTTCAGTAGTGCGATTGTGTTTTAAAGTGATAATTAGTGTTGTGGATTAAAGTGTCAGTTTTGGTTGTTTTTTACGGCTGTTTTTATTGTAACGAACCCCAAGCTCGTAACAATTGGAGTCAGAAGAGTGGATAATCATGCCGATTTTGCCAAAGGACGACACGGAGGGTATCCGTACCCGTAGTCAACGCCAGCAGGAGACGGACCAGAGGTGTTTTGGTGGTGCAACGCCGCAGACGTCAGAAGGTCAGCTACCGACCATGGAGGCCGGCCCGTCCATAGCAGCTCCGGCATCATCAGCACCAGACTTTGCTGCTCTGATGATGATGTTGCAGGAGCAGGCTCGCCGACAGGAGGAACAGGCCCGCCGACAGGAGGAACAGGCCCGTCGGTTGGAAGAACAGTTGCAGCATGACAAGGCGGAGCAGGCTCGCCGACAGGAGGAACAGGCCCGCCGACAGGAGGAACAGGCCCGTCGGTTGGAAGAACAGTTGCAGCACGACAAGGCGGAGCAGGCCCGACGACAGGAGGAGCAGGCCCGACGACAGGAGGAACAGGCCCGTCGTTTGGAAGAGCAGCTCAAGCTTGACAAGGAGGAGCAGGCGCGCCGCCAGGAAGAACAGATGCTCCTCATGAAGGAACTTCACGCGTCCTTCAGGAAAGACATGAAGGAGGTGAAGGATAAGGTTGCTCAGCATGACAACCGCTTGTCAGACGCTGAAACCAGGATCAGCAAGTTTGATGACGTCATTGCTGATATGAAGAAGGAGTTGGGCAACCTTAAACTTGGAGATGGGATTGCTACTTCAGCAGCCACTACACCTTCGCCACGTGGGTTCAAAGTGCCGCCGTTCGATGGGACGTCTTCTTGGTCGGCCTACAAGATTCAGTTTGAGGCTGTCATGAAGGCGAACGGGTGGAGTAAAAATCAGGCCATGACTGCCCCCACCCTAGGCCTGCGCGACCAGGCCTTAACTGTCCTGGAAGCTCTCGGTAAGGAGGTGACTTACGAGCAGCTGCTTGAGGCGTTGGAAGCCAGGTATGGCGACGCTCATTTGGAGCACGTGTTTCGTGCGCAGTTAAGGGATCGCGTGCAACACAGCCGTGAGAACCTGCAGCAGTGGGCCCTTGAAGTGAAGAAGCTGGTGCGAAAAGCGTACCAGTCTGCACCAGCGCTCATTGAAGGGAACCTGGTGCAGGCATTCATCGACGGCATCCGCGACCTTGAGGTTAGGGCTGCAGTGAGGCTCGGGCACCACGGGACGCTTAAGGACGCCTTGGCCCATGCACTGGAGGTGGAAGCTGTGCGGCAAGATCATCGTTCCCACCGCGTCAGGGAGGTTGCAGCGGTTATAGTTCGCGATCGTTTAAAAGGATACAGCCCTAGGTCCTACGGCTGTGGTGAAAGGGGCCACCTTCGATCCAGTTGCCCTAAGCGAACTGCAGAAGGGGAAGGTAGCCGATCTCCAGAGGGCAGGGCGGCTAATAGCACCGCCCAGCAACAGCAGGGAAACGAGTAAAAGCCAGGACTGCGGGGCGGGTGCTGGCTGATGTTCAAGGAGCCCCAAGGATTTCGATCTCACAAACCCATGACGGGAACAGCCTTATCACCAAGGGCGAGGTCAACGGGACGTCATGTAAGCTGACGATAGACACTGGAGCCTCTCGCACGGTTGTCAGTTCCCAACTTATAAGTCGGTTCCTTGGGGACTCTGCATACAACCGAGAGCGCATAAATTTGGTAACAGCCACCGGTCAGCGCATACCCGTCCGAGGAGAAAAAGAGATGGAGTTGAAGCTAGGCAACAAAATCTACCTGCATAATGTTGTTGTGGCCGATATAATGGACGATTGCATCCTGGGCTTAGACTTTATGAGGAAGAATCGTTGTGAGATCGACGTTAATCAAGGAGTTATGAAATGTGGACAAGAGGAACTTTTTATGGAAGGGGCTTTACCTGGAAATGTGTACAACCTAAAGAAGATTGTTCTTCCTCCGAGATCGGAAACGGTTGTGCCGGTTAGTCTTCCTCGGAATCCTGGGCAGACTCATCGTTGCGTACTCGTGGAAAGGGTTGACAATGACCTTCCATGGAAAGTGGCACGAACATTGGTCAGAGCCACCGACATCTCAGGGGTACGTGTGCTGAACCTTTGTGACAAGGAACAGGTGATAGAAAAGGGCACACTGATGGGTACCTGCGAGGAAGTGGATTGGTTGCGTCGATGCCGATATCTATCAACTGGGACCCTCAGCAAGGATGCACAAACGAGAGTGACTACACTTTTAGAAGACTGTCGCAGCGCTCTGTCTCAAAATGAAATGGTCATGGCGAAGAGGATGTTACTCAAGTACGCTGAAGTTTTCTCTTCGAATGATGCTGACATCGGGAAGACTGGCTTAGTTCAACACAAAATAAACACAGGAGAAGAATTGCCTATCCATCAACGGCCAAGAAGATTACCGGTAGCACGTGAAAAGGAAGTGGAAACCATGATTGAGGGAATGGTGAAGGATGGTGTTATAGAACCTTCATCCAGTCCATGGTGTTCACCGGTAGTGCTGGTAAGAAAGAAGGATGGCAGCATGCGGTTTTGTGTTGATTATCGTCGTCTGAACGACGTTACGAAGAAAGACAGCTATCCCTTGCCAAGAATTGATGACACGCTGGACATGCTTACTGGAGTAAAGTGGTTTAGCACGTTAGATCTAAAAAGTGGCTACTGGCAAGTAGAAATTGACCCGAAAGACAAGGAGAAAACTGCATTTTCGACAGGAAAGGGTCTATGGCAATTTAAAGTTATGCCATTTGGATTGTGTAACGCTCCGGCAACGTTTGAAAGATTGATGGAACTGGTACTAACCGGGTTGATTGGTGATGCCTGCCTTGTCTACTTGGATGACATCATCATCGTAGGCCGTACGTTTGAAGAACACCTTCAAAACCTGGAACGCGTGCTCATGAAGATCCAGAGTGCCAACCTCAAGTTGAGTCCGAAAAAGTGTTCATTTTTCAAACGGCAAGTTAGCTTTTTGGGTTATGTTGTGTCGGAAGGACGTATCCGCACGGATCCAGAGAAAATCGCCGCTGTCAAGGATTGGCCAATTCCAAAAGACAAGACGCAGGCCAGAGCATTTTTAGGTTTGTGCTCCTATTATCGGCGTTTTGTCAAGAACTTTGCAGATATAGACAAACCCCTGCACAAGCTAACCGAGGAGATGCGACATTTCTGTTGGGATGAAAGTTGCGACATCGCATTCCAGGAGCTAAAGGACCGTCTGTGCAAAACACCTATTTTAGGGTATCCTGATATCAATAAGGAATTTATAGTTGACACAGACGCAAGTGATATCGGACTTGGCGGTGTGTTATCTCAGCGACATGGCGATCAAGAGGTTGTGATTGCGTACTTCAGCAAGTCGTTGTCGAAACCAGAGAGGAATTATTGTGTCACGAGACGGGAATTGCTTGCTGTGGTTAAGTCATTGCAACATTTTAGCAAATATCTGCTGGGACGGAAATTTCACCTACGAACTGACCATGCTGCACTGAAATGGCTATTGCAGTTCAAAAATCCAGAAGGACAAGTTGCGAGATGGATTGAACTACTGCAGGAATACGACTTTGTGGTCGAACATCGCAGCGGGAAATCTCATGGCAACGCAGATGCATTGTCAAGAAGACCTTGCCCTGAAGACTGCAAGCATTGTACTAGGCAAGAGGGTAAAGAAGGCATAACTGTGAAGATGCTTAAAACAGACCTCAGCAACGAGTGGAAGGAGAGCCTACAACGTGCGCAGCAGGAAGATTCGGACATCAAGCCCATTCTTGAGTGGATGAAGGCCAGTGCCCCTAAGCCCACGTGGAGCGATGTCTCAGCAATGAGTTCGATCACAAAAAGCTATTGGGCCCAATGGGACAGCTTAGTGATTCAGGATAGAGTACTGTGCCGTAAATGGGAAAATGCTCGAGGAGACAGCTGTCATTTGCAAATGGTTGTCCCTAAAGCTAAAGTACCGGATGTTCTACAGCTGTACCATGACGGCTGTTCAGGAGGCCATATGGGAGTCAAACGGACTCTACTGAAGATACGGGAACGGTTTTACTGGGTCCATTGTCGTGCCGATGTCGAGGACTGGTGTCGCAAATGTACAAGTTGTGCGACTGTAAAAGGACCTCAGACTCGTAGCAGAGGTGCATTGCAATTGTACAATGTTGGTGCACCATGGGAAAGGATAGCTCTGGATGTTGCGGGACCGTTTCCGGAAAGTGAAAGTGGTAACAAGTACTTCATGGTTGTAATGGATTACTTCACTAAGTGGCCGGAAGTCTTCGCCATTCCAAATCAAGAAGCTTCAACAGTTGCAGATAAACTGGTTAATGAAGTCTTCTGTCGTTTTGGAGTACCTTTGGAAATTCACAGCGATCAAGGAAGAAATTTCGAGTCACAAATATTCCAGGAAACTTGTAGAGTTATGGGTACTCATAAAACGAGAACAACTTCTTACCACCCACAATCGGATGGAATGGTGGAACGATTCAATCAGACATTGGAGAGATACCTGGCAAAAGTTGTGGAAAATCGGCAACGCGATTGGGACAAGCATATACAACCGTTTTTGTTGTCATACCGAAGTGCTGTTCACGAAAGCACATCAGTGACACCAGCTTTCGCAAACTTTGGTAGAGAATTACGGCTGCCAGTAGATCTGATCACTGGAATGCCACCTGATGCCCCACGTAGTATAACCGATTATGCGAATGACTTGCGGAACAAAATGAATGACATTTATGAGCACGTCAGAGAATCGGGCCAGCAAATATCTAACAATATGAAAACCCGTTATGACCGCAAAATGAACAATAAAGGGTTCGATGAAGGTTCACTAGTGTGGTTGCACAATCCAGTTCGCAGTAAAGGGAAATCTCCTAAGCTTTGAGCTAAATGGGACGGGCCGTACCGGATTGTGACAAAAATCAATGACGTGACCTACCGTATACAAAAAGGTACAAGAAGTGCTCCTAAAATCGTCCACGTGGATCGACTGGCGCGTTATTATGGGGCCGATAATGCTCGGGACGAGCATGTCTTAGGAGGGGGCAGTGTTACGCGCCAGAATTAATGTTGGGTACATGGCGGCATTTGCGTACTGCTAACGCCATCTAGTTTCAAGTAACGGAAACCAACCAAACATTTACGTGCTGCCATCTAGTATCGAGTAGCAGACACTTGCGTGCTGCTGGCGCCATCTAGTGTCCAGTAGCTGACATTTACGTGCTAGAACATTCTCGATGTTTTGACGGGACCTGTGTGTGCCCGAACTTTCCAGAGGTTTCCATACAGGAGGGTTCTGGAAATGACTGTCGGTATATAAAGGGCGGACACCCGGCGACGGCAGTCAGTATTGAATTGGCGATACAAACGATAACTTCGAGAGCGATCTTCGACTGCGAATTATAGTGAAGTGAAGTGTTCAGTAGTGCGATTGTGTTTTAAAGTGATAATTAGTGTTGTGGATTAAAGTGTCAGTTTTGGTTGTTTTTTACGGCTGTTTTTATTGTAACGAACCCCAAGCTCGTAACAATAATTACCTACCTAGACCACAGTCACATGTCTGACCCAGGTGGCCGGTGTAGATGACGGCCCTGTCCGTTAAGTAAGCGTCGAAGCTCATTTGACGAAGGCTTGTGGACGCGACGGAGGTAGGTCGGCATGCAGTGGTGCCTCCCTGATGAAAATCAAGAGCAGAGTGTTTGAGGCATTGGCGATTTCAAGAGATACTGCCAAGACGACACCGATGCGCTAGTGAACCCTTTTAGTCGAGAGCCTCCGGAGCCAGGATCCAGGCTTTCCCAGGTAAGCCATCAGGTCTAGCGGTGACTGGTGTACAAGCACCGTGCGGCAACCCACGCCTTGCGTAGCGTCGCCAGCTTTCGCGACCAGTACACCTGGCGGCGTGCGCATTTCCACGTCACATATATCGGACATGGTTTCCCGGAATCGCTCCGCCTTTGTGATGATTTCAGCAAGCCTGTCCAGTGGTGACACCCAGGCCTGCACAATCGAGGTAATTCATGGTCTATATACAATAGAAATATGTCGAGAGAATAATTTAATCTACCGGCTGCTTAGAGGGCGAGTACAATCACGACACATTAGGCTTCTGTCCATAGACGCGGAGCGAAGCAGCGAAGCGGAGAAATGTTAACCAATGGAATTGCACAAAATGTCAGTGGCGTCAATGGACAGGCAGCCTAAGGGCAAGGACATTTTACACTTATGTCTTAATTAACCGCGATCGAGTGCGCATAGATTCCATGACACAATACTATTGTACCTGTCTTATGAGTCGGCACAACTTCTTATCAATGTAATATCAATACACGAATATAAACATGTTGTTTTATTTTTGTTTTTTTTTTTATATAATATGGCGGCATGGTTGGCGCAGTGGTTGAGCGATCGGCTGCTGCGCCGCGTGTCGTGGTTTAGATTCTCGCACGGAACAAATATTAGTATGGCCTACAGATATTTTTTCCGGGTCAGGGGGGCTACTCTCTAACGAAATCCGTAGTTTCGGGCTTAGTTGCGGGCGGGCATTTTCTACTCCGTATCACATAACCACTGAGAACTAATGATAACACGATTTGACAGTTACTGTGAAATCGTGTTGTCATTCATTCTCAGTTCGGGTTCAGGACTAATCGTAAGTCTGTAGGTGATACGGAGTAGAATACGACCGCCCGCAACTAAGCCCGAAACTACGAATTTTGTTAGAGAGTAGCCACCCTGGATGTTTGTGTATGTGACTTTCTATGTTTGTGAACGCATCCACGATACAAGAGAAATTCCTACTGTGGGGCAGCGTTAAAAAAATATATGTTTAGTTCCTCGCCGCAAACTACCAAGAAATATATTTTTTGATGGTCCAAATCACCATATTCGCGCTGGTTTTCGACTTAGCTCCCATAGTAACAATTAAATAGTACACCAAATCTTTAATTTGGTGTACTTAGGTTTCATTAACGTTGAGGATTTGGTCCAGCCTCCATACAAATTTCCTTTACAATTTTCCCATGGTCCTTTCTACTCGTTTTCAGTAACTCTAGGCGACACCTAAACATAATGACGCGCAGGGTTTCTTCAATGCGCAACAGTTCATAAATATAAAGTAAAATTATCTAAATACGCCTAATATTAGTTAAAAAGGGCATTACCTAATAATTATGCATCACAATAGGTCATGTTTTAGCACCAAGTTTTCTTACTCAATAATTCTTAACTAAAATACTACACAATATTCCTTGTAATCTTGTATAACTTCTCGCAAGTTGTTCAATAGCGTCTCTGCGTCTCCTGGAAACAAGAAAGATATTAGCACCATGCAAAACATTGACTTATGCTAGACTAGATTAGATCAAAATCTGATCTGCCTCGTTGGTCTAAGGATCGAAAACGCTACTGCTGAGCATGAGGCTTTTTTTAGGGTTCCGAACAAAAAACGGAACCCTTATAGGATCACTCGGGTGTCTGTCTGTCTGCCTGTCCGTCTGTCACAGCCAGTTTTCTCCGGATCCACTGGACCGATTCTGTTGAAATTTGTGACACATATGGACTTCTGTGACCTTAATACGGACGTGTTACGTAAATGAACAAATTTTTAGTATGGGGGTCAAACTAGAAAATTAAAAAAAAAAAAGATTATTGAGCAATATCGTGTGACATATCAAATGAAAGAGCTTACTGTGAAGGTTTTTGTCATTTTTTTTCATAATTTTAAAATAAATGGTTTTGAAGTTATTCAAGAAATTAGACGAAAAATTACCATTCCCCCATCTCCGAAACTACTGAGCCTAAAATTTTGAAAAAAAAATGGAGATGATAGATCTTTACTTATAGATTACAGGAAAACCTATAAGAAGTCTATAGTGTTAAAATAAAATGTTAAAAAATTCGTTCGGAACCCTTTGCGCGCGAGTCCGACTCGCACTTGGCCAGTTTTTTTAGGATGTGAAATCATCAAATGACTCCTTCCGCTCTGGGCGGAGCGGCACGGAGTGTCGACTCTTACTGACTAAAACCCATCCGTGTTCCTCCTAATGCCCTTCGCGTTCCAGGGCCGCGGTGACTCTTTCGAACAAATTCCGCATCATGAGAGCCTGGGTTCGATTCCCGGATCGGCCAGTGTTATTGGATTTTACTGTCTGGAATTTTTCAGTACCAGCCCGAAGTCTGGAATTGTGCCCGTCTGATGGCAATAGGGTCGCCCCATATGTCATGGGATTTAAACAACTGGCAGAATTTGGGATTTCTATGGGAGCACGGCGCTGACATCATCACCATCTAGTGTTGCATAATCGAAACTTATAAGTAAAATATACTTGACATTGACGCTTCTGTGCTGCCACCTTCAGCTTCTGAACGCTCCGTTTAGAGTAACATGCACGAAATAGACTGTGCCATCTAGCGTTCCAAATTCGAAACTCATAAGTAAAATATACTTGAAAATTACACTTCAGTGCTGCCACCTATAGTTCCTGCACGTTCTCTAAAGGTCTTTACACGTACTATCTCTGTAACCACGTAGTTACAGAATGGATGGCGCAATTACTTAAACATGCCCTAAATAACTTACCTGTTGTAGGGTCATACAGAGATCTCTTTTCGACGCCACACTGCACTTTGATGGGCCTCTGCTTCCTCAGAGAATTTTCTACATCTGAAACATTACTTTGTTGATGTAAAGAAACCGGCTGCAAAATGCATTGAGGTAAGGGACAATCATGTCCGTTTCAATGGTCTCAACTGCATTACAATGAGACTTTAATACCAATGACAAAAAGTTCAAATTGCAATGGCGGCACAATATACAACTAACTTGGGCTTCTGTAGCGAATGAGACAAGCCAATGTCACTTTTATGGTATTGTCATAAGGATCAAGTTGCAATGTTTGATACACTCCTCCAAAGGATTAATTACGTTCATGAACTTTATCCAACAGACTGCTAACATCTAAATCCATATGCAACTTCGAACACAACGCATTTCTATACTGAGAAGCTCTTGATACTATCTTGTCTGTTTTAACGGTCTTCAACTTAAATGACTCATCTGTATTGCAATTTAACTTTTATACCATTTACATAAGGTTCAAATTGCAATGACTGAAGAATTCATCTTACGCAACACAACTGGTTCTCGTCCGAGGCACCATATTAGAACTAGCTTAGCGTTTTCTGATAGAATAAGACAAGACATGGGAATGTGACTTTTATCCTATGACATAAGGTTCAAATTACAATGACTGCAAAAAAATTGTACCTTCATGAACTTTATCCAACAAACTGCTAACATCCAAATCCTCATCCAACCTCGAACACAACGCATTCACATACTGAGAAGCTCCCGGTACAATCTTGTCCGTATCACCGGTCTTCAACTGATAGGTCTCATCCATATTGATGGTGGTGGAACATTCTATCTGTAGTACTTCGTAGGCAGCTTGTGAAGACTGAGTTGAGTAGGTGATTAGTAAGTTCTTGTGGGCTGCATAATCTTCTACGGTGTGGATTGCTGCGTAGATTTGGGGGTTTGTGTCCCTGGAAGGTAAAGTTATTAAATGAGTTGATGTTCAAGGGGACTGATAGAACAGGGATACGAGTACCTACTGCTAGTCTATTCTTTAAATAACTATTTCGATATCGAGCTTCACCTGAGTGACAAAACTCACGAAGTGAGCTTTATTGCACACAACATAAAGGTCTTAATTTGAAACTCACCTCGGATTCCGCTGTCGAGATACGAAAATGTTGTTACAGAATAGCACTACTGATATGGGTCTCGAGGTACTGCCTAGTATTCCCTAGGAGCCTCGAGAGACGTGTCGCGAGTTCGCGACCCATCAACGTGGCTGGCGACGATTTCGACGGATATTTTCCTCGTCCACATAACAAGTTGTGATCGAGATGTCACCCGAGAAAGTTTGTGCCATTTTACGAAGGTCGCGCAATATAGAGCGACATGCGTTGTTACTTCACAAATGCTGTTGGCGATAGTCGAGAGACACAAATTCGCGAACGATCGAGCGAGTGTCATATCGCGACACGTAGATGCCACCTGCGATGTCGGGCAACGTCGCGGGAGTAAAATTCGATTTAGGCGACAAGGCCGCGGCACAAATTAAAATCCCCAAATGGTCATCAGTAAGTCATGCAAATGGGGCCTAAGTTGAGTCTACAATTCCAAAAGACAGCAAACAAAACAATCAAGTGCATGGCCTATCTAGGTACTGAATGTGATGAGATTGTCTTTGATTCAACCAGTTTGGAGTACCTAAGCATGAGAGAGACCAGAAATAGAAATTTGCATCAAGGTCATTCTTATAGTCAAACTCTTTCTGGAAAGAAATTAACTATTGACACGTCACAAATTAAATGCAAGTCAAGAAGTGATGTGATACTTGTACCAAAAACTTGGCCTAAGTACATCACTGCAGTACAAGAAGGAAATAGAAATTCGTAAAAAAAACACCTGTCTAAATATACCCTGCACATGTCCATAATAAGTATCCCTAGTTCCGGCTTGCATCTCGCCATTTCGTTTAGTACGAGGTTTTCGGTAACGCAGTGGTCTAATGTGATATTTTCAGCAGGACAGTCCACTCCTAACATGCATTTTGTGTTGCATAGCTGGCAACCGTGACCGGCATAGAAGAAGAAGCCTGGAAGTAGAAAATTTAGAAAGTAATCCATTATAATTATGCATATGTTTATATTTAGACATAAATGATGAACAAAAGTTACACTTAACAGGTAAATTTATATAAATAATAATAATAATAATTTATTAAACCAAGAAAATTACAATGTTATTATAAAATCATAAAATATTAGTTTGCAGATTACAATTTGAAATTAAATAACAAAAACAGGTAGGTGTTGCAACCAGTACTCTTACTAAGTTATTAAATAACTTGTATTAAGAGTAGTGGTACACACCCACTACTCTTAATTATATCTATTGCTAACTACTTGTAATAATTATTCTTGGTTTAATAAATTATTATTATTATTAAGTAAAATAAGAAATTTATCAGGACACAAACGTAACTTGAATAGGTACTTACAATAAGAATTCTCTTCCAACAAATCAAAAATCTTTGACAGAATAGTCTTCAAAGTTGTACTCGTACTGTTCTTTATTTTTATAGCAATAAACCCTATATTTTTCAAATGTGAGGCTAATGAGTCGCAGTCTATTGATGGAGTGACTAGCTTAGACAAATGTATGTACTTCTCATTGGCTACAAGTATGGCCACTTTGGACTGAGGTTTGTAGAAAGTAGTTATAGTTTTAACATTGTAGGACTCGGTTACAAGTTGTTTGTAATGTTTTGCAGAGAGCCCAGAACGGTCCAATGCTTTAATTAGTGTTTCACCTGGTTTCTTTGAGTCACTGAATGATATCCTGAAAGTTTGAAATTTGTTTCTGTAAGTAAAGTTTACAAAATGTTATCTTTTGAGGATACTGAGTAGGAAGGAACTTACGATTCAATTTTGTAATTAATCTTCGCTAGTTTTGCTATTATTTCGCACTGGTATAAACTTAACTCTAAAGCCTTTTGATATTCTCTATACGACAAATTCTGTAGTAAAGACATTTTTGTGATTATTTTACTTAGTAATAGTTATAATAAAAAGGCCGAAAAATAAACAAGTGACACTGAACCACAGAACTGATGACAACCGAACACAAAACAGGTGTTTTTGACCTAACTTATACAACTATCCTTTCAACGCAGTATACGTGTACAGTATAGTCCTATTTTATCGCGGGTTTTGATTTTTCTTGTATAATGATGTTTTTAGAGATTTGGTGAATTAAAAGATTATTCAAAAAAACTTAATTTTCGTGCTTAATTAAAACTGAATCCCAGATCTCCGACGCCGCACCAAGAATAAACAGAAACGGAACGTAGCGAAAACCCAAAAATGGCGATCGGTGTTGATACGTCAAAATGGAAGCCCAGAAAAATAATAGGAACACCAGCTTCTAAATTCAGAAACATACTTGGTGTCAGCTTAATAAGTGTTGGATTAATAGTCGGAGTGTTTTTTCAGTATGTATATTACGGCATTCATAATATGTTAATTTTTGAGGTTATAAATTTTAAGATGAGTGCTGCAACGATTCTCAAACAAAATATTATGATAATGTATTATTATGATTATGATAATGTATCGTTATGATTATGATAATGTACGTTGTATGTACCTACAGCCTTTGTTGATGCTCATTGTAGAAGATAATAAGAATCGCACCGGTTTCCGTTTCGATAATATATCGTTACATCTGTGTTTACTACAAAACGACATGTTTCGACATGTTAAAATGTGAACTCAACTACTACAAAAAAAATCCGAGCCTTAGAGAACCCTTTGATCCATTTATTATTTAGGTCAATGCGTTAGCTTAGGGGCGGAGTTCACTCAAATTCACTCACCAGTTCGCCAAAGTCGCCACACTAGCTATTTAATGCCCAACAGTACTTATGTCTACTTTAATTTTCAGCTTCACCCCAGTGACGAAAAATTTGCGGCAATCAGTAGAAATATTGTATGAAGATCCTATAGAGGAGGTAGAAAGAAGACAAATGATTGCCAGCGGGCTACCAAACCGAACCGGAGACACAATCAGAAAATACATGAAAGAAGCTGAAAGGCCAGATCAACCAGGCATATAGATTATGAGTATTGATTGTAATAGGTAATAATTTTGTTTTAATTTGTTATTTACCATGTAGTTAATAAAATAGTCCAATTTATAATTTGTTTCATTTTTGTTCCATTTCAGTGAATGTGTTAGAAGCAAATATTTTACTAGCCAGACTGATATGGATGAAAGTCTTTCAGATTTTCAAGAAGCAAAGAAAAGTTGCAAAGGTCCGAAACCGGCTGAAAAACCTGCCAAACCGAAGGCTAAGAAGGTAACTAAGCGTATTAAAGGCCAAAAGGATATAAGAACAGCCTTGAAGGGAAAGAAAAATGAATTAATAGCATATAGCAAAGAGTTTGATACTGTCTGTAAAAAGTCAGGGTTAGATGTTGATGCAGAACAGCTACAGCTAGCTATAGCATTGTCAAAATCACTCCAAACTGAATCAAATACCCCTGATAGTTCACAGGCTTTATCGTCTCAACAAAGAGTAGCAAAAATAAGAAAAACTTTACAAGAATATGGTTTCAAAGTACCTGAAGCCAAAATAACTGCTGGCAGGAAAACTAAAAAGTACCGAAAGAAGTATAAACTTCTTACTGTTACAGAAGAAGAGAAACATCAGAATATTACTGGGAAATATACAAGGATTTTGTTTGAGAATCTTGATCAATCTAAAGTAGATCTAGATAGCTCTAATGAACAAGCAACTGAAGCTAGAATTTTCTACATAGGTTCAAGTATTCCATATGAATGCATGAAAAATAATAATATTTTCTATGTTGATGATTTAGTAGAAAAATCTACAACCTCTGGTTCCTTACTAAGAGATTGGTCTGAAATACCTGGTAGACCAGAAAGCCCTAAGCTTATTGATACTTACACTATGAATTTCAAAGACGTTGACTGTTCCCAGGATGAGCTGGATGTCATTCTAAGTGGGCCAATCAAGTCAGTTAAAGGTATCTTTAATTCTAAAGAAATGGAATATAAGAGAAAGTATAAAAATTGTGATGTACCAAAAATTGTAATAGAAGATGAAGAAAAAATAGTGAATGAAGATATAGGAACTAAAATGAATGATGATGTGATAAATATTGATGATAATGATCATGAAGTTTGTCTAACTGATAATAAGTCTCCATTCCAAAAAGCTTTAAATAAGGAATCTCCAGCCAAAATAGTTCTTGATAGTAGATCGCCAGTAAAGAGACTATTTGTAGATAGAACATTAGCAAGTGAAGAGGTAATTATATCTCCTATCAAGCAAGCATCAGTCAATAGTCCAAAAGTAGTTATAGATATAGAAACCAGTAACAAACTAGCACTTGCCCAACAGTACAGAAGTTGTTCTCCTGATATTTTTGATGATGAACTATCATCCATAATGGAGAACACGAAACCTGTAATTGTTTTCTCTCAAGAGCACAAAACAAAAGTGTTTTCTCAAGATAACTTTATGGATTTAACTCAGTGTGCCAATATTCCGTCGCAAAATTATGAAAAAGGTATTCAGCTGTCTCAGAATGTAACTAAAAGGAGGACGAATGATTTTATGGAAATTACCGACTGTATAGTTGGTTCCTCTCAACCTATACGTGAGGAATTTAAGGAGATAGATTTAACACAGAGTCCTGAAGATAATGCTCCTATAGTAGAAGATCATAGTATTAAGGTAGGAGAAAATGTAAGTAATAATGCTACAGATAGTATTAGTCAAAATATTACAGATGAACAACAAATAACAGTACTTTCAAACCACGCAAATAAATACTCAAATCAAAATGAAAAAGAAAACATTGATTTGACTCAAAGTTCCAATGATCATAATGAATGCATGACAAATAAAGAAACTAACCAAACACCAAATAAAAAGGTAGCAGAAAGGATGGATTTGACTCAATATTCAAATTCTTCTGACATTAGTTTACCTTTAGTAGATGTTGGTAATTCACAATCTCAAGCATCTTTAGATGATACAATAATAGTTGACAAAGACGAATATTTAGCTAAAGTTAAGCAGTCTATCTTAGGAAATGAATTTTTTGATTTAACACAAGCTCAAGAAACTTCAATAGCACATCGTCCGAATGCTGTAAAGGTAGTAAATACAGAATCATGTACCAGTTTTTATGAAGACTTTATTCATGATCATTCAGAAAACACTGAAAATAGCAAAGAAATCACACAGAATTCTGACCTTAATGAGCATAATAGTTCTCATAATGAAAGCAAAGAATCTAATGATGATATAGATTTGACCCAATGTTCAACTTCCTCTGAAGAAATACTGGCGTCTCAAAGACCCATCGCAGTAATTGAAAGTGTTCCAAATAATAGTAGTTTAGGAATACAAAATGATGTATCAATAGATTATGATGAAATCATAATGGAGGATAATGTTTTTGAGAAAGAAAGCTTCAGAGTAGGAAAGAATAATAGTAGTCTAACTGAACCATACAATAAGTCGAAAGTCAATAATGACATAGAAATTGGATATGACAATAATGATATTGATATAAATTCAAGTCAGAACTCTGAAGTATTTGAAATATCTGACAAAGAATTGGACTATTCCCTTCACAAATCGAGGCTAGATTTATCAAGAGAAAATTTGGATCAAGGAAGTCAGAAAGATAGAAGAATAGATTCCTACAAATATGCAATGAACATTGATATAGAAATTGAAGATGAAAATAATGATGCTGATATAAATTCAAGTCAAAACTCTGAAATATTTCATATCTCAGACAAGGAACTGGATTATTCACTTCACAAATCAAGAAATGATATTTCAAGAAACAGTTTCAATATCCTTAAAGGCAGTGAAAAAGATAAAAGTATGGACTTGAAATACGATTCGCCCAAATTTGAAGTTGACAATGATATAGAAATTGTAGATGACTATAATGATGTTGATATAAATTCAAGTCAAAACTCTCAAGCATTCCAAATATCAGATAAGGAACTGGATTATTCCCTTCACAAGTCAAGACGAGAATTTGCTAAAGACAATTTCGAATTCGGCGGCATATCTGTCTTGGATAACGTCACTAAGCTTGGAAGCTTTAGAAAATCTTTGAGCGAAGGATGTCAACCATATTTTAATGAAAATAAAAACGATACTGAGGACAGTTATCTTCCCGAAGTTTTTGTAAAAAAGACTGAAAATAAAATTATAGAAACGACACAATTGGAAGCTGAAGGACTTAGTCCTATAAAAGTTCACGAAGTTTTGAAAAGTAGCAATGGGATTATTAATATTAAAACACCCAAGAATACTGAGTATATTATCAAAACTGTTGATGTTACGCCAATGGCGGATTACGCGTCGATGTCTACTCCACAACGGAATAGAGAACTAGATAAATATGGCTTGAAACCTTTTAAAAGAAAAAGAGGTCAGATATTTTTCATATTATGTATACTTAGTACAGATTCTTCTAAGCCTTTTTTGCTGAACTCCAAAAACTTATCCTGATGTATTTTGAGATGGTGAAGCGTATCATCTTGATCTAATATCTCTAACAGCAGTCATCTGAGTAGTCACCCCTTTTTACCCGACTGCGCGATAGTCAAGTCAAGGTTATGTTTTTTAAGCATTATATTTTTCAATATCTTATGCAATTAATTTGTCAAGAAATGCTGGTAATAACTGACTGTTGTGGAATCTGTACTATCTAATTCCTCAAAGTAAAATGCGACACAGAAATTCTCTTATCTACATCAGTAACTGTCTTATTTTCCAGCTATACAAATACTAACACACCTTTACAACCAAATGCATCCCACAATACAGCAGCTAGAAGATGAAGATCAACCGTCACCCTCTAAGAAACCAAGAATGCACACTCACACACAAGATTCTCCACCAAAGAGGCTTTTTTCCTCACCCGAAAATTCACCTTCAAAAATGATAACTGGCTGTTCAAAAACACCAGTGAAATCGCCAAAAAAGTTCGCATACAAAAAACCAATGCTTGAAACTAGACTTCCTACACCTGCAAAGACTGATGAATTGGAGAATGGCAGCAATATATTCTCTGCAACATCTTCTAAAGGAACTGATGAGCTACAAAGGAAAACACCAGCGAAATCTCCAAGAAAATTTGTGTATAAGAAGCCAAGGCAAGAAGCAAGGTTACATGATGCTTCACCTAGTAAGACTGATGAGTTACAACGAGATAGAGATATGTTCTCGGCCTCAGCTCCATCTCCTATAAAACCTTATGGGTTAGAGAGAGAAATCAATATTTCGTCGGTGACATCTTCTAAAAGATCTAATGAGTTAGAAAGAGATGGCGATATCTTCTCAGCAACATCTTCTAATAAAACTGATGAGTTCAAAGGAGTTACAAATATCTGTGGTTATGAGGTGACAAGTGAAGTTGCAGTTGTAAAAAGTGTTGATTGCTGTCCTGATGATTGGGTTTTTCAGAAGAGGGAGAAAGCTAAGGTAAATAATACTTTAGATGTTTTTCTTGGAGTGCAGATATGCAATAATAACCTTTATTTTTAGAAGAATAAAGTGCTAAAAACATGCCCGAGGCGCCATTTAATGCCTCTGTCAAAATCGATTTTCATTCAACTTTTTTTACTTTACCGCACTGAAAACAAAGTTTTCTCTCAATACCATCAGAAATTCGTCTTGTCTGCGCTCTACGGTCTGTAATTCGTTTCGAAATCCCATTTTAAAACACCATAACGGTTTTCTGCGCGAGGGTAGGCTGCAGATCACATACAATTGAAAACCTGGAAAAATATTTACTAAAATTTGTTTAAAAATTCAACAGATACATTCATGCCGCGTACCACTACACATAGCGTTTCACAACTACGTTCTAAGTCGGCGCTCTTTAAGAGAAGCGATCCTCAAGTACGAGCCAGTCAATATCGATGTCATACACAAAGATTTAGTAGGCTATGGACATCGGTATGATCCTAAGGTAAGCATTTATGTTGTTGAAAAAACTTCCTTAAGGCGACCTTTTTGTTCCGCACCGATTTCCTCATTAGATAACGGAATTCGCAAAGGGTGTAAACAGAACATTACAATTTGTTCTTATTCTTAGAAAAGTCATTTATTTTACTGACTCCAAAGAAAAAAAAAATGTTAAGTCAATGTTTTTAGAGGTCTTAAAATAATGATTAGGTGAACAAAACGTATTATAACATACATATTTAAAAACAAACTTTAATACGGGCCATTAAAATTGTATACGTATGCATTTCTTTAATACGGGCCATTAAATTTTGTGTCTGTACTAATGACCGTTGAGGATTTGCTTCGTCACGTCTGGAGCCAACCCTATGGAGACTCAGGTCATTGTTATCGTAACGATTGTCATTGAAACTAAACCAACATGAAAAATTTCAACATTAATTCAGCTTGCAAGATTAAAACTAACAAACATTGCAAGTTAAAAAGGTTTAAAAAGAATTTGTTTTTATTACGTCGTCGGCTTCCGATGCCCGCCAGTATTCGTTTCGATGTGAGTCATTATGTTGTCAATGCAATCTTTATCTCTTAAAAAAAAACTTTAGAAAAAAATGTAACCGACTTCCAAACAAAACACTACAAAGAATAAAATAACCTTAATTTCGGAAGTCGGTGTTTTTGGTTTTGTTTCTTTGTTTTTTTAACGCCGACTTCCGAAATTAAGGTTATTTTAACCATTTTAACGGCACATGTGTGAGTTCTGTGTACCTTAAACTTAAGCTATAGCTATCAGTTTTAGGTTTGTTTTTGACTTGAATGTACCCTGGCGGTTGGGAGTGTCATGCTCACTCAAGTCTTGCTGATGGTGGCGTATGCGTTGGATCATTTGGCTCCCTTCAAAATGGTTGAGCCGAATGGTGCTAGCGCATGCGTCATGTTCGTGAACGGACGCTGTCAGTTGGGACTGGTCATTTCTCAGTTGCCATGGTTTATTTTAAATGTTTCTTTGAATTGTTCCTTTTTTCCCGGACGCTTTTATCCTGTTCGTCTTTTACATCGTTCTCACATGTTTGTATAATTTTAACTTGATGTAAACAAAACTTTGTAACAATTTATTATTTTTAAAAGAGTGTCCGTGGAGTTTCTTGCACGTTCTTCTCCATAGAGATCTATGCTTTGGAACGTGCAAATAGCTTCATCTTTTTGGACTGACCGACCTTGACAATTCAAAAGTGCCTGTAAATGGTTTATTTGAAATATACGATTTGATTTGATTTGATTTATTCTTTGTAGTGTTTTGTTTGAAAGTCGGTTATATTTTTTGTAAAAAGTTTTTTTCACTTTTAAGTGATGATACATGGACGACGTCTTCGTCAACGCAGAAATTGAAATAAGCAAAAATGCTCATAAAATAAAAACTACAGAACCACATATTTTACGGGACCAAATGTATACTGCATCGAACTAAAAAAGATCACAGAAATCGGATCAGAAACCTCGGAGTAATCGGTGTACATACATAAAAAAAAATACCCACCGAATTGAGAACCTCCTCCTTTTTTGGAAGTCGGTTAAAAAGGCAAGATATCTTCGCAGGATAATTTAGAAATAAATAAAAAGTAGTTTTATAAACCAATATTGTTTAATATCATCCATTTAATAATATCAATTCATTTTGTTGCAGGACCTGCTAAAATTCTTGGACAAGAAATGCATAACAGTAAAAACTACAGACAACAACGCAAGGAACAATAAAAGATAGCACGAACATAATCATGAGAAATATTGTGTAAATATTTGTTATATAAAGTACATATTTTTATACTTATTCTTTGTTTCATTATTATATAATTCTTTAAGGTCGATAAAGTACTGGCAGGCGGCTTGCTTTACGCCTAGACACTGGCCAGTAGCGAAGTAGAACCAATGTTCTAAAATGATCGTAGCTGGCCTCATTGCTTATTTACCGCCTTCAAATGACTCCTGCTGCTCTGGGCGGAGCGGAAGGGAGTTTCAGACTCCACTGACTAGTACCCATCCGTGTTCCTCCTAGTGCCCTTTGCGTTCTAGGGCCGCGGTGACTGTCGAACAAATTCCACAACAATGGCGTGTTTGCCGTCGAGTGCTTGACGACACGCGAAGGTGCATTCAGAATGCAGAGCCCAGATGTTACTAATTTATGAGTAGCAAAATTTGTGGAATTGAGTAGTGTTAGTGGGTACTTATTTTTTTTTCATATTATTGAATTATTAAACAATACACTTTAAGAAAAGTGAGTAATGTTTTAGATAACTTTAACATCTGGTTATGCTATGTTCAAAGTACATACTTCTCTATCCCACACATTTTGTTACTCAGAAAATAAGTAACGTCTGGTGGCTCTGAGATCTTGGACTAGTCTTGTAGTTCCATCACTCGCTAGGCTCAAGGCGTGAAACAAGCCGCCTGCCAGTGCGCTTTCGGCCACAGTCAAGGCAGCAGACTATAACTAACTTAAACCTAGAGATCTATTAAAATCACAAAACCAGGAAAGCTTTCCATGGAAATACCGAGGAACAGAATTAACGAAATACCTGAAAAGGGTTCAGATATTGCATTCATTCTGTTACACGCTCAAACTTATAAAAATAAGGTAAACTATCAGCCATGGTTACAGGCAAAATGCTATACTAAAATCGTAGTCGGTAACTGACGGCCACTTCGAGACGATGCACAAAGAGCTACGTGCAAGTTTTAAATATAGCAATACAATATAGAGCTTTATTTACTACACCAAAAAGTAAACATTTGATGAGAGAATTCGAATTTTAAATTTTCCATTCCGCAGGTTATATTTGAATCCTGTCACTCAAATTTGTACTTTTTGTGTAGTAAATAAAGTTCTATATTGTATAGATAGCTATCTTTTAAACTGCGCTTAGCGTCGCGTGTAGGTGCGAACTGACCATTATGTTGTATAAACTTTTGACAGTTCCGCCTCTAGCAGTGATCACTAAAGGCGTCTCGGTGCTCAGTGACTAAAACAATAAATCGCTCGTATCGGTTTATTCAGTGTATATTGGGTACATTCAAAAGCTTAATTTGATTATTCCTTGTATCTTATTTTCAAGGTGACAGTCAAAACATTCTCACTATGGTCTCACTACAATATTATTATTCTGCTTATGTTTAACAAGTCCTATTGTATTAATTGCTGTGTAAAAAATAAGTCGCATTACAAAGGCACTCTATGCCGTACAGTGACTAAGGTCTATACAAAATAGACGCATTTGAAGAATAACTTTGTGAATTAATCAGCCATTCTTAGGCCTACTTGGGCAAACTAGAGTTTTTTTATTTTACTCCGAGTTAGTTTTAACCCGGGGAGGTTATGTATGGAATATTTTTTATTTGTGACAGAATTCGTTTCTGACTGCCCTACAGTACCAGCCAAGGCTTTTGCCAGCCGCGGTTATAAAACGTTGGAGAGAGATGGCAAGATTGCACTACTACTTGCACGTTTTACGACCACTACTGAATTGAGTCTTGTCCATCAGTACAGTAACATTGTACATTACCAACTCCTTTTCAGATTCTTTTTCCTGGCAACACTACAACATTGACACATTTAGTGTTGCCAACACATAACCCACAAAGCTACCTCTCCAATGCAGTATCAATTTCTGCACTTTACAAACTATTTCCTAAGCTAACTGTCATTTCTTCAACAAGCCTGCTTGCTGTATGACCTGCCGAGTCGCGTTGTTGATGTGTCTGAATCTGTCGGGGCCCAGCTGTATGCCGCCGTACCTGGCAAGATAAAAAATGGGGGATAAGTCGTGGTATACGTGAGGTAAGGTTTATCATCGTCATCATCATTATCATTTCAACCACTGTATTATGACCGAATTGGCACTCTGTGTTCCTCTACTTTCATGGTCCGATGGGACGGTGCCACACCACCAACTTCAAAACTTAGGGCTGCGACTGGTAAATTCCTAATAGAATTAACTGGTAATACTTTTTGGCGGTAGCCTAGGATCTCACATTGTCGACACTAGATGCTCGCCCGGCTCAGGCGCAAAACGTCTCTTTCGCAAAATGTCCCCTGGTCGTAAAACGTCTCTTTCGCAGAATGTCTCTTTCGTAAAATGTCTCTTTCGCAGAATGTCTCTTTCGCAGAATGTCTCTTTCGCAAAATGTCGCGCCAGGGACTTAAGAATAAAATTTTGATTTTCAAAACAAAAAATCATTTATTAAAATTATAGTGCAATTATGATGTAAAAATTTTGGTACTTAAATTTACTTAAGTATGTATTCAAAATAAAAACAATATCAATAGGTATCAAACATTTTACACACATTCAAAATTTAGATCAAAAGAATCAATACTGTTAGTAAACATATCCACAGATAATATAATAGGAACTATTACTAATAGTAACTAAACATTAACTAAGTATTGCAAACGAAAATATTTCTTTTACCATTTTTAAAATGATTAAAAAATATATATTTAATATTAAAATGTCAAATAAATAAATTTTGGCATTATTATTTACTTGAGTTATTATCAAGTAATACATAAAAAAAAAACATTTTCATAAATGATTAACATAACATTATTGATAAAAAGAAAATATAAATATATGATATATCAAATGAAATTATATATTAATTGTGGCACTGAAATTAACTTTTGTTATCATTTTCATAAATGATAAAAAAATTAAATCTTCGCACTAAAAGAAACCTTGGTTATTAATTAAAATTTGCTACATAAATTATTATTTTCGGAAATGATTATGAAAATATCATCTTTCATTAAGAAGAAAAAAACATAAATGTACTTATTTTCATTCTGGAATGTTCATTACTTGCTAGAAGTATTGTAAATCAAAATAAACATTGATACCTACTCAGCAAAAAACCAAAATTTAGCTATTTGAAAATTTGTAAAAAAATAATCTTTTTTAAGAATTGTGGAAGCGTCAGTTCCTTACGCTCAAATTGTTTCAACAGTTTTTTGTATTTAATGTCAAAGTCCATATATTTCTTCTGTCTGTTTTTAGTTTCTGTAAATAAATTATCAGTTATTTTTCTGTTCCAATATTTACTTTCTTTTCGCAATTTATCTATGAATATGTATAAACTTGGCTTTTTTGGTATGCGGCCTGCATTTATACGCCGATGCCACCCTTCTAACGCGTTAGTTGTGCGGTGTCGTTGGTAGGCGCAACTTAGTAAGGATGGTGGCATTTTTGGGTACCATTGTTTTTCGTAATAACGTCTAAAATTCATCATGTATTGAGTATCTGGAGCTATACTTAAAATGTACCCCCAAGCTGCAGGGATTTGTTCAGCCGGTACCAGTGCTATTATTGCAGCCATTCTTGCAATATTTCGCCCTTCCCGTGTACGCAGTAATCCTTTTTTCTCTGCGTGTTTCCATATTGCTGCGTTGTAATGTCTATAACATCCTGTTATTTTTGCTTCAGGAAATACTGATTTCACAGCGTTTATTTGCGCCATTTCATAATCACTCTTAAATGTTTTAATAATTATATCCAATTTTTCTTTTAATATGTTATATAGCCGCGTATATGTCTCTTGGGATTTATTGGGTAGCAATGTATAAATTACTGGGATTATATTTGTACACTTTTTTGTAGATCCAATGTCCAAATGTAAGACATAAAACTTATAAAAAGGTGGCGGAGCTGACATAAACGTGCCATCTGCAAAATAGGATCCGGGTTTCTTCACAATTTTCTTTCCCAAACGTGTTGCAAATACCAAATTTTTTTCACTTTGTCCATCTTCACAAATAAGGAAATTTTTACCTAAAACTTCTGGTACAATTGCAGTTTCGGCACTGGTATGTTGTAGTCGATCTACGTTCAAATAAGACTTTCGTGCCCTATATAAAATGTCTTTAATTGATTTAAACGTAGGAATTCGATAGTGTTCACTATTGGGTATTTTGTTACGAATTTTTTTATCATTTTCTTCATAAAGAATCATGTCCATTTATGACCTGTCAAACATTTTGACAGAAGATGTTGTGTATAGTGATGTCATTTAGCTTATTAAATAGGTTTTTTTTTGCTGTTTACGTAATACGAACTTAAATCAGAATTGGTAATAAGAAAAAAAAGAAATCATATTTTTTTAAATGACTACTTTGAAAAGAATGGTTTTTATTAGAACGCAGCCATTACAAACGCATTGAAGTACCGTTTCGTTTTATGTTGTGGCCTTGTAGGAGTTTGATATTTAGATGCCATCTAAACACTGTTAATAATTATTTGTTTTCAGGTTTGACCACTTTAATAAAACAGTGCCAAATATGATGGCTTATTTTCAGATAGCAGCAGCATTAATAAATAAGTTTGGTGTTCGCCTACATGATAGAGTTGATGCTGGCCAAATTGTTAATTTAATTCGAGAAAGGATGCCCTTAGAAAATAATTTATCGAGAGCAGTTAACATACTAAATCTAAATAGACGGGCATCCTTTTTCAGAAGTATTACAGCCCATAACTATAATGTTCTGTTCCCCCGTCTAGAATTTAATGAACTGATATTATTCGCCTTAGGAACGTACCAAATACGTCAAGCTCGTTCATATTATGGTGAACATGTACGTTTCCATGGCGGATATAGAATTGAAGTGTGCAGAGAAATGTTAAACATGGATGAGTTTAATTTGAGAGGTAGTGGGGAGAATTCATTGATAAGGGGAAAAATTAAGTCACGGCATATTGGCAGGCGGCAATACTATGTCTATATTTTAATAGAAAATAATTTAAATGGACTAGAAGGCATAACTGAGTATTGCTGCAGCTGTCTAGTAGGACGTCGCACTGTTGGTTGTTGTGCACATGTAATGACGTTGGTGTGGTAGGTACCTTGGATGGGCGAGGTACCAAAGCAATATAGTACCTCCAGCAGCATTTTTAGATGATGTAGTAGTCAGAGAAGACTTTGAATAAAACAATAAAATTAATTAATGTGATGTTTTATTTTTACTTCATTTCCCAGCTTTCCTTTTTTTTTTAGGGAGTTATGTCAGTATAATATATTATTATAAAAGCAATTCATAATACTGGGCCACATTACTCGCTAAATAGCGATGGCCATCCTTTGCACCAAGAACGACCCGGACCGGGAGTCACCCGTTGCCTCCCCGAGCCTACGGCCTAAGTCTTCTACAGGCCTTCTTACTCCCAACTGCCTAGTCTCCACAGGCACTGGCCACTGGCACAAAATGGTAAAGCTGATCCAAGAAAGCGTCTTTCAGCCTTTTTTAGAGCTGGCGTCGTCAGCACCGGCAGAGGCAGTGCTATTGGTGTGGGTGGTGGTTTACTATATTTTTTGGTAGATAGGTACATTATGGATTTGTTGTAAAACTGATAGTTTGGACATAAATTCGTTTGACAGTTAATTACATAACCTCAAATATTGTTTTCATTATAACATTTTTACATTATTGTCAAATCGAACCACGTTTTCACAGTGGTTAATTTAAGACTTATTAAATATTTTGATATAATTCACGTCACTATACATCATCAGAATAAAAATTAGAATGACAGGTCATCGCATGTATGGAGCGTGGTCATGATTCTTTGCTGTATGGGGCGAAAATCTTTGCAAACAATATGTTTTAATAATGTTATGTGTTTTTTAATTATATTTTTAAATTCCATTGACTCACATGTATGCACTGATTTCAGTTTAATGATAATTTTTCCTGTTTTGTCTAATGTTAGTGACGCATTACAGTCTCGCCTATTTATGCACCGCCAGAAAGTAGTTCTACTTTTATTTGTTTTGCTCTTATGATATCTGTACTCACAATGTATAAGTGTTCTATGTCCTTTTTGATTACGAATGTATTCGATTTCTTGATCCATATTAAAACTCAAATTCACTACTGTTTTTCAATAAAAAGTAACAGACAAAACACAGCTCGGCAATTAATGAATGACACATACATTTATAAGTTTTTTTCTAACTACCCTCACATATTATTATAAATGTTGCCATCACTGAACTTTAAATTGTACCAAAATATTATTTTTAACTGTATCAAAATATTTTTTTTTATTTGGAATACATTCTTAAGTAAATTTAAGTACCAAAATTTTTACATCATAATTGCACTATAATTTTAATAAATGATTTTTTGTTTTGAAAATCAAAATTTTATTCTTAAGTCCCTGGCGCGACATTTTGCGAAAGAGACATTCTGCGAAAGAGACATTTTACGAAAGAGACATTCTGCGAAAGAGACGTTTTACGACCAGGGGACATTTTGCGAAAGAGACGTTTTGCGCCTGAGCCGCTCGTCCACACTAGCAGTAGAGGCTGGAAATATTTTGGCTTGGAAAAGCCTATTCGTGACAATCTAAAAAGCCGGATTTGACAGTTGAGTGGAGAGGGATAGAAGATCGCTTTACCATTAAGTGCGAAAGAGATTTATTTTCATGTCTCTTTCATACTTACTAGTAAAGCAATGTCGTATTATGTTTGCGTATATGTCGTCAAAAGATTATTATGTTTGCATAGGTATATGTCGTTGAATTATCTTCTACTTGAAATTTTTACTTCGGCTTCGCTAGTGTCACATACAACTATGTAACTTACCATCGGGAGACGACAACGATGGTATTCTTCTGGTCCAGTATCTGCAGCAGATGCAGCATCCTGCCGCCCGCGTGCGCCTCGCCGTCGCTGTCGCAGTCTTGTAGTATGCTAGCGCCTTTAGCTGTCTTGCGCTCTATGCGGTAAGCGTACATGTTGTGTGTGGCGTTCATTATTTTCTTGTTTTGTTTTAGTTTTGTTAGGAAGGCGCTGGTCATAAAAAGAAAGATGTGGTTACTTTATCATAGACAAAAGTTCAAGGCACAATAGAATTAGGGCAGATTTACCCGCATGGACTTGATGACTTTTTGTTAGTTTAGAAACATTTTTTTGGAATTTAACCTTTAAATGGGTGAAAAGGGGAAAATCGTTTTAACCTTTTGAACGCCACGGTCGGCTATAGCCGACAAATGAAATCGTGCCCAACACGCCACCGTCGGCTATAGCCGACAAGATAACGATTTTTTTTAAGTATTAAATAAATATACTAAATTAAGTTTTCTGTTTCTTTTTCCTATTATTTAAAACTACATTAATTATATATTGTAAAATGGCAGAAAGATACATCCATAAGGTACATTTCACTACAAAAAACAACCATCAAAAATTGCTAATCGAAATCCGTAAAAAAGTGTTCCTCCACACAGTCGGCAAGACACGACAGCTAGTGATGGGTAAGTAAGGTAATTTATATTTGAAATATTTTATTAAAAGAAGCTTACTATTACTTCGACAGATATTTTTTTATGACAACTATTCGGATCTGAATATTCTGGATCAAGATAGAGTGCCAGAAGAGAAGCGTTCAGTAACTTAAGTGAATAAACTGAACGTTTTATGAAAAGTGCGACAGCAGAAGTACTTAGATGTCATAAGTTTGCCACGCTATGAAGAGTCGAGACTAATTATAAGCAAATAGAGTATTTTTTTGTTAAATACTACCTTTATGATTATTATTTATTCTGCCCCACAACGTCACATCCCTACTCGCATGCGAAGAAGTTATCAAATGTCGTGCCAGCCACGCCAGAGTCGGCTCTTCCCGACAGCGCATGACGTCACGAACGAGATTAGTGATGTATCTTATCCTTATTTGATTTATGAGTTTGTAGCTCTAATGTCTGTTTTTAGGTTGTTTAGAACTTTGTACCCGCTTTTTAACGATAGTATGATACGAAATAGGGTCAAATTACATAAAATAGTAATGTAATAAGTAATATTTTATTTCAAAATATGGGACGAAAAGCAATAATTAATTGGTTTTCGATAACTTATAGATCGGATGTTGGAATCCCTATTTTTTTTGTAGGTATCTGCGCTGAATTTGTGGTCTGGCGTGGGAGGTGCGCCGATGCGTTTTCGCTCTGGCGTTCAAAAGGTTAACTAAATCTGCGAAGACGCGGAAGAAGTTGCGGGGAAGTGCTATTCAATACTAAAAACAACAACTTTTTTCATACTTACTTGACATCTTCCATAGAGTGCACCTCAGCCGCATGACCTTGGAAGGAGCTCTTCCTATCAATGATAACTTCTCCATGAGTTATGTCGGGACAGTTGATATCTAACTGGAAATTATAAAAAAAAGTAATTAGATAACGGGTCAGTAGTGTTATCATAGTTCTGTAATAGGAGATAAGACTGTTGAGAAAAATAAATTAAATTAAAAAGTGATTTTTCTTGTGAATATGTTTTGCCAAGGGGTATTGTATTAACCAGTTAGTGAGTCCTGGAGGTCAGATCTTCGAAACGGCTTGACTGATTTTTATGATTTTTTTTTGTGTATATTTGGTAGGTCTGAGATTAGGTTGCAGGCTATTTTTTATTTTTATGGCAAAACAACGTTTTCCGGGTCAGCTAGTAATATCATCTTAATATTATAAAACAAAGTCGGGTTTGCTCGAACACTTACAACTCGAGAACGGCTGGACCGATTTTTCATGGTTTTTGGATTAGTCTTCGTCCGAATCGAATAGCATAAGACGTATTAAAATATTAAAAAAAAAGACAAAAATGAGTAGGTAGGTAGAGTCGGTGGGTAGGTAGGTAGGGTAGGTGGGAAGGTAGGTAGGTAGGGTAGGTAGGGTAGGTAGGTAGGTAGGTACTAGGTAGGCCAGTTGACGGAAGCAAAGCCGCGGGGGACAGCTAGTATACTAATATAATAAAGCTGAAGAGTTTGCTTTTTTTTGTGTTTTATTATATGATGGCCACGTTCATGTGGAAGGCTATAGACACTAATAGAACGGTAACAAACGGGATATGCACGTACAAAGTCGCAGGCAAAAGTTAGATCTATATATATAAAAATCAATGCCACTTTTCGTTGTAATTTTATAACTCAAGATCGGGCTCACCTATCCAAACCAAATGTTTAGGCTTTGTTCGGACTATTTGGTAGATGGTTTATGTGAAGTTTGCACTTACACAAAATCGGTCCAGCGGTTCTTCATTTATCACATTTTTTGTAACAAATGAATTCAATAAATGGGGGATCATTTTGTGAATGGGGATTTTGCTGTCAAATTGAAACTTTTTTCAGATGGGGATTGTGCTATCAAGTAGGGTAGGGTAGGTAGGGTAAGTAGGTAGGGTAGCCAGTTGAAGGGAGCGAAGCCGCGCTGGTCAGCTAGTTATAGATAAAACTCACCAGAGCTAAGTCTAATGATTCAACAGCACGTGGTTTAGCTTGTACTTTCTTCTCAGCGGGTTTTATAGCTTGCAGTACTTCTCTTATTTTCTCTACCCACTGGAATACCACATTCTCTCCTATATTTTCCCTGAAAATACGAGATAGTTGAAGTTTATTTAAATTACAAACAGCAGTTTTGAGCTATAATTTTAGTATTTAGGTAATTTTTACCACTTTCTCTACATAAATTGAAGAAAACAGGAATGAATTTTTAATGAAAATATTCACTGGATTTATTGAAGTTTGGTCTTCGTCATGATTATTGTGAGTTCTCTTGATCAGAAGGATTATTATAAAACATCATATTTATTAGTTTATTATTTTAGCTTATATATGTATTTTATTAGTATTAAATATATTATTTGTATAATGTTCCCCAAAAGATTCCATTTATTTTTATTTTTTTTGTTGTACACCTACCACAGTGTAGTCTTTTTAACCCAAAGGTTGACTGGTAGAGAATGCATTGTTGCATTAAGTTCGCCCATGTACCACTACTGTACATAAAGTTTAAATAAATAAATAAACATCATAAGAACATAAATCATTAAGATTTCCTTTATACAGTGTGTTTTAATAGTGTGTAATGATTAAATAAACAATTACATGAACTATACTATTGTATTTGTATGTTTTGTGTGTATAATAAAGAATAAGAATGATTTTTTCGACTCCCAATATTAAAACAATCTTGCCCACAGCTTTCTAGATCATGTGTTCCAAGTAAATGATGTATTATTAGTGACAGTACAAACTGAACTTACCGCCTAAGCAAGTCATGTAAAACAACAAAATTAAGTAAGAATCACAAATATATAGGGTACTAGCCCACACAAAAAAGACTGGCCAGCTGCGTGTCGGACTCGCATATTACAGACTTCCTATATTGGTTTTGTTTTGGTTATTGGTTTTCCTGTAATCTTTAGGTATAGAACTATTATCCGCATTTTTTTTTTCAAAATTTTAGGCTCAGTAGTTTCGGAGTTAACGTGGGGAATGGTCATTTCTGGTCTAATTTCTTGAATAACTTCAAAACTATTTGTTTTAAAATATAATGAAAAACTCGCACAGTAAGCCCTTTCATTTGATATGTCACACGATTCCCAAAAGTGACCCACATACTAAAAAAATATTTATTTACGTAACACATCCGTGTTTGGGTCACAGAAATCCAAATGTATAGCAAATTTCAACAGAATTGGTCCAGTAGATCTGGAGAAAACTGGGTGTGACAGATGTACAGACAGACAGATAGACAACCGAGTAATCCTACAAGGGTTCCGTTTTTTATGGATGTTTGGAACTCTAAAAATACAGAAATAAGCATAGCCTTAAATAGTAAGACAAAACATGTTGTTATTTTATGTTCCTTAGAAACCCATAAATATAGATATATCCTGGACATGTAGGCATTAACGGAAGAATTTTAATACCACATGCTTTTGAATGAAGCATGTGGTATTAAAATTCCTTCTGATTTATTTTTTAGGCAAATTCAAAATTCAATTCAATTTAAAATTTTAGGCTCAGTAGTAATTTTTGGTCTAATTCTTGACCTAACTTCAGACAGACAGACAGGCGGACGGACGGACAGACAGACGGACAGGCAGACAGATAGACACCCGAGTAATTGTATAAGGGTTCCATTTTTATGGATATTTGGAACCCTAAAAAAAGATACAGAAATGAGCATAGCCTTAAATAGTAAGACAAAACAAACTGTTATTTTATGTTCCTTAGAAACCCATAAATATAGATAATGCCTGGACAAGTAGGCATTAACAAAGGAATTTTAATACGCTTTTGAATGAAGCATGTGGTATTAAAATTCCTTCTGATTTATTTTTTAGGCAAATTCAAATTTCTATTTTATTTAAAATTTTATACTCAGTAGTCATTTTTGGTCTAATTTCTTGACCTAACTTCAGACAGACAGACGGACGGACAGACAGACAGACGGACAGACAGACAGACAGACAGATAGACACCCGAGTAATCCTATAAGGGTTCCGTTTTTTACGGATGTTTGGAACCCTAAAAATAGGTACAGAAATGAGCATAGCCTTAAATAGTAAGACAAAACAAACTGTTATTTTATGTTGCTTAGAAACCCATAAATATAGATATATTCTGGACATGTAGGCATTAACAAAGGAATTTTAATACCACATGCTTTTGAATGAAGCATGTGGTATTAAAATTCCTTCTAGTTTATTTTTTAGGCAAATTCAAAAGCTAGCATTAGTGTGTTTTATTCAAAAAGGGTCTTCCATACTTACAAATAAACTTCATCCAATAACTGGTGCAGCTGCGTTTTAGCTTTTCTATCCATCCATGGTGCAGACAACTCATATTTTGGTGGAGATTGAGAAGGATAGTCATCAGGCATTGTAACATACAGCCTAACTTCATTTTTATTCTCCTCTATTCTAATGCTATAGGACTTCGATACCTCGCTCTCTGTTGTCCAGTCGTCACCATAGATAGAGCTTAGTGCTTCTACTTCCTCAGCCTAATGAAAAATTAAACAGAAAATAATACCACGATGCTATTAAATTGACTCGCAGGAGAAGAGTGTCTGAGAGGATGTAGGGGGGAGGTCTTTGCCCAGCAGTGGGACACTATAGGCTAATAAAAAACAAATTAATAAAAATACCACGACACAAAATTGTAAGGAAATTAATATGACGTACCTGTTTAGTTAAATTGTCAGTATCCATGATTACTTTGAATTTTGATTTCTTCTAGGTTCAATGGAGTTTAGGCTGTTTATTATTTAGTTCAGGAATTTCAGCAATATTTCACACACTTCACTTAAGAAATTTACTAAAGACGACACGACACAGTCACGTCTCACGATCGATTGACTGACGGCCACTTGACGGCAGACAGGTTGGATTGAGTTAGAGATGGGCGTTGAATGAACGAACTAGTTAATTCGACCGTCTACGTACAATGAACGATTCGGCGGTTCACCGTTAATCAACGAACTAGTTGAATTCGTAGACGGCTAAACTGAGACTCCACTACGATAATGTCGACTTAACGCGACGATCGACGTAAGAACTTAGGTAATACAAGTTCGTTCGTCTAAAAAAATAATAACTATGGACGAACAACGAGCAACCTATTTGACCTCCAAATCTAGCTAAAGAGTTGATATTTCTATGGGCCAAATGCCAAATTAGAGTAAAAATACATTGTGTTCTAAGAAGAAGGGAAGTTCAAATACTACTTTTATCTTATTAACTATCTACAAAGTAAGTTTAATATTCTGAGGATACACATCATTTTTTTTTTTGTAAAAGCTATGACGCTAGTCCACCTACAAACTATGTTGAATCGTCGAGCCATCCAACGTAGACGTCGCGCGTCTCGTCGCCGCGTCGTTGCAAAGTTAACAAAGTTTACGTCGTGGACTAGTCGACAAATTCAAAACTAATTGATCGACGCGTCGATGAACGGAAATGGACGGTCTCGTTTCGTTCACGATAAATACGTCGACGACCCATCTCTAGATTGAGTTTGACTTTGACATTTACTGTCACGTCAACATCAATGATGTTTAGAGACTGGTTTAGAGATGTGAAACTTTTAGTACGTTAGTAATAGTCAATAGTCAGAAACTTTTATCGAAATAATTAATTATGACAGATTGACATAATATTTTGTATGCTAATGCTGTTGAGTGGTCATATTAATCTTCAGGTAAACCAGCGCTTGAAACATTATCCCTTAGTCGGCTAAAATCATATATTTTTTTTTCTGTACCTTTTCTTTTTCGGCTCCAATGGGGGCTCTGAGGCTGCCGTACACGCACTGTCGACCAACGCAAATTCTGGCAAAGGAGAGGTCATCCTGAAGGTTGACATCAAAAATGCATTTAATTCGGTAAATAGGGACACCTAGTTGGCAGAATCTAAAAAAGAAATACCTCAAATTTTCAGTTTTCTCTGGCAATGTTATAGAAAACCATCTAAATTACTATATCGGGACAATCCTCGGGCCAGTGATCTTTAGTTTCTGTACAACAAATGGTTCGACCACTAAATTCTAAAAATGTTTGCTATCTCGATGATGATACCCTTGGCGGAAAAGTAAATTTCGTTTCGTTTTGTTTCGTTTGCGTTGCGCCTCTCTAAGGTGCAGAATACGCGGCGGCTCCCATAGCATGCTGAGGGCATTGAGTGACCGGTGGGACTGTCCAATGCTCGGCCGATGGGTGGGACTGCACACAAACGTCGTAGCTAGGTGAGTGGACTGGCATTTTTGTTTTGTGTGTTTGTCAAATTGTAACTGTTTTATTCTTATTGTATGTGTACCTACTAACAATAGTTTAATAAGTTTAATGTATTTACTAACACTATGGACCTCGGTCTGCAAATAAATAAATAATAATAATATTCCATTGGACTTGATCTGAACTTTTCTAAATGCAAACTATTTTTGTCTGACCGTCAATTCACACTTTCGAAATTCAACGCAATAGCCCCTAGAATCAAAATTATGGACAAAAGCTCTCTTTGTCTCCTTGGATCGCCAATCTTTGAGAATTCCTTTCCCAATTTTGTTGAAGAAAAAATTCAAAATTTCTATGACGTTTCGGAAAGATTGTTAAAAATTAACATGCATTCGGCCATCACCATAATTCGTTACTGCTGTTTCGGCCCTAAATTGACATATTTCCTTCGTGCTTCCCATTTGCGGAAGCACCCTCATCTTCTAGAAAAAGTGGACCAAATTATCAAGCATACACTCTCTTCAATTTTAAATGTGGCCATGGACGACCGAGCTTGGGCTCAAGCTACTCTTCCTATTCGAAAGGGAGGCCTTGGCGTCCGCTAAATTACCAGTATTAGTTTACCGGCTTTTATATCCTCGTTTCATGGCACTGATAAATTAATTAATCAGGAATATCCTAGCTTCCACACTGATTGATTTCGATGATGTGCCGTGCTTCACCGAGGATGTGAATGCCTGGAAACGCGCTTGCCCGAATGTAAATCTACCCGAAAACCCATCATACCATTGACAGTGGGATGAGCCGCTCTGCAGAGAAGTTCAGAGGAACCTAATAGCCACTTCTGCTTCTACTGCGGAGCGTGCGCGCCTGCTACTTTCCGCCTCGCTGCTTCCATTTGCTTAGGCGCATTCTGTTGTTCTCCTCAACGCTGTCACTGAGGCGAAGCTGTCAACAGCCTCGGGCACCACGGCTTCTCACGCAGTCGAAGTGCGGGTCGCTTTCACGGCATGCAAACATCAACGACATTATCCGACGCGCTCTTGTCACAGTCGGCGTTCCAGCCGTACTAGAACCCAATGGTCTGGCACGCGACGATGGCAAGCGACCGGACGGTATGTCTTTGTTTCCATGGAAGATGGGTAGGCCTTTAGTGTAGGACGCTACTTGTGTCGATACTCTTGCGCCATCCCATCTTCCTAGTTCCTCGTTGTTCTATGCTGGTACTGCCACTGCGGCTGCTGAGAACCTCAAACGGCAAAAATATCGACACCTCCATGCAATAACATCGTAACTCACTTTTTTCCAAAAATTGAGTTACAACGGCATTTTTATGTAAAAAAAAAATGCATTTTTTCTGTACTATCATTGTAATTCTATTCCCTTTCGTTTCTAAAATAAACCAACGTCAAAGTATTGTAACTAATCCAAAAAATATTTTTTGTCAACAATATAATTGCAACTTGATTTACAATGTATAGAAAATATTATGAGTAGCTTGTTTATCAAGTACAACAAAATTGTAACATTAGATACAATCTATGTACCTACATGATAAAATTACGGTTTATGATCATAAAATGTACTATTACTGCATTGTAAGTTGAGTTACAATGATGTTGCACGGATCTTTACGTTAGTTTTTAGTGCATTACGACAAGTTAAGACGAGTTGCGATGTTCTATTTAGTAGTTTACTCCCGCTCATAGAATTTCGGTGTTGTTACGTTGCTTGGTAAATAGAAGTGAGAAGGTGTACAAAGTGACTATTGCGGTGTTTATAGTGTAAAACTATAATAAAATGAAGCGTAACTAAAATATCTTAAATTTGGCATTATCATTAAGTGGAATTTCAACTGAAACACAAAAAAAAACAGAAAGTATTGACTACACCCCTATCTGAAATTTTCGCTCTTCTACTACAAAAGGAAGTTTGCGGTATATAATTTTACTATATATGATATAGGAAAGGCCAAAGGATACTAGTACGTCTGGAATGAGACAATTGGCAAGAAAGGATCCTCAGAAATTAGTAGCGCTGTGTTTCTTTTTATTCAAAAGAAATACGAAGAAGGATTCCGTATATTTAATTTCTTTTCCGATTGCTGTGGCGGACAAAACCGCAATCGAATAATAATAGCGTTGTACTCGCATGCATGTAAACTATTTGGAATAACAATTACACATAACTATTTTGAAGTAGGACACTCACAATCTGAAGGGGATGCTATGCACGCGTTGATAGAGCGCCGGAAGAAAAATCAAATTATTTTTGTACCAGAACAATGGATCACCCTGATCAGATGTGCTAAAACTACGGGGACTCCTTATGATGTTACTGAATTAGATCAAAACCTGCTTCTTGATTATAAATGTCATTTAAAGAAAAAACTAAACTGGGACTGGAATAGTTCTGGAAAAAATATGACATGGACTAAAATACAACACATTAAAATAGAAAAGGAAAACCCTGATTTAATTTATTTTCATTACGATTTTCTCAGTGATCAGCACTTATCTATTAACCTTGCTATGAAACCTACTTCACGAATCACACGAACGAAAAGAGCACAAGAGACTGTTCAGTGTGAACAGTTAAACGAAGGACAAAGTATTCCTTTATTGTACAATAAAGTGCTCCCAATATCAACAGCAAAGTATAAGGACCTTGTAAGCTTGTGTCAATACGAAGTAGAAAATGCCCGCCCGCAACTAAGCCCGAAACTACGGATTTCGTTACAGAGTAGCCCCCCAGATATTGTGATCTCATTAAATAATATTTAAGTACTACAAAATGTTTCTTTTATCTTTCAAATTAATAAGACAACATAATAACAAACACAAAAATAGGTATAATAATAATACATTATCGCATTATGAGATGTGTATTTACAGATTTGTTTTGGTTTGCATGAATTAACTTAATTTTTACTATATAACAAATTTTTATGTAACTTAACACCTTGGAGTTACAATTATCTGACCACAAAAATAAATTAAACTACAAAAAAACTAAATTGTAACTCAGACATACAATGTTTGTCCTCGTAACTTATATGTCATTTCACTGTTTTGTTTTTCACGTAAGTCATGAAAACCCATGAAAACAATTTTTCTTTTACAACTTAACCATACCTATTTATAGTCCGCCTAAACTATATTAAATAGAGCCAGCTTCAAAAATTGTACGGGGTGTTTTGAGTTTGCTATAATTTTTCAAACTTTAAAATCGCTCTCCTGTAAAATCACAAAAAGTGAGTTACGATGTTATTGCATGGAGGTGTCGATATAATAACCTTGTTGGCAATTATATTTTTGAGCCGTTTGGGGTTGAAACTCTTGGAACGTGGCAGCATTGCCATACGACGCGTCGTATGGCAATGCTGCCAGTCTTTTAGGCTCACTTCCAGTGGACAGTAATGCGGAAGAATTTTATGACGCCTTATTTTAGTTAGGATGTTTTATTATTTTAAGTGTATATACATTTTATTTAAATAGATAAGGTTATTATTTAAATACTACTAATATTGTAAAGAATCTTTTTCTGTAGTATAAAAATAGGTTATTTCATTTTTATCATGCTGAAAAGTCAGCTAAAAACTTCTGGCAGGTAGACTCACTCACTCACATGAGTGTTAAAAAGCTAGGCTTTCAGAAGCACGTACCTCATGTACTGCTAAAAAATAGCTTAACTGTATACCGAAAACTTTGTGTTTGTATTTGAAATAGTCTCTGTTTTGTTATCAACCTTTGCACCAGGTCAGCTAATCATCCATAAAAAAAAAACTTTACAACACTTAAATACATAATAACTAAACATGTTATGTTAGCGATTAGAGTCAAGTATGTAGTCACTTTATTTTCTCGGTTTAACTTGTCCCTTTTGGCTTAGTAGATTTTTTCTATAAGGATAAATTGGACATCACTATTCCACTTCCTGACTGCTACAAATGTCAAATACGTTTAGTTAGTGGTCGTGTTTTATAGTAAGTCACAAATAATTTTGAAAAGAAAAAAAATTGTGATCATTGTACAAATATTTGATTTTCTAGTAGTATGAGAATCTCTTTATATCTTTAAAATAACAGAAACCTTTATAAAGTCATTTAATTTGATGAAGAAAGTGTTTACTTCAGCAAACTCTGAATTGGCGTTTTGTGTCGCGTATCTTCTCACCTACTTTCTTAACCTGGGATTTCAAAAAGTTTACCTATCTAAGTTATAATATCATTATCACGAATTCAAGAGTTCGACTACCTTATATTTGACTGCAATTTCAACATCAAAATTATTTCACACTAATGAAACTCATAATTTAAAACTTACCTATGTATTACAAGGTCGACTTTCTTATTTTCAAATCAATTCCGTCCAACCACCCCGTCCTTGGCGAGGTGGAATAGCCTAGTAGCACAGAGTAACACTCGTGGCAAGAGTCTACTCGTGAATGTCCCCAGATTTACCTACCCCCTCTACAGTCTCGGTACAAGTTATGATACCTATGTTTGCTAGATCATTACCTACTTAAAACCCGGTACCTACACCGGGTAAATAAAACCTGGGCTGGAATTGTCCTTACCTACTTACATAATAAAATGTATACAATTCTTTTAATTTCGTGCTATCAGTGAATCAGCTGTTGAAGTTGCGCGTCTTTTTGTGATTTTTGTTTCTACACGAAGTAAGGGTTAATGCCTAGTTATATATCAGGAGATCTAAATTACCTAGGTATATGTATTCGTAATTATTACTTGCCTTGCCCCTAGATTCTTTCATACATATGTGACCTAATAACTCCCAACTAAGCTACATTACATTCAAATCAAATTTGAAATTAAAATGAAATCTCACGTTCATAATGACCAAGTAAATTGTAATTCCTTGAAATGTCGCGTGAAATGACCAATTCAGAATGGAGCAAAACAAAATCTATGGAATTATGAAGTTTCCGGTCGGCGGCGTATTTCCATAATACATCTATTACACACAATTTGCATATTGTGGGGGTTATTACGCATGGCATAATCTTGAACTATGAGATTAAGAAAGGCGTAAGTACACCAACGGATTTTTTTTTCGATTCAAGGAACGACGCAACGTCATGCTCCTAGAGAGGCTAGTAATTCCACATAGGTATATCAGGGGCGTGTCATCTATGTGTCAATGAGACACGAGTCACGAGGACCACGGGTCGGTCTACGTCCCTGATGTTTGTGGATTAACCTTAAACCTAGCTATGCGTAACTTGCAAGTTTAACTTACATTGCTGTCATACGGGGTTAGAAGCTTGTTGCTAAAGAACAACAGCCACACGGGTCGATCTTTGTTGCGGAATTTCTTCGAAAGAGTCCATTTTTTTCAAAATTTTAGGCTCAGTAGATGGTTTCGGAGATAATGGTAATTTTTCATCTAATTTCTTGAATAAAATCAAAACCATTAATTTTAAAATTACGAAAATAAAAATAATTACAGCGCTCACAGTAAACCCTTTCATTTGATATGTCACACAATATTATTGAAAAACTTTTTTTTTTTAATTTAATGGTTTGATCCCCACACTAAAAAATTAGTGATTTGCGTAACGCGTCCGTGTTTGGATCACAGATGTCCATATGTGTACTTTTCAACAGAATCGGTCCAGTGGATCCGGAGATAACTGGCTGTGACAGACGGACAGACAGACAGACACCCGAGTGATCCTATAAGGGTTCCGTTTTTTGTTCGGAACCCTAAAAAACCCAACAACGCAGCACTTGCAACGCAACTCTTGCTGAAGTCTGTTCGTGTGGGGATTGCTATCCTGTACATGACGACAAACGACTTAACGTGAAATTAAAAGCTCGTGTTTCTTCTGTCATTTGTATATCTTAAAAGTCTCACGTTAGTCAGAGAAGTCAGACAATCTGACACCGATCTTGTCAAGCGGTACCTTTTAGGCAGTTACTGGGTTATGGAAGGCAGATGATCAGCTGCTCCATGTAACCATTAGCATGTGTGTGTGTAAGTGTGTCCATGTGTGTCCGGTTAGACTGAAAGTCACCACAACATGGTTATGAAAAGGTCATGCTGCTTGATTGTCGTTCTGACAAATTACTGAACCATAGCATCACGCCTTATTTGATAAGGAGAGAAGTGGAAATAATATTTTTTTCCTACTCCTCCGCTATACTTTTCTGTTTAATTTCGTTGCGTGGTCCAAGACGGTTGTATAGATTCTCCGGGAATCGTCGAGCTTCATTGATTTGGCGTTTTTTCTGGTGGTTGGTTCTGGCTTTCAGGAGTTGCAGTGGTTGGGAAAGTGTGGCGGGCTTGTCCAAAAAAATTAAAAAACATAACACGGCTTTATTTCCCAAAAATTTAGGCAGAAGTGTATATAGGTACCAACAGTGAATGTACCTAATTATATTTTGCTATTTTTTGTCCCATGTAAAAAGAGCGAGCAATATCTATCCGGGCCAGGAACTACTGAGAAATTTCTGGTTCGAAAACCCGATAATCATTTACCCAAACTGAGAATTGAACCCAGGATAGTTGGTAGTGGTTGCGACCATCAGACCAGCGAGGCATTCTCCTGAAGTATTTTGTTTAGCATATATTTGAATATTTTTATGTGCATTCGGGAACAGCTCGATAGGTATTTATTTAACCATATAGAAAATCGGTGATGAATGGTCAAATAAGTAGACAAACTTCTAATTTGTATTTGGTTTATTGTGCCATTTCATAAATAAACAACTACTGTGATTACATTATATACAGATACGACTATCTAAACTATAACTACAATAAAATAAAATAACTATTTAATACACTACATACATTCAAAGTAAAGGAATGATTATTTTCAAAGGGGATTATTGAACTAATTTACACATATTCCCTACAATATCACAGAATTATAAATATAATTAATTACGTAATTATTGTGTGTTAAGGTGATTGTCCATCCGAATTTAAAAATGGTACAGTCTGATGTAAAAATATGTACCATTTTTTCCAATTACAGTGAAGAGTCGCTTAACTGCACTAATAGTTGGAGTAAGTCATTGAGATAATAATAATCGAATGTGTGAAGAAAAACAGTTTTGGTAGTACATGCTTTAGTAAGATAACATAATAGGTATATTGTATTGTGGTTGGCTGTGTTGGGTATTCAGCAGTACGCAGATTCTGAATATGATTATTGATATTACGCGTCAATAATTGTTAAAATCATGATCTTCAACTCAATAAAGCTGTGGGTACAATCACCTTCATATTATAATTTAATTAAAATATCTAGGTAAGTATTTATTTTCTAACTTCGAATAGGTACCAACAAAATAATTTATTACATCTTTACACTTTTCTTAGAATCTATGGGAACTTAACGAATACTCTATTTTACTAGATAATATGGACACGTTACTGAAAATATCTATGTTTGAATAATATGGCATTCATTATTTAAAATATTATTATGTTCTATGTACAGTGAAACAAAATGAAGCCACAATTAACTTCGCTCCGATAGATGGCGTTGTGGTACTAAACGTGTGGTTTGTACAAAATAATTCCAGTTAGCAGTATAGTTAATTCTTGTATCAATGTGTAGTTACATCGTTTAAGCTATCTAGATATTTATATATATAAACAGATCAATCATTATTGTTACACACTATAGATGCGAACTTTACAAAAGACCTACCTACTTGAAATTAATTTTTCACGTTGACTGTACAGTAGGAATTTTATGGTTGTTTAGAATCTGACATAAATTGATAGATTAGGTACTTTCTAGAAATAATATGAACTCGTTTTTGAAGTTATATATACCTATTTACAGCTGGTTTTAAACAATTCAATTCCCCGCCTTGATTTCCGAGCTTGCCGATTCAGAAAAGCAATCATTCGAAACGCCACTCTGAACAGAGCAAAAACTCGCTGGCGAGCTTCTATTACTCAAATCCTGGCTACTTTCTATCATACTTCCACTAGGCTGCCGCAGGAAATTCTGGAACCCAATCGGATTGACATTGACCATTTTATCCGGTTTTTTTAAAAGCTCCTCTATGGAATACGGATTCTTTTTTTTTTCTTTTTCATGTGACTTCTGGTCTTCGTCAACATCAGGCCTGTCAGTGCTATCGTCGCTCGCTTCAACGGATATGTGTTCCGAGTTTGAATGTTCTGACTTCACTTCATCAGGGTTAATTCGGTTTAGGAGATCATTGTGTAAGTTCAGAGCGTAGGGAGAGAAGTTTTTGGAGTCGTGGTATGGCAACATTATTCTTTGCCAGGGGTTGATCGGGTACGGTTTGAGGAGGCCTTGTGCTTGGACTTGGTTGGCTAGGAGCCAGGATGTTGCCAGTCGTCGGTCGTATAACTGTGTGGGGTCTGTGTGCTGCGGTGGCGGGACTCGGACTGCGGTGTGGGCGAAGTAGGGGGAGCCCTGTTGTGATGGTATAGCAGAAGGGGGGAGAGAGTTCTTCATTGACATGTATTCCATCATATTTGGCGGTAAGTCCGGTTGGGGGTATGGTTCTGTAAAGAAAAGAGATTTGTTTTAAATTAAAACTGGTTTAAATAAAAGACAGACTCACACCTACACATACACAAGTGATCCTATAAGGGTTCTGTTTTATTTCATACGGACTTCGGAACCCTAATAATATCTTCCCTGTAGTAGCAGTTATAACCAGTTCGTAAGCTCTAATTAAAACTGTATTGATAGGACATTGTTTGAAGCAATGTTGCTAATTATTTGACGAACAAAACTTAATCGCAAGACAGCAACAAGACAAACGGAACGGATACTGCCACAGACCGTGAGTTTTGATTTTAATATGGTTCTACTTTTATGTCAAAAAACTAGATTTCCGGTGATTTAAGCACCATAAATGAACAATATGCTAACTAGAATCCACCAACATAACTTTTGTTTTATTTTTCCTGTAAAACAACTAGAACTTTGTTAAATGACCAACATAACTCAACAATGTCTCAAAAAATGCTCCTACGCATACACGCACCGGAATTAATGTGTTTTAAATATGTCCACCGAAGATTTAAGTGTAATTAAATAAAAAAATAACATTTTATATTGCTAGAGACTTCCTCACACCTGTCTGTAGAGCGACGAGAATCTCCTCCTATCTGCCATTAATTAGTTAAGTCCGTTTATTTTTAATGTTGTCTATTTAACGTTCTTTATTTGAATTTTATGTTTGACTCGCTCCATTCACGTGCTTTATTTGATTTTGATGTTTAACTAACGACTTTTTTAGGTGAAGAAGAGGTGTTAATGAAATAAAAAAAGTTTTTTTGATGATGCGTCAACTCGTCAAGTTTGTGGTGATGATCTTGTTAAGGGTTATAAAACTGTAGGACTGTTGGAGATGTGTTAGTCATGCGTTTTTGATGGTTAACACTATCCGAGAAAAAGAGGAAGTAAAACATTTAAACTTTATAATATGCAAGTAGAATCGTGCGAGTTTCATAATCATTATGACTATGATAAAGACCGACGGTCTTTGATTCAAAACTCGTTTCTAGTAGATTGACTCGTTTCTAGTAGACTCGCAAACTAAATACTGAGCGTGAGGTCCTAGGTTGATTTTTTTCGCGTTTTGGGCAATGTGTTTTTGGGCTTTTAATCGATTGGGTTAGATAATGTTGGTCACAGACCCTACTAAGAAATTTCTTATAAGAATTTCAAAATGTAGGTAAAATGAGGCTGTTTTGACAGTGTGCGACTGTCATGCGAATGCGAACGTTGTTTATAAAACTGGCCAAGTGCGAGTCGAACTCGCGTGCAAAGGGTTCCGAACGAATTTAATTTTTTTAACAAGTTATTTTAACACTATAGATTTCTTATAGGTTTTCCTGTAATCTATAGGTAAAGATCTATTATCTCCATTATTTTTTTCAAAATTTTAGGGTCATTAGTTTCGGAGATAAAGGGGGAATGGTCATTTTTTGTCTATTTTTTTGAATAACTTCAAAACCATTTATTTTAAAATTATGAAAAAAAAATATAATTAAAACCCTCACAGTAAGCCCTTTTATTCGATACGTCACACAATATTGTTCAAAATACTTTTTTTTTAATTTTCTAGTTTGACCCCCAAAAGTAACCCTTATACTAAAAATTTAATCATTTACGTAACATGTTTGGGTCACAGAAGTCCATATGTGTACCAAATTTCAACAGAATCGGTCCAGTGGATCCGGAGAAAATTGGCTGTGACAGACGGACAAACAGACAGACAGACACCCGAGTGATCCTATAAGGGTTCCGTTTTATGTTACGAACCCTAAAAATTAGTAGAATCGGCACTCTGATGTCACACAGATAAAAATAAATAAAAACTCCTTACCATGAGCACTCCTCGTATCATCATCGCTCCACGCGAGCCCACTGTTCCTCAGGATCCTGTTCACACTGGACACCGAAGGTATGGAGTGAGGCTCACACACCCTGGCGCTCAGCAGTCTCTCGCGGATCTCCCAGGCGAACATGCCAGGGTTCTCTTGTTTTAGTCGCAGAATCTTCTTTACTACGGTCGGGGTTGCGACTTGCTGTGGAAAAGAGTTGGCTGTTAGTAGTTGAAGGAGTAAGGTTTTCGATTGGTATTTGCTGAATTGGAACAAGGGGTTTTCAGTTCGGTAGATAAGCGAAAATTTTTGTCGTCTTTCTCGTGTGTCTTTGGTACCTACGATTTGAATGATTTAATTGGTTTTGTCTATGATATTATAACCATTTGAAAGCTTCTTGAATTCACAGTTCTACTTATATTCCAGTAGAAACAATTGTCCCTAGATCACATAACTTTGAATACGAAGTTGACTTCCAAAAAAATTAAGTAAGTAAGTGAAATCGATGTCTCTGTGGTACTGATGCATTGTTTGCCAATATTGGTACCTATCTACTAGCTCAAAAGCTTAAAATCATATATTATTATTTTCCTAATATTAGTTTACAAGCCTAAAGCCGTTTTAACTTTTGCCAAATGTAGTGTTGAAATCGGTAGGTATCAGTAAAGGCTTTTGACTCTATGGAATCTTTAGAATGTTTGCATCAAACAAACATCTTTATTTCCCCCGCCGTAAAAGAAAAACAAAACAAAACGGAACTAGAGTACAACAGTTAAAGCAAAAGCAGTAGATTGCATTGCAGTCAAGGAAGCCAGGCTCAATAATGACGATATAATAACACACAGCTGATGACGCGCGACCGGCCACTACGCAGAAATGTCATCATTTATATATGTTTACGTGCAGCTTATAGTGTGAAAGTCACTGTTTTTGTTACACGACGCTTCGTTATGGAAACTTGGATGTGTGTTTTGGGAAGGAGAAAATTGCTGAGTGATATAAAAGCTGTAGAAAATACGACTAGAACATTCTTAAAAGTAGCTTTAAGTTTTCTAAGTTATTCCGCCAAGCCCGTTCCATCATCGGACCACAAGACGAACGGCGATGCGCCACCGGTACATGGTGGACATCCCACACACGCGCACAATACGTTTTGGGAACACGTTCATAATGCGTACAGCTAAGGAGTGGAATTCCCTGCCGGTGTCTGTGTTTCCTGATAGCTACAACCTGGGAATCTTTAAGTCAAGAGTGAATAGGTTACTTCTAAGCAAGCGTGCTCCATCTTCGATCACATCATCGCTTACCATCAGGTGAGATAGTGGTCAAACGCGTGCCTATCAATAGTAAAAAAAAAGTTACCTATTAGAGATGGGCAGGCGACGTTATTGCCAGCGTGAGTATAAACTGGGTGAGAGTGGCAAAAGAGCATCAAGATTGGCACAAGAAAAAAGAGGCCTATGCTCAGATGTAGGCGGAGTTGGGTTGTGTATGATGATAAAATCATGGGATATGTAAGAATGACTGGAAAGGTTGAGCGTATAGTAAAACCCACAGCAGCAGGAAACGTGATGATCAATGCCATAAAGCACCTACATGGGCATATTGAACGCACTGAATATCTTTTGATTAGACATTCAATAAATGATCTCTAAAAAAAACTTTCTCATAACAGTGCTGTAGTATTTTTTTACTAAATTATTCTACTTGATGACGATGAAGTATTTCGATGATTCAATTTTGAAGACTCAGTGCCCCTGTCTCCAACAAAATATCTAGAATTAGTCTACAATCGAATTATTGCTATAAGCAAAGATATAGAAGTTGCGCTTTAGCCAAATGAAAAACTTTTCATTTTATAAATCTTCAGCAATACAACAGTCTGCTTCACTCCACAGGCAGAACCAAACCAAAAACCGTAGCAATCATTTTCCGCCTAAAAAACAACAGTAAAAAAACTGATAAGCCATCGTTTAATAATCTCGCTACCTCTCACGCCACTGCGAAGATTAAATCGATAGAGGACCCCCTTTACTCGAATCGAATCTGATATATCGACACTCTAGCCGACTAATGAGCAAAGCCAGCGGGCTAAGCTAAGTCATTACTGCCCACACGTGGTAGTTCGCACGAACTTTCATTTTAATACTGATATACTCGATTATTATTTGAGTAGACTACTTGTAGTGTTGTAATGAAAATTCCTACACTAATATATCGATGATATGGTAGATAAGGTTGGACATGACTTTGGTATTGCTTCTTCGGTTTTTTTTACTATTGGTATTGATAGGCACGCGTTTGACCACTATCTCACCTCATGGTAAGCGATGATGTGGTCAAAGATGGAACACGCTTGCCTAGAAGTAACGTATTCACTCTTGCTTGACTTAAAGACTCCCAGGTTGTAGTTATCAGGAAAATTCCACTCCTTAGCTGTAGATATGCACTATGAATGTGTTCCCAAAACGTTTTGTGCGTGTGGGTGGGATTTCCACCATATGCCGGTGGCGTATTGCCTTTCGCCTTGTGGTCCGATGATGGAACGAGCTTGGCGGAATTAAAAATTTGCAATTCCATCGCACATTCCCCAAAATGCAATAGTTTTGTGTGGAACTGGGTTTTACCCGTCAATTGTTTTTAGTTGACTTTCAAGCACCGTTTGTTCTGTCGGGGGGTGTTCGTGGTCAAGTTTCAAATGATCATTATTAGTTCTGAAGCTGTATTGAATTTATCTTCAGTGGTCCCCTAGTTTGTCTGTGTTCTTTATTTTATATTTTGGTTTCCTTTTCTGTTTAATCGGTATCAAACTCGTATTCTCGTTCTTTGCGTTTCTTTCATGCTGTTACTTCACAGGCACCACTCTGCTTAGATTCAAAGGGGCCAAGTTTAGTTAGCAGGACTCTATTACCAAAGTCTTTTCAAGAATGTCCTGTATGTCCTTTGTAAACTGTACAACTAAAATCATTGTCTTGTTATAATCATTGTCAGCTAAAACACTAGGAAGTGGTAACAGGCGTGCGTTTTGGAGGACTATCGTCACTTAAATTTTTGACCGTTCCAAAAATGCTGATTTTCATCCTAGTTTGAATAAATGACTTTTGATTTGATTCATGCTATACTATAAAGCTGACGATGACGGTATCATCACAAGTCTATCAGTACTCTGTTACGGATAAGCGCTTACGCTTATCCGTAACAGAGTACTGATAGACTTGTCTGTGACTTCCAATGATCTACACTTCATGTTGCTATACTTATATAGCAACATGAAGTGTAGATCATTGGAAGTCCATTAAACGCTGTGTCCATCACGGTTACGATACGTCCCGGAAGATATACGTAGAGAAATATTTTTCTTTAGTTTGTCGCGTGATGTAACTTATACGAGACACATTTTTCTTATTTTATGGTGATGGCTTGACAATAAACTGCGATGTTAGTCGCAAACTCATCTCAGAGAGAAACGTTGTCAAGAATTTAGGAAATTGAACGTGTTTTTGACTGATTGAGATTGGAAAGTGAAAATTCTTAAAAATAGGTGGAGTTCCTATTTTTAAGAATTTTCACTTTTTCCTGTATTAGCGGCCGAAAGACATCATCTTTTCATTGTACCGTTTCTACAGTTTTCACATTGTGTTCGTTCAGAACATGCCAAAGAGAAGTAGTTATTGCATCATCAAGAGCAAGTTCTCCAGCATTCACTTATCAGGATTTTGCTACAGTATAATTTTTGAATGTGCCATGCATATTCCCTTTACCATAGCGTTAACTTTTGGTGTGTCAGGCTTTTGCAACTTCCACATTGCCATTTCCATGAACTTAGCAGTTATCTGCCCCACTTTACACTAGAGTCAAAATATTCGTACAATCAAGATGACTACCGATTTTTTAACATAATAACACCAATTTCCTCCACACCTCGCGATCGATACATCTGTTGAAATTGAATCAATATTCTGAACAATTATCTAAATTCGAACCACCGAAAATCCATTATACAAACTTTTTTACCACAACCTCCACGCATGTGGTTTTAAAAAAATAATTATAGGACTTTTAAGTAGGCTGTCAAAGTTAATGGGTAAATAGTAGGGTATGAAGTAGAGGTGTGGCGAGGAATCGGTGAAGGCAAGGCGTCAATTTTAGAGGGTAACCGATTATTACGCCATTAGATGCACAATCGATATCCTATTGAGTGGTCGATGAATGCACTAGTCAATGTTGCTCCGGTAAAGACGGTTAGAGAAAGTTTTTTTTCAAAAAGCATTCAATGTTTCATTTCCTTTTAAATTTTAACGGTTTCGTAGATGACTGGACTCACAGTATAATGTTTTAATCAGATTTTCTTTTACTTTTTGACTGCTTTTCTTTAGTGACCGCTTCAGCCGGACGCCGGTATATCTAATCTTCTAATATATATATAAATCTCGTGTCACGTCGTTTGTTACCGAACTCCTCCGAAACGGCTCGACCGATTTTCATGAAATTTTGTGTGTATATTCGGTAGGTATAAGAATAGGTGATAGGTTATTTTTTTTTATTTAGCAAACAACGTTTGCCGAGTCAGCTAGTTATTCTATATACATCTCAACGTGAAAACTTGAAAGGTGGAGTAAGCTGGTAGTGAACGATTCCACCTTGATTAGATGGATTAACGACTCGTTTCATATTCACTTCACCTAAGTTTCCACATTGAGACAGAATAGCGTTAATTAATGCAATGCTATAGAATCACAATTATAACCTAAATACATTGATACAGGTAATAATACGCGGAGCGAAATTGAAAAAAAAAAGTTGCACAAGTTCGTGTCGGTATCATAGACTTCACCATTAGGACAGGTGTTTAAATTGCCGGTTGCACTATGCAATTATAACAGATGCGTTTCTAATGCTCCTGTCAAAATACTAAGGAAATCACAGTCCTTTTTAATAGGTTACCATTAGGTACCATTAACTATCGTACTCAGAAACCTGCCGTCATATCTGATGTTTTGGCAAATTCTTCATCTACCACTTATGCACTATGGTGGAATGATGTTAAATTGCTTGGTATGTAGTCTTTGGCCTTGTAGTATTTGCTTGGCTGAATAAACTGTTTTTAACCGACTTCCAAAAAAGGAGGAGGTTCTCAATTCGGTGGGTATTTTTTTTTATGTATGTTCACCGATTACTCTGAGTTTTCTGATCTGATTTCTGTGATTCTTTTTTAGTTCGATGCAATATACTTGCCATTAGGTCCCGTAAAAATCTAATTCAGTTTGGTTCAGTAGTTTTTATTTTATGAGCATTTTTGTTTATTTCAATTTCTGCGTAGACGAAGACTTCGTCCAAGCATCAACCACTTAAAAGTGAAAAATAAAAAACTTTTTACAAAAAATATAACCGACTTCCAAACAAAACACTACAAAGTATAAAATAACCTTAATTTCGGAAGTCGGCGTTAAAAAACAAAGAAACAAAACCAAAAACATTATTACTTTATACTTTGTAGTGGTTATTTTATACTTTGTAGTGTTTTGTTTGGAAGTCGGTTATATATTTTGTAAAAAGTTTTTCTTCTTTCTATTTTAACGACGTTGTCATTGCTTTTTAGCGCAAGCTTATGAATAATAAAAAAATATTTCAGGAGTAATTGAGCTTGCAAGATCCCAATATTTTAAACATCTACAGACATCCATTGGCTAGTGCAATAAAATAATCGAGCTTCGAATCTATCTGTACAAAGGGCAGTCAATTTACGACGCCATAAAAGTTTTTAAATTCAACTGGCGCCACTAGATGGCGCTACCTTCCCACGAGATTGTATCAACCGGCAAAACGAGAATATTTGATTGACAAGCACCCAGCGATGCACGACATCCAATTACACAGCTTCTGGTTTCCAAGAAAAAATCGATGATACCTCCTTCATTACAAAATACTAGGTACTGGCGATGTTGGTGTCACACTAGTAGTAGTAGGTATACCAGTTTTCTTTTCTAACATAGCTAAAAATGCTGGCAAGGGGTGGGTTCACGTCCGTTTGAATTTCAATCTCTCACTTGCTAGCTTGATCTGGCTTCTGGCTATGACCAGGTACCTACCTGTTCTTTTCCAAAGATGTCTTTTAATCTGGCCGAATTGTAAGGATTTCGCAATAAATGTGGCCTTACAGACATCGCATTCGGAGTAGCCCTAGGAGTACCTCAAGGTAGTATTATGGGTTCCATTTTCATTTTAGATTGATGACTTATCAGTTTAATTTCTAGCTTTCTTACGAATACTTGTATCCTCTGGAGTTGTCACGGTGCAAGTTTTTCCTGTTAATTAGATCAAATTATAAGACCCAATAACTCTAAACACGTTTGAAATATTGCTGACCACTGTAAACTCGACCTTGACCTAACCTTTAAGAAAGAAGACAAACCAGAGCTTTGTAACAAAATCTCACTGTCTCCAATGTCAATTCCCAATATTGTAGCGAAACTCTCGGTTAAAGACCTTCTAACATCAAATTCTAATGCTTACTGAAACAGCCTCCGACTATCTAAGCTCGATATCAAACTATAAACTGTACCTCACGATCAAACGAACGCACATAACCGCTTCACATTCCCCGCAACGTCACGGCCCGTTCCGTTCAACACAACTTTTTGCCGAGTCCCGCGCATCAATCATGCCTGACACATCCAATATATGTTTTTGCACGATGCCGCAACGCGCTAACTGTCTACGCGTGCGATTAGCCTTTCTTATTACGTACTACGGATTTCTATTAGACTTTCCACATTTGATGGGGTGAAAGATAATTCCGCGGGGCGTGAGACCCGTTGCTTTAATACCTTAATGGTAGATTGATTCGATATTAATTCCAAGGATGCATTAAGTGCAGGTGTCTAGGAGTTGACATGTGACTTTTTTTCTCGTGTAATAAATGGGTCAACGTTGTGCTCATTAGGCTTGCATCCTATCAGGAACTAGGGTGTAATTATATGGTTTACGGAAGCTATCAAGAGATAGTATTAAAGTAATCTATATATCATTAGGCGAGGTTTTTTGTTCAGTTTGATTGCGAATAATTAATGCTTGTGTTCATGTTGTTCGTAGTAATGACATGCATCAGCTTTAAATATAGTCTTGTAGCCTGAATGGTTTCGTACCTAATAGTGAGTTTGAGAGACTTGTTTCGATGCAAGTCTTGATACATAGTCCAAACGAAAGAGATACGATGTACACTGCGGTCTGAGCTTAAGTGTTGACAAATGGCGATTTAGATCAAGACAGAGCTCACGATTGGTCTGATTCTTTACATACGGAAGCCAAAATATTTTCCAATAACAATACGAAGAGGATCTATCACTATTGCAACAGTTTTACAGTGAAACTCATTTCTGCTGATTTTTGTGGCTTCGTAGAAGATCATCAACGTGATGTTACTACAAATCCGATCAAGGCCGTGCATCTACTTATTTCGATGGATTTGCATAACTCTGTGCTTCGGCAGGTGTGCACTGCAACATGGTTGCGGCCAGTTCCCTGATATCAACAGGATATTTTTATTTCTCAAGTTCTAATAAGAATCTTGTTTACATTGTCTTTCATAACAACATCATTCAAGAACCCGAAATTAAACGATTGAAATATTGGTCTGACATATCGTTAGCTCTTTTGGAGGATAACCTTGGTAGATGACAGGCGTGTAAGCAATGTATGAACACACTTTAGCACGCTTCAAAATGCTAAATCAACAGAGGGGAATGGATTTTTCCGGTGACCATAGTCGATGAGTCAACATTTATGCAAAGAGCATGTCACGCAAATTATGAAGAACTACATAAAATATTGACGACGGTTTCAACTGCTAAATAACCAGCTCTTATTTGGGATTTAAGTCTAGGTACCTATAAGCGTTTGCAGACCAACTCAGAATAATGAAATTAGAGAACGGGATGAAAAACTCTAGTTTATGCTATTCAATTATAATATAATCTAAAACAAAAAACGAGATTCCTCCTTATAGGAAGGAGATCTTGGCTAAATATCAACTGCTGCAAGGGTCGATCTTCGAGATTAAGCAACGTGTACCGAGGTTGGTTTGTGGATGACAATGACACAGAGAAGCCTCCGTGCCTCGGAAAGTGATTTAAGCCGTTGTCGTTTGATCATCTTTGACAGGTGATAAGGGAAGTCAGAAAATCTGTCACCAGTCTAGCCAAATAGTATCATGTCACCAAATTATTAAGTTCTGAAGTCAGATAGGCAGTCGTTCCATTTAAAATACTAGTGCTCAGCTGCAGCCGGTGAGACTGGAAGCCGAAAACAACAAAGTTGTCACAACACTAGGCAAATTGATTGTTCTATAGAACAATTGCCATTCTGTCGAAATTAAGACGAAAATGCTGAACCATATTGTACATAAATGATATTGAGTAAGTCACTCGCCAGAAACGTACGTATAAGGGTACGTTTCTACCAGATGTGCGAGTAGCCTCGCTCAGCGCAAGCGATTCTATTGGTTCTTAACAAACACATTCCTCGCTACGCATCCTCGCACATCTTTGGTGGAAACGCTGCCTTAAGAGGAAATGCGGGCGGATAGACTTTGTATGGGAAAAGTCATAATTCAAGGTTTGCCTCTCGCCTGTTTCCTCTTCCAATACTGGACCGATTTAAAAGATATTTCACAAACTGAATAACACGGATATATACTGTGTCCCTATGTTTTTCTTTTTTTTATTAATTGTTGTCAAATTTGTTCACTAGGGCTCTGTTGACAGCGGTTTATCGGACAATTTTGAGCATTTTTTGAGGGTTCTAGTGCTTATACGGTTAATATATCGTTAAAAAATAAAACATAGGGATACAGTATATATCCTTTTTATTCAGTTTATGAAATATCTTTTAAATCGGTTCAATATTAGAGGAGACAAACCTCGAATGATGACTTTTTACACACAAAGTCTCTCCGCCCGCATTTCCTCTTAAGGCTGCGTTTCCACCTGAGATGTGCGAGGATGCGTAGCGAGTGATGTGTTTGTTAAGAACCAATAGAATCGCTTGCGCTGAGCGAGCCTACTCGCACATCTGGTAGAAACGTACCCTTATACGTACGTTTCTGGCGAGTGACTTACTCAATATCATTTATGTCCACGATCCCGATACCAACGATCTTTAGGACAATTATTGTATTTTTAAGGAGTGGTCGCAATCACAACGCGTAGTAGTTGCAAACTGTCAAACACTTTAAATTACTATAATTTTAACAAGTTTATGACATTGTTACTTTGAATTGCTTGAATTACGAGAATGTTGGACTTCTAAACGACTTCTAAACATAAAGAAGCGGGACCCGGGATAATTAATTAGGAGTACGAAATGCATTCCCTCAATCCCTGGTACGACTTCCTCCGCGTAAATGCCACAAAAGCGTATAAAAAGAAAAAGAATCAATTAAAGAAATCTCAGCTTCATATAATGTATCATCACTTTCTATAAAAGACAAGATATCCTTTACCTGGAGACAGGTTGTAGGTGTGAAGTTATTCTCATAATGAGCTCATCAACATATTTCTATGTAGTGTGTTCCATGCCTCAAATAGTTGTGCGGAAAAAAGTTGTATCCATGACGGGTTCGCGAAGGAATCCAGGTTATTCCTAATGAAGGCTTTCTGTGTTTGTTATCGTTTCTAATTTAATTGAAGGTGGAAATGCTGGAGTATATTTTGCTGAATGACGTTTTTGCTGAACTTTATTTTAAGCAGTTCATAAATTATGTATTTTTTGGATCTTTGACACCTTTTCTGTAAGAATTTCTCGTGTCGATAACATAATGATAATTAGGTACAGTCTATCCCATGTTTATTAAATGCGTAGATTCAATCAACTCCCTCAATTGCTTTTTCAATTACTTCAAAATTCATCATCTCACGATGAGAATCTACAAAACGAATAAAATGAACAGTATTGTCACTACACAATTTCGAAAAACCTCATAAGGCAAAGATTCATCTTTAAACTCCAGTGCCAGAATCTCGGCCTTAATCTTCGCAAAAAACTGTGAATTTATCTGGCAAGCCCTTTACTGAGGGTAACGTGCGTTCCAAGGCTCTCGGAAGACAAGGCCGGACGAGACAGGGCCATTCCAAACGCACTTGGTAATTATCAGTTTAACGTGCCTTACCTCTTTTAACGGAAGAGGTCGGATAATTAGAGTTTTTATACCGTTTTAAGTGATCTGATCTCTTTTGTGAATGAAGCATGGTGGTGTTTGGCGCCAGATGTCAGGTTTTGTTTTGAAAATAGAGTAACAAGAGCTGGATGGTGTGCTATGTAGGTTAACATGGTCCTTGCAATGTCGGAGAATGTGTTTTGTCAGTTTTTGTGAGAATATGTTTAGTTATTTGTATATTAATTTCAGTGTTGAAATGAGTAAACTTCGTTCTTGATATTTTAAAGCTGGCTCAAAAAAACATTCCATCAAATCGATTTCGGGATTTTTTTGCTACAGCATTCACACTCACATAAAGTCGTATGATCCCTATTCTATTCTAAACCATGATATACATTGACCTTAATTTTACTAGGATATGAGTTTTTTTCGCCTACAAAAGTCTTCTGCTGGTTTTAGGCCTCTAGAATCGCACTTAATTCATCTCGATACGTCTTTTTTCGTGACACCTCGAAAAAAGCTGTAGAATAAACAGCTACATAAGTCCATCTTTCTAAATAAAGAAAAATATTCCACATCTAAATAGGCAGGCTTAGGCACACCTAAATAAGACATCCTCTGCACACAAAAGCAGCAATTTCCAATACCATGATAAAGTGGACGTAGCAAGCAATAATTTCCAATATGTTTTATGGGGAGGCTCAACGGTATTAAAAGGCGAGTAATAATATTGACAGCATAATCCACGGGTAACATAAACTGAATGATATCGCTGCAAATCCGACTTAAGTTGCGAAAAGCCAGCCGATCAATTCTGATAGTGATGTGTTTTAGTTCGTTTTAGGATGCGTGATTTTTTTTAAAAAATTTTTCAAGGTTGATTTTGGTATCAGAGATAAGACCGCTAAAGGTTCGTCATTGTTGTTTGTTGTTTTTGTATTATTAAGAACTTTCCAAGTCGCGCAACTTCGTCTATGTCACATTTTTCATTAATTCCGCTCCTATTGGTCATTGCGTGATTCTCGATAAATGAGCTATCCAACATTTAAATATTTTTTCTATTCGAACCAGTAGTTTCTGATAAAGATAAGGAACATTCCCGGAAAGAGCGCCCGTCACCACTTCCTAGTGTTTTATCTGAGTAGAAGAAGTGGCGCAACAAACTCCCCCGCAAAGAGCTAATTTATTATTCTACGCATTTTTAGCACATCCTTCCGTTGATGCCGAAACAATAAATAATTAATTGTGTCTCATTAGTCAACGCTTGATGAGCTAACGTTATTATAACCGGTTGCTTTAGAATTTATAAGTTTTATTTAATTAAAGTTTAAAAGAGCCTTCTATGTGTGTAGGCGTAAAATCTTTAGTCGTAATTTCCGGTAAAATGTTGAAGAATGAATTACAAAAACTCATCTGTTTACATATTTTATTAGTTAAACTAGCTTCCACCATCGGCTTCGCTATCACGAAAGTCAAAAGTCCAGTTATCCAAAGGGAACATACTCTAGGGATACCAGCATTCTATTCCAGGACATGGTCTACCCGAGTGTCAAGTTTCATGCAAATCGATTCTGCCGCTATGACGTGAAGTAGTAACAGATAACAAACAAACAAACAAACTCACTTTCGCATTTATAATATTAGTTAGGATTTTAATTAACCAAAATCCATGCCAAACAAAAATTAAACAGCGTCAAACAAAAACGCTTAAAGCACAACCCTTTAAAACCAAAAGCGAACAACAAAATCCATTCATATACGACCAAATTCCCGTATCCTGTCCGTACGTCCGCGTGAGGTTATTAAGGCCTAACTGATAACACCGGCGATAGTTTGACATAGTGACAGGTGCCACCCGCTCCCATGACCCGCTTGACCAATCGCACCATTATTGTTACAAATTGCCCTCTGATCCGACCCCTGATTGTGATGGGAAGACCTAATTACGTATTTCGAACGTCTTTTTTATGGAGCTGTCATTTTGATAATCAGGTGTTCTTGACGTTTGTTTAAATTTTACTGATAATATTTCTTTTTTGATTTTCTGTTCTACTTTTTATTTTCTGGTTTATCAACAGCTGTAAAAAAAGCTTAAAAATGGAAGAATGTAGTAGAAAAATAAACTTCAAACTGTTTCGTTAATTAATAATCGGCAGGACAATTTTATTGCAAGTAACTTTCTATTTTTTGGATTTTTGCCTGGACTTGAGTTCTAGGTTTTTTCAAATAAATATTGCTGTAGAGCCAGCAAGCTTATCGCTGGATGTGGTCATAATACTCATTTTGTTTATGCCGGACAATTTTCCGTATAAAAGTTATCTAGTAAAGCCCTTAAGCTGTACTTATCGAGTATGAAAGAAGCGAGACAAACAATATTATTCGCATTTTATGATAGTAGTTTATGTAGATGACATAATAGTTAATAATGTCTTAATATTGTTGGTCCATAAGTTTATTGGTGTTACCATATCTTATGCACAACGATTTTATGTTTTAAGAATAAAAATAAAGGGTAAATAAATATAGAAAAAAATTTAATTTTCCTTATTTTATAAAACTAGTTGTTTTATCATCCAAGTACAACCAAAAATGTTGTCCGATATTATTATAATTTTTAAATGGTATGGCATGGATGGTTTGCGATCTGTTTGTCTGTATCTTTTTCACCACTATTGAAAACTGTTAAGTCATTTCTATTCCTTCATAGTTTTTATCTTCTTCAGTAAAATTTTACCATGGTTAATGAAGGCCCAATATTGCCGATACCTGTATTTTAAATAAATAAAAAGGAATAACTTGTGACGATTTATAGTAAGGAGAGTCGTACGTATCTTTTAACGAAGTAAGATAAGATGTGAAACTCCTGTCTTTATCAAAATAGAATTTACAAAACTCGATATCTTCATCCAATTCTTATATCTATCAAATTAATTAAGCTTTGGAGATATTTTATTTCTTTCAATTTTAAATAGAGCAGATATTTAATGTAGTCGCGTATCTCTAGGTGGAAAAGATTGGGAATGTTAAAGAAATGAATTGAGCGAAAAATGATAATGAAATGAAAGAAAAGGAGTCAGTGATAACGTGACGGTTGACAGGACGGAATGGAAGAAGAATTAGTGTAACGCCGGGGATAAGGGCAGGAAATAATTTAACCAGAAGACAAGTTTCGTTCTGATATAGCGTTCATATTCAAATCGCAATGTCAACAACAATCAATTTTAAAATACTTTGAGATGTTTTTGACAGTTTTTGACTGCGGAGCGCTGCTTAAAAATACGAGAATTGCTCTTCAGGCATTTATAGGTAGAAAAAACAATGTGGTCATTAATATATCTATTCATTTTACTATCTCTGATTCTTTAAACAAGTTTTATTAATAACTCGACGACTCCTATCACTCTGCAATTAAAAGGTTCCACTGTACTAAAACTCCACTTAAATTACAGACTTCGCTTAAACCATCAGCGTTTAGCATTAAACCCGATAATTATCACAGAAAAACACAAATTAAAATACACACGTAACATAATCTACGTGTTATACGAAACTCCGCGCTTCGGTATTGCCAGATCAATTAAAAACACGTACAGGTAATGTGTTGCCAGTGTTGAATATTTAATATTGCCGCGTTATATTGTTTGACAATGCTGTTAATGTCAGTTTGGCATGTCATGGCGTTCAGGCGATGACTATCTTGTTATTTTTTTCAATAATTTTCGAATATTATTAAGCAATTTAAATTCATAGAAATCGATTGGTGTTCTTGTTGATTAGTAATTGTTTTTATGCGTGATGTAATTTTTTAGTTTAAATCTGGAACAAAATATTCTATTGTTATTAGTTTAATGGTTCGAAGAAGTTCCCAGTTTTCCTAAGCAAATGAGAAAACTCTTTGACAAGCAAAGAACAACCCAAACAGCTTTATATGCATCTGTATAAAAACAGAGCTGCAAACAAAAACCTCCTTGCAGGAATCCCACAAAAATTGACATCCAAAAAAAATCCCTCGTCCGATCAAAATGATACCGCAAATGAGCGAACACAAACCACGCTCAGGTAAAAATTAACCCCTCGATCGCGACACTTGATGTTTTAACAATGTTAAAACATCAAGTGTCGCGATCGATCGATTTATCTTAATAACATGTCATGTTATTAAGATAAACGGGGTCGCCCCTACCCCAACCACAGCATAAATAGCTGCAGAAGGCTGGATTCAAGCAACGAGCGATAACGCACGCACACATAGACACGCTTCACATACAGCGAGTGCAAGCGCACTCGCGACCGGGATTTGTTTGAGATCGATGCACGTACGCGTCTATGTGTGCGTGTGCCTGTTTTTAATCGTTGTATGGAGTTGACCTACTGTGTGTAACTTTTTCGTGTTTCAACCCCGGATATTAGGGTTGATCGGATGTATTGTATTTAATTGGTTCGTGTTGTTCGTATTTGTATAATTGTGAACACAGTCCGTTTGTAACACACGACAGTTTTTTAATCGATATGAATTTGTTATGGGGATTTATGCATGAGAATTGTCGGGTTGATTTCTTTTGTTGAAAAGGAGCTTTTTATGTTCCGATAATCTATCAATTTCTAAAGTCTTTCTAAAATAAAACAGAGTCTTGTTTTATCTTAAAAAGATTTTAGAGATAAAATTTCGATTAGGTGCAATAATTTTAGGAACGGTTAAACTGAAGTGAATTTTAAAGAATTGCAACAAAAATCAGTCATTTCACCCGAAAGATGTGCTCTAAGCTTTCAACGGATTCCTGCATCCTTCACCAAGTCGTCATTCCACCTTGTGGGAGGCCCACCAACACTCACTACCCACCCGTTACGCGGTCACTCAATGGGTCTTACCCATTACTACTTTACATTGAAAATTCTTCGGGCTATGTCGGTTACATTTATTTCTACGTAGAACTCATAGAAAATTCAACATAAATTCGATTTTTTTATAATTTATTAAATCTTCTCTAAGCTTTTAACCACCACAGCCAAAAAACCGAAATCAAACTACCTCGTGCGAGTCAGACTGCCGCGCAAAGGGTTCCGAACGAATCATATGGTTTAAACATGTTTTTTCTATGTGGACGTTCGGAATCCTAAAACTCAGCTTTCATTCGAGAGAAAATAAGCGTAAACAAAAGGCTGCCACTGCAACATACCCTTCGTATATTAGAGCAACGGTATAGCAGTAAACGTCAAATGTTAACGAAGTTCGCAGAAGTGTGCAAACGTCCTAATTGGCCATAAACAATGAATGAGGCTCACATCTCGAGTTTACGCTAAGTTTGACACCGGAGACGTATCTGGAGCTCTTGAGAAGTTATAGTAATGAAGTGTAGATGCGGAAAACATCGTCAACATAAAAGCACGAGTAGATTGGATTTTCCAGCATCTTTTACTTTCTCTTAACTTGTTTGTTTTTGCGAACAATTTGTCTTTGGCGTTGTTTGAATGGTAAAAAGACTTCAAGAGGTTTCATACTTCTGAATTTCATACTTAAGCGCCGATAAAGAATGCAATAATATATAAACCGTGAACGTTTAGGAAAATCTTGGCAGATGTCAAAAAATATTAATAGTATTACGAAAATCCGGCTCGAAGGACTGAAAATGTTAGAGTAATTGTTTGCTTGTGATTTAGAATGGAAGACAACTAAACTGACTTGCTGACTTCTTGTTTAGTTGCTTATTCAATTGTAATGTATTAAAAATAAGACGGCCAAAAGTATGCTCAATCAGTTAGTGTGTGACTATAACAATTTAAACGAAGTAAAACTTCTTATGCAAGTTCCTCTTCTCAATAAGTCTATTGACTGTACCATCAAATTTACCTAACCCTTCAAAAACGATCGTAAATATCACGCAACATATTATCAAACTGTATCAACTCAATACTGTGTGACGAACCCGTTACATTCGCGCGTCTAACATCGGTACGTTAGCAGTGACGGTAACAAATACTTCTGTCCATGCGAGCTTGCGCAAACACCATTCATTACTCCGATCGGACGGATTTCCATACGGTGTGGCAATCGTTTTAGTTACAGTAGGTTAGCTGTGAGCTGCTTTGATGCTGTTTGTGGGATACGTGAGCGAATATCTTGCTATGAGTTATAGTTTTGAGTACGATGGCGTAAGGATGGTTGACTGAAAAGATGCGCTGGTATTGTTTTTTCTATGATGTGACCGCGACAATAACGTTATAACTATAATGCCCGTCCCTGACATGGCCAGGCTAAAAAGCTATTTTCTATTTACTTTCCGTTGTTTATATCCGTTGTTTTATTTGAAACTAGTGGACGTCACGCGGTTTCACCCGCGTAGTTCCCGTTCTCGTGGGAGTACGGGGATAAAATTTAGCCTATGTTACTCCCTGATAATGTAGCTATCCATTGCTGAAAGAATTTTTCAAATCGGTCCAGTAGTTTCGGAGCCTATTCATTGCAAACAAACAAATTTTTCCTCTTTATAATATTAGTGTAGATTATTTGAAATTTGTGCGTTTGTTTGGGAGGAAGAAACAGTTTTTCTTTCTCTTCTTTCTTTCGAGTATCGCTTGTCACGGTATTAAAATGTGGATGATTTGAGGAGGAGAAGGTCAAAGAAACGATGGATGAACTAATGAAAGATGCGAAGGCTAGAAGGGGGCGACTTCTGAGATAATGACGAATAAAGAAGTATGGAAGAAGGCATGTTATGTGTGTGTGTTGTTGTTGTTGTTGTGGCAGGCACTATATGGATCTCCTGGTCTGAGATAAAATTTTTGAATTGGGTTTTGAATTTGTTACCCTTAGTAAATTGGGATTAGGGCAAGAGAATGATGATAATGGTGTCATAGAAATTATTATGTAAGTGAGGTTACAGTTGCATGAGTGTTATTTTCAGATGAGCTAGCCTTATATTTAATTTTTCATTAACTTCTCTGCCTCGCTTGTGGAGGTTTTCAAAGGTTGCCAAGTGAATAATGATTTTTTTACAAACTTCAACAAACTAAACACAAATCTATCAGCCAGTGTGGCGATATTTGGCACCAGATAAAAATCAACATTAGGAGCCAATATTGCGGGATAAAATACTCCCTACAAGGGTAAATCATACCTCCTAAATGAAGAAGCACAGTTAAGCCATTATAACATGACCTACGCCCATTTTCTTTGATACCCAACACAGTAAGCATTAAAACACGACAATAAATGTTAAATCTCTACTAATACTACAATTAAACTGTACCGCTTATAAATGTACAAAAATACCCGAGCAGAACAAACACGAATTCGAAACTTAACACTAAAATGCTGTGTGAAAGCTATGTTCAATCGCGGGCCGCCCAGCTATAAAGTCCGGTGGTACTCGGCCTCACTAATTACGGTCATTTGGCCATAAATACTGGCCATCGATCATAAAGACCATAACTCGCGCCCATAAACCGGAGATAGGGAGATATGTGAACGTTTTCATGCAAATATCTTGGTTAGTTGGTTAGCCTATTGCATTCGGAGGGTTGACCTTTTGTGATTTTTTATTACGTTCCTTAGCAAAATCTGGATTTAGATGACAAATGTTAGCGGTTATAAAATGGCGCGTGTCGTATAAATGGTTGATGTCTCTATTTGCCATGTTAAAGCCGGGTGGTTTATGGAATGTTTTAAAACCTTTTGGTACGCTTCCTCGTTCCTTTTATGTCAATCTTTATGATTTATTTAACCGTGTGAAAAGTTTTCTATCGAATAGTTTCCTTACTGTTTGTAAGGGCATTAGAAATACTAAAAATATTTTGTTTGTTCCGAGCCAATTTTTAAGCAATCTAATATCTAGATTTCTCTAAATTGTGCTGTTTATCACATTGTAATTTGAAACAATGTTTTTCATCGTTTTTTATATATATATATTAGTTTAGCATTTCAAAGAACATTTACAGTTTATTTCAGAAAGCAACTAGTATTACAAATATTAAAACGCTCTATTTGTTTTTGACAAGTTTTTTTTAAGCTAATCTTAATTTTCTTCTCATCGGATTCATTTTTCTTCCATAATATATACTTCTCTATTTGTCGTTATATCAGAATCACTACTTTTCTAGACATAATTATCTTTCACACAGTCCAGACATAAAAGTCTATAAATTTAGTCAAGAGAAAAAAAATTATATTCCGTAGTTTTATGACGGATTATCATAATCCGACGATTAGTGGGGCGATCAGCCTCAATTAGTTTAGATCCGACCAAAAACAGTCGCATAGTAATAAATCAATAAATATCTGTATCGAACAACAATAATATAGAAACTGTTTTGTTTTTAAATCGTTATAATAAATCATTGTGGTTTTATTAATTTCCTGCAATCATATCCAAGGACCAATTTCTAGTAGAATGGTTCTCCTAGCAATCTGTCTCAAGTACTACGCACAATGGACCGAATGGGAGTCTACATAGATGCGGAAAATGTAGACCATACTCTACTCTACTCTCTGCCTCAAGTATAAAACTTCGCGACCAGTCTAGCCATGCCCTTCACCACAGTCAGAGTCTAGTCCCAGCTTTTCCCCACCTATGTTAGAATCGGCTTCAATTCCAACCAGATGCAGCTGAATACCAACATTTTATGTGGAGCGACCATTCTGACTTCCACAACCCTGTAACTGCATTCACAATACTCCTTGGCTAGATTGGTGTCTAATTTTCTGGCTTCTGGCTAAACTGAAGTACTGTCAAAGATCTGCAAATGTTAGCCGGGATAAAAGTTTTACTTGGTTTTCCGGGCACGGAGGAATCCTCAGTCCATCAACCACAGTCTATTGCAGGACAATTCGATGGGATTTCCGATAGGCAAAAAAAATATAACCGACTTCCAAACAAAACACTACAAAGTATAAAATAACCTTAATTTCGGAAGTCGGTGTTAAAAAAAAACAAAGAAAGAAAACCAAAAACATCAACTTCCGAAATTAAGGTTATTTTATACTTTGTAGTGTTTTGTTTGGAAGTCGGTTATATTTTTTGTAAAAAAAGTTTATTTTTCTGCGTATACGCAAAAATTAAAATAAACAAAAGTGCTCATAAAATAAAACACTTTATATAAAACTAGTGAACCAAACTGTATTAAATGTTTACGGGACCAAGTGGCAAGATACCGCATCGAACTAAAAAAAGAATCACAGAAATCGAATCAGAAATCTCGGAGTATTCGGTGTAGAAACATAAAATTCCTCCTCCTTTTTGAAAGTCGGTTAAAAATGACGAACTCCCATACAAAGCTTCATAGTTTCTGCAGAACTTTCGAAAAAAATAAAAACTTTTGCTGTCAGATAGTGAACGAGTCTGATTTTAATTTGTATTTGAACTATCTGATGAATCTAACTCCTACAGACTTAGATTAATCTGCAAGTTCACTATCTCCAAAATATGGGCCAGTGTAAGTACGTACCTACTATGATTTTTATTAAGAGCGTCGCGACACGGCTTTGATTGATATAAGCGTTATGGGAAAATTGAAAGACTCCCAAAAGATGAGAAAGCAAAATATATTACTGAGTAACACGCAACCAGCCCTACCGCCTAAGTGTTAGACAATAAAACATCTAAACTCAAAAGCGATTCATTTGTTTACCATTTAGTACCCGACCAGCTATTACTGATGGTAAAACTTTCGTGTGCCGCAACAGTTAACATTAACGAACGTAGACGGCTCGTAACAACTTAAACTTTAATTAAAAATAGAAGCTCAACCAGCGGTAGAACTATAGAAATATGCTTCTGAAGTGATCACCAATTAAGTTAGAAAAAGCGTATCGTAATTTTATAATAGCCACACGGTATAATCGACCGTTTATACCGAGTTTTTCGCTATTCGTAAGTAAAGTTATAACGGTAAATATTTGTAAGAAAAAAGATTGTAAAAGATAGCGTGGTTTCCCACACTAGTAATTTGAATTGGTCAAATTATAAAATGTGTACGATTTTTATGTGTTTCACGTTTAGATTTTTATATGTTCTTGCGTTTGGAGCAATTTAGAAATTTGTAGCGAGCGGTTTTGGTATTTAGTTAGGGTATTTCGAAGATATGGACCGTTGAAGGTTCGGAAGATATAGGATTTTCCAAAGCATTTATCTCGCGTGCAACTGCCGTAGGAAAATTGAACTTTTTACTGTTTTCTAGCTATCAAATGAAATGCCTTTTTCATCATGAAAGTATTTATGTTGTGATATAGTGTACATATTATAGGGTATTCTATTCTATTCAAAAAAGGTTTAACATTAGTGTTTTTTTTAATATGTACAGTAAAGAAACAGTACGAGTAAAGCAAATATTTATTAGCATAAAACTTATCCATAAAATGTGAATTCATGACAAAAGTGTCTGTTTAAGGTAACACCACTTTTTATAATAATATTTCTATTATATTTTCATTGAAATAAATCTAGCTAAACGTTGCTATTAACGCACGGATTGCACTAACATTTATTTATAAAAAGAAAAATCCAATTATTACTGGCGATCAACCTAAACAGGGTCGTAAGACTTCAAGGTGCCTTAAACGATATTGTTTTAACCTTTTAAAACCCAAGGCTGGGCAAATTGTCCAATCAAATGATTTTTCACAGAGAAATCGTTACTGTTCGTTTATACCTTTGATTTTGATGTAGTGTTTAATTGATTGAGGTTACCGCACTGGCGTAATGGTGCCTGCATAATTTTGGAATTCAACAATTTGTAAAAAAGATATATTTTTTTTATCTTTTTTAATAAATCGACTAGGATTACTTTTTTTCTTTTTCTGGTTGTGGAATGACAGTCTCAAGATTCGTTCCAGTCAGTTTTGTTGAAGAAAAATATCTTTTGTTACTTAAATTTCATCAAAATTTAGCATTAAATTTTTAATTTAAAGCCAAATGACATCCAAAATTAAATTAACTGCTTAGTTTTAAAATTGTTAAATTGATTTTGATTTGGGAACGATAAAACATCGGAATGTATCCTCCCACGCGAATTTTATCCGGTGGCGACAGGCCGCAATCCATTATTCGATAATTTATTAAAAGTTTTAAAATTAAATGCATCTTACTTAACACCGTTCAAAATGAGATCGAACCGTAAAGACAAAAACATGCGCATTATTTTCGCCAATAAACGTTAAAAATTAAAATATTTTTAGTAATTTTCCCACGTAATTAGCATCAACTACGATTTTAAAGATCTCTCCGTCGAGAAAGTGATATTTTTTCACAAACCAATCAGTTAAAGTCAGGACAATCAATTTTATATACAAAATGATGAGAATTTACAACTTTAGAGCATTGCAATAAACATATTAGCTGCATTTAGAAAGTACCAAAAAACTTGCCATTTTTTATCCCACAGAATCATTGATGTAAAAGGCCACGCTATTATTTATTCAATCAGCATATAAAACAGCAATATATAACCATAAAATGATTTGAAGAAACGCGAAAATATAATTACAAAACGAAGTTTTACATAATTCACAATTGGTTCCGATTTTAGTGATGAGCTCACTCGCTGTCTGTCATATCGATATAATTCTATGTATACCGATTATAATCGATATGTACGATGGATCGAGTTGTACGTGACGTTTGATCACCTTGATTAGTAGTCAATTAAGTGTTCCCATAACACCGTCAATAAAAGTATTCGGTGATTTCGGAGTATTTTGTTGTAATCAATTTTTTGATGTCGGCGTCCGTTTGAGGAAGAACAAATGGTTGTTTTATTGGCGTACCGAATTTAGTGAGGTCGATGTCGAATACGCTTACCGGACTTCGTTGTGGGGTTCTGGCGATTGATCATAAAACGTTTCTAAGATTTCAACGGTACTTGGTCTATGATTGAAGGTATTAGAAAGGAATATCTGTTTGAAAATTACGTGCCGTTTTAAATTTATATTTTTACTGAATTTAAGGAGACGTACCAGTAGACGCAGAAAAAAAAAGTTGTTTCTTTTATTCTAAGGTTCGGGTTTGGCGGGAACTACTGGCCGTAGAAAGCTGAAATTTGGCATGTAGTTTCCTTGGGGAGTTTAGGGGAACACTAAGAAAGGAATTCTCGAAATTCCTACGGGAATGGGAAAAACGGTATATGCGCGTACGATGTCGCGGGCAAAAGCTAGTTGTAATATATTCTAACAAGAAACAATAAATGTTTATCGCAATATTAAATTAAATCGACCAAGGACTTTCAAATAACATTTATAAAAAATCAATCAAAGCTAACAAATTCTTTCCGTCTATCCAAATCCACATACAGAACCATACTCAACGCTACCAATCGCGCGCCTTACGGGCGTGTCGAAAGGCCATCTCAAGAAGCCGAAAGTCGGTGCCGGTTAAAAATTTTATAGTTTATAATTACTCGTGATTGGCGGCGTGACCCGCTCGATTCGCCGCTATCGACGGAAGATGAGCCGACAACACTGTTCATTTACATTTTTTTTCCTTCCACCTTCCGATTGCTGGGATCAAGAATTTAGGAAACTTTTAAGGAGACTTGGCAATTTTTTTTGGCGTTTGTTTTTAGTTATACTTGGCTTATGAGGGGTTTTTTTGGATGGGAAACCATCAAATGACTTTTCTGATCTGGAGTAAGAGGAAGTGTCAGACTATTACTGACTAAACCCATCCGTGTTCTTTCAAATGCATTTTGCGTTCTAGGACCGCGGTCACTCCTTCGAACAATTTCTTAAGCCTGGCAGGAAAGGGGATAACTGCGTACAAGACATCTGATAAATGATAATGATAAATGATATTTATTTTGCAAATAGGTTACAAGTAACTCTTTCACACGTCATTTTTTTTTTGTCATATTAATCTATATGAGGCCGGTATTTCCTAGCTGACTACCCTGAGAAGAAACACCGAAACAAACTCAGAGGTCATAGCCTCTTTTGAAGTCCATACAATGGCCAATAACATATGAAAACCATGTAGGTTAACGTCTGAGGTGGCCTTTTGAGGAAAGCACCACGCAGTTTTGAGTGGGCTTGTCCAGACAGTGCAAACATTAAAAGTCTGAAAGAGAAGTGTTAAAGCAAAAGACATGTCGCCGATTCCAAATCAATAAATCTGCCTAGGCTTTTCCCAGCTATAATGTGATCGACTTGTAGTCTTATCGGATGCAGCTGAATGCCAGGATTTTACATGAAGCGACTGCCTACCTGACCTCTTCAAGCCAATAACTGGCCAATCCCAAATAAATTGGGATAAAAGCAAGAGAATGATGATAAATGGTTCGTCGAGTTACTACGTTGTATTGTCGACATAATGATTAAATAAAAGCTGAAAAAAAAACTGTTTTTGGTGTTACTCGAAAGATTTTCAATTCCATTTTAAGAGCTGTATGTATGAGCATCATCATTTGTTAGCCAAAAAGGAAGTAATAGGATCAAAATTCATAATTATTATGTTAAACAGTTAATAATAAAACCAGTGATTTGCACACGATTCGCCAAGTATACGTATTGATGCAGAGACACACAACTCAGCTGCTAGTCTATTCTGTAAGAAACTATTTCGATTTCGAGCTTCACCTGAGTGATCAAACTCACAAAGTGTATTGTACACAACATAAAGGTCTTCATTTGAAACTCACCTCGAATTCTACTGTAGAGATACGAAAATGTTGTTAGAGAATAGCACTACTGGTTTTAGTTTCTTTTCCCTCTTCCTACATTTCCGACGATATTTATTAAATGTTTTCATTTTTCTCGAGGTTTATTTTTAATACTTTTTTTTAATGAACAAAGGAGAAGAGGCATTGAAAAGTAAGTGACTTTTAGACGTTTTGTAGATTGTAAGGAAACAACAATATTATCGAATGCCTAGTATTGTTTTGTTTTACAAACTGTCGCAAAATATCGGTTAGTAAATCTCATTTGCAGTCGTTTATTTTTAATTATTACCAAGTTTATTTCCTGATTTATTGAGGATTCTAAAATTATTGTTTCTTAACAATGTTTTGGCATGTCGTTGATTAGATTGACAGCGTCAAAACAACAAATAATTAATAAGAACATTTAAATTTTTCAAAAGGATCAATGATTACTTATTTACGATGACTACTGATTGGCGTCACCTTTTATTTCGGTGACTCCAAGGATTACAGCAATGTCAGCCATGTTTGACAACACTGGCTTTTGCATTTTAAAACTTTTTGCTTGAAAATTTTTGTTCGAGAGACGGTGGATTTTTGGAAAGATTCCTAAGCTTTTTGGCAAGTTTGGCGTTCCCGCTTTAGTTGCGAGTTTCCTTGTAGGTACGGTTTAGGATCAAGGTGAAATACCAAAGATTTTGATAGCTATTGAGCAGCATGGAGTTAAGATTATTTATTTGGCATTAAGTTTATCGCCCTTGCTAGTGCGAAAAATAACATCTTACAATATGGACAGCTTGTAGCAATTTTTTTTTATTAGTACAGTTAGCCCAAATATAGTACCTATACGGCTCGTGAATCATCGTCTATCTTCGGAAACACAACCTCGTTATTATAGATTGATGTGATGTGTGGTGTGTGTGTGTGTGTGGTGTGGTGTGTGTGTGATGTGTGGTGTGTGTGTGGTGTGTGATGTGATCTTCGTGTTATTGCTAGCTCGGAAAAGCGAAGATTTGAGCCAGGAAATTAAAGCTCAACAAGACAAAGTGTCAAAGATAAAAAAACTGAAAACCCCTTCTCAAAAACACTCAACAACGCCACTTACTTCTAATACTTAAAACACAATACTAACACTCACCTTGGTCTTGCTGCCTCCAATAGAGCCGGGTCGGATGGACCCCGTCTCGTAGAACCTGGTCAGGATCTTAGAGACGCACCCATGTGACACGAGCAACTGTCTGCTGATATCACAGGGCCTGACTCCCATGATCGCCAGTTCGACGATTCTCTTTCGGACGACATCGGGGAGGGGCCGACCGTTCACGAAGACACCTCCCAGTTGGTTGACGCCGGCCTGACCTGGGGATGTTAGCTCTTTGTGAATATGGGCGCCTGGTACTCTTGGTGGTCAGTTCATGTTATGGGGTAAGCAGAATTGTAGTTTTTCTGGTTACCATTGGTGTTTCCTATCCTGCTAATATTGTAAATGTGAACGTTTGGTTGGCTGGATTTTTATTAATCTATCACGTAAATTGGCATACGGTGTAGAACTGAATGGGTATGTATGTGACATAACTTATCAAGGAAATAATTCTCTCGTGACATTGAAACACTTCTCATGCGGGCGGAGTCACTTGCAGAAGCTGGTCTTGTATAAAAGGAACATTTTATCGTGTGCTCCTTATAATTAGAGTATGTTTCGGCAGTTTTTCAACGAATTCTCTCGAACAGCGACTTTGTGTCGCGAAACTTAGAAAAAGGAAGGAGCTAGAAAGTTAGACTGAAACATCCAGCAGAACAGAATTTAGCCATTCGTCCTCGTGTGGTCCGCGTCGGCATTAATCCAAAAAAAAAAAGATATCAATATTCATGAACATGTGACCAAATCCGTGACAGCAACCATGACAGATTCGCCACTATGACTCATACTCCCATAACGTGTAACTTTTCTCATCAAAGGACACCGCCCACACAATTTCAGTAGTTGTTTAAATCTTAACGGTAATAATAAGTCGTGAAGCGTGTATAATTGTTCATCGACAGCTAATACGGCAATGTTCCACGCACGACAAGCGGGAAATGTTGCACGCAACTGATTAAGACTTCACACTTTTGGAGATGTCAGTGAGAATCTGTGTGTGAACTAAAATTACAAAGAATTTATTATGACGATTGTCTGGCTTTCTTGCAGAACTTGTGAGCAGATATTTTTTTTACTTGGGATTAGTTTGCTCTTGACTCTAGTCTGGGTCAGAGTTGACAGAGACAAAGTCGACGATGGAGCGAGCTTAGCGGAGGTAGAGAGTTCCACTCTTTTGCTGTGCGCATAAAAGAAGACGTTTGGAAACGCTAAATAGACTCGATCGGTAAGTCATAATTCTCCTCTCCTGATGCCAATTTTTATTTAATCAAACATTAACCGTTGCACCATTGCATGGCAAAAGCCAACTTCGCTTCCCTCCATGCACTTACCTCAAATGACTCAATTCTCAAACCGTAACAAAAACAAAATTTAGCACATAAATTCGAATTCACAAACAGCTCAAAACATCAAAGCCAATCCCTCGCAGTTAATCAAGAAACAACATTTATATCTCAATTACAAAGGGCATACCACATACCCTCATTTCGGCACTCCACCTGTCCCAATTCCGGACTAATATTTATTTGATTGCCAAATTCATATCATCTTGACTGCCCAATTACGATAAAACGGAACAAAAGTCGTTTCTTTGTAAAAAGTTTGAGATCTTGAGATATGTCGTCGGAATTTATCGTTAATGTTGTTAATTAAAGAATAGTGAAGCTCGTTGTCTATTTTCTATTAATTATGAGTCGTATAAAATGGATTAATAGCTGTTTTGTAATGTGATATTGTTTGTTTTATTAGTATTAGTTGTGTTTTTGATAAGCATCGTAGGAGTGTTTCTCAAAGAAACCGACTAAAGTTTAAATTATGGAGAAACGCTCTTGAATAAATAAATAAAAGGTAACTTAAGAAGGATTAAAAGGCTTTAATTTTCTACTATGACTTAGTAGTTCACAACAGAAACAAAAGAGACTGTAATATCGTAAATTGATTTTCAATCATTTACAAGACTCTATAGAAACACGACATGCTTCATAATATTTCCAATAAAGCAGTTTCCCAGTAAAACTAATGACATAACCACCTGTGAACGGCCAAACAGAGGTGTGTCCTCAACTATCAGCTCTATAGGTGACGTTATTATCAATCAATGCGCATGGCATAGAGGGTGAGGCTTTATTGCCACTTAGACACGCTGATCAGTGGAAATCTCATGCTTATAACCAAAAGGACCAACACATCACACCTTGGAAATTATTTTAAGCTAAAACAGGTGCTGAAAGACCATTAACATAGATGAAGATGGAGATGAATTAGACACAAATGTATAAATCACGAATGCAGCGCTTGCCAAAACATTCACACATCCTTAAAAAGAATAATCCGATTATATTAATGAAATCACAGACTAATTTAGTAATAAACCAACCCACAATGCCTTAACGTCATCAAAAAGAAAAATCAATCATTATTAATGCTCTCAAAACTCATTCTAGACCTGATTTAAATCCTTGCACCTACGTTAACCGCTACTGCTAAGCTAGCCCATTATAAAGTAATAAAGCAATCGCTTGATGCCAAGCGGTTTACAGCCTTAATGCTAATAAAATTAGCGTTCTAATTTGTCTGCAGTAATTTAGGTTTATGACGTTTTTCTTTGAAGTAGCACCGCTCCCACCTATAGGCTATTTCACGGGTGTTGTCGCGTCTACCGCTCCAGGGAACGGATGCAAATTACTTCCCTTGCTTTACGATTCCTCTTTCAGACCGCTTGCTGTAAAGATTATATCGTTTTTCAAGCTAATTTAGTCTTTAAAGGTAGCTGTTAAAATTTAATTTAGTATGACTACTGCAATCACGATGCTGTCCGCTTTATCGATAGGTGTTGGTCGGTTCTGCGAAGTTTGGCGCGAATGTCATGTGTAATGATTACTTGTCGATGTTTATGTTCTAACAAACAGCTATTGTCCATTTAAAAGACAATACTCTCAAATACGTCATTTATTTCCTTGATAAGTCTCGCTACCAATCTTGCTGACTGTCCCAAGCTGTCACCAAAAACCTCTTTCATATTAGTTTCAAGCATAACTTTAAGTAAGAAATAAGAGTCAATTCTATGATTCCCTTCCACTACAGTAATTTCATCACCAATCTTCAATCAAACAAAATCTCAAAACGATCCGAGCCAACTTTTTCACTATAAAACACAAGTAAAGGCTCCGAGACGAAAGTTGGAAAAAAGGACCAATAAAAAAATGTGTGCTGATAAAATCTCATTTAGTAAAGCGATCGTAAACGTTTAAAGCGAGACTCGTACTGAACGGAATAGCTGCCAGTGTTACATCGCGGAGGTATAAAAGTATTTATTGATCTCATGAGATTAGATATAAGAATTTAATTATAAGTAAACCGTGACTTGTAGCTAAGGATGTTAAACGCGAGATATATACGAGAGTGACTGAATAGATCGTAACAAAACATGCAAAAAACAGAAAAAAAGCGAAGGAAATCCTGACAGTTTTTTTTATGATTGATAGTTTATTTCTGACAGCATCTAAAGTGAAGAGGGGCAAATATTTAAAAGCAAAAAAATGACTATTTAAATAGGAGGAGTCGGACACAGAACCCGTACTTATAAAGCTTAAAACGTTAGTTGTCAGTATAGGCGTGGCAAGACAAAAATGATCTTTTACCCTCAAAGCAACCACCCCGATCACTTTCTGTTCTAACACCACAGTGACAGAAAGATGTTTGACTTTGCGAAAAGTTCCTTAACATGGTCACTGGCACTAAAGCAAAAAGTCCGACATCATTCGGGCTCGCCCGCGCCTGATAGAGTCTCGCTTGTTTTATATCCAACAAGCGATTCGCGGTCACCGTGTACGCATTCAATCTTACAATACCGGTAGCTTTAATTTCGCGCCAATCGGGACCAATATATTGAGCCCTTCAATGGCTGCCTGTTCGAGTTAGCACCCATCTTTGCAGCCCGTAAAAGGAGTATGCGTTAGTTATGCTTTTTAATTTTATTTTAGCAGCTTCGGTAGGGTTTTGATTATAAAAATCTTTGTTATTATCTTACGCGTTAATATTGTTAGGCATTATAATGGGGTTTGTTAATTTTGGTTGCTATTTTTGTGGCACTACTAATGACATTCATTTTTATACACTTCTGGACACATCTATTGGCCCACCTTGTATTTTCAGTTTCGTTTGGTCCTAGCTAAAATTTTATATTAGGTCGAGCAAAAAGTTTTTATGCAATTTTGAACCTGGCACATTCACAATTTCATTCAATAGTCTTTTTTTGAATTTCGAACACAGAATTTAAAGAAACAAAAGACAATTTGGAGCCTGTTTGTTGATATCAAACAATCGAATACTAAGAAAACTTGGTTTTATTGGTTTACTTGGATTTAATTCTTGAAAAAGTGATTGATATCTTTGGTTTTGCAACAAACATTACTTATTCTTAACATTAAGGTAAGGTTCTATGAATAATCTATGGATACTTCACCTGAAGTCGCCGCCCAAGCTGTGGCACTTATTCAGGCCGGACACAGCCAAAGAAACGTGAGTGCTCAACTTAATTTAAGTCGATCTGCGGTCCGAAATGTTTATCAGAGGTACCTAGAGACTGGCGGCTTTGTTCGTCGCCAAGGAAGGCCACGATCTCGGGTCACAACTGAAAGGCAGGATCGATTCATCGTGACGACCAGCTTGAGAAATCGTCACCTTACCTCCATTGAGATACAAAACCAACTTCGCGACTTCCACGGAGTATCTGTGAGCGCTCGAACTGTTCGGAGAAGGTTAAAAGAACGCGATATGGTACCACACAAGCCAGCTAATGGGCCCAAACTAACGCGAGCCCACCGAACAGCGCGCCTTCATTTCGCACGCAGTCATTAAAATTGGACACAGCAAGGTTGGAGCCGTGTACTCTTTTCTGATGAGTCTAAAATTGTGTTACATGGCAATGATGGAAGGAAGAAGGTCTACCGACGTAAGGGCGAGCGTTTCGCACAATGCTGCTTTGAAGAGAGGGTTGCTTATGGCGGTGGCTCATGGACTGTCTGGGGCGGTATATCCGCGAGCGGCAAAACTCAACTTGAGGTTGTTACAGGACCACGGCTGCCAACATTAAATGCTGAAAGGTACATTCGTGAGTGCTTAGAACCTCACGTGATACCATACGCGGACTATGTGGGCCCAAATTTCCTTTTTATGCATGATAATGCAAGAGCCCATGCGGCCGGCATCGTCAGGGAATATCTTCGGGATGTGAACATCACAGTTATGGACTGGCCAGCCAGAAGCCCAGACATGAACCCCATTGAGCACATGTGGGACGAGCTAAAAAGACGTGTTAGGGCTCGTCAGCCAGTTGCCCAGACGATGCAGGAGTTGAAAACTGCCATAGAAGAGGAATGGGAAATGAAACCTCAAAATTTCATAGAGCGGTTGATAAACTCTATGCCTAATCGTATGAGAGCTGTGGTAGATGCCCATGGAGGCAACACGCGTTATTAAATTAAATCTTTATTTGATAAAACATGTTTTTTATTCAAAAATCAATTGCCTTTAACAAGGTGCATATCCGACTTGTTAGGCGTAGCTCCATGTCGTATGGTATTCTGAATTCAAATTTAAAACAATACGATCTAAAAAGATGGTGAAATGTATCAGGTTTAAAACTGCATCAACAGTTTTTGTTCAATCTAGCAATCATATTTCGGTAGGGGCCATCGAAACCTAAACTCTAAGGTGGGCCAATAGATGTGTCCAGAAGTGTATTATCTTTCTCACTGCCCCTTAACAAAAATTATCTGGGGTTGTCACAGTGCTCACGTATTTTGTTTCCTCCCTTTTCATCATTATAACTCTGTCACCCCTATTCGCACCACCTATTCTTTAAACATTTATATCATTTCATCTTTCACATAATGCAGTTTTGCTCCTAATGTGTCTCTTTCTATCAACTTGAAAATCAAAGTAGCTTACTTGCTTCCTACAGAGTATAGTAATGGAATAAACGGTTCATGTTATGTATTGCCATATTTTGCACTATCTGGTCGTTCAGACACCTCCTTTTACACCCTCGGCTCATGTTTCATATGACATGCAATTTTGTTGAAATTAGCAATCAATATTTTCGCCTAATCATAATCGAGATTCTGAACCACCTCTTTATACGGATGATAAAATTTCTAACCCTATATGTCTTTTGCAATGTCGAATAGATTTTCAAAAATCAAACTTAATCAAAATCAATTTCTATTACAAGCCTGTCTATAACACCACTTACTACTGACCAGATGAACGGAAAATCTTGCATAATGTTTGCCATCACCTTGCTTGAGTAGTGTGATAGAAGTGTGGTAGGTGCAATACTCGTACAGCATGTCTAATTGTTTTATCCGATTCTATCAGCTGTTAAATCCGATTTTACCTCTTTCTAGCTAAATGCGCAGTGAAGAAGGAAATTGTGAAACAATAGTCCAAAACCACGAGAAATGACAAAGTTGCACTTTCTATGATCAATATTTATATGTTCTGACCAAGAAATATTTCAAGAATCGCAATATAATATTTAAGCGTATAAGCTACGAGCCATAAACGCTAGGACTAGCGAAGAAATGACTTTATTTATATAGAGGAAAAGATACTTATAATAATAATATTTTACTGTAGGACTAAGATTAGCCTGCATTAGTGTCAATAAAGAAATCCTCGATAAACTTAATACAGTTATTATACGATCAAAAGAATATATATAGAAAAAATACTTATTTATTGTTATATAGGTCTGTTGTTATCCTTTCGTTCATGGTTGTCTCTACAGCCGCCTGAGGCTTTCTGGCCCTAGGCGTTAATTTATTCAGTTAACTTTACAAGAACAGCAGAGGACGTCACTTTGCAGGTATATCCTTCCAAAATAGGACATTATTTAACCTTTTGTGACAACACTATATTACAGTTGTCAAAAAATAAAAAGACCGGTTTGACAGCAGGATACAACATTGCTTTACTAGTAAAAATAACTCTTTCGCACTTAGTGGTAAAACAATCTTCTATCCATCTCTACTCAGCTGTCAAATCGGACTTCTTAGATTTTGGTGACTTTACATCTCTTCTGTTCAAACAAAGTTGAGGGCTCACAAAGTTAATAATCAGTTTTAGGACTGAAAACTTTAAGATGACAAAGTTGAGTAAATGCCGAACTTCAAATGTTTCGAACGTCAAATGTTCTGGAAGAACTGCGGAGAAGTTTATATGCAGTGGTGTTGATTCTGACAATTCATGTTCCTTAACTATATTTGACATTGAAAACCACAAAGCCTAATGTTCATTTTCAAATGAGGCTTTTTATGAAAGTTTACTATTCTTCTTTCTTTCTTCTTCCTTTTAAATAAACGTTGCGCCACACTAAGAATTTCTCCTGTATCGTGGGTGCGTTCACAAACATACAAACTATCACACACAAACAGCCAGACCAGGAACAACTATCTGTAGGCCATACAAATATTTGTTCCGTGCGGGAATCGAACCCGAGACACACAGCGCAGCAGTCAATCGCTCAACCACTGCGCCAACCGTGTCGACAAACTATGATACCATATGGAAGAACAGTTTATATTACTGTAAGCTTTGTTGTCTTGAGACTCAGTTTTATTCCTTCTTTCTGATTGGCCGTCAGTTTTTTCACAAAATAAATTCACACTGCAAAACACTAACAAAACATCACATACACCACACACACACACCACACACAAACACTTTTTTTTTAAATACCGATCCACACACACAAACCTAGCGTAATGTAAATTCGTGGAACACATTTAAAGATACGAATTGCACGCGTCTCCATAGCCATAACGTTAATATGCTTCCAACTTTACAATCGGCTGGTTGTTAAAGTCCCGTCTTCTTTTACCTTTTTTCCTTCCTTCACCTCTCCAACGTATATCGACAGTATATCGCACAGGTTATTGCGCGTTTTACTACTTGTGACTGATTTTACAACACCGCCGATTGCATCGGCATTAGGGGTACGGGAGCACAAGATATTTTTCGTGCCATGCGTTCATTTTGATGGGTATTTAGATGTCAGGGTGGACCTTAAATATCAACGTTTACTACTACTACTTTGTAAGAGGCTTCTGATATGGATGTAGGATAGCTTGGAAGTGGGTTTTTATTTATATTTTTAAATATTATCTTATTTTTAAGTGTTTCACAAACTACTCAAAAGGAGTTTCTCTCTAGATCAAATATTATGTGGTGATTCATGAAATAGGTGAAAGATTCGATGAATCAGAGGATACATTTGTGACTACTTCAATATAACATAATATGAAGAAAGCATACTCAACGCTATTTGCTGCATTTGTATGTATATAACCTACATATGCATACAAATGCTATGAAACTTTAAATGACGTGAGACTTGCAACCAACATTAAATCAAATTCAGTTTTACTGATACCATATCTTGTCTTATCAAATTAATCAATGAATAGTCCTGCATGCTGGAAAACCAGCCATTTTATAGGTACAAGTTTAGACACAAGACAGGAAGGCAATAACTTTAATACATACTCTTTAGAGATATTAAAGCGACCAATAAAACCTCTCAAACAGCTAAATTAAAAACAAAAGATCCATAAATTTTTGACAATGACAGTTATAAACCAAAATTATTTGTCAATTTATTTTTGTAAAGTGGTGTTTATGTAGTAATTGTCGAGGCTCATGGACCGGTGTCGTTGTGAAGAATACGAAGCAGCTGTGAAGAAAATAAAGTTCTATACTGTCGGCACCTACAGACCGGATTTAATTGAAAATTATGATAGTAAGTATCGCCAAAATATACGTCTTTAGGACGCAGCTGCTTGTATTGATGTGGCTGATGAGGAGGAAATTATTATGAACAAGGGAGAACAAAGAGCCTTTATAGATTGAGTGAAGTTGTGTTTATCTGAGATTTGTGTGATGAATATAGAACCTGGATAAGATTGGCGAAAGAGCTTGGCGATTGCCACAAGAAAATAGACACCAGTAATGGGTAAAATCGGGCCGTGGACGATAATGACGTGTGATAGTGGCGTTTGGTTCAAGAGACTTATATCCAGTAGTAAATTGTTATATATTATTGATAATGATGATGCTGATACTACCGTTGACTGAGATAATACTTATTTCTATCGCTACAATACATAAATACTAGGGGCGTTTTAATAAATAGGTTGAAGTATTCAGGGAGCTTTACAATATCGATATACCGTGTGTTTCTTGATATCTATAACCTAAAGTATTTTGATAAACAATAAATATATGTTATGTTAAACGCGAACCTACTCATATAGAGTCTTGGGGCTCACTTCCAGTCGACAGCAATGCGGACGAATTTTTTGACGCCATATTTTAGTTACGAGTTTATATTTTAAGTGTATATAGTTAGTTATAGTAAAGTTAGTAATTTTATTTGCAAAAAAAAAATGATAGATTTATGTCAAAGCAAGTTAGAAACAGACCGTCTTCGGGAAAATGTTTTTTTTTTATGAACGTGACCTATTAATTAGTCTTGCTTTTCTTTCCAGGAGGCCCGTACTATACAACATGGGTTAGAAACTCTGTAGATCTCACTGACTTATGTTTCAAAAGGCCTAAGGCCCATATGCGCTTCAAGCCGGAAGACTTGCCCGAGAACAAACTGTCCACGCGCGTTCAGAAGATAGAGCATATGTGGTGTCGACACATGACGCCGGTTCACAAGTCTAAGGATTAAGTGGACTTAGTGCAAGGCATTTTTAATAAGTGATGATCTATTTTTAACTTGGTAAAGTCCAAATTCGCGTAAGTTTTTTCGCTTGATCTTATGAAATACCTATGTTTTGGGATTTATAAAATTCAGGATAATTTATGTTTATAAAAGAATTTAATTTTCTATTGACTGTTTTATATTTGAATAATGAATTATACAGTTATCTAACAGAGTTTGTGTATATTTTATTGAACTCCAATCTAGACAGAAATCCGTTTAGAATTTTTAAGAGCAATCAAAAGTTAACTAGATAATTTCACTATTCGACTAGCTAGAAAATAAGACTGTATCAAAAAACTTGATCGTTGCAAATATTTGTTTATCAAAACCGACATTTATTCCTCCATGAAATATAAAATCAACACATCGAAAGCTAAACTCAGAACGTGATTTGTTCCTAATTACAGATTCTTCTACATTTAGAGCGCATATACATATGGACACCGTTAATACGCCGATAAACATCTTTATGAGCAACCCGATACAAGTTTTTTCAATAATTAATGAACAATAATAAAAGGAAATAAACTTTATGATATAAAATTGTAACATAGTTGTAAACATCGAAGTAGAAAATCGAATCTGATGTTTAGATTCATTTGATATAGACCGGAGTTATTATCAAAATTGTGGTCGGACTTAATGTGGATTGTACTATCCACGAATCTACGCAAGTTACAGGTGATCCCGGTTTCAATAACACTGAATGAGAAAATACCAAATTAAATGAAGAAGCTTCTGTGGAATCGCATTTGTTCTATTTTAGATGTAATGTTTTCCAGGTATCAGAGTTGACGTTTCGAAAATTCAAGCTCTTTTTCTTCAAAAACAAGTAATTTGACTTAGTTCAAGTTCTTAAATGACACAATCTTTGGTTAGGGGAGTACCGAACGATATTGTAGAATACGGCTATACTTGGGTCAATTACACTATATTTGTAGATGATAGGTACACAAGACATTCAAAAACCTATCACTTACTAGGTGGACTGCAAGTTTAAGCAAATTTTTTAATACTAATCCAATCTATTTTATTAAAGCTTCTATTCATAGTTGAATTGTAAAATCTATAGCGCACAGGAAACTATGCCATTCTCATTTCGGCGCTAAACTAAAACTGATTGAACTCACCGAAATTATATTAATTTAAATGTAAATATAATAGTGTCTTTAAATAGCAACATTTTAATGGCATTTGAATTTTATAAGCTTTCGCAATATGTAGGAGTTCGTCTTGGGTGGTACGGTTTAGCAACATTTTAGTCTACTGGTTGGTGAGGTTCCTTGGCTACATGTATTTTACTTATAGGATGGCTATTAAACTTATATTCAATCCATAGCGTTATGATCTAGGAATCGTCAATTTGGATTTTACTACTCGTGTCACATAATGTATGTATTTTAAGTCAAACTTGCATATTTTTGCAATATGAGAAATCTAAAAAAGAAACCTCTTTTGGGTCTTACAATTTTAGATTTCTCTAAAGCGTTTGACTTCGTGCAACATCGTACTTGGTTGCGTCTGGAGCGAAAGTTGGCATTAGATATCACGTATCTAATGCACCCACTTTGTTTAAAACGCAACTTAGTTTGATTTTTGCTGGCATATTCTTTCCCAAACCTTAGGCACAGCACGTGAGGCAATGACTTCCCGTGTTTTTTTTTTTCATTTCTACAAAACCTTACTCACTCCTTGGTGGCCTGCTGCAATCCCTTCTCTTTCATGTTGGATGTAGCTATCACATATTTTCAATCACAGCTCTAGCGTGTAATCACGGTTGACTTCTTAACTAACATCATCACCATTGTCAACCTTCAGTATTCTACTACTGGGCAAAAACCTTCATTATCACTCGACGTCCATCAATATCCTCGGCAACTCAGACATCTACTAAAAAGACATATCCATTATTATATTCCTCTCCTTGTAAACCGTAAGCTTCATCTACTAATTAACGGCTAATTAAAAGGTGTGTCCACACTACACCGTCCGATGATGGCCCGTCGCTCTCCGTCGCCCGCCTAACGCGCTCAATAAGTTAATTTGGCGTCAAACCGACGCTCGACCGACGCTCGACTTGTCACGTTTAAATACCGTTTACAAAGCCTCTCGACTGATCTGTTCGTGCGATAGTGTAGGTGTTGCCTAATGTTCGATTTAGAAATTATAATCAGTTTTTTATTAGGTGTAGAAGATGGTGTGGCAGCAGGTTATTGATTTGCGTTTTGTGATAGATTTTTGCTCTGAGTTTTTCTGTTACTGTCAAGAGGATTTTTGCTGTAGCAGTCTTGATCGACTATCTGTGTGGTTTAGCTTCCAGGCTACTTTATCCTGCTATTCTACTTCCTACTCTTATGGATCTGGATGTTTATTAATCAGATTCTTTATACCGGTAGCTCTGGCAGAAGTTCGTATTTAATACTTGTTAGAAGATTTATTACTGAAAGATCCGGCTAGTGTTTTGTTGGTAGCATTATTTACCATATTATGCATAGAAATGACTGTCTCATTCCCGCTCGGATTTCCTTAGCCCTTTGTGAATAAGTCCGGTCTTAGCTCTGACACACTTGTAATTAACTCGAACTTATCACGCATGTAAATGAACCTATTAAACCGTTACAATTTAAAACGTATTTCCGTCAAATCTCCATGTTTTCGACACACAACTTCAATAACTTTCCAACAATATACCAAGCCGTTCTTAATTAGACGTCCACGAAATTATTCTTTACGAAAATTTACTAAATAGTTTATATTCAAATTAGAAAAAAAAATAACCCGGAAACGTCGTGTGTGTTCTTCCAAAAACGTACGAAATCATTCAAAAATGTTTCTAAATATGCTCTGATATCATCACGTTTACCGAAAATTATTGCTGTAGAAGAGATATGTATCATGAAAATGATATTTTATTGGTAATCATCAACTCTCTGATTTCTATAACCTTTATTACTTTTACCACAAGGTTGGAAATGTCCCAGAAAGTCGTGTGTGACATTCTGAGCGGTCAATTCAGTGTGAGCAGATGTTAATAAGAAGCTAATGTGGCCGGGCCATGTATAATGTATTAGAAGTGAGTGAGTGTTGATGCGGGTGGGCTCTCGATACGGATCCGATTTTATCTCGATACGAGATTTGGACTCGATTGGTTTAATTACCGTTAATGGTTGTGGACGGTAGTAAGGTACCAGGGTTCATATGTTTTATGTTAAAAGGAGACTTTTGGGTTAAATATTTGGGAGTACTTACAATGTATTGGGTTGTGTGCATGTGTTAAGTGTAGAGTATGGTAAATGTCTTTTTACTGTTATATTTAGTTTGATATAAGTTCCGTACGTTTTTTGTTTAGTCTAGTTAATTAAGTAGTTTTTAGGGTTCAGAAACAAGAGCACTTGACATCAATATGACAAGCTGCAGTAAAATAGAAGTAAACTAAGCATGTCATATACACGGTATTTTGTTTTAGAGTTATGTTCTAATTAGTGGATAGTAACTCCACGTTTTAAATTAATTAATCTATAACTGTCGTTCAGCAAAATATTAACTTATGTCACATTTATACTTCACGGCTGAACAGTCATTTACGCGCGTAACACAACTGTCATATACGATTTTTTTAAATTTCTTATTGGGCATGGCAGAATTGTCTAATGCCTGCCTATTACCAAAAGTATTGAGCAGACGATTTTGTTTTTTAACAATAATATTGTCAACAACAAAGCTGGCAACAAATATTTTTTCTCCTATTTGTCGTTCAACTTTTTTTTTTAACAGGACTGTCCAAAACAACAAACCCTCATGGCGATCCTTCTCAAAGGGTTCTTTGAAACGCTTATGATTTCAATGCGTGAGGTAAATTCCTGCTCAGACGATAAGACAAGCTTCTCTTCGGTTTCTTTAATGTTAAATGCTCAACTTAATTAAGATCTGAGCATTTTCGTCCGTACCGTCATTAGCTACCAGATTTTAGTCGTTGATATATGATTCTACTTAGCGGTCAGTGTATTTGAGTTGAGTTGATAAGAAAGTCAGATTGTGGTTGGAGTGAATGCGATTTTGCGCTACGTGTGAGTTCTTGGTTCTGGTGGTAGTGTTTTGTTTCATAAAGGCACTGATTTTTTTCAGAGATTTTGAGTTTTGATGTTCTAAATTTTTTTTATTAACCCATTTTCCCCACTGAACTCCGATTACTGTATTAATCATTTGAAATTGAGTACTTCTCTTACTTTTGCCTGGAAACCTGTCAAAATGTTGCACCAAAGTAGGGTTTGACACATTTTTAACTCGAAATACTCAATTCAGCCGGCCTTAACATTTAAAAACCTCTTTAGTGTATGAAATGATTGTCATTTGTTTGTTATGATCATTATCATATATGTTGAAGTTCATATAGAAACAATGGAGATTTCGTTATTTTGTAAAACGCATTCCTGTTCCTCCCTTTCTCAGGTTTTCTGGTGACATTTGCTTAAACACAATGAGCACATTACAACGAGTTTAATAACACAAACCTAGGCTTTCCAAATCACCCACTATCGTAGAAGCACAGTCTCGTTCGCAAAATGTAGTTTAAATTATGAACTGCCACAAAAAATAGATCGCAACAGTAGATATTACTAAGTCAATTAATTTACAGACATCATGGTTATTTGTCTTAAACAATAATTAACTGTTTATCCACCTTTTAAGGCAGTCGACCATTTACGTCAATCGCCAAAAAAGTACTGTTGACATCCAAGCATACGAGTAGATGCAAAGTATGAAGAAATTAAAAATTAGATACAATTATTTACCTGTATGTGGCATTCCGGCGCGGAGTATTTCTGAAAGAAAAAGACGAAGCGATTAATATATACATGATATAATTAATTAGGGAAAGAGAGAAAAAATTGCAGAATGTGTCAGCTGCGTGAGGGCCACACAGGAGGTTAATGTCGCGGGCGGGGGGTTAAGAGTCAAGTGTTTAATGATGTATTAAGGTACGGTTGTATCGCGATTTTTTTGGGTAGTCTACGGTAGGGTGACATTAAAAGGGTTATTATTTATTTATTTATTCATAAGATCGCCAACAGAGGCTTCACAATCACATGCATTATAATACAGACAGGGATTATTTTATTTTTGTATAGGTTTGGAGAGTGAGTATGGATTTACGCTGATTTCGACAGATTTTGGAAATAAATTGTGGGTTTTTTGTCGAGTATTTCTTAAATGATTTTATATTGAGATATAATTGTTTGATTATTTATTTAAATGTATGAAAAATAAAATGATTAAGTGCTGATCCAATTAGTCAAATTCGTTTACAGATAGAAAACTACATAACTACACTAAGGCAGTTGTGACACCGCCGGCGAGAAAGCGATTAGCTATCGACTATTTGCTTGCTGAGGAAAAGGACAACCGATATTGATCTCGTGTGAATAAAAGAGACACATACATTAATAGTCGATAGCTGGCTGTACACACTGCCGGCGAGCCGGCTCTTACCACTAGTTGATCGCAGCGACAAGAGCTATCAAAGATTGTATTCGCTTCGCGACACTCGCGATTAAAACTCACCAACCAGCGATAATTTCCACCTATCGTGCGAGCCGGAGCGAGTATAGCGAGCAATCGCCCGTCGCACAAAAGCACTCGCTTAAAGCCAAGCGACAAAACTATCGAAACTTTTCACTCGTTACTCGCTGCTCGCCAACTCGTTTCGAGTTTCAAGCTTTACTAGCTGATCAGCGGCGGTGAGACAAGTGCCTAAGTGCGTCAGAGTTTTTTTATCTCGAACAATGGTACGGTTCCTGTGGTATTTGTCACGAAAACGAAGTTGCGGGAAATTTAAATGGTTTTGCCTGTTCTAGGGCTATAGTACATTTAATAGTATCCAGCCTATGTATAATTTTTGGTAGTTCAAAACATAATTTGTTACACGATGCTTGTATTTTCTTCCATGATCCCAAGCATTAACCTTGAACTAATCATCGCACTTTATAAACCCATGTTCCCATTAAATTCCATTAAAAACACCAAATTCTACAACCCAAAACATTTTAAATACAGTCGTAAAAATTAACTACAAAAAGTGTATAAAATCAGGGATTTTATTACTGAAAAACGTCGCTTGAAATTTATACTCGAGAAATGTAACAGTTATATAGCTTTTGTCCCCTAAACAAGGCAATCTCAATGTTTAATCGCTCGCGACTCGAAATTATAAGCCCCTGTGACATCTTTATCGGCTTTCCCGCGATAACTGTGCCAGAATAATGACGTGACCGCGGTAAGGGTTAATAACTATTGACTCGGAAGTTGGAACTATTTTCATTTGGGTTCTGTGAGGCAGAAAAACATTGTGAAATATTTTGTAGATTTTTAAATGCAAACGAGTCAAGATAAATTATTTATCTATTGTAAAAGATGTCTATGTAGTGTTCTGTACAACAAACCAATCTTCCTGCTCTTATGCTGATTATTATGTGTAAAGATAGCACTTTTACGCCAAAAAGAGTCTAAATTTAATTAAGTGGCTTTTCAGACACCACAAATGTATTTTTGGCTGACAATAGGCCAACCAAACAAAAGAAGCAGAGTCATAGTCACCGAAAACAAATTACGTCCACAGCACAACACTAGCCAGCTATGATGTAATGAAACCATCCGCGGTTATGATTACAACTGCTCATTCGTACGATAACACCCTCATCATAATTTATTCAATTTCAATATAGCAACCAATCACATCACTGGACTTTTGATTTGGCAACATCAGCGACCTCCTGCCTAGATGCCAATTAATTAGGAGCCATATTTGCACTTCTTTTACCCAAAAGTATACTTACACTATACAAATGTTGATACAACCAAGTGGTTTTGCAGAATCCAAAAATTTCTATTTAGCAACATCTTACTCTGTAAGAAATCTTGTGTTCATAATAAGGTATAGTTCCACGTTGCCGAAACTTGAAAAACAAAAGAAGCCGAGTCATAGTCACCGAAAACAAAACACAACACTAGCCAACCAACGTGACGTAACGAAACCAACCACGGTTATGATTACAACCGCCCATTCGTACGATAACACCCTTAAATCATAATTTATTCAAATTAAAAATACTTATCAAAATGTGATGCGGTCTTAAATCAAGAATTAAGTGAGTGGGTGCGTGCTACGCTAAAAATCGATGCTATCGCGATGGTCGATCACCGTGAACATTCAAAAAGAATTACTTACAATAAGACGGGGAACGCATGCGAATATCACTTCACAATGTTACTGAAAATTGTGAACGTTTTGTTTCTAAATAACTCGTATATTTGAAGCGATTTTCAAGGACAGCGGGTTCGCAGAATACAAGGGGATGACCAATTAAAATAGAGCTTTTGGTTCCAACTATCAATCACAGAATCACAGTACCTACAAAAGGATTTGGGAAATTATGCTGTCCTATGATAAATGTATGTCTCTAGACAGTAGGTGACTTCTGAGATAATAAAAAAGATTCTGCTAAGATAAGCATAAACATGGTTTGTTAATTTTTGTAAATTTGGATAAGGGTAAGGGAAATATGATGATGCTGCCCTAATAACCTCGCTTCAGGAAATGATGCAAGAATGCCAAACTCGTAGCTAAGTTCTGGCCTGACTATATAAAGACTGACCGAGAGACGCTATGAAAAAGGACCAATAAAATAGAACAACGTGGGTGACGCAAATGGTGAACAATGCATTATCAAAGCCTTATTGCTGAACCTAGATCGCTGAACGGCGGCAGAAGACAAACTGCAAAAATCCATCTGCTTCTCAAGCGTTTTCATATTCTTCTTCTTTTTGAGTTGATGGTTAGGCACCCATAAGTATAGAAAGAATTGGGCCCTGTAGGTGACGACATCAATTGTAGCGTCAGTGGCATTTATTAAATCCTCAAAAGCTTCAAATAGGAGGTCCATGTTCATCACGTTTTACAGTCCGATAAGGTGTGTGCCCCAATAACTTCTCACTTATTTCCTAAGCGCAAATCTGTTCTAGAAGGGTGGCCCATATAAACTTGCAGCTCAGTGCCACTAACTTAGCAGCAGATAAGCCTTTCCGCTAATTGAGATACAATGCCACACCATAAAGTATTTGACTTATCTACCATGATTTACGCTCTAGAATTTATTTACATATTTACGCAAGCTGAAGTGGTCTATGGGCTGGCCTTAGTAGAGTAGGGCAGGTCTTGATATGGCAGTTAGATTAAGGGGCAGAGGATGTGGGGGTATCTCAGAGTACTTAGAAATAGCACAGTAAATATAGGTCAAAAGCCATAGCCGAGCTAAGGAGTGGAATTCCCTGCTGGAGTCTGCGTTCCTTGATAACTACAACCTAGGGGCTTTATGTCAAATGTAAATAGGCTACGTCCAGGCAAGCGTTCTCCATCGTCGACCAGATCATCGCTTTTCATCAGGTGAGGTCTTGGTCAAACGCGAGCCTTTCAATTATAATGAAAAACTGACACCAGTTTAATCAAAGGGGTACGGATAACCCAGCTACTGGGTTGTAGAGGTTGGATAGAGAGTTGCTCCGTATGAGAAACTGGTACTCAGCTACATTTGGTTAGACTGGAAGCAAGAGAAAGAGAAGGCCACATAGATTGATTGATGCCTCGTGGAACTAGAATTTGGAAGGCCTCCCACAAGGTGGACCGATGACCTGGTGAAGGTCGCGGGTAGCCGATGGATGCGAGACGCGCAGGACTGGTCGTTGTGGCGACGCTTGGAGGAGGCCTATGTCCAGCAGTGGACTTCTTTCGGCTGATATGATGATGATGAAAACTAGAACAAATAGTTCTGCCAGTATATTCTGTTAAAATCACCATAAAAACTTAGAGGAAGTGAGCGTGTAGAGAATTGTCTTATCACTTCGTTTAGCTCTTCACGGTGAGATACAGTCTGTCGATTCTGTAAACATGTCGAAGTGGAAGCTTGGGAGAAGTGATCAAAAAATTAGCTGTCAGTCCATTAAAACAAAATGGAATGACAGTTCACTTCATGCTACACTCTACCCAAGTTTAAACGGCGTTGACAGAATAGATAGGCTGAATAGGACTACTGGTCTTAGTGGGCAATTTCTTTCAAAAAAAGCTTTATAACTAACATAATTTAAAGAATACATAAAACACTAATTATACGTCAAGTTAGAACTGCAACCGATGCCAAAGATATAGTAATTAATAATTATTTAGGGGCTCAATAAGTGTGGCCACGGTTAATGCGGTCACCGATCTGATAGTGTCCACTATACGTGCTGTTTTGCATAACAGCATTGTTTAGTGATGTGCTTCTGGTTTGTCGATTTCGATAGAATTTGTTTTGAAATGCGTTGGGTGTGCTTTTAACGTTGCGTATAATATGAGCTGTTGTAGAATGGTAGTCAAGTGCACCTGGGATAGGTTTCTGTAAATTGATATTTGTTGTGATAAGTCATGGTAAGTGGCTTAATGTTGTTAATTAGTCATCAATTTCTATGTGTGATCCTAGTTACAACTTGCTGTTACAGTGAATCAAATACTAATGAGTTATTGAGACTAGATCTTACTCAATTTTATCCTCTTTCCTATTCAACTTTTAAGTGGAATGTTGAAAAGTTTAGTTATCAGGGCAAAGCATTTCTAGTCCTTGGAGTCGAGAAGAAAGCTTATAAAATGCAATAATGTTAATCGATACTGTCCCATCACTAAAAGCAGAGGTGTCACGCCAACCTACGAAAATGCGCGCTCACACATCTAGGGCCGGATTGTGAAGTTTTAATTGAATTTTAATGTTTAATTTGACAATTTATGAGTTTATTTAACACATTAGACATATATTTTTAGTTCGCTATTAAAAATATAAGCCTGGCCTTGGATGACTCTCGCCACTAGACATATTTATAATTAATCTACAAATTATAAATTCAGTCTTAGAACCGGGTCTCGTGACAAAATATCATACAAATAGACACCGATTTTCTGCAGTCGACTATTCAATAACGTAAACAAGAACTATGATTTTAAATTATCAGAATAAACAGAGAAAACGTAGGTTTCTTAAACTAGGTGAATTTTAATTTGGTGTCAATATTTCGCCCCCGTAAAAGTATTCGCTACAAATATGATAAATTTTTGCTACGGGATCAACTAAAACACAAGAAAACAGCAGATATTTTTCGAGTCTCAGATCCTGCAGTATCAGTATAAGTTGTTAATACTCAATAGTACTTTCAACCCCTTAAGTATTGGTATGTACGTGAAATAAGGTGAACCCTGAAATTTTACCAATTAATGTACCCACTTTCACTCCCTGAAATATTGCCAGTCAGTAAAGAGTGGCCCTGAAATTTTTACCTGTTTTTTTTAATGCCCCGGCAGTCAGCATGTGGCTACTATTGTCTAGAGTATATCTAGGTATTCGTGTTAGTTATTAAGGCTGCTCTCTCGAGAAATGCTTAAAAACATCGTGCAGATGAAGCAACTTTTCGTCGGCATTTACTGAGAAATAATATCTGAAAAAATAGATAGTAATCTACATGATATGATATGTAATTTGGTTCAGTCAGAATTTATGTATCGGTATCACATAATAAGAAAAAAAATCACCAAATCTCATCCAAATCGTTGAGATGAAACCATTTTACTCCTTCGTTTTTATTAACTTAAGTCTAAAAAAATATCTACTGCTTTGCAATACCAACGAAAATATTTTGACTTTGTTACTTTTTTAAAATATGTGTTTTTTTTATAATAAAGTGAAAATGCGGGTAGCGGAGTGGCGCGTAGAGGAGTAGTTAGCTCCGTTTATATGCACATTATTGGCATGAATACAAGCCTTAATCTGAGGAATGGATAAATTGTTTTTCTTAAGCCCAAGTTTTGCAACGGCCAGGTGTTAATATCATAGAAGGAGTGCCTATCATAGTGAATGTTTCATAGAGAAACAGCCTTGACTAGTGACTACCAACCACTTGATTGCATGTTTTATAGTGCATTCAGAGCTTACGGTGCCCTTTGAAAGTTTATTGCAATTTGTATATAATATTTTAAGGTTTTCATTGATAGCTATAAAAATAAGGAGCCCGTGGATCAGTAATAATGGCCGCATGGTTCGATCTTTGGAGTTAAGCACTGCTTGCCAAGGTCGGTTCGAAGATGAGTGACATACAGACACTTCTCAGCGCCTTGGAAAGCAAGTTAAGCTGTTTCTGGCTGTTATTTGAAGATTTTTGAAAATCGTTATAGATACTCAGAAGCCAGAAAATCTGAGACCAGTCTTACCAAGGGTTTTTTTTAAGGATGGGAAATCATCAAATGGCTCCTCCCGCTCTGGGCGGAGCAGAAGGGGGTGTCAGACTCTTACTGACTAAAACCCATCCGTGTTCCTCCTAATGCCCTGTTCCAGGGCTACGGTGACGGTGACTGTTGTGACTTACGGAGTTTCTTGTCCGTTCTTCTCCATAAGAATCTACCTTTCCGGATGGACAGTAGAGTCACTTTAGTATTTTATATTGTTTGAAATCTGAATGATGTTTAAAAGTGCCGTTTAATGGCCTAATTGGAATAAACGTTTTGACTTTGACTCTTTCGAACAAAATCCGCTACCCTGGCTACCAAGGGTACAAGGGTATTTATGTTACCCAGTTACTGGGTTGCGGAGGTCAGATAGGCAGTCCCTCTATGTAAAATACGAGTATTCAACCGCATTTGGTTAGACTGGAAACTGACCCTAAAATAGTTGGGAAAAGGCTAGGCAGAACCAAGACATTGATTTATACTTTAACTAGCTTTTGCCAGCGGCTTCGCCCGCGTGGTCCCTAGGGAACATACTCCCGGGATAAAAAGTAGCCTATGTCCTTTCTTAGGCTCTAGAATATTAGTGTACCAAATTTCATTTAAATCGGTTCAGTAGTTTTGGCGAGTAAGTGCGACAAAGAGACAGACAGAGTTAGTTTCGCATTTATAATATTATAGTAAGGATTTTGGCCTAGAAATATGGCAATCTTTATTTCAAACTTCAGCTGAAAGTCACCATCCAAGTACACAAACAACCTTCCTTCAAAAAAAAAAAACTAGTACAGTCAATAACAAAAATCATAATATTAACAAGAACATAAAATTCTAAATCCGTACCTAAACCGTCCAAGGGAGGGGCGAGCGTATCAAAAAATATTATGAAATATTAGCATAATGCTTACGACAAAATGGTTAAATTACAAGGCACTGTTTGGTTCGACACGCTAAAGGAGGCCATAAACGAGTTCAAGTGGACCGATTAATAAAAGGACACTTTGAAAGTTATGATGGCGTGAGTGAGGCCAAAAAAAGATGTATGGAAACAGAACTTAATGTAAGTCGGTTCAAAAGTCCCAACTCCTTTCCTTTATACAAATATCTGAAGAAGATCTGTAAAAGAAGTAAATAAAGGAGTTACGGGTCAAAATGTCATGAATAGAAAGGAAAAGTGAGGCCTACAAAAATATATATGTAAACCGAATTTATGTAAACCGTATCATTATTTTTTTAATACTAATTAACATAATTTTGTGGATTGAGTTATGGAGTTATCAACGTATGCACCTATTATAAAAGAGAAGCAAACGTTTCTCGAATTAAAAAAAAACTAAGTTAAGTGCTTTTTTACTAACACCTTAAAATTTTAGAACTTTATCAAAAAAATTAGCCGCAAAGCTTTTTTCAAACGGCCACATCGCACGAGCTCAATAACTTTCCGTATTTACCACTTCATTTCCTTAACCAAGACACTTTAACCCTTAAAAACGCGTGACCACAGATTACATAAAGTATCCCTATCAACGAAAGTTTTGCGTGAAAACCGGCGCGTGCGTGTTATTCATAATTTGTGCATATTTTACACTTGAAACATTTTTTATCGCGACTGTACTTAAGCAGGGGCATAGATTTGGGGAGTTGTATGGAAGCGACACACATAATAATGAATGATACCCTTTTTTTAAGGATGGGAAATCATCAAATGACTCCTCCCGCTCTGGGCGGAGAGGAAGGTAGTGTCAAACTCTTACTGGCTAAAACCCATTCGTGTTCCTCCATATGACCTTTGTGTTCCAGGGCCGCGGTGACTCTTTTGTACAAATCCCGCAATATTGATGAAACCCTAGAACCCGCACTCATCACCGCCGGGTCCTCATCGAGGCGATCAGCGGCGGCGACCTCTCGCGACCGGCCCTGTTCCAATCTATGGTCCGGAACGAGGAGGCATGGGAAGCGGTCACCTCCTTCTGCGAAGCAGTAATGCTAGCGAAGGAGAAGGCCGAACGTGTGAGAGAGAGGGAAACCTCACGCCTTAGTCGCCGCAACAGAAGAATACGCCCCGGGCGTCCGCGGTCGCAGGGCGATTCCCGGCCACCGTAAGCGCGGGCCTGCGGACGGCGAGCATTGGGTGGCTCGCTGTCCGATCAGAACCAGGCCCGGGTCGACGGCGTGTTGTGTTCCATGCGCGCCTAGGGCCAGTGCCTGCCAGGGTTGCGGAATTTGTTCGAAAGGGTCACCGCGGCCCGGGAACGCAAAGGGCACTAGGAGGAACACAGATTGGTTTTAGTCAGTAAGAGTCTGACACTCCCTTCTGCTTCGCCCAGAGCGGGAGGAGTCATTTGATGATTTCCCATTGATAAAAAAGGACCCGCACTCATAATCATCATGATCAAAAGTAGACACCATCGCCTCATAAGCGCACCGGGCTTTTTTTACTGTCATGCTTAAGCAGCACTTGCCGAGGACGGTCCGTGGATGAGTCACCATCCATTACTTACCTACCGAGACTCGTCCGTGCCTCGGAAAGCACGTGAAGCCGTTGAGTCCCGGCTGTTATTTGTATTATTCAATACTGGATTGTGGAAGCCAGACTGGCAGTCGCTCCATGTAGAATACTGGTAGTCAGTCGCATTCGGTTAGACTGGAAGCCGACACCATCATAGTTGGGAAAAAGGCTGGGCAGATTCAGTGCCGTAAATAGGGCGGTGCCACCTGTGCCCAGGCACAGGGTGTAGACTCTGGTGGGCGCAAGAATGGCCAGACCAGGTAGGACTATTATTTTTTCGGTTTGCTCCTGATAAGTTCCCGCTGCGCCCCTAGTGCTCGTTTCCAACACATACGTGCTTGCATGCCAGTATCATCAAAAACGTCTGTTAAATTAGACAAAACATCGCGCTCATAAAGTGGGCCTATACATAGCATTGCTCTAGCTAGGGTACCTATAATATCTAAAAAAAAACAAGGGCGCACTTTTAGAAGCTCGGACAGGGCGCAGAAAAGGCTATTTACGGCACTGGGCAGATTGATTTGACAGTTTCTGAGCCGTACTAAGTCGTATCAAAGACATAATTGTTTCAATGTGAAAGTGAGACAGAAATACAAAGAACAAATTGCAGTGTACTAGCTTCTGCCCGCGACTTCGTACGCGAATATCCCATTTTTTCCCGTTCCCGTAGGAATTTCAGAAAATCCTCGCTTAGTGCTCTCCTACGCTCCCCAAGACACTTAAATACCAAATTTCAACACTCTACGATCAGTAGTTTCGGCTGTATGTTGCCTGTCAGTCACTCAGTCAGTCAGTAACGAAAGAATTTTATATGTTAGGAAGATAGCAGGATACTGACTCACTCAATGATTTCACATCGAAATCATTGTCATTGAAACGACAGTAGAGCTTCAAGAGTCTCAATATTCTAGGCATTTATAAACCGTTCAGTGGCTCTAGACAAAGTGTCATTCTATAAGTGACGGCTATATTGTCGAAATTCCAAAATATAAGGTACTGATCACGTGACATTCCGACAGCGTTTCTCAATCCCATACATGTTTGACGTTTTGACAATTGATTCATCGCCTTCGCCACACTACCGCTGACACCGTCACTTGTGTAGAACCTGTCAGGGCTGAAGTCGCTTCTATACATTCTTATTCTATGACTGGGGTACATTTTGATCAAACGGTTTAACGATTATTGTGCTTTAGTCAGTCAAGGTTCAGTTTCAGGGTTAGTTGTAAAATATTATGGGCTTAATGATGATTTGAATTTGGTGATTATTTTTTATGCTTTGAAGATGTTCAATACTTTAGTTTTGCGGCCTCCGTGATGAACTAGATAGGTTTACAATGAAGTAAGTATACCAAATCTTTTCCTCTCATTCGATTTCCACTCTTACCAGAGGAGCTACTCTCTAAGCCCGAAGTCCGTTGTTTCAGGTTTAGTTGCGTATTCTATGCCTTAACACCAAACCACTAAGAATTACTGACAACACGATTTGGCAGTTACTATCAAATCGTGTTGTTATTCATTCTTAGTTCAGGTTCGGGACTAATCGTAAGTCAGTAGGTGATACAGAGTAGAATACGCCCGCAACTAAGCCCGAAACTACGGACTTCGGGCTTAGAGAGTAGCCCCCCTGATGCAGCTGAGCACTAGTATTTTACGTGGAGTGGCTGTCTGTCACCTCCCAAAACCAGTTAGTTCCCGTCTATTTTCCCGGGCCGTATAAACAGACTGATAGTGATATGCCAGTGCCTGTACAATTTATATGACACTGTTCACAATTAGACACATCTGGGTTTTTAAATGGACGTTTTGTCAGACCAGAGGACCACGCCGTGCGAGTATGCCTTTCCATGGCTGAAAGAAAGAGAGGGAGAGGAAGACCCCAAACCACATGCCTACCCCGAGTAACGGGTCAAGTTGAGGACAAAGAAGAAGAGTTTTGTCAAAGCGTAGAGCCGTCTAAACGCCCGGACTGTCTTTCGTTCAAACAGACAGTCCGTCTGAGTGGGAACGGGTAACATGATATCCCGTGACAAGACTGATGTTAGATCTTCAACTCTTCCCCTGATATACCAAAAATAATACCAATAAGTTCAAGACTGACAATATTAATTATAATGATCCCGATTACCAGTGATAAACAAATTTCAAGCCATTCCACCTTCCAATCAAGCGGATCCATTCAACCCATTAGTTTATTGAAACAAAAATACTGCAAAACATTCCTATATTCCTACTAAACATAAAAGAAAACCAAACAGAGTCACCCATTACGATAGACATCTCGAAAAAAGGTGACATAATGAACCGCAAAATATACACGTAAAGGATACTCCACGGCTTATCTGTTCCACGAAAGATCTATGGCGTTTAGTTACAACGTAGAAGTAGGAAACTTTGAAAATGAAACGTTGAAATAATGTAGATTTTAAAAATATATTTTTTTTTTTGTGGTAAAGGTACAACGTGATTTTTAACCAACTTCTAATTTTTTTCAAGGCCTTACGTATTTCAGGTAGTAGAAACCAGCTGTAACCTACATTTTGTCGAGTTATGCCAGCAAACCTCATCTAGAGGTAGTTTAAAGTTTAAAACGACTAAAAAAGATTGACGTATAAAATATTATTAACAACCTACATACTTACAAACAATATAATTTATTAAACATGTAAACACGATAATTTGATATTCAGAAACATATACGTAAGGTCATGAATGACATTAGATCCAGAAGGTAAGGCTTGATGAACTTGATTCTTAAATATATCTAAAGGACAGAACGAGAAATAGTCATTTGGAAACAAACATGAGAGAGTCTGTGTTCCCTGACAGCTACAACATGGGGGCTTTAAGTAAAGAGTGAATAAGTTACTCCTAGACAAGCGTGCTCCATCGTCGATCACAAAACTCAAACTCAAAATATTTATTTCAAATAAACCATTTACAGGCACTTTTGAATTGTCAATGTCGGTCGGTCCAAAAAGATGAAGCTATTTGTACGTTCCAAAGCGTAGATCTCTATGGAGAAGAACGTGCAAGAAACTTAACGGACACTCTTTTAAAAATAATAAATTGTTACAAATTTTTGTTTACATCATGTTGAAATTATACATATATGTGAGAACGATGTAAAAGACGAGCAGGATAAAAGCGTCCGGAAAAAAAGGAACAATTTCAAAGAAATATTTAAAACGAACCATCGCTTACCATCAGGTGAGATTTTGGTCAAACGAGAACCTACCAATAATATAAAAGAGAGCTTTCTCCTGGTAAGAAATAAAAATAATTAAAAACTGCCAGTACTTCATTAGCGCATCTATTTAATTTCCCCGCTCCACGGTAAGCGTCAGTAGCTAAAGACCACACGGCGATATCTTCACCGGCCACAAAGTTAAATTATACGCTCCCACAAAACATTTTGCGTTCTGACCACGGGCGCGGGTTCCGTAAAGGTTCATTAAAGGAGTTTTAATATTATGGATTTTATTTTAAACAAAACTGGGATTAGGTTTTTAAACAAATGAATGTTGGATCCTTACTGACAAGAGAAGAAATGCTGACAAGATATTTTGGTCAGTATTTCTTATATTGGTATGGTACTTGTATCTATGCAAGACTGCTGTTGGTCGGATATTTAGTCTTTAGATACAAAGGTGTGATAAATAATTCAATCTTTACCGGCTTGGCTGTGCTCTTTCAAGCCCGTTGTATAAGGAAGAATTCTCAAAACGACCTCATTAATAAGTAAAAAAGAGCTCTGAAAATGCCAACAAAGTTATTGAAAAAGTTGCTTCGGAAAACCAAAACCAGAAAGCTGAACAAAACCCAGCTCCTTAAAACCCTAAATCAATCAACACTACCTTACTCAAACAAAATTAATACAGCCAACGGAAAAGGGCTAAAAACACACCTACCGATTGTGCTTTTAAAAAAACAAACTGGTGAATTGATTAGCATAACCCAACGCCTTTGGACCCCCCACAGGTCAGCTCTCAATTAAGTCACTTGTCTTTTCGCCCGTGCGGTGTGCGAACAGCCTTATCGCGATTGTGTGCTTGACTTTATTTTCTGCTGAATTTTATACTAGACACCTTTGGCGAGGTCTTTTTCGTTCGATGTTCTTTTGTTTCTACTAATGGGTTGCGTTTTTGGTGTGACGTCTGATTTTTTAGTGTATTGTTTTTGGGTGAGATTTGGTTATGTGTATACTTATATCATTATTTTAATCTATACTGACATTGTAATGAGGAAAGATTTTTTGTATGTTGGTTTGTACCGAATGGGCTCCGAAACTACTGGACCGATTTTAAGCATTTTTTCACTAGTAGAAAGCTACATTTTCAGGAAGTAACATAGGCTATAATTTATTTGACTTTTCACGCCAGCGTAACTGCGGGCCGAAGCTAGTATTAGATATATGTGAAAGTAAGTTTGGGAGTTAGTTAATCAGTGACATTCGTCGGCTGAGGTTGAATTTGGCAGACGGTTAGATCGTCACCTGGATTAGGACATAATAATTATACTTGCCATCCCGGAAATACGATCTGGAGGAATAATTCACGACTTTCACACAGAAAAAGATACTAAAAACTAGAAAAAAGATTAAAGACAGCGCAAAAGAGAAAGATTAAATTAAACTTTCAATTTTAGAAAGTCTCATTCACTGCTGAAAAATATGCAGATATATAATTAAAGTATCAAACTCAAATAAACTGATAATGCAATGATAATTCTCGACATAGCGTAAGCTTTTTCTGGACGAAAGCAGCTTGTGTTGTCACAAGAATGACAAACACGTATTCCACAAAGCCAGTTTTCTGGAAACAAACGAAATCCCGCTACAAGAATTCCTTAAACTTAGAACCGTTTGTTAAAGGAATATTCACATTTGATTCGAGATGTGGTAGAGATGAGTCAAAGGGGAGATCTTCAAAGTTATATTTTTTTAAACGGACTACGCTTGGTTTTTTAGGGTTCCGAAAAAAAAGGAACCCTTATAGGATCATTCGGGTATCTGTCTGTCTGTCCGTCTGTCACAGCCAGTTTTCTCCGGATCCACCAGACCGATTCTGTTGAAATTTGGTACACATATGGACTTCTATGACCCAAACACGGACGCGTTACGTAAATTATTAAATTTTTAGTATGGGACTCACTTTTGGGGGTCAAACTAGATAACTTAAAAAAAAAGTTTTTTGGACAATATTGTGTGACATATCAAATGAAAGGGCTTACTGTAAGGGTTTTAATTATATTTTTTTCATAATTTTAAAATAAATGATTTAGAAGATATTCAAGAAATTAGACGAAAAATAACCATTCCCCTAATCTCCGAAACGACTGAGCCTAACATTTTGAAAAAAATGGAGATAATAGATCTTTACCTAAAAATTACAGGAAAACTTATTAGAAGTCTGTAGTGTTAAAATAACATGTTAAAAAAAAATTGTTCGGAACCCTTTGCACGCGAGTCCGACTCGCACTTGGCCAGTTTTTTCTTGTTTGAAGCACAATGTTGGTAAATATCAAAATGACAAAATACGTTCGAAAAATGATATTACAGACGAATAGGATATGACGAAATACGTTCGAAAATTGATGGTACAGACGAATAGGATAAAAGAGTAGGGAGTCAAGAGATAGGAGAAAGAATGTAATGCTACTTGCATGCGAGTTAGTTGCAGGTGGAAACATTGCCTTAGTCTAGAGCCCAAGGAAGGTAAAGTATGAAACAAAAGACAGACGACATCGAACCCCTTATATTCGTAGAATCAGCAGTAAACTCCAAATGAGTCAAGTCTCTTAGAAAATCGAAACTAAGAATTTGAACAAAAAGATATCGCTTGCATTGCCGATCAAATGAATTTACGAAAACCTGATTGGGAATCAAGATTCGTTTGGCTTACGAAAAACACTTTTTAATTGTGGGCTGGGTTTCGGTCTGTTTAATAATTTATGGTAACTCCCACACCAACAGCCATATTTGACGGTATGTCTTTGTGTTGGGTAACTCCGCCTTTAATAAGGTTGATATAATAATAATAAATAAATAATTTTATTCTCAGGAAACTGAGGCCCATAGATCATTATCATCATCATCTTCCTGCCCTCATCCCATGTTACTTGGGGTCGGCGCAACACGTTTTTTCTTCCATTCTGTTCTATCAGTCGTCACTCTATCACTAACTGAGGCCCATAGATAAAGTACACAAAATTAAAATATACAAAACTAGCTTTTGCCTGCGACTTCGTACGCGTATATCCCGTTTTTCCCGTTCCCGTGGGAATTTCATGAAATTCTCTCTTAGTGCTTCCCCACGAAGTGTAGGCAAGCTACATGCTAAATTCCAGCTTTCTACGACCAGGAGTTTCGGCTGTGCGTTGTCTGTCTGTCACACGGTAACGGAACAATTTATATATTAGGATTGCTTATCTTAAACAATAATAAACTTATACATATTGACAGCAAAACCTTACTAAAACTATAACTATACACGTGTCATCATCATCGTGTCGTTATGTGTCATATTTTTCAACGGAGTTGAAGATATTGATAAACAGGTAACAAATCGCAAATCTGCGAGACAGCCAGAGACAAGTCTCTGGCTGTCTCGCAGATTTTTTGGAAGAGACAATGGTCTATCAACCAACCCAATATTAGCATTTCTGTACTCTAAAATGAATTCAAGAATAAAGAAGTAAGATGGGCGCAAAAATAGAATTATGAGTACACACGCACACACAGGCTTCCACAGCATTTACGCCTTTTTTTATTTCAGTTTTCGTTTTCATCTATGTTTTTTAAATCTGATAATGAAATCCTGGATTAACCTTACAAAACCCTGAGAAAACTCTAAAGTCATATTTTTGGCTTGTATCTTCCTGAAAGAATTAAGTTTTACATCCACATCTCTATTCATAACTCCGTAGATTAAAAACAAACAATAAAAAAAGACTATTTTGTGGGAATCGATCCTAGGTACTCATTATAGTCTGATCACTCCCCATGTTTGTTTTAAATTTGTTCCTTAACTATCCTCCCCACACCTCGCTTCACATCGTCTTCAACATTAATAACTACACTATCAACCGATTAAAACTCCACAGGGACCGTTTCAAAGAACCAGAAAAAAGGACCAATATTCGAATAAGAACCATCGAACTATTTTACCACCTTCCCGTTTAGACATTTTTCATCATTAACTTTTTGTTGGGTGGTTGCTTCATGAAACATGTGCTAATAGGCATGTGCGGAGTTTAGCACAATGATCATTTACTTGTAAAGTTGAATATATCTTCATTACTGGCACTAGTAACGCAGACGCCCTGCAAGAATTTGGGTGGCTGTTACACCGAAGCGTAACGGTTTTTTGTCACACGTCCATGTTCTACATCATGCTCGGGATCTGTGTCAAGTATTTTTACGGCTGCAACTCGATCTTTGATTCTTTCTTTTTCATTAAATTGGATGGGTTTCTTTTTTCAAACCTAAAAAGTTCCAATGCAACATGCGTCGGATAAGTTACACCGTAACCGAGATTTAATTGATATAGATCTCCCCGTGTTTTCCAAAAAACGAAGCTGAAAACATACGACAGTTAAACACTGGATTAAAACAGGGGCATACAACGATTAATGAGAAATTACATTTATTTTGTAAATAGGTTAAATAAAAACACATTTTTCTCGCTAATCTTTTTGTCTTTAAATGATATGAGGCTGTCGTTACCTAGCTGACTACTTGGGTATAAACACCGAAACAAACTCAGAGGTTAGTTTTCTTATTAGTAAACTTAATTGTAAGTTTTGAAAAAAATAAAAGTAATGAGGGAATACTATTTATTTGACAATATCAAGAAACAAGTACACAAAAATGAAAATACTAATTTTAATAAAAAGAGCAAGTAAAACAATGTGACACAAAATTTGCAAACTCGTCAACATCTTACACCTTTCCGTTCTCCCCCATTACAGTTCGGTGTGACACGAGCCGTGCTTATACCGGCTAAGATAAAGATAGCGCGACACCGCCGACGCCGGCGCATTTGCATATAATATACCACACAGTGAGACCACCCTTAGCTTGGCTATCAGACAATTTTCACCTCTTTTAGCACTTGGTTTAGCTTGATCGGGGAGTTATTACGGTTCGGATTTGGAAGTACCTATTTAATCATAGTTGTGTACTTTGATTTGCGAATCAGTTATTTTTATTAAATCACTAGCTGACCCACGCAACTTCGTCTGCGTCACAATTTTCATTACTGCTCCGCTCCTATTGTTCTTAGCGTGATCATATATAGCCCATAGCCTTCCTCGATAAATGGGCTATCTAACACTGAAATAATTTTTCAAATCGGACCAGTAGTTCATGAGATTAGCGCGTTCAATCTAACAAACAAACAAACTCTTCAGCTTTATATATTAGTATAGATATAGATTATTTATTTATTTTATTTAAGTATTCAACCATAACTAACAGTACAGGCGGAACCCAAGGAGTTATATAGTGCAATTTAAAAAAAAATAACGTGTCAAGTCATGTTATATCTATACTCTATATTAATTTATAAAGCTGAACAGTTTGTTTGTTTGCTTGAACGCGCTAATCTCAGGACCTGCTAGTCCGATTTGAAATTTTTTTTCAGTGTTAGATAGCCCATTTATAGAGGAAGGCTATAAGCTATATATCATCACGCTAAGACCAATAGGAGCGGAGCAGTAATGAAAAATATGACGCAGACGAAGTTGCGTCATTAGTCAATTAATAGCTAGTCAATTCATAAAAGTTTAACACAAAACAAAATGCATAGTTTACAAACCAAATACAAAATGATGCAACTTCCAGAATAATCGTCATCATCAGTCTCTGGCTCTTATTCCAATTGATTTAGGGTAGGGAGCGTTTTCTTCCTCCATTCTTCTCCATTAATCGTCAGCTCAGTGATCAGCCCATTCCTAGATGTATATAATTTTTAGGGTTCCGAACAAAAAACGGAACCCTTATAGGATCACTCGGGTGTCTGTCTATCTGTCTGTCCGTCTGTCACAGCCAGTTTTCTCTGGATCCACTGGACCGATTCTGTTGAAATTTGGAACACTTATGGACTTCTGTGACCCAAACACGAACGTGTTACGTAAATTATAAAATTTTTAGTATGGGGGTCACTTTTGGGGGTCAAACTAGAAAATTAAAGAGAAAAGGGCTTATTGTGAGGGTTTTAATTATATTTTTCATAATTTTGAAATAAATGGCTTTGAAGTTATTCAAGAAATTAGATGAAAAATGACCATTCCCCCTTTATCTCCGAAACTACTGCGCCTAAAATTTTGCAATAAAATAGAGATAATAGATCTTTACCTATAGATTACAGGAAAACCTATGAGAAGTCTATAATATTAAAATAACATGTTAAAAGAAATTAAATTCGTTCAGAACCCTTTGCACGCGAGACCGACACGCACTTGGCCAGTTTTTGACTCAGTCCTTAGATCATTTCTAGTAACAGAATTATGTACATTATGTATGTTATATAGAAAACCATCTAGATATTCCACCACACCGCTACGTTTAAAATTTCTCAAGAAATTGTTCTAAAAAAAATTATTTTATTCTTAGCTAACAGTTGCCACATTTTAATCTAGAAACAATTAGCTTGAGACTCACCGCCGCGCTGGCGAGGAAGCGAGTAACTATAGACTATTTGCTCGCTGAGGAAAGGGACAAACGATATAGATCTCGTGTGAGTAAAAGAGACACATACATTCATAGCCGATAGCTGGCTGTTCACACTGCCGGCGAGCGGCTCTTACCTCTAGTTGATCGCAGTGACAAGAGCTATCAAAGATTGTACTCGCTCAGCGACACTCGCTCGGCGATGCTCGCTTGGCGGTCAGAACTCACCAAACAGCGGTAATTTCTACCTATAGTGCGGGCTGGAGCGAGTATTGCGAGTAAAAGCCCGTCGCACAAAAGCACTCGCTGAAAGTCGAACGTCAAAACTATCGAAACTTTTCACTCGCTACTAGCTGCTCGCCAACTGGCTTCGAGTTTGAAACTTTACTTGCTACTCGCTGATCGCCGGCAGTGAGACAAGTGCCTTAAGATAAAACGGTTTTCTGGAAATGACCGAGTATCCCTCGCATCAAGAAGTTGAAATAGTAATTATCAGAAACCATTTTAATACAAATAACATCTCGTTAGAAAACGTTTCGTAACTCCTAGAAATAATTTAACGTACTGCCATGCGGCGGACCAATGAGGTTGAAGGAGCGACGGCGGGCATTTGCGAATACCAACCATCATAGGTGAAAAGATTAATTAAGACATAAAGCAGCATTTTTTAATGTACAAACGATACATAGTTTACTGTTCGGGTTCTTACGAAGGGATATTAGAGAAAAAAACAATTGGCTGCTGTTGCCAGGGTAAAACAAAACTATTTCTTTAAGTCAAGAGTGAATAGGTTACTTCTAGGCAAGCGTGCTCCATCTTCGACCACATCATCGCTTACCATCAGGTGAGATAGTGGTCAAACGCGTGCCTATAAACAGTAAAAAAAAAATTGTGATTGTCTAGAAAGGAAGCTAATGATTTTGGACGCAACTTTTGAGATCCAACTCATGAGAATGAGATTGAGTCTTTGCACAGACTAGTTCGGGCTAAGACCCATATTAAGCGGTATTGCGATTCTGTGATAATCGCACCGTGATTATTTAGGTAAAGTGAACTTCAATCTAAACAAGTTATTTAGTTGTGTAATGTTTTGTTAGTTGTTGTTGTTTGTCTTGCTTAGATTGAAGTTCACTTTGTGATTGCTGTGACCTGTCAATCCCTAGCATCAATTGGAATGACAGCTCACTTCATGTACTTCACCTATAATTTCACAGTGAGTATTAACAGCCGGTCGATCCTGTAAACATGTCGAAGGTGAAGTGATCACGAAGTGAGCTGCAGTTGGAATGACAGCTCCCTTCGTGATCACTTCACCCAAGCCTTCACTTCAACAAGTTTACAGAATCGACCGGCAGATTTGACCGACAGTAATTGACGTCCCAACGTGATATATGCCACGTACAACACAACACATGTCACGCCAAACACGACAAAGAAAAATTTTAGCATCAAATTTTATCAGTGCTTCCATAAAACCCAAAGTTCTAATTAAGCGACTAACAGTACCTTTAAAAAAGCCTCTCATTATTTAGTTTGACATAGGAAAACTGTGGAAAATTTGCATTTTCGTGCGGCATGAAACAGGCTTGATACGGGTGGAGGTTTTAAAACACTAAAATTTTTTAATGAATTCGCACTAAGATTTACATGCGCGCGCTTTAAGTAAGGCGCTCCAATTTCATAATTAATACAGTACTGGTGAAGAAAAAAGTGTTTGGCGTTAGATTTTTGTTTGGTAACACTGCTAGTTGTGTTTTGTTTTTAGTGGAGTGTTTCGTTTTCTTCTTTTTATTGAATTAGTGTTTGGAATTTATTCAAGCGCCACGTTGCCTATTTTCAGCATGTTTAAGATAAGTAATCTGTGCTTGTGTCAATCATTTTTAGTGTTCCGTGCAAAAATGTTCAAATTTACAGATTTAGTTATTTTGAATGCGGAATTAAATCTAAAATTCATGTGTGCAACGCAAAGCTAGTTTTCCTTAACTTCATTAAACCAGTTTTAAAAACCTATACAATATCGAATAAAGTGTTATCAAAAACATCAAGCACTCTTCACCGTCCCCAAACCAAAGTTTCTTATCAAATCATCTATTATACCTTTGCCATCCTTTATTGCACCAAAAAGACGCGATTTTTGCGGCGGTCGTGCGTTAGTGCCCAAACATCACGCCAGCGCCCCCTGGCGGTCATCATTACCTTCCAATTATTTAAACAAGACGGGCAATGACCAATAATTTCGATTTGCCAGTAGCTAAAGTCGAACTCATTACAGTTTGAGCTTGTTTTTTAATGAGGATGGGAACTTTGGACTGTGGATGTGAATGGGACGAGATGCAGATATTTCTAAGAATTGGTTCATAATAGATCTGAATAATTGTTCCTTCTTTCTCTCGACTGTTTCAGAAGGGAGGTAGTGTTTTTTATTTTATTATGAGTAATTTCTTGACGTCAATTTCACCTGATGGATGAGGTCTACAATAAACCGAGTACACCCAGAAGATGCGTTCACTTTTACTATAATAAAAGTGTCTAAAAGGCAAAGCACATTTTGGTGTGACTAAGAGTTAGCTTTTAATTTTTAATATACATTTTTTTTACTAATGATAAGCACGCTTACATATGTACCTAATACTTTAGTGCGTGATGTTAAATTATTGCTAAATCTATACTCTATACTAATATATAAAGCTGAAGAGTTTGTTTGTTTGTTTGCTTGACCGCGCTAATCTCAGGAACCAATGGTCCGATTTGAAAAATTCTTTCAGTGTTAGGTAGTCCATTTATCGAGGAAGGCTATATATCATCACGCTAAGACCAATAGGAGCGGAGCAGTAATGAAAATTGTGACGTAGACGAAGTTGCGCGGGTCAGCTAGTTTAGTATAATTACTTAAATTATTGCTAAATTTAATTTAGTGTAGCTAATATTTTTTTTAATATAAGCTGTACTATGTAACCTGAACATTACTCAGGCATCGATTTATAAAAAATATATGAACAACTTTTTTTTATAAAACAATAATAAAAAAGTATATATATTTTTTATAAATGTTTGCCTGATGCTCTGGTGCCAAGAGAGACGTTCCTTCTCTCTGTCAGACAGAAAGAAAAGTGAAAAACCAATCAATAAAAACCCAAATATTATTCAATTCATTATTTCATCTTAAAATTATCACAGTTAAGGCAATTTTTCCAAAGAGCTCTGAATGTCAAAGGACGGTATGATTTTTAATTAAACTTTGAATTTTTCTTTTTTCCCACGACCGAGCCTAAGGTTATGTCCTACTTAAGTTTTTAAACATTTGGGTGTGGTCCATGCAAATTACTTATAAAATTGAATAGTTGCAGAAGCTCTAAAATCTCTGATTGGAATTTTAGTATCCCTATTACGAAACAGTAAGTTCGTTAAGAAACTTGCGTAACTTAGTGAACGGATAGCAGTTCCTTATGGTGCCAATTAGTAGAGTATAATGGATGTTCAATGAAACGGTAGCCTTTCTTCCGAATTGGATTTCTTTTTTAGTAATTTCTGACTGGCTTTCAGATTCTTTACCTGGGATCAACTCTGATTATCGCAGTTCAATGCTGGTTGACCACATAATCACTTCCCATCAGGTTATACTTTGGCATAATGGAAGCCACGAGAATTGTAAAAGGCAACTTAGAAGATTTTTACTTGCATTTTATTTATTCTAAACAAATTCCGTTTACGAGTTTTCTTTCTAACTACAATTTCCCTTATCCCAAAACTGTTGACACCAGCAAGCACTCGATTAGAAACTCCGGCAAGACTCACACATTAAAATTAAAGACAAAATATATTGACAGCCACGAACTCAATCCTAATTGACACAACAATTAATCCCAAATACAATCACACACAAAATTCAAAAGAAGATATCAATTAAAGTAATGAGCGTGTGTGAACAAGCGTCCTCTTTCGGCATACCGGGTGCATCTCCCTACATAATGCTACAATTGTTCCCTCATAATGACAGTGCAATTATATGTGCGGCACTTAGGTCTTTTGGGAAACAATGAAGAGGAATGCCGTTCATTGGCCAATAATGACAGCTTTGACGGCTGTGTCGTATCCGTAATTGACACTGAAGTAAACTAATTGGGTTTTTGCGTAATTTTTGGCTGTATTAAGGAATTATTTTTGTAATTTATAATAGTACGTGTATTGGATGATGTTGTGGTCGGGTTAGTGCCGATGGACGCGTGTACGTACGGTGGTATCTGATCTGACCGCAAGATTGAAGGTTTTGGCGAAGAACAGGAATTGATAACATTAATAATAATGATGATTAGATGTTGCAATAATACAAAAATTATAATAATTTTGCCTATCTGAAGGCCAATGCTTTAAAAGTGTTCAAATTCAAATGAGTCATCTTAGCGAAAATCAAAAAATTTACAAATTGTAGGAAAAATAGAGTAATTTTTGACAGTTTGCGAATGCAAACGTTCTCTAAAATTACGTACGTGAATGTGAAATATCACTCTGATCTGTATAGCCCTATATTTTAAAATGAAGTGACAGTAAGTTGGTCAAGCTAAAACCGCCTAGTTGTTAATTAAACAAGCACCATTTAATGCAACATTACACCTTAGACGTCCATAAATCAGGTGTGTATGTTTGTTTGTGTTAATTAAATCAACCCCTAGCCTCTGTCCCCACACTGCGAACGATTGTAACAAGGGTAATGTTCTAATCAAATGTTGTACTTAAGCGACATTTATATTTCAATTGTAAACGTTTTGTGCTCGATTGTACTTTACTCCTTTAAGTTATAGCCCGAGTAGTAACATTTTTGATATAAATTTAAAAGTAGTGACGTCATATTTGGCTGAAAATGTAAAAAATACTGGTTTTGAGGAAATAATTTTGTTTGAATAAGTAATTTTACTAAGTCACACCATAAATATTTATAAACACTAAAATAAACAGTGTAGTTTGTGATTTCGCACGCGTGTGTGATATCTTGTGCTGTTGTAAGTAGATACACATCAAATCATCATGAAAAAAAAGTGAGTAAGAAAGAAAATTACATTTTTTAAGCACCGCGGGTCTAAAAGGCTACTTTAGCAGAGTCAGAAAGCACATCAAGCTACTCGTCACTGTCAAATTTTCCCAATCAACCTTGAACCTAATGCGTTAGCGATAAAGATGAAAATGAAATTTGACAGATTGTTGTGTGATTAATATTATGATTTTAATATGCTTCTGCTAAAGTGGCCTTTTTAGACCCTCTCAGCTGGACAGAATTTGAGAAACATATTATGTCATTGTGAAAATTCCATCAGTAATGCCAACATTGGAAGTAACACAAGAGCTTATTTCGCGAGAAGCAAGGTCTCCTTCGTATGTGAGTCCGACTCGCACTTGACCGGCGATAACATTTTTAATTTACAGATATTATCACTTCTTCTTCTTCTTAAGGTCTAACGACCCCACAGACCTTAGTGTCAGAGTTTCTTAACCGCCTCAAGAGCCACGGACATGGTTTATTTGACGACCGCCATTTGGTAGCCGGGACTACCGGCTTATACGTGTCTTCCGAAGCACGGAATCATTTTTTTATCAGACAATCAGGTGATTCAAGCCTGCAATGTCCTAGCCAAACTGGAAACAACTTTACAAAGTATGCTTCCCGTGGGAATCGAACCCACGACCACCGGATCACAAGCAAACGCCTAAACCACTCGACCACAGACGCAGTTAAATAAAAAAGATATTATCACTTAGTATTAGTTGCTCATCAGTCGGTCTATTCTGTAAACTTCTCACTGAGGATACTTTTGTGGTGTGAGCTTGAAGTGGACTGTCATTCCAACTAGATTGGATGAATTGACAGCTCACTTCATAGTCACTACACACAAGTTTTCATGTTTACAGAATAGCACTAGTCAAGGGTATTTTATACAGAGTTATTTGTAAAACACCAACAACTTCTTAGGCAGTGAAAGTACACATGATTATAAACAACTTTTACTTTGAGACCAACCCTGAAATTTCGAAAAAAATATCAGCTGTTTCATACAGAATGCAATATTTAGCCAATGAAAATGTATGAAACAGCTCATATTTTTTTCGAGGTTTCAGGGTTGATCTCAAAGTAAAAGTTGTACTTTCACTGCCTAAGAGGTTGTTGGTGTTTTACAAATAACCCTATATATCAATGCTAGTCAAACCCAAACTCAAAGCATTTGTAAGGGAACATGCATGCGATTTTTTTATTTGCTAAATGAAATGTTGACTAGCTCTAGTAAACAATCATGAAATTATTTTTTAAATACATTCATCAGCGATGAAGTTATAAAGCTTTAAAGATTACAATTAGAAAGAGAAGTCCGATATGAACTTTAACGTCAAAGTCCATGACGCCTATACAGCTGCCATATAAAATAGCGTTTTCGCGAGATGGAGAGAGATTTTCGAGCAATTTTGATTTTATTTTCACTGCTAGTGTTATTTTTTTGTATATTTTTAGGTAAACTGTATAAACAATAAATATTTTTTTCATGCATATTCCCTAGTCAAGGGCGGTCAGTCAAAGAGATGAAGCTATTTGCACGTTCGAAAGTGTAGATCTCTATGGAGAAGAACGTGCAAGAAACTCCATGGACACTCTTTTTATACCAATAAATGGTCTTCCTTGTTTCTATCTTCTCAATCTCGGAAATATTGCCGATGAATTAAAATTCGCCAGAAAATTCGTCTTGTAACATTTCCAATAGTTTTTCAACCATAGTTTTTTCGTATAAAACTATGCTCTTTTTATTAATATTGCATCAAATTAATATAGTTCTAATTCTCATTTCCGTCACGGTTTTTCTTTGTAACGCGAGTAGATCTCCGAACACTAGCGTTACGCTGTTACGAGGCCAAGTCACGAATACCCATAACTCGCTGGAATTACAATCATACGTTATGTTTTGTTATTATACTTTTAGTGTAACTTAATTCCTTTGCTTCGATAAGTTGGGTTGAAAAGTTAAAGCGTGGAAGACGGTGTTTTATTCGATGATAGGATTCAGAGGTATGGAAATATATATTACTCGTGGACGTCACGCGGTTTCACCCGCGTAGTTCCCGTTCGCGTGGGAGTACGGGGATAATATATAGCCTATGTTACTCCCTGATAATGTAGCTATCCAATGCTAAAAGAACTTTTCAAATCGGTCCAGTAGTTTCGGAGCCTATTCAATTCAAACAAACAAACAAATCTTTCCTTTTTTATAATATTAAGTGTAGATGTATACTGTGTCCTTTGATATGTAAAATCTCCAGAAATATCACACCGTCAAATAATTATTTAAGCTCATATAACAAAGCGGTAAAAATGTTTGTATATGTAAGAGCAAATCGTTGAACGTTCTGATTCGATTACGAAAGTTCACTAACAAAGCTTTTGCGGAGAGAAACACTGCAATAGCTTGAAAGAAAGAAAGAAAGAAAGAAAAAGAAAAATGTTTATTTGGTTTGTTTTTTTGGTTTGTTTAGCTTGCACTCTTCTATCCGTAACTTATTGAATGGTTCCTGACGAATAGACCGTGGGAACGAAGCCGTATTATGAATAGCTCATCTCAAATATAATAAGAACATTAGCATTAGTTTAATAGTTACTTAATAAAAAGTGTTTTCTGAATCAGAACTTAAAAGCTAAGCCCAGAAAATAGGAAATGGCTTAATAGCTAAAATAGGATAGGACGGTGCGGTCGTGAGGCAGCGCGGCTTATGACCTTACCTCATTACTACTATCTACTCTGCCCTTATCCCGGCTGTGTCTAACTTGACTATATTACATGGTATCTGACATACAGAAACATGGTTTCTTCGGAAAATATGAGGGCATCATCATCTTCCTGCCCTTATCCCATGTTACTTGGGGTCGACGCAACGTTTTTTTCTTCCATTCTGTCCTTCTAGCCGTCACGCTATCACTAACTCCCTTTTCTTTCATGTCGCTCCTCACACAATCCATCCAAAAATATCGGAAAATATGAGGGCAAAGGTGAATAATGCCCAGTACCAAAAGACATTGCCTATTAATACCATCGTTATTTTCAAACTTTATCTGCGACCAGCTACGATATATAAGGTTCTAACAATGGCCCGTTGTGAAGTTCTACTCCTTTCTCAACCAGATTTTCTTATACTGTATAAGTAGATAAGTACAAACGCTTTATTTTGACCAGTTCTGACAAATTAGCGTCAAATTAGGGCCCACGTCTCTAAGTGCAACAGCTACCGCGCAGCTGTCTTAATAACTGTAAGAAATGTGCCTAATTTTCTACCAGTAACGTCGAAGCCTTCAGGCGTCAACAATTTGGTGCTAACACCTCACACTTCCACACTCAACACTGTGATTTGGACGCTTTTCGGAAATTTGACAATCACCGGGTGTTGTTTGACACCATACGCTATGCCGACGGCTTTTGCCGCAGGCGAGAACTCGGCAACATTACATTAGCACCTCATAAACTAATCTCCACGTTGAAAAGGAAAGGGGACTGGATTGTAGGAACTGCAAAATTAAGTTGGCAAGATACTCTGCATCCTCTTACTTTCGACCAATCTACTCCTTAATGCACGGGAGCAAGGAATCATTTAAGGAGTGTTACTTCACATTTGGTACTAATTGCGCCGAATTACAGGGCGAGTGCGTACGAAAGTGCGAAAATTGGGTGCTAAAAGTGCGAGTCGGTGATTATAGGCTCGTTACGTTCGGGCGAAGCGTGGAGAACACGCGACCGACGTAAGCTACACCGTCTTTGATTACTGGCAGCTTACGGAAGCACGACTTAGTCGGCCTAAGTATGTTAGAAATCGGTCGAGTTGCTACGTAAGGGAATTTTTACGTGATGAAAATGATAATATTCTGAAGTGCCTGCAGCCTATAATATGGTTTATAATAAATGAAAATAAAACGGTACGAGCATAACACTTGTAGTTTTTGCTAATTCAGAGAAATATTGTATCGAAAAACTAATACCTATCCTACTAATATTATAAATCCGAAAGTGAGTTTGTAACACTTTCACGCCTAAACAGCTCCACAGATTTTGATGAATTTTAGTACACAGATAGATAAGACCTTAGGGGTAAGCAAGCAAAGTTTTTTTTGCGAAAATTGAGTAAATGCTAGCGAAACCGCTGGCAAAAGCTTTTGCCCGAATTGCCATGAAGATGCAGATTGGAAGTAGCAAAGAAACTTGAGGTTTTCCGAATAGCCTCTTGATCCGCTTGAAAATACAGGGTATGTATAGAGATGCACTAAGAAATAATGTTACGAAATTTCAACCCTTCGAGTTTGTTCAAGAAGTCATTGGCATAATATATATTCGTTAAATAAAATCAATCAAAAGGCATTTATTCAAACTAGGCTGAAAATCAGCACTTTTTGAACGTCAAAATTTACATGAAGACAGTCCCCCAAATCGCCCAGCCCGTCACCACTTCCTAGTGTTTTAGCTGGGAAGAAGAAGTGGCCAACAAACTCTCCAGCAACACAACTCTCTGTTCAGTTTAAAGAACTTGAATTTATATAACATTAATAGTGCTACGTTTCCACATCACGCATAATCCGTAGCGTAAAATCCGAAAGCGTACAGTTTATGTTAAATGCCATATTTACCACAGGTCTAGCCGACTAAACGGTTTCGCCCAACTCCTGTTGATTTTTACGACGGCAACACACATAAAACTCAGTAAATACTTAATAAAAGTAACTTGCTCAATTATTATTGAACTAGTACAGCGCTCCGGCTTCACACAGTGTTTTCTTTATGGCTCTTTGTTTTTTTTTTCTTTGGTCTAAAAAGGTTGTAGATCGTAGAGTCAAGATGAGAAATAGGTGTGTCTTCGGATTCAAAAGAATGTCTGAAAGTATGATAGAACCTAAGTATTTAGTGCAGTTAATCTTAATTTACTAAAAGTATTAATTAAATAAGGCAAACATGGTTATTGATTGACTAAGGACTGAAACTCCAAAGCCACTTAAAAATCCTAAGTAAACCTTACTGAAAAATAAATATGAAATAGTTAAACTAAACTCAAAGCATTTATTAAAATTTAAACATTTACTTTTAAATTATCAAGATGTCAATCAGTTAGTCAGAAAGTTATTGACGTTCCAAAACGTGGATCTCTATGGATTAAACGTTTACGAAACTCCATGAACACTCTTTTAAATCATGTTATTGTAAAATCCTGGTTACATTATTTCTTGTTGCTTCTTTAGGGGATAACAGCGTAAAAAAGTCAATACAAGAAACAACAATGATATGCATAATTCTAAAAAGATAGGACACAACTATTTATTTATTTACTAGCTTTTGCAAGCGGCTACGCCTGCGTGATAGGCGAAAATTATCCCTAGAGAACATACTCCCGGGATGAAATTAGACTAATAAGGAACCAGACTAGACAATATAATTAAGTTTGCTAATAATTTTACATAGTTAATAAAATGCTTCCTCTCTCCTACTTATCTTGCTGTGCCCGACAGGGTCCACATGACATAACCTGTTTTTACCACCTAAGAATACATGTGGAATGCAATAAAGATATTGAGTATTGAGTAATCTGTCTCTATAGCAAATTTCACTCAGATCCGTTCAGCCGTTCTGGCGTGATTGAGTAACACACATCCATCCATCCAAGCATTCGCATTTATAATATTAGTTATACTTGTCAAAAAATAAAAGGCCCGTTTTGACAGCAGGATACAACATTGCTTTACTAGTAAGTATGAAAGAGACATAAAAATAAATCTCTTTCGCACTTAGTGGTAAAGCAATCTTCTATCCCTCTCTACTCAGCTGTCAAATCGGACTTCTTAGATTTTGGTGACTTTAGGAAGTTAGGATTAGGATACACAAAACACTTAAAAAGAAAATCTAATACATATAAAAGCGCACAAAGGTGCTATTTGTCAGCCTCTTCTAAAATAGAATAAACAGGCAGACAAAAAATCAGGAACTAAATTCTATTAACAATTAAGTGACAGTAAAGTCATTCACATTGGGTCAATTATCACCGTTCTCTTGGCGGTGGGAACATTCTGAGGGTATCAAAGCATGCAAAGCTGTATGATTCGCGTATATCCACTGCGAATTGAGCCGCGGTTAGATCAAAGAGGACGCCGTGCTTTAACGTGTGGCGTAAGTTGGAGAGATTAGAGGTGTGGCGATTGGTGTATGGTCTAAAGGAAAGTTCGTTTCGTGGAGCGATTTGAGTAAGAAAATGAGAATTCTCACTTTTACCCTCTAGATTGTATACACGATTGATATTAAGAATTTGGTAATTGCAATTAGGCTTTAAAATAATAGCCCTAGTGCATCCTTAAATTTGCAGTATTTGATTTATAATTTAACATTTTTTTGTTTATTTATTAAGGAGTTAGAATTATTTTTGGCTGGATTATTTTGTTCAGATTTAGATTCATAGTATTTATTTGTAAACATAGATTACGGTTACACAGGTGCGTGAGATGTTACATTATTTTTAAGTGCTCTGTGCTTTGCCATTAGGCGTACAAATGTCAGTATTAATTTGAATTATTTCATTATTAATTTTACAATATCAAATAGAATTATAGAAAGAGCAATAGTTAAGAGACACAGTTAATACAATTTCAAATCTCAACAAAAAACCTACAATGTCAAAACAAGTAGGTACCAAATTAATAAAATATTTCCACAATGTCAACAATAAAAAATTAAGATAAATCAGAAGAGATGTTGTTTTGTGATTTGAAAACTTATCTTAATGTTCATACATACATGAATTGTACCAGACAACAGTTTAACATCATGCACAGTGAAACACATAGAACTTAGTGTGTTTGTTGCATGTTTTTCAATGTTTCACCTAGGTCCGAACATTGTGAGAAAAAAAAACAGAACTCGGAAGTCGATTCAAAAGGCCAACTTTTGTATGTTATTTTAGCACAAAATCAGCCAGTAACTTTAAACAAGGAAACAGGAAAAAATATGTCATTATTGTTTATTTAAATAATCCGCGAACGCTTCTCCCTTAACCCACAAAATAATTTAACCACAGATTAAAAAGCGCGCCTGACATAAGAGTGTAACAATAGTTGGTAATAGACAAGAGACTTCAGTCACACGATGGGATGCACCGTGACGGTAAATAGGTATACATAGTTATTATAATTGTCTATGTTTCATAAAAAAAATGTATGTTCTGTCTACGGTTCATGACTTAAGTAACTGATAAAGAGTTTTTATTAGTTTTTTGTTAGTGTTGCAGTTGTTGGAATACTTAATTAATTATGAAGAAATGCTGGCAAGCGTGATGGTTTAAAAAAGCTTATTTTATTTAGTTTTACTTATTAGAATGTTAGGCGGAGTATTTTTTTAGTTAGAACAACTTTCTCTTCGCCTCATAGTCATCATTTCAGCTGGAAGAGGTTCACTGCTGGACATATACCCTAGCCTAGGTGTCGCCACGTCGAATGGATTGGTTGATCTGGCGACGCTTATCTTGTGTTTTGTGTCATCTTGGCCTATCAAGTTGACACTTTGTATAATAGTCTAGTTAATGACAATACATTTATTTGGCAAAGACGTTTTGGGCCTTATTTGTATAAACTTATTAACCGTGTGACTAGTTCAAAGTACTGATTTACAAATTCCACATAGAAAATCCTAAATAAAAATCTACTCACCTATCACTATTCAAAGAGATAGTTAGAAATTGTTTATAAATAAGCTTGTTTATATTCAAATTCTTTAACTATTAATTTAATTGCGCCATGAAATTGGATCGTATTCTTACTGGAATTTTTTTCAAGCATTTTTTTATTTCATTTAAAGCACAAATATTGAGCAATGGTAGACGGAGTGAAACAAATGTATTATTATACGTAGACTGTTGAAGTTGTGGCAGTCGGTTCATATAAAACACACACGTATCTATTTGGACTAGTAACCGACCCGCCGTACATGAGAAAAGAATAGGTGTACCTCTGATGAAAGTAATACCTGTCTACTGCCAATGACTTATTTCGATTTAAAATATTATTTATTTGTTGTTAATGGCTTGCCGCTGCTTTAAGTTCACCAATGTACCACTACAGAGTTAAATATACAGTTTCAATAAACCAATAAATAAGAGGTGTTAATATAGAAAAATGGGTACACTTGAGGGAGGTCTATGTCCAGCAGTGGACGCCTTTCGGCTGATATAATGATGAATTAAAAAAAAAAGTTAACACCTATATTCTCCAAAGGGTCCGACAGAGATTAGGCTTCCTCCGTCATATAACTAAACAGAGAAACGCTGCTTAAGAAACAAAATTAAATAATTTGTTTGAAAGAGGCCATTGCCCAGCACTGAGACAATACAGGCTAAATAAATAAAAAAAATAGGCTTTAGGCTTAAAAACTTTTTTATTTCAAGTGGTAATTATCATTCTGTTCAAAAGATAGTAAAATATCTTCCTTTCAAAGCTCTGTTCAAGTTGTAAATATGTTTAAAGCTTCATCTCTTTCTAAGATAGCTGGAAATAGGTTTGCCACTTTACTACAAGATTTTGCAGTACAAAACTACAAACCCTAAAGAAGTATTTTTTCAGTTGTGTTGTAACAAAACTATTATTGTAACATAATTGTTTTTCATGAAAATCATGAACTATGCACACAGAAAAACATTTAAAAAACATATAGTCAAACCCCGGGTTACAACTTTGCTTGCATTTGAAAGAAAAAGTAAAATAATTTTCCTTATCTAATCAAAGGAACATCAAGCGCGCGCGTTGATGTCTTTTCTTGACAATAATGAGATCTCCGAAAGATAACGCTTAAAAAATTCGGTTGCATCCAAACCATCGTTTTTATTTATTTATTTTAAATACATTTTGCTCCCAATTATTTATATTTAAATGTAAGTTAGTTTAAAAAAATTGTTTTATAAATATTTTAAATGACTATCCATGCGACATCAAAGAAAATTGTCGCAGCAGGAAAAGCTGACACATTTACTCCCGATCAAAAAGTTGTTTTATTGTTTTCCAATTAGAATTATATTAATAACAAAATGTTAATGTATATTGAAACCATTCTACTAAAGTTAAGTACAGTAGTATCTAAATTAATAAACAAGTATCAAAAAATCACAAAACTCACCTTCTCACTGAAAATTAAACAACTCTTCTAATTAAAACAACAGCAAGTCCATAATTCAGCCTAAAAATTGCACTCCTAAAAAGTCCTTACTAAAAAGTTTCTATATTCAAACTTCACACAGTGGAAAAAAAAAACAAATTATTTAAATTTCGAATAAAGAAATCACTCGAAAAAAAAACACTTGAAAAGCGGCAGTTCCGAATTCAAAAAGCGTGCGTTCGTGCTTCACGCGTAAGCTCGACGCGCTGCGTGGAGCGGTTGTAACGGACGGACCGTGGCAAGGCCCCGCCCACCGCGACCGAACCGGAGGGGATACACCTCTTAGCTTCTTCACACTTCCCTCATACCTACTAGAAGGACCAGTTTTTCTTGAGCCACCCCGCCCCGAAGGTCCAGAATGAGAACAGACTTTTGGGACGGAATATCACTCTTTTCATAGCTCTTAGTGAATTGGACGACGTTTATAACGGATTAATAAGATCGTGCAAGCGATTTAGAACTTTGTACTTATGAAAATAAAAGTGATTTGGTTGGTGTTTCGGGACGGTTAGTGAATGTGTCTGGTATTCTCGGGGCGGAGAGCTAAAGACTGTTAAATAGATAACGTCGCATATAGATACGCAGATGTATAGGTAGGGAGCGAGGAAAATGTTAAGCTCAGTTGGAAGTTCGTGTTAAATCTCGCAGAAAAGTTTTCTTATTTTTGAAGACATTTATGATTGAAAAGAGGAATGGATTTATGAATTCAGAGTATTTTTTGTGTTTAGATAATAAATAATCTTTGAGAAAGTGTATTCAAACATACAGATATGTAAAAAAAATGGTTTTGGTCTAGTTATACAGTTATATCTACTAGCCAGAAGTACAGCTACACGTATACTTGTTACAAATAACTTAGATTTTGTTCATGATCATCATCATAACAGCCGAAGACGTCCACTGCTGGACATAGACCTCCCCCAAAGGGAGGGGGGTTGCCATAATCGCCACACTTGGCAGGCGGGTTGGCGACCGCAGTGTATGGTGTAGCATTTTACAGAGAACGCTGCTGCCCATTCTCTGGTGAGTCCCTTAGTCGCCTCTTTCGACACCCACGGGAAGTGATGGGATGGTATTATTCTTTTACGGCACCATACGGCACCGGCCGACACCAAACGGCAAAATGAATATGATGTAAAGTCCTTTCAGAAGATGTCTATTAGTAGGTACAACCCAGGTAATGATATGATATGATTCTATAGAAAATGAAATCTCCCGACCGAATTACGGTCACGTTGGCCAACCTCAACGGACATTAGCCAAGTACCTACACCGCAGATGTAGCAGTTCACAAGTGTGTGCACAAAGCAAGCACCAGGATTCCTCTCTGTTCCATTAGGTACTCTCACAATACGATGAGAAGACAATCCGACAGATTGGGAAGAGATCAGAGCAGGACAAACAGTTTTTAACGACATTAAGTAAATCATAATCAAAAACTAAGTTATTTGTAACAAGTATTTGTGTAGCTGTACTTCTGGCTAGTAGATAACTAATGAATTACGGTCACGTTGGCCAACCTCAACGGACATTAGCCAAGTACCTACACAGCAGATGTAGCAGTTCACAAGTGTGTGCACAAAGCAAGCACCAGGATCCCTCTCTGTTCCATTAGGTACTCTCACAATACAATGAGAAGACAATCCGTCAGGTTGGGAAGAGATCAGAGCAGGATCAACAGTTTTTAACGCGCTTGACAAGGTACGAGGGTATCACACCACCGACTGCCTACTGTCTACTAGTCTGGCTACTGAGTAATAATAAATGATATAATCGAAAACTTATAGTTATGTATACCTATGTCTTACTGTTATTTTTACACTACTATTATAATATTCACTTAATTATATATTTTTTTTACATAATGTGTTCATCGCTAGATATTCTGCACTTGGCGTAAATTACTAGCTTTTGCCCGCGACTTTGTATCCCGTTTTTTCCCATTTTGTAATAATTTCGGGAAATCCTCTCTTAATGCTCCCCAAGGAACCTACATGCCAAATTTCGGCTTTCTACAATCAGTAGTTTCGGCTGTGCGTTGTCTGTTGGTCACTCAGTCACTCAGTAACGGAAGAAATTTATATATTTTGACGATTCCATTTATAACTGGGATTAGCAGTAGAACAATTAAAGATTGAATAAATAAATAACCCCAACCCCACACTAAAGTACATCTTCTTCCACATAACAATATTCCCATATTAGTGTGTACGTACGCATGTTACTCGTACAATGTCACATTAGTATTATTTATCGCGCGGAGGTGTAACCGCCCGTCATGCGACACGTCCGTCTGTCTGGCTTGTTGTTTTGGTCTAATTTGTGAGTGGAAACGATTCTGAATTGTTTATTATATACTAGATATAATAAACAATTCAGAATCTAGAGTGGCGCCGCCCGCGTGAGTGTCGGGAATTAACCCAAGGGAACATACACCCAGGATAAAAATAGCCTATGAGTTATTCCAGATTATAATCTATAATAATTTATTCAAATAAAAAAAAATGTTAACAAAAAGTGTACATTTAGCACAATAATACAATTTTATAATAATAAGAAAATTATTTCGGAAACCATCACATACAAACTATGTAACTATCGCTGCGCTAAATTACATCCAGATGCATTCAGCGAATCCGGTGTGATTGAGTAACAAATATCCATCCATCCACTAAACTTTTGCATTTATAATAGTAGTGAGAAGTAAGATTATTTGTTATTTCTCAAAACTTCATGCAACACAAGGGTACAAAGGCAGACAGCCCTTGCAGTAAGATCATCTCGTCACCTCTTCATAGGCGGCCTCGTCAACGCAATCCAGTCGCAGGCACCCATTTTGTGGAGACTGTTCACCAGCGGTTACTCTGCATGCGGCTAACGTGAACCGTACAATCATATTTTTTTCCATTGGATTAAAATATGCTGATAAAATAAACATTACTAAAAGCAAACGAATTTAAATTCAAAATGCTACATTGGCACTTTTGAACCTTCAGTAGCTTTTATTTTCATACTGCTAAAACAAGATACAGCTTGAACCTTTCTGAACCCGCAATGTATTGACACGTAATTTCGCAAAGTAATGCTTGATATAGTAATTTATCTTCTCGTCAAACTGCTGAGACAAAAGATTTAAATGGTTGTACCTACTTATGTCCAGCTTTTAAGTAATGTGTAATTTTATTAAAGTCTCTCACTAAATCTCCTAAAGTCAGCTCTTGTATCCCCAACCAGCAACACAATTCTTTAACTAAGCCTTATTAATATATTTAGAAAGCTGTGTAAATAATATTTTTTTAAGATTTTAATGATATTTGCGTGTTTCATAAAAGCTCACGACAATACATTTTTGCTCCATAACCGTCACTACGCTATTAATATACAACTGTTTTCCTAGTAGTTAGGTGTTATAGCAAGTTCTATTATAACTAGTACAAAACAATAGCTCTATTAAATTGCGCTTTCTGATGACAGAAGGAGTAATTCTAAAATGATTCAGTGCTTCAGGATCTGTAGCTTACGACCTAAAACCGCTGTCGTCTATAACTTAGACACTGTACACAGGACATAGCGACATACGACACGGTATTTAAACACGCTCCGCTACGCGTCTGTGTCTGCCCGTCTCGCTTACCGACGCTTATTGCTCAGAAAATGAACCTGTAATAGACGGCTGTAATGTATTAACTAGATAATTTAGCTCGAAAACTATGAATAGGAAAAGTGGCGTATAGGGACAAGACCGTGGTCATGGTTTTGATGAATTTTTGAGAGATTCAATCAAAATATGATATAACTAGCATTTTGCCGCGACTTAGAACGCGCTTATTCCGTTTTTCCCTTTCACGTAGGAATTTTGGGGAAATCTTCTCTTAGTGCTCCCCTACATTCCCCAAGGAACCTACATGCCTTTCAGCTTTCTACGATCAGTAGTTTCGGTTAGTGTGCGTTGTGTCTGTCAGTCACTCAGTCAGTGACCAGTAACGCAAGAATTTTATTGATTAGATGATGTCACGTCTATACTTTTGTTCTGTTGTTGTTTTGTCTTATTTAACTCTAGGTTTGCCAAAGGGCGATGAAGCATAACGTTTCAGGTACATATTAAGCTCAGCGTCCGAATACGTAATAGCACCCCAAAACAGGATTCGCCGATGTAGGCAACAAGGCTGCCAGGCTGAAGTGGAGTTGGGTGGCTCGTTGGAATGCATTAGGACAGATGGGCCAGAGTCGTTGAGAAGTGGGAGTCATAGAACGGGCGTCGTCACCGAGACAGTCCTAGAAAACGCGTGATGACTTAGAAGCGTTCGTTCATGATCATGACGGATTAGTCGGAGAAAGCATTACGCCGGAAAGAGTGGAAGGCAATGGGGGAGATCTCTGCTCAGCAGTGAGACACTTAATTTTTTTTTTAAATTATTAAAATAATTTTATTATTATCCCTCTCAATTATTCTTACGTATTTTCCAAGAGCTAAAGAGAGTCTTCTTTTTTAATATCCATTTATAACCTAAGTTCTGTCGAAGAGCTCATGGCTAGATAATAACAACCACACGGGTCGATCTTCAAGGTTAAGCAACGCTTGCCAAGGTTGGTCTGTGGATGGGTGACCATCTTAACATACCGAGTTTCCTCCGTGCTTCGGAAAGCACATTAAGCTGTTGGTCCCGGCTGTCATTTGTAGATCTTTGGCAGTCGTTACGGATAGTCAGAAGCCAGTAAATCTGACTCCAGTCTTGCCGTGAAGTACTGTGTTACCCAGTTAATGGGTTGTGGAGGTCTGGTAGGCAGCCGCTCCATGAAAATACTGGTATTCAGCTAAATCTGGCTTGACTGGAAGCTGACCCCAATGTAGTTGGGAAAAGGCTAGGCAGATGATGAACCTAAGTTCTGTCAGGTTACGGTAGGCTTTGCTTCACTCTGGCATATTGATCGATCTTTTTGGCTGTCATTTAGGCATGAGCCCTGCAAAACGAAAGTGCATTGGTAACTTGTATAGTTGTATACTTTATTTTATTATAGCAATTTGTTAAAAATTAATACGCAAAGTGTCATAAAACGTAGCCCTGTGGTTTTGATACTTTAATAAGACGTACACACGACAGATTACGATACATGCATGTAAGAAAACCGCCAAAAAATGTAAGCTATAATAAAAATACAAATATAATAAAGACTTTTCCAGGTGGAAGTAATTAGTGCACCAAAGTGTTTGTCCGAGTGCGTCGCTCTATCTCGAAAACAATCTGCGCTGTTGTGGCCACCCTCAAATTATAGGGGAATTACTGGACATTGCGCTTGGGTGCTACACACACTTTGGACTTGTAAATTTTGAACAAAAACAACAAGATTTTCTTAAAACACCAAAAATTGAAGATATTTTAATATTCTATGTTTGGGTAACATGGCAGTTATTTTTCATTTAATTTCATTATCTTAGTTTAAGGACATGTTTTATTTAAAGCTCAATAACTGGATGACATTAGCCCTTGGCAATCTTTCAGGGGCGATAGTATAAATATAAAAATCATTACTCACTACTACAAGTGGTCGCTTACAATGGGCCTCATCAGAAGGCTCAAAGTCACTCAAAGGGCGATGGAGAGGGCAATGCTTGGAGTTTCCTAGCGTGATCGAATCAGGAATGATGATATCCGCAAGAGAACCAAGGTTACCGACATAGCCCGAAGGATCGCCAAACTAAAGTGGCAGTGGGCAGGGCACATTGCTCGCAGAACAGATGGTCGATGGGGCCGAAAAGTTCTGGAGTGGCGACCGCGTACCGGAAGACGCAACGTTGGAAGGCCTCCACAAGGTGGACCGATGACCTGGTGAAGGTCGCGGGTAGCCGATGGATGCGAGACGCACAGGACCGGTCGTTGTGGTGACGTTTGGGGGAGGCCTATGTCCAGCAGTGGACGTCTTTCGGCTGATATGATGATGATGATGATGACTCTCTACTATGCAGAGCGAAGAAAGATCTATCTTTGCTTTCGAAAAGATTACCAAGGAATTAACTATTTCACCCTATATTCTGAAATAATTTCCCAACTCCCTACCCACCGTAGTCGAACCAACAGAAAACGTAAAATTTGTAACGTAGTCCCTCGCATCTGCCTTCCGTCCTCAAGTAGCAATTATAGTGAAATAACAAGAAAACTGCCATTTTTACAACTTTCTTTTCGCATTGACGTATTAATGTTTAAATTTACAGATTAATGCACTAAATGAGTTATTTATTTACGCCTCTGTTTAAAATGCAGATGTTTTTAAGATATTTTTGTTTTTTGAATAATGAGCTTTTATGAAGTTCAGAAGCCAGCACATCAATGTACCCGAAACTGTCTAACTTTCTCAATCGACTTTGAACCTAATACTTTAGCGATAAAGTTACAAATCTATTAAAGAAATATGACGGATTGTTGTAGTTTGTCTGTTCTATATGTAGAAATATCCATTTCGCGGTTCAACCTCTGTAGGGCAGCTGGCTGTGTTAAAAAGGGTTTTCATTAAATCATTCAGTACCACTCATTGGTCTGGATTTGTTCGTAGTTATTAAATTATGCTCGCTTTTATTGCACTCAGACTGTCCTTTCGAGATATACGTATTGGGTTGATGTTTTGTCTTGTTCTGAAGATATTTTACTAAACCTACTCGATGTAAACCTCTCTATTATACCTACAGGGTTATTTTGGACAAAGGGCGTAAATTGTAATTATAGCAAAAATATTAAACAACTTATTTTTTTGTTTTACCATATTTTGTACAAAAAGAAAAATTAAGTAATCATAGGTAACTAAAATTACTTTTTTTTGTTTCCGATTCTGCAAAAATAAAAATTACACATGCATTAGTTTTTTTTTTTAATGTTTGATGATTACATGGAAGTAAAATGCGCGATGTCTCTGTCTGCAGTAAAACCCCGTATAATTTTGATAAAATTCTCCTTTATTTAAAAGCAAACTTTAATTTAAAAAAAATGATCATTCAATTTTAAAACACTAATCTACGTAAAAGCTCCAAACGACACAACTCATTGTTACAACAATTAAATTCAATAGAACGACTTGACAAATAAAAACGCAAACACTGCTCCACAAACCCACAATCCTATCATCACAAAGTTCACAATCACCAAAACCAACAATCCTGTTACGACCTTTTTCATTTCCAGTCCAACTAGGTCGCGAGAAAGAGACCGAGTCTTAAAACTCCATACGTTAGATAAAGATGAGTGTAATTCTGTTATTGCGTTGTGTATGAAGGCGTGTCTAAATAGATAAGTTGTGACGTAGGGATGGCATCCGAACTTGTTTTTATTTACATATGTAACGGTTGAATAGAAAAAGGTGGGTAATTAACTTTGTTGTTCTATTCCGGAGAATTATGATTGATTGATGTTTACTTTTTATTGATAGTTTGCTGTTTCATTGGCTGTTGTTTGTAATAGGTTATGCTATGTGCTTTGTATTTGTGTGTCTAATATCTTGACATATTGTTTTTTGTGTAAATTCAAAATGACTATACTGTTATACCTACAAAATTTGTACGCCACTATTGGCAAAATATGGACGCTCACAATATACTGTTAATACCTTGCATGTCTGATTCGACAGTTCATGTAAACGCATATTTGACAAATAAATTATCTATCTTTCTTTCTTTCTAAGTGTCTATGACAAAAAATGGTCCTTTGAGAGTTTGTGTTTTCCGAACATACGGACTGATTTCTTTTTATTTTATTTTTCGTATTTAACGCCCATTGTTTTATGATTATTTATCTCAATAAGAAAACGAGGACGGAACTGAATTTTCAGCCCCTAACAATTCCATCATGGCCACAAAAGCACACTGTCATAAACATAAAACCTATTTATAGATTAATTTTTTACCATTGGCCATAAATAAATTAAACACTCCCCTCTCCATATTAACCATTTACTTAATAAATAATAAATTACCAATAAACGAAAAAAAAACCTTTAATTACGAGCAGAACTTCTACAATTACCAGAACACGTATATTAATACGCCATTACTCTTCCACCGTTATTTTTTCTATACAACATAGTTTTTAGGGTTCCGAACGTCCGTATGAAAAAACGGAACCCTTATTATCACTCTTGACTCTGTCTGTCCGTCTGCCACAACTGATTTTTTCCAAATCCACTGGACTGATTTGAAAGTTGGTATACATTTTTATTTTATTCATCACTAGCTTCTGCCAGCGGCTTCGACTGCGTAAAAAGTAGGTTTCTCAGGCTCTAGACTATCTGTGTAGCAAATTTCATTTAAATCGGTTCAGTAGTTTTGGTGTGAAAGCGCGACAGACAGACAGAGTTACTTTCACATTTATAATATTACTAAAGAAGTAAGGAGTAAGGATTGACCATTCACCTCCGAAACTACTAAGCCTAAAATTTTGAAAAAAAAAACATATACGAAAATACCTTTACCTTAGATTACAGGAAAATCTATAAAAAGCCTATGTTCTTTAAGTAATATGTTAAGAAAATATTATTCGTTTGGAACCCGCACGCGAGTCCGACTCCCACTAGGCCGCTTTTTTTCTTACTGTCCACGTGCTTTGAACAAAAACATCACTTAACGTATAGAGCACCTTGATACCCGTCCTACTAATTGATTATAAATTACGTACTTCTGATAGTGTTACACTATTTTTTTTTTTATGCATTTAAGCTTATTTTTTGTAATTTGGAATGCTTGGGGGCGAAAGGACCTTGTTCCGTTTTTTTTTTTTGGAGTGACAGTTATTCTGCTAGTGAGTTTTTTGGGGCTGTCTTGATGTAGGTAGCTTGTAGCGGTATTTAATTATTACTTTGTGTGATAAATATTTTTGGGAAGTATCAGAACTAATTATAATTATGTAGTTCAAATGATTCTCAAAATTTATTTTAAAACTTGAAAATATGTAACAGAAATTCTACAAGTAATTTTTATAAGAGACTTTACATATTATGAATGGATACTTTATGGATTAATGCTATGAAATCTTAACAAAGCTGGCTCATGGCTGTTTTTTCTTTCTTCAAACTTCACACAGACACAGCGTCCTAGTCTGAGTCTGTATTCTGCACATGCTAATAACTCTGTGGTTCGCCCCTGAGAAGACTTCTTTATTCCGAATCTGAGTGAAGTAAGAAGGAAGTTAAATATTTTTTGAATGAAAGTTTTACTGTTAAGCACACGATACGAGCGCTTTCTGAGTATATCACACATCGACATCGATCATGACAGCCGAGCACACACTGCCGCAATCTCATTAACGGATGAAAAATGATGCTAACTCTAATCCATCGGCCTAACAAGCCTTTCTAAATCCAGAACCGCCTCCCTAAACCCTTTAATCATAACTGCAACAAGAAAATCTCCAATTTAACAGATTTTTTACTAACAAAATCATGCGCCCTTATTAAGAATCCGCGATCAATTCCGCAGCCTCTAAGCAAAAACGTCTCCCGATCATCTGTCAACGGGCACCTGTCAAATTAGCCTTTTAGACATTTTAATTTGAAGTTTTTAGCGTTGGCAACCTTATAACTTTTGGTATTTGGTATCTGGGCCTTTAGCATGTTTGTCTTATTGCTATATGATTGGTTAGATTTAAAAAGCCAATTAAAATTATTGTGACCAGCAGATGTTTGGAGTTAGGTAGACGAAAGGTGCGGTGGTGACGATTGTTGGTTACTTTGTTGAACTAAGATTAATGCTCTGTCAGCTGTGAAAGAAGTATGGGGTGATGGTCTGAAAGTAAAAGTAGTGTTGCAGCCTACGCAAGAAAATAATTTAATGTCAATTGAAGAGAAATTGTTCTTAAGGCTTGTATATACATGCCAATGACCTTGTGCATATAAACAAAGCTAACTACTCCTCTACGCGCCACTCCACTACCCGCATTTTTAATTTATTATAAAAAAATAACACATTTTAAAAAAGTAACAAAACCAAATTATTTGCTTGTGTACCTATTGCAAAGCAGTAGAAATTTTTTTTTAGACTTTTGTAAAAAAATGAAGGAGTAAAATGGTTTCATCTCAACGATTTGGAGGTGATTTGGTGTTTTTTTTTTTTCTTATTATGTGATACCGATACATAAATTCTAGCTAAACCAAATTACGTATCATATCATGTAAATTACTACCTATTTTTTTTCAGATGTAATTTCTTGTAAATGCCGACGAAAATCTGCACGCTGTTTTTAAGCATTTCTCGAGAGAGCAGCCTTAACTTATTCGTCTATTTACCACACTAGAATCGAGTTGTTTAAACACTATAGTGAAACACACTGATGATGAGGCTAATTATTTAGCTAAACAAATTATTACTTACTTACTAACTGTAGTAAGATTGGTATTCAATTATGTATATCAAAAGTTGAATTAAAACATATCGAAAGAATTAAATACCATTGTTATCTCTAATGCACACCAAAAGGCCAGCGTGGTGGATTACAGCTCACTCCCTCTCTCGGAGAGGAAGTCTCAATTCGAGCAGCGGAAACATTATAGGGTGATGATAACAATTTATCAAAAACTTAAAATTATTAAATAAAAGATAGCGCGGCAGACCAGACTAGCAAAGGACAAAGTTTTATTAAACTTTGTCTGGGCAAACCCAGTAGTAGGACAAAATAAGCTAGGTAGAATAGTTAGGATAGTCTAAGTTAGAATAAACACTCATCTAAACCATTAAACCTTAAATTTAGAGTAATTTACGATGGTAGCTAAAAAAAATATAGAAAACTAGTGGACGTCACGCGGTTTCACCCGCGTAGTTCCCGTTCCCGTGGGATTACGGGGATAATATATAGCCTATGTTACTCCCTGATAATGTAGCTATCCAATGCTAAAAGAATTTTTCAAATCGGTCCAGTGGTTTCGGAGCCTATTCAATTCAAACAAACAAACAAATCTTTCCTCTTTATAATATTAGTGTAGATAAGTTTACAAAAATTGGACATATCGTTCAGTAGTATACATTATATTAATCTAGGCCTATATTAGTATTATAATAATCTGGATATAAATTATGGATGTATAAAGCTATTCTAAAACTATTACCCAATCTACAAAATTCTACCAAGACTACCCAAGACGCTCCTGAACATCACTCAAAAGACCTCTTACTACACAATATTACAAAACCCACTTGCCCCTTATTACCAAAACGATCGAATTTTATTTTCTTAAAAACGTTAATGTAAAAATCGTGGCTAAATTACAGTAAAGTAGAAGCCAGCCCCCGTATGCAAATACATGCACTCAGCGGGACAGTCGTGCACGAAATAACAGACTGTGTAATAACGTTGGGTGCTCGCGACTGCCACGCGCCTGCTTTGTTTTTAAGGATGCCGATAACTTCTACAGAGCTTCTGTTATATCTGAATTATATTCAGCTAAGTTACTTGTATCGTTATTTTTGAGTGGTTTTTTAGGGTTCCGTACTTCAGAAAGATAAACGGTACCCTTATAAGATCACTTTGTTGTGCGTCCCTCTGTCTGTCAAGACCCTTTATCTCGGGTCTACAGTCCCTTGAAGCTGTGAAAAAATCAAAGTTAACGTAAAAAATTATACGGCCGTTTATGCCGCAAAAAACGTATATTTCGACACTCTCAAGGAAATCAAAATGTATAGGGTATTTCCCGTTGACCTAGAACACCGTTATATATTACAAGTATAGGAGAAAATCTGAAAGCTATACATTTGTAATTAAATCATAAAAAATATAGTATTATTTAAAGTAATATGTACCTACAAGAATTCTCAATGGGCAAGTCCGACTCGCACTTGGCCAGTTTTTTTACCAGTGCTTTGGTTCTGTATCGCTAACGAATCTTGGGATTATGCTGAGCGATGGCTGTTTTTTACGAATCAGACGTATATTTCCCTATTTGTATAACTTTATTTATTATTTATTTATTTATATATACTTCATTGTACCTTTAACTTTTTTCTTTTTATATTTATTTTTTTATTGATATACGTCATACCTAGCGCAAATTTTCTCTTTTTCTATTTATCCAACACTATGGTACCAGTCTATGTACTGACCATAGTCTGAAGTCTAAGTACCATTGATTTTAATCCACAGATACTCTCATCACTTTTAAAATTAAAAAGATTCATACTCCGGTTGTCGAATCGTGGGACCGTATTAAAAACAGGTCAAGGATCATTTCAATTAAACATATATTAAAATAAGCCATTCACCAACACTCCACGTCGGGAACTTTTACCATGTCTAGTTTGTAATATTGACTTTCATTCTCTATTTTCGTTTTTTCTTTAATTTTCGTTCTTTCTTTCTTTTTCTTTCATATTAATTGGTCTCTGAGAGTCCTGTACACACATATTTTTACTCAAAGCTAAGCTTCACTTACCATCAACTACTCTTGCTCAACATACACACAAAATTAAATCTTCATCTAAAATGTCAAAACACCCAGCAGTGTGGATTTGTCCATCGTTTTCTTCATTATGAGCGTGAGGCAACCCTGCCCTCGTTGAATTAAGATTAATGCTACCTGCGCGATAATAAATTACTTCGCTGTACTTTCTGCTTCACACATCCCTATCTCATCTAATTATGTTGATAGATATTGCAAATTTTATTACATTGAGGTATAAGCTTTGTATGTATTAAGTAGTGTACTTATCCATGTAGTCGAGGAAGAAATTGTTTTCATCTTTATTTATAAAAGAAACAAGCAGTGTGCCTGATGGAATTTCTCATCGATGAAAATGACCAACTTCCATTCAAACTTTCATGCCCTATATACTTTAGGGAATAAATTTTCGAAAACCCATTATCAGTGCTGACCTTTGGTCTACTTAGGGATCTTTGTGTAACATTTCATGTTTCTAGAACTAGTGGTTTAGGCTGGACGTTCTGGTGAATTACATTAAGAATTTTATTAAGTCACTGTGTTTACGTCGTTGTCATATTTGAAGTTACAAGAATAACTCTCTAGAATAATTTTATAGATTTCTAAATCTAGATGTCTTCCACCGAATGAGCGTTCTTCGACCCAAAGAACCATTTTTATTATGTTTAAGCTTTTGAAGCTTTTATCTAATGTTTTTTCTGTAAAACTGGGGTGCATTAAAGGAGCCTCTCCGAGCGGCATTAAAAATATCGTTTTGCGATTCTAAACACCCGGCGCACCCTGGACAGCTAGCACGCGGTAACGCAGTGTCTAGCTGACTAATCCTATCACCACGTTGACTCAAACTCGATCACACTGTTAAACGCAGACACCTACTTTTCTGGTTAAAGTTCATGCCAAAATAAGAGTGTATTTTTAATCCTGCCTTAACCTTTTGAGCCAAGCAATAAAATATAATTAAAAGTTAGTAGAAGTACCGAGTAATTGGGAGCAGGTGCCTATACGATTAGTAGGAAACTATTTGAATGTTTAATTCAATTAATATAAAGTGTATTTATTATTCGTCGTTGAAAGGTGAATGGTAATTTGAGAAATCGAAAAATACTGGCGTGTGGTCTTTACTATGATTTGCCCGCTTTAATGAAATTTTCACTCAAAGGGCAATGGAGAGGGCAATGCTTGGAGTTTCTTTGTGTGATCGAATCAGGAATGATGATATCCGCAAGAGAACTAAGGTTACCGACATAGCCCGAAGGATCGCCAAACTAAAGTGGCAGTGGGCAGGGCACATTGCTCGCAGAACAGATGGTCGATGGGGCCGAAAAGTTCTGGAGTGGCGACCGCGTACCGGAAGACGTAACGTTGGAAGGCCTCCACATGGTGGACCGATGACCTGGTGAAGGTCGCGGGTAGCCGATGGATGCGAGACGCGCAGGACCGGTCATTGTGGCGACGCTTGGGGGAGGCCTATGTCCAGCAGTGGACGTCTTTCGGCTGATATATATGACGAATGAAATTTTTGTTGAATGTTGGTTGGATTAGATCATTGATTTTGATCGTAGATCGCGTTCGAAATTGACTGTATACGGGTGGCCTTACCGAATTTTGGTCGTTACGCGATCGGTAACTATGTCGAGAGTTCCCACCCTGCAAATAACTGTTGTAGTGTTTGTTACATGATGTGGAGTATTGAAAGTAATAAATGAACATCTATGAATTAATACTTGTTGGTAAATCAAAGACAAGCTGGAAATATAATACCAAAACATCATCAATGCAAGAATGTGCACAAAATTTCGTTTGATTGGCAATTATTTCAGAGATCGGAAACATCTTCATCAATCGGCTCAATGTTTCCACCTTCTGTTTAAATCCTCTAAGAAGATACCACTACTTAAAAAAAACCAGCCAAGTGCGAGTCGGAATCTCACACGATGGTTTCCGTACCATTAACCGAAAATAACACGTTTTTTGTATGGGAGCCCCCTTTAATTAGGGTTCCGAAAAAAAACGGAACCCTTATAGGATCACTTGGGTGTCTGTCTGTCCGTCTGTCACAGCCAGTTTTCTCCGTATCCACTGGACAAATTCTGTTGAAATTTGGTACACATATGAACTTCTATGACTCAATCATTATTTTTTTAGTATGGGGGTCACTTTTGGAAATTTTTACTTTAATTTTCTAGTTTTGGTCATACTAGAAAATTAAAATTAATTTTTTTTTGAACAGCATCGTGTGACATATCAAATGAAAGGGCTTACTGTGAGAGTTTTAATTATATTTTTTCCATAATTTTAAAATAAATCGTTTTGAAGTTATTCAAGAAATAAGACGAAAAATGACTATTCCCCCCCCCCGCCTATCTCCGAAAGTACTGGCAATAAAATTTTGAAAAAATGGAGATTTTAGATCTTTACCTAAAGATTACTGGAAAATCTGTTAGAAGTCTGTAGTGTTAAAATAACATGTTAAAAAAATTAAATTCCTTTGGAACCCTTTGCACGCGAGTTCGACTCGCACTTGGCCAGCTTTTTTAATTTAATTTTTCTTATTCCTTTTTTTTTTATTTGTGATGGGTTTGTTCTTGACTCTAGGTCAGAGATGACAGAAACAAAGTCGACGATGGAGCGAGCTGTGCTGTGCTGTGCTGTGCTGAGCTGTGTGCTGTGCCCGCTGTTGTTATAGCGGCAATAGAAATACATATTCTGTGAAAATTTCAACTGTCTACCTATAACGGTTCTTGAGAAACGGTCCGCTGACAGACGGACGGACGGACAGACGGAGAGTGGAGGCTTAGTAATAAGGTTCCGTTGGTTACTTTTTGGGTACGGAACCCTACAAATACAACCTTTTCAATGTTATTTGATTGTATCCCGAATCTATAAGCCTCGAAAATCTCTATGTAATAACAAATGTTTTTTGATAGGCGTATAACAACTATCTCACCTGATGGTAAGCGATGATGCGGTCGAAGATGGAGCACGCTACCTAGTCATGTATCCTTAAAATACTAACCATATAACTGTATCATCTCTTGTTTCAATACTTAGGCACTAGTACATCAACTGAAGACACCAAGCTTGACAGTACCACAAGTACTAAAGGAGCCCAAAACGGGTTTACCACCAACCTGGCAAGAATTTACGAGTTCGTATTACGTCAAATTATTATTGGGGACCGGGTGAGGGCACAATTACTCGGAGACTCAGCCAAATTGCTCGAGATATTTATTGTTTTATTGCCTCGCGTACACACTCATTTGTTAATGAACGGAAGTGAAGAAGGTGAGGTGAGTTGAGTTATATGGACGAAGCTTTTTCGGGTGAATAAAATGAATGTTTCGACGTTTATCTTCTTGAAACAATAAGTGTACCTGAAATTGGCCTATCAGCCTGTTTCTGTATGAGTAGTGAATACAAGTTTTAGGCTAATAGAAATAATATTAGCCAATAGAATTGCGTGAATCTCTGTAACTGACGCGGAGCGGAGGTTTTATGCAATTGCATTTAATATTTCTCCACTTGTCTCCTCTTCGCTCTAGTGGACAGTCAGCCTAAGAGGTTGATTAATCAGTGATTTAAGCAATTTAAAAAAATCGTGTTATAAACCTACGGCCCTCGTGGTAAATAAAAAAAAATATAATTAATTCATTATTACACTTTTGTGTTAACAATCCCATTTTACATCCTATTCCAGAAAATAGCTGCAAACGGATTAATGATCATAGAATCCTCGAAGGTGTTACCACTTAATTCCGAATTTTTGTAAATTTTCAGAACGTCAATTAACGTCCCGGCATTATCAGCTGTTGAAATTACTTTTTAAAATTATCTCAATAATCACATCTGAATAATTACTATCATGTCAGTGCCATCACCTTTAATTTTTGTAATAACTAATTTTTGGCAAAAATAATGCCATCAAATGCCCTTTAATTTCTTTCCCTGTCTTTGCAAAAAACTAAACAAAACGTTGAAGTGTGTCATTAGTCGCTATTATTTAGATTGCAAACTCACGAATCGGTATAATATTTTGCTTGACACAAAAACAAAGAGCACTGGGTTCTGTAGACATTTCATTCTAATTTAAAATACCAAGTCCCGAATAGTAACATCAATAAACCACGAATACGAGTGTCAACTTGGTGTTGCTTTACGCGAATTCAAATTCAGTAAAGCATTTTTCTAAACTAATTAACATATTTCAAAGACTATTTATTGTATAGGTATGATCCCATAAATCTTCAAATATTCCCAATCTATTATTGTTCAAAATTGTACTTCATCCGTGTTTCCGAACGCTTACAATTGCAACCCTAATCTCTTCAAAGTTAGAGTGAACAGGCTCCTTCTGAGTAAGCTCGCTCCATCGTAGACTTTGTCTCTGTCATCTCTGACCTAGACTAGAGTCAAGAGCCATCACAAATAAAAAAAAACTACTAGCTTCTGCCGACGCATTTCCCCCCATGAAAGTCGAAACTCATCTTATAACATGCCCTATTCCAAGACTTGGTTTAGTCGTTATGACGACAAGAGGTAACAAACTGACAGACATACATACTTTCGCCACCTTTCGCATTTGTAATATGTACTAGCTGACCCGCGCAACTTCGTCTACGTCACATTTTTCATGTATGCTCCGCTCCTATTGATCGTAGCGTGATGTTATATACCTATAACCTTCCTCGATAAATGGGCTATCTAACACTGAAAGAATTTTTCAAATCGGAGCTGTAGTTCCTGAGATTAGCGCGTTCAGGCAAACAAACTCTTCAGCTTTAGTAAGTATAGATTAGTATGCATTGTCATCTCGAAAATATCGTATCATAAATGGATGCGTCCAGTAGCTACTAGGTTACTAATATAAAGTACCTGGATGACGAGCTTTGCTCGGTTTTTTATACGACGTTTTCTAAAAATGAAACTTATCTAGATAGATTTATCGCTCCCGAAACCCCCTGCATACTAAATTTCATGAAAATAGTTGGTGCCGTTTCCGAGATTCAGATTAAGGGACATAAATACAAGAATTGCTCGTCTATAGGTTTAGATATAGGTACATATACAGGGTTATTTGTAAAACACCTCTTAGGCAGTGAAAGTACACATGAGAATAAACAACTTTTACTTTGAGAAAATCTCGAAAACTCGAAAAAAATATCAGCTGTTTCATACATAATGCAATATTTAGCCAATGAAAATGTATGAAACAGTTGATATTTTTTTCGAGTACAATAATTGCTCGTTTAAAAGTATTAGATACCAGTGGACGTCACGCGGTTTCACCCGCGTAGTTCCCGTTCCCGTGGGAGTACGGGGATAATATATAGCCTATGTGTCTAGATAGCTACATTATCTCCCTGATAATGTAGCTATCCAATGCTAAAAGAATTTTTCAAATCGGTCCGGTAGTTTCGGAGCCTATTCAATTAAAACAAACAAACAAATCTTTCTTCTTTATAATATTAGTATAGATATCTAAGAAACTGTCCAATTCCCGTTCAGTCCGTACAAAATCAAAACTGCGGAAGAAAGCCAATCATAAATGAAATATTAATCACTCAACCAAATTGATCCCAAAAGCGCCCAAAGCTCGCGTCTGCACCCACTGTGCGCCTGCGCACGCGTCGCACCTGCGCCGGCGCAGACACATGGCGATGATTTACGTTAATAGTGACACTATTAACATGAATATCAGTGATATTGGTGACGTCGGTGACGTACAAGCGGGTTGTAATGACGACGCTGGCGTGTGTGGTCTTTTTATTTGATTAACGTTTATGCTTTTTGTAATTGTGTTTCCTGAGGAGCTTGATTTAATTCACGGATGGTTGCTGGTTAATTTATTAATTTCTCATTTCTGTTCCATTGTTAATTCAGTTATGATTGGATGACTTTTCTATAAAGTTCCTAGGCTTTTTTTGTCTTGAAGGATATCAGCTGACGGCAAAGTGTGTCAAAACAATCATAGCTTACCAGTTCAAGGGTAATTTCAGGAACTCTTCGTTCGTACTATGAAAGAATATGTTATAATATAAGAGTGAATAGGTTACTCCTAGAAAAGCGTGCTCCATCATCGACCACATCATCGCTTACCATCAGGTGAGATAGTGGTCAAACGCGTGTCTATAAATAGTAAAAAAAAAATGTAAGAAAATATGTAAGCTCCTTTTTGCCAATATGCAAATTTGTAACTTCTTACTGTCAATTTTGTACATTTATAGCCTGAAATAAACGATTTTTGTTTAAATTTATTATAAGTCTCAAAGTGTCTCGTAACAACCGGTGTGTGTCAAATCCAATATTCAGACTATTTTCTCTCTTCTTTTCGATTTATTTCACATTAGCATGCAAGACTCGTCTTTTAAACCTGGCAAGAAGATTGCAAGGTCCTGGAATACTGACACCGTAAACACCTACTGTCACAATCAGCGACAGCGAAATTAGTGACAACTCAATCTTGTAAATTGTCTTCTTCATCGTTATTTTCTTGTGCATATTGTATTTGACCACCTCACGTATTTGTTTAACGACTCTAAGGATATATTTAGTTTACAGAATTAAAATAATTTGTATTATGCTTAAATCTGTATTTTGTATTTTCTCCATCAATCGTAAATTAATGAACTGTAGGATTAAGGCTGCTCTCTCGAAAAAAGCTTAAAATAGCGTGCAAATCAAGCAGCTTTTCGTTGGCATCAACAGAGAAATTACATCTGAAAAAAATAGTTATCTACGTGATATGATTCGTAATTTAGTTAAGCCAGAATTTGTCTATCGGTATCACATAATAAGAAAAAAAAACATCAAATTACCTCCAAATCTTTGAGATGAAACCATTTTACTCCTTTATTTTTGTCAAAATAGTATAAAAAAATATTTACTGCTTTGCAATATAAACGAAAATTATTTGGTTTTGTTACTTTTTAAAGACATGTATTATTTTAATTATAAAAAAAATAAAAATGCGAGTAGCGGAGTGGCGCGTAGTGAGGTAGTTAGCTCCGTTTATATGCACAAGGTCATTGGCATGAATACAAGCCTTAAAACAGTAATTGTTGACAATTCTCATCACTAACGCATTGACAATGCTTTGTGACAATCAAATTTTTCTTATAAAGCTTATAAATCAATCAGCCACCACACGTCACTTTTACTATTTATGATTTTCTTATGAAGATGAGCATATGGAGGACGAAATTGTGTATGGAAGTTCGTCATTATTTCCGGTGGCATCCCATCGGGCACATAACTTGACTAAATGAAATCAGTTACAGGGTTTTTAACTAGTCGAGTGGTTTAGGCGTTTACCTTGTGACCATGGGTTCGATTCCCTCGGGAAGCATACTTTGTAAGGTTGTTTCCAGTTTGGCTAGGACATCGCAGGCTTGAATCACCTGATTTTCTTATAAAAATGATCCCGTGCTTCGGAAGTCACGTATAAGCGGTGGTTCCGGCTGCCAAATGGCGGTCGTCAAGTAAACCATGTCAGAGGCCCTTGAGGCGGTTTAGAAACTCTGACACTAGGGTATGTGGGGTCGTTAGACCTTACTGCCTACACGATAAGAAGAAGAAGAAGACGACAGGGTTATTCATTATTTATCATAAGTAGTCTTCTTAATAAAAATCTAAAACACATTCTCTGTGCTGAGCCTGCTCTAGAAGTTTATAATTTCAAGAATTTCTTATGTAACAAACATTAAAACATTTAATGACGAATTGATATTTAACGTAGTACAAAAGTTTGTATGGAAGTTCGACATTATTGTACTACTTGGCAATTAATAAATGTAAATGTTTCTGTTAATATTGTGATAAAATAAACATATTATTATTATTATTATTGCTGGTGGAATCCAATCGGGCACATACTTTTCTAAATAAAATCAGTTACCCAAGCTTAATAATCAGCAACTATCACACCAAAATGAAATAATTATTAATTAATCTCACCAACACCAACTACTCACTAACTTGACTGCTGTAATCCTTATTGTGAAGACTGCGTAAGGGTGGGTGTCAGTTGTACCGATACAATTCGCAGGGGAGTTCAGTGAAGGGTCCGAGATTGTGATCGGTGAAGTCGGAATGAGGGTTTTCATTGAGAACTTTGGTTTGGTGTTGTTATTTTAATGATATAATAATTTAGATTAATACATACTACAATATAAAATCGGTCAGAATGGCATTTTCAGCCTTTAGACAAATGTAATCCTTCAAGCAATATTTGCCAATATTTTAATTCAGACGGGAGCAAAACTTAAAGTTTTCAATTTTCGAGAAAAAATTACCATCTTTGCAGAGCCATTTCTTGGTCCCTTTAAGATCCTTAGAGCTGCGGTTAGCCTTAAATTGTTGTAAATATAAGTATTATAAAAATAAATTTAAGTATAATATAAAAACTGAATATTATTTCAGTCAAAAATGCGTAGTTATTGACTATTAGAGCAAAAAATTAAAAAGGTCCCAAAATTTCGCAGATGATCGCGTGATGCGCAGCGAGCATAAGTTGTGAATTTGGATGCACACTACTCTAACTGATCTATACAACATACCAAAAAACCAGAACTGTAGTTTTGATTTTGATGTATCCAGCTTTGCGATTTTAGCCTTTTTTTAACGTCGATTTCTACTGGGCTATATTCCTAAACCTGTTTTTTAGTCACAATATAGATCGTCGGAGAACGTTTTTGCCCGCCGCTCATTCCCAACCACTGCAACTCCGGCCAAAATAGGAAAAAAGTTTTGTTCCTTCAAAAGGCCATCAGTGTGGCCATCAATCCATCTATTGTCATCTTTCCCATAGGAAATTAAATTATTACAAGCACCGTTTAAAGTCAATTTATACATTAAACAGACAGCAAATTACAAAGACAACAGTAGCGTCCCTTCAAATGAACAAACAGCTACATTTTGGACTCATTAGAATTCTCTGTCCCTGCAAATCTGTAGTACAGAGGTTCTAGCACGAATATTTTGACGTATAGTAACGTTAACGTAAGTGAATTTTCTATGTAAAAAAGTAAAACCCCATAGTATTTTGGTTTAATTGTATGGGACATACACAAATTTATATCATTCAAAAATATGTACATAGTATCTAATTCAAATAAATATTATGTGCGAAACGAGTATTGTAGCTATGATAAAATTTTACGTTACGTTACTATACGTCAAAAATATTTGCAGTCTTTCAAACTTCGCTCACTCCCATGCGAAACAATCACTACTTGTCAAACATATTGCACAGTTGAGTACCAGATAATGCCGAGTGCCATGAACCAGAAAATCCGTAGTGTCACACGTCCTGCGTCCGTCTGTATATGATGCGTGAGACAGGGGGCGGTCACGATGTCAGGGGGTGTTAGCTAAACATGCATAAACAGTATGTGATCACTTGTTAGTATTATATTTGCAGATTTTTATCATTTAATAGTTGTACTGATTTTGTAGTACTCGTGGTCGCAAGCGTGACTGCCGAACGCAGGGTCATGGATTCGATTCCCAGTTTAGATAAAAAGTGTTTATTTATTTCTTTGGGAAAACAAACAGTTACACAAAAGGTTTCTAAATTTATAATCTTAAGTGTTGATGAATTTGTTCAAAAGAACCCTCTAGGTAGCGATCAACGTTTAAAAGTTGGTGGTATTACACTCTCTTGCCTGACCAATGAAATATCGGTCCTTAAGACAGCAAGTAAAGCCGTTGGTCCTACGCTTGATCACAGAATCGACCGGCTGGTACGACCGGGGGAGTCCCCGGTCGTACCAGCCGGTCGATTCTGTAAACATATCGAAGTGAACGCTTGAGTGAAGTGGTTACAAAGTGAGTTGTCAATCCATTTAATCAAGATAGAATGACAGGTCACTTCGCGCTCACTTCACCCAAGCCATCACTTCGACATGCTTACAGAATCGACTGGCTGATTGCCGTCCCATCGGACTGAAAAAATCAATCAATCAATATCTAATATATAAAAATCTCGTGTCACGGTGTTTGTTACCGAACTCCTCCGAAACGGCTCGATCGATTTTCATGAAATTTTGTGTGTATATTCGGTAGGTCTGAGAATAGCTGGTAGGGTATTTTTTTATATTGCAAAACAACGTTTGTCGAGTCAGCTAGTATGTATATACAATTCTTCCGTTACTGACTGATTGAGTGACTGACAGACAACGCACAGCCGAGACTACTGGTCGTAGAACGCTCAAATTTGGCATATAGGTTCCTTGGGTCAGTGTAGAGTAGCACTAAGAGAGGATTTTCCGAAATTCCTACGGGAACGGGAAAAAAACGGGATATGCGCGTACGAAGTACCGGGCAAAAGCTAGTTACCACATAAAAAAACAATTTTAAACACCAAAGCTGCTGAGAGGTGAAAGATAATGAGTTTAAAATCTAATAGTAAGGTTACGTTCTAGTATAAGAATTTTACCACGTACCGGAAGACGCAGCGTTAGAAGGCCTCCCACAAGGTGGACCGATGGCCTGGTGAGGGTTGCGGGTAGCCGATGGATGCGAGAAGCACAGGACCGGTTGTTGTGGCGACACTTGACAACGTCTTTCAGCTGACATGATGATAAGAATTTTGCAAATCAACAGGTAATGCTGTTCTTAAACAAACTGATCAAACAACCTCAAAACCAAGTAACCAAAGGAAAGTGAAACAACCAAACACGAAACGGAATCAATCAATCATGCGTCGACTCCTCGATCGTGACCGCAAAATGTTCCCGATATTTACGAGTGCGTTCGGTTCTAAGCAAAAAACTGCGAACAACCGGTCTTACATCACACGGCGAATATTTATGAGAGGAACGTACGACATCAAATGTACTGATAAGTCTTCTTTGGACCGGGGAGGCTGGGAAACAGATCGCGTTCGGAAAAGGATGCTTACTTGGCGCTTGTGCCAGCTAGAGTTAATACTCTATCTATACTAATATATAAAGCTGAAGAGTTTGTTTGTTTGCTTGAACGCGCTAATCTCAGGAACTGCTGGCCCGATTTCAAAAATTATTTCAGTGTTAGATAGCCCATTTATCGAGGAAGGCTATAGGTTATATATCATCATGCTAAGACTAAAAGGAACGGAGCAGACGAAGTTGCGCGGGTCATCTAGTAATCAATATCTTTATTGCATTCCACATGTATTCTTAGATGATAAAAACAAAACTAGTTCATGTGGACCCTAGTTATCATATTAACACCGAATTAGTTGTATTACCAACTAACTCGTTGTTAATAAGAGGAGCCTATTATATATAAAATATTCGTTTTTAGGGTTCCGTACATCAAAATGAAAAAACGGAACCCTTATAAGATCACTTTGTTGTCCGTCCGTCAGTCTGTCAAGACCCTTTATCTCTGAAACGCCTGGAGGTATCGAGTTGAAATTAAAACAGTATACTCAAATCTACAGTCCCTTGAAGCTGTGAAAAAATCAAACTTCTAAGTTAAAGTTAAAAAAAAAGATTCGGTCATTGCATATGCCGCAAAAAACGTATATTACGACACTCTCAAGGGAATCAAAATGTATAGGGTATTTCCCGGTAACTAGAACTATGAAATTTGGCAACTAATACCGTCTTATACTACAAGTATAGAGAAAAGTCTGAAAACTATACATTTGGTAGTAAATCATAAAAACAATAGTATTTGTTTAAAGTAATTAGTAGTTACAAATTTGTACGGAACCCTCGGTTAGCGAGTCCGACTCTCACTTGGCCGCTTTTTTCAACCTCGTTTTACTAGCCCGAGAGTTAAGTGTTTGGAACAATTGGGGCTTAATAGTAGATACATATAAAACACAGCGGCTGTGTGCCTCTGCTGTTTCACCGTTTTGATATGGTCTTCATTAAAAATCGATAAACGAGCGATGTAATGTAATTTGCAATCATGCAAAGCTGGGGCAGACCGTTTGCTATATTTTGCACCTTAATACTGATGATAAGCCGTAAACTTAATAAGTATTCCTTCGATATGCAAAGATAGATCACATCTTAGTTCGTTTGAGATATGCAAAACCTTCTGTGGTCTTACTTGCATCATACACCTAAATAAACAACACAAAATAATAACATCCCCGCCGAGCTAAAACAAACGACGATTCCCCACTAACGTAGCAATGATCGATCATCAGCCACATCAATATTACACACTGTGTGCCATCTATAACCCGCAGGCATCATAATTTCCAACAAAATCGTATTAAAATTTGACATAATCGATTTTTATTCGATTATTCGAGACATCGGCATCGCATCATTATTCGATTCAACGAGAGGTGATTTGTTTAACGCGCATACAAGCACACTGTTTACTTATGCCATTAAATCAATTTTTATTATTTTGTAAACGATTATTTTGATGCAAATTTTTTAGTTGTGAATGAAGTGTTTTGGGCTATCTTAAAATTAAGAGAAAAGAATTTAAAAACAAATTATAAGCTTGGGCCCACCTTTGAACACGATTGTGATCTTCAAAGATAGTATTTTCACTCAAGATTTCTGTAGCTTGCCGTTGTTCAAGCATTCACATGAGTTGCCTACCTACTCATAAACTTACGATTTAGTTAGGATAATCTGTAGTTGTCTGCCTCGATGCGAAAAACCAGCGTCTCAGTTAAGTAACTTCGTAAGTCGTGGCGGATGTCACAGCCACCTGCATTCGTTAAAGAAACAGCACCCACAAAATGTTAACGAAATTACCATCCACATTATTAGAACTCAGGAAATAATTTCGAAATATCTCGAAGGGAGCTGAAACAAGCGTTTAAGGCTAAATTATTCTAAAGAAGCAATTTTTTGGATAAAAAACTTCGGTCCGGTTGACCACCCTGTATGATTAGTTGATAATTTTTAAGTTGGCAACACTTGACGCCTGCGGCTGCGGCCTGCGCACGCGACTGGCGCGCGCCCATTACGCGCATGCGATTGGTCGACTTCTGTCTTCGAATTTCGAACATCGGTGTTCTGTAATAATTATAATAATAGACACCATTATTAATCTGTTCACACATTTGGATTAGATTTGGTTAGGGCAGATGGTATATACTTATTTTTTTAGACTTAGACAATTTTGTAAATCTGCGAAGATGGTTTCAAAACCATTCCAAGATTGCTTCCATTATAGATTATAGGGCTTGAATGATATTTATTTGAATGGAGATCTCAAATCTCCACGTCTTTTATTTTCTCATCTAACTAGTTCTTTATTTAGGAAGATTACAATGATTTAAATTCTTCTGTTGATTCTACGTATCTACTTATTAGTATACTTTTTGAAAAGGTATGGCTGTAAAAATCTTCAAATTCTTGTTATGGTCCGAGAGCTGGTAGACATTTTTAGGTTGGTGTTTGAGGCAAGCTGAAAACTTTTCCTATACCTCTCTTGTAATATCCTAACACAGAACTGCATACCTTTAAGGATGGGAAATCATCAAATGACTCTTCCTGCTTTGGGCGGGGCAGAAGGGAGTGTCAGACTCTTACTGACTAAAACCCATCCGTGTTCCTCCTAGTGCCCTTTGTGTTCCAGGGTCACGGTGACTCTTTTGAACAAATTCCGCAACCCTGGAGAACTGTATACCTGGCTGGGGAGTAGTGGGGCTAAATCAACCCTTATATTTTGAAAGAATTTTTTTTTACCGATGGCTTTACTGGTTCCGCTTGACCTCAGGACCAAAGAGCCGCGGCAAACCCCAACTAACATGGATGTCAGTTATAAAGAAAGACCTCGCCATAGACAATATAGACCCACTGACGACCCAGAAACGACATCTCTGGAGAACAACGATTAGGAGAGCCGACCTCAATTAGAAATGGGACAAGGCTAGAAGAAGAAGAAGGTACTAGTGGTTAAATTTACAAAATAACTGCATAATTATATACCTTTAGACCCAGCGAATTAGTCTCTGCGTTTTTTGGCCGTGAATTTAAGATTTACTCATGCCTTTTTCTCATGGGAATAGGCAGAAATTATAGAACGCCACTTGCCACAATCCTGAAATTCCTACTATTTTTGCTTTATGCGTTCATATTACATACATACCTGTATTAGGGACTACTCTGTAAAATATCTCACCGTGAAACAAAGGTGACCAAGAGGTGATATGACAGTTCCCTTTTCTCAAGATCACTTCGCGTTAGTTTCACGGCGAGATAGGTCTGGGAGTCTTTAAGTAAGAAAGAAAGAAAAAGAGATTATTTGCGCAAGTCAAGAGTGAATAGGTTACTTCTAGGCTAGCGTGCTCCATCTTTGACCGCATCATCGCTTACCATCAGGTGAGATAGTGGTCAAACGTGTGCCTATCAATAGTTGAAAAAAAGAGATTTTACAAAATATTAGGTACCTAATACAGGTCATCCAGGCATGGAGCATGAATTTAAAATTGTAGTGTTATTTTATGACCTGTTAACATTATTACAGAGAATCTCACAACTCTCCACAAAAAAGAAGGAGCCTTCCAAGTACTACACATGCATACATAATCAGCATTTGCTACCGTGTGGCAAACGCGAGCCGCGTCACGGGGCAAACCACAACTGTGCACAGTCCAAATTAGAACCAGACTGCATTTTGTTGTAACCATATTTGTAGAGGGACTGAAAACAAAAATATAAGTGTGCTGAGAAAGTATGATGAAAAAGTAAAAGGAGTATTTAAATGGCATCATATTTATAGAGGGACGGCACCTAATTAAAAATCAAAGAATTGTGTTATAAGTATTTGATAGGGATCCATATTTAGATGAAGAATATTTTCTTGCCCCGCTATCAAGTAAAGGTGAGTTCCAAATTGTATCTTTTACAATTTTGCTTAGCGGCAATGGCATCAATTCTGTTGGAAGATGTTGCTTTTAGAGCATTCAGGCTTTTGAAAACATAATAAAGGGAACCTTTGAAATGTTTTAGTTGTTACCATCTAAAAGGTTTTCAAGTGGCCACTGTGTACCGAAAGACGCAGCGTTGACTGGTCTTCCACGTGGTGGACGAATGAACCTGGTGAAGACCACAAAAATCTGCTGGATGACGCGAAGAGGCGAAGCACACGCCCAGCCGATGATGTAGCGACACCTTGGGGAGACTCGCGGACGTCTTTCGGCTGAAATGATGATGATGATCTACAAAGATACAAGAACAATTCAGTACAATACACAAAAGGATATAATTCTCTCAATTTTCTCTTTGTTTACGTCATGAACATTTACGTGATTAAAATAAATTCTTCCACCAATTCTTCAGAACTCTAAAGCCCTGGTCACAGCCCTCACATCTAGATAATCGTTTCAACCGAGGAGTTTAGACAACACCATGTGTGAAGATGTTGAGCGCCCGACACGCGACCACAACTGACTCTCCTGTGTTTGCTAACACCATTGTTATAGTTATGCAAATATCTTGTCTTTTGGTCCTGCTCAAAGAGATTATTAAGCGCATCTCTTTGGAACATGCAAAAAGCAACACCTCTTTGTCAGACCGACCTTGACAATTCAAAAGTACCTGTAAAAAAAAATGGTTTCGTTCAAATAAATGCTTTGAGTCTTTGAGCAGATTTTAGTAATGCTTCTTCTTGAATAGTTTCTGCTATAATATTACAAACTTCATTGTTACTTATATTCTGCTACCTACATTATGTACAAATATACTACGTCTCCTGGAAGATCCAACTAATCAATTTATCGGTGAACCGTTCATGAGACCGTGTGTCAGAGTCATCATCTTTCTGCCCTTATCCCGTGTTACTTGGGGTCGGCGCAACACGTTTTTTTCTTCTACTCTGCCCTATCAGCCGTCAAACTATCACTAACTCCGTGTGTCAGAGTATTGCTTCAAAATCCCTGCTACATGACGTGCAGTCTTGTAACTGTTTTATTGGTTGAATCATGTCATCAAAACGAAGGAGTTTCATAAAGTTAGCACTTAAGTACTGTATCAAAGGTCTGTCTTAAAACGATTGCCAAATAACATTAAGGGCTGTTCCCCTGCACAAATGAGCATTCTGTTCCAATATCAATCCTTTTGACAAACAGGCCAGACGTGGTTATTCCGAAAAAAGTATTAACATTCATTTACAGACCTTATTTATAGAATACAATCTTGTAACAACATCAACAAAGCCTTTCGCTGATTCAAAGTTTACTACTATGTAGATCTATACCTATAGTTTTTTGCTAAGTGAGACCCTGCAAATAAATCTCTTTATTGAGAATTCGAAGCTGATTTTCTTTAGACTCGAGCATGAGAACTAGTAAAATTATATCATTAGAGTTTGCCAAGTTTTTACTACTTTCAATTCAAAAAGAGGAGTTAGTTACAACACCTCGATAAGAACCGACTTAGATTTACTTGCAGTACAACATTGTACCATCATCCGTTGCTATTAATTCTGCCTTATAAAGAGCTCTGTATAAATGAATTTACCGCTTATTAAAACACTTTGAATTTCACAAGTTACCATTCAACAAGCCCGTTTACATAGTACGGATTTGTCACGGCATTTAGAACATTTTTACTGTTTGGGACCATGGTGATGAAATCGTAGCAAGTTTTCGATATTGTTTACAACGATATTGTTGTGTAGGTAACGTAATGTTTTGCAACCTACACCGCACCGATTCTTATTGTATTGGGAACTAAAACCAACTAAATTCAATGTGATGCCGATACTAATTAATTTATTGTGGTGTATTTTAGTATAACACCACAAAATTACCTTCAAAATCTTTCAAAAAACAGCAAAGGAGTGGAACTCTCTACCTGCGTCTATGTTTCCGAATGCATTCAACCCTAATTTCTTCAAAATTAGAGTGAACAGTCTCTTTTGGGTAAGCTCACTCTATCGTCGACTTTGTCTCTGTCACCTTTAAACTAGACTAGAGTCAAGAGCAAACCTATCTCTAATATTAAAAAAAAAAAACAAAAAGTTCTTGTCATAGATGCGTAAAAGCTTCAAACTTTATTTTATTTAGGTTCCTAACTAATGTTGTATGATTAATTCCGTATTATTCACAGGGATATTTTAAGTAATTCAGCTGAGTCTGAACAGAGGATCCATACGAGGAAAGCCAAGTCAAACACGCACAATTCAGTGAGTATCAAATCCACTTTGCAGACACTGTCGTAACAGATTCCTCTCAAATCGCATTGTGTAAACCCAAATCTCGCAGCCTGTGAACCGACTTATATAAATCTGTATCCACACCTAACACCACGTTCCTTTCTCAATCGAACACGACTCACTTTTTACAGTTTAGCTCCACAATCGGTATCCACCATACAAAAAGCACCGAATCAAAATTCTTCGGCCACATCTTTTATTTATACCCTACGTTTCGACTAACAGGCGTAATTTTTTCCGGTAAACAATCAGTTTTGCCAGAAAAATGCGAGACGGGAAGAAGCTGTAAAAAGATCGGTTGTATTGTCGTCGAAATTTTTTCGCTTCTTGCGAATTCGGTCTCATAAATATCGAGATATGATTGGCGATGGGCTCGGTGGAATGACCGACGCGCGGGAGGAGACCTACTAAGGATATTAGATATTGTTCCGAGTTCATTTCTTTATGGTCTTCTACTTTTGTCATTATAGAGACATCGAAGGGAAATAAGCCTAACAAAAAAGATATCGAAGGGAAAAAAGCCTAAAAACAGTGGACTAAACAGGAGGTTCGTTTTCTGATGCAATTGAGCTTTATAGCTCCGCACGTTATCGTGCACATTCACCAGTTATTTGGGCACATTTTCAATCGACAGTGATGCGTAGGAAATTATAATGCCACTTTTTAGCTTTTAGTTAGCTTATTTTTAATTAAGGCTTTGGTATATTTTTCCCCTGCAAATAAACTAAGCTATGAGTTTACATAAACCAATCTTTATTTACAAGGTGTGGTTTATCTCAAAGAGGTTTATAATAACAGTGATTATGAAATTACTCGTAAAATATAATAATCATAATCGACGCAACGGCTAGCCACAAACTATTTACTCCACCTTTCAACTAACCACACATCCTCGTATATTTTAAAAAGGATTTTCAAAAACCATTTCCCCGTCACAGAAACAAGGTAAAGACAACAAAAAAAAATCTCCAAACTCACATTCATCTCGGATCGCTTCAAATCCTCCACACCCGGAGTATCCCTCCCACCTCAACTCCTCAAGGTATTTTACTTACTTGGGTGTGTTAGAAAAAGTCATCGTCGATTGTCTTCAGTTTAGCCTCAAAGGCTCGAACATGGCGAGGACAGTGTGGGAATGACCTGAGATCCCCGAGATCTAGGCAAAAACAACGCCGAACAGTACTCAGAAAATGAAGGATATTTTGGAAATGCGCGTATTTTTGTAGACAACGTTTATTTAGTGCTCGATAAGGAAGTGAAGGTAGAAAAAGAAGTTGAAACACGAAGCGAGGAAGACTCGAGTATGCTTACTGGTTAAATCGTCCATACCTTTGCTCTATATTATACCAACACATAAGCAAAAACAATGACACGTGTATCATTGAAAAGACTTTATTGATGACTTGTAACTTATGAAAAGTGGCCAATAGAAATAGATCAATAAAACGATGAATGAACTATGTGAAAGGTGATATGGTTAGCAAGTATGAAAGAAGAAGACGCGTTATGACAACTCCAGATTTAGAGTGAGGTCAAGATGATTAAAAAAAATACTTGTGAGCATACATGAATTGTGGCAGCCCCATAAGTTACAATAGTACTTGTGTTGGAGCTATCACCCCCTTCTCTTAGTTGGTAGCTGTACAATGTATATGTATAAGAAAATATAAATGAAATAAAATAAATAAATGAAGAAATGGATTCTAAACATAAAATTATCAAACAGAGCATCTGCCAAATATACAACTTGGTGCCCACTTTCGCAATCACACTTATCCAAACCTGTGTAGCGTTCCAAACAACGTTTGATATTTCATTATCCATTGCAAAAGAGCCAGCTGCTGCAAGGGCTTCAGTTTCTACGTCAGATAAATCTAAAACAAAAGCAAACTATGAACAAGAAAACTCTAATCCCAACAAAGAACTGACAGATAATGGCCACGAAAAGTGAAAAACTATGTAAAACATCTCCAACGAAACCTCATTATAAACGCCATTTAATAAAATCCAAATGCAACCGCATAATATAAAGAAGTCATAACACAATAAAACATTGAGAGGCTCATCAAAATACCAATCAAAATATCGCATACTGGCGGACACGGGTGAAGCCAGGAAAGATCTCGCACCGGTCCGTACAAGAAAGCCGTGGAATATTACCGTGTGCACTAATGATGAACGTTTCTGCGCTTTAATTGTGATCGAACAGACAAACAAACATGCATATACAGAGCTGGAGAATCTTAACACAACCAGGCAAGGTTTGAAATTGATGGAAAGGGATGAAGAGATAAGTTTGCAAGCCATGTTTTGCGACCAACACGATATGAAAAATGTATGAACTCTCATCTCGGGGTATCAAATAAAAACTCCCTTATTGAAGTCGATTTTGATCAGCGTAGCTTTCTGTGAACGTGGATCATAACCAGGTAACCAGTCTTCAACAATGACACATAGATTGTTTTGGCGATACGTATGGAAAGAAATTACTTGTTTATGTATACTATTATCGTTTTCTTTTATGCTTTTTGTATGTTTGACCGTATTACGAGTGTGCCTGTGTAGTACATTTTTGGATTGTTACCGAGAGATGCCATTGCACCTCTTCTCTAGTCATAATAATTTCATACAACAGTTGGGGGACTACGGTGCTGTGGCACTATGACCTTTTGTAATCATTATCTACCTCATCTGTGTCGAAAAGATCGCCCACAAAGATTTTGCCTGTTTCTGCCCGCTATTCGCTGGCGCGAAAAGTATTTTATTGTTCCATGCTGACTTACTACCGAGATGAAAAGAATCCTTAATCTTAATTCAGGTATAGTCTATCCGTGTGCCAGGTTTAATTAAAATCCGTTCATGACAGAGACACAGATACTCCTTCGCATTTTTACATTAGTATAGATGATGCTGGCGCCAAACAACATTGCTATGTTGCCGCTTTTGGGTGCAGATGAAATTGCAGGCACATGAAGCTTTTCAAATTCTCTTGCTACTGGAAATTATGCCAGAGTAGCTTAGGTTAAGCAACGCCTGCCGAGGTTACTTCTATGGGAGAACATTCTTTGAACAAACTGTAACTCCCCATGCTTTGGAAAGAACACTATGCTGTTTAAATCAGGCCATCTCTTATTACGGTAAGTTTCTCAAATTGATCATATTAAATCTTTGTCACATACTCGTAGTATAGCCACCTCTTGGCGCACTAACTAATACAAATTCTAGACGTTTCCTAAGTACGTTGATGTCTCAGGTTTACGCATGAATACCTAGAAATAAACGTGAAGTCGGTGACTTTCAAAGCCCGGCTTTACACGGCAGAATGAAGACACCTACAGTTAACGAATCACGTCCGATCTCCGAACATACATCCAATGATAGAAAACCTTTTATGAAATTAAAAATCTATAATACTATTGCAAAACATTGAACTATCAACTTTAATGCTGCACTTACTAAGTCAGTTTTAGAATGGCAAAAGATGAAGAAAAGGTCATAAAAAGGTCCTTGTTACAATTGAAAGAGAACTTTTCTCCTTTGAATTAAATTTTAATTTCGTGTGGCATGAAAATTCAACATTTGATGTGGCTGATGCAAACCAGTAATCCCTTCGTTTATTGGCTCCAGGAAGTGGTAAATCTAATGAGTATTCGGACATTCGATTATCGCCGGTGTGGTCTTCAGAACTGACTGGGGCGTAAACATCTAGGAAATAGTCACCGATGTCGTATCTTCATCAAATTTTTATTCAACTTCTGAAGAAATGGCCATTCCTGCGGGCAGTTCTTCATTTGGTGATGATGTTCGAAGTAACAAACATTGATAATTATCAATGCATGTAACGCAGAGAATAACGAAAGAAAGCTGTCGTGAGGAAATATTTCAGTAGATAGGAACATGCACGGTTATAATTGTAACGAAAAGATGGTGTGAAATACATAGTACCTGCACTGCAATTACAAATGCCTACGTTTGTCAAACGACGTTTTTCAACAAACTTAGTTGAAAAAAAAATAGAAAGACAATATTTCGTAACAAATTACTGTAAGAAATGGCTCACAATTTATTTTTATAGTCTGTTTTTTAATTCCCGAAACAAAATTGACAAGTGCAAATGGCAAACTGACATAGATTACAATAGTATTTAAGTTAGTTTTGACATTTAGGTACACCTTTCTCGATTTTCATAGCCAGCGAGAAGAGGGGGCTGTCCTGCTAGCACCGTCAATTAGTTCCTGAAACGTGCAGACAACAGGACACGCAAGACATATCATAGTCTGTGTAACAGAAAGTAATTTTGTCTCGAGTCTAGAGACGAAGTGACATTCTTTCCAAATATTCATTATCTATCTAATACCTTTAAACGAGCAATTCTGGTACATCATCATCATCATCATAACAGCCGAAAGACGTCCACTGCTGGACATAGGCCTCCCCCAAAAGGGGGGGTTTGCCATAATCGCCACGCTTGGCAGGCGTTTCTGGTACATATGTATATATATAATCGGAATCTCGAAAACAGCTCTAACGATTTTCATGAAATTTAGTCTGCAGAGGGTTTCGCTAGGTTTCTTTTTTAGAAAACGTCGTAAAAAAACCGAGCCAAGCTCGCTCATCCAGGTACTGAGTTTGACAAGCGCTAGTGACACGTCACGTTGTCAATTCCTTAAATTTTGATTTGTTGACAATCGCCATCGCTGATATAGAACCTTCAACTGAGGCTATGGACAAGTAACGGAAGCGTGGCGAATGCGATTGCTAAAATGTCAAAAATGTGTAGGATTGACAAACGCTGTCAAAATGACACGTGGTCAACCCCTTATAATTTCGTTAATCGCATTGGCCAATAATTGTGTCTAGTGCCTACCTCTGATCATCAACTTTTCATTGATGCAAACCTTCGTGCTTGGCCTTTATTCCCATGGCAAAATGTACGGCATTCACATTAAGTAAATTAATCAGTACAGGTTGGATATCGTCTGGTTTTCGTTTATCATTACGGATTGGTTCCATCCACGTGCGCACGCGCTCGCTAGCGGCTTGGCAGTTGCTCATTGTTTGGTATACTATAGTACGGAGAGCACTTTTTGCGCAATTATCCAAGAACTTGCTTCATTGCTGTAGGTCGAGAAGAAGATTGTTACCTTGCCCACTTCCTTTCAGGAATTTTCTGCGCCTGTTTTTTTTTAATCTATCCGTGCCTCGTATGGTTTACGTATCATCATTGTCATCAGTTAACACTAAGTTCCACTATAACAAACTAGTACTTAAATGTACTCAGGTAATGCTTCCGAAGTTCTGCATATTCTTATTGAAGTAGATACCATGTAAGTAGATACTCCTTTATACGTATCAACTAATCACATAAATATACTTATTTATTACATCTTTTCCTATGAAATTGCAGTATTATTAAAAGGGCCACTTTGAACGACGATTTTGTCGGTTAGACTTGGAATTGTATCGACCTTTTTCGGAATCAGTTATTCATTTGTTTTATGATTTTTTTTTTCAGTATACAACTTGTAACAGAATAAACGCAATACCTCTTTACATGTATACATGGGGTCATTGTACTCACCATTATGAACTACTTTTACGCTGAGACCAATACCGAAATTGTGAAAAAAAAACAGCTGTTTAGTACTTTTTGTCGAGTTATGCGCACATAAATGTATGGGGGAGTCGATATTTTTTTCAGGCTTTCAGTGTTGGTCCCATAGTCTCTCTCTCTCTTCAGTCGGTCCCTCACTGCTGAGGATCGTGACTCCGTTTGTTTCCGTCAACCAGTTGTCTCCATCGGTACCGTTCTGTAGCTTGGTGGAGTGCGTCGCTGACAGGTATTTTCAACTCCATAGTAAAAGTTGTTCATAATGATGAGTTCAATGACCCCTTAAGAGGTATTGCGTTTATTCTGTTACAGTTTGTATTGTAATGAGATGAAGATATATAATCCGTCTATAACCATTTTTCGCTTGAAACTTATGAACATTCGAGTAATTGGGTTGTTTTGAATATGAGTGAAAACAATCAAACGGTAGGTACGCAATATCAATGACGTACTACTCCCATCAATGTAAACAAACAACAAAGTGGCCCAAAAAATACGGCCTCATTTCTAAGGTAAACACCCAATATTACCAAGCAAATATGGAAATGTCTGTCAAAACAAAGAAACACGACCAAAGCCGTCTCCACTCTCAAAAACCCACCACCAAAAACCCACCCAAACCAGGCTCATCATTGTCTCCTCACACCATGGTTTCCTCATTAATCAACAGAGCCACCCTGAGGCTGCCACATTACGGTCCCTTTGACCAACCGTTTACCGCCACTGCCATTTTGAGCTAATTGTATGGAAGTAGTGTTGCCCTGTTCTTAGCCAAGCACCGCGGTAAATAGGGGGCTGGTTACTTTGTAAATTATATGGCTTTTCACGGGACGTTTTGGAGCCAGGTTGAATGAGATTGAAAGGAAGAGTGGGGGCTAAAAAGTAAGTAAAAGTAGGTTCTTATTAATAGATAAGTAACTAGATATGAAACTGTAAAACCGCAGCTGTGTTTTGTAACCTTGCAGCAAGTTATTCTAATGTAAAAGCATCATAGAGTTGTTGTTAAGAAATCTCTCTCATTTTTTATAAAGATTAATATGTTGGGCTTTGGGAGTTCTTTTTAAGCTAACTAGTTGCTACTGTAAACGATCTAACTGGCCTTTAAATACAGAAAAACAGGTACTCAGGTACTTTTTTTTTACTATTTATAGGCTCGCGTTTGACCACTATCTCACCTGATGGTAAGCGATGATATGGTCGAAGATGGAGCACGCTTGCCTAGAAGTAACCTATTCACTCTTGACTTAAATACTCCCAGGTTATAGCTATCAGGAAACACAGACTCCGGCAGGGAATTCCACTCCTTAGCTGCACGCACTATGAATGTGTTCCCAAAACGTTTTGTGCGCGTGGGTGGGATGTCCACTCCCATCTGTCAGTCTATTTATTAGAATTTTCGCCACGTTCTCGAATAAAGTAATGAAAAAATATACGCGTCAGTGGAAACATTTAATTAATCATAATAAGGCGGTCTGCACTCCAAATAAAAGTCATCATCATCATCATATCAGCCGAAAAACGTCCACTGCTGGACATATGCCTCCACCAAAAGGTTTGCCATAATCGCCACGCTTGGCAGGCGGGTTGGCGATCGCAGTGTATGGTGTTGCGTTTTACAGAGAACGCTGCTGCCCATTCTCTGGTAAAAAAAATACAAATAATAGCAGTCTTGTCTAATTACTATCACCACTTTCAAAGGTCCCGAAACAACTTGATTCCCAGTCAATAAATAAACAAAAAACAAACCGCACGCATCCGTAATCACACATATCAGACACATTAAACAAATCTGAGCACACGAAACGTCCAAAGGATACGAATACAGACAAATAATGACAGAGCGGTACGTAATAGCGTAATCGTTCATTACGAGTCCCAAAGATGGGAAGGAATGAGTTCAGGAGCCAACACACATCGATTCAAAGATAAATTTCGATCAAGCATCAGATAAAATTCGAATTCGATGCAAAAAATCGAGTTGCAATAATTTTAATGATGTACAATATTGTGGACCGCGATATGGAATGCCTTTGAAATGATATTTCGATTTGATAGTAGAATGGTATGTGGTGGAAAAAGTATCGTTCGCTAAACTGTCGCGGTTTTATGGGAAGTGATTAGGTGGAGGAGCTTTTGAGAGATGGCCATTCACAAAGTTACACTCGTTTTGGTAAGTTGGTTACGTTTAGTGTCTTACCGATTTCGAGATAGTTGGAGTCCACATAATTTTATTCGTGATGAGCGCTTGATGGAAAGCGATGGATAGATAGTCTACGATGGAACCAGCGCGTCCAGGAGATGAGGCTTGAAGTCTGACAGAAGACTTAGTTATTCCACAAACTGTATTAATCGTCTCTGTAGGTACTCAGATTGGTTTTATGAATAATGCGATTGGTGCTCATTTCTGCACCGATTGTCCTGATTTCGCGAAGCCTTGAGCTTACATTCTTCTTCACTGCCCGAAATAGCTCTTTGACTTACGGTTCCTCGAAAATGTATCGATCCGTCTCAAAGTAACATCGTCACAGGACAAGTAGACAATGCGCGTTTTATTCATATGACACAATAATTTCGTGATACTTTTTGTTCAAGATACTGGGTCCAAATTCCGTCAAATTAAAATATCCGTTTGAGCTATTCAAATGGTCAAATGGGAAGCTAAAACGAACACGAAAAAATATTTTTTATAATCAGATCCAGACTCTCGGGCTCTTTCCTTACGCTGACACCAAAACTACAATTATACAATAAAACGTTTCGCTAATTTTACACAACTCAATAAACATTGAAGTTAATTGCAATCAATTGAAACACGCGTCCTAAACTTTGCCTACAATGTTGTCAAAACTCCAGTACATTTTGTGAAGATAATCACTGTCATTGCGGACTTACCTCGGGCTTTTATTCAGAAACCCCAATTTCAATGGGTGGTATTATGATTTAAAAATGCAATGATTATGTTCGTGTTCTGTCCTGGCAGATGTTTGAGCCTCTGAAACTTGATCATGGTGGACAAGACCTTTCACGTGTTTCAGCAATACCTACCTATGTCAAAAAAATACCCTGGCTTCGGCCTAGTCAAAAGTTTACCCGAAAGAAATGTACTCCAGGCATAAAAGCACTCTATGTCCTTTTCCGGACATGGTCTACCCGTTTCCCAGGATTCATTCAAATCCATTCAACTGTAAAAACGTGAAGAGGTGACAAACAGAGAATTACTTTCGCATATATAATTGGAATATGGATTCTTAGTTTGTTAGATGGACCTGAAGATCGCACGAATGCTGCTGTTTGACGAGTTGCGCTGGATGGTTTGTTGTGACGATTTTTGGGAAAAACTTCGTCCTGCAGTAGAGTTTTTTCAGCTGAGCTGATGAAGAAGACGCTGGTGTTTCATCTTTGAATCGTGTAGTAGCTTAGAACTTTCAGAAAGTTAGCTTGCTGCTGATTTCATCCTAATTAATTCAACAGATTAGCCGTGAGAACAGACAAATTCATATGAAAGCAGCAAAAATCTAATTTTTTGGCATTAAATCAAGTTTCAATTAAAATAACCGTGAGAAAAACAAAATAATCCATACACCAAAACACTAATCCTTGAAATCAATCTACCACTAATAAAAGAATTATCCAAATATTATCATTGCACAAACATTAAATCTAAACTCGACGGCGTTGACCCTAAAACATCCCTTCAACCTGTCAGCGACGCTGTGGGGAGTAACCCTCCAACGCTGCGCGGGTCGTTTTGACCACCCAGGGGACGAACTGGGACATTATCTAATCCGAATTAAACTATTATAAAAACGTTGATTCGTTAGCGAATGCGTCAGGCGATAACGGTAACTATCAATGATCGGGATTACATAAAGTTAATTTGGTCGCGTGGCGGATTTCAACCCTAATCTCCCGCGTTTCTGTGTGTGAGCGACGTTGTCAATCAGGGTTTGGTAGAGCGGAAGAATGTTGTGTAGGCAGATGGGAAGTGTAGTTTTTTGGGAACTATGCTTAGTTCTTTTGTATCATGTATAATTAGGGCGACTTTTGCTTATATTGCTATTTTTGTTGCTGGCGCTTCTCTGGTTCAGCACTAATCTGGGAAAGTTAAAACAAATGAAAAGTATATATATATTTTTCTACTTCTTTTCGATTCGACGGACTACTCCTTATATTGTTTGGGTGTAGTAGGTAGCGATGTTAATTGAAGTATCGGTGGCATAGATTAAATCTCATATAGGGCAGATGTAAGGGCATTCTGACGTGTGGCTTACGTTCTGAACATCACACAGCAATCGCATTGGGTATCCGGCGGGTCTATAAAACCCCATTTCGCCCAGCGACACGCATACCATTTAGACCTCTACAGGCATAGAAGAAGGGGTCCGCTAGGGCCAGTGCCTGCCAGGGTTGCGGAATTACTTCGAAAGAGTCACCGCGGCCCTGGATCGCAAAGGGCACTAGGAGGAACACGGATGGGTTTTAGTCAGTAAGAGAATGACAATCCCTTCTGCTTCACCCAGAGCGGGAGGAGTCATTTGATGATTTCCCATTCATAAAAAAACGCATACCATTTGGACCACTACAGTTCACGTCTAAGTATGAAAAGTATTTTGACTTTTGGCATTTTTAGGGTTCCGTACTTCAAAAAGAAAAAACGGAACTTTTATAGGATCACTTGGTTGTCCGTCCGTCTGTATGTCAAGACACTTTATCTCGGGAACGCGTGGAGATATCGAGTTGAAATTAAAACCATATACTTTAGTCTACAGTACCTTGAAGCAGTGAAAACATCAAACTTCTAAATTAATGTAAAAAAAGAACGGCTGTTTATGCCGTAAAAACGTATATTTCAAGACTCTCAAGGGAATCAAAATGTATAGGGTATTTCCCGTTGACCCAGCACTATGAAATTTGGCAAATAATACCGTCTTATACTACAATAGTATAGGAAAAAATCTGAAAACTATACATTTATAATTAAATCATAAAAAAATATAAAAAAACCAGTCAAGAGCGAATCGGACTCGCGTGCACAGGGTTCCGAACGAATTTTTTTTTAACATGTTATTTTAACACTATGTACTTCTTATAGATTTTCCTGTAATCTATAGGTAAAGATCTATTATCTCCATATTTTTTTTCAAATTTTAGGCTCAGTAGTTTTGGAGATAAGCGGGGGAATGGTCATTTTTCGTCTAATTTCTTGAATAACTTCAAAACCATTTACTTAAAATTATGAAAAAAATGTGATTAAAACCCTCACAGTAAGCCCTTCCATTTGATATGTCACACGATATTGATCAAAATACAATTTTTTTTAATTTTCTCATTTTGTCCCCCAAAAGTGACCCGTACTAAAAATTTTATAATTTACGTAACACGTTCGTGTTTGGTCACAGAAGTCCATATGTGCACCAGATTTCAACAGAATCGGTCCTGTGGGTTCGGAGAAAACTGGCTGTGACAGACGGACAGACAGACAGACAGACGGACAGACAGACAGGCAGACAGACACCCGAGTGCTCCTATAAGGGTTCCGGTTTTTGTTCGGAACCCTAAAAAATAAAAAAATAGTCTTTATTTAAAGTAAAATGTACCTACAAATTTGTACGGAACCCTCGGCGGGCGAGTCTGACTGCACTTGGCCGGTTTTTTCTCTTCTCGCACGAAACTGCCTTACTTTTAGTTTTTCATATTGTCATAAAAAACCAAGACGTCAATGGAACAAAAGACTCACTGATTACTCATTCCTCAGATTTAGTTTTAGTTTCCATGCTGATTTCCCAAAGTAAATGCACAGGCACCTGAAACAAAAACCAATATAAGATTCATTCCACCAGAATGACGATTTATAACCACAAAAGAACCACATGTTCCACCAAAGCTGTAACCAAATAAATCACGATCTAACAGACCATCAGCTCATTATTCGCACATTTGCGAAACTCGTAAACAGATAGACATATTACCAACAATAGAAAACACTGCATCTACTTGTCACCACATCTGTTAACTTAGAACAACAACCAGGAAAATTTGACCCTTACCTCCCTTCAAAAGCTTTCCGAAAGTTCGCTATTACGAACTGGGGTTGAAAGTTGAGGGGCCAAAAAGACCGGTCGCATTTCAAGTGTTGAATAGGACAGGGTTGTCACACATAAATAATCACATAATTGGGAGTTCAATGATAATGTGGTTTGTGGACACCCTTATTCTGTAAATATTTGGGGTCACGGTTTCAATAGGGATGTTCGAGCATATGTAGATGTTATTTTTGTGCGTGTAAGTTGCCATTTCTTTTACTTTATGGTTTGACATCACGATTTTAATTAGAACACTTACGTTTTCTTCTTTTTTTTCATTAAAATCGTTTATGAGAGATAAGTCTATCTTTCATGGCATAAAATTACTAACCTACTTACCATGAAAATAAACATTTTCTGTGGTGTCAACTGTGCAAAATAAAGGTCTATTTCATATATTTTCATTGTACCTATTTTTGTAGTAACAGTTATTACTGTTACTACGCTACGCTGCTGATATTTCAAGATTATTCAATTTGATCCGAAGAATTATATATACATATTTATATATATATTTATAACTATCCAGACAGTGAAACAGATTCCCATAAACGTTTTACGACAAGCGTCCCACTGCGTTCTCAATTCGAAAACAAAAAAAAAAACATTGCTTTTTTCTTCAATGTTGCCATTGTTTTACCTTTCGACATAACATAGAAGTGTCATAAATCTAAGAAAAACAAAAGCCTCACTAACTAGACGTTTAGATGAGCGTGTAACTAAATTATTTGGTCGTTATCTGAGCAGTAGCGCCCCCTGGTGGGAGGGTTCGCTTTGTTTTTGTTCTCTTTAAAAAGTTGAAGATCTCTATTTAATTTGACGTTTAATTTTTATTAACCTCTTGGTTTTGTAAAATATTTTGTAATAAGCCGTGTAAATGGAGCTTCTCATAGGAAAAAATGGCCAAGTGCAATTCGGACTTGCACATTAAACATACCATAAGCCGAAAAAAAAACATGTTTCTTGTATTGGATTTTTTTTTAATTTTATTTCATTTTTATTATTTTTTGTTATAGCGGCAACAGAAATACACACTCTGTGAATTTTCAACTGTCTACCTATTACAGTTCATGAGATACAGCCCGCTGATTGACAGACGAACGGACGGGTGGACGGCGGACGGACGAACGGAGGGACGGACAGCGGAGGCTTAGTATGTAATAAGGTTCCGTTGGTTACCGTTGGGTACGGAACTCTAAAAATACGAAGTTCTATATCCTTCGTTGCATCTCTTCTCCTTTTTATCGTGTGGGCAGTAAGGTCTAACGACCCCACACACCCTAGTGTCAGAGTTTCTAAACTGCCTCAAGGGCCTCTGACATGGTTTATCTATACTAACATATAAAGCTGAAGAGTTTGTTTGTTTGTTTGCTTAAACGCGCTAATCTCAGGAACTACTTGTCCGATTTGAAAAAAGGAAGGCTATAGGATATCATCACGCTAAGACCAATAGGAGCGGAGCAGACGAAGTTGCGCGGGTCAACTAGTACTCAATATCTTTATTGCATTCCACTTGTATTCTAATGTGGTAAAAACAAAATTAGTTCATGTGGACCCTAGTTATCTTTAACTAACTCGGTGTTAATAAGACGAGCCCATTATATATGAAATATTTTCGTTTTATACATCATCACGCTAAGACCAATATTAGTGCTTCCCTTCGTTATAACAAAAGCCTCTTACGCCGTGGTTCCAGACCTAGCAGTTTAACATGTGCCTGGATCATCAGTGAATTAAACTATTATGGATGTTATAATGTTTTTAAGTAGTTATTATTAATTAATATCATAACGTGGGCAAAGTTTTAACTGTTACGTTATGATGCTAATGATAGAGATCAACATGTTTTTACCAAGTTGTTGAACTTATCTTCCATTGCATTTGCTTAGATATGATTATGCTCGACTCTTTATACACAGGCGTTCAAATTGTTTTTCTTTATCAAATCACCTAACCAGTGTGAGTTAAGTTTGCACTTTGTCACCCTCCAGAGTAATATCCGATTGTCGAAATGCTGAACTTTCTCTCAGGATATCCGAATTTTATACGAGTAGTATTATCAGTACTAATCGTTAATAAACACACTATTCGATTATTCACCTGCCGCAATTCAACACTCAATATTGCCTCTTTCTAGCGTGCAGGCACCATTCGCCACCTACATCGTTTGAAAGGCACAGCGTATCTAGATACCATATCTTAATAATCCTCGGCAGATACACACCAAAGCAATCACCAATGATCACCTTACTAATATATTTTTTTAACGTCTGACCCAAACTATAAAACGGCCAGTATGTGCCATAAAATAAAAACGAAAAAACAACACAGCAAAAACATTTAAGCTTGACGTGTGGCGAATTTTGGAACTATTTCAAAAAATGTACTGGTTTTGACGTTTCCCTTGACGTGCAGCGCCATACAGAGATGTCAAGTTATACCGGTCGTATCGTCGACCCCAGCTACTAGGGTGGTTACAGTTAACTAGAGGTGCACAGCGGGGTACAGTCGGTAACAGTAGGGACAATCATCGATCTTTTGTTATGGTAATTTTGATGACTCTATCGACTACTTAGTTCATTCTTTATAGAGTTGTTCGGTTTGGAATTGTTTTATTATGTCTCTTTTATGTTGTTAACTGTGTTTGAATGGAGAATTGTGTAGGCGCTATTTGAAATGAATAAGTTGCGATTATTAATAAAACAAGCATACTTTTTTGAGATGATAATGGGAAAATGACATGATTCTGATTAAAACTAACCAAGTCTTCAAGTCAAGGAGCACTACACTCTAGACTAGGACTAGAATAGATATGTGTTGCGAAACTGGAGCCAGTTCTAACGCCTTACAAAATATCATCTGCAATATGTTTCTCATGGAATCAATGAAATAACAATAAACAAAGGATAACATTAATCTGATAAAATAGACTTTTATATTAATGATAACTTTAATGCAGGTACATACTAATTATGTCTATTATTTTATTCTTGAATATCCATTCTCGATAGCAAAAGATAAGGAAAATAATATTTAATCCCAATAAAAACTTAATTCATCGGCTAAAGATAAAGGACAACTGAGCCAATTTAATAGAAAAACTGACAAACCAAAGAATTCTCCCGTAATCTAAAAGATTACGGGCATCTAACATTTCCGACTCGAAAAAAAATGTGTCGTCCAGTGACGCAAAGGCCGAACGTCCGAAAGAGTCCCAAAAAAGTCGTTAAAAAAGTTGTCGCCAAACCTTATCTGTTCCATATCAACACGTTTAAATTTAAAGGGACCGACGACAGTTTATATGATCATAAAGATTTACGCATCATTTAATTTGCAAAAAATACTAAGTTGATAAAGAAAACAAAAGGCCGGGTCGCGAATGTTTTTTTTTTCATCTAGTGGTTACTAGTTTATGGCCTCTTGGGAGTTAAAAGCGCTGATGAATTTATAACTAACCATACGGATTTAACATAAAAACAATCTAGTCTGCACGCTAAATATTTTTGTCCAATCTAGGTATCGGTTGTAGGGACTAACAATTACTTACAGCTTAGAATCGCTGCAGGCGCTTTTCTGGTCCTCCTTATCCATAGAATGGAAGTAATATTAGAAAAAAAAAACACCGGTAGCACTCCGGGAGTGCCGGCAGAAGTGAAAACTTTAGTATTAACGTTGTGTTTAATTATAAGTACAAAAATACTATCATTTATGAGGTTGAATACAATGTTTATTTATTGCGCTATCGTACACAAATATGACAATTTACATGTTATTATTCATAATATTATATCGTTATTTATTTATATATTACATAAGATTTTATCTCTTAGAAAAATCAACTTTCATCCGTAATTTCGTAATTCCGTAATTTCGTATCCTTGGATACGCGTGGCACGCTGTACATAAACACAGACGGACATTCGCGCAAGCGCCCTGTGCCGCCTAAGCGGAGCAGCACACTCAGGCACGGTAGAAAGAGTGGGAGATACTAGTTCCTCTCCCTTCCCCTCGATCTTACGCTTTTTCGATCAGCATCACGTGACCCTGACGCGAGTCCGTCTTACGCTTTTTCGATCAGCATCACGTGACCCTGACGCGAGTCCGTCTTACGCTTTTTCGATCAGGTCACGTGTCCTGACGCGAGTTTAAGATTTTATACCCATTACAGAAAAAATGCTCAACGCCGCTAAAGAAGATTTCACTTCAAAAAAATGTTTCACTGATTGTCATTGTAGGTAAGGAGGAAATCTAAAGTAAAATAGGGTGACCAAATAGAATGCTGGGAAAGTCTTCTTTGCCCAAAGCTAGATTGGGCTTCGCGAAAACTGTCAAGAACAAGAAAGCCAGAGAATAATGAATGTTCTATATTTTGGGCTTTCATAGTCAACTTCAAAACATCTTGCGTAAACATCAAAATGAAGCATCCATTCAGACACCATCCATAAACTTTTAAAATCCAAAACGCGTTCCACAACATTTAAATCAGAACTCAAGTTATTCCCACTTACAAAATCAGGTGATAATAATCAAAACAGTAGCTAAAAAAATACAAAATCGGCCATCACAAAGTTATGGGACCGAGACATTCTCCAAATACCTACTGACGAAGAACCAAACAGATTTTATCGACGTTTTTAAGCGGACATTTGAAGCGTGAATGAAGTAAAAATGTGGCCAGTTAGGACGTTTATTGATCACTAATTAGAAGTTAAAGGGTGACATTTTTATATTTTTTATGGTCACAGCTACCTTGTTATGGTGTAAGTGTTTTGTGAGGTGTACCTGTAAACGTGTTTAGTAAAGTAGACTTTATTTACAGTATTATATAGCGCACTTAATTTAAAAATGCATAATGCTAACAGTTTCTATTAATAATTTCAGCCATAAAAGTGCTAAAACCATGCTAATTTACTCTATTTACCACTATAATAATGCACGAAAACAATACCACATCAGCGCCTACAAAAGTAAAATCAGCTACAAAAAACAATAAAAATATTGCAGCGATAACTGCATCAGGCGCTTTAGACATTCCATTTTCTCGTTTACCAAATTACGAATACCTTTAAAACCAACACGCCAAAAACACATCCAGACTAATTTACAAATGATTTACAGCATAATTGTGAGTTTTTATGCATTGTTTATGAGCAATATAAACTAATAGGGACAGAGTAATGAAATAATATGAGGCGGGAATTCTTTGAGCTCAGTTTGCGATAAGATCTCGATACAATTCCGTCTAATTCTGTTGGATATACAGAAATGTGGTCATGTGAAACATTCATGATTGTTGTAGAGCTAGGAAGAGAATAGAATGGGCAGATTTTTGTAAAATTGTAAACTTTTGCGCACGCTATATTGATTGCTATTCAATTATTTACTATCTCGGTATATATCACCTTTTATTCGCCTATCTCCTTTTTTCGACTATATTTCAGGCTTCTACATAGTAAGTCATCACCACAAGAACAAATTACTCATATGTATATTATTAAAACTCGGATAGTACCTAACTTTTATGGCATATCCAATTAAGGGCTGATTTATTTAGCAGTCAGATATTTATTTAGCGGAAGAACAAATATGGTCCCATCGGTTGAAATATTTTTATTCATACAAAAGCTGTCAAACCGCCATTTTTCCTCAAGTTAAAGTTATCTGACTTTTGAAAGATCGAGTCTTAATGCAAAAAAAATCCAACAGAAATAAATTCTACTTCAAGCAAATCATATATTATAAATACAGGATAAATTCTAACCGAACCTCTTCAGGTTTTTCAGTACTAGCGAGATCCCAAATGTATAATTATTAAATTTTGCGTTTATAACCACCAAATCAGCCACCTCTACGGATTCCGAATCCTCAGAGAACCACAACAGGTGTGGTTTATCAACAACAACATCAACATTAGTTCTTTAGGCGGGCTGTAGGTGGCGCTGCACGTCATAACGTGGCCCTTACATAACTTGCAATCGCGATGATTCAGCGATTATCGCGCAATTATCGCCACAAGTATTCGGGTGATGAGGCGCAATTAGATGTTAACATTCTTCGTGTTATTGGCAAATAAGCCAGCCTATGGAAAGTAGTTTACGGCCTACATACTCGTTAGTACCTTCCTACAAACAAATAAACATAATCATGTGCTTGTAACCCTACGATGTGTGTTCTACTTAATTTCGCTGCGGGAACCAAGACAGTTCAATCGTTTCTTCAGAACTTGTCAAGCTTCATTGCATCGGCAATTTCTGGTGGTCACCTGCATTGTTGAAACTGGCTTTTAGTTGTAGTGCTTAGAAAGGCCCCTTTCCAAGCACTACAGGCAAAAACGTAAAATCCTGATCTCTCATCTACTCCGACTCCGACTCCTAGTATTGAATATTGGCTTCAGCCAAGATAAGCCTGGCTTCCGTATATACGCCATCTGTCGAAGGTCGTGAAGCTATCTAGCTAGGTAACACTCAACGCTAACTGATTTCTGTCTCCCAAGATCTCTGCTCCATCGGTCCTTTGAATGTCCACGGAGCTTCTTGCACCACGTTTTTCTCAATAGAGATCTACGCTTTGGGACGTGCAACTAATCTTGCTTCATGTTTCCAACAGACCGACTCCTTGACTGCTCAAATGTGCCCAATTGCATATAAATGGTTTAATTTAAGTAACTGCTTTCAGTGTTTTGACCTAGGGTGGAATTTGGACATTACTCAAACACCTACAAGTTCCCTTTTGTTTCACCCTATCTTGACGACCATACTTTCATTATCAACCTAATCACTTAACGCTAAACTACTTCCCCTATTAGGCTATTTAACCCTTACAAATTGTGGGAGAACTAAGCAGCTGATATCCCCCAACTGATCCTTCCGCTAAAAAGGGTTGAAAATTACAAATTAAGCAATTATTCACCAAATTACTAATCGTTCAGAAATAACTCAATCTTGTTTTCGACCAGGTGAAGCTAAAGAGGTTATAAACCTTTTATTTTTACATCCCCTTTCCGCTTTTAAATACCTCGTTTGACGTTTCAACCCCCGGATAATCTGTCTGATTAAATATGGTAGATAAGGGTTGAAATATATTGTATTGTTGATTCTTGGTAGATTGTGTAACTATCTAACGTTTGTGATAGATTTAAAAGGAGATAGATTGGCCTTTATGTTGTTGAGATTGGTATTTCTTGCTAATTACGATAAATCTTGATATTTTGTGAACCCATATTAATATCATAAATGTGAAAGTAACTTTGACTGTCTGAACGACTGAAGGGATTTGGATGAAACTTGGCACAAGAGTATACCTTGTCCCGGAATAGGACATAGGATAGTTTTCATCCCGGTAGAGTCCCTCCCGTGGAAAGGGGGTAACTATTTGATGATGGCGGATAGAGATAAGCATAGGAAGATAATTATCCTAAAATTATCCTTATAATGCTAATATCCAACCAACTAGCTACCTGTGTGATGAAAATCATGGGTGGGTCCAGGGGCAGGCTACGGGGCTCAAGCTCCAAAGACTCAGATTTCTTTGGTAGTCTACAAGCTAACGATATCATTGAGGAATTTACGAAAAGTAATCCAAGGAGGTTTGCTATGCGTTAAGCAAAATAAAAATGTTTTTGTAGTGTTAACTTTGCTAAACCCACACTCAACAGGGTCAAGCCCCTGGTGAAAATTCATAGTTGGAATTCAATATTATGTAACTTGACAACTAACTCGCCTTTAGGAATTTAGAATAGGCTCAGAATATTTATCAGACAACCAAAAGTTTAGCTAATAAATAGAGCAAACTATTTAGAAGTTCTGTCACGCCAGACCACTTGCGAAGATCTTAGAATAAATAAATAGTTATTAGTTACTTAAACGTTACATAACACACCTCTAAAACATGGCGACACATAAAATGTAGGTACAGGTTGTTTGACAGAAATATTGGCACAAATTGTTTGAGGGATTTTTGTTGTTATTTGCAAGCACCTAACACGTACGTCACGGATCCAAAATACAAGAAAAAGAAGAAAAAAAATTGCCACAGAGCACAATTTCGGTTTCAAGTGTTTCGGTTTTCTTCTTCGTTGCTGGCGCGACATGAGATTAGATTTGTGTGGCCCAAAACATTGCCACTTCCACGGTAGTGTTGGCGGCAGCACATAGGTCACTTAGGCTGCATGTTTTGGGGCACAAAGGGGAAGATAAGAGGTGGCATGCTTTGTGACTCGGCTCCACATCAACATACTACAGTTGGTTTGTCACGGTAGCCCCACTTTTATCATCATCATATCAGCCGAAAGACGTCCACTGCTGGACATAGGCCTCCCCCAAGCGTCGCCACAACGACCGGTCCTGTGCGTCTCGCATCCATCGGCTACCCACGACCTTCACCAGGTCATCGGTCCACCTTGTGGGAGGCCTTTCAACGTACGTCTTCCGGTACGCGGTCGCCACTCCAGAACTTTTCGGCCCCATCAACCATCTGTTCTGCAAGCAATGTGCCCTGCCCACTGCCACTTTAGCGATCCTTCGGGCTATGTCGGTAACCTTGGTTCTCTTGCGGATATCATCATTCCTGATTCGATCACGCAAGGAAATTCCAAGCATTGCCCCACTTTGCGAGGTTGGAATTACACCTTTCTACTTACGTTCTGAGACGGTGAAAGAACTTCCAAGTGGAACAAGGAAGGTTAGACCCTACAGGAAGATGTTCACTTGGTGATAAATAGTTCATGGGTGGGGAAGAAGTATTCTGCCACAGTTTGCAGCGGGCGTAAGCTCGGTTGCATCGCTATATAAGAAAAAGTTACTAACTCAAAATTAAATATAAATTTATAGTATTAGTGGATACTCAAATGATGTTAGTAAAGTCAAAATGAAAAAACTACAATCACACGAAAAGAAGTTATCACTAATTTAAAATAACTTTTTGGGGAACTACTTGTAATTAGAAAAAAAAAACATAAGTAACTCAATAACCGTGACAGTTAAAACATATATATACTTAGGTTAAAATCAGGGCATGTATTCCCAATCCCTATGAAAACCGTATTTATAACAAACACCCTGTATAAAAATTGCCTACTTTTACTTCCTTCCCTATCAATTTGCCTTTTTCCAACGATTAAACTTTTTTTTCACATGTGGTCTTGTTACAAATTATCCAATCAACTATTTCAAACAAAACTTAACCATAACTGTAAAACGATAAAGTCTATTCTCCAAAACCAGTGGAAATAAAAAAATTGAAAATACATACCACGCAAATAAAAACCTTACAGTCATTTCAAAAAGTTGATTTTAAATTGTATTCATCTTGGTTAACCTTAATTTCAAATGAGACGTGTGTCTTTTGTTTTATTTAGATTTCTAAACAAAACTTAAAAGTAAGGTAGTTACGCAATGTATAATTTTGTTTGCAAGGCATGCGTGTATCTGCCATTAGTGAGCAGGTTCCGCATATTACATGGTAGACATCCTTTTTCGCGCGAAAAACAAATTGTTCGTAAAGTATCAAAAACACACTAATAAATACTTTGACTTTGAAAGTCAAAGTCACTTTGAAAGTCAGAGTATGTAAAGGAGTGGAATTCCCTAATGGGGTGTGTGATAAATAATAACTAAAACCTAAAAAGTAGAATATCACAGAGGTAACAATTTTTTGTCAATAGGTTACTTCTAGACAAGGGTGCTCTATCGTCGACCACATCATCGCTTACCATAAGATGAGATAGTGGTCAAATGTGAGCCAATCAATTCCTACAACAAAAGCGGCATCAATGCCCACTATAAAACCGTCTGGTAGGTGGATCCTCCCTTTTCAATGGAGGTTTGCGAAACTTTATACTGTGTTCCGCATACCCTCTATAATATCGAAAATCATAAGTCAAAGTACAAACGTTTATTCCAATTAGGCCATTAAACGGCTTGAACGTCATCATTTACATTTAAAATAATATAGTGACTACCGTCCTTTCGGAAGGGTAGATTCTTATGAAGAAGAACGGACAAGAAACTCCATACTTACCCTAAGTATATAGCCTATATATATAGCTTGAGCGTAAAAATGTTAGACCAATTAATCCTGAACCAAGTACAAAATCCAAATAACGCCAGTTAGAACTAGGTTATTAGGTAACCCGTCAGCTTACAACTAAAGGTCTCAATTAAAAAGATGGCAATGTTTGTCTCATCTCTGTAAGATTACGAAATCTATTTTACTGATGAAAGCTTCACTGCGGGTTACTTTAACCAAGGAAGCGGAAAATAATGTTATACTCCTACAAAATTGACACTAAATAAACCTATTTTCTTTCTTTTCTTTTCATGCTAATTCTTAAATATAAAATTCTTTCGTTACTGACTGAGTGACTGACAGAAAACGCACAGCCGAAACGACTGCTCGTAGAAAGTTGAAATTTGGCATGATTTGTCAGCACTAACAGTTTGTTCCTATAAGTAGTATATTCATGGGTGCATGGTCCTCACATATATTTAATTAATGTTGTACATCAAATATTGTAAAACATTTATTTGAAAAGAGTAACTATGGAGTTTCTTGTTCGTTCTTCTCCATAAGAATCTAACTTTCCGAATGGACAGTAGAGTCACTTTGTTATTTTTATATATATTTTTAAATGTAATGATAACAATCAAATGCCGTTTAATGGCCTAATTGAAATAAACGTTTTTACTTTTATTTTACAGAGGATTTCCCTAAATTCCTACGGGAACGGGAAAAACGGAATATGCGCGTACGAATACGAAATCACGGGCAAAAGCTAATATAATACCACCTACTAATTTCATTATGCGCCAACTGTAACCATTTACCTAAAAATTAGAGAAAGAACATAAAAATGCCTAAGTAGCGAGCGAAACGGAAGCCAGAACAGAAGTCTAGTAAATCATAAAATCAACCATCTGATTCGCTTATGAGCTCGCTAGGTGTGAGGAATTGCACTGTTTCAAGGCGATTTGTTCAACTTGCACAATGTGCGCGTAACACCTGGAAGTGGATGATACTTGCTACTTTTATTATGCAGTGTGAAGATTTGACGAACTAATGTTGAATGTCTAACTCGGTCAGTTCATCTCAAGGCAAGTGTAGTCAACTAATTGATAGATCTCACCAAATAAATATAATATTCTACTGAAACATCGGCTTCCCTCATCTCGTCTATCTATTACCAGCCATCGCATTAGACCTATCCCTGATCCGTATGATTAAGCCTTTGATATTTAATCATTGGTACCACTACACAGGCTTCAATCAGCCATCATATTTTCCAATAATAACTTTAATTGTTCCATTAAAAGTGTACGAATAGTTCCTTTTTGTTCAAAATTCCAGTTCAAAAAACGCAATAACTTTTTGCTGCACCCGTGAATCAAAAACCAGGAATGGAAGAATAATTTCAAATACATGTAACTTTTCTACATTTCCACCATCTTATTATTTCTTTTACACAAATGGATCTACTTTAATATCTACCTAACATCGTACGTTGATTTTGGTACTACTCAAATATCCAGGTCAGGTTTTCTGGGTACCTATTTTGTAACAATTATTTCACAGCATAACCTTACCGATAAAAGTTCAAATGGTAGAGTAAATACATCCAGCTAGGGCCATTACTGCCGGAGCTGCGGAATTTATTCGAAAGAGTGACCGCGGCCCTGGAACGCAAAGGGCATTAGGAGGAACACGGAGAGGTTTTAGTCAGTAAGAGTCTGACACTCCTCTCTGCTCCGCCCAGAGCTGAAGGAGTCATTTAATAATTTCCCATCCTTAAAAAAAGAGTAAATATAAATAACATAAACAACGAGGTGGGCCTCATTGAGTGTCCGTGTTACTGCACATAGCCTGAGGTGAGTCGTTGGCTCATTTCCTAGTATTTACTGTCTTATTGCAGTACCGAGTCGTTAACTTGTGCTTGTATATGGAAATGAGTCTTGTTAGAGAGTTTATTTATGAGATTTTAACAATTTGCTATATAATAATAATAAGAGTCATAATCATCATCGTTTCTAGGCAGTAATTCTGATTTATTTCGGGTCAGCGCAGCATGTTTTCTTTTTCAACTATCTCTATAAGAAGTTCCTCTGAACATATAGATTTATGGCCTGTGTTCAAATTTATAATTTTAAGTTAAAAACATGGCAAACCCAACTTTAGCGCTCATGTTTGATAGGTTTTCGATTGAATTAAGAAACTCAGCTTCAAATTCTTAATTCAGAAACTTGCTATTAGTCGGTGGGTTCTTACTAGGTAAAGTTTTCTCCAGAATGACGCCCAACTTTTTCCGCTAACTCGAAAAACGTGTTTCTTCATTCGTACATAGTTTGTACAAGAATATACACAGTATAATAGAGTAATTTTTGCACAATGACAACTTTATAGAATTATTCTTTTGTTTGTGGTTTAGAATAGAGCCACTTCTACGCTCTCTTTGTGACGAAAAGTGGCCCAAAATGTCGGTCAGTAGAGTAGCATCTACGAAACGAATGACAAGGACTCATAGCACTCGTCATTCTAATATTATAATGAAAAACTTTTATTTTACTAGTACTTGACCCGCGGAACGTCGTCTGCTCCGCTCCTATTGGTCTTTGCGTGATGATATATAGCCTATAGCCTTCCTCGATAAATGGGCTATCTAACACTGAAATATTTTTTCAAATCAGACCAAGAGTTCAAGCAAACAAGCAAACAAACTCTTCAGCTTTATATATTACTAGCTGACCCGCGCAACTTCGCCTGCGTCACAATTTTCATTACTGCTCCGTTCCTATTGGTCTTAGCATGATGATGTATAGCCTATAGCTTTCCTCGATAAATGGGCTATCTAACACTGAAATATTTTTTCAAATCGGACTAAGAGTTCCTGAGATTAGCGCGTTCAAGCAAACAAACAAACTCTTCAGCTTGGTATATTATTAGTAAGTATAGAAATGAATTCTGAAAGCGCAACACTACATTACGTACGAATAAAAGAATTGAGACAGTATCGTATCACCCAGTTTCTGGGTTGTGAAGATTAGATAGACAGTCCAGTGTAAAATACTGGTATTCACCTGCATGCAGGTGGAACGGAAGCCGACCCCAACATAATTTGAAAAGTACTGGTATACCCAACATAGTTTGAAAAGTACTAGTATACCCAACATAGTTTGAAAAGTACTAGTATATCCAACATAGTTTGAAAAGTACTAGTATATCCAACATAGTTTGAAAAGTACTAGTATACCCAACATAGTTTGAAAAGTACTAGTACAGGCTGGGTACAATACTTGCCTGAAAGGGTCTTTTCGCAAATACCTCTCACTACCACCATTTAGTATTATTTGAAGGTATTTGTTCCACCACCACAAATTTCAAATCGTTTAATTAAACATACAACTAGTGCGTAAAGATAACGCACACTCTGTGCGTTTGCCACACTGTGAACTTGAAACGGTTTCGACACTGCACTTTAATGTTGAGAAAGAACATTTAATACGGATTCTTCTAATGCATTTTTATTGCTGTTGTTCAATTGTCGGGGTGTTTAAAATAACCTTAACGAGAAGTATTAAGGCTGCTCTCTCGAGAAATGCTTAAAACAGGGTGCAGATGAAGCAACTTTTCGTCCGCATTTACTGAGATACACATCTGAAAAAAATAGGTAGTAATCTACATGATATGATACGTAATTTGGTTTAGTCAGAATTTATGTATCGGTATCATATAATAAGAAAAAATAGTCGACTCCAAATAGTCGACTCCAAATCGTTGAGAGGAAACCATTTTACTCCATCATTTTTTCAAAAAAAGTCTAAAAAAAGTACCTACTGCTTTGCAAAACAAAAGAAAATAATTTGGTTTTATTACTTTTTTAAAATATGTATTATTTTTTTATAATAAATTAAAAATGCGGGTGGCGGAGTGGCGCGTAGAGGAGTAATTAGCTCCGTTTATATGCACAAGGTTATTGGCATGTATACAATCCTTAATTCAGCCTATTAACGTTATAGGTTTCCCAGCGCTGGGACACAGGCCTTCGTCCTGTGAGGGGAGGGGAGTGGAAAGTAATTTACTACGCAAGGTGGTGGAAGTCTTGTCTTTAAAAATATTAACTACTGCGGGGCTAATATTCTGATGGCTCATGTCGTTCAACGACTTGAACCACTGTCGTAGCTTATAAGGTCGTTTTGATATCCTATTCGATACGACAACAAATAGTTTTTCAGAGACGTATTATAGTATTATCATATTTGATGTCTTTTTTTGTATAAAATGATCAACCGAACTATGATGATGGTTACCCACTATGTTCGCGAACCTCTTGTTCTCCGCGCTCCCGCAACTGCTACGATATACATAGATCTGACACGATATAGTGAATACGTTTACGAACTTGGTTCGCACTTAGTTCGCAAACGTATCCACTATGTGGAGCAGTAGCAGGAGCGCGAAGCGTAAGAGGTTCGCGTACATAGTGGTACCCACCCTGATAACGAATCAAATAAATAACAGCTCGTACATCAAAATCGGCTCAATAGTTTGCCGCTACGGAGGAACATTACTCATCATTCCTTATATTCGGGTAACCAGGACAGTGATCTAGGTATATGATAATAAGAGAGTCTTTGTAATTATTTCCTACTGGAAAAATGCAAACATATAAAAGAATTAAATAAATTACTCGAATAGCACGCTTCAACATTAAATAACACAATCACATAACAACTAGAAACATTTTTAAATCAAAACAACGATTAAATTGTCTGCAATTACCGTTTTCACCTCTTAAACACGTACTACATTAATTTTTATATGAACAGTAGAGAGTTCAAAATAAAACATAAAAATTATTAAACATTAATAAAACATTTGCACATAAATTGTAAAATTATCATATTTTTTCCTGTTTTCACTACATGAAAGAAAGAAAAAGAGCTTCTTTGCGCAAATAATGATCTTCTGCTTTATCCTCTCCTGTTCCCATTATTTAGTGTCAGCGGGTCTAAAAGACTACTTTAGTAGAATCATTTTAGGATCATAATATTATTCATACAACAATCTGTCAAATTTCATTTTCATCTTTATTGCTAAAGCAAAAGATTCAAGGTTGATTGGGAAAATTTGACAGTTTCGGGCCACTTCAGGCCACTGTAAGTGGCCTTTTTAGACCCGCTGATCTCCTTACTATTCTGCGCCAGGATAATCTATCCAGGGTTGTGGTTTTGCCAATTGGTGTCAAGTATTACGCATGTAATGAAAAAAAATTAATAGCCTATTAAATTTGGGAAAATATGCGTCACATCCGCGCATAACAACCTTCGCTCAGCATAACGCGGAGATTGGAAATCGAGTGCGAGACAATGCCACGGCATTGGTTCAGTTAGAATTTACCTCTATAGGTTAGAGTCATTGTCTATGGTGAGCTAAATCAGCATAATTTACACCGCTGTATATGAGTCACCGAAATAACAAAGCTTTCGGTTAGTTCTTCATATCCAGAAGATTCTCCTGTTAAACGAACCTCAAAAAATATTACTAAGTGCTATCATCATCATCATCATCATCATCATATCAGCCGAAAGACGTCTACTACTGGACATAGGCCTCCCTCAAAGGGGGGGGGGGGTTGCCATAATCGCCACGCTTGGTAGGCGGGTTGGCGATCGCAGTGTATGGTGTTGATTTTTTACAGAGAACGCTGCTGGCCATTCTCTGACGAGTCCCTTAGTCGCCTCGTACGACACCCATGTGAAGTGATGGGACATACTTTTATTACTAATGATTATTATTCTTATCTAATGAGAAAAGAAAATGGTTGACCTTTGCAGCTTTCTTCAACCGGGGAAAAGTCTATTGCTAATTGCAGTGATGATTTGTGATGTTACCGTAGATAATTAAAGACAACAAGCTTCATATTTATTTATTAGAAAGCATTTATAATAATTGTCTATTAAGATAAACTGAAAGATGAGCTGTATAGCAAAGAGCTAGAGGTAAAAAACGTTTCACTGGCACCGCTGTCATTTGAAGAGGTAGATTTTTGGCAGTTGTTACGAGTAATCAGAAGCCCATAAGTCTGACAAACAGGCTTGTCATGGAGTACCCTTCTATCGTATCACTCGGTAATTAAGGAGTTCGCGGCTAAAAGATAACAGTCATTGACTCGATCACCTAGGTTAAGCAACGCATGCCGAGGTCGGCGTCTAAATGGGTAACATTCCACTTAACACCGTGACTCCTCTGTGCCTGGGAAAGCACGTCCCGGCTGTAATTTGTTGTATCTATCCAGTAGCGTAGCTAGCATGGATGACACCTGGGGTGGATAATGTGTTGTCACCCCACAGATTAAACCCACTCAAATAATTATGAGTGGCGCCATTGGCCTTTCGTTCTTGTGACGGTAAACGTAAGCCATTTTTTCGGAAGGGGAGGAAGGTGTTCCTTTGCGCCAAAATTTCTCACACTCCACCACGGACGGGTTTAATTACGTCATTCGTTAAGCAGAAAACCTGAAGAACTAAAGAAATTTATGCACCTCATCTCGGAAGAGTTTTATTGTATTTCGATCGATCATACTGTAATTAAAGTTTTTTGTTGATTTATACAGAAAAACTCAGAAAGTCAGAGTGTAAAATGCAAGAGCGAGCGAAGCGAGCTCAAAAATTTTTGCACCCTACTTCCGACAGGTTTCATTGCGTCAAACGTTAAGGGGTGCTACCCGATAGTGACAAAAATCAGTCTCCGAGCGGTCAGGTGTCACCCCTAAACGGGTGTCACCCGGTGCGGGCCGCCCCCTCCCCCCCCCCCCTCGCTACGCTAAGATAATCTATCTTATACGGTCATTAAGAATGTTCTTTTTTTTACTATAGATAGGCATACGTTTGACCACTATCTCACCTGATGGTAAGCGATGATGCGGTCGAAGATGCAGCACGTTTGCCTAGAAGCAACCAATTCACTCTTGTCTTAAAGACTCCCAGGTTGTAGCTATCCGGAAACACAGACTCTGGCAGGGAATTCCACTCCTTAGCTGTACGCACTATGAATGTATTCCCAAAACGTTTTGTGCGTGTGGGTGGGATATCCACCGGTGGCGCATCGCCGTTCGTCTTGTGGTCCGATGATGCAACGGGCTTGGCGGAATTAAATCATGCAATTCCGTCGCACACTCCCCAAAATGCAAGCGATAGAAAACCGACAGGCCAGCAACTCGGCGTCGATGCTCAAAACTTAGGAGCTTCGACTCGACGAGCCTGTCATTACCGATGATCCTCTTGGCTCGTTTCTCAATTGACTATAATGACCGGCACGAGTCGTGAGCGTACCTACTTTCCATTGGTAGGTTTGACAACGACAGTTCTGACGCTTCACATTATTGGTTCGTGTGTCAATGCTTAAGAGGGGACTCTAGTCCCGAGGAATTTGAAAAATAGGTATTTGAAGGAACTATTGCCGATGCGCTGCGCACTATCAAGTAAAGTGCGAAAGCGACAACTGCAGCAGAGGCTGATTTTACCTATAAAAACCTTGCCCAAAAGACGTTTTGTATTCCGCTGTTTTCTTTTTCAAAACTGGACTGATCTATAAAAATTTAGAGGAGGAGGAAAATTTTACCAAAATTTAGAGGAAGACTATATCTATGCTTTCATTAATTTTTTATTTTGTTTAAAACTTATCAAATTTGTGTGATAGTTGTCTGAACATGGCGGTAAAAACGGGTTGTTTTTTCGGGTTTTTGGATTGTCATAATTCTTTAAGTAATTATGTTTTGGAAAAAAAAATATAGAGGCATGTATTAATTCGATCTAGATTTTATGGAAAAGTAAATAATTGCTCTAGCAGCATTATCCACGAAGAAAACAGCGGAATGCGTTTGTATGGAGAAAGCCCCAAGAGTTACCGACTAGAGTCCCCTCTTAACGACTAAATTGCGCTTGCAAGTTTCGTTCCGACATCACCCCGCTGCTATTAATCTGTGCTCACGACTCGTGCCGGCTACTATCCTCAGTTGTGTAGGTCAGATAGGCATTGCTCCATCTAAAATACTGGTACTGAACTGCAGCTTTTAGTCTTGAAACCGACCCCAACGTCATCATCATATCAGCCGAAAGACGTCCACTACTGGACATAGGCCTCCCCCAAGTGTCGCCACAACAACCGGTCCTGTGCGTCTCGCATCCAACAGCTCCTCGCGACCTTCACCAGGTCATCGGTCTACCTTGTGGGAGGCCTTCAAACGTTGCGTCTTCCGGTATGCGGTCGCCACTCTAGAACTTTTCGGCCCCATCGACCATCTGTTCTGCGAGCAATTTGCGGTGATCCTTTGGGCTATGTCGGTAACCGTGGTTACCCCCAACATAATTGAGTTAAAAGATGATGTCGTCTTAGGATTACCGTCTCAAGTCTGTCCGTAACAGTCTCTCATAACCATAACTTACTGCAATGAAACCGCAGCCACAATTAGCAAGCGTGAACTTTTAAGTATAGGTATTGCAAGTCACCGTACAATGTGTAATTTTGTTTCCTAACAGCATATCGATCAAGTGGCCATCGGCGACCAGTCGGCTATGCGACCTCGATAGACTGGCAGAATTTGAGATTCACTGTCTGATGAAACTGTTAGTATTGTTGTGGAGACATATCTCGAAATTTCTAACTTTCTGCACCTTAACTGAGTTCAGTGAGTATGAAATATCTTAATCTGTTTCAAGTTCTATACACTCTGTACTTAGAGGACACGGTCGATGATCGACGTGTGAGTGATCCTATAAGGGTTCCGATTTTTCCTTTTGAGGTGCGGAACCCTAAAAAGAAATAGCCATGAACTATTTTCGATTAGCAAGCCATCATAGGCGTGTTTATAAATCAACAAAATTTGATACCAAATATGTCTCATCTTATCAGGTTACCAGGTGGATGAAAATCGATCTTCCACCGTCTCTTAGGCTATTATGTATAAGCCCTGGGCCAATACCCCAGATCCAAATAAATGTGTACCTAAATATTATATAAATAAACTTTGTTTTTGCTTCTGATGTGGCTTGGTCTCTGGAGTTACTCATACAATGCAACACTATAGCTGCTTAATTACATAATAGGTAAACTACTATATATCTAGGAAAAATGCGTGTCACGGGGGCAAAGCTGCATTTAAAAGCCAGTTAGAAATAATTCCTACGTTCTCGGTACCTAATGAAAAATATTTCCGCACTCATAAAACTCATTAGTAGAATTATCAATAAATAACTTAAGTAGATACTAAATAAATTTTATGGCGCTTGTCATTTCATTCTATATACAAATAATATAAAACGAGTGAGTGTCAAATGAATTCACAATAAAAGAGGAAGACATTAGTACCATTTTACTATCTAATAATTAATCACTAGCTTTCTAGACACACTTGCTTACCTACAAAGTAAGCTACTAATTAAATATATTATTGTGCTAAGTTTCGTAATGCAGAGCAAGTCGGATGTATAGGTATCTAAGTAGGTATAGTACGTAACGCTAATCTAAGATCTAAGAACAATGATGAAGAAAATGCGAAGATTATAGAACAGACAGGGTGTTTTCATAATTAGACTAAAATAGACGTGGATTTCTTATGAAAAGCGAACGATTAATAGAGGAAGATCTCTGAGTAACCAGACTGTTTTACAACCTGCTTAATCCTGGAAGACTTTAGGGTGCCTGTCCATTACAGCGGAGCGAGGCAGCGGAGCGGAGAAACGGATAAATTTTAACCAATGAAATTGCATAAAATCTCCGCACCACGTGAGTCACTGACATGATTGGTTTATATTTCTCCGTTTCTACAGGCTCCCTTACTGTCATTATTTACATCTTTTAGGGTCAATTTTTCAATCCTCAGATAAATAGTTAGATAGCACTTATTAGACAGATAACAAAATACATATTGCATATTTCAATCGTCAGATAGACTAACTGGTCAATAACGGCCCTAACTGAGGAATAAATCTATCTGCCTCTTTGACAGCCAGACAAACGTCTATTCAATAGATACAACTAGATCCATTAACGTTTAGTTTGAGGTTATTTCTTCTTTTTCAAAAGTATTACCAAAATTATGGAAATTTTCGATGCTGTGGACGAACTGGCAATTGAATTCTTTTTCTTCGTATAGATATTTAAATACTAAAAGGAAACAAAGAAAAATCAGACAAAAAACCGACCAGTGTGCGTGTGCTATGTGAGATTCAAATGAATTTCATCGCCGTCGCAGACTTTTAAAACAATCTGTACTATATTTGCTTCGCCTGATAAGTGTTAAATTAAGCAGCGATACACAAAGGTAAGTTCCAGCTATAAAATAAATACAATAAATCCAGCTATACAATAAATTATAGATCACTTGATCTAATGTAATTAAACCAAAAATCAGCCTTGACATATCATTTTTTTACTAAGAAAATAAGTAGGTAGCGTCTGGGTTCTGGGATCTGAAATTAAAAGGTAAAACTACAAACATAGACAAATACCTATTAATGGCTCAACAACAAAACAAAAAAAATCCGGCCAAGTGCGAGTCGGTCTCTCACAGGAACGGTTCCGTACCTTAAACAGAAAAAGCACGTTAATTTTTAATTTACTTAATTTAATTTTTATTATTTGTTGTTATAGTGGGTGGTGAAAATTTCAACTGTCTTCTGATCTGTCTTGTGTTCTTGAGATACAGCTCGGTGACAGACTGACGGACGGACGGACAACGAAGGCTTAGTAATAGGGTTCCGTTGGCTTCGGGTAAGTAACTCTAAATAACAACGATAGAAGGTTCCTACTGACTTTTTCTTTGTGTATATTTAGCGACTGCATCATTGCTGTTTAGCCTTTTAGTGACTCTTTGTAGCAAAATTATTAAATATCAAGCCAAGCAAAAGCACCGTGTCTGTTACGAACATAGCTGCCACAAGATTTATTTCTTCGCTATCATTTGATTTATTGACATGTCTCCATTTAATATCACCATCAAAATTTCAATCAATAATGTAAACGCAATCGCAAGTAAAAGCAGTTTGAGAATTACATATTAAAATTTAATAAACCACGGCGCCATTATCGTCAATACAACCTTATACTATATATAATAAATGAATTGTGAAATATTGTCGCAATCCGTTCGCTCGCATTAGTCAATATATTGTAGAGTATGTTTAAACGTTGTTGTGGCAAAATTATCCGTGTACGGGTTGGTTTTGTTATGAAATTTGTTCACCGCGGCCCTGTAACGCAAAGGGCATTAGGAGGAACACGGATGGTTTTTAGTCAGTAAGAGTCTGACTCTCCCTTCTGCTCCGCCTAGAGCGGTAGGAGTCATTTGATGATTTCCCATAATTAAAAGAAAAACGGGTTGGTTTTGCAGGTGCAAGATACGAAAACTAAACTGAGGATCCCAAGAGCTGAGGCTCTACATAAAGTGTCGTTCTATAAGCGAATGTGATTTTCAAAATGCCAAAATACAACCTGTAACAGAATAAACGCAATACCTCTTAAGGGGTCATTGAACTTATCATTATAAACAACTTTCACTATGGGATGAAATCGTGAAAAAAAATCGACTCCCCACACATTTATGTGCGCATGACTCGAGAAAATGTACTGAACAGTAGATTTTTTTTTTCGCGATTTCGGGATCGGTCCCATAGTAAAAGTTGTTCATAACTATGAGTACCCTTAAGAGGTGTTGCGTTTATTCTGTTACACGTTGTATAAGGGATTGATCACGTCACACGTGACATTTCGACAGCGTTTTTCAATCCCGTCGGCCTTCGCCACGCTGCCTGCTACTTGTCTAAAGCCTCTGGTAGCCCATTGGTCACTCTCATTAACACCAACACAGATTGGGCGATAAAGCCTGCAAGTAAAACAATTCCTCATGTTTTGTGTTGACTCAGTCGCCTCTAAACTACTCAAGATATTTGGAGACATCTTGCAACTCTTCAGTGAGTTAAGACTAATATGACAGGTTAGTGATGATTTGCAGGTTAAATGCCAGCATGCTATGAAAAAGAACAGGTTAAAACCTAACGTCAAGAACTAACCGTCTACCCAATCCTTCGGATGCGATTATACTAAAAGCCTACGATACGTTATGCGTCTGTAAAGTCAGACAATCTTAACAACCGTATCCGAAACCATTCACGGTCGAATTTTCATAACGACAGAAACAATTAAATCACGCAAGCTGATCTACGTTCTCAATATTTATACGAACAAGTAACAATATTCAAAGTTATAGATAGATTAAATGCACCAAGTCTTACTAATTTTAAAGGGCAAGATTCAATTCAAATCTTTATTGCATTCACATGTGTTTAACAAAATCTTAATTATAGTTTTACAGTTCACATAAACCCTGGGGCACAGCAATTTAATATAATAGTGGCTTTGTTACAAACGATACACAAATAAAATGGAACAAAGCTAGATAAAAAGCAACAATAAAGATATTTATTTTATAAATACTAAAATTGACAAATAAAATAAATTTAACAAACAAACAACAAACTAAAATATAGCATATGAAGTACTAAGTAATGAAGCCTCTAGAACTGCTCAATACATAGTTTGTAAACCTAAAGCTAAATATGGTCAGAACTATGCGTGAAAGGAGACGAACTGGCTGCAATCCTTCGGACTATGTAGGCAATGTCCACTCAAATAGAGACGTTAGTTTAATAAATGCCTAAGAAACTTGATGAAAATGAAAAGGTTAACGAAGAAATAACTTTGAAGATACCGTTGGATAATTAAGACATGTATAGTTTTGTAAGTGTGTTTATCATGGATAATTATTCACTGAGTAACCTGTGTTTTGTTGGAACATGATTAGAATAAAGCGTTGTACTAAAACTTCGAAAGGTCTAGACGTAAATATGATTTGGTTGCCTATCCACATAAACTCAGTCTGGCTAAAAAATCACTTCATAATATACTAGTGGACGTCACGCGGTTTCACCCGCGTAGTTCCCGTTCCCGTGGCAGTACGGGGATAATATATAGCCTATGTTACTCCCTGGTAATGTAGCTATCCAATGCTAAAAGAATATTTCAAATCGGTTCAGTAGTTTCGGAGCCTATTCAATTCAAACAAACAAATCTTTCTTCTTTATAATATTAGACAAAAACATTCTTAAATAAAAATATTCACAGAATTTCTTAAAATGAAGCCCGTTAACCTGTGCTCGTAGTAAGGGATACTCCGCAGCTCTCCGCAGCAGTAACATGAAGAATAGATCTAAATTGAAATACACAAACCAAACCAAAGTTAATACCCATACACCCCACCATCCTTGATAATTGACTGAACAAACAGAAACTCTAGAACCCACACATTAATGGAAGCATTTAATCAATTTAGCGATAGCCAATCATTAAGAATTAACCCAATTGTTCTAGAATTCTTCACTTAGTCAGTTACCTCCATCAGAGCATCGGTGCAGAAATCCATATCTGATCTTGTAATGCACCAATTACTATAAGAGTACATTGCAAGGCATTTCGCAATCCTGTCCATGTTGAACGGAATTTTTATTGCGAATAAAATAACTATAAAATTATTGTTTTGGATTGCAGTTGCGTCTGTTTTATATGTAGAGCGTCAAATATGTTGGAGTACTTAAAAATATGAAGAAATAATTAATAATTTTAACTTTTTTTGTAAAAGCTACTGTTGCCAAACCATCTTTAACACTAAGTTACTTCTTAAATCTTCTTAAATCCAAGAAAACTCTGCAAGTCAGTACTTGTATATTCCAACTTGATTTGGTCCCAATGAAACGCCAAGCTTAGAACAATTTAAAATGTTCTCAGGCATTTCAATATTTTCATACCTGTGTCGAAAGAGTTAGTCACTATTAAGACATGTACGTGATTGTAACTGGATACACAACTAACTAATACTTTGCAAATCGCCAATAAGATTTCCAAGCACGATTGTGAAACCTGGACCACTCACTACAGTAAACTATTGCAGACACAGAGTCTTGTTAAACGGGAAAGCTTAGCTAGATAATATACGTGTTACGTGGGTGTATGTTGTAATCAATATATCAAGTTTACAATTAGCTGCAAGTCGTTATTTAGGACCAAACAATCTAATCCTAAAAGATCTCGGAGAGGTAGCTTTAAGCTGTAATTTAGATCTTAATTCTCTAATGTTACATGCACTAGGAGATATAAAGATTCATGTCTATCAAATAGGTAGGTACATGCTTCGGATCAATTTACTTTCTGAGTTATTTTTTATATCCTCTCGACATTTTCTCTGCGCAAACTATCGTGACTGGATAATGCATTTGAGATATTAGACACTGATCCTAAATAGATAATGCAGAGTTCCAACAACCCTGGAGTGTTTTGATTTAGCAGCATCTACATTTGTTCTAATATTATGACGATTACGACATGGTTTATATAAAGTGACCTTGGTCAATTTCTACTACATACAGTTCAAAATCATTTGTCTTTGCTTTAATGTCTTTCTATTACGAAATCACTGATATTATTTGGCAGACCGCTTTCATCTAATTTTCTAGATTGTACATTGGAAATATTATTTGGAAATATTCTCGAAACAATTGGATCTGTAGCAATTTCTTTGAATGAGTATTGTTCTAGCTCTAATTTGAAATGTTATTTCAGCCCAAGATCTAACAGTGAGTTGTAAAATGTTATGTACTTAATGATGTTATGGTTTTTTATTTCTTTCGTAACAGAGAAATCTGTGTATGTTTGTTTAAAGCATTATTTATCTTCTCTTTCAATTTATTTATTAGCCATTCATGCAGTATTTTACCCGTTTCTGATTTATGTTTTATTGAATTTTCAAAATTATTCAATATACATGTAATGATCATTGGATTCTTTCCGAAAGAAATGCTTCTTACAATTTCAGCTTAGGGTAAATGACGATGACAGATATTTCAGTAGTGTTACTTTTAGTTATTGCTCGACAAAATGTGTAGCTAGTAAAGTAAAAGAAATATAAACATTCCACACAATTTTATTAAATCAGCCTCAACTCAAAGTACATGTACTTTGTCAAGTTACATTATAACAAAGCATATAAAAGCTAAACAAGTAATAACAGATAATTATCTACAACTGAACCGCGCATCAAACACAATGCTATGCGGTCATCCTAATATTTGTCAACTGCAAAACTGCGTTTTTTTTTAATTTTAAAAATTTTTTTGGTCAGTTCTCGTTCAAAATGGTAACAATAAAGAAATCGATGTTACTCGACTGTTTAAGTTAGAGCAAAATTCGTAAATTCGTTCAGCAAATCATCGCGTCGCGGCTACCGTCGCATCATCAGATCAACACTGCGAGCGAACAGCACCAACATTCATAAAATTTAGCAAAATATATATACACTAAAAATACTAATTGATCACATTTCTGAACTTAACCTACAAGGTACAAGGTGAGACCTAGCCTAACGCCGCCTAATGCCAACCGTGCTGTTGTGGCTGGTGGTGCTCGTGATGCTCGTGGTGCTCCTCCTCCTTCTTGATGTAGAAAGGAACATGGACCTTCACGGGGTAAGGCACCTCTTTCACCAATGGGAATGGCACGTCCTTGTAGACTGGGTAAGGCTTGTCAATGGGAACCTTCACTTCATAAGGAACTTTCTTCTCGACGGTGTAGGGGATCTTCTTGTACACGTCATAAGGTTTGGGCACTGGGACCTTGATGTGCACTGGGTAGGGCTTCTCAACTTCGACCTTGTAGGGCTTGTCGACTGGGACCTTGACTTCGTAAGGCACGGGCTTGTGAACAGTGACTGGGTAAGGCTTCTCAACTGTGACTGGGTAAGGTTTGGGCACGTAGACGTTGTAGGGCTTGTCAACGGGAACTTTTACTTCATAGGGCACCTTCTTGATGACTTCGTACGGCTGAGGCACTTTGACTTCGTATTTCACTGGGACGGGGTACTTCTTCTCAACGGTGTAGGGCTGGGGTACGTGAACCTTGACTTCATAAGGCACCTTCTTTTCAACGGTGTAAGGAGTGGGTACTTTGACTTTCACTTCGTAAGGCTTGTCGACGGGGACCTTGACTTCGTAGGGTACCTTCTTCTCTACAGTGTAGGGTTCAGGGACGTACACGGGGTATTTGACATACTCCTTGACGGTGACGGGGACCTTCTTTTCAACGGTGTAGGGCTGGGGAACGTGGACCTTGACTTCATAAGGAACTTTCTTCTCAACGGTGTAGGGGACGTGCTTCTCGACAGTGTATGGGACAGGGACCTTCTTGATGACTTCGATGGTTTTGACGTGCTCATGGTGCTGGTGATGGTGACCGTGTTCTTCAGTGGCGATGGGTTTCCATCCGCCGCTTGAACCTCCAAAGTCACCGCCGCCATGTCCGTAGCTTTCGCCGCCACCATGCCCGAAGCTCTCTCCGCCTCCGTGGCCATAGCTTTCACCACCGCTGTGTCCGAAGCTTATGCTTTCTCCGCCACCGTGTCCGAAACTGTGTCCTCCGTAACCGCCTTCGTCGCCACCACCGCCGCCGCCTCCGTAATGTCCGATGTCATAGATGCCTCTCTTCTCCTGTTTCTTGTCTTCGGATGCTGCCGCCTGTTTTGGTGCGCCTTTCTCCTCACTGGCAAAAGCCACCACGGCCAGCGATGCGACCAATACAACCTGTGAGACAAAGAAAGAGCATAAAGTAATTTGTTAACCAAGAAAGTGGGTTATCGATATTGATTTCGAAGTTTGTGTGCCAAAAGTGATTATGTAGCAGAATTTACATACAGTTGATTCTTACTTTAAATACCAAGTCGACTACGTAACAATAAAGAATGACATGAAACTTCCTTGAAAGTTAAATAACAATGATATAAGTGGATTAAAATCCTAGGCTGCAACCCTCGAATACGCAACAAAGTAAAAGTTACATCGAACCAGTTAAAGTCATGTCGAGACAGAATACAAAATTCACACTTTCTCTCGAAGTTTTATCGTATAATCTCGATTCTCGATTCTCGCCTTCCAACAGCATTGTTAGACTTAGTTAATGAAAAGTTTAATAGTTTGTTTCACTTCCTGAGCTATCTGTCTTCGCACCAATTAGGCATGAATTGTTTAATTACGACATAAACGTCTTCAATGGATTTTATAGATGTTACCGATGCAACAGTAAAACTATTTTGATTAATAAATCGGAAACAATAAAACGCATTTTCTGCGATTACCGGTCAGAAACAGTTCTAAGATCATATTCAATTTCTAAATGATTCATAGGAAAATTAATTATTATACCACTTCAGACAGCAATTATTCCTATTGCGTATTTAAGTCAGAGATCAATTTAGTTTCCAGGCGTTTATATGAACGTTTTAATTACTGCGTCTAAACACTTTAGTAAAACTTTCTACAGGTTTATAATTATGTGTATTAATTATAAGTCTAGAGATATGGCTTGCGTCGCAACCGTAAGAAACTGTAGCAAGTTACGCAATGCTCAACAATTAGGAGATTATCATCGGTAAAACTGTAGGTCGATTGTCTTTTGTTTGGCTGTCATTATCTGCAAATCTCTGACATTAATTTCATAACTTCTGTTATAAAAGGAGCAGTCAGATTCGGTTTCATGTTCTTTAATGATAATTTTAAGCCCATTGATGAACATAGATCTCATAAAATGTATTTCAAAATATATTTATAGCGAAAATGGATCAGTATCGGTACAGAGGCTATGCAAAATAACGACTGTAAAACTTTCATACGACCTTCAAAATTGAACTGGTTTCGAATGTTTTTGTTTCACACATTCTGACCCAGATATTCAAGGCAATAACGAACTACAAAATTTTAAGTAGTAATCAGAAGCTACTGAATTGACCTAACTAAAGCAAGATGACGAATTCATCAATAAAACGAAGAATAGTAGAGTAGAAGGATTAAGACAGGCTCAAGACTTTAAAAAAGTATGATGGAGACTAAAAAATGAAGATAAAAGAAAACTTGCTAATATGTTTTATGACTTCATCGCCATTTACATAAGTAAACCCATTTAGATGCATTTTAAACAGACCAATTATCATAATAGAGATGGATAGTAACATATTATGAAACGAAAAGCGAATGAGTCTTGAATACATTATTAGTAGGCTGTTTTAACATTACGTAGTAGAAATGCATGTTTAAATTGCTATAACGTTGAGAGCAGGAAACGATTATGTTGTTATGAATGATCGAAAGCTGGCAAGTAGCACCACTTGTCATACAAGTGAATTACTGGCGCAACGAAAGATTACAGAGCATTTACGGTTAATGCTAGTTGCTTAATTTTCTCTATTTGCAGATTTAATTTTAAGTGGGCGAGCGATGGTAATATTATGGATTTTATGATTCTTTCAGACTATTATGTCTACTATTACAAATAAGCCCCGCATTACTTTTGAAGATTTTTCCATCTCATCTCTCACAAAGTTGTTACAGTTCACAAATGAATAAGCATACATATCTATCCTTTTCGATTAGACCATTGACAATTGCGTCGTTCCCTTAATAGTTTTTTATTCGATTACCTATTTGTTCTTTTGTAGTAACTTCCATGTTTTATTCCTCAAGCTACCAAATTCTCATTCTACCATATCCCCATCTACATATATTTCATACCACACCAATATCTCAAAATGAATCTCCAGTCCCACAAGCTACTAATTAATTTACTTACACAACATTATGATTGTCTAACGAGCATTTAACCCAGTTAACCCACCATTACAGCAACAATGTATCATCAAGGTAAATACGTTCTTGTTGTGCACCGTTCTATATTAATTACAACACACAACTCCAGTGAAAGTTGTATGGGGGATCTGCACGTGATGGGCTGCTACTATGAGTTGCAGTTTTAGTAGTAAGAAGCGTGGTTGGTGTGAGCTTTTGTTTTTAGCTTTAATGTCAGGATTTGGTTGTAGTCTTTTGTTAAGTCTAAGATGTTTTTCTTTGGATATTTTAGTGACTGTCTTTGTGCCCGGTATTAGTTGATAAGCTAACCGGATTATTGCATTACCGGAGTTATTAGGTTGGCTAGCAGTGAGCCAAGCAAGTTATATCATTAACTGCTCATTACTCGAGCTCGGTTTATGCACACGTTAGATAAATAAAGTGGTAACAGCCTCAAGTAAATAAATAATTAACGAACACTTTCGCTCCAATTACTTCCTACAAACTTTCTGAGTGAAATCGTAGCGAGAACGACTAGTAGCGTATCCGTGGCTCATACGGATCGGATATCCAGTGTCAATGCTCTCGCTGAACCTGTTTATGTGATCAGAATTCACGTACGCGTGAGATTTGCCGCGAAACAGCAAAAACAGCTCCGGCGTACGATCATCCATACAAATTATATGCGGCCATGTAAACAAAACACGATAGTAAAATTTCGCGGTCTCATTTGAAAGTAGAGAATCCGAAATTGTGTCTAAATTATTCCGTGTCTAAATCGTTTCTCGAATAATTTGTTTTAAGAAATCTTTAGTTTTTGGCTTTACTACTTTTGAATTCGCACAAATCTTTATCTTGCCTAGCAATTAAGTTTCACTAGTTAAAAAATCAACAACATTTCATTTTACTACTATTTATTTTTAATGCAAAAACATATTGAGTCATTGATCAAAATTACCATCTGCAATCGATACACGATACTATAAAATTCCGATGACATAACGGTTATTTACTCGAATGAATTCACAGATTACATTATGCCATCCAATTTAGTCGATTATCGTTACGTTCTTAATTAAACCGAGCGATTATGAATCGGATGCATCCGCATGTGTCATAATGAGTGGCTCGCGGTGCGTGACTTTTGCGTCAGTTAGTCGATTATCTATGTTATGCACTACTGTCATCGATGCATCTCATTGCATTAATTTCAGCTCTAGTGCACAATAGAGCAATGAACCGCTGACCTGAAGAGGTAGGCTATGCGGAAGGATTGCTATTGGGTTTTGTGGTGCAACTAGTGGTATTGTAGGCTTGGTTTTGCCGTGTTGAATATACAATTGCTTATTATGGTATTTAGCAGGTTCTACTAAAATCTTCATCTGTGCTTGAATGTCTTCTAAAGAAATCGTATTGGGCTTGTTTTAAAACCTAAATACAGTATTTTTTGTAGTTATTTAAAGTTTTATCTTGAGCGTTTGTTATAGATGCCAAATTATGGCGTTCAATAATGTTATTACCCTTATGTTTAAACTTTTTTCTATCTAATTTTAAAGAGCCAAGGGAACTTCTACGGGCTTCTATTTTTATTTTATGTTTCAGAGCAAAATCTTTATAGTTTTATAATGCGAAATTTACTAGAAAATTAAATCGTGTAAAATATAATTATGTGAGTAATCAAATTGATTTATGTTAATCCTTTGAAAGCAACTGTCTAAAATTATATGTTTGAATTATCTTCAGACACATTAGTTGATACTAATGACGAGTTATTAATAGCTTTTACTCATTTAACTAATATAAAAGTATCAGCTTCAAAACTCTTAACAACACTGACGTCAATCGATTTTGACTTTTGATCTTTGAATCAATTTATTACACTCGTGCTTAGAGCTTTCATTATTCGTAATCAAATTATATAGGCAGTCATTTTGATGTTGAAGATGTAGTAAAATGCATGATTTATTGATTTCCATTTATCAAACATGAAACACGGTTTTAAAAGTTAATACAAGTTAGGCTTCGGTATATTTCGAGGTAGGTTCTTCTTCTGGCTAAATGGCGAAACTTGGTACTACATAATTGAGCAATATTTTTCTTATTGCTTATCAAGACGATTCATTCTCAGAGTTTCCAAGTATTTGTAAAGAAATCTATCTTTTACACCTTTTCTCTCTTAACTTTTCAATCAATCCTTTCAGTAAATGTTTAAATGCAGTTTACGACCTAACAAAACCGAATGCTTTTCTAATACTGGACTCAATCCAACGCGGAAAACTATGCTTCTCGGCGACGTTCTACTTTCAAAACATAGTTAACAAGCTTAAATTATTTAGAAAATTATAATATTACTACAATTTGCATGTTGCGATATACCTGCAGCTATAGAGACACGACTAAATGCATAAGGATTGAGAAATCTATACTGGAGAGTGCGAATTTCGTGAGTGTGTATATGTGGAAGGTGATCTTCGGAAAAACTCTACCCCTTTGAGAAGAACATAGGCTAAAGATGATGTAAACACAACCCGGGCGCAGCCTGGCCGTTACTCGATAATATTTATTAAATAATTTATTGCACACCTCATATTTAAAACAGAATAAACATTTTGTAAAACAAGTGCACAATGGGCGGTCTTATCGCACATGGCAATCTCTTACAGACAACCTTTGGATGGACTAAACGAAAGGAGATAGATTTTGGACTGTCAGTGTACAATCGTTCTAACGTACATACGTTCATTCTCGATAGTAATTAAGTAAAAGGACTAGTTAAATTTTTTTTTTTTTTTATTTTAAAGTAATGTCCCGACACATTTTTATTAGGCTTTATTGTTTCAAGAAATTTTCCAGCAAATGTGAGTTTCAGTGTATTAAAGGCTTGTTGGAATATTGATGATGCTACTTTGCATGGATTTGCATTTTAAAGCTTCGATATTTTTCTGAATTTTCCTACAGCCAAAATTGTCTCTTTAGTATAAATCGGTAGACTTGACTCTACAGAATAGAACCTTATTCCCACAATCCTCGCGTTCTTGTAAGATTATAATTATACCCAAATTTAATTCTTAGCTAGATTACTAGTGATGTACCCAAATGTAACGTTACGCTATTTACTCCATCGTTCCGAGTTAAAACCGTAACTGGTCCTAAGTTCCGCACTCAAGTTATAATGATTATGCATGTAAGTAAGTAATTTGTATCTAAAGACCGTATCTCGAAGCGTACAATTTTAGATACTTTCTAGTTTTAGAAGGAAAGTGAAATGAAAATTATAGCGTAGCCGGTTCTGTGAGGAAGAAAACTGTTACATGATAGTAGAATATCTTGTATGGCATTATGTTCTTGTTCGTAATAATATTAGTTGAGGAAGTACAGGGAACTTCGTAGTGTAGATTTTTTTTCTTCTTCTCTGGCAGACGAGGAATTTTCGTTTTTTTTTTTGCTAACTATGCTTGAACTTTTTCGTAAGAACGCGTTGGTGTTTTGTATTTATGATTTTTTCTCTTTTAGATAGACTTTTGTTTTTCTCAGTTTTTCTTCTGAAACTTTGATATATTTTCAGTTTATTCGTAATTTACTGTTCTTTTTATTTATACTCGTCCAGAAAAAGCAATGGTTTACACTTTATACTTGTGAGAAAATATAAATTATAAGGCTTCAACAAAGCTTTCTGTACTAATTGCTAGTTTACTAAACGAAAACTTTTTATATAAATTAACATCCACTGTTGTTGTTGTACGAGATTTTTTTAACCAGCAATCAGGGGTTAAGTGCAGTAACCGCTAAGCTATTGTTACTAAGTGCTGAGAACCGCAAGCTTTTATAGTCGATTATACTTGTTTTGCTGAAAAAAATATTCATATAAACAACTTCTGAAAACTAAATATATTACGTATACTATTACCATTTAAAGTTAAGAAACAAAACTCATTCGATTAAAGAGTGACTAAACGAAAATCAAAATAAAAAACAATAACTGGTTTAGTCTATTATCACCCCTTAGCATAATTACGCAAAAAGAACTATAAACAAAAGACTGCTTTAAAAAAAGAACTCAAAAACCGCACTTTCTATTTTCAAAACTCGAATTCTAAAATGTTATTTTTTCACTTTTGGCACACACACTTGCACTGCACTATTTGTATCAACTCACCAATAACTTCATGTTGCCGCGTGTCTTCGTTCGTTCGCCGAAGACTGGTTGTGTGGTGCGAACATGTTACCATCTTGTTATATAGCGTCCCTCCCACTTTTGGAACGGCTAAGATACGGCTGAAGAAGGGTGAACGCTTGGGCCCGATAATGACATGTATTAATTGTAACTTGCACTTATTATCTTGCATTCAACCTCAAACTAGAGCAGCCATGATGTTCTATAAAAAAACGTCGAGATCATAGACAAGCAATCGATTCTATTTAGTCGATTATTTGCGCTTAAATGTTTTGTTTAACATTGAACTGGATGTAAAAACTGGTTTGAAGTAATTAAAGAAAGATTTGTACATTAAAATTTGCATATGGTACGAATAAATGATTTTTGTGTTCTACTTGGAATTATGCATGAAGATGTTGTTACTATAGCCTTGAGAAGAGACATTATGAAAGCTGAAAATATTAGTTCTAGTCGATTCAAAATATTTACCGGTCCAAGGATATTCAAAAGTGTGCCGTGCAAGTGCATACTAGCCTTACTAGGACTGGTCGTTTCTGCTGACAGGCAGACATTAATTATTATTATCTTCGGTATTTACAGCAATAATAGAATTAATGTAACTGTACTGTGTTTCGCCAGTTATTTCAACAGTTATATTATTGTGGAATTCTTCAGCGAATTCTTTTGCTACTAACCTACTTATTCGAAAATAACATTACCGTAGGATGTGTAATGTAATGAGAAATATAAAAAGCGATAACAATAATTAACTAACAAATTCCTGTCCAAACGCTGTTATGTCTTGAACTTGCCTAGTTAACCAATTGATTTACTAGCTCTGCTGCTTCTTCTTCGTGTCATTGGCACGATAGTAAACCAGATTTGAGAGGCCTTAAACATTGCCACTTGCACGGCATCGCTGGTGGCAACGCATGTGTCACTTTGGCTGCATGTTTTGAAGCATAAACTGACGACCACGTAAGCATCAACCGGGCATCAGTATACATAGCGAATGCATTCCGAACTTATTCTAAAGAGGGTAGCGGGACAACCAAGATGTGGAAGTGTTTCAGAGAAGTCCAACAGTTGACGACGATAAGCGTACTAATCTATGGCTAAATACAAATCGTTGGATAACTGCCATAAGGAATAATTCATAAATTCCTTAAGGTTTAAAGAGATCATCAGTAGGAATAGGAGTACGCGGGGGGGCAGGAGAAGGCAGCTGACCTAAAAATCTGACCCCCTCTAGGCCAGAAGCTGGGTACGCCCATGTCAGTAGGCCAATTCTCTTATTTGAAGTGTTTAAATTCAAGTCACAATTTCATCTCAGTGACAATCAATGTCAAAAACTTGTCCAAATGTAGGAAAAGTAAAGGATTTTTTGACATTTCGAATGCAAACGCTTGATCAAAATACGAGAAATTTCTCTCTGATATCTCCTTTGCGAAAAAATACTAAAATCCATACTATATTCGTGTATAGAGCTGAGGCTCTAGAGTCTAGACAGTGACATTCTGTCAGATGTAGCGTGGCGAAGACGATTGTCATAACGTCAAAAATGTATGGGATTGACCATTGATATATAAAAAACCCAAGATACACACTCGGCATCTCAAAAACGTCCGCAAAAAACAAGCGCAATATGTATAATTGTGCGCAAGTTTCAAACAATCTCGCATCGCTCGCCATACTGCACTGCTTTGTAAAAACAACTTTAAGCGATCCGTGTAAGGTCGAATTTGCAAAAAAAAATTGCGCATCACTCGCCATACTGAACTGCTTTGTAAAAACAACTTTAAGCGATCCGTATAAGGTTGAATTTGCAAAAAAAATGGTTTATAGTATAACTACACACAACTCACACATGACACTTGATACATGTCAATTGTTGATGACAGTTTCGAGTGTTGCATTTGTTCGAGACTGTGCATCTTGGGTTTTTTATATATCAATGGGATTGAAAACGCTGTCGAAATGCCACGTGATCAATCCCCTTTGTCTATAACCCTAGAGCCTCTGAAAACATCTTGAAGTAATCTGCATAAGTTTAATTTGAAAGTGAACACAAATAGTGAAACCATTTACCTAAATGAATTCGTTTACTGCTTTTTAAGTTGCACGATTAGAATTCGCGAGAATTCGTATATATACACATTAAATTGTGCATTAAAATGGTTTGCGATGTGAAAACTGAGAACTAGGCGAATATATTTATTATCGGAGCCCATTTTCGGAACCTATTTCCTAAACTACTCAGCTCTCCTGCAGGTCGGCTTCCAGTCTTAACAAGACTAGTGACAGATTTCTCTTTAGGTACTCCTGAATACAAATAACTGCTGAGAACAATGACTTCAAGAGCCTTGGGTACGGGTAGCCTCAGTTTGTAACTGGTGGATGCCAAGCTGCATAGCTTGGCTCATCGCCGTAAGGTTGCCTGCTTGTCGGTCTTCTACAGATTGTACTTCGGTGAGTGTGCCCAAGAACTCCACGACCTCATCCCACCGGCCCCCTTCTACCATCGGACATCCAGACGCACTGCATCTTACCATCCCTACCTTGTTGCTATTCCACTAACTCGCACTAAGCGTTTCCAAACGTCTTTTATAATGCGCACAGCAAAGGAGTGGAACTCTCTGACTGCGTCCGTGTTTCCAAACGCTTACAACCTTAATCTCTTCAAAGTTAGAGTGAACAGGCTCCTTCTGGGTAAGCTCGCTCCATCGTAGACTTTGTCTCGGTCATCTCTGACCTAGACTAGAGTCAAGAGCAAACCCATCAAATATAAAAAAAAAGATGGTCACCCCACCCATCTATGGATCAACCTCGACAAGCACAGCTTAACCCTGAAAATTAACCCGTGCGGTAGTCATGTTGCTCTCTCTGGTTTTACAGATATTTATAGGCGACAGTGACTTGTGACCAACATCACTTGGGCCACCCGCTCAAAATTTATTCTTTCTATGTCTTCCAAAAAAGTAAAAATTACATCTATGGCAATGACATCTAAACCATGACACAACCCCACATGTTCAGATGCCTAGATGCACACTAAGCAGGTGATTTGCATATTAACTGCATTTGATGTAACCAGTTCGCAACATTTATGAATAAACTAAAAGAACATTATGCTAAATTGTGATTAAGGTGTTTGATAATAATGCAACAAACTGCATTTTAGACAAAATAACTGTATCTCTTACATGTAACCCCAGTAATCTTTGCACTCAATCTGGGTTTTGCTGTCTGTTACGTTCTTTGACTTTAAGGACGGTTTTCCCATGAATCAATTGTCAATGGCTAAATAAACTACAAACTCATCATCATCATTTCAGCTGAAAGACTCTCTTCGTCACTCTCGTCTACTTTTGAATATAGGCCTCACCAAGTGTCGCCACATCTACCGGCCTTATGCTTCTCATCATATCAGCCGAAAGACGTCCACTGCTGAACATAGGCCTCCCCCAATTTTCGCAACAACCACCGGTCCTGTGCGTCTTGCATCCATCGGCTACCTGCGACCCTCTCCAGATCATCGGTCCAACTTGTGGGAGGCCTTCCAACGCTGCAATTTACGGTACGCGGTTGCCACTCCAGAACCTTTCGACCACATCCACTGTCTGTTCTACGAGAAATGTGCTACAAACTATCACCAACGCATAGGGCCCGCGTGGTGTATAATATTAGCCCACTTCCTCTCACGGAGAGGAAGCCTGTGTCCCAGCAGTGGGACCATTATAGGCTGATTGTATTATGTAGAGATATCTACCTAAATCAATATATATAAACTTTTCCGTTACTGAGTGACTGACAGCTAGACAACGCATAGCCGAAACTACTGGTCGTAGGTAGGAAGCTGAAATGAGGAATGTAGGTTCTTTGGGGAGAGGGGAGCTCTAAGAGAGGATTTCCCGAAATTCCTACGGGAACGGGATTAAACAGTAAATGCGCATACTTAGTCGCGGGCTAAGGCTGTAGTCATTTATATAACAAAAATGATCCGAAAGGTGAACGTGAACCTTTTTCATAGTGCACCCACACTTCCCCAGATATGTCTAATTTCCGTGTAAAGAGTGAGCCTTATGCCATCAATCTAGCGTAATATTGGATACCGAACTGACCTTCAATGAAAACATTAATTGTATAAGCGGGCACACCAATCCCTCGGGTTCGTCCTGATACAGTCGGCTCGGTTCACCAGCAGCAACGCAATTGTTGCCCTATACTTTGCATTTGTTCGCAGCAAGCTCGAATTTAATTCGATTGTTTGGGATTCACACGAGAAAAAGTACAAACTCCTATTGGAGCGGGTATAGCGTAAGTTCTGTAGGTACCTGTACAAACAATATATGGGTATTAGCCCTACTTGTAAGGATACGATCTCTGTTTGTATCAGGAATGGTGGGTTTTTATACCCTCGAGCTGAGAAGTAAATGTGCACTCCTTTTGCATATATTTCTGCTGCTAAACGGTAAAATTGATAACCCTGCGGTTTTGTCGCGCTGTGGACTATCTGCGCCAGCCCAATACACGCGACTACGCTCGCGCCCTCTACTAGCGACTACCAGACTCGTACCGCACAATACGCGACAACAAACCTGGCGATGTCTTTACTCAACACACTGAATGCTTAGCATCCGGATGTAAATATATTCCACTCCAATGTATGTCAATTCCTAAAGATATGCCATTAATTGTTTTTTTTTATTAGTTTTTATTATTTTTGTTTTTTTGATTATTTTTATCACCTTATTAGGTATTTGATTTTATTGATTGACATCTAAATATTTTGTTATGTTTTGTTATTTTTTTATATCTTTGTTGTTTTTACTGAATTGTTCTGTTAATTATGTCTGTTATTTTATTGACATTCTCTGTAATGATAATAATTAATAATTAGATTACTGTAAGTGCAGAGAGTAATTGAAACACTTTTGGTGCCCATCGGTGCCCATCACTCAGCATATGGATCAAAACATAATTTGTTCGTGTGCCCACAACTCGCATCCGCGTCGTCGACGCATTTGACGACTTATATGCTGAGTTCTGGGCACCGGAAGTGTTCCAGAAATCCAGACACCGGGCTGCTAATGAGAAATTCCAGATACAAAAACCAATTTATTTATTTTCGTTACGCCTCCGTATTTGGGTCACAGAAGGTTATATGTGTACCAAAAATCAACAGAATCGGTCTAGTTTCTAGTAGTTTCTTAGAAAATCGACAGTGACAGACAGACAGACCGTCAGATAACCGAGTGATCCTACCTATATAAGGGTTCCGTTCTTCCATGCAGAGGTCCGCAACCCTAAAAACTAATTGCTTGTGGCGTTTTGTAATTTTTGCTAAACCTCATGGGAAAAAGGCATGACTACGGTTTTATGTATGTAATTCGTAGGTACAAACAAAAGCAGTTAACATTTACAAAGAATTAATTGCCAAAGATCAAAACAATAGACGTCACGTGCTTATATTATTATCCACAGCATTTTGTAAACTCGAGCCATAACATTAGTAAACTGTAAGATTTATAATTAAGATCGTAAGGTAACAAAATGCTCTGTGTACACGGTTTCACGGTAATCTTACATTTGTGAGCGATTGTGAAAGATTACACTTATTGGCGAATTACGTATCAACGTCCTAACATTGTGTTAGCAGTATGCTTTTGAACTACATGCAATGCTTGCTTTGCTTTAGATTTTTTGAATACCTAGTGGCTTAGCAGCTGGCTTTACCTTTTAAAATTGATTATGAGTTCAGTAGTTCTTTTACAATTGATGATGTGATAACTGATACAGCGTAGAATTGAGATAACTGCGATCTGCGAATAAAAAATTAAAGAAGAAGACATGCCTCGCCGTTAGTAAATCTATTGGTGAATTGGGCAGTTTGACAATGCTTTAGGGATCAACTAAAGCTTTTGCATGCAAAGGCTTTAGTTGATCAGAGGCAGCAAAAGATCTTTCCAAGTGGCTATAGGCTAGCCCATTTCCTATAACCTATTTCAGCAAGTACCCAAAAAACATTCCTAAAAATAAAGTAGAATCACTCCTACACACAGAACCGGTTGTTGTAACGACACTTGGGGGAGGCCTATGTCCAGCAGTCGACGTCTTTCGGGTATGACTCCTACAAACTAATGCTGTATTAGATCCATTTGTGCTTGATAAGTTAAGCTTTTGAATTATAAATGTTAATGTAAGATGATAAATCAACAGACAGACCAACAAGTTATATATGTGTTGTCTGTGCCTCACATAAAAGTGACGTAAAAAATGAAATATTTTCTGCAATCTGTGACATTTTTGCAATCTTGAGTGAGATATATTCAATTGCTTGCATAGTCATGTGAGTGGGTATTTTAATTTCTACTAATATAAACAAAAGACAATTTTTGGAGAGAAATGTCCACATTTTGAAGTTCACAAACGCAGGTCAATGAAATGTGAAAAGAATGTTAACATCCGTGCATTTTTTAGTTATCGCTATAATTTTGGCAAAAAATGGAGATTTTTTAAATGAAATTCATAAGTCGGTTACGTTTTATAAATCGACTAAACGTTTTGTTTACATTAGTCGATTACGAAATCGATGTAATTTACGTTTGATAAGTTGATCAATTAAAATTGACAATTGTTAGGTACGTTTATATTTTTTAATCATGAATCAGTTCTGCCAATAATGACAGGGTATGAAGTGGTAACCAACCGTGAGGAGTTACATCGAGAACAAGTTGTAAAGAATATTAATTATGCGTTATATATGCATCTGATAAATCTATATTACATAATTATATCATCCGATAATACATATTATCCAATGATTCTTTGTGTAACATTCTAATCAATTTTTCTACTGGTTTTTAATCTCCATCATCCAATGGAAAGATTTCCATTGCTGAGCATCGGGAGGCTGCACGCAACCGACAAGGCACAATGAGAGTCGTTGAGGACAATGTCAATTTAAAACATTTTTCTTATCGTAACTTATTGATATTATAATTATCAATTATTGAAATTGTATTTCGTTGAATACTGACATTATCTATTGCATTTTCTACACTAATATTATAAACAAGAAAGATTTGTTTGTTTGTTTGAATTGAATAGGCTCCGAAACTACTGGACCGATTTGAAAAATTCTTTTAGCATTGGATAGCTACATTATCAGGGAGTAACATAGGCTATATATTATCCCCGCACTCCCACGGAACCGGGAACGACACGGGTGAAACGCGCGCGTGACGTCCACTAGTATTAAATAACATTACATTTTTCTATTTTTAAATTGACATTGATTTTACGGAATTTTGATAAACTAATTTACGTAATTGCCCTCCCATCTATACTAATATAGTAAAGTTGAAAAGTTTTTTTGTTTGTTTGAACGCGCTAATCTCTGGAACTACCATTTGGAAAATAATGTATGCATATAATAGCCACATTCATGAGGAAGGCTAGGTATATAGGCTTACAGCAACGGGAAAAAAAAAGCAGAAAACCGTACGAGGTCGCCAGCCAAATCTAGTAAATGTATGAGTATTCGTTCGCCAAATGGCAAAACAGAGAAACTATAACATAACAATTGTAACATTTTGCACACTGTTGCAACCTATGTTTTCAAATAAGCACTATTGATTGAACCCACATGCAGCATCGTGCCTCCAGTCCCTAAAACAAACATCGAATGACTGAATCGGGTGCATCTGTCGATTAGCGAGATTGTAAACATTCTCTTATCTCTTCACTGAAATATTAACGACTGTTATAGCCTTGACACTTGGCGGAAACATAGGTGCATCATTACTAGCAAGTTACATCATAGTTTTTGTACTATTAATGTTACATTTTAGAGATTTTCTTGAAGAAAGTTTTCTATTTAAAAGGAACATTGTGGCTATCTTGTCAGTAAAAAATATCATCATCTTCCTGTTCTTACCCATGTTAGTTGGAGTAGGATCAACACGTTTTGTTCTTCCATTCTCCACTGTCGTCAGTAACGCAGTTACTACCTTTTCTCTCATATATTCTTCACAAAATACATAGACATAGTATCTTTGGTCCCCTCTCCTCTCTTGTGGATACAAAATATCATAGTTTATCTGAACCTAACAGCATTAAATAAGTTTTCTAATCTTTCGTTATAGGTAATACTTTCTAAATAAATTTATCGTAAGGGAAAACTGCACGAGAAACCCTGAACTTAATGGTCGGAAATTGCCAACATGCAATGAGCAAGCGTTACGAACTTACTATTAATATTAGGTTCTGCCGTAGAAAAAAGAAAGCCCAATATAAGGTTTTCTTGCTTGACTCTATAAGTAAGTGCACGCTCTTCTTCTAAAAAGTCCTTTGAACATCAAAATGCAGCGATTTCACTCAAACTATGACTAACACCTCAGGAATTAGTTCCGTGGCATCCAACGAACAGAGTTGCGAAATCAATCAAAATATAATAATGAAATTATTTTCACAAGCGTCTGTTCAAGTGCGAGCAAGGTCCTTGAAAATGGCCAGTCACATTTTAACAAGAACAAAATATCAAGTGTGTGGTAACACTGTTTTATAGGTATCTAGATTTCAAAAAATATGGGCGGCGGCCATGATGCACTGGTATTCTGAATTTGAATTTTGAATTTGACGTTACGCAACTGACAGAGGTTTCGAAGATAAGTTGTTGTCGGTTTAAATGTCTCTAGTCCCTACTTAAAATCCAGTTTAGTGAAGAGTAAATGTAACTGAAATTGTAGAGGTCAAACCGGAGCTGCTCAGTAATCAATCAAGTTTGCTTATTGATCATTTTGCAAGAATAGACCAAACTAATTGACATTTGACCAAAGTCACACAACATTGCAACTTATCACGTAGGTTGATACGTTTAAAAATTGGGGCTTTTTTAAGAACCTATATACCTAGTGCATAATGTTTTCAAAGTCATTTTGACCCTGCCCAAGATCTTGACCAATGCAATGGAAATACTTCTTCGAAGAAAAGGAAAGCTATTACGTACCTACCTGCCTACTAGTTTCAGGGCGTGTTTTAGTAGGTAAAAAGGAAGCCGGTCTTGAACTTACTCAATACTAGACTTGCGTCATCGTCGACCACATCATTGCTTACCATTTTCAAAGTCAAGCCTATCAATAAATAAATCGAAGCCCTTTCTTTGGCTTCGCCGTAGGCGGATAATAAAAGAAAATATATGCATGACAACAACAACAAATATACAATACTTAGAAACTTATTTGCAGATTGAAAAAGAAAGAAAGATAATTTATTTGTCAAATATGCGTTTACATGAACTGTCGAATCAGACATGCAAGGTATTAACAGTGTATTGTGAGCGTCCATATTTTGCCAATAGTGGCGTACAAATTTTGTAGGTTTAATAATATAGTCATTTTGAATTTACATAAGAAACAAATGTCAAGATATAATAGTTCACACTAAATTATATTATGTCCAGTAAACATTCTTAATCATGCAGTCAAAAAATAAAAAAAAAACACATCATTAAATCGTTATTATTAACTTTATTTAATAAAAGTCGGAATAGGAAAGTCCATTTCGCTTAAAAAATCTAAAAGAGACAGAACACCACTACTCAGTTTTAAAACGCGTAAGGATCTCCCCTCCCATTTTGAGTCTGTCGAAACCAAACATTTTCGGGAAATCTGTCTATGGCATACATAATGCAGAATATGCAACCGGATGCACACATGCGTAATGTAGACAACGCCCACGGAAGAAGTTAGGAAAGAGGTTATTATATCAAGTTGATAATAGTAAGCTACCTACCACAACCACAAAGAGAATGAATTGAGCATTCCCTAACTAGAAAAGCAATTCCCGGGTTTTTAAAGCACGTTCACTATCTGTCAAAAACACCTCTTGTTTTCTGTCAAAATACCGCGATCGTGAGGTCTTAGTAGTCTTTTTCTGGAATTTTCACTGAGGCATTTCACAAGCTTGCAGTATCAACATTGTTTTTTTTGGGTGTTAGTGTGGCTGACGGGCTTGTCCGCTACACTATTCACAACAACCACTGCAACTCCTAAAAGCCAGGACCAACAGTGGTGACCACAACTAAAACGTCCAGTCAACGAAGCACGCAGAGTCCCGGAAAACAATCCAATTGTCTTGAATCCCGTAACGATATACATCAGAAAATAAAGGCGGAGGAGTAATAAAAACAAAATTTCCACTCACACATGCGTCGCCTTTGTTACTGCGACCTGCAAGAGATAGATATTGCACAGACGCACAGTCGCTTTGTCTCTTTCTACTAAGTGGTCTATATTTTGTGAGGGTAATTCTCACTCCATTTCGGTCTCTGTGTAAGTGACACTAAACTGACGCCCGTTTAATTACCAGTATAAAGTTAAATCTAGACTGCACAAGTTGCGACACGACTGGCAGGAGACAGCAGTGTCGCAATTTGTTTTTCATTAACGCAGTCGTATTGAAAGTTGATTGTATAGGACTTTGCTAGGCTGTGGATATTAAAATAAATATTAACTGGTTATGTCACTCAAAGCATTTATTTAAACCAACTTCGGCGCCACCATCGAGTACAAAGCCCAAACCGCGGCCAAAAAGCTGGGCATCCTAAATAGGGTGAAGCGATACTTCAGGCCTGGACAGCTTTTAACCATATACAAAGCACAAGTCTGATCCTGCATGGAGTATTGTAGTCACCTTTGGGATGGCTCAGCTAAGTATCAGCTAGCCGCGCTTGACTCGGTAGAACGCAGAGCTAAAAGGCTCATCGATGACGTAAAACTGGTGGATGCCAAGCTACATAGCTTGGCTCATCGCCGTAAGGTTGCCTGCTTGTCGGTCTTCTACAGATTGTACTTCGGTGAGTGTGCCCAAGAACTCCACGACCTCATCCCACCGGCCCCCTTCTACCATCGGTCATCCAGACGCACTGCATCTTACCATCCCTACCTTGTTGCTATTCCACCAATTCGCACTAAGCGCTTCCAAACGTCTTTTATAATGCGCACAGCAAAGGAGTGGAACTCTCTGCCTGCGTCTGTTTTCCAAACGCTTACAACCCTAATCTCTTCAAAGTTAGAGTGCACAGGCTCCTTCTGGGTAAGCTCGCTCCATCGTAGACTTTGTCTCTGTAATCTCTGACCTAGACTAGAGTCAAGAGCAAACCCATCACAACTAAAAAAATTAAAAAAACCTATAGGAACTTTTGAAGTGCCAAGGAGTCGGTCGGTCAGCAAGATGAAGCTTGCACATTCCAAAACGTAGATCTCTCTAAGTACAGAAGAGCATAGGCGCTAGTCAAATCGACATTTTATTAGCCAATGCGATTTACGAAAAACAAAATACAACGTGTAACATAATAAACGCAATACATCTTAAGGGGTCATTGTACTCATCATTATGAACAACTTTTGCTATGGGACCAGCACTGAAATCGCGAAAAAAATCGACTGCTCCATGCCGACATGCCACGCTACCGCTGACAGAATGTCACCTGCCATGTGACACGGGACAACAGCATTGTGCAGCAGCACCAAAAACAATATATTAGGAATATTTTATCCTTATGTGCCTCATCATCATATTCGTCTTCTTGTCGTGTGGACCTTACTGGTCTAACGACCCCATACACCCTAGTGTTAAAGTTTCTAAACCGCCTCAAGGGCCTCTGACGTGGTTTGTTTGACGAACGCCATTTGGCGGCCGGGACCATCGGCTTATACGTGCTTTCCGAAGCACGGAATCATCTTATCAGACTACTAGTTGACCCACGCAACTTCGTCTGCGTCACAATTTTCATTACTGCTCAGCTCCTGTTGGTCTTAGCGTGATGATATATAGCCTATAGCCTTCTTCGATACATATGCTATCTAACACTGAAAGAATTTTTCAAATCGGACCAGTAGTTCCTGAGATTAGCGCGTTCAAGCAAACAAACAAACAAACTCTTCAGCTTTATATATTAGTATAGATAAAACAGGTGATTCAAGCCTGAAATGTCCTAGCCAAACTGGAAACAACTTTACAAAGTATGCTTCCCGTGGGAATCGAACCCACGACTACCGGATCACAAGGCAAACGCCTAAACCACTCGACCACGGAGGCAGATAGATTTCATATCAAATTGATTTTTTGTAAACCGGCTATGACCGGTTTCGTTTTCCTTGTTCTTTGTCAACACTGCACTAATGAAAGCTTTACTTAGAACATACTGATGTGCTGAATGAGCCATTTAATCAGATAAAAGATTTCTCAGTAGAAGCCCGTGGTCTGGATATGTGCCCAATTAATAGATGGCAATAGCAACTTTCCACAAAAGGAAGAAAGGGGGACAACGTTGTCTGTGGGAGGATGACATTAAAAGAACAGCAGGCATTATGAGAAGGAAAACACATGATCGCACTCTGTGGCAAGCTTTAGGGGAGGCCTATGCTGGGAAGCAAGACAATCTTCACGAATTTGGTGATGGTATGTCTAATAATAAAATTTTATGTTAAGAAAATATGTATAATATAAGATTGTTGTGTGTAGGTACTATAGGTACACCTCTGCCTATTATAACCCTTCGGTGGCTAAAGGCGTGATGTTGCGTTGTTTTCTAACGTAAACTAGGACTGCTCTCAATTCGACGACATCTCGCATCAACCAAATAGAAAACTTAAATCGAATCACACATCAGCGCAACTGTCAAAAATCTAACTTTAGTGCAAGAAATTGCTTCAATTTTCTACTGTTTTTTTATGTCATGGTGTTTCAATACTCAATAGAGGTCTGAGAGGACTTCCGTCATCATCATCATTAAATGAAAACGGACATCTGGGGGGCTACTCTCTAACGAAATCCGTAGTTTCGGGCTTAGTTGCGGGCGGGCATTTTCTACTCCGTATCACCTTACCACTGAGAACTAATGCTAACACGATTTGACAGTTACTGTGAAATCGTGTTGTCATTCATTCTCAGTTCGGGTTCGGGACTAATCGTAAGTCTGTAGGTGATACGGAGTAGAATACGTCCGCCCGCAACTAAGCCCGAAACTACGGATTTCGTTAGAGAGAGCCCCCCTGGTCTGGGTCGACGACGTCTTTTAGCTGAAAACGGACGTCTGGTGTAGGTCGTGGACGTCTTTTAGCTGAAATGATTTTCAGCTAAAAGACGTCGACAGCTGGACATAGTCCTCGATTCTGTAAACATGTCGAAGTTAACGCATGGGTGACGTGATCACGAAGTGAGCTGTCAATCCAAGTAATCAAGATAGAATGACAGCCGACTTCGTGATCACTTCACCCAAATCTGCACTTCGACATGATTACAGAATCGACCGGCTGGTTCTGTTGGTCTTGAACCCAACGAATTCCCTTACCGCGGGTTATCGGATCACCCTGTGGGAGACCTTCCAACGATCCGTCTTCCGGTACGCGGCCCCCACTCCAAAACCCTTCGACCCCATCGACGGACTTCCGTGCTCAACGGGAAATCCTAATTGATGGTGGAAAAATGTTTGCAATGTCATCGAACTTCCCATGTCGGTGAAACTGGTAAAGTTGTCTGTCTCTGTATGGTGTTGGTTATGACAACCATTAAACTGCTGGAAAGCAGTGATTATGTTTATGTTTTAATGCTATATTTATTAAGAAAGCTGGTTTTATAATTGAGCAATCGGATATGTTGTTTAGATAGATAAGCTTTGTATTGTTGAACACATAATTATTGTAACAGGGTTTGAGAAATAGTGTATGGTGAGAGACTGAGACACGTGTGCTTTCGCAACAGCTTATTCTAATTGCGGTGAATCCTGGTCTATAAACACTTAAACTATTGGAACTTTGTGCATTTCCTTTGGCTTGCCAGAAACTTTAACATCTTCAGGTTTTTCTTACATTTAGCTTTTTGGAACATGTATTTCTATCAATGAGTCCTCGAATACGGTTTCTCATGTTCTGTAACAAGATCAAGAAAAAATCCTCTGATCTTGGTATAAGAACTCGAGTCAATTCGACACTAACAACCATAATAACAGCCTTATTTATAATCAAATCTGGAACTGATTAGCAAAATTCTCCATACAGAATAGGTCATCAGAATCTGCTCAACAGATGATGAAAGATTTTTCTTAGTAAGTAAATAACAATTGCAATGCAACAATTTATTGAATCGAGAGCACCAACAAGATTTTACTTTCATTGGCTCAAGTTGTAACCTCCGTTGCAGTAAACGAGTTACACCAGTAAATACATAGACGATGACCTAATGTAATATGATATATTTATGTAATATATGTAGGCAGTAAGACAATACACGTTCCAGCTTATGAAATAAAATGTCAGCTTAGAAGACATTTGCGTAAATAAACAGATTATCTGAGAACTGTCCATAAAGTTGTTCGATAAGATTATACTTCGCGGGCTTGATTTAGAAATAAGCAACGAGGTAAGATGCTCTATAGGTAGGAAGAATATAGAGTGTAAACGTATTTAGTTTTTAGTTAGTTGCAGTAGCGTAGCTAGCATGGGTGACACCCGGGGCGGATGATGTGGTGTCACCCCACAAATGAAGCCCCCCCCCAAATAATTATGAGTTGCACCTTTGGCCTTTCGTTCTGGTGACGGCAATCGCAAGCCATTTTTCAGAAGGGAGGGGAAAGGTGTACCATTTGCGCTGAATGTTCTTCCATCATACATACAAAATCTCGAAAACTCTAGCGATCTCGAATGCTCTAATATATTAGTTTGATTTTGTTTCATCATTATCTAAACAAAACTTTATTGAGTAACGCAAGTAAACTCAAGAAGCAAAAGAGGACAAAACACAAGAGCGAACGAAGCGAGCTCGAAAATTTTCGCATCCCACCTCGGATAGGTTTTATATTCTTTTGATCATTCATACTTAAATAGAAATAACTTTATGGAGTGATGCAAGAAAGCTCATTAACTGAGAGAGGGCAGAACACAAGAGCGAGCGAAGCGAGCTCGAAAATTCATGCACCCCAACTCGGAAAGGTTTTGTTTTCTTTTGATCATTTCATACACAAACATAGTGAGTTTATTGAGACATACAGAAACGCTCGAGAAAAACGAGAGGGTAGAAAGTAAGAGCGAGCGAAGCGAGCTCGAAATTTTTTACACCCCATCACGGACGGGTTTCGTTAGGTCGTCGCTCGTTAAGGGGTGACACCCGACCGTGACTAAAAGCCAAGAAACGAGTTTCACCCTTAAATGCAGAATACCTGAAGGACAAAATAAATTTTTGCACCCCATCTCGAAAGGATTTTATTGTATTTTGAACATTCTTATTGAAATTTAAGTTTTTTGTTGATTTGTATAGAAAAACTCTGGAATTCAGAGAGTGCAAAATGCAAGAGCGAGCGAAGCGAGCTCAAAAATTTTTGCATTCTACTCCCGACAGGTTCCATTGCGTCAAACGTTTAGGGGTGCCACCCGATAGTGACAAAAAACCAGTCAACAAGGTCGGGAGTCGCCCCTAAGCGGGTGTCACCCGGTGCGCGCCGCACCCCCCGCCCCCCCCTCGCTACGCTACTGGTTAGTTGTTAAGTTATTCTCTTTTAATTTTGTGTTTTGTGCGTTGGTTTTGGCTAAATAAACGTCTTTTCTTTCTTTATGTTCTTTCTTTCTAAATCAATTTATGGAAATTGAGGGTTTTTATATTTTTAGGGCTCCGTACGCGAAGGGTAACCAACGGAACCCTATTACTAAGCTTCCGCTGTACATCCCTCCGTCCGTCTGTCTGTCAGCGAGCTGTATCTCAAGCCGTAATAGGCAGACTGTTGAAATTTCCACAGAGTGTGTATTTCTATTGCCGCTATAACAAAAAAAAACATACAAATTTGTAGCTACAAATTACTTTAAATAAAGACTATATTTTTTATGTTTTAATTACAAATGGCTGATATGATGATGATTACAAATGTATATTTTTCAGACTTCTCCTATACTTCTAGTATCGGTATTACTTGCCAAATTTCATAGTTCTAGGTCAACGGGAAATACCCCATACATTTGGATTCCCTTGAGAGTGTCGAAATATACGTTTTTTGCGGTATAAACCACCGTGTCTTTTTTACGTTAACCTAGAAGTTTGTTTTTTTCACAGCTGCAAGGGGCCATAGACCTGAGTATATGGTTTTAATTTCAACTCGATACCTCCACGTGTTCCCGAGATAAACGGTCTTGACAGACAGACGGACAGACAACAAAGTGATTCCATAAGGGTTCCGTTTTTTTCCTTTTGAGTTACGAAACCCTAAAAAATAATAAAAATTAAATAAAATGAAACATTCCCCTCCCAAGAAACGTGTTTTTTTTCGGTTTATGGCACAAAACCTTTCGTGTGAGAGCCCGACTGTCCTTTAGCCGGTTTTTGACAGTTTGCGAATGACATGTGAATGCAAAAGTTGTTTAAAAACCTGTAGAATAGGGAATATGCATGCGATTTTTTTGTTTGCAAAATGAAATACTTATTAGCTCTAATAAACAATTATGAAATTGTTTTTTAAACACCTTCATCAGCGATGAAGTTACAAAGCTTCAAAGTTTACAATTAGAAAGAGAAGTCCGATATGAATTGTGACGTCAAAGTTCTTGGCGCCTATACAGCTGCCATAGAAAACAGCGTTTTCGCGAGAGGGACAGATATATTTGTTTAAAATAATTATATCTCGTTTGTTTTTCGAGCCATTTTGATTCCATTTTCACTGTTAGTATTATATTTGTGTATGTTTTTAGATAAACTGTATAGATAAGAAATATTTTTTTCGTGCATATTTCCTATTGGCCCTACGAAATAGTTAAAAATAGCATAGCATAGTTGGCCTTATAATGTTCCCACTGTTGGGACTCAGGCCTCCTCTCTAGGAGAGGGAATGGGCCGTAATCCACCACGCGGGCCCAATGCGGGTTGGTGAATGTCACATGTCTTCGAATTTTTGGTTCTAGGACATGCCTGTTTCCTCACGATGTTTTCCTTCACCGTTTTGAGAGCAGTGGTGATGAAATAAATTACACAAAGTAATGTGCCTGGCTGGGTTCGAAATGCAATCATTAAAATATGTTATCAATCAACGACAGACAGATCTGCACTTTCGTCAAACTCAAAATTTACAAAGACAGAAAGTTATTTTTGTTTTGGTCTAAACTAAAAATCAAAAAGATCTAAATTAATTACAAAGAAAACACCGAATGACAAGAAATTGTACTACAGTTTTACAGATTTAACGACGAAGAACAAGAAATTGTACTACAGTTTTACAGATTTAACCACTCACAATTCCCGCGCCGGAAATACTTCGATATGTCTCTGGTATCCTGGTACTTGTGAATCCTTAAAGCTCATAACTACAGCTCGGAAAAACCTTTCATATGTATCTGATCTCCAGATACTTTTGAATCCTAACCACTAAAAATTCCAGCGCCGGAAATATTAAAACATGTTTCTGGTCTCCTGGTACTTGTGAATCTTTAGCGCTTAACGACGAAGAACAAGAAATTGTACAACAGTTTTACAATTACCGAAATACTTGTAAGATCTACAAAGCTGCTGGTTAGTAATCGTATGCATAACCAAACGAAGATGAGTGACATCAATTGATCCCACGGTGTCACGGCTCTGCTCCACATTCGATACTTGTTTTATGGTAGCAGCTTCACCTGTAGCATAATTGATATATACGATGTTGTTTATATAATTGTTAAGGTTGAGTGTCTGTGAGACGCTGAAGCGGATAGCGAGGTAGAGGAGTGTGAGAGGGCGTTCTTAAGCTCCATCATCACTATCGAAGCCTGTGTTTTCTGATAGCTATGACATGGGTGTCTATCTTGAAGCCAAGAGTCATCGCTTACCAGCAGGTGAGATAGCGTCCAAATGCGATCCTACTAAAAATTTAAGGTCTAAAAAGAAGCTACTAAACGCCCTAGTGAATGTGTATTTGTGGAAATCAATTCGGGAACATTATATTCTGAATGCGCAAAAATATTAAAAATTCGAAAATTGTGAACACAATTATGTAAAACATTCTTGAATATCAGGACTGATAAACTTATTTTACTTACTATTTTATTTTACTTACCATGCTCCATTTTAAAGTTTGGCGCATTCAAACTTCGGAACTATAGAAATAAACGCTACTCATATATGAGGAGACTGCAATGGGAATGCCCTTAGACGTGGATGCACATACATACCATAAAAGACTATCTCATTATCATAAACAGTTTTAGTCCAAATGTCAAGGAACAAAAATCCAAACCACAAACGAAAGTCTAGGCCAAATAAGATCTAACTCATCATAACTATCGTCCAAACTCCATATACGATCAAAATCCCTGACATTTGGCAAAAGGACCAGACAATAATATACTATGACTATCATAACACACATTATGAATATAATAAACAAACTATCAAACATACGCATCTAATTCTATTCATCAGATTAAAATTATGTCATTAACTTTATTCATACATTATGATGACATAACTCGACAAAATGAACTGAACGCGAGATTTTTTTTCACGATTTTAGGTCTGGTCCCACAGTCAAAGTTGTTTATGATGATGATTTCAATATCCCATTTTCAGGATTTACGCTTATTCTGTAACACAGTGTACAGTCCTTGAAGCTTCGCCACGACGACTGATGTTCCGCCGCTGAACGAATACGTCCGACCTTCACCAGGTCATCGTGCCTCCTTGTAAAGCCAGCCAACACTGCACCGCACTGCAGCCAGCCAACACTGCAGCTTAAAATTATGTAAAATGTAAATATTTTGATTTCTTTTCATACGCTAAATGTCATGCAATGTGATGAAGCCCTGACGTCATCGTAAGTAGGTTCATTTGAACCAGTTTTTTGTACAATCGATGGCAGATTTTAAGTTCCCATTGCGAAATGTTCAAAGGAACCGTTCACTTCGAGACGTAACTTTAGAGGTGATAATACTGACACGTGAGTGTACTCGCGACTTTGTTCGTGAATATGATGTTTTTGAGTGCAGTACACAAAACTAATAACTTCCATTTAATATGCATGTAATATTAAATGGAAGTTATTAGTTTTGTGTAACCCAAAAGGATGATGTATCCAAGGACCACTGCGTGCTTCGATCTAGATTTGGTCATTCACTGTACATTCGTTCGGGTTGTCTATCGCACTTGCGTATTTCTGTATGTCGCCGTTCGTCGTTCGTTAGGTACCTTTATACGAGTAATTAATCATACACGAACTATTCAATGATGTTTCAAGATAAATCATTTACTGTCTGTTGCTCCTAATGCAAAGCTGTCATTTAATCTATCAGTAGTGAAAATCTTGCAAGTTTTTTTTTATTATTATTACAAACGTAAGGCAAATATTGTAGACCAAAAATATTCAAACGCAGAAGATTTCAATGACACTCAGACATTTCTGGATCTATTTTTATGAACAAGTAAAATAACAGACTCTATGAATATTTTTTGTTCGGCTAACAAGAAACATGCATCAAGAAATTTAATTTAACAGTCTAACGAAAACAATGAACGATAAAACGAAAAAGACATATTGACAGACATTATTATTATATCAGCTTTAATACATTCCAGCGTTTCTGAATTTCTGAACATAATCTCGAGTTCTACGTTTAATTAATTTTAATTGTTTGCTGTTGTCGTTAATTTTGCAAAGAGGAAGTACTTATTAAAAAAATGACCGGACCAGATTGTAGGTTAACGCTTATAAGTACGGTATCGATGAAGGTAAATTTTAAGTTGGTATTATGATTGTGCTGAATTTTAAGTAGCTACCAGTAGAGACGCAATTTAATCGTCACCTTCGTGGCTTCGTTATACCTCACCTATATATGAAATAGGATGAGGTAGGTTCCACAAAATGCGCAACTTCACTTAATTTCCTAGCTTCCACAGCATCCAGTCTGCTAACTTCACCAATAGATCTTAAAGTAAAAGGTCTTTCTATCTGTGCTTTAACAGTTTCTCAGCCCAATCTAAAGTTCGATCGCTCACTAAACGTAATATTGCCCATAGAACGAAAACTCGTTGTCCTTAGGCCTTTTGGGAAACAGTTGACCCATTGCTTCTTCCACTATCTCATAGCTATGCTTATTGCTGTTCGTTTCGAATACATTCGCAAATATTTGTACATTAACTACCTCATCGTCAACTTCACCCAAAGGTTTTTTTAGGTTCTTCAGCAGCCCTGTCAAGTAGAAAAACCTTCACCTTCTAATTCTGCCTTGTAAGTTAAACAGTTACAAGGCAGAATTAGAAGGTGAAGGTTTTTCATTAAACCAATGCTGAAGAATATTATTGTTTCACTTAGTTTTCTATAGTCTCATAGTAATCCCAGTCGTCAATTTCTATATGCTTATCGTATTCTCAACAATCATCTCCAAACTCATCAAGCATACATTAGAAAATTTAGAAACCTCATTCATACACTGTAGGTTACTAGCTCCACAAAAAAACAATAACACTAGCTGTGCCCACCTTAATTGCAATCACTTTCGCAACCTGATTATCATTACATACTGCATAGTTTATATCTTTTTCTTATAGCAACCTACTCCTAATTACGTTTATGTAATAAACTTATATAACTTGCACATATATCATAAACATACCATTGGTAAGTAGAACTTGGTATTGATATTTTTAAATTATATTTATTTTCTAAGTAATGATAGAGATTGAAACGATGTTACGATATTTGGGGTGTACGCTTAGATATGCACTAGGTAGCCTAATCATTTTATTACCCAATGTGATGTTAATCTCAAAGAAGATTTTAAGAATTATAATCTAGCCTGCGATCTGTGTTATCGCTAAGTAACCCAAATAAATCGAACAAATCAACATCGACCATACTACACAAGATAAGACTTAAACCGACCCCTGTGGAACCCCACACTTAATCCCACTGTCTTTTTGAAAGAAACTTCATCCACTCCAATCGCCTCAATCACCATGATAACAGTAAAATCCTCGAATTGAGGATGTTGATGTCAATCAAAGTCAAACTGTTACATGCAATTTGATTGAGGGTGGCTGAGTAGAGTTTGAGTCGAGTGGAGGTTATGATTTAGAGCTATGACTAATTATGACAGCAACCAAAACGTTTGGCTACCCTTATTGCTTAGGTATCCAAATTGTGCTACTTTTTCGTCAAAACATCAATCATCTTGATCAAACGTTTTACTCTCTTCAAAGATCATCATCTGTTACATAAATGCGTCTATAATAAATTGATTATATTTTAGATGTTTATAATTGATGTAGCTAGTCGGGCAAGTTCATCTTGTGCAACTAATTGCAAGGTCTGACACTCTGAGACAACACCTTTCATTCAACACTTGTTATTAACAATTTGATGCAATGTTTTTTTATGAATGCGTTTTAATTTATCTTCGGGCTGATTGGTCTTTCGTTTTAATCTAGGTATAGAATGTGTAAGTAGACTTGATTTCAACACCAACATCCATTGTTGGTATCGTTCCAGTGTCCTATATCTATGTTCTGTTATGGTGTGTGTGTGTGTGTGTGTTAACTACATCATCTGCCTAGCTTTTTCCCAACTATATTGGGGTCGGCTGCAGTTATACATGTGGTGTTAAGTGTGTGTTAACTGTAAATGCTATAATAACAACTATCAGCCAACCTGACTTTAATTAGTTCAAAGATCTACGGGGGTTAGTAAATCTATCTCAATTTATAGGCTTACGTTACATAAGGTAAAACAAATTTTAAGACCATGGCTTCAATCCTTAAGCTATGACGACACTGAAAAGTTAATTTTATCAGTACCATAAATGAAAGATACATTACATACTCACTCACACACACTCATGCACACACACATGCGTTCGCTCACCATCACACATACACAAACATCCACACACCATCACTCACGCAATCACACACTCGCACGTTCGCTTTGCTCCACTTTGTTGTTTTATTTTCTGTTTCAATACCCACTAGTGTTAGTTATTCTTTGTATTTTATTACATAAAAATTGAAATGTGCCTTGATATATGGCGGAGGACACTGATTCCTGTAACACAGGTTCGCCTAGCACGGGAGTCAATAAAGTTTATTATTTATTATTAATTTGAAGCATTTTTTTTAAGTTAAGTAATTTTCAAAAGCGGTTTTAATCAAATAATCATAACACCCCCCAGTATTAGGTTTTTTACTGAAAGTGGGGAACCAACGACGACATCAGTACGAAGCTTTGGCAAAATCTGAAAAAATGGGCTCAAATATAACAAAGTTCTCCGCATTTGTATTTTTACTAGGTACAGCATTAAAGTACTACATATATATACACTTAAAATAAAATATCCTAACTAAGATAAGGCGTCAAAAAATTCGTCCGCATCGCTGTCCACCGGAAGTGAGCCCAAAAGACTGGCGGCATTGCCACGTTGTATGGCAATGCTTATCCTCTGACCGAGGTAAAAGCCAGCCCTTGGGTCACGCGAAGTGTCAACTAAGCGTTTAGAAAGATCTTTAAATAAGGCATGAGCACTCGGACCCCACGGTCCAAGAGTTTCAACCCCAAACGGCTCAAAAATATAATTGCCAACAAGGTTATTATATTTCCGCCGCTTGAGGTCCTCAGCAGCCGCAGCGGCAGTACCAGCACAGCACGACGAGCTGATGAGACGAGAAGATGGGATGGCGCAAGAGTATCGACGCAAGTAGCGTCCCACACTAAAAGCCTACCCATCTTCCATGGAAACAAAGACATACCGTCCGGTCGCTTGCCGTCGTCGCGTGCCAGTCCATTGGGTTCTAGTACGGCTGGAACGCCGACGGCGACAAGAGCGCGTCGGATAATGTCGTTGATGTTTGCGTGCCGTGCAAAGCGACCCGCACTTCGACTGCATGAGAGACCGTGGTGCCCGAGGCTCTTGACAGCTTCGCCACAGTGACAACGATGAGGAGAACAACACGAAGCGCCTAAGCGAAGGGAAGCAGCGAGGCGGAAAGTTGTATCGTCGAACAAAGTGCCTAAGTTCGACGACGGTAGTGCGTGAAGCCAGAGGCCCGACTCCCACTCACCCACAGCCAGCTGGCGTGAACGCTCCGCAGTAGAAGTAGAAGTGGCTATAAGGTTCCTCTGAACTTCTCTGCAGACCGGCTCATCCCACTGTCTCTGGCATGATGGGTTGTCGGGTAGATTTACATTCGGGCAAGCGAGTTTCCAGGCATTCACAGCCTCGGTGAAGCACGGCACATCAAAATCAATCAGTGTGGAAGCTAGGATATTCCTGATTAATTTATCAGTGCCATGAACCGACGATATAAAAGCCGGTAAACTAATACTGGTAATTTTGCGGACGCCGAGGCCTCCCATACGAATGGGAAGAGTAGCTTGAGCCCAAGCTCGGTCGTCCATGGCCACATTTAAAATTGAAGATAGTGTATGCTTGATAATTTGGTCCATTTTTTCTAAAAGGTTCCACATATGGGAAGCACGAAGGAAATATGTCAATTTAGGACCGAAACAGCAGTAACGAATTATGGTGATAGCCGAATGCATGTTAATTTTTAACAGTCTTTCCGAAACGTCTTTGATATTTTGAATTTTTTCTTCGACAAAATTGGGAAAGGAATTCTCAAAGATTGGTGACCCAAGGAGGTGAATAGAGCTTTTGTCCATAATTTTGATTCCAGGGGCTATTGCGTTGAATTTTGAAAGTGTGAATTGTCGGTCAGTACTGTCAGACAAAAATAATTCGCATTTGGAAAAGTTCAGATCAAGTCCAATGGAATGAAGTCGATTTTTTAAAAATTGTAGATCATTTAATACCCAATTTACATCGTCTCCAAGGGTACCATCATAAAAGAAAGAAAGAAAGAAAAATATTTATTTGGGACTCGCACAAGACATACATATCAATCAATACATACATATAAGCGGCGTCCACCAAACATTAAATTTAGAATTTAGCTGTCGAATAATAGAGTGAATAGCTAAACTAAAGATCACTGGCCCGAGGGGATCACCTTGTTGACAGCCAACAGCGGATTCCAAAAGGTTGTCCCGATAAAGTAATTTAGATGGTTGTCTATAACATTGCCAGAGAAAACTCAAAATTTGAGGTATTTCTTTCTTAGATTCTGCCAACAAGGTGTCCCTATTTACCGAATCAAATGCATTTTTGATGTCAACCTTCAGGATGACCTCTCCTTTGCCAGAATTTGCGTAGGTCGACAGTGCGTGTACGGCAGCCTCACAACCCCCTTTGGAGCCGTAACCCAACTGCAGGGGCTGAAATTTTTCCGAAATCACCTCACCATAAAATTTACGACAAATCTTGGCTGCCATACGACGGTAAGTAGTTCCGACGGCAATGGGACGAATACCGCCATCTCTCTTGCGTAGGGCACATAAGTTGGCCCCGTACAAGACGTCGATGACGGCCTCGTTTACCTTGCCGGAGAGCATGAGGTTAATCAGAGCCGTGAGCTCCTTCAAAAGCAACTCACTAGCTTCCCCGGCGCCTGAACAGATAAGATCCTTTAGATGTTGCGGACTAAGGGCGTCGAGGCCGCCAGCAGAGCCACTCCGGAAGGAGCAAATGGCTGTGATCACCTCTCGACCTGTAATGGTGAGGGTGTGAATCAGGGGGGTCGGGAAAAGAAAGACCATCCGCTGGGGGAGGATGTTTGCTCTCCAGAGCTGCGAGAGTATCTGGAGAACACGGAGCCACCACATCACTACTGAAAAGAATCCTGGCTGCTCCGCTAATGTCACCTTCCCCTAATTTAGTTTCGACCAGATGGGAAATACCTCTTAAGGAGGTAAACCTCGGTGTCGACAATTTAGATTCCAAATTTAGAGCCGAACGTTACAGTTTTCTTTAATTTGTGCTGTTAAAGTCTTTTTGTTTGCCAAATTCTTATTAACATGTAAAATTCTGTAGGGAAAAGTGAGAAGATGTTCCCAGGCACTTTGCGAGTTCTCCCGGGCGGCACGGCGAACGAGTCCTGCCAAGTATTGCGCTACTAGAGGTCTAGCGCCGCGGGGAACTCACTTTAAAACAGGTACAGAGTTTTTGAATTTTGCAAGAGTTTTCCAAAATGAACATGAGTAAAGCGATATCTAATTGCTTAAACCAACTTATTTTCATGAATTATTCTGGATTTATGGTGACGCTATATCTGTACAAATATTTTTAATCATTGGCTTTTGTCTGGTTTTCTGTAGAGCTACTGGTCAGATCTATGGCAAACGTCGAGGGATCCATTTAAATCATCATCATCATCATATCAGCCGAAAGACGTCCACTGCTGGACATAGGCCTCCCCCAAGCGTCGCCACAACGACCGGTCACAGTATAGACCGGTCCTGTGCGTCTCGCACCCATCGGCTACCCGTGACCTTCACCAGGTCATCGGGTCACCTTGTGGGAGGCCTTCATTCAAATGGTTCGACCAAGTTCGCTCATTACTGGACATTAAAATAACAATTTTCTACGCATTGATATTATTACTTCAAAGTGAGTAAAGCGATACCTAGTTGCTTAAACCAAATGGCTTTTTTCTTTCTATCATTTATTTATTTATTTATTTATTTAAACTTTATGCACAATTGTGGTACATGGGCGGACTTAATGCAACAAGGCATTGCTACTTTGCTTGTTAATTTGTGTTGATGCAACTCTAAATGATTAACTAAAGTCTAAGTAAAATAATGTATACTTTATTATGAATGACTTTCTAGCACGCTTCTGTCATTTTACATCAAGTAATTACATTTTGGACTATATTTAAACAAGTAGCGCAATAGGCGACAAGAGACAAGTCTGTAGCCTACTTACAACTTAAAGCTTCTTGCAGTGTGAAAGTATTATAATTATGCAGGTTGTAAGTACATACCGTATATAGCATATTGAAATACTAGCTATGGTTATGAATGTGAACGGATGGAAATTACATAACAGGGATATCAAAGTGGAAATTAACAGGGATACCAAAGAATAGAGGAATGTATTGTGTGAGGATGATATGATAGAACATGGAGTCAGTGAAAGCATGACGATTGACAGGACAGAATTGATATTTACAACGTGTTGCGAGAATAAGTATTCAAATCTATACTAATATATAAAGCTGAAGAGTTTGTTTGTTTGCTTGAACGCACTACCAATAACGCGAACCAATAGAAGCGGAGCAGTAATGAAAATTGTGACGCAGACGAAGTTGCGCGGGTCAGCTAGTATTATATAATATTAGTCATAAAAATTCCTTTTTTTTTGGTGGCAAGTCGGCAAAAAGACGTCTCCCGCTATGTGCGGAGCGGGAGGGACTGTAAGACTCTTACTGCCAAAAACACACCCATATTCCTTAAAATGCCTTTTAGCGATCAGACTGTAACTATATGAACAACTAGCTTTCGCCCGCAACTTCGTACGCGCATATACCGTTTTTTTCCGTCCCCGTAAAGCCTATCTAAAGCCTTCCTCATGAATGTGGCTAACATATATATTTGCACAAAAAGAATTTTCCAAACCCGACTGGTAGTTCCAGAGATTAAACAAACAAACCAACTCTTCAGCTTTATTGTATGAGTACAGATGTAATTGTCATATTGGCTGTCACTACTGTAATAGAAGCTGTTCGCTGAACAGCAAACCCCAATGACAAGAAAAAAATGCAGTGACCTATTTAAAAATCATAGATTTCACTTAAACAATTCACAGCATTCAGGAAGTTGAAAAGATAAAACCTACTTCTTTGATATACTGCTACTATGAACAACTAAATTAAATTAACAGTTCCGATGACATAAGAACGCATAAAGAAAACTGATTAACTCGACTTAAAACTGTAACCTTTTAATGAAGTATTTACATTAACTCACGACTTAACTACTCACTTAAACTCAATTAACATATTTTTAAGAATTATTCTCATGTTTATGGATTTATGGTGACGCTATCTGGACAAATATTTTTAATCATTTGACTTTTGTGTCTGGTTATCTATAGAGCTACTAGTAAATTCTATGGCAAGCGTCCAGGGGTCCATTTAAATAGTCCGACCCAATTCGCTCATTCCTGGACACAAAAGTTCACGATACGCTTCACAAAACCAAGGATTCTCTGCCTATAACAAAACATCATCAAGCTAAGATTGACTTCACGTCTATGGAATCAGTACCGTCAATTTAACGACACGGTTGGCGCAGTGGTTCACGGAACAAATATTTGTATGGCCTACAGATATTTCACAACGAGATCTCTCACAAGGTGAACTGAAGACCTGTAGAGGACGCGGGAGTTCGCTGGATATGGGAAGCAAATTACCGGTCGGGGAGGTCTATTTCTAGTAGTCGAAGCCACCCGATTAAAAAGATGATGATCATGAACCTTCTTCTATACTTCTCTTTAGTCTCAGTCAGTAGTCATATCTACATCATTATCAGTAGTGGCTAATGAACCTATAGTATTTGGCCTACCACCGACTACCATGTCGACAATTTACATTAACTTGGTCAGGTTAATAAAGATTTACTTTTTAAACACAGTCTTATTTAATATTATTTCCGGCAAGAAAGTGTTTCAGTGAATATTCTCATTAATTAATTGTTTTATAAGACTGTTGTTATGCATATACGCCACTCAGACCTTTTTACTCGTTCAAATGTTGAGTTGGTATCGAATATGACAATATTGTAGCAATAATTATGTTTTAAAACAACGATAACGTCCGCTGTTGAGACATACAAAAATGAAATGACACCAGATGGAAATGAGGCTGGTGAATATATTAATCTGTGCATGAAATATCATCTAAGAGTAACTGAAGTTGATTTTTTGACTGTCGCTGAATTTCAGAAATCTGTCGTGACTGATGATATCGTTAATTATCTTTAATTATTATCACACAATTAATAAACATCGTTTTAAATAAATTGTGCTACTTTACATTTATGCAAATGCTAACTGCGAAGCATAAGGTCCTAAGTCCAATTCCAGGTAAAATGTTATTAGATTCTCATCTGGAATTTCTCTTTAAAAATGTGGATATGTCCACGGTTGTTAGCAATGCTCATCTCCTATTAGAAGGAACTCCAATATAACTGTCAAAATATGAAACTACTGGTCGTAGAAAACTGAAATTTGGCATGTAGTTTCCTTGGGGAGCTTAGGGGAGCACTAAGAGAGGATTTCCCGAAATTCCTACGAGTACGGGAGAAAGCGGGATGTGCGCGTACGAAGTCGCGAGCAAAAGCTAGTTAAGTTATGAAAAACGTACTTAAACAGCAATCAATCAACTTCCACAATAAGGAATAAGACAAACGTTTAAACACCGTCTCGCATCTATACTAATATATAAAGCTGAAGAGTTTGTTTGTTTGTTTGTTTGTTTGTTTGTTTGCTTGAACGCGCTAATCTCAGAAACTACTGGTCCGATTTGAAAAATTCTTTCAGTGTTAGATAGCCCATTTATCGAGGAAGGCTATAGGCTATATATCATCACGCTAAGACCAATAGGAGCGGAGCAGTAATGAAAATTGTGACGCAGACGAAGTTGCGCGGGTCAGCTAGTCATGAAATATAACAGATGAAGTAACTGCACAGATGGCTACTCCGTAACAGTTACGAGTAGCGAATATCTATAACGTAACGTATAATAACAGCACAAGTTTATGCATTATGCGCTCGCTGCCTTGTAATCATTCATCATGGATTTTATACACTTCCAGATCTATCAGGTGGAGCGTAGATTGTTTGTAGGACTACGGCTTATGTAATGAGTGGCTTGGAATTAATTATTTGTAATAGACTACTATTTGGAACAGAGTCAGTTGCAAATATCACAGTTGCAAATGTAGGCACAGTACAGCGTGGGATCTAAAACACCTTTGAAAAGAGGATTACCAGTTGACGCTGTCCTTGCACACCCATGGCAGACAGCTTGCATATCAATTGCTGACATCGGTCAGCCATCGGTCGGACATTATTGAATGTAAAGCTAAGGCAGGAGCGAAAAGACTTACCGCAGCTGATATGAAGTAGGGATGGCTATCTAATGCCAGAATTCACTTAAATACTCGTAATGACTCCACTTCTGATGGTCTGGCATAGTGTTCTCTGTAAGGAGTGGGCCTTGCTTGAGATGACATGGCAGGATCGCTCCAACAAATTTTATCATACAAACTGGTTAAGCACTCAAACCTGACGTTTTATTTTACATACAAACAGTTGTTATCCGTAACGCTAGTTACACCTAAATTATCGGCTACCAGTAATCTGAATACCTAATATGGTAGCCGTATTGAACGTGCGCTAAACAATGTTGCAGTCTTATTAACTAGCTTTTTCCCGTGATCTCGCAGAAACTGCTAATTTTGACTCTCATCTATAATGTATTTTTATTAAACAGTTTACATGTAGCAATGTAGCTTTCGGATCAGTACTTCTAAAAGTTCTAGCCAAACTTACAAACAGGTTTATATAGTTATTGTGAAGAAGCTCATAAAATGAACTTCTACTACCATATCATTTTACCTCCAACCAGCACTTCTGTGTTCCGGTTAGAAAGGTTACGGATAGGGGCCGATTTCGGGGGGGAAATCGCACTGGTTGTCTTGGCTTAAAGACAACCAGATTGTAGCTCCCAAGCTACAACCTGCTTGTTTTTAAGCTAAAGCTGAATGGGTTACTTCTGTGCTAGCGTGCTCCTTCGACGACGCCTTCTATCAGTCGAGATTGTGGTCAAACGCCAGCCTATAAAAAATAATAAAAAAACTTCCAGGCACATGCATGACATTTTATGGCTCCTAATAACTCAATATGCCTTGTTGAATTAAGTCCGCGCATGTACCACTGTTGTACATAAAGTTTAAGAAAATAAATAATAAATATAGTGCCAGCAATCCACCTAGTATCAGTGCCAATGTCAATCTACGTATTTACTGAATGCAGCTTTAAATCTCTCACAATAGTCACGATGGGTTTATTAACTTAGTTCAGACATAAGTTCCGCAGATGATGATTATGTGCCTATAGTTAGATCAATGACCTCGGTGACCTACATAACTCAGAAGCGAAACGTCCTTCGTCTTTTGTTTTCCATCTCCTCAAGATCATATCCGTAGGCCATTTAAATAATACTTATTATGATATTACCCTAACAGTTTTATTCGTTTCTATTAAACCGTTTCCGCTTTTGTCCGAGGAAGAAATACACAGTGGAGTGCAGAGATGCTGTGGAGTTCCCCAGGGCACTATCTTAGGCTCACTGACGATTTTGTTATATCTACTCGACTGTGTTAAGTAATACAATTGGGAAAAACATAACGCTTGTTTCTTCGAAGGGTTAGGCAGAAATATACTTATAGTAGGCAGTACACCCATATTTTGCCCGTTATATTTAAGTTCCATGTAGTTGGGAGCGAGCCTACTATATTATAAACTGGAGCCATAACCAGACTCCGAGGTGCTACTGAGAAATTCCTCGAAATCGAAAAATCCAACCACTCTTAGCCCGACCTCTTAACGATTTTGACTCCGTTATCTATTTGTAGATATTGATCTAAATATGTAGGTTTACCTCATTCACTTTCACCATCGAACTAAAACACTAGATAATAATATCACCTATTTATGTAATAGACAATAATAGATCCTATAATAAGGTCCCACCTGCAGGCGTCGTGCTTACTACCTTTAATTATAGGCGCGTAGAAAGTGCACCCGCGTCGATTCCGGCAGCCGACGACAGCGCCGACGGAGAAGGCCGGAACTAACGCTGATAGATGTGATCTTTATGGACTGTTTAAATCGTCAAATCATTGCTTATACATTGACACATACTTTTTAATCATAATTTTATTTATATCTAGGTGTATTTCTTTTTAGTATGTGCTCCGTTAGTGCATCACAAGCCCTATCATAATAAAATACCAGCGCAGTTTTTTTCTAATATCGTAGCATATCCTGAGGTAGGGCCCTTTTTGGCCTCGCACAGGTTAAATTAATGTTGTTTTTAGCTTTTATTAATGGATTAATTAGGTACCTACTGTTAGTTCTAATTTATTTTACTTTTTGTCCGCGAGTCCCAAATAAACATTTTTCTTTCTTTCTTTATCTTGCTCATGCTTTAGTTTGCAAGAGTAAGGTATAAATGATAGTCACCCAGAGACAATGGAGATGACTATGGGATATATTGGGAGCATCGTCCTCACATATAATCAACTGATTAATGTATGCAAATATTGTAAAGCTTATTTTTTGAAAAGAGTAACTATGGAGTTTCTTGTCCGTTCTTCTCCATAAGAATCTACCTTTTGCGAACGGACGACTAGAGTCACTATAATATTTTATTTTATTTTAATTTGACGTTCAAAAGTGCCTTTATTGGTCTAGTTGAAATAAATCATTTGACTTTGACTTTGACTTTGACTTTATGATTGGATGAGTCTGTGATCGAATCAGAAATAAATAGAGCATTTCAATACCTCAAGGTAAATTCTCGTACTAAAAACGTTGATATTCAAGTCACAAAATCATTTATCAGCGAACAATCAATGTCAAAACTTGTCAAAACGTAGGGAAATTAGAGAAGTTTTTTATTGTGTGCGACTCCGATGCGAATGCAAACGCTCTTTAATAGGGTATTATACAAAAAAAATCTAATTAGACCGTAAGATAGATTTCCAAAAAAAAAATGAACACGTGTTTTTTTTTCACGTAAACAAAAAATCAAGACGATGCAGTGGGTTGAAAACTCGTGTGACGTCATACTTATTCCGATTCGATTTTTATCGGAAAGTGACGTCACAAGCCCCCGCTCCTGATCTTTGATGGGTTTAATCTTCGTCAATTTTATTCATTTGATGAAGCAAAAAATACGTGTACCTACAGTCAACAAAGCTATTCGGTTTACAGGCAAACATATCAATTTTTCCTCTGTACTGCCAATGTTTATTTCTAATGTGTGCATTATAATTGTTTAAGCTTTTGACATACTTACGAGTGTGTTGCACAATAATTGTCAACTCAGCACACTCACAACATTGTTTAAAAGTAGTTGCAAGTTAGCTTCCTGCATACCCAATAGCTTTGTTGACTGTACATCTCAGAAAATCACCCACATTATATCCATGAAACTAAACCTCCAAAATATAACGGGTGTCTGGTGAAAAAACCTTGAGTTTATCGAGACTTCGAGAGCCTATAAACCTCTTGCAACAGCCTATTGCAACAATTATAAAATAATTATCACCAAATGGAAAGTTTCATAAGACAAAGGTATTTTATACGCGCTCTAAATTCGCTGTTCAATTTAATAACACTTATGTACATTATGTAGAAAGTTTGAACTAAGTTTTTTTTGTTTCGTTTCCCAAATTTATTAACATTACTTATGTTAATATTAATTCGTTTTAATAAGTAAATGACAAAAGTCCTTTCTTTTTCTAAAGGGCTCATACCTGCCTAGGCAGAGGATGAATACGCTAAAGATTCATATCCACCTTCTAGAGACAGTTGGCGTAAAATGTTGGGTCTTTTGTTAGTAAGAGTCTGACGAAAAGAGTGGATGGATGACTCTTGGACTAAGAAACAGCTGGCCTACTATGACGTCTTAAAACGATCGTGTATCAGGTGTGGGAAGGAGACAGAGTTATACAAGACGCATAACACTACCCCTTTTCCTCAGCTTAATCTTGATCGCATTGGCACGTCATAGTAGGGCCCCAGGTCATCCTTGAGATATTCCCGGAGAAAAAAGTTTATACTTGAATTGAGAATTTCATTTTAGATCGGGATTTTTTTCTGTAAATATATAATAGAACAGCTTCGTCTTCTAAACATTTCTCTATCACTCATGGATATGGAAAGTCTGAAAAGAGAATTCATTTGGTTGGGACCACGAGATTATCATCATCATATCAGACAATTGCCGTCCACTGTTGAACGTAAGCCTCTCCCAAAGAACGCCAACCATCCCGGTATTGAGCAGTCCGCATCCATCCGCTGCCAGCCACCTTCTTCAAATCATTGATGGGCGTTCACACTACATTTGCCCATACGCGGTCTCTACTCTAACACATGTCTGCTCCATCGACCGTCTTTCCGTCTATATACATGGCCATTTCCACTTCAGCATGCTGATTCTGCGCGCAATGTCAATTACGCGCAGAGATTACATTATTCCGGAAGGTTTCTTCTACCCTCGGTAATTTTTTGGTCCGATGGAACGAACATTCGGGAGAATCAAGCACCCCTAAAAGAATCCAACCTAGTTATTTTCAGTCTAGTTATAGTAATGATCACTATCATCAATTGTAGTACAAATTTCGAGTGGTTACGCGTCAGAGTACGCTATCAGAATGCACTGCAGGCATTTATTATCCACACTTGTGCTTTTCTTAATGGCTAAGGTACGAACTCTTTAAATAGCTAAGCGATGAATATTTTTCTATAGAATGTCTTGTTTACCCTCCACTGCTTGTGCCTGCACAAGGCAGCTATTCAATTACTCCTAGTATTCGAATAGAAAAAGTAAATGGTGGGGCGTTTCCCCAGCCTGAAGACTTAAAAATTCCGATGAGGCAGACATCAACTTCATAGGTTTATCTGTGAAGGACCACTTCTAAAAATGGTGGGGAGTTCATTCAAAAGCCGACCTATTATAGGTATAATTGTTTATTCCGTATTCATTATGAAAACAAGACTGTATTTATGCTGTTCATGGATAGTCTGGTTTCTTCGATGGCTTATTTGCTGGCCCGGTATTTGAAATTATGTAGCTTAGCTTTCTGGTCGGCTTTAGCTTGTACCGTATCATCAGCTTCTTGACCTAGCCCCATATTACTTGGGGTCGGTGCAGCACGTTTTCTTCTTCCATTCTTCACGTCACGCTGCCCACTATCAACCCATCACCCCATTTGTTTTCGTGCCTTCTTCTTTTACTGCTTCCTCACCAATCCTATATTTTTCTTTGGGAGGCCAAAGAAAATATCTCTATTTATCAACATTTCTATTCAACAACAATCTTTTCGCTCCCTGTATATGTAATGTATGTAGTTTTAATTGCTATTTCATCGTTTCTTACTAAAGTTAGGTATAAGCCCAAGAACAAATATAGGTAATTTAGCCACTGCAGCATTCCACAAAGCTACTTGGGAAAATATGTACCTATCACATCTGCGCAAAATGGCCATCGCTTAGCATAATGCTAGGACTCATTCAGCGACAGCCGGCGTTGACGCGAGTTCAGGAATAAATCGCATAGCTTTCACTGGTTTTCCACTAAACAATATTTAAATAATTGGGTTATGAAACTCATTGGCGCGTACAAGTTATTACAAGTTACGTGTTTAATTGATCTCGGTGTAATTATCGTTGTAATTGGAGCCATTGGGACGGACCGTTTAAATGTTAAGTGTGTTGACTTACTTTGTGCGAGGAATTTGCGGAAACACGCATGGAACGCGGAGTTTTTGTTGTTTCAATTGAGACCAGTGCGGTTAGGATTGGATTAAATCGAATGATTTATTTTTTTTTTGTTACGTAAAATAGGTCCGTATGTAATATGTATGTCAATTTTGCCTAGTAAGTAAGTAAGTAAGTTTTTATTTGCAAAAAAAAATGTGGTAAAAAGATGTTACATAAATTTTTGGTGCAAGACACATCTCGCCATACTATGATAGCATGCAAATATCTATACATAAATTGTAGCTTTGTACATCACTAAACAAAGTTCAACACTTAATCAATTATTATCTTAAGAACAAATTAATAATAATTTAATAAAACAACATCACTATGTAACTTAAAATAAGTAGGTATTTACGAAGTAAAATTTAAAAAGGAAAACAATAAAGTAATAAAATAACAGGGATAAAAATTTGTAAAACACCTAACATACTTCGTTGCTGAAAAATTGTAAGAAAATTAGGAAACTTATGGAGAGAATAGTCACGCTAACTGTCAACAAAATTGTTTTTCACACTACCTGCACGAATACGTCAGATTATATGCCATGCAAACTTAACCTAAAGTTAGTCATTATTGCTCGGCAGGTTATAATTAAATTCAGTACCATATTATTGCCCACAGGTTAATAATGTGATTTGAATTTGGAACTCAACTTGGAGACCGACGGGAACCGCTCGCGGTCAGCGATCTCTCTTTGACTTGCGAAAAAATTTTTCGCAGTACGTGTAAAAAGTAGAGTATGCTCCTCAGGGATAAAGGTGTCTTAGCCTTGGGCTAGCTTGAATCCCTCGCTAAATTCAGGATTTTTGTATAAACTCACGAGCGAAGCGAGGGAGAACTCTAAACACCCTCGCTACGCTTTCGAATCCTTCGTTAGGTTCAGGATTCAATATGACACCCGTGACATAATACACTACTTTATCCCCTCGGTGCATAATCTACTATTATCACTATACAGTCTCTTGATGTGGTCAGACGTGATGGGTACGATAACAGAACTTATGTCGACAAAATGTTAATTAATTGAATTTAAGCTTGGATTTTACAGCATAGGTGCAGCGCTGGAATGTCCCTGTTCAGTACTTGCGGCCTGATTGTATAACGTGTTTCAGCGGCGGCACTGCGATCCCTCTTATAATAATAACTTTCGAATTGTATAATGCACCTAAATGTGTCAAAAAATGCGTATGCGATTTGTGTAAACGGAAGTCGTTGTTTTAAGCCCATCGTAAGAAAGGGATCGCAAAAAAATTGCAGGGTCTTTACCAAAACACCTTATACAAAACAGGCCGCTGGTCCTTAGGTCCCAGTCCTCTTAAAAATAATGGTCGAACAAGTGCGTTGTTAGAGCTCTACACCCCAAAAACAACTTTACGCATTCACAAGCGCGTGACAGTCACAATACTCTAGAAACAATGTCATTTCATTTCCCTTTCGAATTACCAACGAGGCCCATTTGAAATAGTTTTATTATCTTACTATACGCAGTACATTACCGCTAATGGCCAGTTCCGTCGGCCCAGTTCTTAGCAAAAGTGGAACCAACATGGGATGGCATCACAGCCAACCTTGAGCCATTGTTTTTCTGTTACCAAACACTTGTATAAAACCTTGTTACTTTCGAAATAACGTTCAAAATGCAATGAAGAGTTCGTTTGTAACAATATTTTTAAGTTTGTCATTACGCAATGCATTCTTCGTTACGCGTGATGATTAGTGTCCAAAGACGGTTTGCTTAAAATAATTATGATTAATAAAATACATATTTTGCACGCCCAATAGTTTAATTGGAGCGCGTCTTTTTATTTTATTGCAGAAAATAAGTACTGGACAAAGTCCAATATCGTCATAGTAAAACATGAATAGGTCAAAATATTTATTCACTCTCTTTAGCAACCAGTCGCTAAAACGCCTTATCATAATTTTAAGGATGTTTTAGTTTGGTACAAGGTGTAACAGTCTTGGCTAGGGCTTTCAACCCGGGAATCTCGGTCTCGAAAATTTCGAGAGTCTCGACGATTTTTTGAGACTAACATTTTCGATCCCGGGAATAACGAGACTTTAGATTTGGAATTCTTAAAATAAAGATATGCGTTCGAAAAGCTTTGAATGATGTAGGATCCGGAATAGAGTTCACTGAATCAGAGTATACTACATTGGAAGCAATCTCAAATTCACTAGGTATCATGAGAATGACCTTGGAAGCTGTGTAGTACGCTACTCTTTTAACAGCAAATACTACATTGAATTTCTGCCTAAAGAAATTAGATTTACAACAAGGTTTACTGAGCGTAAATCTCGAAAATTCACTGCGCATCCGTATTAAGGAAAATAGACTGATTGAGGCAAGTATCTTACAATACTTGCACAGTCCTTCTCAGTTTTTTTAAAAAGAGCTTGATGCAACAGCTTTTCAAACATTAAGCTACGACGAAATTACAGTGTCTTTAAAAGAATTGTACGAAAGATTAAATAAATCCACATCTGACAAATCTGACAATTATACCGCAAATACCAGTTATTTAAATGATGCGGCGATTGCGAAGGTCACAAATTTAACTACAGAAGAACAGCTGAAATGTGAGCTAAATAATATGTTAAACCCCCAAGAAGACAAAGGTCAGAATATAACTACCATGTCTATCCATGACTTGCAAACAACCTTGCAAGTAGAAAAAGCTCTCTTTAAAAATGGGGGCGACAGAGGGAAATACCTAATTATTGCTACAATTATTTAATATCTATTCCTCCACTGCGTAGAAGCAGAGCGAGCTTTTTCTAACGCGGGTTACTTTTGTAACAAAATTAGGTCCTCTCTGTCTGGAACGACATCAAATTCCCTTTGTTTTTTACGTGCCCACTACAAAAATGAAAACAACTGTAACAAATATTTTTTATGTTTTTATTTGCATTTGTATAATAAAGTATTTGATTAAAATATCTTGTTTTGACTTTCTAATTACATAGCCTATAAGTAAGAATCCTAGTTTTGAAATAGTCTCGAAAGTCTCGTTTTCCCCGGGAATTTCGAGACCACACCTAGTCTCGTTTTTTTATTCCCGGGACTCAGTAATGCATCGAGACTGAAAGCCCTAGTCTTGGCCCAATATGAAAAGTCTCCTTGGAAAGCATCACTTTTGAAGCTTTATAGGTACCTGTACTTTATCTCAAAAAAATAACAAGGCCACTTGAAAATAATCCAAAAATTTCCCAATAGTAAAATATTTCAACAAACAAAAACTATTGCCGCCGAGCATACCTAATATACCCATAGTTTTACATAACCGAACAATAGCCAGGCCAACCATTCATCTATATCGTTATACAGCACAGCCCTAGCTGTGCGCTCGGGAACAATGTCTTTTGAGCCGGTGGACGCTCCAATCAGGGCGCCCGCCTGCTAGGGGTGGCAGCGTAAACTTTGCGAGGAAATTCAATTAAACTTGAGCGCCCGGCTCTTATCTGATTACTCCGTGGAGAGGCTGCGACGTAGCGAGATGAAGCAGGGCTGTGACTGCGATGATTTGGGGAAGATGTTTTTTTTTTTTGGATACTATCCAACTAATATTCCAAGAGTGAAAGTTTGTACTCACCCATTTTGTTGTTTCGTTTGGATATTTGTAAATCAGCTCCTTTCAGCAAGTGCATTTGCATGAAATGTAACTTCAAATACCTATTTGAGGCCACATTTCATGCAATTCATTTCACTCATATGTCATAGGATGATAGGATTTTTAACCCAGTTGTAGGTGCAGACGTCCCGGAGGATATTTATTGACTTTCACGTGGACGAAGCCGCAGGAAAAGTCTAGTCTTATTGCGTTGGTATGACTGATACTGTGTCAAACCCACAAAAGTTAAAAGATGCAACGCAATAATGCGTCAAGGCAAGGAAGGCAAAGTGGCTTTAAAGTTGAAGGCATAAGAAATATAAGAATGTCTGTGGTACATATAAGACCTGCGATTTACAAGTCAGTCTGTTTGAACTCTTGATGAAGTCTGTTCAGTAATATGAAACTGGAGTAAGTACTCTCTTTAGGTAAGCGTAACAAACAAATAGCAACAATAAAGTTAATAGATCAGTAGGACGTAATTTCCTTAATTAAACATTGTTTGAAATGCTGATCTATCTGTGAAAGTTTTAGGAACCAATTATTGTGCTCAGAGGCTTATAGCCTTTCACCGCCTTTGTAATATTATTAATTAGATTGTTATTTGTTATAAAAAGCTATTATTTTTTGAATAATCAATCCAACTTCAACAGCATCTTACTGGCGTAACACATTTCTTTGGCAAACAAATAAGAATAATGAAGAAAATTTCTGATCCATTGTACAGGTCGATCTACAAGTAACGCTAGCCCAGGCCGGTCCGTGAATGAGTGAACTCTGCTCCTCGTAAAACACGTTAAATCGTGTGTGTGTGTGTATTGTACTGGTGTGCCACCATAGTGTACTGGTGAGAAAAATGTCAAATGTGACGTATTAGTAGTATATCAAACGTCAAACGGGCGTTTGTGCATCAGACTTTGAGGATTTTTTTTTTTAATTTATGACGTCAACGCACTGGCCAGTATATTTCGGAACGACTCAACAGTATGGCGTCGATTCATGACGTCATGAGCACTGTCTATCGAGCTTCACCTGAGTGAGAAAAGTCACAAAGTGAGCTTTATTGCACACAACATAAAGGTCTTCATTTGATACTCACCTCGGATTCCGCTGTCGAGTTACGAAAATGTTGCTACAGAATAGCACTTGGCTGTCACTTGTAGATCTTTGACAGTTGTTACGGGTAATGCTGTTGTTGCCAATGTATGGCAAGGGGTATCGTAATACCCGACTTACCCAGTTACTTGGTTGTGGAGATCAGATAAGTAGTAGCTCCATGTAAAATACTGGTACGGCTGCATCCGGTTGGACTGGAAGCCGCGACCCCCACATAGTTGGAAAAAAACAAGCAGGTTACAACGTAGTTAAATAATGTAATGAGTACTGAGATGACGATTAATAAAGAAGTATATTGCCTTTATACCAAATACATCATCTTCCTGCCCTTGTCACATGTTACTTGGGGTCGGCGCAATACTTTTTTTTCTTCCACTCTGCCCCTATCTGCCGTCAAACTATCACTAACGCCCTTTTCTTTCATATCGCTCCTCACATAATCCATCCATCTTTTCTTTGGCCTTCCTCTCCCTCTCCATCATTTATATTCGTTACTCTTTTAGTTAGATGTGTTTCATCCCTCCTCTTCACATGACCATACCAAGACAAGCGCCTTTTTACCAAATACATTGATACAAAAAAAAAACAACACAATGATGAGAATATAAACTAAAACTATGAATTACAAAACCAGCTGAACAAGATTGATCTTTAAAGTTTTCACAGTATATTCAAAATCTACGTAAGCGAATTTGCGTGTCATAATTACTTGAGCTCTTACCATAATTACGGGAATATTTTCCTACGCCTATTTAATTATTAAGAATGACGATGTAAACATTGCTGTACCTACATACTTTACATGGCCATGTAAATTCCCACGACGGATGGAAGATAGTCATTAGTTACGTGAACAGAACACCGCAAGTCCGCAATGTAAACGTGATGGTTTTATTTTAAGTATCACATAAAATAGCCATGTCTTTAAGCAAGAATGTTTCAACTTGGCTGTCTGTTTGTAATTGAATAACGTTGCATGAATTTAGAAGGAATTTGGTTCGGAAGTATTCTAATGGACCAGTAAAACCTACGTAGTCAAACATTTGGAAGTATACGTGTGCTAGAGGTGATGACAACTTCGTATTTTAAAACAGACAAGCAAAAGTTGAATGCCAGGAATGCTACATAGCAGTTAGCAAAATATTGTTAAAAGACTATAAAATCGAGCTATAAAATCAACTATTCAGTGAAGGATGCTGCTAAGCTTAAGTGGAATTGGGCTGGTCACGTTTGCCGCGTGTCAAACGCAAAATGGGTAAAAACAAGAACCGAGTGAGTTAAATACCTCTAGCTCGACTCCTACCGAAAAGACTGGTCCGACCTAGCAAAGGGCAGAGATGTGTGGAAAAGTAAGACAGAGACCTTTGACTACAATTGCGACAAAATAGGCTAGACAGCTAGAAATCGAACAGCTTTCCTCGATTTTTTCATACTGACCAACCAAATGTCGTTTGAGCAGAATTTCCCAACATCACATGAGAGTTTTGATTCCGAAGCAAGGCAAAGTGCTAAAATTTATTTTATTACAGACATAGCCGGTGTAAGCAACTAACTCCTCAGTTTTAAATACACAGTAATACAGACTTACGTATCCAGTGTTACGTGGATATCATCTTCCATATTATGGACGCAGAATCTTAAGTTACTTAAATGCGTAATGTGGGAGTTTTATTGCAGATCGCTGAGGATAAGTCGAAGAAAGTCTAGTTACTGCTCTTTTCTCTGAAGACGTGAGGAGAAGCCTAAATAAGGAGCAAAATTCATTAGGAATGTATTTGAAGCAAAGATAAGTAGGTGATCTAATCTAGAAATTTCGTGAACAAGTCGGCTATATTGACGACTTTATTTGTAGGTAATTTTACTGTAGCAGTGTTCTGTTCTTTTTTATCCTATTGAACGTGCTGTGTCCGATGGGATTTACTAACTTTCATCGGAATATTCAACACCTTTAGGAAATTAATTTTCCTTAGTGCTCATTTGGGTCATTTCTGAACCGTTATACTAATTTTATGATATGACTCAGGTTTGATGGTACTAGAGTGAGCGGTTTGAGCTTTGCGTTGTTTGTTTTATTTTTTCGTTCCTCTTGAGACGGTTCTGAACAAGATTAGATGGCTGAGGGCTATGATGGAACGAGCGAACCCGGAAGATGCCTGCTCACCCTTGATTTGAAGGCTGACGGATCAGAAATGGTGTGGAACACAGATGCTACTATAGAGTTAAACACTTTGACTATGCGCATAATAAATGTGGAATAGAAGCCAATGCTCCTGTGAATTTAAGATTTCGTTTATTTCTTTTACAAACTCTCATCCGTACCAACCCTATCTCGTGAGCCAATAACGTCTAAATCCCCATCCCTCTGAAGCGTACCGTCAAGCGCGACTCTAGTAACCGCTAAGCCCGACCTGTGACTTTATCGCACCCCACTTAAAACCTCCCCTTATACATCTTCCTTCCTTACATATACTACAGACACCACCTGCTGTTTGACTTCCAACCTTATAGCGTACAAAATAAGGGCTGTTGTTGCATTGTGGGGTGTAAGAGTAAGTTTGTAGGGCATAATCAAGGGTATGCTGTTACGTAATGATAAGTTTGTGAACGTTTAAGGTTCGGAGGCGTCACGTTTAAGGGTTTTGTTAGGAGTAATAGTGGATCATCATTCATTAAGGAATGCCTGTAGAGAGTTTGAGAAGTAGGAACAAGGAAGGGAATTGTTACTAAAAGGCTAAGGCTAGTACCATTGATATATAAAAAACCCAAGATATACACTCAGCATCTCAAAAACGTCCGCAAAAACAAGCGCAATATGTATAATTGTGCGCTAGTTTCAAACAGTCTCGCATCGCTCGCCATACTGCACTACTTTGTAAAAACAACTTAAAGCGATCCGCGTAAGGTTGAATTTGCAAAAAAAAATATGCATCCCTCGCCATACTGCACTGCTTTGTAAAAACAACTTGAAGCGATCCGTGTAAGGTTGAATTTGCAAAAAAAATTGTTTATAGTATAACTAAACACAACTCACACATGACACTTGATACATGTCAGTTTTTGACGACAGTTTCGAGTGTTGCATTTGTTCGAGACTGTGCATCTTGGGTTTTTTATATAGGTATCAATGACTAGTACTTACCTAATAGCCTGATAGTCGTTACTCAATAGTTATCAAAACATTTTTTTTTTCTTTGACTGGTGACAATCTTTGAGACACTAGAAAATCTTTCAGTATACTTACACCTTAGTAGGTCAGATGCTTTTTTATTCCAAGTAGCTTAGAAGATGGGCTAGAAATGGGAGTGGTAGATGGCTACTCATCCAGGGTTGCGGAATTTGTTCGAAAGAGTCACCGCGGCCCTGGAACGCAAAAGGCGCTAGGAAGAACACGGATGGGTTTTAGTCAGTAAGAGTCTGACACTCCCTTCTGCTTCACCCAGAGCGGAAGGAGTCATTTGATGATTTCCCATCCTAAAAAAAAAAAGATGGCTACTCATAAAAAAAACATATTTCTTACTAATTACAACATAGGTTGTCATTAGGGAGTAAGAATAATACATTTTCAGGACTTTAATAGGTATAAGGCCTTTTCTTTCCTTTTTTTTTTTGGTCGGGACCACTCGCAGTTCACCTCTCTACGTGTGGTTACTGCTCAACCGGGCTAGCCTGTGGTGGCCTCAGATGTGAATCTAAAGCCCCCAGCCAAGGCAACAAATACTAAAACCTACAACTCCGCTCGCTGGGGGCACCCCCTGTGGGGTACGGGCCTCGGCTCAGCGGCATTGTTATGGGGAGGACAGCAAGGGACAGGCTGGGTCATGACATCATTATTTAGGGAAGGTAAAAGGCCTTCCGCAAAATTTCGTAATAATCTTTACCATTACCTACGTGTACTCAACGTGAGTTTCCACCGTTGTCGATGTTTTTTCCAGCCACTTTTCCACGCGAACATATACTACTACTCAAACACGATCCATTTTTTGAGAGTTGATTTTTGAATTACCGGGAAGAAAATGGACGGTCATAAAACAAATCCAGTATACCTTCAAGCATCGGTTTTATGTACAGTCAACAAAGCTATTTGGTATGCAGGCAAAAATCTTATTTTTTCCACTGCACTGTCAATATTTATTTTTTATGTGTAAATTACAACTTTTTAAACTTATGACACACTTACGAGTGTGATGTACAATAATTGTGTAACTCACAACATTGTTTAAAAGTAGTTGCAAGTTAGCTGCCTGCATACCAAATAGCTTTGATGACTGTACCTACCAGTACCTAAAGGTAAATAACAATAATTTCATGGTACAAAGCATAATAAGAAGTGGGCAGTGCGACCGGCCGATTACTGGGCTGTCATCCTTTCAGTGTTCTCCCATGGGACAGCTGTACAGAAACAGATATAGTTTGAGTGACTGCAATACTGGCTTGGTATGATGGGGACCTATGGTGGGCGCCAGATAAACTTGCTATCAAGTACATTGCCCTTTCCCTAATATCCCTTTAGATACGCGAACAATAAATTATGAACCGTTTTCCATAACAAGAGAACGTAAAGGATCACGATAGAAGTCGATTCAGAACAGCGTGTCTAAAAAGGCCACTTTAGCAGAATCAGAAAGCACACCACGCTACCTGTCACTGTCACATTTTCCCAATCAACCTTGAACCTAATTCGCTAGCGATAAAGATGAAAATGAAATTTGACAGATTGTTGTGTGATTAATATTATGATTCTAATATGATTCTGCAAAAGTGGCCTTTTTAGACCCGCAGCTCTTTGTCTTTATTTCTGTTTTTGTTATGTCAATTTTATGTGGGCTACGATGTGGGTCAATTACCTTTATTGCACAGTAATCGGGTGTCTACCATAGTCCTTTTTTACTGAAAAAAGATACTAAGTGATAAGATAGTGCAGAAGATGAAGAAGAATATATAAATATATTTGACAGTCGGTTCGGAAACCAGAAGATTAAAATAAAAACTCTAACTTCTTTTAAAATTTTTCTTTCGTGATGACTTTAATGGAACAGCTCTTGGTCTTGGTGAGCTCTATAATTAAGCGAGTTAGACAAGAAGATCCCTTTTCAGACATAATTAGAAGGCTAACAGGAAGGTGATACTGGTAGAGAAACAGACGCTGGCATTATTGAGAATCATTAAAATGATACCTTAATTGTGTGTATGATATTAAAACGCCTACAAGGGCCAAGGGCGTACCCAACAAGGGGAAAACATAAACGTCAATTTTCTTGACAATTTGTTTTACTGGAAACTAGAACGTGAGAAAAAACGTAATTCTCTGTCCAAAATGAAGTATTGGAAAACAAATATCTTTTTTTTATGGTTCCGAACATCCGTTAAAGACGGAACCCTATTATCCGTAAAAGATGGAACGCTTATAGGATCACTGGGGTGTCTATCTGTCTGTCCGTCTGTCACAGCTAGTTTTCTCCGGATCTACTTGACCGATTCTGTTGAAATTTGTTATGCATATGGACTTTTGTGACCCAAACACGGATGCGTTACGTAAATAAATAAATTATTAGTATGGGGTCAGTTTTGTGGGTCAAACCAGAAAACTAAAAAAAAATGTTTTTGAAATTGTATTGTGTCATATTATTCATATACCAAATGAAAGGCCTTACTGTGAGGGTTTTAATTAATTTTTTTTTTCAATTTTAAAATAAACAGTTTTGAAGTTATTCAAGAAATTAGACCAAAAATTACCATTTCCCCCCCTTATCTCCGAAACTAATGAGCCTAAAATTTTGAAAAAATTTCAGATAATAGTTCTACACCTAAATATTACAGGAAAATTAATAATAAGTCTGTAGTGTTAAAATAACATGTTAAAAAAATTAAATTGGTTCGGAACCCTTTGCACGCGAGTCCGACTCGCACTTGGCCAGTTTTTGTTCTATGTGTTAGACAAGAAATTTATACCCGACCATCTCGAGAAATGTGCTGTCCCCCCCTAGCTCAAATGGATACGTCCTTGAAAGCCTACAAAAGGAGCCTTCATTACAACCATCGTAAAAACACCACAAATAAATAATGTTGTAGGTACATTATTATCTCATTTACACAGTCACCACAACTATCATCAAGTGAGCCGGTAATATTCAATGAATTTATTATAATACATCGCTGAAAACCGATATTAAATTCACTTGTCAATTCCTCCAAAAGAGGTTTTCATTCGAAAAACCGCATCGCTAAGCTGTGACTGGCCATAAACAACCAAACTGCCATTCGAACTTCAACCGATTTTTCTACAAAAGTTTTCCCATTTTCCGTGCCATAAAGTTGGTTTTTGTATGAATGTGAACGGATTTATTCTGTTTGTGATGTTGGTAAGGGAGGGCGGGAAAAATGGGAAAATGGTGACAGGGCTGAGAGCCGTGATAGCGCTATGGAAGCGTGGTGGGTGTTCAACAGGGCTGTCACTGCGTTACATTTATTAATTTACCTATATTTAAACACCGTTCCTAATACATCTACCACACTAGAAAAGTTGATGGACACAAATTGCTCATCTCATTTATTTACTACATTATGACCATTGGCGTATCCAGGGGGGGCCTAGCCCCAACCTAAGATTCGACGCCCAGTAAGAGAAAAATCGTTGCAATGTGCACGATCAAAAGTGGAATTTTAGGCCAGTCATAGTTAGAAGGCTCAGGTAGCTCCCCAATATCGGGGCCCGAGACGATATAAATAATCTTGTTGACAAGAGCGAGCGAAGCGAGCTCGAAATTTGTGTACCCTTTATCAGATAGGTTTGATTTTCAGCCATTATTATCTATATAGAAGTAACTTCTTGCCTCATAAAGAAAAGGTTAAGAACTTAGAGATATAAAATTTTACGAGCGAGCGAAGCGAGCTTGTAAATTCTTGTTTTTCTATACTTAAATAGAAGAAACTTTTGGGATAAATGCACCATAGTTGAAGCACTTGAGAGTGTAGAATGCAAAATCGAGCGAAGCGAGCTCGAAAATGATTGCATCCTGAAATCAAAATCAAAAGTCGTTTATTCAAATTAGGCTGAGAGCCAGCACTTTTTGAACGTCAAGTTTTACAAAAGACGACCTAGTGTTTCAGCTGTGGAGAAGTGGCCAACAAACTCCCCAGAAACACACCGTCTGTTACTTTTTAAGAACTTTAATCTATATAAAAGTATGCAAAGTAATTAATACATGACACGAAATTTATAACTTGTTAGCTAGCACACTATAATACTGATAATGATAGAAAAGAATATATAAAAAAGAAAAAAACAACGAATTGACCTGCATAATCAGATAAATAAAAAATAAGTAAAAAACAAAAAAAAACAATATCATATGAATACATATAACCTGTCATAAGCTAATAACAACATGATAATTATGACATTGTCTTGCATTTTACACAGCAACCAACTATTCTTATCGTCTAAATAATCATTAATAGAATAGTATGCCTTCGAACAGAGGTTAGATTTAACTTTAGCTTTAAATGAGTTAGAAGGCAGGTCAAGAATAAAAAGTGGAAGTTTTTTGTATAAACGGATATCGAGCCCCACAAATGATTCGTGGACCTTACGAAGTCGGTGGGAAGGAGCATGTAGCTTGTGCTTGTTTCTGGTTTTAAAGTTGTGGATTTCGCTCGTTTTACAGTATAAATATATATATTGCCTTGGATAATTTATCAACTTAATATTTATGTAGGTTGTAAGTAACAGTATTCAGTAAGAGCCGGGCCCTAGGCTGGGTGGGCCTCCTAGCCCACCTAACGCCAGTCTTGCGGCCTGCCCCGTAATCCAGGACGAAGAAAAAGAAGAAATGCTTAAAATCATAATTTCTAACTTTTTTGAAAAAAAATCCGATGTTTGAAGTGCATCTCGACACATATTTAAACTTTCACTTTGAAATGGGCGGGGGCCTTGCCGTGCCCATTTCAAAGTGTATATATACGCCTATGACGCTATATACGCCTATGACGTTATCGCTAATTGCTTGTCATGTTATGGGAATTGGGAAGGAATGAGGAAATATGATTAACAAAGTTTTGAGTGTAATTTTTGATGGTAGTCTTTATTGCACTTATCCATTCATAAATTAAATTAGGGTCTTACAAATTATATATCAACTGTATGGAAGATGGTAAGACCAAAAATACAACCGACTTCCAAATAAAAATACTACAAAGTATAAATTATCTTTAACTTCGGGAGTCGGTGTTTTTAGTTATTTTTTGAGACAGACTTTCGAAATTAAAGTTATTTTATACTTTGTAGTATGTAATAAATATATATATAGATAACTAGCTTCTGCCAGCGGCTTCGCCCGCGTGGTCCCTAGGGAACATATTCCCGGGATAAAAAATAGCCTATGTCCTTTCTCAGGCTCTAGACTATCTCTGTACCAAATTTCATTTAAATCGGTTGAGTAGTTTTGGCGTGTAAGCGCGACAGACAGACAGGCAGACAGACAGAGTTACTTTCGCATTTATAATATTAGTAAGGATAAATATCTGACTTGCGATAGAAAGTATATGAAAAACAATGTCATTGTCATCGTTGCCTATAAAATTTGAGGGTTTCTCTCGATTTTCATGGGATTCCCTCATCAGATTCTGACTTGGTGACAATGGGACTGACTCAGGAGAATAATAAAATAATTTTTAAAATAGGTCCACAAGTGGCGGAGAAATCGTAAACATAAATAAAAAAAATACAAACAACCGAACAAAGAACCTCCTCCTTTTTCAATTTCAATTACTTACAATTTTTATTTAATCATCGAGTAACCATGACTTATGTGTTAGTAAAAGACTTATCCTATGTTAGTAATTTAAAACAACTCTATTCACAACAAATTAAACAACACACACACAACAACAACTAACATATACAATACAACATACACAACACAACATACATAACACAACATACACAGCAGAAGAAGAAGAACAAGTCCGTTAAAAAGGGGGTCACCTCTGAGAGCTTTCCGCTGTAGGTAGCTTTTTCCATAAATCCTTTTCCTTAGTTATCAGTAGTTATCACTGTAAAAAGGAATATGCACGAAAAAAAAAATATTTATTATCTATACATTTTATCTAAAAATATACACAAATATAATACTAACAGTGGAAATAGAATCAAAATTGCTCGAAAAACAAACGAGATATAATTATTTTAAACAAATATATCTGTCCCTCTCGCGAAAACGCTGTTTTCTATGGCAGCTGTATAGGCGAAAAGAACTTTGACGTCACAATTCATATCGGACTTCTCTTTCTAACTGTAAACTTTGAAGCTTTATGACTTCATCGCTGATGCAGGTATTTAATAAATAATTTCATAGTTGTTTATTAGAGCTAATAAGTATTTAATTTTGCAAATAAAAAAAACGCATGCATATTCCCTATTATTCGGCAAAAACTAATAAGTTTTGGCACAACCACTATTAATTAAAATATCGTAATCAAAGCAAAACAATCGCAAAACGGCAGCCCTACTCACTGTATCTAGCAGCGGTTCAATGAAAAAGTAAAAAATCCACCTACCATATTGGCCCCGCAAGTTCAATTAAAAGCGAGCCTTGCGGCCCCTATTGTGACAGCTCCCATTCATTCGGATTTATTTCGCATATTCGTTTCACACGTCAATAAGTTCTTCATTATATTTCCCATATTAATGTGTACCTGAGTGCCATTTTGATTATTTTACCGCGTTATGCTTGTGCATTTAAATTTAGAAGAAGCGTTTGTTCTTTTGTTTATGGTGGCCCTTGCTTTTTTGTAGCCATGTTGCCTTGTTGCTACTGAATTTAACGGATGGAGAAGAAATTTTCAGTGATTACGTTTAGAATTTGTGTTAGATACGTATTGATATTGTAGCCTGTAGGATTAGGTATGTAAATTAACTCAGCTGTAGATCTCTATCTAGGTCGGACCTAGTTTCAGAATTGATCACCCTTTCTCTTCCTATAAGAGTGGACACTTTCAAATTCCTAACTACTTCCAAATGAAATGAAATATAGCTAGGTGAACCTGGTACATACGGCAGTCTGTGTTTCCTGATAGCTACAACCTGGGGGTCTTCAAGTCAAGGTTTGATAAGTAATTGCAAATGTGCGCCATCGTCGACCACATCATCGTTTTCCATCAGGTGAGATTGTGGTCAAACGCGAGCCTATCAATAAAAAAAAACTGGCCAAGTTCGAGTCGGACTCGCGTGCAAAGGGTTCCGAACCTATTTCATTTTTGTAACATGTTATTTTGACACTATAGATATCTTATAGGTTTTCCTGTAATCAGTAGGTAAATAGGTAGGTATTTTTTTTTCGAAATTTTAGGCTCTGTAGTTTCGAACATTAAATAGCTTCAAAACCACTGATTTTAAAATTATGAAAAAAATATTTTTGAAACCCTCACAGTAACCCTTTCATTTGATATGTCACACGATACAGTTTACAATTTTTTTTTTTTTTAAATTTTGGGGTCAAACTAGAAAATTAATCAAATTTACGTAACGCGTCCATGTTTAGGAAAGACCATATTTATACCAAATTTCAACAGAATCAGTCCAGTAGATCCGGAGGAAATTGGCTGTGACAGACGGTCAGACAGACAGACAGACACCTGAGTGATTCTATAAGGATTTTGATTCTTACGGATGTTCGGAACTCTAAAAATAATAAGGTTTCAGACTGCTACTGACTTTGAAGAGGAAAACCAAGAACAGGGAATTCAAGCTTCTCTGCAATGACCACTTCTTCTCTGATACACTTGGTACGGTTATCGAATACCTCTCGAAATAAGTAGGTACAATACGCGCCACGAAAAATGAGACTTGCTTGGCACACCACTTAAACTTTATTATTTCGTAATAAAAATTATCATATTGTTAAGAGTGTTAATCTAAATGTCATCGAAAAATCCCTGAATAGATATACAAATTATGGATTACTATTTTGTCACGACTGTATCTGCGTAAGCTTCCCACTACTGACGCTCGTCAAGTCTCATCTTTCGTGGCACGTATTGTACTAACTTAGAGATAAGAATTAAAATGTGTGAAAGGGTTGTACTAAGTACATGCGGAAGTCGAAATGAGATCACTTTTACATAGCCGAGTTATCGAGTTACTCAATATATGTACCTAACTATAACATACATAACACACTTGATACGAGTAAGTATTGTTACGCAATAAGTATTACCTAAGTAATCAATATTGTTGAAGATTGGATGATATCTGCACCGTAAGCTACTCGACTGTAGGTAACACCAGACTTTAGAACGATAAATTCAGAGGCAGCGACCGCGGCTCTGTAGATTGATGTACCATCATATAAAACGTGAGTCTGTATTCGTCAGAGAATTTTAACACTGCGGTGTAGAATATTGCAGTTTTAGATCAGCGCCATCTCATGACCGATAGTGGAACTAATTTAATTTGAAAAATTGTGCTCTTTAAAGACATCGTTTTATTTTTCCTGTAGTCTTTACATAAGTTTCTATCACATAGAATAATTTTTTTTTGTCTATGCAAACTTTGGAGATAAAGAGGGATCGGTATTTTTTTTTTCGTCAAAAATCGAAAACTTAACGGCCTAAAAAAAGGAAAAATGTTTGAGAATGTGCAAATAGCGCTCTTTCATATGATACCCTAGTAGCCCCACTTCTCCTAGTAGCTCAAACCCTGTTGCAAAGAAAAATCCTTACTTCCTTACTATATAATATTATAAATGCGTTCCTTTCCCAGTTATCGCACGTCTCTTACACACATTGCCGGCTGCGTATTCGGCATTATATAGAATACCTAGGCAAAGTTTAAAATTAATAATATTTCATACATTACCTGAATGTTTTAGATATTATATACATTGTCTAAGTATTCTATAGAATACCGGATTATACAGATTGCCGGTAACATAATATAAAATTCTTCCGTTACTGACTGATTAAATGACTGACAGGCAACGCACAGCCAAAACTACTGGTCATAGAAAGTTGAATTTTGGCATATAGCTTCCCTACACTCCGTAGCGGAGCACTAACCGAGGGTTTCCCGAAATTCCTACTGGAACGGGAAAAAACGGGATACGCGCGTACGAAGTCGCGGGCAAAAGCTTAGTATATATGTATATATATTTATTTCTTTCTTATTTACAAAATAGTTGGGCAAACGTCATCTAAAAGTATTCCAAATTTCAAGTTTTAAGCATTAGTAGTTCTTCAGATATCCAGCTGTGACAGACGGACAGACTGAGTCGCACCTTAAGGGTTCCTTTTTTACCATTTCGGTACGGAACCCTAAAAAGATACCTACTTAGGTAAGACGTAATAAGCCGTTCTCCCTTCCTTTCTTGCAACGAACAGCAACTTAAGAATGGTCATTTCAGACCCAGACTCCGACAGAATTGAGACCTATCGTAGATTTTTTCATCTGGAGTAGGTACAGCAAGAATATGTATTTCTTTTTTTCTATTTCGATGGCTAACGCATAAATATGTCTTCACATACGTACGAAGTCTCAAAAAGTAATTTCACATCCATTAATACAAGTATGCCGATCGTGTTTGAGCTCATTTGCATTATCTCGATGGGTATATTATACATGGTTGATAACGAGGATCTGATGATGAACAGCAGAAAGGTGGAAAACGGTAAAACATGTTCAGCGCCATTTCAAACCCAGAGACCGACAGAATTGACCTATCGTATCTTTTTCGTCATTTGAAATAGAGCAAGAATATATATTTTTAGGGTTTCGAAAGTCCGTAAAAGACGAAACCCTTATAGGATCACTCGGGTGTCTGCCTGTCTGTCCGTCTGTCACAGCCAGTTTTCTCCGGATCTACCAGACCGATTGTGTTAATTGAGATTTGGTATGCATATCGACTTTTGTGACCCAAACACGGACGCGTTACATAAATAAATAAATTATTAGTATGGGGGTCAAAGCAGAAAATTAAAAAAAAAAAATTAATCTGTATTGTTTCATATATCAAACTAGCTTCTGCCAGCGGCTTCGCCTGCGTGGTCCCGGAAACATATTCCCGGGATAAATAGCAGCCTATGTCCTTTCCTAGGCTCTAGACTATCTGTTCGGTTCAATAGTTTTGGCGTGAAAGCGCGACAGCAGAGCTTGAGTATTTCTTTGGAGATAGTAAAGAAAGGTAATTCTTTATCCACTCTAACAAGTATACCTGTGATGTCTGCGCTCATTTCAATCATACTGCTGGGTACCAATCACTGTAGTTGGTAACAAAGGGTCTGTCGATGGAAACCATAAAGGTGAGTAGGTAATGGCTCTCTTAGTTGACTACTCCTATACCCATCGTGTTTGTGCTCATTTGAATCCTTCTGATGAGCACTATTCATTTTTGTTGGGAACTAGGATCTGATGGTGGAAGTCACCAAGGTGAGTAGTGGCTCTCTTATTTGACTACTCCTATACCATACTACATACTACTCCTACATCATATTTGGGCTCATTTGAATCCTTCTGATGAGCACTATCCAATGCAGTTGGTAACAAAGAACTGATAATGGAAACCATAAAGGTGAGTAGTGGTTTACTTAGTTGACTACTCCTATTTCCATCGTGTTTGGGCTCATATGAATTGGAGGGGTAGTACTATTCATTGTAGCTGGTAACAACGATCTGCTTATGGAAACCATAAATGTGAGTACCTAATGGCTCTCTTAGGTGAGTACTCGTACGTATACCCATCATGTTTGAGCTCGCACGATACGTACAGCGCAGTACTATTCACTGTAGCTGATAACGACGATCTGATGATGGAAACCATAAAAGTGAGTAGTGGCTCACTTAGTTAACTACTCCTATACCCATCGTGCTGGGTTCATTTGAATACTTCCGATGAGCACTATCCATTGCAGCTGGTAACAACGATCTGATGATGGAAACCATAAAGGTGAGTAGTAGCTCGCTTAGTTGACTACTCTCAAACACTTCGTGTTTGGGCTCTTTGAATTTTCCTAACAAGTACTATTTATGTTAGCTAGTAACATGTTTCTTATGATGGGAAGACCAGGGGGGCTAAAAAGGCCACTTTAGGAGAATCATATTAGAATCATAATATTAACGACACAACAATCTGTCAAATTTCATTTTCATCTTCATCGTCGAACCTAATGCGTTACATTAGGTTCAAGGTTGATTGGGAAAGTTTGACAGTTACGGGTAGCGTGATGTGCTTTCTGATTCTCCTTAAGTGGCCTTTTTAGGCCACCTGAAAAGCCTAAGTCCCGCTCATAAAAGTATCAATTTAAACTGTAATATATTTTTTCTGGCACAGATCCCTAGTATTTTAATATCACGCACGGATACCTTATTCTTTTTTGGAAATAAGTTACTCCTTATAATATAAAAAAGAAAGAAAGAAAAATATTTATTTGGGACTCGCACAAGACATACATATCAATCAATACATACATATAAGCGGCGTCTTAAAATTAATTTGTGCGAGGTATCTGCTAGTGATAGTTCCGCCAAAATTGGTCAAGCCGTTTCGAATATCCCGCATAAAAGGATTGTCTAAAATTAAAGTAGCCTAAGTTAGTCATTTTAAAATTAGCTGTCAGTGAAAGTTCCGGAGATTAGCCGAAACAAACAGACAGACAGACAAAAGTTTTAAAAACTGTGTTTTTGATATAGGAATCGTATACCTGCATATATTTTCATATGCATTTAGTAAAGAGCTGTTATATTGGGATTACAAACAGACACTACAATTTTTTTTTATTATTTTATTATTAACTAGTGGACGTCACGCGGTTTCACCCGCGTAATTCCCGTTCCCGTGGGAGTACGGGGATAAAATCTAGCCTATGTTACTCCCTGATAATGTAGCTATCCATTGCTGAAAGAATTTTTCAAAACGGTCCAGTAGTTTCGGAGCCTATTCATTTCATACAAACAAATCTTTCCTCTTTATAATATTAGTGTAGATAGCTTCTGCCAGCGGCTTCGCCCGTGTTGTCCCTAGGGAGCATACTCCCGGGATAAAAAGTAGCATGTCCTCCCTCAGGTTCTAGACTATCTGTGTACCAAATTTCATTTAAATCAGTTCAGTAGTTTTAGCGTGAAAGCGCGACAGACAGATAGAGTTACTTTCGCATTTATAATATTAGTAAGGATTTATTTAGACTTCACAAAAAGTTATTTTTACAATTAAACCAGCACTGATAACTAACTGCAGTAACTAATAGTATGCATCAGGACAATTCAAATGAGCCCAAAAACGAACACTATCTACCTTTCTGCTCTCCATCATCAAACCCTTGTTCCCAACAACAATGAATAGTATTCATCAGAAGGATTCAAATGAGCCCAAACACGAAGGCTACTCTAGTACCAAATAAGAGATCTACTATTCACCTTTCTGGTGTCCATCATCAGACCCTTGTTCCCAACAACAATGAATAGTGCTTATTAGGCGAATTCAAATGAGCCCAAACACTATGGTTCATACAAGTATCAACTAAGAGATCTACTGTCCACCTTTCTGGTTTCCATCATCAGACCCTTGTTCCCAAAAACAATAAATGGTGCTCATCAGACGGATTCAAATGAGCTCAAACACGATGGTTATGCTAGCCAGAGTGTTTGAAAAATAGCTTTTTTATACCTACTTCGTTTGAACGAATACTTTACACCATAAATATAATTATGTGTCAGCCAACGAATTCGAAAAAAAAAACGTATTTCTCTCATATTTCAGACGACAAACAAACTAGAATATGTCTGATTTCTGTCGGAGGTGGGTTAATTTTGTATGGGCTGCTTAGAGCATTTGGGCTGTGACCATTCTTCTTTGACACGATCTTTGACCTCATTCTTATTGAGCAGCCTTTTTTCTGTAAGATAAAATCTCAAAGGTCTCCGTTTGGTGAGAACAGTAGTTAGTCTACTGACTAAAATCCCACAGTTCCTACCGCTACCATAGGAACCCTGCCAACGAGAACCGTCGCCACGTGGCTCTGATCTCTATTGATACTATATTGGTGAAAATACCTCTGCAAATGAAGCAGTATTTTATATCAAACTAGCTTCTGCCAGCGGCTTCGCCCGCGTGGTCCCTAGGGAACATACTCCCGGGATAAAAAGTAGCCTATGTCCTTTCTCAGGGTCTAGACTATCTCTGTACCAAGTTTCATTGAAATCGGTTCAGTAGTTTTGGCGTGAAAGCGAGACAGACAGACAGACAGACAGAGTTACTTTCGCATTTATAATATTAGTAAGGAAGTAAGGTTTTAAATATCATAAAAATGGTTTTTGTGAGTCAACCTTAAAAGATAGATAAATGCTATCGTGGACTTTTTCGTAGATATTGATGTGTTATCTAAAACTGTAGTACATCGTTTTGTTCTACAACCAATAGTTTTCGCAGCTACGCGATGTAGGTAAAAAAATTTTTAGAACATTTTTTTCCGACCTCTTCGGTATTAATCTTCATATTTCAGCCAATTAACACAAAACCTTGACAAAAATTATATCTTCTTCGAGAACCACTCTATCTATAAAAAACTCTCATCAAAATCTGTTGCGAAGTTTTAAAAATCTAAGCATACATAGGGACAGACAGACAGCGGGAAGCGAATTTGTTTTATAATAAGTAGTGTTTTTTTTCTTTTCGAGTCGATGGTTATGGCTATGTAATGATAAAATATGCAAGTACCTACTATAGTTAGTTAACCCTTGGCGATTCGCGGTTTCTACTCACGAACAAGAGAAGCCCAATAGATATAACGGCTCTCACCAGCTTTCATGGTTTACCTACCTATAGGGAGCGTGCAGAAACTATAGGTGGCAGCCATGTGGCAGCACAGAAATGTCACTGTCAAGTATATACCAAGTATAAAATTCCAAATAGCTACGCTAGATGGCACAGTCTACTTCGCGCACGTTCTCCTAAACTGAGCGTGTAGGAACCACAGGTGGCAGCACAGAAGCGTCAATGTCAAGTATTTTGACCCTTAAAACTTCTAATATGCGACACTAGATGGCATAGTCAACGTAGTGCACGGTCCCTATATTGATCGCTTTATGCCATTACAGCATATTAAGCAATAATGGGCTAAAAGTTTGTTTAAATAGGCCTAGGCTATGCCTACTCCTATCAGGTTTATCATATTTACGTTAGGTAGGTAACTCAAAGTTGGTTTTATCACAGGTGTAAAAGAACATAGGTACCCATTGGCCTAGCTAGATAATCTTTTGAAAAGAAAATCATCGCCTAAAATGTATTAAGATAAATGAAAAAAAATTGAAACGCAAAAAATAATAATACTTTTTATAAAAAATAACTTTAATTTCGGAAGTCGGTGTTTTTGATTGTTTCTTCGTATTTTAACGCCAGCTTCCGAAATTAAAGTTATTTTTTATAAAAAGGTTTATTATTTTTTGCTTTCGGAGGTTTACTTTTTTTGTTAAAAAGTTTTTATTTTATACTTTTTTTGTGGCTATAATCTATTAATTACTACTAACATGGGTAGGCCTACAATAAATTCCACACGACTCAGCATTAATATCTGTGAGTGAACAATAAATCACCGCTATTTTCCCACCCTTAGGGTAGGATAATTTCTTACAAATTTATATGGAACCACTTTCGAGGTATACCCTATCTAATAAAAAACTGGCCAAGTGCGAGTTAACTCGCGTGCGAAGGGTTTGCGCACGAATTTAATTTTTTTAACGTGTTATTTTAACATTATAGACTTCTTATAGGTTTTCCTGTACCTAATCTATTATCTCCATTTTTTTCAAAATTTTAGGCTCAGTAATTTCGGAGATTAGGGGGAGGAATGGTCATTTTTCGTCTAATTTCTTGCATAACTTCAGAACCATCTCTTTTAAAAATATGAAAAAATATATTTAAAACCCTTACAGTTATCCCTTTCATTTGATATGTCACACAATATTGTTCAAAAAACTTTTTTTTAAATTTTCTAGTTTGACCCCCAAAAGTGATCCCCATACTAAAAAAAAATTATGATTTACGTAACACGTCCGTGTTTTGGTCACAGAAGTCCATATGTATACCAAATTTCAACAGAATCGGTCCAGTGGATCCGGAAAAAACTGGCTGTGACAGACGGACAAACAGACAGACACCCGAGTGATCCTATAAGGGTTTCATTTTTTGTTCGAAACCCTAAAAAAGAATGATCAAAATCGGACTACTCTGTAAAAAGTTATGCGTGTTCATACATAAAAAAAATATATATACCTACGTGTCGACTTGAGAACCTCCTCCGTTTTTTCGTCGGTTATAAAGCGTAAATGCTCTTCATTCGATTTTATGTCTTGTTAGTAATGTCAAAGCCAGCGTGGAACCCAATACAGAAATACGCTTGTACGATATGACTATATACAGAAAGCACAGTTAATAGAAATCTCTATTCCTAGACAGCACGTTTCGCCGAAAACTTTGTTGTTAGAAAACATTGTTTGTAGACATCTCGGTACATAGGAAGCACTGTTGACAGAAATCTCTGTTCATAGATTCTTGCCGTAACGCTACGCTCTGTCAAAGCAGTGTACCATTACATGAATAACAAAATTACAATATTTGAATTCTGCATGGAAAGAATTCAATTAAATATCATAATTATACAGTTCGCGTCAGCGTAGTTTGCCCCTCCGAAGTTAGGTTTTAGTGACGACCGTGCAGGTGCAATCGCGTAAAAAAGTGTTACGTTCCTAGAATATTTTTTTGTTTATATACGTATTATAATTATTATAAACAAACAACAAAGACTGCTAGTAACAATAACAAAATCAAAAAGTAATACTACAAACACATACACCACAAAAACACACAAAAAACAAATCAAATAGTAAGAAATAACCAAAATAATTAATTAAAAACAATAACAACGAACACTTTTCGCATCAACAGTCGTATTGCATTGAGCAAGCGGGTCAAACGTATGCATCGAATGTATACGAGCAAGTGAGATGCCATTAAACCCGCCATCTTGCGCGAAAACGCGCATGCGCGACCTATTCGCGCATGCGCTGTCCTATGTGTTTTGTCAAAATTGACATACTGCGCAATCGATTGCGACGTACCTACTTCGGGGAGGTAAACTTGCGTGACGGGAAGAGTACAGCGTTGCTAACGTGTGGGGAATTACCCAAACTGCGGGGAATCTCAAGTTGATTGGGGATTTATTGGGGACTGGCAGGATGTGGGGAAAATGCGGGGATTTTGAATATCGGTAGCCCGGGTCAAGCCATAACACTTTTACGGAAAATATAAATACGTGTTTTAACATTTTTGTTAAGTTACATGGATATCGAATGACTTCCGTTTTTTAATGATCTTCATTGCACCACATTTCATTTTGGGATTTATTTCGGCATCTTTTTCAGTTACCAATGGTAAGCTTTCATAAGTATGTTGCGAAATATTCCAAAACGTTTAAAAGTGTATGCAAAATAGCTAAAGCTCTATTTATTACCAAATAAAATAAAATCAGCAGATGACAAAATAATAAAATACCTGGAAAATAAAGAAACAGATGGAAGAAAAAGCATAAAACTGAATTTAATTTAAATGCCATACGTGGTGGGACCATGTACGGTATTTAAACTCAGATACAGATGTAGCTCAGGAATTTGAAAACTTCTTTGCTGATATTCCTTGTAAAACTACAGAAGCTCTTAAGTGCTCACCCGCGCTCTCTTAGGCCTCGCCTTACTTAGGAAGAAAGTCAAGTTATGCCCATCAGAGTTCAAGTTTCAACATACAAACCCCCTTTTTTTTAAGGCTGGGAAATCATCAGATGATTCCTTCCGCTCTGGGTGAAGCAGAAGGGAGTGTCAGACTCTTACTGACTAAAACCGATCCGTTTTCCTCCTAATGTCTTTTGCGTTCCAGAGCTGCGGTGACTCTTTCGAACAAATTCCGCAACAACATACATGCCCCCTAGCCATTACAAAGGCTTTTAAAGATCTTAAAATTAAATCAACAGAAGATCTTTGGGATGGAGATGGGAGAAGTCACTGATTCCTGTAACACAGGTTACAACCTAGCGCAGGAGTCAGGGTTTCCATATGTTAATGTAACATACTTTTATGTCAATAAATATTATTATTAATATCTGTAAAAGTCTGTAGATCTATTATTGAAACTATTGGTCCCATACTTAGCTCTCATATTTAACTCTAGTATAGACCAGGGAGCATTTCCTGATCTCATGAAATACAGTAAAGTCGTTCCACTGTTTAAATCGGGTGATAGTCAAGAACAGGCCGGTGTCAATCCTGCCGGTTCTCAGTAAGGTGTTTGAAAAGTTAATGCTTAACCAATGTTACTACATTTTAATAAAAATGAAATCTTTCATGAACAACAGTACAGTTTCATTCACCAAAGGGCGTTGTACAACTGACGCCGGTGTCACCCTAATAAAGAACATCTTTAACGCCTGGGAAGATTCACAAGACGCCATTGGAATCTTTGCGACCTCTCGAAAACATTCAATTGCGTTAACCATGAGACACTTTTGTTGAAACTCGAGCATTATGGGATCAGGAATACATCCCTTGATTTGATTAGATCATACTTGAAAGACAGACAGGTTAAAGTGCAGGTAAACGGTGTAAACTCACTAGGGTCTGAAATGACAATGGGCGTTCCGCAAGGTTCAAATTGGGTCTATTCCTCTTTTAGTCTACATAAACGATTTGCCCCAATTGTATCAAAATGAACCAAAGATGGTGTTATTTGCTGATGATAATCGATATTTAAGATAGACAAACGGTCACAAAATCTTGATAATATCAATAACTCTATTCATCAGGTTCAAGATTGGTTTACGGCAAACAACTTAGTACTAAATGAAAAAAAAAATGTATTAAATTTACAATGTGACATTATATTGAATGAACAAAACTGGAATTTATTGATCAGACGGTTTTCCTAGGAATCACTTTAGACTAGAAATTGCAATGGGGACCTCACATAACATCTCTTGCGGCGAGGCTAAAAAGTCAGCGAAGTCATTCTACAGAGAACTAAAGTCACCGACATTGCGCGTAGAATCAGCATGCTGAAGTGGAAGTGGACCGGCCATGTCTGCAGACAGACAGTCGACAGTCGATGGAGCAGACATGCGTTAGAGTGGAGATCGCGTATGGGCAAACGTAATGTGGGACACCCTGTGGCACGATGGACCGATGATTTAAAGGAGGTGGCTGGCAGCGGATGGATGCGAACTGCTCAAGACCGGGATGGTTGGCGCTCTTTGGTTTACGTTCAGCAGTGGACAGAAATTGGCTGAAATGATGAAGTGTTATTTTGGGAGCATCGTCCTCATATATAATCAATGGAGTTGCCAAGTGAAAGCTGATCTCAGATGGATGATTTTGTCAAAGTGAAATAAACACTATTGTAGCTGTGATTGTAGTCTTTGAGATTCATTTGTTCGTTTGTTTGTGTAATAGGGGCAGTCTGTTTTTTTAAGGTTAATTAAATCGAATTTGCAATATCATACATTATAGGTTATGTGATGCAGGTAGGTTCGGGTTCGTACAAATAAGAGGAAATTGATTTGGATGACCTGATCAAACTGAAAGTAATCATTTTTAATACATACCTGAGTATTTACCCGTCTTTTCATCAAAAATTGCTTTGTTATAGGTCTGTGCGCTACTAGCGCCACTTTGACAGTTGTCGGCCCCATTGATTAATGTAAACAAATATTGTAAAGCTTATATTTGAAAAGAGTAACTATGGAATTTCTTGTCTGTTCTTCTTCATAAGAATCACAAACTACATAGAGATACATAAGAATTACCTTTGGCGAATGGACGACTAGAGTCACTTTAATATTTCATTTTCAATTGTCGTTCAAAAGTGCCTTCAATAGTTTAATTGAAATAAATCGTCTGACTGTAAGATAATTTTGTGTATCAATGTGTGTGCTTTGCATTTATTTTTTTTATTCAAAGAGGGAATTGAGGGGAATTTGTCGGGAATTAGTAGATTTTTTCTGGGCAAATCGGGGAATTTGACTTGCATTTTCGGGGAATTTGTTAAATGAGTGTTGGCAACGCTGGTCTTATAGCTCACTTCACTGTCAAAATTCGTAAAATCAATACTTTGCTCTCAATATTGATCAGCCAAAGTTCTTTTGATTCAATTTCGATATTTGGTATCGAAGAACAAACAAAAGATATCTTATTAATGCATTAATTGCGGAATAAAATCGTTCTTAAGTAAGTAATTATCCTTATACAAACTACGAAGTGCTAAAAAAACCCTATTATTAAATTATTTATTGTGTCTAGATTCTAAACATTACCCAATACCCAATAACCGGCATATTTTTTAATTATATTCACGTTTCTTTCTTTTAGAAACTTAACAACCACACTATGAGTTCCAGAAGACCTCTAACTAAAGCCGAAAAAATTGCGTATGATTTGCGAAATGAACGCACATACTCGGTAAGTTTTAGTTTTTGAATCGTTAATTTTCTGTACTTTTTACAATTTTTATTTGGTGTATTAAGTTATGAATTGATCCCCAGCCCCAGATAAAGTTTGATGCCCCTAAGATGACCCACTGTCCCCTTTTATGATTTTAATCTATGATTTGTTTGCTTTTGTTATTATAGATATTTTTACCTAAATGACAAAATAGTCTCAAAATTATCGTATTTTTACAGTGGCAAAAGAAATTCTTCATTACTTCCATCTTCATTGTAATACTGTTGGCGATAAAATTATATGCATTGAAAATGTGGATCGCACCTCCAGAGTTACCAGATGTAGTCCTCGAGCAATACTGGGGAGCGTACCCTATTAATATGAAGCCTGACACTTCCATAAGACCATACACTATTGGGTTCTCTGATGTGGTAAGCATATTATTTTTTTTTTTTTTTGTTTACGAATTACATGAAAAATAGTTACAAACTTTTTTTTTTCTGTCCATGTAATAATAATTTTGTTGGTAAGTGCCTTGTCATTGTGATGAAGTATTTTCTGATTTAAAATATCTGGATTGAATTATCTATTTTGTCAAGATATAAAGTATATTCTTGAACATGTTTAACACATTTTTATCAGTATAATGTTTTAAATCAATATAATTATTTTCTAGTATGATAATGTTACCATGTTGTAGGTTGCAGTCGCTGTATGTACATCCTTTTTTCTCACCTTCAGTAGGAATTTCTCCTATATTATGGGCGCGTTCACAAACAGCCAGACCAGGAACTTCTATATGTAGGCCACACAAAAATTGGTTCCGTGCGGGAATCGAACCCTCGACATGCACCGCAGCAGTCAATCGCTCAACTACTGCACCAACCGTCTCCTTTAGTACTAAACTGGTACTGAACTGCATCCAGCTAGCTGATTGCAATATAATTGGGAAAAAACTATGTAGACAATGATGACATTCTAAATGTTTTTTTTATGCATGTTTTGCAATCAGCCCAGCAAAGCTATGAGCAAATCTGTGATGCTATCATGCAGAGTAGCTTGCCATTGGAACCATCTACTCCTCTAGCTCTAGGATATGAGGACATTTTAGTTGTCTCATATACTGGTTATGGTGAGTTGGCAAGCAAGTTCGTTAGGGTGATGGATTAACTGCTCTTTGTATTTTGCTGCCAAACTCCAAATTTCCTCTTTGATTGTCCTCATTTCAAGGTGCTCGTGAACTTCTCTGTTGGTTATGTACCATAGTACTTTTGCAATTGTCCTTAGGATTTTGTTCTTTTGTCACTGGAGTATATTTATGTTGGAATCGCTTGCACTGCCCCATAGTTGCAGACCATATATCCAAATGAGCTTTAGGATGACTATATCTTAGCAGTTTGTTGTCCAAAGAGTCTCCGAGTTCCTTCCTAGCATCCAGTATAGGCTGTTGGACTTTAGCTGAAGCTCCTGCTTTTTACATTCGATGTGGTGCCTCCAGATCAGTTTACGATCAATGTGCAAGCCAAGATATCTTACATGATCACTGTGGGGTAGAGTACATTGGCTCAATTTTACAGGTGGACAGTCTCCATTTTTCAGGGTGAATGTCACTTGTACTGACTTTGCAGCACTAGCCTTTATTTTCCATTTTTGGAGCCATTTGCTTACTTTGTTAAGGCCTTTCTGTAAGTTCTCAGGTGCCAGTCTTGGATCTTTATTACTTTCTAATATAGCGGTGTCGTCCGCAAATGTAGCTGTGGTTATACCTATCTATGGTTATATCTATACCTATGTGGTTACCAGCAGGTCAGCATTGTAGAGCATGGGGTCGAGAACTTGTGGCACCCTGGTGTCAATCTCTCGGAACTCAGAAGTGGCGTCACCTTCTTTCACATAAAATATGCGAACCTCGAGGTAGGATTTGAATATTTGAAAATATGAGTGGGAAATATTCTGCTTGATCTTGCATAGTAGGCCTGTGTGCCAGACCTTGTCAAACGCCTGCTGGATGTCCAAAAACGCTGACGAGCAGTATTCCCTTTGTTCTAAGGACTTTCTTATGGCGTCACATACTCTGTGGGCTTGTTCCACTGTGCCCTGGCTCTCGTAAAGCCTAATTGGTGGTCCGGTATCACTCTCCAGTACCTTGGATACCAAATCAAATCGTATATTTCAAATAAACCATTTACAGGCACTTTTGAATTGTCAAATATTTAGATAGAGTAGGCAACAGACTGATTGGCCGATAGAATGTTTTTTCGGTCATTAATTTGCCAGCCTTGTAAATCATGATGATTTCCGAGACTTTCCACGCACTCTGGAAGTGCCCTATTCGTAACATTGCATTGAAGATGATGGTGATGTATGTAATGTATGTAAATCGGGCTGGTTTCCGCAACTCCACGACTAAGCGCGTATTTTGCGTGCAGGTGGGACAAATGTGTCATTCGATCCACCCCGGCTCCCCAAGGAAGGCCAGCAACGCTTTGGTGTTACCAACTATCTCACAGAGGGTACCTGGGTTACCGAAGTACTTGGCCCTGTAATCCGCGACTACCGGGCAGCTTAGAAGCAGGTGTGCTGCTGTCTCATTCTCCTCCATACAGGCTCTGCATAGCGGGCTGTCAGTGACTCCTATAGCATAGAGGTGTTTATTAAAAGACCCGTGGCCTGTTGTTACGGCTGTGACTGTACGCAACTGTTGTTTAGTCAGTCTTAGAGCTTGTTTTGTAAATCGGCCATCTATATAAAAATATAAAAATGTTTATTTCATCAACTTATGTAAGTAACATTACAACATTAGGAACTACCTTTTAAGCAAAAAAGAGTGCTTGTAGTAGGTAGTTCCGCTCCTCTAGTTTACAGTAGTGGTACATAAATTTTAAAACTAGTGACAATTTAAAAAAAAGTACATAGTAAAAAAAAAACTATTTAAAATAAACTAAACTTCAATGTAATACAATATTATTAAATAGATTAATCTTATGTTAGATTCCTGTAGTAGCAAGAAATAAAGGCTATTTTTATTTTATTTATAAACTTCAATAAAGAATATTTAAAATAAAAAAAGTTAAGCTCACTCAGTTCGCGCACTGGGTGTGTGTGTGTGTGTGTGTGTGTGTGTGTGTGTGTGTGTGTGTGTGTGTGTGTGTGTTTGTGAGGGGTCTATGTATGTTTTTAATTATTTGAATGCATATAGGATCGACTCGATTTCGGCGTAACTCTTGTTTGTCAGCCATTGAGTGACTGTTTTTTTGCAGTCACGGTATGTCATAGAATATATGTTATTTTCTTTATTAAGAATATTATATATGTGTGACGATTGTTTTGTATATTGTCTCGTAGCAAATGTAGTTTTGACTGGAATTTCTGGAGCAACATTGTATTGAATTTCTATAGAGGGAAGTGCCTCTTTGGCCTGCCTACACTCACCATGGTCAACCCATAGCTTGTGATGCCTATCTCCGGTGCGTTTCCTTACCAGATTGCGTAGGTAACCCAAAAGGCAGAGGTACGATGGGTTCGGGTCCCATCGCTGCCATACTCGAACCCCTTCTGGCGAGTTCATCCGCTGCATCGTTGCCTCGGGTTTCGCTGTGTCCTTTGATCCATTGAATGGTTACTTTAATGTGTCTACCAACCTGATTAAGACGTTGATGACACTCGAGAATCAGCCCAGAGTTAACCGTGTGGCTGTTCAGAGCTTGCAGGACAGCCATGCTGTCCGAGAGTATGCGTATTGAGTGGTCCTTAACTTCCCTGGTTAGGATGGCTGATGCCGCCAGAGAAACGCTCATGCATTCAGCTTGGAACACTGTGTTGTGGACCCCCAATGGTATGGCTATGTGGATATTGAGATCCTCTGAGAAGATTCCCGCACCAGTACCTGTACCTGTTTTTGATCCATCGGTGAAGATCCGCAGCTCTGCGGGGCACTGCCCCTCGCAATGATGATCCTCGTGCAATTGGATTCTGTATTTTTTATCAAAGATAAATTGCTTGGATACCCGGTCATTGATTGCTTTTGCTATAGGGAGTTCATTATTGAGCTCCTCGAGCAGAGCGGTGTGCCGTGTTTCTCTCTTACTCCAGAGATCCAGTGTTTTAAGGCGTACTGTTGCCATCGTCGCTTCCTGTTGTATAAACAAGTGTAGCGGAGGGAGTCCCAGCATGGCTTCCAGCGCCGCAGTTGGAGTGGTCCTCATGCAGCCCGTCGTCGCCATGCAGGCCAGCCTTTGCATGTGTTGTAGTTTTGTTTACGGCTGTAGCTAGCTTTGTGCGTGGTCACCACACCACGGCCCCGTAGGTTAACATGGGCCAAATTACGGCGCTGTACAGCCATAGTATGATTTTGGGAGATAGGCCCCACTTCTTCCCTATCATTTTCCTGCACTGCTAGAAGGTAATGCAGGCCCTGTTTAGTTTGTAGTCTAAGTGATTACTCCAGTTTAACTTACTGTCTAGGATGACGCCTAGATACTTTACCTCGTTAGACAGTTGGAGCTCTGTGTTGAAGAGCTTAGGTAGCCGGTAGTGGCCTAGTGCTCGTTTTTGAGTGAACATGACTAATTCAGTTTTCGTGGGGTTTACTGACAGATCATATTCTTCGCACCATCTCTCCACGATGCGTAGTGCTTGTTGAGTGAGGTTGCAGATCGTTCCAGTCACCTTCCCTGGCACAAGGATTGCGAGGTCGTCGGCATACCCTATTGTGTAGTAACGTTGTGCGTTGAGTTTGGTGATAAGGTCATTAATCACCAGATTCCACAGAACAGGGGAGAGCACTCCTCCCTGCGGACAGCCTCTGGCTATCAGGGCCAACTGCTGCTCTTCCTCAAGGCGAACCACCCGTTTGCTTAACATATTAGTAATCCAATTAGTTAGTACCTGTTATACATCGTGTTTGGAGAGGGCGGCACTAATGCTGGAAAAGTTTGTCTTGTCGAAGGCACCTTCGATGTCTATGAAAGTGCCCAGGCAGGACCCTTTCTGATGAATCGCTTCTTCAGTCTGGCTCACCACCAGATGAAGAGCGGACTCTGTCGACTTACCCGAGCTGTATGCGTGTTGGTTACCATGCTGTGGTATTGTTTTTAAAACGCCATCTCGTAGCTCCCTTTCACATAGTCTTTCCATTGTCTTTAGTAAGAACGAGGTCAGACTTATAGGTCGATAGGATTTGGCGTTTGTGTAGTCACTTTTACCTGGCTTCGGAATGAATATGACTTTCACTTCCCTCCATCCTTTAGGAACGTATCTAAAGGCCAGGCACGCTCGCATTAAACCACCAGGGCACCAGTTTTGTTGCAACAGCGGTACCTCCCCATTGTAGTAAGGCAGGAAACACACCATCGGGACCTGGTGCCTTGAAAGGTTGGAAGCTTTTGATGGCCCACTGAAGTTTTTCCAGCGTAATCATCTTTCCTGCATAAAGCCAATCATCTACTGATGGTGTTTGGATAACGTCATGCCATTCATTTACCTGCGCGAATACGCTGCCTGGGAAGTGAGTTTCTACTAGGAGGCGTTGCGCTTCTTCAGGTGACGTGGTCAGCGTATTATCGGGTTTCCGGAGCGTGGCGACCTTACCCTGTTTGCTTGTTGGCATGATTCAATGTTACCACAGAATTTACGCCATCCTGTAGTTCTTCTGAATCTGATGCATTTTTTGTAGCTGGATTTGGCCGCGTAATACGCGTCCCAGTCCTCATCACTACATGTGTTCATGGCTCTGTTGAGAGCCTTCCTTACCTTACCGCGTTTGCGCTCTAGATCCGCACCCCACCAGGGTTGTTTACCCGGTGTGTCGCGCGGAATCGTTTCCGGGCATGCGATTTGGTAGCTGTTTATCAGCGATTCGGTGAGTTGTGATACTTGCGCGTCGATCTGTGCCGTGTCCGCAAGAGACTTCGAATCGCCTGGTGGCGCAAGCCTTAAGGCAAGGTTGCGTGTGTATACCGATATATCCGTGTTGCGCGGATTACGCCTAGGTTGTTTGGGTGGTATACAGACCTGGATGTCGAAGCGGATCCACCTGTGGTCTGAGCAGGAAGCCTCATTTGAGACCTGCCACCCAGTGATGAGTACCGCTGCTCCCTCCGTTGCCAGAGTAAGGTCTATGATTGTACGACTGCGTCTGGTTACGAAAGTTGGTTCCGAACCTTACACCTTACACACTTACACCGTCAGCATGGCCTAGAGGGTAGGGCCACCGTTTCGCTTGAAATCCAGACCAAAGGGGGCGTGTTGCCTCACGGACACATTACCGCCAGTGCCGATTGGCTCAACCCCCCAGGACTCCTTCATCCCCGCTTACGGCGCTCGACTGCGCAGGTCCTAGCGCAGGTGACTAAATTTCTCCTACCCGCCATCAGCTGAGTTTAGTGACGGCCGAGCCCGCAACCACTTCGTCACAGAAGGGTCACAGTTAGGAGGGGAGTTGGAAGGGGTCGTAGATAGGAAAAAAGGGTTAAGTGGGGTTTGGGATGGGACTGAGTGGAAAGCCCGCCACTCTACGGGTCGCCCAGTGGTTTCAGTTACGTCTAATTCATAGGGAATTAGACCAATAACGGGGTGGCAACCTCGAGAAGGTATATTCACCGGACTTGCCTTGAGGATCTATACGACTGTTGCGCTCTCCCTCAAGACCACGCCACCTTCCCGTCTCTGAAGGAGACGGCAAGGTAGGCCTGCATCTATACTACCAAGCAAAGCAAAGCATAGCGTGTCGTTGTGCAACCGCAAAAGCATACATACAGACCCCCCCCCCCATTGATGGTGATGAAGACAATAGCTTTTCGCGGCAGTTCCAGCAATACTTCTTTAGTTATCAGGTCATAACCCGGTGCCTTTTTACTGTCCAGCCGTTTGATCGTTTTTATGACTTCCGCGGGCGCCACAGGTTTAGGCGGCATTCTAGAAAAAGACCTTCAAATGGACCTACATTTGAAGGTCTTGTTCTAGAATGAGATCAACATATTCTTCTGATGAGTGGTCTAGTGTTACATTCGGTTTAAAAACGCTTGTTAGATGATCTACAAACAAGTCCGCTTTGTCCTGGCTTGTTCTAGCCCAGTCGTTTGCCTTTTTTATTTGGGTTTTTGGTATGTTAGGTCTGTCACAAGAACGGGTGATTTTCCAGAGAGAGTAGTTGCTGGCTTTAGTAGCAGTTAGATTCCAACTTTGATCGCATTGTTAAGTCTTTGGCTTTCTTTATAGCCTCCTTCAATTCTACAATGGCTTTATTAAGGACGGCCTTGTCTTGCGGATGACGGCTCAGCTGCCAAACTCTGCGTAGTCTGCGTTTTTCCTGGATCATTATCTTTCTTTCCAATGGTACGTTTGTGGGCTGGTTCCTATGCTCAGTAGTAGGCGTGCTTCTCCATGCGGCAACTTGTATGAGATTAGTAAATTGCACTACTGCTGTTCCAATTTCTTCCGCTTCTTTGAGCCTGATATTTAGATTAAGATTTTCTTCTAAGTGTTCCGTGAAGGAGGGCCAATCAGTATGCTGGTTGTATAATATTGTGGGTCTCTCGACTTCAACTATAGTTGAGCTGTCAGTTAGTAAGACTGGGGTGTGATCAGATGACCCATCAGCACTGACTCGACCTTCATGTACCGTTTGGAGAGTCGTTTTTAACCGATGAAAAAACGGAGGAGGTTCTCAAGTCGACGCGTAAAATATATATATATATTATATATATATATTTTTTTTATGTATGAACACGCATAACTTTTTACAGAGTAGTCCGATTTTGATAATTCTTTTGAAATTGGAAAGGGACCTCGAGGGTGGTCCCATATAAATTTGGAAAAAATATTCAACCCTAAGGGTAGGGAAACCTCCTGTTTGCCTACCCTTAGGGTTGGATTTTTTGATTGATTGATCACTCCACTGATTGTAATATATGACCATGCATAACTTTTTACAGAGTAGTCCGATTTTAATAATTCTTTTTTTATTGGAAAGGGTATACCTCGAGGGTGGTTCCATATAATTATCGGAGTCTATTCGATGTTTTGGTGGACAGTATACAGCTGAGACTTTAAAGTATCCACATCTGTCTCGTATTGCGACTGTAGTGGCCTGTATTTGATCGGTTTTATATTCAGGCAGTAGATGGTGCAGTATTTTGTCCCGAATAATTATAGCAGATCCTGCATGGCCTGTACTGTCTGGCTGGTTTGTAATGTACTGGAACCCTTTCATTTTGACATTGGTTTTGTCTGTGCAGTGTGCTTCGGATATTAAGACTATGTCTAGTTTATGCTCGGCCATTAGTATCTCGAGCTCATCTTTATTGGGTGAGAGTCCATTTATGTTCCAAGACAGCTCTTCGATGACCGTATTTGTTAATTTTTCTGGCAAGTATTTCTCTGTACTCCTCACAACCCTTGTAGTTTGCCGGGTTCCCAGCCTTGGCACAGTGCACATTGGGCTGGTGTATTTCTATCGCGCTTTGGACAGTCTGAGGTTTTATGTGCCTGCGCGCATTTCACGCAGCGGAAAGGCCTCATGCAGTAATTCTTTGTGTGCCCATATTGCTGACACCATTGCCACTGTACGATCGAGTTTTTTTCTTGGGATCTTCTATGGATACAGATTGATGGTAGATGTATTTGATTTCTTTAGCTGCCTTATTGTTCTGACTAGGTAGGAGATTTATGAAGAATGTTGAGGTAGGTTTTTTCTCTGGACCATATCTAGAGTTAATAATTTCCCCTACAACAGTGTTTCTGGTTTTTTTTTTCAATTTCTTCCTTTATCTCACTTTTAGGTGTTCTGTGGTGAAGATTCCGAATGACAATACGGCAGAGTCGTTCTTAATTTTTGTTGAATGTGTGACCAATTAAGCCACTTTCCCAGAATTTGGTGATGATTCTTTTGTAAGCCTCTATATCTTGGGTGTTGATTCTCAGTTAGTTTCTGTTTGTAATACGATATGTGAATGAACTTTTATCTGCAACAGTTTCCACGAGTTCAGTTAATTTATTGACATCTTCTATACCATATAATATTATGGGTGGAAGCTTGCTAGGTTTTTTTCCACTGGTTTCTTGATTGCAGTGGGTTCTTCTTCTGTTAGGTCAATAGGTAATTGGCTGAACATGTTGCTGGTGATTATATTCTCTGGGGACTTTTTTCCGTTTCGGATTTCTAGTGCCTGGTACTCTCTGCCAAGATGGAGGGCATACATTGCCTTGCTGGTTTAGTGCATTTTGCGTGGCCGTGTCTCTAGGTAGTTCTGCCACGGTTTGTAAAATTTTTGGGGGTTTACTTCCCAAGGAATAGCTTCTAGGCCTGGTGATAAATAGACTGCGGTGAAAGGCCTGCTGAATTAACTTTTTGCTGCCAGTAGCATTCTCTGTAATGGAAGCCTGGTCGCCTACTTCCATCATGTCTTCGGTAGCTAATTTAACACTCCGGCCCGGGTACCAGAGAGCGCCGGGAGTTAGCCAGATCGCATGACAAACTATCTTTCTCATTATTTGACATTTCCATAAAATTAGTGCAAAAAAGTATTGCAGCTATTTTTAGGGGACATTTAACTTCCTTAGGTCTGCTGTGGCTTTAACAGGGTATTTGATCACCGCCTGTGACTTGGCGTTGTTACTCGTTTAGCACCACCCGGGGGACACTAATAATTCCTACGCACGCGAGCAACTTCGCCCCCCTAACACCTACATTCTAAATGTATTTACATCTTTCAGATAGTCAACGACCTGAGAGAGCGTCTTCTGCACCGCCGCACATTCACACCTCCACTAGAGAATGCAGGCTTCACGTACGGTTTCAACACGAACTTCCTAACCCAAGTGTTGGACTTCTGGCAGAATGACTACAATTTCAAGGACCGAGAACAGTTTCTGAACAAATATGACCATTTTCTGACTAATATACAGGGCTTGGATGTACATTTTATGCATGTGAAGCCAAAGGTGCAGCCAGATGTTGCTGTAAGTTTAACTTCTTTTACTAGTTACATTCTTATGGTAACCAATCTTGGTTATAAAGGCAGGAGCCCACCGATGTGACAACACCGAAAATGATTGTCCCAGCGATGTTTCACTGTCGCGTTGCACTTGTCTGCAGGAGTCTTAAATTATCTGGACTGATAAAAGAGGACTTTTATCAGTCCAGATAATGCTGCTGTTCAGACCTAAGCGATATTGATAACAGATTGGGTATGGGATAATCCTACTGTCTGAACCTAAGCGGATGTTGCTACTGCTTTGGTTGGCGAAACATTCTAAACTATTTTCTTTGTATTAGCTATTCATGCAATGCACTAACTGGCCGCTGCTGTTGCGGAACCCATTTCTGTTAGTGTTTCCTGATAGCTACAACCTGGGAATCTTTAAGTCAAGAGTGAATAGATTACTTCTAGGCAAGCGTGCTCCATCTTCGACCACATCATCGCTTACCATCAGGTGAGATGGTAGTCAAACGCGTGCTTATCAATTAGTAAAGAAAAAAGTCTAGTTGTGCGGTATACTAGTTTCGCACAAGCCTCAATTCTATAAACTACCATCAAGTTTTGCAAGTTACCTTGCAAAGGTTCTAGCTTAGAGATTAAAGGCCTACGCATACCGGGGCGGAATGGCAAAGAATTTTTGAACAAAGAAGATTCAAACTTATCTAGTGAGCTTTATACGACATAAATGCCAATGTTATAAATTGATTCCGTGTTATCGAAAGGGATTTCTTGACACGGCATTGGCGAGCGCGCTAAGAGAACCACGGCGGGATGTCTTGGTAAGCCACCGGAATGCTGCAATAAGCATTCTGGCGGTGCCGCGGGATCTAAGCGGCTTGTGTGCGCTGACCCGTGGCAAAATTATCTGCCATTCCGACCCGTTGTGCGTTGGCCTTAACTCTTATAAAACACTTACAACCTACCTACGAGTACTATCTACATTTTTTTTTTAAACATTTTTTTTTCATTTGTGATGGGTTTGCTCTTGACTCTAGTCTAGGTCAGAGATGACTGAGACAAAGTCTACGATGGAGCGAGCTTAGCCAAAAGGAGCCTGTGCACTATAACTTTGAAGAGATTAGGGTTGTATCGCATTTGGAAACACAGACGCAGGCAAAGAGTTCCACTCCTTTGCTGTGCGCATTATAAAAGAAGTTTGGAAACGCTTAGTGCGAATTGGTGGAATAGCAACAAGGTAGGGATGGTAAGATGCAGTGCGTCTGGATGTCCGATGGTAGAAGGGGGCCGGTGGGATTAGGTCGTGGAGTTCTTGGGCACACTCACTGAATTCCAATCTGTAGGAGACCGACAAGCAGGCAACCTTTCGACGATGAGCCAAGCTTTGTAGCTTGGCATCCACCAGTTTTACGTCACCGATGAGCCTCTTAGCTCTGCGTTCCACCGAGTCAAGCGCGGCAAGCTGATACTTAGCTGAGCCATCCCAAAGGTGGCCACAATACTCCATGCAGGATCAGACTTGTGCTTTGTATAGGGTTAAAAGCTGTCCAGGCCTGAAGTATCGCTTCACTCTATTTAGGATGCCCAGCTTTTTGGCCGCGGTTTGGGCTTTGTTCTCGATGGTGGCACCGAAGTTGAGACTGGATGTCAAATCCATGCCTAGGAGCTCGAGCCGATCAGTCACAGGAACAGATGCACCCCGAAAAGTAGGAGTTTGGTCAAAACGACTTTTTGCGGTAAAAAGACACGCCTGTGTTTTGGTGGCGTTAAAAGTGACCAGATTGTCATCACCCCACTGGGAGACAAGGCTTAAGGTCAAATTTGTCCTCACAACCATGGCCTCTCTCAAGGAACGAACTTTATCCCCTCTGCTTGTTGCGCTGGACAAGTATCTCTCTGAAACCGTACTGTCATCTGCGTACCCAATAAGACCAGGCTGAAGTAGGTCATTGATGTGCAGCAGGAAATGAGTTGCAGAGAGAACAGACCCCTGAGGAACTCCGGCATCAATAGCCATGAGGTCCGAGGAGCAGCCGTCAACGACTACTCGGATCGACCTTTCGCTTAGGAAGTCTGATATCCAGCTACAAAACATATTTTTGTTCTTCTCAGGTGGTACCACTTCTGCTTATCCATGGCTGGCCGGGCTCTATCCGTGAGTTCTACGAGTTAATACCAAAGCTGACAACACCCCGGCCCAACCAGAACTTTGTATTTGAAATTATCGCTCCCAGCATTCCAGGCTTTGGGTTTTCTCAGGTAACTATTTTATTTAAATAAGTTGTATACTTCCACTTTTTTTATTTAAGTATGGATGGCACAAGGTACAGTTGGATCAATACCCAAGTTTGAAAAGTGATAATAGCGTTCATTGATAAGAAATTCTCGTAAACGGCCTGTCCTACATTAACCTTTTGAACGCCACGGTCGGCTATAGCCGACAAATAAAATCGTGCCCAACACGCCACCGTCGGCTATAGCCGACAAGATAACGACATTTTTTAAATCTGTACTAATATTATAAAGAAGAAAGATTTGTTTGTTTGAATTGAATAGGCTCCAAAACTCCTGGACCGATTTGAAAAATTCTTTTAGCATTGGATAGCATTATTATCAGGGAGTAGATTACATAGGCTATATATTATCCCCGAGCTCCCACGGGAACGGAATCTACGCGGGTGAAACCGCGTGACGTCCACTAGTACAAAATAAATATACTAAATTAAGTTTTTTGTGTTTCTTTTTCCTATTATTTAAAACTAAATTAATTATATATTGTAAAATGGCACAAAGATATCTATTAGTTACATTTCACTACAAAAAACAATCATCTAAAATTGTTAATCGAAATCCGTAAAAAAGTGTTCCTCCACACGCCACAGTCGGCAAGACACGACAGCTAGTGATGGATAAGTAAGGTAATTTATATTTAAAATTTGTGAAATATTTTATTAAAAGTAGCTTACTATTACTTCGACAATTATTTTTTAAATGAGAACTATTCGTATCTGAATATTCTGGATCGAGATCGAGTGCCAGAAGAGAAGCGTTCAGTAACTTAAGTGAATTAACTGAACGTTTTATGAAAAGTGCGACAGCAGAAGGACTTAGGTTACATAAGTTTGCCAAGCTATGAAGAGTCAGACTAATTATTAGTAAATTGAGCAAATTTTTGTTAAATACTACCTATATGATTATTATTTATTCTGTCCCACAATTTCACATCCCTACTCGCATGCGAAGAAGTTATCAAATGTCGTGCCAGCCACGCCAGAGTCGGCTCTTCCCGACGGCGCATGACGTCACGAACGAGATTAGTGATGTACCTCATCCTTATTTGATTTATTCGTTTGTAGTTCTAATGTCTGCTTTTAGGTTGTTTAGAACTTTGTAACCGCTTTTTAACGATAGTGTGATACGAAATAGGATCAAATGAAATGAAAGAATAATGTAATAAGTAATATTTTATTTCAAAATATGAGACGAAAAGCAATGATTAATTGGTTATCGACAACTTATAGATAGGATGTTGGAATCCCTATATTTGTAGGTATTTGCGCTGAATTTGTGGCCTGGCGTGGGAGGTGCGGCGATGCGTTTTTGCTCTGGCTTTCAAAAGGTTAATATACTTCTGCCCATTGAAGAAAACGAAGGTCTACAAGGCTTTCCTCCATTACCTTGGACTACATTATAGGCAAAATTATGCCTAATCGAATTTGAGGAATACAGGCGTAATTTTATTATATGTTTACTTATGATGTTGTACCTATTTACCATTTCAGGCCCCAGTCCGCGCCGGCATGGGCCCTGTAGAAGTATCGGTAATATTCCGCAACCTGATGCAACGCCTCGGACACGACAGGTACTATGTACAAGGAGGTGACTACGGCTCGGCCATAGGATCCGTCATGGCGACTTTATTCCCTGACAAGATACTGGGATATCACACTAATATGCCCATGGTGACGATCAATACTTGGGTCTCTATTTATACGGTGTTCGGTAAGTTTATTTTCTTTTATTTGAGATGGGTTTTGCTCTTGACTCTTGTTGAGGTCAGAGATGACAGAGACAGAGTCGAACTTGGAAGAGATTAGGGTTGTAAGCGTATAGAAACACAGACGCAGGCAGAGAGTTCCACTGCTTTGCTGTGCGCATTATAAAATACGTTTGGAAACACTTAGTACGAATTGGTGGAAAAAGCAACAAAGTAGGGATGGTAACTTGCAGTGCGTCTGGATGTTTTATGTTTTTAGATTGACATTGATTTAAAGAGGCAGTTGTAAATAGCGGTTTTGGTAAGTTAAAAATTATAAATGGCACATTTAATAACTACTAGTTCAGCAGCTTCGATCAACAATAGCAACTAGATAAAGGGTTACGTACAAAATCAAGCTCAGTTCTGTCCGCGTGAATAATAATAGTAAAAAAATAAAAAACAGAGAAAAATGTTTTAAAATAGTTTTAAGTTCAACCTAATAACAACCATGGCACCTAATAATAAAGTCACAAATCGTCAAAATATTATCTAATACTTACAGCAACTTAGCAAAGCATTTTATTACTCCTGTCATGTAGAAATTAAAAGACATAAGTTAAACAATATTTAGTGTGAATTGAACCTTAAGAAACAACAAATAAAGATCATTTTTCCGCTATTGCCTTGCGATCTACATCGTTTTGTTTCGTTTCGTTTTGCTTCTTCGAATTTAACTACAGGAGGTATAGAGTCGCGTTGAACACTAAAATAATTTTATAATAAATGAACCTAAAAGTTTAGTTGTTTCCTTTTAAGATTTCGGGATCTATGTTTCTTAGTATACATTACTTATTTTTTATTAGCGTTACGTTTTTTTGTATGATATGTTTATTTACTTTATCATGTTTTTATGCGTCATAAATAAAAATGTAAGTAGGTATCTTTGTTGTTTTCAAATGTATGTAATGGCGGCTGGCTAAGGTGTCTATTGCTGGATGTCACAAATAAAAAAAAACTAAATTCCACATCTTTATAATGATAAGTCTTAAGTCATTTATTCCAGAACAATATAAATTGTATAGAAGTTTTGCAAAATAAAAAGTAAAATAAAACAGCAGCATTAAAACATAACAATAAAATCTTGATAGATCCGAGTGGATATTATACTTATAGCTGTTGCCCCAAAACTCATCTTACAATCTTCATAAAACAGTTCAGCACAATTAATAAATCAAAATGTGTATCAACTTATTTAAAGGAACTTAATTCAGGAACGTACAATCAAAAAATTCTTCAATACTCAACATTGAAGAATTTTTTCCATTCTGCGTAAGTATCTGAATTAAGTTCCTTTAAATAAGTTGAGTTTATTATACAATTGTCGTTTTGATTTGTCTTTTATATCTCTCGTTTCTTTTTTACATATGTAATGTAACCTTACGTCAATAAATAATAATAAAATAAATAAATAAATTTTTCAACAACTGATTTGAGTAAACTAATTGCGTGATTGTGTTCATCTCCTCCAGGAAACACATTCTTGTCAATATATAATTTTAAAACATTTGTACATATGAAGTTGCTATAATACTTTTTTTGTTAGGATTTACCTCCACTCACACGAATACAATTTCGGATCACGCTTTCAGTTTTCATGCAAATATTAAATACATCGGTAGAGGCATAGAATAACCCTCCCATGTCTCTTAGGTCTATTAATTTGTGAAAGAATTGTTTCTCTGTTCACACAAGTTCTTCATACACTGGTCACACTTAAGTTTTTTACCAATTTACTGACAACAAATCCTGAAATATATCCTACTATTTGCGGCATAACACTAGAAGATGGACTTTCATCCAATGTAGAAGAATGTGTATTGCAATTAGTTTGAAATTTTTGAAAACTTTGCTCTACGTATCTGTTATTTAAAATCTCTGTCTCACTTAAATTTCTCTCATCACTTTCATCAAGGCGATATCCTATCGAGGTATTATTAATCTTATCGAGAGACGGAGCTCCAGATAGGATTGGTATATTGTCAAGTGGAAGACAATTGCCAATAAATTTTGAACTCAGTTCCAAATGAGACAAAAGTTTTTTAAAGCTTGCTTTGAATTGTCGACTGTTCGAGTTATTATTATGCCCACCTTGACTTCTGATGGCGCCAAAAAACAACTCAATTTGGTCCTGACTGAATTTGTAAGTTATTAAAAATGAAAGGATGTCAGTTTCAACTAAAGTTTCAAATAAGTATGTCAGGCTACTGATGCACGTTAGAAGTCCCAGCAAACCAGTATTATGTTGCGTCTTAAATAACGGTACTAATTTATTCCAGAACACTGTTCTTGATTCATTGTCTATATTAACCGTTTTTTTTTATATTGAACTTTAATGGACAACGATAATAAATAATCTTTTGCTTTTGACAAAAACGACAATATTTGCACAGAATTACTTTTTCTAAAAGGCTTTTCAAAACCATAGTCTTTCAAATTTCGTGTGTTAAAGATATCATTTAAAAAAGTTATAAATTCCGCAGTACTTTTAGAATCTTTTAATTCAGCAATTTTCAAAGTTTTGTCACAAAATTCTAATGCTTTTGAAACACTCCTGCTCAGTAACTGTGTGGCTAATCTGACGTTCATTATTTGATTTTTAAAATATACGTGGCTATGAGATAATTTATTTGCTAAATGTAAACTGTTTTCCTCTTGCAAATTGTGTAATTTAGTAATGAATTGCCATTTAATCTGTTTTTGATCAGTTGAGTATAATATTTTTTTTGATTCAAAAGTATTTCTCATTAATTTTACCATATGACAAGCATCTAGAAATACAACAATATCATAATTTGCACAGGGATGTCTAAAGTTTGTTTTAATATTTTCTGCATTATCTATCTCGCACCCTAACTTTTTCATGGTTGCAATGTTACTTTTACAACCATCAAATGTTACCGAACGAATCTGAACCCCTATTTTTTCACATTTTTCTAATGCTATCTTAATCAAATTGGCTTTCATGTCTGCCTTAATAGTGTCAATGAAAAAGTAAGCCAGTGGTAATTTCCAACTATCATTAATTGCTACCAACATAAAGACGTATGCCTGAGTAGCCATTTGGTTGTTATCGTCGCTTCCTAAACCTATGTCTACCAAACCCTCATAACGCTTACCGGTACATATTTTTTGTCTCCTTATTGCCATCTCATCGGCAACAAGGGCGCATAACTTTTTTTCTTACTTTCTTTTGCTTTTACTTCTAACCTGTTCAAAGTTTCGGCACAAAATCCGGGTTCCGCATCGACACTCCGATACCATTCGTACAACGTATGAGGGTGTGGTAAGCATGTGTTGAACATTTTACGCACGTACTTATAAGCAGCAGGGGAGTAAAAATGCAGCGTTAAGGCAAATTTTCTGGCACCAGGTGGATATTTTGAAAATGGTTTTTTACGCTGTTTTTTATTCTTTACGTACATCCCATTAAATACTTCTGCAATTTCAATATTTCTTTATAAGTCTATCAAGACTGTCTCGTCTATAGTTTGTTTTTTTTTTCAACAAATTAACTATAATTTTTAATGAACTGTTTTTTTAACCAGTCTCTTGTTCACTTTTTGCAATGTTTGTTTTTTAGGGTTCCGAAAAAAAAAGGAACCCTTATAGGATCACTCGGGTGTCTGTCTGTCTGTCTGTCCGTCTGTCACAGCCAGTTTTCTCCGGATCCACTGGACCGATTTTGTTGAAATTTGGTACACATATGGACTTCTGTGACCCAAACATGGACGCGTTACGTAAATCATTAAATGTTTAGTATGGGGGTCACTTTTGGGGGTCAAACTAGAAAATTAAAAAAAAAAGTTTTTTGAACAATATCGTGTGACATATCAAATGAAAGGGCTTACTGTGAGGGCTTTAATTATATTTTTTTAATAATTTAAAATAAATGGTTTTGAAGTTATTCAAGAAATTAGACGAAAAATGACCATTTCCCCCCCCCCTTATCTCCGAAAGTACTGAGCCTAAAATTTTGAAAAAAATGGAGATAATAGATCTTTACCTAAATATTACAGGAAAACCTATTAGAAGTCTGTAATGTTAAAATAACATGTTAATAAAATTAAATTCGTTCGGAACCCTTTGCACGCGAGTCCGACTCGCACTTGGCCAGTTTTTTTTTTTATTTATTGTCTATGACTTTGCGAGCAGTGAGTAACTGTTTATTCAGAAACTTCTTCCTAGGTGTTTCACTAACTGATATTAAATCTGATAATGATGCAACAGGAGAGGTCATAACAGAAATATGCTCTGCTTGGTCTTGGCTATAGGTGTCTTTTTGTGTGATTTCTAATCCAGAACTCGATGACAGAAGCTGAAAAAAAAGAAAAATGTATATCCTCAATTAATTACCTGCAAAAGCGCGAACATGCGTTACTCAAATTAACTACAAATCTCAAATAAAAATGATAATTTAGCAAAATTGTAAGAGTATTGGAAATAATCAAGTTCAATTTTTTTACTGAAATGATTTTGCGTGAATTAAAATGAAATTCTGAAAATCGTAACGCATAAATCGTAAAATTATAATTTATCATCTCACACAGTAAATTGACGACACCTACTGCTAAAAAAAATACTCACCTGCACTTCAACGTCAGATACTGAGAGTTTAGTATTGGGTGCTGCCAATTGTGGGTCCTTCGACGGGGGTTGAATCTGTGTTTTTGAAAAGACTCTTAATTAATAGATAGACGTTTATTCTAACGACAATGACTTATCGTGTCACAAATACATTTAAGCAGAAAAGAAATAAAAAATACATTTCGAAATTATTAATGAATGTACCTTTAATTTAGGAACTGCTGTTTTAACCAGTCGACGACGGTGAATATTTCCGGATATATCCGATTTATAAGATCACGATATAAAAGTCATCTCTTCTTTCTCTGGCGACAATCGAGATCCATTCTGCACACGTAAATGAATTGCTAGGAAAGCTAAAATAAAAAAGGAAAGCTCTAATAAAATCAAATCAAAGATCTAATGAGAGTCCAACAAACAGACACAAAAGTAGCATTAACCAATTTTAAACAACCGATTTTGAAGTTCTGGTAACAAATAATAATTAAAAATTATTACAATACAAATCGACTCCATGCATCCACTGTTCTGTTAAACAAATGTTTGTGCGTGTGTTGGCGAGTCTTGGCTAAAGGATCGCCAACACACGCACAAACATTTGTGGCGTTGGTTTAAAATTGATAATTTTGTCTAATTTGATATTACTAGTTTATGAAGCTTAAAATATAACTTAATATTCTTTATTCTTTATTCACCCACACACCACAGCCTTATTTATTGATCTCGACCTGTTTGTTTTAGCTGTAAGTCTTCCATAATGCTTAAATAAATAAATAAATAAATTTATGTACTTACCGAAAGACGGCACGGTTGGCGCAGTGGTTAAGCGATTGACTGCTGCGCTGCGTGTCGCGGGTTCGATTCCCGCACGGAACAAATATGTGTATGGCCTATAGATAGTTGTTCCGGGTCTGGCTGTTTGTGTATGTGTATTTATATGTTTGTGAACGCGCCCACGATACAGGAAAAATTCCTAGTGTGGGGCAAAGCTTAAAAAAAAAAACAACAAAAAAAAGTAAGACACTCCGGCCGTTAAATTGCTTTTTCGGGTATTATTTTTGCAACTTGTAATTACACACTGCGGCGTCGTGAGACGTGTTTACGTTGGCCGTGTTTCAAGCGTACTAAACAAAATCTCACTTCTCAAGCGAGCTCTTATTTGCCGAGACGATTTTCTTGCGCCGACCCGATATCTAGTTGCTATTGTTGATCGAAGCTTAGGTAGATAGATAGATGTGGATAAGGAGCAATGTATTTATAGTAAAAATAATACAGTCGCTGTGATATTTGAAAACAAGAATAATATAGTAAGAGCAAGACATATTTTACGATTTGTTGTTTTTCATGATTTTAAAGACAAATATAGTAAATTACTTATATTTAGATAGTGTAAGTGATTCCTTGATTTACAAAGTCTTGGTTTAGGCTGCGGTTTCTTCAAGAAAACACTGAACAACACGGAATTCTTATATATTGTCACGATCGCGGTCGAAAGCGCACTAGTTCTCCGAGACGACCATTTGCCTATAATATGCTCAATTTGAGCATGTTGCGCGGACACGAACACGCCCCCTTGCCACTTCTCCTGTTTTTTATATTTCTATGGGCCGTTCAAATACTACGTAAGCACCAAAGGGAGTTAGGGGATCTTTTCCCTTAACTTATTTTTGATGACATGGAGATAGGGGACGAGGTCAAAATGGCGAAACGTCAACAATATTTATTCAAGTTCTTACTTAGTTTCGTTTGCAAAATTTAGTAGATATTGATTTGACATAATTATGGTTGGATTTGCCGAAATAGTTGAGGCCTATTATTGCTTGCCTGCTATCACGCGGTGTTTCATGGAAAAGTGTTGTTACTTGTGTAAGCATAGCAGAAGGGTATGTGAACTTTGCTTATAATCGCTGACAAGGCTGAAGTGGGAGATAAAAAATACTAGAGTTGCTCTAACGTAATACTTGAACGGACCCTAAGCACAGGGCGGACCGCGCGTTCTCCTCACCGATATAGAGAAGGTGCACGGCGTTGACTATGCCATCTAGTGTCGCAATTCGAAATTTTAAGGGTCAGAATAGTTGACATTGTCGCTTCTGTGCTGCCACCTGCAGTTCCTGCACGCTCAGTTTAGGGAAACGTGCGCGAAGTAGACCATCTAGCGTTGCCATTTCGAATTTTATACTTGAAATATATTTAACAGTGACATTTTTGTGCTGCCACCTATAGTTTCTGCACATTCCCTATAGCCCCGACTGGACTGAAGCGAACACGCCACACGGTCACCTATCTTCGAGAGCGGATGCGCAAGACATTGACGGATAAACTAATGCCGCGTTTCTTGTATGGACAACCCTAGCTATCTTTACTATTTAAATTTACGACAGGACTGACTACCTAATAAAAATGAAACATTTAGTCTCTTTAATACCCTCTGTAATTTTTTTAAATTGTTTTTAGGATCATTGTGGCCGAGTTTCATAGTGGAGCCTGATCTGATAGACCGCATGTACCCTCTCTCAGAGCACATAGAAAAGATTCTAGAAGAGTCCGGATACTTCCATATACAGGCCACCAAACCGGATACTGTTGGTAAGACTTGCTTAGTTGTATCTTGGAGAACAAACTACCTACTTGATAGGGATAGGTTACCACACATAGCCTATAGACAAATTGATGTTAGTGGTTACCATAGCACCTATAGCAACCACTATACACCATCAGTTTGTGTCTGCGCATCACATGGCTGCCGGCGACCGCTGAGAAGGCGCTGGGTCGTGGGGCCTTGCGACACCGCTTTTTTGTTCAAACTTTTGTGAATACTTTACTTCCTATTACATCCATCCTAATTCGCGTTTTTTTACCACTGCGCTTGCGACGAACGGACCTTACCAAAGTTCCATTAGTTTTGTTCGACCATAGAATCAGCATTGGCTTATTCATTAAAAGTGAGATGTGGTCAAATGTGTGCCTGACAGTATTGCTACTTTTTTTTCCTATTCATATAGGAAAAAAAAAGTAGCAATACTACCAGCGTTTTAGACTCTTCATTTTTCCCACCGATGCAGACAAATATTTTTAGTACCCAATGAGCTCTTCTCCCACTTTTTTATAGCTATTAATATTATTATATACGTAATTCCTTTCAGGCATAGCCCTCTCAGATTCCCCTGCTGGTTTAGCAGCATACATTCTCGAAAAGTTCTCAACGTGGACCAACCTTGAGAACAGGAAGTCAAGCGATGGTGCTCTACTGCAGAAGTTCTCGCTAACACACCTACTGGACAACGTTATGATATACTGGGCTACTAACACTATCACTAGCAGCATGAGGCACTACGTTACCGGGTATAAGCAGCTTATGCTGACTGATCAGTGAGTTCTTTTTGGATTTTTACTGGATATAAATCTTAAATTCTTTGGCAGACACCGTCCAGCTGAAAACTGCTGAGATTTTAAAACTACAAATTTTGTACAAGCATTCCTTATGTAATAAAAGTGAGCACAATGGAAGAATTTTTGTAAATTCATCCTACATATAATGTAAATAGGTGATGAAAATAAATACGGAAGATAGTAAATTTTGCCGATGGAAAATCACATTGGCTATGGTTAAATTCAAACACGGCGGCTGTGTCGTACGCTACACGCTATGCAGTAATTTGCTACTGCGCAACAACTCGCTTCGTGTTACGAGCCGCCATTAAGTTTGAATCTGACACGACTCTTACTCTATAGAGATGTTAAAATTAATCATAGGCATCAGTGGGTACCAAAACCATTTCTTGCTATCAAAAATCGATTCTTTGTCCCGTCTTTGTGTATTTACAGGCACATGACGCACTTCAGTTTTGTCCCTAGCATAGTGCAGGGTGCACCAGCAAAGTCTCAATATATTGCACAATCGTGCCTTTATTAAAGCAACTAGCACTTCGCCCGCGACTTCGTTCGCGCGGGTTTAGGTGGTACTCCACGAATTTCATCTTCCTCTACCCTCGGGTAGTGTGTAAATTACTTATTAATAGGCTAAACGTAGGGCAGTTCGCTCAAACCGAACATTTTTCTTACTAAGAATATTTTTATACCCGTCGTAACTTTAGGTTTTGGTATTTTTTTCACACCTTGGGTTACATAATCGAAGTTTTCAGACGGATCTCTAACTTTTTGAAAATATTCTATAGCCTATGTCCATCAGGGTTAATGTAGGATTCCAATGGTGAAGAATTTTTAAAATCGGTCCAGTAGTTTTGGAGCCTATTAATTTCAAACATACAAACAAACAAATCTTTCCTCTTTATAATATGTAGACAACCGTGCTTCTAGGAATCTTCTATAACCTTTGTCTACTTAAAAATAATCAAACAGTACTGTCTTTTCTCCTCCAGAATCCCAACAGAAGTACCAACCTGGGGCATAAAGTTCAAGCACGAGTTAAGCTTCCAGCCGGACAGTATCCTAAAGCTGAAGTTTAAGAACTACCTGCACAGCTCAGTGGTCGAAGATGGCGGGCATTTCGCGGCCATGGAACTCCCGGACGTGTTGGCGGACGATATATTTGATGCTGTGCAAATGTTCAGGATGTTCCATGCAATGAAAGAGTGAGTATTATATATTATTTTAGTAGTTGACATTTTGGTGAAAGAAAACTCAAGTATTGGAGCACTGGGAACATTTTTTTTATGGGTTTGCTCTTGACTCTAGTCTACTTCAGAGATGACATTGGCAAAGTCTACGATGGAGCAAGCTTACCCAGAAGGAGCCTGTTCACTCTAACTTTGAAGAGATATGGGTTGTAAGCTTTCAGAATGTATGTATGTAAATCGGGCTGGCTTCCGCAACTCCATGACTAAGCGCGTATTTTGCATGCAGGTGGGCCAAATTTGTCATTACATCCACCCCAGCTCCCTAAGGAAGGCCAGCAACGCCTTAGTGTTACCAACTATCTCACAGAGGGTACCTGGGTTTCCGAAGTACTTAGCCCTGTAATCCGCGACTACCGGGCAGCTTAGAAGCAGGTGTGCTGCTGTCTCATTCTCCTCCATGCAGGCTCTGCATAGCGGGCTGTCAGTGACTCCTATAGCATAGAGGTGTTTATTAAAAGACCCGTGGCCAGTTATTACGGCTGTGACTGTACGCAACTGTTGTTTAGTGTTTTGTAAATGGGCCATCTATAGAGGGAAGTGTCTCTTTGGCCTGCCTACTCTCACCATGGTCAACCCATAGCTTATGATGTTTATCTCCGGTGCGTTTCCTTACCAGATTGCGTAGATACCCGAAAGGCAGCGGCACGATGTCGCTGCCATACTCGAACCCCTTCTGGCGATTTCATCCGCCGCATCGTTGCCTCGGGATTCGCTGTGTCCCTTGATCCATTGAATGGTTACTTTATTGTGTCTACCAACCTGATTAAGACGTTGGTGGCACTCGAGAGCCCTGAGTTGACCGTGTGACTGTTCAGAGCTTGCAGGACGGCCATGCTGTCCGAGAGTATGCGTTTTGAGTGGTCCTTAACTTCCCTAATTAGGATGGCTGATGACGCCAGAGAAATGCCCATGCATTCAGCTTGGAACACTGTGTTGTGGACCCCCAGTGGTCTGGCTATGTGGATGTTGAGATCCTCTGAGAAGATTCCCGCACCAGTACCCGTTTTTGTTCCATCGGTAAAGATCCGCAGCTCTGCGGGGCACAGCCCCTCGCAGCGATGATCCTCATGCAATTGGATTTTGTATTTTTTATCAAAGATAAATTGCTTGGGTCCCCCCGATCATTGATTGCTTTTGTTATGAGGCTCCTCGAGCAGAGCGGTGTGCCGTGTTTCTCTCTTACCCCAGAGATCCAGTATTTTAAGGCGTACTGCTGCCATCGTCGCTTCCTGTTGTATAAACAAGTGTAGCGGAGGGAGTCCCAGCATGACTTCCAGCGCCGCAGTTGGAGTAGTCCTCATGCAGCCCTTCGTCGCCATGCAGGCCAGCCTTTGCATGTGTTGTAACTTGTTTACGGCTGTAGCTAGCTTTGTGCGTGGCCACCACACCACGGCCCCGTAGGTTAACATGGGCCGAATGACTGCTCTGTACAGCCATAGTATTATTTTGGGAGATAGGCCCCACTTCTTCCCTATCATTTTCCTGCACTGCCAGAAGGTAATACAGGCCCTGTTTAGTTTGTAGTCTAGTCTACTCCAGTTTAACTTACTGTCTAGGATGACGCCTCTGTGTTGAAGAGCTTAGGTAGCCGGTAGTGGCCTAGTGCTCGTTTTTGAGTGAAAATGACTAGTTCAGTTTTCGTGGGGTTTACTGACAGATCATATTCTTCGCACCATCTCTCCACGATGCGTAGTGCTTATTGAGTGAGGTTGCAGATCGTTTCCGTCACCTTCCCTTTCGAAGCGTTCAGAAACACAGACGCAGGCAGAGAGTTTCACTCCTTTGCTGTGCGCATTATAAAAGACGTTTGGAAACGCTTAGTGCGAATTGGCGCACAAAGCGCATTCGACCATCTGCCTAGCCTTTTCGCCAACTATACAACATGTAAAAGAATAAACGAAATAATATACTTCTTAAGGGGACTTTGTACTCATCATTATGAACAACTTTTACTACGGTACCAACCCTGAAATCACGAAAAAAAACAGCTTTCAGTACATTTTGTCGAGTTATGCGCACATAAATCTATAGGGAAGTCGATAATTTTTCGCGATTTCTGGGTTGGTCCCATAGAGCTTCTAGTAAAACCAGATTCCTCTAAGTACTAGTATTTTACGTGGAGCGACTGCCTATCTGACCTCCACAAGCCTGTATAGAGGGTGCACGGTAAACTCTGCTTGCGCGATGCAGGAACCTAGTAGTTCGCTGCTAGTTGGATAAATGGCGTCGCGGTTCTTTTTGTTGCGATGTAGATTTGCTCCGTTGGTTTTTCTTGTGGCGGCATTGATGCCGCTACACCTGTAGCACGCAGCGTCCCGATTTTTATGTGTCGGGCGGGATGTCCCGCGCGGGACACTCAGTCCCGCTTTTCGGGGATAACTCGACCGTGCGTGCAGCGTACTGAGGAAGCGCGACAAAGGGTCACACACAAGTACGAACTGGCCGCAACATCAGTGCGTGCGACCGCAACACTTCTCTTTCACCCATTTGTTCTATTCCGCGAAAACGCACGATTACGAACGAAGGAATAACGAATAGCTATTAGAACGGTTTTAGTGGTTGGAAAGCAGTGAGCAAGTGTCATGTAAACGTAATTTAAAACTCAAATACAAAGATAAATATTTAAGACTTCTGATTATATACGTTCTCGCTTTCCGAAAGAATCCCGCTTTTTTCACTCAAAAAGTTTAAAAGTCCCGACTTGCCAAAAAAAAATCTGGCAACGCGGGTAGCACGGTACTTCTTGGCATGACTGGTGTCAGATTTTCTGGCTTCTGATAATCCGTAGCGACTGCCAAAAATCTACAAATGGCAGCCGGAACCAACGGTTTAACGTGCTCTCCGATGTCTGGAGGATTCTCGGTATGTTAAGTGGGAACATTAGATATAGTCTGATTGTCCTGAAGGGCACAGACGTTCTCTCTGTGAGAGGGAGTAGGCTATACTCTACCACGCAGGCCCAGTGCAGGTTGATTGATGTCTCTTTTCGAGTTTTTATGTAGTTGACATGCCGGTTGCCTCATTGCCTCCTTCACTGTTATGAAAGTACTGGTGCTGAAATAATTAGTCCAAGTAAAGCACCTGTTTGGCTTCGACTGACTAGCTTACTTGGCGTATTTACCCTAAATCCATCGATATAAAGTTCATTTTGTAACAAATAAGTAAGACGAATATTTGCGCAAATGCACCGCCACCACTGCTCTTAATTACTGAGTACTGTACGTACTTGTGCTGTCTAAAAGAACAGGCATTTATCGAAGCAGCTGTAACCTTTTACCATAAAGTGAGATTTACTATTGAGATGATTACTATTCAAAAGTTTTACGTTTTTTAATACTAAACTTATCATTACAGAGAGAATAAAGCAGCAAGCAACCCAATAGCCGAAACAGCAAGCAACCCAACAGCCGAAACAGCAAGCAAACGAACTGTTGAAGCCGCAAGCAACCCAACAGCCGAAACAGCTAGCAAACGAACTGTTGAAGCCGCAAGCAACCCAACAGCCGAAACAGCTAGCAAACCAACAGCCGAAACAGCAAGCAAACAAACAGCCGAAACAGCAAGCAAAACAGCCGAAGCAACAAGCAACCCAGACTTCGAGACAGCAAAAACGGTCTACGAATTCACCGTCAACGACATAAACGGACGCGAGGTCAAACTTGAGAAATACAAAGGAAACGTACTCATAATAGTGAATGTTGCCTCCCAATGTGGCTATACTAACACACATTACACAGAGCTCAACGAGCTATACGAAAAGTATAACGAAAAGGGTCTACGTATACTGGCTTTCCCATGCAACCAATTCGGTGGTCAAGAGCCTGGTACTCTGAAAGAAATCCTTCAATTTACCAAAGAGAAAAAAGTCAAATTCGACCTGTTTGAAAAAATAGAAGTAAACGGAGAAACTGCTCATCCTCTATGGAAGTTTTTGAAGAAGTCTCAGGGTGGAATAATGGGCGATTTTATCAAATGGAACTTTTCCAAGTTCATTATTGATAGGGATGGCGTACCCGTTGAAAGGTTCGGTCCGAATACCAGTCCATTGGAATTGGTACCTTATTTGGAGAAGCTTTGGGCTTAATTTGGATAAGTCATGGTTTTTAATACCAGACCAAAAATGTGTAGGTGACTGGCATAAAAATGCCGTGTCAAAAATGTGGGGAAAATTCTTACAGGGATATGAAATTAGGAATGATATACTGGGAATGACTTATATGAATGTGATTTTATCAGTAGTCTAGATTTCAATGTATTTTACTGTCTGAATGGAATTTTGAATAAAAATAATAGTTTCTGTGTCTATATCCATATAATAATCGTACTTACATAAAAATCTGTGTAAACATTTAGTAGTGATGAAGTTACAAATAATCAAACATACTCAAACATCAATGTGATTTTATCTTCGAGTCATCTAGATTTCATAGTATTTTACTGTCTGAATGGAATTTTGAATAAAAATAATAGTTTCTGTGTCTATATCCATATAATAATCATACTTACATAAAAATCTGTGTAAACATTTAGTAGTGATGAAGTTACTAATAGACAAACATACTCAAACATCAATGTGATTTTATCTTCGAGTCATCTGGATTTCATAGTATTTTACTGTCTGAATGGAATTTTGAATAAAAATAATAGTTTCTGTGTCTATATCCATATAATAATCGTACTTACATAAAAATCCGTGTAAACATTTAGTAGTGATGAAGTTAAAAATAGTCAAACATACTCAAACATCAATGTGATTTTATCTTCGAGTCATCTAGATTTCATAGTATTTTACTGTCTGAATGGAATTTTGAATAATATAATTTGTGTCTACATCCATTTATCCATACTTACATTACATAAATATCAGTTTAGCTGTTTAGTTTTTGGTAAAACATACTAAGTATTTTCATTATTATAAACTTAGCCATATCAAATGGTTGTTATTCAAAAATATATATATATATATGTATACATACTTACCTATTTAGATTTAGGTATAAGATTTTTGTTAATATTTTTTATAATTATTTTACAAAAATGTGACAATGCATTTACCTATTTGTGATATTAATTTTTGTAATACCATTTTATGTACATTTATTTGTTGATACAACGTAAGTCTTACTTAATAAATATAATAAATTCCTTCTTGGAAAGTATATCGCGCTTTGGAATTTACTCCACTATCCGCACCCATAATATTTTTCCTGGATGGTAAATCATAAAATGACTTCTCTCGCTCTAGGCGGAATGGGAGGGGACTACCAGACTCTTAGGCCTTCGCCACACTTGACGGAAATTCTGACGCCGAAGTTCCGTTGCGGTAAATCCAGCACAGACGCAGAGGGCGAGCGGTCCACGACGTAGCGACCGATCTTCCGCGTAGTGTGCCCGGTATTAGTCATTTATATGCGTTAACATGTCGCACCTTGAAAACAAAAGTGGCACTATACCGAAGATGGCAATATTTAGTTATAACGACATCTAGATTCCTTGAAAGAAAGCGCTTATAGTGCAAAAACTGACACTATTATAGTTTCAATACTTTTCCTTAGAGGCCGCTAGTGCCAGTTTATACTTTTGGGTAAATGACAGTAGTAATTCATAAGGTGACACTGGGTGACACTATATCAGTATCAGTTGAAGACAAGCATTCGGAGTGGACACACGCTGCGGTGAGTAAAAAGTGGCATTTTTGTGTAGTGTCGTTTTAAACGTAATTCAAGCTAATATTTCTACTGAAGCAATAACTACAAAAATGGCACAATGGCAAAATGTTATTAATCTTTGGGTAATTATTCTAAAACGGGTAGGTTTACATAAAACAAAAGTGGCACTATGCGGAACTTTTTTTTAAAACCACGTTTTCTAAATAACTTCATAATTTACTGGCTTGTATTCAGTACATAACTGAAACAAGATAGTCAAACTGATAAATAAAATTAATTGCATTATTTTATTCCAGTTATTTGCTAAGATGTTGACCAAAATGCAGCGTTAAAAACTTTAAATGGTCATACTGAAAAATGTAAATTTTTGTATAACGCCACTTTTGTTTTCAAGGTGCGATGTATTGGCGTTCCGATGCGGAAGATCCGCGACCGAATTTCCATCAAGTGTGCCGAAGGCCTAACTGACTAAAACCCACCCGTGTTGCTTCAAATGCCCTTTGCGTTCCAGAGCTAACTCTTTCGAGAGTAAATTCCATCACCTCAAACTCAAGTCTTGACCTTTTTTTTGTATTTTAAGTTGATTTTTGAAAAAAGAATGGGCTAAGAAAGATCAAAATTCCTCGCCAGTCAAACAGCAAAGAGAAGTTACTCAAATAAAAAATCTTTTTTGTTGCTATACTTGTCTTTGGTGATAAAACGTGGGGTAATTTTGCATGGACAGTGATTATTCTTGGCCATTGAATTTGCATTTTGTCTTGCATGAAGAATTTGTTGTTCCAAAATTATCTCGAAATCTGAATTCAAATACGACTATCATTAGGTCCCTTTAGCGTGGGAGTCCTGGCTAACAAATCAAAACAACAAGCAAGACCCCCGCAGCCGCATAGAAGCTTCCTAGGGGCTTCATAAGCTTCGATTTGTGCGCGTAGGGAAGTCACGACCTCTCATTCCAGGATGACAACACATTCATTGTGCGGACAGCTAAGGAGTAGAAGTCCCTGCCAGAGTGTGTGTTTCTTGATAGCTACAACCTGGGAGTCTTTAAAACGAGAGTGTAATAGGTTACTTCTAGGCAAGCGTGCGCTTCGATCTCATCATCGCTTACCATCAGGTGAGATAGTGGTCAAACGTGTGCCTCAACAGGAAAAAAAATGTCATGGTCGGCTGAATCCTCGGCGCTAAAGCTGCCTCGCAGAGTGGTCTCGCTCCATGTTGAACTTGAAACGGCGTTTTTTTAACTTAATAACTATTTCAAGCTTACCTAAGCTGAGAAGTCGTTTAAACAACATTGTTGTAGAAAAGCACATTTCAATATACTAGCTACAATAAAACAGAAATAAAATCGAATAAGTAATATATTAGAGCTAGAATCAGTCCCCCAATACCATGCGAAAAACTTCTACACAGTTTGCCTTCCAAGCCTTAGTTTAGAGAGATCTTGAATGGTGTTGCGTGAACTCGAAGAGTCGGTCCATTGTAGCTCCGGGATCGCCGCTATCAACTGGATTTAAATAACATGTCAGTTAGAATTGATATCAATATTAGTATACCTCGCATGGACCGCTTGGAGAAGGCCTCACTCCATTCATTTTATCGTTTCCAGTTACAGTTCCCGTCACGCAACTTTACCTCCCCGAAGTACGTCGCAATCGAGTGCGCAAAATGTCAATTTGACAAAAAACATATACAGCGCATGCGCGTCTTTGCGCAAGATGGCGGGTGTAATGGCATCTCACTCGCTCGTATACGTTCGATGCATACGTGTGACCCGCTCAATGCAATACGACTGTTGATGCGAAAAGTGTTACACGTTGTTATTGTTTATAATTAATTATTTTGGTTATTTCTTAATATTTGATTTATTCTTTGTGTGTTTTTGTGGTGTATGTATTTGTGGTGTTACTTTTTGATATTGTTATTGTTACTGGTAGTCTTTGTTACTTATTTATAATATAATACGTATAAACAAAAAAATATTCTAGGAACATAACACTTGTTTACGCGATTGCAACTGCGCGGTCGTCACTAAAACCTAACTTCGGAGGGGTAAACAACGGTGATGCGAACTGTATGCGACTCTTCTTTCTAATGAGCAGGGGCGTAGTTACCGTCGTATCAAAGACACGGGGCCCCGGACTACATGGGCCCAGACTAGTTAACGCAAAGCCATACATTAGTCACACCGCCTCCTTCGAGTGTACTTTACCCCAGCAGGAAAGTGTCTCCTAGAGTGATATGAGTGGAACGTATATTTAGTGCGTAATCTGCTATAAATGTGCGCTACTTATAGAATTTGTGCGCCTGGCCGTTTTGGAAAAAAAACGGAAAATACGATTCCTGCTAGGGTAACGTTCTTCTAGCAGAAAAATTCTAAACGAATGATCGGAGAGAGAAATGTTGCGCATGGGCAGAGAGCTTATATTTGTGCAAAAATGTGCCCCGAAAATATCTTCAGGTTTTCGAGATATTGCGTTTCCTACTGGAGAAACGTTTTGCAGAATCGTGTATCTCTAAAACCATCGTATGTGCGCCTGTAGAATAAACGTACACGAATAGCTCTTAAATTGTGCGTATTTGTGACAGAATTAGATTTACAAAAATATTTATAACTTTCAAGTAATCGCACTTTTTCGAAAACCCGAATACTTCATGTCTTCTTAACTGTTAATTAACTGTGTTAATTAACTTTTGTAACTAAAATGTATCTGCAGGCTCTTTTACACACATTTCTTGATCTATATATTTTTTTTAAAAACAATCGCCAATCATATTATTGTTCTTTATAGCACCTACTTTTTTTCTTCCTTTGAGGGGCTTGTGGCTAAGCACTACACTTTTCTACTTCAGTGTACTCGGGCACAACACGTTTAAATCGATTCGTGAGTAAAGTTAAGAAGGTCACCGTTATGTATGACTACGCCGCTTTTTTGCAGTCATTCGAATTTGGTCGGATAACCAGCCGTTGTTTACATGTTTTGTTTTTTGTATATATTTACTTAATGCGAAACATTCCAAGCTGAATATTTTCACTATATATTTTTGACTGAACGCACTAATTCTTAGTTTAAAACCACACATCTTGGGTTGAGCCGGTTTCTTGTATTTTGCCGTCAAAGTTATGACACCGTCGTTTTGAATTTAGCAATACTATTCAATAACGCATGCATGTACACTTTTGAAACTTTTAATGGTTATTAAAAGCGTCAAGAAGGACCGAATACAGTTTTCAGCGAGCTTATACGTTTTCTTATTCAGGAGCTACGATTTTTTTTTCGAGTTTTCGAAAAAGTGCGATTACTTGACAAGTTATAAATATTTTTGTAAATCTAATTCTGTCACAAATTAAGAGCTATTCATGTTCGTTTATTCTACAGGCGCACATACGATGGTTTTAGAGATACACGATTCTGCAAAACGTTACTCCAGCAGGAAACGCAATAACTCGAAAACCTGAAGACGCACAAATTATATTTTCGGGGCACATTTTTGCACAAATATAAGCTCTGCCCATGCGCAACATTTCTCTCTCCGATCATTCGTTTAGAATTTTCCTGCTAGAAGAACGTTACCCTAGCAGGAATCGTATTTTTTTTCAAAACAGGCACACAAATTCTATTAGTAGCGCACATTTATAGCAGATTACGCACTAAATATACGTTCCCCTTATATCACTCTAGGAGACACTTTCCTGCTGGGGTAACGTACACCTCCTTCGAGGCTTGCTAAGTTCTGAGCTAGTAGGGCCTATTTTGTTTAAAAAAAAAACAATACGCTAAAAACTAGCTATGAAATGCTTTGATACACTACAGGGAAGGGCCCCTTTACGACTAGATACGTCACTGCTAACGAGAGTAGTGCTCGACCGCCTGCCGCATATCGAATGGTGCGGTAAGCTCATAATACAAGATTGAGTCCCACTCTCACAATAAAAGCAAGATTGGCCGCAGCACACCATGAATGAGATGACGACTTTGATGTTTGACTTCAGGAAGTACTGATCCGGTTACGAAAATTCTTTAACCGATAGAAACTTACACCTTCGCTAAGTGTCATAGGCTGCTTTTTATCTCTGAAAACTTAAAAAAAAAATAAACCTCTGAAGAAACAATAAAAAACACCGACTTCCGAAAATAAAGTTATTTTTTGTAAAAAGGTTTATTATCTTTTGCTTTTCAGTTTTTCCGGAGGTTTTTTTTTTTTTGCTAAAAAGTTTTAATTTAATTTTTTTTGTGGCTCATCATCATCATATTAGCCGAAAGACGTCCACTGCTGGACATAGGCCTCCCCCAAGCGTCGCCACAACGACCGGTCCTGTGCGTCTCGCATCCATCGGCTACCCGCGACCTTCACCAGGTCATCGGTCCACCTTGTGGGAGGCCTTCCAACGTTACGTCTTCCGGTACGCGGTCGCCACTCCAGAACTTTTCGGCCCCATCGACCATCTGTTCTGCGAGCAATGTGCCCTGCCCACTGCCACTTTAGTTTGGCGATCCTTCGGGCTATGTCGGTAACCTTCCTGATTCGATCACGCAAGGAAACTCCAAGCATTGCCCTCTCCATTGCCCTTTGAGTGACTTTGAGCCTTCTGATGAGGCCCATTGTAAGCGACCACGTTTCAGTTCCGTATGTCATCACTGGCAACACGCACTGATCATAGACTTTCGTCTTGAGACACTGGTATGTGGGACGAGAAGATACCGCGCGGCTTCCCGAACGCTGCCCAGCCGAGTCGGATTCGACAGTTGACCTCTTTCTCGAAGTTGGCCCTACCTAGCTGGACCGTTTGTCCTAGGTAGACGTACTCGTCTACAACTTCGAGTGTAGAGTTTCCGATCTTGATGGGAGTGGGTGCTACATGGGTGTTTACCATGATCTTGGTTTTGTCCACGTTCATTTTGAGATCCACCCTTTCGGAAGCTCTAATGAGGTCATCGAGCATTGTACTGAGGTCCTCCGTAGTCTCAGCCATGACGACTATATCGTCGGCAAATCTAAGGTGACTGATGTACTCGCCATTGTCATTAATGCCTAGCCTTCTCCAGTCCAACACCTTGAAGACATCCTCCATTGCGGCTGTAAACAGTTTCGGAGAAATGACGTCTCCCTGCCTCACAGAAACGTTGGAACCAAAAACGCACTGTGTTTTCTTTTGCGACACCGTCGCCATACACATCATTAATTCTTCGAGCCGTTTCTGCAGCACTGGTGCCACGATGGAACTCGTTCTCGTAAATAACGCGATATTTCAAGTTTTCCATTTCGTAAACTGACTGGCGCAAAGAAAAAACCAAAAGCGGAAATAACAAATGAATTACGGTTTTCGAAACAAAAAAGCATGGGAAAATAGCTGTATAAATTTGAAATTCCAAACCAAAGAGGAGATATTGAGATCAAATTGGCCAGTACGACAACAAAACGCCAATTTCATATTTAATTACCTAATATATACGCGTCGACTTGAGAACCTCCTCAGTTTTTTCTTCGGTTAAAAATGCAGAGATACTGTGGAATAGACCACGAAACAGAAGCTGCGGGAATTGACATGTTAAATACATCAAACTGTATGACGAAGCCAGCTTACAGGCTGAACCGAATCCTCCCCTGTCCTGTGTAATCTGTTGGTCTGCTTCTCTCTTAAAATAAATAGTCTAATGATTTTTTATTGATATAAGACACTGGGCACGCTGCTGATCGTAATCAGGATTGTGAAACGCCAATTTAAATCCTACTAATATTATAAATGTGAAAGTTTGTTTGTTTGTGCCTCAATCAGGTAAAAATGGCTGAAGGGATTTGGATGAAACTTGGCACACATATAGTTCACACCCTGGACTCAAACATAGGCTAATTTTTATCCCGGTAACTTACACGGCTTAATAAAGACAGAGGAAGAAGTGGAAATCAAGAGTTTCTGCTGCCTTAGTACTTCAAATTCAAAAGTACCAGGAGGACAGAAACATGAAGTATTTTTGGGGCTGCGACTGAGCGCTGATTAATAAGTACCAGGAGACCAGAAACATGTCAATGTGTTTTTTGGGCTTAAATTGTTAGTAAGTATTAAATTGGTAGTTATTAACGAGTTTCAAGAGACCAAAAACATGTCAAAGTATTTTTGAGCAAAATTTTTTTTTTCACCTGGAGCACAGCAGTGCGATTCTGTAAACATGTCGAAGTGAAAGCTCGGGTGAAGTGATCGTGAAGTGACCTGTCGATCCATGTAATCAAGATGGAATGACAGCTCACTTCGTGGTCACTTCACACAAGCCGCCTTCACTTCGACATGTTTCAGAATTGACCGGCTGATACATATCGAAGATTTTTTCGGGCTGGAATTGTGAACGCTATAGATTCACAAGTACCAGGAGAGCAGAAACATGGCGAAGTATTTTCGGGGCTGGAATTATGAGCGCTATAGATTCACAAGTACCAGGAGACCAGAAACATGTCGAAGTATTTTTGAGCAAGATTTTTTTTTTACCAGGAATATTAATGCATGCCAAAGATTTTTACGGGCTGGAATTTTGAACGCTATAGATTCACAAGAACCAGGAGGGCAGAAACATGAAGTATTTTCGGGGCTGGAATTATGAGCGCTGTGCCTTGATTCACAAGTAACAGGTTAGCAAAAACATGTCAAAATATTTTCAAGGCTGGAATTGCGAGCGCCAAAAATTCAGAAGTACCAGGAGACCAGAAACATGTCAAAGTATTTTTGAGCAAGATTTCATTTTACCATGTGTAGAGCAGATACATGTGTTTTTCCGGGCTAGAATTGTGAAAACTATAGATTCACAAGTACCAGAAGAGCAGAAACATGCCGAAGTATTTTTTCGGCGGGAATTGTGAGCTCTAAAGAATCACAAGTACTAAGAAACCAGAAACATGTCGAAGTTTTTTCTGGGCTGGTATTGTGAACCTAAGATTCACAAGTGCCAGGAGACCAGAAACATGCTAAGTATTTTTGAGCAAGATTTTTTTTTACCATGTGTAGAGACAGATACATGTCGAAGATTTTTCCGGGCTAGAAATGTGAACGCTATAGATTCACAAGAACCAGGAGAGCAGAAACATGTCGAAGTATTTTAGGGGCTGGAATTATGAGTGCTGTACGTAGATTCACAAGTACCAGGAAAACAGAAAAAAAGTGTTTTCCGGGCAGGAATTATGAGCGCTAAAAATTCATTATGTACCGGGAGACCAAAAACATGTCGAAGTATTTCCAGTGTTAGAATTGTGAGCGATTAGGATTCAAAAGTACCAGATCAGAAACATGTCGAAGTATTTTCGGGGCTGGAATTACGAGCGCTATAGATTCACAAGTAGATACCAAGAGACCAGAAACACGTCAAATTATATTTCCGGCAGGAATTGAAAGCGCTAAACATTCACAAGTACCAGGAGACCAGAAACATGTTTTAATATTTTCGGCGCTGGACATATCGAAGATAAATAAACATATCGAAGTTTTTTCTGGGCTGGAATTTTGAGCGCTAAAGATTTACAAGTACCAGAATACCAGAAACATGTCGAAGTAGTTCCGGGGCTGAAAGTGTCCATGCTTTCAAACTACAGACTCACAAACTATTAGAATAAAGAATCATGAACATGAATTGCCGAGAATGAGAATTTCGGACAAAGAAGTTGCGCAACACCTCTAAAGTCTACGCAGACGAAGTCGGCGGGCGAAGTGCTAGTACCTAATAAAAACGTGTAAAAACAACTCAAAATAACAATTAAAACGTCGTGAAGGCAGAGAAAGAGAAGCAAATCAAGTATCTCGACTTAGCACACGAGATTGTCGACACGTGGAATGTGGACTCAGCTGTCATTGTACCGATAGTCGTTAAGGCCAATGGCCTGATGGCCAAAAGCTTCGACGACCATCTGTCGAAGCTGGCGTTTCGCGGTTGGATAAAGGGCGTGATACAGAAGGCAGTACTCCTCGATACGGCACGTATTGTGAGGAGGTGCCTTACTCTAGAGCCCTAACCACCGGTAGCTTGGACCCCTGCTCCCGCTCCGGCGGACTATTATTTTTTATATTTTTATATGTATATTTTTAAAGATATATTTAAAAACGTAAAAAATGTGTAAATTGAAATAAATAAACGAATTAAAACGCTATAAATTAAAATTAAATGACACTAAAAATCAACTAAATGGTAGGCTCAAGAGGATACACTAAATAAAATACAGTTGACATAAAAATCGATGATGTTTTTATTAAACAGCGATTTACTTACTGTAAGATTCAAAAATGTCTTCCACCAGTTACATTTGAAATAAATTATATAAATATTATACATATTAATATCAGAAAACTGAGAACAAATGTACGAGTAAACCAACTATTGCGAGAAAGTCGCCTAATATGTTCCAAGTTGCAATACAGAAACTTGGGACATTCAAGGTTTGCAAATGCAGTTTTTTTTTTCTGAAACTACATTATGTACTGACAACTTATCAACTTTAAGCTACTTTTCTATGAAGATCCACCAAGAAATATGATAATTTATTCATTTTTTAAATGTGCAAAGCGGAATGTAATTTTGATGATTTTCGCCAAGTTCATGGTAGATCTTTATGTTTTAAACTAAAATGATTGATTTTATGTTTTACATACAATACAAAGGCTAGGATTACTTTCAACGTAGATACAATTTACTTCAAATATTACTTTAATTTACCTCCATACGACAATGCATTCAGTGGTTGTAACTATCTTATTTTTACTGTTCCAATATTTTATAGAAGATTTTTATATAACTATAAAATAGTTACACCATGGAACTGTTTACGAATACTTCAACTCAAGGTATATCTTTAATGACCTCAGCAAGTTGTTCCCGGGTGAACATATGGAACATGGAGCCAGGAGTCATGGTCACCACTTCTACATTGTTCTCTGAAAGCTTCTCCTCCATGACTTGCTTGAGTATTGTGAGAGCAGATTTGATGGCTTCCTTTAAAGTCATGGATTTGTGGTACACTTCCTGAAATATAAAGGTAGAGTTAGTTCACATTTAGGTACTTATTATCCCATAAGGATATTGGTGCGATTGATTTTGGTTGGAAAAGCAAAGCATGGCCTAAAATTGACCAAAATATAAAAAACGTGAACTAAATAATTGTGCCTAGAACTACTATGCATGAGCTGAAGTTATAAGCATAGCAGTAAGTATAGGGCAGGGTAAGCAGGGTTGCTGGCATTTGAACAGAGTTAACGTTTTGTTCGCAAAAGTCTCGTCAAATCGCCGCAATAGCCTTATGGAGATACTTTCACAGAAATCCCCGTGAGACACTTGCTCTTGTTGGTAGCGCCTTGTATGTGACGAAATTCAAGTAGCTATAAGTTCTGAGTATTAAATAGGCGTCATAGAAAACTAACCTTCAAGCTCTGCTGAGCCCCTTCGCTGCCAGAGCCAATGGCCTTAGCGTCGTACTGCACAAATGTGCCACTAGGATCCATGTGGAACAGCTGGGGACCTTTCTCGTCAATACCTGGAAATAGAAAATGTCTAGGTAGTAAAAATGTTATATTAATTCATTGACTGACAAACAAAGCACAGCCTAAACTGATTAAAGAAGCATGAAATGCACAAGAGTTCCATTGTATAACATAAGTCATCCTCCAAACTGGAATGTTATTCCTAGGAATAGCATTAGCAACCAGCATTTTCAATTAGCATTCCAGTTTGGAGGATCCCATTTCAAAACTTCAAAATGTTGAATCATAGGGATTAATCCGGTCGCTTCCAGCTAGATTGGAAATCTCTTGAGCACTTAGGAAGGAATTTTGAAAAATCAACCCCCGAGGAAACTAAATAGGAAACTTTTAAGAAACATTCTAATGCTAAGAAACATCAGAATGTTTCTTAACCTTTTGGCTGCCAGAGCATAAACGCATCAGCATCCCTCCCACGCCAAGCACAAATTCAGTGCAAATATCTAAAGAAAAAAAATGGATTCCAACATCTTCATTCTATATTTTTTTAAATAAAATTATATTACTCGTAACGTAACTCACAGAAAACTTGATTTATTATATTTATTTTGTACTTTCATTTTGTTTGCCACACGTTTACGACACGCCACTGTATAGCCGATAGTGGCGTGTTGGGCACTTTTTCGTGTGTCGGCTACAGCCAACTGTGGTGGACAAAAGGTTAAAAATTCCCTATTTAGTTTCACTTAAATTATGAAACAAGTAATGAACGACAATTAATATTATATTTTTAACCCTTCCAGCTGAGCTGAGTGTTGAAAATCTGTCAGTATAGTTATGTATATCCATTAATTTAGGTACCACCAAGTGTATGTAACAACCAGCATTAGAAATTGAATTATATGAAATATTTTTCACCACACTAGCAAGTAATTTCATTGATTGAAATACCTGCAAACATCACCGCAACACCAAATGGTCTGGACATAGCGGTGCCGCTGTCATCATCACTGTCTCCAAACTGGATAGCCAGGTTGGATACAGCTTGAGCACAGGATTCAACGCTCATGCGCTCATTGTACACAAACCAGTGGTTCTGGCATTCCACACGAGCACGCTCCACCAGGGTTCTAACAGAGGAAGATTTAATCACTTTTTTTTATGACACAAATAGAAAGCTTATTAAAAATAAAATCTATTGAATGTTTGTTTAAAACGAAAGTCAAAATAGCAAATTCCATTATTTGGGCCATGATTAGGCATGTTCGAAAATTTTAGTACTGTTTTTTCAGTCATTCTCAAATTATGTCATGAGAATTTAGCAGGTAAACAAACCCGAAGATCACGAAAGGCACTTTTGAAGTCGCCGTTCATAAGTTTTCTTACCTAGAATCAGCCATCAATCCAGAGACAGCACAAGCGATATGTCTATCAACTTCCACAATCTTTTCAATCGTAGTGGGCTCCATGAGTGGTGAAGTAATCCTCTTCTCTACTGCCAGTACTACTCCCTCTGAGGTACAGATGCCGATCGCCGTCGACCCGAGTTTGATCGCTTCAATAGCATATTCCACTTGGAACAGCCTTCCTTCAGGGCTGAATGTGTTAACACCACGGTCATATTCAGAACGTGTAAGAAACATCTGAAAAAAGAAAATAAACTCAGTCACCGGGATAGGTTATGAACCATGACAAAGCGTTTTCATAAATTCCGCATAGTTTCACGAACTGTATTGAGTAAATATGTAAATTTTTATGTACCTTGGATAGTTTTCTTTCAATTTGAAGCGAATTTGGCAAAAATTTTGCAGATTTTCGTGTAAAATGAGTAATCAGGAGTAATCAAATTTTTCGCTGAGTCCGGCCGTCAAGAAACCAAACAAAAGTTTCTTGAAATGTCAAACAAGCGAAAACGAAACGTCATCGTCATAGAGTTTCTATTTAGTTAGTCGATTATCTTCAAAGACTTAATTACTTATTTTATGCAGACATTTCCATTTTACATGATTTAAAATTGATTATTACTACTATAATTCATCACTGTAATTTATAATTTATACAGACATTTCCATTTTACATGATTTAAAATTGATTATTACTACTATAATTCATCAATGTAATTTATAATTATTATTTACCCAGTAAAGAATAGGGGACGTGCACGGCGTTGCCTATTTTTTTATTCACAAGGCAATTACAACAGGCTACAATCATAATAAAATAGTAACAAATTCACACCATAGGTCTTGACCTGATTATGACCCAAAGCGTAGTCGCACAACATGGCAAACAAAAACAAAAAAAAAATAGTAATAATAAGTACAAGAAATGGCAAGTTCACAAGTACAATATTACCATTAACCAGAACGCAGCGCATCTGCCCTCCGACACAGTCCCAGCTTATAAGGGATGTGCAGGAGACCACACACGACTGACATAATTAATGTTACCAGCAATAACGTTAGTTACACAAGCAATGTTTACTGACTATGCCATTTTGCGCCGCATATTCGAAATTTTAAGGGTCAGAATACTTGACATTGACGCTTCTATGCTGCCACCTGCTGTTCCTGCACGCTCAGTTTAGGGGAACGTGCGCGAAGTAGACTGTACCATCTAGCCTGTTTTTTCCGTTCCGTGCATTTAGCGTTGCCATTTATAATTTTATAGATGAAATATACTTGACAGTGACATTTCTGTGCTGCCACCTAGTTTCTGCTCGTTCCGTATACGATTGAATGTTTGCTATCCCCAACATCAAGCACCAAGAAGAATGTAAGCCCGTATAAAATTAAACTATGACACATTGTCAGAAAGTTCACAATGCTAAGTTAAAAAAAAATCTTGTCGATTTCTACACGTATACATAGGCATTTATTGACTCCACCTACTTATTATTGTTATTGTTATTATCAGTGTACTTTGTAACCTTATGTCTGTTCAAAATTAGTTTACTATTTGTTTTAAATGTAAATAGTAATATTCTTTTGTGCTCAACAAGGTCGACCTAGTACTTATTATCTATATAAAAACATTCTAAGTTCGTGGCAACTCATTATCATTGTGCCGGTGTTATTTCGTCCACGTAAGTAAAAATTATAAACATTTTTTTGATTCCTAATCATGCTAAGTAGGTTTTGAAGTTTGAATTGTACACCTAAACGATAGTCTGTACCTACGTACAGGATAAAGCTAGAGACAAACTGGTCCCACGTACGTAACGTATGCAACGCATTATGATATCTGGATTCTTGATTTTATATGAAAAACTATGCAGTACACTTATCGTATGCAACGCAACATACGATACGATACAAAAGCGTTGCATACGTAGGACCAGTGTGTTTCTCGCTTAAAGCTATAGTTTGTGGAGGTATGATTACAGAGCTCAGTTTTAAAGGAAGCCACTGTCAAACAATAGGTCACATAGATTAAAATCTAAGCCCATGTAGGACAACCCATTTTTAATAGATACTTACTTCCCACGTTGAATACACTATTTAAAGATTTAATAATCACATCAAATCAAATCAAATAATTTATTTGCATAATACATGTACCTACCTAATACATAGGCATTCTTAATGCTTTTTGCACCAACAATCATTCCCTGCTGCTCCTATTATTACAATAATGACTGTTCGCAGTTCAAAAAAAAAAGAAGTGTTTAACGAAGGCTGCGCAATTTATCTCATCATCATCTTCCTGCCCTTATCCCATGTTACTTGGGGTCGGTGCAACACGTTTTTTTCTTCCACTCTGCCCTATCTGCCGTCAAACTATCACTAAGTCCTTTTAATTTCATATCGCCTCTCTCTCTCCATCCATCCACATTTATATTAATTACTCTTTTCGACTACTTCTAATGTACTCATTTCTCACTTTATCCATTCTTGTTACTCCACACATCCATCTCAGCATTCTCACCTCAGCTACATGCAATCTATTTTCATCCATCTTTTTCACAGCCCAACATTTTGATCCACACATTACGACAGGTCTTATTACAGACTTTTAGATTTTCCCTTTCAACTTGAGGGCATCCGCGGGTTGCAAATTGTCCTAGTGACCTGTCGCCATTTCATCTATTCTGAGTTGATCCGGTGCGTTACATCTCGGTCTATATCGCCATACCCCTGGACAAGCGACCCGAGGCACCGAAAGTCGGAGCAGATCGGTATGGGCGTTCCGGTGAGTGCTATAGGTATAGGACAGGTGAGCCCTCCGAAATCGCATTCGCAGGTAGGTATTCTGTTTTGGTTCTGCTCAATTTCAGGCCACCCTCTCCAGTCTTTGCCACCACGTCTCCAATCTATTCTGGACCTCTTGGCTGCTTTCGGCAACCAACACAATGTCATCAGCAAACGCATACACCAGGGAGCCTCTTCCTGGATGTCCCACGTCAGAGCGTCCATTATCATCAGGAAGAGATAAGGGCTGAGGGCCGACCCCTGGTGCAAACCGACTGCCACACTGAAGCTATCAGTGTCAGCCTACTGCAGACCGGACTTGGGTACTGCATCCACTGTAAATCGCTCGGATCAACTGCACATACCTCACGAGGCACCCGGTCATATGCCTTTTCGAGGTCAACGAATACCATATGCAAGTTTTCATGCAAAGCTCTATATTTCTCGTACAGCTGGCGGATAGCGAAAATAACATCCGTTAAACCCCGACCAGGCATAAAACCGAACTGGTTCTGTGAGATTACACTCTCTTCTCTCAGCCGCCTTTCAACAACTTTTTCCCAGGCTTTCATACTATGTGACATTAGCTTTATCCCTCTATAGTTGCTGCACTCCAGCACATCGCCTTTGTTCTTGAAGATGGGCACCAACGAACTGTTGCACCATTCATCAGGGATGGCTTCTTCCAGCAACAACTTATTGAAGAATAAAGCTAACCACGCCCATCCATCTATCCGTTATGACTTCCACACTTCAATTGGTATTCCGTCTGGACCAATTGCTTTACCATTCTTCATTCCATTCACTGCTGTTCTCCCTTAATCCACACTGACCATTCTCACTAACCCCTCATTAACTGGTTTATTCTCTAGAACCCCACTCCAGATATTTTCCTCATTCATCAGTCTTCCAAAATAGCCCTTCCATCAATCCTTAATCTTTTCATCCTCTGATAGAAGCTTTCCAGCTTCATCCCTTACACATCTTATCCGACTAACATCTTTCGTCTTCCTCTCTCAATTTATCTCATTAGGTAAAAAAAAAATACCGACTTCCAAAAACAAAACACTACAAAGTATAAGATAACTTTAATTTCGGAAGTCGGTGTTTTTGGTTATTTCGTTTTTAGGGTTCCGAACAAAAAACGGACCCCTTATAGGATCACTCGGGTGTCTGTCTGTCTGTCCGTTTGTCACGTCAATCAATAAATTTTTAGTATGGGGGTCACTTTTGGGGGTCAAACTAGAAAATAAAAAAGGTTTTTGAACAATATCGTGTGACATATCAAATGAAAGAGCTTACTGTGAATGTTTTAATTATATATTTTTTGTAATTTTAAAATAAATGGTTTGGAAGTTATTCAAGAAATTAGCCCTTATCTCCGAAACTACTGTCTAAAATTTTGAAAAAAAAATGGAGATAATAGATCTTTACCTAAAGATTACAGGAAAACCTATAAGAAGTCTGTAGTGTTAAAATAACATGTGAAAAAAAATGAAATTCGTTCGGAACCCTTTGCACGCCCGACTCTAGTCCGAGTCTCACGAGTCCGACTCGCACTTGGCCAGTTTTTTCTGACACCGACTTCCGAAATTAAAGTTACTTATTTTACACTTTGTAGTGTTTTGTTTTTGGAAGTCGGTAATATTTTTTGTAAAAGTTTTTTTTTTTCACTTTTTAGTGGTACCTGCGTACACCCATTCACAGCGTACCGGCTTACTTAGTGCTTTCGGTGTAAAGGTCTCGTCAAAACGAATGAAATAAGCCCAAAAACTTGGTAGTTCCTATGTAGGAACTACCAAGTTTTTGGGCTTATTTCACCCAGAGACAGGCACACAGGAGAACTCCACATCGGTATGTACCGATGTGGAGTTCCCCTGACTCTCTGTCGTCTCCATCATCATGCCTGATCCAAACCTTCATTGTTTTGTAGTATCACCCGATATACACACGAATATCAAGGTTTTATCAGATGCGTGCCTACAATTTTCGAGAGTTGCCGTCGATTTCTCAGGGTTTCCATCATCAAATCCCGACGTGGTGGCAATGGGACCACCTCGGCAGCATACCCTTTCATATAAATAAAGAATTTATTTCTATATTTTATTGCAGGAACTATTGCCGTGCTGTTGTAGCACAAGCACAGGCGTAAACATGGGCACTCTAGGCGGCATAAAGGCGATTATTAAAGAAAAGACCTTCTTCCTAATACACTACGAAACTGGTGAACTGGCTAGACTTTACATTTTAAGCAGCCATGTATTCAAATACTATATGTCACCAACCGGCAAATTTCTGGACTACCCTGTACCTAACAACCCTACGGACGATGCTAAAATAAATATAAAGAAAATTACAGACTACGATTCGAAACCTTTTGAATATTCTGTTCTTGAAACTACAAAACAACACTACAATGTTTACACAAATAAAATTTCGATACGGTTCGATAAGAATCAAGGAACCATGGAGGTACGCGACAATAGAACCAACAAAGAAGTTGTGAAAGAAAAGTTGCCATTGTCTTACGCTCACAGACAAGCCACGCAGACATTGCATCAACGCGAAGACGAGTACTTCTTCGGAGGAGGAATGCAGAACGGAAGATTCACGCACAAAGGACAAGAAATAGACATTGTAAATTCAAATAATTGGGTCGATGGAGGAGTAACGTCGCCAAACCCATTCTACTGGTCGACTTATGGCTACGGAATTTTGAGAAACACTTGGCAACCAGGCTCCTACAATTTTGGTACAAAACTTTCCGATACAGTCGAGACTACTCATGATGGCGAGGAATTTGATGCGTTCTTCTTTATAAACAGCAATCCAAAAGATATCTTGAACGACTATTACGAATTGACGGGTCAACCTATATTTATGCCCGAATACGCATTTTACGAGGCACATCTTAATGCATTTAATCGCGATTATTGGGTCAAAGTAAGTCCAGATAAGCCTGGTGCGATTTTATATGAAGACGGGTTCTATTACAAGTGCTATCAACCAAAAGACATGAATGGTAAAGATGGTATATTGGAATCGTTAAATGGAGAAAAGAGTAATTATCAATTTTCAGCAAGAGCCATGATTGGTAGATACCAAAGGCACGATATGCCATTGGGCTGGTTCGTTCCAAACGACGGTTATGGATGCGGCTATGGGCAAACAGACACTTTGCAAGGCGATATCGAAAATTTAAAACAGTTCGCCGAATACGCAAGAGGAAAAGGTGTTGAAGTTGCACTTTGGACTGAGTCTAACTTAGAACCTGTAAACCCACAAAATCCAAAGAAAGGAGAACGTGATTTAAACAAGGAAGTTGGTGAAGCTGGTATAGTAGCTCTCAAGTGTGATGTTGCCTGGATCGGACATGGGTACTCTTTTGGGTTGAGTGCCGTCGAGAAGGCAGCTAACATATTCGCTAAGAGAGCTAAGGATAAGGCTCGAACAATGATCATTGCGGTCGATGGCTGGGCCGGAACACAAAGACACGCGGCTGTTTGGAGCGGCGACCAATATGGGGGACAATGGGAATACATACGCTTCCATATACCCACGTATATTGGTGCTGGCCTCTCCGGAATACCTATCGTTGGTTCCGATATGGACGGTATTTATGGAGGTTCCAGCAAATCAGTAAACGTGAGAGACTATCAATGGAAGGCTTTCACACCACTTCAACTCAACATGGACGGATGGGGAAGCACACAAAAAACTCCTTTCAGTTTTGATGATGAAGCGAAACTTATTAATAGAGCGTATTTGAAACTGAAATCTATGCTGATACCTTACAACTATACGATAGGATATGAATCGATACACGGACTACCGATGATCAGGGCAATGTTCCTAGAATACCCTGAAGAGAACAGCGCATATACAAAGGATACTCAATACCAGTTTATGTGGGGACCTTCCATATTAGTTGCACCCGTGTATCAAGAAAAAGTCGCTAATGAGGATTGGGTACGAAATGGTGTGTATCTACCGAATAAAGATCAAGTATGGATTGATTTTTTGACAGGAGAAAAATATCAAGGAGGTAAAATGTGGAACCATTTAAAATCACCTTTGTGGAGGATCCCTATCTTTATAAAAGATGGTGCTATTATCCCTATGGCTAATCAAAACAACAATCCTTACGAAGTAATGAGAGATCTAAGAGTGTATAACATTTATCCTAATGGCGAGACCAACTTCGAAGTTTATGAAGATGACGGAATTACATCTGATTATTTAGAGGGTTTCTATGCTATAACGAACATAAAAGTAATTGGCCCTCCATCAAATGAGCAAGGCGATGTGCTTATTCATATTGAGAAAACGAGTGGAAAATATCAAAATATTGTAAAAGAAAGAGCAACTTTCGTAAGAATCATGGCTTCTAAAATTGTTAAACACGTAAAAGTTGCCATAAATAACGAAAATGTTGAGATGAATAGAGCCAATACTGAAGAAGAATTCAATAGAGCAGATGACGCATATTTCTTCAAAGAAGATCTACAGATAAACCCGTACCTCAGAAATTGCGGTGGTGAGGAGCTTGAACAAAAATTTATACTATTGAAAGTACATAAAACAGATGTTACTGCCTACGATATTCATATAAAACTCAACGGCTTTGAGAATAAGGGTGTAGTATTTGGAAGTAACACAACTGTTACTACTGCATTAAGTCCGCCAGCCGGGTTTACAGCTTTAGATGAAGAAGTGACTCCTACTTCAATTACTTTACGCTGGGGGGCAGTCAAAGATGCCTATTACGAATTAGAAAGAGATGGAACATTGTTCACTAACATTAAAAGTACTAAATTTACATTTGAAGACTTCCGTTTTTGCTCTGAACATAAATTCAGAGTTCGATCCGCGAATGAGAAAGGCGTTTCGAAGTGGTCTTACTTTATAGAAATATCCACGAAAGAGAATCCTAAAAAAAATGCGGTGAAAAATGTTAAAGTCACTTGTAATATTCCTTGTCATCCTGGTCAAGAAGTGAATAAACTGACTGATGGGGATGACGCGACTGTATGGCACACACATTGGGGGAAACCAAATCAAGCTGACCCTCAGAAAGGAAAAGTTATCTCTTTAATGTTCGATTTAGACGATGTATTTGAAATTGATCGTTTAGAATATACGCCAAGCGAAGATGCGAGTAACGGAACTATTTTACAGATTCAATATAGATTTTCTATCGACGGCAAAACTTGGAGTTCAATGTCTGAAAAAGTGAGATGGGAGCGTGACGAAATTGTAAAGAAGATCCCCATGCATGGCACTCAAATGAGATTTATAGAACTTAATATTTTGGATTCTATTCGCGGTTTCGGCTCCGGTAAACACATTCTTTTTTACAAGAAAGATTAAAAAGTGATATGTAGGGTAGTGGCTGCCACTGAAAAAAAATTCTTAACAGTATTTTTGATATTACTATAGGAACTTTTTAACAGTATTTTTGTGATTTATTGTATTTTTTTAGACTGTTATATTAACTATCATGATAACTACAACTACCGAATTACTTGATTCTTTATAGGGAACGTGCATCATTGACACTTCACGTTAAAAATAATCATATTAAAAGGAGTGAAAATTAACATTTAACTAAGTGAAAATGTATTGTTCCATTTGTGGATCAAATGATGTAAAATTCTGTTGCTCTCCCACAAATAGTACTCACTTTCCATGATTATGTGATAAACGACAAGTTTTGTACGTAGAAGAACTTTTCAATAAAAACAAATCTGTAAGTAAACATCACATAATATCAAATAGTTTGTTTCAGTAAACATCAAAATAATCAATAAAACATATTTTGACATGTTCTGACCACGCTGACGATCATTATTAATCGGCCGAAACCCATATTTTATCATTTTAATCATAATAAAAAACTATTCAAATATAATTCCCTAAATTAAAAAACAGTTCCCGTCACGCAACTTTACCTCCCCGAAGTACGTCGCAATCGAATGCGCAGAATGTCAATTTGACAAAAAACATAATACAGCGCATGCGCGGGCACGTCGCGCATGCGCGTGTTTGCGCAAGATGGCGGGTGTAATGGCATCTCACTCGCTCGTATACGTTCGATGCATACGTGTGACCCGCTTGCTCAATACAATACGACTGTTGATGCGAAAAGTGTTACACGTTGTTATTGTTTATAATTAATTATTTTGGTTATTTCTTACTATTTGATTTGTTTTTTGTGTGTTTTTGTGGTGTATGTATTTGTGGTGATATTTTTATTGTTACTGGTAGTCTTTGATACTTATTTATAATATAATACGTATAAACAAAAAAATATTCTAGGAACGTAAAAAACGTAATACTTGTTTACGCGATTGCACCTGCGCGGTCGTCACTAAAACCTAACTTCGGAGGGGTAAACAACGGTGATGCGAACTGTATTTGTCGCCAACACGATGACAGGTCTAAATAGTAGATTATGCACCGAGGGGACAAAGCAGTGTCTTATGTCACGGGCGTCATATTGAATCCCGAACCTAATGAAGCAATCGAATGTTAAATCCCGAGCGTAGCGAGGGAGTTTCGAGTTTAGCTCACGACCAAAGCGAAGGAGTTAATACAAGAATCCTGAATATGAGCCATGAGCCCAAGGCTAATGAGCATACTCTACTTTTCACACCTACTGGAAGACAATTGTTAGAAAGTCATGAAGAGAGGTGGCTAGCCGCGAGCGGTTCCCGTCGGTCTACAAGTTGAGTTACAAATTCAAACCACATTATTGATCTCCGGTCAATAATATTGTACTGAATTTCATTGTTACCCGCCGGGCAATAATGACTTACTTTAGGCTGAGTTTGCATGACTTATAATCTGACGTTATCGTGCAGTTGGTGTGATAAGTTTATCTTTTAACCACACAGTTGCTCTCGTGTCGATTTGCGCTGCCACCTATAGTCCGTGCACGTTCCCTATTTAGCAACACTATTTGTTTTCGCCATGTTGACTTTTGTTTCCCGTCTAGTTTCTTGTTTGAGTAAACTGCAAGACTTCAAGAACCTAATGTACTTTTTTAATTCTTCGTGTTGTTAGGAAAATATTTACCAATATTTTTAAGATGTATATTTCGCGTATGTCATATAAAATGAAAATCTTTATTTTTACTATGCTCAATTGATTTAAAACACTTATATTCACAATAATAAAATGTATAACAAAACGTGCTGATGACTTATTTTATGTGCTTTAATAAATTATTATTATACTTACAGAATGATTTTTTACGTCTGGTTGGGTAAATTCTGACCTTGGAATGTACCCAATCTGTTTAGAAAAAAAATCGTCCTGTAAATTAGGCAATAAGTATACTTTGATTAACTTTGTAATTCTTCAGCATTTTTTATAGCTATGATCGTACAGACAGATGACCTAGCATCGAATATGCAACTGATTGATAAATCCTCTAGTACACAGTTGTACTCATGATCAGGGTACTTATTCCTTACGTATTGAGACCTAGGGTCTTCAGAAAGCAAGCATTCTATATTCGATTTGAAGGCTTGCGCTCTTTCGCCGATCAACTCATTGAGCCTGGCGAGGGCATCGTCAGTAAATCTGACATCGTAAGTCTGTGATGGAGGATTGCAGATCCACGGAGCCACTCGGATACCGTCGTGGGTTATGTTTGTAAGGCGGGCTGATTGTGGGGGGGTATATCTCTCTTGGCCATCGGGCGCCCCTCTTTCGGTGTCAGGTCTTGGGTTCGGGGGTGCTCGGTAGACTCCGTCGACTAGGTCGGCGCTTGACGGCGAGTCGGATGACGGCGATAGTGGAGTATTGACATTGCTTGCTTGTTCCGGAGAAGGCTCTTCGAAGGGTGAACGAGATGATTGGGTGGATGTGTCTATTCCGATTGGGTTCGTTATCCGTGGGCTGATACTGGGAAGTATAAAAGTAGGGGAATTAATATTTTAATTTTTTTTGATACAGGAGTTTAGTATACAGGCGACTAACAACCCTTAGGACTAATCTGCATAGTTTTCTTTATCAATTAAAAAAATACAAGGTCTAATTAATTTAGCTAGTGAAACTCTGCTGATGTGATGGTAACTGATACGTCTTACTTAATGAAAACAAAAACTTGTTAAAATACTTTATCCCGTATGAAGTATCTAAGAATCTCTACATAAAGAATAATGAAATTTAAACTTACTGATGATGATACATTTGGAAATTGTTTTGTTTTTTCTGAAACTGCTGACATGCCAAATTAAACACAGAATAGAATGAGTATCTTATAGTGGAGATATATCATCAGCTTAAAAAAATTAGTCACTCGCCGTTTACAAAATACAGGAACAAAATAAATTAGCTAGCGAAACTCCGCAAACACAATGAACATTATATTTACAACATGTAAATTCCGTTACACATTGTATAATAATTACAATAAAAATAAATCCAAAACTACTCTAAATAAAATTTCAATTTACTTTTATGGGGCTAGATTACGGAGCAAACAGCAGCTTCCAGTAAACTAATCAACTGTGACTTATTTTTTATCTGTCTCAAACTTTAAATATAACTACCAACACCAACAAAACCGTGACTGACACTGTCTGTGTACTTGTGGCTACCGATACATTATTTTTAATAACAACTGCAGTGTATCTCTACTCTAGCTAATTTAATTTAACCTTTGAATTAATTTACACAATAAAAATAAAGTTGGTCAACCAACCTCCTAGCATCATAAGCCTCATCATCAAGGGGCAGGCTCGCGAGCGTGGCTGCGGCATCACTGATGCCTTCCGTGGGAGGCCGCACCAAGGCAGACATATTCTCTACAAAGGCTGGAGTGGGGTAGTCATACTGCGGTATATACGGCTTCACGTCCAGGACTGGGGTGCCGTTCACCATGTCCACGCCTAAGAAATGGATTTTGTTGCCTGGAAGAGATGATCTAGTTTTAATAAGTCTGCGGGATAATTGCAAAACAAACATTCGCTGGCATTACTTTTAATAGGCTTGTTGCTACTTAAAACATTTGAATTAATCAATAGACTAGTTTTCACCATCAATAGATTGCAAATCTATTTAGTCCGTCAGTTAGAGTATTGAAAAATAATAGACACGTATTTTTTGTTTTTGTAAATCAATAAATATTGACAAAGATAAAACGCGTCAAAACTCGGGCGTGCTCATGACGTCAGAACGCACTAAAAATTATACCACGGGGTGACGTATTGAGAATTTTAAAAGCGTCGTATCTTCGTCAATTTTGGTTTACGTAACAAAAGAAAAAATACGTGCCGGATATTTTTTGAAAATCTATCTGACGGACTAATTAGTTTTTTTTAGTCCACTGCCCTATTGTGCACTAGATACATGCACACTAAATGATTTTAGTGAGTGTACTTTCAAACAAATATACAAATAACGAATGAAAAGAAAACCAGTTAAATATGGAAGACATGTCCTGACATTAGGATATGCCACGCTACTGTAGCGCGGAGGCGGAGATTGATGGTTTTTACGCCATCAGATGCATGCGGTGCGCCTCCAGCATGCTCCCGGCGCATACGCGCCAAACCCGATAGCATCCTGAGAGCTATAAGTGGACAGGTGGGACAGCCCCACACTGTGACATTCGATGGTCTATATGTAACTGTGGCATAGGTATATGTTAATTAGATAGTAATTTTGTTTTTCCCGTAGTTATAAGCACTTACACCTTGTTTCTAAGTTTTTATATACTAACCAATTAGAGTCTGAATTATAAGATTCTTATTTTTTTTATTTTATACAAATGATCAAGAGAATGATGACATAATTTACATACCTTCAATACTCTCAATCTTGACAAGAGAGAGTCCAATAGGGCACGGTCGGTGAGGTGACCTGGTTGAGAATACTCCTCGTCTCTCTCCGCGCAAACGTGGGGGCGCCACCTTCGCTGGAGAATTCGTGCTCTCTGTCATGTGGAAATGGAATAGTATCCTGGAAGAAGTTTAAATACTACTTCATTACTAGATTTATACATGTGTAGAAAGGGGGAGACGACTGAGAGGCTTAGTCAAAATGTCTACTTGTTGTAAAATGTCTCTTTCTCATAATGTTGCTTTGGCAGAATGACTCTCACCACAGGGTTATAGCTAATCCGATTATTTTTCACTGTAAATAAAACATAAATTAATTTTCAGGTTTCAGATATATTTATACTTTGAGTCGCCAGCCAAAAAGACATAGAACACAGAGTACTACTATAAACATAGAACTGCTAGGGGACAAAGCATGGTGACAAATCGGAACAATTCGTAAACTACAATGATAACAATAGGCAACACTCAAAATTTCCCGAGAAAAATTCATGTTGTTTCGTAGATAATTATGTCCCATTACCAGAAAAACATTCGTTTACTTCCATCACGTAAAGAAAACTTGAAATTATAATTTTTTAAATCATATTTAATTTTTTTTAATTAGTAAATGCAAAGGAGGGTTTGGTTTCGTTTTATTAAAGTGAAACTTTTATTACATTGTCTCAAACTTTTTCGTCTGTGTGTTGCATGTCGCGTGACGGTCGGCCGCGGAGTAGGCCTCGGGTAAATTTTTAGTTAAATTTCTATAATGTGTAAAAAAGTTTCACTTTTACCGTGGTTTCATAAAATGACACAATCCTTTTTTGATTTAGCTTAATTTTTAAAGCAAAATCTTACTGCTTTGAGATGATAGCCTTGTAAATTAATTGTTAAATAACTATAAAGATTTGCGGTATTACATATCATTAAAAATACTCTTCCTGCACAATACCTAATTTTTTTTATCAGAAAACCCAGGTAAAGTGAGTGATAAACACGATGAGTGCATCCTGCAAGAAATTGCTTCATTGGAAACGTGATATCAAGGAAAGTGGACTCATACAACGCTTGCAGAGTACTGCTGGTTTTTAACCGACTTCTAAAAAAGAAGGAGGTTCTCAATTCGACCGCGTATATATATATATTTATGTGTGTTCGCGGATAACTTCGTCGTTTATGAACTGATTTCGATGAATCATTTTTTATATGAAAGGGTATGCTGCCGAGGTGGTCTCATTGCCACCACGTCGGGATCTGATGATGGAAACTCTGAGAAATCGAGGGCAATTCTCGAAAATTGAAGGCACGCATCTGGTAAAAACTTGATATTCGTGTGTATATCGGGTGATACTACAAAAAATGAAGGTTTGGATCAGACCTGATGATGGAGACGACAGAGAGTCAAAAGAACTCCACATCGGTATGTAGGAACTACCAAGTGTTTGGGCTTATTTCATTCGTATTGACGAGACCGTTACACCGAAAGCACTAAGTAAGATTTATTTTCATAACATAACATCACGCCGGTACGCTGTGAATGGGTACGCAGGTACCACTAAAAAGTGAAAAAAAAAAAAAAAAAAAGCACGACAAAGTATAAAATAACTTTAATTTCGGAAGTCGGTGTCAAAAACGAAATAACCAAAAAGTTGTTTTTTTTTTTTGGAAGTCTGTTATATTTTTTGTAAAAAAGTTTTTTAGGGTTCCGAACAAAAAACGGAACCCTTATAGGATCACTCGGGTGTCTGTCTGTCTGTCTGTCCGTCTGTCACAGCCAGTTTTCTCCGGATCCACTGGACCAATTCTGTTGAAATTTGGTACACATATGGACTTCTGTGACCCAAACACGGACGCGTTACGTAAATCATTAAATTTTTAGTATAGGGGTCACTTTTGGGGATCAAACTAGAAAATGAATAAAAAAAAAGTTTTTTGAACAATATTAGGTGACATAATTATCAAATGAAAGGGCTTACTGTAAGGGTTTTAATTATACATATATTTTTTTTCATAATTTTAAAATTAATGGTTGTGAAGTTATTCAAGAAATTAGACGAAAAATTACCATTCCCCCCCCCCCCGCCTTATCTCCGAAACTGCTGAGCATAAATTTTGATAAAAATGGAGATAATAGATCTTTACCTAAAGATTACAGGAAAACCTATAAGAAGTCTGTAGTGCATTCCCGCGCGCACTATTGTTGTGAGCGGTCGTTTACTAATTTTTGTCACATTTTTTTTGAGCGCGTTATTCTTATCTTGATTGCGCGCTGGACAACCGGTTTTGCCGGTCGGTCCCGGTGCAGCTATTGCTTTGTTAACATGTGTGAATTAAATCCAAGTAATGTGAACATAAATTCACCTCCGAGCGCTGATGAGTTAGAGGATAATACAAATATGGAAGTTGAGGACAATACACAACAGAATCGCACTGAGACGACACGAATGAAAAGGTTAAGAGATGAAAACTCTTCTGAAGAAGGATGGACTGAAGTGAATAGTAGACGAAACAAATTAGTATGTAGTAGAGGAGACCTAGGTGAGAGGGAGAAAGAAGATAAGATACAGATATGTGTGACTTGTAAAACACCTTTACCTAAACAGTTCGCGTTGGCGCGATTACTAAAAACGCACAACATTACCAGCAGCTACATCCATAGAATTAAATACGTACACCAAAATAAAATGCTAATTACATTTGATAATGATACCGGCGCAGGAGAATTTTTGCGTTGTTCGGTGTTTACGGACATGGGTTGGTCTTGTCAGAAAACAACCGAAGTAGGTGTATCGTACGGCCTTATTAAAGCTATGGAATTGGATATATCTGATGAGGATCTTAAAGCGAATCTAACAAGTAGTGCTGAAGTAGTATCAATTAAGCGATTAAATAAACGATGCTCGGATAACCCTGATGGTAACGGCTGGACTCCAAGTGAAACGATTCGACTAGGATTTAAAGGATCTTCACTTCCTGCGTACGTTTATATCTACAGTTTGAGGATTCCGGTGGAGCGGTTTATATTCCCAGTTACTCAATGTGCGAACTGCTGGAAATTCGGACATGTGAAGATAAGATGTCCATCAAAGAAACCTGTTTGCCCCAAATGCTCTCAAAAACATGAAAATTGCACAACTACTTAATACACATGTGTGAATTGTTCAGGTCGACATTTGGCTTTTGACAAAATATGTCCATATTTTAAGAAAGAAAAGAGGCTCAGGAATTTGATGTCGGAATTTAATTGCACGTACAGGAAAGCACTCATTTTATACGTTCCACCTTCCCCTGATAACGTTTCACATGCGAATATATCTGAATTAATTCCTGAAGTCGACCCAACACCTACTGTAACCGCCGCAAATACATACAGTTCGATACTGAAACAGCCTCCGATTGATGCAAACGACGGTACAGCCTCACTAGTCCACTGCCCACGCATGGTAAATCAAAAAACCAAACCATTGACCAAGCGTAATTTGAAAAAGCAAAACCGTCGACCAGCAACACCACCACTTGTAGAGGACATAGCATGTGATCAAGTTTCCGATTCTTCCGACTCTGCAGAGCATATTTTTGAGACACCCACCTTTGTCAAAAACAACAATAATTCTAATAAGCCTTCTAATAATCAAAATTTTTGGCATATTGTAAGAAAAATTAAAGATATTATAAGAAGTAAAGAATCCTTTCAGGTTAAAATCCAGCAGTCAATTACTATATTCTTCGAATGGCTGACACGTATAATTGTAAGTAGTTTATCTTTTGACTCGTTATTCGATTTATTTGCTGGAAATGGCTAATAACAATAATTATATGAACTTTAATATTATACAATGGAATTGCCAAAGTATTAGACCCAAATCTCGTTCGCTTGAGTTACACTTAAACCACGAAAAAGTCCACATTGCTGTATTGAGCGAAACGTGGTTAGAACCCGATAGCTTTTTTAAAATTAGTGAATATAATACCCATCGATTAGACAGAGAAGATGGTTACGGTGGGGTCGCAATTATGACCCATCGCTCTGTTAAGTCGGTTGTTTGTACAACGAGAAGTTGCAATCCTGGCATTGAATTGCTACATATTAGAATTTTGAATTGTCAGCATATTGAGCATATTATTTCCGTATATTGCCCTTCGACTGTACATACCACTCAAAGTGATTGGGACGAAATTTTTTCTATAGGAAACAGTAAGACTCTTATCTTGGGAGATTTTAATGCCCACCACTATAATTGGTCTTTGAGAACTGACCGACGTGGCTCTGAATTATTTGATTCCATGCTAGATTACAATTTTATACATTTGAACGATGGAAGCTTCACTAGAATCAGATTGGTTGATGGAGTTCTCCAGCAATCTAGTCCTGATATATCATTCGTATCTTCTGATTTATCTTTGTTATTTATTTGGAAACCAAGTAACGAAACACTCGGTAGTGATCATTTAATTATTAAATTAAACTTAGTGCTAGCTGTTAACCGTGAATATCAAAACAAAAGAAATTTTAAAAAATCGGACTGGACTTCATATGCTGCATACATAGATGAGTATTTACAAAATTTCGTTACCCCCGAGGGTTCTCAGGATCTATATGATCATCTATATAATATTATGCAAAAATCTGCAGATAAATATATTCCCTATATTAAAATCCCTCAAGGTATCAGCAATGCGTTTAAGCCAAAACCATACTGGTCTCCAGAGTTGTCCAGAGCAGTCGCGGAGCGGCGTTTGGCCCTTGCAAATCTGAGATCTTGCCCCTCTCCTAGAAACTTAGACATTCTTAAAGAGAAAATTAGCACTGCACAAAGGCTTATTCGTCGGGCTAAATGTAAATCTTTTCAGGAGTTTTGTTCCTCTGTAGATGAAACCTCTTCAGCGTCCGAAATGTGGCGTAAAATGAGGTGGTTAAAGGGTCGGCAAATCCCTAACGCTTGTGTGGATAAAGTTAAAGCTGAGCGCCTGCTTGTTGACCTTACTCCAGATTTTGTTTGCCCCGCGAAGCCTACTTTTAATTCAAGGAATGCATCGTTGGAGTCGCCAATATCAATGCCAGAGTTAGTTAACTGTATTAAAAATACCGACACAGCTCCTGGGTCAGATCAAATATCCTTCTCCATGATTAAGCACCTTCCAACTTCCGGTAAACATATGTTGCTTTTAATATATAACCAATGTTTTTCTTTCGGTTTTGTTCCCTCACAATGGCGCCAAATCAAAATAGTTCCAATCCCCAAGCATAATAGTAGTTCATCTTCATCCATACGTCCAATATCCCTAATATCTTGTGTTTGTAAGATTTTTCATGCCATTTTGGCCAAACGTATTGAATGGTTTTTTGAAAAACATTGTCTTTTTCCTGAGGACATGGTGGGTTTCCGTAAAGCACGATCTTGTCTGGATAGCCTTACGCGGTTGGTTTCTGAAATTCAACTTGGATTCTCGAAAAACTTGGTTACAGCGGCGTGTTTTATTGACATCGAAAGTGCATATAACAATGTTGATATTCCTTACCTGTTACATACTTTAGATCAGTTTGGTGTTGGATCAAAAATCTGTGCTTATTTGTGGTATTTTTTATCAGACAGACATCTACAAGTGGCAACTTATGATTGTGAGATGGTTAGATGTACTGGCCGTGGACTAGCTCAGGGAGATCCACTGGCTCCACTGTTATTTAATATTTTAACATTACATATATGTAAGAAAGTTGACCAGATTAATATATCTCAATATGCTGATGACTTTGTTTTGTATTCCTCAAAAAGTAATTTAGATTTAGCGTTTGCAGAACTTCGCTCTGCATTACGATATTTACGATATACCAAAGTGTTAATTGATAAGCTAGGTTTAACTATGTCTCCAAATAAAACTAAGATTTGTGTTTTTAAAAAGGGTTGCTTTAGGAGGTCTATTGACTTTAATTTTGATGATGTCTCAATTGAAGTCGTTAAGTGTGTTAAATATTTGTGTCTATGGCTGGATACTTCATTAAGATGGAGTAAACAAATCAATGAAATTTCTCAGAAAGTAATGAAGTTCATTAATCTACTTAAAGTCTTATCTGGTCCGGGATGGGGTCTCCATCAAAAACACCTAAGACGTTTGTATATTTCTATTATTCGAAGTAGAATTGATTATGCCAGTTTCTTGTTTGACAATAGTTCTAACTCTAAACTAACCAAACTTGATAGGGTTCAAAACCAGGCTCTACGTGTTATTGGCCGATTTATAAGGAGTACCCCGATACATGTCATGAAAAGCGAGCTATGCCTCCCTCCACTTCATATTCGTAGAAGATATCTAGCTATTAAGTTTATGCTTAAATCAAAGTCCTTCTATAATAGTAAAACAACGAAGTCACTAGAAAATCTCTCACTCGTTACCGGTTCCAACTACTGGCAGAACAAGAAACTGCCATTACTCATTGACATCCTCGCTCAATACAATTCAGTTCCAATACACTCGAGCGTTCAACTTGAAATGTTTTCTCTTGACACGTGGGTTAGTAGTATTAACATATTCAATATAGTATTTGATAAAATTCCTAGCATTTCTCAAGCTAAACGATGCTACAGTACTGTACAGTTAAAACATCTATGTACGACATACATTCGAGAACGATATGCAGGTTACCATAAAATTTTTACTGACGGCTCCAAAGACAAACAACTCGGAGGCGCTGCCTTTTTTGATCCCATTCTTCTGAATCAAATGAAGATTAAGATTGATTCAAATATTTCTATCATGCACATTGAATTGATCGCAATATTGGAAGCTTTATCCTATATTGAATCAATTAATGGCGATAAATTTGTGATCCTTACGGATTCCAAAAGTTCGCTGCAACATTTGGCTCGGCACACTTCTCATATGCGAGGTACTCCGATAGCCTACGTTATATATAAATTGATTTTAAAACTTCAATCTGATACAAAAACAGTTTGTCTTCAATGGGTTCCGTCCCATGTTGAGTTAGAAGAAAATGATATGGTCGATTTACTCGCCAAACAAGCGTGTGCTGATGGAGTACCCATGAATATTACCCCACTGTATTCGGATTACATTGGAAAAACAAAAAAACAATGCCTAGAACTTTGGCAGGAATATTTTAACGAAAGATCAAAAGAAAAAGGGATATGGTACCGAACTATCCAGCCAGAGATCTCCCGGGTTCCATGGATTGACTGTAGTTTAAATAGAAATTTAATCACTACAGCTTTAAGACTTCGTTCCGGACATACTCCATCAAATAAATTCTACTACTTAATGAAGAAAGTTTTGTCTCCAAATTGTGATGACTGTGGAGTGGTTGATGATGTGTTTCATATCCTGATGGAGTGTGTCCGGAATGAAAATACGAGAATCAATGTTTTTGGGCACTGTAAATCTTTTGATATTGGTTTTTGTAACACAATACTCGCTTGTCCAATGTCCGAGAAAGCTAAACAATTGTATGAGTTAGTCTTAAGGTAGATTTGTATTATAACAATTTTGTGTTCTGTACTGGGCGATGTGGTCGCTAAGCGACAAAGCCCTTAATCAATAAATTAAAAAAAAAAAAAAAGTCTGTAGTGCTAAAATAACATGTTAAAAAAATTAAATTCGTTCGGAACCCTGTGCACGCGAGTCCGACTCGCACTTGGCCAGTTTTTTGACAGTTACTGCAGGTAGTCAAAAGACAATTTGATTTGTCTTGCCAACAGGTATTGTGTTATGTACTTAGATCGTTGGGTTAGGTAGAGGGTCCAATGAAACTGAATGATAATGTTAATATGGACATTCCCCTGGGATTACCCAGAATATTTTTCTGAATTCTCTATAGATTACAGGAAAACCTATAAGAAGTTTATAATGTTAAAATAAAATCAACATGTTAAAAAATGAAATTCGTTCGGAACCCTTTGCACGCGAGTCCGACTCGCACTTGGCCAGTTTTTTTTTTAGGTAGATACCAACCCCTGCTGTGCAATGACAGGCAAATTTTTTTTTTTTTTTTTTTTTATTAAGTTATCTTGCGATCGGCTTCTCAAGCCATTAGCAGATGCGTTCTGTGCTTGTTGGCGTTGCGAGTACAGCCCTCCAGTGAGAGCTGGCCCTCTACTTGTTGCTCGATCAAATCAAGCTATGTCCCATGTGTAATGTCTTTTCAATCGACGGTGATCTAGTGGATTGATCAGTACAGAAGCCAGTCTGTTGACGTGCTTTTCAATGCGCACCTTATAAAGTTTTGTTCCGTGCTCAATCTCTTCTTTCACAGTATTTATTTTAAGGTAGTCATGCAGCTCAGACAATTTAGTGAACCATGGAGCATTTGATATGGTTTTCAGCACTTTGTTTTGAAATCTTTGTAGGATCTCCACATTGGAGTTTTTGGCTGTCCCCCAGAGTTCGATTCCGTAAGTCCATACGGGCTTCAGTACAGTTTTATAAATGAGCAACTTGTTATCAAGTGATACTTGTGAATTTCTTCCTAGAAGCCACTTCAGTGTTTGTAGGCGTTGGTTTAGCTCATCTCGTTTTTTTTGTATGTGTTGATTCCAGGTCTGTTTTCTGTCCAGATGCATACCAAGGTATTTAGCTGTGTCATGTTGGGGCAATACATTGTTTCCGAGTTTTACTGGTGCACAATTTCCCTTTCGGAGAGTGAACGTTACATGCACTGATTTACTAGTACTCGCTTTGATACGCCATTTCTCTATCCAAGTATTTATTTTGTCAAGCTGTATTTGAATTCTTTGCGACGCTTCTTTTGGATCTTGATCGCTACTAAGGACTGCGGTGTCGTCAGCGAAGGTCGCTGAGAGGACACTGTCTGTATTTGGTAGGTCAGCTGTGTACAATAAATACAGTACTGGGCCCAATACAGAGCCTTGCGGCACTCCTGCTTTTATGTCGTAACAGGAGGAGTACGTTTCATTAATCTTAACTCTGAATATTCTGTTATTTAAATATGATTCCAAAAGCTGGTAAAGATTATGTGGAAGATTACTTTTAAGCTTGAACAATAGTCCTGGGTGCCAAACATTGTCAAAAGCTTGTTGGACATCCAAGAAGACCGCTGAGCAATATTCCCTGTTTTCCAGTGCGTTTCTTATTTTGGTAACGACTCTATGCACTTGTTCTGTGGTCGAGTGTTTCATCCTGAACCCGAACTGGTGTTCAGGGATAATTTTGTTTTCGTCCAGTATAACATTTAATCTACGAGATAGAATTTTTTCAAATAGTTTGGAAATTACCGGTAGGAGACTTATGGGTCTATAAGATGACACAAGGTGCGGTGGTTTTCCGGGTTTCAGAATCATTATTATTTCTGACACTTTCCATAATTTGGGGTAGTATGACAGCCTCAAGATACTGTTAAACAACTGTGTAAGGAAAGCTATGGCCTTCCGAGGTAATTGTTGTAATATTTCAGCAGTAATCAAGCAAAATCCTGGAGCCTTTTTTCGGTCTAGTTGCCTTATCTCGTGGTATATTTCTTTAGGAGAGCAACTCTTTAGGGGCGGGCTTAGCTGAAGATCAGATTTTAGAAAGTTGTTAATTTCGTTTTCAGCGTCTACTGTACCATCGTTAGGTGTAAAAACTTTGCTAAGAAATATTCCGAAGGCTCGAGCTCTTTCCTTATCTGTTTTGGCCCAGGTGTTGTCATTTAACTTTAAGGGGTGCTGTGCTGGCAATGGTGCGGTTTTGCTTGTTTTGACCGCCCTCCAAAGGGAATATTCATTCTTGGCAGAGGCTGACAAATTTTCTAATTTATTCTTCAGAGTTTCAGCTTCGATATTCTTTAAGAAGTGTTTTAATTCTGCGGCCATTGCGTTGAGTGCCTTTTTGTCCAAGGGATGCTGACTGCTGTGCCATATCCTTCTGAGTCGCCTCTTTTCCAGTACTTTTTCCTTGATTTCTTTAGGTATATCTTTACACCTGGTTTTAGGATTCGCCTCCGGTGTACACTTCCATGCTGCCTGCTGTATTAGGTTAGTAATGTATTCAGTAGCCGAATCAATATCATCAGAGGTTTTTAGTGGCACCTTTAAATTGAGCTGTAACTCAATATATGCTCTGAAAGCATCCCAGTCTGTCTGCTTATTATATAGAGTTTCCCTTTTTGGTTTCGTTATTATTGTTGTGCTAATCGTTCCTATTACAGGGATGTGGTCAGAACTACTATCTAGACAGGTTTCTACGTTTAGGTATAAGTGCGAAAGACCCTTAAATATAAAGAAATCTAAGAGGTCTGGCAATTTTTTTGGGTCAGTAGGCCAGTATGTTGGTTGTCCTGTGCTTAGTATTTGCAACTTGTTTTTATCTAAGCTTAATTTTAGTTCTCTACCTCTAGTGACGGTCAGGCGAGACCCCCAATGAACATTTTTTGCATTCCAGTCTCCTCCGGCTACAAACCTCTGTCCTAGTGTTTTGAAATATTTTGTGAAGTCTTGCTCTTTCAGTGCATGTCTAGGTGGGCAATATATAGCTGATAAAGTTATTGATCCCTTTTGACGTGACAACGTCTTATAAATTGGTTTGCCGGGTGACACTTCAAGAAACTGCGTTACGCTCCGCTCACGTTATGCGCTCACAATGAGAGCGAGTGAGAGGCACGCGTCCCTTCCACTAGCCCGCCTAAGAGCGAGAGAGACAGACATAAAAAGTGAAAGGCACGCGTCCCTTCCACTCGAGCACAGTTAGCCCGCCTAAGAGCGAGAGAGACAGAGCGAGAGAGAGAGAGTGAGAGAGATAGGCATACACCGTATACCTATACCACTCAAAGTCGTTGTCACGTAAAACTTTCGCCCGTATACCGACTTTACAGGCAACCAATTTTTTTTATCATGCACTAACAATGATGTTGCTTGTAACTCAGGGGTTTTGTATTCTTCAATAAGATCATGCTTAATACTTTTCCTTATTATCACGGCAGTCCCTGCGTGCGCTGTTCCATCTGGATGGCAAGTCGAGTTTGTACAGTAATTATCCATAACAAAGTTTTGGTTTGTAGTTAGATGCGTTTCGGAGACTAATAGCACATCAATATTGTGTAATTTAATAGTTGTTTGAACATCTTGTTTGTGGTGCAGGAGACCGTTAACATTCCACGTTGCAATCTTTAAGGTAGCCATTTATCGTACGAGTTTACTAATAACGGTTGTGAGTAATGTCATCAGGTTGCCCATTTGTTCAATAAGCTTATCTAGCTTTTCAGCTTGTTTTAAAAGTAAGATTTCTAGTTTTGATTCTTCTGTTGTATGATTGTACAATCCTTTTGCTACTTCTGCGTATGTTTTACCAGGGCTTCTAGTGTTCGGCGTTGTGGTTCTATCATAACATCTATTTTGGTATGCTCTATCATTAGTTGTTGCTGGTGAGTTGCCATTGTCATTTTTTATCAAATTGCCACTGTAAAATTTTTTCGAATTGTCATTGTCATATTTTATCAAGTCATTTGTTCTTGGATTGCTATCGCTATTCTTAGTCACGCTTTTTATTTTGGTAATGTTATTTTTTCTTTTATTAATTTGTTGGAAAACTTCACAGCCTTTATAGTTTGCTGGATGACTACCGAGGCATAGGGCGCACTTAGCTGGTGTGTTCCTATCTATCTTTGGGCAGTCAGCAGTGTTGTGATTCTCAGCACACTTAACACATCTGTAGGGTCTTAGGCAGTTGTTTTTAGTGTGCCCGTATTGTTGACATCGTTTGCATTGTGGCACAGTTTTCTTGTTTAGCGGGTCTTCGATTAATACTCGGGTATGAAAAATGTGAGTTATCTTTTTAACTAGATGGTTGTTTAGGTGCGGTTCTAGGTTTACAAAGAATGTTGATGGGGGATTTTATCAGGACCATACCTTGCATTTATTATTTCTCCTTTTACAGTATTCCCAGTATTCTCTACTGCTTCTTTAATAGCTTCGAATGGAGTTGTGGGATGAAGGTTTTTTATAACTATGCGATATGGTCTGGTGTCTCTGCTAGTTAATGTATGCCCAATCAGGTTAATTTCCCTAACAATGTTCATGAGTCTTTTATAGGCATCAATGGTTGAACAGTTGAGTCTTAGTTGCTTGCGTGTTATGATTTTCATTGTGAACTCGGTATCTTTAAGTTCACTTTTAACGAGGTTTGAGAGTTTTGTGATATCTTCAATACCATAGAGCATTATAGGTGGGGGTTTACTTGGTTGTTGTTTGGTCGTTTTTATCACAGTCTCAGCATCAAAGACATCTAGGTTAAGGGTGTCATATTTGTTACTCAGTGGCAATTCGGAGTTAGGCTTGTTTGTTGGGGATGGAGTGCGCGAAGTTCTTCTTCGTTTGTGCTGTCTTGGTACAGGGACACTTTGCCACTCAACATTTTTAGTAGGTCTGCACATATCAGTAGTTGGTTTGTTTATGCTCATACTGTTACTACTATCAGTGTCCGTGAGGTCTCCAGTTGATGAGTACTTAGGCTTGTTATAAAACATACTACGATGGAATGTTTGCTGAACCATACGGGTTGGTGGAGCGAAGTTATCTTTGTCAATCTTGTTTTTGTTCAGACCAGAACTGTTTGACAACAGTGGGCGCTGGGTTCCCGCCTTTTCGTGATCACTCATAAGATGCAAGATTGTGCCCCCCCCAGAATACGAGGGGCTGCCTGAGTTGAACTCAGGGAGGGATTCTCCAGCATCGCTGGTACCCTCCTGGGGTAGTTTTTCTTTCAATATTGCTTCCATGATTTCTTGTACTACTTCTCCGTCCAGACTTTTTAGGAACTATTTTAGACAGGCAAAATTAAACAAAAAAGTTTATTTCTCACTCTTGAAAACAATATTTAGTTGATAAAAGTGACGAAAAACTGAAAATTAAAGATGAACATCTCTTAAAATCAATATGTGACTGAAAAGTTTTATTTACTTACTGTCCTAAGTTTTCTGTGCCATGATAATTACAAATCAAATAATGAAATCTCGGGGAAAAAACAGTATTTTTTTGTTGCCGAGTGTAATCAGTGCTGATATTTTGAGCTTTCAGTGCTCAAAATTAAAAACCGGTGAAGTGCGAGTCAGATTTGCTCACCGAGGGTTGCGTACCACCATATAAGTCCCTATTAGGTGTATAAAAATCAAGGTCCTAAACGATAAAAAGATATGTGTAAAATTGGATTTTCGCAAAAACTTGTAAGTACCAAAACCTTAATTTGCAACTTTTTTATTTTTTGGAATTTTTCCTTTATTTGTGCTGTAAGACCTTGCTTTTTGCCATTTTTCGTGATTCTAGGTCAACGGGAACTACCATATAGGTTTTCGATCCAAAAGGGTACTTCGGGTTGACCTAGAATAATTTTATTGTCAATTTTGGTTAAAAGCAAGGTCTTACAGAACAAGTAAAAGAAAAAATGAGGATTTCAGAACTTGTGGTGTAAGTAAATTATTTTAAAATACTCAGTAGACTAAAATGATTAAACATATTTATATACTGACCATATATGTGAAAACTCTTCCAACCCAATCAATGCATGATCCGGATTATTAAACACACAATTGTTAATAATAACTGTCCCCTTTGCGTTGGCCATCACCGTAGGCTGGCGTGGAACCCCCCTTTTATTATGAAATGCGGTCTCAATCACTCCAATAGGTTTGTACGGGAGGGCTTCTGAATCAGGTGGGTGTATTTCTATTCCATTGTGATTTGATGCTACTGTTGTTGCTGAAAGAACAATAATGTTCTATATGAACAAAAATTAAATGTGGACTGGAAGAAATTGGCAATTCTTTTTTTTTAAAGTTAGAGTTAGTCCAAATAAAGTTGGTAAGGGAAAAAAATGCAGCCGATGGCACTCAACAATAGTGAAGCTTTAGAACAGCGAAAGAATTTTTGGATTTTTTTTAGGCTGTTGCTGGTTTATTTTAAATTAGTTTACAATTGGTCAATATCTCAGCTTATTGACAGCTTTAAGTTGAAAATGTAACCTAGTCAGCCACATTGCAACCTTAAGATTTTTAATGAAATAAAATAAAAACAATGATTATGACCATGAATTAAATATTTAAAACTATTTAGTAAATCCCAGCTAGCTTCAATGATAAAATGGATTAAAGCTAATAATTCTGAAAAATCAAATTTTACAGGTAGGCTAGACCAAAACTCAAGATTTCTACAGCAGAGTCAATTAATCAGATAGACTAGAATCGTTTACATTCCAAGAAATAATCACGTTCTATAAATGCATGCAGGCGTAAAATGTAGTTTTAATGCCAGTTATCATGATCACTTGGTTAATTATTGTTATTACCTAAATCTCCACAATTTGCGCACCGAAGCACACTCAGATGGCTCTTAATGTACCTTATTTCCTTTGTATGCTCCTGTTTCAGTGATGATACTTGCTGCCTACAATTAAATTAAAGATTTACAGAATTACGGAATTGGTCTATGTTATTATCAATGAATATTAATGCCTTACCGTAAGTTCTTGATTTCAGTTCTTGCTATTGCGATTTGATTTCGATAGTACTCTATATTATCCGTCATTTTATACTGTAAAAACTGTAAATATTCACTAGAAACTGTTCACAATTTTTTTTTACAGTAGCAAAGCAGTGGCAAATGGCTCAGGTTTATTAATTTGACACTTGACATGACACTGTCTCGACCACAGAACATTAATAACCAAGCGGTCACTGACACTTTAATTTATTGACAGAGACTATGATGACAACACTAGTTATCGACTATAATTTAAATCAATATTAAGTGGATAACAGACGTGCGAGCAAGAATGCGTACTTGTGGCTCGACGACCTTTTTCGTTCGTGTGTACCGTACCGCAACCGCACCGTAAGTACGCGTGTTTATAACTCGACGAATAAGTTCGTTTGCGATCCAACAGGTTTGATATTTTACTCATAGCTCGCCTCGGCTCGCACGTCTGTCAACGCTGCGAGCCATAAGCCGTGATTTATTACTTTATTTTGTGACACCTCGAGTGCTATTGCGTTGCAAAAATTACTGATTTTCGAAGCTAATCATACTAATTATTAACAGTTCTTGATTGTTTCAGGAACACAATATTGTAACAGGGTCAGGGGTCTACCAAATATTATGTGGCGAAATTACGGCACTAAAGTCAACTGCTATTCAATGTGAAATTGCTTCTCTCATAAAAGTATTCTGTCTGGCTATAATAAAATATTATTCCCGAATAACAAAATGTTTCCTCCATTGACGACATCGCGGTCCCGCTGGTACCAGGAGCAAACTTTCACGTATGTCACCGAAGTCAAGCCGAGTAAGTTCGTGATCTTAAAACCACGTACAATGGTACCCAACTGATAAGGCGCGTCGTGAATCTTCGTTCGCACAGAAAAGAAAGTATGGCCCCGAAGATGAACGAAAGAAAGCCAACTTACAATCAACCTTAGGTCACTACAATAAGGTTCATAATACACTGCAGCTGTAAGTTCCGTCTCTCTCGCAAGTCACGTGCATACCACGCGGCGTACGCTTACATGGTGGCAGCTGCCGACCAATAGCAGTATAGGAAAAAGAAGCGCGTTGCGTGGAGCGTGCCGATTGGTCAATAGCATTTCCCGCGCTTTGAAAATTCATCTTCTGCGCAGGTATATCGGTAAGTCATATCAGTTGGGTACTACTTTATTATAAGTTCGTACGTCTATTTTCATCATTATTTATCATAAAGTTACGTAATTATGCTTTGCCAAATTACAACACAATCACTAATATTTATTTTACGACAGTGTATCACGTGGCTCAAAAGGGTGCCTATTAAGAGTCCTTTTTTTGCGTAAAATGACCAACTTTGGCTTTCTTATTCTCAGAAACTGAAATATTTAGACAACTTTGGCTTACTGGGTAGTTGAGAATAGTTATTAGTGTTGAAAATTGCGGCTTCACTTTTAGCATTTTTTTCTTATCTATTTGTAAAAAGCCAAAATTCCGAAGTAAGTTTCTCATGAAAAGCGCGACGGCACTTTTTCGAGCTCGTGGATTGAACTGCTGTACTAACCAAATTAAATGAAAAATCTATACTAATATATAAAGCTGAAGAGTTTGTTTGTTTGTTTGTTTGTTTGTTTGTTTGCTTGAACGCGATAATCTCAGGAACTACTGGTCCGATTTGAAAAATTCTTTCAGTGTTGGATAGCCCATTTATCGAGGAAGGCTATAGGCTACACGGGAATGGGAAATTCCTACGGGAACGGGAAAAAACGGGATATGCGCGTACGAAGTCGCGGGCAAAAGCTAGTATATCATAATATTCCTTACAGGAAGCTTGCGGAAACTAAAGGTGGCAGCACAGAAATGTCACTGTCAAGTATAAAATTCGAAATAGCTATGCTAGATGGCACAGTCTACCTCGCGCGCATTTCCCTAAACTGAGCGTGCAGGAACCGCAGGTGGCAGCACAGAAGCGTCGATGTCAAATATTCTGACCCTTAAAGTTTCGAATGTGCGACACTAGATGGCATAGTCAACACCGTGCACGGTCCCTATGTACTAGTTTCGGACATAGCAGCCTCAGAAATTTGAAATAAAAATGGAATGTCCAAAACAATCCCATTCAAACCCATAAAAACTAGTAAAAACGCTCAGAATGAACTGTAAATTTGTTCTAATAAATACATTAATATTATTACGTAATACCAAAATAAACCATAGTTCATAAGAAACGAACAAATAATTAAGCCTAAACCAAACGTAATTGCAACTGCCTAATGGTGTTGGCAAGTGAAAGCTGATCTCAGATGGCGCCACCACTACACGATCCTTTGTCAAAGTGAGATAAACACTGATTCCAGTCTTTAAGATTCATTTGTTCATTTGTTTATGTATTATAGGCAGTCTGATTTCTTTTAAGATTTATAATATTGAAGTCGTATTATCTTACATTAAAGATTATGTGAGGTTATGTGATGCAGGTAGGTTTGGTTCGTACAAATAATTGGAAATAGTTTTTGACGATCTAATTAAACTGAAAGTAATCATTTACCTTTACTCATTTTTGCATCAAAAACTGCTTTGTTGTTGGTCTGTGCGCTACTGGCGCCATTTTGACAGTTGTCGGCCGCATTTCTACATAATGCAATGAGTCAGCAGTTTTGTGCGTGAAAAGGAAAACAATTCTATGATAGGGCTCTTAAACGGGATTGGGTAGGGCATGACATGCTGCCAAACTCACAATTTTTGCATGACAAAGTCACGGAAGGGCACATAGAAGCGAGAGTAACCCTTTCTGTACTCACCAGTTGGCGCCACTGTTGAGTGATCATAGCATTACAGTTTTTATTACGCGCATGTGAACAAAGTTAGAAAGAAAATAAAGGAATCAAAACAAATAAGTAAATAAACTTCGTCAATAAGAAGCGTCAATAGCCAATCTACACTGAAATTGACATTTAAAACCTCACGCACACTAGCGCCTATTGCGACGAATTCAAACGCGATAGCCTTCATTGATGGGCTATACACGGTTATTAATTGTAAAATATCAACAACCTCTAAGGGAGTGCAAGTACACATGATTTTAAACAACTTTTACTTTGGACCAAACCTGAAAATTTGAAATAAAAATCTGCTGTTTCATACATTTTTGTCGGCTAAATATTGCATTTTGTATGAAACAGCTGATATTTTTTTCGAGTTTTCATAGTTCATCTCAAAGTTAAAGTTGTTTATAATCATGTGCACTTTCACTCCCTCAGAGGTTATTGGTGTTTTACAAATAAACCTTTGTATACCTAGTGGGACGAACTACATAGGTTACCCATAAACTATAAGGAAGATACGCGGACTCGTTAAATATGGAAGGTGTTTAGGGAGGTCTTTATCCAGGAGTGCAACAGCGTAGGCCAGCCAAAATGTATTCTACCATAAATTATGCCCATTAAAATATGGTAGTAGACTAGTCTAGACATTCGATTGTGGCTTCTGCCACGAACACGAAATTGGGATTACGGCTTGGGGCCACTAGTCCTTGACACAAATTTTGTGCTCATATCTTTTGTTCTGATGGAACTGGAAGCGATACTTCAGGCCTGGACAGCTTTTAACCCTATATAAAGCGCAAGTCCGATCCTGCATGGAGTATTGTAGCCACCTTTGGGATGGCTCAGCTAAGTATCAGCTTGCCGCGCTTGACTCGGTGGAACGCAGAGCTAAGAGGCTCATCGGTGACGTAAAACTGGTGGATGCCAAGCTGCATAGCTTGGCTCATCGCCGTAAGGTTGCCTGCTTGTCGGTCTTCTACAGATTGTACTTCGGTGAGTGTGCCCAAGAACTCCACGACCTCATCCCACCGGCCCCCTTCTACCATCGGACATCCAGACGCACTGCATCTTACCATCCCTGCCTTGTTGCTATTCCACCAACTCGCACTAAGCGTTTCCAAACGTCTTTTATAATGCGCACAGCAAAGGAGTGGAACTCTCTGCCTGCGTCCGTGTTTCCAAACGCTTATAACCCTAATCTCTTCAAAGTTAGAGTGAACAGGCTCCTTCTGGGTAAGCTCGCTCCATCGTAGACTTTGTCTCGGTCATCTCTGACCTAGACTGGAGTCAGGAGCAAACCCATCACAAATAAAAAAAAAAAAAAAAAAAAACTGTCGATGTTGGATCATCAACTGATAAAAACTAGTGGCTCGGGCTCAATATTTAAACCACTGAATCGGACTCATCTTATTCGAATCTTCTAAGAAAATCGTCTAATTATACTATTGTAGCCGATACGACAATGCCTGTAAAGTTGTAATCAATTAATTTCTGACACAGGCAAATTTTTATTTTAAGATTGTTATAATATCTAATAACATTTAGTAATATTAATATGAAAGTAACTTTTCAAAATTTTTGTTTTGTAACCTTCATGTTGGTCATTTTCGAACGTGTCTATGTTTTTTCTGAGTTTTTTCCCGATTTCTGTAGTGGCTTGCTAGTGTTGTTCTTTATTTGGATTTCCGTAATTCAAATCGATTTGGGATTATATTAAATAATACAATCCGATTTCATAAAAACCAAATTACATTTTACTGACATTAATTTCAATTGTTTGGAATCGATAATTACTATGGATTTTTTATTGATTATCGCGTGTTCATAATTTAATTGATTTCTACTTGATTTAGTTTTTCTAAAACTGTTGCAAACATTGCAGTTTGATTTTTTATACCAGTTTATAATATTTAGAAAAAATGAGTCTGTGAATAAATTATCGTTTTATTAAAAAAAAAGTGCATCTCCATAAAAATTCATTCGATTCAATCGAATTCTTGTCGATAAACACAAATATTTTTAATTCATTCCCATCGTTCCCATCACTTACTATTGCGGTTTGCCATTTGCCGCACACGTGCTTAGATTTTGTGATATTTTTACCAAATTATTTTACTTTGCAGCGTTAGCGGGACATCACAAAAGATCTCCTGTAAACAGATATTGTTTGAGCTCATCCAATCATCGCTGCATTTAGGTTGTGAGTATCAGATTGAAATTATTTTGACGTGCTGGGGTGGGGCAAAATGTCTAGAAAAAGACCGCCACGTGTCCTATATTTTAAATTCCCTTCATTTTATGTATATTTTGAGTTAATCTAGCATTAGCAAATAGTTTGTATAAGTTCCTGAACATTTGGTAGTACATATTTTTGTTGTGGGAGTGGTAGTCAATGTTCGGCGTAATTATTTTGTTTTCCGAATTATTTTCGGGCGCCGGTTTTGTTACAAACGCTGCAACTCTTGCCACTGTTTAAAACAATCACATTAAAAGTTATAGATTCCATCAACATGGTTTCGTATTACATCGAAATCAATTTTATTTCCTTGATGCCATTGGTAACCCTCAAATTGTTCATAGGGCGTCTTTTTCTTGTATGTTTACCCTCCTATCATCCCTTATCATGTTTACTTTACTCTAATTAGGGCCCAGTCTTATTAAAAAAACACTTATAAGAAATAAATAAATACCTACATACTCAAAAATTATCAAGGAACAAATTATCAGTAGGTAGGCAAAATAGATAATATTATTAGTGTAAATGCCAATGGACATTGTTACAGCTTAGTTATCAGTTTATTTATGACTATAGAAAACAAAAATCATTCTAGAGACTTCATCAAATTCAAAATATTGATATTCATAAATTTGTTTTCATTAAAATGTTAAGTCCACCATGGATTCTATTTATATTGTTGCTATTAATTGTTGGCTAAAACATCAATGCTTAAAATCAGGTGATCAATAGGCAAAAACGTTCAACAGAAACCAAAGAACAAATCAGATTTGTCTTTATGCAAGATACCTTCATATTTCTTAATAAAAATTCATCACTTCATCTTAAACCCAACGCACCAATTAAGATACAAAAACATGCTAAAAACCAGTCGCTATTTATATAATTAAGTATCTAATTACACATCCTGATGTGTCATCCGCTTTTAACATAATATTTTGCATGTAAGCTTTTTAGATGTAATTTGTGGTCTATGATTCAACACTTACTATCTAATACTGAGACAAAGTACCTACAACTCAGCATTTTTTCACTATCTATTTGAATATTATTATGTTTTTCCTGTTGACATCTGGTCATGATTAGAGACTAACTAGCATGCGCTAATAGCATGAACTATACAGCCTCTGGATATAAACTGTATCTAATATATAAAAATCTTGTGTCATGGTGTTTGTTACCGAACTCCTCCAAAACGGCTCAACCGATTTTCATGAAATTTTGTGTGTGTATTCGGTAGGAATGAGAATAGGTGGTAGGGTATTTTTTTTTTGTATAGCAATACAATGTTTGCCGAGTCAGCTAGTACTAATATAATAAAGCTGAAGAGTTAGTTTGTTTAAACACACTTCTATACATCTTCATCTGATGCCACTTGTTCATAAAATGAGGTGTCTGACTCGTCTAGACCCATGGTTAATACCATGGAGTCAGATCATCTGAAAACTGATTGCAATGGTAATGTAGTCACATGTTGCAGTAGCAGTTCAGATGCATCTTTCAATGATTACTTGATTTTTTTAAGCTTTCGCTACGACTTAAACATTTTGCTGTCTCTGGGAACTAGGTAGATAGAATATGGTGTATTGTAAATCTTTGTGAGTAGCTACTCGCTTTGCTTTTTATTAGTTTTTATTACTGCCGGTCTATTCTGTCAACATCTCTGTAAACTTACATAGACACCATCACACTCATCCTATCACACATGAGGCTACATCTTAGTAAATATGTAATAAATTTTTTGTAATATACTGCGCTTGTCTTACAACTTCGTACCCTAAACAAATTTAATCTTATACTGGGTACCGGAGTTCAACATAAACACTTTATATTGTTGTTGTAAAATGGCTTAATGTCTAAATTTGTGTTTTGTACAACCAATAGAAAATAAACTATTTTATTTATTTATTTTACTTAGGTGGAGTCAGGATGAAGGGAACTGTCATTTCATCTTGTTAGTATGTATTGACATCTCAATTCATGTTCACTTCACCTAAGCTTCACAGTGAAATGTTTACAGAATCTCACTGCTGAAGTTAGATAATTTTGCTTTTTAATCTCTGTCGCTTTCACCATGTGCATTGGTAAATGTTTGATTTTCAACAAAGGCTGAATCGATCACAGATGAAAAATATAATAGAATGTCCCATCTATGGCAGACCCAGTATTATTTATATTTTCTATTGGTTATGGTTGTAGTTGCTTAGTACTACTAGGATTTTGGAAATCAATTGATATCTCACTCTTATTTGCTTACTGCACTAGGTTGTTTTAGAAAGGATGTATTTAAAATGCTGACATTCCATGTAGGTGGTTGGCTTGATCTTGGCTGGACACTACTGCATGTTTAAAAGATGCTTTGGGGGAGATTCCCTTTTTATTAACATTCTGACCATAGCCATAACAGATATGAATAGGGAAATCCCCTATATTGTGCTATCATATGAGTTGTATATTTACAAAAATATTTGTTAACATTCAATTCAATTGATTCTACAACTTTTTGTATTGTTTTAAAAAAATATATTTTCAATTTAAATCTATCTTTATTACACCTGTTTTGCCCACAGGGTTAAGCAGAGGTGCACCTGTACACCATACATTTCGCCAGTTATTCTATTATGTTGTATGTTCCATGTTCATGCCGACATAATATAATAGCTTTATAGTTTCTACATCAACTTCTTGCCCATCTTCAGCCCGGTCTACCGTCACGCTATCATTTATTCCTTTTCCTGGTTTAAAGTCCCAAATTTCATAACTTTTATAAACCGAAATTCAGAAACACATTCTTAGGAACACACTTGGCTAGTTTTTTTGCAGTCGGTTAATAAAATAAAAACGAAAGGACTCTTAATAGATTTCATAATTTTTTACTGTATAAATAGTCGTGACTTTAAGATCTGAAAAATTATATTAAAAAAAAACTGGCAAAGTGCGACTCGGACACGCGTGCAAAGGGTTCCGAACCAATTTCAATTTTTTAACCTGTTATTTTAACCATACAGACTTCTTATAAATTCTCCAGCAATCTTTGGGTATAGAACTATTATAATTGCACTATTTTTTTCCAAAATTTTAGGCTCAGTAGTTTCGGAGATAGGGAATGGTCATTTTTTATCTAATTTCTTGAATAACTTCAAAACTGTCTTAAAATCTATCTTAAACATTAAAAAAAGTTAAAAAACTTTTTTATTTTATTTTCAAGTTTGACCCCCAAAAGTGACCACCATACTAAACATTTTTTTATTTACGTAATGCGTCCGTGTTTGGGTCACAGAAGTCCATATGTATACCAAATTTCAACAGAATCGGTCGAGTAGATCCGGAGAAAACTGGCTGTGACAAACAGACGGATTAAGCGCTTCCAAACGTCTTTTATTATGCGCACAGCTAAGGAATGGAACTCTCTGCCTGCGTCTGTGTTTCCAAACGCTTACGAGTGCACAGGCTCCTTCTGGGTAAGCTCGCTCCATCGTAGACTTTGTCTCTGTCATCTCTGACCTAGACTAGAGTCAAGAGCAAACCCATCACAAATAAAAAAAGACGGACAGACAGACAGATACCCGAGTGGTCCTATAAGGGTTCCGTTTTTTGTTCGGAACCCTAATATAGAGCACAACATAAAAAATATCCTTGTTCGCTATCCATTATCCTTCGTCACCGCGATAAAGTTACCACAAGTGGGTTCCCATAACTTTACCCAAGTTATAGTGTGCACACTGTGTTGCAGTCACACCGAATTATTCAGAAATCCAAAATAAGCGGAGCGATTGGCCGAGTTGATTGATCGCGTCGTTATCACAAGTATCTAGACAAGGTTATTGACCTAGGTAAGGATATATCGGGAGCTCATAATATAATGTACATCATATGCCTAGGCTTCCAATCAAACCGGATTCAACTGCAGTATTTTACGTGGATCGACTGTCTGTCTGATCTCTGCAAACCAGGCACATAGATAGCTATCACATTTTCTGGCTTTTGACTTCTGACAATCCGTTACGAAAGGTATCCACAAATGGCAGCCGGGACCAACGACTTAAAGTGGTTTCTAGAGCTAATTATATTGTACGATGCCATCAAACAAAATCCCATTTTCATTCATCCCATCAATACTATCGAGTTCGATACTTACAAAGATTTTTATGATACTTTGTCATCTGCTCTTCTGTATCTCAATTAATTTGGGGTCTACGCAGCATATTCTTCCATACATCTCTCTCATTTCCCGTCGTTTTTAAAGTTACCATAGTAATGGTACTTTTATATCCACTGCTACGTACTACAGGTATACTTATCTACGTAGCACGGGCGAAGATACGGTTTTTGCACGCACTGCCAGCGGCTTCGCCCGCGTGGTCCCTAGGGAACATACTCCCGGGATAAAAAGTAGCCTATATCTTTTCTCAGGGTCTAGACTATCTGTGTACCAAAATTCATTTAAATCGGTTCAGTAGTTTTGGCGTGAAAGCGCGACAGACGGTTACTTTCGCATTTATAATACTAGCTTCTGCCAGCGTCTTCGCCCGCGTGGTCCCTAGGGAACATACTCCTGGGATATAAAGTAGCCTATGTCCTTTCTCAGGCTCTAGACTATCTGTGTACCAAATTTCATTTAAATCGGTTCAGTAGTTTTACTTTCGCATTTATAATATTAGTAAGGATGGATAAGTAAGGATTACTATGGGCGACGGTGACAAACTACCTTTCCATTGCGTGAATTAATAAAGCATAAATCAATTATTACACGGAATTACTGCAAAGTCCAAACAAAAATATATATTGAAAGGTATGCAGTACGTAGGAAGCAACACCCCAGCTTCTGTTGCACTCGATACTTCCAGCCTGCTACCACCCCATCCACCCACCTGTGGTGGTAGCCCCCCCAGACATGGCAGGGGAGGCCGTGGGCGTTTTCACGTCGGTGTGGGGAACACATTATAAATGCAGACCACCACCTCGCGCCGGCACAGCCGCGCGATCCGGCACGGAACGTAGACGTGCTTAAAAAAAATGGGACGATTTTCGCGAAACGCGGTGCATAGCATGTGGTGCCACTTGTGCAAGCACTAAACAGAACGTCAGTGGTTTGTAGATAAAAAAAAACAATATTTTTGGATTTGTGGTAGTTCATTTTATGTTTAAGTGGCTTAATATTGTTAGCGACTCGCCTGTTAGCTTTGCACGGGTGCAATTTATGTGTGCTGTGCTTTCTTCTGTGAAAATCTTATCAAAATCCGTTGCGTGGTGTAGAACTAAGCATAGAAACAAGCAGAGGCAGACAACGGATTTATACTAATATAAAGACAATGTATGTATTTAATTAACATGCTTTGAGAAAACAATGTTTGTCTGTCTGTCAGTGCTCTTAGCGCCACGAGGGAAACTTGGCAATTATATTATATCTCTAACTACACAGCTTTCAAAGTCTAAGTCTGCCTCAGTGCTACGACGTAAGCACGCGGTAAAAACCGCGTGTTTACACCGTAGCACTTAGGGAGATTTTCGTTTTTCACACTAGAATTCGAGAGAATCGGGAGGCCAAAGATATGTGGTTAGACTGCCTAATCGTGCCGGCACAGCGAGCGGTGCGAACCGGCACGGTGTTAAAAGGGCTATTACAGTTTTTCTTGGATTTGAGCGTTTGACTCTAGTTTTGATGTGTGATTATGGTTTAGATATAGCCAAAATATCACCAAGAAAGTTTAATTCTTTTTCTTGGGAGTGGTTTAATAAAATATTTAAATTTGTTTACATAAATTAGTAAAAACCTTGTCTCTGCAAAGGATGTTTAATAAAAGTTAACTATCGGCATCTTTTGATGCTTTGTAACATCGAAGACAAATAATAATTTTATCATTAACTAGTTGACCTGCGCAACTTCGTCTGCGTCACAATTTTCATTACTGTTCCGCTCCTATTAGTCTTAGCGTGATGATATATAGCCTATAGCCTTCCTCGATAAATGGGCTATCTAACAAAAGAATTTTTCAAATCGGACCAGCAGTTCCTGAGATTAACGCGTTCAAACAAACAAACAAACAAACTCTTCAGCTTTATATATTAGTACTTTCTGACCCGCGCAACTTCGTTTGCTTCACAATTTTCATTACTGCTCCGCTCCTGTTGGTCTTAGCGTGATGATATATAGCCTATAGCCTTCCTCGATAAATGGGCTATCTAACACTGAAAGATTTTTAAAATCGTACCAGTAGTTCCTGAGATTAGCGCGTTCAAGCAAACAAACAAACAAACTCTTCAGCTTTATAATATTAGTATAGATATAGATAGATAGATAAAAATGATTATGGTACAACTGTATCTTCTACTTTGGTATCTATTGTAATTCCGTAAAACAGAGTTACTGATAATTTTTCGTCTGAAATTACTTATATTTTTCCATCTATGAAAATATAATAAAAAAAATTAACAAAAAGTAACTAGTAACTTAGGTTACTATGTTACCTTGCTTGAAAAAAAAATAGTTTATTTAAATTTAAAATAATATTTTTAAACAATTGTTGTATGCAGTGCTACAATCACTGTAAATCTCGAGAAACGCTCGATTTTGTAATAGCGCCCTTAACACGTGTTCTAAAACTGAGAATTTTGCATAAATAAATAGGTTCTTGGGTTTACCTTTACGGCCGGATGCAAGAACATAACGCGGTTGGTTATTTAATTCCTTGGCAATTTTTCGGGTTTAAAGAACGCATTATAAATATACGCAATTTTCGGGATCAATTCCGAAACATGAATAAAATCACTTTCAGTACACTTATGTTGTATTTATTAGCAAAACTACATAACAGTGTAAAAAACTGCTGATTTTTTTTTCTCATATTTCAGAGTTGACCTCATAGGTACTAAAAGTTTTTTATTCACCCTACAAAAATATTTGATGAGTTGAATGCATATGTATAACCTTGTATTCACACAGAATTCAACTGACTGGCTAACGCGAAATACATTCTGTCTTTAGAATGACTAATTTAGCGTTTTGATGGACCTAATCGATACTGGGAGTTAGGGTGGGAAAGGGGTGACCAGTTGGCCCCCCTTAGTGACGCCGGTAGGGCGGGGTACTACGTCATCTGCGGAGTGCAGACTGCAGCTACCATTCTATTAATGAGAGAATTTCAGGATAATAAAATCTGGAGAAGCGTTCATAAACAGGGTTTCCACATATCAACACGAGCTTTTTTCCCAATTTATTCGGGTTCGGTGCAACATATATTCCATACTCGTACATACGTATCCATTTGCCGTCATCTCAACAGTCACCTTCTATATGGCCCGTCTTTCACACAGTCTATTCGTAGTTTCTTTGGTCTTCCTACCCACTTTTTAACAGACTTCAAAAAAGGATCTCAATTCGATTGTATTTTCTAGTGTTACCTCATAACTCCGTCATTTATGAACGGATTTGAAAATTTCTTCTTTCATGTGTAAGGGTATTCTTTCCGATTGGTCCTATTTAAATTTTATCAAAATCGGTTTAGCAGTTTGGATTTTAAATCAAAATAGCTGGAATTCGTTTACTTAGATGATGTGTTTGGTTGGTCATCCAAGTAACGAAATTGCGTATTTTGCTTTTCTGCGACTTTCCAGTGGTGTTGTTAACTAAGTGTGGGGAACCACCAAAAAGTGAACAATATAAAGCTTTTTATTTCCCTATTTATTCGAGGTTGGCGCAGCTTGCGTTCTTCCATACATCTCGTATTTGCCTTCATCTCAATAGTCCTATCTACCCGTATTTTCCAACCCTCCACATATGAATTCAGTTTGACAATGCACCTGATCTGATTTTGCATTCGAGTTCTTTGTAATAGGGCTACAATACACAATTGCGTCTCGGATTTCACCTGACAGACGTTCAAGCCGACAGGATTTTAATAATAAGACCCCTTGCAATTTAATCCTATTATTCGCTTTAGCACATTCTTTGTTAGTATTCCGGAATGTGATCGTGGCGGTCAATAAGGGGAGACTTAATAATGTTGTCTGTTTTGATACAGATATTGACTCAATTTAAGCTTTTAAGTACAAACCTAGGCTTTGTAAGTCTCGAATCACAAAGCAATCGCGATTTTCCTTCACTATCCCTGGTGTATGCAGCTAATGTTGTCAAGTGAACGGTTGACGTTTCCTTTTGCTAGAAGACCCTTGCTTCAAGTGGAACTCTCCAGGTTACTTAATTATTAGATTTCTTAACACACCGATTTTGAACCTTATTAAAAAAGCTTACTTCTTCCAGTTCCTCAACAAAAACTTTTCTCTTGTCAGCAGCCCGCCGTAGTCCTACATGGCAATGGTGTCTGAAGCGAAGGCGAACGGCGGCGAGATGGAGGCAACCGGAGAGTTGCCGCCAGCGCTGGCCGAGAAGCCAGCAGGTTTACCGCCCGGCAAGTACGCTCTGGTCGGGTGGGACATGGATACCACTGGCAGGAGGCTCATTGATGAGGTAAGAGACAGATAGTTTGATATTTTTATCTAGAGAAGTATTAGTATGTACATACTTCCATATTTTTTCTATCTCCTGCTGGTAAAGAGAGAAGTGGAAATTATAATTTTACTCTTCCGCTGTTCTTTTCTGATTAATTTCGTTGTCCAAGACAGTTAAATAGTTTCTACGGGACCCATCAAGCTTAATTGACTCGTCGTTTTTCTGGTGGTCGCCACTTTTGGTTCCGGCTCTCAGGAGTTGCAGTGGTTAGGACCAGTGTGGCGGGATTCTCCCAAAAAGTAAAATGACCATGTTCTGTTAAGAAGCGTAGCTGTTCTGGTCTGCAGGGTGCTGGTTTAATAACAAGTTTATGGGGCATTCCGGCTCACAATACAAATAACGTTTACGTAATCGCAATCGAGTACGTATAAAAATTTGCATTAAGGCCACAGGACCCACCTGTGGCCGTCGGTCGGTACTTTGCTATTTGCCATTAAAATAAAAACAAATACGAAAGATGGTACGATGACACTTAAAACTTATTAGCGTTGCACTACACTAATAAGTAAGAATATCGATAGTGCTGTTGCTAGTAAAAGTTTTATAGACTACAATATTGTTACTCGCTTTAAAGTTTAAATTGGCTGTCGATAATTTTGCTATTGGCGCCCAACATTACGACGGTCTACGTGTTAACAAGAATCGTGTTTGATTACAAAAACAAAACTACCCACAGTATGGAGTGAAAATGATGTACTGACTTCTTCTAAATAAAATTTTAATATATTTTCAAGTTCAGGGATTCTTTCAAACAAAGTGACGACGATATCAAGTCCTAGAATATGTTGGTTAGTAACGTGATGCAGAATCAGGATGCCCAGGCCAACCAAAGGGTGAAATGCCATATTATCCTTTAAAATGAAACTTAAAAAGTTTTAAAGGCATAGGGTTTTGAAAGGTTTTGTTTTTTCGAAAGGTCAATAAAGCTCTCAAACAGGAGCCAGCCACTTAGCGGTATCAAGCAAAGCCTAGGATATTTTTTATTAATCTGTATAGACTGCAGAATCAGAACATGACCTGCACGTGACCCGCATCTGTGTGGGTCGAGCTTTAATCCGATAGTCGATACGGCAGACAATAGGAATTCGCCGCTGACATGATTGAGATACAATTAGATTTTGATATACCTGGGGGCGCGTTTTGTTGTTTGCCAAGGTAGTTTGACTCCTACTGACTGACAGATTTGTTTACATAATAAAGATAGTTGGTTTTTCTGCTGCATTCATAGTATGAAAACATTTTTTTTATTCGAAGCGATGCAAAGCAGTTGTTTCCAGACCGCCATGCTTTAACGAAAACTTCACAAGCTTTTATTCGGCTTCACTTGTTGATTCCCAAGATGACTTTTTAGAAGCGACTTTTAAACAACTTTTTCTTGGACTATATCTTACTTATTCCGATTGATAGTACATTATTTGATAGACATGTCCTGATGCTACAGCCAGGATCATCTCCGTTTAGGAACTGTTAAATGATTTATACTTGTATCTTCTCGACATTTGGTGTGCAAGATAAGTTTGGATGACAAAATATTGTAAAGGTGAGGTGCAGGATCATCAAAATGCTGGTTATTAGCAAAACAAGGGGTTCTGCTGATGTATTCACAACTTTTTGAGACATGGGTTTTTATTTTATAAATCAAACTAGGTTATCAGAAATGATGGCCTATAAATGGCGATAGGCTTCCTTCTTACAAGACCTTTTTTAACTGACAGTATGAAAAGTCGATAAATATATCGATATTTTCATGATTGTATCTTATAATTGTTTTACATTAGTTTGGTGCTACCAAACTAATGTAAAACCAGCCAGTAGATCATAGTCATTTATTATTTATATATTTAAACATTATGTACAATATGGGCGGACTTAATGCAACAAGGCATTCTCTACCAGTCAACATTTGGGTTAAAAAGACTACACAATTCTGTCACCAGGGAGTTCGGTAAATATATCGATATTTTCTTTTTCCACAAGTTATTAAATTTGATTACGAAAAAATCCTATAACTTAATGTTTATTTAACAAATAGTGCATCTGTCGAACAAAATGCAGACGCAAATTTGGCGGCGTTTATCAAAGTCAGAGTGGCTGAACGGTTAGCACCGGGCAACAGATGTAACCGGTGGTCTCCAGTTCAAGACCAACTATAATGACTTTATGCATTTTACCTAATTATTTACTCAAAACAAAGTTTCACTTTTTGTAAAATATTTTCGTTTTTTGCGGTCTTGCGACGCTGCTATAGTTAGAAGGGCTAAAATGGCCACACAATGAGGTTATTTTGACAATGTTTTTAAGCAGAATTTTGTGTCATAATTGACTCTAATTGATTGCTGTCAAAAAAACATGTTTGTATTTTTCAGCTTTAGACAGAAGATGTTTTCAAGGCTATAATATAGGTCTGCTAAGAACATCTTAAATAATGATTAATTTAACTTGTATTTTATTTTTCGACCAGCTGCTTATTTCTAACTTGCACAGATCAAAGCCATCTTGTCGTAATTCTGTTGATATCGAATCTCATAACATAACCAAAACAACGTCAAACCCACCACCACCCATAACAATATTAATTTGCCACGTGTTTCTCTCAAAACATTCCTATAAAATACATCTAGCGGGCGTTGGTCCAGACCGATCCACGCCTCGTTTTATTCGCTCACGTGGCGCTGTTTGTGCTTGTCATATTAACTAGGTAGATGGCAACACTAACGGCAATGTCTGAAGTATTTTAGTAATTTAATTTAATCCTTTATTTCAGGCGTCTGGGGCCCATAAATAAAATACATAAACATATACCAATAACAGTTACAAATAAATTAACTCATATTACAATTGTTTGACACTATAAACTACTGCGGGTCTAAAAAGGCCACCAGAATCATATTAGAATCATAATATTAACCACACAAGAATCTGTCAAATTTCTTCAATCTTTATAGCTAAGGCATTAGGTTCAAGGTTGATTGGAAAAATTTAAGTGACAGGTAGCGTGATATGCTTTCTGATTCTGCTAAAGTGGCCTTATTAGACCCCCTGCACCCGAATTGACGGCGTCGTGTTTCGCTGACTGGTGTCGCGTAGCTAGCCGCGGAAACGTCGATACTCGACACCCTTCAGCCAAAACTCTGCTTTGAGGAACTTCTCGAGATGATGAGTTGGAACCCGCACCACAAACGACTTGAGTTTGTGTTGTGGCGCGACTCCAACTTATCGACCCTCAAAGTCCAGCTGGTCTTCAATAGTAATGTAATATGAGGAATGTATGGTCGAGATTTTAGTATAGGGGATGTTTGGACTGATATAGGTACAGATTATGAGGTCGAGGTCGGTAGGTCGAGTCATGTGTAATTTGTGCAAATGACAAAACAATATTTAATACAACAAGAAATCTTCAAGTACTGTGAGTGCATTTGCATGGTGGAAATTGTCTCGAATAAGTAATTTAAATTCAAGAGTGTTGTAGTTTTTGAGCAACATATACTATAACTACTAGTTTGCAACATTTTGTTCGACACGAAAACAAAGTTTAATACTTTTAAGACGCAAGCCCTTTGTCCTAGCTTCTATCATCATCTGCATAGCCTTTTCTCAACTATATTAGGGTCGGCTGCCAGTCAAACCGGATTCAGCTGAATACCAGTATTTTACTTGGAACGGCTTTCTACCAGACCTCCACAACCCATTAAAATGGGTAACACGGTACTTTGTCCTAGTTTCTATACAAACACATAATTATATGTATATCCTTGTTCTAGATATGCCAGATAGCTGCATACACCCCGAAGCAGTCGTACTCCCAGTACATAATGCCCTACGGGGATCTGAATCCGGGCGCACGTCGCCGTCACAACGTTCGCGTGGTGACAGTGGGACGTTACCGCATGCTCAAAGACACTAATACTCACAAGGTAAGTTATTTCTATAGTAGATGAAGGTGTTTGAAGACTGACCGGCAGCTTCAATTGGGTTGTGTTTATCAGTCAAGAACTAGCAACATCTTAGTTGATTGATTTTTCTTTATGCAACAAGCTGTTTTCGTGGAATTCATCCCATTTCTGATATTGTACAATAGAGTTTTTCATGGATAGAAAAATTATAATTATGATTTAGTTCGTCAGATGAATTTTCCAAATCGAATATGTTTGCAATTTCGACACAGCTGACAGCGGTTAGACACTCCATTGTTAATATTTTGTCGCTGCTTCATAGTCAGAATGATCACGGGCCGTCAATATCCATGAGTAAACGGTGAACAGGACATGCTTGGTTTGAAAGGAAAGTTTTGACAATGTCGTTTCTATTAGTTAGTCACCAAGGCATCGCTGTACTCTGAATCTCGAAATTTTCCCTAAATTCAACGTTTTTCCAACAGATATTGAAAACAAAGTCTGAGATATCCGCCCTGTCGGACTTCCTAGACTGGCTGGAGAAGGAGAAGGGAGACGGCAGCGTGATCCTCATCTACCATGAGCCTCGCCGTCTCAGCCCCACCATGCTCCTGGAAGCTCTCACTAGGTAAGTCAAGTTGCTTTCAATCATCTAGGGTATTCTGTTTTCTATTGCCATGAGCTAGGGTCTCCTATGCATGTAACGCTATTGATAATGTCTGGCACCAACGCGGACTCAAGCTATTTTTAAGTAATAGTGAGTGTTTCAAAAAGACCATGTCAGAACATTTTCTTAACTACCAACGGCAGCCTTCCTACCGGAAGAAGCCGTTTACACTTGCGACAGCCAAAGGCCGTATATTCCTTACCTCGCCCCAAGTTATTCTAGTCGAGAATATAATAAATTGCTTCGTTCGTCTAGAACCTTCAACAATAAGTCGAGAACCGTTATTATTTTTCTTTACGCGCCAAACTACGATATTATCCTTTTTGCTCAAAACCGAAACTCAGTGAACACACGGGAGTCGTGTTTTCCGACGGAAATTTTAGATATCTCACCACTAAAAACTCAATGTCATCTTATCAATCAGTTATAATTAAATCCTTATAAAAAATGATTATTACCTATCTCCAAAATTAATTTTCTTTTCTTTCTTTCTTTTCACTGAGCTCGTAATTCAATATACGCGCCCTCTCGCAATAGGCTAGTTTCCACCACCAATAAATTGCTAATCTATTTAGTTCGTCTGTTACAGTATTGAAAAATAATGGAGACGTATATTTTGTTTTTGTAAATCAATGAATATTGACAAAGATAAAACGCATCAAACTAGGGAGTGGGGGCTCGTGACGTCAGGACGCACTAAAAATTATACCACAGCGTGACGTATTGAGAATTTTAAAATCGTATCTTCGTCAATTTTGGTTTACGTAACAAAAGAAAAAAAACGGGTCAAATATTTTTTGATAATCTAACCTGACGGACTAATTATATTTTTTCAGTGGACAAGCCGCGTACCTAGTTGAACCAGGGACCGAAAGGTTAATCCGTATGAAGGTTTTAACCGGGTTAATTTTTAGGATTAGGTTAAAAAACCCGCAATAAAGGTTAACCCGTATTATAGGGTTAATCAGCCTATAAGAACCGGTTTCTACGTAAGGTGCATTTTAGTACATAAAACATCTACAAGAAAGTGACAGAGATAACTACCAGGCGGTCTTTGATCGTGTTCCGACACGACTCGTAAGTAGTCACCGCGCAGGATGCATTGAACTTTGAGCCTTATTAATGTTCTGCTGTTGCAACTCACAGGTTCTGTCTCTTTCATTCAGATTAATCAGCAATATTTTATAGATTAACTTTAATAGTATACAGGTTAACCCGTATAAAGGTTAATCAAACAAAGAGCTTAAACGTCTAACCGGTTCGCATCACTCGCCATACTGTACTGCTTTGTTAAAACAACTTTAAGCGATCCGTGTAAGGTTGAATTTGCAAATTTTAATGTTTATAGTATAACTACACACAACTCACACATGACACTTATACATGTCAGTTTTTGACGACAGTTTCGAGTGTTGCATTTGTTCGAGACTGTGCATCTTGGGTTTTTATATATCAATGTCGCTGGGTGACTAAAATTGGTACTTCTGACTTCAAAATGGGGAAAGTATAGTGCTGTTTTCGGCGGATTGAGATTATTTTGCTTACGTACAAGTTAGGCTAAATTATTAAAGGAGTTATTCGGTATTGTAATTGGAACCTACTTTATATTTTACTATGGGTGGTGTCGTTCATGAATCTAATAAAGGTTTCGTGAAATAGTTGTTGTTCAATTTAGACGGTGTGCGTGTATTTCTCTTCTTTTGAAACTTAAGTGTTAGTTTCGGAAGAAATGTAGATTTCTCCGTGAAGATTCAAATTTTGATTTTAGTGAATTAGTCTACATTGAAACAAATTAAATGGAAGTACCGTGGCAGAAGTAAAGGAAGTCTAGGACTCCGTTTTTCGTCAGAGATATCATCAGTTTTATAGAATGAGCATTCGCTCGTTTAGTATAGTCTAGGCGTGTCATCTAATTCGTTATTTATGGAGCACTGCCTGATAATCGCCCCGCTTCTCACACCTTGATTAAATCGATCTTCATTTGTGTTGACAACATAATTTTCTTTTCCATAGGTACAAGCTTCTCGACCGCTTCAAGTCAATAGTCGCCGGCTTTGCCGACAGCTATGCGCTGGCCGCAGACAAATGCAAGGCCACAGTGAAGTCTGTGTCCCTGCGCGTGTTGGCGCGGGTGCTGCTCGACGCAGACTCGCTGTCCGTGGACAGCGCGCTCGAGCGAGCCACCGCTGCCTACAGGATTGTGGAGCATCTGGCACAGGGTAAGAGCCCTCTCATCATTAATCAATCTGCCTAACCATTTCCCTTTTCATGGGTTCTATTCCAACCAGGGGCGGATTATCCTTAAGGCATAGTAGGCACGTGCCTAAGGCCGCCAAATTACAAAGGGGCGCACGAGGAAAATTAACACGAAATAAAAATACATACTATTTTTTTTTTACTATAGATAGGCATACCTTTGACCACTATCTCACCTGATGGTAAGCGATGATGCGGTCGAAGATGGAGCACGTTTGCCTAGAAGCAATCTATTCACTTTGTCTTAAAGACTCCCAGGTTGTAGCTATCTGGAACTATTACATAAATAACAAAACCATAATTTGTATACGGATTCCGAAGTACGCCACTGTTACTACTTGATTACTCCTACATAGCCCCCATCTCAAAAATTTATCATCTGCTAACAACTTTACGACCCTCACAATAGGTCTCGCTTGCGTATGACTGTCTTGTTGGTCTTGGGTTTACAAACCACGGCTATACGGTGGGGGTACTGGATTCGATTCCCGGGTTCGGCAAAGTGTCATTTTGTTTTTGTATTAGTAATATTTCGAGCTCGTTACGCGCGCTATAATATTCTGACGTATAAATTGTCAATCCGCAATTTTTTTTCAATAACTCCCCCCTTCTCTGCATATAGACAATTTTTCCACCACCTCACTGATCGTTTGGATCCGCGCTTGCTCGTGTCTTACCTTAGGGGCGCCGATGAGGTTTGCCTAGGGCGATGGCAACATTTAATCCGCCTCTGAGTCCAACCGGATCCAGCTGAGTACCAGTGGCGTGCCTAGGGTTTCAAAATAAGGCAAGCCCAATAAAATTTTAACCGATTTCAAAAAAAGAAAGTTCAGTTTTCGACTGAGTATGTAGGTACCTTCGTATGTATCATCGCAATTTTTTCATAAACTGATAAAGATGTCTCAATTCGTTGTTTACCAAAATTACCGAAAGAAACCATTGCACACAGGTGTTTATGGGAATTTGCGTGCCTTTTAATGGCGCCAGATATGTTATTTAAATCATTATAACCAGATGTATTTCAAACGGAATCTTCATTCGAAAAAAATAGGCCACGAACACAACTTATTAGTGTGCGAACAGCCAACAATCCAACTAGTTTTATACACTGATCTATTAAATTTCGTTTATGCGATTTACTAGTCTAGAAAAACACAGATTAGGCGTCGGTTTTAATGAAGAAATTAACTGTTTTTTCTGAGCAAAGTTTAAAGATTTTACCTTATCTTCGCCAATCAAAACTTGAACGCATTTTAAATCCTCACAAGGTACAATTACCTCCATTGTTGTAGGTAAGTCACCAAAACAATTGTATCACTGAGAAAATCTAAGAAAACACACAAAAAACTTTAACAACATAACTTTTCAACTCTCAAGCAAATAAAACTGAAGTGAGTTGCACTCCGGTGTCAAGAACTACTTACGCAGAGTTGCAGTGTTGTCATTTAGGCAAAAAAAGTCACCAGGTATATGAAAAATCTAGCTAGATGTCGCAATTTTTTTATTTTTAAGATATTGCTTGAGTATTTAATTTCGTTATTTTAAAAAGTCGCTAGTTTTTATTGTTGCTAAATCTTAAAAAAAAGTCCCCAAACTCGTTAAAAATCTCCAAGATCTCACAACGTCGCTAAAACGGCAACACTGCAGAGTTGGCAAGGTGACAAGGTCACGCATACGCGTGCAACTTCATACGCAAGCACGGCTTAATCTTCAATACTGATCGATTTGTAGGCGCACAAGGTTTAGAACTCGTTATACGGCACATCGCTATAAGTGCGAAAGTGACGGAGATAGTATTTGAAAGCCCGGTAAAAGCCGGTACGTGTAAGCGAGATAGCTATATGTAGACGCTGCAAATGCGAAACTCTGCGCGCGAACAATCGCGATGTGTAGTTATGTAGTAATGTGGCATAGGTAGCGTACTTTGTGTTATTTTGATAAGAATTAAGCGCGCGAACTTTTAAATAGTTCGGGTTTGATATTGATTCTCTATCGAGCATTTTTAGGCTTTTGGGCTTATATGAAGGTAACGCCACTGCTGAGTACTATTGTTTTACATGGATCGCCTGCCTATATATCGAACCTTCACAACCCAGTGATTGGGAACACGATACCCCTTGGCAAGACTGGTGTCAATTTTCTTGGTTTCTGACTACCAGTAACGACTGTCAAAGGTCTCCAAATGACAGCCGGGACCAACTGCTTAACGTCGGCGTAGTACGTAAGCAGTTGGTCCCGTCTAGGCCCGGACCTAGGCCTACTGTAGGATTACAGGAACAGTCCATCTTCCATGATGCTTAGCAACATATTAGCTTTCTATCGAAATAATTTTCGTAATGTGTGTGAAAGAATTTTCGTTATCGGATCAGGACTTCCAAAGATTACTTCTCAGTTTTACTTCTTTAGCATATTAGTTGGGAATTGAGATTAAAAAATATCGATTCATCAAGGATTTTTAGGGTTCCGAACATCAAAAACGGAACCCTTATAGGATCACTCGGGTGTCTGTCTGTCCGTCCGTCCGTCCGTCCGTCCGTCCGTCCGTGCGTCCGTCCGTCCGTCCGTCCGTGCGTCCGTCCGTCCGTCCGTCCGTCCGTCCGTCCGTCCGTCCGTCCGTCTGTCACAGCCAGTTTTCTCCGGATCTACTGGACCGATTCTGTTGAAATTTGGTATACGTATGGACTTCTGTGACCTAAACACAGACGCGTTACGTAAATAAATTAATGTTTAGTATGGGGGTCACTTTTGGGGATCAAACTAGAAAATTAATAAAAACGTTTTTCAAAATGTATCGTCTGACATATCAAATAAAGAGCTTACTCTGAGGATTTTTTTTTTCATAGTTTTAAAATAAATAGTTTTGAAGTTTTCAAGAAATTAGACCATAAAAGGACCATTCCCCCCCTTATCTCCAAAACTACTGAGCTAAAATTTTGAAAATTGAAGATAATAGTTCTATACCTAAAGATTACAGGACAACCTATAAGAAGTCCGTAGTGTTAAAAAAAAACGTGGTTCGGAACCCTGTGCACGTGAGTCCGATTCGCACTTGGGGGTCGATTTCACGAAACAAATTAATTTGACACTTTTCTTTCGTTATCTGCAAATACCCGTTTTATTGCTAACTGGCGGTCTATAACGTTTACTTTAATGAAGTTATGTACGCAAATGTAAAATCACGGTGCGTATCGTCTTAGAAGTGACAAAAAATCAAGATCAAGGTAACACGAATGAGTTACCTGGGAAGACGAATGAAATTCTCATTACACGAATGAAGTCAGCATGACACTAATGATTGGCTGACCGAACTACATAATAAATAATAAAATTATGATATTAAGTTTTTGTAATAATGCAAAAAAAAATATTAATATAAGTAAATTTTAAGGTGAGAAGTGAGAACAAAAACAAGAATAGGTCTTTTATTGAGCTTTTAATCAAATTTGGACATTATAAAAAAAAAAAAAACAAATATCAAGAATAACACGATTAATGTAACAATTTTTTTTTTGTGATCAACGAAATATGAGTATCAAACTTTTTTCTCAAATAATTTAATTATATTTCTCGTATAGTGTTTCTACCTAACTACTTTTCCTTATTTAATCAGTCATTTTGGAGAGGCGATCTCCTAATAATAACTAGTTAAATCTGTACGACCGCTTAACTGAGACCATTCCTGAGGCAGATGCGCGGTGCGGGAGGGGCGACTGTTGTCACAAGTTGACGTATCAGTGAGCTCCCACGTTACGTCCCGCATTGCGCAGCTACCTCAGGAACGGTCTCAGATAGGAAGGTCTCAGCGGTCGGACTATAGTTTTTGGTTTCTTATTCAATCTTATTGTTTACTAAATCTTTGATTATTTTCCTATTGACTTAATTTAATAATCAGTCTTTATCATGTTTTAAAGTTTCAATCACTTCTTCTTCTATCTTTCCATTTCTATCCTTACTAGCTTTTGCCCGCGACTTCGTACGCGCATGTCCCGTTTTTTCCCGTTCCCGTAGGAATTTCCCATTCCCGTATAGCCTATAGCCTTCCTCGACAAATGGGCTATCTAACACTGAAAGAATTTTTCAAATCGGACCAGTAATTCCTGATATTAGCGCGTTCAAGCAAACAAACAAACTCTTCAGCTTTATATATTAGTATAGATATAGATTCTGTATTCTCAAAATACCGTTCATTAATAAAGCGGAGGAAAGCCTCTTCATGCCCACCGGATACCTTCTGTGGGGTATTTATAAATGTCTGATTTGTCCAGTCAAATTTTACATCTGCAAGTCTTGTTACATTTTCTTTCTTTCTCGATTTTCTAACTTTGCGTGTTCCGGAAGTTGACGGATTATTGATTGAATTATTGTTACGATTATAATACTGGATGGATACATCGCTCAACACTGTAATTCGTTTGCTTGGTGGAACAATTTTTATATTTTGGACAACTGGTTCGACGACACTCTTATAGATTTTATGTAATTGCAAATGTTTATTCTCATGTACGCAGATTTTATCGCTACACAGAAAGCAGCTTAGTTTTCTAAATTCAAGAAATTCAGATCCAGAATTCCAGATCACTTGGTGAACTAACATAGTTCCCTTGAAAGGCGAAATATCCTTAGGAAGAAGCAGTTCTTTTTCCATAATTTCATGCTCCTCTACTACTCTTATCTCAACATTTTTAACATTTTCGCGAACAACTGCAAGGAATGTTGAGAAATCCCCGACGTCACGCCCACATTTAACTTGAAGATCAGCTGTCCGCTTAACCACAGCGTCAATGCCGTCGGGAGCGCCTTTGCCATGACCACTTTCTTGGTGATTCCATGTAACTAACTTCAAAGACACGAAGGTATCGCGGAGCCGAGTTATTACGTAAAATATTTGTTTATTTCGGTATTCGCTTGTTGGACTATCTGTTAAAATGTGTGCGGTGGTGACAAAGGGACATTTTTCGAACACAAATTCTAACGCCTTCTGTAAGTGTGCCCAGACTGCAGGGGAATCATGCCGTGTGCATTCGCTGACCGTGCATAAGCAGTAGTGAACAGTCTTCCTTCCTTCCTTAAGATAAGCCACCACGGTATGGAGAGACACTTGTCCACGGCTACCCCCAAAATGTAGACTCTGCACCTCTTTAGCAAATTTGTAACTATAATTTTCGGAAAAGTCCATGTGGAGAATTGTTTCGTCATGATTAAGGGATTGTTTCAACAGAGTAACAGCTTGGTATTGATTGAGGATGTTCACAGTATGATTTAGGAATTTCGGCAGGAATTGCTCAAGTTTAAATATCAGGTCTTTAGGCTTTATTTTCCTTGTAAATTTTTTGACTATATTTATTTCTTTGGAACCCACTTTCTTTTTATCTCTGCACCATTCATGATACTCAATTTCTTTCTGATTATTGAATTCTTTGTACGGTACAACTCTGTTTTTACAAGTTTCACATTCTCTACCAACGCACTTCGTATTAAACTTGTCGCAACAAAGAACATGTAGCATGTCCTGATAATTTTTTAAATCAAGAATTTTATTTTTCTTCGATGCGTAGATCATTAGGTCAATATTCGTGTGTACAGTACATGCACATGTTTCTCTATCATCTTGTGCCAAATAGACCCAAAATGGGCGTAGCTTTTTAAACGTTACATAACTAATCTGTATGTTAGGATTGTCTTCAAGAAATTTTTTATGCAAATTTTTAATAGAGTCAAGAAGATACCGTTTTTGTTTCACTATTCCGTATTTTTTTACATATTGTTTCTTTCCTGCGCCAATGCGACTGTTACTGTCATCTTCATAAAATTGTTTTATTAAATCATGGACGCTGTCACTGCCTTGCCTAATCTTCTGCTGAAATCTGTCTTTTAGAATCTTTTTACGAAGCTCTAAACAAGGTTTACGTTTTATATTGCCAACGGGCTTTAAAATAACTTGTTCGATAGTTGTTTCTTTGGCAGCATCACGGCAACTCGATGTATCAATAGGCCTACTCAAGTCAGTAGGTAATGCAATATTTTCTTCAAAACCAGTATTGGCCTGATTTTCTTTAAATTTATTTAATTTCTTTGTTAAAATTCTGCAGCGGTTTTGGTACTTCTTAATTAATAAGGTCATTTCTTTTTTTTCCATCGCATGTTTTAACTTTAAAGCTTTAACTTTACTTTGGAATGTTCTTTTCTTGCTTTCGTTACCAATCTCTTTTTTTTTTAATTTTCTCCACACAATGGATCCGATAACTTTTTATCATTCATTTTTCCGTGAGCTTCGAGCGCTTCAGAAATAATTATTTCTTGTATCTTCCGTTCTTTTGCCTTCTTCTCCAGGTATCGCTTCGAATTTTCTCTCCAACGTTTTCTTTGTGCTCTTCGTTCCCTTGGAGACATTTGGTTGATATTTTTTTACTTTATTCTCGCTTTTCCTCTTTAAGTAAGCTTCCTTTTTTTTGGCCCTTTCAAGGGCATATTTTTCGGGATCGTTTTTTATTCGTTTATATTTTTCCCTTTTTGCAATCCTTCTCCTTTCTAACTCATCTTCATTTTTGTTACATTTTTCTTTCGTCATTTTAAACCTAAAACAATTTACCGTATACTATAAAAAAACGACTTAATAATCTTAACAAAGAAATCATGGGAACTTTGCAAATAAAAGTAAGTTTTAAAACCAAATTTGACGACACTAGCCAAAAACAAGCAAAGAATTGTAACCCTCCTTTTTCGTAATGTATTAATAAACCGCTTCATTCGTGTCGAATAGAATTTCATTAGTGTTACTCAAAAAACTTACACTAATGAAGTGACACGAATGAAATTTTCAACAAAAAATCTAATAACTTACGTCGTAGAATATTGTAGATGCTATTAGAAGGCCACAAAATGTCCAGTTTATTTGTTGCTAATCTGCGTGCATGATAAAGAATTCATTGTTCAAACACTTCGACACTATTATAAACACGAATGATTAATTTTTAGGGTTCCGAAAAAAAAGGAACCCTTATAGGATCACTCGGGTGTCTGTCTGTCTGTCTGTCTGTCTGTCTGTCTGTCCGTCTGTCACAGCCAGTTTTCTCCGGATCCACTGGACCGATTCTGTTGAAATTTGGTACACATATGGACTTCTATGACCCAAACACGAACGCATTACATAATTTATTAAATTTTTAGTATGAGGGTCACTTTTGGGGGTCAAACTAGAAAATTAAAAAAAAAAGTTTTTTTAACAATATCGTGTGACATATCAAATCAAAGGGCTTACTGTAAGGGTTTTAATTATATTTTTTTCATAATTTTAAAATAAATGGTTTTGAAGTTATTCAAGAAATTAGACGAAAAATGACCATTCCCCCCCCCTTATCTCCGAAACTACTGAGCCAAAAATTTTGAAAAAAATGGAGATAATAGATCTTTACCTAAAGATTACAGGAAAACCTATTAGAAGTCTGTAGTGTTAAAATAACATGTTCAAAAAATTAAATTCGTTCGGAACCCTTTGCACGCGAGTTCGACTCGCACTTGGCCAGTTTTTGTATTAAGCACAGAAATACAATAAAATTGTGGTTTCTTACCAGAATAATGAAGCGCGCGTCTGCTCTTGCCGAACGTTTACGTGCCACTGGGGTCCCTTTACGCGGAGTAGAAGTGGGGATGGCGGCAACGCACAGGCGTTCTTAATAACTGAACTTTTATTTAGTCGACACAAATGATTGAAAAAATTTATCGCAAAATAAAACACAGAGAAAACGTGTTATATTTTAAATTAATTTAAAACTATTAGCGTAACTTGAGGTTATGGTTAATAATGTGTAACCAAAATAAAAAAATATACATTTTCGCAGAGTAATATTTTTTATAATTAAAGTTTTGTTGAAAAAGGTGGAAAATTACCGGTGACACGAATGAAAAAATAGATAGTTTCTTATGATTATCTCGAATATTAAATATGATAGTGCAATATTTCTAACTGTACAATATTAACATGTAATGTAAGCATCGCATTAAATAGACATTACGTGTATTTCAACAATATTATAGGAGTTATTTCATAAACCCACTTTTTACGGTCGGTTTGAAATCGACCCTTGGCCAGGTTTTTTTTTAATTCTCTTCATTTTCAAGTTTTGTCCTGTTCAAGTTATTTTTTGTTGTCCTTCCTTAAGTTTACTAGGTACTTTTATATTATTGGGTTATCAAATTCTATTGTTATTAGTTTTCCTTAATTGCTATAAATAGAATCGCTTCACTTTACTTGATGTGTTAATATTCTGTTTTCGTTCATTTCTGATTGACGACTCATACAAAATCTCATTAGCCTCGCTATCGTCTCAAATCTGTTCACTCTAATTTGCCAACACAATACCACTAAGATGAAGTACTATTCGCTTTGTTCCGACTACATTTCATGATATTTGAACTAATCTGGTCAATCTTATAGAACCTTAGTTTTTGGGAATGTTTCTTGTTGATGAATAACTGAACGATGCTCGAGTGTATGCATGGAAGTCACGTCATTCTTACTCTGGGCGACGTCAAAGATCTACAAATAAAAGCTGGAACCAGCGATTTAACGTGCTTTTCGAGGCACGGACGGACCCGGTATTCTCCCGGGAGAGGGTCCGTGTGGTCGCTACTGCCCAACAGTTCTCATCCCCTCGGATTGTATTTATTTTAGTCTTTAACGCCTCACCCATATTGACTATTTTTTATTAAAACGAAGTTAAGAATGTTTTCGTCCTGTTACCAGGCGAGCAGCAAGAGGTAGGAGCTGGTGGCGAAGGCGCCTCCGCCAGTAAGGACATGGTGGAGACAGCGCGCGCGTGGGCCCGGCCTGTGCAAACCGAGCTGGAGGCGCTCGCTAGCCTCAAGAAACTGCTGGAGAGGTAAGTGATGAGGGGTAACGCACTGTCTTATGTCACGGGCGTCATATTGAATTCCGAGCGTGACCCGAAACCCTAACGGAACGAATAGAGAAAATCTAGCCTTATGGTATCCAAACATAATAGTGGAGAGAGTTAATTGGAAACTACTTCCGCTAGATGCCCCTGCATCTATGGCGCAACATACGAACTAAAGACAATACTCTCCGCGCGATTCGAACACACAACTGTCTGGAAACAACTATTGGACAATTGCCCACCAGACACAACACCCATCTGGTCGGAAGATCCTTCCTTACCAATGGAGGTTTGCGAGACTGTGTTAGTCTCCTGTTTCGCATAGCTTTGACGTAACTTATTTGTTTGTGAATGTCAGGCAGAACACGTTCCGGCCAGTGTTCGCCCCGCTGCTGCGCTCGGCGCGGCCGGAGCGCAAGCGCGTCACTCAGCTGCGCCGCCTGCTGGCCGACGCCGGCCTGCTGTATGACCAGCTCAAGGAGGCTTGGATGGAGCAGAAGCTTGTCGGTGAGTCTAGCTGTCTTTCTTTGCCTTTTTTTAAAGACAAGCATGGAGGTGTGCCAAGCTTTACCATATAATAAAGAAAGAAAACACGTTTTAATCTGCATTTGTTTTCGTTTATTTAACTAACTAAAAACAAAACCAAGCGAACAACTAAACAGTAACAAGATGGGAGGGAGATCAATGTGTTAACTTGACTATTCTTTGTGGCTTGACCATCTATGGACTAGTATGGAGTGAAGCTTAGGTTCATGCAGAAAGTGATATTTTGAATTAAATGCACAGATTTAGTGTTTTTAGGCTTAGTTTTATCCTTAGTCACATCACCAATCTGCATGGCTTGTCTACCTACATTCAAAGCATGTTGATGAGGATAAAATATTTATTTCAACCTACTGTGCAGTTGGTAGGTAGTGTCTTATCTTGAAAGCTTTCACAAACCCATCCATTAATGAACTCAAATAATATCTTCAGGCTTGGAGCAGCAGATGGCTTCGCTGGCCGTGACAGCTAAGGAGGAAGACATAAAAGAACTGATAGAGATATTTGACTGCCACTTCGACCCCACCAAGGAGCCGAAGGGACCGAAACCAAGGATTCCAAGGAATAAGAATAGGGTGAGTTTTTAATTACTTTTTGACATTACTTGCTCATTGGAAATACTGCCAATTTCGTTGATCTTTAGTTTCACTGTCTGTGACTATTCATAGTCACAGACAGTGAAAAATGGTACATATAAAATTAAAAACCTTTTTGAGAAACTCATCAGTCATCACAGATGGGAATCTGTCTTGCTCTGTGAAGTTTCGTATGAATCTTTCTTGCCATAGCAAAGAAAATGAAACTGTTTGTATATCAAATTAAATTTTTCTAAAATCATGTTCGAATGTTGGTAACCTTTTGAGGAATAACAAGAACTGTCTAGATTTTACTGCTATAGTTTACAATATTTTGTGCTTCTCTGTTTGAAAACTAAACAAAATGTAATGCTTTTCAGGCCGTGTCATCGGCTGGAGAGACTGGTGAGGCCGAGGGCAGCACCAGCGAGTCGCAGAACAGCTCGCCACACAACACACCCAACAAGACTAGCAGTGGTCAGTATCACTTACACTCACTGCATCAACAGACCTAACACACGCGTGATATATGATCGCCTAGTACATACTAGAGCCAGGGCTGCACAAGCGAGTCGCAGAACAGCTCGCCACACAACACACCCAACAAGACTAGCAGTGGTCAGTATCACTTACACTCACTGCATCAACAGACCTAACACACGCGTGATATATGATCGCCTAGTACATACTAGAGCCAGGGCTGCACCAGCGAGTCGCAGACCAGCTCGCCACACAACACTGCCATTGTGATATGTGATCCCCTAGTACCTACATACAACATGGCTCTTGTAGCAACGACTCTAGTGTTCATCATCATCATCATCATATCAGCCGAAAGAAGTCCACTGCTGGACTTCTTCCTCCCCCAAGCGTCGCCACAACGACCGGTCCTGTGCGTCTCGCATCCATCGGCTACCCGCGAACTTCACCAGGTCATCGGTCCACCTTGTGAGGCCTTCCAACGTTACGCCTTCCGGTACGCGGTCGCCACTCCAGAACTTTTCGGCCCCATCGACCATCTGTTCTGCAAGCAATGTGCCCTGCCCACTGCCACTTTAGTTTGGCGATCCTTCGGGCTATGTCGGTAACCTTGATTCTCTTGCGGATATCATCATTCCTCATTCGACCACGCGAAACTACAAGCATTACTCTCTCCATTGCCCTTTGAGTGACTTTGAGCCTTCTGATGAGGCCAATTGTAAGCGACCACGTTTACTCTACCTCTAGTGTTAGTTACAGTTAAACACAATAATTAATTAATTCACCTTGACTCGTAGACGCATCAATGCGGGGGATACTGGATTCACTTTCAAATGTTCCACACTTATCTACTTCTACAAATCCTGAATAATGTTAGAAGTGGCAAAGTTTCTGCCCACCCCCATGGACAAAACAAAATGCCGCACGCGTGTTATAGCCATGTGTATTGTAGTACACATATAGGCTATAATTTTTAAAGCCTTTGTGTTATTTTTAGCTTTATGTTACTGTAAGTTTCATCAAAATCCGTTGAGAAGTTTTTGCCTGAAAGAATAACAAACATTTTCTTTTCATTCCACAGACGCGGCGGCGGTGGGTGATTCTAGTCAAAAACCGGCGGCGGCCGAGCCCGCGGCTGCCAACTAAATATTATGCGTTTCAACTTCACAACTTCACTTATATTAAAGCTTAGTATTTTCTACCATAGCTGTCGTAACGTATACTAAGCAGCTCTCGGGTTAGCGACGTCAAGGGGACGTCTGTACTACGTATTTGTTTTAGGCCTTGCACCAGATGACATTGAATAATCAACTTAGGAATCAGTGTTATAGAGTAGGAAGTTGAACAAATATCCCAGACGAAGATATAGCACATAAGTCGTCGTAGCACGTTGTCTCTGTCACTCATACGTGTGAGACTTTCTAAAGATAGATTATGTCATTTTAGTCCCGTGTACTGTATTCATAATTGAATCTGCATAAATATTTCTAGATCTTTATCACGCACTTGGCATGTCTTATCAAGTTATCACGCAATTAATACTAAGGAATTTACAGTAGTATGCACTCGATTTTGTCAAGTGTTTATGCAGATGTTCTCTAATATTAGCTTGTATGACGTCATCTTTGGTGTTAGGCCTGTTATTTACTTATCACGAATTAGGGAACGGAACATTAGAATTGGTTTTCTGAGGATGCATTAGCTGTCTTTTATCATTTAGGAAAGCAGCTACAGACCAATTGTATTTACGGTCGTGCGTCACATTATGGCACAGTAAAAACTAATTTCAAGATAATAGTGAGTTTCCTAGTTCGTGCGTGTTTAATTTGTATTAATAAAAATTTATATAATCGCAGATGTAAGTCTAACGCCACATCTGCTGCTTGAAATAAGGAACGTGCAATTTTTATAAGTGCAATTTTTTTGTCAATTAAGGAACACTACGCATCACATTTATTAAAAATAAATAAAAAGCTTCGTCTTCATCTATTGGGCCACTTAAAATCGACGGGGTCTACAGGATACCTATACTTGTAATCATCCTTTCACTGCGTTGGTTTTTGTGGAACCATTTCGTCGCTAATTCGAAAGCCTATATACATCGGAGCCATAAAGATGTGACAAAACATTTACTCGTATTATTATACAACTAGTTTTAAGTCTCCTTTGGAATTGAGAGATATTTGTTTTGCATGTAAACGCGATGGACGACATTTTTTTTTTTCAAACGCCCACTTTTTTCTCTTTTGCTTACGCATAAAAAGATTGTTTTCTATATATAGATGGTAATGTAGATGAGTGCCTTAGCAACTCAGTGTAATAAGATAAAAAATTATATCCCATATAATATTTTGGCCTTACCTTTACTTATATTGTTGTTCGCAATGTCATATTACGCATATTTTATATGGTAAAGTTATTTTAAAATATTGCAATTATGTTACGCGGTAAAGACGAAAAAAAACTTTTATACATTTTTAAAAATTAATATAATTATTAGCGGTTTTAACAAAGGCTTCGAACGAAGCGAAATTTATTTTGGTTATGTCCTTGCGAGTGCAATATCGTGGAGTTTGTACAATGCGGACTTATTGAGTACAATACAGTACTTGTTTTATTTATTCAAAGATACATTTTATTTATTTCGTGTGTGCAATCACAGGAACGGATGGACTGATATTTACATCCGATATTTAAAAAAAATATATTTATTTTTTGTTTCTTTCATTTTGCGTTAGATAAGCTGGCTATTGCTGTAACAATTTTTTGCTGACTCAAATACGTCACTTTTTCGTTTGCCATAGAACATTTCGATAAATAAGTTTTTTGTTCACCATACAATAAGCAAAGTAATGGAAAAAGTGTGTACCTATTAACTTACCTCTAATTTAGTTAGTTTTAACATAGACTGTACATATAATTTAATTTCTTATTTTGTTCAGATCTCTAATAAATATGTAAGTCTATTTGAGTTGTTTTATTTTGATCTTATAGTTGATCTTATACATTACATTTTTTAAATTTCTGTTAAAAAATGAAGAAGTAAAATGATTTTTTTTTTCTTTTTATGTGATACCGATACATAAATTCTGGCTAAATCAAATTACGTATCATATCATGTACATTACTACCAATTTTTTTCAGATGTAATTTCTCAGTAAATGCCGACGAAAAGTTGCTTCATCTGCACGCTGTTTTTAGGCATTTCTCGAGAGACCAGCCTTAAGGTTGGCAGAAGCATAGAATCTCGTCTAATACGAATCTAGACTCTTGCTTCCGTTAGTCATACGTCTGGTCATACATGTACGCCGCGTACTCAGCAACTGGGCAGCCTTTTGAAGTACATCGCCAATCGGATCTGTGTATTTATGTCTTTATTCCCGTATACCGGAAAACGCAGCTGTGGAAGGCTCCTTACAAGGCCCCAAGGAGTAGTTTCTTTTAGTTTGCCGTGTACTTTCCAGAATTATGTGATCCTTAGTAGCGACATTTTCGGATGGTGTCTTTTGGTCATCCACGCACAGTTAAAAACCACACTGTATATCTATACTAATATATAAAGCTGAAGAGCTTGTTTGTTCGCTTGAACGAGCTAATCTCAGGAACTTCTGGTCCGATTTGAAAAATTCAGTGTTAGATATCCCATTAATCGAGGAAGGCTATTATTATAATAGACTATATATCATGACGCTAGGACCAATAGGAGCTGGGCAGGGGAAGTTGCGCGGGTCAACTAGTAATATATTAAACAACATTAACATTTTTGGGGTGGTTTTGGATCTACCTCCTCGCGGTCCACCCCGGGCAACGGCACCACAGGCTTGCCTGTGGTACGGCAGAACGATCCCACTAAAAGCGGTGGTAGGCTCCGCAAGGAGCCGCCTGGCTCGCTACCACCATCCCGCCGAAGTCCGGCGCCAAGCAGCTTGCTGTGTTCCGTCGGTGTGCGGGAGTGCCAGTGCCTCTGGGGGAGAAGGAGACTGTCAGTTGCTCTGCTCAGAACCGGTCTTGGTCACTGGGCTGGGCTTTCCGGGTAACTCATTTTGGAGGGTAGCGGGATCTGAAGCACGGTGCCAGCCGTTGGCCGACCGCAGTTAGTAGGGGGCCCAAGTAGCACGCCAGCCACGTGTGAAAGGCTGCCCCGCCAACTAGCGAAAAATCCCGGTATGTTCCACCGTGCCAGCCGGCGACTGGATGGGAGGACCCGGTGGCCATATCCGGGGGGGTTCGGGCGTCCCCGCAGTCTCCAAATGAGTTCCCCACAGGTCAGTTTAGCTCTAGTGTTCCACTTGGTTCACTGAGCAGCGCCTCGACAGTTCAACTTTTCTCCCCATCTACTCTCATGATGACCAAAGCAAAGAAGAAAAATATGGTAAAACAACGGCTGCACCTCCTCCCACTAAAAGTGCAACTCACTAATATTAGGGGGTTGCACTCCAATCTCGATCCGGTCCATCACCACCTTGAGACCGAGAAGCCGCACCTGTTTTTCCTAACGGAGACGAAGATAACAACCCCGTCGGACGTGGCGTACCTCAACTACCCGGGCTACTCTCTGGAACACAAGTTCAAGAAGCAGGCTGGGGTCTGTGTGTACGTCCGCGATGACATTTGTTGTCGTCGTCTCCGTTGCTTTGAGAAATCGGGTTTTTCTGCCATATGGCTACTTTTGGACACAGGCGTGGAGAAATTTATTTACATCGGCGTATACCGATCGCACAGCGGAGATCAGGAGACAACAGCGCTGTTCAATTCCCTCGTGGAGTCGGCCGACGTTGCCCAGCAACGGTACCCAACAGCGAAGCTCATTTTTCTGGGGGACTTCAACGCCCACCATAAAGAGTGGTTGTTCCCGTACCAGAAAACTGACCATGCCGGGTTAGAGGCGCGCAAGTTTGCTTTAACGCTAGATCTAACCCAGCTGGTGAATGTGGCAACGCGGGTACCGGATGTTGACGCCCATACACCCAATTGCTTGGACCTTCTGCTGACAACTGATCCGGGCAGTCATTCAGTATCGGTCTCAGCTCCGCTGGGAACGTCTGACCACTGCCTGGTGAAATCCGTATTGACCTGCTCTCCTCCAGATAAGAGTCCTAGAGGCACGAGACGAGTATGGCGATACGAGTCAGCAGATTGGGATGAGATGCGGCACTTTTTTGCATCTTATCCATGGCGGCAAGTGTGCTTCTCCTCGGGTGACCCCTCGTGCTGTGCTGACTTGATTGCGGACGTGATTCGGCAGGGGATGGAGTATTTTATTCCATTCTCCGACATTCCGCTCGGTCACAAATCCCGGCCTTGGTATAATGCAGAATGCGCCCACGCTGAGGCCCGTAAAGAGTCTGCATACCAAGCGTGGATCAAGGCCCGCGACCGAAAGGTTAAAGCACGTAGGGTTCGCGCGAGGAAAAGAGCCTTTAATTCTGCCGCTAAGTTCTGCAAGCGGGTTTTACGTAGGGCACGTTTTGACCATGTCGGACGTATCGGGGCCAAACTAGCATTGCACCCTCCAGGTAGTAAACAGTTTTGGTCCCTGTCGAAAGCGGTTGAAACGAATTTCTGTCGACCCACTTTGCCTCCAATGTTGAAACCTGATGGCTCGCTGGCTCACTCTGCAAGTGAGAAAGCAAATTTATTTGCAACTCTCTTTGCAAGCAATTCGCGTCTGGACGCTGGCTCCAAGCAACCACCGACTTTACCTCGTTGTGACTCTTCGATGCCGGAGATCACAGTTCACATTAAAGAGGTCCGAAGAGTATTGTGCAGTCTAGACGTGAATAAGGCCAGCGGGCCTGACGGCATTCCAGCGAGAGTGCTGAGGCAATGTGCACCTGAACTGTCTCCTGTGTTGGCACGCCTGTACCGCCTCTCTCTTGAAAAAAGAACGGTGCCGAAATCATGGAAGCTTGCGAATGTGCAACCGGTGCCCAAAAAGGGAGACCGTGCTGACCCTGCCCATTACCGTCCGATCGCCATTACCTCCATCCTTTGCAAGGTTATGGAAAGGGTTCTGAACAGTAAGCTGCTGACCTACCTTGAAGACAATGATCTCCTCAGTGACCGTCAATATGGCTTTCGCCGGGGATGGTCAACTGGCGATCTTCTTGTGTATGTCACGCACTGCTGGGGCGAGGCCATCGAGAGACACGGCTAAGCACTTGCCGTGTCGCTCGACATCTCGAAGGCCTTTGACAGGGTTTGGCACGCAGGTCTACTGAGCAAGCTTCCTGCTTATGGCATCCCAGCTGGTTTTTGTAGCTGGATATCAGACTTCCTGAGTGAACGGTCGATCCGAGTAGTCGTTGACGGCTGCTCCTCTGACCTCATGGCTATTGATGCTGGAGTTCCTCAGGGATCTGTTCTCTCTGCAACTCTTTTCCTGCTGCACATCAATGACTTACTTCAGCTTGGTCTTGTTGGGTACGCAGATGACAGTACGGTTTCAGAGAGATACTTGTCCAGCGCAACAACCAGCGGGGATGAAGTTCGTTCCTTGAGAGAGGCCATGGTAGAGCGGACAAATTTGACCTTAAGCCTTGTCTCCCAGTGGGGTGATGACAATGTGGTCACTTTTAACGCCACCAAAACACAGGCGTGTCTTTTTACCGCAAAAAGGAGTCGTTTTGACCAAACTCCTACTTTTCGGGGTGCATCTGTTCCTGTGACTGATCGGCTCGAGCTCCTAGGCATGGAGTTGACATCCAGTCTCAACTTCGGCGCCACCATCGAGTACAAAGCCCAAACGGCGGCCAAAAAGCTGGACATCCTAAATAGGGTGAAGCGATACTTCAGGCCTGGACAGCTTTTAACCCTGTATAAAGCGCAAGTCCGATCCTGCATGGAGTATTGTAGCCACCTTTGGGATGGCTCAGCTAAGTATCAGCTTGCCGCGCTTGACTCGGTGGAACGCAGAGCTAAGAGGCTCATCGGTGACGTAAAACTGGTGGATGCCAAGCTGCATAGCTTGGCTCATCGCCGTAAGGTTGCCTGCTTGTCGGTCTTCTACAGATTGTACTTCGGTGAGTGTGCCCAAGAACTCCATGACCTCATCCCACCGGCCCCCTTCTACCATCGGACATCCAGACGCACTGCATCTTACCATCCCTACCTTGTTGCTATTCCACCAACTCGCACTAAGCGTTTCCAAACGTCTTTTATAATGCGCACAGCAAAGGAGTGGAACTCTCTGCCTGCGTCCGTGTTTCCAAACGCTTACAACCCTAATCTCTTCAAAGTTAGAGTGAACAGGCTCCTTCTGGGTAAGCTCGCTCCATCGTAGACTTTGTCTCGGTCATCTTTGACCTAGACTGGAGTCAAGAGCAAACCCATCACAAATAAAAATAAATGTAAAAAAAACTTGGAAATATTAAGACGTTGAAGGGAAGGGATACAATCATATAAATTACCACAAGTGAAAATAATTATATTTATTTTAGATAGTAATCACATCATCTGTTGATCTCGTCCAACCCTCTGCTAAATACTCCCTTACTGCTTTGTCTAGAATTACCTGAAATAACATATTGATATTATTAGATTTAGAAAACCACATAGAATTTAACTTCTTTGACGATTCCAAGATACACAATATCTAGATGGTTCTGCCTTTTATGCCCAATGCTGGAAAGTCTTTCTGTGATCCCTCTCACACGGTCGGCTGTAACCCTATAGTGTGCGTGTGGTGTGTGGGCCATTTTTTAAAAGTCTTTGAAAATGTGCTTAGGTTTTAGTGAACATTCCCAAAGAATTGTGAAAGTTGGAATCAGATTTTGTGAAAGTTAAATAAGCGAGATATGGACTCTGAAGTTGTGAAATCCCCTATGTGAGGGTTGAGGGCCCACCTGTACCGGATAAACTATGAACGCTACAGAAAAAGTATGCCAAAATCTAAGCTAATGCCAAACAAAATTCGTGAAAACAAGATATTATCGAAAAACACTCCTATTTGGTATATATTCGTTCAAAATGGGCCCTCAATCCTCACACACGTAAATGTTTATTACGCAAATAAAATGAAACCGTTAACTTACAGCTGCTGTTTGAAGTCCTATATGCTACTAAATAAATTGATGTCCGTGACTACCACGGGACCACCGACGCCAATCGACATATTTGGTAAATAATTAGTACTCAAAAATTGGTATAGATATTCTATTTCACGAAGTCCGTTCGGCTTTGATTGTAGTAGTGACGTATCCCGACAAGCGCGCTTGTGTGTGTAAAAGTGTACCCACTCGTTGGCAAAAAATATGATATATATTCAAGTCGAGATTTAATAATCGAAATAACGTTTTGGTTTTAAAAGTATATACTTTTTGTAAATAAATTAGATTAGGTTGCAATAAATACAAAAATATTAAGAAGATGTAGGCATTTAATTAAGCATTAGGACTATTCAGTATTTTCAATCACTATCAGATAAATTTTCGATTTCCGATTCCGTTTTGCTGTCGTCAGAATCATCTTGTACATTGATTATCAATTCAAAATCGAGATCAAAATATTTCAAGTAGTCTTTTTCAATTTTTTCAACATGATCACAAGTTTTCTGCCACGTTTCACTTTCATTGATCAGTCTTTCCGTATTCGTCATGTTTTGCTCGATATTTTTAGATGCGACGTAATTTTTAACGATCCCCCAAATATTTTCAATCGCATTTAATTCTGGGTGATAGGGGGGAAAGCGTAAGACATCAAATCCCTTGCTCTTTATAAAATCGTCAATCTTGTAGATTACGTGTTGGGCTTTGCAGTTCTTTATTATATCGTACAATTCCAATTTAAGAAGAGATTCATCAAATGCTATACCCTTATCCCTGAGCCATTGCTGCATATCGGCTTTCTTTGTAGATTGCGTCGGTAGTCGTTCAGCCCGTGTGTTGTGATAAGATGCATTGTTTAAAAAAAAACGGAGTGCTTTCCTTTTTTTTGCCCAGGTGTTGTTTCGTACGTGTGTCGAAAGGACGTAGCTCTCATCGGTGTAGACAATGGGCCGACTTTAAGAGCGGTACTCTGTTATCTTTTTTAAATATTTTAGACGCCACATTTGTATATCATGACGCTCCGTCAAGTCTTTACGGTTGTTTTCTGTTTTGCGCCACTTGTAACCTAAGTTCAATAGTAACTTGCGAACAGTTTCTAAACAACCTTCGAATCCGATTTTTTCATTCAATGCTGTTCTTAACTTAGCAAATGTTGGAATTTGTTTATGGACAATATGGAAATCTTGTACAGTACTGCGAACCACATCGGCTGTAAAATTATCTATATCCACTTTATTATCTTGTTTTCTCCTTTTCTTCATAGGTGAAGTGAATTTTGATGAAGTGGATGGCAATTCCTTCTCTTCTTTTAATATTCTTTGAACTGTTTTTTGACTAACACCCGTAGCTTCAGCTGTACGCCGTGTAATGTCTCGTAAATGAGACAAATCACAGTTGGGTTCCATGAATGATTTTGTAAATTCATATTCTTCTCGCAGAAAATGATAAACACTAGCTATCATGTTTCGACCCTAAAACAAAATGTAATCAAAATAATTAAGAAATATAAACATTTTATAACACAAAAAACATTCAGTTTATAAATACTTCTATTGCTATATTAAGTATCTTTGTATAAAATTTTAATTGAAAACGTATAAATAAATATTACCTCACTATGGACAACTCTTCTTCGTTTTGTTGCCATGCTGACCTTACTCCGTGAAACAATTTGGCGCGAACTAAAAACACTACTGATCCGGACCGTGTCCCGATCGACACGAGCGCTCTCGAGGTTACGCACACAAAAACAATGTGCATGTGCACGCTTGACAACATTTATAGCCAAACGGACTTCGTGACATAGAACATCTGTACCTTCGTAGTTTTAGAGAAAATCGACTTTGAAGGTGGGCCCGCAGTAGTCACGCTATTTTTAGCGGGACCACCATGAGAAATTATTTTTAAGAAAAATAAATAAATGAGTACCTAAGCAATTTTAAAAAGGTCACATGTCTCAATATTTAAAGGTTTCAGAAAACGATAAAACTAATGATGTGCCCTTTGCAGTGCATATTATTCAAATATAATGGTACCTATTACTACGTTTAACTTTTATACTTATGTTATTAGCAACGTATTGTTACTGCAGTCAATTAGGTCTCAACAGGTACTTAGGTACCTACTGCTTGAAGCAACGGTAAATAAATACGAAACTTACATTATTTACAGAAAAAATAATATTCGAGTATCACGGCATTTACAAAGGTATCACAGAATTCACAGACCATGGGTAACGATAGGTTATTTTTCTTTTTTTAATATGTACCTAGGTACACAGTTAGTATAAAAATTACAGAGGTAGATATTAACCTGTTGTTAATAGTTTTCCGACATCCATTAATTTATGTGCATGAGTGTACACCTCCCAAACAGCTCAATACCATCGACAACTTAATTTGGCCGGGTTATATCACAACTTAATTTGGCTCTGTCATCTCTGACCTAGACTAGAGTCAAGGGCAAACCCATCAAAAATAAAAATAAAAACTTAGGAATCTGAATTTTCGGTCACTATAACTTTTTTAGGAGTACCAATTTATGTACAAATTTGGAAGAAATCACAGAATTTTTAATAGGGAAATCTTGAAATGAAATAACACCGTGACTACGGCCACCCCACCAATTGCATGGTTTATCTCGTAAACTACTGGAGTACTAATTTTGGATTTGGTTTATCTATATTCTGTTTGAGGAAAGCGACAAACATCTCAAGCTTGGAATCAACATTCAAAGTCGTGCTGAACGGCGCGCGAAAGTTATCATCGTTGATTTCTCGGTAAATATAATGTTTCACTTCTGTTTTTTTTTACGAAATGAATCACATTTAAGGGTACTAATATTATTTGTATACTTAGAATAGCTGTAGCATGCCCCCTTTTTCGGCGCTCGCTCATGGTGGTCCCGCTAAAAATAGCGTGACTACCACGGGACCACCTTCAAAGTCGATTTTCTCGAAAACTACGAAGGTACCAATTTTTTTTATTAGAGTACCAATTAGTACGAATTAAGTACTAATTATTTACCAAATGTGGAAGCGATTGGCGTCGGTGGTCCCGTGGTAGTCACGGACATAATAAATTGAAAATTTGTGAAAACAAGAACAGGTCATCATTTCTTGTTGTTTGAAAGTTATGACCTTTATAAAATTCGGGCCCTCAATCCTCCATTTCTTTTTGTTTTCGTTTTATTACGATTAACATAAGATTTTTTGAAAAAATTGTGCGCAACAAACATTGAGCTAATATGTACTACGTGTACATATTACCTCAATGGCAACTAATAATTCATAGTAGTAACAAATGGTGATATTTGTTACTACTATGAATTACGATAAAACTAAAATTTTAATAGATACCGAAATCGACTATTTTATAATATTGTGTATGTGGGTAGGGTGACAATAAGCCAACCAACTTCGGAGTCCATATCTCGCTTATTTGACTTTCACAAATTCTGATACCAACTTTCACAATTCTTTGGGAATGTTCACTAAATCCTAAGCACATTTTCAAAGAGTGTTAACAAAGTGGCCCTCACACCACACGCACATATCCTATAGATTAAAATTATTGTTCACTTACTTCAATATCTTTACATCCCTGCATAGCTCTGCTCAAGACTGTATCAAAATAATCCAAGTGTAGTCTGTGGGACATTTCTATCAATCCTATCTCTCCTGTAACATAACAGATAAAAAAGGATGTTAGAGGAATTCCAATCAGCCTATTGTATGTACTCTGGTCAGCAACGAAAGAGCATAATCTGAGTATTAATAATGCCATGTATTTGTTACGAAACAATGTTGCTAGGCTGCCAGCAACATACTAACGTTTTGTATCATGCATGATAAACAACATCTAGGGGACACAACTTAAGTATGATAAACAACAGAACATCAATCAGTCTGCTTAGCTTTTTCAATAATTTTGGGGTCGGCTTTCAGTATTAGACTCGGTAGACAGCTGAATACCAGTATTTTACATGGAGCGAATGCATATCTGACCTCCACGACCCAGTTACCCTTGGCAAGACTGGTGTCCCGAGTTTCTGGATTCTGACTACCCGTAACGACACGTGCTATATTATGACGGTCACCCATCCACGGGCCGACCTGCGCAAGTGTAAACTACACTTCGGAATTCCCACGAGCCCCTCCTCACGATATAAACAAAAAAAAATCTCAGAACATTCAATCTTACTGAAGGTTACAAAAAACTTAGGTAGGTACTTTCTTAACTCACCAGTACTAGGCATACTAGCAACAGTAAGCACGACGCCTCCAGCCGCTTCCTCGACATGTGATACGTCTACCAAAGGCTCCGGTTCACCTTCCTTCCACGCGAGAGACGCCGTGCAAGCGATCACGTATGCCTTGATGGGAATTCCAGCGTCGATCAGCGCGAGAGTCGCTGCGTTCACGCTTGCGCAGTAGGCACCGCCGTCTGCCTGGAAAGAAGGAGTTTATAGATTTGATATTGGTTTAAAAAACCGGCCAAGTGCGAGTCGAACTCACAACCGAAGCGTTCCGTACCATAAACCGAAAAAAAAAACACGTTTCTTGTATGGGAGCCCCCTTTAATTTTACATTAAATTTAATTTTTATTATTTTGTTGCTATAGATAGAGGCAATAGAAATACACACTGTGAAAATTTCAACTTTCTGCCTATTACGGTTCTTGAGATACAGCCCGTTGATAGGCAGACGGATTGACGGACAGCGGAGGTTTAGTAATAGGGTTCCGTTGGTTACCCTTTGGGTACGGAAACCTAAAAATGAAAATCTCAAGATTCATTTTTACCTTTTTTTATTTTTTTTTTTCAACTTAAAATACAGAAAGCTAATGCCGAAACTTCAGTTGGCGATGGATTGTAATTATTTTGAACTAGCTTCTACCAGCGGCTTCGCCCGCGTGGTCCCTAGCGAATATACTCCCGGGATAAAAAGTAGCCTATGTCCTTTCTCAGGCTTTAGACTATCTGTGTACCAAATTTCATTTAAATCGGTTCAGTATTTTTGGCGTGAAAGCGCGACAGACAGACAGACAGACAGAGTTACTTTCGCATTTATAATATTAGTAAGGATTTAATGCAAGATACCTTACCTGTAATACTTCAACATAGATGTCGATCTGTGAGCGAGGATACAGCTCTGTTTTGATGGCCGCCATGAGTGCTTGTCTCAAGTGCATGGACATCTCCTGCGACTTGCGATCGCCGCGCGGACGGTTCTTCCTCTCACCTAAAACATTATGAAAAGTTTAAATTTTGCCACAAACAACTGCTCAATCTGCCCAGCTGACCAGATGCAGCTGAATACCAGTATTTTACATGAAGTGCCTGCCTATTTGACCTCCATTACCAAGGAACTTTGTACATAACCAGTGATAGGTAGTGCTATTCCCGGGATTTAGTGACCGTTATCTTAACATGGATATGCCTTCGGAATCCCGGGGCCGGGGAATAAAAAGTTTGATATGTCGTCGTGCGTACTCATAAGATAATAATATAAACAGTTTCACTTCATTTAATACATCGACATTCAGAAAAATATTCCGGAAAATCCCAGGGGAATGTCCATATTAACATTATCATCGGGTCCGGATGAATGGGGGACGACGGACATCCCCAAATCCGCCGGCCCCGGACCCAGTTGGAGGGCCAGGAGAGGGCAGCGTATGCACTTCCATGCACATTCACGGGCCGGGAGGGAGGTCGAGATCTCCCTCTCCCTTTCCGCAGCCTCCTTCTGCGCGATAAATGTTTCGCAGAAGGAGACCACCGCGTCCTAGGACTCCTCGCCGTCAACCATAGCAAGGACTACGGCCGGCAGCGAGAGGTCACTGCCTACCACAGAGATGAAGGCACAGCGCGGCTCCTCCCAAGCGGCCACCTCAGGCCCGCGGGAGGAGTGAGGTGTCCTCCCCCCGCTCGTCCAATAGGGGCGCGTCTAGAACAATACGCGACGCTGCCTCAGGTCCTGCTGGATGGGGGGCGGCGGACAACCCCGAGTCCACCATCCCTCCAGGCCTTTCTATGGGGGCTGGAAGAGGGCGTTGTCCGCCCTCCGCTGACAACTGTTAAACCTTGTAAGTAGTAACGCATAAGTTTTAAAACTACCCCAACATTCTTCTGCTTTAGTAGTTAGAACCTACTCATGATTCACATTTATTAAACTGTACCACGGATGACTGATGAACTTTGATTGTAATATTGTTGATTGTTCACGTGAATAGCTAAAATTATTTGAATAAGATTTCATTTTTGGTAAAAAAGACAATGGGAAATGAGTCAAGGGTGTGTCATAGAGTATTCTAAGGTTTGGTAAATTGATTTATTTTAGCCATTGTTATGTGGTGTTAAGGCAATAGCTGTTGTGTGTCTGATTTAGCATTTTTAACACATTGAAGTGACACTAAACTATTTTCTAATGGATTTAAATCAGTATAACTCCATGATGGTAAGTAAATATTGTTACATAGAAAGATTTTTTGTTTGATGAGAATCATAAGGTAGTCAGACCTGTTAAATCTTTTATTTAAACAAAAAGTAAGTATAACACTTACTTTTTGTTTTGGCATATTGCTGAAATGAAATATTGTTGATTAGTTAACAATAGCGCTCAAGTCATTTTGACTGATTTTACAGTAGAGCAGAAAAACTGATTAGTTCTGTCTATTGTAACAAATGTACTGGGGTGCTGTGTCAATTATTTTAATTTTGGCCTAGGTTAGGTCAACCGCCCAGTGTAATACTGTCAGTTCGAACTGTGACAAAACATTCCAGTAGATCTCACTTTTTCTATGGAACATGACACATCATCAGACAAAATAAGTATTATTAATGATAAATTTTGTCCGATGATGTCATGTTCCATAAAACAAATGGGAACTACTGAAAAGTTCTATCTACTGACATAAAAAATTCAAAATGCAAAAATCATCTTGAGAGGTATTGTTTGCTAAGTGACATATGATATAGTGCAATCGAGAAGTTAAGTACCTGTAGAAAATGTAGCACTGCTGTACTGGCAGTTGACCACTACACTGTCTTGTAAGCTCTTAGATTTTGAGGCCTGCAACAAATGATCATTCTTCGTAACATCCTGGACTTTGAAGAACTGATTGAAAGCATTTTCAGTATTTCAGTGTATAATAGTCCTACTACAGAGGCAAAGGCTACCTCTATGTGATAGGGAGTAGGCTGTAATCACCATGCAAGCCCAAGGCGAGCTGCGGAATTTCACCATGTCTTTGAATTTTTGACCAACACGGTTGCAACCTCCAATAAAATTGACTTTAATTGTGGCTCATTTGGTGATGGTGAAGATGTTCACTGGATTACTCACATAGATATTTTATAGATAATGTACTTCCTAGATCCAGCTGATTAATGATAATGAAATTAGCTACCATGAAAAGTTTTAAAGCCAATTAGTAGTTATTTTTCAGATCAGGTACAATGGGTCAAAGTAATTTGCTAAATAGTATTTAGATGCTGCAAGTGGTTGATTGTGAATGCAGGTTCAACGTCTGGTAATATAAGAAGAATCTTAACATAATATTTCTACTTGTTCAGAGAAAGTAAAAGTACTTAAACTTACTTGGTGAGGACCGTAAACAGCAGCTAAAACTTTGGTGTTTCCTTGTTCCAAGTACGCGCTTCCATCGGGCTGAGTAAAAACACCGAGTTTGCACTGAATACGACGAAGTTCGTGAGGTCTCCGGCCGTCAAGGCGGAGCCCTTGACTTGATAATAAGTCAGGTCCTGGCATTTTGTAGATAGAACACAATATTAAAATAATTCACGTGTGTTTCCTTTCAACGATTTCGTAAACACAGGCAAGCGGCATGCAATTGACACTGACAGTCACAGAACACATATTACCTAGCAGTCGATTTTTGACAGAATCGTCAAATTCGATTTGACGTTATATTTTTTATGTACTAAGTTTTTTGGCCTGGTTGCTAGAACCTTTAAGCCCGATTTGACATTGACATTCATACAGGTCACAGACTATGTATACCTAATAGTCCCAATCCCAAACAGTGTCTCATAATTCTAGTTCCTGCGGTCCTGTCTGGTCCCTCACACAGCCCACTCCCCCATCTTAGTGGTTTCATTACACCCTGTTGCTGAACAAGAGCTCTCATTTTCATATTCTTCGACTATTCTCCATGTTCTACAGCTACAGCTTACCCGACTAACAAAGTTAACGGCTGCAACAACATCAATTAGATCGACTATGGTAGAGTCCATCTATGGTATATAATTGTTCATGTTTTAATTAATTTTCTGTATTATCTGTCATCAATGGCCGCGGGTGGAATGCTGTTGTGACTGCGAAGTGCAAATTGTAATTCGTTTATCTCGTGGAAGAGCTTTCATATAGTTATTTATTTACAAAGAAGTTATGTGACTAGTGTTCGGTGTTGGAATTTAGGTATATTTTATTAAAATTGACGCTGGATTTTGATACTCGCGCCCATTGACCGTTGTCTTGTCAATTGTCATCCCGGTGATGCGTGCGTGTGCATTACATTTGGACAAAAAATCGATCCTAATGATTACCAATTTCATTGTAGTGTCGACATAATCCATTGCCAAACATATTGTTCAGCCTTTCGTCGATTTAAAAACGGTGATTGATTGAATTAGCGTTTAAAATATGTATTGTTTATATTGATTGATGTCCTAAATAATTTGTGTTTAATTGTGATACGTAATTGTTACAGAAGTGACTAAACCACAATGGACGTAGACGATTCGGCGGTCGACCTGAGCGTCAGGTGAGTTTATTATTGAATTTGTATTTTTGTTTACATGAGGAAATATTGTGGAATTATGTAATTTTTTCTATGATGCAGGGCATTGCCACCTGAGCTGAGTGAGTTAAGAGCTTTGACGGCCAGTGGGCTCACTATTACGCCTGCTCAACCTCCACCACATGTGAGTAATATACTTACCTAATCAATATCATAATTGTTATCAGAACCTAAACAAGCCAGAAATCACAAAAAACGTAAACAAAACTGTCACTGGTACACAAATCATCACTTTCTCTTGTAGCCTATTGTAAAACATACCTTTGTGCATGTCTCATATATAGATCTCCGCTGGAGGTCAAATCATAGATAATTTTAGTCATTTTGCATACAGAAGAGTTTGCTACAAGCATTGTAGTTTATTATTATTGGTGACCTGTGATTTCTCATTAGAAGGAAGTAATGACGTTAAAATTTGTTTGTTTATTTTTACCTACTTGAATAAGTCAACTGCACATTCAGTATTGCATATAAATGTACACAGTTTGATTTTACAGAAAATCATGTCAAAATATATCACATAACTAATTTCTTTATTTTCTTTTTGCTTCCCACACAAAGATTGACAGAGTAAGTACCAAATTACAACCAAAAATTAGATAGCCTAAAGTTTCCATCAAATTGTTTGTATATACATATATATATATAATTATAAAAAATGTAATTAAAATCCATGTTAATGATGTGACTAATATCTTAATCACATGATCTTTACCTAATCTACCTTGAGATTGAACTCGTTAAAAATAAATTCTTTGTTTTACTAATCTGGGAGTAATTAGAGAAATAATAGTGAGATAAGATGTTTTTATTTATAAGACCATTAATACTATGCAGCCAAGCTCAGCTGTGTAACTGAAAAAACTTTCTGTGATAGGAATATTATTATATGAGCTTCAATTATTGTGATCATCATCATCCAAGCCTATTGAGTTACTATTTTGAAATAGCATTTTCCTATTGCTTCACTCTCATAGGCTCCCACACAGGAACCACATCTTTCCATAATCAAAAGTAGCTTATATCAATAAACTATTAATTTCACCATTTTTCAGTAATATTAATTTGGTTTTTTTCCTTGTAAGTAGTATTAGTTTTATTTGAAGCATTGTAAGCTGAGCTTTACTCTAAGATTCTTGTGTTCTGGCTTGTTAAAGCTGTCCTGAATCGACTTCTATTATGATCCTTTACATTCTCTAGTAATGAAAAACAGTTCATAATTTATTGCCCAGGTATCTTCGAAGGGATATTAGGGAAAGGTCAACATCTAAATCGACATGAATAAAAGAATCTTATCAGTTTATTTGAGGCCCGAAAGCTTGAATAGAGACAATTCTACTAGATTGTGCTTTAAAAGAGGTTTGTATCAAAACATCAAGGAGTTTTTTATTCAGTCATAGCCTTCTTGGATAATGATAGTCAATCTTATAAGAAAAGCCTGGCTGCTTAGTATATGAATATGAAAAGTAAATTCAAATTGTAATGATGTTACTCAGGTACAACAACTCAGGATTGTGAGTAGATTGTTTGATACATTTTTAGTAAAAATCTAGTTTATTTATATCTTTACTACATCACATTACTGTATTGCTACAGAGACTGGTAGTTTCCATAATCACTAACTTTGGCTAATGGAGATTTGGAATCACTCTATGGTGTGACTAGTTCATGGAGAACTTGCTTACTACACTAAAAAGTCTTTTTCATAGAAAACTCTGAACTAATAAGTACCTTTTAAGCAACTTAATCGTAAAATTCTCTTTAAAGAATTTTCATTGATTTTTGACAAGAGTTGATTTCTGTATTGTGAATTTGTAGTTTGGAATGTGTTAAACTCTACTTGAATGCAAATACATACTGGATTTCGTAGTATTTGACTAATACTCAACTTCAAATTCTTAATTCAGAAATTGGGGAATTCTCTAAAGTAGTATTCCCTAAAATATTCAGATTCTTCTCCTAAAGCCTTAAGTCCTAAGGAACAATCCATAAACAAATTCTTTGAATTAGGAATCTGCTTGACAAATGCTTAAAAATAGAGGTACACAGAATTCTATGAATTATACCTATAATGATCATCTTTCATTTGATAACTAGCAAGATATTTATATTTTAATTAAATTTACATCTGTAGTTAGTATTTATTCCAGAAAGTATGAGTATTATATTTATTTAATTAGAATTTCACACACTCATTCTATGTAATCATTAACACTACAGCATTTTTTTTCCTGCTTTTTGGTTCTTCAATACTGTAACATGTGTTAATGCGTAGGGTTCCAGTGGCAAGCGAGTACTTCGCCCCCGTTCAGAACAGCGTAGCTATGCGGAAAGCCCGGATATTGTGTTGCTACCGGCCGCGCCGCCGCATCGCAAACCATCCATGCCGACTCCGGCACCTTTTACTGGTAAGTTATCAACTATAGTGCTTGAGACCCCTTGAGACTGTAAAATTTAATTTAACACATCAATCTTTTTTAGCTAGAGTTTTTATTATTTAAATAATTGTAACCAATTACCTACTGAGACACTGACTGTATACTATCTGAATATTGGCCTAGCTTTCGTTGATCGCCAAAAAGTAATACTGTCAGTTCGATCCGCAACAAAGACTTCTGTAGTGTTATTCCGTGAAAAACTCACTGTAAAAACTCAAGTGAAACAGCTAGTCTATTAGAGTGAGCTAGAAAACGGTTTTCGCACACCCTCAGTCATGACCTATCCAACGACACCCCACACAATGGGATAGACGATAAAACAAAAATTAATCGGGAAGTACCCTAAAAAAGTACACTTTGTCAGCGTGATTAATATGTAGACTCATACCAAATTCCAACTTTCTAGCTCTAAGTGTCTCTGGGCTAAACCGCGGTTGACTACAGAACCCTAAAAATGCCAACAGTTAACTTGAGTGATATTGTTTGATGTTGCGAGACGTTCTTTTGTTTATCTTGAATATGGAATGTTGTCGTGTGGCCAGACAATAGTGCAAAATTCCATGTGAATCGCAACATTATTTTTACCGCAACTCAATCTTATGTTTTGGATAGGAAATTATGATAAAAATGACTCCTTCCGCTCGGATCGGAGTGGAAGTGAGTGTCAGACTCTTACTGATGAAATCCCATGTTCATCATAATGCCCTTTGCGTTTTAGGGCCCCGGTAACTCGAATAAATTCCGCAACGAGTTTGGGGCTTATGAAGGGTTTAAGCTATCGTTAGAGTAGCTTCCTATAAAAAGAAAAATGTAATAATGAACATAAAGACATCAATCACATTGACCCAGTTTTTCTAACGACTCTAGCCTAATTTGCGTTGTGGTTTACAAGTCTCGTAATAAAACAAATATGTGCTTTAGCTAATAGCTAATCAAACACTATCACATTATGTTATCAACGAACAAACATACTCCTAAATAATACATGCTTGTACTGTAGCAGTCTGATTATCTAAGAACGGCGTGTTTTCATTGATACGATTGTTCTATTCATTGGAGTGTCCCAAATGTCCAGGCGAGTGGACATTTGGGACACTCAGGTGAATGGACAAGGGCACGTAAGATGACTTACAACAACTCCAACGCTGCAATAAACGTGGCCACCTCATGGACCCACCCATACTTGTATTATAAATGCGAAAGTAACTCTCTATGTTCAGACATAAAAAGAGAGTTAATTCAACAGTCAGTTAACAGTCAGCTGTTCGTTACCCCTTGATATCTTACTTGGCACATGTGCTGACCATCTTCTGGAGTAGGTCATAGGATACTTTTCATCCCAGGAGTAACCCGTGCCGTCGCGTCTGTCCGTGTCTCATAGGATAATTTTCGTCAATCACGCGGTCGAAGCCGCTGAATACATATTTGATGAATTGCCGACACGATAAGAAAAATAAATTATATACTAGTCAACCACGCACAACGCAACGATGAGAAAGTGCGGAAAATGGTCTCTACCGATACTAATAAGTAATTTTTTTTTTGTTTTATTTATTTATTCTATTAGATACAATACTCTTATATGTTAGTGTTACAAAATACAGACACACGTTATTTAAAATGTATACAAGAGCAATGTGTGCCACACTAAAATTCAACCCCAGTTTCCGAAACTAGGCAAACCTGTACTATCAGAATCAGTGATTCCTCCGATTACAACAAAAGCTCAACAATGACTTTAAATCTAAATAAAATCAATTCTTGTTTCAACAATCTCTGAATGATATGAAACAAATTCGCAGTGTGCCTCACTGTTTCTCCGCCTACTTTTTCTAAACCACAGCAGGGATTTCGATACGGTTGTCACTAAGAGCAATAAACGAGGCAGGTTTGTGTATATATTTGTACTTTTGCGAAGTCGGGGCAGGGGTGCGTCGCTTGTGAATTATAAAGAAAACACGCCATGTTTTATTTATTTTTATATAATAAAATTCGTCATTAGAAAAGACGTCCAAAAAACATGAAGCCAATGTTTATGCTACCGTTTGAGAAGAGTAATAACCATATACCCTCTTACTACAACTACAAGCCGGTTTTGAGAAGTCTTCATATAACGGGTTATTTACTTCTTATTGTATCAATGACAAATGTACTCATCCCCGGTAGCGGCTGGGCGACACGGGTGGCCGCCCGGGGCCCCGGGCCGGGTCACACAGGGCGATACTCGTAATTTGAGTACTTATTTCTTCAGATGTAAATAAAAATTCAGACATTGATGGTGATTTTTTGTGCGATGAAATTTTAAGACGGCAACACAATCTCGAAGACATTCAGGCAACACCTGTCGAAACCAACTTTATTAAAAAGCTCAAACTTCAAGAATTATATCCCTGGATATCGCTGCATATTCTACTAACAAATCTAACAATGCCAGTGACTGTTGCAAGTGGCGAGCGCAGTTTTTCTATACTTAAATTAAAGCTTACTAAACAAAAGCCAAAACTGCCAAATGGGGGAAATAGTTCGTGCTGTGAATTCGTGTATAAGCAAATTTTGGCATAGTTGTAGGGAATGGTGTTTTTTTAAGCAACATCGTAAAATTACTGATGGGGGGTTGAAGCTATCGGAGTTAGGTGTAAAGGTCTTTCTAAATAAGTTATTAAAATAATACTGAAATATAAAAGGGCGCCAAATGCATGACTCGACCGGGGCGCTTAGATGGTTGAAAGCCGGCCCTGCTCATCCCCATGGTTTTAAATTGTTAGTTTGGTCGAATGCACAGTTACGGTAACACCCTATGCTGACGCAGGCATTAGGTTTTCACTTCTGCGGGTGACTGGGCATGCGGTGCAAGATGAAAGATGGGCCATGGTCTGTGGAGAGACTCCGCATGAACACGTTACATCATTACCATACGAGAACAACTGGAGATTGTCTATGCTGCGGGCAACTTGAGTGCGTGCGAGTCTGTTGCCTTCCAGGTCGGCCAAGGCAACGCGTGCCTAGGCGAAAGTCTCTCAGGTTATCAATCAGCCGGCATCATCTCACTACTTTGCAAAGGCTTCCCCTTTAACTTCCAGCTTCAGATCATTGACATATCTCGGGACTTCCTCATTAACATTAACGTAATTCTTCGGCAGACGTAAGCAGTAAACTGAACTCGGGCGGTGTGAATGTGTCCATAACGCCGAGCACGCTGCCCGCGCCGGCGCCTGAGTCACCGCGCGACCCGCGGGACGATGAGGACTCCGAGGAGGACGAGAATGAACCGCCGCTGCCCATAGCTGGACATAGAGTGAGTACTAGTAAAATCGAAATAACATGAGGTCCTATTCTGTGTGGGCGAAGACTCATAATGCGTTGTGTTGACGGTGCGGCGCATCAGCGCATCACCCCTCCCCGCCCTGTGTATCGCGTCGCTTGCCGTGCGGCCCAACGCGTCGTGTGACATGCTATAGTGATTTTTATGTAGGATGATGCAGCGGCACCGCGTTATGGCTGCGTTTCTCGCATGCAAGTTCAATGACAATGCGAGCCACGATCGAGTGATTGACCACATCATACCTTGATAGTTAGCAATGTAATGCAACTTGCATGCGCGCTGGTGGCGGGTACAAACGTGGCCTATTTATTAAGAGCAAACTGGCAAGTCTTGGAAATAGAGGGTCTAAAATGTTAGTTAAAACTTTTTTATTTAGAAAAGAGTTAAGAGAAAGAGAGTGTTTTTTTCTCTTTTTACATAAAACTTGCCTTGTATGTCTCTAAACTATTTCAACGCTCTTTCTTAATTCAGGCAGGTTTAACCCTTACCTCTCAGTCTTTCTGACTCGCATGACGACACGATGTGCGCAGTGGTTGAGTGATTGGCTGCTGCGCATGTCATGGGTTCGATTCCCGCACGGAATAAATATTTGTATGGCCTACAGATAGTTGTTACGGGTCTGACTGCTTATGTAAGTGACTTTGTATGTTTGTGAACGCACCCATGATACACGAGAAATTCTTAGTGTGGGGCAACGTAGCAAATGCCACTTTTCCAAGAGATCTAACGCACGTGTTACCTTGTCCAGGAACTATCAAGCGCTGAGATATGGGAGCGCGAGCGTCGTCTACGCACTCTGAGAGAGAAGCTACGCGCCGAAGAGACGCGGCTTGTGCTGCTCAGAAAACTGCGGCAGTCGCAACAAGCGACTGGCTTGCCGCCAGCCAAGGTAATTGGATCTTTAAAATATTTATTAACTAGTGGACGTCACGCGGTTTCACCCGCGTAGTTCCTGTTCCCGTGGGAGTACGGGGATAATATATATATAGCCTATGTTACTCCCTGATAATGTAGCTATCCAATGCTAAAAGAATTTTTCAAATCGGTCCAGTACTTTCGGAGCCTATTCAATTCAAACAAACAAATCTTTCTTCTTTATAATATTAGTATAGATATAGATAACGCGTTCACAGTGTGTCCGAATTAAGTGGCAGGACGATAATATCCGAGACACTCGCTCGTGGAAGGCGCCTTATTGTTTAGCTAAGTGCCACGATCAGCGGCATGAAGCACGCGAAGTTTGTCATAGTTTTTGGTAATTGCATTAATAAAAAAAAACTGCCAAAAAAACGGCCAAGTGGGAGTCGGACTCGCGTGCAAAGGGTTCCGAACGAATTTTATTTTTTAACATGTTATTTTAACACAATAAACTTCTTATAGGTTTTCCTGTAATGTATAGGTAAAGATCTATTGTCTCCACTTTTTTCAAAATTTTAGGCTCAGTAGTTTCGGAGATAAGTGGGGGTAATGGTCATTTTTCGTCTAATTTCTTGAATAACTTCAAAACCATTTATTTTAAAATTATGAAAAACATATAATTACAACCCTCACAGTAAGCCCTTTCATTTGATATGTCACACGATATTGTTAAAAATACATTTTTTTTTAATTTTGTAGTTTGCCCCCAAAAGTGACCCCCATACTAAAAATTTAATCATTTACGTAACGGGTTCGTGTTTGGGTCCCAGAAGTCCATATGTGTACCAAATTTCAACAGAATCAGTCCAGTGGATCCGGAGAAAACTGGATGTGACAGACGGACAGACAGACACCCGAGTGATCCTATAAGGGTTCCGTTTTTTTTTCGGAACCCTAAAAAAGCCGAATCTTACCAATTTTAGTATACGTTTGTTATGGTTGCTACACACATAAGCAGGCCGGCATTATCGGTTCAGCAGTATTTGTTGCACAACAAAGCCGACCCGAAGCAATTACTGCACTTGTTCGGTTTTAATCGGCTTGTGTCGATCGGGTCGACACATCATTCACTTCCGCAGTATTTGTGAAACGAAAAAGCCGATCCGTAACTATAACTACATGACGTTCGGCATCATTCAGCTTGTGCCGGGCACTTTCCCCGAACATTCATCTTCATATCTAATTTTACCACCTGGCTGTGCCAATTAATGCAGGCCCATTTATGTGTATAGCAACCCTAACATTCCCCACGTTAACATTACCAACCATTGGTAAAACACTGCTGTATTTATTTTACACTCATGGGTAGCTGAGCAACTATTCAGTAAAATAAATCTGTGCTATTTTTCCCCTTTTTGCCAGGACTCGACAACGGGTACGGCGTTGGCTGGCAGCGGTTGCGTGGTACCTCCCGGGGTTACCGTCACACCTGCGCCACCTCCCGCGCATCAACAGAGCAAGGCGAGTTATTCTATTGTATAATTTAGAAGTTAAGGGCTACACTCACCACATAGCTGGTCTTAAACAAACATTAATGAGACAGGCATCAATTAATTTTCCTAGCCTTATCCCCTAGGTTGTCTTCCCGATTAACATGGAAACACTGTATATCTAATCTGCACAACCCAGTCACTGGGTAATAAGCAAGACTGGAGTCAGACTTTTGAACTTCTCATACTGACTGTCAAATATATCTACAAGCGACGCCATAGACCAACGACTTAGCAACAAGGTTTCATGACTTATAAAGTGAAATATGACTTCTTTTTTTCTCTGTTAAAATAAATAACAGTCTGTACTAAATATCGATGTTTATTCCAGCGCACCAACAGCAGTACGCCGACAGCGCCCTCTAGCACGTCGAGCTCGTCGCGCCGCACGTCCAGCTTGCCCGGCGGCGCCACGCTCACGCCCGGCCCCTATCGCTCTCAGGTATTATTTATTTATTCAATTTTGGGACAACCCCGCCACACATTCCCAACCACTGCAACTTCTGAAAGCTAAAATCAACAGTGGTGACCACCAGTAAATCGCTTTTTGATGATTTATTAACTGTAAAAGCACTAGAACTCTCACAAAATGCTCAAAATTGTCCGATAAATCGCTGTCAACAGAGCCCTAGTGTACAAACTAGGCAATTATTAATCAAAAAAGGAAAACATAGAGACACAGTATATATCCTTCTTATTCATTTTGTATCTCTTATATCGGTCCAATATTGGAGGAGAAAACAGTCGAGAGCCAAACCTCGAATTATGACTTTTAACATACAAAGTGTCACCGCCAGCATTTCCTCTTTAAAATTAGTAGAATTGCCATTTTAGTACCTGGTTGCACCAATATCGTGGCCAGTGCTTGTACTATGATGTGATATAGCCTCTTGGCTTTCTCACAGCCACAGGAGACAGTGTTATGTGTCTTGGATACACCGTCTGTCTCAAACTATGGGCCCCTGTTTTATCTCTATTTGTCTGAATGTTTTTTTAACCCTCCATAGTGATCCATTTTACTAACGAGTTATTATTATTTTGTTTGGCAGTCATCCACAAGCGGCGGGGCTAGCATAACTCCCTCAGTCACCATCACTCCAGCACCACCACCGGCCAACCAACATGCATCCTCGAATAAGGTAACAACTTATAATTTATTTAAATTCTTTAAGAAACTGATATTTTCATACTAAAAGGCTTTTTTGTTCATCAAGAGTGGTTCTTTTACTGAAAGAGACGTAGTTATCACTATCGTTACAAAGATGAACAGCCATGCTATGAAAACAATGAAGAATATCTTGTAGCATTTCTTAACTTCTTAAATTATTTCAAATGGAGTAAGAATGTAACAAAGTATTATTAGCTCGAAACTACTAAACTTTAGCAACCAAAACTAAGAGTAGTAAGCACATTGCCCTTCCTTTACTGCGCCGTAATCACTCCATCGTTGACTTTGTCTGTCACCTGTGAACTAGACTAGAGTCAAGAGCAAACCCATCTTAAATAAAAAAAAATCGGGTAAAAATTAAAAAAAAAATCTACAATATAGAAGTTTACAGATAACATAGATAATCTTGATTAGCAGTAGTTCTTATAATAAAATTAACGTTACAAGCAACCCCAGGACAACTCATCGGTGACCAGTAGTACGAGTGATGCAGTGAGTATGGAAATGTGATGTCATTTCACTAATTTACACTTCAATTACACTACTATTTCTTTGCTTCTTTTTCTTTAAATCTAGTTCAGAAATCATGGTATTCATGAGAATGTGCCTCATAATATTGAAATTGTTTAACGGGCCTCTGCAAGTTGGTATCCGCCTTTCGTATGTTGTGTAAAGGTCCGGGGGTCCCGCGAAATAATATAACGTTGGTGAAACCCAAGTTATAACAGCGAGGGGTCTACTCAAAATAAAAAAATGCTAAGGGCTCCATGGGACAGTAAATAAATACACAATTTTAACAAACTTCACATAACATGAAAATCAGCGAAAAATGGCGTGCCTATAAAACACCAATAAGATTTAAAGAATATGTCTTTTCCGAGGGAAAAATCAAAATTGCTGTGCTGATTTTATATTTGATTGACTAGATTTTATTTTCAGATTTAATTCTCTGAATATTTTAATTAAACTCCCGATCAGATATAGTCAAATATTATCTCGAAAAACGATGTATGCGACGTTCCTAAAGAGGTTGAGGCCTTCCCAAGTAATTAATTATACTCTAGGTTGCCTGGAAGGAATAGCGAAATGCGATAAGGCCGCTAATTATATGTTTTTAGCTTAAGGTTTTCTTTATGTTTTTATATTTTGGTGTACAATAAAGCATATAAAAATAAATATTTATACTCTCCTAAAGAATATTACCTTAGGACCACATAATAGCAACACTGTATTCGTGTTATAGGCAAGTTCCCGCAGTTCGGAAGACACCCAGACCCCCGCACAGCGCCAGGCGGCCGCTAAGCTGGCGCTACGGAAACAACTCGAGAAGACTCTGCTGCAGGTATGTCAAGTCTTCACATCTTTGTTGTTACCAATTAAATTAATGTTAACGTTATATGATAGCAAATAAAGTTGTTTACAAAATGACTGGTACTATTGAAAGCTCGTTAGTATTTTTGAAGTTTATATCGCAAATAAAAACTTTGTAACATTTATTTATTCGTACAAACTTATTATATCGCATGAATAAGCTTTTTATTAGCTTATATAAGCCAAGTGAAAAGCTCACAGGTCATCGAAAAATTCGTCCTGATTACTCTCAACAGGAATAATGCCCAACGAGTCTAAAAAGGCCACTAGCAGAATCAGCCAGCACATCGAGCGACCCGAAACTGGAATTTTCCCAATCAACCTTGAACCTTAAAGCATTAGGTTCAAGGTTGATTGGGAAAATTTTATGCAATTAAGATGAAAATAAAATTGATTGTTGTATGATTAATATTATGATCCTAATATGATTCTACTAATGTGGCTTTTTTAGATCCGCGGAATACTGGCAGCATTGCCATGTCGAATGTCAATGCTGATTCTGAAAAAAACAGCCCTTTGGTCACGTAAACTGAAGTTTTTATTTGGATGTTAAAATTAAGTGCGATTTTCAACTCGATTCTAGTTGAGATTTTATTTTTAAAAAACTGGTCAAAATATCTATAATTCTCTCGTCACCTATCAAGGTGCCTTGTGCTTCTCTCTTACATCATGCATATTATGTTTGTTCTCAGATCCCCCCTCCCAAACCTCCCCCACCAGAAATGAACTTCATTCCTTCGCCCAGCAACACCGATTTCGTCTACTTGGTGGGACTCGAGCATGTCGTGGACTATCTCACTGCTGAAGACCGGTAAGAACATATTTTATACTAGCTTTTGCCCGCGACATCGTACGCACATATCCCGTTTTTGCCGTTCCCGTACACTCTCCAAGAAACCTGCCAATTTCAGATATCTATGACCTGTAGTTTCGGCTGTGCGTTATCTGTCTCACTAGGTAACGGAAGAGTTTTATACAACGTGTTCCTTTTGATATGTCATAACTTTAAGGTTATATTCTATATGTAAAAGTAATACAAAAAGTCCTAGAACAATTAAAAAAAAATAGTTTAGGAGTTAGACTCTCGCTGACTCTCTCTCTCTATAAAATATTGTACACAAATATCGTAAGATCTGTCCGACGGTATCGAACTCATCCGAACCCATGCAGTTTCCTGTCATCACGCCTCCTAAGGTGCGGTACAGCAGTCCCAGTTGAACTACTATGGTATATAAAATTAATAATAGTGGTCCTAAGATTGAACCTTGTGGAACACCCGAAGTTATATGCACTGTATCAGGTTGATGATCATTACGACAACCTTTTGTGTTATATGTTTAATGTAGGATGAGAACTAGCAAAGCAAATTTCGTCGTATACCTACCTGTAGTGTATGTATATACTTATGATTGCTTTCGAGCGCGTACGTCACAACTTACGAACTGGGTGGGAGTCAGTCTGTGTTCAACCGTCAGTCTGGCAGCACGTGGTGATGCGTAGGCGAGCCAAATACCTACTATTAGTGATACGATGCGTGGACACTACATATGGCGACGAGGACAAAAAAAAAATAAAACTGTAAGTAAAGTGACTTTATAAAAAAAAAAAAAAGAAAATGTGACTGGCGAAGTGGCAAGATAATTTACTTATGCTACTTAGGTACATGAATGTTATTTATTCAAACTAAGAAAACATGCGACATTTTCATTTACATTTCTCAGCGATTATAATTACCTTCACCCAAAATATGGTTTAAACCATTAGTTTACTTTAATTAACAAATAGATACCCATTATCATTCAAAATTATAAAACTTTACACCTACTTAACAGTGGTGACTATTGCTTAACTTACGAAAAAGTCATTACATTGGAATGTTCAGCTACACTGATAACATTTTAAGGAATGTTCTTCGTTGTTTAGTAACTCGCACTAAAGTAATAATGGACTATAGAATAATCATAATGGTATTGAAGAGCAAATGTTAAACTGTGTTTGTTTATTTACACCTAAGTAAGTTATATGAAGAGGCAGGACGGCCTGGAGGCCCTTCACCAGAACTCATCTTCTTCTAACTATGAGGGCAGGTGGGCGCGGAAAAAGGAATAAATGCTTCAGATCACAATCGACGTATTTTAATTAGTAATTCACAGGAATCACGATGTAATTAGGTAATTAGCGATTACTACTATACGAAATCAACTTAATTAAATCTTGAAATAGCGTGATGGCAAAGATTCTGAGCGATTCGTCACAAGCGTGGTGCGCGGGCGCCGTCTCGTTCAAAAGTGAGTTTCAAGATGGCCGCCCGCACTACCATCGACAATGACGCTTCGCTAGGTTGACATTGACAGTCCTGTCAACCTGACGTTTGACGTAAACGCCGTCACGGCCGGACTGACTTGCGACCGTCCTCGGGCGATTTATCTGAAACAAATTATGATAGCTGCATAGTACGTTCGCTCATCCTGACTTAATCATTTTCATCAGTACACATCCACTAAAATCGTTTAATGACTTGGACTAACTAGGCAAGTGTATCGCTTAGTCAACCGTAAGGTGTGACTCGGACTACACTTCAGTAAGACCAGTCGACAACGCGTTAGATAAGTACCAATTCAGGCTAGAATTCAGCCTAGACAACACATTTACGTCCTTGTTAACATCTAGACAAGCCAATCCTAACAAGGATGTGACCCGGACGACACAATTCGTCTCACGATAGCAAGCGATCATCCAGGACAAGTCAGCACCTGACTCGGACGACAAAATTCGTCAGATGACGCTAAATAAACCACTGTGACAAGTCAATCAGACAATGACTCGGACGACACATTTCGTCTACCTTCTGTGACGAGTGAAGTGTGCCCTCTTACTACTCACCCTGGAATAGTAAGGACGACACTTCTTCGCCCAGGATCAACTATTTGTACAGTTTATCGTAATTATAGGAATGTTACGGTACAGTAACGATAGTTTGTACTATACCTACCTATGATAGTGAATTGTCCTGTTCCGTGTGCACTTCAACTTCATGAAGGACCTCCCATGTTTCAGGGTCTGAATGTACGCTCAGGGTGTCTGAGTTTGCAGTGACAGTGTGTGAGTCAGCCGAAGCAGTGTCCGAGCATACGGTCAAGGTGTCAAGACGGTCTAATGACTCATTATCATTATTTAAGCACAAAGTATTTTCTACATCATTAGACGCCGTCTCGGCCTCAACTTCATTTAAAAGACTAGACGCGATTTCAAGTAATCCATCATGTCCCCGGGGTACTGCACGCAAATTCTCGTGGGAATATTTAAGAGTTCGATTGGAAGCATCCACTATGCTTTTAAGTTCATAGCGATCATTATTTAGAACTTCTATTATCATGAATGGACCCCTAAATTTCCTATCCAATTTTGTTTGATTACGTTCACAGTTTTTGATGAACACGTAATCACCTTTAGAAAATGGTTTAACTTTTGCGCGACCACGATTGAACCTAACAGTTTCGGATTCAGCAGCTTTCTGGATGTTTGCTGATGCATCCTCCCTAACCGAATCAATATCCAAGCGAACCTCGTTGTCTTTATCAGTGCAGTTTATTTTGGACATACCCAGCGAATCGGAACGAATCCCGAACATAAGCTCTGATGGCGAATATTTGGTTACGGTAGATTTTGTACTATTTAGGGCAAGCTGAATATTTCCTAATTCGTCGCGCCACGTCTTATTAGGATCGTTTTCGACGATAGTTAAAAGGCTCTTTAAAGTACGCATCACTCGTTCAACCTGGCCATTGGCTCTACTTGCACCCGTCGCAATAAAGTGAAGTTCTATTTCTGTAGGTGAAAGCTAAAGGACCTTAAGTCACATTTTATAAATTATTCAGTAGGGCTCATTAAAGATGTCTATACCCGAAATTAGATATTTAAGTCGACCGTGTATAAAAAGTAAATGGTGTATCGTTGTAGAATAAAAAGTATGACTATAAAGTTTTATTAAGCTATTATATTGTGATATTTTTTTGACAAATATTGCTCACTAAGGCTGTATTAACGGACTTAAGGTTCTTTAACTTTGAAGTTTTATTAAATATCTTATAGTATTACGGTAGTTACGTCTCTCCTGTATCAATAATGTATAGTAAATTTAATTATTTTATAACTTAGGTATGACACGAAATCATTGAAACATACGCTTATAAGTTTTAATGACCTGAGAAATGAAATAACTTTATACATTTTAATATTATTTATTGAATGAAACCTTTTAATTTTAACAAATCACCTAAATAAACTTTGAACTTCAAAATCTTTAGTAAAAAATCAAAGAAATTATACAAAAAAAAAAATATTCTGGTAAGTCACATACTGTGCCATCGTGGGCTAAGGTATTATAAAAATTATGAAAAATGGGTGGAATCCACTGCAGAGCTTTCTGTTAATCCTGAAACTTTTTAGTGCTTATAGATTCGGGGCCTAATCGAGTAGGCTGCAATATAGGTATGGCAAAGTCTTCTAGTGATTTTCTTCTATTTCTCCTAAATTCTTGCGGCGAGACTTTGTATGTAAAAAGTCATAATTCGAGGTTTGGCTCTCGACAGTTTTCTCCTCCAATATTGGACCGTTATAAGAGATATTTCACAAACTGAATAAAAAAGATGTACACTGTGTCTCTATGTTTTCCTTTTTTGATTAATAGTTGCCATATTTGTACACTAGGGCTCTGTTGATAATTTTGAGCATTTTGTGTACTTATACGGTAAACAAATTATCAAAAAGGAAAACATAGGGACACAGTATATATCCTTCTTATTCAGTTTGTGAAATACTTCTTAAATCGGTCCAATATTGGAGGAGAAAACAGTCGAGAGCCAAACCTCGAATTATGACTTTTTACATACAAAGTCTCGCCGCCAGCATTTCCTCTTAAGGACACCTTTTCGAATTCTTGTTGATTAAAGGAGGTTTTATAACTCATTATGCCATACTTTTTTTTTCAAATTTCATCCATACTATTTCAGAGTAAAGCACTGACTGGCCCATTTCCACTTTTTTTTCGGTGGATAAATGGCGCTGTAGAACCTTCTTGGATGCTCAGAATGTTTTTAAAATCTTCAGTTGCCATATCAATGACTTCAATTTGTGACTTGTCGGAGGAACAGGACCATATGAATTGCTGCCAGTTTTCGTTCAATAATAGAATGTACACCATCTACCTCCATATGAGTATGACCTTTCATAAGGTATTTGTGGTTAATACATTGTAAGTTTGGTATTTAGCTGATATGGATTCGTCCCACATAATGCATGTACTTTTGTTTGTGACATTGTCTAATATTGTATGGTTGAATATCCACAACTTGCGTAAATAGAAACTAAGGCTGTGTGTTAGTAGAGGAGTGGGTAAACATTTCTATAAGTCGACAGTAATCATCTTACAATCAGAATTTATTCCACATTGAAGTTTATCTAAAGCTTTTAAATCATATCGAGTCTTTGCTGCACGTGTTCTTCATATTTTGCCTCTAAAGTTTCCTTTTCAGTACCTTGAGAAATACGTATTTGAACGACAAAACGATCACAATCATCACACGTGTCAGTCTACATTAATTTTATATTAATGTATAAGTTATACTTAGAAGAGTGCAGAGTGAAGAGTGCTCCTAAATACTCACGTGCCGTCTTTTCTCTGCTATAGTGGCTTTCATGTTTAGGAAATGATTCTATGTGCTTTTAATTCCGTCAATGACTTCGTGGCAAACGAAGTCATTGACGGTCTTGATGGATCTTATTAGGTGGCTCTTTCTTTCCTCTTCTATCTTCTTCTACAATGCCATAGTTATTAGATTTTTTGATAGAATTTCTGACCACCGTTTCTGATATCCCTAAAATTCCCAGGAAAAAAGGATTTGCAAACAATAACTTCGTTATTATTAACAGTAAAACCGTATTCTAAAATATGGTTTCTTTGTTTTGTACTTTCTTCATTACGTACTCTACGTCTTTCAATAGATTTCTGTCGAACACATGCCAAGATGAATTGTCGTTTCATGTGCCAGGTTTTCTATTTATTCCAATAATTTTCAAATATAGCTTTTCGTTTTGTATCATCTATTTCGTCACCGCAAGTTTTCTTACATAAACATGAACTCTTCATGGTCTTAGCAGATATGAGCTTTCCTTTATGTGTTACATGTGATTTGCCACAATTTTATTTTAATTTATAATTTATTTTAAATTTACAATTACTAAACGGGAGAGAGTGCGTGTCCAACCGCGCCCTCGCCCCGCAGCGGGTCATCGGGGGTCGTAGGTACTATTGCACCCGCGCAAATGCAACTCGCGCGTAGTGGTAAAGAACCCACATACTGTCGTTTAACATTTTATCTAGATTTATTATTTAAAATAGTAAACAATATTAAGTGATCATACGATCGTTTACTTTTTCATGCTTAGGGACTTAATGTTATTTATAATTTGATATCCACGAAATTAGTGGCTGTAGGACTTAATGTCTTTTACCATTTGATCAATACGGGTATACTGAATTAGAATCATTGAAAATACAAAAATGACAAAAAATGGACTTAAGGTCCTTTAGCTTTCACCTACAGATTTTATGCTCGCCACAAAAGCTTTTAAAATCAGAACTGATGTAGCAACGACCTTGATCTGCGATAATTCTTTTTGGCGCTCCAAAAAGGTAAACTGCTTTTTGCAGTGCATATATTGCACTCTTTGCATCAACAGACGTGGTATGTTCGAGTAAAACGTACTTCGTAAAACCGTCAATAATTACTGAGCAATACTCCTTCCGATCGCTCTTCCCGCTAAGCTTTCCCGAAAAGTCAATATGAACTGTGTGCCAAGGCACAGACACTTTAGGAATCGGATGAAGCTGAACGGGTTGAGCTCCCGATGGGCCTTTAGAAGCCTTGCAAACTATGCACGAATCTATGAATTTCCGAACACATTTAGACATATCTGGAAACCAATACTTCTCATAGAGCTTGTCTAACGTTTAATCTCTACCTAAATGTTGTAATTCATTGTGAACATGATTTATGAGTGTCCAAATAAGAGATCGCGGAACTACTGGCAGCCAGGAGATCAATTTATTACGAACAATTTTCCTATAAAGGATGCCTTCTCTAACATCATATGTTTGGGCAACTGTTTCAGGAAAACTGTTACTGTGGTATTTTGTGATAAGGTCTTGGATTTCAGCATCCCTTTTTTGTTCTACTGATAACCAACCTTGGTGGAGCTCAACAAATTGAACAGATTTAGTTTGCACCTTTTCAGATTCTAAGGGAGTAACCGTATCAGAATTTCGAACAGGATTTCGGGACAAAAAGTCAGCGTGTTCCATTCTGCTGCCTTCACGATAAACGATATCAAAGTCGTAAGCCTGCAAATATGCCCACCAACGATATACACGGGGAGTTAAATCCTTCTTAGACTTTGACGCCTTTAATGAATTGCAGTCCGTAACAACTACAAAATTCCTACCATAAAGATAGTGCCTGAAATGTTCTACCGCTCTAACGACAGCTAACGTCTCTAGCTCATAAGAGTGGTAGCGAGATTCCGCATCTGACGTTCGACGGCTATAGTATTCTACAACGTGGGGAAGGTTGTCTTTCTTTTGTAAAAGGATCGCTCCGTAACCGTCCGAGCTAGCGTCTGTATGTAATTCTACAGGGAGTACCGGATCAAATATGGTAAGTACGGGTTCAGATGTAAGAATATCTATTAACCTTTTGCGTATTCTCTCATGTTCAGTAGTCCAAGTAATTCGTCCTTTTAATTTTGTAAGAGGATATAAGGGACCCACAACACGGGTGAAATCGGGGATGAATTTCCGGAAATAAGACGCCAATCCCAGGAATTGTCGGACATTCGTAGCTGACTTCGGTTCAGGAGCATCTACCAATGCTTGAATTTTCCGCGAATTGGGTCTGATCACACCAGATTGCACAGAATATCCTAAATAATCGATTTTTTGCTTCATGAATTTACATTTTTTTAGGTTTAGTGAAAAGCCAGCTTCCGATAATGCGTCCAAAACATCGTCAAGACGCTGCAGACCCTTAGAGATGTCCACAGAGTGGCACAATACATCATCCATGTAGATTAATGGTTTATCTTTTAATTGACTAATGGCTTTTGTGATACATCTCTGAAAGACTGCAGGCGCATTTCGCAAGCCAAAGGGCATAGCCAGATATTCATATTGGCCCTCATTGGTGATAAAAGCTGTTTTCTGCACTGAATCGGGATGAACAGGAATCTGGTGGAACCCAGCTGCCATATCTAACGAGGAGAAGAAATTGGCCCCAACAAGTTGATCGATTTGTTCCTCTATACGAGGCAAAGGGTAACGTTCGGGCACGGTATTGGAATTAAGCTCCCTGTAATCGACACATAATCTATCTGTATTGTCCTTCTTTTTAACAAGGACAATGGGGCTGGCAAAGGGGGAAGAACTCTCCTGAATCACTCCTGCATCTAATAATTTTTGGACCTGTTCCCTGATTATTTGTTTTTCTATGGGAGCGCGTTTAGTGGGACACCTATATACGACCTTTTGCGGTTCTACTAATCTAAGTTCACATACCCCTGTCTTAACCCGTTTGGTAGGTATTCCTTCTATAAAATGATTTGCATACTTTCTTAAAATTGAAATCAACATTTCTTTATCGTGCCCCTGCAGATCTGTGTCAATATGATTTAAATCTGATGTATCTAAATTGTTATTACAAAAATTTGATTGCTCTTTGGTGTATATTACTAGGTTATCATTATCAATTTTCACGCATAAGCCTAAACCAAAAATATCCCTACCAATTATTATAGGATCTGATATATTACAATCGGGGACCACATGGAACAGCAAGCTTATTAAACGTTCATCGATCTTAACTTCGCTCTGAATTTGTGTAGTGCATTGAATGTCATTACCTCCTATTCCACTAAGATAAACGATATCTTTACGCACAGTACCCAAGAGGTGATCGCAAAAACTTTCCTTTAAAAGTGAACAAGACGATCCACTATCGAATAAAAAAGGAACAAGCTCACCGGATGATGTTTCCAAAGTACCCCTAGAAGGGCGGTGCTCGCAATGATGAACCTCTTTGACCGCAGCCTTGCTTCCGTTCTTCTTGTCGGGGCAGTTAGTTGTCACATGCCCCTTCTGTCCACACGTGTAGCAGGTCACAGAAGTAATGTTCTCCGAAGTGCGTGAAGAACTCGGTGTGTCTTGAGATATAGGTCCGGAATGATCACGACGTTTTCTACATTCTGCGATGCGGTGACCCATTATTCCACAGAAGCTACATCTGCCTGAGAACCTTTCGGTGGGACGATAGCGCTTGATCTCAGGTTCGTTGATTTCTCCACCATCCGACCGACGTTTGAGAGGTACACCTCCCAGTATCCGGAATAATTGAGTGCGAGTGGTGATATTGTGAGCGTTTAACTCGCGACGTATCAAGCTGTCCTTTTGACAAAGTACTGAAATCACAAATCCAGTCACCACTTCTTCGGGCATCACGGTCTTTGGAATTCGTTCTATCAAGTTCCACAGCCGAAGTGCAGATTCTGAAGCTGTTTCTTTGGCTCCGATTTGGAATCGTAGAATGTCATCAAAGTAGTCCTGAAGTAATTTAGGTTTAGAAAACTTCGCTATAAGAGACTGCTTGACTACGCTCCAGGTCATATCTTGTAGGTTCAATTTGGTAATGCAAGATGCAGCTCGTCCTTTCAAAGCACTGGTAAGAGCCATGAGTAAGTCTATTCCATCCAGACCCCTCTTCTGAACGATGGCTTCAGTTATATTGCACCAACCGTCAATGTCGGCATCAGGGTCGTCTGGATTGAAGGGTAGCAGTTGCGTAGGATGATTAGTGTTCAAAGTTGGTACTTGCTGAACAGCGAGAACTCGAGATAAAAGCGTCTCCATGCTGTTGAGTAATTTCTCGGCATCCGTTTTGATCCTCTGGTCCTCAACTTGGGTCCCGTCGGATCCCACTTCTGATGAAGAGGCAGGACGGCCTGGAGGCCCTTCACCAGAACTCATCTTCTTCTAACTATGAGGGCAGGTGGGCGCGGAAAAAGGAATAAATGCTTCAGATCACAATCGACGTATTTTAATTAGTAATTCACAGGAATCACGATGTAATTAGGTAATTAGCGATTACTACTATACGAAATCAACTTAATTAAATCTTGAAATAGCGTGATGGCAAAGATTCTGAGCGATTCGTCACAAGCGTGGTGCGCGGGCGCCGTCTCGTTCAAAAGTGAGTTTCAAGATGGCCGCCCGCACTACCATCGACAATGACGCTTCGCTAGGTTGACATTGACAGTCCTGTCAACCTGACGTTTGACGTAAACGCCGTCATATAAATTACGACAAACAATAATAAAATGTCGGTTTTACCCTACCCAGTGATCTTGTAATTATTATTATATTGATAGGTATTGCTAAATTGTTGAAGTACCTACATGTGCCATAATGAACAAAGTGATTAGTGGATATTTCAATAATTCTGAAAAATAAACACCACCACATCTTAAAAACGTGGTCAGAGACATGGAGTATTTTAATGATTTTCTACCCTAATATTATGCTTGGCCTTATCGGAAGGATAGGTTGCAGTATTATTTAAATACTGGGGTATTTATTGGTGGTTATTTAGGACAAGTTCAAAAACAATTATTGACCGTCTGGACGTTACCTAACTAAATGGATATTCCCCAGTAACTTACCTATATTCCATGTAAACTGGCGTAGTACCTGGTCATTTAATCGACAAATAAATAATAAAGTTATTTTCAAGTTTTATAACAGTATAATGATATAATAATACTGATTTATTATGATGTTGGAGCAGCATTGCTGGTCATTAAATTGACACCGTTTGACTATGTTCAGAGGATCCTCAACAGCATTATTGGTCATCAAATTGACGCATTATAAAAAGGAAGCAGAATTTTGTGATAAAAATTGATATTGAAAAAACAACAAACTAGTTGGTTCACGATATAACACTAACATGTCCCAACTCACATTGGAGAAGTTCGACTGCGAAGGAGAACGTTCTTCGGTTGGAGTCAGATGGGAGCGTGGGAAACGAACACTATCTATTTCGATGCTTCTGGTATTGACAAGATCGAAAAGAAAAAGGCAACGACCTGGTAGTCTAACCAGGGACCTCATGCTTAGATATTTGATTTGTACCACATGATTAGTTCTAAAATAATAAATCAAAGAGCGCATAAATTTAATTACAGTAGAACATACCTACTGGTCATTAAATTGACAAGTCATCATTGAATGACAGTAATTACAGTAGAACATACCTACTGGTCATTAAATTGACAAGTCATCATTGAATGACAGTAATTACAGTAGAACATACCTACTGGTCATTAAATTGACAAGTCATCATTGAATGACAGTAATTACAGTAGAACATACCTACTGGTCATTAAATTGACAAGACATCATTGAATGACAGTAATTGCAGTAGAATATACCTACTGGTCATTAAATTGACAAGTCATCATTGAATGACAGTAATAACAGTAGAATACACCTACTGGTCATTAAATTGACAAGTCATCATTGAATGACAGTAATTACAGCAGAATATACCTTCTGGTCATTAAATTGACAATTCATCATTGAATGACAGTAATAACAGTAGAATACACCTACTGGTCATTAAATTGACAAGTCATCATTGAATGACAGTAATTACAGCAGAATATACCTTCTGGTCATTAAATTGACAGTTAGTTATCAAAGACAAAATAGGTCAGCAGTACCTAGTGGTACTTTTTATGTACATACTGGTCATTAAATTGACAAATTTAATTGTGAGGGGGAACCTTCATCAGTAGGAACGAGATAAAAACGCTGAACGTAGGAACTCTTGATCTACCTGGAAGCTGTTGGCATCAAGGGTAGTGACAAGTAACGGGCTTTGCTGCTACATTTTGTGGACTAGAATTGCTAAAAATGTCTATACTAATATTGTAGAGCAGAGGAGTTTGTTTGTTTGGTTGAACGCGTTAATCTCGGGAACTGCTGGTTCGAGTTGAAGGACTATTTTAGTGTTGGACGGCCTATTTATCGGGGAAGAATATAGGATCTAACATCATGCTACGACCAATAGTAGCAAAGCATTAATAGATAATGTGACGAAGACGAGGTTGCTCGGATCAGCTAGTTTAATAATATACCCGATACAAATATCACCTGCTGATGGAGTGGATGTCTTTGAAGTGGCTATCACCAAACTCCACGCATACTTTACACCTAAACAAATTGAGAATTAAGAACGTCACTCTTTTTTTTATTGATCAAACAAGGGGCAAATGAAAAGTTTCAAAAATTTCTTAGTACGGCTTAGACAATAAGCAGACAGATTTCAGTTCAAACAGAGTCGAAAGACATACAATATGTGTTCAAAATCGACGATGACGAGTTTACTAGATTGTCGTATTGGTGGAATGAAGGTTAAAAAAAAAAATGTTAGTAGACTCTGCGTGTAGGTAAATCCAACTTTAATCACACACAAAACTTGGGGAAATATGAAACAAAACAAGGTAACCAAACATTCAGTTGCAATAAGACTTTTATGATTCTTAAAGTAAGAAACCCCAAGGGGTTCTTCCTAATGGTCTTGTTAGGTCAAGACCTAACAGGACCATTTAACACAAATATAAAAATAGCAGATAGATCCGAAAATGCAACTTTTTACTTTTTTGCATCTCTGATGGAACTAGAGATCTACTTGGGAAAGAAATTGCCATGGCTATAGTTATAATAATAATAATTCTTTATTTTCGGACAACAATGATCCAGCGTGTTAGTAAACAATATTATAACTTATTACTAGTGTTAGTAGCTAAAATACAACAGAGAAGAAGACAGAACAGAATAAATATTATTGTGAAAAGGACAACCCCAATCTAATGGTTAGTGATAGTCCTTCTCACAAAACTTTTAATTATTGAAGAGTCGATACTCTCCGCCACAGTTTTTAGTATGCTGTTGCCACTCGCCCGCAACCTTGACAACAGCGACGCGGTTTTTTGCGAATGACGGCGTGGAAGCCGTCGGTTCGGTTTTGCGCAAACATACCAGAAGCACTGCACCATCGTGGCAGTCTCAACAGCATCCTAAAAATGTTATTATACTGGACGCGTAGGTCATCCAGCGATCTTTTGGTATAGCTGACCCAAAGATTCCCCGTGTAGAAACCCTGGCTTTAAAAAGTGTTACTTTTACTTGATAAAAGTAACACTTTGATAATGGGTGTACTTAAAATCGGATTACAAATTGACCAAATGGAAACTAAGACAGTTTCCGAAATCCAATGATGTTTTAGTGGAATTGCCAATCGATGAGAAAATACAACCAGCTTCTCAATCATTAAGAAGGATAATAGGAAGAAAAGTTGAAAAAAAAAGAATATAAAAGAACGGTTACCAGTAACTAATCTTAAGACTATTATAATGTACCTACCATATTCTGACAAATACATGATTATGGTTGGAGAAAGATTCAAGGAGTGTAATTCCCTGCCAGTGTCTGTGTTTCCTGATAGTTGCAAACTGGGAGTCTTTAAGTCGGGAGTGATTGGGTTGCTTCTGGGCAAGCGTGCTCCATCTTCAACCACGTCATCGCTTGCCACCAGGTGAGATATTGGTGCCTATAAATATAAAAAAGCGAGTACTTAAAGAGATTCCCATAGGTGGTAATAGTTTCAACATTTTATTCAGTACGAACTTAAAGAATGAGATATTGCATGGCAAGGTTGCCATAAGGTCATGTTCCAACTTAAACGTGTTTAGTGAAAAATTGTATTTAAGCTTTTATATTAAAGTGTCGGTGACAGTTTTCTTACATAACAAGTTATTAAATTCAGTTCGTAAATTCGATAGTAAACGATTATAAACAGTAACTTGATATTAATGACATTGATTAAAGCTGTAGGGATACAGAGAATTCTGAGCTATTACAATTTCTGAATAGATTTTTCACTACCGGGTTGCTTACTGTAGATGTAAGTTAATATAAGTAAGATTTAAAATAATATTGATTGATTCAAACTGTTCGGTGCAGTTATGACCATGATGCTCGTAGATTGACGTAGAGTAATTCATGAACGTAGGCACAAACATTGACAGGCCTAGGTTCTCTTCTCTTCGTAAACTCTGATGTGCATAACTTACCGGTTGGTATGTCTTAAAATCTCATTGTCGGGAAGATGCCCAAGGCCAAGTATATGAATAATTGACGTTGTGAAGTTATGAAATAGATGACGAGTAAGCATAAAATTAGTTTGTGTGAACAGGTTCTTAGTTAGAAGTGCGAGTATAGGAATTGTGTTATGCTGAGCTATGAGATAGATGTTGACTGTGAATAAGATACGTAGTCTTTGACATTCTTTGTTAAAATCAATGTGAGTTTTATGACTTCATTGGTGCTTGGACTTGGTAATCACGAATACTAGTGAATCACGAATCAAACCTAAAGGATTGATTACAGCCAGTTTAGAACTGTCGAATAGCTAAAACACTGAACGAAAAGTCAGTTAACTGAAGATTTGGAATAGCTCTGTGTGTAAAAAATTTTAGACAACTGCCGTAGAGATTAACGATAGCAAATTTCTTGGGGGATATTGAAGTATATAATGATGAAACAGGACAAATGATGAAAAATAAATGTCGTACATTTATAGAAATTGAAGGTCAGTGGAAAGTTTTTAATGATAAAAAAAACCAAGGAATTTAATCAAAAAGATACATCTGCTTCATAAATAAGATTGATTAATTATGACTAAATTAAAAAGAGAAAAGGGAAGAAAGATAGAGATAATAATAATATCAAGGCATATAACATTGAATACAATAAAGAAAATCAAAACAATTATCTCACATGTGATCATTGAAAAAAATATAATTGGTATATAATTACAATATAGTATAATCGGGTCGTTAACCGGAAAAAAAATATAATAAAAGAGTAAAATACCTCTAGTGTCATGTACAGTGTTTGGAAGGAAATAAATACTTAGTAATAAATACATACATATATTATTTATAAGTACCTAGATCCATAAAAAAAACTTACTACAGGAAGTATTTATACACAAATAAAAAAAAAAGGAAGGGATGTAGTGTATGTATATACTTATGATTGCTTTCGAGCGCGTACGTCACAACTTACGAACTGGGTGGGAGTCAGTCTGTGTTCAACCGTCAGTCTGGCAGCACGTGGTGATGCGTAGGCGAGCCAAATACCTACTATTAGTGATACGATGCGTGGACACTACACTACCATTAAACGCAATCTTATTCAGTAGGATTTCATGGTCGATCTTGTCAAAAGCTTTTTGAAATCTGTTTAAACCGTGTCATGTTTTCAAAAAGATAATATAATTGGAAAAGTGATAACCATGCATTATGGAACTGAATAACGGTCGGTCAAAAGGGGCTTCATCAGAAGGCTTCAATTCACTCACAGGGTAATGGAGAGTGTTATGTTTGGAGTTTCTTTGCGTGATCGAATGAGAAAGGAAGATAGGCTTGAAAATGAGTCGACAAATTTAAATGGCATTGGGTAGGACATTCACGCCATTAGTTGGCGCCATTCAGGCGATAGGTTCTCTTCTTTGAAAAAGTAACTTTGACGTAAACATAACTTTGACGAAAAACGTAAGAATTTAGCCCTGGAGCATTGGCGTCAGTGCTGCACGCCATGTGGTACATAGCAGAATGCCCGCAGCATGCCGCGCTCGTCGGTGCCGGCGGTGTGCGCGCAGTGCGGCTGCGACTTCACGCCCGTGTGGCGCTGGGAGCGCGGCGCCGGCGCCACGCAGCGCCGCCACGACGCCACCTTCACGCCCGCGCCGCCGCCGCCCAGTGCGCGCCGACTGTGCGAGCTGTGCGTGTCGGGCAACGTCAAGCGGGCGCTCAAGGTTAGCACGCCATGGATTTGTTTAGACAACGTATAATCTAAAACAAAAATATTACACCTTTATTGCACAAAAAGAGCTTGAAACCTCGTATCCACTAGACAACATTTGACTCGCAACACGTGAAAAGTAGCAAAATGTTTGGCAATACACAACAGCGCGCATCACACTTTGCTTGTTGTTTATTACCTCGCAACATGCAGTTGTGCATAAAATTTAATATGAAAAAAAAAATTAAGCATAAAACAACGATGCAACATATTGCACAGTTCTACAACATGCAACATGTTTCACGTCAAATGTTGCCCAGTGAATACATGGCTTATGACTTACCTCATTGGAATGCTAAGTTACTTCTACTACTGACCTAAGTTAACTTATGAAATAAAAGAAAGTAACGACATTACACCTCTATTGTACTAAAAAGTTGCCATAGAGATAGAGATGCGGCAAAATTCAGCGCCTAAAACGTCCACACTACCCACATTATAATAAAAAGACAAAATAGCACCTCATTGCACTAAAAAGTTGCCATAGAGATGCGGCAAAATTCAGCGCCTAAAACGTCCACACTACCCACATTATAATAAAAAGACAAAATAGCACCTCATTGCACTATAAAGACGCCAATTACGCGTATCAATCAAAGGTGTATATAAAACTTCATAAACACAATAAATAACGTATTTTTGTAACAAAAACATATTTTCAATATGATCTATTTATAATATATTATGAGGCTGATTGCGGGCCAATGCCTGCAACAAAATCGAAATTAAAAATATTTGCTCTCAAAACAATTTAATTTAATTTTTATTTGTTATTGTTTATCGTTTGATACGCGGAAACATGTTGCACTCGAGGCTAGATCCATATAAAATATAGTATGTCAAATCCACAAACCATTCGACGTACTGCTTGCTGCTTGTACTAATGGCGCCATCTATGTCTTTATTTCACTGTCTCATTCTGGTGCAAAAACTAGCTCAAATGGAAAGTGCAATTCACTGTTGCTACTTCAAAATATGGTGGAGCGATAAGATATTAATTGAAATGGGTGGTGGGTCGAATAAATAATGATTTTTTGCAGTCCCCTACTACGTACTACCTACGTGCAATTCTTATAGGATAGCTAAATCAAATTTCAACCACCATTTATATGTAGCATTCGATAAATAAGATATTGGTTCCGATTCCTTGTTTCCAAAGTAAACATAGACTTGAAATTTCCATCATTTTTGCTCACATTAAATTTTAGTTTTAAACAATGGAATCGGCGCCAAGTATGAAGCTAGGTCCTATAAGAAGTGGCGTTGTCTATAGTTCCACCGGATGAAAGGGAATTCGCTTGTGAAGTAAAAAGATTGTAAACAGAGGCGAAGGAGTATAAGATTTTTGTGAAGTCTCTCCCTCAATTTCATAGACACTCCTTGGAATGAGGGACGGAAAATATACATTGTAATATACATTAATGACGTCAAACGAAAAAAAGACCGTATTCACCTTTGTACGTGCTAAAATCTGAATCGCCTCTGTTAAGAATTTTGCTATCTTGTTTCCTACTGCGCGCGATATCACTTCTAGTCGTGCCGATCTTGCGTGCAGTCGAACCTGGCAAAAACTAGCTGTAGCTAAGGGGCAATTACCATCAAGTAAGATAGTGGTCAAACGCGTGCCTGTAAATACTAAAAAAAAAAATGGATGGCACAAGTTTTTCTCCGCGTCACTTGTTTCGTGTCTGTAGGCTAACCGCCTTACCACAATCTTGCCGCTTCCAACGAAACAGAAAAGTGGTTCAAACAAACCCAAATGTATTAAGCAAAGCACAAGGCGCCTCACGCAAATCCGCTAAGCAAATTCTCGTGATGCGGGGCGGGGAAGTTCGTGAGAAGTTGCTACTCGCTCCTCTTGTTACTGATAGGAGCGAGTAGCAACTTCCCACGATGCCTGCGCTTCGTCAGGCGCTACCCGTGACATCGCGCTGTAGTGAGCCAGCCCTAACCCCCATCCGGTGGAAGTATAGCCGACCAGGGCGTACATATCTGGATGGTATGATTACCCGTGCTCTATAGGCGGAGCACACGGCCCGCCTGAAGACTGCGTTCGTGCGCGCACTGCAACAGGAGCAAGAGATCGAGCGCCGCCTGGCCGCGCCGCCCGCATCGCCGCCGCCCGCGCAGCCCGCGCATCAGCCGCACCAGGCGCATCAGCCGCACCAGGCGCCGCCGCCGGCGCACTCGCATCAGCACCGACCACTACAGGTAACTACTAGACTACTTCTTATAGCCATGCATTTGTTTGGTACCTCATAGCAACTATGCTACTTTGTAGTTCTGGTAGTACTTTATAACAACCATAGCATGGTTGGTAGTAATTCATGGTAGTCATGCTACTTTTAGCGCGAAGATTTTGGCGGGATTTTGTCAAGTGAAGATCATGGCTGTTTTAAATATTCTCAAATTAAATCCTAGTAGATATTGTGATGTAAAAATGGTCCACATATTTGTCTCAAGTGTCCACGTAACTGAACAATTTGTGGAATCATTCAAACAGGCGCGTTCTCGGTAAAGTGGAGTTGTGAATTTTATTGTAGTATTGACTACAAAATACTCCAATAAACATTAGAATCTGTTACATCTGCATTCTAATGGAAAACAAAGTAATATTATAAAAACAAATAAAGACGACTTAAAAGCCTTAGTAGCCAGGTCATTAAAGAAAAAGGCCGGGATTTTGTCGCGTGAAGTTAGCGGCTCTTTTAATTATTCGCAAATTGATTCCTACTGGGTATGTGTAGTTACTTCAGCAATTTCACAAAAACATAAGTCAGTCGAAAAGTAACATCGATGCTATGGTTCTGTAGTATTTCACAAAAGTGCCTTATAAGGGTGCGGGCGAGGTGACACAGCGAGGGATGTCTTTGTTAAGAACCAATAGAATCGCTTCCTGTATCTAGCCTGTAATGAGGGTAGGTAAATGAAGCGATGCCATTGGTTCTCACAAACACATCCGTCTTAACGCATCCTCGCACGTCTTGTGGAAACGCACCCTTAATCGAATAATGATGCAATTTAATGTGAATATATGTGAGTTTGTTTCTATTGCTGCTACATCGTACTGGTGAGAGAGTAAGACCTGCCTGTTTTTTTTTTGTATAATCTTATTTGTAATGTTTACTATTAAAAATAATAATAAACAATTTATTAACGCGAATAAAGTTTCTCATGTGTCGAGATTCGAGCGAGTTGCCTATACAGAATGCGATATTTTTTACGGCCAGTTGATTTTCGTTGATGTCGTACGAACTGTTTACCACCAACTTCTTTTTAGGGTTGCGTACCCAAAGGGAATCAACGGAACCCTATTACTAAGCCTCCGCTGTCCGTCCTTCCGTCCGTCTGTCTGTCAACGGGCTGTATCTCAAGAACCGTAATAGGTAGACAGTTGAAATTTTCAGAGTGTGTATTTCCATTGCCGCTATAACAACAACGAAGCTAGACTGACGTATGCAGATAACTGTATTGTGTGAGTCTGGTTGTAATGTATGTTTATGTGTCTAGATGTCGGTGTCGCGCAGTGCGTCCCGCGGTGGCTCCACATCGTCCCCTGCTCCCAGCAAGACACCCGCGCCGCCGCCTGCGCCAAGGTAAATAATCACACAATACGGTATTCTGATGTTTTAAGGTTTCGAACAAAACACGGAACCCTTATAGGATCACTCGGGTGTCTGTCTTTCACAGCCAGTTTTCTCCGGATCCACTGGACCGATTCTGTTGAAATTTGGTACACATATGGACTTTTGTGACTCAAACACAAAAAATGTGTACGTAAATTATTAAATTTTTAGTAGTTTTTAATTTTTTTGTACAATATCGTGTGACATATCAAATGAAAGGGATTACCGTTAGGGTGGTAATTATATTTTTTTAAATTTCATAATTTTAAATAAGTATTGAAGTTATTCAAGAAATTATGCGAAAAATGACCTTATCTCCGAAACTATTAAGCCTCAAATTTAAAAAAAATAGAGGTAATAGATCTTTACCTAAAGATTACAGGAAAAGCTATAAGAAGTCAGTGTATAAATAACATGTTAAAAAAAAAGTCGATCGGAATCGAGTCCGACTCGCATTTGGCCAGTTTTTTTTACATTTCTCTAAACCGAAAAAAAGAAAAGAAAAGACGCAGTAATTATAAATGACGGAGTAATGGCGCGTTTACATTAAGTCGACCGAATATGGCAACCGTATTCGTTTAAGTCGTCAGTTTACACGATTCGGAGACTGCATTCAGCCGAACGCGCGAGTAGCAAGTTTCAATAAATCAGCCGTGTTCAGTCACCGAATACGGGCTGTGGCCGAATACGGCTAATCGAAACCCCGTTTACACTAGGCGGTGACCGAATACGGGCTGTTGTCGAATACGGCTAACCGAAAACCCGTTCACAGTAGTCGGTGACTGAATACGGCTTACCGAAAACCCGTTTGCACTAGTCGGTGACCGAATACGGGCAACTGAATCAGTCAAAACGACCTAATGTAAATGAGCCATTAATCTGTATTATCTAAACTAGCCTACGTCTATGCATCTACTCCTTAATATTCTTACTATTATAATTGCGTCTTATGCAGGACCCTGGCGTCATCAGAATCACTACGTAGTCACCACTCAGAGCGCTCCAGAGAAACCAGTGAAGTGCCTGCCAAGAAAGGAAAAGGTAAACAATTTTTTAATTTTTACTCCTTCGAATGATTGAGCTTTCTTTGCCATTAATAAAGTAGTTGGTCCAGACTAAATTGGCAAGCCAAAGTCAAAGTGAATTCGTTTATTTCAACTAAACTTTTAATAGGCACTTTTGAACGTCAAATTTACAGTTTAAAAATAAAATATTATAGTGGCAGTGTGTATTATAGTTGTTCCATTCGCAAAAAAGGATATTCTTAATGAGAAGAATGGACAAGAAACTCCATAGTTACTCTTTTCAAATATAAAGTATGAAATGAGCAAAAAAATATTGAACTAATGAGATCGCCACATTTCTTGTGGTTGTATTCTATCTTCCAAAAGCGATTTATGAAAAATTCATAAGTCTACATCCAGTTTTACTATGGGCTTTTGTGAAAAAAAAAAAAATCTATCGATCTGTGTTTGCGAATTTCCAAAGCTATTCAAGGTATTGAAAATTCGCAAACACTGATCGATAGATGTTTTTTTCTCATTAATATATCATCAAAAGTTCAAAATCGACTAGATGTCGGATAACGGCATTTGAGATATTTATTTTTATTTATATATTCATCATCAAAGTCATATGGAACAGTTTTAAATGGTGATAAATATATGTAAAAGGCTAAAATTACAAACAATGAAACCCTGACCTCCAAACTAGTTAGAGGTCGGTGTCTCTCCAAGAATAAGATGCAAATATCAGAATGAGTGTTGATCCGTTTTGTTGATCTGCACAACTTTCCACTTACTCGCTTTCCATACGTTGAATTAATTAAATTAAGTATTTAGTACAATATAATAATTTTAAATGACATTATACACAAAGAAACAAAAAAAAAATACTGGCCAAGTGCGAGTCGGACTCGCGTGCAAAGGGTTCCGAACGAATTTAATTTTTTTAACATGTTATTTTAACACTACAGACTTCTAGTAGTTTTCCTGTAATCTTTAGGTAAAGATCTATTACCTCCATTTTTTAAAAAAAATTAGGCTCAGTAGTTTCGGAGATAAGGGGGGGGGAATGGTCATTTTTCGTCTAATTTCTTGAATAAGTTCTAAATCATTTATTTTAAAATTATGAAAAAAAATATAATTAAAACCCTCACAGTAAGTCCTTTCATTTGATATGTCACACGATATATTTCAAAAAACGTTTTTATTAATTTTCTAGTTTGATCCCCAAAAGTGACCCCCATACTAAACATTAATTTATTTACGTAACGCGTCTGTGTTTAGGTCACAGAAGTCCATACGTATACCAAATTTCAACAGAATCGGTCCAGTGGATCCGGAGAAAACTGGCTGTGACAGACAGACAGACAGACAGACAGACACACGAGTGATCCTATAAGGGTTCCTTTTTTTTTTCGGAACCCTAAAAAATTAAAGTAACAAACAGGACAAAATAAAATTACAATAAATAATCAAAATACCAATAATAAATAATAATATACCACGGCAGCTTTGCACAAGGCATTTTTTACGCGCCGAAGTCGCGCGCTAACGCGCTCTAAAGGCAATTCAGACGCAGACAGTATTGCTTTTGGGTCATTTCTACAGCGCCGTGAGCTCGCGTTCGTAAAACGTGCGTCGTATACGCGTTACAAATACGTCGTGTGCATAGGCTCTAAAGCCAACACCAACATAGATGGGCATTGTGATGATTCAGGTTGTGTTTTACTTACCTAGTATGTGTATAAATGTTTTTATTTTTTCGCAGGATCGTCATCAAGCAGCACTAGTCAAAACAGTAGCAGCAGTAAGCAACATCAGGTAACAATATCTCTTTATATATCATTCCAATCGACAATAATTGTGATATCAACCTTATATAAATGTGAATAAGTGACATTATTATTTGTGTCATATATTGTGATATACTGTTATGAGTGCAATTATTTATTCATCAATTTTAAACATTCATACGCTTTGTTAAAACTACATTTCCAACTACAAGTTGCATTACATTGTGATCTTCCTAGGTACAATGTCATCAATCGCTCGTTCATGCCGCGCAATGTAACGTGCATTCGAGTTGCTCATAGTTTATTTTCCTTGTGATTTTGTATTATTGCGATCTTTATTTTCATTCGTATAACGTGGATATTCTAGTCACTAGAACATCTAGTGTTGTCATTCTAGTGGTACAACTTACAAACTTATACCCCTGCAGTCTCATTTGTAATGTGAGTATGTGACAATTCTAATTTTTTTTTGTACAGCAATTGGCAGCGGCGGCGGCCGCCCAAATGGCATTCGAACAACACAGCGCGGCTGCCATGCAGGCGCTGCAACATCAACTGTTACGAGGTAGTAGTTCCGTTTGAGTTTACTGTACTATTACTGACAACTATTATACTGAGAGTCTAGCACAGTTCGACCGGCGTAAAAACTTATGAAAGTCCCTTACCAATAAATTGCTATGACCATCGCATTTGACCAAACTTATTTTGTAACCCTGACTTAAATTTTAATTAAAGCCTCTAAAGTGCAGTTAAGCAGACATCAACCTCGTAGATTGGCCTGCGTGCAAAAAAAACTTTTTGGTCATGCCATACAGCCTTGATTGTCACCAGTCGCCGGTCGTACTGAGCTTTAACACGTTAACAGTCCCTCGGAATAACGCACAATTAGTTTCACTAGTCCACCACCAGAGCCCATAGAGCTACATAGAGTTTGGGTACCACATAGAGTATGGACCGTGGCAAGTGTACCCTTACGGGTCTAAAAAGGCCACTTTTAGTAGAATCGTATATTAATCATACAATTATCTGTTGAATTTCATTTTCATCTTTAATTTCAAGGTGAATTGGGAAAATTTGACAGTTTCAGGTAGCTTGATGTGCTGGCTGTTTTTTTTTTATTAGTGATGGGTTTGCTCTTGACTCTAGTCTAGATCAGAGATGACAGAGACAAAGTCTACGATGGAGCGAGCTTACCCAGAAGAAGCCTGTGCACTCTAACTTTGAAGATATTAGGGTTGTAAGCGTTTGAAAACACAGATGCAGGCAGAGAGTTCCACTCCTTTGCTGTGCGCATTATAAAAGACGTTTGGAAGCGCTTATTGCGAATTGGTGGAATAGCAACAAGGTAGGGATGGTAAGATGCAGTGCGTCTGGATGTCCGATGGTAGAAGGGGGCCGGTGGGATGAGGTCGTGGAGTTCTTGGGCACACTCACCGAAGTACAATCTGTAGAAGACCGACAAGCTGGCAACCTTACGGCGATGAGCCAAGCTATGTAGCTTGGCATCCACCAGTTTTACGTCACCGATGAGCCTCTTAGCTCTGCGTTCCACCGTGTCAAGCGCGATTCTATTAAAGTGGCCTTTTTAGACTCGCTGGACTGTTAACGTGTTAACCTGTTGGCTGCAGCTTTGAGCTACAACCCCGTGTGCCCGCAGGTCTGTCCGGAGCCGGCGGCACGTCGGGCATGTCGCCGGCGGCGGCGGCGGCGGCCATGATGCAGTTCTCCCCGCTCATCTACACGTACCAGCTGGCCATGGCGCAGGCCTCCGCGCTAGGTAAGCGATGTACGTATGTTTTAGTTCATTCTTATACTCACGCCTCACTTCGCGTGTTTCACGAAATATTCGCCTTACTTATTTAAGCAATTGATATCGGTTACCATTTGTAGATCTTTGGCATTCGTTACGGATTGTCAGAAGCTAGAAAATTTGACAGCAGTCTTGCCAAGCAGTACCGTGTTACCCAGTCACTGGGTTGTGGAGGTCTGGTAGGCAGTCACTCCACATAAAATACTGGTATTCAGCTGAATCCGGCTTGACTGGAAACTGACCCCAATATACTTGGGAAAATGCTAGGCAGATGATGATTTGCCTTATTTGCTTGTTAAAAATGAACTTTATTTCGCTTATTTTAGATTAAATTTTCTATTATATCCAAGTAACGCGAATATTTTGACAAATACGCCAAGTTAAGTGCCACCTTTGTATTAAGAACTTGTGACACCAGGGTATTTGACTGTATTTTTTTATGTTATGTTTCTCAAAATTTACACAAAAGATTAGGCGCAGTAAATAGATCTGAAAATCTAAAAATATGATATTGGTATTATAAAATTTATGATTAACAGAGACAGCACTGATTGCGTGTGACGACACTAGCATGTTATGCCATAACGCAAGTTATGCAATATCTCGTATTTTTCTTATTTATTTTCCACAAATAGTGCCATGTTTGCAAAATATTTCAAACTATCTTCTGCCAGCGGCTTCACCCACGTGGTTCCTAAGAAACATACTCCCGAGATAAAAAAGTATGCCTCTTCCTCTCAGGCTCTAGACTATCTGTGTACCAAATTTCATTGAAATCGGTCCAGTAGTTTTGGCGTGAAAGCGCGACGGACAGACAGACAGACAGAGTTACTTTCGCATTTATAATATCAGTAAGGATAAGTATTAATTAATGTAGATTGTTGTAGTCAAATACCCTATGACTATAGCTACGCCATCTAAAATTTACGCTTAGCTCAGTAGTGATAAAAATCCATGCAATTTGCATACAGAATACTTTAAACCTAAAAACGTAATCTCTTCCTTCATCAACTTACTTTCATTTATTTTTGATGTAACATAAAATGTACATCAAAACTTTTTCCCAATAAAACAACACAAAAATAAAATCGTGCCCCACACTGTGAGCCTAAGCTCCGGCAGTAGTAGTGAGCATCAAGTGTGGTCATGGTCTGTCCCGCAGCGGGCAAGGGCGGCGCGGGCGCGGGCGGCGGCGCGGCCATGGCGGCCGAGATGCAGCGCGTGGCCGAGGCGCAGCGCCAGTACCTGCTGGACATGATACCCGGCCAGCATCCGAGGAACCCCTGGACGAAGAACTGAGGTATCATTTTATTATTTACTAGCATTTGCCCGCAACTTCGTACACGGATATCCCGTTTTTCCCGTACCTTACACACCAAGGAACCTACATGTAAATTTTTTCTGCTTTTTACGACCAGTAGTTTCGGCTGTGCGGTGTCTATCAGTCAGTCACTCACTCACTCACTCAGTAACGGAAAAATTCTATATATTAGGATTAAATTATACTGTCGTCTAATAAATTATGTCACTCATTCATCAATGCCACGACTCCTTCAAAATTCATAGCTTATGTGGTTGTTAAAAAAATCTTCGGCTCGAAAACAAAGTAAATGTAAGACTGCAATATTGAGTATGGCTTATTGGATCGATGAACAATGTTGAAAATCGCGATTTTGACCTACTGAGAATATTTTAGCCCAATATTTTTTTTTTTTTTTTACTCTTGATAGGCACGCGTTTGACCACTATCTCATCTGTTGGTAAGCGATGATGTAGTCTAAGATGGAGCACGCTTGCCTAGAAGTAACCTATTCACTATTGACTTAAAGACTCCCAGGTTGTAGCTATCAGGAAACACACTCCGGCAGGGAATTCTACTCCTTAGCTGTACGCACTATGAATGTGTTCTCAAAACGTTTTTTGCGTGTGGGTGAGATGTCCACAATGTACCGGTGGCGAATCGCCGTTCGTCTTGTGGTTCGATGATGGAACGGGCTTGGCGGAATTAAATTATGCAATTCCGTCGCACATTCTTCATTCACATTTCGGTAGAAAACTGACAGGCTAGCAACTCGTCGATGCTCAAGACTTGAGCTATTTTGCACGTCGATCACCCAGCAGCAGTAAAAAAATAACCCATTAATTTTCTTTTTCAGCTGTGAGGAGCACAACATGAATTTCAAGTGACAGTAGACGATTGAAGAAAACAGTGATTATCGTAACAATAACTCAACGTAAAACGTATCTTAATACAAACACGTTTAAGCACATTTTGGCGACGGAGTGATTAGATTAGTTAATGACAGACATCTGCCAGAGCACTGAAGAGCTCATTGAAGCTAAAAATTAAATAAATAGTTCTAAATTTTATATTATTTTTTAAACATGCTATTGTGTTCACTTTTTTGACCGCCATGTACTGCAAAGTTTTTTCATTTTTTCACGATGGACTTTTATTTTTAAAGTAATACTTGATTTATAAAATTGTGTTGAGCAGTTTAGTAGCTAAGAGGGATCTATGAACTTACATGTTGACATGGCTGATGAAACAAAATCCCTAAATATCGAAAGTAAACATGATTAGTACAGTGGTACCCAACTGATAAGGCGCTTCGTGAAGAAAGCAAACTTACAATCAACCATAGATCACTACTATACGGTTCATAATACACTGCAACTGCTAGTTCCGTCTCACTCGCGCGTCACGTGCATGCCACGCGGTGCCAACATGGCGGCAGCTGCCGACCAATAGCGGTACAGGAAAAAGAAGCGCGTTGCGTGGAGCGTGCCGATTGGTCAATAGCATTTCCCGCGCTTTGAAAATTCATCTTCTGCGCAGGTACATCGGTAAGTCATATCAGTTGGGTACTTCAGTAACTTCATGTCAATAAAAAGAGATGAGTCAGATAATAAAATTAATTATTTCGGTGTTATTATAGAAAATATGTCCGTGGCGGTCAAAATGCTTAATTAACTCAAAAAACGTTCGGTATAAGGAAAGCAAACGCTAGATTTCAAACATTCTTTTCAGAAACACACCGCAAGGAATGCATTTCTAAGAAAACAATCTAGATTTAATAGATATAACTAGAGTCTAAGGATAATTTTTCGACGTCTTACAAAAAGCGATGCACAAGTTTTTAAATACGTAAATGGCTTAGATTAGGTTGTATCAACGATTACAGTTTTTTGTGCTAATAATACACAAGATCTCAATAGGAGACATTGCTGGGCAAATTTAACAATGCAAATGCAATCATGATATTTACTTTATATTCAAGTTGTTTATACCTGAAATTTATTTAGGGGTACAACATTGATATATAAAAAAACCCAAGATGCACAGTCTCGAACAAATGCAACACTCGAAACTGTCGTCAAAAACTGACATGTATCAAGTGTCATGTGTAAGTTGTGTGTAGTACTATAAACATTTTTTTTTTTGCAAATTTTACCTTACACGGATCGCTTAAAGTTGTTTTTACAAAGCAGTTCAGTATGGCGAGTGATGCGCAATTTTTTTTGCAAATTCGACCTTACACGGATCGCTTAAAGTTGTTTTTACAAAGCAGCGCACTATGGCGAACGATGCGAGATTGTTTGAAACTTGTGCATAATTATACATATTGCGCTTATATTTTGCGGACGTTTTTGAGATGCTGAGTGTGTATCTTGGGTTTTTTATATACCAATGGACCAGCAGACGGGTTTCACGAATATTTACCGTTTTAAATTGGGCCTGATCGATAATCCCACCAATATACTTCGGGAGGCCAATGATGGTTTTCAAAGTAGAAAACCTCTCGAGGTTTCCTACTTTGAAAACATAAACATGACGTTGAAGGCAATGAGGGCTACCGATTTTGTACTCACCAGTTGGCGCCACTGTCGAGTGAGGTTCATAATCATAGCATTAAAGTTGTTATTACGCGCATGTGAACAAAGTTAGAAGGAAAATAAAAAAAATCAAAACAAATAGGTAAATAAACTCGCGTCAATAGCTAATAACTGTGAAATTTGACATATAAAACCTCACGCTACACTAGCGCATCTAGCGGCGAATTCAAACGCGATAGCCCTCATTTAACTGAAGTCGGAACAAGCATCAGTGCTGCCACCTGGTATGTCATTTCAGAAAATCATTCTCGTACTTAAATGACGTTCAAATTGAAGTCAAAATCTCATCTTGCGAATGTCTTTAAAAATACGAGAATCATCCTTAATACCTATGAATTGTATTCGGTATACAATATCATGTTGAAGTTTTGTCTTGATCGACAGCCTCTGAGAATCATGGTCAAGATCAAACTTCTTTAAAAAAAAAAACAACTTTATACAATGTTCACTGGAACTGCTAAGACTATATATAACTTGTATTGAGAACGATGAATTCTTAAAATACGTTTTTTTTTCTCTGACTATCCCCACAGAATAAATCTAAATTAAGACACGTTTATTTTCTAAGTTTTTTTTTTATACAACGTGTAACAGAATAAACGCAATACCTCTTAAGGGGTCATTGTACTCATCATTATGAACAACTTTAACTATCAGCTGTTCAGTACATTTTGTCGAGTTATGCGCACATAAATGTATGGGGGAGTCGATTTTTTTTTCACGTTTTCAGTGTTGGTCCCGATAGTGAAAGTTGTTCATAATGATGAGTTCAATGACCCCTTAAGAGGTATTGCGTTTGTTCTGTTACAGGTAGTATATTTGAGTTTTATTTCTTATATTTATAGTTTATTTATAAATATTATGTCTACAATTTTGTCCAGCAATGTCCAAGATGCTAGCACTCAGTGGGGTTAAACGGTAAGTGTGTGAAATGTATAGAAAATAAGTGATCCGATCATTTTATATGATGTGTTTTTAACTAGGCTACAAATAAATGGATATTGCTAAGGATAAAAAATGGCGTTTAATTTCAATAAAATTCCTTGTGCTAAAAGAAGAATGGTAATTAATTCTAATCCAGATTCAGACGGACAATCTCTATTTCAAATATGCAACAAGTAACGGTGTAACACAATACATACAAAACCTGAAAAAGGATCATTTGTCCTCATCTATATGAACAACTTTTGAATGGGACAAAACCCGACCTCGTGAAAAAAAAACAGCTGTTCAGTACATTTTGTCGAGTTATGCTCGTTCGTTGAGTGGTTTTTATCACTATCGGGTGGCACCCCGAAACGTTTGATGGAATAAAACCTGTCGGGAGTAGGGTGTAAAAATTTTTGAGCTCGCTTCGCTCGCTCTTGTGTTCGGCACTGTCTCAGCTAGTAAGCTTACTTGCGTTACTCAAAAAAATTGAGTTTAGATAATGCAAACAAAAACGCGAATGCAAATGCGCAAATGGCACACCTTCCCCCTCCTTCCGAAAAATGGCTTATGACTGCAGTCACCAGACCGAAAGGCGCAACTCATAATTATTGGGGAGGGGGGGTTTATTTGTGGGGTGACACCACATTTTCCGCCCCGGGTGTCACCCATGCTAGCTACGCTACTGGGTGTCGGACCCAAGATGTCCGAAAGAGTCATCCTAAAGGTCAGGGACGTAGCTACCGTCGTGCCTACTGCAAGGGCCCCGACGTATGGACGCAAAGCTATACTTTTTGTCCCACCGTCTCCATCGTGGCCTGCCAAGACAGTCCTTAACTATTTTCTTAAGGTGCGTCTATGCTAGACGAGCCGAGCACAAATTCGTGTAGTGTGGACCGACTTACGTGCCTCGAACGAGTGCACTTCTACATGGATTTGTGCTCGGCTCGTGCTCCGCTCGTGCTCGGCTCGTCCAGCGTAGACGCACCTTTAAAAAAACGGGCCTCTCAAAATTGTTTGATACAGGGCCCCTTTGAGACTAGCTACGCCACTGCTAAAGGTGGATACAGACTGCGAGGCATGCGCCGCGAACGACGCACAACGAATGCCTCGCAAGGTGTGTACCTTCATATTCGTGCCGAGGCATGTGCTACGCACGTGCGAGGGCGAGCCAACGTATGTCGGCAAAAGCTACAAGATCAAAGCGCCTCAGTGCGAGCATTACAGTAGTTGTGGACGCAGTCGCGCATGCACGTTCGAGGTGTGCGCCGCGTACGATATCCACACACGCCTCGACCGAGAAAATGAAACTGCGTTTGCTCGGGCCAAGCATCGCGTGCTTGGGGCGATCCAACCCACACAAGAGCAGTCAAGATTGCACCGTCGCATCGGATTTTTATTGTAATAATAATGATGATGATGACGATGTTTTGGATTCCATAAAAATCGGTTACTTTCATATAATACCACTGCTTTTCGTAAAATTTCTCGTCCATATTGTGCGCGAAAATCACAGCGAGGCGGACACAACTGTTCAAACGCAGCGCACTGCTCGTAATGAGCCGACACACGCTGGCTCGCCTCGCTCGTGCGCAGCCTGTACGTAGCTCATGACTCGCCACAAACATGAAGACAGAAAAACGAGGCATTTGCTTCGCACGCGATGGCTCGATCCGAGCATATGTTGGTATATTTTTTCGACACGCTCGCCTCAAGCATTCGTTGTACGCCGTTCGTTGCGCTTGCCTCGCAGTCTGTAATGTCTGTACCCACCTTTAGGCGTCGCTCTATGGCGTCGTAGTGTGCGTTACCCAGGCCAGATGTTGTCGAAAATGGTCATTTGAATCTTATAGATAATTAGTTTTGCGGCTTCTGTAATTGTTGCGCACATTTTTAAATTTGTTGCGCTTATAGTTTTTTAATTATTTCACAAAAACATTTCCTGCTGGGGTAACGTTACCCCAGCCAGACCTTTTTCTTTCTAATGGGAATATTTAAATAATTACTAGCTATTAAATTAGTTGTCTAGATGAAGTAAATGTTGTGCCTTATTTTGTATTTGTTCTTTCATCGGTTGCGAAGTTATTCGAGATTTTGCTGGGGTAACGTTTTAGGTTTTGCTAGATCTTTGAAATGGTTACGCGGATTCTTATCATATTTTGTACATGGCTTCTTGGGAATTAGTTTAAATTTGTTCTGCAATAAAAAAACCAAAATAATACATAGCTTAAAGGTTATTTCATTAAATAGAAAAACACTTCAATTGGTCCCAGCACTCTCAATAAGAGCTCTAAAGACTTACTTTAAACGTTATTTTAAAGCTTGTAACTGCCTTCAAATGTACGTGAAGTTTCATTAGTATCCTGTAAGTATTTAACAAGTTATGATGATATTGAGTTCTTCACGAGCACGGTCTTGATGCGCGCGGTGTTATTTGGCCACTGGATTGGATATATGAACTGAATGTTATGTCAATTATTAGTTTTTTAGTTCAGTTGTATATCAGTAAAATTTCAGCTCAGTACATTGGATAATTAATGAGATAATACGATTAAAGTCATTAGGAAGTGAATGACCGTGGTAACCCGACCAAGTTTAGGTGGTTACGAAAAAGCGAAAACGCAAAACATTATGGTACCTTCTGAAATATGTAGGATAGTGTTACAAATTTAGTACAGACATGTACACAAGTTCAAAAAAAAACTACGTGATTATTAAATAATTTTTATTGACAGGTAATATAATCATTTCAATTGAACTTTTAAAGTATTATTAAACTTATACTTAAAAACAATCACAGATTAAAATTACAGATAGTAATTTTTTTTCAGTTAACACTAAACTTACGGTGCGTACAAACTATATAACATAACATGTTATATAACATTTTTCATAGTGTGGTCATGTTATTTAACATTGTTGTATAACATTTTACATAGAGTTGTAGTGTTATATAACATGTTACATGGTCTGTACGCACCTTTACGTATGTCTACTAATACCTACTTATATCAATTAAAATCACTGATCAATGGTAATATTAAATGACATCACAATGTAGTAAAATGCTCACAGTTAGTCCTACTGTTTTGTTGTCTCATTTCAAATATCACATTTTTTTCCTAAGTTTAAAATCACAGATCAAAAATAATAAAATTAAGTAATATTAAACTGCAGTCAAATAATTATGTAAGTACTACTTTTAACTAATTACAATCTCAAAAAGTCGACGTGTAAAGGTACATTCTAAAACTTTGTTGGTTTTTGTATAAAAATATCACAGATCATTTTGTAAAATGAGTATCCAAATACGTAAGTAACTTTGTGAAACAAAAGTTGTCATAAACAGAGATCTAGTTGGCGCTCTAGAGAGACCATAAGCGTAGGCAGATTTTGTTGATTCTTACGTCAGTCGATGAAATGGTCATGATTTAGGTTCTATATTAACATTACATTTGTAATAATCTATTTAAGTCATGATCCATAGTAATAAAGATTGAACAGTGGCCAGCAGGCCAACCTACCTAAATCGTAGTAATATATACCTAGCTAGATATAAGTATGTACTCACCGTAGATTGAGAGTTTTACAGACGTAGAGGAGAACGTCAAACGATATTTTTTATAACTTCACCACGCAGCCATAGTCGCCACCACACTCATACGTAGGTATTATGTCGCCATCACCGCGTCCATCATCGCGGCCCACGGCTATTGCTATGTTGCCATTCTGTTTATGCCTACAATAAAAACAAAGAGTACATTTTTTTTGTCTAAATCCTTAATGGGGTTTCAATTGTAGTTTTGCTACCTACATATTTGAAACTCGAATCGTCATCTATTTGCGAGTTTATATCAACGCGAGTGTCGCAACAAGGTAATTATGGATTTCTTAAAGTCTACGTGTCCAAGGAGTTTGTGGAAATAAATAAATACCTACCTGTTGCGGTAGTCCCGACTCCCGACATTAATAACGATAAAAATCGGTCGCTAAGTCATGAATTTCATTAATCAAGTTTCAAGTCATATTTTGACAATATACCTATACACAAAAACCTTCCACTTGAATCAATCTATCTATTAAAAAAAACTGCTTCAGAATCCGTTGCGTAGTTTTAAAGATGTAAGCAAACAGGGACAGACAAACGGGAAGCGACTTTGTTTTATAGGTACTATGTAGCGAAGGATAAATATGTCGTTATCATTGTTGAGAATTCCAGTCTAGGTAATAATTAAGTACGAAAGAAAAGAAAATAATAAGTTCCTAAATTTAAATATTTAAGCCTTAAAAAAATACAGTTTTAGATAAGTACCTAACAACATGTACATATTAATAATAATTTTGCTACTATTTCTGTAGTTACATTATACAAGCTTACCTTGTTCGTGAATTCATCAAGCAGCCTGCACCATAACTATGAACATCAATAGAAGCACTCCACATTAGCAGTAATTCGCCACACTTATTATTTTACATTAGCTCTCACGCACTCTATAAATATTTGCAAAAACAGGAAACGGAACTGCCGAAACGCATGCGCACTCTACAAGATGAATTATGTGATTACGGAGCATGTTTAGTGCGATACGCAAACAATGCGCCCCTTCACCCCACCCCTTCCGCGTCCCACCGAACGACATGTTATATCAGTGATTTTTGATAAGTTTGTGCAACTGGAAGATAATAATAATGTTTTCATAGTACAGATATTATTAATGTATTTAACAGTGTACGCGTCTGTACCGAAATTGTAAGGTGTATTATACTAAACATTTCAAAAGATAGTATAATGTTCTGCGTTTTCGCTTTTTCGTAACCACCTAAACTTGGTCGGGTTACCACGGGCATTCACTTCCTAATGACTTTAATCGTATTATCTCATTAATTATCCAATGTACTGAGCTGAAATTTTACTGATATACAACTGAACTAAAAAACTAATAAGACATAACATTCAGTTCATATATCCAATCCAGTGGCCAAATAACACCGCGCGCATCAAGACCGTGCTCGTGAAGAACTCAATATCATCATAACTTGTTAAATCCTTACAGGATACTAATGAAACTTCACGTACATTTGAAGGCAGTTACAAGCTTTAAAATAACGTTTAAAGTAAGTCTTTAGAGCTCTTATTGAGAGTGCTGGGACCAATTGAAGTGTTTTTCTATTTAATGAAATAACCTTTAAGCTATGTATTATTTTGGTTTTTTTATTGCAGAACAAATTTAAACTAATTCCCAAGAAGCCATGTACAAAATATGATAAGAATCCGCTTAACAATTTCAAAGATCTAGCAAAACCAAAAACGTTACCCCAGCAAAATCTCGAATAACTTCGCAACCGATGAAAGAACAAATACAAAATAAGGCACAACATTTACTTCATCTAGACAACTAATTTAATAGCTAGTAATTATTTAAATATTCCCATTAGAAAGAAAAAGGTCTGGCTGGGGTAACGTTACCCCAGCAGGAAATGTTTTTGTGAAATAATTAAAAAACTATAAGCGCAACAAATTTAAAAATGTGCGCAACAATTACAGAAGCCGCAAAACTAATTATCTATAAGATTCAAATGACCATTTTCGACAACATCTGGCCTGGGTAACGGACACGGCGTCGTATTAAGGCGTCGCTCTTAGGCGTTGTACCAAGTAGTCGTCCGAAGGCGTAGTACCAAGAAATCTTCCGAAGGCGTCGTACCAAAACTCCGTCCGAAAGCATTAGACCAAGACTCGTTCTAAGGTGCTTTAAAATGTCGGAAAATCGGGTCATCGACATTTTTTTTTTACTATTGATTGGCACGCGTTTGACCACTATCTCACCTGTTGGTAAGCGATGATGTGGTCGAAGATGGAGCACGCTTGCCTAGAAGTAACCTATTCACTCTTGATTTAAAGACTCCCAGTTTGTAGCTATTAGTAAACACAGACTCCGGCAGGGAATTCCACTCCTCAGCTGTACGCACTATGAATGTGTTCCCAAAACGTTTTGTGCGTGTGGGTGGGATGTCCACCATGTACCGGTGGCGCATTGTCGTTCGTCTTGTGGTCCGATGATGGAACGGGCTTGGCGGAATTAAATTATGCAATTCCGTCGCACATTCCCCAAAATGCAACCAGTAGAAAACCGACAGGCCAGCAACTCGTCGTCGATGCTCAAGACTTTGGAGCTTAGTCGCGACGAGCCTATCATTGCCGATGATAATCTTGGCTCGTTTCTCAATTGACTTAAGGGCATCAAGCTGGTATCTGGCAGATCCGTCCCAAAGATGAGAGCAGTACTCCATACACGATCGAACTTGCACTTGATAGAGTTTGAGCAGCTGTTCCGGCGTGAAGTATCGTCTCACCTTTGCCAGGATCCCCAACTTCTTTGCAGCCACTTGAGCTTTTGCCTCTATGACAGGGCCAAAATTGAGGGTAGATGTTAACGTAACACCAAAAAACACAAGTCGGTCGGTTATCGACACGGTTACACCCTCAAAAGACGGAGTTGGGTGGAATTGGCTCCTTTTAGCGGAAAATAGACACGCTTGGGTCTTAGCAGCATTGAACTTGACCAGATTGGCATCGCCCCATACAGAGACAGCCTGTAAGGACAAGTTCAAGCGCTCAACCATAGCCTCCCGGAGAGACCGGGTCTACGACCCATCAGCACGTGCGTCGGACACGTATCTCTCAGCAGCAGTGCTGTCGTCTGCATACCCAAAGGTACCGGGTTTAAGCAGATCATTAATATGCAGCAAGAACAGTGTTGCCGAAAGCACCGACCCCTGAGGAACCCCGGCATTAATATCCAGCAGTCCAAACGAGCAGCCATCAATGACCGCTCGGATAGACCGATCGCTCAGGAAATCCGCGATCCAATCACACAATCCGGCGGGCAGATCGAAGGATGGAAGCTTAGTAATAAGGCTATCGTGCCAGACCCTGTCGAAGGCCTTCGAGATGTCAAGGGAGACCGCTAGTGTCTCCCCGTGCTTCTCTATGGCCTCACTCCAGATGTGAATGGCATACGCTAGAAGATCCCCAGTTGACCGATTTCGGCGGAACCCGTATTGTTGGTCACTAAGAATATAATTCGCTTCTAGGTATGCCAGGACCTTATGATTCAGCACACGTTCCATACTCTTACAGAGTATGGACGTTACCGAGGTGGGTCTATAATTCGACGGGTCAGCTCGACTACCCTTCTTGGGCACGGGCTGCACGTTAGCTCTCTTCCAAGCCTTCGGCACTTTTCCAGTCTCAAGCGAAAGGCGAAATAGGCGTGTCAAGATCGGAGACAACTCAGGCTCACAAGTCCTAAGAACAATTGCTGGTATCCCGTCGGGGCCACTAGCCTTGTTCACGTCTAGGTTACGTAGTATCCTACGGACGTCTTTCTGACGAATGCGAATGTTCGACATACTCGACTCGTATCCAGCAGGAGAAGCAGGGGGCTCCGCGCCACCAGGATCCAGACGTGAAGATTCCGCAAACAAAGAAGCAAACAAGTTCGCTTTCTCCTCAGCGGAGTGGGCCAGCGTCCTGTCAGGTCTCAGCAGTGGTGTAGTGTGGTAGTGAGGGGCAGCAGAGGTTCGATTCGACCGACATAGCCAGGGACCAAAAAGCCTTACTACCTGCTGGGTATGAAGAAAGTTTGTTCCCTATTCGGCTAATGTGGTCAAACCGAGCCCTTCGCAACACCTTCTTGGAGGACTTGGCAGCCCTGTTAAAGACTCTCTTCTTCTGACTCACGTCATTTGCTTTGCGCGTACGAGCGTCGACCCACGCTAGGTACGCCGCGTGCTTAAGCGCATCAGCGCGATTGCACTTGTCATCAAAACATGGACGAGTTTCTCCAGACATTGCTATGTCAGAGAACGGAATGTAGTACTCCATTCCCCTCTGCAACACATCCGTCACAGCGTCCGCGCACGACGAAGCATCAGTTGAAGAAAAGCAAGGGTAACATGCGAAGAATGATCGCATGCCATCCCAACCTGCTGACTTGTATCGCCATACCCGCCGGGTGCCTCTGGGGCTAGGATCGGGCGGGGAGTTGAGGGACACAGACTTCACCAGACAGTGGTCGGTGTATGCGTAAGAAATTAAAAAAAAAAAAATTGGATAAAATAATGATTTATTTTTTAGTTAACGGAGAAATATAAAACGTTGTAAACCAATGTGTACTTATATTGTTTTATATAAGAGAATATAGGTTATTCTTATTTTCTATTCGTAATGAGTAGCTTATTCTTTCAGCATGATAGAGGAAGACACCAACTCCTGTAATCAACAGAAATTCATATTTTAAAATATTGTTCGTCGTTGATTCGTCACCCTGTAGGGAAAAATCAAGGTAAGTTTTTTATCATGCTCATGGAAGAACTAAGAACGACGACACGAAAGTGTCTTCCTGGGGCCTATTTAATAAAACTGACTGGTGACAATCTGACAATCCTACAATTTTGTATATTTATTTCATACATTCTCTGCTTTATTAAGCCTGTCGTGAAATTGTGGGGCCCTGCTCTCATTGTCTTATGATGTCAGCGGGTTAAGAAAAATCAGGGTTCGTGTCCCACTAGAATATGTTGGACATAGATGACACAGACACAAGAAAAAAATATTTTAGTTGATTACTTGAATTTAGATCAATACGAGAATCGGAGACGACCGAAACATGCTGATGACGTTGTAAAACAAATAGGCCGGTTAAACAAATATAATCGACTAGCTTTTGCCCATGACTTCGTACGCGCCTATTCCGTTTTTCCCGCTCCCGTAGGAATTTCGGGAAATCCTCTCTTAGTGCTCCCTACACTCCCCAAGGAAACTACAAGCCAAATTTCAGCTTCCTACGACCAGTTTCGGCTGTGCATTGTCTGTGTCAGTAACGGAAGAATTTTATATTAAATTAGGATGTCCCTCTTAAAATAAACTCGAAAAGTGTAAATGAAGGAGGTACCTACTAAGTATAACTTCGTATCTCCTTCATCTTCAGCATTGATGTCCTCGGATTCACGTAAGATTATTTAAGTTCAACTTTATTTCAAGTTCTACAAGGTTGATATTTCTTTTCCCTCGGAAGAGGTTTGTTCGAGACTGTATGACTTACTTTATGGCCATCCAAATATTCGCGTTCTGTCTCAGCGGCCAGCACTTGTACCGCATCAATGATGACGTCAGCTGCTTTCTTCACGTTCTTGGCGAACATGGCTAGTACTTCAGTTACAGAGACCTGCAACAAATATTGAATAACGGTTACTAATGCTCCGCGCAAACGGGCTACGGACCACAGCCACCAGTGGCTGTCGCGCGCCACTTCGTTTGGTACCGCGCAAACGATGGTGCTGGCTCCATTCGCTACAAGTGTGCGGCGATTCCTTCTTTTTTTTATTTGTGATGAGTTTGCTCTTGACTCTAGTCTAGGTCAGAGATGACAGAGACAAAGTCTACGATGGAGCGAGCTTACCCAGAAGGAGCCTGTGCACTCTAAATTTGAAGAGATTAGGGTTGTAAGCGTTTGGAAACACAGACGCAGGCAGAGTTCCACTCCTTTGCTGTGCGCATTATAAAAGACGTTTGGAAACGCTTAGTGCGAATTGGTGGAATAGCAACAAGGTAGGGATGGTAAGATGCAGTGCGTCTAGATGTCCGATGGTAGAAGTGGGCCGGTGGGATGAGGTCGTGGAGTTCTTAGGCACACTCATCGAAGTATATTCTGTAGAAGACCGACAAGCAGGCAACCTTACGGCGATGAGCCAAGCTATGTAGCTTGGCATCCACCAGTTTTACGTCACCGATGAGCCTCTTAGCTCTGCGTTCCACCGAATCAAGCGCGGCAAGCTGATACTTAGCTGAGCCATCACAAAGGTGGCTACAATACTCCATGCAGGATCGGACTTGTGCTTTGTATAGGGTTAAAAGCTGTCTGCCAGTGCCAGGCCTGAAGTATCGCTTCACCTTATTTAGGATGCCCAGCTTTTTGGCCGCGGTTTCCATACAAAACGTGTTAAAAATCATGTAAACAGCTTGTCGCTAGCCACCGGTGGCTGTGGTCGATGGCCAGTTGTTTGCGCGGAACCTTAATGCTCTAACCCACCGCGACGCATGCTGCGTGGATTCATTTTTTTAACGTGGTGGTTCCACAAGACGTATCTCAAAATTGTGCTGCGGTACATAGTCGTGCGTTAATATTCGTGTATAGCGTGTACCGCATGCACAGCGTGCATGGCGTTAACAGTTTTGAGCTATGTGATCGCCATATTCGAGCAAGCCACGCGTGCCTATGAATATTTAAAAAAAGGATAAATAAATACTCACAGATGTTTCGTTCTCCCTCCAACAGTCGTAGTCTGTGACCAGAGCGACGGCTGCGTAACTCAAGCCGGCTTCTTTCGCTAGCACTACCTGTGGGGGCAAAAACACTTGTATAAGTTCAAATGACCAAAATCTGGCAACACACAGTGCAAAACATGTGTTTGCGGGACGATCTACAACGTGTAACGGAATACACGCAATACCTCTTAACGTAATCTCTCTTCTTTTATGTTTTATGTTATTTTATGAATTTTATTAGGTTTGGTTTGACAATTTCAATTTTATTTATTATTTATATTATTTGATTAATTATTATTTTTATCTAATTATAATTACTTGATTCAAATTTTAATTATAATCTGAATGGATTGAAATAAATGATTATTGAATTTAATTTAAGGGTTCATTGTACTCATCAATATGAACTTTTTTTACTATGGGACCAACACCGAAGTTCAGTAAATTTTGTGAAATTATATATATCTTGTGGCAGCATTGATGCCGCTACATCACTCCGCTCCGGAGACCGGAGATCAAAAGTGGATAAGTTGTCCATACATCTTGAGATTCTTGCTAGGCCTGTGGATGGTTGGCACCAGTGAGTCGGAACCGGAAGTCGCAGAGTTCACGGTGAGTCGGAACTGTCTACGGTGCCCCAGTGAGTCGGAGTGGTGCTGCTGCTGGCTGTAGTGAGTCGGAGCAGTCCTGTGCGACGTAGTAACGTGACTGCTGGGGTCGACCAGGAGAGACTCTTCTTCATGGCTCTTCACGTGACTGGCCGAAGGTGCAGTGTGCATGCCAAGGTCGCTGATGAGGATGATAGAAGCTGAGGATGCTGACCAGGAATGCTCGGGTGCTGCATGCTAGTGGTCAGGATATCCGTAGAAGCCGTGGGTAATGGCTGGCTGTATGACTCGCTGCTCGAGAGTTTGAGGTCACGATGAGGAAGTGACGATGACGTCACGTTGAAGTAGCTGCACGAAGGCTGCGCTGACGTTCAATGTCGAGAGTCACCAGTTTGGAGGTATTGCGGTACAGAGAGTAAAGTACTGCAAACCTCCATTAGAAAGGGAAGATCCTCTGTCCAGGCGGTTGTTGTGCTTGGCGAGCAAATGCCTGATAGTTGATATTCGGGCTGATGTATATGTTAAAATCGCACGGTAAACTCTGCTTGCGCGATGCAGGATTTCGACGTAGTAGTTCGCTGCTAGTTGGATAGATGGCGTCGCGGTTCTTTTTGTTGCGATGTTTATTTGCTTCGTTGGTTTTTCTTGTGGCGGCATTAATACCGCTACACGTTCCCTTAAACCGAGCGTGCAGGAACCGCAGATGGCAGAACAGAAGCGTCAATGTCAAGTATTCTGACCCTTAAAATTTCGAATATGCTACACTAGCTGGCATAGCTAACGACGCCGGGCAAGTATTAGTAAAATTTGTTCATAATTTTGAGTACAATGACCCCTTAAGAGGTATTGCGTTGCGTTTATTCTGTTACAATTACACGTTGTATATTCGGCCTTTATGGACGTATTGACTGGTAGAGCTACAATCGATATATCATATCATAGACTGTTGTCTTCATCGATAACAGTGTACGGTATTAGCGGTTTAAGTATTGGCAGCGGATTACAGGGAACGTGCAGGAACTATAGGTGGCACCACAAATAAAAACACTAACCACAAACTAAAATATACTTTACAGTGTCATTGTAAAGTATATTTTAGTTACTTAAAAGTTTTGAATTTACAACACTAGATGGCACAGGCTACTTCGTGCACGTTCTCTAAACGGAATGTGCAGGAACTATAGGTGGCAGCACAGAACCGTGAATGTCAAGTATTCTTAACGGTTAAGTTTGGAATATGCAACACTAGATGGCATAGTCAACGCCGTGCACGTTCTCTATTGTCTTGATTATGCCCAACGCTCAAAAACTCTCTTTAGTCGTTTAACGTGTAGAAAAGTCCAGAAAGACTCGCTGACATTTCCTTGGATTTTACCTCTGGCACTGTAGTCATGTTAACGAGGTGACCGCCCCACTGACGATGCATCAAGCTTTCAGCTCTGCTCGAAAACCTGCATAAGTTTAATATTAAACATTATGAAATAGATTTAGAATATAACGGCCAACACTAGCCGGAAATCATGATGACGGCATTAATACTTTAAGGTGTTGTGATTGGCTAAGATTTTTGCAATTGCAACGGCATGAGCTATGACGATAATGTTGAAATTATTATTTCTACAATATATATATATATAGTAATAAAGGGATTGAATTTACATAATGCAAATGTCAAGCCGTAAGAGAACCATGTAGGTTATGTGTGTGGTGGTCTTTTGAGGAAAGATCCACACAGATTCGAATCGACATTGGGTATCGGCGGGTCTATAATTCTCAATTTCGTTAGATTATGTTTACAGCGCCCTTATTGAGTCTGCAGTTTATTGATTGCTTTCCTCAGCAGGTTATAGTAGCCGGCTAGCCGGCACGAGTCGTCTGGACAGATGAATAGCCGCGGGGTGATCTCGCCATTGTACGGTAGGCGAACGAAACTTGCAAGCGCAATAGTCGATGAGCATTGACTGACGAACCAATAACGTGAAGCGTCAAGGTTGTCGTCGTCAAATCGACCAATGGAGTTGTGCTTACAACTCGTGCCGGTTATTATACTGCAAGTGAAGTCTGCTGAAGTTTGTGTGACAGTCTAAAGGGGATAAAGGTTGCGGTTAGGTATTGCTACTCATCCTCACTTACCTAGGTCCCTGTATAACAACCGCCGTGCCGGTCTCATGGTGACTGTACCCCCTGGTTCTGGCAGCGGTGATCATAGCGCTCCTAGCTCTCTCGCAGAAGGCCGGCCTCATCGGCAGGTGGCACACGCCCTTCGGCCCGCCTTCCGTGCGGTCGTAGAATGTGCACTTGCGGCCCCAGGTTCTGGAATTAAAAATACATATAATGGAATTTTGCCTTGATTCTGGATGACGTTATTCCTGTAATAGGCAGCACGCAATGTTCTGATGATGTCATAAGCATTATTACACCCGACCTGCTTCAGCATTCAGATGTTGGCCTTTTAAAGTAAGATCAAGTAGCTCACCTGTCAATAAAATCGTTCAATATGACAAGGTCGCCAGGCTTGTATTCCTCTACCAGCGACCCAGTGGCTGTGGTCGCCAGGATGTGAGTGCAGCCGACCTGCTTCAGCGCCCAGATATTGGCACGGTAGTTCACATCGCTAGAAAAGAGAAATCATGGACAGGTACAATGATTGTATTGATGTGCTTGCTCATTAAAGTTTATCAGAAATTGTAAGACTGGGTTGGTTAGCATTATAATAGTTACCTACACTGCTTATCTACAAAATCTACATTGTAATCACGGCAAGTTATAATCAGATAAACCATATTGCTTATTTAAACAAAACGCTTAAATCTAGCTGGCTTTTGTCTTGATCTGGTTTTACATCAAAAAAAATTGGTTGCCTGTAAAGTCGGTATACGGGCGAAAGTTTTACGTGACAACGACTTTGAGTGGTATAGGTATACGGTGTATGCCTATCTCTCTCACTCTCTCTCTCTCGCTCTGTCTCTCTCGCTCTTAGGCGGGCTAACTGTGCTCGAGTGGAAGGGACGCGTGCCTTTCACTTTTTATGTCTGTCTCTCTCGCTCTTAGGCGGGCTAACCATGCCCGAGTGGAAGGGACGCGTGCCTCTCACTCGCTCTCATTGTGAGCGCATAACGTGAGCGGAGCGTAACGCAGTTTCTTGAAGTGTCACCCGGCAAACCAATTTATAAGACGTTGTCACGTCAAAATGTATGGTTAGGTACTTATATTTTCTCTAAATGCCAAACTAACGCTAAAGCAAGTAATTAGGGCCGGCGCTCTTTTGACTCAGTATCGGGGTATTTATTTGAAGCTTTATTTCGAGGCAAGCAATGTTGATTTTTGCTTAGCATTAAAACCGTGCTACGCTGCCCGGCAGTTCTTCTTCAGTCGGGCTTAGGAACGGCGGTATTCTACTAACTGATAGCACCAAACCTATTTCCTAGAAAGTCTCCAAGTTGTTGTTTTTTTTTTTTTTTAATTAATCATGCCCTCAACGGCTTTGTAAGGGACTACTCACACTTATTCAGCTCCATTCGCGTTTCGCTGAACGATTTTGGTCACATTTATACAGCTTCGCTAGCTTTGCTTCTATCAGCCACGTACAGCGTCGTAAGTAAACTAGTAGTAACAGCGCTGAACTCTATCTATAGCAGGGGTGGCCAACTTGATTAGACCCAAGATCTACTTTTTACTGACGAAACCCTGGGCGATCTACCAACTACACATTTTAAATGAAACAGAATAGTACAGTATATGTACATTGTATTAACCTTTTTTTTTCATAATTATCTCGCATTGTCTCACTGCTGGTTTAAAGGCCCCAAGTCCTTCCAGGGATTCTTTTCTAGCGCCACCTTGTACCAGCCCTCACGGTACGCATCCAGGTCGTCGCGCCACCTCTGTTTGGACCGGCCTGGGCGGCGCTGGCTGTCTTCGGGCAACCATTGCGTATTTGCGTGGAGATTTGCCCAAACGGTCACCGTGCATTCAGCTTACGTGGCCCGCCCAATCCTAGTTGAGCCTTCTTACCCACGTCCATTATTCCCGTTTTGAAACAAGCGCGTGCTGTTTCGAATTCTGTCCTGTCTTTTTACGCCCGTTTGTGCTTCAGGGAGCTCAGCAGATCACCCTTCATTAGCGTCTTCAAGGACCAATACCTTTTCCAGGCGTTTTCGTTGCAGCGTACGAGTTTCTTTTCTTGCCTTCGAAAGAAACTAACTTGCCCAAGTAGATGTACTCATCGACATAATGTATTTCTTGCCCATCTACCTCAATCGTACGCTTCGTGCTGTTGGTCATTGGCTGAGGTTTAGATCGATTCATCGCAAGTCCCACCTTGAAGCTAGCTGTGCTCAACTTTTGGAGCATGGTCTGGAGTTCTAGAGCTGTGGGGGCGGAAAGGATAATGTTGTCGGCAAATTGGAGGATTTTCAGCCTCCTTTTGCCGTCGTCAATAACTTTGGTCTTCCATGAGGCTGCCATTGTTTTAAATATCTCCAAAACAGTGCTCGTAAATAATTTGGGAGAGAGTGAATCGTCCTGTTTTTAAATTTGGGAGAGAGTGAATCCACCGTTTTAAATTCTGAGATGAAGGTATGAATGCAGTATTCAGTTTGAAGTTAGCGGTGCTGTTTTGGTAAATGTTTATAAACCTAACATGTTTATTTATCGTACTATTTATATATTATCTCTAAAGAACCACCAGCCATGACCAGCACCGATCTACCGGTTGGCCATCCCTGATATATAGCAATCGCATGATAATAACACATTTGTCCTCATTTTATACGTGTGAGTAGTCCCTAAATTTCGATGTAGAAAGTCGGGTAATTTTGGCCGGTAATATCGGGTAATCTTTGACTGGTAATTTCAGGTAGTCATTAGCCTAAATTAGGCTAGTTATCTGGGGACAGAGTAGTGCCTCCGCCAAGTCGAGCAAAAAATCGGCACGGCCGTACCATCCTTTTCTCGAAGCAGTTCCTGCCATTCTCGACCCCCTATAACTTCGTTGTGGATAAAACTAGAAGCCTGAATTTTCAGTAACCAAGCAGGCCTTGTATAAACACGGTATACATAGAATTTGATTAAATTTGAACCAGTAGGTAGTTTCAGAATTATAACTAGTCAAAGTTTCTTAATTTTGTCACTCACTGACTGACCGATCATCAAAACTCTAATGCACTTCTAGCAGACGAAAAAAAAATTTGAAGCTTCTAGCTTCAAATTTAGAATACAATTAGTGTTTAGTGTAAATATAAATGAAGGAAAAACTAAAATATTTCGCAATATCGGTCGTTTCCTAGATACACCAACTGCAAACGGCAATCGCACTAAATGTATTACTTGTGAGATACATTGTGTTTTCATGCGATGGCTATATTTATTTAAACCATAAAAGATTTTTAATATTGATATGGTCACTATAAGATGTTGTTAGGTTAGCTAATTACCTAACAACTTAAGACAGAAGGACCCTTAAGTAGGGACTAAATAAATTAACCAACTTGGTATTCTTGGTGGCTGGTTGGCTTAGTTGGTCTTGTTTGGTTAAAATGGATCTCACAACTTTTTACGGTAGTTTCTTGTTTGGTTGACATGGATCTCACAACTTTTTACGGTAGATGAACTGAGTTGCGAGACTTGGTTTTTTTACAAGTTATGTTTTTGATGGGTTTTTATTCTGGTATTTTTTTCCGTACGATCGAAGCCGCTAGCAAAAGCTTGTTTTATTTATTAAAACTTTATTCACTAGTAAAACACGGTACAAAGGCGGAAAGACCTGTGCGTGCGTGGTAGGAAATATTGTACGCAAATTAAAGTAACACTTATCCAAGTCAATCTTGATTGTCAATTTTAAACTAGGTGCGGCCGGTCTTTCTAGCTGACTACTCTACGAAAATACGCCGAAACCAATATTTAGCAGTCTTGTGTTGATTACCTTGGCTGAAACTGGTGCTTCCGTCCATGTCTCGCCAGCAAGACACAAGGCACTCCTTTGATCTGACCTTCAATCAGTACATCTGATGGATTTCCGAACGGCGTGGTGACTTCCTTCTCAACTTGGTTCTCGAATAGAGTGGGGTCGTCGAAACCTGACCCACCGATGATGCCGATCTGTGCGGAGTTAATTAAATGTACGCAAAACTCTTTACAAAAAACATAGGACATTGAGTTGTTTTACTTGTGCGAAATAAATTATTAACTTACTAGTGTTATACATCGGACTGGTGTTTGAAAAATCTCAATATTTTGCGTAAGGCGTCATCCAAATGCAAAGTGATAATTGCGCGACTATGCAATCGTGGCATTAATTTATTCGACAAAAACGAAAGGCGCCCGTTTTCGATGCAACGATGCGATCGGATTTGTTTCACAAGTAAACGCGACGATCGCGTATTCGCACGATGGTCGCTTTGAGGGAGAAATAATTAGTAATTCGATTTAACTCAGCTCCTCAAAAAAGCCAGCAGACCCAATTAAAACTAAGAGGTTTAAAATATATAGAGTGAATCGTATCATAGATTCATGTAGGTATGACACATGATTCCCGAGTCTTCAATACTTTAAGGGTTTTCCCCAGGTCCTCATCTGGGCACAATGTATTCTTTAGGAATAAATAATAATTGATGGCTGGATGGATTTAAAAATATACTCATTAACAGTGTAAGTGACTTTGATTGTATGCCACAATATAGAGCTATTTAAGCTTAAAGAATAAACAAAAACACTTTGTATGTAACAATAATTTATTTGATTTGTACATTTAATTTATCTACAGAAGTAAAAACTATACAGCACATAACTTTAAAAATAAATGCGGTTTCTGATTTCAATTTAATACTATTTCCCATCCAAACCTTGTTGGAACTTGAGCTCCTTTGTTGTCTCGTGAGCTTTCTGTAATGCTTGAGCAAGTTCGAAGAATTTCTTTGATTCATCAGCACTTTTTTCTACACCGTCACCTCTTTTGTACATCACACTGACATTAGCACAGGCATACATGTTACCGAGTTCACACGCTTTCTTTGCAAACTTAAAAGCTTGAGTTTTATCAGATTTAATGAGGTATTCAATGTTTGCGTTTTTGTCGGGCCTGTGGGGATTATAATCTGCTACATTCTTTGGTACACCGGTCAGGTACATTCCGGAGAGGTAGTGGCATGCCATGGGGTCGTTCAGGTCACAGCTTTTCTTGAGGTAATTGTAGCCTGGAAACATTATTATAGTTTTGAGTTAGCTTTAATTCAAAAAATTATAATCAGTAGGTACATAGTTTTGTGTACAACTATTCATTGAATTTGTCAATTAATGTTGACAGATTGGACAACAATAAAATACAAAATAGTTACAAGAAGTAAAGAGTCCTTTACCCAGGAATAGGAACTAAACATTGATTTTATATGAATGATGACATTTAGCCAATGCTACCATTTGTTTACTATTGTTACACATATTACTAAGAAATTGATTAAGCTTCACTATTGACATAGATATCTTACCTTTAGGCACATCTCGCTTCACTTTGACGTTAGGACCGGTAGCGGTTAGCAACATACCAGCATGCAAGCACGCCCCGGGCTCGCCGTACTCACACCCTTTCTCGAAGTAAGGTAGCGCCTCCGAAGCGTCGCCCTTCTCCCGCCCACGACCTACTAGCGTATAGTTCCCGATTTTTAGACATGATTTCCCGAATTTGTAATCCAAACAATTGCTTTTGAACACCCTTCCTGCCTTCTCAAAATCCTTCTTGATGGCCTCCAAGTAATCACCCAAAAGATGACATACTTCCGGCTTTTGTTCTTGGTAGCAACCGAAACGGTACTCGATACCGAGATTTTCTATGTATTCTTTCACGTCTTCTTCTTGTTTTAAGTCATAAGCCATCGCGATTTCGTAATTAAGATACGGAAAATTAAGTGAGGTTAGATAACAATTCGGGAAATGTCAAAGTCAAACTGATTAATTTATCAATTTATAAACAAACTCGTTTACATACTTTTAATTTAAATTATCGACTTAAATTACTCAACAATTCACATATAGCTTTAATAATTATTTAACATTTATTGTACTATAAGCCGATATGTGTTTACTTTGGTAAATAAGTTTAATAAGACATTCTTGTCGTGGTCACGTATTTACCTTTATTTTAGCAGAGTCGCCCATGATTGAGAATAAAACACAACAGGGATTCAATCGGCACTGCTACAGTTAACGTAAAGTGTGTAGAATCACACACGTAGCCGGCACTTTAATGTTTATTTAATTTAATTGATGATAAAGTGATAAACTAGCACTTCCTCATAAAAACATGACCACAGTATAAAATGTTGATAAAATGTTTTATTTGATCGAGACAATGACTTTAGCGGCTTATACAACCAAAGATCTGCAGAGTTTTGCTTTGGATTTTTTTGCAATACCTTGCTGTTGGCTGCCTCATTTACAGTGACTTTTATCAATTTTTATTTTTTAAATTAAAATTTCATTTAAAAGTGGTTTTTTTTTATGTGTGCAGCAATAAAACGCAATGCACTGTCAAATCAACAGCTGTCAAATGATTACAAACAGCCATCCTCAGCCATCAAAACAGCTGATTGGTTAACCCTATACTGCTCGACTAGAATTCTACCCAATATTTGTCCTGAGGGCTTAAGACGAGTTTTTTAACGTATTCAATCGCGTTAACGTCAACATTCGCTTATGTCAAATTGTACGAAAAAAAAAACACCTGATGGCGCTTATTCAGTTTCAACAATACAAATTGACGTTTACGCTAACGGTAACGCGATCGGGAACGTTAAAAAACTCGAACACCAATAAATAAAATATTAGGATGAACTCATTAATCCATAACTATTTGTTACCTCTTTTAACGGATGAATAGGGTGTGTGGGGTCGTTAGACCTAACTGACCATACGATAAGAATAAAAACGGATGAATAGGATTGGATGAAACTTAGCACACACGTAGGTACACCATATCCTGGATTAGAACTTAAGTATGTTAACTTATTGCCGAGTCCGAGAGCTTTGGAATGATTTTTGATAGGTATGACTTTTGATAGAAGCTAGATGGACTACCGTTAAAAAAATTGGAGTACATAAAGTTCATAATTCGTTTTTTTATCTCAAAAGAACACCTTTGAGAAGAAGACGGACAGTATCTATAATCTTCTAATATATAGAAATCTCGTGTCACGGTGTTTGTTACTGAACTCCTCCGAAACAGCTCGACCGATTTTCATGAAATTTTGTGTATATTCGGTAGGTATGAGAATAGGTATTTTTTTTGTATGGCTAAACAACGTTTGCCCAGTCAGCTAGTTATTATATAGAATCAAAGTGTTTGACATTGGACACTAGACAGCCCTATGTAGTCTGTGTAGACAGCCAACTGGCAACTAAGCGCGTAGTAGCCAGTGGTAGCAGCAAAAGGGTTAAGATTTTTCAAAAGTCAAAAGTTATCTTGTTTTTTTTTTGCAGTTCATCACGTTGGTGCCCAAGGGTTATTCAGTGGTTATTCAATTCGTGAGCGCGGTTACTTTTGAGCGATAATATACCGAATAGTTATTGAAAAATGACGGAAAATGCTGATTTATTTACAACCCGCATGCGAAAAGCTACGAGGAAAATACACAACATCAGTGATGCCCTAGTCAATGCGAAGTTTGCTATTTGTAAGTTTATCAGTTATTTTATTGCGATTGATCAATAAATTGTCAATGTAAAAGTAATAAAAAAAGTAAAAATAAAATACTTTTTCGAAATGTAGGTAGATCATTCTTTGTTCTTTGTCGTATTATTTTTGTGAAGTCATTGTTGTGCTTATGCAGTTGTCGCTTTTGCCGGCAAAATTATAATACGCATGGTTGCCTGCAAAGATGAAGATATAGAAAAGCCCCTTGTCTAATAAGAGGACTCAATAGGAAATATTTCAGGTCAAAAAACTGCATTTCTTTATCAAAATTATGCAATCTATTTGCTAAATAATTCCTTTGTACATAATTATCTAGAGAACTTAATATAGAGATAACCCGAAATGAAAATCCATCACAAACCAACACTTATTGTAAAGATAAAACTCCTATAGTTTTGCAGATATACGGATAGGATGTTAAATGTAGTTAGATAGATCTTACTTTATTGTCAATCAAAATTGTAACACAATTCACACAATGTTGCTAACCATTTCTGTCTATATTACATAAATGATTGTACTTCAGCATTACGAGATGAAGAGGTATGGGGAGGTGGTCTGTTCATATTTTACCACATCTTCGGCTACTTGGAAGATGCAAAGGAGAGGCTAAAGATGGCAGACTTTGATAAACTATTCTTCAACAAGGCTCTTTACAGGTTGGTAGCTAGTCAATACAATTAAATTCAGACACTGGTTACTTTTTTAGGGTTCCGAAAAAAAAAGGAACCCTTATAGGATCACTCGGGTGTCTGTCTGTCTGTCCGTCTGTCACAGCCAGTTTTCTCCGGATCCACTGAACCGATTCTGTTGAAATTTGGTACACATATGGACTTCTGTGACCCAAACAGGAACGCGTTACGTAAACTATTAATTTTTTAGTAAGGGGGTCAAACTAGAAAATTAAAAAAAAAAGTATTTTGAACAATATCGTGTGATATATCAAATGAAAGGGCTTACTGTGAGGGTTTTAATTATATTTTTTTCGTAATTTTAAAATAAATGGTTTTGAAGTTATTCAAGAAATTAGACGAAAAATGACCATTCCCCCCCCCTTATCTCCGAAAGTACTGAGCCTAAAATTTTGAAAAAAATGGAGATAATAGATCTTTACCTAAAGTTTACAGGAAAACCTATTAGAAGTCTGTAGTGTAAAAATAACATGTCAAAAAAATTAAATTCGTTCGGAACCCTTTGCACGCGAGTCCGACTCGCACTTGGCCAGTTTTTACAGTGATGCAATAGTTGCACTGTACCTTATTTATTTTAATTCAACAGCCAAAAGCGCCAAAAGACAGCCCTCCTCACAGTGCCCCAGCTAAAGATGCTATTAGAATAGTCTCTGGATATAATGCATACTTTTTGCTGGATTTATACATGGCCATACAAGTGACCAATTAAAGTGCTCTTCAGAATTCAGATCACTACATATTATGCAATAAACTAATCAAAATAAGATTTAGAATAACCGTTGGTTAAGCCTTGGCAATCACTGATTTAAACAGGGTATCTATTCAATCTCCATTAGAATTTAGCAATGGGTAATCAATTAGCATTTATTCCAAGGTCTTAATTACAGAAAGAAGGCCTTTGAAGAGGACCTAGCACACTACCTGGGTGAAAACTGGCAGTCGATACCCAAGGCCATGGCTCTGGAGAACTACATCGAGCACCTGCAAGAGCTTGAGAGGTCTAACCCTAGACTGCTGATGGCGTATGCTTATCATCTGTACTTAGGACTGCTGAGTGGCGGCCAGATCCTGGCTAAGAAACGGAGGGTGTTTGGTGATGGTAAATATGATATTACTAGTTGACCCGCGCAACTTCGTCTGCTCCGCTCCTATTTGTCTTAGGGTGATAATTTATAGCCTATAGCTTTCCTCGATAAATGCGTCCGTCCGTCCGTCCGTCCGTCTGTCTGTCACAGCCATTTTTCTCAGAATCCACTGGACCGATTCTGTTGAAATTTGGTACACATATGGACTTCTGTGACCCAAACACGGACATGCCACGTAAATTATTAAATTTTTAGTATGGGCGTCACTTTTGGGGGTCAAAGTAGAAAATTAAAAGAAAAAGTTTTTTGAATAATATCGTGTAACATATCAAATGAAAGTTTCTGTGTGAGTTAATTATATTTTTTTCATAATTTAAAAATAAATGATTTTGAAGTTATTCAAGAAATTAGACAAAAAATGACCATTTTACCACTACTGAATCTAAAATTAAAAAAGAAAGGAGATAATAGATCTTTACCTATAGATTACAGGAAAACATATGCGAAATTTATAATATTAAAATAACATGTTTAAAAGAAATTAAATTCGTTCGGGACCCTTTGCGCGTGAGTCTGACTCGCACTTGGCCAGTTTTTTTATTGTGATCCCCACAATTTAAAAAAAAAACACAAAATATATTACCTGTTCCTGAAGGGTATATTAAAATCTCAGTATATTCTATAAAATATTCAGTTTGCTGGATTATTATTAGACACACCATCATCTTGCCCCAGAAATTAACTCAAAAAAGTATTGGGACTGTAATCCACTTACGTATTAATCTAAAACATCTTGCACCTTCTAGCTACATATTTGTGATACTTCAGACACCACAGCCTGTCATTAATCATCTTTAAAAATTCTTTTTCAGAAAATGCTAAAGAGAAAACCTATACAGACAAAGTGACAGATTTCACTGGAACAGACATTGCACAACTAAAGAAAGATTACAAACAAGCTATGAATGAGATCGCAGAGAAAATGTCCGAGGAAGAAAAACAAGCCTTCATTGAGGAAAGTAACAACGTCTTTACAATGAACAACCTGATTGTGAACTCTGTCGGAGGTCAGAATAAAGTCCTTTATAACTTGCTGTATAAATTCTCCACAGCGGTTGCAATTATCGCCGGTGTTGTGTTAGCTTATAAGTTGTATAAGTAATGTGCCAAAAGTTTTTGAATATAATTGTAATTATGATGAAACTATTATATTTATTTATTTACGTACACTTAAATATTATGTCTACTTAAAAATTTTATCTATCATGGTGTAACATTATTATGGCAGCCTCTTTGTGAACTTGGTAAATTGTAAACTCATAACACCCAGATTATTGAGAACTAAATCTTAGCAACAGTTGTGTTGATCAAGCTTTATTTTCTGTGATTGTTTGAATGAATGTTCGCATCACTTGCTTTTACTCCTAAAACTTCCGTAAGGGAAATTTAATTAAGTTTGTAACTTGTATGTATGTCAGTTCTGTAACAATAAATACTTTTTACTGTAGTTTGCGACGCGACATGTCGATAATTTGTTCCAAAAACTGGGTGTTATCGTGTTAGCGCTTTTTAAATGTCTACTATTTGTATGGGCTTTATAAATCGCCCCATTGCAGGTATGGTAGTTGGAAAACATCTTGAATGTGCACGAAAAACAGTAATACGGTGTCATTTGAAGAACGTGCACACGTGCGCCATCTTTGACATCAACGCTTACCATCATGTGAGATAGTGGTCAAACGTGTTCTTATCAATAGTAAAAAAATACAAACGCAAATCAGAAGGGAGAACTTGCGTAGTCAACGCCATTTTTAATTAATCCCGGATCAAAAAAGAAGAGTGTTATAAGGTTGACGTGCGTCTGTGTATCAGTGTACTGTATGTCTGTCTATGGCATAGCTCGTAAACAAATCAACTGATTTTTATTTAATATTCAAGATGTTTGCCGGTTATTATACTTGTCTATTTAAAATAATCATATCATAATGTATTGCTGACCCACTTGATAGAAAGCACAATTATTGTGGGCACTTTCTTGGCCCATCATGTCAACGGAACATTGTATAGTTCCAGTTTTAAACTTTTAAATGTCTAAATAAATAAATAAAGTAATCCTTTTGAGTCCTTAAATGTACTTTAAGATCAAAACAACCTAATATTATAACTCTGTTAGGTAATAGTGTAGTAGTAATTGTGATACTGTTATTTTGTTCCAAGATTTTAAGACTTATGTAGTTGGTAATAAAGTCTCTTTTGAAAACTTCTGTTTTTTTAGTATACTTAGGTTTTCGTCGATAGACTTTCTTGAAAACTGCCTTCAACTAAACAAGGGTTGAACAGCAACCCTCAGTTATTAAAAAAAAAAGACGAATACAGAACCTCTTTCTTTTTTGAAGTCGGTTAAAAAGCCGAATTGTTTGTTTGTAGACAATAGTCAATACTGATCTGATTATGGAAATTGTTTCACTGATAAGAAGCAGCTACGCTGTCATGACATCAGGTTGGCGGCTCACATACTTTCACTAATAACTTTGGTTTTAGAATAGTACATTGCTTCAAATTTTACGTACCATCACTCCATCAGTACATTGGTCGTACATTGCTCTCACGCATATAGCATTTGTAGGCTTACACCCGCCATCCTGATGCACACAAAACTTCTTGTAGGTGTAACTTATTTTTTGGCTTATCGGAAAATCTAAGAAAACATATGTGGAGGTTCCAATGAGGTACTAAATTTTAATGAAAAGATTAACTATAACGCCTACAACCAGCTGAAATCAACGTGCTCCAGATTACATGCAAAATTTCTTCTAGGTGTAACTCTTTTTTGGCTAATCGAAAAAATATAAGAAAAACATATGTTGAGGTATCAATGAGGTACTAAATTTTAACGAAAAGGTGAACTAGTTAAAACGCCTACAACTAGGTGGAAGCGGCTTGGTCCAGCCATTCTGAAGTCAGAATGGCTAGCCACTTTCCACGTAATAGATTTCCCTCTTTAGCGAGGTACCAATTTTTTTATGTCTGGTACCAAATAGGTACTAAAACTTGGTATTGCTCAAACTTCCAAAATCTCTCTTGGTCCAGTCATCCTGACGCAGACGTCGTAGATAACCATTCACTACTTTTTATCCCGAAAAATGTACGGTTCCTGTGGGTTATGGGAGAATCGTAACTCAATTAGTAAAACAAAAAATGACTTATAAAAAATATTTTATTGCCTCCTATTCGATTGAATGTCAAACTTAAAATATAATTAAATATGTACACAGAAAACAAACTACAAGTCTACAACGTCACTGCATTCTAAAATAAACACTACTGTTAAGTAAATAAGGTTTCAAATAAGTTGTTTTTCTTAAAACATTTTTTGTCCCTAAAATATATTGAACTATTAAACTAACATTTGAACTTTTTTCTTACATTTTAATGAATGTAAACATACGTCGTATCACTTTTTTATTTTCTCATAAAATAGATATTAATTTTGATAGGCCTAAAACATTATTAATTTTATACCAAAAACAGTTATCATAACATTACTAAATAGTACTCCTTTTAGTGTTTTTCTTGAATTTTTTGGAAGATTTTACTAAAAAATATCTCACTTATGTTACCATAGTTTTGGCCAAAAGTCTAGCTTTTATATTAAAGCAGGTGGTATAACTAAACCTATTAATCTAGTGAAAATTCTAATCATCTGAACGAGGGTAACGTTGGGGGTTCCATCGCCATGTCAATCAGCTCATCAATGTCATCTGAATTGAAGAATGATAGCTCCAACTGTGAACAAAATTATAGTATTGAGAAATTGGGATTGTTTTAAAGGGCCTGGCTAGGTTGAATGGTAAAGGAACAGGGTACAGCAAAGATTTTGTTATTGTAAAAGGTAGGTACAGATTTGGCTCTTATGACAAAGAAATAAGGTACACATTGGGTTGATTTATGAGCATTGGTCAAATGAACATGTTAATTCTATCTCGGTTAAAATTCTTGAAGACCTTTAATATCAGGCTCTTATAAGACCATTGTAACAATGGGTAAATAGTATATTCACGTTTTATTCGTACCATTATATCTACCTAATAAATGATAACCTTTTAGTTTTAGGTCACACATGTCTTAGTTAATTATTTATCACTGTCTAAGTATTTACCTACTACGAAAAGATTTTGAGTTAGTTACTTTTATCGTTCCAATTTTCGAGATAACTTTTGTTCAATATTCTAATGTTATTTAATGATGAATTCGTAGCCACAATTCGCATTTAGGTAGGTATTTTAGATACTGTTTCTAAGCTAGTTTAAAGAATAATATATTTTGTAAAACGTTGATAGTAACTTTGTTTTAACAATCTTATCAACCAAAAGAAGCCAAAGGTTAACGTAAAATCGAAAACTAATAACTACTGTGGATAAATTGTGTGCTGAGCTGAGGAATAAGAAGATGTAAAACGGACTCCCGTTGAACTTATTTTTGACGTTTGGGGGGAGGGTGGCGTCAATGTAAACGGTTTAGGTATACGTAGATCAGGATCTCACCAAGGTCAGACTAGGTTCGATCATCCCTGAATAGTAATCCACCATACCACAATCAAGGAGATGATTCGGAGGGCAATCAGTAATGAAGAATGCGAGTGAGGAGGAGAAGCTCTGGATCTCCAATAGAGTACCCATCTCCAGAAGTGAATGTTGGTCACCAATGACAAAGGGCCAACTCAGTTTGACATAAACGCACCAACTACCAGTCGCTGTGTACGGCTTGCATTTAAGCCTCCCATCGCTACACTGTTTTCTTTTTTTTATTTGTGATAGTTTTGCTCTTGATTCTAGTCTAGGTCAGAGATGACAGAGACAAAGTCTACGATGGAGCGAGCTTACCCAGAAGGAGCCTGTGCACTCTAACTTTGAAGAGATTAGGATTGTAAGCGTTCAGAAACACAGACGCAGGCAGAGAGGTCCACTCCTTTGCTGTGCGCATTATAAAAGACGTTTGGAAACGCTTAGTGCGAATTGGTGGAATAGCAACAAGGTAGGGATGGTAAGTTGCAGTGCGTCTGGATGTCCGATGGTAGAAGGGGGCCGGTGGGATGAGGTCGTGGAGTTCTTGGGCACACTCACCGAAGTACAATCTGTAGAAGACCGACAAGCAGGCAAGCTTACGGCGATGAGCCAAGCTATGTTGCTTGGCATCCAACACTTTTACGTCACCGATGAGCTCTTAGCTTTGCGTTCCACCGAGTCGAACGCGGCAAGCTGATACTTAGCTGAGCCATCCCAAAGGTGGCTACAATACTCCATGCAGGATCGGACTTGTGCCTTGTATAGGGTTAAAATCTGTCCAGGCCTGAAGTATCGCTTCACTCTATTTAGGATGCCCAGCTTTTTGGCCGCCGTTTGGGCTTTGGCCTCAATGGTGGCGCCGAAGTTGAGATTGGATGTCAACTCCATGCCTAGCATCCATCACTCGCAGCGGGGCAAGGCGGGGTGGGCCGCCCGTTGAAGAAGATATCCTAATCTACTAGACATACCGAATTGGTGTATGTATGTTCGTCTTTAGCGTAGCAATGGGGCGACGGAGCGACTTGTTTCTTTTTGTCGAGTTAGTTTAAAGACTAGACAGTAACATAGGCTACTTTTTATTCTAATAAAAAGAGCCTAAAGAAGTGGAATATTGGGTTGAAGACTAACCTAGTCTCCTAATCCTACAGAGTTGGTGTGTAGAGTATGTATGTTCTTCTTAAACGCCGTAATGGAGCGACATAGTTATGTGATATTTTGCATAGATATAGTTTATGGGTCAGAGAGTGAAATAGGTTATATTTAATCCCGATAAAAAGGTCCTAAAGGAATGGAACGAATTTCCCCACACCAACTTCAAACCCCCTTTGGGTTTGAAGTTGGTGTAGGGAAATTCGAATTTCATTTAGAGTGATGATGAAGAAACGTTCTAAAGTGAGTATTTCCCTCACCAGTCGCTGCGTGTCGGCGCAGGGCCGGCACGTGAGGCGGCCCTCGCTGCACTCGCAGCGCGGCGGGCTGGCGCAGCGCGCGGTGGCCGTGGCGGCGCGCGCGCCTACTACTGTAGAGAAGCGGCGCGCGGTGGGGCGGTCGCCTTGCAGCTTGGCGCCCGCGAATATTGTACCTAGCGGGAGGAAAGTTAGCTTTAGGACAACAATATAAAATATTAAACTAATAATTTATGCATTTCAACCTATAATTTTCCATATGAGATCGCTTTCCATCAATTGAGATTGTGGTCAACCTGAAGGTAAATTCTCATGTTTTCCTATATAATTTCAAACATTAATACCAACTTGAAGATTGCAGTGCAGTCATGCAAGGACGAATAAAATAGACTGGCGTAACTTCACAGAAACACTGACATAATACCTGTGAAGTTTAGCTACTTAATTTATTATTTCCTTTAATACAAAGTTTTACTTTCTATGTATGTATACCGTTAGTCTCCATAGCGAGTGAGGTGCACAGTCCGAGCTTCTCTTTGGGCAGTTTGACTTGCTTCCTGAGCGCTGCGTCACCCACCAGTCTTTCGTAGTCCTTATTGGTGTAGGCTAGGGTGTTGTCCACACCTGGCCAAAGAAAGGAATAATTATTTAGATGAATATATATCACACAGCATTTTCGGGAGTTTGGCGAAAACAGATAACAGATTTTAATACCCTGTTTTTGAAACTAGTCAGCACAGATGTACCCGAAATAAGCAGACAATCAAATAATTTTGCGTGGGATTTGATCACAGATTTCAATTTCATCAAAACAAAAAAAAAACATAGACAAAGAGAACTGGATAGAACATTGCCGTCACAAAATTGAGTAATCTGTAGAAAGACACAATGCAGATGGCTTTCTTTCCTAAGCCGGATTGGTGTTCTCTCGTTTCTTAGTTTAAAAGCGTAGACCCATCGCGGCGCACGGAGAGGCTACGCACGTGTGTAAAGCTTCGCTTTGCAAGAAAATGTCATTGTGTCCACTGCAACCCACGGACACGCTAAGCAACAATTGACGTCATTAGTACTACATTAGACCACGGAGGCGTGTGTTGTGTGCCGAAATGTAGACCCACCTTGACAAACAAATGAATCCACGCAGTTAAAATGCGCCGCGTGCCCGTGCACAGCATGCGTCGCGGTGGGTTTCCGCCTTAACACGTTGATTGCCAAACACAATTTTTTTTTGTGGCCGAATATTGTCTACCCCGAGTGACCAATGTGGGCACGGAAATTTATTCGGCTGGATAACGCGTTATCATCCAAATGGCCACATAGATCAGGGCTGCGATCACGTGTTATTGGCGCTAAGACCCATTTTCGGTTACTTAGCCGCTGACTAAATAGCCGCTAGCTACTCAGTATTTTGGATGAAAAATCAATATAAGTAATGAAACATGTTGTTAACAAACATATCTTGGTATTGTGGGTTAAAAAGTTTAATCGAATACTGAGTTTAATAGTTTAACGCATTCTGGCACTTATGCCGTTGCAGTAAAGTTTCTTTTTATTTAGCAATTCCTGCATATATTGTACTTACCGAACAGGTACTTAGCAGCTCGTTTCTTGGACAGCATGAAGTCGTCGTCCATCAGAATGTGCAGCGTCACGGAATTCTCCATCAGGTTGTGGTAAATCGTCGAGTAGTCCAGCTGGATAAACAAATGATAATACTTTGATTATAGAAACAGTTCAACTGCATTCTCAAGACGTAGATGTGTTGTAGATGCAAGGGTGGTTCTAGAGCCACTAACCGAGTCCAAACTGGTCTGTAGTAAAAGTTTATGGCTGGGAAGAAATTGGATAGGGCCTTGTAGTAAAAGTTTTTGGCCTGGAAAAAAATGGTTATGTCTTTGTAGTAGGTTCAAACCTGGAAGAAAATGAGTATGGCCTCGTAGTAAAAGTTCATAGCCTGGAAGAAAATGGATATGGTCTGGTAGTGAAAGTCTATGGCCTGGTAGAAAATGCCTAAGGTCTGGTAGGGAAAGTATATGGCCTGGCAGAAAATGCCTAAGGTCTGGTAGTGAAAGTATATGGCCTGGTAGAAAATGCCTAACGTCTGGTAGTGAAAGTATATGGCCTGGTAGAAAATGCCTAAGGTCTGGTAGTGAAAGTATATGGCCTGGTAGAAAATGCCTAACGTCTGGTAGTGAAAGTATATGGCCTGGTAGAAAATGCCTAAGGTCTGGTAATGAAAGTATATGGCCTGGTAGAAAAAGCTTAAGGTCTGGTAGTGAAAGTTTATGGCCTGGTAGAAAATGCCTAAGGTCTGGCAGTGAAAGTTTATGGCCTGGTAGAAAATGTCTAAAGTCTGATGGTGAAAGTTTATGGCCCGGTCAGCAGTAAAAGTCTGACTAGGAAGAAAACGTCTATGGTATTAAATCCGCTTGTATAATTACAGTTTATACATGAACATCAGTTTATACATGAACATTAAATAAATAAGTAATGTTTTAAAAAACGTTAGGGTTATACGCACCAATCGACGGACGCTGGTCAATGTTGTCGATCGGTCGATTGGTGGGTTACTTTACTTTTCCACTTCGAAAGCTAACTCACCCTCATGAAAGCGGAGTCACATCTTGAACAGGGCATGAGTATGAAGGTCCTGGGCACAGCCGCGCGGAACGGCAAGCGTGTGGCGAAGCTCAGCGCCGCAAACATGTCGGTGCGGGCTGAGCGGTTACTGCGGACTAGGTCAGCCTTATCTAGAAGAAAGAGAATAAAAGATTAAGGCCAAGTGTCCACCTCTTTTTTATGTCTGGGAAACCATCAAATTACTGTGATGAGCGGGAAGAGTGTCAACTATTACTGACTTAAACCCACCAATGTTCCTTCAATGCTCTTTGCTTTCCAGGGCTGCGGTAACTCTTTCGAACAATTTTGACCCTGGCAGTCACAGGTTACATTTCCATCTTTGCAGATTGCTTGCAAGTTTTATTACATGGCGGGCTACAGAGGTTGCATATACGAGTTGCTTGCAGATGAAAATACACTTAAATTTTCTTTTTGATTCTTGGTCCCTGCCAGCAACAAACAAAGCAAAGTGGTCCCGGGTCAAATATAGATTGAGAGCCACTGATCTACAAAATTCTCAAGCAGAGTTCTTGGTGAGTTACATGCACGATATTTTTAAATAGAAAGTACAGAAAATCTGAAATGCTTACCGATGATAAAGTTGTCGAGATGCTGCGATATCTCTATAGAGTTGGTGAACACCTTGTTGTTGACATAGAGCGAGCGCGGGCGGCGATACACCCCGCGACCGCCGAAGCCTACGATAGCGTACCTGTACAAAGAATAACATGATTGGTAACTTCTTTTCCTGTTTCAATTAATTTTTGAATTATGTTTTGTTATGATTTGTGAACAGTCCACAATGGAATACTTATTTAGTGGATCGAGTTCAGGATGTATTGGAGGAGGTAGAAGGAGTCTTCTTTTATGATATGTCGAAGGAGCTTGTGGCTATAAATAAAGAACCTCGAGGTGTCTTCTTCACTGGTTGATCAAGGTTCAGCAACGCTTGCCGCAGTCGGTTCTAACATACTAAGAGAAGAGGAGCGGTTCAATCTGCTTTCCGAGAGATGGTTCCTCCATCTCTCGGAAAGCAGATAAAACCGCTGGTCCCGGCTGTTATTTGTAGACTTAACAGAAGTTACGGGTAGTCGGAAGCAAGAAATCTGACACCAGTCTTGTCAAGGGGTATCGTGTCACGAGTACCTAGCCACTGGGTTGTCAGGTAGGCAGTCGCACCCTAACGTAGTTGGGAAAAGGCTCGGCAGCCAGATTTATGCTTTGTTCTTGATTGTTATGTTCATGACGCAACGTTGGAAGCCCTCCCACAAGCTGGACCGATTACCTGGTGAAGGTCGCGGGTACCCGATGGATGCGAGACGCGAAGGACCGGTCATTGTGGCGACGCTTGGGGGAGGCCTATGTCCAGCAGTGGACGTCTTTCAGCTGATATGATGATGATGATGATGTTCATTTTACGTACCTATTGTCAGAGAGCCCGTTGGCCTGCATCTTGATATCGAAGGCTTCGACGAAAAGGTCCATGTTCTTGCTCTTGCGCAAGTTGTTGTTACAACGCTGCGCTTCTACGATGAACACTACGTCGGTAGAGTTGGGGATGTATTGCAGCATGTGGAACGAGCCTTCTTCTATTATGTCGCCTTGGGGGGTTGTGCATCTGAGAAAGGGGAAGAAGTGTTAAAAGTATACTGGATAAGATGCAAAATTATGGAATCATACAACTCATTTAAAGAAAATTCATTATATGTTAAGGACAGCAATGCTCGGGGATGGTTGGCGCTGTTTGGGGGAGGTTTACGTTCAGCAGTGGACGGAAATAGGCTGAAAGATGATTAAGGACACGATATAGTTTAAACGAAAGCAGAAAGTAGAAAATTTTGAAGACATCTCTTCTTTAAATAGTATAAAATAAAGTTGCTGTCTGTGTAGTTCAGTTTTACTGTTTACTTCTACTAAAACATGCTAAGTTGAATAAACATCGACTCGCATATCAAACGGACTAACGCTCTAAAACAATCTTTACTTATAGATATGAATTTATTATTAAAATGAATAAAAAAGCCTTTGTGTTTAGTTCAGCTTGCTCAGCGAGACTGCCTCGTGACGTTATATATTTTTCTCGAGATACCTAAACTTCAATATTTGGAAAAAGACTGGGTATATAATATATATAATACTTACTGATGGCAGTGGTCAGGCATGTGTGTGGGCACGTGTTGATGTAGACACAGCTCCTTGTAAGCGCTCGCCAAGGCACACGCGTCGCCGCCCGCCATACATTCGTCGTGGAACGGTAGGGATGGTATCTGGCAAGAGAAGGCAATATTGTTTATGTTTCCTTTTCACCTGTTTCCAGCAAGGCGAATCGCATTGAACAACGAAAACCGTAATTACAAGAAAATTATAATATTAAATAAAAATTCAAACACTATTGATTGGCTTTTGACGTGAGTTTTTTTACTTATTTGTTTTGATTATGGTGAATATTTTACTAAAACAGCCTGACTATGGCAGGGATCTACCGACCACTGCATTTAACTTTTTTTTGCCGGAAACATTTATAATATGTCCTTCTTTTTTTCATTATACCTAATGAGTCCACGTAACACTGCGACACTATCTATGTTGTATTAAGTTGCGGCATCATAAATTATTATCCTTCTAACTTTGTTCGCATGCACGAAATATATAATTTAATGCTATGATTAGGGACCTTACTCGACAGTGGCGCCAACTGGTGATTACAACAACGGTGGCTCTCATTCGACACGACCAGAGAGGTCTGGCGCAGGACCGACGTCTTAGAGGGCTTTCTAAGGTATGAGGGTGTTACACAACCAACTTTCAAGCTGGGCTGCCACAGAGTTTCTAATGAAAAAACCCTATAACACTTTGCCCGTCCTTGCAATCGCACCCAGGACGCTCGGCAGTCACGCTTGCGACCACGAATCCAACGGAGCAGTTACAGTTAATGTACTTACCACAGAGAAACACGGATGCAGCGGCGACACCTTATTCTGGAAGAACTTCTCACACTGTGTGTCATTCTTCAGATCTTTGTTCTCAATGTTGGTGGGGTTGGCGCTGGGCACGATGTTCCAACAGTGGCCCAGCGTTGGGATCGATGTCGTGAACGTGTTGTTGGGCAATAGGAGGTCGTCGTATTGTTCATTGTTGTAGGTCCCTAGGAGACCGCCTAGGGTTGCGTAGTACCAGCCTGGTGGGAAAAACGATGAGGGTTAAAGTAATGAGTAATTTGAGAGCTTGCCAGCCGTTTTTCTGCTGTCGTCTCCATACTAATGAGGTTGTTAACAAACACAAACTTTTGTAAACTGTTTTTTGTTCCAATGAAAATTTTGTTTTTTTTGCCAAGCATTAGGATGAGATGAGTAAAAATATCAGTACAAACAATGCAATGGAGACTTTCTGTATTTGCATTTTTGAAGCTTCTGATGTCTTTAATGGGCTGGCAGGAGGCCCCTAATATATGGAGTTGTTCTTTGGAGCCCCATAGCTGATTCAACTTCAGATAAGCTGAATCAGTTAAGAGCTGAGAAATTCACAATTTCTAATTTGACACCTCAACGCCATTATTAACGTGAAGTTTAATCTCAAATTTTAATATTATTTACATAGTTGCGAAACCATAGCGACCAATCCTGGACCACATAACCTTTATTACTTCAGTATAAGGCATCATAAAACCTTAATCAGGTTTACATAAAGATCAAATCCAAGCAATTCATACATCCTTTTCACTCGTATACAAAATTTCTACATACCTGAAACCTGTAGTTTACAAGTATGGAACAGCAGGTTGCACTGTATCTCCAATCCGTTGTATCCAGCAACAGACAGCGTGTCCGTCTGTCTGTCTATTACCAGTCCGTCTACTAATGCCGGCAGGCTTAGTGCGGTGGGGCCTATTGATACTGTCTGCAATGAAAATGGAGGGGTTGGTAAGAAAGGTTTTATAGTGTAAGAATGTGGGGGCATTCCGATGAAGCATTCAGCCGAATAGGAAACTTAATACTCGTGTTATAAGATTCACATTTGTTTACAATTTTTCAGAGGGTTGATTTAGTTCAGGCTATATACAGGGAAATTGAAAAAATACCCGAAACCTCTTAATCCTGACTTGTTATCATGACCCTGAATAACATTTGTTCTACGACTTTTCAAAATTCGAAACATTTTTATTTCATACAAAAGTATAAACATAGTCTAAATTTTGCATATTCTTTATGAGGCGGTCGATGAAAGGCCGCCGCCCGGCTGGCGGCGCGGGACTGGGTGCGCGCGCGCGCGTAGTATACGCGAATTTTACAGACATCAAATAAATGAAAACAAATGATGCCAGGCTGCTGCTACGAATACGCTTTTCTGAAGAAATCGTCTGAATATATGTGCTCTGTCTGTATTCCCAGCTGAGCAGGAACGTGGCGGCTATACTATACCACTCATCTCTCTGTAGGGACCGTGCACGGCGTTGACTATGCCATCTAGTGTCGCATATTCGAAGATTTAAGGGTCAGAATACTTGACATTGACGCTTTTGTGCTGACACCTGCGGTTCCTGCTCGCTCAGTTTAGGGGAACGTGCGCAAAGTAGACAGTGCCATCTAGCGTACCTATTTCGAACTTTATACTTGAAACGTACTTGACAGTGACATTTTCTGTGCTGCCACCTATAGTTTCTGCATGCTCCATATACAAGTCGATGTGCAGCAGACTCCTCCTGGTCAGCACGATGAGGTTGTACCGTCCCTGGTCGTTGGTCTCCATGAGCACGGTGAAGTTGTCCTGTCTGTAGTCGCGGCTGAGCAGGAACGTGCCGGCTATACTATACCACTCACCTCTCTATACAAGTCGATGTGCAGCAGGCTCCTCCTGGTCAGCACGATGAGGTTGTACCGTCCCTGGTCGTTGGTCTCCATGAGCACGGTGAAGTTGTCCTGTCTGTAGTCGCGGCTGAGCAGGAACGTGCCGGCTATACTATACCACTCACCTCTCTATACAAGTCGATGTGCAGCAGGCTCCTCCTGGTCAGCACGATGAGGTTGTACCGTCCCTGGTCGTTGCTCTCCATGAGCACGGTGAAGTTGTCCTGTCTGTAGTCGCGGCTGAGCAGGAACGTGCCGGCTTCAGATATCGTGAACACGCGCTTGTCGAACGTTACTAGAGTGCCTTGGCCGGTCATCATTGCCATACCTGGAAGGAAAGGAGACTTTAGAAGGGGAGTTTTGAAGAGATATCATATAGATTTTGAATCCGACTGGCATAGAGATGTTTTTGAACTGACCGACTCCTTGACTTTCTTGTCTTAATTTTTCTTGCAACTCCCACTAGATTGTGTTTGGCTTTCAGTCTAACCAAATACACCTGAGTAAGGGCGCCTTCAAATTTGTCGCAGTGTCGCGTGGCAGCAGCGCGGCTGCAGCGTTCTTTGAAGGCGCCCTAACAGTATTATACATGGATCGATTGCCTCCTATCCATCTGACGTCTACAACCCAGTGGCTGGCACTGGCTTTCACAATACTCCTTAGTAAGATTTTTCACAGATTTTTGAGAGCTGCCATAGTAAATCTTTATTTTTGTTTATTTTTTGTAATTTTGTATGTTTTTCTTTTAAAAACGGTCTCAGCATTGTTTAGCTAGTAAATAAGGGAAGAAGCGACACAGCTCCAACACCAGTACCCCTGTAACTTACAAGGGCTGCTTCAATTTATGTAAATTCACAATGTTTTGAGATGATAATAGGTATTTTTGTATTTTCTGGCTTCTGGCATTCGGTACCAACGGTTTAACGTGCTTTCCGACACACAGAAGCGACGATGGATGTCTATCCATCCACGGACCTCGAGAAGCGTTGCTTTGAAGATCGATCTTTGCGGCTGTAATTCGCTTATTAGCCATGAGTTCCTCCAAAAAAACAATTTTGCGCTTAGAAAAGTCTATCATTATCCAAAACTCACCAGCAAAAGGCGGCATCAAGTTATCAAAGTCCATGTACGGGCGGATATCGTAGTAGAAGGACCAGATGCTCTTGTTGGTGGTGAGCCACTCGTCCATGAAGTCCTTGACGGCGCGGTACTCCGAGATCTCCGTGAAGTCCGGCGTGCGGTTGAAGGCGTGCCACGACATCGGCAGCTTCTGCTCCAGGACGATCGCGCCGATGCGGGGGTCGAATATGAAGTTCGTTTTTGGGGAGCGATGTCTGGAAAAAAGTTGTCATTAAGTCTTCTTACGCACCAAACATGAACAGACTCAGTGGCGGTACCTTCATATAAGCCCAAAAGCCCGGCATGCCTTACTAAAATGCTCGATAGAGAATCAATATCAAACCCGAACTATTTAAAAGTTCGCGCGCTTAATTCTTATCAAAATAACACAAAGTATCTACCTATGCCACATTACTACATAACTACACATCGCGATTGTTCGCGCGCAGAGTTTCGCATTTGCAGCATCTACATATATCTCGCTTACACGTACCGGCTTTTACCGGGCTTTCAAATACTATCTCCGTCACTTTCGCACTTATAGCGATGTGCCGTATAACGAGTTCTAAGCCTTGTGCGTCTACAAATCGATTAGTATGGAAGATTAAGCCGTGCATGCGTATGAAGTTGCACGCGTATGCGTGACCTTGTCACCTTGCCAACTCTGCAGTGTTGCCGTTTTAGCGACGTTGTGAGATCTTGGAGATTTTTAACGAGTTTGGGGACTTTTTTTAAGATTTAGCAACAATAAAAACTAGCGACTTTTTAAAATAACGAAATTAAATATTCAAGCAATATCTTAAAAATAAAAAATTTGCGACATCTAGCTAGATTATTCATATACCTGGCGACTTTTTTTTGCCTAAATGACAACACTGCAACTCTGCGTAAGTGGTTCTTGACACCGGAGTGCAACTCACTTCAGTTTTATTTGCTTGAGAGTTGAAAAGTTATGTTGTTAAAGTTTTTTGTGTGTTTTCTTAGATTTTCTCAGTGATACAATTGTTTTGGTGACTTACCTACAACAATGGAGGTAATTGTACCTTGTGAGGATTTAAAATGCGTTCAAGTTTTGATTGGCGAAGATAAGGTAAAATCTTTAAACTTTGCTCAGAAAAAACAGTTAATTTCTTCATTAAAACCGACGCCTAATCTGTGTTTTTCTCAGACTAGTAAATCGCATAAACGAAAATTAATAGATCAGTGTATAAAACTAGTTGGATTGTTGGCTGTTCGCACACTAATAAGTTGTGTTCGTGGTGCTGCCTATTTTTTTCGAATGAAGATTCCGTTTGGAATACATCTGGTTATAATGATTTAAATAACATATCTGGCGCCATTAAAAGGCACGCAAATTCCCATAAACACCTGTGTGCAATGGTTTCTTTCGGTAATTTTGGTAAAAAACGAATTGAGACATCTATATCAGTTTATGAGAAAATTGCGATGATACATACGAAGGTACCTACATACTCAGTCGAAAACTGAACTTTCTTTTTTTGAAATCGGTTAAAATTTTATTGGGCTTGCCTTATTTTGAAACCCTAGGCACGCCACTGAACAGACTGTTTAGATGACTGTTGAAGAATGTGTTTGTTGCTAAGCTGTCATGAATTGTGACTAATAGAAAAGCGAGTAGAGTCAAAATTATGTTGAACTAGCTTCTGCCAGCAGCTCCGCCCGCTAGTGATGGGACTAGTTGAATCAACGTTGATGTCTCTTCAACGGGATTAACGTTGACCGTGTACAAATCAACTCGTTGAATTCGTCGACGAGTTACGAGACAACGACGTTTATAAATTCAACTCGTTTGACGAAACGAGAAAATAAACCCAACGTTTTGTTATTTTCAACGTACGTAAATTGTATTTCTTTAACAATAAAACTCCCGCAAACTGCATCAAATTGTTCGTAAATTAACATTACAACAGCATACGTTAATAAAAGCGTTTAGGCGTTTATCGTTCATGCAAGTTGACGTTTGTAACACGTTAACTCGTTGACGAAATTAACTAGTTGACAAACGCAATTCAACGTTAACGTTTCGTTGACGGAAAAACCTTCAAGGACCCATCACTACCGCCCGCGTGATCCCTAGGGAACATACTCCCGGGATAAAAACTATCTGCATACCAAATTTCTCTAGACTATCTGTTTACCAAATTTCATTTAAATCGGTTCAGTAGTTTTGGCGTGAAAGTGCGACAGACAGACAGACAGACAGACAGAGTTACTTTCGCATTTATAATATTAGTATGGATAATTTTTTAATTTTTAGGATACACGTGACTTTCTGTTTACATACATATCGCTATTTAAAAAGTCATCAACATAAATTAAAGGCGTTCAAAGCTTGTATTCTGTATCTCCCGATAAGGTTTTTCCATGCTGCCCTGTTAAAATTATGTCAGCTTGTAACGCTACTACGGCAGACTAAAGGCCCATTGGGTCTCACAGTAAGAAGGCACGAGCATTAATCACCACGCTTGCTCGAGGCGGGTTTGCGATTTTAGTTTCGTATTTTGTTATAGATCCCGCCGGTCTTTGGCCGGTAAAAAGTGAACTCTCAATCCGTGCATCGTTCATCGTCACAGATGAATGACAGATTACTTCATCTATGTTTTCATAATAAGATGTTCACAGAATAGCACTGTAGGATTTATCACGATATTTTCTGTCAGTCTTTAAATTAATCATACAATGTTCATAAAAATCACTCACAACTCCTCATACTGCAGCGCGGTCTTGCTCATGTCCGTCAGCTTGTTGTAGAGGATCTCTCCGACGGTCTGCAGCGCCTCCCCGATCAGGAAGTAGTCGTACCACCACTTCAGACGGACGTACGCTTCTTCATACTTGAATACAGAAAGGGAGTGAGGGACATATTTTAGAATAGAGAGGGAGATGAAGAAGAGAGAGGAAGAGAGAGGAAGAGGGATATATCTTTAAATTAGACGCATGTATTGAAAGTAGCAAAGCGCGCCTAATTACTTCAATCAGCATTAAGCGAAAAATAACATGAGGATTAAGAGGTTTTATCCGATTTTAAACTTTACAACAATGAAGCCAATGTAAAAAATATGTCTCTCTTATTTTTTTTTCTCAATTCTCGTATTATTATTTTAAGGAACTTTTGTATTCACATCGTAGTCTCTAACTATCAAAAAAAACAACGTGTTATTTCCATTGATATATAAAAAACCCCAGATGCACAGTCTCGAACAAATGCAACACTCGAAACTGTCGTCAAAAACTGACATGTATAAGTGTCATGTGTGAGTTGTGTGTAGTTATACTATGAACAATTTTTTTTGCAAATTCAACCTTACACGCATCGCTTGAAGTTGTTTTTACAAAGCAGTGCAGTATGGCGAGCGATGCGAGACTGTTTGAAACTAGCGCACAATATACACTGTGCGCTTGTGTTTTGCTGACGTTTTTGAGATGCTGAGTGTGTATCTTGGGTTTTTTATATATGAATGGTTATTTCTATACATTTTTACAAGTTTCTGACATCGTTTTCGTTAAGATGATATTGCGGCTAGAATTTAAACATACCTATAGAATTGGCTTTCTGTATCAAGAAGATCAACGTTAATTTGTCTCTAACACACGAAATTAGCAGTAAAAAAACGCAAACACTTCCTTTTGATTACAGTCATAATATCTTTAATCTGTATGTCCAAAAGCTAAAATCCTAAATAACTCTAACATACACACGAGCTTAGCCTTAACTGCGACTAACATGTACATATACAATACATTTTCAATCTTAACATCTAGGAAATGAAGTACATAATACTAATTTCATCGAACCTAACATAGACCACATGCAACTTGATCAATAAGGTTCAATTTTCCTCTTACCTTTTCCCTAACATAGACGACTTGCTTAGTCTTCAAGAAGTTCTGCCAAGCGTTTCTGAACTCTGCGTACAGCTGCATGATCTCATCTTTGAAGGGGATGTACTTCTCTATCTTGGTCCACACGACGTTGAACAGTTTCTTGCTGTATTTCTTTATGTTCGTTATTAGATCGTTGTTCATCAGATCTTTGTAGATTCTGGGGAAGAAATAAGAGCAAAATTATGTTGATTTATTTTCGGATAGTTTCCTTAAAAAGAGTCGAGTCTAATAACAGAGAGAGAGAGAGAGAGAGAGAGAGAGAGAGAGAGAGAGAGAGAGAGAGAGAGACGGATTATTTCCCTTTAAGCTTTCTCTTTTTCGCTTTATTCTTTTGTCAAAACTTCAGACACTGACTCAATTCTCAAGTGTTTCTGATATACAAATGATACTTAGCGCTGAAGCCTGATTTATTTTCAAGAGCAATCATCTCAAATATTAGTCTAGAGTCTAAATAGTCGATGATGATTAATAACGACCCATGCTGACATTGTTCCCTGTGTCTTATTATTCCCTGTGTCTTATTATTTCCTGTGTCTTATTAAGCCCAGGTCCTAAAACGGCAATAAAACAAAAGAAGTTATAATAAAAGTTAGAGATAATACACGTTTCTCACCGATCCATCTCATGTCCAAACGTCGACACGTAGTTGAAATAGGGCGAAACCGTCAATTCCTGCGTCCTATTATAGAAGAAATCCATCACGCTCTTCCACACAGTAAACACGAACGACTCCGTGTAATGTAACACCTTGAAGAACAGCGGTTCGATCGACTTCAAGACTTCATGCCAGTATTTCGAAAGTCGATTAGTCGCATTCACCCAAGTCTCTTCCCAGTACTCCAAAAACTTCATATGCAGATCTCTTATAAAGGTATCGTACTGTAGAATCATCGTTTCTAGTCTATCAGATACTAATTCCATGAAATCTGCATCCAGTACTTTGTTGACGGACTCCAAGAAGTTTGTATACGCTTTTTTTATTGAATCGACTATGTAGGTCAAACTCTGTTTAATCGATTGACTGGTGTTACCCATCATTCCCCACATATCATTCACTATACCCGGCAGACTTTCCAAATGGTTCCTTATAGCCATTTCATCTAACACATAGTAGGTAAATTCTACAATATCTTTCACGTAAAAGTCGTTCTGGCTATAAGACTGGTTCAAGAACCGTTCAAACTCGTCCAAATCGTCCTTAATGACGTGCAAATCGTTCAAATCGTCCAAAAAGTCGCGTATCCTCGGTTTGGCATCTGACCATATCTTTTTGAGGGCTAAATGTGCTTCCATAGGCATTTCTTTGATGATGACAAGGGTGTCATTGACCTGGCTGTATAGAAGCTTGATAGAATAGACTGCCTGGGACTTGACTTCGCTGAATATCTCTGGGCGCCATTTGACTGAGCTGGTTAGCAGTCTTGAATGGTTCAAACGAATGTACGACGCGAGGTCGATGGTTGTTACGTCGTCGAAGTTACGCCAGGAGTCGAATTTAGCGTAGCGGGTGTCCACGATTTGGCCTATCATGTGATAGGAGATATCTGGAAGCAAGAGAACGTTGGTGAGACCTGGCAATGTAAGCGAAAAATCGAGAAAAAAAAGGTGTATGTCAGGAGCTTTATGTATGATCTTAGGGTCAGCTTACATCTAGACGCGAAGGAACTTTATTGACTTCACAAAAAGGTGCAGATTTGAATGAGCGAATATTTGCAGCGGTGCTATGTCGGGGGACTCTGACACTGTTTACAAGAGCCTGCTAAGCTCGTGCTAAAACCAAAGCGCGAAACAATTGGCCTGTTCAAAAATCGACGCTCCGTGCAGAGTCCCTGTGTGAGCTAACCCTTAGAAGATTTTCTCCTACTTACCATCAGTACTATTGTAGTGAGCCACAAACGATCTGTTCTTCATAAAGAGCGTGGCGGTTCCAGTATCGTTACCGGTCGGTCGGTCAACCCATGCCTTCAGCTTGTATTCAGGATACACCAGCTCCCAAGTGCCGTTTACTTTGTAGAAGTATGTTTCGTTTGCTCGCTGGAAGTGAAAAAGGCTTTAAGTTGGAAAAGAAAATAAATAAATAAACGTGAGAATGGATTTGCTGTTGAGTCCCATATTTTTTATTCTGGAATTTTATATTTTAGTTGAAACGATTCTATTATTGTATGCTTTAAGTTTATCAGCAGACGGTCGGATAATTGATACTTTTTTTAAATCTGATATTACTTTGGCTGTACAAGTGATCAAACCAGGAACTCGACGTTGAGCTATCGCATTTGTAACCAATAAACCATGATGCAGGATAACTTATTATTTTTATTAATTCAGATTTACTACATTTTATGCTTATTAAAATATAAATATTCTTATTCTTATAATAAATAAATCAATCAATCGTAACAGATAAGTTACTTGGCTCACCGAAAAAAATGTTTAAAACGTAGACACACAGCTACAATTGAAACTAAATAATAATAAAAGGTACTCACCTCATACTGAATAGCACTATTCGCCGTATCAATCAAAAACTTATTATGCCTCAACTTCTCATAGAAAAGCGACTTCTGGAACCTGTAGAAGTTATTAAAGTAGTACCAGTGACTTCTTATATTAATGTCGGACTTCATGTCTAAGTCTAAGTTCGTGGATGGATGTGTGCAGGCTAAGGCGAATTTGTAGTCTCTCACGGGTCCATTTGAGTTGTCTGTTAGAATCGATTTGAGTTTAAGGTACTCGTTTTCGTAGTCTGAGTATTGTAGTTCTAGGGACACGTTTGACATTACTGATGGCGTTGATAGGTATTGGCCTTTGAGGGTGACGTCCTGAAACGGAAAAACAATGAGTATTCTATTTTTCTAGGAATTTATGCCTATGAATTCTAAGATCTCGTTAGCGCAACAGTACGACCTAAAAATCGGAAGCGTATGTTTCATTTGAGGTTGTTTTTTTTAAGGGTTACATAGGCATATTTTTTCAGTTGTGTTACTAACATGAAGGCAATTGTGTGGGCACACAATTTTGTTCCTTTATTTTAGCAACAAATAAAAGTGAAAAGAATTTGGATGACCTTCTGATTATCAGATTCAATTCTTATCGTACTTCAAATATGGGTTAAACATCTTATCATACAGGGTGTATTTTCAGTGTGCGTGGATGGCCCAATCTGAATTTATGAGATTTATCGAAAAGCACTGAGAGTAGTCTCGAGCCTGATTTGGATAAAAACTAAAACTGCATCATTGAATTTTTGAAAATTCGGTATTACTAGGAAAAAAACACATTCTGTATCATTCGAAAGTGTCCCCACTAAGAATCAAATTCTGGGAAGTAATAACACATGGCAAACTAAAGGAAAGCTATCATCAGCCGGTTGCTCTTTGTAAAACACTGGTATTCAGTTGCATATCTAGTTAGACTAGTTCCAGTCTAACCGTTTTTCCTTAAACAGTTGGGAAAAAGCAGAGCAGATTTATTGAATTCTTACCTTGCTAAACGAAGGATGAGCCAACGACAAATCCACATGATGCAGATTCCCTTCAGCGACTGGTGGGTTCTCCCACCTTCCCCTAAGTTCAGCGGTCTTGTTCTCTTCCTTCACGTTCCAGTGTAGTCGGGCTGTGCCGTCCAGTAGGGTGTCTTGTAGGTTGTAAAGCGCGACCAAGTTGAAGGTACGGAGAGGCCACCAGACGTTCATTAACAGTTGTTGGGATTCGGTTTCGTCCTGTTAGAAAAGGGATTATAAGGTAGATTATGTCGAATTTACAGTTAAAGTTTGGGTTTTTGCTCCAATCATGCAGGGTGTGTGACAGACATCAGGCCACTTAATTTTCGTTCCCGGCTTCAGCTCCTTATGCATCGTATTTATTGTCGAACGTCCATGTTCTATTCTCGTGTCTAGCGGTCAACTTCAAGTACAACCCTACCCTACTAAGCTTACTAAGTGGGTGTCTTTGGGGGTGAGTAGGGTTGTATCTAGGGGTGTGTGATTTGGTGTTAGGGGGTGAATGTGAGGTGTTTTTGGGGTATGTGTGAGTTGACTCTGGGGTCATGTAGGGTAGTCTTGAGGGGCGTGTGGGTGTCATTTTTAACCTTAAAACTAACCGTAAGCATGTTACTGACATGCAAATTGTAATTGAACAAGACATCCTCTGCCTACAAGTGACTCTTTATCAGCGGCTTGTACTTATTGTCGAATGTACAAGTTCTGTTCTCGAATATAGCGGTCAACTTGTAATATAATCCAGGCTTACTAAACTTACTAAGTAATTTGGAGGCGAGTGGGGTTGTTTCTGGGGGTGTGTGGGGTTAATTGATTTTGGGGGTGTATGTGGGGTGTAATATCGAATCTTTTTAAACTCACCGTCGTCATATTAGTGACGTGCAAGTTGTAGTTGAACCAGACATCCTCAGCCCACATGATGTTAGATCCCTGCTTCAGCTCCTTATCCACCGCCTCATACTTATTATCGAACGTCCAAGTTCTGTTGCCGTGTATAGCCGTCAACTTCAAGTTCTTGCCGATGTCGTACGTGAATACGTCTAGTTTTCCCGTCACGTTGAACTTTGTGGCGTTGTGGAGATGGAACACGGTGGCTTGTTTTACGTCCTGGAAAGTTAAGAAATGTTCTTGATAAAGGGAATTTTAGCGGTATGTGGATTTTCTGGCTGTATTCTGTGACTACGGCACTTAAAGACTCATACAAAATAACTTTTTGAAGAATCCACAATCCAATCCAGTGTGGAAGTCTGTAAAATCGGCTGTCAGCAAGTACAAAAAGTTTCAGATCTCGAGAAAAGATTTACAAGGGATGCCATTCTCATTTTAGGTTTTTACATGCATAAATGAATAAAAATCATACTCACAATATTTCCAGTATCATCATACTCATGAATATACTTAATCCCAACAGGCGTATGTACGTTCTCCACCTCAATATCCATGGTAGCAAGGTCCAAATTCCTTTCGCTCTTACTCAAAATCTGATTAAAAGATCCTTTGACGAATCTCTCACGATCAAAGTCAATTGTTGCGTTTCCATTGCTGGTTTTCTCTCCTTGAATGTAGTAGTATTCTGTGTTAACAAGATGTTGAGTGCTCAATGGAACGGAAAGTGAGATGACGCCGTTTTGAGTGAAGCCTTTGTCTTGTTTGTGGTAGCGGTGAGTCGTGTTTATTGATGCTGTTTTGTTAGGCCAGAATAGGTCTACTTTATTGTCTGAATGCTCTTCTAGGTTGTTAATCTGTTGAGGTAATAAAAATAATAAAGCTTAGTTAGTTCCTGAATAAATGATAATTTAGCTACGTTCAGGTAGAATCAGTAGATCCAGTAGAGTTTATTTACTTTTTTCATGAAATTGGAAGATGTTTTTTTAGGATATGATACTAGAGTTTATTAGTGAACTTCTTTTTACAAACTTTTTGGGTACACATTCATAGTGGTTACAGCTAAGAAGTGGATTTCCCTGCCAGAGTCTGTTTCCTGATAGCTACAACCTGGGAGTCTTTAAGTCAAGAGTGAATAGGTTTTAGGCAAACGTGCTCCATCTTCGACCACATCATCGCTAACCATCGGGTGAGATAGTGGTCAAATGCATGATTATCAATAGTAAAAAAAAACATATAGTCTACTTTAGAATGTAGAATTCGTGATAAAACCCTGGGACGGCAATATCTATGTCATACCGGACAAAGTCGAAATTCCATTGCGCCCCATACTTCATAGGGCGATTAAAAAAAAATTGTCACTTACAAATCAAGTTAGAATAAATATTGCTAAAGCCGATTGCGATTGCCGATGCTTACGTCAAGTATAGCACTTTTTAAGGAAAACATTTAGTACAGATTACCAATTTTTACCACGAAGATTTTTACAACACACGTCCTGTCGAGAACACTGACAGTGCAATATCTGGTTTAATTTTCAAACGCCTCCTATAAAACAAATTCCACTTACATCAAATATCGACTTCAACCACGGCAGCCTCTTGAAGGGCGTGGTGAAGTTGAAGTGTCCGTCCGTGTGCCTGACGCCGCCGTAGCGCAGGTCTATCTCACCTATCTGACTGTCGCCTGGGTGGTGCATGTTGCCCCTAGAAACATATAATGTGTTCAAATGTCTTTGTTCTTCAAAATTATAGAAATTTTAGCCTGGTTTTGTCAGGGAAAAATATATATGGTGGGTTAAAAAAATCCGGAAACTTTAAACACAATCCTTATTATCTATATATTATATATCTATACTAATATATAAAGCTGAAGAGTTTGTTTGTTTTCTTGAACGCGCTAATCTCGGGAATTACTGGTTCGATTTGAAAAATTCTTTCAGTATTAGATAGCCCATTTATCGAGGAAGGGTATATATCATCACGCTAAGACCAATAGGAGCGGAGCAGACGAAGTTGCGCGGGTCAACTAGTAATATTACAAATGCGAAAGTAACTCTGTCTGTCTCTTGCGCTTTCACGCCAAAACTACTGAACCGATTTAAATGAAACTTGATACACAGATAGTCTAGAGCCTGAGAAAGGACATAGGCTACTTTTCATCCAGGGAATGTTCCCTGGGGATCACGTGGGCGAAGCCACTAGTAGAAGCTAGTGAAGAATAATATTTATATATGAGATGAGCTCGTGTCTAAATATTAACAGCCAGACGGATAGATCTTCAAGGTTAAGTAAAGCTTGAGAGTACAAACGACAGCCGGTACCAGTGGCTTAAGAGCGGCCAACCCGTTATACTATTCATACAAAAGCTCTTACGTGATTATGCCGTTGAAACATGTCTATCTTTTATTTTTTTGAACTAAAAGGTATCTTGTGCACTATATCTAGGTTTCTATCAAAGCAAAAAATAAAAATTTGGAGAACTATATTGTGTATATGTCTCCAAAAAACGGCACAAATTTTACCTGAACTTTGGCCGTTCATAATGTACTCATTAATTGTAAAAGTAAAGAAAACATCTTGATAGAAACCTTGCACATGTAATAGAGATTCTAAATGACAAATATTTATTTCACAAACTTGTAAGGCTTATTCAAAAACACGTATTACCTAGCACTAGTTTTAAGAAATTTTCGAACACTATTTTTCGTTCAATGTTATCGCGTTCTCACTTGCTTGTTAGTTTTCAAACACTGCGCTGGATGAAACAACAAGCTTTTCGAGCATGCTCGCGTTGACGATAGACGGATCGGGAAGGGCCTTCTTAACGTGATTTCTTAGGTTCAGAAGGAGTTTCGTTATGTAGTGAAAAACCTATCCAAGGTCCGACCTCGTCATGCGTTGCTTACGCTTGAAGATGACCCTTGCTGCGTTTATAACTTAGCCACCGTTAACTCATAGAAACTGAGGGTCACTGCCTGACTATGTCTGAGAGACCTGATACCATTGTAAGTATTGTTAAAGTTTGATAGTTTCAACCTTAAAATTTCAATTTGTAGCGTTTTTAGGGTTAGATACCCAAAGAGTAGGTAACCAACGGAACCCTATTACTAAACCTCCGCTGTCATATCTGTCAGGGGGCTGCATCTCAAGAACCATAATAGGTAAACGGTTGAAATTTCACAGAGTGTGTATTTCTATTGACGCTATAACAATAAATAAAAAAAATTAAATTAAAAGGAGGCTCAAGGGGGATACAAGAAATGTTTTTACTAAACCTCCGCTGTCATATCTGTCAGGGGGCTGCATCTCAAGAACCATAATAGGTAAACGGTTGAAATTTCACAGAGTGTGTATTTCTATTGACGCTATAACAATAAATAAAAAAAATTAAATTAAAAGGAGGCTCAAGGGGGATACAAGAAATGTTTTTTTCGGTTTGTGGTACGGAACCCTTCCTGTGGCAGTCCGACTCGCACTTGTCAGGTTTTTATTCAGCCGCAAGCTTCCCATTGCACACAGAGAAAAATCTATACAAATCTATACTAATATATAAAGCTGAAGGGTGTTTGTTTGTTTCTTTGTTTGCTTGAACGCGTTAATCTCAGGAACTACTGGTCCGATTTGAAAAATTCTTTCAGTGTTAGATAGCCCATTTATCGAGAAAGGCCATAGGCTATATATCATCACGCTAAGACTAACAGGAGCGGAGCAGTAATGAACATTGTGACGCAGACGAAGTTGCCCGGGTCAGCTAGTAAGTCATAAAAATATACTCACTTAACAATATGATATTTATGCACCAAATCCTTCTGATAGGACCCCTTGACCTTCAACGTGGTCATGTTCTCGACCATGGGCGAGGACAGCGTGTAGTCGATATGGTTGGAGCCGTTGATGTCCCACTTGTACTTCACTATGTTGTCGATGTGCTTGTAGCCCGCAGCCGACGTCCACGTTATTGTGGAGTTCGTGTCGATGCTTTCGGCTAGGTATAGCATCTGGAATCGGAAGAGGGTTATCCTAAGATGCAAATACAGAGTTTATGAGAATGTTGTTAGTAAAATGATAAAAAAGTTTAAAATAAAGGCTATTGCAACGTTTTTGTTTTAGTTAATATCGTTTTTAACCAAAATAATGATTTAAAGTAACGTGAAACGAAACGTATTTCAAAACAATAGTCAGCATTTAGTGACGTCACTGCTGTTATGACAACAAAAAGGCAACCTTATATCTTTGAGTTAGGACAGTTCTTGACCAGTGGCAGACAGGAGTGACGTCATCGTCCGTTTTCGCGCGAAAATTTAAACTGTCGGTTTAAAAACGCAATTTTGGCAATAAATTAAAGCGTTTTCATTTCTTATTTATGTGGTGGTCTATTCTAGATGAAGTTCTTTTTAATTAAAGCTAAAATGTAAATATTGCATGTTCCTTATTCTTAAAGTGCCCATGTCGGCGTTAATGTATAGTGTGTGCACGTCGATGTTGGGTTTGATACCGTACGTTAGTAGTATTAATGAGAAAGTATGTATGTATGTTCTGCTATCACACATAAACGGAGCGACGGATATACGTACTTTTTGGTGTACAGATAGTTTCTAGATGAGAGAATGAAATAGGCTACTTTTTGCATTAGAAATATTGACGGTTTTGTAGAAATCTCTCTAAGTGTGTATGGATCTTCTTCTTTCATGCAGAAAAGGAGCGACAGATCGACGTGATTTTTTAACCTACTTCCAAAAAAGGAGGAGGTTCTCAATTCGGCGGGTATTTTTTTTATGTTTGTACACCGATTACTCCGAGGTTTCTGATTCGATTTCTGTGATTCTTTTCTAGTTCGATGCAGTATACTTGCCATTTGGTCCCGTAAAAATTTGATTCAGTAGTTTTTATTTTATGAGCATTTTTGCTTATTTAAATTTCTGCGTTGACGAAGACGTCGTCCAAGTATCACCACTTAAAAGTAAAAAATTCAAAACTTTTTACGTCGTAAGTCGGTTATATTTTTTTGTAAAAAGTTTTTGTATATACAGAATTTATGGTGCGGAAAATAACATAAGCTACTTAAAAAGTCTAAAAAAATATTTTTATAGGAGGGAAATCGCAGGTAAACAATACTTACGTTTCCTTTAACCCCAGTAACGATCTTCGTGACATCAGTCCTGTACTCTGCTTCTAAGGTCTTCAGCGGTTCTTGGTCCGTGCCCATGTCGGCGTCAATGTATAGTGTGTGCACGTCGACGTTGGGTTTGGGCAGGATCGCGTTTATTACGAGGTTCACTCGCTTGTTCATTACCATGCCAAAGGAGGTGTTGGCGCCGATTCTGTGGGAAAAAAGGTGTTATAAAGTTTACAAATTAATTCAGCATCATCATATCAGCCGAAAGACGTCCATTGCTGGACATAGGAATTTTGGAAGTCGGTGTTGCTGATGGGCTTTCTTGACCCCCCCATTTGTTGTACCCGATTTCCAAAATTAAAGTTATTTTGTGCTTTGTATTTGTGTAAAATCAGTTGGTTTTTTTTAAGTGTTAATATTTCAATTTTTAGTGCTAGTAACCCTCATCTTTATGCCCTGTACGTGTTGGTGACAGGTAACCTACAGTCGTTATGTGAGAGAGATAGCACTACTTATACCAAAACATGGTCGAGGTTCATCTTGAATCCCGCGTCAGTCTTCTGCATCATGTCGGGGGTGGTGCTGTTGCCAAAGTAGACGTCTAAGTCCACGCTCTTCTCAACGCCTTTTACGTGTTGGTGACATAGAGCCTGTGTGTGACCGAGATAGCAATACTTACACCCAAACATGGTCTAGATCCATCTTGAATCCTGCTTCAGTCTTCTGCATCATGTCGGGTGTGGTGCTGTTGCCGAAGTAGATGTCTAAGTCCACGCTCTTCTCCATGTCTTGTACGTGTTGGTGACCTAGAGCCTGCGTGCGAGAGAGAAAAAGATTGGTACAGTTACTGCATAGTTTTGGGAAGTGATAGACAAAAACGTTTTTGGCATCCAAAAAATAGTTTAATAATAGACTTTCGATATTGATATTGATGTAAACAAAATTAAACTAATGCATCGCGTTGTATTTTCAAAGTATATAACAAATAGCACAAGATTTAAGAGAACCTAAGATTATTAAAATCTTACGCATAGATTGTAATTAATCTATTTAATAAAGTTATGGTTTCTAAGCTATTTACTCACCCTAATGAATAAATCGCCGATTAAGAAGCTCCACTTGAGATCACCTTCTCCTTGCATGTCGGGTAGCTCATACTTGCATAACAGGTAGCCAGTCTTAGGTCCGAATCTAAATACGAAAAATATGGTTTACTTTATTATATCCTTTTGTTCATTAGTTCGTGGCCACAGAGAAAATATATAACCCTGATATCAGGATTTATATTTTATACTGTAGAAGAAATTTTTATATAGCACACCTAGATGAGAGAATAGAAGAGAGAGAAGCACAACTCAAAATATTTTATTTCAGGCATAGAAGAAGTTTTACTCTATGCCTATTTGATAAATAAAATATTCTTTTATGCCATCTACATTTTATTAATAGAGATTTTCACACTGTTGTCTTTGGAGTTTTTGTAGTTTTTAACGAAGATTTCTATAGGTTACTAGCTGACCGGGCAAAATTTGTTTTGGCAAATAAAAAAAAAACCTACCACCTATTCTCATACCTAACAAATATACACACAAAATTTCATGAAAATCGGTCGAGCCGTTTCGGATAAATTCGGTAAAAAACACCGTGACACGAGATTTTTATATATTAGATTAACGAATACGTAGTATTTACTCAAGTTTGGATTATTTGGAGTTGTGCTACTTTTTATCTAGGTGCAACAATCATTAAAAGCCGTAACTGCCAACCATTTTAGTCATCTTGACCGGAACCAAGCGACAATTTTGCTTTGTACTTCCCTGAAGGAAGTTTTAACAGATACCAATACACTGCCTTCAAGACTGCCTCCAATATTATATTTATGTATAACTACACTTTAGCATATTATAGGTATATTTACCTTTATATTTAATACCCTACAAAACTGGTTTACATCCGTACACTTCAACATAAGGTGCAGTTGAAAACCAGCGTCAGGCAGCACCTAGTTGTCTGGCATTTTGCTGAACTGGACCTATTTGGCGCAGCCGCGGGGCACACAATGTTATTGTTTTTTTTTTAAATTAATTTTCATTTCCTCATATTGTTGCCTACATTGTGTGATTTCGTGTGTGCCAAATAAAGTAGTTTTCTTTCTTTCTTTCCTTCCTCTTCTTCAGAAACCTGTATCTGCTAATAGCTAGTTTATGAAAGTAAACTTACATAAAATCAGTGTCTCCCTTGACGTATCGTATCCTCTGCAGTGGCGTCGCAGCCTGAACACTGAGCACCTTCCTAAGTCCCGGGTAGTTGTCGACTCGGGACTTGAAGTAAATGTCCTTGTATTTTGATCTAGGGATGTCCAGCTGTGAACAAATTAAATTATATACTTAAGCTAAATTATGTTTGCAGATTTGAAACCAAACAGACTATTACAAACTACGACATACCACTCGATTGGTAAATTTCTTCATCATAAATAAGAGCGAAATAATACATAATTAGCATGTAGGTCCCTTGGGTAGTATGGGGGAGCACCCTTTTTTCTTGTCCTGTAGGAATTTCGGCAAATCCTCTATAGATTTGCCGAAATTCCTACGGGACAAGAAAAAAGGGGATCTGCGCGTACGAAGTTGTGGGCAAAAGCTAGTACCATATATAGCATTGCCAATATTTTTCGCTTTTTAGCAGTCGATGTTATTGAAAACATTATAAGCATTTATTGACACATAGCATCTTTATGTAAAGATACTTCTCCATATATCAAGTCTTTGCCGCCGACTTACCTTAAGCGACATCTTTTCGAAACTGCGTCATATATCTTAAACAATTGGAGTTACGGATGAAAGTGCTAATCGAAAACATGGCGCTTACGATAAGTTGGCAGTAAAGGCTCGATATTTTAAATATGAAAGATTACACTCACTTTAACATTAATATCAGTAAAGTTGGCTTCAAACTCCGCCTTAGCGTGTAGCGTGGCGGACACTGGCCCCACGAAGTTAGCGGACAGCGTGTACTGAGTAGGCGTGTTCTCGTATTTGATGCGGATATCTATGTTCTCGCCCTGACCTCGAGGGATTAGGGTTAGCGCCATCTGCGAAAAGTATTACGTTTTACAATAAAAAAATAAAAAAATGTCGGTTTACGGACGATAATTTTACGTCATAACGTCATAACAACAAACAATTGAATTCTTAACAAACATGCCGAACGCTTAGGCCGATCGTGTCTCTCTATTTGTTCCGTGTTCTCGTTTGCACGCTCGGGTCAGGCGGAACGTGACACTTTTTCATGCGTGCAGCCGGCGTTGATCGATTCATAAGACGTTATCACGTCAATAAACAAACAAATATTAAAAAGTCAGTTTGTAACTTATTTCATCTAATTTAGTAGAACGTATCTAAAGAAAAAATTGGAATACTAAAAGGATCACCCGTCTTTCTTCTGTCTGACGCGTCCGTGTATGGGTCGCCGAAATCAAATTTCATCTGATTCGGTATAGTAGCTTCGGAGAAAATTGGCAGTAAATGACGGACAGATGGATAGACAGATAGATAGACACACAGACAGCCAGCCAGACATACGAGTGGACATATAAAGGTTCCGGTTTCTTTTCAATTTACTGCGGCACTGTCCATTCGTTCCTTGAGAGAAAAATTACTTGTTCTTTGACTCATACAAACTGCCGCAAGGTAATTTTCCAAAACGTTTTGGACACTTACGTATTTGTCTATCTTCAAGCTTCGAAGGTATTTTCGAATGAATCGAACATCGGTAAGGAAGGAAGCTTCTACAATAAGAAGGTAAGACTTACTTCAAGAGGTTCTCTCTTGAGAACTTTTCCGTTGATGCTGTATTCTGTTGAATCCGTTACGAAAGAACCCCGGATGTCATCTTTGTCGAATTCGCCAATAATCTTTATAGCCCTGAAAATTAAGGTGAATAATAAATACTGGAAATGAACGCGAATGTGTGTCACATGACGATAGGTCGTAGGTAATGTCTGAAATTTTATGTATGACAGGGTTGCCTAATGACATAAAACAAAAAAGAATGCGTTGAAAATAAAATGTTTAAGCTCAAACGCGCTGTCTCGAAACTTTGCGGACTCAGCTCTGCGGGTGACAGGACGGGCACTAGTGCTAAGTAATCTTACCTGAAGCCTTTATGAGGACTGCTGAGCGCGGCGCTAACGGACGTCTGACTCTGGTCCGCCTTCAGCGAGTAGTGAAGTCCACTGACAGAGTGCGCGAGATGTCCTCGCTGTATAGCAGGCTCAGCTCCGCGGCTGACAGGACGGGCACTAGTGCTAAGTAATCTTACCTGAAGCCTTTATGAGGACTGCTGAGCGCGGCGCTAACGGACGTCTGACTCTGGTCCGCCTTCAGCGAGTAGTAATAGTCCTCGCTGTTGAAATCCACGGACAGAGTGCGCGAGATGTCCTCGCTGTATAGCAGACTCAGTTCTGCGGGTGACAGGACGGGCACTAGGGCTCCGCGGGACTTGAAGCGGATGTGACGGTGTGGGGCAGGACGCCATACTACGTCGGCGAATAGCTGGATGGAGAGTAAAATGTTGAGGATTTTTAACTGAGCTTTTTGGATTCACAAATAAAATTCTGCTATTGCAGCCGGCAATAATTGGGCGTTTAGGAAGGCTATTACATCACTTTTACCGGATTTTAGTCATAAGTTGACATTGCAACAGATTCATGAAAATCCACTGCACAAATCTATAAATTCTAGAAGTGAATAAGGGTCAATTTACATTGCAGTGGAAGATAATAAATGGAACAGAAAAAAATACTTGAGTGGTATCTGTACCTATTGTGTAACGTGCAAATTACTTATTTCTGCCACGATCCTAGATGCTCTCGCACTATCTCTCTATTGTTTTAAATTGGAATCTACTCACATAATTATTCTGGTCGCCCTGTTGTATCTGTATCCCACCTCCCACCACATTCTCAACGTCGGAGAAATCTTTCTTGAACTGCATCTTAATGAAATAGTCCTCTAAGTAAGCTGAAGTCAGGTTCAAACTGCCTGATGTTTCAACGAATGGGTCGTCCAACTGTTAGGAGAAAATACATGTAAGTTATACACATAATCATCATAATCATTGGCAGCCTTGTTACCTCCATCCCTGCAAAAAGACTACCTCCCTTTTTGGCATTCTTCTCTGGTCTGCCCCGGTTCCTGGCTTCTATGTCAAAGATCTACAAATGACAGCCCGGATCCATTGGTCGTTAAGCCATCGCTTAAAGTGCTTTCCGGGGCACGGAGGAGTATCGGTATGCGATGGATGGTTACCCATCCACGGACTGACTTCGGCAAGCGTTGCTTAACCTTGAAGATCATCCCGACGTATGACTTACCTCCAAGCTAGCCAGCGCAGTGATAGTGAACGAAGGCATCGCGATGTCCGCAGTCATCTTCCACAGCGCGTCTTCTAGTCTAGCGGCCACCCTCGCTTCCAGCCCCGGTAGTACTGTGAGAGGGGTCGCTATGCCGACCGACGCAACGTACGACTGGTAGGTGTCGTCCTCTCCACATTCGTATTCGTAGAAGATTTTGTAGGATATCTGGAAACGATAAGAGTTTTGTAATAAGATAATTTTTGTTTAAACTGGAGGTGGGGGGTTCGAGGAAGTGGGGGGAGTGAGTTGAAAACGAATGGAGTGATTGTTTCTTCCTCAAATAAAACTGGTCTAATGAAGACTAAGCTCTACGTTGTACTTTGAGCAAGTTTAAAGAAAAATAGAAAAAAAAAGTTGGTGCTCTTTCATTTTCCTCGTCTTTGTTTTGTTGAACAGTGGCAGAATAAAAATTTTAAGCTTCTGTTTGACTATAATTTTACCCTTAAAATTAAGATTTCTTGCACAGTTTATTGTGTAATTATTTTGCTGTATAAAAAGAATATGACTAAAACAGAAACTGCCAACGTTGGCAATACGTTTGACTGTTCTTGAAGGTAACATGATATCAGGGTTCTTTCGAGGATGACAGAATGATGTATGAATTCAAACTATCTAAGTTCTAATTTTGGGGGAGAAAAGGGGGACAATTTTTTTCCAGGTAAGACTCACCTCATGCCAATAAGTCCCGTTATACAAGAGCACGAGACAGGTGACGTTGATCTTCTCTCCGAGCAGAATGTCGACCGTGTACACCGACTTCAGTTCCTTCACCGCTTGGAAAGGAGTCACCAGGTTGAGCGTGTTTCTCATTACTGTGTATTCCTGTGGAAACATCACACGCTTTATTATACAAAAAAAAATTAAATTTGGTAACAGTTATGATGATGCAGATTGTTGTTTCAGAAATAAGATTCCAAAATGCCTTGAAAAGCAAAGACAAACCAGAGTGGGAGGTTTACCGGTAGTGTGGAAATCATTGATATATAAAAAACCCAAGATACACACTCAGCATCTCAAAAACGTCCGCAAAAAACAAGCGCGTAATGTACAATTGTGCGCAAGTTTCAAACAGTCTCGCATCGCTCGCCATACTGCACTGCTTTGTAAAAACAACTTCAAGCGATCCGTGTAAGGTTGAATTTGCAAAAATAATTGTTTATAGTATAGATACATGTCAGTTTTTGACAGTTTCGAGTGTTGCATTTGTTCGAGACTGTGCATCTTGGGTTTTATAAATATCAATGGTGGAAATGGGTAAAGTCTTATGCGGTAGGCAGTTTGTCGGGCAGATCAGCTCAATTTTGTGCCAGTAGAAGGATAGACTTACTAAGGGACGCCATTTATTAAGGGACTTTATTAAAAATAACTGGCAAAATCTGGATGCGCAATACACTTATTTTTATTCCTCGGGTGGAATATAATGTATTTTTCCATTTTCAGGCCCTGTTTCTATTATCCTTACTTCCTTACTTATATTATAATATTATAAATGCGAAAGTAACTCTGTCTGTCGCACTTTCACGCCAAAACTACTGAACCTGTTTAAATGAAATTTGGTACACAGATAGCCTGAGAATGGAAAAAGGCTACTTTTTATCCCGAGAGTGGACCCCACGGCGGCGCGGGCGCGGTGGCCGGTGGCGCCGAAGCTGCTGGCAGAAGCTAGTAGAATATAAACATGAGTTTACTTACCTCCAAGATAAATACGTCAGTCAACACAATAGGCGGTTTGTCAGGAAGATGTAGCGTTGCGTTTACTTCTATTATATCTTCTTCGTCAAGACCAACGAACTGCATAAAAAATACATCACATTATTAATTATTTCAACGGACAACTAACTTTATGGTCATCAGTGGACATCTTTCAGTTGAAACTTGACACTTCATAAGATGCGCTTTAAATTTGATAGTAGCATAGTACAGCGTGTCTAAGACGATGCGCGCCATCGTGTTGAAGTTTTCGGTGAACGTGTCGTGATTCGCGTGCTATTCGTGTTGGAACGTGCCGTTGTGCTTACAAACATAGTAGCTTTTCCTCTGTAGGTTTTTACTCTGTGTCGCAGCGTTCGTGCTAATTCGGAAACACGAAGATTACCGAAGCGTATACTACATTTGTTGGATGCGAGACGCACAGGACCGGTCGATGTGGCGACGCTTGCGGGATCACTATGTCCATCAATGAACGTCTTTCGGTTGAAATGAAAATGATGGTTAGTACTGACCTTCATAAGATGCGCATTGAAGGTGATAGTAGGGTAGTATAGCGTGTCTAGGACGACACGCGCCCTCGTGTCGAAGTTCTCGATGATCGTGTCGTGATTCGCGTGCGAGTCTGGTTGGAACCTGTCGTGGAGGACGTCAATAAGACCCTTGCCGTTGTCCTTTAGGAGTATTGCTATGCCGAACTGGGGAGAAGAAACATGGGTTAGTATATATCTTTACATGGCCTCATACGTATACGTATTTGAAGACAATCTCCGGAACCACTGGATCGTTTTGAAAAATACACACTAGATTTTCCAGATGGAAATTGGCTTTAATATAATTGTTGAAGGCGCGTAAAGCCAGAGTGGGCTATTAGTAAAGTTATTAACCCTGGAGTAGAGATATTGTGTAGCAGCACGAAAGCATGCTAATTTTGAGTAAATGTTATTTAGTAGTGTGCAATTTAGATGTGAAAACGAAATGACTGTAATAATAGCAAAGAAAATTTTAAATTTTTAGACTCTTTAAAGTTTAAAGTACATGCTTTACTCTAAGAAACTTTAAGCTTATTGCACAAAGTTCGATTTACATTGTAGCTGAATTTTGACATGTACACGGGGCCATTTTAGTCGGCTTACAAAGGCAGTCCACTTAATGTAGCCGACATAAAGTACCTATAGGTACGTCTTTTTATAATTTTTCATTCAGATAAAAGGTACAATAAAATTAAATAATGCATTAGAATTATGAAACACCCTGTTAATAATGTTTGTATATCAAAACAATGTCGCCGTTCCATTCCGTGCCGTCCTTGGAATACAAGGCTCGGACTGAGCTCGCTCCTGGATGTTTCAAACTACGTCATGCGTCATGGTAATGAACAATATTTTAATTTTTTTAATTAATCAAATGTTCATAAATATTTTTTTTTTTGAATGAACGGTTAGCATTCATTGGATAGATGAAGTGGGCTGCCGTTGTAACTGAAATAGCACTGTGTATATTTTTAATCGCAGGTGCTTCTTAAAGTAACTTAGTGTTCATGAAATTAAAGTTGATATTCAAATAACTATCATCGTATCTTACCTTATGCGTCGATAGTCGTATGGAAACTTCAGTATCAAGTCCATCTCCGTATATGTTCTTCAAAACGAGCCCATTCTCCTCAAAGCCTTCGAGAGGGGTGTATAACTTGTACAAGTACACAAAGTTGATGGGTGACCGCCAGTGCCAGATGCCCGTGAAACCAAAGTCCATTTTACCCCAGCCTACTCTGAAGTCCAACTGTGGATGTGAAGAGGTTTGTTAAAGTTTTGGTTAAAATAAGTAGTCCTTTTATTCTAGTACAGAAGGCGCCAGATAAATGTGCAATAAGGGTCATTGACTCACCTACATTTATTGACATTCTTTATTTAAAAAACGGAAAAAAAGACAAAGCTATCCTGGTTCGTCATCTATGGAGATCCTTTACACTTTATAGTAATGAAATACAGTTCAGAATTAATTTTTTGAGTGCCTACGAAGCAGTGGCGGTACCTTCACATAAGCCAAAAAGCCTTACTAAAATGCTCGAAAAAGAATCAATATCAAACTCGAACTATTTAAAAGTTCGCGCGCTTAATTCTTATCAAAATAACACAAAGTATTACCTATGCCACATTACTACATAACTACACATCGCGATTGTTCGCGCGCAGAATTTCGCATTTGCAGCATCTACATATAGCTATCTCGCTTACACGTACCGGCTTTTACCGGGCTTTCAAATACTTACCTGACTTACCTGAATAATTGAATATAATTTGATATAACATGCGTTACTGTGTTAAGTTATTCTTTATGTTTTGTTGATCATACTTGACATTGTATTTCGTAATTCTGACATTGTATTTAATAATCCTGACATTGTATTTAATAATCCTGACATTGTATTTAATAATCCTGACATTGTATTTAAAAAATCCTGACATTGTATCTGATAGTGATTAACGTATTCCTTATCCTTATAATTTGCTCTAATAACATACTTGATTATCATTCGAAATATTTGTACGCTGGAAACAGCAGAATATAATGGACGTCTTATGTAGCTATAACACCTTGTAACAACAATATTCTAACAAATAAATTTATTATTATTATTATTATTATTATTATTACTATCTCCGTCACTTTCGCACTTATAGCGATGTGCCGTATAACGAGTTCTAAACCTTGTGCGTCTACAAATCGATCAGTATGGACGATTAAGCCGTGCATGCGTATGAAGTTGCAAGCGTATGCGTGACCTTGTCACCTTGCCAACTCTGCAGTGTTGCCGTTTTAGCGACGTTGTGAGATCTTGGAGATTTTTAACGAGTTTGGGGACTTTTTTTAAGATTTAGCAACAATAAAAACTAGCGACTTTTTAAAATAACGAAATTAAATATTCAAGCAATATCTTAAAAATGAAAAATTTGCGACATCTAGCTAGATTTTTTATATACCTGGCGAGTTTTTTTGCCTAAATGACAACACTGCAACTCTGCGTAAGTAGTTCTCGACACCCGAGTGCAACTCACTTCAGTTTCATTTGCTTGAGAGTTGAAAAGTTATGTTGTTAAAGTTTTTTGTGTTTTCTTAGATTTTCTCAGTGAAAAAATTGTTTTGGTGACTTACCTACAACAATGTCAATCAATCAATCAAATCGTATATTTCAAATAAACCATTTACAGGCACTTTTGAATTGTCAAAGTCGGTCAGTCAAAAACATGAAGCTATTTGCACGTTCCAAAGCGTAGATCTCTATGGAGAAGAACGTGCAAGAAACTCCACGGACACTCTTTTAAACCATGTGATGTGTTACAAAAATCTTGTTAACATTAACATTGATTGCTTCTATATGTGAGGACAATGCAAAGAACAAGAAAACATATAAACAATTCAAAATGCAGGTACAGATTAAAATAAGCCAGTGGCAGGTAAGAGATGACCAGTTTCAACTGACGGCGCCCGTTCACGAACATGACGCGTGCATCAGCACCATCTAACTCAACCATTTTGAAGGGAATCAAATGATCCAAAACACGCGCCACCATCAGCAAAACATTTGTGTGAGCATGACAAGCTCTCAACTGCCACGCTCGTTCATGTCAAACTAATTTAATAACGAAATCTATAATTACATATGTAAATGGCTCCATAGTGCTCACATTTACAAAAAATTGAAAATATGCTTCTACGTTATACAAAACTATGGTTTCAAGTAAATAAGAAAAGAAAAAAAAAGAAGGCTGCTTTACTGTGTATACTTTGCTAATACAATAATGCAAAGAAATGATAAATAAATGATTGTATAGGAGAACAAAAAAAGGGTAAGCATTTCTTCCAATTATCGAAAACCTAACAAGTGGACCCATGCTGCTGTGGCTGTGGAGCAGGACCGGCATTTAGCCAAGCATTTTTATCAAGGACATAATCTTCCAGTTTATAATATGCTTGTCTATATAATGTGCGTTTTATACATGTTTTAAATTTTCTCTCATTCAGTTCGAGAATATTAAGTGGTATTTTATTATAAAATTTAACACAGTACCCCATAAAAGAAGTGTGTACTTTAGCTAATCTGAATCGGGGTTGATCTAATTTGTTCCGATTTCTAGTATTAAAATTATGCCTATCACTAATTTTATTAAAAAGATGAAGATTTTTCCGAACATACATAATGTTTTCATATATGTATTGACAAGGTACCGTCATGATGTTAATATCCTTAAACAGTTCCCTTAGGGAATCGCGCCGGCGGAGATTGTAAATGGCTCTGATAGCTCTTTTCTGCAGAATAAATATAGACTCGATGTCTGCAGCACGTCCCCATAATAAGATACCGTAAGACATGATACTATGAAAGTAACTAAAATAGACCAGCCTCGCGGTATCTATATCAGTAAATTGACGGATTTTTCTGACAGCATATGCTGCTGAACTTAGCCGTCCCGCAAGAGATGTTAAATGAGGACTCCATTGTAGCCTTGAGTCAAGCGTGATCCCCAAGAAAACTGTGTCATCGACGAATTCAAGTTTCTCTTGGTTCAATACTATGTCACAATTAATACTTTTCACGTTCGGTAATGCAAATCTGATACACTTTGTTTTTTTCTCATTTAAAACTAAATTATTAGCAGTAAACCAATTTTGGACCTGCTGAAGGGCGTTATTTACATCGTCAAGACTTGTGGCACGCCTATCTATCTTAAAAATTAAGGACGTATCGTCTGCAAATAACACCATTTGAGTTTGATTTTTTAAAAGATGGGGAAGATCATTAATGAATACCAGAAAGAGGAACGGACCCAATATTGAGCCTTGTGGTACCCCCATTTTAACTTTCAGACCCCGTGAATTGACACCATTTATTTGAACTTGCTGCTGTCTGTCATTTAAATAAGACCTCACTAAACTGAGTGCAAGTTTACCCAGTCCGTAATGTTCTAGTTTTAGGAGCAAGGTTTCGTGATTTACACAATCAAATGCCTTGGAGAGGTCACAAAAGATTCCTATGGCATCTTGCGCCTCTTCCCACGCTGTATAAATGTGTTTTAACAACGTGACTCCAGCTCCGTCGCCTTTGGTAAAACCATACTGTTGTTCGTGTAAGATTTTATTGGTGTTAAAATGATTGAGCATTTGATTGAGCATTACTTTTTCAAACACTTTGCTGAAAACCGGCAATACAGATACAGGTCTATAATTATTAGTATCTTTATTATCTCCAGATTTAAAAAGTGGTATCACCCTACTATATTTCATTATATCCGGAAAGACCCCTTGGTCAACACATAAATTAAATATTAGTGCCAAGTATGGTGCTATGGTCTCAAATATGGACGTGCACACTTTGATAGACATTCCCCATATGTCTTCAGTCAATTTAATTTTGATTTGCCGGAAAGCTTTAATAACTGTCATAGGGTTGATATGTTTGAATTGGAATTCAACCGTACAACCTGGAATGTTTGCTCTTAATAAATCAAATGAGACCTCGGGTGAAGAATTTAAAGCTTCAGTTGTTTTTGATGGTATATCAGTGAAAAATTTTACAAATTCTTGAGCTACTTCTAAATTAGAGCTTATGGCACCATGCGCAGTCTCTAGTAAATAGTCAGTGTTTCGTACTTTATTTCTGTTAGTTTCATTATTGATAACTTTCCAAACTGTCTTTATTTTATTATCTGCCAATTTGATCTTGTTGCTTATGAACAGGGCTTTAGCTACTTTACAAGTATAGCATAAACGAAAATTTAATAGATCAGTGTATAAAACTAGTTGGATTGTTGGCTGTTCGCACACTAATAAGTTGTATTGCTGGTGCTGAATACATCTGGTTATAATGATTTAAATAACATATCTGGCGCCATTAAAAGGCACGCAAATTCCCATAAACACCTGTGTGCAATGGTTTCTTTCGGTAATTTTGGTAAACAACGAATTGAGACATCTATATCAATTTATGAGAAAATTGCGATGATACATACGAAGGTACCTACATACTCAGTCGAAAACTGAACCTTCTTTTTTTAAAATCGGTTAGAATTTTATTGGGCTTGCCTTATTTTGAAACCCTAGGCACGCCACTGCTACGAAGAGATATTTGGGAAAGGTCAATGTACTTTATTGCAAGTTTATCTGGCTCCTACTGTAGTGAATTTGTGATTTTTATCATTTTTTTTTTCATAACATTTCATTATTCCTACTTGCTAATTATTGTAAATGTAAAATTCTTCATGTTTAGATGTTTGTTAGTCGATCTCGACTCAAAGGCTGAACAGACCTTAGATGACATTTGGAACACAAGTCGACTAATGCTAGTATTAGGACATAGACTACTGTTACGCGCCAGAATTAATGTTGGGGACATGGCGGCATTTGCGTGCTGCTAACGCCATCTAGTAGCAGGTAGCGGAAACCAACCAAACATTTACGTGCCTGCCATCTAGTATCGAGTAGCAGATACTGGCATACTGCTGGCGCCATCTAGTATCCAGTAGCTGACATTTACGTGTTAGAACATTCTCGATGTTTTGACGGGACCTGTGTGTGCCCGAACTTTCCAGAGGTTTCCATACAGGAGGGTTCTGGAAATGACTGTCGGTATATAAAGGGCGGACATCCGGCGACGGCAGTCAGTATTGAATTGGCGATACAAACGATAACTTCGAGAGCGATCTTCGACTGCGAATTATAGTGAAGTGAAGTGTTCATTAGTGCGATTGTGTTTTATAATTAGTGTGTTTTAAAGTGATAATTAGTGTTGTGGATTAAAGTGTCAGTTTTGGTTGTTTAATTGGCAGTTTTTATTGTAACGAACCCCAAGCTCGTAACAATTGGTGTCAGAAGAGTGGATAATCATGCCGATTCTGCCAAAGGACGACACGGAGGGTATCCGTACCCGTAGTCAACGCCAGCAGGAGACGGACCAGAGGCGTTTTGGTGGTGCAACGCCGCAGACGTCGGAAGGTCAGCTACCGACCATAGAGGCCGGCCCGTCCACAGCAGCTCCGGCATCATCAGCACCAGACTTTGCTGCTCTGATGATGATGCTGCAGGAGCAGGCGCGCCGACAGGAGGAGCAGGCCCGACGCTTGGAAGAACAGCTGCAGCGCGACAAGGAGGAGCAGGCCCGCCGACAGGAGGAGCAGGCCCGCCGACAGTAGGAGCAGGCCCGCCGACAGGAGGAGCAGGCCCGCCGACAGGAGGAGCAGGCCCGACGCTTGGAAGAACAGCTGCAGCGTGACAAGGAGGAGCAGGCCCGCCGACAGGAGGAGCAGGCCCGACGCTTGGAAGAACATCTGCAGCGCGACAAGCAGGAGCAGGCGCGCCGCCAGGAAGAACAGATGCTCCTCATAAAGGAACTTCACGCGTCCTTCGGAAAAGACATGAAGGAGGTGAAGGATAAGGTTGCTCAGCATGACAACCGCTTGTCAGACGCTGAAACCAGGATCAGCAAGTTTGATGACGTCATTGCGGATGTGAAGAAGGAGTTGGGCAACCTTAAACTTGGAGATGGGATTGCTAATTCAGCAGCCACTACACCTTCGCCACGTGGGTTCAAAGTGCCGCCGTTCGATGGGACGTCTTCTTGGTCGGCCTACAAGATTCAGTTTGAGGCTGTCATGAAGGCGAACGGGTGGAGTAAAAATCAGGCCATGACTGCCCTCACCCTAGGCCTGCGCGACCAGGCCTTAACTATCCTGGAAGATATCGGTGACTTACGAGCAGCTGCTTGAAGCGTTGGAAGCCAGGTATGGCGACGCTCATCTGGAGCACGTGTTTCGTGCGCAGTTAAGGGATCGCGTGCAACGCAGCGGTGAGAACCTGCAGCAGTGGGCTCTTGAAGTGGAGAAGCTGGTGCGAAAAGCGTACCAGTCTGCACCAGCGCTCATTGAAGGGAACCTGGTGCAGGCATTCATCGACGGCATCCGCGACCTTGAGGTCAGGGCTGCAGTGAGGCTCGGGCACCACGGGACGCTTAAGGACGCCTTGGCCCATGCACTGGAGGTGGAAGCTGCGCGGCAGGATTATCATTCCCACAGCATTAGGGAGGTTGCAGCAGTTACGGTTCACGACCGGTTTACAGGATATAGCCCTAGGTGCTACGGCTGTGGTGAAAGAGGTCACCTTCGACCTAGTTGCCCTAAGCGAACTACAGAAAGGGAAGCTTTGCGGCAGGATTATCGTCCTCACCGTGGCAAGGAGGTTGCAGCAGCTGCAGTTCGTGACCGTTTTAAAGGGTACAGCCCTAGATGCTATATCTGTGGTGAGAGGGGCCACATACGATCCAGTTGCCCTAAGAGAACTACAGAAAGGGCAGATAGCCGATCTCCGGGCGACAGGGCGGCTAACAATAGCGCCCAGCGGCTGCAGAAAAATGACTTTGTGGTCGAACATCGCATTGGGAAATGTCATGGCAACGCAGACGCATTGTCAAGAAAACCTTGCCCTGAAGACTGCAAGCATTGTACTAGGCAAGAGGGTAAAGAAGTCGTAACGGTGAAGATGCTCAAGACAGACCTCAGCAACGAGTGGAAGGAAAGCCTACAACATGCTCAGCACGAAGATTCAGACATCAAGCCGATTCTGGAGTGGATGAAGGCCAGTGCTCCTAAGCCCACGTGGAGTGATGTCTCAGCGATGAGTTCGATCACAAAAAGCTATTGGGCCCAATGGGACAGCTTAGTGATTCAGGATAGAGTACTGTGCCGTAAATGGGAAAATGCTCGAGGAGACAGCTGTCATTTGCAAATGGTTGTCCCTAAAGCTAAAGTACCGGATGTTCTACAGCTGTACCATGATGGCTGTTCAGGAGGCCATATGGGAATCAAACGGACTCTACTGAAGATACGGGAACGGTTTTACTGGGTCCATTGTCGTGCCGATGTCGAGGACTGGTGTCGCAAATGTACAAGTTGTGCGGCTGTAAAAGGACCTCAAACTCGTAGCAGAGGTGCATTGCAATTGTACAATGTTGGTGCACCATGGGAAAGGATAGCTCTGGATGTTGCGGGACCGTTTCCGGAAAGTGAAAGTGGTAACAAGTACTTCATGGTTGTAATGGATTACTTCACTAAGTGGCCGGAAGTCTTCGCTATTCCAAATCAAGAAGCTTCAACAGTTGCAGATAAACTAGTTCATGAAGTCTTCTGTCGTTTTGGAGTACCTTTGGAAATTCACAGCGATCAAGGAAGGAATTTCGAGTCACAAATATTCCAGGAAACTTGTAGAGTGATGGGTACTCATAAAACGAGAACAACTTCTTACCACCCACAATCGGATGGAATGGTGGAACGATTCAATCAGACATTGGAGAGATACCTGGCAAAAGTTGTGGAAAACCGGCAACGCGATTGGGACAAGCATATACAACCATTTTTGCTGTCATACCGAAGTGCTGTTCACGAAAGCACATCAGTGACACCAGCTTTCGCAAACTTTGGTAGAGAATTACGGCTGCCGGCAGACCTGATCACTGGAATGCCACCTGATGCCCCACGTAGTATAACCGATTATGCGAATGACTTGCGGAACAAAATGAATGACATTTATGAGCACGTCAGAGAATCGGGCCAGCAAATGTCTAACAAGATGAAAACCCGTTAGGACCGCAAAATGAACAATAAAGGGTTCGATGAAGGTTCACTAGTGTGGTTGCACAATCCAGTTCGCAGTAAAGGCAAATCTCCTAAGCTTCAAGCTAAATGGGACGGGCCGTACCGGATTGTGACAAAAATCAATGACGTGACCTACCGTATACAAAAAGGTACAAGAAGTGCTCCTAAAATCGTCCACGTGGATCGACTGGCGCGTTATTATGGGGCCGATAATGCTCGGGGCGAGCATGTCTTAGGAGGGGGCAGTGTTACGCGCCAGAATTAATGTTGGGGACATGGCGGCATTTGCGTGCTGCTAACGCCATCTAGTAGCAGGTAGCGGAAACCAACCAAACATTTACGTGCCTGCCATCTAGTATCGAGTAGCAGATACTGGCATACTGCTGGCGCCATCTAGTATCCAGTAGCTGACATTTACGTGTTAGAACATTCTCGATGTTTTGACGGGACCTGTGTGTGCCCGAACTTTCCAGAGGTTTCCATACAGGAGGGTTCTGGAAATGACTGTCGGTATATAAAGGGCGGACATCCGGCGACGGCAGTCAGTATTGAATTGGCGATACAAACGATAACTTCGAGAGCGATCTTCGACTGCGAATTATAGTGAAGTGAAGTGTTCATTAGTGCGATTGTGTTTTATAATTAGTGTGTTTTAAAGTGATAATTAGTGTTGTGGATTAAAGTGTCAGTTTTGGTTGTTTAATTGGCAGTTTTTATTGTAACGAACCTCAAGCTCGTAACACTACTTTCGTACCTGTGGGATCATTAACGACTTTCACGGTAACGGAGCCGCGGTAAAAGCTGTTTTTTTCTAAAATGCCAATATTTTTGTAGCATCCTGTAGCCAATATGCTTTACCTTGTGCCTTTGCTTGTTGAGATTTTAATATGTATTACATTCATATTAACTATTTTACGAATTATTTCTCAAACCTCATCTTCAAGTCAAGTCCGAAGAATTAACAGTTTAAATTAATAAGTTCAAAATGTTTGTTACCTCTTCGGGCGCTCGTTTAGCGATGATCATTGCTCTGTTCAGGTACTGTATCGGTAGCGCAACATGCCCAAATACATGGAAGTCTTGCAGCGATAGCAATTTTAGGAGTACTTCGATACCTGGAATAGGAAAACAAGTAAAAAAATGGTATATGCAAATAAATCTTTTTATGATTATGATGCAGGTATATCTTATCTTAACGACCCGTCGTTTGATGCTTAAGAGATTCACGCCCTTCTCTATGTATAAGTAATAAGTTATTGATTTGATGTAGAAAAGGTAATAATATACCGCAGGTTTCGTGCTATGCTGAGTAAGTTCTTTGAGACATAAACCTATCAAAATCTTCTTACATCTTACGCTTACCATCAGGAAATAGTGGTCAAACGCGTGCATATCAATAGTAAAAAAACCGGCCAAGTGCGAGCTGGACTCGCACACGAAGGTTTCCCTACCATAAACCTTATTTTTTATTATTTGTTGTGTTTTGTTGGTTGCATTTTGGGGAATGTGCGACGGAATTGCATAATTTGATTCCGCCAAGCCCGTTCCATCATCGGATCACAAGACGAACGGCGATGCGCCACCGGTACATGGTGGAGATCCCACCCACGCGCACAAAACGTTTTGGGAACACATTCATAGTGCGTGCAGCTAAGGAGTGGAATTCCCTGCCGGAGTCTGTGTTTCCTGATAGCTTTAACCTGGGAGTATTTAAGTCAAGAGTGAATAGGTTACTTCTAGGCAAGCGTGCTCCATCTTCGACCACATCATCGCTTACCATCAGGTGAGATAGTGGTCAAACGCGAGCCTATAAATAGTAAAAAAAAAATACACAATCTGTGAAAATTTAAATTCTCTACCTATTACGGTTCTTGAGATACAGCCCGCTGACAGATAGATGGACGGACGGACGGACGGACAGCGCAGGCTAGTAATAGAGTTCCGTTGGTTAACCTTCGGGTACGGAACCCTCAAAACATAGTTTAAAACTTTACATTGACAGAAAGAACACCCAGGCTTAAGTAGAGCGTCTTCGCATCGTGTTGGCAGCAACTGGATGAGAATAATCGATAATCGGTACGATTATAATCACAGCCTTAAAATTCATTATTCTAGAACCACAAAAAAACATACCTGTAGTAGAGTTAGTAGTGACTACCATAGCAACCAAATGCCTGTCGGCTTCCACAAAGCCGAACCGCGCCGTCATTTGAGGGAACTCCACCATCGGACTGGTCACGTTGACGACCAACATGCAGTTGGTTATGCGACGCATGTGACCTGTGGGAGGGAAAAAAGAAAGTTATAATCGCTAAATTACACTAGCAGAAGAACGGGCGAAGAAAACTTTGAGAGTACCTTAAGAAAGCAAAGGATATATGATTATTTGGCTAATGGGGTAAAGACACCCCAATATGGACCCTTATGGGGGAGTGACCTGTGACCTGTCTCACTCAGGTCCAGAAAACTGTGAATGCAACCAAGCAGGCTCTATTCACCTGGACGACTGTTATTAGACCATAAACTAAGGGTACATCTGTTCCTGTGACTGATCGGCTCGTGCTCCTAGGCATGGAGTTGACATACAGTCTCAACTTCAGCGCCACCATTGAGTACAAAGCCCAAACTGTGGCCAAAATGCTGGGCATCCTAAATAGGGTGAAGCCATACTTCAGGCCCGAACAGCTCTTAATAGGGTTAAGAACAAAGCACAAGTCTAATTCTGCATGGAGTATTGCAGCCATCTTTGGCATGGCTCAGATAAATAACAGCTCGCTGAGCTTGACTAAGAGGCTCATCGGCGACGTTAAACTGGTGGATGCAAAGCTACACAGTTTTGCCGCAAGGTTGCCTGCTTGTCGGTTTTCTACAGATTGTACTTCGATGAGTGTGCCCAAGAACTCCACGACCTCATCCCACCGGCCCCATTCTATCATCAGAATTCCAGACGCACTGCTAGTTACCATCCCTACCTTGTTGCTATTCCACTAATTCACACTAAGCGTTTCCAAACGTCTTTTATAATACGCACAGCAAAGGAGTGGAACTCTCTGCCTGCGTCTGTGTTTTCGAACGCATACAACAGGCTCCTACTGGGTAAGCTCTATTGTAGACTTTGTCTCTGTCATCTCTGACCTAGACTAGAGACAAGAGCAAACCCATGAAAAATAAAAATAAAGTTTATTTAGATGATCGAGCCTTCTGTCGTTGAAGTTTTAAAGTCATTTTTGGTCTATCCTGAACCAAAAAAAAAACAAAATCAAAAGTTAGTGAAGTCACTTTGTCTAAATAACTGATTTGGCAAAGCTAAACTTACCATTAACATAAATCTTGAGCACTTTCTCTTCAAGGTCGAGGTAGGTGATGCCATGGATGTCTCTCTTGTGACCCAGCACGAATTCAGTGCGGAGGAAACCGTTTCTGTAGCCCTGGAAAGACGCGTTGTGTTAGTTTAGCCATTTTTAGCAAAGTGAGTAGCGACTGCCCAGTCACTCCGTATGAAATACTGGTATTCAGTTGCATCCGGTCAGACTGGAAGCCAAAGCCGATTTGTGGTAGGAATAAGGTTCGATAGGTTTTATTGATTTGAGGTAGGTCTACTACCACTTTGATGATGGCCGGAAGTCACAACAGAAGTTTCAACAATTCAGATTTTGAATAATAAAATCATTCATTATCCTAGTCAGATATAGTCATCTTATTCCAATTTTTGTAGGGGCAAAATCCAATCAACTAATCAATCAATTCGCAAAAGAAACCGTGGTCCTTGTTTTAGAAGGATCAGGGTTTTCCAGTAAATGTTATACTCCCCCTTTCTTCAGTCATATAACGATACAAATCTGCCAGCCCCTTCAGGTTTATACGCGTGATGGTATAATGATACTTACCTGGAAAGGCGTAAGAAGTTTGACTCTGCCAGTGATATTGTTCTCATTAAGTCCTCTATCCAAGGTCCAGGAAGAGTTTATCATCAGAAGACCGTCTTCGTTGTACTGTAACAAAAAGTTTTTATTTATTAACAAGCAATCACTAAAGATGATAGAAGGCATGATGGTAGCCAATCAAGTCAACTCATACTTTTACTCAAACGATGCTTGAATGGGATTTGTCCAAAACGTAGAAATTTAATACTCGAAAGAAAATGTATTTTTAATTTATCCCAATGTAAGAAAAATCCTAACCATCGAAATAAAAAAAGTCGGATAAAAAATACTGTGGCAATGAACATTGATGAAAAAACAATTTCTGAACGCGACACAAACATGGAACGCGCCCATACTTAGACGTCTTTGAAATGACATTGACAGATAAAACAAAATGTCAGTTGATAAAAAAGAGGTTGTTTGTGACCGTTGACTTCACGGAAATATCGATAATTACAACAATTTCGTGTGTTTAATTAGCTGTATTGCACCGAAATAATTGTTTTTAAAGTGGGCGATAAAGCTTTCGCACGCAACAATGAATAATTCCGCTGCAAAGGTTAGTGAAATCTTTCGCGAAGCGGGGACCGCGTTCAACAAATTGGCTGAAATGACGAAGCTATTACATCCTATGGGGGATTCTCAGCCTGGCGGAAAGTGGACAGACGACGAGATCGAGATGTTACGAGCCTGCGTTCATCGCTTCGCCGTTGACTTGAACAATTTGAGCCAGCATATCAAAGGCCGAACTGTCAACCAAATACGCACAACGTTGAAGAAAAAAGCCTTTGAGGACGCCAATATTCCCGTTCGCCAGGTTACGTTGAATATGCTGAACGCTTCGGAGAACGAAGTGGATGTCGACGGACTCAATGATGACGTCAAGCTTGAGTTCGAGTCGACAAATGAAGAAGTTACCACATGATCTGAGATGTTTACTTTTCCCTAGATCTGCTGTGTTCACAACAAAGTTAGGAGAAGCTGCAGTGGATAGTGAAGGTGACAAGTGAAGTACACTTTAGGCTAATGTTGATTGTCGTGAATAGAATTATTGTTTAGGAATAGATGGTTAGTAAAATTGCTGTTACTATGAAATACATGTAATCTGAACTTGACTATGGAACAGCGTTTGTTTTTTTTTAAGTGCATATGATAACCATAATGGCTACACAAGATAAATGGAATGGGTATAGATTTAAACAGTCAAGCTCAATAACTTTTCTGTTGCTTGATTACAAAATAACAATAACTGAAGTCATAATTTGCTGCAATTGCCACAAATTTTAACAGTTGCTCCAGTATTTGGTTCAATATGTGCTGGCACGACTATCTCACTGGCTGATGATAAGTTTACCAATACTTCTACTCGTCTATATTGGTTCTAAATGAAAGTTGACCAAGCTTTTCCTAACTATTTTGCGTTGGGTAAAGCTCAGTAAATGGTTTACTTATCCATAGTCAAGTTCTAATGATCTACAAATTGTATGTGTAACTTTATAAAAAAAAATATGTTAGTTGTTAAAACGAGTACTTTTTTGCCACTAATCAATGTTAACTGTTGTGTGTTGTGTATTCTTAAAGTCTGGGCAGTTCTACATCAGTTAAATGGATTTCATCACTGCAAATACTGATCAATAGTTGTAAGTGTTAATTGAAAACCAAATAATACATCGGTAAAATCATCACTATAAGAAGCATGGGCTCAGTTTAGTCTCCTGTAAAGTTCTTTCCTCCCTCTGGCTCAAGGCCACCTCATTGGCTTGTGAAAGGTGGAGAAGTGTTTCCACCTTTTGCTAGCTGATGCTTTATCCTCCCAGTTCTAGTTCTTGTGAAATCTCACCAAAATACAACACAAAACCTTTTTTACAAAAAAATACAACCGACTTCCAAAAACAAAACACTACAAAGTATAAAATTCCTTTTTTTGACACCGACTTCTGAAATTAAAGTTGACCTGTATGCTATGGATGGTACCTGCGTACTACCCATTTACAGCGTACCTGCGTAATGTTATTTTATGAACTGGTGTAAACAATTTAAAGTCTGTTAAAAATCTTGAAATAAAAAGAGGCTTTCTGAAACAAAGACGGTCAGTAGTGGTTTATGATAGACTAAAACTTGGTGGTTAATATGCTGAATTAAGGCTATGAATGTGTCTGACTATAAAGTAGAAATAAGTATTGATACTGTGTAGTATATTGTATCACATGTGTTGCTATACTGTTAAACAAATGTTTCATATATAAAATATCATATAATATGTATAATGGATGATATTGGGAAGTATGAAAATTATAGCTAAATTGTGTATTTTCAATGTGAATAATGGATACAAATGTTAAGAGTATGTAAGTAAATATTATACAATCTGTAAATCCTGTCATTATAAAAAATAGGGTTGTAATTCGAAATAAAACACAACAACACTATTTTTTTTCTTTAATAATATTTAAGACCCCAGTTAAAGCTCCCAGTGGGATAATTTATTCAATTTTATTCTGAAGCATACCTGTATGGATCAAGATGCCATTGATGTTCTAAAAATAAGGCTCATTCTTACCTGTAAACTAAACAGTGTATCAGCACTCTCTTCCAAACGACCCTATGCTTGGATATAGCGATTGCCTTCGTCAATCTACGTAAAGCCTCTGATAGACTTGAGCATTCAATCAATCGTAATATGCTAGCGAATGTTCTTTTGTTTAAAATAAACAGGAACCTTTTAGCGAGCATTCTAGCGAACGACAGTACATAAATTAGCTTCGATCTTTTTGCCGAGACTTTCCTGAAAAAAATCTAATTTGTTCATCAGATAGATTCCCAAAAAATATTGGCCACGTATTTTTTCTATTTTCACATTAACAAAAAATTAAGTGCGTTGAAAACTCGCGTATCGTCACATTTCAGTACTGTTTTTACTAAAATGTGACTAGCCCCCGCTCTTGAACTTTGATGCGCTTTTTCTTTATCATTTTTTATCGTTTTGAAATGGCAAAAAATATTCGTCTTGAACAGACAGTCGACGAGCAGGTTAAACGCTAGGTAGTCCTCTTGCCAGTTCATGCTATGCCATAGGAAAAAAAACTTCATACCAATGGAGATAGAGTTCATTTTTGACTGCTTACCTGGAAACTAAGCACCGTATCAGCACTCTTCTTCCAAACGACCCTATCTAGCTATCGTCGGAAATCAAATCAAATCGTATATTTCAAATAAACCATTTACAGGCACTTTTGAATTGTCAAAGTCGGTCAGTCAAAAACATGAAGCTATTTGCACGTTCCAAAGCGTAGATCTCTATGGAGAAGAACGTGCAAGAAACTCCACGGACACTCTTTTAAACCTATGATGTGATGTATTAAAAAAATCGCCTTTGGTAAGGTCGGTATAGTAGAGTTGATGACCGCGTTGATCTCTCTATAGAACTTGTTCGTCTTGAACAGACAGTCGACGAGCAGGCTGAACGCTAGATAGTCCTCTTGCCAGTTCATACTGCCTATACCACAGGAAAAAAACCTTACGTCTATCGTGATAGAGTCAATATTTGACAGCTTACCTGGAAACTAAGCACCGTATAGCACTCTTCCAAACGACCCTATGCTTGGCTATCGCGGCCGCCTTCGGTAAGGTCGGTATAGCAGAATTGACGACTGCGTTGATCTCTCCATCGAACTCGTTCGTCTTGTACAGATAGTCGGTGAGCAGGCTGAACGCTAGGTAGTCCTCTTACCAGTTCATGCTAACTATACCACAGGAAAAAAAACCTTACGTCTATCGTGATAGAGTTCATATTTGACTGCTTACCTGGAAACTAAGCAGCGTATCAGCACTTTTCTTCCAAACGACCCTATGCTTGGCTATCGCGGCCGCCTTCAGTAAGGTCGGTATAGTAGAGGTGACGACCGCGTTGATATCTCCATAGAACTCGTTCGTCTTGAACAGACAGTCGATGAGCAGGCTGAACGCTAGATGGTCCTCTTGCCAGTTCATACTGCCTATACCACAGGAAAAAAACCTTACGTCTATCGTGATAGAGTTCATATTTGACTGCTTACCTGGAAACTAAGCAGCGTATCAGCACTCTTCTTCCAAACGACTCTATGCTTGGCTATAGCAGCCGCCTTCGGTAAGGTCGGTATAGTAGAGTTGACGACCGCGTTGATCTCTCCATAGAACTCGTTCGTCTTGAACAGATAGTCGGCGAGCAGGCTGAACGCTAGGTAGTCCTCTTGCCAGTTCATGCTGCCGTTCAGAGCTTGGAGATTGTCGTGGTAGCGCCACCTGGTGGGAGGAAATTATCTTTTAATATTAGAGGAGTTTTAGTTAAATGAATCGGCACTCACGTTCACAGAAGTGAACACGTAGATATTTTTTGTGTGGAATATGTAGTATAAATTAATGATAACATAAGTTTTACGAGACGTTTCAGTGAAAAGTGAGCTGTCAATCCATTTCCATACCATGCGCGCGGATGCGCGAGTATGCGCTATTAGACTGCATATACTCGCGCATGTGGTCGCTTCGATGCTCTTTAGGAATTAATTGATTTAAGATATTATTTCAATGAAGAAAATGACTATAATAGTTTGACAGAGAAAAATGCTCTGCGCTGCGCTCCGCCATATGTGCGCCGGCCCTAAGACGAATCTAATGATACCACATTTGTTAAAATCTATCCAGCCGTTTAGGATACAGAGCGCGCCAAAGAAATATACACACAAACATACATTTATATATACTCTTAAAAACATTATGTTCCTTCCTTCTGGGGCAGTCGCTTCTTTTAGCTATACTTACATAACATTGAAACTAGTATCCTTCCAACCGGCGAAGGGCGTGTTCATACTGGACAGCAGCGCGTACACGGTCTCGTTGTGAGCTTCAGAGTACATCTTGACGCGCCACAGGATGTTGGAGTCCGCCGACCAGCCCATGCGCACGTGCCATTGGCAGAACCAGTCTGGAACAAAGAGTTTGTGTTAACGAATATGGCATCTCGCTTTGTTCTTTCACACTTTTGTTTAATGGTATCGTTTGAAAAGTCCCTTGCAATTCAATTATTGTAAACTATTGCCCAAATGCGAGTCGGACTCGCGCGGAAAGGGTTCCGAACGAATCATACTTTTTTGACATGTGACATTAAAACCACAGACTTCCTATAATTTTCCTGAATCTATAAGTAAAGAACTAAAATCTGTATTTTTTTGAAAATTGTAGGCTCATTACTTTCTGAAATAAGGTTTTCAATTTTCATCTAGTTTCTTAAATAAATTCAAAACTATTTATTTACAAAAAGAACGTATTTTAAACACAGTCTTTAACATCCTCCAATTTCTTTTTAAAGTGTTCTCACCTTTTAGCAGAAATTCGAACTCCCCATTGACCATCCTCCCCGGGTAGTACAAGGACACGTGTCCAGCGTGGTGCCAGGTGCCCTTGTTGTCCAGCTGTACGTCGACGCTGACCTTCTGCGAGGGGTCGCGGTTGGCGTCCCAGTTGAATGCGGCGCTGAGACGCTTCTGGCGGGCAGTTACCCAGCGCTGGAAGGATATGTGGAGGTCGCGGAGTCTGTTGGCCGAAAAAAAAGGTAAAATTGCAAATAATTATGAGAAAAGTTTTTGATGTTTGCTTGAATGTTGAGTGTTGATTTTGAGGAGATTCTTGATTGCGGATAGTCGTAGTCAGTAGTGTTTCCAGTTTGAATAAGTAATTTTGTATTCATCTGTTCCGGGTCGGAGTCCGAAATTAGTTGTGTTATTCAAAAACATGCATATTGACGTATTCCGCGTTTCGAATCTTGGAAAAGCATAAGCTAAGGTGCGACAACGCCTCCAGAAGTCCAGATACGAGTCTTGGATATTCAAAATATGTTTTTTTTTAATAACTGAATAAACAATTGTTATTGGATTTTAAAACCAGTTAACTTGGTATGGGAATAGGAAGTCAGGCACAGATATCTATTAAAAAATTCCTAAGCCAAAGAGCCAAAAAATCATAACCCATTTTACGCCGTAGTCGAGTAAAAATGTTCATAAAAATCAAAATCACTTACTGATCAAAGTGTATATCCATGTTGACATTAGTATTGTTACTAAGATCCGCGTTCAGGTTTACACTATACGCCTTCTTCCCGATGTCCACTTCCACGTACGTCGTAAAGTTTTGTTCGGAAAGCAATATGTAACGGATCAGGGTTCGGTAGTGGTCGTCGTTGTATTCGCCCTGTTGGGGAGAATTGAGGGGATGTTTAAAGTATAAAAGGATGAAAGTATATGGTGCTGTATCTCTTGGGCACTAACTAGATTATACAGATGAATAGGTATGTGCACGAAAATCGAGCGTGGAGTCCTGGTCTCGATTCTCTCGATAGAAATTTCTCAGTAGCAGCAAGGAGCTTGGAAGTTGGTGGTGTGTCACCCCAGGCATCGGAAAGCACGTTAAGCAATTGGCCCTGCACCTGAACTCTCTTCGGTCGGATTGCCGCCCCTCGGACAATCACACTTGTGCAATATTATATCTCCTGCATACTTGGTATTCTAATGGGAGGATTATGTGTTACTAGCACTTCGCCCGCGCTGCAATTTTCTTAAGGATCACTAATTTTTTCTAGTAATAAATATAGCCTATGTTACTCAGGAATAATGAATTTTTGAAATCAGTCCCGTAGTTTTTGAGTTTATTTGTTACAAACATACAAAAATGCAAATCTTTCCTCTTAATAATATTAATGTCGATGGGACTATCAAAAAACATTTTCAGGACCTTTTTCACACTGTCTTCATACTACTAACCTGTCCAATAAAAGTGATCTGCCTATTATCCTGCGTGAACCGTCCGTCCATGGCGATGTTCTTGAAGTGCGTGCTGCTGATCAAGGCCTTCAGGTGATGCGACGCCATATTGGTTTTGGACTGGTCCTGGTACGACGCGTCGATGTTGAAGTCTACGCCCGTGAACCAGACTCCTACGGCGTTTACCTGGGGAGGCAGATGGTGCATTGTAGATTGGTGTAGTATTCTGTTGTGTGCGATGATGGTAGTCACGAAAAATATATTCGTTTTCCACGTGAAAACACTTATCTGGTACACAAACAGATTATTTTCCAGTCACGTTTAAAGCAGTCTGATGCAGTTGGTGGGATTTATTTTAGTTTAATATCATTTGATGCATCAGACTGCTCGAAAAGCGAAGTGTTTGAATCATTTTTATCTTTTTCTGTGGTCTGTTCTTATGATACAAGTTTTTTTAGTTCCTACTTTTTTAGTGAGTTACAGTTTTGGAGTCGTCTCCTTGATTGCATGACCGACATTTTGACTTCCCGCATGAATATGTCACAAAAAGAAACGACTTGCTTACTTTACGGCGGCCGCCCTCTGTTTTCAAGATTCATTCAAAATTCAAATATTTTAATTCACACCACGGGATCCATATAGTGTAAGTATGAAGTTAGCCTATGTTAGTAAAATCAATATCTTAAAAATACAATAAAACTATGTTACTAGTGACACCTCATTTTTAAGACAGCCTTTAGGCGTGCCAAAGAAATACACATACACACATACTCTAGAAAGTCTAGAATAACATTACCCTCCTACTGAGGTAGTCGGATAGTTAAGGGATCAATGACAACCTTATTTAAATCACTTCTAAGTATTTGTTAAGATCTAACGCCATACTTCCCTGTAAAGTGGGAAATAATTAATTACAAAACTATAACAAAACAAAACGCCCACTCACTTGGAAATCATTCGGCTGTTTCTCGTGCACCTTCGTCTTGATGACACAGGGGTGTAAGGTCGGCAGCGTCATGTTGAGCTCGGCGTCCAGGTACAGCTGCGTGCCCGGCGGGAAGAACAGGTAGCCTGAGAGGATGATCTCGCGAGACTTCGGGTTGAAGTTTAGGAGGGCTACAGCTGTGTATTTTGGGCCGATCTGTTGGCAAAAAGAGATTCATAAGAAGGGTGTTATCATAGGTATTTAAATTTATTTTAATATTTTATCAGGAAAATCGCTATCAAACTATTAATTGGTTAATGCTGCTTTGTTAGAATTGAGGAGAGTAGTTTTACTTATCTTAGCTTTATTTGGGCTTGTTGTATGAGTTTTACAAGCCCAAATAAAGCTACGATCAGCCTGAGGTCTTATTTATCTTCATAGCTTTCTTACATGAATAAGGTTTTTCATGTTTCAGTTTATTTTCTGAAGTTTTTGAATCAAACCTGAAAAGCTATGTAGCATCTTAATGTTGTTTTGCCCTTTTTTGACACAGCATTATACGCTTGGTATTTTTTTATCGATTTAAAAAAAGACTGCAGGGCAAAAGCCCAACCTAGGATTGCGGAATTTGTTCAAAAGAGTCACCGCGGCCCTGGAACACAAAGGGCACTACGAGGAACACGGATGGGTTTAGTCAGTAAGAGTCTGACACTTCCTCCTGCTTCGCCCAGAGCGGGACGAGTCATTTGATGATATCCCATCGATAAAAAAGGGCAAAAGCCCAACAAGGTTTGCTCAAGGCGTGTTGGCGATTTCAGACATATTTAGACTACAGATCTAGGTTTCCCCACGATATTTTCCTTCATCGAAGTCAGCCATTTTTAATATAAACGGGAGTGAAGCTGTAGGTGAAAGATTTAAAAGCTAATAATACTCACTCCTTCAAACGAGAACCTGGTGTCAATAAGCCGCGGCCGGTACAGCGTCAGCCTCGTGTCGAGCTTCATGCCGGTCAGTCGCTCGGCGCGTTGGAAGCCGAACGTGAAGGCGGGGTCGTCCTTAGTGGCGCGGGAGGCGCTCACGTTGAACCCTATGTCTACGTGGGTTTGGGTTTTCTGTGGAAATAGATATTAATATTATTATTATTTCAATTTTATTTTTATTAGGGTGCTGGATCTTTGGAAGGCGTGCAAGGGGTCGAAGCTAACTCGCAGAGACCCATCAGGCACTTTATACATTTTTAAGGGTTCCGAACAAAAAACGGAACCCTTATATGATCACTCGGGTGTCTGTCTGTCCATCCGTCTGTCTGTCTGTCTGTCCGTCTGTCACAGCCAGTTTTCTCCGGATCCACTGGATCGATTCTGTTGAAATTTGGTACACATATGGACTTTTGTGACCCAAACACGGACGCTTTACGTAAATTATTAACTTTTTAGTATGGGGGTCACTTTTGGGGGCCAAACTAGAAAATAAAAAAAAAAGTTTTTTGAACAATATCGTGTGACATATCAAATGAAAGGGCTTACTGTAAGGGTTTTAATTATATTTTTTTCATAATTTTAAAATAAATGGTTTTGAAGTTATTCAAGAAATTAGACGAAAAATTATCATTCCCCCCCTTATCTCCGAAACTACTGAGCCAAAAATTTTGAAAAAGTTGAGATAATAGATCTTTACCTATATATTACAGGAAAACCCATAAGTCTATAGTGTTAAAATTACACTTTAAAAAAATGAATTTCGTTCAGAACCCTTTGCACGTGATTCTGACTCGCACTTGGCCCCAGTTTTTTTGATTATTTACTTATTAATTACTACAGCCAGTAAAGTCCTTATTTGCAACCTCAGGTTGGAATTAAGGACTACTGGAATTCTTTCTCAACTTTGGCTTAGGAATTCTCAGTAGCAGCCCGCAGTCTCATGTAGTGACCGGTTGGTGTCAATAGTGAGTTGATTTCTTTAATTGGGACTTAATGTCACTAAAGCCATGTGGTTTTTATGTCTTAGTAATCAATATATATAAAATTCTTCCGTTACTGACTGATTGAGGGACTGAGTGACTGACAGACAACGCACAGCCGAAACTACTGGTCGTAGAAAGCTGAAATTTGGCATGTAGCTTCCCTACGCTCCAAAGGGAAGCCCTAAGAGAGGATTTTTTTAAATTCCCACGGGAACGGGAAAAAAATAGGATACGCGCGTACGAAGTCCCGGGCAAAAGCTAGTCTTAATACATAAAATTCTTCCGTTACTGACTGACGGAGTAAGAGAATGACAGACAACGCACAGCCGAAACTACAGCTAGTAGAAAGTTGAAATTTAGCATGTGGGTTCATTGTGGAGTGTAGAGGAGCACTAAGAGAGGATTTCCCGAAATTCCTGCAGGAACGGGAAAAAACGGGATATGAGCGCACGAAGTCGCGGGCAAAATCTAGTAAAAAATAAAAACAAGAAAATACTCACAATATTCTTCAAAACAGCATAGAAGTTATATCCAGGATAAGCAGTAAACTGCATAGACAGGTCTCCATACATGTCATGTCTGAATCCTCCCGTCTTCTCGCTATAGATCCCCTCAATCTTGATCGTTTGTTTCGGGCTCTTGTAGAACTGGTAGTCGAGCTGTAGCTTTGTGCCGTGGGTCGGACCGTTGATGGTATAGTAGCCTAGGAGGTGGCTGGCTAGTTGTTTCGTTTGGAACTCAGCTTCGATGTCGCCTTGGGTGACACTGCCTTTTGTTTTGATTTTTATTACACCTGGAAGAGACAGGAGTTGCGACTTATGTGTTCCTACAGTTCCCGTCACGCAACTTTACCTCCCCGAAGTACGTCGCAATCGAGTGCGCAGAATGTCAATTTGACAAAAAACATAATACAGCGCATGCGCGGGCAGGTCGCGCATGCGCGGGCAGGTCGCGCATGCGCGTGTTTGCGCAAGATGGCGGGTGTAATGTCATCTCACTCACTCGAATACGTTCGATGCATACGTGTGACCCGCTTGCTCAATGCAATACGACTGTTGATGCGAAAAGTGTTACACGTTGTTATTGTTTACAATTAATTATTTTGGTTATTTCTTACTATTTGATTTGTTTTTTGTGTGTTTTTGTGGTGCATGTATTTGTGGTGTTACTTTTTGATATTTTTATTGTTACTGGTAGTCTTTGTTACTTGTTTATAATATAATACGTATAAACAAAAACATATTCTAGGAACGTAACACTTGTTTACGCGATTGCACCTGCGCGGTCGTCACTAAAACCTTACCTCGGAGGGGTAAACAACGGTGATGCGAACTGTACATTATATCCATCTGGCACAAAAATAGTAATCATTTTCAAAGTTAACTCCCACAGTATTTTGATGCAGTTGGTGGTATTTTGAGAAACTTTATGACGGTTTTTATTGATGCTTTAGTATCCACACAAATATGACATGTTGACAACAAATTAGAGGTCACACCCAGTATGAGCTGACAAGGCTTGAATCCTTTTTAAACTTCGTACGAGGTCAGCTCAAAGCATAAATGCTACTGCCGAAATGCGGTCGAGTGTTAAAGCACCTATTGATTTCTAGAAACTGACCAGAAAGCTCAGGAACTCTCTCATCATCCACGAAAAGTACGCGTGCGGCATTCAAACGAACCCATACTTGATATTATCATGTCTCTTTACCGACATGGCAGTATCGACCTGATTCCGTCCGTCGACATCAAGACTCGCCGATAGAGACTTGTCGTATGGCATGTTTCGATACAAGACTTTGGCTATAGTGTCCTCTAAGTTAACTGGTAGGTAGGGTGACTACTACTACTGTGACTATGACTAAGGCCATTTAAGACTACGCCTCCTATGACTAAGGCCACTTTGAGAATGACTACTATGACTATGACCAATTTTAATATGATTAAGACCACTATGACTATGAATATGACTACTCTGACTATCACTACTACAATTATACTAAAATACTCACCAGATAACTCAGCAACTCTCTCATTATCCACCACCCAGTACGCGTGCGGTATCCAAACGAACCCATACTTGATATTATCATGTCTCTTTACCGACATGGCAGTATCGAACTGTTTCCGTCCGTCGACATCAGACTCGCCGATAGAGAAACATGTCTTACGACAACGTAAGGCATGTTTCGATACATGGCTTTGGCTATAGTGTCCTCTAAGTAAGTTAACTGGTAGGTAGGGTGACTACTACTACTGTGACTATGACTAAGGCCACTTTGAGAATGACTACTATGACTATGACCAATTTTATTATGATTAAGACCACGTTGACTATGAATATGACTACTATGACTATGAAAATGACCACTCTGGCTATGACTACTACAATTATATTAAAATACTCACCAGATAACTCAGCAACTCTCTCATTATCCACCACCCAGTACGCGTGCGGTATCCAAACGAACCCATACTTGATATCATGCCTCTTCACCGACATAACGGTATCGAACTGTTTCCGTCCATCGACATCGAGACTCGCCGATAGAGACTTGTCGTACGGCATGTTGCGATACATGGCTTTGGCCATTAGTGTGCTCTTTTCTGATTGCAGTGTTAGTAGGGCAGTGCTGGATGTGTTTGAGAGGGAAAGGACGGCGTTTATCATTCGTTTTTCCTGTCAAAATAAAATATGGTTACAGTACGGTAAATGGCATATTATTAATTGAATGAAGACTGGAATAAATCAATTATGAATCGATGGGTACGAGTCGATCGAAAGTTAAGCTTCACTTGACGAAGTCAGCCTGTAAATGGGTGACCGTCTATTACATAACGGGAGCCATCTGTTATTCGGAATACATATTGGTCCCGGCCGTCATTCGTAGATCGCTGGGAGTCGTTACAGGCAACCAGAAGCCTTAAAGTCTTAAGACTATCGTATTACCCAGTCACTGGGTTGCGGTAGTAAAATAGGCAGCTCCATGTAATCCACTGGTGTTCACCTGCATTTGAGAAGACTGGAAGCCCGTCCCAACATAGTCGGAAAAAGGCTATGCTATATGGCTTACCTTGTGGTGTTCCCGTGCGCCCCTCTTTGACGTCGCGCGGGGAGTCAAACACCTCACTCCCCTCGCGTACGTACCCGCGATCCTCGGCGTCGGTGACACCGGGGGGGGGGGGGGGGTAAGAGTCTGACAGACCCCTCCGCACGCCCCAGCCCCGCTCAGGAGCGTGACAATATAATGAATGACACTCACCTTACTATCCGGCGTATCAAAAGAGAAGCTAACGACGTTGCTGGTCTCGTTCTTGTCCCAGCGATACTGGAAGGCGTATGTGTCGGCCGTGGGGTCCGCCTTCTCTAGAGACAGGATGTACTTGGCGGGCCCGCTCATTAGGAAGTATGGAGCGTTGCGGAGGTTCGTCATGTTGGGGAACTGAAAATAGAAGAACAGAGGTGATGTTAAAATTTTAGGGACTGATTACGTGGCATGTCGACAGATTTTGTCAATCCCATACATTTTTGACGTTTTTACAACTGCTTTCGCCACGCTACTGCCGACAGAATGTCACTTCTCTGGAGCCTCTGGTGGACTTTCCAGTTTAAACTATGTGTGGAAAAGGTCACAGAACTCTCCGTCTCGAGTTTGTCCAGGAAAGTACTGCCCCTAGAAATGTTAGAGTGAACAGGCTCCTTCTGGGTAAGCTCGCTCCATCGTAGACTTTGTCTCTGTCATCTCTGACCTAGACTAGAGTCAAGAGCAAACCCATCAAAAATAAAAAAAATAAAAAAGTTTTAATTTTGCCTTCAAGCAGCATTGCTGTGTTCGGGTTTGAAGGATACGTGTGTCACTACACAAGTATATACGATATTTCAGCTTCCTCTCTGAGGTAGAAAAAGCTGATTTTAAGCTTTTTGGTTTCTTGACACACTCATCATACTGCTGCCGTCATCAAAATCTATTTAGGTTAAGCAAACTACCTATATTTCTTCCATATACGGTTTTTTTTTCTATTCGAAATCATGAAATGACTCCTCCCGCTCTGGGCGAAGCAGAAGGGAGAGACTCTTACTGACTAAAACCCATCCGTGTCCCTCCTAGTGCCCTTTGCGTTCCAGGGCCGCGGTGACCCTTTCGAACAAATTCCGCAACCCTGGCAGGTCCATATACGGCATACACCTTTATTTCAGGTTAGCTCAGTGGTCATTTCCTTTTTCATTTCTGTCATATTATGTTTCACATAATTCATTCATCATTTCTTTACCACCCATTCATTCACATCAGTCGAAAGACATCCACTGCTGGACATGGCCGCAAAGCATCTAGAAATAATCGGATAATAACAAAAGAAGTATTCTTTACAAACCTGATAAGAAGCGCACATCTTGATACCGATGGCCTTATCGAAGGTGGACCAGCTGCAAGTGTTCTGTTCTATTCTGTTCTTGTTCAGGCCTTGTTGTTGTAGCTCCTTGTCGCCGTGCAGGATTATAAGTTCAGACCTGAAGGTGGAACGAGTTTTGTTAATAACGTATCGTGTGGTAGTTTGAGATAGGGCAGAAATGGCCTTAGTTGATGTAGCTAAAGCTACTATTTAAAGGGATCACACTTTACTATTAGAAGATGTTTCTATGACTTTGGTCTGCTAAGCCTTACAGAATAGAATAGAGTGAGATGGTACAGACAGCAATAAAATACACAATTATGTATAATGAAAATGTTTGCATGCCGAATGGTGAAATATGGCAGAACTCTGATGTATACCTACTTATGTATTAGCCATATTTGCAAATAAATGCTATTCTATTCTATTATCATATTTTTATATGACGTGACGTGACGTGACATGACGTTTCATATTATGGGCCAAATTACTCTAAAGAGCGCAGCTAAGGATCCTTACTAAAAATCCACAAAATTTGTTTTAAAGTTTTCCAATTCATTGGATTACTTGAAAATTAGCAGCCCGGAGTTTTGATGCTCGGCTAGTACAGGGCTAGTGGTTTGCCCTCTACTATATGGAACTAAAAACTGGCACAATGTAAGACAGAGAGAAAAATATTGAGAGAGGGACGGAGACATCTATCCTTGTCAAACCATACCTGTATTCCGCATAAAGACGTGATGTACTGAAAGACTTACTTGGCAGCGAATATCTCTTGCTTATCAATGGGTAGAGATAGGTCCAGTTTCAACATTGCCAGGCCTCTGATGCTGAGCTTCGCTTCAACTGCTGTAGCGGTGTATAGTCGCCAGTTCACTCGGATGCCGCTAGAACTGAGGCCGCCGGCGTCCACGCTCATTGTGGCTGCTATGTTTACTGCCACACTACAAAGAAAGAGGTACAGTGAATTTATAAAGCATAAAAACCACCTGACGGATAATCTCAATTTAGATGAGCCAGGAGTTATTACAGAGCATAATTATGAGCGTAAACATGGGTCCACTCTCCGTTGTTTTACCCGCATAATAAGCCGCTTTAATTTTCCCACTGGAAAAAAAAGGGTTTGGAGGAACACGCGTGGGTTTTTTTGTCAGTAAGAGTCTGACATTCCCTTCCACTCCAACCGGAGTGGAAGGAGTCATTTGATGATTTCTCTTCTCTGAAAAAGTTCTCTTCTTTTTGAGAAAAGGGAAAAGTGTTGACGTCCCTATTACGTTCACGTACAGCCTACATTACCCTAACTCGTACTAGTATCATAAATGTATGTATGTCCGTCTTCCACGCAGCAACGGAGAGAAAGATCGACGTGATTTTTTGCATAGTTAGAGTTTATAAACCGGCGAGGATTATAGACTACTTTTTATTTGTGAAAAATGTATGTTTTCTGTCCAGTCGGAGCAAATTTTACAAAAGTCTGACACTTCTTTAGAAAAGACACTCACCGAGGTCTCCACTTACCCTCAAAATTCAAGTTCCCAGATTGCGTGTACTTATCATTGTCGGTGTCAGAGTGTTGTCGTCCCCATTAGGTACAGTTGAACCTACATTACCCTAACTTCTACTAGTAATCAAAAATGTATGTATGTTCTTCATTCATGCAGCAACGGATTGACAGAATAACTTGATTTTTTGCATAGATATAGTTTATAGACCGGGGAATAATATAGACTACATCTCATACCTAAATAATACATGGGCCCCACAGGAGCTAGCTTAAGACTAGTCTATAAGAAACTTACCTAGGTCTCAACTTCCCCTCTAAGTCCAAGTATCCGGACTGCGTGTACTTATCGTTGACGGTGCCGGACACCCTAGTGTTGACGTAGCTGGTGCCCATGAGGTTTATGTTCATTGGGAGACCGGAGCCCGTGGGGGACGAGTACTTTACCTTAACTCCTATTAGTAATATAAATGTATGTACGTTCTTCTTTCATGCAGCAACGGAGCGATGGATCGACGTGTTTTTTTGCATAGATATAGTTTATAGACTGGAAAGTAATATAAGCTATATCTAATACTTAACGGAAACATGTTCCTGTGGGAGCTAGTTCTACATAAGTCTATAAGAAACTTACCTAGGTCTCAATTTTCCCTCAAAGTCCAAGTTGCCGGACTGCGTGTACTTATCGTTGACGGTGCCGGACATCTTAGTGTTGACGTAGCTGGTGCCCATGAGGTTCATGTTCATTGGGAAGCCGGAGCCCGTGGGGACTGAGAATGTCGTGTCCAGGAAGAGGGAGGCTTTGTTGTACGAGATTTCCTGTGGATAAAGGTATTTTAAACACTTGAGGTAATGTTTATTTTTTGTTGAAAGAACTATGTTTGGTTTCGGAATTCGATCAAGTTTTTAGATTTTAGAACAAAAAACTCTGTATAATACGATTTAAAGTTCAAATGCCTTTGCCAGAAAAACTTTTGTTAGAGCCTTTTTAATAAAAATGGTCACTCAAAAATTAACTTAAAACGCACATAGCTAAAGTCGACAGTTGAGTTGATGGTAATGGGTTCCAATAATCTCGAATTATAATTTCAAGTATACAAATATAGCATGATAGTGAAAAGTCTGTCGAAAAGGTAGTACCTTTGGAGCTGATCACGCGGCGCAAAAATGGCTAATAATGTTGCTTGTTCATTTAGACAACCAGTTAGTACAGCAACAATGTGATTTAAATAAATCAAACAACTGAAGATAATTAGAAACTGATTAAAAAACTTTATTTCCTTGCCAAAATCTTTTTAAATATGAAGGTCGTTGTTTTTGGCATATTTATAATCACTTCAATTTTGTTATAAGGAAGAATAAAACGTTTAAAGATGAGATACTCAATATATTACCTTTCCAGAGAGAATCTCCAGTACTCTGATTTGTGGGTTCAGTCTCGCCAAAGACTTCATTATCTCTTCGTCACCTTCTGCATTCCAATAGGAGATCTCGTTACCAAACACTTTGATACCTAACTCTGCCATAGGGAACCTAGATTAAAAAAAAAGTTTTTTTTAGTCTAACATTGTTGTGTTATTTTTCTGATAGTAAGTTGTGATAGACGTTTGAGAGACGAAGTTAAGTCTCGTTTGTCTGTATAATATTTTTAAAGTCGACTCTCGATAAACATATTTATTGAAATTAGGTGACATGTGTTTTTGAATTGCCTAGAAGTTGGTAAGTTGCTTAGAATACTTTTTCGGAGAAGAATGTATTATAGCGTTTTTTTTTTTATCAGGTTAAACAACGTGTAACAGAATAAACGCCATACCGCTTAAGGGGTCATTGTACTGTTGCGAATGCCCCATAGATTTATGTGTGCAGAATTTGACAAAATGTACAGAACATCTGATTTTTTTTTCGCGATTTGGTGTTGGTCCCATAGTAAAAGTTGTTCATAATGTTTTAGTACAATGACCCCTTAAGAGGTATTGCATTTATTCTGCTACACGTTGTATTATTTCTAGTAAAACTACATAAAGCGATTAAAGTATAGTAAAACTTGCCGAAAAAAAAATAGCCAGCCTCCTATTCTTATACCTACCGAATATACATACAAAATTTCATAAAAGTCGGTCGAGCCGTTTCGGAGGAGTTCGATAGCAAACACCGTGACACGACGTGACATTTTTATATATTAGATAATATGTCGTTTTTTGAAGTGACAACCAGATATGAAAGGGGTACAAATATTAGTAAGCTTTTAGTCCAAGATTACACATTATTCGGATGTCGCATAATGTTTCCTATCTTTCCACTGAGAACTTTCTTACCTATGTTTCAAAGCCTCATTCTTGTACTCCAGATTATCGATCTTCTCCCGCACCTCGTCCGCCTCGTTGGTGGAGCGGAAGAAGCGAAGGTTGCTGATCTTCTCCGTCAGCTTGTTCTTGTTGAGCGGGCCGTTGTTACCGAAGTAGCGCTCGAAGTAGCTTTCGAAGCCTTCGCCGCGGGCTTTCATCTAAAAAGGGAGCACAATTTTTTTTTTATTTGTGATGGGTTTGCTCTTGACTTTAGTCTAGGTCAGAGATGACAGAGACAAAGTCTACGATGGAGCGAGCTTACTCAGAAGGAGCCTGTACACTCTAACTTTGAAGATATAATTAATTTGGAAGACTTGAAAATGTCTCTAGACTTTGAAAGACAGCCTCGAATCATGATGGGAGTCTTTGACCTTAGCAAGGCACGTTGACGCAGAGAATATGACGCAGATGTAGAATAATAAAAAAGACGATCGTTTTTTTTTATCTTGACAGAATTGTGTGCATTACGTTGTGGAGATAAGGGTCAATATGATATCTAAATTTTAAGATCTTCGCTTCGACTCTGCTTCACTATGCCTTGATCTTTAGTTCCAAATTCTAGAATTATGCTTGAAGTATGATAGTAAGTGTACATTTCTGTCTAGATTTGTATAAAATCGAGTTGTTATTCTGTATTTGATCCGAGATTCAGACTTAGAGCATCGTTTTGTGATACGGACTTAAGTCTCCAGACGGCAATATTCTTTATGTAATTTTGTGTTGACCTTTCAAAGCAGTTTCTTTTAGGCTTGGACATAAGAGTCTTGGGTCCCCATATAGCGTAAATTAGTGAAGGCAGAACCGTATTGGTTTCATATACTGGCCAGTTATATTGACAAAGATCTTACTTCGAACAGGTTGATGGACTCCCCAAACATGTCGACAGTGAGATTGAGTGAGAAGGAGCGCGGTATGTACGAGTCCGGAGTGAAGATCACGTTCGCTTCGTAGTTACCACCTATTGATAAAAGACATACATGAGTTTGAGTCTTATGCACGTTACATAACAATAAATAAATAAATCCTAAGAATGACAGGAATGGCTATTAAAGTAGAAAGGTACCCATTTTTATGCAACAATAGTAGACGTTGGTGAGATCCAGTTACAACTAAAAAATTGCAGAAGACATCTGTTCTATCTCTTAGCGAATTTTTTTCTCTTCGATTTGATCTACCACCGCCAGAAATCGAACAATAAATAATAGGTGATAATTTATTGTTTTGGGTATAACATGTTTTCTCTAAATTCAGAGTTGGTATTGTCAGTCTTGCCAGGTTCATCACTTTAGAAACCTTGTCGTTTTATGTCGAACAAGCGACATTCAACCTTAGGACCATCCATGTCAATTACGAATTCAATTTTTTTTTTAATAAGGATGGGAAATCATCAAATGACCGCTCTGGGTGAAGTAGAAGGGAATGTCAGACTCTTACTGACTAAAACCCATCCATGTTCCTCCTAATGCTCTTTGCGTTCCAGGGCCGCGGTGACTCTTTCGAATAAATCCCGCAACCCCGGCAGGCATTGGGCCCTAGCGGGCCCCGTCTTTAATGCAAAAAAAATATATATAGCTAAGAAGTGGAATTCCCTGCCAGAGTCTGTGTTTCGAGATAGCTACAACCTGGGAGTCTTTAAGACAAGAGAGAATAGGTTGCTTCTAGGCAAACGTGCTCCATCTTCGACCGCATCATCGCTTACCATCAGGTGAGACAGTGGTCAAACGTATGCCTATCTATAGAAAAAAAAAGCTAAAGTTGTTCATATTCACAAGCTTTTCCATCCCTAGAAAGATAGATGATACCAAATTATAAACAACACGTTTTATATTGTTTCATTATTTATTTTCAGCCTGCAGTAGTGCAGGGCAAAAGCCAGGGAAGTTTATCTTCCGTCCAATACTCCCGACTCTACGCATGTGGCATACCTTTTATAAAACAACTACAATCAAACTCACCAGCATTGTACTGATCAAAGAACATCCCCTGCTCATAATTCCGGGAGTACATCCTGAAGTCTGGGCTATCCTCCAGGTGAGGTATCTGGTTGCCGGACAGCAGACCCTGGATCTCTACGCGGGATGGGAGGGAGGATTCTGCTAAGTTCTTGAGGTGACTCCACACGAAGGTCGTTACTGGTGGAAGAAGATTTTTATTACATGTTGAATTGACCTCTTTACAGGTTTAGAAGCTTAATGGCACATTATGATTTTTTTTTCCATGTCAGGCATAACGTCGTTTGTACTGGATGGCCCTATTTCATTATGAAGTGACTTGCGAGTGACGTCACACGCTATTAGTGCTATCTCAGTAGTGTTATATTCTTAAAATTCTACCGTGACAGCTTGGGTGAAGTGAACACAAAGTAAGCTGACATTCTATCCAATCACTTGAAGTTCACATAGCCAAGATTTCACGGTTAGATGTTTACAAAATAGACCATAACTATCATAGATTTTAAAACGCTCACAAATTCATTTTTTCTGATTTTTTTAACAGTACATTGTGCCGTGATCCAAAAAAGATAGTGTACTCGTTAAGTGACTTTAAATTATAGACTTAAGGTTCAAATTGCAATAGTCGAGACACGCACATGAAACAAGAACTACAATAAATTCATACCTTGATTAACGGGCTCATCTTGTAGAGTATGGAAGATCTTCCTCAGTGTGCCGAGGTCGGGGCACTTCATGACTTGTATGTAGGATGCTAGTCGTACTTCAAGGTTCATGTAGTCAGCCCGGAATGTTTCTAGGAAGTATTCACTGCAGGAGAGAGTTTGGTGTTAGAAGCTCAATACATACGAAAGACAAGAAACGTAACATAGATAAAAAGCAAGCATGTATTATTTTTTTTAGTTTATAAGATAAATTTTAAGTTGTTGGCTTACTATATGCTTTGGTGAAGACTGTTAGTATAGTAAGCAATTGTTACGAAAAAAAATTAAATATATAGCCACCATGAAAAATACGACGTTAAATTATTTCAGGGAAATTATGATCGTGAAAAGTTACGACACTACTAACAAATGACGATAAAAAGTCAAGGCAGTGAAATTATGATCGTGAAAAATTCCGACATTACAAACTTATGACGTTGAAAAGTCATGGCAGTGAAATTATGATCGTGAAAAGTTCCGACATTACAAACTTATGACGTTGAAAAGTCAAGGCAGTGAAATTATGATCGTGAAAAGTTCCGACATTACAAACTTATGACGTTGAAAAGTCATGGCAGTGAAATTATGATCGTGAAAAGTTCCGACATTACAAACTTAAGACGTTGAAAAGTTAGGGCAGTGAAATGATGATCATGAAGAATTACGACACCACAAACTTATGACGGTGAAAAGTCGTGGCAGTGAAAATATGGAAGTGAAAAGTTACAACATTTAAAAGCTATGAAAGCGGAACGTCGTGACGAGAAAATATAACAATGAAAAGTTTTAACGTAAATAATGTATGAAGAAGAGATATGTGATATTACCGTGTCTCATCACAAGTCGTCCTCCTAAACGCGTCGACGGCCGCCAACCTAACGGGTACCGGCGCAAAACTATCGCCTATTAAGTTCATTAACACATCTGCGAACTCTTTTCTAAAGCCACCAATATTGCCCAGAGCTTTAATTGCTACTTTGATCTGAAAAGGGAGAAATAGTCTGATAATTAATAAAATGTAGATGAAATATAGTTCAAAACAGCATAACACCAATATCGTTACAAAAACATGACAGCAGCAAAATTTCCATTGATTGATTGACATTGAATTAAATGCAAATGGAATAGAGTTGAAAATAACAACGCCAATGTCGTTGCAAAAACATGTACCAAATTTTCTGTTGATGAAGAAATCAATCAAAACTGAATTAGTGTTCAAGATAGCATACTTGAAGACTCGTTACAGGGAATTATCTGCTTTGAAACTATTTTGAACTCTATTGCAAAGTTTATCAATGAAAAAAATATAACCGACTTCCAAACAAAACACTACAAAGTATAAAATAACCTTAATTTCGGAAGTCGGTGTTAAAAAACAAAGAAACAAAACCAAAAACACCGACTTCCGAAATTATATTATTTTGTAAAAGAAGTAGGTTATATTTTTTTGTAAAAAGTTTTTTATCTTTCACTTTTAAATGGTGATACTTGGACGATGTCTTCGTCTACGCAGAAATTGAAATAAGCACGGGACGGGACTAAATGGGAAGTATACCGCATCGAACTAAAAAAGAATCACAGAAATCGGAACAGAAACCTCGGAGTAATAAAAAAAAAACAAAAAAATACCCAACGAATTGAGAACCTCCTCCTTTTTTGGAAGTCGTTTAACAAATAAAGATTAAATTAAAATTATGTAAAACTTCAGTTGTTTTTTACAATAACAATATTTCATCCAAAAAGGTTACACACTTACATTTTTCCGATCTTCCCTAGTTTTGATGACACCCTTCTTGGCAATTTCCTGTACAATAGTTTCAAACTCCAATAAGATCTGTTGCGGAGTTTCTTCTTCGCAACATTCCCGCACTGAAATAAATATCGATTATTTATTTATTTACTTAACAGTTGATGTACAAACATATTATTATGTAGGATAAAAAAATAGATACAAAGGTGATGCTTCCTCAGAAATCTCTTCTATAAAGTCACAGAGTCACAGATATATATATTGTTAGATTCTACCCCTGCACGTGTAGGCGGGCACGCCCTTTATGTCTGGAGGCATACCTATTAAGTTTGGTTTACATTGTTTTTATGCTTGAGTTATTTATTTATTAATTCATTGAGTTGTCTGATTATGATGGCGTAATGGAGTGTGCTAGCTTACAATAGGCAAATGATTTAGTTTTTAGGTTGTACGTGTTACCCAAAGTCTATTATTTTCTTTGTTATAAAGCTTTGCATACTATTGTTTAAATGCGAGTTCTTCTAACTCAACAGACAGATGTGTTGCTGGGGAGTTTGTTGGCCACTTTTTCTCCACAGCTAAAACACTAGGAAGTGGTGACGGGCGGGCGTTTTGGGGGACTGTCTATTTGTAAACGTTGACGTTCAAAAAGTGCTGGTACTCAGCCTAATTTGAATAAATGACTTTTGATTTTGATTTTTGATTTAAAAAAAATATGTAGACACCGTGTGTGTTATAATAAATGTACTGAATTTTGTACGGTATACACGGCAGTAAAATTTTGCCAAATAATATAACCAAAATGTGTAAAAGACAAAGTAAATAAAATAATACTTACATTCCTTCCCACTATGTTTACAATAAGAGTGGACCATAGAGGACACGGTGAAACTGATCACTTTATCATTCTTCTGTTTTTGTAGTAACTCCAGCATGCTTTCCAACATCTGCAGTTTTGGTCTGGAATGAAACATAACAACCACAGAGTTAAAGATTTACAAATGGTAGCCAAGATCATTGAACCAAATTGAACTGTGCAACTCTTATAATTTAACCACGAGTTTCTCGATGAGGGTTTTCTGAAATGTCGAGCTCCAGGTGGCAGCACTGAGGCGTCAGTCCCAAACACCTATCGAATCGCTTGTTTTCTGACATTTGTTAAGTTGACGTCGCCGTGATGTTAATTTCAAAGTCACTTCTTCAATGAAGAGGACTTCTCCTTTTCCTGAAAACCCTCATTCTTCTTCTTCTTTTTATCGTGTGGTCATTAAGGTCTAACGACCCCACACACCCTAATGTCAGAGTTTCTAAACCGCCTCAAGGGCCTCTGACATGGTTTATTTGACGATCGCCATTTGGCGGCCGGGACCACCCGCGTATACGTATTACGCCTTCCGAAGCACGGAATCATCTTTTTATCAGATAATCAGGTGACTCAAGCCTGAAATGTTCTAGGACAAACTGGAAACAACTTTACAAAGTATGCTTCCCGTCGGAATCGAACCCACGACCACCGGGTCACAAGGCAAACGCCTAAACCACTCAACCACGGAGGCAGTTACACCCCTCAACCCTCATTAGCTTACGTATTGACAAAGGTTATAGATATAACCTTGCAGTCAAGTTAAGAAAAGTCTATTTAAAAATTCACATTTCATTGTTCTTCATAACATCTTAACTCGCAGACACACCACTCACCTCGGTATCATAGCCATGGACATGAGCCACTCGTGCCTGGTCTCCTCATCGACCTCGTTCTTCATGATCATGTCCTTGATCAGCTCGACTGAGCCGGGGCTCGCGATGTACGGTAACGCGTCTAGGATGTGCTTGCTGGAAAATAAACAAAAGTACTGTTATAGTTGGGGCAAAGTAATGACGGTTTCTTGAAATGACGAGGTGGCAGCACTGAGCCGTCAAGTCCAGACACCGGCCAAAGCACTAATATTTTCTGACATTTGTTAAATTGACATCAACGTCATGATACTTTTTCGTTGCATACACTTACGTAGCCGGCTTGCATATGGAGGGCGCGCGTGCCAACAGTTGCGACAGCGCAGGGTAGTGTAGCGGTCTGGCAGAGCGCACCAGGCGGCCCCATAGGCCTACTGTTGAACCACTGTCCATATTTTCGTCTACGTTCAAAGAATGGTGGTCTGTTGTTGTGTCTTTAACCCTGAAAAGATCGAAAATTCAGCTGTTAGGAAATTTTGTCAAATTTCGTTGTTCCTTTACGAATTACTGTCGTGACGTTTGTATTGATTAAAGAAAAAAATCTATTCCAACGTTACCACGTCAATTTCGACTTTACATAAATATACAAGCGGATCATACATCCGGCTTTCGTGTCTGCAATTAAGTCACTAACTGAAAATGCCGACTGTCTTAGCTAATTGAACGTCACAAGAATTTTCAAAAGGTTCTGTATTGAGGTGATGTAAAATTAAGAAGACTTATTTATAAGTAGAGTGAAACTTACATGCACAATAGTTTAAGGACATCTCTAGCAGATTTGAGTCCGCCAGTGTCATCTCCTACGTATACCAAGTGATGGTGCAGCAAGTTTGAACGACGTGGTATCACTGCCCAGGCTGGAAATAAATAAATAATAATGATGTTAATTTTTTTTTGGTTCTACAAAGTTTTGGCCAATCAAAGCAGTTTTCATTTTCAGATTGGCTGATACTGTCCCTTACAATTAATATTTGTTTTCTTTCCATTCAGGAAAGAAGATAGTGAATTTACACCTGTTGTTCAATTCTTAATTATAGGATAAGGTATTTAAAACTAATAAATTGTTTTAAGTAAGTGTTTCTAGAAAAGGTCATTCATCTTTAAACTCCCTCATGAAAAACAAAAAAAAAATTATGACTCAGGCATATTCCAAGTTATGTCCCCCAACTTGACTCCATCTCAAGAAATCAAATTCATAGTTCAGATTATCCTTATTCAATTTTTAAACAACAATAATACTGAAAATCAAGTTTCAAAAACTCTTCCAAATAATATCTTTAGGCTGCGACTCAATAACCTCAGTATCAGTCTTATTGACCTCCCTGAGCAGGTGTAGGTCCTGCACCACAGTGGTCATAGCGCCCGAGTTCTTGCCCGAGAACGGCTCGAACAAGTGACGCTCGCGGCAGCTCACCGCCTTGTATATGTGGTGGTCTACTGTTATACGTATAAATATACTGACTTAAAACATAATCTTACCTTTAGGCTGCGACTCAATAACCTCAGTATCAGTCTTATTGACCTCCCTGAGCAGGTGTAGGTCCTGCACCACAGTGGTCATAGCGCCCGAGTTCTTGCCCGAGAACGGCTCGAACAAGTGACGCTCGCGGCAGCTCACCGCCTTGTATATGTGGTGGTCTACTGTTATACGTATAAATATACTGACTTAAAACATAATCTTACCTTTAGGCTGCGACTCAATAACCTCAGTATCAGTCTTATTGACCTCCCTGAGCAGGTGTAGGTCCTGCACCACAGTGGTCATAGCGCCCGAGTTCTTGCCCGAGAACGGCTCGAACAAGTGACGCTCGCGGCAGCTCACCGCCTTGTATATGTGGTGGTCTACTGTTATACGTATAAATATACTGACTTAAAACATAATCTTACCTTTAGGCTGCGACTCAATAACCTCAGTATCAGTCTTATTGACCTCCCTGAGCAGGTGTAGGTCCTGCACCACAGTGGTCATAGCGCCCGAGTTCTTGCCCGAGAACGGCTCGAACAAGTGACGCTCGCGGCAGCTCACCGCCTTGTATATGTGGTGGTCTACTGTTATACGTATAAATATACTGACTTAAAACATAATCTTACCTTTAGGCTGCGACTCAATAACCTCAGTATCAGTCTTATTGACCTCCCTGAGCAGGTGTAGGTCCTGCACCACAGTGGTCATAGCGCCCGAGTTCTTGCCCGAGAACGGCTCGAACAAGTGACGCTCGCGGCAGCTCACCGCCTTGTATATGTGGTGGTCTACTGTTATAACGCATTTTGATTCGGATTTCAGGACGGGCCAGGTTTGGAATTTCTGCAAGGAAAGCTTTGGTTACTGGAATGCTGTGTATTTTGGTTTGAAGAATAGTAATAGCTGGTCCTTTAACAAACAATAAGGCTTATTTAGGTAGAACATTATTGCACAAAAGCAAAGAGCTTTTGATCGAGAGAGAGTGAAGGAATGCAATGGTGCACAGCTACTAGTGCATTTTTATGAATTTTACACAACGTAGTCCGGGAGAGCACAAAAGTGCACCACTATTTCCGTGCTATTTTAGAAGACGTACAACGATGCACACCAGTGCACTATAAGTGATAAATGATAATGATACAAGATATTTATTTTGCAAATAGGTTATAAGTAACTCTTTTACTCGTCAATTTATTTTAGACTTATTTATCTAGATGAGGCCGGATGTTTCCTAGCTGACTACCCTGAGAAGAAACACCGAAACAAACTCAGAGGTCAGTCTCTTTTGAAGTCCATACAATTGCCAATAACATATGAAAAACATGTAGGTTAACGTCTGAGCTGGCCTTTTGAGGAAAGCACCACGCAGGTTTGAGTGGGCTTGTCCAGACAGTGCAAGCATTTGTCAGCTATCGTGCAACTCAACTCAAAACTTTGAGGAGCTCAACGAACCGACGAACAATACCAAAGTAAGGACATTTGGGTAAGCCGCATAATATACTCAAGCTGGACAGTGCTTTTCGGTTGACCACAAATGTGTCTTTTTAGAAAAATGCCTTTTAACAAAGCATTTTTCCCAATATATTTTAAGAGGAACAAAAACAATTATGGTTTTAAAAGATGCCAGTCCCTACTATAAAGAACAGAATACTCACACTCTGAAAGTCATATCTGACAGTCTGCAGTATAGACATGTACTTGTAGCGATTTTTACATAGCGACAGGTCTCTCGTCTTCACCAGTATGAGACTCGTGTTCTCCTGCCCTCGTACCGCGTAGTCCACATCACAGGTGCCATGTATGTCTTGCTGTAGGAAGAGAAATCTATGGTTAGCAATAGAAGGATTTTCTTTTAGCTCATCTAGGTTAAGCACCAGCATATTAGACTGTACTATGTAACTTTTATGAGTAATGGCATAAGATTTGATTTACAATGTGCACTTATGTAATCCAAGAACTAGTTATACATAAGATGAATATATGAAGTTTTAATCCTTACTAATATTATAAGTTGTTATGGTGTACAATAAAGAATTAAGAAAGGAAAAGGAAATGCGAAAGTAACTCTGACTGTCTGTCTGTCGCATTTTCACGCCAAAATTACTGAACCGATTTAAATGAAATTTGGTACACAGATAGTCTAGAGCCTGAGAAAGGACTTTTTATCCCGACAGTATGTTCTCTAGGGACCACGCGGGTGAAGCCGTTGGCGGAAGCTAGTTAAAATACATAAAACTCAGAAACTGAAAAAAATTCTCACATTGCTTGTGAAAACTGTAAGATATAAGTAGCTTTGAGTAAAAATTTGATACATAGTAAATTTTTGTTGTTGTATAAAAGTGAAACCAGAACAAATGAAAAACTTACCGTTGCAAAAATTTAAAAAACATTTCACAGAATTACTTGTAAACAAATGTTATTATTCTGTTCAGGATTTCTTAAATGATAATTCTTTGTAATACCTAAGCTTACTATTCTCTGCTATGTATTATATTTGCATGCTATATTAAGGCAGAATGTACATGGATTCGTATATATTATTTTCCAGCTTATTTTTATGTACCTACATTCTAAGCAAATAAAGATTCTATTCTATTCTAAGATCATACCTCAATCCCCTTGAAGCTGATGTCAAATCTCTTCATGGAGTTCTGATAGAGTGCCAGGATGGCTCTCTTGAAGTTGAGTACCCAATCCTGTTCATCTGGTTCTGGGCATATCTCTGAGATGATGCCATCGTGGAATGCAAATCTGCAAAGTGAAAAATATTATGTTATCAGAATGCATAATGTTTGATTTTATTTATATTTAAAATCTGTCAAGAATATTGTTTTGCATATTTTTTTCAATTAAGAGATTTTTAGGGGTACATAAAAATTTAAGTGTAGGTACAGTTTCAGTTTTGTAAGATGTTTAAGACTTATAAACTCTATTTCCTTTTGAAGTTGTATTAACTGTACTTACACCATTTTTTAAGAAGAGCCATTTGTAGCTCTCAAATAATATTTGGCTGGGCAATGCTGCTTTATAAGTGAGAGAGTTGTGGTTTGATACTTTTGGTACACATTAAGTTACATAAGTACAATGTTAACTTGACAGATATTATTATTTTTTGTTTCTTTGTGAAAAACATTGCCCCACACTAGGAATTTCTCCTGTATCATGGGTGCGCTTACAAACATATAAATACACATGCACAAACAGCCAGACCCAGAACAGGTATCTGTAGGCCATACAAATATTTGTTCCGTGCGGGAGTCGCACTCGCGACACGCAGCGCAGCAGTCAATCGCTCAACCACTGCGCCAACCGTGTCGTTATTTATTTATACTTTGTACACAGTAGTGGTACAAGAGTGGACTTAATGCAACAAGGCATTCTTCTAACATTCAAGGTTTGGGTTAAAAGGACTACTCTGTTGTAGGTGACTACTTACCTGAGATCAAACAATGACACCGCATGTATGAACTTCTCGGCTCTCTCCACAGGATAGTTTTCATCCTGATCTAAAAGAGTCACATCTGTCAGCTGCAGCAGACCCTCGCAAGGTGTTATGAATTGGATTTTTGTCTGGAAAAGTATAGAAATAAATTAAGTTTTTATTGGTAAGGTAAGCCACTGATAGTTTTCCATTCAAACATTCAGTCTTATTTGATTTAAGGCTGTTTGTAAAATATGTTCCATTGCATTACAATTATTCTCATGTAATTTATCTTCTTGAACTTTGAATTACATTTTTTTAAATCATGAAGTTAATTTAATGTTTTATACGTTAGGTTATTTTTTTTTGACTTGACATGTTTTTCGTAAAAGTATTAAAATAGAATGCAGAGGAAATTACTTACCACAGCTTTGACATCTAATGTGGAGCGATTATTACTGGAGCCAGCAAAGTAAGTCTCCACATTCACTTTGTACTCATAGTGGTAGATTATGTCTAGTAAATACTTAAACTTTTCCGATGCTGGAAACAGAAGAAAAAACAAGTGTAAGTAAGTGTAAAACATTATGAACATAATATCCATGTACATGTAATTTAGATACCTAATTTAAAAAAAAATATCACTAATGAATAAATAGATTAGTAAAAAACTTAGTATATGCAAATGCATAGAAAAAGAGCTTACTGGGCATAAAAAAATCATCCAACTAGTTTTTTGTAGTTTGATCACATTTTTATTTATATTTTATTTCAAGAGGGTTTAATCTAAACCAATTATGCCACCCTCATCACATTGTAATATTATTTCACATTATTATTTTACAACAAATATAATTGATGTAGGGTTCTTTAATTCTCAGAAAACTTTTAGGAAAGTTGCGTTGCAAATATTTCCCGAAATATATGTGAAAACATAACTTACGTGCACATGACGGTGGTCCACAAATGTATGGATCTTTCAGTGAATCTGTAAAGAAGAAATAATGCTTTATTACCAAACAAAATGTGCCCAGTGCCGTTTGTTTACAAACAATTCGCAGTAACTGTCAATTTTTGTAAATGTCAACATGACAGCAAGAAGTCAGTGCGTGTTTTGGCGTTTCATTTTACGTAGCTTTTTCGTCCACCACACGCGATCTTAGTGCTAAAAGTTGTTCTGAATAAGCACTATAAATGCGTTTATTCCTAGTTTTAAAACCAAATAGATTGCAGACGCAAACATATTGATATAAATCCACTTGCTTATTAGTGGGAAAAGTAATAAATAAACAACACAGTTTACGCCAGGGACAAAGTGTAGTCGATACAAGTTAACATCCTTGATTAGAGACATAATAACGTGTCACAAGTCATTCTCTTATCGCGAGAACCTGGCCCATTCAGTATTTATATAATCAGCCTCATTCAGAATTAATGAACGTGAACACGTGTTCAAATAGATAAAAGATGAAACAGCACTTTGAAGATAACACGATTATTTTTTGTCAGAGTTGTCCATATAAGGAAATAATCGTTATTTCAGTGCAACGTTTTTCTTTTGTCGCGTGGCCTAAGCGCGAGGCCCAAAAACCACTTAAGCGAAATCATAGACTCACACGAATATATTGCCAAACTTTTAAGCGTTTAGTAAAATTATTTAAACTAAGATTAATATGAAATGTGCCATGAACCGTGATATGAGGGTAATGAACCTTTTTTAATTCGTAGTTACCTACATATTTTATTTTGCATTAGTTAAATTCATTTTGATAGTGGTACGGTGGTACCTAAAGGTCTCACCTCGCACGCACGAGTATATAATGTATGTTCGAATTTGGACAAATAACCACGGTCCGTAGTACGCAGTGTCATTGCCAACAATATTCCGTCATAAGAAAGGCGACCTGCATAGCTCCGTTTATTTCTTACACTGGAAACATGATCTCAGTTTCTGGTTTCAGAAATCGGCCCCTCACGACCCTTGGACTTATAAAACCAACGTAGGTAATTCTGAAATCTTCATGCTCGTGCCACTTTTGTATGAGAAAAGCATTTGCCTAACCGTGGGGCAATAACAGGCTTGATTAGTTCTCAGTTGATACCTATTGGTAATCTAGCTCGTACCTACTTGATTCATTAGGAGACTGGATGCCACTTTATCAAGATCCTCTTTTATAATCTGTCCAAAAGCCTAAGAAAACACTAGACTCAAGAAGATTAGAGCACTTTAATAAATAGTCACTTTACCAACGAAAGTTGACGTAAAATGTACGAGCAGTGCGCCCTATGTCCTTTGCCGTTATTTATGGAGTATCATAAATCAAGGGATGATGCGCACAGATTTAGTCGAGTAGATAAATAGTGAATTTTAGTGACCCTTATTTCACCCTCTTGAAACATGCCTCATAGAGAATGGTTTGAGCGTTCCCTACTGAGGCTGCAAGTGGCAGCACGGTAAGTAGCTGTCTTGTTCTAGTATTAATAGAAATCTGTCTCTTTGCTTTGCAGAGTGCGGGTCAACTCCAACTCCATCCTGAAGACCATAGCGGGGAGGTACGACTCTCCTTTGTTAGGGGATGTTGTTCGAAGATGTATCTCGAACAACATCCTTGTCTCTAAATAGATTTATAAGTTTACTAACATAGGAATAGGTTGTCTTTTTATTGACTAACCCATATGGATGTTGCTTATCCGAATTAAATATTATTTAATTTATTTTTTATTATTCTGACTAGCCCACGCTATAGCCTATCAGATAGATCTGCACATAGACATACATAATATGACAAGAGACAGGTATTAGTTGCTTTGTCTCTTTCAACATAATTGTCTATTTTTGTGTCAGTTCATTCTCTAAGTCTATGATCGTTAGTATAAGAGCCAGAGCCGCGATAGCCCTATCCTTCAGTTTTGTAAACAACTGTAGAACCGAATGACTAATAGTTTCAGATAATTATTATGGCCTGATGGCGGAAACTAACGGAATAGTGATAACATTGTTCGGAGAATTTCTGGCTATATTGTTGTTTTTGTAGTTGATGTTTTTAGGACAAACAAATCAAACCATGCGAGCCAATGATGTTTTAAATATCATTGAAGCGAGCTATGTTTTCGTTGACGTGGAATTTCCATGTTTTTAATGCTGATATGTCAGCCAAAGCTAAAATTACGATAGCACTAACCAGACGACACACAGTCATTAACGATTTGGGAAAGGAATTAGGTATGATTCTCATCATCAAAGTAGTAAGTAGTTCATCCTCGAAAATGTAAAATTATAGTCAAAATAAGGATGACATGATAGACAAGCTTGTAACGTGGTATTTTAACACGAAATAATGACATAGGCCTCCCTCATGTGTCGCCACATCGACCGGTCCTTGTGCGTCTCGCATCTAGCGGGTTCCCGTGGCCTCTACCAGGTCATCGGTCCAAGTTCTGGGAGGCCTTCCAACACTCCCTCTATGGGCCCAGCGATGGCGGAATCAAGGACGTCCGCCACCCCCATTATAATAAGACACGAGGTGATGGCGCGTATTGTTCTACGCGCGCCCCTCTTACATGTCGCAGTTGGTAACTGGAAGGACATTCCTGAGGATTTCCACTCTGTAACCAAAAGGAACGCCATCCAACACTGCGTCTTCTGGTACGTGGTCGCCACTCCAGAACCTTTCTGCCGTATGCGTTAGACAATTAAAAAATCGGCTTAAAGAACCAGCGAATGGGTGTCATCAAACGATAGACAATATCGCGATACACTCAGGCAAAGATGGCGGTACGATTAGTTCAACTATACCATAAACAGATACGAGTGGAAAAGGGAGAAGGATATCTTTGACCGTCTTTGCCGTAATTGCATACAGTGGCCTTTTATTTACCTACCTATCTCTTTTGTATCCATATATTCCCCTATGACCCTATGAGAATGAGTGGTCTTGTAAATATATTCCCCATCAATTTAGGTAACAGCGGTTCAGCAGTTATACGAGGCCAATTTAACAGCCTGTCGTTAAAATATTGAAATGTATAACAGGCGCCAACGGAACTGCGGCTAACAGATCAATTTAGTTATTAATCTCATGGACACCGACTGGCAGACGTGATACAATACATACAAATTTTGAAGCGAAATCTCTTGTTGTAGAAATGTTTATTCGTTTGTCAGGTTAGGAATTACTCAGTTGTGTCAAATCAAATGACGTCTCCCGCTCTGAGCGGAGCGCGCCGTGTCCGACTTTTGACTAAAATCCTTCCGTGTTCCTTCAAATGTCCTTTGCGTTCCAGGGCCGCGGCGAGTCTTGCGAACAATTCCGCAACCCTAGCAGACTCAGTTCAAGTCTAGATTCTGGAGATTTCTGTCTAAAAGCAATCGTCTAATCTGTGGCTTGAAGGGATGATATAAAGATACTGAGACAATAACTACTTAATAGAGGAGAGATATCTTAAGAAGGTATCATTTCTTCCAGATGATTTGTGTACAAAGGTTTGTGGGTTTGTTAAAATTGGTGGAACGGTAGGTTACTGTACATACAATTAAAGGAATAAATAGAAACTGGAATAAGTTGTTCTGTTTTTTAAACAAGAATTTTTATTCGTGATGCGGATATTACGAAACTTTGATATTTTTTATTAAAAAAAAACTACAAGTCGTAGCGAAGCCAGAGTTTTATTCTCGTACCACAAATGAGAGTATCTATCGATTACTTGAATAAAACATGATGACCCAAAAATCGGGGTTTTAACACATTGTGAACGACTAAGGCCGTGTTTCACTTTCTAGCAACTCGCATGCAAGTGATCGATTGAGCGATCGATCACTTCACATCATGGTAGCCCGCAATAAAATGCAACTTGCATGCGAGCTGATTGCGGGTGACCACGTGGTCCAACAGAGAAATACCGGTAGAAGAAGTCTTGTTGCGTCAATCCCAAAATATATTGGAATAAGAGCAAGGGAATGGTGATGAGGTAATTGTTGGTTAACTATGGATTAAAAAACAATCTCTCAATCTCAATCTATGTACCCCTACTTTCTAGGTCCAGGGGCGGCAGACTTAGGGATGTCCGTCGCCCCCCATGCATCCGGACCCGAGGTGGCGGCGCGTGGTGTTCCCGTGCGCCCCTCTTTGACGTCGTGGGGGGAGTTAAACACCTCACTCCCCCCGCTGACCCGAGGTGGCCCGCGGAGGCGGGCCGGGGATTACGGAAGTCGCAAGTTCCCGCGATCCCCGGCGCAGGTGGGAGATGGAACACCGGGGTGGTTTTAGTCAGTAAGAGTCTGACAGACCCCTCCACCCGCCCCAGGGCGGAGGACATCCATGAGGATTTCCCCCGTTAAAAAAAATGTACCCCTTCTTTACATACAATTTTAATAAATAAACGTTCTGCCTTAGCCAAACCGCCACCAAAAGTCAAAGTAATACAAATAAAAATCTAATCTCATGAATGTCTAGCGCCAATTAACTAAATAAACAAGCACCTTTTCGTAAAAAATATAAACTAACGAGTACCGAGATGAGCGGTTAGGTCTAATGGTCGATTATTATAATTATTGGGTGAGCTAAATGAACTCTAACTTGATGCATCGGTAATTACCAATGCCGACGCATTGAATTGCCGATGACAACTTTGGGGCAAAGATTGTGGGTCTAAAACGTAGGTATGTATCTATTGATCATATAGGAAGGATCCTACCAACCAATCCCCAACTAACCTACCTATGGAGCTATAGACCTATGTGCCAACTTGCAAGGTAATGCTAAAAGATTTAAATAGGTACCTATGATCAAGTGTCATTGAATAGGCTAGCTTCCACCATCAATAAATTGCAAATCTACTTAGTCCGTCAGTTAGAGTATTGAAAAATAATGGACACGTATTTTTTGTTTTTGTAAATCAATGAATATTGACAAAGATAAAATGCATCAAAACTCGGGAGAAGGGGCTGGTGACGTCACGTCGCTAGTAAAATAGTACTATCGTAGTGACGTCACGCGAGTTTTCAACGTAGTGTATCTTCGTCATTTTTCGTAAAATACCCTATTAGGTGCGCTAAAAGATAATGGATTTACCATTATCTTTTAGCGCACCTAATAGGGTATTTTACTGAAAAAAACTAATTAGTCCGTCAGATAGATTTCCAAAAAATATTGGACACGTATTTTTTCTTTTTTCACATAAACAAAAAATGACGAAGATACAGTACGTTGAAATCTCGCGTGACGTCACTAGTAGTACAATTTTACTAGCGACGTGACGTCACCAGCCCCTTCTCCCGAGTTTTGATGCATTTTATCTTTGTCAATATTCATTGATTTACAAAAACAAAAAACAGGTGTCCAATATTTTTTAATACTCTAACTGACGGACTAAATAGATTTGCAATTTATTGATGGTGAAAACTAGCCTATTATAGATTCCTGAATACAGTGGGGGATTCAAGCTAGCCCAAGGCAACACCCCCCAGTACCTATCCCTAATACCTGCAAGATAATCAGTTTATAAAGATAATTATTGAAGGCCAGCCATGAGGAGTGCTGGTTGGCCACAACAAGCTAGATGCAAGTCGCGCGGTCAAAGTTTTGATACGAAAAGTGAGTTGGTATTCAAAACATATTTGACCAGCGAGTTATAACATTATAATTGCTCAGCTATAGCCGTCAGCCGCAGAGGCACAGTCATACAATACTCCAGTGCCACATCTAATAGTAGATTATGCACCGAGGGGATAAAGCAGTGTCTTATGTCATGGGCGGTTTATTGAATCCCGAACGCAATGAATCCTGAATGCAGCGATGGATTTAAGCTAGCCCAAGGTAAAGACACCTTTGTACCTGAGAAGCATACTCTACTTTTCACACCTACTGCGAGAAAATTGTGCTCGCACCATGAGAAGAAGTGGCGCGTGTCGGCCTCCACTGCTAGGAGCTGCTGTCTGCAGCAGACCAGCCCACCGCTAGCCGGACAATATTATTGTACTGAATTTCATTATAACCCGGTAATAATGTGATTTAAATTTGGAACCCCATTTTGACTGCGCTCGCTGCCGAGCCGCTCGCGGGTTAGAAATACGTTTTTTAGGTTAGGTTTGCATGGAATATAATTTGACGTTTTCGTGCAGGTGGTGTGAAAAAATACATTCACATTTTCAAAATTAGTAGGTACAATTTCGGAGTTAGAAATCTATTCTAATCTGGGATTGAGAATATAAATGAAAAATTTGACCTAGTGCTATTTGTGAAGAATCGTATCGTAGGTAAGTAGATTGTAACCGCAACCACCAAGGCTGAACTGAAAGACGTTCACTTCTAGCTAGGTACAAACTGATTATGTCTCCGTTATTAAATATTGAGCGGTAACTAAATGAATTGATTACTATTTGTTATGAATATTATTCCTATGAGAAGAGGTAAAGAGTGAGGAAAGTTTTTAATACTTTTTTATTTTGATTGAGGAATGGGTTTGCTCTTGACCTCGATTACGCCTGATGTAAAGCGATGGATGAGGTCAATGATGGAGCGAGCGTGCCCAGAAGATTCACTCTTGCTTCGATGGGAGACGGGTTGTATGTGGAAGGGAGCACAGACGCTGGGAGAGAGTTCCACACTTTGGCTGTGCGCATAAAATGTGGAGGAGAAGCGCTGAGTACGACTAGTCGGGATATCGACCAAGTGCGGATGGTATTCCGGTAGTAAAAGGGCGATGATGGGATCTGGTCGTGGAGTTCCTGCGCAACACTCTCCGAAGTACAGTGTGTAGAAGACCGACAGGCAAGCAACACTACGCCGATGAGCCTGGCTGTAAAGCTTAGCCATTACGTCTCGTCGCCTATAAGACTTTTGGCTCTTCCTTCCATCGATTCCAATGCAGCAAGCTGGTATTTTGCTGAGCCATTCCATAATTGGCTGCAATATTCCATACAGGAACAGACATGTGCTTTCTGCAGAATCAGAAGTTATCCAGATGTGAAGTATCGGCTTATTATATTTAGGATTTATGTATAATATGAATATGAAGATCAAAGAAAGGATGGAGCGACAAACTACTGGATAGGTACTATTAAAAGAGATGACGAGAAGAAGACGTTGCGATGACCCCAAATAAGTTGCAATAAGGGCAAGAGAATGATAACGGATCAATGGTGAGGGCACATACTTATGAGGTAATGGAACAAATCATAGATTTAAAGGATCTTAATGGATACAAAACGCGTGTAAAAATATCTATCATACCCTTAATAGGTCGAGTTTCCTTATGGAGTAATTAAAATAAGGTTAGTTAGCTATTGCGATTATCGAGTTCAAAATCGGATATTATAGTGTTCAGTTTCCAGACGTTATAGATTTATTTAAAAAAAAAACCTTTAAAAATAGTTATAAAGTTAAGTTAGTTTTTTTTTATTTAAAATCTGTTAGATATGGGTATCATACTTAATATGTTCCTAATTAATGAGAGTGATCAGAGTATCTTCTGTGAAGTTATGAAAGCCAGGATTTGGTAGTGACGAAGTTATGAACTGTATTAGATCTATCGCCAATCCAAAGCTGCGATCCAATGTCAGAGTTCATTGAAGGATTATAGCCTTCTATCTGGGTCTAGAGAGGGACGGTGAAGTCTATATATATATCGCAGATGAGGTATCGGTAAAGTTAGCAATAATAGTCTGAATAACAGAAGCTTTGTCACTTGTTAAGGCCATACGAATGATGTAACTTTTAAACAACGTGCTTAGATTTTTATCGAAACAGACAATTCCGCACCTACTTAATTAGAAGGAAATGATGTTCTTGACACAAATGAAATCAATAAAGAGAACTTTGAAGGATGGATACATATTAATAGTTGATGCGTCCTAATCAATTGACGAACATTTGAAATTGAATACAAAAATCTAGAATTGGCTACAGAAGATTAAGATATTAACACTGAAAACTGAAAATACAGATATTTGTAAGTAGATAGGAAGGTACTTACTGGGCGATCCAAAGACAGATCCTGTGGCGCACAAACACAGAAAAATCACACACAAAAACATGTTGCACATCATTCCATGCTCGACCGTTCTTCTCGCATTACGAACACCAAATAACACGACACTAAGATGCCTTATCTAAGGGTCAAAGTGTCGGGTCGGGACAAACAATAATTATCGAGTAAATTATCGAACGCTACGGAACTTGTGGATGTATTAATTACAATTTGTTGTAGAATATTGTCCGATGCAAATCGTGCGGTTGGTAGGAGGGAGACGAAAGCGGATATAAGGGATCGTGTTACCGAACGGTTGGACTGTGACTGAGTTTGGGACCCGTATGTTTTTATGATGTTTGATTTTTTTTCCTGCTTTTTTGTGTCGTTAAGTAATTAGGTGCTTACTTAAAAATACTACGGTTTGATGAAACAGAGCGTGTCGGATTTTAAGCTCATTTAAATGTAGTCGTTAGGTGTCATTAGGACAAAAACAATTAGTCCAAAAACAAGGACTAACCTTGTAATTAACTAATTCTAATTATATTACTGGGATTTATTAATCTGTTTGTTTAATTAATGAGTTTGTTCTGGTAATTTATGCCACCATGTTGCTGAACTCTGGTCCAGTTACTGGTCCCAGTAACTCTACGTGTGCCGATGAAAAGATCAATTTGTGCTGATGAAAATATTATACTGGCTGTCGAAATTGATTTATATCGTAAGAACGGGTCACTAGTTTTTCCGACGTCGCTAATTGGCCCAAAATTGTCCCGAATAGCCCGAAGCAAACGCGGCACGCGTTCGTCAATCATCGGGGGCGGTTGTGTTACATAGATGCTGTGTTCCTTGTATGAACATACGAAACGGTCCGATCTTTACTTTTAAAATCTATTGCCAAGCATTTTTAATTTTGTCCATAAGGTTACCATGCAATGCAGTGCTAATATATCTTGCAGAAGTTGCAGATGTACATAGGTATCCAATTTCCATTTAGATTACTTGTATTATCATCATCATCTTTGTTGCCAGGTAAGTTCCATCTACTGCTGAGTATAGTCCTTCATTCTATTGTGGCTGGCATGCCAATATGTCAATTCACTGATCTTCATGTAATGCAAATCGAACGATACCATAATATATAGTTTGGTGTTCACAAGAATCACTTGTTATACTTTTGAGGTTTAGATTAAAACCACACAATTAACAGTAAGTAGTGTGCAACTCGAAGGGACCGTCTAGACGCCAGAAGGGCTAGTTCAGGACTGCCTTACGACGCAGCCCTCGAGGTACATGCTACGTTTATTGAATACGTCACATCTCTATAGATAAATAAATTTTTTTAATATAATAGAGTTGATTCTGTTCTAGTAGCGTAGTAGCCCACTACAGAAGGAATAAAACTGCACAATTTCATAAATGAAATTGATAAAACAAAATCAGCAGCTGTTCCCATGATCGATGATGATTCAGTAAATGTGTTGCAATTCGAACAACTGAATGAAATAATAATCAGCTTTTATATAAATTATTGAAGAGTTCAAGCACCTATGACGTGGTTTCTTGGTTTCCTTGTGATAAGGAGTTACATTGGGTTGATAAAATTACTGTGTTCTATTTTTTGTTTTATTAATTGTTATCTTTTTGTTTTAGGCCAACCTTGAGGAGCAATGTCGTCTCTCATCAGTGATGAAAGATGTGGCAGAAGAGGAATTATTTGATTACATAGACAGAATATTATTTTACTGGACGGGTCACTGCTGAGGTTCCTAGATAGTCCCAAAGTTGGCAGAGTCGTCTTTCCGAATAGGAAATTCTCAGTTTCGGCCTGGACTTTAGATTTGTCATAATATCAATCATAATGAATCTACATAATACTTCTATACTAATATTATACAGAGGTAAAGTTTGTCAGTTTGTGAGGTTGTAGGGGGTAATCTCTAGATCTACTTACTGAACCGATTTTGAAAATTCTTTTACCAATAGAAAGCCACGTGGTTTGTGAGTGGCATAGGCTATATAGTAACCCGAGAAATACCGCCCAACGAAGTGGCCACGGGTTAGCTCTGCATATAAGTATGCAGAGTACTTAAAAATCTAACCTGAAGTTTTTTCAGGTAATGTATATCCCTTCCAATATGTATCTTTGTTTCGACCCTTTCCTTGAGTCACCATTGCTACGGGAATGTAATTATTTTTAACAAATGGTTTTGTAACTATGCCACTAGAACCCTAACCTAATAATCGAATGCTGAATGTCAGGACATAGTAGCCTTGTGTTGGGCAATTGAAACAATATGGACAAACTTTGGAAGTGTGGGATGATCTGTTATTGGCCTTTTGATATTTATAAAAAATCTTCTTAAATAGAAAAATAAAAAAAAGTTAAAGCTACAATTTAAAGTTATCTCACCGATTTTTTAAGCGGAAACCATTGTGGAATAACATACCTCACATATATTGGTCAAATATACTAGCACCCCAATTGCATAAACATTTCATAACCCGAAGGATCATTAAGAAAATTGAATACCTATACGATGATTGTTGTAGAATAAATTAATTAGTAAACAAACAAACAAACTCTTCAGCTTTAATCTATATAAAGCTGAAGAGTTCTCAGGAACTACTGGTCCGATTTGAAAAATTGTTGTTAGATATCCCATTTATCGAAGAAGGCTATAGGTTATATATCATTACGCTAAGACCAATAGGAGCGGAGCAGTAATTAAAATTGTGACGCAGACGAAGTTGCGCGGGTCAACTAAGTAGTATGATTATGAGTTCATCATTTCAAGCTCACTTTACACAGTATAATCTAACCGTGAGAACTTTCTTACGGCTAGATTTTAACAGAATAGACTGGCAGGTTCTACCCAATATGGCGTTGTTGCAAAGAAGTAAGAGTACGCACAAACATTTCTACTAGTCCCTCCAAAAAATCGAATGTCGAAAATTATCCCAAAGGAATCCCGGAAGTCTAGTTGCTATTCCAGGCTATAATCCCTGACAGGGTTGCGGAATTTGTTCCAAATAATCACCACGGTCCTGGAACGCAAAGGGCATTAGGAGGAACACGGATGGGTTTTAGTCAGGTCCGGTCCACCAAAGCGAAGAAGAGACGAATGGGGCAGAGACGTGTTTTCAAAAATCTAATAGAATTTCGTTAATCACACATCTCGTCTCCACTCAGCTTAAGTGGATACCACTGAGCGGAGATGTATCATATTTGAATGGCGCGATGGAAGCGGAGATGTGACTTGTTCCTCGTTGAGATTGAGCGGGGCCGCGGTACAAGGCGGAGATATGAGCTTTGCCTCGGAAGCTGACGATGGCGCGCAGCGGACACCAGTACATCTACCATGAGTTTTATCCATCTATACTCGCTAGCGACTGTATTTAACTAAAGTTTTACTTGCAACTTGTTTACTTGTTAATTAAAAACTTAAACAAATTAATAAGAAACTTGTTTTTTTTTAAGTCTTCACACATTATTTTAACTACAGTCGCTAGCGAGTCTATTTTTTTTTTATTGGGACAAGCCTGCCACACATTCCCAACCACTGCAACTCCTGAAAGCCAGAATCAACAGTGGCGACCACCAGAAAAACGCCGAGCCAATGAAGCCCGACGAGTCCCGGAGAAACGATTTAACTGTCTTGGATCCTGCAACGAATTTAATCAGAAAAGTACAGCGGAGGATATATAATTTCCACTTCCCTCCTTTTCAAGCAGGAGACAGAATAGAGCTAGGCCAATAGGCACCAAGGGACATATACAACTGGGTTAAGCCCAGTTGTCAAGCACCACGGATTATATATTAATTAAAAACTAATGGGTCCTAAATTGTGAGCTACTTTTGATTCCAGTAATAGGTATGGCAAAATCGCCTGAAAGCACGGAAATTTGTTCTGGTTTCTACAAGGTCCGTGTAGTAAACTACTCCAGATGTAACCTGAATACTATCTAACATAATATTGCGTTCAGTTTGCCAAAGAATACACTCCCATAAGATGTGGTGTGCGGATTGTTCGTATTCATAGTCGGCTGTAGAACATTGACATAAAGGCGAGGCCACAAGCCTAAAGGAAAATAATTTACTCTTAAAGTTGCCATGACCGGTGAGAAATTGGGCAACACAATGATCCACCTCCAGCCATGTCCTATCCAGCCGCTCACGAACGGATGGAAAAAACTGGTGGAGGTGTCGGCCTTTAATGGAATTTTCCCACCTACATTGCCATTCGGATAAAAGTTCCTCCCAGACGCCAGTCTGGGGTTTTAGTAATCTAGAGATCTTAGCACGGTCGCGTTGCGGTAAAAACTCTGGGTCCGTGATCTTTCTAGCGTAGTAGTACATTGCAGCACGCCGCTGCACCTCTAGATCGACTGGGAGAACACCCGCCAGCACCGGTAAGGCTTCAGTACTAACCGTCCTATACGCCTTGCATAAGAATATCAAAGCCAAACGCTGGCTTTGCAGCAATTTACGGCGTACCACCCCTATGGTGGCCCTGTCAGCCCAGACAGGTGCCCCGTAGCACATACAACCCAAGTAAGTAGCCCCATAGATAGTTTTTAAGGTTTGAAATGAGAGACCCCAAGTAGCTTTGGATATTCTCGTCAAGGCGTAGAAGTTCTTTTTGCTTTTTCACCTATTGTTTTTATATGATCAATAAATGAAAAGTTCCTTTCTAGTAGCATACCGAGGTAGCACACGGATTCTTTTCTTTTAACGGGTACGTTATTAAATTTAATACTAGGCCAGGATTTCAGTCTATATTGCGAGTATTAGCGAGTCTTTATTGATAAAACTCATGGTAGACGTACAGATGTGTGCGGCGTGCAGTGTAGTCAGCGCATATCTCCACCCTAGTCAGCACACATCTCCGCTACAATCTAGCCAGTACGCATTTCCGCACAGTTTCGGTGGATATACCCTAGCTGAAAAACATCTCTTCTCGTCTTCGGACATCTCCGCACGTCTCCGCTTTGGTGGAGTCCAGGCCTAAGAAACTCTCATCCTTAAAAAAACATAATTTATTTGTGTGTCTTTCGTCCAGATCTGTTGACTTAGTTTTTCGTGATTGGGTAACAAACATTATGCCAAATTTCCGCATTTACTCGTATAGTTTTTATTAAATAAGATCAGCTACCGAATCTATACGTTTCGTTTTGCCGTAATTAAAGATAACAATCATGTGTGTAATTACAGTATATTCTGTCAAGTATACATTGTCATAATTACGTCGAAACAATGACGTTTCTCGGAATCATCGTCATTAAGCTAATTAATGGATAATGAGGGTCTTGTACGTGTGTGTTGCTGTGCCTCTAGGTTTGTAAGGGGTATCCTGTGTGTTTCTGCTTGTTGCAAACTATTTTGTTCAGCTTCACTTGTTAGTAAGACGTAGATTCGTACAATTAGATAGATTCGGCTTTTACTTTGGTCAGAGGCAAAGCCTTGCCATTCAAAGTGGCAATGCCGCCAGTCTCTTCGGCACATTACCAGCAGACAGCGTTAAGGACGAATTTTTTAACGTGTTGTTAGTTTTTTTAATTATTTATTCTATACTTTATTGTACACCTCGTAACAAACACAGGACGAACGTTTATAAAAACAAGTTGTTGTTAGTTTAGTTTTCATTGTTAACTAGCTTCTGCCAGCGGCTTCGCCCACTGGGCTTCGATCCCTAGGGAACATACTCCCGGGATATATATAGCCTATGTGTTATTCCAGACTATAATCTACCTCTGTGCCAAATTCTATGAAGATCCTTTCAGGCGCTCTGATGTGAAAGAGCAACAAACAAACATCCATCCTTACAAACTTTCGCATTTACAATATTAGTAGGAAGTAGGATTTATGATTTAAATGAATATATGTATATATTTAAGTTCTATTGTCAGTTAATTTTGGAAGATTATCTCTTGGTCTAAGATTTACAGTCGTGTTTTAAGTTATTTCCTACTTATGACTCAATCTTGACTTTGTCTTCATCAATCAAAGTAAAATTTACAGCTTTTTGTCATTAATTTGGGGTTTTCTCATTTAAAAGTTAACTAAAAAGAAATTAGAATGCGGGCGTTAAAACGTTTCACTCTTTGTTTTACATTACAAAGTATAAAATAACTTTAATTTCGGAAGTCGGTGTCAAAACACGAAAAAATAACCAAAAACACCGACATCCGAAATTAAAGTTGTTTTATACTTTGTAGTGTTTTGTTTTTGGAAGTCGGTTGTATTCTTTTGTAAAAATTTCTTATAAGTACATCGGTGAGGGAAATTACCTAACTACTCATCACCTTAAATTTCAATGTCACTCGCACGTTTTTAAAGACGAGCTAGCTACCTGTATTTGTCTACACTGCAATCAGTTAATTTTTAAAGACGAGCTAGCTACCTGTATTTGTCTACACTGCAATCAGTTAATTTTTAAAGACGAGCTAGCTACCTGTATTTGTCTACACTGCAATCAGTTAAATTTTAAAGACGAGCTAGCCACCTGTATTTGTCTACACTGCAATCAGTTAATTTTTAAAGACGAGCTAGCTACCTGTATTTGTCTACACTGCAATCAGTTAATTTTTAAAGACGAGCTAGCTACCTGTATTTGTCTACACTGCAATCAGTTAATTTTTAAAGACGAGCTAGCTACCTGTATTTGTCTACCTTGCAATCAGTTAATTTGTCAAGTGTAATTTTTATTGGGAAATATTTTCAAAAGGCGTAAAAAAATGTCTCTGGCTTAACAAGTAAATACTAAGGCGCCCATTACACGCTCATGCAAACGTCACTTAATTCCGAAAGTCATGATTGATGTTGAGTGACGGAAATCAATCGACATTAGACGTTCTTTCTCAAATACGCGACGAGATATTATCGACTGTTAGGCGGGATTCGAAAATGATCCATTCACTTAAAATTGGTGACTTATGAAAGACTAGCTTCTGCCAGCGGCTTCGCCCGCGTGGTCCCTAGGGAACATACTCCCGGGATAAAAAGCCTATGTCCTTTCTCAGGCTCAAGACTATCTGTGTACCAAATTTCATTTCAATCGGTTCAGTAGTTTTGGCGTGAAAGCGCGACAGACAGACAGATAGAGTTACTTGTGCATATTATTAGTAAGGATTCAGATTTTCGTCAATCAATTTCATGCAACCATCAGTCAGTGCATTACACGATAGGTTATCCGTCAGTCAGAGCCTTGACTGTGGTTAAACTGACAGTAAACCTACCGTGTTATGGGCGCCTTTCAATTTACTTACTACTAGCTTCTACTCCCGGTATAAAAAGAAGCCCATGTCCTTTCTCAGCCTCTAGACTATCTGTGTACTAAATTTCATTTAAATCGGTTCAGAAGTTTTGGCGTAAAAGCGATATTTAGCCTATAGCCTTCCTCGATAAATGGGCTATCTAACACTGAAATAATTTTTAAAATCAGACCAGTAGTTCCTCAGATTAGCGCGTTCAAGCAAACAAACTCTTCAGCTTTATATATTAGTATAGATAACCATCATCAAATGTAAAATAACCAGCAACAGGTAAGTATGTATTTTGTGACTTTGATATTACTCTATACACCTGAAAAGGCTTCATGTTCTAAGAAGGCATACCAATTCATATCTCCGTTATGAAGCGTCGAGTTTCATTCCATATTCTGAGAAACAAGCCATTTGACGCCTCTGCAATCACGAAACTATGCAAAGCAGAGACTAACAATAACATTTTCATATTGCAAATTGCCATCAAAATGAGGAAGAGACTCGCAATTCTGTGCCGACATCCTTTACCGGCTCCATGACCTTTAACTACTCGTGCAAACAGTTCAATATTGCTTGTTTGAATGGTCAAGTTAAGTTGGTATGCAGATTCTTAATTGGAATGATCTGACGGGGGCCAGATGTCGGAGCTTTGTCAATAAATGCGATTGTGAGTCAGACGTCAGCACATACGTACCTATATAAGTTAATAGGTAGATATTGTTTGAGCCTTCCATTGAGTCCTCATGTGATTTCCGTGACTTTTGAAAGATTTAATGACGTTTGCTACCATTATTAGAGAAATTGTATGTACCTATTAACTTTGTGAATGACTGTCAGAGGCGGGAAGACCAAAGAAATAATGGTTGTATCTATACTTATTATAATATTTTTATTTGGTAAGGAAACGCACGGAGATAAACATCACAAGCTATGGGTTGACCATGGTGAGTGTAGGCAGGCCAAAGAGGCACTTCCTTCTATAAATGGCCGATTTCCAAAACAATCCCTAAGACTGACTAAACAACAGTTGCGTACAGTCACAGCCGTAACAACAGGCCACGGGTCTTTTAATAAACACCTCTATGCTATATGAGTCATTGACAGCACGCTATGCAGAGCCTGCATGGAGGAGAATGAGACAGCAGCACACCTACTTCTAAGCTGCCCGGTAGTACAGGGCCAAGTACTTCGGTAACCCAGGTACCCTCAGTGATATAGTTGGTAATACCAAGGCGTTGCTGGCCTTCCTTGGGGAGCTGGGGTGGATCGAATGACACATTTGTCCCACCTGCACGCAAACTACGCGCTTAGTCGTGGAGTTGCGGAAACCAGCCCGATTTACATACATACAATATTTTTATTTTAAAGCTGAAGAGTTTGTTTGTTGAAAGCGCTAATCTCAGGAACTACTGGATCGAATTCTTTTTGTGTTGGATAGCCCATTTATTGAGGAAGGTTATATATTAACATCGCGTAACGACCAAAAGTAGCGAAGCATTACTGAAAAAACTGACGCGGGTCAGCTAGTCTTGTGATAAATGGGCTTATGGAGCCTGGAGCATTTAAAAAGCTCTGAGTTCGACAACTTAAAGTTAATATGTAAAACTTGCAGGCGCTGCAATGTATTCTTGCTTATGTTCCCATTAAATAAAATGAAGTTAATTTTCAATACCGTATTCAATGGCTATGATTTTGATTGGTAGATGTTTTTTATAACGTTTTCCATATTTTAACTACTGAGACGATGGTTAATTAAGCAGAAAACTTTCGGTTGATGCTTATATCATAGACTTTATAAATGATAATTTGGTCAGCCATCTTTTGGGAGTCCGCTAAAATTATTATATAAAGGATGATGTTACTTAGCTAGCCAGACGTGTACAAAGTTTAAAAGTAAAGAAAGTGCTATTTCCAGGGTGCGACAGTGTACTTAATAATCAACAGTGGAACTGTTTTCCAGAAAAAGAAAGCCCACGTACAAAAAATGCACGTAAGTGAGATGAAGATGTTAAGAAGGGCAGCAGGTGTAACCCGACTCGATAAAGTGCGAAACAAGCACATCAGAGGAAGTTTCAAGGTCGCGCCTATAGCAGTGAAACTCACCGAGTGCCGACTACGATGGTTCGGTCATGTCATGAGACGCCCCGAAGACCATGTCGTAAAACAGGCCTCAGCACTGCAAAATAATAAGAAAAGTAGAGGACGCCCACTAGCCACCTGGTAGTCCACGCTAGCCAAATAACTGAGGACAACCGACATCCGAGGACAGACTGTCCTGGCACCGGGGAACGAGGAACGCCGACCCCAAATAATGGGAAATGGCTAGGACAAAGAAGAAGTGAAACTGTGTTTCCCAGTACAGGAAAATGATTCCCAACAGGCGGCAGTGTGATTCTCAGCGTAAGATAGTGCGACAGGATTGGTATCACGATTGATGGTATAGGGAAAACGTTTGAATATAGAGTTCGCAGTATCGATACGAATACTATAAATGTGAAAGTAAGTCAAATCTCAAATTGTTTATTGCAATCCATAATATACACACATGTACCTACAAATAGACATACATACATACTGTACATACTGTCTGTTACCTTTCACGTCTTAACGACTGAAGAAAGAACAATGGCCACTCGGCTAACATGCTTGGACTAGTAAAATCTAAGAAAAAGTAACTTAATGAAACATATGCCGTTTTATTCGCATAAATAAATATAACTAAGAACGGTCTTCAATATATTTTTAAAAGGCCGGAGAATCTTGAAAAACTATGAAATATGTTTTTGAGGTTATGTTTATATAATTAATCTGTAGCATTTATGTTTTCTACTCTATGGTCCGTAAGCAAAGCAAGAAACAGAAAGTAACAGAAAATCGCACAGAACACAGTCTTCGCAGACACTACAACACTGTGATCGGTCAATGCAGAAACCTTAATTGTTTGTTTGCTTTACTTTTACTTGTCAAAAATCGGAAGGGACGATCGATAATCGTAATCGATCGATTTATGACAGAATCGATTTTTAATGTAAATCTTTAGTTTTTTTTTATTCATGGCTTTATTAAAACTATTTACCACGAAGTATCATCAAATTATAATATTGATTAAGCTTATTGTAATATTCAACGTGAGTTTATACAGTTGATATTGCCTGGGATTTAATTTCGTTTAAAAAATAAAATCATCATAGACTTTAAGAAAAGGATGGACATCTCTAGTAACGTAAGTTTTACGGATGCGTTCGAATATGGATATTTTATACTGCGTTCTGATAAACAAAGTAGTATTTTTTTTGAAGAGATTATCTCTATTTCCCCATCTTTTAAAAATAAACGAAGATATCCAATAATAAACATTAACAATGCACTACATATTGGTGATAGTTTCATCTCGTTACCAATTTTTCTTTTTCCTAGTCCAAAGTGTCCATTTTCTTTGGATGAAACAAGTTAGAGTAAGTGCAGTGAACAGCTAGTCTATTCTGTAAGAAACTATTTCGATATCGAGCTTCACCTGAGTGATAAAACTCACAAAGTGAACTTTATTGCACACAACATAAAGATCTTCATTTGAAACTCACCTCGAATTCTACTGTCGAGATACTAAAATGTTGTTAGAGAATAGCACTACAGGCCTCTTCTGGGTAAGTTCGCTTCATCGTCGACTTTGTGTTTGTCATCTCTGACCTAGACTAGATTCAATAGCAAACTCATATCAAATTTTAAAAAAAAACGTACCAAGTGCGAGTCCGACTCGCCCACCAGACTATATTTTTATGATTTAACTAGCTTCTGCCAGCGGCTTCGCCCGCGTGGTCCCTAGGGACATACTCCTGGGATAAAAAGTAGCCTATGTCCTTTCTCAGGCTTTAGACTATCTGTGTACCAAATTTCATTTAAATCGGTTCAGTAGTTTTGGCGCGACTGACAGACAGACAGAGTTACTTTCGCATTTATAAAATTAGTAAGGATTACAACTGTATAGTTTTCAGACTTTTCCCTATAATTGTAGTATAAGACGGTACTACTTGCCAAATTTCATAATTCTAGGTCAACGGGAAATACCCTATACATTTTGCTTCCCTTGAGAGTGTCGAAATATACGTTTTTTGCGGCATAAACGGCCGTATCTTTTTTTACGTTAACGTAGAACTTTGATTTTTTCACAGCTTCAAGGGACCGTAGACTTGAGTATATGGTTTTAATTTCAATTTGATACATCCACGCATTTTCGAGATAAGGGTCTTGACAGACAGACGGACGGAAAACAAAGTGATCTTATAAGGGTTCCGTTTTTAGAGTTCCGAACAAAAAACGGAACCCTTATAGGATCACTCGGGTGTCTGTCTGTCCGTCTGTCACAGCCAGTTTTCTCCGAATCTGTCGAAATTTGGTACACATATGAACTTCTGTGACCCAAACATGGACGTGTTACGTAAATTATTAAGTTTTAGAATGGGGATCACTTTTGGGGGTCAAATTAGAAAATTAACAAAAAAAAGTTTTTTCATTCACTCATACTCGGAAAGTAGGCCTGAAGTTGCCTAAGGAGCGGGTTGAAAGTATTACTTTTCAGCCCTAGGGAGAATCGTTTTCAACTGACAGCCGTCAAATTATAAAAAAAAAAACTTCTATACGACCTTATATACAGCCTCTCAATTATAGCGCGATGTAAAATTGAAATAACATAAAGATCAGTATTAATTAAAGATTATATATTTTTAAATGACAATATTATAATTTACTTTAAACTATTTCTTTAAAATAACATAGATTTGAGCAAAATATTGACCATTTTTTCAATTATGAAAATGTAACATAACGGCTGAATAGCTGGCCGGTCATGGAAAAAAAAAACAAAATAGGCGGGAAAGCGGCAAGCCGATCTTCATTTGTTTTTTCGAGTTGTAGTGTTTTGTTCTCATGCTTTCGTATGGCAGAAATTTGTATTAACACGATGAGTTCCTCAGATTCAGATATGGTTTTTTTCTTTAGTTGATTCGTGTTTTTATTCTTACTTTCCTTGTATTCGTAATGAAAAGCACAGTTTTTACCTCGGGTGAAAGAACTATTGGCACCCTCGCTACGCTCGGGCGCCAAACATCTCGGCAGTAAATCAGTTACTTTCACCCCTTAGATAACAATGTACTATTGTACAATATCGTGTGACATATAAAATGAAAGGGCTTACTGTGAGGGTTTTACTTATATTTTTTTTCATAATTTTAAAATGAATGGTTTTGAAGTTATTCAAGAAATTTGACGAAAAATTACCATTCCCCCCTTCCAAAGCAGCACATTAGCGGAAATTAGATTTATAAACAAGCTAAATTACGGTTAAAGGGTCTTACGTAGCTGTACTAACGGATAAGACTATTCTTGAGACTGTATGAGGGGTGATCTCTACACTGTTAAACAGCACAGCTAACTAATGGCTGTGTAATGAAGAAAAAAACAACAAAATGCATTTTAGTAGAATTTGAAAGAACTATTGTCCAGCCTTTGGCTACGTATAATGCTACTAGCTGGGTAAGAAGACCAAAGCTTGTAAACGGCTGCTTAACGCGATAAAGTCACACTTCTTCTAAGCTGTATTAGATAATTGCATTTTCCCAGTGGCTTTTTTACACTAACACTTTATTTTGGTGCACACAAATTCAATTATAAAGCTACCTCAATGAGCTTTATAGTAGCTGGTTAAAAGCATTTACGACTACTACGTCAGCTGTAAATTAGTGTTGCCTTACTCCACTTTAATTTCAAAGGGTTATAGAGGCTTCAAAATAGCTAATATTTATACTATAGTGTAAATATTATCTATTTTTGAATATTAGTTTGTTTTTTGTTTTTTTTACACTATAGTGTAAATATTAGCTATTTTCAAATGTTTGTTTTTTTTTTACACTATGGTGTAATTATTAGTTATTTTTAAGCCTCTAGAATTATTGAAGAGTAAACATAGGTTTTTATAGTGCTATGACAACGTCAATTTTGTCATAACCTCGCAACGTGACTTAACTAATTATCGTGCGAGAATAAATTACAATTTAAAATGAATACGGTTAAACCATGGAAAAAACGAAAAGAACTGGTGCAGTTAAAACTAAACTTTTAATATAATACAATAAGCAAAGGAACAAGGATAGTAAACATCTTCTTCATTTATGTAGCTGCAGTCACGTGCTGGTGTCGATTAAAAATGAGGGATCCGGACACAGATTTTGTCTGAAAGTAAAAGCATCAAATTAGGTAAAGTGATATAAATTTATGAGAAAAGATACAGGTTTTATATTAATAAGAAATTTATAATTTAACTAAATAGAAAATCTCTGGAAGAAGTCCATCACTGATTGGCCTAAAATGGCGGCAAAATGGGTGGCAATGGCCGAAATGGTTTTCTATCAAGATTAGAGATCTCTGAGACGCCGTTTTATACTCTCACTTTACTCCTTTAACCAAGCGTTAGAATAACTGAAAACCATTGTACAGCTAGCGTACAGTTTTCAGCTGATTAATAGACTTAGTTATGTAGTATTGAACAGAAAAGAGAGGGCCAAGGGAATTTAGTAAGAATTATTGCTGGATAACAAATTAACGCCATTTTAATGTAAACAAGCCGATAACATATGAAAAAATGACTGATTTCTGTTAAATTTTCAGGATATTTGAGAGCTATTAAAGTAAAAACACACTATTTCATTGTTACAAATAGATATTAATGTTCATTAAATGGAAAATTCGCCTTAAAATCCATGATTAATTCGTACACCGTATATATTTTGTATAATATTTTTAGTGAAACTATATTATTTCGATGGCGCGTGTAATATTTAAGAATATTACCGTGTATATTAACAGTAAAGTGGCACCCGCAGTACAATTTACCAATAGAGATACAAAACAAACGTGAAAAATACTTACCTTAAATTAGAAATTATTATTAGTCCACAGAAAGAGATGACGCCGCGTAACACTTGCACTGCACAAATAGTTTTTTGTTGCTATTTCTTTGTAGACTAGAAATAACCGATACTAAGCCATAAACCATCTTTTGGCTGTCTAGGAGAATTAAAGGAGCTGGATAGTGGCCTATTGATAGCTGTCTAAGCCATTGTACAGCCCATGTACAGCTCTTAAAATGCTCTGGACAGCTGTTAACAAGCTACTATAATGCTCAGGGCTGGTTAATTTGGGGCCAAATTTAGAATTATAAGAGCTGTGTAGCCGGATAGACAGCCCTTGTACAAAAAGCAAAACAGACTCGAGTTTTCAAAAATTCTGTTGTCCAGTGAATATACAGCTATGTGTGCTGCTTGGGTTATCGTCGAAACTACTTAGCCTAAAATTTTGAAAAAAAAATGGAGAAAATAGATCTTTACCTATAAATAACAGGAAAACCTAAAGAAGTTTATAGTGTTAAAACAACATGTTAAAAAAAAAATTCCTTCGGAACCCTTTGCACGCGAGTCCGACTCGCTCTTGACCAGTTTTTCCCTTTTGAGGTACGGAACCGTAAAAAAAATAAATAACTTGGCACAATGGTAGACCGTGTTCCAGAATAGGATATAAGTAGGATACTTTTGATCTCGCTAGTATGCTCCTTTGGGTTAAATTTCAGCATTCACGCGGGCGAAGTCGCAGAAGCTAGTAGGCTTTAAGATTAACTATAAACGCACCAAGTTTGACCTGCTCAAGACTAGGTCATAATGCATCTAATGAATGACTAATGAAGATTATGTAATCGTTCTAGACTAGATTTTATTATGACTTAAGTCCTGTATTGCAAGATAGTGTTCGAGATATTATCTATTTTATCTATCGCCGATTATAATACTCTTGAGCCTTCTCTTCTGTTCTAGAGTGGAAGTTCATAGTCATCTCTTTTGCCTCTAGGGCCAATTTTTAGGGTTCCGTACCAAAATGTCAAAAAAGAACACTTATGGTGAGACTAAGTCTGTCTGTCACAGCTTGGTATCTCAAGAACTACTAATGCTATCAACTTGAATTTGGAATAGTTTTAGATGACGTTGCAAATAAGAATGAAATAAAATAAGTTTCTTAAAATTTCAAAGTGGTGCTACTAGAGCATGTGGGGTATCATATAAAAACGCTATTTGCACATTTTCAAACATTTTTCCTTTTTTTTTAGATAATTTTTCGTCAAAAATTGAAAACCATACATATGTATATAGATGTTTTAACTTTTGACGAAAATGTGAAAAATTTACACTTTTTTCAAAAATTTTCAAAATTCATTTTTCAAAATTTACCAATTTAGATTTTTCTCTATGCAAACTTCGGAGATAAGGGCCTCCCCCTTATCTCCGAAGTTTGCATAGAGAAAAATCTGAAATTATTCTATGTGACAGAAGTTTATGTAAAGAATACAGGAAAAATAAAACGATGTGTGCGTGTGTGTGTGTGGTGTGTGAAATTTTTGAATTCGAATTATTTGAATTTAAATAGCACACTATTTCAGAAATCAGCAACAAAAATTACATTAGTTCCACTAGCGGTTAAGAGATAGCGCTGGTCTAAAACTGCAATATACAGTGCAGTGTTAAAATTCTCTGACGAATAGAGGTCTCACCAATAAAAATTTAAAAAACATTTCGTGTTTTATATGGTGGTACGGAATCCTCGGTGCGCGAGTCCGACTCGCTCTTGACCGTTTTTTATTATATTGTTAGGCACACGTTTGATCACTATCTCACTTGATGGTGAGCGATGATGTGATCGAAGATGGTGCTCGTTTGCCTATAAGTAACCTATTCACTCTTGACTTTAAGACTCCCAGGTTGTAGCTATCACGAAACACAGACTCTGGCAGGGAATTCTACTCTTTAGCTGTACGCACAATGAAGTGTTCTCAAAACGTGTTGTGCGTATGGGTGGGATGACCACCATGTATCAGTGGCACATCGCCGTATGTCTTGTGGTCCGATGATGGAACGAGTAGAATATTTCCTTCGGGTAGCACCGCTATCCGCCATTGCTGAATTAAGAATTTAAAGTTCAGTATTTTTCAAACTCACCTGAAAACCTGTTGGCATTCAAAGTACGGTTATAACTAAATAAAGAAACCATCCTTATGTCTTGCTTGATTGTCATCATCATTTTAGCAGGCAGAACTGACCCGACTGGTGGCATTGCCATATAACGTGGCAATGCCGCCAGTCTCTTGGGCACATTACCACCAGCTGACAGCGCTTAGGACGTATTTTTTGATGTTATGTTTTAGTTTGTTGTTCAGAAAATTATAGAAAAAAAGGTCATCAATGCACAAAATGGAAAAACCGATATTTTGGAGTGAACTGAAAGACGAACTCTTTTTTGTAGGGATACCAACGTGAAGCTATTTATGGTCGATTCAAAAGCCGAAAACGCCCAACTTGACATTGGAACCACAACATTTTTTATATTAGGTCAATCAGATGATTGATTTGATCCGAAAGCTAGGTTTGTGGTGCAACCTTAAAATGCCAATCAGGACAGACGGACGCGACGTCGTTGACAGGTAACCCTTTTCGTTCATCCAATTTTGAATTTTAATAGAATCGTACTTGGTAATAACATTCCAGCCTTAGGCTGCTTTTTCACCAAAGATGTGCTATGCAACGTTGCTTTAGATGCGTTTGATATCCACCAGTTATATTCATTGGTCCAGACAGCATAGCGCTGTTGGAAACTGATTCAACTGAGCTACGTTTTTTAATATGAATGATGTTTAGAGGGTATGTGGAACAGAGAGTAAACTCCCGCAAACCTCCATTGAAAAGGGAGGATCCTCTTACCAGACAGTTGTTGTGCCTGGCGGGCCACTGCCCGATAGGTGATATTCGGGCTGATGTACATGTTCAAATCGCACGGTAAACTCTGCTAGCGCAGGATGCACGATTTCGAGGTAGTAGTTCGCTGCTAGTTGGATAGATGGCGTCGCGGTTCTTTTTGTTGCGATGTAGATTTGCTCCGTTGGTTTTTCTTGTGGCGGCATTGATGCCGCTACAGATGCGTGCTGTGATGGATGCGAGCTGTGGATGCGAGCTATGGGTGGTCGCGAGTGCTATGTGCAGAGCAGTGCGTGCCTTCCCTGTTGTCGATACTTCATAGCTCGAGCTGCGCGTCTTCCTCGCCCAGTCATAACTACCTTACGGCGGCGCATTTTCATAGCACATCTTACTCGCTCCGCTACATAGCTTAACATCAGTGAAAACGGTAGCTACAGCTAACTTAGCTTTTACATTCTCGTAGCAAAGCTGCATAGCACATCTCTGGTAGAAAACATGGACAAACTTAAGATCCTTTACTACATATAAATTCTTAACTGGCACATACAAACTTCTTAACCGAATGATTTAAATACTCCATTCTCAACATTATTAAGGTATTTATATACGCCCACGAAGACTAATCAAGTTAAATAGTAAAATTTTCCAACTCAAGCTGGCCTTTCACTGTATGTCAAGCATATACGATACGAGTTTAGTTTATACCGGTTAGTATGTGACCTACGACATTTTACAAATTCATTGATTTTATCCACCGCACAGTAATATGGGTATCTTTTTAGCTGCTTAAGAGGTGTGTAGGTATAAGTGGATATCTCGAATAATTTAATTATGTTAATATTGATGGGGTACATCTAAATTTGGAAAGGCTTCAATTAATTTTGTGGTAGTTTTTGGTAAATCTTTGTTACTGTGTGGGAACTTTCGTATTTGGATAGAATCGTTGTTTGTGCTGTTGACCTAGATAGAGGTGTTATATTGTGAATTTACTTAAAATACCAGTGAGTTTCGACCAATATTCTTTTTAACCGACTTCCGGAGGAGGAGGTTCTCAGTTCGGTGGGTATTTTTTTTAATGTATGTACATCGATTACTCCGAGGTTTCTGATCCGATTTCTGTGATTTCTTTTAGTTCGATGAAGTATACTTGCCGTTTGGTCACGTAAAAATTTGATTCAGTTTGGTTCAGTATTTTTATTTTATGAGCATTTTTGCTTATTTCAATTTCTGCATTGACGAAGACGTCGTCCAAGTATCATCACTTAAAAGTGAAAAATAAAAAACTTTTTACAAAATAAAATAACCGACTTCGAAACAAAGTAGGTATAAAATAACCTTAATTTCGGAAGTCGGTGTTCAAAAACAAAGAAACAAAACCAAAAACACCAACTTCCGAAATTAAGGTGATTTTGTACTTTGAAGTGTTTTGTTTGGAAGTCGGTTATTTTCAGCAATATTTTCACACGAAAAACTTTTCAAGCACACTATTGAAGTCGGTTATATTTTTTTGTATAAAGTTTTTTTTTTTTATTTCTCTTGTTTGAGTTTTCGAGTTGTATTTTCTCTGGAGCCAAGTAAGTTAAAGCTTAATTGTTTGACCTTTTTCAAAATTATATTACGTATCCATTATCTGTTTTAATGGTTAAGCAATGTTTATCCCAATTTGTGTTTCATGTTTATTTCAGTATTTTAGATGACACTGCATGAAGCTCTAAGCTGCTACTGAAAAAATCACGCAAACGCTTGCTCATACTAGTAATCGAACCCGAATCTCCTTGCTCAGCAGTCACCCTTGCGCACACTAGACCAACAAGGTTTGAAGGTGTTATGTATGAAATTACTATTAGTAATAATGTACCTGCATATATTATGATCTAGATTCTATTTCCTCTTTATTAAAAAAGAAATATACACTTAAAATAAAAAATCCTAACTAAAATAAGGCGTCAAAAACTTCGTCCGCATCGCTGTCCACTGAAATTGAGCCCAAAAGACTAGGCTGACGGTATTGCCACGTTGATTGATTGACTCTACTCCTAGATGAAATATTTACAACAGAAAAATAACCACAAGAAGAGAAAGGAAGGTGTAGGTATATAATTGGTCGCCGAAGAGACCACAATCATATACAACGTGTAACAGAATAAACCCAATACCTCTTAAGGGGTCATTGTACTCATCATAATGAACAACTTTTACTATGGAACCAATCCCGAAATCGCGAAAAAAAAAACAGCTGTGCAATACATTTTGTCGATTTATGCGCACATAAATGTATGGGGAAGTCGATTTTTTTTCACGATTTCAGTGTTTGTCCCATAGTGAAAGTTGTTCATAATGATGAGTTCAATGACCCCTTAAGAGGTATTGCGTTTATTCTGGTACAGGTTGTATAAGAATGCTATTAAACAGTATAACGGTCTGTCTGTAATCCTCGGATTAAGAGGAGTCTCACCTGATGAAATGTGGTCTGCTACAGAGGAGGTATTTTGGTCTCAATGAGACTACACGGAAAATTTCTGATCCGAAAGATATTTAAAAGGTAACAAATAGATAAATTGAGAGTGTTCTTTTAAGATTTTTTATATGCTTGTGCATCTAAGGCGATACTGTTTGAATGTATATTATATTGTGAGATGAATGCACGGCTATGTTCCATGTTTATTTGATAGGTAGACCTAATTCCTGATAGTTACCACCTGGGACTCTTTAAGTCAAGAGTATAAATGTTACTTCTAGGCAAGCGTGCTCCATCTTCGACCGCATCGTCGCTTACCAATAGGTGAGATAGTGGTCAATGGTGGTAATGATGGTATTAGTTTTTTTTTTCTTTCAAACGTATGCCTATCAATCATTGATATATAAAAACCCAAGATACACACTCGGCATTTTAAAAACGTCCGCATAAAACAACCGCACAATTTAAAATTGTGCGCTAGTTTCAAACAGTCTCGCATCGCTCGCCATACTGCACTGCTTTGTAAAAACTGGCCAAGTGCGAGTCGGACTCGCGTGCAAAGGGTTCCGAACGAATTTAATTTTTTAACATGTTATTTTAACACTATAGACTTCTAATAGGTTTTCCTGTTATCTTCAGCTAAAGATCTATTATCTCCATTTTTTTTTAATTTTAGGCTCAGTAGTTTCGGAGATGAGGGGGGGGGAATGGTAATTTTTCATCTAATTACTTGAATAACTTCAAAACCATTTATTTTAAAATTTTGAAAAAATATAATTAAAACCCTCACAGTAAGCCTTTTCATTTGATATGTCACACGACATTGTTCAAAAAACTTTTTTTTTTAATTTTCTAGTTTGTCCCCCAAAATTGACCCCCATACTAAAAATTTAATAATTTACTTAACACATCCGTGTTTGGGTCACAGAAGTCCATATGTGTAGTGTACAAAATTTCAACAGTATCGGTCTATAAGGGTTCCTTTTTTTCGGAACCCTAAAAACAACTTTAAGCGATCCGTGTAAGGTTGAATTTACAAAAAAATTGTTTATAGTATAATTGCATTGTGTTTAAATAGAGCACTGAATTGGCTTCAGCCGTTCTGTTTAAATTATATAAATTTACTAGCTGACCCGCGCAACTTCGTATGCGTCACAATTTTCATTACTGCTCCGCTCCTATTGGTCTTAGTGTGATGATTGTATAGCCTATAGCCTTCCTCGGACCAGTAATTCCTGAGATTAGCGCGTTTAAGCAAACAAACAAACAAACTCTTGAGCTTTATATATTAGTATAGAAAGTTTAGATAGCCTATAGCCTTCCTCGATAAATGGGCTATCCAACACTGTCAATCGGACCAGTAGTTCCTGAGATTAGCGCGTTCAAGCAAACAAACAAACAAACAAACAAACAAACTCTTCAGCTTTATTAGTATAGATATAGATGTAGTACCAAATATGAGAAATCTTTTGTGTATTTCGTCACCACACAATCGTGTATAAGTATGTTAAAACAGTATAACGGCCTGTAATCCTCGGATTAGAGGTGTGGGTGTAGGAAAGTGTGCACCCACTACACTTCTCGGGTTACAGTGTTATGGTTCCCACATCGCGACCGAGAGCTTCATTCATGTTTTTGACTTCGAGTTTTGATTTCACATCTTTGTTTGTGGCTTTTATTGATATATTATTGTTTAACAGACATAACTGTATTTAAAAGTAAGCTATTTGTTTTGCTAGTGTTCAAAGTTGTCATCAACTATAATTAGTTGTTAAAAAATAAAAGGCCCGTTTTGACAGCAGGATACAACATTGCTTTACTAGTAAGTATGAAAGAGACATAAAAATAAATCTCTTTCGCACTTAGTGGTAAAGCAATCTTCTATCCCTCTCTACTCAGCTGTCAAATCGTACTTCTTAGATTTTGATGACTTTATCATTAATTACTTCCCCTAAGTTCTGCCGTACTGCACAATCATGTATAAGCACTTTAAAATTTAAAACAGCATAGGCAACGTGCCCGGCGTTGACTATGTCATCTAGCGTTGCAAATTAGAAACTTTTAGATAAACATTACTTTTCACTCTAATTTTTCTACTCCTTTCTCAATCTCTATAAAAATCTTCATATTTGATATTTATCAGCATATTAATTGGTATTGTATTTATGTATTTTATATTATTATGTATAATTAGTATTATTAGAACGTTTGTACACTGCCAGCCCAAACTCTATCTCCTTTCGTTTAGTCCATCCAAAGGTTGTCTGTAAGAGATTGCCTTGTGCGAAAAGACCGCCCATTGTACACTTGTTTTATAGAATATTTATCCTGTTTTAATTACAAGGTGTACAATAAAGTATATAATAAACTAGTTGACCCGCGCAACTTCGTCTGCTTCGCTCCTATTGGTCTTAGCGTGATGATATATAGCCTATAGCCTTCCTCGATAAATAGGTTATCAAACACTGAAAGAATTTTTCAAATCGGGCCAGTAGTTCCTGAGATTAGCGCGTTCAAGCAAACAAACAAACAAACTCTTCAGCTTTGTATATTAGTATATATAGATATTAGTATAGATAAGTAAAATATACTTGACAATGACACGCCTGTGCTGCCACCAGCTATAGTCTATTGCTGCACGTTCCTTGTAACGGCCTGTAATCCTCGGATTAGAGGTGTAGTGTACAGCCACTACCACTCCCTAGGTTACAGTCTTATGGCTAGACCTTACTGCCCACACGATATGAAGAAGAAGAAGAAGAAGAAGGTTCCTACAACAGCTCTCAGTCGCGCTTCATTCAAGGTTTTGACTTCGGATTTTGATTTCACATCTTTATTTGTGTCTTTTATTGTCAAACTGTATTTAAAGTATGTTATAAGTTTTTCTGGAGTCAAATTCGTCATCATAAATATAATTTTCTGCAGTAAATAGGGTTCCCTTCCTTTATTCTGCCATACTGCTTCGTTCCGTTCCTCCCTCATCCTGGAGATTTCCGCAACTTTGGTGTTACCGTTTACCAAATGCTCTTTCGGATGCCTTATGGTATCATCTGCAATTATTATATTTAATACTAGTGGACGTCACGCGGTTTCACCCGCGTAGTTCCCGATCCCGTGGGAGTACGGGAATAATATAAAGCCTATGTTACACCCTGATAATGTAGCTATCCAATGCTAAAAGAATTTTTCAAATCGGTCCAGTAGTTTCGAAGCCTATTCAATTCAAACAAACAAACAAACAAATCTTTCCTCTTTATAATATTAGTTTAGACTAGTGGACGTCACGCGGTTTCACCCGCGTAGTTCCCGATCCCGTGGAAGTACGGGAATAATATATAGCCTATGTTACTCCCTGATAATGTAGCTATCCAATGCTAAAAGATTTTTTCAAATCGGTCCAGTAGTTTCGGAGCCTATTCAATTCAAACAAACAAACAAACAAATCTTTCCTCTTTATAATATTAGTTTAGACTAGTGGACGTCACGCGGTTTCACCCGCGTAGTTCCCGATCCCGTGGGAGTACAGGAATAATATATAGCCTATGTTACTCCCTGATAATGTAGCTATCCAATGCTAAAAGAATTTTTCAAATCGGTCCAGTAGTTTCGGAGCCTATTCAATTAAAACAAACAAACAAACCAATCTTTCCTCTTTATAATATTAGTTTAGACTACTGGACGTCACGCGGTTTCACCCGCGTAGTTCCCGATCCCGTGGGAGTACGGGAATAATATATAACCTATGTTACTTCCTGATAATGTAGCTATCCAATGCTAAAATTTTTTTTCAAATCGGTCCTGTAGTTTCGGAGCCAATTCAATTCAAACAAACAAACAAACAAATGTTTTCTCTTTATAATATTAGTGTAGATGTAGACTAGTGGACGTCACGCGGTTTCACCCGCGTAGTTCCCGATCCCGTGGGAGTACGGGAATAATATATAGCCTATGTTACTCCCTGATAATGTAGCTATCCAATGCTAAAAAAATTTTTCAAATCGGTCCAGTAGTTTCGGAGCCTATTCAATTCAAACAAACAAATCTATCTTCTTTATAATATTATACAATATAGAAGTATAGACAACAATCTAAAAGATTTCAAGACAGTCAAAACCATTTAATTTCATTTCATCAAAACAGTGTAAGTCTGTTACTCTAATTCACAGCGGTAATAAAACTTTCTCGACAAAATGTCGCTGAATGTATGAGACAATAATGACAAAAGCTTCTCACAAAACGGTGGCAATCACCACACGACAATGGATTAATTAATGTCCACAATATGTCATAAGGCCGCAGGTGGCTAAAGCTGTTCAGCCTCTTTATACTCTCCCTGTCGTTAAATACATAAAGTTAGAACTACAGCGGTAGCATTCAAAAGTCATAAACATTTTATGCTTATAGCTCCATTGAGACATTCTGTGCCTAAGGTTCACAGATCACCAAGTCTTTTAGCCTTACCTACAAATATTTCCTGCTAAAGAACGAATGAACCTTTCGACCAGAAGAAGAAATTCCACTCCTACAAAGCTTATCTCCGCAATAATCTGGTCCTACGACCCGCAAACTTTTCTGAAAGTGTTTTCTTCAGCTTCTTAAGTATCTCACCCACAAAAACAGGTTTCATTTAGTGAAAATGCCAGCTATTTAGGATGCCGAAACATTACTTGAGCGTTCTCGCGGCACCATAGGAGACGTCTAATTAGGACTCCGAAGCGACTCGACGATTTCATTACAAATGTATGAAGCTGAAGGCAGGACGTGGCTTGCAAGCACACGATCTGTACAATGCACCTTCCTTAGCAGAAAACGTCCATTCAAACTAGATCCTTGCTACTCCTTTTGTTACTGCGTTACCCCGAACATTGCGTATTTGGCTAAGGGACGAGGGAGGTCATCTTAACCTGGCTGATGGTCCCTACCTCTTTCCTGCACCGAACGGCAAAAAGTCGAACGTGTGGGACTGCAGACGAACCCGTTTCTCCATACAAGGTACTCCTCGACAAGTCGCTTCCCAACGCACCGGCTCACATAATATTGTTAGCAGACGCCGATAGCTTTTTATGTCGAATGCATTATTCGATACTCATTTAAAATTCTAACATACGCTTATAAAGAAAGCTCGCCATTTTCATGTGGTCCCCTGCTGACGGCGGTCGTTTCGATTTGAACTGACATTATAAGATAAACTAGTGAGGAATATATAGTAATATTTGAATAGTTTTATTGCTTATACATATTACGCAAATTCGGGGCCGGCTTGCGCCCACGCGTCAAAAATCGCGGGGGCGATTCTCAGAGGCTTCGCGCGTGCTCAAACGCGCGCGCGCACCGCCTGACACACACGCGCTTACTAAAAAAACTAAAAAAGTAACGAAAAAAAAAATACGTCGGTTTCGAATTTCGAAAACAGTGCCAGTGGGTTCCGATTTTTGAAATAGTTCGTTTGTTTTGGATAGTGCGGTACCACGTTTGACTAAGTCCATCGATTTAGTTTATTTATGAATAAAGTGTTATAGGAAGTTACGTCATGAATAGTGTTGTGCCTGCGCCTGAGCGTACGGTGGGCGATTCGTTGACAATGAATGCTCATTAGAGGGGAAAGGTGAGTGTAATGAACTAATGACTAACTCATTACTATTAAGAAAATATTGGTATCCGCCTTTTATGGCGCTGTTACTGACTCATTTATTGTTTGGCCTGGGTTTATCTATGCTGTCTAGTTAATTGGATGTTTTTGTTCGCTCGGTTTTACTGCCGAGATCTATGCAGATTATTCTAGTACCTACTGGATCAACTCTTTCATTTCTAGGACATCCGGAAAATGAATAATTTCGAATTAAGTTGACCATCAGCCGATTTCCATTACCACAATTAACGTATTTTCCTTGCTATGGATTTAATTACTATGTTGGCAAGGACTGTATAGCCTTTTCGTCACAGCAGAACATTTTTCTACCCACGCACACACCACAGCACTAAATTGAATGTCTCGACTTAGCGCTCATATTGTTTGTTTACCATTTAAATAATCACACTCTGCGCGGTATTCTCGCGAATGTTAACAACCTGCATTCAAGTTTACTGTCCATTGACTGTCAGTTTATCGCTTTGGAAAAAGCTTTGTATGAGAAAGCAGCGTTGGATGTTAGAGCTTGCGAAATGTGTGATTGATTTTGTGCCAATGAATGGGAGCTATTAGGAATGTAATTAGCGGTTGCTGGATACTGTGTTTAAAGATTTGTTTGTATGGCTGAGCTAAGTTCTAATAAGTTTTATACACTTCGATAGAAAATTAGTGCCTGTAGTTCGAAAATCTCATTGTGTTTTTTTAAATGTAATGTAATGTACTATATACCTACAAAGAAAACTTCAGGGCATATTCTGATTAGAAAATAAAACCTAAATTCAAAGCTTTTATTTCAATTAAACTATTTACAGACACTTTTGAATGGTCGAGGAGCTGGTCAGTCAGCGAGATTCTGTAGTTATCAGACAATCTGTGTTCGTAAGGGGTGGCATTGGTTTGGAACAAAAATGGTCCTTGGATAGGGGAATATTCTCGACGATCTTTTTAATGGGTAAAAACAAAATCAAAAACATTCTTTTGTCATTTAAGTACAGGCATTCTTGAATCGCCAAACTAAAGTGGCAGTGGGCAGGGCACATTGCTCGCAGAACAGATGGTCGATGGGGCCGAAAAGTTCTGGAGTGGCGACCGCGTACCGGAAGACGTAACGTAGGAAGGCCTCCCACAAGGTGGACCGATGACCTGGTGAAGGTCGCGGGTAGCCGATGGATGCGAGACGCACAGGACCGGTCGTTGTGGCGACGCTTGGGGGAGGCCTATGTCCAGCAGTGGACGTATTTCGGCTGAAATGATGATGATGATGATGACTTTTGAATCGTCAAGGTCGGTCAGGCCTAAACATGGAGCTAGTTGCACGTTCCCAAGAGTAGATGTCTTTGGAAAAGAACGTGCAAGAAACTCCACGGAAACTCTTTTAAATCAGTACATGGTTACATAGTAATGTTTACATACATTTTGAAATTATACAATGCAATTAAACATTTACAATTTAAACGCCAATAAATTAACAGAAACACCATATAAAGCAAAAAGTATTCATAATTCAAATAGCAGATTGTTTGACATATTTACCATACCATATGTTAGTCCATATACAATTCATTCCAACGCGGTGTTGCCAGAATTAATAGTGGCATTTAATTCAATATTTTCGCGGCCAAAGCCGTGTTAATTTGTGAAAATGGGATTAGTTAATTTCATTAAATGTTCGGTAAATAAAATATTTGTGTTAAGCCAGATGTGGTTTTAAATAGTATTGGGAATATAATTTATTTGCCATTGGAATGCTGAGTATTTCACAGAAACACACTCATGAATAACTAGCTTTTGCCCGTGGCTTCGCTCGCGTTAATATTTTATTTTATTTTCGCAAAAATGACTTAAAACCGTCTCCAAGGTCCCTATCTATCAGAATTAATCAAAATCAGTTCAGCTATTTAGGCGTGATAGCGTTACAAATAAACTAACCTTCGCATTAATAAGAATAAAACTATTAAAAAAACCGGCCAAGTGCGAGTCAAACTCTCACACCCAGGATTCCGTACCATAAACCGAAAAAAAACACGTTACTTGTATGAGAGCCCCTGAAATTTTTAATCAAATTTAATTTTTATTATTATGTTGTTCTAGCGGCAATAAAAATACACACTCCGTGAAAATATCACCTTTCTATTGAATAGACTATTACGGTTCTTGAGATACAGCCCGCTGACAGCGGAGACTTAGTAATAAGGTTCCGTTAATTACCCTTTAGGTACGTAACTCTAACAATGCGATGATCTTGAAATCATGGGATCTCTCGGGATGAGGCCTTTCCCAAATAATTATGTGAGATGGTTTGGGCTTGTAATAAACACAACCAGTAATGTCAATCCAGATTTAAAAGCTTGAGAACACTTCGAAACAAACGTCTTGAGAATTCAAAAGAATTTTACCACTGAAACAAGAAAGTTAGGCGCCGACCCCACTGCGTTCGGTCCGTTCTCGGTCCGTTCAGCGGTCCGTTCCGCGTCCGCACACGCGCACACTGCTAGCGGTCTAAAAATCTGAAGTTCAGTATAACAGTGATAACACGTCGCACGCTCTTTTTACTGAAAACCAAATGTCACTCTCAACCAAATGTATCGCAAATCATAAATAAAACGTTTTTCTCTCACTAATTAAATAAACATTTCGATCTCGTCGGACATCGTGACCTTCCAGCTTTTGCAAAAAAATAGAACTCCGACAGAACGCGTGTCCACTTTGACCGTCACGGTGTAACAGCTTTTGTGTGTGTAGGATTCTTAGCCACCGCATAGATTACAGTGGACGCGGAACACAGAACTCGGAACTCTGACCGCTAGACTGCGTGCAGTGGGGTCGCCGCCTTAGAGTGTAGAGAGGTTACTTTCCATCACTATTCGAAAAAATATATCTATATTCTATATGTAGGTATATAACACCCGCACACCACATCTTATGGGAGTGTATTCTTTGGCAAACTGAACGCAATATTATGTTAGATAGTATTCAGGTTACATCTGGAGTAGTTTACTACACGAACCTTGTAGAAACCAGAACAAATTTCCGTGCTTTCAGGCGATGCCATACCTGTTACTGGAATCAAAAGTAACTCACAATTTAGGACCCATTAGTTTTTAATTAATAGGTATATAATCCGTGGTGCTTGACAACTGGGCTTAACTCAGTTGTATATGTCCCTTGGTGCCTATTGGCCTAGCTCTATTCTGTCTCCTGCATGATAAGGAGGGAAGTGGAAATTATGTATATATTTTTTTCTCCTACTCCTCCGCTGTACTTTTCTAATTAAATTCGTTGCAGGATCCAAGACAGTTAAATCGTTTCTGCGGGACTCGTCGGGCTTCATTGGCTCGGCGTTTTTCTGGTGGTCGCCACTGTTGATTCTGGCTTTCAGGAGTTGCAGTGGTTGGGAATGTGTGGCGGGCTTGTCCCATATAAAAAAATTAGGTTTATAAAGAAAAGTTGCCTGATGACACTAAGTGATTAATATTGTTGCTATAAAGCAACATTATTAATCACTTAGCACTCACGTGCATAAGCAATCATGGTTCTTCACCCAACCGAAACTGTAAGAAAAACCAACCTTACTTACTTACATTAAGAACTCTATAATTTTCGCAGATAGCTCACTTAAATCGAAAGTGCAAGTAAGACGAGTATTCTAAACACTACCAAACACAGAAGGCCCAACAATTTGCACTAAAGAAACCACAGATCCAAATCGCATACCAACATACCAAAATGGTTCGCTGGCACACGTAGCAATTCTTTCGATGGTTCCCCAAAATACTGTAGACAAAAATGTAATCCAAAGTGATATTTTTAAGATGTTATATATCAATATTCTTCTTTATTAAAAAACAGAAAAGCTATCAAACCTAACTATATACATGAATATACAAAACCGGTCAAGAGCGAGTCGGACTCGCGTGCAAAGGGTTCCGAACAATTTTTTTTTTATACATGTTATTTTAACACTATATACTTCTCATAGGTTTTCCTGTAATCTATAGGTAAAGATCTATTATCTCCATTTTTTTAAATTTTAGGCTCAGTAGTTTCGGAGATTAAGAGGGAATGGTCATTTTTCATCTAATTTCTTGAATAAATTCAAAACCATTTATTTTAAAATCATGAAAAAGAACACGTCCGTGTTTGGGTCACAGTACCTACTCCATACAGTATCAAATTTCAACAGAATCGATCCAGTGGATCTGGAGAAAACTGGTTGTGACAGACGGACAGACAGACACCCAAGTGATCCTATAAGGGTTCCGTTTTTTATTCGGAACCCTAAAAACAAATACACTTAGGCGTCGAAGAATCCCTCCGCATCGCTGTCACCCGGAAACGTGCCCAGAAGACTGGCAGCATTACCACGTTGAATGGCAATGCTAAATCTTTGAGCAAAGAACTAGCCATCCCCCTGGTCGTGCAAAGTGTCGATCAGTCAGATGTTAAATTGATTGTAAAATCCGATGGTCCGATTACGATATGTCAAAGGTTACTTTTATACCCGAAAAGGCTAGTGTTAGTGTTGTTCCGAGGATAGGTGCCCATTTATTGCATACCAAGACTACCTGCAAGCACGCTAAGCCGCCGGTCTCGGTAAAACTAGTAACCCAAAAGTCAGAAGACCAAAAGTCTGAAATCTTATATTACCAAGGGGTACCGTGTTATCCAATAACTAGGTTATGGCAATTGAGATCAAACAGACAGTTAGTCCACGTAAAATACTGCATCTGATAAGACTACAGCCTACCTTAATGCCGGTCCCAACACAGTGGAAAACATTCTAGGCAGACAATGATACCCAATAACGTAATCGTTCGATACATCCTATCGCCGATCACGATACCCACTTTAGTAAATCGCACGATTATAAGGAAAAATACGAATGTTTTATGTTAAAAAGCCGCCAAGGAACTGGTTTTGGTCACACATGGTGCTCATTCTTAGTTGCCGTACGAAGCGTGGGTGAAAATAATAGACTGCGGCATGACATTTCGAAATGGTGTGCCCAGACTAAGATATTATTCCGATTTTAAGGTAACTTAATAAAACAACATTACTGTATTCTATTGGGTTTTATGAGATTTCGTTTGGTATCTTTGAGAGGTTTAAATATGTCATTTACAGTTAGTGCAGTAATCTTTAAGTTTCGCCTTGAGAAGATCGCTTTAAGCGATAAGGCTGCCTATTTTGTCAACCTGTGTAATGTTTTCTTCATCTATTTTTTTTTGTAACTCATGGGTATGTTATACATAATAAAGAGTATTATATTCTAATGTAAAGTTTAGTTATTTATTTAGAGGAAAATCTTCGTTTTAAACTAGTTTTTTCACCGCAGGTTCGCTCCCGTGCCCAATTCCATTTATTTTTCAAGCTTGAATTTTTCCGGGATAAAAAATTTGACACTAAATGATAATGTTGCTTTCTACTAGTAAAAGAATTATCTTAAATACATTCCAGAGATTATCTTTGACAAACAGACAATTCAACTCTTTATAATTAAGTGGCACAACACTACTATATCATTGGATCATTCATTATTATCATTCATATATTATTCATTCAATATCGAAAATATTATAATTTCGAAGTTCCGGTACGTATAAAGATGAGTATGTCGTCGGAACCTCGTATCGTGGTAAACTTGTATTGTTAGAAAACTGTGGGAGGACCACATATTTATCTAACCTTTCGACCATAATCGTTGTGAATGTCCGGTTCCAATATAAAACGACTCGTTAATTTTACCTACGGTCTGTTTGGTCTTTTTGTACGCGAAATATTGAATTGGTACTTTGAATCTTATTTTGCAGTTATCCATAATATAAAAAAATATAAAAAAAAACACCGGTAGCACTCCGGGAGTGCCGGCAGAAGTGAAAACTTTAGTATCAACGTTGTGTTTAATTATAAATACAAAAATACTATCATTTATGAGGTAGAATACAATATTTATTTATTGCGCTATCGTACACAAATATGACAATTTACATGTTATTATTCATAATATTATATCGTTATTTATTTATATATTACATTAATTTTTATCTCTTAGAAAAATCAACTTTCATCCATAATTTCGTAATTCCGTAATTTCGTATCCTTGGATACGCGTGGCACGCTGTACATAAACACAGACGGACATTCGCGCAAGCGCCCTGTGCCGCCTAAGCGGAGCAGCACACTCAGGCACGGTAGAAAGAGTGGGAGATACTAGTTCCTCTCCCTTCCCCTCGATCTTACGCTTTTTCGATCAGCATCACGTGACCCTGACGCGAGTCCGTCTTACGCTTTTTCGATCAGCATCACGTGACCCTGACGCGAGTCCGTCTTACGCTTTTTCGATCAGGTCACGTGTCCTGACGCGAGTTTAAGATTTTATACCCATTACAGAAAAAGTGCTCAACGCCGCTAAAGAAGTTTTCACTTCAAAAACAATGTAAGAGTGAATCTGTCTGATAAGGCGACGACATACGTCAGCGACCTTGATGCAACAAAACGTGCACTCGTTTAACAACCGCACGACACAAAATTCAGTAGTTTTTTGTACTTACCTTATTATTCTAAGATTAAAAAAAATAAACGTACATCAAAATGTAAATTGTTGAATTGTACTTAATTTTTATGGGACCAAATGGCAAGTATACTGCATCGAACTAAAAAAAATTACAGAAATTGGATCAGAAACCTCGGAGTAATAGGTGTACATACATAAAAAAAAATATCCACCGAATTGAGAACCTCCTCCTTTTTTGGAAGTCGGTTAAAAATGGGTGAACCATGTCCTGGAATAGGACATAGGATACTTTTTATCCCGGGAGTATGTTCCCTTGTGATCTTTTTTTTTCCTTTTCGAATCGATGGTGACCCTTAAACATTATGTGCTCAGTAGGCGGCCACGTTTATAGCAGCATCAATGATAGTCATTAGGTCCTCAATGTCGCAGGTGTAAGGGCAATTGGTTTAGAACAAATATTTGTATGGCTTATAGATAGTTGTTCCGGGTTTCTGTTTGTGCATGTGAATTTATATGTTTGTAAACGCACCCACGATGCAGGAGAAATTCCTAGTGTGGGGCAACGTTTTAATAAAAAAAAAAACACCGGTAGCACTCCGGGAGTGCCGGCAGAAGTGAAAACATGTAAATAATACATCCTTACTGTCGCGGTCACATCATAGACAAACCACCGACAACAATATAAACAAAAAGACACTGACGTGTGGCCGCGACAGCGACTGTCAGTGACAGATGTCAATCTTGACACAGTTCCTGACATAAACAAAACGAACCATAAAAACAACAAAAAATAACGTTGTGTTTAATTATAAGTACAAAAATACTATCATTTATGAGGTAGAATACAATGTTTATTTATTGCGCTATCGTACACAAATATGACAATTTACATGTTATTATTCATAATATTATATCGTTATTTATTTATATATTACATTAATTTTTATCTCTTAGAAAAATCAACTTTCATCCATAATTTCGTAATTCCGTAATTTCGTATCCTTGGATACGCGTGGCACGCTGTACATAAACACAGACGGACATTCGCGCAAGCGCCCTGTGCCGCCTAAGCGGAGCAGCAAACTCAGGCACGGTAGAAAGAGTGGGAGATACTAGTTCCTCTCCCTTCCCCTCGATCTTACGCTTTTTCGCATCACGTGACCCTGACGCGAGTCCGTCTTACGCTTTTTCGATCAGGTCACGTGTCCTGACGCGAGTTTAAGATTTTATACCCATTACAGAAAAAGTGCTCAACGCCGCTAAAGAAGTTTTCACTTCAAAAATTGAAGCTCTCCCACAAGTAATTTTTGATTTCACGCGAGCAAAGCTTAAGGCATAAGAGCTTCTAAAAATTACAACCACAGCTCGTCTGTCAGCTGCGAAGAATTACTCTCTTATCTCTCTTATTAATTAGAAGCAGATCAGTCCTCCTAGTGTATTTAGGATAAATCTGTAAGCGAATTCGGTGGTAGGATGCAACCTATACGTAAGTCCTATAGTACGACAGGATACATCCTATTGGTGAGATCTATAGCACCATCTGCCCGATCTGCCTCCCATCCCGCGCAGTTCGTAGGTGTAAAGTAAGACAATTAGGTTATTGTAATGTCGTAGCATCGTAGGCGACCGACGGCAACCTGCCACAGCCTACGTACATCCAATATTTAAATATAACAGGTTATTTTGTAAGCCTTTCCGAGAGATTCTGGTACATTCAGGCTTGTTGTACCGAAAGTATGCTAATAAAAAGTTGTAAGAAAACGTTTTTTTATTTTCTTTATTGAAACAGTCTTTGAGCTAGAAGTATCTGATTGTTTAAGATAAGGTTTTAGTATGAAAATATTTAGAAACTAGTTGACCCGCGCAACTTCGTCTGCTCCGCTCCTGTTGGTCTTAGCGTGATGATATATAACCTATAGCCTTCCTCGATAAATGGGCTATCTAACACAGAAATAATTTTTCAAATCGGACCAGCAGTTCCTGAGATTAGAGCGTTCAAGCAAACAAACAAACTCTTCAGCTTTATATATTAGTACTAGTTGACCCGCGCAATTTCGTCTGCTCAGCTCCTGTTGGTCTTAGCGTGATGATATATAGCCTATAGCCTTCCTCGATAAATTGTCTATCTAACACTGAAATAATTTTTCAAATCGGACCAGTAATTCCTGAGATTAGCGCGTTCAAGCAAACAAACTCTTGAGCTTTATATGTTAGTACTAGTTGACCCGCGCAACTTCGTCTGCTCAGCTCCTGTTGGTATTAGCGTGATGATATATAGCCTATAGCCTTCCTCAATAAATGGGCTATCTAACACTGAAAGAATTTTTCAAATCGGACCAGTAGTTCCTGAGATTAGCGCGTTCAAGCAAACAAACAAACAAACTCTTCAGCTTTATATATTACTATAGATACTTTTGCGAATGGTATCATTATAATATTATATTTTTAAACTGTAAATTTGTTATCCAACAATGCCTTTTAATGGTCTAGTTGAAATAAATCAATTGGAGTTTTACTTTGATAAGGGCAAGAAAATGATAAAAACATGTTCTTCTTTTGTCCATCTGCCTAGCTTATTCTCTACTGTATTGGGGTCGACTTCCAGTCGAAGCAGATGTAGCTGAGTACCAGCATTTTATATGGAGCGACTGCCTACCTGACCTGCACAACCTAACTCCACAAATTCTTCTTCAAAAACCCACTTAATTTTATGACCATGCACAAAGGTACCACAGCCAGTACTCACGTTTAACCGTCGCATCACAACCCATGTTGTTCCCCAAACTTCTCGTTCACAGGCGAACAATCTTCATAATATATCAAAGTCCAAGTTATTCGGAGTTAAGTTAGCTTCGACCAAGTTTGTCAACTTATACATAATTGTATACAGTTCATGGTTTGTGTACATGCATGTATATTGTCAATGGGAGTTCGGGAACTTGGCTTCGGGAATGTTTATCGTCGCTGGATTGACACTTTGTTAAATATCTTTCAGGTGATTAGGTTGTCGTTGAAGGATGATGATTGATTCCTTTAGCTTTGTGACTATGTGTAAATGTAAACGTACCCTAACCTTTCCCTGATATCCCTACGTAGATACCCGAACAATAAATTATGAACCGTTTTTCTATACTAGAGAACGTAAAGGATCGCAATAGAAGTCGGTTTTTGTGATACTAAGAAAGAAATACACTAAACTTATAGCAAACTAAAATATAGCATCCAAGAGACTGGCGGCATTGCCACGTTGAATGGCGACACTTCGTCTCTGGCCAAAGTAAAAGCCAGTTCTTGGGTCACGGGAAGTGTCAACCAGCCGTTTCGAAATTCCTTTCAAAAGGCGTGAGGCCCGAGGGTTTCAAACCCAAACGGTTGGAAAATATAGTTTTTTTTTAAATTGAGAAAGTCAATAAAATGTATGTGGTTATTTTACACTTATCTGGCGCTTACCATATATACATTTCTCATTCTGAAATTGTATGAGAAACTGTACCCAGTACACTTTTGCTGTATACTGTGTCAGTCTTGAACCAGACACTTTTCAATAGAAGACCAGTTTACGTCGAGATATTTGTGTAGCAGATCATTTCGAAAAGTGCAAATGCTAAGACATTTGCTAAGGACTAACGTATTGGAAGTCGTATAAAAATGGTTTTCGTTGTCATACATGCATTATGAGGATTGTTGCTAAATAAGTACCTACTGTCTTTATTAAGCAAGATTTATTTGTCAAGACATTGACAGGCAGGCATTGTTTTTTAACTCAAAAACCAATGTGGCTTCGAATGTCCTAATATTGATCAGGACGTTTTAAGTTCACCCCTAAAAGCTTGTAAGAAAATAGATTTGTTACACACCATATCAAATTACAATTTGATATGGTGTGTACTATGTCTGCTGGACATAGGCCTCCCCCAAGCGTCGCCACAACGACCGGTCCTGTGCGTCTCGCATCCATCTACTACCCGCGACTCTCACCAGGTCATTGGTCTACCTTGTGGTAGGCCTTCCAGCGTTCGCACTAGTTCTCACGATCCTCGGTCCAAGTGTGAGAAGGAACACCGGGGTGGTTTTTAGTCAGTAAGAGTCTGACAGACCCCTTCGCCTGCCCCAGGCGAAGGACATCCATGAGGATTTTCCACCCCGGCAACAAAAAAAAAAAGGTCTTCCAGCGTTGCATCTGCCGGTACGCGGTCGCCACTCAAGAACTTTTCGGCCCCATCGACCATCTGTTCTGCGAGCAAAGTACTGTGCCCACTGCCACTTTAGGTTGGCGATCCTTCGGGCTAAGTCAGATCCTAATAGTGAATGGAATGAAAAAAGGCATATTTATTACTCAAAACGATCTCATACAACAAACGAAAAATCAAATAGTTACGCCTTCTTATTCTCTATCTCTATTTCCTGAGCTTCTGACTTGTAGTAAGATCCTAACAAGCTGAAACAACAAACACATATAACAATGTTATTAGCCAAAAACATAATCAGAACAACTTCCCATTACCCAAGTTCCTGTAAGCAAAACACCAATATTTTACCACCGTGTACAACGTTATAATGGGGTTTCATTACACTATAACTGTTGTAGTAATAATTAACAGCCCGATTATCCGCAAAAGCTTTTAAGCATGAACACCATTATTCTGGCAGTTCATATATGCATACCGTGTGTAGTGCCGGTACAGAGTAGGGAGGGACAGAGCCAGCAAATTATTATGTTATTTTTATAGTTCCGTACCCAAGAGTAATCAACGGAACCCATTAGTAATGGACTAAGCCTCCGCTGTCCATACGTCCGTCCGTCCGTCTGTCTGTCAGCGTGTACCTCAAGAACCGTAACAGGTAGACAGTTGAAAATTTTACTGAATGTGTTTTTCTATTGCCGCTATAACAACAAAATAATAAAAACTAATTAAATGAAAAGTTAAACGGAGCTCCCATACAAGAAAAGTGGTTTTTTTATGAATGGACGGAACCAAAAAAATGCTTGTGTAAGATTCCAAGTCGCACTTGGCAGGTTTTTTTTAATACAGACACGTCTGGCTAACAATGAAGAGGAAAGCTTTTGAACAGATTAGGTATTTGGGACCCCAACAATTAAAACCCCGAAAAGTCTTAATAAAGAGAATTTATTTTCTTTCGTTACAGAAAAAAGGAAAGAAAATACGTTTATTTGGGACAAATACACGCAAATTAATAAAATGAAGTAAAAAAACAATTAACAGTATTAAAATTGTAAATTGTCGTGAATCTAATCTAATCTTTTTCTCCGTCTCGTTAAGGTTTATCCTCTCTATCTTATCTACTCCTTGAAAGCTCATAACTAGGTTCTTTTGAGACCATAAACTATAGCTTCAATATTACTCTTTTGCAACTTACTGAACTGCCGCGTTACCCAGCGGCTACCTACCAGAACTCCACAACCCATTAGGGTTGTGGAGTTCTGGTAGGTAGCCGCTCTACGTAAAATACAGGTATTCAGCTGATACGGTTTGACTGGAAGCCGACCCTAATGTAGTTGAAAAAGGCTAGGCAGATGATTATTCTTCTACACACATTAACAGGTAATATGGACCAAACTAAAAGTTCAGGATTAAGCGACCGAGTACCGGAAGACACAGCGTTGTAAGGCCCACAAGGTGAACCGGTGACCTAGTGCAGGTCGCGGGAATGCTCCGTTGGATGCGAGACACCCAGGATCAATCGATGTAGCGACACTCGTGAAGGCCTATGTCCAGCAGTGGTCGACTTTTAGCTGAAATGATGACCAAACTGACTTATTGATAGGATTTTTCTGTGGCATCGTGTTTTACAGGAATTTCAAATCTACACTAATATTATAAAGAGGAAAGATTTGTTTGTTTGTATGTTTGTTTGTTTGTTTGAATTGAATAGGCTCCGAAACTACTGGACCGATTTGAAAAATTCTTTTAGTATTGGATAGCTACATAATCAGGGAGTAACATAGGCTATATATTATCCCCCTACTCCTACGGGAACGGGAACTACGCGGGTGAAACCGCGTGACGTCCACTAGTATTTTATAATTTTATTGTTTGCTCCTACGCATTCATATAATATAGTAATTGGCAGCTCTCTCTATGAACATTGAGCTTGAGACAAAATGATAACTATATCCAACCTAGTATTTCATTATCTTCTTACATACTACCTACGTCTTTGGGCGCATAAATGTAAAATGTACGAAACTTTGGCATCTCAAGTAAACATATTAACTTCTGCTGTACACGGCACACTCCTGCAGAATGTACATTACTTATAACACAAGCTGAGGTATGTACTGGATAATATCTTATTCTACAAATGACAAACATTATTTAGGAGTTTCTCTGCTACTTGGAACCAACCTCACGAACTGTTTAAAATTTTCTTGGACGAAAAGTACAATATATTTTTAGGAAATTTTCAAGCTACCTTTTTACAAGGTATTATCAGAATCGGGACAGTAGTTAAGCTGTAAAACATACTAAACAGACAGATGGATTTTCTTGAGCAACCACGGGTTCTCATATTTTATTTAATTGATCGACTGGCACGCTATTCTAATGCAAACTGTAATTCAGTTAGCAGTGTAGGGCTGTACCTACTTATCTACACTAATTTTATAAAGGGAAAGATTTGTTTGTTTGTTTGTTTGAATTGAATAGGCTCCAAAACTACTAGACCGATTTGAAAAATTCTTTTAGCATTGGATAGCTACATTATCAGGGAGTAACATAGGCTATATATTATCCCCGTACTCCCACGGGAACGGGAACTACGCGGGTGAAACCGCGTGACGTCGACTAGTTCATTATAAGCCTGTTAATGTCTCTCTGCATTAACTTTTAATAGTGTACAATTAAGAATGGGTGTGGGTGTTCTCTTTTCACTTCTCTCTGTCCAGAGTCAGTAAGGACCAATCCTTAATACTCAAATCTATACGTCTACCATGAGTTTTATCAATCTACACTTGCTAGCGACTATCGTTAAAAAAATTATGAAATCTAAAAAAACAAGGTTCTAATTTATTTTTTTAGTTGTTAATTAAAGTTTTACTTGCAACTTGCTTGCTTGTTAGTTAACAACTTAAACAAATAAATTAGAAACTTGCTTTTTAAAAGTTTTCATACATTTGCGAGTATAGATTGATAAAACTCATGGTAGCCGTACTAATCAAATTGTATACAAAAATATCTTAACCAAACAGTTTTCCCGCATAAAACTTCATAACAAAAAACCTGGTCCTCTGATCCGCACCAACATTTTTACCAAAGATCCGACAAAATGATCCACTTACGCCAGCTTAAAAGCAAGCTGAAAAGATTTAATACAATAACTAAGTAGCACGTACCTAACCTGTTAACGGTAAGTGCTACAACTAAAGCCTCGCCACGCGCCGGTCCGGGGCATAAACATAGTGAAGTTTATCTTGCGCTGCATCCAATCAGTGCCGACCCCGGGGACGCGAAAATATTATAATAGCGAAGCTATTGGAGATAGTGCTGACACGCTTTGTTGAGCGGCACCGGGATTTGGCCCGGGATTTTATTTTTTACGGGATTATGGAAATATAGTTTTGTTTTTTTGTGCGGTAAGCTGATATGAGGTAATACGCTTTCAAAAAGCATGATAAGCTGTTGGTCTCGGCTGTCATTTTTAGATCCTTGAGAGATTGACTGGAGGCACGGGGGTTTCACACTACCAATTTCTAAACTTAGGGCTCTTACTGATGGAAAATGTAAGTAGCGCTTATTTTCCGTGAGAATGGAACTCAGGACCCCACCCTCCTTGCGACTGTGAGACAATGGGGCAAAAATCTAAGTATGTCTTGTAAAAATACCTGTATCCTTTTTAATACCGGGATAATTTCCAAATTTTACGCAGGTGAAGTTGCTGGCAAAATCTTGTATGATATAATAGAAAGCTGAGCGATATAGATTTTAATGCAGTGGCAGTTTATATTAGGTAACACCCAAGGGCATGCTTCTAGTGTGGGCGAACTAAGTCAAGCACCATCCATTTGAAACCACTAATCATAAGCAGAGTATTGCAACAGCGATGATTAATCATTTTCTTAGTATTCAATGATTTCGGCAACAAGATTAAACTTACTTATGTAAATCTCTTTAATGTAAATTATGCACAACTGGTCATTTGACTAATATAGCCAGTTCACATGGATTCTAACGGGTATGGAGGAATTCTGAAGTCGCATGTCATTATTGAAGAACATTTTTTGGCTTCTTTATGGCACCTGGGGACACCTTACTATGGCATGCCAATGTCATCATGATCCTTTGTGAAAAAGGGACAATAAGTCTTGAATCCCTTTGCTTTCCGCACCTGAATCGTAATGGTTTGAAGACGTCATAGTAGGTGTCCTTAAAATTACAGGTCAGATAGGCTATGCAGCCGGTCTATTTAATATCCTGGAGTTCAACTTCACGTGGATAGATAAGAAGCCGACCTCAACATAGTTCAGAAAAGGCTAGGCCGTTGATGAATGTCTTTATATTAAACCTTAATTTTTAAACGACTTCCAAAAAGGAGGAGGTTCTCAATTCGGCGGGTATTTATTTTTTATGTATGTATATATACACCGATTACTCAGAGGTTTCTCATTGGATTTGGATTTGTGTATTTAGTTCGAATACTTGCCATTTGGTCCCGTAAAAAATGATTTAGTTTGGTTTAGTAGTTTTTATTTTATGAGCGTTTTGCTTATTTCAATTTCTGCGTATATGAAGACGTCGTCCAAGTATAACAACTTAAAAGTGAAAAATAAAAAACTATTTTCCAAAAAAAAAAAAAATAACCGACTTCCAAAAAAAAACACGACAAAGTATAAAATAACCTTAATTTCGGAATTCGGTGTTATAAAACGAAGATACAAAACCAAAAAAACCGACTTCCGAAATTAAGGTTATTTTATACTTAGCAGTGTTTTTTTTCATAGAAATATATTTTTTTTATTAAATCTATGGTTTTTTTTTGGAAACCGGTTAAATTTTTTGTAAAAACGTTTTTTTCATAATGAATTAAGCGAACAAACTCCAAACCGTCTAGTTTTTAAAGTAAACTTAGACAGTAATCACTTAATCAAAAGTTACACCTCTCAAAGCACTAAATACAAGACCTCTTGAGTCCCGGATCCCGCATCCCGTGTCCCGGGCTGGCCCACTCTATCGGCCGTCCATTGTTCGCTAGAACAGGGCCGCGCAAAAACAATGGTTTATGTATGTGAATATAATGTCCTATGACCGCGGAGACTCTTTGTTCATAATAGCAACTTTGTTGGCGGTTCATAGCTTTTTCTATAGGCTGGCTCTATTGGTTTAGTGGGTTGGCTACCGCTATTGGCTTGTTTTACCGCGAAAATCAGGTTGATTTACGTTGTATTTGTGTTTATTTTAGTCGTGAATATGAAAGGTTATAATTATTGTAAATTATTTGGCCTTTTGGTAACTAAACCCAAGTTTTTGTATAGGCCGAATAATGTTTTAGTAAGAAATTAGGTTGATTAACGTTGTTTTTTGTTTTGTACTTGCAGCGTTTATGAAAAATCATCATTGAAGTAGATTACGATAACCTATCGCATGAAGGAGCTCGTGACTATATAACCAGACAAACGAATCTAACTTTGAAGTTAAGTTACGCTTGCCAAAGTCGGTCGGTGCTTGGTTGGGTGACCAGCCATTAGATACCGAGCTTCCTCCGCGCCTCGGAACGCACGTTAAGCCGTTGGTCCGTTGGTTTTGTCAGTCGATACGGATCGTAAGAAGCGAAGAATCTGACACTAGTCTTGCAAAGAAGTACCGTGCCATTCAGTTGTATTCTCGTACAGAGATAGATGGAACCTGGAGACGGTTGTAGGCTACATTTAATAAAAATCTGTTATGGTTGTGAAAATTGTTGGAACAAGTCACCGCGGCCCTGAAACGCAAAGAGCATTAGGAGGAACACGGATGGGTGTTAGTCAGTAAGAGCCTGACACTCCCTTCTGCTCCGCCCAGAGCGGAAGGAGTCATTTGATGTTTTCCCGTCCTTAAAACAAGACTACATTTCTTGCGAAAATCTGTAAACGCGAGCGAAGCCCAAAGAGGCTTGTATACAATATCAGTGGCATTTCCTAACAGTAATTGAAATACATAATAATAACTCGGTTAGAAGCAAACGTTTACTCAAGCAGTCAGCCAACATTTCCTGCTTTTCATTTACACCTTTCGCTCGTTTCGAGCAGATTTATGTAAAGCACCTAACACTATCTCATTCAACAATAGAAACAATTTGCGCAGATCTAAGGAATGTCGTCCACATCCCACATAACACTGCGAATTTACTAGTTAGTGGTGTAGCGTGATTGGCCTATTGTAGTCTCAAGGCGACCGCTTTGTATAGTTGGGCAAGGAGATTGCTGTCCAGTTGTTGAAGTACACCTGCTTTGTGAAGTTGTAAGGGTTCTGCCGGTCGATTCTGTCGACATCTCACCGTGACCACTTAGGTGGAGTGAACGACAAGTGAGCTGTCATGCCATCTTGTTTGTATGGTTTGACAGCTCACTTGTCGTTCACTACGCCCAAGTTTTCACTTCGACATATTTACAGAATCGCACTGCTGATTGGCCGAGGTGTTGTAATCGCTTGCCTCTGTATCAAAACGCCCTGTTCGCATAATGTCCTGGAAGCAAACCGACACTTCAGCAAAGCTACAGTATTAATCGGTAAACGGCCTACGAGCAAATAGTCCTATTAGCAGGCGTCCTAATAGCAAAGTAGCACAGTAATACTGGCAAATACTTGGAATTAGTGGGCTTCATTTTGAAAATATCAGACACCATCTGCTTACATAATCTCTATTGTATTTGTTTGGTCTAGATCTACTTTTAAGCTAGGCTTGAAGAAACGGAGCTTAGAAAACCGAACCTTCGGTAGTGAAGCCTTGCGAGTGTACACGTGTTCTATTTTATCTGGAATTACGGATAGTATACCTAAAAGTCCAGTGGTATAAAGTTGAGCAGGTTACCGATATTAACAGATTGCGGCAGTTTGAGTGCCAAATGTCTACCGACCTACGTAGCTCACCCAAACTTCATCCTTCCCTGTACAATCTTTTAGAACCTCATCGGATTTCTTAAATATCACTATCATAATATTCCTTGTTAGCCTGCTCACTTGTATATTTCGCCGTTTGTACAACAACGTGGGCCATTCACGTTAGTGTGCGCTTTCACAAACCGTAGGCGTGATTAAACTTGTCAGTGGGAGAGATACTTCGAGATTAAGCGCTTTTTGGCAGTTGATTTAACAAATATTTAGGCTGAATTGTTTTTGAGATTGATTGTTAAGCAATGTTTATTTTAGAAGTGTTTGCAAGCAAGCGTTTATTGTTCTGTCTGTTTACAAATAGGTAAAATTGTATTTTAGATAGTTTTAGTATCTGGTTAAGGTTGGCTTCGTTGCTCCCAGTGGTAGCAGATGCTACTGCTGATGATGAGGTCCTAGGTGCGAATCCCAGAGCGGAAAAAGTGTTATTGAATTTATCAATCTGTTTCTCAGTAGCGGCTCAGAGTTTTAATTTGTGCCCAGTTCATTGAAATATGCTCGTCGGGACTTAGAATTATGTTGAAGTACCATGATATAGAGAGCGAGCGACAACAGGCGTGATATCATGAATGTTATGTTTACCTTCAGTATGTGGATAAAAATCCACTGCAATGTTGTCTCTGCACCACCTCAAGTTCGATATAGTGTAGTATAGTGCTTTTTTTCGAGTTTTAGTAAATAAATTACAATACGTTTTATAATGTTTAAGTATCAATCTAATGCTTGTAGGTCAGACACATCGGTAGTCGCTTCACCTATAAGAATTTGGAAAGTTCACACGTCTGTTGACAGTTTGAGTTTGTATTTCCATAGAAACCTTAAGTGAAATAATATAAACAAACCTCTTCACAAAATTCCCACCAGCAGATGGCCCTTCAGACCGTTGCGTTAGTTTGCGTCACTCTCATCATCTGTTGACGTTGGCTAACTTCCTATTAGGCAGTGGGTGGAGTTGCAGCCAGAAATGTCAAAGTTTTAGCTACTGTGCAATTATTGTATGCTGTCAAAAATCTTGATGTTCACATTATAGTAATTAGCTTTCTTAACTGTTTACCAATTGCGGTAAGAAAAATCCTGGCCTAATGGTACTCCAGTAAAAACAAAGACTCATTCCATACACAGTGCCAGAGTTGAGCCCTATTGCAGGATAAATCCCACCTCCTTTCCTGCCCACCTCCCAAGATCTGAATGTGATATGTGAAGTAAGTCAATCTACACAAAAAGAAGGTAAAACTTTCTAATTGCTTTACTTGTATAACTGTGAAACAATTTACTCAAAGCACTGAAAACCAAACTCGCCTGCAGGATAACAAACGAAAATATTGAAAAAACGTAGGCAGCAGCTTAATTAAATCTCCAAAAAACCAGCATGTTTTTATCATTATGGACTCGTTCTTCTTTTTATCCAACTGCCACCGAGGGAGGGTAATGTTTCCAGATAGCTACAACCTGGGAGTCTTTAAGACAAGAGTGAATAGGTTGCTTCTAGGCAAACGTGCTCCATCTTCGACCGCATCATCACTTACCATCAGGTGAGATAGTGGTCAAACGTATGCCTATCTATAATTTTAAAAAAACTAGATATTCTCTAAACATACGTAAATAATGTTGGTCCTTCCATACGCACACTGCATAGAAGGACCAACATTTCTATATTTCCAAGCAATTCAGCCTACGCGTGCAGTTTCAGTCCTACCCGAGTTAAAAAGGAGCAGACAATAATTCAGCTGTTACGTTCCCCACAGCTGGGATTAATAGAAAAATATAGTTGTAATAGTCGCGACCGGTAAGCCGGCGATTGTTCCCTACGGATCGATGCTCTGGGCTTTTCTGTTGTTACCTTTTAATAGTTTATTTTGTTAAGGTAGATAGTGTGTTTATGAAGGCTTTATATTTTGTTGATCTAAACGTTTGTCTGAACTTTGGCGAGAAAATTTAATGAAAAAAAAGGAAATAGCTCAACCTTTTTACGGAGGTAGTTTTTTTGTACGCCCTTTCAATTTTTCAATCATTATAACACCAGAATGTACTAACTTGTAAAAGAATATCAATCCATCTGAAAACCACTGGTTTTCAAGACACAGAATTTTCCACAGGAATTTTCCTAGTTTGAAAAAGAAGGATCTTACTCTTAGTTATATCTATTTATTCTCGTCGATAAAATGTTGATGTAAAGTAGGCCAATCAGTTTATTAAATAAATTGTTACTTACTCTGTTTAAAATATTTTTGAAGATTAAATTAATCTGATACGTCTTATTTTTGTCACTGAACCAGCCCTTGCTAGTGTATCGTTAAAATAATCAGTTTTAATCAATTTTGTTGGTGTCTAATGTAATCTGCGTAAGTACTAACAGTAGTACAGTAGCCAATTTTATTATTTATTCTTGGCCAACAACTAACATACAATCTATTTTAGTCCACAGATATTTAAACAACGTTAAAACAATAACCCAATCAAAGTTAAGCAACCTCAAATAACGAAATTCTAATTGGTTGTTCATATCACCCACTTACTAGGTACATGATGGATAGAGTATGGTCGCCCACAACCACGTCACTGAATAGATAGTCTATACAGAAGATCAGCTCCAAACAACGAGTGGAAATAGGCGCACGCACACAAAGACGCAGCCGTGCAGCGATTTCAAACAAATGCCGGTCGTGGGTGCGCTTGCACTCGCTGTACATGAACCGTGTCTATGTGTGTGTGCGTTTTAGGTCGTTGTATGGAGCTGAACTTCTTTACCCATCTGTTTTGTGACAACGATCATTAATATGTGTAAATTAACCTAGTAAAGTGGTATTTAGGTTGAAACAGGGTCTGACCGGCGATATGGTTCGTGGATTCCGTCTGTCTGTAGCTAATTGTTCGGTTTTTAGTGCATTGAAATAGTAGTTTGCGATGTTATCATCATTTTGTGTTTTTTTTTTATGTCCACCAGACTTGATCTGCGATAGCATCGTTTTTGAAGCAACTAGTCTCTTTTTATTGTAATGTTTTCTTTCATGGGGAATGCACATAATTTGAATATCTTTGTCCATCTTTACGTTCTTTCTTTTGTTGTCTGCAAGGTGTTGTAAGCGTTGCTTTATATCCATTTATTTATTTATGCAGGGCGAAAGTCTGTTAAAATATAAAGTGAGAGTTTGTATGTTTGTGCCTCAATCACGCATAAACGGCTGAAGGGATTTTGATGAAATTTGGCACACATGTAGTTCACATCCTGGAATAAAATATAGGCTTATTTTTATCCTGGTAAAAGGCATGGCTTAATGGAGACTGAGGAGGAAGTGAAAACCCAGAGCCGCTGCTGCTTTAGTACTGCAGATTTACAAGTACCAGGAGAACAGAAACATGTAGTATTTCCGGGGCTAAATTGGGAGCGCTAAAGATTCACAAGTACCAGGAGAACAGAACGATGTTAAAATATATTTGTTTTTTTTTTTAATAGTCGAACATAAATATGTTTTTTGAAGTTTTTTCCGGCTGGAAAACAAACGTTACAGATTAACAAGTGACTGGAATCCAGAAACTTGTCGAATTATTTCCGGTGCTAGAATTGTGAACGGTTAGGATTCAAAAGTACCAGGAGAGCAAAAAATGTCGAAGTATTTTCCGCGCTGGAACATTGAGCGCTAAAGATTCGTTATGTACCAGGTGACCAGAAAAATTTCGAAGTATTTTCGGGGCTACAATTGTGAGTGCTAATCATTCACAAGTACCAGGAGGTCAGAAACATGTGGAAATATTTCTGGCGCTGGAACTGTAAGCGGTTAGGATAAAAGATACCAGGAGCACAGACAAATGTCGTAGTTTTTCCGGGCTGGAATTATGAGTGATAAAGATTCATTCTGTACCAGAAGACCAGAAACATATCGAAGAATTTCTGGGGCTGAAATTATGAGTGCTACAGATTCACAAGTAAATATCAGGAGACCACAAACATATCAAAGTATATTTTCGGCAGGAATTTTGAGCGTTAAAGATTCACAAGTACCAGGAGAACAGAAACATGTCGAAGTATTTGCCGAGCTGGAATTTTATCTCGGGAGTAGGGATCACGCGGGCGTAGCCGCTGGCAGTAGCTAGTCATTTATAATTTTCTTCTCACATTCATTTCTTTCATCATTATCTTTCTCTTTTGGTATTAATACTTCGACTTATTTTAAACCTTCCTTAAGCTTTGCCACCCTAGTCTATTTATTTAACTCTTTGTCTCACTTTGTTTCTTTAAGTCAAAAAAGAACATAGGGACACAGTATATATCCTTCTTATTCAGTTTGTGAATCGGTCCAATATTGGAGGAGAAAACAGTCGAGAGCCAAACCTCGAATTGTGACTTTTTACATACAAAGTTTCGCCGCCAGCATTTCCTCTTAAGTCAGTCTCTGATACCTACCTACTTACATTATGTGTTCCTTGTTTATCAACGTATTCAAAATTATAATTTTGTTTACAACTTAATAAATGTTCGACTATGTAATTAGGAGTTAGGACAACTATTTACATTGCTTTAATTGGCTGGCATTGCTAATTCACTGTTATTCTTGGACCTCATTAATGAGTAGGTTCTGATTCATTCCTAAGTAATGTGTTCTAAGTTTACGCCTAGATTTAAATAAGTAAGTGGCCGATCAAGAATGATTTGTAACATGATGATTTCTATTTATGTATGTTATGATGATCTATGTTTCTTCATGAAGTTTTTTCTCACTGAACGATGGTAACTGATAATAATAAATTAAAATTGATCACAATGCTCTGTATGGTGTCGGACGTAAAAGAATAGCACCATCTCATAACTTCCCGTGGGTGTCGTAAGAGCATTATTCTTTGTACATTGCAACAGCTACACTGTGATCGCCGACCCGCCTGCCAAGAAAGGCGAGTATGGCAAATCCCTCCAATTGGGGGTGGCCTATGTCCGGTAGAGGACGTCTTTCGGATGATATGAATCAGATGATGATGATCATCATGTACTTATCTCAATTTATTTGAAGTCAGTGTACTTGTCTTATTCTTTCTAGCTATATAATCTTTTATGCTAATTTAAATATAAGTGTCTTACATTTTTCAACCACATTTCAATTGATTTCCACATAATTTTTCAGTGGTGCCATTTTCAGACTTTTTCTTTTAAAATCATTTCTGAACAACAAAATGACATAACTATGTCCAGAGTTAGTTGTTAGTTTTGAATGACTATGTCACTTCAGAATATTCGAACTAACATAGGTAGTCCTATGTATACCAAACTAGCACTTCGCCCGCGACTTCGTTCGCGCTGGTTTTGTTGGTACTCCACGAACTTCATCTCCCCTCTACCTTCGGGTAGTGTGTAAATTATTTATTAATAGACTAAATGTAGGGCAGTTCGCTCAAACCGAACATTTTTCTTACTTAGAGTATTTTTATACCCGTCGTAACTTTCAAACGAAAGGTCCAATTTGAATAATTTCTAGTGTAATTTACATCTACATAACTAACCTTAATTATTAAACAATTTAAATAAATCAGGATTAACATCATGACACTAAAATCACTACTATTCCATTTCACCCGGGTTTTGATTGAATAATTTGAACAAAAAGCGGTCATTGGGACTTAACTATAATCTACATCTACACTAATATTATAAAGAAAGATTTGTTTGTTTGAATTGAATAGGCTCCGAAACTACTGGACCGATTTGAAAAATTCTTTTGGCATTGGATAGCTACATTATCAGGGAGTAACATAGGCTATATATTATCCCCGTACTCCCACGGGAACGGGAACTACGCGGGTGAAACCGCGTGACGTCCACTAGTAGTTAGATATAAACCCTCGTGGACTTTTTGTAGTTATTGATGTCTTCTATAAAACTGTAGTACATCATTTTGCTTTATTGTCAATAGTTTCCGTAGCGTACACGATGTAAGGATCTTTTTTGGTATTTTTTTTCACACCTTGGGTTTCATTATCGAAGTTTTTATACGGATCCCTAAATTTTTCAGGGATAATGTTGGATTCTAATGGTGAAAGAATTTTTCAAATCGGTCCAGTAGTTTCGGAAGCTATTCATTTCAAACGAACAAACAAGCATACAAACAAACAAATCTTTTCTCTTTATAATATTAGTGTAGATAAATAACTGCCAATGACGAGGCCTAATTACCGAAAATAGATGTTGTTTCGTATCACTTAGAGGATATGAACAGTTGATTACCTATTTAATTAGGTCAGTTGGGGTAGACGGGACGGGACGTGGCTTGGGGACTTCGCTAGTCTTTGGGGACAATGAATAGAAAATAGATTTAAGCTTTTGAAAGCATCCTCTCGTCCAGCGAGGTTGTCAGCTCAAGGTTAGCCGTTGTCGCTATAGATGACACAAGAGTCGCTATAAATGACGGCATGGTTGGCGCAGTGGTTGAGCGATTGACTGCTGCACTGTGTGTCGCGGGTTCGATTCCCGCACGGAAATATTTGTATGGCCTGTATGTGAGATTATATGTACGTAAACGCACCCACGGTACAGGAGAAATTCCTAGTGTGGGGCAACGTTTTTTTTTGAAGTGAAAACTTCTTTAGCGGCGTTGAGCACTTTTTCTGTAATGGGTATAAAATCTTAAACTCGCGTCAGGACACGTGACCTGATCGAAAAAGCGTAAGACGGACTCGCGTCAGGGTCACGTGATGCTGATCGAAAAAGCGTAAGATCGAGGGGAAGGGAGAGGAACTAGTATCTCCCACTCTTTCTACCGTGCCTGAGTGTGCTGCTCCGCTTAGGCGGCACAGGGCGCTTGCGCGAATGTCCGTCTGTGTTTATGTACAGCGTGCCACGCGTATCCAAGGATACGAAATTACGGAATTACGAAATTATGGATGAAAGTTGATTTTTCTAAGAGATAAAAATTAATGTAATATATAAATAAATAACGATACAATATTATGAATAATAACATGTAAATTGTCATATTTGTGTACGATAGCGCAATAAATAAACATTGTATTCTACCTCATAAATGAAAGTATTTTTGTACTTATAATTAAACACAACGTTAATACTAAAGTTTTCACTTCTGCCGACACTCCCGGAGTGCTACCGGTGTTTTTTTTTTTAAACAATTTCGATTTAAAACTTTTTGATACAAGCAGGTTTAGCCCAAATAGTTAGGTACACATATGGATAAAATAGATAATCAAAACTCATTTGTTCAAAAATCTAAAATGCTGACGTTGATAAAGTGCTACCAGCACTTTATCAACGTCAAAGTACTACATAAAGACAGTCTCCCAAAACGCTCGCTCGTTACCAGTTCCTAGTGTTTTAACTGGGCTAGCACAACAACCTCCCCAGCAACAATTAGATGGTTAATTTTGCCTTAATAAACCTAGTTATAAATCCAGATTCGTTACTAGGATATTGTAGTCTTTGTTAATAGGTATCTTATTTATTTAAGAATAGAAATTCCGCAAAATTACCAGTATTAGTTTACCGGCTTTTATATCTTCGGTTCATGGCACTGATAAATTAATCAGGAATATCGTAGCTTCCACACTGATTGATTTTGATGTGCCGTGCTTCACCGAGGCTGTGAATGCCTGGAAACTCGCTTGCCCGAATGTAAATCTACCCGACAACCCATCATGCCAGAGACAGTGGGATGAGCCGGTCTGCAGAGAAGTTCAGAGGAACCTTATAGCCACTTCTACTTCTACTGCGGAGCGTGCGCGCCTGCTGGCTGTGGGTGAGTGGGAGTCGGGCCTCTGGCTTTACGCACTACCGTCGTCGAACTTAGGCACCTTGTTCGACGATACAACTTTCCGCCTCGCTGCTTCCCTTCGCTTAGGCGCATCGTGTTGTTCTCCTCATCGCTGTCACTGTGGCGAAGCTGTCAACAGCCTCGGGCACCACGGTCTCTCATGCAGTCGAAGTGCGGGTCGCTTTGCACGGCACGCAAACATCAACGACATTATCCGACGCGCTCTTGTCGCCGTCGGCGTTCCAGCCGTACTAGAACCCAATGGCCTGGCACGCGACGACGGCAAGCGACCGGACGGTATGTCTTTGTTTCCATGGAAGATGGGTAGGCCTTTAGTGTGGGACGCTACTTGTGTCGTTACTCTTGCGCCATCCCATCTTCCTAGCTCGTCGTGCTGTGCTGGTACTGCCGCTGCGGCCGCTGACAACCTCAAGCGGCGGAAATATAATAACCTTGTTGGCAATTATATTTTTGAGCCGTTTGGGGTTGAAACTCTTGGACCGTGGGGTCCGAGTGCTCATGCCTTATTTAAAGATCTTTCTAAACGCTTAGTTGACACTTCGCGTGACCCAAGGGCTAGCTTTTACCTCGGACAGAGGATAAGCATTGCCATACAACGTGGCAATGCCGCCAGTCTTTTGGGCTCACTTCCGGTGGACAGCGATGCGGACGAATTTTTTGACGCCTTATCTTAGTTAGGATATTTTATTTTAAGTGTATATATTTAGTACTTTAATGCTGTACTTAGTTCATATTTAAGAATAGTAGTAGAATAGAAGGTACACAAAATACACTTAAAAAAGAAAATTTCTCTCTTAGTTAGTACTTAAGGCTTGTATACATGCCAATGACCTTGTGCATATAAACGGAGCTAACTACTCCTCTACGCGCCACTCCGCTACCCGCATTTTTAATTTATTATAAAAAAATAACACATAATTTAAAAAAAGTGAAAACCTAAATTACTTTCGGTTGTATTGCAAAGCAGTAGATATTCTTTTTTAGACTTTTGTTAAAAATGAAGGAGTAAAATGGTTTCATCTCAACGATTTGGAGGTAATTTGGTGTTTTTTTTAATTTTATTATGTGATACCGATACGTACATTCTGGCTAAACCAAATTACGCATCATATCATGTAGATTACTAAATAAATAAATAAATAGATTACTACCAATTTTTTTCAGATGTAATTTCTCAGTAAATACCGACGAAAAGTTGCTTCATCTGCACGCCGTTTTTAAGCATTACTCGAGAGAGCCGCCTTAAAGTAAATATGTAGTTAAGTAGCTTTGGTAGCAAAGCTAAGTTAACCACCAAAACTGTTATTAGAATGTTGACATTGACAGCTCCTTCCTCACATTAAGCTCATTTTCACGAAATCAAGACATATCCGGGACCCAAGTCACGACAACACGACATGATTACATTATTGTAATCTCTTAATACACTGATAACGATACACAAGATACTATTAGTCGCACGACGGATATCAACCCATACAATTCCAGTATAAGTAGACCTGTCTTTGTAAGGTAAGCCTATACAATGCCGGGTCAGCTTAATCGAGATGCGTATCGTTTGATTGTTTTAGAGTGTACTATGATCGAATTCACGACGAATATCAAGTCATAAATATCCAATATAACTAGAACTCTTGTTGTATGGAAGGCCGATTAAATGCAAGGTCTGGTTTAACTGGAAGTGTATCGTGATCGATCAAACTATTGGCAAGCGCAACTGTTTAAAATATTGATGGATCATTCCACGACGCATTATAATTTGCTAACTTGTCAGCAGCCTATGTCACCGTCAATGCATTGTGTGTGATAATTTATTAAAAAAATATTACTGTTTCAGAAGAGAAATAATATTATAGGCGGACTAACTTCTGTCAGTAGCGTTGCCTGCGTAAAATTAGAAAATTATCTCAGGAGAACATCATAATTTGCCTTTTTTTACTATCAATAGGTATACGTTTGACCACTATCTCACCTGATGGTAAGCGATGATGTGGTCGAAGATGGAGCACACTTGCCTAGAAGTAACCTATTCACTATTGTCTTAAAGACTCCCAGGTTATAGCTATCTGGAAACATAGACTCCTGCAGGGAATTCCACTCCTTAGCTGTACGCACTATGGATGTGTTTCCAAAACGTTTTGTGCGTGTGGATGGGATGTCCACCATGCCTAGCCTTTTCCTGACTATATTGGGGTCGGCTTCCAGTCAAACTGAATTCAGCTGAATACCAGTATTTACCAGACCTCCGCAACCACTAACCCATTAACACAGGAGAATATACTGCCGAGATAAAAATCTTATTTAAGGATATATCTGCGCGTGTCAACTTCATTAAAATTCGACGTGAAGAGGAAACCAACGGACAGACAGAGTTACTTTCACATTTTATAAATCTAATATATAAAAATCTCGTGTATATATAAAAAATATATAAAAAACCGAACTCCTCCGAAACGGCTTGACTGATTTTCATGAAATTTTGTGTGTGTATTCGGTAGGTATGAGAATAGGTGGCAGGGCTTTTTTTTGTATGGCACAACAACGTTTGCCGAGTCAGCTAGTATTAGTATAGTAACTATGGACAAGGGAAAAGTCGCTGAATGTTGTTAAGGAATGTAGGGAACTTTGGAAGCTTAATTCCGACGTACTATGTTGATATTTTTCACATAAACAATATAAGCTAGCCTCTTATGCTTTTGAAACTTTATACATTACTGAAAAAGTAAAACCCTGAAATTAGACGTACCGTGCCTACACTCAATGCAAAAACGTTGTTGATACTTTTAACTTTGTAGAAAAGCTGTTCCACGTCTTATATAATGAAATGTCTTATACGTTGTTTTTCATGAATAATTTATATGTACATACTTCAATGTAAGGAACACTAGAAAACATTAGGTAAGTAAGTTTAAAAAAAACCCGATGCGCTACAAGCTAGCAAGCTTCTGATTAGCGAATCATTTAGTCAGTACATTGCGCAATACAGATGAAGCAAGTGCAAGTGCTAAACGCTTGTAGCCACCAATGTATAACTAACTGTGCCTTGTTAATTAATTTGTCGATATCGCTGTTAGTACAATTAATCAGAAATGTAGGGAAATCACAAGTGTTTTTCACAGAATGCGACCGAAATGCGAATGCGAAAGTTGTTGCTTAAAAATGAGTAGAATTGGGCGGCTCGTGTTAGACCTACCATGCCGAAAGAAAACGCAAAAAGGTCGTTGAATTATTATTTTATCTTACAAAAAAGCTATTGTACCTACTCCTTATAGAAGCTTCGCCAAGTGCGAGTCGGACTCGCGTGCAAAGGGTTCCGAACGAATTTTTTTTTAACATTTTATTTTTACACTAGGTATAGACTTCTTATTGATATTCCTGCAATATTTAGGTAAAGATCTATTTTCTCCATTTTTATCAAAATTTTAGGCTCAGTAGTTTCGGAGATAAGGGCTCCCTTATCTCCGAAACTACTGAGCCTAAAATTTGGTCATTTGTCCTGTCATGTTCATTTTTCGCCTAATTTCGCCTAATAACTAACCTATGAAAAAATATAATTAAAACCCTCATAGTAAGCCCTTTCAAAAACTTTTTTTTAAATTTTCTAATTTGACCCCTAAAAGTGACCCACATACTTAAAATTTAATAATTTACGTAACACGTCTGTGTTTGGGTCACAAAAACTCATATGTGTACCAAATTTTAACAGAATCGGTCTAGTGGATCCGGAGAAAACTGGCTGTGACAGACGGACAGACAGACAGACACCCGAGTGATCCTATAAGGGTTCCGTTTTTTGTTCGGAACCTTGAAAACGTTGCTTTTCAAGAAAACCCAGAAAACTGAAAAGGGAAATCTCAAGCCGATGAACTGGACAAGCTACGAACTAACAGCTTCTGATTAGCGAATCATTACTTCATTAGTCAGTACATTGCGCACTACAGATGAAGCAAGTGCAAGTGCTAACCGCTAGTAGCCACCAATGTATTACTAATTGTACCTTGTTAATTAATTGTCGATACAGCTGTTAGTACAATCAGGTACAGTTGATTAAACGTTGGGTAAGCTTATGTTATTGTAGTGGTGTCGAAGGGCACTGAGAAGAATGTGATTGGTGATCAAAATTATGTTTGGTGGTTTGTCGCCTAATGGCAACCGAAGTTTGAAAGTTTTGGGAATACTTTTAGTGTGCGTACAGCTAATGAGTGGATTCCCCGCCCGAGTATGTGTTTCCTGGGGGGCTACTCTCTAAGCCCGAAGTCCGTAGTTTCGGGCTTAGTTGCGGGCGTATTCTACTCCGTATCACCTACAGACTTACGATTAGTCCCGAACCCGAACTGAGAATGAATGACAACACGATTTCACAGTAACTGTCAAATCGTGTTATCGTTAGTTCTCAGTGGTTAGGTGATACGGAGTAGAATACGCCCGCAACTAAGCCCGAAACTACGGACTTCGGGCTTAGAGAGTAGCTCCCCAGATAGCAACCTTGGAGTCTTTAAGTCAAGAGTGAATGGGTTATTTCTAGGCAAGCGTGCTTTTTTACCGACCACATCGTCGCTTTTCATTTGGTGAGTTTGTGGTCAAAGGCGAGCCTATCAATAATAATGAAAATCCGGCCAAGTGCGAGTCGGACTCACGCATGATGGGTTCAGTACCATCGTATTTTTTATTATTTTTCGTTAAAGCGGCAACAGAAATACGCACTCTGTGAAAATTTCAACTGTCTACCTATTACGGTTCATGAGATATAGCCCGCTGACAGGCAGACGGACGGACGGATGGACGGAAGTTCCTATATACATCGAATAATAATTTAAGCTTACTAATGATACTATACTAATGAAACTGCGTTTTGAAAATTCAGAAGCACTATATCAACAAATAACGAGCCAAGGTGTGGTTCCGATCGTCTATTATGAGAAACTTAAACTCATAGAATTACTTTATATTATATGCTCCTGTTTGTTATAATTTTAGGCTCAGTAGTTTTGGAGTTACATCCAAAACTACTGAGCCTCAGATTATGAAAAAAGTATTGTATTTTAAATTATAAAATATAATATGATTAAATATAATTATTATTATTTATTTTAATTATTATCTTTTATTTATTATATTATATATATATGTATTTTTTAATATTACGTTTTATGTGTTTGATGTCATGTGTGTGTATTGTATTTTTTGTCTCTTGACTTTGCCAATTTTAACCCGTTGGAAAGCAACAGTTCAGTTTAGTTCAGTTTATCTTTGTTTTGAAGGCCATTGGTGATACTGTAGTGAATACCAATAGACACTGGTAACGAGCAAATTGTTATAAGCAAAACTTACAATGTTCAGTATAAGTAAAGACACCTTATAGTAGACTGTGGTCGCGATTTCCCCTTGCAAAATCTTATCCACGAAACTGACAGTCGTGCCCGACCAATCAGCCACCATAACTCACTCCTAATCCATACTTACATGTTACCTCCGATAACCTTCCATTATACTACTTCTAAATGTAAATCTACGAGAGCATACTTCCGTCAACCGATGCAGTGCGCGTGGGCATGATGACGTCACACCGTGACGAAACAGAGAGAAAACTCGCGTGTCTCATTAAAACACATGAACGGATGGGATTGGAATGTTTCTGGTGTAGTATGGATGATCATGGGTGGTTTTGTCTCGATATTGATTTAGACTGGTTTTGGGTTCACATGGCAGATGCAAATAGGATACTTCGAAATCGATAGGGGTTAAAATAGTTCTTGCGTAAAAAGTTACAGAATGGAAAAGTTTACCAGAGTAGCTAGTTGAATATACAGAACCTTTTATGTATTGCACGATTGTTCCATTACAGAGGTAGAAGTATTTCATGCGTTGGATGGCCTGCCACAAGGTAGACAGATTTATTTATTTAATTACAACGGTTGAAAACCAATTACAGTAACTAAAAACAAAGCACAGAACTAAAAATTTACAAAAAAAAAAGAAAACAAACACAGATAAAGTTTAAAAATTGAAACAGAAATCAATAAAAAAAAATTAAACAACTCTTTCATGAATCCCTCTCACAGTGTAAAGGCTTCAGTAGTAGATGCTGGAAGTACAGGACCGGTCGAGAACCCTATGTCCTGGTTTACGTCTTTTGACTGAAATTATGATGAGTATTACAACTAATACTTAGCTTTACAGTTTACGTGTAGGCAGGAATTTGCACCTAAGGTGCACTTCCACTTGCACTTTAGGTGCAACTTCCTACCTACTTATATATCTTCGTCTCTACATGGGTACCGTTCTTTTTTTTAAAATTCAAATATCTTCTCCCGCTCTGGCTGGAGCAGTCGGGAGCATCAGACTCTTACTGAGTAAACCCCACCCATGTTCTTCCTTCCTTTGCGTTCCAGGGCCGCATTGACACTTTAGAACTCCGCAATAGGAATTTGCATCTAGGTTAATTCTAATGATGCGTTACCTACTTACATATCTTTGCACATAGGTACCAACATACTAGTATGCAGACACTAGGGCGTTCAAATGGGCCATTGTAGGTGAGATGAGCTCATAGCAACAGTTGCAGCACTCAATTTGCATACAAAATGACAGCTCATTTCGTGCAAGAAGTCTTTCATCTCTTTATATTTATTTGACTTATAATATACAATTCAAATAACGTATGAGAATACGCTTATAAAAGCCACTGAAGCTCTAGATAATAACGATTCTATCAGAGATGGTTCATCATTATCATCTGCCTAGTCTTTTCCCAACTATATTGGGGTCGGCTTCCAGTCAAACCCGATTAAGCTAAATACCAGTATTTTACGTGGAGCTGCTGCCTACCAGACTTCCACAACCCATTAACTGGGTAACACGTAACTTCTGGGCAAGACTGGATTCAGATTTACTGGCTTCTGACAATCCGTAACGAGAGTAACGACTGCCAAAGATCTAAAAATTACAGCTGGGACCAACGGCTTGACTTGCTTTTCCGAGGCACGGAGGAAAATCGGTATGTTAAGATGATCACCCATCCACTGACCAACCAAGGAGATAGCTATTGTTGGAATATTTAAATGCTAACTTTTTGGTAGTACATGTCAATGCCATTTACCTTTACGATTTTTAATAATGTCAAACACACAATTTGTTCATGAGATACAACCCGCTGATAGACAGAACGACGGACGGACAGTGGAGGCTTAGTAATAAGGTTACCCTTTGGGTATTAAACCCTAAAAAAACTTTTTACAAAAAAATATAACCGACTTCAAAACAAAACACTACAAAGAATAAAATAACCTTAATTTCAGAAGTCGGTTTTTTATTTTTCACTTTTAAGTGGTGATACTTGGACGACGTCTTCGTCAACGCAGAAATTGTAATAAGCAAAAATGCTCCTAAAATAAAAACTACTAACCAAATTGAATCAAATTTTTACGGGACCAAATGGCAAGTGTGTTGCATCGAACTAAACAAGAATCACAGAAATCGGATCAGAAACCTCGGAGTAATCGGTGTACATACATAAAAAAAATACCCACCGAATTGAGAACCTCCTCCTTTTTTGGAAGTCGGTTAAAAATTGATCATGGAATGATGGTAGTACCTCTATGTCAGCTAGAAGCAACTACATAAATACCTACTATTTTATGAGACAAAGATACTGGGTTATCTTGTAGTCAGTACATACTAAGAACCATTTCAATACATACATAAATACCTGTAGCCCGTATTCCTTACTAGTCAAGGAGCGTACCCCGAAACGGTACAAAGCATTCCTTGAAATACTGAGCTCAGACACAATATGCGTGCCCTCTGATGTACAGGGTGAGATTTTGTGACGTATATAAATATAACGTCTTATAAATCGATGAACGCCGGCTGCACGCACGAAAAAGTGTTACGGAGGCACGATCGGCCTAAGCATTCGGCTTGTTTGTTAAGATTTCAATTGTTTTCTTATGACGTTTTCACGTAAAATTATCGTCCGTGAATCGACTTTACAGATAACCAATTTTTAGGGTTCCGAAAAAAAACGGACCCCTTACGGATCACTCGGGTGTCTGTCTGTCTGTCCGTCTGTCACAGCCAGTTTTCTCCGGATCCGCTGGACCGATTCTGTTGAAATTTGGTACACAAATGGGATTCTGTGACCCAAACACGGACGCGTTACGTAAATCATTTTTTTTTAGTATGGGGGTCACTTTTGGGGGTCAAACAAGAAAATTAAAAAAAAAAGTTTTTTGAACAATATTGTGTGACATTTCAAATAAAAGGACTTACTGTGAGGATTTTAATTATATTTTTTTCATAATTTCAAAATAAACGGTTTTGAAGTTATTCAAGAAATTCCACGAAAAATGACCATTCCCCCCTTATCTCCGAAACTACTGAGCCTAAAATTTTGAAAAAAATAGAGATAATAGAATTTATCATCAAATTCCCAAAACAATCAACTGATCTATTCTGTCCAAATCGAACCATGTAAACTTAGGTAGAGTGAGCGTGAAGTGAACTGTCATTCCATCTTAATTGTATGGTTTGACAGCTCACTCCATGTTCACTTCACCAAAGCTCATTCGGTGAGTTGGTGTTTACAGAGTCGCACCGCAGAGGCTCTAGACAAAGTGCCATTCTGTACGTCTACCATGAGTTTTATCAATCTATACTCGCTAGCGACTGTAGTTAAAAAATGTATGAAAACTTTTAAAAACGAGTTTCTAATTTATTAAATTTAGTTGTTAACAAAAGTTTTACTTGCAACTTGCTTGCTTGTTACTTAACAAATAAATTAGAAACTTGTTTTTTATTTTTAATGTTTTCATACATCTTTTTAACTACTGTCGCTTATAGTATAGATTGATAACTCGTGGTAGATGTACTTTAAGCAAATACGATGCTTCACCCAATTGTGAGGAATGTGGAATTGTCGAAGACCTACAACATTTATTGATGAAATGTGTCCAGTATGAGTCCCGTAGGAATAATTTTATAGGGTCCCTGAATTTGAACAGAACTGATGTAGGCATTTTCCACACAATTCTATCCCAACCAAATGGCGACGATGCAAAGGGTTTGTTCCAATTCATGGCTCACATCTTGTGATAGTAAAATAATTTTAAGGATACGATGGCACTGTCATACGCTATGCGTAAAGGCCTCTTTATACGAATAAAGAGTAAAAAAAAAGCGAATACGATTTTAGAAATGCCAAAATATAAGGGACTGATCACGTGACATTTCGACGGCGTTTGTCAATCTGTACATTTTTGACGTTTTGGCAATCGCCTTCGCCACGCTGCCGCTGACGGATTGTCACTTGTCTAGAGCCTCAGCACAGTGCAATGAGGGCTTTCACGATAATTTACGCCACCAGTTGGCGCTACATAGGCGAGGTCCTCTTCATTACAAGTTTTTACGTCAATTTAACACAATTTAAAAATCATGAGCGTTTTGAGAAGTGCCTTAAGGCTGCTCTCTCGAGAAATGCTTAAAAACAGCGTGCAGACGAAGCAACTTTTTGTCGGCATTTACCGAGAAATCACATCGCATCACACATGAAAAAAATAGGTTGTAATCTACATGATATGAATTTATGATACGTAATTTGGTTTAGCCAGAATTTATGTATCGGTATCACATAATAAGAAAAAAATCACCAAATCACCTCCAAATCGTTGAGATGAAACCATTTTACTCCTTCGTTTTTTAACAAAAGTCTAAAAAAAATATCTACTGCTTTGCAATACAAACGAAAATAATTTGGTTTTGTTACTTTTTTAAAATATGTGTTATTTTTTATAAATATATAAAAATAACACATATTAGCGTATAGCGGAGTGGCGCGTGGAGGAGTAGTTAGCTCCGTTTATATGCACAAGGTCATTGGCATGTATGCCTTAACCTTTCGCCTCAGTGCTGCCACCTGGTGCTCATAATTTCAGTAATCCCTCATTTTTGCAAACTATCGCGTTTAATTTGGCTACAATATAAACTATTTTCACTATCATAATAATTAAATTCATCATTGTCGTAAAAATACACACACTGTATACTAGTGTCTTGCTACTAGCCAGCTGGTTCAGTCTTATTTATAAACATAACGGGACATGAAGACACAATTATCATATGTAAATAAATGTATTCAGTATACACATTATACATATATGCACTAGCTTTTGCCCGCGGCTTCATTCGTGTGATAAATGTTTTATTGACCGAATGAGACTTACGGGGTGAAAAGCATTCAATGTTTAGAACATAAAAGTCCCGGTAGACCAGCGGGTCTAAAAAGGGCACTTTATATTAGAATCATAATAATAATCACACAACAATCTGTCAAATTTAATTTTCATCTTTATCGCTAACGCATTAGGTTCAAAATTGATTGGGAAACTGACAGTGACAGGTATCGTGGTGTGCTTTCTGATTCTGCTTAAGTGGCCTTTTTAGACCCGCAGAGGGCCAATTCTACAATTTTTTTCATTTTCATACATTTTTGACAGATTGCGACTGAGATGCGAATGCGTAAGTTGCTTGAATTGGTCCTCTGGGGTGCTAAAAAGGCAACTTTAGGAGAATCATATTAGAATCATAATATTAGTCTCACAACAATCTGTCAAATTTAAATTTCATCTTTATCGCTAACGCATTAGGTTCAAGGTTGATTGGGAAACTGACAGTGACAGGTATCGTGGTGTGCTTTCTGATTCTGCTAAAGTGGCCTTTTTAGACCCGCTGGTCTCGATATTCTAGCATTACCATCCACAACCATTCGATTCCAAACCAAGACGAATGGTTGGGGTTCTCTAATGGTGTTCGTCTGTCTGCTGGTCGCGGTATCCCAGGTGGAAGTCGGCCTGGTCTTCGTCTATCCGCATGCCAATTTTCATCACAATCCTTTCAGTGGTTAAGACAGACACACTTACGCATTTATGATATTAGCATGGATACATAATAATATATGTGTAGTTTACCGGTGCATTAAAGTAGCTTGCACGATTGGTTGTATTTTAATATGTGCAGGTAGGACCTACGTCCGGTCATATAGTATTATATGGAGACATGGGAAGCGGTCACCTCCTTCTGCGAAACAGTAATGCTAGCGAAAGAGGAAGCCGAACGTGTGAGAGAGTGGGAAACCTCACGCCCCAGCCGCCGCAACAGAAGAAGACGCCCCGGGCGTCGGGAATCGCAGGGCGATTCTCGGCCACCCCGTAGCCGCGGGCCTGCGGACGGCAAGCATTGGGTGGCTTGCCGTCTGATCACAACCAGGGGGGCTACTCTCTAACGAAATCCGTAGTTTCGGGCTTAGTTGCGGGCGGGCGTATACTACTCCGTATCACCTACAGACTTACGATTAGTCCCGAACCCGAACTGAGAAAGAATGACAACACGATTTCACAGTAACTGTCAAATCGTGTTATCATTAGTTCTCAGTGGTTAGGCGATACGAAGTAGAAAATGCCCGCCCGCAACTAAGCCCGAAACTACGGACTTCGTTAGAGAGTAGCCCCCCAGGCCCGGGTCGACGGCGCGCTGTGTTCCACGCGCGCCTCAAAGAGCTGTGAGCATTAAAAGCGGGGCCCGCCAGGGCCAGTGCCTGCTGGGGCTGCGGACTTTGTTCGAAAGAGTCACCCTGGAACGCAAAGGGCACTAGGAGGAACACGGATGGGTTTTAGTCAGTAAGAGTCTGACACTCCCTTCTGCTTCACCCAGAGCAAGAGGAGTCATTTGATGATTTCCCATCCTTAAAAAAAAGGCTCCGCTGAAATCGGTCAGGAGGAGTGTATTCGTATACCTAGTTCGTAGCCTAGACACCTATAGATCGTGCCAACTCTAAACGAAGCAAAGTGACGAAAAAGGTGAATTAAAGATTGCCTATTAAGATGGGAATCCTCCTGTCAGCTTTGAATAGCATTATTTAGTAACCAACTCTTTAACAAGTGGGGTGATTATAGAATTAATTTGTCTGTTAATTGTAGTCTGTGGATGGGGTTTTCAGGGTTGTAAGTTCAAAAGATTTTATTTCACATCCTTCTCCATAGAGATCTAAGCTTTAGAAAATGCAACAAGCTTTATCTTTTTGACCAACCTTGACATTCAAAAATGCCTGTTAATGGTTTATTTGAAATAAATAATTTTTTTCAGCTGTATTTGTAGAGTGGTCTTTCGCGTCTCCATATTTGTTTTTCTTAAAAAAAAATAAATAATAACTGGTATAAGAATAACTGGTTTAAATAAAAAGATATCGCCAATTTCACTCAAATCTGTAACAAAGAAACAATGTCCTCGATAAGTCAGTATTCAAACAGCTGGTGTAGACATCAAGTAGATAGATATGATGACTTTCCAATTTTAGCCTTAAAACCATTTAGATTAGCATATTCATAACTTAGGTCATTTAAATTAGCATATTAATATATAATTATAATCTAGCACACTTAAAACAAAAAAAAAACACGCTACTTAATTCTAAAACAATAAAATCACAAAAACAAACAAACATCAACCAATCGTGGGAAAGTGATGCACCACCAATCAATCAATTTATCGATTGAACTAGAAATCGTGATTCGTGTGCATATCGATATAAAGCGTTAATTTACATGTCAACGAGTCGTCGTGTAATTATTAATGATTATAAAGCCGCCTACGTGCGCACAATGGCTGCGGGCGTCAAGCCTACGCGAAGCAGTGAATGGGCGACGGCGGGCGATCAATGAAACTAGTGTGTTGTACAATCGATTGTTGTTATCGGTGTTGGAATCGATTGTACTTATCGATACGGGAATCGATTCGTTTCTTGCTTGTGTATTTGAGTGATTTATGGTTATCATAGGGTTGGTTTTGATGAATGGCGCTTAATTGAATTCATCTAGATTTATTACTGGCTTATAGGTATGCTTGTACCTAGATGATAGCCAAAATATTATTTTAGTTAAATTAAAATAAGTAAGCCCGTATCTATGCGTTGGATATCTGTTTAACTAAAAGAGAGTTTGTAGCTACAAATTATTCGATCTTCTATAAATAATGTTGTTTTAAACTACCTTAAATAATCATTCCGAAAAACATTTGCCAAGAATACACTACTATAGTACCGGTAACAAGATATTCCAGATGATAAGCAATTAATTTCAAATATATTTAATTAATTCACTACACTGAATAAATTTACCAATATTAAATATACATTAAAATTTTGACAGCACCCGATTTGAATAGATCGCCTATCGATAACTTTTTATCGATAATTCCACAACACTATTAAGCACCAACGCTGAATACCAACGGATTACCATAACCTAGTGTTGTAATCTCGCATTTTACGTTCGGTTGGCATCGCGGTGAATTTTTTAGTCCATCGACAATAAAAAAGGTTGTAATAAAAAAGAAATAAAGTTGTATAAAGCTTTGACTGCTAGTGACAGAGGTATAATAAAGGTAAAATGCTAAATAGGACAGTCTATAAACATTATGAATATATTACAAGCGAATTATTTGAATTTATGAGCTTCATAACATTCTTAGGCTTAGAAACTGAGGACCAGAATAATGTTTTTATTATTATTATACAAGACTAGCCCGGGGCATCGCTTTTGTTCCCTACACCACAGGAGCCGTGGTTTTTTTTCCGAAATAAAAAGTACTCAGTGATAGTTTAGTTTCCCATCATGTATTATTTATTAAAGGTCAAAAGAGATTCAAATCAAATCAAAAGGCATTTATTCAAACTAGGCTGAAAATCAGCACTTTTTGAACGTCAAAATAATTTTTTGATCATCATCATATCAGCCGAAAGACGTCCACTGCTTGGCAGGCGGGTTGGCGATCGAAGTGTATGATGTCGATTTTTACAGAGAACGCTGCTGCCCATTCTCTGGTGAGTCCCTTAGTCGCCTCTCACGACACCCACGAGAAGTGATGGGATGGTATTATTCTTTTACGGCACCATACGGCACCGGCCGACATAAGAGATTTATACTTTTGCCAAATTGAACTTGCAATTTTGGTGTTCCAAAAAAGAATTGGAAGATGAGTCAAAACGAGCAGGAAATTTTTAAGGTTTTATGTTCCTCAGGTTTGCACATGTAACAATCATGGTATTAAAACCAAGTGACAAAGAGAAAAAATCGAAAAAACAAATCTGATCGTAATAATTTGGAATTCTGAGCTGTGTTTCCTGATAGCCTGAGGGCCTAGCACGAATATTTTTGACGTATAGTAACGTAACGTAAAATTTGACGTACATATAGTAACGTAACGTAAAATTTGACGTACATATAGTAACGTAACGTAAAATTCTACCATAGCTACAATACTCGTTTCGCACATAATATTTATTTTGATAATTTACTTTATTCATATTTTTAAGGGACTTACTAAGGGACTCACCAGAGAATGGGCAGCAGCGTTCTCTGTAAAACGCAACACCATACACTGCGATCGCCAACCCGCCTGCCAAGCGTAGCGATTATGGCAAACCTCCCCTTTAGGGGGGGGCTATGTCCAGCAGTGGACGTCTTTCGGCTGTTATGATAATGATGATGATGATATTTTTGAGTGATATAAATTGTGTTTGTCCCATAAATATAAACCAAAATACTGTGGGGTTGTAGTTTTGTGCATTCAAAATTAACTAACGTTACCATACGTCACGCTATGCGTGCTTGGCCCTCTGGTCAACCAAGTCAAGAGTGAAGAGGTTACTTCAAGACAAGCGACCTCCATTGACAACTACATTGTCCCTTTCTATCAGGTGAGATTGTGGTCAAACCTGAGCTCATGAATAATTAGAATTAGGTATCATATTTATGTTATTAACAACCGGCACATCATTTACACATTACTTTATTGTTATGTATCAATGATGCAGTGGTACAATATAAATAACCTGATTTGCCTAATTGTATAGCAGATACAGAACATCTAAATATATATAACTCAAAGGTGACTGACTGACTGACTGACATAGTGATCTATCAACGCACAGCCCAAACCACTGGACGGATCGGGCTGAAATTTGGCATGCAGGTAGATGTTATGACGTAGGCATCCGCTAAGAAAGGATTTTGATCGATTCTACCCCCAAAGGGATAAAATAGGGGATGAAAGTTTGTATGAAACTTTGTCAATTTTAAACTTCTTAACGCGAGCGAAGCCGCGGGCTAAAGCTAGTTAAATATAAATAACTATAATACGAACGCAATGCAGACTGCAGACCAATTAAATAGGGTCAGAATTTGCTCTATATGTATACCCAAAGAGAAAGATAAAATAAAATTCACACCATTGAAGAAGAGGTCAAATCCATACAGATGATTCATTGTTAAACCACTGTAAACATTCAATCGCTGAAAAAGTTAATTGAAAAGCTTTGATTAGAGCAAGTAATTAAAAATATTTGATTCACATAAGTGAGGCAGATGCAAATAGCAATCAGTGAGTACTTAATTATAACTATTGACCACAATCACTAATTAATGACATGGAAATACGATGAAAGGATTTGAAATGGATGCGGAAAATGAAAAATGAGCTATACAAATGATAATTCATGGGATATAGCAGTTTTCGATCCATATTATGAAAAGCGTCAGATACAATGATGATAAATTCATAATTTTATGTGAACAATTTAAAGTGGCTAAGGCTTCAATAGTTTCCATGAAAATTCACTTTAAAAACCATCACTTTGACACTGTTTTAATGAGGTTGCTTAAACACTATATCAAGGTTTTCTGCTCGTAGTTCATTAATGACTAGCTGTGTCCAATCTGCTTCATTATTTGCTGTCTTTATCACTTTATGGTAGGCCCTCACCCGTATCTTATGATTTTCTGTCTCTGTGGTTGAAACATTAAAAATTAGTTTGATATTTCAACTGTTGAATTTTTAATATTTCAACTTTGAGTGGAACAATCACTGTTTCATCGTCATCATATCAGCCGAAAGACGTCGGCTGGACATAGGCCTCCCCCAAGTGACCCCACAACAACTGGTCCTGTGAGTCTCGCATCCATCGGCTACCCACGACCCTCACCAGGTGATCTGCTTAAAGAAATATAGAAATATCTCTCTCTCCATTTTCAACAAAATCCTGTCCTTTTATAAGTGCGGGCCAGTCCTTTCGGTAGGAGTAGAGCTTCTAACTTCGACTCAGTCTGCCGTGATGTCATCTGGAGTTCGTATTACAACTTATTACTTACCCTCATACAACATCCTACGACACAGATGCTCAGATTTGGACATCCTAGGTCACCAAAGTTCTCAGAAATCTAGACCGAAGTTGCAAATCTCATCATACAAGGCGTTGACTAATTGACGGTGCCATTCATCAGTTTGATATTAATCACATAAATAATGTCTAGACGCATTAATAAGATCCTTATCATCAGCGGAATCAACCTTGAGATTTCGAGTACCGGATAGAGTATGTTTTAAAGTGTGATGATTGATATCTATTTTTGTTTCGATGTGTACTAAAGTGATAATTATGTCCCTTTTGTTATAGTTTATTTGTTCTTTTACATCGTTCACAAGTTTTGTTGTTATTAACCGACATCCAAAAAAGGAGGAGCTTCTCAATTCGGTGGGTATTTTTTTCTTCTTTTTATGTATGTACACCGATTACTCCGAGGTTTCTGATCCGATTTCTGTGATTTTTAGTTCGATGCGGTATACTTGCCGTTTGGTCCCGTAAAAATTTGATTCAGTTTGGTTCAGTAGTTTTTATTTTATGAGCATTTTTGCTCTTTTCAATTTCTGCATAGACGAAGACGTCGTCTTAAGAATCACCACAAAAAAACAAAGAAACAAAATCAAAAACACCGACGTGTTTTTGTGTTTGTTTCTTTGTTTTTTAACACCGACTTCCGAAATTAAGATTATTTTATACTTTGTGGTGTTTTGTTTGGAAGTCGGTTATATTTTTTTGTAAAAAGTTTTTCTCAATCACAATGCGTAGCCATTTCCCCACTACATTGATGTCAGCTTCCAGTCCCACCGGATAAAGTTGAGTACCAGAACTGACCCTTAGTTTCTTTTTGCTGTCCTGTGAAGGTAATAATTTTAAGCATAGTCTTTTATATAAACTTCACAAGCTTCTGCCAGCGGCTTCGCCCGCGTGGTCCCTAGGGAACATACTCCCGAGATAAAAAGCAGCCTATGTCGTTTCTCAGGCTCTAGACTATCTGTGTACCAAATTTCATTTAAATCGGTTCAGTAGTTTTGGCGTGAAAGCGCGACAGACAGACAGATAGACAGTTACTTTCGCTTTTTTTTATTTATTTTTTAACGTGAAAACAGTTATTGTCATTATAACCTCCTGACTTCTTTTAGTATTTATTTCGTCAGCTGCAAGGAGAAGAAATCAACAATTCAGTGCCTCATTATCATTAATGAGACTGACATCTTATTTCTAGTTCTCACAATAACACCGGATACGTCACCAAGACATCAATGAACGATTTAAAAAAACATAAATAATTAAACAGTATCCCAAATTCATACTAAATTATAATTAATTGGAATTTCAAAGTGGCTTTTCAACATTTAAAACAAAGAAAAGCAACAGATGTTTTATCAAACACAACGAATTTCAAACCCGTTTGTAATCGTATCATTTTATGCAAAATTACTTCCATGTTTGGTTTTAGTCTACATTCGATCGCCTTTCTGTAGATAATGTATTGCCTAAGTAATTTAAATATTTTGTGGGATATTTGTTATAATAATTATGTATTTTTTTAGTGACCGTGGTTTTGTTGATGAGCGGCGGCGGGCAGAGGCAGAGGGAACGATAATGATCACACTGCAAAGCTTGTAGCTTGTTTTGTTGTGTATAATTATGTATTATGAAGGTCATACATTTAGGTATTTTCTACACAACCCATAACCTAACCCACCGGGCATGAAATTGACTTCCTTCGTAGATATAAGTTAGCACACATAAAGGTTTTTTTTTGTAATTCCATGCGTCAGACCAACTGAAGAGGGAATAAAAGTTTGTATGTTTATTCGTAATTTTAGCTGATGGACTATCTCACTAGCACTACTATTGTTTAATTATTCACATTGCACATTCTTTGGTACTCATGCTCTTCTCCACAGCTAAAACACTAGGAAGTGGTGACGGGCGGGCGTTTTGGGGGACTGTCTTTTGTAAAACTTGACGTTCAAAAAGTGCTGGCTCTCAGCCTAAATTTGAATAAAAGACTTTTGATTTTGATTTTGAAAAAAATACAAACCTACAAATCGCTCCCGCCTATCACTACATCCCACCCAATTCACCGTTGCCGCCAAACAGAAACACGACCGTTCTGTCATTGTAGTCGTCGCCTACGCATGCGTGGGCGCAGCCGCGTGAGCCAGCACCTTTACTTTCCAATTTTAGATGCTATATCGTGTATAATGAGTTAGTCGCTTTGTAACTATGAATAATGAGGTCCGTCGCTGATGGGACAACTGGTTTTTGGCTTGGAACTTTTTGGGGTCTTGGCCTCTATGGAGTAAAATGTTGTTTTGTCGGTCGATTCTGTAAAATCCTCAACGTGAACACCTAGGTGAAGTGAGCTTGAAGTGTGCTGTCAATGCAACTGAGGGCCTAGCACGAATATTTTTGACATATAGTAACGTAACGTAAAATTCAAAATTCACTTACGTTAACGTTACTGTACGTCAAAATATTCATGCGATTCTGTAAACCTTTCACCGTGTAAGCTTAGGTGAAGTAACCATAAAGTGAGCTGTCAATCTATACAAAGTAGATAGAATGTCAGTTCACATCATGCTCACTCACCAAAGTTTACACTGTGACATGTTGTCAGATTAGACTGGCTGTTGCGAAGAGGTGACAGTTCACTTCACCTAAGTTCACACCGTGATATGTTTACAGCATCGCACTGCAATAGTGCTAATCTGCAAAAATCTCACTAGGAACACATCGGTGAAGTGAACACGAAGTCAGCTGTCAATCCATACCATCAAGATGGAATGACACTTTTTTTGTACTATTGATGGGCACGCGTTTGACCACTATCTCACTTAAGCGATGATTTGGTCGAAGATGGAGCACGCTTACCTAGAGGTAACCTATTCTTGACTTAAAGACTCCAAGATTGTAGCTAATAGGAAACACAGACTCCGACAGGGAATTCCACTCCTTATATGTACGCACTATGAATGTGTTCCCAAAACGTTTAATGCGTGTGGGTGGGATGTTCACCATATACCGGTGGCGCATCGCCGTTCGTCTTGTGGTCCGATGATGGAACGGGCTTAGCGGAATTAAATTATGCAATTCCGTCGCACATTCCCCAAAATGCAACCGGTAGAAAACCGACAGGCTAGCAACTCGGCGTCGATGCTCAAGACTTCACTTGAAGCTCAAATCTCCTTAGTCTTCACGGTGAAAGGTTTACAAAATACTCCGGCTTAAAAGTTACACGTCTCACGCTAGATTTCTGTCCAAAATTCGTCTGATAGTCTGTCTTAATTGTGAGCATCACTTCACGATGGGACTCCACTTGTTCAAGGTGTATTAACGATTTATCAATTCGGTCTTCTATTTTTTACTATTCCTTTGTTTGTCGGCAGGATTCATCACAATATTTTCTGTACCTATTTGGGACTCGCACAAGCTAACAACGTGTATATTATCTGTACGAGGCCCTATAGGTCCCTATCTCGATGTTCTCGATGTTCGATTATGACATCATATTTCTTAAAAAAAATGCTTTTATAATTGAATCAGTGTCGCAATAAGTAGCGTATACATAGTACATACACAGCAGTTTCCAAATAGCCAAGCACTTTATTGATCCACTATAAAACTAATGTAACCAGCCCGCTTTCAAGCTAGCCCACTTGATACGACCAACTTCGATATAACATTCAAAGTGATCGATTTTATGCCTTTTCTATTGATTCATAAAAACATTATTGACCAATCAGAAGCTCAGGTGACAACGATTTGAAACCTTATCTAAATTGTCATCTACGGTATTCTGTAAAAGTTAAGTTAAAAGTTCTATAGTTCTACATTCCATGGAAATCAGTGAGAAAACATTTAGAAAAATGGTTTTGCTGTTTTGTTTACCTACTTCTTCATTGTCTTGTTTCTTTCATCTATGTGTTTACACACTAAAGCTATCTATGTAATGTCTGCTTATATAACAAGGTTCCTACCCAAATTAAAGAACTTCCAATGGTCCACACAGGTGGTTAATTGAGAATCCCTTCTATAATATAAAAGAATCCCTTCAGTTTAAATGTAAATGATTTAATAGGCTAGTTTTCACCATCAATAAATTGCAAATCTATTTAGTCCGTCAGTTAGAGTATTAAAAAATATTGGACACGTGTTCTTTGTTTTTGTAAATCAATGAATATTGGCAAAGATAAAATGCATCAAAACTCGGGAGAGGGGGCTGGTGACGTCACGTCGCTAGTAAAAATGTGCTATCGTAGTGACGTCACGCGAGATTTCAACGTACTGTATCTTTGTAATTTTTTGTTTACGTGAAAAAAGAAAAAATACGTGTCCAATATTTTTTGAAAATCCATCTGACGGACTAATTAGATTTTTTCAGTAAAATACCCTATTGTACCTATACCAAAATTTGCATGTCTAATGACATGCATATTTTGTTATGATTAATTATGTTAAGCTACCATACTACTATTAATAATAATAATAATAAATAATTTCCTTTATTTGTCAGATCAGTACAATCCAATATTGTAAGTAAGGACATACACAACTTACAAATTATTTAATTTTGTCAGACAATAAATAAATTCACAATAAATTATCTATGTAATTATTGTATATATAAATAGTACACCTAAGACTACCTGCAGTACTGTCACTCCTCTCTTTAAAATCCATCCAAAGGTTGTCTTTAAAAGATCGCTTTTAGCGATAAGGCCGCCCATTGTGTCACCCTATGTAATGTTTTCTTCATCTATTGTTTTTTCTGTAACTTATATGGTGTACATAATAAAGAGTATTCTATTCTATTCTATTCTAAATTCAAAAACATGTCACAAACAATAATATGTAATAATTATTTCTGTACTTAAATTGCAAGAACTTTTTTAACCATATGTATTTGCAAATAAATCTTTGACTTTGACTTTGAAAGTGTTGAGGTATAAACATCAGTCAAAAACTCGAACAATGCATAAAAAAAATTAGAATCACATTGGACTTTGAGATCTTTGGCCAGCATTGGGACACAAATTAGGCAAGCGTAAAAATATCATATTGAACAGGACATTCAAATACTTACCGATATTCGAGGCATTATCATCCTTGTCAGCCTCCATGATGACCATAAGAAAATAGCTGCGTTGATCCAATGAGGAAGGAAGAAATGAGCATGAATGTTACGGTTTTCTCAAGTCAGACAATATATACTATTCATCCATGAGACCAAGGTAAATGTTAATTTTCCTCTACACCAGTCCCAAGCAAACATTAATTGATTAAATGCATATTAACACAAACGCATACTTGGGAGGGTTTTCTTTGCTTTTAAAGCAAAAAGATAAAGAAAGAAAACTTGATCTCGGTACAAGGGCATACCTTCTACGGCTTAGAGCAGTTTATAATGTGACAGTGCAATTGATTCGCAAATATGCACCTACTGTGAAGTATGGATAAGACAAGGTAGACATGCTGTGCAGCGTTTTTAGCATCAGCGCCACAGCGTTTTTGTAAACGCTGTATAAGCCACCGTGCGCTTAATGAGCTTAGGAGCTTTATTGCTAGAAATTAATACGATTATAGAATGCTCAGGGCGATATCTAGGCTGTCTAAAAATAACTTAAAAATTATAATATTAACAACTTCGCTTTTTTTGTGACATCCGAGTCAACATGTCAACTTCATAAATTATTTACAATCAAAAGATCCATCTAAATGTGATAACTGATTGAGATAGATCTTTGTTTAAGAAGCCAGAATTATCACAGTCCAAGCTGTGGCAAGACAAATGCAATTACACCGTAATTCTGCAGGCTAACCAACCATTTTCGATTAGCTATCAGTATCCTAAGCTCGGTAATTAATTGAACCAAGACACCGCTAGTTGTTATTTATGTACTGCAGTAAAAAACAAAGTTTACTTTTAATTTCCGGTGGTCGCTGAAAACCAGCGCTGTTCGTCACACGGGTCTCTATATTATGCTGAGCAATTACTGTTTTGCACAGTTGTCACTTATATTTTCCCAAAGTGTATCACGTATCACTAAAGTATCTGTTTTTTTATGCGTTAATTTTGGCGCAAATCAAGTCTTTTTCTTTTTATTCTTCATTTTATGCAATATTATTGTGCCAGTGTTGAAAATAACAAGCTATCTAGTTTACCTACTGGCGCTCTACATCATACCTTCATACTCCAACCACTTATTGGTAGGAGATACATCCCTGTTCACATTGCCTTGTATCGAAGATAAATGGGCAAGCACATACTATTGCTTGTAGTAATAAGTTATCGGCTATGATTAGTTCGTGGCATGAATGATGTATAAGTACATAATGTGCTGGAAATAGATGTGTTAAGTTTGCTGTTACTTTGTTATTGTTATGTTATGTGGTCCTGGTAGCAAGTGGCTGTGAAAATAATTTTCCGTGGCCTGCTCCTGTGGCTTTTCCTGCGGGAGGGAATCTTGCATTTTTTCGGAATAAAAAGTACCCTATGGGAATCATCTTTAACTGCCTCCGTGGTCGAGTGGTTGAGGCGTTTGCCTTGGGACCCGGTGGTCGTGGGCTCGATTCCCACGGGAAGCATACTTTGTAAAGTTGTTGCCACTTTGGCTAGGACATTGCAGGCTTGAATCACCTGATTGTCTGATAAACAGATGATTCCGTGCTTCGGAAGGCACGTATAAGCCGGTGGTCCCGGCCGCCAAATGGCGGTCGTCAAATAAAGCATGTCAGAGGCCCTTGAGGTGGTTTAGAAACTCTGAACACTAGGGTGTGTGGGGTCGTTAGACCTTATTGCCCACACGATAAGAAGAAGAAGATCATAAATAGATAGCTGAAAAAATATCTTTCACTTTCTATTAGCGAAAGGATTTTTGACATCAGATCCCTACTTCCAGAGATAGCCTTTTATAAAGAAACAGTATTGTTTTACTTCTTGATAGTATAACTTAGATGAAAAGCTTCTGATACTATTTTCGTTTTGACACCTATTGTTGTTTTTATGATCAGTCATTATAGCGGTTATATTTATGTGGTCGCCATATCGTAGAATTTGGCTATATCATGATGTTGTCGGCCATTCCATGAAATGGCTATCTTAAAAATAACTTCGTCGACGGTTCTCCGTTGCGCGGGGATTTTAATTCTGTTTGCAGGGTATAAAAGAACCTAACAAAATGGAAGCTAAGTTTGCTCACTTTCCTCGGTCACCCGCTGCCGTCAACCCATTCGAACCTAAACTATCCATGTCGTGTGCCCTAAGTTCCCTCAAACTGGCCTTTTTATTATTATTTTCTTGTCATCAGACAAATTGCCTTTATTTTACAAAATACACCAGAACCTTCTTGGTAATAAACCTTAACGTAATGCTCTTAAACTTGAGACACAGCAGTTGTTTGCGGTTACCAACCAAACATTAACTACATCATTCCAAAGAACACATGAAACCAAAATAAATACAAGTATCGATCCAACCACTCGTTAGCCGAGGTAGGCCGAAGAATCGTTGGAATCAATTGCAAAAACTATCGAGAGACGATCGATAAACGACCGTCAGTCAATGACCTGACGACGTGGGAATCTTATCCGAGTGACATTGCTGGCTGCATTGTCCGGCTTTTTGGCTTCTCTTGAAGGCTGAGACTAATATCGTACTCCCTGTGGTGTAAACAGGGCTAATTTTGAGTGTACTGGCCACTTATAAGTTGTTTGGGTGGGACTGCTTAGCTAATGTGGACTCTGAGCCGCTTGACTAAGTTCCATTCTATTAGTGCATGCGATTGTCGAAATGCCAAAATATAAGGTATTGATCTCGTGATGGTCGACAGCATTTCAATGTAAATGTTTTAGAATTAAGTTTCCTTTTTATTGGTACCTACATTGTGTGTGTCTGTGTGTGCCAAATAAACTAGTACATTTCTTTCTTTTGTTTGTCAATCCCATACATTTATGATGTTTTGTTACATCGCCTTTGACGCGTTAGCGCTGACAGAATGTCAGATATCTAGAGTATGTGACATTCGTGCAAGTTTTTTAACGTTTTCGATCGTGCTAGCGTAAACGTCAATTTGTATTGAAACTGCATAAGCGCCGTCTGGTGACAATAAAGGACAACCTTTTTTTTCGTGAAATTTGACATTTGCAAACGTTTGCAACGCGATCGAGTACGTCAAAAACTGTCACTGTACTTGCTTGCTCAAATTAATTTCTTTGTTAGATCCAAGATAGTTCAATCATTTATCCGGGGCTTGTCTAGCTTCCTTGCTTTGGCGCTTTTGTAGTAATCACCACTGTTGATTCTGGATTTCAAGAGTGGTAGTGACAGGGATCGCTGTGGCGATAAAGAAAATCTGGCATCGTGGCGACATAGACTGTCGCAACCCAGTGCTGGGCACGCCACAATTGACTCTTTGAGGAGTGGCTAGAGCGGCGCCACGGCGTCCGACCTTCCGTTTGACGCAGGTGCTCACCGGACACGGTTGTTTCGGGAGGTACCTGTTTCAAATTCGGCGGGAGGATACGCCCGGGTATCAACACTGCGAGGATCGCCCGGAGGACAAGCTGGAGCATACGGTGGAGGTCTGCCCTGCTTGGGCGGAGCACCGCCGTGTCCTCGTCGAGGCGATCGGCGGCAGCGACCTCTCGCGCTCGGCACTGTTGCAATCCATGGTCCGGAGCGAGGAGACATGGGAAGCGGTCACCTCTTTCTGCGAAGCAGTAATGCTAGCGGACGAGGAAGCCGAACGCGTGAGAGAGAGGGAAACCTCACGCCCCAGCCGCCGCAACAGAAGAAGACGCCCCGGGCGTCGGGAGTCGCAGGGCGATTCTCGGCCACCGTAGGCGCGGGCCTGCGGATGGCGAGCATTGGGTGGCTCGCCTTCTGATCGGAACTAGACCCGGGTCGACGGCGCTCTTTGTTCCACGCGTGCCTCAAAGAGCTGTCAGCACAAAAGATGGGGCCCGCTATGGCCAGTGCCTGCTGGGGCTGTGGACTTAATTCGGAAGAGTCACCGCGGCCCTGGAATGCAAAGGGCACTAGGAGGAACACGGATTAGTTTTAGTCAGTAAGAGTCTTACACTCCCTCCTGCTTCACCCAGAGCGGGAGGAGTCATTTGATGATATCCCATCCTTAAAAAAAAGGGCCAGCGCATCGTCGGTTCTATTAGTTCCACTATTTCCTTGGTAACTGTTTTTTTTACGACAACATAACCTGTTTCTAAATATGTATATGAAGCTGGTTAAATGACTCATGATCATATGTAGCTTCTATAGTAATTTTTGTAAGTGTTGAATTTATTTTTGCTGTCATCATTTCGGCTCTTTAGCTAAATACTGGGAGAGTTATCGTGGCTACTCCACGTGACTTCAACAGGGTTTGATCATTCCAAATCGGTGAGTCATCACTGTTGTTGATTTGTGCTCGACATCGAATAGGAGGTTCTTTAGATGTGTTATGCGCATTGTATGGCCTGTTGAATACACATGTTTGTATTGTCATTGATATTGAGGTTTACGAATACATCCGACTTGTAAGTATCTGGGCTCTTCATGAATTTTAGCTTAGGCGACTTTCCTGTTGCGGACTTGGTTTGAAAGAGTCACAGCGGCCCTGGAACGCAAAGGGCATTAGGAGGCACACGGATGGGTTTTAGTCAGTAAGAGTCTGATACTCCCTTCTGCTTCACCCAGAGCGGATGGAGTCATTTGATAGTTTCCCATCCTTAAAAAAAAGACGACTTTCCTGGTTGGTTTAGCGTTTACTAACGAGTAGTGTTTGCGTTTCCACTACCGTGGTATATCCCACAGCAACCATAAAAAAAAAACAAACCACTTTAATAGTTTGGTTTTTTGCAGGTTCACTGCAGGTTTTCATTGAAATGCCGTGAACTACCATTGTTATATTTTAGAATTCTGCAATCGTGTGTGCAAGTTTTTGCGATTCCCAAATACATTAAGTATGAAAAAGGTATCACGCCTTTACCACCTGTGGTGTTAATCAGTACTAATAAACAATGGCTTTATGAGACAACTATCCGAGAATTTATTTAGCAATTGTCGAAAACGAGACGAACAACAGAAATCCAGAGTGTGAAAAATGTGGTTTCAAACATGAGTATGGAGACCTGGATTCGATTCCTACGTCGGTGATGTTAAATATTTTCATAAATGTTTTCACTCCCTGAAATATTGCCAAAGAATTAATTAATCCTAAATAGTGTAGATAGGCATATACCTACGCCGTCCTATGAGCATTTAAAATATTAGGCTAGTTTCCACCATCAATAAATTGCAATATATTTAGTCCTAGTAATTTTTTGTTTTGTGTAAATCAATGAATATTAACAATGATAAAATGCATCAACACTCGGAAGTGGGGGCTCGTGACGTCAGAACGCGCCAAAATTATACCACGGCGTGACGTATTGAGAATTTTAAAAGCGTCGTATCTTCGTCAATATCGGTTTACGTAACAAAAGAAAAAAACAGGTCAAATATTTTTGATGATCGAACTGACGGACTAAATAGATTTTTTCAGTGGACAAGCTTGTTCTACTTTTATAGCAGATTTACTAGAAAACGAATTTAGATTGATGTAAAAGCTGAGCAAGTTTAAAATAATAATAAAAAAGTTTCCCACGTGTCTGGAAATAGACATATTGTTATGATTAATAAAACAATAGTTATAGTTGTGTAGGCTGAAAATGTCTGTTAACTTTTGATGCAACGCTATAAAGGCGCCCACAGACTGCTGCAACACGACACGGCAATTTATAGTTTTTAGCTGCCTACAAGATAAACAGTCGGAAGCTGAATGAATTCAAAAGCGGATGATTTGATAATTCCATCAACAATGCAATCTGAAACAACTAACATTGAAAAACAATTGACTATTTACTTTTTAAATATGGAAGCTATTTTCGGAATAAACAAAACACTTCATTCAATCAAGCGCACACAATTTTATTCGATTACAAAACAATTGAATCGGAACTAATGTCGCTCGATTAATTCGGATAAACTGGTTCACGTCACTAAGTTGCGTAACTTTGTAGCTTAGGGTCAGATCACACTGAAATGGGACGCGAAGTTACGCTGTGAGCACATTTAAAGATAGCGATACAATATACGAGTAGAATCTGGGGACATTGGTGTGTGCCGCAAAGACAAGCCAAGGGAATCGGACCGGCGCGTCATATATTCAATCTCTTCTTCTATCCTCGGTTTCGATAAACTTATGCATAAAACAGCATCAGTGGCTTAAGTTTAAGAACTGCAGTCACTCCCGTGGACTTAAGATACTAAATTAAGTCACTGGTAGGCCGGCAGGCAGAATTTTTATAACGTTTTTTCTTTTTTTTTTTAATGAAAAGTAGGACCTATTACAGTTACGGGGATATGTTTTTTTGGTAGGAATTAACTACACAAAAATATGCACATTGTAGCGAGAGAATAAAACAAAGAAAACACTCAGTCTACAACTAGGCGCAGCGCTACGCAGCTTGACGTAGCAATGCTTCGCTCGCGGGCTATACCTTGCGGATTCGTATATACCCCGCGAGATCGCGATGAGCCGCGTAGAGCGAAACAACTATAGTCTCTTCTACCATCATTGCGTCGCGTCGCATCGCGTCACGGTGTGTCTAGACCATTATGTTATTTTTCCTATGGGAAAGTAGTGAAATTTGAATTTTAACGATTGCTGGGCACTTTTAAAATAATGTTCTTTCGCGTAGGTTTGATAAAAGTGCCTATCTTGTTTTACTGAATACCGATGACTTTCCATTGGGTATCACTTTAATGTATTCGGTTATGTAAAAAAGTAGCTGATAAAAATGTTTATTCATGAAAAAAATGGTTTTCGTTGTTCGTTCAATGGGATTCGGTTAATCCTAGTGTATTGGCTGATAATTTGGGGATTATGTATTTTAAATACATCACCTATCATTCAATGGTGCTTTGTAATGTTTAATAATATTATTTTAATTGAAATATCAGATTATTTTTCAGTTGGTTTTGTAAAGCTATTTGGTATTGTTACCTGGGTTCTATTTATTGAATGAGAGACATTACCAATTTTGATGAATTTCTAAGAGAACATTGGATACTTTTATACCGGTTATACACTCCCATGGAATAATTTTCGTGTGGGCAGTAAGGTCGAACGACCCTACACACCCTAATGTCAGAGTTTCTAAGCCGCCTCAAGGGCCTCTGACATGGTTTATTTTGACGACCGCCATTTGGTGGCCACCGGCTTATACGTGCCTTCCGAAGCACGTAATCATCATTTTATCAGAGAATCACGTGATTCAAGCCTGCAATGTCCTAGCCAAACTAGAAACAATTTTACAAAGTATGCTTCCCGTGGAAATCGTACCCACGACCACCGGGTCACAAGGGAAATGCCTAAACCACTCGACCATGATGGCAGTTTCGAATTACACTTAACCATATTTGAATTTTTGTCCAAAAATCTAAATAAGATACAGGACTAAACAGGTCGGCTGTTTAAGTAAACACTTCAACCAATTTTATTACCGACTAACCTTAATTATTCAATTAAATATCCATAAACAATTAATTAGAAGCGGTATATCGATTATATCTCAAGGGGGATCTCTTAATTAATGTCAATTAGATAGCACCTGAGATAAGGACGTTAATGGGACCCAAATGCAAATCAGTTCGGATTCGGAAACCACTTTTTGGCCGAAATTAGGTCATTGTAACTTACCATATTTATGTCAAACGGGTTTGGTATATGGTTTGGGGTGCCTTAGTTAGCTCTGGCATTCCAATCATTTCAATATTAATACGAGCCAACTATCTATACGTACAAGGAGGGTTTTACAGAAATAACGCAAAACCTGATAAGGGGGCTACTGATGATAATGAACAACTTTTAGTATGGAAATAACCTTGAAATCTAAAAAAGTCAACTTACCCCGTACGTTAAAATTGTTTGCCTAACTCGACATATTTTTTTTTACGATTTCAGGCTTGGTCCCGTCTTGTATAATCATTTGATATTCATATTAAGTTTCATCTGCACACGTTTCTCGACCCACAAGGATATAATTTCAGTAATTTCTCAAAATTAAATCTCTCGGCAAATAAATACGATCGCAAATGGCCAAGTTATCCGGATGCGACACACGACGATAAGCATGGACCGAGCACATCACTAACTGTCACTGCGTAAGGATAAGGATGGCACTGTCTTATTGTGCTGTTCTCGGTCATTTTATGGATTTTATAAATCCAGTTATGTGCTCTGTTCGTTGATTTTACCTTTCGAGGGATGTAGACTTGTGTATAAAATGAAAAGGTTTTATACTAAAACATTTTGAAGGATTGCCAGAATATTTCCAGAGACAAAAACCGTTCAAGAGCGAGTCGGAATAACGCACCGAGAGTTCCGTACCACCATATAAGTCACTATTAAGTGTATAAAAATCAAGGTCCTGAGTCAACACGATAAAAAGATGTGGGCAAATTTAGATTTTCGCGAAAGCTTCTAAGTACCAAAATTTACCTTAATTTTCGACTTTCTTATTTTTTGGAATTTTCCCTTTATTTGTGCTGTAAGACCTTGCTTTTTGCCTTTTATTTTTTTAATGTATGTACGCCGATTGCTCCGAGGTTTCTGTTCCGATTTCTGTCATTATTTTTCAATTCGATGCGGTTTGGTTCAGTAGTTTTTATATTATGAGCATTTTTGCTTATTTAAATTATTGCGTAGACGAAGGCGTCGTCCCAGTATCACCACTTAAAAAGAGAAAAAAAAACTTTTTACAAAAAAAAAATAACCGACTTCCAAACAAAACACTTCAAAATATAAAACAACCCTAATTTTTTTTTTTTTTTTACTATTTATAGGCTCGCGTTTGACCACTATCTCACCTGATGGTAAGAAGTCGGTGTTCAAAAACAAAGAAAAAAAACCAAAAACACCAACTTCCGAAATTAAGGTTATTCCAAAATTAGTGTTATTCCAACATCTTTCATGGGGTACTGTATTAAATGTTACGTATGTAAATTTGTACGTATGTGAGTATTATGTTCCCTTACTAGCAAACTTATTAATTTTACCTCTGCTGGCATTTCTTTATTGTACCTATTAGTAGTATATAAGTGTTTTTTTTGGGAGCATCGTCCTCACATATAATCAACTGATTAATGTATGCAAATATTGTAAAGCTTATTTTTTGAAAAGAGTAACTATGGAGTTTCTTGTCCGTTCTTCTCCATAAGAATCTACCTTTTGCGAACGGACGACTAGAGTCACTATAATATTTTATTTTATTTTAATTTGACGTTCAAAAGTGCCTTTATTGGTCTAGTTAAAATAAATCATTTGACTTTGACTTTGACTTTGAGTGTTTTGTTTGGAAGTCAGTTATATTTTTTTTTGTAAAAAGTTTTTTTCATCAGCAATATTTTCACATGAAAAACTTTTCAAGCACACTATTGAAGTAAACAAACTTATTTGTTAACTTAACTCAGCTGCTACATGGTGGGTATCTTGACCCTTATATCGGCCCCTATACCCTTCCTTTCTGGCTGCCCGGAAATTTGAGTAGCGGGGACGTTCCTTGCATCTCTCTGAATTATCTCCTTAGCTTTGGTACAGGAAAATCTGACGCCGACGTTATCTAACAATTTATTGTTGTACTAGCTGCCTCGGCAAACGTTGTTTTGCCATACAAAAAAAAAATACCCTAACACCTATTCTCATACCTACCGAATATACACACAAAATTTCATGAAAATCGGTCGAGCCTTTTCGGAGGAGTTCGGTAACAAACACCGTGACACGAGATTTTTTATTAGATTTATAAAATATGAATATAACTCTGTCTGTCCGTTTGTTTCCTCTTCACGTCAGATTTTTATGAAGCTGATACGGGTAGATATATCCTGAAATAAGATTTTTATCTCGGGAGTATATTCTCCTGTGATAATGGGTTAGTGGTTGCGGAGGTCTGGTAGGCAGCCGCTCCACGTAAAACGTGGAGTGTGTCACAAAATCTCGTGTCACGGTGTTTGTTACCAGTTCGGTAACAAACACCGTGACACGAGATTTTTATATATTAGATGAAATACAGCTTGTTGGCTATATGTGTGTGTGTATATGTGTGCGTAGATGATCGTGGGCTTCAATTCCCAGCCGGTACAAATTTGTACCAGTTGCTATGCAGTTTTATGCGCCCGGTGCCTGAGAGACTGTTTGGGTTTGAAACACTAGGGAGGGAGGGCCATGGGTTTCGAGAGTTTATTGAGTTTTTCGTGAAGCTACGTTCAATTAGTCGAATTTTCACGTGACCAGAAGGCTTGCCTTATGTTCTCCCAAAGAATAAAAATTGTCATTCAACGTGGCAATGATGCTAGTTGGGCATTTTTTCCATTGGCAGCGATGTAGACGAAATTTGTAATTTACTTGTCTCTATTTATCTGTAGATCTTCATGCCTCCTTATATCTGGATATGTACGGAATAGTCTTCCATTTACGCCTTCAGCCAGTTACCGCCTTCGTTGGTAACTTGCATAACCTTGATGATAAACCCTTTTTTTAGAGGATGGGAAATCATCAAATGACTCTTGCCGCTCAAGGCGTGGCGGAAGGGAGTTTCAGATTCTTACTGACTAAAACCTATCCGTTTTTTAGGGTTCCGAAAAAAAAAGGAACACTTATAGGATCACTCGGGTGTCTGTCTGTCTGTCTGTCCGTCTGTCACAGCCAGTTTTCTCCGGATCCACTGGACCGATTCTGGTGAAATTTAGTACACATATGGACTTCTATGACCCAAACACGGAAGCGTTACGTAAATCATTATTTTTTTAGCAAGGGGGTCACTTTTGGGGGTCAAACTAGAAAATTAAAAAAAAAGATTTTTTAACAATATCGTGTGACATATCAAATGAAAGGGCTTACTGTAAAGGTTTTAATTTTTTTTCATAATTTTAAAATAAATGGTTAACTTCAAAGTTATTCTTGAAATTAGACGAAAAATTACCATTCCCCACCCTTATCTCCGAAACTACTGAGCCTAAAATTTTGAAAAAAATGGAGATAATAGATCTTTACCTAAAGATTACAGGAAAACCTCATTAAAAGTCTGTGGTGTTAAAATAAATTTGAAAAACAAAATTAAATTCGTTCGGAACCCTTTGCACGCGAGTCCGACTCGCACTTGCCCAGTTTTTTTTTCTAGTGCCCTTTGCGTTCCAGGTGGGCTACTCTCTAAGCCCGAAGTCCGTAGTTTCGGACTTAGTTGCAGGCGTATTCTTCTCCTTATCACCTACTGACTTACGATTAGTCCCAAACCCGAACTAAGAATGAATGACAACACGATTTGACAGTAACTGTCTAATCATGTTGTCATTAATTCTTAATGTTGTGTTGTGTTGTGTAATTAGAATACGCCCGCAACTAAGCCCGAAACTACGGTTTTCGGGCTTATAAAGTAGCCCCCCAGGGCCGCGGTGACTCTTTCGAACAAATTCCGCAACATGATCAACCCGTGCGGCTGTTACTATAAGCCATAAGCTCTTCTAACCGTGAGAACGCTCATCTATCACATATCCGTACATGAGAGAAATAAAAACAATATACACATCAACAAAATATGATCCGTAGATTGACACAGGACGCACGGCACACTCAACACGGAAACATTTTGTATCGAACGTGAAAATAAAACGAAAAATCGGAAAATTGTTCATCAGTTGTAGCGTCGACACGTACGAAATTAATGTTGAAGTTTGACGTGTGTGTTTTTTGTGCTGTGTTCTGTTTTATTGGCTTTGAGTTTATTGGTAAAATTTTTAGGCAGGCAACTTTTGTAGGAGTATCTTATAAATGCACACTTGCACAGTCAAAGTAGCGCCATGCTGAATGATCTGAATCTGTGTAGTAAAATTAGTAGTATAAAACCTGTAACAGAATAAACGCAATACCTCTGAAGGGGTCATTGAACTCATCATTATGAACAACTTTCACTATGGGACCAACACTGAAATCGCAAAAAAAATCAACTCCCCATACATTTATGTGCGCATAACAAGACAAAATGTACTGAACAGCTGTTTTTTTTTCGCGATTTCGGGGTTGGTCCCATAGTAAAAGTTGTTCATAATGATGAGTACAATGACCCCTTAAGAGGTATTGCGGTTATTCTTTTACACGTTGTATATATCACAGTGCCCCCTCACCTTTTTGGTTTCCAGTCTGAATTCAGGTGTGTACTGTATAATATGGAGCGACTACTTATCAGACCTCCACCACCCAAAAAATTGGTATTACGATACACCTAACTAAATAAGACTGGTGTCAGAATTATCACCTTTTAGTTATCCATACGACTGTCAAAGTTCCCCACCACAACGGTTAGGCACCGAACAGTCTCGTTATGTGATTGACGGTCACGCATTTACAGACCGACCTTGGCAAGAGTTGCTTAACTTTCTTACTTCTTCTTAACTTAAAATTTCGATTCCCACGGGAAGCATACTTTGTAAAGTTGTTTCCAGTTTGGCCAGGACATTGCAGGCTTGAATCACCTGCTTGTCTACACTAATATTATAAAGAGGAAAGATTTGTTTGTTTGTTTGTATGTTTGTTTGTTTGTTTGAATTGAATAGGCTCCGAAACTACTGGACCGATTTGAAAAATTATTTTAGCATTGGATAGCTACATTATCAGGGAGTAACATAGGCTATATATTATCCCCGTATTCCCACGGGAACGGGAACTACGCGGGTGAAACCGCGTGACGTCCACTAGTCTTATAAAAAGATGATTCCGTGCTTCGGAAGGCACGTATAAACCGTCGTCAAATAAACTACGTCAGAGGCCCTTAAGGCGGTTTAGAAACTCTGACACTAGGGTGTGTGGGGGTCGTTAGACCCTTCTGCCCACACGATAAGAAGAAAAAGAACTTAAAATTTGAGCCGTGTGGCATTTATTAATCAGCAACGAGCTCATCTCATTCTAATATTGCTATCCGGTACCTATATAAACTTAGCTGTCTCACTATAGTGAGCTAAGCCATAGCTTCAACAAAATAATTTGGCCGCAGAGAGATGAGAGCGGTTAAAGTAGTGACTTATATCATAAGCCGTAGCTGTAATGCTGCTAGACGTATAGCTGACGTTATCCTAGAGGCTTCCATCACACGGTGTGCTGGACTGGATCCTTGCTAAGGATGCCTCTTGAAGTGGAGAAGTTTTAATAGCAATTTCGACATAGTTGTAAAGATGTGTGGTACATGGATTGCACAATAGGTAGCAGTAGCTCTTGTAAACAAACCTGAAAGACTTTTTAAATATTGAGCAACGAAAAGATATAAGTAAAGCATAAATAATGTAATAAATGAAAAAAAAAGAAAAAAATATTAGAAAGAGAAGTGTGCCATAGATTCCCGCGTCAATGTCTAGCTAGCCCGTAAACCTGCCATAGAGAATGATGTTTGTGTGAGAGGGACAGATGTATTACTTATCTCGTTAGATTTTCGTAAATCTTTGATTCTGTTTTTAATTATTGTTAGTATTTTGTTATTGTATAATATCTGTAAAAGCTTTGAGTTTAAACTGGTTAGATAACCAACTTCTTCTCATGGATATTCCCCACTGTGTTAACAGAAATTGAAACACATAGATACAAATAATTTTAATCCATAGGGAAAATGGTTGAAATTAAGCTGATTGTTAAAGAATATAATTGAGAGGAGCTCATGGCTAGATAATAACAGCCGCATGGGTCGATCTTCAAGGTTAAGTAACGCGTGCCAAGGTTGGTCTGTGGATGGGTGACCATCTTAACATACCGAGTTTCCTCAGTGCCTCGGAAAGCACGTTAAGCTGTTGGTCCCGGCTGTCATTGGTACTTAGATCTTTGGCAGTCGTTACGGATAGTCAGAAGCCAGTAAATCTGACTCCAGTCTTGCCATGAAGTACCGTCTTACCCAGTTAATAATGGGTTGTGGAGGTCTGGTAGGCAGCCGCTCCACGTAAAATACTGGTATTCAGCTAAATCCGGCTTGACTGGAAGCCGAACCCAATATAGTTGGGAAAACGTTAGGCAGATGATGATGTTAAAGAACATAATTATTATATTATCAACCAACTAACTTGAAAGCCAAGAGAAGTGAAAGGAAACTTGCGTGTTTATGATTAAAAGTACTTTTTCACCGTTGCTTTTGGACAAGTAAAAATTGGTATTCTATCCTCACGTTTCAATATGGAGCTTCAACTCCCATTTTTCTGTATTCCTCCAAGCCCAAATTTTTAGACAATTTGATACCCGTGCAAGCCCTGGACGTATGAAAATAAAACAGAAAATAAACCGCGTGCAGTAATATCCGCCGCTTTGAAATCTGTAACGAGTGGACCATCCGACGGTACGCGGCGCACGCGGGCTACAGAATAGATACGTTGATCCAGAAGGTTGTTGTGGAATTTCTTGAAAGAGTAACTGCGGCCCAGGTGTTGTGAATTTGAAGTGAACTGTCATTGGGGCGGGTATACACGGGCTGCTATAGCAGTTAGCCAGTGATCCAAATACACGGACCGCACATGCAGTCATAGTCAACAGCTGGAAGCTGCCATCGATAACTGCTGTAGCAGGCGGTTTCAACTGCTATATCACTTGACCGCACGATGAAAATCACCGTGCTGTTGACCGCCCGAAGCAGTCGCAACGTCTCAACTGCTCGAGCGGTCCATGTATGCAAAATGAAGACTGTAGTTTACTTAGCAGCTTGAAACAGTCGATCCTGACCCCTTAAAGCTGTCGGTGTATGGCCGGCCTTAGGTGGCTACCATACCTTCAGAATGCGCCATGAGCCAAGTGGAAGAGCTGTATTAGCCAAATGTCAGTCAGTTGTGAGTGTGCTTGCAGTTGCTGTACGTGAAGCGTGTCTATGTGTGCGTGAGTTTTCGCTCGTTGTATGTAGCCGACCTTCTGTTCCTACCTATTATGTGCGCGGGACGTACAGCGTAGGATTCCGAACAGGCTTTTAATTTGATAACGTTATACAAACGTTTTAGTGATATGAGAAATTGATGGATTACTGGGTTTATTGGAACTGGACGAAGTTTTGAGGTTTTTTGACGGTCCCAATCTGGTTGCAGAGGTATTTTGACTTGTATTTCTGGAAAAGGCCTACGCCTTTTCGTTGCAGAAAACGTTCTTTACGGATAAGCTACTTCCAAATAAAAACTATTAATTAGCTAGTTTTCTGAGATTAGATTTTCTCATGATTTCTGATGGGAGAAATATGATTTAAGTAGATAAATGTAGGGGAAATTTAATATAACTGACATTAATATCGAATTTCTACAGTTGAATAATGGAGACTATTTTCAAATACCTAAACACACAAAGAGAGATCACTGTTCTGATCAATGAACATTTTTTTACGAAAGGACCCCTATAGATTTATGGTATCACTAGCTTTTGCCCGCGACTTCGTAAGTGCATATCCCGTTTCTTCCCATTCCCGTAGAAATTTCGGGAAATCCTTTCTAAGTTCTCCTCTACACTCTCCAAGGAAACCTACATGCAAAATTTCAGCTTTTTACGACCAATAGTTTCCACTGTGCTGTCAGCCTTGTCAGTCTTGAACCCTAGAAGAGGAAGAGCTAGCAGAACGACCTAAATGCCTCCTGCCGGGCTGGTTCAGAGTTATTCTTTGAAAATTATTTTGAGATTTAAGTGGGTGATAGACGTACGAGCAAGTACGCGTACTTATGGCTCAACGACCGTTTTTGCTCGTGTGTCACCCTAAGTACGCGTATTTAAAAACAAGACGCGTACAGAAAAAGGTCGTCGAGCCATAAGTACGCGTACTTGCTCGTACGTCTATCACCCACTTTAGATTACAGTTTTGAACTTATAGCATGCATTATCAAGCCGTTAAGTTCTAAGCTTTAGACCTAGTCTGTGCCCTAAGTTAGTAACTGAAAGTAAGTAACTTTTCAGCCTACCTTAGTCATAAATAAGCTATACGGTTTCGTCGGCAAAGTTTAACTCAGTACTAACAATAATTACAAGATATAGGTAGGTAGGTAGGTACTTCTTTTAGCACCTAACTTACAAGTTCTCCCCAAGTACACGTATGTAGTCGTAATAAATTTTGTGAGCAGATTACAGTAATGTTTCTAGGGTATGAGCTAGACTTTATATGTGTTTGAATTATTAAGTGAGGAGCTTGTGGCAACAGCCTCACGGTCGTCAAGGTAGAAATATAAATTACCGCTGGTTGGTGAGTTCTGACCGCCAAGCGAGCATCGCCGAGCGAGTGTCGCTGAGCTAGTACAATCTTTGATAGATCTTGTTGCTGCGATCAACTAGTGGTAAGAGCCGCTCGTCGGTAGTGTGAACAGCCAGCTATCGACTATAAATGTATTTTGTCTCTTTTACTCACACGAGATCTATATCTTTTGTCCCTTTCCTCAGCGAGCAAGTCGATAGCTAATCGCTTCCTCGCCGGTGGTGAGACAAGTGCCTTAGCAACGCTTACGGAAGTCGGTCTGTGGATGGGTGACCATCTTAACATACCGAGACTAATCCTTGCCTCGGAAAGCACGTTATGCTGCTGGCCCCGGCTGTCATTTGTAGATCTTTGACAGTCTTTTTTTATTGTCAGAAACCAGAACATCATTCTTGTCAAGGGCTTCCGTGTTACCCAGTTACTGGGTGGTGAAAGTCTGTGAAAGTCAGAAAGGCAGTTACTCCATGTAAAATACTGGTAAAGACTGACTGGAAGCTGAGCATAATATCGTTGCGAAAATGCTACCTCTGGCCAAACGTTCGGGAAATTTCAAAGGGATGTTATGTTAAAACAAGTATACTGCACCGAACTAAAAAGGAATCACAGAAATCGGATCAGAAATCTCGGAGTAATCGGTGTAGATACATAAAAAAAATACCCACCGAATTGAGAACCTCCTCCTTTTTAGGAAGTCGGTTAAAAAGGATTTACAATCAATACTTTTTCGTTACAAACCTGCACATACCTATACCTAACGAAGGCTGTACACCTTGTAACAACAATTTTCTAACAAATAAATTTATTATTATTATTATTAATAATAGACTGCTCTATACTTTATTAATATTATAAAAAGGAAATGTTTGTGAGTATTGTGGGTTTGTGAGGTTGTAGGGGGTAATCTCTGGATCTGCTGAACCGATTTTAAAAATTCTTTTACCAATAGAAAACCAAGTTATTTGTGAGTGTCATAGGCTATACTTATATTAACCCGAAAAATTCCGCCCAACGAAGTGGGCACGTGTCAGCTAGTTTTCAATAAATCCGGCTCGCAACCTAATTCGATACCATTGCAAAATTCTAAAACAAAAAAGTCTCGAAAACGTAAACAATAAAAACTCGATGTCATATCAAACCTCTTTGATGGATACTCGTTGCAGTATATTTGTCGACGACGTAAAGCTTTTCAGTACGAGTTACGAACGCCTGCTGAAATACTTATAGCAACATTACACACGAGAGTTTAAGCGGGCGAAGTTTCTGTTAGGCGTTACTTATGTTACTGAGAACTTTGGCGTGGTAATTCAGGAATGATTAGAAGATCTACACTTGAATCTGAAAAACGAGTTATAATTTAAGAGAAATGTGGAGTTATTGTGTTGCTTTGTGTGTGACTTTTATTCAATGCATTAATAAGGCGTACGTTAAGTGGCGGAGTCATGATAAAGCCGAATTCCTCTTGGCTCAACATTATAATACGAAAAAGCGTGTGCTATAGGTACAACTGCGTGACTTTTCGGAAGAAACAGGCATGATTTAGTATAGTGTTATCATCAATATTTGTGTTGTAATAAGAGACAGTCTTATCTTGAAAAAGTTTTACTGATTGGTCTAGTGGTTGATCAGCTGCTACTGTTGAGTTTGACTGACGAGGTTTAATTCTCAGGTAGCATGTGCGGTCGTAGAAGCGCGGCCACACTAAGAGGTGGAACTCGCTAGCAATGGCGGTCTGATACCAGTTGGGGGCGCGCGTGAATTTTATTGTATCCCGGGCCTCCCATTTATGGTAACGGTAGGAACTGTGGGGTTTTAGTCGGTAGGAGTCCGACATAATAATCCGTCTCCCCAGATGGAGTATATCCATGAGGATATCCCCACAGAAAAAAAAGGTCAGGCAATGTGCTATTGGTTTTTCCACAGATTTCTTTATAGTAGCAGCCTTGAGTGGATTTGTGGCAGGTTAAAGGCCGTATCTACACCAAGCGAAGTTATCGATTACCGGGCTAAAGTTATTTTCGTAATGTCGGAAATCGGTTACTGGCAGTATATAGAACTTCACTAACAGGCGAATTATGGATGTAAAGTACACCTCTGCGTAACCCTTTGGAAATATAGGCGTGAGGTTATAAAAATAAAACCCAGTCATTATAAGAAATATAACTAACCTTTATTAAAACAAATGAATTCTAAAAGTATAAATATAGAAAACTTTGGTCTTATCTTCTAATTTACATAGATATAATTAAACATACATAACTTTACTAAACTACAAAATTATAATATTCAGAATTTTACGTTTTACGAATACCTACGTGTTGTAATTCAAGAAAGTTACAAGGATAATTAATGCAAAAGATTATTTCTCAAATAAAATGTTTGAGATATTAGGTTTATGCTAACTAAATAGAAAATCTAGATTTATTTTGATCTCATTAAAGCGAGGAGAATACTTTAAAAGTAAAGAAATTCTTTTACAAGCTCTTACATTTAACTTGCCTTAGTATTTAGTAAGTTGGTCAAATCTTGCAACTGAATTTGTGCTGAAAATCTGCAAACATGTTTGGTTTGAATGACTATGCACGATTAATTGATTAATTAATTAAGTTTGATTAATTAAAAGTGACCACTCAATTCTCCCACAAATCGTAGACCATTTATTTGAAATGTATCTCTCTGATATAGCTAAGTGGAATAAGAAAACACTGGTTTTAAAAAGATTATTCAAATTAATTATATTATTTTTTACCTTTTACCTATATGTCTTGATTCAGGGTGTATTTATTTATCAGTTGCTTATGATTCCCCCAAATCAATTTTAATTTACCAATAAATTAACGTATTATGTGTTTTCTTACATTTATTACAGCTATAAAAGCCATAGAGCAACACAGGCCACCGGCGAACGCCGGTGGCCTGTGTTGCTCTATGATAAAAGCTGATCTATCCTCTCGCTCTAATAAAAACGCCTTAACACTAAAATTAAAAATAAACCATCATCCGAGCACTTCCCGGCTTATCTCACATGGAATCTGTATGATCACAAAGGCCTAACTTTAAATCCGTCCTAGTTACATGCAGTTTTGTGGTGGCGTAAAGGTCGTAGCCGACTTATACGATACCACTCCCACAAGGCAAAATAATGTTCACTGAAATTTGAGCTTCAGGGCCTCCTCTGTAGACATACTTTACATTGACAACACAGATTAGCAGTAGCAAGAGCGAGCTTACCGCCATCGTATCACTTGATAGTTGACGTCTCGCTTACCGCATGCTTACCACGCACTTCAAGCGGGCGACCTGCGCGGTGTCGTACGCAGACTGCTCGGCCCGGTGGTGCTCGCTTGAAGCACGTTGCTAGCTTGTCCAGGGTTGCTAACTTGTGAGGAATTTCCCAAATTGCAGTCAGTTGACTGACAGCTGTAAGCGCGTGGAGAGCGAGCAGCCATCTCAGTTTAAGGCGGTGTTGTGCGGGAGCTGTGTTGGAGCGGGGTAGTGTAAGTGAGCTAGCTACCTTAAACAGCAGAAATTGTCTGAGCAATGACCTCTCACTCTGTAGAAAGAGACAAAGCGACTGTGCGCCAAATATCTGTCACTTTTCACTTAGTATAGTGACGAAGATGACGCTGCAGGTCAGTGACATGTAGCGGAATTTGTTCGAAAGAGTCACCGCTGCCTTAGAATGCAAAGTGCATTCGGAGGAACACGGATGGGTTTTAGTCAATAAGAGTCTAATACTCTCCGCTCCAGAGCGGAAGGAGTCATTTGATAATTTCCCATCCTAAAAAAAAGCCTGTGACATAGCCAAATCAGAATTCTAGAAAAAGAAATGAGATGCTACTGAGCGAGAGTGCACGATCGCCTGGTCTCACTCAAGCTTTTCTGAGTTTTTTTCTCTTACAATTTCAAAGTCGCAAATAAATGCTCACATGCTCAGTCTATTTTCTGTGTCTTTTGCATAAATTATTTGCCAATATAAAAATGTCTTCGTAGTATGAATAAAAAAATGCGTTAGCAGTATTACAGCTGATTGGAGATTTACGTTTATGATAAGCCCTTTGCTATGCTTGTTAGCAAGCTAATTAGCTCTTTGAATAATCCTCATATGGAAAGTTTCATTTTTAGTCCATGGCTACAAAGTAAAGTGACAATGCCAACTCTGTATTTTTACCCGACTGCGCCAAAAGGAGAGTTATGTTTTGCGAGAGTATGTTTTGTTCAAATATTTCTTACCGACATTCATAAAAAAAGTTTCAACGTCATTCTGGCAACATCAGAAACAACTACTGTCAGTTTAATTAGCAAAAAAATTAAAAAAAGACACTGTTCCTAATTTAAATCTACCATACAAACTAACGAACACGCGGGTAAAAAGACCAAGTGGTCTATCATTAACATCTTGACAGGTCAGGGAGGCTATTCTCCTTGCAGTAGGAGAAGGAGGTTGGCCAAGCCTTGAAGCCGACGCGGTCATAGATACGCTTAGCGCATCGCACGTCGTCTGCCAAGTCTTCGTTCAGGAGATCTGGAAAATTTTGATAAATGATTTATCATCAGCTTCGTTTTCTTTTTTAACCGACTTTTAAAAAAGAAGGTGGTTCTCAATTTGATAGCGAATATATATATATTTTTTTGTTCGCGGATAACTTCGTCGTTTATGATCCGATTTTGATGAATCTTTTTTTATATGAAAGGATATTCTTCCGAGATGGTCCCATTGCCACCACGTCAGGATTTGATGATGAGAAATCGAGGGCAACTCTCGAAAATTGTAGGCACGCATCTGGTAAAAACTTGATATTCGTGTGAATATCGGGTGATACTACAAAACCATGAAGGTTTGGATCAGACTTGATGATGAAGACGACAGAGAGTCAAGGGAACTCCTCATCGGTATGTAGAAACTACCAAGTGTTTGGACTTATTTCATTCGTATTGACGAGACATTTACACCGAAAGCACTTAGTAAGTTTTATTTTCATAACATAACATCACGCCGGTACGCTGTGAATGGGTAAGCAGGTACTACACAAAATAACTTTAATTTCGGAAGTCGGTGTCAAAAAACGAATCTTTAGGTAAAGATCTATTATCTCGATTTTTTTTCAAAATTTTAGGCTCAGTAGTTTCGGAGATAAGGGGGGGGGGGAATTGTCATTTTTCGTCTAATTTCTTGAATAACTTCAAAACCATTTATTTTAAAATTATGAAAAAAAATTAATTGAAAACCCTCACAGTAAGCCCTTTGATTTGACATGTCACAAGATATTGTTAAAAAACTTTTTTTTTAATTTTCTAGTTTGACCCCCAAAAGTGACCCCCATACTAAAAATTTAATGATATACGTAACGCGTCCGTGTTTGGGTCATAGAAGTCCATATGTGTACCAAATTTCAACAGAATCGGTCCAGTGGATCCGGAGAAAACTGGCTGTGACAGACGGACAGATGGACAGACAGACACCCGAGTGATCCTAAAAGGGTTCCGTTTTTTTTTCGGAACCCTAAAAAAACCGGCCAAGTGCAAGTCGGACTTTCACACTTTCACACGAGCCGCGTATCCAGTAGGCAACATTTGACGAGCAACACGTGACGCTCAACCTGTTCGGCAACGTTGCACAACAGCGCCAGCTGGCGCGCGTCATGAAAACTTATACTAAACTAATATTATAAAGAGGAAAGATTTGTTTGTTTGTTTGAATTGAATAGGCTTCGAAACTACTGGAACGATTTGAAAAATTCTTTTAGCATTGGATAGCTACATTATTAGGAAGTAACATAGGCTATATATATTATCTCCGTACTCCCACGGGAACGGGAACTCGCGGGTGAAACCGCGTGACGTCCACTAGTACTAAATAAGAGTTGCTTGTTGCCGTTAATCATGACGAGCAACATGCTGTGCATCATGTCGCGCGTCAAATGTTGGATACGCGGCTTAAGTGTTCCGTACCATAAGCCAAAACATGTTTCTTGTATGGGTGCCCCCTTTTATTTTTAATTTATATTATTTGTTGTTATGGCGGCAATAGAAACACACAATCGGTGAAATTTTCAACTGTCTACCTATTACGGTTCATGAGGTACAGCCCGCTGAAAATTGTACGTTATCATATATCAGCTTAGACCCTGTTACTAGGTCGAATTTCAGTCAAGTCCAATACAAAGAAACAAAATCCGAGACTGCCATTTTTTTAGATAGAATAAACCTAATTTGAGAAACTGAGATTGAATGAAAAAGTTTTTATTTCGAAAAAAATGGACATCAAGCAGTAACAAGTTAGGAACTTTTCTTTTTAATATTATAATGATATTGAATTCTTAGAGAACTTGACAAATAATAAACTAGAATTGTTAGATGGTTGAATGAATATTTTTAGTCAGAAATAAATTAATTGAATTGCTAAGGGACAAATAGATCTGTCCTTACTGAGTAATAGAGTGTTGGATGAAGAAAAACCTAATTCTATAGGAGTATCTACTAAAAATGCCTTTAGTGTGGGACGCTACTTGTGTCGATACTCTTGCGCCATCCCATCTTCCTAGCTCGTCGTGCTGTGCTGGTACTGCCGCTGCGGCTGCTGAGAACCTCAAGCGGCGGAAATATAATAACCTTGTTGGCAATTATATTTTTGAGCCGTTTGGGGTTGAAACTCTTGGACCGTGGGGTCCGAGTGCTCATGCCTTATTTAAAGATCTTTCTAAACGCTTAGTTGCGACTTCGCGTGACCCAAGGGCTGGCTTTTACCTCGGACAGAGGATAAGCATTGCCATACAACGTGGCAATGCCGCCAGTCTTTTGGGCTCACTTCCGGTGGACAGCGATGCGGACGAATTTTTTGACGCCTTATCTTAGTTAGGATATTTTATTTTAAGTGTATATATTTAGTAATAAACATCATACACTAAAAATCAGATGTGGAGCCTGAAGTATGAATTCGAGAGTAATCTTCATGAAAAGAAGGAGCACATGGAAAAAGGACCAACCTTTTAGGGTTCCCTCTTATTAAGTTTCCGCTGTTTGACTGTCAGCGGATTGTATCTCATGAACCGTAATAGGTACAGCAACAAAGCTATTTGGTATGCAGGCAGCTAGCTTGCAACTACTTTTAAACAATGATGTGAGTATGTTAAGTTGACAATTTTTGTACATCATACTCGTATCATAAGCTTAAAAAGTCATAATTCAGACTTAAAAACAAATATTGGCAGTGCAGTGGAAAAATTTTTATTTTTGCCATAAGTATACCAAATAGCTTTGTTGACTGTACATAGCTGAAATTTTCACATACTGTGTTTCTAATGTCGCTATAACAAAATAGACTGTTGATTTTGGCTCTCGGGAGTTGCAGTTGTTGGGAATAGTGAGGTGGGTATATCCAAAAAAAAATCCACCAACCCGTACTGGGCCCGCGTGATAGAAGCCCTATGTTTCTCACAGAAAGGCGGCCGATATCCTAGCAGTATCAACTTCCACTCTCTGATTATGCATTGAAGACTAGGTTATCCCGTCAGGCCCGGCCGTCCCACATGTGGGGCCTAGTCTATGGTCTTACTTTTAATTTTGCGAGGCCTGACGACACAAACAATATAGGGTAAAGAATAAAACTAAAAAAAGAGGTCTTATACCTTCACACTTAATATTGCAATGTCCTCCTTTCCTGCCCTTCTTGCACCAATCTTTATTGTTGATCTGTGAAGAAATAAAAACTAAAATCAGTGATGTTATATAAATTATTGTCTATGGTCTTTGGGGTAAAAGTAAGCTACCTTCTCTGTGCCCGGGGATGTTGCAAGAGGCCATAAAGCAACGTAATCGGGCAGATTGGCAGCAACGGACACCTGAAATTAATTATTCTGCGATCATGAATCCATTTGCCAAATATTTGTTATAATTTGCGGGGGTTTCAAAGAAGGTAGCTTAAAATTATGTATTTTTTTACATTAGCAATTATATATAATTTATTTAAGGTAAAGAGACCTATGAAATACCTGACAGACTAACATAGTAGATGGGTCGAACCCTGTGTACGTAACCGGACCGTTTGGAGGAACGGGGTGCATCAAAACTTCACCAAGTGTGCATGCACCCGTTTATTTTTGTTTCTTGACTCCGGTCTCAGGTAATAAAACCAATGGATGAGATCTACTTTGGAACGAGTGTGCACAGAACATGGTACACTCTTGCTTTGATGACTGGCGGGTTATGCGTGGTAGGGAATACAGAACCTAGCGGAGATTTCCACACTTTGGATGTCCAGATAATAAAAGTGGAGAAGTATGTATCAACCAAGTGTAGATGAGCCCTAACAGAACGTCTGATTTCATAGACGCCATGAAAATGGCCACATTACAAAGTCATACATCATCATTATCATTTCGGCCGAAAGCTCCTCTCCACTGCTGGACATAGGCCTCCCCCAAGTGTCGCTACAGAAACCGGTCCTGTGCGTCTTGGATCCAGTGGATTCCAACGGTCTTTAAGCAGGTCACCGGTCCACCATGTAGTCCTTCCAATTCTTCGCCTTCCTACACACGGACACTACAAAGTCATACATCCCTTACGGTTTCAGCTGAATACAAGTATTTGAGGTAGAGCGACTGCCAAAGTCATCAATATGGAAATCATATTAAAAAAACTGGCCATGTGCGAGTCGGACTCGAACGAATTTTTTTTAACATGTTATTTTAACACTATAGACTTCTTATAGGTTTTCCTGTAATCTACTGGTAAAGATCTAATAACTCCATATTTTTTCAAAATTATAAGCTCAGTCGTTTCGGAGATAAGGGGGGAATGGTCATTTTTCGTCTTATTTCTTGAATAACTTTAAAACAAATTATTTTAAAACTATGAAAAAAAATATAATTAAAACCCTCACACTAAGCCCTTTTATTTGATATGTCACATGATATTGTACAAAAAACTTTTTGTTTTAATTTTCTTGTTTCCTCCATACTAAAAATTTAATAATTTACGTAACGCGTCCGTGTTTGGGTCATAAAAGTCCATATGTGTACCAAATTTCAATAGAATCGGCCCAGTGGATCCGGAGAAAACTGCCTGTGACAGGCGGACAGACAGGCAGACAGACACCCGAGTGATCCTATAAGGGTTCTGTTTTATATTTGGAACCCTAAAAACATCGCGGAATTATGCCCTTACACCATTTGTTGCCATCATCGTCATACACATAATGTTCTATGACGGCAGCTGTACCAAAACCTCATAATCATGACACTGTTGGCCACAGCCAATCAACACGCCGCAAATAAGTAGCGAAATGGATAATATCGCCAGCGGCCAACACCATCAATATCGACGGCTAGTGATGCCAAGTTTTGGAAAAATACCGGGAACGGGCTTCAGAAGTAGGTCACGGGATTTTACTAAGATTTGGCTATAGGTTTGCTGTCATTTGTTGTTGTACGGTAGTCGGAATAAAAAAAAACCGGTCAAGAGCTAAATCATATAAAACGTGAAATCTTTTTAAATTTTCATCAGCGAGGCCTATATTCGTCAGAGAATTTGAACACTGCTGCTATATTGCAATTTTAGATCAGCGCCATCTCTTGACCGTTAGTGGAACTAATATTATTTTTTTGATGATTTCTGAAAGTGTGTGCTATTTAGGAGACATTGTTTAATTTTTCCTGTAATCTTTACATAAACTTTTATTGCATAGAATAATTTCAGATTTTTCTGTATGAATAAAAAAAATACCGTCACTCACACTCACTTATTCATCACTTTCCGTCAAAAGTCGAAAACCGAGAATGTGCAAGTAGCGTTCTTTCATATGATACCCCACACGCCCTAGTAGCCCCACTTGGAATTTTTAAGAACCCCTTTCAGTCGCTGTTGCAAAAAAACAATAGATATTTTTATTTCTTTATTGTTTGCAAAATAGTTTAGCAAAGTTATCTAAAACTGCTCCAAATATCAAGTTGATAGCATTAGTAGTTCTTGAGATATCCAGCTGTGATAGACGGTCAGACTTAGTCACACCATAAGGGCTCCTCTTTACCATTTTGGTAAGGAACCCTAATGACACCAGTCTTGCCAAGGGGTATCCTGTCGCAGGAAATCAACACACGCCACAAATAAGTAGCGAAATGGATAATATCGCCAGCGGCCACCAGCAATATCGACAGCTAGTGATGTCATGATTTAAGAAATTCCAGGAACGGGCTTCAGAAGTGGGTCGCGGGATTTATGGAGAATTAGCTTTAGGTATGCTGTCATTTGTTGTTGTACAGTGGTCAGAAGCAAAAAAAAATTACACAGTCTTGCCAAGGGGTATCGTGTCACAGCCAATCAACACGCTGCAAATAACTAGCGAAATGGATAATATCGCCAGCGGCCAACACCATCAATATCCAAGTGTTGGAAAAATTCTGGGAACGGTTTTCAGAAGTGGGTCATTTGTATGTCTGTGGTAGTCAGAAGCTAATAAAAAAATCTGTCACTAGTCTTGTCTAGGGGTATCGTGATACCCAGTTAATGGGTTGTGGAGTTCAGATAAGTCACTTCATGTAAAATAGCTTACAAACGTAATTTACGTACTTTGCTGCATCTGGTTAGACTGGAAGCCGACTTCGATATAGTTGGGAAAAAGCTACGCAGATTAATTATAATGTAGGTACATTCTATTAAGTCTTGTACATGCAGGACAGGATGTAGAAACACGAGATACTGGATAAGAAGATTAAGACCACTTCAAAGGAAATAAAAACCTAAGGCATACAAAAAAAACCGTTTACAAAAAGGTTGTTTCTCAAGATTTCTTCATAAGAATTAGACTTTGAATTAGTCTCAATGATTAATGACTTAGTTTTATTATTACGTAGTTCACGACGAAGTACCTACTTAGTCTTTTACATGTTTTTTTACAGCTAGAACCATTAAAAATGAAATATCAAACGTTGTCAACAACATTGCTAGTTGAAAATTTCATAAATAGAAGCACCAAAATGGCACGTTTCAGATTTAGATGTTTTTAAATGACGGAATATTATCCGGAAAAACGTAAAGGCGATTTAAAAATATCGGGATCAAAGTTTTATATTACAGTTTTGAATAGGTACACATTTTTTGAACTAAAAATATTTCATCAAATCGTGTCGGTAAACTTAAAAAGGTATGTTAGCAATAAAAATGTATTTGCACAACTTTTTCTACGAATTTTAAAATTGTTATTGGAAAATTTATAAGTACTCTAGACCGATTGAAACCGAAATATAAAAAAAAAGTTTACTTTGACGTTAAAATATAACTTAATTAAAATGAACGCTTTGCTATAAGTAAACTTTGTCTTTTAATTAATAAAATAGAAAAGTTTAGGGTCGGTAAAAAACCTAGGTAAGTAGTTTTTGGAAACGTTTTGTTATAATTTAATTTAATTAGTGAACTATTTGAAGCGAACTAGAAAGTTTAAAACCGAAATTAAATTAACGGGAGTGTTATAATTTGATTCATTAAATTTTCTTATTGATGAATACCTACCTGTCAGGAATATGATATCGACTTGTATTGTTACAAGGATCCTTCTATCTAACTCCGGTCACTATAAGGTTGGAATTTCCTCAAATGTATTCTGTAATAGTCTCTGGGCTTCCTTAAGATGCAGTCAACACGACTTCAGTGTTGTTACCGAACGACGCTGCAGTGGAAATGGAGAAGTTTTGGATCAACCATAATTATATTACCTTCATACCTATATATGTAATGTGTACCAACTTTCGTGCCTGCGACGGGAAGAAGAAGAAAGTCGAAATACTGTTTTTATGTCTTTAAAAATCCCCTGAAATAATGATGTGCGTTTAGGTGCCCATGGATGTAAAAAATATCTCAAGCTATATTAAATCAGACCAATAAATCGGCGCTAAATTCCGAGCAATGTTAATCCAAACTTACACAAGTTCATCACATATTCAACAGATTCTTTTACAAATCCAATCACGCCCCGGGATCCCGGGAAAATAGTGTCGTTCCCATCACTGTTGCTTCAAATAAATAAGCGAATTAATTAAAAACGTGTTTGCTGACAAAATACAGGACTCTGTGGGCTCGCCGTGTCGTTGCGAAAATTTGCATTTACATGGCCCACTTTATGGATAAACGCGTAAAGGATTTTTGGGCAGGACATGACGGGCATACAGATTTGTTAATTGCGAATCAAAATGTGGATTTTTTGCTGTTTACTGTTTTGGTTTTAATTTCAGAAGAGGCTTTTTGGCTAAGTCGGAATCTGGATGGTAAGGGAATTCAATTGTTTTTGTGGATTGCGAATGTGATTCAAATATTGTGAAAAAATTTATTCTAATTTGGTGGAGAAATAGTACTTTTTAAACATTATTATATCATGCTAGACTGCTAGTATTTTCTGAAGGTTGGGTAGAGATACCTATTGTCTGTACATACATTCTGCCAGCATGGTATAATAGGTGGTGACGCAAATTTAGACTCCAGGCTGCTACTGAGATTTGCGGAATTTGTTCAAAAGAGTCACCGCAGCTCTGGAACGCAAAGGAGAAACACGTATTGGTTTTAGTCAATAAGTCTCCCAGTAAGACATTCCCTTCCGCGTGGACCAGGGCGGGAAGTCTCAACATATATACCGATCGCCTAGTGACCGAATTCGTTAAAGTCACCCGTTCACAGTCAATCTCGAACGCATTCCACCGTCAAAATCAATGGTATCATCGGCCTTAGGACTTAACGACCAAATTCGGTCGCTGCGCGATCGTTATCTATGTCGAGACTGCAGGCCCGGAGTCATCATTTGATGTTTTCCCATCTTTAAAAAAGAAGGCTGGTTTTGTGAATTGCAGATTTAAAAACCTAGCACTTTGTCAGACCCGGTAATCCACCCCGGGACAACATGCTTCATTTGTCTTAACATCAATACCAAGATAAGAGTGCTTCTTTAGGTAAGTACACTGTACAAAAAATAAAGTTTAAACATTTTAATGAACCTCAAATAGATATAAGATTTTAACTAATAGGTACGTGTTTCTATCAAGTCATTGTGAAAGTTAGTTGTTTTAAATACACGCGACATGTATGCAAATTAATTTATGTTGACAGACGCATGTTTGATGCACCCACGCTATTAAGCTAGTATAAAAATCAAAATGTTGGTTTAACGGTACATAATGTACTCATATTGATGTACAGTAGGCGGTAGAAACTGACACTGATTTTTATAGTGCTTTTCCACCAAACATGTACGAGGTAGCGAGGTGGTACGCGAGGTAAAAATCCACCAAAGGGGTAGACCTGAACACGATTTTAATTTTAAATCAATACCTCCAGGCGTTCCCGAGATAAAGGGTCTGACGGACAACAAAGTGATTCTATTCCTATTTCGTTTTTTCTTTCTGAGGTACGGAACCCTAAAAACGACCAAGTGCGTGTCGGACATGCTCACGATGGGTTTCATACTATACACCAAAAATATCAATTTTATGTCTTCCTATTCCAGTTCATGAGATAAAGCTCACTGACAGACGGACATCGGAGGCTTAGTATTAGGACTCTTTGGTGGAACCTTAAGAAAGAAAATGACACATTAATGCGTGACAGAGACAACGCTGCACAAAGCTGATTGTGTTTTTAATTTATCTGGAGTCGGCACATGTTCCCATCTTCTTGCATACTAAAGCTCACTGACAAACGGACATCGGAGGCTTAGTATTAGGACTCTTTGGTGGAACCTTAAGAAAGAAAATGACACATTAATGCGTGACAGAGATAACGCTGCACAAAGCTAATTGTGTTTTTAATTTATCTGGAGTCGGCAAATGTTCCGATCTTCTTGCATACTAAAGCTCACTGACAAACGGATATGGGAGGCTTAGTATTAGGACTCTTTGGTGGAACCTTAAGAAAGAAAATGACACATTAATGCGTCACAGAGACAACGCCGCACAAAGCTGATTGTGTTTTTAATTTATCTGGGGTCGGCACATGTTCCCATCTTCTTGCATACTTCTTTATCAGTCTTGCTCTTTCTAGTCTTACTATATTTCACACTGTCAAGTGTCAATCCATCGTTTATTTGGTCTTCCCATACTTATACAGTAAGCGTCACATTTACAGCATTGCTGTATGTATGTTTGTTTAAACTGTTAACAGTACAATGTTAAGTGGACATTTATTAATGTCTGTTGGTTTAGTCAAATTGTCACTATTAAGAGTATTGAGTTTATGTGAGTTGACATTAATGCTTGAAAGTAAATAGCGTTTTTTATTTACTTTGACAGTTTGATGGACGTTGGTCAATCTACTGTACACGGTTATTTATCTATTGTTCTACTTTCTATGGAAGTAAAAGAATGTATGGCAAATTCTTGGCGAAACATTTAAGATAATCTAGAGGTCTTTAGACAAGCACCACTATATTTTTCTCGACTATTTTGGTGTCTGCTTTGAACTGAATACCAGTGTAATACAATATGGAACAACTGGTTGGTTATCTACTTACAATCCAGTAATGGGTTAACACCCCTGTCATTCCTGACAGCGATTTGTTTTTAGGGTTCCGAAAAAAAAAACGGATCACTCGGGTGTCTGTCTGTCTGTCCGTCTGTCACAGCCAGTTTTCTCCGGATCCACTGGACCGATTCTGTTGAAATTTAGTACACATATGGACTTCTATGACCCAAACACGGATGCGTTACGTAAATTATTTAATTTTTAGTATGGGGGTCACTTTAGGGGGTCAAACTAAAAAAAATAAAAATAAAGTTTTTGAACAATATCGTGTGATATATCAAATGAAAGGACTTACTGCGAGGGTTTTAATTATATGTTTTTCATCATTTTAAAATAAATGGTTTAGAAGTTATTCAAGAAATTAGACGAAAAATGACCATTTCGCCCCCTTATCTCCGAAACTACTGAGTCAAAAATTTTGAAAAAAATGGAGATAATAGATCTTTACCTAAAAAATACAGGAAAACCTATGAGAAGCCTGTAGTGTTAAAATAACATTAAAAACACTACATTAAAATGTTAACAAAATTAAATTCGTTCGGAACCCTATGCACGCGAGTCCGACTCGCACTTGACCAGTTTTTTTTTTGTTGGCCTAGGGTCCTAGCATATTGGCACAAACAACACTGCACTGAATTGATTATGAGAAGAGTCGATTTTAATATAAATTCCCTAAATTACCCGTTCATAGTAAGCTTTTGACAACAAGTCTGAAAGTCAAACTTTTTTGTAGATATTATTGAATTACAATTTATTGAGCTAAAACTTATAACGAGGATAATATTATATTTTATGATAAAGTATACTTCAATGGATCGTTAAAATGCAGGTATATGATAGTGAAACAGCAGAAGTACAACATTTAAAAGATGTGGTTCTTCTATCTGCTAATTTCTTTATTTTGACAAAATATCTCTTCTGGGTAAGATTGAACTAATTATATTTAATTTGAAAGCTTTTTTATCAGAGTGTTTTCTTATAAATTTTCTTATAACGGCGTACACGACAAAGACAGACAAGTGCGTCTAGTTAAATTATTTTTTTGAATTAAAATTGAGGTGGCGTATATTACATTTGAAAATATCCACTCAGGATCCGGTAGTCCCTTTCGGGACAAAATCGTGTGCGCAATAGCCCAAGCGTTGGCTTGTCCCAAAAGTGACTTACGGATTCTGACGGTTAGGGCGTTTTTTCCCGAAAAGGACACGGATCCTGTGGATATTGTTACCAGCGAGTATACGAGTGTGTCTATTTATATACTCTTTTAAGATAAAAAATATAAACTAACTACTACATGTGTAAAAATGGCAGTGATAATATTCGCGCTTTTATCTAAGGTTGGCAGGTGTCAATAGTATTTTTCACTAGACTGGCCGTTAACTATTAGTTAATCTTTAACCGACTTCTAAAAAAGGAGGAGGTTCTCCTGTGATTCTTTTTTAGTTCGATGCGGCATACTTGCCATTTGGTCCCGTAAAAACGTAATCCAGTTTGGCTTAGTACTTTTTATTTTATGAGCATTTTTGCTTAATTCAATTGCTAAGTAGACGATGATTTCGTCCAAGTATCACCACTTAAAAGTGAAAAATAATAAACTTTTTACAAAAAAATATAACCGTCTTCCAAACAAAATACTACAAAGTATAAAATAACTTTAATTTCGGAAGTCGGTGCTAAAAAACAAAGAAACAAAACCGAAAACACCAACTTCCGAAATCAAATTTATTTTATACTTTGTAGTGTTTTGTTTGGAAGTCGCTTATATTTTTTCGTAAAAAAGTTTTTTTAATGTCTGTAAGTTTTTTTGAAGCTGTGGTATTCCGTAGGCCCCACTGTCGTCTAAGTCTTTGAAATATTTACTTCATAGCCACTGCTCTTCAGTACGGTGAAGCAAACAGTTGTGAGGAAATCTACACGTTTCAGAACCAAAAAATCTATTACGTGTGACGTCCACCACCCTACACTGCTTGATGGATTGTGGTTCACGCGTTTTCATAGGTGGCCATTGCCCCACCAGTGGGAAAATGATAAGCTAATTTTACTTTGCTTGAGCAATTTGCATTACTGGCTTCTCTGCGTAACATCGCCGTATTAATTTAGTGATAATATTAAATTTCCAATGACAGTATATTGTTTTGATCGCGTCATAATTTGAGCGGCTCGTCCACTGATTAATTATCACTGTACCGAATTGAGTTGTGAAATAACACGCCGATAGTTTAATTAACACTATTTTATTTGCGAATTACCAGAATAAAGTACATTTTATCTATACTAGCTTCTACTAATGGCTTCGACCGCTCGATAGTCGAAATTTTACCAAGGTAACATACTCTCGACATAATAAGTACCCTATATCTTAACAGGATCTACCTGCTTCCGAGCGTCATCCAAATCTGTTCATCTACACTAATATTATCTACACTAATATTATAAAGAGGAAAGATTTGTTTGTTTGTTTGTTTGAAATGCATAGGCTCCGAAACTACTGGACCGATTTGAAAAATTCTTTCAGCAATGGATAGCTATATATTATCCCCGTATTCTCACGGGAACGGGAACTACGCGGGTGAAACCGCGTGACGTCCACTAGTTCATTAATAAAAGGAAACGCGTGCGGAGAGATTTTGTATGTAAAAAGTCATAATTCGAGGTTTGGCTCTCGACTGTTTTCTCCTCCAATATTGGACCGATTTAAAAGATATTTCATAAATCGGCCTGTGTCCTTATGTTTTTTAGAGTTCCGAAAAAAAACGGAACACTTATAGGATCACTCGGGTGTCTGTCTGTCTGTCCGTCTGTCACAGCCAGTTTTCTCCGGATCCACTTGACCGATTCTGTTGAAATTTGGTACACATATGGACTTCTGTGACCCAAACACGGACGCGTTACGAAAATGATTAAATGTTTAGTATCGGGGTCACTTTTGGGGGTCAAACTAGAAAATATAAAAAAAAAGTTTTTTGAATAATATTGTATGATATATCAAATGAAAGGACGTACTGTGAGGGTTTTAATTATATTTTTTTCATAATTTTAAAATAAATGGTTTTGAAGTTATTCAAGAAATTACACGAAAAATGACCATTCCCCCCCTTATCTCCGAAACTACTGAGCCTAAAAATGAAGATAATAGATCTTTATCTAAAGATTACAGGAAAACCTATTAGAAGTCTGTAGTGTTAAAATAACATGTTAAAAAAAAATCGTTCGGAACCCTTTGCACGCGAGTCCGACTCGCACTTGGCCAGTTTTTTCGATGATATATTAACCGTATGAGCACTAGAACCCTCAAAAAATGCTCAAAATTGTCCGATAAACCGCTATCAACATTGCCCTAGAGTACAAATTTAGCAACTATTAATGAAAAAAGAAAAACATAGGGACACAGTATACATTTTTTTTTATTCAGTTTGTGAAATATTTTTTAAATCGGTTCAATATTGGAGGAGGAAACAGTCGAGAGCCAAACCTTAAAATATGACTTTTTACATACAAAGTCTATGCGCATTTCCTCTTAAGATGTGAAAAGGTAACAAACTGCCGGTTACACACACCAACAAACCAACAGTTTGAAGTACTTTCCGAGGTAAAGAGGAATCTCGATATATAATAGATCCTCGACATAGGCCAGCATTGCCTTACCTCTTAGCTCGACTTCTACGGCAGTTGTTTATTTATTTAAACTTTATGTACAGTAGTGGTACATGGGCGGACTTAATGCAACAAGGCATTCTCTACCAGTCAACCTTTGGGTTAAAAAGACTACACTGTGGTAGGTGCACAACAAAAAAAAAATTAAAATAAATGGAATCTTTTGGGGAACATTATACAAAAATAAAATACATATATAAGCTAAAATAATAAACTAATAAATATGATGTTTTATAATAGTCCTTCTGATCAAGAGAACTCACAATAATCATGACGAAGACCAAACTAAGAAAGACAGGCTTTTAAGTAGTTTTAAGTTATGATATAGCCACTAGCCCCAACAACCAATAACCAAAACCCTGAAGCCAGATTGCAACACAATACAATCCACGTCAACCATGCACCTCTCTCAAAATTAATACCGACACAGATTATGCAGATAGCGCGGAAAGACGACGTTTATTCGACACTTGATGCCGTCGTCGACGGGCGCACTGTTCCTGGGGTATAACGAGATCGTCGCGACTCTGTAATACGACGTATCGGTGCGATTCAATCGCAATAATGCTCAGCAGATATTGAATGTGATTCGATTTTATCCGTCTTTTTAAAAAACCCAAGATGCAGTCTCGAACAAATGTAACACTCTAAACTGTCGTCAAAAACTGACATGTATCTAGTGTCATGTGTGAGTTGTGTGTAGTTATACTAGAAACAATTTTTTTTTGCAAATTCAACCTTACACGGATCGCTTAAAGTTGTTTTTACAAAGTAGTGCAGTATGGCGAGTGATGCACAATTTTTTTTTGCAAATTCAACCTTACACGGATCGCTAAAAGTTGTTTTTACAAAGCAGTGCAGTATGGCGAGCGATGCGAGACTGTTTGAAACTTGCGCACAATTGTACATATTGCGCTTGTTTTTTGCGGCCGTTTTTGAGATGCTGAGTGTGTATCTTGGGTTTTTATATATCAATGATGGAATGAATGGTTGTTCTGCGAGCAATGTGACCTGCCCTTTGCCACTTTAGTTGCTTGCAGAACACATGGTCGATGGAGTCAAAAAGTTCTGGAGTGGCGACCTCGTACCGAAAGACGCAGCGTTGGAAGGCCGGCCACAGGGTGGACCGATGACCTGATGAAGGTCGCGGATAGCCGATGGATGCGAGACGCGCAGGATCGGTTGTTGTGGCGACTCTTGGGCTGACGTCTTGTGGCTAATGTATTGATGATGATGATGATGATGAATGGCTACCATTTGTATAATCTTTATCTCTTTTAAAGTTAAAAAATGAAACCTCAGTCATGCCTGAGTCATTGTGTCACCTCTTCATGTTAAATATTGGTACCTACTCAGTTGCATTCGGGGAGAGATCATTGCCATGAACTGGTCACAAAACCAAACTCTTGAGTGCTATTGTGAAATTCTTGATGGAAACACCCATTATTTAAGGCTTGTATACATGCCAATGACCTTGTGCATATAAACGGAGCTAATTACTCCTCTACGCGCCACTCCGCTTTTTTAATTTATAAAAAAAATAACATATATTTTTAAAAAGTAACTATGCCAAATTATTTTCGTTTGTATTGCAAAGCAGTAGATATTTTTTTTTTTTACTTTTATTGAGAAGATGAAGGAATAAAATGGTTTCATCTCAACGATTTGGAGGTGATTTGATGATTTTTTTTCTTATTATGTGACCGATACATAAATTCTGGCTAAATCCAATTACGTATCATATCATGTAGATTACTACCTATTTTTTCAGATGTAATTTCTTAGTAAATGCCTACGAAATTTGCTTCATCTGCACGCTGTTTTAAGCATTTCTCGAGAGAGCAGCATTAATACTTTGTTCGACCAGGAAATCACACACGAGACTTAATGCCCTGTAGTACTTGCTCAGAAATCCAAACAATGGAGGAATGCCTTCAAGTACACCACAGAACAGGCTCTGAATGCATCTTACTGACATGGTGAAATTATATCATATGAATGAATATTTACTTTTTCTCAATTTCAAAACAAAATTCATCCTTAAAAAGTCCTTGCGTGAATACAATCATCTTATTCTACGTCGTTCCCTTACTGCTGAGGATCGCAACTCATACGACGCGTGAATACAATCTTACATGAGAAATTAAAAATTTAAAAAACCCCAAGTTTTTTAAATTTAATTTTTACTTCATGCTTTTTAAACTCCCCTTCACTATAGTGCACATTATTCTACTAGTCAAGCCCTTTCATTTGATACCCATATTGAGGGAGTTATGATAAAATATGTAATCCGCCATTTTGTGGCGGAAGCCCTCTTGGATTTGAAATTTATCATATTGTATAGTATTCTACAAGTCAAGCCCTTTCATTTGATACCCATATTGAGGGAGTTGTGAAAAAATATGTTGTCCGCTATTTTGTGGCGGCGGCCATCTTGGACCAATTTTCATTTTCATCAAACATAGCACAGTCCCGAATAATTCACCTTTTAAACACAAGAAACAAAATCAAAATCGGTTCATCCGTTCGGTAGCTACGATGCCACAGACAGACACACACACAGAGAGACACGTCAAACTTATAACACCCCGTCGTTTTTGCGTCGGGGGCTAAAAACACATATGCCATCTAATCTCCCATTATCAGTATGCTTTAGTACCTATCAGGGATTTGTAGATTTTTATAACTTTTCCATCGCTACGCGTATCAACCCGTCCTCGATATTTTAATACGAGTTTTATAACCGATCACCAATATATCCGTATCGGCGCGTATAACTTTTGAAGTTATTACAATTTAGAGACGTGATCGTAAAAGTATCGAGGATCAGATTCATGAGAAACATTTGCCTGAAAAGGAAATAAGTAAGTTTTGCTAAGAATCATGTATGTACTTCTAGGCAAACGTGCTCCATCGTCATGGTCATCGATTTCCATCAGGTGAGATTGTCAAAAACACGAGCTTCTTAATACAGAAAAAAATTCATGAGTTCAGCCTTATTATTGGATCTGTTTTTATTTTTAGCAATATATCAACACTAGCTTCTGCCAGCGGTTTCGCCCGCGTGATCCCTAGGAAACACACTCCCGGGATATATATAGCCTATGTGTTATTCCAGACTATAATCTTCCACTGTGCTAAATTTCATGAAGATCTTTTCAGGCGTTCTGACGTGAAAACGTAAGAAACATCCATCCTCACAAACTGTCGCATTAATAATATATAAATAAATAGAATATAGCCGTAATTATAAGTGAAGAGGCACGTTACCGTGAGATGGAGGTGCAATTTGCATTGTCGCCTCATCGATCGTTACCGCGAACTCGCGACGGGATCAATTCAGATCTATTCCTCTATCGTTACTACGTATACTGGAGTTGTGGTGGCGTTTGATTTAATTATGCGGGTTGTCGATAGTTTTTTGTTTGAATATTTATTGGATGTCGTTCTTGTGTTTTGTGAAAATGGAGGTACAAGGACGTCTGCGGTGGTACGGCAGTGCGATTCTGCAAACATTTCGAAGCGGAAACTTAGGCGAAGTGAGCGACAAGTGAGCTGTCAAACCATACAAACAAGATGGGATGACAGCTCACTTGTCGTTCACTCCACTTAAGTGTACACGGTGAGATATCGACAGAAGGCTATATAGGCGGACAAGTCATGAGAAGGACAGATCAACACGTCATGGGGACGGCTCTGAGCCTACTAAAAAGCAAAAGAGGCCGGGAACCTCCATCAACATGGTTGACCAGTATGACGGCTTGGAAGAAGAAGAAGAGGAGGATGGAGAAGAAAGACAAAAGCAGCAGAGTTGAGATTGCTGATTAAATATTTTGGTATGATTTTAAAATTGTAGGTATCCACTGCCAGGGTTGCCGAATTTGTTCGAAAGAGTCACGCGGCCCTGGATCGCAAAGAGCATTAGGAGGAACACGAATGGGTTTTAATCAGTAAGAGTCTGACACTCCTTTCTGCTCCGCCCAGAGCGGGAGCAGTCTTTTGATGTTTTCCCATCCTTAAAAAAAGGTGCTCATTTGAGATTGTGATGCTACTTTTTTACAGTACAACGATATAAAGATTAATCAATACACAAATAATCTCGACCCATGTAACAAATTTAGTCACACACAAACAAAATATTTAATTTAGTCAAACGCAGCAAACTATATATACTTGTTCAATATAATCATACATTTTTATTGTCAGTAGTACTTGTAAACGAATGAGTTTTGTTTTGAGAGATGTTTTACAGCTTGGCGAATGAAACATATCGAAGGTTTTCAGTCGATGTATCGCTTTCACTTCTGTCAAATATGTTGAACATCTATTAACAACACAGAGAACGGAGATCGTGAAGATTAATAACCTAATCTATCGACAAACCAAACTATCGATAACCCCGCACATCTCTCAAGGAGCTTTCGACTCTGCAAATCGAAGCTCCCGATTGAAATCAGACGCTCGGTAAATAACGTCTTGCGAACTAATACTTTCTCAGAGATTGCTAATCTCAAGCCTTCGTTTGACGAGCATCTCGCATGCCCATGTTTATCCTCAGTAAATGATCCCCTATGTACCGGCAAATGATTTTATCAGAACTCTATTTGTTCTAACCAATCGGTGATTGAAGATACGAGTCTCCCAATTCGTTTTCGGTTGTTTGTCTTAAATTCGTAAGATGGTGGAGTGCTTTCGATGTTTGTTGTAGATAAATATTATGGGATTTTGAGTATGGGGTATAAATTGAGTTTTTGAGGGTGTATGTTTTGGGTGTTGTTATGGGTAATTTTCATGGGGAAAAGGTCTGAAATCATCACTGTATTCACTTTGCAGTCACGAAGTTTACTCAAGAGTTGTAGGTACTTACATAGTAACAAGTAAAAATACTCGTATATAATGTTACTTCCTGTACTTCTTATTTCACTCCAATCTTTGAAAGCCATTGTTGAACAGGTACATATATTGTTTCAAAACTCCACGACCACCTTGACTATCCTTTACACGCTTCGAGCTATATTAGAATACAGCTGACCCGCGCAACTTCGTCTGTGTCACAATTTTCATTACTGCTCCGCTTCGATTGGTCTTTACATAATTATATATCCTTTCTCAATAAATGGGCTATTTAACACTGAAAGAATTTTTCAAATCGGACCCGTAGTTCCTAAGATTGGCGCGTTCAAGCAAACATACAAACAAACAAACTCTTCAGCTTTATATATTAGGATAGAAGTATATAGATTTGGTTCCTTAAAAGATACCAAAACGTACTGATGCAGATTTTCAAAACTTCAAAGTACCACTTACAACAACTTGACCACGTCCACAAAATGGTACCACTAAAAAACATCATCATAATAATTTGTAATTTATTCAAGACCAGCGCAGTGTGTACTCTTCTTCCATACTGCCACACCAAACCACTAAAAACAATGTCCACAAAACTATGCCCTACACTAAACTTGGTCCTTTCATCCGCATTCCTTCATATAACTGTAACGTTATCACTCAAGTCCTCTGTAGATAACGTAGCACAAGCTCAATCCAGTGGAATTGCGTTAAGTTTAACTCAAAGGACCTTAATTTCGCACGTTTGTGGCGAAGCTTTGTGCCTATAACGGGTGGTCGCGGTGTAGTGATGTGAGTAGCATGTGGGATATTGTGGGAACGGGATTTGAAAGCCCGGGTATTATGATATGGATAGTGCGGCGTGTTATCCTTTGAAGATGCGTCGGTGCTGTTGTTTGTGTTTGCAGATGACGTTCCTAATTCTTTGTGATGTGTTGTGGGATTTCTGTTGCTGTTTGCAAGGAAAGGGGATGTACTTAGCTTCTGAGTTTTCATGTTCAGTCCAATCTGATAAAAAAAAATAAGAAACAGAGATACATTACAAATTTACAACAGACAAAAGTCAAATGGTCGCAAACACTACTACTATGTGGTTCTGGTGTCTTATTCCATAAGGACAGTTGGACAAAGTTGGATTTTTCCATCTCAGTATCAGCCTTTTTTTAAGAATGGGAAATCATTAAAGACTCCTGTAGAAGGGAGTGTCGGATTCTTACTGACTAAAACCCATCCGTGTTCCTCCTCCTGCAATTTGCATTCCAGGTCTGCGGTGACTCTTTTGAACAAATACCGCAACATCTCAGTACCAGCCTGGAGTCAGTATTTGTGCCCATTTAATGGCAATAGGCTCGCCTCTTATTGCATGAGACTTGAACATAACTTATTCTTAAGTTTGTGTAGTTAGTCAATCGACACGTAAAAATAGATATTATTCTTGTTTGTTTTATGTCTATTTACAGTTTCTGTATCTGATAGGGTAATTTAAAAGTGCATATCTTTATTAACACCGATATTAAATTTGACATCCCTAGTTAATATAAAAATATTGTTGTCGCGCAAAGTTACAACTGCATATAATATTTTAGTATCCATGTCAATTTTAAAGCTTGAATGATTTACTTGCAGTGTAATAATTCATCGTTCTCTTGCACGTATCCCAATTTGTTTGAGCTCGCATCAACAGCTTCTTCTGCCCTTCTTGTTTATTATTCGTATTCTCAGTAGACATCCCCTTTCTTCTGATAATTTCTGTAGTATTTCCCCTCTCTTATAGGCATCCAAATTCATTTACTTTCTTCAATAAAGGCAACAAAACGCTTTTTCCCACTCTCATAACCGCGGCACGGTCCTTCCATCCGGGATGGGTTACAACACTAGTCTGTCCCACTTCTGTCTAAATTAACACGAGTAGATCTGTCGGTAATACACCTCATCCGGCTGACTGGTGATTGCAGCGTAATCGTCTGAATGTAGGCCGGACACATCGGACATGTTGGACACATTGGACACTGGTTCTGTGTCCGACGATCTGACTAATGGTAAAGAGACGATGATATTATTTTTACCTTTTATGTTTGAATTGGCTGGTTTGAGGTGGATCAGGAAAATAATACCTGGATTTGGGGAAGGCCTTGGCGTATCAGTAGGACAGTGGAGACTAAATAAAATAAAATATTGTGATTTTTAAGAGCAGTTTCATGTCTCAGGGATTCTAATGTTCTTGGGAGAATTGTTTTTTTCTTCTTTTGCATATCGTAATATATAAATTCCTTCCGTTAGTAATGACTGACTGAAAACGCACAGACGAAACTACTGATAGTTGAAAGCTGAAATTTGGCATGTAGGTTCCTTGGAGAGCGTAGAGAAAGTGTAGCACTAAGAAATGATTTCCCGAAATTCCTACGGGAATAGGAAAAAAACGGGATATGCACGTACGAAGTCGCGGGAAAAAGGTCATGATAAACAAGCGCATAATTTATAATTGTGCGCAAGCTTCAGTCTCGCATCGCTCGCCATACTGCACTGCTTTGTAAAAACAACTTTAAGTGATCCGTGTAAGGTTGAATTTGCAAAAAAAATGCTCATCACTCGCTATACTGCACTGCTTTGTAAAAACAACTTTAAGCGATCCGTGTAAGGTTGAATTTGCAAAAAAAATTGTTTATAGTATAACTACACACAACTCACACTTGATACATGTCAGTTTTTGATGACAGTTTCAAGTGCTGCATTTGTTCGAGAATGTGCATCTTGGGTTTTTTACACACAGCACAAACTCTATCAAAAACGTGTCACCAAAAAACAAAAGAATATTGAGGAAAAACCAAACTATTTCTCGTTCAGCATTGCAATCCAGTAAAAGAAAACGAGAATGATGCAACTCTTAAACTATAGTCTCGAAGTAACCTCTATTAAAATTTCATTGTGTGCTCCAGTCCTTATTTTATAGTCTCAGATCGTATATTTATATTTTATTACAGGAACGTGTTACTGCTTTGCTGGTGCGACAGAACGCTACTAAAGAGAATTTATTTATTTGTTACTGTTACCCTGTTCTATGGTAGAGGATACTGCATTTTTTAAATGGAAAAGCTTTGTTTTAATTTGTATCAACGTATGCAAAAGCACGGTCGATCTTTGTAGGATGAATGACGACGTAGGAAATGACCGTAGAAGCAAATCATCAGCAATCTTGATTTATTTATGGACATGGTCTGAAATAAAGATTTATTATTATTATTATTATTATAAGGATTACGTATGCAAGGAACGTACGAGCACGCGGTTCTTTTGACATCTGAAACAGACTGAATGGCATCCATTACCGTGTCACCAAAATTTCGCCTATATTACCTTTTATTCATTGTGAAATTTATGATTAAATTGTTAAAACCATCAAATTACAACGGAGTACGTTATTTCTCCCAAACATTGGTTCTTCGAGCCGGATACGTAGCGTTTTGTAGTTTATGACTACCTTCATGGAAACTAGGCTTGAATTTATGAAGCGCTTGACTTTGCTCGCGTTTATGTAGATTTTCATTTAAAAAAAACCTGTAAGAGTCTCCAGAGCCCCATCGTCTGTCTTTCGTTTTCACCAAAATTTGTTCAGCGGTTTAGGCTTGAAATTTGCATTTATAATATTAGTTAAAGAGAGAATGTGTTAAAAATCCAGACGCAGTAAGTTCCAAAGGTAATGTAATCACTGCTAACTTATTAAACTAATCAACCGGCGATTTGGTACAGCGAAGGACCACAAAATCACAACCGCCAGTCATTCGCAACTAATTTCAAAACGCTCGTTACTCTCCAAAATCACGTGAACTGATCTACACATACCAAATCCAAGTTTCGGACTATCAGTTAGAGTGGCATAATGTGCGAATAATGTCAAAACCGACTGATTAGTGCGAGTGATCATGCAAATATGCGCCGGATTCCTAATTGTAATGTAGATTTATGAGTGGGTTGGACCAGATTTCAGTGTGGGAGAGTGATTAGTGTGCACGTGTTTTGGGTAGTATAACCAGCTTGAAATGGAGAAGCTCATGGATACATTATGACGCTAGGTCGAACTTCAGGGCTAATCAAGCCGAGGACGTTCCATGGATGGTCTCTTGCATATTCCATGGGCAACCTAAAGTTGGGACTTTAGGTTATGGGTTATGGTTACGTCTTGTCCCAACAAGACGTTCCTAGTGTTGGGGGACAGCCCTCTTTCCGGTGCAACGCATTGTGTCATCTAACACGAGGACCTAGTGCGGGTTAGTGCATGACACATGTGTTTGGTATTAGGACAAGTTTGAGAGCAGTGGTGATTAAAGACTTAAAGAGCCAGGCCATACTTAAATTTTCGCCATTAAATAGAAAAAAAAACTTACTGACATTCAAATATTTAACTTTGTGTTTTCATTGGTTTCAGGTATGTTGACGACACTTCAGGACAGACGATTTCACAATGTAAAGGGTTTGTATTATTAACGTGAAGGTGTACTTTGTTATCTTTTACTTTTTTCGAATCCTTAAAGGGCTAAATGACTAAAAGGTTTGTCGCGCAGAATAGTGTAGAAAGCTCTAAGGCTGCTCTCTCGAGAAATGCTTAAAAACAGCATGCAGATGAAGCAACCTTTCGTCGGCATTTACTGAGAAATTACATCTGAATAAAAATAGGTAGTAATCTACATGATATGATACGTAATTTGGTTTAGCCAGAATGTATGTATCGGTATCACATAATAAGAAAAAAAAAATCACCAAATCACCTCCAAATCGTTGAGATGAAACTATTTTACTCTTTCATATTTTAACAAAAGTAAAAAAAAAAAATATCTACTGCTTTGCAATACAAATGAAAATAATTTGGATTTGTTACTTTTTTAAAATATGTGTTATTTTTTATAATAAATTAAAAATGCGGGTAGCGAAGTGGCGCGTACAGGAGTAGTTAGCTCCGTTTAAATTCACAAGGTCATTGGCATGTAGATAAGCTTTAAAGCTGTGATATGACAAAAAAGTACACTAGCACCATCTAATTTGGTCTAAATTGTAGTTCTGTTCAAAGTAAGAGTTAGTCAATTTGAAGGTCTAAAACGAAACAATGATCAAGAGACGAGTTATGAAATTGGGGTTTAGACGAAAAGTTTCAGCTACTTAAAACTGATCATTTCACAACCAGGGTGAGGAATTCCCAATAATTAATTAATTGTTTCAAAGCGAGTGCATGACGTAATGCCGACTGCATTAAATAACAACATGGCGGGTCCCGGCGCGTCAAATAATTAAGACTGATCGATGATTTTAATGACGTATACGGGTAATTTTACTGATTTGGGATATTGTTAGTTAGGTGCGGCAGTTGCATCTAAATCAACTTTGCGCTAATTGGGTTATGAATCGGCATTAATATTATCTATTATTAGAACTTCGTGATAAGCTAGCTTTAAGTTAACTTTCGACAGCAAAAGGTAAAGGGGTGGGGAGGGGAAAGGGGGGGAAGTTTCACGGGTGTACCTGTGTGTCTGTGGCATCGTAGCTGTAGCTACTAAACCCATGGACCGGTTTTTATTTAGTTACTAGCTTGATCGACGTTTGGATTAAAATCATCTACTTACCTAGCTGAATAAAGCCTTTCAAAGAAATTTCGAAACGACTGGTTGACACTTTCCGTGACCAAAGAACTGGCTTTTACTTTGGCCAGAGGCTAAGCATTGCCATTCAACGTGGATTGCTACGTTGAATGGCCGCCAGTCTCTTGGGCACATTACCAGCTGATATCGTTGAGGATGAATTTTTTGATGTTATGTTTTAGATATTTAAGTTTTGTGTATTTGTTGATTTTAGTTACTATATAATATAGTATATAATTACTAGCTGATCCGACAAACGTTGTTTTGCCATAAAAATTCTCAGACCTACCAAATGTACACAAAAAAAAATCACAAAAATCGGTCAAGTCGTTTCGGAGGAGTTCTATAACAAACACTGTGACACGAGATTTTTATATATTAGAAGAAGAAGACTAGTTGACCGGGCAAACGCTGTTTTGCCACATAAAAGGAAAAGAAAATCCCCTACTACCTATTTTCAGAACTACCAAAAATATACACAAAAAACATAAAAATCGGTCAAGCCTTTTCGGAGGAGTTCGATAACACACACGAGATTTTTACATATTAGAAGAAGAAGACTAGCTGACCGAGCAAACACTGTTATGCCATAAAAAAAAAAACCTTCTGCTTATTCTCAGACCTAACAAATATACACAAAAATAAAAAATAAAAACATAAAAATCGGTCAAGCCATTTCGGAGGAGTTCGATAACAAACACTGCGACTCGAGATTTTTATACAGGGTTATTTGTAAAACACCAACAACCTCTTAGAGGGTGAAAGTACACATGATTATAAACAACTTTTACATTGAGACCAACCCTGAAAACTCGAAAAAATATCAGCTGTTTCATACAAAATATTTACCAATTAAAATGTATCCTTTCCTGTATATTAGGAAAATCGATGGAAAATCATCAAATGACTCCTCCCGCTCTGGGCGAAGCAGAAGGGAGTGTCAGACTCTTACTGACTAAAACCCATCCGTGTTCCTCCTAGTGCCCTTTGCGTTCCAGGGCCGCGGTGACTCTTTCAAACAAATTCCGCAACGCATTCCTGGAAGACTGGAGCCCACCCCAATTGTGTAACAGAATAAACGCAATACCTCCTAAGGAGTCATTGAACTCATCATTATGAACAACTTTCAATATGGGACCAACACTGAAATCATGAAAAAAAATCTATACCCCCATACATTTCTGTGCGCATAATTAGACAAAATTTACTGAACAGCTGATTTTTTTTCGTGATTTCGGGATTGGTCCCATAGTAAAAGTTGTTCATAATACTGAGTAAAATGAACCTTTAAGAGGTATTTCGTTTATTCTGTCACATGTTGTAGATGGGAAAGGACTAGGTAGATTGAATATGTGTAGAAAAGCTAATACCTAGAATAGAAAGCTTTATTTATTCCAAGCAAATTACAATATATTAGAATAATATATACTGAATTTATTTAGAAACACGTAACTTAAGCAATTTGTACGGACCGCCTTGGGTAAAAGTCTCCTCCAAGGAGTGTCAGTGAGTTTTGTCGCTGGCAACGAGAAACCAGCTTTGACCCGCTATCTCTACTATCTCGTCTGCCCATCTAGCGTTAGGCCTGCCTCTGCTCCTAGTTCCTCGTGGGCTAGTCCGTTTTAGTGCTCTCGCCGTCCATCTATCATCTTTGAGCCTGGCCACGTGACCTGCCCACTTCCATTTTCTTCGGAGCGAGAAGGTTAGAGCGTCAGTTACATTGGTTCTCTTGCAAATTTCTTCACCTATCTTCCTAACACGTACTCAAGTAATTTTTTACTATTGTTAGGCTCGCGTTTGACCACTATCTCATCTGTTGGTAAGCGATGATGTGGTCGAAGATGGAGCACGCTTGCCTAGAAGTAACCTATTTACTCTTGACTAAAAGACTCCCAGGTTGTAGCTATCAAGAAACACAGAATTGAAATAAACATCACGATACCTTAGTGAATATTATCAATTAACAATTCAAATCGGTAGTTAAAGGTAAAATCCAGTGTTTTGTTCATGTTACTCAATGAGTTTCACGGAAATTAGGAACAGATCTAAAGATTACTCGGTTTCGGTGGTCTTTATCGTTCAATCATGTGCGAAAATACAATTACTGATTGTAATCAATCGAAAGGATGGTTGAAAAGAAGGAATATAAAAGGAATTAGGATACCTACACCTACCATATTGATTTTTTCACTTCCTTGAAATTTTATATTACACTGTGACTTAAGGAATCATCAATATATATAAAATTCTTCCGTTACTGACTGATTGAGTGAGTGTCTGACAGACAACGCACAGCCGAAACTACTGGTCGTAGAAAGCTGAAATTTGGCATGTAGGTTCCTTGGGGAGTGTAGGGGAGCACTAAGAAAAGACTAGTAGTTTCGGCTGAACGTTGTCTGTCAGTCGCTCACTCAGTAAAGGAAGAATTTTAAATAGATTGATCAATACCCTCGAGTCAATTATCTTCCTGCCCATATCCCATGTTACTTGGTATTGGCACAACACGTTTATTTCTTCTAATCTACCCTGTCTATCGTCACTGTATCATTAATTTCCTTTTCTTTCATATTACTCTTTTTACATTCTCCATCCATTCACTCAATTTTTTTCAAAGACGCTTTTGGTCATATGAAACGCATGATGAGTGATGTCAAAAAAATAAGTGCGAGTTAGACTCGCACACGAAGGGTTCCGCACCATAAACCGAAAAAAAACACGTTTCTAGTATGGGTCACTTTAATTTTTATTTTTATTTGTTGTTATTTCGGCAATATAGATACAGACTCTGTGAAAATTTCGATTGTCTACCTATTACGGTTCTTGAGATACAGCTCACTGACAGACAGACGGACGGACGGTTGGATGGACGTATGGACAACGGAGGCTTATTAATAGGGTTCCCTCAGGTACGGAACCCTAAAAACGAAGACAAATACGAAAACTAACCTTGATTTGGAGTCGGTTTCGTTGTAATAAAATTCGTGCACCACTAATCGTCTATTCAAAGGGGCGTAGCTCATGTGACACATCCTTGGATAAACCTATTTATAAAAGCTTCAGAAGAATTAATTAAAAAGATAGTTTATAATTTAGAATAGGTTTGAATAATGACGTATGCTTATTGATTTGTTTTTCTGACAAACTGTTAAAGCTTTCTTTGGAGCATGAGCTCAATATAAATCATCTCTTAAATCTCCAGCAGTGTTTTCTTTATTCACGATCCCCTGACGTTGCCCTAATCGGCAGCGTCGACAGTACTTACAAAGACTTGTACACCAGGGCCCCAAGTCTGCTATTGCAATAGCGTCAGAATGGTCTATCATTGATTTCATAATGGTTGATTTTGACAAGATTCTATGCCATTTCTTTCAATGGAGTGTCAGTGATTGACCACTGGATATAAAAGCGTCATTATGACTTTCCAGTGGTCAACCACTCACTACCATTCACCACTGTAATAGCAGACTTGGGGCCCTGGACCAGTGTAACCGAATCTAAACAAAGCTTCAGTTTTTAATAATCAAACCCAATATTTCACATTAAACCAGACGAGATCCAAGTTAATTAAGCAAGTTTATTTATTGATAATTTGCAATCTCGTTGTTGCTTCAAAATTAAGTTATTTCCCCAAAATAATTATGTTAACGGCGTAATGTGTATTAATTTAATAGAAGCTGTCTCACATAATGATCTTAAATTATGTATTAAGCTGTGCGAAATGGAGGCATTATCGTGTTATGAGGGATGAATGTAAAATCGGGAACATTTTAAATAAAACGGATCTTATGTGGTGAAGGAAGTTGTTGCTTGTTGTTGTTGTTGGTTTTTGAAGTGAAATTACTGTCTGACAAAAAAAAAATACAAATACAAACAAAATTATGGACTGTAGTCTGTATTAAAGTTTATTTTTTTAGTAAACGATTATCCTTGACGGTTTTTCTAACCAACTCACAAATTGGTATTCTTCGAAATACCATGTATTCCTACATGTAATTTCGAGACTATTAGACGAATGTTATTAAAATGGATACATGTGTAAAGTGTCACACTATAAAATTCAACCCCTGATTCCGAAACTAGGCAAACCTGTACTATTGGAATCAGTGACGCCTCCAATTACAATAATAAGTCATCTATGATTATAATATGAAACATCGACACGAAATTTTTCAAATGAATGAACGTTTTTACACAAACGCAATATCATCTTATTAGCAGAAAGACGTCCACTGCTGGACATAGGCCTTCCTCAAGTATCGCCACAATAACCGGTCCTATGCGTCTCGCATCCATCGGCTATCCGCGACCCTCACCAGGTCATCGGTCCACCTTGTGGGAAACCTTCCAATGTTGCGTCTTCCGGTACGCGATCGCCACTTCAGAACTTTTGGGCCCCATCGCACAACGCAATTAAAATAAAAAAAATAAAATTCGTTTATTTATTTATTTATTTAAACTTTATGTACAGTAGTGGTAAATGGGCGGAATTAATGCAACAAGGCATTCTCTACCAGTCAACTTTTGGGTTAAAAAGACTACACTGTTGTAGGTATTATAAACCCATAGAAATCAATCAATACCTACAACATTTTATCCTTTCTCAATTTACGGAACATATGACTGGCTTGTTGGTCTAGTGGTTAGTGACCCTGACTGCTATGCCGGAGGTCGTGGGTTCGATTCCCACCCAGGACAAATGTTTGTGTGATGAGCACGATCATTTGTTCTGTGTCTGGGTGTAATTTATCTATAATATTTATGTATTTAGAAATATATAAGTATGTTTATCAGTTGTCTAGTACCCATAACACAAGCTCTGCTTAGCTTGGGACTAGATGGCGTTGTGTGATAGTTGTGAAATATTATTATTATTATTTTTTGTTTTTCACTTTCTCGGGTCCCTGGAGACCCGGTCCTTTGATAGGCGTACGAGGGGCCGAAGCCAACTCGAAGAGGCCCCGTTAGACATTTCAAATGGAATGGGGCACCAACCGACGATTATCCCTGGACGCACTGTGAAAGTATACCCAAGGACAATCCCCGGTTGGAGCAGAACTATTGCAGAATATGGAAACAAAAGATTAAACGCTATGGGTTTGGGTGGTTTAGTGGATTCATTACCGTATACTATGAAAGAACTATGGGCCCCTGCCTGACCACTGAAAATATACACGGCTTTAAAATGGCAGGGGGTGACTTGCACACTCAATAAATGGGCCCCCGAAAACGGTCGCTAGCACAAAGTGACGTAGCTCCAAGGAGGCAACATATCCTGAGGTGCTAGAGGAGTGGAGAGGTATACCACGGCTATCAGGACAATCCCGGAAGTACGGTCAAGATCCCTACCAGCATCTTACTGGATTATACATCCTTCTCCCAAGCACGTTTGCTCTTGCGAATCTCCACTCAGACCGGCCGATTAAGGCAAGAAAGAGGTGGGAGCTCTGTTCCTCGTCAGTGTTCACTCCGGCCAGCCAATAAAGGCAAGCCGGAGATGAAGAACAAGACTTCTCCCGGGAGATCAGGTCCGTGGGGTCGCTACTGCCCAACAGTTCGCCACAAAACTGCCTTGCGGATTGTATCTCTCTTTGTCTGGCTCCTCACCCTAAGTATGAGTACCTAAGGTTCATTGGGGCACGCAAGCCCCACCACGACGTCAACGTAGAGATACGGCGGTGGGGTTATTATTATTATTATTATTATTATTATTATTATTATTATATGAAATTAAAAATTAAATTATTTTTTATCACATTAAAATGATTTTTTACCTGAGCCTAAAAAAATAATGATATTTTATCACATTAAATTGTATTTTTACCTGAGTCTAAAAAATTAAGTTATATTTTATCACATTAAATTGACTGATTTTTTTTTACATTATATAGAAAAGGTTCTCACCGTCTCTCTAAACTTTTCCTTCAAATGTGACTCCATTACTAGTTGTCTTCAAATTCGTGCTTTTTAGTACGCGTAAACCATCATCGGCTGTCATGGCTTAACTTGTTTGTTCCAAGGTTTTACGGCTTTTTACAGCGCGATGGAAAGTTTTCTTTTAGTTTTCAAAGAACCTATTTCCAAATTCATGAAAAGTTTAGTTGTTTTATTCTTGTTAATTCTACCGTGATTACGTCTTCGACAGAAATAGGAATCACTTTCAAATGTACGTATGGAAGTTGGTTCTCTTACCTGAAACAGTCCGTAGCTGGTGTATGAGTTGTTGTGGTTCGTCACCTTATCCGTTGTTCTGCCGCTGGCATGTTCGATGAGACACACCCCTAAAACAAGAATAAAAAAATAACGTGAGTCTTTTTACAAGGAAGTGATTTTTTTAGGGTTCCGAACAAAAAATTGAACCCTTGTAGGATCACTCGGGTGTCCGTCTGTCTGTCACAGCCAGTTTTCTCCGTATCTACTGGACCGATTCTGTTGAAATTTGGTACACATATGGACCCAGACACGGACGCGTTACGTAAATAAATAAATTTTTAGTATGGGGGTAATTTCTGGGAGTCAAACTAGAAATTAATAAAAAAAAAATTTAAACTATATCGTGTGACATATCAAATGAAAGAGTTACTGTGAGGGTTTTTTTTCATAATTTTAAAATAAATTAAACCTATAAGAAGTCTGTAGTGTTAAAATAACATGTAAAAAAAATTGTTTCGGAACCCTTTGCACGCGAGTCCGACTCGCACTTGGCCAGTTTTTTTGCCCTCATATGTTTAAGCGGGTCTTGCTGAATCCGCAAAAGTCGCTTATGAATTTTGACGTTTTTTTTTTATTTTTGATGGGTTTGCTCTTGACTCTAGTCTGGGTCAGACATGACAGAGACAAAGTCTACGATAGAGCGAAAGAAACACAGACGCAGGCAGAGAGTTCCACTCCTTTGCTGTGCGCATTATAAAAGACGTTTGGAAACGCTTAGTGCGAATTGGTGGAATAGCAACAAGGTAGGGATGGTAAGATGCAGTGCGTCTGGATGTCCGATGGTAGAAGGGGGCCGGTGGGATGACGTTTATCTGATTGAGAGTAAACGTCAATGAAACTAAATTAAAGCAATCCCTGAATCACTAGTTTCGTGAGCTTTACAATTTGAATATAAAAAAAAAATACAAAACCTATAAACTCGTGTAAGTTTGACAGCTGAGCTTGTTTGACAATACACATGCGTGATCGGAATTTTTGAGAGTCAAGTTATACTGTATTATTACTTTGGTCCTGATTTGAATAATCCCCATGTAATGTATTAAGCGATTTTCCTGTGCTTGTTATGAGGTGTACAATAAAGTATATAATAAATAAATAAATAATAAATAAATAACAAAAAGACTTGGTCCTTTAATCAGACAGAAAGGTCCAAATTTTTAAATCACAGAATAACCCCTGATTGTAAGATATAATTGCATTATTATAACAAAGACATTATACTCCCGGAATCAAGCTCGAGCAAATCTCAAGGCTATCCTTACAACTTGAACAAAACTCAAGATGTTGTACTCGTCCAAAAATACAAATTATTCCTCGGAAAAGGGACGCTTTGCGAAATCCGAGAGAACAAATGTAAGGGGGAGTTCTTGGTGCAAACTTTAGCGCGACAGATTGTAAATGGTGATGAAATACTTGACTTCAAAAGTAGACTCGTTTTACAAGTGGGAGGTTTGTGTATGATGTTTGAAAACTGGTCAAATGCGAAGCGCTCCTTAAAGTTTTAAGTTGAGCTTCACGATAACTGATAAATCCTTGCACTGTCTGGACTGTCCACTCAAAACTGTATGGTGCTTTCCTCAAAAGACCACTGACCACTGACTGTGTCTTCGACGCAGCTGTATATTTCACGTCTGCATCACTCCAGAAGGGTTGAGGAAGTCGTGCAGTACTTGAAAGAGAAGACCAAGTGGACTCTGAGGGTCGAAAGGTTGGAATCGCGCCACAACATCAACTTTACGTCGTTCGTGGTTCGAGTTGGAACCCACCATCTACAGATCTTTTTGAAAGAGGACTTTTGGCCGACGTTTCCGAGGACGGTTACGCGACACCACGCAACGGAACACGACGCCGACAACATACCGTGTATAGTTATAGTTTTAATAAGGTTTTATCAATATGTATTAGTTTATAATTGTTTAAGATAATTTTGTACATTTTAATTTTGTGTATTTTATCTATGGGCCTCAGTTGCCTGATAATAAAATTATTAATAACCAACATGGGTATTATTTGTTTTTGACCATTACATTAATTGTATGGCCTTCAAAAGAGACTATGACCTCTGAGTTTACTTCGGTGTGTCTTCTCAGGGTAGTCAACTAGGATACATCGGCCCAGATTAATATGACAAAAAATATTGCCGTATAAAAGAGTTACTTGTAACCTATTTCAAAAGTAAATGAAAAACTATTTTCTTTAAAGAGTACTCTGATAGGTTGTTATCTGAACAAAAAGAATAAAAACACAATAATATTATATTTTATTCTATCATGTAGATAGGTAAGCTATCTTCCAATGAAATATTCTGAGATCTTTTACTAAAATTTATCCTTAACCCTATTTGAATTTGCTCAGATATTGTAATATCTATCTATATACATACATACAAGCATTACAAGCGAGTGTTACAATATATTTACAAGGATATTCTGATTGTAGTGTATCAGAATATCCATGTTTGAGCCGATTCTGCTCCAGATAACATACCGATATCTACTGTTAACATTGTTTCTGGTATAATACTGTAATACGCTACTGGGATACGATCTTGTGGGATAATATTGTAATCACTAAGTTGTGCAAATTGACTTTTCCACTAAATATTTTATAGATATTCGCTGAATTGATTCTGGTATATGTTAACGTTATAAAATGGGTTGTTTAAATATGTATGTGTGTATGTGATTTTATAAAAGTTTTTTAGAAACGAATATCGAAGTGTTTCGTAATATTTTTACTGTAGCTATTGGCCGTGACTTTGTACGCACATTTCCTGATGTATTTGACTTGATGTGGCTATCAAATACATTTAATTCCTATTTTTTGTGAGTAAAGGAACAAAAAAATATTTCAACATTCAGAAAAAGACAACAGTGAAAAACAAACTTAAGAATATTTAACATAAAAATCCGACATAAAATAAAACCGAGCAGTTGTTTAGTCAAATTAAATTCGTCGACTTCAAAATTCTTGATTCAGATAATGACATTACAGAGGGCCACACTAAATGAATTGACTTTGGCCTTATTAAGCGTTCACGCGAAACTTTCGGCGCTGAGATCTTCCTATTTGCATAAAAAGGAGCTATTCAAATGACAAAACATCTACAGATCCCCCTTTTCATTAAAGTTTAAAATTGTTTCAGACATTTTAATTGATGCCGTGGAACTGGGGAACCGTTTAATCCGAATTAATTTGTACATGTACCGATTTTGAATCAGAAGTGAGAATTTTGAATTGAAGGCTGCTGTCTGCGGTTTTATTCGTTCGATACTTGAGAACGAGTTTTATTAATGGGCTGAAAGTGATTATGGGAATTGGAGAACATTTGAAGTGGTTATTCTATGATTGTAGTTTAATTCAAATTTAGATATAAAAAATACTATAAAGTATAAAATAACCTTAATTTACGAAGTCGGTGTTAAAAAACAAAGAAACAAAACCAAAAGCACCGACTTCGTTTTGTTTGGAAGTCAGTTATATTTTTTTGTAAAAAGTTTTTTATTCTTCTCTTTTAAGTGATGATACTTGGACGACGTCTTTGCCTACGTAGAAATTGAAATAAGCAAAAACGCTCATAAAATAAAAACTATTGAACCAAACTGATCGAACAACAACATCTGATGAAATTTTTACGGGACCAAATGGCAAGTATACCGCATGGGACTAAAAAAGAATCACAGAAATCGGATCAGAAACCTCGGAGTAATCGGTGTACATACATAAAAAAAATACCCACCGAATTGAGAACATCCTCCTTTTTTGGAAGTCGGTTAAAAAGCAATATAGATTGAATTATAAATGTGCAATCTATGACTATACTGAAATCGCAGAGCACCGAGATCTAGAGACAGCCACTGCTAAACTTGCAATATACCTATGTGTCAAAGAGTGTTACTGTTTGCTCATAGAAATTGACAAAATGTGGTAATAAGGTATTTGACTAGGTACGGTTGACCTCCTTGGTTGAATTGGCCGGTCGATAAAGCTTTGTTAGAATAGGATTCAAATAAAATAAATCTGGCCAAGTGCGAGTTTATTTTTTTGAACATGTTTTTTTAACACTACAGACTTCTAATAGGTTTTCCTGTAATTTTTAGGTAAAAATCTATTATCTCCATTTTTTTCAAAATTTTAGGCTCAGTAGTTTCGGAGATATGGGGAGGGAATGGTCATTTTTCGTCTAATTTCTTAAATAACTTCTAAACCATTTATTTTAAAATTATGAAAAAAAATATAATTAAAGCCCTCACATTAAGCCCTTTCTTTTGTTATGTCACACGATATTGTACAAAAAAAAATTTTTTTTTTTCATTTTCTATTTTGACCCCCATACTAAAAATTTAATGATTTACGTAACGCGTCCGTGTTTGGGTCATAGAAGTACATATGTGTACCAAATTTCAACAGAATCGGTCCAGTGGATCCGGAGCTAAACTGGCTGTGACAGACGGACAGACAGACAGACAGACAGACACCCGAGTGATACTATAAGGGTTCCATTTTTTTTCGGAACCCTAAAAACGATTTAAAAATGGATTTATTTTATAATGACAGTGATGTATTGTCAAAGATTTACATGAATGTTCATCTACATAGGTACTTATTTGAAAACTATTACTAACATAGTAAAACTTTTGGAAAAATAAATAAAAGCGGTGGAAACAAACAAGTTTTGAAGTTATTCTTCTATCCTTGTCTAATTTCTAATTCTGACTAAAGCTACGACAATCGAAACTTATGCTCAGTGCAAACCAAAAATTGGCGAACATAATATTTTATTAGCAATACTGACTGCTGTGCACAGCGATTCAGTACTCTGTGCAGACAATGGACGAGAAATAAGTCAGAATATGCAATGAGATCAAATAAATTTAAAAAGGACTTCGACACCATTGACACGAATGTAATCTGCTTATCGTGTCGAATGTATATTGAAACTTATGAATATGTGTGGACGTCGGAGTTTCGTCGGAAAAGTTGTACTTACGTTAGGATTGTGATGTATGTAATGTTAACTTTTTCTACAACGTGGGTTAAGAAGTATATTCTTCTTTAGGCCTTTATTAAAAAGCCACTTATCTTAAACTAGCTGACCCGCGCAACGTCGTCTGCGTCACAATTTTCATTACTGCTCCGCTCCTATTGGCCTTAGCGTGATGATATATAGCCTATAGCCTTTCTCGATAAATGGGCTATCTAACACTGAAAGAATTTTTCAAATCGGACCAGTAGTTCCTGAGATTAGCGCGTTCAAGCAAACAAACAAACAAACTCTTTAGCTTTATATATTAAGTATAGATATAGATGCGTCAATAAAACCTAAACCGCTAGGTCTGGAACCTTGATATATATTTTTAAATAAGGTGGTATTAAAATGATGAAAAAAGAACCTTTTTTTGCTGTTGATAGGCACGGGTTTGACCAATATCTCACCTGATGGTAAGTTATGATGTGGTTGAAGATGGAGCACGCTTGCCTAGAAGTAACCTATTCACTCTTGGCTTAAAGACTCCCAGGTTGTAGCTATCAGGAAACACAGACTCCGGCAGGGAATTCTACTCCTTAGCTGTACGCACTATGAATGTTTTCCTGAAACGTTTCGTGCGTGTGGGTGGGATGTCCATTATACTAGTGGCGCATTGCCGTACGTGTTGTTGTCCGATGATAGGACGGGCTTGGCGGAATTAACTTATGCAATTCCGTCGCACATTCCCCAAAATGCAACCGGTAGAAAACCGATAGGCTAGCAACTCGGCGTCGAAGCTTATGAAACTTAGTATTTTTTGCCGATGGAACTTGGCATCGCGCACTTGGCTTGTTAAATAAATAAATAGCGCTCTTGGCTGTATCGCATCAATTTGAATACATAATATCAAATACTTATTTAGAAGATTTTTAATAGTTTTTAAGTAAGAGTATTTATTTACTATTCTTTATAAACTTTTTTATAATCCTCCGCTGTGGGATACAATGCAGTTGTATTATTTCTTCGGGACTCGTCGAGCTTCAAAATCGGCGTTTTTCTGGTGGTCGCCACTGTTTAGTCTGGCTTTCAGGAATTACAGCGGTTGGGAATGTGTGGCGGGCTTTCCATTACTAACTCAAATTGTACACATAAAAATCACATTTTAAAATATCTAAATAACAAATTTCAAAATATACTTATTTTATAATTTATGCAAACACAGCTAAATCTCGCGCCATTTTATGTATACCAACAACAACATATCTAAGGGAAAACACTCTGTATATTATACATAGGAATGTACATAATCCACTCAACCATCCAGAATCTAGAAGTAAAATGAACATTTACGAGCAAATCTAATCCATTCCCTTTATACATATCTTATTAGCTCAGAGGAGCCAAGCAGTTATTGCATTCCTTATATTCTCTGCCATTCCTAAATTGACAAGAGACAAATTCAGCTCCTTTGTACGCCTGTAAGTACGAGATTCTATGGTTACTGGTTAGGGTGTGCGCACTGACGAGTGAAAGCGAGCGCGGTGGCGGGTACTATTATGTCGTTATGTAGTCACAGTGTGACGCGATTTTTGTAACGGGTATTTATCGTCTACGCTAGACGTGTTTCCACAAAACGGAGCAATAGACTGCGGGTTGGACTGTAGCGGCATCAAGGAAGAGATAACCATTGTAGCAAAAATCTAATTTGCAACAAAAAGAACCGCAACGCCATCTTTCCAAAAACCAGCGAACTACTACTACAAAATCCTGCATCGCGGTATCAGAGTTTACCGTGCGATTTGAACATAAACAGCAATTCAAATATCAAATATCGGGCAGTTGCCCACCAGGCACAACGACCGTCTGGTCGGAAGGTCCTCCCTTTTCAATGGAGGTTTGTGGGACTTTACACACTGTTCCGCATACCTCCAAAGGCCATCATCATCATCATCATCATCATTATCGTCATCATTATCTTCCTACTCTTATCTCATGATACTTGGAGTCAACGCAACACGTTTTCTTCCTCCATTCTGTTCTGACACCCATCTTGCTATAACTGACTACAGGTTCGATATATTAATATTTATTCTTGCAAATAAATAAAACATAAATTAAATGTTCAATGCATTTTCTGGAATTATGCGGAACATTACTAAGCAGTTCTGTTTTCTTTTTCATAAATCTGTTGACACTTAAATGCCTAAAAGAAGTTTTAGATGGTGATAAAAAAATCTATACATCGTGCCAGCCTTTTCATTCGCTTAAGCTCCTAACCCTGTCCGAAGCCTTAGTACAAGCTTCTGTGGGATTGGTACCATTGGTAGCAACTTCATTACATTCGTCCGTGGTGATCGGGAATAAGTCAAAGCTATGATAACCTCGTTTGTGCGAATCCAATCTTTGTAGATTGTATTACTTTTGCTTACCGTGGATTGACGTAATACATGGGGTGAGGAATGTTTCTTTTATGTTATTTTTGTTGGTTTCGGTGAAATAATTCTATCTTTATTTAAGTCTGTATGTTAGCTTATCAATTTCGTTTCAATGGACGAATGGATTTTTGTTTGAACCCAATCTCTTCAAAGTTAGAGAGAGGAGGCTACTTCTGGGAAAACTCGCTCCTTCGTCGATTTTGTCTCGGTTATCTCTGACCTAGACTAAAGTCAAGAGCAAATCCACATCAAATAAAAAAAAAAGAAATTTGAATATGTTCTGTGGTGTGAATATTAATTCTGGCAGACACATATTTCCTTGTCTTCGATCTACATAGACTTTTTGGAACTATGTTTAGGTCGATTTTTAGTTTAGCCGCATGCAGCTGAATAATAAATAACAAGAAGTTCTTATCTTAGTAAGGATATTTTATTTTCAGTGTATATATTTAGTACTTTAATGCTGTACCTAGTTCATATCTAAATAAATATATCTTTGCAGTACAAACAAGAAGTTTACATGGAGTGAGTGTATTGTCTCTACAGCCAAGGTGTGTATAACATGATGCTTTTTGTCTGGTTGTCAGATTAACGGACTTCTGACTACCCGTAACGGCTATTAAGCGTTGACCAAGATCGACCCGTGCGGATGTTATTATTAAGCCACGAGTCTTTTCTGGATCCTTAAGACTTGTATACATGCCAATGACCTTGTGCATATAAACGAAGCTAACTACCTCTACGCGCCACTTCGCTACCCGCATTGTTTTTGAAATTAAAATAATACATATTTTTAAAAAGTAACAAAACAAAATCATTTTCGTTTGTATTGCAAAGCAGTAATAGTACATTGTTATCTTAGGGTGAAAGTAACTGATTTAGTCCCGAGACGGCGTTTGGCGCCCGAACGCAGCGAGGGCGCCAATAGTTCGAGGGACTAAATAAGTCTTTCACCCGAGGTAAACACTGTGCTTTTCATTACGAATACAAGGAAAATAAAAATAAAAACACGAATCAGCTAAAGAAAAAATTCATATCTGAATCTGATGAACTCATCGTGTTAATTAATACTAATCTCTGCTATTTGTAAAAAGTATGAACAAAACTTTACAATTCGAAAAAAAAATGAAGATCGGGCTGCCGCTTTCCCGCCTCTTTTGTTTTTTTTTTCTGTGACCGGCCAGCTATTCAGATATTATTTTACATTTTCATCATCGTAAATATTTTGCCCAAACCTATGTTATTTTAAAATAGTTAAAATAAAATTATAATAAACTCATTTAAAAATATAATCTTTAGTTAATACTTATCTTTTTGTTATTTTAATTTTACATCGCGCTGTAATTGACTGGCTGTATAGAAAGTTGGGACATGGTTCAATAGAAACTATCAACAACTTTTTTTTTATAATTTGACGGCTGTCAGTTGAAAACGATTCACCCTAGGGCTGAAAAGTAATACTTTCAACCCGCTCCTCAGGCAACTTCAGGCCTACTTTCCGAGTATGAGTAATGAAAATATATTTTTTATACTCTTTTGATAAAAAAATTAAGGAGTAAAATGGTTTCATCTCAACGATTTGGAGGTGATTTGGGGTTTTTTTTTCTTATTATGTGATACCGATAGACAAATTCTATCTTATCATGCGATAACTAACAATTTTTTCCAGACGTAATTTCTCTGTTAGAGCTGAAAAGCTGAACTGAGCTGAAAAGCAGCGTGCAGATGAAGCAACCTTTCGGTTGCTTCATCTGCACGTTACTTTTAAGCATTTCTCGAGAGAGCAGCCTTAAATTAAAATTAAATAAAAAGTCGCAAAAATTTTGCTTAGCAGAATCAGAATCTAAAAAAAGAGAAATATTAATGGGAAAAATACAAAAGCAAAGCTGAAATTATTCGCTAAAAATATTCCGAAAGATTTTATTACAAATATAACGGTATCTCTGGCAACCTGAGAGAATACTAAAAAGCTTCTATCAGAATGAAGACCAAAGCATTTCAATTTAAACTTGAGAGTTATGGCGTCATCAACGTTTAAGGATTACATTATTATAACATTTCGCTAGATTTATGCTTGCATATAGATATGAAGACCAAGAGCGCATTCAGGTAAGATCTCCTTCTCACGCGACTGCAAGCCATAAAATTTTATCTTTACGCTCATTGCTTTCATCAAAATTATGCTTTATGGCTTCTTTTACAGGGTCTTATTTTGCTTGTGCAGTTTTAATAGTATTTTTACTATCTAACTATAAATGTATATGCTCATTGAAGATATTTTTGAGTGTGTTCCGTTGAAAGTGAGGGGGTTTGAGAGTAGTGTTTATCTGTGTTTCGTCATTTGCCTTATATCTATACTAATATATAAAGCTGAAGAGTTTGTTTGTTTGCTTGAACGCGCTAATCTCAGGATCTTCTGGTCCGATTTGAAAAACTCTTTCAATGTTAGATAGCCCATTTATCGAGGAAGGCTATAGGCTATATATATCATCACGCTAAGGCCAATAGGAATGGAGCAGTAATGAAAATTGTGACGCAGACGAAGTTGCGCGGGTCAGCTAGTGTTAGATAAAGCTCTGTTGTTTATTCTTTGATAAACGACAAAGATGGTATAAGAACGTGAAATGATAGATTTTCTTGAAAAATATTTGATGAGAGGTTCACATTTTTAAATTATTTTTCCAAAAAACAAGTACCGACACTTTTTTATTGGACTTTTTTATTGGATTACCCGGAACAACTATCTGTAGGCCATACAAATCAAATCTCAAATCTTTTTTTGCAATCCATAATGTACACATACAGGTGGTAAAATGAATAGATAGAAACAATTATGGACCCTGTCGAACCGCGACACGCAGCGCAGCAGTGAATCGCTCAACCACTGCGCCAACCGTGTCGCCTAAAATTAAATGAACAAATGTTCTTTCAGTACAACTCATTTTTATTTTATCCGCCCGTTTATAATGATGATTAAAGTTTAAAACATAAGTTAAGGGATGAGCTGTAATTTTCTGACAAGCAAAGCATTTGTTTTCTTTGAAATCAAGTAATTATTTTGAGTGTTACATTTTTGAACAGGAAAATCTCTGCATAAAAACAATGACGTACCTATGTTGTTTATCTATATCTATACTAATATATAAAGCTGAAGAGTTCGTTTGTTTGTTTGCTTGAACGCGCTAATCTCAGGAACTACTGGCCCGATTTGAAAAATTCTTTCAGTGTTAGATAGCCAATTTATCGAGGAAGGCTATAGGCTAATATATATATCATCACGCTAAGACCAATAGGAGCGGAGCAGTAATGAAAATTGTGACGCAGACGAATTTCGCGGGTCAGCTAGTTTAAAATGAAATGGTGACTGAAATAGTTGACTTATTACCTGACTGCCCCAGGAGGATAATGGTTATTTTGTTTTCATTCTCATCATTATCGATAAACTGTAATTTATTTAATAAGTCACTCATGTTATTCGTCCAAGCAAATTAAGCATGGCATTAAATATACAAGGCGACATTAAAAAAATAATTTCACCCACTAAGTTGCATTAGAAATGTTCAGTCTCCCGAGTGTAGCCTTATTAGCTCCAGCTAATGCAACGGTTATGTGCCGTCGTAGCAGAGGTACCTCCAGGGAACTGTGGTACTCTTCGATGCATTAAATCTTGGGTTAGGCACTACTTCGGCCTTGGGTAAAGTTTTGTTCTAGATTTTACCTGGTATTTGAAATTTATACATATACTTATCATGAAATGAATAACGAAATGGACGAAGAAATAGCTCATGAAATGATGATAAAGTGATAAAAAATCCAAAGTTCATATTCAAGACGATATACCTATGTGATTTCGAATATACGCAGTTTTAACCTGTACCACTTCAGGGCATTATCCTTAACTTTTATTAAAACGACTTTTCGTCAAGAGTGAATAATTACTTCTTCAACCATATCTTCGCTTTCCGTCAGGTGAGATTGTATTCAAACACTAGCTTTTACCCACCCGAAATAAGTCTCCTAGTCTTCTTGTTTGACCCAAATAAACTCTATTTCTTTCTTTTTTTTCCTAACCAAAAAAAAAAAACACTGGCCAAGTGCGAGTCGGACTCGCGTGCAAAGGGTTCCGAACGAATGTTTTTTTAACACTACAGTCTTCTAATAGGTTTTCCTGTAATCTTTAAGTAAAGATCTATTATCTCCATTTTTTTCGAAATTTTAGGCTCAGTAGTTACGGAGATAAGAGGGGGGAATGGTCATTTTTCGTCTAATTTCTTGAATAACTTCAAAACCATTTATTTTAAAATTATTAAAAAAATATAATTAAAACAGTAAGCCCTTTTATTTGATATGTCACACGATATTGCACAATTTTTTTTTTCTAGTTTGACCCCCAAAAGTGACCCCCATACTAAAAATTTAATAATTTACGTAAAGCGTCCGTGTTTGGGTCATAGTAGTCCATATGTGTACCAAATTTCAACAGAATCGGTCCAGTGGATCCGGAGAAAACTGGCTGTGACAGACGGACAGACTGACAGACAGACAGACAGACACCCGAGTGATCCTATAAGGGTTCCTTTTTTTTTCGGAACCTTAAAAAGAATGATCAAACAATACTTAAGTACTATAAAACCCTGTTTATCCGTACTAAAATATGTTTGACAAAGATCCGTCTCCCTCCGAACCTCTACAAAAACGTTGAAAAGCCTCAAAGATTAATTCCGGAGAGCATCAAGTGTACAATAGCCTTAACGTGAGCAAGTCTTTGATGTGCACCAGTGTGTAAATGCATTGGATGCGTCGCAGTGAGTTAATCATGTGTACCTTCGGCTATGTCGGTGAAGGAGGAGCTGCTCCTCGTTATAGATAATATGGTTACGATAATCTTGAGTTGGTAATTGGGGACCAAAATTACAAATATTTGTTCTAAAAACTTATAAGCCTTGACTTAAAAGCTCGTGTTGTCATTTTTGATAGAGATATTGTGTACTTGTTGACCCGCGTAACTTCGTCTGCTCCGCTCCTATTGGTCTTAGCGTGATGATATATAGCCTAAAACTTTCCGGCCTAGATAAATGGGCTACGTAACACTGAAAGAATTTTTCAAATCGGACCAGTAGTTCCTGAGATTAGCGCGTTAGAGCAAACAAACAAACAAACTCTTCAGCTTTATATATTAGTATAGATTACGGCAAAAACAAGCGCATGTCTCTCTTCTAAATTTCTCTTTTATTTTTTATCCAGTAGTGGTTAAAAATAATGCTTCTAAATTGTGAAGACTGCTAAAAAAAATAAGCATTGCATCGCCATTTTTGTCAGTCTATTGATCAATAGCTACAAATTAGATACTGGTATTTCGCTGCTTCCGTCACTGGAAGCCGACCTCAACATAGTTAGGAAAAGGTTGGGCAGATGACGTCAAGGTTTTTAAATCATTATATTATTGTTAAGCATCTCTTCTTCAGTCGGTCCCTCATTACTGAGGATCGTGGTCACTGAACCCCTTCAAGTGGACAATCTGTCTCCATCGATTTCGGTCCAAAGTTGCCATCACCACCTGCTGGTATTTGCTTGAGGACGTAGCTTCTTTCACTTGGTCAGACCATCGTGTTGGCGACCTGCCACGTGCTCTCTTTCCTTCGGTATTGCCAAAAAATACCAGTTTTTCAAGACTGCTATCTCTTCTTCGCATTATGTGACAAAATACGCTGTAAGCAAACTGTAGATAATCGGGTCTTGATATTAAGTTGAGAAAGGACAGACACATTTGTGCGTTCGCTGTCCATGGGATTCGGAGCATCCGCCTCCAGCACCACATTTCGAATGCGTCAATTCTCTGTCTTTCTCTTGCTCGGATTGTCCACGTCTCAACTCCATAGAGGAAAATCGGGAAAACCAGTGCTCTGACCAAACGGGCCTTGGTCTTGAAACCTATACCATGATTATTCCAGATGTTCTAGAGGCGCGACATAGTATCCCTAGCATGGTTATACGTCGCTTTATTTCCGCAAACTTTATTGTAAAGCGTTTTATAGTAAAGCATATTAGAATTTATATTACCTGAGCGCCAATTCTATTAACTATTAAGCAACGTTCACATTCGCATCTTAGTCGCAATCTGTAAAAAAAGCCTCAATTTCCATACTTTTTTGAAAGATTGCGACTGACATGCGAATGTTACCGAAAATGAGTAGAATTGGCACTCTGGATTGTGACCACGAAATATGTGTAGCCTTTTTATGAGTTTCATTATAAAATAATTAGTGAAGGAGTACTTACAATTAGGTATCATACTCCTGGGGAAGTTGTACCGCAGCAGTTCCCTGGACAGCTGGCATCTGGTGAAGGAGCGTGCGTGACCCTGGGACGTGTGCACCACTCCTAGCGTCACGAAGAGGAGCACCAAGTGGGTTGGACGGGCCATCCTGAGGGTGACAAATTGGGGTTAGACTTTGGAAGATGAAGATATTGGAACCAAAGGTAGAAAGTGTAAATTGTGGAAACAAAAGGCGTAGACAGACATATTATATCAGCGTTATCGCTGATATAATATGTCTGTCTACGCCTTTTGTTGCCATTGTGAAGGGGTCCATGATTAATTGAATTGATTAGGTATATCATGAATTGATCATCACCAAAATCAATCACACATACACACACACACCACTCACCACCAAAGCACCCATCACCCGCTCACCCGTCACCCATCACTTCTGTGTGACAGTTGATACCGCAGATCAAATTAAATTTTGTGTTGAGCCCCAGGTTACAACTGTTGGTAGAAAAGGGAAGTGGAGGGAAATGTAAGTCTCTTACATTCTCAAACTTCCTACAATAAGCTTAGCGGTTTTGTGTGGTAAATATAAAATTAAATACGTAATGAAATAGTTATGAACAAAAACCTGACAAATTTATAAAATACTAGCTTTTGCTCGCGATTTTGTAAGCGCATATCCCGTTTTTTCCCGTTTTCGTAAATGTTTTGAGAAATCCTCTCTAACCGCTCTCCTACACTCCCCAAGGAACCTACATGCCAAATTTCAGCTTTCTACGACCAATAGTTTCGGCTGTACGTTGTCTGTCAGATACTCAATTACTCAGTAATTAGATTATATAGAAAACCAGAAATTATCAATGACATTAGAATTTATAGTGAAGTTATCAATATACAATCAAAATTAAACAATCATATTAAATCAGAAATAAACAATTATATTAAAATCAAAAGGAATAAGAATTAACATTAGTCAAAAGAGATTATACTAGAGGCAGCAATAGACTCCAGGGAACAAGTAGCAATGCTTAGGAATCTCAGCTCAGCAGTCTTAAAGATAGCTAACGTATCGTCAAATAATAAAATGTTGTTTACAAGGGTGAGGGCTACATACAAAATTACTATTAGTACGGCTGTTTCATTTTAGGAGACCATACCTGTTTCATAACTATAAGTCTATTATAATAGTAAAATAAGTAGCAATTTTGTTCGGTTCCTCTCTAAAACATTACTGTGAAATATAAAACAATGCCAAAACATCACAGCCAAACTTCAAAGTCCGCGCCACAAACTAAAACACAGAACACTGTGCACAAACTAGTGGAAAACACAGCATTTAATTAATGACTAAAATTGCATTTGCTTGTTATTTTCTCATCATAGTCATTGTATTCGAGTTTGAAACGTTACACTGTAAGAATTAGCAACTGTTGCAACATCTGTTCTTACAACTGAGAAAACATCTTGAGACATTTTTGCTAATTATCAAGCTGATATTTTCTTAATGAACAGATACAGTTGTATCTAATTTCACTTTATAATAATAAATAAACCATTTATTTTCAGGTAACAAATACCCATAGATAGACCTTAACCTAAGTATGAATATAATTACTATTTAATAACAATGATTTATTTAATTAATATACTTATGATTATTTTATTTTCAATAGAATTTAATTGATATCACGATTATGTAATTTTGCGACACCACCTTAACCTAAGTATTCATATAATAACAATTATTTATTTAATTAATATAATTATAATTATTTTATTTTCAATGGAATTAAATAATATCACGAAATAGGTAATTTTGCGACACCATTAAGTTTCAGTTCAGAAGGAGTGAGCAATTTGCGACAAAATAATAACAGACGCATGGTTTCACGATTTGATCCTAGATTTTGAACAACGCTTGCCGAGGTCGGTGTTTGGATGGGTGACCTACTTTTACATACCGATACTCCTCCGTGCCTCGGAAAGCAAGTTAAGCCATTGGTCCAGCTGTCACTTTTAGATCTTTGATTGTCGTTGCGGATAGTCAGAAACCAAAAGATCTTGCACCAGTCTTGCCTAGGTGTACTGAGTTATCCAGTTGGCTTAGTAGGCGACGGCCGCTGAGTTTCGTCCGACCCGGTCGAAACAGAAATTTCATTATGGCTTGCTGGGTTGGTGTCGTTCCATGTAAAATACTGGTAGTCAGTTACATGCAGTTAGACTGGAAACTGACACCAAGATAGTTGGGAAACAGCAGATTGAGTGACTATGATACAGTTCTATTGGTTCAATTGAAAGCTTGATTTTCAAATAAAGTTAAGCCAGAACAGTGTATAGAAACCTTTATCTATACACAATAAGTTAAAGGGCTAAAGTTGGACCCACAAATTGGTTTAACAATCGTTTCTTAGGCCACCGATATCTCCAGCGTAGCGGAAGCCAGTTAGACGTAGTTCTATCTATAACGTCGATATTCTACCGCTTCTAATTGGACTGGATGCCGGAGACCTATTGGAAGAGTTAACATCGACTTGTTTTTTTTTTAATATTGGATTAATGAGAAGTTTTTTTTTGGAAACCCATATATGAGTACCACATCAGAGTAAAAGCCTCCTAATAGAGAGGTTTCAAACAAAAAAAACACCGGTAGCACTCCGGGAGTGCCGGCAGAAGTGAAAACATGTAAATAATACATCCTTACTGTCGCGGTCACATCATAGACAAACCACCGACAACAAAATAAACAAAAAGACACTGACGTGTGGCCGCGACAGCGACTGTCAGTGACAGATGTCAATCTTGACACAGTTCCTGACATAAACAAAACGAACCATAAAAACAACAAAAAATAACGTTGTGTTTAATTATAAGTACAAAAATACTATCATTTATGAGGTAGAATACAATGTTTATTTATTGCGCTATCGTACACAAATATGACAATTTACATGTTATTATTCATAATATTATATCGTTATTTATTTATATATTACATTAATTTTTATCTCTTAGAAAAATCAACTTTCATCCATAATTTTGTAATTCCGTAATTTCGTATCCTTGGATACGCGTGGCACGCTGTACATAAACACAGACGGACATTCGCGCAAGCGCCCTGTGCCGCCTAAGCGGAGCATCACACTCAGGCACGGTAGAAAGAGTGGGAGATACTAGTTCCTCTCCCTTCCCCTCGATCTTACGCTTTTTCGCATCACGTGACCCTGACGCGAGCCGTCTTACGCTTTTTGCGATTAGGTCACGTGACCCTGACGCGAGTTTAAGATTTTATACCCATTACAGAAAAAGTGCTCAACGCCGCTAAAGAAGTTTTCACTTCAAAAACTAAGGGCATACCTCATTGATATATAAAAACCAAAGATACACATTCAGCATCTCAAAAATGTCCGCAAAAAACAAGCGCACAATGTATAATTGTGCGCTAGTTTCAAACAGTCTCGCATCGCTCGCCATACTGCACTGCTTTGTAAAAACAACTTTAAGCGATCCGTGTAAGGTTGAATTTGCAAAACAAATTGCGCATCACTCGCCATACTGCACTGCTTTGTAAAAACAACTTTAAGCGATCCGTGTAAGGTAGAATTTGCAAAAAAATTGTTTATAGTATAACTACAAACAAGTCACACATGACACTTGATACAGTTGTCAGTTTTTGATGACAGTTTCGAGTGTTGCATTTGTTTGAGACTGTGCATCTTGGGTTTTTTATATATCAATGGCACACCTAGACAAAGTAACATATCAGAAGCAGAGTCATGTTAACCCCATTTATATTGACTTATAGAATTATTTTGGCCAATTGTTATAGCTGGCAGAATTTTATTTTATTTATATCTTTAGAATCACAGTCGCTATTCAACTTGTTATCGTGAAATTATAATATATGCAAAAGAACTAGATTACTTTCATGTTCATGGCAAGAATAAAAATAACCTACTTAAGCAAGGTACTGTGCAACAATAAATTACTTCAAATGATATGTGACTATATCAATGTGTGTATATCCTGTGCTGATAGTGAACCATAAAGTATATATAAGAGCAAAACACATTCAAAAGAATTGGAGGATGTACGCCCCAAAAAAACTTCAAACCAAACAGACCCCACCCCAAGTTTTCTTCACCAAAATCTATACAAAAATTGTCCTCTTCATTCACAACTAACCTCCTGCATTTGTGCCACGTAAAAGCAAACTATCTCTAAATAAATATGAGAACAAAAACAACATACACACGAAGCATGGTTCTGTTGGGGCGTAATGAAATTTTCTTAAGCTCCTGCAGTCAGCATAGAGATAGGAAACGTATACGCGTTTGTTTCTCATGACAACAGTCTGATGTGATGTAATGCATATTTTACGGAGTTAGAGGAACTCTATGCATTTAGTTTCGGTTTAGTCGTGTTTTTGTGGATGTAGGAGTATGTAGATATGTGTTTGATGTAGATTTGGGATTCATACGAAGGAATAATGTGATGTAGTGGGATTGTATTTTGAGGAATTCGAGGAAGGCGTTTGATGTGGGACAGCCAGTCAATTCTGTCAACGTCTCATGGTAAAAACTTAGGTGTAGTGACCATGAAGTGAACTGTCATTCCATCTTGTTTGTATGGATTGATAACTCACTTCTTGTTCGCCTTCCCTTAGCTTATATAAAAAAAAAACTTTTTATATCAGACATTCTTGGTCCATAATATTATTGGTAGCAAGACTTAACAACTTCGTTAGGTACATTTAAAAAAAAGCCGCCCTCTGGGGCCCCGGGTACACGCACTTGTGCTTGAACCCAGTGCCCCAGAAGGGGGTTGTCCAGCTTGTGGCTGACGCACTACTATAGCGTTGGTACCCACCAGCACCCTGAATGCGTTATTATATTGTATTCGGAGAGCGTTGATGGCCCGCTGAGTGTAGTTGACCCACAGATTGACGGACGCTTATACGGTGAGATGCTTACAGAATCGCACTGCATAATCAGTCAGTCTTCCTAGCCTATTCACAAATATATTGGACGCCCAGTCAAAATGGATGTAGTATAAAAGTATTTAACGTGAAGCGACTCATATCTCACCATCACAACTCAGTAATAAGGTGATACGAGGCACTGGTTAGACTGCAGTCAGATTTTTCATACGATTGGCTAGAATTAACAATTGGCAGCGGATTTTGGTACCATACGAGGAAAATAAAGTGTTATAGTGGGGTACTTGGAATAATTTGAGGAAGAAATTTGATGTAGGATAGAATATAGGAAAAAAAAATAAAAAACGAACTGTACCAAACAGATAGCTGAATGAGATAGATTAAAATTGATCACAGTAGATAAAATTATGCGTTAAGGACTAAAAATTTGAAAAATCTATGATTTGTCCCAACGATGTTACAACGATGAGATCCTACGATTAATCTAATTCCTACTACTGGCATTAAGAAACATTGTTACTGTTTAGAAGTTTAACATCATCATTTTAGTCGAAAAACGTCTAATGCTGGACATAGGCCTCTCTCAAGCGTTGCCACATCGACAGGTCCTGTGTGTCTCGCATCTACTCATAGTGGATTGCTTTGTCGTTTACCAGGTCATCAGTACATCCAGGCCCGGGTCGACGAAAGAGCTGTCAGCACAAAAGATGGGGCCCGCTAGGCCAGTGCCTGCTGGGGCTGCGGACTTTGTTCGAAAGAGTCACCGCGGCCCTGGAACGCAAAGGGCACTAGGAGGAACACGGATGGATTTTAGTCAGTAAGAGTCTGACACTCCCTCCTGCTTCACCCGGAGCGGGAGGAGTCATTTGATGATTTCCCATCCTTAAAAAAAACAAAGGTCATCATTACATCTTGGGTGAGGCCTTATAACGCTGCGTCTTCTGGAACGCAGTCCCCATTACTGAACTCTGTGGCCCCATCGACCAATAACATACAGAACAGAGGACTAACAGGAACACTTTCTTAATTACTTACGTTTAAACAATAATAGAACACACTGAACAACTTCCTACCCCAAACAATATTTCAAAATTCCGCATTAATTTGAAACAAACACAAACTCTCATTCATCTCGTTCTCTCTATAGGTGTAAAACAGAACAATGGCGCAGAGAATCACAGTGTAAAACAAGGGAATAGCAGCAGCATCAAAAACTTGAAACTCAATTAAAGCGATGAGCCAGTGAGGTGGCGTACTCTTTGTGCTTAACAACGAAACGGGGCAAGGATGTGTGTACAACGGAGATTTTGGGTGCAGACGTTTGAAGACAGACATACTATCCAAGCTTGAGCTGAAAAATCAACCAGAATAGGGTGAAGACCCAATAAGCAATCCATCGTTACAAACGCAAGCCCATTCGGGCAATCGACCTCTTCTGAATCCAAACCACCATGTCTGAATTTACCTTACGGTCTTATTTTTCCAGATATAGGGTGTGTCTATGATTAGGCAATCTCCCTTTCCTGGGGAGTGATAAGTCCAAGCATTTAGCAGGCACATCACAGTCTGCATACATTTCTCTCTCCAAAATTTTGGGGTTGACTTTCAGGTTCTTACTGGGTAACGCGAAGCTCCTGTAACCTGCATTTAGCCCGACAAAGACTATACCTAACCTTGAATTTTGACGTTGGATGAATCTTGGTCTTTTAAGTTTGATTTTTCTTATGGAGTTTCGTACTCTTGATACCAGATTTTTTAAAAATCCTTACCATTTTGGATAATATTTGGCAAAAGTGTCTTTTCACCTCTCTCGGGCAGTACATTAGTATAGTAAGGAGGTACTATAAAATACATTTCAGTAACAAAAAGTCGTTAGTGCGCGCTGCACCTAAGTGCGCGCCGGATGAGAACAAGTTATAGAACGGAACACCGCTGCAGGCATTTGTTTTTGGATATTTTAGGCGAGAGAACGAACTAGGAAAGTTTACGTAGTTATCGTTGTAAAGGAGAGTTGTTATGGAGACTTTAACATGCGATTTTTCACCTGAAACTTCGTCATTAATCGTTTACGGCGGTGAATTCCTGTTTTAACTGGCTGCAAGGGCGATTTATTTAACTTTACTCTTTGGCTGATTGGTCCTTTGGTCCAAATTTCATGAAGTGCATGGCTTTATTAATTTATTTTCGGATATTATAGAAATCTATAGAGAAGGATGAGTTCATGGCTTCAAGGTTAAGCAACGCTTGCCAAGGTTGATGCATGACCCTCTTAAAATGCCCTGATTTCCCCGCTCTATGTAAAGTACTAGTATTCACGTGCATTCGGTTAGACTGGTATTTTTTAATCTTTTCCTATATTGGTCGGCCCGACATAGTTAAGAAAAGAAAAATAAATTATATTCACAATATAATAATTTTGACTATAATAATTTTGACTGTTTGCTGCTCGGTTTAACCTCACAATTACTGTGACAATGTTGGCTATACATTGACTGACTTCTGTAAAATATATTCCTTATGACTTCTATTTATTTATTTATGTACATATAATATACTTAAAAAAAAAGAAAAATTTATACAGTGAGAACAGCACAAAGGTACTGCTTATTTCATAAGAAATTTCTTCCAGCAGACCTGCGACAGGAGAGTTACTTCTTTATGTAGGTTCAATTTATCTTCAGAACTTTCTTCTTATAATCTATGTTACCCTTTCCAAACTTGCATACTACGCATCCTACACAAACCATACAGACACAAAGAAGTCAACTACCAGCAGCCGAATCAATACGCGTCGTAAACACTGAAGCCCGCAATGGCAGCTCTCACTCGACGTTAAACAGCGCAGCACGTTTAAATGAACGGAGCTCTCAGGTATCAGTCGAGCTAATTAATATGTGCTGAGCGAAGTGCTCGGGCGCATTGATTAGACGGCACGGCTTGCTGGCTGTGGTGCCGTCGACACTTGTGTCATACGATGGTTTTTATGATTTGGTAGGCGGTTTGGTCTATGCAGCTTGTTAGTTTGTGGTTCTTCGGAATAGGTAAGGTGTTTTTCTTGAATGTCATATGATCTCTTGAAATTTACGGTGAAGACAGCGCAGTTGTGTGTTAAACGGTTGAATTATATGGGCATGTGATGGGGCGGAATGAGAAAAATGTCGTGAGAAAAGCTTGAGTGTAAATGTGGATGGTCATAAGAGTAGAACAAGACCTATTCCAATGAAATGATATATGGATCGTACGAAAGATGATATTATGACTGATGAAAAAATATAAAGACATTGCCTTGATTTATTGGATTTGTTTTTCTCCATCAAATTGTTTGTTCTGGATAGACTATAGGAAAAAAAACTATGATACACATACTATCATAGTTTTTTTTCTCTGTTGGTCCAAGAAGTTGCAACTACCCAACTGTCACTTGACGTTAAACAGCGCAGCACGTTTGAACGGTGCTCTAAGGTATCAGTCGAGCTAATTAATATGTGCTGAGCGAAGTGCTCGGGCGCATTGATTAGACGGCACGGCTTGCTGGCTGTGGTGCAGTCGACACTTGTATTATAGGATTGGCTGGCTTTTTAGTCTCTGCAGCTTGGTGGTTTGTGGTTTTTAGAAAAAGGAGGGCGTTTTTCTTATGTGATATACTCGATCTTATGAAAATGGTGGTGGTGATAGCAAAATATTGTGTTCCTCAGTTGTCATTCCATGAGCTGTGATGAGGAGGAATGAGAATCATGTCTTGAGAAAAGCTTTTAGTGTGAATGTGGATGGGTAGAATAGTAGAAGACCTGCTCCAATGAAATTATATACGGATCGTACCAAAAATTATATGTCTAGAAACTGGGGGGCAGGAATAATAATGTTTAATGCATGCTAATTTAGGATGGAAAGGGCAGGCGAATAATAATATTACCTATTGCAATGCTTGTAAAAGGCTGCTAAGACATAAGTACCTACTAACAAAACAACACCATTGTACACTTGGTTCGCAATAAACGATTTGATTTTGACTTTGGCTACTCTCTAAGCCCGAAGTCCGTAGTTTCAGCCTTAATTAGGGGCGTTGTCTACTCCTTATCACCTACGGACTTACGATTAGTCTTACGCTTAGATAGTTAATATGTGCTGAGCGAACTGCTCGGGCGCATTGATTAGACGGCACGGCTGGCTGGCTGTGGTGCCGTCGACACTTGTGCCATAGGGTTTGGTAGGTTTTTTGGTCTTTGCAGCTTTGGTTTGGGATTTTTGAAATAGGAGAGTGTTTTTCTACCGTGTCATACGATCTTATGAAAATGGTGGTGGTGATAGCCAAATCGTGTGTTACTCAGTTGTAATTCTATGGGTTCTGACGATGAGGAATGATAATAATGTCGTGAGAAAAGCTTTTAGTATGAATATGGATGGTTATAAGAGTAGAAGACCTGCTCCAGTGAAATTATATACGGATGGTACTAAAATTATATGATTAGAAACTGGGGGGCTACTCTCTCAAGTCCGAAGTCCGTAGTTTCACCCTTAGTTAGAGGCGTTTTCTACTCCTTATCACCTACGGACTTACGATTAGTCTTACGATTAGCTAATTAATAATATGTGCTAAGCGAAGTGCTCGGGCGCATTGATTAGAAGGCACGGCTGGCTGGCTGTGGTGCCGTCGACACTTGTGTCATAGGATTTGGTGGGCTTTTTGGTATTTGCAGCTTTAGTTTGTTTTCCAAAATAGGAGGGTGTTTTTTCAAGTGTCATACTTTTGAGTATGTTATGAGAGGGAGACTGAAAATGCGGCCGGTGACGAAAGAGTTGTGAGTTGATCGGTTGTTTTAATATAGGCATGTGATGAAGAAGAATGAGAAATCGTGTCGTCGTCGTGAGAAAAGCTTTGGTAGTGATAGTGGATGGTAATAATAGTAGACGTCCTTGTGTAATGAAACTACTTTTGAATTGTGTGAAAGATGACATGACTAGGAAGGTGATGACTAATTAAGATGATGACAATAATACATAGAGATGAAGGAGACCTTTTCCTCAAAACAAATAAATTGGGAAAGTGAAAGCAGCATGTATCTGTAACAGTTTGGAGTCATCTCGATTTAATATTCATAACGACTACAAACAATACTAAATTGTATGCTTTGCTTAGGGTTCGGACGCATGAATTCATAATAAGTTTTGTACAACTTTAATTCTTTTTTAAGCGCTATTAGTTGAACGTTTTTCACCCACACGGATGTTCCCTGCTTCAGCTGAACCGCGAAACGCGATACTTGTTCACACATTTTGTTTGTACACCACTCTGGATGTTTCCGTGGATCGCAGTATCGCAGCTGCAGCGGTGTCCAAAAGGCGTAGTTGTTTGAAACAGTATTTTTATTGATTTTTTTAACAGGTTACTTTTAAAAAGGATTCGAAATTTCTATGTTATTTAACTGAAATGATTTGCTCACAAAATTGTCTGCAAAAAAATGCCAAAGGACTTTTATCGCGCTACAGCAAATTATTGCTCATTATCATTTCGTTCATTCTCTTGCCGTTATCCTACTTTTTGGGATTATCGCAACTTGTTATCTTATTCCAGTCTCTAGATAGCTAGCAGCGTCCCAAAATCCGTCCCCTAACCGTTTGTTATGATCTTTCGTACAATCCAGCATACTTTCTTTAGGCTAACTTTATTAAGTACTTCCTATAGTTAGTCCGCGCTGCGTTAGTTCTTAAGGAACCCCTTATTTTTTTCTAGTAATAAATAAAACCTATGTATCTCAAAGATAATGTAACATTCTAATGGTGAAAGAATTTTTGAAATCCGTCCAGTAGTTTTTGAGTTTATTCGTAACAAACATACGAAAATATAAATCTGTCCTTTTTTGTAATATTATTAGTGTAGATTTATTATAGAATATAGTATTGAATATAGAATATAGTAAAACATAGTTTAAAGAACAAACAAGTTATGTGATCCCTGCTAATCAAACCTAACAGTATCCAAATATACACACAATAAAATGCATTGAACGCAATTTGTATTTACCACTACAGGAGCCCATGTAATTTGCTGATCGGTCCACGGAGCTAATCGAGTTCCAAGCCTTGAAATTGCAGCCTTGGATGGTGAACCTCTATTTACATATTGAGACGGCTCCGGGCTAAGAGGAGTGCAGCGTTACTTCGAAATTGAACGACCGAAGTGGTTGATACGTTTGGATACCGATGTTCCATCAAGACTATGATCAGGAAGTGTTTTTGAAAAAAAAACACACCCAATTTTGCATGGCTGGTGTTCCTATTAATCTTTATATCTGTACGTCTACCATGAGTTTTATCAATCTATACTCGCTAGCGACTGTAGTTAAGAAAATGTATGAAAACTTTAAAAAAACAAGTTTCCAATTTAGTTTTTTTTAAGTTGTTAACTAAACAAGCAAGCAAGTTGCAAGTAAGACTTTAGCTAACAACAAAAAAAAAAAAAACTGCGCGACTAGCGACTGCAGTTAAAAAACATTTTTTTAACTACAGTCGCTAGCGAGTATAGATCGATAAAACTCATGGTAGACATACTGAGTTAATTTGCTATGGTGAGGCGACTAAGCTGCCAACCACAAGGTTGCTCGAAAAAAGAACACCTGGAAGGATGTGGGGGAAGCATCTGCCCAGTATAGGATGAATAAAAAAAAAACAGATTATGTAGCGCTACTAGTTGTCTTCAACTCTATACTCTTAACCTCATTCTGGGTTTTTGGCACTTAGTAAATTATCGCTCACACTGAGCCTCATCAGAAGGCTCAAAGTCACTCAAAGGGCAATGGAGAGGGCAATGTTTGGAGTTTCCTTGCGTGATCGAATCAGGAATGATGATATCCGCAAGAGAACCAACCCAGGTTACCGACATAGCCCGAAGGATCGCCAAACTAAAGTGGCAGTGGGCAGGGCACATTGCTCGCAGAACAGATGGTCGAAGGGGCCGAAAAGTTCTGGAGTGGCGACCGCGTACCGGAAGATGCAACGTTGGAAGGCTTCCTACAAGGTGAACCGGTGAAGGTCGCGGGTAGCCAATGGATGAGAGACGCGCAGGACCGGTCGTTGTGGCGACGCTTAGGGGAGGCCTATGTTCAGCAGTGGACGGCTTTCGGCTGATATGATGATGAAATTATCGCTAAGTCAATTGAATGTATCTCTTACAGTCATAGTAAATACATAGCTACTATACATAATGGAACATTTTTACTAAATTAGGGTCATTATTGAAATGATCCGATTAAACTATAATTTTGCATACAATGTAGTTCTATATTACAAATGAAAATACCTGATCATCTCTGATGGTGACGGTAGGTGGTCATTAAGTCCGTTTCTACAATACTTTACAAAAATTCAAATCGTTTATCTCTAGACTTTTATACGTCAATTTGGACGTGAATAAAGTACTGACTACTCCATGTAATCTAGCTAACAAAAGCTGGAATAACGTCTAGTGCAATGGAAACCAACAGCAGTAATGCAGAGGAGTACGGAGCAATGATCAAATAAAACATACTAAATGCACCAAGTTTAGTGTTAGAGTACTTCACGGGAAATACTAACATTGTTTACAAGACATCAAAGAGTTTTTAAACCCTTTTATGTAAGTCTTTAATATAAGCTTTTAAACGAAATTTTTCTACACTAATATTATAAAGAGGAAAGATTTGTTTGTTTGTTTGAAATGAATAGGCTCCGAAACTACTGGACCGATTTGAAAAAATCTTTCAGTAATGGATAGCTACATTATCAGGGGCTATATTTATTTACATGGGCTATATTTTATCCCCGTACTCCCACGGGAACGGGAACTACGCGGATGAAACCGCGTGACGTCTACTAGTCTACACTAATATTATAAAGAGGAAATATTTGTTTGTTTGTTTGTTTGTTTGTTTGAATTGAATAGGCTCCGAAACTACTGGACCGATTTGAAAAATTCTTTTAGCATTGGGTAGCTACATTATCAGGGAGTAACATAGGCTATATATTATCCCCGTATTCCCACGGGAACGGGAACTACGCGGGTGAAACCGTGTGACGTCCACTAGTATTTTATAAAAATAAACTCTAATGATACTTTATCCTCGGAAGGATAAACGATTAAATATAAAATAGAAGCTTGCTTTTATGCACTTAAGCTTCAACATAATGTTTTTAGGTATCTGATGTAATTTTATTGCTTTGCTGTAGTTTTGAAAAAGTGAAGAAAAAATATCTATCTGCCTAGTTTTTTCCCAACTTTGTTTTGGTCGGTTTCAAGTATTACCGGATTTGGGTACCAGTATTTTGCAATAAGCGAGCCTATCTCATCTCTACAAGCCACTTATTGGTATAATCTGATTCTAGTCTTGCTAAGGGGGCTTGGGGACTTGGGATTCTTGGACTTCTTCTTAGGAAAAAGTTGACACTAGTCTTGCTCAGGTTCCCCGAGCAAGACTAGTGTCAGATTTTCTGTACACCGTAACGACTGCCAAGGGTCTATAAAAATATGACAGCCGGGACCTATCGGTCCTGGGCCTCAAGTCTGCTATTACAATAGTTTCCAGTGGTCAACCACTGACACTCCATTGAAAGAAATGGCATAGAATCTTGTCAAAATCAACCATTATGAAATCAATGATAGACCATTCTGACACTATTGTAATAGCAGACTTGGGGCCCTGGCTGTAATGGCTGACCGTGCTTTCCGAAGCTCGGAATGTTTTAAATGTGTATTAAACTCGCAAAACAATTTCTGATGTTATGAAATTGCCTTTGGTCACTGATTCGACGGTTCTCAATTAATTTTTCATTATTAAACTCACTTAGCAAATAAATAAACTGTGATGCAATTCGATTTTCACAGCCAATGAAAATGACGGACTATAATTAAATTGAATTAGTGTTTCCATGCGGATTTTGTGGTTGGGGAAATACAATTAATAAGCGTAAACATTGTTTGATATAACGTTGATTAAGTATAATAAACTAAAGTCCTATATAATTTTATATAGTACAACTACTCATAAACTGATATGTATAATATACTAGATTCTGCCAGCGGCTTCACTCGCGGTTTTTTTCGCAAAAAGCCTGTAACCATCTCCAGGGTCTCATTTAAATCTGTACCAAAGTTCTTCAAAATCGGTTCAGCGGTTTTTGCGTGAAAGCGTATCAAACAAGCTCACATTAGCATTTATAATATTTATTAGCAATCTTATTCTTTTCGTGCTGTTTGACTCATATTATATTTTGTCCGACCAGTATTGAGCAACCTGTACAGCTCTATCATTGGCCTCGTTCAAATATTGGATGGTGCATGTGGCCGTGCCCGACGGGCAATTAAGAGGGAACTCTATTGGGCCTTTCTCCATACAAACGTATTCCGCTGTTTTCTGCGCGGATAATGCTTCTAGAAGCAAAAAAAGAAAGGAAGAAAGTTTTTAGGAAAAAAATTATTGTTCTAGCAATACCAATGATTTTTTCCTAAAAACTTTAGGTCTAATTAATACGTGCCCTTATTTATTTATTTTAACTTTATGCACAATTGTGGTACATGGTCGGACTTAATGCAACAAGGCATTCTCTACCAGTCAACCTTTGGGTTAAAAAGATTACGCTGTGGTAGGTGTACAACTATTACAAAACATAATACGAACTATGAAAATTCAGAAAACCGAAAAAACAGCCCGTTTTTACTGCCATATTCAGACGACTATCAGACAAATTTGATAAGTTTTTAACAAAATAAAAAATATTAGAAGCATAGATATAGTCTTCTTCTAAATTCTGATACATGATTTAGATTAGTCATGCTCTGAAGAAGAAAACAGCGGAATACAAAATGTTTTGCTGTCAAGGTTTTTACAGGTAAAATCAGCCTGAGTTGCAGCTGTCGCTTTCGCACTTTACTTGGTAATGTGCAGCGCGACGGCATCAGCAATAGTTTCTTAAGAACATGTTGCATGGCTAGTGGATGGGCTCCGCACTGGCAATGCGTTTGAGATGGGTGGAGAATGCCCCATTTGGCCGGATTAGTTTAGTTAGGAATTATACCTAGGGAATGTAGCTATTCCCCGCCTATGGTGACGCTTTGTGCCTAGTAGATGGCCCTGTTTTAAGCGGCATCAGAGACATTCATGAAGTAATCAATGGTGTAGGTGTAAGGAGTTTTCGTGTCACTTAGTTACTGGGTTGTGGAGGTCAGCTGTGACAGTCATGTAAAATACTGGTACTAATCAGCATCCATATTTTGTTATCGGTTGTTTTTTCGTACTTATTACATTACGATTTCGTATTTTCAGAAATTGTTGGCAAATTATTGGAATGGTATTTTTTTAGGATCAGAACTATCCGCCCATTAAAAAAAACATTTTCTTTTAGACAATGATAGATTTCCTTTTCTTTCATTTATTTTTCAATAATGACGTCCTGAATTATTTTGCAAGAGTTTTTTGCTTGAAAAAGGGCTGAGAAATTTTTGAAAAGTGTTTTTGTTGCTTTTCCGACACAGAAAATTAAAAGCCTCTATATGAGATATCGGGATCTGATGAAAATTTCCATTATTTCTAAATGCAGAAAAAGATACCTGGAACGTTTCTAATTACTCGAAATTAAATTACAAACCACTTCTCAACCCTTATTATTAAAACGAATCCCTTATCTCGAACTTAAAGCTAACACTTACCTAATATTCAGCTAATATCCGACGATCCGTCTTGCACTTGCGACCGGCTCGCCCTCCGTGCGTTCTGTGGCTGGAAGGGGGCCAATTATCCACTTAGTAACGCTGCACGCAATTGTAACGCATAGGGCTTAAGGGGGAGATCGTATATGGATGTAGATTGAATTTATTTGTTAATAAAATAGTATTTAGGTACTGGGAAACGTACGAAAATGATAATGATATATCATAAAGAGAAATTGCTAATGGTTGACTTTGTCTTAAGTAATGCTTAACTTTGAAGATCACACACAAACTCATAAAGTTTGTGTGTGATCTTCAAAGTTAAGCATTACTTGCTAAGGTCGGTCCTTAGATGGCTGACCATAAATTCAATACCGAAATCTCACCATGCCTCGAGAGACATACAGACATCTTTGAGAGTCGTTACGTAAGTCAGAAACCAGAAAACCTGGCAACAGTCTTGCCAAGGGTTACCGTGTTACCCAGTCCATTGCGTTGTGGAGACCATACAGGCAGTTGCTTCATATAAATTACTAGCTGACCCGCGCAACTTTGTCTGCATCACAATTTTCATTACTGTTCCGCTCTTTTGGTCTTAGCTTGATGATATATAGCCTTTCTCGATAAATTGGCTATCTAATACTGAAAGAATTTTTTAAATCAGAGCAGTAGTTCCTGAGATTCACGCGTTCAAGCAAACAAACAAACTCAGCTTTATATATAAAAAATAATCTATAAATTATACGAACTCAGCTACATCAGGGATACTTTTTTTAATTTATATTTTTTTTTAATGGGATAAGAGACAAAAGGGACAAAGAAATCGGGTTGAATTGGAAGCCAAAATTAACATAGAACAGGAAAAGGTCAGGCAAAGCTGGAACTGTTTGCTAGTCTTATAAAAAAATTGGTCCTTAGCTCCGAATTTGGTAAAAAGGATTAAATAGAGAAATACGAATTTTAGTGCTCATGTGTTACTCGTGCGTGTTTTGAACCTATATTCGCAAAATAGCCTCTGCACAGTTTTTTATAAACAGGTTTTTTTTAAGGCAATTTTTTATTTTTTGTTGTTTAAAAGACGACCCAGAACAAAACTCAAGGAATATTCCATTTTCAAAATATTTAAATTAAACTTAACACACGCATCCAATTATGTTCCAAAACCATTACAGAGCTCCCCAATTTAAGGAACCACAAATCTCTTGATCTCTCAATTCAAACGTCAACGTTTTCCAGAAATTTCACAGCACCAGTTATTGTCCCCAATTTGGGCGGCCGTAATCCTTGCAACCTGTCCTGTCATCCGCGCTGTTTCCGACGAACCGCGCCGTTTCGACGTACTGCGCCGTTTCGACGTGCACTAACAATCGAAGCTTTGTATTGGCCGGTTGGAGATGCAGGCCCTTGTTCAGACTTAGCTGGACCAATGAGGGCTTAGCTTAATCTAGAGATTTACTCCGAAGCTATGAGGATTTGGAGTTAACTATGTTGCGAGTTTTTTGTTGGGGATTTTCTTGGTTATGTTTTTGTTGTGCTGGTAGTACGTTGGCGTTTGTTTTGACTTTGAAACGGTTACCGTATTTATAGATAGATTCGAAACCTACAGGATCACAGTTAGCTGAGATCTTCTTTGATTTCATAAGTTTCTTTCCAGGTCGTTTTAAACTAGAATATCAGAGTATAAGACCAGTAACCAGATTACAAAAAGTCATATATTAGTTTTGGTTTTATAGTTATGGAGAGGAGTGTGGTGTTCAATAAGCCGAAATAAAGGTATTGAGTGATGTTGAGTTTTCTTTTATTATAGACTAGCACTTCGCCCGCAATTTCGTCCGCACTGTAATTTTCTTAAGGATCCCTAATTTTTTTCTAGACAAATTATGTACTCAAACCTTTCTCGAGGACCACTCTGTCCATTGGTGAAAACAGCATGAAAATCGTTCCAGTAGTTTTTGAACTTATCGCGAACAGACAGACAGATGCGGCGGAGGACTTTGTTTTATAATATGTAGTTGATGACAATCACATCATAATGATGACCATCATCATTATCATCATATCTACCGAAAGACGTCCACTGCTGGACATAGGCCTCTCCCAAAAGGCGGGGTTGCCATAATCGCCACGCTTGGCAGGCAGGTTGGCGATCGCAGTGTATGGTGTTGAGTTTTACAGAGAACGCTGCTGCTAATTTTCTCTCTATCATAATGATGATAAAAAGAACTAATTCTTGCATCGAGTCCTTCACTAGAATTAATGCTTCAAAAGCGATCTATGCTCACATTCTCATCATCGAATGAAGGCATAAATCCAAAACAATTTCGCTCATAGATTTCAAATAGAATCTCCATACTAGCCACAGTTTAGGGATAAAATCCTAAAACCTCTGTCCATGTTATGAAAGCGAATGCATAGTTTCAATCTCCAAACAGCGTTTGAGCTCCTTTGAGGCATGAAACTACAAGCTGGCGAAACAAAAGATCTATAAAAGCTTATAAAACAATACTGGTGTTGCGTTCTATTACTCAGGCTATTGCAGATCTCCGTTAGCCATGTTTTCTGGTTTAGTTAGTATAGCTATTTTCTCAGCCTACGGGATTATAAAAATATATTTTAAAAATCGTAATCATGAATCAATGAGAAAATTTAGTTCTGAAGAAGCTCATTTTCTTAAAATAAGATAATCTTTATCAAGAATAAACAATTTTATTGTGGTATACAAAAACTTTAAGAAACGGAAGCCATGGTGATAATTAAAGAAATATTTTAACGGAGCTGCAGACTACCAAGACTGCACCAGTCAAACGCCAGTATTGTCACTTGCGAAGGCTCTTTTGATACGAATATTATACAATACATCACCGTTCTTCTCAGCTGTTTATCCTTGCCATTATTCCATTGGTAACACGTAACAAAACTCAACAAAACCAAACTAAAGATTTTCCGCAGACAAAACTTACATCAGGTAAGACGTTAGCCACAACTCTAATTCCCTCACACCGCATAAACTTCGGTGCAACAAACACTAAATTCGATGTAGCCAGTGGACAAGCCTGGACCTCCTCGGAGAGTTAACGGACTACACCATTTCCCTATGGACGGGGGGTAAACATTGCATCGGGTTATATTATGCTGCTGGGCTAACAATGGATCGGGGAAGTTAGTCTGGTGTTGCAGATTATCGTTGGGGCGTGTTGTAATCTTCTAGCAGTCTTTTGTTGGAGCCTTTAAAGCTTCTGGTGCAGTAGGTTTTGAGGTGTTAGCTGGTTGTGACTGCGTCATCACAGGATGGGGTAATTCTATGCAAAACAAAAGAATAAATTATATTCCATTCCAAGAAACTGCCGATTTGTTTTCAATAGAGAATGGAGTTTGAGTATTGTAGATCAAATCAAATGTGGACTTTTTCGGAGCTCAAATAATGTTATCCAATTTTTTTTTTTAATTTTCTTCATTAATTAACCAATAAGAAAAACAGAGGCCAAGCATTGCCATATAATGTGGCAATACTTTCCGGCAGCTGACAGCGTTGAAGATGATTTTCTTGTTGCTATGTTTTAGTTTATTTTATTTGTCAATTTTATTCTAGAACAGTGGTTCTTAACGTTTTAGTCATAAGGGACCATTTGACCAAATTTCCGTCATCCTATAGACCACCAACTTGTCGGAGGTAAGGATAGTATAGTAGGTAGTTTTTTTTTACTGCATAATAGTGACTAACATTTGAATCCAGTTTAGTGCTGCTCAAGGCCAAGCGCATGCCAATACCAGCCAAGCCAGCCAATTTTGGTGCTTGCCTTTAAAATTTTCAGAAGCGCCGAGAACCTCTACTGGCATAGATATGCTGATAAAACAACGTTAGGTAGCGTGTAGCACTATTTCGAAACTTTGGAAGAAACATTGTCATGTTGTATTCTAATTCATTTCCTGTCTCAAAAACATCTTCCAAGTTAGCATTCTATAGCATATCAATCACTTCTTTATTTCGAACCCTTGTATTGAAATTATTCAGCTTTGCGAAAATATTGCATTATAGAATGGCTTCGCGGACCACTTCAGGTTCTGCCAGGGACCACCAGTGGTCCGCGGACCACCGGTTAAGAACCACTGTTCTAGAAAATATCTAAAAAGTTTTTTGATATCGTAGAAGCGGATATTCTTTTCTTTGAAGGGGTACGCAGACATTTAATTGAGATTAAAAAGTTAAAAAAAAATATAATATGAATGACTATTTGTTTCTAAATGCTGAGCGTAAACCAATGATATCCTACCTAAGACAAAATATTTCTTTTCAATTTATTGTCCTATCAGCAATCTAGGATAAACTTCAGATATAAAATTATAGTACGTGTCCAGTCTGGTACCTCGCGGCTTTATCAAACCAATTGTTTTTTGCGACCGATTCAATCTGTTGGCAAATAGTAGGATTCGTTTTTGGAATGAAACCATGCGCAGGTATATGAGCTCTGCATGAAATGTTTGTCCAATCTTCTTTATATAAGTAGTAATTTTTCTTACATTCTGGCCTATTTACTCATAAATATTGTAGAAACTAGTAATTTTATCGAAATTAAAAAGTATCACCCACACGCACAAAACGTTTTGGGAATACATTCTGTGCGTACAGCTAAGAAGTGTAATTTATAAAATATGCTATGGCAGAAGTCTGTAAGTCGTCAAGAGTGAACAGATTACTTCTAGGCAAGCGTGCTCCATCTTCGACGACCAAGCCATGATGGCTTACCAACAGGTAAGATAGTGGTCAACAGCGTGCCTTTTAACAAAAAAATGTATCTTTTTCAAGGATTCTACATCACACCAAATATCATTAAGGCGTATACACTTTTATAATGAGTAATTTTTAAACTATTAAAAGTTTTCATTTTCACAGTTCATAATAACGACATCATCATCTGCCTAGCCTTTTCCCAACCCTACTATATTGGGGTCGGCTTCCAGTCAAACTGGATTCAGCTGAATACCAGTGTTTTACGTGGAGCGGCTGCCTACCAAACCTTCACAACCCATTAATGGTACACAGTACTTCATGGCAAGACTGGAGTCAGATTCACTGGCTTCTGGCTATCCGTAAAGACTACCAAAGATCTACAAATGATAGCCGAGACCAACGGCTTTACGTGATTTCTGAGGCACGGAGGAAACTCGGTATGTTAAGATCTATGGATGGGTGACCATCCACAGACCAACCTTGGCAAGCGTTGCTTAACCTTGAAGATCGACCCGTGTGTCTGTTATGATCTAGGTTGTTGTTATCATAATAACGACATAGCGCTGACGGTAATAAATGCCAATTTCTAACATTGACTTCGTTCATACGTCGTCGGATGTTAACATTACAAGTAATGATCTAGCTCCTTCTGGGTTAGTCATATCTAGTTAATGATTTTTTATAGCTCCAAGTAGAGCTCTTTTAAATACAGAGGCTCACTTCTACACATGAATAAATTAATTCAGCTTTCAAAATCCAATTACACCTACCATATTGAAACACCGACAATACAGCTCTATTAGCTTACGAATGTGATGGCCCAAGAAAAAAAACAATAAGACAAGGACAGAACGACTTCGATAAGCGATCGGGACGAAAGTCCGGAACTTGGGTCATTCCGTGAATTGCTCCGTTAGGGTGCTTTTCTACTGAGCTGAGCGAGGAGTTTACGCGGTGCGAAGATGCGCAGCGAAGCTGTGAAACGGTGTGTATTTGAGTGGTGCAATGATTCGTTGTGGACGTTTTCAGCTGTGCGCGGGCGATTTTATCACATATTTCTCGCTCACTACAATAGCAAACATAACACGCACGCATGTCTTGCGTGTTAATAAAAATGGTGTTTACTTGCGAAAGATCGCAAGTAAACACTTAGCTTCACAAGAGATGCGCAAAGTCTGGCTTGGAAAGATGTTTTCTTCACAAACCTGTCAAGAAAAAATCCACCAATAGGATCACTTTAATTTCCATCCACTGCGGACCTAGGTTGAACGCTGTTAAAATAATCTGCCGGAATGGGGCATCCTTGACCCATCCCAAACGCAGTGCTTAACTAAAGGGGTGACGCATGTTAACGCACGATGGGCAACTGAACTACCACCTTCACCATTCAAGATCTAAACGAGGCCAATAATAGAGCTGTACAGTGTACAGGTGGCACAATACCAGCCGGACAAATTAAATTTATGGCCGTATGGTGTCGGCCGGTGCCGTAGGATGCCGTAAAAGAATAATACCATCCCATCACTGCCCATGGGTGTCGTAAGAGGCGACTAAGGGACTCGCCAGAGAATGGGCAGCAGCGTTCTCTGCAAAACTCAACACCATACACTGCGATCGCCAACCCGCCTGCCAAGCGTAGCGATTATGGCAAACTCCCCCTCTTGGGGGAGCCCTATATCCAGTAGTGAACGTCTTTCAGCTGAAATGATGATGATGATGAAATTAAATTTCATATGATTCAATCAATACGACAAGATAATTTTACTAGCTTAGCTTAGCTTAGCTACCTCGTACACATCTGGTAGAACAATACCCTTACGAAGCTTACAGATCCGGATCTGTTCTCTGCTGATTTCTCGTCACGGTTATTGTCTCAATACGGAATAGGCTATTGCAAAGTGATATTGTATTTATTTATGTATTGGTGATTTCTTTTTATGGATGAAATGGCTTCGAAATCGGTACTGAGTTAATCGAGCGATCGGAAGTTTTTTGGATTGCGTCTTGTTTTGTGATGGAAATATTTGCTAAACTGCTGGCTACTTTCAGGATGTTTTAATAATTTGTTTATTACGTTGTTTTGTTAAAGGAAATAAATATCGTTTGGCAGCGTGGTTTTTTTCTACGAAAAAAAACCTGTTTTTAGGCAGTACAAGGAAGCAAAAATAGTGGATAACAAGCGAGCTTCCCGAAAAAAAAACCAAATAAGTTTGGATTGATTTGACATGAACGGTTAGGCCTATAGTGTGGAACGCTACTTGTGTTGATACTCTTGCGCCATCCCATCTTCCTAGCTCGTCGTGCTGTGCTGGTACGGCCGCTGCGGCTGCTGAGAACCTCAAGCGGCGAAAATATAATAACCTTGTTGGCAATTATATTATTGAGCCTTTTGGGGTTGAAACTCTTGGACCGTGGGATCCGAGTGCTCATGCCTTATTTAAAGATCTTTCTAAACGCTTAGTTGACACTTCGCGTGACCCAAGGGCTGGCTTTTACCTCGGACAGAGGATAAGCATTGCCATACAACGTGGCAATGCCGCCAGTCTTTTGGGCTCACTTCTGGTGGACAGCGATGCTGACGAATTTTTTGACGCCTTATTTTAGTTAGGAAAAAAAAAACTATACAGGTAAATGACATAAAAGTCGTTTGTTATGGCTAGTTTACACAGTGCGAGCTGCTGTCTAGACACTAGACAGTTATTCGAATTGCCTACTCGTATGCCAGTAGCTCGGCTGGCCTTAGTTGTCTACACGGTGATAGTAGCTGTCCAAAATCCTGCGCGGCAGAGCACACAAAAAATGCGGGTTCTGCTCGTAACTGCCTAGTTGACACTGACGAACGACTGCCAAACGCGTCCGAACGATGCAAGTGAGTTTTAAATTAAGACCTTTATGTTGTTTGCAATACAGCTCACTTTGTGAGTTTTGTCACTCAGGTGAAGCTCGATATAGAAATATTTATTTACAGAATAGACTAGCTGCTGCCATGTGCGAGTTACAGTTGGCGAGTAGGCAAGTGAAAACAAAAAAAGGTTGAAGTATGTAACCCGGATGCAAGCTTCTGTCCAACTCGCATGTGGCAGTAACTCGTAAGATTCGTCCATACCATGCGAGTTACTGCGTTACGAGTATCTCACCCTCACGCTAGCTCGCACTGTGTAAATTAGCCATTAGTTTGACGAAAATGTATTAATAACAGTGAAGAAAAACGAGAAAGGTGGCAAACATGATTAGGTATATGAGATTATGATCGAGTTTTACGCTTCTTCTTTTTTTCTATTCTCTTCTTCAGTAAGATAGAAATTTTGATTTGAGAGAAACAAGTCAGGCATTTCAAATAAACTAGGAACATTTTGGGATTAACAAAATAAACACAAAACGCTGAAGCAGACTTCATATTTTGCTAATGAAGCAAAAAGACGTTAAAATACCCCTTTATAACCAACTGGCTAATTTGAATTTCTTAGGCTTTTATAATTTTTTGCGGCAAAAATTGGCTCCGTCAGTAAAAGTCAAACCTCTGTTATAATTTAATTAGTCAGTTCTCGATTATTATAAGGGTTAGCGGCTTATTATTTGGATCAGCGTTTTATAAGCAAGGTGAGTTATTTTTTCTAGTAAAAGGATTTTAAAATTGGGGTAAGGAAATGAAGATGTAACGGATACCTTTGATGTCATTTAGAGTTTATGTAATAAAGATGCTATAAAATGCTAGTTGCTTCCAGTTGGAAAATATCTCAAATGATCGTACTTGCAGAATAAAAATGTATCCTATATGCTTTTCCTAATCTACCTTTATACCAAAATTCACCAACTTTGGTTCAGCGGGTAAAGCGTGAAGGTGCAACAAACATGCAGACGGATATATTTTCGCCTTTATAATGTTCCTCATTTGTTGTTCATTTGTAATTCCTTTTAGATTCCTGGGATATTTTTAAGTACTAGAAGATTTTTAAGAATTGTAATTTTCATGATCTCGATTAACTTAGTAACTACCTGACCCGCGCCACTTCGTCTGCGTCACATTTTTCATTAATGCTCAGCTCCTATCTGTCAAAACGCGATAGCCGCGATAGCGAAGCCTTCCACGATAAATGGGCTATCCAACACTAAAATAATTTTTAAATTCGAACCAGTAGTTCCTGAGATTAGCGCGTTCAACCAAACAAACTAAACTCTTCAGCGTTATAAAATAAGTATAGACTAGTTTCACCCAGCAGCTTCGCCCGCGTGATTCCTAGGGAACATACTCCCGGGATAAAAAGCAGCCTTTGCGTTATTCCAGACTATAATCTACCTCTGTGCCAAATTTCATGAAGATCCTTTCAGGCGTTCTGACGTGAAAGAGTAACAAACAAACATCCATGCACCCATCAAACTTTCGCATTTATAATGTTAGTAGGATTAGTAGAGGAAAAAAAAAAGCTTCTTCGAGAAAGAGGTCAACCGTCGAATCCGACTCGGCTGGGCAGCGTTCGGGAAGTTGCGCGGTATCTTCTCGTCCCACATACCACAGTGTCTCAAGACGAAAGTCTATGATCAGTGCGTGTTGCCAGTGATGACATCCGGAACTGAAACGTGGTCGCTTACAATGGGCCTCATCAGAAGGCTCAAAGTCACTCAAAGGGCAATGGAGAGCGAGTTTCCTTGCGTGATCGAATCAGGAATGATGATATCCGCAAGAAAACCAAGGTTACCGACATAGCCCAAAGGATCGCCAAACTAAAGTGGCAGTGGGCAGGGCACATTGCTCGCAGAACAGATGGTCGATGGGGCCGAAAAGTTCTGGAGTGGCGACCGCGTACCGGAAGACGTAACGTTGGAAGGCCTCCCACAAGGTGGACCGATGACCTGGTGAAGGTCGCGGGTAGCCGATGGATGCGAGACGCACAGGACCGGTCGTTGTGGCGACGCTTGGGGGAGGCCTATGTCCAGCAGTGGACGTATTTCGGCTGATATGTATATGAAGTATTTTGATATTAGCAACAATTCGATGATCCAATCATTAACCAGACGAACATTAAATCCTCCACTACAAGAACACCCAGCCCTTTAAAACCCTTTTAAAAGGCCTCACACTCGACATCAGAATGCAAATGATAACTGGTCCACAGTAAAACATTGCGTGCACCGAAAACTCTGCCAGTCCCTTGTCAAAACCACTAAAATTTGGTGATATATCGTGTGAAAGACCAACCAGTATTTATTGACCTTTCGCAAATCTACAGTATTGGTGAAATTAGGGTGGTTTAGGGTTCACGATTAATTGGGTGACAAGGGTGTCCTGCCCTTAAGCTTGGTGCGAATGGTGACAAAGAATTGTGTGTGTATTGCTCAATGTAGTTACTGTAATGATATGATGATAGATACTACTACTGCTGTTGCTGTGCTGTTGGTCCGTCCGTTTGTCTGTCCGTCTGTCTGCCAGCGGGCTGTATCTCAGGAACCGTAATAGGTAGACAGTAGAAATTTTCACAGATTGTGTATTTCTATTGCCGCTATAACAACAAATAATAAAAGCAAACAAATTCGTGTGCGAGCCCGACTCGCACTTAGCCGGTTTTTTCATTAAATTTTTAAATGAATAGAAATAATTGAATTGTGAAAATAAATATTTTAACAGACTTTGTATTGAAATAAAATAAAGAATGTGAAAATAAACTGCTTTTTCCTCAGGAAATCTTAACTAAGCTAAGGTTTAAAAATATGCGCCTAGCCTTTTTCCCAAAATATATTGGGGTTGGCTTCTTGTCTAATCCAATGAGCAACTCCAATCTGACCTCCACAACCCAGTAACTGGGTACACAAGACTGGTATCACATTTTCTTGCTTCTGACCAAAATTCTTTCCTAGGCAAGGAGCAGTATCAGTATGTAGAGGATGGTCACCAATTTGCGGACCGACCTCTTGAAGACTGACCCGTAAACAACCAATTCCAATTTTCAGTCAACTCAGACCAAATAAAAATAAAACCGGATAAAAAGTTGTCACGTTTGACGAAACACATGTTATCGCCTGAAGGTATTTAAAAGGGTGTTTTTCGAAGGCAAACCCTTCTATTGAATCTCGTCGGTAACCTTTGTGGTGCGTCCTTTTTGCTTAAAGGGTTACCAACAAAAGAAGCCGAAAGTTTCGGCCCACACAACACATTGTTTGATTTGCGCTTTTCACCTCGTTGAAGGATATTGTGTCAAAGAATTATTTTTGTAGTTTCTGAAGGTGAATTGGTTGTGTTCCGTGATAATGAAGATAGATACTTATTGTTGTCGCTCACAATGAGCCTCATTATAAGGCTTAAAGGCCATAAGCCTTTTGGGTCATCAAAAGGCAATGGAGAGGACAATGCTCGGAGTTTAGTTGCGTGATCGAATCAGGAATAAAGATGCTAGCCACAAGAGAACCAAGGTTACCGACATAACCCAAAGGATCGCCAAAATGAAGTGGCAGTGGGCAGGGTACATTGCTCGCAGAACGGATAGTCGGTGGGGCCAAAAATTTCTGGAGTGGCAACCGCGTACCGGAAGACGCAGCGTTGGAAGGCCTCATACAAGGTGGATAGGTGATCTGGTGAGGGTCGCGGATAGCGGATGGATACGAGACGCATAGGACCGGTTGTTGTGGCGACACTAAGGGGAGGCCTATGTCCAGCAGTGGACGTATTTCGACTGAAATGATGATGATGTTGTTGTTTTTGGAGTTCAAGAAAATTGAATTAACTCTTTTCTTCCAATATTAGGGCCAATACTGTTTTAGTCAAAAGAAAGAGTATAAAACTGAAGAAAAAAAATTAAGGATTAATCTAAGGGTTATTTTAGGGGAGTAGCTCGTAGCTAAATAATAATAGCCGCAAGAGTCGAACTTCTAGGTTCATCCGTAGATGGATGACCATCAGGACATACTGAGTTTCTTAGGAAAGGAGGACGTGCCTAGGAAAGCACGTTGAGTTTTTGGTCCCGGCTGTCATTTGAGGATCTTTGACGTAATCTTTACGTGTTGTCAGAGGCCAGAAAATCTGACACCAGTCTTGCCATAGGGGAACATGGTTACCAATTACTGGGTTGTCCAGATCAGATAGTTTGTTACTCCATGTTAATTACTGGTACTCAGTTGCATCCGGTTAGACTGGAAACCGACTCCAATATTGTTGAGAAAAAGCTAAACGGAAAAGATCTAACGGTTATTATAGATGTTAAATGAATCTGCCGGTCGATTTTGTAAACACGTCGAAGTGAAGGCACTTCACTCAAGCCTTCACTTCGATATATTTACAGAATCGCACTGCTGAACTTTATAGGGGTTATCAGGGTCTATAACTAAACGAAACAAAAAAGACTCATTTTCTCTCTTTCAAGAAATTCAGATTGCCTCAAGTACTTATATTTTTTTGCAAAACAAAAATCGTGTCTTTGAAAATATAAGGGTTTATTTAGCCCCAGCCAGGTCTGCAGTTCTGTGTTAGGGTATTATAGGAGAGGTATAGGCCAAGCTTCCAGCTTGCCTAAATATATCCAAAAATGTCTACCAGCTCTCCTAATAAATTCCCGATCCCCAGTCACCTGAATCAAAACAATAACACCAAGACGCACCAGAACATTCTCGTACAAGAGGTGCGAAGGTTAGTCAACACAGTAAATTGTAGCAGGAGTGGCGGGTCAACGGCCGTCCGTCACCCACTGTTATCAATAGTCATGTAACTCGCACTTGTTCCCAACGTAGCGAGTTGATGGTGTGGGGGATGAGCTCACAGCGGTATTTTTGGTCTAGATTTTTCGATTTGGCTTTGATGTTGTGATTTCTACTCTATTTCGAGGCCCATGGTCAAAATAATGCATTAAGGTTCTTCACACTTAGGATCAGTTGGAATGTGTTGTTCCTTTAATATTTCATAATTGACTGTGCTGTATTTATCATCATCTTTAAAAATCATACGCCATCATGCATATTGTGGGTATAGAGACAAAGATTATTTATTGCGTGGCCAATATCGAAACTACTGATTTTTCAATAAAATTTCATAAAACATGTTGATTAACAAAGCCTCCTGATAACACGTTCAAACGCCATGACGTAAACATCTTTGCATCACAGTACATTTTGAAATCATAGTTCCAAAAGAACTATACCCTTCTACATATGAGTGATTAGCAAAATATGTCTGGAGCACAATTGAAAATCTTAAAAAACGAATTAATCAAATCTTTTTACACATGTCCATGTTTTCATGGCTTTAAAGAAAGGCGTAGCTAATCAAAACACATTTCGAGTACCTAACTTGCAAGACCAGCAACAAATCGCTACAACTTATGTCCGGTTCCCTTCGTCCGGTCGTCACTCAGTGGAAACGTCCCATTACGTCGCAAACACGCATTGCAGCAGCTATTCTTCTATAAGTACCTTGGATTATGACCGGAATTGCCTCTTGAGATGCCACTTGGTACCCCACTCCTGGTACTTTCACAACTTTATAGCGATTTCAGAATTTTGTATGATGCTTTAGTTTTTGTTTTGTTCGCTACCGTATTGTTAATGTGGTAGTATGTTCGAAGTTTTTGATTCATGTACTGGTCCACATAAGTTTGGTGGTGGAACCGAAACAACAATTTATCGTGACGACCCAATTGGCGTTGGTACGGTTTTGATTCCTGGTTATTTCGATTCCTGGCCAAATGTTCTTTATGGCTTACGTATGTTTTGTTCAGCCTGCAATTATTATCTCCTTTCTCCAATATGAGAAATCGCATCTAATAATAATTATGGTGCTGGACATTTCAGTAAATGCGTCAAAAAATTTACACCCAAAAATGATTCCATGTAGCCGTGGGCTGCCCTAGGGACACTTGTATCTAACGGCGTCCTTAGGTACAAGTGTTTCTCATAGATCTTCGAGCGTCTCACTTAAGGTGCCCTAGGAACACTTGTAACTAAGGATCCTGTCATGTTCAAGTGTCCCGAAGGTACCTTAAGAGAGACGGTCGAAGATCTAATGGCCATTGGTCCTTCAACTATCAACCAATAGAAACTATTAATCATCACTAAATAATGAGTATTCCGTATAGTCCCGTAAAAGAATAATACCATCCCATCACTTCCCGTGGGTGTCGTAAGAGGCGACTAAGGGACTCATCAGAGAATGGGCAGCAGCGTTTTCTATAAAACGCAACACCATACACTGCGATTGCCAACCCGCCTGCCAAGCGTGGCGATTATGGGAACCCTTCCCCCCCCCCTTTGAGAGAGGCCTATGTCCAGCAGTGGACGTCTTCGGACGTCTTCGGCTGTTATGATGATGATGATGAAAATAATGAGGAAACCATAACGATCTAACTTGTCATAATCGTCATTGCTGACTTTTGACATAATTATCAGTTTTGAATATATTTGAGTAATCCACCAGCTTCAAAAGCTTCATTGACGTCATCATTTTGTCCTAGCTTCTTACTCTTCTTTACTAACTTATTATTTCTCTTTCCAGAATGTGGTTAATGGGCGTGGTTTGCGTGCTGTGCGCGTTGTACAGCAGCTTGGATGCTCAATGGAGGTGTCCAGGCTTGTCTGCGCGACCGGCTGCCGAATGCTCCTGCGACTTGCCGCATACGCTACGCTGTGCCGGCGACCATACTGCACTACAGGTAGGCTTTATTTTACGTACGTCAATGCGAAGGATAGTAGCCTTGAAAAGCTGGTAATTGTTGGCAATACTGAAGAAAAGAGAGCACGAGGCCGGTTGCCAAAACGATGATCTGACCAAGTGAAGGAAGCTACATCCTCAAGTGAATTCCAGCAGGTGGTGATGGTAAATTTGGACCGGAATCGAAGGAGACTGTTTGTCAGCTTAAAGGTGTCCAGTCACCACGATCCTTAGAAATGAGGGACTGACTGAAGAAGAAGAAGAAGAAATGAGGAGCACGTTGCTGAATAATAACAGCCGCACGAGCCGATCTTCAAGGTTAAGCAACTCTTACTGATGTCGGTCTGTGGATGGGTGACCATTTTAATATACCGAGTCTCCTCCAGGCCTCGTAAAGCACGTCAAGCCGTCGGTCTCAGCTGTCAACTTCGGCAGTCGTTACGGATTGTCAGAAGCAAGAAAATTTGACACCAGTCATGCCAAGAAGTACCGTGTTACCCAGTTACGTAAAGTAGTTAGTTACTCTACTTTACTAGTTCTACGTAAAATACTGGTATTTAGCTGGTTTAACTAGAAGCCGATCTCAATATAGTTGGGAAAAGGCTAGGCAGGTGGTAAATTTTCCCGTTTTCTTCAATGGGATGGGAGGCGATGTTTAGGTAACTCTTAACTGTCAGTTTGTATCATCCCCCATGACTTCCAGCTGATTCCATCCAGGGCTACAGTAGAACATTGATTTATTAACTTTGTGTGGCTCGTTCTTCCATCTTCAGCATTGATGGCTACCGCGACGGCTTTAGAATATCAAGATGAACAGTAAAAAAAAAATCAACTGAATTAAGAACCTCCTTTTTTTGAAGTCGGAAAAAAAAAAACCGGCCAGGTGGATTTCGGAGTCTCATGGGTTCTCACAAAGGTTCCGTAAAATAAACCGAAATAAAAAACAGGTTTCTTGTATGGGAACCCCCATTAATTTTTAATTTAATTTTTATTATTTATGTTCAAACGGCAGTAGAAATACACACTGAAAATTTTAACTATCTGCCTATTACGGTTCTCGAGATACAACCCGCTGATAGACAGACGACGACGGCCGGATGGATGGATGGATGGATGGACGGACGGACGGTCGGACGGACGGACAGCGTTGGTTACCCTTTGGCTACGGAACCCTAAAAAGTGCTTCTTATTGTCTATTTGCTTCATGTTTGCACTTTGTAAAATGTGGACAAGAGAAGCAATGCTTTTGCATGATTTAATTTATAGGATGAAAAAAAAACATAATACTCAATAGCATTTTTAACCCCAGAGAGCATTCCGTTAAATAAACCATGTGTTTTTATATCTTTATGTTATTCCCAAATTCAAGTAATCAATTCAAGGAAATACTTATATTTTCGCATCGGGAATATTTGCTCACACAAAAATCAAATAACCGTCATTCCGTATCGGAAATTCCAGTAAAATACCAAAACACATTCACAGCACACGTCAAAGAAAACAATACAGCAGTTGGACGAAGTTGGAATCAATGCAGTGCGTATAACGCCGGCTCCACACGTTGGGGATAATGTTGGACGCAATGTGGATTATGAGTCGATCGAAAAATACAGCTGCATCAAGCATGCCCCAAGGTGAATGCTGAGGTCGACGGTATTTTATTATGGACAAATACTCTTCACAACGCGGTTGCTGGGTAAACACTCTCTGGTAAAACTAGCTAATTAACAGGCTTCTCAGTACCTGTAACGACTGTCAAAGGTATGCAAAAGCAGCTGTCAACCTGAGGGGCTTTAGGTAAAAAGTGAATAGATTATTTTAAGGCTAGCGTGTTCGATAGACCACACCGACGATTTCACCAGGTGAGATTGTTGACGAGCCTATCCTTACTTAATATTATAAATGCGAAAGTAACTCTGTCTATCTGTCTGTCGCGCTTTCACACTAAAACTACTGAACCGATTTAAATGCAATTTCTGAGAAAGGACATAGGCTATTTATCCCGGGAGAGGGAATATATCCCTAAGGACTAAGCGATGCCGCTGGCAGAAGCTAATCATTAATAAAAAAATAATCTATTTTGATTTTCAAGTTACTATGGAGTATTCTCGGCATGAAATGGATTGTCACTCATTCACGGATAGACATTACAAAGTATTATGTATACCAAAGTATACACAATACTTTGTAATGTCTGCACCCTGCAACTTTAACTTAGCGTTGGCTATTTGACATTAGGGACCAACACTGTTGGCACTAAAGTGTGGTCCCGGCGCAAAGAAACGGATATAGGAAACGAGGCGTAAAAGAACGTCGTCGCTGACCTACCCGCGATGTTGTTTTGTTTCTTGTATTTTTGCAGAATATTGTAGTTCGGGGGAATTGTAAATGTTCTTATTATTTCTTGCATGTTATCTAAGGGCCAATTCGACAAATTTTTTATACATTTCTGACGAATCGCGACTAAGATGCAAATGCGAACGTTGTTTAAAAAAACTGGCCAAGTGCGAGTCGGACTCGCGTGCAAAGGGTTCCGAACGAATTTTTTGTATGTGATTCGAATGTTATTTTAACTCTACAGACTTCTTATAGATTAGTAAAGATCTAATATCACCATTTTTTTTCAAAATTTTAGGCTCAGTAGTTTCGGAGATAAGGGGGGAATGGTCATTTTTCGTCTAATTTCTTGAATAACTTCAAAACCAGTTATTTTAAAATTACGAAAAAATATAATTGAAACCCTCACATTAAGCCCTTTCATTTGATATGTCACACAATATTGTTTAAAAAAACTTTTTTATTTTATTTATCTAGTTTGACCCCCAAAAGTGACCCCCATACTAAAAATTTATTAATTTCCGTAACGCGTCCGTGTTTAGTCACAGAAATCCATATGTGCACCAAATTTCAACAGAATCGGTCCAGTGGATCCGGAGAAAACTGGTTGTGACAGACGGACAGACAGACACACGAGTGATTCTATAAGGGTTTCGTGTTTTGTTCGGAACCCTAAAAATTAGAAGAAATGGCACTCATGACGATTATGACTTGTTGCTTAACATTTCTAAGGCATGGAGAATTTTATTTGTAACATTCATTTTATCTCTAAAGATAAACTATAAATGATTCCCTTCAACTGCAGCGTCCTTGGCTGTGCCACATAACAAAGTGAGGTGAAACACCATAAAGGTTTTGGGTCCCTTAGGACTGTACATGCAAGTCAATTGTACAGTTGGTGGAAATTAAGTGATGATCAATCGTTTAAGTTTTATTTACACTAGTAAGTAAGCTAAAGGAACACTGTGAAAAGCAAAACCTCACTAAGTAACAGCCTTTAGTAGTTAAACTTAAATTATAATTTTACCTACCTACTAATCTGTCATACTCTTCTAACCAAAACCAAGTATCGTCTGAAATATGCGTTAAGAGAAAATGATAAAGCGAGAGACACACTGGTCCCACGTACGCAACGTATGCAACGCATTATGATATCTGGACTCTTGATTTTATATGAAAAACTATACAACAGAAACACATTTGTCGTATGCAACGTCGACCTGCGATGTCCAGATCGACATGGGAAGGTGGGGGGGATATTTGTAAGCTATCCCACGCATGTGGCAGTGTGCTTCTTGAACTTACGCGTAGCATGTCATAAACAGACAAATATACGTATGGTACCCGTGTTTTGTTGTCAAAATAGGAAAAATGGGGGAGATGAACAGCTTATCGATCTAGCATTCATTTATGGTATTCTCCAATTTTTTTTCTTTGTTATCACCTTCTGTTCTTAACTTTAGTTTTTGTGACACAGAAATATTCATGTAAAAATAGTAAAATTAATAAATAATCCTCAAACTCGCTGTCAGAATCAGATAACATTACTTACAGACGCACTAGTGCACCTTCTGAGAAATTACGACAGCTTGTAATACCAATTTACGTTGCATACACGGGACAAGTGTGCACACCAATTCTCCCACGTTGCATCGCGTACGTTGCGTACGTGGGACCAGTGTGTCTCTCGCTGTCCTATACATACACAAGTACAACTTTTATTTACAAAGGCCTCTAGGCATTTGTTTGAATTTTCCAAATTCGTTTGAAGCCCATTTTCGAAAGTTTAAATACTGGTTGAACAATTCCGAGGGATATTATTTGTCTTTGCGCTTTTTTCTTATTTCGGGCTCAGGAGGTATGGACTCTGTAAATATTGGTATTCATGCTAATGCCAGGACAAAAAGTAATGGTTTGATATGAAATACCTAAGGATCTGTTTGAATTTTCGTAAAAAAAATTAAGTGCTCCATACAAGTATATCTTTTTAGTCTTTTGACATAGTGAAGGCATCAAATACTTGACGGTATGTGGTCCCGCTCCTCAGTAGTGAGTGAATGACAAAGAAGAAGAAGCGGCCTTTTCCCCTGCAATGTTAAAAGCAGCTGAATTTCTAAAAAAAACAACCAGCCAAGTGCGAGGCGCATACGCGCCTAAAGGGTTCCGTACCATCTTACTTTTATTATTTGTTGTTACAGCACATATTCTATGAAAAGGACATGGCCAACTTTTGTATGGACGTCGGCATAGTTATTGAATTTGGTTTACACCAATGATTTTTGGTGTTTTATATTCGTGAATATTGGCTCATTAAATTGCTATAAATAAAAAACTCAGAGAACTTGTCATTACAACAGACTAGACAAAAACAGTTTCATAAAACCTTTTAATCAGATTGCTAGCAATAAGGTGTTAGATTATAATTTCGCTATTAAAAAACTTATAGGCGCTTTAAAATAGCGAACAGTTGTGAATTATTACGTTTAGGTATTACTTAGGTATATGGTTTTAGTATTATTAAGCATTTAAACAAAGTACTGGCCACCTAAATGAAGGATATTGATTAACATTTATTAAACTGGGAAATAGTCTCAAAAAATGTGACAATAATAACAAACATAACATTATGTCTGTATTCCACGAAGGGTTGGGCAGAGGTGTACCTACAGTACACCCACATTTCACCAGTTATTTTGAATACCATGTAATAGGGGGCGAGTCTATTGCCATCAACCGGGCACAAATCCAGAATCCGGGCTGCTACTGAGAAATTCCTGATGAATAAACCCAATATCACTTTGCTCGACCTGGGAATCGAACTCAGGACCTCATGCTCAGCAGTAGCGCTTGCGACCACTAGACCAACGAGGCAGTCATAATAACAATATTAACAAAGTATATATTCAAAACCAATGTTTTTCTTTAAAGTACATTTTTACAGGTTACCCTTATTTTTTTTTTTAAATAGTTCAATAAACAAGGGAAGCACAAAATAAAACAAAAAGTAAAAATAATTAGTTATTTATTAGAGAAAATAAATAAAAATATTTTGCTGTATTAAAATGATTATATCTTAAGTGCCTACCTAGATAACATACATTACAGCAATGCAGCGATAGTATTAATAAAGAGACCGAGAGAGGACAATCAACCAGCTTTTTTTTTATTTCACAAATAAAAATCTGGATAAAGTGTAAGTATAGGGCTTCAGTAATTACATAAATAACTGCTTTAAACATAACCAGACATGTAAAAAAATACAACCATCTTAATATATATAAATCACGTGTCACGTTGTTTGTCCGCGATGGACTTCCTAAACTACTGGACCGATTTTGATGAAACTTTGTAACTGTCTGTTATTTGATCCAACTTAAAAGATAGGATAGTTTTTTGTAATGGGAAAAAACGGGATATGCGCGTACGAAGTCGCGGGCAAAAGCTAGTTGATTTATATATTATTATTTTAAATTGTGATTATGGTTTTCAAGAAATATTAGCCTTTGTTAGAATATTTTAATATTCTTGAATTGTTAATAGTATGTTGTCTAAAAATCCTGCTGGATATTGTTTTGGTGTCTTGCCCAACCAAGGTACCAAATTATTGTCATAATAACATGACAACAACAACCAACAGTCCGGTTCCCTACAAAGCAATTACAATAGTACCCTATTAGTTTACTTAACATTTACAGGAGGTAAAAGATTATACAGAATTAAAAACTGGGGTACTGTAAGACCCGTCCAATAATGGCAAAAATGGTTTGGCATTTCTGAGACATTTTCAAAGTTCAAAATATTAGCTTTTGTCTTCATAATATTAATTATGTCTTCTATATGGATGGCACTAAATGTAGAATGTGTCTCATTCATTTAAGGCAATAAATGCCACTGATCGCTGTACAAGTGTGTTTCATACACTCTACAGCTCCGAGGAACATAGAAACTATGTTCTTGCAAAAGCAGTCTTTTAATGAATTGCGGGACCAAATGCAACATTCTGTTTCTGCATTGTTGAAATATACAATGAACAGATGTGATCGAAGCTCGCTTATAATTAGGTAATGATATGGTATTATTTTCCCTTTGTAGTGGTGGCTCTGGTGGGCTGACAACTTGAACATTAGGGACTGCTGCATCGTTGTCCGAAGCCAATTCCTGCATGTCTCATGATGAGTCATGCACTGCCTGTCTATTTTCTCGCATCCAACACACATGGCAAACATAGTTGTTTCTTGAGGGCTGAAAATAAACCACAGAATAAACACTGATAAATGCTTATGTTTATATAATTTTTAGTAACAGGGGTATCTTTTATATACATCTCTTTATGTTTTCAAGTATTATGTTATTCTAAAAGGCAGTACTATGTTACACATGCCTACTTTAGGCAAGCATATGTTTAAGATGGAAAATACAGATATTACAATCATACATACATAGTATGAAAACTCGTATTTTAATAAATGAATACAAATAGGTATTTATAGTAATGAAAACCAAAATGCTTACCACATAATTAGTATTTTGTGATATTAGGACAGCCAGCAATGGACACTCCATTCTGACATTATGGTGTCTTATTGTCCTCTCAGATTTGCCACAACCGAGGCAAACCATGTTATGCCCCGTAGTCTCTCGTGTTCCCCAGCTTCGGCATTTAATAATAATAAGCATGGATGACAAATAAATGTATCCAGAGGAAACTGAAAATAAGATGCACTGTAAGTTAATTTCGCATACCAGAATTACATAAAAACAAATCGGGTTAAGTTTTTTCTAGTCCAACTTCTTACCTGGGTTTGAGAATTGGTTATCCAATGCGAAAGTTTTGTTTGATGGTGTGCAGAAAGCGAGGATATGAGATGTCTCTGCAACCTTTGCATTCACTTTGATCCACAAAACAAATCCGAAACGTAATGCAAATCAGAGTCCAGTGTTAATAGCTAATAGATAATCGAGCGATAGAAGGTATCAGTCCGTAGAAATAAGCAGGGGTCAAAAATATTAGAAAATAATCGCAAAAACACAAACTACCCACGCAATAATGACATTGACATTACATTGACATTTGACATAGACAATGACACATGGTCAAACAATTAAACGCGTTCCGTTTTAAGATATTTTATTGTGTGAAATATATAAAAAAACTATCTTACACATCAACATTATGAATAGATAATTTTATTAAATGCAAAAAATACTAATGAAGACAGTTTCATATGAATAAAATGTTCTTAATAAAAGCATTTTGGCGTCCATATCACATGTCTACAAGTAGTATGCTTGGTATGGAACGCCCATTATTATATTTATCTTTCTCTATGGTCCAATATGGCGGACGTTGGCAAATGGTACTTTGAATTCATCTTGCATTACTATTATTTTGAAATAAAAACTGACGAGTTCAGAGAGGTCAAAAACTACGTATTAATTCATTTTTCTTTTTTTAATATATAATATTATTGACTATGTTTGTGTAAATGGAATGTACTTTTTTGTCCATGTCTTTTCAACTTCCTACCTATTACGGGTTTTGAGATACAGCCCACTGACAGACAGACAGACGGACCGGCAGCGAAGGCTTAGTAATAGGGTTCCGTTGGTTACCCTTCTGATACGGAACCCTAAAGAATAATTATAATGGAGCTATTATCTAACAGACCTCCACAACCCAGCAACTGATTGATACGACATCACGGATGGTTGTGAGAATTTCGAGCTTCTCTCTAAATAACCAAGTGTACCATAAACCGAAAAAAAAACACGTTACTCGTATGAGAGCTTTAATTTTGAATTTAATTTGTATTATTTGTTGTTATAGCGGCAATATACACTCTGAAAATTTCAACTGTCTACCTATTATGGTTCTTGGGATACAGCCCGCTGACAGACAGACGGAGGCTTAGTAATAGGGTTCCGTTGGCAACCCTTTAGGTACAGAACCTTAAAAAAGAAAATAAAGAGTACTGGGCTTACTTTTGACCACGGAACCTTAAAAAAGAAAATAAAGAATACTGGGCTCACTTGCGACGATTAAACCACAGCTGAGACAGTAAAAAAACCCTAATAGAAAATATAACCCACGTTACATTATTCCATTCTCATTATATCAATACAACACACAATCAAAAACCGAACTTACCCCCCATTTCGCTCACACATCGCCCTCATTTCTTCATAATCGGTCAGAAGCACTTACGAGCCGTATTCTGAGACGTTTATTGACATGAAGAGCTCCAGGCGTGATCACGGACCCTTATCAAAGTCTCGCCGATTCACGCACCTGCCAATCGATAGCTTTTGTTTACTGAACGCCTCTGTACAAGTGAATTGTGGATGGTGTTAGGAACGTACTAAAGGAACTCGAAAGGAAAGCGGATTAAGTGGCAAGATAGTGAGAATGTAATATCAATGGCAATCCACCTGTTTTCGCTGAAAGAAGAGGTTGTTACATACTCGCGTAGCCCCAGACCCGCTGACTTCGCGTTAGCCTAATTACCGTGCAACGCGTCAACGGAGACACGAGGCGCCGACGCAGCCCAACGTGATGCAGCCCGGCACCGGACATTGCGGCCCTCGCGAAATCGTCACTATTGGCACAGCATCGGTCAACTGTCGACTATCTTAGCTCACAAGAATCCTCCGGCTACAGCCTTCGTAATTAGGTGAGTACTTAAAAGGCAAACAAATCATGTCGACACCGATAGTCGTGTCAGCCAATGGCTTAATAGCCACGAGCCTCGGCCAACACCTCAGGAGGCTCTTGTTAGGGAGCTGGATTGGACTTGATTCAGAAAGCGGTCCTTCTGGACACGGTGCGCATTGTTAGGTTAGGTTAGCTTGGACCCTGTTCCCGATACCGGTGAAATACTGTTTGTTAAGAATAATTTTGCTAGTATCATTTTAAACAAGGAGCAATCATATTACCGTCAACTAAGTACCAATACAAACATCCAGTTGCTACTGAAAAAATCCAAATGAAAAAAAAAACCTAATACACCTGTCGTCCGTTTTGAGGAAAAACAACTCAGCTAAATCTTTTTAATCGAGGTAATGAAAAATTTCGGAACCAAAGTAGGCCGATGATAAGCTTCCATTTATTTAATTTAGAATTTCTGTTTTCCCTCGATCTTTGTATTTAAGTGATTGCACTAAATACTTTTCTGAAATAAAAAATACTTAGTAAAAACTCGAGTTCATTTTACAATTTAGAACGCTAGATGGGAATTTCAAGTCTATGAGCATCACAATTTGCCACGAGACGTTAGTAAGGGGCCCTGAAAGGTATTGTTTCGGAATCAACGTCCATTGGTTCTGTACAAATACGATCGCCATAATACTACTACCTCAGCTTTTGGCCCATTGGATATTTAGAGACACATTGTGGCCTCAGTAACAGTATTGTTTGTTGCTATTGTGACCAACAATGTTGGTACAGAACTTGAGTTGTTGGTTATTGGTACTCTGTTCTTTATTTATGGTCTAAACAGCTGAAGTATATTTGTTGGTCTGGGAGATGAATGAGTTTTACTAACTCATAAAGAACGAACTCAATACGAAGATCTAATTGAAGGAGAATAACAAACAGAACGTAAAATAATTTTTATTGTGAAAAATAAAAAACATTTTACTTTATTTATGGTAATGGTGCCAATGTATTTTCCCATCTGAAATCATGTCATTTTATTCGTATTGTATAATGAATATCGCCTAAATAATCATGGAATGCTATGTGATCTTTTTCTAATTTCTAATTACCTCTGACAGAAAATAAGTATAAACCCTACAAGTTGGAACATTGTAGTCTGTAAATACGTATACTAGTCGCAGTCGTATAATGAAGAAGACTTTGCTACATCTAAAATACCACTTTTGGGTCTGGATAGCAAATTCTTCCCAGCTTTTCGACCTCGGGGTAATATGATACCAACCATATTGCCCCGAGGCCATATCCTCGACCTCTTATCAAACCATTTGCCACACCTCTAACCGATTCATTTGTGGTCGGCGCAACAAATCTTCTTCCATATTTCTCCATTTACCATCATCTCGGTCCCCAGTAGTTTTAACAACAACAAATTCATCACTACAAACATGTTCCTCCTCAAAACACAGCTCCCCTGATAACCATCCTTCGAATTGTCACCCTGACAATGGTGTGACATATTTTCCATCCATCACAGAAGCCTTGTAGTACACATCTACACATGACAGATTTGCTTCATAGGATGTTCGACAATAGCTCGACGCTCCCCCGTCTCGAAAGCCGCTTTCTGTAATCCTTTCCAAGTACCACGGGACTTGACTCTATACGTTTGACATAATAGTATCAGCAGACGTTCTGTAGATATGTCTATATAATATGTTTTATTCAGAATGGATGAAATTTTTTACTAAATACTACATGGAGGCAAATACTTACTCTAAACCACACGGTTTAGAGTAAGAGTATTATTACTTAATAGACCAGCTTCTGTTAATGAGTGAAGACTTCAAATTGGTAAATGTTAGGTGGGACGCCCCCAGGTTATGTGGGGGGTTGATAGCGGCTAAATGAGAGTTGCCGAGAATTGGAACAGTAGACTGTGGTCGGCTGATGTTAAGGAGAATGATAATAATAATCTATATTATCGTGATCTGAGCAAAGGAAATGTGAAGTGTAAGAAGAATGTAAGCAGTGTAGATCCGCAGAGTCTTTAGACATTCGATCAGTAATGGCGATTTTCAAATGTTTGTTATTGATCATGTGACATTTCAGTTGTAAATGTCAATCCGGCTTTTTAAAAATCTTTTTTGTCCCAGTAAATTGTTCTCTGGAGCAATCCTTAAAAGAAGTCTATATCCAAAGAAGCCCCCGGCACCACAGGATTAAGGGTACTCGTATATTCTGACTATAATGTTCCAAATTCTAGGTACCTAACCTATGTACCTTTTTTTACTATTTATAGGCTCGCGTTTGACCACTATCTCACCTGATGGTAAGCGATGATGAGGTCGAAGATGGAGCACGCTTGCCTAAAAGTAACCTATTCACTCTTGACTTAAATACTCCCAGGTTATAGCTATCAGGAAATACAGACTCCGGCAGGGAATTTCACTCCTTAGCTGCACGCACTATGAATGTGTTCCCAAAACGTTTTGTGCGCGTGGGTGGGATGTCCACCATGTACCGGTGGCGCATCGCCGTTCGTCTTGTGGTCCGATGATGGAACGGGCTTGGCAAACAAAGGACCAAACATGGATCACCCACCACGTTTAACTATCAGCTGAAATGATGATGCTGCTGACAAACAGGACTCCTGTTGCGTATTTAGTTATTACAAGCCGTGGTTTCTTGTAGAACATTCCTAATCCTTTGCTTCAAGTTTGAATAGTTTGATTGTCAAACTGCGTAAATACGTGTTAAATTCGAAATGAAAAGTATTTCATGTTGAGTACCTATTACACAGGTCCTTAAACATAATTAAGAAGTTAAGTAGCTTTAATTCAAACCCTACTTCATTCCAACCCGTTATTTCCTTTTAAAAATTTCTTAAATTCCGTCTTTAATAATTTAACCTCAAATTAGACAAATATTTTTCCCGTAATTAATCCGATCATTAATGAATAGATTCCCTTCATCTAGTGTTTAATTAAAACGTCAGGGACTTGGAATACGAGCATCATTACTTAGGTAGGGAATCCATTTTAAATAATTGTTGAAGGAAAATTTAGGTTGACACAAATCACCTTGGATTTGTAAATGTTTCAGGCTCTGAAGATTTTAGGGACGAATTGTTTTTATTAGTTTAATTTCCTCGGATCTGAATTGATCTAATTCAATTCATTTTTCAATTAAGGATGCTGTGGAAATAAATAGATTTTCATCTTTTTTGAATTTACATAGTCCTTGTTGGGTACGCAAACTTAGTATGTACCACTATTTATGTTTCACCGAGTTTTTAGGTAATCCATTATTAATTTATGCAGTTCAATGGTTTCATGCAGGCAGTCAAAATGCAAATACTCTGCCCATACATATCATACTAAAATCCGTTAACATTATTTGATCTTGCATTTGGGGTCACAATCTTATTTCGATACTTAATGTTTTAACAGCTTATTGTACGTAATTATGTGTATTATATCTATCTTTTTTCAATTTCAATTTTAATTAATCAAATTAATAATGAATCGCCGAAATATATGTACGCGCATAACTTTGCAGCGACTGGATAAGCTTTGAAGGCAAGAGTACACAGTATATATAGTTTTTATTCAATTTATGTAAATCTGACTCCAGTGTTGCCATGAAGTACCGTGTTACCCAATTAATGGGTTGTGGAGGTCTGGTAGGCAGCCGCTTCATGTAAAATACTGGTATTCAGCTAAATCTGGCTTGACTGGAAGCCGATCCCAATGTAGTTGAGAAAAGGCTAGGCAGATGATGATGATTCAATTTATGTAATATCTTTTTAATCGGTCCAATATTGGAGGAGGAAACAGTCGAGAGCCAAACCTCGAATTATGACTTTTTACGTACAAAGTCTCTCAGATCCCTTTACTCAGGTCTACAGTCCCTTGAACCTGTGATAAAATCAAACTTCTAAAGTATAGGAAGAAGTCTGAAAACTATACATTTGTAATTAAATCATAAAAATATAGTCTTTATTCAAAGTAATATCTACCTACAAATTTGTACGGAACCCTCGGTGGTCGAGTCCGACTCGCACTGGCCGGTTTTTTAAAACTTCCTCTCTCTTTCAGATCATAGGCCGTCACCTCCGAGAACAAAAAGCCAGAAACAAGAACACAGCTGTATCTCTCCTGGACTGTGCTCTACGAGGAGTGTCAGTACTGTCATCAGCATCAGTGTCAGAGCTAGCCGGAGTTGGACTCCACGGCCTGGTGATATCCTCGGGGGATATCAGGAGAGTGCAGCAAGGAGCTTTTAGTTCCGTGTCAGCTACGCTGTTTGCTTTGGGTAAGTGGTTCAATATTTGTTAGTACTCAACTGTTTTCATAAATGACTGATTTCCTTGACAGAAATATTGGTTGGTATTGGTAAGAGGCAAAGCAATTATTTATCATGTCTGATTATATTTCTTTGATGAATAAATGTGCTTTTAAATGATTTAGAAATTGATTGAAATGACATGTTTTTGTTGACTGTAATAAATTGGATCCTAACCTGACGTGCTGTTTGTTGCACATATTTCCAGCTAATTACTAGGAAGTAGTGACGGGCGGCCATTTTGGGAACGTTCAAAAAGTGCTGACATGTGTTGTAAGAATAAATTACTTTTGATTTGATTCAATTTTACACAGGATTCTGAAACAAATAAACATTTATTTTCGTTATACCGCAGAGCGTTTCAAGAATTTGTTTTGCCTTGTTTAAAAAAAACTGGCCAAGTGCGAGTCGGACTCTCGTGCAAAGGGTTTCGAACGAATTTCATTTTTTTTAACATGTTATTTTAACACTTCTGACTTCTTATAGGTTTTCGTGTAATCTTTAGGTTATCTCCAATTTTTTTATCAAAATTTTAGGCTCTGTAGGTTGGGAGATAAGGGGGGAATGGTCATTTTACGTCTAATTTCATGAATCACTTAAAAAAATATTTTAAATTATGAAATAAAAAATATAATTAAAACCCTAACAGTAAGCCCTTTAATTTAATGTGTCACACGATATTGTTCAAAAACCTTTTTTTTAATTTTCTAGTTTGACCCCCAAAAGTTTAATAATTTACGTAACGTGTCCGTGTTTGGGTCACAGAAGTCCATATGTGTACCAAATTTCAACAGAATCGGTCTAGTGGATCCGGAGAAAACTGGCTGTGACAGACGGACAGACAGACAGACACCCGAGTGATCCTATAAAGGTTCCGTTTTTTGTTCGGAACCCTAAAGAATAAGACTGCTTCAAAAATTATAGTTCGCAGCTTTTTTTTAGAACTATTACTCAACTCTATTAAATGCCTTAAGACCACAACTGCACCCAGAAGACTTTCAAAGTCCCCTAAGAAATATCCCCCATGTACCAGATTCACCCGCTGTTTGTTGAGCACATTTGAGCTTACAACACACTAAGTCCACTGAGCCAGTGTGTTAACTACCACCGTTTCGTGTACTGTTTCCTAATTCCATTTGCAATCAAGAAGGGCATAGAATAACAAAGTATAGAAGCGAGGACCCCGAACTGAAACCGTTACAAATGCCTACAGTTTTGGGGCTCAACAAACTGTCAAAAACAAACTTGGTTTATTCATTTAAGGATCGTCAATAACGTATAATAATTTTGCACTCGTACATAATAAAAATTTGTTCAGGTATACATTTTTCTGACCATGCATTTCTGACAGATAACGCACAGCCGAAACTACTGGTCGTAGAAAGCTGAAATTTGGCATGTAGGTTCCTTGGGGAGTGTAGGGGAGCACTAAAAGAGTATTTCCCGAAATTCCTACGAGAGTGGGAAAAACGGAATATGCGCGTACGAAGTTGCGGGCAAAAGCTAGTACCCTATAAATTTTGATTCCCTTGAGTGTCGAAATATACGTTTTTTTACGGCATAAACGGCCATTTTTTATGTTTACTTAGAAGTTTGATTTCATCACAGCTTCAAGGGACTGTAGACTTGAGTAATATGGTTTTAATTACAACTCGATACCTCTACGCGTTCCCGAGATCTTGACAGACAGACGGACGGACGGACAATAAACTGATCCTATAAGGGTTCCGTTTTTTCTTTTTGGTATACGGAACTCTAAAAACTGGTCAAGTGTGACCCAAAATAGAAAAGAATCGATGCAGTAGATTCAAATGGGCCTTGACACACGAGTGATCCTTTAAGGGGTTCGGTTTTCATACATACGGTCATTCGGAACCCTAAAAAGGTGTCAGAAACTTTTAACATGGGATTGTGTGTATAGACAAAATCGATAACCCTTTTTCGCTTGGACGTTTTATCAGAATTATAATCCATTTGGTAATTGTTTATTTCTAAATGGCGTACACATAAACAAAAATACCTACACACATTTAGTTTATACACGATTTTATTATTCTATTGCACACGGGTAGCTCACTAGCTCAGCACGATTCCTAGAAACGCTGTTGTTGTTGAAAATAGCTGTGCACCTGCAAAACGGTCATGAATATATCAAAACGTAATTTTGGGAGAGTTACAAAGGAAGATCGTGTAATTAAACTGGCTCAGGTACCCCAAATACTGGATAGTGCAACTGGGTTATATACTATACCAGCTTGTGTGTACCTGTAATTTAACAAGAAGCTTTGATAAAGGACACTCTAAAGTCCGTGAAGTATGGGATTGAAATGTGCTTCCTGTCAGTGGCGTGCGGTAGGTGCAAGCCAGCAGGACTCCCTAGTTCCTATACAGGGTGCCATTTTAGTCTCTAGGCTCTTTAAATATCATTTACGTTTTAAAATACTAATAGGTTGAAAAAAAAGTGATCTTGCTCAGCTGTTTTATTTAGTTATAATCGGTTATCTTTCGATGTTATTAATGATATATAAGAAATAAACACGTAGCAATGTAATATTACTATAGCACAGAATTCAGTACAGAAAAAGCACGGTGCAGTGGGTCGGCGCGATAGCGATAAGTTATAATTATGGTGTTTTCTTTTTAACCAGTTATTACCTATGCTGGTCTATGCTGGCTTGCACCTACTGCACGCCACTGCTTCCTGTCATGCAGAAGCTCATATAAATCCCATACTTTTCGTGGTAAATTATACTAAGGCGTATTTAAAAAAAATACTTTTTACAAAAAAATATAACCGACTTCCAAACAAAACACTACAAAGAATAAAATAACCTTAATTTCGGAAGCCGGTGTTTTTGGTTTTGTTTCTTTGTTTTTTCGGTTATATTTTTATGTAAAAAGCTTTTTATTTTTCACTTTTAAGTGGTGATACTTGAACGACGTCTTCGTCAACGCAGAAATTGAAATAAGCAAAAATACTCATAAAATGAAAACTACTAAACCAAACTGAATCAAATTTTTATGGGACCAAATGGCAAGTATACTGCATCGAACTAAAAAAGAATCACAGAAATCGAATCGGAAACCTCAGAGTAATCGAAGTACATACATAAAAAAATACCCCCCGAATTGAGAACCTCCTTTGGAAGTCGGTCAAAACAAATAATGGTGTTCACTTTTATAAAATGAAAACGACTGTCACTTTGAACTCTTTTTCTGGAGACACGATTGGCACGTAAACTAAATTAGGAGGAAATGCTGGCGTCGAGACTTTGTATGTAAAAAGTCATAATTCGAGGCTTGGCTCTCAACTGTTTTCTCCTCTAATAATGGACCAATTTAAGAGATATGACACAAACTGAATAAGAAGGATATATACTGTGTCCTTATGTTTTCCTTTTTGATGATTTATTATCCGTATAAGCACTAGAACTCTCACAAAATTCGGTGAATAAATCATCAAAAAGGAAAGCATAGGGACACATTTATATCCTTCTTATTCAGTTAGTGAAATATCTCTCAAATCGGTCCAATATTGGAGGAGAAAATAGTCGAGAGCCAAACCTCGAATTATGACTTTTTTCGTACAAAGTCTCGCCGCCAGCATTTCCTCTTAACCACCCCAAATACGCCAATAAGAAAGCAAACCACATCATCGCTTACCATCAGGTGAGATAGTGGTCAAACGCGTGCCGATCAATAGTAAAAAAAAACCCTACACTCGCGTTTTGGAGACCTAGCGGTGAAAGACGGGTTAAACTAACTTGTAGTTATACCATAATGGATACCTAAAGATATACTGCCCTATGATAGGGATTTAAGATATAAAGGGTTTTTTTAGTGTCGCAAATTAAACAACCTTATTAAGAATTATCTAACTACTTGCGACTAATTACTTGCTGTTTTCATAATACCTTATTATGAAAACAGCAAGTAATTAGTCGATTCTTCAGGTGAACAGAGGGATAGCATTTTCTTCGGCCTAAGAATACGCACTGCCATTCAACGTGGCAAAGTGTCAATGTGGCAAGAAAGCAAGCACAAAAAGAAGTGTGGTTTAAAAAAACCCAAAACAACACCAAATTACAATAAACCAACTGAAATACAACGTGAGACAGAATAAACGCAATACATCATTATGAACAACTTTGAGCAGTGGTGGCCGAGTGGTAACAGCTCCGACTTACGAGTTGTAGGTCGCGGGTTCAAACCCAGCCAGGCACATAACTTTGTGTAATTTATTTCATCACCACTGCTCTCAAAACGGTGAAGGAAACCTGCATGTCCTAGAACCAAAAATTCGAAGACATGTGACATTCACCAACCCGCATTGGGCCCGCGTGGTGGATTACGGCCCATTCCCTCTCCTAGAGAGGAGGCCTGAGTCCCAACAGTGGGAACATATTATAAGGCCGACTATGCTATGACTATGAACAACTTTTACTATGGGACCAAGCCCGAATTAGCGAGAAAAAATCAAATGTTCAGCACATTTTGTCGAGTTATGCGCACATAAAGGTATGGGAGTGTCGATTTTTATTTCGCGATTCCAGTGTTGGTCCCATAGTGAAAGTTGTTCGTAATGATGAGTTCAATTACCTCTTAAGAGGTTTATTCTGTTACAGGTTGTATAAACCAGTCACCTATTATACAAGTAGTTCTTATAATTACATAATTTCGCAACATTAACTGATTTCCCGGGAGAACCGTCTTCAGTAATAGAGCTCCTGAAACTTCATTCCGCGTAGTTCTACCGATTTACTAATTTTCAATGTTTCACTAATGTAACGAGACCTAACCTTAATTAAGAATGTATTTATGTTAATAAATGCTGAAGATGGGACAGGGATCCGTAATGAGAATGTTTTTTGTGCTTTTAATATTTTTGGTATGAGGTTGTTTTAATACAAGGTAAATTTTGTTTGCTTAAGTTTTCAGAAATGTATATTAAATTGTGAAATGTGGTCCTTGGATACGAAATCTCATTTATCTGTTTTCGTTTAAGATTCCAATAAGGAAATCTGGAAATACTTGGAGATATGCTTATACAAGGAGGCGTTCTTCTAAAGAAGGTTTTCATGACTAATTCTGGAAAGCCAAGTAATTTTTTTAACTGATGGCCTAGTTGTGATATTAGCATACGTGACTTCTTCTCCGTGGCTCATCTCATAGGAACTGTGAATTTTTTCTAGATAAAAAGTAGCTTTGCAATAAGATTAGGACTTCCAGAGATCATCTCAAACAAACAAACATACAGCTTTACAATTTTTGTCTATCTTTATAGCATTAGTTTAGGTTTAGATTAATTTTAGTATATAGCGAAATCAAAGGTGTAGTACTATCACATCGTTTGTTACAGGTCTACCCAACAATCAGCTGCCCATAGTACCTACAGAAGCGCTAACTCGACTATGGAATTTGGATCGCTTGGATTTGTCCAACAACAAAATTCATACTTTAGACTCTAATTCATTCAAGGTGAGTCAAACTTTCGATCTCCTGTTCCAATTATTCATAAATATATATATATAAACATATGTATATATCATAAACATCCAAAAATTATATTTTGTACCGTGGGAAACAGTTTTGAGGTGAAGTGAATTCTATATTGTAGTGTATTAAAAATATAATTTATCGCTTAACATAAAACTAAACAACACAACACAACAACACACAAAACATATAACTAAAGTAAATAATAAATGAATTAAAAAGCACAGTAGTAGTTAATGAAGATCAAGATAACAAACACAAATCACTTCAAAATATGAAACTAAAATCTATTTCATACACAGGGCATCACGAATCTAACATACTTGGACATAAGCGACAACCAGTTGACGGATATATTGGAAGGAGCATTCCTGCCTTTGATAAAACTAAGTGTTCTGAGGCTGAGAGGGAATCTACTCAAAGTACCAGCTTTGGCATCGTTGAAGGTAAGATTAGTTGATTCTTTTTTTACTACACTTTAATATTGGAAATGAGTACCTACAAACGGGGTGAATAGAAATGAAAGGGTGAATCGAAACAAATCTTTGAAGGTGATTTTTACGTCGTTTAAATTTTTTTCGCAGCATTTACGGTCTCCAATTTTATTCATCATCATCATCATCATCATAACAGCCGAAAGACGTCCACTGCTGGACATGAGCCTCCCCCAAAAGGGGGGTTTTGTCATAATCGCCACGCTTGGCAGGCGGGTTGATCCAATTTTATTGAATTAATGTAAAAAAAAGCTATCTTAGAATCATATGAATGTTTTGTTTCTTGGAGGTATGCGGTCGTTGTGTGTGCCTGGTGAGCAACTGCCCCATAGTAAATATTCGGAATGTTGTTTAGTAGTTCGCTGCAGGTTGAATGGATGGCGTTGCGGTTCTTTTTGCTGTCGTACAAATTTCGATTCGTTAGTTATTCTTTTGGCGGTATTGATGCCGCTGCAGTTTCTATTTACCCCTCCGTTCCTATTTTACCCGGTTGACGGCCATCAAGGTGGTAACGTGGTTGTAGGAATGAGTCAATGTAGATAAGCAGTCCTAATATATAAAATATTGGTACTCAGCTGCATCGAGTTTGCCTGGAAACATTACATAGTTGAGGGCAGGTTGATGATGATGATGTGATCTGAATGATTTCGGCCAAGGCGCTTCGCAGGTAGTAGCTGAAAAGGTGGCGAGAAATGGAAATCAATGTGCAGCAATTATCAAATGTAACAGAAACAAATCCTTAATAATATTATTAAGGCGAAAGTAACTCTTTCTGTCTGACTATTCTTGCGCTTTCACGTCAATACTACTGAACCGATTTAAATGAAATTTGGGACACAGATAGTCTAGAGCCTGAGAAAGGTCATATGCTACTTTTATCCCGAAAATGTTTGCGGATCCCGTGGGATAGATTTATTATTGTTTTTCAGTGAGCAAGGGATTAACATGATTTTTTGTATAATATTTGTTAAGGGGTCAGTAAAAAAAAAAACATCTCAGGAAAAAGTACGGTTCTCGTGGGGTAAATCTGACGCGACATGACACGACACGACACGACACGACACTTCACGACACGACACGACAAGACACGACCAGACACGACAAGACACGACAAGACACGACAAGACACGACAAGACACGACAAGACACGACAAGACACGACAAAACACGACAAAACACGCCACGACACGACAAAACACGACACGACACGACACGAAACGACAAGACACGGCAAGACACGACAAGACACGGCAGGAAACGACGAGACATGAAATGACACGACACGACACGACAGGGCAAGACAAGATACGACACGGCACGACACGCACCACAAGATACGACAAGGCACGACAAAATACGACAAGACAAGACAAGACACAACAAGACTAGAAACGACAAGACTAGACACGACAAGACACGATATGTCACGACACGACAAGACACGGCAAGGCAAGACACTACACGACAAGACAAGACAAGAGACGACAAGACACGACAAGACAAGACAAGACATGACAAGATACGACAAAACACGAAATGACACGGCAAGCCACGACAAGATACGACAAGACACGACAAGAATCGACATGACACGACAAGATACGACAAGACATGACAAGACACGACAAGACACGACAAGACACCACAAGACACGACAAGACACCACAAGACACGACAAGACACGACAAGACACGACAAGACACGACAAGACACGACAAGACACGACAAGACACGACAAGACACGACAAGACACGACAAGACACGACAAGACACGACAAGACACGACAAGACACGACAAGACACGGCAAGACACGACAAGACACGACAAGACACGACAAGACACGACAAGACACGACAAGACACGACAAGACACGACAAGACACGACAAGACACGACAAGACACGACAAGACACGACAAGACACGACAAGACACGACAAGACACGACAAGACACGACAAGACACGACAAGACACGACAAGACACGACAAGACACGACAAGACACGACAAGACACGACAAGACACGACAAGATACGACAAAGCACGACAAGACAGCCGACTTCCAAATAAAAACATTACAAAGTAAAAAATGTCGGTGTTTTTGGTATGCCTTTAAAATGTGAAGGGTTCCCTCTATTTCTCCAGGATTCCATCTTCAGATACTGACCCGATGACCATGGGGCCATGGGTCTCATCATTATTTACCTCCACGAGAACACGACGCATTTGCGTACGTTTCTGACTGACTGGCCCCGACCAGTTTCCAGGTGCTTAAAACCGTAGATGATCAAGAACGAATAAGGCTATTTTTACACCACGGGAAAAAGTACGGTTCCCGTGGGGTAAATCTGACACAACACGACAAGTTTTTGATATGCCTTTAAAATTTTAAGAGTTCCCTCTATTTTTCCATGATTCCATCTTCAGATACTGACCTGATGACCATGAGGCCATGGGCCTCATCATTATTTTGTAAGTAAGCCAAGGTACCTCCCCGAGTACACACGACGCTTTTGCGAACGTTTGCAACTACGGGCGACCAGACCTGTTCAATAAATTCACGTGCAACCCTTGCTGGACAGAAATAACTGAAGTGCACTTCATAACTGAGTGACTGGGCCCGACCAGTTTCCAGGTGCTTAAAACCGTAGATGGTCAAGAAAGAGTAACGTTGCCGAAGCCGTCCTTGTCGCTCAGCAGCCAAAGTTAGGGACCTGTTCGCAATTTTAGTGAGCACTTGCGGACTATCCGACCCAGCTCCAGCTTTAGACAAAGGAATAAAAGAAAAAAATACAAATACAAGGACGCTTTATCAGAAGATATTGTGCATAGGGCTCGATGGCGCTCACAATGACCTGATTGATCATTACCAATGCTTTGGTATTGATTGAGGATAAAATGATATCCATGTCTGGAAAATGGCAGCGAAGATGGGAATTGTCAAGCAATGTTGTAATGGAGTTAAACTATTACATCGCGGTTTTAGAAGTGCATGTCAATGAAATGGCACCGCGATTACTTCTCGAGTAACGTCAAGTCTACGAAACGATTCTAAACGACGAACAAGTAAATAGTGGAAAAGGCTTTGGCTTCCTCGGACATTGCTGCAACTTTGCTTAGCGGTGGTCGGACTGTATATTCCGTTTTTAAGTTGCCGCTTAATCTTGCAAGCAAAGATACCACAACATGCAATATTTTCAAAAACACCGGCCGGCGAGTCCTTTTGCAGCAGTGCAAGCTCATAGTATTGGACGAGTGAACAATGTCACACAAGCACGCATTAGAGGAGTTGAACCGTAGTCTTTGCGATTAAGCTGCTGCATATTGGATTGTTATTCATCTGGAATTGGACACAGAAGAATTTTCCCATCCAGTGGCTACAGAAGATGAACTTATCATGCACGTTTTTCCCAATTTGGAGATTAATATAAACAACGAAGACTGGTGAGAGGGCAGTGCAATCGCCAAAGAACAAGTGGGTCGCCTTAACGTCGTTTAATTTTGTTTAGGAATTCTGCCGCCCAAATTAAAGTGCCTTAAAGAACACCTTTTATAGTCATCACCACATTGATTACCTTTTGATGAGGCTGTCCGTTCTTACACATTACACACTAAAAATTACCACGCGAACGAAGTCGCGGGCAACAACTAGTGAAGTAAATAAAGCAAGGAATAATGAAATGTTTGAAATAGAATATTCTAAATTACTTAGGCACTTAAAAATAAATTAATTTTTTGAGTTTATCGATGCGTCCAATTGAAATGCAAATTTAATTTATCATTGTTAAAAATATCAGTGATATTGGTACTTTTGAAATAAACAATTATAAAATTCTCACGTCTGCTACACTGCTGAATTTAAAATTAGTTTCATTTTGTCAAGAATTATTTAAATCTCATTTTTTCTATTTATTTAGAAATAAACTAATTAGAACTGTAAGAATTAAACCTATAAATTGAGTTCGATAATAATTGATTCAATGCTTTTTTTGTTAGCATGATATCTGCAATTTGTCTTAGCTTTAGACTATTGAAGTACAGTAATACTCTTTATTTTCACGCAAAGGCAAATAAATTATCAATAAGTACTAATAATAAATATTGAGTTGGAAAAGTAATTATGATTTGGACTAATCGCTATAATGTATTACGAAAGTACTGATTACCTTTTTATTGATTAGTTCAAACGTGTACGTTGAATCACAAAATAGATAACTGCTGAAGGTCTGCTCCATATGACGAGCGAAAACGCATGCACACATAGACACGTTTCATGTAGACCGAGTGCAAGCGCACTCGCGACCGGCATTTGTTTAAGATCGCCGCACGTACGCGTCTATATGTGCGTGCGCCTGTTTTCGCTTGTTGCATGGAGCTGATCTTCTTTAAGGTTTATTTTGTTGTCGAGTCTTACTGGCACCCAACGCATGTAACTGTTAATCATAATTGAATTAGTTTTCTAATACCTTCTAATAAATCTCTTATTACAAATCAAAATCGAAGATAGAAAAGTACGAAATTAGTCTGGCTCAATCATTGTATTAGAGATAAATTTCTATTTCAATCGATAAGTTATATATTTTGTTTCAAGACAATATGATATTACTATAAGTGATTTTAAAGTTTTTGTATCTCTCATATTCATTTTATCTTAGGCCTTAAGCCTATTAATAGCACTCAATCGTAACCAGAGGAATAGTTTGATTGGTTTCATTAGTTTATTTGCTTTGAAACAGCTGATACCCAGTTTCTGAAGTTTGCGTATTGACAGAGCTTTTCATTCGATTAAAATAAACAATTGAGCATAATTCCTTAATTGAGTGTTAGCCAACACTATCGAGACTAACATTATCGAGAAGATAAACTTCAGCCGTTCTCACCGTGAAAACTTAGGTAGAATTGGCGTGAAGTGATCTGTCATTCTATCTTGCTTGGATGGATTGACAGCTCGCTTCACGTTCTCTTCACCTAAGCCTCACGGTTAGATGTTTACAGAATCGCACTGCAGTTTAAATTCTTCAGAGGCCTGGTATAAAACTTGTTTAGTAAGTAATAATCAATCCAATTCTTTTCTAGGAGGCCCACATGCTAAGGGATCTAGACCTATCAAGCAATGCACTAGAAGGACCTCTTGGCCCCACCACTGTACCTACACTAAGCTGCCTCACTACACTTCAGCTGTCAGATAACACATTTGCAAGCATTCGACGCGGAGCTTTGTCAGGTGAGAACATTTTATATGTAACTAGCTGACCCGCGTGGCTTCGCTCCCGTTAACTGGCTACCTTACCTACCTACCCTACCCATACTTACCTACCTAACTACCTACCGACCCACTCTGCCTACCCTACCTACCTACCCTACTTACCTACCCTACCCTACCTACCTTCCTACCCTACCCTACCTACCCTACTTACCTACCCTCTACGTACCTACCTTACCTACCTACTCATTTATTTTTTATTTTTTGAATATTTAATACTTATTATAAGTGTTCGAACAAACCCGATTTTGTTTTATATATTAAGAAGATTATTAAAATGGAGATAAAAAAGTAGCAAACACAATCCGCTCAATTATGGCGGCCATATTGCGCGTCATCGCGAATCTGTGTCTGATCATAACGCCGATATCTCCGAAGTTACGATAACTAACCCTCCACTATTTAATACCATTGAAATCGTTATTAAATAAGCTAACAGGTTATGTATGGATTTAATAAGTTGGTTCTAATATGGTTTTAATGAAAATTAGATAGCTTAGTAGCTAATATAAATTAGATACTTAGGTATATGAGTATCGACGCTTAGTAGGGTTAAGTTTGGAAGGGCTGATAGCTTCATCAGGAAAATGATTGCATAATAAATGTAAATAGGCGAGGAAGAGAGAAAGAGATGGTCCCATCGCTTACCTTGAGCTAGTTTATTCTGTAAATAACCATTTCGATATCGAGCTTCACCTGAGTGACAAAGCTCACAAAGTGAGCTTTATTACACACAACATAAAGGTCTTATGTTTATACGAATTTGATACTCACCTCGGATTCCGCTGTTGAGACACGAAAAAGTTCTTACAGAATAGCACTACAGGTGAGAAAGTAGTCAAAGGCGCTCCTATCAATAATAAAGAAAGCTTGTTCATTATAGAAATACTTTTTGTACTCTGTGTAAAATTTGTGACCAAAACATTGATTGATGAGAAGACGCTTCAAGCAAATTTTATATCATTCTTTTTGCATTTCGGTGCAACAATTTCCCCACTTTATTTAGAATTGCAGCTTTATTCAAAGTGTGTTATTCCTACTGGGAATAAATATCGCCAAGCAGTGCTGCAAAATTAAGTCACACCTTGAAACGGTCATCTGTTTTCACACTTAGTATTCACATAGTCGCATGGCTCATGTATCTTGCAAGTACGATTTCTTATGATTTATACCCTTTAAAAGATTTCTTTCTGCATGAATCTTCTCGTTTTTCAAGGCATCTTTTACATTTTTCTGAATTTTGTTCTCAAAGGGATTCGGTTGGCATATTTTAGCGTAGCTCGCTTCGTTCGGTACAAGACATCTGTCAAAGGTTGAATACTGAATGTGGGCGATCGATGTATGCATACATGCATGGATCCACGGTGAATTCTGCCAAACGGTAAAAATTTCGCTCAGAATACAGAGAACATTCTAATGCTATCATTTAAGCTCAAGCGTTGCACGATATTTTTTTTTATATTTATAACTAGTGGACGTCACGCGGTTTCACCCGCGTAGTTCCCGTTCCCGTGGGAATACGGGGATAATATATAGCCTATGTTACTTCCTGATAATGTAGCTATCCAATGCTAAAAGAATTTTTCAAATCGGTCCAGTAGTTTCGGAGCCTATTCAATTCAAACAAACATACAAACAAACAAACAAATCTTTCCTCTTTATAATATTAGTGTAGACATAATACTTCAAGAACTTGCTTGCTTGAAATAACTGTTCAAAATTGGTCGTTAAGTGATAAATTAATGTTCTTAAGGCCAATTCTCTTACTTAAAAAGCATTCAATTTCAAGTGACAATATCATCTCTGTGATAATGAATGTCAAAAACTTGTCAAAATGTAGGGGTTACAGTGGAGCGAGGCAGCGGAGCGGAGAAACGGAGAAATTGTACCACGTGAGTCACTGACATTTTGACTGACATGATTGGTTAATATTTCCCCGTTTCTCCACCCACCCTTACAGGTGGTTTTGACATTTAAGACCACGATGTGAACGCTCCTTAAATTACGAGAATTGCTACCTCTGTTTTTTGTCGAAGTTATCTCTGAATTTATTTCTTAAAAGAGCGCGTGAGTTCAATTTCTAGGCAGTTTAAAATTAGGTTCATTTGAACTGCCTAAATATTGAGCTCACGCAGTTAATTTCTCACATTGCTTTTATCCTATACAATACACAAACTGCAATGACTGATTGCAACTCTTTTTTATGTCTTACATAACAACCTATTAAACTATCCACTAAAACATATACTACGCAACACAAAGCCCTGCAGAATCCTTTAAATTAACAACAGGTCCGTGTTCGCAGGTCTCACGAACTTAACTAATTTGAACTTGCACAACAACCAGATAGATGTACTGGAGGACTACGCGTTCAAGCATATCGCCAACCTGACGCATCTGGACCTGTCTCATAATGAGATTGTTGCTGTATCAGGTAAGAATATAAGTCTGTTATTGATATTAACACGACATCCTGTGATGTGGTGATTAAATAATTTTGGTGACCGAAGTTGTGGAGAGTAAAAAAAATAATTATAAGCATAAAGTAACATGTAAAAACTTGGACGCCCTCAATGGTAAGGTGCCAGTCGCCTGTATTTTTATTTATTCATTTGTTTATTTGAGTAAAACTCACTCCGTCACCTGACTATAAAAAGAAGTATAAAAACTTCAAACCTTATTTTTCTTTATTATTAAAGCCAAAATCATTAGTATTTTCCTTTTTCCTCTCGATTACTTTAGTTTACCAGAGATTATGTCCATTTAAAGCTTTTAGTCAATTCCATGACGTTTTAATTTCCGGCAAAAAAATCTCGACAGTTGCCTGGGTCCGACGGAAATAAGGCGGAAAGGTATTTTTTTACCATTTACATAAGATTTGGAGGATACCAATGAGAAAGAAAATCAAAATAACATTTTGTGAGAATGTTTCAGAAAAGGTTCTGAAACAGTCTCACAATTCTGACGTAACATAAAGAGATGGCAGAAAAATAATAAACCTCTACTTTTACAATAAATTTATTTTAGGCTCTCTAATATTAGAAAGGGTGGCAGGTTTAGTCTATTTTTAGTCTAGCATTAACATGTTGTTATTCTATTATATAAAGGTTTCCTAAATAAAAGTATTTAGTGACCTAATTTCGGTTCTGTTTCTGAAATAACGAAGGTTTAATACGATCTATGGAATTATGTTTAGGTACAAAAAAGTCGTAGATAGATAGAAAAGATAAATGTTCTAAGTAGTTAAACTTTGACGACAATACCTGTTGTCCGTAAATCCAGGGTTATTAAATTAATATATTAGTGTATTTATTCAGGAATTATACCACTTACAGATGGGGTAAAAGGCAATAGCTATACCTATTGTTTAACTGTTCATCGTCATGATGAACACTTGGACAATAGTGTCACTGTAAGTTACTCTGTCACTGCGTATACTATGGACTTCTTATGAAATGAATATAAAGAACAATAATTATTATTATACTCATGTTGAACTTATCTTCCTAGTTTATAACTCCCAACTCTTTTATAACTTATTTTTCCCTTTATCTTTAACCGAATTATCAATATCCACAGGTGCATCCCTCGCGCAGCTGACAAACTTAGCTCACCTGGATCTCTCACACAATTTCCTCCGATCCTTATCAGCAGAGCCTTTGAAATCTCTCCGGCGACTGACCGAGCTCCTACTCCACGATAACGACATCTCGATGATAGATGACGGAGCTTTGGCACTGCACAAGGACCTCGGCCGATTCACCATTGAAGGTAATGGAGGCGCGATGATACGCACTTTAAGGGGACATATGGTTGGGGAAGATGGCAAGCGGGATTCACAGAATTTGTTAGGTTTTGGTGAAGATCTGTTAACAATGTTTGAGATTCTGTTTAGAAGTATGTATTTTTGTCCTTTAAAATATTGCTGCAATAAAAGGGCCAATTCTACTAATTTTTATGTAACGTTCGTATTCGCATCTCAGTCGGAAAAAACCTCATTTTCCATACATTTGTGACAGATTGCGACTACGAACGTTGTTTAAAATTATTAGAATTGGCACTAAAAATAGAATCAATATTAAGTCATAAGTCATTTATTGATTTGTTAACATAGGTACAAATAAATGGACAACTTACATCAATGGCAAAGTATTAACTCTGCCTGTCTGTTTGTTATCCCTTCATACTCGTATCTCAGTGCTTAACGGATTTGGATTGATCGATGAAAGGATAGCTTTTCATCTCGAAAGTATGTTCCTTCAGGACAATTTTTAACTGCCACGCGAGTTAAGCCTCGAGCAGCATCTAGCATTTTATAAAATCAAATTAAACAAATCTTCATTATCAAAATTTTATTTGACATACCTACTAAAAACTTATCATTAACAAAAAAATAAATTTATCTAGATGAAATATTTTGTTCGCCCGACTTCTTCATCCATGAGTATCATACAGATATTTGTCGATACTCAACGTTTCAGTGAGGTGACGTCAACGCCTCTTTGTTCACCCATCGATATTCGCTTGTTATATTGTTGCGTGACTCTTAACTATTTCTGCCTTTGTAACTCTCTTTATGGGCTTTTTTTTTGTAAGGAGTAATCCTGGCCGCTGACACTTTTGTTGATGTAACTTCATTTTTCTCGCGCGTTTTTTTGGCGTAGACCTTAGACGGGAATAGAAAAGCCACGAAATGTGATAAGAATACATAATCTGGCAAAATGAGTACACAAAATTCTCGCTATATTACTTTCAAATGAATCCGTTGTGTCGTTAGTTAACACTGAAATTGTAAGTGTAGTTAAAGTTAGAAATAACTCTGCACACAAAATAATTAAAACAATATATTTCACAAACAAAATAAAATTCACGGAAGCACTTAAAACAATATCAAAACAACACACAGCGTAAAACCTGTTTCCGTTCCATTCCCTATCAGAAAATAACAAAAAGTTAAATTGCATGGAATCAAATAAGCAATTACTCATACTTTAAACTTCCTCTGTAAACTTCACCCACATTTATTTCGGGTCGTAAAGATAAATTCTGCTCTCTTTCACAGATAATCCTCTTAATTGCGATTGCCTAATGGCCGGATTCGCAAGGTGGTTAAGGGAGGCAAAAAACCTGCCCCAAACTGATAAATCTGTTGCCGTGTGTGCAACTCCACCACATTTGGAAGGTGCGCTGTTATCTAGATTATCCAAAAACAAACTCTGCGATGATTTCGAACATACAGACTTGAAACAAAAAGATACGAACTACGATTTCAATAAGGTTTTAGCCAATGCGATTGTGAACGACTATAAGATTAATGTTGATGATAATGGCGGTGAAGTGTATGTTGATAAGCAAGAAGGGATAGATGATGATTTATATGATGAAGAGTTGGAAGTTCCTGCTGAAGAAGATTTGCCGATTTCTGAAGCTAAGGTAAGTGTTGCTCGTGCAATACAAAGTGTTGTCCAATATGAATTACATTTAGACACATAAAACTCACCAATTCAATAAACAAAATCCTGATATTGAATCTAATATGTTTTATGTCTGTAGCATCCGTTTTAAGTAAGTTTTATTGGAGTTCTCACACTTTATCTGGATGAGTCACTTGGCTTTATTACTGTTAGTAGGCGCCTAGATGATATTGGATAAGTATAATGTATATCTGCTCGACATTGCGTAGGATTTAGTCATCTAATATGTGTGTGTGTTTTTTTCTCTTAATTTTGATTGTGCTAGCATCCGTAGTAGGTAGTCACGCCAAATTCTATTGTTTGCATAAATTATGAACGATTTAGAATTATCATTCGTTTTTTTTGTAGCTTAGTGAGTCATGCCATATTGAGTCGTTATTGGTTTACGTTTACGATCATTCTTCTTAATTTTTCACATGGATGGTAACATTATAGAAACTGAGACACATATTTGATTCAATTTAATAGAGAATCTATGTGTGAGATTTCTTATCAGTAGATATATTTGTAGGCATCTTAAATAAGATACATGGTTATAATATATGTTATTTTAAACTTAGTGATAGTGGTAATAAAGTAAAACGTGTTGTAAAAAATGATTCTTGTTACAAATTTCTTCAAGTGACCCAGAATGTACCTGAAACATTAAATTATGCAACTGCGCTATCAACAAGAGCTATTTCAACGACCTATTGTAATTCTCCCTTACTTCCATCAGGTTCGTCTTATAGACGCCTGGCATGACGATGAAGAGGTTCATCTATCCTGGACAGTAGATCCTCCTTCGACCCACCACTACAGATGTACTGGGGTCACAGCGTCGAGGGCTGGAGGTCTACCAAAGCATGTGGCTTGTCATCGAGCAGCACCAGCAAATATAGTCTTGAGGGGACTGAAGATCGATGCTGTTGATAAGTATACGTGAGTATTATTATGTATTAACTAGCTTTTGGTCGCGATTTCACTCGCGTTAATATAGATTATCGTAAAATAAGTATCTAGCCTATAACTACCATCCTACAAGGTATCTCTTGACCACAAAATCAGTTCAGCGATTTAAGTGAAAAGGCGTAAAAAGAAAACAAACGCACTTTCACATTAATAAAATAATAAATTAGTTTAGATTATAAAAGATATTTTTTTAAAGGGCTAGTAATAGATGTGTTATTTTTATTATACTAAATATTTAATCAAACTATTTTCTTTTGTTTTAGCACTAAAAAAAATCGTTTCAGTGATTTTGGATATATCTTATTTGAATCGACAATAGGAAAGCCTCTAATGTTATAGTCCCCTGAAATAGTGTATGATTACAGATAAGAAAAAATAATGTTTGGTGATTCTGTTTTATTCTGTTATGCACGCACATATTAATTAATAGTAATTTCGGCAGTGTAGGGACTTTAGATGCCACCCTAATATGTTTATATAAATAAATTCACAGTTTCTATTAAGGTATCTACGAGGAAAGTTATATTAAATCCTTTGTCTACATTCTTCTTTCTTATCGTGTGGGCAGTAAGGTCTAACGACCCCACACACTCTAGTGTCAGAGTTTCTAAACCGCCTCAAGGGCCTCTGACATGGTTTATTTGACTACCGCCATTTGGCGGCCGGGACCACTGGCTTATACGTGCCTTCCGAAGCACGGAATCATCTTTTTATCAGACAATCAGGTGAACCAAGTCTGCAATGTCCTAGCCAAACTGGAAACAACTTTACAAAGTATGTTTCCCGTGGGAATCGAACCCACGACCACCGGGTCACAAGGCAAACGCCTAAACCGCTCGACCACGGAGGCAGTTATGTAACAATGATAGAGTAGTTATTACTAGTATATCTCAGTAACTAGACTAGATCAGCTTAAAATCTATGCGCAAATCATAAATTTAGTCCAAATAAAAGCCTAGCAAGAAAATGCTCAGCAAATATAAGTAAACCATAAGCCAAAGAAATCACAAACGTACTAATAACACCAACATTGAACCAGTTTTAACCGCAAAGATAAATTAAAGAGTTAGAGTAAACATTTAACCGTAGCAAAGTTTAGTAGAAGTTGGCCTTGACGGAATAATAGAAATTAAATTAGTGGGAACTGGGTAATCCACTCAGCTGCTTTTGGATGATATTAAATGTTATTTCAATTCCTCGGTTCCTCCAAAATATATTAAATGTGAAATAGTATATTGGTCTTATTTGCGTATTTAAGTAATTACTGTTCGTCTGCGAGTTTCGGGAAATGTAATATTAATATTCGGTATTCAGAAAATATTTTCAGAAGATATTTATTTAACGTTTGAATGTAAGCAGTGAAAATGGGACTATGCAGCCATATTAACCTTCTAGTGAAATATGTATTTTAATTGAAATCAGTATAGTTAGTTAGTGTGTAGTTGTCCGAAATTGGTAAATAAATTATTATTATTTTTTATTATGAGTATTAGTTATTGTGCATGCATTTATGTTTTCACAAAATACACATACTTTACAACACGAAGACTCTTTCTTGGCGGTTTAAACGCAACAACACAAGTCACAAACTAAAAACATAACCTTAACAGTTTATAACACTGACAGTTAGTGATACCAGAAAAAAAAGGGTCCGGTTGTATTATATTATTTATTTGAAAATAGCCGATTCGCCGATTATTAAAAACGAACGTCAAATGAACAAATTTTAGTTTGTGTTACCAATTTATATGCTTTCAATGTGTTTAAATAAACTATTTAGCTATTTAATAATATAATTTTTTCTAGTGTGGCTACTCCAACAGTTTATCGATGTGCAATCTCAAAGATGATTTGGCGATGCTCCGCCCTACGGATACTTAAAGTTGTCATTAACTAATGAACCCTTAAATAATGTCTCTGGGATGTATCGTTCATTAATGAATTTAATTTAGGCTCCTTCTGGGTAAGCTCGCTCCATCGTAGACTTTGTCTCTGTCATCTCTGACCTAGACTAGAGTCAAGAGCAAATCCATCACAAATAAAAAAAAAAAAAAAAGATGATTAGTTAAGAAATCATTAGGACTAATTTAATGGACCTTTCTGAGTGTGGCAGATAGAATAATAGCAAATCTAAATTAACTTTCGAATCTATGTTAGTGGAAAAGGTGCATACCTTACTATTTTTGATTTACCTACAAACTTTTTCTCAAAGATTTTGTAGTCACTTCATACTGACTTGTTTAAAATTCTTCTCACTGGACATAAAAGCATGTTACTACGTACGTGGATATAATATCTAGTATTGTCCCCACATTGTGTATGGCGATGTTGTCGATCGTTCCGAGCTGTTGACGCCTGACCAAAATATTAGAACGTGATGCATAAAGAATCTTCATGTTATGAGAGTTGTGCTAGGCGTTTAGGCGTTTTTGTTTCTTCTATCAATATATTTATTCTTCTGTCAACAATATTTAAAATAATAGTTTGTTTTAGGGTGTCTGAAGGATAGACCTGTAAACTAGTTAACTTATAAACTAGGTAGCTCAAAATAAATTCCTTGAATATTATTTTTCCCCAGATTCTGCATAGCTCTGGAAGAGATGGATAATTCTGATGTTCCTCTCTCTTTGGTCCTCGGTTGTGGTGCTCCTATGCAAGTAAGACAGCGAGCGGCATTCGCTACTGTTGTGCCAATAGTGGTGACCCGAGCCCCAGAAAGTAACCCTTTAAGGTGAGATTGATAGTCCCTAAAGCATTTAACTCATTACAAGTGACAGTACACAGAATATCTTTATTATGTGTACCGCAAATTGTAATTAAAAAAAAACTGTATCCTGACTCAAATGTCTAATTTCAGAGTCTCAGAAGTCCGCTCAAACGTCACGGGCGACGGGGTACTAACAGTTCTAATATCAGTCTTGGGACTACCACAGAGACCGCAATATGTACTACCTCGCTCCCAAAGACTATCCAATGATGTTAGACCTATCAACAACTGTTATATCGTCCTGGCTGTTCTATCTCGAGGCTCTCTTGTAGCCCAAAAGGATACTCCTTGCCAATCGACTTTAGAGATATCCATGGAAGGCTTTGTAAGAGGACCTTACGAAGTTTGCGCAGCAATTTCAAAGTATAAGGTCGATGAAAGAAGAACAATTTGTGTAGTACCACAGCTAATAGAGTCTCTTGGAACTTTAGAAATGAAGGCGGGTTTCAAGGGTTTGAACACAGCGTTGATCGGCGTGGCTCTTGGTTTGATGGTAATAGTGATTGGTTTGGTGTGGTTCGTAAGGAAAATGCTGAAGAAACCAGCGGAATTTGAGCCACACAGGTGCTTTAGACAGGAACCAGTGCAAGAGGAAAATCCAAGGGCCAGTTATGTTATGTTGACTGCAACTTCGAAAGTGTGAATGAACATAACAAAGGAAAGATTCGTTTTACTAGTCGTGAAAATTATTTTAATATATTTTTGATTGGTTGTTAATGAAGTATTAAATTCGAAATGTATTTAGATGTTGTGAAAATATTTTATTGTTTGTTTAATAATATTGAAATTTCCAAATGGCTCACTAATTTCGACTCTATACATTATTTAACAGATACGCTTAAGATTCTACTTAATTGTTTTTTCTATTTTATTTGTTAAGTTAACAGTCGTTGTAACTATGTGCATCTCTCCATCATCAAACATATGCACCTTGGCTTCTATGTGTATTTCAATGCCTTTTAAATGTTTATGTGCATTAAATAAGTTTCCTTTTTTATGATATTTACCGAGTCAACGTTTTTTTATTAATTGGTTTCACACTCAAAAAGTTATTTTTGTGTTTTGGCAAAGTAATTTAAATTAAAATATTCAACTTCTACACCACATCAAATATTAGGCATGTGGATATTAAGTACATTTGTGTAGACATGATATCTCAGAGATCAAAGTACAATTATATAGACGGGAATAAAGTTATGTTAGAAGATAAGTATAAATAGTACTGTGTAACAGTAATAACTGAGTCTAAGTAATGTTTAAAATCACCTCTTGCTTGTGATAAGAACGTAAAATATCAGTGTGAGAGATTATAATTAATTCTACGTAATAGTTAGCAGTTATGTAAATTTTAATATAAATTTTAATGTTTATTACTAATGATTCTCGTTAGTCTTGAAATTGACTGATTTTGAAGCCCAACTTCGGAGAAGGGTTATTAGGTTAAACTCAGATATCTTGAAATACTTGACCTTTCAAATGGACTGTGCTCATACGTGTCGAAAGCTTATAAAGAATCCGTATAATTGTACGTCGGGATTCGGTCAGGCAGTCAGCACATTTGAAAAAGGTTGAAGTGGTTCTATAAATACAAAGCCTGTATTACAATAAATTTTAAACAAATAAATAACATTATTGTCAGTTGAAGGTATCCAGTGTTTAAATATTTTCATTATTTCTGGATTTCCGCAGGGTACACATTTGGTCCTATTTTTTTTATGAAACTATTATGGCTAGAATCGATTAATTTATTTATGTAGTGAACAAGTACTGAAAAAATCTTCTAGTGGCATATTTTGTATGTTGCCCTTCTGAAATAGTTTTGCTTTTGTCAATGGAATGCCCTTATGATGTTTCCTACTATTTACACTTTCTCGAAGTTGAAGCTCATTAACTAAACTTTGACGAGCTTCTAATAAATTACTAAAACACAAAATATGTCTTCTGTGAAGATGTATTTCTCAAACATTATTTAGTTTAGAACTAATAATATTAACACGAGGCTCACACATTTCGTTATTAATTAAGATATAGTCAATGCGAAGTCTGTATGTAATTTTCACTTTCACGTGCGCGATGTTTTTGTTGATATTATCCCGATATTTCGGATTAATATTATGATATCATCAGTATGGTAATTAGATGGTTCAATTGATTTACAGAGCTAATTAATACATTTCCTATAGGCATAGTAAAATGTTTTAAATATTTCTGTAAAAAGCAGTATCTAGTAGTTTTAAACCATCAAGATTGCTTTTTATAAATGTTTTAAAAAATGGAAGAAAAACGTGAGAACTCAGAGTTTATTTAACAAATTCTAGAACGGTTGTGTCAATAGATAAAATTCAACGAACATTAATTTGAATAAATGGTCAAAGCGAATTTAATTTAAATTTTAAATGAATGAATTAAAGACAAAGTCTAGATCACTTCTAAGTATTGTCGTTAATGTCCATTTTCCTCGTAATTCTATTGAATTACAAAGAGTCAAATAAAGCACTGAATATTCTTCTTTCCGTCTTAGGTCATTGCGTAAATGGAATCCCATAATATTTTGTCACGAGTTTTATTCATGCTAATTAAATCAGGCTTTGGAAATATCGGATCTGAAGACTTTTTCTTAAAATTTGTTATTTCTATTATGTGTACTTGCTTGTTGGAAGATAACTTTGATATTTCAGTGACAAGAGATAGAGTAGACACCTGACACAGAAGTAAGTTTGAAGATGCTAATTTACTGGCAAATGTAGAAAATATGTTAATTCACCAAATCTAAAGCGACTTAGCCGCATCTTTAACAAAGGCATCGCGCACTCTTATTTGTATATTATTAATTAGTAGGTTTACGAACATTGGCAATTTAGTCGCGCGACCAAATATGCAGATTGCAACTCAGCAGTTTTGAAAAGTCGCGCAATTAAGTAGCCAATGTAAGAAAAGTCTTCAAACGATAGAAGAAATACAATGGAAAGATGAAGAAAAAATGGTTAAAGATAATGCTAGCTTCACTAATGTTGGAAAGGAGAGTATAGAATATGCCTACTAGTAAGTAGGATGTGCTGTTGATTGCCTCATTAGAACAGTGGCTTAGTGGTGAGTAGGCACTCCGTGGTTTAGATACCCAAACGGACACAATATTTGTCTAGCCTTGATTAGATGCTGTGAGATTTGTATGCATTTGAGACATTATCAGTATAATCATTACTGTATGTTTTCTTTTTCGTAGGTTACCCTTGCCCTGTTTCCCTATTCATAAGTCAAAATACACAATTTTGTTTTCGTTTAATATTGGAATCGGCACCCAGTGTTGGCTTGCATTTTTAAATAAGAAATTTAATCTACATCTTGTAGACTGTGAATCAGATCACAAAATCACTCAAAAGCACTATTCATTCAAGGTTTAGTTTCAATAAATATATTTCTACGAAGATCACCGTATCTTCACACACAGAGCCAACAATAAACATCGAGACTCGAAACAAATATCTGTGGCCCATACAAATATTTGTCTGGAAGCGGGAATCGACTCGGCTATGCCATTTCAGTCGTCAAAGCAGTGCCTCTGCCATTCAATGAGGCGGCAAGGAATGCATTCTCACAAAACATTTCCAACTTCCAACCAACCTGGAAAGTACCTATTGTTCCATATATTCGTCTTTGACGTTCGCACACAAACAGAAGTCGTGTTTATTTGGAATACAGTGGAAATTGCGATTGAGTCCCCTTCTTTCACTCTAGCTTACAGAATAAACGGGATTTGTGTATGTGTGAGTGCGCTCGTCGACTAGGGAAGGGAGTTCAGTATTTAATGTTAGGAGTGATTTTAGGATCCACGTAAGCGATAATATTTCTTCTATCGTTGTGTCATAAGTTTTGAAATTCTATAACATGCGTTATATGGTATTTGAGCTTTATTTGCATTGTAATTATTAACGTAACGCGTCAAAACCGCATTTAAGTTAAAGTTTTCAAAGAACTTTTGTTCTGCTTTAATTAGTTTAAATTATGTAAATAAATAATTTATGTGATGCCATTTCAATTCTTAAATAAAATTTTATTAACAAACACGTGTTTTACTTGAGAATCTTCCTCGTTATGTTTTGGCATTTCCTCTTCATTTCGTTTCTAAGAAATATTTCGCAAAAAACATCGAACTTCCTCGATCATCGAAGTTTCCTTACGAGTACATCAATTTAAGGGGTTCCGTACCTCAAAAGGAAAAAACAGAACCCTTGTAGGATCACTTTGTTGTCCGTCCGTCTGTCTGTCAAGACCTTTTATCTCGGGAACGCGTGGAGGTATCGAGTTGAAATGAAAACCATATATTCAAATCGTCAGTTCCTTGAAGCTGTGGAAAATCAAAATTCTAAGTTAACGTAAAAAAAGTTACGGCCATGTATGCCGCAAAAAACGTATATTTCGACACTCTCAAGAAATCTCGACTTCAGCTTCTTGGTGTTACGTTAACATCTACCCTCAATTTTGGCCCTTTCGTAGAGGCAAAGGCTCAAGTGGCTGCCAGAAAGTTGGGGGTCCTAGCAAAGGTGAGACGGTACTTCACGCCGGAACAACTGCTCAAGCTCTATCAAGCGCAAGTTCGAACGTGTATGGAGTACTGCTCTCATTTTTGGGACGGATCTGCCAAATACCAACTTGATGCCTTTGAGTCAATTAAGAAACGAGCCAAGAGGATCATCGGTAATGACAGGCTCGTCGAGTCGAAGCTCCAAAGTCTTAGCATCGACGCCAAATTGCTGGCCTGTCCGTTTTCTATCGGTTGCATTTTGGGGAGTATGCGACGGAATTGCATGATTTAATTCCGCCAAGCCCGTTCCATAATCGGACCACAAGACGAATGGCGATGCGCGACCTGTACATGGTGGACATCCCACCCACACGCACAAAACGTTTTGGGAACACATTCATACTGCGTACAGCTAAGGAGTGCAATTCCCTGCCAGAGTCTGTGGTTCCGGATAGCTACAACCTGGGAGTCTTTAAGACAAGAGTGAATAGGTTGCTTCTAGGCAAACGTGCTCCATCTTCGACCGCATCATCGCTTACCACCAGGTGAGATAGGGGTCAAACGTATGCCTATCTATAGTAAAAAAAAACAAAATATATAGGGTATTTTCTGCTGACCTAGAACTATGAAAATTGGCAAGTAATATCGTCTTATTATATCTTATAGGGAAAAACCTGAAAACATTTGTAATTAAATCATAAAAAAATATAATAAAATTTAAAAAAAAATATTCAACAAAAATATTACAAAATTCACATTTATCGTTAATGGTTTTTTTTTAATTGTAGATATTTTTAAATACCCTGACTCTTAAACTAGATGTATGTGCCTGTGACTTAAAAGAAGAATATAGTCTTCATTTTAAGTAAAATGTACCTACTTTGTACGGAACGCTCGGTGGGCGAGTCCAACTCGCAATTGTCCGATTTTTTAAATTACCAATGCCAAAATCGAATTTTTAGCTCAAAGTTTAGGATTTACCCTATTTCATTAATAAAATATATGATTTTCCTTTAACTTGAACTTGTAAGATATCCTGTCCCAAGAATAATGTATTTATTAATACGTGCATATAAACACGTTTCTCCCTTGGGATGTCCTGTGTTTATTTCCCTATAAGTCATTGTATTGATAACAGACAATAACAACGAACAGACTTTTCAGTGTAGACTACCTTTCTCTACACTGAAAAGTCTGTTCGGTGAAGACCCGTTTTTTAGGGCTCCGTAGCCAAATGGCAAAAAAACGGAACCCTTATGGATTCGTCATGTCTGTCCGTCCGTGTCACAGCAATTTTTTTCCGAAACTATAAGAACTATACTGTTGAAACTTGGTAAATAGATGTATTCTGTGAACCACATTAAGATTTTCACACAAAAATAGACTACTTAGAACTGAATCTCAACATTTCTTTTTCATCAAACCCATACGTGTGGGGTATCTGTGGATAGGTCTTCAAACATGATATTGAGATTTCTAATATCATTTTTTTCTAAACTGAATAGTTTGCGCGAGAGACACTTCCAAAGTGGTAAAATGTGTGTGTAACTTCCCCCTTCCTTGTAACTTCTAAAATGAGAGAATGATAAAACTAATAAAAATATATGATGTACATTACTATGCAAACTTCCACCGAAAATTGGTTTGAACGAGATCTAGTTAGTAGTTCTTTTTAATACGTCATAAATCGTAAACCGAAATTTACCTTTCATTCAATCAATCCGAATATAAAAAAAAAACATTTAATTTCATAAACATAAACCTTATGCATAAACCGTGAACCATTATTTTCTAATAATAAATCTGTAATAGGTGCCTAAGTAAATTATAATTATAAAGTTACAACGAACTACAAGGACTTTTATATTATGTTACTTGCTGCTACGGAACCCTTCATGGGCGAGTCCGACTCGCACTTGGCCGCTTTTTTTCCAGTGTTCCTATTATGCATGTTATGATGGTTTCATTTCGGTGAAAATATGGTATTTATTGTAAGAGGTACCCCACGGAATATTTTGTCATAAGTCTTACGCAGGGGGTGGTAGGGGAGGGACGGCATCGCAAAGGCCGCCCCAGTAAGCGGTGGGATGACATGAACGCCAACCAAGAGGGCTGGTTTGATGTGGAAAGAGTGTCTGGATAGGTTATGGGCAAGCCTTTGACCAGCAGTGTGAAACTAGGCTACCGAAAAAAAAAACTGACCAAGTGTGAGTCGGACTCGCGTGCAAAGGGTTCCGAACGAATTTAAATTTTTTATCATGTTATTTTAACACGATAGACTTTTAATTGGTTTTCCTTTAATATATAGGTAAAGATCTATTATCTTCATTTTTTTTCAAAATTTTAGGCTCAGTAGTTTCGGAGATATGGGTGGGAATGGTAATTTTTCGTCTAATTTCTTGAATAACTTAAAAACCGTTTATTTTAAAATTATGAAAAAAATATAATTAAAAATCTCACAGTAAGCCCTTTCATTTAATATGTCACCTGATATTGTTCAAAAAATCTTTTTTTTTAATTTTCTAGTTTGACCCCCAAATGTGACCCCATACTAAAAGTTTAATAATTTACGTAACGCATCCGTGTTTGGGTCATATGTGTAACAAATTTCAACAGAATCGGTCCAGTGGATCCGGAGAAAACTGGCTGTAACAGACGGACAGACAGTCAGACAGACAGACGGACAGACAGACACCCGAGTGATCTTATAAGGGTTCCGTTTTTTGTTCGGAACCCTAAAAACACAGTCAAAAGCGCATTTTCATATTTTTTTTATCAATATACACAAAATTCTTCCGTTACTGAGTGAGTGACTGACAGACAACGCTCAGCCGAAACTTCTGGTCTTAGGAAGCTGAAATTTGTCATGCAGGTTCTTTGGAGTGTGTAGGGGAGGACGAAGAGAGGATTTCTCGAATAAGAATTATTTATTGCGTAACTGCGTACAATTAGATCTTATAATATAGCATAACAGTTTTAGGATCAACAGTCTATCCAGTCGGATATGCAATACTTAACAAAGAAAAGCAAATTGATTAATTAGTTCTACTAAGTGTTAGTTACAAACCTACTTACATTATTTTTTTCCAAAAAACTCATGAAAATTATAATAAACATTATTAAGTAACATTTTTTTTATTTGGTTTTAAACATGTTTCCATTTAATTGCTTTATAACTGTTGGTAAATTGTTGAATACACGAATAGCAGTTATGTAAGTACTTTTATAATACATCATATTCTTTACTCTGGGCAAAACAATATCGAATTTCTTACGGGAATGGGAAAAACGGGATATGCGCATACGAAGTCGCGGGCAAAAGCTAGTTTAATTACAAAAATTAATGTGTTTTTTTTTTCAAACATTTAAAGCAATGGATTAGGAATTTTCTCCGGAAACCTTCGGATTTTGATAAAAAGTGTGAACCATACATTTGGTTTCTAAATCGGCTTCGCAAACAAGATATCGAAACATTTTTTTACTGATGATGAGCAGCAAATGAATAGTGTTAAGGGTTCCGAATCCAAAGGGTAACCAACGGAACCCTATTACTAAGCCTCCGCTGTCCGTCCGTCTATCCGTCTATCTGTCAGCAGGCTGCTTCTCAAAAACTGTAATAGCACCGTAACAGTTGAAATTTTCACAGTGTTTATTTCTTTTGCCGATACAACAACAAACAATAAAAATTAAGTTAAACTTAAAATTAAAGGAGGCTTCGTGTAAAAGTTCGACTCGCACTTGTCCATTTTTTGTAATTACTTAAAAATATTTATATTTATGTTGAATTGCTTCAACAAGATACATGATTCTCGGTACTGATAGCTATCAAAGGGGCGTAAAGGATTGTCCCAATAAGTATAATTATCCATTTTAATTATTACTGTAAATACCAAAAGTTTATCACACTAACATTCTACGAACTTACATAAATAGCAAATGCAGATAAATGTCTTATCTTTACATAGAGGTAAAGTTAATTGCGCGGGTATTTCCAAATGCTATACATAGCTGTAGTGATAATAGAGTTCAGGGTTTTTTGATACGCTAATGTTTTTCTGCATTAAGTTTACGTTTACGCAAAATTATTTTCGATATCATATAGGAACTAAAATAAATAGTTCACTACTTTTGACACCATGGCTAATGCAACTTTAATATGATGCCACTGCTTCCTTGTTCATTCTAGAATTCTTACAATAAGTCAGATTCCTAAATTATCTATTTATTAAGTTAGTTGGATTACCAAAAAAATATTAGACACATGGTATTTATTTCTTTTTTGTGTAAAGCAGTAATAAAGACGAAACTGTGCATTGCAATTTCGAGTGATGCCATGTCTGCGTAAAAGTTTACCACTTTCTTCGTTTTACTTTCTTTGATATTTTTTTATACTTACTTAATTAACTTTGATGCATTTTGTCTATGTCGATTTTTATTGATTTGATAATTTAAAAAAACCTGTCCAATGTTTGTAGGGTACCCAATATCCGTAAAAAACGGAACCCTGATCACTCGGGTGTCTGTCTATCTAACTGTTCGTCTGTCACTGGCACTTTTCTCCGGAACTGCTAGACCGATACGATTCAAATTTGGTACACATATGGACTTCTGTGACCCAAATACGAACCGACACCTAAATAAATAAATTTTGAGTATGGAGTCACTTTTGGGGGTCAAGAAAATAAAAAAAAAAGTTTTTCGAATTGTTTCGTGATACATATCAAATGAAAGGGCTTACTGTAAGGGTTTTAATCATAGTTTTTTTTTATAATTTTAAATAAATAGTTTTGAATTTATTCAAGAAATAAGACCAAAAATGACCATTACCCCCCTTTATCTCCGAAACTACTGAGCCTAAAACTTTGAAAGAAATGTAGATGCTCTTTATCTACAGAATATAGGAAAACCTATAAGAAGTCTGTAGTGACAAAATAACATGAAAAAAAAATGAAATTGGTTTTGAACGGTTTGCACGCGAGTCCGACTCGCACTTCGCCAGATTCTTTTTCTATAAAATCTACAACCTAGGAGTCTTTAAGACAAGAGTGAATAGGTTGCTTTTTCGTTATTTTTTTTTAACTATTTATAGGCTCGCGTTTGACCACTATCTCACCTGATGGTAAGCGATGTTGTGGTCGAAGATGGAGCACGCTTGCCTAGAAGTAACCTATTCACTCTTGACTTAAATACTCCCAGGTTATAGCTATCAGGAAACACAGACTCCGGCAGGGAATTCCAATCCTTAGCTGCACGCACTATGAATGTGTTCCCAAAACGTTTTGTGCGCGTGGGTGGGATATCCACCATGTACCGGTGGCGCATCACTGTTCGTCTTGTGGCTTCTAGGCAAACGTGCTCCATCTTCGACCGCATCATCGCTTACCATCAGGTGAGATAGTGGTCAAACGTATGTCTATCCATAATAAAAAAATAAAATAAAAAAAACTGACTAACTTGATAAAGTCGTTTTTATCCTGAAAACGTCGATCCATGTTATACTAGCATATTTCCAGTCTGGACTGGAAACTTTGAGTTCGAGATACTTTTCAGGTAAATTCATTGAAAAGATCGACGAATTACCTTTTAAATAATATTCTAGATGGTGAGTTCACGGAAATACATGGTAATAACATTAATCATTCTGTAAACTATGCATAAAATACAATGCAATTAATATTCATACCATAAATGAATGAATATGAATAAAGAGCAACGTCTCTTGAAATATAAAAAAAAAACAAATACACAAAGACAAACTCAGTCTTACTACTGACATATATCTCCAAGGAAGTGATGGAACTGACAAATGAACCACCTGTGACAAGGTATAAACCTGTGCAGCAACAAAACAATTAATTCATAAAACTGCGAAACTAGTTTTCAAGGTAGCGATGCATTGATATCACTGACCACGACAAATAGCAACGGGAAAGACCCACGATCAGTTTGTAGATTTAATGTCACTTGTGGTTACTCCTGACCTAGGATTTTATAATATTTATTGATACTTCTAAAGCACGTAGACAAACTTTAAGCTGGTCAAGGTAAGAACGTTGACCGTCAGAGAGATGACTTCGTGGGAAGTGAAGATGGATCAGGAAAGTTGCTACAAAATAATTCCGAAGACAAAACAAAAGATGGAATCGAAAAACAGAAGATTGGAGACCCAGTTTTGATCGCAAAATATCATGAAAAGGTGACAAAAAATAATTGCACGAGACATAGGCCTAAGATCGAGAAGATTAAAATACAATTAAGGAGACACAACTAGCCATTACAGTAGTAGTCTAAGATTCTGTTCTGTTTTGTTTATGGCAAGCAGAGCCGATGCCAAAAATTCTGCCAATGTTTAAAGTAAATTAGAAAAAAGAGAAGTCCTGTTCTAAATAACATACACACTAGGTGTATGTTATTTAGAACGGGACTGCAACTTTAGAAACAGAAATCTTTCCATTGATGCAGTTGAACTTGTTGAGTTCGTACTAGACTGAAACAGACAAAATATAAAAAAATACTCACATAAATATTTCAAGACACTGTCAATACTTATCATATTGAAAATATGACTATAAAAGTGTAGGTAACCCTTAGTGCCGAATAGGCACAATTTAACTATCTTACAAAAGGCATTATTGCCAAGAGCCTCGACCAACATCTCAAGAGGCTCTCGTTGGGCAGCTGGATCAAGGGCTTGGTCCAGAAAGCAGTACTCCTAGACACGGCGCGTGTAGTTAGGAGGTTCTTCTCTAAGGAGCCCTGACCACTGGTTGATGGACCATGTTCCCGATGGGTATGTATATGAACAAAGACCAATGTCTCTTGATATATAAAGAACAAATACACAAAGACAAACCCAGTCTTATTTCTGACATAAATCTCCAAGGAAGTGATGAAACTGATAAATGAACCACCTGATACAAGGTATTTCATTTATCAAGGTATTTCATACCTGTGCAGCAATAAAACAATTAATTCATAAAACTGCAAAACTAGTTTTCAAGGTAGCAATGCATTGATATCACTGCCCACGACAAATAGCAACGGGAAAGACCCACGATCAGTTTGTATATTTAATGTCACTTGTGGTTTCTCCTGACCTAGGATTTTATAATATTCTTCTCTAAGAAGCCCTGACCACTGGTTGATGGACCATGTTCCCGATGGGGGTGGGCTATTACTTTTTATATTTTTAAATGTTTTTTTTTAGTAAAAATATTTAAAAAATTAAAAAAAAATTATATAAAATAAATAAATGCATTATGCCTAACACTATTCAAACTAATAAAACAACAACAAAATGACAAAGTCATTCAAAACCGTCACAGCGTATGCACCAGTTTGCTACAATTTCCTCAAAGTAAAATTGTATAAATGTCAAAGGTGCGTGGACGCATACATAAAACATATTAGTAAACAGTATCTGCTATCAGTACCAAGCCGGTCGCCATGGCGAGTGCACGTGTGATTCAGATAATTTTAGTTCTAACATTATGTTTGGGACTTCAAGCCAAAGTGTATACGAGGTGCCAGTTGACCAGGGAACTGCTGAAAAATAACTTTTCAAGGACCTTTCTTAGTAATTGTGAGTTGTTTGTTTTTATTTTTTTGTTTTCCCACGTTTTCTCTTTTGTGTTGGCTACGTTTAAATTATGTAGTGCGTCTATAATTTATCATCAATTTGCTATAAATAACTTTAACTTGTGATTTTTTTTTGTTAGTGGTGGTTCAAAGCCTTGGCTTTATTTTATAGGTTAAGAAAAACTAGCATTTGTATCTCCAATGAAAATTAAAACTGTTTTGGCCGGTTATATCTTATTATTGAACGTTAGCCAATATTTGAGTCTGACGATGCACGTCTGTATATTTATCAATCTATTTACATTTTATTGTTTTGAACGGAGTGTCTCTGATGATTCAGACGTTGATTAGTATCTTAACACCTTTCCGATACTGCTGTCTCATTGACTCTTGTCTTACGCAGCACCTGCACAGTTGTTATAGACATCCCTATGGATAACTAATAGGAAGTCTAAAAGTCTGTCAACTAGATCTACAAAGATGGTAAGAACGGTCGTGACTGTTGAGATGGCGGTGGAAAGAGATGTATGGAAGTAGAAGAAATGAAAAAAACGTGTCAAAATTTGAGATTAAAGTAGGGTTCGAATTTTTCCCCAAATTTTAATACTCAATCTAATAACCAGGCCATAGTGACTTTGAGGATGGACGTTAGACAGTTCATATGTTTTGATAACACGCCTCATCCGATAACAAGAGACAAGACTGTTGATGTCTCATTTATTATTGACAGCTTGTCTATAACAATACACGATGTCCTTGATGTTGCTAACGGCTGCAACGTTTGTTTGTATGCATCCATTAAATCAAATTAATGATCGTTGACGAGTTAAACAATTCTTAACAGCTACTGTAGCTAAAGGGAGATTTGATAGAACTGGTGTTGACATTAATGTACTATTTTAAGAGTAATTAGTTCATTTAACACAAATATGGAAGGCCTCCCACAAGGTGCACCGATGACCTGGTGAAGGCGAGACGCACAGGATTGGTCGTTGTGGCGACGCTTGGAGGAGGCCTATGTCCAGCAGTGGACGTCTTTCGGCTGATATGATGATGGTGATGATGAACACAAATATCTTACCGGTACCACGTTGCCATCTTAGCCATAGGCATAAAACGCAGCTAGGTAGTGGAGTATCCTGCCAGAGTCTGTGAATACAACCTGGGGGTCTTAGGCTGCATTTGTTAAGAACCAATAGAATCCCTTGCGCTGAGCGAGGATAAGTAAATGAAGTTATTACCTTTGTTCTTAACAAACACATCCCTTGCTATGCATCCTCGCATATTCCTGGTGGAAACGAACCCTTAAAGTCAATAGTCACTTCTAGGCAAGCCTGCTCCACCGTCGACCACATCAATGCTTACTCAGGTGAGGTTGTGGTCGAACGCAAGCCTGTCAATAATTAAAAAAAATCGTCCAAGTGCGAGTCGGACTCGCACACGAAGGGTTCCGAACCATAAACCTTAATTTTTATTATTTGTCGATAAAGCGGAAATGGAAATACACAATCTGTGAAAATTTCAACTGTCTACCTATTACGGTTCTTGAGGTACAGCCGACTGACAGACGGACTTCCGTTGTTCCGCAATAGGGTTCCGTTGGTTACCCTTTGGGTACGGAACCCCAGAAAATAGCTTCCGAACAGATGCTCCCAAAGAATTACCCACACATTATTCTTCAATAAACATCAAACCGACTGTTAAGGATATTTTGGATAGCACCAGGAAGGTTCTTAAACTTTAAATACCGTGACTTACTCTTGTTGTGTACTAAGACAATGCACACACAAGATTTTTTTCAGACAGATAGAACAGTACAACGGTGTATTTTCTTTTCTTTTAGCAGTTCTGCCGTAGTTAAAGAAGGTTAGACCATCATTATTTTTATAGGGCCAAACTTATGTATAGTGGTCTTGACTCAGCTATCCAATTCTGAAAATGTTTCAGCAACGTTCGCATTCGTACTGCAATCGCAATTTGTCATCTGTCAACAAACCTAATTTTTTATCATTGATATATAAAAAACCCATGATGCACAGTCTCGAACAAATGCAACACTCGAAAGTATCGTCAAAAAGTGACATGTATCAAGTGTCATGTGTGAGTTGTGTGTAGTTGTACTATAAACAATTTTTTTTTTGCAAATTCAACCTTACACGGATCGCTTAAAGTTGTTTATACAAAGCAGTTCAGTATGGCGAGTGATGCGCAATTTTTTTTTGCAAATTCAACCTTACACGGATCGCTTAAAGTTGTTTTTACAAAGCAGTGCAGTATGGCGAGCGATGTGAGACTGTTTGAAACTAACGCACAATTACACATTGTGAGTGTGTACCTTGGGTTTTTTATATATCAATGTTTTTCATGCGTTTTTGACAGATTGCGACTGAGATGCAACCGTTGCTTAAAAATTTATAGAATTGACCTTCTTGACTCTGCAATCAGCCCATTTTCATTTTTCCCGGATCTGCGTGTAACAAATGAAGTAACAATTATCTACGGATATTTATAGTTAGATGTGTGCGTACATAATGTCTGTGTTGTATACTTTGTTATACCCATTGTATTCTCTCATTTACTGATTGCTAGTCATGATTTTGTCAATGGATTTTCCTTATATGAACATGGTTTTTGGTAGCTATAAAAATGATTGGTATTCAAGCGTGGGTAGGCGTTACGCGGATTTTTTATCTGTGGTTTTTTATTGATAATGATCCTCAAATGACGCCTTTTGGACTTTTGAGAATTGGTTCGTTGAATTCGTTTTTTTTTTTATAGTTAGATCTGTATATAAATATGACGTATTTTAATGCTGTTGATATGTGACTAACATATCATGTAGTTAGTGGAAATCAGTTCTTGGTATGAAGATGAATACGAAGCGTAAAAACGGTGAATGAAATGAATATGTGTCCTTAACCGGTCCTCCCATACAAAAATGGACTTATGCAAAGTACTTCTGGAGGAAAACCCACGTGTAAATCATTACAATTAAGATGAATATTTATTAATTGTGGTTTTATTGTGTTACATCAATATTTGTTTCAAATGAATGTGTAGGTGTTTACTTCATGGAGGTCTGCCCTGCTAGGGCGGAGCACCGCCGTGTCCTCGTCGAGGCGATCGGCGGCGGCGACCTGTCGCGGTCGGCCCTGTTTCAAGCCATGGTCCGGAGCGAGGAGACTTGGGAAGCGGTCACCTCCTTCTGCGAAGCAGTAATGCTAGCAAAGGAGGAAGCTGAACGCGTGAGAGAGAGGGAAACCTTACGCCCCAGCCGCCGCAACAGGGCGATTCCCGGCCACCGTAGGCGCGGGCCTGCGGACGGCGAGCATTGGGTGGCTCGCCGTCTGATCAGAACCAGGCCTGGGTCGACGGTGCGCTGTGTTCCACGCGCGCCTCAAAGAGCTGTCAGCATTAAAGACGGGGCCCGCTAGGGCCAATGCCTGCCGGGGTTGCGGGATTTATTCGAAAGAGTCACCGCGGCCCTGGAACGCAAAGGGCATTAGGAGGAACATGGATGGGTTTTAGTCAGTAAGAGTCTGACACTCGCTTCTGCTTCACCCAGAGCGGGAGGAGTCATTTGATGATTTCCCATCCTTAAAAAAAAAGGTGTTTACTTCAAGTTTTCCTCTGCAGTTTTTGCTCGCGCGTACTCCAACAGTGGTCCATATTAACGCAGGCACAGTTACATGTCTAAAGACACATAACTATCATCTTCATCACACTACTTCATTGCTCTAGTGGTCACAAGCGCGGCTGCTGGCTTGGTGATTCTGTTTCAGAGCAGAGTTATCAGGTTTTTGTAAAATATTAGTCACCTTTACTGAGGAACTCCTTGCTAAATAATAACAGCTATAGGGGCATTGATATATAAAAAAACCCAAGATGCACAGTCTCGAACAAATGCAACACTCGAAACTGTCGTCAAAAACTGACATGTATCAAGTGTCATGTGGGAGTTGTGTGTAGTTATACTATAAACAATTTTTTTGCAAATTCAACCTTACACGGATCGCTTAAAGTTGTTTTTACAAAGCAGTTCAGTATGGCGAGTGATGCGCAATTTTTTTTGCAAATTCAACCTTACACGGATCGCTTAAAGTTGTTTTTACAAAGCAGTGCAATATGGCGAGCGATGCGAGACTGTTTCAAACTTGCGCATAATTATACAAATTGCGCTTTTTTTTTGCGGACGTTTTTGAGATGCTGAGTGTGTATCTTGGGTTTTTTATATATTAATGTGTAGGGGTCAATCTTAGAGCACATAACTATTGCAGCGATAAGTCCCCTCTTTGAGGAGGCGACCTCACCTTCCGCCTGACGCAGGTACTCTCCGTACACGGTTGTTTTGGGAGCTACATGTTTCGGATTCGGCGGGATGACATGCCCGGGTGTCACCACTGTGTGGATCGCCCGGAGGACACGGGCATACGGTGGAGGTCTGCCCTGTTTGGGCGGAGGTCCACCATGTTCTTGTAGAGGCGATCGGTGATCTCTCATCCTTTCCCATCGTCATTTCAGCCTGGTATTGACCACTGCTACGGTTCCTTGCGTTCCTTATACAGGTTTTTTTTTTGCGATATTAAATATATCGTCAATCCAACGCACGTGTGGTCAGCCTTGATAATTTTCCGCTATGGTATAAGATTAATACCATACCTTTGCAATAAATCCCTAATTACCTCTCCGAAGACTACAGTCTATGCTTAAGTTTCACATATCTACTGTAAAAGTGTCCCAAAATACAAATCAAATGATTCGACTACTACGATTTAGTATTAATCGCACCTTGACCCAAGGTCAATTTATAGTCTGGTATTTGCATCAATGAAGTATTAGTCATCACTTTTAGCATTGGTAATTACAGCCCACTTGTAAATTTGATGTTGGAGTAGTTGCAAAGTGGTTTTAGAAATACCAATTAGTTTTCATAGGGTTAGAATTTTCGAGAGCCGCTATTATTTCACTAAAAGTATACATTGAAAGTATTAACATTGGTTTACTGGACAGTGCAGTCACACCATGTAAAATAATAGTTTTCAACTATAAACCGACACCAATATCGTTAGGAAAAGGCTACAGGTAGTTAGTAGGACCTGTGAACATGTAGCCATCAAAATATTAATGTTGTATATTTATATATAGTGTATGTTATAACACTACGTGAGCATAATTAATAACAAAAAACTGGCTAAGTGCGAGTCGAACTCGCACAATGACATGAAAGGTTCCGTACCTTATACCAACTTTTTAAATTTTTATTTATTGCTACAGCGGCAATAGAAAACACAATCTGCGAAAATGTCAAATGCCTACCTATTACAGTTCATGAAATACAGCCAGCTGACAGACAGACAGACGGACGGACGGATAGACGGACAGCGGAGGCTTAGTAAGGGTTCCGTTGGTTATCCTTTGGGTACGGAACCCTAAAAACAACGAAAGCGAATGTCAAAATACGTTAGCCTGTCCGAGTCGGGGTGCCCCAAGTCCCGAGCTCGCTTCGCTCACTATTGTCTCCCAAGTTATGCGCCTCGCATTGATCACGTGACATTTCGACGACTTCTGTCAATCCCACACATTTTGGCAGACGCCTTCGCCACTATAATGCGGTTAGAATGTCACTTTTTTAGAGCGTGTATATAAAAAAAAAATACGTCTAAATTAAAATGCAATGAAATGATTTTTAAACACTAGTAAAATAACAAAGTTACGTAACATTTTGTTGTTTCTACTGGTGTTTCAAGTCGCAACAAGGTGATTTTTTTAAGTGTGCCTGCCAAATGCGAAACTATAAGGAATATCGAAAAAGACTGAAAGGAGTCTCGAGCTAGACTTAGATGAAAACTAAAACAGGATCATTGGATTTTAGATGTCTTTTTTTCAAAATCTACTGGTTTGATTCCTGAATCGAACCAGTAGATTTAAAAAAAGAATCAAGTTCTGGGTAGGAACAACGATTTTTCAAACATCCAATGATACAGTTTTAGTTTTCATCAAAATCGGGCTCGAGACTACTTTCAGTGTTTTTCGATATTTCTTGTAGTTTCGGACTTGGCCCTAAAGGCACACTTAAAAATTCACCATGTATATGTGCTAGTAGTGTGTGTATACGTAGGTTCACAGTTGAATTGGTTTATTGGATAAAATTATATTTTGAATGCTACATATTAATGATAGGACTATACCTATTTATTACCTGATATTTGTACTCAAAGAGAAATATGCAAACGTAGGTCATTATCTTAAATAAGTAATTACTTATTATGTACAATTTGTGTAAATGATTACTTTGACGTACAATAACAACGCAATACGTTGACAGGATGTACCGTTTACTTTAGTGTTAAATGCTCTGTTTGACCTGTCAACTAATCTAAAGAAATGTAACCATTAACATCCGATAGTATAAGTATTTTATAGAGTTTTATTTACTTACTGATAATTTCTAGGAATTTTAATGCTGTTTTGATTGACATGTGTAGTTATGTACTTTAATACTTTAATTATACGTCAGCAAATGAGATACTCATGTTTACCTATAAAATCGTTAAAGATGTAGCGGCATCAATGCCGCCACAAGAAAAACCAACGGAGCAAATCAACATCGCAACAAGAAAAAAACCAAAGAACCGCAACGCCATCTATCCAACTAGCAGCTAACTACTACGTCGAAATCCTGCATTGCGCAATCAGAGTTTACCGAGCAATTTGAACATATACATCAGTCCGAGAATATCTACCCAAGATGCACAGTCTCGAACAAATGCAACACTCGAAACTGTCGTCAAAAACTGACAAGTATCAAGTGTCATGTGTGAGTTGTGTGTAGTTATACTATAAACAATTTTTTTTGCAAGTTCAACCTTACACGGACCGCTTAAAGTTGTTTTTACAAAGCAGTGCAGTATGGCAAGCGATGCGAGACTGTTTAAAACTAGCGCACAATTACACATTCTGCGCTTGTTTTTTGCGGTCGTTTTTGGGATGCTGAGTGTGTATCTTGGGTTTTTTATATATCAATGATAAGTAGGTACAGATACTATAAAACTTATACTAAACTACTTTTCTGTTTATTTTCAGGGGTATGTCTGATAGAACAGGAGAGTGACAGGAACACATCTGCGATGGTAGTGAAGAGCCCCAGAAGAAAATATTACGGATTGTTTCAAGTAAGTGAATCACTTTAATAGTGACCATGATTTGCATCTCCTTTCTGTGGACTTACACATGGTTTCTAAATTGACGATTTGAAGGTGAGAACTTGTCAGTCTTTTGACTGTCCAAAGGTATAGTTTGAAAGTTTTTAACTTCAAATTGCTGGCTGTTTCTGTATGTGAGATTATATGAATGTAAACGCACCCACGATACTGGAGAAATTCCTAGTGTGGGGTAAGGTTTTTTTTTTTTTAAATCAGGATTTGAGGTTTCCACCAGATGTTAATTTTGTTTTAATTACTTCGTAGCATTCGTAGTAGCAACTTATTTATACATAAATATATTAGAGCAAAAATATTTCGGTCATGTTGGGCTTGCAATATGATAAAGTTCGGAACAAAATAGCACATTTGTTAATCAAATTGTAGCGTGGGAAGTCACTTTCCTAGATGGACAGCTCTTGAGAGTTTTTAAAGGACTTCAGAACCGACTAATCGGATTATCTGACCTCTATTTTAAACAACGCTTATTCTAATTTCAGATAGGAAGTGAATGGTGCAAGGAAGGCAAGAAAGGCGGGAAGTGCAACATTACTTGTGAATGTGAGTCCACTATTAAATCACTCTAGACTTATTTCAGTTATGAGACTATACGGGTGGGTGCTTGTTTTGCCTACGGCCGTAGATACCACGTTTTTCGTCTAACTATATCCGTAGCTGGGGGGCTACTCTCTAAGCCCGAAGTCTGTAGTTTCGGGCTCTGTTGTAGGCGTATTCTACTCCGTATCATTCAAAATCAATGACAACACGATTTAACAGTTTTTTTTTTACTATCGATATGCATTTGTATGACCACTACCTCACCTGATGGTGAGCGATGATGCGGTCGAAGATGGAGCACGTTTGCCTAGAAGCAACCTATTCACTATTGTCTTAAAGACTCCCAGGTTGTAGCTATCTGGAAATACAGACTCTGGCAGGGAGTTCCACTCCTTAGCTGTACGCATTATGAATGTGTTCCCAAAAGCAGTTACTAACAGTAACAGTAAATCGTGTTGTCATTCATTCTTAGTTCAGGTTCGGGACTAACCGCAAGTCTGCAGGTGGTATGGAGTAGAATACGCCCGAAACTAAGCCTAAACCTACGGACTTCGGGCTTAAAGAGTAGCCCCCCTGAACTTGGACATAACGTTACTATTGGCAGAGATTTTTGGGCCTAATCTTTAGAAACTAACACTATTAAAAGACCTGTTCTTTTAATATTGTTAGTATATAATGGCTTAATTTTATATAGCTGTTTTTTTGTGCGTGTTCCAAATAATCTTTTTTTTTTAATAGATGGTATATTGAAATTTCCAAAGCTACTGCACGCACAAAAAAACAACTATATAAAATTAAGCCATTATATATGGCTTAATTTTATATATTTATTATATATATATATTTATTTTAATATATTAATTATATATATTATTATTATATATATTAATATATATTTTTATTTTATGTATATTAATTATATATAATATTTTTATTTTATATATATTATTATATTAATTTTATATATAATTTTAAGCTACTGCACGCACAAAAAAACAGCTATATAAAATTAAGCCATTATATATGGCTTAATTTTATATAGCTGTTTTTTTGTGCGTGTTCCAAATAATCTTCTTTTAATAGGTAGTATATTGAAATTTCCAAAGCTACTGAATATTATTAAAAAAAAAAAACAAAGTATGTAATTCGGAATTGAATGGCATGATTCACTAGTTGAAGACGCTATAGCACATAAGAAGGAAGACAAGAAAATCATCATCATCATCATCTTATCAGCCGAAAGACGTCCACTGCTGGACATAGGCTTCCCCTAATTGGGGGGTTTGTCATAATCGTCATGCAAAAAGTGACAAGTTCAATCAATTGCAGACAGACCAAATTCTAAATAGTTACAATCAGTAATTTATTTAGATTAGGCTGAATGCACTTTTTAAATGTCAACTTTTACAAAAAGACAGTTCCCCAAAACGCCCGCCCTTTATCACTTCCACGTTTTTCAACTGAGAAGAATAAGTGTCGCTACAAACTTCCCAGCAACACATATGTTTGTTAAGATACTAAATTATTTGTTTTGTATTTACAGCACTACTTGATGATGACATCAAAGACGATGGCGTTTGTGCCGTAAAGGTGTTCGAGGCAGAAGGATTCAAGTACTGGGCCAAATGGGAGGCCAGGTGTAAGGGACACGTCCTGCCTGATATTGAAAAGTAAGTCCAATGCACAATCCTAATTTTTTTTTTTTTTTTTTTTTTTAATTATATTAAATTCTTCCGTTACTGAGAGATTGAGTGACTGATAGACAACGCGCAGCCGAAACTACTGGTCGTAAAAAGCTGAAATTTGGCATGTAGGTGCCTTGGGGAGTGTAAAGGAGCACTAAGAGAGGATTCCCTGAAATTCCTACGAGAACGGAAAAAAAACGGGATATGCGTGTTCGAAATCACGGGCAAAAGCTAGTATATTATAAAATTCTTCCGTTACTGATGACTGACTCAGTAGTAGTACTTGTTGTTGACTGTGCGTTGTTTATCAGTCACTCATCAATAATGGAAGAGTTTTGTATATATATTGATTGATGATAATTGTATCTTCTTCTGTGTGTTCTTTTGTGTGTTCTTTTGTGTGTTCTTCTGTGTGTTCTTTTGTGTGTTCTTCTGTGTGTGTCTTCTTTTCTTGTGTGTGGGGTCAACCTTACTGCCTACACGATAATTGTATGACATGTTTGCATGCATGCATTACAATAAAACATAAAGAGGTACATCCAGTGTCTCTCCCCCTCAGAGAATGGAGGCCTGTGTTTCAATGTACAAATGTCACAGGCAGATTATGTTTATGCTAAAGACTATCCAGTGTGTTTTTTGCACGTTCTTCTCCATAGTCATCCACGCTTTGTAACGAGCCAATAGCTTCATATTTCTGACTGAGAAGACGGTCCTTGACAATTCAGAAGTGCTCGAAAATTTATTGATTGAAATAAATGATTTCGAGTTGGGAGCGCTTAAATTGATTGCATGACTTTTACACAAATTGACGTGGAATAAAATAGCGGTAGCGTGGTACGAGTTCTATCGTGACTTCGAGAGATATTTTCTGTACTGTGAGTTTACATTCGGATAGCGTGTTCCATGCCTGTTCAATGATTCAATCAAGTCTTGTCATGAGATAAAAGAGCCCTTTTTGAGGCCATATTTTATACATTGTTGTGTTATCATGTCTATCTTGAATAATTAGTTTGTTGACTCTCATTAGCTGCCTTGATAACATCTTCTAATTTTCTAGGAACATAATCTACTTATGATTATGTGTTTAAATCTACTTATAAATGTATGGTCGTAAGCACTGCTAGACCTCATGGTCTCAGACTTTGATTTCCGAGTCCAGCAAAGATGTTTTCTTCTGGAATATAGAAATCAAAATAAACTACTATTTTATTTGTCTGTTTTTCCCTTTTTGGTTCGCAATAAGCTCTTGCTTATTACATGGGATAAGTGGCGAAAATTAGGTGTGTAGAATCTAAGGTGCCTCATAAGAACTACAGCACTTTTTGAACGTCAAGTTTTACAAAAGACAGTCCCCCAAAACGCCCGCCCGTCACCACTTCCTAGTGTTTTAGCTGTGGAGAAGAATTGGCCAACAAACTCCCCAGTAACACATCTGTCTGTTACGTTTTAAGAACTTGAATATATATGAAAGTATGCTAAGTAATGATACATGACACAAAATTTACTTGTTAGCTAGCACACTTTGATACGGATAATGATAGAAATGTATATTAAAAACAATAAAGAATTGACCTACATAGTCAGATAAATGAATAAAAAAAAACTGTACGATAGCAGCAAAACAACAATAAGATAGAGGATCAGATCCTCTCTTTTCAAAGGTCACAGCGGGTTTTCGGCTACCCTGGCACCCGGTAGTGGGTGGTGCCTCTTACACCTTTGCCTGATCCTCCGTTTGAGAATTTAAGAGGAAATGCTGACGGAGAGACTTTGTATACAAAAGTCATAATTCGAGATTTGGCTTTTGACTGTTTTCTCCTCCAATATTCAACCGATTTAAGAGATATTTCACATTTTATTTTTAAATGAATAAGAATATTTTCCTTTTTTGATTAATAGTTGCCAAATTTGTACAATAGGACTCTGTTGACAGCGATTTATCAGACAATTTTGAGCATTTTGTGAAAGTTCTAGTGCTTATATGGTTAATTAATTATAAAAAAAAAGAAAACATAGGGACACAGTATATATCTTTCTTATTCAGTTTGTGAAATATCTCTCAAATCGGTCCAATATTGGAGGAGAAAATAGTCGAAAGCCCAACCTCGAATTATGACTTTTTACGTACAAAGTCTCGCCGCCAGCATTTCCTCTTAAGGTGTGAAGTTATCTCTTCTCATTATGTAATAATACCCTGCGTTTTGTGTGTATTGACTCAGTGTACTTAAGCATTCGTAAAATTTTGTATGATTACTTAAGGCAAATATAGATTCACGACTTAAATAAATATTTACCATGCGAACCGCAAGACAAATGTTTGCTTATTGTCAAGCCAATATTAGTACTTCAGCAAAGACATTGTTGGTCATAAAAATTGTGGTCTAAAAGTCTGAGGCTGCGACGCGACACAAGTTAAAAAAATACAAAAAATTAAAATGCGTAGTGCATTTTAATTTTTTGTATTTTTTTAATTTGTGATGGGTTTGCTCTAGACTCTAGTCAGAGATGACAGAGACAAAGTCTACGATGGAGCGAGCTTACTCAGAAGGAGCTTGTGCACTCTAACTTTGAAGAGATGGGTTGTAAGTGTTTGGAAACACAGACGCAGGCAGAGAGTTCCACTCCTTTGCTGTACGCATTATAAAAGACGTTTGGAAACGCTTAGTGCGAATTGGTGGAATAGCAACAAGATAGGGATGGTAAGAAGTAGTTTATCTGGATGTCCGATGGTAGGATGAGGTCGTGGAGTTCTTGGGCACACTCACCGAAGTACAATCTGTAGAAGACCGACAAGCAAGCAACCTTACGGCGATGAGCCAAGCTATGTAATTTGGCATCCACCAGTTTTACTTCACCGATGAGCCTCTTAGCTCTGCGTTCCACGGAGTCAAGCGCGGCAAGTTGATATTTAGCTGAGCCATCCCAAAGGTGGCTACAATACTCTATGCAGGATCGGACTTGTGCTTTTTATAGGATTAAAAGCTGTCCAGGCCTGAAGTAACGCTTCACCCTATAAAAATGTTCTACAGATAGAACAATTTCTATCAGATTACATACGGTTATATCGCACATATTTGCCTTGTGTTAAGGGTAAATATTTCTTATTGCACTGCAACACTCGTTTTATTTAGTAGTTGTGCTTTTTCTGTCAATTTACTACTATGACTATTTATGATCAGCTATAACCAACAAGTTACCACTGCGGGGACAACGGCCTTCTCTTTATAGAAGGGAAAGGACCATAATCCACCACGCAGGACCAGTGCGGGTTGAAAAACTTTGAAATCTATTATGATGACAGTTTAAAACCCTAATTCAGTGTACTACGTTTATTAGATACAGGTACGCACAAAGTAAAAAATCTATACAATTTCTTATTATAAGCCCGTAGTGTCCCACTAGAGGGCCTCCCTTCCATTCCTCCATTCCGATCTATCTTGACTCTGTCTGTCTGTCTGTCGCCCTTTCACACCAAAACTACTGAACCGATTTAAATGAAATTTGGTACAGAGATAGTCTAGAGCCTGAGAAAGGATATAGGCTACTTTTTATCCCGGGGGTATGTTCTCTAGGGATCACGCGGGCGAAGCCGCTGGCAGAAGCTAGTAATACATAAAGTCGACATATTTATTAAACAAAGTCACACTTCGTTACCTATAGGTAGAACGTAAAAACCAGAGCGATTTTGATAATAATCTCGTTGAGGAAAATGATTCCCATTCTTAACTCATTCTTGTTTACGTCGAATTCATTGTACATTTAAATTGATAATCACGCACGTATCATCCTCTATTTTTTTCAAGTTATTTTTTAAATCGTTGTTGCATGTTCTTGTAAATGCTACAACGAATCTAGTTTTGTTGAACAATTTTTCCACCAATAACGTCTGAAATAGTTATTGGGTTAATAATCACATGTCGATAGACCTATGGAATAAGGTCCTGTTCATTAATTTCAATTGAAAATGTTGAAGACATCATCATCATCATAATTATTGACCTAAAAGTCTTCCACTGTTGGTCATAAACATTTCTGAAACTCTCTAATGGTCTAATTGCTTTAATTCATAATATGTATGTAGCGGCATCAATGCCGCCACAAGAAAAACCAACGGATCAAATCTACATCGCACCAAAAATAACCGGGACGCCATCTATCCAATTAGCAGCGAACTATTACGTTGAAATCCTGCATCGCGCAAGCAGAGTTTACCGTGCGATTTGAATATTTACATCAGCCCGAAGATTAACTATCAGGCAGTTGCCCGCCAGGCACAACAACTGTCTCGTAGGAGGATCCTCCCTTTACAACGGAGGTTTGCGGGACTTTACTCTCTGTTCCGACAACGACGAAAACAACTTATATTAGATACAAACAACTACACTAATAAACACGGCATTATGTACAAACGCGTATAAAAACAAAATAAATCAATGGGCATCAAAAAAATAATTCACATCGCTGTCAATGGCAGAAGTGCCCAGAACACTGGAACCCAGCCCTCTCAGGTCACGTGAACAGTCGACAAGTTGATAGCTGATGTTCTTAAAGACTCGAATGGACTTATTGAAATTAATGATTTGGCTTTACCTTATAACCATGTCATAAGGTTCTAATGCCATAATGCCTTAACAGTTTTTGTGTCTCTGTGTGTGTCTTCTATTATAACTAAAGTTATCCTCTCCTTCATTTCAGATGTCCAGACTGGGTTCACCCACCAAACAGAGTATCCCCACCCCGTGACAAGAGAACAGTGAGAGGCAAGAGAAACGCCAGGAGATTTAGCAGAAGGGCAATCTTTTTGAGCCAACCTTATTAGGCCGTAGTTGCTTCAAATAGTTTTAGATTATTGTTACTTGTTGTATACTGTCATGGGCGACAGTTCAGGAGGCCAATTCTCAAGTTTTAAAAGAGCTCAAATTCAATTCGCAATGTGATTTCAGAGATAATGTCAAAAACTTGTCAAATGTACTGAAATCGGTGGAGTTTTTAATACTTTGCGACTGCTCTTTTAAATAGATACGAGAATTTCCCCTCAGATGTTATTTTTATGTACTTATGGGTGCCGTGCAATCTTTTTAAGACCGTGAATGACTTTCAGATATCGAAAAAGGCGTCTTCTTCCGATTGTGGGAATTTTATAAAAATATTTCGTTACGTATATTTTTCATACGTCGTGAAGAGGAACAGTTATATTACCATCTCAATGTAAAAACCACGATAACTTATATTATTTGAAATAACTTTAGAGACCTCTTCGTCTATAATTTAAATATTTGTACTGTCTGTGAAAATTGGTAGCTGGTCTACCATTTTATTGATAAAACAAAAATTTGTTTTGGAGGTTATGAAGCCAAGTCCTTTGTAAAATATTGCATTTATGTTGCTGTGCCTAAATAAAATTATGTTAATTTTACGGATTGAAGTTTTTCTTTTATGCACTTAACCCAATTGTTTACGTCTTGTTGTATCATAAAAAAATCACATTACTCACTATGGCTCAGTAAAAATTAAATTTGCTATTTTGTCATTAAATACATGATTTATAACATTAGGCATTAATAGTTATGTATCGCACATAAGAGGCTGGCACCTACTCGTAGAATGATGACTGAATAATCCTTGACCTTTAATAGTATATAAAAAAAATATAACCCTCCTTCTGGCGCAGTCAAAATAGAGGCGTTCAATTTATTTCTGAAACTAGTTATATAATTCTACGAAATAAATTACGTTATTATGAAACAAGAAAATCTATTTTAGTATAATTAGAATAGAAGATGGTTTTTCCCACGTTGAAAATAACGCTATCGCAACTAAACCTGCAAACTAAACTAATAAATGAAGTAGGTACAAGATTATTTTTAAAACTTAATTGTAGCGGTACTAGGTTCTTAGCAAAAAGAAGTTGCTTATTCCAATCAAAAAGCTATAAGAAAACAATGTCTATTTAATAATATTTCTAAATAAAAAAATCATAACAATTATTACGGCTTAGCAAAACATCGATAAGTTCTGATCAAAGAAGATATTTAACTAGTTAATGATACTTTAATTAGCTTTTTGAGGAAGCAGCTTGGTGCTTACAAGCGCTACTGCTGATCATGAGGTCCTTCATACGATTCCCTAGATAAAGTAAGCATTTTGTCACTTGAAATTTCTCAGTAGCAGGGCTGACCAGGCCTGAGTCAACGGCGCGTTGTGTTCCACGCGCGCCTCAAAGAGATGTCAGCATAATAGACGGGTCCCGCTAGGACTAGTGCATGCTAGGGCGGAATTTGTTCGAAAGAGTTACCCGCGGCCCTGGAACACAAAGGGCATTAGGAGGAACACGGATGGATTTTAGTCAGAAAGAGTCTGATACTCCCTTCTGCCCCACCTATCGGGAAGAGGGTCCCATCTACCGGTCAAAGCTCCAGAGAGAGGAGCCTCCTAACAATGCGAACCGTGTCCAGAAGTACCGCTTTCTGAATCAGACCCTTGGCTGACACGACTACATTAAAATATTATATTAACATTCTTGACAGTACTACAGAAGTCAAGAAAATTATTGACATAACCTAAAAATCTTCTTTAGTAAGAAGCAAGTCTATACTTTCATAGGTAACTCAGGATACTTAGTACAAACAGTTAGGCCAGGTAAACTAAGTGATTTACTGGTGAGGCAGGAATGTCTTTATTAAACTCGTAAACTTTGTCCTCCGAGTCGCCGATTGAAAATTCTGTTCTATTTTGGGGAGTCAGGGTTTTTTAAACTATTCTAGAGATAGCATTTTGTATAAAAATTTATTCTAGTAAGGATTTTTTTGAAAAGATACAATGAAAATGAAAAAAAAAATTAAAATGAAAAAAACCTTGGTTCTCTTGCGGATATCATCATTCCTGATTCGATCACGCAAGGAAACTCCAAGCATTGCCCTCTCCATTGCCCTTTGAGTGACTTTGAGTCTTCTGATGAGGTCCATTGTGAGCGACCACGTTTCAGTTCCATATGTCATCACTGGCAACAGCATTGGTCACAGACTTTTGTCTTGAGATACTGGTATGTGGGACGAGAAGATACCACACAGCGAAAAGATACAATGTCCTATCATTATTGGTCATCATTCATAGAACTTAAAGTTAAATGAATTCCAGAAGGGTTGGGTATAAGACACCCACATATGCAGTTAGGTTTAAGTCCCATAAAATAGAGAGCGAACCTGTATCCAACGTCGCAAGAATCCAGGCTCAAGGCTACTATCGATATTAAGTACCCTAGAAAAACGGGAAGTATTCTATAGGTTTTGAATAAATGTTGATAAAAAAATGTATCGTTTATCAAAAAATATTTTATAGATTTTGCCCGCGACTTCGTACGCGTATATCTTGTTTTTTCCCGTAGGAATTTCAGAAATTCCTCTGATATTGCTCTTTTACGCTCCAAGGAACCTACATGCCAAATTGCAGCTTTCTACGACCAGCAGTTTCGGCTGTACGTTGTCTGTCTGTCACTCACTCGCCAATAGAAGAATTTTACAATATTAGGATGATTTAAATGACCGCATTACTTTATTGCGGTGACGAGAAGTTTGTTTTTTTTTAATAACCCTAAGAAAATTGATTTTCTGATATTAATAAATTCAGCTTAATACTTCCACGCGTCCTGGAGAAAAAGGTCTTCACAGACTTACAGGCAGACAAACGAACAACGAAACGGTCTTATGAGGGTTACGGTTTTCGAGGTACTTACAGAACTCTTAAAATACCACCAATAAATATCAAGATAAAGTATGTGAATGTAATTGTTTGCTTAAAATAATAAATTGAGAAGTTCCGCATACTAACAACAGTAGCCTAGGCAAGCGAGATATCGTGAGCAACCGAAGAATTGCACAGTTCAGCATAGTGCAAGAAATAAACAATATGTACACATGAATTTCACTTATTCTTTTATAGGAATAAAAAGTGGTCAGTAAACTGGACAGTCACTTCAAGGTCGATATCTCATAGATTTTAATTTTAATATTGAACCTTATGAATATTTATTTTATGCCTTAAACCCTTAGTTTATATAACTTAATATCCATCATTTGTCTAGCCTTTTCCCAACTGTATTGGGGTTGGCTCCCAGTAAAATCGGATTCAGTTAAATAATATATATGACGGCGTCAGCGACGGCTGAGCGATAGCGCCATCATCGTGTGACTGTTCCTAAGTTACCCGAGGCTGATAAAATTTTCATTTTTCCTAGAATTATCCTAATCGTTAATTTCGGTCCCATTCGTAAATGGGAAGGCCGCGCCCCACCCCGCGCGGCCTCGTAGAATTCGGCCCAGACTGGACTTCTCCCGCCGTTTATGAAGTGAATTCCAAAAGCATGAAATAATCCAACGCCTTATCACACTGATAGGACAGAGTATGGATTGATATACATAGTGAATAGACTTAGGAATTCATAGTTATGAAATATAATAGAAGTGGTTTTAGAAAGTAACAATTTAACAAAGGGAGAACCAAATATTATATTTTAATTAATAATAAATCATGTGAGAAACCCTTACGCTAGCGTAACTGGTTTAAGGTCAATAGTTACTCACACGATACCTCACTTCCGTACCCATGGCACTTTAGAGTAACACTTCCTTAAGTGACACAAGCGGCTTTTCAGCGGCAAAGCGTCGACAACACGTTCATATGGAACGTGGTCCCTAGCAGTCCTCTCGAACTGAAAAACGTGACGAGGCGGCATTACAGCGGCAGAGCGTCAGCATCAAGCTCATAATGGAGACTTGGTCCCTAACAGTGCATCGACTGTATAATATAGATATGTGTGGTCAACCCAACCCCAGGAAGCGCACTCCTCGTACAACAAGTACATCTGTAAGGCACAGTGTTCGTATCTGACCGAATCAGTAGTTGTATCTGACCGAATCAGTGGTCGTATCAGACCAATTCAGTGGTCGCAGGTAGAAAATATAAATTCAAGAATTCGTACAAATACAAATAGATACTTCAATCGAGAGTTATAAACTCAAGAAGTAAATAGAGCTGAGAACTTCAACTCTTTCAACACCTATAGACAGCCCTTAAAGCGCCCACCCGTCACTACTTCCTAGTGTTTCAGCTAGAGGAGAAGAAGTAGCGGAACAAACTCCCCAGCAACACGTATCTGTCTGTTTTGTTATAAAATTATAGCTGTTAGTGTCACTGGGTATAATTAAGCACATTATCAGCCTAGGATAAGTCAGAACAATAAAGAACTCACCCCAACAGCTCCAACACACACTCACACACACACGTATTAAACGCTAAATTAATGTAACTTATATTTAACTTAATAAATAATAACGGCTATCCTAAGGGTTACAACGGACCACACGTCTGCTAGTTTATCTAACACCAGCCTATAGCTTATGGCGTATAGCCATATCCGAGACCTAGCCTCCGGCCTAATTCAAACCTAACTCGGTTAACTAGTACCGTTCACCCTGAAGCCCTAATACCGAGTGCTGCCAACGCCTACAGCGTCGAGTCTTGCGATTTCCAACAGATGTGGCTACCTGGTAAGACCTCAACCGAGCGCGAGTCGGTCCCGCACACGAAGGGTTCCGCACCATAAACTTCAATTCGTACCTTGACGGACGGCCGAGGTCCAGTGCCAGGCTACGCGCTTCACTCGCCGAGCATGGAACCCCAATATGTTTGGCGACTCACTGTCGGACCCTTTTTTGTGTAATTTCTTAATTGTTTTAAGAATTCGCTTGGGTTTTTTCTAAGGTGTTTTATCGCAAACAGATGAGTGAGAGTGTTTTTAGAAATCAGATATTTACTCTCTTATTTGGTCCTGGCTATTCAAGTATAATTTATGACTCTTCTAAGTGTCTCACAACATGTGAACCGTTTCGAAATAAAATAAATATTTTGTATTATTAGGAGTGTCATACTGTCACATTCCCCCCTCTGAAAATCAGACGCGTGACGCAGTATAGCGGATGAGCTTTCAAAATAGGATTAACGTTGACTTCTCATAAAACTAATATAACCCCATACTCATCTAGTATGTCTAATGAGTAATATAATAACTTTCTAGTTGGAACTCGTTTACAATTAGTTGCAAGGTCTGTTATAATTTCTCAATGTTTCACAAACATATCCTCAATTGGTACATAATAAACTCAACCTATGTCAATTTTTTTCCTCCCTAGACCCTCTCGGCGCATTTTAATTATTTAAAATTCAGAAGACCTGGTTGCTTGTGGTTTAGGTATTCACACCAGAATCTTATCTCATCTTGAATCGACACATTACTGTTGTATTTCAACTTATTTTCTTTCGTAATACCTATTCTTTTCAAATTGAAATAGTAAATATCCAAGGCCTGTGTGTGATTTAGTCTTATATTACACAGTGGAGTCTTATTTAACCTATATTTAATGCATCTATCTATCTATCTATCTAGCAAATTGCTACGATTAAACTTATATTCTTGAATAATAACTATTCATGTTACTTTGATATAAAACCTCACAAGACTTAAATTCTATGTATATAGTTTATTTAGACACAGCAAAGTCTTATCTAATCTGCATTCAGTTGTTCTATTCGAACTTATTCTCTTGAATAATGCCTACTTCTGGAAACACTGTAATAACAAGTTTCAGGTAATTTATGTGTTTATGGTTTAGTTTCACACATTAGTCTCATGTAATCTCCAGTCAAATCGGTGTATAATTGCCATAATCGAACTTATTTATTCTGAAATGCTCTTCATTTTCCAATAGAAGACTGCGCATGCTTATAGTTTAATTTTACATACCAGAGTGTCATTTAAGAGTATTTGTGTTATCGTTCACACTACCTATAGTGCTAGCAAACTCAGCCTATCGCAGTGTTGCTGGACAGAGGCCCTTCCTGAAGCGCCCCGGTGCTGAGTCAGCATCGACAGCTGCTCGTACTCGTATCCAGGTACAGCTGAAATAGTTCGCACATAAACATATTAGAATTTGTTCCAATAAATAGAAATAGTCTTGAGAGGTTCTGAAATCGAATAGGTTTTACAGAGTTATATTAAATCAATACCATGAGAATATCCAAAAGACCAATCCATTAAGACTTGCAATATTATGTAAGAATCTATAGATACTCTAGATTTTCTAAAGTAAATGTTAGCTTTCTCAACAAGGGCTAAGGCAATTAGAACAATGCCCCCCTCAGACTGTGTCACTAGTGACAAGATAGCTCATTGGTATATTAACTTGAAGTCATAGCTTGTCATATGCCTAGACATTGATTTTACTGACATGAAAAAAAGGCATGTCACGCAGTAACATTACTGTTAAAATAACTGAAATACTTAGCTTCGCAAAAGGAGCCAACACGCTACAGCTGCTGAAGTCGGTGTCAGCCAATAACATGAAGCTATGGGTCAGACGCAACTCACGAACCGTAAGTTTAGGTGTCCCGTTGTCGCAGCCTAGTGATGAATTATATATCCTGGAATTTGAAATAAGACCACACAAGTATCTATTCCAATATTTACATCATAATACTGACACACTGCCAAGTTTATGATATAAGATCATCCTACTATGACAATAGCTAATGTACCTGCTAGTACCGTACCGAGTTTCTGTTCTTAGTGATTTAATTGCCATTATGAAAGTACTCGTTATGGTCACCTTTTCTGACCTTAGGTATTGAATATATAACACTCATCTATAACTAAGGGCACGTCTTATGCTCAGTTCACTTAGCACACAGTTATACAAAACTTAACCACGCAACGACACTTCATTTTCACAAACTCTCTGATCCATAACTCGGGTGTATACTTAGCTTACTTTATACAGCTATACAAATCTCACAAACTGTCAGACACACAAATCATTGTTGGGAGTCGAACCCATCATCATATTAGTTCTGGGATTCTATCAATGAAACTATTACCTACATCGATTCAGGAACTTAACTTATCTCTTATTAAGCAGAGCAGTAACTCAAGCATAAAATCAGTTGTACTATTATTACGTAAACATCAAAAATCATCACGCGACCTCTTCCGGGGTATCAGTTATTTTGCCGCTATTGTCTAGTTGTATCATTGTTCTAAGGGTTTGGTCTTTTTTGTGGCCAAGCCCTTTTAGTCAATTCTTCGAGTTTGTGCAATATTATTTTCAACAAACACGTGTTCCATTGCTCCCCGAATTACGCAAGGGATGGCTTTTTTTTTTTAAAGGTTCAATATTATTTTTCTATTCTAAAATGAAAAGAATTGTTTAGTTGTTAATTACGGTTACGTGTCCGGCTGTCAAGCCATAAACTTCACGACTTAATGTGTTCCTAAGTAACCCGATGCTACACGCAAGATTGGACATAAATTATATTTTGTTATTAAAATATAATTGTGTAACTGATATGTCGGGAATCGAACCCTCTATTATCAATACAGTAATTCAAAAAGACAGACATACAAGCCATAAACTACTTATAAATACCTCCGTACTTATGGAAGTCAAACAAAGATTAGCATAGAAAACAAAACCTTATTATTAGTGCGGGAATTTAACCCACAAGCCGTGACATAGAATCCTATACTCTTCGGCCATCAAACCCAGCAAAATCAAAATTGAACCTATATTGCTTGTTAATCCTAGCACATACTTGACAGATAAACCATACGAGATTTGAACTCGCTCGATAATAGTGGACGTGTTAATTTTCAAGCTTGATAATCCTAGCACTTATTAAAACAGATAAATCATACGAGATTTGAACTCGTTAGATAATAGTTGACGTGTTAATTTTTAACTTGATAAACCTAGCACATACTTAAACAAATAAATCATCATATAAATCATTCGGGAATCGAACCCGCTAAATGTAGTCGACTCATTCAACTAACATAATCAACCGTTAACTAGATAACACTAGTTGATATAGTCGCGTTGTAACCCGTGTTGTCTTTGAGAGCTAATAAAACCATAAATTAATACGTTGCGTAAATGTAGTAAGTAGCCGCTTCTTTCATCCCTAATTGATTATTATGGAACCTTTGAGTTACGCCGTGTTAATTTTGTTGTAAACTAATATTATAACTGTTAAAAAATTGTTCGCCTGTATCGATTTACCAAACAAACAATAAATGACTACGTTATGTTAAAGTTAATGTCTCAGCCGTTATAATTTATTATTGTCCCTAACATAAAATTACGTTGTGTTGTTTTTGTAGTAACCCATAAACGTTCTTTCTCGTTGCACTGACGTGAATCAGTACATTTAATGACAAGAATCCTGGTCACGCAGCACCAAATGTGACTGTTCCTAAGTTACCCGAGGCTGATAAAATTTTCATTTTTCCTAGAATTATCCTAATCGTTAATTTCGGTCCCATTCGTAAATGGGAAGGCCGCGCCCCACCCCGCGCGGCCTCGTAGAATTCGGCCCAGACTGGACTTCTCCCGCCGTTTATGAAGTGAATTCCAAAAGCATGAAATAATCCAACGCCTTATCACACTGATAGGACAGAGTATGGATTGATATACATAGTGAATAGACTTAGGAATTCATAGTTATGAAATATAATAGAAGTGGTTTTAGAAAGTAACAATTTAACAAAGGGAGAACCAAATATTATATTTTAATTAATAATAAATCATGTGAGAAACCCTTACGCTAGCGTAACTGGTTTAAGGTCAATAGTTACTCACACGATACCTCACTTCCGTACCCATGGCACTTTAGAGTAACACTTCCTTAAGTGACACAAGCGGCTTTTCAGCGGCAAAGCGTCGACAACACGTTCATATGGAACGTGGTCCCTAGCAGTCCTCTCGAACTGAAAAACGTGACGAGGCGGCATTACAGCGGCAGAGCGTCAGCATCAAGCTCATAATGGAGACTTGGTCCCTAACAGTGCATCGACTGTATAATATAGATATGTGTGGTCAACCCAACCCCAGGAAGCGCACTCCTCGTACAACAAGTACATCTGTAAGGCACAGTGTTCGTATCTGACCGAATCAGTAGTTGTATCTGACCGAATCAGTGGTCGTATCAGACCAATTCAGTGGTCGCAGGTAGAAAATATAAATTCAAGAATTCGTACAAATACAAATAGATACTTCAATCGAGAGTTATAAACTCAAGAAGTAAATAGAGCTGAGAACTTCAACTCTTTCAACACCTATAGACAGCCCTTAAAGCGCCCACCCGTCACTACTTCCTAGTGTTTCAGCTAGAGGAGAAGAAGTAGCGGAACAAACTCCCCAGCAACACGTATCTGTCTGTTTTGTTATAAAATTATAGCTGTTAGTGTCACTGGGTATAATTAAGCACATTATCAGCCTAGGATAAGTCAGAACAATAAAGAACTCACCCCAACAGCTCCAACACACACTCACACACACACGTATTAAACGCTAAATTAATGTAACTTATATTTAACTTAATAAATAATAACGGCTATCCTAAGGGTTACAACGGACCACACGTCTGCTAGTTTATCTAACACCAGCCTATAGCTTATGGCGTATAGCCATATCCGAGACCTAGCCTCCGGCCTAATTCAAACCTAACTCGGTTAACTAGTACCGTTCACCCTGAAGCCCTAATACCGAGTGCTGCCAACGCCTACAGCGTCGAGTCTTGCGATTTCCAACAGATGTGGCTACCTGGTAAGACCTCAACCGAGCGCGAGTCGGTCCCGCACACGAAGGGTTCCGCACCATAAACTTCAATTCGTACCTTGACGGACGGCCGAGGTCCAGTGCCAGGCTACGCGCTTCACTCGCCGAGCATGGAACCCCAATATGTTTGGCGACTCACTGTCGGACCCTTTTTTGTGTAATTTCTTAATTGTTTTAAGAATTCGCTTGGGTTTTTTCTAAGGTGATTTATCGCAAACAGATGAGTGAGAGTGTTTTTAGAAATCAGATATTTACTCTCTTATTTGGTCCTGGCTATTCAAGTATAATTTATGACTCTTCTAAGTGTCTCACAACATGTGAACCGTTTCGAAATAAAATAAATATTTTGTATTATTAGGAGTGTCATACTGTCACAATCGCTTGGGTTCGGTGGTATCAGGTTCATTGTATAATAATAATATTCAATACAGTACTAACCTTACTTTATTAACTTTAGCTGTGATCATAAAACATGTCGGTTAAATACAATTTCGTTTCAAGTTACAAGTTTCGATCAGGAGGAGTATCCTGGTTGGTGTCTCGAGCTAAAGTGTGCTCGGCAAAGTCCTCACTCTCCAACACGACTCTGTCTACGTGCCGCCATTACACTGTAACTGTAACTGACGTCACAGCGTTTCACTACCTTAGTACTACAATACTAAAATCAGCAACTTATTATTAAACGATATCGTTATCCACGACATATATAAATAACTAGCTGACCCGCGCAACTACGTTTGCGTCAAATTTTTCATTACTGCCCCGCTCCTATTGGCCTTAGCGTGATGATATATAGCCTATAGCCTTCCTCGATAAATGGGCTATCTAACACTGAAAGAATTTTTCAAATCGAACCAGTAGTTCCTGAGATTAGCGCGTTCAAGCAAACAAACAAACAAACTCTTCAGCTTTATATATTAACTAGCTGACCCGCGCAACTCCGTTTGCGTCACATTTTTCATCACTGCTCCGCTCCTATTGGTCTTAGCGATAATATATAGCCTATAGCCTTCCTCGATAAATGGGCGATCTAACACTGAAAGAATTTTTCAAATCGGACCAGTAGTTCCTGAGATTAGCGCGTTCAAGCAAACAAACAAACAAACAAACAAACTCTTCAGCTTTATATATTAGTATAGATATATTTTACGTGGAGCGCCTGCCTATATTGTGACCTCCACAACCCAATAACTGGGTAACATGATACTTCTTGGCAAGACAGGTTTCAGATTTCTTGGCTTCTGACTACACGTTACGATTTTCAAAGATTTAAATGACCGCCGAGACTAACCACTTAACGTGCTTGGCGAGGCATGGAGGAGTCTCCAATCCACAGAACGACCTCTACAAGTGTTGCTTAACCTTGACGATGCGGTGTTATTATATAACCACGAGTTACTATGCTATATATAATATTTACCATTTGTAATAAAGTTTGAACAAGTACATACTTCAACCTCATCAGAAGTCGCATCACCCAGTTCAGCGGTTTCATTTCCTTCCTACGCAACCACTATGTCCCCAACATATAGCGTGGGCTCACAAAATTGCGTAACATCACCGGAATCGAATTAATTTCGACTTCGACTCGACATTCGGTAATTAAAACAGTTCCGTGCTCCTCTGATCGCTGATTACTTAGGAATGATATTGGGGTGATTCATTTCGTTTAAGAGTAAGTTAGTTGGTATGGGAAAGTTAATGAAGATTTACATTTGGTTATGGGTGGAAGGAACTCGTGATTAAGTAATAACACCATACGGGTCAACCTAAGCAATGTTTGCCGAGGTCAAGGGACGAAACCAAATCACAAAGACTCCTTAGTTGCTTTTAATGTTATGAGATACCAACCGATGAGAATCCTTATACGCACTATGCAAGTACACCCAAGGACAGCTGGTGCAAGATTACTGTAAGATTTTTGGAAATACAGATAATTGACCCTGGTTACCGAACACAATGGAAGGGCTATAGACCCCTGTTTCCTGTAGTTGTATGTTAAGAACCGTAATAGGTAGACAGTTGAAATTTTCACAGAGTGTGTATTTCTATTGTGCTCTATAAGAACAAATACCTAATACATTTTTCTTTGGATTATGTTGAGGAACCCTTCGTGTGAGAGTCCGTCTCGCACTTGGCTGATTTTTTAGTATTTAAGTTTTAAGTTATTAACATATCTACGCCCAGAATAAACTAATTTATTTCATCGACCTACTCGTACATGTCTCAAAGCAAGGTCGATTCTTGGACAGAATAGATTCAAAGCTTAAAAATGCATGCAGCGTTCAGCTGTGAAGTGGGCAGCCGGAAAATGTCTGGGATTTGCATTGAGAAAACTGTATATTTTTAGTGCCTAAGATGTGCAAAGTCTTATTATTTGGAAATGAAGTAGGGGAAAGGTGCTTTCACAAGCAAATAATGTAACAAACTATAGAGAGTAAAATTGGGGATGACATTATTGTGTTATTTCGTATCGTCGCGCGTTTGATTTGCTCCAAAACACCTGATAGGACGTTATAATTTGAAGTTGTAATAAATTAATTTGGGTGGTGAATCCCGCACCACGTCAAACCGTCATAAATAATGTGAACCTAGCTTCTATTTGCAATGAAAATTACTTAAAAAATCGGATGCTGTCGAACTTGGGAGTCTTTAAGTCAAGAGTGAATAGGTTACTTCTAGGCAAGCGTGCTCCATCTTCGACTGCATCATCGCTTACCAACAGGTGAGATAGTGGTCAAACGCGTGCCTATCAATAGTAAAAAAAAAACTTGACGTTTCGATTTTAATTTTAAAACAAATGACGATGATTTGCTCAATAAGTGACGTCACTTGAGTGAAGTTGGTAGTAAAGTTTTGTGGGAAATCCATCTATGTTGAGGTCATGAGTCATCATCATCATTATTCCCTTGTCATCATTCCAATTTGAGGTCTGCTTAGCATTTAATCATTTATTTGTTCTAAAAACATACATATAGACCATTGATATAGGATTTTTTTTATATCAATGATGTATTAAAAACCCAAGATGCACAGTCTCAAACAAATGCAACACTCGAAACTGTCATCAAAAACTGACATGTATCAAGTGTCATGTGTGAGTTGTGTGTAGGTATCCTATAAACAATTTTTTTTTGCAAATTCAACCTTACACGGATCGCTTAAAGATGTTTTTACAAAGCAGTGCAGTATGGCGAGTGATGCGCATTTTTTTTTTTGCAAACTCAGCCTTACACGGATCGCTTAAAGTGGTTTTTACAAAGCAGTGCAGTATGGCGAGCGATGCGAGACTGTTTGAAACTTGCGCACAATTATACATTATGTGCTTGTTTTTTGCGGACGTTTTTGAGATGCTGAGTGTGTATCTTGGATTTTTTATATATCAGTGATATAGATCTTTAAATATCATAGACAACAATACACTTAATTCTAAATTTAGATGTAGCACATCTGTGTCCGTACATGTCTTCTTCTTCTAAACTTCTCTCTGAGTTTTTATAAAAGTAGAACCGTATTGATGACGAAGGCACTTAATCTAGAAGACTATTGTATTACATTAACAAACGGGACAGTGTGAGCAATGTCAGGCAATGCCGGTGCAGCGATATTGTGCCGTACGGTTATGTCACCCGTACTTTGTATGAAAACTGGTGTACTCATAGTTGATACAGAGTAGGCTACATGGTAATTTGGATATTCGCGTAAGAGAAAGTTCTGAATATCCATTTTTTGCCTATCCTGACTTTTCCAGAAAATAATATGATGTAGGATTGTACAACTAGTTTTTACAGCCTCTGGGGTAATGATTTATAAGATTAAGAAAACAAAACCTACCTAATTATTAGAACACGAATTAACCGCTCAGCTGTTGCGGCCATATTGCGTTAACGGACAGGAATAAATTCAGTGATTTTTAGTGTCGTCACGGCGACATAGGGCGCCTGCGTTTTGCCGGATAGAACGCAACCAGCAAGCATTTGTGCATTAGGACGACGCCTTAGAATAAAGTTCACTTTGACCTCACTAACACTTAGCTTCTGTATGCGCGACGCACGGGACCGGACAACGTGGCAACTCTTGGGGCAGGTCAGTAGTGGACGTCTTGTGGCTGAAATGATGATAATGATGTGAACATATTATGCCTGTGTGATAGTCTCCTTCGCTCGATGTGTTTTTTTTTTTATTGTAAAGATTTCTAACCTTTGCGACTTCACAAAAATGACACTCATGATAAGCATACCTTCAAAACAAATCTTAGTCTGTCGCCTCTGCATTATACTACTCTGTAAGATCTTGTTACGGACGACGGAGAGCCCGCCACATACAATATCCACGAGCAACTCCTCTATGACCTAGCTGTTGTAATATTTTGTTTTGTACACCACATGTTGCTGCATATTAAATTCAATTCCAAAATTGAAAGGGATTTATGCTAGCTTGCCTTGAAATTTTGATCATCTTTAGTCTCAATACGCTTTAGCTTCATAGGTTTCGAAGTATATTTGACTTTGGAAAGCGAGTCTTGCATTGCTTCTATTCCAAATGTATCTAAATATAACATTTATAGGTATATAGGTTTTACAAAAGCCATCCGTTTTGATTGTCAAGTGTTTTTTAGGTTTGATACAATCGATTACATGGGCTAAATAATTAATGCATTCATTTTGCTGCAGAAGTTAGTTTTTCTCCGCGCCGGTATGTCCGTCGCTAAGGCAGAGATATATACGTAGTAGTACACTTGGATTTCGCCAGTAGTGTTAATGCCCCATGTGATTGAGCTAGTGATTGTCATCAATCAGACAGAAATCCAGACTCATGAAAATTTCCAATGAAAAACTCAATTAGAATAAAAAAAAAGATCTTTATAGCTGCCTTGTAATGATATACTAACCAATAATTCCTAAAACTCACTTAATACGCAGTCGTCTAAGTTTCACTTGCCATCCCTTGGTTTATCTTATCTCCACCATGATCTACAGACGCGGTGTTCATTTCAATTAGCACCGTAATTTTATCGGAATCGGGGGTGAAAAAATATGGCGCTGAGTCCCTTATCTTTCGATTTCAGAGGGAAATGGTTGTTTATGATGCTGAAACGATGAACTGGGAAACCGGTTACTGAATTAAGGGAGTTTTATATATAAAATGAGGATTTCATTTCACTAGGATGATAGTTATGACGAATGTTCTGTGTGAATGATGGTATGGTTAGGAAGGGAGTGATTAGGGACGTGATGACTAATTTGAAAGTACAGACAAAAAAGACAATATGTTGCCCCGACTCAGAATAAATTAGCACTATAGCAAGTGAATTATGATGGTGACGATGATAAAAGTAAATGGGTCAGAATGGTAGTGAAGCTCTAGGTAGCTTTACCAGTCTACTATGAACTATGTAAAAGAAGAATAGGATATACGCATGTTTAACGGCTTTTATAAGTACCTTTTCGAGTATGCACTCCCAAGCAGATTTTTATAAAATTATCTGCTAACAAAATATATTACCTAGAACTTAATCACAACTGTAGAAACAACCAAAATGTTGTCAACATCATAGAAGATCAAACCATTTGCAATAACAACTAAACGAAACATGAAGAAAGAAAGAAAAAGAAACATAACGATGCAAATTCTATAAAAACAGAATCGTTTTCCGTACCGTCACCTTTGGCAAGCCCGCCATAGGTTTTTCACCCCTAGGTTAAACAATCTTTAACTAAACTTCTTGGACACTGGCGGTTGTTTCCGAAGAACTGTTATTAGAAAACTTTCCGTTCTAGTTTTTGGTCATGTTGGGTTCTGAACTATCTTAGCAGTGAACTAATAATTGAGAGTCTACACCACGACTGTGTCTCAGAAAAGTAGGGTTAGTATGTTCAATTAGGGAGTGAATGAAACTTTGGGTTGTGTAGAACAAGTTAAGGACGAAAATGTAAATAATAGTTTCTAGATAGTGGGTGATTGGACCAGTGGTGCCTTCATTTGAAGAGATTGTGTTTTAATCGTTATCTTTGAATATACACCCCATCTATAAACAAACAAACAATTTACCGCTAATATTATAGTTAATATGACCCATATTAAAGAATCATTCTAATTTTAGAAGTTGCACTGACCAAACAGAAGTAACAGGATTCAATTTTCATATTTTAGAGGTTGCACCACCGTGGTGAATGTAAGTGCGATGCTACTGCCAAAGTTGTGATAAAAGTGCAAAGAGATACACAGAGAAATCTTTAGAGCAGCCTTGGTTCTATACATAAATACGAACATAACAATTTCTTGATAATTACAGAGGAAACTGTAGCCATGTATCGCCAATTAAATTCATAAGATGAATTGATGTCAAATGTAACATGGACGTTAAAGGTACCCTTAAGAATAAAAATCTATGATGATACCATCAAAACAAAGAGTGTATTACTGCACAGAAAATGAGAATAGCTTTATCTCCGAAAATAAAATGTTACCAAGCCCTTCTTAATTAAAAAAAAGTTTATGTAGCAGATTATACAAAGAAATACAACAGGGAAATCTAAACTTCTTTATATTACAAAACTGAAATGAACCGTTAACAAACTGACAAAGGATTAAATTTTTTCTTTACCCATTCAACGCTTTTCGCGAACCTTTTCGTCACCCAATATTCTTATAAGGTCATGCTATCTGTTAAGCCATTATAGACTTTATTTCTTGGTTCACAAGGTTCTTACAAGTATCAATCAGTGTCCCGGCTTTTGTTCTAAGACTGGAAATGCGTCGCCTTGAGAGAAGAAAATCTAAATTAAGGTGACCTCCCCCGTCGACGTCATTTCTTCGGTCGGAGAATTTTCAGAAGGACCCTGGAGTTAAGGTGGAGTTCTTTTTATGCTGGTCGACATACTTTCTATACGTTTCCCGACGGTACTTAAGCAAATACTAGCAGTTAACTTTTATGGAACTATTACATACATTCAGTCTAATAAAGTTATGTTTGCAGTTCTTAGGTCCCGAACTTTAGGATCTGTTTTGACTTCCAAAATAGTTGGTACGTTATTGAAGTTTTCTGTTATTACAGTATTAAGAAGATTGTATTTTTCTTTGTTTCCCTTACAGTGGAAATGATTTGATATGAATTTGCTTTTAGCGGAGTCGGAGCAAATGAAGCAGGGTTACAATCTCGGTATTATTCCTTTATTTTCCGACTTATTAATGACTTTCTGTTTTGCTTATGATCTTGTTTTGCTTTGCTTTATTTGTGATACCTTTGTTAATCTTCTCATAGCTTGCTGTTTCAGCAAACAAGATCCTAATCAGTTTATAATTACAATTATTGTGTTATTAGGGATATTATTTATTTTCTGTGCCCAATATTGATCCCTGTGCAAAGTTAACGTCTCTTTTTATCTTTCACGACTTACCTGGATTAATAAGTAGCAGGTAAATCCGGTGTTTTTCTTTACTTCATGAGATAAACAAACACATAAGGTAAGATAATAGGGCATTTGTAGTAATAACACATTACTTTCAACAACAAGAATGATACAAGGCTTAAATCTTCTAGTAAATAAGGAAAATGTTGAAGTTAACAACACCCGGTTAATAATAATAATAATAATCGAATCATAATAAAGATTGCAAAAAAATGTAAATATTAAAAGCGACGCTACGGGAATCACGGCATAAAATCTTCTCAAGTATTCACACCAATCAAAACTTGTCAAACTCGTTTTAGAAAGTTCATTGAAAATTTATTCAAAAGACAGAGGTCTCCCGAAAAGTTGTGAATAACTTATCTCTTAGAAGTCTGTCAAACTGAATTATCCTTGTTATAATGATCACTCGATAGCCCCTCGCCCTTTTATTAGCATTAGGGCTAGCATTACGCAGTTTGAGAAGCCAATGAAAATAATTGACGATATTTAGAAAAGCTATTCGGATCCATTTGAGATGGAATTGGTAGTCAGATCTCCAATTATTGTCAAGTTGCTTTCTTTTTGCTACAATAGATTTATTCTTGCGATCTGAAGTAGGTAAGTCGTATTTGTCGTTCGTCGTCGTCGCGATAAGGAATCAGTTTGGCAAATTGTTTGCACAGCTTGTATTGACGGCATTTCCGGGAAAAGGTGAAGTTGGAGTTGGCGTGAAAAGGTATTTGCAAAATGATAAAAGCAATTAATTGGAATTTGATCGAACTCAGGCAGAGCCTAATAATATTTGTCAAAAAAAGCGACTGTACTAATAAAAATAGAAGGTGGGGTAAAATTGGACTATAACAAATTTAACACACTCTTCTGACTTCAGGATCTTTTTAATCTCAATAGCCTGCCTAAAAATATTTACAGTCAATGCTGAAAAAGTAAAATATAAGACTAAACAATAACATCTACGTAAGAAATAGGTAGATGAAGATAAACGCAAAAGCACCGCTATAGAAACTAATTATCATACTATTGTGTCTCCAAATCAGGTCCCAAAACTAAACGCTACCACAAATTATATAACAGTTAGCTATCTTAACATAATTCTCATACACGTCGATAGTAATATATTTTTTGTTTCAAACGTGCCTGGCCCAAAGGGAGGGCAATTTATTTTATCTAACGCTGAGTCAATCAGACAGATATGAGGTTACAAGAAAAATGTTACCACCTCCCTGAATGAGGTCTTTGAGAGATAACTAACCTTATATAAGACGTATTCAAAAATATTCGAGGTGATATGTAAGAGAATTGAGGAATTTCTGGGGAGATGATATATTTTTGGACTTGAATAATATGTGACCTACTTTGATTATTTGTTGTGGATGATAATTATTGCGGTTGTAAGATAGTTTTATGTATCGATGACGAAGGCATGTTGTGCCAAGTCATTAAAGCGCAAGGATGACGATGATAATTTTTTTGTAGCTCATGGAAAGATAAATAATTAACAGTAAGGTTTTCAGATTGTTGCATTTTTTTGTGAAATATTTTTTTTGTTATTAATGGATTGTTACCATACTAGAAATTAATAACTTCTTTTACATTCCGAATTTAACATGACTCATGTTTATTTATAGTATTTTTTTCATAAATTTTATGGTTTTTTTAATTCTGTTCCAATTTCACGTATACCAAATTTTATTTTAACTACAGTCTTTAAGCGTAATGATGCACTACTCGATTTAAATTAATAGCATCACATTTTATAATAATAGACTTCTTAAATCCATTAAACTCCAATAAATTTTCAATGTTCAACAAAGTAAAAAAAGAAAGTAAAGTGATTGTACACGAGAAATCACAATTACTTGAGCATTAATCTTGATTTATTACGAACATTCCCGACAATGTCTCAGACTGTAGCCTGTGGAATCGTTTAATCGTAGTACAGAACTTCGCCAATAGTTTCAATTAGAAAAATACTTTAAGTCCTTTTAGCTTCAAGGAGTTAGCTTGACTGCAGTTTACAAATAAGATCTCTTTAGACTGCGATTTTTGTAGCGATATTTAAAGCAGAATTGGATTTTGATACCCTGTTGGGTGATAGTAAATTGAAACAGACTACTACGATACTGTTAATTAAAAAATGTGAACAAGACTTTTCAAGAAAACACAAGGAAAGTAATGTCCAGTTGTTAGACGCTTGGATATTGAAATATTCACATTGACCATAATTGAAGTACCAAAAGCTAGGCATGAATAATTAGGGAATGATTTGATGGGTATTACAACAGCCATTAAACTTTTAATGCTTAAGCAATCAAAACTGAAATAAAAATATAAAGACAGGTTAAATTTTATGTTTTAAGACAGCTAACACTAAAAATCTCTTAATACTTCTTCTAATCCTTTACAGTGGTCCAAGTCACCCACTCAAGTGTGATTGTTCCACTACGGATAGTCGGGACCAATAGCCAGTGCCAATATTTGCTCAAGCCAGCAAACACAGCGCGGCAAATTAAAGCGATTTTCTTCTATAGACAGCCAGGTCGCCAGCTGAATCGTAATGTATTGTTTTTGCTGAGTGTACCTACCTTGATTCGATGAATAATCTTTTTGTTATTGGGGTAGGGAGAAATATTACTTGGTTACTAATAGATATCTAATTTGAGAGCGAGGAAATTGGCGAAAATGAGAATAGTGATTGGAAATACAAATATTGGATAAGAAATAATTATGATAATTATGTTGTGATAATGACCAACGCATCCATCGTATTTGCTCACCGGAAGACGTAGCGTTGGAAGGCTTCCCACAAGGTCGACCAATGACCTGGTGAAGGGCGTGGGAATTTGCTGTATGCGAGACGCACAGAACCAGACGATGTGGCGTCACTTAGAGGAGGCCCATGTCTAGCAGTTGATTAAAATGATTACTGAATGACTCCATATTCAATTTGTGTATTGAGTGAATCCTTGCGAATAATTAGACCAATTGTAGAAATGAGCACTATCACCACGCTATCGTTTTACTGATTAGTGGTGGCAGCTTCCAAGTAGCTATTACAGTTTTAGAAAATGGTGCGGTGTGCACCGGCCAACGATAGTGTATTTGTTTTTCTAAACTACACAAACTTTGACCTCAATTTCTCCGAACCCCGGGGAAAGGACCCATTCGGAATTGCTAAGGACATAACTTACGATAAATCAATAACAGTCGTTTTGCCGTTTCTCGACTTTCTATAAATAACCTCTACCATTGTTTAGATTTGCCTTCGGGGCCGAAAAAATGGGGCGGTGGAATTTGAATTTAAAATATTGGAGAGAATTTTTAATGGAGCCAGAGGAGTCGTTAGCTTACACTAGTTATAAGGATCAATTGAGACAAGAGGTTCACTAACGAGGCTGTAGGCGATAGCGAGCAATAAGTCAGATCATACGTGAGATTTGACTGGTACTGGTTATGCTTCAAAATATTTTGGACGATGTACAGCTGAAGGTTTTCGTTATAACTTTATACTAGTTTCTACTAAAAGGATACTTAGAAATGGAACGTACTACCGGGATAAAAAGTCTGGCGTTCTAAATCCCTGGATTCCTGAATTTTATATCTTTATTCTAAATCGTTCAGCAGTCAAGAATGAAGAGGTAAAAAACAAACAGACAGATAGTCAGACAGACATACTTTTGTGTTTATAATACTACTAAATAGTATAGCCTAGTATGGATTGTACAACTGATAATAAACACAAGACAAACATTTATAAAAACAACAGTAGTATGGCAAAATCAGCTCTAGACCTTATTAAAATTTTAACAGCGATAAAGATTTTTCAAAAGCAACAAATATTTGGGATTGACTATTTTAACATTTTGGTAGCGCAAGTCATCATCATTATCATATCAGCCGACAGACGTCCACTGCTAGACATGGCCTATTTCTAGCAGTGGACGTCCCCAAGTGTTGCCACACCAACCGGTCCTGTGCGTCTCATATTCATCGGCGCCGCGCAAGTCAATCGTATCAAATCAAATCGTATATTTCAAATAAACCATTTACAGGCACTTTTGAATTTTCAAAGTCGGTCAGTCAAAAACATCCAAAGCGTAGATCTCTATGGAGAAGAACGTGCAAGAAACTCCACGGACACTCTTTTAAACCATGTGATGTGTTACAAAAATCTTGTTAACATTATCTTTGATTGCTTCTATATGTGAGGACAATGCAAAAAACAAGAAAAAATATAAACAATTCAAAATGTAGGTACAGATTAAAATAAGCCAGTGGCAGGTAAGAGATGACCAGTCTCAACTGACGGCACCCGTTCACGAACATGACGCGTGCATTAGCACCATCTAACTCGACCATTTTGAAGGGAACCAAATGATCCAAAACACGCGCCACCATTCGCATACAACTTGGACTAAAGACCCTCTGGTGATCATTAAACTTTTACGACGGAGGAAATTTATAAAGAGGCATGTAATAATCAAAGGAATTCAATGTAGCTGATGACATTTCGTATTTCCTATTCTTTAATTGCAATCCTTATACTCTCGATAACAGTTGACTGTAAGATTTCATTAAATCCAATCACGATTCCCTTCCATAAAAGCCAGAATAATCAAAACTCCTCGAAATTCGATTAGCAAAAATTCCGTCCATATCCACTCGTTACAATAAAGGAATTAGTGAAGAATATCAGCTCACACCTAAAATTCGTTTAGGACGGGTCCAATAAAAAGATTTTGAGTCAGCACACACTACCTGAACCTCTTTACTAAATGTTCTAAAAAAACTGGTAAAGACCGAAACGTACTGCGAAGGTTCCGTATTTTTTGAAAGAAACATAATTATTAATACTAGCCTGTTGCACGGCAAAGGTTTCTTCTAATGACGAGAAAGCACAAGCATTCATCATTACGTGGTGGATTGTCAGAAGCCAATAATTCTGACAACTTGTCAACAAGTCTGAGTCCTGCCAAGTGGTAGTATGTTACCCAGTGACTCGATTGCAGAGGTCAAACAGGGAGTTGCTCTATTAAGCATCCGGTTTGACTGGATGCCGACCCTAATATCGTTTGGAAAAGAGTAGGAAGATCGAATGATTTAGTTTGATTAACGGATGATTTGATGAGTCGAATTCTCTCACGATGCTTTTTTTACCCATGTTAGTGATGTCTAAGTATACTTATAAGTGTGTATATAGATGTTGAGAAAGTCACATTGGTATTTCCAGCAGTACATAAAATGTTTACAAAAAAAAACATCAGCTTTATTTATTTCAGGCTATTCCGATCTTTCCCTTACAATGAAAGTGGATATATATTATTTCATGACTATATTTAGGTCGATACTATCTGTAAGTAGTTATTTCAAATAAGCAGCTGTGATAATAATACGAAATCACGTTACTTTCAGTAGATATGCCAAAATTCCTTTTTCGCCATCTTACTAAGGAACTCTAAAAACTCTTTCACAGTTCCGAGCAAATAGCTGTTCTCATTTTGCCAAAGCTTTTTAATTTCCAAACGTATCGAGTAGATTTGTCTGAGGGTTGGCAAACGATGATATTGAGTGGCGCTGGCTTTGCTACTACTGTTTAGGACTTGGTTAGTGAAAGTGTTTGCTTTTAGATTTTCTTTTATTTGTTGTGAGTTTTTAGGTGATTATTTGTATGGTCAGTTAAAATCGCTTTATAGAGAAATGTGGAACGTCCACCACGTTCCGCATTTCTCGATAAAGCGACAGTTCCGAAAACTCTTCTGAAAAGGATCTTCTAACCAGACGGGAGTTGCGTCTTGCAGTCTACTACCCATTATGGTTCATGATGTCAGGATTTGTGTGACATCGACCCTTTGAAGTTGGTATATGGTGGTACAATTGTCGCCACAGTTTTACGAGTAGCTGGCAAAACATATTACAGATCGCTTGTACTGTATCATTTCTAGGCAAAGACCTCCCTCCATTTTACCATTCTCTTCCCGTTCTGTGCCTCTTCTTGCCAGTTCCTAAAGAAGTTATTCATCTCCTCCGTAGTCTGTCTGTGCTCAGGACTTATATCATGTGTATTACGAATCCACGAATTTATTGATCAGCATAGGACACACAAAGTAGACCAATGACCTGGTGAGGGTCTCTGGTAGCCAATGGATGCGAGAAGCACAGGACCGGTTATTGTGGCGACACTTGGGGGAGGCCTATATCCAGCATGGTGATGATGATGATAGCAAAGAGACCCAGCTTCATTTCAACGTTGCTACTGTAATTATTTATATTATTACGTATTGCAATTTGTATTAGAAATTTGTTCAGAAAGATCCTTAGATGAAATTGATGCAAATGGATGCACTAAATACAAACTCAAAACCACCCCCAGATGTAACTCAGCACTTCCCATCAAAAATATTGACAACAATTTGTACCGAACTGTAAGTAATATTTTAAAACAGGACATATTCGACAATGTACGGTAAGTTATTGTCTCTACAATATCTACTATGGCACAGCAGAGAAGGTCAACAGCATGCAGCAAGCAAAAATATACGCACAAATAGACACACCTCACTACAGTGAGTGCAAGCGCACTCGCAACCGGCATTTGTTTGAGATCGCCGTACGTACACGTTTAAGTGTCTGTTTTCACTAGTGTTATAGAGTTGTCCTTCTGTAAGATTCTGTAACAGTATAGTAGTACTCGAAACTGCAACGTAGCAGGCATTAAATCATTTTCGCGCATGCTGAATATTAATAATGTGGCTCGCAACTGGATGTGGGGACTATGGTGTCCCATTATATGATCTGCACGATAGATAAATGTTGTTTAAGATTTTATTGTCCCTTTGTTCCGTGGTTATCTGGTTTGTGTGCGTTGAGTGGGTTATAAGGCAGTAGATTTTGCAATGTAAGGGATGGTGTTGAATAATTTTAAGAGGTTTCCTTTTGTGTTCTTAAAGAAATTATTAATTTATTTATTTCAAGGTTTAGAAGTGCTTGCTGAGGTTGGTTCGTGGATGGGTGTCCAACCATCACAAACTGCTACTACTCCCAGTGTCTCGAAAAAAACTTTTAACTGTAGCGTTGGTTCCGGGTGTCTTTTGAAGATAGTTACAGTTGTTGCGGATCACGGGCAGAACCCAGAAAGTGTATCAACAGTCTTGCCAAGGGGTATCGTGTTACCCAGTTACTGGGTTGAGGAGGCCAGATAGACGGTCCGGACGGTCGGTTAAAAGTCCACCCAATATAGTTGGCCGATTGATTGTTTCTTAGGTTTCAGCAACAACAATAAGTATTCACTTTATCTAGACATAGCCCAGAGACATGTGTTACCTTTTAATATCAGGAACCATGTTATTGTTAAGATTATAAAAAGGAACTGATTGTATTCTTATAGATCAAGTACCTGAAGCTGTAGAAATAAAGTAAAAGAAAAAAAAAAAAAAATAACAAATAAAAGTTTGTTATTAGATTACAATGTTATAAAAAAGTAGCAGGATTTGTTTTGGAGACACGTGTAACATAAGAAATATCGAATTTATTGTACTTTGAAATGGCTCAAATCTATCACCGAAAAAATAAGTTTTTATAGACACCAGCATCTGATTACGACAAGGATCATAGTATTACTACTACAATACATGATATACAAATCATTGAATGTTTGCTTTTCAATTTACAATGGTAGCCGCGTCACCAACACAATATTTGTCTAACACTTTAGCACATTCACGTCACTTCTTATAATGTACATAACTACTTGGATATAAACTGCCTGTAGGATACCCAGTATTATATGGATGAGGGTACTGACCAGTTCCGCTTAATCTAGCTTGAGGATATGCCGGTTGAACTGGGAAAACACTTGGAGTGTATCCTGGATGAAAACTTTGTGCGTAGACTTCAATGGCAAACTTGTATCCTCTCAAAATTGATGGACTCTTCAAAGCTATTGTCACAGTCTTGCTTCCAAGTCCTCCGGCTTCTATATATGCTTCTCCTTCCTTATCAGGTCTTAGGTCTGTGATATATACAGCATTGATCAGTTCATGGTTCGGAGCGCTGACCATCACATCGTCCTCTCTCCTCCAAATAGCAGGGTTCGCAATTTTAACAGCACTGTAAATTTTTTTCGAGTATGGCGTTGCTAGTCCAAGCATTATATCGTTGGATTCCACTGATGTTAAATATAACAATGAAAATAAAACTATAAGCAGTTTGGTATACATTTTTGACTTAGTTTTTGGCCTTAGCAATAAAAGTATTAAACATGATAGGTTTAAGAATACTGGAGTATAAATGAATGAATCAGAAAATAGGGTGCTTTTATATAGGACACAAATTAGCACGAGCATGATATCGTATTTTCTAGTTCACGATAATTCACAAGTTTCTAAATATGGTTCAACATCTTATAAGTACTACTAGGAAATTACGTAATAGGTAGTATTGTGATGAATGCTAAATTCATTGTTTTGTTGTTCTAATGATATTAAAAAAAAATGTTTACGTAGTCTAGGACCTTTGAGGAAAACAATGCTCTCATAATGCTGATGCAATCTTTATTACCTGATCATTTAAACTTCTTCCGAATCAGTTTTAATTCCATCTTCATTAAGACCGAACGCATAGAATATACTGAATTGAACACCAAAATTGATACTTTTGTTCTAATAATCAAAATGACTTGTAAGATTATAATTTTAAATCTTATCTACGTTGTCAGTACAATTAGAGGCAGCGATATGTTCCTGGGTTATGCAGATCCGAAGTCGAAATTAATCTACAGCAGGAGCTTCGAACAAGAGCCAGGTGTTTGGATGAAAGTAGAAAGCATCACCGTGAATAATTGTTCGAAAAATGAAGTGATAAGTGCTATACAAATTCTTGATTTAAGAATTGATAAAAGGGGTGATGTTGGAATAATGGATGGTGGTCTTGGCGCTAATTTTGTGACAATAGAACTCTTTAGTCCCGGAACATACGTCGGTCTAACGTTTTGGGTAGAAATATTTGCGATACCAACAGGTCATTTTTTGTACCATTACGCACGGTAAAGAAGAAGAAAAAAAATAGTATGTTATAATATTTAATAGTGTGTTGTAAATAATTATGTTTTATAATAGTGCTGTATTCCTAAAAATGTGTTTGCCAATTTGTTATAAAATTGTGTCATATTGTTTAAAAATGTGTTAGTTTTAAAATTCTTATTAACGTTGTTTCATGAAGTATTAATAAGTTATACTTTTTTAATTCAGTAACTGCTTTTCAACTTCTATTTCATTTGATTTAATTTTCAGTGTTCAGTGATTCATCTTAAACTTAGCTTAGTTAAATTAAAAAACATTTTCACCGACACTGTGGAATCTGTCAGGAAAACTAAATCCAGATATTATTGTCGCTTTAACGCCACTTATATCGAACACTTCCAAGAATACTCCTCACGAAACTACAGGATATGATTTATTATGTTTGCCTTCACTTGTCTCGCTGATATCGAGATTTCTTCGGCAAAATAGAGATGTGTTATTCAGATATTGTGACTCCATATAACTGTGTAGCTTTTGTGTTTAAGCTCATAACAATAAAATAAATGTATGTAGGGGTATAAGAATGCGTTGTTTTGGTTGCAATGGTTTTTTTATACGGCCGCATTGGAAGCGAAAGGGTTCCTTTATGTTTTTTGAAGTGTGTTAGTGTCTTAAGTATAGTGTTATTCTTGGCTTTGTAACGGGAGGTTTTTTCATATTTTTTCGTTGTGTCTGTCCATCATTTTGATACAGGATTATTGTGTTGGATTGTATTCAAGGTTACTGAGACAAAAATCTTTTGGGCTTTGGAGAATGTATGAATGGAAATTATTTGAAAGTCTCGTAGCTCTATTCAGAGACAAAAAGATCGGGTCATTTTATAAGTCTTCTTCGAATAACGGATTTGGTTTCTATTAATGTTACTTAAGGTACATGGAGCCGAAAGAAAATGTATTACTTCCTCCGTTCGTACCTACCTTATCATCATATCAGCTGAAAGGCGGCCACTGCTGGACATAGACCTCCCCCATAATGGGGGGGTTTGCTATAATCGCCACGCTTGGCAGGCGGGTTGGCGCTCGCAGTGTATGGTGTTGAGTTTTACAGAGAACGCTGCTGCCCATTCTCTGGCGAGTCCCTTAGTCGCCTCTTACGACACCCACGGGAAGTGATGGGATGGTATTATTCTTTTACGGCACCCTACGGCACCGGCCGACACCATACCTACCTTATCATTCACTCTTCAATATTTTCATCATAATATCATCTCCTAATCCCAATGTAGTTAGGAAAAGGCTAGGCAGATGATGATGATCATCTCCTAATCCAATATCTTTAAAATAGGCTTCTGAACGTCCGTATGAAAATACAGAACCTTTATAGGAATACTCTTTTTGTACTGAAAATAGTACAGTTAGTAGCTTTATTAATAGATTTCAAGGAAACCTGTTTTAAGTCACTGATTTTGAAATAATATGTTGAGAAAATTTAATGTGATACGTCTGGAACACTTTACGCACAAGTCCGACTCGCACTAAGCTGTTTTTTATTCTATTTGTTTTTTTTTCTGTGTTACCACAATATCGGTCTTTATCTCAAAGACAGGTTTCTTCCGAAAAATTTTGAACAATCAATCTCATAATCGTTTTACGCCATGCATGATAATTTTATTATTGAGATACGTTTACATGTATAATTGTACATGCTTCTCCTTATTCAGATCATAAAATCCTTTTATCACCCCTTACATAAAGTCGATGACTCACGTATCGTAATCACTGATAATAGAATGACGTCAGAGTATATTCTGTATACAGTTATTGTGCAATAAATAATGCTAAAAGAGATGTGTTGGAGTCAATACATTTGTGATATTAAATCGGTAAATCAAGGATACTCTAAGCACCACATTAACTTAGATGGAAGCACAAATAGAATATATTTAGAGAGTTGTTGATACCACTGTTAGCTCTGTTTTTGAGAGAGAAAATAGCTTGTGTCTGTACTGTTAAAAATATGTGATAACGCGCAAGATATAACCAAGACAGAGTCGAAGAACAATTGCCAAACATAAATGGAACCACTTCCATTGATGTTTGGCAATTATTCTTCGACTATCAACGGTTGCATTCTACGAGTAATGAGCCAATGTCCACGCATTGGCTCATTGCTTGCAGAATACAACCGTTTTCCGTCGATGAGGCTGAATGGTTCTGAAGTGATAACCACGTACCTTAAAACAGCGTTGAAAGGCCTCCTGTACAAGGTCTTTGGACGGCCAGGTCATGATCGGGGGAAACAGCTGGAAGCGTGAAGCACAGGACCGATCGTGGTGGCGACGCTTGGGGTGGCTTATATCGAGCAATAGACGTCTTTCAGCTAAATATTTATGACTAGCTGACCCGCGCAACTTCGTCTGCGTCATAAAATGTAATTATTTACGACATCACATTAGTAACCTCAATAATAACAGTATTTCTCCACTATTTAATGGATGTTATTATACATATAAACCTGGCTCTTTAATCACTCTATCTATTAAAAAAAACCGTATCAAAATCCGTTGCGTAGTTTTAAAGATTTAAGCATACATAGGGATATAGGGATAGAGAAAGAGACTTTTTTTCATACTATGTAGTGATGAAACTAGGTTCTGCCAGCGGTTTCGCACGCGTGATCCCTAGGGAACATACTCCCGGAATCCATATAGCCATTATTTCAGGCTATAATCAACCTCTGTGCCAAATTCATGAAGATCCTTTCAGGCGTTCTGATGTGAAAGAGTAACAAACAAACATCCATACATCCATCCACCCATCCATCCTCACAAACTTTTGCATTTTATATTATAAATGCAAAAGTAACTCCAAAATTACTGAACCGATTTAAATGAAATTTGGCACAGAGATAGTCTAGAGCCTGAGAAAGGACATAGGCTTCTTTTTATCCCGGGAGTATGTTCCCTAGGGACCATGCGGGCGAAACCGCTGGCAGAAGCTAGTAGGATATGAATCATTAGAATATTGGATCGTGCAAAAGCAATTATGTGAAGTTAATGTGCACCAGAAACAAAAAATAACTACCCGCATTATTATGGGTACATATTGTTATGAGGTGTTTCTACTGAGTGAGTTAGTATGGCTAGCATCAGTGTCACTAGCAATAGGAAACCGTAATAACAAAAATAGAATGATGTATTCACGGCTGGCGATTATGCTTTCTACGATATCCATGTTGATATTCAACAACAATTCCAAATTCAAAAAATGCTACGAAAATCATACTGAAATCCCAAAGTCGTTTACATCTTACACACACGATTCAATCAGAAACACTAACGTAGAGACTTCCTTAATTTCTCAGCGTTATTCATCCATCGCGCAAACGCAAGGTAGGGCAACATATAATATGTTCACACTAAGTCCTTAGTACTCACAAAGAGAACGCCCACGGCTATCCTGCAAACCATGAATAGATAAGTGCAGAAGGCTAGCTCCATATAAGGAGCGAAAACATACGCACACATAGACACGCTTCACGTACAGCGAGTGCAAGCGCACTCGCGACCGGCATTTGTTTGAGTTCGCCGCACGTATGTGTCTAATGTGTGCGTGCGCCTGTTTTTGCTCGTTGTATTGAGTCGGCCTTCTGTTCTGTTCTGTGCCCACACGATTAAGAAGTTGCTAAGTAAGTTATGCAGTCAGAGGAAATTGAGTGTGTGAGAAGATAAGCGTAGTAAACGACATTCATTATATTTGTTTTTAGTTTTATTGTGTTTGCTAAGTGCAAGGAGTTTGAGGGATTTTAAGTGGAATTTATAAACAGAATGAAACTAAATTATGAGCGTGCTAGCTTACACTCAATTCATTGCCTACTGGTAGGAGAGACGGTGGAACATCGACCTTCACCCACGTGATAACCAGATGTGAAATATTTTTTTTTATCAAATTTGTTTATTTATAAACACGCATAGCTTGCCAATCGAAAATTATTATTCATGGCTATTATACATTAGATTAATATATATTTTTTTTCATAATAATTACTCTTGAGAACTGAACAAATTTAGTTTCAACTGATAGTATTTAGCACAGAGAATATGCCTTGGTAGGCTTGCTGCTCATTGCTACCTGGCAAGCAGGTAATTCACTTACTTTTTTTATTTTTATTGGTTCAGTAAAAATTGGTATCGAAAGAATGATAATTTAATAACAATAATAATCGTATATTATGCCTGCAAAAAAAAACAAGTAATAAAAAATAAAGTAGCCATAAACAATTTTCGATTGGCAAACTATCATAGGCGTGTTATTAAATCAACAAAATTTGGTAAAAATATGTTCCATCTGGTTTTCACGTGGGTGAAGGTCGATGTTCCGCCGTCTCCCCACCATACTGCCAATTATTGAGTGATAACTAGTAGAAAGGCACACAACTACTGTTATGAGCTTTTTTGAAGCCCCTTTGACCACATTTCCATCACAAGTATAGCTGTTTCAAGCAAAGTAACTTACCACACACTGGCCCCAGTGCGAGTTTTTAAACATACGCGATCGAGTACGTAGAAATGAACATAAGTATGTTCATTTGTATAGAAAACAGGATTTTCGATATTATCACCAGATCGAACTTTTCCAGTTTCAATTTAAATAAACGTATAAAATTCGCACTTAAGAGAACTGAGCTGTATTGTAACAAAGTTAATGTCATCGTCTGCCTAGCCTTTTCCCGACTGTTCTAAGGTCGGCTTCCAGTCAAACTAGATTCAGATGAATATCAGTATTTTCCATGGAACGGCTGCCTACCAGACCTCCACAACCTATAAACTGGGTAACACGGTACTCCTTGGCAAGACTGGTGTCAGATTTTCGGGACGATTGCCAAAGATCTAGAAATGATAGCCGGAACCAACGGCTACGTGTTTTCCGAGGCACGGAGGAGTTTCGATATGTTATGATGGTCATTTATCCACAGACCGACTTCAGCAAGCGTTGCTTATCCTTGAAAATCGACCCGTGCGGCTGTTATTATTTAGCTACGAGCTAATGGACGTAAAAAGTATAAAATTTATGTATGGTCATATATATAGAAGATCCCCAAAATACACACTCAGCATCTCAAAAACGTCCGTAAAAAACAAAATGTATAATTGTGCGCAAGTTTCAAACAGTCTCGCATCGCTCGCCATATTGCACTGCTTTGTAAAAACAACTTTAAGCGATCCGTGTATGGTTGAATTTGCAAAAAAAATTGCGCATCACTCGCCATACTTACTGCTTTGTAAAAACAACTTTAAGCGATTCGTGTAAGGTTGAATTTGCAAAAAAAAATTGTTTATGGTATAACTACACACAACTCCCACATGACACTTGATTAATGACAGTTTTTGACGACAGTTTCCAGTGTTGCATTTGTTCGAGACTGTGTATCTTGGGTTTTTATATATCAATGTGTATGGTCTAAAATTTTGCTCGAAATAGTATGTAGTTTCATACTCATTTATGAAATTAATAGCAGTTATATTATTATTACACCACTAGTTTCTGACAAACAGCTCTATACATTTCCCTAACCAATCCAAGCCAAACAGTAGGAATAATATTTTTATTTTCACTGTATTCTAGGGATTGCCAAGCAGCATGTTATTGCAGCCCACTGGGGGGCGAATCACAATGTAGAAAAATATAAAAATATTTCTACAACCCCACTGTTTTGGAAGTTAATTCGTTTTTCGAATCTATCTTCTTCTTATTTGTAGTTGGGTGCTCGCCAAATGTATGTGAAGTCGGGTGTCGTTGTGTTGTGTATGAATAAATCTTGTTTAGTTGTTCGTTCACGCCCTTTCTTCTGTAAGATGGAGTGGCTCACAGTTGTCTGTGAGTTATGCAGTAGTTTATTGACTCTTTACTTTTGTAGGGTAAAAAGCTGATATTTTCTGTCTTATTTGATGTGAGTCTATAAGGATGGATAAAATAAATGACTATTTTTTGCCCACGACTTCCTAGCGCATACATAGTTTTTTCGCGTTCCCGTAGGAATTTCGAAAAATCCTCTCATAGTGCTCCCCTACACTCCCTTGGGAACCTACATGGAAAATTTCAGCTTTCTACGACCAGTTTCGGCTGTGCGTTTTCTGTCAGTCACTCAGTAACGGAAGAGTTTTATATATATTGATTGACTAGCACTTCGCCCGCGACTACGTCTGCGTAGACTTTACAGGTGGCGCGCAACTTCTTTGTCCCATATTCTCATTCTCGGAAATTCATCTTCATCGATTTTTTATTCTGGTAGTTTGTGAGTGTTTACTGACCGTACTTTCAGCCCCGCTACTAACTTCGACATGTTTCTCGTATTCTGGTACTTGTGAAACTTTAGCGCTCATAATTACAGCCCAGAAAGACTTTCGATATATTTCTGTTCTCCTTGTATTTTTGAATCCTAACCATTCAAAATTCCAGCGCCGGAAATATTAAAACATGTTTCTGGTCTCCTGGTACTTGTGAATCTTTAACGCTTACAATTCCTGCCGAAAATGTAAAAAACATTGATTGATTATGATTATGGGATATGATTTTTGTAGTAACGTATCAAAACAAAATGATGATCCACCAGATTCCTGAATCGAACCAAAACCAGAAGACCAGCTAGTCTATTCTGTAAACAACTATTTCGATATCGAGCTTCACCTGAGTGACAAAACTCACAAAATGAGCTTTATTGCACACAACATAAAGATCTTAATTTGAGACTCACATCGGATTCCAATGTCGAGATACGAAAATGTTGTTACAGAATAGCACTACTGATTGTCAATTCTACTACCTTTAAAGCAACGTTTGAATTCGCACGTATCAATTTCCATACATTTTTGACAGATTGCGACTTAGATGCGAATGCGAAAGTTGCTGAAAAATTTGTCGAATTAGCTCTCAGAGCTGAAGGGGATCACGTATTTTACCGAGCGTTCGCAATGAGGGCTATCGCGTTTGAATTAGCCGCTAGAGGCGCTAGTGTACCCTGAGGTTTTCGAAATGTCAAATTTTATTGGTGGTTGGCTATTGGCGCGAGTTTATTTACTTTTTTGTTAATACTTTTCTAAAACAGCCTGACTATGGCAGATTAAGTTACGTTTCTACCAACCGCTGCATTGAACTTTGTCGGAAATATGTAGATATCCTTTTTTTAAGGTTGGGAAATCATCAAATGACTCCTCCCGCTCTGGGTGAAGCAGAAGGGAGTGTCAGACTCTTACTGACTAAAACCCATCCGTGTTCCTCCTAATGCCCTTTGTGTTCCAGGGCCGCGGTGACTGTTTCGAACAGATTCCGCAACACCAGCAGGCACTGGCCCTATCGGGCCCCGTCTTCTATGCTGACAGGTCTTTGACGCGCGCGTGGAACACAGCGCGCCGTCGACCCGGGCCTGGTTCTGATCGGACGTCGAGCCACCCAATGCTCGCCGTCCGCAGGCCCGCGCCTACGGTGGCCGGGAATTGCCCTGCGACTCCCGACGCCCGGGGCGTCTTCTCCTGTTGCGGCGGCTGGGGCGTGAGGTTTCCCTCTCTCTTACGCGTTCGGCCTCCTCCTTTGCTGGCATTACTGCTTCGCAGAAAGAGGTGACCGCTTCCCATGCCTCCTCGCTCCGAACCATACATTGAACCAGACCCGGACGCGAGAGGTAGCCGCCGTCGATCGCCTCGACGAGGACACGGCGGTGCTCCGCCCAAGCAGGGCAAACCTCCACCGTATGCTCCACTGTTTCCTCCGAGCGATCCTCGCAGTGTTGACAACCGGGCGTGTTCTCCCGCCGAATCCAAAACAGGTACCTCCCGAAACAACCGTGTCCGGTGAATACCTGCGTCAAGCGGAAGGTGAGGACGCCGTGGCGCCGCTCAAGCCACTCCTCAAAGAGGGGACTTATCGCCGCAATTGTGGCGTGTCCAGTGCTGGGTTGCGACAGTCGCTGTTTCCATACCGCCATGAGATCCTGCCGGAGCTCCAACCGCCTCGCTGCGATTTTCGCGGCAGAGTAGTCTTGCCCCGGCGTTGCACCTCCACGCGCCATTCGTAAATGAGCGCGAGGGCTTTCGCCTCCAGATCCCATGGTGGCAGTCCGGCAAGGAGGTTCACCTCCTCGCCAGAGACCGTGCGGTATCCCCGGGCCAGCCGGATGGCCATGACCCTCTGGGACGCGTTGAGGTAACGGGCAGGTCGCTTCCTCAAAGTAGGCGCCCACACCGGCGCCCCATAAAGGGCCATGGACCGCACGACCCCCGCGTAAAGCCTCCGGCAGGAGGCGTTTGGACCCCTTAGATTGGGCAGAAGCCGCTTGAAGGCAGCCCCGGCTCGCCCCAGTCTGGGAGCCAAACGTCGGAAATGCTCGACGAAGGGCCATGGATCGCACGACCCCCGCATATGTAGATATGCTTCTTTTTTTTCAATGATGATGAGTCCACGAAACACTGCGACACTATTTTTGTTGTATTAAATCGCACGTTAACAGCATCATAAATTATTTTCCTTCTAACTTTGTTCACATGCGCGTAATAACAACTTTAATGCTATGATCAAGGACCTTACTCGACAGTGGCGCCAACTGGTGAGTACAAAAACGGTAGCCCTCATTGAATCACTGTCAAAAATAAGTTTATAAAATTGCTTGTGTTTGAGATGATCATGCAACTTAAGTTTAAGCGCGTTTTAAGTACGCAACTTAGCCTTTAGAAGTCAACCTGAAGTGATGTTGTTTTGTCAATTTCAATTCTCATCAGGTGGTAAGAAAAAAGAATATTAAATTCAAAACCACCCATTTAAAGAACATACTACCAACAAAATTGTTTGATTATTCGAACATACATGCACACAACAATAAAATTGGAACAGAATCCCAAAAATAATTGCGACAATCAATTGACATCTATTTAACCAAACCCAATCACTTATTCAATCAATACCAATTTATCACTTCAACAAAAATAAAGGACCAATGAGAATGGCCGTTAATAAAAATAGCGACTATATTCTCCGTAGCGAAGCGGCCATTTGTCATAGCGAATGAACTCGCCAGTTCATTTGCGTTCCAGTTGTTGCTACTACCGAGAATTATATCAATGGGCCCGTGTAATGGAAAGCTAAGTTATTTATAGCACTAGGAAATACGCGATTGTTTAAGTTTGGAAAAGGATTTAGCAGAAGTGTGAAGTATGTTTTAAAATTACATAGATTTGCTTTATTAGCCTTTCTATTTACTCAGTAATTTAATTGGCTCACATTTGCAGATTTTTCTGGCTGTGACAACGTAGCAACTGTCAAAGATCTACAAATGACGCGTGCGACATATATTATAGCGCGTATATATATTACAGACCGAGGTCTGTAATATATGGTCACCCATCCACAGACCGACGTCGTCAAGCGTTGCTTTACTTCATAAATCTAACTATGCGGCTGCTATAATTTAACCCCGCACTCCTTGTTGTTTAAACAAACATGCGTTGCATTGTGTTCTTGTGAAAGAAAAGAAAGAAAGAACTGAATAGTAAAATAAATTAAAAACTAACTAAGCCAACAACATGGATATTATCTGTGCGAGGCCAAAAAGGTCCCTATCTCAGCATTTATATTTAAATAGTACATTACTGCAGCGGCCAGCAAAAGAGGCATTGATGGACGAACGTGTAAATGTGGGCCGAGGCGAAGCCAAGGCACACATACGTATGTCCATCAATGCCTAGTTGTGGCCAAGGCTTGTATAGTACTTTTCTCAAATAATGCGCGGAAATTAAAATAAAATAACTTTTTAAAATCAATGACGAACAACGAACAACAATAACTTTTCCCGCGTTAAAGTGTTAATTTGTTATTTTTTTTCAATTAACAACTTTCTATTTGTAAGTCAGTTCGAAATTTAAATAAAACCTTTGATAAGTTACCTCCTTGGTTGCCATGTTTCACAGTAAAAGATCTTTCCATTTTTAAATTACACGTCAGATATGAGTTTAATATGTTATTTATTTGGCCTCTAAACCACGACAGAAATTGATTTTCATACAACTTTTGCCGGCCGCTGCTCGCATGTATTTGGCCAGTACAGCAATTTCGATTTATCTCGAAGAAGGTTGTCAAAATAATGCTTAAACCAAGCATGTTTGACAAAAAACAAATAACGCATCGCTGATACTCTACAGTCTACTCTACTACTTGAGAGAATACTCTTGAAGGTTTCTTCGACTCCCTGCTTTCGTGGCCTCTCATAACCGTCTGTAAAAAAGTAATTCTGTGTTTTCTGCTAAAGTAAGCAAACCCTTATTACTCAATACATTACTGAAACATTCAATCTATTTTTTTTAAACCACACTAGGTCAAAAAATAACCCCAAGAATCTAGCTTCTGCCAAACTCATACATAAACATACATACCCATAAAATTCATCGCAATCAAGCTAATAAGGCGAACTCACACCATAGAGTACCGACGAATAAATCATTCCGGCGCGTAGTGAATAAAGTCACGCGGATGAAAAATAACACTAACACAAAGATATGTATTAGATTTATGATATTTGTATACGACTGACGAATGGTGTCTTGTAGAGAGTATGGAGTGAATAGAGGTGGCAAGTTTGGAAATCAGGGTATTTTTGGTTTTGTTGTATCTGATCCCTTGGTCAGGTAATAAGCCAAACTCCACACCATAGAGTAGCAATGCATAAGTCACTCCGGCACGTAGTGCCTTAAGTCACGGCATGATCGCACGGATGAAAAATAACACTACACTTAGATAACTATTATTTGTTGTTAAAACTAGCTAAAACTTACCTTTGTGTTTCGTGCTTAATTTGATCACTTATCAAGGGAAGCAAATATAGTACAGATTCTTTAAAAAGCTAAAACGGCGATGAAATTATTTTGAATTCCATATAGCAAACTGTTCGGGCTTTGGTCTGATTACTCTTTGTATCCTTTCAGTATTTAAATATTCATACAATATAGCCTCTTCTAAAATTGCCATATCGTCAACAAAATAAAAAAAATCCATAATTTTGATATTACTTTGGAAAAAGAAGAACTTCAAACTAAAGGTCAATAGATCTAGTTGTATCTATTGAATAGACGTATATCTGGCTGTCGAAGAGGCAGATAAATTTATTTCTCAGTTAGGGCCGTTATTGACCAGATAGCCTATCTGACGATTGAAAAATGCAATATTTTGTTATCTGTCTAATAAGTACTATCTAACTGTTTATCTGAGGATTGAAAAATCGGCCCTAACACAAAGATATGTATCAGATTTATGATATTTGTGTACGGCTGACGAATGGTGTCTTGCGTAGAGTAAGGAGTAAGTAGAGGTGGCAAGGTGGGTAATCTGGGTGTTGTGTTGTTTGATATGCTAAACCCTTCGTAGAACTGTATAAATCCGTAGGCGAACTTTAATCATGCACAGTCACGTAGAACAATGAATATGGGATGAAGGTGGGTACTCACGGGTCTTCGCTGTCGACGATTATATCGTGGCGCCACTTCACTCACAGTTCCAGGGACGTCCCTTTTTGCAACTAACACTCGCGAATTGTTGGAGAAAGTCAGTGCAGGTAGATTTGATAGTCTGTTGAAAGCCGGTAAAACTGCGCGCGGTTCCGCGCGTTGCTTGTAACTTGTTGAGTGAGTAAGAGAGACTGACTGGAAATTAGGATTTTTGTTTGCAAGGGAGTGAATGAATGATTGAATGGGAATGGGAATGGAATGAGGAAGAGTGACCGTGCATTAGTCAGATTAGTGTTTGTTTATTTACTTTTTGATACTTTAACATTCTTCCCCCCTGCTGGCGAAACTATGGAGACAGAACTCTACAATGAAAGCTGCGTCCATATCAACCAAAACTGGTGTGTTATTATGATAGATGAATAATTATGATTTGATGATATATTATGATGTGTAATTGTGTCCGTAATAAATACAATACAAACTAATAATGAATATGATAATTATGTTTTTTGTTGTTTAAAGTGGTGAAAATTTACTCATGTCCATCAGGGAGAGGACATAATTTTACTAAAGGTCTGTCAATAGTACCTTGAGCAGTCTTGACCGTAGCCGAACGAGGAATCCCATCACGACCAGGATATAGCTTTATAATTCTACCAAACCGCCATCGTAACGGATGAGAACATTCGTCTTTGATAATTACTAACTGATTGATTTGAACGTCACGTGAGGACTTATTCCATTTCAAGCGTTGCGTTAAAGTGGTAAGATACTCAGAATGCCATCGTGACCAAAAATCTTGATGCATTCGCTGCAAAAGTTGCCAGCGTGTCAGCCTGTTAGTTGGTATGTCTGTATAATCTGGTGTTGGTAATGAAGTTAATGGTGCTAGTGTTAAGAAATGGCCTGGTGTGAGTACCGTGATGTCATTGGGATCCGTGCTAACTGAACATAATGGTCTAGAGTTAAGTAATGATTCTATCTGGACTAGAACTGTATTTAGTTCTTCATATGTCAGTATTTGTGTACCTATTACCCGATAGAGGTGCGTCTTTACGGACTTGACCCCAGCTTCCCAAAGTCCTCCGAAGTGGGGGCCCCAGGAGGGGAGTGAGAGGCTAAATGTTATATGTTCGGTCTCACAAGCCGTTTTCATTATGTTGGCCAACTCTGATTGAGCGCCTTTAAAATTTGTTCCACAATCTGAATGGATAATGTTGCATCTACCACGTCGAGCAATGAATCTACGCAATGCCGCTAAGAATGCTGCAGACGACATGTCAGATGCTAACTCTAAGTGGAGCGCTTTTGTGGCAAAGCACACAAAAAGACATAAGTACGCCTTCGTAACGCGAGTCCCACGCTTTCTGACGGGGGTTACATTGAAGGGTCCTGCGTAATCGCAACCAACTGCTTGAAATGCTTTTAATTGGGTTATACGTGATTTTGGTAAATCTGCCATTTTAGGCTGAAGTGTTGTTGGCTTGGTACGAAAACACCGATAACAATTTGCTGAAACTTGTTGGATTGCTCGCTTTGGTGACAAAATCCAAAAATTTTGAAGAATTAAAAAGTGAAGTGTTTGTAATCCTGGATGCATATGCTCGTTATGAACCGATTGAATGATACGCTGAGTTAAAAGATGTTTGCGAGGAAGCAAAGATGGATGTTTTGTTTCAAATTCTAAATCAGAACGAGAGAGCCTTCCCCCCACCCGCAAAACACCAGAGTGATCTATAAATGGGTTAAGTTTCCTAAAAGATTTAGGTAAAACTTTTCCTGCTAATAACTGTTTGATTTCGTCTTTGAATTCAATATGTTGTACGTGTTTAACAAGTACCATAAGGGCATTGCTTAGCTCAGCTTCTGTTATATGGTCATGATCAACTGTTTTGTTTTTGCGTAATGCGTTGATGAATCTGAGACAATAGGCTAATATACGTTGAGTCTTTTTTAATGATGAAAATTTGTTAAGGAGATTATCCAAAGGGTTGGTATCGATTATGTTGTTTGCTAGCACTGTGATACGACGCTCACAGGTTACATCACCATCCGTGAAGCGGTGTGATTCTGTATTTGTTGGCTCGTAAGGCCATTGATTCTGATTTAATGATAACCACTCCGGTCCAGTCCACCAGAGGGCGTGGCTAATGAGCTCATCGGGTAGTAAACCACGACTTGCGCAATCAGCTGGATTCTGCTTGCCTGGCACATGTTTCCAGGTAGCATTTGCTAGTTTTCTTTGAACATTTGCTATACGATTGCCAACATATGCTTTAAAATAAGTTGAATTTGATTTGATCCATGACAGCACTATCATGGAATCAGACCATGCGAACACGTCCTCAATGTTGATGATGTTAGAAAATATGTTAATGATATAACTCATGAGATCTGCTAGTAATGATGCACCACATAGCTCGAGCCTCGATAGCGTTCTCCGCTTGGTGGGAGCAACACGTGATCTTGCGCTCACCAGACAGACTTGATATTGATCTTGAGAAATGCTGGAACGAAGATAGACTGCTGCCGAATAACCTGCTTCACTAGCGTCACAGAAGCCATGAATTTGATAAGATGCTGCTTCACCATGTGTAATACGTCTTGGAATACGTAATTGAGAAAGATTTGATAATTGATGCGTATACTTCGTCCAAAGGCTATGAATGTCATCGGGTACTGGTTCATCCCAAGATGTTCCCAATAACCACAGACGTTGGATAAGAAATTTGGCTAAAAATGTTAATGGTGTAAGTAGACCGATAGGGTCATAGATACGAGCAAGCTCAGAAAGCATTGTCCGCTTTGTACAGCCGCGTGGAATTTGATTGACTTGATAATTAAAAACATCTTGATGAGCATTCCAGGCAAGGCCAAGAACTTTAATAAAGTTGGTGTCACTGTCGAACGTCAAATCTGGTACCATCTTATGTTCTTCAGGTATGTTTTGCAATACAGCCGCATGGTTGCTGGACCACTTCCTGAGCCCAAAACCACCGGCAGCCATGATTTTAGCTAATTGTTGTTGTAAATTAACTGCTTGTTGGATGTTATTACAGCCGGTGACTACGTCATCTACGTAAAGATCGTTCCGCAAAACCTCTGCTGCGAGAGGGTAGGACTCCTGTTCGTCTTGAGCTAGCTGATGCATGGTACGTATGGCCAGAAATGGCGCGGACGACACTCCAAATGTTACGCGATTGATTCTAAATTCTTGAATTGATTCGTCTGGTGAACATCTGAATAAGATACGCTGATAATCCCTATGCTCCTGAGTGATGATGATTTGACGATACATTTGACGTACGTCGGCTGATAATACGACTGCATGGAGTCGGAATCGTAAAAGAATGTTGTTAATATCTGCCTGCAACTTAACGCCTGTTAATAATGTGTCATTAAGTGACCGACCCTGACTATCCTTAGCTGAGGCGTCATAGACAACTCTCAGACGTGTAGAAACGCTACTTGGCTTAACCACTGCATGATGTGGGATATAATATGCTGAAGATGATTGACACTCATTAGGTGGGACAGGTTCCATCTGACCACTTGATAGATACTCCATGATGTGAGATTTATACTCTTCTCCAAATTCCTGGTTCTGATTAAGACGTTTTTCAAGCTGATTAAAATCGCCGAAGCGCAATACTATACGAATTGTTAAATGATGGTAATGATGAATCTCTAAATGGTAAATGAACGATATAACGACCAACAGCATCACGCTTACATGTTGATTGATAAATTTCCTCGCAACGAATGTCGTCAGCAGAGGCTGTTTGTTTTGGTTCCGATGGCATGTTGTCGGTATCCCAAAACTTTTGGACTGCAATATCTAAATTGGCATCCATTGATACATGATTGACTGAAATAGGAATGGATTCAATGGGATTGGCTGCTTGTGTCCTACCCATGAGAACATAACCGAATATAGTGTTAATTGCTGTTGCTGTATGATTACTACTTTCAATTTTAACTGGTAACAAAATCTGAGGGAAAATCTCTCCACCAATCAAAATGTCTATAGAACTAGATTTATGAAAATCAGGATCTGCTAACTTGAGATTTGATATATGTTTGAAATCATTGATATCTATTGCACGTGTGGGCATATCGCTACAAATTTTATCCAAAGTCACCGCTTCTGCTGTAAATGATATATTGGAATTGCCCAATGGACGAATATCCAGAAAAACCTTACTACCTGATAAAGCAAGAGTGTCCCCTATTCCTGACATAGGAGTGTTACATTTGATACGAGTCAGACCAAGTCTCCGTACACAAGAATTTGAAATTATATGGCTTTGACTCCCTGGATCTAAAAGTGCACGAACCTTTTCATAAGTGCCACACCTATCTTTGACTTCAATTTGCACTGTGGCAAGCAAAACAAAGGATGGAGCAGATGCTTTTGTTGTGTTTGATAATGTTGTAACCGGCGCAACAGTATCAGAAGTGCTAGCCTCATTTGCAGCAACCTGAACTTGTGATGAATTTTGTTGTTGATTTGAATTTTGGTGACTCTGGTTTGATGATCTACCCTTTGGAAAATGTAACAGGCTGTTATGACGCTGATTGCATGATTTACACACATGAGTAGATGTACATTTAGAAGTGTTATGATTGGAACGCAGACAATTTAAACAAAGTTTATGTTGCTTTGCCAATTGAAAGCGCTCTTGAGGTGATTTATTAAGAAAATTATTACATGAAAAGAGAGGATGATTTTCTTTGCAAATGATGCAATTTGATGATTGAGGCGTTTGAGCCAATAACATAGTTGATGCTTGATTTTTATGTTGAGTTGATGAACTGTTGTTATCTTTATTTGAATAATTCTTCTTGATATTATTATTATTTGGCAAAGCCACTGCTGTTGAAGTATTTGTTAAAGATGAGCGCTCTAATGCATTGCATCTTTCTACTAAAAAAGATTTTAATTGATCAAACCGTGGAAAGTCACAACCGTTGCATGAAAGCTCAAAAGCTTCACGGGATTTTTTATCTAATTTTACCAAAAGCGAATGAAATAAAACAAAGTCCCAATTGGAAGTGGGCAAACCTAATGAATTCAACATTGAAAGATTTTCTGAAAATGTGTCTAAAAGATTTCTCACGCTTTGAGCCGACGGTGTGGTTATTGGTTTGAGGTTGCATATTTGTTCCCAACATAAAAATGAAAGATATCGCTTGTTATTGTACCTATTAACAAGTGCTTCATAAGCACTAATATAATTAGCTTCTGAAATTGGAAAAGCTCTGATAAGATTAACTGGTTCCCCTGAAAGGGAAGTCACAAGGTATTGGAATTTTTCTACTTTTGATAAATCCAACCTGTCATGGACTAACGTATTAAACAAATCAATAAAACCAGGAAAATCCTTAAACTGACCTGAGAAAGTAGGTAGCTTTATCGCAGGCAATTTAGTAGGTTTTCTGTTTTCTACCGAGGATGTGGAAACCTTTACCACATCTGCTTTATGCTCAGGTAAGAGCTTACGTACAGTTTCTAAAAACTCAAAATACATGTCATCTGCTTGTTCTTGATAAATTGTTTGTTTCAACATTTGTTCCTCACTAATCTCAAGGTTTGAATATTCAGCCAAAAGTTTCGTGTGAGCATCATTAAACGCTTCCATAATTGATTCTATCCGCGATCCCCATGTTTCTAAACGCGGTCGAAGATTTGCATCATTGATGCATTTGCGAGCGCAGACAACAGCATCTGTCAATCGCTTGTGCGCAATGTTGCGCTTTGATTCATGATGAGCTGCCATAGCTTCACTCATGATGACTGAATTTGATGAATTTACTCGGTAAAATATGTTAAAGGTAACTTATTATTACTAAAATAAGTTGTAATGATGTTTTGAAATAGTTCAAAATATTGTTTGATGACGTAAATATTAATTACGTATTATGACAGCGGATGGTAGAAAATATTCCCCGAAATGTTATTCAAAAACTACCAAATAAAAGTAATTTTCTAAGTATGGTAATATCTTGGGGCTGACAACACTGAAGATTGAGTGAAATTATTGAATGGTGATTGAACGATCGATTAAGTTTTGTAGGTAACGCTACTGCGCACTAGATGTCGCTATTACCAGTTTACACAACTTTATGCCTATTTTGCGAAAATTATTTAATTTGAAGGACCGTAAATGATGAAATGCTGATGATATGTTATTTATAAATTATATGTTATTTATAAATCTCACAAATAAAGTGAATGATTATGTTATAAAGTATTCGTTGCACCGTTACGTGTTAAGTATGCAAACAAACTTACGCAATAAATACGCAAAATGAATGATTATGTTAAAATGGTTATAAAGTAATGTTTTAATGCTATATGTTACACCTTAAAACAACGCTTGAAATGTTCAGATTCACGTTCCTGTTGGAACGGACGAACTAAATGTTCAAGTACCTACCTACGCCGACCGGTCAAAACTGGTTCAAGATTTCAAACTTCATATGATCGAAGTTGAAAAAACTTTAAAACCACTTGATATGATGATATGATGCGTGTTAAATTATGTTATTATGTGATAATACACTAAATAATGTAATAAATAGGTATGATCGTGTTTTTTGTTAAATGTAAATGGCAAATTTGGACGCCGCACGTGTATGACTACGACTAAAATTGGAGGTACATGTATAGAAATCCGCTCGAATGACCACAAATGTTGTGTTGTTTGATATGCTAAACCCTTCGTAGAACTGTATAAATCCGTAGGCGAACTTTAATCATGCACAGTCACGTAGAACAATGAATATGGGATGAAGGTGGGTACTCACGGGTCTTCGCTGTCGACGATTATATCGTGGCGCCACTTCACTCACAGTTCCAGGGACGTCCCTTTTTGCAACTAACACTCGCGAATTGTTGGAGAAAGTCAGTGCAGGTAGATTTGATAGTCTGTTGAAAGCCGGTAAAACTGCGCGCGGTTCCGCGCGTTGCTTGTAACTTGTTGAGTGAGTAAGAGAGACTGACTGGAAATTAGGATTTTTGTTTGCAAGGGAGTGAATGAATGATTGAATGGGAATGGGAATGGAATGAGGAAGAGTGACCGTGCATTAGTCAGATTAGTGTTTGTTTATTTACTTTTTGATACTTTAACACTGGGTGTTCTTGTTTTGGTTGTACCGTCAGTCTATTCTGTCAAAATCTCACTGTGTAATCTGAGGTGGAGTGAGCATGAAGTGAAATGTCATTCTATCTTGTTTGAAGTGACTGAAAGTTCGCTCCGCTCAGCTCCATCTCCTTTCTACACCTAAATAACGATGGTTTAAAGACGTCATAGCAGCGTCACGCCCTGAAGTATATTAAAATATTTATATAATCTCGAAAGTAGGAAAAATCGTGATTGAAAACGATCCCCTAATTTACTATCATAACAAAATCCCCCTGCACGAGCTTCCCAATTAAAACTTAATAAGAATTTTATTAAACGAACAAAAAGCAGAAGATTTACACAAACTGTTATATCGCCTGAGGCCGTAATTATTTTTTCTTATGAAATTTTTTACAAACGAATTAAATATTTAGTTATGGTTGAACATTCATAGTAGAAAATTATCTAAAATGAAACGCATTTTAGATAATTTTCTACTATGAATGTAACTCGGGTTGGTTTCCGCAACTCCACGACTAAGCGCGTATTTTGCGTGCAGGTGGGACAAATGTGTCATTCAATCCACCACAGCTCCCGAAGGAAGGCCAGCAACGCCTTAGTGTTACCAACTATCTCACAGAGGGTATCTGGGTTTTCGAAGTACTTAGCCCTGTAATCCGCGACTACCGGGCAGCTTAGAAGCAGGTGTGCTGCTGTCTTATCCTCCTCCATGCAGGCTGTGCATAGTGGGCTGCCTTCTACTATGGATATAAGTATACTAAATATATTATATTAGGCTATGAATGTCCGAATGTTAGAAAGTTTCTGCATTTGACGGTTTGTTTATCAATCTCACCTCAATGACTGCATGGATTTTGCTAAAATAAATTTTAAAATCGTCTTGGATTGAGACAAAGAGTATTTTTATCCCATTCCCACGGGATAACATTGGCCTTGTTGTAGAACGAGGCCAGTAACAAAAGCTTGTTTGCAATAACAAAAAAACAGACAGTGGATTACCTAGTGAGTATCTAACATTTTAGCAGCAAAGGTAACAAAAGCTTGTTTGCAATAACAAAAAAACAGACAGTGGATTACCTAGTGAGTATCTAACATTTTAGCAGCAGAGGTAACAAAAGCTTGTTTGCAATAGCAAAAAAACAGACAGTGGATTACCTAGTGAGTATCTAACATTTTAGCAGCAGAGGTAACAAAAGCTTGTTTGCAATAGCAAAAAAACAGACAGTGGATTACCTAGTGAGTATCTAACATTTTAGCAGCAGAGGTAACAAAAGCTTGTTTGAAATAACAAAAAAACAGACAGTGGATTACCTAGTGAGTATCTAACATTTTAGCAGCAAAGGTAACAAAAGCTTGTTTGCAATAACAAAAAAACAGACAGTGGACTACCTAGTGAGTATCTAACATTTTAGCAGCAGAGGTAACAAAAGCTTGTTTGCAATAGCAAAAAAACAGACAGTGGATTACCTAGTGAGTATCTAACATTTTAGCAGCAGAGGTAACAAAAGCTTGTTTGCAATAACAAAAAAACAGACAGTGGATTACCTAGTGAGTATCTAACATTTTAGCAGCAGAGGTAACAAAAGCTTGTTTGCAATAAGAAAAAATCAGACAGTGGATTACCTAGTGAGTATCTAACATTTTAGCAGCAGAGGTAACAAAAGCTTGTTTGCAATAACAAAAAAACAGACTGTGGATTACCTAGTGAGTATCTAACATTTTAGCAGCAGAGGTAACAAAAGCTTGTTTGCAATAACAAAAAAACAGACAGTGGATTACCTAGTGAGTATCTAACATTTTAGCAGAAGAGATACCCATACCGTTTATTACGGGACTATATCAAAGTCAAAAAGCTCAAAATTCGTTGGGTTGACACTTTAAAAACAAGAAAGTAGTAACAAATGTCACCATCTGCCTAGCCTTTTCCCAACTATGTTGGGGTCGGCTTTCAGTCAAACAGGATTCCGCTGAATAAGGTTGAGTCTTGTAATTGCAACTATATGGTTATTGCAACTAATTTAAATAACTCCATCTATCATCACTATTTCGAACAACGACAGGCGTAATATTGTTCTTCTATCCTAAGTTCCAATGAAAAAATTAAGATGGCGCTGATAGCTATTGAACTGTGTAAATGACATGACTTTTTGTCAAACCGCCATTTTGTTCGGAGTGACGCGGTGTAAACGCGGAGCGCTATAGTTATTTAATTCTGTTTTTTGTGGTTTTTGGTAGGTTTCTTTATAAAGAAAGTGATTATCTACTACGGTAAGTTGTTTTTTACGTATTTGTTTCATTCCACGATAAATCTAGCCCAAGTTATGGGTTCAGTTACATTTACCGGACTAAAAATCAAAAGTCAGGTTATTGCAACTATTTTTAATTTTTTAGGTTAGTTGCATTTATCTGACCGCTTTTATATGAAGTATGATAATGCTAGTGATGCGACAGTGAAAATAACTACTACGATAAAAATATTTTATCGAAAGGGATACTATTCATACTAAGCAGTAGTTGAATAGTTCGTTTATATATTTGAAACTATTGGCGCTAGTGTCGCTCTTTGAGTCAAATATTAAAATTCTGATTCACTACCTAGTAGTGAATAATAAATGATTTATTTTCAGTTTATCTCAGTATTTGATAAGTGGAATCCTGGCATTTAGATCACCTTATTTTATTTAATGTACAGACGCCAGCAGGTCAAGCTACCCGAAACTGACAATTTTTCCTAATGAACCTTAATAAAGTCGAAAATCTATCAAAGAAATCTGACAGATTGTAGTAGCTTGATGTGCTGGCGTCTATACTACTGTACTACCAAACAATATCGTTTTACCTCTATGACCTGTTTTCTAGTTTTTGAGTATCTTTTTATTTTATTTTGTAGATGCCAAAATATAAACGAATAAAAGAGACGAAGTATTCATTTGCTGATCTAATAGAAGCTGTCGAAAACGTACGACAAAAAAAAATTAATAGCTACCAAGCCTCCTTAAAATACGGAATACCAAGGTCAACCATTATTCACCGTTTATACGGAACACGCGGTGCCAAACAGCCAACGCCTGGCAGACCTACTGAATTGTCAAAAGAGTGGGAAACTAAAGTAGCTTCTAATCTCCATGTGATGGAAAAATGTGGGTATCCATTAACCTCCAAGGAAGTAAAAATATTGATATCTGATTATATTCGAAGGAACGGAATCGTTACGAGATTTAAAGATAACTATCCTGGGAAGGAATGGTTTAGAGGATTTAAAAAACGAAACAAATAAAGTTTGAAAAAGCCGCAGTCTGTAGAAATAGCTCGAAAAAAAGCATGTGATCCTTTCATAGTTAACGATTATTTCAATATGTTACAACGAACAATACAAGAGTGTGGTTTGGCTGACAAACCGCAATGTATATATAATTTGGATGAAACCGGCTTTTGTAGTGACCCCACCAAAACTAAAGTTGTGGGTCTGATGGGGTTTCCCTCAACTAGAACGACAGGCTCTCCTGGGAGGAATAACACCACTGTGCTCTTAGCTACGAATGCACTTGGCAAAAAGATCCCACCCTTAATAATATTTCAAGGGAAACATCTGTGGAGCGAGTGGCTGTTTAAAAATGATAACATTCATACAGCTTACGCTGTCAGTAAAAAAGGGTGGATGGAGACCACCATTTTCGAACAATACATCAAAGCCTTTTTTTGCCAGCTATCGGAGAAGAACGACCAGTCTTATTGGTCTATGATGGTCATAAGACACATGTAGATTTGAATGTCATAGACCTTCTAGTTGCCGAAAACATTACGGTTCTTAAACTGCCGGCTCACTCATCTCACATACTGCAGCCATTAGACTGTAGTACAATGAAACCTATGAAAGACAAATGGGACAGCGAACTTGTGAAATGGCAAAGACTCCATGTGGGAGCAAAACTCCCAAAACAAGAATTTGCCAGAATCATAACTAATATATGGGATGATTTAAATCCTGTTATCATTCAAAATGGCTTTAGGAAAGCGGGCATATGCCCTTTGAACAAAGATGCAATCCCAAAAGAAAAATTCGACAGTCTGGCATGGTCAAGATGGGAAGAACACCAGCAGCAAAAAAAAAAACAGCTTCGTAATGATACTGATCACAATGGTGAAGAAAATGTTGAAGGAAGTCGCACCAAGAAAGATAACTGTCAGAGAGAACATAAAGTACCAACACTAATAAGTGTATGCCTTAAAACAATTAACAGTGAGATACGACGATTGCCAGACGAAATTGATAAGGCTATTGCAAACATTACACGGGATATGAAGAAAAAGCTACCGACAGAAAATGATACAAAGGCTGATATGAACACGTACTCAGGTACTCGGGTTACGTTTCAAAAGTGGGAGACTGTAAAGGATCCTAAAACTTTCATACTTTCACGTCCTAATAATGCCAATACCAATGCCAACAGTTCTTGTAAAGTAAAAATATTGGATAATGTAGTAGTCAGCTCAACAATAAATAAAAGCAAAGAAGAACGAGTTTCATTCGAAGAGCTACTATTAAAAACTATTTCACGTAACGACATACCTAAAACTTCAAAGAAACGGATAAGTCAAGGAAGCGAAATACTAACTTACAAAGATGCACTTCATCGTCTGAAAAATGAGAAAGAGAAAAAGGAAAAAGCAGAAGAAACTAAACGGCTAAATAAACTGAAAAGAGCAAGTTATAATGAGAACAAAAAACCACTAATAAATAAGTCCAAAGCAAAGAAAAATAAAAGGAAAAAGACCTTAGACTCAGACAGTGAGAGTGATTGTTCATATACTTCAATGAATTCTTCAGAAGATGAAGGCCCTGAAGTTTTTTTTCAAAATATTTTGGAAGAAAGCATTGATGAAGATTTGCAGGAGCCATTACCATTATCTACTAGACAAGGACAAGAAGAAAATAGACCTAAAATAAAAAGTGAAAGATTAAATAAAGTGCAGAAAAAAACATTAAGGCAGACTGAAGTAAGTGATTCAGGGTAGTTATTAATATTATTAAGTGATATAGGTACACCCGGGGCATAAGATCGTGGGAAATCTATGTTCTATGTTAATAAGTTCAAATTTTCAGAAGGCGGGTAGTTTATATGAACATTCTACTGTTTTGGAAGAAAGGTTTGACGAAGATTTTGATGATCCGTTACCATCTACTTCTAAAGGACAAAAACAAAAGACACCTAAAATAAAAAACGAAAGAGAGAAGGAAAGAAAGACTTACACTGCCAAGAAGAAAATATTTACACAAAAGGAAGTAAGTACACATATCATAAACTTTCTGTAAATTTTAAGTTATAATGTAGTAGTACAGGAAGGATAACAATTTGATTTTATTTTCAGAATAAAATGCCACAACCACAAGCATCTGAGGTAAAAAAAAAAGATCTCGACGTGGGTGACTTCATTTTGGCTGGATTTCGGTCGACTAAAGGCAAAAGGACGTATAAATACGTTTGTCTTATTGAGGATATTAACCAAGAAAAACTTGTAGTCAAAGGACTCAAATCTAAAAAAGATAATAGAGAATTCAAGTTCGTTGAAAACGACATTTCCATAATAGATATAGAAGATGTGATTTCATATTTGCCCAACGCCGTGTTAAATAAACAAAAAGATACAGTCATATTTCCTTTTAAAGTAGGGGTATTTGAATGTAAATGATTTCCTATTTTATTTTACTACTTTTTTATTATGCAAATATTTCAGATAGTATTTAAAAAGGTCTATGAGATAAGACTGCAACTTTTTTTTGCAAAGATAAGTAAAAATGACTGTTTGATTACTAAAAGATTACCTATAGTAATTACACCTTAGAAGTATTTTAAATTACTTCAATTTAAATAATTATTAATGTACGATGTCGTCCTTTGATTAAGCTCAATAAAAACATCGATAAAACTGTAGTCCTGACTTTTAATTTTGTTACCATGCCAGTCGATAAAATCACAACAAGGTTCTCAACACTATTTGTAGGTAAATAGTTGCAATTACCGGACCCATGTCTAAAAAGTGATTTTGAGCAAAACTGAACGTTATTACTAGGGCATAGATATCAAAATATTATGAAATATTGAACAAGGTATATTTTTTCAATATAACGGTAGCAGTACCACAGAAAAAAAAGAAAAAAAAGTAATTAGTTGCAATTACCCGCCAGGACGGGTAATTGCAACTGTTTGTGCCTGTGTCAGAAATTTATTGAATAGATTTTTTTTATTTACAGCTTTCCTTTATTTATGACGATGATATAAATCTACATAAAATTTACTTAATAACGGATCTTTAAAAAAATGTATTTTGCTTAAGAATATAGAATTATCAACCGGAAACGTAAGGCCTCCAATATTTTTTAGTTGCAATTACAAGACTCGACCTTACTAATATTTTACGTGGAGCGGCTGCCTATGACAACCGGGACCAACGGCTTACCGAGCTTTCCGAGGTACGGAAGAGTCTCGGTATGTTAAGATGGTCATTGGTCACCCATCCACAGACCAACCTCAGCAAGCGTTGCTTAACTTCGAAGGTCGACCCGTACTGCTGTAATTATTTAGCTCCTAAAGTATTAACAAGAAACCTTTAAAAAACATACTTCCGATCTGTGTCGAAGTGGAAATTATAGCAGAAAAAAATATCAGTAATAAAAATACGTTTACTGTCACTCAAGTTGGTATCAAAGAGAATTTCTTCTTAGCTTTACAAATCAAAATATCAAAGGGGTGTCACTCAAGCATTTATAACACACACTCCTACGTTCGCCGTATATCATTTTGTCATTTTTTTTAAGTATATCCCTCAAAGTTGATTGGTGTGACAGGTACAGTCGTTGACGACAGTGTTATCGGTTTTCGTCGACAAATAAATCGTTATTATTTTTGTAATGCGTACAAACGGTGGATGAGAAAACAAAATGAAAAACGTCTTAAATGTCCAACTAGCTGTAAGTATTTATTTATATGTTAATTAAGACGAAAGTTTTTTTTAAAGATTAATGTAGTTCATAGAAATGTGGTTTCTGATCCAGCATTGAATGCTAGAAAAAAGACGAAATATATTTTTACTTATCTAAATATTTTTCTGTGTGAGGAAACCAACTAGCCTTGGAGTCTTTAAGTCAAGAGTGAATAGGTTACTTCCAGGCAAGCATGCTCTATTTGCGACTACATCATCATTTTTAAGTACCATCAACTGAGATAGTGGTCAAACGCATGCCTATTAATAGTAAAAATAAACCGTATAGGCACGTTAAGGCACATGGCCTAAAAATGTTTAAGATGAGTGAAAATACAGGTTGAAACATGTTTTACTTCTCTAAATTTTACATAATAGCTGAAAGAGCTATTTTGTACATGAGTACGAAAGTACTCGACTGTACCAATTTAAGCCCCAATAAAAACGCCTTGCTATTCTTTTTGAACATCATTTACTGAACCAAAATGGAGAAGACTTTCCTTTCGTTCCACCGGGTCCTAGCCTTTGCCGGAATTCCGATATTCGCAAAAAAAAATTGGAGCTCCAAACCATGGTTACTCTTGCAAATCTTTAACTTTATCATTGGGATTTTCTGTTTCATTTTCACTACTGGTTTTGTCGTTACCAACTTTGATAATTTCCTCCTATGCATCCAAGGGGCTTGCATCTGGACTACTGGAGTCATCATGACGATTTCTCTGGGAGTCTGCCTCATATTTCGCAATCAATTCCGTAACTTCCTTGAAGAGATGGCCTTTCGAGATGCCATGTTAGAAATGCCGTTGATAAACCATATTTTGTTGGTGCAAAATGGTGGGGAAAAGATAGTGGAATTGAGGAATCTGGTATTTGAAACTCAGGAGAAAGTGTTCAAGTACACAAGGGTGCTATTGAAAACGTACGTTGCCAGTGTGTTCATTTGTGCAACTTTGTACCTTTGCACTCCAATTTATGGAATGTTTGTGAGAGAAGATAAGTCATTGCGTCTTTTGGGTAAGTTTTAGTTTCGATTTTTGTGAAAATATATTCGTTGCTTATAAAATTAATATTTATTTACTTAGGAGTTTATATTTTAAGTGTATATTTAATAATACGTGTAGTAATATAAGTATATAAAAGAAATTCTTCTGGGTAAGCTCGCTCCATCGTCGACTTTGTCTCTGTCATCTTTGGCCTAGACTAGAGTCAAGAGCTAAACTATCACAAATAAAAAAATAATTGTTATAAATAAAACCTAACAAAAACTCCTCATTCAATCCTTTTTAAATGGGGAGATGTGCTACTAAAATTGTCGCATTATGTTCCAGCTTTCGACATGTGGTTTCCATGGAGTTTGGAGAACTACACAGTTTATATTGCTTCGTTCATATTTCATGCTTATGCTGGGTATTTGTGCTGCATTGGTGAGTAAAAGTCGACTCCTTCAAAAGACGATTTTGCGTCATCGCTACATACACAGAAAAAAAAGAAACAAAAAATACCAATTTGACACTTAGAAATTTTATACATGTTACAAGCCAGTCATAATAAAATAGCACATGAATGTTGCCACAAATCTGATCCTAACCCCCAAACTAAACCTGGGCCTGGGGTCAGGTTGTAGGTTATATCTATTCATATAATATTGTTTTTTTGTTGTTTTTTTATTTTTTATTTATCCGACTATGTAGGTCAATTCGTAGTTTTTTTTTATATATATACATTTCTATCATTATCAGTATCATAGTGTGCTAGCTAACAAATTATAAATTTCGTGTCATGTATTAATTACTTAGCATACTTTTATATAGATTCAAGTTCTTAAAACGTAACAGACAGATGTGTTGCTGGGGAGTTTGTTGGCCACTTCTTCTCCACAGCTAAAACACTAGGAAGTGATGACGGGCGGGCGTTTTGGGGACTGTCTTTTGTAAAACTTAACGTTCAAAAAGTGCTGGCTCTCAGCCTAATTTGAATAAACGACTTTTGATTTTGATTTTAGAAAGCTCAAATATAAAGATATAAAGCAAGCTGGAAAGAAATCATGCCAAAGCGTAAAGTTACTGCTTATAGCAGAACAGAGGGACTGCATAAAGGGACATTCTAAGATCGCTTTATGGACTTTAATCAATCGTTTTCGCTGATAGAATATTTCTATCCCTTCGAGAACAGGGGTGTTTCTTGGCTAAGGGAAAAGGATACTAATGAGTTCATCAGTAAATTATCAAAAAAGCTAGCTCGCGGAGACTTAGTAATAGGGTCCCGTTGGCACCCTTTGGATACGGAATCCTTAAAACATATGTCCGATACTTTTTAGGGTTCCGAACAAAAATCGGAACCCATATAGGCTTGTAGGATCACTCGGGTGTCTGTCTGTCCATCTATCACAGCCAGTTTTCTCCGGATCCACTGAGCCTAAAACTTTGAAAAAAAAAATGGACATAATAGATCCTTACCTAAAGATTACATAAAAAAGAACATGAAAAATAACATGTTAAAAAAATTCGTTCGGAATTGCACGTGAGTCCGAATCGCACTTGGCCAGATTTTTGGTTATCTAACTGTCGAACTAAATGGATTGTTTTAGTCATCTACCCCATTTATAATTAGCATATAAGTAAACGCAATTGTTAGTTGTTCCGTTTATTGAATCCTGAGACTATAGTAAATGTTCTGAGTAAATCTAAGCATTTATCAATGTCTACGTAAAGTCTTTCTTGAAATCGAATTTCTTGGAAATTGTTTCCAGGTTACATATATTACGAGCCCGATTTCTATTGAAATCACGATACCAATTAGATTTGTAGTTATATGTCGTCAGTTGAGGGTTGAGTTAATTTAATCAATTAAATTGTCAAAAGGCAACATTTAGGAGTTAATATTTGATTTTATGGTTTATTAGCACCTGCTATGGGACCATAAAATCAAATATTAATTCCCAACCACTTAATGATTTAGATTTAGCCTGCCTCGCCTTTTGCTACTTATATTGGGGTCAGCGAGTCTAATTGTATGCAACTGAAAACCAGCATTGTACCATGGTATCGTGTAGGCCTCTCTTATACCTTTTGGCGAGACTGGACTGGATTCGGACATTCAGATACATTTTGTATTTTAACGGCGCCTATTCCACGATAGGTTTTGCTGTCAGTTTAACGACAGTCAGGCTGTGACTGACGGACAACCTGTCGTGTAATGCGTGACTGATGGTTGCATGAAATTGACTGACGAAAATTTGGATACAAATACAAAATCCTTTATTTCAAATAGACCATTTAGAGGCACTTTTGAATAGTCAAAGTATGTCAGTGAAATCTATACATATAATAAAATCGTAGACTAACCGTGTCTGTACATTGAATATTTTTGCATGAAAATTACACAGAAAACTCAGGAAAAAGGTATAAAACACAAAAATGCAATTTTTGAAATTTTTGTCTGTTTGTCTGTGCGTTTCTGGGAGCATCACGCTTAAACCACAGATTAGATTGCAAATCTAAGTACTTAAATATTAAGTGATAACCCGAGTAACATTTAGCGTTTATGTCATCAAAATCGACCCACAAAATCAAAAGATATTGAATTTTTAAGTTTAGGAAGAAACTTCCTAATGTATTCTAATGAGTCAGAGCGCCATCTATTGAGAAAAATAAAATGCACGAAAGCATTCAAAATTGTTGAGTTATTTGTGTAACTTTTAATACGTGGCAAAATAAGAGCGATCATTTTATACCTTTTCGTTATTGATCGATACAATCGATCCACAAAATCAAAATATATTGATTTTTAGTTTAGTAAGAAACTTCCATATATATTCTGATTAGTCAGAGCGCCATCTATTGAGGAACCAAAAAATGCATGAAAGCATGAATGTTACACCAAAACACATTGATTGAGTTATTTGTGAAACTTTTAATACGTAGACGTAGCAAAATAAAAGTAAACATTTTAATACCTTATCGTTATTTACCGTTACATACGGGCTTCTTATTTAACGTCTTCCGCTGCCAAATATTTTGTCAGTTAACATGGTCGACGCCATCTGCGTTGCACTGATGACGCGTTTTTCTGAATTGCAGTGTTAAGATTTTCCGCTGGAGAATGACCTCACACAATTTCTAAACACAGTCGTGTTTCGAAGGAATTTCGGTTTGGTCTCTGAAAGGTCTTAAACTGTTAGGGACCATAATTGGTTAAATCTCTGGTGCTGGTTTCGTTTAAAGTGCATTTATCGTAAAGTCTTAAACTGATTTAGTTTTGCGAAGTTCTGGACGGTTCGACTTGCGGACCAGCCCTGTAGGGTTCCGTACCAAAGGTGCTGTGCTGACGGGACCCTACTGCTAAGCCTCCGCGATTGATTCCGTTTAGAGCGAAGCAACGAACGGTTCGATTTCCGAAACAAGGCTAATAATAATAAATAAAAATCTTATATTTCAGACAGAGTCCATTTTTTGGTTAGTAGTTAGGTTTAGGTTTAGTTTAGGTTAGTAGTTTGGTTTTTTATAATAAGGTATCGTACCAAAGGTGGTCACGGTGACGGGAGCAATCGATTTTGGTGGGGCTACTCTCTAAGTCCGAAGTCCGTAGTTTCGGGCTTAGTTGCGGACGTATTCTACTCCGTATCACCTACAGACTTACGATTAGTCCCGAACCCGAACTAAGAATGAATGACAACACGATTTCATAGTAACTGTCAAATCGTGTTATCATTAGTTCTCTGTGGTTAGGTGATACGGAGTAGATTTTTTTTTTAGTATAGATGGCATACGTTTGACCACTATCTCACCTGATGGTAAGCGATGATGAGGTTGAAGATGGAGCACGTTTGCCTAGAAGCAACCTATTCACTTTTGTCTTAGAGACTCCCAGGTTGCCCGCAACTAAGGTTTTAATTCGTGCTAAGTATCAGACGGTTCGATTTGCGAGCCAAGGCAAATTATAGGGTCCCGTGCCAAAAATGCTAATGGGACCCTATTATTTAAGCCTTCGCGTACGATCTTGATTCGTGCGAACCAAGTCGATTTTTCGGGTTCCGTACCAAGGTTGCTAACGGAACCCTATTTATTAATAAGCCACCGCTGTCCGTCTTCCTTCAGTTTATTAACCGACTTCAAAAAAAGGAGGAGGTTATCAATTCGACTGTATTTTTTTTTTATGTTTGTTACCTCATATTAACCGACTGGATGAACCGATTTTCATGATTCTTTTTTTATTAGAAAGCTGGTGCTTCCTGTGTGGTCCCATTGCCACCACGTCGGGATCTGATGATGGAAACCCTGAGAAATCGAGGGCAACTCTCGAAAATTGTAGGCACGTATTTGGTAAAAACTTGATATTCGTGTGTATATCGGGTGATACTACAAAAGAATGAAAGTTTGGATCAGACCTGATGATGGAGACGACAGAGAGTCAAGGGAACTCCACATCGGTATGTAGGAATTACCAAGTGTTTGGGCTTATTTCATTCGTATTGACGAGACCTTTACACCGAAAGCACTTAGTAAGATTTATTTTCATAACATAACATCACGCCGGTACGCTGTGAATGGGTACGCGGGTACCACTAAAAACTGAAAAATAAAAACTTTTTTACAAAAAATGTAACCGACTTCCAAAACAAAACACTACAAAGTATAAAATAACTTTAATTTCGGAAGTCGGTGTCAAAAAGCGAAAAAACTAAAAACAACAATTTATTTCTGTCTCGCTGATATAAAAATTTCTTCTAGAAAAAGGTCGAATCTTTCACAATATAGCAAAATTCTCAAAGTCGGGTTTGTTGGAACACTATTCTAACTAACTCGAGAACGGCTCGACCGATTTTCATAGTTTTTGTGTTTTATTCGGGACGAAGACTAATTCCTTCGTCCGGAATAGCATAATAAGAATTAAAATACAAAAAAAAAATGAGTTTGTAGGTAGGGTAGGTAGGCAGGTAGGTAGGGTAGGTAGGCAGGTAGGTAGGTAGGGTAGGTAGGTAGGTAAGGTAGGTGAGGTAGGGTAGCTATGGTAGGTAGGTATGGTAGGTAAGTAGGTAGGTAGGGTAGGTAGGTTAGGGTCGGTAGGTAGAGTAGCCAGTTGACGGGAGCGAAGCCGCGCGGGTCAGCTAGTAGATAATAATTTCTAATTCTGCCGCGCTAGCGACAAGAGCAGCAAGTTGCACATTCTAAAGATCCTATGGAGAAGAACGTGCAAGAAACTCCATGGACACCCATGGATATTTCATTAGTCACGACATTTAAGTGTATGCGTCTATTTTTATATGTTTTTGGAATGTTCAGTCCTTGTCTTTTTTCGAATCTCGTATATCAGCCAATAATATGCTGTCGCGTATTTAAGCATTATCGTATAATGTCGACTGAATTCCATTATTCAGCATCAGTATTTTGTCATTAATAACTTTTGGAGTTGAATGACGCTTGCATGAGCGTTTAATGGGCGCCAATGGCGACAATAAATTTACAAAAATATTTTTTTCTCTACAGCTTATCCAGGATTGCAATCAACCATAATCCTTCTTCTTGGTCAAGTGATTCGTCAGCTAAAGGTACTGACGTTTATACTTCTGCACATGAATGAGTTGGTACTGGAAATAACAGGTATTCAAGATGACAGGTGGCAAGCGTACTGCACTTTGATTTTGTCACAGTGTGTGAATCATTATGTGAAGATTAAAAGGTACGTTCTTTTGAGTCACTTTTAGATAAAACAAATTGCGGGTTTTGGAATGTGTTTTGAAGAGGCACACCAAAGAGAAAAATACGAATTCAAGGCAGAAGGCTCATGTAAATTGTTGAAGAAAACATTAGTACTTTTTAGATATGTAATTATTATAGAATACCCGAGGCAAATGGGAACTAATGATACAAAATAAGTGCCAAAACAAAAATAATATATAAATCAAAGGAAATCGTTAAAAGCCTATGAATCAAAACGTATGAAATCTTTACCATAAATACTAGTTTAAAAAAAATTGTTACAATCGAAAGGACCTTTCATAATTTCGAAAACATTTTAAAAAGTAATTCACTTTTATTTTTTCCCCGGCACCATTATTTTTATTTTCAATTTGACATTTTGAATAGGAAAAACGTCAAATTGAAACAAAGCACTTTCAGCGCTAGATCTATAAAAATATTTTTAGTTACAAACATAATAAAGTGATTGAAAGCGCTGCGTGAAACGAGCATCATTGAAACTGACAGTCGATGAATTGACAGATGAAACTGGCAATTTGCAGATTACACTTTTAGACTGAGATCACAGAGCTACCAGACCTCTCTTATTTTCTCACTTACAAAATATTTGGGATAGAGTAGTGTTAGTATGTAAGAGTAATGTTAAAATGTACGACGACCTAAGCTAGCGGGTATGTGTATGTTAAAGGAACATACTAACACTACTCTATTCCACACATTTAGTTAGTGAGAAAATAAGAGAGGTCTGGCAGCTCTGGGATCTTAATCTGAAAGTGTAATCTGCAAATTGCCAAAGTGTCATGACAGATGACACTTTGGCAATTCATCGACTGTCAGATTGTGAATAATCTCAAAATCCGAAAGCATTTTGTATTTTTCACAATTCGCAGAAGTATCCGTGATTTTAATCTAGTTTTAGTCGAATAAATGTATTATTTAGAACACAGAAAGTAAGTTCACGTCTCTGTTGGTTCTTAGGTGAACGATGTATGGACGCATTATAATGATCGTTTTTGGTGACATTGTTTACATCCCAATAATAAATAAATCCTTCATATCAAGTTCTAAAAAACAATTAATTTGATTTTGTAATATGAAGAAAATCTAGTACTTTTAAAACGCACTTACTTTCGTACTTTTTTACTTTTAGAAGCATGCTTATCATTTAACTGAAGTTCACATATAATATTTAATTACAAAACAACATTAAATAATGCAGCAACTCTCACGTATAATTTATAAGATATTATCTTTATAACGTTAGCAATATCTAACAAAATGTGAATCTAAATATTTGTTTTTATAGGTTCAGCCATCGGCTAAATGTTATCTGCCGTCCATTTTACTTAACATTGATATTAGTCGCCATAATGCTAGTCTGTATGTGCTCTGTGAAAATCGCTATATCGGTAAGTTATGCAAACTTTAGCAATTACGATAATTAAATTTTATCGCTCGGTCCCTTTTGTATTAATAGCTGTTTGATTTTAGGATTTAATTGTGATTGGAAATATATCGAATTTGGATTTTATTTGAATGAATAAATTGTAGATTTCATGTTTTGGTTTCATAATTTTAGGTACGATTATTTTTGTTACTGTTAAAATTATTATTTGGATTTATATTATTATTAGAATTTCGAAAATGTGTTTGAGGATTTTTTGTCACTGTAGCATTAATTGGGATCAATTTCTAGTGATTTGATATTCAATTAAAACTCTGGGTGACCTTTTTATGCTTGAGGGACACAAAAGTCACACATGTACCTATCAGAAAGATAGACGGAATTATTATTCTAAATAGAGCATAATCGCAAATGCTACCAATGGGATTGTAAAAAAATAATGCCAATAATTTAGCAATCTAACTAAAAGAAAAACTAAGTATTTTTTGAATATCTACATTGTAAATTATGACAATATATTAGAAACAAGGAAAGACTTCACCCATACACAAAGGGGTTAGGCTCTGCGCAAACGGGCCACCGACCACAGCCACTGGTGGCTGTAGCGGGCCACGTCCTTTGGTACCGCGCAAACGAAGGTGGTCAGTGGCTGCCACGAGTGGTCGGTGGCGCCACTAGTAGTTGGTGGCCGCTACAATTTGTAACACTCTTCTGCTGGACAGTCACACGACGGATTGTACAATTTTTTATCAAAATCTTGTTCTATATAGTAATGTTCAGCCCCTGCGTATAACTGAAGGGTAGGAGGGTGAAACTGGGACGCAGTGACGGCGCATGAGTGGCGAGTGTCGGCCTTTTTAAGTAGCGAGTGGCCGCCACCGGTGACATGTCGTGAAGATTGAGTCATGAGTGGCCGCCACCGGTGGTGTGTCGTGGAGACTGAATCGCGAGTGGACGTCACTCGCTACACGTGTGCGACGATTCCATACTAAATGCGGCTGTGGTCGGTGGCCCTTTGACGAGGAGCCTAAGTGTTCTCGTGGTGGTAGTTTAGATCACCAAAAGATTTGACAAACGCAAAAAAATCTTGAGGTCAGGCCCAGGGTTTTGTGCTCCTACCTTGGTGTTGACATTTAACAAAAATATTGACTGACTCCTTGTTGCATTAACCGCTAAATTCCTCTACTCAATTCCATTAATTATTTATTGACATTAATCGTGGGATTTTCTTCGCCATGGCGACTGACTCAAGTAGCGTGGAGTAAGTCTCATACAGGGACTTGGAATTTAAGGCTTAGCCTTCCTTTGTACCACTTTGGCACATGTCGCTAAAATAATAATATCAATTCAGAAACTATCACAAATCAAATTCTACTTAAGTACTTGTGTACTAAGCAAATCTGATACACTCTAATATTCAGTTACCTCGCTGCCGCACTTTGCAGTGCGGCAATTTATTTTTATCAACAACCAACTAGTTTTCGGTTTATTAGGTTACTAAAAAGTTTTGGTTTCAGAATAAATTATCACTGGATACAATGAAGTATTACGTCCACGAGTTTTGTTTTATACTTGTGGTACTTATGTTCTGTTTGATGGGACAGCAAGTTGCAAATGAGGTAAGTATTAATATACTTTTATTTTAAGAATTATCATCATCAGCATTTTCGTTCTCATTTGAGGGCCAAGTCTACTATAATTTAAGCAACGAATGCGATTCGCATGTTAAAAATGTATGGAAACGGAGGCTTTTTTGACAGATTGCGAATGAGATGCGAATGCGAACGTCGTTGCTCAAAAACTGGTCAAGTGCGAGTCGGACATTTTTTTAACATGTTATTTTTACACTACAGACTTCTTATAGGTTTTCCTGTGTGTGTGTGTGTGTATAGAACTACTATCTGCATTTTTTCAAAATTTTAGGCTCAATAGTTTCGAAGATAAGTGTGGAATGGTCATTTTTGGTCTAATTTCTTGAATAACTTTAAAACTTTTTATTTTAAAATTATGGAAAAAATATAATTGAAACCCTCACAATAAGCCCTTTCATTTGATATGTCACACGTTATTGCCCAAAAAACTTTTTTTCTAATTTTCTAGTTTGACCCTCAAAAGTGACACCCACTCTAAAATATTAATAATTTACGTAACGCGTCCGTGTTTGGGTCACAGAAGTCCATATGTATACCAAATTTAAACAGAATCGGTCCGGTAGATCCGGAGAAAACTGGGTGTGACAGACGGACAGAGAGACAGACACCCGAGTGATCCTATAAGGGTTCCGTTATTACGGATGTTCGGAACCCTAAAAATTCGTAGAATTGGCTCTCAGGTTGTCAGTGTACCTTGTGAGAGACCTTTCAATGCTGCCACTAACCTTCTTGACGCGTTTAGGCATTTGAAGAATATTCTTACTTTAATTATTTGCTGTAAGCGCGACTCTTCGTCTTCTGAATTTTCCTGATTTTCATTTTTTAATCATTTCTTTAGAATCCACTGTTTGCCTTTTGTTGCAATTTCATCTCTCCCTTTGGTTTCTTTTGTATTTACTCCTTCTTAGCCAAACTTCTAAATAATGTAATGAGGTATTACTTTAGTATCACATATTTTTTCCTGACTCGGAAAATAATATTATACACTAATTGCAGTCTGAGGCGTTGGAGAAGGCAGTTACAGAAAAATGGTACATCTTCAACAGAATACATAAGACCAATGTAAGGATCTTCAACATGGCTCTCAGTCAACGGATGCCTATCTACATATTTGGAACTATTACGCTATCTTTACCAACGTTTACTTGGGTAAGCAATATATATCCCTTTTGACATGAATTTTTAAATAAACAATTTTTGACCGTCTTTCACAGAGTATTTGCAATGTTAAGGAATAAATAAATATTGTTCTTCTTGAGGTTATGGGCCCAGTGGGTTGCTACGTCAATTAATAGAAGCATCGAAAGCGCTGATACACTATTTTAAAAACAAAAATTGTGATCCCATTGGAGAAGTAAAAAACTGAATGGCTGTTAAATATCATTTTCTTTTTATATTTATTTTCAGTTCATCAAAACGGGAATGTCTTTCTTCACACTAGTGATGTCTGTTTTAGAAGAAGAAGAAAATAATTAGTTTAGTAATTCAGTGCAAAATATGAATTGTAGTTCAGGCACAGTATTTAATTATTGAAGTATTAGAGTGTATTTTTGCCTCGAATTAAATATTTCAAGTAAAAGTTTTTTTCATTCCTTCCAAGATTTAATTTTGATTTATAATAAAAAAAATCTTTGCATATTTTTTTTAGTTTTAAGAACAGCAGATTTTAAAAGATTTGTCTTAGGGTTTAAAACACTGCTCCAGTAATCTTCTCTAAGGGTGCCTTGCCTATCCATTACAGCGGATCCCTAAAAAACCGAGGATTACCGTTATTTAAACATGCAAGTAATGTAAATTAAAACGAATTTTAAAATCGACGGCTTTCAATTCATTTCGTTCGATTAATTAATTCGTGTTGTTCGAAATATTCTGCGATTTAATTTGTGCATACATTGTAAGACTTAATGTTTATTATAAGTGGTCTGTATTCGAAATTGGTAAATGAAACTGTTATCGAATCAGCCAGAATAGCCGGATTGGTATCTGTAAAACCTTTTATTTCAAGTTATTTTTGAAGACATGTATTTTGATGTGGTGTGCTAAGTGATAAATGCCAATAACATTCTTATTGCTTGCAAAAGTGTAGCTTTCTATTGTAGATTAAGATTCCAGAGTTCCTAGACCTTACTTATTTTCTTACTAACAAAATATGTGCCGTATGGTGTCGGCCGGTGCTGTCAAAGAATAATACTATCCCATCACTTACCGTGGATGTCGTAAGAGGCGACTAAGGGACTCGCCAGAGAATGGGCAGAAGCGTTCTCTGTAAAAATCAACACCATGCACTGCGATCGCCAACTCGCTTGCCAAGCGTGGAGATTCCATAATCTCCACGCTTGGCAGGCGAGTTGGCGACCCCCCCCCTCCCGTTTTAAGGGAAGTCTATGTCCAGCAGTGGACGTCTTTCGGCTGATATGATGATGATGATGAACAAAATATGTGAGATTCAACATTCGGATATCTGCTGGCTTGGGCCGACAGCCATTTTTTTTTGTGATTTGTATATCACCGGGAAATTGCAGACTCCGTAAGATTGTAATAAATGTTTATTCGATTATAATTTCTCGATATATTATGAAAAAATGTTTTTTTTGGACAATTAATCCCATTCTAATAAAATAGTTTCCAAAAGGTATATCCGTGACTTGTTAAGAAAAAATTGTTTACAATTTCACGCGATATTTTACAATCTTACGGCGTTTGCGATTTTCCGGTGACATATGTATATAAGGTATTTTAGTAATCAAGATGGTATATTTGCATCATCCCGAATCTTGGTAGACTCATTTCTCTATTCAGACCAAAGGTTCCAGACACAACATAGCAAACAAACAATTATTGCGAGTTTAATACGATCATGATTCCGATGTAAGAAAGAGAGCCTTGCAGGACGAATAATGCTATCCCTTTTTCACGACAGAACCATGTTGACAATGGCACTTCATAGTATGGCCCTAGGCTGAGATACACAATGGTGTATAAGTGTTTTTGATTTTTAATAATCTCTTAAAACGTAAAGGAATTATTCTCTTAAACATTGTAGGTACAGTCATGTTGACATGTTGACTGTACCTACAATGTTTTTGCTATTGGGTATGCAGGCAGCTAATTTGTAACTACTTTTTTTATTACTTTTTGAGTGTGCTGAGTAGACAATTATTTTACAACACACTCGTAAGTATGTCAAAAGCTTAAAAAATTATAATGTACACATTAGAAATAAACATTGGCAGTGCTGTGGAAAAATTTTCATTTTTGCCTGTATACCGAATAACTTTATTGACTGTACATGCTACTGAAAGGACTGTCTAACACTAGCAGAAAACAACAATGTATGGACAAGGCCGAGTGAGGCCTTTGCCCTGCAGTGGGACAATATCATCATCATAACAGCCGGAAGACGTCCACTGCTGGACATAGGCCTCCCCCAAAGGGGGGGTTTGCCATAATCACCACGCTTGGCAGGCGGGTTGGCGATCGCAGTGTTTGGTGTTGCGTTTTACAGAGAACGAAAAAAAAAAGACAAAAAAAGAACTGAAAAAAAAACACAAAAAAAATCTGAACAAAAAAATACTGAACGCTGCTGCCCATTCTCTCGTGAGTCCCTTAGTCGCCTCTTACGACACCCACGGGAAGTGATGGGATCTTATTATTCTTTTACGGCACCATACGTCACCAGCCGACACCATACGGCGTAGGACAATATGGGGTAGTTAAATACACAGTTGAAAGGTACTAGAGTAACAATCGCATACCGGAAGACGCAGCGTTGGAAGATATCGCACAAGATGGACTGATCACCTGCCGAAGACCGCAGGAATCTGCTGTTTGAGACGCGATCGATCGATGTGGCTGCACTTAATGGAGGTATTTCATTCCCATTCAAACCGTAGGTAGGTCGTATCTTAGTTCAAGATGACCCGTTACAAAAAACGGTAATTTCATAGGTAAACGGCGATGCGCCACCGGTACATGGTATATCCCACCCACGCGCACAAAACGTTTTGGGAACACATTCATAGTGCGTGCAGCTAAGGAGTGGAATTTCCTGCCGGAGTCTGTGTTTCCTGATAGCTATAACCTGGAAGTATTTAAGTCAAGAGTGAATAGGTTACTTCTAGGCAAGCGTGCTCCATCTTCGACCACATCATCGCATAACATTAGGTGAGATAGTGGTCAAACGCGAGCCTATAAATAGTAAAAAAAAGGCCCAATACCGTCAACAAACATTGTAACAGCAAATTCAATCGAATATTACACAATATACGTAGTATTAAACGAAAATTAACAGGATTGTAACCAAAAATCAACGCCATGAATACAATATCCTATTAAATTTGATTGCACTCTGTACCTATACGACGAATCAAGCTAAAGTAAATGTCCAGTAAAAACTGACCTCAAATTGTACAGGCTTTCCACATAATGGCAGTTCAGCTTATAATGGAATATTAAGCTTGAGAATATGTGGTCGTCTGTACTGTTTATTCATGCGAAGCGATCCCACTTGCCGTATTTTTTTCGGTGAAATTTTAAAGCCATGTTCCCAGTGATGGTAATTTTTATGAATTATTAATTTTTCACTACCCCGACGGCGATTACATGAGAATGGTTTACGAGGCATACAGTGTATTATCGTGAATATTTCTTCGTTAAAAATGGAGACTGAAAGGGTAAAATGTTTTTATTAATTGGCAGGGAACTTGTCAGGTGTGCATTTACTTATCCCACATTGGCCCCTCGTTGTGAATAGACTAGTTGACACTTTTTTTTTTAAATCAATAGGTATATATAAAATTCTTCCATTACTGGTGAGTAACGGAAAATTTTTCACTATCATTGACTGCGTGATTATGTGACTGACAGACAAAGCACAGTCGAAACTACTATTCGTAGAAAGCTGAAATTTGCCATGCAGGTTCCGTGGGGAGTGTAGGGGAGCACCAAGAGAGGATATCCCGAAATTCCTGCGGGAACGGGAAAAAAACGGTAAATGCACGTACGAAGTCGCGGGCAAAAGCTAGTACCTAATAGGTCTAAAATTGATTATGATTTTTTAACAGACAGCAAAAAAATCGATTGAATTTTTAGATACTAAAAATCACAAAACTTATTTTAAACTAAACCTTTCGTAAACCGACCAAAATTTGTTTGGTCACGATGCTGTATATTTTCTTGATGCTATAATAATAATAATAATTCCCTCATGACGAGAAACTCGTGAAGTCTGAGAAAGATAAACAAACGAAGTATCTTGACTTGCCTCGCGAGGTTGTCGACATCTGGGATGTGAACACAGCAGTAATTGTGCCGATAGTCTTGACGGCCAATGGCATAATTGCCAAGAGCCTCGACCAACATCTCAAGAGGCTCTCGTTGGGCAGCTGGATCAAGGGCTTGATCCAGAAAGCCGTACTCCTGGACACGGCGCGTATAGTGAGGAGGTTTCTCTCTCGGGAGCCCTGACCACCGGTAACTTGGACCTTGTTCCCGATACCGGTGGGCTACTTTTTATATTTTGAAATGTTTTTTTATTTTTATAGAAATATTTAAAAATTTAAATTAGTATGTAAGGATAAAAAATAAAGAGAATAATAATAATAAACGATACGGCTCGTATTGTGAGGAGGTTCCTTTCTCTGGAGCTCTAACCACCGGTAGCTTGGACCCTGTTCCCGATACCGGTGGGCTACTATTTTTATATTTTTTTTTTGTTTTTATTGAAATATTTAAAAATATAAAGTATTTGTAAAAAAATAAATAAACGAGAATAATAATAATAAAACATTTATTTTCGGGACTTTTTTTTTTGAGTATACAAACCAGCAATGTTTCATTGTTTCACAAGGTCTTTAATCAGTGCGAATAAGTTTTTTACATGGGTGTAATTATTGTTTACTACGTTTTCATCTACCACTCTTGACTTAAGATCCTATGTCCCCTAGCTGGGGCAGAGAACGCCCACAGTAGACTTCCATCGCGAACGGTCTTGAGGTTTACGCTTCACCTCGCTTCACGTCATTCCGATGCTCGTCGCTTCTGTCAACACGGTGCGTCGCCAGGTTTGACGAGGACGGCCACGTTTCCTTTTCCCTTGAGGATTCCAGTCCAAAGCCTATTTAGGAATGTGTTCGGCATCCCTCCGGAGCGTGTGACCAATCCACCTCCACTTACGGCGCTTGATCTGGCGGTCGATCGGGCTCTCGTGGCATTTCTCTAACAGCTCTACGTTAGAGATGGTCTCATAGCAGTAAATTCCGAGTAAGTATGCGACGAAGACATCGGTCGACAAAAACCTGGATTTGGCGTGAGATTTCCTTTGTCACCTTCCACGTTTCACACCCGTAGAGCAGCACGGATTTGTCATTGGACCCGAAAATTTTGAGTTTAATTCTTCGGGCCAGTTTCCGGGACTGCCAAACAGGTCTTAGCTACGCAAAAGTACCTCGGGCTTTGGCAATCCGTGAAGTAATATCTTCTTCAGTCCCTTCAGTCTCCGACATTATTACAGATTAAAATTACAAATTGATTTTATTTCTACAGTCATCGTCTATTTTTTATTTTAGCCAATACTTAGGCCTCCTCCAACTTCTTCCATATATTTTCGCCCGAGCCACCTCGAACCAACCCTGGCGTAGGCGTAGTAGGCGTCAAGGTGATCTATTTTAATGTTTCAAAATAGTTTAATTTAAATTCCTTCAGTCAAATTCTACATGAAATAAACAAGATTTAATCGACAAAATATGACCCACCTAGCCAATACGGCCTGTTCCTTCTCACAGAGAGGAGGTCTTTGGTCCTACATGAAGAACATAATAAGTTAATTATGCTATTCTGTGAGGTGGCACCGCTTGATCGAGTCCCATTTTCAGCTGATGACTGCGAAAACCTGAGTTTGTGTTGCTTCGAGTTGTTACAAGTACATTCATACGACGTTTGAGCCTTATCTCTGGTACAGTATCCTGAAACGTGTGTTTCTGCTATTTTGGTATACCATGTGTTCACATGCAGCGGTGATCACTAATCATCAAGAAAGAAAGAAAATTGTGTTTATTGGCATTAAATAAATAAAACACCTTAAAAATTAACAAAATAAATAATTAAAACTACTAATGCCAAAAGGGCCTCAGCTCAGCATAATGCCAGCTGGCAACGCAAGGTATACCTCCTGACGCTGATTTTCAGCTGCAGCCCATGAGTATCATACGCTCGAAAACATAAACACACATATCATAAAAGTATGAATATTTTGTACAAAAGTAACTGAAATAAAATATTGTGACTCTTTATTTTAAAACAACTAAAACAAAAGATTTATTTATGTGCCTATTCATAAAAAATAACAAATACGGATAGGCCTAATATAAATTAAAATAAAATAATACAAAGCAAAATTGATAAAATCGAGGAATGTATAAAATTGATGAGTTAAAAATAGAAGAAACAATCATAAAATGTATTAATTATAAAATTAAAAACATTGGTGAAATAAAAACGTATAAAATTTAAAAATGTATCAAAATATTAAAAATATAACTTTGTTTATGTGCCCATTAATAAAAAAGAACTAATACGAATAGAACTAACATAAATTAAAAAAACAATCATAACAGGCAATAATGATAAAATCGAAAAATTTATAAAATTGGCTGAAATTGATTAAAATTGATGAATTAAAAATAGAAATAGAAGGAACAATCATAAAAGGTAAAAGGTAAAAATGATAAAATGTGTATATACATTTGGAAAAAAAAACGTGTAGAATTGTTTAAAGTGTATAAAATTAATAACATTGGTAAAATTTAAAAACATAAAAAAATTAAAATTGATAACAATGCCAAAATTTAAGAATGCATAAGGTTGTAACTAAGCTAACTTATTGATAAAATGTTGCGTTTCAAATGGCTACTTGTCAGCCATTTGAAGAAGCCAGTACGAACATCTTGAAATTCATTTCATCAGGTAGCCTGTTTGTAGTCAAGTTAACATGTGCTTTTTTGGACAACTTTTTTCAGTAGTCTCGGAAAATATGAATGACCCCTCATTCGATTCGGAAGAGCATGTAGATTAGTTTTGAAAAAATAAATAAAAATCGTAAAAAACAAGTAATGGTTGTTTTTGCTTAAAACAGGTGAACAAAAAAGCACTTGTTGACTAGACTATAATTATTGTAGTCGAACTAAAACAATCTGTAACTTGCCTTATCTTTTCCCAAAGTGTGTCGACTTACAGTCTAACAGAGCGAGCAATCTGGGCTTTACATCCCAGTAACTGGATGTGAAGGCCTTTTTTTTAAAGCATGGGAAATCATCAAATGACTGCTCCCGCTCTGGGCGGAGCAGAAGGGAGTGTCAGACTCTTACTGACTACTGACCAACCCATCCGTGTTCTTCTGAATGCCCTTTGCGTTTCGAGGGCTGCGGTGACTCTATCGAACAAATTTCGCAGTCCCAGCAGGGATGTGAAGACCTCCGGACTGGTCTAAGGTTTTTGGGTACTTACCCGTAACGACTGTCAAATACTTATAAATGAAAGCTGGGACCAACGGCTTATCATTATTTCCGAAGCAGGGTGGAGTCTCAATATATATAAGGATGGTTGACCTTCTATGGACTGCCTTTGGAAAGTGCTGCTTAATCTCAAAGCATATCTTACTAATTAAAATTCTTCCTTTGGTAATGACTGACTGAGTGACTGAGTGAGTGAATACACAGACAACACACAGCCGGAATTACTGGTCGAAGAAAGCTGTTTGGCGTGTAAGTTCCTTGGCAAGTATAGGGGAGAAAGAGAATTTCCCGAAATTCTTACGGGAACGGGAAAAACGAATTATACGCGTACGAAATCGCGGGCAAAAGCTAGTCTTTAATATAAGTATGAATTCAAGTATGTATGTATGTAAATCGGGCTGGTTTCCGCAACTCCACAACTAAGCGCGTATTTTGCGTGCAGGTTGGATAAATGTGTCATTCGATCCACCCCAGCTCCCCAAGGAAGGCCAGCAACGCCTTGGTGTTTCCAGCTATCTCACTGAGGGTACCTGGGTTACCGAAGTACTTGGCCCTGTAATCCGCGACTACCCGGCAGCTTAGAAGCAGGTGTGCTGCTGTCTCATTCTCCTCCATGCAGGCTCTGCATAGCGGGCTGTCAGTGACTCATATGGCATAGAGGTGTTTATTAAAAGACCCGTGGCCAGTTGTTACGGCTTTGACTGTACGCAACTGTTGTTTAGTCAGTCTTAGGGCTTGTTTAGTGAATCGGCCATCTATAGAGGGAAGTGCCTCTTTGGTCTGCCTACACTTACCATGGTCAACTCATAGCTTGTGATGTTTTTCTCCGGTGCGTTTCCTTACCAGATTGCGTATGTACCCGAAAGGCAGAGGCACGATGGGTTCGGGTCCCATCACTGCCATACTTGAACCCCTTCTGGCGAGTTCATCCGCTGCATCGTTGCCTCGGGACTCGCTGTGTCCCTTGAGCCATTGAATGGTTACTTTATTATGTCTACCAACCTGATTAAGACGTTGGTGACACACGAGAATCAGCCCAGAGTTGACCGTGTGGCTGTTCAGAGCTTGCAGGACGGCCGTGCTGTCCGAGAGTATGCGTATTGAGTGGTCCTTAACTTCCCTGGTTAGGATGGCTGATGCCGCCAGAGAAATGCCCATGCATTCAGCTTAGAACACTGTGTTGTGGACCCCCAATGGTGTGGCTATGTGGATGTTGAGATCCTCTGAGAAGATTCCCGCACCAGTACCTGTACCTGTTTTTGATCCATCGGTGAAGATCCGCAGCTTTGTGGGGCACAGCCCCTGGCAACGATGATCCTCATGCAATTGGATTTTTTATTTTTTATCGAAGATAAATTGCTTGGGTACCCGGTCATTGGTTGCTTTTGTTATTGGGAGTTCATTATTGAGCTCCTCGAGCAAAGTGGTGTGCCGTGTTTCTCTGTTACCCCAGAGATTCAGTGTTTTAAGGCGTACTGCTGCCATCGTCGCTTCCTGTTGTATAAACAAGTGTAGCGGAGGGAGTCCCAGCATGGCTTCCAGTGACGCAGTTGGAGTAGTCCTCATGCAGCCCGTCGTCGCCATGCAGGCTAGCCTTTGCATGTGTTGTAACTTGTTTACGGCTGTAGCTAGCTTTGTGCGTGGCCACCACACCACGGCCCCGTAGGTTAACATGGGCCGAATTACTGCGCTGTACAGCCATAGTATTATTTTGGGAGATAGGCCCCACTTCTTCCCTATCATTTTCTTGCACTGCCAGAAGGTAATGCCGGCCCTGTTTAGTTTGAAGTCTAAGTGATTACTCCAGTTTAACTTACTGTCTAGGAGGACGCCTCAAGACGAATTCAAGTAGAATTGTGGTAGTAATCAAATACACTATAACCATTATCTTTCCCTTGTCCCATGTTACGAGGGGTCAATGCAACACATCTTCTTCCAGTCTCCTCTGACCAACAAAATCGTCCGTTTCTTTTCTTTGGCCTACACAACTCTTTAGTTGAAATATCTACAACCTGGGGGTTTTTAAGTCAAGAGTGAATAGGTTACTTTTAGGCAAGCGTGCTCCATCTTCGACCGCATCATCATGTAAAGTGACTTTTTTGTTGGTTTCAAAACTATCGAAGCTACGAATAGTAAGTACCTATTGACATCAGGGGTTGATTGTTCACTATTGACGTAAATTGTTTCAGTCATAAAAAATATTGTAAGCGAGTTCACAATTTCATTCGAGTTTGTTAAAAATCCGCTTTTCGTGAAAAGCTTTAAAATAATCCGATTTCTACTTTTCAGAACTGGTATACAAGCCCTACAGTATTCCTTTATAGTTTGAAATTCAATAACTAGTAAATTGAAATAGATTTTGAAATATTGTTTTGAAACATGGTTCTGCATGATTTAATTTGCTAGTTTTGTAATATTTTTTTACATTTTTCTTTACACAAGTATCTTGAGATTTTATTAATTCGATATTACTTATTGTACATATTCATTACATTATCATTTATTGTAATTAAACGACTATTCTTAAAAAAAAGCCGCCTGTGTACGGACTCGCGGCTAAAGGGTTTTTTTTTAAACGTGTAATTTAAAACTTTAAGTTTCTTATAAGTTATTCTGTAAAACTGCGTTTTCTATTTAATTTTAGACTCTGCAGTTTTTGGGATAAGTGTGTTTTTTATTATTTTCTTAATTGCTTCAGAAATAATTATTATTAAATATTATGATAACAATATTTTTACTCTTAGAAAAGTTCCATTCTTATGATATGTCGAATGGATCAGTAAGAATTTTTATTAATTTTCTATTTTGTCCCAAAAATGACCCAATTAATAAATTTTAACAACACATTCGTGTTTGGGTCAGAGGGTTTCTGAATAAATATCTACGACAGACGGATAGACAGACACAAAAGTGATTTTACAAGGGTTTCGTTATTTTATACGGACGTTCGGAACCCTAATAATTATTTGAATTCTCAGTAGTGTAAGTAAAATATCTATATGTGGTACATTATGTAATAAAGGTACATGATTTACGTTACGATAAGAAAATATTATTCTTTTAAAATCGAAGTCCATATTATTTAGGGCTCTACTCATATCGCCTCCGTGGCGCAATTGGCTAGCGCGTTCGGCTGTTAACCGAAAGGTTGGTGGTTCGAGCCCACCCGGGGGCGAACACTTTTTATAAAAAAAATATATCTAAGGCTAGGCGCGCACTACGAATTTTTCGCCGCGCGGCAAAAATGCGCTGTGGAGTAATGACGCACCGCAGAATTGTAACCAAGAGTTTTACATTGCATTGCGCTCGCTTAGCGGCAAAATCATCGCAATGGCGATAAGTTGTAAACCCATATAAACAACTATTATAAATGCGAAAGTACCACTGTAACTTTGTCTATTTATAAAAAAAAATAAGCTATATCAACCGTGTCGGTTAGAATTTTTATATATTTTCTATTTTGTCCCCCAAAAGTGTCCCAATACTTAAAATTTAATTTATCGCTACGCATCCATGTTTGGATCAGAGAATTTCATGAGTGCAAAATTTAAACTGAATCAGTCCAATAAATTCAGATCAAATATCTTTGAATCGTCGATCCCACAATCCTTTAAGACCAGGGTCTATAACCAGTGCGTCCTACCCTTAAAAATGACTTACGGAGACGAAGCAATGGTCACTTACCATAGGCCTGGTCCATAAATTCAAGGTTGCTCAGCGTGTACTGGAGAGAGCAATGCTCGGGGTTTCTCTGGTATTATGTAGTACATATGTAGTAAGGTAGGTACATGATTTACGGTATGATAAGAAAATATTATTTTCTTAAAATTAAACTGTTATTATATTTGCAGTTATGCATAGAGCCTCCGTGGCGCAATTGGCTAGCGCGTTCGGCTGTTAACCGAAAGGTTGGTGGTTCGAGCCCACCCGGGGGCGTAGACATTTTATTTTTTTAAATGTTCAAGTTTATATTGCGTTCAATATCTTTATAGATCGAAGTTACCCAGAAGATTCTTGATCGTTTCGGTTATTTTACCCCAATAACTACAATTAATTAATTACCTTTTTGAGTAGGTGTCTACTTTACGTTAAATGATTTCATCTAAATTGGCAAATAACGTCTGATTTGCTAATCGTTTGGATAATAGATGAATTGCTTCAGGGTTTTTAAACCTGAAATAAAATAATGATTGCACGTTTGATGAGGCGGTATGTTCTCATCACATCAAAGTACTGAAAGAGGGTGAATCTATAGCTGAACGTCTCATATAGGATCAATCAAGGATAGTTTATAGTAGATTTACACTGCTATTGCAGGTTTTTTTCTTAGGTATGCAACTTTTTTTAATTTAAATTTAATCTAACTAGAGACCGTAAATGCTGCGAAAAATATTTAAATAATGTGGAAATCCCCTTCAAAGTTTTGTTCCGATTAACCCCTGCATTCAACCGTTCTAGCATTTTACCGTTCTAAAGTTCTAGCATTTTCACACGGATTCGCTTTTATGACTAATCACTTGTAAGATAAAAGTACCTAATCTATGATACGAGTAAGTACCTACTCAGCTATTGGGTAGCTACCTATAAGTGAAAAAAAAATAGTTACCAATTATAAATTTGAAAAGCAAAAGTACCATTGTCTCCGGACGTGATCCAATACCTACTCAAAGTTAATTTATTAGCGCTACGCACTAGTCAGAGAATTTAATATATGGGTACAAAATTTCAACCGAATCTGTCCTACAAATTCGGAACATATATCTGTGAGAGACGAATTTACAGACAAACGGAAAAGTGCAAGGGCTCCGTTATTTCATACGGACTTTCGGAATCCTATTAATTATTTGAATTCGCAGTTGACTAAGTAGGAGATCTTAAAAAGGTATATTATGTAGTACATTTATGTAGAAGGTGAAAGCGAGGAACATGATGTACGATACGATAAGAAAATATTATTTTCTTTAAAGTCTAACTGTATATTATTTTAGCAGTTATACATATAGCCTCCGTGGCGCAATTGGCTAGCGCGTTCGGCTGTTAACCGAAAGGTTGGTGGTTCGAGCCCACCCGGGGGCGAATACTTTTTAACCCCCGACGCAAAAACGACGGGGTGTTATAAGTTCGACGTGTCTGTGTATGTGTGTGTGTGTCTGTCTGTGGCATCGTAGCTTCCGGAGAACCGGTTTTGATTTTTATTTTTTTGTTTGAAAAATGATTTAGTCGGGAGTGTTCTTAGCTATGTTTGATTAAAATCGGTCCAAGATAGCCGCCGCCACCAAATGTCAGATGACATATTTTTACACAACTGCCACAATATGGGTATCAAATGAAAGGGCTTGACTAGTACAATACTATATACTATTACAAATTTCAAACCAAGATGGCCGCCACCACAAAATGACGAATTACATTTTTTTTTCACAAATCCCTCAATATGGGTATCAAATGAAAGGGCTTGACTAGTAGAATAATATACACTACTAGCTGACCCGCGCAACTTTGTCTGCGTCACAATTTTCATCTATAATATAACTCCTACCCTACTCCTACCCTACTCCTACCCTACTCCTACCCTACTCCTACCCTACTCCTACCCTACTCCTACCCTACTCCTACCCTACTCCTACCCTACTCCTACCCTACTCCTACCCTACTCCTACCCTACTCCTACCCTACTCCTACCCTACTCCTACCCTACTCCTACCCTACTCCTACCCTACCTACCCTACCTACCTACCTACCCTACCTACCTACCTACCTACCCTACCTACCTACCTAAACCTACCTACCCTATGTTCCTACTTACCCTATCTACCTACCCATTTTTTTTTGGTTTTAAACCTTCCCTATATTTTGGCAAATCCAACAAAAAAGAATTATTAAAATCGGTCCAGCCGTTCTCGAGTTTTAGCGAGACTAACGAACAGCAATTCATTTTTATTTATATAGATATTGAAAGGGAATGAGGAATATTAACTAACGGAATAAAAATAGGATAAGTTTAAAAAGCATGAAATAAAAACTAAATTAAAAATTTAAAAAAACCCCGACAAAAATGTCTTTAAAAAGTTAATAATAATTTCAACAAAAAGCATCAACACAAATTATTTTTAACTTTTTAAATACTTTTTTGTCGGGAGTTTTTTTATTTAAACAAATGTTCGAGTTTACAGCGAATTCCAGATTTTCATATATCGATGTTACCCAGAAGATTCCTGATCGTTTTGTTCATTTAGCCCCAATAACTACAATTCAGATACAAAAACTTTATTTAATTTACCTTAGATTATTTCATATAAATGGGCAAATAACGTCTGATAAGACATGATACGCTATGTAGCATCAATCAAGGATGGGTTCTATGGAACCGTCAAACGGGGTGAATAGGCACGGTGGGGTGAATGGAAACAAAACTTTCATAGGGATTTTCACTGAAATTTCATATGATTGTTTTTTCAGGAAAGCAACGTTTTTTTTTTAATTTAAATTCAATCATTCAAGAGACCTATTATAAATTTTAAATTATAAATGCAAAAGTACCACTGTCTCCAAAAAAGTGATCCAATACTCAAAATTAATTTATAAACGCTACGCACTAGTCAGAGAATTTCATGTGTACAAAATTTCAACTGAATTGGTCCTACAAATTCGGAACAAATATTTGTGACAGACACACAAGTGATCTTACAAGGGTTCCGTTATTTCATACAAACGATTGGAATACTAATAATTATTTGAATTCTCTGTTGATTATGTAAGATATCATAGAAAAGTATATTATGTAGTACATTTATGTAGCAGGTAGGAACATGATTTACGGTACGATAAGAAAATATTATTTTCTATAAAATCGAACTGCGTATTATTTTAGCAGTTATGCATATAGCCTCCGTGGCGCAATTGGCTAGCGCGTTCGGCTGTTAACCGAAAGGTTGGTGGTTCGAGCCCACCCGGGGGCGAATACTTTTTATTCAAAAAAATGTTCGATTTAATAGCGAATTCAAGATCTTCTTCGGTCACTTTTGGAGTATAAATAGAATATTACAATAAAGTATATATAAATAAATAAATAAAATTGAACTCAGCCGTGTGAGATGTCATATTTTTTTAGGGTTTCGAACAAAAAACGGAACCCTTATAGGATCACTCGGGTGTCTGTCTGTCTGTCAGTCTGTCACAGCCAGTTATCTCCGGATCCACTAGACCGATTCTGTTGAAATTTGGTAGATATATGGACTTTTAAGACTCAAGCACGGACGCATTACGTAAATCATTAAATTAGTAGTATGGGGGTCACTTTTGGGGGTCAAACTAGAAAATTAAAAAAAAAGTTTTTTGAGCAATATTGTGTGACATCTCAAATGAAAGGGCTTAATATGAGAGTTTAAAATATGTTTTTTTTTCATAATTTTAAAATAAATGGTTTTGAAGTTATTCAAGAAGTTAGACGAAAAATGACCATTCCCCCACCTTATCTCCGAAACAACTCAGCCTAAAATTAGAAAAAAAATAAAGATAATAGATCTTTACCTATTGATTACAGGAAAACCTAAGAAGAAAAAATATAAGAAGTCTATAGTGTTAAAATAACATGTTAAAAAAAAATGTTCGGAACCCTTCGCACACGAGTCTGACTCACCATTTTTCTACACTAATGTTATAAAGAGGAAAGATTTGTTTGTTTGTTTGTTTGTTTGTTTGAAACGAATAGGCTCCGAAACTACTGGACCGATTTAAAAAATTCTTTCAGCAATGGATAGCTACATTATCAGGGAGTAACATAGGCTATATTTTATCCCCATGCTCCCACGGGAATGGGAGCTACGCGGGTGAAACCGCGTGACGTCCACTAGTTATTTTATAAATAGACAGAGAGACAGTGGTACTTTCGCATTTATAAAATTTATAATAAGTTGAAAAGGATATAGCTATGAGTCCATACATCGTTCGCCTAAGAACCAACAGAGACGTGAATTTACTTTCTGTGTTCTAAATAACGCATATAATCGACTGAAAATAAATTAAAATCACGGACACTTCTGAGAATTGTAAAAATCCAAAATGCTTTCGGATTTTGTGGTTAAAATTATGCCAATAGAAACATACCAATTGAACTAAGATGTATGTTTTTCATGTACGTTTTACAGTACGAGTGAGGTCCAACACAAGGCTGTAATTTGGGAATAGTTCATTTGCTAGGTGCAAATAACGAAAGCTAAGTCAGGATTTGGGAGGATGGAAAACTACCCCCTAGACTACTGAAATAAGTTTGATACATCAAAAAGGAAAAAAAAATGGACGTCGGCCCAAACTAGCAGGTATGCGTATGTAAAAGTACATACTATCACTATTCCACATATTTTTTTAGTAAAAAAATAAAAATCTTCAAATTGCCAAAGTGTCATCTTCTATCAATTCACCGACTGTCAGTGTCGATGTTGCTTGTTTCACACAGCGATTTCAATCGCTTAATTTTTTTTGTAACTAAAATCTTACTCATAGACTTCCCCGGCGCCATTATTTTTCAGCGCTTGAGCGCTGAAAAATAATGGCGCCGGGGAACATGACCGATACGAATTACTTTTTAAAATGTTTTCATATTTATAAAGTGTCCGTTCTATTTTAATAATTAAAATGTTAATTATAAAAAAACGAACTAGCAATTATGGTAAAAGTTTTATAAGTGTTGATTTATAGGCCACTTTTTACCATGTCCTTTATCTCTGAAAGACACCCGATTAAAAAATCTATCACTTATTGAGTCTCATAGATTACTTTTATTTTACAAGTGATTAGTCATCGAAAGTTGTAGACGAGTACGTCTACCTAGGACAAACGGTCCAGCTAGGTAGGGCCAACTTCGAGAAAGAGGTCAACCGTCGAATCCGACTCGGCTGGGCAGCGTTCGGCAAGTTGCGCGGTATCTTCTCGTCTCACATACCACAGTGTCTCAAGACGAAAGTCTATGATCAGTGCGTGTTGCTAGTGATGACATACGGAACTGAAACGTGGTCGCTTACAATGGGCCTCATCAGAAGGCTCAAAGTCACTCAAAGGGCAATGGAGAGGGCAATGCTTGGAGTTTCCTTGCGTGATCGAATCAGTTATGATGATATCCGCAAGAGAATCAAGGTTATCGACATAGCCCGAAGGATCGCCAAACTAAAGTGGCAGTGGGCAGGGCACATTGCTCGCAGAACAGATGGTCGATGGGGCCGAAAAGTTCTGGAGTGGCGACCGCGCACCGGGAGACGTAACGTTTGAAGGCCTCCCACAAGGTGGATCGATGACCTGGTGAAGGTCGCGGGTAGCCGATGGATGCGAGACGCACAGGACCGGTCGTTGTGGCGACGCTTGGGGTAGGCCTATGTCCAGCAGTGGACGTTTTTCGACTGATATGATGATGATTAGTCATAGGAGCGAATCCGCATTAAAATGCTAAAAGTTTAGATACAGTAGAAACTATTCTTATTTGATCATGGTCCTATCGACACCTGCAAGGAATAACATTGTAACTCATATTTTGTAACTTTCGAGGAGAGCTTGTCAAAGATTAAAAAAATCTCTCAGATTTCGGTTAAGTCTAAATGCTAGCCAACTTTAAAAAATTGAGTAACGAAGGAAGGAGCTTCACTTTCATAAGATTTTATTATTATATCTAAACCATATCTGCCCATTGTGTCAGCTTCCATGTCATATTTTCCTCATGTATCTTATCTGTTACTTATATGGTTTACATAATAAAGAGTATTCTATTCTATTCTATATGTATATATGTTCAAAGACTTTCTTTGAGTTACAATGACATTCCACAAGATATACTGTATGAAATGGCATTGTAAATTGTAACTCAGACATACAATCGCATAAAGTGTGTTAAAGCTTATTTAATAAGAAATGATCATTAACAATGTTATACTAACAATGGCGAGCGTAAGCGATGATGACGATGACGTGTAAATAAATATACCCTTTTATTAACTGCAGTTGTCTCTCACTTACAATGTTTTTACTCTGTAAAAATCTTTACGCAAATGAATTTAGACACAGGGGTGAGTGCAAAAAAATCTTATTTTTTTACAGCACGAATATGATTGAAACTTGAAACTGCCTAAAAGTGAGTTACGGTGTTATTCCTTGCAGGTGTCGCTATATTGTGAATGATCTCTTATTCAAATAATTGGCAAATAAGACGTTATTTACCAAATTATCGGAAATCTGTTAAGAGTTAAAGTAGACCCCTACCCAAAAACTGGCCAAGTGCGAGTCGCACTCGCGTGCAAAAGGTTCCGAACGAATAGAATTATTTCAACATGATTCTTTAACACTATAGACTTCTTATATATTTCTGTAATCTATAGACAAAGAACGTATTTGTTTTTTTTTTTAAATTCAGGTACAATAGTTTCCGAGATAAGGAGGAGGGAATGGTCATTTTTCAACTAAATATCTTCAAAACTATTTATTTTAAAATTATGGAAAAAGTGTGAATAAACCCCTCTTATTAGGTCCTTTCATTTGACATGTTTTTTGTTGAAATGTTCTTGTTTATTCCACAAAAGTGACCCCCATACTCAAAATTTAATTATTTTCGTAATTTTTCCGTGTTTGGGTCACAGAAATTCATATGTATACCAAATTTCAACAGAATCGGTCCAGTAGATTCGAAGAAAATGGCTATCGCAGACGGACAAACAGACATACACCCGAGTGATTCTATAGAGGTTCCGTTTTTTACGGGTGTTTGGAACCCTAAAAAGATAACCTACATTAAATCTTAAAATAAATTTGTATCTAAATTGTAATTATTGGGGCAAAATAAACAAAACAATCAAGAATCTTCTGGGTAACATTGATCTATGAAGATCTTGAAGTCACTAGAAATTCGATATTTTTTTATTAAAAAATGTACGCCCCCGGGTGGGCTCGAACTACCAACCTTTCGGTTAACAGCCGAATGCGCTAGCCAATTGCACCACGGAGGCTATGTATCGTAACTGCAAAAATAATATACAGTTAAATTTTATCGTGCCGTAAATCATGTTCGTACCTGCTACATAAATGTCCGACATAATATACTTTTCTAAGATCTCTTACGTATTCAACAGCAAATTCAAATAATTATTAGGGTTCCGAACGTTTGTATGAAATAACGGAACCCTAATAAGATCACTTGTGTGTCTGTCTATCCGTCCGTCACAAATATTTGTTCCGAATTTGTAGGACCGATTCAGTTGAAATTTTGTACACATTTGCAATTCTCTGAATAGTGCGTAGCGTTAATAAATTAATTTTGAGTATTGGATCACTTTTTTGGAGACAGTGGTACTTTTACATTTATAATATAAAATTTATAATAGGTCTCTTGTTTGATTAAATTTAAATTAAAAAGCGTCGCATTCCTGAAAAAAAAAACATGAAATTTTAGTGAAAATCTCTTTGAAAGTATTGTTTCGATTCACCCCGCCGTGCCTATTCACCCCGTTTGACCGTACCGTAGAACCCTCCTTGATTTATTCTATGTAGCGTTTCATCTCTTATCCAAATAATGGACAAATCAGACGTTATTTGCCAATTTATATGAAACTAGTTTCTGCCAGCGGCTTCGCCCGCGTGGTCCCTAGGGAACATATTCCCGGGATAAAAAGTAGCCTATGTCCTTTCTCAGGCTCTAGACTATCTCTGTACCAAATTTCATTTAAATCGGTTCAGTAGTTTTGACGTGAAAGCGCGACAGACAGACAGACAGAGATACTTTCGCATTTATAATATTAGTAGGGAAGTAGGGATAATCTAAGGTAAAGTAAATAAAGTTTTTGTATCTGAATAGTAGTTATTGGGGCTAAATGAACAAAACAGTCCGGAATCTTCTGAGTAACAACGATCTATGAAGATCTTGAATTTGCTATTAATTCGAACATTTTTTCGAGCATTTTTTAATAAAAAAATATCTAGGCAAGCGTGCTCCATCTTAGACCACATCATCGCTTACCATCAGGTGAGATAGTGGTCAAACGCGAGCCTATAAATAGTAAAAAAAAATAATTAAAAAATAACGTCTTATTTGCCAATTATTGAATAAGAGATCATTCACAATATAGCGACACCTGCAAGGAATAACACCGTAACTCACTTTTAGGCAGTTTCAAGTTTCAATCATATTCGTGCTGTAAAAAAATAAGATTTTTTTGCACTCACCCCTGTGTCTAAATTCAGATTTTTACAGAGTAAAAACATTGTAAGTGAGAGACAACTGCAGTTAATAAAAGGGTATATTTATTTACACGTCATCGTCATCATCGCTTACGCTCGCCATTGTTAGTATAACATTGTTAATGATCATTTCTTATTAAATAAGCTTTAACACACTTTATGCGATTGTATGTCTGAGTTACAATTTACAATGCCATTTCATACAGTATATCTTGTGGAATGTCATTGTAACTCGTAGAAAGTCTTTAAATAAACATAGATATAGAATAGAATAAAATACTCTTTATTATGTACACCGTATAAGTTAAAGAAAAGATACATGAGGGAAATATAACATAAGGTGTCACAATGGGCAGATATGGTTTAGATATAATAATATAATCTTATGAAAGTGAAGCTATTCCTTCGTTACTCAAATTTTTAAAGTTGGCTGGCATTAGAATTAACTGAAATCTGAGAGATTTTTTAAGTCTTTGACGAGCTCTCTTCGAAAGTTACAAAATATGAGTTACAATGTTATTCCTTGCAGGTGTCGATAGGATCATGATCAAATAAGAATAGTTTCTACGATATCTAAACTTTTAGCATTTTAATGCGGATTCGCTCCTATGACTAATCACTTGTAAAATAAAAGTAAAGGAGTGGGACTCTCTGCCTGCGTCTGTGTTTCCAAACACTTACAACCCTAATCTCTTCAAAGTTAGAGTGAACAGGCTCCTTCTGGGTAAGCCCGCTCCCATCGTAGACTTTGTTTCTGTCATCTCTGACCTAGACTAGAGTCAGGAGCAAACCTATCACAAATAAAATAAAAGTAATCTATGAGACTCAATAAGTGATAGATTTTTTAATCGGGTGTCTTCCAGAGATAAAGGACATGGTAAAAACTGGCCTATAAATCAACACTTATAAAACCTTTACCATAATTGCTAGTTCTTTTTTTATAATCTACAATTTAATTATTAGAATAGAAGGGAACTTTATAATTAAGATAAGATTTCTTTATTTGTTTAAACATTGTATACATACAATAGCATGCAAGATATTAAACATTTTAAAAAGTAATTAATTTCGGTCTTATTCCCCGGCGCCATTATTTTTTCAGCGCTTGATCTATGAGTAAGATTTTTAGTTACAAAAAGAATAAAGCGATTAAAAGCGCTGTGTGAAACGAGCAACATCGACACTGACAGTCGGTGAATTGATAGATGACACTGGCAATTTGCAGATTTTTATTTTTTTACTAAAAAGTATGTGGAATAGTGATAGTATGTACTTTTACATACGCATACCTGCTAGTTTGGGCCGACGACCAATTATTTTTTTTCTTTTTGATGTATCAAACTTATTTCAGTAGTCTAGGGGGTAGTTTTGCATCCTCCCAAATCCTGACTTAGCTTTCGTTATTTGCACCTAGCAAATGAACTATTCCCAAATTACAACCTTGTGTTGGACCTCACTCGTACTGTAAAACGTACATAAAAAACTGGCCAAGTGTGAGTCGGACACGCTTGCAAAGGGTTCCGAACGAATTTAATTTTTTTAACATGTTATTTTAACACTACAGACTTCTAATAGGTTTTCCTGTAATCTTTAGGTTAAGATCTATTATCTCCATTTTTTTCAAAATTTTAGGCTTAGTAGGTACTGTCGGAGATAAGGGGGGGAATGGTCATTTTTCGTCTAATTTCTTGAATAACTTCAAAACCATTTATTTTAAAATTATGAAAAAAATATAATTAAACCCCTCACAGTAAGCCCTTTTATTTGATATGTCACACGATATTGTTATTTTTTTTTTAATGTTCTAGTTTGATCCCCAAAAGTGACCCCCATACAAAAAAATTAATGATTTACGTAATGCGTCCGTGCTTGGGTCACAGAAGTCCATATGTCTACCAAATTTCAACAGAATCGGTCCAGTGGATCCGGAGATAACTGGCTGTGACAGACGGACAGACAGACAGACAGACACCCGAGTGATCCTATAAGGGTTCCGTTTTTTGTTCGGAACCCTAAAAAAATATGATATTTCACACGGCGGACGGAGTTAAATTTTTTCGAAATATTCTATTTATACCCCAAAAGTGACCCAATACATACGGACAGAGAATTTTATATGTGTACATTTCAACTGAATCGATCCTATAAAATCGTATCAAATATCTGTGACAGACGGATAGATAAATGTTCCGTTATTTTATACGAACGTTCGGAACCCTAATAATTATTTGAATTCTCAGTTGATTAAGTATTGAGGAGATCTTATGGTTCAAACACCTCCGACTGGAAGCTCTACACGGAGGTCACGCGGTCCATAGCTTTTTATAAGGCCCCGGTGAGGGCACTTTCGTTAAGGAAGCGACCAGCTCGCTGGCCCGGGGATACCACACGGTCTCCGGCCTCCTGGAGGCGAGACCCACACGCACGTTTACGAGTGGCGCGAGGAAGCGATACGCCACCGGGGCAAAACTACGCTGCCGGGGCAAATTGCAGCGCAGTGGACGGAGCTCCGGCAATACCTATATCATGGTGGTATGGAGACAGAGACTGTCTCAACCTAGGGCTGGGCATGTCACTATTGTGGCAATAAGTGCCCTCTCTAAGGAGTGTTTAGAGAGGCGCCACGACGACCAAACCTTCCGCCTGACGTAGGTACTCACCGGATACGGATGTTTTGGGAGCTACCTGTTTCGGATTATCGGGAGGACGCGCCCGAGTGTTATCACTGTGAGGATCGCCCCGAACCCTAGCATGAAGAAGGCGAGTGTTGGGTGGCTCGCCGTCCGATGAGAATCAAGCTCAGGTCGCCGACGCGTGATGTTCCACGCGCGCTTCAAAGAGATGTCAGCATAGTAAACGCGGCCTGCTAGGGCCAGTGCCTGCCAGGGTTATGGAATTTGTTTGAAAGAGCCACCGCGGCCCTGGAACGCAAAGGACATTTAGGAGGAACAGCGATGGGTTTTAGTCAGAAAGAATCTGATACTCTTCCGCTCGGCCTAGAGTTGAAGGAAATGGTAAAATGGTAAACCATCAAACGAAAAAAATCGTAGGAAATCTTGAAAAGGTATTGTATGTATTAGGTAAGTAAAAGTCTCACAATACGATAAGAATATACCTACTTTTCTAAAATCGACGCGTATATTATTTTTGCTATGACTCATAACGCCTCCGTGGCGCAATTGGCTAGCGCGTTCGGCTGTTAACCGAAAGGTTGGTGGTTCGAGCCCACCCGGGGGCGAATACTTTTTATTTAAAAAAAAAACAAATTTCTGGTGAGTTTAATATCTTCATAGATCGATGTTACCCAGAAGATGTTTGATTATTTTGCCCCAATAACTACAATTAGATACCGACAAGAACTTTATTTATAGAACTAACGTAGGCAACGTTGAGCCCAACTATACTAAAACGATTTTCGATAATTTGACCATTCAGAAAATTTATTAGAAGACAAGTTACTTAAATAAGATCTGGGTTTGACTATGTTTAAAAAAAAGTTAACGCAATGATTAAAAGAAAAAAGCTTTTATAATATTAATGAATACATGTCATATCGCGGAGAAGGAAACATGAATTAATAGTATTGGTATATACCTTCTAGTAACTGATGAATGTTAAAATTTTACTATGAAATTGCAATGACATTACAATTTACAATTATTTATATTTTCTTATTCTGACATTTTATCTTGTGAACCGACATCTAAGGTATAATTTTGACATTTTGACATTCATATACATATTACTAGCTTCTGCCAGCGGCTTCGCCCGCGTGGTCCCTAGATAACATACTCCCGGGATAAAAAGTAGCCTATGTCCTTTCTCAAGCTCTAGACTATCTGTGTACCAAATTTCATTTAAATCTGTTCAGTAGTTTTGGCGTGAAAGCGCGACAGACAGACAGACAGAGTTACTTTCGCATTTATAATATTAGTAAGGAGTAAGAATTAGTAAGGATTTAATTTTTTGAAATTCCATATGCATGAAAACTGTTGCTGTCTGAGTTCTTTTTTTTTTTGTTATCCATGGTTTGTCTATGACATGACCGCGACAGTTCTGACTTTTTTTTATAATGCCCGTCCCTGACACAGGCTGATAGTATTACGGACGAATGTTTGTCTCTTATTTTGTTTTATAGTTGTTTTTATTATTTGTGTATTATTAATGTGCGCCTGTTTGGGCGGAATAAACAATTTTTCTTTCTTTCTTTCTTTCCTCTTTTTTTTTGTATTATTTAATTTTAAAATACTAACATTAAATAAAACATTTGCACACAATATGTAATGGTAGAATGTAAGGGCCCAATAAATTTTTAAGATCTTGTATGTACCTACATTGTACTACATTCTGGCAAATAAACAGATTTGATTTGATTTAAGAGTTAATCTCTATATATAGGATAAAACAAGACTGTGATTTTGACCCATCCTGAAGGAACAGCGCATTTTTTTTTCGGGATAAAAAAAACCTCTGAAAATTTTAAGTGTAGCCATCACAGTAAAAGTTTTTAAAAACGGGTGTGACACCAGAGATCTAGGGGCACGGTAGTGCCCTTGCCAAGTCAAGCAAAAACAAACAGAAAGGCAAAGCCGTACCATATTTACTTCTGTAAATCGTGGTGGATAATGTTTTCAGCCTGAATTTAATCAGCGACTAATATAACATAATAAGTACCTAACTAGGTACATTTTCAAATAGTAGGTAGGTATGTACATGATTTACGTTACGATAAGAAAATTATATTTTATTTAACATCGATGTGTATATTATTTTTGCTCTGACACATATCGCCTCCGTGGCGCAATTGGCTAGCGCGTTCGGCTGTTAACCGAAAGGTTGGTGGTTCGAGCCCACCCGGGGGCGAATAATTTTTATTAAAAAAATGTTTGAATTTCTAGTGAGTTCAAGATCTTCATAGATCGATGTTACCCAGAAGATTCATGATTGTTTTGTTCATGTTGCTCCAAAAACTGCAATTCAGATATACAATAACTTTATTTGTCCAACCATTGGAATTCCTCCCACAAGGTGGACCGAAGACCTGGTGAGGGTCGCGGGTAGCCGATGGATGCGAGACGCATAGAACCGGATGTTGTGGCGATACTTGGGGGAGGTCTATGTCCAGCAGTGGACGTCTTTTGGCTGATATGATGATTTGAAGAAGTAACTTATGTCGCGCTGGTTGCTACTTTATCCTAAATTATTTCTGATAATTTGGCAAATCAGACAATTTATGTGAAGACAAGTTTGTTAAGAGATAATCTCTAAATAGTATGATTCAAATTTAGTTTCATAACATAGGTACTAGTTTTTTCCCGCGGTACATAAAGTAGGTAGTGAAGGGGTATCCTGAAGGAACAGTTTTTCTATCTATTTAATACTAGTGGACGTCACGCGGTTTCACCCGCGTAGTTCCCGTTCCCGTGGGAGTACGGGGATAATATATAGCATATGTTACTCCCTGATAATGTACCTAGCTATTTAATGCTAAAAGAATTTTTCAAATCGGTGCAGTATTTTCGGAGCCTATTCAATTCAAACAAACAAATCTTTCTTCTTTATAATATTAGTGTAGATATATTTTTCCTTTATTCGAAGTCATTCAAGACATTTTCGATCCCCGTAATCTCGTTGTGTACAAGGCTAGAAGTTTTTTTTTTATCAGACACATTATCTTCAAATTTTGAACACAATTAGTGTCTAGCCTACAAAGCAAAGAAAATAACTAAAACATCACCTTTTACAAACATTCTAATAAACAAATAAATTTACGAGTACCTCTTTACAATATTAGTTTAGGTGTTCACCAAGGAAACCAATTTCAGATTTACGAAAACATAACTTCGTAACACATTGCTATTGTGTTTAAATAATAGGTACATAACATAACTACATATTTGCCTCGTTGGTTTAGTAGTGTTCGGAGTCGCTACTGCTGAAAAGTCCTAGATTCAAATCCCGGTTCGAACGAATTGTATTTTTTGGTTTCTTTTTTGGATTTCCCTGGTTTCTGAAACCATACCCGGCAAATGCAACGTAATTTATTTATTTAAGTTTATTTATATAATATATTATATTTATTTATTTATATAATTTATGTAACTTTATGAACAGTAGTGAAAGTCGGACTTGATGAAACAAGGCATTCTCTATAAGGCTTTGGATTTTTTTCTCAATAATGTCAGCCGCACACATACAATATTTAATCGAATACGCACTCGCTCGGCTAAACAAACGATCCGCGATCCGCGCTAGTATGGAAAATGACGTAGATTAAGGGTCATGGCACACTATAACGGCACCGTAACGGCACCGCTCCAACCTAGCAATTTACTTTTCATTCAATTTAGAGCATTAAATCTGGTGCCGTATAATATATTTCCTAATGTCAATATGAAAAAGCCAACGGCGGGCAGTCAGCGCGCTTGCCGCTACCATACAAGTCGACTCGCAGCCCACGCGCTGCAAGCGAGCGGACCGCGTGCTTACATCGCGCTGACCGCGTGCTTTCTGCGCGCCGACTCCGAGTCACATTATTAAATTATGAAAACAAATGCTCTATACCAATTATGTTTGCGGTAACAGCAAGCTTGCACCTCGCGGCAGCACGTGCAAGCTTGCACCTCGCGGACAACGAGTAGTTAGCGCGCTGCTAGCCTAAATTCGAAGCGACACCGTGCTGTTGCTGTGTCGTTATAATGTGCCATGCACTTAAGTAAGACTTTATGTGCACTGTCGTCGACTAAACTGTTTAGTTGTTATGAAATCGTTACAACCATACAACTCGACTAAACAGATTGATTGGTTTGAAAAATGTATGGAGCCGTCTATTTATTGCGCGATTTTAGTGTTGGCCCCTTAAGAGGTATTGCGTTTATTCTATTACACCAAATATATGCGGGCGGCCTTAGATTTTCTGTAAAAAGACTGAAAAGTTATGTTATGTTTGCATGAAATGATCAACTAAACATTCTCACAATATGACATAATAATTACCCGAAATACGTCCAAACACTGTTTGCCGGGTATATATCGGATCAGAGCAGCAATGCAATCGCAAAATGTAAATACCATTGGCCCTAGAGATGTATTAGACGGACGTCTCAATACCTGATGTATACAGGATGGATTTGTGAAACGGGGCAGTAAGGGTAGAAGCCTTAACTGTAATACATAACATTATGGACAGGGAAACGTTCTTGGGAGATGGTTCATACATTTTGAGTAATTGCTTACACTGTACTCGTATTAATGTGGTTTGAAAAAAGTACGTTCCGCAACATTAACCAAAAAAAAACACGTTTTTTCAGGGAGTCGAATCCAAAGTAATTGCAGCTCAAAGTATTAGTTTGTTAAGTTTCATAAAACAGCAATTTCATAAGTACTTCTTAGCAAAATTCATTTCACCGATGCTATTTTGGCAACTTATGCAACAATTCACAAGAAAAAAAATATTGTTTTTATTTTTAATTGTTTTTGTTCAAAATGTAACAAAACAGCTATTTACTATAAAAATTTGTCTCTTAATATGAGTTGTTAATTTTGTCGAACATTTTGACCCCCTGAAAAAAAAAGCCATTAAATTACGAGTCATCCTATAGATATATAGACCTCTAGAAACGATTATTGAGATGGACTCGATTATACTGGATGTATGGATGGAACCTTCGTATGAATGGGCTTACAGACGCAGTGGGTAGTAAATTGCAAATGGATAATAGTGAGATACCAGTTAGACTATTGAGAGGTATGTCTAGGGAAGCGCACGCAGGCAAAACAGTTGCAGAACTGATTGGATTCATCATCTAGGCAAAGCAAGTTGAGTTCGGTGATAAGCAATTTTATTTTAAGTATGAATTTTTGATTTTATTTTATACTTCGAACCCCTGAAAAAAGTGCCATTAAATTATAAGTAACCCTGTATATAGTTACAAAACACCACGCCCGTTAGCCGTCTACAAACGATTATTGAGACGGACTCGATTATACTGGATGTATGAATGGAACCTTCGTTTGAATGAACCTACAGACGCAGTGAGTAGTAATTTGCAACCGGATAATAGTGAGATACCGGTCTAGTTATTGAGGGATAGGTTTAGGAATCCATCGATAGTAACGGTAGGAGTGGAGCTGGACAGGAAAGAAAAAAAGAAAGAAAGAAATAATTTATTTGCTTATTATGTAGGTATACATATAGGTTGGAATATTTGTAAATTGTCCCAATACATTTTGCCTTACAGCATGCAAAATATTGGAATCGAATTTAATAATAATAATATAACCAATACAATTATTAACCAGTCGCGAACTTAATAGGTAATTAGAGATGTCGAAAAAAAATGAATTAAATATAAATCACTCGCTTATTGTACAATGAAGAATGTAAATGTCATAATATCTAATGTCAAATAGCTTAATGTCAAATAGCTTAATGTCAAATAGCTTAATGTCAACTAGCTTAATGTCAAGATGTTTAACGACAAAATGTCGAATAAGTTCGAAAGAATCACCGCGGCCCTGGAACGCAAAGGGCATTTGGAGGAACATAGATTGAATTTTTGAATTGACTGAATAGATAGAGGGTTCTAGTCAGTAAGAGTCGGGACTCCCTTGAAGTTATTTGATGTTTTCCCATTCTTAAAAAAGTAGACATTAAAAAGGTAATATGTATTTATTTAGTAAGTAAAAGTTACACGGTATGATAAGAATATGCTATTTTCTAATGTGTATATTATTTTTGCTCTGACTCATATCGCCTCCGTGGCGCAATTGGCTAGCGCGTTCGGCTGTTAACCGAAAGGTTGGTGGTTCGAGCCCACCCGGGGGCGAATACTTTTTATTCCTTCCTTCCCAGAGCGGAAGGAATCATTTGATGATACATTCCCATGCTAATAAAAAAGTTGGATTTGTCATTAGTGTTTAAGGAAAAAAAATGTGGTTCTTACTGTGGCTTGTTTTTTTTTTACTATTGATATTCACGCATTTGACCACTATCTCACATGTTGGTAAGCGATGATGTGGTCGAAGATGGAGCACGCTTGCCTAGAAGTAACTTATTCACTCTTGACTTAAAGACTCCCAGGTTGTAGCTATCAGGAAAAACAAACTCCAGCAGGGAATTCCACTCCTTAGCTGTACCCACTATGAATGTGTTCCTAAAACATTTTGTGCATGTAGGTGGGATGTCCACCATATACCGGTGGTGCATCGCCGTTCATTTTTTGATCCGATGATGGAACGGGCTTGGCGGAATTAAATTATGCAATTCCGTTGCCCATTCCTCAAAACGCAACCGGTAGAAAACCGACAGGCTAGCAACTCGTCGTCGATGCTTAAGACTTTGGAGCTTCGTCGCTACGAGCCTATCATTGCCGATGATCCTCTTGGCTCGTTTCTCAATTGACAAGGGCATCAAGCTGGTTTCTGGCAGATCCGTCCAAAAATGAGAGCAGTACTCCATACACGATTGAACTTGCGCTTGATAGAGTTTGTGATCATTACTCAGTACCAATATTAGATATTGTAGTACAAAAATAGCAAAAGTAGGTATGTAGAACGGTAAACCATAACAATAAAGTTAAAAGATGTCAAATAGCCTGGTAAAATTAAGAGAATCAGACCGAATAATTCGTGTTGGTATGAAAATTGGTATAGTTATTCTTTGATGTGTTCGGATGAACATACTAAAAGTCCCCGAGGGTGAGAGACAAGCCGTGAGGGACGTGGGGGAGAGGGGAGGGTTATTTTTTCAGATTTTTTGCTTGGTTACTTCTAGGCAAGCGTGCTCCATGTTCGATCACATCATCGCTTACCATCAGGTGAGATAGTGGTCAAACGCGACCCTATCAATAGTAAATAAAAAAAAGACGATAAGTTGGCATCGGCTCCTCGCTTGCAAAATCTCGGTTTTCTACCGCTTGCGTTTTGGGGAATGGGCGACGGAATTGCATATTTTAATTCCGCCAAGCCCGTTCCATCATTGGATCACAAAACGAACGGCGATGCACCACCGGTACATGGTGGATATCCCCCCACACGCACAAAATGTTTTGGGAACACATTCATAGTGCGTACAGCTAAGGAGTGGAATTCCCTGCCGGAGTCTGTGTTTCCTGATAGGTACAACCTGGGAGTCTTTAAGTCAAGAGTGAATAGGTTACTTCTAGGCAAGCGTGCTCCATTTTCGACCACATCATCGCTTACCATCAGGTGAGATAGTGGTCAAACGAAAGCCTATAAACAGTTAAAAAAATATATGCAACGAATGTTTCCCCATCCATAGACCTGCCCCTTGAACCTAGCTAATATTTTGTACTACTTGCGGCAAGTGAGTTTTTTTCATTATTTGATAGGATCGCATTTGACCAGAATCTCATCTGATCGAAAGCGATGATGTAGGCAACGATGGTGCACGTCCGCTTTGAAGTAAAGCAATCACTCCTTAATTTAAAGACTCTCAATTTGTAGGTCGCGGTTGTTATTATTATTTTGCCACACAATTGTATTAAAATCGCAAAATTGAGCATCAATAACCAAATAAACAACCCATTAGGAAATTCAAATAAAATAGATAACAAAGATCCAAGTATTCTTAGAATAAGCTTCGCAGATGTTCAAGTTTAGCCAATTTTATTTCAAGCTCCAATGCATGGGATAACGACGTTGCTGCAGATTACTTGAAGAAATAACGATGGGAACATTAAAAACGTGTTCTGTTATTTATTTTTATATTGTTTAAGTTGCTGTCTTGTGAATGTTACTAAAAGAAGATTATACAGGGCTTCAGTTTATTTGTAGTTGAACAGAAGGTAATTGCTGGTTTTTGGATTAAAATTTTGGGTGATACATTTTTAGGAATTTTTCCCTTTATTCTATTAACTACACTTATAAATATTAAAAAATAGTAGCCCACCGGTTCTCGATTGGTTCCTGTTCCCGATACAGCCGGCGGTCCGATACGACCAGGGCTCCAGAAGGAGGGACCTCCTAACAATGCGAGCTGTGTCCAGAACAAGTACCGCTTTCTGAATCAACCCCTGGATCGAGCTGCCTATCGAGAGTCTCTTGAGGTGTTGTTCGAGGCTCGTGGCTATTAAGCTAGGCATTATTATTATTATTATCGATATTATCTTTAAAAAATCTAAACAATCAATAAAAAAATACATCGTATAGAATAATAATTATGCTTTAGTTTGTATCTATTTCACTTACTAAAGAAATTTTGTTTCTGTAGAGATAAGACTGCAACTTATCTTGCAACCTTAACAATGTACTACTCACTCTAATGGCGATATTCACTTGCTATCACATTTTGAAAGAAATTCATGATTCATTGCTTCATAATGTTTGAAAAATTTGCCTGTTTGTCCACATTACTGATGTAATTATTGTTGTTGACTATGTTGATGAATAGTCAATTTGATAGGCATTATCATTGACTGCGTCATCTGAATTACCCCGCCAACTCCAAAACTATTCCACCACCAGACGACACCAACACAGTCAATAACGTTTTCCCTATACTGTAATATAAGAATTACATCCGTAACAGCATTAGGATTATTTTCTTAGTTGATGGGACCATTTGTGTTAATGGAATGGCCTCGTAAATATTGCCTTCCGTCTTGTAAATCCTGATTGACTTATGTTTATTTATTAGCTATAATCTTGTTATATTTTTATGATGTACTTACTCGGTTTGTTTCGCGACTTTGACCAAGTCACTTAACAATTTTTGGGTTTCAATTTGTATGCAAGGAACCCTTATTCTTAAGAAAAATAAGAGTATCATAAATTATTGTTATGAAGGCGCCAGTGAAACTTGCAGTATAGTACCGTTCCCTAATATCCCTTGATAGATCAATAAATTAAGAACCGTTTTTCATCACTAGAGAACGTAAAGGATCACGATAGAAGTCGATTCAGGACAGTTTTATGTGTTTATTTCTGTTTTTGATACTAAAACAGTCAAAATCAGTCTAGCCCATTCGGAAATCAGCGGGAACAGACAGACAATGTCTGTTATTATTTTTTTTCACTTTAGCTATGCATTAAGTAAAGAGTTGTTATTTTCATAAACAAACAGATGCTTCGATTCTATTAACTAGTATAGATGATTTAGTGTATTTGCTATGGATTTTGCTGACCTTTCTAGAAGTGTTTGCTGATGGTACTACATCATAACGTTTTTTCCCCGTCATAAGTGTAGTAGTAATAATTTTAGTATTCATGATATGGATTGCCATTATTATGATTACTCATAAGTTATACAATATTGGTAATGAATACTGATTCCACTTTTTAGGGTTCCGTACCCAAATGGTAACCAACGGAACCCTTTACTAGTTTCCGTTGTCCGTCCATCCGTCTGTCCGTCCGTCTGCCTGTCAGCAGGCTGTATCTCAAGAACCGTTATAGGTAGACAGTTGAAATTTTCGCAGATTGTGTATTTCTATTGCCGCTATAACAATAAGTAATAAAAAATTACTTTACGGAACTCTTCCTGTGTGAGTCCGACTCGCACTTGACCAGTTTTTTTTGTATTATTATTGATAGGCTTGACCACAATGTCATCAGATGGAAATCGACGATGTGGTCACCTGTTCACTCTTGACTTAAATACCTCAATGTTGTTGCTATCAGGAAACACAAACTCCGGCAGGGTATTCCACTCCTAAGCTGTATGGACAATGAAAGTATTCTAGAAACGTTTTGTGCGTATGAGTGGGATGTCCATCTTGTACCGGTGGCGCATGGCCGTACGTCTTGAAGTCCGATGATGCCGACTTGCCCAGAGAGAGAGAGAGAATTTGTAGCTATCAGGAAACACAGACTCCGGCAACAAATTCCACTCCTTAGCTGTACCATTCGGACTAGGACATCATGCATATAGTGCGGACTAACGTTATTACAGTTGAGATGTATGTCGCAGACGTATGTTGGCACATGATATTGAAATGTAACATAGAGCTGTTAACTGCTAACGTAATTGGTCTGTCAGTTTGATTTGAATTGAAACAGTTATCTATTTTTATTCCAATTAGAGAACTTCGACAAGGTGACATTTAATTTATGTTCTTTTTCAGGGCACCCAAATGGTGACCAACGGAACCCTATTATTAGTTGTCTCCGATGTCCATCCGTCCGTCCGTCTGTCTGTCAGCGGGCTGTATCTCATGAACCATAATAGATAGACAGTTGAAATTTTCACAGAGTGTGTATTTTTATTGCCGCTATCACAACAAATAATTAAAAATAACATTAAATAAAAACTTTAATTTTTTATTTAATGTAATTTTTACATTCCAAGCAAGAAACTTTTTTTTTCGGTTTATGGACCGAAACCCTTCGTCCGAGAGACTGACTCGCACTTGGCTGGTTTTTTATAAATTTAGAGAATCTGTAATTATGGTGCTACCGAAATATCACGTGATCCATCCTATTTATGTTTTGCAGGACAATCACTTTCACCCAAAGAATTTCATTCAGATAATAGCCCGAGCTGCATATTTAGATTGTACTTTAAAATTTCGACACTTTTGACTATGAACAGTTTTCTATTCACAGCAGTCAATCTTATTCCACGGATTAATATCATTATTTTAACCTCGGAAAAATCTTTTTAATAAAAAATACACACAATATCCAGTAGGGCAAATATGTATAAAGTTCAATGAAAATACAGTTTTCAATTTGCAAGAAATTTATGTTTTATTTCCAAGATAGGTACGGGTCGCTAGGTTGTGTTGCTTGTGTAGAAACCTGGCAATTTATGTAGGCACCTTGTTACCGAGAAGCTGATTTTCTTTTGTTTATATATACATACCTAAAACTCAGCCTACCGTCGTAATAATATTATCATGACACTTTTCCTCGTATGTCAAATGAATTTTAAGCATTTTTGCGGTTAGCAGGCACATCGTCCCTGTTTTATTATTTGATTACGAAAGACCACGCTATGAGGAAATAAAATTTGTGATTAAATTATCCCTTTCTGACTTATGGGAGTTTCACGTCACTTAAACGTATGTTTATACAAATTCTTTACAACACTAGTAACAGATAGTCGACGACGTCGAAAGGTATGGGAACATGTAGCGACGTGTAACGGAAGAAGCAGCATTGAAAGGCATCGCAAAAGGTGGACCGATGACGTGTGAAACCAGCGGAAGGACGCTGGTTGTGAGACGCACAGGTCCAGTTGATGGAGCGACACTTGGGGGAGGTCTTTGTCCAGCAGTGGCCGTATTTTGGCTAAAAATATGATGATGACATTACTGTTCATGACTGCGGGCAGTATAAAAAATGCTTTATGACCTGGTTATAAAAAGATTCCGATTTATTGAGAACCTCCTCCTTTTTGAAGTCGGTTAAAAAGTATATGATGATTAGAATAGCCAAAAACTGAAAAAAAAACACTGCACCCAAAATACAAAGAATAAAGTCTGAACTTAGTAAAGATGCGGTTTCCTTACACATTTACAGTTACACCTCAGCATAAACAACGTTGAAGAAAATATACCGGTTTCAACCACTCTATATAGCACCCCATCTCTCACGAAATGCAGCGGTCTGTACTTAAGGTTACACTAGTTGACGGCATGAACTATTTGTGGGCGAAGTTAAAATGCATGCTATCTCATCCGACAGCACGCGCGTAAGGGATAGACACTGTGATGAGCAGTAAGGAGATAGTTCGCGTACGAATACACACTCATAACGCGGTGTGACGCATACATGCGCAATTCATTGAAGAAGAGTGCCGACAGCGGCGTGTGTGTTGCGACGTCGTCGCCGGTTGCGCGTACCTATGCGTGTGCGATTCACGCGACATCATTAACTCAAACAAAATTACGTGATAGAACTTAGGATTATCACTGTGTGTAACGTAATTAGTGGGCACCCAATTTAGTTGTCATTATGCACCTATAGGTGCACTTACCTGCGACTTTATCCACGTAACAATAAGTTCTCTTGCGAAAATGTGAATTTACATAGGTAGATATTATTATCAACAAATAATTTTATTGATTAAACTTTTACCTTTTTTAAAAATTATTTTTATCAAGAGCCGCTTCCGCGCTTGAACCATATGCCCTTGGTTATAAGAATGATCTGAGTGTCAAGTCGGTAGATTTTACTTTGGCAGAGCGGTCACCAGGGCCTCGCTGACTGTACGTAAGTATAGGTAAGAATATACATCAGCGTGCGGAAAGCTAGGCTGTAGGTAGTATACGCACGGGTGTAGGTCATGTTTTTGTATTTTATTATAGGTTGTGCTATGTTAAATAGGTATTTACTTACCTTAGCTAGTTAGCTATAACCTACAACAGGCGACTCCCCGTTAGTAGGTATTCATACCAGCCAGAGTCACGATAACTTCTTTTTCGACAACGCCACTTTGATGTGTGGTTTGTTTTCTAGATAGATTCATCAAATAAAAAATAATGTTATTTTGTAAATTGTTTATTGATTGTTTTTTACAGTAGCAGTTTCAAATATTCTTTTAGTTTTAGACAATAGGCATTGTGTCTGCTTTTTTTCTTAGAGGTGCTCTCCAAATGACTTTCAGCAACAAAACTTACACATTTTTATTTTGGAGATCATTCACACCTACTTACTAAAACCCCTTCTACACGGAGGTAATCTAGCGTTCTATCCAGGGTGACCTTGGTGGGAGCTGGATTTCCATCCGTAGTTAGTTTAGTTTAAAAAAAAACGGACAAGTGAGAGTCATGTTGCAACATTATTGACATAAAAAATAATTATACCTACACGAAAAAGAACTTACGATTCAGACATAGTTATTGTTGGAGGAATATTTTCTTTATTTGCATTTGAAAATCTCCCTTTTACTCTGCATCTCTTTTTGCGAGATAAACTTGGCCAAAGGCTGGTCTCTTTGCCCTTCCGCTTATCCTTATTTGGCTCTGTAACACAAAAGATAATGTACTTATTATTTTGTAAGAAATCAAACCTAATCTAAAATATACTATAATAACTTCCATAGCAAAATTACCACTATTTTATTTAGTACTATGCGTTTCAAATAAGAATGATTTTTGGCAATTTATTGCCAACTAGCTGACCAGTGCCCACTCTTTTGGGTGGTATAGCCTATGACACTCACAAATAACGCGACTTTTTATTGGTAAAAGAATTTTCAAACTCGTTGCAGTAGATCCAGACATTATACATATAGACCTACAAACTCACCAACATTACCGCTTTATAATATTCGTATAGAAGTATAGATAAAAAAAAACTGCTTTAACTTTTCAAAATTTTAGGCTTAGTACTTTCGGAGATAAGGGGGGAATAGTCATTTTTCGGCTAATTTCTTGAACAACTTCAAAACTGTTTATTTTAAAATTATGAATAAAATATAATTAAAACCGTCACAGTGAACCCTTTAATTTGATATGTCACACGATATTGTTCAAAAAACTTTTTTTTAATTTTCTAGTTTGACCCCCAAAAGTCTACAAATTTAATAATTTACGTAACTCGTCCGTATTTGGATCACAGAAGTCCATATTTGTTTCTAACTACTTTTTTGCTGACTTTACTGGTTCGATTTGACAGCTATTACGTCACAATATGGCACCCAGAGCCCAAGACCGTCCTATTCTTATTTGAAAGACATAAGACCCCGCGCAATGATGAGTTGAACTATCTATAGGTCAAATTTGAGGCAAAGTGCCGCGCGGCGGCAGCGCGGCTGTAGCGCTACTGCCCGCTGCAGGCTTTGTTAATCCTTACAAATAATAAACACGCGGCGGCAGCGCGGCGGTAGCGCGGCTGCAGCGCTGCCGACGCGCGGCACTTTGCGTTTATTATTTGTATGGATAACTTTTAGTTGACAGATGGAGTTCATCTTCATTGACGTTCATATGCTTATTTGAAAGACAAGACCGCGAGCTATGATGAGTTGAACTATCCATAGGTATTAGGGCGCCTTCAAAGTCGCTTTTATTTTTGTGTGGCACATAGCGCCGCGCGCACAGATGAGTTGTTGAACTATCTACAAGTACCTAAGTACTCCATCGTCGTCATGCACATGTATTTATTTTTCCGAACAAAACGAGTAGCCTGCTCTTATTAGTAACATAGAATTAGATACATTAGATTCCAATTACATTAGCAGCTAGAATCGACCCGGCTGCACAAACAAAAGGAAGCTATTTTCTGCTATATAAAGATGTGTAGGTAGGTAAATATATCTAGTAGTTAATAATTCCAAAATTTCATGAATGCGTGTGAGTTTTTATAAAAGTCATGTCATGCGCCCTCATGAATTGTACACTAAATTCAATAAAAAAATCCACTTACCCATTTGTTATAATGAACTGCTGAATATAACTTCAATTTACTTCACTGACGCAACAAGTCCAAATTCAAACGGCACGTAAACCAGAACCACTATAAAATCGGAATCCAAAGTCCAATGCCGAGTCGGTAAAATTTGAGACAAATTCAAAATCAATCAAAGAATATCGGAATCTAAAGTTCAAGCCAGAGGTCAATGTTATAAAATACTAGCTGACCCGCGCAACTTCGTCTGCGTCACAATTTTCATTACTGCTCCGCGCCTATTGGTCTTAGCGTGATGATATATAGCCTATAGCCTTCCTCGATAAATAGGCTATCTAACACTGAAATAATTTTTCAAATCGGACCAGTAGTTCCTGAGATTAGCGCGTTCAAGCAAACAAACAAACAAACAAACAAACTCTTCAGCTTTATATATTAGTATAGATTATACGAATACGTTATCAGTTACATACACAGCACGCGCGTAATTACGGTGACGTATGAGCAGCCGACTGAGGGAGGGCCTGCGGGGCGCGGGCGCTGCGCCGGGCAGCAGCTAAACACACAAGCTTACGCATGTGTGTGTGTGTAGGTGCGCGCCTCCCCTCCGCCCCACTGCCCGGGGAGGAAATTTGCAGTGAGACGGATGATGATTTAGAACGAAAACGAGCGCGCGAAATTATATAAACAGACCTTTGGTAATATGGATATTATGAAAAAACTACTGAATGTATCTGTTTAAAATAAAATTATTTGAATTTTTGAACTACTAATCTATCCTTGTATGGTGAATGTTTTGCAATTTTCCTTCTTCTTATGGTATTTATTTCCGCCCAAAGATGCGTTAAAATTAGTGTTGAAATATGGAACTTTCGACGTTCATAACTTTCAAATGTACGTTTTTTTTACTTTTTTGTTTCCATACAAGGCTAGATAATGATAAGACAAATTGATATCACTTTTTATTTTGAACGTACACCGTCAAAACGTGGAGTAATCGCCATACTACGTTTGTATGGAAGTATGATCGACTAGGGCGCCCTTAAAAGTTTTTGTACATTTCTTTCACAGTTCGCAGGAATATTTCTAAGGCGGCAATTTATGTGTCCCTTTACGCGAAATACGCCGTTATGTATGGCTTACGTCTGGCGGAAACAATACCGGTTTATTTATTAGGTAATGATTTAAAGGGGGTTGTGAAATTGTCACGCAATTTTTTCGCGAAGTTTATTTCGTATTTCCTTCAAGGCTGCTACTGGGTTGGATGAAAAGTAAAACGTAGGCAATTTTATCATTGTAGCTATTATTTAGTACTTGATGAGACTACAGGCGAACTAAGTTGTGGACGACATCTTAGCCAGATTCTATCAAATGCTGTTTAGTAGCTTGGTTAGGAAGACACTCGCTTGCATGCAATACATTTAGGGACCCGCCCCTGCTAAGCACGGGTGCAAATAATGTACACAAATCTTCCTCGTTTATCACTCTTTCTATTATTAAAAACCGTATCAAAATGTATTTCGCGGCTTAGAAGAAGTAAGCGATCAGACAAAGGCAATCCTACTTTATTTTTATAATATTTAGAAATAAAGAAAAATTGGACAAGAGAAGATCGCAAAAACAATATTCTTGCTAACGATACCTATTTTTGTCGAACTGCATGAAACCACTGCCACCTTAATTTGGCGATCCTACGGGTAATGTCAGTAACCTTCTACTTGCGGATATCATCATCCCTGAGCATTGGAAGGCCTCACACAAGGTGGAACTTTGACCTGGTGAGGGTCGCGGTTAGCCGATGGATGCTAGACGCACAGGACCGGTTGATGTTTGACACTATGGGAGGCTTATGTCCAGCAGTGGACGTCTTTCGGCTGATATGGTGATGATGATGATGGTGAAATGAAATCATAAAGCAGAAGGCAGCAGTCGTTTACTAGAAAAAGAACATCATTCACTTCAGTCAACACAAGTAAGAACGGTTTTGAATAGTAGACCATCACAAATAATAAAAAAAAAAGAAATAACTAAAGGAATGGGAAACATATATAAACATCCATGATTGACACAACACCAGACATAAATAATTTGAATTGAGCATACAAATGTAAATGCCGTCTACAAATGTAAATGCCGTCGATCCTTTTGACAAAATCCTTCAGTCGTCGAAGCATACCGACAAGGATGTTTGCGAAGAGAACAATATCGGCAATCCCTGAAAACAATATTCGTTACAATTTGGTATGATGTCTAGACAGCGAAGGATTAAGGGAGGTCACATATCAAAGAAGGAAGGGAGATATGCCAAAAAATATTTCACTGTAACCTACATCAAATAAACTCTTGTGTTCTCTGGTGTGTGTATAAGTAGATTGCTGACAGGCAATGAATGGTTTGAGTATAACAAAAATACGTTACACAGTATCAATTATTTTTTTCATAGGTATTGACAGAAGCGAATATCCTACACGCCAGTTATAGTTGGCTATAGGTGGTTCAGTTATAAGGGTGCGTGTCTCATGCCTTTACCAGACACACATGAGTATCAAGGGATCTTATAATTACAGTAACCGCAATTACTGATTGCTATCACTGTCAAGGCATCAATCTTAAATTTTAGGTAGGTACTACTATTATAATTGCGAAAATTGGGATGGACTGATGGCTGTTGGTTACTCAATCATGCCGGAAAGGCTGAAGAGATCTGGATGAAAGTTGAAACAGAGAGCAAATAGGCTTCGCGGTTTTTAGGGTTTCGAACAAAAAGCGGAACTCCTACAGAATCACTCGGGTGTCTGTCTGTCACAGCCAGTTTTCTCCGGATCCACTGGACCGATTCTGTTTAAATTTGGTACACATATGGACGTCTGTGACCCAAACACAGAATTGTTACGTAAATTATTAAATGTTTGTAATGGGGGTCACTTTTGGGGGTCAAACTAGAAAAATAAAAAAAATGTTTATTGAATAATATCGTGCGATATAATGAAATGAAAGGGCTAACTGTGAGGGTTTTATTTAGTTTTTTTTTTTCATAATGTTAAAATAAATGTTTTTGAAGTTATTCAAGAAATTAGACGAAAAATGACCATTTCTCCGAGTACTGAGCCTAAAATTTTGAAAAAAATTAAGATAATAGATTTCTACCTATAGATAAAAGGAAAACTATAAGAAGTCTATAGTGTTAACATGTTTATAAAAATGAAATTCGTTCTCACTTGGAAAGTTTTTTTTCCAATACTCACACTATATGCAAGTGACAGTATAATGTAATAATGATCCGTCTTTAATGACTGTTCCCAGTAACTGTTGTTTATTGATAAAACTATGAACAAATATTTCCCATTTCCTAAGATGACTATTTCCCAACAAAGCTCATCGTCTTCCCTTCCGAACTCTGCGAAGGATACGTTTATGACGCAACGAGTTTGTCTCAAATCCGTGCCGGTACGGTAGCCGCAGTATAATCCTAGGCGAGTGCAATATGCAGTGTAAGACGGCTTACATTGTTTTTGGCTGCGTCATGCCTTCGGCTTTATGGAGTATGGTTATTACGTGCTTTTATTTGTTTGTCTTGTCTTGCAGGTTTTTTCTTGTGGAAATGAAACGTGATACGGATATTTGGTATTAAAATTTTCTTAGGTACTATTTTGTAATTGTAATGATGTAGCTCATCTCATGAATTGCATTTTGACTTTTATACCTCGTTAGTTAGTTTTTCAATGGTTTTGAGATACAAGAATCGTATGGTTCTAAATTTTGCGGTTTTAAAAGCACCATCGGCAAAGAAAGGTATTTTCTTTCTACAATTTTCTGTTTGTGAAGATTTTTTCACAGATTTTTCTAAATAAATTATAAAACTTCTATTTCTGTTTTCAAAGCATTATTTTCATGCCTATTAATCCATTAATGAAATGAATTTACCTCGATCATCAATTTATCACGTATACCAATAAACCCACAAACAACCACTCGAAAACAAAATCAATAGAACTCAGGCTCAGACTGATGATACGGATAGACGGTATGGACTGACGGACGCATTTGACAAACAAGCGGGCCTTCACACGGGATTAGTATTGGATGCCCATTTGTCATCTGCGTATTACCATAATTCAACTGAGGATGATGAATCTGACCGTGTTTATAAGCTGTATGAGCAGTAGTTTCAAGCTTGCTGATTGGCTTATAAGTTAGCATGATATGAGCATTTGAGCAGCTTATATTGCTTGTGTTGGAAAGAGGAGAGATAACTGGAACATTTTTTTTATTTTATTTTTTTTACTATAGGTAGGCATACGTTTGACCACAATCTCATCTGATGGTAAGCGATGATGCGGTCGAAGATGGAGCACGTTGGCCTAGAAGCAACCCATTCACTCTTGACTTAAAGACTCCCAGGTTGTAGCTATCAGGAAACACAGACTCTGGCAGGAAATTCCACTCCTTAGCTGTACGCACTATGAATGTGTTCCCAAAACGTTTTGTGCGTGTGGGTGGGATGTCCACCATGTACTGGTGGCACATCGCCGTTCGTCTTGTGGTCCGATGATGGAACGGGCTTGGCGGAATTAAATCATGCAATTCCGTCGCACACTCCCCAAAATGCAACCGATAGAAAACCGACAGGCCAGCAACTCGGCGTCGATGCTCAAGACTTTATTAACATTATTATTTATTGACATTGCAACACTGGTATTCAGCTGAATTTGGTTTGACTGGAAGCCGACTCCAATATAGTTGGGAAAAGGCTAGGCAGATGATGACATTGCAGTTTGGGCACATTCTCTATCGATAACTGACGATTTGAAAAGATTTTGCAAGGGTAATTAATATCAAAGAATAGAATAGAAAATCATTTATTCAGTACAGACAAACGCACAGCGACAAAGTAATAGTAGGTACACAATTGCGCTGAGCGTGCCCATACCGAAAGGGTAACCATCTCAGCATTTGCTGGGCGTCAGACACCCAGCGCTGGTTTTCAGTTGGCACCCCACAGTGACACACGGACGAAGGTAAACACAATAAACATAGTACTTAATTAAATATTGATAAATAAAATAAACATAAATCAAACACCTTATTACAGTCAATTTGAACAAAATAGTACTATGCAATAATTATTTTAACGATACTTCCTCGTTTATTACTCTCGTGCATAGAAGCAGACAGCGAATTTGTGTGTTATTATTTAGAAATTAAAAATATAAACATAAGAAGACTTCCTCAGGGGTCTATAGTAGGTCCTATTGTAAATTAGGTGTACGCCATCGGGTAGATTAATATATAATTAAAGAACCACTACTATTACTATTACTAGCGGAATCGGCAAACGTTTTTTTGCCATATATTAAAAAAATATATATATTAAAATAGCTTACGATCTATTTTCAGACCTATCAAATATACATACAAAATTTCATTAAAATCGGTCAAAATGTTCAGGAGGACTTCGATAACAAACTCCGTGACACGAGATTTTAATATATTAGACTAGCGAACATCACACGGTTTCACCCGCGTAGTTCCCGTACCCGAGGGAGTACGGGGATAAAATATAGCCTATGTAACTCGCTGATAATGTTGCTATCCATTACTGAAAGAATTTTTTAAATGTTTTCAGTAGTTTTTAAGTTTATTCGTTACATACAAAAATATAGAAGTATAGATTGTATAGATTATAGTTATAGAATAGAAGTATAGATTAGAAAAACTGTTTTAGTTTTTATTTTAAAAAAAATACCAGGTTTGTAGTTAAACTATGCAATTTTAGTTTAAACTTAACATATTACTGAAGCGTCCAAAGGAAAATTCTAAAATAATTTGATCTCAAACATAAACGAAGTTAAAACTAGTTTTTACTTAGTTCCAGTTTGTGTTTCCACTTTGAAATCCAATCCTAAAGACAACGCCTAACTAATTAGCTTTAGTTTATCTTAATTTTAGGCTGAGACTTATCTTTTGTCGGAACTTCAAAGACTTCTTCAGGACTTGCTTCAAGACTTACTCCAGTTTATGTTTGTATAAGAGTATTTCTGTGTTTAGGATGAGTGAAGGTTTTCAGACTGATTTGATAATTCGCAGAGTACAATATTATTTCGTTACCAAGATCTCATTTATGGATATAATCTGTTTTTCTTTCAAAACTTGAGTTATATTGATTTTCTGTTCCTATTCGTGGACTTGTTAGAAGTCATTTCCACAATTTTATTACAGCTCATGGTTAAATTCCATTGTTGCACGCCATTTAGCCCTGGAGGCTCATTTTGATTAGTATTGTATGCTTGAGTTTACTTATTTAATTACCTATATTATTAGTTTTATCATTCTGGTAGGCTGCCGCTCCATGTAAAATACTGGTATTCAGCTAAATCCGGCTTAACTGGAAGCCGACCCCAATGTAGTTGGGAAAAGGCTAGGCAGATGATGATTAGTTTTATCATTGTTTCATATTTATTTAATTTAATGTTCTATATCTATCATAAAAAGTTGAATAATAATCTACACTAATATTATAAAGAGGAAAGATTTGTTTGTTTGTTTGAAATGAATAGGCTCCGAAACTACTAGACCGATTTGAAAAATTCTTTCAGCAATAGATTGCTACATTATCAGGGAGTAACATAGGCTATATTTTATCCCCGTACTCCCACGGGAACGGGAACTACGCGGGTGAAACCGTGTGACGTCCACGTCAAGTTTGTTGGCCACTTCTTCTTCCCAGCTAAAACACTAGGAAGTGGTGACGGGCTGGGCGACTTTGGGGACTGTCTTCGTGTAAATTTTGAAGTTCAAAAAGTGCTGATTTTTAGCCTTGGTTGAATAAATATGTTTTGATTTAGTTTGAGACGTTTAAATTATGATGACTAGCTTTCGCCAGCGGCTTCGCTTAAGTCAATTCCATAGCATGGTCACCCAGGTGCCAATTTTTATTCAAACCCATTCACCCTTTTAGCCATTGAGTAGCGATTGATTTAAATATAGCAACATTCAGATGTTCACATTCTTAACATTGGTAGGATATATAATCATGATTATGGTTAACACTAACAACTTTTGATATCATATTGTTTCATGATACCGATCCTGTGAGAAAAGTCTCTAGTTTTCCCGAAGACCAGTCAATGAATGATCCACGGAAACGTATGTAGAATAAGTTTCCGTGGTACCTTCATTAAATGGTTAATATTTTTCATGAAGGTACATTTATATGGTCAATTAGTTTACTAGCGTTTAGCCAATCCATTACTATACTCTTCATTCAAAAACTAAAACTCCAACCTAAACCATTCAACCGACCCAATTTTCAACTTCAAAACACAAATTATATTCAAATAGAAAGTCCATAGTAATAAGTGTAGGTTCCCATTTTTTGTTGAGGGAAAAGAGCGCAATATGCCAGCCAAGTGGCTCTTAGGTGCTCTTGGCTTTTTATGGCTCGACTCGGCCTGGGCAATGACGAGCTCTAAACAACTAAGGCTTCTCGAGCAACTTATGAGCATGGCGCTCGAGCGTTATTTTTTTGCCTGTCATTTACGAGAAATTTTATGTTTTATGGAAAGTTTTTGTAGTGTTTTCTTAAGTGGTCTTAAATTCAGTTATAAAAATAAGATGGATTAGGATTTTGGTAATTTTGTTCTGTTTCTAAGTTGTTTTAAATTGCTAGATTTTTCTGAGCAGCTGTCGCAGCTGACTTTTAACCTTTACTATGTTCCTATTGTTTATATAGAACATAACGTCATATTAACCATTGCTATATAAAAAACCCAAGATACACATTCAGCATCTCAAATACGTCCGCAAAAAACAAACGCAATATGTATAATTGTGCGCAAGTTTCAAACAGTCTCGCATCGCTCGCCATACTGCACTGCTTGGTAAAAAACCACTTTAAGCGATCCGCGTAAGGTAGAATTTGCAAAAAAAATTGTTTATAGTTAGATACATATCAGTTTTTGATGACAGTTTGAGTGTTGCATTTGTTCGAGACTGTACATCTTGGGTTTTTTATATATCAATGATATTAACTCGTTTTGAGTAGCCTTCATGTAGGTATTTACGTGTCTGTACTGTTAACCGTAGAAGAGAAACGAGCCAAGAGGATCATCGGCAATGATAGGCTCGTCGCTACGAAGCTCCAAAGTCTTGAGCATCGACGACGAGTTGCTAGCCTGTCGGTTTTCTACCGGTTGCATTTTGGGGAATGGGCGACGGAATTGCATAATTTAATTCCACCAAGCCCGTTCCATCATAGGACCACAAGACGAACGGCGATGCGCCACCGGTACATAGTGGACATCCCACCCACGCGCACAAAACGTTTTGGGAACACATTCATAGTGCGTACAGCTAAGGAGTGGAATTTCCTGCCGGAGTCTGTGTTTCCTGATAGCTACAACCTGGGAGTCTTTAAGTCAAGAGTGAATAGGTTACTTCTAGGCAAGCGTGGTCCATCTTCGACCACATCATCGCTTACCATCAGGTGAGATAGTCCTCAAACGCGTGCCTATCAATAGTAAAAAAAAGAGTGCTAATTCTGAAGCCAACCCTAGAGGGAGAGTTAGGTCATTGTTACCATCGGCCAGGGTTGCGGATTTGGTTCGAAAGAGTCACTGCGGCCTTGGAACGTAAAGGGCAGTAGGAGGGACATGAATGGGTTTTAGTTAATAAGAGTCTGACACTCCCTTTCGCTCCGTCCAGAACGGAAGGAGTAATGTGATGATATCCCCTTCTTTAAAAAATTGTCTTAGTTATCATATTAAAGATTTATTGTCATTGCAACTGAACCAACGTATAAAATTTCAACAGGATAAGAGGGAGTGGTTCTAATTCAGCTTGCAAGATTGTACCTAAACAAACTAAATTGCAAGTTAAATAAAAATCAAATGTACTCACTCACTTTTCATGTCCATATAAGAATCAGAAAAAAAAAATCATCGGTCTTTTGCCATTTTAATGAACCGTGTTGCTAAAAGTATACCCAAAATATCAGGGCCATAACTAAAGTTACTAACTTATGTTACCCAGTTCAATAAACTCTATTAAAACCTTCTAAAACAGCCGCAAACCTAATTTCCGACACCCCAAACTGACTAACATACTCCACAAAATTTTAACACCGACATACTGAAAGCAAAAAGCTTAGAAGAAAACGGGTCACCCATTCCCTTAGTATTACAACTCAGTCGCCATTGTCTCGGGCCCATTCAGTCAAATTGTCATACCGTAATGTAATTTATCAAGGCGTTCTTGTCTCCCTCTTACTGTTACGGTGCTTTTCATTTAGAGATGTGCGAGGTAGCTAAGCGGTGCGTGAAAATCCACCAGTAGAAACGCTTTATTTTCCTAGCTTTACTTAGCGTAGCTCTGGTTTGTTTGAACGCGCTTATTTCAGGATTTTATTTCGAATTGAAAAAATATTTTAGTTTGGATAGCCCATTTATTGAGAAAGGCTATATAACATCACGCTAGGCCTATTAGGAGCGGAGCAAATGTGACAGAAAAGTTACGCGAGTCATCTAGTTTGTTCATATATAAAAACCGATCAAGTGCATGTTTCGAATAAGTTATATTTTTTACATGTTACTTTAAAACTATGGTTTTCTTATAGGTTTGCTTGTAATATATAAGTAAATATCGAAATATATTTGTTTTAATTAGGCACTCGCCAGTTTCGGAGATACGGGAATTGGTCAAATTTCAACTATAATGTCACATGACTTTAAAATTATGTATTATGTGTTGATTCAGAGATTTCTGACGTCAGTGGGTCCTGGTTTTATGGTTTCGGTAACCTTAAAAGGCGGCACAGGAGAAGAGTGTCTGGAAAGATAAGGGGGAGGCTTTAGCCCAGCAATAGGAAACGTAATGTCATAAAAAAAGCGAAAGATGTGACCGAAGGATGCGAGCGAGGAATTTGTGCAAGGATATTCAGGATACAACTCAGATACAAACCGTTTCACAGCTACGCTACTCATCCTGACACCGCACAAGCTCTCAGCTCAGCTTTGAAACAATCACAGCGCCGCTACACATTCTCCCATCGCTTAGCGACCTCGGACATCTCTTTTGAAAAGCACCCTTAAAATTGAGGACGTTTATTCTGAAAACTCGTTTAAAACCTCGCTTTATGGCGTCATACTGAGTATAAAGGAGCTTCAGGTTTTGTATGATCATTGTTTAATTAGGTGCGGAAGGTATAGATTGGGCTTTGATATCAACATGTTTGTGCGTGGTATATTTTGTGACCTATTTTGATTATTTCTTGTTTGTGCTAGGCAATTTTTATTGGTTGGATTATTTTACTCAATTTTTTCCTTTCCTTTATTTATCAATCAAACAAAACACAGTACAGGATTATTTCTATAAAATAGCACCCAAAAACCACGAAGGTTTAAACCCGTGCTATTAGGAGTCTATCAATATATATAATAAATAATTATCTGCTAATTTCGATATTTTTAGGGTTCCGTACCTTGAACAAAAAATGGAACCCTTATAGGATCACTTTGTTGTCTGTCCGTCTGTCTGTCAAAACCCCTTATCTCGAGAACGCGTGGAGGTATCGAGTTAAAATTAAAACCATATACTCGGGTCTACAGTTCCTTGAAGCTGTGAAAAAATCAAACTTCTAAGTTAACATAAAAATAGAGATACGGTCGTTTATGCCACAAAAAACGTATATTTACATACTCTCAAGTAAATCAAAATGTATTGGGTATTTCCCGTTGACCTAGAACTATGAAATTTGGCAAGTAATACCATCTTATACTACAAATATAGGGAAAAGTCTGAAAACTATATATTTTTAATTAAATCATAAAAAAAATATAGTCTTTATTTAAAGTAATTTGTAGTTACAAATTTGTACGGAACCCTCGGTGGGCAAGTACGACTCGCACTTGGCCGGTTTTTTTAACTACAGTCCCCGTCACAAGAAGCTATAAATTTTGTAAACAAAGAACTTTTACTAAGTTACGTAGCGACAACAAATAAGTCCAAACTCAATCAACTAAAAGTAACATATGTGTAATACGAAACTAACAAGTAATTTCACTTGGTCGGGTTATATTTTATCGATATAAAGCGCTTTCGTCTAATGTTTTGTGGTACTAGAACGCGTCTGACTCATGAGGCTCTAGACAAGTGACATTCTTGAAGCGGTAGCGTGGCGAAGGCGATTGTCAAAACGTCAAAAATGTATGGGATTGACAAAAGCTGTCGAAAAGTCACGTGATCAATCCCTTACATTTTGGAATTTCGACAATCGCAGTCGCTAATAGAATTGCATATTGTCTAGGGCCCATGGTCAAAATAATATTTGAAACAATTGAATGTGTGTTTACAAAATTTATAGCTTCCCGTAGGACTATAGTATGGAGGTCGTATGAGACGCTTATGCATTAGCGTAAGAGCCTCTTTTCTTTAAAGTCACGTGGCTTAATAAACATTTTCAAAGCATTTTAGCAATAACTATTGCCGAAAGAACATTCTGTTGACTATGACCTTGTCTAGTGCTTAAGATCTGTAAATCATAATGTAATAGGCACGTACAAACACGTGGACGTGTTTTGGGCACGTTACAAAGAAAACAAAGTTTAGCTTTTAGTTCACAAATATTAATACTGGAAAGTCAGCTACGGTCATTTTGTTTGCCCAGATATAAATCTTAATCTTAATCATGACTTTTTTTTTTAAGGATGTGTAATCATCAAATGACTCCTCCCGCTCTGGGTGAAGCAGGAGGGAGTGTCAGACTCTTACTGACTAAAACCCATCCGTGTTCCTCCTAGTGCCCTTTACGTTCCAGGGCCGCGGTGACTCTTTCGAACAAAGTCCGTAGCCCATCATAATCATGCCTAAGAGCATTATCATTACTAGCTGTGCTAACGTTTCATTCCTCTATATATGTAGAACCTTAAAATAACTGGACAAGTGCGAGTCGAACTCTCATGCAAAGGGTTCCGAACGAATTTAATTTTTTTAAACATGTTATTGTAACACTATAGACTTCTTATAGATTTTCCTGTAATCTATAGGTAAAGATCTATTATCTCCATTTTTTTCAAAATTTTGGGCTTTGTTTTGAAGATAAGCGGAATGGTCATTTTTCGTAATTTCTTGAATAACTTCAAAACCATTTTTTTTTAATTATGAAAAAAATATAGTTGAAACCCTCACAGCCCCTATTTTTTGATTTTTCACACGATATTGTTAAAAAAACTTTATTTTTTAATTTTCTAGTATGACCCCCAAAAGTAATTCAATTTAATTTTTAGTATAGGGGTCACCCCGTACAAAAAATTTAATAATTTACATAACATATTCGTATTTGAGTCACAGAAGTCCATATTTGTACCAAGTTTCAACAGAATCGGTCCACTGAATCCGGAGAAAACTGGCTGTGACAGACGGACAGACAGACACCCAAGTGATCCTATAAGGGTTCTGTTTTTTGTTCGAAACCTTAAAAACCGGCCAAGAGCAAGTCGGATCTTGAAGTACCTTAATTTGAGAAAACTTCAACTGACTACCTATTTCGATTCATGAGAAACAACCTGGACGGACAGCAGTGGCTTAGTAATAGGGTTCCATTGGTTTCTCTTTAGATACACCCTTAAAAAATACTTCTTATTTAATTAAATTGTTTATTTATTACATTATATGGTCCCTGATTTCCTGTTCCTTCTGACAAAAGAAGGAAGGACTTGGTTTGCATAAAGCCTCAAACTAGACATGCGTTTGCTAATCGTTTTTATGTGTTCTTGGGACCATTTCTATATAATAAGCTCAAAAAGGTACTAAGTTTCTATAGTGTAAGGTATAACAAATGTAGTAAAATGTTATCTGAATATTTAGAGACACTACATTACACAGACACAGAAAAACTTCTAGAAATTTTGGCATGATGATATTTGACCCCCTCGTATGTGTTTACTTTTGTAAAATTACATAGGCTTAATTTTAGATATTAAGGTACCATTAAGCTTTGTCTCGTAGTTCTTAAAAGAGTTTTTTTATTTTTTTTATATAGTTTAACTTTAAATTGTACTAGACCAAAGTAGTTGGATTGTAAAGTGATGGCCTGAAACACAGGTTTAAATTAACTTAAATCGGGCTGGTCGCTACCTAACATTGCAATTCCGAACAACCATTACTTGCATCTATAGTAATATCTTAGTTTTAGATTATTTTTAGGCACTATAATTGTATTGATAACTTATTACTGTTGACTACTTGTACACTTTTTGTAAACGTTTTATTTGAATAAATTATTATTATTATTCTCTTTATTGATTATCCTTACATACTAATTCACATTTTTAAATATTTCTTAAAAAACAAAACATTATAAAAACATTTTAAAAAAAAGTAGTCCGCCGGTGTCGGGAGCAGGGTCCAAGCTACCGGTGGTTAGGGCTCCAGAGAAAGGAACCTCCTCACAATACGAGCCGTATCGAGGATATATTTTATTATATTATTGAGTAAATTCATAAACAAACCTTACGACTTTTCCTTCCCCTACGCTAGCCGAACTAACCACATTTCCACCAAAGGTCATCGTCCAGCTAATTCCTAATTACAATTCATAGAGCTATAAAATGAACATTCACAATCAGGACGTTCGGCGATTGTCGACAAAACGCAATTAACTTAATTGAGGAAGACTTCATTTGACTTTTACGACATTTTGTTTGTTTTTCTCGAGGACCCGTCGTTTTGTAAACGGACAGAGAGATAAAGGAATCGTGTTTTTCGAAGTTTTGGTTTTTGGGTGTTATTTTATGAAGCGTGACTGGTTGTCTACACTAATATTATAAAGAGGAAAGATTTGTTTGTTTGTTTGTATGTTTGTTTGAATTGAATAGGCTCCGAAACTACTGGACCGATTTGAAAGTTTCTTTTAGCATTGGATAGCAACATTATCAGGGAGTAACATAGGCTATATATTATCCCCGTATTCCCACGGGAACGGGAACTACGCGGGTGAAACCGCGTGACGTCCACTAGTCTTAAATAATTTCGTGGCTTCGATAAGTGTGAACATTTTGAATGTAAAATTGGTGGAATATTTCTTGATGTTCTGACGGGTTATTTCTTGAGGTGGAAATGAAAATTTAAGATGGAGTAAATGTGTATTAAGTATACACACGACCTAGCCTGATGGGGCGGCGCGCCTGGTGACCAGGTGCATTCTGTTCTATGATTTTACTAAAGAAATTAGTATTATTATTTATCCTTTATTTCAGGCTACTAAGGCCCTTAATCACAATAAATATGTAGTCATAAAATCAATAAATATAAATTAAAACATATGTATTTTATACAACAAACTTAAAAACTACTGCACACGAATAGACGGCGACGTGTTACGCTGCGAGGTGAAAATTAAATGGTTGCTTAATGGCGCTCATGAAGTTACACCACAATATTGCTCAGTTAACTAGATTAGGTCAAAACCTACCAACAAGACAAGAAAAGTTAGAGTTTACTGATCTCGAAGCAGAAAAAAAAATACAGTAACAAATGAAGGTAAACAAAAAAGAACCTCATGTGAAGGGCATCTGCTGTTAGATCAGGTCGATGTTTTTCAAGTGAAGAAAGATATAAATACGAACAGAAAAATAAAATCAACGAAAACAATTATTGAAAATTCAGAACAACAAGAAAAAGCTAGCTAAGAGGTACCTACCTTTTTTATGGATGGGAAATCATCAAATGACTTTTTCCACCCTGGGCGGAGCGGAAGGGAGTGTCAGACTCTTACTGACTAAAACCCATCCGTGTTCCTCCTAATGCCCTTTGTGTTCCAGGGCCGCGGTGACTCTTTCGAACAAATTCTGCAACAAGGGGTACGTAGGTACATAAAAAATTACAAAATTATTTTTCAATAAAAAAACAGCTCTAATTAGCGTTACTGACAAAGACATCAAAGTAGGTGTTGAAATCATATAAATGAGTCTGAAATAATTTTAATACATCCACTGAAGTACCTGTGACCTTTGGAAGGCTACAGTTAATTTATTGATTTAAAAAATGGCGGATTTGATCGGGATCCTGTAAACTTACCGACTTGTAACGGTTTTCATATAAAACTTGTCTCTATTAGCTCAGCGCAAACGGGCCACCAGTGGTTGTCACGCACTGCCGCCACATTTGTAATAGTGGCAAAGTGCGCGACAGCCATCGGTGTTCGGAAGCCGCCACATTTTATCACTAGCTTTCTTGCTGAGCAGTCTTACGATAGACTTCGACGCGGAAAGTTTGCTCGCGATATTGTTAATATGCAGCCGTTGCCGCCTGTTCTATTGGGAACATCCAATTTTGACGCGACACTGGCGTCTTGTGTGGTCCGTAGCGACCATAAGTGGCGAGTCGTGTTCACTGCTGTAGGAGTGGCCACTACCGGTAACACGTGTACGGTGCGTCTATCCAAATTATATGAAAAAGTGTGTTAAAATGCTTTCGCTGGCCACCAGTGGCTGTGGCCGGTGGCCCGTTTGCGCTGAGCTTTATCACGCAATACTGTACAAAATGTTGTACACCTACCACAATGAAGTTTTTTTAACCCAGATATTGAATGGTATAGAACTTCTTATTGCATTAGTCCGTGTATGTTCCTCTTCTGTACCTACATACAATTTCAATAAAATAAGTAAAACATTGTCGAATCCTTAGAACTCTTACAATACCTAAATTTAAAACAGTGTTCATAGCTCAGCAGAGCAATAAAAATATAAATAAAATAGATGTCATTTCTAAAATATTCAAAAATCTAACTAGCTAATATAATTATTCAATAGAAAAAAGTCGGACCACGTAACTTTGGGTAAAATTAATAAAACGGTGGTGAGTTTTCATAACTCTTTTACTATTTAATAAATCAGTACGTTAAACATTTTGTGACATGAATATTTTTGTGAATTAAGTAATTTATGAATATTTATAAAAAAATAAATAAGCCATTTATTCCAAATCTCACTTTCAATTAATATTACAATGTTTGTTAGTAAGTTGTTGCTTAAATTTAACAAAGGGTACTTATAATTAATGTTAGTATTATTTAAGAGATTTGGACCCCTGTTTGGGTAAAGGCCTCCTCCATCCTTTTCCAAGACTCCCTGTCCTTGCCTGACTTTATCCAGTCGTTTCCTGCGACGTGTGTTATGTCCGTATGTACCGTCTTATTTGTCGACCAACATTCCTTTTCCCCGTTTGTCCTTTCCATCGTGTGGCTTCAATGGTCCATCTTCTGTCTGGGTATCGTGAGATGTGTCCAGCCCATCTCCACTTAAGTAAGAGTGCGTGCCTGAGAGCATCGGTAAGTTTAGTTTTTTGACGAATGTTTTCGCTCCTAATTTTATGAATTCTTCTAATTTTCAACATCCTTTCCATTGCTGTTTGACTGCATTTGATTTTTTGTTTTATTTTATTTGTAAATATCCAAGTTTGGCAACCATACAGCAAGCAGGGTAATAGGCAAGTATCAAATATAGTCCTTTTCATGTGCAGGCTGTAGTTCCCTTTTAGGATTTTTTTAGGAGTTTTTGCTCATCGCCGTAAGGTTGCCTGCTTGTCGGTCTTCTACAGATTGTACTTCGGTGAGTGTGCCCAAGAACTCCACGACCTCATCCCACCGGCCCCCTTCTACCATCGGACATCCAGACGCACTGCATCTTACCATCCCTACCTTGTTGCTATTCCACCAACTCGCACTAAGCGTTTCCAAACGTCTTTTATAATGCGCACAGCAAAGGAGTGGAACTCTCTGCCTGCGTCCGTGTTTCCAAACGCTTATAACCCTAATCTCTTCAAAGTTAGAGTGAACAGGCTCCTTCTGGGTAAGCTCGCTCCATTGTAGACTTTGTCTCGGTCATCTCTGACCTAGACTGGAGTCAAGAGCAAACCCATCACAAATAAAAAAAAAAAAAAAAAAAAAAATCCTCCAAGTTGCGTTGATTCTTCTTTTTACTTCTTCTTCGTTGCTTGACGTTTTGAACGAGATTTGCTTCCCCAAGTAAACGTATTCACTGACGTATTCTATATTGTTACCTTTTATCACTATCGGGCGTTCGTGGTTGTTGGTTAATATCTTAGTTTTGCTTACATTCATTTCTAGGCCGATTTTGGAGCTTTCGCAGTCCAGTGATCTCATCATTTCTTCTAGGTCTTTGACAGTTTCAGCAATTATAACAATATCATCAGCGAACCTCAGATGGTTTAAATAGTGTCCGTTTATGTACACTCCTCTGTTTTTCCAGTCTAGTTTTTGAAAAATATTTTCAAGTACTGCTATAAATATCTTCGGGGATAGAGGATCTCCCTGTCTAACTCCTCGTTCTATGTTTATTTCGTCTCCTCTAGTTTTTAATTTGACTCTGCTCGTACTTTTTGTGTAGATATATTTCAAGATATTGATGTATTTATGGTTAATATTTGATTGTTGTAGTGCGTTCCAGATTGAACAGTGGCTGATGCTGTCAAAAGCTTTGCTGTAATCAATGAAGGCCACATACAGAGGTCTATTGTATTCTCTGTATTTTTCTATGACCTGTTCTAATGTCTGTATGTGGTCGATTGTACTAAAGCCTGATCTGAAACCTGCTTGTTCCTTTGGTTGCTGCTTGTCAATGTCGTCGGATATTCTCTTTAGAATTAGGGATGAAAATAGTTTGTATATACTTGCCAGCAGGCTTATGGGCCTATAATTCCCTATATCTAAGGGGCTTCCTTTCTTGAAGAGTAAAATTATGTCTGATGTACACTATTGTTTTGGTACTTTTTCTTCGTCTAGTATCTTATTAAACAATTGCGTAAAATGGTGTATTAAAATAGGTGCTCCTATTTTAAGGGCCTTGTTGCTTAGTCCATCTGGTCCGGGACTCTTCTCAGCCTTCAGCTTTTTTATATGTTCGTAAACTTCGGAGTCTTCAATCTGTCTGATGCAGTCAGTTGTGTTCATGTGGGTGGTTTGCGCTTCAGTTTGAGTGTTATTTTGTTTCCTGTATAAGTGTTTGTAGAAGATTGTTACATGGTTTATTTTCTAGATTTTGTTTCTAGTGAAACAAAATGCTCAAGTTTTTGAATCCAAGACTTGTGTGTAGTTAACTCCTTGTAGGCTTTTTTGGCACTTCTAAAGTTATTGATGTTTCTTGAAATAATCTCGTATCTGTGGTTGCTGTAGTCCTTACGGATTGACCTATTAGTCTCTTTGTATATTCTGCTAAGTTCTCGTTTCCTTTCTTTGGTTTTATTCTTTGTGTGTAGTAGTTCCGTGCGTCTTTTTATAAGTTTTATTGTGTCTTTGGAGAAAATATTGTGTTGAAGAGGAAGTGTACTATTTTGTATTTTAAGCTCTCTGTTATGCTTCTTTCCAAGATATTGTAATATGTTTGGCTATCAATATTGTCTGTTTCTATATTTTCTGTGAAACTAAAAGACTACATGGAGTGGGATTTCTAATCAAGAAAAATATAAAAACAACATCACCAACTTTATAGGAATCTCTGAAAGAGTAGCTCTTTTAAAAGTAAAATTTGAATGCTTCTCTTTGTCAATAATCCAAGCATATTCACCTACAGAGAGATCATCAGAAGAAGAAATTGAAAAATTCTACAAAGACATTGAATATGCTCACAACAAGACGGAAGGAAAGGTCATAGTAATGGGATATTTCAATGCGAAAATAGGTTGTCCAAAAACAAACTATTACCCAGTGATGGGAAAACATGGTTACGGAGTGTGTAATGAAAGAGGTGAACGTCTCTTAAGTTATGCTTACCAACACAAACTGTCAATAATGAACTCCTTTTTCAAAAAGAAAGAGAGCCGTAGATGGACATGGTTATCACCTGACCAAAAAACTTATAATGAAATTGATTTTATAATGACAAATCACCATAAACTTATAACTAATATCGAGGTACTAAGCAAATTTGAATTCTCTTCCGATCACAGATTAGTGAGAGCAACATTAGTTTTAAGTCGTCCAGTAAAGAGCAGGAAAACTTACACAACACCATTTAATATCCCCAAGACAGAAACAGAAATCAAAAACTTATGAATATTTAGAACATATTAAATATTACTATTACTTTCTAAATTGTATCAGCCAACGGCTTAATAGCCTCGACCAACTCCTTAGGAGGCTCTCGTTAGGTAGCTGGATCAGGGGCTTGATTCAGAAAGCGGTACTTCTGGACACGGCTCGTTTTGTTAGGAGGTTCCTCTCTCTGGAGCCCTGACCGCCGGTAGCTTAGACTCTGTTCCCAATAATATCATAATCATCATACACCGTGCGCATAGTATCTATTTGTTGCTGCTCCTCGAAATAATATTAAGTTCACGTGTCAAAAGTGATCAAAAGTGCCAATAAAAGCAAATACTATATGTACATAGTTTATCGCAACAAACCTGGACCAAAAATAAGTGCTTTTAGTAAATATTTCATAAGTAAAATTGGTGTTCATTTCATCTAGACAATAATAAAATCATCCGACCTACCGCCAGATCCTTACTAAGTTTACTGTTGCGTGTATAGCGCCGCGGAATACACGGCGCATACGACCTTCTTCTCGCGAGCTTCAACCGTGAGCCTTTTTTAGTGTGCGTTTTTGCCTTTGGAATCTTTGTGTTGTCAAGTGGGCATTTATTAGTATCCTATTTTTAAATACCACAAGACTTGAATAAACAATGATGCGGACGCCTCCACAACATTTTTTTTTTTTTTTTTTTGGGACAAGCCCGCCACACATTCCCAACCATTGCAACTCCTGAAAGCCAGAATCAACAGTGGCGACCACCAGAAAAACGCCGAGCCAATGAAGCCCGACGAGTCCCGGAGAAACGATTTAACTGTCTTGGATCCTGCAACGAATTTAATCAGAAAAGTACAGCGGAGGAGTAGGAAATAAAATATATGTATAATTTCCACTTCCCTCCTTTTCAAGCAGGAGACAGAATAGAGCTAGGCCAATAGGCACCAAGGGACATATACAACTGGGTTAAGCCCAGTTGTCAAGCACCACGGATTATATATTAATTAAAAACTAATGGGTCCTAAATTGTGAGCTACTTTTGATTCCAGTAATAGGTATGGCAAAATCGCCTGAAAGCACGGAAATTTGTTCTGGTTTCTACAAGGTCCGTGTAGTAAACTACTCCAGATGTAACCTGAATACTATCTAACATAATATTGCGTTCAGTTTGCCAAAGAATACACTCCCATAAGATGTGGTGTGCGGATTGGTCGTATTCATAGTCGGCTGTAGAACATTGACATAAAGGCGAGGCCACAAGCCTAAAGGAAAATAATTTACTCTTAAAGTTGCCATGACCTGTGAGAAATTGGGCAACACAATGATCCACCTCCAGCCATGTCCTATCCAGCCGCTCACGAACGGATGGAAAAAACTGGTGGAGGTGTCGGCCTTTAATGGAATTTTCCCACATACATTGCCATTCGGATAAAAGTTCCTCCCAGACGTCAGTCTGGGGTTTTAGTAATCTACAGATCTTAGCACGGTCGCGTTGCGGTAAAAACTCTGGGTCCGTGATCTTTCTAGCGTAGTAGTACATTGCAGCACGCCGCTGCACCTCTAGATCGACTGGGAGAACACCCGCCAGCACCGGTAAGGCTTCAGTACTAACCGTCCTATACGCCTTGCATAAGAATATCAAAGCCAAACGCTGGCTTTGCAGCAATTTACGGCGTACCGCCCCTATGGTGGCCCTGTCAGCCCAGACAGGTGCCCCGTAGCACATACAACCCAAGTAAGTAGCCCCATAGATAGTTTTTAAGGTTTGAAATGAGAGACCCCAAGTAGCTTTGGATATTCTCGTCAAGGCGTAGAAGTTATTTTTTGCTTTTTCACCTACTGTTTTTATATGATCAATAAATGAAAAGTTCCTTTCTAGTAGCATACCGAGGTAGCACACGGATTCTTTTCTTTTAACGGGTACGTTATTAAATTTAATACTAGGCCAGGATTTTAGGTTCCCTTTTAAAATAAGTTGATAGGTTTTATGCGGTGCAAAGGTCAGACGGTTTCGATCGCCCCACTGTGATATTAAACGTAGACATGTGTCAGCCAAGTTCTCGAGTCCCGCCCGAGTGCTTGCCTCAATGAGCAGTAAGCCATCGTCCGCGTAACCGGTTAATGAACAGCCGCATGGGAGCGGAAGCGCGAGGAAATCATCGTAGCCAAAATTCCATACATATGGACCGATAACTGAGCCCTGAGGACATCCCATGGTTAGAGACTTAGCAATGGAATGATGTCCAAGTTTGAGTTTCGCGGAGCCGTTTAGAAAATACGAAAGAATCAGATTATAGATATTTTTGTAGCAACCACGGGTTTTCATTTTAAGTAGTAGCATCGGCCACCATGCGTTATCAAAAGCGCCAGATATGTCGAGAAAGATTCCAACCACGTATTTATGTTCCGATAAGTTAACAATTTTACGGACAGAGAGAGCCGCGTCGACTGTGGATTTACCAATAGTGAAACCAAATTGATTAATATGAAATTTAGGTCCATTCGGTAGCAAGCGCGGAACGATTAGTCGCTCTAAGAGTTTCCCCAAAGATGGAAGTAGTGTTATGGGCCGGTAGGACTTAGGGTCATTTGGGGGCTTATCGCCACTCTTCGGAATAATGCGTATAAAGCCTTGTCGCCATATTCGAGGAAAAATACCTTCTGCAATGCATCGGTTATATACGGATAAGATCGCGTCGCCCGCTGTTTTACACGCTTCTATAATCATTCTATTAGATATTTTATCTTCACCGGATGATTTTTTGAGAGGTAGTCTCTTGACAACGTTTATGAATTCGTCAGTGGATGGAAGGTCTGACTCCAGTGATTCAGGTGACACCGCGGCCCACGCTCTAATCTGTTGGTGGTATTCATTATCATTTACTGATGAATCGTCTGGTATTAGAGAATTAAGCAAAACATCAGTTGTTTCTTCAACGCCAGTGGTATGTTTATTATTTACTTTAATGTTCTAAACGTACGCAAGGTCGACAGATCTATTAGCCTTGAACTCGTGGTACAAAGGAGACCACGGACCCTCCTTATCAAGTTTATCAACAATTTTCCGGAGTAAATTACCCTTAGATTTTTCAACCGATGCTCTGTAGCGCGACTTGGCAACTCTAAAAGTACTTAAAGCAAGAATAAGGGGGTCCCCGATAACCTTACGTTTTTTAAGCTTATTAAGTTGTCTGCGCGCTCTGCGATAGCTTTTACGTTGTTCAACAAGGTAGTCATTCCACCAATCACATCTACGAATATTGGTCATAGATGCGCGACCAATAGCAATGTCAGCACAGTAAGTGAAGGTGTCTGACATTATCTCAGCACTTTCCTCAGCTGACAGTCCATCGCGAGTGAAGTCTTTGGCATGACAAGCAAAAAGTGAGCTAAAGAATTCCCAATTCGCGCCCCTACTTTTATATCTAAAATTCCCAATTAAGTGTGACGAACCTTGAGTAAACATAGGAACAAATTCGTACACGATCAGGCGATGATCACTACAAGACGCGTCAGGAAGGACACGCCACCTATCCAAGCGTACGTCTGCACTGGAAAGTGTGACGTCAATACAAGATTCGCCCATTTGGCTACAAAAAGTAGGCGGTGCGTCTGGGGTGTTATGAATTGATAAGTTCATCTCAGCAATAAAATCTTCAACGGCACAACGTCGTTCGTAATCAGTGGCCCGAACTTTGCCATACCACAGGGAAGAAGATGCATTCACGTCAGCACCCACTATAACTTTGCAGCCCGCGAGCGACCGCAAGACGTGACGGAGATTATGTATATGTGGAGTAACTGGGTCTGAATATTGAAAGTAGCAGCTCACAACGTAAACCTTAAAGGTAGGTGATGATACTTCCGCCACAGCGCAATGGGGCGTCATGAGATTACATATAGATGTTACAGTAAAGCTCGAAGAACGCGCAACATAAATTCCGGCTCGCGCCTTGCAATCCAGCTGAACTACCTTGTGACGTAAGCGCGCGTTTTGATATTGTTCCTGAACAAGTACTATGTCAAGGTTATAATCCACAATCAATTTATCCAGCTCAGATGTCGCCACCCTATCGTTATGGAGATTTAATTGTCCTATGGTTAAACTATCCATTTTTAGTAATTAGTGTTTAGGATTAATTGTTCGAGTTTCAGTTTGTAAGTAGTACACTCTTGAGATCCACAGCGATGATCACACGGTTTTTTAAAGCGTTTACACGCCACGCAAGTCGGCTTGAAATTTACGTCGTCCTTATGCGGGCAATCATTTGTTTCGTGTGCCTCCGAACAATTAGCACAAGTCGGTTCTTTATTAACGCAGTGTTTCTTAACGTGACCGAACTGTTGACAATGTAAGCACCGAACGACTTCAACATCGTCAATAAAGCGGCAGGTAGCCCAATCAATAAATAATTTATCCTTGGTAGAAACTAAGTGTTTACGTACTGCGGAATCTAACTCGATGCCTATCCACTTACGACCGTTGTCTAACGAGCGCCTACGGATAATTTTAGTAGACTTAATAAAGTCATCCTCTTTCATTTGAAGCTCATCTTTAATATTTTGGCGGTATAGCGCGATCAGAAAAGCGCCATCATCCATTGAAGATGGTACATCCTTAACTAATACTCGAGGGCGTCTACCTTTTGGTTTTTCTAGTCGTAAACCAGCTGCCTTAATTGCGTCCACGGATTCCAATTTTTTAAGCTGATGTTCACTAGCGACACGTAGAACAACACCGGATTTCGCGGTTTTTTTCACGCCTACAATTTGAAAACCGTCATCACAGGGCTTAATTGGTTTCATAAGCGCTTGTTTTGTCGCGGACGAAGTGCTATAATCAGCTGATCGAGCTGCGGTCGGATAAGCCACCACACACGGCAATGGTGGACGGGATTCCATAATTGCTGGAGCTACTTTTGGCAAGCGTAGTTTCAACGAGTCCGCATACGAAATTTTACAATTGTTATTATTATTATTGACAGGATTGGGATTGACATAGTTATTCGACTTGATTTTTTCTAATTCGCGTTCCGTATTGGCTAACTTCGTTTCGTTGCATGATGATTTTATGGCCAGCATAGAAACGATGGCCGTGACACGCTGTGTCATATCCATAATGGCAGATTTATTTGCTACGTTAATGCGAGAGCCCTGATCATTGACTAAGTCGTTAATTTTTGACAGGTAGGCTGACGCCTCGGAAACTAAGTCGCAGTAATCGGTATTGCTCACATTACTGATATTTAAAATCGGCGAGGATTTTTCCACGGTTTCGAAAGTTTGATGAACCCGTTTTTACCTATCATCGGGCGAAATGTATGATGGAGACATTTCGCTGAACAAGCGTTTCGAATTAGCGGAGGTCGCCACGGGCGACCTTTGGGTTTTTGTATTTCGACGAAATATATCTCCACCACGATCTGGAGGGTCATCATTTGTTGACATCATGAATTACTTTATAACAACACAGATGAATTAAAAAATATCAAAAGAACTAAACAAATAGATATCAATCGATTAAGTTATTTCGCGTTACCCACACACAAGAAAAATAAATGCACTTACCGAAAGCTGGAGAAATTGACTAATTACCAGTAAATAAATGAACAGACACTTTGAAAAACTTACAAAACACGCACTTACTACACTATAGCACCGCTAGGAACAATTCACAAGCCTTAAGATAAACACACAACGCGAATTCCGAATTTACAATACGCAGCGATATAATAAACACCGCAGTGCGCGCGAGTGGGGAGGGAAGTGAGTGCCTCCACAACATGAAAAGTCTCTCTCAGAATCAGACATTACAACTTTAACCCAAAGCGAGCGAGAGCTGGAAGTGCTGGAATGCACACCGAACGTGACCCAAAGAAACAAACGTCGCCGACATCAAATGGATACCCCCCATGACGAGGCTTTCGAGTCAAAGCTTGATGAAATACTTGCAAAAGTGAATTTTATGATGACAAGCCATAACGCTAGGCTCGATGCCCTTGAGGACCACATAAGGGAAGTGAAAAACCAAAATGATGGCATCCGAACAAACAGTGCCGAAATCATAAAATCCATTGAAGCTTTTGGCAACCAATTAGGTGATTTGGAAAACAAAATTCACAATATGGAATCAGAGAGAAAAGAAATTACCAGCCACTTAACAAAACTTGATGAAAAAATTAACCAACTGGAACGAAGCACTATTAAAACGTCGATAGAAATCAGAAATGTGCCAAAAATACAAAAAGAAAATAAGATGGGCCTGTATAATATGGTTCAAAATTTGTTTAAATCTCTTGAATGTGAGATATCGAAGACAGCTGTCCGCGACACATTTAGAGCTCCGAGTAAATCTACCGACACTAAATCCACCGTCATTTTAGAATTTTCTGACACACTTACAAAAAGCAACTTCTTACGAATGGCCAAAAACTTCAACAAGAACCCCTCCAACCGGCTTCACACTAGTCACTTGGGTCTTGACGGAGAAAAGTCACCGATATTTATATCAGAACGACTTACGGCTAAAATGAAACGCTTTCACTTCTTAGCACGCGACGTTGCTAAATATGCCCAATATGAACACTGCTGGACATCGAATGGTCAAGTCTATCTCCGCAAAGAAGAAGGACATCCCTATATACGGATTACGTCAGAAGCCCAACTCCACGAGCTAAAACTCAAACACGACAAACAGGACAAATGACTAGTCTCGAACTCTATTGATCAGAGCCTGTACTTCCTGAAATGCTGTAACTCTCTTACGAATGCTGTGTCCTTATACGCTAAGTTATTTCTTACTACTAATTGTACTTCTATACCATTCCAAACACACAAGACCAACTATCACAAATCTTTCAACACTTACATCATCACAAATACTCAAGACATCACCACTGCCATCTCTAGCCCGAACAAGGTGAGTTCTTACCTTTTCATAGTCTTCTTGCCAATATATTATCTATCTATGTGCTCGTTGTACTTACATAAAATAATGTTCTGTCATCATTGCGCATGTGCCGTCTGTTCATGCAGCAAGAAATTATATTATTATTGCTTTGTGAAGCCAAATCGAAACCGAAAAAAAAAAACAAAATTGCTGATAAACCTCCCTGTAGCCCCCTCCTTCCTTTTAATGTGCCCAAATAATGGATAGTGAACTTTTAAGTAATATTGATAACACTTCGATAGTTGATTGCTTCCGTGTCTCCGCTCCAGAAGATACTGTAACCAAGTTGGGCAACCCCAATAATCTCTTGACTCTCCTATGCCAGAATATTAGAAGCGTTCGCAAGAACTTTGATTATTTTTCAATATTTCTATCTAGACTAGGATTTCTACCTGATATTATCATATTGACAGAATGCTGGCTAGACTCTAACTTCAGCACCGTAACTCTGCCTAATTATGACTGTCATATATCTAAAGAATATTTAAATAAAAATGATGGTTTAATTGTATTATCAAAGTGTGGTCTAACTATACAAGTACGCGAACCTAAATTTCGAGACGCTAACTGCCTACTTATCGATATTGGAACGGATTACAGTATCATCGCAATCTATCGCTCACCCTCCACCCAAAATATTTCTTGCTTCCTGGAGTCACTTGAAGAGGTAATGAGCTTGGCTAAAGGTTGCACTTGTATCATAACTGGCGATATAAACATTGATATCAAAGTGAATACTGCAGACTCAAGAGCTAACGAATATCTTAACCTAACTGCATACAGCGGCTTTATATCTGGTCACTACTTTCCCACTAGAGGACCTAGCTGCCTAGACCACATGCTACTCAAAACCAAGTCACCGGTCTGTGTCCTCGTTTGTGATTCTGATATTACTGACCATGACACAGTAATTGCTGGCATTAGCAAAATCTCGAACCCCATGAAGATTCCCAAATACTACAACAAAATTGATTACCAGGCAGTATCAAAAATTATAATGGAGACGGACTGGTCAAACATTACAAATGAATTAGATGTTAATGATGCCACAGATCGTTTCATCAACTTAATGACACAAATAATTCAAAACTGTAGCTCAAAAATAAAAGTCCGTAGTTCAGAAGCTATCCGTAAACCGTGGATGACTACAGGCCTACTCAAATGTATCCGTAAGAGAGACTTACTGCACCAAAATGCCAGAAAAAGTCCCAATAATACCACAACTCAACAGAAGTATAAAAAGTACAGAAATTATTGTAACGACATTATCAAAAAAGTCAGTGAAAAATATTATCGAGAAATGCTCATAAAAAATAAAGACAACATTAAAAAACTATGGCAAAGTGTTACGGAAATTTGCTATACCAAAAAAACTCCCAAAACAAATGCTGACATTACCAAAATTTTGGAAGATGCAGTGGAATCAGTAAACTCCGCCAATGTGTTTTTTAGTACAGTCGGCAAAAACTTGGCTGATGCCATCCTATCCGAATTAAAAGTTACTGAAAATCAACTGGCAGACGACACGAAACTGATCAGCGCTCCCGGAAACTCCTTCTTTTTTACCCCCACTGATCCGCAAGAAATAATTAAAATGATCGACAGCCTAAAAAAATGCTCAGCCCCAGGCAATGACATGATCAATAATACAATTTTAAAACAATGTAAATTGACTCTTGCCCCTGTATTGGTCCACTTATTTAATCTAAGCTTGTCTACCGGTGTCTTTCCGGACTGTCTCAAAGTAGCCAATGTCTGCCCTATCTTTAAATCTGGTGACCCACTTCAAGTTACTAACTACAGACCCATCTCCCTGCTATCCTCAGTGTCTAAAATACTTGAAAAACTGGCCAATACCCGGTTGCAACAATATCTGGAAAATAAAAATTTGCTGTCCCAAAACCAATATGGCTTTCGTCAAAAAATGTCTACCCAGGATGCAGTAATAACACTTGTTGACCACGTCACTGGAAGGGTAGATTCTGGCCATAAATGCGTTGGTGTGTTCTTAGACATGGCTAAGGCTTTTGATACAGTATCTAGACCAATACTCCTGGAAAAGCTAGCGTTAATGGGAATTCGGGGTTTGGCACAAAACTGGTTTCATTCCTACCTTTCAAACCGATTGCAAAGAATAAAAGCCAAAGAAGGTGAAGTTATAAGCGAGTATTCTGAAATCCACTATGGTGTACCGCAGGGAAGCGTGCTCGGGCCGACTCTCTTCTTAGTCTACATCAACGACCTCTGTGATCTAGCAATAGATAATGCAAAAGTACTTACTTTCGCGGATGACACCGCTATTTTATTCCATAGCAAAACTTTGACAGGTGTCGTTGATGCGGCTCAGATGGGTTTGGCTCGAGTAACGCACTGGCTGCAGCGAAACTTACTCACCCTAAATGCTAGCAAGACTAAGTACATAGCATTCAAAACAGCCAAGCGCTATGACAGTGAAAATCCACTCCATGTCAAACTCCACTCCTGCAGGAATCCTAGTAGTGATATTTGCCAATGTGTCGAGATAGAACAAGTTGACAATATTAAATACCTTGGCGTCTTGATAGACTACCAATTATCCTGGACCAAACAAATAGATGCTCTTTCTGCAAGGATCCGGAAACTAATGTTCATTTTTAAAAGGCTAAAGAATATAGCAGACCACTGTATCATTAGGTGTGTGTACTTAGCATTGTGCCAATCAATTTTAAATTACTGTATTGGGATATGGGGTACAGCAGCAAAGAGCCACTTAATAAAACTTGAAAGAGCTCAAAGAGGCCTCTTGAAGGTTGCTTATGGAAAGCCCTATCGGTATCCCACTGACAGTCTGTACGAAGAATGTAATGTTCTTAGGGTTAGACAACTCTTCGTGCTGTCTGTAACTTTGCGCTTTCATCGACAGGCACTACTAACCCAAATTAAATCCTCCAGATCCTGTAGACTGATTAAATGGGTCATACCCGCAACTCGTACAAAGTTCGCCCAAAGATCCCCTAGATATATCGGTCCATATATCTATCAAAAACTGAACAAAATCCTGAACTTAGTTGGTTGCTCCAAGCACAATTGTAAGGCTAAAATTACGAAGTGGCTATCAGCTCAGGACTATGGAAAAACTGAGGCTCTCCTGATTCCCCTGATGTAAATCATCTGCGCTAACTCATCCACACACATGTCCTACACAAACGTTTACAAGCACACCCTTAGGCACAAATACACATCATTTTACATTCACTCACATCACATACAGTATATCACATACTAACTCATACCCTTTTCGAACATTTACTCACACACACACATACACACACAAACACACACACACACACACACACACACACACTCACTATACTATCACACCACATACACAACTACCAGGAACGTAATCTTGTAAGTTAAGTTTGAATTTATATTTAATTTCGTTACCTTTGCTTGTATGTTAACTTATTTGAACCCAACTGTAATCTACTATGTGCACTTATATGTGTCATCAACCACGAGGATACTAGATCCCACGACACAGGGTATCCTAGTGTGGGGTCTAGGGTTACTCAATTGTACTCGAAAGTTTTTTTTTTTTCAATTATATCTTGGTGTTTATAGACTTATATTGTGCTTACTATGTCTGTAAACTTGTTCTTAATAAATTCTTCTTAATTCTTCTTCTTAATTCTTAATACCGGTGGGCTACTATTTTTATATTTTTATTGTTCTTTTTTATTTTTTAAGAAAATCAATAAGCGGAATAATAATAGTCTTTAATGCATTTTTTTTTAATTATGGGAAATAATCAAATGACTCCTCCCGCTCTGGGCGAAGCAGAAGGGAGTATCAGACTCTTACTGACTTAAACCCATCCGTGTTCTTCCCAATGTCCTTTGCGTTCCAGATTTCTCAACCCTGGCAGGTTCCTTTTGTGCTACAAACCTTCGATCGTTCAGTTTTTATGCATATAGCACAGTTAAAATGTTAGTCTTATATCTTGGCCTGGTAAACAACGTTATGTTAAAAACAAGTCTCTCAAACATTTACTACCATGACAACATTTTTATATTGCACGAGGTACCCGAGCAAAGGCAATGCAGTCAGAAAAATAAAAAGGAGAAATTTCAAATCGCATCGTAGAATTTCTAGCAAATGTGGCACAACATTTGGTAGAAAGAAACAAAGAACTCAACGTAGAACGCCAAAGCACAAAGTAAAATAATTTGCCGCTGCCTAACTTGAACATTTTCGACAACTAACTCCGACACAACTATTTTAATGGGGAATGTTTCTGACATCGCTATCTCTAGTCTGAAACTACACGTCACACCTCCTCTTTTAACATATCCCCATTCTAATTAGAACGAAAGAGATAGATGATACATTCAAGCGACGAATGCGAACGGAAATTGAGTGGACCCTTTTCACTTTAACGCCAAACCTCACTAAGTCGTGGATAAAGAAACTTTTGGGTTGTAAATGGTTGAAATATTTGCAAAAAGTGTTTCCTGGTCGAATAGTTCGCTGTCAAAGTGTTTCATAGCCGTTTTCCTTTTAGTACATCGTTTTATGTCGACATTTTGCCTTTAAAAGGACAATGCTCAGAGGAATACTCACATCGCTTCAGTAAATTGGACAAAGTTTGCGATAGCAGATACAATTTCGGATTTGGGAGCGTTGTTGTTTAATAAAACGTTTTTATCGTATGGTCTTATAAGACAAATTCCAATAGATAATTGTTAAATGAATGAGATATCAGAGTAATGCTATGCCCATATCTACAACTCTTTAAAAAAAAAATCCTCTACCTCAATCGACTCAATAGCAAAGGCAAAAGTGTCAAAAAACAATAAGCTAAAACCATCAAAGTTCTTGAATAAAGTAAACACAATGGCTTAGATTAAACTATAGATAAATTATAGAAAAGAACAGGGAGAAGCCTAGTAAGGAATCAATCTTATACCAACTGCAACATTTAAATTCACGATAATTCTGAATCTTACAAGAAAATATCTTCAAAATGACAACGCCGGAGTATGCTAGGCGGCTGTTTATACTTTCAAATTCAACTAACAACGTTCTCCTATTCTTATTATCTAAATTTATTTTAGGTCAACGAGATATGTTTTACCTTATTCCAAATATCTCTATCAGCCATTAGTCTAGTGTCTTCGTTCATAGTTCCTTTCTTCCTAGTCATTTCATCTACCCTGTGATCCGTTCGTCGATTTTTTTAATCTGCTTTGTTTGTTTTTTTTTTTTTTATTATTGTGACATTTTATTCTTTGAAATTACTCTTTGATCTCAATTTATGACATTGTATACGTTTTAATTTTAATTTTTGACATAGCATAATTTTAGTGATAATTGATGACATTTGTTTAATTTGAGTAATTGGTTTGGTTGACATTTATGAAATTGTGTATTTTAACTTATGATGTTTACAATAATGAATTACATTTATAATTTAAATAATAATTTTGCATGCCTAAATTGGTAAAATACAGTGAACTGCGCATTCACCTAACAGCTGGAATGTAAAACTATGTACTGTATTCGCAATAAAGATTGAAATAAAAAATTGAATTTGATTTTTTTATTTGAGATGGGTTTGCTCTTGACTCTAGTCTAGGTCAGAGATGACAGAGACAAAGTCTAAGATGGAGCGAGCTTACCCAGTAGAAGCCTTCTCTAACCTGAAGAGATAAGGGTTGAATGCGTTCGGAAATATACACAGGTTGAGAGTTCCACTCCTTTTCAGTGCGTATTATAAAAGAAGTTTGGAAACGATAAGTAACATGTTCAGCTTTAAAACTCAATACAACGCGAATATGAAACACATTTTTCAAAACAAACGCCTCCATAATTCGTTGGTCATTAAAAAACAAACTCCAGTACGAAGAGAGGCCCCAAATGCACAAAACAAACGGCCAGCGGATGAGTCTCGGAGTCACGGGCCACAAATTGTTTTTGTGGTAACCCTAATTATTTCCACTTGATGATTTTATATGTGGATAGAGAATTTGGAAGAGGCTACGTTGTCGGATAAGATTTAAGGAGGCTGGTGGTTGTTCCTTATTTTGACAATTAAAGACGGCTTTAAGATTGTTTATTCATAAGGCGAAGTCTAATTGTCTCTGTATTCGTCGGTACTGAAGGTGACTCCCGATGAAATCCCTATATGAAAAGTTGCACATACTTAGTGAAATTTTGTTAAAGCTTATAAAAGTTCACTTTTAAATAACTTTCCAAAAACACGCTATTTAAGTCCATCTTTAATTACTCTCATCTAGCTGCTGCTACCGATCCTGAAAGAAAGATTTCATAATAATAATCATTTATTTGTTAGAATGTGGTACGTCTTAAGATTATTTAGTGGTATCATCACATTCTGCCAATTGTGGCGTGCAAATTTCAATGTTAGGTGCGTACAGATAATAAAGAATGAACAAAGGTATTGATTGCAATTGAATTAAAATAACAATATTTCAGATGTCTCGGTTACAAATAAAATTGCTTAAACCTAATTATACTATATTATTAATGTTATAAAGCTTAAGAGTTTATTTGTTTGGTTAATCGCGCTAATCTCAGGAACCACTGGTTCGAATTGAAAAACTATTTTAGGGTTTAATAGCCCATTTATCGAGCATGGCTATATAACATCATGCTACAACCCAAAGCAGCGGAGCATTAATGAAAAATGTAAAGCAGACCAAGTTGCACGGGTCAGTAATAAAATTAACTTGCACATTTTGCATATCTGCATATGAAGCAGATTAATACATTAAAACACATCGGCGTCTGGAGACCAACTAGGAACAAATGTCGAGAATTAATTTTCTCTAAATGTGTCCATTCTTTGTAAGCTTCTACATCTGCAATTTCCACTCTTAGCGCGTTGCAGACGCAGCCACTAAAACCAATAAAGATGCAAGCTTGTCAACGTTTATAGTTGCCATTTCTGTTCTCTAGTTTATTTTAAAAGAGTGGCAAAATATGTATGGGTTTATGAGGCTTAGTTCCGTTCTTTCTTCCTCCTGAATGTACTTTTGTGAAAACTAAGAAAGATTGGTTGCAAAATACACCATTTATTTAAATTAAAGGAGCCTAATTTAACAATTTTAATTGGCCTAGCTAAATCTATTAAATAAACTAATATAAATAATTATTTGCGTCAGTACATTTAATATTCTCCGTACCAAATTTTTGTTACGGTGGCCAATCTCAACGGAGATCACGTAGAGAGACTAGTGACGTGACGTGACTAAATGTGCGCAAACATAAGTACATTTTTTGTTCCCATACTCTCATAATAAACTCGCGATTAAGTATCTTTAATCGCGTTTCTTACTCAAAATTGCAACTACCACTAATTGTCTCTGCATCACCCAAAGGTTGACTGATATAAAATACCTAAAGCATTAAGTTCGCCTCTGTACATTTGTGTTCATGAAGTCTATACTAATATTATAAAGAAGAAAGATTTGTTTGTTTGTTTGTTTGAATTGAATAGGCTCCGAAAATACTGGACCGCTTTGAAAAATTCTTTTAGCATTGGATAGCTACATTATCAGGGAGTAACATAGGCTATATATTATCCCCGTACTCCCACGGGAACGGGAACTACGCGGGTGAAACCGCGTGACATCCACTAGTATTAAATGAATAAATAATCAGATGAGACAGAATTCTGACACGACTAGGGAGAGATCAGGCGCTTGATGATGTAGAACCTTGGAACATTTTTTGCCTTACCTAGTAAGCGAAACCAGGTCTCCAAGCCCGGTAGTCATGATTGCGAGCACAAAACCAGCGCGTTTGTACTTATTTTAGGTGTAACAGCAAGTAGTGATTGTTCAAAGTTTAATTCTTTGTAGGACGGCTCATACAGTGGCCAGTAAACCGGAAAGTCACTTCATGACGATCACTCATTTAATTTTATTTTATTTTATTTGGGAAAACAAACAATATAAAACAATATAAATGGTTTAAACTGTAGATAAATGTACAATCCATGACATTTCCACATCTTACTATTGTAGGATACAATGCAGATACATGCAATTAATATATTTATGTGTACTAAACAAAAAAAAAAAAAAAACAAGAAAACCTATTCCTCCAAATACATGATTAATATTTATTACTCAAACTATTTATTTACTCTGACTGAGAAACCAGAAGGCATTTAATTATTTCTTTCTTAAATATTTTTTTTTCTAGGTTAAATATGTCTACGTGATTATAATCATAGATTTTCATTTGAATATTGACCCTTATGTACATTTAAGATCCGCAATAGACCACAGGGTGTGCGTTATAGACTAATTCCTTTTTACCGTGACCATATAAAACTGTCCTTTAAGAGCCCATATCGAAAAGTTAGCAAAGCTGATTTTCGGTGCACCGGACGTACTCGTTGAAAAGGCGCCACTTGAGGCAGTATTAATCATAACAAAAGAATTATTTACAGCAAAATACTACCTACCTATATTGTATCACCTCAACATAGTTTGCAGTACTAACTCATTATATTTCTACAGATAATGATGAATCATTTCACTCAACAAAATACCGGGAGACATCTAAGTTCCCTGTAACCACTCAAGCAAACGTTATCTCTGGAGAATTCAGCTCCTTTACTTCACTGATTGCTCATCTCAGAGCAAAATGAAAATTTAAATAGGTATTGTTAACTCAATCAATACTGGGTCTCGGAAATCCTTTAATAAAGATTACAAACCCAAAAGCTCCAAGTTTGGTCCCGAAGCGACCTCTTACAACACTAATGGACTATAGGAAGGCATTTTCAATTTTACCTGAGAATTTACATACCCAATGAGATTGAGCCTTGATGGCATTTCGTCGTTGATCTTAGAATTTGCATAAAAGTGAAAAAAAAAGACGAGAACTTGCCTTTTGGAATACTTAATTAAAGGCATGGGTGCCTACGGTGTTTCTGGTCGTGTTTTATCTGAATTTTTCCTGTTTTAAAGTTAAATTAAATGAATATCTGTAAACCATAAAATATGTAATCAGATTAGCTTTTGCCCACGACTTCGTACGCGCATATCCTGTTTTTTCCCGTAAATCCTCTCTTAGTGTTCCCCTACGCAGTGTAGAGAAGCTCCATGCCAAATTTCAGCTTTCTACGACCAGTAGTTTCGTTTGTGCATTTTCTGTCATTCACTCAATTAGTCAGTAGCGGAAGAATTTTATATACCAACAAGCTGACTCGGAAAACGTTGTTTTGCCACATAAAAAAATAGCTTACCACTTATTCTCATATCTACCGAAAATACACACAAAATTTTATGAAAATCAGTCGAGTCGTTTTGGAGGAGTTCAGTAATAAACACCGTGACACGAGATTTTTATATATACATATTAGACTAGCTGACTCGGCAAACGTTGTATTGCCATGTAAAAAAAAATAGCCTACGCCTATTCTCATACCTACTCCTATTCTCATACACACAAAATTTCATGAAGATGGGTCGAGCCGTTTGGAGGAGTTCGGTAACAAACACCGTGACACGAGATTTTTATATATTAGAAGATATAGACTGTCAAAAGACCGCCCAAGTGCGAGTCGGACTCTAAGATGAAAGGTTCCGTACCATAAACCGAAAATTAAAAACACGTTTCTTGTATAGGAGCCCCCCTTAATTTGAATTGTAATTTTTATCAACCCGCTGACAGTCAGACGGACGGACGGACGGATGGACGGACGGACGGACAGCGGAGGCTTAGTAATGGGGTTTTGTTGGTTACCCTTAGGGTACGGAACCCTAAAAACTCTCTATACAAACTAACGAAAAAAATAAAGCAAACGTCGGTCTGTTTTTCTTCATCGGCAGTGTTGTTTTTCATCGGTCGGATTTCGATAAAACTTTCGACTTAAACGCAGGCAAAGCCACTGTCACAAACAAATTGACTTTAAAATTATTCTAAGATCTGAAACACTTAAGCAATTGAGATACTTTCATAAACACATTTTTGTAAGCAGCATTTAGCCTTTAGAATCATTTTCTTTGTAGAACTTGGGTTAGATTTATAAAGTCGACTAGCTTACTACTCTAGCCAATTTCTTTATCCTGCCACAATCTTCTCTTTTAATCTCAAACCGAGAAAGTTTACCAAATTCCATACTTTAATGCAGCGAATCTGCAACATTTTATTCTAATATAGTATAAAATTCTTCCGTTGAGAAGCTCGTGGCTAGATAATGACAGCCGCACGGGTCGATCTACAAGGTTAAGCAACACTTGCCAAGGTTGGTTTGTGAATGGGTGACCATCTTAACATACCGAGTTTCCTCCGTGCCTCGGAAAGCACGTTAAGCCGTTGGTCCCGGAAGTCGGTTGTATTTTTTGTAAAAAAGTTTTTTATTTTTTCACTTTCTAGTGGTAATACTAAGACGTCATTGTCTACGCAGCAATTGAAATAAGCAAAAATGCTCATAAAATAAAAACTACTATTCCAAACTGAACAGCATTTTTACAGGACCAAATAGCAAGTATGCCGTATAGAACTAGAAAAAGAATCACAGAAATCGGTTGAAAAACCTCAGAGTAATCGGTGTAAATAAATTAAAAAAATACCAACGGAATTGAGAACGTCCTCCTTTTTTGGAAGTCGGTTATAAATAGTTCCGACTACATCTAAACCATTCGCAGATTCCTTTGCGATACAGAATTCAAATGATTATATGTCTGTGTCGACTTTATCTCGTTCTGTGTCTGTGTAATTAAAATAGGCTCTATTTATACAGTGGTAATTACATTGCAGTATTCGAGCTCTGATATCGTTATAATCTTAGAAGCTAGTGTTGAAATAGGAAAACTGCACCGGATTGTATTAAGAGAATCTTGTGTAGAATATTCAGTGGACTTGAATGAAGAACATTTAAGGGTTTAAGTAGACAAAGTGTGTCTTTGGTACGCAGGGTATGAGCCAGTTCCAACAGCATCCTGGGCATGATTGCTGACTGGCTGGACTGCTGTAAGGTAAATCGTTGCTCCAGTATAAAAGCTGGGATGCTGAAGCAGTGATTATTTTGTTGTGTGTGTTCATGTAGTTGTTGTTGTATTGTGTCACTACCATAGTTCTAAGTTTATTTATTGATACTAACACTATATGAGTCATTGTTGCTCGTAATAAATATTTTAATAATTATAATTAACAATAATAGCTTTTATTACAGTATTAATGACGATTGAATGATGTATGAAAGTAGGCAGTATGAGTGAAATGTAACTAATTGGCTGTATGTGAAAATGATTGAATTACCAGAATTAAAAAAATGAGATTAAGTGACATTTTCAAGTCACTGGTGCTCCTCGTGTATAGTATTTACAATGTGTCGTTATTAAAAAGTGTTCCCCGTTAAGATATCTGTGCTGTGTTGCTGCTGTGTGGGGCGCATTTTCCTATTCCCTTTTGGAACACTTAGTTTAAGTACAACGTTTATTTATTTATTTATGTAACACTTTACGCACACAGATGTCAATATGCGAACTACACGCCTTAGGTTTTTTCTACCAGTCAACCTTTGGGTGAAGCAGAGACAAATATCGCTTAAATGTTTACCTTAAACGCAGGTGAAGTTGCTGGCAAAAATAAGTACAAAAAAGTGTACCTCAGTAAAGTGAACCTATCAGGTTTTCTTAAAAATAATACTTTTAAAACTAAAAGCATTGATGATTTTATAAAAAAAAACCTGTTCAAAAATCCGCTCGTCGAAAAAGGGTAAATAAAATCATATTTAAACGAATTTACCTTTCAGTATGATAGATTTGCATTAGCTACGATAATAAAATTGTGTTTATCTTACATCTGATTGTTCTATTTTTCATCGGGCCATAAAGTCAGCGATATTATTTTTAACAGACTTTTTCAAAAAGGAGCATGTTCGGCTGTATGTTTTTTTTATGTTTGTTCACCGATTTCTCCGCCAATCGTGGACCGATATTAAAAATTATTTTTTTTATTTGAAAGCCTATACTCCTGAGGTGGTCCCATTGTCACCAAACCAGAATCTGATGATGTGATCCCATGAAAATCGACGGAAACCCTCAAATTTTATAGGCTCATACAATGACTAACGAAATTATGGACTGTGGTCTGAAAATAAAGTTTTATTTAATTTAATTTTAATGTTTTTCATAAACATTCTAACGCATTTCAGATATTTCTGCCTGGTAATTATCATCTCATGTTGCTGAGCTGATGATGGAAAGTATAAGTTGGGATCTAGGATGATGGGATACCATTGAAAATCTTTGTTCAGCGATATTTTTGTCAATTGTCAACCGCTTTGGATGATTCTTGGTTTGTTTGGAAGAATATTTTTTCGAACTGATCCTATTTCAATTTGGGGAAGATCTGATGAAGAACTTCGTAGGTAGGCAACGGAATCAAAAAGGCAAAAGCAAATGGATCGGAATTGCTGAAATCGCATGTCTGTTTATTGTTTACACCAGTTCATAATATAACATCACGCCGGTACGCCGTGAATGGGTACGCAGGTACCACTAAAACCAAATATATGCTAAAATGAATTTATTTTTTTTGGAAGTTTTTGGAAGTCGGTTGTAGTTTCTTGTAAAAAAGTTTTTTACTAGAATTTGCCCGCGCTTTGGATTTCGTTAATATACATTTTCGCAAAAAAATGGCGTAAAACCGCCTTGACGGTCCGATCATTCTCTGTACCAAAATTCATCAAAATCGGTTTAGGGATTCAAGCTTGAAAGCGTACCAAACAAATTCATTTTAGCATTAATAATATTAGATATTCAAGACTTTCACGTCTCGGGTGTAATCTAACCATCTTTGGCCACTATAAAGGGGTACAGGGTCGAATAAATTGATCTCTGACCGCAAGAACCCTTTAGCCGTAAAGGGTTAAGATAACCCCGCTGTCTTACAACCCTCAACCTGCAGGTCGCGTACGATAACTCGTTTTAAAACGTCCTGAGAATCGGATCAGATCATTTTAAAGGTCGAACAAGTTACGGGTTGAATACAACCGTCTGTACAAAGGGTATAAACTTGTTTACAGGATCCGATATTGTAGCATTTTAGGGTTGAATTCAATTTGGTATATTTGTGTTCGATGGTGCTGTTTATTTTCGGATTTGAGGGTTGTTGCCCCGTCTGGATATAATCAGGTTGGTGAAGACTTTTGCATTTGCGTATTTTATTTGTTTTTGCGCTATTTCTTTCAATGTTTGAGCGGTGGTGCAAATTGGATTGGTCAGTTTGCAGTCGTGAGAGCTGAAATTTATTATTGATGGAATTTTTCTACTTGGTTTCTAAATATTACACTGTGTGGCTATTCAATCGGTAGAATTTACATATTGCTGATGTCTTGACTACATTTTTTATTGAAAATTCAAATATTGTGAAATTGATTAGATGTCGTAACCCTGCTTCGATGTCATATGTGAGCTACGGTAACATGGAGTGCCAAAAAATGTTCATATAAACAGAAATGCTCATTAGAATTTATATTTGTGTCATGAATCCTGTTTAACTTAATATTAAAAAACCGGCTATGTGCGAGTTGGACTCTCAAACGAAGGGTTCCGTACCACCGTACCGACACATGCCGCTCAATAATTTTGGATTTTTAATAAAAAAAAAATTGATTCACCTTTGTGATGTTTATGGTACACTGGAGGATGTGATACACTTATTGACGGAGTGTGTCAGATTTCAGTCTGCAAGAGAGGATCTACTTAGAGAGCTTGAGATAAACATGTACGATGTTAGCATGTTCCTCCATATTTTGTAACTCTAGAGCTGCTCATTCTTTAATTAAGTTTGTGTTGTTACGTTTTACATACGTAAATAATAAGGTCCGATGGGACTGGCATGTACAACTGTATTAAAGTCCCTAATAAAAAATAAAGAGGAAAAAAAATATGGAAAAAAATAGGATTGATTATTACGTACTTTAAATTAAGACAAAAAAATACAAAAAAAGAAAGATAAAACTGTTCGCTTACCTATTTATTAGAAAAAACTAATTTCTAAATCTGTATGTATGTTCGTACTTACTGACTGAATTTTTGTTAACTCAAAAAAAGCTGCAAAATTCACGACTCCTATGCAAGAGAACATGGAAGAAATCTAGCTATTAAAATACCGATTCTAATTACTTTACTTGTAAAACACATACCTAATTAAGACTGAATACATTTAACGTTTTCGTTGACAATATTTACCGTACCTATAACTCGGGCTGCAGTGCGATTCACACTGCATATACAAAGATACAAATAAATATTATGTCGGAGATGCAGAGGGATTTAAATCCGAAATCCCATCGGTGTCCGCCATGTGGCACGTGGTTGAGCAGGATTAGTGCGTACAACCGGCGCGGTTGAGCTCTGGGTGTCAACTGTGTCGTTTCGCTAACGTACTAGCCCCATCTTGGCAAATGACAGATGTCAAACGCCACACGTGACAGTTCGTTTACTACCCCCAGTCGAACTATTGACTCTATGACGGCTTTTATGTATTTGGTTAATCGACTAAGGTACCTCAAGCGATGATAGAGGGCACTACTAGTACGTAAACAAGCCTTTTACTTCACTCCTCTGACATATACGTATGTGCATAGGAGTACATGGAGTTCTGACAAAGGACACAGATGCACTACTGTGATTATCTGAGCTAGTCGTAAGGCGCACACATATTGCTGGTAAACTAGTTATTGCTTTAGAATGTAGGAGTTGCAATATGTCCTTTGATTGTATAGAATTTTCACATGACGTCATGGAGCGCTGTTTTTGTGTGGGTTTTTGGGGACCAGTGTATTTTCTTTTTGTTCCAGGACATGCAAGTTTCTTCACGATGTTTTCGAGGATGACGCAGTGATGAAATAAATCTATGTATTTTATTTGCTCACGTTCGTGTGTGTCATTACAGGGTGCCAATAGAAAACCAGCGCGGAGCGTCGGACGCCGAACAAACGCTGATATGGTAACCCTTTCTGTATGGGTATGTTCAGCGTGATTTTACTGTAGATATTGTTGTTTATGCTTCTCTTAAACTACGATGTTTGTCGCTGGTATGTTGGGTGTATGTCAAATAAATGTTTTCTTTTCTATTCTATAAATAACTTATATTATAAACTAGCTTTTACCCGCGACTTCCTACGCGCATATCTAGGTCTGAAGTAATTTTTTTGTATCCTATTTTTCCCATTTCCGTAGGAATTTCGGGACGAATTATACATATAAACCTTAAGTGGGTGATAGACGTACGAACTTATAGTACGCGGTTTATAATATCGCGAGCTTACTCGGCTCGACGTCGGTGTCACACGTGAAGGCTTGATCATTACTCTGGTACCAATGGGACTGCGATGTCGTCAATGGAGGAAACTTTTTGTTATTCAGGAATAATATTTTGAATAGCAGTTGACTTTAGCGCCATAATTTGGGCGCATAATATTTGGTCGACTATTAACTTGTTACAATCGTGTTTCTGAAACAATCAAAAATTCTGTTAATAATTAGTGTGAATAGCTTCGAAAATAACTAATTTTTGGCACTCGACGTGTCACAAAACAAAGTAATGGCTCGCGGCTTGCGGCTCGCGGCGTTGACAGACGTGCGAGCCGAGGCGAGCTTCAAACATGTTGGATTCCCAACGAACTTACTCGTCGAGCCTTAAGCATGCGAATTTACGGTGACACACGAGCGAAAAAGGTCGTCGAGCCACAAGTACGCCTACTTGCTTGCACGTCTGTCACCCACTTTATTCTTGAATCACTCTGTCTATTGATTAACCGCATTAAAAGCCGTTGCGTAGTTTACAAGATATAAGATACTAGCTTCTGCCAGTATGCTTTGCCTGCGTGGTCCCTAGGCAACATATTCCCGACATAAAAAGTAGCCTATGTCCTTTCTCAGGCTCTAGACTATCTGTGTACCAAATTTCATTTAAATCGGTTCAGGAGCTTTGGCGTTAAAGCGCGACAGACAGACAGACAGAGTTACTTTCGCATTTATAATATTAGTAAGGATTATGTAGATAAGATATCGTACAGATGGCAAAAACGACTTTGTTTTTTTAACGGAGATTCGGATCTCGACTTTAGGAACTCGACTGATACATGCATTCATAATATTAGCAGTATCGCCACTGTGCAGTGCAAGAGTCAATCGGTATTACATTCCAGGTAAAGCACTCATAACTATCTTACACAGACATCGTCGTGGTACAAAATCGTGTGGCTTACAGGAAAACAATAGTGCGTATCATATTATGACACCGTCTTGTGCGAGTTTCTTGGCACACAGTTCGTGTTGTTTCGCTCAGTTAAGTCGCACAGCTTTCGTAAGATTTTAGTCCTTGTATATTTTGGAGCAGATGACGAAGTTGCAGTGACAAAGTATTTAACGCTTGCAGAGAATGTTTGGTTGTCTTAATTATTTTGATATTTGAATTATTTTGCTTTTTTCTTTTATTATAGCCTGTAAACTTCCTCTGTGTATTGAACATAGGATATAAAATATGTATAACAAACTCTTTAGCTTTATATATACTTATATATAAAGCTGAAGAGTTTGTTTGTTTGCGTGAACGCGCTAATCTCAGGAAGTTATGTAGCCCATTTATTGAGGAAGGCTATAGGCTCTATATCATCACGCTAAGACCAATAGGAGCGGAGCAGACGAAGTTGCGCGGGTCAACTATTAAAATATAAAACCGTAGATTTTCAGGGTGCTGTAGCTTTACAGCTTTGTTGGTAGATACAGAATCTTGTTAAGTAATTACTTGATTACAGAATTTTATCAAACACTAGCTTTTTCCCACAACTTTGACCCTATGTCCTTTCTCACAGGAACCGTGTAGTTTTCAAGATAGGGGCTGACACAAAATGATAATTTTGCTATCCCAGTGGAACTTTTCGAAATTGGATCAGAGGCCCTACGAACGGCGACGTCTTAAAACAACAAGATTCTGGTGTGTGAGAGAAACGGAGCTAGCCAGGACGAAAAGCACTATCGGTTTTTCACGACGCCTACGGAATGATAATGGCATTGGCACTTCGTAGTATGGATAGTTCTTACCATAAGCTCCTATTAACGAATAATCTTATCTCGTTTTACCTTCATTAACCGACTTCAAAAAGGTGGAGGTTCTAATTAGTCGGAATCTTTTATTTAAATGTATTTTCCCCGATTACTCGAAGACGAAGACGCCTGGACTGATTTGTTTTTTTTTTTGTTTTGAAAGGGTAGACTTTCCAGCTGGTCCAATGGTCATAAGATCAAGATCAGATGATGGGATCCCCGAGAAATAGTATGGACACACTTGAAGCGATTTATGTAATTTTTAGAAGAGTATTTTCTCGAAGATCTCGAGATCTTCACCAAGTTGAAATGGTGAAGATCTGATGAAGAACTTCGGAAATAGACATCGGAACTATTCAATAAATGATAGCAAATGGATCGAGATTGCTGAAATCGCAGGTATGTTTAATTCCACAATAACTTACTTTACATTACACCGACTTCCGAAATTAAAGTTATTTTATACTTTGTAGTGTTATTTTATTTGGAAGTCGGCTGGTTTTTTTTGTAAAAATGTTCATTTCATTTCATTTTCGATCACAATTATAAAGGTAATCTTTTTATTTCCGAGCTCAGAAAAATCATGTACAAATAATTCGGCCATTATTAAAACTGATATTCGCCAATGATTTATACAACTGACTCATTCAACAGAATACCCTTAACGCTCTGAATCGCAAGACTGATTAGATAACCGAACAAAGAGTCCCTACGCAAATCACAGACTACAGGTGTAACTACCTTCTTCTTATAATTAAAACTTTTTATCCCCGCGACTTCTGCTCTTTAAGTCCATCCGTAATGTTAGGGATTTGCATTTAAAGATGGCGGCTGGGTCTCGAATTAAACTAAGCAGTTTTTAATTTTAGTTTTTAAAGTCTTTGATTTTTATGCGGTTGTGGTGTTGGTATACGTTTGTTATTCTGGGTAGGATCTACTGTAACTAACATAAGGGGCACTTGCACAGGGAACACTGATTGGTTTTAGTAAGTAAGTCTGAGACTCCCTTCCGGAAGACTAAGACTTAGGCGCCGACCCCACTGCGCTCGATCCGTTCCGCGGTCCGTTCCGCGTCCCGTTCCGCGTCCACACACGCGCACATTACGAGCGGTCTAAAACTCTGGACTTCAGTAATCTTAAGCAGTGATAACACATCACAGGCTCTTTTTACTGAAAACCAAATGTCACTCTCAACCAAATGTCTCGTAAAACATGAGGAAAGCGTTTTTCTCTCACTAATTAAATAAACATTTCGATCTCGATGGACATCGTGACCTTACAACTTTTGCAAAAAAATAGAACTCCGACAGAACGCGCATCCACATTGACCGTCGCGGTCTAACAGCTTCTGTGTGTGTCGGATTCTTAGCCACCGTATAGATTACAGTGGACGCGGAACCCAGGACTCGGAACTCTGACTACTAGACCGCGTGCAGTGGGGTCGGTGCCTTAACTTGCACGACACAATATTAAGAGATCTTCTATGGAACCACATACTATAATATATTCTGCTTAGGAATGTCAATATTTTTGCATATTATTGTTAATTGCATAATATTATTGTAAATTTATAATAATTATTACAAAATAAAATCAATAAACATCTACACAAAAAAGAAAATATCGAAAAATGCGCTCGAATAACTCAATCAATACGGACCAACATGTACATAAAGTGAATGAAAAGTTCCCAGTTTGAAAGCGCTCTAACAAATTGTGGAAATAACTAGTTTAGCTCGCAAATGTATGGAGTTTTAGCACGATTCATAGTTTTCCGTCTCGGCTTTTGGTATTGAAATTATTTTAGGAAGGAAGTTATAACGATGGATGTGCGAAGACTTACCTAGGGGTCTAAAAAAGCCAATTTAGCAGAATCAGAAAGCACATCACGCTACCCGTCACTGTCAAATTTTCCCAATCAACCTTGAACCTAATGCGTTGGCAATAAAGATGAAAATGAAATGAAGAGTTTGTTTGCTTGAACGCACTCATCTCAGAAATTACTGGTCCGATTTAAAAAAATCTTTCAGCGTTATATAGCCCATTTATCGCGGAAAGCTATAGGCTATATATCGTCACGCTAAGACCAATAGGAGCGGAACAGACGAAGTTGTGCGGGTCAACTAGTATGATATAAATTTGGATCTCTCTCGTAATGAAATTGGTATTCGTTGTTTGTTGTAGATTTGGTAGTTTTCCAAATTTCTACGTTTCCCTCCATTAAAAGGATGATTGGAATTGACATTATGATGACACATTTTTGTAGCGCATGTCAATACTGTAAATTTGATATGGAAGTTATGGTAGGTGATAAACATTATTAACACCTTTGCACTTACGAATAGTCTATTTATAATTAATTTCTCATTGAAAGATAGTGACTTATCTCTAATGAGTTTAGTACGTAATCTAGTGCCACTTGATGACAAGCAATTAGTGTTTATTCAGTTAATGACGTTAGTAAAATTATTTTGTACATCTCTATCTAGGTATATGTCGGGGTGGCCATTTCGTAGATTTGGCCATTTTATGCTGAGTTCGACGTTAGGTTAGGTTAGGTTTGGGGAACTTAAGGCACCCCGACGCTGACAGGTTAGACTCGAATGGTATGACAGGACTTAGAGTGAGCGAGCACATGGAGTGATCTTAACTCCCGTCATCCCATTCATGTTATGTTCCTTTCAACCCTGAAGACAGAAATAAAAACCCCGCAGCGGGGCTGTGTCTTCGAAGTTAAACTAGCGGTTATTTTTTCTTGAAATAGCTAGTGGCCAGGTATTTCCTGACAGCTGCTGGCCACATCATGAAATTGCCAAAAAGTAGGATATTATGACAGTGACATATTAATGTTCTTGGACATACTCGTAAAATGATACCTACGTAGCGGTATCGTCAGCAGTCCTAGAGGTCCGACTCCCGGTCACTTATAAGTACTACTTACATAAGTAGCTGCTTTAATTTTTGTTGCCAGAGAAAAAGAAGAAAATACTAATAACAATAGATTGTATTTGAGACAATAGATAGCAACGAAAAATTATCTTTCATACGATAAGACGACACTTGAAATGTACCTAGATAATAGATTGATGATATTTCGTCTCTCGCAAAATTGTACAATAGAAAGAGACAGGTAAATTTCATTGATACGAGTATATAAGTATTGGTTATTGTAATATTAGTGTCACTTTGTCCATTTATTTAAAAATCCTGAAACACACTTGTCTTTGGCATTTTATTTATTTAAAATTCGAGTAATTTTTTTTTATCAGTACTTCAAGTCATAAAATATGAGGTGTATATTACTTTTTATAGTGTTATCTTTAGTTTTACGTAATTTTTGTGATGCTAAAACCTTCACAAGATGTGCTCTTGCGCGCCAGCTACTGACAATTAAAGGATTTCAGAAGAGTTACTTGGGAACCTGTGAGTATGTTTTTTATAATAAGCAGCTTTAGGTGATGTTAGGGTTCCGTACCTCAAAAGGAAAAAAAAAAACGGAACCGTTATAAGCTCACTTTTTTTCCGTCCGTCTGTCTATCAAGACCCTTTATCTCGGGAACGCGTGGAGGTATCGCGTTAGAATTAAAACCATATACTCAAGTCTACGGTTCCTTGAAGCTGTTAAATTATCAGACTTCTAAGTTAACTTAAAAAAGATACGGCCGTTTGTGCCGCAAAAAACGTATATTTCGACACTCTCAAGGGAATCAAAATGTATAGGGTATTTCCCATTGACCTAGAACTATGAAATTCGGCAATTAATATCGTCTTATACTACAAGTATAGGAAAAAGTCTAAAAACTGTACGTATGTAATTAAATAAAAAATATAGTATTTATTTAAAGTAATATGTACCTACAAATTTGTACGGAACCCTCGGTGGGCGAGTACGACTTGCAGTCGTCGGTTTTTTTAATAAAAAAAAACAAACTTTATTCATGCAATAGTTGTAGAGAAAAAATGCATTACCTACACACTTGAAAACTGGCTTTAAATTCACTGTCATGCCTTTTTAGGCCTTATATTTTCAAGGGTATTAGGCGGTTTGGCAGCTTGCCTCACCCAAAATCACAGAGCCTTTTAATTCTGACAGCAGGACGTGCTCGTGCTGATCAGAGAAGCGCAGGTGCAATTAATTTCTCTGTATTGAAATACAAACAGGGCACACAAAAAAATATATTTGCGCCTAGGCTACGCCGAAAAGCCATTTTGTGTCTTCGCTTGAAAAATATTATTTACTAGGTATTCGCATTTGTTATTACAATGTAGATTCAAATTGAAACAATACAACTATACTAATATATTAAACATGAAATATGTGTTTAGTTATTGTGCTGTAGTGACTGATAGTGACCCACTGTGCGCAAATCCGACTCGTACTTGTCCAATTTTCAAGTTTCGTAAGTAAGTTAATCAGGTATTTCAAATTCAAACTCAAACTCAATATATTTATTTCAAACTAGCTGACCCGCGCGGCTTCGCTCCCGTCATCTGGCTACTCTACCTACCTACCATAGCTACCCTACCTTACCTACCTGCCTACCTACATACTCATTCTTTTTTTTTGTATTTTAATTCTTATTATGCTATTCCGGACGAAGAAATTAGTCTTCGTCCGGAATAAAACACAAAAACTATGAAAATCGGTCGAGCCGTTCTCGAGTTAGTTAGAAAAGTGTTCGAACAAACCCGACTTTGAGAATTTTGCTATATTGTGAAAGATTCGACCTTTTTCTAGAAGTCATTTTTATATTAGCGAGACAGAAATAAAACGAATAAACTGAAGGAAGACGGACAGCGGTGGCTTATTAATAAATAGGGTTCCGTTAGCAACCTTGGTACGGAACCCTAAAAATCGACTTGGTTCGCACGAATCAAAATCGTACGCGAAGGCTTAAATAATAGGGTCCCATTAGCAACTTTAGCACGGAATCCTATAATTTGCCTTGGCTCGCAAATCGAACTGTCTGATACTTAGCACGAATTAAAAACTTAGTTGCGGGCAACCTGGGAGTCTTTAAGACAAAAGTGAACAGGTTGCTTCTAGGCAAACGTGCTCCATCTTCGACCGTATCATCGCTTACCATCAGGTTAGATAGTGGTCAAACGTATGCCTATCTATAATAAAAAAAAAACTACTCCGTATCACCTAACCACTGAGAACTAATGATAATATGATTTGACAGTTACTGTGAAATCGTGTTGTCATTCATTCTTAGTTCGGGTTCGGGATTAATCGTAAGTCTGTAGGTGATACGGAGTAGAATACGTCCGCCACTAACCCCGAAACTACGGACTTCGGACTTAGAGAGTAGCCCCCCCAAAATCGATCGCTCCCGTCACCGTGACCACCTTTGGTACGGTACCTTAGATAATTATTAGCCTTGTTTCGCAAATCGAACCGTTCGTTGCTTCGCTCTAAACGGAATCAATCGCGGAGGCTTAGCAGTAGGGTCCCGGCAGCACGTTTGGTACGGAACCCTACAGGCCTGGGGGGCTACTCTCTAACGAAATCCGTAGTTTCGGGCTTAGTTGCGGGCGGGCGTATTCTACTCCGTATCACCTACACGTACTTACGATTAGTCCCGAACCCGAACTGAGAATGAATGACAACACGATTTCACAGTAACTGTAAAAACGTGTTATCATTAGTTCTCAGTGGTTAGGTGATACGGAGTAGAAAATGCCCGCCCGCAACTTAGCCCGAAACTACGGATTTCGTTAAAGAGTAGCCCACCAGATCCGCAAGTCGAACCGTCCAGTACTTCGCAAAACTAAAACAGTTTAAGACTCCACGATAAAAGCACTTTAAACGAAACCAGCACGACTCAGAGATTTCAGCAATTTTGGTCCCTAACAGTTAAAGACCTTACAGAGACCAAACCGAAATTCCTACTAACTACGACCGTGTTTGATAATCGTGTGAGGTCATTCTCCAGCGGAAAATCTTAACACCGCAATTCAGAAAAACGCGTCATCAGTGCAACGCCATCTATCGACCAAGTAAACTGACAAAATATTTGGCAGTAGAAGACGTTAAATAAGAAGCCCGTATGTAACGGTAAATAACGATAAGGTATTAAAATGTTTACTTTTATTTTGCTACGTCTACGTATTAAAAGTTTCACAAATAACTCAATCAATGTGTTTTGGTGTAACATTCATGCTTTCATGCATTTTTTGGCTCCTCAATAGATGGCGCTCTGACTGATCAGAATACAGTAGGAAGTTTCTTACTAAACTAAAAATTCAATATATTTTGATTTTGTGGATCGATTGTGACGATAAATAACGAAAAGGTATAAAAATGATCACTTTTATTTTACCACGTATTAAAAGTTTCACAAATAACTCAACAATTTTGAATGCTTTCGTGCATTTTATTTTTCTCAATAGATGGCGCTCTGACTCATCAGAATACATTAGGAAGTTTCTTCCTAAACTTAAAAATTCAATATCTTTCGATTTTGTGGGTCGATTTTGATGAAATAAACGCTAAATGTTACTCGGGTTATCGTTTAATATTTTTAAGTACTTAGATTTGCAATCCAATCTGTGGTTTATGCGTGATACTCCCACAAACGCACAGACTAACAGACAAAAATTTCAAAAATTGCATTTTTGTGTTTTATACCCTTTTTCCTGAGTTTTCTGTGTAATTTTCATGCAAAAATATTCAATGTACAGACACGGTTAGTCTACGATTTTATTATATGTATAGATAGATAGCCTTGTTTCGCAAATCGAACCGTTCGTTGCTTCGCTCTAAACGGAATCAATCGCGGAGGCTTACAGTAGGGTCCCGTCAGCACAGCACCTTTGGTACGGAACCCTACAGGCCTGATCCGCAAGTCGAACCGTACAGAACTTCACAAAACTAAATCAGTTTAAGACTCTACGATAAATGCACTTTAAACGAAACCAGCACCAGAGATTTAACCAATTATGGTCCCTAACAGTTTAAGACCTTTCAGAGACCAAACCAAAATTCCTTCGAAACACGACTGTGTTTAGAAATTGTGTGAGGTCATTTTCTAGCGGAAAATCTTAACACCGCAATTCAGAAAAACGCGTCATCAGTGCAACGCCATCTTTCGACCAAGTAAACTGACAAAATATTTGGCAGCGGAAGACGTTAAATAAGAAGCCCGTATGTAACGGTAAATAACGATAAGGTATTAAAATGTTTACTTTTATTTTGCTACGTCTACGTATTAAAAGTTTCACAAATAACTCAATCAATGTGTTTTGGTGTAACATTCATGCTTTCATGCATTTTTTGGTTCCTCAATAGATGGCGCTCTGACTAATCAGAATATAAATAAGGAAGTTTCTTACTAAACTAAAAATTCAATATATTTTGATTTTGTGGATCGATTGTATCGATCAATAACGAAAAGGCTTAAAATTATCACTCTTATTTTGCCACGTATTAAAAGTTTCACAAATAACTCAACAATTTTGAATACTTTCGTGTATTTTATTATTCTCAATAGATGGCGCTCTGACTCATCAGAATACATTAGGAAGTTTCTTCCTAAACTTAAAAATTCAATATCTTTTGATTTTGTGGGTCGATTTTGATGAAATAAACGCAAAATGTTACTCGGGTTATCACTTAATATTTTTAAGTACTTAGATTTGCAATCCAATCTGTGGTTTATGCGTGATGCTCCCACAAACGCACAGACAAACAGACAAAAATTACAAAAATTGCATTTTTGTGTTTTATGCCTTTTTCCTGAGTTTTCTGTGTAATTTTCATGCAAAAATATTCAATGTACAGACACGGTTAGTCTACGATTTTATTATAGGTATAGATAAACCATTTACAGGCTTTTGAATTGTCAAGGTCGGTCAGTCCAAAAAGATGAAGCTATTTGCTCGTTCCAAAGCGTAGCTATGGAGAAGAACGTGCAAGAAACTTCACGGACACTCTTTTAAAAATAACAAATTGTTGTAATAATGCCTAGAAACTCGCTTGCCCGAATGTAAATCAACCCGACAACCCATCATACCAGAGACAGTGGGATGAAGTTCAGAAGAACCTTATAGCTACTTCTGCTTCTACTGCGGAGCGTGCGCGCCTGCTGGCTGTGGGTGAGTGGGAGTCGGGCCTCTGGCTTCACGCACTACCGTCGTCGAACATAGGTACCTTGTTCGACGATACAACTTTCCGCCTCGCTGCTTCCCTTCGCTTAGGCGCATCGTGTTGTTCTCTTTATCGTTGTCGCTGTGGCGAAGCTGTCAACAGCCTCGGGCACCACGGTCTCTCATGCAGTCGAAGTGCGGGTCGCTTTGCATGGCACGCAAACATCAACGACATTATCCGACGCGCTATTGTCGCCGTTGGCGTTCCAGCCGTACTAGAACCCAATGGCCTGGCACGCGACGACGGCAAGCGACCGGACGGTATGTCTTTATTTCCATGGAAGATGGGTAGGCCTTTAGTGTGGGACGCTACTTGTGTCGATACTCTTGCGCCATCCCATCTTCCTAGCTCGTCGTGCTGTGCTGGTACTGCCGCTGCGGCTGCTGATAACCTCAAGCGGCGGAAATATAATAACCTTGTTGGCAATTATATTTTTGAGCCGTTTGGGGTTAAAACTCTTGGACCGTGGGGTCCGAGTGGTCATGCCTTATTTAAAGATCTTTCTAAACGCTTAGTTGACACTTCGCGTGACCCAAGGGCTGGCTTTTACCTCGGACAGAAGATAAGCATTGCCATACAACGTGGCTATGCCGCCAGTCTTTTGGGCTCACATCCAGTGGACAGCGATGCGGACGAATTTTTTGACGCCTTATTTTAGTTAGGATTTTTTTATTTTAAGTGTATATATTTAGTATAGTTTGAAAGTAAATAAAAGTATGCTTTATAAATTGTTAGAAGAGTTTTGTTTACATCATGTTGAAATTATACATACAACGATGTAAAAGACGAGCAGGATAACCGCGTCCGGAAAAAAAAGGAACAATTCAAAGAAATATTTAAAATAAACCATGGCAGCTGAGAAATGACCAGTCCCAACTGACTGAACTAATTGGTCCCTATTTCTAATACCATAATTATGTCTGTCGCCTCTTTCGTTAAAAAGATGTAAATTCTTTCTGACATACATGATGTTTTTGTTAATGCATTGACAAGGTACCGTCATGATGTTAATACTTTTAAACAGCTCCCTTAGAGAATCGCGCTGGCCGAGATTGTATATCGCTTTGATGACTCTTTTCTGCAAAATAAAAATAGACTCTATGTCTGCAGCCCGTCCCTATAGTAAAATACCGTAAGACATGATACTGTGAAAGTAACTAAAAGAGACCAGTCTCGCGGTATCGACATCCGTTAATTGGCGGATTTTCCTAACAGCATAAGCTGCTGAATTTAGCCGTCCTGAAAGGGATGTTATATGAGGGCCCCATTGTAGCCTTGGGTCAAGCGTAATTCCCAGGAAAACCGTTTTATCCACAAATTCTAGTTTTTCCCTGTTTAATACTATGTCACAATCACTGCTTTTGACATTGGGTAAGGCAAATCTTTTTTTTTTTTTGTTTTCTTTTCATTCAGAACCAAATTATTTGCCGTGAACCAATTTTGGACCTGCATTAGAGCATTATTTATGATATCAACATTGTCCGTCTGTCTATTTATCTTAAAAATTAAGGAGGTAGTGTCGGCAAAGAGCACCAAACCAAGTTTTTGTTGCAATAAATAGAGTAAATCATTGATATGTACCAAAAACAAGAAAGGACCCAAAATCGAGCCCTGGCGAACGCCCATGTTCACGTTTAATCCCGACGAATTAACACCGTTTATTTGAACTAATTGCTGTCTATCATTCAAATTTAATAAGATGCCTAGTTGGTTTTTTATGTGTAAGGGTGAAAATGTTTTTTTTTTTCCTCTCAGTCAATTAAATTGACATTCACAACTGTGTCAATTAGTGTGGAGAAAGTTTTCTTTAAAAGGAACTAGAATTACATGGCCTCTGTGTCTCGGCTAATTCATAGGTATCTATTATATTCATACACTCGTAAAGCGTGCTGATTGTGCTCTCATGAACCTAAGATTGATAAGAAACGTGTACGATATCTACTGGCATTAAACTTGGTTCTTATTACGTGTTATCAATCACTCGAACACTTACGTGGTACCTACACCGTTAATTATTTTTATTATTATGAGGAAAAATCGTCGAAATAAGCGTCCGCCCCTCTGGACGCTTACTTCGACGATTTTTCGCTTCACGAGTGTAGTGCGAGCTTTTTTTTTCTTTTCATGTCGCTGGCATGACAGTAGTTAAAATGTTGGTGGCCCAAAACATTACCACTTCCACGGCAACGTTGGTGGCAGCACATAGGTCGTTTCGGTTGCATGTTTTGAGGCACAGAGGGCAAGTTAGGAGGAGGACCATGGATTGTGTCTCGGCTCCACATCCGTACCCTGCAGTTGATAAGTCACGATAGCCCCACTTTGCGAGGTTCAAAAGTATTCGATCCCGTTAACAAAATAATAAAAGTCTGCTTCTGTATCAAATCGCGAAAAAAGAGGTTTTCCAGAAACCCCAATTTTATAAGATTTTTTTATTACTTGCATTATTTGTTGGTTTTATTGTCCGAATCTCACAAGCTGCGTTAAAAGCACTTTCTCTTACCCTGCAGAGTTTTACATCAAAATCGGGGGCGAGACTCCTCTCATTTGCGCTATTCGTCATAGTTTCGGATTTGGCGGATATGGTAAAAAAAAATACACCTATACAGGAAAATTGAAAAATACCCGAAACCTCTTAATCCTGACTTCGTATCATGACCCTGGACAACATTTGTTCTACGACTTTTCCAAATTCGAAATATTTTTCTTCCATACAAAAATATAAACATAGTCTAAATTTTGCATATTCTTTATATGAGGCGGAGCGGGATTGGGTGCGCGCGCGCGCGTAGTATACGCAAATTTTACAGACTTCAAATAAATGAAAACCATTTTTTTGGCAACATTGTTTAGTTGAGGTCAAAGTCGTAGAACAATTGTTGTTCAGGGTCATGATACGAAGTCAAGATTAAGAGGTTTTGGGTATTTTTCAAAATCCCTGTATACATATGTATAGGCCAGGTGTTGCCGCTATCGTGTTAAAATATCTTTACTAATATTATAAATGCGAAAGTAGCTCTGTCTGTCTGTGTATCGCGCTTTCACGCCAAAGCTACTGAATCGATTTAAAAGAAATTTGGTACACAGATAGTCTAGAGCCTGAGAAAGGACATAGGCTACTTTTTATCCCGGGAGTATGTTCCCTAGGGATCACGCGGGCGAAGCCGCCGGCAGAAGCTAGTAGTTTATAATGAGAGTCGCTGCTATTCACTTACGCAATATAAACCAAGATAACGGTTTTCCCCTTATCTCAATTTATTCAAGATAAAATAAAAATAAAATAAAAGAACCTTCAAAGCTCAACTTTTAATAGTTATTGGTAGCTATACTGCTACAATGTAGGAATATTACCGACACAAAACATTCTTGAACGCCATTCTCAACAAAGTAATGTATTTAAGACACCTTCTGTAGCTGTACCTAATTCCTTTCCGTCTTTGCTGGTTTACTACTAGTTGGATAGTTAAAAAAACATTTCTGTATATTTACTTAAGTTTAATTTAAATACAGTCATTATTATCATCTTCTTGCCCTTTGTCCATGTTATTTGGGTCGTTTTCTTCTTCTTTTACTAGAGAGTGGTTCGAGAACTATGGTTTTCTTACAAATATTATAATACTAGCTATAGCCAACGGAGAATAAATTGAAAACTGCCTCCGGAGTTAAGATGAATTTGATATCATCTACATTTTTTGTTAGTTGAATATGTCTGCTAAAGAAAGCGTGAGTCATGTTTTATCTAATGATATATTTTGTTAGTGAAATAAAAATAAAAACCGATTTACGTCAATTACGCTTACCTACCTACATATATATACCTAATAATAGATAACCAAAATTCTACACCGATATCTCTTATCTCCCAAGTCCTGACCTCACGCTCCACTGAATTCAATTTTTTTTAAACCATTAACGAAAAACTAAATAGTACGATATTTAACACAAACATAATCACACAACTTCTTGAATATAATGATAATACCTACATACTCCATTAATAGGTCAGACCGGTATATTAACATGCAAAAAATCTTCGCGGAAAATACGTTACATCTGACCAATCAGCTGGCATTGACATTGAACTTCCTATCTCTACAAATATAGACCTTATTTGCTTGAAATAAGAGCTACAGTCATTTTAATTAAATAAACGCGTGGTATATTTATGTTCACAAGTAAAGATACAGCTATGTGGAACACACGTGTTTTTGTTTTGTTTTTGGTGATAAGTGTAACAAGTGCTAAAAGATTTGAAACTAGGTGTAAATTAGTGCGGGAACTATTGAAGATTGGAATGCCTAATGATATGTTTTTGGGACAATGTAAGTCTGAAATAGTTTAAGTAATTAAATTTTCTTCGATTGAAGTCGGTTCTATTCTTGGAAAAGAAGCAATAAAAGTGTTGGAACAAACTTTTAAAGTGAGACCAATTCTTAAACAATGAAAAAAAGAATCGGGGTCCCAAAATGTACTGAACAGATTCACATTTATTTTTTGTGACATATGAGATAATACCAAGGTAGTTCTTTTTAAGGGAGAATTATATGACGCCTTTGTAAGTTTTACGTTCACCCCTTTTTAGCTATATAAGCCAAATATCTTGACGAGGTTGGTCTTTGGCAAACACAAAACAAATATATAATTATAAACACGTAAATCTGTACTAATATATAAAGCTGAAGAGTTTGTTTGTTTGTTTGTTTGCTTGAACGCGCTAATCTCAGGAACTACTGGTCCGATTTGAAAAATTCTTTCAGTGTTGGATAGCCCATTTATCGAGGAAGGCTATAGGCTATATATCATCACGCTAAGACCAATAGGAGCGGAGCAGTAATGAAAATTGTGACGCAGACGACGTTGCGCGGGTCAGCTAGTCTGGTATAAAACGACATCAACAATCCCAACATTTTGTCGAGTTATGCGAGCAAAAATGTACTGAACACACCTGATGTTTCTGATTGTGATTTCTTTTTTGGGAGTGCATTTTTGCATTAATCGTATCTATGATTGATACTTCATGTCTGGAAAATTTGGAAATTACGACTTTGTAAAGTATGGTGTCAAAATTATGTGCCACTTAAATAAAGATTTGCTTCTTACTTGTATTTGTACTTACTCACAATTTCGGATCTCTTGATAATAAAATACAGCAATTACTTGATACTAAATTAAAAGAGTATGTTGTGTTAATTTATGTAATAAATTTACTGTGTCATATTATTGCAGGTCTTTATAATGAGTTTACACACTGAGACCTATGAGTTTTAAATGAGAAATGATTATCGGTCATCGGGAAATACCCTATGATTTAGATGGATAGATATATTTATTTTGTAAAACATGCGTACAGCATACAGGGCCCCAAGTCTGCTATTACAATGGTGTCAGAATGGTCTATCATTGATGTCATAATGGTTGATTTTGACAAGATTCTATGCCATTTCTTTCAATGGAGTGTCAGTGGTTGACCACTGGATATAAAAGCGTCACTATGACTTTCCAGTGGTCAACTAATGGGCCCTGGTCTTATAAATAATGGTGACGTTGAGGTTGTTGGTTGGTTGGTTGGTTGATGTTGGTTGGGTTTTATTTGCGAGAATCATAATTATGTCGCATAAATGGCCGTATTTTTTTGTTTATTTAGAACATTGATTTTAGAGCTCCAAGGGACCGTAAACTATATTTGAAATTATTTTCATTTTAATAACTTTAGGCGTTCTTGAGAAAAAGGGTCTTGTCTAGTGACAGACAGAAGGATAACGGTTCCGTTTTTCCTATTTAATATCGAACCCAAAAAGGATGTTTGTCAGTATTTAGTCAGAAGCTCGAAAGGCTGACAGTGATGCCAAGGGGTATCATGTCACTCAAGTTAGTAGGTACAACGTGGCAATAACTAATCGTATTAATAGACAGAAGCCAAACCCAACATTATCTTCTTTAGAAAAACCTGGGCAGATGCTGATGACGAGCTACCAGGACATGTTATTTAGGATATAGGAGATAGGCACACGTGTGACCACTATCTCACCTGATGGTAAGCGATGATGTGGTCGAAGATGGAGCACGCTTGCCTAGAAGTAACGTAAACACTCGCTTGACTTAAAGACTCCCAGGTAGTAGCTATCAGGAAACACAGACTCCAGCAGGGAATTCCACTCCTTAGCTGTACGTACTATGAATGTGTTCCCAAAACGTTTTGTGCATGTTGGATCAGCCAGAAACAAACCCTATTACGCTTTGCAAAAAAAAAAAAATATATATAGTTGTCCAACTGCTCAGATGTGTTTCTGATGTCTTAAGAATAAATTTTAAGTGATGATACATCGCATATTTTCCCCGTATTGTCCTTATGACATCGTTTCTTAGTCACATCATACAGTTTACATCATACGGGAAACAGAAGAAATCTTTGAAACCTGATACCAGGTACATCTTTAAGTAACAAATTGTTGTAAGTCCATAATATCAGTAGCACGATAAAGTAATTATTGGGTACATAACAGAAGTACGTAGTAATTTATTGTGATGTATTACCACAATTAATTAAATATACAGCAGTCATACTAGTAACTCTTTATTTTTACCCGACTGCGGCGAAGCAAAAAGGAGGGTTAAGAGGAAATACTGGCGGCGAGACTTTGTATGTAAAATGTAGTCATAAATAGAGGTTTGGCTCTCGACTGTTTTCTCCTCCAATATTGGACCGATTTAGGAGATATTTCACAAACTGAATAAGAAGGATAAATACTGTGCCTCTATGTTTTCTTTTTTGATGATTTTTAAACCGTCTAAGCACTAGAACTCTTACAAAAAGCTCAAAATGATCCGATAAATCGCTGTCAACAGAGCCCTAGTGTACAAATTTGGCAACTATTAATCAAAAAAGTAAAACATAGAAACACAGTATACATCGAATTATGACTTTTTACATACAAAGTCTCGCTGCCAGCATTTCCTCTTAAGATTCTTCTAAACGACTTATCATAATTTGATAAATTAGGTATCGTTGGAAGCGTCTCGCGTCTTGATCTCACAATAAACTCATCATTTTACTCTATGTGACGTTAGTATAAACTTCTTTTTTTAAAACATTGCCCCTCTCTTGGAATATCTCATGTATCGTGGGAGCGTTCACAAACATAGAAACTCACAAACACAAACAGCCAGACCCGGAACTATCTGTAGGCCATACAAATATTTGTTCCATGCGGGAATCGAACCCGCGACACGCAGCGTCGCAATCAATCGCTCAGCCACTGCGCCAACCGTGCCGTCAAACTGATTTTTAAGAGCGTGATTTTCACAGTGGTCGGATTTTAGTTGTTTAGCATTAGAGAAGGCGTGCAAGTACACAACTTTACCATTATTGTGACTGAAATTGGTCGTATTATATTAACAAGTTCACTTCCGAGCCTGCATATTATAGGTATAGGTATTAAATAAGGAATTCTACTTATACCATATTTTTTTCAACAATTCATCTATTTAGACATAACCCACTCACATATCTTCTCACCCTCTCAACGCTACTTACACACACACACACACATACACACACATCACAGACAAGCACAATAAATATACCCCTCACCCATATCCCACACGTACCTGTAACTCTACAACACTTCATACAAATAGTTTTTATTATTATTTTTCTTACATTTTATTTCTTTTTTCTTCCTAAAAATTGTTTTAACATAAAACTAAATTTTGCTAAGCATTGTTTGTCTATCTTGCCTGTAGAGGGGAGTCCCTGGTGTCCTGAAACACAAGTCACGGCTTAGTTTAGGCATCAGTCTCCCACAAATGAACATTTCCGTTGTCATAATTTATTGTAATTGTTTCCTTAAATATTAGTTTATAAGTGTTATTTGTGGAAGAAAATATTTTTTTTTTATTATTATATCTGCAGGGTACGTATCCCGTGTGGGGAGGCATCTCTTTTTATCTGCGGGCCATGCCTGGTTAATTTATAGACAAGTGTGCGACCAAGATGTAGCGAATTTATATTATTATTATTTTTATTTGTGATGGGTTCGCTCTTGACTGTAGTCTAGGTCAGAGATGACAGAGACAAAGTTTAAAATGGAGCGAGCTTACCCAGAAGGAACCTGTGCACTCTAACTTTGAAGAAATTAGGGTTGTAAGCGTTTGGAAACACAGACGCAGGCTGAGAGTTCACTCCTTTGCTGTGCGCATTATAAAAGGCGTTTGGAAACGCTTAGTGCGAATTGGTGGAATAGCAACAAGGTAGGGATGGTAAGATGCAGTGCGTCTGAATGTTCGATGGTAGAAGGAGGCCGGTGGGATGAGGTCGTGGAGTTCTTGTCATTAAGCCTAATGCCGTTATTAAATCTGCGATTGATAACTGTCATTAACTGCATCAGACTGCAGGAAAAGTTATTTTACACACCAGTCGAAAACATTGCCTTCGTTCTGGGCTGGGGCAGTCAAGAGAAATGCCTTCACTGACTTATATATTTAAGCACTTTCACAATCGTAACGTCGCCTCGTAAGTTTTATTAACCATACTAGCTTTTGCCTGCAACTGCGAACGTGCATATCTCGTTTTTCCCGTTCCCGATTTTCGCTACCCTCTAAGGAACCTATAGGCTGCGAAATCCATCCTCTTAGTGCTCCTTTACACCCTCCAAGGAACCTATAGGCTAAATTTGCACAAAATTCAGCTTTCTACACCCAGTAGTTTCAGGTGTGCGGTGTCTGTCAGTGACTCAGTCAGTCATTCATCAGTAATGGAAGAATTTTATACATATACTAGTTTCAGTTTTGGATACTTGAATAAAATGAAATACTATTCTATGATTTATTTGTTTATTTAAACCTTATGTACAGTAGTGGTACATGGACGGACTTAATGCAACAAGGCATTCTCTACCAGTCAACCTTTGGGTTAAAAAGTCTACACTGTGGAAGGTGTACAACAAAAAAAAATGGAGTCTTTTGGGGAACAATATACAAATAATATATTTAATACTAATAGAATACATATATAAGCTAAAATAATAAACTAATAAATATCCTGTTTTATAATAATCCTTCTGATCAAGAGAATAACTTTTCGTAAAAGATTAGCATTTTACGATGGCCCTTTTTCAATAAACACTAAAACTACGTTACATAGTACATAATATTCCGTAAAGTTATACCACAGTAGACATAAAAATCAAATGCTATATCGTTTTATCCTAATAATTACAACAAACAAAAAGTGTTCAAACTCTAAAAAGTTAGTTAAACTGCATTAGTTTAGCATAGAAGTGTGATTATGCAGTAAAGTGCAATGCTTAAGTCACGTACAGACGGTTATAAAAGTGATTTGCATAATAATACAGCGTTCTTTAACATGAATATTGAACATAACTTTAAAGTTATAAGTTTTAGTGGCAAGAAAATTATATCGTATGTATTATGAACATGATTAAATGGTCGTTTAAAGGATTCTCTGAGGGAAAATAGATAATTTAACGAATATTTTCTAGATGGATGCCAAGCTGCATAGCTTGGCTCATCGCCGTAAGGTTGCCTGCTTGTCGGTCTTCTACAGACTGTACTTCGGTGAGTGTGCCCAAGAACTTCACGACCTCATCCCACTGGCCCCCTTCTACCATCGGACATCCAGACGCACTGCATCTTACCATCCCTACCTTGTTGCTATTCCACCAATTCGCACTAAGCGCTTCCAAACGTCTTTTATAATGCGCACAACAAAGGAGTGGAACTCTCTGCCTGCGTCCGTGTTTCCAAACGCTTACAACCCTAATCTCTTCAAAGTTAGAGTGCACAGGTTCCTTCTGGGTAAGCTCGCTCCATGGTAGACTTTGTCTCGGTCATCTCTGACCTAGACTTGAGTCAAGAGCAAACCCATCACAAATAAAAATAATAAAGAAGACGCTTTTTTTAAGGATGGGAATTCATCAAATGCATCGTTTCTGGGTAGAGCGGAAGGAAGTGTGACTGAAACCCAGTTCCGCGTAGGGCCGCGCTGAATCTTTCGAACAAATTCAGCAACCCTGGCTGATCTTCTAGACGCTGCTTAACAGATTTTGATAAGTTGATGAAAATGATAACTGAGATGTTACAACTCTACCATTTTTAAGCAACATTTGCACTGCAATCACACAAATATTTAGGAAAATCATTGTTTTGTTTTTTATTTGACAAATTGCAGCTGAGATGCGAATGTTCGAACGTTGCTTGAAAATTATACTTGAGTTTGAACGTTTTTAAGTACGACAAATGGGCTTCTAGTTATGCATTCCTGTTAATACTTCAGGGATTTCATCAAATTTCTGTTTTCATCATTTCCTTGCGACACATACCCTCCTAATAGGTTACTGAGTGACTGACAGACAACGCATAGCCGAAACTACTAGTAGTAAAAATCTGAAATTTGGCATTTAGGTTCCTTGGGGAGTGTAGGGGAGCACTAACAGAGGAATTTTCCGGACGCTTTTATCCTGCTCGTCTTTTACATCGTTTTCACATGTATGTATAATTTCAGGTGTTCCCTTGTTTCGCAGACAGAAATTTGATAAAAATTCGTTTCGCAGAAAATATTTCACATAATATTTGATCCTTATAAGTTTATGTCGAATATTATTGTTTCAACAACTATTCACTTGAATGAAACATATTTCACAGAAACACAATTCAATGAATTTCGATTCACATGTTTTTATTTAACAAAATTATTAAACAGTAGAATTATTTTTTAACGAATATTGTTTGTTCGGTATATTATTCCATGGTATTGTATTTCAATGAAAATGTAATCAATATTTAATATTTTTGTTTTATATGTCCGAATTTACAATGGTATACTTTAAAGATGGCAAAATTTCATTTGGAATAATTTTATTAAGCTTAGTGCCATTTTTATAAAATAGCATTTTTAACCCTTCATTAAAATTAAAATACGTCTTAAAAAGTCAATATATTGTGGTACAAAACTTAGCGATGGAAACGAATCGCTGTAAAACCGACTCCACGTAGTCTTGTCTGCCCTACCCCTAGAATTTAAGCCCGGCCCGCGAGCTGAGGAGCAGGTGTTATAAGTCCCGCCGCAGATTCGGCTTGTTGGCCGGCTTCGCCAGCCAGCCTCAGCCGCGGCGGTGAGCGTTAAAACCATCTGCGACGATCGCCGAAGCCCCGCAGCGCCGAAGCTGTGACAGAAACCATGCCTGCAGCATGTTGCATGCTTGCTCGTATGCTGCATGTTGCATGCTTGCCTGCAAGCTGCATGCTTGCTTGCATGCTGTATGTATGCTGCATGCTTGCTTGCATGCATGGTGTATGCTTGTTTGTATGTTTGCACAGTTTTATCTTTTATCCCGATCGCCATTCCCCGCCACCATTACTTCGTGGGGCTCCGTCGACTGGGCCCGAATAAAAAGTTTTGGCTTGACTAGAATTTACCCGCATTGTTTTTGTGAACGCGGTGTAGGACCCTCCTATACCGCGTTCACAAAAACAATGCGACATTGACAAAGGGGGGAATTGAAACGTTTAGAAACTGTCACTCGAAAAAATGTTTTTCTTGGTAATAAGTTTTATATGAACCAAACAATATGAGGATAAAGAATATTTGATTTGATACTCTATGATATGAATATCGAAACTTTGAATTTATTTGTAACAAAAATATATGATTTAAATTTATTCAAAGTGAGTATTCTGCGTATTCAGTAATCTATGAAATGATAATACGAGTAAAATTTTATGTAAAACGAAATTCTACTAAACAACGTACAACCGTAATTACAACATGATGTAAACAAAACTTTGTAAAAATTTATTATTTTTAAAAGACTGTCCGTGGAGTTTCTTGCACGTTATTCTCCAAAGAGATCTACGCTTACTTATAGCTTTATCTTTTCTTTTTTGACCGACCGGCAATTCAAAAGTGCCTGAAAATGGTTTATATAAAATAAATAATATGAGTTTGAGTTTGATTTCCGAAATTCCCTCGGGAACAGGAAAAATCGGGATATACGCGTACGAAGTCGTGGCCAAATGCTAGTTATAAATATTACTGCTAACAAGTTTAAAAATAGAGGAGTAATCTTAACACTGACAAACTTTAAAATAAAGTCACATCAGGCAATTCAACTTGGATCAAAATAAACTGCTGTTTTCCCAAGTTTAGATGAAGTAAGCAAAAGTTAAACTTTAGCCGCTTGAGGATTATTTTTAGTACTGACCGGCAAAACCACTTTATGCGATAAACCATTCATATCATAATATTGCGTCAAAGTTATGTTTTTAGTGTTATGTGTAAAAGTAGGAAAACAATATCTCTTTTATATTCTTTTTTTAGAATGGGAAATAATCATATGACTCCTTTCACTCTGGGCGAAGCGGAAGGGAGTGTCAGACTCTTACCGGCTGGAACCCTTCCGTATTCCTCCTAATACCCTTTGCGTTCTAGGGCCGTGGTGACATTTTCGAACAAAATTCCGGAACACTGACAGTCCTATCTACCATACGCCCGATCATGACTTACGCGTGTGCCACGTTCGCCCACTAAGTCACACCATGTCCATAGGATGCAGACTCTCCTAAACCGTTTTCTCTGAAAGGCCACGGACGCCCCGTGGTTCGTTAGGAATGAACGACTTCATATTGACCTTAAAGTCCCGACTATTAAGCAGTTCATGAAATGTCTCAGAAAGCGTTTCATTGAATCTGCCGAAAAGCACATAAAGCCTTTAATTGCATCGGCTACCCGATACGCTCCCTCCAAAATTAGTAGGATTCGCCGTCCAAGGTATACCTTTATCGATCCTGACGACCAAGTCACCATCCTTCAAGAAAGCTGTAGGGAAACCAAGACTCTCAGAAAACACAAAAAACACAAAACAGGGGACCATCGCGACGCCCCTGTAATGCCCAGCCCCTCCTTTTTTTGCCTTTAGCTTTAAACTCCCTAAATAATGTCATTAAATTCATTTGAGGCCCACACAGGCAAATCCGGTTAAGTAGTTGCAATCTTCACAGGTTTGTAACTGCGAGTGGTCTCCGACAAACAAAAAGAAAGTCCGTTCTACCACCTACCTCGGCAAGCGTTGTTTCAACTTGAAGATCGACAAATGTTTCCATTACCTTTAGGGCAATGTCTGTTGACTATTGACCAACCTACCTTTGAAATACTCGTGCCAGTTAAGTGAAATTACTATATGAACCTAAAATGTAAATTCAACATTACTTTTCATCATCAACACCATTTTATCGAAATCATAACGTTTAGCCTTAGAATAATAACGCATAGAAGCCGCGTCTAGAACAAAACACGAGCGAAATCGTGTGTCCACTTCATTTTCTTTGTGTGCGTGAGCCGAATGTGTCTACGTTCCTAAAACGCACACAGATATAGCTTTGAGTGATACCATTACCAAGCTGTTACCCACAAAATATGGGAAAACACATTACTGTTGTTTTATCAAATCAAGACAAGTATTTCATGTTATTGGGAACTGGAAAAGATGAAGATGATTTTTCATGTAGTATGACATATTTTTTCGGAAGATAAAATACAATTTATTTAAAAATAAAAGGAAATAAATCGCATAAAGAATGGTATATTGTTCAATGTGTTTAGAATGCTTGATGTGTTATAATCAAATATTATAGGAATGTATTAATTTCTTACATGTAAAAAAACCGGGTTTGATATGAATTAACAGTAAGTATTGTATATTAAAATAACGAAAATGAAAAACATGTTAATCAGTAATATTGTAATCTATATTTTACCATCATTTAAAAACCTTGCTGTTGCAACTGCTTCCTAAAGAGTTTCCGCTTTGACTCAACGACTCTTATAATATTTTCTCTTTTTGAGATATAATAAACCCTATTTTTTACAATCAGAATAGGCACACCAGGTAATTAATACAACACTTGATTTATGTACCTAATCAAACAACTTCAGGCAAATAAACATAAATAACTAAGTTATTTATTCCAGTTTTTTTAAATAACATTAAATTACTCATTAACTTTTAGTTTAAAACAATGTAGGTACTAGCAGTGTCGATAACGACTATAATTCAGAGGCAGTAAATAAATATAGTTTAGTTTAACACATACAGAATCGCCACCAGTATCCTATTTATAAAGATACATCAAAAACTATTTTCTTTTTGCTGAACAAAAATAAGTGCAAAGGTGAAATCAATGTGGGTATTTTTTTCCTCACAAATAGCAACACTATGTTATATCAAGTTGAGTTATTAGAATTTTATTGTAATGATCGATTTACGTAAAAATAGTGTATAAAATGAAAATATTTACTTGTGAAATGTAATTTGATCACAATTTTTTTTGTTTTCCTGAAGTGCTATAACATCCTTTCACGCAACAAACTGTCATTTTCAATTATTTACTCGCGAGCTGTGTTCGACGGAACGTGACCTTGAGTACTGCAGGCTATTTTTGACGGATTTACGGATAAGGCTAAGGTTTAGTTGCCTCACTTTTTGCACTCGTACTAGGTTTCTATGCGTTTTTATTCTAAGCGTTTTGCTTTGCTCAGCTTCTAGGAAACTTAGTTAAGCAGATTATGTCGTAATTAAATAATAATTATTAACTTACTGTTTGTAGTCATAAACTAAACTGTACTGTGCATTTTACGGCGAATAAGAATAATAATATATGAGGTCACCAAAAAGTTCTTAAATGAAACAAGTTACGTTTTGTAAGTAAATAAGTGCTAGTAGTTTTATTGTTATTACTTTACCCGAATAGGCAAGCTGTGCTCACAGACGCGTTTACGACTATTGAGCGTGGAGCTTCCAGGTCAGGCAAAAACCCGAAATTTGTGACAAGCGGGTTCTCCAAAAGTTACCACTTGAACAGGTCCAGTACTTCCTGACCTTCACCAGGTCATCAAAGCACCTAGCGGGACAACCATTCGGTACGCGATCACCACTCTAGAACTTTTCGGACTTTTCCATACGCCGGACACTCCTGCTATTACTTTACTGCAAGGTAGCAAAAAACCCAAATAGATTATAATTACAAATACAAACACAACAAATAGAGAATAAATTCGTTGAAATACAAAGAGAAAACTAAGTAAGTGGTATTAAGTATTACTGCAATAATTGTAATTGCTTTGCTTTATAGCGTGGGAAGAAGACTAATGCTTTTTTTTATATGTTTGCAGAATCTTAGCCTAACCCAAGGTATTCAAGTTTCTTATTATAAATTGTAGTTTTTTTTTAATCCTAAATTAAAAACAATGGTTCCAATAATCTTATTTACATCGTTAAAAAATCGTGGTTTATCCTGCAAATACCGTGAAAAGAAAAAAGTAGGTAATGGCACAGTCAGTGAATACTAACATGTATCACTGAACAGTTGTTTCAAACAAAATTTGACCTTTTTATAATATTTAGTTAGTACGAATAAAAATAAAACAAGATATTGAATATCAATAAGAGGAAGAGTTTGTTGCGCCACTTCTTCACAGCTCAAACACTAGGAAGTGGTGACGGGCGGGCGTTTTGGGGGACTGTCTATTTGTAAACGTTGACGTTCAAAAAGTGCTGGCACTCAGCCTAATTTGAATAAATGAATTTTGACTTTGAATAGACACACAAACCGTTCACATAACTTCAATCCAATTCATTCCCATAAATACTCAACCTATAAATTCATCCGCTCTCAGATAATACTGTCCGCACAGACCACCGCCATTCAACAAACACAAAAGAAACTAACTCCGCGGTGTACACAAACGATGACCTTGAAACTTGACCTTGACCGGGGTACACAAAGACCAGTGACCTTGGAACTTTAGTTTTAAATAGATCCCCTAAGGGTATAGACAGGCTGGTATTTAAAAGTACTCTTGAAAGGGTATTTTAGTAAAGATGCATTTAATATCAAATAGAGCTCTTTGCTCCTTGTCTGTTCGATGATTTGATGGTTCTTTTGTTGTTTTATCTTAAACTTGAGCTGAAATGGCTTGCCTTTAAAAATTTAAGTACAAGTTTATTTGGCGTAATGTTTTCGAAACATTATTTATTCTACTAAAGATAAATTTGAAAAATTGGCGGAAGTGGGAAAATATATTTTGCTCACCACCCCAAGTAACATATGACATGGACAGGAACACTATGACAATTTACATACCTAATGTCTTATTTTCAAATTAGTAAGTATATTTACATTAATTTAAGTAAAAAAAGCTTTAGTAAATTGTATAAAAGAATATGTCAAACCTACTTACCGATAACAGTTATGTGATCCATGAAATATCACCCTTATATTATAATTTCTAGGAGTATTTTAGTTTTTGCGTACTACATAGATTACTAAAGCTGCCAAAAAGTCAGAAAACCCTCTAGATATAAAATTACCACACACAATGAAAGTCATCTGTAAAAGAAAATTACCATGTTCAACTAAGGCATTCAACTTTTATTAATTCATAGATATGTCACCAAATTGTCTGCGGATCCCCTCGGGATATTATCTCTAACTAATTGATCCCCGGTATCTACTGTAGCGCGACATTGACCTTGAACTTTCCATGTTAATGACCTTTGTACAATTTATAATTCTAGCTATAGAATTGCACAGAAGGTATACTTGATACAGCAAGGGAAATGGCACACACACACATAGCTAAACTTTACGTACAGCGAGTGCAAGTGCACTCGCGACCGGCATTTGTTTGAGATCGCCGTACGTATGCGTCTATGCGTGCATGCGTCGGTTATCACTCGCTGTTGAGAGCTGACCTTCTGCTTTGTGTGTATTGTTGTTTAATGCAGCTGTTTCAATAATAATTACGAAACGTTTTGGTGTTTTAGATGAACAATAGAGTTTCGTACCTTTGAAGGGTTTGCGGCAATAATAGACTAATTGAGAGAGAAACTTTGCTGGTTTGACCTTTGCGGTGCGTAGGTTTCGGATTGTGGAAATGTTCCTAATTGTCATGATGAATGTTCATAACCAATATTGAAATATCGAGCTCGTTAGCGTTTCGCACGTGGGCGATGACTTTTTCAGTTTCGTATTTGTTTTTTATTTTTATTTTTAGCTTTTTCCGTCCCACTGCAGGGCAAAGGCCTCCCTTTCTTCCTTCCATTCTTCCCAGCTCTGGGCTAATGTGGACCAATCCTGTCGATAGGCATCAAGGTCGTCCCACCATCTTCGCCTGGGTCTGCCGCGATGCCGCCGGACATTTTCTGGGACCTCACATATTGATCCCTAAATATATTAATAAATAATATTTCTTTGTTTCAGGGGTGTGCTTGATCGAAAAAGTAAGCAAAAGGGATACTAGTGCGTTTTTAGCAAAGCCTAGTGGCAAGAAGTTCTATGGATTATACCAGGTAATCTTTCTCCTTTCGTTCAGTTCAACAAGTTTTTTTTTTGGAGTTTTTCCTGTGCTCATTGCATTAAGTAAGGTGTACAATTAAGTGTAAAATAAATAAATTTACAACTTATTACCCAGTTTATTCAGTATTTCAAGAAAAAAAAAAAACTTTCAACGCAAAACCTACTTTTCAAGTTTTTTTTTAGTCCCCTTGGAAAACTAAATATTTTATGTTTGTCATACTTTTTTCTAAACGAAGAAAATTTTCTAAATTACATTGTATCTTTTAGATTCCAAACGAGTGGTGCAGAGAAAAGAAACGTGGTGGTCTCTGTAACATGACTTGCGAAGGTAAGAAAGATTACTTTAGCACCATGTATTAAAAAACCGGCCAAATGAGAGTTGGACCGAAGGGATAAACCAAAAAATCACGAGTTTAGTATGTTTGTTTGTACCCCATATGATCCATAGACTAACATAATGTTGTGAAAGGGAACTGATTGTCTTGGTATGGTCGTGTGAAGAAGAGGTATGAAACGCAAGTAACTAAAATAGTTATGAATATAAATGTGGATGGGTGGAGAGGGAGAGGGAGGCTGAAGAAAAGATGGATGGATTATGTGAGGAGCGATATGAAAGGAAAGGGAGTTAGTGATAGCGTGACAGCTGATAGGACAGAATGGAAGATGAGAACGTGTTGCGCCGACCCCAAGGAACATAATGGGATAAAAGCAGGAAGAAGATGTACCCCTTATGAACAGAAATAATAATCTTTTATAACAATAGATTTGAAAAAGATTAGAAATACTACGTCACGCGGTTTCACCCGCGTAGTTCCCGTTCCCGTGGGAGTACGAGGATAATATATAGCCTATGTTAATCCCTGATAATGTAGCTATCCAATGCTAAAAGAATTCAAATCGGTCCAGTAGTTTTGGAGCCTATTCAATTCAAATAAACAAATCTTTCTTCTTTGTAATATTAGTATAGATGAGCAAGCATTGTAGAAATGGTTTATATTACTTCAGTGGTTTTATTCATAAAAGTTGACTACATTGACGACAAAATTACCCATAGTACCCATTTTCAACATGTAACAAACATTTTCCAATCCGTATGTCAGACATTCTTCAACTTCAAAACGTACATCTGTAGCTACATTTGCAACTATCTTTGTATTTACAAAGTAAGTAATTGACAAAGGCATCACTGTAGCAAACTGCGAACGTCATTGCAAACAATTCGAAGCTACCAGATTTTATGGTTCACGTTTTACATCAAAAGTTTATAGGGTTTGGTCAAGAGTATTGTGTAGCGTTTTCGGTCGGGTAACTGTTACTACTGTTTGAACTACTAATGATCGTCGTTTGTTATTTGCAGTTTTATCGAAACTCTTTTCTTTTTTCCTAAGATCTCTATTTTGTAAGTCATCACCGTGTTCTCGTTAGCATCTCAGTCGCAATGTGTCATCACTTTTATCAAACGTAACTTTAAAAGTTGAATCGGAAAACATTCAGTTTCTGGGTCTACTAACGTTGAATAGTCTGAAACTACTTATTTTCGAATTTCAATTAGGAGAGAGAGAAAGAGAGAGAGAGATATCACTCTATTAACTGTGATCATCATCATCATCATATCAGCCGAAAGACGTCCACTGCTGGACATAGACCTCATCCAAGCGTCGCCACAACGACCGGTCCTATGCGTCTCGCATCCATCGGCTACCCGCGACCTTCACCAGGTCATCGGTCCACCTTGTGGGAGGTCTTCTAACGTTGCGTCTTTTGGTATGCGGTCGCCACTCCAGAACTTTTCGGCCCCATCGACCATCTGCTCTGCGAGCAATGTGCCCTGCCCACTGCCACTTAAGTTTGGCGATCCTTCGGGCTATGTCGGTAACCTTGGTTCTCTTGCGGATATCAACATTCCTGATTCGATCACGCAATGAAACTCATTGCATTGCCCTCTTTATTGCCCTTTGAGTGACTTTGAACCTTCTGGTGAGGCCCATAACTGCGATGCCTCAATATATTGCTGTTTGCAATGGTTTGGCGGCTACAATATCATTTAAATAAAGTAAAAATATTATCATCATTATCTGCCTAGCCTTTTCCCAACTATATTGGAGTCGGCTTCCAGTCAAACCGGATTCAGCTGAATACCAGCATTTTACGTAGAGCCGCTGCCAACCAGACCTCCATAACCCATTTACTGGGTAAAACGGTAGTTTTTGACGAAACTGTTGTTAGATTTACTGGCTTCTCACAATCCACATAAAGTAAAAACATAACTTTAAAATATTTTATTTGTCATCCAAAGAGCAAGGAAAAGACCCCTAATTTGATCTTTATAAAATTGAACAGCAGAAAACAGCTCATATATTTTATCATGTCGTGTCTTCCTTTAAACCAACACGGTAACGAAGATTTTCTTTTGTTCTCATAAAGGAAGATGGCAACAAAAGCTTAAGTACCTATTTGTATTATGTAGGTAATTTCGCCAACATAACGGCGAAGTTACGGCCTTATTTTTTTGAGGTTGGCACTTCTTCAAATACAGCTTCGGGTATTTTGCTTATCATGACATTGTAAATCAAAGTGCTGTCTGTCGAAAAACAAGTCACGGTACTTGAAAAAATTATTTGAGAACAGCTTTTGCCTGCGGCTTCCTACGTGTAGAGGAAAATACAAAAACATCGAAGACAAGATTTTAAAAATTGGCCAAGTGCAAGTCGGACTCACACACGAAGGCTTTCGTACCATAAACCTTATTTTTTGTTATAGCGGCAATAGAAATACACAATCTACCTATTACGGTTCTTGAGATACAACACTCACAGATGCACGACAGTGCACGGTTGCGCTGACAGACGGACGGACAGACGGACAGCGAAGGCTTAGTAATAGGGTAACTTTTGGGTACGGAACCCCTAAAATTGAGTGCGAAAACGCACTGCTGGACTAAAACATCCTATTTCTTAATACAGTTCAAATTCTTCGGTCGAGTCATAGTTTAAAGTTTTTTGAGTGTTCGATTTCTCTTGACTTAAATACCCCTAGGTGGTATTTTTCACGAAAAACACAAAAAAAACCTTTTGAAATGCAGTTGACGAACGTTTACGTTCACACAGACTTTAAAATTTTCATCGTGGCCATCGAAAATATGAGCAAGTTATCGAAAGCCAGTAGTAGGTCCCAGCGTTATCTTTGTACCACTCGAGTGGAAATATTAAAGTAGGAAAGTATAAATCAGGATTCTGTAGTAGAGGAAGTTAAGCAACATTTTTACGAGCATTACTCCAGTTTATTTGATTCCGCAAGTTTCTCGCTTCTGTAATAAGGATTTCGTTACTTAATGTTTTGGTGACATTGTGACTGAGTGATTGAATGTTTTTGGTTATTAGGTGATTAGGCGTGGGTAAATATTAAATCCGTGAGTGTATTGAAACTGAAACGCTCACAATGAGCTTCACCAGAAGGCTTAAACTTACCCAAAGTGCAATAAAAAGGGCAAAGGGCAGGCTGCGTACCAGAAAATAAAGCGTTAAATCATCATCTTCATCACATAAGCCGAAAGACGTCCACTGCTAGACATAGGCCTCCCCTCCCTTATCAGGTCATCAGTCCACCTTGTGAGAATCCTCCCAGAAAGTAGACCGATTACGTGGTGAAGCCTCGGAAATCCGCTGGATAAGTAAGGTACAGGGCCAGTCGGTGTGGCGACTCATGGGGAAGGCCAAAGTCCAACAGTGGACGTGTAGCGGCATCAATGCCGCCACATTAAAAACCAACGCAGCAAATATACATCGCAACAAAACGAACCGCAACGCCATCTATCCAGCTAGCAGCGAACTACTACGTCAAAATCCTGCATTGCGCAATCAGAGTTTACCGTGCGATTTGAACATATACATCAGCCCAAATATCAACTATCGGGCAGCTGCCCACACCGGACACAACAACCGTCAGACAGAGGATCCTCCCTTTTCAATGGAGGTTTGCGGGACTTTACTCCTCTGTACCGCATACTTTCCATAGACGACTTTTGGCTGATATGATGATGACTGTATAAAGCGATGATATGGTAGAAGATGGAGTAAGTTTGCCTAAAAGTAGCCTATTTATTACAGACTCCCAGGTTATAGCTATCTGAATATACAGATTCCGGCAAGGAATTTAACTCCTTAGCTGTATGCATGAAACGTTTATGCCCCTCGTTGATTTGTATTTGTGAATACGATAAAAGTTGTTGTGGCTAGCTCATGCAATAAACAGTCAAGCAGTCTATTATTGCAATTTATCTGTATACGAAGTTAATTAATGAATCTCATTAGTTTATCTCGTGTGCCACACGAGTGTTGCGTAGGTTGATTGATTTATCAATTTTCCATAGTTATTCATTAACGATAATGAACGACTACAAGTAGGTGGGGTTGCGTTTGGCAATCATGTATCATCATCATCATCATCATAACAGCCGAAAGACGTCTACTGCTGAACACAGGCTTCCCCCAAGTGTCGCCACAACAACCGGTCCTGTGCGTCTCGTATCCATTCCATCCCTTCACCAGGTCATCTGTCCAGATAAACATCCATATAGTCTTGTTTATGGATATTCATCTGTTCCTTCGTAACGTCTAAATTCCTCAACAAAATTATTCAATACTGATAATTTCGCCATGTATGATGTCGTTAGATTTGTATGTATGCTCTGAGTGATATAGGCTACATGACAAATCACGTTAAATCTATCAAGGCTATACAGCTGTTAAATACGCAATACCCACCTAAGAAATACAAAAGTCAAAAACAAAGATAAAAAATTATTTACAAATGTATCATTATTGGGGTAAAGTCGACTCTGACTTTTCTTCCGACCGTACATTTTATTCCTTAGCTGCACTCACTAAGGAATTATTCCTGTTTTTTTTTTAATATAATTGCAAAACGTTGGTTTTGTTTTCAATAATTCATCTTCCTACAGCACTACTAGACGATGACATCCGAGACGACACTGCTTGCGCACTTCAGATTGCAGAGAAAAATGGTTTCCAGTACTGGTCTAAGTGGACGACGAGATGCAAGAACGATAACTTCATCACCACTGAGATTTACAAGTGAGTAAAAGTATCATCATCATCATCATTATTTCAGTCGTAGATTTCACTTGCTGGACATAAGCGTCCACCAAGAGTCACCATATAATATCGGTCCTGTGCTTCCCGGATTCAGCAGATTCCTGCGCTCTTTACCAAGTCATCGGATCACCTTATGCCTTCTAACACTGTATCTTCCAGTATGTGGTAACCGTTCTGAACTCTAAAGGTCCAGAAGTGGCTACCGCGTAGGTACCGTCCCACTGATTATCTTTTTTCGAACTGCCACTCAGAGAGCTGATTTTTCGGAAAGTGCCAATAACCTTGGTTCTCCTGCAGTGAAAGAATGAGGGCTTAGTTAAGTGAAATTATTCTATAAGAATGTCACTTCCCAATTATTGAAGCGTCAGAATAAGAAAATATCTTAGGTAAAACACTGTTGAGTTGAGGTTAAGAAATCAGGTATCAGCTGTTTCATTAGTTTCCTACCTTTAGGCTTAGCACACGCACTGCGATTAAACGCCCGCGTTTAACCGCAGGTCTGAAACCGCAAAAAAATGTAACACATAGCTTTCTATACAAGCGCACGCATTAGTGACTTTTTTCAGTGACTGATTTTAAAAACGCAACTTGTTACGTTTTTACCGCGGTTTGAAAACGCGCAGCTTTTTTGTGTCCTATAGTAACAGTACTGTGGCGCACGCACGGCGGTTAATCGCATTCGGTTTTTATTCAGTCACGACTGATAATCTCAATAGGTATCAAAGTTACAACACATGCTGCTCGCCAGAAATCCATGGTGAAATGAAATAAATTTAAGCAAAACGCTAGCCGCAGTGCGTGTTGATGCGCGTTTTTGCGTTTTCAGCTATTCCTAAACCGCGCGCGTTTAATCGCAGTGCGTGCTAATCCTTATTTATGATTTAATTTATTGGCGGTACCTAAACGTCTTTGACTTGCATCTCCTTTTATTTAATACCTACAAGCTTCTGCCCGCGACTTCGTACGCGCCTATCCCGTTGTCTCCCGTTCCTGAATTTAAAAAAATCGTCTTTTAGTGCTCCCTTACAGTACCTCTAGAAAACTACACGCCTACATGATTTTCAACCTATCCATACAAATACAGAAACATCGTAACCTGCACTGGCCATCATCAAAACCTCATAATTGAAAACTCCGCCTGGGTTACAAAACGATACCATTACGTAGATTCACGATAAGGACTTAAACCCCTATAAGAATATTATTAGTTCCTACTATATTATTTTTAGGTATATGTTATTTTTAGCCGTCAGGGCGACGAGGCCAGTCCCTTCCTTATTTGTTCAGGCCACGATTTAAGGCCAGTTTATTAACATAAAAGGTTAAGCGTCCCTTCTTCTAAGCTTATGGAAATGTAATCTTAAAATCGCTTTCTGCCGATTTAGTTTCAATAATAAAATGTTATGGAAATCATTTTTTTGGCAAACGAATTAGTCTTTGGCGGTTGTGGAATTTATTTTGTATTTTGAGTCATTTATTTTTGGTGTAAAAGTCAAAGGTTGGTTAGTTGCTTTCAAATGCGAGTTCGGCTCGCTCGTCTGAATGAGGGTTCCTTACAACCAAAACTATAATAGTTTACCCTTTTTTTCATTTTGTTTCATGATATTCTGTGGAGCTTCAACTAGTTTTTAAATAGTAAGAAGATAGCCCTATGCCAGGAAAAAGGATAGACAGCTACATAGATTTTAATGGAAAACTTTAGATGGAGCCTGAAGAAGCATACTATGAAAATAATTCAAAACCCTGAAGAACCAAAGATTATTTTATTCTTCCAGATGCCCGGACCTAATGCGACTAACCCCAGAACGCAGTCTATCTAGCAGCAGCCAATACCGACGAAGCCCTCCCAGGCTAAGAAGGTCTGCTCACAAAGCCAGACGCATCTCCAAAGTCACCAGGTCTAAACGGTCTAGACACATTCATTAAATTTAAAGTGTTTGCCTATGTTTTAAATAAATACGTGGCTCCAAGTTGTTTGGTTATTTGCATGACATTTGTACACAGAGGCAAATCTGTAGGGTTGTGTTTGTGGAGTATGACGTCATCGTTTGTCAGGCTGATGGTTTCTTGGAAGGTAGAATAAGGAATATTGTGGAGGGATCTAATTTTAATGGTTTTTTTTGTACAAGGCAAGACAATGAATGTGTATTTGCAAGTTCCACCGCTTTCTATAGAGTTCCGAACAAAACGGACCCCTAATAGGATCACTTGGGGGTCTGTCTGTCCGTCTGTCACAGCCAGTTTTCTCCGGATTCATTGGACCGATTCTGTTGAAATTTAGTACACATACAGACTTTTAAGACCCAAACACGGACGTGTTACGAAATTATTTTTTTTTTTAGTATGGGGGTCACTTTTGACGGCCAAAATAGAAAATTAAAAATAATAGTTTTTTAACAATATCAAATGAAAGGGCTTACTGTGATGGTTTTAATTATATTTTTTTCATAATTTTGAAATTAATCGTTTTGAAGTTATTCAAGAAATTAGGCGAAAAATGACCATGCCCCCTTCTTGTCTCCTAAACTACAGAGGCAAAAAAAAATGGTAATAATAGATCTTTACCTGAACATTACAGGAAAATCTATAAGAAGTCTATAGTGCAAAAATAAACAAATTCCGCAACCCTGGCAGGCACTGGACCTAGCGGGCCCCGTCTACTTTGCTGACATCTCGTAGGTATCGATTTTTATGAATGAGGAGTCCATGGATTTCTTATTATGGTCCGAGTGACATATTATTATATAAACTACACAAAAAACCCCAGAAGGGGTAATTGTACTCGGCATTTTCAACAACTTTTACTACGAATAGTGAAAATTAAGAGCTTGTATTGCATGCACGATTTGCGTTATGTCTGTTACACGTTTTACGCACTATCCGTTTGTAAAGTTATTTGCACGCCGCTCGTATATACGACTTGACTGCTGAATCGGGGGCATCTTTTAGTTTGTTGAGTAAGACGAAATCGTTTGTAAGGCTGATGTTTTCTTAGAAGGTATATCGGGTTTGAATTTTGGTGAGTTTAAGAGTCATCCCATTTAAAATAAAAAAAAAATAAAATAAAAATTTATTCAGTTCAATAACAGATTGTACAATACTTAGACAATATTGCGATACATGAGAGCCTTAAGTGCTAGGTTTCTTCAAATTCCCTGGATCCCACACTAGGATTCCCTGTGTCGTGGGGTCCATTTAAATAGTAATTTAGATAGTTGTTTAAAATGTCATTACTGGTTGGTTCGTTATATTATTTTTATGTATTAAAATTGTTTCAGATCGCAAAAGATAATAATGGGGTTAATTCTTTCCCAATTTTTCAAAGTTTGTCTAACCTTAGAAAGGTACAGAATCAAAACAAGAAATGTCATAAAAAACAGTTTTTTTTTTAATTGACTTTTCGTATCTTAATCTTAGATATTAATAATAAGAACTCAAGTTTACCTTACAAAGATTAGCTAAAGTACAGATTAGACGAATTAAATAGAAAAATAAAATAAGAATTCCTTGTTTTCACTCTGTACCCTTCTGATGTTAAAATTAATAGAAAAACCAATGCCAATAAAATCAAGCAAGGCGGATCTGTTGCAATTTTCTTTAAGAAATTACGTTTATCAAGAGGTCTCTTTAACTGTGAAACTCACAGCGTATCCCTAACTTAACTTTAGTCTACAATGAAACCTAGGTTTCAGGATAAACGGGTTTACTTTCTAAACTATCCGTTTTATTTCACAAAGAAAATATCAAACAGTTTGTTCTGTACATAGAGCAACGACAGTCTACAGCGGCCACAGCTAAAGACAACGTTGTCAAAACTTTCCATACCTGTGTTCCACACAAACCGAGCGTATCAGTGAGTGTCACTTACTCGTAAAATTCTAATGTCCGTAACAATATGGTTTTTACTGCTATCAAAAAATTACGAATACTTGTTTAAAGTAGATGTTGTTTGAATAACTTACTGGTAGAGAATGCCTATGGCATTAAGTTCGTCGCTATATATTTGTCTCCTTGAAGTGTTAAATAAATCAATAAATTTGTGGTCAGGTAAAAAACCCATGGAAAGTCGAAAAATTATATTACAAAACTTTGTCACACAATTAATCATCTCTTTGTAATGACGCAAGGATACTAATGACTCATTTACATTAGGTCGTTTTGATCGATTCACTTGCAGTCCGTATTCGGTCACTGGCTAGTGTAAACGAGTTTTCGGTTAGGTAAGGTTGCAGACTGTTTTCGGTGACTGAACACGGCTGATTTGTTGAAACGTGCCACTCTATTGTTTGGCTGAATGCAGTCGCCGAATCCAGTAAACCAAAAACTTAAACGAATACGGTCACCGTATTCGGTGAACGACTTAATGTAAACAGCCCATAAGATGGTACTGGCATATGACATCGCAATTAGTGCTTGTTTATCAATTTTTTAATCGTCAAACTGAATTTTTTGAATTGTTTACTGAAATAGGTGGGAACTTGGAGACGGTTATAGGCTATATCTTGAATGCGTATGGTGTCGGCCGGTGCCGTATGATGCTGTAAAAGAATAATACCATCCCATCACTTCCCGTGGGTGTCGTAAGAGGCGACTAAGGGACTCGCCAGATAATGGGCAGCAGCGTTCTCTGTAAAACTCAACACCATACACTGCGATCGCCAACCCGCCTGCTAAGCGTGGCGATTATGGCAACCCCCCCCCCTTTTGGGGGAGGCCTATGTCCAGCAGTGGACGTCTTTTGGCTGATATGAAAATGCGAAAAACCGCGAATAATATTTATTCTGTTCTGTCTTCTTCTCTGTTGTATTTTAGCTACTAACACTAGTAATAAGTTATAATATTGTTTACTAACACGCTGGATCATTGTTGTCCGAAAATAAAGAATATTATTATTATTATTATTAAAAGCTGTGGCTGCTGCCGAGTGGCGTGGTGCTTCCGTATTCTGTGGTTCAGGAGCAGTTTGCTTTTTGTTTCCAACTCTCTGAACACTCAAGCTTCACTTAAATCTGGGTTGTTTATTGAAGAAATGTGCATTGTTATGATACCTTTTTGCTGCACTATCCTGTTTGCCCAAATTTCAAGAATGTGTGCTTTGAACGAGCGTTGGTTGTAGCTACGTAGATATGAAGTGATGTTGTTTCAAAGTTAAAATTAATCGTTACCACGTTCTTTGCAATTTTTCAACTCAACTTTACCTTTTTTGTCAACTTATAGTGTTCACTGCTGAGCATAGGTCTCCCCCATAGCCTTTCTCTCTTCCCGGTGTGAATCCGTCAAGAAAGCCTCCAAGTCGTCATGCCAATTTTTCCTAGGTCTTCTTCGGCGACGTCGCCCGTCCTCTGGCTCCCACTGCGTAAAGACTCTGGCCCATTTATCCTGATGCATCCTACATAAATGACCCGCCTAATCGCACTTCAGCCTGGCAGATTTGTTGCCTACACGGCGAACCCTATTTTGAAGCAAATCGAGTATTACGAATTCGATAGCTGCGCCTAATACCTAGATTGATAAACAACTTTATCTGCCTCAATCAAATTGACATTATAGTTTTCTTCATTGATATATAAAAAACCCAAGATGCACAGTCTCGAACAAATGCAACACTCGAAACTGTCGTCAAAAACTGACATGTATCAAGTGTCATGTGTGAGTTGTGTGTAGTTATACTATAAATAATTTTTTTTTTGCAAATTCGACCTTACACGGATCGCTTAACGTTGTTTTTACAAAGCAGTGCACTATGGCGAGCGATGCGAGATTGTTTGAAACTTGCGCACAATTATACATATTGAGCTTATTTTTTGTGGACATTTTTGAGATGCTGAGTGTGTATTTTGGGTTTTTTATATATCAATGGTTTTCTTCATTTAAATCTACGATTACCAGATCTAACGTTGTCATGACGACTGAGTAGATGGAAATGGAGTTTTCCTAGAGAAATAAGATTACGAGTGTCTACAAGTTGGTTCTCAATCAATTTGAAGTTTCCAGAAAGCAAAAAGTGTGAAAAGTATTTTTTTAGGGTTCCGAACAAAAAACGGAACCTTTAAAGGATCACTCGGGTGTCTGTCTGTCTGTCCGTCTGTCACAGCCAGTTTTTCTCCGGATCCACTGGGCCGATTCTGTTGAAATTTGGTACACATATGGACTTCTGTGATCCAAACACGGATGCGTTACGTAAATTATTAAATTTTTATGTGCTATGTACTTTTGGGGGACAAACAAGAAAATTAAAAAAAAAAAGATTTTTGAACTATATCATGTGACATATCAAATTTAAGGGCTTACTGTTAGGGTTTTAACTATATTTTTTTCATAATTTTAAAATAAATGGTTTTGAAGTTATTCATTAAATTAGACGAAAAATTACCATTCCCCCCTTATCTCCGAAACTACTGAGCCTAAAATTTTGAAAAAAAAATGGAGGTAATAGATCTTTACTTATAGATTACAAGAAAACCTATAAGAAGTCTATAGTGTCAAAATAACATGTTAAAAAAAATTCGTTCGGAACCCTTTGCACGCGAGTCCGACTCGCTCTTGACCGGTTTTTTTAAATATCCCACGCTGTCCACTGCTGGGGATAGGCTTTCCCCATATCTGTCAAAATTATTTTAAGTCCATGCATTTCATTAGGTTGCTGATTAAATAATTTGGAATTAACAGTATCCCTTACTTTACTGCATTCGATGACGCCAACATTTTGATGAAGGACCTAAATCATAAAATCTTGGTTACATTACAATTATCGTTTATCGTTCCAACACCATCAAAAATATGTCCCTCGATAATAGCTATTTGATTTTGACCCTTAACACTTAAGCATAAAGTGTAAAACAGCACACGTTAAAAACTTTAATCTGTTGTTGTATCCAAGGCCTATTGTCTCCCAAGAGGCAAGTAAACGGATTAACTCCCCTTTATTTTACGTCTTTATCTTTAATAGGCTGTTAAAAAGAGAAGAAAGAATGGGACTAACAAAGACGTTCCCCTTTATAATCTCGGTAATTATTGCTATAAAACTTGAATGCAGGAGGTGCGGAACGGAACACACAGATGTGAATGTTACTCGCTCTAGCGCTTTCTCGTGCAATCCAAAGGAAAATTCAGCGTTATTCTGGATAAGGCTTTTGAAGCAGGTTATTTAAATAATGCTTATACGTTTATTCTAATTGTGCAGCTGTTAAAACGATCTGTTCGTGTCGCGTTTGTGAAGATTTTCAGTTTGAATTATTGTTAACGGATTTGTATAGACTATTGTTGGATTAGACTGGTGAACTTATTGGAAATTAGAGTGGAAATCTGAATGTTTTGTTAACAAAAATAATTTAAAACAGTTACATAAAGGTTAAAAGGTGATTGATTGCTTGGTTTTTTTAATTACACACACATCCATTCCACCACCACCACCACTATTCACCACCACCATTCATTCCATACATTCATTTCACATTTAGTAAAAAAACGTTTTTAGGCAGAGGCTCCTTTCTAAACCCAAATTACACACACTTAGGTACATTTAAGTATACCTCTGCCTAAGCCTTCGAGAAATACATATGCGTGATGTTATGTATTAATGTAATTTTATATTAGTACTAAGTTGAGGTCGAGTATGTTACCTTGAGGGACACCAAGCCATGAACCTGCTATCGTTGATGATACCATTATAATGATGAGCTTTTTATCATCAAAAATTTACAAATAAATCATCATTTTCGTGTTATCAGCCAGATAACATAAACTTGGGTACAAAAGACACATCTAAGGTAATTTTATAGAAAAATAATAATGGATGGCTACCCTATCGAAAGCACTTCTAAAGACTAGCCGTAACTCCTTATACCTGCGGAAGCTACGCTGTTTTCAAGAGATTCAGCCATAAAGGTGCGATTGATTTTCATTCCGGCCAGTTTTAACGGTTCCTTCGAAAGCGTTTTAAAGAACCGATTTAAAAAGGAGGTTAGTGCACAAGTATAATAGGTCTTGAGTTCAATTTCTTGGTTGGACAAAGTGTTTCTGGGTATTTCATTATGATAGGAAATTAGTTTATGGGAAGCTGATTGAAAGCAAAATACCTGCACTTTATTACTGGGACCTATATTTTATTTAAGGGTAATTTAATAAATTATGAAAACTTTATGATTAAGAACACTTAAACGCCTCCAATACCTAACTCATTAAGGCTAATTAAAGTTTACAGATGCGGCCATTATTCTATCAAAATTCCCCAAACCAATACATACCAAACAGTTTATTCTATCTTCAAACAAATTGTAATTCATAGAGTTTACTCAGCATTGAAAACAACTCTGAATAGTGCAAAAAAACTATTGAATCCCAAAACGTGTTTCTTACAGAAATAAATGGGATGTTCTAGACTGTAGCAAAATAAAAAATCAACATGTAAAAACAAAGCCTCTTCACAATTTTATTGGGTATATCGTTCGTGTTTCAATTCCAATAGCCAGCCAATTTCATGGTACATTACATAAACACATGTCGAAAGTACACGATAGGCTTCCAAGTCGCCTACACTTGCTGTTGATTTCTCGTTTTGTGATGCTGAAGAAAGAATTACCTGGCACGTGGATTTTTCATGTGGAAAAAGAGATAGATGCTCTGTGACTAGGACAAATAAATAAGGCACAAATTTTACAAGTGATAGTAAAATTTTAATCAAGATGTAGATAATACTTTGTTTTGAAAGGGGGAAATATCAGGTCTTAATGAGGTTCGAAAAGCAGACAACTCACTGGATTGTTGGCCCAAGATTGCAGAAGACAAGAGGGAAAAGTGGAAAGAAAAACTTTAATCCGTATTCAGGTATATACTTTTTAAGTGAATATAAAACTAATACGAAATTAGGTACTTCGTAAAATCTTCAAAAAACCTGACTTACATTAGCTGAGTCTTTGAAATGTGCAGTAGAAATGTACACACATTTCTTTTCACGCGCCTATGCATTCATTCTACCAAAAAAACCAACAAAACAGCCTTTAAAAAAAAAAACACAATTCTAAAGTATATACCACCATAAACACGCACAACATTCTAAAACGATATTCACCTAACAAAATTTGTATTGAAACTCCGAAATAGAAAAAAAAATAAAACGAACTTCATTGCGAAAACAAAAAGAAAATTCAGTTTTGAAAGTTTCCTAGTTGCTGGGACACATCTGCGACCAAACGCCGCTTCCACTGTACTATGTCTTTGAAAATGGTGACCGGATTATTTTAAAGCTTATTTTAATGGTAGCTATTCGGAGAACTTATGTCCGGAAATGCGACAGTGTGCACTAGGTGTTATTCTAACAGATAATAATATAATACGTCAGTGTTTGCTCCTATATTATAATTGTATTTGTATGATTCTTTTTTAAAGTCATCGCCGATGTTGGCGATAAGTCTGCGTAGTTAAAATGGGACCTGAGGTTCTGAGCTCTATCAGAGAATGCGATTGCCAAAATGCAAAAATATTAAGAAATCGATCATGTGACATTTTGACAGCGTTTGTCATACAATTTTGAACTTTGGACAATCACGTTCGTCACGCAAGAGCCCCAGGGCAGGTCACTCTAACTTATAGGATGCATCAATTGGATGGGCGGTGTCACCGAGCCAGACCAACGAAACGATAGTGAGGCCTGACACGGCTTCAGTGTTTTGAAGAGCTAACATCTGTGATCAGTGATGAAGCCCCATGTCTGCGGACTGTCGAACGCTGGTATTTAGAATTCCAGCGTGGACATACTAGTGTTAGTAACAAATCTCGCGAAGGACGCCCAAAATCCGCCTTCACTGAAGATAACATACAACTAATTCTCGAAGATCGTCATGTGACGTATTGAGAGATAGAGGCTCTACAATGCCGAAAGGAAAAAAAGAGAAAGAAAAAAGAATAGGACCCTTAACTTTTTTTTTTACCCAGTTGTGGTGGAATAATAATATGACTTACTTGCTGACCGCTTTGGTATTTAAAGGTAAAATTTTCTGCTACTGCTACCGGGCAAAGGCTTTCGCCCAAGTTGCCTCACATAACCTTTGAGTTCCTTCCTGTGTAAGCCAAGCCCCAAACAAATTTCTTAAAATAGAAGAGATAGGTACTGCAAACTATCCGCGGATTAAACCAGGGTTTTGGCATAACTTTGTGTCAAGGCAAAACCTTCGTAAAGTGAAATTCGCCTGAATTGCACAGATTTATTATAATAAAAGAATATGACGGACAGATGAATGAGGTTCAAAAAGAAACAGAAAACCACCCATGCCCAAATGATAGCGGTTTATATCAAGAAAAATAAAAATTCTAACATCAAAAATGTGCCTACATATTAAAACTAAAACGGACCTCTTCATGCAAATAAATTATGAATCGAGAATATGTTTTATTTTCTCTGTATTTTGATAAAAACCGCATAAATTTGCCACATGGCCCCACGTATGTGACGGAGACGGCGGGTTCCGTATATTTTCTCTGTATTTATTTTTCCTGTTTACCTTTTTCTCTGGCTGGTTCAGATGAGGTGGACAACTATTTCTTAAAACTAAACTTTTAAGGACGCTCATCTGTGGTAAGGCCTCGTTTATTTGAAGAGAATAACTGCTTTTATCTCAGTCTTTTGCCGTTGTAAATAATAATTAATCCATACTTCGATAGCAATATAATAAATGTGAAAGTAACTCTGTCGATCTTTCTGTCTGTTTGTAACCTCTTACCGTTACGGCCCCTTCACGACTTCGGTCTTAGCGGCGAGCGGCGTGGCAGGCGGCGCGACGGCGGCAAGCGGTGCGTTTTACACGCCACGTACCCTAGCGGCAGCGGGCGAGGTGGACGTATTTAGGTAGTCGGAACGTGCTCAAAATTATGGCGTTATCAAAATTATCCCTTCTGTGTTTAGAAAGCAGTATATTTTTAAAACAAGATATTCTTAAAATGAGGGAAGAAGTGCACGAACTGAATAAAGATCGATATGTAAATGGCGAATTTCGTGACCTATACGAAGATTACAGAAAATATCCGGACAAGTTTTATGAGTACACAAGAATGAGTGTGGAAACATTTGATTATATTCTGCAGCACATAGACGTATTTTTGTCTATGAGTTCGCCGCCGAGTCCGTCACACCTACACCGCTATCCGCGCCGCTCTGTTTCGTAGCGTCGCGCTCATTCGCTTGTACTTTTGATCTCGCCGCTCCCCGCACCGCGCACTGCTGCAGCGATTCGCTCCGACAAAACCGCGCGCGTTTTCGCTATGAGCGGCGACTCGTGGCGTGCTTCAAACATTTTCATACATTTGTTCTTATCGCTCGCCGCCCCGCACGCCGCCGCCGCTCACCGCGGTAAGGTCGTGAATGGGCCGTAAAGTCGTGAATGGGCCGTTAAAAGGGTGAATGAGTTTCGATGAAACTTGAAACGCGGGTAGACCCATGGCCTGGAAAAAGACATATAATACTTAAATGAGGGATGAGGACTGGGTAATTTCCAACTTTCACGCGGACGAAGCCGATGGCAGAAGAAAGTAATTTTTAGAATTCCGTACTCAAAGAGTAACCAACGGAACCCTTTTATTAGCCACTGCTGTCCGTCTGTCTGTCAGCGGGCTGTATCTCAAGAACCGTAATAGGTAGACAGTTGAAATTTTCACAGTTTGTGTTTTTCTATTGGCGCTATAACAAAAAAAATTATAAAAATTAAGGTTTATGGTATGGAACCCTTTGTGTGCAGTCAGACTCGCGCTTGGCCGGTTTTTAATATAGTTATTTACGCTCATCGTAATTTTTGTGCATATAAATTTGGGCTAGTTGAAATTAGTTTAGGTCTTCATTATTAATTCACGTTCAGCAAATATTAACCCTTAAGCATTTAATTTGTCTCTTATTTGAATAAATTACTACATTTATTTTAATACAAAAAGATTTCTCAATGATAAGTGAAAGGTACCTAGAGCTAATGAAAAGTGAATACAATAGGACATACCTACCTATAGTAGCTCGTATACAGGTTGCTCTTTTAATTCATGTAAATTTATCATGCCGCATCTAATCTTTTATGCCGTTTGGTGTCGGCCGGTGCCGTATGATACCGTCAAAGAATAATACCATCCCATCACTTCCCGTGGGTGTCGTAAGAGGCGACTAAGGGGCTCGCCAGAGAATGGGCAGCAGCGTTCTCTGTAAAACGCAACACCATACACTGCGATCGCCAACCCGTCTGCCAAGCGTGGCGATTATGGCAAACCCCCCCTTTGGGGGAGGCCTATGTATAGCAGTGGACGTCTTTCGGTTGATACGATGATGATGTTGATGCAATCTATCACGCCTTGGGCCACATAAAATTCACAAGCACTGCTGAAATGTCACTTTGTTTCCTACTAATTCACAATAGAGTATACTTGTCTTTTTTAAATGGGAAATCATTAAATGACTCCTTTCTCTCTAGGCGGAGCAGAAGGGAGTGTCAGACTCTTACTGACTAAAACCCATCCGTGTTCCACCCGTGTTGCTTTCCAGGGCCGCGGTGACTCTTTCGAACAAATTCCGCAACCCTGGCAAGCACTGGCTGTAGCGAGCCCGAGAGTTATCCTGCCTGGGATAGCTTTAAAATCGACACGAATACTAAAGCCGTGTTGTGGCAAGTTAATTAGAGTAACATCACTGCTACGCTCTTATCTGTGAGCTAAAACAGTCCTTTGATGTTTTTAACACAATCATTACATATTTCTTGGTGTTTTGTAAAACTATATCAGTTCCCTATTATGATATGCTGATACGATAGTACTATTCGACCTGTAAAGTGTAAAGCTTGGTTTCTTTCTCACAAATGTGTCATAGGCACATCATAGTAGTTTTTAGGGAGTTGGTATTTTAAAGCATGATACAGGACTTGAAAGATTATTATCATGGGATACTTTTAGAATCGAATAAAAAGATGCCGTTGGCCATGGCCATGTGTCAGATGTCGTGTACATAATATATAAGAAGAAAATATTGACTAATCTATATTTTTACGTCAAGATTCAAAATAAAATTCTGTACCTACAATATCAGACAAGAGAATTGGATCAACTTTCCAACACCCTGTATTGTATAAACAAAATGGCTGACCGCATGAAGTGATGGATTTAGTTGGAGCTGGCAGAAATAACATTAAGGCTCGGTTAGTCCATTAGCTTTTAATATACTGAGACTAAATATACTGCAATCGAATTAATTTTAATTGTGTAACAATGCTCGTTCTAAGTAATTCAACTGAAGACAGATGATGATTTAGTGTGTAGAAAATGGTGAAACAGTACTAAGATACCTTATATTTATGTATTAATTAATTTATGTGCAAACCAAACACTTGGACGAGAAAAGAATAAACATAAATAGAAGAGCAGAGTTTAGTCAACTTATTACGAATATTAAAGTAGCTTTTATACGTGGTTTTACTCGCGTTAAAGTAGCTTATAACCATTCAGGGTCCCATCTATCATTTTGACAAAATTGGCGACAAATCTTTGGATTCCAATGGAAATAATAATATATGAATGATAACTTTTTTAGCATTGTTATATTAGTAAAAAGTAATTGATTGATTCGAAAGTAAAAACAGACATATAAGCATAAAGAAATTAATAACATCAACTTCACACAAAAACGACCTAGCTTCCCACGTTTCAAGGTAGCATTTCCCCTGTCCAACCAGTCCCGCATACAGATGTCACACGACTTCACAGCCTGCCAATTGCCGAGTGATAATTGAGTAACGTATCAGGCACAAGCTCACTGACTACGCCGCCGACCTAGCGTACCTACGTATAGATGGATGATCCAGTTAACTGAAGTACTATAAAGGTATGTATGTGAAGAACCATCGTTCTTTTGAGCTTAGTGTCTAGACCATTGATGAATAGAGTTTTAATCTATGAGCAATATCAAGTGTCGAAAAGTTATCGACATCATCATATCAGCCGAACATAGCTGGACATAGGCCTCCCCCAAGCGTCGCCATAATAACCGGTACGCGCTTGGGGGAGTCCTTAGCCGATGGATGCGAGACGCATATCGCACCCATCGGCTAAAGACTCCCCCAAGCGTTGCCACAATAATCGGTACTGTGTCTCGCATCCATCGGCTACCCTTGACCGGGTCATCGGTCCACCTTGTGGGAGGCCTTCCAACGTTGCGTCTTCCGGTACACGGTCGCTGCTCTAGATCATTTCAGCCCCATCGACCATCTATTCTGCGAGCAATGTGCCCTACCCGCACTGCCACGAAAATCTATATATATAAACATGAATTGCTGTTCGTTAGTCTCGCTAAAACTAGAGAACGGCTGGACCGATTTTAATAATTCTTTTTTTGTTGGATTCGCCATATAATACAGGGAAGGTTTAAAAGCAAAAAAAATATGGGTAGGTAGATAGGGTAGGTAGGTAGGTAGGGTAGGTAGGTAGGTAGGAAGGTAGGATAGGTAGGTAGGTAGGGTAGGTAGGGTAGGAGTAGGGTAGGAGTAGGGTAGGAGTAGGGTAGGAGTAGGGTAGGAGTAGGGTAGGAGTAGGGTAGGAGTAGGGTAGGAGTAGGGTAGGAGTAGGGTAGGAGTAGGGTAGGAGTAGGGTAGGAGTAGGGTAGGAGTAGGGTAGGAGTAGGGTAGGAGTAGGGTAGGAGTAGGGTAGGAGTAGGGTAGGAGTAGGGTAGGAGTAGGGTAGGAGTAGGGTAGGAGTAGGGTAGGAGTAGGGTAGGAGTAGGGTAGGAGTAGGGTAGGAGTAGGGTAGGAGTAGGGTAGGAGTAGGGTAGGAGTAGGGTAGGAGTAGGGTAGGAGTAGGGTAGGAGTAGGGTAGGAGTAGGGTAGGAGTAGGGTAGGAGTAGGGTAGGAGTAGGGTAGGAGTAGGGTAGGAGTAAGGTAGGAGTAGGGTAGGAGTTATATTATAGATGAAAATTGTGACGCAGACGAAGTTGCGCGGGTCAGCTAGTTTGTAATAAATCTAACACCGTTTTAAACGAGCAATTCTTGTATAAATGTATGTATATAATATATATAATCTGAATCTCGGAAACGGCTCCAACGATTTTCATGCAATTTAGTATTTAGGTTTCGGGGGTAAATCGATCTAGGTAGGTTTCTTTTTTAGAAAACGTCGTAAAAAAAAACCAAGCAAAGCTCGATCATCCAGGGACTAATAATTATCTTTTAAAACCAGCTCTATTTTGGTATTCCGTAAAGCATCAGTCCCTATCTTTTCATACTTACCCATATTATAAGGGAGCCTAAAAAAAAATATTCGTTCGTTGACATTGTGCATCCGCCAAAACGGATTTAGACTTTATTGTCATCTAAATCAATTGAGTGTGAGTGTGTGTCAGCAGAATCAGTTGGTGATAATCATTTCAGTATTAACACTTTCTATGGCTTGGCTAAAAAGGAATAACGGTAAATCCTGACGTAAAATACTGCATTGATACTAGCAAAATCCATCAAGCATTAGCAGTGGAACTCACTACCTGCGTGAGTTTCCGAACAAATTCAACCCAAATCACTTAGCTCAATCCATCGTCGACTTTGTCTCTGTCATCTCTGACCTAGACTAGAGTCAAGAGCAAACCCATCGCAAATAAAAAAATATAAAAAAACATTTATTTGGTTATCTTTTCTTTCACTTTTATTCAAGATAGTAATAAGTACACAGTTCATTTTAGAACCTGATGAGCATGTTATCTTACCCCACAACGTTTACTTTCATTTTCAATATTTAGCCTCGAGACAAACTTTATTCCCAATATTTATTTAATTTTTACCACGACACAACTCAAACGAAATACAAAGAGTATTTTCTTCTGAGCGTGCAGCAAAAATATATTTGTTAAAAAATAATGATCAGTATTTTTCTTTCAAATTTACACGTAACCTGTATTAGAGTAGCTCAAAGATTATGACGGCACGTTTGTAAACCTTCGATTTGCAACGTTGTAAAGGACGTCTAGAGGTTAGATAGGTATTGGAAGTACACGTGAATTTAGGTACCTACATATTATAGGTGAATGTTATAGCTGTAATCATTTTAATAAGGACTAGGTTGTACCATGCGTGAGGCAAGTGACTGATGATGACGTGATGTGATGTCCTAAACAAGGTAAGGCGATGCTTCGCAAAAGCTGGGCAGTATATCTATTGGTCAGGCTAGACTTGGAGATGGCCTGTGGAGTATTGAGTGGTGGCCACTGTTAGATCATAGAGCTCGATATCTCGAAGGCCTTTGACAGGGTTTGGCACGCAGGTCTATTCAGCAAGCTTCCTGCTTATGGCATCCAAGTTGGTCCAAAAGCACATTCAACAACTGGATGATGACTGCACAGAATTACGACAATGGCAGACAAGAGAGGAGTTATATAAATGGCACTGGGTTATTTCGGGCTGAAATTATAATGATTTCACATATGTAGAGTTTTTTCTTTATAGATAGAACGGAGTCGATTTTATATAGAGTATTGCAGTCAATTATGGCTCTGCAAGATGTCAGCTTGCTGCACGCAGAAGTAAAGACTCGGGTGACGAGGGGCTGGCGACTTCACCTTACTCATCGGCGGCTCAACGTTTTGACTTTGACCATGACTTTGAAACGTTGCTTTATTGTCTTCAAAAGTATAAGCAGAACTTTCACGACCGTATCATATAATCTCCTTTTCAAAGTCGATACCAGACATGCAGACGTATGTATTCCGACTAGTCATACTTAACGCTTCGCCTTTAAATTTATAATTTGCACAGCTAAATTGTGGAATTCTCTGTCTCCGTAACTCTGTATTCTTTATCAGCTACCAACACCCTTCAAAGCAGTAATCAGGGGGGCTACTCTCTAAGCCCGAAGTCCGAATTAATACGAAACAACACGATTTGATAGTTACTGTCAAATCATGTTGTCGTTCATTCTTAATTCGGGTTCAGGACTAATCGTAAGCCCGTAGGTGATACGAAGTAGAATACGTCCGCAACTAAGCCCGAAACTACGGACTTCGGGCTTAGAGAGCAAATAACTGTGCATCAATCTTTATTTACTGCGTATTGCATCAATTGCTGCTAGAAGTGATTAACCTAACCACCTGTAAAACTATACATAATAAATGTAATTACTTAAAAATAAATCGTTATATTCAACACAGTAACTCCAGTAAGTGAGTCCCTAATTGGTTTCCAAAAAAAAACACCACAAAACAACTGTTCGCCTCTGATAATTTTTCTATAAATGCCTTGTCACCCGGGGCAAAATTAATTAAAAGAGAAAATGGGGCAAAACAAAAAACGGGCAAGGAAAACAGTTCCCGCTTCCTTAACATTTTGTTGCGGTCAGGGTCAGGGTCGAACCTCGGGCAAAGACATTAAGTAATGTGTTTATTGTGCTGAGTGATATTCTGGTCAAATGGGTGACTTTGCTGATTTAACTTGGTCGTAGTTAAGAAAGTTACAGAGAAAGAGATATTATATCGGTGTCGAAATGTCAAAAATGTATGGAATCAACATATACTGGTGAAATGATACGCTTTTCGGGATTCAATTTGGGAAACCCATACTTTAAATGCAAAAAAAAATCTGTCTGTATGTCAGTTTGTTACGTTTAACGTCTTGACAGCGGAAATGATTTAGATGAAACTTGGAAAACGGTTCGCGCATGTCCTCGAATAGAACAAAGGATCCTATACGACTCCTTTTCAGAAATGCATCTGTGTTTGCACATTTGTGTACTATAGTATATATCCTGATGCTGATGGTTAATATCCGTTGAGATTGGCCGCTATGGCGGAAATCGACCCGGAGGAGTACATTACTAGACATTGTATGAGTGACCACGTGACATTATTGTTGCTAGATTCACTTTGTCCCCAAAATTATTGTAGTTTAAATCCCATTAGACAAAAGTTTTTATCAAGCCCCAAGAATCTTCAAGTCAGACCTCTAAAAACCTAATAAAATGGATACAATATGACGCAGACATCTGGCAAATTACAAGCACCCTATGGGACTGTTACTTTACGTTACATTGTGTCCAGAACGAGGGTTGGGTAAGTAATGATTAGATTCCGCTTGGATAAGCCGCACCAATTAGTAATGTAGTTAGGAACCCGAATTTAAATGCACCTTTAGAGTTTGGTGTTACGAATTAATTTTATGGCGACGACGTTTTGGTCCTTGCGGTTAAGTTTAAAGTTTTGTGTATGAAATAGTATTTGACAGGTTTTTTTTATAATATTTTTCAAATCTTAGAGAAAAGTAAAAAAAGCTTAAAATCTCTAGCGTAATCCATTGCTGAATTTTATTTACCTACATTTTAAAAGAAATCATTTCTGGATTATTAAATAAAAGCAATTTTCAGGTAGTATATTTCGTGTATCGGAGTTTTGAAACATTACGCATATCTATACTAATATATAAAGCTGAAGAGTTTGTTTGTTTGCTTGAACGCGCTAATCTCAGGAACTGCTGGTCCAATTTGAAAAATTCTTTCAGTGTTAGATAGCCCATTTATCGAGGAATATATATCATCACGCTAAGACCAATAGGAGCGGAGCAGTAATGAAAATTGTGACGCAGGCGAAGTTGCGCGGGTCAACTAGTCATATTATAAAGGAAGAGCACTCTTATTGAAAGAATAATGATTCAGTGTTTAGCATTTTATTATATTTTTGCGTGACCTCATATCCTACGCACATTTAATGAAACAGTTGCTCTAAAAAGACCTTTTTACCAAACACCACCCAAAGATGAAGGCTCTTGGTCCATACTAAATTACCCCACATCCTAAAGTAAATAGAAGTACATAATAAAATAAGTAAAATAATATAGCATATTTCCGAACTGGATCCTACAGTCTGACATATTAAAGGTAGCTATGAAAATTGGTTGTAAGCACTAGCTTACATGTATAATGAATATACTATCAACCACTGTAGGACTCGAAGCAATTGGGTTCTTTCCTAGATTAAAAAAAAAATCTATTTAGTCCGTCCGTAAGATTTTGAACAAAACATTGGACACTTATTTTTTGCCATTTCAAAAAGATAAAAATTGATAAAAAAAAAAGCGCATCAAAGTTCAAAAGTGGGAGCTGGTGACGTCACATTTTAGTAAAAAACAGTACTAAAATGTGATGTCACCATTGATATATAAAAAATCCGAAGATACACAGTCTCGAACAAATGCAACACTCGAAACTGTCGTCAAAAACTGACATGTATCAAGTGTCATGTGTGAGTTGTATGTGGTTATACCTATTATAAACAATTTATTTTGCAAATTCAACCTCACACGGATCGCTTAAAGTTGTTTTTACAAAGCAGTGCAGTATGGCGAGTGATGCGCAATTTTTTTTTGCAAATTCAACCTTACACGGATCGCTTAAAGTTGTTTTTACAAAGTAGTGCAGTATGGCGAGCGATGCGAGACTGTTTGAAACTTGCGCACAATTATACATATTGCGCTTGTTTTTTGCGGACGTTTTTGAGATGCTGAGTGTGTATCTTGGATTTTATATATATCAATGGATGTCACACGAGTTTTTAACGCATTTTATCATCTTAATTTAAAAAAAAAAAACAAAAAAAAATAATAAGAATCACAATCATCAATGACTTCTTAACCCAACCTGGCTCCAACAGTTAACTAAATTCAAAACAAAACAAAATCCAAACATCTATTTAGCAGCGACATTAACTAAATACCTCGTCTGCACTCTGGCGGTGACATTTCGATAAATTATCGTCAATGTCGATGAGGCCATCCATATTTCATAAAACAACAGAATCCAAACTAACTTCGTTTATGATGTGAGCGTGGGTAAACGAGGGACTTGGAGATAAAATACTAAATGCAATAACATTTGTAAAAGAAAGGTATAGAGGGTTTTCAAAGTGTATAAGACTTTCCTTTACGTTTGAAATCTTAGATATCACAAAAAGGAGCTTACCTAAGTTTACCTCAATGAGATTATCTTTAAGTTCAAAGAAGCCTTGGTGATTATTTAGGCCAATATAAAAATAAAAGTCAAATGATTTTTAGGGTTTCGATCAGAACACGGAACCCTTATAGGATCACTCGGGTGTCTGTCTGTCACAGCCAGTTATCTCCGGATCCACTTGACCGATTTTATAGAAATTTGGTACACATATTGATTTCTGTAACCCAAACACGGACGCGTTACGTAAATCATTATTTTTTTAGTGTGGGGGTGACTTTTGGGGGTCAAACTAGAAAATTAAAAAAAAGTTTTTTGAACAACAATATCATGTGACATATCAAATAAAAGGGCTTACTCTGAGGATTTTAATTATATTTTTTTCATAATTTTAAAATAAATAGTTTTGAAGTTGTTATATTAGATGAAAAATGACCATTCTAGCCTAAAATTTTGAAAAAAAAAATATGTAGTTTAGATCTTTACCTATCGATTATAGGAAAACTTATAAGAAGTCTATAGTTTTAAAATAACATGTTAAAAAATATTAAATTCGTTCGGAACCCTTCCCACGCGAGTCCGACTCGCACTTGGCCAGTTTTTTGATAAAAATAAAAGTCAAATCATTTTTTTGTTACATTCCTTGTTTTCCCCCTGTACCCCTCAAATATGTATCCAATGAGCTGAGGCACGATCGTACTAGCCTGTTTAGTTGAGGTGTTCGTATCATCAAACCAGCTTCATTGTACCATATTAATGCTTTGTCTCCAAGGTTATATTTCTATATGTAAGAATCTCTAGCCCAAATGGCTGCTAGGAAGTCCTAGCTAGGCTAACTTGAGATAAATTTCGCCATGTTGCTACCTTTTGGTTGTGGTTTTTGACCAACGTGTCGGCTTCCTGTTTCTGGGGCTTATCACATAAGCGTCAGACGGATGGTACGTTTTTGGCCAAAATTGGGACCAATAGTGAAGGTTCGATTTTGATAACGGCTTTGGCCAGAAACACTGTTTCGGTTGGACACTATTTCCCAAATATTTGGCCACCAGGCAAAGCATATTTGTGGATCCCGTACTTTCGAGCCAAGCGTATATTGCCATTCTGCAGCCCACATCAGTCCACATTATTAAATCAAAATTCTACTTTTTTACATTTTATTTAAAACGAGAATTGAATACCCAATAGCCCTTTTCAATTACGTCCGTCGTTTAACCAGTCACCCAGTATAATACCGAGTATCATTCGAGTTCGTAGCCCCTATCCATCAAAGTCCGTGTTTTCACAAAGTTACTTTAAAGTCCCGTCTAATGAGGTTATCCAACAAAAACTGGGATAATAGCGTTGTCGTATTTTCATTATTCGTGCGTAGTACTTCCTAATTTTGGCGGATAATGCTTAGGTGTCGAGCGGTATTGATTATAGATTACCGCTTTTATAGGCTTAGCACTTAAGTATTTGATAAGCTGTAGAGCGTGTCTTTGGAAGTTGGTAGGACTTGTTAGCTTAGCAACGAAAAATCACGCTTTTTTATGTTAATGTAGACATGACCGTATGGTGTCGGCCGGTGCCGTATGGTGCCGAAAAGAATAATACCATCCCATCACTTCCCGTGGGTGTCGTAAGAGGCGACTAAGAGATTCAACAGAGAATGGGCAGCAGCGTTCTCTGTAAAAATCAACACAATACACTGCGATCGCCGATTTGGGGGAGGCCTATGACCAGTAGTGGACGTCTTTTGGCTGATATGATGATGATGAGACATGACTAAGCTATAAAATTGCAGCGTACTGTGAATGGAAATTTTAACTTTTGAATGGAAATTACCACAAAATGTTTGTGACTAATTGTCAAGTGTTCGTTATCTCTCACTGTGATTGATTGAATCATCATCTGCCTAGCCTTTTCCCAACCATATTGGGGTCGGCTTCCAATACCGAACTTCGAACCGGATACCAGTATTTTACGTGGAGCGGCTCCTTACCAGAACTCCACAACCCATTAACTGGGTAACATGGTACTCCTTGGCAAGACTGGTGTCAGACTTTCTGGCTTTGACTATCCGTAACGACTGCCAAAATCTACATATAACAGCCGGGACTAACGGCTTAACGTGCTTTGTGAGGCACGGAGAAGTCTCGGTATGTTAAAATGGTCACCCATTCACATACTAACCTCCGCAAACGTTGCTTAACCTTTAAGATCGACCCGTGCGGCTGTTATAATTTAGCAACGGGCTGCTCAAAGGGTTGCATATTAGAAAATCAAAACTTTTCTGAGCAAATTTCAAAAGAACAACGTACAAATCAACAAAGTTTAAAATAACGATGGTCATTTGATCAAAACTTCAGCTGACCAAAGTCTGGAATATCAATTTTTATATTATTTATTACACTATTGACCAAATCGTTTAAAGGTCAAAATGGATTACTAGCGACTCACCATAGTTCTGGGTGGTTTAAAAAAAAATAACCACGAAGGCTAAGGCGGGAGCGAAGCGGAGCGGAGCCTAGCCTTCTAACCCAACCTATCCGAGTCGGGGTAGTCTGAGTCGGGGATATTTTAAAATTACATCTAGTAACTTTTGATCAGTCGTTCATTTGATGTCACATACATTGGGATTCTACAATTTTTCTAAATAAACCATTTGGTCATTTAAATTTTGTTATTTCGTTTATTGTTCTTCTTGCTCAGAAAAGTTTTGATTTTCTAATATGCAACCGCTCAATGTGATTGGTTGAATGAATTTTTCAAACTTGCGAATGATTTGTGACGGCTTGGTACCTTTATCCCGAATCTGTGGCTTAAGGCGCCTTCTAATTTATCGCTAAGTGCCGCGCTGTTTTGTTAATCTATAAAATAAATATAAATAATAAACGCGCAGCAGAAGCGCGGCTGCAGCGCTGCCGCCACATTGCTGCTGCGCGGCACTTTGCTACAAATTTGAAGGCGCCCTTAATGTCTCTAAAGCTGAAACCTTATAGTTGGAGACGGGCTAAACGTTTGGCAAAAGCTGCTTGTTTTTCACGCGAAAAACATTAGTTAAGCATTAAGTCCGCCTCTGTACATTTTGTATGCGTAAAATGTGAAATAAATGAACAATTTGAACAATATTGTATAAAAGTAATTATAATAGTAAGCTTTTCGGTTTTGTAAGTCTTTGCAAGGGATGTTTTCAATTAAATAGCTACCCTAAGGCTAGCCTAAGCAGGAAAATCTACTTATTAAGCATTGTTTTCACTGATCTCCAATTTAAAAACAATTTAATAGAATTAAAATTGTTTAGTAGTAGATAACTTTAATAAAAGTTATTAACCTTTCCCTAATATCCCCTCTTAAATAGTAAATACCCGAACAATAAGTTATGAACCGTTTTTATAACTAAAAAAACGTAAAGGATCACAATAGAAGTCGATTCAGGACAGCTTTGTCTATTAATTTATTTAATAATTTACGCACACATTTGTGCAGAGTCGGACTTAATACCTTAAGCATTTTCTACCTGTCAACCTTTGGGTGATGCAGAGAATAATAGTGGTAAGTGCAAATTGGAAAAAAAAAAAACAAAAACGCGACTAATATTTAAAATACATAGAACAACAAATAAACTATACATACAATAAAATACTATAATACAACGTGTAACAGACTAAACGCAATACCTTCATTGTACTCATCATTTTGAACAATTTTTACAATGGGACCAATACCGAAATCGCGAAAAAAATATCAGCTGTTCAGTACATTTTGTCGAGTTATGAGCACAGAAATGTATGGGGGAGTCAATTTTTTTTTCGGGATTTCGGTGTTGGTCCCATAGTGAAAATTGTTCATAATGATGAGTTCAATGCGCCTTAAGAGGCATTGCGTTTATTCTGTTACAGGTTGTATATACTCAAATTATATATGTATATTCAATAGTTGATGCAAATAAATAGTGAGTAAAATCTAGCGCTGTGACTATACGCCCACAGATGCCAACACTACACCAACCACCACCAACGGTTGCATATTAGAAAATCAAAACTTTTCTGAGCAAATTTCAAAAGAACAACGTACAAATCAAAAAAGTTTAAAATAACGATGGTCATTTGATCAAAAGTTCAGCTGACCAAAGTCTGGAATATCAATGTTTATATTATTTACTAGCTGACCCGCGCAACTTCGTCTGCGTCACAATTTTCATTACTGCTCCGCTCCTATTGGTCTTAGCGTGATGATATATACCCTATAGCCTTCCTCGACAAATGGGCTATCTAACATTGAAAGAATTTTTCAAATCGGACCAGTAGTTCCTGAGATTAGCGCGTTCAAGCAAACAAACAAACTCTTCAGCTTTATATATTATTAGTATAGATTACACTATTGACCAAATCGTTTAATGACAACACCCCGACTCAGACTACCCCGACTCGGATAGGTTAGGTTAGAAGGCCCGCCTTAGCCTTCGTGGTTATTTTTTTTTTGATGTACTTCAAATATAAGTATACCTACATTTAAATTAATAATTCTCAATAAGAAATCATTTGTGATTATAAAATTTGATTAGTTATGATTTGATATTTTAAAATTACCTCTAGCAACTTTTGATCAGTCGTTCATTTGATGTCACATACATTGGGATGCTAAAATTTTCTAAATAAAACATTTGGTCATTTAAATTTTGTTATTTCGTTTATTGTTCTTTTGAAATTTGCTCGAGAAAGTTTAGACTTTTTAATATGCAACCCCACCAACACCACTACCACTACTGCCAACTTATTACGAATAACAAAATAATCGTCATGTCCTCTAAAATAGTGCCCTCTACACCTCGTCTATCATTCATACTCCAACGCTCTATCTATACGCAGCGTGTATGGCGATCAATCAGTCGACCCAATTGTTTCCCAACGCGTTTTATTTGTAAGAGTGAGGGGAGGCTGACGCAGATAACGAAAAATACTTGAAGGTATTTTTGACGTAAGCGGTTAAAGAGTCTAAGGGTCATTGAACTTGGCTTATTGGCTTGTTTTTATAAAGGCATTTGATTATTTTTAATAATAGCAGAGCGTTGGGTGCCCCATGAAAGAAAGACATTTTAACAAAGAAACGTGTATTGCAAAATACGTAGTTACAAGAGAAGTTACAACAGTAAAATGACAATTATGTAAAAAATATATAAATTCAAATATGTGTCAATGGCCAGGGTGTGCTTATTCTCAAATAAGACGCCTCGGGCGTCTCTCTCTTTTCGAGCGCGTTCTTGGGCAGAGCATTTAGGCGCGTTCACTAAGGATTTTCATTTATTGAATCATATAAAATAAATAAAGGTCTAGGTCAACTTTTCTTCAAAATCGGTCTCATCACAACTGTTTCTTTTTCTATTCCTCAGACTTTTTAAATCCATTCTATAGTATCATCTTGACAATTTATTTTTCTGACGGTATTAAGTAACGTTATTTACTTTATGAGTCCTTTATTAATTTATGTTCAAATAATATTAATTTCTTTATAATAGAAATCAACGCTATTATAATTAGTTGGACAGATGGACATACTTTAGGATACAAGAATTATATCAAAGAAACTTGTAATTGACAACTTGACCAGATCAATACACGTGTCTTCTGTAAGAGAAGAAACCTTTGACTAATCTAACTAACCTTTATCTAATTATTGGAAAATAACAAAATTATTATTAATTATTTAGTTATAGAAATAGGATTCGAACTGAGTCTGGTACCGAAGTAGATAGGAATGTAATGTAACACCCATATTTGACATAACACAAGAGGCTTTAAATTCTTATAACATGCCAGTACCAACTACTAAGTACAAATAATACAGTAATATAAAAATTCCAAGAATAATAATAATATTATTTTTGAGCACTGTATGATCCAAACTCATATGTTTTAAGTGAAATACAGATTAATTTCTCGACAACGTTTAAATTTAAAAATCACCAATTTAGATAAACTGACTTTTCACAACTTTAAAACGAATTCATTTGTTTTACTCATCGCAGATTCACTTCTCAACACTGCTCAAATAAAAAAGAAAAACATTATTGGAGCAACTATTACAAGCTTCTTGCATCCCTCTCATAAATAAAGCCTGTGTGAAATGATAGACCGTTATTTAAGGACAAGCATGCCGTATTTTTACTACCAACAGTGGCAAAAACGCCGAGGCAATGCAGCTTGACGATTCCCTCAGAAACGCCACGGATATTAAATCCACAAAACGTTTTGGGAACACATTCATAGTGCGTACATCTAAGGAGTGGAATTCCCTGCCAGAGTCTGTTTTTTCCAGATAGCTACAACCTGGGAGTCTTTAAGACAAGAGTGAATAGGTTGCTTCTAGGCAAACGTACTCCATCTTCGACCGCATCATCGCTTACTATCAGGTAAGATAGTGGTCAAACGTATGCCTATCTATAGTAAAAAAAAAACCTTCAACGAAATAAGTCAGATAAGAATACTAAGTAGAAAAAAAATACTGATATCGTTGATTTATAAAGTAAAACAGATTGGCCTCACGTTTTTAGATGCCGCAAATTGGTCCGTCCAGACCGAAACAAATTCGCGAGACGGTCGGTTATCTTCGGGAGCAGTTGCGTGCGCGAGGCATTGTCGTGTTTATTGTATACTGAAATCGTATAGGTGACATACGGACGGCCCTATCTATTCATATCTATGCTGATTAAGCTATAAGTTTTCCAATTAATTTGTCAACGTAATAAGCCGCTGACAGACTTGAGCATTCATTGTAATGAGCATTCGAGCGAATATTCTTTTGTTTAAAATGAACAGGAGCGTTCTAGCGAGCATTCTAGCGAACGAAAGTTTTGCTTCGAGATTTTTCCCGAGCCGAGCAATTCTGTCAATGTTGTTTAACATCTTCGTGAAGAATATATTTTTTGAGAAGCATTTACTAGAGCGTTCGCTAGAATGATAGTGAAAATGTTCGTAGCGATATTTAGCTTTATGCGCGGCTCTGTTTGTTGTTCAGTTCGTAAATTTTTTAAACGGTGTTTGCTCGATATTCCGTTACAAGTGAATGCTGAAATATATCAGTACCTAAAGATATCAATGTGCTATTCACCTTAATATCTATCACCAAATCGGTCCCCAACTAGATCTTATTACAACCATCCCTAGCGGGGAATAATTCCCGTTTTGCACAATTCCCTCCGAAACGCGGCACAATTAGCCGATTTTGCCCATTTGCTATGTAAATACAGGTAGAAATGGAAATGCCCATTCTGTGGCAATTACAGGCTTAATGATGACAAAAACTTCAACGTCCTAATTTGATGTTGGTGAATTGCTTAATTTTGAGCTTTTCATTAACGGTCGTAGTGGTGAGGTCGTAGTTGGTGACTCGAGTGGTTAGAGATGTCGGTTGATGTTAATAATGTAGTGGCTAGGTTTGTTTTGGGGTTAATAGCTGTTGAATAATGAACCAATCAGTCTTTATTCTACTGACATAATTTTTAAAACAGCAAAAATCGTGTAATTTTTACTAGGCGGCATTTTTGCGCCTAAAATGGTTTTATAAGGTTTTTATTTTTTAATGTTATTTTCAGATGGAAAACTCACCCACCTTAAATTGTCATCAGAAAAACTACCTTTCTTGTGGGACATTCGAAGAAAAATATTAAAAACGTTTGACCTATCAAATGTAGAATCAGTAAAATAGTGATCAGAAATTGTGCCTGCAAAGCTCCTCATCTCCACAATCAACGAAAAACCTAATACAATAACTCAAGTATTCATAGGTGTTACCTGCCATGTTTAATACCGGCAACCTTGTACTCAAGCAGCGGGTCACACAAAACATCTACCTACAATGGACCCCGTACACTCAAGTAATCTAGGGTCAGCCGTACATGACAGTTCTCTACGTCATGACCTGTCAAAACTGACAGCTGTGGCCGCCATCTTTCATTGTGTGTCCACTAGTGCTCGTCATACAAACTATTGTAGGTAGGATATTGTTCTAAGACGATGTTGTGATACAGATGTTTTGAAGGACATTTTCTTATAATGTTTTATCAGTGCAGCAGCCAAATAGCACGCGATGGAGAAGAGGTATTTATGATGAATACGAGATTTCGTATGGATCATAAATACTTCTTCTTAGTAACTCATCTTCGTGCTTGTTGAGATTTCAAAAAGCACAAAGGTGAGTTACTGTAACAACACATTTGTATAAATTATTATATGATTTCTGCTGTATAAATTTTGGCATGTCTTACTATACTTTGAGTATTTTGAATCGCGTGTTTAGCTGCGTGACCACTGTCTAGATAACTGGGTTTTCAACAGCCAATTGCAACACTCAACTTGCATTTAATTATGACAAGTCGATTGAATATTTTAATAAACAGGGTGTAACCTTAAAAAAAGGTAACAAAATGAAGAAAAGGAATAAAAAAAAATTACAATGAAAACTAAACACACTTGACACACTTTCTGAGCAATTTTTTTTTTGTAAAATGCTGTTTTGTGTATTCTTCAAAGTATAAATAAATCGCCAAACACTTTCAATAAAAGCTCAATAGAACTGAAAAACAAACTACGCAGAAAACCCTTTTCTAATATAAATTGATTTGTCCTACAAAACTTCTTCATTGAAACGTGTGAACACGGACATCCCGTCCTACTTTGACCCTAAATTTTTAACTTAACCCTTATTTTGTCGGCTAACAGTGCCTTAATTATAATCCAGTTACTATTGTCAACAAGGTTCAATCTTAATTAGAGTCAAAGCCGCAGTTTGGACACGTAGACCACGGAGCGGTGTAGGCGCTTAGATGGCTTGTAGTGGCCCAATAGGTTCCACGTAGAGACAGTGTAGGCGATACGTGGAGGCCACGTAGTCCCCGCAAAGAGGCCGCATGATCACTGCGTAATGCCATGTAGTCATCACGTAGACAATTTTTGGCTGTATATGCTGCGTACAGTTGCTCTGCATAAAATGACCATACCGAGTTGACACTTTTTAAATGAAAACAAAATTCAACAAAGTCACTGTGCCACTTGCAAGGTTTGAAGCAACCTTACACATAAAATTCAGTCTCTCTAACCTCTAGACCAGCACTACATTAAATAAAATGTAACAAAAAGAAAAATAAATCACAATGAAACCATTTAAAACGTAATAATATCTCATTACTGTTGAAAATGCGTACCGAAAGCGCCCGACCTCATTCTGGAATTAAGGCCCTCTACCGACGACGCCACTTTGATCGCCAAGTTCCCAGGCAGCTCAAGATTCTTTAACAAGGGCACAAATTCTTTAATATTAAAATTATACAACTATATATTATGTTATGCCTTTGTTTAACCAAAGGTGCGGTATGACAATTTTCATGCCTTAAATTTCGTCGTTGCCGTTTTCGGTACACTTGGTGAAAAAATCAAATTGCCGCAAGTAGCAACTGATAAAGTACAACTTCTGTCAATTTGCTGATTTCCACAACCGGTACCATAACGCGCCACTTTATTCCTTCTTGCCTCCTGTAGCACCATTTACTATCTTGCTAGACGTCAACCGCAGCTATCGTTAACTAGTCAGTTGTTGCAGCGGCAAGCAACTGTAAATAGAAGCTTTTTTAAAGTTGGCAGTTACGCAAACTAAAGTTGCTTCGTCTGCGGAACGCCTGAGAATAAAATGTAGCAATTATTTTAGTGCCGAAAAATTATTTCCAAGTGATTAAAAAAATAAACTTACTAACTAAACTTATTTAATGAATAAACTTAGTTCTTCAAACAAATTGTTAAGACTTAGAAGTCTACGTAATTGATTTGATCACTTCAGAGTTTTATATTAAAATAGTTTTGTTTTATTTGCTAATAAATTTTCTTTTGCTTTTCGCGATGTGTAGGTACTGTATTTTCGATAAACTTTGAGGCACGAGTAAAACATTATGCAATCCCAAATAATATTACAAATACAAAAGTGAGTTTGTGCATTACTTTGTTTTTTATTTGTTACTCATTCACACCTAAATCGCTTCACCGATGTTAATGAATTTTGGGGTGTATAACGTTTGAAATAATAACAAAAAGCCTAATGATCATTTGACCTCATTTCATTTAATATATTTTTGATTAATATAACGATCAAATGATATAATGAATTATTGATATAATTTTAGTTAACCTAATATATTCATATAACCGTATAATATTCAGTTACTATAATATTAGTCGAAAATTAGGATTGAAGTGGCCATTTCATAAAATGGTCAAATTCTACGAAGTGGCAACCACATATACATTGGCTTGTAGTTAGGTCGAATCTGTTCCAAAACTGAATCGGGGCACCCCGACTTCACGTAGTCTTTGGGCTTCTACCCCTAGAGTGTATATAAACAACGATGCAGAAGCAACTTTAGTGTTTTGAGGTTAGGTTACAATATAATTTGTCTTTCTCAAGAATGGTGTTTTACCTTAGAAAATTAGGTCAAATGAACGTTATATAAAAAGAACATTATACTATCATTGAAAATTATATGAAATGAACAATATACTAAATGTTATTAGAGAAACCGGTCACGAGCGAGTCGGACTCGCGTGCAAAGGGTTCCAAATGAAATATATATTTTTTTGTCATTTAATTTTAACACTATAGAATTCTTATAGATTTTCCTGTAAATAAAGATAAAAATCTATTATATCCATTTTTTTTTAATTTTAGGCTCTGTAGTTTCTGAGATATGGGGGTTAGAATGGTCATTTTTCGTCTAATTTCTTGAATAACTTCAAAACCACATATTTTAAAATTATGAAAAAAATATAATTAAAACCCTCACAGTTAGCCCTTTAATTTGATATACTTATCACATGATAGTGTTCAAAAAACTTTTTTTTAAAATTTTCTAGTTTGACCCCAAAAATGACTACTTATACTAAAAAAAATATATAATAATATATAATTAAGTAACACGTCTGTGTTTGTGTTGTGTTACTTAAATTACATTCATATTACGTCCATATTTGTACCAAATTTTAACAGAATCGGTCCAGTGGATCCGGAGAAAATTGGCTGTGACAGACGGACAGACAGACACCTGAGTGATCCTATAAGGGTTCACTTTTTTGTTCGGAACCTTAAAAATGAATGTTATATGAAATATAATATTAGATCAAATGAAATTGGGTTAAATGTTTTTATAGGATACTAGCTGACTCGGCAAACGTTTTTTTGCCATATGAAAAAAAATAGCTTACCACCTATTCTTAAACCTACCGAATATACACACAAAATTTCATGAAAATCGGTCGAGCCGTTTCGGAGGAGTTCGGTAACAAACACCGTGAAACGATATTTTTATATATTAGGTGAAAATTATATCACATGAACGTTATTTCAAGCGATATTATACCATCTGTTATCACACCAAACATTACACACCCTGAATTTTGGTACAGCTATAAAGACGGTAAAAAAACTACTTGTTTTGCAAATTTAATACTATCGCAAACGAAGCCGCGGGAAAAAGCTAGCATAAAATCACGCCTCTTTTCCCAGAGTTGTGCAGATGGATAGAATTATCTACAGAATATTCAAATAGTTACGTAATAGTGCAACATAAAGTCAAAGTCAAAGTCAAATGATTTATTTCAACTAGACCAATAAAGGCACTTTTGAACGTCAAATTAAAATAAAATAAAATATTATAGTGACTCTAGTCGTCCGTTCGCAAAAGGTAGATTCTTATGGAGAAGAACGGACAAGAAACTCCATAGTTACTCTTTTCAAAAATAAGCTTTACAATATTTGCATACATTAATCAGTTGATTATATGTGAGGACGGTGCTCCCAAAAACTTATGTACTACTAGTAGGTACAATAAAGAAATGCCAGCAGAGGTAAAATTAATAAGTTTGCTAGTAAGGGAACATAATACTCACATACGTACAAATTTTTGCAACTATTGATTTATATGATCAGTGTGTGAGTTAAATTAAATATGAAAATCAGTAAATACACCTGTTTACATAGTAAATATTAATACAAATACAATAAACACAAACATATCAACCAGTTTCACAATGTCTACTACACCCTAGATTGTCCTATGGAGCAGGACTAGCATGTTTCCAAGCATTCTTATCTTGAATATAATCATCTAATTTGTAATATGCTTGTTCACAAAGTGTCTTTTTTACACACGTTTTAAATTTTCTTTCATTTAATTCTAATATTTCAGAAGGAATTTTGTTGTAACATTTAATACAGTACCCCATGAAAGATGTTCGTACTTTGGATAATCTAAAAAATGGTTGATCTAGTTTATTTCTATTTCTAGTATTAAAATTATGTCTATCACTAATTTTGCTAAATAGATGTCGATTTTTCCTTACATGCATAATATTTTCATAGATGAATTGACAAGGGACTGTCATAATATTAATCTTTTTAAAGAGTTCCCTAAGAGAATCGCGGCGACGAAGATTATAAATGGCTCTGACAGCACGCTTTTGTAGAATAAATATGGATTCAATGTCAGCAGCTCGACCCCACAGCAAAATACCATACGACATAATGCTGTGAAAGTAACTAAAATAGACCAAACGCGCAGTTTCTATATCTGTTAGCTGTCTTATCTTTCTAACAGCATAAGCGGCTGAGCTTAGCCGCGCCGCAAGAGATGTTATGTGAGGTCCCCATTGCAATTTCTCGTCTAAAGTGATTCCCAGGAAAACCGTCTGATCAATAAATTCCAGTTTTTGTCCATTCAATATGATGTCACATTCGTTACTTTTAACATTAGGTAAAGAAAATTTAATACATTTAGTTTTTTTTTTCATTTAGTACTAAGTTGTTTGCCGTAAACCAATCTTGAATCTGGTGAATAGAGTAATTGACATCATCAAGGTTTTGTGACCGTCGGTCTATTTTAAATATCAATGATGTGTCATCAGCAAATAACACCATCTTTGGTTCATTTTGAAGTAATTGGGGCAAATCGTTTATGTATGCTAAAAAGAGGAATGGACCTAATATTGAACCTTGCGGAACGCCCATTGCCATTTCAGACCCTAGTGAGTTTACACCGTTTACCTGTACTTTAACCTGTCTGTCTTTCAAGTATGATACAATCAAAACAAGGGATGTATTCCTAATCCCATAATGCTCAAGTTTCAACAAAAGTGTCTCATGGTTAACGCAATCAAACGCTTTCGAGAGGTCACAAAAGATTCCAATGGCGTCTTGTGAATCCTCCCAGGCGTTAAAGATGTTCTTTATTAGGGTGACACCAGCGTCAGTTGTACAACGCCCTTTAGTGAAACCGTACTGTTGTTCGTGAAAGATGGAATTCTTATTAAAATGTAGTAACATCTGGCTAAGCATTAACTTTTCAAACACCTTACTGAGAACCGGCAGGATTGACACCGGCCTGTAATTGTTGGGTTCTTGACTATCACCGGATTTAAACAGTGGAACGACTTTACTGTGCTTCATGAGATCAGGAAATACTCCCTGGTCTACACTAGAGTTAAATATGTGAGCTAAGTAGGGAGCAATAGTTTCAATAACAGATCTACAGACTTTTACAGACATTCCCCAAAGATCTTCTGTTGATTTAATTTTAAGATCTTTAAAAGCCTTTATAATGGCTAAGGGGTTCGTATGTTGAAACTTGAACTCTGATGGGCATACCTTGACATTCTTCCTTAAAAAGGCAGCAGAGAGCGCGGGTGACGAGTTAAGAGCTTGTGTAGTTTTACGTGGAATATCAGCAAAGAAGTTTTCAAATTCCTGAGCTACCTCTGCATCTGAGTTTATGGGACCATGTACGGTATTTAAATTAAATTTAGTTTCACGCTTTTTCTTCCTACCTGTTTCATTATTTATTATTTTCCAGGTGGTTTTTATTTTGTCATGTGCTGATTTTATTTTATTGCTAATAAACAGAGCTTTAGCTATTTTGCATACACTTTTAAATGTTTTTGAATATTTTGCAACATACTTATGAAAGCTTATGTTATTCACATGTTGCTTTAGGCCATATAGTTCGTATAGCTTTTCTCTACTTATTCGAATGCCTGGAGTCGCCCAATCACTGAATATAAACTTAGTGTAAATACTTTTAGACTTAATTGGAAAATTATCATTAAATTGAGTGTTGAGTAATGAAAAAAATTTGGTATAAAACACATTTGGGTCTTCTATGTTATTAAAATTTTGAACACATAATTTACTGGCCAAAGTACTATTAAGTTTTTCTAAATTTTTATCTGTTATTGGTCTAAATTTAATTTGAATTTTTTGTAAAGGTATATAGGTGCAAAACGTTATTGTTTGTCCACTGTGATCAGAGGGCAACTTATTCACAATCTCTTTATGTAAATAATCACAATTACAAAATATGTTGTCTATGCAAGTCGCAGACGAAGCTGTTACTCGGGTAGGTTCAATAAATACATTTGATAAATTAAATGATTTAAATAGACTCAATAATCTAATACTATTCGAGTTAGTTTCTAATAAGTTAATATTAAAGTCGCCACATATAATTATTGATTTATTGCTAGTACAAACTTTTTTTAACACATCTTCCATTACAGAATCAAACACAGATAGATTCTGGTAACTTGGAGGTCTGTAGACACATACAACAACATGCTTATCTAGCTCAACACAGGACAATTCAATGGTGTGTTCAACCGACAGCTTAACAATGTCTTTTCTTTCTTTAATAATAGGAGCGAGCCTTTTTTTGGAATGGTTAATAATCAAATGAGTCTTTCCACTCTAAGTGGAGCGGAAGGTAGTGTCAGACTCTTACTGACTAAAACTCATCCGTGTTCCTCCTAATGCCCTTTGCGTTCCAGAGCCGCGGTGACTCTCTCGAACAAATTCCGCAACTCTGGCAGAATATTGTATCGCATAGAATAGAGCTTTTGCAGCTGGAAACTGCAGCTTCAAACTCAAATGAAACGAAGTATTCTCTATGATGTAACAAAATTGTTGTTCCAGCACTGCGATGACTCTTTCGAACAAATTCCGCAACCCTGGGGGAGCGAGCCTCATTATCATTCATTCATATCAGCCGAAAGACGTCTACTGCTGCACATAGGCTTCCCCCAAAAGGGGGGGTTTGCCATAATCGTCACGCTTGGCAGGCGGGTTGACGATCGCAGTGTATGGTGTTTGGGGCGCCGGTGTGGGCGCCTGCTTTGAGGAAGCGACCTGCCCGTTACCTCATTGCGTCCCAGAGGGTCATGGCCATCCGGCTGACCCGGGGATACCGCACGGTCTCTGGCGAGGCGGCGAGCCTCCTTGCCGGACTGCCGCCATGGGATCTAGAGGCGAGAGCCCTCGCGCTCATTTACGAATGGCGCGTGGAGGCGCTACGCCGGGGCAAGACTCCTCTGCCGCGGCAAATCGCAGCACGGCGGACGGAGCTCCGGCGGGATCTCATGGCAGTATGAAGACAACGACTGTCGCAACCCAGCGCTGGGCACGCCACAATTGCGGCGATAAGTCCCCTCTTTGAGGAGTGGCTAGAGCGGCGCCACGGCGTCCTCACCTTCCGCCTGACGCAGGTACTCACCGGACACGGTTGTTTTGGGAGGTACCTGTTTCGAATTCGGCGGGAGGATACGCCCGGGTGTCAACACTGCGAGGATCGCCCGGAGGACACGGTGGAGCATACGGTGGAGGTCTGCCCTGCTTGGGCGGAACACCGCCGCGTCCTCGTCGAGGCGATTGGCGGCGGCGACCTCTCGCGTCCGGCCCTGGTCCAATCCATGATCCGGAGCGAGGAGGCATGGGAAGCGGTCAACTCCTTCTGCGAAGCAGTAATGCTAGCAAAGGAGGAGGCCGAACGCGTGAGAGAGAGGGAAACCTCACGCCCCAGCCGCCGCAACAGAAGAAGACGCCCCGGGCGTCGGGAGTCGCAGGGCGATTTTCGGCCACCGTAGGCGCGGGCCTGCGGACGGCGAGCATTGGGTGGCTCGACGTCTGATCAGAACCAGGCCCGGGTCGACGGCGCGTTGTGTTCCACGCGCGCCCCAAGGAGCTGTCAGCATAAAGGACGGGGCCCGCTAGGGCCAGTGCCTGCCGGGGTTGCGGGATTTGTTCGAGAGAGTCGCCGCGGCCCTGGAACGCAAAGGGCATTAGGAGGAACACGGATGGGTTTTAGTCAGTAAGAGTCTGACACTCCCTTCCGCTTCACCCAGAGCGGGAGAAGTCATTTGATGATTTCCCATCCTTAAAAAAAAAAAAAAAAGGTGTTGAGTTTTACAGAGAACGCTGCTGCCCATTCACTGGCGAGTCCCTTAGTCGCCTCTTACGACACCCATCGGAAGTGATGAGATGGTATTATTCTTTTCGGGCACCATACGGCATAGGCCGAGCGAGCCTATTGCCATCAAAAGGTGAGTCCACTATGTGGAGCAGTTGCAAGAGTGCGGAGCGCAAGATGTTCGCGAACATAGTAGATACCCACCAAAACGGATTGAAATCTAATCAGGGTAACGAACTCAGACACTCACACTCAGCAGTAGTCTGTGAACATGACCACCTACTGGGCAAAAAATATTTAAGGGTCACCATCGACTTAAAAGAAGAAGAAGAAACAGTAATTTTTCGATCACTAGACCAACTTTTCTTTTACATAACTATGCTTAGCGTAGCATACTCGTAGCGGTTGTAGCATCACCGTAGCAACCGCGACTTCCATAAAATTGACTAAATCGAAGTCAATTTACTCACTGTGTATTCACATAATTTTAATGTGTATGCCACACAAACAACACACAGCCAGCCACGTATTAAACCCAATCTGCAACTGCAACTCTTAAAACAAAACAAAGTCAAGGTTACGAAACTCGACGAGTCCCGGAAAAACGATCCAGCAGGATCCCGGGACGAAATTAATCAGAAAAGAGCAGTGGAGGAGTAAAAAAGCATAATTTCCACATTTACACTTTCCGCCAAATCAAGGAGAAGAAAGAATACTAGTAATCCAGACACTAATCCACAGAAAATCTAAAAAAAAGACAACAAAAGGTTTTTTGTGCCTAGAATGTAGCTAGTTGTATCGATAAAAGATTTCCCGAAAGTCCTTCCTTCAGTGGGTCAAACGGAAAGTCGTACTCTGAATTCGAATGAGTTCGTCATCAAAACTTATGTTAAACAATGCTAAACGCTGTGTAACACTCACAACGATGCCAAAACGCGACCCTACTCGGATAAACGATCAAGTTTTTAATTGGTTACTAAACACTGTCCCACTTAACCTACTCAGCACATAACAGTCGCCAACTTATGAATACAGATAACACAAAAGTTTCTCCGTGTTATTGTATGTAGCTCACACAATACAAACGAACTACTAATAAAAGGGATTGAAGCTCTATTTACTCTGTAAGGAAAAACGTGACGACACATACATAATATACCCTCGTAAAACGATGAAATAATCTTGTTATGTTCACAAAAATCCCTTGTGTCCGTAAACACGATGTCAAAGAGTTTGTATTAAAAGAGTACCAAAGACAAAAATTCTTTAGTGGTCCAAATTCAAAAATATGCAGCAGTGCACACGGCAGTGGTATGCAGCGCTCAGCTTGAAATCGTTCGAGAATGTCGACTGAACGCATTTTCGTTTTCAGTCTCCGCTTAGCCGCCGTACGGTGTGCACGCGTCCCGCCGAACGAACCCGACCAATTCCGATAATTGACGAATAAACGTGAGCCTTATTAATTGGATTTATAGCGGTGTGATTGAGAAACAGGACGATTTACATAGAAATTGTATCGGTAAACGTGTTTCGATTAACCTGACGTTTTTAATTATGAAATTTAAATTTTCGTAAGTGATGTGCTTGACATTGTGAGTTTTTTTTTGTGTTTAGTGTTGTTTTTTTTTCGGAAATGGTAAGTTGCGCTTTTACTTTTATTTATTTTTTTCCTTAAATATTAATAATTTATCTGAACCAAAAACTAATACGAGTTAGTGCTCCAATCATCATTTTGATTTCCGCTCTACGAATTTACTGAAAAGTATCGCCAAAGATGTATTTCGTACAAAATGAACACAGTTGAAATGACATAAAATATGTAATAACATAAAAACGTGATTCACCTCTAAAACATTTTTTACAAAGGTACGATTTTTGAGGAGTCTTTGTAACATAATACTCCAGACTCCCTAAAATTATAGATTTTAGTGCCTAAAATCTATAATTTTACTGTAGGTACGTTCCAGAAAACTTCCACCCTTCGCCCCTGTTATTAATGTACTAAACTTTATCTTAATAGTTGTCGCCACGACCTAAGAATATTAATGTGTCATTTTTTGTATCACCCGCAAGAAAGGCTCGAATTTTTAAAGGATTATATGAAGACATGGGTTCGAGTCTCGGAGGGTTTTTTAAGGAATATGTACTATTTTGTTTTTAGGTTGTCCTGTCAGATCGTTATAAACATCGTGAATTATATTTCTGTTGCTTTTCAGCGGTTGTTTCTGTATTTATACAGAGTAAAATATTATTTTTATGATAACACAAGTAACTGTAGTTTAAATATAATTTTATAAATAGTTTTTTTTATAATCTAGTAAATTTTCTTATTCAAAATTACCTTATTACATTGCTAGGTTGATGGACAAAGGCTTGAAAAAAGTTTACGTCAATTCATTTATTTCAATAGGACCATTTAAAGTTTGAGGTTAAGCAACGCTTTCCGGATCTGGTTGGTCTATGGATAGGTGACCATCTTAATATACCGAAACTCCTTCGTGCTTCGGAAAGCACGTTAAGCATTGATCTGGCTGCCATTTGTAGATCTCTGGCAGTCATTACGGATTGTCAGAATCCAGAAAATCTGACTCCAGTCTTACTAACAAGTACCGTATTAACTGGTTAATGGGTTGTGCAGGGCTGGTAGGCAGCCGCACCTAGTAAACTACTGGTATTCAGCTGAATCCAGTTTGACTGGTAGCCGACCCCAATATAGTTGGGAAAAGGTTAGGCAGATGATAAAGATAGTGAATTTAGTGTAAAAGAATCTTATGTGAACTCTAGGGAACATACTCCCGGGATAAAAAGAAGCCTATATGTTATTCCAGGCTATAATCTAACTTTGCCACTGTGCCAAACTTCATGAAGATCCTTTCAGGCGTTCTGACGTGAAAGGGTAACAAACATCCATCCATCCTCACATTTACAATACTAGCAGAATTAAGATTAAGTATACCGTTTCAACTCGATATAGTATTGTAGAACTCAATAGTCGCACCAAAGGGACAGTTTGTAATAAGATTCGCAGCAATTATACCGAGAATAGACATTCAATTAACACTATTATGTGTACAATAGTTATTGCTATACTGTTTCATGCATAGTAATTGAATCACACGAATTATCATTAATTGATTAAGCAGTTTCAATTAGACGTAAAACAATACTTGAGACGTGGTTTACTTGTAAGTGCTGTAAGACGTAATGTACCTACGTTGATTTTGATATAATATGTAAAATCATATTTGTGTATATGTTTAATGTGTGGTTACTAACTTAACAGTTAATGGAACAAATAAAATGCCCTCTTTTATGTAATTTTGTACATGAGTCTGTGTGTATGTTAAGATCAAGAGTAAATTTATAAAGTATTTTGATAAAAGCCCTAATTAAAATAAAATTATATAAGCGTATCAAAAATCTAAAAAACGGGGTCGAAAAATTAAATCTATAGTATCATTTAACTATACTTATTTCTAGATACCTAATTACTTGTATGACGAATTTGAAGTTGAGCAAGTTAAAACTTTAGTGTGGCCTGAAAAAGTTGAGTATTTGATTTACACTCAATTTCAAAAGTCTTAATTCAGATATCGAGGGTAACCTTAATCCACCACCATTTGTAGTTAAAACCTAGAAAGATTAAAAAAAGAATGATAAATCTTATAAAGAAGCATATATAATGAAGCTGAAGAGTTTGTTTGGACGCGCTAATCTCTGAAATTAGTAGTCGGATTTGGAAAATTCTTTTTTTATATGATAGCCACATTCACGAGGAACGAATACGGGAACGGAAGAGAACGGGATATGAGTGAACAAAGTCGCGAGCAAAAGCTACTTCTTCATAAAATCTAGGGATCCTTTTGCTTATCAATTCATCAATACTCAATAGTGATCAGATTTCATAACAAACTTCAGATAAACCTCGCTTATAAACAAGAACATTACAATTTTATAGCCCACTTAATTCTGATTATGAGGTTTACGATTCGGAATAAAGGACCAATTCTACTAATTCAGGGTACTAAATCAATTTTCCTAGCCTATTCTTTACTACGTAGTGTAGGGGTCTGCTTCCAGTCTAGCAGAATTCATCTGAATACCAGTATTTCTAGTGAAGGGCGCAGGAATCCGTTGGATGCAAGACGCACAGGACCGGTCGATGTGAAGACTCTTGGGGGAGGCCTATGTTCAGCAGTGGACGCATTTCGGCTGAAATGATGATGGTGACCAATTTTCACTGCTTATCTGATTTCCACAACCCAGTAACTGGGTAACTCGGTGTTTTTTTAAGGGTTCCGCTCTGGGCGGAGCGGAAGGGACTGTCAGACTCTTACTAACTAAAATCCATCCGTGTTCATCATGGCCCTTTACGTTCGAGGGCCGCGGTGACTCTTATGAACAAATTCCGCTACCCTCACAGGTAACTCGGTACTACTCTCGTCGTGACTGGTGACACGACAAGTTTCAATCAAAGTGATGTGTACTTAATTAATATGAGATGTTCACGTTCGATTCGAAAATAAGTGGAGTGCTCTCAGCCGGCTGTCAATACGCCGTCAATTGTCGTCGACAAAGCACCAGCTGCTCCAATTGATGATTTAATAAAATGAGGATATAACCGTCGTGTTCTGAATGCTTGCAATTTTCGACAAGAGGGTGGTAAAGTGAAATTCGCTTGAGTTAGGAAAGCTACGATCGATTTGCATGTACCAACTATATTGGGATCGACTTCCAGTCTAACTGCATGGTAGTATTTTACACGGAATGCTGCCTATCTGTCCTGTATTGTACTTCCCAGTAACTGAGTATCACGGTGACGCCTTGGCAAGACAGGCGTCAGAGACCTTTCATCTGACTACCTGTAACTACTGTCAAAGATCTACAAAGTATAACCAACAATAATTTAACTTGCTTTTTGTGGCATGAAGGAATCTCAGTTTATCACATAATGTTTTTAGGGTTCCGAACAAAAAACGGAACCTTTATAGGATCAATCGGGTGTCTATCTGTCTGTCCGTTTGTCTGTTTGTCTGTCTATCTGTCTGTCCGTCTGTCACAGCCAGATTTCCCCGGATCCACTGAGGCGATTTTGTTGAAATTTGGTATAAATACGGACTACTGTGACCCAAATACGGACGCGTTACGTAAATTATTAAATTTTTAGTATGGGGGTCACATATGGGGGCTAAACTAGTACATTCAAAAAAAAAAATTTTACAATATCGTGTGACATGTCAAATCAAAGGGCTTACTGTGAGGGTTTAAATTATATATATTTTTGTTATGACCATTCCCGTCCTTATCTCCGAAACTACTTAGCCTAAAATCTTGTAAAAAATGGAGATAATATATCTTTACCTATAGATTACAGGAAAACCTATGAGCAGTCTACAGTGTTAAAAAAATAAAATACGTTCGGAACCCTTTGCACGCGAGTCCGACTCCCATTTAGTCACTTTTAAGGATGGGATCTCATCAAATGATTCCTTCCACACTGAGTGGAGCGAAAAGGAGTGTCAGACTCTTACTGACTAAAACCCATCCGTGTTCCTTCTAAAGCTCCTTCCTCCTTCCTTCCAGGGCGGCGGTAACTCTTTCTAATAAATTCCGCTACTTATACATATGATATTCACCCATTCAAGAACAAATATCAGCAAGCGTTGCTTAGCCTCATAGATCGACCCGTGTGTCTGTTATTATTTAGCCTCGAGCTCCCTTTTAAAAGGGAAAAGAAATTTACTTTAGCTGGAAAAGTTGCAATACCTACGATATATACGATGGTAGTAACTGTAGGCGGTGCGACTCTAAGGACCAATTATAATTATTATTGGTCCGTTTGAGAGTATACGGCTAACGGGTTACGTCTAAAAATAAATTTCTGAATGAAAATTCAAATACTTTTGTAACAAGATCGATTTAAATTTTGCTCGGCTGAAACTGCGTGATTAACTGGATAAATTGTTTAATCCAATTCAGTTTCGTCTTTAATTTTCTTTCATCTCTTCTATTGCAAGTTATTTAACTCAAATATGATTAAATAATTTACGATTGAAAAATGTATCTTTTGATGTCTTTCATGTTTTGTTTATAAGTAGCTTACTCCCTATTTTTGTCTTAATAAGATTTTTAGGTAACCAATCATTTAATCATAATATTTTCGTATTATTACTAACATTGGTTTTTAAGCAATTTTACTAACAAATATGGATCCTGAACTATCTGAAATAAATGATTTATTATTATCACTCGCTTCTGCCAGCGGCTTCGCCCGCGTGGTCCCTATGTATCATATTCCCGGGATAAAAAGTAGCCTATGTCCTTTCTCAGATTCTAGACTATCTGTGTACCACATTTATTTTAAATCGGTTCAGTAGTTTTGGCGTGTAATCGCGACAGATAGACAGACAGACAGAGTTACTTTCGCATTTATAATATTGCATAGTAAGGAAGTAAGGATTATTATTAATAACAGCTGTAGATTCTGGGTATAATCAGTAGATTTTTAACAACCATTATGAAAAAACATAAGCCTGAAAACCACACAACCTTCCATGTGGTATCGTTGTTTAAAGGTCCGATAGGTAGTCGTTCTGTGTAAATCACCGGTATGGATAAAACGGGGTGAATAGAAACGCAGGGGTAAATAGAAACAAAACTATGAAAAGGATTTCCACTTTATTTAAATACTGCTTGCAGCAGTTAAGGACTCCAATTATTAAGCGACTTCCAAAAAAGGAGGAGGTTCTCAATTCGAAGGGTATTTTTTTTTATGTATGTACACCGATCACTCCGAGGTTTCTGATCCGATATCCGGGATTATTTTTTAGTTCGATGCAGTATACTTGCCATTTGGTTCCGTAAAAATTTGATTCAGTTTGGTTCAGTAGTTTTTGTTTTATGACCATTTTTGCTTATTTCAATTTCTGCGTTGACGAAGACGTCGTCCAAGTATCACCACTTAAAAATGTAAAATAAAAACACTTTTTACAAAAACTATAACCGCCTTCCAAACAAAACACTGGTAGTGTTTTGTTTGGAAGTCGATAGAATAAAATTACCCTAATTTCGGAAGTCGGTGTTAAAAAACAAAGAGGCAAAACAGAAAACACCGACTTCCGAAATTAAGGTTATTTTATTCTTTGTATTGTTTGTTTGGAAGTCGGTTACAGTTTTTCATTTAAATCAATATTAAATTTAAAAGATTGATGATTTTTAGAAACCAAGAATATATAGCACTCGAGTGAAAATACCATTCAATGTTTTCCAGATGTAGGTATTTTCAACTACATCTGGTTAGACTGGAAGACGACAAAAAATATGTATTTATTGTTTACCAAAGTAAACCAAAAACCGGACAAGTGTGAATTGGACTTGCGTATGAAGGGTTACGTACCATAGTATTTTTTATTTTTATAGCGGCAACAGAAATACACATTCTGTGAAAACAACTGTCTACTTTTTACAGTTCATGAGATATAGCCCGCTGATAGACAGACGGACGGTCGTGTGGACGGACGGACTGATGGACAGATGTATGGACGGACGGACAGCGAAAGCTTAGTAGTAGGGTTCCGTTGGTGACTTTTTGGGTACGGAACCCTAAAAAGGAGACTTAAACTAAAACACATACAATAGGTGGCCTTATCGCATTCTGATATCTCTTCCAGACAACATATTTAGGAAAAGGTTAGGAAGTTGAAGACTTAAGTTGATTCATCAATCTGTTGACGAAGACTGGATGGTAAAATTTCCTACTATTTTTATTTCAATTAAACTAGGTATGAAATAATAAAAATAATGTAGGTAACCTACCTATGAATACGTCCAAAATAATGTCGTTCTCTCTCTGTAGGGTAACAACTTGCTCCGCGTGACAGGTTGACAAGACAAATATGTTTTTCTGTCACTTTTAGAACAAAAAGAAAATAATATGAACTCATATATTTTTGTATGAATATTTAGCCAACAACTAGATACCTAACGTAATTGTGGGTATGCTAGCGACTCGATCCCGCTTTGCATGGTTTTTACAAAGTGACAAAGGGTGACGTGGTATTTTTTTATGTTTGTGTTTAATATTAATAATTGTACACAAAAAAAATATATTCTCTAAATTGTGATGTAAATCGCGTTATAATCAGTTGTATACTTTAGAATAAAGCAGCGCAGCCCTACAGACAGACAAGAAAACCAACTTTATTTCTTACTAGCTGACCCACGCAACTTTGTCTGCGCCACAGTTTTCATTGCCGCTAAGCTCCTTATTAGTCTAAGCGTGATTTTATATAGTCTGTAGCCTTCCTCGCTTTGGGCTATCCAAAACTAAAATATTTTTCAATTCGAACCAGTAGTTCCTGAGATTAGCGCGTTCAATCAAATATACAAACGAACTCTTCAGTTCTGTAATGTTAGTAGATCTAGGTATATGGATGGATCGATAATCGTCATTGTCTTGCCCTTATACCAACTTATTTGGTCATCTCAACATATCTCCTACTTCTCTATTGCTCTCTCTGTTTATCTCAGTAGTCAAACCATCCTCTAGTAATTAGTAAAGAAGATGCTGCTTACCAAATCACCAATTCTATAGTGCTAAGTATCCGGCTCGAAGAACCTAAGTTTAAGGCACAGTTGAAAATAGGCCAAGGTCAAAACTAAGTTGAGGTTGAAGAAGTTATTGTTTCCGATATTGTTCACTGAACCTTTTTGTGGGTCAACTTTAATGGAAGCGAGGAAACTTACATTTAATTGACAGCTTGATTGACTTCTGCGCTACGTGCCTTTTGTTTTGATTCCTGTTGGTGTATACAGTTTTTCTTAGTCCGAGTAATTGTGTTTGTTAGAGTGAGGAACACCTATTAAGGGGTGAAGTTGCGCTTAATTTTTATGAGAATTAGTTAAAGTATTTTGGAAGCGGGTTAGTATTGCAGGTTTAAGCAATTCTTGTCGAGGTCTAATATTAATGGGTGACCATCTATTACAAATTGAACGGGGTTTGTCATTCGTAGACCTTTGAAAATCTGAAGTCTGGCCCAGCTACATATGGTCAGACTGGAAATCAACCTCAACACAGATTGAGTTGTAGGTTGAATTGAGTCGTTGCAGACTTTGTTAGAAAGAGTCACCGCGGCCCTGGGGGGCAAAAGGGAGTATCAGACTCTTACTAACTAAAACCCATACGTGTTCCTCTTAATGCCCTGTGCGTTCCAGGGGGGCTACTCTCTAACGAAATCCGTAGTTTCGGGCTTAGTTGCGGGCGGGCATTTTCTACTCCGTATCACCTAACCACTGAGAACTAATGATAACACGATTTGACAGTTACTGCGAAATCGTGTTGTCATTCATTCTCAGTTCGGGTTCGGGACTAATCGTAAGTCTGTAGGTGATACGGAGTAGAATACGCCCGCCCGCAACTAAGCCCGAAACTACGGATTTCGTTAGAGAGTAGCCCCCCTGGAACGCACAGGGCATTAAGAGGAACACGTATGGGTTTTAGTTAGTAAGAGTCTGATACTCCCTTTTGCTCCACTCAGAGCGAGAGGAGTCATTGGATGATTTCCCACCCTTAACAAAAAAAGTTTGAATTGAGTGGATTATAAAATTAGTTCCTATTTATGATAAGTAATTTTTATGTTAAGTTTGGGGTTCCAATTTCTATTGATAAATTTAGAAGGCAAAGGGTCCTTAGGTTCTATTAATAAAGCGTCATTGTTTCATTACAATAATACATTTTTATTAAGTTGTTGAAATGAAATGAATAGCCTTTTATTTCTTGCTTAAATTCCAAAAAAAAAAACAACCAGTCAAATGGAAGGATGGTGACGTGTCTGGCTCGCCAATTGATTTTTATTGATTGTTAACTTGGCTGTGATTTTATTTTAATTTTTCTGTTTTTATTTTGATTATTGTGATTTTATTGATTATTGTGATTTATTTTGATTATTTTTATTTTATTTCGATTTTTTAATTTTTATTTTGTTTTTTTTTTTGATTTGATTGATTTTTCTCTTTTTTTGTATAAAATATTTGTTTATTTTCTTATTTCATTAATATTTAAACTTTGTATGGATGTCATAATCTGAAATAAACGTTTAATTATAAATCAGTTTGATTCATAATTTCAACAATCCGATTTTATAATAGCATTTTCATTCATAATCATTTTCGCTTATAAAAACTTGCATTTCAATACAATAAAGGTAAAAGGTAAGGCAAGGTAAATGATGTGACACAGACTCAAAAATAATAATATTCACCATAGTACTAAGTTCCACTAAAATACAATCGACCTATATGAGACCATTCCATAATAAATCATTATAATTCCTACTAACAATAATTTACCCAAGAGACGTAACTTAAATAAAATATCATTTCATTTGATTCAGTAAAATAAATCATCGGATAAATCGACTCTGATAAAGATATATCGGCTAATAATACCCATTAATGGAAATATTAACGAACTAATAAATGCCGCGTAGACCTATCAAAGAATCGCTGACCTTTGTGACATTATTGTTTAGGTTGTACCTTATATATTTAATATCGAAAGGTAAATAATTAAGGTTCGGGAGTAATTATAACATCGGCACGTGTAAGTTTTCAAGGTTAAGTAACGCTTGCCGAGGTTGGGTCCTGGATGGGTGACCATACATTTTTACTCAATTCACTCTGTCATCTGTTACGACTGTCATTTGTTGACATTGTCACTCGTTGCGGGTTGTCAGATGCCTGAAAATCTGAAACCAGTCTTGTCAAGGGTACCTATCGTGCAGTGGTCTCGAACGTAAAAGATCGAGATCGGTAGAATTCCAGCTAATATCGGGATATTTGTACCCGAAATCGGTATTTGAAAAAAAAATAAAATATTCAATCAAATTCATTTATTTATTGAATAAACACATTTCGGTATTTCCACCGTGTTACCAAGAGATGGCATAGCATAGCATAGTCGGCCTTATAATGTTCCCACTGTTGGGACTCAGGCCTCCTCTCTAGGAGAGGGAATGGGACGTAATCCACCACGCGGGCCCAATACAGGTTGGTCGTAATCCACCACGCGGGCCAAATGCGGGTTGGTCGTAATCCACCACGCGGGCCCAATGCGGGTTGGTGAGAGATGGGGTGGAGGTCAATAAGGTAGTGGCTCCTTGTAAATTTTATTCTGAGATTAGAAGCCGACCTCAAAATAGTTGGGAAAAATCTTGTAGATTGATTTTTTTTTTATCGTTATCGAAATGTGAATTAGCAATCCTGTCAACGTTTACGGTTTAACAAAGTTCCCTCGGTTTCTGTCTGTCTGTCCGTCGGTCACAGCCGATTTTCTCCGTGTCTTCTAGACCGGTTCAGTTAAAATTTGGTAAGCACCTTCTGTGACCCAATTGCTACGAAACTTAATATGACAATGGGGTCACTTTTTGGGGTTTAAATTTAAGTGCCCATTTAAGATTAGCTCAAATGGTACAACGATTAATATTCACACTGTTCATTATTACCTGTTAAGTCTCAACTAGCTCACATTTATTCCAAACAATGAATACATTATAAAATAATTGTCACTTAATAAAATTACGACCTAAATAACCAATGGCAAAATTGGAATAAATTAATAATTCAGTCAACAGTAAACTGATACAGCAAAACCGTTTAGATTCACGCAGAAATTCTATTTATTACAATCAGCATTTACAAAATATCTAATGTTGTATATTACGGTAACCAATCTGCCTGTATGTAATAAATTCGTTCCGTATTTATTTCAGGCGTACATTTTTTATACGACAAGTAATACAGGGGGCTGTATAAAAACAGTTTGTTCGTGGAACTACAGAGAAGGAACAGAAGGACCATTCTTGGAAATGTTCCGCAAAATCATCATAACAGCCGGAAGACGTCCACTGCTGTACATAGGCCTCCCACAAAGGAGGGGGGGGGGGGGGTTGCCATAATCGCCACGCTTGGCGATCGCAGTGTATGGTGTTGAGTTTTACAGAGAACGCTGCTGCCCATTCTCTGGTGAATCCCTTAGTCGCCTCTTACGACACCCTTGGGAAGTGATGGGATGGTATTATTCTTTTACGGCACCATACGGCACGGGCCGACACCATACGGCGCATAATAACAAAAGGAAATACCTAGCCCCTTGACGCCAAAGTATTTGAAGCCTTCATGCTCCAATTTTAACGACTACTGGCTGACCCGTGCAACTTTGCTTGTGTCACATTTTGCATAAATGTTCCATTCCTATTGTTGTAGCGTGATGTTATATAGCCTATAGCGTTTCTCGGTAAATGAGCTATCCAACACTTAAATAATAATTCAATTCGAACCCGCAGTTTCTGATATTAGCGCATTCAACCAAACAAAAAAGCTCTTCAGCTTTATAATATTACTACACAGTGTGAGTCTTTATAATGTGCACATACGAAAATGAGGGAAAGTATGCTTCATTTTATCGGCGAAAAACGTATTGAAAAAATTGAAATAAGCAAAACGGCTCATTAAATAAAAACTACTGAACCAAACTGAAACAAAATTTTACGAGACCAAATGGCAAGTGACTGCATCGAACTAAAAGAGAATCACAGAAATCGGATCAGAAACCTTGGAGTAATTGGTGTAAATACACAAAAAAATACCCACCGAATGACCTGAGAACCTGAGAACCTTCTTTTGGAAGTCTAACCGACTTCCAAAAAAAAAAGGAGAAAAATCTTATTTTATTTTTTATTTTATGGACTTTTAAAAAAATTTGTTCGCTCTGAGACCCCAGTGTAAAAAAACGATGTAACTTTTAAGCTAAACACAGAATAAAAAACAGATTTTTGGTTAAGAACGATGTTTATTTTCAATTGAGGGTAGTTTTTCCACTATTTTCATTTTATGAGGACGCCCAAATTACTTCCTACCATTATAATAATAATAATTAACATTTATTACAAGTAACAAGACTCATAGTATTAGTAACAATGTACTTAAAAACTATGTTAGTAGAACACAAAACAACACAAAAACCAAAACAGCTTGCGACATCACTGCCGCAAGGTGACAGGCCCAGCTGAAACCCTGCAGCAGTGGTTCACAAACGCACAATCTCTCCTACTTGCTAACATGGACAGAATGCTGTTGGTGCTGCCCCGCACTCTTCTGACCAGGGATGCGCACCGCTTCCGCATCACAGTATGAAAGCGGTCAACGCGAGCTTCAGCAAACATCCCCGATGATGATTTTCCATCGTGATAGATTGTTTAGTTTAAAAGTTACACCGTTTTACACTACGATCAGTAGCGAACAATTATTTTTTAAATCTTTAAGAAAAATATATATTATACGATTTCTGTTGATAAAAGTAGGTCATAGTTTCCCTCATTTTCTTATGTGCACATTATAAAGACGCACAGTGTTGTGTAGATGGGTCTCTCTTGCTCTTATCTCAATATTGTGCATGTCTTCTTCCACATATCTTTGCTAATTGCCTTCATCTCGACATTCACCTTTTTTTTTAGCCATTTTTCATACATCCATCATATAACTTGCTTTTCTCTACATTTCTATGAATTCTCAAAACTTCTACTTATCTATTTGCTGTCAATACTCAGCAATATTTTAACCTATTTCACTAAGTCCATCCATCGATTCGTTAATCTTCCTCTATGCTTATTTCCATTAATTCGATTTCTTACGAAATTTTCCTTAATCCTCTTCATCATATCCTCATACCATCAAAACCGATTTTCATACAACTTTTAGGTCACCTGCATCACTTTTTGACTGAGATATTCTTATTCCCTAAGCGAATGGACTACTACAGCCACTTTTTATAATTGATTGCTTTTGAATGGTCTCATCATATCAGCCGAAAGACGTCCAATGCTGAACAAGGCCTCCTCCAAGTGTCGTCACAACAGCCGGTCCAATGCGTCTTGCATTCATCGGCTACTCGCGACCCTCACCAGAGGACCAATTCTACTAATTTTAAACAATTCGCATGTCAAACGCAAAAATTAAGGCTTTTTAGCCATTGATATATAAAAAACCCAAGATGCACAGTCTCGAACAAATGCAACACTCGAAACTGTTGTGTCGTGTCGTGTGTGTCGTCTGTCGTCATGTGTGAGTTGTGTGTAGTTATACTATAAACAATTATATTTGCAAATTCAACCTTACACGGATCGCTTGAAGTTGTTTTTACAAAGCAGTGCAGTATGGCGAGCGATGCGAGACTGTTTGAAACTTGGGCACAATTATACATTATGCGCTTGTTTTTTTGCGGACGTTTTTGAGATGCTGAGTGTGTATCTTGGGTTTTTTACATATCAATGTTTTTAGCCTTAATTTTTATGCATTTTTGACACATTGCGATTGTTTTGCGAATGCAAACGTTGCTTGAAAATGAGTAGAATTGGCAATCAGGTCGTTGAATGGTCTAATTGAATAAAATTATTTTACTTTGACTTTAGGTGTGATCATAATGATGATGATGTGATGGCCATACACTCACCAATTGCAGCTTCTGTAAAGGTAAAACAGAACAAGCGCCCGATTCGTCCTAAAGTACACAATGACATGACACTTCAATCAACAGCCCGAGGTAATTGTGAATTGTGTTCAGATTTCAGGATCGGCTTCCAGTAACTTACAGCCATGCATTGTCATCTGATAATTGATACGCATTTTGATGTTCTACGGTCCTACATTGAAATGGTCTCGAGGGAGTATTGAATTAAGACGATCAATTACTCATCTGTATATTAATAAAAGTCTTAATTTTCCCACATTCAACATAAAATGCATCCCCTTAGAAATTGGTGGGTTTTTACCACCCACCAATTTTTAAGGGGATGCATTTTATGTTCATGGCCGTTTTTAGGTACCTATTTAGACTTTGTTTAAACATAAGTACAGTATCGCCATCCCACCTTCCTAGCTCGTCGTGCTGTACTGGCGCAGCCGCTGCGGCTGCTGAAAACCTCAAGGAACTGGAAGTTTAACAATTTAGTTGGCAGTTACATTTTCGAGCCGTTTGGAGTTGAAACACTTATATTGTGGGGTCCGAATGTTCAAGCACTATTTAAAGAACTGTCTAAATGCCTAGTTGACACTTTGCGTGACCCAAGAGCCTTTTATCTTGGACAGAGGATATTCATTGCCATACAACGTGGCAATGCTGACGAATGAAGACTGGCAAGTCTTTTGATCACACGCCTGATTTCATCCCGGTAGTGTCGGAATGACGTCCTATCTCTCTACGAGAGTAAAGGAACAAGTACACCTGTGTTTGCAGACACAGTCTCACTCGTGCACTATTCTAGTATCACCTGTGTACTTGTCTGATCTCCGTTGAGGTTGGCCAACGTGATCGAAATTCGGTTCAGAGGATTATTTTACAAGGCTCTTGAAGAGTCTGTTTTCGATGGTAGTTCAGGAATACTGTTTGAAGATATCGCCGCTTTTGAAATTTTGGTATATAATCGGCTTGACTGCCAGCGAGCTTTAAAGAAGTTAGGTTATGTATTCTTATATGAATTTATTTATCACTAGAAACTCACCCTGGCTTTGGTAGAGTATATACTCTACCGGCTGAAGCCGGCTGTATACCATAGGTATATATACCTATGGTATTACCCCCCAGTCGCTCGGCATGATTTTTGCAACATATTTTTTTTGTGAATGTTTTACTCTTGACTCTAGTCTAGGTCAGAGATGACAGTGACAAAGTCTATGGTGGAGCGAGCTTACCTAGAAGGAGCCTGTTCACTCTAACTTTGAAGAGATTAGGGTTGTAAGCGTTTGGAAACACAGACGCAGGCAGAGAGTTGAACTCCTTTGCTATGCGTATTAAAAAATACATCTCTAAAATTATAGTCATATGTAGCCAATTTACACAACATCTAAGTGGGTAATACACCTTAATCTTACTCATGATACACTCCGTCCATTGGTGAACACCGCATGAAAATCCGTTTGGTAGTTTTTGAGTTTATTCCGTACATATAGACAGAAGCGGCGGAGGGACATTTTTTAACAGTATGTACTGATAGTGGTAATAATTTGGAGACACTCTGAAACATTGTCTTTATTTGTTTTACCTTCTTCCATCGACAAATGTTTGCTTTGTTCAGACATAGTTCTGGCTGGTCCTTCTACCTCAATTCTTCAGTGGCATAACGCCCCACCCTTTGTGCGAGAGTATGCTATAAATAAAGGCGACTAGATGTCGAGTGGTCGTCTGTGTAGTGGGGCGTAGTTTTTTCTTTATATCGGATAGTCCTGAACGGTCAGATTAGTTGTACTGTCTTTATTTTGTCCGCTTTTTTGGATCACTAAAAGTTAGGAGCTTCGATGTTGAGCTTGGGATAAGTTTAGATAATAGTGCTACAGTGCTGGAGAAATAGGACTTAAGTGAACACAGAGGGAACTAGTGGAAAATATTATCTATAATTGGCGCTAGACTTCGCTAGAATCATTTATGCCTATGTATTTCCTCAGGAATAGGGTTATATTTCGTTTTTTTTTTGGTAGATTACCTATAATTTTCAGCTACAAATTATTTATTTAAACTTAATGTCCAAAGATACAATGGCGGACTTAATACCTTAGGCATTCTCTACCAGTCAACCAATGATGGTTTCATATTTTTATTTAAATCACCCGATATTTTTCTATGATTCCGTTTTTTTAGTAGTTATATTTTCTAGAAGTTATAGTTCTTATCGTTTGGAAAATACATACGAACAAATAGCGAGCTATAATGATCCAGTATAATTAAACCTCACATTAAGTAAACTTTCCTTAAAATAAAAGGTCAGCTTATACTGGAAATGTAGCTTCTTTTGTAGATCGTGCGTACAACAGCCTTTCGAATAACGATAATAATATGATCGTATCTTTTCATTTCTTTTTAATGACGTGCGTGTCGAGATGTTTCCGTTTTCGGGTTTATTTTATTAAATAAATAGTTATTATTTGCTTTTGGAAATCACAATAGGTTATAATAAGAACATGGTTTGTAGTTAGAAATGATTTTTAATAATAACGACATAAATCTATGTTCTACTTACCTATTAAAGGCTTAACGGCTATGTATAGAACTTCACATACGGGTTATGTGACATATTTATTAAGGAGAGAAGTAAAAATAACGCTTTTATCACTACTTTCCTGATTTTTTTTTATTTACAGATGAGTTTATAGCACTACTTTTTCTTCCCAGCTAAACACTAGGAAGTGGCGACGGGGGTACGTTTTGGGGGACGGCCTCTTACTAAACGTTGACTTTCAAAAAGTGTTGGGATCTGAGTACCAGCACTTTTTGAAAGCCAACGTCAAAAGAGCAAAATAAATCTGACCTTATTTAAATAAATGAACCTTTGATGACGACAACCTCATAGGTTGACTTTCAAGATGCCACGCGTGTATGATGCCATGCATGTATAAAATACGGTTAATACTGGATACTTATTACAAAATGTATATAATGGATACTTTTTATCTCGGTACGGATTTTTGACCAACGGGATCGTACAACTTGCAAAAGCGATTTTGCTTATGGATAGTGTTGATGTCAAATCTCAAGTTAAACGATTGAATAGGGCGGAATTAACGGTACATGCACTCCCGTTAAGCCAACATGAGATTAACTGATCAAAGACTTGAATATGCTTCCGCATCTGAGGATTCATCATGAGGGCTTAAGTGGTGATTTTCTTTTGATGCTGTTCGAAGGTTTGCAGTTAACTAAACTTGAGGAAAATACCTATTTCTGATACATGTTTGGAGGTAGCGGTACAGAGAGTAAAGTCCCGCAAACCCCCATTGAAAAGGGAGGATCCTCCTACCAGACAGTTGTTGTGTCTGGCGGGCAACTGGACGATACTACGAACTGGTTGATATTCGGGCTGTTGTATATGTTCAAATCGCACGGTAAACTCTGCTTGCGCGATGCAGGATTTCGAAGTAGTCGTTCGCTGCCATTTGTATAGATGGCGTCGCGGTTCTTTTTGTTGCGATGTAGATGTGCTCCGTTGGTTTTTCTTTCTTTTTCTCTACACATGTGCCCGCGCTGTCGCATTTTGGAGTGGATAATTTTCGAGGTACTTTTTTACTAGAAATGAGTTTGCTCTTGACTCTAGTCTAGGTCAGAGGTGACAGAGACAAAGTTGACGGTGGAGTGAGCGTACCCCGAAGCCCGTCAGTTTTCAAAGGAAGGGTATTTGCTGTTTTCTGGGCATACTTGTTCCACCGTAGACCTCATACATCGCGTTCTATCAGGCCAGATCGAAGTTGAGAACTGTATTATGACGAAATGAGAATAGTTTTATAGTACTCGTACCTATACATTTTTGGGTTTACATTCAAAATTAGCTTCTCGCTAAATAATAACAGCCACACGGGTTGATCTTCAAGGTTAAGCAACGTCGTAAGGAAATCGTACGATGGCCACCCATATACGCGGATGGTTCACCGTCTTAACGTATCGAGATCCCTCCGTGCCTGGGAAAGCACGTTAAGCTGTTGTTACATATTGTCCCAACCACGAGAAGCTATAAATTTTGTAAACAAAGAACTTGTACCACTACGTGTAATACGAAATTAACTATCAATTTCACTTGGTCAGGTTATATTTAATCGATATAATGCGCTGTCGTCTAATGTTTTGTGGTACTGGAACGCGTCTTACTCATGGAACAAACATTTAAAAGAATTTTATTTTATTTATTCAGGGACAATAAACAGCTACAATATTTGTGTTGGAACAGAGAAAAGGTAATATAAAATATTTAAAATTATCACTAAATTATCCGCATAATAGAAAATATGATAATGAGTGCCACTAGATAGGTTATAAATAATAATATCAAATTAATAAATAATAATTACATCATGCAAAATAAAGTAAAAAAAATATTGTTTCCTTGGCAAGAGAGCAATAATTAACGAACATTAAATAAAACAAAACAAAAATATAATCTAGACTAGCTTACATTCCTAAAAACATTTCTGGTTAATAATAATTTTCATAACATTACATTTACATTTAGGTTTTGAGCATACAAAAATATTAACAATTTGCATCAATTACGTATATGTTCATAAAATTTATAGTTTCTCGTGGCGGGGACTATAACTGGGAAAAGGCTAGGTAGATTGGATTCTAAATTAGAGTTCATTAAATGACAATATGTTTATCTCACATCACATACACATACAACACACATACCACACACACATACACACACACACACACATATCTTTTATACAACTCTCCTTTCGCAGGTATGCTGGAAGAGATTTCTTTTGGAATAAGCATTACCTTTGTACCTATTTTTCTGTTTCCTTCTTTTTATCTTTCTATGTAATGTGTGTACATACATTGTTAAATAAATAAATAAATAAACACTAACTTGGACACAAAAACAACTACAGACTTGCGGGTCTAAAAAGGCCACTTTAGCAGAATCAGACAGCAAATCACGCGACCCGTCACTGTCAAATTTTTCCAATCAACCTTGAACCTAATTCGTTAGCGATAAAGATGAAAATGAAATTTGATAGATTGTTGCGTGATTAATATTATGATTCTGCTAGTAGCCCCCCTGGTATTGTTTGGGGTTGAAACAACAAAAAATCCTCAATATTCCCTTCAAATCATGGTCATTCCACACCAGATATTATGTTTCTCTCCCATACGTCCAATTCCAACAGGACGCACAGAATTGTAAGCAATATTTTTTTACCAAGTATTCTCCCGTTGAATGATTGCTTTTTTAAAAGATACGCTACAGCTTTCTTTTCTGAAGATACCATGGGGATCTTTAAGTTTCTTTTGGCATGTTACATTTGTATCTATGTGGTAGGAAAGATAAATTAATGGGTTTGAAATTTTGAGCTTATGAATTGTGGGTATGTTTCTTTGTACCCGACTGCGCAACGCGAAATTTGTATAAATATGTTTAACGTTTTATCATAATATTAGCTTAAGAAGTCTGGGACTGTTACGGTTTTTAGGGTTCCGTACCCAAAGGGTAACTAACGGAACCCTAATACCTCCGCTACTAAATCTCCGCTGTCCGTCCGTCCGTCCGCCTGTCTATCAGCGGGCTATATCTCCAGAACCGTAATAGGTAGACGGTGGAAATTTTCACAGATTGTGTATTTCTATTGCCACTATAACAAAAAATAATAAAAATTAAGGTTTATGGTACGGAACCCTTCGTGTGCGAGTCCGACTCGCGCTTGGCCGGTTTTCCAAGAATCTACAGAACAAATATTTTCTTGATGTCCCTCGGCAAACTTCGTGTTTCGTCAGTCGTCGGATTTTTATCAGTTGCCCTTTGCACTTGGTGCAGAGCGGACGCTCTCAATCAACTTGGATGTAAATAGAGTTGTTATTTCGAATTTAACTGAAAGTAATTTATTTTAAAATGGGAGGAAAAGTCGTTTGTATTCGGAAATGCGACGATTGCCGAGGGTATTAAGAAAATAATTTTACTGCATTTTGTTTGCAAATTTTGGTTTGTGAACCTACCAAAAACACTGGTTATGTTTAAAAATCTCTCTTGCTTTTTTTACACACGTAATTGATCATCTCTTCTAGCTATTTACCAAAAATTACATCGTGTTTGGCTTTCAGTCTATGCAGATGCAGCTGAAAAGCAGTATTTTTCATGAAGCGACTGTCTATTTTAACAAAAAAATCTAGTTAAGAAATATACATTTTAATTAATTAATTTAATCCTTTATTTCAGGCATCTATGGCCCATAAATAAAATCCATATTTTAACCACCTGGGGCCTGTTTAATAAAACTGTCAATGCGACACATTTGTCACAAACAGACATAATTGTCCCAATCACGTGACAGGTGTTGTTAAATAAAGTAAGTAGATAATGTATGAAATAAACGCACAAAATTGTCGCATTTTCAGATTGTTGCTTGTCACTTATCACCAGACAGTTTTATTAAATAGACCCCTGGTAAGTCTGGTTACATAGTGACATATTCACTATTAATCTATGGTTGAGTAACTATTAACAAAAACCTAAAATAACTGATAACACCAATACTTTTATCAACACTGTACAAAACTAATTCTACAGCAAAAATTATAACATAAACCGTATCAGTTCGAAACTTTTTGCTAGCCACGAATATAAATAAACTAGATAGTCGGCTGGTTCGTAAACCAACATTTTATCTAGCTCTGGTGTTTACGGCCAAGTTCTAAAAGCGTTTTAAATATTACAACATTATTTAGGCGTGTGTGTTCGTGGCTTTTTTACCGTATCTAGTTGCGGTGACTAATTAATATTGGTGTTTCAAGTTGTGGTCTATGTACTAGCTGCCACCCGTGTGAATTTCGTATATTATCCCAAGGGAGCATACTCGCGGGATAAAAAGTATACCAACATCCTATGTGTTATTCCAGACTATAATCTACCTCTGTGTTAAATTTCATGAAGATCCCATAAGCAGTTCTGACGTGATTGAGTAACAAACATCCACACATCCAAACTTTGGCATTTAAAATATTAGTATAGACACATGCATGACTATTTAGACTAATTCAAAAGTTTTAACAATGAAAATTGTATACATATTGAAAGGCTTGTACTAAGAATACCTTTCGTTAAAGTTCTAAAATTTATTTCATTCGCTTTTTACCGTCTTAAAACGGGTCTTTTAGGTCGTATTTTTAAATGCTCTACTAGTCCTTTGAAAGCAAACACTCTTAGTGATCAAAGAGTTTCTCATGCTAACTAATACTTCAGATTTTCATAATCTGACCTTGATTTATCTTACAAGCCCCGAGAACTTTTCTTGAATACATTAAAATACAAAACATTATTTAAATGGGCACAACATATTATAAAACTTTTACAGAACAACAAACAAAATTATTTTAATGAAAACATGTTTTCCAAAAGTATAAACTAAAATATTCTTCTCATAAATATTGTATCGAAACACATTTTTCATGATTTGAAAAATGGAATAAATTCAGCTTCAAACAGAAGATAGATTTCGATAATGCACTGACTTCTTCATATTCATGAGGTATGGACGGCAAAACGATTCAGTGTGCGGGCAACGATCGGGGTCATTTTGCATTTACAACCAAAATATTTTTAAATCGTCTGTTAAACATTTTTTTTTTGGTTTTATCATTATCATCATCATATCAGCCGAAATACGTCCACTGCTGGACATAGGCCTCCCCCAAGCGTCGCCACAACGACCGGTCCTGCGCGTGTCGCTTCCATCGACTACCCGCGACCTTCACATCGGTCTACCTTGTTTTTGGTATACTTGATTATATTAAGCAAATAGGTTTTCGCAAAAGAAAAGTAGACTATACTGTCTCTACGGCACCTATCCATATCTATATCAAAATTCATCGTAATCGGTTCTGCGATCTAGACGTGTAAGTGTAACAAACAAACTCAGTTTTACATTATAATATTACTAGCTGACCCGGCAAACGTTGTTTTTCCATATTATATAAAATAAAAAATGCCAAAAAAAAGTAGCCTACCACCTATTCTCAGACCTACCCAATATACACAAAAAAAAATTGGTTAAGCCGTTTCGGAGGAGTTTGACAAAAAACACCGTGACACGAGATTTTTATATATATAAGATTTAGGATTTAGAAGCACAAGACAAAGTGGCATTCTATCAGCAATAACGGATGTCAAATAATCTGAAATGTCTGTATAGGATTGACATAGGCTACCATAAAATATTATCATGAGGCCCATTACATTTTTTTTCTCTTTGACAACTGTCGTTGATATGTATAATGATAAGATTGCCACTTTGTCTAGAACACCAGTGACGATCATTTTACTTTTGTAACATAAAATTCCATTTAAATTATAGACCCGGACATATGAATTATAAACATAGATAAATAAACACCCAAGTTTTGTAATGAATAAAGATTTGCAGTTCACACAAACAAAAAGTAGTTTTATAATCTACAACCTTCTTGCCGAAGAAGGTTGCTGCGGGCTCGCTGGCTCATTTTAAGCAGATACTGTCTCATCTTTAAGCTAGCATTGTAAGTGTCTTGTGCATGTACAAAATTTATTCACGCAGTGTGTGAATGTCTTTAACTGTACTGCATGTACCCGCATACTTAACTGTTTCGCGATGTGTACTTTGCTTGCAAACTTCCACGGAATACTTCAATACTGTTGAACTGGCAATGTAAAACGGAATATCTTTTCCCCGTTTAACTGATTCCATAGTCCTTTATTACCATATTTCAGTGTAAGAGTTTCCTCAGGCATTTTAGGTTTTTGCCGATTCAGAAATGAATTGTCAAGGCTTTATTCTTTTGTGTGCTTCGCCAACCAACGCATTTTGGTAGTCTTTTGTATTAAATTCAATGCGTGGGTCGAGGTAATGTCTACACGTTCAGTATTTTTAGGTTGTACAATATTTTTTGAGAGAGATTTGCCTTACTTTGCATTCTTCTGAAATCATAACGTTGGAGGTATTCCTAAGTGGATGGAAAATAGGGTGCAAGTCGAATTTATTTATTTGGTTATTCTGGGAGTCTAGTTTTTCGATATAACAAGAATCAGATAAATGGATGATGAAGACTTAGTTAGGGCTTTAGGTAGCCTGACACTATCAGCGATAAAGATTATTGAAACTTCAAAATATACGAGATTGATTTGTTGTAATTTGGTCGGACTTATTAAAAAAACATCAAATGAAAACAAAAAATCCCACTCTGGGCGGAGGAAGGAAGTGTCAGATTCTAACTACCTTAACACCACCCGCGTTCTACCAAATGCCCTATGCGTTCCAGGGCCGCAGTAACTCTTACGAACAGTTCCGCAACCCAGACAGGCACTGGCCTGCCTTGTTGGCATCCTTTTGAAGCGCACGTGGAACAGAACTTGCCATCAACCCGGGCCTGGTCCTAATTATACGGTGGCTGACAATCGTCCTGCGACTCCCAATGCCCGGGGCGTCTTCTTCTGTTGTAGCGGCTGGGCCGTGAGGTTTGCTTCTCCCTCACGTGACCCGCCTCCTCCTTCGCTTGCATTACTGTTTTGATTGGTTTGCTTTGCTGTGGTGGTGACTGCTTCCTATGCCTTGTCCTTCCGACTATGGATTGAATCAGAGCCGGCCGCGAGAGGTCGCTGCTGCCAACTGCATCTACGAGGACACGGCGGTGCTCTGCGAAAGCAGGGCAGACCTCCACCGTATGCTTTACCGTGTCCTCCGGGCGATCCAAACAGTAGTGACACCCGGCTGTATCATCTCGCCCAATCCGAATCAGGTAAGGCGGAAGGTGAGGACACTGTGGTGCCTTCCTACCCACTCCTCGAAAAGTGGCGTGCCCGCGCTGGTTTGCAACAGACACTCTCTTCATACCACCATGGCCAGGAGATTTGCCGCGCCAGCAGAGTTTCACCCCAGCGTAACGCCTCCACGCGCGACTTGTACATGAATTGTCATTTAGCCTAGGCGCTCAATCATCCCAGTAAATATTAGTGAGTAAAAATATACTTATATTTAAATACTAAAACATTTTTAATATAAATTGAATGCTTATAACAACAGCACTATTATTTGCATATTCAAAATACTCGTAAATAATCAAACTAAATATTTTAGCTAAAAAAAAAAAAAAAAAATGCTTCTTTCATGTGCTGAATTAACGTTGTTAGGAATTTCTGTTATGAATTTGAGTACGTTTACCACATAATATTCGCAAGGCTAATTATTGTAATGTGCTGTGGTCGAAAACTTCGTTGTTATTTAATCGCTTTTTGTGATACTCAATAATAATATGCAATTATTGGTAGAGTTATTGTTTGAGGATTGGAAGAGCTATTGTTTTATTTATTTTCAGCCTATTCATTCCCACTGCAGGGCACAGGCTGGGTTCTTCTTTCCATTCTTCCCGGTTACGGCCAAGTGTGGACCAATTCTGAAGATAGGTATGACAACTATCAATATGTTAAAATGACAGCCGGCACCATCGGCTAACGTATTTTCCGAGGCACGGAGGTCATTGGACCGATGACTGATGGATGTCCACCAATTCACGGACCAACCTCGGCAAACGAAGCTTAACTTTGAACTTCGAAGGGTATGACAGTTTTTATTGAGCCACGAGCTCCTCCAAAAATGCCTCATCATCATCATCATCATATCAGCCGAAAGACGTCCACTGCTGGACATAGGCCTCCCCCAAGCGTCGCCACAACGACCGGTCCTGTGCGTCTCGCATCCATCGGCTACCCGCGACTTTCACAGGGTCATCGGTCCACCTTGTGGGAGGCCTTCTAACGTTACGTCTTCCGGTACGCGGTCGCCACTCCAGAACTTTTCGGCCCCATCGACCATCTGTTCTGCGAGCAATGTGCCCTGCCCACTGCCACTTTAGTTTGGCGATCCTTCGGGCTATGCCGGTAACCTTGGTTCTCTTGCGGATATCATCATTCCTGATTCGATCACGCAAGGAAACTCCAAGCATTGCCCTCTCCATTGCCCTTTGAGTGACTTTGAGCCTTCTGATGAGGCCCATTGTAAGCGACCACGTTTCAGTTACGTATGTCAAAAAAGCCTACCAAAGTAAAAAAAATACCTAAGTTACAAGAATTCAAACACTATCTTAAACTCACTAAGTTTTGTAAAGACTAGACCAAACCTCTGGCAAGTGGAACCTGATCGTGTGCCAAATAAATTTTCATAACACAACCTTGAATATTTAGTAAATCGTAAGGCGAAATACGATGCGAACGTTATTCTGTCCCCTATTCAATCCGGTATCGAACACAAGTAAGTCAGTAAGATGAAACTGACTACAGAGCACCGAGGTGTGTTAGCGGCCACTACATAATACGGCTATTATATATTATAGTGGTCAAACGCGTGCCTATCAATAGTTAAAAAAAGTATTCAAACAAGCTTTTGCCCGAGACTTCGTACACGCATATCCCGTCTTTTTCCGATCCCGTAGGAATTTCGGGAAATCCTTTCTTAGGGCTCCTCTATACCTCAAGAATGGAACCAACAGGCCAAATTTCAGCTTTCTATGACCAATAACGATCACGACCAGTAACGATTATGTTAGGATCGGCTTCCATTATAATCAGATCTATCTGAATACCAGTATTTTAAATGAAGCAACTGCATGTCTGGATCTCTGTAACCCAGAAGCTAAGTAACACGATCCCCTTTGGAAATACTGGTTATCAAACATATCGGTAAAATGGGGTGAATAGAAACGCTGGGGTAAATAGACACAAAACTTGGAATGGTATTTTCACTTGAATGCCACATCATGGGTTTCTAAAACCTGATCAATCTTTTAAAACTAATATTGATTTAAAAATTAATATCCTTAAATGCTGCAAGCAGAATTTAAATAAAGTGAAAATCCCCTCTGATGTTTTGTTTCTATTCACCCCTGCGTTTCAATTCACCCCGTTTTACCAAGCTACTGATACTCGTTGCTACTTTCAAAGATGCCGAAAACGAGAGCCGGGACCAACGAATTTACTTGCTTTGTGAGGGATGGAAGAATCCCAGTGTAATTGACGTTCATCAACAAACCGACTTTGGCAAGCGCTGCTTTACCTTTAAAATCAACTCGTATTGCTGTTATTATTTACAACATTTTTTTCTTCACTTCTGTTTACCACTACATATATCTATGATACATTTAGTAAGTATGTCACATCGTATACGTATAGAAATTGACAGCCCTTGACCATTCTGACCATAGCGATTATGACATCCGAAACTACTCGTAGTGTGCAGCGTGCATGGCGTGAGCACGAAAATTTGTTACTCATGGTGTCTTTAGCATGGCGTTTCCGTGGTCTGTGAAACAGGCGGAATATTTTTTCTTCTATACTTGTCTTGTATGTTAGTATGTAACGAACCGCGAATTTTTCTGTTTGGTTTTCTGCTTCGATGAATGTGTCACGTCTTCGAATATGTTGTATTGGACTGTCAGTATCATTTGAGAAGAACATAGAAAATGATTGAGATGAAGTAATATGGGACGCAGTGATTGGAACTGATTCTTGAGTTTCTTTGACCAATGGAATTGTCAAATATAATGGTTTTGATAAACTCGGATGCTGTGGATGTTTATACATTTGTAGAAAATTCTAAAAGTGATTCAGAAAATATTCAATAATTAAACGTAAAAACTCTAAAAGACACAGAAGTACAAACTCATGTTCAAAGTAATAATAATGAATGTAAAAAATAGTTTAAAGTAAAAATTTGGAAATAAGCATGGTAAATGACCAACAATAATATTTAGCTAAAAAATTTATAGCAACCAATTACATACCAAAAGATAAAACAACTAACAAAATACCAGGCACCACTAAAACTAATCCATCTAAGACGGTTTCCATTGCTATTCGTCAACAAAACGTTAAATCTGTGGAAGACTAGAGCTAAGCTTCTAAAACTCAGATAAATATTAGAATCACGTACCTGATATCATGTTGGCTCTCTACAAATTTCAAATCCGCAGTATTAGTTCTAAGTACTACTTCTATTTCTGTATTTGTTGATGCGGTCTAAGGCTTCGCGTATCAGATTTACCTAACTTTGATTTGTACTTGAAATGTAAGGACTTATTTATATTCATGTTTATTGATGCTGCCCGTTTGTGGAATGCATTGCCGGTGTCAATTAAGCGCGCGCAATCGCTGCCTGTTTTTAAGAGACTTGTTAGGGAACACTACTTGTCGCTGTAATTACTTTTTCGATGTTGATTTAAAAAAAAAATGACATTTATTTTCTTTTTAATATGTATGTATTTGTGTATCTATTTTAGTATATTGTATTGCTTTTTTTCTAAAAAAAATTGTTAACTTTATATTTGCACCAAGTGCAACCCCATTTCGTGTCCAGGCTATCCCTATCCATTCCAGGTTACCTGGATGAGATCGCGGAATGCGATAAGGCCGCCAATTGTATATTTTTTAGTTTAAGGTTTCCTTAATGGATATTAATTTTGGGGTACAATAAAGTATATATAAATAAAATAAAATAAAGTAAATTATTTTTACTTAATAAGGTTATGGTTGTTCACTTGTACAGTAACAGTGTTATTATATTTTGTAGATAATAAAATAAAGAAAGAAAGATATATTTATAGTCACAGAATTGACATTTATACAGCGACTTTACATAGTATATCATAAATGTGTATTCAAGACTTCGAAATGCATTGTCTGAGCTCATTTTAATTTTTGGGGTTCCATATCTAAAACGTGACCAACGGAACTACTGATAAAGATCAGAGATACCATTGTATAAATATTGTTTTCTGAAAAAATATTGGGAAAGATATATTTTTTATTTTACCTTTTTTTTCAAAAATAAAATCTACACTTATATATATAATATTATAAAGAGGAAAGATTTGTTTGTTTGTTTGTATATTTGTTTGTTTGTTTGAATTGAATAGGCTCCGAAACTACTGTACCGATTTGAAAAATTCTTTTAGCATTGGATAGCTACATTATCAGGGAGTAACATAGGCTATATATTATCCCCGTACTCCCACGGGAACGGGAACTACGCGGGTGAAACCGCGTGACGTCCACTAGTATTTAATAAAATGGAAATTAATTTTATAGGTTGAATCGAAGTTTTCATGAATTTTAATACGAAACATAATTTTAACCCTCAATATTTTAATTGTTGTACTTCACTCTGAAAATATGAAATAAATCGTAAAAGAGGTAAATTATGTTTGTCAAGTCATATAATTGAAAACAATTTAATATAATTCTGGTATAACATTGTTATGTTTGAAGTTATTTGCTTTATATCAACGAATCAAATCTATTTCATCCCTTATTATTTCTTTTTGCTCACCCATTGTTACTGAATGTAATCTATGTATATTATTTGAAACAACATTATCCATTACAAAAGCGTAACCATCTTCTAAAAACACTTCTCCTTCAACGTCACTAAAAACATCTTCAAACTTGATATTTACGTTATCAACAAAGATATCATTAATAACGCCTGCTGATATAACAAATGTCCAAACAAACTTCCCAAACTAAATGAGGCGAGGGCCTTCACCCTTAATCGCATAATTAATCATGATTACTCAACACTCTACTAGGCATTTGCTGTAAACTAAAATTTGAGTTGTGACAACTCGCAAATTATGGAAGATGTAAGCCTCATTTATGTATGGAAAATTCCACGCCTAGAGCAAGGCGACAATGTCCATAATATCTCAAAAGAAGTCATAAGTTACTACTGAACTCATTTCAAACTGATGAAAGAGAAAAAAAAGCCTTTACATAATTTAATTTTTTATGCCAGAGAATAAAATTTGTTTCACGCCTTTTCAAATCAATAAATACTTACAAAGATAAAGCGCATCAAAGTTTAGGAGTAATGGATGGTGACATAACTTGTAGGTAACGACGGCAGGTAGGTCGGGGGGGGGGGGGGTCGGTAGGTTGTACGACGTGTCACAAAACGGTTGAAACTTAAAATATGTAACATTATTGTACTTACTTTGGTAATACAAATAGGCTTGGTAATTCTCATCTTTTTATTAGCGAGTGTCTTACTTCTAATCCACGAGTCAACTTTTTTACCTCTTTTTGATTTTTGTCGCATTCAAGGCGACCACCTCTTCTCATGTAAATGAGCCGTTATCCTCTCATGCTCAGACAGTGTGTAAACGTAGTAGTAATTATCCCGGATCAAAACTTTGCATCTAACAGACCTTTAGTATTTTCCTAATGAAGAAAGTTTGAGGACAGAAGATAAGGGGCATAGACTTGGATAGCGTTATAGAGATTTGGAACTGTATGAATTTGAATAAAAATGAGAGATTATGGGTCTGAAAACGAATGAAAGTTACGCTTGAATAAACTCATTCAGAAGCAAGAGTTGTTTAAATTTACCTAGATTAAAATTCAAATTGGCGCAAATAACATCAATAGGATCATGTGTTGACCGTACGCTACGTTAATATAAGAGACTTCCAGTCTCTCATAGTTTTCTACAATATATTATGTAGTTGATGTATCAAGAGGGCACATCTATGTACTTTGTTTGCTTTTTGAGAGCGTTCATCTATGTCTTGAATAATTGTGGCTTTTACAGCAGGTCATTATTTAAACTCCAAATCAATATAAGTGAACATCATCATTCTAAGTCTTGCAAAAGTATTCCTTGTAATCGTAGATCATTGTTTAAACTCCACATTAGTTTAAGTAAATATCATCACTCTCTTAATCCCTTATTTGAATTTGGTGCAACATGTCTTTTCTGTCATACTTCTCTACCGTATAAGTCACATCTCAGTGATCATTCCCATGCTGGAAATATATCGTTCACACACTTCAACTATCGTTTGTTTGGTCATCATAGTCATCCACATGAATGCTCAAATATTTATAAATATGTGATATAATGTATACAGTTATATCCAATGTAGTGCCAGCTCTAAGTTCATCTCTTCTTAAGCTAGCCCTGCTTCTGCTGCAACTAACAGCAAACAATTTAGAGTTCTAAGATCTCATCCTGCATTAATAATGGCAAGTTCAACTGCACTGCTATTTATAAAATCATTTCATTACTCACCCCTTTTACTCTCACTTAACTTAAAATTACTGTAATGAAGAATAAATTGGAGGGAAAAAGGCTAGCCTTTGTGAGTTTCGAAAGCATTATTATTCAATCAGCTTGCATATTGGCTTCGTACTGCATAGAGGTTCATGATTTTTTTTGACGTCGCTAGCTTCGTATGATAAGGTAGCTTTGCTTTAATTTATATTGTTTAATTTTTCTGTTAGTGTTGTTCATGTGTTTTATTTTTCAAATAACATTAATTTATTAATAATTTTTGAATTAAAATCTCACTCATTATTCTGTTCATTAAGTACTTCTAACTACCCTTTGCTACACTTCTGAACAGTAATACAATCTGTCTCTACAATTTCTACTGATACATGTATTTTATGGGAACACTGTGGCACACTTAAAAAACTCAAAGCTCATCGGACTTTTTATTTCTACGTCACTGGCGTTAACTTCTTGAGTGATATATCTGTCTGCAAACGTGTCAATGCCTGCATTGCCATCAAAATTGCTCATCAGCCTAAGCCCCCATGCACAAAAGTAATTGGGCGTATCGAACTCCCCATAAACTTTGTCTATAACATTTTTATTCTGATGAAATTGTTCTCCCATCTGGTTTTTACTGCACTAGTATCGATTTAGCAGATAATGAAGCTGTAGCAGAAACTTTGCTGAAGGTGGGGTGAAATTAAAAGTTTGGTAAGGTTGTTCTAGGCTGAGTTTGCTTTAAACTTATATTGACTTGGAAAAAATCTTGGTTGTTGTTACTTTGGCTTTGATAAAACAGAGATGTTCCTAGGAAGGAATATTTGATTTTAAAAGAGATTTTGAAAAGCGATATTTGATTTTCTCGGTAACTAAGATAACATCAAAAGAATCAACGTGAATTTTATGATCCAGAAACAACCACTAATGAAAATTATAGTGTTCCTACACTATAATTTTCATTTTGGTACTTTAGAAACAAAGCCACTAATGAAAATTATAGTGTTCCTACACTATAATTTTCATTAGTGGCTTTGTTTCTGGATCATAAAATTCACGTTGATTCTTTGATGTTATCTTAGTTACCGAGAAAATCAAATATCGCTTTTCTGTATCGATGTATTGTGACGAAAATGGAAGGCACGATAACATTCCCATTCACGCGAAATCGTCTTTAGCAAATAATCCAATTTATTTTTCTTTAGTATCTAAAGACTTAAATTATTGATACTTGTAACCACTTTCTTCATCCGTGTCATCGCAACTTATCCCATACTAATTTAATAATACGCATTTTTATCCTCCTTAAATCTGCAAGAAAGCATATAAAATAAATTACGGCCATGTAAGTATAATATTATTCCCCATTTTTCTCCCAAAGCATGCAGATTACAATTTATGATAGCGGATTTTTATGCATTTTAATAAAAAGCGGTGTTTTAGTGTCGATAGAAGTTATTACGGACGCTTATCGATAATTGGGAACGTGGTCTCATCCTTACTCGTACACTTAGTTGCTATACGTTGCAAGAAAAATGTGGTTTCATTATGAATTCTGGGCACATACGCTCACGTTGGCTACATTTTAACGTCTGCTCCATTAGTATACAAAAGGTTTATACAGTGGTTATGTCTTCACAGCCAATGTGACTAGCATGGGCCATCATGAGTACGAGAAATAGGGTTTTAGAGCCGAACTTTGTCATTAGTCAATATGTTGGTGATGTAAAAACATTACCAACATGTTGAGTAATGACAAAGTTCGTCGTGTAATAGGAAGCAGTTCAACATTTCTCTTACAAGAATATTACCATCTCAATTTTACTTACCATTGCCCATAACTAGACACAAGGTAGCCATTTCTACCAATTCTGTATGTAGAACCACACGCCAAAACCCATTTAGAACAATTTCATAAGTTTAGCTGTTCGAATTTCACAGTGGTACGCAGTAGTAATTTATATACCTTTATCCAAATTCACAGACTAAAATCAAATGTTCGCTCTAAAACCCTCCAAACGCAGTGCATTTATTTTTATCTGTTTGCCTACGCCGTCAAAATGTACAAAAATATAAAAAATGCAATCTCATAATTGAAGCCGCAACCTGCCCAAAAAAAAATGTCTTAGCAAGCAAAACAGAAATACAATCAACGTAGGCAAATAAGAGCGCAAATTAATTAACCCTACTCAGTTTCAGCATCAAAATAAGCTACAGTGGGTTCCCCTTTTTAAAATTCAACTCCCATTTTTTGCTCTGCGAGTTCTTTTGCGCCAATTCGGAGTTCGATGGTGCTCCCGCTACTGTATTAGCATATTAATGAACGGCTGCTACGAACTAACATTTGTAATTACTTTTGTCCTGACTCTGCGAGTTACGCCTTAGGTAACAAAGGCCTTTTATCTGTGTCGGGAAAAGCAGCGTTTGTGTTACTAAAATTTTGAACTTGTTTTCATTGACATTATACCTTTGATCTTCGTGATGGATCCTTTTGATGGCTTTATCTGAATCTTTGTCGATGATTTACTGGGTTCCATATTTTAAGTTTGTCAATAAAACCTTTATATATAAATCTTTGAGATAATATAGGTAAATCATTTAAATCCGATCCTTCTAACTTCAGAATTATCCAGCGATCCAAACTCGGAGATAATTTCGACAGAAATAATAATACAAAATCTACCGCTCCGGGCAGAACAAAAACGGTTTTCGAATTTTCGTGGCGTGAAAAGCTCAGTTACAGTTGTACGTACCTACCTATCAATGCGTTATTTAAACCTCGTCCACACAAGAACGGCGAAACGTGAGGTGGAACCTAATACCGTCAGTTTTTGCTTGAATATTATGAAGGGAGAAGAGGGAAAAGACATACGAACAACCTTTTTTGTGGAGATTGTAAAAGGTAAAAGGATTTTTTAGGGTTCGACGGGTATTTTATGACGCGTTTTTTATTGGTGTCACTTTTTCATTTTTGAAAGCGTCCAAATCTATTTTTCATTTACTCGGAGTGTCATCAGTAACTGAAGGGTTGGGTCCCTTATAATCTTTTCTAATTTATTTTGTGAAACTTTCCGGAAAATTTACATCTTTGGGCAATTAAAACTTATCCTACTAATGTTATAGATGTGGAAGTCTGTATGTTTGAAATTTAACGAATTTAATTTTAACTACAATCACGCCTCTGTAGCTGAACAAAAATCTAGAACACGGGTAGACGATGTATTGGATTAAGACATAGATTTTTTTATCCCGGTAGTGAGTGGATTGTCGTGGAATAATTTCTGACTGATCCACTGGTAAAACCTTGTTGTGTATATTGTCTTTGAATTTTAAAACCATGAACCTTGCTTTTAATACCAAAATTCTACACACCCGACACTAAACGGCAGCGTAGCGGCACTATTCTCTGTGGGATTTCTAACTAAACAATTAAGAGAAAATTTGGAATCATTTCAAATTCTCTCACAATCATATTAAAGCCATATGATACAGTATTTATGCCTTTTAGCCTCAGCTTTTAATACGACGAACGCTGACGAGTTGCGTAACTCCATTTGTGAAAATGGGCCACATCTTTCACGGACTTTATTCAGCGCAATTAAATTTTTCATTAACGACTTTAATGATACTTTATTTTGGGACAATGTTACTACTAACAAAGCGGTTTTGAGATCCACGTGTTTCAATGGTTGATTGTAGAATGTTTTATGATCTTTATGACTTGGAAATATCATTGACTTCCTTCTGAATGATAGAAATGATTATTTACGGAGCTCATTTGATAACTAGTTATCATTTTATTCAACCTTTGTTATTATTATTTTGATACATTCTGCTAGTCACTCATCATTCCAGTGTTTAATTTCTTATTATGATCACCATTGTTTTCACCCAGAACAATGTTACCTTACCATTTTTAGCCATACTTCCCAGTTTAGTGTTACACTGACTTTATTCAGCGCAATTAAATGTTTCAATGACGTCTTTAATGATACTTTATTTTGGGACAATGTTTCTACTAACAAAGCGTTGATTGTGAAATGTTTTATGATCTTTTTGACTTGAAAATATCATTGCTTTTCTTCTGAAATGATTATATATTGAGTTAATTTGATAACGAGTCATTATTTTCTTCAACCTTTGTGATTATTATTTTGACACATTCTGTTTGTCAGTCGTCATTTTGGTGTTTAATTTTTCATTGAATGATCACCATCATTTTCGCCCAGAACACTGCTAAATTTCCGTATTTTAGCCATACTTCCCAGTTTAGTGGTCCTTAATCTATGTAATTCTGTATTTACTTTCTTCTACTATTTAAAAAAAATGTTTAACTGATAGAAAGCTACATAAATAACCGCAAAATATAAAGCGCAAAATAGAGCTCATTCTTAATAACAACATCATCTAAAACTTCCCTTTATTTCCCACATTCTTAACAATTTCAATTTTTACCTCAGCACATTCTTCCACATCTAGCTAACCTTTTATTATAGGTAGCACTACTAACAAACGTTCAAATTGTCACAGTACAGTACAATCTATGCCACTTTTATCAACAAAGAACGTTCAAAGACAATTGCGGGCCGCTGTGGCTAACAACGGGGTGTTTATGAAGGGGTAAATTGTAAAGAAAGACAAATTTAAAATTGTAGTTCAAAGCGAAAAAAGCTTTTTTGTGGGCTGAGAATTTTTGTTCTGGGTTTTACATACTTGGGTCGTTTTTTGGTGATCAGCGGGCTTGGTATTGAGTTTGGTTTTAAATAGATTTGTATTGGTTCGATTATTTGGGTCAAATACCTTATCGACTATTTTTTCAGTATCATCACTTTGATGTATTCCAATGGCGTAAGCAGATGATGCCCTTATTGGGTAAGTTACATTCAAATGATTAATTGGCTATCAAAAGACGGTAGTATCTTCTTATTTCACTTTGTTTATTTTAAACCTGTAGAATCATATAAAATCACTCTTGGCACCATGTTCTTAGCATAAATCATAAATTAAATCGTTATTGCTCTCCATTCTTAGGCCTTCAGCCAAGTACAAGTCCAAAAGCCGAAATAATTCAAAAAAGAAATATGGTCCATTTGATTTACCGACCTCTTTGCTACAGTTATGCAAAAAATATGTCACACTCAAAATGATGAATGCTTGAGCCCGAAGCTATAAAGGATTGTGTTACTCCAGGTCCATTGACTGTGCGATATCGTTGACTTTTCCCAATCTGACAATTTTAATCTCCATTTTATGGGATTAAATCAACAAATGAACTCAAATCACTGGCGTTTTTCCATTACGGAGGCGGGAATACGATTGATGTGCTCAAATTTGAACGAGGACTGATAAATGCGCTCCCTGGCATCGTTGATTGACTGAGCTATTTCTGGTTATATCTTCATTTCCTTGATGTTTTCATGCTTTTACAATATTTTGACAACGAGTTTTTACATAGTTTTGATGAAAGTAAATTGAAATCATTCAGATGAGTAAGGTACAATAATTGCTTAAATAAATACACCGATAGAAGATTTCAATTGTATCGATTCCAGCATGAAGGCCGAAAAGTGACGATAGTAGAAATGTAGTGGCAACATCTTTTTGTACGAAAGATGTCCACAACTGGTCAAATCCCTCAACGAAGCATCGCCACGTTGACCAGTTCAAACTCCGGAATCGTATGGCCCTAACGGCTCTCAAATCTGTGACCACTTAGCTAACAATTGGTTGGTTACCTTTGTTCTCTGGCAGCTATCTTCATTTCTGATTCGACTACCTAGATAAACTCTAAATATATCCCTGCCTATGGTTGCCTTTGGGTGAGTTTCAGTCTTCTGAGGAGGCTATTGTGAGTAACCACGGTTCTTATAGTAGCATAGGGAAACACAAAAATAGTTCTGAATCCAACAATTTTAAGGTAAACTCACCTTAATTGAGCTAAACGTTTTATATAACCAGTTTGCGCAAATAGTACCATTACCCTACCTACTTATCCTGTTATTTACATAAACACACATACCTACCGGGTCACATTCGTTCCGAAAACCCGATAGCTATAAAATTATTCCGTACGATTAAACTGTTTTCGGCAAAACCGCCAACAAACAAATACTTTCGTATATTGACGTTTTACGGCGACCAAATTATCCACAAATATGTTAAGGTGATCGAAATCGTACGAATTTGTGTTTTAAATCAATAAAACTGGGTTGGAAACCCAGTTTCACAATAATATCAGTGAATGTTCCTAGTTTTTAGGGTTCCGAAAAAAAAAAACGGAACCCTTATAGGGTCACTCGGGTGTCTGTCCGTCTGTCCGTCTGTCACAGCCAGTTTTCTCCGGATCCACTGGACCGATTCTGTTGAAATTTGGTACACATATGGACTTCTATGACCCAAACACGGACGCGTTACGTAAATTATTAAATTTTTAGTATGGGGGTCACTTTTGGGGGTCAAACTAAAAAATAAAAATAAAGTTTTTTGAAAAATATCGTGTGACATATCAAATGAAAGGCCTTACTGCGAGTGTTTTAATTATATTTTTTTTATAATTTTAAAATAAATGGTTTTGAAGTTATTCAAGAAATTAGACGAAAAATGATCATCCCCCCCCCGTATCTCCAAAACTGCAGAGCCTAAAATTTTGAAAAAAAATGGAGATAATTCAAGAAATTAGACGAAAAATGATCATCCCCCCCCCGTATCTCCAAAACTGCAGAGCCTAAAATTTTGAAAAAAAATGGAGATAATTGATCTTTACCTAAAGATTACAGGAAAACCTATTAGAGGTCTGTAGTGTTAAAATAACATGTTAAAAAAATTAAATTCGTTTGGAACCCTTTGCACGCGAGTCCGACTCGCACTTGGCCAGTTTTTTTATTACTGAGTTGGATCGGTTTCTAATCTAATCAGATATTTTCCATAGAAAAACAGCCTAAACTCTACAATCCTGGCAAGAATGTGGTCAGATTTTCTGAATTCTGACTAACTGAAACTACTCTCAAAATACTTGAATTGACAGCCAGAACCAACTGCTGCTGCTGCTACTACTGCTGCCACTTGCTGAGGCATGGGTGAATCGCGGTATTGAATGAAAGGTCACCCATCCAAGAATCGAACTCGGCCAGCGTTGCTTTACCTCGAAATTCGACCCGTGCGACTATTATTATTTAGCCACGAGGTTTTAAATGTAATGAAACTATCAAATACGGACACTATATTATAGTTTCATATTTAAATGCGTTCCCTTTGAGAACGCAGTGACCAGAAATGACAGCGCATAGGGGTGCATAAAAATAGACTTACCAGGAGTGATACTGAAATGGAGATAGGGTTTGGGAAATATAAACCCTCAGATTCGCTTCAACCTTTCTGATAATGTTTTCTAACTGTTTTCTAATGAACCAAAAATCTTCTCACACACACACAGTTATTAGGTCATCATCCTGTATCTTGGCACAATGCCTTTTGGAATTATTTTATCCAGGATACCATGATTCATTATCTTATTAGCCGAAAGATGTCCACTGCTGGACCTCGGCCTCTCCCAAGTGTCACCACACCAACAACACAGCGTCGCGCATTAATCGGCTACTCGAGACCCTCACCAGGTTATCGGTTCACCTTCTGGCAGGCCTTTCAACGCTGCGTCTTCTGGAAAGCAGCAGATATTGAAGTAATTTCTGTGCCAATGCGATGATATAAGAACAAATGAATCAACGTTGATAAGCAAAATCACCAGTGCAGTGAAAATTAGTGTCCATGGAGTTTCTTGCACGTTCTTCTGCTTAGGATCTTCTCTTTGGAACGTGCAACTGTCGGTGAGTGTGTTTTGCTGCAGAAAAACTTGCTGCTGTTGTCGCTAGGGTGACAGACCTAGCTTTATCTATTTGACTGACAGACCTTGACATTTAAAAAGTGCCTGTAACTGGTATGTTTGAAATAAAGCATTTGGTTCTTGTAAAGGGTCCCAAAAGAGAGGGAAACTTCTCACTTCTATTTATACAACCATGTGTACAAACAATCCACACAAAGAAACAAAAGACAGTCATCATTCAAATACGCCAAACTAAGTGATGGGAAATGTTGCGTGCCCCCACAACTATTGCCCATTTCCTTACATAAAACTTGCATTCATTGCTTTGACGGGTCCGTTGGGGTGTTAAGTCAAACAGATAACTTATTCCCGGGATGCGAGGTGTATTTCGTAGTAAGATTCATGTTGGTTTACTTTTGACGAATGAGTTTAAGGATAACATAACTTAGCAGATGTTTATTCAGTTTCTTAATAAATGGAATGTATATTTGTATTTATGGATGGAATATAATAATAATAATAATAATAATAATATTTCACAACTATCACACAACGCCATCTAGTCCCAAGCTAAGCAGAGCTTGTGTTATGGGTACTAGACAACTGATAAACATACTTATATATTTCTAAATACATAAATATTATAGATAAATTACACCCAGACACAGAACAAATGATCGTGCTCATCACACAAACATTTGTCCTGGGTGGGAATCGAACCCACGACCTCCGGCATAGCAGTCAGGGTCACTAACCACTAGACCAACAAGCCAGTCAATGTGTTGATATGTTTCGAAAGGAGGAAAATTAACACAGAAGTATAGAAGAAGAAAACATGTTGTGGCGACTCCAAATAAATTGAGATAAGCCCATACGAAAGATGATATTTATAGGTATACTTTTTTACAGGTAATTTGATACTAAGGTATAAATAGTTCACCAAAGAAAAATCAACCACTTTCATAATGTTTGTACGCAAAGATCAGTATTGAAGCGCACAGACATGTCCAATGTGTGTCCGAAGTGTTCTTATAACGCTACTTGATACACATTGAAGGTTTTTCAAGGTCGCCCAAATTGTTTTCAAATAATCCAACCAGCTAACGAGCTGTTAAACCTAATATTAATGAACGTCTATATTTTACGATAAAATCTGGATTTTAATGACGTTAATTACCATTCGTGTCATTATGCTAATCTTTTCCCGGAATTGTTAAATATTGAGACTAGCTCTTACCAGCGACTTTGTAAGCGCATATCCCGTTTTTTTTCCGTTTCCATAGGATCTTCGGGAAATCTTTTTAGGTCGTCCCTACGGAGTGTAAGGCAGCTACTTGACTTTCAGCTTTCTACGACCGGTGGTTTCAGCTGTGCATTGTCTGTCAGTTACTCACTCACTCAGTAATGAAATAATTTTATATATTAGGATTAATTAATTGATAAATGACATGTATTGGCAAGAGACTATACTAACTTTTTGCTGGCTTTAAGGTGACGAGACTATAATACTGCAGCAAAGTTGTATTTCTGTTTCACTGCCAGCAGTGGAACGTACCTTAGCCCAGGCTAAAGTCTCCCTAAAATGTTTCAGTAATCCTTTCCTTCCGTTAACCAGCCAGAAGTCTCGACTTTTTAAATGCCGATTACAATATTGAGGACATCGACTCACAATGAGTGCTTCATCATCATATCAGCCGAAACACGACCACGGCTGGATATAGGCCTTTCGCAAGTGTCGCCACAACAACCGGTCCTGTGCGTCTCGCATCTATTGTCAACCGCGACCATCACCAGGTCATCGGTTCACTTTGTGGGAGGCTTTCCAACGATGTATCTTCTGGTATGTGGTCGCCACTCCAGAACTTTGAATCATAATGCGTGCTTTGAATAAAAGTCTATCCAACATATACCCTTGACCCCGTCTATGTACAAACTTCCCTAAACGAAGACCCTATAACGACTACAAATATCCGTAACTCTTTTTTTACATCACAATCAGTCCGAATCTAAAACAACTACCTTCATTTTGTTATAGGGGGGCAAAAAGGTCAACCAATAAATTCCAGGGGTCCGATATTCAGTCCCTATTTACAAATATATTCCCTTTTAGTTGTAAATACGTGAGTTATGATCGGAAATCGCCACTTATCAGTCTTTTAGGGCTTTGCGTAAATCTAGATTGTAAAATCAATTTGGTATTAAGCTAACGGGATAGTTCAGATCGTACCTTACCTCTGTGATGTAATTTTCTTATGGATTTGTTTTTTTAAGTTCACAATTAATATAAAATGAATGTATCGGTTACTTTTGCATGTAGATAGGCTTAATATTTCTGAGATGACTAGGTACATGATCCTGTAAGAGAAATAACTCGCTGATAATAAAAATAAGTAATGTACTGCAAACTGTACAAGACAGACGACACAAAACATGTAGGTAGCATACAATGCACCAATACTTAACACTCAAAAGTCTCCTGTTAAAGACGAAACACATCGAGTTCACATCACATTGAAACCCCTCGAACGGACTAGTTACACGAAAGCAAACTTCATTAGACCAGGCGGTCGTGCGCAGAAAACGAAGGAGGACCTACAGTGTTTGTGCCAGAAGTTCCGTACATTGCTGAAATATAAATTGTCCTTATTCAGCGGTTGGTGTTAGATAAATTACGGTTCATTTTTTTGGACCTTCGATTTTAGATTGGCAATATCCTGGCTGGTCCTTTTGGTCAACAGTGTTGAGTTCAATGTCCAGTGATGATTGGTTCGGGACTGCTTTGGAGTTTCAATTGTCTCCAATCAAGGTACGGACAGTCGCAATTTAGTTACTATGTTGTCGATAATAATAACGCATATATAGAGAGACCTCAATTAATTATAATGACGCTTTACCTTGTCAATATTATGCATGATGTGGCAAGATTTAATAATATGACTAACTCACTTGACTGAATAATGAATTCATATATCAGATACAGGTATCATAGTTCTATAAGACGTTTAAATGAGGACGAAAATTTTATTAAAGAAAAAAGTTAAGTTCCCGTCTATCCTTCATAATCATCATCATCATCATATCAGCCGAAAGACGTCCACTGCTGGACATAGCTCCCCCAAGCGTCACCACAACGACCAGTCCTGTGCGTCTCGCATCCATCGGCTACCCGCGCCTTCACCAGGTCATCGGTCCACCTTGTGGGAGGCCTTCCAACGTTACGCCTTCCGGCACGGTTCCGTCTATCCTTGCATCGCATCAAAGGAAGCATTGAAATAACTTGGAGTAAAATGAAAAGTGAGACTTAAGACCGTTTGCTATGGAGGACTACTGTGTATGACCTTTGTTGTCCCTGGTGCATAGGGAATATATGTTTAAAAATAAGTAATCGAACACAATTCTAATGACCCAGCAATTGACATACATAGCCAGACAATAAGCAATAAACACATTGCAAAGGTTTTGCAATTTCCCCTTCGATGCACGGTCCCTTACAATAAAACCAAGGAGACCGTCGGAACCCTGTTCCATTACCCCGTACTCAGAGAAAAAAAAACATTATCTAAATAGAGCAGCTTCCCTTATTGACTGGGCAGCCACAGAGAGTAATTAATTTACTTTATGAACCTCCTTTTATGAAATTTTAAGTGAATTAAGAACGTTCCATTTTGAATTACGATCTTAGAATAGAACGCCTTTTATTACCAGCTAGTTATTTTTTACAATGCTGAACTAATTTTTTAGTGAAACCCATGATTATTGGCAAACAGTTTATCATCATTGTCATTGTACACAGCCCACAAAATGATTTGGGAAAACATTCATAGTGCGTACAGCTAAGGAGTGGAACTCCCTGCCAGAGTCTGTGTTTCCTGATAGCTGCAACCTGGGAGTCTTTAAGTCTAGAGTGAATAGGTTACTTCTAGGCAAGCGTGCTGCATCTTCGACCGCATCATCGCTTACCATTAGGTGAGATAGTAGTCAAACGTATGCCTATGAATAAGTAAAAATAACCCCTGCTTCGCCCACTGCTGATATCAGGCCTCTTTTTCTATTGCCAATCTCCACGTTTCTGTACCAGCCTCATCCAGGTTTACCCGCGTTGGCAATGATGTCGTCTGCCATCTCGCTGCCGAACGACCTACACTTTTTCTCTCAGTCCGCGGACGCTAATCGGTCACCGTCTTACTCCACCTATCATCAACGCGCCTTGCCAGCAGTCTTGCCCAGCTCCATTTCATGAAAAGAAGTTATTTATTTAATACTATCAGCACACAATTTTAGAGAGGCGACCTTAATGCCATAGGCATTCTCTACCAGTCAACTTTTGGGTGATGCAGAGAATAGTGGCAGGTGCAATATGGAGATTTAAAACCGATTGATAAATAATTGTTTAATCTATACATAATTTAAATATATTTGATATTCCTCTGGCTTCTTCTACCCTTAATTCATCCAGAGAATTGCGAATTCTAACTTTCTTCATTAGGCATCGATGTCATAGCTCGTATAATTGCCACCATCATCGCATCCCGTCTTTCAGCTGTAGTACACTACAGCTGAAAGACGGGACCAAGAGAGACCAAGAGATCAAGACAGAGACCCCCTATTTTCATACAATAATCCATATTTAAAATTCGCACATGTCAACTTTAAAACATAAAAAATACACAAAAATAATATACACTAAATTCAAAAATTATTATTAAAATCAGAATAAAATTAAAAATAAACTGGCCAAATGCGAGTCGGACTCGCGTGCAAAGTGTTCCGAACGAATATTTCTTTTTTGTTTACATGTTATTTTATCACTAAAGACTTCTTATAGGTTTTCCTGTAATCTATAGGTGAATATCTATTATCTCCATTTTTTCAAAATTTTATGCTCTGTAGTTTCAAAGGTAAGGGGGAATGGTCATTTTTCGTCTAATTTCTTGAATAACTTCAAAACCTATTTTTAAAATTATGAAAATAATATAAGTAAAACCCTCACAGTAAGCCCTTTCATTTGATATGTCACTCGATATTGTTCACAAACCATTTTTTTTTTCAATTTTCTAGCTTGACCCCCAAAAGTGACGCCCATACTAAAAAACTGGCCAAGTGCGAGTCGGACTCGCGTGCAAAGGGTTCCGAACGAATTTTATTTTTTTAACATGTTGTTTTAACACTGCAGACTTCTAATAGTTTTCCTGTAATCTTTAGGTAAAGATCTATTACCTCCAGTTTTTTCACAATTTTAGGCTCAGTAGTTTCGGAGATAAGGGGGGGAATGGTCATTTTTCGTCTAATTTCTTGAATAACTTCAAAACCATTTATTTTAAAATGATTAAAAAAATATAATTAAAACCCTCACAGTAAGCCCTTTCATTTGATATGTCATTCAATATTGTTCAAACAACTTTTTTTTGCAATTTTCTAGTTTGACCCCCAAAAGTGACCCCCATACTAAAAATGTAATAATTTACGTAACGCGTTCATGTTTGGGTCATAAAAGTCCATACGAGTACCAAATTTCAACAGAATCGGTTCAGTGGATCCGGAGAAAACTGGCTGTGACAGACCGACAGACAGACAGACAGACACCCGAGTGATCCTTGTTGATCCTTTTGACTGGCTTGTTGGTCTAGTGGTTAGTGACCCTGACTGCTATGCCGGAGGTCGTGGGTTCGATTCCCACCCAGGACAAATGTTTGTGTGATGAGCACGATCATTTGTTCTGTGTCTGGGTGTAATTTATCTATAATATTTATGTATTTAGAAATATATAAGTATGTTTATCAGTTGTCTAGTACCCATAACACAAGCTCTGCTTAGCTTGGGACTAGATGGCGTTGTGTGATAGTTGTGAAATATTATTATTATTATTATTATTATCCTATAAGGGTTCCGTTTTTTTCGGAACCCTAAAAATTTAATGATTTACGTAACACGTTCGTGTTTGGGTCACAGAAGTCCGAATGTGTACCAAATTTTCACAGAATCGCCAGTGGATCCGGAGAAAACTGGCTGTGACAGACGGACATACGGATAGACAGACACCCGAGTGATCCTATAAGGGTTTCGTTTTTTGTTTGGAACCCTAATTAACTCAAAACCATATAAACCGTATAAACGTCAAAACAAAATACATAGTAAAGTATATAGTAAGCGCAGGCGCTGGCATATAGTTTGCCTCCGCAAGAAAGGCGAGTCCCACCACTCGGATAACACACTTAGGATCCCGTTCGAGCTGCCCTATGCTTCTTGCATGGCAAGGATGATGGTGATGACAAGGCTATGACTAAAACGAGTCCATAGCCTCTGATATCATCAGCAGGACTGACACATGTTGTTTTTGTGATTCATTGGCAGTATAGCTGGTGTTTTTGCATTGCAATACAGAGTGTTCTATAAATGCGTGGGGCATATTTAAGGATGGTGTCTTGTACCTGCTATACAGTATAGAAATAATATCAAAATAAAAATACATTGACTTTAAAAAAACCCGACCTCGAGTCCGTGTTATTGGTAGTTGCTTCGTATTTTGACATCGACTTCCGAAATTAAAGTAATTTTTTACTTTGTAGTGTTTTTTTTTATTTGAAAGTCGGTTGTATTTTTTTGTTAAAAGTTTTTTATTTTTCACTTTTTAGTGGTACCTAACAACATCACTGGAAAATGGCAGGAAAGCAAAATACACAATTTTGTTTACTTGGATGACAAAAAACCGCCATCCGAGTAAACAAATTCCAATTATTTTTATTTAAAAGCCAAACTTCCTATACTGTTTCCGATTTTGATAAAATTTCTATGGGACCAATCGGGAAGTCGAAATGAACAAATCGGTTTATAAATGACAGAGTTATGAAGTAACAAACCTAAAAAAAATTCAACCGAATTGAGAACCTTCTCCTTTTTTTTGAAGTCGGTTAAAATACTTTTGAAGTAGTCTGATGTAGTTGCTGGGATCAAATCTGTGATTGAACTAAAATATACTCCACCATCTGCATCAGTCTGCTTGAAAAGATTTTTATACAATTTAATTATTTTCTGCGGTCGGGTTGAAAAAAATCTCTTCGTTTTCTTTTCATATTGTGTCTTTACTTTATAGCAGTTTCAGATCACCACCCTTGAATATGATCACTTATTTTTAGAACACCCTGTACAACCAGTCAACCTGTATCACTTCTGTTTAGATTCGTCAGGTTTATGAAAAAAATATTTTTGTTCCGAGCTTTGACGTCGATTTTCCTGGAATGCCCGAATTGATGAAAAATTGGTTCACGAAGGTATTAAAAAACGGGCCGGTATTTTCAGAAAATGGTTTTATATTATGGTGCCAACTGACACGATTCTGCTTGCTACGAATAGATTTTCTGACACTTTTGAATGACGAATATTTTGTTGTGGACGAAGATTTCCATATTTTTATCTGCAAAAATTACGTTCGAAAATAATAAATTCTGTGTCCTAAAAATATAAATATCGTTCGTTTTTATATTAAATTTTGGTCTTTTCAAACCAGTTTTAAGATTGTCACTTTTAAGGCAAATAATATATATTCTCGTTAAAAATATTCCGACATCAAGTTTATTAGAGCTATTACTAGACCCGTAAATGATCTAGACCTAAAATAAGCTGTCATGTAGAAAAAATGTGGTCATCAACATTCACTTTGAAAGATTGTTGTAACAAATGAAGGTGAAGATGACCATTATCTGGACACTACCCGCTAATCGCTTCAATATCTACAAGAAAATAACATGTCTTACTTGTTCCTGTCCTTTGAAAAAATTATCAACATGCAATACTCTTTTTCTACTTTAGAAATCAGTCAGATATCATTTTCACTATTTCACAAATGTACAACTACAACCTTGTGGTCTTTAAGTCAATAGTGAGTACGTTTGTCTAAAATTAACCTCACTTCTCGATAAACGTGCTTCACTGTCGTCGACCACATCATCGCTTTCCATCAGGTGAGATTATGGTCAAATTTTTCTTTTTTATTTTTTATTTGTGGTGGGTTTGCTCTTGACTCTAGTCTAGGTCAGAGAAGACAGAGACAAAGTCTACGATGGAGCGAGCTTACCCAGAAGGAGCCTGTTCACTCTAACTTTGAAGAGATTAGGGTTGTAAGCATTAATCTACAAGTTTTGCCACAATTTCTCCTATCAATAATAAAAAATCAACTAGGTACATCATCTATGTCACACAGATTCAAGAACTGCTCTTTCATATTCACAAAAAGCGTCCCAAAAATTTATCGGCAACGGCGACTCGTTCGCTCCATATTGTTTTTCGCACAGCCATCTAATCTATCTGGCCTGATCGACCATTAGCCTGGTATTTGTGTGGATCGTAACTTACTGCCCCTTATTTGGGTTTGAAGTATAATTTATTGTCTTCAATTCTATCCGTAAAGGAGGAAAGGTTAAGCAATAAATTGGACACAGCTGCGTTACGGACATAAGCTTGGAATTAGGTAACAAAAGAGGCGATTTGTGAACGCTCACGGCTATTTGTTGTTGCAGATGTTATTGTGAAGTATCGCTTGGCTATTTGGCTGTAGTGGAACGTTTGCTGTAAAAAGAGGCAAAGGTGTGTCGTTTCGTTGATGCCCAAATACGTTACATTACTGCTTTGTCGCTTTGCGATGGCAACACATCTGCAAGTTTCTAGGAGCGCTCAAATCCCACCACAGTAGCTGAAACGTTTAAATGAGTTACCGCGGCCCTGGAAACCATAAGGTATTTGAAGGGAAATGAGTGGGTTTTAGTAGTGGTTTTAGTCAGTAAGAGTTTGCCACTCCCTCCCACTCCGACCAGAGCAAAAGAAGTCGTTTGATGATTTCTCATCCACAGAAAAAGGAACCAAAGTGGTGTTAAACACTGTTTGTAAGATTTTCTGTCAGCCTGTTCTCCATGCAACAGTTTATCTGGGCTACATTTCTCGACGTGATGCAGTGTCTGTAACTAACCATCAATCATCATCCTAATATATAAAATTCTTCCGTTACTGAGTAAGTGAGTGACTGACAGACAACGCACAGCCGAAACTACTGGTCGTAGAAAATAGAGATTTGGCATGTATGTTCCTTGAGGAGGTTAAGGGAGCACTACGTCAGGATATGCATGGAGTATTGTACCTTTGGGATGGCTCAGCTAAATATCAGCTTGCCGCGCTTGACTCGGTGGATCGCAGAGCTAAGAGGCTCATCGGTGACGTAAAACTGGTAGATGCCAAGCTGCATAGCTTGGCTCATCGCCGTAAGGTTGCCTGCTTGTCGGTCTTCTACACATTGTACTTTGGTGAGTGTGCCCAAGAACCCCACGACCTCATCCCACCGGCCCCCTTCTACCATCGGACATCCAGACGCAATGTATCTTACCATCCCTACCTTGTTGCTATTCCACCAATTCGCACTAAGCGTTTCCAAACGTCTTTTATAATGCGCACAGCAAAGGAGTGGAACTCTCTGCCTGCGTCTGTGTTTCCAAACGTTTACAACCCTAATCTCTTCAAAGTTAGAGTGAACAGACTCCTTCTGGGTAAGCTCGCTCCATCGTAGACTTTGTCTCGGTCATCTCTGACCTAGACTAGAGTCAAGAGCAAACCCATCAAAAATAAAAATATATACACCGAAATTCTTACGGGAACGGGGAAAAAACGGGACATGCGCGTACGAAGTTGCGGGCAAAAGCTAGTCAGTAAAATTCTTCCGTTACTAACAGACAACGCTGAAATTTGGCCTGTTATGTTCTTCAAAACATGTTCAAAACATGGAAGCAAGTGCCTACGCTACAGTATTGCTTGTTAAGTTCAGTCATTAAAGCGAGAAAGCATTCTATTCTTGGCTTCAATTTATCCAAACACGGTCTTGAGGTTAACCTAATCGAATCAAAGATCAAATACAAGACCGAAATAGTATCGTAAATCATTTGGATTGAGGTTCAAGGACGTCTGAGATGGGTCTAGAAATTACCAGGACGGCTGTCAAGCGTGACCTTAGTGGTTTTGGTTTCTTGGTCCCAAACGTTTGGTACTTTCTTAACATTATTTTAAATTAGCGTTTTCACGTGGCTTCGTTTCCGTGGCGTAGCAAACAGAAAACTATAACTCGCCGTGGATACTTACTCTTTTGCAAGCACATAATTTATCATCTGCCTAGCTTTTTCTCAACTATATATAGGGGTCGGCTCCCAGTCAAACTGAATACCAGTATTTTATGAGGAGCGGCAGCCTACCAGATCTCCACAACCCATTAACTGGGTAATACGGTACTTCTTGGAAAGACTGGTGTCAGTTTTTTTTTGGCTTCTGATAACCCGTAACGCCTGTTAAGATCTATAAATGACAGCCGGGTTTAATGGCTCAACGTGCTTTCTAAGGCACGGAGGAATCTCGGTATGTTAAAATAGTCCGGACTAACCATTGAAATAAAAAAAACCCAAGATACACACTCAGCATCAGCACAATGAATAATTGTGCGCTAGTTTCAAACAGTCTCGCATCGCTCGCCATACTGCACTGCTTTGTAAAAACAACTTTAAGCAATCCGTGTAAGGTCGAATTTGCAAAAAAAAATTAGGCATCACTCGTACTGCACTGCTTTGTAAAAACAACTTTAAGCGATCCGTGTAAGGTCGAATTTGCAAAAAAAAAATTATAGTATAACTACACACAACTCACACATGACACTTGATACATGTCAATTTTTGACGACAGTTTTGAGTGTTGCATTTGTTCAAGACTGTGCATCTTGCGTTTTTATATGTATATCAATGGGACTAACTGAAAAGCAATTTTGCGATTCTACAGGCCAAGATTACCATTACAAAAACATCTAATGAAATCCCGACAAATTAAACGTTTAAAGCCGGCCAAAGAAATACGATTTCGATTAGTTTCAAGATTAGCTAAATCGTTTCTATTTATGTATCCATTCCCTAGCCTTTATCGACAACTTGGTTCCTTCAATTTAGTCTATCAATCACTGGAAGTTTTGGAGTTGATGTCTCTTTAAATGAATTTAGATTTTCAGAGAAAACTTCACAGGTTGTTCAGTTGATACAAATTGTTGATCCATCTAATATTAAGTCCATTATTTGTTTCAGAATGTTCCCAAACAGCGGTTTTATCCATAGTCTAAACAACATATGTGATTAAGGGATATTCTTATTTGTTTGTTACAGTTTCGAGCGCCCGTATAAAAATTCAGAACTTGTATAGGATCACTCTTAGCTCATTTTTTCCGAATACACTGGACCGAATTGTGGTACACATTATAAACTTATACGATCCGAACATACTGAATGGCCGGGTCTCTCGTGAAAACCGATAGCAGCCTTGTCTTTCTTTAGTCATCTATGATCCACCCTTTACATGCCCACAGTATTCAACCCTCAAACTACCCATTTCAGAGTATCTCACATAACTATCCCTATTAAAATTCCCCACTCAAAACTTACCTGAAATACACCAGACCTCTGCATACAAATCAGTGACATTACATTACGAATTCAAACGTGTTTCAAGAGGTCATTACCCGGCCAATTACGCCACGTAGAACTAAACGAGGGGCCTTCAGTGATAGTTGGACAGTCGTCAAGCATATGAATGTTAAGAACAGAAAGCCAGCTCCATACAATAAGTGAAAATGCACGCACACATAGACATGCTTCATGTACAGCAACTGCAAGCGCACTCATCTACCTAGCCTTTTCCCAACTATATTGGAGTAGGATTTCAGCTGAATGCCAGTTATTTATGTGGAGCGGCTGCCTACCAGACCTCCATAACCCATTACCTGGATAACACGGTACTTCTTAGCAAGACTGTGGTCAGATTTTCTGACTAATGACAATCCGTAATGACTGCTAAACATCTACAAATGACAGCCAGGACCAACGGCTTAGCGTGCTTTCCGAGGTACGGAGATAATTCGGTATGTTAAGATGATCAACCATACACAGACCGATTTCGGCAAGCGTTGCTTATCCTTGAAGATCGACCCGTGCGGCTGTTATTTTTTAGCCTATCAGCTCCTCAAACAAGCGCACTTGCGATCGACATTTTTTTGAGATCGCCGTACGTGCGCTTTTATATGTGCGTGCTCCTGTTTCAGCTCGTAAGGGCCAGCGCATATATGACGGAGTGCAGCGCAAAGCATGCCCTCGAAATTTTCTAAACGCGTGACACATTAGGCGAACACTCGACACACCGACGTCATTCGCTTTGCAATTTATCCAGAGTCCAAACGTGTCCGACCGGAAGCAGTTAAGCAGGGAGTAGCGCGCATACTCGCGCAGTTCGTAGTCGATTCGATAATCTTCAGGAATTAATTGTTGTGTTTATTGATTTTACATTATATTATTTCAATGAGAATAACGTCGATAATAGTTTGACAGTGAAAAATACTTTGCGCTGCGCTCTATGCTACCCTAAGCTGACCTTCTGTACCCTGTCTATTTTGTGCGTCAAGTGGCCAGAGTTTAGCACTTGACTACTAAAAAGAATTGGTAAAGTTAAATTTGGTCTAAGCTAATTAGTTTGTAGGAGAATTTCCTTTATACATTTTGATGAGACATGTGTGTGGAATTTGTAATGATCTTTTTGGAGGTTAAGGAATAATAAGCTAAACTTTCTGAACCTTGCTGTTGTCCAACTGAATTGCGAGAGTAGTAACTCACGCATTTATGACAAGAGTATACACTCTAACTGCGTCAAATAAGCATAAACGGTCAGATCTCAACCAGTCGTGGACGATGTTTCATTACTTTTTATTTTTGCAGTAAATTATTAGAAATTAATCTGTATATATACACAAACTTACTCGTTTTTTAGGGTTCCGTATCCAAAGGGTAACCAACGGAACCCTATTACTAAGCATCCGCTGTCCGTCTGTCCGTCCGTCCGTCCGTTCGTCGTACATAATCTCCTCCTCCATCTTTAAATCCGCTAATACTCTTTATACAATCCTCAAACCTCTACCTAAATCATATAAAATCAAGACTATTACAGCAAAAAAGTCTTAACACTGTAAATTCCGTCTCAGAGCCTTTAACTGTACAGTTTCTAGATTGAGACAAGACAAATCGAATAAAAAGAAGGTCCCTGTTTTAGTACAGAGGTATTCGAAAAAAGTGGGGCAAGAAATGTAGGAGAAAATCCCTCGATTAGATTTTCTTTCTCGTTTCACATCTTGTTACGAAAGGGAGGCTGATATTTAGGTAGGAGGGAGCGTTATTACTGCAGTTGATTAGAACTATTTATATCACTACTTACTTACGTACCTACTACTTATTTAGGGTTCCGAACAAATAATGGAACCCTAACAGGATCACTAGGGTGTCTGTCTGTCCGTCTGTCACATCCAGTTTTCTCCGGATCCACAGGACCGATTCTGTTCAAAATTGGTGCACATATAGACTTCTGTGACCCAAACACGGACGCGTTACGTAAATAATTAAATTTTTAGTAGAGGGGTCACTTTTGAGGGTCAAACTAGAAAATTAAAAAAAAAAGTTTTTTCTAAAATATTGTGTGGCATATTAAATAAAAGGGCTTACTATGAGGGTTTTAATTATATTTTTTTTCATTATTTTAAAGTAAATGGTTTTGAATTTATTCAAGAAATTCGACAAAATGACCATTCTCCCCCTTATCTCCCAAACTACTTAGTCTAAAATTTTGAAAAAAATGGAGATAATAGATCTTTACCTATAGATTATAGGAAAACCTATAAGAAGTCTATAGTGTTAAGACAACATGTTAAAAAAAATACGTTCCTTCTGGTCCTTTGTATGCGAGTCCGACTCGCACTGGGCCAGTTTTTGTAAGATAAGGTAGTAGTCGAACCGTAGAGAGTGGAAATAGCAAAAGTGAGTGTAATATCTCGTGTCCGACAGTCACACTATGTAATACACTGTAATGGTTTGGGAGCCAATAAACTCACTTTATACATTCCGATGAATATAACGGTATGCGAGACTCTGAACACGTGCGCCCCGACTACGGCTTGTGAGAGACTGCCCGTCACTGTCATAGATTATACATTATAATGTCACTAGATAGTGACATTAGTGACCCACATACACTAGAGTGAGTTTATTGGTTTGAATCCAAATCGTTGCGTTACTGGTCTGAACCAGCACTTACCAAAAGTTTATAACTTTTAGCTTATTTTGAGTGGTTGGTAGAGATGCTAATAAAAAATACTCCACATTTTGACATAAAAGCTTTTGTTGAAATGTCTCTCGATTTTGTTTTTAGATAGCAAACCCACACTGGCGCCTAAATATGTAGTTCTAGTTAGTTGCAGTTTTACCTAATCTCAAGTTGATCAACGTCATCTGTATGGAATCTACTCGTGTACTGCCATATTTGAACTAAATAAATCGTTTCGTTACGAATTGCAATGTGGGACATTGCTCCATTACAGTTGTCCGCGCAATTTGCACTAATGCAAGAAAAATCGTCTATAACATCTAAAGTGGAGCTGTTTTCATCATGTCGCTCTCCTAACGAGCATTTACTCGCGGCTTCGCTCTTAAAACCCTGAATAACCCAATATAAAATAATTAAATTAAAAGATTGCCTAAGATATTGAATCACATAATTCCAAAGAAACAATTTAACTTAATATTAGTTTTAATAGCCTAACTTTTTACAGTAAGATTTAGTTTTGAACTCATCATCATCACCAAAGGCCCACTATACACAATGCAATTTTAGACTTCTTACAAAGGCGGCCAACTTAATGAACTCGGCATAAACTACCTATAGGCACGACTATTATAACCCCTGTTAAAAATGTTTACGTATCAAAACAACGTAACCGGCGGAAATGAAAATTTTGCGCCGTCCTTTTAAGACAAGGCTCGGACTGGAAGGCTCTTGGATGTTTCAAACTACGTCATGTCTCATGAGAATGAATAATATATTTTTTTAAATTATTATAATTTAAAAAGTTATGACATATTTTTTGAATAAATGTTTAGCAGTATGACTTTTGACAGATGAAGTGGGCTGCCATTGAAACATATCTAAAATGGCACCGTGTATTAGAAGCAACCACATTTTTTAGAACCACACACTCAAAACTATCCGTCGTTTCGCAGCCATACATCAAATATGGCAGGCACACAGAATGGAGATCGCGCGTGGCTCTGAATATAGCAGCCCGTCCTAATGCACTAACGACATTCGTTTGTTACAGTTTCGGAACACTTCCAGAAATTGTGTTTTGAATGCGTATGTGGTCTACTAGTGGGTTTTTGTTGAAAGAGTATGTATATAAGCCTTCATTTACAGCCTTATTTCATAAAAGCTTTGTAACCATTTGATTTGTTTAAATACTGATTAGCAGATACATGTACCTTCATAACTCACCCATGGAGAATTTGAATTATGTGTTTTTACTAGTACATGCAATTTTATTAAATAAATAATGGCAAGAAAATGATAACGTGGTATTTAGATTTAATAGTTTGTGCAATGGATAAATTGTAGCAAGCTTATTATTTTGAAAATGTTTTCATTGTCTGCACACGTTTCTTCCCACTGAAGTTTAGTTTCAAAAGAAAAGAATATTATTAAGAGAAAATGCTGGCGGCGGGACTTTGTATGGAAAAAGTCATAAGGCTCTCGACTGTTTTCTCTTCCAATATTGGACCGATTTAAGAAATATTTCACAAACTTAAACACTACTGAGGCTTTAGATAAAGCGCCATTCTATCAGCAAATGTGACTGTCAAAATGCCAATATATAAGAGATTCATCACGTGATATTTCAAACAAGAAAGTTTCCAAATTACTAGAGAAACATATTGATTGCTAAAACTCGAAACGGTTTTCGCAGGAAAAATTAAGCATAGAGACATAATTGCTTACCAAAAAAAGGAGTCTTTCGCAGTCAGAATCAAGCTTACTCAAGAAATAATAATGTAACATCTAACCCAAAGTACCAGGACGCTATGAGTGCAAAGAGGTCTGGCCATTCACTGTTACTAGCCCCGACATGATTGGAAACTTCATCGCCATTTATCGAACACGATTCTAATCCCGAGGTGAAACTGAAAATTTGCCAAACTAGAAAATCCAATTACGGACACACAATTTGAAGTTGAAATCGAAGCCAAGCGTTGATAGGCAGGATTTGGTCAATTATGTTGTAAATGTGTAATGTTATATTGTAGTGTAATCTGTTAAAATATTCAAAACTAGGGCATTGAAGTTATAACTAGGTTTAATAGGAATAGACCTACAATTTTCAGTAATCAAGGTGTTGTGTGTGTTATTTAGTTATTTTATAGTCAACTTACTTTTATCGCGTTAACCAATTAATGGGTTGTGTAGGTCTGGTAGGCAGCCGCTCCACGTAAAACACTGGTATTCAGCTGAACCCGGTTTGACTGGAAGCAGACCCTAATAAAGTTGGGTAAAGGCTAGGCAGATGATGATGATGATAGTCAATGATAGTTAACTTACTTTTGCCAACGGTTCATTCGCATGATAGTCGAAAATGAACCCAAGAGAACAAACTCGTGGTATGAAACAGATCCTATGTATTTTTTCGCCATGGTCCTGGGGGGCTACTCTCTATGCCCGAAGTCCGTAGTTGCGGGCTTAGTTGCGGGCGTATTCTACTCCGTATCACCTAACTACTTAGAATTTTACAACACGATTTGACAGTTACTGTCAAATCGTGTTGTCATTCATTCTTAGTTTGGGTTCGGGACTAATCGTAAGTCTGTAGGTGATACGGAGTATAGAATACGCCCGCAACTAAGCCCGAAACTACGGACTTTGGGCATAGAGAGTAGCCCCCCAGGACCATGGCATATCCGTGTGCTAAGTTTCAAATCCATTCAGTCGGTAAGTTATGATGACGTTACTAAAAGATTGACAGAGTTACTTTGCATTTGTAATCAGAGGTCTTTTATTTGCGTAATATATTAAACTAATTTTACCCGCGACTTTGTAAGCGCATATCTCGTTAGTCCCCGTTCCCGTGGGAATTAAGGAAAATCCTAAAATGGCACGGTGTATATTTTTTGCCTCTACTTAATTTCAAAGATCATCAATCTCAAAGTGACCACTCTAAATATTATAATATCACAACAACTCGAATCTTCTTCAAGTGGCAAGTTTCCTATGAAGTTAATTTACTAACAGTGGCACTTATTTACATTTTCATTCCTCCATTATTGTAATAGTCGACTTTAACACGACTTTATACTGTCACAGAGACTGCAAAAGAATACTGATTGCATTTCTCTTTAAATGGATCATAAGACTCAAATTAGGACATTGTAGCTGGATGACATTTACATTTTTACTTTTAATCTCTCCAGTGCAGTGCGGTGGTAAGGCGAGCAGTTAATGGGATAGGGATTTTTTAAAAAGCATTTTTTTATAATTTTTCAACTTTAAAAAAGGATTGTAATCATCCTTCCCGTCCCTTACTGGGTCATTGGATATGCCATTTGATATTGTATTTTTCTGGTAGTTATTAATACTAACACTATTTTCCAAGCTTTTTCGTATACTAACCAATCAATGGACTCGATGCCTGAAATATTTTTTTTTATTAACTCTCTCATTGAGGAAAGCCTAGACAAGAACACACATTTTCAGTTATGTTGTAAGTTCCATGTGAAAAGGTGGTAATATTGTTAACATTTTTATTTCAGTTTTAAACGAATCTCAGACTGAGAAAATATTACTTTGCTAATAAATTTTATTATAGTCTTAAATGTTCATAAGGTTATTTATTCAAATAACCTATATCTATATAATAATCTATTTCTATACTAATATTATAAAGAGGAAAGATTTGTTTGTTTGTTTGTTTGAATTGAGTAGGCTCCGAAACTACTGGACCGATTTGAAAAAATCTTTTAGCATTGGATAGCTACATTATCAGGGAGTAACATAGGCTATATATTATCCCCGTACTCCCACGGGAACGGGAACTACGCGGGTGAAACCGCGTGACGTCCACTAGTATACTAATATATAAAGCTGAAGAGTTTATTTGTTTGCTTGAACATGCTAATCTAAGAAACTACTGGTCCGATTTGAAAAATTCTTTCAGCCCATTTATCGAGGAAAGCTACATCTATATCAGCACGCTAAGACCAATAGGAGTGGAGCAGACGAAGTTGAGTGGGTCAACTAGTAATTTATATGATTGAAGACCTTGAAACGATTGTCCAAATTACTGGCCACTTTGTATCAGAAGACCCCATGACTGGTTTTATTGAGTATAGCAATCTCCGCAGTCCTTGGCCCACCGGTTGTTTTGCGCCGCATGACACCTGTACATAGGCTGTGACAACGAATGATGTTACCATTGCTGAGTACTGGGTCAGACTCAAAAAAATAAACTTTTACCACCGACACGCTAAGAGAAAGAATTCCACAAATTTTAAATCATCATCTGCCTAGCCTTTTCCTAACGTTCTTGGGGATTCAGCTAAATACCAGTATTTTGCACGGAGACCTCCACAACCCATTAACTGGGTAACACGGTACTTCTTGACAAGACTGTTTTTAGATTTTTTGGGACAATTCGTAACGACTGCCAAAGATTTACAAATGATAGCTGGGACCAACTGCTTAACGTCCTTTCCGATACACGAAGGAGTCTCGGTATGTTAAGATGGTCACCCATCCACAGACTTTGGCAAGAGTTGCTTAACCTTGAAGACCGACCCATGCGGCTATTATTATTTTAGTTACCCACAAATGATAAAATAACCAATTAAATACTTTCCAACTTAAAAAGCAGCGTATTTCGGTATCTTAGTTCGTTAAAAAATTCCACTGTACGGCTTTGAAGCGGACTTTAAAATCTTGGACGGGAGAGTGGCGTCGGGTGCTTCCTGATAGCACTCGTGACTTGGATCTGGGATCTAAGGAGCGTTTAGACGGTGCTGTTGAGTAAGACACTGGTTATGATAAAAGTTTGTTATTATAGTTTATTATAGTTGTTGTTGTAGTTGTTTTCGAGTCTATAATCTTGTTACTGTATTAAAAGTGTTAAAGTATGTGGTTTGATTTTTATTTAATTTCAGAGTAGCTGACCCGCGCTACTTCCTATTGGTCATGGCATGATTTTATACAGCCTTTCCCGATAAATGGGCTATCCAAAACTAAAAGTGTTATCAATAAATTTGGTCAAAAAATGCATTTGTGATACACGAAGATAGTAAAAAATTACGTACCATAGAATGGAGCGCGCGGTAAAATAGGTACTTAGGTGAGAGCTCCTTTGTGCGTACTAGCATCGTGCGTATCCTTTACGGTTCTTTTTTTAATTTCCATAAACAATATATCAAAATTCCACTTCATTCCGCAATTCCGCAAACGCGTCTGCGTCTGGAAGCACTTTTGTTCAATACGTTTGTCTCAGTTTAATACTAAAGAAAAAATGAGACGATAGATGTAGTTCTAATAACCCGACTGCGCCAGGAGGAGGATTATTTTATGTGTCGATTGTACGAATGTATGTATATTTATTTGGAACACTCTGTAGCTGCCGTTTAGGCTTGATGAGTTTTAGCTTGAGAGATGTGTCTCCTGAGATTAGCACATCTAACCAAACAAACTCTATAGCCTTATAGTATCAGTATGATTACTGTTTTTTTGCTATCAGACACTTTATTGTGGGCCATAGGAATTATGCATTTTCCGGAATAAAAAGTAGCTATAGAAACTCAGCGAAAGTGAAAGAATTTTTGTTACCAAATCCGAATTCTCATTAACCTAAATGTTGGTAATTAAAATATTAATTTTCCAAAACATAAATCCATATTGGTTTAGTATAAGATACTATTATACCCGGTATTGGGAAAAAAATGTCGACCCGTCACAAATTATTTTGCAGTAATTATTTGACAATTTGTGACTATATTTCGTTGATAATTCACGTTAGAAAAACTAGTTCTTTGTTACTCTAAATTGACCAAGCATCAACGATGTGTAATTTATTTTTTCGTCGTGAGAAAAATCTCAGTCACCAATTTAATGTATAAAATTATTTATAGTTCTTTGCACTACTATGATCTCCAAAAAGTTTTTATTACTGCTAGGAGTTAAAACACTATTTACAAACTAAAACATTTTGTTTTACTAAAATCAAAAGCTCAACAAAAAGTTTTACAAGACTTACGACTGCTAGAGATAATAACTTGAAATGTAGACGTTCCAAAAAGTTTAGCGTTTAGGTAAGTTACTGGCTCGAGTTCACTGGGTAGAAGAGATACGTCTAAACAATCCACGGAAGATTGTGAAATAGATACTTAGACATCGCATGAAGTGTTTTCAAATGGATTCTTATGTTATCAAGATGAGTTGGTTCAGCTTGAGTAAAAGATAGGAGGTAGTGAAAAAAGTGTTATTTTAGTTGATAGTCCGGTTAAAATGGGTTTTTGATTTTGAAAAGTTTTCAAAACTATTTTGTTTATAAGGGTTGCTATACATATAAGCGGGCATTAGGCGCTTGTCTCACCGCCGGCGATCGGCGAGTAGCGAGTAAAGCTTCAAACTCGAAAGGAGTTGGCGAGCAGCGAGTAACGAGTGAAAAGTTTCGATAGTTATGACGCTCGGCTTTCAGCGAGTACTTTTGTGCGATCGACGGGCTTTTGCTCGCAATACTCGCTCCGGCCCGCACTATAGGTAGAAATTGCCGCTGTTTGGTGAGTTCTGACCGCCAAGCGAGCATCGCCGAGCGAGTGTCGTTGAGCAAGTACAATCTTTGATAACTCTTGTCGCTGCGATCAACTAGAGGTAAGAGCCGCTCGCCGGCAGTGAAAACAGCTAGCTATCGACTATGAATGTATGTATCTTTTTTACTCACACGAGATCTAGATATCTTTTGTCGCTTTCCTCAGCGAGCAAATAGTCGACAGCTATTCGCTTCCTCGCCGGCGGTGAGACAAGTGCCTTAATTGGCACAGCCGGGCGGTAAAATCGAATATAATAATGTAGATGAATGTTCAGGGAAAATGCCGAGCACAAGCCGAATGATGCCGAACGTAATGTAGTAATTGCTACAGGCCATTTTTTTCGTTCCACTAATACTGCCGAATGGAATGATGTCTCGACCCGATCGACACATGGCGATTGAAACCGAAAAAGCGCAGTATTTTTTTCGGCTTTGTTGTTCAACAAATACTGCCCATTTGTGTGTGGCAACCCTAAAAACTCTTTTTGTATTAAAAGTGTTTACTAAATCTTAATGTTTGACTATAGTGGCGGAAATGCGAATCCAATGAATGGTTTTATTCAAGCGTTTTAACATGTATCGGATTTTAAATTTCTTTATTGCTTACCTTTAGGTCCAGTTGCAGAATTATTGTGAAAAATTATACACGGTGCCAAAAATGGCGGTTGCGGATGTTTATGTCGGGAACATTAAGTAGCCCGCCTATGTTAAACGACTTTTTAGTCGCTAGGCGCGATAAATATTTTTTTTTATCCATATACTAATATATAAAGCTGAAGAGTTTGTTTGTTTGTTTGCTTGAACGCGCTAATCTCAGAAACTACTAGTCCGATTTGAAAAATTCTTTCACTGTTAGATAGCCAATTTATCGAGGAAGGCTATAGGCTATATATCATCACGCTAAATTCAATAGGAGCGGAGCAGTAATGAAAATTGTGACGCAGATGAAGTTGCGCGGGCCAGCTAGTAATTCATAAAGATAGACATTCGACAAATGAAGTGGGCTTCCGTTTTAAGACGGTTAAAATGGCACCGTGTGTAGCTGTCGCCTCACTTGAGTTGCATACGGGTCAATCTTTTTTTTTCCAAAAACTTAGTTTATCCCAATTAACTTGGGGTACCGCAGAGAGTCTTCTTCTTTCACACTTCTTTATAAGTTTTATCTCTCTACTCACTCTTTTTCTACTCATTTTATCTTGGGAAATATCTAACCATTCATGATCATCATCATATCAGTCGAAAGACGTCCACTGCTGGAAATAGGCCTCCCCAAGCGTCGCCACAACGACCGGTCCTGTGCGTCTCGCATCCATCGGCTACCCGCGACCTTCACCAGGCCATTACTTCATTTATATTCCTCTACTTAATGTTATCTTCAACCTAATGGTTTTTACTATTCCGTTTTAAATACACAAACTACAGAACTTCCTCATCCCAATCAAAGTTTCAAACACCCACTTGCACACCACTTACAACTCATAATCCCCACAACTATTCAGCCATATAATAACATCGCACCTTACGATACGACCACCTCAGTCCATAAGTACTGAAACTTCATAAGCCCGTCTTATAGCACCAAAGTCTTGCTTGCGTCATTTATTCACACCGGCTTCCACCTCAGAATATAACAGAAGGTCGGCTCCGAACAGCGAGCGAAAACAGGCGCACGCACACATAGACGCGTACGTGCAGCAATCTCAAACAAATGACAATCGCGAGTGCGCTTGCACTCGCTGTACGTGAAGCGTGTGCGTGCGTTCTTGCTCGTTGTATAGAACCAACCTTCTGTGCTTCTCTGTGCTTTTACTCTTACCCTCACCTGCGAACATGATACTGTCCTCTGAGAATTTACGTCACACTATGTTCTCCAGAGGGGTTTAGAAGACGGTGGTGTAATATCAAACGCTTGCTGTCCCCGATGACAGTGTGTGTCATATTAGAGGATGTTATGTTTGATATCAATTCTACGGTAACAATTTTTGTGTAGGAAGTAAATCTAATAACGATTTAGGAATTGTAACGATTGATTCCTGTGGAAACGATGTCAACATTTTTTCATTAAAAGATGAACTGGGCATTGTCAAGGTAAATGAGAGTTTTGTAATTAATTCGTTGTACTTTTGCCTCGATTTGCTCGCGTTAAGGTAGCCTTTAGAAAGCGTAACTAACAAAAAACCTCATTTTAGCATTTAAATATTATTCAGGATGTTACAAACATCATCCAACCTCCACAATAATCTAATCTTATCTTAATTGGCCCGCTATGGCCCACTGCTGGGAAAGGGCCTCCCTCTCCCTTTTCCACACACATCTGTCCTCTGCCGCTGCGAGCCAGTCCTTCCGGAAGGCTTTTATCACACGTACCACAACTACACCACATCGTCGCGACAAAAGGTGGTCAAGATGTGGTTGTGTGAATTATGTCACTGCGGCTTCTTGCGGTTGCTATATGGTACCTATAAAATGCGGATGTGTTTGCAATGTGGCCAGCCGCTAGTTCGTGGGCCCGGAAGGCTTTTTTCATACGTACCACAACTACACCACATCGTTGCGATTAAAGGTGCTCAGGTGTGGTTGTGTGAATAGTGTCGCTGCGGCTTCTTGCGGTTACTTGGTGGTACCTACAAAATGCGGATGTGTTTGTGATGTGGCCGGCCGCTAGTTTGCGGTGTCGCTGGTGGTTGCGTTGTGGTTGCGACGTGGCAGCGATGTGGTCGGTATCACACACGGGGTTGATAATGACGACTAAATGTGGTCCGTGTGAATTTAACTATTAATTCCCATAAATATTAGCGCCCATCTACGTGTTGTGGTTGCGGTACGTGTGAAAAAAGTCAGTCAAGTTCGTCTCTCCACCATCACATAATAATATTTTTGGGATTTCGTGTGGAAATCAATCCATTAAAATGTCTATATTAGGTTGTGACTTGATCATAAAACTTATTTTCAAATTATTAGTTACTAACTGACCCGCGCAACTTCGTCTGTGTCACATTTTTCATTAGTACTTACTCCGCTCCCAAAATGCCTTAAAAGCATTTTTCGATTCAAACCAGTAGTTCCTGAAATTTTAATTTCCGCGTTTAGCCAAAAATACAAACTCTTCAGCTTTATAATTTGAGTTTACATCATTATCATCATCATATCAGCCGAAAGACATCCACTGCAATACATAGGCCTCCCCCAAGCGTCACCTCAACGACCGGTCCTGTGCGTCTCGCATCCATCGGCTACCCGCGATCTTCACCAGGTCATCGGTCCACCTTGTGGGAGGCCTTCCAACGTTTACATATATAGATTGAATAATCTTGTAACAAAGTAGTAGGTGTAAAATCTTGTATGTCGTAACTCATTCTGCCTTCGTAGAATCAGAACCAAACTTTGATAGATTGACGTTATATTGCCTAGGATATCCAAGGATACCCAAGTTTCAGTCAGGAAAGTTTAGTAACTCATTCAACACCGGATCGGCTACATAGAACCTTAATCAAAACAAAGTTGTCGATACGTTTGGCACATTTACAGCGTAAAAAAATAATTGGACTAGCTGCTCTTCGGCCAAGTTAATTCTAGACTTGCTCGTAACAAAATAAGAACGCATTCAGAGCTTAATTTAGAACATGAACTTGTTTCATGAAGCCTGTTTATTCTAAGAGTAGGCAGTGGTATTCTAGTATTATGTGGGTGTAGTTTTCAAATGACACCCACGTATCGCTTGTTTTAGTCTAAGTCCCATTGGGAGCCAGTCTAATTGTATATACGAAAGAAGAAAACAAAGGAATAATATTTTGTGTCATAAACCAAAAATAAAATACCTTAACGATAGTACTATAACTATGTCAGTGATGACACATATTAGGTAAGATTAACATTTAAGCGGTAAAAAAAACAGATTCCAAGCAGACGCATGTCGTGCCTGTAGCAACAAGGCTTCCACTCAGTATGATACTGTGCCATGGGCGGACCAACAGCATGGAGCTTAATTTCAATGGTCGCCTAAAATATGACTTAAGGCGCAGATACCCCTCAGTAGCTGATTTTAAAATGAGAATCACGTCTAAACGGCTGGTTGTAATTTTTTGTGAAAAAATATATGCAACATTAAACAACTTTCTTAATAATTTGATGTATGATAATTATGAGTTTTATTCGTTCAACACAGTGTAATTAATTTGCAAAGTTATGTCTAACACGGACTTAAAAACGACAATCGGACTAAAACCGCCAAGCGTATTTTGATTAAATTTGCACTGTCTGAAAGACAATTTAACTATCTACATTTTTTTAAAGTCATAGAATAACAAGGAAAGTACAAAAAACTACTGAATTTTGGTCGCGCGGGTGTGATTCGAGTGCGCGTTTTGTTCCCTCAAGGTCACTGACGTATGTCGTCACCTTAAAGAAGCGAAGTTATGTGAGTACTTGTAAAAAAAAATAGTTAAAAAAACATTACCCACATTCAAATAATAAAATATTTTAAACAATTCCTAAGATAGTTATTATGTTGGTAACCATAAAACAAACAATAATATAGAATGCTATACTGTTCTAACTGGATAATATATGTATATATTTGCATCGTCAGCTGCAGCCGAGCATACATTCATCCAGTTCCAGTGTGCTACTAAGAATTTTACTGATGGAAAGGCCAATAACACCTTTCTTGACATTGGTCTCGATGCCAAGACCTCACGCTCAAATTTTACATTTGCGACCACGATTCAACCGAGAAACTCATTTTTGTTAAGAAAATATTTTCATCTTCGTCACGTCCTGAATTTTAATATAAGAAGCCTTCTCACACCATCGTCGCAGACACTTGAGGGTTCGGCAAATATTTTCCATGTAGACAAACATGTTTTCGATCGAGAGTTCGGAAAAATAGATTTAGTATGTTGATAGTAATCATTTGGTGGTTGAGATTGATTTAGAGTAATACTTTCGTGAGTAATGTGTCTTCTTGGTAGTTTATCTGTGACAGGGTTGGGGGTCAGCGAATATAGTTGCTGACCTTCGTCTGAGATTTGTAAATATTTGTAAGGATTACAAAATATCATAGGATCATTTTATTCATCATCATTTGCTTTGCTATCTCAAAACCTTATTAGCTTCTGCAGTGCGATTCTGTAAACATGACAAAGTGAAGGCATGGTTGAAGTGCTTACGAAGTGAGCTGTCAATCCGATAAATCAAGATGGAATGACAGCTCACTTCGTAATCACTTCACCCAAACCTTCACTTCAACATGTTTACAGAATCGACCTGCTGTTCTCAGTCAAATCAATCGCAGATGTGTTTTTTTGGAAGCGACTGTCAGTCTAACCTCCACAACCCATTGACTGGACTAACACGAGCAAGACAACAATAAACCTCTCGCTCCCTGGCAAAACAAAACTGACTGAAAAATGAAATAACTGCCACTCCAATTTTCTTTACTACCAAATTCTCAGCCAAAAATCTCTCTCAAAAACCCCAATACACAAAATATCCTTATACATTCAAAAAATGTAATCCTGTTACAAAAGAGCAAACATATTTGTGAATCTAAAAAGTCAACCGCAATTTTCATGGGACTCATAAAAGCATGAATAGCATTAACTGTAAAAGCAAGGCAGCTTTCATGCAACAAATTTCACCTCATTCCCTACTGAATGAATAAGAAGTGGGTTAGGCTTTTTAATATTGCCCTGTACTTCTTTAGTGTTAGTTTTAACACTATGAGAAGCTGAAGAACTTTTGCTTTCATTTATATTAACATTTGCTAGTGAAATGTTAATTTGAGATTGAATGGAAGTAAATTAATGCCTCATTAAGTTGTTGAGCCGTTTGGGGTTGAAACTCTTGGACCGTGGGGTCCGAGTGCTCATGCCTTATTTAAAGATCTTTCTAAACGCTTAGTTGACACTTCGCGTGACCCAAGGGCTGGCTTTTACCTCGGACAGAGGATAAGCATTGCCATACAACGTGGCAATGCCGCCAGTCTTTTGGGCTCACTTCCGGTGGACAGCGATGCGGACGAATTTTTTGACGCCTTATCTTAGTTAGGATATTTTATTTTAAGTGTATATATTTAGTACTTTAATGCTGTACCTAGTTCATATCTAAATAAACGAAACTGAAGAAGTGTCGAGAGTCAGTTTATGTTAGGTATTTCGAGTACCCTTGAGCAATGTGGCTGTGTTGTTTTGTGGAGTTTTAAATCTGATGACCAATTAATGACAAGTTTTAAAATATCTGACGACCAATCTAAATCGCAAAATAATTATTACATTATTTACATTTGAAGTTTCGTTTAAAAAAAGTAATGAATTTTGTTAGTTACACAGAACTTGTTTTTAATTTTCAACACTTTGTTTTCACCAGATTCTATTTTAGTAATAACTTAGCCATTATTATCAATTCATTAAGGAATTTCTTATGAACCCTCAACTAACAAGGCTTCTTCACAACAACAAAGAAAACCACTCTTGCTATAATGTATAAATAGAATCAGGGTTACCACCAATAAATGATCCAACATTACCTCTACGACTTCAGTTGCCTCTACGACTTTGCCTATCAAGAGTCAAGTTTCAGCTCATACAACTTACAACTCAAACTAGTTGCACAGAGAACGTGTTTCGACATCTGTCAAACTTCGATTACCAGTACAAGTGCCTTTAGTGTATCGTAACAAGTTTGACAGAATCCCAAACACATTTCCATCGAAGCCATGTTTCCTTGTCCGTCTATTGGGAAAAGCAGTGTTGGGTTCTGAATTGATTATGCGCGAATTGTAGGCTGTTTTGATGACTTTTGTGTAGCGTAAAACTTGCCTACATGCTGTTAAGTGTCCCTTATCGATTCTTTGATGTTGGTTGGTATCAGTATTTTTCTTCTTGTGTTAGATATTCGATAAGGTCTATAGAAAGGATGTTATCAAATGGATGGTCATTATCAATAATTTCTGCAATCAGTCTGTCAATCATGGTGAATATTACAATTTCTTCGCTAAAGTTTATTTGCGCGGTCATAGAGAAGACCGTGGCGTAGAAATTTTTGTTTTAGATACTAAAAAATATGATGACATAGCAAAATAATCGGTATAACTTTATGTGAAACCCTATTACGTGGTGGAAAGTTTTACCTGCCTGCAAACCTTTTAGCGGGAATAACTACCAAAGGCACATGAATGTATTATGTGAATATTATTATAAAACGGCTATTTCAGTGCAAAGGAGAATAAAAATTGAGTTTTAATGCCACAAACCTTACATACCACCTAAATCCCCAAAAGACTTATATCTCAGTTACAAACAAATAACTATACAAACTTTATCGTAACACTAAAACGGTGCTAGAAAATGTTCAGTCGACCGCAACGAAATGGCTCTGTACGTTTTACAGGCAGAGATGTTCCTTGAGACATCGGAACAACATAAACGACACCTGGCCGACGATTTGTTACAATAAACCTGACAGCCACGCTTAGAGCTATTGTTCACTTGGTTTTAGTGTTTTTATTGCACCTACTAAGCTTTTTCGTTCCATTTCACACATGGTGCTGGTGAAGGGTCCTTTGTTAAGTTTATGTCTTTTGTGGAGTTTGGTAATATTATAAGCTAAGGAAATTTTATTCATGATACTGGTACTGGGGAATTTGGTAATATTATAAGCATATTTTATTTGTAATATTTGGTGGCAGTGCGTTGGGTTGAATTTCGAAGATGCTGCTTCAAAGTTGAGCTATACATCCAGCCGTAGAAAAAGACAGGAAAAAAGAAAACTTATGCCTAACAGTGGTTGATTCTAGACTGAAGAGATGATGATGATGACATATATAGTGTATCTTAACGACATGTCACGATATATCTTGATTGTAAACATAAACAATCAAGGCCGTTTCTATTTTCATAATTATCATCAGCATTCAGCTGATAGACGTCCTGGTGATCCGACTGATGGACATAAGCATCCACTTTTATATTTATTGTCATACCATAGACAAGTATAGGAGGGATTATATTTTCGGGTCAGTTAAAGTCAATTTTTAACTAAATAAAGCTCATTATAGGACCAAAGACGTCAAGGAACTGTTCCGGCAAACGGCAAAAGAATAAGATCACAAACTTCATGAAACACTTTAGAATATTCCAATTATTCGTGAAACACCAAACTTTAATAAAGGAGGTAAATTGAGTGTTGCCCAATACCGTGGAACTTCCAACTTTTGAACAAAATGTTCTTTGTTTCCTGTCAGTTTTAAATGCGATCCCTGTGAAGAGGACATTTTGGAAAGTTCATTTATTACTTTCTGTTTTAATTTAGGAAGTAGCAATTTAGAGTGAATTCAACGTGTTGACCGTAGCTAAGGCTTGGTTGCAAGTCAAGAGGGGCTAATTCAAAGAAATGATAAAGCTTAAGAAATTCTAATGTAAACAGTTGAACTATAAGGAGGTAAATATACATAGAAGTAAGGAGACTGAAATAAATAATTACAGAATAGCAGAACAATTTAGAGGTTGTCATTGTTATTATTATAAAACTAAAGAGTTTGTTTGTTTCTTAGAACGCGCTAATCTAAGCAACTATTTATTCAAATTGAAAAAATATTTTAGTGTTGGATAGCCTCAAAGAGATGTCAGCAAAGTAGATGGTGGCCGGTAGGGCCAGTGCCTGCCGGGGTTGCGGAATCTGTTCGAATGAGTCGCCGCGGCCCTGGAACACAAAGGGCATTAGGAGGAGCACGGATGGGTTTTAGTCAGTAAGAGTCTGACACTCCCTTCTGCTTCACCCAGAGCGGGAGGGGTCATTTGATGATTTCCCATCCATAAAAAAAAAGGAGCGAAGCATTAATGAAAAATGTGAATCGTACGAAGTTGTGCGGGTCAGCTAGTATCATGTAGGTAAGTCAAAAAATATAGCGTGCAATTTAATTTATTTAATTTAATCCTTTATTTTAGGCATCTAGGGCCCATAAAATGAACTTGATTATACGCACTATTAAAGGTAAAATACCAATCAGTTTTGTCTTCTTGCTGTTGCACCTAGCATTACTTTCTTGATATTATTCCACACTAGAAGCCCCACTAATCCGTATTTTCATCCTAAAATTTCTATCGATTCCAAAGCGAGACTCAAAAAAGACTTAACAAGTTCAAGGACCCTTAATTCAGTTTTCTCATTCCACTCTTAACACAGCCATCATTAAGTCGTAACCCTATTTAAGTATACTCAGTAAAACACGTTCAATTTGCGTCGGTACCACAGAAAGATGTTCCCTTAGATAAACTCGGCGAATTCAATTTTGCCGGGTAAACAGTTTAAAAGCGTTCCGAGTAACGAGTATCGAATGGTAATGGAATGAATTGGACCTAATGTTCACAGCAGTGCTGTTGATAGCGAATGGGCGTATGTCTGGGATTGGGATATTGAATTACGACTTTAATGTTGGTAGTCGTTAAAATCAATTTTGTTTGATGCTCTTAAAGTTTTATGCTGAAGAAATTAAAATATTTCGTAAGCCCCTGCCAGTTTTATTTTATGGTGTTATTAAAGTATTTTTAAATATGTTTTTCTTCAATTTTCGGGAATCGGTGTCAATTTGGTCGAAAAAAATCTGGTCTACCTAAATCAGCAGTGCCATTCTGTAAACATATAAGGCTTGGGTGAAGTGATCACGAAGTGAGCTGTCAATCCATGTCATCAAGTTGGAATGACAGCTCACTTCGTGATCACTTCAACGTGTGTTTACAGAATCGAACGGCTGTTCTTTTTCGGAAACGTACTTCAGCTTCCTGCTACATTTAAAGAAGTTGCAAATACCTCTTAACTCTACCACACTGTCACTAATAAATGTTCGAAAAGCCATCTCAACATTCTCAAAAACCCAACCCAATTTTGCCACCAGCCAAATTTTGTAAATACGACCTTTTAGCTTCGCACAAACGCAGTGGTAAATGGAATGTGTTAGGCGGAGCGTTCTCTCAAACATGCAAACGATCCGTAACAAGTACTTACGAGTCGTAAATGATCGCATATGATCGTACGTATCCTTTGCGAAGGAGATAATAGCATAATGACAGATAGACGACGGTGATGTCACCGATGTACCGCTCGTTTATATAAGGTTTAACGAGTGCGCTTTGGGTGTTTTTGAGAACGTTTATAGGTGGGGAAAAACTTATATTAAAGCATTTTACAAGCTCCCTTCTCCTCCTGCCGCTGGAACTGCCTCTCTGCAAATCAGGGTTAACCGCAGAAGATGCAGATACCTGTTCCGAACATTTCTGAACAGAGTAAAAGGTTTTCCATTGAAAAGGAAGGATCCGCCGACCTGACGGATTTTTTGTCTGGTAGGCTTTAGGTTATAGTCGGGCCGTTGTATATGTTCTAATCACGCGGAGAACTATGATATTTGTTTCAATGACGTCAGGTTTAATTTTGTAGTTCGTTTGTGGCGGTATAGATAAACGAATACTTACTTCTGAAATTCTTACTAAGATTTTTCGTACCTTCTCGAATAAGCAATCAATAGATGCCTTCCAGAAAATGAGGTTTATTTCGTAGAACCGGCGAGTTTATTACAAGGAATTACGAGCCAATCTGGGTAGCAGGATAAACGTTCGAATAAACCTGGTGAGGGCTATGGACAAGATTTGATCAGTGATAGGCACTATATTCTTACGTTTAGGAAACAATTGTCCTTACTTATAATTAGGTACCTTCACAATGTTCATTATATTCTGCTAATTTTTTAGCAACGTTTGAATTCGCATCACAGTCGCTATCTGGCACAAATTTATGAAAAATGAGGTGTTTTTGACAATTAGTAGAATTACCACTTCGTTCATTAGAATGTTATCTATACTTCTATACTAATATATAAAGCTGAAGAGTTTGTTTGTTTGTTTGTTTGCTTGAACGCGCTAATCTAAGGAACTACTGGTCCGATTTGAAAAATTCTTTCAGTGTTAGAAAGCACATTTATCGAGGAAGGCTATAGGCTGTTATATAATCACGCTAATACCAATAGGAGCGGAGCAGTAATGAAAATTGTGACGTAGACGAAGTTGCGTGGGTCAGCTAGTGAAAGGATAAAATAAGTCATATCATCAAAATTTAGCAAAAATCGATGGAAAGTTCAATCAAGTCAGTTTTCAAGACAAGCAATCTGATGCAGTTAGTAACTTTTATCCTAGTTCAATCACAGACTGTCGGATGACTTGTCTGGAACTTTTTACTCGTTCTTTGCAGACAGGGTTTTTGTTTAATGTCGATGTGCTCCATGAGTGTATTTACAGCGGTAAATACACTTATTATTATACTAGTGGACGTCACGCGGTTTCACCCATGTAGGTTCCGTTCCTGTGGGAGTACGGGGATAATATTTAGCCTATGTTACTCCCTGATAATGTAGCTATCCAATGCTAAAAGAAATTTTCAAATCGGTCCAGCAGTTTCGGAGCCTATTCAATTCAAAGTAATTCAAACAAACAAACAAATCTTTCTTCTTTATAATATTAGAATAGATAATATTAGTTTAGATTACCAACTAGCTCTTGCCCGCGACTTCGTTCGCGCATACCACATTTTTAGGGTTCCGTAACCGAAGGGTAACTAACAGAACACTATTACTAAGCCTCTGCTGTCCATCCGTCCGTCTGTCTGTCTGCGCGCTCTATCTCAAGAACCGTAATAGATAGAGTGTTGAAATTTTTACAGATTGTGTGTTTCTATTGCCGCTATAAATAAAAATTAAGGTTTATGGTACGGAACCCTTCGTTTGCGAGTCCGACTCGCAATTGGCCGGTTTTTTCCCGTTCCCGTAAGAATTTCCTCTCTTAGTGTTCCCCTACGGAGTGCTACATGCCAAACTTCAGCTTTCTACAACTAGAAGTTTCTAGCTGGGTTTTCTGTCAGTTACTCAATCACTCAGTCACACAGTAACTGAAGAATTTTATATAATACCAGCTGACAACGCAACTTCGTCTGCGTCACAATTTTCATTACTGCTCCGCTCCTACTGGTCTTAGCGTGATGATATATAGCCTATAGCCTTCCTCAATAAATGGGCTATATAACACTGAAAGAATCTTTCAAATCGGACCAGTAGTTCCTGAGATTAGCGCGTTCAAGCAAACAAACAAACTCTTCACCTTTATATATTAGTATAGATTGATTGATTGATATAAACACTGGGCTTCCTTCCCCAGTGTTTTCATTTATTATCATATCGTTGTCTCTACGTTATACGGCTGAGTCGTGCTACTCCAGGCGAAGGCCTACCTTCTCTCTTTCTCTTTTCCCAGTCTTATCTACTGATATTGCAAATCAAAATCACCTATATATTTTAAAATTATTATATAATTATCTGTATAGATTTATATGGCACTTACTTTTAAACCTTTAAAATATTAACTAAGCTGCCGTACCTGCTCTTTGAATTGCGAAAAGATCTTTCAAAGTTCAAACGAAGTTTAAAGAGCATGATAATACATCATATACCAATAAAGATATTCCATTTGAAGAAAACGTACAAAGTCAGGAAGTAGTTGCATAAGAACTTGAAAGCCCCGACGAAATAAGGACTAAGAATAACGGAGATATTTTACCACATTAAAATATAATTAAAGGAATTCGAGCGAAGACGTTCATCTAGTTGAATTATGTAACTGCAGAGGTTTGGGGTTGTGGTTTTTCGTAATAATTTCAGAAGTTGATGTGTTATTTATCTACATATGATAGGTTGTAAAAACCAAAAAAATATAATTTAAAAAATTGCTTTAAAATTAGAGCGCAATTTTGACATTGCATCAGAGTAAAAATCTGGTTCGAAATTAAATCCTAAACGATGTAAGCCCTTTTGATTTCACCGTGTATGACTTAACTATATTCAGTTATTTTTATTGTTTTGGATCATTTTCTTAATTAGGAGTTGTAGTTTTATACCATAGCAACGATTTATTGAGAATTCTACGAAAAAACACATTACCATCTACTGTAGATACACATTCATTTAACAAAAATATAACATCAATTATAATCATAACCCCGTTAACCAACGAGCGTATAATCCACAGGAAACGTCCAATCTCCACACAAAATAAGAGAACGATATAATTTCTCATCACATGCAGCATTTGAATGGCACACTCGGTATTTAATATCCATACACTGCTCGCTTTGAATCTGTTCCGCCAAAACCGGTTTCAAATTAACGCCTAATGGTAAACGTCGTGTTTGATACAATAAGCAGCTTATGAATAAATGTGAATTTTGGAACAAATACCATGTTGATATACTCGTAGTAGGTATTTTATCACGTGTCTGTTTCATACACTCTACTTACACAACAATTACAGTTGGACCAATAGATACTGAATTAAGAATTTGAGTATTGATCCAAAAGTAGCCTGAAAACCTGTCAAAAGCAAAATGTTTGACACGTTCTTAACTGACAGAATTCGGTCAATAGGCCACTAAAGCAGGTAACACTTGATAAATTGTAGAAGTTTATTGTTAATTTATTAACGTCGAATTTGATTAAATTAGAATTATTTTTACCCGGCTGCCAAGGAAAGGTTATGTTATTTGCGCGTATTTTGTATGTATGTTTGTTTGTTTGTAAATTTCTTTGTTACCTCGTACCTTCCAAACGGCTGAATGGATTTCGACTATAAAGGTATCGTTAGATTCATTTCAAAAACCCAAGTGTCCTTAGATAATGTTTAAAAAATAAAACTTGCCAAGTGCGAGTCGAACTCGCGTGCAAAGGGTTCCGAACGAATTTAATTTTTTTAACGTGTTATTTTAACACTGTAGACTTCTTATAGGTTTTCCTGTAATCTACAGGTAAAGATCTATTATCTCCATTTTTTTTTTCAAAATTTTAGGCTTAGTAGTTTCGGAGATAGGGTGTGAATGGTTTCAAGAGGAGTCATCTTAGTCGTTAAAATTACGTAAAGTTGTTATGTGTCAGAAAGTTCTTACTATTAATCGTGGTATTTGAATGGGATGAAAATTTGATGAGATTTTTGCTATAGAATAATTCATCATCTGCCTAGACTTTTCCCGACTATATTGGGGTCGGCTTCAAGTCAAACCGGATTCAGCTGAACACCATTATTTTATGTGGAACGGCTGCCTACCAGACCTCCACAACCCATAACTGGGTAGCACGGTAGGTACTCTTTGGCAAGACTGGTGTCAGATTTTCTGGCTTCCGAAACGACTGCCAGAGATTTACAAATGACAGCCGGGATCAACCGTGGTTTCCGAGGCACAGAGGTAACTCGGTATGTTACGATGGTCAACCATCCACAAATCAACCTCGGCAAGCGTTGCTTAACCTTGAAGATCGACCCGTGTGGCCTACGAGCTCCTCAAATAAGCGTACTACTCATGACCGGCATTTGTCTGAGATCGCCGTTATTATGCCACAAGCTCTTCTTGAAGTGTAAGAATTAAAGAACACAAAACAATTAATGTAAAACTTACTCACAAAACTTTAATACACGTACGATCTCCCCAGAAGACGGGAGCGGGTACCCTGGTGTCGTCAAATTAACATTGCATTAAAGTTTGTTTCCCAAATCTTGGAGAAATTATGCAGTCCTCTGAAATATTCATAAAATGGCTTCGTAACACAACTTGGAACTTGGAGGTTAGAGGTAATTATGCCAAGATTATATAACAAATTAGATGGGCTTTGTTTTAGAAAAGTTTGGTCCGAAAGTTTGTTATGAACAGATCTTTGCATAATATACGAAACGATAAGTCTAGAAGATAATTTGTAAGAGGATAATGCGCAACACGCTTATTTTTCAGACGTTTGTATGTTGGAGGCGTCGTACTAACACGAAGCGATTATCGCGCGAATACGCGTACGTCGCGTTCATTTGTACGGCAAACCCGATCGCGTCGTCACGCCGACAGAGGCATTTCGGTTCTGACAAACAGTTGAACGCGACGATCGCGTATACGCGCGATAAATGCTTTATAAGGACGACGCCTAAAGCTTATTCTAATCTGCATGGTCGTCTCTTTGAACTTTAAATTTGTTTCGGTATTTTTTGTCAGGGTAGTCAGATAACATAATACAACCTCATATTGGTTGTTTTTCTGTTTGATGTGCAACAAAATGTTTAGTTAAACAAAATTACAAAAATGTCACATTATTTCTTGGATGAAACATGGATATGTTTCATCCAAGAACCTAGCTGATAATTTGTCTTTTTGACAGGTTTATATCGAATAGTGGACGTTTTAGAATGTTAAATGCACACTGATCACCAATATTAATCTCCGTTACATTTAGAACTTCATAAAACGCACTTGAACCTTAAATCATTTTCAAGTACAATATAGTCAGAGCAATCTTCTCATAAATCAGGAGCTTCCGTTCGACCTGAGACCTATATATAAAGGGTTCAGATTTTTGCTGAATGATTTACTTAGGGTCAGTGCTACTACCCATCCCGTTTATTTGATTAAAGATCAACTGAGTGAAGAAAAGGTAAGGTTGAATGTCCTTTACACTGCTTGGATATTTTATCTAGAAGCAGAACTCTCTCCAGGTCGAGTAAGCAATAAGGGAGAGATTACGTATATATTTTTTATTGCAGATGGTTTTATACGGGACTAGTTGATTGCACGACTTTGCTCGTGGATCTAGCTAGATACTGAGAATTCTTTTCATGAGACTTAAAAAATCTATGGTAAAAGTGATTTTTGCGTAACAAGAGCTCGAATGGATGTAAGAAAGGCAGTGTTTCTATAACAGTGGTTACTGCTGTGCTACCAATAAAAGTAGAAAAGAAGTAGCTAGAAAACAAACCAGGCTTTTCCTCCCTTAGAGCATTGAAAAACTATGAAAAAACCTCACCAAGAAACTCATGAAAAAAATATTTAGAAACAAACTACATGTATTAATGAAAGCACTTATTAAACCCAATGAGACTAACAGCTACCTACAATGCAAGGCATAGCAGGATTCCCGCACAACAGCAAACAGCATGTTCTACAGATGTTTGCTTCAAGTCTGAATGTTTGTGCTCATGATTTGTGTGTATGTTCTATCCAACACAGAACGCTAGTGTTGGACCGTGAATGTGAGATGTTTATTTATTTACCTAAGTCATAAATGTTGCTGCTGTTTATGAGTTTCTGTGCGTAGAGGTGCGAATAACATTTTTAATGCTCCTACCATCAAGTTTATGGATAAAATCTTACTTGAGCATCTTGTTTTCATCTGTTGTCGAAGATGTTTTTGATGGGTAGTGAAGAAATATTATTTTTTAAACTTTTTGATAGTCAAATAAATAATAAGAAATCAAATAATTCAGTAAATCTGACACCAGTCTTGCCGTGAAGTACCGTGTTACCATGTAAATGGGTTGTCCTCCACAACCCATTTACATGGTAACCATGGTAGTCTGGTAGGCAGCCGCTCCACGTAAAATACTGGTATTCGGCTAAAATCCGGTTTGACTGGAAGCCGACCCCAATATAGTTGGGAAAAGGCTAGGTTGATGATGATAGTCAAATAAAACCATTAACTCATTCATCTATGTCAAAAATGTTTCAAAATTTTGATGACACTTAAAGTTTTTCAGAAAATTGTCGATACAAAATTACATTACTTAGTCTTACAAGCATTGATAAATCACTTTACAAGAATAATTCTCTTCGTAAATAAACAAAACAGATGAACTACTAAAACCGAATTAATCGGAATCCCTTTGACCGCAAAACCCAATTCTTTAAACTAATCAATCTTACGAACTGGCAAGTTTTCCAAAACTTATAGTCGTTACTGGGCAAGTTCCAGAATTTGTGGTCTTAGTTTTGGTCGAAACGAAAATGTACAAATGTAAACTAATGGTGAAAAATAACTTCTTTTACTTACACTCGTTTTTCTTGTGGGATAGGTAGAGAAGCATACTAATGTCCATTTAATTGTTCCTAGTCATTCATTTGTAGAATCAGCTTTGAATTCCATTGGTGAGGTTGAACGTCAAATATTCCATTGTCTGAATGCTCTCAATGGTTTTCTTTCTAGAATATTTTATCAGACCGATTGGCATTCCGAGAACTGGACCTCAAAGATACGTTGCTTACACAAAGCAAAGCTTTCATTTCAAAGATTGCATTTTCACTGGAAACTAATAGTTGGGAAGTTTATTAAATTACATAGAACAATGTAATTCATTTAACATAATAAGGTTTAAATTCATAGTCTTAACACTCCTGACTAGCGAGTTCATGTTTTTCTTTTATCACCGGATTAGCATGGGAATCCACGTAACATCTTTCGAGTACATCTTTGGCGCACACCCAAGGTTTAGCGTGTAAGCATCCAATATGGAAATCGTATTCAAATTCCTAGACTTGATCAAATTACTCCACTTTGTTACAGGAGACTTGAAACGTGGCAGAACCCGCAACGGATATCTCGACCTCACCATCTTGCGAAAGATTATCTCAAGGATTGATTCTCGATAATCAGGAGAGCTTGATTCGATTCTTGAATGTGATCAAATCGATTGGACCAAACATGAAACTGTTACGCAAAGACAAATAAGTGATAAATATGTGAGTGCTGTGAATAATATGGTTCAAAATAAAATAAATGTGAATAATATTTAAAAAAAAATGAATAGTGAATCGAACTGGCTGGCAGAAAAGAATCAACAATGATCAAAATGACAACGCTACATTCATTGTTCGTTTGCATGGCCCTGCATTTCATTGGTAAGTGAATATTTTTAAATCCTTGGCATAATTCCAGAAATTTATAGAATTTTACCTGACAACGTTTCAAACCATATAATGTTGAAATATTTTGATACCGAATCAAAGGTTTTAATTGTTGAGAGGTTAAATTAATTTACTCGTCTCTGTTATCCGTAGCTGTGTTTTAATTCTGAAATTCGTATTTTTTTACGAACAAGGTGCGTCTTTTTTATTTAAAACAGATTTTTTTATCAACTCATAACTTTATTCCCATGCATAATGACAGTAAAAATCTCATTTTGGTTGCAGAATCTGTACAAGTAGCAAACATATCATTCGGGAAAGTATTCATGTAAGAGCTGCTAGATTTCAAGACATTTCGTGAGATACCAGATGTTACTAATGCAATACATCGTTATTAGGTGGTTCCACAACTCTGTGTTCTGGCTGCTATATAATGTACAAGTCTGAGAAGGTATTCATGCGTACGGCGGCGCAGTGGCTACATAATATAATTACAACATTGTCATGCTTATTACATCATAACAAGAGATAGCAACATATTTTTATTATTGTTAGAAGAAATGGAACCTTCAACCTGGAACCAGTAATTTGAGGTCGTGGTTGTACCTAAACAAGAAACTCAGAAAAGTATAAAACAATTATCGATCTTGTAGACCGTGTTTATGAAAATAGTAACACACAAGACAAAACTCTTTTATCTTCAACAAACTCGTGACAATTCTTTCAAATTACATCAAAGCATTGAAGAACGCAGCAAAAAGCAAATAACGCACAAAATAAACGCTAAAATGATCCTTCACGAAACACAAATCCTTACATTTTAAATCTGAACGGGAAACGTGTTCAAGTGTCCGACGAAAATTCCATTACCTCAATGTGTTTTGAAGATTTCCCAACATCTGTGCAAAAGAATATTTGTACAATATCTTTCTATATTGTTAACATTCACCACAAGATTTCGGTGTCTCATTATTGTTTAAGAATTCGTTTGTTCGCCCTTGTTTGCTTATTTCCCTTCAACATTCTTTTTTTTATGAACAACTCCCTCGGGCTTGCCTTAAATTAAGATGCTATCTACCGAAGTATTTATATTTTCTTTATTCTCTTCTTCGCGATTTGGTTGATTTAGATTAATAAGGCCATAATTAGTTTTCTTTGGCTTTGTGTTTTTGTTAAGTGGTGCTAGATCTAATTATTTGATAGTTTGTGGATCGCGGGTGGTTGTTTTGATAAATTGCTGCTGTTAGTAGGATAGTTAGAAGGCGTGTTGGATCGATATTAAATAAAACGTTTCTACGAACTGAAAGACTAAAATATTTTGGTCTGTGGGAAAGCTAAAAGTGCTTATAGATATTATTTGTGTATAGAAATCACTAGAGCAATATCGTGTTTTTTGTGTCAAAATTATGTGGCTTTTGAAATAAGATAACAACTTGTTATTGAAATTTAAGTAAAATCAGGTCTTGAAATAAATATTGGGTTACGGCTCGAATGTCTTAAAGTACCTTTACAGTCCTTCGAAAATTATTCAGCTTACAGAAATTATATAGATCGATAAAAATGTTTATTACAACAGACATAATTATAAACGTTACAAAATATTTACTATGCAAAAAACTAATAGCTATGCTAATAGTTTCTTTTACACAATTTAGATTGCGAACAACATAGTTCAAATTACTTTCATGTTAGGATAAAAGGTTCAAACTGACTGCCGAACTTTCAGTTAATAGTTTGATTTGGTTTATATTTTTACACGCTGGGACTAATTCAACTTTATCTACACTAATATTATAAAGAGTAAAGATTTGTTTGTTTGTTTGTTTGAATTGAATAGGCTCCGAAACTACTGGACCGATTTGAAAAATTCTTTCAGCATTGGATAGCTACATTATCAGGGAGTAACATAGGCTATATATTATCCCCGTACTCCCACGGGAACGGGAACTACGCGGGTGAAACCGCGTGACGTCCACTAGTATTCAATAAAAGTTTGTAAAAGGCACTGCCGAATAAAACCCATAAAACCAATGCAGATCAATCAAAATAAAATAAAACAAAAGGCAATTGATTACTTAAATTGAGTAATTGATTCGATGTACATGAGTTTGAACAGATACATAAATGAAACATACAGAGATATAGTCAAAACGGTACTCAATGTTTTAACCACCATCAATCATTCATTTTGGATTGTTTTAACCAATAACTACAGAGCAAGCAATAATTTTGATCATGGAATAATGTGTAATACCAGTGTTTGGTTTGAAAGCTTCTTTGGTCTCGTGGTCCCAAGCAGTATTGCTGAGGATGGGGCTCTAGATACAATACTTGGATTGAATAAAGTGGTGTGCGGTGATTCTATCAGGAATTTTACAGCAATAGTCTTGTTTGGTGTTTTCACTGAACACCCATTTTATTTAACATTTTAACATTAAGAACAGTTTAAGAGTGACCGAAGGATCGCCAAATTAAAGTGGCAGTGGGCAGGGCACATTGCTCGCAGAATAGATGGTCGATGGGGCCGAAAAGTTCTGGAGTGGCGACCGCGTACCGGAAGAAGTAACGTTGGAAAGCCTCCCACAAGGTGAACCGATGACCTGGTGAAGGTCGCCGGTAGCCGATGGATGCTAGACGCACACGACCGGTCATTGTGGCGACGCTTGGGGGAGGCCTATGTCCAGCAAGTGGACGTCTTTCGGCTGATATGATGATGATGATGAGAGTGACTCAATAAATAGTGTTCAACATAAACATTTGTTTCTCCTCAAAAACACCGACATCTTCTAACTCCGACAAGTCTGGATCTCTGTAAACATCATCATCACCATATCAGCCGAAAAACGTCCACTGCTGGGCATAGGCTTCCCCCAAAGTTGTCTGTAAACATACAAAGGACTTAAACAGAACTTATCAGACAGAATATACTTCATTGCATAATAAAAACAACTACTCTTCTGCCAAATTATTTACAGGATTCACTTGTTATGTATGCCAATTTATTAATAGATACGGGCCTCGATATATTAATTAGCGATATTACGCGTCTTTCATGTATTATATTGCCCTTTTTGTTTCAAAGTAAATTGGTCTTCTTGTAGTTAATTGCCAGACAAAAATTGTGTTGATAAAAATACAGAAATACAACTTTAAACAAATTGAACATTGTATCGCAATGGAACAAAATGGATCGCCATTCTCTTCAGTGGGTCAACGATCTATTATAATTTATACACTATCTTGATATATTTCAGCAATGATATATTGACGTATGGAAGTGACTTTATAAACTTTATTTGTTAGTTTTTATTGAACCGTGGGCTGATTTATTGGTCTAGTGGGCAAATAGTTACGTGAATTATTATTTTATTCTTGTACAATTTTCCACAATTTTTGTCGACGATTGGCCGTAATAAATATAAAAACTTAACGCGCTTATTCCCAAAGTTAAGATACACTCACATTTTACCCACTTATGTTTAAGACTGGAATCCAGAATTAAACACTGAGAATTTTTGAATGGAAAAACCCAATAATACTTACCATAATCCAGAAACCTTGGATCTAATTTTCAGTATCTTTGACCACCGTAGCAGCGGACCAACGAGGCATAATTATGACAGATCTGAGGCTCTAAACACACAGTGACATTTCGTCAGCGGTGGAGTGGCGAAGGTGATTGTCAAAATGAGAAAAACGCATGGGATTGACAAACGCTGTCAAAACACTCGATCAATCACTTTGTCTAAAGCTACAAGCATATACTTTGTAAAGTTGTTTCCAGTTTGGCTAGGACATTGCAGCCTTGAATCACCTGATCGTCTGATAAAAAGATGATTCCGTGCTTCGGAAGGCCCATATAAGCCGGTGGTCCCGGCCGCCAAATGGCGGTCGTCAGATAATAATAATAATAATAATATCGTTTATTTACAAAACAGGGCACATTTACAGTAAAATAATTTACATTTTTTTTAAAGAACACAGTTGCTGATTTGCCTGAACTAGGTTGAAACCTGTGCTTCAGGCTAGATAGTGCTTATGTAAACATCAATAATAAAATAACAATTTATCAATTACCTATAATAAAACTTAAAATTAAAGGACACATCATGTTTTATTTACATACAAAAAGAAGGTCTTCTGTCTCTACGTACGAGATGCTTAATAAATATTGCACAATTGTCTTTTTACAGCTATAATAATTTAACTTATAGATACTTAGTTTCTTATTTAGTCTATTGTATAGAAATGGACCTAAAAATGTAAAAAATCTTTTTACAAAAACATATTTTGAAAATGAATTAGAATCGCAGACAATATCATTCCGTCTCTTATTAGTATTTTCGGTGTTGTAAGTAAGCATGGTGTGCTGTTTTAGTATCAATTGCATAATGAAAAGCTGGCGAACAGTCAGTACGTTGCAGGATTTATATAGGAGATCTGTGGGATACACAAAGGGATGGAAATTGGCTACTTTTAAAATGGCTCTCTGAGCTCTTTCAAGAGGGAGTAAGTGAGTTTTGGGTGCTCCACCCCATGAAGTGATACAGTACTGGATTACGGATTGCCCTAGGGCCAAATAAACTTGTGTGATTACTTTTGGATCCGCAATAGCTCGCAGTTTTTTGAACACATAGATTAATTTGCGCACTCTTTTAACCAGACTCTCAATATGTGGTCTAAAAGAGAGAGTTTCGTCTATTATTACTCCTAGATATTTGATGTTGCATGTTTGGAGAATAAATGGACAGTCACATGAACTGATTGGGTGGAGTGCACATTTATGAGCAAACAGATGAGGATGAGTAATGTTAGATTGAGGCTTGCGCATGGAGAACTGAATGTATTTTGTCTTGTCAGCATTTAACGTTAGTAAATTTCGTTGAAGCCAGTTAGTCACAGTATTGAAACCTAATTGAGCGTATTCGTACAATTCTTTACTGGTTTTAGCGGTAAATACTAAGGCCGTGTCGTCAGCATATGACACAATTTTGCCATGTTGTATGTTCAAATTGCACAAATCATTAATATAAACGAGGAAAAGGGTTGGGGCCAAAATGCTGCCCTGGGGAACACCAAAACCAGTAGTTTTTTGTTCATTGCTCGTGATATTGTCTATTCTAACACACTGATATCTGTCGTCTAAGTAGTCAGCAAAGAGTTTCAGCGGGGTTCCCCTTATTCCCATGGTCTCTAATTTGTTTAGGAGCATAGAAACGGACACTGTGTCAAAAGCTTTCGCTAGATCAAGGAAGACCCCCATAGTCTGGTTTCCTTTGCCAAGTTCCTCTGAGACATAATTGGTCAGGTGGTGCACCGCATCGGCTGTGGATAATTTGGCTCTAAAACCAAATTGCGTAGATGATAGTAAATTATTTTTTTCGAAATAGTTAACTAGCCTGCTGTTTACAATTTTCTCAAGTATTTTGGAGATTGAGGAGAGTAACGATATTGGCCTATAGTTATTAACTAAGTATTTGTTCCCAGATTTAAATATAGGGATTATAACTGCTTTTTTTAGGCATTTAGGAAAAATGCCTTCAGAAAAACAGATACGAAATATGTGGGCTAAGGGAGGTACCAGGATATGCTTGAATTGTTTAAGGATCTTACTGCTAATGTTATCCCATCCAACAGCACAATCATCTTTTAGTCCACTAATAATTCGTGTTATTTCGTCTTCGTCAGTGTCCAGGAATCCGAAAGATTGTAGTGCGCGCCTATTATTCAATTCTTGGGAAGATGGTTGATCACTGTAATGCTGAGGAATCTGCTCGGCAAGAGTTTTCCCAACATTCACGAAAAAGTTGTTGACATGATTGGCTGATGAAAGGGGTGAACTATTAGTTAACAATAAACTCGAATTTGATTCACGCTGTTTTGACATATAAGTGACGTTTTTAATATGTTTCCAAAGTTGCTTGCAATTGTTTCCTGCTCTGTTTAATTCATTTTTATCGTAATTCCTTTTCAAATTCTTTAAGAGATTGTTACAAAAATTTCTGTATCTTTTATAAGTGGTTTTAATGATAATATTACCTGGGTTTTTCCTAGATGTTTGATGAAGTTTGTCTCTGTGTCTTATACACCGAATCAGGCCAGGAGTAATCCACGGTTTAATATTATTAAGTTTCTTGTTTGTTGTAATAACCGTAGTGTTACGTAATATTGCTAATTGCACATGTTTTATTAAGTACGATAAAGCAAAATTTGCGTCAGCAGTATTGTAAACTGGGCTAAAGTCAAGTTTGCATAAATCATATTCGAGTTTGTTTGTATTTAATTGTGTTTTGGTTTGGGGACGATTCAGCTTAGGCAGCATTAAGTTTAAGGTTAGTAGAACAGCGTGATGGTCAGTAATTGTTGAGTTAGTAACAAGCGTAACATACGATAAACTGGATTTGATAATCATATGATCGAGGCAGGAACCGCTATCATGTATGGGCAAGGTGTGCGCAGGTAGAAAACCATGGAATGAACAGATATTAAGATACTCTTGGGTCCCTGCATCGCAGTTATCAGAGTTTATGTTTATATTTATGTCACCTGTTAGTATGACATTCTTGAATGAGCTTAGGTCTAGAAAAATTTGGTTTAAGGAAGCGTTAAAAGAATCCAAGTTTCTAGCGGAAGGGGATCTATACATAGCGATGATTGCTGTAGTTGTACCAATTTTGATGATCAAACAATTGCTCATACAGTCTTGTAGAGTAGGTTCTTCCACTGTGACCATTAATGATTCCTTAGAATAGACCACCACACCAGCATTTTGGTTGCTATTTAGCTTGGTATACAATAAGTTGTACCCTGGCATTACTGGAAGGTTATCCTGGCGATCAGATAGCCAGCATTCAGTTAGAACCATCACATCACAATCAAAATTAAGTCTACTAAGAAAGATGTTGAAGCTATCGATATTCTTAAAAATACTGCGAATGTTTTGTGTTAGTATGGTTAGTGACTTTTTATAATCGGAAAGATATTGTATGCAGTCCTCAACCTGGCATGCCTTTGCATCAGGCACAAATGTGTAATCTATATCAGTAATTAAATTATCATCCATACTAGTAAAAAAAAAAAAGAATATAAACAGTAAGTTAAGTCTAAAATATAAACAAATATGTGGCGCTCTTAGGCGCCTTCATAGTCAACCGAGTTTAGGTACCTGTTTTCAGCAGCTTTTTTAGCAGGACACTCCAGGTCTCCTGTCTTGTGGTTGGCTGGTTTTTTGAAGCGCAAACATGTTGCACATCTTGGCGCAACGGCTGTTTTGGAGCAATCTTGAATTGTGTGCCCTTCTTCACCGCAGTGTCCACATGCAGGGGAAGCTATCTTACACGTCTTAGCTGCATGACCGTACTGCTGGCACTTGTAACATCTCGTTACAAGTGTGAAGTCTCGAACCGGGCAGGACGTCCAATTTATAAATAATCTGTCCTGTGTGATGAGAACCTTACGAATAGTTGCTGGAACTTCTATGATATAGTTACAGTTCTCTGCATCTTTTCTGCCGGATTTGTGGCTTAGCTTGATTGAGGTCAAAAATGTTTCTCTAGAGATAGTGGGCAGTTTGTCGGCCAAGTTTTGCTCATAAATACATTTATAAACCTCATTTTCAGCCATAGATGCAGGGACCCCTATAACTATTATGCGTGGTTTGCGCTTTCTAGGTTCATCGACGGTGAGAGCTGACGAAGCCGATTGGACAGTTTGTTTGAGCTTTTCCAGGTCTTCCTTAGTCTCCGTGCTGATTATGAGTCCTCCTTTTCCTATTTTGCGTACACTTCTGACTTTCAGTTTCATGTCACCAGGGCAGATAATTTGTTGGACTATGTTCTTGGTTTCATCACAGGTCTTAGAATTGTCGCTAGGAAAAATCGCCACGGAGCTAAAGGTGTTTGGACGAACATAGCTGTTGGTCCCCTTCTTCACCATATCTGCAAACGATGTTGTTCTTGTTTCTTGCCTTGCACAGGACTCCTTAATGGTCCGGTTTATCTCCATTACGTAGTCCTTAAGGTTGCGGTCTTCATTCAATTTGTTCAGGGAGCTGTGGGTCTTATAGGCATATTGCTTAAGGGACTGGTATTGAACAGCCATTTGCGATACTCTATGTCCAACTTTACGGCAAAGAGTGCTTATTTTTAGCTTCTGCTCAGAATTTAACTTCCCATCAGAAGCAATTGCACATACCTCATTCAAACACTGCTCAATAGAGGTCATCCAGTTCTGAATCTCGGGAGTCGAAATTGTTTCCATTTCCTCGTTTTCTACGGCTTGGTCACGTTTTGGTTGTTGGGGCTGTGTCGGTGTAGGTGTTGGGGGAGGGCTGCGACGCGTCAACCCACTCCGGTTAAAGGGGCTGCCTTCCATATTTCAGATTATGATATAATATAATCAAATCAGTCCATTTTTGACTAAACAACACTTATAAATTGTATTAGTCACACACGCGAGTAATTACACTAAATAAAGTAGGTCACTATTTATGCAATTGTTAATTTATTATATTTAATATACATTGATGAGCACGTCTGTTTACGTTGAGTGCAAACAAACAATCCATGATAAACCATGATAAACCATGTCAGAGGCCCTTGAAGCGGCGTAGAAACTCTGGCACTAGGGTGTGTGGGGTCGTTAGACCTTACTGCCCACACGATAAGAAGAAAAGATACAAGTCATAATTACGCCACATCTTTATTATATATTGGTCGGAATTTAAATACAGGAAAATTTTGTGTTGAGCCAATAAACCTATCTTAAACATTGATATCTTTTACGAAGAAGGAAGCATAAAAGTGTAAAAATCTTCGACCCAGAAAAGCTTCCGCAGCAAATATCGGATAACAAATACTGCGCTGCATAAGTAGCTGCAGTTCACCCGTCCACATAAACGGAATTTATCAAATCGTTCAATGTTTCCGTGGAGCAGAATCCATTATCTTTATCCATACACATACTTGTGATGCAAAACTTTTGCTGAAGCCTAGTTTTGCACCTGGTGAATGGGACTAGGACCTACTTTTGCATAAAAAGCTAAAAGTGGGTTAACCCATCTAAAACGTGACATTTAGAATTTTGACCAGTTTTTAGGGTACCCTTAGGGTAGCGTCACCAACGGAACGGCTTTGCTATACCCCTGTCTGTCAGTCTTTTCAACTGTCCGTCCACCCATCCGTTCGTCCGTCCTACCGTCCGCGTTTGTCCGTCTTTCCTTCCACCATCCGTCTGTCTGTCAGCGGGCTGTATCTTAAAAACCGTAGTAGGTAGACAGTTGAAAATTTCACAGAGCGTGACTGTCGCTATAACAAAACGTGTTTTATCCGCATTTGGTACGGAACCTTTTGTATGAGAGTCCAACTCGCACTTGGCCGGTTTTTTTATCCGGTTACAACAAACGGTTTTTTATTTTTGCAAGTTATAAATGAATGAAAATAATTATAAAAAACGGAAAATGATGTGTTCAAAAATATAAATTAGGAATATTAAAAACCAGCCAAGTAAACCTTAATTTTTATTATTTGTTGTTAAAACGGCAATAGAAATACACAATCTGTGATTCAACTGTCTCTTTTACTATTCTTGAGAAACAGCCCGCTGACAGACAGACGGATGGACAGCGGAGGCTTAGTAATAAGGTTCCGTTGGTTACCCTTTGGTTCGGGAAAACTATTTCACTATATTACAGCGTTTATGAGTTAATACTAGTAACTCTATCTATCGGAAATTCTTAAGAAGAGACTCTAGTCGGTAACTCTTGAGCCTTTCTCCATACAAACGCATTCCGCTGTTTTCTTCGTGGATAATGCTGCTAGAGCAATGATTTTTTTTTTCTAAAAAGCCTAGATCGAATTAATACGTGCCCCTGTCATTTTCTTTTTTTCCAAAAAATAATGACTTAAAGAATTATGACAATCCAAAAACCCGAAAAAACAGCCCGTTTTTACCGCCATTTTCAGACGAATGTCAGACATATTTAATAAAATTTTAACAAAATAAAAAATATTAGAAGCATAGATATAGTCTTGTTCTAAATTTTGATATATAATTTTTATAGATCAGTCCAGGTTTGAAAAAGAAAACAGCGGAAAACAAAACATCTTTTTTTCAAGGTTTTTACAGGTAAAAATCAGCCTCTGCTGCAGTTGTCGCTTTCGCACTTTACTTGATAGGGAGCAGCGCGACGGCATCGGCAATAGTTTCTTCAAATACCTATTTTTCAAATTCCTCGGGACTAGAGTCCCCTCAAACTGTGTGTGTATTAATATTTCGTTCTTGATTGTGGGCGCTAGACTTAATGTTATCGTTTGAAGATCTTTGTTTTCAGGTCCGTTTATACGTAATAATATCGTTCTTCAGTATATCGTATCGTGAAAAAACGGCCCAGTCTTTATCGTTTCTATTTACTTCAAGACAGTCCAATTACAAATTGTCTGTCATTGCGTAGACAGGTGCGTACCAAAAGACTAATCATGTGGAACCTAATTTGTCCCTACCTAGTTTATTTACCTTTAATCCCAGACCAAAAACAACACTCGAATTATTCTGCCTACAACTTCATTTCTTATTTACTAGAAACAGTTTCGTGTATTTCTTCTATTTCATCAAATAACATCGATATATCTCCATAATGAGGACTGGCAGACCGAAACAATTCTTGTTTATTTATTTGAGGATAACCAACGAAAGATGTACTATATTCTTCGATTACTTCATGCTCATACATGATCAAATGGATCGAAATATCGATACTAGTTTCCTTTGTTATTGTCCAGCAACTATAGCCAAAAATATTTGAGACGTATTCAGATGATTACACTAACTAGAGACAAAAAGATTATATATCTATCTCTGCAGTCCTGTGTCTATACCAAATTTGATTGACATCGGTTCAGCAATTTTGACGTGAAAGCATAACAAAGAAATGAACTTACTTTTGCAATTACAATATTAAATTATGATTAAGCCAGAAATTGCATCAGACAGTTTTAAATCGTGTACCCATAACCTACATCTTCTCTCTAATATATAAAAATCTCGTGTCACGGTGTTTGTTACCGAATTCCTCCGAAACGGCTCGACCGATTTTCATGAAATTTTGTGTGTATATTAGGAAGGTATGAGAATAGGTGGTAGGGTATTGTTTTTTATGGAAAAACGTTTGCCGAGTCAGCTAGTTTTTATATAACAACCAATGGTTGTTTGTGGTAGACCAATCTTTTGTGAAAATCTTGAGTCCTCCCGCTTTTTTTCACCCTTTTTTCACACCTCCTTTTGCTTGGTTTTTCGTCCTTATTTTTTAATGATCCAGATTAATATCCTAAGTACCTAATATTTATATTTGTGTCTGAAATAGTAGACATTGAATACATTAACCAGTTCGTGCTTACATAAGACGATAAAAATGGTACACTCTATACACAGTGAGTAATCTATAGCTGTTATGTTTACCCAAGCTTTCTACTTAATAAGTCCAACAAAGGAATAGGAATTGTTTATTGTGACATCGTAAACGGAGCGTTTATTTCGTTACATTTATAAAGAGATAATTTGGGCCCTGTGTTCAGGGTGCTCGGGAAATAAAAACGTTTATAGGTACCTACGTTATTTCGCTTGGGTGTTAAATGTTTTGGAGGTTATTAAGGACTTAGAACAGGTTTTTTTATGAAAAATTGTTACCGTATTTTTGTGAAGTATTTAGCCGTTATAGAAGAACTAACTTAAGACCGCGACTTCGTTCGCGTTAATAAAGATTTTCGCAATAAATGAGCGGCCAAATGCGAGTCGGACTCGCACACGACGGGTTCCGTACAATAAACATTAATTTTGATTATTTGTTGTTATAGCGGCAATAGAAATACACAATGTGTGAAAATTTCAACTGTCTACCTATTATGGTTCTTGAGATACAGCCCGCTGACAGACAGACGGACGGACGGACGGACGGATGGACAGCGAAGGCTTAGTAATAGGATTCCGTTAGATACCCTTTGGATACGGAACCCTAAAAAGTAGCCTATAACTCTCCAAGGTCTCATCTATGTCTTTACCATGATTCATCAAAATTGGAAAAGAGGAAATTAATTGAAACTAATTTTATTCAAGAATTTAAATTTGGAATAATGCTGTGAGCAATGACGTATTCGATGATGGAACACACTTGCTAGAAGTAACCTATTCTCTCTTGAGTTCAAAGCAAATGTGGAAGGTCAATGTGGAACCTAACCTATCTGTGTCAGGGAGCCCTAAGTTCCATCATAAATCTAATCTTACCTTGGTGACATCATGATATGACTATTTCTACAATATATGGCTACGATGTTCAAATATTTTTGATTCATCTGTTTTTTATAACACTTACCTCGTTATTCCAAACCTAATAAAATATAGCAATTACTTAGAAAGCAGACAGTTTACAATATTTCAGACGAAATAAAATATAAGAGATACTTTCAAGGTATAACTTAATATTTTCAAGCATTTTATTTTTGCATACTTTAAGATAATAAAGCACTTAATCTTGGAGGTCCCGACTCCAAGCGATAAATCGTGGCTGTGGCTCAGAAAAGGTATAGTCGTAATCTACCTGTTAAATGTGATTATATATCTTTATGTGTGGGTAAAAAAAATATACAGTAAGGTAGAACGAACTGGCTAAGTCCGAGTCCAACTCTCACACGAAGAGTTCCTTACCATAAACCATTCAATTTTTGGGATCTTCAGCAATGGAAGCCCCATTCAATTTTTATTTTATTTAATTTTTACTATTTGTTGTTATAGCACCAATAGAAATACACATTCCGTGACATTTTCAAGTGTCTATCTATTACGGTTCTTGAGATACAGCCCGCTGACAGACAAACGGAAAGACGGAGGAACCAACCGACAGACAGACAGAAAACCGAGTGATAATATAACCCTTCATTTGTGTGTGAACGAACTGTCAAATTTTTCGCATCTTTACGATAAAACAATGACAGCGACCAGTGGCCCTTCAAAGGTGACGTGACAGATGCGAGAATTTGACAGTTTGTCCTTAAGGACAGTGAAACAGATGAAGGGATGAGGGTTCCGTTTTTCCATGTAGATGCTCGAAACCCTAAAAAAGACGATTTATACGTCTGGACGATAGACAGAGAATAGCGAGCTTTCCTCCTTCAAACAGTTTTTAAGGGTAACATTTCTAAGAACTTTTTATAGTGGGATTCATCAGAGGTTACTATTTTTTGTAGTGGCTTAGAGAATAAAATGTTTTTTACAGTTTATCCAAGAAAACATGTTTCCCTCTTTTATAAATAAAGTTGCTACTCTAGATATATATATAAAATTCTTCCGATAATCAATCAGTCAGTGATTGAGTGACTGACAGACAACGCACAGCCGAAACTACTGGTCGTAGAAAGCTGAAGTTTGGCATGTAGGTTTCTTGGGGAGTGTAAGGGAGCACTAAGGAAGAATTTCTCGAAATTCCCACGGGAACGAGAAAAAACGGGACATGCGCGTACAAAGTCACGGGCAAAAGCTGGTATAATTATGTAATACTGGGGTCTTTACTATATCATTTTTTAGTTATTGTTAAACAAAATATTAAAGCAACCATTAGCTACTAGTTTTTACACAGTTAACGCTCTCTTTCTGTGGCTTACCCCATTGAACCGGCACCATAAACCATATTTATCGTTTTAAAATTGATGCCATAGACTTTTTCGAAAGTTACACCATTGATATGGTATAATTATCTTTCAAAGAAGTACGAGTATTTTCAATTTTTCCAGATTATACTTTCACCTGATTATCATCATTGTCATCATAATTTCAGCCAATATCCGTCCACTACTGAACGTAAGCCTCCCCGAAAGAGCGCCACCATCCCGGTCTTAAGCAGTCCGCATCCATCCGCTGCCAGCCACCTTCTTTAAATCATCGAACCATCGTGCCGCAGGGCGTCCCACACAACGTTTGCCCATACGCGGTTTCCACTATAACACATGTCTGCTCCATTGACCGTCTGTCCATCTGCAGACATGGCCGGCCCACTTCCACTTCAGCATACTGATTCTACGCGTAATGTCGGTGACTTTAGTTCTTTGGTGAATGACTTCGTTGTGAATTCTATCCACCCTGAATTTGTGGACCATGCCTATGGTGAGTGTCCACGTTTCATCACCTTATTATATCATTGTTTATTTACTTCAATAAAAACAACAACAATGGCGTTTAATCGAGAATAAACTTTAATGGTCCTTTTACCTCTCATTTATATAGATTGTTTTGTGTATAAATTAGACACGTGTCACCGTTTTTTGGTAGTAACAAATTGAATCTACAATAGAAATGCTTAATAAAAATACAATATAAACCGACAAATCACCACTTCTCCCTTTGTTTGAGGTTTTTCTAAAGGTCTTTGTAAGCAATCATTTAAACGGTAGCTCAAATTTTCTTTTTTTGTTCCACTCTATTTTTTGTGTCATTCGCCATTGTTAACTCCTGTATATAAAACAAAATTACTGGACATTGGAAAGTTCAAGTGTGGAATAGCGATGGATTATGTAGTAGTTTGATAGATCGTTTTATTCGAATCTTTATTGTAAGCTTTTGTATCCTCTATCTTAGCTATTGCCATTCAGTGGTTAGTCAGTCTTACCTTGCCTGGACGTAACCTACAAGTACCCAATGATTAACTTAAGTATAGGTATGATAACATTTATCACAGCTAGCCTGTTCAGTCCCACTGCTGGGCAAAGTCTCGCTAGGTTTAAAACATCAGTTTTGTCCTTGAGATCAAAATCATTACATTGCTAAAAAACTCGACCCGGTTGCGAATTATTGGTTACAAAGATTTTCGCATTTCCTGCCTCTTTACAGCTTCCACATCGTTCTCCTAAACGTTTTCATTTCTCAATTACCAAAGTACCAAAGCGGGAACCCCCACACAACACATAATTACTGTACAGTTACATCAAAAGATAATTTTAATTACAACACAAACATAATTATTGTAAAAACCTTTTTGCCAACCGCGTGTAAATCTTGAATGAAAGAGAACACAGGAACCCCCACACGAAAGCCCCCGATGTAGCTAATAATTACATCCCACGATATTGTCAAAGAATAGATAAACTACAGAAGTTCGGCTCCATAAAACAAGCGAACAACAGGCACGCACACATAAACACAGTTGACGTACAGTGAGTGAAAGTGCACTCGCCACGGTTGCCACCGATTCTGTAAACTGGTCACCGTGCATAGGTGATGTGAACATGAAGTGAGCTGTCAATTCATACAAACAAGATGGAATGACAGTTCACTTCATGCTAACTCCACCTAAATCTACACGGTAAAATGTTGACGGAATAGCTGTTTGAGTAACTTCAGATAAGTTCCGTGCGTACGCATAAGGTTTGCAATAAAATTTTAATCATCATTATCTGCCTAGCCTTTTCCCAACTATATTGGAGTTGGCTTCTAGTCAAACTGGATTCAGCTGAATACCAGTATTTTACGTAGAGCGGCTGCCTACCAGACCTCCACAAACCATTAACTGGGTAACACGATACTTCTTGGCTAGACTGGAGTCAGATTTTACTGGCTTCTGACAACCCGTAACGACTGTCAAAGATCTACAAATGACAGCCGGGACCAACGACTTAACGAGCTTTCCGAGGCACGATGGTCACCCATCAACAGACCAACCTTGGTAAGCGTTGCTTAACCTTGAATATCAGCCCGTGCAGTTATTATTATTTAGCCACGAGCTTCTCAATTAAATTTTAAAATCAGACCAAAACGAACAAACTGATTGTTGACCTGTGCCAATTGGTCGCCAATTTTTGTTTTAGGTTACCATTTATCAGAACAACACGAAAATATTAGAAACTACAGAATTCTGATTAGTATAATTGTAGAGAAAAGAAATGTTCAGTGGACAATTTATGGGAAGATTATTATCTGTCGAAATATTTTGTAGTCTAACGTAGTTCGCAATTATCCAGTCACATGAACGTCGTACGTACACGTCTAAGTGTGCGTGCGCCTGTTCTCGTTCGTTGTATAGAACCGACCTTCTGTTCTTACCTGTTGTTTTCGTGGTATACCAATACGGCACGTGCCCACTCCAAATCTAATTAACAGCATTAAATTCACCATCTTTCTTAAAATTAATATAATTACATATTTATGTCGTTTGTAAAGGATTCCCTAGTGCCAAGGATATTGTTATTTCTCATTCCGAATTACCTCCCGGAGGTCCAAAAGGATTTTGAGAGCAAAATCGCGCGGCTATAAAGAAAGGAAAGTGTTGAATAAATAAAAAAGCTTTCATTTTTATTGCGTACCATTTTTTGGTACACCTACATTTTTCTTCGGTGCTTAAAAATGACTGGGTAGCGCAAAGTTGTTCTGCTCACCGTTAGGGGTGACTTATTATACTTATTTGTCTTCTTCTACTTTTTCTTTTGTGGCAACTGCAGGACGGGTATCTAGCAGTCCCTGGGCGCTTCGATTACTGCAATGTCTGCGATTCGCTCCATCATTTTCTTTAAAAGCGTCCTGATTTATTTTTTGTTATCTTTTTATCATAACTCGTTCTATCTTATTCCTGTATATTTAAACGTCAATGCCGTTTTTTGCTAATACTAGGTATCTCCTAAATTTTAGCATCAGTATAATTTTAGCCTGGTTGACTGGTGGATAAATTTCCCAATCGTCGCCACATCGAAGGGTTCTGTTTATGTACGTATGTACTCCTTAACGATGCCAATTATTTTGCACTATTGTGGAGAGTTATTACAAGAATTTCACCAAGATTCCAAGTGAAGTACTTACTTTAGAAAGACCGGCCATATTTAAAAAAATAGAAACGAAATAGCTTTGCATAAATCTAGTACCTACTCAACAGTAAGTATCAAAATACCTGCCTACCGATACATATCTCTTAGCCTACTGATCCCGAAGGGATGATAAAGATTAAGAGCAGGACGATGTATGCTTCCTTTCCTTCCGTATACACGTTTAAAGCTTTACCGTACCATATAAATTGGGGCAATAATTGGAACGGAAAAGCGGCTCGTTTGGTACTATTTCTTTTTCTCATATACATACCTGAGCATTATAAACATTTTACGATTGATACATTTACCCTTTGAATTTAAAATTGACAAATTGACACAATTTTTATGTTAAACTTTGACAAGTTTTTAGGCTTACAAGTTCAGTTCATGGCTTAGAAATTCAGAAATCGAGTGACAACTGTAAGTAGAATTTTAGATTTTATATAATAATATGGTAACTTTTATAAAACTACTATCGATATGCAAAATATTATCACTGGAGAAAGCCACTGGCTCCTGAAATACAACTGTAGTATATAAATCCTCCTCCTCCTGAAATTTAACTGGTTAGAGTAACTACTCCAACCAATTTTTTGCAATCAAGTCAATAACGCAAGAATTTATTTATTTATGTTCTAGACGGAACTAAATTAGCGATCTATTTAAAAAAGCTTGTCCTGGAAAGCAGTCCCACCCAACACCATCAAAATTCCAGTCGCTATTTCGCTAAACATCGTTACCGTCTTTCTGTTTGTTATGATATGAACGCCAATCATGTAATTGGCTGCACAGCAAATAATGCAGTCACATAATCTTTGTCTTTTATATAAACTAGACTGAGAATTAGAACTTTTTGGATGTATAAAATTACCCCTAACATGTGCTCCCGTCACCACTTCTTTATATTTAGCTGGGGAGAAGAAGTGATGAAACAAACTCCCTAGCAACAGAGTCATCTGTCAGTCAAGTGTCCCTTGAGATGGTTTGGACTCATCACTCAGTGATGAAATCGCGCCTAAAAAATACCCCTCGTATTTCAGATGTAAGTTGATGATTACTTACCACAGGGAAAACTGCATGTTTGTTTACCATCCAATAACATGAAAAACACTTCTAGTTTCAAATGTGTTATTTGCTCCTTTTATTTCTTGACGCCTTACCCATTTTGCGAGGCCTTGTACGGTAACGGATCAATCAATCAAATTCTGACGTTGTATACAGTCGTTATGGTTGTCTAACATTTGTATCATAGTTTTTTTGTTGTATCATCCTGAAATGATGATGTTATGAAACCCTAGAGGGTGTGTTGTGAAATATGATGTGAATGTCAAAGAGCGACTCCGTTGGTCTAGTTATCACAGTCATCATATCTTAAAGGGCAAAAGACCGTTCGGTTCCTGGGTGGAGCAATGTGTTGTATTTTGATTATTGTATATAGAATTTTTCAGAAGTAATCTGGATTTGTGTCCATTCCATTAGACGTCGAGCTTGTTGGGGCCAAAAATAACTGACGTAGAAAAAACACTTCTGCCGAATTCATCAGAGAAAAACAGTACAATGTTATCTGTTAACTAATTCTAGTTGATGGTACAGAATAGTTTACATGTATTTTAAAATCCCAAAAATCTTGTTGTTCGTTTTTCGGTGAAACCCAAACAAATCAATGTGAATTTTTCTATTCGAATTAACGGTAAAAACGAAACGATGAAATTGCTGGCAAATTGAACATCTCGTTAAACCTTTATCTATACTTATCTATACTAATATTTAAAGCTGAAGAGTTTGTTTGTTTGTTTGCTTGAACGCGCTAATCTCAGGAACTTCTGCTCCGATTTGAAAAATTCTTTCAGTGTTAGATAGCCCATTTATCGAGGAAGGCTATAGGCTATATATCATTACGCTAAGACAAATAGGAGTGGAGCAGACGAAGTGGCGCGGGTCAACTAGTTATTAATAAAGATGCTTGAAAAAATGTACGTAATCCATTGCTTGTTCATCAATATGATCGTATGTCTCATGTTACTTATCAACGTGCTTTTCTTTACGTGAAAACCGTTTTATTGCTACATTTCCACCGATAAATCTTTTTCTTGCTGCCGAGTCATTTGTCAATCTTTATTTAATGCCAAAAAGCTTTTCGTTTATTTGGCCATGAAGAATCGTTAATGAACTCTGTAGTACATTAAAGTTTTATATCTTTTTAGAAAGATAAAGAATGGAAATATCTTTTTTTATGTATGTCATTGTTCTTTAGTTTATTGTCATGGAATATTTTTACGGTAGTTGCCATCCAGGGTAGCAAAAGAGGGGAGAAAAAATGTAATATAATAGAAATCTTTTTCCCCAAGTTTGGGATAAGAAATGAAGTGTAATAAGACTTCCAATATTAATTTCCTCTCCCGAACGTAAAACGTTTGATTTGTGCTTTAATTTATTACTCTTGATTTATTATAACGGAAGACGAATGTTCGAGGAATTGCCGTTTGATAATGATTTCTGGTAAAGAAATAAAAAACGTATTTCGAGGAATTTCACAATTCTTGTAAAAAATTAAAAAATGTTTTTGTCATATTTAGCACCATTCAATTAATTTGAAATTTCTTGCTTTTATTTATTGGTTCATTGGTTTCATTGGTTTTGGTTCTTTTTAAGTCTTACTGCCAAACACTTTACACGTGCAGCCTGTGGGTTAATTACACACTGCGGTCATACAGCGCCCTGCGTGTTCAATACAACAACGCGTTTAGGGTGCTGCTGGGGCTGCCACGATTCTGCAGCGCTTCGGCTATGTTCGCAGAAGCGCACACTAATGGGTTTCAAGCTCTTATTAGGAAGCAGTGTGCGTCGCTGCTGAATCGTGTAAGGTCCAGTAGCAACAGTTTAATAAGCGTGTTCGCGGACAGGTGGGACTCTCCATTGCTGCGCCACTGGATACGTTTGCATACTGAACTGTGAGCAGTGGACAGTTCCTCCTCGTCCTAATTGTTTGTGTTCTGTGTCCCTAGCTGCTTTTCTTCTTCTTATTTTTGTGTGTGTTGTTTTATTTTTATATGGTTGTGAGCTAGATGTTTTAAAGTATGTGTTGTTATATGGACAATAGTCCGAAATAAATGCTTATTATTATTATTATTACTAAATAGAATTTTCGAAAACAATGTGTTTAATAATTATTTCTGGTAACAGAATAATACCGCCGTATGGTGTCGGCCGGTGCCGTATGGTGCCGTAAAAGAATAATACCATTCCATCACTTCCCGTGGGTGTCGTAAGAGGCGACTAAGGGACTCACCAGAGAATGGGCAGCAGCGTTCTCTGTGAAACTCAACACCATACACTGCGATCGCCAATCCACCTGCCAAGCGTGGCGACTATGGCAACTCCCCCCCCTTTGGGGGAGGCCTATGTCCAGCAGTGGACATCTTTCGGCTGTTATGATGATGATGAACAGAATAAAATAACCTAATTTTAAGAATTTCATAAAAATTGTAAAAAAAAAATTGCGTGGATCATTATGATGTAGCGCAATGAATCTTATTTTCTTTCTTTTTATTACTGGTGGCCTTCTTCATTGTTTGTTTTATCTTTGTTTATGGACTACTAAAACTATTTTCACTAACATTAAGGACTATAGTTTCGTTTGAAGTGTACAAATCTATATCTATACTTATCTATACTATATTAATATTATAAAGAGGTAAAGGTTGTGAGTTTGTGAGGTTGTAGGGGGTAATCTCTGGATCTACAGAACCGATTTTGAACATTCTTTCACGAGTAGAAAGCCACGTTATTTGTGAGTGTCATAGGCTATATATTAAACCGAAAAATACCACCCCTGTAGCTAGTAAACAAAATAAAGTAAAATAATTTAGCTATTCGCATAACAAAACCAAAGCATAAAATTTACGACCTCAAATAAGGACTCATAACTGCGTATCTATCCATATCCATAATATCCCAAAAACACTGGTCAATCACTTTCCTAAATGACGAGACCGCCTGAAGACGGGATCTAATATCATTATCATAAATATCATGGTCATGGTAACGCTCCGTATAATCCAAATAGCTCATTTTAGGCCAGCGATGGACAGAAGTAGGGCTGTAACGGAACTTCGCCGCTACTGATGCGGATCTTCTATTAAGTACATATTTATTGTATACCAGCATTTCGCCCGCGACTTCGACCGCGCTTCAATTTTCTTAAAGATCACAATTTTTTTTTCTAGAGAAATTATATATTAAAACCTTCCTCGAGAACCACTCTATCTATTGGTGAAAACAGCATGAAAATCGGTGCAGTATTTTTTGAGTTTATCGTGAACAGACAGACAGACGCGGCGGAGGACTTTGTTTTATAACATGTTAGTGATTTTAAATAGTACACAAACCTTAGACTACCTACAATACTGCCTTTCCTTTTCTCTTTAAAATTCATCTAAAAGTTGTCTTGAAAAGATCGCTTTTAGCGATAAGGCCACCCATTGTGTCACTTTATGTAATTTTTCTTTATCTATCTTTTCTGTAACGTATACATTTATGGTGTACATAATGAAGAGTTTTCTATTATTTTCTATATATTCCTCAAGAAACGTACGTACGTAACGTCCACCGTATGCGTGTCTGTAAGTTTTTAGTGGAATGTTAAATGCAATGTGGTCAATTATAGAAGATATAGAAGAATAAGCAAATACCCTTTAATGTGGGGGAGATATATTGAACTTTTATTATTATAAATGTTTTTGTTTTTATTTTCCGGTAACCTTAGCTTCCGCAGAGATCAAAAGCTGCTAGAATTTTAATCAAAATGATTTAGATTTTATCCGCAAAAACTACATATTTTCAAAAAGTCAAAAATATATTGGATTGAAATGCACTATCGAAATGACACTCGGTAGATTTTTTTTTTGGCATTTTGACTATGGCTTTTGCACGTCACTTAGTCGCCCACGATCTGCACATCCGCTTCCGCTAAGACAGGCGATAGTTACATCCCTAGTCAGAATATAGCTGACCAAGCTCGCCTATAAATTGCCCCTTCTCTTCATGAATCATTCCGACCAGAAAATGGAAGTGACACTAAGGTAGGCAAAGATATATTTACTAAGGATACTCATGTGTTTTTTGGCAAAGATTTTTTGCGGAAAAATTCTGCTGATTTGATTGGATTTGGCGGAAAACATGTCTTTTTTTGGAATATGTTTGGGCTTACGCAAATGGTTTGGAAAGGAACTAATGGTAGGTTTATTTTTAAATATATACTGTTCCATATGAAATAGATAATTTATGGAAAATTCCAATGAAAGTTGCTGTATCTTCTTTGGCGGTGTGTTAAAACCCACGTAGTTTAATTCGAAAAATAATGTAAAAGTAAATTATCATTTACAAAATTTAAACTCAATCAACGACGTCTATTTGCAGTATTAATTAATGCACTGCTAGGAATATTCCAGTTGCTCCACGATACCTTCAATACAGTTCCGATCTTTCACATTCAGGTGCAAGTTTACATTCTTATGGATGGTCATCACTTCGACAGCCAAAGTAGACTGTACCTATCGTATGTCTGATAAGTCAGAATTTTATTTACTTTAATGTAATTAAATAACTTTATTTAAATAACAAACTATATATACACTTAAAATAGAAAATAAAACTCCTAACTATAATACGGCGTCAAAAAATTCGTCCGCATCGCTGTCGACTGGAAGTGAGCCTAATAGACTGGCGGCATTGTTGTATGGCAATGCTTATCCTCTGTCCAAGGTAAAAGCCAGCCCTTGGGTCACGGGAAGTGTCAACTAAACGTTTAGCTAGTTCTTTAAATAAAACGTGAGCACTCGGACTCCACGATCCAAGAGTTTCAACCTCAAACGGCTCAAAAATATTATTGATAACAAGGCTACTTATATTTCCGCCGTTTGAGGTTCTCAGTAGCCGCAGCGGCAGAATCAACACAGGACCAGAGCTAGGAAGATGGGATGGCGCAAGAGTATCGACACACTTTAATGTTATTCAATAGTTTGACAGCATTAAGCAAAGTTTTGATAAAATATTTATATGTAATAAAGCATTATTCAGAAAACAAATACTAAAAACTTTAAAGGAAGGCGAATGACTACCAATCTTTCAGTACCTCTTGTTTAAGTATCACTTTTTCAAAATTTTACTCTAAACTTAAATAACCTATTTCGCTATTGTTATCTTAATTGTATTTTGTTAGTCCGTTCGTATATAGAATCCCAGTTACACAGGGAAACCTATTATTATTAGCTACACACAATTGTTATACGGATCATCTGTAATATATTTTGAATATCGCCGTTGGTTACCTAAATAAAGGAAATGAAAATTAAAATACAATTTAAAAAAATACCCAGCTTCAGTACTGCACCACAAAAAGCTCGATTGAGAATGTCAAAAATCCTTTCGATATTGTTTCTTTACCCCTTATCGCCTTGTTTTCTTACAATGGGGACACATTTCCCATAGCCAAACACACACAAACCCGAAGATAACATTTCAATCTTCCTGTTTTTAACTCTATATTCTATCACCACCTTTTTATCACCAAGAGAATGGCGGACGAGGCATGAAGAGCCCTCGAGTTTCTCGCAATCCAATAATAATAAAAAGGCAATAAAAACCTATATTTTATTATTTATTGACGACTTCCTATTTCAAGTCAGGACTAACGGCACCACAAATTGACTGAGATATTGTTACGTCTTTTCGCTTATGTAGCAAAGCAGGATAAGCAGGAAGCCGTAAAACGTCTAATTGGACTTCAACGTTTGACCTAAAAGACGGGGATTTAGGGTTTTAAAGATTTGGATAAATAATTAGTTTCATGTGACAAAAGCTTTGGATTATGGATTACTTGTTTAGTTGATTAATTGCTACAAACTCTTATTTATGTATTTTTCTTCGTTTTTAGGGTTCCGTGCCCAAAGGGCAACCAACGGAACTCTATCAATAGGGAATATGCATACGATTTTTTTATTTGCAAAATGAAATAATTATCAGCTCTAATAAACAATTATGAAATTATTTTTTAAATATCTTCATCAGGGATGAAGTTACAAAGCTTCAAAGTTTACAATTAGAAAGAGAAGTCCGATATGAATTGTGACGTCAAAGTTCTTGTCGCCTATACAGCTGCCATAGAAAACAGCGTTTTCGCGAGAGAGACAGATACATTTGTTTAAAATAATTTTATCTCGTTTGTTTTTCGAGCAATTTTGATTCTATTTCACTGTTAGTATTATATTGTGTATATTTTTAGATAAACTGTATAGATAATAAATAATTTTTTCGTGCATATTCCCTATTAGCCTCCGTTCGTCCGCCGCGTGTCTGTCTGCGGGCTGTATCTCAAGTACCGTAATATGTAGACGGTTGAATTTTCGCAGAGTGTGTATTTCTATTGCCCTGAACTACATTAAAAGATGGACTGGTAAAAACTGGCCAAGTGCGGGACTCGCGTGCAAAGGGTTCCGAACGAATTTTTTTTAACATGTTATTTTAACACTACAGACTTCAAATATGTTTCCCTGTAATCTTTAGGTAAAAATCTATTATTTACATTTTTTTTTTCCAAATTTTAGGCTCAGTAGTTTCGGAGATAAGGGGGGAATGGTCATTTTTCGTCTAATTCCTTGAATAACTTCAAAACCATTTATTTTAAAATTATGAAAAATATATAATTAAAACGCTCACAGTAAGTCCTTTCATTTCATATGTCACACGATACCTATTGTACAAAAAACTTTTTTTTTGTAAATATTCTAGTTTGACCCCCAAAAGTGACCCCCATACTAAAAATTTAATAATTTACGTAACGCGTCCGTATTTGGGTCACAGAAGTCCATATGTGTACCAAATTTCAACAGAATCAGTCCAGTGGATCCGGAGAAAACTGGCTGTGACAGACGGACGGACAGACAGACAAACAGACAGACACCCGATCCTATAAGGGATCCGTTTTTTTTTCGAAACCCTAAAAATTGCCTTAGCTTTGTACAGCGATTTTTGCTCGTACATAATTTTTTTACAAATATGATTACTAGCTTTTATATCCCTTTTTTGCCCGTTCCCGTAAGAATTTCGAGAAATCTTCTTCCAATACCCCTCCACTGCTCAAGGAGTCTACATGCCAAATTTCAGCTTTTTACGAACAGTAGTTTTGGCTGTGCGTAGTCTGTCAATAACGGAAGAATTTTATAAATTGGTATTGGCTCCTTGTAACGTCAAGTTGATTGCGGCTGACTGAAGGTTATTATTTTTTTTTTTTTTGGCAGGAGTGGAAATCCTCATGGACGCCCCAACTGCCTCACACGATATGAGACGGTTGGGGCAGTGCCGGAATCTTACCGGCTAAAACCCACTCCTGCCACGCTTGTCGTCCTCTGACTTTATCAGAGACTTTTGTTTCTTACTTAAAAATACTACTTACATACAACAGTGCAAATGTGATGAAAGCCTAAAAGGGAAAGCTTAAAAGTTTTATCCCAGCTGTACCATCCTAGTTTATTGTTAAAGTTTTTTTTTTGTTCTTTTTTTTTCTCTTTCTTTTTTCCTTCCTCTTTTTTTCCATCTTATATTTAGGTCCTTACACTATATTTATACCATATAACTAAGTATCCTATTTAATTAATCTTATTTCTATGTATGACTATGTTTCCTACTTGTCTACAGTAATCTAAAAATAGTTCTCTATGTCTACCTATCATTAAACCTGGCACATTTTCAGCGGTCAGTTTAACATCTAACTGATTTTCTAAATCGTGCCGCTTTTTGGCAGTTATGGGACAGTCGAGCAGTATGTGCAGAACTGTTTCTGTCATGTCTGGCTCACAGGCGCACGATGAATTCTCCTTACACTTGAAGCGGTTCAGGTATGCAGAGAATCCACCGTGCCCCGTAAGGATCTGGGTCGTTACGCTAGTGAGCTCCATTTTCCGAACAACACTATACGCCGCAATCGCATCAGGGAAAAACAGTTTTGTTCCGGAGGCTGTTGCCCCAGACTTATATCTCCCGTTCCATTCGTCAAGCGTCCCCATACGGATTTGACGCTTGACGAATGAAACGGGGCACAGATCGTAGTCCGGCCTCTTCTTCGACCCCAGGGCGGCCTCCTTCGCGAGTTGGTCGGCTCGCTCGTTGCCCTCCAACCCAGCGTGGGCTTTTATCCAGAACAAGGAGACACTCTTGTTCTGGAGCTTACAGCGTCGGATGGTGTCCCTTATATCCACCGCTAAAGGATGGGGGGCACTGACGTTGGTGACCGTCTGGAGAGCCGCCATGGAGTCGCTGAAGATGCCGAACGTGCTTTCCCTATGTTTAAGGGCTTCCCTAGCCGCTCTTTGTAGGGCCAAGAGCTCAGCCTGATAGACGGTACAGTATGACGGCAAGGTAAGTTTGAGGGCCTTTGTTTCGGTGGCGCTATTCCACAAGGATAGAGCCGCTCCGACCCTACCCTCAATCTTACTGCCGTCGGTGAAAATACGCACAGCGATATTGCTGTGGGTATTATATTGTTCTTCGTCTATCAGGCTGCCAAACTGCAGTGCAGACTGTTCCGCAGGGTGTGGGGCCTCTAGAGCTGAAGCCATCCGCTCGACCTCCCTGTCTCCTAGTGCGGGCTGGGGCACGCCCCTCCTGGCTTCATAAAGCGAAGCAACTCCCCTTATCCGAAAGTCAAGAGGGAGTATCCCAGCCAGCACCAGTGCCGAGTTGAGGGACACCGTGTGGTAAGCTCTACACAGCTTCTGCGCGAACCCTCTCTGGACCACATTTAATTGCTTTATGACCCCTAATTTGTAGGCGGCTGGTGCCCATGCGCTTGCGGCGTACAGTAACGTTGGCTGAACTGCTGCGGTATAAATATTGCGGATCACCTCTGGGTGCAGACCCCAACCAACTCGGGCCGCTCTGGCCAGCTGCTTATACATAGCTATCGCCTTCTTACAGACGATAGCTATGTGCTGGTTAAAAGTGAGCTTTGCGTCGATCGTGAGGCCCAATATCTTGACATCTTGGGACATTCCAATGTCGATCCCCCCCATGCTCAAGCGCGGGGTATCGTACTTTAGCTTCCGCGTTAGCACCATCGCACACGTTTTGTGCGGTGCGAATTTCAGTTTATTTCTGACACCCCACGCTCGAACATGTTCGAGAGCGGCATTGGCTTGTCCCTCGATTTCTACTGCCGTTTTGCCATCGAAGACCATGACAACGTCGTCGGCAAATGCCTGGCAGTAGTTGCCCGCACTCTCCAGCTCTTTCAGGAGTGGGTCCAGCAGAAGATTCCAAAATATTGGACCACCGATCGACCCCTGGACGCATCCTTTACTGGTCGACCGTCTACTCTCTTCTCCAGCGTATCTTACCGTGACTACCCTGCCACTAAGATAGCTGTCGACTACTCGTCTCAAATTCACAGGACACCTTTCCTCAGCCAAACGTAGCTTTATTGCAGGCCACCAAGCATTGTCGAAGGCTCCCTCTATATCCAGCGACACGAGAGTGACAATTTTCTTCTCGGTCAGCTTTGCGCGTATTTGCTGCACTAGTGTATAGAGGGAGTCCTCAGTGCTCTTTTGGGGCATAAAGCCGTATTGGCGAGTACTAATCCTTGGAAGAAGGTAAAATTTGAGACGAGCAACCAGCATCTTCTCGTAAACTTTCCCTAGGACAGGCAAGAGCCCAATCGGCCTGTACGACTTTGGTACGGTGTACTAGTCTTTTCCCGGCTTCCTGAGTACAACCACAGTCGCTTCCTTCCAGGTCTTCGGGAAGTGGTGGTTTGCCAGGCATTTATTTAATAGTGACAGGAAGTATTCAGGGTCACACTTAATCGCTTGAGAGCAGATGTCAGCCGTGAGGCCGTCGGCACCTGGGGCCTTTTTTGGGTTAAACGACGCCATGGACCGGTCAAGCTCGCTTTGGGTAAACGGTGGATCATGCCGTTCATCATGATTCCACTCGTTTACCATTGCTGCCAGTTTTCTTGTTTTGCAGTGGTGACTAAAGGTTATTGGATGCTAGCTTCTGCCAGCGGCTTCGCCCGTGTGATCCCTAGGGAGCATACTCCCGGGATATCGTCGGGGATAGTGCAAATCCGCGGATTTACCATACATAAAGTGCGCGTATCTGCACTCCGTGTAGGTTTACAGGGGAAGATTATAATTTGATTTTTTTCTTATATAAACGGCTTTTGACAATTCATGAATTTGAGGTACTGTTAACAGTGGAAATCTATTAAATTCTATATTGTATATTAGTAGATATCAATTAAAGTCTATACTATATTGTATGGCTACATTTTAGAAACGCGGGATTATCAAATGCTAGTTCCGCGGATTTGCACTATTCCCGACGATAATTATATATTATAGCTTATTTGTTATTCTAGACTATACCAAACCTCTGTGCTAAATTTCATGAAGATCCTTTCAGGCGTTCTGACGTAAAAGAGTAACAAACAAACATCCATACACCCATCCTCACAAACTTTCGCATTTATAATTTATTAGTAGGATAGTCTATTCCTAGTATAATTCGCAATGCTATATAACACTGTGATGCCACTGAAAATCGATTCCTAGGTCTTGCTTACATAATAATCAACCTATAATAATACTAGGAATAAGGTTCTTTCTCTGTGTTTTCGCTAGCCTAAGGCCAAAAATGATTGTGTTCTAGCTACATTATTACGATTATTTTCCTTCCATTTAATACGTGAGTCAGAAAAAAACATTAAACCTACCATTATTCTTTAACAACCAGACAAAACCAGTACACTGAGACAACTCCCTAATAAAATTGAGTGGTTATTACCAACTGGTTTTACGAGAACCTGTAACCGTAAATACGATACCAATATTAATACATTCGGAGCCTAATACGTTGTTTACTTTATCACTACAGCCGTTGACCACAGAATAGAAAAATACAGAAGGCCAGCTCTATACAACGAGCAAACACAAGTGCACGCACTCATAGACGCGGCGTACGTGCAGCAATTTCAAACAAATGCCGGTCGTGAGTGCGCTTGCACTCGCTTTACGTGAAGCGTGTCTATGTGTGCGTGCATTTTCGCTCGTTGTATGGAGCCAGCCTTCTGTACCAATGTATTTTATGCGTTTAATGCCACAGATTATGTATGAGTGTACTGGACTAATGTATGGGTAACGTTTTGTATCTAATATGTTGGCTTAGGAAGCTTTTTATTTGATTAAAGTCTGGGCTTAGTGTGTCGCTTTTGGTGATAAAATTCTGCCAAATCGAATCGCTGAAATGATCTGGCTATTTATTTTATTCTAAGCTCTAGACTAGATTCGTTTACGTAATATCTTATTTATCTATACTTGTATATGTAACCTAATATTTTAAAAAGGAAAGATTTGTATTTTTGTATGTAACGAATAAACTTAAAAATTACAGAACTGATTTGAAAAATTCTTTCAGCAATGGATAGCTACATTATCAGCGAGTAACATGAGCTATATTTTATCCCCGTACTCCCACGGGAACCAGAACTACGAAGATGAAACCGCGTGACATCCGCTAGTATTATATAGAGTAAATAATGCCTGAATATTTAAATGTCTGTTAAGACGAAGACATACGCCAACGACCTTGTGGGAACAAAATGCGCACTCGTTTCACACCCGCGCGACCCAAAATTCTGTAGTTTTTTGTGCTTTCCTCATTATTCTATGACATTTAAAAATAGCTGTAAATCAAAATATAGATAATTTGTCTTTGAGATAATGTTAATTCCATTAAAATACGCCCGGCGGGTTCGGTCCAATTGTCGTTTTTATGCCCGTGTTAGACATAACTTTACAAATTAATTACACTATGTTGAATGAATAAAACTAAAAATAGTCTAATGTAACATATTAAAAAAAATACGACTAGCCGTTTAGACGTGATTCTCATTTTAAAATCAGCTACTGAGGGGTATCTGCGCCTTCAATTACGCATCCAAGGCTGAGCAGGTTTGGTTGAAACTTAGCACAGACCGCAAACTGGACCTCGTGAGGGTGATGCTCCTAGTAAAAGCTGGTTGATACTAATTATTTTTCTCTTGAGATGAAGTCCAACGACTAGTTATGAATGTGGAACAATATTATGCATAATTGCATAATTAAATATGATCTTTTATAGAATTCTGACTATGTATTTTTAACGATCCTCGAGCGTTTCCTGAGAGATAATTCCACAGAAACACAAAGTTCATAATTATAAATAATTACGGAAGTTACGAAGTGCGCAACTTGCATTATAACTGTCGATGGGTTCCGCAACCCACAACCCTAATAAGTTATAACAGTTTATATAAAGGATTGGCCATCGATGTGGTTACCACCTGTTACCATAATAACGGTGATATTATGGGTGCGAGGTGTCTTAAGTGCTGAAGGTACTGCATCAAGTTCGAAGGGAATGTGAAACGGCTGTATTAGCAAATTGAGAACTGGTTGAGGCTAGGAATGTAGTTCGGAGGTCAATTGATATTCTCTATTTAAATGTTACTTTATTTGAATAGAGAGTAACAATCGACCTCTTGCTGAAATAATGCATGCAAAATTAACTCTCTCCGTCTATTTGTGACGTGTCACGCCTAAACCACTAAACCATAAGCAGACCTTGGAGACGGACATAGGATACTTTTATTTTCATTTCAACTTCACATTTGGAATGATTTATCATCGCATAGCCTTAAAATTATCAGCACCGGGCCATGGTGGACATCCCACCCACACGCACAAAAACATTTTGGGAACACATTCATTGTGCGTACAGTTAAGGAGTGGAATTCTCTATCAGAGTCTGTGTTTCCTGATAGCTACAACCTGGGAATCTTTAAGTCAAGAGTGAAAAGGTTACTTCTAGGCAAAGGTGCTCTATTTTCGACCATATCACCAGGTGAGTAATCAAACGAGTGCCTATCAATTGTTAAAAATAAAGCAGCATTATATAAACGTCAAGTCAGTGTTATACAAAGAACAGAGTACTACGAGTCGTGCAATCGAAACAGTTAAAAAAGAGTATTGTACTACTGAAGGAGGATATAATTAAAACAACACCATTGTTTCAGAAGTCAAATCAAATCAAATCAAATCGTATATTTCAAATAAACCATTTACAGGCACTTTTGAATTGTCAAGGTCGGTCAGTCCAACAAGATGAAGCTACTTGCACGTTCCAAAGCGTAGATATCTATGGAGAAGAACGTGCAAGAAACTCCACGGACACTCTTTTAAAAAATAATAAATTGTTACAAATTTTTGTTTACATCAAGTTGAAATTATACAAACATGTGAGAACGATGTAAAAGACGAGCAGGATAAAAGCGTCCGGGTAAAAAAGGAACAATTCAAAGAAATATTTAAAATAAACCATGGCAACTGAGAAATGATCAGTCCCAACTGACAGCGCCCGTTCACGAACATGACGCATGCGCTAGCACCATTCGGCTCAACCATTTTAAGGGAGCCAAATGATCCAACGCATACGCCACCATCAGCCAGACTTTTGTGTGAGCATGACACTCCCAACCGCCAGGGTACATTCAAGTCAAAAACAAACCTAAAACTGATAGCTTTAGCTTAAGTTTAAGGTACACAGTACTCACACATGTGCCGTTAAAATGGATGAAATTATACATTGCTAAATAAAATTGAGTCTATACAATGCAAATATTGTTTTTTTTTACAATCTAAACGACACAACCCCGGTGTAAAACGCTAAAATCCATCACCTCTCAATGTAATTTCAGAATACATTTAGAACTAGCTTCTGCCAGCGGATTCACCCGCGTGATCCCCAGGAAACATATTCCCGGGATGAAAAGTAGCTTATGTCCTTTCTCAGGCTCTAGACTAGCTGTGTACCAAATTTCATTTAAATCAGTTCAGTAGTTTTGGCGTGAAAGCGCGACAGACAGAGTTACTTTCGCATTTATAATATTAGTCAGGAATTAAGGATAAAGCCAAGATAATGATGACATCAAGCATAAGACGGTCCCATTACTTCGTATTAATGTTTCAGCGTTGGTAGCAAGGACCAGGACATTTTTACTGGCGGTTTATTAGGGGTTGTCAACGGTTGACGCTTTCATGATGATTCGACTGTACGTTTTCATCTCATTTGCAGTAACTTTTTCTGGTCTTGTTGAGCTAGTCTTTGGGAGATTGTTTGGAACCAAAGGTTGTTTTTAGATAGTTGTTTTAGGCGGTAGAGACTTATTTTATATTGGATCGCTTTAACAAAGGAAGTACTGTTATAGCAGATAGTGGACACACAGAAGTATTCGCTAAAAAACCTTATGTGGTTCATATTTTCATACATAATTGTAATACCGCCATTGTGCCAGGAGTCACAGACACACCCCCCCTGTAAAGAACTAAAGTCTGTCATCTCACAATGTAAAATTCAGAATACATTTGGAATAAAGCCAAGATAATGATGACGCCAAGCATAAGATGGTCCCATTACTCCGTATTACTGTCTCAGCGTTGGTAGCAAGGACCAGGACATTTATACTGGCGGTTTATTAGGGGTTATCAACCGTTGACGCTTTCATGATGATTCGACTGTACGTTTTCATCTCGCTTGTAGCATCGTTGTGTTGTCTAGTTGAGCTAGACTTTAGAGCATTGCTTGGAAACGAGGTTGTCTTTCGACGATGATTTCTGGTGATTATACTGCTCATTTATTATTTTACTTTCAAACAAAGAATAAACAGTTATGTATAAGTTTATAACATATCACAAAATATACATAGTGTTATATGTCGTATGCTCCTTTATACAGAAAAAAAAACACTAACTTATTTAAATATATATACGAAAAAAGCTTTCAATTAAATAAATTAAAGTTGAAATGATAAATTGAAAAAAAAAACCGGCTATGTACGAGTCGGACTCGCACACAAAGGGTTCCGTACCATTTGGTGTTATAGCGGCAATAAAATACACAATCAGTGGAAATTTCAACTGTCTACCTGTTACGGTTCTTGAGATGCAGCCTACTGATAGACAGACGGATGAACGGACGGACAGCGGAGACTTGGTAATAGAGTTCCGTTGGTTACCCCTTGGATACAGAACCCTAAAAAAAGCATTCTCATAGGTAATCGTGTGGTAAAGTCTCACTGTGTCTTGCTCATTAATATTCCTTTAATTATATATATATTCAAACTCAAACTCAAATCGTATATTTCCAAATAAACCATTTACAGGCACTTTTGAATTGTCAGGGTCGGTCGGTCCAAAAAGATGAAGCTATTTGCACGTTCCAAAGCATAGATCTCTATGTAGTAGAACGTGCAAGAAACTCCACGGACACTCTTTTAAACCATGTGATGTATTACAAAATCCTGTTAACATTTTCTTTGATTGCTTCTATATGTAAGGACAATGCAAAGAACAAGAAAATTAATAAACAATTCAAAATTTAGGTACAGATAAAAATAAGCCAGTGGCAGGTAAGAGATGACCAGTCTCAACTGACGGCGCCCGTTCACGAACATGACGCGTGCATCAGCACCATCTAACACAACCATTTTGAAGGGAACCAAATGATCCAAAACACGCGCCACCGTCAGCAAAATCTTTGTGTGAGCATGACAAGCTCTCAACTGCCACGCTCGTTCATGTCAAACTAATTTAATAACAAAATCTATTACTAATTACTAGCTCCATAGTGCTCACATTTACAAAAAAATGAAAATTTGCTTCTACATTATACAAAACTATGGTTTTCAAGTAACTAAAAGATGAAAAATTCTTCCATATAGTGTACATAATTATAAAGAGTAATCTTGTGCCACAACATCCTCTATTTCGACGTTTGTTGGCTAAATTCTTTGATAACTTACATAAATTCATTTTAACAAGATTTCAGTGGCTAAGCTATATAAAGGTGAACAAGATCAGGATAAAAAAGTTGATGTTGTTAAAAAAACGGTTACCCATTCAGGCGTGGCATAACTTTCCTGAAAAAGCCCGTGCGATCGCTATTAAGCCACGGGCTTTCATTTTTAACGAGGTTTCCCTCAATAGGAAGTTCAGTTTAGAACAGAAAGGAGCGACATTATTTAGAAAATGACGAACAATAAACGCTCAATTTTCTATAAAACATTGTACTCCGTATAATAATTGAACTCAATGAAGAATGCCATCAGTGAATTCGGCGAGCCTTATAACTTTGCATTAAGGCGTATAAAAAGCAAATAAACATTCTGAGAGCCCATTAAGTGAGAGCCCGACATTCTACCGATAAATTGAATTCCATTCAATTTGAGGCTATGACTCTTCTTTATTCTGCCAGGAGACAAATCACCTCATTAATTCCATGGCACGGGCCCACACCGTTTTGTCCTTACGCTAAAGTACTCCTAAAAAAATGACACAGCTAACAGGGATATTGTGTTACCCACATTTACCTCAAAATTTTGTCCTAAATCGTTTTCCTGATTCAGTTTCACTGTTTTATACTGTAGCTGTATTTTCCTAAAATCTGATGGGCTGCTTGGATTTTTGATATTTCAGGAATAATTATTAAGAGATTATTAATCCTTCACGCGTCCACTTTATAAGGTCTTACGATTATGATGACGATGAGTTATATTATTTCCAATCCTACTGACTTCTAAATTTACTAAATAATCATAGAATACCTTAATACACCTGTACTTCCAATAGCTCCTTCTTCACCACTTAAATCTTCATCTTAGAACAAAGCGACTAATAAAGCCTACTCGCTTTATTGATCCTTTTATTGTTGTTGATTACTATCAACCGGCATTAAAATCCCAAATTTATGCATCGTCATATCAGCCGAAAGACGTCCACTGCTGGACATAGGCCTCCCCCAAAAGGGGGGGTTTGTTATAATTGCCACGCTTGGCAGGCGGGTTGGCAATCGCAGTTTATGGTGTTGAGTTTTACAGAGAACGCTGCTGCCCATTCTCTGGCGAGTCCCTTAGCCGCCTCTTACGACACCCACGGGAAGTGATGGGATGGTTTGTTCTTTTTCGGCACCATACGGCACCGGCCGACACCATACGGTATAACTAAATTCATGCATGCTCTTCAATAACTACAATGTCAATCAAGTAACAAGGGAACTTACAACACATGCCGACAAACCTCACACAAAGACCAGTTTCCCGTCACACAATTTCAAAGCTACCAGGATATTACGTGCACTTCCATGAAATTGATACGGATCTACGCCTAATATTATTGCAAACACCTTCAGGCAAGTAAGACCGCGCACTATTCACTTTAGTTGACAGTACTCGTGAGAAACGCTGGTTGACAAACAAGGTATATGCTAGTGTTACGTCAGCAGGTGGCAATATATGGTACAGCTTACATGAAATGGTGTTAGTCAAATTGCGAAACATAATTTAACTGAAACTTTGTATTACAGTAGTTACTCTAATTTAAGTTTCTTTCTCTATCTCATAGTTATAACAAACTGTGTGTTGCTACTCTTCTGTCGTAGATCTGCTGGAAGACATTTATTTTTTAAATAAACAGTACCTTTGTGCTCTTCTCTCTGTATATAATTTTCTTTTATAAATTCATTTATTTCAGTTATATTTTATTAAATTCTTTAATAACGTCAGTGTATTTTAATTCTAAAATAATCATTCTCTGGTTCTAGTACCAATTCTTCTTCTATACATATTCTTTTACCATCATCTCAAATTTAATATTTTTTCAAGCTATATTCTATCACTATATTGTCACCGTTCATATTCTTTATTTTTTTCTTCTCCTATCACTACATTCTTTCAAACCATAATTTCCAATGGTAAACCCCTGTCTATATCAATCTTGATATCATTCAACATTTTATAACAAATTGAAAGAAAATGACATTCCTTCACTAATAAATGCTTGTTATTCCAAGACTCATCCCGGTGTCTATATTATTTCTCTTCACTTCGACCCCGAGGCGGCGCTTTTAAATAAAAATTGCATCTTCCAAAGTAATACTTGGACTCCAATTTCTACCTAACAATGATTTTTATTCCTTTGTTAAAACCAGCGGTCGCACGAAGATAGCCTGATTGAAATTCTCGGTTTCATTTGAAAAAACTTCTTTCTGAAAACCTCCTGTGTTAAGATTATATCGTTCGTTGGCTCTTGTGATAGAAATATTAATTGTAGGGTCGAAGATTTTGAAGTGATTCTGATTATGCAGATTTCAGAACTCCTAAACCTGGATGTATCGAAGTAGCTAACAGCTGGTTCACACTTAAGAAGACCTACTTACTCCTTGTTTTGAGACACTTTGTTTATGGCCGTTTTGCGCGGAGATGACACATATCTGCCTAACTTGCATAAACCGACCAATTTTTGTATTCTTTGTTTTTTGGAATACGTCATGCTTGGTGCAAATAAACTCTTTTCTTTTCTTTCTTTCTTTCCAGTAATTAGAGAAACAACAAAGAAGACCTTACTCATATCAATCATGAAAATGTTACATCGTTAATTGGTTAAAATGTTTGAGCCGTTACAGTTTAAAAGATTTCGCTTATGGGATCCGAATGCCAAATGAAAGAAGTTTTTCCATATGACCAGAAAGCTAGCCTTATCTAGGGTCAAAGAATCAGCATTGCCATTCAACATGGCAATGTAGTCAGTTTTCTGGGCACTTTTTCCATTGACAGAGATGTTGACGGATTTTTGAATTACTGACACGCACTTGCATATCCCGAAAGTATTGAATAGCCATTACTAAAATTTGCATTAGTATATTAAAGTAGTTCAACATATCAATCTCTTCCCTCTACCGTTCCTTTAAAACTAACTCTGTCGCTTATTCCTTTTTCCATTCAACAGTCGTCGTCTTCGATACGATAATGATGTTCCTATCTTTAGACTAGCTTTAGTGTTCAACTTTCTCCTCTGCCTTTATGTCTTAAATTGAAATAAAATCACTTTAGAATTTAAAAAAATACTCTGGGTAAATAAATTACAACTTCGAGGTTGAGTACCGCTAGTTGAGGTCGGTCCCTGGTCAGGCCATTATTAGGTACATACCAAGACTCATCTATACTTCGTAAAGCAAGTTAAGCCGTTGCAGTTGGTCCACCCTGGCATTTGTAGCTCTTTGATAATCGTTACAGGTAGCCAGAAGCCAGAAAATCTGAAATCAGTCTTTGTAAGGAGTACAGTGTCATACAGTAACGGGTTGTGCAGGTTTCATAAGCAGTGAACTGCCTCCGTGGTCGAGTGGTTTAGGCATTTGCCTTGTGACCCGGTGGTCGTGGGTTCGATTCCCACGGGAAGTATACTTTGTAAAGTTGTTTCAGTTTGGCTTGGAAATTGCAGGCTTGAACCACCTGACTGTCTGATAAAAAGATGATTCCGTGCTTCGGAAGGCACGTATAAGCCGGTGGTGAAATAAACCATGTCAGAGGCCCTTGAGGTGGTTTAGAAACTCTGACACTCGGGTGTGTGGTGTCGTTAGACCTTACTGCCCACACGAGAAGAAGAAGATAAGCAGTCATTCCATGTAAAATACCTACTGGTGTTCAGTTTTAATCGGTTAGTAGCCGAGCCAAACATTGACAGGAGAAGGCTAGGCAGTTTGCCTATTCCCCTGGAGAAATGAAATGAATATCATGGACAAGATTTGAAGCTCTCCAAGGACCAATTTTTCACATTTGTTTTTTCTATCCAAAAATATTTTTCGACTGATAGAACGTAATATTGTAAGTATATTGAAAGGCAATCAGATAGAAATAAGAAAATGATTCGGTTGGAAGGGTCTCAGAATAGATTGGAAGACGCGATTTCATGAAATACTGTTGTAAATCGATAGACGTGGTGTACATTTTAAGCTACAAGAGCTATTTCAATTTAAGTTATCGTTATTTAACTGAATCATTCAACTTTAAACCGTGTCTTGATTAAGTTACAAGTTACACAATTTTCATCTTATCCTGCCCAGGAGGTAGCTTTCTGAACTAAGAAAATATCCCCAAAATCAATTGCATAATTTAGCATTATCAATGAATAAACTCATTTAAATGATACTCTTCCATAATATTCACGATGCCGCTTTAGTAGTCTTTCAAAGGTAGCTCACTTAATGTGCCCGACATAAGCTACCTCTAGGCGCGATTATTTTTTAAAAATAATTCGTTAAGATAATAGGTAGAATAAAATTAATAATACATTAGAATTATGAAACACCTTGTTAATGTTTACGTATCAAAACAATGTCGCCGTTCTATTGCGCGCCGTCCTTGAAACACAAGGCTCGGACTGCGCTCGCTCCTTAATGTTTCAAACTACGTCATGCGTCATGATAATGAATAATATATATATTTTTTAATAATTCAAATATACATAAATATCATCATTTTTTAAAATAAATGTGTAGTACTCATTGGATAGATAAAGTGGACTACCGTTGTAAGACGACTAAAATGGCATCGTGTATAGTATCCCTATAATATTAAAAATCTAAAAAATCATTCATTCACTCCAAAAGCTCAACCTAAGCCAATGGGTATTAAATCATGAAATTATTGCTTTAAAAGGTCACTTTCGTCAATTTTGCGCCTTTAAAAGGTCAGCTTCGTCAATTTTGCGCCTTTAAAAGGTCAGCTTCGTCAGTTTTGCGCCTTTAAAAGGTCAGTTTCGTCAATTTTGCGGCTTCCAAAGGTCAGTTTCGTCAATTTGCGCCTTTGTAATTATTAGTTCTGTTTTGCACATTTAAGTCAAAAGTGAATAGGTAAGTTCTGGGCAAGCGAGCTCCATCGTCGACCACATCATCGCTATCTATAAGGTTATATTGTGAGCAAACCTGAGCCTGTTAATAGCAATTTTCATGTTCCTGTACGAAGTTATATTACACTAGCACTTCACCCGCGACAATTCAATTTTCTTAAGAATCCCTAATTTTTTCTAGTAATAAATGTAGCCAATGTTACTCAGGGATAATGCAGCATTCTAATGGTAAAAGATTTTTTCAAATCGGTCTAGTAGTTTTTGAGTTTATTCGTTAAAAACTTACAAAAATACAATTTTTTCCTCTATATTAGTGTATTTATCCTCTATTATATCAACACCGTATAAAAGACCAACTAAAGCACGTTCAAGTTCCATAATTATGTACTTTACAATTTCCCACATTGTTCTCGTATAAAAAGAAAAACATGAAGTGTATTAGCACGTTATACTAGTTGGTAAGTCAACAGCGGTTACCGAGTAATACTCAAAGCAACCGATGATTAATGACGTCGCACTGTAATTTGTGGCGCTAACAAGCGATATTTTGTCGTGGTTTTAATCAGTATTAATTGTCGCATTGCGTATGGATGTTAACGTTGTTCTGATTTCAGTAGTAGCCAATTTTTAGGGTTACGTGCCTGAAGGGTAACTTACGGAACCCTTTTACTAAGTCTCCGCTGTCTGTCCGTCCGTCTGTCTGCCAGCGGGCTGTATCTCGTGAGATACAGCTTCTCTTGAGATACAGCCCGTCGTTATAGAAAGACACTTGAAATTTTCACAGACTATTTCCGCTATAGCAACATAAAGCAATAAAAAAAACTAAAAATTAAAGTGGTCTTCCAAATAAAAAACGTGTTTTTCGGTTTATGGTACGGAACCCAACGTGTGAGAGTCCTACTCGCACTTAGTCGGTTTTTTTATCGTTTGGCAATCCCCATGGAAGGAACTCGTGGCTAGATAATAAAAGCCGCCCGGGTCGATCTTCAAGGTTAAGCAACGCTTGCCAAGGTTGGTCTGTGGATAGGTGACCATCTTAACATACCGAGTTTCCTCCGTGCCTCGGAAAGCGCGTTAAGCCGTTGGTCTCAGCTGTCATTTGTAGATCTTTGGCAGTCGTCACGGATAGTCAGAACCCCAGGAAATCTGACTCCAGTCTTGCCATGAAGTACCGTATTGCCCAGCTAATAAAAAGCAAAAAACCGGATTTAGCTATATAGGGGTTGCGGATATAGTTAGGAAAAGGCTAGGCAGATGATGAATCTCCATGGATGTCCTCCACCCCGGAGGACACGGTGGAGGTCTGCCCAGCTTGGGCGGAGCACCGGCGTGTCCTCGTCGAGGCGATCGGCAGCGGCGACCTCTCCCGTCCAGCCCTGGTTCAATCCATGGTTCGAAGCGAGGAGACATAGGAAGCGGTCACCTCTTTCTGCGAAGCAGTAATTCTAGCGAAGGAGGAGGCCGAACGCGTGAGAGAGAGGAAAACCTCACGCCCCAGTCGCCGCAAAAGAAGAAGACGCCCCGGGCGTCGGAAGCCGCAGGACGATTCCTGGCCACCATAGACGCGGGCCTGCGAATGGCGAGCATTGGGTGGCTCGCCGTCCGATCAGAACCAGGCCAGGGTTGACGGCACGCTGTGTTCTACGCGCGCTTCAAAGCTATCAGCATAGAAGACGGGGCCCGCTAGGGCCAGTGTCTGCCGGGGTTGCGGAATTTATTCGAAAGAGTCACCGCGGCCCTGGAACGCAAAGGGCATTCAGTTTTAGTCAGTTAGAGTCTGACACTCCCTTCTGCTTCGCCCAGAGCGGGAGGAGTCATTTGATGATTTCCCATCTCTAAAAAAGAAATGGATGTCCTCCACTCCGGGGCGGACACAGGAGTCTGTCAGACTCATGTTGACTAAAACCACACGGTGTTCTCCAGCTACTGGCCGAAGCGCATTATGCCATAGTAATAGTAAGTACATATTTTCGAGATACAAAGAAGCCTAATTACACTCAGTGAATTTGTAGCTTTATACGAGTACAATAATTTTCGTTATACTTTAGATTTTCATGGAGCGATGGTTTTCGAAGCTCGTTAAACATTATGTTATCTAAATTGGTAAAATATTAATTTTACAAGAGGATTGAGCTAATAAAGTTAAATTATTTTAAGAACTCATCTTGTTACTATAATTTGAATGCTAAATCATGTTAGGTTTAATGAGATGTTTTAAGTTTTTTTCAGTTTATAAAAACGTAGTATTTCAAACTCAACTACAATGCCTCTAGCTATATAACCTTTTTATGATTCCTTAATAAGTAAAATTCAAACTGCAAAGGTCGTACCTCTCTCAGACTATTTAGGACCAACAAGTAGGTTAGCTTTGTGTACCAACCAAAGAGCCATTTGCCTTTAGCAGGTACTTTTATAAAAACCCCATAATTCCTTCAAAAGTGCCGCAAAGGCTCTCCAAGATATTATCCTTTTAAAATGTCCGACGCACGTACACATTTTACTCACAACCATATAATGTGGGTCGTTTTCTCAAGTGAGGTCCAGGCCTTCATTATTTTTCGAGGATATCATTTGCAACACAGCGTTTCCATTGTTTGCACTGGGCCCTTTTTTGGTAAATTTTTTCGGGACCTGACATTACAGTAAGTGTGATAATGGCACAATTACGTACCTTCAAGTCGGGAGATAGCCATTGATTTGATTTTGTGGTCTTTTTGTCCGCGTAAAAGATTAATGTTCGAGGAAATAGGTCAGGCGAGTAGTGAAATTAGTTTTACGGGCTGCGGGATCATGTAGAACATAATTGTTTGAATGTCATAGATAGATCCTGTCCACAACTTGCGAGGAAGGAAGTGGTTTATTGCAAAGCTTATAGGAATTTGCTCACAAGTTTTCACTACCGATTCCTATCTTTGATTTATAGACTTTACGCTTACTTCGAGGTTTGGGTGGTTGAGTTTCATATTTTATGGGATGGCTTGTTGAAATTATACAGGTACAGTAAGTTAACCTGTATGTTTGATTTAAGAATTCTGAAACTCAATAAAATAAAAAGAAAAACAGTATAAAAAATCTTTTAATTACGGTACATTGTACGGCAATATTTTTATCGCCTTCTCCCAGCCATTTTGGGGTTGGCTTCAAGTCTAACCGGATTCAGCTGAATACCAATATTTTACGTGGAGCGGCTACCTACCAGACCTCCACAACCCATTAACTGGGTAACACGGTACTTCTTGGCAGGACTGAAGTCAGATTTACTGGCTTCTGACAATCCATTACAACTGCCAAAGATCTACAAATGACAGCCGGGACCAACGGCTTACGTGCTTTCCGAGGCACGGAGGAAACTCGGTTTATTAAGATGGTCACCCATCCACAAGACAATCTTGGCAAGCATTGCTTAACCTTGAGGATCGACCCGTGCGGCTGTTATTATTTAGCCACGAGCTTCTTCTCTATGTTTTCACATACGTGCACAAAAAATACTTTAATTTTTTTTTATTGTAAAGTTTTGAACATAGAAGTCTTAATTAACACTCCTACACTGTCTTCATTAATTAATTACTTACTTACATTCATACTAATTTAATTTTCTAATGAGAATGTAAATAATACGAGTCCATTTATTAGGCCGTTTTCAGCACCTTTTTTATATGACCGTCATAAATTATGGTTAATCCTGACTTAAATGTGTATCTTTGTCTGGGGAAGTAAACAACGTAGATTATATTTTGTTTAATGGTCTAGAAATGACAGTACTGGACTAAAGGCCTTAGGAACATTACCCGGAAAATATATGTGCTTATGATGAGGTTGTACCGCATTTGCAATATCCTTTTCATCGTATTTTTCTCTAGATTTCTCGGATGGTTTTGATCTTGTATATGCGGCGTTTCTTCGCACACCAGGTCATTTTCCATCTCACGACGCATGGCCCTATCATCTGTGCATATGAGAACCTAATAATGACTGCTACAGCAAATGACATTACTGGAGCTGAATACTAGGTCAAACAATTTTTTTTCTGGCCTTTTAGATTTATACTGAAGTAAATACATTTACTATTATTATCTACAGTCTGAATAATTACATAATTTTTACTAACGTGAATAATATTAAAAAGTATTTAAAACAATTTAGAATTAAGACTTACATAATTTTGAAAGATATCATCAGCGAACACTTAAAAAAGTTAGTTCAGAAGCTGGATTGCTTATTATTAGATCATATTTATCTAAAACTGAAACAATAATATTAAGTCCAAACTCTCGAAAAAAAAAACCTAACTCAATCTTTTGAACTATAACAGCTTAACCACTCAACAACAATGCCAGAAAGCAGTATATTAATAATTTCAACAGGGTCATTTTGCGTAGAAATAATGTGAGCCCCCGCAAATGATTTAGGATCGCTTGACCTGAATACTCTCGTTGAGTTATGAGTTAATTTATATGCGGAAAATATGGTGAGGTCATATGACAGTCAGATTAGCGAGTTGGAACGTACGTATATGTGTTTTGATTACGTCACGCTTTTAGCCTAATTTTGTCTACTGTATAATATTGGGCTATGAATGAATTAAGGAGCTTTACGTTAGAGACTCCTGTTTTAGGCTAAAATAATTGCCTGTACAATTTATTTTAAGACAATGGTGAAGGTTAATATATTTTTTTTCTTTCTTTTTTGTGCTTTTGGGCTTATCCATCAGGAATTTTGCCGAAAGAGTCCACAGTCGGGATTTGTGTCTAGTTGAACGCATGTAAAACAAGATCGGACAATTGTGGGTGTACTATTGTTACACTTCTATGTTTTTCTTCGGGGAATAAAATCTTTCTGAAGTCAGTATATTATGATTAAACTAAGACATTAACAAGAAGCGATCAATATTTGAATAAACAATTCAATTTCAACAGCGATATCATCATGCCGAAAAAGCTTTATCAATTGGTCCTTTAATCATTTCTGTAGATTTGTCATGTCTTTTTGGTCATTGATTGTGCTTCATTTCTGAATATGTTCCACGTCTGGCCTTTGTACATATATCACCAAAGCAAGCAATTCCTTTAACCTGTGATTTTTCATTGGCACACGTGTGTGCCATTGAGCGTCAACTAAAATTAATGCATAATGGCATCCCACATCCCGACCGGATATTCACAGGTAAGAATCAGTTTAAGCTGTCAACCCTATCTTAATATCCACTTCATAAAATGTTAGCTCTTCAACATCTACCTCCAGAATATTATCTCCTTTGGTCCTTCGGTTCTTAGTTTGGTTGCCTGATTTAATATTCAAACTAAAACTTCCAAGCGTTCTGGGAAGTAGCACGGCCTTGCTCTTTGATTTACTGGTTAGTGTCGTCTACCCGTTGTTGAAGAGGTGTGTCTTTAGGGTTTTTGGTTACAGGGTCAGAAGTGACATGGGCTACATTGTTTGAAGTATCTTTATAAATAGTTTCATCACTGTCGTAAAATAACAATTTATTAGATGCCCATTGATTAGGAGGTTTATTATCTGCTGTTAAGTGGTTATTTTTTTCATTTTTGTAAGAACTTGAATCATTTTGACAGTTCTCTTTTCTTCATCTGAATTGCAATCAAGGGCGTAACAATCTATTTTCCAATTTCTAGTTTTTGCTTTCTGAAAGATAAATATTTTTCAAGTAATAAGTCTTTAGTACTTTTATGTAGGTTTCAATCTAAGATTTTTTTTACTTAATATATTATTTTCACTTGACTCTATACACGGTGCTATTTTAGTCGTCTTACAAAGGCGGTCCATTAATGTGCCCAACATAAACTACCTCGAGATGCGATTTTTTTTAAATATTTCATTAAGATAATAGGTACAAGAAAAATAAATAATGCATTAGAATTATGAAACACCCTGTTAATAATGTTGACGTATCAAAACAATGATACCGTTTCATTCCGTGCCACTTGGAACACAAGGCTTGGACTACGCTCGCTCCTGCATGTTTCAAACTACGTTATGTGTCATGATAATGAATAATATTTTATTTTTTTTAATTTTCTCCCATCTTCAAGGGTATGTGTAAATTACTTATTAACAGACTAAACATAGGGCGGTTCACTCGCAACATTTTTCTTACTTAGAGTATTTTTAAAACCGTCGCAACTTTTAAACGAAAGGTCCAATTTGAATAATTTAGAGTGTAATTTACATGCACATAACCAACTTTAATTATTAACTAATTTAAATAGATAATGATTATTATCATGATACTAAAATCATCACTATTCCATTTCACCCGGGTTTTGATTGAATAATTTGAACAAGAAGCCGTCATTGTGACTTAACCGTAATAGTTAGATACATACCCTCGCGGACGTTTTTGTAGATATTTATGTCTTCTACAATACTGTAGTACATCACTTTGCTCTATTGTCAATAGTTTCCGCAGCGTACGCGATATATTTATTTCTTCAGACCTTGGGTTAAATTATCGACGTTTTCATACGGGTCCCTAACTTTTTGGAAATATTCCATAGCCTATGTTCATCAGGGATAATGTAGAATTCTAATGGTGAAAGAATTTTTCAAATCGGTCCTGTAGTTTCGGAGCCAATTCAATTCAAACAAACAAACCAATCTTTCCTCTTTATAATATTAGTGTAGATGAGTGTGTAGTAGTTATTGGATAGATGAAGTGGGCTGCCTTTTTGAGAAGATAGTGACTTGTAAATCGATTGGCTTCACGGTGACTTTTTCACAAAATCAATCAGCTATTTCCCGCTCCGCTGCCATCTCCGCTTATCACTAAACTCTAACCTCACGATATCACAATACTATTACGGCAGAGATACATACGCAGTCGCACAATAGGCTCTGATTTCGATTTGCATTTTAACGCAGTTTGCGTCTGCCTAAATATTGTTTCATATAATTGATACCGGCCCTCTAATATTGTAAGCGTTTGATTCCACTTAACGTTGACATTTGGAATGACTGGGTTCAGCAATTAATATATGTTGTGCATTTTGGATAAGTAATTTTTAACCTTATTTCAGTTGAAAAAAGGTTAAAAATTACCGTGAATTTTGTGTATTTTATCCTCTTTTTTACTGATTTATTTGATACAGATCCTTTATTACAAGGGTTTCATTTAGTGCTATGAAGATGAATGAGCTAAACTGAAATAATCACTGAAAATTAAATACTGTCTTTGCCATTTATTGTATCGAAGAGCAAGAGAAAGTCGTAGATATTTCAGCACAAGATAATATTTTTGTAGCATTATTTCAAAAATCTTCATTGAAGACAATCCGAAATTTACTATGAAATACTACTTTATACAAACCTTCTTTAGCCACAGAATGAGTACTAAGTTTATTCAAATACAGAAAGGAAACACTCGCGTCAATAACACCGCGAAACCACAAACAAGACACCACATCAGCACAAACACTTAATTCTCTAATATCCACACCTCTACTTCTCCACTTTTTTCAACTCCAATCCCATTAGTTCACTTGCTGATGATAGTTTATTTTTTAATCCACAGGAAGCCATTACGGTAATATCTTGATCTGAAAGCCTTCAACTTATTGGAGGCAAATGAAATGCACTTTTGTGGTAGCTCTTTGATGAGACGAGCAAGCTAGGAAATTTTCAAGCTGGAGGTATCGTTGGCAGGTCGTTAATTTATTTTGTTTAGTTGAGCAGTGTATTCAATGGTTTGGAAATTTAAAATTTATTGGAAAGGTTTTTTATCTGTCTGTGGTTTGTGGGGCTTTTGTTTATTAGGAGCTCCATTATGAATAATATTTATCTTTGAAAGTTTACATAAATTAAATTAAATACTACTACTTTACCGCCACCGCGCCTTTATTGCTACTTTTTAGGGTTCCGAACAAAAAAAAACGGAACCTTTACCTCCACTCGAGTGTCTGTTTATCCGTCTGTCACAGCCAGATTTCTCCGAATCCACTGGACCGATTCTGTTGAAATTTGGTACACATATGGACTTCTGTGACCCAAACGCTTACAACCCTAATCTCTTCAAAGTTAGAGTGAACGGGCTCCTTCTGGGTAAGCTCGCTCCATCATAGACTTTGTCTCTGTCATCTCTGACCTAGACTAGAGTCAAGAGCAAACCCATCACAAATAAAAAAAAAACACGGACGTGTTACGAAAATTTCAAAATAAAGTTTTTTGAATAATATCGTGCGACATATCAAATGAAAGGGCCTACTATGAGGGCTTGAATTTTTTCGTTTTCATTAATTTAAAATAAACGGTTTTGGAGTTATTCAAGAAATTAGACGAAAAATGACCATTCCTACTACTGAGCTTAAACTTTGAAAAAAATGAAGATCTTTACCTATAAATCACAGGAAATCTTATAAGAAGTCTATAGTGTTAAAATAACATGTTTAAAAATGTAATTCGTTCGGAACCCTTTGCACGCGAGTCCGACTCGCATTTGGCCAGTTTTTTTTATAAAATTATAACATTTGTAGGAGTTGTCGTCATTATCATTTCAAATGAAAGACGTTCATTGCTGGATAGAGGCTTATGTCTACCAGTGGAGTTTTTCGTAGGCAAAGCGATATCACATAGACCGGTCCTGTGCGTCTCGCATCCAGCGGATTACCGCGGTTTTCATCAGGTCATTGGTCTACATTGTGGGAGTCTTTCCAACACTGCATCTTTGGGTACGACCCCATAGACTATTTCTTCTATGAGCAGTGCACGCTGCCCATAGAAGTTCTGGTTTGGGGCCTATTATGACGTGATAATGCCATCATGTTTAAGCTGTGAAAAAGGGATAGTATTATGCGTCTTGTATAAGTCGCTCTTCCTCCCACACCGTTATCATGATGGTTGTAAGATGTCATAATAGGTACCCTGATCATCGTTAATTTTCGGTGCGCAGTGCTAGAAAATGCACGTTTTCCAAGTTGCAACTATTCATTATATTTATTTTTCTATAATTCAAATTTTTAAACCACTTTTCATGTCAAACAAAATTATCGTCTGACATTATCCAACCTTTTATCGCACTTTAAGTACCAATATTAAGAATATTAATGCCACGAATGCCATTTTCTTGACTTTACATGTAAAGGCCAATTAAAATTTTATAATTTGTTACGTACCCATTACTCTTTGTGACAAAAAAATAAATTTATAGCACTTACAAGGTAATTTGAGCTTTATTAAGGGTACCTAAGTTTGGAATTTCAGTATGAATGTAGAGGGTGAAATGTAAAATTTAAGTACTGGTATTATTAAGACCACATAAAAACTATTAGCTGTAATAAATCAAGTTGACAATTCCTGGGAAACCATTTCGTTATTCTGTAGTGTTGTGGTTTACAGTGTTTTTAGGGTTCCGAATATCCGTAAGACACGGAACCCTTATAGGATCACTCGGGTGTCTTTCTGTCTATCTGTCTGTCACAGCCAGTTTTCTCCGGATTAACTGGACCGATTCTGTTGAAATTTGGTACACATATGGACTTCTGTAACCCAAATACGGACGCGTTAGGTAAATAAACACGTTTTGAGTATGAAGGTCCCTTTTGGGGGCCAAATTAGAAAATTAAGAAACAACGTTTTTCAAACTGTATCATGTGATATATCAAATGAAAGGGCTTACTGTGAGGGTTTTAATTGTATTTTTTCATTATTTCAAATAAACATGTTTGAAATTATTCAAGAAATTAGACCAAAAATGACCATTCCCTCCAGTAACTAGATGGTGGAGCTTAGTTAGGCAGCCGCTTCGTGTAAAGATCAAGTAGTAAGACTCTGCTGTATCAAGTCAGACAAGATTCCGATTCCAACATAGTCGGGTAAGGCTACGATATTAATGAAGTATTGCTTCACTTTCTGAACTAAACAATAAAGAAGACATTTCTGCTCTGATGAAAAAAAAAACTGCCCAAGTGCGAGTCGGGCTCGCGCGCAAAGGGAACGAATTTAATTTTTTTAATGTGTTATGTTAACACTCTAGACTTCTTATAGGTTTTCCTGTAATCTATAGGTAAAGATATTTTATCTCAATTTTTTTTTCAAAATTTTAGGATTCAAAACCATTTATTTTAAAATTAGGAAAAAAATATAATTAAAATACTCATAGTAAGCCTTTTCATTTGATATGTCACACGATATTGTTCAAAAAACTTTTTTTTTTAATTTTGTGGTTTTACCCCCAAAAGTGATCCCCATACTATAAATTTAATAATTTACGTGACGCGTTCGTGTTTGAGTCACACAAATCCATATGTGTACCAAATTTCAAAAGAATCGGTCCAGTGGATCCGGAGAAAACTGGCTGTGACAGACGGACAGACAGACAGACAGGCAGACACCCGAGTGATCCTATAAGGGTTCCGGTTTTTTGTTCGGAACCCTAAATAGAAAAAGAATAAAAAGTTTCTCATTCTTAAAATTCCTTTACCTTCCTTTTCCATCTTCTATTTTCGACGACAACTGACACGATTCAGGAAATTTCTTACTAAACTAATCTGACGTACGTAAATTAGATTTTTACATTCAATCCTTCCTGATTCACATATTATTTTTTCTAAACTATAAGTTCACTGTTTCACGTCTTTTACTTTTACCATAGAACGTTTTAATTACATATGCTTCATATTTTATGTCGGAACGGTACATTACTTGCTATTTAAATAACACAAAAGGAATGTAACTGCCACGCTATTAATTCAAATTATAGCCCTAGACATAGTTGAAGAAATTATTAACGTTTATTATAAGGACATTGTACGCAAAAGTTATTTTTACAGTACTTAATGTTTATTACCATAGTATTTTAATCAGCATTTTACACACGTCGTAGAAATGGACTAAGAGTAAGCTTAACATAGACTCAGAATCTATGGACAAGTTCAAAAAGCTAGGTATTGTAATAGAATAAATAGATATACCCGTACAGACGATATCGCAAGAAATAAAAAAAAAAAACCTTGAACTGCAAAAGACCAATAAATCGGAAAGATCCTTTAATAAGTAGTTGGTCAAAATGGATTGACGAACAAAAGAACGCCAAAAAACATAATCCTATCGCAAAACTAAAACAAGATAACTAGGTTAAGTAAAAATAATTAAAACAATTGCTCAATCTAGTTTTCCTGATGAATCAACAAAAGTTTGAACTTCCAAAGCTATTGAGCTCCAAATTAGAACCTTCAATCATTAAGTCGAGCGCAATGAAGTTTTGAAATGTTTTCCAACATTAAACCGAAGGCCACCAACATGCGGTTTCCAGAGATTTAACAATATGCGCCGTAGAAATTGACCAACTTAATAGAGTCTCAGACGCAAAAGACGCATTAAAAAAAAGGTAGATATTGCCATAGAATGAATATACTCGTACAGACGACATCGCAAAAATTAAAAGGGAACCTTGAACTGCGAAAGACCGATAAATCGGAAAAATCGTATAACAATAGATAAAAATAGGTTGACGAAAAGAAGAATAACATACAAAAGAAAAAGAGCGCCAAAAACATAATCCAATCGCAAACTAAAACAAAATGACTAGATTAAGTTAAAAATTAATTAAAACAATTGCTCAATCTAGTTTTCGTAACGAATCAACAAAAGTTTCAACTTTCAAAGCTATTGAGCTCCAAATTAAAACCTTCAATCATTAAGTCGAGCGCAATGAAGTTTCCGAAATGTTTTCCAACATTAAACTGAAGGCCGCCAACATGCGGTTTCCAGAGATTCTAAGATAAGCTTAGACTCATTTAAACTTAACAATGTGCTAAACTTAGCTAAGTAGTCGAGATTGTTCGCGGGGCGGTTGTTGAATTAATTCGTGATAAGTTTGAGTTAGTTTTGGGTAATATTGCACCTGAACTTGTTGCTAATGTGTTGAAATATTAAGCATGTGTGATAATGGTCGTGGTTGGAGAAGAATTTGAGTTGAGGTATAAATTATATAGTGTATGATATCAATAATATAGTAGGAACCGATGATGTAAATGTAAACTTTGATTCTATGGTGAAGTTTTTATAGGTACAGATGATGAAAATGTAAACTTTGATTCTATGGTGAAGTTTTTAGAGAAGTGAAAAAACTCTAATGAGCATACTGTAGTTAGTGTCGAATTTACAGATATGAAACAGACGATACTTAGGAATAATTTAAACTCTAATGAGCATACTGTAGTTAGTGTCGAATATATAGATATGAAACAGACGATACTTAGGAATAATTTAAACTCTAATGAGCATACTGTAGTTAGTGTCGAATATATAGATATGAAACAGACGATACTTAGGAATAATTTAAACTCAATCAATGAGAACTTTCAACCGAAGGAAAGAAATCAGACAGATTAGCAAGAAATGAGAGTACAATAAAAATAACAAGGTTTGACTGAAAAACAGTAAACTGTTCATTCACCAACGCATCCTTCAATTCCGCAAACAACACGAAAGTGTATGTTTAATATTTGGTGGCAGCCCAAACAATGTCTAACCAAGCTTAGCCGTATAAATTCCATTTTGTAGCAACAAACTGACAAGCAATAATTAATATTCAACGAAACGCACACTCGACTATCAGAAGCGGTTCCGTACTAGTAAATTGCACGAGTTGGTCCAAGTGAGCCAATTCGCCCCACCGCGGGGCGTTTGCTAAAACTTTGCTCATATTTAATTTGGCAGCGTACTCGCTAGGGAGTAGCCTGATTATTGTTACACGTTAAACACTATTAGTTCAAACTTCGGGCTGTATAGCATCAATATTGTCACAAAGTTTGCTTGTTGAAATTTGAATATTAATTTTGGTTACTTTTGTGAGCTTCTTTGTTTGGAGTTCGTTTAAAAATTGTTTAAGACTTTTTGGGTTTATCTAGGTTTATCCGTACTTTTATTAACATTATTATGGATGCCACCACTTTTTAATTTCACTTTGTAATTTCTGAAATGAACATCTGTCCTCTGCTATTGCAGGTCAGTCTTTTTGGTAAGAGTCAAGTTCTACTGTTCAACATCGTCTTGGTCTGCCGCGATGTCGCCTAGCATTGAATGGGAACAAATGTACAAAACACTTTATTTTTTATTACTTTACTTATAACTTTTTTCACACAAATATTTATTACATGACGGCCTTGTGTCTCAAATTCTAAGCGACAAAAATTAATCTATAAAGACCTTTCAATGAAGCACAAATCAAACCTTGAATTTCTTGGTACTTGTGCTCAATAAACGAACCAGCTAGAAACATCTGCATTGCTCAATTCCCTTGAACTTGCTAAACACGTGATTGCTGACAAAGCTAGATACAAGACCATAACTTATCCCAAATAATTCGATCTCCAAGGTTAACTTGCAACACTCTGCCAAAATCAATAAGCATCGAAGCCGAACTGCATCGAACGCATCGCAATACTGGTATAATTTGAGTATGAGCCCTCCCTATGATACCTAACGAGTAGGTACGTTAGTTAAGCAAATTTTGTGGAATTTGGCACAAAGCCGTGTATACAAAGTTTTGGTTCAAGTCAGTGGAGAATCGAGTTTGGGTATTTTCTTCGGGAATATTGTAATGAACAAGACGTTGGGAGGGTGTGGAATAAGGAAGGCTATTTTTAGATTCTTTGCCAATATGATGTTATTCCTTATAACGTTGTCATTACTTCTACACTAATATTATAAAGAGGAAGGATTTATTTGTTTGTTTGTTTGTTGGTTTGTTTGAATTGAATAGGCTCCGAAACTACTGGACCGATTTGAAAAATTCTTTTAGCATTTGATAGCTACATTATCAGGGAGTAACATAGGCTATATATTATCCCCGTATTCCCACGGGAACGGGAACTACGCGGGTGAAACCGCGTGACGTCCACTAGTATATTATAAAGACGGTGTTATTGTTTATTTGTTTCTTAGAAACAATGACTGGAAGCACTGATGCGACTACAAAATCAGTTCCTATGTAATATTGTATAGAAGTGAAGTCGCTGAAATCTAGTTCAAAATAAAAGCAAAAGTACAGTAGAACTTTACTAATCCAACCATAATAAAAAACAGGCCGTGATTACTGGACTGTTACGAATAAAACAAGATAATTAAATGAAGCATTTCAGAATGTACATATTTAATAAGGGTATAATTATGTAGGAAGTGGTGGAGTAACCGTGGGCAAGGATGCCGTTGTTGGATGTGCCGAAGTTCTGAAGTGCCGGATTAGTAAGACTACTCTATTAATACATTAAGAAGCCATAAATTGAGTGTTACTAAAATAGGGTTAAACGCTCAAACAAATAAAACTCCTGACCAACACAAAACTTTTAATGCAGAACTTTTGAAAACTAGAACTGTAATTGAATCTGAAAGAATCATATTGCTTCGGAACGTTACTGCCGAACAAACTGCTCTCAATAAAAACTTTAAAGTTGCAAAAATTAAATCTGTTAATGCCCACAACGCTCCTACACTCCGCTGCCAAGTTTATTAGAACAAACGCATTGAACTAGATCCTAGTCTCTTATTATCTTTATCTAGTTAAAGATATGAAAAAATACCGTCGAAATGTACATTTGAAATATTGCTCGCATGTTAATTTATCACCTAAGGGAGACTCCCATTTTCAGGGTTCCGTACTGGAAGGGTAACTAACGGAACCCTATGAATAAGCCTCCGCTGTCCGTCCGTCCATCTGTCTGTCAGCAGGCTGTATCTCAAGAACCGTACGTAGACAATTGAAATTTTCACAGAGTGTTTTTGCCGCTACAACAAAAGATAATAAATATTAAAAATCAAAGGGGATGATAAAAGAAACGTGTTTTTTTTTTCGGTTTATAGTACGGAACGCTTCGTGTGAGAGTCTGACTTGCACTGTCCCACTTTTTATAAGCATCACTCTTGCAAACTTAAACTATCGTTTCGTCGCCTGCTGCTACTACCTGCAGTCGACTACAAACTTGTACCTTAAAGCTTCGCAATAATACCCAGAATAATACCCATAATTATTATTCTATATAGTCCAAAAACGAATAAAACTTTGGCATGTCATTTAATCGATATCTGTATATTCCCTTTTTTCGGACCAAAAGTTTAACCAAAAATACTGACTTGCACACAAATTATGCACACTAAATAAATCAAATTAAATATACTGTTTAATGGTATTTGCAGAACTGTTTTACTGAACGAATAACTATGATCAAAATGGTTCACCCTTGTTTGGTAATGTTACTAATTCGAACAACGTTTTAGAAAATAATCAATTTGTTTAATATCGATTAACATAATTTTCATTTAATCGGAAATTTATATTTAACATTTGCGCTATTGATCAAAAGGTATAATGTTCATTTGATGTAATGTTCAGGTGGTATAACATGTATTTTATCGAATATTCAATTGGTGCAGAAAATAAATAAATTTTCTATATAATTTAGTCGTTTCTGGCACTCGCCGGCCGCTGCCATGGCACCGCTCGCTTCGCTCGCTCGGCTCGTGCATAGAAGGTCACAGTTCTAACCTAACCTAACCTAAACATTTTTTTTTATAATTAACCTTTTTATATAAGTTCCATAAATAACCTAGTACAATTTAAAGTGCAAGTTAGTATTTTTGATAAACAATTCGTATTTTTGTTTTATAAATCATATATCCGATGTACGAACCAGATTTTTGGTGTGGATCCGATAAAAAAGGTCATCTCGTTTTGTGTGATTTTTTAGTTTTTTTTTTGTAGGACACGTTTAGTTAACCAATTGTTTTTTTTTGCGCAGCATTCATTTTTCTGGTATGCATTCAGTTAATTAGTGGAGTTACCTAGTGTGCTGAAAAATTATACAGATGTGCATTTAAAAATATCCCTAAATCTTTTACTGATCTAGACAAGTAGACAGTAGACACCCTGACAATCGCTGTCGAAATATCACATTGATCAATCAGTTATATTTTGGAGTTTCATGACAGTTTGTCTAGAGCTTCAGAAAAGCTCAGTAAAAGCTTGCAACCACAAGGTCATCCAGGTAGGTGGGAAGGTATAAATAGAAGGTACAATTACCAAAACAAATCATAAATCAACTATTAATGAGCAATGCAACGGGGTATTGAAGTTCCCACAGGAAAATCAACTGGCAAGTTTATATCCGAAATCCAAGCGGACAAAGTTGCAAGCAAAAGCTATCCGTTGGTAATTCCGAAGTAACTTTACGAACAATGGATTACATACTTGTGTATGTACATATCCTACATGTGTTCGGGGTATTCGGCCTTCTAAGAATGCTTCCCGGAAATGCTAATGCAACCATCCCTAATAATATTGCGTAACCATTACATAGAATATTATTTCATACCTTTGATGTTGTGAATTATGTCTGAATATTAAAATACTTGTAATACTGCCGTCATAAGAAAAAAGGGCGTATCTACACAGAACGAAGTAACGGATTACCGACATTAAAAAAGTGACTTAAGGTCGGAAATCGATTACTTCGTTTTGTTATACGAGACTGTATACTATTCAGTCTAAAGCCCTGGCCACTGCATAGCACTACGCTGCTGTGCTGGTTGGTACCGAATAGTCACGTCCAGGCAGGGCCAGGGTCTCTTCTTCACCCGTATAGAGAAGACTCCAATAGTCCAGTATTAATCACCATAATTTAAAGATTCATCCGAAGGTTGTCTCTAAAAGATCGCCCATTGTGTCCCCTATTTTTTTTTTTGTAATTCATGTGGTGTACATAATAAGAGTATTCTATTTCTCAAGACGGGTTGGCGATTCTAGTCAGAAAATCCGAAAGCGGATTTTTAATTGAGTCTCAACACCACCCCAGTGATGTTAACCTGTTATTTTTATTAGACCCGTTTAGTTCACTTGACCTAAGCTATCATTAACAATGCTAATATGCAACTGACACGCTACGTACTAAAGTGAATAAGTAACTACAAGAAAATGAACGTGTTCGTATTCGAAGGACCACAAAATGTTTGTAGTAATCACAGTAATCACAAACACATACATAGCCTTACTAATAAATGTCTAGCTTCTGCCAGCGGCTTTTCCCGCGTGATCCCTGGGGAACATACTCCCGGGATAAAAAAGTAGCCGGGGGGGGGGCCCTGAGCTAAATGATGACTTGTTCACTTGGTGGTGTCTTGAGCGTTAATTTTCAAAAAGATATTTCGATCGACGAGCACTAGCGAGCGGTAGCGGTCAAAGATATGGATGAAGCGCGGGGGTAGGAGCTTAGGTGAGCCAATGAGATATTTTCGATGTTACAATTCTAGGTATAGTTTCTGAGCTTTGGATACAAGCCTTTTGGACTATAAGAGTCAAACTATTTCGTAAGTAAAGTTTACCGACAACACTACCTCTGTACCAAATTTCATGAAGATCCTTTCAGGCGTTCTGACGTGAAAGAGTAACAAACATCCATCGTCACAAACTTTCGCGTTTATCATATTAGTAGAAAAATAAAGATACTGACGATGTGATAATTTAAATACTGATTAGCAGATTCTTACTTTTATTTTGGGAATGAATATAGTAGTCCTATCATATGGTGCGACTTTTAAAAATAAATACTGTAGTCGTAATTTTATAAAGAAGTTATTTGTTTGCATTGCTTGTTTGCATTAAGCAATCTCTTGAACTACTGAGAACCGAATTACCAGCTGTATCGCCGATGACCATAGGCTACTTTTGATTCGGGAAAAATGCAGTACCTGTGGGATTGACCACTGGATTGAAGTCATAAAATACAAACAATTTTAATTAGTCCGCTCTATTTTAAATACGTCCCAGAAACCACAGGCAATCATTAAAAAAAGTCAGTTCCTTTAAAATTATTATCGATTCGTCATTCTTCTTTGAATTTCTCTTTATCCGTTTTCTCGACTTATTCGTCGTTATAACAACCATTACAGAATCGTTTTTTAACTAGCTGAATTTGTTTCTTTACAGTAAGTAACCTGTAACATGGCCACAATACTGTAATTAGCTTCGCTCGCTGTCTGCGAAGGTTTTCTTACATAATTGCGTTTGGGAAAAGATTTAGCCTTGGAAACTTGGAAAATTATAATCTTAGGGAATGTTGGCGTGTATTTACTTGTATTTTAGCTAAATTAAGGAACCTCTTTAGGATTGTATTTTCATTTTATAATAACATAAAGTCTGTTTTCTTCAGTATTTTCATTTTGTGTGGGGTGAAATTATATTGTTAGTGTAATTATAGTTTCGTCTACTACTTTTTCATCTACAGACATTCAATTGGGAGAATGCTTAGCTTTGTTTACTAGCCCTGTTAATGCTTCTGGCAATATAATAGCTTTTGTCTGCGAAATCGCTCGAGTTAAAGTAGCCCATAAAAATTAAAAAAAAAAAAGTTTTTTTTTCTTTCATTTTTCTTTATAACTGTATCCACGGTCCCATCTTATCCCTGTATTAAAAATCTGGTTTGCAAATTTATGTGTGGAAACGTAATAAAACAATGCTGGTTATCCAGTAATTGGCGACTGTGTAAGTCAATGTCGTAAAATCCTATACTTTAGATTATCGCACACAGAAGCTGTTGATAGACCTTTTTAGGGATCCGTACCTCAAAAGGAAAAAAATCACAACCGTTATAGGATCACTTTGTTGTCCGTCCGTCTGTCTGTCAAGACCCTTTATCTCGGAAACGCGTGAAGGTATCGAGTTGACATTAAAACCATATACTCAACTCTACAGTCCCTTAAAGCTGTGAAAAAATCAAACTTCCAAGTTAATGTAAAAACAGATACGGCTGTTTATGCCGCAAAAAACGTATATTTCGACACTCTCAAGGGAGTCAAAATATATAGGGTATTTCCCGTTGACCTAGAACTATGAAATTTGGCAAGTAATACCATCTTATACTATAAGTTTATGGAAAAGTCTGAAAACTGTACATTTGTGATTAGATCATAAAAAAATGTATTCTATATTTAAATTAATAAATACCTACAAATTTGTACGGAACCCTCGGTGGGCGAGTCCAACTCGCAGTTGGCCGGTTTTTTAAATAAATAAATATAAAAACATCAGTCAGCAAATTTCTAACACCTTTTATTACACAACCTTGCCAGTCAATTTCCCCAATATGACGCGCAAAGTCAGTTCTTACGGCAAATCAAGCTTCGTTGGTAGAATGTGTAGGCAAATTGTAATCCCAACTAAAAGCATCATCGAAAACCTAGTCACTGCTTTCTTCTTGTTTTTGTCATTTACCAATATCAAAACAAAATTCAATTTTCATTTTATGAACATCCAGCTTTTTCTTCTCTTCAGTATTTAGATTTATGTGAAGCGAAATAATATTGTTAGTATTTTAATTAATTTCTCTGATAAATATTATTGTAGATCGTGTACTACTTTTTAATCCAGTCAGATATTGAATAGGTAGTATGCTTTGCTTTATCAACTAATCCTATTATTTCTTTCGTCTATAATACAGCCATATACCTCAGTTAGATCCATTTTACGCTAGATAAAAACATCAGTCAGCAAAATATTCCTTCCAAAAATAAAACAATTGTGTCAGTAAATTTCCCTAATGCAATGTGGCGGACAAAAACAGTAGCAAAGTCAGTTATTACGGCAAGTCAAGCTTCGTTGGCAGATTGTGTAAGCAAATTGTAATCCCAACTAAAAGCATCATCGAATCCCAAGTCACCGCTTACTTCTTGTTTTTCCCATTTACCAATATCAAAACAAAATTCAAGCTCGGTATCCCTGAAGCAACTATTTCATTCTTTTGCTCTGTTTTCGTGTTTCTCTTTATTGCTTCATTGGTTTGGAAGCGTGTTTTGTTTTACTGTATTGACTCAGTATGTTGATTGGATTTTTATTTTGTTCTAATCCGATTCTCGACATGTTTCATTTGTGATTTTGTTCTGAAACTGATTTATTGTGTACACTATACTTACATTGAAATGGCTCTAGTTTCTTTGTCTATAAGAACTGAATACGATTGAATTCCACCTTTGGGATGGCTCAGCTAAGTATCAGCTTGCCGCGCTTGACTCGGTAGAACGCAGAGCTAAGAGGCTCATCGGTGACGAAAAACTGGTGGATTCCAAGCTACATAGCTTGGCTCATCGCCGTAAGGTTGCCTGCTTGTCGGTCTTCTACAGATTGTACTTCGGTGAGTGTGCCCAAGAACTTCACGACCTCATTCCACCGGCCCCCTTCTACCATCGGACATTCAGACGCACTGCATCTTACCATCCCTACCTTGTTACTATTCCACCAATTCGCACTAAGCGTTTCCAAACGTCTTTTAAAATGCGCACAGCAAAGGAGTGGAATTCTCTGCCTGCGTCTGTGTTTCCAAACGCTTACAACCCTAATCTCTTCAAAGTTAGAGTGAACAGGCTCCTTCTGGGTAAGCTCGCTCCATCGTAGACTTTGTCTCTGTCATCTCTGACCTAGACTAGAGTCAAGAGCAAACCCATTACAAATAAAAAATAAAAAAAAATATATCACAGAAAAAAAGCTGCATTACTGTTCTGAGACAAGAAACGGTAGCACAACCGCGACTAAAGTTAGTTCATAATGAACATGTTCTTGGCCTAACGATTCTATCTGTTTTTTATTTAAATATCCATGATTGCTTCTAATAAGATTTAGAACAAATTATGGTTTTAAACGTTTCAGAAATTTTCACTTTGCCAAAATATGATGTGATCAATGTATCTATATCTTATATATCTTTTATATACAAATGAATCCCTTTTTCTCTTGGAAACGGCAACACGCGTGAACGGCTGGGCCGAATTCGCTAATTCTTTTTTGTTATTGTAAGGAATAGGTTCTTATGAAAGAAAAATAAGTAAGTTGCCAGTTCACGGGTTCAGTGCCGCGGGGGACAGCCAGTTTAGACTAAAAATTACTCATGTTTGATATATGATAAATTCTGTTTCTGTATCTATAATAAACGTTGTCTGTGTTCAATTTGTGATATATATAACACGATAATAAAATAAATGTCATTTTCTTTTAATTCCTCAGGCATCAGCTTGAATTTCATAACTTTTTTTATACTCTACGTTCAAAATTAAAACGAAATAATTTGTAATCACAACGCCTCCATGATTTCTTGTTCCTATACTTGCAATCTATACAATACTTAATAATATTTGTTCGTAATAGTTCCGATACACGTAACGATACTTATTTCTCCAATTTACAGGAAGAAATCGCAAAGCCTCGCCCGTTGGGTCTCTTGTGTGCAATCCTTACATATTCTAGCTGGCTTTATAGTGCAATTTGTGAACTGAGGCGTCGTACTTTGTTTCAAATGTACATTTTAGCAGCATTCAGTTTCGTCGTAAGATTTCTTTAAAACTTGGAAATATTGAGTAGTAACGTTGTGTCGCATTTTTCTATGTTCTCTTTAAACTACTTTTTGTTGTTCTCATTTTAACTCCTTACATAATTCAACATTAACACTTAAATCATGTTCTCCTCGATCAAGTCAATTATTACATTTTCACATTAGGTTTTGGCAGTAGCTTTACCCGTCTGAAAATGTAAAATTATAAAAAACATATTACTTGAATAAAAAACATCATACGATATGAAATAAGATACTTAATCTAACCTAATTTTATACATACGTACAACGATCAAGCACAATTGATTAGACAACATCAGACTTTTGCATTTATTAAAGTCGTAGTTGCGAAATTTGTTCGAAATAGTCCTCGCAGCCCTGGAACACAAAGGGCATATTATGGAGGAAACGGTTGGGTTTTAGTCAGTAAGAGTCAGACACTCCCTTCTGCTCCACCCAGAACGGACGGAGTCATTTGATGATTACCTATCCTTAAGGCTTGTATACATGCCAATGACCTTGTGCATATAAACAGAGCTAACTACTCCTCTACGCGCCACTCCGCTACTCGCATTTTTAATATATTATAAAAAATAACACATATTTTAAAAAAGTAACAAAACCAAATTATTTTCGTTTGTATTGCAAAGCAGTAGATATTTTTTTTTACTTTTATTAAAAAATAAAGGAGTATAATGGTTTCATCTCAATGATTTGGAAGTGATTTGGTGATTTTTTTTCTTATTATGTGATACCGATTCATAAATTCTGGCTAAATCAAATTACGTGTCATATGTAGATTACTCCTATTTTTTTTTTTCAGATGTAATTTCTTAGTAAATGCGGACGAAAAGTTGCTTCATCTGCACGCTGTTTTTAAGCATTTCTCGAGAGAGCAGCTTTTCTGACAATACCAATGTTTCTTTTAAATTCCTTTCTGTTTAGACCTGCTTCAGCCCACAACTTGCGTCGCACATACAACCCCGCATCTCAACAACTGGTCTAGCACTCGAATCAACGTTCACAAATACTTCCGTTTATCACCAATCTGGAGTCTGATTTTAGTGATTAAGTAATAGACTACTTTTAGTTTTAATAAATTTTACATCTGTCTGTTTTGTGCGAGTTCCGAATAAACATTTTCCTTTCTTTCTTTCTTTATCTTTTTTGGAGAATTGCATTTATATGTAGCTTTACTACGATTTCATTTTGAGTTTCTCGAGGAAATTACGTAATGTCGACTCTTAGGAAGACACGCCATACATTTTTATAAGCTTGACTATCTTGGTCAAAGAAAAACTTATTAAGCTTCTTGTTAATTTGCTTAATCAATTATACTTAATATCAACAATGTTTAATTCATACATATGAGGTGCAGCCGTATTGCTGTGTATATCTTATTTATTTATTAATTTTTATTACTTATAATGAAATCCAACGGATGTTATTACTTCCAGCATTCCATTATTCATGGTCTTATGCAATATCCTTGGAACGGGAAAAATGAGATATGCGCGTAAAGAGTCACGGGAAAAAGCTAGTTTTATATAATTGGTAAAAGAATATAATCTATACTAATATATAAAGCTGAAGAGTTTGTTTGTTTGTTTGCTTGAACGCGCTAACCTCAGGAACTACTGGTCCGATTTGAAAAATTCTTTCAGTGTTGGATAGCCCATTTATCGAGGAAGGCTATAGGCTATATATCATCACGCTAAGATCAATAGGAGCGGAGCAGTAATGAAAAATGTGACGCAAACGAAGCTGCGCGGGTCAGCTAGTACAATATAAAACCTAAAATAGAAAATAGCACAAAAAAAAACTGTTGGAATAAATACTAGTTGTAACAACTCTGCTCACCACTACGGATCGCAACAATGTTGTTATGAGTGTGGCTCCATTCATTTTCGCTCTCTTTACGATCTGAATGACACCCATTGGAACCATCTGTGGTAGAGCGTGGTTATTGTCGAAATTACCTGTATATTTGGGAGTTCATTTACCATAATTACAGAGGCACTGTAGCGGGAATTACAGTAAATGACCACAACAGTAATATACCATATTTTAAAAATCTACGTGTTATTTTTGGTTTTATTAAAAATGAAAGGGCTTTGTCGCACATTCGATTATGCCCTGGTTGGATAACAAAATTAAATATAACTAGTGGACGTCACGCGGTTTCACCCGCGTAGTTCCCGTTTCCGTAGGATAACGGGGATAATATATAGCCTATGATACTCCCTGATAATGTAGCTATCCAATGCTAAAAGAATTTTTAAAATCGGTCCAGGAGTTTCGGAGCCTATTCAAACAAACAAACAAATCTTTCTTCTTTATAATATTAGTATAGACAAATCTGTATTTAACCTAATCTTAGCTTAGCTAGTTTGTAAAGTTCCCTAGCTGCGTCAGAAAGTGGCACAGCTAGAACACTATTACAGTAACCTACATCTCTAAGGGCGAATTTCACCAACGAAACTGCCGGTCAATTCTGTCGACATCTCACCGTGACCACATAAGTGGAGTGAACGACAAGTGAGTTGTCACGCCGTCTCGTTTGTATGGTTTCACAGCTCACCTGTCGTTCACTTCGCCCAAGTGTTCACTTCGATATGTTTACAAAATCACACTGCAGATCGCGATCAGCATACAAACCACGTTTACGAGCAGCTGTCAGTGTCGTTATTTTCTATGGAATATTGACACTGACAGCTCTTGAACGCAGTTCAGATGTACTGATCGCGATCAGTTTGAATTGGTGAAAATGGCCCTAAGTCTACAATCTAAGTTATCTTCAGTCATTGATATATAAAAAACCCAAGATGCACAGTCTCGAACAAATGCAACACTCGAAACTGTCGTCAAAAACTGACATGTATCAAGTGTCATGTGTGAGTTGTGTGTAGTCTTACTATAAACATTTTTTTTTTGCAAATTCAACCTTACACGGATCGCTTAAAGTTGTTTTTACAAAGCAGTGCAGTATGGCGAGTGATGCGCAATTTTTTTTTTGCAAATTCAGCCTTACACGGATCGCTTAAAGTTGTTTTTACAAAGCAGTGCAGTATGGCGAGCGATGCGAGACTGTTTGAAACTAGCGCACAATTACACATATTGCTTTTGTTTTTTGCGGACGTTTTTGAGATGCTGAGTGTGTATCTTGGGTTTTTTTATATATCAATGTCTTTAGTCCACTTTATTAGCAGGTTTACTGTCCGTAAAGCAGAGAATAGTTTAACAATCAGCGAGTACCACATGTGGTTCATGGAACTGCGAACCGGTTAAGTCAAAAAAGAGTGTATACTTCGATATGAGAGACAATAAGCTGTCAACTTGTGTAAAGCATTATTATGGCTTTCTCAAAAATATCACAAAATCACGAGTCCGACACAATAGTCGATTTCTAGAAATTATCTCGCTCCCTATGGGTAGTCCCATTAGCATTAGAACTGTATTCGTATGTTTAGATTGGTAAGATTCATTCAAGATGCGTCACCTATAAACATAGGGATTGCGTCTGTTTTGCTTCTCCAAATACTGAAAATTTAATAAGAATTTCTTAATTATCTCTAAAAAAACAATAAAAAAGAAACACTAATAAAATAAAATAAAATAAACAACAATAACATCAAATACAAAAAAAAAACATAAAATCGAATAAATTAAGATAATTATCATACATTATTATGATTATCTGAAATCTGATAACAGTATTCCGAAATCGTCCGGCAATAGTACAAAATAAATCAGTACCGAGAAAATAGTATAGTTCTCAGTTAGACGTCGCAATGGTGCTCGTACTCCAGCATTTGTTCGACAAGCTCTTACTGCAAATAAAGATTGCTTACGCACTGCTCGCATACGTGCTCTTCTGGGAACTAAATAACAAATCCTGTTGCATATGTCAGAGCAATCATAAGCATTATTGCAAAGGTCGTAAAGAAGCATTGTCTCCAGAAATGTTCGTCGATGAGCAAGGCGTAAAAGATTGTATTTCTTCAGCAAATCAACGTAAGACGCAGAGGTATGAAAGCATTTGTAATTCATGGATCTCAAGAATTTCCTTTGTACTCTTTCTATACATTCAGAATATTTATTGTAAAGGGGGTTCCACATCGCGACTGTATACTCCAATTGGGATCTAATCAAGGCTTTGTACAGAAGTAAGTAAAAGATGAAGTAAGAAAGATCTGTTGTAAAAACTCTAAAGATCCACTGTGGACGCTCCCTGCCCCAGCTAGGAGATATGGGATATTTAGTCATGTGATTCACTACAACCAAAACAAATAATTACTTGCCCAAACAAAGCACATGCATTTAGCTTTAAGGCATTGAACGTGCCTATAACAGAGAAAACTGAAGCACATTACAGTCTGTATCGCCATATCAAGCCACCTTAATGCAACTCGCTTTTAACCTACATCGTATGAAAGCGCGCACCGCGTTACGCTTGCTTTAAGGGCGTAATCGTGGCCGTATGTTACACCGGAATCGTTATAAGTATAGGATTACGGGTTTAAGTATATAGGGTATTTATTTTAAAGGTTATATTCGGTGTGAGTGGTGGAAACTGGGAAGATTATTAAGATGGCAAAATGGTCGTTAAGTTTCATCAGAATATGTTGTAATCTTTTGTATATTTTGACGAGCTAGACTCCTTTCGAAAAGACTTGGCCAAACTGGAAAGTAACAGAGTTGTGTGAAAATAGGAGAGGGAGGCTTTCTCCCAGCCGTAGGGGGAAATAAGCTAGCTAAATCGTATATTTAGTTACTGTTTCTTCTCTCACTTATTATAGGTAAAGGATTTCTTCCCTTCACTAAAATATATGAAGTACACAAAATTTTATTTGGACATACAAGACGAAGTGCCTGCTATCATGGAGTCTTGTTGTTTCATTTCAACTGCAAGTTTCGATATCGACTAAAAATAATAAATCAGTTTGTACATCATAGATCTTAAACTAAAAGATGACCTTTAAAATAATTACAACGCCTCAAAGAACCTTCCGAAACAGAAATTATTATTCAATTCAAATAATAATTAAGTCCATAATTTTCTCCGAACATCTGCTACACAAAAGCCACCTCGATGCATTCGATAAACAACGTAAAATGACCACTGTGAATGTTCCATATATGGCTCATATACAGCCATATATGACCATTGAGGATGAATATTAGGTACTAATGTAAGTGCAGTGATTAAAATTAACGGTAGTAGGAAATAGTCAGGCAGATTCCGTGATACCGCATAATGTAAACCAGATGGGATGAGGGTAGATACTGATGCTGGGAAATAACTGTTATGGTAGAGAAGTGATACTCGTACTAAGCGCCGTGATTGCGATTGGAGAAAATTATGAATGCAATTGTGAGTCGATTCATTTTGCGAATGCAGGAAGGCGTAGAATTCCTCTGAAAGAGAATTGCTTTACTGAAAGGTAAAGCAGAACCATTTAAAGGAAACGATAATAATTTCGTTCAAATTGAATCCAACGTTAACTCATTTGTTAAAATTCATCAAGTATTTTAGGCATCAGAGTAAAATCTACACGACTTGAAAAATAACTTCAACAATTTTCCTTGGTAATTTATTTATCTACAAACTTTTTCGACCGAAAGAAATATGTTAGGCACCCAGAATGTCTCCTTTCTGTTTGATATATATTTATAATAAAAGTAGCTGACTTGGCAAACGTTTTTTTGTCATACAAAAAAAAAAATACCCTACCATCTATTCTCATACCTACCGAATATACACAATTTATAAAAATCGGTCAAGCCGTTTCGGAGGAGTTCGGTAACAAACACCGTGACACGAGATTTTTATATATTAGATTATGATTTTTAAGCTAAATCCGGTTTGAGTGGAAGCCGACCCCTATATAGTTAGAAAAAGACGAGGCAGATGATGAGATAATGATGTTTAAATAAATATTCAAGCTAAAATCAATATATTTCGGTTCCGAAACCTAAAAATAAATCATTTTCAATTTCTAAGATACATTTCCCGGAAAATAAACTTTACCAGACCAATGAGGCGATACTTTTAAGACGATCAAGCCGATTATTGAACCTTTTACAAAAAATAATACATCAAATAAATGAGTGAAAAAATAAGAAGGAAGCCTCGTATTTTTTAAAACTTTCTGTCTCTACTAAGATAATAATTTCATTAGAATACGATGACCTGCAAATGTAAAGATGTCTTTATAATGGGTATTAAAATATAAGGTAAGGTCTGGTATGGGCACGAGGAAGGATGAAGTGCAACTAAAAGAGTTCCCTAAAGAATAGAATAGAATACTCTTAAGATAAGTTTAAAGTAAATAAAGTAAAAGAAAAGGAGGTAGCACAAAATTGGGAGTCCCATCCATAGGATAAATGGTGATGTTTAAAAGCAAGACACAGTATGAAGCATGGAAGTAATTGTTTTAATTCTTCATATTGCATCTACCACTGTTCTCTGCATCACCCAAAAGTTAAATGGTAGAGAATGCCTATGGCATTAAGTCCGCCTATGTACATTTGTGTGCTGAAGTGTTAAATAAATAAATAAAGTACGAGTACGACGTATGTACGAAGTACAAGAACGACGTACGTACGAAGTACAAGAACGACGTACGTACGAAGTACGAGTGTAATGTGAGAACTGGTATAGAAGAACATTAGAAATATTATAGACGCCAATCATGTTGGCGGAACTAGTCCGGAAAAAAGAGTGACAAAAAGTGTGAATATACTTATATATATGCTAGCTGTTGCCCGCGACTTCGTACGCGCATATCCCGTTTTTTCCCGTATCCCGTTTTTTCCCGTTACAAAAAACTATCCTATCTCTCAAGTTGGATCGAACTGCACATGGTGTGCAAATTTTAGTATAATCGGTTATGTGGTTTAGGAGTCCATTGAGGACAAACATTGTGACACGAGATTTATATATATTAAGATTAATGGAAAGTAAAAAATTGTGTGACTTCATAATTCTTAAACCTTTGTTTCATGTCATTCTTCTCACATAAAAATAAAAAAAATGGTTGACTGGCTCGAATTAAATAACAAAATAATTGGCACCAATCCCTAGCAATATAGAATATGGACAGGAAGGTGATGATAGTGATTAAGCGAGCTAACAAAGTTACTATGACGAAATTAGTTATCACAAATATCTAACCTTATTTGCACAAAATTAATTAACAATCATCAATCAATCCGTCATTGAGTGATTGAGTGACTAACAGACAACGCATCTCCGAAACGACTAGTCCTAGAAAGCTAAAACTTGGAATGGAATTTCCATGGAGAGTGTACCGGAGCACTAAGAGAGCATTTCCCGAAATTCTTACGGGAACTAGAAAAGATGGGATATGCGCGTACGAAGTCGCGGGTGATGGCTAGTGTTATATAATTATTTAACAATATCATAATATTGGACAGGTATTTTTGCCTTTTCAAATCATTAAAACTAAAAGCACATCAAAGTTTTAGACATCAGTTTTGTTCATCAACATAATGAGTTCACGTAACGTCACATGTTGGTAAAAAGTGTACTGATGATAGTCCAAACTGTTAGAACTAGCCGCTCGTCTGCGTCACATTTTTTATTACTGCCCCGCTCCTATAGGTCGTAGCGTGATGTTATATAGCCTTTCTCGACAAATGGGCTCTCCAAAACTAAAAGAATGTTTGATTCGAACCAGTAGTTGTTGTTGTAGTTGTTGTTGGTTGTTAAGTAGTTGTTGGTTTTACTACCGTGTTTTTGCGAGTCTCAAATAAACATTTTTCTTTCTTTCTTTTTTTAGATTAACGAGTGCAACCGAACAAACAAACTCTTCAGCTTTAGTACATTAGTATAGAAAATACCCCATTGTAGATATAGGTTCAATGGCTGTCTCATTATTGACAGCGATCATAACCTAAAATCCGTATTATCCAGTCTACTTAATATACCTAAACATAAATTTTAAAACACTGCTTATAAAATTACACAACGGTGCACGGTGTAACAAACCCCAAGTTAAATCATGTAGCTGCTTGTAGGTACAGAACGTCATACAGGGTTATTTTGCATATTCATTAAGCAGTTCCTTTGAACATGCACATATTTGACTAAACTCATTTAAACGACGCCTTTCATTGATAAAATAAGTAAGACTTGATTTTCGTGATTTATAACTTGGCACCATAAGAATCTACCTTTTGGAATGGACAGTAGAGTCACTTTAGTCTATATCTATACTAATATTATAAAGAGGAAAGATTTGTTTGTTTGTTTGAATTGAACAGGCTCCGAAACTACTGGACCGATTTGAAAAAATCTTTTAGCATTGGATAGCTACATTATCAGGGAGTAACATAGGCTATATATTATCGCGAACGGGAACTACGCGGGTGAAACCGCGTGACGTCCACTAGTATTTTATATTATTTGAAATGTGAATGACGTTCAAAAGTGCCGTTTAGTGGCCTAATTGGAATAAACGTTTTGATTTTGACTTTGTCTCTGATGAAGTTTTAAGGTATTAAAGCTTTCTTTTATTTATCCATTTATCAATCTTACCTATTCTGTCCCACAGCTGGGCAAAGACGTCAAATGCTCTGTCTTTTCCGTACATCTCTGCCCTTTGCTATTTCGGCCTGTATTTTCGGTAGGAGTTGAGCTCATTCCGCTATCTTTCCCCTGTTCTGTCGTAATGTCTTCTAGCATTCAATGGGCCTTGTCTATACATATAATAATCTATACATATAATAAAATCGTAGACTAACCGTGTCTGTACATTGAATATTTTTGCATGAAAATTACACAGAAAACTCAGAAAAAAGGTATAAAACACAAAAATGCAATTTTTGAAATTTTTGTCTGTTTGTCTGTTTATCTGTTTGTCTGTGCGTTTGTGGGAGCATCACGCATAAACCACAAATTGGATTGCAAATCTAAGTACTTAAAAATATTAAGCGATAACCCGAGTAACATTTAGCGTTTATTTCATCAAAATCGACCCACAAAATCGAAAGATATTGAATTTTTAAGTTTAGGAAGAAACTTCCTAATGTATTCTGATGAGTCAGAGCGCCATCTATTGAGAAAAATAAAATGCACGAAAGCATTCAAAATTGTTGAGTTATTTGTGAAACTTTTAATACGTGGCAAAATAAAAGTGATCATTTTTATACCTTTTCGTTATTTATCGTTACAATCGATCCACAAAATCAAAATAAATAGAATTTTTAGTTTAGTAAGAAACTTCCTACTGTTTTCTGATCAGTCAGAGCGCCATCTATTGAGGAGCCAAAAAATGCATGAAAGCATGAATGTTACACCAAAACACATTGATTGAGTTATTTGTGAAACTTTTAATACGTAGACGTAGCAAAATAAAAGTAAACATTTTAATACCTTATCGTTATTTACCGTTACATACGGGCTTCTTATTTAACGTCTTCTACTGCCAAATATTTTGTCAGTTTACTTGGTCGATAGATGGCGTTGCACTGATGACGCGTTTTTCTGAATTGCGGTGTTAAGATTTTCCGCTGGAGAATGACCTCACACGATTATCAAACACGGTCGTAGTTAGTAGGAATTTCGGTTTGGTCTCTGTAAGGTCTTTAACTGTTAGGGACCAAAATTTCTGAAATCTCTGAGTCGTGCTGGTTTCATTTAAAGTGCTTTTATCGTAGAGTCTTAAACTGATTTAGTTTTGCGAAGCACTGGACGGTTCGACTTGCGGATCTGGGGGGCTACTCTTTAACGAAATCCGTAGTTTCGGGCTTAGTTGCGGGCGGGCATTTTCTACTCCGTATCACCTAACCACTGAGAACTAATGATAACACGATTTGACAGTTACTGTGAAATCGTGTTGTCATTCATTCTCAGTTCGGGTTCGGGACTAATCGTTAGTCTGTAGGTGATACGGAGAAGAATACGCCCGCCCGCAACTAAGCCCGAAACTACGGATTTCGTTAGAGAGTAGCCCCCCAGGCCTGTAGGGTTCCGTACCAAAGGTGCTGACGGGACCCTACTGCTAAGCCTCCGCGATTGACTCCGTTTAGAGCGAAGCAACGAACGGTTCGATTTGCGAAACAAGGCTAATAATAATTTAAGGCACCGTACCAAAGGTGGTCACGGTGACGGGAGCGATGGAGTTTTGGGGGGCTACTCTCTAAGTCCGAAGTCCGTAGTTTCGGGCTTAGTTGCGGACGTATTCTACTCCGTATCACCTACAGACTTACGATTAATCCCGAACCCGAACTAAGAATGAATGACAACACGATTTCACAGTAACTGTCAAATCATATTATCATTAGTTCTCAGTGGTTAGGTGATACGGAGTAGATTTTTTTTTTATTATAGATAGGCATACGTTTGACCACTATCTCACCTGATGGTAAGCGATGATGCGGTCGAAGATGGAGCACGTTTGCTTAGAAGCAACCTGTTCACTTTTGTCTTAAAGACTCCCAGGTTGCCCGCAACTAAGTTTTTAATTCGTGCGAAGTATCAGACAGTTCGATTTGCGAGCCAAGGCAAATTATCGGATTCCGTGCCAAAGTTGCTAATGGGACCCTATTATTTAAGCCTTCGCGTACGATTTTGATTCGATCGATTTTGAACGGAACCCTATTTATTAATAAGCCACCGCTGTCCGTCTTCCTTCCGTTTATTCGTTTTATTTCTGTCTCGCTAATATAAAAATGACTTCTAGAAAAAGGTCGAATCTTTCACAATATAGCAAAATTCTCAAAGTCGGGTTTGTTCGAACACTTTTCCAACTAACTCGAGAACGGCTCGACCGATTTTCATAGTTTTTGTGTTTTATTCCGGACGAAGACTAATTTCTTCGTCCGGAATAGCATAATAAGAATTAAAATACAAAAAGAAAAGAGAATGAGTATGTAGGTAGGCAGGTAGGTAAGGTAGGGTAGCTATGGTAGGTAGGTAGAGTAGCCAGATGACGGGAGCGAAGCCGCGCGGGTCAGCTAGTATATAATAAAATAATAAATATATTGTACGATTTCATAAATTATTGTGTGAATCTATGTTGCACACTTTAACTATCTATTACCGTTGTCTTGTGCTAAAATTATGCTAATTATAAAATTTACAATTTTTAAATTTATTTCTTCCAAATGTACCTACTATTTTCCGATATACGTCTTTTATAATGCGCACAGCAAAGGAGTGGAACTCTCTGCCTGCGTCTGTGTTTCCAAACGCTTACAACCCTAATCTCTTCAAAGTTAGAGTGAACAGGCTCCTTCTGGGTAGGCTCGCTCCATCGTAGACTTTGTTTCTGTTATCTCTGACCTAGACTAGAGTCAAGAGCAAACCCATCACAAATAAAAAAAAATGTATATATCCTGTATTTACTAGAAATATCATCATTTTCACATATTTAACAAATAACCAAGATTTATTGATTCCAACAACAATCAAAACGGTCATATTTCTAAGAAGCCTGCGACCAACACAGCAATTATGAACTCCGCACACAATACAGCAACCAGTGCACTCGATCGTGGCTTTTAAACTATTGCGCACGTTACATTTTATTGCGTACGTGTCGGTTTCTCCGAACATTTCCTCTACACGCCAGGGACTTGTGATAAATCGTGTTTACGAGTAAACGTCTGATAAGCTTGGCAGAAAACTGATCGCATCTTGTAAGCATTTTGTCTCATAGACCAAATCCTTGGGTAAAAAATTATGTTCCACTTTTTTGTATTTTTAGTGTTTGGGTGTTTTTAGATAAAAGAGCTTTATGATTAAATTGAGTTCTGAGGCGCTACACAAATTTTATTTAATTTTAGGAGAATTCTATAAGAGAATGCTATTATCCAAAGGGATTGAGCATTTGTCATTTCGACATCATTTAGCTATCCTTTATATGTTTGACGTTTTGACAATCGCTTTCGCCACGATATCGCTATCATTTGTCTAGAGAGAGCCTCTGATTAAAATAAACGTGCAAAGGCCAAAATAATGTTTGTAAAAGATTGAACTTAAAATAGAATCAGGAAATAAATCAAGTACATATTAAAAACACACTCATGGTGAAAATAAAGCCAAATTAATCAAAGGTAACCTACATAATACAGGTCAAATACACATGATCACCTCAGTGAACTATAGGATAAAAGAATAACAAATGACACACGAAAAGACAAACACAAACACTGCACACTTCATTATTCATTTAGTTCCAGATCAACGAAACCAAACAAAAGAATCAGCGTACACAACACAAACGAACCATTAAAGAAACACAACGATAGTTGGCATTAACGTGTCGGCATTTTGCTAAGCTGCTTTCGAATTCACTGGCAATTTTATTTGCTACCCGATACTCCGCAATACAGCTCTGGCAGCTAGCTTTAAGTCCCAGCATTTACTTGGATTTATAACCCCTCCGATATTTCGGCAACTTGCCTTACGTTTACTTGTTTTGTTTCAACTTTGTTTCTTTAATTCTAACGGACTAAATTAAATAAAGTTCTAAGAGCGAATAAAATTGGCCGCACGAGTTGTTTAATTAATGTTAGTTTACATCCTTTTATAGTTAATTAGGGTTTGAAAATTTAATATTAGAAGTTTTATAGTTTACAAGTTTCAAGGATTCGTATTCTGCTTCTTGTTTTGTAGTAGAAGCGTAATTGGTTTAGCGGAGTTTATTTTGTTTATCATTTTTATTTGTAAAGGTCTTGCCTTAAAATTTAGAAAATATTTTCTGAGCTAGTGAATACCAATTTTCTAGTTCATTGGATCACTTAACAAAACTTAGGTTCGTGTTAGGTAACCAGTTGTTTTTTGCACAGAACGTCCTCTAATAAACCTACTCGATAACACAAAGTAACTTTAAGTAGCTTAGTTTTGTATCAATCAAATGTAAAACAATGGGCCTTATTATTTTCATTATTTAGGTGTTTTACATTCTTAATTGTTTATGCTTCCTTATCATCATGGTAATCAAAGCTATCTATTAACGTTTTGCCGTGTAGGTTATTAATAGAACATCATTTTGAGGTCCTTAGTTTTTTTTCGCTCTTTCTTATTTCATACGGAGTCGGTTCTCCTAATTTTGTAGCCCCAAGACAATCTGTTTTAAGTGTTTAGGTCAGGCAGTTCTTCCTCTAGTAGGAATTTCGTCATGCTTTCTGGGAATCACAAACTTAACTTAATTAAATTCCCAACAAATTCCTGTACCACATTCAAGCCAATTACAATACAATACTACCGGTCCAATTTCCAAGCCTCCAAGAAAATAGAACATTACAACCGCCTTGTTCAATAATCTCAAGTGTACACAAGTACTAAATACAGCCGTGGCAGCTATTCACAGCTTATTTCGACCCCTTTCCGTCCTCGTTTTTTAAACTCTTAAAGAATGGGAGTGAAAAGTTGGAGTTCTGCTCGGAATACTGCAGCTCAACTGTTCTTTTCTCGCGTTCATTTTCAATGTGAATTAAAATCTTACGAATGTATGTTCTTGGCTGTTATGTGGGCTTGGGAAGTCTTAGTTAAGCTTGCGATGAATACAGTGTTTCTAGATGTTTTGCTTGGTGTACGTGTTGTAACTTGTAAGCCACGATTCATGTATTTTATTTAATTAGGTAAAAAAAAGCCTCGGAAAAAGCATAACATTATTTTTTGGGTAGTCGAGTATAAAGTAGCGGTGATGGTTTTTGTACGTGGTTGATGTGGACTGTCGCACAGGAAATTTAAATTCTTTATTAGTGATGCAATTGAACGCAATTGTAGCTTTCTGTCAGTGACACCATTTTTGTACGGCTAGGGATTATTTTCTACAAAAAAAATGATCAACAAATAATAACATAAATGTCGGAATACGTAGCAAGGTCTCGGCGTTTTTGAGGAGAAACAAATGTTTATGTTGAACATTATTTATTGAATCACTCTCAAACTGTTCTTAATGTTAAAATGTTAAATGAAATGTTGATGAATGTTAGAATACACCCGGCTAACGCGGTAGACCAAAGTGCACTGACTCTAAAGCCAACTTAAAAGGAATAAGTGTTTTTAATAAAGAAATGAAATTAGGTCAACGCGTCACGACCGTATTGCTAACTAAGGTGTTCGGTGAAAATACTTAACAATAAATATTACATCTTTAAAGTTAGGGTTACTACTGAGATCACTATGTGTTGTTAAAGATATATGGAACAAGAAGACAAGACGCCAGCCGTTATTAAATTAAGCTAAAGGATAAAAATGATGAATAGCATAAACCAACATTCAGTTAAGGAACTGTCATCATCAAGGTCAATTGCAACGGTTGCATTTTAGCAAAGAAACGTTATAACGTTTCTATCTCAGAGATACCATTATTCATAAAATCCTCGACGTCTTGATTAATGTTTAAAACAAAGTTGAAATTTTATTTCAGTTGCAGAAATGGGAAGCTGACAGTACGAGTTACTACCATTTTTCAATTCGTAGGAGACAATTTTATGAAAACTGTTAAAATGTGTTTTCGACAATTCCGTATGAAATTGGCTGTTGGCTAATTACTGTTTTTGATGTTTAATTGCGTCCTCAATCACATGTTTTAATTTTGTGCTCTTGCTAATTTGAGAAGAATGAATTACTATGATCGAAGCTGTCTGTTTTTTTTTTGCCTTGAGTAAGAGCTGGTTAATATGTTCAAAAAATTATGTTCCATTTTGAATTTATCAAGGTCTACCTGTATGCCTATCAGACATTGTGCTTTATTCTTATTTTGTTATCATCATCGTCATCATCATATCAGCCGAAAGATGCCCACTGCGGACATAGGCGTCCGTGGACGTCTTTCGGCTGATATGATGATGCAGGCGGATTGGCGATCGCAGTGTATGGTGTTGCGTTTTACAGAGAACGCTGCTGCCCATTCTCTGGTGAGTCCCTTAGTCGCCTCTTATAACACCCACGGGAAGTGATAGGATGATATTACTTACTATCTTTTACGGCACCATACGGTACCGGCCGACATCATACGGCATCATACGTGGCTACGTCTATTGCAGCATCAGAGGCGTTGTATATCGGGTGTCGGTGAACTTGGGCACTCCAGAAAATGACACATACATAGTCTGAGCAGAACGTCCTGTTTGTAGTCAGTTACACAGATAGATAGAAGAAATAAAGAAAAAATCTTGACGGTGACAGAAAACGACATACATATACGTCATAAACTAAAAGTAAAATTCGTTAAATATGCAAATAAATAAAAATTTTATACTAAGTTTGTAAAACTATTACCAAGAATTTCATAAAGAAATACCCACTTCTTTTAAGTTTCTCTTGAAATAGAATATTAAGTAGGATTTCCAGGGTTGTGATAAAGTATTCGAGAAAAAAGTGTAGGATGGTAATGGAGCACGTGATGAAAAATATGTAACCTATTTTCATTTTTCCGTCTTATACTACAAGTACAGGGAAAAGTCTGAAAACTACCCTCGGTGGGCGAGTCCGACTCGCACTTGACCGGTTTTATGGTTTTGAACATCCGTTTGAAAAAATGTAACCCTTATAGGAAGGACCATTCGTGTGTCTGTCTGTCTGGCCGTCTGGCTGTCTGTCACAGCTTACTTGCTCCGAATTTCCGAATCAGTTCAAATTTGATACACATGAACTTATCTGACCCAAAAACAGACGTGAAAGGTAAATAAATACGTTTTGATTGTGGTGTTACTTTTTGAGAATAAAAACGAAAATTAACAAAAAAGAAAAAAAGGTTTTTTAAACTGCGCCGTGTGACAAATGAAAGGTATTTTTTCATCATTTTTCATTAATTAGATTTAAGTTATCCAAAAAAATAGTAATAAATTATCCCCGAAAGTACTGAATCTAAAATATTGAATTAAAACTGGTCAAGTGCGAGCCGGACTCGCGTGCAAAGGTTTGCAATTTTTTTTTTTAATTTTAATTTCATACTACAGACTTCTTATAGGTTTTCCTGTAATCTTTAGATACAGAACTATTACCTGCTTTTTTTTCAAAATTTTAGCCTCAGTACGTCATTTTTGGTCTAATTTCTTGAATAACTTCAATACTATTTATTTTTAAATTATGATAAGAATATAATTAAAACCCTCACAGTAAGCCCTTTCCTTTGATATGTTACACGATACAGTTTGAAAAACATTTTTATAAATTTTCTAGTTTGAGCCCCAAAAGTGATACTTAAAATTTATTTATTTACGTAAAGCGTTCGTTTTTGGGTCACAGAAATCCATATGTGTACCAAATTTCAACAGAATCGGTTTAGTAGATCTGGAGAAAACTGGCTGTGACAGACGGACAGACAGACACCCGAGAGGGTTCCGTTTTTCACGGATTTTCGGAACCCTAAAAAAGCAGAAATTATTCTTTACTTACAAATCACTAGACCGCGTTTTCGTAGAACCAATCTATAAACTTCCCATCATCGAAGTACTTAATTACTTCCAAACCACACCTTGGACACAGCATCATCTACCAAATGTCACAAGACATTGTAGATGGGCGACGTCATTAATCTTTGTATGATCATTAATCCGTCCATCATCTGTCTATATAATCTAGCTAGTCTATATCTCCCTCCTTGAGGTCTCCCTTGAGGCAATGGCGTCATTTGTCATATTAAGCTTGAGCTAGTGCAATATGTCAGTAGTTAGCACTGGTCTTAGGATCATCGTGTTACGATGAGTTTTGGCATATTACGTGTAGTTAGTAGAGAGGTCTTTACCGAATCGAATTTGTTGATTATGGAAATAGAATCACGCCTATTTCTAGAAGAGATAGGCGAATAGATGTGCAATATGTCAGTAGTTAACACTGGGTTTGGGAACATCGTGTCAAAATGAGTTTTGGGATATTACGAGTAGAGAGATCTTTACCGAATTCAATTGATTGATTATAGAAATAGAATCTACACCTAGAATAGGACACCCACATGTTGCTTCTACATTATGTTTTAATCGTTCGAAAATTATTTAATTCCTATCTTCTCTTTTCGTTTTTTCTTTTTTAAATGTTTGATTATTTTTCTTTTTTCTTCTTATTTCTTCTCTTCTTCTTATCTTCTTATCCTTACTCTCTTAAGGAGCAGGAAATTGTGCTGAAGTTCAGAAGGTACTTTACGGAATCTGTGCGATTTCCCGGTCAAATTACTATTACATTAATAAATCCTATTAAAGAGATACATAACACAAATTAAAGTGATGTCCGCAATGATTATTCCAAAACCAAAAAAGACAGACCATGACAAGAAATTCCCAAAATCATAACAAAAACGACGTTAAGAATAATCCCTTAATAACGAAACGACACAAACTTTAAACTTCACAATGCCCCGCAAAGCTACACAACGAGCGAATATGAAGATCTCATCGAGATAAGCCAAAAATACTAAAACACAAAAGCCCCAGTCTTCAACTGTTATTCAACGACAATAGGGTCCTTAACAGTCCTTAGAGTCGCAATTAATAGAACAAAGGAACGTAGGCAAAACCTCTAATGTTGGGCTCGCTGTCTGCTACAATATGTTTAGTAATTCAGTTGGAAATATCCGTGAACATAGTCCTAAGAGGTTCTTGTCATGTCCGTTAAAGTTTGCAATGGGTATGCAACCCGTTATTCATAGTTGAGTTGGTCGGATGTGTGTGGTTTGTGGTGTGTCTTAAGATGAAGAAGAATGTTACCAGTCTATAGAAAAACCTAAGATTAGTAAGCACGAAAATCCAATCGGAGATTAAAAACTTCCTTTAAATCAAATTGGTTTCTTTTCACCACAATCTCACTTAGTGGAGAAATCATCAAATGACTCCTCCCGCTCTGGGCGAAGCAGAAGGGAGTGTCAGACTCTTACTGACTAAAACCCATCCGTGTTCCTCCTAGTGCCCTTTGCGTTCCAGAGCCGCGGTGACTCTTTCGAACAAATTCCGCAATCCTGACAGAAACTGGCCCTAGCGGACCCCTTCTTCTATGCTGACATCTCTTTGATGCGCGCGTGGAACACAACGCGCCGTCGACCCGGGCCTGGTTCTGATGGGACAGCGAGCCACCCAACGCTCGCCATCCGCAGGGCCGCGCCTACGGTGGCCGGGAATCGCCCTGCGACTCCCGACGCCCGGGGCGTCTTCTTCTGTTGCGGCAGCTGGGGCGTGAAGATTCCCTCTCTCTCACGTTGGGCCTCCTCCTTTGCTAGCATTACTGCTTCGCAGAGGGCGGTGACCGCTTCCCATGACTTCGGACCATAGATTGAACCAGGGCTGGTCGCGAGAGGTCGCCGCCGCCGATTGCCTCGACGAGCGCCTACAATGCCTAGAATTAACCTACAATTTTAAAATAAATTTGCAATTATTAAAGTACACTCAAAACGTTTTGTCCGTCAATGTAAATATTTAGGCATCGATAACAATGTTGTTGTTATTAAAATAAGATCTCATGACCCGTCTAGACATTGTTAAATATAAATTTGATGTATCCCTGTTTCTGTTTAATGTAACTGGCACCTTAATTAAAGTCAAAAGCGATTTACGGCTTCATAAAATAGTAAAAAAACCTCTCAAAAAAATTAAAAAAGCCATTAAAACTGTCGTTTCTTAGCGTACAACAAACAGAATTGTATTATTCACAGTCGAATCGTAAATTTTATAACTTCCATTCGTTTTAGCGAGAAATAAAATTTGAACTTCTTTACAACATTCATCAAGCCGTCACGGGCAAAGCTTTTGAATAATAAAAATCTTTGCCTCGAGCCACGCAACGAAGTTTCCATAGCGGGACATACTTCCCCTTCACGGTTTTTTATAACTTTATTATAAGAGACGAGAAGTAATTTCTTACATTTATTATTATTGCCGAAATCCCATTTATCATGTCAGGTATCCGTGATAAATATCAATAACGATGCTTGTAGAATTTCTTCCTGCGGTTTTTTGTTGAGCAAAGTAAAATATGTTGTCATATTTTATCGCCGTTTCGGTGTTGTGTTCGATATTAATGTAAAAACAATTTTGAGAAATTTTTAAAGCGGAAATTACATAGATTGAAGGGAAGGGATGAAAAATATTATGTCATCGTTACCATTAGTATTAAGCCTACTTCTTGAGAATTTGAAACTTGTCCATTAGCGTCAACTTGTCTCAATTAAGTGTGAATATTTAGATATTTCATTTGCAGAGTTAATAATAAATTATAGGTTGTTGTAGACAAGTTTAATTTCTTGCCAAATTGTAATTTAAATTTAACGAACTTTCTTTGTTGAAACTCTGCTGAAAAGTTTAAGGCAGGCGGCTTAGCTCAACGACAGACTGCTGGAAGAAAACTCTTTGGTTCAAATTCATTAACCTGGTTTTCATGAGAAATTTACCTATCTAATACGTAACAAATACAAACACCAGATTATTTTTTGATAAATTGAGCAGATGCGTTGCTCGCGTGCTAAGACACAAAATAGGTGAGACGACAAGGAATGTATGACCCTTATCGGTTTGTGTCTGAAGGGTAAATCTCAATCTTGATTTTGCCATTGGACCGAAACGGATCATACTTGATCTGCCTTTAAATTACAGTTAAAATCTCTGTCCTCGACATGTCGATATCGCTAATATCCTGTATGACGTCATGTGCATTGAGTCAGATAAATATTAAGCGGAATACGCGCGTAAATCCTTGTTACGTTTGCATATCGTTAAAGGACCAATGCCTTACACCACTTTCGTTAGTATTTAATTGGCAAAAGTTCTAAAATTGTAACAGGTTATGTATAACGCTTCACAGAAAACTTACTTAAAATCTAAAGACAGAACCCAAACTCAACAACAACGAACACAAAAAACCTCACACCTATCGAACTCATTACAACTCTTACACGCCACACCAAAAACACGAGAACACAACTTCGTATAAGACATTATCGAAACTTAAGTGATTAACTGTTTTCCAGAGTTGCCGTACCAAAATGGAGGTACAATAGGCGAAAAGTTTGGCTATCCGCATATTTTAGAATGCTAATGTGATTTTGCACTTAGGCCACGTGACTTTACAAAGGAAGCTTTAAATATAGGAAGAAAGTTGTGAGTTAGAAGGTTGTTTTGGTATCTTTATATTATTTGGGAAAGGGGTAGGGAAAGAACCTTTTTGTGTTGGAGGCAAGTTTCTGAATAGCCGGAAAGGGATTGACAGTGTTTTATCTAAAGTGACTGCTGTTTTCAATGCTGTTGTCGGTGAAACGAACAATTTAAAACATATCGTGAAGAAATACAACAGCAAAACTACTAAAAACGTTAACAAAACGAGAAATAAAGACTGATGTCCGGATTCTGAGGTACTTGTCCGTTAACCACTTGTCAACCAATGGCGTATTGCGAAAAGCGTTAACGGACAGATAAACTACCTTATTGGTAGTTTATCTCAAAAACCGGGCATAAAAGGCATTACTAGAAAACTAACCGTTTCAGGAAGTAATAGTGAACGTTAAAAGAAAAACATTCTTTTCACAAAAAACTACGTCTTGAAAAGCCACACGCTAAATCCAGTGTAAAAAAATACAATTGCGACATTCATACTACATTAAATATTAAAAACCAATAAAGTTGCCTTTTCTCAAATTGAAAACACTAATATTCAAAAGACAGAACAGACAACGGAATTTAATCTTTCCCCAGAACAAAATTAAAACCGTTCAAAACTTTAATAATATCCAATATTGCAATATCAGGTTACTTTTAAATACAATAGCTGTCAGGTATTCATTTTGTAATTTCTTCATTCCAGTGTCTAGAGATTGCAATTTGAAGTCTGTAAGCCCGATCTACATTGGACAAGCCTCCATCGATTTTATTGCCACTTAGTAATTTAACTTTCTAAGGTAGTTTTTCAAGAGTAAATCTAGATTAAAAGTAGCGTCTATTAAAGTGTTGGCTTGGAATGTAGAAAATAATCTATTTTATAAAAGGAAATGAAGATTAAATTGCAATTTTATGTTATTCACTCTACAATTTGCTTTATCAGTTCTAACGTTGGTTCTTTGGTTTTCATATTAGTCCTGGGGTAATTTTGATTACACGTTTGGAAACAAATAAAGTCCACTTCTCCTTAACATTACTTCAAAATTTAAAATAATTCTTTGGTAGAGGTAGTTGAGATATAGGTCAGCGAAACCATAAGTAATAAAAGAATGGATTTAAATTATTGGCCTCACAAGATAGACAGATGATCTGGTGAAGACTGATACGGCACAAGAACGTTCGATGTATTGAGGCTTGCGGAAGACAATAATGGACATATTTCGGCTAAAATTGCCAGATCGCAGCAAAATCAGAAAAATGTAGCAGTGTAACGCTATATTTTCAATGCTTAGCGACTCCCAAGAATCTTTCACTATAATAACTAACCGCGTCCTTTCCAATATATTCACTCATGAAGAAACAAAGGCGACCTAGAAACCCAATATCTCAATAAACGATATTAATCCATAAAATATTCACCTCGCGCCTTAAAATAAAATATCACTGCGTTCAAATGTAAGACAAGAACTTAATGGGGCGAATCATTTTGGTGCGCTTAAGTAATCGAACTGGAAAGCTGATAAATTAGGAGGCGTTCGAGTCGAGAGATCTGAAACAGTCCATGGATCAAGTGTTCCCGTGTGAAATATCATGATTGAAGACTCACTTACCTTTTGTTTATTGGAGGATTAGCAGATTTTAAATATAAACTTTGAATTTGTAGTGAAATTAAGTTGTCTTTCGATAAGTCTTGCTTTCTAGTTAAGCTGATCTTTTAGATTGAATAATTTATGCTTTAGAGCCTGTTTTTTTTTAAATTATAACAGATAATACATAACACATATATAATACATATAACAGTTAATATTTAAAGTAAGGTAGGTAGCTATTTTAAAAGTAATAAAAAATTAAGCATGTAGTAATTAGTAGATTATAGTAAAAAAAATAAAAATAAAACTTTTTAACAAATAAATTACACCTCCGAAAAAAACTGAAAAGCTAAAAAAATACTTTCGGAAGTCGGTGTTAAAATAAGAAGAAACAATAAAAACAACAATTTCCGAAATTAAAGTATTTTTTTATTTTATTTTTTGCTTTTCAGTTATTTTGGAAGTGTGTTTTTTTAGTTCAGACTCTTTGTGTTGTATCTTGACGTTTTTGTTCGCCAATATTAAACTGACAGAAAAAAATCTTTGACTGTACAGTTTATGGTATACACGTAGCGTGGTTAACAAATTTTGCTACTAAAATGTTCGTGATCCATGAAATCGCCAACCATGGGAAGCCGACGAGTTTGTTACACAGGCACCGGTCATGCGTAGCAATATATGACTTGCATGTTCAAATCGTTGTAACTCGGGTGTGCAATTCTGTTACATTGTGAATATATTGATACGCTTGACCGAAGACTGCAAGTGCTAGGTTGTTGTATACTGGAAAGTAGGTACTAGATTTTAATTTCTCTTCTAGTTGGAAAATTAAAAACCTGATAAAATCATCAATCATTCAATCATTCTTTTTAGTGTTGTCAAGGATGATCTTCGAACTTTTGGTTCTAAACCCGGTTCCTAGGACCAAATATTTTGAAAACCGTACATTTGATATGTAAAATAAAAAATAATAACTAAAATTAACGAATGCACTAAAACTTAACTAGGTAATAACTAAATAATCTAAACTTACAATAAACTAAAATAAAGCATAAAAAAATTCGTCCTCAACGCTGTCAGCTGGAATGTGCTCAAGAGACTGGCGGCATTGTCACGTTGAACGACAATGCTTAGCCTCTCGCCAAAGTAGAAGCCAGTTTTTGGGTCCAAGAAGTGTCAACCAGCCATTGTTAAATTTCTTTGAAAAGGCTGTTAGCACAAAGGCCTCACGGTCCGAGGGTTTTAACCCCAAATGGCTCGAAAATATGCAAAAACCTTTATTGAATCCTAATTTTAATGTTTGTTACGATTCCACGAATGAAGGACAGAACTGATCTTAATGAATTTTGATATAGATATAGATAGGAGGAAAAGATAGTCTACACTAATATTAAAAAGATTTTTTTGGTTTGTTTGAATTGAATAGGCTCTTCTACTGGACTGATTTGAAAAATTCTTTTAGCATTGGATAGCTACATTATCAGGGAGTAACATAGGCTATATATTATCCCCATACCCCCACAGGAACGGGAACTACGCGGGTGAAACCGCGTGACGTCCACTAGTAATTTATAATGTTAAATCCTGCTCCTACATACAAAATCTGTATTCTGGGTTTTAAATTGTCATAGTCACTATGCTTTACAAACGAGTAAATGATTGCGTTACAACGACAAAGCGTTCACGGAATATTGCTGCTTTTCATCGTCCTGAAATAATCTTTTATACTTTTTTTTTATTCCCACGGGGTGTATGGAGGGGTGGATTTTATGTCAAGGACAAACGCAGAACAATTTCCATTCATAACGATTGAAACATTCTCACCAATCAAATTCATTACGCTTCTGAAACTTTCGCGTTAATTTCAGAAATACCATTTTCAATTTGTAATACCCACAGAGTATTGAATCGCCACGCCAGTAACGACAAGAGCTGGAAACGTATTTGAGTTGCCCATTCAAAGGGTTCCGAACGGGTTTTTTCAAAGGATTAATAAACGCTATAGAGGTATATTGTATAAACGATGTATAGTTTTTTTATCGTTATATCATACTTATACTTTTTTGTCTTTTAATTTTAAACGTTTAATCCGTTTGTGAATTCTGTAATACCTTCTGATAGGGTTACCAAATTAGAAAAGCTAACCCACTCAAAAGGTTACCGTTTTATCAGGTAACCACTTCATTGGGTTTGAAAGGTTTTTTTTAAAGAAGTTACCTATGTTAAAGGTATCTGATTCAATGGGTTATCGTTTGATTAAATTAACTGTCAAGCAATCAACATCATGTCTATAATATTTTATACCCGAGCAATGTCACAACCAATGTCAGAATAATTAAACGGTAACACAAAATTAGTAAAAGTTGACCCTCACAGTTAAGGAGCTTGTTACTAAATAATAACTGCCACACGGGTCAATTTTCACGGTTAAGCAACGCTTGCTGATGTCAGTTCGGGGATGGGTGTCTTAACATACCAAGATTCCTCCGCGCCTTGGAAAGAACGTTTAGCCATTGGTCCCGGCTGACATTTCTTCTTTAACAGTCGTTACAGTTAGTAAAAATTCAGAAAATCTGACAACAGAGGCAATTTGATTGATTGATTTAGAAAGAAAAAGCGTCTTTTTGCGTCAAGCATGACGGAAACCAAAAAAAAAATATTATTTTTATTTTTCGTCCTTCGTATTGCCCGTAAAGGCGTCTCGGTGTTCTATTATTATAATAACGAATAAAACACAAACTGATTATTTTATGCCAAAAGCAATTTATGCAAATGCTTCGTAAAAGATTACAATTAAAATAATCTTGTTAGGTATAACAAACTCGTTTTGGGAATACGGATTTCAATTACGGTTTTGGGAATAATAATAATGGTTGGAGAATTTCGGTATCTGCGTGGTTGTAGCACTTTTCCAAGGTTGCTTATTTAAAGAGACTATTATCTATGGAGTTAATTATGGAGTTTCTTGTCCGTTCTTCTCCATAAGAACCTACCTTTTGTGAACGGACAACTGGAGTCGTTATAATATATTTTTTTCAATTTGAAAAGACGTTTAAAAGTGCCTTTAATGGTCTAGTTGAAATAAATGATTTGACTTTGACTTTAAAGAAGATGAGAATTTAGATAAATCAAACAGTACTTATATTTATTTATTTTTGTGTCCAGTTTAAACAGTGTTTATTTCTTTTTCATTCACTCAGACTGTCAAGACCTTAAATTTCTTAACTCATTGAATGAATACATTTATAATGATTTTTTTTTTGTTCAAAAATGTGCAAAATAAGTTAAGAAATTGAATTAACGAAATTAATGAGCCTTAATATATAATACACATATGCACGATGCTTTTTTTTGAAAAAGCGGTTATAGTGGAAGGGAGAGAAATTTTTTTCACTTATAGAAAACTTAAAATTTCTCTCGTCGTTTCTCTAAAATCTTTATGAAATTCTTTGGTTTTGCAAAAACTTACTTTATAATCATGAACTAGTGTAGCTAGACAAAAACTTCTAAAATGTGACATTACAGAATTGACGACAAGAAATACAGTCAGTTGAACAAAATGTACTAAAATATTCCAGAATAGGAAATACGAGAAAACCTACGTACACATTAGGCAAAGACCCGCATACAAGACGTATTCATATTGTACAGACGTTCAAAAGAAATACCTGCTATAGTATTTCTCTGTGACTACAAAAACTGAAGGGTTCTGTACAATAATCTATTTAGTTACTGGTTACTGAGTTCCATCCACATAATTGGTAGACAGGTAAACATTTTTTTCTGGATTCGTATTAGAAATAAAATCATCGTTGAATTTTAAGATTGGAGAAGTTTTCCACGTGATAATCACTTACAAATATTAATTAGAAATGTAAAACATTATTTTGAGAAAAACTCTGTAAAAAAAAATCTATGGCAGAAAATACAATGTAAGAAAAAAGGAAATAATTATCATTATTTTCGGAATAATCTACATAGATTTATTCGGTGGCGGAATTTGTTCGAAAGAATCACCGCGGACCTGGATCACAAAGGGCATTAGGTGGAACACGGATGGGTTTTAGTCAGTAAGAGTCTGATACTCCTTTACGCTCAGCCTAGAGTAGAAGGAGTCATTTGATGATTTCCCACCCTTCAATAAATAGAATTATTCAGAAAAGAAAAACCTTGACATACACACTCCTCTCTACATTGAACCCTAAAACCGTGTACGATACGTAGAGAAATAAGCTAACATACAAACAACATTACAGAGAATTCTTTTCTGCGCTAATCAGTAACGGAACTTCCTCTACCGAGGCAGTTTATCACAACTTCCCAACGAAATTTCTCTTTTGTGACATCGAAACGGTGGGGTTACCATATGAACGTAATACATCGGACAATAATGGACAACGTCCCGTTTTCCTGTACCTATTTTGGGGATACCATATTTTTGTGCTGAGTTCGGGAAAACGTATCCGTTTGTTATCTTAAGATGTATCTTTAGTAAGAATTCTAGGTAAGTAATAAGCTTAGTGGGGTGTACTCTCTAGTTTGGTTTACGTATTTTTCCGAACTACTTTTTTGTACAAAAATTTTCCTACTCCTGCTAATATCGTGAATAAAAGTATGTTATTTGTATGTTTATTAAACAATCACGCTTCAATGTCTAAGCATTATTATTAGAATACGGGTAGACATTGACCAGGACAAGAACAAACGATACCTACTTCTTAGCCCGGTAGTACATTCCCGTAGAATAATTATATTTTCAAAGACGTGTAAATCAATCAACGTTTGGGAATTGTTGGTAAAACCAAAAGATATAGCGTATTTTGACTTTTAGTATAAAAAATCCGGATTTGATTATATCTTTGATGAGCATTTTTATTACCGAAGGAAAATGTTTAGTTTTCAATGTTATCTGAGCTGCATGCAATAACTTTTTGAACCAATGGTCAGATTGCCACGTTAAAAATGAAAATACTTTTTTTTATTTGTGATGGGTTTGCTCTTGACTCTAGTCTAGGTCAGAGATGACAGAGACAAAGTCTACGATGGAGCGAGCTTACCCAGAAGGAGCCTGTGCACTCTAACTTTGAAGAGATTAGGGTTGTAAGCCTTTGGAAAGACAGACGCAGGCAGAGAGTTCCACTCCGTTGCTGTGCGCATTATAAAAGACGTTTGGAAGCGCTTAGCAAATTGGTGGAATAACAACAAGGTAGGGATGGTAAGATGCAGTGCGTCTGGATTTCCGATGGTAGAAGGGGGCCGGTGGGATGAGGTCGTGGAGTTCTTGGGCACACTCACCGAAGTACAATCTGTAGAAGACCGACAAGCAGGCAACCTTACAGCGATGAGCCAAGCTATGTAGCTTGGCATCCACCAGTTTTACGTCACCGATGAGCCTCTCAGCTCTGCGTTCCACCGAGTCAAGCGCGGCAAGCTGATACTAAGCTGAGCCATCCCAAAGGTGGCTACAATACTCCATGCAGGATCGGACTTGTGCTTTGTATAGGGTTAAAAGCTGTCCAGGCCTGAAGTATCGCTTCACCCTATTTAGGATGCCCAGCTTTTTGGCCGCGGTTTGGGCTTTGTACTCGATGGTGGCGCCGAAGTTGAGACTAGACGTCAACTCCATGCCTAGGAGCTTTAGTCGATCAGTCACAGGAACAGATGCACCCCGAAAGGTAGGAGTTTGGTCAAAACGACTCCGTTTTGCGGTAAAAAAACAGGCCTGCGTTTTGGTGGCGTTAAAAGTGACCAGATTGTCATCACCCCACTGGGAGACAAGGCTTAAGGTCAAATTTGTCCTCTCTACCATGGCCTCTCTCAAGGAACGAACTTCATCCCCGCCGGTTGTTGCGCTGGACAAGTATCTCTTCTCTATTTTAAAATTTTACTTGCACAATACCGCAGGTGATGAGTAACCATAAAAATATATCTAATTTATTTAAAAACGTGTAGGTTCCATCTTGTCCAGAAAATTAAAAAATATAAAAAGAAGGTCGAAGTTAATCGTAAATATTTTATCGATGGTTATTGCAGACCACACAACTTTCCTAGCTAATTTATATTTGGAAACAAGTAAGCTCATCACCCACTATTTTCTTAATAGAAATGTTTTGTTATTTGCTAAGAATTTTTTTTTGACATCAGCACTTACCCTAGTTATACTCTGGCAAACTTTCACTTTACTAGTCTTAAAAATTATTTCTGCAAGACTTCATGTCTGAAAAATTCGTCTGTTTGACATTACCTGAAAACGACATAGTGAAAAATATTGCGTAAAAAATACCAAATAACCAATTCGATAAAATACCTCATTGGTCTTGCAGACTGAGCATAAAGTCTATTTCATTTTCATTAGGTTCTATTCCAGGGTCTGATAAAGTTTTATTGGATTTTTCTATCCGCATTTCTGAGAAGCAGTCCGGACTCTCGATTTATGGCACTTTAAAGCTAGGTAATGATCGGTGTTTCAGGCTGTAATGTAACATGTTACAAACGAGCATTCACACAGTCAGTATGTGGAAACGAGCACGAACACGCGAGCACCGAGCCACTCGTTGCTCGTTTCGAGTGCTCCGCCCGCTGTTGGTTTTTTGACGAATCCCTTTGAGTAGTACGCAGTTCAGTCAGTATGCCGCGACATGTCAGATATCTTGACTGAGAGTGTTTTGCAAATTTAGAGCACAGGTTAGCAAAGTGTTCGAAACGAACATGTTACACGGATTTTTCGGAGACGGTGTAACGTAACGTGCTCGCTGCGAATTGTACATTACGGTCTGTAACACCGCTCAGTGGCCGCCTTTACATAACCAGCAAAATACAAGCAAGCAAGCAAAACACAGCAAGCATACTTTTGTTGTACAAATAAAGGGTATCGTAAAACCGACTTGTCTGTGTGTCCCTGATTATCGTTTAGAATTTTTAGTTTTTTATTTGTATGCATAGCAAATTCTGTGTCAATGAAAACTTTTTCTTTCATTCTTTTCCCGACTCATCAGGCTTATCCCACTAATTCCACCAGCATGAACACCCTAACAAAGGCAGTATGAGGCGAGGTTACTAACAAATAAATTGTGCAAACCGTCACACGTTTCCTGTGGAACCATAATTAACGTGACATAAAAATGCTGGGGGAAACTTTACAGTGAAGATGTCAGTGTCTAGATTATTCATGTGCTCTTATGTTTGTACATCCTGTATAAGGGTTTGCTCACCTATTATGGTGGTTTATAAACGGTTAGTTTACTCAGGGCTGATTTTTCAATCCTTGGATAAAACTTATCCGTCTAATAAAGTATTACACAATAATATAAAAATTACACCTGCAAAATAACAAAAGACGAGTAATTAGAACACATTTTTGAAATGGTTGTTTAATACGATATTCGACGAATATGTTTTATCTAAGTACTGAAAAATCGGGCCGCAGTGGTTGTCCGATTGTGTAATGGTAACTACGATAATTATTATAAAGCACCTATATTTTATAAAGAAGTGATCCTTTGTTATTTTTAGGTTATGTGTTGAAAGTAATTTGTATAAAGAAAAAAGATTATCATAAGTTGGTTTGATTTAGCAGAACCAAAGGCTCGCATAAGCAAAGTGGAAACTGTAAAATTATGAAAACATTTGATGAATTAGCCTGTGTTTTGCCCAACTTCTTTCTATTGACAAATATATCTGCGTCTTAGCATCACAACAATATGCGGAACATTTTTATTTCTGCCCGTTCCTTCTGTATTTTTGATACCCAGCTCACTTGTCCGAAAATACAAATTTTCAAAGACTGAAGAAAAGAAACAAAAAGTTTCACTCACAATCAAAACCATTTCCACAGCTATGTTACACACAAAAAATCCATTACCAATATCTTAATAACCTTGTTCAAAGGAACAAACAAGAAACTTGAATAAAAAGTACTGAAGAGAAACATCAGATGCGCTTCACAATTACCGGTTTTTACCCTTTTTACCGCCAAAGCATTTCAGTACGGTTTTTCTGTTTTTATTGAAAACAATATCGGGGCGTGTACCATCGATGTTTTTAGAACTCCACTTGGAGAAATGTAGAAGAATATTGAACGATTTTTTGTCTGTTTTTAGTCTTTTATTCTACATAATGTTTTCGTAAGGTGAAATCTCAGCAACTTGCTTTAAAACAAGTGCAAGAAAACTGTTATTTAATTTTCCTAAGCATGTGTAAAGACGATCGTCACTCACTGGACGCCTAAAGAAGGACGTCGTCGTCGAGGCTGACCGCGGCGAAGGTGGTTTGCTGGACAAAATTGGCCAGAGATCGCCCAAGACCAAGACATTTGGAAGGAGAAAGGGGAGGTCTTTGCACAGCAGTGGGACACAAGAGCAGGCTAACAAAAAAAAAATGTGTAAAGAAGTTTCTTCGACTAGAAACCAGTTGATAGAAAATCGGCTTTGGAAGTGTGCGGAATAGAGAGTAAAGTCCCGCAAACCTCCGTTGTAAAGGGAGGATCCTCCGACCAGACAGTTGTTCTGCCTGGCGGGCTACTGCCCGATAGTTAATCTTCGGGCTGATGTATATGTTCAAATCGCACGGTAAACTCTGCTTGCGCGATACAGGATTTCAATGGTGTAGTTCGCTGCTAGTTGGATAGATGGCGTCGCGGTTGTTTTTGTTGCGATTTTGATTTGCTCCGTTGGTTTTTCTGTGGCGGCATTGATGCCGCTACACTTCTAAAATAAACTGTTCCGATAGTGAGGAGCGGAATTTTCACGGCTGACAAACAGGAATTTCATCATAAATCATATATTTTAATGTTGTTTCAGCCGAATCCTTTTTTAGAGGCAAAGTAACGTCAGAATAAAATTGAATACTACCTGTTTTACTTTGAGGCCACGGATAAGTTATTAATATAAATCAAAATAAACATTAATGAGTGATCTCTCACGGATCGGTTTGTTTTCGACTTTTGGCATGTTGCACGCACATTAACACACAAATATAACAAAACAACAACTATAATTACAAAGAATTGCTGTCTCTTTCTAACACATGATTGATAAAAGCACTTAATTTAACTTTTCTTGTTAACTTTTGTTGTAAACTTTATCTTTTTCCTACAATTCCCTGATTTTTACTAAAATAAAATATAATCCTACCAAGGTTTTTCATTCTGACTGTACAAAACTTGCTTTAAAAAAAGTATCATCCGAAACACCACTACAAAAATAAATAATAATGAAATTCCTGTTTTGACCGGATCGAACAAAACTCAGCGGCCGAATCGCCTACTAAGCCATTTTCACTGAGCGAGTACTCAGTGTTACATTTTCATTAAAACGAAATAACATGCGTGACATGTTGTTTATCCGTATTTATCTGCAACTTGTTAAAACAGGGTATTTTAACATAATGAAATTCTATATGAATTTTAATATCGGCCTTTCGGATCTATTACAACACAATACATATACTTCGAAACTGATTTAAACGTAGATACACCTTATTCAATAAATCATTAAATTTTCAATTTCCTGAACGAAAATAACCTATAAAAATATATAAAAGGACTAATTTTCAAATCGTCCGTAATTCAGCTCAATCAAATTTCCTCCCGAATTTAGTATGCTTGAACGAACACACAGACAAACATCAATTCAAATCAAGGAACCCCTCGCGTTGCCTCGCGGTTGGTTAAATGGCTTGGAATTATATATTCAGCTATTTAGGGGAGTTTATTGCTTATAGCCTTAATATACTTAAGTATTTACTTTCATATATGTATGTGGAGGGAGGTTTAAAATTGTGGGATATATTTTCTTTTACATAACAGTTCAAATAATGTGGAAGTTTGTTAAGAACAAAACCTTAGTGCGAGTGTTAATGTTAACCTTAACTTATGTCAATCTGCAGAGAATAAGTTTTCCGTTATTTCCACCAGATGTCGAGCTTATCTAGTTTTAGTAGAAATTGACTATTACGTATAAGTTTATGTAATTGAGAACGTATCGTACTACGACCACTGTAGACAACGTGGCATTCTAAGAGTGTTAGCGATTGTTCAAAAAGCTTAACGGATGTTCTGTTGTTTAAATTGTGAATAAAGTTTAAATAATTTAATATTATTATATTTAGTTAATATTTAGTTCATAATACCATCCCATCACTTCCCGTGGGTGTCGTAAGAGTTGACTAAGGGACTCACCAGAGAATGGGCAGCAGCGTTCTCTGTAAAACATACTACTGCGATTGCCAACCCGCCTGCCAAGCGTGGCGATTATGGCAAACGTCTCTCGACTTTCGGCTGTTATGATGATGACGATGATGATAACAAAATAAGAATAAATCACAATGTCTGATAGGCATACAGGTAGACCTTGATAAATTCAAAATGGAACATAATTTTTATGAACATGTTAACCAGCTCTTAATCAAGTAAAAAAAACAGACTGCTTCGAACATAATAATTCATTCTTCTCAAAATTGCAAGAGCACAAGCTCAGCTTTCGGCTGATATGATGATATTTAGTTACGCCATGCACCATGGTCCAGTGTACTCGTAACGTGACCAACCGGCACAAATGGAAGCGGCTACAGTACTGGGTTTAATGCTGATCAAATATTTTGTTGTGTCACGTTACAAAGCCGCCTTTTCAACAAAAATTCGAACACAAGAGTCCTTCAAAATCCATCTGTGATTCCAGTCCCTTTGCCTAACATCCGAAATCGTGATTGAAAACGTATTCAAGCGTCGATAGTTTTTATTTTAAAACTTGTGTCAAACGAGTTTCGGTTGGTGGACGGCGAAGCGAAATTGGTTTTCCACTTTTGAGCCCACGTTTCGTATCGGCTGTGTTTTGTTTCCATTCGTTAAAACTGACGCCCGAATGTGTCAGCACATTGTCGAGCGTACGTTGCATCGTTAAAGAGACTTGGGAATTAAATTGTGCGGACTTTTATTGAAGGCAATAGAGAAAGTGGATAGTGACAATTATGTAAAGATGGTGATGATCATGTGTGCAAAAAAGTGGGTTATTATGCTTGGACCGATGACCGGTACAACGATTGTGTAACTCATAAAAAATATACTTTTTCACAATCGAAAAGAATTCCAGGTCAATCCCTTCATGTTTAAAAATGCGTCTGCTCGACAGCGTAAAACACGCAATGAATACTGTTAAAATGACAAAATGAAAATAAATAAATGTGCATTTATTTCTGAATTACGCAATTGAACTGCTGGAGGAAGTTCGCTAGATGTGAAAAGCATTAGACTGGTCGATGTGGTGCGTCACCACAGGCACGTCAGACGCACATGACCGGTTGTCGTGGCGACACTTGGGGGCCTATGTCCAGCAGTGGACTTCTTTCGGCTGATATGATGATGATGAATAAAATTCATCGACGTTACAGGTGGTCTGCGTCAATTCCAAATCAGGGAGGCTACTCTCTAAGTCCGTAGTCCGTAGTTTCGGGCTTAGTTGCGGGCGTACTTTACTCCGCCACCACTAAGAATGAATGACAACACTATTTGACAGTTACTGTCAAATCGTGTTGTAATTCATTCTTATTTCGGATTCGGGACTAATTGTAAGTCCGTAGGTAATACGGAGTAGAATATGCCCGCAACTAAGCCCGAAACTACGGACTTCGGGCTTAGAGAGTAGCCCTCCAGATCTCACGACACCATTAACAAGATTCGAAAACTCCTCTTTACCAGAGACCACAGTCCACCCAAACACAGCATACCAATTGTACAACTGACCAAATCCAGTATCAACTTGTCCACTCCTATCTAATCTGTGTCCGGTATTTATTTCAAATTGTAAACGCGTAAATTTAAACGATAGTGGTCCATGCTGAACAGTATCGGTTCGTTACGGATCACTGAATGTGCTGCTGTTTCGTTCTGGATTTATTTTGTTTTAATGACCTCTGTTGTTGTTTTCTGTTAGGTTAGAAAATGTGAGTGTTTTTATTGTATGTACTTCTTCTTTTTGTTTCTAGTTATGTTTATTTGAAGAATAGCGGTCCCGGCAAACTTCGTACCACCTCAAAATTAATTTCTGTCACGTATCAGAAATAGCGTAGCATTCGAATTCATCTATACTTCTATGCTAATATTATAAAGAGGAAAGATTTGTTTGTTTGTTTGTTTGAAATGAAAAGGCTCCGAAACTACTGGACCGATTTGAAAAATTCTTTCAGCAATGGATAGCTACATTATCAGGGAGTAACATGGGCTATATTTTATCCCCGTACTCCCGCGGGAACGGGAACTACGCGGGTGAAACCGCGTGACGTCCACTGGTGTTTGATAAAATTATTTTTGCACATCTTTTTTTTTAATTTTGATAGTTATTCTACGATTCGGAGCACAGAAAAATCCAACTCATCAAAGATCTTCAAAATCGGTCCACCTGTTCTTGAGTTATAAATGGTGTAACTACCCAGACTTTGTTTTATGTATATAGATTTATCTTCTTAAGCTATATGTGAAAGTCTCTTATTATTTTAACGTTTATCTGTAATAACATTCAGTCTCATAGTCTTTTAAGGTCTGCTGAAATGCACCTTCTACCATCCGTTCAGATTTTTACAGACAGTCTAGTTCTGTAAAGCTTTGACGCCACGGTTGGCGCAGTGGTTGAGCGATCGGCTGCTGCGCTGCGTGTCGCGGGTTCGATTCCCGCACATAACAAATATTTGTATGGCCTACAGATAGTTGTTCCGGGTCTGCCTGTTAGTGACAGAGTTTGCATGTTTGTGAACGCACCCACGATACTGGAGAAATTCCTAGTGAGGGGCAAAGTTTTTTTTAAAAAAAAAGAAAAAGAAAAAGCTTGATTGCAAGAGATTGTCTTGTGCGATAAGACCGCCCATTATTCACTGAATTTGAAATTATTTAATGAGGTATAAATAATAGCTTGTCCACTGAAAAAATCTAATTAGTCCGTCAGTCAGATTATCAACAAACATTTGACCCGTTTTTTCTTTTTTTACGTAAATTAAAATTGACGAAGATACGACACTTTTAAAATTCTCAATACGTCACGCCAAGGTATAATTTTTAGTGCGTTCTGACGTCACGAACCCCCACTCCCGATTTTTATCTTAATCAATATTTATTGATTTACAAAAAATACAAAAAATATGTGTGCATTATTTTCAATACTCTATCTGACGGATTAAATAGATTTGCAATTTATTTATGGTGGAAACTAGCCTGTTCAATATAATATTATTTTGTCTGCAGAGAGAGAAATCGATGAATGATGATATTATGTAAGAGACCATTGAAGTATTTTATACTCCGCAAATTACATAAAAATTAAAGCCTTAAAGACTTTTGAAACGCTTAGAAGCGGAAGGCACTTTGCAAGTGACAGCAAACTAGGCAATGGCGGCCTTCGAAGCCGTCAGTGTCAACTGTCAAACGCAGACGCTTGGCGGCATGTCGAATCATAGCGGCGTTTGCTTCAAACCGGGGGCAAATTCCTACCAAATGGCTTGAACTGTGAAATAGGACAAGTAAAATAATATTAGTCAAATAGTGTCAAAAAATAAATTATAACGAAATAAAACCGCATTGCCCTAACGCGATTTTGACGAGTGAAGTTTAGGGGTTATTTAATAATTCACAAAGAATCTCAGCGAAGCTTTCTGCATTGTTTTTCTGCCAAATATAATAAAAAAATATTTGTTAAAATTAACTGTATAAAAAAAACTTTCTCTCAAAAGCCCCAGTAGCCAGGACATAAAAAAATGTCTAGTGGACGCAAGCACTGATGTGTGTTATTCTAGTCTAGTCAGTAGCCTTAGTGAGAGCTTTTTAACGTTCTCGATTGTGTTAGCGAAACTGAATAAGCGCCTTTTGGGGACAATAACGGAAAACTTTTTTTTTCCATAAAATTTGACATAATCGAACGTTTACGTTAACGCGATCGACTACCTTAAAAAACTCGCACCATGTGTCTAGATTTGTACCCGGTTGATAGAAATTGTCCCACACCTAATATTTGAGAGCTAAATATAACTGTAAAACAAGTGATTTTGTATTACTACACCATAAAAATACCTGTGACGTAAGTTTGGATCTAAAAGAACAAATTCGCCGACACCCCATTTGTTTATCCGCTTCAGTAGTTTCGACTAGGTAACAAACTACATTCTTTTTATTCTGACTGACGTAACCTCTGAGATTTATAACCCTTCCTTAGAAAATAGGACAGAAACAAATTCGTATAGAACACAAATCATAGCACTAGAAAAAATCTCATCTATCCACATTTTCTAGACAGAAAACTCGTGCGAAAACTTTACATAGTGATCAGACTCGTGATTCGGCATAAAATATGTGCCGCACCCTCCATATTAAAATAATATCGGTCCACAAACGCTAGGATTTACCAAATAGTATTCCGTTAGCACAAACAAACCATAAATTCGGAGATTTAAAAAGCTTTTATCTCTTTGTTTGCCTGCTGTTTGGCGCAATACCATGTTGAATATAAAAGTCGTGCTTAAAATATCATGCCTCAATGTGGGATACGCTTAACCGCGATTTCTGATATGAATATCTTAAACCTGAGCTGGAAATCGTGCGATGTATGGGGCGTATATCATAGCGTGTGGTAGCGATAAAATTTTGAGAATAGGTACTTTGTGGTTGCCGTTATTCATCTTAAATTTGGATTCAAATCGCAGGCTTTATTGGTTAAGAGCGTTTACGCTGTACGGCATTTCATACAAACTTTCAAGTCCTTATTTGTCGAAATGAATTAACTGATATGAATAAAACTTCCTACGAATAAGCAGGATACATAGGTCTCAAAAGTTAGTAGAGAATATTTACGAATTGTCTTATTAAAAAAATATAATTGGAAATCTCTATTTCAATGAAAAATTTAATATCGGTTGAATTTATATGTAACACTATTTTTTTAGACCTACGAGTGTGTATTTCTTGCGTAGGAAGTTTTACTAAAATATCCTACGCATAACAAGTCGAAAAATAAGGACTTGTACGTTTAAACGAAATTTCGTACAGCATTACCGCTCTTAATAGTTCACGAAATGAAATGTGGCCGATCAACATACTCCATTTAATGTAACATAGGGGCATACGTTCCACATTTACGTGTGCCTTAAAAATTTACTAATTACTTCAACGAAAAATACCTTAGGTGGTCTTTTTCAAATTAATGTGCCATTATATAACAGCCACGCATGAATTACAATACTAAATACGAACGCAAGCTACCAGGCAATAATAAGTTGAAGAAGTATTAAGTGGCAGATTTGGAGAGCAAAAAGCCACGATAACAGCAGGGACGTCGTTTAGCGTTATAGCCTAACTTCTAACGAGCTGTCATAAAGTAGGTATTTACTTGACGCACCTCCAAGAGCGCTCAAGGTAAAAATGTACTGTACGAGCGAGCGCTATCGTAAAATCTTATGATGTTGGCTCCTTGCTTGCCTAGTCTCCTGGTACCAAGGAAGTGTTTAAGTATTTTGTAATTCTTAAGCCACGTCTGAAGTGGTGTGTTTGGATAGATATCGTCTGTTTTCTAGGTTAATTCGTGTTTTGGAATCTTGGATCGTGAAACGTTTGGATTTAAGTTCATTTTAGTTACGATGTTTTGCGATTTGGTTTGCTAGTTATCTTGTCTTACTCAAATTACTCTTCGAAAGTAAAATTAGGTAAAATTGTTAGGTGTGAGTGAAAACAGACCTTCATGCAAATTGATACACAGATTTCTTAGTACTAAAAGTATTCATCATCATCATATCAGCCGAAAGACGTCCACTGTTTGACATAGGCCTCCCCCATAGTGGGGGATTTGCCAAAATCGCCACGCTTGGCAAGCGGGTTGGCGGGTTGGCTAAAAGTATTAATAAAACTAAAATATTTTACATAAAACTTCTAAAAACGAAAAGATTACATGAAATCCAAAAACTTATTCTTCATATTCCTTCTCACCGTTCCGGGTTCTTGTTTAACTCTTACGCTATTTCCACCATAAAACTCTGGAATGTGCTACCCCTTGACATCAAGAAGGCTGAGTCGAAATTTTCTTTTAAGCGTAAAGTCCGAAAACACATCTTAAAAGCCTGTCTTTCTTAGTTTGGTCTTCGTCATGATTATTGTGAGTTCTCTTGATCAGAAGGATTATTATAAAACATCATATTTATTAGTTTATTATTTTAGCTTATATATGTATTTTATTAGTATTAAATATATTATTTGTATAATGTTCCCCAAAAGATTCCATTTATTTTTATTTTTTTGTTGTACACCTACCACAGTGAAGTCTTTTTAACCCAAAGGTTGACTGATAGAGAATGTCTTGTTGCATTAAGTCCGCCCATGTACTACTACTGTACATAAAGTTTAAATAAATAAATAAATGAATTAAATAACCTAATGTTCGACTGCTACTAACTTATTACTAAAAAACTATTATCCATTCGATTCCGGCTATTTGATGGGTACCATCCAAAACTGGAGTCATACTAATACATGCAGGCTACAAGGCTACAAAACTGCGTATGAATAATCCAGTACCCTTATTTTCATCAACACGAGACCTAGAATAAGAAGATTATGACATCACAAAGTACAGTCAACATAAAAAAGCACTTCACAGTTTTCACCTAAAAAAAATATTTCACCTTAAAAAAATTCTCACCTCTGAATTTTTGTTACTTTTAGTCTGTGGCAACAAAAAAGTACGTAACGAGCCAGCTGTTTCGTCATTGTCAGTGCCTCGAAGTAAGTTATTAACTTTTATACGTAGTGTCAGAGAAGTGACAATGAAAATAAATTGCCTATTACGAGTGACTTTATTATTAAGTCCAACAATGTCTTTCTCTTCATATATTTCATTTTTTGGGATGTTCTGGCTTCTTTTCCTTAAATGAGTTACTGTTGGGCAAAATCCAGCGGAGAAGGGGCTTATTTTTCGTGTTAAAGAGTTATAACGGTATTGTAAACGTATTTAGAATTATAATAACCCTCTTTCTGGCGCAGTCGGGTAAAAATACTTGGTATTTTAGTTTTTATAATATTGTTTTGACATTTAGAATATTTCAACTTATTTATTTTTAGGGTTCTGAACAAAAAACAGAACCCTCATAGGATTACTCGGGTGTCTGTTTGTCTGTCCGTCTGTCACAGCTAGTTTTTTCCGGATCTACTGGAGCGATTCTGTTGAAATTTGGTACACATATGGGCTTCTATGACCCAAACACAGACGCGTTACGTAAAAAATATTTTTTTAGTATGGGGGTCGCTTTTGGGGGTCAAACTAGAAATAGAAAAAGCTTTTCAAACTGTATCGTGTGACACATCAAATAAAAGGGCTTACGGTGAAGGTTTTTTTCCATAATTTTGAAATAAATAGTTTTGAAATTATACCAAAAATGACCAGTCCCCCCCTTATCTCCAAACCCACTGAGCCTAAAACTTAAAAAAAATGCAGAAAATAGTTCTATACCTAAATATTACCGGAAAACCTATAAGAAATCTGTAGTGTTAAGAGACTAAGTAAGAAAAGTAACTAAGAAAAGAAAAAACTAACTAAGAAAAGAAAATAACATGTTAAAAAAATGAAATTGGTTCGGAACCCTTTGCATGCGAGTCCGACTCGCACTTGGCCAGTTTTTAAATATCAAACCAAGTTTCAATTTATGATACAACAAGCAGCTGTAAAATTTATCATTCAGCATGCCATAGAGTAGCATAATTGGCATGCTGAATTATAATAAAGATTTTCTTTAAAAGATCGTTTTAGAGACGTCCGTTGTGTCACCCTACGTAATATTTCTTCTATCTTTTCAGTAACCTCTAAGGTGTAAATTGTAAAGAGTTTTCAATTTTATTTTATTCTAATAACGCTGTAATTAAGAATCAAATTAATTTGCATTAAACACTACAATATCACATTATGATTTGACCTCACACAAAAAACAAATACTATGTTTTCTCCTTCTATCTTTTCAGTAACTTAAATAGTAATGGCGTAAAAGTGGAATAGAGTATTTTGTTATATTTATTCCAATAACTCTGAAAATAAGCATCAAATTCATTTGCAATCTCACAAATAAAGTTTTTCGTCCACCAATAAAGAACTCTTCAACAATAATTTCGGTCTATAGCTACTAACAATTTCAATTTTGTCCCCAGGTACAGTGAATTCACTCAAATCACTTCAGATCCACGTACCCAAAGCCGTGCTAACGGGCCACGACGCGGAACTAAAGTGCACCTATGAACTGGAAGGGGCGCAGTTATACTCCATCAGATGGTACAGAAACATGATCGAGTTCTACCGGTATGTGCCCAAGGAGTCACCGGCAACGAAAGTCTTCCCTGTAGCTGAGATTAAAGTTGATGTAAGTAACTTCTTATTTTGTAAAAAAAAATGTACTGGTGGACAAACATTATTAATCAATCGTATGAAAATAAGGTTGCCCTATGTTTTTATTATTGATTCATTAATAACCTGATATTTTAAATTAAAATAAGTACCTATTTTTGAATTAACAATAATCATCATATCAGCTGAAAGACGTCGACTGCTGGACGTAGGCCTCCCCTAAAAGGGGGGGGGGTGCCATAATCGCCACGCTTGGTAGGCGGGTTGGCGATCGCAATGTATGGTGATAAAAGCATGATCGCATCAAATATCAGTTTTGCCTAGCATAGCTAATTATCACGATGAAAAGCTTGATGTGGTGAAAATAAGAGAAACTTTTGTGCTGTGGACTGGCAAAGTACACTTCGAACTTCACTTTTTTTGCATCTGTCAGCATTTTCAGCAAATAAAGAAAACTTATGTGTACCTCTATAGTCAAATCCAGCACAATATTGGCAATGGTGACATCTAAAACTTGCCGTTTTTGCAGGTAGCAGCATCAGACCAAAACCGAGTAGTATTAACAGAGGTAGACCGCACGTTGACTGGCGAGTACCAGTGTGAGGTGTCAGCTGATGCGCCATTGTTTCACACGGACATAAAGGCAGCTATGATGGTAGTAGTGGGTGAGTTGCATTACTATTTTATGAATAAGGTGGTCAAAGAAGGAACGCATATTCTTTCACAATCGAAAGGAATTGCATATCCATTGCTTCATATGTTTAAAAATTCGTCTGCTCGACAACGTAAAACACGCAATGACTACGGTTCAAGATGAAAGCATATGCAATCGATTACATACATTTTTGTAAGCATTACGGGTAGCCGTAATTCTACCTGTAGAGGTAGCGATATTTCTTTGACTTTAACTGTCAAATAGTTAAGTTCATAGTAGAATCTATGGACCAAAATAGTTCCTCAGTTCTCCAAAAAACTTATAGGAGGTAAAAATAGGAATAGGACTTATTAAATTACATTTTCATCAAATAAGGCAAGTCTTCTTTATATTATACCAAGGTACTTAAACTACCTATAGGTAAGGTGGTTTATGCGTCTTTAAAACGGTGGTCACTTTCTGGAACCTGGCTTACCCGTGGATTTTATTTATTACCCTACAAACTCGACGTCTTTCAAATTCAAAATCTGGTTCGTCCTACTGCCTCCTTGCGTATAATCTTCAGATTTAATTCCGTCTCAAAGACACCAAAAAACACATAATTCAAGCCTACACCTAATCCGAGCATCCGTTCACAAAAAAATAACCAAAATTTTAATTCATTCTGCTGAAAAATTTCGTTTAAAAATATGCAAAAGTCCTCTATTCAACATTTACATAAATAAATTGCAGTGTTTCCTTGAGCAGCAACAAATGTTGGGTTAATGTCTTGTAAAACAAATTTTCTTTTAAATTCCTCCCTAGTTTCTCTGAATAATTTGCCCATTTTTCGGGTTTAATAAAAGGTAGGGGTTATTTGTTTAATATTGTTTATTTCGTTTTACTTTTGTTTAATTAGGTCTGCTAATCTGACAAAGGCAGGCGTGAACGCTTTGATTAACGACTTTTGAATGGACTATTGTCCTATCAAAAGTCTGGTGTGGAAAGGTGTCGCCTTTCTTTTAATTATTTAGTCTATTGGTTGAACACATTCTTGATGATTAGAATGTTTGGCTCAGACATCATTGTACTTAAACCATTGACCGTCACTTTATTCCATACTGAGGATTTGTAAGATTCTAATGGCTGAAATGAATGAAAAAAAAACTGGCCAAGTGCGAGTCGGACTCGCGTGCAAAGGGTACCGAACGAACTTTTTTTTAACATGTTTTTTTAACACTACAGACTTCTAATAGGTTTTCCTGTAATCTTTAGGTAACGATCTATTATCTCTATTTTTTTTTTCAAAATTTTAGGCTCAGTAGTTTCGGAGATAAGTGCCCCCACTTATCTCCGAAACTACTGAGCCTAAAATTTTACTGAGACGAAAAATGGTCATTTTTCGTCTAATTTATTGAATAACTACTAAATAATTTATTTTAAAATTATGAAAAGAATATAATTAAAACTCTCACTGTAAGTCCTTTTATTTGATATGTCACACGATATTGTTCAAAAAACTTTTTTTTTAATTTTCTAGTTTGACCCCCATACTAAAATTTTATTAATTTACGTAACGCGTCCGTGTTTGGGTCATAGAAGTCCATATGTGTACCAAATTTCAACAGAATCGGTCCAGTGGATTCGGAAAAAACTGGCTGTGACAGACGGACGGACAGACAGACGGACACCCGAGTGATCCTATAAGGGTTCCTTTTTTTGTCGGAACCGTAAAAAAGCCCGTAGACCCGTAGATGTTTTATATATGTATAGTCGCATTATCAACCAGCATCACAGCTCTTAAAATAACGCAGGTACTGGTCGATTGCAAGCCAGTTACGTATACGCACGCGGGGTATAGAATTGCGGCAGTTACCTACCATATATTTTATGTTATCAATTTACAGCGCGGACAACGCATCGATAGTAATATAATATTGTAAAATTTGTGCACTGGATCCTATCCTCTATTGTGATCTCTCTCTATCACTGAAAGGTTTGCTGGTAGAAAACTCCATTTTTTGCTAAGCATACTTTTTAATCACTGTAAAATAATATATTAAAATTTGTTATGGTGTACAATAAAGCAATGATATGACGAATCATTCGAACTCCCTTGCTAATAATAATCAAACGGTAGTAATAATAAATTCAATTTTGAAACATCTCACTGTCAACTTCATTCATTTGTTTTCAAAATCCCATCAGTATTTTTTGATAACTTCATAATTATCGTCAGACATTTTTTTTTCATAATCTTACAATCAATCAAAACTGGAAACAACTCCGCAGAATCATTCCTGTCGTGTTCCACTTCCAAAATTATATAGTTCGAAACAAAAGCGACCAGTTATCAGTCAGGAAAGGCCGCTCACCATCTGCCACCAATACCCTTTCGCCGAATCTTTTATTAGGTTTACTGAAATATTGCATATTCACAACACAGCCGGCATTTTGTCGGCAAAAATAACCGACGGGTTCGATTTCAATGAGAGGATACGGGGTTTTCAGTTTTCAGCAATCAGTAAACGCAGGCCGAACGCAGATGGAAGCTTTTTTGTCTGTAACTGTTTTTTTGTTCGACTACGGCAGACTTTGGTTGGTAAAAATCGGTATCCAATTTTTTATCGACTCTTTGCTGCTATAATCCTATGATCTCTGCTTCATAACCTGTTATGTTATATTGGTCCTTGACCCAGTAGTGACCCCTTTCTAGGCATCTTGCAAACAGTATGCATCCATTGTTTCATTGATCTTACCTTCCTCTTATTTTAGCCAAAGCAACAAAGCTATTCAGCTTTGTTGAATTTACTCACAGCACTGCCAAATTTTATTTCTAATGTGTGCATTATAGATTTTTTAAGCTTGTGACATAATTACGAGTGTGTACACACTAATAATAAATAATAATAACAATAAAAAAAATTGTCAACTTAGCACACTCACAACATTGTTTAAAAGTAGTTGCAAGTAAGCTACCTGTATACCCAATAGCTTTGTTGACTGTACATTCATATTTACATACAAAAATTATCGACACGACACTATCCTTATTAAAAACATACCGATTTTACATCATTCCATTTTTAACATGAATAGTTTTTAAAAGGGAGTGATTTTTTTTTTGGAACTATTAATCCGATTACGAAAATCTTCACTGAAAAAAGCTATACTATCGCAAAATATAATAGAATACTTTCAACCCCAGAAAAATGCCGGTTAGCTATAGTATACACCACGGGAGCGTAGCACGCAAGAAGCTCATTACTAAAATACCACTTTTTTCCCACAGAACCACCACTAACAAGTCCAAACGTGACATCAGATCGGGTCTCGTACATCGGCGGCGACCACATAAGGGCGAACTGTTCGTCACCGCCGTCGCTACCCGCTGCCAACATCACGTGGTACGTCAACGAGCAAATGGTGAGTTATGATGTCAGCTAATCAGTAAGACACGGAGTATGTAAAGGGTAGAGACTGCACTGACTGACTACTGGTCGAGATTTGTTTGTCTTGCTGAATATTTTTGTATCTTAATCTGCATTTGAAGATGCTTCATTATTTGCTTCAGGTTGTTTCTGTTTTTTTTTTTTCGTTATCAAAATACTCACTTTTTTAAAACAATCACAAGGCAAGCAGTTTTTAAGGAAAACATTTATTTAGTGCTCCAATCCTAAGTATTGATGTTCAAAAGGGTTTTTAATCGATTAATTCTTATCAGCAGTTATGCGCTACCGAAATATTACGTAGTCAATCCCGTAAATTTCAGATTTTATCAAATCGTTATTGTTAAAAAAACCACTTTGTCTAGGGCCTAAGGTCAGGGTTGTATGTCTAATAAGGTTGTTCTTGTTTAGGTACCCGGCTTCACTGCCAACCATGTGCTGAACTTCAGCAATGGCTACGCTTCCAGCCTAGCAACACTAGAGCTGGAAGCGGCCGTGCATTCGCCAGTGCCTACACTCATGATACGGTAAGTTATCACTACTTAACTAGGTGCTTTCTAGAGAGCATACAACGAGGCTTTCTAAAATGAACTTTAAATGTCTTAAAATTATGCTGTCAACTCTCGCAAAATGCGGAGGTCTTTTGGAAAAATCTGTAACGGTTTCTTTCCATATTTAGATGGACTAGGCTCAGCCTCCAAAAAACCTTCTCAGGAAAAGGCTACTTTCAGCAAACTGTTTATGATCATGATTTGGCATTAGTTAGATCAAAAAAGCTGAAGTCTGTTGAACATGATCTCGATGGACTTTAGCCTTCTGAAAATAAACTCAATTATTGTTTTTTATCTTGTTGCAGATGTGAAGCATCGATTTTCGAAGTTTGGAGATCGACAAGTCATACGATAGTGTTACGGGAGCGAAGCGCTAACCCAGCTTCTGCTTTAGGCAGAAGTTTGACAGGTAAATGAAATTATCGTTACCTATTGTTTCAGCAAAATTTACAATAACCCAATACCAATACGTGGAAGTGATGAATACTTCACACGTGTTTAGGATTAGTGGAGAATCAGAGAATGAGAAGTCTCATATAAATAAAAAACCGATCAAGAGCGAGTCAGACTCGTACACCGAGGGTTCCGTACCATGTCATAAAACGTGAAATGTTTTTAAATTTTCATCGGCGAGGCCTATATTCGTCGTAGAATTTTAACAATGCGGTGTGTATTGCAATTTTGTATCAGTACCATCTCTTGACCGCTAGTGCAACTTTTTTTGATGATTTCTGAAAAAATTGTGCCATTTAGAGGTATTGTTTTATGTTTCCTGTAATCTTTATATAAACTTCTATCACATAGAAATTTTTCTATATGCATGTTTCGGAGATAAAGGGTCTTTTTTTTTTTCGTTAAAAGTCGAAAACCATGCGGCTCAAAAAATAAATAAAATATGTTTGAGAATGTGCAAAAAGCGTTCTTTTATATGTAGCCCACAAGCCCTAGTAGCGGCGTCACTTCAAATTTTTAAGAATCCCTTTCAGTCGCTGTTGCAATAGAAATAAATACATGTTGTTCTTATTTGCAAAATAGTTGGACAAATATCACCTAAAACTATTTCAATTGTCAAGTTGATAGCATTACTAATTCTTGAGATATCTAGCTGTGACAGACGGACAGACTTAGTCACACCATAAGGGTTATTTTTTACCATTTTGTTATGGAACCCTAAGAAGCCTTAACTCCTTCAGATTGAAGGAGTTAAGGCTAGAAGTTGTTAACGTTAGAAGCTAGAATAAGGAAAGGTAAAAATTCAGAGTTATGTAATCTGCGTAACAAAAAGCTTTTTGAAATATTTTTGGATTACATCATTTTTATTTTTATTCTAGAGGTAGCCTAGTAAACCTGTAAGGATGACCTGTGGCTGTAGTAGTTAACCTGCAAAGATATTTTGTGACTTTATCAACAATGTTTTGTCAACAGGTGCCGGCGCAACCGAGACTTGCCTGCCAACTATAATGGTGTTGCTTCTTCAATTCTTCCTTCAACTTCTTCTCCAGAGGTACAGTGGGACATCAATAAGATAGCTGTAAGGCTCTCATGATTTAGAATAAATAATTTGTACGTAAAATACGATATTTAGAAATGTCAGGGTTTGAAACAATTCGATTGGAAGGAAAAGTAAAATGTATAGAAGATTTTTTTTTTTTTTGTATTCTAATTTTTAATTATGATATGTTTACATTATTTTAGTTAATTTCTACTTAATACTACACAAATATGCAAGAAGATTTTACACACAAACTACATAAAAACTTTTATAACGAAGGTAAAATAATTGTGTGATAACAAAGATGAGGTGAGCACTCCATTTACTTATCACTCTATGTCTCGACCGTTTAGCGTCAATGGGTAAGGTGATTGACGTACTGCACCGACCCTAATAAATTGGAATAAGGGCAGGAACATGATGAAGAGGGTAAGTTGATTGGACAATCCCGGTCACTTACTACGGATATTCTTACCATGGCTATTTAGCACCGCTCCTTAACCAAATTGGCCGATGCTCGAATGGAATTGAATAAGCACGGGAAGTCTAGTTTCTGGAAAAAAATATCGACTCACAAATTAAACACAAGTCATGTGATTGGCTGTTGAAAATTCAATAAAAATATCACAAAAGCTAAAGTGTGTTTTTCGATCTGTCAAATTGTAATGATATTTGTTCCAGAAACCGTTTTTTTTACTATGTTTTTGCCAGTTTATTTTCAGTAAAGGAATTGAAAGTAAGATTATAAATAACTGTTCCAATGTTTATAGTTAATGTCTAATTAATTGATAAAAGTTATATTTGAGCGCGCATTATTTAAATCAACAACTTTTTATATTAAAATAGTATTTACCATAAATACACCTGAAATAAAAATGTTTCGTAGAAATAATGCGTGCTTAAAATATAATTAAATAATATTTAGGAAATATACTGTTAACATAGACTGATTATATAGAATAATTTGTGTAAATAATTATTATAGTAATTGTTTGTAAATATTTACAAACTAAATTATTAATAATGTTCATTTTTAATCAGAATAATGTTAATATTTCTTATAATAAGTGTTAGTCCAGAAAATTATTGTATGCGCAAGAATGAGAATTTAAGTAATTGTTTTATTATTTAAAATAATTAAAAAGTTTTAAATAATTAATATTCTTTATATATTCTTAATAATATTTTATTTTGTATTTGGTCACCAGTTCTAAATATTTTTACGTTACAACAAAAAGACACATTCCACTTTATTTTTAGCCATTTCCTTTTTTACAATAAACGTCTGTGAAATTAAATGTCTAGAAAATATATATGTTGTTAAGTTACCTTACATATTTTGCGATGTTAAAAATATTTAAATTTTATGAACCAATATGTTATAATTATTAAGTTAAACAATAAAATAAATTGAAAAGTAGCTAAGAGGCTGTGTTTAAAAATAAAAAGACGAGCTAGAAAATGTTAGTTAATTTAATTTGCTATAATTTTAAATTGATGGTGCATTAAATAATTGTATAATATAAAATGTTTAAGATATTATTAATTGTAAATAACGTTAAGTTGGTTAAGAATTACGTTTGTATGGATTTGTGCATGAAATTATTTGTTTAACTCTGTATAATCACAAAACATGCAAATATTAGAATCCATTGTATACAAATCCATTTGTAAACAAAGAAACTTAAATATTAATTTTATGTATAATTAAAAAAAAAGAATTTTGTTAGAATGTTATTTGATTTTTATAAAGGTAAGCAAACTGTTCAAACAATATTTTAATATTTTTATTTATTGTAGGGAAAAGTTTTATAGTACAGACAAAAGTCTGTATTACTTTTTCATCTTGTTGACTGTAATTTTCATTTATAGTAGTTTTTTTTGTTGGAAACAAAACAACGATAAATTATAGAGTTAATTATTTAGTTCCGATAGATGTCAAATCTCAATTTCAAGTTATCGATTTTTTTTTATTAGCGCCACAATCATATTCTGAAAATAAAATAATTCTTGTAAAAATAAATATTGAAAACCAAATACATCGTTGATGAGTCTGTTTACTACCTACTCTGAATGTTTTTCTATTTAAAATTTTGTGATATTTACTTTTTAAATATCGTCTTATTTTTTATGTAACAGAAAACAAGCTCTTTTTAAAAAAAAAATAACATTCCACATATATTTTGAATCCAAAGACATTTCCTACATTCTTATCTACAATATATTCACCTAATTGTGCATTACATTGAACATAATTTTAGCTGATAATGTACCTATTGATAAACCGGGAAATAAAAAATAAAGAAGGTTATAATTGTATACTGGATTTTTATTTCTTATGAACCTTATACTTTAATGTTAAAAACTTTATATTGTGACAAAATTTTGCATTAATAATATTGATATATAATTATTTCGGGTAACAAAGTCCCATAACATATAATATACCTCACAGACTATCATACATATTTATCAAAACCACAAAAATATTAATAATCTATTGCTCTATATATCTACGCTCCGTGGTGTCACATAGCCTTCCGTGGAATCGCCGATACACGACACCCTTCGGCCAAAAATCTTCCTTGAAGAAGGTATCAATAAGATGAGGCGGAACACGCACCATGAACGACATGACCACGATGACGACAATATTGTCGTGATGCACCTGTCTACGGGAGCCTTACCTGCAGCTGTCAGTTGCAATTAATTTTAAACAATAAAAAGGGAACACTGTGACAAAAGACAGACCCGCATCCTTTCTTGCAGTCGGTTTATAAATATTTTGAATTATACTACTAGTCTGTATAAATACGTGTTTCTTATACATATTGAGAACTACCAAGTGTACAAATACCAACACTGACAAGAATTTTTTAAACAAAGGGCAGTAGTCCGGATTCTACCGAAAGGCCCAATTATAAAGACTGGTACCAAATTTACAGTTCGGCTACAAGCCACGATCACCGAAGAAAACCCATTCCACTATGTGACCAGTGGAAAAATTGTGGGCTTGTTCGCGATGGTAGAAAATATGGACAGGTCTGGGAACTTACTATCATCGTGATTTCTGTGTGGGAGGGAAACAGAGCTATACAAAATACACACCACTATCCCTTTTTCACAACGAAGTCATTGTGGCGTTGTCAAGGGAAAGATCTGTTGTAGAAGTATGAAGGTAGAATGATGTCGATTAGCTGAACTCGTGTTTGGTTAAATTGTCCTGAACCATCTCAAATCAAATTTTGACTTTGTTAGCTATCTAGCCTTTATGACGTCATCTGAAAGAGAGGAGGAAGTAATGTTATCCAGGGACTATACACTATGCAAACCACTAACAAATCCAGAATTTCCTGCATCCAGTTCCAGCAATAAATCTACTACAGTATCGCCCGTCCAGTTCGTTACCGAACCTTCGCCATTCACAACAAAATTAAAAAGAAAAACTCAGCGTTCTAAATTCGAAAAAACGCGGCCGATTTTTTCTGAAGGAACAAAACCCGGGTACAAATCACGAACGCTAGGTGCCTACCTTTTGAATAATTCATATTTTTCACCACAACAATAATGGCACAGGTGAACATTATTTTTTCTTTTTTGTATTGCCAGTGCGTCAGTGAATAGAAGCCTGCGAACGAGTGATAATAACTCATCGATTGTTTACTACTAACAGGGCGGTCGAATGGGGCGTTCTTTTTTTAAAATGATGAATCGCCAGTTATTGGCGGTTTTCTGAGGATACAATACTGTTTTGTGGTAGGTATGTTAATTTGTTGCAATTTTTTGGAAAAAGGCTTTTTTTTATGGGTTTTTGAGGTAATTTTTCACTTTTATTCGGATCTTTTCTTTTGCGACCATGCCTTTTGCAGCAGCCCACGATGGGGTTTCTTAACTACGTTTTTACTCATTTTAATAGAAAAATAATAGATATTTGAAGAATATTAACGATTGTACTATAAAATCAAAAATGTTTGGAATGGTCATGCACTTCCAAAATGTTCCCACACATCCCACACATTTTGTACTTACAACAATCGTCATTTCTGATACAATGCCACTTCTCTAGTACACTTGCACCCTACGAAATCATATACGCTCCAAATACTTTATATAAAACTTACAAACTCCACAACTCGCCAAAAAACGCTGTCCAAAACGAAAAACATTATACATCCCATATCATCCGAAAACTTCACTCAGATCCCGAATAGTTGTGTGGGAAAAAGGAAACATTTTTATAACATGTCTATCTCTACGGCCGTCACTTGGTAGCCCATCCGAATGCAATTCATACAAAAACCCTCGTATATCGTTAAAAATACGAGGAATGCCCAGCTTTGTTTCAAGTTGCCACCCGTTATAACAAGCGATGGGCGAACCAGAGATGTTCAACAATCAAAAGAATCGAGTTCGAAATTTAAATCAAACTGACAATCGAGTCGGTCTCGAAATAAGATCGTGTTGATTTTCGATTGTTTCAGGTAGATTACTGAATCGTTTTGCTAGAGGTCCTGTCAACTCATTTCGCATTATATTCTTTTTTCCCATCAATAATTTTAAAGGTAACAGTCGAAAATATTCAGACTTAAAATGAAATCGAATAAAATTTATGTTTTATTTAAAAATCATTTATTTGAATAACTTTTTATAAATTTTATTTTATTTTTTAAATGTATGTACATACACTTAAAAAATAAAATAAAACTCCTAACTAAAATATGACGTCGAAAAATACTTCCGCATCGCTGTCGACTGGATGCGAGACCAAAAGACTAATAAAATTTTAGTTAGTTGACCAATACTTCGACGACTCCAAAGATTATAGCAATGACCGATACTGACGGTGGTATGGTTAAACACGTGCCTATCATTAAAAAAAAAGTTTATTAACGACAATAACACACGAGAAAACTTTATTCATGTAGAAAGTTTTGAATATGAATATGGATGGCTATAAGGTGTGGGAAAGACAAAAGAAACTATGTGACATGGCTAGATAGATAAATATGGAAGAAGAATACATATTGCGCCGACCCCAAGTAAATTAAACAGTGGGCTTAAAATACCTAAAACTAACACTGAAAAACCTGTAGATACTTGTACAAACCGACTCAAGTAATTCGATTACCCGAAAAAACAATCGAAAATTTCGAATAATCGATTTAAAATTTTCCAGCCCCCTTCACTAGTCGTGACATAGTGCTTCGGGACGCTTATACAGAGATAGTAGTTTCGGTATAGTGCGCCTTAAATTTATGGCTGTTTGCTCTCCTGTCTAGTGGAAATGTTGGCCATTTAACAATTTTGATCTGTGATAGTAAGTTGCATGATTAGGCTATGGATTGCGATGTTCCGGCTTATGGATTGAGACGATTTCTCTTACGATTCTTTTGTGTTCCTGTTTTGGAATTGGATTTTGGAATTTATCTCAGATTAGCTGATCCATGCCCTCTTCGTTGGGCGGTATTTCGGGTTAATATATGTATAGCCTATGATGCTCACAAATAACGTGGCTTTCTATTGGTAAAATAATTTTCAAAATCGGTTAAGTAGATCCAGAGATTACCCCCTACAACCTCACGAACTCACAAACTTTACCTCTTTATAATATTACTATAGAAGTATAGATTGAAGTGGAAGTGGTTGTATTTGCAATATTTTGGGCTCTCAACAAAATAACATTATTTTTATACTACTGCCCAAAAAGTAATGTTATTCTTATTATTGATAGACTCGCATTTAATGATATGGTCGACGATGTAGCACGCTTGCCTAGAAATCACTTATTTATTCTGACTTTAAGAGCCAGGTTGTAGCTATCAGAAGACACATACGCAGTAATTTAACTCTTTAATTGTATACATGAATAAAGTAATTCCAAAACTTTTTGTAAGTATTAATGTCCACCAAATACCAGGTGACGCATCTCCGTTTGGTCTTGAAGTCCGGTAATTAAACGGGCTAGGCGGAATTAAGTCATGTTATTATACACAACTCCAGATTATTTGGGATTAATGACGTGACATTTGATAGCGCAGAATGACACATTGTCAAGACCCTCCTGTATGCAGGCTACTGCCTTATTAAACTGGTAAACGTAAGCACAACTCGAAAGACTTGGAATAAGCCCCAGGTCCTTTAGAGTTGAAGTCGCTTAGGTCCAGTAATCCCTTTATCAATAGCAGCAGATATTAATAGACTCGTCTCATGGTACATCAGACTACATAATAGGCGACTTTTTGATATTCGTATAGTCTTCTGTCAACCCCATCTGGAATTACACGTATATTGTTGTGTATCCATATATTGTTTTTTTTTTTTTGTTTTTGCTTCTGTTCAGTACATTTTGTCGAGTTATGCTCACATAAATGTATGGGGGAGTCGATTTTTTTTCACGATTTCTGGATTGGTCCCATAGTAAATGTTGTTCATAAAGATGAGTGACCCCTTAAGAGGTATTGCGTTTATTCTGTTACACGTTGTATAATTGAAATATATATTTTTAGGGTTCCGAAAAAAAAGGAACCCTTATAGGATCACTCGGGTGTCTGTCTGTCTGTCTGTCTGTCCGTCTGTCACAGCCAGTTTTCTCCGGATCCACTGGACCGATTCTGTTGAAATTTAGTACACATATGGACTTTTATAACCCAAACACGGACGCCGTGGACGACGTGGGGGTCTTTTTTGGGGGTCAAACTAGAAAATTAAAAATAAAGTTTTTTGAACAATATCGTGTGACATACCAAATGAAAGGGCTTACTGTGAGGGTTTAAATTATATTTTTTTTCATAATTTTAAAATAAATGATTTAGAAGTTATTCAAGAAATTAGACGAAAAATGACTATTCCCCCCCCTTATCTCCGAAACTGCTGAGCCTAAAATTTTGAAAAAAAATGGAGATAATAGATCTTTACCTAAAGATTACAGGAAAACCTATTAGAAGTCTGTAGTGTTAAAATAACATGTTAAAAAAAAACTAAATTCGTTCGGAACCCTTTGCACGCGAGTCCGACTCGCACTTGGCCAGTTTTTTAATTTATTTATTTTACTGAAGAACGACTTAAAGTGTTTATTTGCGCTAAGCATCATGCATACCACAAGACGAAGCGTTGGTAGGTCTCATAAGGTAAATAAGGCCTAATATATAAAGAAGTTTGATTAATTGATAAGGTAGAACGATGGCCTGGTTAAGGCGGTGGAAATCTGCTAGGTGTGAAACGCTCAGAACCACTTGATGTGATGACTCTTGGGGAGGCCTATGTCCAGAGGACGACTTCCTGCTGAAATGATGATCCCACTATATTTCTACTATGGTTTCTTTTTCTTTCGTTTTCATCGTTTTTTTTATTGAGGCACATTTTATGATCAATTTATGCCTTCTTATTCATCTGTATGTATACTTAGTATAACAAGGGTGTATTTATAATGTCATCTTTAACTCTGTTCCTCTGTGCGTACATCACGTCATACATCTATACTTATATATAAAGCTGAAGAGTTTGTTTGTTTGCTTGAACGCGCTAATCTCAGGAACTACTGCACCGATTTGAAAAAATCTTTCAGTGTTAGATAGCCCATTTATCGAGGAAGGCTATAGGCTGTATTTCATCACGCTAAGACCAAAACCGCGGAGCAGTAATGAAAATTGTGACGCAGGCGAAGTTGCGCGGGTCAGCTAGTAATAAATAAAATGAGTAATGTAAACAAGTTGGGAAAATATGCGTTTAATAAAAAATTGTGTTCAATGAAATATGCATTCTACCGTATCCTGAAACATTAATCAAAGTACCACAGTATGTTGGTACACTAAATACATACCGTATAATAATGTAAACTAACATATATTTAATGTATTCGTGACCATTAAAAGCTTTGCTATTATTGTAGTATTAATAGATTCAGTTCCAACAGCTGCTGTGAATGCAAATGAAGATATATTTGCTGATAATTGCAAACTCTGCTATTGTATGTATTTTCAAAATGATAAGCAAATCTGTTGGTCGGAATTAAATGAATGTTCTGCGAATTACCTTTTATGTGTAAATAGTGTTATAGGCTCGTGGCATTTATTAATAACTTCTAACTTCATCTTTTTGGACTGACCGACCTTGACAATTCAAAAGTGGCTGTAAATGGTTTATTTTAGATTTGATTAGATTTGATAATAGTCTCAGTCAGTCAGTCTCACGGTTCAATTTTCCAGTTGCGGAATTTATTCGAAAGAGTCACCCCGGCCCTGGAACGCAAAAGGCACTAGGAGGAACACGGATGGGTTTTAGTCAGTAAGAGTCTGACACTCCCTTCTGCTCCGCGTAGAGCAGGAGGAGTCATTGGATGATTTCACATCCTTGAAAAAAAAACGGTTCGATCTTCAAGGTTAAGCAACCTTCTTCTTATCGTGTGGGTAGTAAGGTCTAACGACCCCACACACCTTAGTGTCAGAGTTTCTAAACCATCTCAAGGGCCTGAATACCCGAAGCCAACGGTCCGTGTATGGTCCGTTCTTTCCAGACGGCGACTCCTCCGTGCTTAAAAAAGCGCGATAAGCCGTTGGTCCTGGCCGTCATATTTAGAGCTTTGACAGTCGTCATAGATAGTCAGTAGCCAGAAAATCTGACACCAGTCTTGCCAAGGGGTACCTTATTACTCAGTTACTGGGTCGTGGAGGGCAGATAGGCAGTCGCTTCATTTAAAATACTGGTACTCAGCTGCATCAAACATGAAGCAACCGACGCTCAGCATAATGCTGGGACTCGTGTACGAGAGCCACAGTCTTCTTTTCGTAAATTTTCGCAGAACGAGCTAAGATTTGCCGCCAAGTTATCAGTATATTGAACTAGGAAGTGTTACCAACCAAAATTTAATTTACAGCTGAATTCAAATTATGGTAGCGATGTTTATTACCGCAATTTGAAACATCAGTTTGCTGAACAAATAGTGGAACTAAATATTTGGCGTTCACTGAGTTTAGATTCAAACTGTGCGTGGTCCAAGTTATAGACGATTGTTTTTTTGGCAATAAAATGCGACTATGGTGATGTAACACCAGAATTGTTTTCTGCCTAGTTGATGACAAAAAATGTAGGTCGTCAAAAGTGCCAGAGATACCCAGAAACTTGCCCACGGCCGTGTTCACTTATGTTAAAAGATGTCAATAATTTAATTAATTAGGTATGGCTCCACTTTGCGCGAAGAGTAGTAGTAACTAGTAATTGTCCAGTTGAAACTGCGATTGTGGCATTCATTTTGTGAAAGTGGTAGTTTTAGTGAGTATCTTCAGCAAAAATAGTACATATTAATATTTTTGACAAAGCTTACTTACCTCTCCCCCGAACCTACGTTTATCTCCAGAATAGAATTTCGCAACGAGCAGAACGTTAAGCTACTTTTCCGTACAATTTGAGTATTTCAACATAATTATAGGTCACAAAAAGATATAAAAAAAATTGCGATGTATTGCGTTGTGTAATATATCGCAATTTTTTTAAGAGTGTCACGTTCCGAGAGCGAAAGCACGGAACAAGCGATTGAAAGGCACGATCGGCCTAAGTGTTCGGCTTGTTTGATAGGAATTCATATGTTTTCTTATGACGTTATCACGTAAAATTATCGTCCAAGAACTGACTTTACAGACAAACAATTTTTTTCTTAAGCTGTATTGCTACCAAATGAACTATCCCACAGCAGTAGAAGACAGTATTGTATAGAAAAGGGGAGACGGAGAGGGGAGATAAACTCGGCATTGGTCGGGTATATACTAGTTTGTTTCGATGATATCTTCGCAAGAGCTGTGTGTTAGTGTTTATAAATTTTCTCCATCGCCATTATTTTACCCCTTACACCAACCTTATCCTAGTCCTTAACTCGTGAACTACAATTTTGCCACTAAAGCTATCAAGAACTTTAACTATGTATCCATGCAGCATAACACAAGCTGTTAGTAATTTATAGTAATAATAGTTACTATAAATTATTCTTATTATTATTATTATTTATTCGCGGCGCTAGACCTCTAGTAGCGCAACACTTGGCAGGACTCGTTCGCCGTGCCGCCCGGGAGAACTCGCAAAGTGCCTGGGAACATCTTCTCACTTTTCCCTACAGAATTTTACATGTGAATAAGAATTTGGCAACCAAAAAAACTTTAACAGCACAAATTAAAGAAAACTGTAACGTTTCGGCTCTAAATTTGGAATCTAAATTGTCGACACAGAGGTTTACCTCCTTAAGAGGTATTTCCCATCTGGTCGAATCTAAATTAGGGGAAGGTGACATTAGCGGAGCAGCCAGGATTCTTTTCAGTAGTGATGTGGTGGCTCCGTGTTCTCCAGATACTCTCGCAGCTCTGGAGAGCAAACATCCTCCCCCAGCGGATGGTCTTTCTTTTCCCGACCCCCCTGATTCGGATATTCACACCCTCACCATTACAGGTCGAGAGGTGATCACAGCCATTTGCTCCTTCCGGAGTGGCTCTGCTGGCGGCCTCGACGCCCTTAGTCCGCAACATCTAAAGGATCTTATCTGTTCAGGCGCCGGGGAAGCTGGTGAGTTGCTTTTGAAGGAGCTCACGGCTCTGATTAACCTCATGCTCTCCGGCAAGGTAAACGAGGCCGTCATCGACGTCTTGTACGGGGCCAACTTATGTGCCCTACGCAAGAGAGATGGCGGTATTCGTCCCATTGCCGTCGGAACTACTTACCGTCGTATGGCAGCCAAGATTTGTTGTAAATTTTATGGTGAGGTAGTTTCGGAAAAATTTCAGCCCCTGCAGTTGGGTTACGGCTCCAAAGGGGGTTGTGAGGCTGCCGTACACGCACTGTCGACCTACGCAAATTCTGGCAAAGGAGAGGTCATCCTGAAGGTTGACATCAAAAATGCATTTAATTCGGTAAATAGGGACACCTTGTTGGCAGAATCTAAGAAAGAAATACCTCAAATTTTCAGTTTTCTCTGGCAATGTTATAGACAACCATCTAAATTACTTTATCGGGACAACCTTTTGGAATCTGCTGTTGGCTGTCAACAAGGTGATCCCCTCGGGCCAGTGATCTTTAGTTTAGCTATTCACCCTATTATTCGACAGCTAAATTCTAAATTTAATGTTTGGTATCTCGATGATGGTACCCTTGGAGGCGATGTAAATTTGGTATTAAATGATCTACAATTTTTAAAAAATCGACTTCATTCCATTGGACTTGATCTGAACTTTTCCAAATGCGAATTATTTTTGTCTGACAGTACTGACCGATAATTCACACTTTCAAAATTCAACGCAATAGCCCCTGGAATCAAAATTATGGACAAAAGCTCTCTTCACCTCCTTGGGTCACCAATCTTTGAGAATTCCTTTCCCAATTTTGTCGAAGAAAAAATTCAAAATTTCAAAGACGTTTCGGAAAGACTGTTAAAAATTAACATGCATTCGGCTATCACCATAATTCGTTACTGCTGTTTCGGTCCTAAATTGACATATTTTCTTCGTGCTTCCCATATGTGGAAGCACCCTCACCTTTTAGAAAAAATGGACCAAATTATCAAGCATACACTATCTTCAATTTTAAATGTGGCCATGGACGACCGAGCTTGGGCTCAAGCTACTCTTCCCATTCGTATGGGAGGCCTCGGCGTCCGCAAAATTACCAGTATTAGTTTACCGGCTTTTATATCTTCGGTTCATGGCACTGATAAATTAATCAGGAATATCCTAGCTTCCACACTGATTGATTTTGATGTGCCGTGCTTCACCGAGGCTGTGAATGCTTGGAAACTCGCTTGCCCGAATGTAAATCTACCCGACAACCCATCATACCAGAGACAGTGGGATGAGCCGGTCTGCAGAGAAGTTCAGAGGAACCTTATAGCCACTTCTACTTCTACTGCGGAGCGTGCGCGCCTGCTGGCTGTGGGTGAGTGGGAGTCGGGCCTCTGGCTTCACGCACTACCGTCGTCGAACTTAGGCACCTTGTTCGACGATACAACTTTCCGCCTCGCTGCTTCCCTTCGCTTAGGCGCATCGTGTTGTTCTCCTCATCGTTGTCACTGTGGTGAAGCTGTCAACAGCCTCGGGCACCACGGTCTCTCATGCAGTCGAAGTGCGGGTCGCTTTGCACGGCACGCAAACATCAACGACATTATCCGACGCGCTCTTGTACTAGAACCCAATGGCCTGGCACGCGACGACGGCAAGCGACCGGACGGTATGTCTTTGTTTCCATGGAAGATGGGTAGGCCTTTAGTGTGGGACGCTACTTGTGTCGATACTCTTGCGCCATCCCATCTTCCTAGCTCGTCGTGCTGTGCTGGTACTGCCGCTGCGGCTGCTGAGAACCTCAAGCGGCGGAAATATAATAACCTTGTTGGCAATTATATTTTTGAGCCGTTTGGGGTTGAAACTCTTGGACCGTGGGGTCCGAGTGCTCATGCCTTATTTAAAGATCTATCTAAACGCTTAGTTGACACTTCGCGTGACCCAAGGGCTGGCTTTTACCTCGGACAGAGGATAAGCATTGCCATACAACGTGGCAATGCCGCCAGTCTTTTGGGCTCACTTCCGGTGGACAGCGATGCGGACGAATTTTTTGACGCCTTATCTTAGTTAGGATATTTTATTTTAAGTGTGTATATTTAGTATTCTTTCTTATTCAATCATAGTATTATATTCAATTGGTGTAATTAATTTTTTGGCAAATCAATAATAGTTACAAAATTGAAGCATGTGGCGTGCTTCTGAAGAGATGTGTGCGGGACTGCAGGCTGCAGTGTTGTGCCTATGTTAGGAAATAAGATATGGGCTGGCAAAAGACTATGTTAGCTCCAAAGCTACTGTGGCATTTCCAAACGTTATACTTACTATTTCCGTGCACTATTTAAGTCTGGCCGGTTGTTTTCTGTCATGTCATGTTGACGGTTCGAAGTTTGAACTTGACAAAATCAATTGAGATTTTATAATCTCACAAAGGTCTTAGCATTCATATCAACTGGTATAGGGATCGTCATCGTGTCAACTCGAGCCCCGCAGTATTTTTTGTATGAAACTTCATACTGCAACGCACACTTATTAGAATCGTAACGTAATCGTCTCCCGACAAGCTTACAAACCGTGGTGTGGTGCGCTTACGGCTTGTGGTTGACGCCTGTTTGACGGCGAGGTGGAAGGCGATGCGGTGACGATCCTTTTTCGAGTTCATTATGTGCTCTGACCTTTGTAAATAAGATTAGAGAAGTATGTATTTCGAAATTTAAGTAGGTTATAGTGCTATTATTATTATTCCACTTATTCATTGTATTTACATATTTGTTACATTTTTAAATATTTCTATTAAAATAAAATAAACATATAAAAAATAGTAGCCCACCGGTATCGGGAACAGGGTCCAAGCTACCGGTAGTCAGGGCTCCCGAGAGAGGAACCTCCTCACTATACGCGCCGTGTCCAGGAGTACTGCTTTCTGGATCATGGCCTTGATCCAGCTGCCCAACGAGAGCCTCTTGAGATGTTGGTCGAGGCTCTTGGCAATTATGCCATTGGCCGTCATGACTATCGGCAAAATGACTGCTGTGTTCACATCCCACACGTCGACAACCTCGCGAGCCAACTATTATCATACTTCGTTTGTTTATCTTTCTCAGACTTCACGAGGTTCTCTACCTAAGGGACTGCTATATCAACAATCATTGCGCGACGCTCTAATCGGCCTATCACCACTATATCAGGCTTATTGGCAACAACAGTCCTGTCAGTGATGATAGACCGATCCCAATACAATGTCCAATTGCCATTTTCGAGAACTGGGTCGGGCATATACCTATAGTACGGTACTTCCGATTCCACAAGATTGTATTTAAGAGCAATTTGCTGTTGGATAACCATGGCTACAAGGTTGTGCCTGTGCAAATCGTCTCCGTTAGCTAGACTAGAACAACCGGAAATAATGTGGCGGATGGATTCTCCGGGCCGGTGACATGCCCGAAATATGTCACCTGTACCGTCCTTTACAATGTATTTCCGGTAGTTGTTCGTCATCATAACTTCGTCCATAATTGCATAGACAAAACCTTCGGTTTCCCCGAATAGGTCACCAAAACGCAGTCAGGCTACGGACGCTAATAAGTCTACATCGGGCCCATGTAGGACCCGATAAAAGCGTCCGTGAAGCTCCTTGCTCTGCCATACCTCCCTGCGGTCATTAGTATCTAATACCACAGGTTTGCGCCAGTTCTCGTTAGCCAAGGAGAGCGCGGTAAGGCCTTTGTCCACCGCTACCACATCTCGATGCATACCCACGTCGGCCTCTAGGAAATACTCCCTAAGGCTGCATACCTCGCGGTTGTGCAGGGTCTTAGCATTTAAGAAGCCACGACCCCCACACTTCCGCGGGATATCCAGCCTCATCACCGATGACCGTGGGTGATGCATCCGATTTGCGAGTACATCAAACCGGCATGACCCAACCGTTGAAGGCGCGTACCTTGTTGCCGCCTGATAAAAGACTGTTAAGTACTATGTTCAAGCGGGCAAAGAAGCGCTCCTTCAACGATAGTTTCACGTCAACAGCATTGATGCCTAACGATTCCGACATACCCAAATACTTGTAAGTTTCGGTTGAGGAGAGGGACCTAAGGTGTATGAAATCCGAGAGTTGGGTTATTATTATTATTTATTTATTTGCAGACCGAGGTCCATAGTGTTAGTAAATATATAAACTTATTAAACTATTGTTATTAGGTACACATACAATAAGAACAAAACAGTTACAATTTGACAAATACACAAAAACAAATATGCCAGTCCACTCACCTAGGTAAGACCTTTGTGTGCAGTCCCACCCACCGGCCGTGCATTGGACAGTCCCACCGGTCACTCAATGCCCTCAGCATGCTGTGGGAGCTGCCGCGTATTCTGCGCCTTAGAGAGGCGCATCGCTTGCGGATAATAGCGTAGAAATCATCCACCCTCGCATCGGCAAACATACCCGAAGCGCTACAGAACCGCGGCAACCCCACAAGCATGCTGAATGCATTGTTGTACTGGACACGCAGAGCGCTATATGCCCTCTGCGTATACTTGACCGACAGACTGCAGGTGAAGAAAGTCTGACAATAGGCTCGGAAGAGGGTCATTTTAACCTCATGAGTACACCGTGCAAATCTGCGGGCCAACATATTACCACGGACAGACAGCGCCCTGCGCTCCCTCTCTATGTCCAGGTCATCACATAGGTCCTCGGTGACCCAGTGGCCCAGGTACTTAAACTTTGTAACACGATTTAGGTATAGGCTATAGTAGTAAACGCAAGTTTTACTAGTTGTTCTATCTTGCACAGGTTGGAATTGTGTATAAGGGGGCAAGCCAATTGCCATCAACCAGGATCGAAACCCAATTTAAAGGCTGCTTCTGAAAAGTTCCTAATAAAAAAACCGGCCCAGTGCAAGTCGAACTCTCACAAAGGGTTCCGTACCATAAACCGAAAAACAACACGTATCTTGTATGGCACCCCCCTTAAATTTTGAACATAATTTAATTTTTATTATTTTTTGTCACCGCGGCAACAGAAATACACACTGTGAAAATTTTAACTGTCTACCTCTTACGGTTCATGAGATACAGCCCGCTGACAGACAGACGGACGGATAGACAACTTAAGCTTAGTAATAAGGTTCCGTTGGTTATCCTTTGGATATTTCTTTTTTGTTAGCAACAGTGTCCAAGTGACATATCAAATTTGTGTCCCGTATTTTAGAATTAAATTTAATTAATATTTAAGTGAAATTAAGTTGTAAAAACTGGCCAAGTGCGAGTCGGACTCGCGTGCAAAGGGTTCCGAACGAATTTTTTTTTTAAACATGTTATTTTAACATTACAGACTTCTAATAGGTTTTCCTGTAATCTTTAGGTAAAGATCTATTATCTCCATTTTTTTCAAAATTTTAGGCTCATTAGTTTCGGAGATAAGGGGGGGGAATGGTCATTTTTCGTCTAATTTCTTGAATAACTTCTAAACCATTTATTTTAAAATTATGAAAAAAATATAATTATAACCCTCACAGTAAGCCCTTTCATTTGATATGTCACACGATATTGTTCAAGAAACTTTTTTTTTAATTTTCTAGTTTGACCCCTAAAAGTGACCCCAATACTAAAAATTTAATAATTTACGTAACGCGTCCGTGTTTGGGTCATAGAAGTCCATATGTGTACCACATTTCAACAGGATCGGTACAGTGGATCCGGAGAAAACAGGCTGTGACAGACGGACAGACAGACAGACAGACAGACACCCGAGTGATCCTATAAGGGTTCCTTTTTTTTTCGGAACCCAAATTATTTGTGAAAACGTAATGTCAATGCGTAAATACACAGGATTATTGTTATCTTGGAAAAACAATCATCCAAAGCACGAGATTTGGTACCCGGTGTTACCGGTAACCTAAAACGATCAGCTGACGTTCAAACTGTGAAATGATACGGGGAGTATTGTTAATTTTATTTTATTTATAACAGCACACATTAGTCTCTTTACCTTGTAAAACGTTCATTCTAAGATTTACCAGAATAAGTTGACTGGCTTAGCACGCAGCGTACATTCTAAATCGTTTTGTTTACATAGTAGAAACAAAACAAAGTTGAAATTTATTCCATAATTCTATTATTTCGATGTTTTAATTTCAATATATATACTTGTTCATAACGTGTATGATAGTAATTTTTCCATTATTATAGTTTTAAACCGAGTTTTATAATAAACTAGCTGACCCGCGCTACTTCGTCTGCGTCACAATTTTCATTACTGCTCCGTTCCTATCGGTCTTAGCGTGATGATATATAGCCTATAGCCTTCCTTAGTAAATGGGCTATCTAACACTGAAAGAATTTTTCAAATCGGACCAGTAGTTCCTGAGATTAGCGCGTTCAAGCAAACAAACAAACTCTTCAGCTTTATATATTAGTATAGAGTATAGATTCATATTCTGGGTATCCTACCCACATTAAGTATAATATCACAAGGAACCTAAGCGAAAGCTACATAATTCAATAACTAAAAGCTTTTCAAGCCAATACAGCAGCCTACCTTATTTCTCTGAACTAGCTACACTAACTTTTTCCATTTTCATATATCTTTTTTCCCCCCTCATATGTATTTTTTTCTATATTTTACCTGTCTTTTTGGTTCTTACCGTTTCTTAATTTCTAATTTCAGTAAATATCCCTGTAACTATGCCTGTGATGACCCGTAAGGCTACTGCTCAGGATATGGAGCTTAAACTAAGAACGGCCCTCAAAGAACTTAAAGAATCGCAACACCAATGCCAACAAATGTTGCAGGAGAGAGAGGAGGGTGAGGAGGAAGTATTGAAGATGGTACACAAAACACTTGCCTAAAACGGGAGCTAGTAGACCTTAGTCAGCAACACCAAGATGTTGTTGATGAACGTGACCAACTGCGGGTTATCACGGACGGTTTCAGCAACTGTAGTAACTTATATGAGGAGGCTTTAAGTAAAGTTGGGAATCTAGAAGATGAATTGATTCATGCTCATAATCATAAACTTAAGTTGCGAAAAGAATTGAAATGTACCCAGTTTAAGGAAACAAACCATTTATATAATGAATTATTACATTCAAATTGTAACCCTCATTCTATACTTACTATTGACTTAACTGAAGATTCCCTATTGAAACAAAATAACAGTTATGAAGTTAGTCATAAGAAAATTAAAAAATATGCAAAACTTAATAGAATAAAAAAAAAATGTAATCGGTACAGAAAACAACATAAACACTTATCTAAAAATATTCCACTGAGAAAAGAACGTGTTAACTTTATTAATAAATTAAACAATTACCAGATTAAATTGGAGGATAGTAAAAAAAAACTATGAAATTGATACGCAGCGCCTTCAAACTGATATACAAGTACTTGAGGACAGACTTAGTTCTCTTTATAATAAATATGTGAGTTCTAAATTTCAAATTAAAGAACACATCCTAGCTGCAAATAAGCTGGTGATGTGTCAGTGTACCTGTCAGACGGAATCAAAAATAAATTCTGACCAGCTTGAGGCTACGGAGGACCCGTCCCAAGCTGAAAGGTTGACTCAGGACTGTGTGATAACTGATATTACACAAGGTTTATGTCAAGTGGGCCAGCCTGAGACAACTAGCATTCCATTTTATAATAGTAATGATGGTTTTCATTCGGTTATGTTCTCAGATAGTATAGGGAGAGGTTTAAGTAAATTATTAAATAACAACCTTAGTTATTGTACTCATAATTATTGTATAACTGGGTCAAACTACAAACATATATTGGATTTGGTAACAAGAAATGTTTATAAACTAGAAACCAATATTACTGTGTTTATAGGTAATAGTTCTAATTTAAAAAAAGAACAAATAACTGACTTTGTAACTGAAATACTAAAGATAAATTGCAATAAAATAATACTGTGTGCTTTCCCATATTTTGAAAAATTTTCAAATAGACAAAATAATTATATTCACATGCTTGATAAGCATATACATTTCTTAGTTAGTCATCACAGTGACTAACTTGTTTTTCTAGACATCAACTTATACGTTGATAAATTAAAGTCGACTAGGGATACAGTGTATCTGCCTATTAGGTTTAGACATCAAATAGCTAGGCTATTAGCATATTATATAAACTCAGACATAAGTAGTATGTCGAAGTCTTGAACTATAATTAGCACTGCAATTATTAGTAATAATACTAATGTACAGGTGGATACCTTAATAAACTGTAGCACTAATGCTATAAATATTTACAATAACTGCACGAAGGAGAATCCATGTGTCACTTTGGACAATTCTTTTAATGTGGGGTCCACAAGTAGCAGGATCTTGGTGCCTAGTGATGGCATGGGAGTCGTGGGGCTCGCTCCGGATGTTCCTTTAAACTGATTTGTACGACAACAGAGGATACCAATAACAGTATAGTTACATCTACCAATTCTACCATGAACCAGGTATCATCTTGCTCTCGCATAGCTAATTTTAATAAAGTTGCTTAGCAGAAATCCTTTAAATTATTCCATCAGAATATTCAAGGCTTTTCTTCAAAACAGCTGGAAATAGAGTTATTTTTGGAAAAAACAATGTTTGACATTATTTATTTCACTGAACATTGGTTAAAGGATTTTGAAATGTTGATTAATTACGAGAATTATAGTGTGGGAAGTTCTTTTAACCGAAAGACAATGTTACGTGGGGGTTCACTAATATTAGTAAAAAATGTATTAAATTTAAATCCCGTAAAGACATAGTTAACTTGTCTGTTGAACATAGCATTGAGCTGTCCTGTGTTGAGCTAGATAAGCATGTCATAGTGTGCGTTTACAGACCCCCTAATTATCTGAACTACACTATATTTGAGTCAGTGATGGAAGATGTATTGGCAAAACTTGCAACTGGTAATAAACTAGTAATCATCTGTGGAGATTTTAATATTAATATCTTAGAAAACAATTCAGATAGCTGTAGATTATTAAATCTCTTTAAATCATTCAATTTGTCTAATGTGTTCATAGAACCAACCCGTACAACTACAACTACTGCTACATGTATTGATAATGTTTTTTGTTTTGGCAACTACTTAGCCATTGTAAATTACCTTCCTTCTGATCACAGTGGGCTACTGGTATCTTTTGAGTCCAACATTCCAATTCAACAAGTGCAAATACAAACTAGACCAATAACATCCGGTAATTTAAATAAATTTAACCGCACTTTAATCGGGAAGTTAAGTGATTGGAACCTTACAATGAATAATGCTAATATTTTGTATACAGATTTTTTTCTTTAGTCCAAACCGAATTCAATAATACTTTTAAAAAGAAAACTAAAATTATATGCCCTAAGTTTTTATTTAGTGACTGGGCAACTAAAGGACTCAGAAAAAGTAGGGAAAGACTTTATGAGTTGTATGGCCTTAAGCCTTTTATTAATACTGAGACTTTTAATAAGTATGTAGCTACCTACTCAAAGATTTATAAAAACACTTGTAAGGTAGCTAAGGCTTTATATATAAGTAATAAGGTAAAAACAGCAGACAGTAAAATAAAGACGGTTTGTAAAATTATAAACAATGAAACAAATAGGAACGACATAACACTGATTACGGATTGGAGACTTCTCATGGACTTATTAGCGATAACAAACAAGTTGCTCAAGAATTTGTAAATTTCTTTACGAGTGTCCCTATTAAAACTACTGAAGCCTTAAATTCCTTGCCTTCACTTGCTTTTGATTTATTACAGGCGAACGTTTCAGCCAGCCTGACTGAATTTAATTTTAAACATATGAACTCCATAGTAGTAATAAAAGCTTTTAAACGAATCAAAATTAAATTAACCGAAGATCTATGGGGATTGTCTATCAAAGTTTGTACCTCAATGATCGAGACTGTAGCGCCGTACTTAGCTGTAATATTTAATTTGTGTGTGGATCAAGGAGTCTTTCCGGACCTAATGAAATTCAGTAAGGTGATACCACTTTTTAAATCTGGGGATAGTAAAGACACAAATAATTATAGACCAGTATCTGTGTTGCCAGTGTTTGGTAAGGTATTTGAAAAAGTGATGAATAAATCAGATGCTTAATCATTTTAACACGAATAACATCTTTCATGATAAACAGTATGGTTTCACCAAGGGACGTTGTACAACTGACGCTGGTGTTACCTTACTAGAGCACATCTATAATGCGTGGGAGGACGCACAGGATGCCATAGGTGTCTTTTGTGATCTCTCGAAGGCGTTTGATTGCGTTGATCACGATACATTACTCCTGAAGCTCGGGCATTACGGACAGTCGGTCAAAACAGCGTTAAACTTGGTCAAAACTTATTTGAATGATAGACGGCAATTGGTTCAAATAAACGGTGTCAATTCGTCGGGATTAAACGTTATAATGGGCGTTCCCCAGGGCTCGATTTTGGGTCCTTTCTTGTTTTTGGTATATATCAATGATTTACCCTATTTATTGCAACAAAAACTTGATATGGTGCTCTTTGCCGACGATACCTCCTTAATTTTTGAGATAAATAGACTGACAGACAATTTTGATATCATAAATAATGCCCTAATGCAAGTCCAAAATTGGTGTACGGCAAATAATTTGGTTTTGAATGAAAAGAAAACGAAATGTATAAGATTTGCTTTACCCAATGTCAAAAGCAGTGATTGTGACATAGTATTGAACAGGGAAAAACTAGAATTTGTGGATAAAACGGTTTTCCTGGGAATTACGCTTGACCCAAGACTACAATGGGGCCCTCATATAACATCTCTTTCTGGACGGCTAAGTTCAGCAGCTTATGCTGTTAGGAAAATTTGCCAGTTAACGGATGTCGATACCGCGAGACTGGTCTATTTCAGTTACTTTCACAGTATCATGTCTTACGGTATTTTACTATGGGGACGGGCTGCAGACATTGAGTCTATTTTTATTCTGCAGAAAAGAGCCATCAAAGCGATATACAATCTTTGCCGGCGCGATTCTCTAAGGGAACTGTTTAAGAATATTAACATCATGACGGTACCTTTTCAATACATTTACGAAAACATCATGTATGTCAGAAAGAATTTACATCTTTTTAGTAAAAGAGGCGACAGACATAATTATGGTACTAGAAATAGGGATCAATTAGTTCAACCAAGTTTCAGACTGGCTAAAGTTGCCTCATCTTTTATGGGGTACTGTTTAAAATGTTATAATAAGATACCTCCCCATATATTAGAATTTAGTGAGACAAAATTTAAATCTTGTATTAAACGCACACTATGCAGGCAAGCATATTATAAGTTGGGGGATTATATTGAAGATGGAAATGCTTGGCTGAATGCTGGTCCGGCTCCACAGCCACTAGGGCGCACAAAATAATCTGTTAGCATTTGGAAACATTGTTGGACCGGCTGAAGATTGTAAAAAAAAAAACAATATTTGCATTGTATAGACTCAATTTATTTAGCAATGTATAATTTCATCCATTTTAACGGCACATGTGTGAGTACTGTGTACCTTAAACTTAAGCTATAGCTATCAGTTTTAGGTTTGTTTTTGACTTGAATGTACCCTGGCGGTTGGGAGTGTCTTGCTCACACAAAAGTCTGGCTGATGGTGGCGTATGCGTTGGATCATTTGGCTCCCTTCAAAATGGTTGAGCCGAATGGTGCTAGCGCATGCGTCATGTTCGTGAACGGGCGCTGTCAGTTGGGACTGGTCATTTCTTAGTTGCCATGGTTTATCTATACATATAATAAAATCGTAGACTAACCGTGTCTGTACATTGAATATTTTTCCATGAAAATTACACAGAAAACTCAGGAAAAAGGTAAAAAACACAAAAATGCAATTTTTGAAATTTTTGTCTGTTTGTCTGTGCGTTTGTGGGAGCATCACGCATAAACCACAGATTGAATTGCAAATCTAAGTACTTAAAAATATTAAGTGATAACCCGAGTAACATTTAGCGTTTATTTCATCAAAATCGACCCACAAAATCAAAAGATATTGAATTTTTAAGTTTAGGAAGAAACTTCCTAATGTATTCTGATGAGTCAAAGCGCCATCTATTGAGAAAAAATAAAATGCACGAAAGCATTCAAAATTATATTCGTGATATATTCGTGAAACTTTTAATACGTGGCAAAATAAAAGTGACCATTTTTATACCTTTTCGTTATTTATCGTTACAATCGATCTACAAAATCAAAATATATTGAATTTTTAGTTTAGTAAGAAACTTCCTACTGTGTTCTGATCAGTCAGAGCGCCATCTATTGAGGAACCAAAAAATGCATGAAAGCATGAATGTTACACCAAATCACATTCATTGAGTTATTTGTGAAACTTTTAATACATAGACGTAGCAAAATAAAAGTAAACATTTTAATACCTTATCGTTATTTATCGTTACATACGGGCTTCTTATTTAACGTCTTCTGCTGCCAAATATTTTGTCGGTTTACATGGTCGATAGATGGCGTGGCATTGATAACGCGTTTTTCTGAATTGCGGTGTTAAGATTTTCCGCTGGAGAATGACCTCACACGATTATTAAACACTGTCGTAGTTCGTAGGAATTTCGGTTTGGTCTCTGGAAGGTCTTAAACGAATAGGGGCCAAAATTGCTTAAATCTCTGAGTTGTGCTGGATTCGTTTAAAGTGCTTTTATCGTAGAGTCTTAAACTGATTTAGAACTCAGTAGTTTTGTGAAGTTCTGGACGGTTCGACTTGCGGATCAGGCCTGTAGGGTTCCGTACCAAAGGTGCTGACAGGACCCTACTTCTAAGGCCTCCGCGATTGATTCCGTTTAGAGTGAAGCAACGAACGGTTGGATTTGCGAAACAAGGCTAATAATAATAAGGTACCGTACCAAAGGTGGTCACGGTGACGGGAGCGATCGATTTTGGTGGGGCTACTCTCGAAGTCCGAAGTCCGTAGTTTCGGGCTTAGTTGCGGACGTATTCTACTCCGTATCACCTACAGACTTACGATTAATCCCGAACCCAAACTAAGAATGAATGACAACACGATTTCACAGTAACTGTCAAATCGAGTTATCATTAGTTCTCTGTGGTTAGGTGATACGGAGTAGATTTTTTTTTTACTATAGATTGGCATACGTTTGACCACTATCTCACCTGATGGTAAGCGATGATGAGGTTGAAGATGGAGCACGTTTGCCTAGAAGCAACCTATTCACTTTTGTCTTAAAGACTCCCAGGTTGCCCGCAACTAAGTTTTTAATTCGTGCTAAGTATCAGACGGTTCGATTTGCGAGCCAAGGCAAATTATAGGGTTCCGTGCCAAAGTTGCTAATGGGACCCTATTATTTAAACCTTCGCGTACGATCTTGATTCGTGCGAACCAAGTCGATTTTTTGGGTTCCGTACCAAGGTTGCTAACGGAACCCTATTTATTAATAAGCCACCGCTGTCCGTCTTCCTTCAGTTTATTAACCGACTTCAAAAAAAGGAGGAGGTTATCAATTCGACTGTTTTTTTTTTATGTTTGTTAACCGACTGGATGAACCGATTTTCATGATTTTTTTATTATTTGAAAGCTGGTGCTTCCCGTGTGGTCCCATTGCCACCACGTCAGGATCTGATGATGGGAACCCTGAGAAATCGAGGGCAACTCTCGAAAATTGTAGGCACGTATTTGGTAAAAACTTGATATTCGTGTGTATATCGGGTGATACTACAAAAGAATGAAAGTTTGGATCAGACCTGATGATAGAGACGACAGAGAGTCAAGAGAACTCCACATCGGTATGTAGGAACTACCAAGTGTTTGGGCTTATTTCATTCGTATTGACGAGACCTTTACACCGAAAGCACTTAGTAAGTTTTATTTTCATAACATAACATCACGCCGGTGCGCTGTGAATGGGTACGCAGGTACCACTAAAAGTAGTAAAAGGTAAAGTGAAAAATAACTTTAATTTCGGAAGTCGGTGTCAAAAAGCGAAAAAACTAAAAACACCGACTTCCGAAATTAAAGTTATTTTATACTTTGTAGTGTTTTGTTTTGGAAGTCGGTTACATTTTTTGTAAAAAAGTTTTTTTCGTTTTATTTCTGTCTCGCTGATATAAAAATGTCTTCTAGAAAAAGGTCGAATCTTTCACAATATAGCAAAATTCTCAAAGTCGGGTTTGTTCGAACACTATTCTAACTAACTCGAAAACGGCTCGACCGATTAGCATAGTTTTTGTGTTTTATTCGGGACGAAGACTAATTCCTTCGTCCGGAATAGCTTATAAGAGTTAAAATACAAAAAAAAAAAATGAGTATGTAGGTAGGGTAGGTAGGCAGGTAGGTAGGGTAGGTAGGCAAGGTAGGTGAGGTAGGGTAGCTATGTTAGATAGGTATGGCAGGTAAGTAGGTAGGTAGGGTAGGTAGGTTAGGGTCGGTAGGTAGAGTAGTCAGTTGACGGGAGCGAAGCCACGCGGGTCAGCTAGTTTTAAATATTTCTTTGAATTGTTCCTTTTTTTCCCGGACGCTTTATCCTGCTCGTCTTTTACATCGTTCTCACGTGTTTGTATAATTTCAACTTGATGTAAACAAAAATTTGTAACAATTTATTATTTTTTAAAAGAGTGTCCGTGGAGTTTCTTGCACGTTCTTCTCCATAGAGATCTACGCTTTGGAACGTGCAAATAGCTTCATCTTTTTGGACTGACCGACCTTGACAATTCAAAAGTGCCTGTAAATGGTTTATTTGAAATATACGATTTGATTTGATTTGATTTGATTTGATACGGAACCCTAAAAAATAAAATGACAGAAACGTTGCCATTGTGTCCAAAATGTAAAGTTTTACGATTCGTTTAAGTAACTCTTACAAGAACTTTTAATAGAATCGAATAAAAATACAAAAGTGGTAACGACGTGTTCTATTCATATAGCTTGCCCTGACATACATTTGATCAACCTAAGACGGTTATAGTTATTATTAACCACATCACTTTAAATTAACAAATACCCCATTTAAATAAAAACTATTAATTTACAAAGTTGGCAACGAATCTTTAACTCAATAATGGATAAAATAAAATAAACAACTCACTGACTATCTCAGAAAATATAATCCCTATTTATATTATGTGGATTTTATATGAAAACTTTTTACAGAATTGATAGCATATTTGGCATGGGACAAGTCACAGACCACGGAACCGTTTCTGCGGTCGGTGCTAGTTTAAGTTATTGAGTAAGGTGGATCTAAATATTACGAATATGAAATCTCTTAAATATATTCTAATTATATTCTAAATAAGCAGGTTATTTTTACGATCAAAGTTAGAAATACTCTCACTGGGCTTGAAGTTACAAAACTTTGTTGTGACATTTCAAAATATATCAATACTTAGAAAAAAAAGTTATAAAAACAACTTCAGAGAAAACCTAATAATTTCTTAAAACTTACTATTTCTAACTAAGATTAATTTATTGATCCCCTTTGAAGATATTTCAGTGGGAATCATTTATATTGAAAGATACTAAAATGGGCTTACTGATTCACATAGACATTATTTCCACATAAAGATGAACCAAAGAGCACCGAAACGTGTCAGCAGCAAAGGCTTGAGGGCCGTATTGTCAAAAATTTCCCCGAAAGGCCCGTAAAAATGTATAACGACTTGTATTACGATTTTGGGAAGACTTTCATTGTTCGTACAGCTAAGGAGTGGAGCACCTTGCCCGAGTCTGGGTTCTGGTCTGATAGCTACCACCCGGCAATCTTTAAGTCAAGAGTGAGTCTTGCAGGCAAGCGTGCTTCATCTTCAACCCCATCATCGCTTACCATCACGTGAGATTGTGGCAAAATGCGCGCTTAACAATAATAATGAAAAGCGCGAGCAAAAATGGCCATCATCTTCCCATGTCCCAAGCGATTTATAATTTCTTTCTGTAATATAACAGTAACGCTATCATTGATTCTTTCTTCTTTCAATATTTTTTCACGCGATTTGTCCACCTAGTTTTTGGCTCTTCCTACACTCACATTTGTATTCGTAATCCGTTGGAATATTTTTAGTAATGGCCTCTAGTCACTTCTGAACTCTGTAGAACAAGCAATTTGTGCCGATACATTTATTGTTCTTGAGACCTATTTCGTAGATTAATGCCGAAACTATCAAGACGGTATGGCAGTTTAGTTACCTTATGTGAGGTAAACAAGAGGTATATCGCGTTATGTAATGAGTTGGCCTTGTCTGAAAGTAGGGTCAATCTTGTAGGACTTCTGAAGTTAGCAACCGTTGAGGTTGGTTAGGAGCGATCGCTTCTCATGGCATTTCATAGAAACCCTTTTTTAAAATCGGTCCATTCATTTCCAAGAATAAGAAAAGAAAGGCTCGATTTTTAAAAAAATCTTGAAAATAATACCTCTAGCAAAAAAACTTGAGAGAGAATGATAAGGTGATTTTAAACTTTTTGTAGATAGCATTGTTCTTACTATCTGTCTAAATTCTTTTTCGAAAAGGTTCTTAACTAAAAACTTGCTTACTTTCTTTTAGACTTGCGTACGCGTATAAATTTTCATTTAAATTGGTTTATTTATTTCCAGAAAAGCATCGTGAGACACATTCGTATATAACATACAATCTACCTTGACGACGTAATCGTCGGTTTTTGGCGTTTATGCACTAATGTGCATAAACGCCAAAAATTACCAGCCTGTTGGTAAACTTTAAATCTTTTTATCCAAAAATGTTTACGATACCTACAAATTCGCGGCAAACTTGCGACCTCAACTTGCCAATAATAATTGTACGATAGGTCAAAAATGGCGTACCTAGCCAGCCAGTTATGCCTGGCAATATTTAAACTTCAAGCTGCTACTAAGAAATTCCAAATAGATAAACTGAATAACAGTTGGTGGCGTCATCCTAATAAAAGCGATCATTGCGGTAATACACGATCGTTGCGTTCATTTGTGCGCCATAACTAGAAGGTACCCTCAATCTGGTTGCGGAATTTGTTCGAAAGAGTCACCGCGGCCCTGGAACGCAAAGGGCATTAAGAGGAACATGAATGGGTTTTAGTGAGTAAGAGTCTGACACTCCCTTCTGCTTCACCCAGAGCGGGAAGCCATAAATTGATGATTTCCCAACCTTAAAAAAAACCCTCAGTCTATTGGAGCGACTAATGACGCAAACGGAGTGCCAGTCTACTCTTGTTCTTCTTCTTCTTCTCATCTGTCAAAAAAGCTTTAATTCCCATACATTTTTGACAGGTTGCGACTGACATGCGAATGCGAACGTTACTCAAAAATTAATAGAGTACTGTGCATCTTGGGCACAACAGCACAAACAACAACAAATACAACACTCGACATCTGACATATATCAAGTGTCATGTGTGAGTTGTGTGTAGTTATACTATAAACAATTTTTTTTTGCAAATTCAACCTTACACGGATCGCTTAAATTTGTTTTTACAAAGTAGTGGAGTATGGCGAGTGATGCGCAATTATTTTTGCAAATTCAACCTTACACGGATCGCTTAAAGTTATTTTTACAAAGCAGTGCAATATGGCGAGCGATGCGAGACTGTTTGAAACTAGCGCACAATTATACATTATGCGCTTGTTTTTGAGATGCTGAGTGTGTATCTTGGGTTTTTATATTTCAATGAGTACTATATACTATATGGTTTGACGTATAAATGAACGCGACAGACATGTATGTGCGTAATTAACCACGAGACAGTTCGATAGCGCTTGTGAATCCCATACATTACCATCATCACCATGTCAGCCGAAAGACGTCTACTACTGGCCTGAGGCTCTAGAAAAATGACATCCTGTCAGTGGTAGCACAGCGAAGGATATTGTCAAAACGTAAAAAAATTGTGGGATTGGCAAACGCAGTCGAAATGTGACGTGATCAATCTCTTATACATTCCCATTTCGACAATCGCATTCGCTTATACAATGGCACTTTGTCTAGAGCCTCTGAACTTTTAATCCCTCCCAGACAGAGAGAAAGAGAAAGAAAGGGAAGGACCCCCCCTTCCCAACCCTCTCTCGCTTTCTCTCTGTCTCTCTCTCCTCTCCTCCTTTTTTGTCTTTTTTTTTCTCTGCTGATAGAATATTACATCGACTCTGACATGTGGCATGATATTTTAAAAGGTTCACCATCCCGATACAGGTTCACAGTACAGTAACCTAGTTGTTAAATTTCATGGAAGAATTTAAGAAAAATATACGACGCAGCGCGGCATTCCGGGAATTTATTTCATTTCTTAGTACGAAGTTATTAAATGTTCGGCTTCCGGTTGGAGGTGCAAAATATAGTCGTATATTTGTGTCGTTGGCAATAATTTGTTTCGCTTATATTTTATTTAGCTTTGTCTTTTTATGCAAGACAAGAAAGGATATTGTTATATAGTTTGATAATGCCATTGTGAATTTTGTCATCAATATATTAGTGTCAGTTAATATTCTGTGTTGGTGCTTTTAATTATTATATCATTTTAGGTTAGGTACGTAAACATTTTAGTTGACCTGCGCAACTTCGTTTCCATCACATTTTTCATGAATGCTCCGCTCCTATTGGTTGTAGCGTGATGTTATATAGCCTATGGCCTATCCAACACTAAAGAATATTATTCCACCAGTACTTCCTGAAAATTGCGTGTTCAACCAAACAAACAAACAAACTTTGCCCTTATAATTTAAGTCTAGATTGTACGGCGATTCTTTCTGAAGGGGTTTATCATCTGACAGGCCACTTCCCAATTATTTTGGGATCGATTTATATTCCAACTGGATGCAAGTGTTTACCAGTATTTTACATGAAGCGACTGCGTCTCTGACCTGCATAACCAGTTACTGGGTAACACGACATCCCTCGGTATCAATTAATTACTACCGAGACTAATTACGGTACACCTTGGTCTTCAAGACACCGAAGATTCTTGATATGTAATGAATGCAGATGGTCACTCATTCAGACCAGCCTCGGCAAGAGTTTCTTAACCTTGAAGATCGACCCGTGCGTCTGTTATTAATGTCACGAAGCCCGAAGGAATAGTTTAAACCAGCTTTTTTCCGCGACCTTGTACGCGCATATCCCGTTTTTTCCCGTTCCCGTAGGAATTTTGGGAAATTCTCTCTTGGTGCTCCCTTAAACTTACCAAGAAATCTACATGCCAAATTTCAGCTTTCTACGACCAGTAATTTCGACTGTGCGTTGTCTGTCAGTCACTCAATCAATCAGTCAATAACGGACTACAAATCTAGTGATTGTTGATTACAAATCTAGTGAAAGTAATCTTAACTAACCATATAAATGCGAAAGTAAGTTTTTTGGAACGCTTACACGCTTGAATCGCTGAACCGATGTTGATGAAGTTTAGTATGAAGATACGGGTGTATCTATGTATGTATCTCCATACAAGAATTCGTCAACATAAGACCCTGGAGACAATAGGGAATTTTAGTATAAAAATCTAATTAGTCCGTCAGATAGATATTTTCCTAAAAATATTGGACACGTATTTTTTCTTTTGTCACGTAAACAAAAGATGAATATGATGGACATCAATATGATGGTACAATTTTTACCAGCGACATGACGTCACGCGTGTCTTCAACGTACTGTGTATATTTTCTAAGAACTTTAATTCTTTTGTATTTTAATTCACAAAGTATTATTGGTATTTCAAAGTAAACTCATACACATTTATTTACTTCACACACAGCACAAATAGAAGGTATTGCTTTTCCATTTCACTGCTCTCTTTACGTGTAAAACTTGCTGCAAAAGCTCCTTGGAAAAGATATTGTAACTTTGATACCTAGTTAAAATATATTTTAGTACCATAATGTTCGCCAGACATATGGCAAGTACGCTAGCATAGTTGGAAAGCCAGTAACTGTCCGTCCCGCAAGACGTGTTCCCCCAAACCTACCTTCTATGTTTTGTACTAATTTTCTCTTCAACATTTTGCAAAAATGAAGTTCCATAAACATGACTGTACGTGGCGACGTCTTGCCCGAAGATTGGTTACTTGCCTACTCCAATAGCAAGGATTGGTTAGTGGATAATGATTTATGATACTTATCTTCTGCGCCACATTTAGAACTCAACCAAAGAGTGGAGCTTTCTGTCAGCATCTGTAATCCATACCACGAACCTGACAACCGTCAAAGCAAGAGTGAACGAGCATTTTCTGGTTCGCTTAGCTGTAGACTCATCTATCCCTTACCAACATGCGAGATTGCAACCGAGCAACAAAACGGTACTCTCCCGCTTTCTGTCCTCCAGTAAAACCCCATTCAAACACTACATCACCTTCCCGAACTTAGTTTTAACTTTACGAAAGTTTATTTTAATTATCTCGGCTAGTTGCACAATTGTTTCACTCTCATTAATCTACGGATCTTCTATTATGTTTTTATTTAATAAGTTAGTGCTTGAACTTTGTAGTGTTTAATTTATTTTAGCGTTCTGCTGAATCGCGTTTTATGTAAATGTCTTTCCGTGTAGGGATAGTTTAGAGTTTTTGGCATATATTGGAGTGTCTCTTTAGCAGTTTTAAGTATTTTATAAAAAGATTTATTTAACACTTAAAGAACACAAATGTTCAGAGGTGGACGTAATGCCATAGGCATTCTCTACCAGTCTACCTTTGGGTGATGCAGAGAAAAGTGGTAGGCGCAAAATGGCGAATTAGAAGTGATTGAAAAATTATTTAAGTACAAAATAAAAACCCAAAAAGGTAAAAAAAAAACGAAAATAAATAAATAAAAAATATACATATATAAACTAAATATACAATATATCATGATTTGATAAGGGTTCCAAGGATTATGTTGATATGATGCTAGCTAGTAGCAGTAGGCAGGGCACATTGCTCGAGAAGTTAATCGATGAGGTCGAAAAGTTCTGGAGCGGCATCGGCGTTCCAGAAGACGCAGCGTTGGAAGGCGTTCCCACAAAATGGACTGATGACCTGGTAAAGGTCGCGGGTACCCGATGGCCTATGTCCAGCAGTGGACGTCTTTCAGCTGATATGATGATGATTCTATCCACCGGCTTTACAAGGGTTCCAAGGATTAGGTTGATATGATGCTAGCTAGTGGCAGTAGGCAGGGCTCATCGCTCGAACAGATAATCGATGGGGCCGAAAAGTTCTGGAGTGGCATCGGCCTTCCAGAAGACGCAGCGTTGGAAGGCCTTCCCACAAAATGGACTGATGACCTGGTAAAGGTCGCGAGGTACCCGATGGATGCGAGACGCACAGGACCGATTGTTGTGGCAACACTTGGGGGAGGTCTATGGCCAGCAGTGGACGTCTGTCGGCTGATATAATGATACTAGCTACTGGCAGAACCCATCGGCTTTGTCGGCGTGTAGTCAGAAATTATCTGTAGGAAACATACTCGTACTCCTGGGATAAAAACATCCTATAATCCAGGACATATACTACCTGTCTGCTAAGTTTAATCCCAAATCCGTTTAGTCCTCGAGACAGAGTTTCTTTCGCATGTACAATATCCCCGAGAATATAGTGTAATATAAAACCGGTCAAGTGCGAGTCGGACTCTCACACGAAGGGTTCCATATACCGAAAGTAACACGTTATTTTTGTAAGCCAACCCCCTTTTACTATGTTTGTTAAATCGGCAATAGAAATACACACTCAGTTGAAAATTTCAACTGTCTACCTATTACGGTTCTTGAGATACAGCCCGCTGATAGACAGACGGACGGACCCATAGCGGAGGCATAAAAAAGGGTTCCGTTTTATAATACTTACGAGCCTGGTGATTGTTATCGTTTATAAAAGTGGCAGGCCCATCTTCTGTAAAAACTTTGAAATTATTACAATACCCATTTCAATCCTAAAATATAAAAATTCTTCCGTTATGACTGATTGAATGACTGACAGACAACGCACAGCAGCAGAGACAACAGTAGAGGGTTTCCCTAAATTCTTACAGGAACGGAAAGAAACGAGATACGCGTGTACGACGTCGCGGGCGAAAGCTAGTACCACTATAAACTATAGAAATATAGGAGAAAACCTCTAGTCCTAAATAAGTAAGAATAAAGGCATCAGTGATATTCAGGAAAATCTTCATCAAAGGTAAAATTGCTAAAAGACTATTTTTAGACTAGGTAACTTGGTACCTACCACCCACTCCAAAAATACTTTACAGGTAATGTAAATTCGCTTAAAAGGTAGGAAAAGTTGTATTTAATTACTTAATAGCCCAGTTTGTGTCGACGAAGTAACCCTTCCTAACTTAGGATTAGTAAGACTAAACCTGACGACAAAGTAAGAGATGTACTTGTACTTAAAATGGCTGAAGCGAGAATAAACACATCATTTTAATAACACAAAAGGTTTCATTTATCTCAGGTTACATTTACTGTGAAAAATTTTAAATACATATTAATAATTATATAACGGGAAATAATTTAATTTGTTCATCGAAAATTATTAATGAATAACTTTCGATGAACAAATTATATTAATTATTTCCCGTTAACGCATCTAGAGGTCAAGATGCGTTAACAGGAATTAATTAATTAAATTATAATTATTTATCGGCTTTCATTGGAAGTGTCAATATAAGTAGAGAGCTTCCTGAGAATTTAAAAACATAACTTGTAAAAAAAAACAAGTCTCGCAACTCAGTTCTTCTACTTTTAAAGTTGTGAGATCCATGTAATACATGTACAAGTCGAATAATTTAATCAGTCCCTACTTAAGGGTCCTTTTGTCTTAATTTATTACGTAATTAGCTAACCTAACAACATCTTATAGTGACCATATCAATATTAAAAATCCTTTATGTTTTAAATAAATAGATCGACTTGGCAATCGCACTAAACAATCTAATTTAATATAATATGTATTACTTGTGAGATACATTGTGTTTTCATGCGATGGCGAAGTCAATCTATTTATTTAAAACTAGTGGACGTCACGCGGTTTCACCCGCGTAGTTCCCGTTCCCGTGGGAGTACGGGGATAAAATATAGCCTATGTTACTCCCTGATAATGTAGCTATCCATTGCTGAAAGAATTTTTCAAATCGGTCCAGTAGTTTCGGAGCCTATTCATTTCAAACAAACAAACAAACAAACAAATCTCTCCTCTTTATAATATTAGTGTAGACATAAAAGATTGCCCCAGTTTTTCTTTTCTTTTAATATGCACTATCAATCTGGCAAGCCTGTCCCGAACTATTTTGAGACCGACTTCCAATCTAATTAGATCAGTACCAACACCAGACCAGTATTTCATATGGAGCAACTACTTACTACTACTACAAACTTCGAAGATAGATTATTAGATTTATATAGACTGGTTGGAATGTTTAGAAAGTTGGGGGTAACAACACTAAAAAGAGGTAAATAAAAACTAAAGCCACACCAGAAACACCGACTTCTAAAATTAAAGTAATTTTGTACTTTTTTTGTGGTTTTTATGGAAGTCGGTTGTATTTTTTTGCTGATAGAACTTTATCGTTGATAAAACGTCATTCTATCTTGCCTATCTTTCTAACTATGACCTTTACTGGACTAGTCTTCGAATGTACGAACACGATAACTTCATCAGTTAAAACATACATTCACATTCCCGAGCGGTTGACCGCGTGAATTATTCAAGTGTCCTGGCCGCTTACTGACCTGAGACTAGCAAATAGAATTGTTTAGTAGTTCTAGTCCTTTCAAGTCTACATTCTGTAGGTATTTTAGTGGGTATTCGTGAAATATTTTGAGCATTGTTTGGGGTTGTAGATTGTTGTGCTGCTATAGTGAGTGTTCATCTAACAAATGTATTAAATGCATTTGGAAATGAACAACAAAGTCAATCAAAATGTATTTTTGTTTTGTTCTTTTGTTACAAACAGATATAATCTTTAAATACTACCTATAAAACAAAGTAGCAGTCTGCCTCTGTATGTTTCTCCGCTTAAAGGCGAAAACCCACCGCAATGCACGGAGAGGCTACGCACGTGTGTGAGGCTTCGTCTTGCTTGAAAATGTATGAGATTATTTCCACTGCAACCCACGGACACGCTACGCATCAATTGACGTCATTGGCACACGCATGGCTTGCTCAAATCTGGCACCCACGTAGCTCAACGCTGGCAGCGCCATGCATGCTATGCACGCGGTATACGCTATACACAAATATTAACCCACTCACGACTATGTCAACCGTCTACTCTCCGTGTGCCGGGTGCATAGTCGTGGGTGTATAGTATGTACTGCAGTGGAAACGTATACCCATGTTGTCAAACAAATGAACCCACGCAGCTAAAATACGCCGCGTGGCCGTACATAGCGTGCACCGCGGTGATTTCGCGCCTTTATTCTTCTAAATACAGTTGATACGGTTTGCGTTGATACAATGACCGATAAACGAGGAAAGGTTGTGTTAATTCTTATATCTTGCTCAGCTGCATGGGTGGGACTGAAAGACGACCTCAACATAATTGCGAAAAGGCATCTGTCTAGGATGATTAACTTTACCACAGTTTAAAAAACTGTGAAATATACTTGTATACGTCATCATCCCATTATTTTATTATTTTGTCCCATGTTGTTTGGTTACAGCGCAGAACGTTTACTTCTTCTTATTTATTAACCATAACGCCATCAGTCACTCCCTTTTATTTCATGACATTCTTTACACAAATTATATTTTTTTGTTGCCTTCCTCTAGATCTCTACCCATTTATATTTATCACTCATTAAGGGTGCCTGTCCATTACAGCAGAGCGAGGCAGCGGAGCGGAGAAGCGGAGAAATTTTAACCAATGGAATTGCATAAAATCTCCGCACCACATGACTCACTGACAATTTGACTGGCATGATTGGTTCATATTTCTCCGTTTCTCCGCTCCCCGCAAATGGACAGGCAAACTAAAGCTGCATTTTACGGACGTACCTACTCATTGTCATATCCACCTTCACCACCATATCAGGCCCTATCGATCATCTGTTCTGCAAGCAATATACTGCCTCTTCAGTTTACTATATCCTAAAAAATGTTATTTGTTCTACCTTACCTCGCGTTTACCAAAATTCCTGAGCTAAACACCACTCCCTGGAAATCAAAGCTTCCAAATAGTAGAAAAGAAACAATCTCAGAATGTTTCGCCGTAAGAAACAAAGAACAAATGCATTTTTACATTAGCAACAATTCTAAACACCAAGCTACAGGGCGTCGTAATAGCTTAACGGGACACACTGGCGAATAACTTGAATTTTATTATCATAATAAATTATTGGGCTTCAATCAAGGTTCACGAATGCAGTCGGATCTTGAGTGGGTGAATACTGACCATTCATACCGAGACCCCTCAGGCGTCGTATCATTCGTTCATTTGTACGTCAAACCCGATTGCGACGCCGCGGCGACAGAGTCTTCAGGTTTTGTTGAACAAATTGAAGCGTCAATCGCGCATTTACACGATGATCGCTTTGTATTAGGACGACACATGTCATGTGTCAGTGCCCCGGAAAGCGCGTTAATTCATTTGTCCCGGCTTTCATTCGTAGATCTTTGGCGGTCGTTGCTAAATCTTAAAGTCATCAACCAGTCAACCACCAGCATCAACCAAACAACCAAGAGATTGTTACTGTACTAACCAGTGACTGGGTTATAGATTAGGCAATATTGCTATGTCAAATACTGGGATTCAGCGGCCTAAACGATTCCAATATGTGTGTTGGAAACATGAAAAAAGTTTAACAATTTTTTAGGCAGAAAATCTTATGTGGCACTTATTTTAACTTCGAAACTTCAAAAGTTTTATATACATGTTGATACCAAAAACAAAAAAGAACAAAATACCAAGATAATACAAACAAACAAAAAAGTCCTCAAGACTTAAAGTCTTCCAAGTTGATTACGCAAAACGTAAACTCCAGATTGTCGGCTAGGGAGTCACAATTTTTACAATGAGAGCCCATTGCCATTCCTTCATTTGGACCCAGAATAATCTAGCCCCGAATTATTAAGGCCATTCTTCGGAGACTTTAAGAAAACCACTTTCAGTTTTCTAATAATTCCTGGGAATAACACAGGTGTTTTCGGAACTTTAGGTTTTGTTTAAGACCTTAATGGAGCTAGTCTCTTTTCAGTTTAGAAATTACGCTTTCTTTTTGTAAAGTCTGTAATTTTTCTTAATAGTTTTCTATTTTAATTATTAGGAAAGATTTCAGCCTTTGGTTGATACATTAATAATAGTTTAAAGAAGTTTCTTTAGTTTTGCTGTGTGAGGCGGTGTGTTTTGATCTATAACTGCTCTATAACTTTCATCTTATAACTGGGTTGCAACTATTGATATAATGCCCGGTTAACTTTTTTCATGCTGCATACATTTAGGGCCAAAATGTATGCTAAAAATGAATCGACTCGAGACTAATTTTATTTCAATCTGACAAACAGGGGACCCTACTATGACATGCCGATGCCATTGTTAACCCGTTGTGAAAAAAGGATAGTACTATCCATCCTGTAAAGAACAGTCACAGCCGTAACAACTGGCCACGGGTCTTTTAATAAACACCTCTATGTCATAGGAGTCACTGAGAGCCCACTATGCAGAGCTTGCATGGGGGAGGATGAGACAGCAGCACATCTGCACTTCTAAGCAGCCCGGTAGTCACTGATTACAAGGCTAAGTACTTTGGAAACCCAGGTCCCTCTATGAGATAGTTAGTAACACCAAGACGCTTGTTTTTCTTTGGGAGCTGGGGTGGATTGAATGGCACATTTGTGCACCACCTGCACGCAAGATTCGCGCTTAGTCGTGGAGTTGCGGAAACCAGCCCGATTTACATATATACGTACAAGACCAAAAAGGAACCAAATGGAGACCAAAGTGTGCATCTAGCACAGTATTATATCTAGCGCATGGACACGGACAGTCAGACCTAATGAATCAACTGATGCATTTAAAACTACTGGAGAAACAAAAAATTCCTAACAACCCGTTACAACAAACTACTGCACTTCCAGCAAAAACTGCAACAAAAACATAACCCGCAAACGCCCGCGTCCGTGTGTCCGAAAGTAACATTTCCCTCGCCACGTCTGCAGCTGCATCTAAGGGGTTATTTCTCAAACACGTCGCAAGCGCCAACGTAATGGGTATCATTTATACCGGTGATCACTGCTGCCGGTTACGAGTTGAATTCTATATTTTATGACGGAATCGGGTTAAGACGGCCACTATTGTTTGTCTTTGTGAGGGGGTTCGTTTTGTTTGGATGTGATTTGGTTGGAGAAGTGATGAAAATTCGTTATTATTATTAAGTTATGCCTACTAGTGCCACAATGGGTCATAATCAGTGGTTAGCACCGTACATGAGTATTCCTCCTGTTAGGCATAACGTCACCCGCGCCATCATTGTGGGTATCATTTATACCGGTGATCACTGCTGCCGGTTACGAGTTGAATTCTATATTTTGTGACGGAATCGGGTTAAGACGGCCACTATTGTTTGTCTTTCTGAGGGGGTTCGTTTTGTTTGGATGTGATTTGGTTGGAGAAGTGATGAAAATTCGTTATTATTATTAAGTTATGCCTACTAGTGCCACAATGGGTCATAATCAGTGGTTAGCACTGTACATGAGTATTCCTCCTGTTAGGCATTACGTCACCCGCGCCATCATTGTGGGTATCATTTATACCGGTGATCACTGCTGCCGGTTACGAGTTGAATTCTATATTTTGTGACGGAATCGGGTTAAGACGGCCACTATTGTTTGTCTTTCTGAGGGGGTTCGTTTTGTTTGGATGTGATTTGGTTGGAGAAGTGATGAAAATTCGTTATTTTTATTAAGTTATGCCTACTAGTGCCACAATGGGACATAATCAGTGGTTAGCACCGTACATGAGTATTCCTCCTGTTAGGCATAACGTCACCCGCGCCATCATGGTGGGTATCATTTATACCGGTGATCACTGCTGCCGGTTACGAGTTGAATTCTATATTTTATGACGGAATCGGGTTAAGACGGCCATTATTGTTTGTCTTTCTGAGGGGATTCGTTTTGTTTGGATGTGATTTGGTTGGAGAACTGAGGGAGGAAAATAGTTTTTGTCTATTAATAATAATTAGACATAATTTGGCTCATGCAATGCCATAGAAGCGACTGTTTTGAGGTTCTATGCCCGAGGGGCATACGACCTATACTCGTCCAGCCTCTGCTGACCGTCTGTCCATCCATGTGTCTATCAGCTGGCTGTATCTCATGAACCATAATAGCTATATATTGAAAAAAAAAGAACAGTCCATCAATAAACAACAATTTACATTAAATGTTATTTTTGATGAGAGATTGAGGATAGATTAATGGAGTACTTAATCAGATTACATACCGAACTGTTTGCCTTCGGGAATTCATAGGACTAAAGTACTTACACAATCTGAATGACTACCAAGTCCTTGTCGAGTCACAAAAATAAAGGACGATAAAAGTAATAAAATTTTGCCAAACATTTTTATGATTTTCTTGTTCATAGTATTGATGGTACTCGTAGTTTTTGTGTGTTTGAAAGGTATTATGAGCTTATCAATGAAATGAATCTATCTAGAAGTGTCTTCCTGAGTTTTCTGCTCTTATGTTAGCAAGAACTCAAATTGTTGATGTGACTCAAAAGGCTGCTTAACTTAAATGGGACTGAGCAGAACATGTCTGCCGCATATCGGACGGCCCATAAAACACAGGATTGGTGCCCTGAAATAGTGACACGACAGATTACCTGGATGTCAAACTTAAGAATAGGAAAAAAGAAGCGTTAAATCATGACCATTGGAAATAATCGTGGGAGATCTTAGCCCAACAGTGAGACAATACGAGCTATTAATAACAGAATGTATATATATATATGTTCGACGTAATACGTTTTAGACGGCCTTGCTAAGGCCGTCTAAAACGTATTACGTCGAAACATGTGAATATGTGACATGGTTTAGTTTATATATATACCAACATAAACTAAACCATGCCACGTATTCACATCGTCACACGTATTATCGTTGTGAAAATATTAATTAGCTGGTCAGACGGTATATTGATTCAAATTTAAATGGCTCCTAAAATTGATGCTTGTGCTTATTGGCTTACATTTTCACCACTCATTAGCCATTTCTAAATTGTTTAAGCAGAACTGTTCAACGGTTAAATATGTTTTACATCCTTCGGATATCACGTGAAATCTGCAGTCCAGGCATTTGTAGATCTTATACAGTCGTTACGGGTTGACGGAATCCCGGAAATATGACATCTTGTCTTGCCAAAGGACAGTGTATTTCTTAACCAAATTAGTAAATAGTAGTACACAAATTTGTAAATGTGTGAGTATCATGTCCTTATTTAGAAAATTAATAAGTCTACGTCTGTATACCTTAGGTGCATGGTCCTCACATATAACTAAATTTTTGTATTCCAAATATTGTAAAAGATGTATTTGAAAAGAGTAACTATGGAGTTTCTTGTCCGTTTTTCTCCATAAGAATCTACCTTTCCGAATAGACAGTAGAGTCACTTTAGTATTTTATATTATTTGAAATGTGAATGACGTTCAAAAGTCCAGTCCAGTCAGTTTAATGGCATAATTGGAATAAACGTTTTGACTTTGACTTTGAATTAGAAATGGGACAAAACCTGAAGAAAATAAGTTATTAATTACTAATATATTCAGAGACATCCGGTTAGGCTGGAAGCTGACTGTCGTTGTCAACTTTGACCTAGACTAGAGTCCAGAGCAAACCCATCTAAAAAAAAGCATATTGATTGTTCCAGCAGATACAATAGACGAAGATGCAACTAGAGCTGATTAGACCCTAAAATTAACATAAGATTTACGTCAAGCATTATCTATAACCTGAATGCCACTAAAGAATGGCCAGGCATATCATATCTTAAACACAAGAATACATTTAACTCAGTAATAAAGTTAACGTCAAAGCGATTTCATATCTGTTCGAGTTATTATCTTTTCAAAATATGGATTCGATGTTCTGTCGTAAAACTGACGGGATTTTAACGACCTCAAACGCTTTGAAGGCTGTGCGATAGATTTAATATTGCAGCATCCTTCTGTAGCGTTATCGTATGATGTGGAGGAGATAAAATGTTTTTGGGGCATTCTGAGTGGTGGAAAGTTTGAGGGTCCACTGTTAGGTCATAAACTGCAGTCAACTTTTAGATTGATGATCTCACTTTTGTTTGTCTTTGCCTAGTAAATGGTTTGTGCTGGTTAGATAACAAAAATAAATATATTTGGTTGATTGATTGTTTTTGGAAGGATAGAAAAGTTCGTACATGCATGATTGACGGGAGAATGGAAGAAGAAAACGTGTTGCACCGACCCCAACTAACTTAGGACAATAGCAGGTAGATAATGAGTACACGTCAGACTACAGTTATTCCACTGCACTTAAGATGATGTAAAAACAAAGGGTTCCGAACGAATTTTTTTTTTTCACATGTTATTTTAATACTACAGACTCTTAATAGATTTTCCTGTAATCTTTAGGGAAAGATCTATTATCTCCATTTTTTCCAAAATTTTAGGCTCAGTAGTTTCGGAGATAAGGTGGGGAGAATGGTCATTTTTCGTCTAATTTCTTGAATAACTTCAAAACCATTTATTTTAAAATTATGAAAAAATATAATTAAAACCCTCACAGTAAGTCCTTTCATTTGATATGTCACACGATATTGTTCAAAAAACTTTTTTTATTATTTTCTAGTTCAACCCCCAAAAGTGACCACCATACTAAAAATTTAATAATTTACGTAACGCGTCCGTGTTTGGGTCATAGAAGTCCATATGTGTACCAAATTTCAACAGAATCGGTCTAGTGGATCCGGAGAAAACTGCCTGTGACAGACGGACAGACAGACAGAAACTAGAGTGATCCTATAAGTGTTCCTTTTTTTTCGGAACCCTAAAAAGAAGAATAAAAGAGAAGTTACTCGAGCAAGTTTAGTAACAATTACTTAAAAAAACCCTTTTTAAATGGAGGATACAGCGTTTGTTACTGCATAGAGGAATAAATAAACAATGACCGACTGTCAAAAGATCCACCATGAACCATTCAGTTTATATTAATGTTTCTTGGATTGAATATTCTATTAAAGGAGTACGTATTAAAAATGCTGTAAAGGCAACAAATCTTTAACACCATAAAAACACGAGAAATTGGTGTATTTTAACTTTTAAAAGAAATATATTGTTTACATTCATCGTTACCATAATTTCAACTGAAAGACGTCCAAAGCTGGACTAGGCATCCCCCAAGCGTTGCCTTATCAAACGGTCCTGTGTTTCTCTCATCCAGCAAACTTCCATCAACTTGAGAAACCTGTAGAATCGAGACACATAAATAACCAATTACACCATTTTTTGAATACTTCACTGTATGATTTCTCTAACATTTTAATAGAAATGCTCAATGCCACAACCCGAACCCAATGCAAATATCTGTAGGCCATACAAATATTTGTTCCGTGCCCGCAACCGGAACACATATTGTGTTCGGCCTATCGAACTCCCTGTTAGGTACTCGGTCTGTGCCAAACGAGTTGTCAAAAACCCTGCCTAGTACCTATATGTATTGTAGTTGTTAGTTACGGGTGCGTGCTGGCCGAATGCGTGACTGATTTTGAGGACTGGTACTTTCAGTGTTTTTTGTTGTGTAGTTTTCGTTTTGGCAGTGTGGCTAGTAGTTGTAACTTTACGATGACTGTTCTGAGATGATGAGTAAGTTTTCTGATCATCGTTAGCATAATCTTTCTCTTTAAAAACCACTATAATTGTGGTTCGCACAACATGTCTTTCTTTTCTCTTGCTTCTTTACTTCATCTCAGTAGTCTTCCTCTATCTAGCCATATCATCTTCCTCAATTTCTCGTTAACGTTTCTGTGATCTTAATCAGCTTGTAAATTCAGTATTATAATTGTAATTGTAATACGTCATATTATGACAAACATCTATAGAATAAATTACCTAAACGCCAGAATCATTGCGAGGTCAAATTCCCAGTTATTTCGTTAGGCACCAATAATAAGTTCTTTTGTCAAGAACGTTTTATTTTCTAGCACGACAAAAATACTGATATAGCGTGATAATAGACAATTTGCTCCTATCTTATTCAATGTGATTGAATACCGTTATCAATTATATAATTTGAACATATATTGCCAAGCTTCGGGAATTAAGCTGCCTTCCCAACTTATGGTAAGTGAGCACTTTCGTCTTTGACTGTCTACGAGGTATCATTGCTGTTGTGTTGCCATCAATATGAAGTGTGTTGCCATCTAAGACCAAACTGAAAATTATCTCATTTGGCTGTAAAGCTAAGTCGTCATCGATATGAATAGTTCTTCTTTTGCAGCCTATAATGTTCCTACTGCTGGTACGGGTACTTTTTTTCTTGAAGAGGTCTGGGTATAATCCTCCACACAGGCCCTTCACAGGTTTGTCACATGTCTTAAAATGTTTATTTCTTAGGTATGTACGCCAGTTTCCACCCTATGTTTTCCTTCAAAGTTGACTCTGTACTACTTGTTATAAAAATATTTTCTAAAAAATCAAACCATGTAAGACACTAACAACCCAATCAAGTCCAAACGACGTCTCAATCTCGAACAAAAAAAAACAAGGCTCCCAAAAACCTATTGTGGCTAACGTTTAAAAGTAAACACATAATTTGGGGATCCCCTCCCCGCTACCCCTCCGTTTTATAACTTCATTTTACGGTTGGTGTGTTTCAGTAATGATCTGGCCTCCACAAACTTGGAACGGATTTTTTTTCTCGTTGAATGTCTTGATATTCTTTCCAAGGTCTTGGCTCTTGCAGTTTTATTAACCATGTTTATGTAATGTAAATAAGATTGGATTTGAAGGGGATTTTTTAAATGGGCGGTCTATGTGGCAGGTTTGGAACTTTGGTTTTTGAGTTTACTGAGTTCGTTTGGATAATTATTTTTTAAACTTAGTTTATTTATTCTAGTGTAATAGAAAAATGAGTAGTAGAAAAGTTCATTAGACTTTCTAACTTCTAAGATATGTTCTTTTACCCATCTGCCAAGGATGACAGTGATAAATACCAATATTTCTTAAAACTATTAATTCAAAAAATTACAAAAAGATTAGTCGTGTTAAATCCCCATTCTGGTATCTTACAATTCTATCTCAATATTGATGAGAAACCCCATCTTTAAAATATAATTCTTCTGTACGTTAATATGTCACTAAACTGCTGGATATTGTTTTTTTTTGTATTTCTGGATGAGTTTGACACACAGTTAGACGCAGTAGGTTACGCTGCAAGATTGCGTTAGAAAAATATCTCAAACCAGATGGTTTAAGATTTTTTTCTAACGAAATGCTAAGTTTTGAGCAGGACAGCGACTTTTGGGACCACTAGTATTTTACAAAGCTGCCTGTCCATTGACGCGGAACGAGGCAGCGGAGCGGAGAATAGGAGAAATTGAATCAATGAAATTCACAATCGAAAATGTCACTAACATTTTATGCAATTTCATTGGTTAATATTTCTCCGTTTCTCCGCTCCGCTGCTTCGCTCCGCAACAATGGACAGGCAGCCTTACATAATTCCTTGCATACATGGCTGTATGCGAGGAATTATGTTATAAAATATACATTGCTCTTATTACTTTGTAAGAAAAGCATTCTTCACCCTTTACAATCTACATTGGAAAATTTTACAGAATGCCATTATCTCAATTTAAAGTCCAAATACTAAACATAGCGATATTAAGGGCCTCATAAAATAAGGCTGTTAGTACATAAATTCTCATAAACAACTTAGAGCCGGCCATACGAATGTTTATACTATACACATGTAATAAAAATTGTATGAGCTCCATAAAGCAAGTTTACACTGGCATGAAATCGCTCATGGCTAAGGCGGAAAATTTAGTTTTGATTTGTTCTGTTTTATAAACCGCTGCACTTGTAATTTTCTTGTTTCGTGAATACCCATTCACTTTCGATTCGATCATTCATTGTCGAAAAAATAGAGTTAAGCAGAGTTGGTAGCATTATGGCTTATATAACCACACATTCTTTTGCGAATTGAGGGAGTTGAGTAGAGTATAAGTCTATATGAATACCAAGGGTTCCTTATTTATGCCTCTGATATCATCATCATCATCATATCAGTCGAAAGACGTCCACTGCTGGACATTGTCCTGCCCAAGTGTCGACACAACAACTGGTCCTGTGCGTCTCGCATCCATCGGATTTCACCAGACGAACTTCACGAGGTCATTGGTCCATTTTGTGGGAGGCTTTCTAACGCTGCGTCTTCGGGTACGCGATTGCCATTCCAGAACTTTTTGAAATAAAAACTAATCACCGTAAAATTCTAAAATAATTAATTATTTTCGAAACAACAGTCCATGTAACAGACCCTTACACCCTTATAAATGAGACAGCCAGTGCGGTTCGGCAGTAAACAGCACGCATATAGTACACGTGAACTGAATAGCTCACTCACTCTAAATTATTCACTCACGACTTTCGATTCGGCGTCTTATTGCCGTCTTTCAAGTTTACGGCCGATAAACATGTGTGTAGACAGCCTAATAAAATTTTGGGTTGTAGCAGAAAATTTTAGGTTTTGGTAGGTACTTAGTTTCATAAATTTTCTATTGCTTCTGTTATCGCAAGAGGTAACGCTGAAACAAAACAATAAACAGAAAAAAATTTGAAAAGAAAGTCCAGTTGAAGGAAACTGCCTCTACTCCAATCAAACCAAGCGCCATGACAATGAAGTAGAATAACTCTCAAGTATTACATTATTATTATATCTGGCCTGGACTGTCCCACTGCTGGCCAAAGATCTCCCTCCATTATTTCCAACGTTCCCTGTTCTGTGCCTCTCCTTAACAATTTCCAAGGAAGACATCCAACACGTCCCGACAAGTGTGGGAGATTAATGAAAATTAACAGTATGTTGTAACTGCCAATTTTATTGAAAGAGACTGAGTCGAGGTTATGTCGAGTGGGGGAAATAACTTAGACCATGGATGGGAGTTTCTTCCAACAGCTCCCGTATTGAAATTGTGTTGGTACGGTTCAGTATTTTGAACCAAATGCAACTTTGTCGGGTCTTACAAAGTCGTTGTAGAGTTTGCAACACCACCTTGTTTGTTTAAATTGGTTGGCTGAGTAGTTTGCACTGGACGAACAATATAATCTAAAGCCTTGGAGATCTATAATCCTTACCTAACGGTAGTTGGATAATATAGATTTTCGTTAAAACTCTGTATTTTTCACTTAATACAACATCATGTTCACTACATCGCTGCAACGTATGGGAGGACCAAAATTAATGAAACGAGTCTAAAGAGAAAGCTTAATTTAACGACTGTCAAAAATCTAATCGTGAAGTGTTGACCACGTGACTTTTCGGTAGCAGTATGTCAATCACATGGATAAAGGGGAGTGCTTAACAATATTATAGCTGAATTCTATCGATGATAGAGATTTTCGAAATACACGTGATTTTCCAACAGCAGTTGTCGTTTCCTTACATTTTTGACGTTTTGACAATCGCCTTCGCTACGCTACCGCTGACAGAACGTCACGTGTTTTGAGCCTACAGACTAACCAAATTTTACCAATTTCTAGTAGCTTTTATTATGATGTTAATGTGTGCAATAAGGAATTTGACTGGATTTTTATTACTTCTACATTTCTCAAAACATAGAGAGATAGCAGATAAGCCGCAGTTAAGAGATATAGCTTAAATATCTCAAAAAATGGCGGTGTTATCAACGTTTTAAAATCTGTGAAAAATAGAGACAGCACTATTGGCGAATGACGTCACTCACAAGTCCTACCATATTAAATTGAAGCCATTTTTTAGAAACTAAATTTTGTACAACAAGGATAGAAGAATAACTTCAAAAGCGTATAACTTCTCCGTCGTCCCACTATTTTTTTTTCACCAATCGTACCTTTTTAATAACATCTGTCACTACTACATACTATGAAAAATATACGTCTACATCAAGGAATACTTATTTTCCTTGATGTGGAGGTAAATTTTTCATAGTAGCCAAATACAATATTGATATCAGCAGCTTTCAACTTATACAAACCGCTTGAAAGTCACACCCTCGACTTTCAAGCAAAACCCCTTTATATTTTATAACCTATCTATTCCCACACGTTCTTTATTACATAATATAATAATAGAACTAAGTTGAATCTTTGTTCGCCCCACAATGCGTTCAATTGCATTAGGAGTCTGGTAACACATAAATTGTATCACTCGATCTTGCGACCCCGATTTATCTCTTTCTTTGAGAACCAAGCAATTCTGTCTTAAATTGAAAATCGTTTAAAGTTTTATTATGCTTCTGATGCTATTGTGGTCTAATTTTATTGGTATTCGTCAGCGGGTTGAGGGTTTCGATACGATTTTAAAGGTCTTTCTTAGGATTAGTTTTCGTACCTGAGATTATCTTTATCTACAGGCAAATTGGCAATTGTATAAAAGAATAATACCATCCCATCACTTTCCGCGGGTGTCGTAAAAGGTGACTAAGGGACTCAGCAGAGAATGGGCAACAGCGTTCTTTGTAAAACTCAACACCATACACTGCGATCGCCAACCCGCCTGCCAAGCGTGGCGATTATGGCAAACCCCCCCTCTTTGGGGGAGGCCTATGTCCAGCAGTGGACGTCTTTTGGTTGAAATGATGATGATGATGATGAAATTGGCTATCAAAATCTAATAATCTTCTTTATTTCAAAGTTAGATTTTTTACTATATTCTGATAATACATAATTTTACTTAAGGTAGACCAAAAGGAGTGGAAAGGTTGAGAGTGTATTGACATATGCTCATGTATCGATCATACGATATTGTTCGAATTACATGCGAAAAAAATTCAATAGCATTGAGAGTAGTAATATTGGAGAAAGCGGCAAGGAAATATTATCATCATTAAACTGCGATGCCATCAGAGTTGCGCGAGGATGCGCGGCGAGGTATGTGTTTGTTAATAATAATAAGACCCCACGGACCTGATCTCCCAGGAGAGACCCGACGGACCTGATCTCCCGGGAGAAGTCTTGTTCTTCATCTCCGGCTTGCCTTTATTGGCTGGGCGAAGTGAACACTGACAAGGAACAGAGCTCCCACCTCTTTCTTGCCTTAATCGGCCGGTCTGAGTGGAGATTCGCAAGAGCAAACGTGCTCGGGAGAAGGATGTATAATCCAGTAAGATGCTGGTAGGGATCTTGACCGTACTTCCGGGATTGTCCTGATAGCCGTGGTATACCTCTCCACTCCTCTAGCACCCCAGGATATGTTGCCTCCTTGGCGCTACGTCACTTTGTGCTAGCGACCGTTTTCGGGGAGCCCATTTATTGAGTGTGCAAGTCACCCCCTGCCATTTTAAAGCCGTTACAATTGTCAGTGGTCAGGCAGGGGCCAATAGTTCTTCCATAGTAAACAATTATCAGTCCACTAAACCACCCAAACCCATAGCGTTTAATCTTTTGTTTCCATATTCTGCAATAATTCTGCTCCAACCGGGGATTATCCTTGGGTATACTTTCATAGTGCATACACAGATAATCGTCTGTTGGTGCCCCAATCCATTTGAAATGTCTAACGGGGCCTCTGCGAGTTGGCTTTGGCTCCTCGTACGCCTATCAAAGGACCGGGTCTCCAGGGACCAATCAATACTTCCAGAAATTACCTTTTAACATATAGTATCAGGCAAACAATTTCATCTCTTTATGTTTAGTTGAGTTAATAATAAATTCGACAATAACTTAACTAACTTTAGGTCGAATCTTTACATCCAAAAATTATAAATAACCTCTCTTCTCTCACATCTTGTGTCAAAAACATCAAAATCATACATACTAAACAGCCAAAATTCCTGACAAACTTCAAAGTACCGCAGAAACCATAAAACGTAGCTCTAAAAATGTTTTTAAAATGCCTTGTTTTAACAGAATGCTTGAAGAAGACCGCAGCAGCCATTAGTTAGGTCGCTCTGCCCACAACTATTAGCCGGCGTTGTGTTAAAAATATGTGAGGTGACGTCACTGAGAAGGTAGGCAAAGAAGGCCTACTGTGGGATCTTTTTGAGAATCGGGTAGTTGACTGCTTTCAAAAATTTACTTGAGTGTATATTTATGTAAGGGTGGGTATATGGCTCTTCGATTCTTGACACCTTCTTTTACTTTTAAAACTTCTTAACTTTGTAATTTTAAAATGTCCTTCTTCCGTCTTATCTGTCAGTTCTCCTTTCCCTTTCACATAGAAACTCTCTCGTTCACTCATTGCTGCATTCATACATCTATCACAAGTGTAAAATTTTGATGCGTTCTGAATTATGCGATGCGTCGCCGGTACATGATGGACATCCCACCCACACGTACAAAACGTTTTGGGAACACGTTCATAGTGCGTAGAGCTAAGGAGTGGAATTCCCTGCCAGAGTCTGTGTTTCCAGATAGCTACAACCTGGTCTTTAAGGCAAGAGTGAATAGTTTGTGTGTTAAACGAGCTCCATCTTCGACCACATCATCGCTTACCATCAGGTGAGATAGTGGTCAAACGTATGCCTGTCAATAGTAAAAAAAAAAATATACATCCTACGTTTATGTTAAAGATGGTTCTACAAATGTACTATTAATTTGTGAAAATAAAATCGATGATAAAGGAAGGTCTTGAAACAATAGAGAACTGAACTTTACTGGAAAGAAATTTTATAATTCTATTACGACCGTCAGTAGATTTTCAAAAAATTGTACACGTATTTTTGGATAAATCGATAAAAATTGATTGAGAGTCATCAAAGTTCAAGAGCGGGGGATAGTGGCGTCACGTAGATAGTGAATAATTTACTATCGTAGTGACGTCACGCGAGTTTTCAACGCATTGTATTATCGTCATTCTTTTTTTCGTGAAAAAGGAAAAAAAGTATGGGTCAAATTAATATTATTCTGATCTATCTGAAAAACTCATTAATTTTTTTCAGTAAAATACCCTATTATTTTTATTTTGTCTTTTAATAGATTTTGAGAAATGTTACATTTTTACTTTATAAAATGTTTGCGAAATTATTACACTGATGAAGTTCAAAAGTGACTTTGGTCTTATTTAAATAAATGAATTCAAATCATTTAATTTCAGTGTCACATTCTTGTTTGACACGGAAATTCTCATAAGAAATATACATAAAAATGCCAAATTCTACATCAAAAGGCTTGGTGTTCATCGAAGATATTATTTATTATGCATGTATATTATTGAATGTTGTAGTTCTGAGTGGATTTTCTGGGCCCTAAAAAATTATTGTGAAATAGGTAGATTTCAATTTAAAATGTTTCCTGTAATGTACATAATATATTAGATTCAAGACGTTGAACGATTTTGATTCAGTTGCAAGCTGCTTAATTACGGATTGTGGTTTACTATTTAGTATGTGTGACTCGTGAGCATTATCTGCCTAGCCTTTTCCCAACTATAACGGATACTAGGACGTGAAACCGGATACTAGTATTCAGCTAACTGAATACTAGTATTTTACGTGGAGCGGCTGCCGGCCACACCTACGCAACCCATTTACTGGGTTTTTTTTAAAGATGGGAAATCATCAAATTACTCCTCCTGCTCTGGGTGAAGCAGAAGGGAGTGTCAGACGTTTACTGACTACAACCCATCCGTGTTCCTCCTAATGCCCTTTGCGTTCCAGGGCTGCGGTGACTCTTTCGAACAAATTCCGCAACCCCTACATTTACTGGGTAACACGGTACTTCTTGGCAAGACTGGAGTAAAATTTACTGGCTTCTGACAATCCGTAACGACTGCCAAAGATCTTCAACTTCGACAGCCGGCACCAACAGCTTAACGTGCTTTCCAAGGCACGAAGGAAACTCGGTAATAAGATGGTCACCCATCCATAGACCAGCCTTGGCAAGCGTCGCTTAAACTTAAAGATATACACGTGCGATTTTTATTCTTTAGCCACGAGCTCTTCATTACTCGAAGTGAGCAACAAATGAAAACAGTCTTATTAAAAACTTACAAACTGTACCTCTTTATAATATGATAGTGTAGAAGTAGATACGCGCTGTATTCTGGTATTCCTGAAGGGATGCGGAACAGAGAGTAAACTCCCGCACACCTCCGATGTAAAGGGAGGATCCTCCGACCAGGCGGCTGTTGTGCCTGGCGGGCAACTGCCCGATAGTTGATATTTGGGCTGATGTATATGGTCAAATCGCGTGGTAAACTCTGCTTGCACGATGCAGGATTTTAATGTAGTAGTTCGCTGCTAGTTGGATAGATGTCGTCGCGGTTATTTTTGTTGCGATGTAGATTTGCTCCGTTGGTTTTTTTTTTGTGGCGGCATTGATGCCGCTACATTTCTTCATACATTTTAATTTCATCTTATTTAGCTTATAATTATAAAAAAGTTACTACCCCAAATTAAATGCGTTTGTAATTAAATGACGGCCTTTCTTTCCGGTCATGTAAACATCACACAAAACCACAAACATTTAATTAAACAATCATTGTAATATTTCTCTCACCGCATAACAATACGAACGTGACATGAAATTCTTTCGTCACAATGCTAATGCCAAGCTTTGGACGCTGTTAGCCCAACTGTGACCGTGGGCATGTAGGACCGTTATTGAATATTCAGGAAGTCAGGGTGTTTTAGCATTTAGGAGAGTTTTTTTATTATTTTTCTTGATATTTTCCGATTGGAATGGTGCAGAAAATGCAAGCAGGCTGCAGAGGTCTTGTTTTAGGATTTATTGGATGAGGCTGCATGGATAAATCATTGTGGAAGAGACTAATAAATCGTCGGTTGGTGCCCCATTCCATTTGAAATGTCTAACGGGGCCTCTGCGAGTTGGCTTCGGTTCCTCGTACGCCTATCAAAGGACCGGGTCTCCAGGTACCCGTGAAACTAAAAAATTATAATAATAAGTCGATAGCCGTGTCAGCCAAGGGCTTAATAGACACGAGCCTCGACCAACACCTCAGGAGGCTCTCGTTGGGCAGCTGGACCAAGGGTTTGATTCAGAAAGCGGTACTTCTGGACTCGGCTCGCACTGTCAGGAGGTTCCTCTCTCTGGAGCCCTGATCCAAAGAGAGGCAGTCTTCAGAAGATGCGTGCAGATACCGGCAGCTCAATAGACGGATTTTCAAGTCCTTGAAAAGAGACTTCCGCCGCTTTAATACTGCAAAGATTAAAGACGCGATAGAGCGGAATAAGAGCTCCAGGGTCTTTCCCAGAGATCTGTCTATTGGGCAAAGCCAGCTCACGAAACTGAAGACCGCTGATGGTAGAACCATATCCGCCAAATCGGAGCTTCTGAGAGAGATCGAGACGTTCTATGGACAGTTATACACGTCAATGACTAAACCCGATACGAATCTAGCTAACGACCCAAGAGCTAGATTGACCCGGCACTACCGAGGACATCCCGGACGTCAGCCTGTATGAGATTAGGATGGCTCTGAAGCAGCTAAAAACAACAGGGCGTCGGGTGAGGACGGAATTACGGCCGAACTCCTGAAGGCGGTTGGATGACCGGTCCTTAAGGCCCTTCAGGAACAATTCCATCATACTTGAAGGGAAAACGCCACAGGCATGGAGCAGAGGTGTGGTGGTACTCTTCTTTAAGAAGGGTGACAATGCCCTGCTTAAGAACTATAGGCCCATCTCACCTCCGAACCGTCTCGCACGCAGGTTTGACGACTTCCAGCCTCCCGAACAAGCCGGATTCCGAAAAGGCTTCAGCACCGTAGACCACATACATACGCTCCGTCAGGTTATACAGAAGATCGAAGAGTATAATCTGCCCCTCTGCTTAGCGTTTGTGGACTACGAGAAAGCCTTTGATTCGATTGGGACTTGGGCTGTGCTGCAGTCTCTCCAACGGTGCCAGATCGACTATCGGTACATCGAGGTGCTGAAAGGTTTGTACAAAAACGCCACCATGTCAGTCCGACTTCAGGATCAGACCTCGAAACCTATCCTCCTGCAGCGGGGTGTGAGGCAGGGAGACATCATTTCTCCGTAACTGTTTACAGCCGCAATGAAGGATGTCTTCAAGGTTTTGGACTGGAGAAGGCTAGGCATTAATGTCAATGGCGAGTAGTCGATATAGTCGTCATGGCTGAGACTACGGAGGACCTCAGTACAATGCTCGATGACCTCAGTAGAGCTTCCGAAAGGGTGGGTCTCAAAATGAACATGGACAAAACCAAGATCATGGTAAATACCCATGTAGCACCCACTCCCATCAAGATCGGAAACTCTACACTCGAAGTTGTAGACGAGTACGTCTACCTAGGACAAACGGTCCAGCTAGGTAGGGCCAAGTATCTTCTCGTCCCACATACCACAGTGTCTCAAGACGAAAGTCTATGATCAGTGCGTGTTGCCAGTGATGACATACGGAACTGAAACGTGGTCGCTTACAATGGGCCTCATCAGAAGGCTCAAAGTCACTCAAAGGGCAATGGAGAGGGCAATGCTTGGAGTTTACTTGCGTGATCGAATCAGGAATGATGATATCCGCAAGAGAACCAAGGTTACCGACATAGCCCGAAGGATCGCCAAACTAAAGTGGCAGTGGGCAGAACACTTTGCTCGCAGAACAGATGGTCGATGGGGCCGAAAAGTTCTGAAGTGGCGACCGCGTACCGGAAGACGTAACGTTGGAAGGCCTCCCACAAGGTGTACCGATGTCCTGGTGAAGGTCGCGGGTAGCCGATGGATGCGAGACGCACAGGACCGGTTGTTGTGGCGACGCTTGGGGGAGGCCTATGTCCAGCAGTGGACGTCTTTCGGCTGATATGATGATGATGAATAAGTAAAGAAAATTAATAAACGAATAATAACAAGTCTCTTTATTTTCAGGTTACTGCCTGTTTTGATCCATAGATAAATACCTTACAAAATAACATTTATAAGTTTATTAATAATGCAGATTGTATAGAAACTTAGAACCTATGTTAGTAAAAACGTCACCTCACTTAGTACTACGTCATTGTGCGTTCTGGTGGCACTTGATATTGGATATAGCGCGACACACATACAAGATAACAGTACACTAACACGCACTGTTATTTTGTGCGCAAGTACAGGTGCACTCTCTTTTCCCTCATTCGCATAGTCCAATCGGAAGGCCAAAGACAGGTCAGGCGCTGGACTTACTACCTATCGTATTTTTCGAGTAACCTTGGTTACTCGTGTTTGCAAACTTCGGGCTGTCACTGATAAATTAAAAAACCAAATAACACTTTGCCCGAGCTCTGAGACTCCGAGACCAACAATTCGGCGATCAACTCGAAGAACATGTTAGTATTGCGAAGTATGGTATAACGGGCTACCCCGGTATACCAGTTTGCATCTCACGTCAAAGCGCGTATTTTGTCAGTGTCATGTATGTAGGTAAGTTCTGTCCAGTTTTATGTTGATATCACAGTGGCAACAATTTCACCTCATACATTTAGGCTTGCTAAAATAACTGGTGAAATGTGTCCACATATCTTCATAATACTTGAGACACTAGAATGCAACATCGGTTCGTTTGCTGGCTCAGGAAAGCTCCTTTTCAAAATCCTTTTATCCAGTTTTATTTGCTGGTCACATCAATATTTAAACCGCCGTATGGTGGCCGGTGCCGCATGGTCCCGTAAAAGAATAATGTCACTTCCCGTGGGTGTCGTAAGAGGCGACTAAGGGACTCACCAGAGAATGGGCAGCAGCGTTCTCGGTAAAACGCAACACCATAACACTGCGATCGCCAACCCGCCTGCCAATCGTGGCGATTATGGCCACCCCCCCCAATGCTTGGAGTTTACTTGCGTGATCGAATCAGGAATGATGATATCCGCAAGAGAACCAAGGTTACCGACATAGCCCGAAGGATCGCCAAACTAAAGTGGCAGTGGGCAGAACACTTTGCTCGCAGAACAGATGGTCGATGGGGCCGAAAAGTTCTGAAGTGGCGACCGCGTACCGGAAGACGTAACGTTGGAAGGCCTCCCACAAGGTGTACCGATGTCCTGGTGAAGGTCGCGGGTAGCCGATGGATGCGAGACGCACAGGACCGGTTGTTGTGGCGACGCTTGGGGGAGGCCTATGTCCAGCATTGGACGTCTTTCGGCTGTTATGATGATGATGATGATCAATATTTAAAGTACCTACTTCCCATCCAGGACCTGTTTTAACGTTTCACTCTGTATATTGACTCACTTCAACGATCGCAAACGGTTTAATCACCCTTTCTCCAAAAGTTTTCTACCAAAATAAAATCATATCTAGATTTACCATATGCACATATGGTATTTTCGATAGTTAAGCAATTTACGAATAACCTGAAACTCTTTCACTTCACGAAATTGAAACTGTAAAGCAGATTTCGCGCATTCCGCTACCTGTAAGGCTGTGTACAGATAAGCCATGTCGTGACTACAAAATGTTGCTTAAGTGTTTTAAAACCTGAGATGGGCAAACAATTTTTGTGCCATTGCGGGTAGGACCTGGATGAGGCTGGCACAGGAACGTGGGTGTTGGTAAAAGAAAACAGAGGCATATAGTCAGCAGTTAGCGAAGTCGGACTGTGGATGATAATGTTTTAACGTAGCCAAGTTCTTTGTTAGTAGAATAGCATGTGGCTAAGTAATAGTTCGTAATATTGTTGATAGTTGATCATATATTGAAACACTAAAACATTTCTATGCTTCATAAATTCACGTCAACGAATTCAGGTGCATCCGATTGGACTGGAAGTCGACTTAACATAGTTGGGAAAAGGTTAAGCAAGTGATGATGCCGACGTCCTTTGTTATGCAGCGAGTAATGCGATTCACCACAGACAACAATGTAATTCTCGTTGCGACAGCGTTCAGGGAATTGCCACCCCATCATCAGCCATACAAAATGCGTTATATATCCTAGTAGATTCCATCATCCTAGTGTGTTTATTTCCTGTGTACGAGGATGTTACTACGGCCACTCGCAACGTGGTTAACCGCAGATTCAACAGCATGTTGTGGTCAAACGACTCACCGAATTGAGGACAAACCGCAAAGTTCATTAGAATGACTATGTCTGAACTTCCATAACCTTAACACTGCTTGGAAATAGTCAGAGATATCGAAAACTATCATGATTTTCATGAATACTTTGCATTGATGTCTTTCTTCTAGTCATCATCTGCCTAGCCTTTTCCTAACAATATTGGGGTCGGCTTTTAGTCAAACCAGATTCAGCTGAATACCAGTATTTTACGTGGAGCAGCTGCCTACCAGACCTCCACAACCCATTAACTGGGTAACACGGTACTCCTTGGCAAGACTGATGTCAGATTTTCTGTCTTCTGACTATCCGCAACGACTGCCAAAAATCTACAAATGACAAGCCGGGATCGTGCTTTCCGTGGCATAGAGGAGTCTCGGTAAGGTAAGATGATCACCCATCCACAGACCAACCGCAGCAAGCGTTGCTTAACCTTGAAATCAACCCGTGCGGCTGTGATTATTTAGCTGATGTCTTTCTTCTAGTAGCCCGATTTTTTTCAGTGACTGGCAAGGACTCTCTATTCTCCTTCAAACTTCTTTTGTGTTTTGATAAAGAAGTCGTATTCATCCCACTGTCTTCCTCTGGGCTTGGCCGGCTGGCTGCCATAATGTGACTTAGCATTAAACAGGAGCCCCAGGTTTGTGAATTTGGCCCACTGATCGTCTAACTGGCGGCAGATGTGTTCAGCACAGTCCCATATAAAAGTGACATATTGCTATATAACTTCTCCCTTTTATGCTTCTTCATTCAAGAGTACATAAAAATGCCGAATACAATAATAAATCTTTAAAAAATAACTCATTTGAACAAGCCCTTAGAGTAAGGTAGGTACACACTCAACTTAATTGACCTAGCTTTTACGACATCGGAAACTATTAAAATTGTTGGTCAAATCTTTGAGCTCTGTGTTTGTGTTCGGGGTCTTATGTTTGTATTTCGTATTGAAGATCTCGATCGGGGTCTGCGTAAACAAATATCATGTGGAGCGCTCTTGTATTAGGTTTAATTGGAAATAATATGATTATAAGTTTTGAATGAGCTAATATTTTTTTTTTTTTATTTGCGCTGGGTTTGCTCTTGACTCTAGTCTAGGTCAGAGATGACAGAGACAAAGTCTACGATGGAGCGAGCTTACCCAGAAGGAGCCTGTGCACTCTTATTTTGAAAAGATTAGGGTTGTAAGCGTTTGGAAACACAGACGCAGGCAGAGAGTTCCACTCCTTTGCTGTGCGCATTATAAAAGACGTATGGAAGCGCTTAGTGCGAATTGGTGGAATAGCAACAAGGTAGGGATGGTAAGATGCAGTGTATCTGGATGTCCGATGGTAGAAGGGGGCCGGTGAGATGAGGTCGTGGAGTTCTTGGGCACACTCACCGAAGTACAATCTGTAGAAGACCGACTAGCAGGCAACCTTACGGCGATGAGCCAAGCTATGTAGCTTGGCATCCACCAGTTTTACGTCACCGATGAGTCTCTTAGCTCTGCGTTCCACCGAGTCAAGCGCAGCAAGCTGATACTTAGCTGAGCCATCCCAAAGGTGGCTACAATACTCCATGCAGGATCGGACTTGTGCTTTGTACAGGGTTAAAAGCTGTCCAGGCAAATTGTCACCGTAGCAAGCTTCTTTTTGAGAAATACTTGGTTACTAATACCTAAAAAAGATTAATTGTAAAGAAAATACAAACACTTCTGCTCTCAGTATTACTTTAATATCATTATTAGTTCATCATCATCATCATAACAGCCGAAAGACGTCCACTGCTGGACATAAGCCTCCCCCAAAGGGAGGGTTTGCCATAATCGCCACGCTTGGCAGGCGGATTGGCGTTCGCAGTGAATGCTGTTGCGTTTTACAAAGAACGTTGCTGCCCATTCTCTGGTGATTCCCTTAGTCGGCTTTTACGACACCCATGGGAAGTGATGTGATGGTATTATTATTTTACGGCTCCATACGGCACCGGCCGACACCATACGGCAGTTATTTTTAGTTACATATCAACAATAGGTTGAATACGGAAAAAGAAAAGATGACCTATGTATTGAAATCTATATTCAACCCCCTAAGATCATTTCATTATATTTTTCAGGCATATAGAGTCCAAGGAGGCTTACGCAAATAAATGGTATAAAAATCAACCATCCCATTCATTCATGTTTGCATAACTCGACAAAATATACTGCACAGCTGACTTTTTTCGATTTCAGCGCTGTTCGCATAGTTGTTCATAATAATGAGTACAATGGCCCTTTTCAGATTGTACGTTTAAACTGAAACCATCCTGACACCAAATATAAAAACACTCTCTACAAATAAACCCCAGCATTTTTATTTCATAAAAAATACCTACGATGTGCACTCAGGCTTAAAGGTTCGCAATAAGTGTAATGGAGTCGAGTCGGTGGGCAGAGCTGCCGTGTCCGTTCTGATCCGAAAACGCTTAGGTAAATCATTTGTCTGCCATCAGCTTTATTTTTAAGCGCCCCAGTTCAAACGTGGTTGAATTTTCTTTTCGTGTGCATTTTTGCGGGGAGGTAGTTTTGGAGTGGATGAATAAGTTAGGGGAGTAATTAAGGTTGTGTGTTTTGGATATGGTAGTTTAGTAGTTGGGTACATTGTATAATTTTGAGCAAATTACACTATTTATCACTTTGCGTGGAGTATCGTCCAAAGTAGAAATTTGAAGAACAGGCAGCTGATTCCTCATTAAAAATGTGGTGCTATTGGCCTAACGTTATCTCAATCTTAACAAAATAAAATATATTATGATTTTTATACTTGTAGGAGGCTTGTTATCACTGTTTTTCCATTACTACACTATCGATCGTATTTTATGATATGTTTTATTTAAAAACTGGTAATCCCACGCGGACGTAGTCACAGTTTAAAATTAGTGTCCCTTATTGGCCAATCAATATAACCATCCCACCTTATAAACCAAACCAATGCTCTAGTTTAGTGTCATTCTGTCAGCATGTAGGTAAAACGTCATATATGTTGGTATGGGATTGACAATCGCTGTCGAAATATCACGTGATCAATCCCTTATATTTTGGTATTTCGACAATAGCATTCGCTAATATATTATAATAGCACTTTGTCTCTGGTCTAGCATAGAACAAAACCAAACGCAGCAAAATTCCTAAACAACGAAGGACTACGCGCTTGCTACGCCGTAGCAGACGTAGCGCTACGTGAGCTACGGCGTAGCAAATAAGCAATTCGCTGTGCGCTGATTTATTTCAGTCTTTGTTGTTCGGACTTGTATACTGGGTGGCCAATGTATTGTAGGGTAGTACATAAAGCATAAGCAGTCCAGTTTGGGGATTGTGTGATTAATGAAGATAAAATGATTTCATTTCGTAATGTTTTAAGTCTGTAAAAAACATGGAATATTTTTCTGTATACCAAAATTGTAAAACATCTCTTTTTCAAAAATTATTATTATATTGTACCCCTAACTTAAATGGATACAATGGTAATCTCATCACTAGCCAGTGATGAGAATGCCATTGCTGTTGTTTGTTGTTGTTTCAACTAGAAAACCTGATTTTGGACGACGATGTTTAATGCTGGAAATTGGTGTACCACGAAAACCGATTCAGCCCTCTGACGACGGTAGAACTTGGAACTTGAGGAGTTTATGTCCCATGTCAACCATAGGATACTTTGCATTTCAAGATTATGTTCCCTGGGGATGATTTTTAACTTTCACGCGGGCGAAGATGCCAGTAGACACTAGTAATCGGTATGTCGGTGAATGTTGTTAGTCTTTAATTTTCAAATGAGTAAATATTAAATATAACTTTAATGAGAAAGCAATCCCGATCTCAACTTTATAAATATCCTCTCAGAATCTAGAACAAGCGTCTTTAAACTGAATGTCGCTATTGTTAGTGAGTGGCGCGCACTTAGCGTTAAAAACCGCGTCGAGTTGCACCCTGCTGAAGAAATCAATTGAGGTTTCTGTGTTAGTAGGTATGTATTTGTGTGGTTGATACTTGTAGTTTGTGCTGGTTTTGCAGCAGTTTTAACGGAAGGTTGATACCTAAATACTGAAGGAAGACTCATTGGAAGAATAAAATATGCCATAGACCGTATTGGGGTCGTAACATGGGATAGCTCGGGATTTCAAAGATGGTATTATCAAAAGATATCATATGAATGTTATTACAATGGTGTACACAGTTACACATTAAGCTACAAGCTTGTTTTTTTTTTATTTGTAATGGGTTTGCTCTTGACTCTAGTCTAGGTCAGAAATGACAGAGACAAAGTCTACGATGGAGCGAGCTTACCCAGAAGGAGCCTCTTCACTCTAACTTTGAAGAGATTAGGATTGTAAGCGTTTGGAAACACACACGCAGGCAGAGAGTTCCACTCCTTTACTGTGCGCATTATAAAAGACGTTTGGAAACGCTTAGTGCAAATTTGTGAAATAGCAACAAGGTAGAGATGGTAAGATGCAGTGCGTCTGGATGTCCGATGGTAGAAGGGGGCCTGTGGGATGAGGTCGTGGAGTTCTTGGGCACACTCATCGAAGTACAATCTGTAGAAGACCGACAAGTAGGCAACCTTACGGCGATGAGCCAAGCTATGTAGCTTGGCATCCACCAGTTTTACGTCACCGATGAGCCTCTTAGTTCTGCGTTCCACCGAGTCGCAGAAATCGTATTATGTCAAATAAACAAGGTATACTCGTACACCTTTAAGATCTATATCCTCCTCCAAGAGCCATCTATAAACGCATTCAGGGTCTATCCTATCCATCCATGTAGAAATTGAACGAACAGTGAAAGAGAGAGGAAGTATGCGAGAAAGACGGGAGAAGAATGGCAAATGCAAGACGAACGGCAAAAATTAAAAAAAAAATAGAAGTGCCTAAATGACAGTTTCATGTTCTGAAATGCCACAACTACATTTTACATACAGTTGTGTATGTCACCACTTTAATACTAAAAAATAGAAATTGAATTTGTCTACCAGATAAGTTGTGTCTTAGAGTTGTCCACAAGCCATGAGTGCTTGACTGCCATGTTTGGCAAAAATTATTCAATTATATATTATTCGTGAAGAAGCATTATACGTGATGCATAATGGTTTAAAACAAATGTGGTATGCTATCCTATTAATGAAAAATGCCTAGCCTTTTTTGGGGTCGGCTTCCAGTCTAACTCGACGCATCTGAGTACCAGTAATTTACATAAATCGATTACCTATCTGATCGTTACAACCCAGTAAAATCCCCTCCCCCCCTCGCCCCCCTGGCAAACTAATGCCAGTCTTTTTGGATTCTGCTACCCGTAATTACTGTCAAAAATCTATAAATGACAGACGGGTACAAATGCTAAACTTGCTTTCCGAGGCACGGAGGAACCATGGTATGTTAAGGTATTCTCACCCATCTACAGACCGACGTTAGCAACCATAGCTTATCCTTGTACGCCAGTTTGACGCCAGTAATCCATCAACGTTACCCAACATAAAATGAAAACTTACGTCAATACGCGATGGGTTCCATATTCAAAGGTTTTTGCTGTTGCTTTCGATAGCCATATTAAAATCTTTGTTACTCACCACCTAGTACACTATATTTGTCAATTCATGAAACATGCACGTGTTATTTAAATTAAAAAAAGTCTTATAGTAATATCATATTCATACGTAACATATACCATGTAATTGAAATCTTATAAAATAAACGCAATTTCTCTTTAAAATATTAAAATAGTTATCAACATTATACACGCTGCGTTGGACGCAGTAACTCAATAAAAGCTGTTGTATAAAGTGACATTCTGACAGCGATTACGTTTTTCAATGAACGGTCAAAAATGTAAGAAAAGTCCTATCGAAATGACACATGATTAATTATTTGGTGATCTATCAAACACGTACAGCTCAGGATAATTCTGATTTTTGTACAGACAAACTCATTATCAAACACTACAGACCCCCAAAAATCTAAAATAATCTAACACACGCTTCTAACGAAAGCACGTATCACAATGACAAAATCAGTCGCACAGTCTAAAATAAAAGCAGCATTCCTGTACTGGGCGCCGGCCAAGCGAGTTACATCGCGTTTAGATTGATAAAGCATGGAACAAAGGGGGCGGCGATGCGAATAGCGACATGAGATATTTTGTAATACGATGTATTATCCTTGTGATTTTGTAGGAAGTTTTTTACAACATGAGCCTTTAGTAACACGGATTTATGAGTGTAGAGGTACTAGCCGATGGGATTTCTAGTAGGGATGACGAACTTCCATATAAACTCTCACAATTTATTAAAACAGGCTCCTTCTGGGTAAGCTCGCTCCATCGTAGACTTTGTCTCTGTCATCTCTGACCTAGACTAGAGTCAAAAGCAAACCCATCACAAATAAAAAAAAACCATTTGGTGCTTATATAGGGTTACCTAGAAACATTACTTATCCGGGAATTTTGAATTCGAATGTTCACTTTACAATATTGAAAAGTTGCCTCCAGAAACAGTTTTTTGACAATTTTAACTATTCTTCGACTCTTAACCTTTTTATGATGTAAATATGAGCAGTCTATACCCGCGATAGCAACAATGTTATCTGCCCATCTAACCGCTGGAAGGCCAACATTTCTTCAACCAGCATTTCTAATTTCGTTTTCTGTTGTCGAAAATCTTCTTACATCTTCTGATGTCAGGGTTCGGAACTACGTTTATTAAGCGTATGCCAAGCATTGGACGCTCCATGGCTCTCTTCGCAGCTCTTAGCCTGTACATTGTACATAGGACTATGTAGATGAAATCAAACGTTAGCAATCAGCTACTAGTGCTGCGGTATTCTTTGAAGATGTGATCTAACCCTGTTTCCATGAGCATGGTTGTGACTGTTAAACCTTGCATACAAGATAGCAGATTGCTAATAGCTTTCGACATTGACAGACATTCGTGTCTATTTGGCTCTGAATATTTGGGAATCGGGTCATAGATTTTTGCGTTCTACTTTTTAATGGCAAGAAAAGGTACCTTCAATAACTTTGATAACCTATCATGTCTTTTATAAAGTTAACGATCTATTGTTTCAAAACTCATGGATATTGGATCAAAAGACTAGGCAATTAGTGAGTGGCAATTATGATTTCTCATAACGCTTATCTAAATAGTAGCATCTGCCTTCTGACTTCAGATCACGATAAAAGTATTCAAAATTTATCAGTACACAATATTTCATTTGAATCCGTTCAGTAGTTTATGCGAGAAAGAGTAACAAACATAAATACATTCTCATAAATTTTCGCGTATAAAAATAAGAAAAGCCTAAATGGACAAGACGTCAGAATAAGGGAATAACATACTCAAGAAATACTAGAACTCAACAACTATTTCCCCAACTTCGAGACCATCAAATCAAAGTTAGATTCCTGCCCAATCGTGAGACCCCCTCATTGTTTCAGCTAGCCTTATCTCGTCAAAGGCAGACAACATTTTTGGAGTCATTCCAACACAGGAATTGATATTTCCTTATGTACAATGAATGGAAAAATATCAATACGACTTTGCTCGGAACAATTTTTCGTGGTGCTTTTAGCGAGAACCAATAAGGTTTTACTGGTATTATATTTCCTTCATTGTTTAATGAAAAGATTGAATTACTCAAGGATAATAATTATTCTACAAAAATTACCGAACATGATGCATGATAAGATTAAGAAATTCCCGCTACTGGGACAAGCACACTGTGTTGGAGTTTCTGATTCTAGGACATGCTGTAATAACACAAATATAAGGACCCATAAAAATTAATGAACAAATTTTAACGCAGTGTTCAGTACGTCTAGCCAAAGACATCCAAGGAAAAATAACACTTATTAAAGTGATTTAATAGGCTAGTTCCCACCATCAATAAATTGCAAATCTATTTAGTCCATCAGTTGGAGTATTGAAAAATAATGGACACGTATTTTTTGTTTTTGTAAATCAATGAATATTGACAACAAATAAAATGCATCAAAACTCGGAAGAGGGGGCTGGTGACGTCACGTCGCTAGTAAAAATTGTGCTATCGTAGTGACGTCACGCGAGTTTTTAACGTACTGTATCTTCGTCATTTTTTGTTTACGTGAAATAAGAAAAAATACGTGTCCAATATTTATTGGAAATGTGTATGACGGACTTATTAGATTTTTTCAGTAAAATACCCTATTTGGACCTAAAATAATATATTGGCGGCACACTAGAGTAAACACATCCACTATGTATAGGTACTTGCACTCGCGTTTTCCTTGTCATTTTTTTACCATTGTCCTCATTTTGATGGTATTTTTTTTTTTTTTTTTTTTTCTATTTATTTTAGGAATTTTTATACATAAAGTACATGTCAATTCCATCGTAACCTAACTTAAACTAAACTACATCTACTTACTAGTTATGGCTTACGACTAAATAACATAAACAGCGCTTTAGCGGCTTCAGACAAAGGAGAGGACAACACTTCGTGAAACATACCCGCATTAGTTCTGCTTAAGTAGAAAGTGTTTATTAAGAGCTCTCGGTCGGTATCGTAACGGACACATTCCACCAACAGGTGATGCACGTCTTCAATAACACCGCACACATCACAATTCGGAGAATCTGATTTCCTCATCAAGTGTGCGAACTTGTTTAGTGGAACGTGACCAGATCTTAACCTGAGCGCTGTTACAATTAAAGACCTACTCAAACTCACATTAATGAACCATGGTATTCGAGGAGGCTCACTTTGTATTGTTTTGTACCAAATTCCTTTTACCAAAGATCTCTCATTAAAATATTCCGCCCAGTTATTGTGGCAGTACTTTTTGTATTTAGGCAACAACTCAGTGTAATTTGGCAAACTTGGAACCTCTTTTCCATCTACTGCTGCTTTTCTCGCTAACATGTCAGCCTCCTCGTTACCTCTGATGCCAATATGTGATGGAATCCATTGCAATCTCAACTGAATGCCCTTTAAATTGTTTTCATGAATTTCAGAAAGGATGTCATAAGCTATCGATGTGCCTCTGCCACCAGAGGCGCATCGAGCTATATGATATAAAGCGCTTTTACTATCGGAACAAATGAGGACTTTATTCTGTTGAATTGCTCGAGAGTACAAAAGTGCTTGTAAAATTGCTATGAGTTCCATCGACATAACTGAAAATTCGTAGGTCGATTTAAAACAATTATTGTAAGAAGAATGATTTTCTACATGAGGATCATAAAATGCAGCACCGCGACCACTTGCGCTTATTGAGCCATCAGTAAATATAACATACCAACCGTCATATTTTTCTCTCAACTCGGATATAACATTGTACTTTAAAATGTTGTAATCGTGGTTCTTTTTTGCGTGAACTATACTGTCTAAGTGAAATTTGATAACATTATTGACATTGATGTTAGTCACCCATGTTTTAAGAGAAAACATTCTTAACGGTGATGACGATGACATGATCTCGTTTTTCATCAAATTGTAAATGTCTACAAGTTGAGGTGTTTTTTTCCTGCTCCAATAGCTATTATTACAAAGGGAACTTAGTTCGGATAATAAATTAATAGTAACATTGTCAGACTGAGAGAAAGCTTTCAAACAAAATTTGCATGCTAAATATTTTCTACGTAAATGCAGAGGAGGAACGCAAAGCTCCGACTCCATTACATGTATGGGTGTGCTTCTTATAAAACCACCTATAATTCGTAAAGCTTGGTTCTGAACTTTGTCCAGCTTATAAGTATTAATTTTGCAACTATTATCAAACAAAAAGGAACTATAATCTACTCTGCTTCTAATTAAAGATACGTAAAGTTTACGCAAATGTTTTGGATGTACCCCCCATGTCGACCCCGCCAAGACTTTAAGCAAATTAAGATGTCTTTGTGTCTTTTGGTAACATTCATTTATTTGTTTACCCCATTTTAAACAACTATCAAGCCAGAAACCTAAATACTTATATGATGTGACTGACTCTAGAGGATTTTTATTAATTAATATCGGTAACTGGAGATTTTTCCGTCCTCTGCTAAATAAACATAATTTGGTTTTAGTGGTCGACAATGTCAACCCCAATTGATTTAATATAATGACTATAGCGTTGAGTGCATTTTGAATATTGTTTACACTTTCTGTCATGTTTTTATTACAAGTATACAACACAAAATCGTCAGCATACTGACAAATAAAGATGTTGTTTATTTCTTTACTGACTTTAATTGTAGCTATATTAAAAAGGATGGGAGACATAGGGTCCCCTTGTGCGAGGCCCCTGCTGGCATATCGCATAATATATTTATTTTCGTCAAGCTCATCCTTAATTTTTAAATGTCTCTCAGTCAAAAAGTTCCATAAATATAAACATACCCTTTTACCCACCCCTATTTCATCAAGATTTACTATTAGTTCATTAATCAATATATTATTATAAGCATTTTCAATATCCAAAAAACATGCCAGTGTTGGGGAGTTATTCGAAAATCCTATTTGTATTTGTGTGACAAGACGAGCTAAATTATCATAACATGACTGACCCTTCCTGAATCCAGTCGTAAAAGGTGCTAGTAATTTATTCTTTTCCACATACCACTCCAAGCGCTTCGTTATCATGCTATGTAAAATTTTGCAAACACATGACATTAAAGAAATTGGACGTAGCTTAAGATCATGGTTTGAAGGGTTTTCTCTCTTTGGTATTGGCACAACTCGGATGTCTCGCCATTGGATAGGGATTTCTCCAGTTACAAAAATTATATTATATAATTTTAATAAATGTAATTTGGCACAATGCGGTAAGTGGTAAATCATCGAATATGTGATCCCATCGTCACCTGTAGCGGTATCTTTTTTTTTTAAACAATTATACATTTCTTGAATTGTAAAGGAGCTTCCTAACATGTCATTTTCTGATCGTATCTCTGGTGAGCATGGATTCACATAATCAGGAGCCAGACTATTTAAAAGAACTTCTTTTTTATCGTCAGAAATGTACGTCACAGGTGATCGACGTCCCTTTAACCATCCTAGTTTTTTCCACATTTCCGATATAGACGTTGTTTCATTAATGTCGTCACAGTATTTCTGCCAATTTTGACTCTTAGCTCGTTGAATAGCTAATTTGGTGTCTAAACTAATGTGTTCTAGTGTAATTAGATTTGATGGAGTAGGGTTTCTTCTAAACTGGCTAAGAGCTAACCTACGTTGAGCAATAAGTTTAGAAAGCGATTGATTCCAATATGGTTGGGGCCGAAAATTCCTACTAGGATTATTAAATTCTTTGGTCATCGGAATGTAAAGATCCGCTGCACTATTAAGTTTTTTAATAAAATTGTTATACTCCATTTGAACGTTACTAACTTCGCCATTAATTGTGGAGTAATAATTTTCTAAGTATTTATTATAATCAACCCAGTTTGCTAATTTAAAATTACGTTTTTTATGTACTCGTTGGATATCTTTAAAATTAAATTTCATTTTAATAATCAGATGATCACTTCCAAGACTATCATTCGTAACTTGCCAACCACAACACATAGCTATGTCACTCGACATGAATGAAATATCTGGAGAAGTTTTTTGAACAACATTGTTAACCAATTTCACTCTTGTTGACTGACCATTATTTAACGAGACAAAATGTTCCAAAGTTGCATCATATATTTGTCCTCCTCTACAATCATTTCTATTCGACCAATTAGTATGGTGAGCATTAAAGTCACCTGCTATTAGACAATTGTTTTTAAAAGTTGAAAAAAGATCATCCCAGTCGGATTGGGTAGTGTGTACTGACGGGGGACAATACACTAGCATTAAAAACTTAATTTGACTACAGTTCAATAATTTAATACATACCACTTCTATGCCACGGTTAACATAATTTAAACTACACTCTTGAACTTTAATTGACTTATGTACCATGATAACAACACCACCATATCCATCCTCTCGATCTTTGCGATGTAGATGGTAACCACTTACGTGTAAACTAGAATCAGGTTCCAACCAAGTCTCGCATATCAGAGCTATGTGAATTTTATTGTAAGACAACAAAAGTTTTAAGTCTGTAAGTTTTGGTCGTAAGCTTTGCGCATTCCACTGCATTATATTTAAGCCAAAAACTTTTTGTACATTATTAGCCATTGGTAAATATTGAAATTAATTTCGTAAATACCTCTTGTTTTTGTACTAATTCAATAATAAATTCTATGCACTCTTTCACTACATAACTACAAAACATTTTAATTTTATCTTCGAAATTGATGTTTAAAAGATAAATATCTTTTATCTTACCCATAAAACTCTTAAAGTTAGTGTTTTCCTGTCTTCTTTTATAAGGTTTGCTAGTGCTCATTTCAAAATCAAGTTCTGCTTTAGAAGCAGTTTCTTTTTCCCAAATATGGTTCTGATTGTTGTGACACTTTTCCTTCTTTTTCTTTTTTTTTTTTTAATTGTGATTGTGGGTAATCTGTGCGCTTTTCTTCATTTTCTGAAGTTTCAGTTTCATGTGCCTCATCATCCAATACTAATGCCTCAAATGAATTGTTTACAACCGCATCTCTATAAGATTTTGATTGGCCCAACGTTTTGTTCTCCCTTGTAGTTGTAGTTGTCCTAAAATCTATCGTCTCAGTCATTTTAGCTTCCTCCATTTGTGATTTTCTATTCTCCAACCATACTGATAAGGCGTTTCGATAAGTACAGCTTTCGGTGGACATAATTTTCCTGATTGCCTTTTCTTTGGCAAATATAGGGCAAGATTTATCGAGGGCCATATGAGCGCCTTTACAATTAGCACATTTAAAGTCCGTCACTTCACAGTTATCGTGTGGGCCGTTACATTTTGGACATACTATTTTTTTGGTAGGACAGTATCTTATTAGGTGACCGAACCTCCAGCATCTTGAGCATTGCGTCACAGGAAATGTATATGGTTCCACTTTAAACCGACACCCATACCCATATACGTATGAGGGTAAAGTGGAACTTTTAAAACATAGCCGTATAGTATTGCTATCTGTCCATTTATTTGAATCATCTAATCGTTTTAATCTTTTTACCGATATTATCTCATGATCACATTTCAAATTGTCACCAATCTCCTTATCTACAATTTCTAAATCTACGTCTCGCAAAACACCATACGTTAAATTTATTTCATCGATCAGTTGGCACCTGTATCCCAAAGTAATCATTTTTTCACAGCTAACTAATTTCCTTGCACTTTCTTTGTTTTCAAACTGAATCAGTACCTTATATGGGCTTTTGTATTGAATTCTTAAAATATTTGGGATATTTTCTGCCCTCAATAGTTTGGCCATTCCAAATTGTTTGGGTAAAATTTCTTTTGAAGTAACCATAACCATGGCTATTTCTTTTTGCGTTTCCAACTCTGTATTTCTTCTATCTGTGTTGTAAGACGTAGACAGACTTTTGATCAACCGTTTTTTGCCTTTTCTAACTGTGATAAAGCCCTCATCTTCTTCTATTATCTCTTCACTTTCTTCTCTTGCCCTTTTTTCAGGGTTGTTTTGACTCAGACTTGAATTGTCTTCATTTTCTTTATGTATTTCTACAGTAACTTGTTGCTCGCTTCTTAAAATCTCCTCTTCCATAACATCACTCCCACTGGAGTCGCAAAACTCCAAATTCTCCCCTTCGTTATCCATCGTACGAAAACATGTAATAAAATATAGTTGTAGGTAGATGTAAAAAAAACTATGTAGCTACAAACGCGGGACTCGCTATGTGCGCGTGCGCTCACGGTCGCGTCTCGCGCGTGTATGATTTTGATGGTATGAATGAATTCTAAAAGTTTGACCATCTATTTTGATGGGACCTTATATAATATGCATAGTATCAGGGTGCCTATCCATTACAGCGGAGCGAAGTAGCGGAGCGGAGAAACGGAGAAATATTAACCAATCATGGCAGTCAAAATGTCAGTGACTCACGTGATGCGGAGATTTTATGCAATTTCATTGGTTAAAATTTATCCGTTTCTCCGCTCCTCTGCCTCGCTCCGCTGTAATGGACAGGCACCCTTAAAGGTGTGTCAGGGCTTGTGAAATACAATTTATTGCTATGTCGTTTATGTCCATAAACTTATGAGGCTCATATAAGCGGCGACACGGTTGGCGCAGTGGTTGAGCGATTGACTGCTGCGCTGCGTGTCGCGGGTTCGATTCCCGCACGGAACAAATATTTGTATGGCCTACAGATAGTTGTTCCGGGTCTGGCTGTTTGTGTATGTGAGATTATATGTATGTAAACGCACCCACGATACAGGAGAAATTCCTAGTGTGGGGCAATGTTTTTTTTTTAAAGAAATGACAAAAATGGGTTTCAACCTGCCTAGGCTTTTTACAACTTTGTTAGGGTCGGCTTACTAATGCCTAATGCAGCTGAGTACCAGCACTCTGCATAGAGCGACTACCTATCAGACCTCCACAGCCTGTGACTGTGTAACAAGATGGCCTAAGCAAGACAATATAAAACGTCGAATTTGACAGCTGAGTAGAAAGGGACAGAAGGTCGCTTTACTACTAAGTGCGAAAGAGATTATCTACTCGTCTCTTTCATACTTACTAGTAAAGCAATGTTGTATCCTGCTGTCAAATCTGACTTAAGAAATCGACTGTCACGAATAAAGTGTCAGAATGTCTGGCTTTTTCTACTAGTGAAAACTGTTAAAGATCTTAACATGCTCTCCGAGGCACAGCAGAATATCAATATGTTATTAAAAACATTTTCCCTTCGGGTAATACCAGCGTAGCTACAATATATTATACCAAAATTAAAAATCTCAGATATAAACAGAAACAATATTTAAGATAAATATTCAGTTATTTTTCTGTTGACTGACGGTATCAGCGGTTCCGGGAAAACTCGTTACTCTTACGTTTAAGTCACAGAGTACGGAAACGCCGTGGCAGCCGCTGCTACAAACGGGATTGTCAACACTTTTGAAAAACAAGTTAAGCGTGTCGGTGGAATTCTTAGAACAAATCTTTCGATATAAACCGGGAGTGTTACGACAAAAACCTGGCCAAGTGCGGGTCGGACTCGCGTGCAAAGGGTTCCGAACCAATTTAATTTTTTAAACATGTTATTTTAAAACTACAGACTTCTTATAGGTACTCCTGTAATCTTTACGTACAGAACAGTTATCTGCATTTTTATCAAAAACAGTAATTTTGGTCTAATTTTTGAATAACTTCAAAATTATTTATTTAAAAATTATGAAAAAAGATGTAAAATGCATATGTGTGATGCGTATGTGTGATTAAAAACCTCACAGTAAACCCTTTCACGTGATAGTTTGAAAAAAAAAATTCTTCTAACCCAATTTCTAGTTTAACCCCCAAAAGTGACCCCCACACTAAAAATTTATTTATTTACGTAAAGCGTCCGTGTTTGGGTCACAAAAGTCCATATGTATTCCAAATTTCAAAAAAAAAATCCCAACAGAATCTTTCCCGTAGATACGGAGAAAACTGGCTGTGACCGATGGACAGGCAGACACCCGAGTGATCCTATATGGGTTCCGTTTTTGACGGACTTTCGGAACCCTAAAAATAAATAACATAGCGTAATAATAGCGTTTGAAAAGCGGTCATGACAAACTTTACCAGCAAAACCTTATATTTTTAAGAAGATTAATTAATTATAAGACTGTTTGAACGGTTGTTTCTTTTTTATTTAAATAAACTATTCAAATGAAAAAGTTGCGACCGTTCAGCCGTATGCCTATACTGTTATACAATAAAACGTTAAAATTGGTCACCTCTTAATTAATTAATGTAAGTTAAATGATTTATAATGCTGGGCCTATTCTACGCCGTCTTTTTTTACTAGTAAATCTACCCAAATACATAAATAAAAGTCTGAGCTTTCCCATTCCAAGTAGGCAGGATACAGAAAGAAAAGTGTGAGAGTTAGAATAGTTTTACTAGAATTCGGATTGCGCCTCATAATGGACTTCCTTTTTCTCCTTCGTCACTACGACATACATGAAAGAGACAGGTGATAACGCAGTCAATTTATCTCTTTCTTCAGAGATATCACTTCGGTAAAGGTATTGCTCGGTGCATTCTCTGTCTATGGTACTACCGTCTCCAGAACAGTTTGCGCGATGATTCCGAGCTCTATGGTAGAGCCGAATATCACGAGTAATCCTTCGAAGAGGCTATCCAATTATTGTTGAGGATAAAGTAACGTATACTCTGGTGGCATTTTAAAGCTCTTGAGTGATTGAAGTAAGGTAAATACATTTTTCGATGGTAGAATGTTTTGGTGGAAAAGTCTTTGAGGGATTAAGTCCGCCTTTATATCCGCTACAGACTTTCCACAAAGTTTAAATACTAAAAAAATATATTTTCAAACCACAGATTTTTCGTAACACTTTTTTTATCGTCATCATATCAGCTAATTGCCGTCCACTGCTGAACCTAAGCTCCCCCAAAAGGGTGCCAACCATACCGGTCTTAAGCAGTTCGCATCCTTTCGCTTCTTCTTATCGTGTGAGCAGCTTACTGCTCCTAGACCCTAGTGTCAGAGTTTCTAAACCGCCACAAGGGCCTCTGACATGGTTTATTTGACGACCGCCATTTGGCGGCCGAGACCACCGGCCGCCAAATGGCGGTCGCCACCTTCCGAAGCACGGAATCATCTTTTTATCAGACAATCAGGTGATACAAGCCTGCAATGTCCTAGACAAACTGGAAACAACTTTCACTGCCAGCCACCTTCTTCAAATCATCGATCCATCGTGCCGCATTGCATCCCACACTGCGTTTGCCCATACGTGGTCTCCACACTACTACATGTCTGCTCCATCGACCGTCTGTCCGTCTACAGACATGGCCGGCCCACTTGCACTTTTGCTGATTCTACGCGCAATATCGTCAATTTTAGTTCTCTGGCGAATGACTTGGTTGCGAATTCTATCCACCAGAAAAACTTCGAGCATTACGCTCATTTTTGGTATCAGAGTTTTAGAAAAATAAATTTCAAGAAAAATCTACTTGGTTGAATATTTGTCTAGCGCAAACACTTAGCTTGAGGATCGGAAGATAGTTCCGAATATTGGCTAAAATGTTATTGTGGCATCACAAGCCCTATCAGAATACCAGCGCTGCGTTATTTTTTAGGGTTCCGTACCCAAAGGGTAACCGACGGAACCCTATTACTAAGCCTCCGCTGTCCGTCCATCCGCCTGTCTGTCAGCAGACTGTATCTCAAAAACCGTAATAAGTAGACAGTTGAAATTTTCAGTCTGTGTATTTCTATTACCGCTATAATAACAAGTAGTAAAAATTAAGGTTGATAGCACGGAACCCTTCATGTGCGAGTTCAACTCGCAATTGGTAGGTGTTTTCTACTCTAAAATTATAAAAGAACAAAGATTTGTTTGAATTGAATAGGCTCCGAAACTGCTGGACCGATTTGAAAAATTCTTTTAGCATTGGATAGCTACATTATCAGGGAGTAACATAAGAGAGTGTGACATACATATATAGTGTGATATATATATATATATATATATATATATATATATATATATATATATATATATATAGGGGTGATTTATTGTTCACTCACAGATTTTAGTGCAGAGTTGTGTAGCATTTTTTGTAGGCCTACCCATGTGGGTATATAAAGACTGTTTGATTTAAGTTTTTATATTATACAACAAGTAATAGTTTAAGTAGGATTGTATAACAGTTAATAGCTAAAGTAAGATAGGTAGCTATTTTAAAAGTAATGAAAAATTAAGCATGTTTATAGCCACAAAAAATACAAAGTAAAAACTTTTTAACAAAAAATTAAACCTCCGAAAAAACTTAAAAGGAAACGGTTATTTTTCCTTTTCATTTTTGCGGAGGTTAAATTTTTTTGTTAAAAAGTATTTGGTCTAATTTTTGAATAACTTCAAAACTGTTTATTTAAAAATTATGAAAAAAAAATATAATTAAAACCCTCACAGGAAACCCTTTCATTTAATATGTCACACGATACAGTTTGAAAAAATTTTTTTTTCCAGTTTGACCCCCAAAAGAGCCCCCATACAAAAAAAATATTTATTTACGTAAAGCGTCCGTGTTTGGGTCACAGAAATCCATATGTATACCAAATTTTATCCAGTAGATACGGAGAAAACTGGCTGTGACCGATGGACAGACAAACACCCAAGTGATCCTATATGGATTCCGGCTTTGACGGATTTTCGGAACCCTAAAAATAAATAACAGCGAAATAGCATTGAATAGTGGTCATGACAGATTCTCAGAAGTAAACGGTCAATGGACTTTCGGTATCACAAACTTTACCAGCGAAACCTTATATTTTTAAGAAGATTAATAAATTATAAGACTGTTTGAACGGTTGTTTCTTTTTTATTTGAACAAATTCAATAAAAAAATACGACCGTTCAGCCGTAGGCATACTGTTATACAATAAAATATTAAAATTGGTCAGCTCTTAAATTTAATGTAAGTTATAATGCTGGGCCCATTCTACGCCGTCTTTTTTACCAGTAGATCTACCCAAATACATAAATAAAAGACTGAGCTTTCCCATTCCAAGTAGGCAGAATACAGAAAGAAAAGTGTGAGAGTTAGAATAGTTTTACTAGAATTCGGATTGCGCCTCATAATGGGCTTGCTTTTTCTCCTTCGTCACTGTGACCTACATGAAAGAGACAGGTGATAACGCAGTCAATTTATCTCTTTCTTCAGAAATATCACTTTGGTAAAGGTATTGCTCGGTGCATTCTTTGTCTATGGTACTACCGTCTCCAGAACAGTTTGCGCGATGATTCCGAGCTCTATGGTAGAGCCGAATATCACGAGTAATCCTTCGAAGAGGCTATCCAATTATTGTTGAGGATAAAGTAACGTATACTCTGGTGGCATTTTAAAGCTCTTGAGTGATTGAAGTAAGGTAAATACATTTTTCGATGGTAGAATGTTTTGGTGGAAAAGTCTTTGAGTTAAAGTTTAAATACTAAAAAAATATATTTTCAAACCACAGATTTTTCGTAACACTTTTTTTATCGTCATCATATCAGTTAATTGCCGTCCACTGCTGAACCTAAGCTCCCCCAAAAGAGTGCCAACCATACCGGTCTTAAGCAGTTCGCATCCTTTCGCTTCTTCTTATCGTGTGAGCAGCTTACTGCTCCTAGACCTTAGTCTAACGACCTGACACCCTAGTGTCAGAGTTTCTAAACCGCCTCAAGGGCCTCTGACATGGTTTATTTGACGACCGCCATTTGACGGCCAAGACCACCGGCCGCCAAATGGCGGTCGCCACCTTCCGAAGCACGGAATCATCTTTTTATCAGACAACTAGTGGACGTCACGCGGTTTCACCCGCGTAGGTCCCGTTCCCGTGGGAGTACGGGGATAATGTATAGCCTATGTTACTCCCTGATAATGTAGCTATCCAATGCTAAAAGAATTTTCGAAATCGGTCCAGTAGTTTCGGAGCCTATTCAATTCAAACAAACAAACAAACAAATCTTTCCTCTTTATAATATTAGTGTAGATCAGGTGATACAAGCCTGCAATGTCCTAGACAAACTGGAAACAACTTTCACTGCCAGCCACCTTCTTCAAATCATCGATCCATCGTGCCGCATTGCATCCCACACTGCGTTTGCCCATACGTGGTCTCCACACTACTACATGTCTGCTCCATCGACCGTCTGTCCGTCTACAGACATGGCCGGCCCACTTGCACTTTTGCTGTTTCTACGCGTGGCCGGCCCACTTGCACTTCTGCTGTTTCTACGCGCAATATCGTCAATTTTAGTTCTCTAGCGAATGACTTGGTTGCGAATTCTATCCACCAGAAAAACTTCGAGCATTACGCTCATTTTTGGTATCAGGGTTTTAGAAATCTACTTGGTTGAATATTTGTCTAGCGCAAACACTTAGCTTGAGGATCGGAAGATAGTTCCGAATATTGGCTAAAATGTTATTGTGGCATCACAAGCCCTATCAGAATACCAGCGCTGCGTTATTTTTTAGGGTTCCGTACCCAAAGGGTAACCAACGGAACCCTATTACTAAGCCTCCGCTGTCCGTCCGTACGTCCGTACGTCCGTCCGTCCGTCCATCCGCCTGTCTGTCAGCGGACTGTATCTCAAAAACCGTAATAAGTAGACAGTTGAAATTTTCACAGTCTGTGTATTTCTATTACCGCTATAACAACAAGTAATAAAAATTAAGGTTGATAGCACGGAACCTGTGCACGGAACCCTTCGTGTGCGAGTTCAACTCGCAATTGGTAGGTGTTTTCTACTCTAAAAAAACTGGCCAAGTGCGAGTCGGACTCGCGTGCAAAGGGTTCCGAACGAATTTAATTTTTTTAACACGTTATTTTAACACTACAGACTTCTAATAGGTTTTCCTGTAATCTTTAGGTAAAAATCTATTATCTCTATTTTTTTCAAAATTTTAGGCTTAGTAGTTTCGGAGATAAGGGGGGGGAATGGTCATTTTTCGTCTAATTTCTTAAATAACTTCAAAACTGTTTATTTTAAAATTATGAAAAAAATATAATTAAAACCCTCACAGTAAACCCTTTCATTTGATATGTCACACGATATTGTTCAAAAAACTTCTTTTTTTAATTTTCTAGTTTGACCCCCAAAAGTGACCCCCATACTAAAAATTTAATGACTTACGTAACGCGTCCGTGTTTGGGTCATAGAAGTCCATATGGATACCAAATTTCAACAGAATCGGTCTAGTGGATCCGGAGAAAACTGGCTGTGACAGACGGACAGACAGACAGACAGGCAGACACCCGAGTGATCCTATAAGGGTTCCTTTTTTTTCGGAACCCTAATTATAAAAGAAGAAAGATTTGTTTGTTTGTTTGAATTGAATAGGCTCCGAAACTACTGAACCGATTTGAAAAATTCTTTTAGCATTGGATAGCTACATTATCAGGAAGTAACATAAGCTATATATTATCCCCGAACTCCCATGGAAACGGGAACTGCGCGGATGAAACCGCGTGACGTCCACTAGTTTTTAATATATCGCTAAATATGAGATAGAAGCTTCTTTGGCCTCGCTCAGGTCTTTTGATGTTGCTATCTTTTATTACTAAGTTGTCAGTGTTCCTTATTAATTAATTTAATTGTTACTTGTCCTAAGGAATTCAAAAACAAACATATTTTATTTATTTCTATATTTAATAAAAAAAAAAGAATTCTTCAGAAGTCATTCATTAATGTATTTATTTTTAAACGTATGTTCTAATTCCAATGCATGTGTGGTATCTATAAGCTGAACCAGTGCTTAGTTACTAACAATTTGCTTGGTATGGGACCTATATAACCGGCGAAAATATTGTTAGGTAGCGTACCAAATACTCCTCTGTGTATCCCTGCTAAGATTCCCAGCTTAATATTTTATTAAATTCAGATTCTTTAAAATCAAATGCAGCAGTTTATTAAATAGAAATCTACTTACTGTCCTCAATAATCTTACCTATCAGAAAACGCCAGTATCAGGAAAACCACAATACAATACAAACTAAACGCCACCACCACAAACTAAACCGTCCAATCAAAATCACTGTTCCAAAAATAAATTAATTTAAATACAATCAAAGCAAACAAAGTTATCTACGATTCCGAAACTCAATGCTCAGATAACATGTGGTATTATTAACAATGGGTGTTATTAATAACAGGTACTATCAATAATGGGAACTGTTAATAGTGCTGGGTGTTTGTTTCAACACGTTGTTACCGGAATATGTGGTTAGGTGTGAATTGTTTAATTATGGCGGTATTTGCGTGATTAGGTCTGTGTTAATATAGCATTTGCGAATGGATGCGTCTGGAGTATTTTTTTTTTGTTGATTGGGTGATAATAATTATTAATTTCGGAATAATATAGATTCCTACAGGATCGCAAAACTCAAGTGGTAGCGGGCAGGGCACATTCCTCGCAGAACACATGGTCGATGGGACCGAAAATTTCTGGAGTGGCGACCGCGTACCGGAAGACGCAGCTTTGGAAGGTCTCACACAAGGTGGACCGATGACCTTATAAGGTTCTCGGGTAGCCGATGGATGCGAGACGCACAGGACCGGTGTTGTGGTGACACTTGGGGTAGGCGTATGTCCAGTATTTGATGTATTTTAGCTGATAATATTATGATGATGATAGATTCCTTATTTTGAAGCTTGCTTGTTGGATCTGACTGCCTCATTCATATTTGAGGGAAAACAAGCAGTCCTATTTTCTAAAATAGGACTGCTTGTTGTAGGCAGTTAGTAAAAGTACCAGAATTCTCTATTTCGGGCCATTTTTCGATATCCTTATAGGTTTTTTAACTAATAAACTGGAATTCACATTTTGTACCCTATTAGTAACAAAAAACAGCCTTAGACAAAGTGATATGAGATTTTTCAAAATGTCTAAAATGTGTGCAATCTACTAATTTTTAAGCAACATTCGTATTCGCTTCTCAATCGCAATCTATCAAAAATGTATAAAAACTAAAGCTTTTTTGACAATTTGCGACTGCGAACGATATTCATTAAATTAGTAGATTGGACTTTTAAGCCTGACACGTGGTACCAAAATGACACGAAAACAATCCCAAACAGTTTGACTTTTCATTAAAAGTTATCGCTCATAGAATGTCACTTTGACAATACATAATTGAACCCTATTTCTCCTGCATAACACTTAAATCATGTTAAAATTTATGATTAGGTTTAAAAACAAATTTAGTTTATTTTAAACTTCTGCCTACCCCTTTCCATAAAACCAATACTATGTTATATTCCGAATCTACTTAGCACCTAAACGGCTTACCAACGTAAACAGGCACGAATGTTAGTAACAACCTAAAAGCTATTACCTATACTAATGAATTTCATAACAAACACTGTAATAATAGTTTAATGTCCAACTTAAGTTCCGCGGGCGCGGGGTCTGGGTGTAGTCTGAGTGACAGCAACTAAAAGCTCAATAGTTCAGAGACGTTATTCACAGGTGAATTAAAATTTAATTTTATTCACGACTGCGTGTTAAAATATGAAATTTTTCGGAGACAGCTATATGAACTCCTCAACTGAATGATAAATTACAAAGCAATTATATGGCGACGCGAGACTGTTTGGAATCATACGGCCAATATGGTTCAACCGCTCACCTATCAAATGGCCTAGCTTTCAAATGGACCCCAAAACTAAGCCTAAACAAAGTGATTGACAGAATAAAACGGCACAAACACTAACGGTTTATAAAGTACCCACATAACTACAAATATGCTAGATAATTTACCGGTATGAAAAGTACTTTTTTTACTTTACCCCCGTAAAGCAAAAAAAATCCTTTTTTACTTCCTGCATTTTTTATGGATGGTAAATCATGGAATGACTCCTTCCGCTCCGGGCGGAGTGGAAGGGAGTGTCCAGACTCTTACTGACTAAAACCCATCCGTGTTCCTCCTAATGCATTGTGTTTCAGGACCGCGGTGACTCTATCGAACAAATTTCGCAACCCTGGCAGACCTGCATAATAATATTCGAAACTGAAATGAAATAAAATAAGCCACGGTAGCCAATTGGATGCTGAATGTTGAAGTGCAATTTAGGGCTTTTAATGCATCGCAAAACAAGAACGCTTGTAGATTTTTTACAACCTTGCAACATTGGCACTAATATGTTACCTGCGAGAACTCGCACCAAATCTCATCCCACTCATTCACATAATCATTATGGGTTTTCGCTTGTAAATCGCTCTATATCACGTGAACGACACATTAGGATGAGCTGTGTGCTTTATTTAATATCTCATGTTGAGCGAGTGGATTTGCTAATTTGTTGCTAGAATATACGTGTGTTAGTGTGTAGTGGTTTTTTAGAATAGAAAAGTGATCAGGATTATTTTTTTTTCACAATTATAGAATTAAGTTCGGTTTTCCCTGTCTGGACAGAAGTTAATCGCAAATACCTAATATAATAGGCTATTTTTAAAGATTATGGTTAAATTGTTTAGAGAATACTTTGAGTTAAGGAATTCCTTGCTGGAGCCTGTGTTACCTAGGCTTTTATGTCAAAAGTGAATAGGATACCTCAAGGCAAGGCGTCGTCTATCGCCGACTGTACAATCGCTTTCCATCAGGTGAAGTTGTTGCCATATAGAAACCTATCAACAATAATGTTTACTTAAATCGGCGTATTGCCACGTTTGTCAGTATTCACACTTTATCACTGGCAAATCATCTAGGTTCGTTTCCTGATGATAAAGATGTGGAGGAGTATTTCGACGCTTATGTATGTATGTATTCAGTTGTTGTTTAAATGTTATTAAGTTTAGTAGTTCCGAAAAGTCAGCAGGTACATGTATAAATAGAATAAAAACGTGGTAATAAGGAACAGAAATAAAGAAGTAGGTTGTAGGTATTTGAAAATAAAATAAAATGCGTTCACTGTGCTGATAATCCTGTCAACTTTCAGCTATTGACGCCAAAAGACATAACTTGAATGTATTGAACTACACAGAATTCACAACAACATGTCCTTTCATGAAGCTGAAATCATACGCGAAACAACCAGGAGTGCAGTTAACTGCTTCATATCCAAATAGTTTAACATTACAATTCCCCAAAAGCAGCCCGTAACGATTGAAGAATGATTCCATTAATTAAACCTTAATTAAATTTATAAAGGTAAAGAACCTGCTCCCTAAAGTATCCTACAAAAAACAAACACCCGAATTTCGCGAAACGATAAAGAAAGCCTGAGAGAATCGGCAATTATCTCGGAAACTTCTCCTTAACTGCTAATCGTTAAGGGTTAACTCTCAACGCAGCCAAGTTTCCACATTTACAGAAATAATTACACGCTACCCCTTAAAGGGGGGCTTGTTTAAATGCCAACCTTTGTATTTACCTTCCAACTGGTCTTATTGAAAAACTTTTTAGACACATTGCTTTGTAGGACTGTTTAGGGAGGCTTTCCACTTGAGGGATTTTTTTTTACTTTTATTATCTCACTGCTAGCCACAGGTTAGGTCACCATTATCATCTGCCTAGCCTTTTCCCAACTTTATTGAGTCTGTGTATACTTTATTAGCCAGCACCTAGTCAAAATGGATTCAATCAACGAGGAGTGGCTGCCTACCAGACCCCATCAACTGAGTAACATGGTAATTCTTGGCAAGACAGACGTCTGACGACAGCCAAAGATCTCCAAATGACAACCGGGACCAACGGCTTAACGTGCTTTCCGAGGCACGGAGGAATCTCGGTATGCTAAGATTCGACGACACGGTTGGCGCAGTGATGGAGCGATTTGCTGCTGTCGCGGGTTCGATTCCCGCACGGTACAAATATTTGTATGGCCTACAGATAGTTGTTCCGGGTCGGCTGCTCGTGTGTGTAACTTTGTATGTTTGTAAACGCACCCACGATACAGGAGAAATTCCTAGTGTGTGGCCACATTTTTTTAAAGAAAAAAGAAAGATAGTTACCCAACCACAGACCGACCTCAGTAAGCGTTGCTTAACCTTGAAGATCGACCCGTGCGGCTATTATAGTTAAGCCACAAGCTCCTCCATCCCTACTCCATTTGATTGTATTGCTTTCTCCGACCAATCGGTTGTAATCCAGGTACCCTCAGTGAGATAGTTGGAAACACCAAGGCGTTGCTGGCCTTCCTTGGGGAGCTGGGGTGGATCGAATGACACATTTGTCCCACCTGCACGCAAAATACGCGCTTAGTCGTGGAGTTGCGTAAACCAGCCCGATTTACATACATACATCGGTTGTAATCACAACATCTAAGTCGTCGAGCCATTGTTTATTTCCTCTGTGACAACGCCCGTCTTCTGGTTCCCTCAACGTGACAACTTTTTTCTACGAACGTTATTTTTCTTCGTTATTACTAATTAAAAAGATAATGAGAGGAATCCGAAGCTTTTGTTCATGTAAATTAAAGGGCCAAGAAATTCCACGAAAATTGCCGTGAGCGATTCGGAAAATCGTATTCGAAAACCAATTATTCGGAGATTAACTCGAACGTCGGGTTGTTAGGGAGGCGTGCAACAATCAAGTGAATTCATTTAACATCGTCGGTGTCTTTCAATTTGAAAAATATTGACAGTCTTCTTAATTCTCCTTCTCTTTGACGGCAGTTTCAATGACAGCTTCAAAGGTTACAGTGATAAGAGCAATAGAGTCATGACAGGATAAACATTAACTGATGGTGATGTCAGGTTCACATTCGCACCAGAAGTAGTTTAGTAGTAGTGGCTATTCTATTGGCAATAGCCACTACTATTAAACTCCGGTTACTCCCATTTACAAATTCAGATGAATGCTACCGTCATTCGGCAGTGGTGGCCGAGTAGTAATGGCTCCGACTAACGAGTTGTAGGTCGCGGGTTCAAACCCAGCCAGGCACATTACTTTGTGTAATTTATTTCATCACCACTGCTCTCAAAACGGTGAAGGAAAACATCGTGAGGAAACCGGCATGTCCTAGAACCAAAAATTCGAAGACATGTGACATTCACCAACCCGCATTGGGCCCGCGTGGTGGATTACGGCCCATTCCCTCTCCTAGAGAGGAGGCCTGAGTTCCAACAGTGGGAACATTATAAGGCCGACTATGCTATGCTAACGTCATTATATTTGTGAAAATCTGCCTGCGGGTGGCTAACGTGGGGCTGAGTACTCGCCTGACCAGCCAGGCCTAAAAGACATGGTCCGCAGTTCCTGGCACGCCTTTATATGAGTATGTGCGGTCGTTGAAGCGACCATACTAAGAGATGGAGACAGCTAGCAATGGTAGGCTGATACCAGTTGGCGGTGCGCGTGAATTTTATTGTATCCGGGCCGTCGACTCATGGTAACGGTAACTGTGGGGTTTTAGTGTAGGAGTCCGACATAAAGAATTAATATTCTCTACAAAAAACAAAGGTTACAAACTTCATCTAAACTCTTTGTCTTTCCTCTTGGCTTCCCTGATTAGCAGTCTCTGATGTCATAGAACAGCAGAGTGTGTCCTCATCTTATTCCAATTAATTTATGAGCTTAAAACTGCGTCTGAATTTAGCTAAACATGGGAACGAAAATTTTCCGAAACTCTCCACTCGCTTTAACTTCGAGGGTGAAATTTTCCATTCCGATGGAGAAAGGATTAAGATGAAAAGTTGCGAGTTTTATCTATGTTATTGGAATATTTGGCCAACTCCAAGCGGCATGCGTAGTTAAAATGTTTTACGTTGATAAATATCGAGGCCAAACTTGGGTAATTACAATATATCTTATGTTTTCCGATTGGTGATTTTGCCAATAATTGAATTTTCGGTTTGTTTATTGGTTTACCTTTTTGTGTCGCCGTTTAGAAGTTGTGTTTGGAAATTATTGGCACAAGCATCGCTTTAAGTTAATTGTCACTAACACTATGAAGTCTAACAACATTTTAACCGATTTCCAGAAAAGGAGGAGGTTCTCAATTCGATGGATATTTTTTTATGTACGTATATATACACCGATTACTCCGAGGTTTCTGATCTGATTTCTGTGATTATTTTTTAGTTCGATGCAGTATACTTGCCATTTAGTCCCGTAAAAATTTGGTACACTTTGGGATTCAGTTTGGTACACTTGTTTTAATTTTATGAGCATTTTTGCTTATTTCAATTTCTGCGTAGACAAAGACGTCGTCCAAGTATCACCACTTAAAAATGAAAAAAATAATAAAAATCTTTTTACAAAAAAAATATAACCGACTTCCAAACAAACACTACAAAGTATCATACCAAAGTATAGTACCTTAATTTCGGAAGTCGGTGTTAAATAACAAAGAAACAAAACTAAAAGCACCGACTTCCGACATTAAGGTTATTTTATACTTTGTCGTGTTTTGGAACAACAGACTCTGTGACATACATAACAATGTTGAAATACCTTTGCAATCTATGTTTTCAGGGCTTTTAAAAAATAAATGGTCACTAAATACTTGCATTCAGCTAAATTCGGTTAGACTGCCAACCGACCCTAATATAAATAGTTGGATAAACTAACTTAAAATACTCAACCCTAAAAACGGTTATGTCGATACTTGAGTTGATAGCAATGGGTTTATATTAGCTCTATGAAAAAAAAACTGGCCAAGTGCGAGTCGGACTCGCGTGCAAAGGGTTCCGAATGAATTTATGTTTTTTAACGTGGTATTTTAACACTACAGAGTTCAGATAGGTTTTCCTATAATCTTTAGGTAACGATCTATTATCTCCATTTTTTTCAAAATTTTAGGCCCAGTAGTTTCGGAGAGAAGGAGGAGTGGTCATTTTTCGTCTAATTTCTTGAATAACTACAAAACCATTTATTTTAAAATCATGAAAAAAATTATAATTAAAACCCTCACAGTAAGCCCTTTCATTTGATATGTCACACAATATTGTTCAAAAAACTTTTTTTTTAATTTTCTTGTTTGACCCTCAAAAGTTACCCCCATACTAAAAATTTAATGATTTACGTAACGCGTCCGGGTTCAGGTCATAGAAGTCCATATGTGTACCAAATTTCAATAGAATCGGTCCAGTGGATCCGGAGAAAACTGGCTGTGACAGACGGACAGACAGACAGACACCCAAGTGATCCTATAAGGGTTCCGGTTTTTATTCGGAACACTAAAAAACACTATTTGTCGTGACACTGTTAGGTACTTTTTTTTAGAAATTTCAACCTACAAATCACGGCTTGTTGGTAATAACTAGCCAAACCGAAACCTCAGCCGTCATTTATTTTATTTCAGAATTATCTACATAGCTCTGAACCCATTTAGATCTTAATTCATATGTCGGTGAAGTCTAAAATCACGCATATTAGTATTGAACTTGGCTCACATTTTTACCTTTATGTATTCGATGGGATTATTTTTCATAAAAACTATCCATTCCTCTTTTTGGTCTTCCCCTTTACGGTAGATGAGTATCTCCAAAACAACATATTATTACAATTTTATTTTGAAACTTTTTAACATTAAAAATTCTGAAATCTATGATTTATGACAAACTCAGTTTCGAATTCTTCACAAACTTTACAACACGTTGAATTGAATATTTATGTCTCGAATCTTCTGTTGTTTTGCCAAAAATCTTGCTAACATTCATGCATGACCGTGTCTGAGTGCGTCAACCAAGGTGCATCGGATAAAACATGGCGTCCAACTTTAGTGATAAAATTAAATTTGTTTTTGGAAGAATAACCGTGAAAGACGCGTTTCCTAAAGACTGTGTTTTCGTAGTTTCGAAGATATGGAAATTGTGTGCAGTGTTGCTGAAGATGTGTCTAGGGATGCGCATTCATTTATTTCATTATTTTATAGTATAAGTCGTTTTGTCATTGACCTTTACGTGGGTTTATATCACATATTATTTAATTATATCTGTCGATATTATTATTTATGATTTCATTTATTTATTTTTCTATACACGAAGATTACATTTTTAAATATAACTTTAAAAAAAACTTGCCAAGTGCGAGTCGGACTCGCGTGCAAAGGGTTCCGAACGAATTTATTTTTTTAACATGTTTTTTTAAAACTACAGACTTCTAATAGGTTTTCCTGTAATATATAGGTAAAGATCTATTGTTTCCATTCTTTTTTTCAAAATTTTAGGCTCAGTAGTTTCGGAGATAAGGTGGGGGACTGGTCATTTTTCGTCTAATTTCTTGAATAACTTCAAAACCATTCCACCTTCACAACCATATTTTAAAATTATGTAAAAATTAGTAATTTTTAATGTTTTTAGGGTTCCGAAAAAAAAGGAACCCTTATAGGATCACTCGGGTGTCTGTCTGTCTCTCTGTCTATCACACCCAGTTTTCTCCGGATCCACTGGACCGATTCTACGGGCGTATAAAGGGCGTACTCGTTTATATGTGAAACGGTAAAACCTATGTAACGATAGTTCTGCGACTCGAAGGTACAATGGTGATAAAATGGGGCCATCAAAGTGAAATCGATAAACATTTAATCCTTGTAACAATAATAAAACCTTTTTCCTTTCGTCTTGGCCAGCAAGACGACTTGTCACCCACTCACCAGTCACCTCGCAACCGAGCTGTCGCAATAGGGTAAATGACAAAAAAATTCTAATGATAGTCCATTTCCAAAAAATTACAATCGATACAGTGCGTTGAAAACTCGTGAGACGTCACTTATAAGTACACTTTTTACAGAATAGTTACGTCACAAGCCCCCACTCCTGACCTTTGATGCGTATCATCTTCGTCAATTTTTATTGATTTAAGTTAAAGTCAACTATACCATATCACCTAACTCATAGCCCTTGGCAACAGCTTAGTCTAATAGTGAAAAAATCATTGAAACATAAACTTAAATAAATAAGTCTCAAGGCATAAAGGGCATACTCGCTTACACGTCAAACGGTATCTAACGATAGTTCTGCGACTCGAAGGTACAATAGTGATAAAATGGGGCCATCAAAGTGAAATCGATAAACATTTAATCCTTGTAACAATTATAAAACCTTTTTCTTTTCGTCTTGGCCAGCAAGACAACTTGTCACCCACTCACCAGTTACCTCGCAACCGAACTGTCGCAATAGGGTAGATGACTAAAAAAATCTAATGGATCGTCAGATAGATTTCCAAAAAAATTCAATCGATACAGTGTTTAGAAAACTCTCGTGACGTCACTTATAAGTACGCTTTTTACAGAATAGTGACGTCACAAGCCCCCACTCCTGACCTTTGATGCGTTTTATCTTCAGGGAATACGCATGCGATTTTTTTATTTGCACAATGAAATACTTATTAGCTCTAAAGTTATTTTTTTAATGCGTTCATTCAGTTTCAAAGATTACAATTAGAAAGGGAAGTTCGATATGAACTTTGACGTCAAAAGTCCATGACGCCTATACAGCTGCCATAGAAAACAGCATTTTGGCGAGAGAGACAGATATATTTGTTTAAAATAATTAAATCTCGTTTGTTTTTCGAGCAATTTTGATTCTATTTTCACTGTTAGTATAATATTGTTGAATATTTTTAGATAAACTGCATAGATAATAAATGTCTTTTTCATGCATATTCCCTATTTTGATTGATTTGACAAAGCAAAAAATAAGTATCCAATATTTTTCCATAATCTAACTTACGGACTAAATAGAGTCATATTTTTTTAATGAGTAATCATTCTTATTATCCCCTTCGCCATATTTGAGGAAAGGCGGCAACTCGAACCTCGACGCGCAAGCAGTGAGCATGAAGAACTTGTTGCCGGTTGCTAAGGCAAGAATAAAATCAAATCATCAATCAATATCCTAATGATTGACAGCGATGTGAATTATTTTTTGATGCCCAATGATTAATTTTGTTTTTATACGCGTTTGTACATAATTTCTTGATAATTGGTGTAGTTGTTTAAGTCTTCCAATATATATTAAAAATAAAAAAATATCCTAATATATAAAATTCTTCCGTTACTGAGTGATTGAGTGACTGAGTTACAACGCACAGCTGAAAGCACTGGTATTTGGCTACGGGAACGGGGAATAACGGGATGTACACGTACAAAGTCGCGAGCAAAAGCATGTAAATTAAATATTTCAGATAAGCTACTACTACTGTATTTAATTTTTAAGCTCGTTATAATTCATCACTTTTGTTCTAATTCGTAGAAGTTCTCAAATATCTAGAATCAGATTTCATTCCGACTGTTGACTTAAATAACTTAATTAGAAAACGATTCCAAGTCCCTTAGTAACCAAGTCTCGTCAGCTGTTTCAAGTAAAACTGCTGTAATCTTTTAATCCTTATCCCCGGATCTAATAAAAACAAACTAGACTATATAGGTTACCAATGGTTTGTTTTTGTCTGATCCAATTTTCTCAGTAGGAACCACAACACAAGAAAATCCTTTATAAAATTACTTTTTGTCGAAATCTTATCTACATTATATGAATTAAAAAATGATAGAACCTTTGTGGTATAGCAACTTTATCTTCAAATATCCCGGCAACATGACACATTAAGGCACCAAGTTGCTAACGTTTTTTTTTTTTAAGTGTCCTCTACATTTGCATTTTTGTTTTCTTTTTGCTATGCATTTGTTTTTAATGTTAGAAAGTTGGTGCCCTAACGTGTTATGCATACATATTAGATTATTCGCCGCAACTTTGAAAAAAATCAAAATGGCCAGCTCCCATAGAAAAAGTTCCAACTTCTTCACGCAACATATTATTATGTTCGAGTGTCCAGCTATTAAAGTTCCTTTGATACAGCGCTGTGAAAGACGGACGGAGAGCGGAGGCTTAGTAAATATTTCTGGTATTCACTTAACGAACCCTAAAAATCAAAAGCGCAATGAATGCTCGCCAATTTATTGGCTTACATTGGGTACTATTAATTAAGGCAATATGAACTTTTTACTCTATTGTTTTGTTTCTTGTATACATGCCAATTACCTTGTGCATATAAACGGAGCTAACTATGATACCTCTCTACGCGCTACTCCGCTACACGCATTTTTACTTTTTTTATAATGAATATAATACATTTTTATTAAAGTAACAAAACCAAACCATTTTCGTTTGTATTGCAAAGCAATAAATATATTTTTTATTCTCTTTTGATAAAAAAATTAAGGAGTAAAATGATCTATCTCATCTCAACGATTTGGAGGTGATTTGGTGTTTTTTTTTTTATTATGTGATACCGACGGATAAATTCTGGCTAATATTACGTATCATAATTTTATAAAAAATTGTAATCTACATGAGTAGATTACTATTTTTTCAGATTTAATTTCTGTGTTAGTGCCGACGAAAAGTTGCTTCATCTGCACGCTGTTTTTAAGAATGTCTCGAGAGAGCAGCCTTAAATAACTCCATGAAATCAATCTGCTTAGCCTTTTTCAACTATGTTGGGGTCGGCTTCACAGTCTAACGGAATGTAGCTGTGTACTAGTATTTTACATGGAGCGGCTGCCTATCTGACCTCCACATCCTTCATCATCATCATCATCATCATCATATCAGCCGAAAGACGTCCACTGCTGGGCATAGGCCTCCCTCCTGTGCGTCTCGCATCTATCTCCACACCCTTGTCTCTGTATAATACGGTACCCTTTGGCAAGACTTGTATCAGATTTTCTGACTTCCCGTACCGACTGCCAAAGATGTTTAAATGACAGCCAGAACCAACGGCTTCACGTGTTTTCCGAGACACGGAAGAAACCCGATATACAATGGATGGTCACCCATCCACTGACCAACCTCGGCAAGCATTGCTTAACTTTGAACGACAGTGGCTGTGAATACCACGAACTCCACTTGTTTTTAGTTTTTCGTACCTCAAAATGAAAAAACGGAACCCTTATAGGATCACTTTGTTGTCCGTCCGTCCGTCTGTCTGTCTGTCAAGACCGCGGAACGCGTGAAGGTATCGAGTTGAAATAACCATATACTCAAGACTACAGTTCCTTGAAGCTGTGAAAAAATAAAACTTCTAAGTTAACGTAAAAAGAAAAGATACGGCCGTTTATGCCGCAAAAAACGTATATTTCAAGGGAATCAAAATGTATAGGGCATTTTCCGTTGACCTAGAACTATAAAATTTAACAAGTAATACCGTCTTATACTACAAATATAGGGAAAAATCTTAAAACTTCACATTTGTAATGGAATCATAAAAAATATGGTCTTTATTTACAGTAATATGTAGACAAATTCGTACGGAACCCTCGGTGGGCGAGTCCGACTCGCTCTTGATCGGTTTTTAGGGTTCCGAAAAAACAACGGAACCCTTATAGGATCACTCGGGTGTCTGTCTGTCCGTCCGTCTGTCTGTCTGTCTGTCTATCTGTCTGTCTGTCTGTCCGTCTGTCATAGCCAGTTTTCTCCGGATCCACTGGACCGATTCTGTTGAAATTTGGTACACATATGGACTTCTGTGACCCAAATATGGACGCGACACGTAAATTGTTTAATTTTTAGTATGGGGGTCACTTTTGGGGGACGAACAAGAAAATTTCAAAAAAAAATTGTTTGAACAAAGTCGTGTGACATATCAAATGAAAGGGCTGAATGTGAGGGTTTTAATTATGTTTTAATCATAATTTTAAAATAAAAGTTTTTAAAGTTATTAAAGAAACTACATGAAAAATGACCATTCCCCCCCACTTATCTCCGAAACTACTGAGCCAAAAATTTTGAAAAAAAAGGAGATAATAGATCATTGCCCATAGATTACAGGAAAACCTATAAGAAGTCTATAGTGTTAAAATAACATGTTAAAAAAATAAAATTCGTTCGGAACCCTTTGCACGCGAGTCCGACTCGCACTTGGCCAGTTTTTTTTTATTGATTAACTATAGAGTCGAAAATGTAACAACAGCCCGTAAGTTCCCGCTCCCCATTACTCTTCGTAGCTTGCGTAAGTAGTGGAATCAAGTCTCTGGATTGAATTACAGATAATTGGATTACTGAAAGAGGGATCAATAAGTGATGTATTGGCTGGTAATTTCATTGCTTTGGGGTTTAGTTTGGAAGGGAAACTAAGTTCAACTACCTCAATCAATGTGAACTTGACGCTGTAGGTATTACTTCTGATCGACTGAAGATTAAATGGTCCAAATATCATCATAAACGTCCACCGCTGGACATAGGCCTCCCCCAAGTGTCGCCACATCGACCGGTCTTGTGGGTCCCGCATGAAGCGGATTCCCTCAGCCGTCACCAGGTCACTGGTCCACCTTGTGGGAGGTCATCCAACGCTATGTCTTAAGGTATACACAGTCAAGATTATGGTGTAATAGCATTCCTATTAGAGTCTGTTTCCTGATTAACATAACCTCTCTATGGAGGGTCTAGAAGTCAAGATTGAATAGGTTACTTCAAATTATGCGTGCTCCAACGTTGACCGCATCAACGCTAATACCATCAAGTCAGACGCGAGCAAAAACACTGTCTTTCAGAAATATTGAAGGATATAGAATTAGTTATCTATCAATCTCTAAAGTAAGAACTTTCGCAAAATATTCTCTACTAGCTCTCAATTCCACACTACATGATACAATTTATTTTAATTAATTAATTAAAAACCAAAACAAATATAGTACATAGGTATACATTCATATTTTCTAACCACAAAATATCGAAAATACATTCCATAAAACGTATAGTGATGTCCATTCCATTACAGGATTAGCTACATAGCCGACAATGTCAATAAACTGTATTCATGCTAAACCGCGAGCGGATCCGCATCGTGCGTTTAGATTAGTTTGTTTTTACATCACTATTGATCGACAGATTTCATCGGCTCATAACACTAAAATGTTATCGCGTTAGTAGAAAAACTGTGCGTCATACTAAAACTTCAATCACGACAAATAAAATAAAAAATACCGCTTCTTTGCTAACAAAAGTGCGTGGCAGTTCCAACAGCATTCGGAAAGCCCTAGCTGGACAGCAAGATGCCCCAATGCTGAGGCATTTTATAAATGTATTGGTGCGACAAGGGCAACCTTGTCGCTCATAAATGTATACGTTTTGTTTGTGTGTTTTTGTGTGTTTCTCGTTAAGTTACTAACCCGTACATTAAGTTTTTTCCTTGTGTTTTTTATTTTACTAACAATTGGACCTTTATAGTCAAAACAAATGAATAAATAATAATAATAATATTAATAAATAGTTGAGTCTGTTTTCCTGGCGCTGCGTTCTTTTTACCTGACTACAGATAATTTACAGACACTTTTAAATTGTCAAGGTCTGTCACTCAAATAGATGAAGCTAGTTCTGCCGCGCTAGTGACAAGAGCAGCAAGTTGTTTTGCAGCAAAACACACTCAGCGATCCTATGGTAAAGAACGTGCAAGAAAGTCCATACTCTTTTAAATCCAGTCTTTACAAAATCATGGTTACATTCGTTTTGAATTAATTAATTCGTGAAATTATATAATTCAAAAGAGATTGAGTCTATACAAAACAAAGATGTTACAATCTTCAGCAGCTGCAGGTCAAAGTAATAGGTGTTACTGAGTTTTTCCATCAGCAATTTCGCAGTAGATTATAAGTTGGTAGTGTTACACCCCCCTGCCTCGAAAAGCATGTAAAGCCGTTGGTCTTGCACCTGATCTCTTCCCGGTCATGTTGGATATCGTCCAATCAGATTATGGAGGAACAGAAAGTGCACAGTCATATGTTTGCGCGTGCAGCGGCATCAATGCCGCCACAAGAAAAACCAACGGTGCAAATCTACATCGCAACAAAAAGAACCAAAACGCCATCTATCCAACTAGCAGCGAACTACTACAACAAAATCCTGCATCGCGCAAGCAGACTTTATCGTGCGATTTGAACATAAACATCAGACCGAATATCAACTATCGGATAGTTGCCCGCCAGACACAATAATTGTCTGGTAGGAGGATCCTCCCTTTTCAATAGAGGTGTGCGGAACTTTACTCTCTGTATCGCATCCCTCCAAACGCGCACACTTCTGCACTAAATTATCTCCAGCGTACTTATCTAATCTCTGTTGAGATTGGAGAAATATTTATAGTAGTGATCGCTCAGTGGTCGAAATTCGACCATAATTTTTAATTAATTTAATGTTCTTTTATGTAGTCTGCCAGCGGCTTCGCCCGTTTGGTCCCTGGGGAACATACTCCCGGGATAAAATGTAGCCTATGTCCTTTTTCAGGCTCTAGACTATCGGTGTACCAAATTTCATTTAAATCGGTTCAGTAGTTTTGGCGTAAAAGCAGGACAGACAGACAGTTACTTTCGCATTTATAATATTAGTAAGGATTAGCTTCCTGCACTCTTTCTTCATTTAAACTTGAACTGTGCCGAATTTCATACCCCTCCCTCCGCGTAATTTTTGTAAAAAGGGGTTCACAAAGTTTTTGCTTCACATATTCTATAGATAACCACAAAGTTGTCTATAATAGAACTATGTCATCGTCTATTGACAGCCATAGACGTTGACATGTGGCTATTATTCAGTAAAATACGTGCTAGTTACATTGATAGTTCGAAAAACTGATCGATTCCCGAGAATTGTTTTCTGAAAGTCTTCAAAATCAAACGTCTCTGATACCAAGAAATATTTTTTTAAACTTTGGAAAATCCGGTATACAGATAGATAGACAGATAGATAGATAAAACATTTATTCAGAACAATACAATAAGACACAACACAAATGCATGATTATATAAATTATAAAACAGAAAAAGAAACAAGTCGATTAGAACATAAAGAACATAGGTAATACATTAAAAATGAAAACGAGAACATAATGAAAGAATTGTTTATGGAATCTTCGGTAGGATTTCCAAACTACCTAAAGCCTTAAGATTAAATTATGTGACAAAGTAAAATCCTTGTGCGGTTCGTGTCTTCAAGTTGTACCGAATAGGAGTCCAGCTCAGCATGTGTCAGGCAGTTTACCGGACGCTGATATTCTACTGGATCCCTGTGGCGCTTACGGACGCCGAGCAGGTGCAGAACAATTTAAAAAGTTAGAAAGTGCAATCTTGAATAAGGGTTTTGCACGGTGAGTTATCCATATTTATTTGAAAATTGATTATTTAATATTGTATTTTTTTATTTATGTGTAGGTGTGGGAATGTAACAACATATAGTATAGGAGAGGTTCAAGTTGAGTTGTATTCCAGGACTAGCTGACCCACGCAACTTCGTCTGTGTCACATTTTTCATTAATGCTTCGCTCATATTGGTCAAATGGTCATCCCATATTATAGCCGTCCTCGATTAATGGGCTATCCAACACTAAAAGATTTTTTTCAATTCGAAACAATAGTTCCTGAGATTAACGCATTCAATCATACAAACAAACTCTTCAGCTTTGTAATATTAAGTACATTGGGACAAATACGGGCCATTGTCCCTAAACAATCATCTCTTTAACACAGTCCACTCTGCAGGGGCTGCTTTGACTCAGAATCAGCCGCCCGTGTCATTCTGGAATGCGAGGCCGTGGCAACCCAACGTCAACAAATCCTCGGAACGGTGAGGTCGCTCCGCGAAGCCTGTGAAGCTCCCAAAAAACTTCTGTGCTTCTGGGCGGAGCTAGGCTGGCTAACGAAGCCAGGATAAACACGCACAACGGACCGAATGAGAGTTTAAGTGCGGAGAATGTCGCAGAAGTCCCTACTCTACTCTACTAATATTAAGTATAGATAATATTGGCTAAACCGAAATAACCTTAAAACTAATTACAAAAATCCAAATCTTTTCACACACACTATCCAGCAGCAAAAAAGGTCTCTACGCAAATTAAACCACGTTTCACAGACCTTCACTTTCCATTCTTTTTTAAACAAAAAATTACAAAAAACGAAATTAAATTAGCAACGATTGTCCCTAGACGCTGTCTAAGCAAAAATCTCGACGAGCAGCCTTATATTTATTTAGGACTTGGGATATTTAATCGTCTTATTATTTCGTGTTTTTTCTGCTCAGTTTTAGGGGAGAATAGGCTTTAATTGGATGTGGCGGTAAAGGGAAAGTGGGGAGAAAAGGGTTTGTTTTGATGACGTAGATTTTCAGAACATTTTCTCCTGAGTCGTGGTTTTCTTTACAGCTTGTAGGAGACGGCAGTGAAAGTGTTTGTGAAGTAGATAATCCGTAATGTAGATACTTAACGGTTGCAGCCAACTATCAGTAAGCCGTATTACATAATAGAACCGTTTCGCATTACGGTGGATCATGCGATATATGTGTTAACACATTTAAATACGACAAAAAAATTACAATCACTTGTATTACTTTTTAATTGCAAGATACCAGCATGGTAAAACTACCTCAAAGATACATATAATTACGTGTTAACCCATTCTCTTTGATAAGAGACCAATACACAGAAATAGAAATAAAACTACTCGCAAAATTCTGCGGCCACAGCCATGACCTCCATTGCGGTAACCTGCATTCGGCCATTTTTATTTTTACATAAAATATACGCATACGCCAATGCAAGCCAACCTTTGGCAGCAGTAATTAAACCACCAGGGAATTGTTGGCTTTTCATTTGGCCTTTCCAGGGACCAGATATTTGAGGTTTGTGTGACGCTACCAGGTATCAAAGTTTTGTTGAAAATACGTTATTAAATGGCACCAAGTGTTGTATTTCGCTTCATTTCGATGACATCGTGGTCACAAAACCAGTTTATTCTGGCCTCGTATTTTATTGCAACTCTGTACTACACTAGCTTACCCATGGACAAAATGTAAACTTTGACCTATCGTTGACTGTGGCGTCAAAAGTTTTAACTCACGCGTTTAAAGGTTCCCATAAGAAAAAGACAGAATACCATTTATCACCTTGATGTTTAGTCCATATTTTGTGCATTGATTTTAATTTTATTTAATTTAATCCTTTATTTCATTCATCTAGGGCCCATACAACAAAATACATGAACGTAAAACAATAACTATAAATAAATGAATACATATTACAATTGATTTAAACTATAAACTACTGCACACGAAATGACGGCGACGTGTTTCGCTGACTGGTGTCGCGCAACTGCCCGCGGAAACATCGATACGCAACACCCTTCGGCCACTACTCTGCTTTGATAAACATCTCGAGATGATGAGTTGGAACCCGCACCACAAACGACTAGAAGTTTGTGTTATGGCGCGACTCCCACTTCTCGACCCTCAAAGTCCAGCTGGTCTTCACTCTCGTGTACTCCATGATCTCCTCAACCTTCGTGGAATGATGTAGCCGGGACACATTCGCTCCGTCGTAGGTATTGCTGGACGCACCAGCATTTAATTATTTATTTATCACAACACGTCTATCATTACAGGATATCCCAAAGCGACACACTCTCTCCACATCTGGACCAGATCCGGTTCAGGGCTAAAATACTATCTCGACAGTTCATTGTTTATTTTTACATTAGAAAGCCCCGCCTAATAATTCTACCGATGGTAAGCAATGATGTGCATGCATGAGGCTTCTAGGCATGGTGCTCTTTTCCTAAAGACTCTTAAAGACATTAGACTCTTGAAATTCACTGTGTAACATTCAGCCCCCATAATATGACATGTGCCATTGCAATTTTATTCTCTTGTGAGAGGGAGATGGAGCAATAAACGACGAATACCACTATTTTCACAACAGATGCATGAAAACAATGACAGTCTTAAATAGAAAAGCCACGTTAAATGTAAGGACATGGTACAAACAAAGAAGCTAACGAACAAAAACAAAAAGAAAACAAACTTGGAAACATCCTTTATCCAAATGAAACAGCTAAATAGCGTATTATTCAAGCTTCAACTGCAAAGCAGATACTTCACCGTATCATTTCGTTTTAAAAAGAATTTAATACGTTCTGAGACTGTTAGCGAATTTGAATAATGTTTTTCTTGAAAATAATCACGAGTTGGCAGTTTCAGCCATTTGTGGCGCTGAACAAAAGCGCTTTATAGCGAGACGCGGGCTTAAAACAGTTTCTCTTTTTTTTTTGTTAAAAATTTAAAATGCAAACCTTTATTTAAGTTGTATTCTTTCGAGGAGTTTTATGCAAATGGCGAAGTGTGTGATAAGTGCACAGGGTTTGGAGACAAATAATACCTAGGTTTTAACCGTTCCGAGGAAATTTCTTAGTCGGAAATTAAAGCTAAAGAAGTAATAGGGCTTTTGAACTGTCTGTAGCAGACGTTATCTTTGTTCCTTATAATGTTAAGTTACTACGAGCTTTGTGATGATGACAGGGAAAATAAGTATCTAAATAAAAAGTGATTGCTATAAGTTTGTTGAACAAGTCTTGTACAACAAGCGAGCTCTGGACAATGTGACATTCTAATAGCAAATGGCAAAAAGTAACAGGGTATTTGACTACTGACAAATTTCTACAAGTCGGAAATAAGTTAGTCAATTGAACAATCGTGACGCCAACGCCATGTAGTGGCGTTCGACAGAGTCTAGGACATTGTGCACGACAGAGGCTGAGGTCAGTTTACTGGTGGCAGTTGAGCCGTGCACACGTCTAGAAACCGCCGCGTGTTCCGAATACTTTTTCAATTTAACAGTACAACTTGTTCAGTTTAGCAATAGGTAAACTGAATAAGAATTCGGAACACGCGGCGCTTACATTAGCCAAGATATTGGAAAAACAGTGGGCGTACTATACAGTTTGCTTTTAAATAATATTATTATTCACACTCAAAGTCTCAATAACAATATTGTTATTGAGACTTTGAGTGTTAATACGCCCACTGTAGTTCCAATATCTTGGCTGATGTAACCTAGATAGTTGTACGTTGATGATGTTGCACTCATCTCAGACAGTATTAACGAAATACAAGAAGCAATGTAGGAAATCTCTTGAGCTAAACGGATCACGCATAAGCCATAACCAAGACAGAGTATACAGGGTGAATTTTTAAAGTGCGTTTAGTGAAAAGCACTGAAATAAGTCTCGAGTCCGATTTTGATAAAAAGTAAAACTGCATCATTGGATTTTTGAAAAATCGTTGTTCCTAACCAGGAAGCGAACCAGTTGATATAGAAAAAAAACATCCTGCATTATTACAACATCCGGAAGTGTAGCCAAAACGGATTAAATTCTGCGAAGTAATAACATATAGCAAACTAAAGGAAAGAGTTCATTTTTAACATAAAACTTTTTTTCTTTTTAAATAGTATCAACTGATTTTTTTTTTCAAAATCATTAATGCAGTTTTAGTTTTCATCAACATCGGGCCCGAGAATCTACAACTGCATCATTGGATTTTTGAAAAAATATCAGTTACAGTTTAGGTTGGTTGGTTTAGCTTTAGTCAGAAATTTTTAAACTAATTTGTTAAAAATGAGTTCTTTTCTTTAGATTGCCATATGTTATTACTTCCCAAAACAATAATAGGCGACTTTATATGGATCGTGGGCCCAGCATTGTAGCACTTTCTTACCTACCTTAAAATGAGACCTAAGTAGAGTGGATCTTAAAATGAACATGGAAAAAACAAAGGTCTTTGTACCCATGTACCCATGTAGTAACTACTCATTAATTTCAAAATCGGAGATTCTACACTAGAAGTTGAAGACAAGTACGCCTGCCTGAAACAAACGGTCCAGTCAGGTAGCGCGACCTTCGAGATAGAGGTCAACCGTCGAATCCAACTCGGCTGGGTGGCATTCGGGAAGTTGCGCTCACATACCACAGTGTCTCCAGACGAATGTCTATGAACAGAGTGTGTTGCCAGTGAAGACTTATGGAACCGAAACGGTCGCTCACAATGGGCCTAATCGAAAGGATTAAAGTCGCCCAAAGAGCAATGGAGAGGGCAATGCTTGGAGTTTCTTTGCGTGATCAAATCAGGGATGATGATATCCGTAAGAGTGGCAAGGTTACTGACATAGCCCGAAGGATCGCCAAACTTAAGTAGCAGTGGGCAGGGGATATTGCTCATAGAACAGATGGTCGATGTGACTGAAAAGTTCGGAAGTGGCAACCGTGTACCTGAAGGCGCAGCGTTGAAAAGCCACAAGGTGAGCCAGAGCCTCTAGACAAAGCGCCATTCTATTAGGAAATGCGCTTGTCTAAATTCAAAAATGCAGGGAATTGATCGCGTGACTTTCGACAGCGATTGATAATGCCGTACATTTTTGACGTTTAGATAATCGCCTTCGCCGCGCTACCGCTGACATTATGTCACTTGTCTAGGACCACTGGTGAGGGTCGCGGGTAGCCGAGCGAGACGCACAGGACCGATTGCTGTGGCGATACTCGGGGGAGGGCTATGTCCAGCAGTGAACGTCTGCAGGCTGAAATGATCACAGAGTCCAAACTAAGGTGGAACGGACATGTAATGCGCAGACCCGATGTGACCATATCGCGGAAAAGTGCCTTTCCATGGCTACAAAAAAAAACAGTGGGAGAGGTAGACCTGAAACTACCTGGATGACAAATGCACGGAAGGACAAACAAAGCTTGGCCTTACAGACGATGATGCTTACCAGTGAAGTAAGTGACGCCAAAGGAATAAAAAAGCTGACCATAACGGGGAGAGGCGAGGGCAAAGATTTTAAAATGCGCATCGGTTCGGAACCCTTTGCACGCGAGTTCGGTTCGCACTTGGCCAGTTTTTTATTATTTCTTGTCTTTTCGTCTGTCTATCTATCTGGCAAGATTCGCTAATCAACATTGAGAAAGGCTACCGTAAAAAAAAAATCGGTCGTGAGGACTATTACTTTAGTCATTCTGTAGATTTCTCAAAAAATACAATTCCCTAATGGTTGTTCTGCGTATTTACAAGAAGCTCTCAATCTTCCCCCACATCGCAGAAGTATGTCTCACTTACATTGTAATGTTGAAACGTTACAACCATCCTCTGTCTTCGCGGTCTCACGACTAAATTAATGTACACCCCTTAAATTTGGCCCCACAGGTCTATTTTATGAACACTAAAATTTAACCTAAATGTGTCGCACATCTTTGTGGGGCCCTAATGGTGTCTTTTATAACAATAAAGGGTTAATTTAAGTGTGTGACTGTCTCGTTGGTTCAGTGGTTGCTAGCTCTACTGTTGAGCTTGAGGTCCTTGTTTCGACTTCTGGGCCGGGCAGTGTTATTGCCTTGTCCTTCGTTTCGATGACGATTTGAAGCAATATAGACTTATTAGTAACGTTTTGTTTGTGTTCGATTCGTTGAAATTACCACAGGGACCAACGGCTTGGTGTATGTTCCTGCCACCCATCTACGGACTGACCTCGGAAAGCGTTGCTTAACCTGAAAAATTATACCGTGTGACTGTTATTATTTAGCCACGAGCTAATCGTAAAAAATACAGTTTTTTTATTTAAATTCTCCACTGTACGCCTGATTAGTTTAACTATTTCTCTGCTCGCATCTTTCCTTTTATCACTTTCCAAGAGACAGTAATTGCAAATTCTACACTCACTTACTCAACGTTCTTCAAAAATATATACATTATTAAAAGCTTAAGAGTGCTTTTCTACCAGAGATCTGAAGGGTAGATGTGCGAGGTTTTTTAGCGGAGTTGTGAAAATGTGTGATTTTTTCACAAAAGCTTTGCGAGGAGCTTCCGCGGTGCAAAAATGCGTAGCGAAGCAGTGAAACGATGTTTAGCTGAAGGTTGTGAAGATGCGTAGCGGCCTCTTGTCAGCTGTGCGTGGGCACACACATTTGTTGCTTTCGACCATTGCACACATTCTTCGTCCGGATGCTCTAGACGAGTCACTCTCTGACAGCGGTAGCATAACAGAGGCAAATATCAAACCGTCAAAAATGCAATAGACAAAAGCTATCGAAATGTCACGTAATCAATCTTTACTACACTAATATTATAAATGCGAAAGTAACTCTGTGTGTCTGTCTGTCGCGCTTTCACGCCAAAACTACTGAATCGAGATAAATGAAAAATGGTACACAGCTAGTCTAGAGCCTGAGAAAGGACATAGGCTTCTTTTTATCCCGGGAGTATGTTCCCTAGGGACCACGCGGGCGAAGTCGCTGGCCGAAGCTAGTCACTTATATATTGACATTTCTACAATCACATTCGCTGATAGAATGGCCCTTTCTATAGAGCCTCTAGTATATTCTCTCCCTTTTTAGTACGTTAAATCCTTATCTCAGGTAGTCCTTTTCCACCAAAGCTACGCTTAGCCTAAATACAAAAATGAATTGATCCCATTGATGAACATTTTCCTCACGCACCGCCCACCAACCACTGTCAGAAAGCACCGTTTTTTATGGATGGGAAATCATCAAATGACTCCTCCCGCTCTGGGCGGAACAGAAGGAAGTGTCAGACTCTTACTTACTAAAACACATCCGTGTTCCTCCTATGCCTTTTGCGTTCCAGGCCCGCGGTAACTCTTTCGAACAAATTCCACAACCCTAGCAGGGCAGAAAGCACACTAAGGCTGCGTTTGCACCAGCTATGTGCAAGGATGCGTAGCTAGTGATGTGCACTCAGCGCAAGCGATTCCATTATAGCTTATCAAATAAGCACCAATGGAATCCTTTGCGCTGAGTGAGGCTGGGTAAATGAAACGATTCTATTGGCTCTTATCAAAGTCATCCCTCGCTTCGCATCCTCGTACATCTCTTGCAGAAAGCACCCTAAAGCAGCTTTTCAAAGCTAAATACATCCTAGAAAATTAAAACTAAAATTTTGCGAAATACACTCAAGTTTTACCTTCTAAAAGTCTTTGCAAGTAAAGTAGGTGCAGAATTCATTCGGATTATCTAGTAAATCCTAGTGTGCCGTGCATTTCACTTAGAGACTGCGCTTTTGAATTATATTTTTTAATATAATTTACCGCGTGCAGTGCTGAGTTTATAATTAGACGTTTTTTATTTTTTGTGTAGACTTTTCTGGAATTTGATTTTATACAATATGTATATGTAATCCAAATTCTATTGGTAGTACCTAATGGTTTTGTCTTCTAAGCACCTGTCAATAAAAAGTATTGAATATTTTAGGTCTCTGCAACAATAATTATAATTGGTGAAACGGGGAAATCTAATATTTAAAATCTCGTGTCACGGTATTTGCTATCCAACTCCTCCGAAACGGTTTGACCGATTTTTGTGAAATTTTATAATAGGTCGTAGGCTATTTTTTTTTTATTTATATGGCAAAATAACGATTGCCAAGTCAGCTAGTTGTTTTATGAAAACTTGGAAGACTAAAATATATATTATCGTTGTATTGGTATCATGTTGGCCCAAAATATCCGTTAACATTTTGAGCATTCATCATCATCATCATTTCAGTTATTGGCCCCCTCAAATTTGGTACTGTGCTTTTCAAATCCAGTGGATTGACAAACATCGATCCACATTGGAAGGCCTTCCAATGCTTCCCATTTGTCATGCCATCCCCCAAGTGTCGCCACAATAATCGGTCCTGTGCGTCTCGCATCCATCGGCTACCCGCGACCCACTTTGTGGGAGGCCTTCCAATGTTACGTTTTTCACCGACGAAAAAACGGAGGAGGTTCTCAATCAAAACAAATAAAGTAGTCCAATTTTGCTTTTTTTTTGGAAATCGTATACCTCTAGAGTAGTCCCATATAAATTTGGAAAAAAATATCCAACCCTTAAGGGTAGGAAAACAAGGGATGATTGATTTACTCACTGATTGTAATATGTGACCACGCATAACTTTTCACAGTGTAGTTCGATTTTGATAATTCTTTTTTTTAATGGAAAAGGTATACCTCGACCTCGAGGGTGGTCCTATATAAATTGAAAAAAAAAAACTTACCCTATGGGTGGGAAAATAGGGGTGATTTATTGTTCACTCACAGAGTTCAATGCTGAGTCGAGTAGCATTTTTTGTAGGCCTACCCATGTTAGTAGTAATAATTAGTAGATTATAGCCAAAAAAAAATATATTCTTTTTAACAAAAAAAATACACCTCCAAAAAACTGAAAAGCAAAAAATAATAAACCTTTTTACAAAAAATTACTTTGATTTCGAAAGTCGGTGTTAAAATACGAAGAAACAATCAAAAACACCGAAATTAAAGTTATTTTTTGCAAAAACAACAAATAATTAAAAAAATGTCTAAAATTGAACTGAAGAACTGTAAATTGTTAACTGAAAAACAACTTTTTTATTGCAGTCGGGGAGGTCCCCCACTGCAATAAAAAAGGAAATATTCTTTTCATACAGTATCAGTATAATTATGTTGTGTTTCTAGAAAGGAAGCAAGTTTAGAGACGAAAACTACAAAATCATTGGACACTACAAATGAATGGATATTGAATACTACTTTCATATACTTTTGTAATCTACTCAGCGAGGTCTAGACGATGATAGTGTAAGTAGTTAATTATACATGAAAAAAAATGGTCTGTTTGTATTCATGAACCATGGCTGTCCTAATACTATTATTAAAATGTTCATTATTGGTGAACGAATGCATATCAAATACTACTGCTATATACTTTTGTTATCTACTAAGCCCGCTCTAGACGATGATAGTATTGGTCGGCAAATTTTCACAAAAATAAAAATATTTCCGTTTTTTTTCATCATCCATTGCTACCGCATTATATTTTTTTTAGTTTTTACGAGCCTATGTTACCCGGGATAACACAGTGCTTCTAACGATACCACATATATATCGAAATCGGTTAAGGCGTTTAGAAGTTATGAGGGAATAAAGAAACGCACATACAAACATACATAGGTACATGAACCCTGAAAAACATAACACTCCTTTTTTTAGGCAGTCGTGTAAAAACTTTAATGTGGTGAAATCTTATCAATTTTACTGTTCCAAAGGTACACTTTATAATGAAACAACAAGAAAATTTCAAGCATTCTTCCTTATAGTCGCCTCGTGAAACTTACCTAGGACAACAAACACACATTTTTCTTGACTCAAGACGACTCCGGAAGAATTACACAATTAAATAAATCATCCTTTCTTTTCTCAGAAACTTGACGCACAAAAGTGGAACCTAGTAGCATTCCTATTATTTTAACTGCAAAACAGTGAGAAAACTTGAAACATTTTTATATACAGTTTTTATGTACCGTTTCCTTACTGCCTTGGGGAGTCTTAAGCGCTGTGAGTTTGCGGTTTGGGAAACAATTTACTGAGAACTGTACTTGTTAAAGACGTGTAGGGCTCTAAATGGGCGATAATTTTGTGATGATGGTAGGTTACGTGGGAATTATGAACTCTTTTGGAGGTCTAGGTTTACCAAGTACAGGTAAAGTGGCGTTGTACTAAACAATCGTATTTATGGACTGTGAATTCTGGTTTTTGTTGAGAGCTTAGGTCCAAATTAGTGTGTAACGTTACACGTTATAAATATGTTCTCTAAAGAATTCCATAATTATCATCATTCGCTTTTCTATTTTTTTTTCAACCATTTCTGACTACGTTAAGGACGGCTTTTTTTTTTATTTGTGATGGGTTTGCTCTTGACTCTAGTCTAGGTTAGAGATGACCGAGACAAAGTCTACGATGGAGCGAGCTTACCCAGAAGGAGCCTGTTCACTCTAACTTTGAAGAGATTAGGGTTGTAAGCGTTTGGAAACACAGACGCAGGTAGAGAGTTCAGCAGGTAGAACCACTCCTTTGCTGTGCGCATTATAAAAGACGTTTGGAAACGCTTAGTGCGAATTGGTGGAATAGTAACAAGGTAGGGATGGTAAGATGCAGTGCGTCTGGATGTCCGATGGTAGAAGGGGGCCGGTGGGATGAGGTCGTGGAGTTCTTGGGCACACTCACCGAAGTACAATCTGTAGAAGACCGACAAGCAGGCTAAGCTAAGCTAAGCTAAGCAGGCCAAGCTACATAGCTTGGCTCATCGCCGTAAGGTTTACGGCGATGAGCCTAGCTATGTAGCTTGGCATCCACCAGTTTTTCGTCACCGATGAGCCTCTTCAAGATTAAGTAAGAAAAAATCTCAATTTTATCATCATCCACAGAAAAAAATACAACTGTGAACAGTGGTGACATTTGACATAAATGGTAGGTTAAAAGTAATCATTAGTGCCCGGTTTCTAAATTTTTATCGGTCATTTATCTGTGCTTTAAAGCTAGTCATAATGTCATTGGCTGGTAAGTGGTAAACAGACAGATAACTGACCGAAAAAGTACCTCAGAAACCCGGGAATAAGGCAATGACGAAATAGGGGCTGCTGAAATATTTCCGGCATTTATGCGACTTTTTGTTGATGACGTTTTTTTTTCAAATGAAATTCATTGAACTCACAATAAACACAATTATTTATGAACACAAACTTTAAAATTACAGCGCAAGATAGGTAATGTACTTCCTCCCTCATGATATTATAGAAGATCCCCTGTATTACATTATGGCCTCGTAAGTAGACCTAAACCGAGCTCTTTAGAGGCTCCTACAGTATGCACAACACGTCCGAAGTATGACTTGAAATGGTGCCAAAAAATCTCGTGGTCAGCATTTAGAATTTTATTCAACCGTGAGGTACTTACGTATGTTGTTGGTACTCTTTTCTGTTGTGCAATGACCCGAATAGCATTTGCTGTATTAAGTGCATGTTTTGTATGTGTTATATCTTGAATGTCATATTTTTAATTTAAGTAACTTTATCTATACTAATATTATATAGCTGAAGAGTTTGTTAAATCAGATAAAAATACCTATTAAATGACTTAAAGCCATGCTTGATAAATATATTCCCTCGACACTTGTACAAATACTGGGTCGCGTTCTTACAATGGAACTCATAAAGGCATACTTCTGTGAGCTCAATTTTATTGTTTGCACTTATAACTTGTCTTACCTACCTGCTGCAGAGGGTTAGACTTAGTTGCCATAAGGAAACTCTCGGTAGCAGCGCAGATTGAATAGTACCGCCACTATCTTTTCGGACTTATTAAAGGCAATAAGGTCGACAGGTTTTGGATTGGAGATCGCAAACTGAAAGACAATGTATTGTAAGACGTCCCACAACGTAAACCGATGATCTGGTGAAGGTTTCGGAAATCCGCTGAATGAGAGACGCACAAGACCGGTCGATGTGGCATCACGTGGGGGAGGCCTATGTCTAAGCAGTGGTATCTCTTAAAAAATATGGATAAACCGGCCACATGTACTATGATGTAGACCTTTAGTACGGTCTTCTTCTGTTCCACCTACCCTAATGAAGAATTAAGTCATTAAGAAGATAATTTGCTGGAAATTGTAGTGGAGTTTAGGACAGTCTGTGACCAACATAAGCTAACCCAGTTGACTATTATTCGCTAATACTAAAGTGGGTTAGATAATGTTGGTCACAGACCCTACAGACTGGTGAAAGCCTGCCACTTAAAGCTTGGTTGGAAATCGAAACAGATATTCTGATGAAATTGCCGATGAAAACCGATCTCCACTTAGGCATATCAGTTAACAAAGACTTACAGATCGACAGGAGATGGAAGGAAAAACATTCCAATTTCAGCATTCATAAAGTTCACTTTCAGTAGCATCCAATTCTTGTTCCCTTTAATAAAAAAGATCCGGCACTTGGTGTCTTTAAATGATATTTGCTTGATTACAAAATACTAATTAAAAATTATGTTCTGCAAGGAACCATTACACCAAAATTACAATGTTAACACACAAACAAAAACAAGAATTAGCTAATTATACAATAGGAAAATAAAATTGAGTGCCGTAAACACTTCCCTAAAGTAATAAAAAAAAACACAATTTATTTCATAAGAACTTCATTAACATTCCATTCGCGTGCCTTTACTGTTTTTCATTTAATGGCGTGAAGGAACCAGTAGACATAATTCATATTATTTCACTTGTCGATGTATTTTACTTCATTTATTATTCTGTTTTTCATTTTAAATCCCATTGGATAATTGAAGAACTTCTATGCAAACCTTCATCCCCTAGTTAACGCATTCGTCTTTTTCAAATTTCCTCCTTCGTACTCTCTAGACACGCGGTTAAAGCTGTGCGTATTATTTATTTTGGCACTTCATCGCCTTAATTAAATAACTGACATCGCATAGCTTCCATCCTGACATTTTCTTCGTAGAACAAACAAACTGTGGTAGGGTCAGCCAAGTCGCGGAAATTGTTCAAAAGAGTCACCGCGGCACTGGAACGCAAAGGGCATTGGTAGGAAAGGATAAGTTTTGTTCAGTAAGAGTCTGAAACTCCCCTCCGCACTGCCCAGAGCGTGAGGAGTCATTTGATGATTTCCCATTTTTTAAAAAAGGGAACAGTCAAAGAATGAAAAGGTTCAGCACGTTAGTATTATTTGTACTTGTTCTTTCAGCTACCGCTCCTCATACCTTTTTTATTTAAAAAGTGTTCGAAAAGTTATATAAAAAAAATAAGTTGAAAAATTGCTTAACATTTTAGCTCCTTGAAAACACACATATTTTTCCTATTGAAGACATCAACGCCTCGGCCAATCAGCAGCGAGGCTTAGGGTAGATAAATATGAATAATAAATTATTCAGGCTTGTTATGTATAACAATAATCTACACAACTATAGATCACAATGTAAGCAGGCTGATGACGCAGTAAGTTAAGATATAGCGCGGTTTTTGAAAATATAGGGACTAGTATTACAAGCGAGGACGCCGCGCCGCGGTTTACGGTTGACGGTAGATTGGTTTTTTTTTAGCCGAAAATCGAAAAGATTACAATGTTCATTTAGTTTATAACGAGCGATTTTACAAGATTTACTTTTTTAATATTGGAAACCGATATCTTAGTTTCTATTAAAACCCAGTGGTTGTTATTTTGATTCGAAGCCAGAAATTGCAAGCATTTGAATAAGATACCCCGTGAGTTTCAGTAGTAAAATAACCCATTGGATGGATATACCAAAATCCATAAAAAAACAATACCAGAGGACAAAAAAATTAACAGTAAATATGCTTAAAAATATAACAAGTTGTTAAATAATAACATCCGTAGGAGTTTCTCGGGATTTGTTCTAGTGTGGAGGAGGTCCGGTGAACGTTTAATAGGGTTTCATGATCAGTCCGGGTTGCTAGGTGTTGTTCCGTTATATTTAGAAAACCGAATTTTGTTTATAGACATTAAGGGTCGTCAAATGGTAAACGCTGCTATCAAATGTTGTTAAGATAACAACTACAGAAATTGAGCAATTCAACAAAATAATTGGGTAAGTGTTAAAAGAAATAGAAAAATCCACGTGTATTGTCATGAAGGTTTAAAAGATCACACACTATCTTTGGCCGCTACCAACCAAACTAAGAAACTCAGTATTTAGACAAACAATGTCCAATCATAGAAAAACGCAGCGTTCCCGCCCCAAGTTCCCATCCCTGTAACAAACCCACACTTGATCCAGATATCTCTAATCGCCGACGGCCATCAATGTAACTAATTGGGCGTATAATTTATGCGGCGGTCACTTTGACTAATGACAACGGTTTACGCAAGCCGTATGCTTGAGGCCAATGCTGAGATCAGCAGATTATAGGATGTATCGGCGGAATGGGCGCGGACCGAGTTGTCGATGATTAGTCGATGTTTTGATGGCGCATCACTAGTGGTTGGTTTGTTTGTGGATAATGATGGGCCTCAAAGCTGGATGAAGGGATGAATGGCGATGTAAAACATCAGTAAATACCTACATTTTGATTGTAAAAGTAAATAATCCTGGTTTACTGTTCGTTTCAGGGTTCCGTATACCGGAAAGGTAAACAACGGAACCCTATTGCTAAGCCTCCGCTGTCCGTCCGTCCGTCTGTCTGCTAGCGGGCTGTATCTCATGAACCGTAATAAGTAGACAGCTGAAATTATCACAGAGTAGGCATGTATAACTGTTGCCGCTATAACAACAAATAATAAAAATTAAGATAAAAAAAACTAAAGACGCTCCCATACAAGAAACGTGTTTTTTTTTTTTCGGATTATGGCAAGGAACCATTCGTGTGAGACACTTAGTTGGTTTTTTGGCTCTGAAAAGCATATTTAGTACATAATTCCAATATTATCGGCATTTCCTCAGTTAATTCGACACGATGACAAGAAATGCTCTATTAAAATTAATTTCACCGTGGAGAAAGATGAATTCAAATATTATTTTACCCATTGCCGCTGACAAAGTATCGCCATATTTTGCATTACGCTTACCATACAATTAAATAGCGATTACAGTATTAGAGCAAAATAATTATCGATTTCTGTCATCAAGATCCTCATTGCCAACAAATTATTTTGAAGTTATTTAACAAAAACTACTGAACCCAACTTTGATAAAACAACGAATAATAGTTTTACTTACCTATCGATTAAAAAAAATCCGTGCGCAGTTTATGGTTTTAAAATATTATGTTTAAGAATATGAATGGTTTGGCGCATGAATTGCACTTTGCCGGTGTTTTATATAAAATTTTATGTTATAATTTCTTATTACTTAACAATACCAGCGTTTTCCATTCGCAAGAGAACCCGAACATCTTTTCAAGCAAGTCTAATTGAAAGCAAACTCCATATAAAAACACTTCCTACCAACATTACGGAAAATCTAAAAGGATTGCCCGTCTAACAGGGCATACAACTTTGAAGTACAGAGAATATTTAACTAGTACAGTTTAGAAAAACCTTTACGTGGTCGAGATATACGAGTAGGAAGCTTCTTAGTTAATTAGTTGCATGTTTTGTATGTAGTTTTAAAAATGTTTTAACGATACCTGCTGTGTGGTATAGTGATAACAGGTATACTGTTAAATTATGTGAGTCGTCTGCGTGATTATAGTGAGACCAGGCGGTTATGTTAGCTCCTACTTCTTTTGCCCACGACTTCGTAGGCACATATCCCTTTTATTCCCGTTCCGGAATTTCGACATATCTTTCCTACAGAGTGTAGGAAAGATACATACCAAATTTCAGCTTCTACGACCAGAAGTTTCGACTGTGCGTTGTCTGTCAGTCACTAAGTTTTATATACAACGTGTAACAAAATAAACGCAATACCTCTTAAGGGGTCATTGTAGTCATCATTATGAACAACTTTTACTATGGGACCAATACTGAAATCGCGAAAAAAAATCAGCTGTTCAGTACATTTTGTCGAGTTATGCGCACGTAAATGTATTGGAGAGTCGATCTTTTTTTTCGCGATTGTAATGTTGGTCCCATAGTGAAAGTTGTTCATAATGATGAATTCAATGACCCCTTAAGAGGTATTGCGTTTATTCTGATACAGGTTGTATAGCATAGCATAGTCGGCCTTATAATGTTCCCACTGTTGGGACTCAGGCCTCCTCTCAAGGGGCAGGTTGTATATTGATTTTTAAACATACTACACTATCCTACTGCTGGGGAAAGGGCTTCTTGTGTGCACCATGTAACACTAGCGCATCAGCATACGTCTTATTTTACACTGATGACAGGACTTAGTGAAATTAAATCCTAACCTACTTTCTAAGACCAAGTCCTCAGAAATGTTTTTTCAAAAATTCGACAGGCACAATTTATGTTTTCCCATAGGTGCCACCTCCACGAGCGGCAATATTATCGTCCTGCCACTTCATTCTATAACAACTCTATAAAAAAGTCTCCATACGACGATTTTATCACGGCGATTCGACGAGAGACATTGACGAGCAGAACTTCAACTCGCGGCGATTCACTCGCTCGTTGAGATAGTACCATAGAGTTAAGGTAGTTAAAATAAGTTAGTTCATGATGATTACCAGCAAGTCATCAGCTACCTTCTTTTTGCTATTGACAGATTCGTTTGTTTAACTTCTATTTCAACTGAAGTTAAGCGATGACGTTGGCGACGATGGAACACAGCTTTCTACGTAAATGTAACTTATTCACTCTTCAACACACTCTAGCAGTGAATCTCACTCTTACGCTGTACGCATTATGAAAGTATTTCTAAAAAGGCTTGTGGCTGATGAGATCGTCCCGTACGTCTTTTTATCCGTTGATAGAACGGGCTTAGCTGAATTTAATCAATCCCCTTACCCACTTACTAAGACAAAGATAACTACGGCTAGTCGATACAAAGTCCTACCATACTTGGTCCAAACATTTGACAGACTTATAGATTCCGGTCACGTGCCAATAAAGTAGTTAGAGTTGTTACTTTGATGCAAGAGCTTCAACTTTGGTTTAGTACCGGTTTAACTAGTGTGTTGTTGATATTGGGGGCTCGTTCGAGGTTCATTTGGTCTTTAATCTGTCTGGTTTTAGCAGTTCTGTGTGTGAGGTTTGGTTTATTGTTGAGTACGTTTAGTTCGTGGGTGATCTAATGGACTGTATAAGACAGTGTAAAGGAGATGTTACAAAATGGGCCAGGTCTATGTTCATTGCCGCAATAAAAGAGAAAAATCCGTAGAATTCGGGAAAAATACAGATAATTCAATAAAAAAAATTGTGTTGTGGTAGGTAATTGATGTCTATAAATTACTTTTGTCGATTTTCAACATGGCGTCGCACCGATTTAGTTACTCTGTGCTTAAAAACAATGACAGTAAACCATAGATCATAGAAAGATAACTGTCAGCAGTCACGACAGTGTCACTTCAGTCACTTTCGTCTCATTGTCGGTAAATAAACATGTCAGAAATAACTGTCAAACGTCATTAATCAATCAAAATGACAACTTACCGCCATGACGGGTTTATGTTGTGTGTTGCAATCTCAAGTGTAATTTCTTGTGTTTTACTGGCAAACAAAGCCATTTTAAAGAAATTGGACAGTTGAGAACTGGTTTAAATGTATTTTCCTATTTTATTATAAGTATAGTGTACAAGGACCTGGCCCAGGCTCCATACATTTTGGAACATCTCCTTTATTTTTTCTGTTTGAAGTGAAAATTGAAAGGCAGTGTTTAATTTCTGTTTTTTGTGCACAGAGCAATGCACTAAAGAACCTACTTCCAAATTTATTTTTATTGATTTTCAAATGTTAAAATAAATAGATGCCTAAGCATATGATACTGGAACCATTCACATTTTACAGCACCGCATTGTACAGCCAAATCATGCCCACCCATTTCTTAAAAAACCCAACGTGCAATACAATTCTTCAAACCCCAGACCGCCAACAAAGCCATTTCGTCCTCAAAAATAAATCCTCGATACTCGAACCATTGACCCCTCTACCACCGCACTAGTTTTAAAAGTCAATAAGTCAATAACTTAAAAGAAGTCTGGTGGCTTCCCGTACGATGGAAAACTTTTAAAGTTACTAAGCAAGATACATTACTGTTTGTTGTTGAAAATACTCTGTAGGTACTCCTTACCGTGGTGACTTAAATAAGCAATTACTCATTTGGATCGTGTTCCTTTGTTTTGTCGTTCGTTGTACAGTTTTATAGAGGTACGTTATGTCTTTTTATGGGTTGAGAGAGTTGTAAAATGATGTTTCATGTTATTTTTGTTGGAGTTGGTACTTGAAAGGATAGGGAATTAATATCTAATGATGTTAGCTAATCATTGGCAGTTTTCTCGACTTGCTCCGTTAGAAAGCTAATTAAGTCTCGTACTTTAAAGTCGTACAAACAAACGTTCAAACTAAATTCACAATGTCATGTCGGCGGTGTTTTTATTTATTATTTATTTAAACTTTATGTACAATTGTGGTACATGGGCGGACTTAATTCAACAAGGCATTCTCTACCAGTCAGCAGCAGTTAGTTAGTTGTGGCAGTTATTTTACTGTTTTATAATGCGATGTGAATACAGACACTGCTCAAAATACGAAAATTTACCTGAGATTTAGCTTGTGATGATGATTGTAATATTTGGTATTTTTTTATTTAACTTTAAACAAAGCCAACACACAATTATTCTTCCACAAAAATAGATATAAGATTGGTTTATTATACTCTCGATGTGTCCTCGTTAGTGCCATCGTAAGTGTGTCATTGTAAGTGCCCCGCTTTGTTTACAGTATGTTTAATCTTGAACCAAATTCAACAAGCACCATACGGGTTCATCTCCAGTTTAAGAATTAGGTACAAATATACTGAAGTTAAAGGTGCATAAAACCTTTTTGAAGTTTCAACTATTTTAGTCAAATCAGTTTTTTAAGTTCCTTTCAAGACCCAGTAAATTCCTCATTGTTTCAAAACATTTCCGAAATGAAAAACGAATTCATAGCTGTCATCCTCTTACCGTCAAACTCTGAGAGTCCCGAAACTTCACAGCGGCCTGTAAAATATCTCTAACCTCGATTTCAAATGAATTAAGTCCTGTCCCTAGGGAGTTTGACTAATGAATCAGTGATGGTACCCGATTTGCTTAAATATTTTATAGCAAGTTACCCTGGCTAGTGAAGTGCTTATTCAAATTAATCGATTGGCTAAACGTGTTGATTTCGATTGGACTTGACCGAACTTAGCGTGTTCATGAAGTTTTTTCTCAAAAATGGGACTATAAGGAATTTAGTCCCGATTTTTCAATATGTTTTACCTGGACATTTCTAATTATGGTTTAGCAGCTTTTGCATAGAAAATGTTTAAAACCTTTACCTGTCTATCAAAAAAAAACAGCTCTTAATATAGTAAAATTATTTTGTTTTTTTTTTAATAATTATTTCTTTTTTATTAAGACTTCAGAAGAAGATTCAACTATGCCATTGAAACATGATATAAGCACAAAGATTTCATAATTTTCCTGCGTATGTCCAATGTTACTTAGGATTGGCACACTACGTTTTCGTGTACAATTCTATCTTGTCTACGATCACCATACCTCTCACTCCTTTTCCTTTCATATTCCTCACATAATATTTGAAATTTATTTAGCCACATAGTGTGAAAAGTATGAAAATACTATACACATCCATTACAACAAGCTTAATTTTTAACCGACTTCCAAAAAAGGAGAAGGTTCTCAATTCGGTGGGTATTTTTAAAAAATGTATGTACGCCGATTACTCCGAGGTTTCTGATCTGATTTCTATGATTCTTTTGTAGTTCGATGCAGTATACTTGCCATTTGGTCCCGTAAATATTTGATTCAGTTTGGTTCAGTAGTTTTTATTTTATGAGCATTTTTGGTTATTTCAATTTCTGCGTAGACGAAGACGTCGTCTAAGTATCACCACTTAAAAGTGAAAAATAAAAAACTTTTTACAAAAAATATATTTTTACGCTGTTAAAGTAATAAAAAATTCAGGTAAAATACCTTTTGTTTTCAAAACTTGTTACATGTCAATAACTATCACACGGTGAAATTTATTATTATTACAGAAATTATATTTAAATGGGTTGAATTACTAGAACTTCCACTGTTATTCCTTGTGTTGTGAGCTTCATGCTCCTTCGATCTACATAAACAATCAAATAATGAAGAACATAGCACGTCCAATACTTTTTCCCAGTCCAGTATTAGAATACAGATTTTATAAATCGGTTCGTTGAAACCGGTCGCGACAAGGTCAACTAGCATCGAGCCAATTAAATCCGACAGCTCAGACTCAGTCAAATCGAATAATTCGTATAACATCCAAATTGTTTATTCGAATGAGAAATTAGAACGAATGGAATCGAATGCTGTTTGCTCAACTCTGACCCGGACGGATAGATTCGTCCGGTGCGGGTGGCATACATTAATTTGGGCTAGTATTTATTAGAGCCCATTTACTGATCATCTGCGTTACTTAATTACAGGATGTCCTTTAAGTGGTCGAGTGATTGTACTTTTGTCGGGTGGTTCAATTCGGATGTTCTTATTAGGGTTCCGAACAAAAAACGGAACCCTTATAGGATCACTCGGGTGTCTGTCTGCCTGTCTGTCTGTCACAGTCAGTTTTCTCCGGATCCACTGGACCGATTCTATTGAAATTTGGCACACATAAGGACTTTTGTGACCCAAACACGGACGCGTTACGTAAATTATTAAAATTTTAGTATGGTAGTCACTTTTGTGGGTCAAAATAGAAAATTATAAAAAAATGTTTTTTGAACAATATCGAGTGACATATTAAATGAAAGGGCTTTTTATGAGGGTTTTTATTATATATTTTCATAATTTTAAAATAAATGGTTTTGAAGTTATTCAAGAAATTAGACGAAACATGACCATTTTATCACCGAAACTACTGAGCCTAAAATTTTGAAAAAAATAACAGATCTTTACCTATATATTACAGAAAAACCTATAAGAAGTCTAAAGTGTTGAAATAACATGTTCAAAAAAATTAAATTCGTTCGGAACCCTTTGCACGCGAGTCCGACTTGCACTTGTTTTATTTTTAGGTTCGGTTTTATAAGCGGTTTCGTTTCAAGGGTGTGAATTTGCATTCGTATTGCATAGCGAATGTGAACTATTAATAAAAATAGGAAAAACAATTCTTTCTAGTCCAATGTTCTGCCGTGATATAACTAAAATGCTGTTATCCGACATCTGGTCGATTTTTAACATTCGATGATATATTAATGAGAAAAAAATATCTATCGATCTGTGTTTACGAATTTTCAACACCTTGAATAGCTTTGGAAATTCGCAAACACATCGGTGTTATTTTTTTACCATCCATCCAAATTTCTGTAAGGCACTAACTAAACTTATAATAACGTTGTTTTTTCTCTTTCTCGACTATCAAACAAGATAGAGACAGAAACAGTTCTCCCAAAAAATAAACCGTTGGACGCTACTCAAACAAGTTAATCAAAAACATAGCCTATTCCAGATCACTAGGTCTTCCCATAAAAAAGTCTCCATGATACATTACACGAGTTAATATAGCCAACTTTTTTATAAAAAATAACTATTAAAACGAACGTTAACCCGAAAATAAAGTTATTTCAACAGGCAAAGTTAAAAGTGCCGGGCGGTCGGCTCCGCAGGAAATATGCAAAATATATTACATACACTAAATCAGTTTTGCAATGGGAAAAAAGGAAGTTTTTCGTGCACCCGGAATGAGTTTCTCATTGCATATGGAGGGATTTCCTTAAAATGTGTCTGAAAGCGGTGGAGCGACCTATCCTCGAGTTATTACTACAGGAGTGGTTGTAGAGCTACGAAGGTAATAGACAAGTACTTGTAGCGTTATTCAATCAGAGATTAAAACACGGTATTATCTCCGTTTTTTGTATTTTGTACCGCATCTCTATTTGTGAATTCTCGAAGATATCAATCAATCTTTTCAACGCAGCCTTGGTTTATGCTAGCATCTACGCACAGTTACCAGAGCTCAAACAGATGGTAACAGTTCAGAGGGCAATACTTATATTTTTCAGGTGTGTTCATATTAAAGGATTAGGTAATCAAAGACTTGTCAAAATGTAGGGACATTTAGACAAGTCTTTGACCCTGATTGCTGCTGAGATACTATTGCGATTTAAATCGGAATGTTTTTAAGCAAGAGAATTTTATTGGCGTTCAGACCATTTACAGACAAATTATTATAACTCGTGTTTGTTTTCTTACGACCTTATTTTATGTCAAAGTCTTTTTTTTTTCGCAATATAATTGGCTGATATGTGAATACAGAAATACACTACCGTTTAACGATGCGAAACCAGAGTATTAAAATAAAATATAACAGCCAGGTCTACTAGATTCCTAGTCTTATTGGCAATCTTCACATGAAGGAAGCTGCTAGAGGACATTAAATTAAATAAAATAAATTAATTCTGGGTAACATTATTAAAACCGAATAACTTTTATGCTATCTTATGTGTACTGGCGGAAGCCTTGGTGATATTTGGACCGCAATTAGAGTGTTATTTGAAGTTTTAAAGCTTAATTTATCACCTAGTGGCTTGGTACGTAACGATGGGAAGAGACCAGATGGTATGACGTTGGTGCCGTGGAAGGTGGGTAGGCCTCTGGTGTGGGACGCTACATGTGTCGACACCCTTGCGCCATCACATGTTCCAAGTACGGCGAGCTGTGCCGGCGCTGCTGCTGCGACTGCTGAGGCTCTCAAGCGGCGCAAATACTGTAACCTTATTGGTAATTACAGTTTTGAGCCGTTTGGGGTCGAAACACTAGGGTCATGGAGTCCGAGTGCGCGTCTCCTTTTTAAGGATATTTCTCGCCGACTGATCGACACTTTGCGTGACCAGAGGGCTGGCTCGTTCTTTGCTCAAAGAATTAGTATTGCCATTCAACGTGACAATGCTGCCAGTCTTCTGGGCGCGTTTCCGGGTGACAGCGATGCGGAGGAATTCTTCGACGCCTGAGTGTATTTGTTTTTGTATACTCATATGTATATAGTTAAAATAAATTGAATTCATAAAATCTTAAAAAATCATAATAAATAGAATAAAATTGTTTTAATAATAATTTAAATCATTAAAATTACCAAAGGGTTTCTGTAACCCATTAAGTATAATATAGATGTCCGAGGAGTCGTATTTTATTTTATCAACTAAATTATATTGGTTACTAAGGATGGGTTCATCAATCATCATGCATTATTTCCCATAGATGAGGTGAAAAATAATGGACTCTATACAAAATGACAATAAAGGAACAAGATTATTGCGATAAACACAGGACTATTTGGTTAGCGACAATTCACCAACACGTCTCCTAAGCGTAGATATTGGTAGCGTCACGTCAAACGTGGTGACTGAGTGATTAGCTTTGCACTTCGGTTCGACAGTTCAATTCCTGCTAGAGTTGCTCAGTTGTTACAGGTTTGGGAGTACGTGTTTGTGATACCTGTGGATAGTCTATAAAGGGAGCCTTATAGACATAATTGTCACACACACGTACCAATAGTTTACCAGTCGGTGATCGACAAACTACCGTCAGTAAATAGGTCCTTGTGTTGTGTGGAATTGGAAACATACTTGATTTAGGATATAGTATGGTTGTGCAATTTACTGTCAAGGGGATCTTATAATAAGTGTGCTTCATAAACAGTTTTAATTCATTCATTTCGACCGAGACTTTGGGTGCAATCACTCCCCGCCAAAACCGCATTTCTAAAAAAAAGTGTAATATGCATGGCCCCGTTAATATATAATAAAATTCCTAATTCCCTTAAGATAATGAATACTAATTCATTCAACAGAGAACTAAAAAATTTGCTAATTAGTAAGGGATATTATAATGTTACAGAGTTTTTGAATGACAAATTATGAATTTAGATACTTGAATAATATTAAAAAAAGAAACAATTTAATTTAATTATTTTAAGTATTTTTTGACTATGTTCTTGTATTGACTATAATAATGTATTTGAATTGTATTTTGACTATATTTTAATGATTTCCTAATTCCAAAAATGTTTTATAATTACATATTTTGTACGCCGAATATGGCAAAACATGTTGAACGTTTAACTTGATTCCATTCATATGTGCATATATCTATGTATCATGTTACACATGTTTATACAAATAAATGCATCTTTATCTTTATCTTATCTTATCCGAAACCTACAAATTGTTTTGGGAATACTTTAATTGTACGTAAATTTAATGATTGGAAATTATGATGCAGTCTGTGTTTACTGATAGCTAAAACCTTCATGTTTTTACATTATTTACTAGCTTTTGCCCGCGACTTCGTACGCACATTTTTATTTCTCGTTCCCGTAGGAATTTCGGGAAATCCTCTCTCCCTAATGGAGTGAAGGAAAGCAACATGCCAAATTTCAGCTTTCTATGACCAGTTGTTTCGGCTGGGCGTTGTCTGTCAGTCATTCACTCAATCAGCCAGCAACGGAAGAATTTAATATATTAGGATTGGTCTTTAAATCTTAGTTTTAGAAGAAGTGAATCGGGTACTTCGAAGCAAGCGAACTTTATCGTCAATAGACATCACTCAAAACCTAATCCGCTGAGTCTGGAATGTTAAATAAGACTAAGTATACAACAAGAGTGAGACTAAGAAAAACGGCTTCAAAAATTCAGCCCCTAAAGTGGTGTTAAATATGGAAATTTGTTATATATGTCAGCAAGCAATCCCGTCCTATAGTCTATTTTTTAATCCCGGAGACTAAATTGCCAAGTGCAAATGTTAAAACTGACTTAAATGCTATTCTAATCTATGTCAGTTTGCCATTTGCACTTGTAAATTAGTCTCCGAGATAAAAAAAAAATAGACTATAACAGAAAACAGTCACATGCTACTGAAACAAAACACAATCATGCACAAACGATTCACCATAACTTTGAAGCGTCGCCTCTTTTCAAAAATGGAACTAAATACGCAACAGTAATTACTGAAGCCTAACTTGTCAAGGTCTCGAGTTCCTCAAGTTTTGAGCGAACTCGGCTAATGTTCCAACAGTTACCACGCGTCAAAGTTACTCACTTTAGCTCGAAGTACTCATGGTAAGGGACAATGGGAGAGAAAAGGCGGGAGCGGGGATGTAGGGGAAATGTAGGAGAGGCATCCTAAATGGATGCCTAAAATAGATAGCAAAATAATTTTGATCAAAATCTTCTGCGATCAAATCTGAAAATAATCTTTTGCGAGTGACGCGTGTTAGGGTTCTTGGAGACAAGCGCGACCCAACAATGACGCGACAACCATGTTTCATAAAAATTCAGTCCTGTCTGTCAATCCTTAGACTTTGACAGTAGTGAGACGCCAAGACCAAACAAGTCGGACCAAGGAGTCGTGCTAAACAGTTAATGAACCCATGAACTGTGTTTGTGGAGGTACATAGGAAGTCGCTTTATGTGAAACACTCGCGCATCCGCTTAGGCAAGTAGCTGGCCAAAATAAGATTAAGAAAAGGCTACGCAGACAATGATACCAAGGTTTCCGCGAAATAAGTAATATCTGCCTCTCGCTCCGCTCTTCCATTCTGTCCTAACCCTTATTTGGACAAGGGCGCAAGGTGCCGCGAATTTTACCTAACTCAGAACTTTGTCATATTTCAACGGAAACCGTTCAAAGAGCGATTTAAGCTATTCTTGGAGTTAACATTGGCGACATTTTAGTGTCGAAGGAATTTTCAAATTACAGTTCATTTTTCAGTGGCTATTAAATAATTGATTGGATACTAAAGTGTTTTTCCAATAAAAAATCATTGATTGGATTGTTAGTACAAATTGTACTGGTAATAAAGATCATTATTTAAGTCACAAAAATATTTGTTTCAAAGTGAGCACTGCTCAAGTATCCACGTTATACTAAGTTATCACATTCCTTTAGGTGAAAATTGGCCTATTTAATCGGCTGTTCTATTTAATCGGCCTATTTAATGAAATATGAAACAATTATTTGTACATGACAAAGTGTTATGCAGTTGGAATTTAAACAAGTCAATATTTTGTTTTATTCCGTTATTGAGTGACTGTGTGACAGACAACGCACAGCCGAAACTACTAGCCGTAGAAAGCTGAAATTTGACATGTAGGTTTCTAATTCCTACAGGAACAGGAATAAAAAGGATATGCGCTTACGTAGCCGCGGGTCATCATCATCATCATCAGCCGAAAGACGTCCACTGCTGGACATAGGCCTCCCCCAAGCGTGGCCACAACGACCGGTCCTGTGCGTCTCGCATCCATCGGCTACCCGCGACCTGCAGCAGATCATCGGTCCACCTTGTGGGAGGCCTTCCAACGTTGCGTCTTCCGGTACGCGGTCGCCACTCCAGAACTTTTCGGCCCCATCGACCATCTGTTCTGCGAGCAATGTGCCCTGCCCACTGCCACTTTAGTCGCGGGTAAAAGCTAGTGATATAAAGAAGTTGAAATTGTTTTTGTTTTGCTTTTGGGAAATAAGAATTGAATTGATCGATGTCTTGAAGTACTGATACCATTTTGAACTTGTATTATGGACCACAGAAGAAAAGCCTCGGGGAAAAGCTAGTATGCTAAGTATATAAGTCAAAGAAATTAACCCAAAAATGAATTCGTCCAATACACATCCGGACATATATTTCACTGATGCCGAAATTTCGATCAGGAATTCCATCCTCCTGATTGAGATCAAACAAAGTATGCATTCCCATTCTTTATTATGCTATATATGTCTTTTTGTCGAATAAATAATAAGCGTGCATGGTTACTCCACGAACAGAAGAATGTGACAAAGGAATTCTTGAGATTGCACTGAGGACTGAGGTGGGTGGGTCTTGGTAAAAACCGTTTGTTTATTCATAAACCAGTTTTAATAAGCCAAGCAGCTGATGAGTAGTGAATGTTATAAATAAATACCCTTTATAAATTAAACTTAATTATTTGTTACACTAATTGTTTTTTTAAACACACAACAGATCTCGTTAAGAGGTATATCTAATTTTTTTGGATTTGAGCGTTTGATCCGAGTTTTGATGAGTGATTCTGGTTTAAATATAGCCACAAATGAAAAAAAATATATATGGCCAAGAAAGTTTGATTCTTTTTCTTGGGAGTGGTATAAATAAATGTAAAAAAAAATACGTTTCTTTAATTTAAATTTTACCGCGCAACGTCATCGAGTCGCACCGTAAAAATAATTTTCGGAATCTATGGAAAAGATATAACCTCAAAAGCGTCTAGTCATACTCGTGCAAACAAGTTCTTAAAATATGATTGTTGATTAATTACACAAAAGAATATTCTAATTGTGATTTAGGAACAGACATTGCGATTGATAACATTAAATGTCGTTTCTTCTCTTACAGGTAAGTAAGGTTTTGTTACTAAAAACTTTTATTTCATGTGAATCATAGTGTAAATATAAAATAAACACAATCAATATTTTCTTACAGAGAAACTCAATTGTGCTTGATTGACTGTGTCATCTAAATTACAAAAAAAATTAGAAAATATCTTATAAAACGACATTTAAATTTTGTCAATCGCAATGTCTGTTCCTAAATCAATAAATCAGTAAAAACCTTTTCTCTGCAAAGTATGTTTCATAAAATTTTACGTTGTCGCCTTCAGGTCATCGTCCCACCTTCATATTGATGATGTCCTGAGTTAGTGGTGTATATTCCTGTCAATTGGAAACAACAGTGGCAGCCTCCCATACATTGTTTTAGCTAAGATTAAATTCCTACGTCTTAAAATGAAAAATATCTTGTTCAACTCAGTGTCACCTTCTGAATTAGTTTATGAAAGAATTTTTGTTTGAGAAGGCCGAGAATTATAGATATTCAGCCATGAACTTTTGTAGGTTATGTCTATGGTAACTTTTATATTCAAATTCGAGGAAGTAAAAGGACAATATCGCATCTGTATTTTCCTTACCTAATTATGTCAGAATGAAATGTCTTGTAAAAATATTGTAAAACGTGTTAGTTTAATAACAAAATGTATACAACTAACACAATCTATTATTGTGATTGACAACTGTTTTGTTTATGAGTCAATAATTATCTGTGGTTCAGCCAACTGAAAGTGTGCTTTTTAAAAAAGGTAGGTAATCCCAGTGGTTATAAAAATACTCTTTGTTAGGCCTGGAACGCAAAAGGCATTAGGAGGGAACAATGAGAATGTAAATCTTTTTCCAGTCATTAATTATTTTTACCAACCTGCAAGAAACACCTACACTTAGAAATAAAAAATCAAATAACTTTTCATTTATTTTTGTTGTATCCGGCCCTAACTAGTTAATGTGACACTGTGAAAAATCGTGGACAAATTATGGAATTTCTTTCGTATATGAGTCACTTTAAGACGCTCAAATTTATGTCAGCTAAGATTTCGCCATTGTTCTTTGAGATTCTGTCTTCTGAGTTTCTGACTCATAATTCACGAGAATATACACCAAGAATATTTTTTCCCCTTTTAAGAAACCTTGTCATCAACCTTTCTCCAACTCAAAAGCTCTTGTAAAACAGGCTATGTTGAAGTAAAATGAATTGTAATAATTATATATTTCTTTGATAGCTTCGTTAAAGCCAAAACATTGGTGTAAATACCATTGCAGTTAAATTATTTAAATTCAATCTGTCATCTTATTTTCTGATTTTGTAACCAAGAACCTTTTATTTTAATGCCGGTATATTCGCAGAATAAAAAAATACGAGTCTTTATGCTCACTGATTACCATAAGTAATAACTTAATGAAACCCGAAAACCACACACGAAATATGACCATATAATAATTGCCAACTGTAAACACAACACACGACTCCCTGATTAAAAACTACCCACATGTTGCTATTAAAGACCGCACTACTTACATATTCCGCGGATGTTCGCGACTGTACTTGGCTGCTCTATTGGTTCGCCGGAAGTTCCGGCCAGCGGAACTGAATGACGCGATACATCACAAACACAGACGTCTGAACTTGGAACGTTGATTTGGTATGTCGCGTTCAGAAATATTGTTGAAGGGAAATAGGGGTGGCAGGCTTTAATCAGTTAGTTTTAATATTTACCCTTATTCATAAAAATCGATTTGTAGATCTTAGGCAGTCGTTACGGATTGTCAGAAGCCAGTAAATCTGACTCCAGTCTTACCAAGAAGTATCGTGTTACCCAGTTACTGGGTTGTGGAGGTCAGATAGGCAGTCGCTCCACGTAAAATACTGGTACCCCAATTATATTTGGGAAAAGACTAAGCAGATGATGATTCATAAAACCTTTGAACTATTGTCTGTGATTAAAAAAATCTATGGACAATTTAATATGCTTAGCAGGTGAATAAAAAATCTGCTTGACACGTGCTACAGTTTAGAGATTCTTTTTATAAAACAAGATTTGTTATAATTTCTAAAAACTTTACGTACTAATATATTTTGCCAATTTTGACGATATCTGTATGATGTATCGAATGTATTCTATGCTAATATTTTAGAAGTTGATACCGAAAGGGAGAACCATGAAAATTAATCTAACAGTTCTGCCAACCCTGTCAGAGACGCAGGCGTCGCGTTGTTTGCTCATTTCCGGCAGTCTGAGTGTTTGTTGGTTATTTTATTTTAAAAGACTTATGAAAGAAAGGAATGTGGAATTGCTTACTTTTTAGGTATGTTGTTACAGACGGTCCTGGATTTGGCATAAAAATGATTACGTCTGGGCAGATTGAAAGACACCAATTTAACATTAAGTGTTTCTGTAAAAAAACGCATTAACATTGAATCTACCTTTGTTCAAAAATACAGCTGATTTCGCACTAGCAGAATACATCATCTTCTCTTGCACTTATCCCATTGTATGAAATGGATCAGCGCAACATATCTTCATTTTCCATACCAATTAGCTCTTACTATGGAACGACACCTCCACTTGCGTTGTTCCCCCAGGCCAGGTGGAGTAGTAGATAGTCACGGAATGGTATCCTAGAAATGGTAAACCGAGAAGAGGAAGGCAAGAGAAGAGATGGGAGGACGAGCTGAAACTTGCAGCCGGTCCCCATTGGAGAAGGGTTGCTAGGGATAGGAAGTAATGAAAGATGTTAAAGGAGGCCTATGCCAAGAGGCACACTGAACTAAGAGACATTCTTGGAGCAAAATCCAAATTTGTAAACAACTTACTGAATCGTTCAGGATAAGGCTTATTGAGATTGAGATGGAACGACACCTGACTTCTCAGATAGTTTTCATTTTAAATTCCTTGTTTTCTTCCCAGTATCAGTAAAGACCAAAAAACACGCAGGTTTTGACTCGCGTGTCTGATCAGATCAAGGTGATAATAAGACTCATTGTGAATACTGCCTTGAGAAAAAACACAGTGGCCTGGAAGCAGCGTGTTTGTGGATCCATAAGCTTTCTAGGAGTCATGGCCGTCAGTAATGAAGAACACGAATAATAAGAAAAAAGAGATCACCTGTCAACATCTCACGGTGTAAACTTTTGTGTAGTATGCAAGAAGTGAACTGTCACTCCATCTTCATCATCATTTGCCTAGCCTTTTCCCAACTATATTGGGGTCGCCTTCCAGTCAAACTGGATTCAGCTGAATACCAGTATTTTACGTAGAGACGACCTACCAGACCTCCACACCCCATTATGTCGGTAACTCGACACTTCTTGGCAAGCCAGGAGTCAGTTTACTGGCTTCTGACAATTCGTAACAACTGCCAAAGATCTACAAATGACACCCGGAATCAACTGCTTAACGTGCTGTCACTCCATCTTGTTTGTATAAATTAACAGTCAGTCGATTCTGTAAACATGTCAAAGTCAAGACTTGGGTGAGATGATCACAAAGTGACCTGTCATTCCTTCTTGATTACTTGGTTTGACACCCAAGCCTTGGGTTTAAAGATTCTTTATTTATTGTTCACTTAACGAATAAATACATAACTAATGTTAGTGTATTCGAATAGTTAACAGTTTTTTTTCTTAATGTAGGTAGGTACGATTTCGACATTGATATTATGTGTAATACTTATATCGTTAACTTAGAAGTTATGAGCCTTCACTTCGACATGTTTACAGAATCGCACTGTAGGAGTGTGAGTGACTAACGCGCACTAGGGTGAAGTGTTCACGAAGTGAGCTGTCAATTCAAGTAATCAAGATGGAAAGACAGCTCACTTTGTGATCACTTCACCCAAGGCATCACTTCGACATGTTTACAGAATCGACCGGCAGGTCACGTCATGCTCACGTCACTACTTCACGGTGAGAGGTTATTATAATATCTGCAGCAAAAAAAAGCGTCCGTCTATCTACACTAATATTATAAAGAGGAAAGATTTGTTTGTTTGTTTGTTTGAAATGAATAGGCTCCGAAACTATTGGACCGATTTGAAAAATTCTTTCAGCCATGGATAGCTACATTATCAGGGAGTAACATAGGCTATATTTTATCTCCGTACTCCCACGGGAACGGGAATTACGCGGGTGAAACCGCGTGACGTCCACTAGTCTATCAATATGTGAATAGACACATAGCCACATCGCGTATGCATCCTCGTCAAGTGAAGTTTTTGTCCTCAAGCCGAACTGACGCATATTGAACAAGTTTCCGTCTTCAGAAGTACTGATGCATATTAGATTACTAGTTGCTATAAGTTTATATGAATATCGCTCAAAGTTTTGGTCATCGTTGATGCATTACCATACCCCCGCTATATAGAGACACCATCATATTTTTATGGTTATATCCAGGGAGATGCGTTATGTTTTTATATGAGACTTGCACTTCATCCGCGTCTTCGTCTGTGCATATTTAGTATAACGATGTTTCTCCTTTTCACGCCCTTAAAGGCGCAAACCCACCGCGGTGCACGCTGTGCACGGGCACGTGGCGCTTTTTAGCTGCGTGAGTTCATTTGTTTGACAACGTGGGGCTATGACTATGTAAAAATGTAGCGTGTCCCACCGCGGCACACGGAGAGGCTACGCACGTTTTTTTCAAGAATATGGTTTTGACATATTCATAGGATAATATACGTGTATAACACGTTTCGCGTGCACAGCGTGCATGGCGTTGACAGCGTTGAGCTATGTAAGTGCCATATTCGAGCAAGCCACGCGTGTATCAATGACGTCAATTGAGGCGTAACGTGTCTGTGGGTTACAGTGGAGACAATCTCATACATTTTCATGCAAGGCGAAGCCTCGCACACGTGGGTAGCATCTCCGTGCGCCGCGATGGGTTTCCACCTTAAAGGTCTAATTTCAAAAATTCCTTCTTTTTCAGGGCTCACCTACAAGATAAAGAAAGTTCTGTGAGAGAAAGAGAGAGTTTCGGTTGTTCATTGATATGCCAGTTAGTGAATTTCCCTTTTAGAAAAATATGTCATTCTCCCTCTTATATCAATGTGTCAGTTTCCTTTTTATATAAATGTGTATATTTTTCTTATAAATGTATCAGTTTCCCTTTCATATAATGTGTCATATTCCCTATTATATTAATGTGTCAGTTGCCCTTTTATATAAATATGTCAGTTTTCCTCTTAACTATATGTATCAGTTTCCTTCTAATATAAATGTGTCCGTTTTCCTTATAAATGTGTGAGTTTTCTTCTTATATAAATGTGTCCGTTTCCCTTTTATATAAATGTGTCAATTTCCCTATTTAAAAATAAGGGTTGATTGTTGTTGCTGATTGGAAAACTTTCCTGAACATATCAGTACGCTTTCCCGTAGCACAAAACATAGTAAGAATTTAAGAACCTCCTTAAAAACAGGTAGACAGGTATTTTAGTTTAAAAAAATCAGGCTGGTTTCTGCATGTGCAGTTCATGCATTCTCTTCGAATAACGCCACAGTTATTTCATACGACACTCACACACCACCAATGATACCCAAAAAACCTTCAGAATAACCACAGCTTTCACCTATAACACACTAACACCTTCAAAATACTGCACACCTCAAACTCCGAAAGATTACGTCAAGTCCCCAAGTACACTCAAACTCACGCTATGAAGTCTCACCTTTTTCTCGAAACTTCAAACGCAACATGGCTGCAGTACAAAAGCCGCACTTTTAACGACTTCAGCCACCATTTTGTCGTATATAGGTCACTGCGAACCATAGACGGAGAGAATGGACGGAGCAACACCCTACCAAAATTAAAAAGACAAAGCTATTGAGCGACTAACACCTCTGTCTTTGTTCATATTCTCTGTTTATGTGAAATTTATCTGCTCCTGAAATCTTGTGATGTGGCTCAATCAGAATTGTAGAAAAAAATAACTGGCCACTGGCCGCATGATAGTATTAACTCTCTTATCTCTTCTAGAAAATATCAATCCGTTACTAATACACTTCATACTAGAGCCCTGAGATTAAGTTGCATTCAATATATATCTTTATATGTATTTATCTATGTATGTAAAAATCAATTCCCATGTAATTAATTTTTAATTATATTGAAATATATTATTATATTGTGTTGAAATATTATTAGAACGTGGTAAATGTCGCGCCATTTTATATTTTTATTCCATAAAAATTCATCTCTGTTATATCACGATGGCTTGTACAGTTTTATGTTTTTCCTCTTTTAAAAAGTAATCTCGAGACAAACCCCGTTTTCATTCCATACCTACGATAGATTGACATACCAACATTTTACGTGGTGAATCCGGTAATACCTAAATATTTGATACTTAAACAATATTACTATTGCCGATAGAATTACATTTTGTCTAGAGCTTGACAGCTTGACAAGCGTGCTCCAACTTCGACCACATCATCGCTTACCATCAGGTGAGAGAATTGTCAAACGTGTGCCTATCAATAGTAAAATAAACCGGCCAAGTGCGAGTCGGACTGACACACGAAGGGTTCCGTACTATAAACCTTAATTTTTATTTGTTGTTATAGCGGCAATAGAAATACATAATCTGTGAAAATTTGAACTGTCTATCTATTACGGTTCTTGAGATACAGCCCGCTGTCAGACAGACGGACGGACGGATGGATGGACGGACAGCGGAGGCTTAGTAATAGGGTTCCGTTGGTTACACTTTGGGTACGGAACCCTAAAAAGAGTCTCAAGATAGGGAACGCTCAGACCATTTTCTCTATGCAGCGAACCCAGACTCCCTTAATGCAAAGAGAGGCGAGATTATTATTTTAATGCAATAAACCCTCCATTCAAATGTTAAGCAAGCCTTGCAGCCCTTTTGTCTGTCCAGATGAATTATAGTCCTTGACTTCTGCGATGTGGAACGCTGAATTTGTCGACAAAATGGGAAGATGGTTTTTGGGTGGCCTTTTTGTAGCTGGTATTTTTTACAAGATTTTATTCTTTCAGTTGCTAGTGTATTAAGGAGCTCTGTGGGTCTAAAAAGGCCACTTTAGAAAAATCATATAGGGATCATAATATTAATCACATAAAAATCTGTCAAATTTCATATTCATCTTTATCGCCAAAGAATTAGGTTCAAGGTTGATTGGAAAAATTTCACAGTTTCGGGTAGTTAGAATTGCTGGCTGGTTCAAATAAAAAGTGGCCTTTTTATACACGCGGGTCTAGAATCGTGTGTCGGACAACTGTTTCACAATCCTATATCCAAAGTTTAGCAACATTTTCCGAGGTCGGTCCGTGGATAGGTGGGTAAGGCTCAATTTTTTTGCGCAGTCGCACGATGGGAATTACAACGGAAAGTGTCACAAAGAAAATATGTTGCACAACGGAATTTTTCAGGCGTAGTGCACATGGATCGTAAAATATTTTTATACATTAATTTTATTATTTTAATAATAATGATTAAGTGTGTATACATCCCGACTACTAATACGTAAGGGCTATCTAGGACCTCGAAATAGTGAGGAAATCAATCCATAGCCCAACTGATTGGGGGAATGGCTTATGCGTTCATAGGTAAACTTCTCGCCAAACTACTTAGCCGTTCTGAAATTGGCTATAATAGCTGCACAGATGTAAATCACGTACAAAAATGTGATTTACTACTGCGCCTGAAGTTTGACAAGAACTATACTTTGGATGTAAGTATCAAAAGTATTGGGTGTATTAAATAAAACTATTATGCAATAAATCTACAAATATTTTTTCATACAAACTTTTCGTATATATTCAAAAAAACTGAATCCGAAAAAAGAAAAAAAGAACTGTATTTAAAAAAAAACTTCTATCAATCTACTTAAACAATTTTGTAGAAAATTTGTAATAATTTTGTCAAAAAAAAATACTTTTAGGTAATCTGCCGTCATAAGAAAAAAGGACTTACGTATCGACAGTAAAACAAAATACTTCGTTTTGTGTCGATGCGTCCTTTTTTCTTACGACGGCAGTTAAATACTTAATATATCATGTACATGATATATATATTTTTTTTACTGCCGATAATGTCACTTTTCATACAAAAAAATAACTACAAAAATCGGTTTATCTGTTTAGGAGCTGTGATACTGCAGACAGATACACAAAAACACCTATACACAAATACACACGTCAGACTTAGAACACCCCCATTTTCCGTCGGGGGTTAAAAATATTGATTAGATATTAAGCAATTGAAAATAAAACGTACACGAGGACGTTATTATGCTTTCATAAACTTAGTAAAAAGTTTTTTTTTATATCTTTATTTATTTAGAGGCTTTTGGTTATCAGTATCACATAGTAAAAAGTTGTGGGTACTCAGCTTTACAATTTCCGTTGTGTCACGTCGCACAATTTCGTGTCATTCGTCGCACAACGGATCAAAAATTCTACATAACCTATCATAAAAAAATCGTAATTCATAAAATTTACAGTACAGCTAATTATTAGTGATATATTTTATTAATTAAATACGTAATAGATACAATTAAATATCATAAATCATGAAAGCCATTCAAATTTCGAAAATATAATAAAGTAAACTTTCAATTTCTTAACGACGAATAACAGGCTCCGACACGATATTTCATCTAACACAAAAACAATATAGCGGAAGCACGCTGAAGTTAGTCGACTATCGCCGCTTAGATAAATATTGAACGTACTTTACTAAAACTATAATAATACTCTGAAGACGATAATATATGAGAACTAAAAAAGAACTATGTTTCTTAAATATTAAATGAATGGTTTTTGACAAAGTGTACGTACACGGACATCAACAAATTGTACGGAAGATAAGTATGGACGTTTTTATTTTCAAGTATAAAATAGGAATATAATTGGAATAATTCAATGAAAAAAATTAGACATGACGACGAAATAGTTAACTTTCTTGCATTATTAATATAAACAAGTATTTATTATTTTTGATATTTTATTTCCTTCTACTCTTCAAATTCTCGGACAGCGCATTTTTAGACAGTGCGCGAAAAATTTGAGCCTTACCCAGGTGACCAATGTCACCATCTATTTCATACTGAAGCTCCTCTGTGTCTCGGAAAGCACGTGGAGGTCAGGTAGGCAGTCCATGTAAACACTTGTACTTAAAATAAGCTGCATTACACTATTTTATTTTTTACTAGAGCAGTGGTGGCCGAGTGGTAACGGCTCCGACTTACGTGTTGTAGGTCGCGGGTTCAAACCCAGCCAGGCACATTACTTTGTGTAATTTATTTCATCACTACTGCTCTCAAAACGGTGAAGGAAAACATCGTGAGGAAACCGGCATGTCCTAGAACCAAAAATTCGAAGACATGTGACATTCACCAACCCGCATTGGGCCCGCGTGGTGGATTACGGCCCATTCCCTCTCCTAGAGAGGAGGCCTGAGTCCCAACAGTGGGAACATTATAAGGCCGACTATGCAATGCTATGCTACACTATTTTAGGTAAATAGTTTAATTTTTGCGAGAGAAAACCAAGAAATGTATAGAAACATTTCTTGTTTTTCCCTAAGACAAAGATAGCAATTCGTGTTTTACTTCAATTCATGCCTAACTGAATTTAATAGATCCGCAATTCCTTTCTCCTAAGTAAACTTAGTTTTTGAATAAGCATTCGAGTAAAGTTCGAAGGTCGCAAAATAGTGAACAACGTAATTAATTTCCTCTTGCTAACATTTCAATTGTAACTACTTACAGAACATTTCTGAAATTCTCGTTCATTATAAAATTTTCTACTTAATTATGGCAATCTCACAGAGTCTTCCCGAAATTAAAGTGGAACCTAAAACAAAAAAGCTTGTTAATGACCTGGGTTCCGTATTCCTTGAGTGATTTGTGTCTTGCTTGCTTTTGAAAAACACAATTTCTGCATTAATGGCACACGTTTCTTGTCATATAAATGCGTTTACTGTATTCTGCTTCAGATTTTTTTTGAAAGTACCTTTAGGTTCTTTGGGGAGTGCTCCTCACTAAGAGAGGATATCTTGAAATTCTTACGGGAACGAAAAAAAACAGCATATGTCAATCTGATTAGACTGCAAGCCAACCACAGCGAGGTAGTAGACCGTTTGTGTCAAAATCACAAAGGTTCTCTACCCGCATTCACAAACGGAACCCCAAAAAATGCTCTTTTCATTCGCCATGAATATTTTAATGTTGTCATTATTTATCTGGCTCTGAATTTAATTTGGCAAGATAACGGACATTCGTGTTGAAACTCTATTTTATTTTGCTTCATTTTCGCTTTGAAATAATATCTGAGTTTTTGGTTGTCTAGCTGTTGCGTTGCTTTTTCAGTTATTCCTTTTCGTTCATATAGCATTGTTCGTCTAAATACAACTTTGTGTTAGGATAACATTTTGTGTTCCTAGAAGTGAATTTAAATGTTGTTTAAATTTTCGTTTGCTTTTGACGGAATTTTGAATAATATGCTAGTTTTTAGGGTTCCGAACATCCGTAAGAAATGGAACTCTTATCTACACATATAGGATCACTCGGGTGTTTGTCTGTCTGTCTGTCCGTCTCTCACAGCCAATTTTCTCCGAATCTACTAAACCGATTCTGTCGAAATTTAGTACACATAATTATGATATTTTGAAACCCAAACGCGAACGCGTTACGTAACTTTATAAATTTTGGGTATGGGGGTCACTTTTGACGGACAAACTAGAAAATTAAAAAAAAAAAATCAAACTTTACCGTGTGGCATATCAAATGAAAAGGCTTATTGTGAGGGTTTTAATTATATTTTTTTCATAATTTTAAAATAAATATGTAGTTTTGAAGTTATTCAAGAAATTAAACGGAAAAATGACCATTCCCCCCCCCCTTTATCTCCGAAACCACTGAGCCTAAAATTTTGAAAAATATGGAGATAACATATCTTTACCTATAGATTACAGGAAAATCTATAAGAAGTCTAAAGTTTTAAATAACATGTTATAAAAATGAAATTCGTTCGGAACCCGTTGCACGCGAGTCCGACTCGAACTTGGGCAGTTTTTTTTCTTTTGAAAGGATTTTGTATCTATGCTTCTTTCTAATGTAATAAAGACCACCGATTACACCTTGTAACGATTCTATCAGCGTTGTATTTTGTCACATTGCTTCAAGTATAAAATTATGTTTATGTTACAACTTCTCTGGTTCCTCATTGAAACCAGGATGAATAAAATATTAGAAGAATCGATATCACAACATGGGCTTAAAAACCTCAAAGTTGGAATCAAGGCCTATTAGCCTTGATTACAACTTTGGTATTACTGAATTAAAACTTTTATCATCATCATCATCATCATCATCATAACGGCCGAAAGACGTCCACTGCTGGACATAGGCCTTCCCCAAAGGGGGGAGGTTTGCCATAAAACTTTTATGCACATTCAAAAAACAAAATGCCTTTAACTTGTCATTAAACTTGGGGTTTTCTTGCCACTATAAAGAATCTCAATTATCAAAGAAAATTCCAATTTCACACACACTATTTATTGACATTTTAATTTTTACACTTAAATTATAATTATGACAGTATTGCTGATAATTTTATTTAATTAATTCTATTGATGTTTTCATTTTTATTCTTTCATTATAATTATGACATTTAATATTGCTGGAAATGGTATTGAGCTAATTATTATTGACATTTTAATTTTGATATGACTAAAATTTCTCAATTTGATTGTATAATAATAATGTCTAATGCATGCTAATTTTTGACCAATTGCAATGCTTGTAAAAGGCTACTAAGTCATAAGTACCTACTAACAAAACATAACATCTTTATACACTTGGTTCACAATAAACGCTTTGACTTTTAATTTCAAAAATGATATCAAATCAAATCGTATATTTCAAATAAACCATTTACAGGCACTTTTGAATTGTCAAAGTCGGTCAGTCAAAAACATGAAGCTATTTGCACGTTCCAAAGCGTAGATCTCTATGGAGAAGAACGTGCAAGAAACTCCACGGACACTCTTTTAAACCATGTGATGTATTTTTACTTACAAAAAATCTTGTTAACATTAACATTGATTGCTTCTATATGTGAGGACAATGCAAAGAACAAGAAAATATATAAACAATTCAAAATGCAGGTACAGATTAAAATAAGCCAGTGGCAGGTAAGAGATGACCAGTTTCAACTGACGGCGCCCGTTCACGAACATGACGCGTGCATCAGCACCATCTAACTCAACCATTGAAACATCCAACAACCATAAAAATGTAAAATCAGATAATATCACTTACTGCCATAACTCTCACATTCGTTCTTAGTAGAAATGCTAGTATTACAACGAAGGTGAGAGTTACGAGTGGTGAGTTTTACGGCAGTTGCATGAACGTTAAGTTCCATATAAATATTCTTTTAAGAACAATTCTGAAATTGTAAAGGGTTAAGTTTCTTTAGAGTTAAGAATGAGCAATTTTGTTGATTATTTCGTTGATATAATTTAACTTATTCAGATGCAGTGTCACAGAATCGAATAGAATTCACTTCATTATGTACACCATTTAAGTAAAAGAAAAACTAACATTTTTTTTATTATGAAGATGGGAAATCATCAAATGACTCCTCCCGCTCTGGGCGGAGCAAAAGAGAGTGTCAGACTCTTACTGACTAAAACCCATCCGTGATCCTCCTAATGCTCCTTTGCATTCCCGCAGGCGGCCGCGGCGATTCTTCCGAACAATTTACGCTGGCAGAACATTATTTACTCAGAGTGACACAATGGACGGCTTTTTCGCTAAAAGCCATCTCGATTCAGAGCTATAATAAGGCCTAACTCGTGGCTAAATACAAGGTTAGAACTTTGGGGCTAAGCTACGCTTGTCGAGGTTGGTTCGAGGGTGACCATCCATAACATAGCAAGTTTCTTCCGTGCCTCAAAAAGTGCGTTCAGTCGTTATTCCCTTTTTTTAAGGATGGGAAATCATCAAATGACTCCTCCCACTTTGGGCAAAGCAGGAGGGAGTGTCAGATTCTTACAGACCAAAACGCATCCGTGTTCCTCTAAATGCCGTTTGCGTTCCAGGGCCACGGTGACTCTTTCGAACAAATTCCGCAGCCCCGGCAGGCACTGGCCCTAGCGGGCCCCTTTTTCTATGCTGACAGATCTTTGAGGCGCGCGTGGAATACAGCGCGCCGTCGACCCGGGAGCCGTTAGTCCCTGCTCTCATTTGAACATCTTTGACTGTCGTTACGGGTATTCAGAAGCCAGTGAATCCGACCGCAGTCTTGCAAAGAGGTTTCATATTATTCAGGTACTGGGTTGTCGTGGTCAGATAGGGAGTCGATCCATGTCACATACTGGTATTCAGCTGCACCCAATTATACTAGAAGCCGACCTTAACATAGTTGGAAAAACGCTAAGCAGATCAATTGAAGTGAGGGCTCTTCAGAACCAGAAAAGGCTAGGCAGATCAATTGAACTGAGGACTCTTTTGTACCAGAGAAGTTGTGACTAAGTCCTTTTTAAAAAATATAATCAAAGTAAGTGGTATTACAGATGTTCACATTTCACATTCACGGTGGTAACTTACCATCGTAAACAATCTGCTTGTTTGCTAAACAAAAATATATAAAGTGTAGTCTTTTTAACCCAAAAGTTGACTGATAGAGAATGCCTTGTTGCATTAAGTCCGCCCATGTACCGCTATTGTACATAAAGTTTAAATTAATTAATTAAATATTAGGGCGCCTTCAAATTTGTCGCTAAATGTGTAGCGCGGCTGTCGCGCTGCTTTGATAATCCATACAAATAACAAACGCGCGGAAGCTGCCGCGCGACTCTTTGCAACAAAGAACAATGGCCACTCGGCTAACATGATTGGACTAGAAAAATCTAACAAAAAGTAACTTGATGAAACATATGTCGTTTCATTCGTCCATATAAATATAACTAAGAACGGTCTTCAATATATTTTTAAAAGACCGGAGAATCTAGAAAAACCATGAAATATGTTTTTGAGGTTATGTTTATATAATTAATCTGTAGCATTTATGTTTTCTACTCTATGGTAAGAAAAGTCGATGCCAGATAAGGCTGCGCGTGGCTAATGCCGGAACTAATTAAAGGGTACAAGGAAAAAACAAGAAATATCATGTAAAATTCATTAGACTTTTTTTTTTTTTTACTGGCTTAACACACAGAATGCGTGAAGACATTTTGCCACTTCCAATATCATATCCAAAACGAGATGCAATTCCAAGTCCATTAAACGAATGCCAAGTCAACAAGAGTAGAAGATCAATCGGAATCCGTAAGCAAAGCAAAATATCAAAATAATCAGGAAAGTAACAGAAAATCGCACAGAACACATGCGTCGCAGAAACTACAACAACACGGTGGTCGGCAGTGCAGAAACCGTCATTTTTTGTTTACTTGTCAAAACTGGGGAGGGACGATCGATAATTGTAATTGATCGATTTATGACGGAATCGATTTTTAATGTTTATCATCATTTTTTTTTATTTTATTCATAGCTTTATTAAAACTAGTTAGCTAGTACGAAGCATAATCAAATTATATTATTGGCTTAGCTTAGTATAATATTTAAGTCAGTTTATACGTTTGATTTAAATTCGATTAAAAAATAAAATCATCATAGAATTTAAAAAAAAGTATGGACATCTCTACTAACGTAAGTCATTACGGATGCGTTCGAATTTAGATATTTTATAATGCGTTCTGATAAATAAAGTAGTATTAATTTGACAAAGAATATCTCTATATCCCCAGCTTTTAAAAATAAACGAAGAAATCTAATAAATAACAATAACAATGCACTACATATTGGTGATAGTTTCATCTCGTTACCAATTTCTGTTTTTTCCTAGTCCAAAATGACCATTGTTCTTTGAAGGCGCCCAAGTACAATTGTTGCTAACACGAACGAAAGTGAGACATTCACTATCGTTGCTTAGGTCATCTCCAATACATCAAAATAATCTGCACATAACAGCCATACCGCTTACATAAATATCACCCATAACTACCCAGCAACCGATAAGCCTCCCCCAACTTACTGTTCATCTGCAAGGTACCGGTAGATCTCACCCTCCCTTTTGATATACACTTCCCTACATTGCTGCGAGATTTCTTTTTGATTTATGGCCCTTAAGGAGCGTCTTTAGGGATCCCTTTAAGAAGTCAAGAACTGCTTTCAATTTGAGGTCATGTTAAACCACCTTGGGAGATATTGGTGCTTGACAACCTGTTTCGCTAAGTCAAATGTTACGAATGAATTATTTATTTTATGTACCGATTACATTTTGTACACGAATTTGTTATTTCTTTCAACTTTGTAATAGATTACTTTGGATTTCCCAGAAGTAACCATTTTGGTTGTGTTTACGTCAAAGGTGGCTTTAAGATTCGCAGAGGAAATATATGTAGTTCGGTGTATATTACAAAAGTTCAACTCCATACAACGAGCCAAAACGCACTCACACACAGACACGGTTCACGTACAGCGAGTGTACGCGCACTCGCGACCGGGATTTGTTTGAGATCCCCGCTCGTACGTGTCTATCTGTGTGTGCGCCTGTTTTCGCTCCTTGTATAGAGCCAACCTTCTGTAGCAACCAATTTTGTGTAAGTATCTGTTACAGAAGCTAAACGAATTCCTTCAAGGTTAATATATCCGGGAAATAAAAACAAAGTAAGATAATATCAGTGTTTTTTCGTGCAATATACTCGTAATAATGTTATAGGTACTCGATCTAGCTGTATTAAAAATAATGAGTACTGCGAATTCGAAGGATTGTTTTCCGTCGTTATTCGAGAATATAATAAAATATATGAAGTTATTTTTAGAAATGTCTTCAGTGAAGTTTTACTGGAAAATAACTAACAGAACGGACAAACGACCTTTTCAATAGAGCTTAGAAATATTACTTAGACAGGAGCTAAATGTCGTAACACATCAAAATTGAAAAGAATAAAAGAAAATAATTATTAGAGCGAAAAAATGCTCACGGACTGTTAGTGAAAAAATAATAATAACCGCTCCACTCAATTTTCAAGGTTAAGAAACCCGAGATAAGTTCATAGATTAGTGACCATCTCTGTATGCTGAAAATCCTCTGTGTCTCAAAACACACGGTAAGCCACTGGTCCTGGCAGTGATTATTTGACGAAAGGTACGGAAAGTTTATTAACGGAAAGTACGAAATTTTGACAACCTGGTGTACAAAGGGATAAAGAGGGTTGTGGAAGCAAGTCACTCGATGTAAAATACTGGTATTCAGTTGCATCAGTCAGAAAGCCGACTAAAACATAAATAATAGTTGGTAAATGGAAAAGCAATGATGATAATGGAATCATTTCGAAATAATTGAGCATATTTCGAAATGCTCAATTATTAGTACCGAAATCGTTTTCAGTTAGGAATTATGTTTGGGTGTGAAACCCAAACATAATTCCAACAGTTATTTTAAACTTTACGAAACAGCCCATTCTGAACGCACCAAAAAATGAATACAAAACCAACCAAATGTTTTGTGGGTTTCCATTTTCAATGTATTTCGACAATGCAAATAAAAAATTAATTCCCTTTGCTCGTGGTACGGTATTACATGAGGTTATCAACGGTTTTTATAAATATATTCAAGTGAGAATGAATAAAACTGAATTGAAGGATTGGATGTAGGATCGCGTTTCGGATTCGTTAATACAATAATTAGGATAATCATGGTGCTTTTTTGCCAGAATTACTTACCGTATAAGGTACAACATAGATGCAGTGGAACGTCAAGTTCCCGAACTAATTAGGGGACATGGGTGTTCGAAAATCAATTTTTTCGGATAATCGAACGGTATTGATTCAGCCATACACATATTCCACAGGTGAATGAAAAACCATATTTACATAACAAATACTAGGCATGCCTTTTAAGTTCTGTCGTTTCCATATTTCCCGGCAATTTTGAATTTGGAACTGTTCTACATTCGAATGTGTTTAAATTACTTTAGAAGAGGCCTGACACGGCTTCAGTTTTTTGAAGAGCTAACATCTGTATTCAGTGATGAAGCCCCATGTCTGCGGACTGTCGAACGCTGGTATTGGTTCCAGCGTGGACATACTAGTGTTAGTGACAAATCTCGCGAAGGACGTCCAAAATCCGCCTTCACTGAAGATAACATCATTGCTGTGAGACAACTAATTCTCGAAGATCGTCATGTGACGTATCGAGAGATAGAGGCTCCAGTAGGCATCTCAGGGACAACCATTCAGAAGATCTTGCATAAAGCGCTTGGTGTGAGAAACCTAGTTTGCCGTTGGATACCGCATCTGCTTTCCGACGATCACAAGGCGGCCCGCGTCAGATGGTGTAAGAAAACTCTGCAAAGGTTCAACCGAGGAGTCAAATCACGTCTACGACATCATCAGTGGTGACGAATCTTGGATCTATGCCTACGATCCTGATTCCAAACAACATGCTACAATCTGGGTCTTTCAAGACGAAACAAAGTCGACTAAAGTTGTTCGTTCTAGAAGCACTTCAAAGAAGGTGGTGGCCACGTTCGTTGGAAAAACCGGCCATGTTGCGACTATTGGAAGCAGAAAAAAGTAGAAATTCTTGACCATCCTCCATACAGTCCTAACCTAAGCCCTAACGATTTCTTTACATTTCCTAAAATTAAGAGAAATCTTCGTGGTCAGAGGTTCCAGTCCGGTGAAGAAGCAGTCGACGCTTTCAAGTCAGCCATTTTGAACACCCCACTTTAGAATGGAATAATTGTTATAATAACTGGTTTGAACGAATGGAAAAGTGTATTAAGCTACGTGGTGAATACTTTGAAAAATAATAAAAAGTAGTATAAGGTTCTAGTTGTGTTTTTTTTGACCAAAGGACAAAACTTAAAAGGCATGCCTCGTACATGCCTCAGACGCATCAGTTACGTTTTCGTCTTCTTTACCTGAACTTGCAGTTGATGAAACGTGAGGCCAAATTTTAGACCCATTGACTAATAAAAATTTCACGGCCCTCCGATTTTTTCGTTGAATTGAACTGCTTTTCCACCCAGAATCGGCCCAAAAATAGGTTCTCCCTGGGATCTGTTTTGACAAGTGCGCGGGAGAAGGTACATACATAGGTACGTTCGGATAAGCGGTCGTTCGGTTATTTCGAACGTAGCATAGCATAGTCGGCCTTATATAATGTTCCCACTGTTGGGACTCAGGCCTCCTCTCTAGGAGAGGGAATGGGCCGTAATCCACCGCGCGGGCCCAATGCGGGGTTTTATATTTCGAACGTGTTTATGAATAAATAAAATTTGATGAAAAATATGTCTCATCTGATTATCAGGTGGGTGAAAGTCGATCTTCCACCGGCTTCTCTACCAATACTATTCTTCAGCTAAAACTTATTACATATTAAAATATACATGGATAACAAATACACAAATAATAGGATTTTTCCACCTTTTTTTCAGATCACTCGAAATTCCAACAAAACGTTCAAAATGATAAATCCCCGTCAGACATTTCACACGCAAAAAAACCTGATGAAAAATAATACCGAAACTCGCACAATAAACTATTGAAAAAAATCAGGTGTAAATGTCAATCACCGTGAAAATATTTCGGCAAAAATGCTTTGTGATGTACTACAAAAAAAAACTGACCTTTTTTAAAGCTAAAAGCCAATTCGTCAACGCTGAAAGCTTCAAAGGTATGAATGAAAACGACGTGTGTGGTGCGATCCGAAATCACGAGGTGAACACCTATATATGTTATACTGTCTTTTGCCTCCGTCTTCGCCCGCGTGATAGTCGAACATTATCTCAAGGGAACACCATATTTACATAACAAGTAATGGTTCTTCTAAAGACCATCTCAGACACTAATCTGCATGGTTCTTAAAAAATGATGTATTGTAAGTGTGAGGACCATGTAGGTCGTTATTTTAAGGATTGATTTCATGACTGTCTGGCAGTTTGAGTATATTATGCGGCTTACCCAAATGTCCTTACTTTAGCATTGTTCGTCGGTTCGTTGAGCTCCTCAAAGTTCTGAGTTGAGCTGCACGATAGCTGACAAATGCTTGCACTGTCTGGACATGCCCACTTAAACCTGCGTGGAGATTTCCTCAAAAGGCCACCTCAGACGTTAACCTACATGATTTTCATATGTTATTGGCGATTGTATGGACTTCAAAAGAGACTATGACCTCTGAGTTTGTTTCGGTGTTTCTTCTCAGGGAAGTCAGCTAGGAAATACCGGCCTCATCTAGATTAATATGGAAAAAAAGGACGTGTAAAAGAGTTACTTGTAACCTATTTGCAAAATAAATATCATTTATCATTTATTACATCATCATGATGACGATGATGTTCTCTTGAGATAATCTTTGAATGATGATCCAAAGCCTGACTTCGCCCACTGCTAAGCATAGGCTTCTTTATTCTTGTGCCAAGGGAGCATACTACCAGGATAAAAAGTATCCTATGTATTTCGGGACATCGTCTACCCGTTTCAAAGTTTCTTCTTAATCAACAAATAGACAGACAGACAGGTTATATCTAATTATCCATATAAGCATGGGCTAGTAGGTATGGATAATGTATGATACCAACACAAATATACAATTCAAGTCATTTCTTGGAAGTTGCGATGAATGTTTCACAGCGAAAAAGTATTAATATTTATTTTTCTTGATTGATTCAGGTAACAGACTGGTGGGTTTCATTGGAATTTTGAATCCACTCCAAATATAAATAAGTGTAAGAACTTAGTTGATGTTTTTTAACGGAAAATTTTAAATTATTTTTTTTATTGCGGTCTACAATTAATAAACTGACCAAGTGCTTTATTTTATTTATTATTTTTTTAAACATGTTATTTTAACACTACAGACTTCTAAAAGGGTTTCTGTAATCTTTAGGTTAAGATCTATTATCTTCATTTTTTTCAAAATTTTAGGCTCAGTAGTTTCGGAGATAAGGGGTGGAATGGTAATTTTTCGTCTAATTTCTTGAATAACATCAAAACCATTTATTTTATATTATGAAAAAAATATAATTAAAACCATCACAGTAAGCCCTTTCATTTGATATGTCACACGATATTGTGTTTTTTTAATTTTCTTGTTTGACCCCCAAAAATTACCCCCATACTAAAAATTTAATGATTTACGTAACTCGTCCGTATTTGGGTCACAGAAGTCCACATGTGTACCAAATTTCAACAGAATCGGTCCAGTGGATCCGGAGAAAAATGGCTGTGACAGATGGACAGACAGACAGACAGACACACGAGTGATCCTATAAGGGTTCCTTTTTTTGTTATGCGAGAGAGGTGCAAGTGGTGAGACCAACATATATTTTCAGTGGAATTCAAATTAGTGAAAAAAATCAGGCTATATGGAGCCTGGAGTCAATAAAACAAGTAACATAAAACAATAAGTAGGTATCAGAAGAATAATAAAAATCAAACCAAAATCTAATTTATCACAAGTACCAAAGTCAATACTTCCCAGGTTATAAAAATCCAGAATCAAAAACAACGCAATATTGTATGTAAAGCAGATTGCAGAAGCAATCACTCTACTTAGGCCCAGGTTCTGGATTGATAATTAAGGAAAAATAAATGAATTTCCAGCAGCCAATCACATCACTTGACTTTCGTTTAATTTGTGATGCGTCGATAATTGCTTTCCAGAAACCGAAAGCGCTTAAATGCAAAAGGGTCACAAATAAAAAAAAAAACAAAACCGTTTGCCAAAATGTAATCCAAATAGATGATATTTTATGAGACATCCACCCCACCCCCACCCATTCTTTTCGCTTAAATAACTACCAAAACGCGTAACCGCCTTTTTTGCATCTTCGCGGTTTGTTTGTATTTTGTTTTGTGCAAAGCAACCATTTTGTCAGTTGCGCCCCGCGAGTCAGCGCAAACGCAGATTTGTTTTGAGCAAAATGGCCAAATACGATAAACGAATGTTTTGCATAAAAATTAAGTAAGTAAATTCATAATCCTACTAATATTATAAATGTGAAAGTTTGTATGTTTGTGCCTCAATCGGGCAAAAATGGAATCAAACATAGGCTATTTTTTATCCCGGTAAAAGACATGGCTTAATGGAGACTGAGGAATAAGTAGAAACCCAGCGCCGCTGCTGCCTTAGTACTTCAGATTCACAGGTACTAGAAGAACACAAGATTCACAAGTAGATAGATACCAGGAGACCAGTAACATGTCAAATTATATTATCAGCAGGAATTGTGAGCGCTAAAGATTTACAAGTACCAGGAGACCAGAAACATGTCGAAATATTTCCGGCGCTGGAATTCTGAGTGGTTAGGGATACAAAAATACCAAGAGAACAGAAACATATAGTACTTTTTTCCGGCCGTATTTTGAGTTTTAAAAGATTCACATACTTGTACATAAAACATTACACTAAACATTCACCAGTTTTTAAGCGACCAGAAATATCTCAAAGTATTTTTGGGCAAAAAATTTTTTTTCACCCGGCGGTATACAGAAGTGCGATTCTGTAAACATGTCGAAGCGAAGGCTTGGGTGAAGTTATCGTAAAGTGACCTGTCGATCCATGTAATCAAGATGGAATGACAGCTTACTTCGTGGTCACTTCACCCAAGCCTTCTTCACCCAAAACTTCGACATGTTTCAAAATCGACTGGCTGATACATGTCGAAGATTTTTTCTGGCTGGAATTGTGAACGCTAAAGATTCACAAGTACCAGGAGAACAGAAATGTGTTTCTGGTCTCCCGGTACTTTTGAATCAAAACCGCTCGCAATTCCAGCCCCGGAAATACTTCGACATGTTTCTGTTCTCCAGGTACAGAACAGAAACATGTCGAAGTATTTTTGGGGCTGAGACTGTGACCGCTAAAGATTCATAAGTACCAGGAGAACAGAACGATGTTAAAGTATTTTGGGCTCGAATATTTTTTGTTTTTTTTTTTAATGTCGAACTGAAATATGAATGTTGAAATTTTTTTAATGTTAGAATTGTAAACGCTGTAGATCACATGTGACAGGAAACCAGAAACATGTTGAAGTATTTCTTTGGCTGAAATTAGAGCGCTAAAGATTCACAAGTACCAGGAGATCAGAAACATGTAGAACTACTTTCGGGGCTGGAATTATGAGCGTTACAGATTCACAAGTACCACGAGAACAGAACGGTGGTAAAGTATTTTTGGGCTAGAATATATATATTTTTTTTTTGTAAACGTCAAACAGAAAAATGTCTGTCGCTGTTTTTTTCCGGGCTGGAATTGTGAATGCTATAGATTCACAAGTAACAGGAGCCTAAAAACATGTCAAAGTATTTTTTTGGCCGGAATTGTGAGCGTTAAAGATTCATTATATATTTCTGGCACTGGAATCGTGATCGTTTAGGATTCAACAGTACCAGGAGATCGGTTAAAAGTCTAAGTATTTTCCAATCTGAAATTATGAGCGCTAAAGATTCATTATGTACCAGGAGACCAAAAACATGTCGAAATATTTCCGGGCAGGAATTATGAGCGCTAAAGACTCATTATGTCCCAGGAGATCAGAAACATGTCGACGTATTACCAAGGTTGGAATTTGAGTGGTTAGGATTCAAAAGTACCAAGAGATCAGAATTACGATCGAGAGATATCGAAGTTTTTTCCGGGCTGTAATTATGAGCGTTAAAGATTTACAAGTACCAAGATACCAGAAACATGTCGAAGTATTCCCGACGCTGGAATTGTGTGTGGTTAGGATTCAAAAATACCAGGAGAACAGAAATATATCGAAGTTTTTTCTGGGCTAGAATTATGAGCGCTAAAGATTCACAAGTTCCAGAATACCAGAAACATGTCGAAGTAGTTTTTGAGCTGAAAATACGGACAGTAAAGTCTCACAAACTATCAGAATAGAGAATCATGAAGATGAATTTCCGAAAATGAGAATATGGGACAGAGAAGTTGCGCGCCACCTCTAAAGTCTACGCAGATGAAGTCGCGGGCGGAGTGCTTTAGTTAGTTTATAATATTAGTAGTCTTAGATACTCTTTCTTCCAACCTCCCCGGACCGAGTGGAAGTGGATGAAAAAAGATATAGCGCGCTGTCAACGGGCGCGTTTTGTCTGCTTAGCTTTCGGATGCAACGGATATATTTTAGGGACAATATAGTGTTGATTAGAGTCGTATTATAAAATTCTTATGTACTTTTGTTGCTATATGCTTACTAAAGATAATTTGTAAGAAATAAAACTTTCTACGTTACTTAGTAGTATAATTATTATTGTATGTCTTACCGTTTCTAATTTATTTTCACTCGTACAAACAGAGTGGTGGAATAAATTTTGATGAATGAAATGTCATTAGAGTGTTGTGTACATGTATAATAAAATTGTAAAAAATATGATGTCGAATTTTTGTTTTGAAAATTTTTTTCTCTCAAACTATAAAGAGTTATTTTATTAATATTGAGTATTGTTTATAGAATGATTAACAGAGCAAGCATTTTCCTACCAAAGCAAAACTAAAGACTAATGACGTTAACATTGATAAATCGTTTATTTAATCCTTTTATTTTAAATCTAATCATTAATAATTTAATAATATATTAAAATAAACAAACATAATAATAGTTCACAAATTTAAGTATATTTTATTTTAGTGCAGAAACTGACCTCATGTTGGGCTGGAGGTGATGTGGTATGTCCCCGGGAACCACAAGACTTCGACCACTATTTTTGTCTTTTTTTCTGTTCTTTAATTAACTGGCACATAGGGATATGCTAAAGAAACGTCTGTATAAAACCGAGTGATTAAATCACTCAGTTTTTATTTATTATTTATTAGAATGGTGGCGGCTGCTCCCCGCACCGAGCGGCCCGCGTCATTTTTAAATGTAGATTCGAAGGTACTTTAAAATTTTCTGAGACAGTGTGGCATGCATAAAAAAAAAAATTATTTTGCAATATTGATTTACTCTCACAAACTCAAAAACATTATTTTATTATTACCTACTTATTATAACAAGTATTTACCTATTTTATTTTACCCGCGTCCGTGTGTTGCTGCGGGGTGCCAACTGAAAACCAGCGCTGGGCGTCTGACGCCCAGCAAATGCTGAGATGGTAACCCTTTCGGTATGGCAACGCTCAGCACAATTACTCTGTATCGTTTTCGTTTTGTATTATTGTTCTTTTGTTTTCTATAATGTGTTTATTGCTGTGTGTTTTGTCTGTGTCGAATAAATATTTTCTATTCTATTCTATTCTTTTTATAGATATACGTGTTCATTTAGTAGTCCTACCTCAATACCAGTTAATCAGCATAATTTTAACCAGTGGTTACTTGAAGATGAAGATGAATATTTACAGTTAGCGAGTTTTTCAAGATTAGTAATTTGTTTATTGATTAGCGTTATATTTTCATCGCAGTTGGATATTTTTAGGGTTCCGAAAAAAAAGGAACCCTTATAGGATCACTCGAGTGTCTGTCTGTCTGTCTGTCCATCAGTCACAGCCAGTTTTCTCCGGATCCGCTGGACCGATTCTGTTGAAATTTGGTACACATATGGACTTCTGAAACCCAAACACGGACGCGTTACGTAAATCATAAAATTTTTAGTATGGGGGTCACATTTGGGGGTCAAACTAGAAAATTAAAAAAAGTTTTTTGAATAATATTATAAATTGTTTTGAAGTTATTCAAGAAATTAGACGAAAAATGACCATTCCCTTATCTCCGAAACTTCTGAGCCTAAAATTTTGAAAAAAAATGGAGATAATAGATCTTTACTTAAAGATTACAGGAAAACCTATTAGAAGTCTGTAGGGTTAAAATAACATGTTAAAAAAATTAAATTCGTTCCCTTTGCACGCGAGTCCAACTCGCACTTGGCCATTTTTTTTGTCATCATGGGTATTAATATAAATTTCGGAATATGAGCACCGTCGTGGTAGCAACGCGGCACAAGCGGCAAGCAATATCAACGACGTTTACGGAGCGAAAACTACAAAACGAACGAACCACCTTTTTTGGGTTGCCCGCTTTCATTCTGGAAATTTTCCACCTGGAAAATGAACCATGTGGTCATACGAAAACTAAGGTCGACAATGACGAATTAAAGGCGATTGAGGAAGCTGATGATACTCAATCTATGGCTGATTTAGCAGCATCTTTTAATGTTAGCGTCAAAGAATATTGGTCCAATTACTCCAAAGGTAAAAAAGCTTGACAAATGGGTGCCCCACGAACTCAATGATCGCCAGCGCAAAGTACGCATCAAGACGTGTCTTGCACTGCTCAACAAGCACAAAAACGAAGGAATTTTGAACTACATTGTTACTTGCGACGAAAAATGGGTGCTGTTTGACAATCGCAAGCGCTCAGCAATTTGGTTTTGCACCTAAACAATATCCTAAACGAAAAATTACCTCTAGAAAAGTGATGGTCACTGTTTGGTGGTCTAGTGCCGGTATGATTCATCACAGCTTCTTACCAAACAGGATCATCATCACAACCACTGACCTCTTACTATGATGTATCACTGCCATCATGTATTCTATGTGTAAAAAGTATAGCGCTATTCGTCCTGTATAGCTCTATCTCTCTCTCTCTTATGAATTCAAGATGCCATTGGTATGCCATAGTAGGGGAGTAGGCCAACAAATAATACCTATTTATCCAGATGATCGATGCGCAGTTGGACTGCACTCCACTTCATCTTACAAAGTACGGTAATCCACATATACAAAACTTATTAAGCCAACCGCTGCCATATATTTTCATCTGGTGTAATAAAATTTGCATACCGAATGCAGCTCACACTGCGAGCGGATTTCCACGTCACGTTGCCTATATTTTGTTAGGAACATTGCAAATTCACTTGATTTATATCAGGAAAAACAAAAGTTCGGTAACATTTGTGTTCGTGGGAAGTTATTAAATGTGTTTGTATTAATTGGTATTACTGTTTTTAGTTAACAATTATTTTCTTTTTACTATTGTGCTTGCGTTATAATTGTTACAATATGAATCTAAATGTCCGATGACATCGCAGCAGACCCAGATGAATATGGTAATACGAGCTCAACCTGTACTGACTGATAGAACTGCGCGCTCCTTCAAAGCCGGGAGGAATGGAAAGCCGGATTTTGCCCTGCAGTGAGAAAAATCGGCCAGGACTCAGGCCTAATATAGTTCAATAATAATTATTATTTTTTAAGAAAAAGTCACGTTCTTCCCATACGCGTAATTGAAACCTAATAGGAACTGTTTTGTCTAAGACCAACAAAACACAGAGTGAGTACAGCATGTAGGTCTTATAATTAATGATGAGGTTGCTACATATGGCGTAAAAAATCTGTTGAACAAAAAAAAAGTATTCAATGTCAAATTTTAAATGAATAATAATTATTTTAATTATTATTTTATTTTATTATAGGAATGTCAATTTTGCATATATTATATATATTTGGCAAGGCGGCCTCTAATGTCAGATGAGAAACCATTTTCGTACTTAAAAATGGTTTAAAATGACGTTTTCATTTCAGTGACAAGCAATTTTAGTAACTTGTCAATTAGTTGAGAAATTAAAGATGTTTGTGATACATCGCAACCGTTCCTTAAAATTTGAAAATTGACCCTCAGGTCTTTGGGAGCGGTAAGATCTTCTTTCTATATTACTCTCTTACCAACATTAATATTAGTTGCCAATAAATCCCAAACTAACACATCATCCCTCAACTTTTCAACAAAACTTGACTACTTCATCAAATCCCAGTGCCGAAATAACTCATATCCCTTCAAACTAATAGTTTTACGTCCAAATCGAACATCCCCTAGATTGATGCCGCATCATCCCGACATACATCACTGAGTATACCCCATTTGTTATAATTCTTTATACAGGGTGACGACAACTTGATATTTCCGAATTTTCCGAAGAAAACGGTCTAAAATTATATCAAATAGTGATTGATTGCTTTAGATTATATGTGACAAGATAAGACCTAATATTTGGAAAGATAGAGCTGTCTTTTTGAATAAAATTGAGGAGCCTACTCCGAGAAAGTCATTTGTCTCCGACTCTCTTCAGTGCTATGAAATATGTTTTCCTATGGCCTGTCTTGACTTGGTGACCACGGGGTCCAAAAACTACACAGTTACTTTTGGTGTTTGAATTGAAATATCACGCCTGTTTTCCCTGAAAGTTTAGATTGAGGTGTACCTATAGTTTTGCCAGTTATATACATCATCATAATCATATGAGCCAATTGCCGTCAACTGCTGAACAAGCCCTGCCCCAAAGAGCGCAAACCATCCCGGTCTTGAGCAGTCCACATTCATCCGCTGTCAGCCACCTTCTTCAAATCATCGAAACATTGCGCCACAGGGCGTCCCACACTACGTCTCCACTCTAACACATGTCTGGTCCATCGACCGTCTGTCCGTCTACACTACGCCCATGTCTGTAGACTCTACAGACATGGCCGACCCACTTCCACTTCAGCATGCTGATTCTGCTCGCAATGTCGGTGACTTTAGTTCTCTGGCGAATGATTTCGTTGCGAATTCTATCCAACAGAGAAACCCCGAGCATTACTCTCAGATTCCTGGCTGCTAAAGAAAGAAAATAACAAAGATGCAAAATAACATGAAGCAACCTGAAAAATCACTCTTCATTCGCGCCGATTCCGCTCAATTTATATTTTAGCAGGCATTTTGTGATGACACGGCATTTTCACACAATCACGCTAACCACAAGCTCCCAATAAAAAAGAATTTCAATCCTGACGCATAATACACGAACACAATGGCGTGTCTCCCTACGAGCAATTCAATCTACACGTATTTACGATTCTGTTTACTCCACAAAGAATAACACGGGCGTGTCGATAACCTGCAAAATATTCTGTTCCGTTGCAGACTACTTGAGTGGAGGTAATGCGTTTTCAGGTAAAACTGTTTCGATTATGATTTCAGGACCAGTGTTTGTTTTTCAGACGTATTTCTCGAGATACCTTTCAGCATTGAAGAGCTCATGGCTAAATAATAACAGCCGCAAAGATCGATCTTCAAGGATAAGCAACGCTTTCCGAGGTCTGTCTGTGGATGGGTGACCATCTTAACATACTGAGACGTCCTCCGTGCCTTGGAAAGCACATCAAGCCGTTGGTCCCAGATGTCACTTGTAGATACCCCGTTAGCATGACAGATGTCAGATTTCTTGGCTTCTAACTATCCATAACAACTGTCTGAGACATTGAAAAACTCGGTATGTAACGATTGGTCACCCATCCGCGGAAATAACCTCGAAAAGCGTCTATTAATGTTGAATGCTATTATTATTTGGGCCACGAGCTCCTTCTCTAAACCTAGTTATTTTTACAGAATACGTTTTTCCAAACACCCTGTACTCCCGCCTATAGTTAATACAGTATAGTGCTCGGCAGGGTAGCGTCAGCAATAATGCAATACATAAGTCTTCCCCGTAAACAAGCGCGCCCATCAATAATACCATAAATACTTACTAGCTTTCACCGGGGAATGGCGGTAGGGAGTGTGCGTAGTGACTGGTTAATGTGAAGAATGGAATGTTTGTGTGACGTTTTTTTTGTGATAAATGCAGCGAAATTTTTTGTGTTTTTGATTCTCGCTCCACATAATTTTGAACAATATAAATAAGATTTAAAAATCTTTGGATGATCAATGTAAATATCGCAATCGCGACTGCTATGCATGAGACCCTGGCTTCGATCCTGAACTAGGTAAAACCCTTCTAGGATGTTATAATTTGGAATTTCACATTAACTGCCTGAAATCTGGACTGAAGCAACTCGATTGATAACAGTTGGCCCCTAATAGGACCCTATTGAGTGCATGGGAAATAATGGCTTAATTTGAGTATAATATAATTACAGCTCAGCTTTATCCTTCGGTGAATACATACTGCATGTTATGCTATGAATAAAAACGAATAATTTAATTTCCAGAAACTGAGAACCAGATACCACTATTAGGCATCAAAGGAATCACAAGCCTATAACGTAACGACTAAAATCAAAATAAAAGAACACCAACTTCTAAACATCGACCACCAAACCGTTACAATTTCAATATAAGTCTATCCTCGAACAATGACTGACAAGCTCCGTACAATCGCACGCAAAAGTGACAAGCCGCGACCGGTACAGTCGAGCACGAAATCGCTTTTGTACCCGACGCGTAAACATACGCTGACATATTGCTAGTATTCGAACCTATTGGAACTATCGAGCGTTTGCTTCAAAGGTGCCTTTTTTCAGCGATAAAAAATGTTATCTGGTACATTTTAGATGAGTATTTATTTCTTCGTCTTTGTGTTGGGGCTTTGTTGAAGCTATATTGTGTTCTATCTATAGTACACAGTACAATCACCCAAACAAAGTATTGTATTGGTAGTAATATACAAAATTCATATGAGTTTATTGCCTTGGGTGTTCTTTAACGGTGAATACTTATAGGGTCTTAAGATTTCTAAGAATAGTCATCAATAGGTACGCTGAGTACGTCGCATAGGTGCTAGAGTTCGAAGGACTTTAAAGGCCTTTGACTTTTTACTAGGATCATTGTCTTCTCAACTGGATTCACTGAACTTTGATGAACTAGATTAATTGGTGATAATACCTTGTGATAATAGGTATCCATCCTACACATCTCTCTGTTACTATTCAAGATTCTTCCCCACATCGGTTTCTTTAGAAAACCACCAAAAAACAATATCTAATCAAACAACTCGACTAATTAACTCCAACGACCGAATTTTCTCCAAAATGAAGCACCGAACACCAACAAAAACCGGTTTGTCTATTAAACTAGCGTTTACAGAAACCGGATTGAACCGGTTCCATCCTGTTTGCGAAAGTGGTAATTACCGGTTCAATTTACGTGAATGCTTAACATCGTGCGGTCAGTCGGTTGGTTTAGAAGTATGTTTCAGTCCTTCACAGGTAATTTGAAAGTGACTCTCTGTTTGGATATGGAATTTGGAGTAGAATGGTCGCCATTTTACGCGCTTTGAAATGATTTGGCAGCTTTAAATGGGGTTGGCTATTAAAACACTGGACTGGAGTAAGGGTATATTAGATTTCCTCTGACGCTGTCTCTGGCATTTTAGGAGGAGTAGTTTTGTAAACGATTATATTATCGTTATTTCATAATTCATATTGACCCACTGCTGGCCAAAGGCATCCCTCAAGTCTTTCCAGAAATTCTTTTTCTCGGCTGACCTCAGCAGCGCCGTCCGAGCTCGGGCATCCATTGTAAGAAGACTTTGCCCAACGATCACAGTTCAAGAGTCTAACGCGACCCGCACAATCCCAGCCAGGCAGCGTATCCTTATTAAATACTATAAATTATTCATTCTATCATTTCTTTTGTGTGTGCGCTCAGCACTTGGGAACAAAATACGTTGTAAACAAATTGCAGGCATGCGGAAATACCCTTTTCTATTATCATGTTACGGCAAACAGCGGATGTACAGTTAACCTTTCCCTAAATATTATGTTGACCCGTAAGGGAAAAATATCCTGACGTTTTGTTGGCAGCTGGACAACATTCATCAGCCGTCAAAAAACACGCTGTTTGTCACTTTATTACACTGTCGAACATTTTCGGCACTGTCAACAATGTAAACCTTGCCAAAGCAGCGCAATGCTGAGTTGTCACCGCAATGATACCAACCTTCCCGTGACAAATTACGTCGAACAGAATATTAGGGACCCAAACAAACAATGCTACCAACTGATATGTCTCCAAGAAGTTTTTATTTTATTTATATTGCAAAGCGTACCGTATACTAACAGTCCCGAATAAATATACAAGTTGTGCGCCCCGTATATCAAAGAAAACGCGGTTTTAAGCAAAATACTCATATTAATTCTACCTGAACTTTCAACAACTTCCTTACCCCTGGCTTTCTTCATTAAGAACTTCGTGAAATGTTTGTTTGCTTCATTGTTTAAATATAATTCATTTGGATGATTAAAATTTTGTTTCAGTTTATTTATTTTACGAATATGGATGTTAACTTTGGTTTGGCTCGCCTGTTATTTTAATGAGTGCTCGCGTAACAACGTTATATCACAATTTACTTTTGACTCAACATTGTTCTCACTGACAGTGGTATTATAAGTAGTTTTGCTAGCTTCTGCATGTGAATTCATTTATACATTCCTGCATTTTGCATTCATATTTTTTGCGAAATTTACTTTTTGTTTTAAATGCATGCTCAGTTATGCGATTCATGAATAGCCTCTTTGTACTTGAAATAAGCTTTACCATTACAACGTACATCTTCATAATACATAACTACAATATTGTAACCATGCTTTATGCAGAGGCAATGCTGTAAGAAGGCGTGGGTTGTTATCCACCACGCCAACAAAATTCGGGTTAGTAGTTTTTTTTTCTTCCTTTGTCATTCTAACTAATAGTTTCACTCTGGCATTATTAAAATTAAGATTTATCAAAACAAACATCAATCCTCTACGATACATTTTAAGAGTAAATCATTAATACAAAAATAGGTCAACATCATAATTATGTCATTGTAATTAGTGATCCCCACCGATGCAGCAATCATTGTGACTTCAATACGTAATCACGAATTAATCATTAACAAATTAAATTCATTTTGTGGGATTGTTGCGCATTAGGGCAAATTTATTTTGAATTGAAATTGGTTTAAAAATATGACGTCATCAATCAATCACGAATTAATCATTTACAAATTAAATTAATTATTAAAGTGTTACGTATTAGGCCAATCTTATTTCATCTTTGAATGAAATTTGTTTAAAATTTGAGACAACCACACAGTCAAAGAATTAACAGAATTTAACAAAGGTCGAACAAAATGTTGTCCATAGGAACACCTAAATCTGCCAAATAGTTCTGTGCTCCTAGTACATTGTTAACATAACATGACGCTTTATTCCCCGAAGGGTCAGGCTGGGGCATACCTATAATAAAACCACAATTCACCAATAATTTTGAAGTCCCATGTAACAGGGGGCGATCCTATTGCCATCAATCGGGCACGAATGCAGAGTCCAAGCTGCGACTTGAGAAATTCCGGATGGAAAACCCAATAACACATACAAATACAATAGTAGTATACTTATTGTTCTCACACTATAAACCGTTGTCTGTCAACCTATCAACAATACACAAATAGACCTATTCGAAACTAGAGATACTAAGACAACATAATTATATGGGTACAATATACTACATATTTGTGTAAGAGAATCAGCAAACACTCACTCAAGTATTTAGAAGGGCTCTTAGCCTAGATCTACAGCCTTCCTCGAAAACAGCCCTTCCGTTCTCAGTAAACGGCAAACTTTGTGAATTGTCAAACAGTCATCATTGTTCTAAAATTGCGTCGAACAAGTCCTTAATTGTGAGTTTTGCCTCCACTTCGTCCTTTCACGTTAAAAGTGTTTGAGCCGGAGCCATTTTGTAATGAAAAATGTTTTTTGGAGTTCTAAAAGTGAGATAAGGTCCGCGTCAGCTTCTAGTTTTACATATTCAGGAGATCAAGCCATTAATTAAGCATTTTAATTGTAGTTCGTCCGGACGAGACTTTGCTAAGCGTGTTAAGTTAGGGTGCTCACTGTTGTTTTATTTTTGTCGAATATCCTTTGATGATATTTTTTGTCTTCCTGAATTTTCTCACACCATAATGTTTTTCCTCAATTTATTCATGGGTAGTTTACCTATATAAACTCCCCAAAAATATCAATTTAATCATTTTATCTGGTATACTGTTTCATAATGTTGTATAAATCTTAACCAGTTGAAATCCTATTTTATTACCTTTTACCATCATCATCACTATATATTGTTGTAGAAATCCTCTTTCATCAAAGCCTCTTTATAGGTTTAGGAACCTAATGGCTCATCATCAAAATTAAAAGACATAGACACATATTCCAAAGATTTTTTTTATTTGTGATGGGTTTGCTCTTGACTCTAGTCTAGTCAGAGAAGACAGAGACAAAGTCTACGATGGAGCGAGCTTACCCAGAAGGGGCCTGTTCAAGTGTTCACCCTAAGGTTGTGTTTGGAAACACAGACGCAGGCAGAGAGTTCATCTCCTTTGCTGTGCGCATTATAAAAGACGTTTGGAAACGCTCAGTGCGAATTGGTGGAATAGCAACAAGGTAGGGATGGTAAGATGCAGTACGTCTGGATGTCCGATGGTAGAAGGGGGCCGGTGGGATGAGGTCGTGGAGATTTGACAGATTTGAGAAAGATTGATAAAAAGAGCCTATATATCAAAGGCGCGTGTGTTTTTATGTTATTTTTTTTAAAACGTTGCCCCACCCTAGATTACGTAAAAGTAATTTCACATTAGATTATGTTAAATTAATTCCATTAATAGTAATAAATACTCATCCTCCTACTCACTAATCATTGTCTCCGATCGGTGCCTGGTTCTTACAATATTAACTTACATTTTCAATGCATGAGATGAGAAAACACAAGCCAATAAGTAACCAATTTATTGAAACCTGCTTAACTTATCATCATCGCTTTAAAGTCATTTAAGCTGTGTCACTTAAAACACACCTTTTATTTACTTTTGGGTCGTCATCAATTTTCCCCTTTAGCCCATAGAAAGAACCCATAATATTCCTTTTCTTCACACCAATTGTTACCTCCACCATAATACACCCCAATCATCTGAATAGCAAAAGTAAATCCAACATTGTTACTTAACGATCCACATTTAAGAGCTCAAGAACATTATGAACAAGATTTGAATATTTTAATGGCATCAGATTAATCTAGCTTAAAATTTAATTTAAGAGGATTTAGCGCGGCTTACTGCTTACAATAACATACAGGACTTACTGTCGTCGTGTTTATCCATCGAAATACAACGTTGGAAGTGTGCTTTGAAGCTTTTTGTGTTGCTAGTGGGATTTTGAAGGCTGTTTCGTTGAGAATGTTTTATATTTACCCCTTGAAATCAAGAAGGCTGAGCCGAAATTTTCTTTTAAGCGTAAAGTCCGAAAACACTTCTTAAAAGCCTGTCTTTCTTAGTTTGGTCTTCGTCATGATTATTGTGAGTTCTCTTGATCAGAAGGATTATTATAAAACATCATATTATTAGTTTATCATTTTAGCCTATATATGTATTTTATTATTATTAAATATATTATTTGAATAATGTTCCCCAAAAGATTCCATTTATTTTTATTTTTTGTTGTACATCTACCACAGTTAACTTTTAAATAATCACTAGTCTTTTTAACCCAAAGGTTGACTGGCAGAGAATGCCTTGTTGCATTAAGTCCGCCCATGTACCACTACTGTACATAAGTTAAATAAATAATAAAGTTTAAATAAATAAATATTTTTCAGTTTTAAAAAGATTTCTAAACGGAGGTTTGATAGCAGACTTCAAGGAAACCAAATTCAAATATTTACGAAAAGCAAATAAAACAAGCAAATATTAATAAAAACAAGTTTCAAGCGATCAAGGAAGTAAAGGCTTTCTCTATTTTTTTTTTGAGGCAATCACACCATTTTTAGCGACTATATAATACGCTTATGTGGTTGGTACCCCCTGCAAATTCTGAAAGCCAGAATCAACAGGGGCCAATCACCCGATAAGCATAGAAGTAATGAAGCTTGATAAGCCATGGCTAAATAATTCAACTGACTAATTCCTGTTACAAAATTGATCAGAAATAGCAGCATAGCAGAAAAGCTAGTAGCGGATTGTAGTATAGCTGAAACGTATAAAAAAACTAAACTGCTAGAGTCAAGTCAAGGATTCCATAAGGTCAATGGTTATTCATACTAGCAATACGAAGACTACCTTTTAAACAACCCACCGAAATCCACAACCCACTACCTGCATTATTTTAGCCTTTATACTAGAGTTTACGATGCTTAGGAATGGTGCCTAGGTGTCAACCCTGCAATAATACTATATAACTAGCTACTACTTTTATACTATATTCTTATATTGTTGAGAGATGCAGTTTTCTCTTGCAATGAAACCTAGTTTTTGCATTTTATTTTAAGTACGAGTAACATTTCAGTTTAATACCTTTTTTGTAACTGTACTGCGGCTTTTGAATTTGTAACTAACCATTAGAATTTATTTTCAGTATCATTAAATTCCGTTTTCTCATATTTCACAACCTTTCTTTAAAAATTCAGTATTAAATTCCAGAATCTCACTTTACATACAAAAATATTATCTCTCACCCTGACAGATAGTTAACAATTATTAGTTTATCTTTAAAACCGACTTTTAAAGAGAAATAAATAAATTTTAACGTTCAGTTACTAGAACAATCCACTTTTATTAAAACTCTTCGAATATTTACTCCGATCACGTACTCAAATCATTCCATTTATCATCGCCACAAATATCCTCGTCATTGATTTCCATGGCGCTGCATCCACTAAAGTTAATTTTCATAAAATTTATATTCAAATAAAATTATCACATTGTATCGAATTCATTCGGTGAAAAAAATTGTATTTATATTTATTGGAACAAAATACACAATTGTTCTAATATAGGAAATAGTATTTACTACAGGTTTTAATTGAATGCGTAGAAAAAATCTCACTTTAAACGCTCTTTCAATCCACAGAAATGATTTTTACGTGTACTTACAATTTCACAAAAATAATGACATAGATATTAAGGTAATAATGATATATTACTTAATTCAAAACGGTTTTGAATAGAGGAATATATCATTATTTCCTCAAAACCAGCAGATAGAATTAGAAGTTAATAAAGCTTCGTAAAAAGTAATCAAGAAATTGTTTCCAGCCACAAAGAAGAAAAGCCTGCATTTAAGGAAGACGAGGTCATCGTTGATGATGATCATGATGACACTACATAATTATGATCAACAAAACTTAGAAATAAGAGAAATCATAACCTCTAGGGCTTCGAGTATGAACACGAAACCTTTACAAAAGATCTCACATAAATTGCAGTGTCCAAGATGAAGAGCTTGGCACTCCCGTTAGTGTCAATAAATTCTATGCTCCAGAAATATCTGAACTAGAAATAACTAAAGTTGGAAATGGTGATAACAAAAAGGCGGAAAAGAAATCTGATATAATTGAACATCTTGAGGTTTTTAGGGTTCCAAACGTCCGTGTGTAAAAACAAAACCCTCACAGGATCACTCGTGTCTGCCTGTCCGGCACGTCTCGTGTGTTTGTCTGTATGTCTGACCGTCGCAGCCAATTTTCTCTGTATCTGATCCAGCAGCAAGCAGCAGAAATACATATTTCTGTGACTCACAGCCAACGGCTGTGACAGTTTGACTTAGAAATAGATGGAAAGATAGACTAATTAATGGTCACACAGACAGAGACACATGTGATTCTACGAGAGTTCCGTTATTTTTCTTTTGTACGGACTTCTTTATTCGTATGTACGGACACTAAAAATCAAAAAGAAATCTTCCCATTTAAAAGAATTTCACAAATTGCGACCTAACAGCGAATACCACGCTACGTATAGTGCCGGACTCACAATTTGTCTTGCAATACAGCCTTTGCTGCACCCAACCAGAATGCACAAGTTGGCTACAAAAGAAATCGTTCAGTTACTCTTAGTAGAAACTTTCGCGATACTGAATGTTCGAGTATAATCGTCTCTATTAATTTGGTAGTTTTATTTGAACTTAAGAGTAGTTATGTGGTTTATGTTCTTTTTACTTTATTCTTCTTTATAACACTCGTACGGAACTTTCTTTTACTCTTCCTTCTTATCTTTGGTGTTTCCTTGCCATCATTATGTTTCAGGCTTTAGATACTATAGTAAAGTCCTTTCCTTGAAGTGGATTTACAAGACCATCTAAAATATGACGATTTTCCTAAAACGTACGAATAGTCTCAAGCATGATTTGTCATCTTAAGAAAAGTTATTTATGAATGAATCATGAAATGAGATATATTGTCGAAATAGCCAAATAATAAATGTTATGAAGGTGACTGAGCAGCTGCCTAGATCTTCAAAGTAAAGCAGTTTACTTTTTTCTTGTTTCAAAATTGATTAATTGGTCTCATTCTATTATTAAAAAGTTTATCAAATTAAAAAGATTTCCTGTGAATTATAGACTACACACGGTCAAAATTGTCTATACCTACACTACATGACAGTTCTACTAGAATTGAAACACTAAAGACTGCGACAGTTCAAACAAAAGATTCTTTAACTCATCTGCAAAAGACAAAAAGTCCGTACGATCCTTAAATCACTTCAATTCAAAACTACGAACACAGATACTTTAGCTCCCGCTCAAATGTATTGACCTGCATCGAATACACTAAACTGAAACTTTGGAAATAAATTTATCGTACGTCCGTACCAAGAAACGTCGAAGATTTAGACTGCGCAGTTCGACTTGAATTGTTTCAAAAGTTTCTACCAAAAATATTTGATTACTCGAGTTCTAGAAACGTTTCTGTTAAATTAAATAAATTGATTCGATGAATTTCTGGGATGTAAGAAAACTTGAATGTCAGTTGTTTGAGCTTGTTCAAATTGTAGAAAAGAGCCAAAAGTTTATTTAAAGAATAAGTTAATTTAGGCTAATTTTAAGTGTTGATAGTATTCATGATATAAATCTCTTTCACTGCGTTCATATTTTGGGCATAGCCTATCTAATTGGATTGTTGTATGATTTCAATAAGTAGATATCATACAGTCATAGTATTGTCGTAACAGGGAGTGTCATTAATTTGTTATATATTTTAGTAAACACTTAAAATAGATCTCATAGAGCAAATACGTATAGGTGCTGCTTATTTCAGAAAAAAAATCTTCGATGAAAGATGTCATGATAGACACAGACCAAGTTATCTAACTGAACCAGATTATAATTATTATCATACTTTCGAACTAGAGATCCCAAGAGCTTAGATGGAAACGAGTCCCGATAAAACTCTTCATAAAGCTAATAAAGATGCAGTTACAGTAAACGAGGAAAAATCAAATTGAAATTTTACAACACTAGTAAAAGAAAAACATAGGTACATATATGTAGCTATGCATCTAATTCAAAACTAATAATTTAATATAATATATATAATATGATATTTCTTCGGCCACGTATTCAAAAGAAAGTTTTATTGCCCATAAAACTGGTTCACTTAATATCATGAAATGAAATCAGAGGTCCGGCTTCATCCTCGATAATACATTTTATGCGACAACCCCATTGGATGAATTTCTATCTCCTGTTTTTACGATACTGGACGTAGAATCAAATATTTCAGGGGGATTTGCTTTTGGAACAAGGGTAAGGCTAAAAGAGAAGTATTTGTATCAGCGAGTGGAACAAGCTATGGATGATAGTGATAATACATTTTTTCCAATGGTCATCATTGAGCTTGGTATTCACTGAAATTTTACCAGTATCATTATTTCAACCAAAATACTTCCATTGTTCTTCTTCTAAGCGTCGCCACATTGACCAGTCCTGTGCTACTGGCGGTCTGCCTGCGGTCTGCCTTCTTGGTGACTTTCCTACCTTGAAGATCATCAGAATGGCTCTAGCGATTTGGCTATTTCTATTTGATAGTGTTTATAATTTTCGGGACAAGGTCCACCAAAAATTAAACTGCACTCATGAAAATCTGGGGCAGATTCTAATATGTAATAGAATCCAGATAAACTCAAACACAAAATCCTATTAATATAAAATTCTTCCGTTACTGACAGACAGCGCACAGCCGAAACTACTGGTCGTAAAAAAACTGAAACTTGGCATGTAGGTTCCTTGGAGAGTGTGTTGGTGGAGCACTTAAAAAGGATTTCCTAAAATGCCTACGAGAACGGGATAAGCGCGTACGAAGTCGCGGGCTAAAGCTAGTACGTAAATAAATTGCAGTGATAATCACTGTCAAAGGAAATTTTGTTGCTACAATCCAAAAATAGTAGTTTATAGACCATCTTAAGAAAATTACGAGTATAAAGAATAGGCATAATCATAAACACAAGCTTTAAAGGAACTTAACAACTGTTAAAGTGGTGAAGGCATTCTTTGAACAGCTATTCCACCTTAATGAGTGTATAAACAAAATTATATTTCACAAATTGAGCTTCTAAACGAAATAATTGTTCTCAGACTATTGCTTTAATTTGAGGCAACAATATTTCTCTGTAGAAGCACTTCTGCGAGGCATGGTCGATGTTATTTGGACGAATTACAGTAATTCTGTTTATGAAGATATTATTTTCGGTGCAATATTGTTGCTCGAGAATGGAGACAGGTAAAGTTATAAGGAAGTGTTTATTGCATCCTGTGTTTCCAGTTTCTACAGAGTTTTGAGTACTTGAAACATTACGGAAGCATTTGTTTCTGCTGCTATTCTTCTGCGTTGCCTTGTAACAATAATGTTTCTTTTTTTTTTGTGGAGACCAAAAAATACTTAAGACTTGAATTAACCATAGGTCTCTCAGTCATCAGCTTGAATACCTGCTGCACGTTTTGTCCGTCTGTCTTGGACAACTAAAGCACGAAGCTTGAACGTTATGCTGTACTATGTTATGAGCTATGGAATATAGCTCATCAAGGTCTTCTTACTAACCAGTTTTAAATTGGCATCCAGTTTCTGTACAGATATAAAGCACCAGTTGATGAGCAGGCAGTTGAGCAATTTTTTTTTCTTTCTATAAATCCTCAACTGCCTGCTCATCAGCCTAGCCTTTTTTCTGTAACTGAGAAACATGATAGCCAGTGCAACCCCATTTTGTGTCCAGGCTATCCCTATCCATTCCAGGTTGCCTGGAAGAGATCGCGGAATGCCATAAGGCCGCCAATTGTATATTTTTTAGTTTTAGGTTTCCTTAATGTATTTTAATTTTGGTGTACAGTAAAGTATATATAAATAAATATCCTTTGGCACTGGTGTCAGATCTGACATTTAAATTCTCGTAACTACTTTGATCTGTTATCTACAAGAATTACCCGAAGTAGCTTCACTTGTAATGGCTGATCTCATCACCCATTCACAGACCCCGTCAAGCTATGCTTTACGTTGAATTTCGACCGATTATTTCATTTGAATACTATCAAAAATAAAATCCTCCACGAACCACATGTATCAGTTCCATAAATTTCGCACAAAATTTACCGTCCGCGCCAGCACAATAACGCAAGATGCATTCCATAGTTATTTATGCCATTATGGAGTGTGACGTCCCCTCGTAACATTTGCATTTGGACGCTACTTTTGTTAGGCTCCACAGTGCCAAGTGGTTTTGGCGCAACAAACTTAATTGTCAAGTAATTTAGTTATGAGTTATTGGTATGTCGCTGCTCCAAATGGGGTTTCGGTGAAAATGGTATGTTTTATTTGTGATGGATATAAGTTGGGATGATGTGTTGCTGTGAATTACTTAATTTTTCTATTAGGGGTGACGATTCTGTTTGAAGATTGGGTAATGAAAATTTAAAACGGGAATACTAAATTACACAGGATTTTCTGAGAACGAATTTCAGACCTAAGACCGACATTATACCAGTAGCTGATACTCGTCCTGGATAAGACGTAAACGAAGAAAATATAGATTTTCCTTAATATGTAATTAATTGTGCCAAACCAACTTGCTTACTGGTTGGTTACTATAATCATCGATACCTTAGGTTTAGATGATTTTCTCATATTCTTATTCATGTTCTTCATTGATGAAGTTCGCTTTTGACTGAAAAGCTGCTTCCTGTATTGTTGCGGAATTTGTTCGAAAGAATCACCGCGGCCCTGGAACGCAAAGGGCATTAGGAGGAACACGGATGGGTTTTAGTCTCTCTGTATTCGACTCTTCTCAGAGCAGTGGTCACAGTGATTCCTGTTAATCGATTACAATGTCTCATTTTATATTCAGGTTAATCAACAATTACACTTATCACAATCCAGTCTTAATCAGCACTGTTTTAGGCCGTTTTCCAGTCTTTAAACTTTTCAAGTCTCATTGAGCAAAACTACAAATTGTGACTATATCGTGACTCATGATGTAATTCCATCGTAAAATTTCGCTTTTCAATGACCTTGAATTCATACAGTTTTCTTTTCTCTGTAGTCCTTGATAATGATTCTTTGAATCAGAATATTAAGGGCATACGCTAAAGGCATTCAACCCTCTTTCGTGTAATGCTAGATATTCCAAATGCAATCTATACACACGTACTCACACTCCCCCGGAATAAAGTAAGTAGTATGTCGTGACATCTCAAATCCTCCCCTCGGTCACATTATGAGGATACGCAGAAATCCTACTACATTTTTTTTTATTAAGGAATGGCCTTGGTCTTGACCTCGATCACCTCTGATGGAAAGCGACGGATGAGGGCTATGATGGAGCGAGCGTGCCCCGAAGTTGCCTATTCACTCTTGCTTTGAAGGCAGATGGGTCATATGTAGAACATAGATGCTGACAGAGAGTTCTACACTTTGGCTTTGCGCATATTAAATGTGGAGTTTCTGTGGAGGCCAAAGTGTACGACTAGTCGGCGCTGAGTACAACTAGTCGGGATATCGGCCAAGTGGCACTGTCGTCGTAAAATCTTTGCAGAGGTCAAATAGATAGGTGATCCATGTAAAAAAACATGTTAAGATATTTACTCAAAAGACACGCTGACATTTTCTATGCATCGCTGCATATTAGGCCAATAGTGGCTTTGTTTGTCAGTACATACTTGGTCCTGCTTCTAATGCATTGAACTAGATGAAAGCATAACTTGGTTGTCATTTGTTTATGTTGAGCAAGGATAGATCTGCGGCCTTCGCTATTGGCTCAAACAGATGCAGAGTCCAAATGACATTAAAAAAATATCGAACACTTCCTGTGGTACCCGTCTGTTGCCAGAATTATTTGCCTAAGTTTATGCAGCCATGCATATTATTCGTTGATCTTCTGTTTACGCCTCCTCAGTGTCATTTGTCACCTAGTAGGGCTACTACACAACTGACAAATGAGGGATTTGACGGCATTACGGTTTTGTCGGCTGTTCCTTGCAATATTTATTGTGTGTCTTGCTCTTTGTGAGTTATAGCTGTTTTGGTACGTATGTTTGTAAAGAGGTGGGCAGTTACAATTACGTGGGTGTATATCCTCTTTTTGGAAATTATGTTTTACATAATAAATGCAAAATTTTGGATGGATGAAAGGATGTTTGTCATTCAATCAGCTGAACGGATCTAGATGAAAGGTACAGAGATAGATTATACCCTCGAATAGAACATAGGCTCCCGGGAGTATGTTTCACGCATGCAAGAACAAAAATAAGGACGCATGATTTAAAAAAAAACACTGTGATTTATTTAATTTTTGCTTTGTGTTTTTTAAATGACATTTAACCTATATTTGTATGCCAAAAAGGCCAAACATGACTGATCTTTTTTTTCATGAACAACCTGCTTTCCTTTAATGTATACACATGTTTCTACAATTAAAGGTCTTGTCTTGTCTTATCAAGTCTCCTTAATTTTGTCCCTGCGTAGTGTATGCCAAATTATCAATATTTCTTTCTTTATTTTTTAACCGACTTCCAAAAAAGGAGGAGGTTCTCAATTCGGTGGGTATTTTTTTTTATTTATGTACACCGATTACTCTGAGGTTTCTGATCTGATTTCTGTGATTATTTTTAGTTCGATGCAATATACTTGCCATTTGGTCCCGTAAAAATTTGATTCAGTTTGGTTCAGTAGTTTTTATTTTATGAGCATTTTTGTTTATTTCAATTTCTGCGTAGACGAAGACTTCGTCCAAGTATCAACCACTTAAAAGTGAAAAATAAAAATCCGACTTCCAAACAAAACACTACAAAGTATAAAATAACCTTAATTTCGGAAGTCGGTGTTTTTGGAAGTTGGTTATATTTTTTGTAAAAAGATTTTTTGTTCCATTAGCACGTTACGCCAGTTATTATATACCAGATATTATAAACTTTGACTTTGACAATCACTACAGGTACTTGTGAATTTTTTACGCTCACAATTCTAGCTCTGGAAATACTTTGACATGCTTCTGATATCCTGGTACATCTGAACTTTAGCGCTCACAATTCTAGCCCCGGAAATACTTCGAGATGTTGAAAGAAAGCTTACGTACATTGGCGAGCTTTACTCAGAACTGGGTTCTCTAACAGAAAACCTCAGTGCGATAGAAATATTAACAAATTAGTGAGAATGCTAATTGCAAATCACTAATCATTTCACAACGAATCTTCTGCAAAAAGGCATTAAAAAATCCCAAGCATACTCTACTTAAAGTAGCGTCAACCTAAAACAATTTTTCCTCAGAAAAGTCGCTGACATTTCCCGGCAAGGACAACCCTAAGCCGTTCTGATATTACATCTGCTCAGAAATCCTTCACTATATTTCCTATCGACCGACAACTGTTCAGCAAATAGAATAAAACATCGCAATTTCCTTGGGACCGTGCGTGGTGCCGTACTACCTATTTCCTACCGAGTCATACCTGACAACCCTAAATTACACTCGACTTCAACAAACCCTCGGAAAAATGAACCTTATCGCCGCTTACTGAAGTCGTATTTTTTATTTGACGGGCAGTAAGAAGTAAATTTGTAAGAAAATACATGCTTGCCTTTAAATAAATAAAAACAATATAGCAACTAGTGTGTCTTCGATATTTTTCTATTTCATTACCTTGTTTCAGTGTTTCAAAGTTGTTGACGAGTTTGATATTTGCTTCAGCTCTTGTTTAAATGACGTTAAAACAATGTGGTCGTGCGGAATTTGTTCGAAAAGGTCACTGCGGCCCGGGAACGCAAAGAAAAAAAACAGGATGAGTTTTAGTCAGTGAGAGCCAGACAAGGTAGTTTTTTAGCAATTAAAAGCAATTACTGAGAAGAACCGATCAAGTGTAAATTGTATCATACGAAGAATTCCGTACCACTAACCGAAGGATTTCGTACCATTCATTTTAATTTATTATTATGCTGGGTTAGGTGCAGCATTTTACGATCCAAGTTGTAATTATAAAGCAGGTTTTAAAATAATATCAGATGTATCCGTCATGACGTTGGAACTCATTGCAATTTTGCAAGCCAATTTATAATAAAGCAAAAAAATTTTGATAAGGTTGTTATTTTTACGGATAGCAAAAGTGCATTGCACCACGTAGCTCGATGCGCCTCTGGATTCAGAGGTACATCGATAGCTTACGACATTTTAAAACTTATTTTCAAAGAAGAAAATAGCACAAAGTTGAAGTTACAATGGGTTCCAGCACATGTTGGTTTACAGGGTAATGAGGAAGCTGATTATTCATCTAAAATGGCAGCGAAGGAAGGAGTCGAGCTGAATTTTATACCTGATTACGTAGAATATGTGTCAAAATTTAAAATAAAAAGTTTTAATAACTGGAAACAACATTTTAACATTAAGTCATTAGACAAAGGAATATGGTACAAAACAGTTCAAAATGAGCTTCCTCAAGCGCCCTGGTTTGACAATAGCAGGTTACGAGTAAGTAGAAGTTATGTAAGGTTAGCTGTAAGATTACGGTCTGGACACTATCCATCGGCAAAGCATTTCTCATGAAGAAAGTAAGTTCTCCCAACTACAACACATTTAATGTACTCGAGGATGTACATCATTTGCTGATGGATTGTGTCAAGAATCAAGAGGAAAGGAGAATTTTAATCAATGAGTTTAATTTAAATATAACACAGGTAGGCTTAATTCAGTCAATTTTAGCTGAACCGACGTCAGATGTGGCGAAAAGATTAAGCGAGTTGGTGTACCATATTGATTGAGATTCTTCTTAAGTTTAAGTTTAAAGCTATGTTTTGTAGTAGTCTGTATAAGGCATGATGGGGTTGGCGTATCCATTGGGATAAAAACCCCTAATTAAATCAATAAAGATGGAAAAAATAAATAATAATAATATTATTATGCTAGCTTCTGCCAGCGGTTCCGCTCGCATGAACCCTAGGGAACATACTATATATAGCCTATGTGTTATTCCAGACTATAATCTACCTCTGTACCAAATTTTCATGAAGATCCTTTCAGGCGTTCTGACGTGAAAGAGTAACGAACATCTATCCTCAATAATATAATACATAAATATATATACAAAATATTATTTCTTGTTTTAGTGGCAAGGGCGGACATTGCGAAAAAGGCGGTATATTGTAGTTCATGAGATACAGCTCTATGACAGACAGATGTAGTTATAGGATTCCGTTGGTTGCCCCTTGGGTGCGTAACCTCGGAAGAAAAGATCTATTTAAACTGATTCAACAAACGACCGTAAAGGACTTTTTTTTACTATGTATAGGCATACGTTTGACCACTATCTCACCTGATGGTAAGCGATGATGTGGTCGAAGATGGAGCACGTTTGCCTAGAAGTTACCTATTCACTCTTGTCTTTAAGGATTCTTGTTTTCTCTTGTTGACATGAGTTTTTATGAGGAGTATTTTATTTGTCATCATCCAAAAATAATATTCAGTAAAGTTAATGTAATATTAAAAACCAATATCGTTCTTTCAAAAGGAGAAGCCTTTCTGTTTAGGTATCTACAAAGAAGAATATCGATGTACAAATTCCTATTGAATGGCTTCTATATAGTCACGCTATTTATACTTACACTTATTTTACTTATCCATCCTAGTATTCTGTCTGTTTGTCACCTATACACGTCTAAATGGCTTGATGGATTTGGATGAAACTTGGTACACGGGTAAACAATATCCTGGATTAGGTTATAGGATTACTTTGGTTATCATCCCGGGAGTGTTTGGGTAAATCTACTTCTTGCAAAAGCTCATAAAAGTCCATATTTTAAACTTCATTACCTGTACATATTTTACACATTATTTAAAGTTTTTAATAGCTGCTGTAAGTTAGCGTTCAGACCACCTGAAACTGACCAATAGCTTTGTGTAATTGGATTGCGTCTTACACAGAGAAAAACATTTTGAGAGATGATGACGACTTGGAGAAGTAGAGGAGAATGTTGGCCGCGAAAAGTAACATGCTTGCTCGGCGTTTCGCTAAATGTACTAAACAAGTTGAAGTCACTCTGTTTAATGCCTACTGTCAGTCGCTGTACACTGGCCACCACAGAACGCGCGAATAACACCTTACTTGTGCAATATAATAACGCATTTAGGTGCATATTTCGGTTACCGTGGTGATGTGGTACATCACCACGTTTGCGGCATGTTTGCGGACAACAGAGTAGATGATTTCTATGCTGTATTGCGTAAAGCTAGAGCCTCCTTTATGAGCCATGTACATGATTCTGACAATGGAATATTAAGAGCCTTTTGTGAAGCTAATTATTTCTTTATAGCCTATATAGGCTGTCAATATTCCTGATAACCGTTTTAAATTTGAATTTTTATTTTATTTCATTAATCTTAGCTAATTTATAATGTGAAAATTGTAATTATAAATCTTTTTTCCATATGGGTATACTACCTGAAATAAATTATTTTTATTCATTTATTTATTAAGAGGCGGTAGAAAGAAGTATAGTAGACTACTCACTTCTTGAAAAACTGTTTCACAGGAAAAATAATAAAATTAATAAAATTGAAATATCTGTTTGTAATAACAGGTTTTTACTTATTGAATATGATAGTATTTACGATATTTATAACAGAAACAATTTTTGTTTTGCTCTCTGTCGATTTGTTTTGACTAATCTCCGAACCAGCTGGATCAGTTTTGACAGGACTTTCACTGACAGATGAAGCTACCTAATATTCCGCTTCAAGGGCAGGAGCTGATAATAAATCTATACTAAAATTATAAAGAGGTAATATTTGTGACTTTGTTAGGTTGTGGGGGTTATCTCTGGATCTACTGAACCGATTTTGAAATTCTTTTACGAATAGAAAGCCACTTTCTTTGTGAGTGTCATAGGCTATATATTAACCCGAAAAATACCGCCCAACGGAGTGAGCACGGGTCAGCTAGTATATTATATACCTCGGACGTGACATTTTGTTATTTTAATCTCGAATTGGGCATTTCCTTGTCGAAATGTTACGTCAATTACAACATACCTAATAATGTAACCTCTCGTATTATTATAAAAATTACAATAATTGTTTCCTAGAAAACTCGATATTTTCCTGTTTACAAGGCTCCTCAGAATTAACGCAATAATAAATTGGGGCTAAGCTTGTATTGAACGAGAAATTATTGAAAAGGTAAATAAATTATCGCAATTGGAAATCATGCTTTAAAGATACAGATAATTATGTTTATTTTGCGAAACGGGAATCAACCGTAAAATTGGTCATATTTTTTTAATACCCTATGGTTCAAGATCTAGCTAGTAAATCTCATGCCAAAATGATAACAGCCGCACGGTTGGATCCCCAAAGTTAAGCAACACTTGCCGGGTCGGTCTGAGGATGGGCGCTATGTTAACATATCATAAAGTCTCGTTAAGCCGTTGGTCCCGGCTGTCATTTGTAGAGTTTTGGCAGACGTTACGGATTGTCAGAAGCCAGAAAATCTGACTCCAGTCTTGCCAAGAAGTACCGTGTTACCCAGAGAATGGGTTGTGGAGTTGTGGTAGGCAGCCGCTCCACGTAAAATACTTGTATTCAGCTGAATCCGGCTTGACTGGAAGCCGTCCCAATATAGTTGGGAAAAGGCTAGGCAAATGATGAGCTTATGGCTAAATAATAACAGCCATATAGTTCGATCTTCGAAGCTAAACAGCGTTTGCTGAGGTCGGCCTGTGGATAGGTAACCAGCTTAACATACCGAGGCTCCTCCGTGCCTCGGAAAGCACGGTAAGCCGATGGTCCCCGCTGTCATTTGTAAAAATCTGACATCAATCTTGACAAGGAATACCGTATTACCAAGTAACTGAAGAGGTCAGACTCATCGTAATATATAAAAGTCTTCCTCTACTGGTGAATGAGTGACTGACAGATAACGCACAGCCGAAACTTTTGGGAGTCTAACCTGGGAGTCTTTAAGTCAAGGAAGAAATTTGGCTGAAATGGCTATTTACCGACGACTTGCCTCAAACTCAAAACATCGCAATCCAAACTACCTGAACTTTGTTTAAAGCTACCGGTAACATTACTCAACACAGTAGGGGGATAGTTGAAAATACTTACATTCCAGCTTTGGGGTTATTTCGACCAGAAACTCTGTAAAGCTGCGACCACACTAAGCGAAACGCTTGGAATGAAATCTCGCGGGCAAACTCGCTCGCTGTGACAGTTACTGCGAGTAAAACTACCACGAAACGAATAGAGCATGCCCAATTATTACTTTGAGCTAGCTTTATAAAGTATAAAATTTAAAAATAAAACACACGGGAAAGTACACAGAACCGGGATTAAATAAACTATGCCCTAGGTCATGGTCTACCTGTGCAACATATTTTTTCCAGCCGTTGAATCATGATTGATAAACAACCCAAGTTTCAAGGAATTGAAAGTGGATTAGCGTTTTCCTATGATTGAAAACCAAGTCAAGTATCCTGGGAAACGTGCGCACCGTAGTCACTATTAGTTACATACATACCTACATGACACAGGCAAGGGCGAGTTCAGTCGCATTGAGCAAACTTGCTTCATGTGGCCACAGTTTTAGATAGTGACCAAGTTTGAGTACGGTGTTTTCAACCCTTCAAGGACGGGCGGACATCGACAAAAAGGCAAAGGTATGCGTTTAGTCGTCCTCTTTCATTGAAAGGTTAGGGTTAAGAGGAGCGGCTGATGCTTTGCAATTTATTACTTAGTTTAGTTGTAAAGGTTAGGACAAGTGGTAAGGAATTGTGGTATGGCATTTCAGAAATATTAGGTGCACCACTATTCTTGGCAGACGACGGTAACAGAGGCGTGACGAAACATTTAGTATTCACCAATGTCTGTGGCCGTAACCTCAACTTCTTGGAAAGTCTCTCACGAAGTCTACTGATAAACTCAGAAGCACAGGACTGGGATGGCATATGTCCAGCAGTGGATGTCTTGGACGTCTTGGAAATAAGTTAATGACTATTAAACATAGTAAGCAGAATGCAGTAAACAGTTGAGTACCTAATCTAGCAGGTTTATAAAACCGTAATTCCTAAAAATAAATACAAGCATGCTGGTATGTAATAAACGGGTGTGTAACGGTTGATATAAAAACAAAAAATCTAACGTTCACTTGACCTAATTTCAGTTAATTTACTTTTGTTTAATATAACGATCAGTTGATATAATGAATTGTTGATATAATTTAATTTTACCTAATTTCTTATGATATAATGAACATTTCCTATAATGCACATTTGACATAAAATTCATTTAGTATATTATTCATTAACTATAATATTCATAATCTCCATGCAACTTTTAATATAATTTAGAAAATCTGATACGTGGACTTTAGGGCACCCCGACTCGGACAGGTTAGGTTAGAAGGGGATGGCGGGGTCGTGTGAGTGAGCGAAGCAAACGAACGAACGATATGAACGTTATTTCAAGTGAAATTAGAGCATCTGGTATTATATTACATAAAACATTAACAACAACTTCCAGCTCAGCTAAAAAGCGTAACAAAAGACTGCATTAAACACATAGGAACACGGAGCACATAAAAGTGCAGAGCGCGTCTAACAGTATGATCTAATTAACGGGTGGTATCTCGAACTCTCGCAAGTAGACGCGAAGCAAAAGTCTTGTATCAAGTTATGATTGCCGCGAGCGAGGTACTCAGTGTTGCTCATATTTAGGCCATGAAATGGGCGGTTGGAATGGCCAATGTTTTTAATATCTTAGACTACACAACGCAAGAGATTAAACAAAATGTATATGATAATCGTAAAATTGTTCAATTTTAAAATAGAAGAACTTCTTTTTTACAATTGAACAATTTTACGATTAAAATATTATACAAGTTCATGTCGTCATGAAAATCATCTACATTTTTGTTTAATCTCTTATATCCGGAAATACTGATTCGATTACGAAACTCTTTTCTCTTACATGTGTGCCAATTCTACTTTTAGGGTTCCGAACAAAAAACAGAACCCTTTTAGGATCACTCGGGTGTCTGTCTGTCCGTCTGTCACAGCCAGTTTTCTCCGGATCCACCGATTCTGTTGAAATTTGGTACACATATGGACTTCTGTGACCCAAACACGGACGTGTTACGTGAATTATAAAATTTTTAGTATGGGATGTCACTTTTGGGGGTAAAACTAGAAAATTTAAAAAAAAGTTTTTTGAACAATATCGTGTGACTTATCAAATGAAAGGGCTTACTGTGAGGGTTTTTTTTTCATAATTTTAGAGAAATTTAAAAAATTTAAACCAAATTTTATTCTAGAAATTAGACGAAAAACGACGATTTGAAAAAAAATGGAGATAATAGATGTATACCTAAAGATTACAGGAAAACCTATAAGAAGTGTATAGTGTTAAACATAGCGCTCTCAGTATGGAGACAAGTGACATTCCGTCAGCGGTAGCATGTCGAAAGTGATATATACGTTGAAATACAACATGCGCATCATGCACAACATGGCATTTCGACGATAGATTGGCACATTGTCTAGCTCTCCAGAGGCTCCAGTCAAGTAGCATTTTGTCAGCGGTAGCGTGGCGAAGGCGATTGTCAAAACGTCAAAAATGTGACATTTCGACAGCGTTTATCAATCCTATATTGATAAACGCTGTCAAAATGTCACGTGATCAATCCCTTATAGTTTGGCATTTCGACAGTCGCATTCGCTGATAAAATGGCACTTTGTCTAGAGCATCAGGTCACTTTTGTAAAAAACCGGTCAAGTGCGAGTCGGACTCGCGTGCAAAGGGTTCCGAACAATTTCATTTTTTTAACGTCTTATTTTGACACGTTATACGTTTGACTTCTTATAGGTTTTCTTGTAATCTATAGTAAAATCGATTTTCTCCATTTTTTTCAAAATTTTAGGCTCAGTAGTTTTGGAGATAAGGGGGGGAATGGTCATTTTTCGTCTAATTTCTTGAATAACTTCATAACCATTTCATTTAAAATTATGAAAAAAATATAAATAAAAAAAATTGAAAAAAAAAATAAAAAAAAATAAAATAATTTGATAAATCACATCAAAACTTTTTTTATTTATTAGTGTGACCCCCAAAAGTGACCCCCATACTAAAAACTTAATAATTTACCTAACGCGTCCATATTTGGGTCACAGAAGTCCATATGTGTACGAAATTTCAACAAAATCGGTCTAATGGATCTGGAGAAAACTGGCTGTGACAGACAGACAGACAGACACACCCGAGTGATCCTATAATGGTTCCGTTTTTGTTCGGAACCCTAAAAACGCGAAATAAACCTAGTCTTTGAAATATCCAGAATCGCTTTTACCTACACATTTATGGCCACATATTCATAAATTAGAATGTCTACGGAGACTACCATCACAGCTTGTTTGTTATGCCTTTGTGCAAGAAATGGCTTGTTGGGTTCTACTGAACGATGGAGACGATTCCGTTGCTACAGTAACTTCGTGGAATTTGTGGGTTGTATGCCGGGAGCCAGCGAGGTAGCAAAAAAGAGTTGGGGTCTGGGAAACTTATCTTTTAAACAAAGATCTATGTCACTTTTTTCAAACTAAGTATTTACCTACAACATGGTTGGATTTTGCATTATTAAAAATGAGTGACACATAAATTTTTATCCACTAACTGATGTATGAATTTTCAAAAAACCCTTCTTCAGTGTTCACCTTTGTGAGTAGATAAATTACGAACTTGTATGTAAAATTTCAGTTCAGGAAAAACACAGCATGTAATTCGGTAATGTCACATCATCAGCTCGCTACCAACAAATAAACAGGCATGTCCTCTTTGTGTAAGTCGCATGTCCCCCTATTATGATGTGTCAACATCACCATGTTTCCGTTGTACATAAGAGGCAGATGAAGCTACAACGGGTCTACTTCTGCACTAACAGCAGCGATGTTGCCTGAAATATATGGCGGCATGAGTTATTATCAGTGACAAACATATAAAGTGCTTTTCCATGGTTTTAGTGACCGTTATCTTAACATAGATATGCCTTTTTAATCCCGGGACTACTAAGTAATATTGCAAACAGCACCGCGCGGGACCAGCTTATATCAGCAATAAGTAGTTTAATATGTCGTCGTGCGTACTCATGATATCTTAAACAGTTTAGCTTTATTTAATATTGACATTCAGAAAAATATTCCATATTAACATTATCATTCAGGTTCATTGTACTAAAATAGCATTACCTACGATAACTGGTTATTGAACAGGATGAATAGCATTATCCCTTTGTCACAATGAAATCATGATACTTATTATTGATGGGAAGATGACAGGAAGTATGGTAACGTGTCTGGCTCGCCAATGGATTAATTATCGATTTTAAATTAGTTTGACATGTGATTTTATTATTCTGTACTGTGATTTTATTTTATTTTGATTTTAGTTGATTATGATTATGTTGAGGAAATTTTTTGAGATGTGTTTTTATTTTGATTTTAATAACTTAATTTTGATTTTATAGTCTGTATTTTGAATTGTTTTTTTTTATTTTTATTTTGTGTTTTTGTGTAAAATATGGACCTATGTAAGTCTGAAATAAACGTATTAATAAACAAATAATAATTATTAAATTTATTTAAATTAAGTACCCACATACATTACACATAATAAACATCTTGATTATTATATGATAATGACAATGTGTCTGCCTGTGCTTTCTGTGGGAAAATATAGTCTGTAAATAATTCTCTGGCCACAGCCACACAACATGTCTATTGACCATTCAAAAACATACCGTCCGTTCCGCTACTCTAATCACCACATTCCCTGAATATTATTTATCGATTCTCGGAAGATACTTCCGAATCCAATACTGAATTTCAGTTGATAATGACGTCATTTACCAGCGTAGCAACCGTTTACCGCCACCGCAACAAGTAATGAAACAATAATAATGTTGCTGACGCGTTGAGGGGAACATTTTGATTTTGGAGCTCTGCAGTTTGCTTTAAACGTGCCAGTGTGGAGGGTTCCTAATTTGTAACGTTTACACGATATATTATTTTCTAAGCACCTGTACGTCTACCATGAGTTTTATCAATCTATACTCGCTAGCGACTGTAGTTAAAAAAATGTATGTAAACTTTAAAAAAAAAAACAAGTTTTTAATTGATTAGTTTAGTTGTTAACTAAAGTTTTACTTGCAACTTGCTTGTTTGTTAGTTAATAACTAAACAAATAAATTAGAAACTTGTTTTTCTTTTAAGATTTCATAAAAATTTTTAACTACAGTCGCTAGCGAGTATAGATTGATAAAACTCATGGTAGACGTACAGGTATTCTCTGAACTGTAGTAGGCTACAGCTCAGAGAATACCACGACCAAACATAGGTGTTTCTTGATAGTAATTGGGTAATTTTGATACCTATGCCAGTACATAGTAATATTACAGAAAAAATAAAACCCATAAATAAAACCGGTCAAGAGTGAGTCGGACTCGCGTGCAAAAGGTTCCGAACGAATATTTTTAATTATTTTACATGGTTTTTTAACACTATAGACTTCTTATATGTTTTTTTTGTAATCTACAGGTAAAGATTTATTATCTCCATTTTTTTCAGAATTTTGGGCTCAGTAGTTTCGGAGATAATGATCGGGCATGGTCATTATTCGTCTTATTTGTTGAATAACTTTAAAACTATTTATTTTAAAATTATGAAAAAAATAAAATTATTAAAACCCTTACATTAAGTCCTTTTATTTGATATGTTACACGATATTGTTCAAATAATTTTTTTTTAGTTTTCTAGTTTGACCCCCAAAAGTCCCCCTTAGTAAAAAAAATATAATTTACGTAACACGTCCATGTTTGGGTCCCAGAAGTCCATATGTGTACCGAATTTCAACAGAATCGGTACAATGGATCCGGCGAAAACTGGCTGTGACAGACGGACACACAGACACACGAGTGATCCTATAAGAGCTCCGTTTTTGTTAGGAACCCTAAAAAAAACTAAATGATTTCGAAAATAGAACGACAGCTTAAAATGAATATAAAGTTTATATTAAGTTATGATTCTAAGTCAAACCCAAGTTATCAAAGTTCAAAGTGGAACCTATAATAAAACGGAAATTTCATAGTTAAAGACGTAAGCGTGCTCCATCATCGACCACATCATCCCTTTCCATTAAGTGAGAGATTGGTCAAAAGCGAGCCAATCAATAATAAAAATAAATATATTACATATACAAGTATTATGGCTTCAAAAATTGTCACCTAAAGCTTATTTCCTATTGATTTTTGTTCCATTGCTTTTCAATCCATTTCAAATTTATTTTTTCTACCTACTTAATCAGTACTTTTCTGACTTAACTTCAGCCTTGGCCCCTAAAAAGCGAAGTTCCGAAATCATTACACACGGAAAACCACTACCATCGACAAAAACTTTACTAGATCAAACTTCTTAAAAACCTACTCAAAAAATAAGCTTTCGCAAAAAACTCTGAATAATAGAAGACCCCCATAAACTTAAAAAAGTCCTCCGAATCTGGCCGACGACCTTGTCAACATAAAACGACAAAAGGAGTCCGCAGAACGGCAACTCATGAGGAGAATAGCCTGTACCGATCCAAGATGTATGAGCTACCTACTTTAATATTCTATTTCCGAAGGTTCACGAGATATGTAGTTCCCCTGAATTATTACTGGACGGATTCCTCTTTGTGTTACTGAGGTAATAGTGCTAGTTTCTTTATACTTTGATAGATGTCGCTACTGTCTTCACGACGTGCGCTGGTGATGAATTGAGTTGAGAGTAAAAAGTTTTTAAAGGTAAGTGGAAAGTTCCGTTGGCAGGAATCAATTGAGTGTGGGCGAAATATTTCTTGGTGAAAATGTTGGGAATTATTTACGGGCGTACACGGTGATACTCTCTTTCTTAATATTGTTTTGACGAAGTTTGGTCTGGTGTCTTTTAACTTTTGTGTTGTCTCCTTTTTGTTGTTGTTGAAATAAAAGAATGATTTTGTGGCCACGGTTTTGTTTTATGTCATTCTCGTCACTTTGTTTTTCGTAAACCTTTGTAATTTTATAGCCATTTTTAAATATTTATCGTTTTAACTACTCGTTAACTTTTGATTCAATGGCAATCTTTCTGAGGAAGCGAATCATCATCACCACAGCCTGACTTCACCCACGGATGAGCATAAACCTTGATATCTCTTTTCTTGTACCTGTGCCAGCCTTATTTATCTACTACCCGCAATGGCAACAATGTCGTTTGCACATCTCGACGAGGACATGGTTCCATCACTAAAAGTTGTTATAAGCACATTGCTCGCAGAACAGATGGTCGATGGGGCCGAAAAGTACATAGCTTTGGAAGGCTTCCCACAAGGTGGAATGACCTGTAGTGCTATTCTGTAACAACATTTTCGTATCTCGACCGTGGAATCCGAGGTGAGTTTCAAATTAAGACCTTTATGTTGTGTACAATAAAGCTCGTTTTTTAAGTTTTGTCACTCAGGTGAAGCTCGATATCGAAATAGTTGTTTACAGAATAGACTAGCTGGTGAGGGTCGCGGAATGGATGCGAGACACACAGGACCGCTTTGTTGGGGCGACACTTGGGGAAGCCAACTATGTCCAGCAGTGGACGTCTTTCGGTTGAAATGATGATGATGATAGTTACAAGTACTTTAACACCCAGAGTGATAACAACAATGAGCATACAATCTACTAAAAAGATCACTACAAAAACATTTACACCAATTTCTTCCTCTCTTCATTATAATTTTATATCCAACAATCCGATTACCAAAAGGGTCGTAATTTAGTGTTTGTTTAGTGATAAGCGTCTGTCCTTTCTCCACAGTGACAGGGTTAGTTCAGAATTAATTATCCTGTTCTATTTATCCCGGAATTGCGCGTGAATATTTTATAACTAGGCCGTCGTCACGTGTTGCCAGACGACGAAGCCTTGAAATAATATTGTGGGACAAATGTTTTTGTGTTGTTACTGCGGCGTCTTTTGTTTGGAAATGATTGAGTAGGTATGTCTTCTTCTTGATTGTTTTGTTTGTCTTGATTAATTTGTTACCTACTTGATATTAATTCTATGAGGTTTGTAATTTCATATAGGTTATGTAAAATCTTCATTACGAGCCATATTTCGTTTCATTTGAAGAGGTAATTTAGCATCATCAACTTTTAGGGCCTTTGCACACGGCGTTTTGCAAGCGCGACGAGACACTTCAAACGCAATTCAGACTGCTTTTTGGTCAAATCAAAAAGGAACGCGTTAAAAATACGCCGAGTGCGTATGCTCTTAAAGTTAACGATCACTACTAGAACAGAAAGCTTCTCTTTGTGCCAACCACCACATAGGTCTTGTAGGAATGGTTGGCGTCTTAAAATGTTTGATTCTGATATCCGTTTTCCGAGAATTATAAAGATATAATTAATTAGCAATAGTTTAGTTTTAACCAGGAAGTTGCTGATGACATTACAAAGCGCATAAGGATTTTATGTAGCACTAGTGGACGTCACGCGGTTTCACCCGCGTAGTTCCCGTTCCCGTGGGAGTACGGGGATAATATATAGCCTATGTTACTCCCTGATAATGTAGCTATCCAATGCTAAAAGAATTTTTCAAATCGGTCCAGTAGTTTCGGAGCCTATTCAATTCAAACAAACAAATCGTTTCTTCTTTATAATATTAGTATAGATATAGATAAAGTTTAATATAAGAATGACTTAAGTTTATTAAATACTAGCTGACCCGTGCCCACTACGTTAGGCTGTATTTTTGGGTCAATATATATAGCCTATAACACTCACATATAACGAGGCGTTCTATTGATAAAATAATTTGCAAAATTGGTTCAGTAGATCCAGAGATTACCCCCAACCACCTTACAAACTCACAACCCCCCCCCCCCCACCCCTCTTTATAATATTAGTATAGACTACTTGTCACCCGATAAAGTCTACGAAAAATCAGAGAGCAAAGATAGGCCTTTCTCCATTTTGTAAAAACTGTTCTTGAAAATCGCAGCTACATTGCGGCACGAACAATTTGATTAAGGTTCAGCTGAGCGATACAAATACACCCCCGCCCCCCGCAATATGCCCCGCAGCACGGCGAGGTGAAATGCATTGGTCGAAAGTCGACAATTACAATTCACTCAATTGATGAGAGAAATGGGGTTGTTACGCCCTCCTCAATATGCATGAAGTGTTCGGCTCCAGGGCTGCCACTTGTAAAAAATGTACGCGTTTTTTGTTTTCATCGTCACACACATTCGTATTATCACACCAGTAAAACACTACAAATAAAATTACTCTGCGCTACTAACAAAATGAGTCTTGTTTCTCGAAATAAATACTACTACACCATTTTACATTCTACTAGCTTTTGCTCGCGACTTCATACGCACATATCCCGTTCCCGTAAGAATTTCGGGAAATCCTCTCTCAGTGCTCCTCTGCACTTCCCAGAGAACCTACATGCCAAATGTCAGCGTCATACAACCACATACTTCGGCTGTGCGTTGTCTGTCAGTCACACACTCAGTAATGGAAGAATATTAGGATTTCACCTGCGATGTTTATGTGCCATGTTATAGCTAAAATCTAGACTCCAGGCTGCTGACTGAGCTTCAAGCCTGGTTCAATATCAACCCAAGTCAACAAGTTATAGAGGACCATAATCATGGTTTTATACAATAAAAATTTGACAGACATCGTAGGGGGCATTTATGAGAATTTTCAAACGTTAAAAAGTAACATACATGAAAAATTGTACGAAAACAAAGTTTCAGATTAGGGGTTCAGCTTCTGCATCGAAAAAATATTGCAAATTGTCTAACGCGCGTTTATTTTGTGATGCGTCGATAATTAGAACCTAAGTTGCACTGCACACAGAGTGCGAGAGTGACAGAATTGTAACTATTAAACGCAAAAATTTTCACAATAGATAAATCATGACGCTACGCGTCTAGAGACACACATCTATACTAATATATAAAGCTGAAGAGTTTGTTTGTTTGTTTGCTTGAAGGCGCTAATCTCAGGAACTACTGGTCCGACTTGAAAAATTCTTTTAGTGTTAGATAGCCCATTTATCGAGGAAGGCTATAGGCTATATATCATCACGCTAAGACCAATGGGAGCGGAGCAGTAATGAAAATTGTGACGCAGACGAAGTTGCGCGGGTCAACTAGTACTAATATATAAAGCTGAAGAGTTTGTTTGTTTGTTTGCTTGAACGCGCTAATCTCAGGAACTACAGGTCCGATTTGAAAAACTCTTTCACTGTTGGATAGCCCATTTATCGAGTAAGGCTATAGGCTATACGGGAATGTGCCTAAAAAAACGGGATATGCGCGTACGAAGCTAGTATATAATAAAGTAAAAAACAAAAAGCCATTACAGATACCAAGCAATAACCGAGAAAATCTTTTCATTTCAACATGTTACAAAAACTTCTCTTCGTTTCTAATTCTCGTCCATCGACAAACCATCCCAATAAAACAGTTCCCGTCAACAGAACCCAATTGGAAAAAGAAACAAAGGAAGCACTCGCTTGTAAGTGCATTGTGCCAAGAAAAATACACCCTCTTGTTACTGGTACAAGAAGTTTAGTTCAAATTGAATGGTTTGACGGGTTATCTGTTATCTAAGAGTTTTATGCGAGAGTTAAAGTGTTTGTTGATTTCCAGTTACTTTATTCTTCGTTGAGAATTGTATTGCGTTTAATTATGCCCGATTTACGGAACAGGGGGAGGCAGCAACAAGGTTACACGATACTCCTTGGTAACTCAGGTCGGTGTCAGATTTTCTGGTTCCTGACTATCCGTCACGTCCGTCAAAGAACTTCGAATAATAGCCGGGAGCAACGGCTTAAAGTTCTTTGCGATGCAAAGAGGAGTCTCGATATATCGGATGATCGCCCATCCACAGAACGAACTCTGCCAGCGTCATTTAATTTCGAAAATCGACCGTACGGCTGTAAATATTTAGCCACGAGCCTCAAGAAAAATTCTACCTGTAATAAAAATATTGTCTTTTACCAACCCTACGGCGCATCATGACGAAGCATTGGGACCGTACCAAGAAGATCGTCGGTTCGATCCCGCGTCGATCAATTAGTCCGCTCTTAAAGCATTTATTAAACCTTCCGGTAATCTGTAAGCTGAAGAAATATTTACTTGACACCTTGTTATTTTGGTATCCATAAATACATTGGCTATGAAATCGGTCAGTTTTGGTATAGTCTTCAGTCCTTAACTTTTTTAATGATGGAAAATAATCAAATGACTCCTCTCGCTCTAGGCGGAACAGAAGAGTGTTTGAGACTCTTATTTATTTATTTAATTCTTTAAATAATTTATTTATTTAATGATTAAAACCCATCTGTGTTTCTCCTAGTGCCTTTTGCGTTCCAGGACCGCGGTGACTCTTTCGAGTTCGAGAGAGTTAGTCTTCTATCCTACGAGAACGAGGTATTTAATTTATTAGTGTCACTATCTATCTGTGTAACCTTTTTCACAGTCGTATTTGTAAAAACTCTTCACGCAGTCTGATGCAGCTGACGGCATCAAATCTGTGATTTAACTAAAATTAATGCCACCAATTGCATCAGTCTGCTTGAAAAGTGCTGCTGTTGTGTTTTGTGGGTTTTGTATTGCGGAAAAATGTAAGGTTTCTGCAGGTTAGGCTACTAGGAGAATAGTCAAAACAAATCAAATTTTATTTTAGACTAGTGGACGTCACGCGGTTTCACCCGCGTAGTTCCCGTTCCTGTGGGAGTACGGGGATAAAATGTAGCCTATGTTACTCCCTGATAATGTAGCTATCCAATGCTAAAAGATTTTTTTTTAAATCGGTCCAGTAGTTTCGGAGCCTATTCAATTCAAACAAACATACAAACAACAAACAAATCTTTCCTCTTTATAATATTAGTGTAGACAAAGGGATCCATGTATTGTTAGTATGAACTCAGCCTATTTTAGTAAACTCAATAACTTAAAATAAATAATTGGCTACATGAACGCTCATGTCTGCCAGCCTAGATCCTGATAAATGGACCATCAACCTTGTCCGCTAGTGTAGCTAAAATACTGTTAAAAAAATGTTAGTTTATAATTTAGATTTGTATATTATAATTATTACTTATAATAACTAACTCCATAATTATAACTCATAAGTCAATTACTCTCTTAGCAGCTATAGCCGATAATATCGTCTCCCGAGCATCCATCCGTCACGGGTGTGAGTCCATCAATCTCCGTGATTTACTCGGAGACGCATCATTGAGATGTCTGTGATGTCACACTCAGCGCTGTTTACGGCTGCGGTCCGAGATGGACGCGTCATCAGTCATTGGTTGGATACGTTATAGGAGAATGTTTGTGTGAATTGATGGTACATGTGACAAAGGTGTATATATGTACGTGTTTGGTGGTTTTCATGAGAACTGGATAAAGATCGCGTCATTAGTCTAAACGTAATCGTGGATAATCATTTTTAGAAGTACGATTGCTGAGTATACTCTTTGTTCCGCAAAAATATATTGTTCATGTGCGGGTTTCTTAGGAGTGTAGCTTGTTCATATTATGACACCACCAGTCCAGCCTTCCCCAAAGAATAACCGTTTCCTCTACCGATAAGGTGTAAAATATACCCCTATTTTAGATTGACCTCTTTTACATGAAGGGTTATGCAGTACCGCGACAATCTTGTTACCATCAACTAAAAATAAAAACAGATTTTAAGCTTCTAGATATTTTTTATTTATTTATTTACAAAAATAAGAAGAAGGGACAGAAAAAAAATAAAATGAAAACAATTCATTTTCAATATACCACACCAGTACATACTAAATTATATTAAAATTTAAATGATGAACATACCTATATGCAACTATTACAAGAATAAAAGATAGTGTACTTTCACTCTACTCTTAAAAACTGCAAGAGTTTGGCAATCCCGAATGTCAGGCGCTTTTATTATAATTTTGCCACTCATTTATTATCAGAATCAAAAAAACTACTAAACCTAACTATATACATATGAATATACAAATACAAAATACACTCAGGTGTCGAAGAACTCCTCCGCATCGCTGTCATCCGGAAATTTGCCCAGAAGACTGGCAGTATTGCCACGTTGAGAAAGTGGTTTCAAATATTTCAATTACACGTTGCCCAACCAGAGAAACTTGTCTAGGACAACACGCTTAATAGTCACTTGCCTCTACTAGACCAAGGAAGCAATCTTTAAAAGATAATCCATTAAAAACCCAGAACACAGGTAACAACAAACCCTTTACAAATCCTCCAAGCAACACCCTGAAATAGTTAAGCTGACTCCTCACAAAGCAAAACCAGTAGACCCAACTTTATCCTATCCTGACCTACTCCTACTAATATTATAAATGTCTTTTTGTTTGGATGTTTGTATGTTATTGTTATCGCGCATCAATAACTAAACGGATTTGGTTGTAATTTGGCACACGGGAATACCATGGCCTTTTAGGACAGAGGATATTTTCTGAAATAAACTGACTATTCGGAAGAGCCGATTATTCTAAAACGTTTATAGTTTCCGACCAGTCGTACGATTGGATTGATTTAGATGATACTTTAGACAAGACTAGGCCAAGGTCTTGTGGTACATGGGATATTTTTAAGAGATTAATTAACAGGCTGTTCAGGAGAGCGACTTTCGATTCGACCAGATTTATAGTCGGCGACTAGCTCGCCGACAGTCGCCCATTTGAGCGTCGATTTGTCGTTGACTTGTCCATAATTTCATACAATATATCATCATCATCATGTGTCTAACCTTTTCCCAAGTATATTGGGGACGGCTCCTAGTAAAACCGGATTCAGCTGAATACCAGTATTTTACGTGGAGCATTTTACGTGGATATTATTAATGCAAAAATAATTATGTCTGTTTTTCTGTCTGCCTGTTTGTTACCTCTTCACTTTCTAACGTTTGGTCGGATTTGAATTACCTGGTAGACCATGATTTGAAAAAGACATTTTTGATTATTTGAAACAGACATTTTTGATTATTTGAAATAGATATTTTTGATTATTTGAAATAGACATGTTTGATTATTTGAAATAGATATTTATGATTATTTCATCTCAAGAGTATTTTCCCTTGAGATAGCTTTCAACATTCTCACGGGTGAAGTTGCTGACACAAGCTAGTGCCATACAAAGTAAATTATTTATCGCAGCATCTCATTTATTAAGTGTCCCTACCCAAGTTGTTTAAATATTCGATTACAGTACTAATCCCTTGGTGCTTGGGTGAGATTAAACTGTGGTTTGGTACCTGCAAATGTTGCCGCCTACGCTTTGTTTGGTTACAGAAGTATCTGAGGGATAATTAGGGCTAATTTGCTTTTAATTATTGTAAAAATAGTATTTTTAGTATCGTGATTTCTGTTTTTTTTAGAAGAGATTTTCCCGCGGTTATGTCCCAGTGGCATATCCAACAGGTAACGTGCATTTAATTGCAACTAGGTCTTAGTTTAGATTTTTATCAAATGCAATAATATCTTAAGTGGTAATTTGCCTCCTACAAACAGTAGCTTTTTGTATTGTAATGTTAGTTTGTAATTAAAATTTTGTGCATTTTGCCTGCCTTTCAAGCCAGTATGGCCGATTATCCTATAGTTATTAGCCCGCACCCCCATCCTAAAATTGAACGATAATATGGATTTCTGTCAATGTAAAAAATGTGGGGGTTCTAAGATCACTCTGATCTTCAGTGTTTGTGTCGGCGTCTGTCCGCAGTCCATGACCCATCTTTCGTCTTGTGCCGCATGCTCTGTCACCTGTACATGTGAAGACCTTATAGCTACGTCAGCAAATGTTGTTACCATTGCTGAATTCTGGGTCAAACATAATTTTATTTTTGCCTTCGACACGCTAAGAAGAATGTAAAAAATCTGTTATTGGATTAGTAAACACATACTCGAAATTTTCACTATTGCGGGTGTTTTCTACTAAATAATAAACTGCACCACACATTATCGTAGCAATACACATGAATATGTCACCAAAAAATGGCAAACGCGTAAGACTGTAAAATATCGCGTGAAATTATTTAAAACTACTTTTAACCGACTTCCAAAAAAAGAGGAGGTTCTCAATTCGGTGGTTTTTTTTCGGTTATTTTTTTTTATCTATGTACACCGATTACTCCGAGGTTTCTGATCCGATTTCTGTGATTCTTTTTTAGTTTGATGCAGTATACTTGCCATTTAGTCCCGTCAAAATTTGATTCAGTTTGGTTTAGTAGTTTTTATTTCATGAGCATTTTTGCTTATTTCAATTTCTGCGTTGACGAAGACGTCGTTCAAGTATCACCACTTAAAAGTGAAAAATAAAAAACTTTTTACAAAAAAATATAATCGACTTCCAAACAAAACACTACAAAGAATAAAATAACCTTAATTTCGGAAGTCGGTGATAAAAAACAAAGAAACAAAACCACCGACTTCCGAAATTAAGGTTATTTTATTCTTTGTAGTGTTTTGTTTGGAAGTTGGTTATATTTTATTGTAATTTTTTTTTTTAAATACCTATGATACGGATATATTGGAAACTATTGAATGTGGATGGGATTTCGTTTTTTTTTCATAATATACCGAGAAATTATAATCTAATCAAGATTTTATATTCACGCAGTCTGCAATTTTCCAGTAACAAACACAATATCTACAATATACTCTTCTAAACGGAAACCTAAAGTAAAACATGAAACAGCTCCAGATTGCACCGGTCCATGCGTTTTATTCTGTAAATGACGTACAATTCCCCTCTTGCTATCCGTGTCTGTAATTCAAAGTTACTCTGGTTTACCAACCATTTGAGAATTAAGATTTGAGCTATCCTGTCTTTAAAGCAACACAGGCCGACAGTCGCCCCATCTAAAACTATAATATATACTATGACTCTCAGCAAATAGCTTTCCATCAGTTAAACATTTTTGTAATAAGACTACTTTCCAGAGGTCATCTCCACAAATAAACAAATATTTTCTCATACAGGATATAGAGGAAAAACCTCTTTAGCTTTCTGCTAAATAGATTTTTCCTCTTTTTCTATTTTAAATAAAATACCATCAATACCATCCCTAGGTACAAATATATTCTTCTAAATAATAAGCTGCACTATACATTACCATTTTAATTTAATTGACGTCACCATCAACAATATCCTGTTCTAAACGAAAACCTAAAGCAAAACATGAAACAGCTCCAGATTCCACCGGACCATGCGTTCTATTCTGTAAATGACATACAATTCCCCTCTTGCTGTCCGTGTCTGTAATTCAAAGTTACTCTGGTTTACCGAACGAAAGTTTGAGCGCGCAGTCGAGTCGGTAGCAAGAGTCAAAACTGTAAAGTTTCAAGTGTAGCTCCTCTCAGAGGGATATTTCAATAGCCCTGTGTATCTGTTTCTGTGATGTTTGCTAAGCATCTTTCAATTGTTTCTTGATTGGAGTTTTTGGGGAGTTTTATTATTGGACGATTGCTTGCATGTGTTTCTGCTTACTTATTACAAGACTTATTTCACTTGCTTCGTTCGTATGTGTCCGATTGGAAATTAGTAATCCTTTTTTAGGGTTCCGTACCAAAAGGGTAACCAACGGAACCCTATTACTAAGCCTCCGCTGTCCGTCCGTCAGTCGGTCTGTTTGTCTATCAGCGGGCTGTATCTCATGAACTGTAATAGGTAGACAGTTCAAATTTTCACTGGGTGTATGTATTTAAGTTGCCGCTACAACTAAGAAAAAATGAAATTAAATTAAAAATAAAAGGGATACAAAAAACGTGTTTTGTTTTTCGGTTTATAATATGGAAGTACAAGTGTACAAGTCCGACTTGCACTTGGACGGTTTTTCGGGTGAAGTTGGGCTCCGAATAATGATGAAGATCTCCTGGTGCTTAAAAATCGGAACAATACGTTCCTTCTGACATTCAATCAATAAAAATACAAAATTATGTTGTAAATGTTGCATTCTATGTCTGTATTTGTTACATGACTCTCAAAGTAAGGTCATTTTATACTTATTAGCATCTAAAGTAACGTTGCTTCTTTCGCAGTCGTTACGGATTGTCAGAAGCCAGTAAATCTGAATCCAGTCTTGCCAAGAAGTACCGTGTTACCTAGGAGGAGGTCTGGTAAGTAGCCGCTTCACGTAAAATACTGGTATTCAGCTGAATACGGTTTGGCTGGAAACCGACACCAATATAGTTGAGAAAAGGCTAGGCAGATGATGATTAGTTAGTTCTTCGAGGTAATGTGGGGACGTACTGATCCGATTCTGACCAGGGGGGCTACTCTCTAAGCCCGAAGTCCGTAGTTTTGGGCTTAGTTGCGGGCGTATTCTACTCCGTATCACCTAACTACTAAGAATTAATTACAACACAATTTGTCAGTTACTGTGAAATCGTGTTGTCGTTCAGTCTAAGTTCGGGTTCGGGACTAATCGTAAGTCTGTAGGTGATACGGAGTAGAATACGCCCGCAACTAAGCCCGAAACTACGGACTTCGGGCTTAGAGAGTTGCCCCCCAGATACGATTCAAGATTGTATTGTCATATGCTGAAGATAATATGACCAGAGGCTCTAAACAAGTGACATTCTGTCAGTTGTAGCGTAGCGGAGGCGATTGATAAAACGTCAAAATGTGTGAATGACAAACGCCGTCGAAATGACGCGTGAGCAATTTCCTTTATTTTGACATTTCGACAATCGTATTCGCTGATAAAATGGCACTTTGTTGAGCTTTAGTTCATTTCCAGGTCAGGTAAAATAATTCAAACATAAAGAAACCGTATAAATAAAACTATTTCGACTAGCAACACTTGGTTTTCCGTCAAAAACAATCATCTTTCAGCAAAACAGAACCGCGTTAACATATCACATAAATCATCCACATTATAGCGATTCTAAATGATATTCGCGCATGCATATTAATGTAAGAACGGCATTAATAATTGAGAACCGAGATAAAACGTTCGCTAGCTCGAACGTACAACTTTCTCGCTTTTCGAACATTATGACTGTATTGTTGAAGGTACGACTACTAGAGGTTGTACAATTGATTGCTAAATGCAAAATCTACGGTGGTATAGATTTAAAACTATGTGTGTAAGAGACGTATAGCTTACTTAATTCAGTAGCTAGAGGTTTATTCTGCTCAAACAATATAAAACACATAAGTACTCTATACAACGTCTTTTTCTTTTTTTTAAGGATGAGAAATCATCAAATGACTCCTCCCGCTCTGGGTCAAGCAGGAGGGAGTGTCAGACTCTTACTGACTAAAACCCATCCGTGTTCCTCCTAGTGCCCCAGCAGGCACTGGTCCTAGCGGGCTCCGTATTTATGCTGACAGCTCTTTGAGGCGCGCGTGGATCACAGCGTGCCGTCGACCCGGGCCTGGTTCTGATCAGACGGCGAGCCACCCAATGCTCGCCGTCCGCAGGCTTACGGTGGCCGAAAATCGCCCTGCGACTCCCAACGCCCGGGGCGTCTTCTTTTGTTGCGGCGGCTGGGGTGTGAGAACTCTATAGAACGTCTACTGTAGACAAAATGTCATTCTACTTAATTAATTAGTGATGATTTTTTTACAAAAGCTTCTAATGCGCAATCAAAATGTTACGCCCCTCTAGTTTGACATTGCGATATAGAATCAGTATCGCTGACACACTGCTATTTGGCCTAGGTCCTCTTGTAGTAGTTTTTCCTACGCACGTGAAAAACACACTAACGCCACTTAATTTATTTACCTTTTTTTTCTTCAAAATAAAACATTCTCAGTTTAGAGCTAGGTACTTGTCTCTTTCTCTTATACTTTTCTATCATCTATAATCTTTATATTCACCCCTAAACTGAAACATCTGTAAATCTTGTCTTCAGTAACTAAATTTTAATGTAGCATTTGAAGGCACTCCACCCTTGATCCTTCACGCTCAAGACATCAACGAAATATGATTCACCGAAGAAGCTGACCATCTTTTGTTTTAATACCTGCCAGCTCATCAAGATTTGTAACAAGATCAAAACCGAAGCGCCACCCTTAAAACGCATTCCACGTAAAAAACTTGCAATATTCTATGTGTAGGTAAACTGACTGAACTCCACGTAATATTTATAACAATCTTCAGTAGTTAGAGGACAAATCCCAAGGGTATGTCCAGGGTAAATAAATAAGTTGCAATCTTGTGCAGCGAACGAACAAACTATCGATTGTAGTTTAAAGTTATAATATGTTTTCTCAGAGTTACAATGCACTACATGTACCCATCTTTCAGTGAAATTATTCACTAACATTTTATGAGTTAATAGATAGTCTCATAGCCACATCCTTGAGATGATAAGTTATCCAAGAAGATGAAAGAATCTGTCTCAAATAACTTAGGTTGTATGGTAATCCTTTTTGCAGGGTTTGTTCGAAAGAGTCACCGCGGCCCTAAAATGCAAAGGGCATTAGGAGGAACACGGATGGGTTTTAGTCAGTATGAGTCTGACACTCCCTTTTGCTCCGCCCAGGGCGGGAAGAGTCATTCGATGATTTTCCATCCTTAAGAAAGGGGTTAAAGTAACATGAATGGTATGCCATCCCATTAAAAACTAACCTATCCGTGTCGGAGTACCCCAAGCTCCCCATGTCCTAAGTTTCCAAATGACCATCCTTAAAAAATGGTGAATGGGGAGGTTCATCTATCTTTAGTTCCCACCTTGAAAATATCTTTAAAAAATCACATAAATACTCCATCGTACTCCATCGTTGACCGAAATACGAAACAATAACCATTAATAATGTCGAATGTAATGGAAAGGTGTGGTCATCTTCTAGGAAGTCATAGCAACTTATAAAAAAGTCAAATTTCAGATACATGCGCTGAAAAATATGACCGAAGTGTGTTTTAAAATATGGCCAAACCTTTTATTACGCTTTGCGCTGAAACTACAAGCAATCCAAATCGCACTCGCCAGTTACATGCTCAGGCAGCCTCACCAAACTTTTTATTGAATTCATCAGTAGACCTGAAGATACCAAGTATATAGCGCTTTCAGAGTTTAATTAATTTACCTAAAGCACGTGAGCTGAACTCCATTTTGAACTAAAACATTTTGTGGCCTGAACTTCTACGTTTCTCGCTGAACTATTAATATATGAAATTCTCCAATTTCATGTATGGTGAGAGAGTATTGGAAGTAGTGATCATGGAAGTTGAGTTCAGGAAGAATATTCATACCTGCCGACTGGTTCAGCGAAAGTTCATTATTAATAATGTTCTGTGCTTAGTCTTAAGCCTTTTACTTAATAATATTATATGACGAATAGTACTGGATGACTTAAAACGAAAAGTTTTTTCAAGTTCGTGCATAATGATTTTTATGCTCATGAAAAGTTAAATTAGACTAATGTATATTTGTTTAAGTGCTGGAATGAACGTCAGAATTAATACCATCGGTTAAACTTTCAGGAAAACATATGCCAGATTGTACGTACACAAACTTACACCTCACGAGGCAGTAAAATCAGTAATCACATATTTCAAATTGTGCAAGTGCGCTTGCATACTTGCTTGTATACCAATTTCTTGCTTCAAGCAAGTTGTTTGGATGATGTTAAATAAACAAAACCAGATACATAAAAGAAAAAAAAACACCATTTTAAACATCTTCAACAAAACTAAAGCTATAGACACAACAGACGAAGAATCAACAATCACAATTCAACAAACACAATTTGTGGAACTCAAACAAGACAACGTTAAATAACAGTTAGATGTGTTGATTCATTACTGATTCACCTTCGCTTATGTGTTCACGGCTTATCAATATTGGTACTGAGTTATCAGCGCTTAATCGTGAACGTTCGCGTATTTGATTTTGAAGTTGGGATATCGTCTGTTGAAAGATGTTTGAGAAGTAGATGCTTTGATGTAGTTGTGGTTGTTATTAGGTGGGTAGAGTTCTGGGTGTGGGTTGTTGAACGTGGGAACAACTCAATCAGTTTTCGATATAGGCTTCTCGTCGTTTTAATCGGTTCGTCCCCTTTTACTCTAGCCCATCTATGCTCGACTCGAAAAATACCTACTAACTAAAAAATTTTGCTATGCACGCAATTCTACGTAAACAATGAAAGGTACAGTTGGAAAGAAAAGTGTTTGAATTCAAGTTAAAACTTTTAAAGCGCTAATCATACAACGTGTAACACACTTATTTATAATAAAATATATAAAATTCTAAATATCTATAGACTCACAACTCATGAGATTAAAAGTATTTTAAAAATATGGCTACTGTCTTTAACTTACGACAAGACAGAAAATATATTAACTATTACTTCATAAGCTTAATCTCTCACCCTTGCTCACACATACACACGCCTCACTCACTCATACTTCACCTTTCTAAACAAAAACTCTCTTTACTTGCTGCTGACTTCACTATATTGTACTGTGCATAATTATTTAACTGAAATGTCACGATTGTATTTTATCATATAAAATGAAACCTGAAAAATGTCCGACTCCTACAATACAGGTCTGCGTACCTAGTTTAGGGGCCGGAAAACTGTTAATGTTCTCGATTGTACAACCTATTGTCTACCTACAAGTGCTATGTATTTTGTTTGTTGTTGTTGTTTTTAATAATAAACTAAACTTAAACAGAATAAACGCAATACCTCTTAAGGGGTCATTGTGCTCATCATTATGAACAACTTTTACTATGGGACCGATACCGAAATTGCGAAAAAAAATCAGCTGTTCAGTACATTTTGTCGAGTTATGCGCACATAAATGAATGGGGGAGTCGTTTTTTTTTCTCGCGATTTCAGTGTATTCACCGTTTGTTGGATTGTTTTAGCGTCATTTGCCAATTATTTTTTTAAATCTGTCATCCAGGATTCAGCAGAGTTAAGTAAACAAGCCGAAGGATCGCCAAGCTAAAGTGGCAGTGGGCAGGGCACATTGCTCGCAGAACAGATGGTCGATGGGGCCGAAAAGTTCTGGAGTGGCGACCGCGTACCGGAAGACGTAACGTTGGAAGGCTTCTCACAAGGTGGACCGATGACCTGGTGAAGGTCGCGGGTAGCCGATGGATGCGAGACGCACAGGACCGGTCGTTGTGGCGACGCTTGGGGGAGGCCTATGTCCAGCAGTGGACATCTTTCGGCTTATAAGATGATGATGACGATGAAGTAAACAAGCGCAAAGCTTGACTTGATGACATGTTTACATACTAGGTTTTCTCAATTTACTTTTTAAATGGTTGAATACAATATTACACTGCAACAGGTTTCATCACCGCCCGAGATTGTGATTGAGACGAGTCGAGCATAGCAGGACCAGAGCATAGGGGGACTAGCCGGTTTTAATTCAAATTAGTATTGATATCTCCAGACTCCAGGTCGTTATCAACCGATTTCTTCATCGTATCCTCGGTGTTTACTGGCCCGAGAAAATCTCCAACCAAGATCTGTGGTAACGCTGTGGTGAGACTCCTATCGACCAGCAGATCAAACGCCGCAAGTGGAACTGGATCGGCCACACGCTCCGAAGGGATCCTGAACACATACCGAGGCAAGCCCTAGACTGGAATCCCCAAGGAAAGCGTAGACGTGGTCGCCCCAAGCAGACCTGGCGCCGGACGATCATTGCAGGAGCGAAGCAATTAGGAAAGAACTGGAGCGAAATGAAGCGCAAAGCTCAAGACCGTTCGGGATGGCGGCGCACTGTGGACGCCCTCTGCCCCATCTAGGGGACACAGGAACTTAAGTCAAGTAAGTAATTGATATCTCGTCTATCATTATGGTCAACCGTCAAGATGACATTTATAACAATTGCGACTTTATACATGATTGCCTAAAAAAAGAAGTGTTATGTTTTCAGGGTTCATGTATGTATGTATGTATGTTTGTGAGTTTCTTTATTCCATCGTAACTTCTAAATGCCTTAACCGAATTCGATGTATGTGGTATCGTAGAAGCGTTGCGTTATCCCGGGTAACATAGGCTAGTAAAAACTAAAAAATGTAATGGGGTAGTAATGGGTCATGAAAAAAACGGAAATCTTTTTTTATTTTCGTGAAAATTTGCCGACCTACACTATCATCGTCTAGAGCTTGCTTAGTACATAACAAAAATATATAACAGTAGTATTCAGTATGCATTCGTTCGCTAATAATTAAAATTTTAAAAATAATGTTAGGACAGCTATGGTTCATGAATAAAGACGGACCAATTTTTTTTCATATATAAATAATTAACTACTTATACTATCATCGTCTAGACCTCGATGATCAGCGAGTATATGACAGTAGTATTCAATTTCATATATTCGTTAATAATTTAGTAGTTTTTAGGGTTCCGAAAAAAAAAGGAACCCTTATAGGATCACTCGGGTGTCTGTCTGTCTGTCTGTCTGTCTGTCTGTCTGTCTGTCTGTCTGTCTGTCTGTCTGTCTGTCCGTCTGTCACAGCCAGTTTTCTCCGGATCCACTGGACCGATTCTGTTGCAATTTAGTACACATATGGACTTCTATGACCCAAACACGGACGCGTTACGTAAATTATTAAATTTTTAGTATGGGGGTCACTTTTGGGGGTCAAACTAGAAAATTAAAAAAAAAAGATTTTTGGTCAATATCGTGTGACATATCAAATGAAAGGGCTTACTGTGAGGGTTTAAATTATATTTTTTTCATAATTTTAAAATAAATGATTTAGAAGTTATTCAAGAAATTAGACGAAAAATGACCATTCCCCCCCCCTTATCTCCGGAACTACTGAGCCTAAAATTTTGAAAAAAATGGAGATAATAGATCTTTACCTAAAGATTACAGGAAAACCTATTAGAAGTCTGTAGTGTTAAAATAACATGTTAAAAAAATTAAATTCGTTCGGAACCCTTTGCACGCGAGTCCGACTCGCACTTGGCCAGTTTTTGTCTCTAAACTTGCTTTCTTTCTAGAAACACAACATCATTATACGGATACTGTATGAAAAAAATATTTCCTTTTCTTTAGAGTGGTGATCAGGCGTATCCTGGAGTAGATCCCATAGGACTTTCTAAATAACCTCTTAACCCAAAATGTCCATCCCCGCCGTTCATGGCTTACACTAATCGAGAGGTGGGCAAGTATACGACATGATGCTTGTCATAAATGTGACCCCCCGAAGACCCAATCATCAATATTTATATAAAATTCTTCCGTTACTGAGAGATTGAGTGACTGAGTGACTGACAGATAACGCACAGTCGAAACTACTGTATGTAGGAAGCTGAAATTTGGCATGTAGGTTTCTTGGGGAGTGTAAACATGCACTAAGAGAGTATTTCACGAAATTCCGAACGGGAAAAACTGCTAGTTTCAAAATCTAGCTAGATTACATCGGTCTGTTCTCTCTCCACCGTCTTAAAGAAGATTCATTAGGTAGGCTTTGGAGCTCAGTAGGCCGCGGCAATCACAATTTAACCAATCGGGGTACACTTGAAAATTACAAACAGTTCAAGAGCATAATATATTAAATTCCACCCCCACTTTACCAGACACATAATACTAAACCGAAGGAAACTGAAGATTATTAAATATATGTTCAGCGACATTCGTATTCAGCCGTCATTTTGTGCTAGTGGTATAACGATGAGGCGTCTAACATGACATTAGTATTTTGATTAACCGCATTTCGCCTTATATTCCACGTACAATACTTTTGCATATAACATAAAATTTTATGGAAGTGGCCCTTCAACTTTTTCGCTGCATCAAAAAGAAAATATTTCGATATTGCTGTCCATCAATATGATATTTAAAAAAAAACTTTTCATTACCGAGTGGCAGAGTGAGTGACTGACAAACAACGCACTGCCAAAACTGAAATTTGGATGTAGGTTCCTCATGGAGCACTAAGATAGGATTTCCCGAAATTCCAACGGGAACGGGAAAAAACGGGATTTGTGGAGTGTACTACGTGAGCTCGACAAATGCATGTGCGATTAACGCTTATGCGACAAAACTGTACTGCGACTCACCATAGTTCGAATGCACGCTTGTGCGACACGCTGAAGATCGACATGTAATAGGGGTGGATGATAATTCAGGGTGGTTTAAAATAAAAAAAAACACGAAGGCTAAGGCGGGAGCTCCGCTCCGCTTCGCTCCCGCCTAAACCTTCTAACCTAACCTATCCGAGTCGTGGTACTCTGAGTCGGGGTGTTGTCGATCTTCAGTGTGTCGCACAAGCGTGCATTCGAACTATGGTGAGTCGCAGTACAGTTTTGTCGCATAAGCGTTAATCACACATCCATTTCTCGAGCTCACGTAGTACATTTGGATTTGTGCGTACGAAGTCACGGGCAAAAATTAGTTTAAGGCTGCTCTCCCGAAAACTGCCTAAAAACAGCGTGCATATGAAGCAACTTTTCGTTGGCATTTACTGAGCAATTACTAGTAGAAATCTACATGATATGATACGTAATTTGGTTTAGCCAGAATTTATGTACGCTATCACATAATAGAAAAAAAAAACACCTTCAAATCGTTGAGATGAAAACATTTCACTCCTTAATTTTTTAACAAAAGTTTAAAAAAATATATCTAATGCTTGCAATACAAACGAAAATAATTTGGTTTTGTTACTTTTTTAAAATATGTGTTATTTTTTTATAATAAATTAAAAATACGGGTAGCGGAGTGGCGCGTAGAGGAGTATTTACTACTCCTCTTGGCTAAGGCTAAGGCTTGTAATGCCCCTGTGGTCATTGGCATCGTAATAGCCAGTGGCTTGATAGCCACATACCATAAGGTGTTGGTCGAGACTCGTGGCAAGCTCTCATGAGGCAGCTGGGTCGATTCCTTCGATGGACTTATGGATTCTGTTCCCAGTTTTTTATATATATTTTTTAAACCTTCTAACCTAACCTATCCGAGTCGTGGTACTCTGAGTCGGGGTGTTGTCGATCTTCAGTGTGTCGCACAAGCGTGCATTCGAACTATGGTGAGTCGCAGTACAGTTTTGTCGCATAAGCGTTAATCACACATCCATTTCTCGAGCTCACGTAGTACATTTGGATTTGTGCGTACGAAGTCACGGGCAAAAATTAGTTTAAGGCTGCTCTCCCGAAAACTGCCTAAAAACAGCGTGCATATGAAGCAACTTTTCGTTGGCATTTACTGAGCAATTACTAGTAGAAATCTACATGATATGATACGTAATTTGGTTTAGCCAGAATTTATGTACGCTATCACATAATAGAAAAAAAAAACACCTTCAAATCGTTGAGATGAAAACATTTCACTCCTTAATTTTTTAACAAAAGTTTAAAAAAATATATCTAATGCTTGCAATACAAACGAAAATAATTTGGTTTTGTTACTTTTTTAAAATATGTGTTATTTTTTTATAATAAATTAAAAATACGGGTAGCGGAGTGGCGCGTAGAGGAGTATTTACTACTCCTCTTGGCTAAGGCTAAGGCTTGTAATGCCCCTGTGGTCATTGGCATCGTAATAGCCAGTGGCTTGATAGCCACATACCATAAGGTGTTGGTCGAGACTCGTGGCAAGCTCTCATGAGGCAGCTGGGTCGATTCCTTCGATGGACTTATGGATTCTGTTCCCAGTTTTTTATATATATTTTTAAATGTTGTATTTCAATCCTAGCTATTAAAGCATGGAATTAGAGTCCCGAAAACAGTAGTGACACAGTGTCGATGTGAGTGTGGGAGCGCACTAAACAGTTTCAAGAAATGATTAGACAGACTAAATTCTGATATCTCCTAGCCATTTGAAACCACGCAACAGCTAATTAATTTTCAAAAGTAAGTATAACAATATTTTTAGTTGTTCGCCATCCTATTATAATATTATAAATGCGAAAGTAACTCTGTCTGTCTGTGTGTCGCGCTTACACGCCAAAACTACTGAACCGATTTAAATGAAATTTGGTACACAGATAGTCTAGAGCCTGAGAAAGGACATACTAGGCTACTTTTTATTCCGAGAGTATGTTCCCTAGGGACCACGCGGGCGAAGCCGCTGGCAGAAGCTAGTGAGAATACTATACCGAAATAACAAAAATAAATCTGATATTAAATAAATGGCAGGCTAGATACATTTAAATTGCGTGTTCTCAAGAAATGCGTAGGTGTTGTGTTAAATAAATTCATATTTTCAACACAAGCAGTTCTCAAGGCGGAATATTTTCATGTTCTTACATAATTTAAGTATGTTCCAGATATTTTGTGTCTATATGTAGGTATAGGTATAACGAATCTTGGTTTTATAAGATAAGATAAGAGTTCGTTAGCAATTTAGGTTTGGTTTTTAAAATGTCTTAAATAAAAGTCTCTGCTATCTGCTGGGTTCAAAATTCGTATAATCCTTGATTTGTTTTGTCTGGTTCGTTAACTGTGCATTATTCGTAGAACTAACTTGATTGAACTAATTTGGTACTTGCGAAACACTGGACGGTTCGACTTGCGGATCAGGCCTGTAGTGTTCCGTACCAAAGGTACTGACGGGAACTTAACCCTATTACATTCAGCCTCCGCGATAGATTCTTAGCTCGGAAAAGCTCAGAAAAAACTGCGAGACTTGATTCCTGAACTATTTTATATGTACTTACAAATTTTTAAGAAACCCTCGGTGCGCGAATCCGACAGACGGATGGACGAGCGGTCGGACGGACAGCGGTGTCTTAGTAATAGGGTTCCGTTGGTTACCCTTCTAGTATGGAACTCTAACAACTATCAGTCCAAACAAACATCAACATACAAATTTCCAACCAAACAAACTTTGGCCTATCCATTCCCCGTACATCATTGTTCACACACACGTAACACATACCACGTCCCAACTCCCGCCTTATAAGACGAATATTAAGCACCCGACAGATATTTACAAGGGAATAAAAATGCTGTGTCGTCATTCTATTTTGAACTGTGCGAATGTGAAAAGACGCTGTGAAACGGTCGTGAGAAATTGTGGCAGATGACGTCATAATATTTCCGTAAAAATGTTTTGCTATACTCATTTTCAATTACAAGAAATGAGTTTTAATTAATTGAAATGGTGCCAATCGTAGGTTAGTATTGATTTTTATTTATTCCTTAGACTTTAGACAAGTAACATTCTGTCAGCTGTAGCGTGGCGAAAGCGATTGTCAAACCGTCAAAAATGTATGTATAGTATGTCTTGACAATTATAAAATATGTACCTATGAAATAAATTGTTTACATTTGATGATGCCTGATTATCATTTCGAAAAGACTTCAAGAGCCAACCAAATGTTAAACATTCAAAACCTTAGTTTTACCTGAGTTTGATTTTATAATGACCTGAATTAGAGTGCCTATCCATTACAGCGAAGCGAGGTAGCGGAGCGGAGAAACGGAGAAATATTAACCAGTCATGTCAGTCAAAATGTCAGTGACTTGCGTGGTACGGAGATTTTATGCAATTCCGTTGGTTAAAATTTCTCCGTTTCTCGCTCCGCTGCCTCGCTCCGCTGTAATGGACAGGCACACTACACACAAAGCTAAATGTTTGAGATCTCACTTAGCAATGGAATTAATGAAGTCATAATACGAGTATACAGAACTGAAAAGTCTCTGAGGCCAATAACTTTGTTTTAAGTACTCCTCCCGACCGAATTTCGATCATGGTAACATCGCAGGGTTGACACTACTGCCTGCGTCGCGGAATTTATTCGAAAGAGTCACCGCTGCCCTGGAAAGCAACGGGAAGGGAGTCCTTCCGCTTTTGCAGGAGAAAAATCTAATATGTTTAGAGTATGCGGTACAAAGAGTAAAGTCCTACAAACCTCCTTTGAAAAGGGAGGATCCTCCGACTGGACGGTTGGTGTTTCTGGTGTGGGCAATTGCCCGGTAATTGATATTCGGGCTATTCTATATGTTCAATTCGCACGGCAAGCTCTGATTGTGCGATGAAGAATTTTGACGTAATAGTTCGCTGCTAGTTGGATTGGCATTGCGGTTATTTTTGTTGCGATTTAGATTTTCTCCGTTGGTTTTTCTTGTGGCGGCATTGATGCGCAAACACAGGTGCACTGTCTGTTCCTTTGCTTTCATTAAATTTCTACTCAAAATTTATTTTCAAAGGGACGGCAAATGGAAACGAAGCGCGCAAAACATCAGCGCAGGACCAATCACTTTACGTGCATTTAGGAGGCACGGGAGTGTCACACCTCCAGCTTCCATAATCCGGGCTTCTTAATGGAAAAACCCAATAACACCTCTTCGCAGCTGCACTTGCAACTACGACATACAGGTTACTGATTCGTAAAGGAAAAAAGAAAAAAATATTTTGAATTTTGTAAGGTATCTCTAAAATTATCATCATCATCACATCAGCCGAAAGACATCCACTGCTGGACATAGGCCTCCCCCAAGTGTCGCCACAGCAAGCGGTCATGTGCTGTGGCTACCCTATATAATTATTAAGCAATCTGATTAATGACCTAAAGTAAATCCATAATATTTGTATTAAAGCCAATAAAACCAATGGCACCTAGAATACTCTCCTCAATAAAATCTTTTCCCCATTCCTCCATGAACTCCTAAATCACAGCGCATTAGGGTGTGGACGCCGACAATCCGCCGGCTGACCTATTGAAATGACCTCAGCCAATCATCAATTTCAATAATAATATCTCACATGCATGGTCCACGAAAAGATTTACGGAGTTCTAATAATAGTGTGAGAACCTTTATAACGGGAGATTCGGGTTTTTATTTTATGCTTAGCATATTATAAACCCCTGCGTATCTATGAGTATCCTTTGTGTCCAAAAAAGGTGGTTGTCATTCCTAATTTATAGAGACACAAATGAAAACTGAAACTCTTGTACTTTATCTATGACAGCATTTAAACTGAGTTTGGTTTACCATAAGGACCAATTCTACTAATTTTCAAGCAACTTCGCATTGGCATCTCAGTCAAAAAAGTGTGGAAATTGAGGGTTTTTCGACAGATTACGACTGAGATGCGAAAGCGAACATTGCTTAAAAAATAGAAGAATAATTGGCAACCAGGTCAGAGGTTAAGCACTGCCATTCAACGTGACATTGCTATCTACCATTCTTTTAGGCAAACTTCAAATCGACACTGATGTAGAGGATTGACGCCATATTTTAAAGTTTACTTTGCTAGTAGTTTTTGTTATATATTTCTATTTTTATATTGAGTGCAAACGAGAATGTTTCATTCATTTAGCACTACACTTTGGACTTAAATGAGGTTAACAAAATAACTACATTTTCTTCCTTTTAAACTAAATAGAATTGAACAAGTTACTGATTCGGAAAGAAAAAACCAACAAAATATTATCAATTTTGTAAGCCATCTCAAAAATCATCATATCAGCCAAGAGACGTCCACTGCTGGACATAGACTTCCTCCAAGTGTCGCCACAATAACTAGTCCTGTGCATCTCGCATCCATCGGCTACCCCCGGTCCTCACCAGGTCATCGGCCCACCTTGTGAGAGACCTTCCAACGCTGCGTCATCCGGTACGCGGAATTTTCTGCCCCATCGACCATCTGTTTTGCGAGAAATGTTCCCTGCCTATCTCAAAAATATTTGGTTTGGTATATATTTGGTACCAGGAACCGGGCTCGAGGTTTCATGCCAAAAAGTTAATCCAAGTCCTGAAACTCAAACAAACCTTGTCGCACATCTTTCCTTCCCAGAACTCATGTTAACACAAACTAGAATAGGGTTCTATATCAAATTAAGCTTCACTAAGGCTTGTTGGCACTTCACAAACTAAGATATCCTATTTGCATCTCTGCGCCGTTAAATCGCTTTATCTTTTACCCCTGTTTCAAGACGTAAGTGCTGGAAGGATGGTTGAAAATGTAATGATGATATGATCAAATTGAAAGTAGTTTTGCTTACATTTTCTTGGAGTTTCTAAGCGATTGTTATCTGCTGATAGGTAAAAGAAGTTTGGGATGCAAGTGACATATTTTCAAGAACATTGGAATGCTTTTTGTCTCACAAAAGGCTCACGTTTGGGCAGGATAACGTATGTAGAGATTGCTTCTTAGCTATCTATATATTGAAATCATTTATGAAATCTATTACTAGTCTGTCATCTAACTTTCACCCTTGTCAAGTTGAAACGCGATTTCCTCCGGTACATTTCTTATATTTTCGTAGCGTTCTTTCTCCATATATCCAGTCCTGATTGAGGTATACGGTTTGTTTTTGTCTTAGAGCACCTTGCTGTAACAAATTCTTTCAATTGATTGTGTCGAAGGGAAGCAAGGTGTGAACAATTGATTTTCGATATTCATTTCTAATAAGAAAATCAATATTTTCAACATCATGCTGCGTAGTTGGATCGGCCACACGCTCTGAAGGGATCCTTAATATATACCGAAGCAAACCCTAGACTAGAATCCCCAAGGAAAGCGTAAACGTGGTCGCCCCAAGCAGACCTGGCGCCGGACGATCGTTGCAGAAGCGAAACAATTAAGAAAGACCTGGAGCGAAATGAAGCGCGAAGCTCAAAACCGTTCGGGATGGCGGCGCACTGTGGACGCCCTCTGCCCCATCTAGGAGACACAGGAACTTAAGTCAAAGTAAGTCAATAGTTGTATCAGTTAGGTATTATGTGGTTTTAATTTCTACACCCAAAGATTTTTACATACAAGTATTCTAGAAAATGTCACCCTAAGTCAATATCTGTCAGTTGTAACTATCAGACATTCAGAATATCCGTCGCAGAGAGCGAATTGAACAATTTATAGATGTTTGTTTCACGTCAATGTCGAGCACAAACCAATAAAGTTTCATCCTTAGAGTAGATAGAACTCCAAACCGAGCTGTTTGACGACACTAACTGTTGAGAATTGTAAATCAGTGGTAGAAATCAGTACCTAGGTTGACGGGTTCAAGGGCTCTTGAGTTATTCAGATAGAAATGTAGAGCTAAGCTCTGCTATTCCGTATGGTGTCGGCCGGTGCCGTATGGTGCCGTAAAAGAATAATACCATCCCATCACTTCCCGTGGGTGTCGTAAGAGGCGACTAAGGGACTCACCAGAGAATGGGCAGCAGCGTTCTCTGTAAAACGCAACACCATACACTGCGATCGCCAACCCGCCTGCCAAGCGTAGCGATTATGGCAACCTCCCCCTTTGGGGGAGGCCTATGTCCAGCAGTGGACGTCTTCGGCTGTTATGATGAAGCTCTGCTAGCCGCGGTCAGTCTGTGAATGATTATTCTGCCTGGCGATAGTAGCAGTCTCCCAATGGCAAGCCATTGGTAGATTTCTACGATCACCAGTTAGCTCACGAGGAAAGATCACCATAACACAAAGTATCAAGTATAACAGAGGGGCAATTCTCGCATTTTAAAGAGGTGTTTTTGACTATGATGCGGAGCAACACTCGCTTCAGCATCAGAGTAAAAAACACCTCTAGTTTCCCTACATTTTGTCCAGTTTTTGATATAGATTGTCAAGTTTTTGACATTGATTGTAAAGTTTTTGACATTGATTGTCAAGTTTTTGACCTTGATTGATTGTTTTGACTTCAATGTGACCGCTTTTAAGTACCAAAATTAGCTTTCAGATGTCATATACTTGATATAGTGACGGATATAGTGTAGATTTGAAATAGTATTAGACGATTTTGAAATTCTGCTCTAAAGGCAATAAAAAATAAACACCTTATTACCATTGTCATCAGTCAATAAAAGAGAATTTTAGTGATTATAGTGAAAACTTGAAACTCAATTAACTTGACTGGTTTTAAGTGAGTAAACAATTTGTTTTTAATCCATAGGTATCAATTTAATCAACATAATGCCCTCATTCCAGGTAACTTGTCTCTTGTAATTTCAATTCTGTAATTCTATTTTGCTCTAAATAAATACAACTTTAGTGAGTCACAAGCCTGATACAACGATAACCAGAATGTCTACTAGGATTAACATATCAGGAATATCAACATATGATTGATGATACTTGATCAATTAACCGTTTTGAGATGAAAAGGAATTCCAAAACGAATGATTCCTTTAAAAAATAATCGTTATCATCTAAAACACGGAGAACTTATCTTAATCTTTAGAATTAAGAAACTTATACTGCCAATAGATTTCTCAGGCAATTTGGTTCTATTGGTACTTATGAAGTATAGCTTTTCCCGCTGCTTCGTTCCATTGGCCCAGGAACCGTGATTATAAATGCCAATGGCAATCAGCGATAGTGAGCCTTTCTAGCAGTCGAAGATTTTTTTAGTATATTATCTTCAGATGTTATATTGATTAGCTTCAGCTCCAGCAATTTATGGGCTTAAAATATGTTAGTAAGTAAAAAAGATTTTAGAAGTTTGACAAATTATGTATAACGCCTTATAAATATTTACCTAGGTATCAATCTCTCTAGTCTTATCCTAACTAACTTGGAGTCATCTTGCAGTCCATCCGAATGCTGATAAGTTACAGTATTTTACGTGGAGTGACACCCTACCTGACTCCAGAATACAGTGACTGGGTAATACCTGGCAAGACCGGTGATAGATTTTTGGCTTCTGACTATCCGTAACGACTGTCAAAGATCTATAAATGACAGCTGGGACCAACAGCTTAACATGCATTCGATGGCACGCAGGAATTACGATATATTATGATAGTCCATGAACCAACCTCGGCAAATGTCGCTTTACCTCGAAAATCGACCCAGCCGCTTATATTTATTTTCTATACTCATTGATATATAAAAAACCCAAGATACACACTCAACATCTCAAAAACGTCCGCAAAAAACAAACGCAAAATGCATAATTGTGCACTAGTTTCAAACAGTCTCGCATCGCTCGCTATACTGCACTGCTATGTAAAAACAACTTTAAGCGATCCGTGTAAGGCTGAATTTGCAAAAAAAAATGTATGTAGTATAACTACACACAACTCACACATGACACTTGATACATGTCAGTGTTTGACAACAGTTTCGAGTGTTGCATTTGTTCGAGACTGTGCATTTTGGGTTTTTTATATATGAATGTCTATACTATTCAAAAGCAAAACAAGTCCTCGAGTTCTTACAAAACATCAACGTCAAACAAGATCTAAATAAATTATACACGACGAGTACCTCGTGGTCGAAGGATCTCGATTGTCAATGCAGTGAACGATTTATAGCCAAACTACCGTTCCACTAAGTTTTAGGGTCACCTCTGAGGAACCGAAACTTTGTCCCGTTTGTGGGACATGCAGAGTTTGTCGCTGATTTGTATTCCTGCAGGACAAATAGACATTGTGATGGGGTTGATTGATTGGCGATCGGTTAAAATTGGGTTTCTCTTTCTATTTTAATTAGGATTTTTAGCTTCCATGGCCTGTGGTGACGGTTGCCCCGGACATAAGTCACCACCGAAGAGCCAAGTTAACTGCTCGTATTTTCATCAAGGAATAAAGTAAATAAAATCCCTATGTTAAACACGAAAGATGTAAGTATGGGCGATGGAATCTTAAGTTGGCCCATAATTAGTTCCTAAGAGTAATGCACATTGTAAATAGTTGGTATTATATAAATTAAGTATAGTAGTAAACAAATTAAGAGTTTATATTAAAAAATATCTTTCTTAGTTAGGCTTTGCCAGAGAATAAATTTTAGATTTTCATTGAAATTTCCTAAAATAATACTTACACTTACAATACCTGAAATAAATACACAATACCTGCCCTGAAATTACAATAATTACCTCCATTTACATGCTGTTTCACGGTAAGATCTTAAAGTAAAAGTCTACAAACTTATGACAGCACTGTCACCGCTACATTTTCAGAATTAGTCGGAAACTTTTCACATTTACATGAATTATTCTTTTGAGCCTCTTTTCGAAGAATTCTTGATACAGGTAATGTTGATAGTTGTATCTTTTTTCCCAGAAATTCCTTTGTTGTTTTAATTCAAATGGAATCTTGATTTTATCAGTAAGTACTATGGTACTAGGTATACATATTTATGAGGATGGGTCTGCTTTTCTCCACTACAAATCTATCTGCGAGTATTTTAATATCTTCACATAATTATGTATATCAAAGAAGCATGAGAAATTGCAAATTATCCTTTACAACGGTTTTTTTATCTAAAGACACCCATAAATTGCTCTGTACTCCTAGCTACTCTTCACATCTTGCTCATATTGAATTTAATAATTACTTCTTCTTAGATCCCGTTTTTTACATTTTATACACTTCAGCTATATTTTTGACAGGTATGTAGCGTAACAACTGCCTCAGTCATAAAGCACAGTTCAAAACCATGTACCACCCATCCAACTCTTGCATAATCCTCCCAGATTGCAAGCTCCACCACAACAATCCACCTCGTCCCAACACGAAACCAAAATGTAAAACATCCCAACATCCGTATATTTATGCACATTTGTAAGAGACCAAATTCAAGGTGTTGATTCTGACAACTACCTTTGGCAACCTTTGGCGGGCGGGCAAATCAAATCAATCGGCACGCCTGGCAAACATTTTCCAATATTCGCCGCAGAAAATATTTCGAGAGGTGTTTGCTGTCGAAGTCCTAGATTATAGAATATAGCTGTGGTGGAGTGGTTATTTTAACAAAATAATTATAGGTATAACTAAGGACGTATTTGAAGAAGGTGGCTGGCAGCGGATGCTCTTTTGGGGGTGGCATACGTTTAGCAGTGGACGGCAATTGGCTAATATGATTAAGGACATGATTGTAGTAATTTTAATGTTTGTCTGGCAGTTTGAGTGCTTTGTGTAGGCCGTACGGCCTACACAAAGCACTGCACGACTACTGACAAATGCTTGCACTGACTGGACAGGTTCACTCAAATCTGTGTGGTTCTTCCTTCCAAAGACCATCTCAGACACTAATCTGCATGGTTCTTAAAAAATGATGTATTGTAAGTGTGAGGACTATGTAGGTCGTTATTTTAAGGATTGATTTCTTGACTGTCTGGCAGTTTGAGTATATTATGCGGCTTACCCAAATGTCCTTGCTTTGGTATTTTTCGCCGGTTCGTTGAACTTCTCAAAGTTCTGAGTTGAGCTACACGATAACTGACAAATGCTTGCACTGTCTGGACAAGCCCACTCAAATCTGCGTGGTGCTTTCCTCAAAAGGCCACCTCCGACGTTAACCTACATGTTTTTCATATGTTATTGGCGATTGTATGGACTTCAAAAGAGACTATGACCTCTGAGTTTGTTTCGGTGTTTCTTCTCAGGGTAATCAGCTAGGAAACATCCGTCCTCATCTAGATTAATATGTAAAAAAAATTGACTTGTAAAAGAATTAGTTTATCATTTATCATATCATTTATTGGAGAGGGCCGCGGGAGCCCGGTGCATATCACGGATGTGAGACGCACGAGACCAGTCGATGTGGAGACGTTTACGAGTGCCTATGCCCCTAGTGTGTTACCTGTGGCCTTTTGGCTAAAATGATGATGATGTAGTCAAACTTGCCGGATTGACCAATTAGACATCTTAATTCTCGCATTATTCATCCACCTAATGCGACAACCAAGCTGTGGGAAGAACATCATCCCCCACCGCCTGACTACTTGCAGCCCCAGGACTATCTGCCACCTAGACGTGATCTGCAGTGGCCTATTTGGAAAGCATTGAACCGATTGCGTGCCCAGGTAGGCCGCTGCAAACACAATCTGTGGAATTGAAGACTCATAGACCCGTCGGATACACAATGTGAGTGCGGTGCTCCTGTTCAGAATATGAGCCACACGTTGGAGTGCTCCAAGTGCCCATACACCTGTTCTTTAAGGGATTTAATGAATGCCACCGACGCTGCAATTAACGTAGCCACCGACTAGGTCCAAAAAATCTAAGAAGTGAACCATCAACTCGAAAAAAGGAAGAAGAAGACATCCTAATGCAATCGGCTTTCTAATCATATCCTTGGTGCATGGAGCACGGCTCTTTAGGATTCGTACAGACGCCAGCACATTAAGCGTATCTGTCAAATTTCTTGTCTTGGATGAATGGATCTTCAAGTTTATCGTTAAAGCGATTAGGTTCAAGGTTGATTGGGAAAATTTTACAGTTTCTGATAGCTTAGATAGTCTGTACGTAAATGGGAAGGTGAAGTGGTCCATTTTATTGTCAGTTCGATGATGTGCTAATGCACTTATTTTATAATATAATTTTAAGTAAATAGAATTATTAATCACCCGTATTTCAGCCCAGCCTACTTATAACTTCTAACCAAAAGTACAACATTAACTACGTTATAAATTCGTACAAAACATCATTAAATACTTACTCAAGATACATTTACAAGTCGTAAATTGGAGACAGTACCATTTTTATAATAAGACTAGTGGGCGTCACGCGGTTTCACCCGCGTAGTTCCCGTTCCCGTGGGAGTACAGGGATAATATGTAACCTATGTTACTCCCTGATAATGTAGCTATCCAATGCTAAAAGAATTTTTCAAATCGGTCCAGTAGTTTCGGAGCCTATTCAATTCAAATAAACAAACAAATCTTTCTTCTTTATAATATTAGTGTAGATTCGTTTTTCATTTACAATTGCACTAAAAAACAAACTCATCTGCCATTTTCTCTAAAACAGAAACAAGACACAGAAATTAATATTTCCTTCCTACACACAAAACATCTCGTACCCTTACCACTCGTTGTTCTGCGACAATCATATGTACCAGTGTCACACTGCGGTTATTTTTATTCTACGCCTGCGACTTCTGTTTATTTTGTAGGATCGCTACGGCTGATTTTGTCTTGTATATTCTAGGCACAATGTTCTGGAATTCTTTTAAAGCGTTTTTTTGATAAGTTAAAATAAAATCTTTGTAAATAATAATAATACATTAATATCACATGTGTATAGTCCAGTGGTGACATTGTTTTGATACTTAAACATTATTAACAGGATGTGTCGATACTCTTGCGCCATCCCATCTTCCTAGCTCGGCGTGCAGTGCTGGCTCTGCCGCTGCGGCTGCTGAGAACCTCAAACGGCGGAAATATATTAGCCTTGTTGGGAATTATATTTTTGAGCCGTTTGGGGTTGAAACTCTTGGACCGTGGGGTCCGAGTGCTCACGAACTAGCTAAACGTTTAGTTAACACTTTGCGTGACCCAAGGGCTGGCTTTTACTTCGGACAGAGGATAAGCATTGCCATCCAACGTGGCAATGACGCCATATTATAGTTAGGAGTTTTATTTTGTATTGTAAGTGTAAATAGTTTTTAGTTGTTTTATTATTAGATACAGGATGTTTCATAATTGAAGTGCATTATTTACTTTTATTGTACCTTTTATCTTAACTAATTATTAAAAAAAACATCGTGTTTAGAAGTAGTTTATATCGGGTAAATTAAGTGCGCCGCCTTTGTAAGACGACTAATGGCTCCGTGTACAATATCAATAAAAGTTATATTATAAAAGTTATATTTCCTCCCTGCACACAAAACATCTCCCCGTGTCCTTACCACTCGTTGTTCTGCGACAATCATATGTACCAGTGTCACACTGCGGTTATTTTTATTCTACGCCTGCGACTTCTGTTTATTTTGTAGGATCGCTACGGCTGATTTTGTCTTGTATATTCTATATATAATAATAATACATTAATATTACATGTATATAGTCCAGTGGTGACATTGTTTTGATACGTAAACATTATTAACACGATGTTTCATAATTCTAATGCATTATTTATTTTTATTGTACCTTTTATCTTAACTAATTATTTTAAAAAAAAATCGCACCCAGAAGTAGTTTATGTCGGGTAAATTAAGTGCGCCGCCTTTGTAAGACGACTAAAATCGTGTATAATATCAATAAAAGTTATATTATAAAAGTTTATATTTCCTCCCTGCAAACAAAAGGAAAGTGGTAAGGACCACTCGTTGTTCTGCGACAAGCATATGTACCAGTGTCACCCGTGTCACACCGCGGTTATTTTTATTCTACGCCTGCGACTTCTGTTTATTTTGTAGGATCGCTACGGCTGATTTTGTCTTGTATATTCTAGGTACGGTTCTGGAATTCTCTCGAAGCGGCTTTTTTTGTACGTTATTTTTTTTTTCTTTGGTCTTATGATATGGCTACTAAGATGATGAATAATAATATTCTTTAAGTACATTTGCAACGTTCCGATTTTTTTTTATTTGACATGGTGTTGCTCTTGACTCTAGTCTAGGTCAGGGATGACAGAGACAAAGTCAAAGATGAAGCGAGCTTACCCAGAAAAAGCCTATTCACTCTAACTTTGAAGAGATTAGGGTTGTATGCATCGGAAACACAGACGCAGGCCTCTGCTTGCGGAACTCTCTAGTTCCACTCCTTTGCTGTGCGCACTATTAAAACGCTTGGTGCGAATTGGTGGAATAGCAACAAGTATTTAGTTAAAAATAAATAGTATTAAAAGTACAGTTGTTAACTTAAATTCTAACAAAACTATAAAGTGCGTTTGGCCACCGAACAAATAAATGTAATAAGTTTCAAGTCCATGTCTTCTTTTAAAAGCAAATTCAAATTAAGAACTGTGAAAACCTTTTTATCATAGTCTCAATTTATTCCAAAAACATTTAATTCTGAACTAAAAACATTATTTAAAACAAAACAACTTACTTACTAAGAAATCGTAAGCTCATAAGGTTTTCAAATCAAAGTTTTACATAAGTATTTGTGAAAGTCACAGAAATTGTGACTGAGTTCGACAGACAATTAAAAGAATTGTTCAAGTACTTAGATGTCATGATTGTTTTGTTGTTTTTTTTTTCTTTCTTTTATGATTTAGTATTCAACTTAATTTTTCTGAAGAAAGTTGTTGTGGTCTGAAAAACTTCATATTGATAAGTTATTGTGTAAATACCCTTGGTACCTGTTTTATTTATGACCCAGTATAGGAAAACAAATCTTTCTCAATCTCTGATTTAGTCCTGAAACTTGTTAAAAACATCCAGTTTTAAGGCTGATTCACACATATCTGTCACTACGTGGTTTGACACTCCGGGACACGGATTGAAAATATGTAGATTAACCTTTAAAAGTAGAATAGATTACTCTTTATTATGAACAACATATAAGTTACATACTACAGTATTTCAAGACGAATGTCTTTGACCAGTGATGACTTATGGAACTGAAAAGTGGTCGCTCATAATGGGCCTCATCAGACGGCTTAAAGTTACTCAAAGAGCAATGGAGAGGCCAATACTTGGAGTTTCCTTGTGTGATCGAATCAGGAATGATGATATCCGCAAGAGAACCAAAGTTACCGACATAGCCCTAAGAATCGCCAAACTAAAGTGGCAGTGGGCAGTGCACATTGCTCGCAGAACAGATGGTCGATGGGGCCGAACAGTTTTGGAGTGGCGCCCGCGTACCGGAAGACGCAATGTTGGAAAGTCTCCCACAAGGTAAACCGATGACCTGATGAAGGTCGCGGTTAGCCGATGGATGCGAGACACGCAGGACCGGTCGTTGTGGCAACGCTTGGGGCAGTCCTATGTCCAGCAGCTATGTCCGTCTTTCGGCTGATATGATGATGATGATAAGTTACATAAAATATAAATGAAGAAAACATAAGGTAGAACAGTTTAAAAGATAACATATTATCGTCTCAATATTTCCATGCGACGGAATGTAACTATTCAAGAATAACGTAAATATGTACATTAAAATTCAAACCAAGACCTCTGGGAACATAGCAACTCCTAAATCCTTAATAACTTGTAAATAAACTATATCCCGAACACTTAAAACACTGTCACAAACTACGTCAAGCAAAACCTCAAACTTTTTAAGAAGTCACTTGTTTTTTTTTTTACATAAAGCTTGTCGCTATTCGCATCAGTTTTTAGCCAGTAACAAAACTCTCTCGCGGTCACAACGCACGTCTGAGCATGTTACCTGTACTGTTTTACAAATAGGACTCAACGTGTCGGTTAAAACTGGGGCTTGTATGAAAGTGGGAAGGTTTTTCAACGCTTATACGTTTTCTGTGTTGGTTTTGACATTTTCAGCGGACTCGCTTTTTCGAGTGTTTGAAGGACAGGAAGTCTATCTTTGATAGTCGTTGTATAACCAGACAATAATTGCCTCCGTAGTCGAGTGGTTTACGCCTTTGCCTTGTGACTCGGTGGGTCGTGGGTTCGATTCCCACGGGAAGAACATACTTTGTAAAGATGTTTTCCAGTTTGGCTAGGACATTGCGGACTTGAATAACCTGATTGTCTGATAAAAAGATGATTCCGTGCTTCAGAAGGCCCGAATAAGCCGGTGGTCGCGCCCTCCAAATTGCGGTCATCAAATAAACCATGTCAGAGGCCCTTGAGGTGGTTTAGAAACTCTGACACGAGGATGTGTGGGGTCGCTAGTCCTTACTGTTAAGAAGAAGAACCAGAAAATCTGACACCAGACTTGCCAAGAAGTATCGTTTTACCCAGCTACTGGCTTGTGATGGTCTGATAGGCAGCCGGTCTATGTAAAACACTTGTATTCAGCAGAATTGGTTTAAAAAGCTAGCAGATTTATTGGAGTACAGGAAGGTTTCCAAACGCTTGCAACCCTCATCTCTTTAAAGTCAGAGTGAACAGGCTCCTTCTGGGTAAGCTCGCTCCATCGTAGACTTTGTCTCTGCCATCTCTGACCTAGACTAGAGTCAAGAGCAAACCCATCTCAAATGAAAAAAAATGTGTTTTTCTCTTGTTTTTTATAGACTTTGGTGCTTGCGACACATCCTAAGTTTTAAACCTTGTTTTTTACCCTGAAAGAGGCATTGAGATAGTACTACTACACTCACGTTTCACACATATATACAGGTATGATTAAGTCATGCCATGAACCTGAACAGAACCGGTCTATGTAGCGACACTTGGGCCTATGTCCAGCAGTGGACTTTTTCTGGCCTAAAATATGATGTTGATGATCAACACAACTCCACACATCAAGCTGCTAACTGAGAAGATGCTGATAAAACCCAATATTTTGCCCTAGAATGTCACGTGTAAGCAAGACAAGGCTAAGCAATAAAGCAACTACGAAGAAGGTTAGTTAATTAATAAAACATTTTACAAAACACGTGGGAGAGAAAGTTTAAGCAGCAATTTAAACAAGAAACTAACCAAATTCGAAACAACTATCTTTACTAATGAAATAATAATCTCGAACATTAGCAAAAACGGGCGTCAATCAATCATTCAAATCCATTCAATTCGTTCACGGTCACCGGCGTCTCGCTTAAAATTTAAGTGGGGTGGGTTCTCGAGTTTCAAAATTCGAAATTTTCAGATAAACCCTAAAGCTTATCTTTTGGGATTAGGATTAATCCGGACTTTGTAGGCAGCCTGTTATCGACTTTAAAAGTTCGGACCGTTCCTTTTTTAAATGTCAAACGTGATAAACTCAATATTAGTTTCCAATACTCTTTTTTATTTTTACCTTGTTGTTCAGGATTTGTTATTCTAATTTTCAGGTGCGTGTTTATTTTTTCAAAGGACTTTGTGCTTAAATTATTTTAATTTTGTTGTTCGTTTGGATTTTCACGTTGTTTAAAAAAGTGTTTTGCGGTTTCATGACACGTGCGCTGCTCTTTGACAGTCATTGCTAATCTAGTGCTGTTTGAGAACGTGACCATGTTGATAAGTCTGAGTCTTTTTCTAAATATTCAGAATAAGTATAGTGCTTGCGACTACCATTATCTGAATATCTAACAATAAAATATTATGATTTGACTATACATAAACTGACTATCTCTAAACAAAAACTAATTATTTATTTAACAATTTATCTACACACATTTAACAAATAGATAAAAAGAAGGAAACATAAAAAAGATACAAAGGTGATGCTTATTTCTACAGAAATCTCTTCCAGTATACCAACCAGGGTAAAGGAGAGTCGAATAAAAGAGATCTAGAAAACGTATGTAAAAGTAATTAACTACCATAAGTTATTATTTTGAAGGCAATTATCTAGTTTTATGAAAATTACCAACAATTTTACCGTCTGATTCTAGAAAGGTCTTCTTAACATTGCCTAACCTAGTCGGACTAAAATTAATGCTAAAATATTTGATTGATTGATTATGTAATTGCAATTATGAATACGAATGTCTCAAACTGAATTCAGAAGTTTCTTGTAAAACTAAACTCCAACCTCTCAGATACTTTCCCAAACAAGCTAATATGTGGTCAATTCCAAAATGGCGGCATTATAGCCTTCCTCATACAAAAGTACACAACTAGTGTATCCGGTCCACTGCAACCAGGTCACTTGGAAACTGCTACAGCATCCGAGACAATGGCGACGTCACTTCACTTAATGTATTGCTGTCTTTTAGATACTTACACCTGACACTACTGTTGGTGCAAGAAGTTGATGATTTTCTTAAGGATTTTGGGAATTTTGCTCCTAATGGTCATGTTAAGTCGTTGGTCCTGACTGTAATTTTGAAGATTTTTGACAGTCGTTACGGGTCAGAAGCCAGAAAGTCTGACACTAGTCTTGGCAAGGGGTGTAATGTGACCCAGTTCCCGGGTCATGCGGTATTCACCTGTATCTAGTAAGACTAGAAGCAGATCTTAAAACGGCTTGACAGATTGACTTTTGGTCGTGATGATAAACTCGAGTGATGAAGACAATATAAACAATTGAATTTGATGTCGATGATGATACGGAACTGAATTAAAGCGTCATCGCAAAAGCGGAAGACGAGAACGGTCAATCTGTTTGCGAGAAAAATTTAGAAGACCAGACAACAACACTGCTATGAATCTTTAGAGCAAGCTTGAACACAGGAATTGAGCCTCAAGTCGTGTTTAGGACCGAAATTGGGTGGAAAACTGAAATATAAATTTCGATCGAGAAAACGAAGTAGTGGTTAGCAAGTTTGACCGACTCAATTTGGAAATTAGTATTCTCACAATTTTAGTAATGATCATGAAAATTGTGAGAATACTAATTTACAAATTGAGGAATTAAAAAAGAAGAATTTTTCAGTTATCCTTTTACTTTATTTTTTGAGAAGAGTTACTAATTACTACTTTTTCATCTCATTTCTCAAATAAATATTTTGATAGTTGCTTTATATCTACAAAAAAGATACATTTTTTTAAGAATTTAATATTTTGGATTCCACGTCTTAGCTCCACTCATAATAAATGAGCAGTCATACAACAAATTGTGAGTTTTTGGTTCCAGAAAGCACAGTCCTTAGGGAAATCAGGATTTTGCTGTAACATGTTATCAATGTAAAGGTAGATGAGGTTACGTAAGCACTCAGCGTGATCCCTTGGTTGGCTTTAGACTTAAAGACACCTACTGAATAAATTGGGGACCTTATTTTTTAAGATATTTGTATAAGTCCGGAAAAGTATACTGCGAAATCAGAATCACCCTCTTGAGGGGGAAAATTTAACGCTTATTTTTTTACTCATTGGACCTGTGGCTAAATGTATACCGCCACATACGAACTACGCAAAAAATCGCTCGGTTTCATAATTTAACAACAAAAATTATCGGCCAATAGCCCACTATCACTAGACACTACACCCATCTGGTTAGAGGATCCTCCTCTATTTATGAAAGATAATAATAATAATAATAATAAATTGTTTATTGAACAATAAGGAACAGATGGATGAAAACAAAACTTAAAGCTAGTTACAAACAAGATATATAACTACTAGGTAGAACATGTTGACTCGTAAGTAATTGGTACATCTGTCGACAATTTACATTTCTCTGTCTCTTAAACTAAGGTATACTTGTATCTTAAGAGACAGTGAACGGCCTCAAGGTTATGCTTCAATTTTACCTATTTACTAAGCGAGGACCCTGTCGATCTACCCACAATTTAAACAATAATTAATTATCAGAAAATGGTAGTAACATTGAGTATGTACATTAAAATAATGAACTTAATACTTGTAAATGTGTATGTATGTGTGTGTGTGTGTGTATGTGCGTGTGTGAATGAGTGTCATGTGCTAGGTTATGTAGGTTAATATAGATTCTGTATGGTCATAATCTTGTTGAAGTAGCCACTCTGTAAGTTTCAGTTTAATTTCCCGTTTTGTCAGATCAAGTATGTTTAGGTGTTTATTAATGTTTCTGTAAATGAGAGAGCTCAGAATAAGATACTGATGTTTGGCAAAGGCTGTTCTATGAGGAGTACTTGGAGGGATAAAGGTGCGTTTTTTTGGGTTGGGAGGGGGAAGGGTTGAATGTTTTTTAAGGACTGAGTATAGAACAAAGAGTTGACGAACTGTGAGAACTTTACAGTCGGAATAAAGTTGAGTTGTTGGGTATGAGAGATCTTTCTATCCTGTTCCTTCAAAAGCCTTTAGACAGAAATCCTGTTAGGTACTTATAGTAATCGGCACGAGACATGAGCACAGATCATTGGCGTATCTAGGGCTTTTCTCAAGGTGGGGCCTGACCCCAGCCTTTCTTTTTTAAGAATGAGACATCATCAAATGACTCCTCCTGCTCTGGGTGAAGCAAGAGGGAGTGTCAGACTCTTACTGACTAAAACCCATCCGTATTCCTCCTAGTGCCCTTTGCGTTCCAGGGCCACGGTGACTCTTTCGAACAAAGTCCGCAGCCCCAGCAGGCACTGGCCTTAGCGGGCCCCGTCTTTTATGCTGACAGCTCTTTGAGGCGCATCTAATATCATAATACTATTGTACGTAATCTTAAGGGCAATTTTATATTTTAAGGAGCATTCGCATTAGCATCGAAATCGCAAACTGACAAAAATATCTCTTGTTTAATTGACATTTACTGTCGCTGCGATGATATTATGGCTTGATTTTGAACTCTTTCTGAGTACGAGAATTAGCCTTCTTAAAAAGTGTTTAGGGAAAATATACCTTCATACACCTTGTCCAAAAGTATAGAGAAGTTCATCATAAGCATGAGGTTACCCTAGAATCCCCTCTCGCTTTTGACAACTAAAAGCTGAAAATAGCCAGCATAAAACATACCGAAACAACGACATATAACTTGCCACTCCGGAGTGAAAACGTGCCCAAAAATTCATTACGAAGAGTGACGCGACACTTTTTGTTCAATAACACTGTCAATATTGGGAACGATGTAGTGGCACATTTTTTTCTCGATATTTCTCGAAAGATCCTTCACTAAACGTACATTATATTGGAAGCTTTTAGTTTTATTGTGACAGCCGTTAGAGCGTTATTCCTCAAGGTATTAAAAAAACTGGCAAGCTCTAAGAGTGCCTTTCCACCTGGGATGTGCAAGAATGAGTAGCGAAGGATGTGTTTGTTTAGAAACAAAAGAATCGCTTGCGTTGAGCGAGGCTAGGTAAGTGAAGCGGTTATGTTGATTCTTACGCGTACCGGAAGACGTAACGTTGGAAGGCCTCCCATAAGGTGGACCGATGACCTGGTGAAGGTCGCGGGTAGCCGATGGATGCGAGAGGCACAGGACCGGTCGTTGTGGCGACGCTTGGGGGAGGCCTATGTCCAGCAGTGGACGTCTTTCGGCTGATATAATGATGATGATGATGATGATGATGTTGGTTCTTAACAAACACATCCCTCCTCGCACATCTCTGGTGGAAACGCTAAGTAATTGTTGGAAATAAATGAACCGAAACTTGATACACATACGCAAGATCATCATCATCATCATCATATCAGCCGAAACACGTCCACTGCTGGACATAGGCCTCTCCCAAAAGTGGGGGGGTTTGCCATAATCACCACGCTTGGCGGGTTGGCGATCGCAGTGTATGGTGTTGATTTTTACAGAGAACGCTGCTGCCGTTCTCTGGCGAGTCTCTTAGTCGCCTCTTACGATACCCACGGGAAGTGATGGGATGGTATTATTCTTTTACGGCACCATACGGCACCGGCCGACACCATACGGCACATACGCAAGATGCCTAGATCTAAAACGTAAGAACTTTATCAAAAAAGAGAGTTTAGAGAGAAAGAGACAGTTTTTTTTCACTTTCATTAATTCATTTCCTAGAATCATCATCATCATATCAGCCAAAAGGCGTCCACTGCTGGACATAGGCTCGGTTGTCGTGGCGACACTGTGGGACCAAGTGTCACCACAACAACCGGTCCTGTGCGTCTCGCATCCTTCGGCTACCCGCGACACTCACCAGGTCATCGGTCCACCTTGTGGGCGGCCTTCCAACGTTTCGTCTTTTGGTACGCGGTAGCCACTCCAGAACTTTTCAGCCCCATCGACCATCTGCTCTGCGAGCAATATGCCCTGCCCACTGCCACTTCAATTTGGCGATCTTTCGGGCTATGTCCGTAACCTAGGTTCCTAGAATAAGGACGTCGAAATTTTGTATCAAACACCATGATGAGTAAACAAACACTCTTAAACAGTGTAGTTTGTAATAAAAAATCTTTATTCGCAGTTTCTTATTGAGAAGGGAAATATAGAAAGCGTTGACAAAATCCTTTAAAAACAAGTGCTTGTTGGACCGGGGCACAATGTAGGATTTCGTAATTGCACGACTTGTATCACCCCACACCATGTGATGGACGATAAAAAAAAACATCGCCACTTTAGGTGTACAGTATTGTTTTCTTCAAAATTTTATTTTACCTCTTTGTCGGCGCGATTATGTATACCCATACCAAACTCAGTGCTAAGCATCTTTGGATTGGATAGACAGACTGACAGGCAGACATGGCGAAACTGTAATACGGAACCCTAAAAAGGTAGGCCCCCTTTGACGAGTCATTGCCACAATGAATCCATTACAGTTTTATTCGCCTCATATAGCTCCGTCTCTCACAACGAATCCATGATGGGTATAGTATTTGTAGCGCAACTCCTTGAAATGCTCATATTCGACAGTTAATTGCTATATGCTATTGGTTTTAATCCCTTAGTAGAATCACACCTAGAACTCAGTTTCAAACTACAATCTTGCCAATTCATCATCATCATCATCATTTCACATATTTTTTCGCGCGGACTGCGAGCTTGCACCTCGCGGACGATGCGTAGTTAGCGCACTGGACGCGCGACACCGTGCTGCAGTGGTGCAGTTACGGTGCCGGTATAATGTGCTATGACCTTTTATGTGCTCATCGGTAATTATATTATTGTATTGTTGCAGTTCGCTCTTTTACAAATAAGAATTTTAATAATAATATATAATGTAATACCTCGTCTATACCAATGCTGGACAAAAGCTTTATCTCATACAAAGGAGCCATGTGCATAAATCACCACGCTTGCTTACGGCGAGTAGGACATGGTTCCTTAATTTTTTTTTCATTTAAACAAACTTATTTTCTTAATCAATTTTATTTTCAAGTTCAGGTATCATGCCATCTTTGATGTATGACTAGCTGTTGCCCGCGACTTCGGTCGCGTGTATGTCGGAAAGTAAAATAATATCGCTTTATGGGAAGATCGCTAACATAAGATATACGAACTGTCAATATTTAGCATTGCTTGACCGCTCTTAGAATTATTTTGGAAGTGTTTTATGCAAGTGTTATATCACCTCTTCCGTTCAAAATGACGAACAGCCCCAGTAATTTTCGTAATGAGAAACGTTTCAATGATAACGGGTTTTTAATCATCGTTTATGTATGATAAGATGGCAAATTGAAGCGTCACCCACATGTATTCCAATACAAGATTATTAAAAACATGAGAAAGACGTGCATCTATCGTGAACATCCGACAGGCAGTCATCTTCTGAAAGGCTGCACGGTTCAGCCGCTGCACGTTCTTGCAAAGAATCTTAGCTTCATCTGTAAAAGATAACCAGTTGAAGTGTTATGTCAGTTCATACAGCGGGTCTTAAAAGGCCACTTAATCATACAAAAATCTGTCAATTTCATTTTCACCTGTATTACTAAAGCATAAGGTTAAAGGATGATTGAGAAAATTTGTCAGTTTCGGGTAACTTGATGTGCTGGCAAATTTTACTAAAGTGGCTTTTTTAGACCCGCTGAACTGTTTACTTTCAGTTCTCCGATTCCACTCTTGACAGCTTGTAAATCCGTTTATTTATAAACATTTTTTCCTCCATTCTGTCCTATAAACCGTTATGCTATCACTGACTCTTCATAATACTCCACACACAGACAAAATCATAAAATATAAAAATATCATTTAGATTGTTTTATTTTTATTAAGTTGAACAATGACGTTCGTTAAACAGCTTGTTTTTACTATGTACAGTACTTTACTTTTTTTGTATTGTGCAAAGCAGCTTCAATAAATATTTGCGCACCAGTGATCTGGTAGAATATGAAGGAATCCTTGTGTATACTAGTCAGCGTGTTGTACTCGTATAATTCCAAATACATTATATTCTATCCTATCCAATTTTAGCACAAAACATGCATTCGTTACTCTAAAACCCTTTCTATCGTAGTTCTCCTTACCAGTATTTTGCAGAGCCCCCAGGAACCGGCAGCAAGCAGCATCGGCCTCAGTGACAGTCACGTAGAATTTTTCGCAGTACGAACAGAATACACTGATAAAAGTAACATTCTTCCATATCCATAGGAACGTCACTGATGCAAACGTGTCGATATCATACTGCAATAAAACATACGAATAAATGTAATACAAACAGCTTAATTAACCAACTGCCTTTGGCCAGGGCACTGGAGGATTGGCGCAGTTCGTCACACTCCCCCAACCAGACTTAAACTACTATTAAAATCAAGAGATTTTTTATTACATGCTAGCTGTTGCCCGCGACTTCGTTCGCGAGTAAGTCAGATAGTAAAATGTTGTCACTAGACAAGTTTTCAAAGATAAGATATATACGAACAATATCTCTAAGTATCAAAACTGTTCAATTCCCAGCTAGCCCATGGCCAGAAATTATCCGTTGTGGGCTTGACTCTCCAGTTGATCAAGGTGAACTGTAGGTTGATTCTTAGGCAATGACGCCACAGATGAACTCGTGAAGAGAGGTTCCGAGATGGTAGTGCTAGACCCGTACCCACTTCCCCTCCTACCTTTTCCACAGCTTCGTATATGAATTTGCCAGAGATCAACTGAACTTCGTGACATCAAATGTTCACGGGTTACATTATTGCAGGCAGTCAAAACTGGCAACGTTAAGCCGATACACGTGACTAACTAAACGACTTCTCAGCTCAAGTAAAAATACCCTTCGAATAATAATAGGTATAATTACGGGTAAAAAACATCTTTTCAACATAGGCGCTGTAGACAGCCCAATTTGCAGAGGTTGCCTCGAACCGAGGAATCAGTTGCCCACGTAATCCAAAAAGTAATGCCGAAGCTGCCCGACGTGAACAAATTCTCGGAAGGGTGAGGTCGGTGCGCCAAACCTGTGAACCACCCAGGAGGCATCTGTGCATTTGGGTGGCTAACTTAGCCAGAACTGACTGAGAATGGAAGTCTAACATAGTGTGGATAGCGGACTCTCTACTCTACTCTCTTCGTTGCAGAGGTAGACTTCTCTTCTGGTTGGTTTTCCCATGGCCAAATTTATGTAGCTCTATCGTACGTTAACAACACTTTTTATATTTCTTTTAAGGAATGGAAATCATCAAATAACTCCTCCCGCTTTAGGCGGAGCAAAAGGAAGTGTCAGACTCTTACTGACTAAAAACCCATCCGTGTTCCATCTAATGCCGTTAGCGTTGCAGGGCCGCAATGACTCTTTCGAACAAATTCCGCAACGTGTTAACAACCCTAGCAACTTTTTTTAACATCATGCATAGAGAAGCGTTATCATTAAAACGTTTCTCATTACGAAAAATTACTAGGGCTGGTTGGCATTTGGAACAGAAGAGGAGAAACAGCCAGTGCCTTGCATAATACTCTTCCAAATTCTTAAATCTAAGAAGAGTCAAGAAATGCTAGATATTGTTCGCATATTGTTCGCATCTTATCTTAGAAATCTTATCTAGTGACAACATTTTACTTTCTGACTTACTCGCGAACGAAGTCGCGGGCAACAGCTGGTTGATTATATTAATATTGTTATAATACTTACCGGTCCATAATGAGCATCTTCTGAATGTAATAGTTCTATTATTGTTTGCAGGTAGAGTATGCTCAGGAAAAATGTGTCAAATGCTCGATATAAAACCTGAAAATTTCGTAGATACATAACAAATGTTCACAATGTTTTTAAAACACACCTATCATAAACAGTGTAACTCTTACCGCAAACTTAAATATTTTCTTAAAAATATCAAAGGCTTCCATTAAAGTAACGTAAGCTTGATAAAGATTTTTGAATTTGTCTTTATATTTAGCGTCTTCTAGCTCCAAGCTTAGTATACTATAGTACTCGACTTCAGAAATCCATGATATCATTCCATCTCTGACTATACCAATTATGGAAATACCATAACTTAAGTTCACATCAGTATAAATTGTTGAATAAAAATAAACAGCTACTTTTAAATTAGGGTTTAGAGATACAGCGATAACATAGAAAACCAAATGACGAGCAACTTCGAGCCAGTTCCTACGGATAGCTCTTTTATAGTTCTTAAAATTGACTAATCTAAATGCTTTTTGAATCTTTAAAACCATAAGAACGTGGTCTATTCTTAGAATGATGTTGAATATGTAAAAGAAGACGAAAGGTAGCACTAATGATACCACATTGACCTTTATAAAGACAAGGAGGAATGCATTGGGTATTCCATCAAATTCCCTTGATAAGAGATTTTGTATGTGAAAAAATATAAATCCAACAGTACCAATGAGTGACATCATATAGTACGAAACACGATGGGGCCTAATACAGTTGTACTTTATTGAGAATCTTGATACGAACATCATATGATGTAAACACCTGAAAGGTAGGAGCAAGTTTTGGAAACTTTTGTCCAAGAAATTGTTGGTGATAGGGTTAATGCGAATCTGTGTCTTCATGTCTCACTCACTGTAACAACGAAACGAGCGCCTTTTAGAATATTAAGTACTCAATTGCACTTTTATTTTTATAATTAATTAGCTCTTGTAATTACAGTATCGGTTATTTTAATAAAAACTGAGCCGCCAACCACTAGGTAGGAGACAACTCGTCGATAAATTGTTAGGTTTGGTTTTCTTGTAACACAATCATACTCAATACTTTTAGAAATTAATTAATAACTCGTTCTTTAAACAATTGTCAAAGTAATATGTCTCATAACCTGTATGCTGAAACGCAATATTATTCATCAATTTCGATGATGACTTTTATTTCTAACCTTGTTGCAATTTATGCAAACAATAACACAATTATATAAAGTATGTAACAGTAATTTATTTTCAAATATTATCATCTGTGTTTGTTTCTTTAGCAAAAGTGCCTTGTCCCTCATGCTTGCTATGAATTAATGCGCTAAATATTGTTGTAAAACACAATTTTATAATACATTGACTCATTTTTAGGGTTCCGTACCCAAAGGGTAACCAACAGAACCCTATCACTAAGCCTCCGCTGTCCGTCCGTCCACCGTCCGTCCGTCCGCCAGCCTGTCAGCGTAATAAGTAGGCAGTTGCTGCAATAACATATGTAAAAAAGTTAAGGTTTATGGTACGGAAGCCTTCGTGTGCGAGCCCAACTCGCACTTGGCCGGTTTTGTACATTCGTACATAACCTGCATACTCAACAAGGTACCATAGGTATAAACTATAATCTCCTAGGGTTGCGGAGTTATTCGAAAGAGTTATCGCGGCTCTGGAACGCAAAGGGCATTTGAGGATCACGGGTGGGTTTCAGTCATTAAGAGTCTGACTAGAGAAAGAGAAGTCATCGGATGATTTCCCAACAAAAAAATTAATAAAAAAGGTTAAATAAATTATTAAAGCTACGTATGAGAGACGTTATTTAAATAAAATTAAAAGGCAATACAAGTTCGCAGGTAAAAAATATATTGTATATGGTTCTACCGAGCATACAATGCAATACAGTATATAGTCAATTCGCTCGAAACAAAAACTAACACACATAACATGATGACATACGGAACTGAAACGTGGTCGCTTACAATGGGCCTCATCAGAAGGCTCAAAGTCACTCAAAGGGCAATGGAGAGGGCAATGCTTGGAGTTTCCTTGCGTGACCGAATCAGGAATGATGATATCCGCAGGAGAACCAAGGTTACCGACATAGCCCGAAGGATCGCCAAACTAAAGTGGCAGTGGGCAGGGCACATTGTTCGCAGAACAGATGGTCGATGGGGCCGAAAAGTTCTGGAGTGGCGACCGCGTACCGGAAGGCGTAACGTTGGAAGGCCTCCCACAAGGTGGACCGATGACCTGGTGAAGGTCGCAGATAGCCGATAGATGCGAGACGCACAGGATCGGTCGTTGTGGCGACGCTTTGGGGGAGGCCTATGTCCGGCAGTGGACGTCTTTCGGCTGATATGATGACGATGATGATGAAAGACTAACGTACCTAAGGGGTTAACAACAAATAATAAAAACTAAATTAAAGGGGGCTCCCATGCAAGAAGCGTGTTTTTTTTTCGGTTTGTGGTACGGAACCTTTCGTGTGAGAGTCCAACTCGCACTTAGCCGGTTTTTATATTTCCCCAAATTGTTCTTCACTTCCAACATTAACACTGTCACTACGTTCAAAAGTAACAAATTATATTCGACCATTCGAACCAGTATTTGTATCGCATCCAGAAATAGTTCCTCGTTCCCGTAAGTAATAAATTAGACTTTTCACCCCTAAGAAATTGAATGTTACGTGAGAAATAGCACCTCTCCCCGAATGGGGTGAAATTGAAATGTCTGCTAAAGACCAATATGTCATGGAGCTTACATGCATTGGTTGGTGTTACATCTTACTTCCAAAAGTGGTATCACTGAAATGTTTCTTTGTAAAATGTTCTTTTTGCGGACTGGTTTTATTTTTATTTTTTTATTTTGTTACCATACATGACTATATCACATAAAATAAGACTTACCACACAGCAGGTAGCCGACGGATGCGAGACGCACAGGACCGGTTGTTGTGGTGACATTTAGGGGAGGCCTATATCCAGCAGTGGAAGTCTTTCGGCTGATATGGTGATGATGATAATGGCACAGCAGGTGCCATCTTTTATTAGGGTTCCGTACTTGAAGGGTAGGTAACCAACGGAACCCTATTACTGAACCTTCGCTGTCCGTCCGTCCGGCTGTCTGTCTGTCAGCGGGCTGTATCTCAAAAACCGTAATATAACCATGTGCCATATATGCCATAACAAGAAATTATAAAAATTAAATTAAATTGCAAAATAAAGGGGGCTCCCAAACAAGGACCCTGTTTTTTTTTCGGTTTCTGGTACGGAACTCTCGTGTGAGAGTCCGACTCGGACTTGGCCGGTTTTTCAAATTTTTTATAGTGCCAAAGATATAAACACAAAATTCTCGAAAAAAAAAAATTCTTCTGCGGCTTTTGGGTAATGAGGTAAATTTGTGCTTCCTTGAATCAAATTTATTTTTATTATCACTAGATAGTGTGAAGTGCCTACCGAGTGGCCGCAGTAAAGACGGTGACACAGTTATCACGTGCTGCCGCGCACAGTGAGGCTCAGAGGAATTCTCTTTATATTATCTCCAGGGATGTATCCTAACAAGCGTTGCACAGAGGGGATTACGTGGTGATCTCTTAAGAATTCACAAGCTTCCATGTGGAGATAGTGATCACCGGAGCAGTTTTAGTAGCCATATCCCCAAGAGAAACTGGTGGAGAGAGCTGAAATTGCCCACTCATCGGAGGATTCACAACCCTCAGCAATGAGGAATACGACGCGAGAAGGGGGATCCTTAAAAGGCATTTTGATAGTTTGCAAAGGTTTGAAGTTTGAAAAGGGCCTGCGGACGACGAGCATTGGGTGGCTCGCCGTCCGATCAGAACCAGGCCCGAGTCGACGGCGCACTGTGTTCCACGCGCGCGTCAATGAGCTGTCAGCATAGAAGACGGGGCCCGCTAGGGCCAGTGCCTGCCGGAGTTGCGGAATCTGTTTGAAAGAGTCACCGCGGCCCTGGAACGCAAAGGGCACTAGGAGGAACACGGATCGGTTTTAGTCAGTAAAAGTCTAACACTCCCTTCTGCTTCAGCCAGAGCGGGAGGAGTCATTTGATAATTTCCCATCCTTAAAAAAAAATCCCTAACAAGCGTTGCACAGAGGGGATTACGTGGTGATCTCTTAAGAATACACAAGCTTCCACGTGGAGATAATGATCACCGGAGCAGTTTTAGTAGCCATATCCCCAAGAGAAACTGGTGGAGAGACATTGTGAAGCAGAAATTGACCACTCATCGGAGGACTCACGACCCTCAGCAATGAGGAATACGACGCGAGGAGGCGGATCCTTAAAAGGCAAGTTTCCCTCCAAAAACAAATAAAAAGTTGTGATCAACTGTATTAACTTCCATATACAAGACTTCTTCCACCTCTTGGCTTAAAAGATCTTCATTTTCCTGTTTTATCAATTAAAAATACAAACCCTCCATTTCCTTATCACTGTCGAACATCATAAAACCTATAAGATTTTCCCTTCCATTTTCCACTCTATAACCACGAAATCACACGAACCTCTCCGATCAAACCCGAAGTGTCCCGACACGGTTAACTAAAGATGTTTGAAGCAACTTCAAAATAAATATCTCTTTCGATTTAATAGAGGCGTCCCAAGTGATTTGAAGAGTTTTTCCATCGTATTTTACAAGGTTCATTATTTGCTGTCTATTGAACGAACCCGAAATTTGGATCCTTTAGCTTTTGAGACAGACTTGAATGGCTCGATTTCTTTATTTCTAAAGTGCTGTGTAAATAGTTTATTGGTCCACAAATAGGTTAAGGTTTATTTTAAAGAACTTAAAGGGACAAAGATCTTTGTAACTGAGAGTGCACGCTTTTTGCGTCGTGAATAAGTATAGGGCAGTAATCGTCAGGGGATTGCCCCAGCTTATAAAAGTTCCACCCTGTCGATAGTTTTCCCATAGACTGCTCAATGAAGATCCATAAGAGATACTAGCCATGGTCTTGCTTGGAATTAGAATTAGTTTTCGCAGCACGTAGTCTCTTTTAGAAAACTTGAGAGCATTACAACAGCGTTCAACTCAAGAGAATCTCTTGCTTTTAAGATAGTTCTTGATAAAAAGGGAAGGGGTTTTATAAATAACTAGCTTTTGCCCTCAATTTCTTCTGCGCATATCCCGGTTTTTGCTGTTCCCTTTTTTTTACTATTTATAGGCTCGCGTTTGACCACTATCTCACCTGATGGTAAGTGATGATGTGGTCGAAGATGGAGCACGCTTGCCTAGAAGTAACCTATTCACTCTTGACTTAAATACTCCCAGGTTAAAGCTATCAGGAAACACAGACTCCGGCAGGGAATTCCACTCCTTAGCTGCACGCACTATGAGTGTGTTCCCAAAACGTTTTGTGCGCGTCGGTGGGATGTCCACCATGTACCGGTGGCGCATTGCCGTTCGTCTTGTGGTCCGATGATGGAACGGGCTTGGCGGAATCAAATTATGCAATTCCGTCGCACATTCCCCAAAATGCAACCGGTAGAAAACCGACAGGCTAGCAACTCGTCGTCGATGCTCAAGACTTTGGAGCTTCGTCGCGACGAGCCTATCATCGCCGATGATCCTCTTGGCTCGTTTCTCAATTGACTCAAGGGCATCAAGCTGGTATCTGGCAGATCTGTCCCAAAAATAAGAGCAGTACTCCATACATGATCGAACTTGCGCTTGATAGAGTTTGAGCAGCTGTTACGGCGTAAAGTACCGTCTCACCTTTGCTAAGATCCCCAACTTCTTTGCAGCCAATTGAGCTTTTGGTCGGTTATCGGCACGGTTGCACCTCGGAAAGATGGAGCTGAGTGCCTCCCCGTGCTTCTCTATGGCCTCACTCCAGATGTGAATGGCATACGTAAGAAAATCCCCAGTAGACCGATTGCGGCGGAATCCGTATTGTCGGTCACTAAGGACATCATTCGCTTCTAGGTATGCCAGGAGCTTATGATTCAGCACGCGTACTGTTTCCCATGAGGATTTCGGGAAATTCTTCTTAGTGCTCTCCTACACTCCCCAAGGAACCTACATGCCAAATTTCAGCTTTCGACGATCAGTAGTTTCAGCGGTGCATTGTCTGTCAGTCACTCAAGAACGGTTAAGGGGACAGGCTTAGTAGAGCGAGTGGCTGAAAGCAGCTGGATGAGAACTGGCAAGAAGTACATCATCATCATCATCATATCAGCCGAAAGACGTCCACTGCTGGACACAGGCCTCCCCGAAGATTTGGGGGGTTTGCCATAATCGCCACGCTTGGCAAGCGGTTTGGCGACGGCAGTGTATGGTGTTGAGTTTTACAGAGAATGCTGCTGCCCATTCTCTGACGAGTCCCTTAGTCGCTTCTTACGACACCCACGGGAAGTGATGGAATGGTATTATTCTTTTACGGCACCATACGGCACCGGCCGACACCATACGGCAAGAAGTACATAGGCTGATGATAATGAAAGGTATACTGCTTTGGTGAATCCCAAATCTTTGGCAAGAGAAATGGTTTGAGTATTCCGTGATGATAATAATCTACCACCATTCGACTTAATGGAACCTTAAGAGCCGTTGGCCTCTGGTTGTGAACTACAGTTGCCGATATGGAGGGCTCGGAATCGATTGCATATCCAAGTAGGCCACTGCAGACATGACTTGGTGAATTGGGGGATAATCATATTGTTCTTTTTTTTTAAGGATGGCAAATCATCAAATGACTCCTCCCGCTCTGGGTGAAGCAGAAGGGAGTGTCAGACTCTTACTGACTAAAACCCATCCGTGTTCCTCCTAATGCTCTTTGCGCTCCAAGGCCGCGGTGACTCTTCGCACAAACTTCGCAACCCTGGTAGTAAGTTTGAAGTGGGCTTATCAGTCCTAAGCATTAACGTGAACGATAACTCACTTCATCTTAGTTTTGGTGGTAAGTTTTTTACAAAATACCAGCTCAGACGCAAACTATCTACGTAATTTCCCATATGTACATACTCCAAGCAAGTATACGCAACGCAAGACATGTGAGATCTTCAATATCGTTCGCGCTGTCTCAGCATGACATTTATTACTCGAGGCGTCACAAGAACAAAACTCATGCATATGGAACGGGGATGTTTTTTGTTCCATTTATCTTGATCATTTTTTTCCATGGTTACTATTGGTAGGTAACTGTAAATATCGGCCGGTTCCTTTAACCAAATATTCGTAAAAATCTGAAAGTATCGTTTTTTTTTTTCAGTTTAAAGAGTCTATTGCAAAATTGGTTCGTAGGATTATATCAGTCATCTTGTAGTTTTTTCATCAACACTAAAAAATACGTTGGTAAACGAACGTAAAATTTTATTATAACACTCGTTTCGCACATACCTAATATTTATTTGAATTAGTTACTATATTCATTTTTTTTTAATAAATTGTGTCATCATCGTCATCATCATATCAGCCGAAAGACGTCCACTGCTGGAAATAGGCCTCCCCCAAGCGTCGCCACAACGACCGGTCCTGTGCGTCTCGCATCCATCGGCTACCCGCGACCTTAATTGTGTATTTCGCATAAAATTAAACCAAAATACCTACTATGGGGTTATAGATTTTTTATTTCTGTAACAACCAGAGTTCCTATTCTACTAATTTTTAAGCTACGTGCATATGCATATTATTACAATTTAATTTCCAGACAGAAAATTCTTTATTTTTCATCGAAATTGTTATAGTTAAACAGTATTGCCAAATTTATGATTGCGATGGCGGTCTTGAGACTGAGGGAGATTGCATAGAAATAAAGATGAAAACTGCTTATTTATGTTCGAAAAGTAGGTGACTAATAGATCAGTACGGAAGAAAACCTGATGCGCTGATCCCAAAGTAATTGAAAAGAATTATGATTCATACTCTTCGAACAATATTGCTCAGCTTTCGCTAAGCTCAAATAGGCATACAGCCACCCCGCTAGGGTCAGTGCCTGCCAGGGTTGCAGAATTTTTTTCGAAAGAGTCAACGCGGACTTGGTACGCAAAGGGCACTAGGAGGAACACGGATGGGTTTTAGTCAGTAAGAGTCTGACAATTCCTTTCTGCTCCGCCCAGATGACTCATTTGATGATTTCCCATCCTTAAAAAAAAGACATACACCCAGACAGGCAACCGACTACATCAAACTTATTCCTCAGCTGCCTGAAAAACTGAACTAAATACATAACCTTTAAACCACAATCCTTAGCTAGAAAATGACAGAAAGCTCTAACAAAGCCAATGGCGGAAGTCAGATTGACAAATGGACGACAACCGTCGGTATTATTCTGCTAACAATCGCAGCGGTAGGTCACTTCCTAATTATTGCTGTATCGGCGACCCTGTCCTTTCATTGAGTTTCTTTGCCGACAGTAGAACGGATATCAATTTTTCTTCGTCTGCTGTTTTCTTGGAGTAAATTTTGGGCTTGGTTTAAGATTTTTTTAACGAAATACTTCAAATATATAACAAAGATAAAGAGTTCATATGCGCCCAGGTTGACACATACCATAAAAAAAAAACATTTTTACAAAATAACTTTAATTTCGGAAGTCGGTGTTTGTAGTTATTTTGTTTTTTGACACCGACTTCCGAAATGATTGTTATTTTATACTTTGTAGTGTTTTGTTTTTGGAAGTCGGTTATATTTTCTGTAAAAATGGTTTTTATTATTTTTCACTTACAGTGGTACTTGCGTAGCCATTCACAGTGTAACGGCGTGATGTTATGTTATAAACTGGGGCCTATTTAATAAAACTTACTTAGTGCTTTCGGTGTAAACGTCTCGTCAATACGAATGAAATCAGCCCAAACACTTGGTAGTTCCTACATACCGATCAGAATCAGAATGTTTATTTGCTCAAAATGTAGGTACATACAATATAAGATAACTTACACAAACACATAGATCAGCTACATTTGATGTGGAGTTCCCTTGACTCTCTGTCATCTCCATCATCAGGTCTGATCCAAACTTTCATTGTTTTGTAGTAGCACCCAACATACACGAATATCAAGTTTTTACTAGATGCGTGCCTATAATTTTCGAGAGTTGCCCTCGATTTATCAGGGTATTCATCATTAGATCCCGATGTGGTGGCAATGGGACCACCTCGGTAGCATACATTTTCATATAAAAAAGATTAAAATCAAAATCAAAAGTCATTTATTCAAATTAGGCTGAGTACCAGCACTTTTTGAACGTCAACGTTTACAAATAGACAGTCCCCCAAAACGCCCGCCCGTCACCACTTCCTAGTGTTTTACCTGTGGAGAAGAAGTGACCAACAAACTCCCCAGCAACACATCTGTCTGTTGAGTTAGAAGAACTCGCATTTAAACAATAGTATGTAAAGCTTTATAACAAAGAAAATAATAGACTTTAGGTAACACGTACAACCTAAAAACTAAATCATTTGCCAATTGTAAGCTAGCACACTCCATTACGCCATCATAATCAGACAACACAATCAATTAATAAATAAATAACTCAGGCATAAAAACAATGTAAACCAAACTTAATAGGTATGCCTCCAGACATAAAGGACGTGCCCGCCTACACGTGCAGGGGTAGAATCTAACAATATATATATCTGTGACTCGACGCCACAAGCGATAAACTAGGGCCACCAAATTAAACAAAAAGCAGTTAATCATTGTAACATATAAAAAACAAACCATGGCTAACAAGACGACCATTCAGACACAAGCAACACCCGTTCACGAGCATAACGCAAAGATCAGCCATTACCTCCCTCGCCATATTTGAGGAAAAGAGGTAACCCGACCTCCGACGGTACCGCAAGCAGTGAAATCTAAGGGAGCATGACGAACTTGCTGCCGGTTGCTCAGGATAGAATAATATCAAACAATTGTCTAAGTCACTAGTTGATCACATGTTGCAATACAATAAAAAAAAAAACATTGTATACAAAGTATGTCAATACAAAAAAAAACAATTTTCGATTCATCGAAATCGGTTCATAAACGACGAACATACATAAAATATATAAATATATATAGATCGAATTGAGAACTTCCTCCTTTTGTTTGAAGTCAGTTTAAAAAACGAATAAACAAAAAATGGAAGAAAAAAGTTAGTAAGTAGTAAACGCACCTATTTTGTCAGAGAATTCAATCAAACTGTCTAGTATCTTCCAAAATATAAATAAGGTTCGGCTCCCAGGCCTTGGCTGATTGATTTTATGGCTTTTGACTACCGTAACAACTGTCAAAGATCTTTTTTCATCAGCGAAACAGTTCAATCCAGGCTTAGTCTTGATTTTGTTATCTGCCGTCCCTCTACTAGTTTTTTTTTTTTAATTTGTGATATGTTTGCTCTTGACTCTAGTCTAGGTCAGAGATGACAGAGACAAAGTCTACGATGGAGCGAGCTTACCCAGAAGGAGCCTGTTCACTCTAACTTTGAAGAGATTAGTGTTTTAAGCGTTTGGAAACGACAACGCAGGCAGAGAGTTCCACTCCTTTGCTGTGCGCATTATAAAAGACGTTTGGAAACGCTTAGTGCTTTTTACTTTACAATAACCTATGCCAGACCCAAGACAGATAAAATGTACCGAACGTAATTTCTTTTATACCTCTCCCATCCATCTCAACTAAAAATCATTCAAGCAAAACAAAATTGCTCTACAAATCTGAAAAAAACGTTGCCATATTTTTACCTTTTTCGTGTACTACACACGTTCTTATATTTAGGCCACAGGGACTCCCTAAAGCCTCATTCACACTGTCCGCCGAGATAAAACTACTGGAGCGAATAATGTCGCATTACAATGCATTGGGTGTCACGTTAGGATTACACGAATGTGTGTAATGGTCCGAAGACGGAGAGAGAATAGGCAGGATGGGACTGCTCATTTTGTTTTTTTGGTGAAGTAAATTTTAGTGTGACATATTGATCAATATCTTCAGCCTAGCCTTTTCCCAACTATATTGGGGTCGGCTTCCACTCAAACCGGATTCAGCTGAATACCAATGTTTTACGTGGAGCGGCTGCCTACCAGACCTCGACAACCCATTAGCTGGGTAACACGGTACTTCTTGGCAAGACTGGAGACAGATTTACTAGCTTCTGGCAATCAGTAACGACTGCCAAAGATCTACAAATTACAGCCGGTACCAACGGCTTAACTTGCTTTCCAAGGTTTGGAGGAACTTCGATATGTTAAGATGGTCATCCATCCACAAACCAACCTTGGCAAGCGTTGCTTAACTTCAAAGATCGACCCGTGCGGCTGTTAGTATGTAGCCACGAGCTCCTCTAGTCCGTCAGATAGATTACCAAAAAACATTGGACACTTATTTATTTCTTTTTTCACTTAAACAAAATTTTTAGCCGATACAGTGCATTGAAAACTCGTGTGACGGCACATTTCATGACACTTTTTACCGAATAATGACGTCACAAGCCCCCACTCCTGATCTTTAATGCGTTTTATCTTCGTCAATTCTCAAATTACGTGTCCAATATTTACGTGGCAAATAATACGTGTCCAATGTTTTCGATAATCTAATGTCTAAATAGAATCATATTTTCCTTACTCAGGAATCATTCCCTATTATACGTTTAACTCTCTTTGGTTCCACAATTTTGCTGTTTATATATAGCAGCATATATTTTCAAAGTATTTAATTTACTGTAGACGTATTGATAGATCAATTGGAAATTTTCATTACTGAAACTTAAACGGACAGCCTACTAAAGGCCGGATATCGGACATAGTCTTAGTCCGGATATAGTCTTAGTCCTAATTAAGTCCTAAGGAGGTAACTGACGCAAATGTATTTACATTTGCGTCAGTTACCTCCTTACTCATCTGCCCTAAAAAACACATCAGTGAAGCTGGGCTCGTCGATCTGAAATAGGAGGCCTCCGGATGAAGAATCTTCTATACAAACGTAATACCTACCAAAATTACTAGCGACTCAACCATATTTTCAAGTCGTCAAAGCATTTTAGCAAACCCTAAATCGGAGGCAGCAAAAAAATTATGTAGTTTAATATTAGTCGTTCAGCAGTGAGCAGCGGCTTTTTTAGTTACCTATTCTAATGTAAGCTCTTTTAATGTGTTAGTTATATTACTGTGAATTTACTTTGTTATAAGCTATGATGGGGTTGACATATCCTTATTGGACAAAAACCCCTAAACTTAAGTTAAAAAATAAAGATGAAAAAAAGTTGTTTTATAGATATCTACTGATTTTTGTATGATTTATTATTTTAAAAATACTTACCCAAAAAGGCATCTTAGCAAATCAATTTATAAGATAGTAAAAATCAGACAAATTTTTCACCTCCGTGCTTTCTATTTTACTCAAAATTCCAAAGTCGCATCCATCCTATTCTGTCTTCATGATTGGCGTGAGACTGAAATCTCCGTTGACCAATCACAGGGCACCGTTCTAATTGGACGACTAATATATTCGTTGTTGGTCCCCTTGTGAGTTGAATTTATCGAATATCATGCTGGAACGAGCTTGTGGCAAATATCATTGAAAATTTTTACGTGAATCCTGAAACACAAAGGGTATAAATGTTACAGAATGATAAAATTATGGGATATGGAAAAAAATAAAGGGCTTTTAACAAGAAAGAATCGTTTTATGGATCAGTGTTATAGTGACCTTGTTTTATGTATGTAGTTGACAATATAATATACATACTAGTTTTTGCCCGCGGTTTCGCTGCAGAGTCATATCTGTCTGGACCAAAATTCATCAAAATCGGTTCAGCTATTTAAGCGTGGAAGCGTAACAAATAATCAAACTTACTTTTGCATTTATAATATCCTGTGTTTAGTTCTATGTGCCAAAGAAGTATGAACAAAGAAGATATGTTGAGCCAACCCCTAATAAATTAGGATCAAGGCAAGAGAATGATGATGCTCCTCCGTAGACAGAATTTCAAGATTGCCTATCAACATCATTAAAGACTAGGCCTTTCTTTCGTCTTACGTGATGAATTAATCAATTCAAACATACTTTAGAGGGATGCGCAACAGAAAGTAAAGTCCCGCACATCTCCATTGAAAAGGGAGGATCCTCCTACCAGACAGTTGTTGTGTCTGGCGGGCAACTACCCAATAGTTGATATTCGGGCTGATGTATATGTTCAAATCGCACGGTAAACTCTGCTTGCGTGATGCAGAATTTCGACATAGTAGTTCGCTGCTAGTTGGATAGATGGCGTCGTGGTCCTTTTTGTTGAGATGTAGATTTGCTCCGTTGGTTTGTCTTGTGGCGGCATTGATGCCGCTACAATACTATCTCAAATACAATAAATCTCACACCTGTGAGAACAAAAAGAAAGAAAGAAAACAGTTTATTCCAGACAAAACTACAACAATATAATCAAAACGAACATTGATATGAACATTAAAAAAAAAAACAAAGCATAACGCTTCCTTTTCGCTGTCTCATTTGCGGCATTATTAGAAAGAGTTACAGCGGCCCTGAAATGCAGAGGGCATTAGGAGGAACACGGGTGGGTTTTAGTCAGTAAGAATCTGACACTCCATTCTGCTCCGCCCAGAGCGGAAAATGTCATTTGTTGATTTCTCATCCAAAATAAACTGGCCAAGTGCGAGTCGGATTCACCCACCGAGGCTTCCGTACTTTGTAGGTACGTATGACACTTTAAATGTATAGTTTTCAGACTTTTCCCTATTTCTGTAGTATAAGACGGTAATACTTGCCAAATTTTATAGTTCTAGGTCAACGGGAAATACCCGATACATTTTGATTCCCTTGAGAGTGTCGAAATATATGTTTTTGCGGCATAAACGGCCGTATCTTTTTTGTACGTTAACATAGAAGCTTGTTTTGTTCACAGCTTCAAAGGACCATAGACCTGAGTATGTGTTTTAATTTCAACTCGATATCTCCATGCGTTCCCGGGATAAAGGGTCTTGAAAGACAGACGGACGGACAACAAAGTGATCCTATAAGGGTTCCGTTTTTCCTTTATACGGAACCCTAAAAATAATTTAAAAAGGCATGAAAAAAAAACTTGAATTGGTATTGCCAGATTCCGTTTTTCACCTTTATGATACAACACTTGCTTCGTAAGATATTTAATTCAAATTGCCAATACAAAGGGTATTCAACGCTCATTCCACCTCTGCACACGATGACACTTTTATCCTGCAAAGTGACAATTAAATACCTGATGCCCGTTAACATCGTCCCTCTAAAACACAAAAGCCGTATCGTAACACCAGATAAAGCAGCAATGGACATGTCTCCCTATAGTTTATACCAAGCATTAGGGTGCTTTTACGCTAGAGATGTGCGAAGTAGCTAAGCGGTGCGCGAGGAATAGGTCCAAAATCTATTTTAAGTGTAAGTGCTACCGTGACAGGCCGGGCCTGCGGCTTATCATAATAACAGCGCGGGATTCTTTTTAATCGCACCGTACGCTGATATAGGAGCCTGTTTAGCCTCGGAAATGTCATACTACATTGTTATCTCTCATTGCTAAGTTATCAGTATTAGTTATTAATTATTGAATTTGGTTTTTTGTCCCGTGCAAGTCCCAAATATATTTTTTTCTTTCTGTTCCTCTGGTGAAAAAGTGAGATGTTTGCGGTTGATAAAAGCGAGGAATGTGTGCGACACAGCTGTATTACGAGCCGCTTCGCACCCTCACAACACCATTTCACAGCTCCGTTGTGCGTCCTGACACCGCGCAAGCTTAGTAACAATAGTACAGCTTTGGAGGAAACAATCACACATTTTTACAGCGCTGCCACACATCCTCGCACCGCCTAGCTACCTCGCACACGTTGGGAAAGCCCCATTACCTATACAACGGTTGTCTATTCATCTCATTTATAAGTTAAATACCGATAGCTAGCATTGTGTTCGTGAGGGCGTATCCATTACGGCCGATATAAAGGTAACGTTACGATAAACTTGATTGAGGTTGATACTGGAACGAATGGGGTGACTATGATTTTGTGGATAGTAGGATATTCCTGAATATGTGTTTCTTCTCAGGGTAGTCAGCTTGGAAATACCAGACTCATTCCATTTAAATTGACGAAAGTGTAATTTATAACCAATTGACTTTTGCCCGCGACATCGTACGCGCATTTCTCATTTTTCCCGTTCCTGTAAGAATTTCGGGGGGAATTATACATATAAACCTTCCTCTTTAATCATTCTGTCTATTCACAGACGGAAAAAGCGAGTTTGTTTTAAACTATGTATAGATTTGTAAAATAAATACCATTCATATTTTTTTTCTTTTCTGAGTCACTTTTAGGGTAAGGAGGCTAGGGAATCTTTTTTAGCTTGGTGGTCAGACAAGTGGTTCTAAACTTTTGGGGAACGGTTTCAATTTTATGCCACCAGAACTATTCTTAGGGTTTAAAATCTACTTATTTTTATAAAGCCAGCTACTCACACATTTAGCGACAAATTATTGAATTAAATCTGGTCCAATGATGTTTCTAATTCTGCTTGTTGAATGGACAGTATAGTCCGCGCGTCAGTGTCAATAATTCCAGTATTAGTTGGCCTTACAACCTATTGAAGCTCGATACCATGCTAGACAAGCTCAAAGTCAATAAGTTATGGCGTTAGTTGTATGCGGCCTACTTTACAATAATTAACTTCATAAAAAGATTTTAATATCATGAGCTATTTTTATCTAAAACTTATCAATATCTGACAAACTTCAAGTAGTTTGTCATAAAAACATAAAAGTACGGAAAAAGTCGTCTCATTCCATTTCAAACTATATCATCCACACACTCGAATTAAAACCATACAGCTCACACCTAACCACAAAAATGTCAATGTCCGCGAAAATCTAGCCTCAAGGACCTCCTAGCATTGTAGTAATATTGGCAATAACCCTCTTGTATAATTGAGTGGTACTCCCTTCGATCCCATTAAGGGATCTGTCAGGCTACGTAGTCGATAATCGTCTAGGCGCGTCTCTATTTCTCGATCTTACTGTGGTGGTGTGAGGCTTTTAAACGAGCGAGATGAAGAAAAACCTGGTTTTGTTTATGCTGTTTGGAAACGATGTTTGTCTTAAATTTTAGCATCGTTATAGGGGTCGCAGTCCCACCCATTTATTGACAGTTTTTATTTCGAATAATGCTTCCTCGAATCGACATTTATCGTGATTTTCATTCTTGGCCTTTCGATAAATTTTATTACCTAGTTGTCAATAATAATATTTTCGAGCCGTTTGGGGTTGAAACTCTTGGACCATGGTCACTCGGACCCCACGGTCCAAGAGTTAATTTAAGAACTTACTAAACGCTCAGTTGACACTTCGCATGATCCAATGACTGGCTTTTACCTCGGATACAGGGTAAGCATAGCCATATAACGTTGCAATGCCGCCAGTCTTTTGGGCTCACTTCCAGTCAATAGCGTTGCGGATGAAATTTTGACGCCATATTTTAGTGAGGCATTTTAATTTTAAGTGTAGATAGATAAGTATTTAAAACATAAAATAACTGTATTATTTTTGTAAATAAATTATATTCTACAAATAAAAACCATGCAAACCTATCAATTAAAAAAAAGTAACCAAACTGAAAACCTCTTCCTTTTTTGAAGTCGGTTTACAGAACACAATGAAATCGTAATCGCTGCATTCAAAGCCACATTTGCTAGAATACAAAGACGCAATAACATCTAATTACACATAGAATTTAATTACGAGGTACACCGATAACAATGCATTAAGACGTGTTTGTATGTTCCCTATGTTTTGTGTGGATTGAACTTCAAGGTTCGCGGAATGCTTTAGTATCACTCAGATGTTGTATATCTACATACATATATCGGAGTCTGTATTGCCTAATAGCTACAAACTGGCGGCTTTAAGGTTACATCAAAAGTGAATAAGTTACAGCTAGGTAAATGTGCTCCATCGTCGACCACACCATTGCTTTCGCGGCAGGTAAGATTGTGGTCACACGAGGCAAGCTTATGGAGGTAGTGGAACACAGCGTAAAGTCCCGCAAACCTCCGTTGTAAAGGGAGGATCCTCCGACCAGGCCGTTGTTGAGCCTGGCGGGCAACTGCCCGATAGTTAATATTCGGGCTAATTAATGTATATGTTCAAATCGCACGGTAAACTCTGCTTGCGTGATGCAGGATTTCAACCTAGTAGTTCGCTGCTAGTTGGATAAATAGCGTCGCGGTTCTTTTTGTTGCGATGTAGATTTGCTCCGTTGGTTTTTCTTGTGGCGGCATTGATGCCGCTACATCACTCCCCTCCGGAGACCGGAGGTCGATAGTGGATGAGTCGTCCATACATCTTGAGATGCTTGCCAGGCCAGTGGATGGTTGGTTCCAGTGAGTCGGAACCGGATGTCGCAGAGTTCTCGGTGAGTCGGAACTGTCTGCGGTGCCCCAGTGAGTCGGGTTGATGAGATCCTAGTAAGTCGGGTTCATGCTGCTATGTTCCAATTGCTGGATCTGGCACAGCACTGTGCTATGCTCTAGTGAGTCGGACGAGGTACAGCGTTGCTGTGCGACGTAGAGGCGTGACTGCTGGCGTCAACCAGGAGAGGTTCTTCATGGCTCTTCATGTGTCTTGCCGAAGATGCAGTGTGCTTGCCAAGGTCGCTGGTGAGGTCGAGGGTAGAGGCTAAGGATGCTGACCAGAAATGCGCGGCTGCTGCATACTGGTGGTCAGGATACCCGTAGAAATTTTTTTACTGATCTTGGAGCTCTTACTACCCACAGATATTGGACAAATAAAAAAACACATGCGCTAATGGATACTTATAATACTATCAAGGGAGAAAAATGTACTCGACCAACCCATTAGATATGTTTTAATTTAATACTTGGTGTAGCAACATTTCAATTAAAAATGTAATTAAATCTCATTTACGTAGTGTTAATAGGCCTAAAGGTTCATACAAAAGTAATTGTTTGAGAAATTACGTCTTACAAGAATTAAGCTGTACATAAAATGGGTGGTACAAATTGTTAACTGATGGTTCTAAGAGTTCTAAGATTGGGGCGGCTTTCTATGATCCCGTTACCAAAACAAGTGGGTGTTTTAACATTGTATCTGATGTTTCTATCATGACAGCAGAGTTGTTAGCTATCTCCGAAGCGTTATCTTACAGTGCCACATTACAACACACTAATATCTCCAGCATTTGGCTCGATGCGCCTCTGGATACAGAGGTGTATCGATAGCCTTCGCTGTTTTGCGTAAAATACAGGCATCTCTTTCAAACAATGTTAATTTAGTCTTGCAATTGATCCCGTCACATATTGGTCTACAGGGAAACGAGGAGGCTGATAGACTGGCTAAGATAGCAGTATCGTCAGGTATAGAGATTTATATTTTACCAGTTCATTCGGATATTTTTTTAAAAATTCAGAAGCTATTGTTATGAAGAGTGGAAAGAATGTTTCAGTAAAAAATCAAAAGATATAGGGATATGGTATAAAATAATCCAATGTCAGCCTCCTCGAGTCCCCCCTGGTTTAGTAGTTTTAAAGTCAGTCGAAAAATGTTGATAACTTCTTTCAGAATTCGTTCCGGACATATACCATTAAGAGTCTTTGCATTTCGAAAGGGAAAGGTGGACAATCCGAATAGGGAATATGCACGAAAAAAATATTTATTATCTATACAGTTTATCTAAAAATATACACAAATATAATACTAGCAGTGAAAATAGAATCAAAATTGCTCGAAAAACAAACGAGATATAATTATTTAAAACAAATATATCTTTCCCTCTCGTTAAAACGCTGTTTTCTATGGCAGCTGTATAGGCGCCAAGAACTTTGACGTCACAATTCATATCGGACTTCCCTTTCTAATAGTAAACTTTGAAGCTTTATAACTTCATCGCTGATGAAGGTATTTAAAAAATAATTCCATAATTGTTTATTACAGCTAATAAGTATTTCATATAGCAAATAAAAAAATCGCATGCATATTCCCTATTGCTTAGTTTGTGATAATAAAGTAAAAGATGTCCATCACCTTTTGTTGGAGTGTGTCAGGAATGAGTCTGAAAGAAGTAGAATTACTAGTGAATTGAATATAAATCAGCTAGATTTGGGTATATTTAATGTTATTCTTACCAATCCAATGTCGCCGGCAGCTATTTTAGTTTATTCATTGGTTAATTTGTAATTGTGATGTCTTTGGATAAGGTTACGATGAAACTGGTGTAACATTTTGTTAAAAGTTCCTTAAATAAATAAATAAAAAAACTCTGCTTGCGCGATGCAGGATTTCAACCTAGTAGTTCGCTGCTAGTTGGATAGATGGCGTCGCGGCTTTTTTTGTTGCGATGTAGATTTGCTCCGTTGGTTTTTCTTGATGCTAGTACAATCTTATCAATATTAATTATTTTATTATAATCAGTGTGACAAAAAAATATGTCAAACATTTACATTACAAGCTTTGGTAATAACACCGATTTTTTCATAAAACCGGTTTGTGATAATATAAACCCAGCCAAAATATTGGTGCATGATGGAGGTATCCATTAATACCTCTGTCTTATAAGCTAAATTGTTATTGGTATTATGAAGTATTGACTTAGACAGCATTTATCTTGAAAATGAATTTACACGATTCGTTGGTTGCTCGTGGACTAAGGTATGTCAAAACCGACTAAAGGATAACCTCAAAACGAACGAATTGAAAAACAACAACTCCCCATTTACCGAACATTAATGAAAACATTGAACTTGTACCCAAAGTACTCGTTCCACGAGGCACCCAAAACATTCCACAGTAACCAATAATCAAAAACTCGCAGAACTCAAATAAATCATTTCTAGAAACATTCGCAATAAGCCGTCGATAAATAAAAACAAACAAAAAACGCTATTTATCGGTACAGGTCAAATAAATTAAAGAACAAAAGGGCAGCTTTTAATTTGTTTGATCCGTTCGCTACAAAGTGGAACGCCCAAAATTGCCGACGACCGCTTTCGAATACCGACAGTTTTGATATAAGAAAAATACGCTCAGAAGGTCGGCTCCTTACAATGAGCGAAAACGCACGCACACGTAAACACGCTTTACATACAATGAGTGCAAGCGCGAGCTCCTTAAAGTTCTAAGTTTGAGCTGCACGATAACTGACAAATGCTTGCTCTATCTGGACAAGTCCACTCAAATTTGTATGGTACTTTCTTCAAAATACCACCTCAGACATTAATCCACATGATTCTCACGTGATTTGACTAGAATGAATTGTGTGGACGTTAAAGAGACTTCTGCGTTTGTTTCGATGTTTCTTCTCAAGTCACACACACACTGGCCTCATCTAGTTTAAAATTACCAAAAAAGATTGACTTCAAAAGTGTTATTTTTAACCCTTTTACAAAATAAGTACATATCAGGAATCATTATCATGTATCAAGTGCGCTCGTGACTGGGATTTGTTTGACATCATTATACTACTAACGCGTTCAATCTTCCATGTGTGCAGGCGCCTGTTTTCACTCGCACACAGAATCGAAAATTGCGTTGCGTTGTTACGTTGTGCTAAGTGGCCAGTCACAGTTCAGATAGAATATTCAGTTTCTATGGGAAATCGGCAGCACTCACTGACACACTGTATGGAAAGTTCTTCAGCAGCGGTTACCAAGGAGTCTCCTTGCAATGTGTTTAGGATCAACCTTCTGTACTCACGTTTTTAGTGGTTTCGCTCAATACAGTTTTTAATTAAAACTGTAAGATGCAAACAGATGGCCGTAATTAGGAATATAACCTTTATTACTATAGTTACAAAGGTTCGATTTTTAATTAGGTCTAATTGGTCAAAGGGTGCAAATTCAAATGAAAAAGTCCGTTTGCAAATAAATTCTTTATTACGATAAAATGTAAAAAACTTGTTTTATTGTTTTAATTTGAATTGAATCGTGTTTGTTAGGAGAGTTAATTTAAAATCAAAATAAATTATTGCATTCCAACTTCATATAGCATTTGCTATAAGGTATTTCTATGAATATTAAAATTATGAACTCTTCTCCTAACTAAAATTAAAATAAAATAATAAAGTAATATTAAAGTTTCCAGTTAATCAAATAGGAGCATTTTCAGAAAAAAGCGTTCTTGCTATCAATAAAACTAGGACTTAGTAGTTTTATTCATAGCAAGAATATATTTGACGTCACAGTTGGTGCAGTGGTTGAGCGATTGGCTGCTGCGCTGCGTGTCGCGGGTTCGATTCCCGCACGGAACAAATATTTGTATGGCCTACAGATAGTTGTTCCGGGTCTGGCTGTTTGTGTATGTGATTTTGAATGTTTGTAAACGCACCCACGATACAGGAGGAATTCCTAGAGTTAGGCAAAGCTTAAAAAATATATATTTTATGCCGCTTACGCAGCAAACAACGTATATTTTGACACTCTCAAGGAAATCAAAATGTATAGGGTTTGACATAGAACTATGAAATTTGGTAAGTACGTCTTAAACTACAAGTACAGGGAAATGTCTGAAAATTATACATTTGATATTAAATCATAAAAAATTAATCTTTTATTTAATTAAAGTAATGTGTACCTACAAATTTGTACGGAACCCTCGGTCGACTTGCACTCGGCCGGTTTTTTTTTTCTTTTGTAAGCGTCCGGAGCCTGGATGTGCACGGTAAATAATAATTCAATTATATTATAAACATGGTAAGATTGTAGTCCATCTTTATTATAAACTTGATATATTATGACCACATTATTTAAAACACGATAAATCCTATCCAAATTCAACACTTTATGACATATCCATGTCATATTGATAAGATAGAGTCGACATTGTCAAGCAATTTATTATGAACTTACGGCGTTTGCGTATCCGATGACATATGTATGTATAATTATTATACCTAATCATTGATATATAAAAAACCCAAGATGCACAGTCTCGAACAAATGCAACACTTGAAACTGTCATCAAAAACTGACATGTATGAGTCATGTGTGAGTTGTGTGTAGTTATACTATAAACATTTTTTTTGCAAATTCAGCCTTACCCTCATCGCTTAAAGTTGTTTTTACAAAGCAGTGCAGTATGCCGCGTGATGCGAAACTCTTTGAAACTTGCGCACAATTTTTGCGGACGTTTTTGAGATGCTGAGTGTGTATCTTGGGTTTTTTATATATCAATGTACCTAATACATAAAACCCTTCACGGAACTCAGTCATTATGCTAGCTTTTATATATCTGTACTAATTAATTAATCTATACTCATCATATATAAAGCTGAAGAGTTTGTTCGTTTGTTTGCTTGAACGCGCTAATCTCAGGAACTACTGGTCCGATTTGAAAAATTATTTCAGTGTTAGATAGCCCATTTATCGAGGAAGGCTATAGGCTATATATCATCACGCTAAGATCAATAGGAGCGGAGCCGTAATGAAAACTGTGACGCAGATGAAGTTGCGCGGATCAGCTTGTTAAAATCATAAACGAATAAACCTTTAAAGTAAAACGAACACCATAACCTCAGTGTTTCCGTGTTCCATAATTATAATTTGATGTGTGTATTAATAGGAGTGATAACTGTGTTTGGTAAAGCGGAATATTAGGAAGTGTCATCAATCAACACTGTACTTAGAACAAGACCTCTAACGGGTAGGTTTTGGGACTCAGTGGTGGGGAGTGTGGAGAACTTGGGTGAAAGTACTGTAAAGTGGCTAGTTGGATTGGTAGCCCGAAGTCAACGCGTCATTCTCTCGCTCAGGCACCAACTCCATTAGCGAGTGAATTAATCAACACGGTACTTAGAACAAGACCTCTAACGGGTAAATTTTGGGACTCAGTGGTGGGGAGTGCGGAGAACTTGGGTGGAAGTACTGTAAAGTGGCTAGTTGCATTGGGAGACCGAAGTCAACGCGTCATTCTCTCGCTCAGGCCCCAACTCCACTAGCGAGTGAATTAATCAACACGGTACTTAGAACAAGACCTCTTAACGAGTAGGTTTAGGGACTCAGTGGTGGGGAGTGTGGAGAACTTGGGTGTAAGTACTTTTAAGTGGCTAGTTGGATTGGGAGACCGAAGTCAACGCGTCATTCTCTCACTCAGGCCCCAACTCCACTAGCAAGTGAATCAATCAATACGGTACTTAGAACAAGACCTCTTAACGAGTAGGTTTTGGGACTCAGTGGTGGGGAGTGCGGAGAACTTGGGTGGAAGTACTGTAAAGTGGCTAGTTGGATTGGGAGACCGAAGTCAACGCGTCATTCTCTCGCTCAGGCCCCAACTCCACTAGCGAGTGAATCAATCAACACGGTACTTAGAACAAGACCTCTTAACGAGTAGGTTTTGGGACTCAGTGGTGGGGAGTGTGGAGAACTTGGGTGGAAGTATTGCTAGATGGCCAGTTGAATTAAGAGATTGAACTCGCGGGCTCATTCTTTCGTTTAGGCGCCACCTCCGCGAACGAATGAATCGCTGCGAGTTGGCGTGTTGCTCGTCAATGTCACTCGACGAATGACACGCATTCACAGAGTGGCTATAAAATGTAGTGGCATGACGATAATATCGCTGCGAGAAATACGGCTACTGTACGAGTCTTAGTTTCGATACCTTGGCCAGCAAGTGGTGATTGGCTTTTTCAATCTGAAAATTAGTAGTAGCATTTCGATAGTGCGGAGTAATCTGTATTACATTAGTAGGCTTTATCTTGCATAAAGGTCTAATACAACAAATGTTCAAAACTTTTCGTATATTCACTTGTTTTTGTGATTTGTTCAGTTGTTGAAGAATAGTAGGTAAGGTAAAATACCTCTACAAATTGAAACTTTCACACAATATTTATATATTTCAATAACTCTCTGCATTAACAGTATACAAACCCGTGCAGAGAGTCAACAATTATTATAATTATACAACAATATCTATCGAAACATATCGAAACACGAACATCTCCGACCACTCCCGAAGTTGGCCGACACCGATGCCCCTATGTCACACCAAAGTGTTTACAGCTTCCGAACGTTGCCACATTTATAACAATTCGTAGGATGATTAATGTTTACAAAATTGATATTTAATTGCTGGTAAACATCGTGTGTCGACGGTGGCGCCGCGGTATGTTGCGGCGTTAAATGACATAATTTATGACAGGATACACTTGTATTAAGCGGAGAGAGCGATTGAAGCGCTATCAAGATCTTGAAGGATTAAGGTTCGTGTTCTAGTATTTTGATGAGATATGCCATGCATGACGAGAGAGATGGGAAAGATTGTCTCTCATTGGACTTCGCCGTCGAGGTCTACATCAACTTTTCAAGCAGTCTGATGCAGCTGCAACTGGCTTTTTTTTTTCAATTACATATCTGATACCAGCCATCAACTGTATCAGATTCCTTGAAATGTTTTTGTCGATTTATGCAGTCTGGTTTTTGATACAAGTTTTTTATTCAGGACTTGATTCTCTACCACCTGTAGTTTATGAGGCCAAATGTTTATGAGCCCAATATTGAAAACACTCATCCTAGTAACAGTGAACAGAAGTTGCTAAAAAATAACAAAAATGACTAAGAATTCGTTTTAGAGTTGTTTTTTTTTTTTTTCTCGACTTTTTGTACCTACATCATAAGCTCACGCAAGCGGATCAGGGGACACAGCAATTTCTCAATATATTTATAACGGCAAGAAAACATATCATATTTAACCTCAACCCTTTCGGGGTACATAACCTGATACCGTATCCAATCCCAGGTGTATATCAAAGATAACATACTCGAAGTTTATAACTTACTTGAAACGGTAAGGGATAATATCGAATGTATCCTTTTCATCCCATATAAATTGGGTCTTTCTTGCTTGGACGCCTGCATTAATTGATTACCTTCTTTTTGAAGATATTTTTATAGATACGTAAGGGGTTTATTGATTCAATGAAGGTTTTGTATTAGTTTAATGATCCCTACACATATGGTCCTTGAAGTCGCGTTGTTTTCATGTATCACGTGTCAGCGAATGTTGTTACAGACGTTAGATACTGGGACAAACAAACTGCAATTTCTATCGACAAGCTGAGAAGAAACTCGTTAGGGACTGACTGCTGCTGTCTACTCTACATATCTCTGTGCACATCATCTATCCATCTAGTTTTAGGTTTTTCTCGGGATTTCTTGCAAGGAACAAACAATTGCTTTGCTACTGAAATAGTTTTAATATGTTAGTCGAACGCGAATTCTAATTCGTGCTTGATATGAACTTGTCGTACGTTTTATATGTTGCGTAAGAAGGTCGAAATATATTTTTTTTTCTAGTAGCATTTCAAAAGTAAGGAAACATTCGAGTAATTAAATTTTTGGTGTCCAGGTAGGTTTGAAAAATTACATTTAATTGAGCGTAGAGAAATTAATTCCCGTGTTTCCAAACGCTTACAACCCTAATCTCTTCAAAGTTAGAGTGAACAGGCTCCTTCTGGGTAAGCTCGCTCCATCGTAGACTTTGTCTCGGTCATCTCTGACCTAGACTAGAGTCAAGAGCAAACCCGCCAAAAAAAAAAAATTGCATGATTCCTACGCTGTTATCTTATGATTTATTTCCTTAAACGCTTCTAACCACTAAATTGTCAGTACTTAACAGCAAAATCCATGAGCCAATCTCTGGCACTCCCCGACAGCACAAGATTGATCCCTATTCCACAATTAGGTGCAGTCCTAATTCACAAACCGAATCCTGCAAAGATTTTAAGCCAGTGGCTGTACGGACCGTCATTAACGAGTTGTTAGACATGTCACGGTTTAAAGCTTCGAGGTTTTCGGAACGAAACAAGTGTAGGACATTTATGTCAGATGTTTTGAAAACCTCTTTGAGGATTTTAAATTGTCTGACACGATCCTACGATTACTTTTAAATTAAATCTCATTTTGTCCAGCATCAAATTTAATGTCACTTTCTGGTTTCCAATTCGTCGTGGTTTTTTTTTTTATTTGTGATGGGTTTGCTCTTGACTCTAGTCTAGGTCAGAGATGACAGAGACAAAGTCTACGATGGAGCGAGCTTACCCAGAAGTAGCCTGTTCACTCTAACTTTGAAGAGATTAGGGTTGTAAGTGTTTGGAAACACAGACGCATTACGTGTTGATGTAATGTATTTAGATCTAGGCAAATGTGGGGATGGCCAGTCTTACCAGTGATTTTATTTATTCTAATATACTTTCTAAGTTTTTGGAAGCTGACCTCAATATAGTTGGGAAGAGGCTAGGCGGATGATGGTGACTTATCTTATCTTGGGCATCACTATCATCAGTTAATGCTATCATCGAGAGGAAACTGTTCTTGTAGTTAATATATTCTTTGTTGTAATTAATGTTCCATTTAGAAGGGAGAATTTTCCGGTCAGATGGCTGGTGTGTCTGGTGGGCAACTGCTCGAGGGTTGTCGACTTTGATACTGCATTTTTTTGGGATCCGTATCTAAAGGGTAACCAATGGAACCCTATTACTAAGCCTCCGCTGTCCGTCAGTCCGTCCGTCCGTCAATCTGTCTGCGGGCTGCATCTCAAGAAACGTAATAAGTAGATAGTTTAAATTTTCACAGATTGTGTCGCCGCTTTAACAACAATTAATAAAAACTACAAAAATACTACGTCTTTTTTGTTTCGGTTAATGGTACGGAACCTTTCGTGTGAGAGTCCGAGTCGCACTTGGCCAGGTTTTTCCAAGTCCTGATGTCACTATGATGATGTCTTCTCTGTTATTGGTTTTTCTTTAAGTGATATCATTATTTCAAAAGATATCCCAAATAAAATAAATAACCCAATATAACAAATAAGAACCAAGAACTCAATACCCACCAATTTTCCTGCACAACTCGACCTACAATCGCTTCCAGCGCTTTACCTCAAGCTCAAGTACGGGCCGTATAATACTCGCCGCTCTAGCTAGACGAAGCGCTTACAGCTTTATGATTGACGCTAATTGCAGCGCTCACTTAACGACGGATTTGTTCCGTGAGGGAATGATGTAGAACTAAGACTAGGTGGGAATTAAAGAGTGATTAGGTGTGTGAGTAGTGAGATGTGTGAGAGAAATTCACACATGTATTGGTTTCTGTAACTTACATGGTGTACATACTATGGAGTATTCTCCTTACCAACCTTTTAATATGATGATTTGTTGACAGGCCGGCCTACGAATAGATGACTGGATAGGAAGACGAGTCTTTGTCGTTAACCAGCCAAAATTCACTTACCGACGTATTTGTTCCGTGGAGGAATGATTATAGAAGTATGCGAAACAAGGTGTTAAGTCCCGTAAACCGCCTTTGAATAAGAAGCATCCTCCAACCAGGCGGTTGATATTACCGGTGGGCAACCGGGTTCGAGTTCGGGGTTTTAGGTTCCGCTGAAATCGGTCAACTGGGGATTTTCTAGCGTATGCCATTCATATCTGTAGTGCAGCCATAGAGAAGCATGGGCAGGCACTAGCGGTCTCCGTTGACATCTCGAAGGCCTTCGACAGGGCCTGGCACGATAGCCTTATAAGTGAGCTATCTTGCTCGGTCTGCCCGCCGGATTGTGTGATTAGATCGCCCGAGGATTCCCTGTTTGATTTCCTGAGGGGTCGGTTTATCCAAGTGGTCATAGATCGCTCGTCTGGACTGCTAGATATTATTGCCGGTGTTCCTCAGGGGTCGGTGCTTTCGGCAACACTGTTCTTGCTGCAAATTAATGATCTGCTTAAACAAGGTATCTTTGGGTATGCAGACGACAGCACTGTAGCTGAGAGAGAGGCTATGGTTGAGCGCTTGAATGTGTCCTTACAGTCTGTCTCTGAATGGGGTGATGCCAATCTAGTCAAGTTCAATGCTGCTAAGACCCAAGCGTGTCTATTTTCCCCCAAAAGGAGCCAATTCCACCCAGCTCTATCTTCCCGAGGTGCAACCTTGCCAATAACCGATCAATTTGAGCAGCTTCTTTGGGTTACATTAACATGTACCCTTAATTTTGGCCCTTTCATAGAGGCAAAAGCTCAAGTGGCTGCAAAGAAGTTGGAGACGTCGGTACTTCACTCCGGAATAGCTGCTCAAACTCTATCAAGCGTAAGTTCGATCGTGTATGGAGTACTGCTTTCATTTTTGGGACGGATCTGCCAGATACCAGCTTGATGTCCTTGATTCAATTGAGAAACAAGCCAAGAGGATCATCGGCAATGATAGGCGCGTCGCGACAAAGCTCCAAAGTGTTGAGCATCGATGCCGAGTTGCTAGCCTGTCTGTTTTCTACCGGTTGCATTTTTTGGGAGTGTGCGACGGAATTGCATAATTTAATTCCGCCAAGCCCGTTTTATCATCGGATCACAAAACGAACGGCGATGCGCCACCGGTACATGGTGGACATCCCACTCACACAAAACAATTTGGGAACACATTCATAGTGCGTACAGCTATTTTACGTGGAGCGGTGCCTACCAGACCTCCACAACCCAATAACAGGGTAACACGGTACTTCTTAGCAAGACTGGAGTCAGATTTACTGGCTTCTGACGATCTGTAATGACTGCCAAAGATCTTATGACCATTATGACACTATGCCACACATACTAGTAAACTTATTAAACTTGCCAGTTATAAGTAAAAACCGGCCAAATGCGAGTGGGACTGTCACACGAAGGGTTTCGTGAACCCGAATAAAACACGTTTGCTGTATGGGAGCCCCCTTTTTGAATTCGATGGGGTCGGCATTTTACATGGAGCGGCCCAGTAACCGGGTAGGTAATAACCCCTTGACAAGACCAGTGTCTGATTTTCTGGCTTCTGAGTATCCCTAAAGACGGCCAAAGATGGTTAAATGACAGCCGGGACCAAAGGCTTTCTGAGGCACGGATGAAACTTGGTATGTAATAAATGGCTGATATTATGACCCACACATCATCATCTGCCTAGCCTTTTCCCAACTATATTAGGGTCGGCTTCCAATCAAACTGGAATTAGCTTAATACCAGTATTTTACGTGGAGCATCTGCCTACCAGACCTCCACATCCCAATAACAAGGTAACACGGTACTTCTTGGCAAGACTGAAGTCAGATTTACTGGCTTCTGACAATCTGTAACGACTGCCAAAGATCTAATGACCATTATGACCCACACATACTAATAAACTTATTAAACTTGACAGTTATAAGTAAAAACCGGCCAAATGCGAATCGGACTCTCACACGAAGGTTCCGTATCATAACCCGAAAAATACAAGTTTGTTGTATGGGAGCCCCCTTTTTGAATTTGATGTAATTTTTATTATTTGTGAAAATTCTTGAGGTACAGCCCGCCGACTGACAGGCGGATGAACGGACAGCGGAGGCTTAGTAATAGGGTTCCGTAGGTTACCTTCTTGAACGGAATCCTAACAATTCTTTCTGGCTCTGGGTCCGGCTGTTTGTGTATGAGTTTGTATGTTTGCAAGCGTACCTACGATACAGGAGAAATTCCTAGTGTTGGGCAACGTTTAAAAAAAAAACTGACTGACTGTATTTAGTATCCAAAACGAATCAAAAGTTTTTCCAGACGGATGTTTGATCAATGTTCATGTTTAATATTTACATTCGTAAAACAACATCAACATGATTGGAAACGCTTTAAAATAACATACCCAGAGTGAAATATCCGAACACAATTTATTTACACATTATAAACATTTTACATAAATTTTCAATTCGCAAAAATGATTTTAAATGGTTTTTAGGGTTCCGTACCCAAACGGTAACCAACGGAACCCTATTACTGAGCCTCCGCTGTCCGTCCATCTGTTCGTCCGTCCGTCTGTCTGTCAGCGAGCTGTATCTCAAGAACCGTAATAGGTGGACAGTTGAAAATTTCACAGATTGTGTATTACTATTGCCGCTATAACAACAAATAATAAAAAATAAGGTTTATGGTACGGAACCCTTCGTGTGCGAATCCGACTCGCACTTGGCCGTTTTTTTACATTTTTAGCTTCTATAGCATCAAACAAATATTTGGCTATGCTAAAAACGATTGGATTCCAAGAATCTATACAGTAACTAGCTCCTGCCCGCGGCTTCGCCCTCGTGAAAAGGATTTTCGTAAGATTACTTTTTGTACGAGACCCCTAATCCTTAACTTACTCCTTATTACATCAATTATTTGCCAGTGAAAGTCCCATCAAAATCGATTCAGTCGTTTCAGAGATTTTCCGGAACAAACAGAGAGACAATAATGTAAAAATTGTTTTTGATTATAGGTATTGTTTTGTGTGCCCGGGTTTGCGCGTTGTGTTCCACGCGCGCCTCAATGAGATGTCAGCATACCTAGTAGAGTAGCAGACCGTTAGGGCCAGTGCCTGCAAGGGTTTCGGAATTTGTTTGAAAAAGCCACCGCGGTCCTGGAACACAAAGGGGAACACGGATGGGTTTTAGTCAGTTCGAGACTGACACTCCCGCTCCGTCCAGAGCGGAACAAGTCATTTGATGATTTCCCAAATGTCCAGTCCAAAACTCGGATTGTCCAGTTTCAACCCCGAACGGGTCGCAATCGTAATATTGAGTAAGTTCTTCGCATACTGGGTTAATTGTATAGATAAATGCAAACGTTTTCAGCAAAAACTATAAAATTCAGAACCACGTTATAGAAAAAGTAAACATTCCTTTTATACCAACAACGGTAAATATTAACGGTAAAATAATGGAATAGCATTAATAAAATGGGTATAAATTTACAGTTTTCACCGAAGCGGAGAAAGGGAAAAAAGCTGATTGAATTCCAAATTGCAGTCTGGAGTCGCCTTTAGACGGTCGCGTCGACGAGGAAGATCAATCGAGGTTTTATAAATAGTCTGTGGCGAAATTGTGTTATAAATTTCAGCTATTTGGTCCTATTGATTTGTTTTTGTGTTCAATTTTACTTTTGAAACTGTCTAGTTCTTTTGTTTTATTGTCAAATTGGTCCTTTATCGTCCTTCTGTCCTTGAATTAATTTATTCGCTACTAGTGGACGTCACGCGGTTTCACCCGCGTAGTTCCCGTTCCCGTGGGAGTACGGGGATAAAATATAGCCTATGTTACTCCCTGATAATGTAGCTAACTATTGCTGAAAGAATTTTTGAAATCGGTCCAGTAGTTTCGGAGCCTATTCATTTCAAACAATAAACAAATCTTTCCTCTTTATAATAATAGTGTAGATAGTGTAGTTTAAGAGGAAATGCTGGCGGCGAGACTTTGTATGTAAAAAGTCATAATTCGAGGTTTGGCTCTCGACTGTTTTCTCCTCCAATATTGAACCGATATTTCACAAACTGAATAAGAAGGATGTATACTGTGTCTCTATATTTTCCTTTTTTTAATTAATAGTTGCCAAATTTGTACTCTAGGGCTCTGTTGACTGCGATTTATCGGACAATTTTGAGCATTTTTTTTTCACTGATAAACATGAACCACAAGACTTACATGCACATACACACAACACCCTCACACACTACACATACAATTCTACAATAACATCACTTAACATTACAAATATAACCAAATTTTTATTATATAAACTTACCTCTCGATCATAATTGTTTGCTAATAGTGCTATGTATAATCTGATTGGTGCCGTAAAATATGAAAATGGTTAAAGGGGTGCGAGCCTGGAGATCTGTCATACAGGTCCTGAACCTAGTTCAGACTCCAGCTCTCACAAAGGTTCTAGCGTAAGGCAAAGATGTATGTTATGAATAAATTACCTACTGAAACAATGTACCTTTATAAAAAAAAAAAAAAATAATAATTGTGAGAGTTCTAGTGCTTATACGGTTAATAAATCATCAAAAAGGAAAACAATACGTGGCACAAAACTACTTTTTGTATAGGTTTCTATTCGTCTACAGTATTCAACTCCTTCCTAGCCTTATTTCTTCGACACAATATATTCATCGTTTCTTGACTAATTAGTGTGGACATAGGCCTCCCCCAAGCATCGCCACAACGATCGGTCCTGTGCGTCTCGCATCCATCGGCTACTCGCGACCTTTACCAGGTCATCGGTCCACCTTATGGGAGGCCTTCCAACGTTGCGTCTTCCGGTACGCGGTCGCCACTCCAGAACTTTTCGGCCCCATCAACCATCCGTCCTGCGAGCAATGTGCCCTGCCCACTGACACTTTAGTTTGGCGATCCTTCGGGCTACGTCGGTAACCTTTGTACATTCTTCTTATTTTGCTCCGTTTCGGAACTTTCATACGTCTAGTCATAAGGGCACGTATGTTTCAAGCACTGGGCACCAAACCTTTCTGCTAGGTTTGCGGCATTGCTTGAAAGTGCTCCGCCCACAGCGGGAGAAGTCATTTGATGATACTCCATCCATAAAATAACTGGCCAAGTGCGAGTCGGACTCCCGTGCGAAGGGTTCCAAACGAAATTTTTTTTAACATGTTATATTAACACTATCAAAATCAAAAGGTATTTATTCAGTTTGAATAAATAATAGCCTGCAAATCAGCACTTTTTGAACGTCAAAATTTACATGAAGACAGTCCCCCAAATCACCCAGCCCCTCACCACTTCCTAGTGTTTTAACTGGAAAGAAGAAGTGGCCAACAAACTTCCCTGCAACACAACTGTCTGTTAAATTTAAAGAACTTGAATTTATATAACATTATTGTTCAACATTTTATGATAGATATAGAACATTAAATTAAATTAAATAGCACATGTCAGCTAGCACACTATGTTATCCTAACAACTAAATATGAAAGAATGATCAAACTTATTATATAGGTAAATAAATAAGTAAACTCTTGTATGCTTGAGTTTACTTATTTATTTACCTATATAAATTAAAATATTAATCAAAATGAGCCTCCAGGGATAAATGGCGTGCCCGTACTTCTTATAATCTGTAATCTATAGGTTATATCTATTATCTCCATTTTTTTTAAATTTTAGGCTCAGTCGTTTCGGAGATAAGGGATAATGGTCCTTTTTCGTCTTATTTCTTGAATAACTTTAAAATTAAAATCCTCACAGTGAACCCTTTCATTTGATATGTCACACGATATCGTTCAAAAAACTTTTTTTTCTAATTGTCTAGTTTGACCCCAGAAGTGACCCCCATACTATAAATTTAATTATTTACGTAACACAGTATTTGGGTCACAGAATTCCACATGTGTATTAAATTTCAAGAGAATCGGTTCAGTGGATCCGGAGATAACTGGCTGTGACAGACGGACACCAGAGTGATCCCATAAAAAACGGAACCCTTATAGGGTTTTATTTTTGTTCGAAACGCCAAAATGTACCTAAGAATTCAGGAAACCAACAGAAATTAAAAATTGTACCCATAAAATATCACAGCGCTTAATATTCTAATAGCACATAACTCCACTTATAGATAAAACTACGTTCAAAACATACAAACCCTCTAATAAAACACTAACCAAAGTTAAACTGCTAACAAAGCAAGGATAAGCCGTTTATAAATAACGGTATTTTAGTTCTAGTTATGATATTATTGTAGCTTTATCGCGTCCGGCTGATAAGGGGGTGTCGTTTCCTCCATGGCTTGCTGTGTTCGATATGGGAGCTAGCTTTTGTTTTGTTTTATACAGAATTGTAGATTATGATGGCAAAGTGACCTGGTGATGGTCGCGGGTAGCCGATGGATGCGAGACGCACAGGACCGGTCATTGTGGCGACGCTTGGGGGAGGCCTATGTCCAGCAGTGGACGTCTTTCGGCTGATATGATGACGATGGCAAAGTGAGTCGTTGATAAAAGGGGGCGTTATTGATGAGGGAATACCTTCTCTCTTTCTTTTTGGTCAGTTTAAGCAGCGCAGCGTTGGTACCCGATAGAATAAAGGATTAACATTTTGCAAGAAAAAAATTACCCCGTCCATATACGATGACAGCTATTGATATTATAATAGTAAAAATACAATTACAAAAATATAACAATCATTGATGCACGGAGAATAAGCAGATTTTCAGAAAAATCTGTCGATTTTAGTAGTTTTTTTTTACCAAATTGTGTCCATCCTATGTAACATTGTCTTGTATCAATCTTTTCTGTAACTTATATCGTGTACATTATAAAGACCATTCGATCTATTTTTCTTTTTACTATAATTACATTATGATTGGCGACAATTCACCATACCACACGTGATTAGTCATTGATCGCCACCGAGGTCAACCCAGAAATAGGGGACGGAACGGTACTTTTAACCAACACTGGGATATTTTAGGCTAAACAAACAAAACAATTCTTCGTTTGTTAAGCCAAAGCCAAAATTCAGTAAATATGAAATAGCATGATGGTGCCTACCACATAAAGCAAAAATAAGCGTAGCAGACTATTTTTAAAATTATCATTCAGGAAATGATAGATAACAAATACATTTATGACAATTTAAACCAGTAGTGGTCCCGCTAGCGAGTCGGACACATAACCGATGTTCTTCGAACTTATATTGAGCATAACACTTTGCTGTGTTTTAGTAAAATTGTTTTATTCTGGTTATTTTTATTAAGTTGTTAGTTATGATGTTTAAGACTTTTGTTTTTGTTCTGTCTTGTTTGTTGGTGAAATATGTGGAGGCTCAAAACGTGAGTTATGTTTTTACGCCTAAAAGTGAGTATTGTTTTACAGTCTAGAATGTTTAGAACTGACTTCAAAAAAGTTTATTAAGTTGGATATTTATATTTTTTATGTTTGTATAACTCCGTCATATAATTATATAAACGATTTACAAAATTATTCTTAAACCAAGTTAGGCAGTTAAATAGATAGCGACTGATTGAAATTTTTAGGGGGTAGCACTAAAAAGGGAAAAGTATATAGAGACACATTTTGTTATTATTTGACATGGGTTTGCTATTGACTGTAGTCTAGATCAAAGGTGACAGAGACAAAGTCGACGATGGAGTGAGCTTATTGCTATTGGAACAGCGTATCGCCCTCCTCGCTCCGACTTAGATCTCTTTCTCGATGCCATAACTCCTTGCTTAATCAAGGAACCATCATACCCTTGGATTACGGATACCATCAAACTTATGATGCGCCTGCGAAATGATGCCTTGGCCAAGTACCGTAAAACAAAGTCCGATTCTAAGAGGGCATATTACAAGGAACTAAAATCTCTGGTTTTAAGCTCAATATTTAGAGAAAAAGTAGCATACTTTAATTTTAATATTAAAAATAAAATAAAAGACCCCAAAACATTGTGGAAAAATTTAAAAAACACTGTGCTACCGAATAAAGAAATTGATGATCTTCCTACTCAGTTCAGAGACCCAGAGCGAATAAACAATCACTTTTTGAGTATTCCCGGCAATCCAGTTTGCGATGTTGAACAACGTTTATTTTTCGATTCTCATGGTTTTAGGGATGATACTGTTGTATTCGGATTACAACCAGTAACCGAAAGTAAAATTTTAAAATACTTTCGTGAGCTTAAATCAAATGCAGAAGGCTGTGATAAGGTGACCTTGAATATGCTTTTGCTAAGCCTCCCTCATACACAAAGAGCCATCAAGGACATTGTAAACAGCTCAATCGACTCAGCAACATTCCCTGACATCTGGAAAATTGCAATCGTTAGACCATTACCCAAAAAAGCGAATCCAACAGACCTAAAAGATCTCAGACCCATCAGTATTCTTCCATGTCTATCCAAAATTGCCGAGAAGACCGTTTGCCAGCAGCTGACCCAACATCTGGAAAGCAATCAAGTACTACCTGAGCTACAATCGGGCTTTCGTAAACAGCGTGGTACTGCTACGGCACTTTTGGATGTCACAGACAATATATAGGCAGCTCAAGATAAGGGCTTGTGTACACTTCTTGTTTTGCTTGATTTTTCGCGGGCTTTCGACTGCATCAATGTAGAACTTTTCCTCTCAAAGCTGAACTATTATGGTTTTGAACAAGGAACAATAAAATGGTTTCATAGTTATCTCACTAATCGGCAGCAGTGTGTGGAGATCCGGTTGAGCAATGGCTCATCCATTATTTCTTCGCTCTCCCCTATTAGTAGGGGAGTCCCGCAAGGCTCTATACTGGGTCCCATTATTTTTATTCTGTATTGTGCAGACATTATAAAGTCTTTGAAGCACTGTAGGTACCATATTTATGCTGACGATGTACAAGTTTACATTTCTTTTAAGCCTAGTGACTACAATAATGCGTTAAGGGATCTCAACGAAGATCTCGATCGAATAGCTTGCCAAAACGAAATATATGCTTTTTGGAACCAAGAACCAAATCAGTGCAGTGCCTGCAAAACTAAATGTTAACCTGCTGGGTGAGTCGGTCAGTCGAGTTAGTGAAGCACGAAATCTGGGTCTGAACATGGACGCTGAGTTAAGATATGAATCGCATGTGGCAGCGGCAGTTCGTACGTGTTTTTACCGGCTGAAGGTCCTTCATAACATAAGGCCATATCTGTCAGAAGAGCTGCGAATCCAATTAGTTGAGTCACTCGTACTCTCAAATTTAAATTATGCGGATACAGTAATTGGCCCGCGACTTTTGGCAAAAACTGATCGGCTGATCCAAAGGGTGCAAAATGCCTGCGCTCGATTCTGTTTTCAAATTCCACCAAGAACACACGTTACACCATTTTTAAATAAACATTCCATCCTTAAAATGAAGTCGCGTCGTAAGTTGCACCTGGCTTGCCTACTATTTGGTGTTATAAAGTACAAGCAACCGAGTTACCTTTACGACAAACTTAGCTGGATCGCTGGTAGAAGAGAATGCACAAGCAGACAATGTTCTCAACAACTCTGTTCTCAGCCGCACAAGACAGCCGCCTTCAGAGGCAGTTTCAGGTACGCTGCGTCCAAGTGCTGGAACAATATTGCCCCGCCAATAAGAAACACCAAAACACTAAAACCTTCAGAAGCCGGCTTCGTCAGTTCCTTATCAACTCGCAGAAAGAACTGGGCGTGGCGATTTCTAACACGTCGATAATTTAGGTTTAGCGGCCAGCCGTCGCAAATAAGAAAAAAAAAATTAAGGACATTCTGTTGATGGAGCCAATCTTTCAGTATATTTAATTTATTTTAAAAATATCGTTTTCAAATACTACACACTATTGTAGTAATTATTGATCGCAGCCACTATTATATTTATTTTTTATATTTATTTTACATATCGTTTGAACACTACACACAATCATATAAATTTCTATTCCCGTATCTATGAATGCCTGTGCCTGTTGTTACATTCCCACACCTACACATAAATAAACAAAACACAATATTTAATAATCAATTTTTAAATAAATATGGGTAACTCACCGTGCAAAACCATTATTCAAGATTGCACTTTATATAATCATGCTTTTGTGTTGTGTTTTATTGTGTTGTACTGAATAAATGTTTTATCTATCTATCTATCTACAAGAATCCTGTTCACTCTAACTTTGAAGAGATAAGGGTTGTTTGCGTTTGTAAACGCACACGCAGGTTCAATAATTTATTTAATTTATAAAAAATACATCCACTACCAAATAACAACCACTAAAAAGTACAATATAACTTACTAAGTTGGCGACAAAAAACAATTTTTACGATAGCTATATTTTTTTGACGTGATAACGTCTTATAAATCGATGAACGCCGGCTGCACGCTCCAAAAAGTGTAACATTCCGAGAGCGAGAGCGCGGAACAAGCGATAGAGAGGCACGATCGACCTAAGCGTTCGGCTGTTAGTTAAGAATTCAATTGTTTTCTTGTGACGTTATCACGTAAAATTATCGTCCGTAAACATTGATACATAAAAAACCCAAGATACACACTCAGCACCTCAAAAACGTCCGCAAAAAACAAGCGCAAAATGCATAATTTTGCACTAGTTTCAAACAGTCTCGCATCGTTCGCCATACTGCACTGCTTTGTAAAAACTACTTTGAGCGATCCGTGTAAGGTTGAATTTGCAAAAAAAAAATGTTTATAGTATAACTACACACAACTCACACATGACACTTGATACATGTCAGTTTTTGATGACAGTTTCGAGTGTTGCATTTGTTCGAGACTGTGCATCTTGGGTTTTTTATATGAATAAAAATGTCCGTAAACCATTGATATATAAAAAACCCGTAAAAAGTAAAAAGTTACAGAAGTTTTTCATAATTTTGCCGCTTGCTTGCTATATAAACGTACCCTGATATTTGACCATGAATTTCTGAAACACTCTGTACCTATAGTTTACACCCTGTATACTTTTCTTAAAATCTTTAAAATCTCCGCATTAAAAGTTACCGTACGCTCGCATAACAATATTAATATAATAATGTCTATATTTTATCAGATTTTCAAATCCAGGGGATGTTTTTAATTTTTTTAGGGTTCCGAACAAAAAAACGGAACAGTTATAGGATCACTTGGGTGTCTGTCTGTCTGTCCATCTGTCACAGCCAGTTTTCTCCGGATCCACTGGACCGAATCTGTTGAAATTTGGTACACATATGGACTTCTATGACCCAAACACAGTCGTGTTACGTAAATTATAAATTTTTTAGTATGGGGTCACTTTTGGGGGTCAAACTAGAAAATTAAAAAAAAAAGTTTTTTTTAACAATTATTCAAGAAATTAGACGAAAAATGACCATTCCCCCCATTTTCTCCGAAACTACTGAGTACAAAATTTTAAAGAAATGTAGATAATAAATCTTTACCTTTATAGATTACAGGAAAAACTATAAAAAGTATATAGTGTTAAAATAACATGTTAAAAAATGAAATTGGTTCGGAACCCTTTGCACGCGAGTCCGACTCGCTCCTGACCGGTATTTTTTTTTAATTTTCGGCTTAGTAATTTCAAAGATAAGGGATGATCAATATCTTAACTTCAAAACTATATAGATATTTTAAATTTACGAAAAAATATACTTAAAACTCTCATAATAAGCCCTTTAATTTGTTATGTCACATGGTACAATTTGAAAACTTTTTTTGAAATTTTCTAGTGTGACTCCCAGACTCAAAATTCATTTGTTTACGCAACGGGTCCGCATTTGGGTCACAGAAGCTCATATCTGTAAGAAATTTCAACAGAATCCATCTAGTCGATTCGGAGAAAATTGGCTGTGACAGACGGACGCACCTGAGTGATCCTATAAGGGTTCCGTTTTTTTCGGATGTTCGTAATCCTAAAATAGACTCCGGCAGGGAATTCCTCTCTTACTACACTCATGCATCATACATGCCCTCCTAAATAAACTTCAAATATTTTTTCCCCAGTGGCCCAAAAATGCAAGGAACACATATGCACGGATGGATACAGCTACAAAGTCTTCTACAGCGTCGACAGTGAAAATTTGAAGGCGATCAAAAAGGACTCAGACACGATGTTTGAGATGCATCTCGGAATACAAGCTACCAGCAACGGGCATATACTGCTGTCTCCTGTCATGAGACCCGGGTTCAATGACCCGGTTTATGAAATTGGTAAGATGGCTTTTCATATTAAGATTTCATAACAATGCTGTTACATAAAATATTTTATCTTAACCGTTGTATTTCATTAAAATATGATGTTTCTGCGCCACCACTCTCAGTAGCTGAACATTTTCAACCAACTGAAGCCTTATGATGGCCAGTGATTTAGTCTGGAGTCAGCTAGGCTGGCGGAAAAAAAAACAAAAAACCCTGAGCGCCGGTGTGAAATCCAGAGGTTATTCCTTACACCTCTGCCTACACCCGTTGATGGGAATGACAAGGACTGATTGTTATTGCATTATTAGCATGGTCTTTGTCTTGTGCCTTCTATTGTCTAAAGTTTTGTTGATTTTGTTTTCTTTTTCACAAAAGTGTTGATAAAAAGGCCTGTTTTTGCTAAAAGCATAACCTTTAATTATTATTAGTAATTTATTTAGTTAATATGGTGGAATTGGTTTTTTTTTTCATTTTTATCCCTACTATATACCCCTAGTAAGTAGATATAAGTATGTTTAGATATAACAGTAACCACAACTAGTACGAAAAATAGTCACTTTTAATTAGGGTCTGACAGACCCACCAGGCATACCGCGTAACATTTTGCCACCAGGCATACCGAGAGTTAATGTACACTAGTGAAAAAACCTCAATTTCCATACATTTTTGACAGGTCGCGACTGAGATACAAATGCGAAAATTGCTTTAAAATTAGTAGAATTGTCACTCAGCAGTTTTCGCATTGACTGCGGTGTTAACGATTTTTTTTAATTTTATCGATTTGTACATTTGAAACACCACTGTACATTGAGATAAAATATTTTGTGTCAGCATTGATAAAATATTTTGTGCATCACAGGGATTTTGCATTAATTGCTAATATTTTTTTTATTTGTGATGGGTTTACTCTTGGCTCTAGTCTAGGTCAGAGATGACAGAGACAAAGTCTACGATGGAGCGAGCTTACCCAGGAGGAGCCTGTGCACTCTAACTTTGAAGAGATAAGGGTTGTAAGCGTTTGGAAACACAGACGCAAGCAGAGAGTTCCACTCCTTTGCTGTGGGCATTTTAAAAGACGTTTGGAAACGCATAGGACTTTAGCTACATAGTGGCATTTTAAATAAATACATTAACAAAATCTTAGCAATGTATCTTTGGTTGTTAGCACAACCTTTTCAACCGGCTTGCCTTATTACAATATTCGACCTTAGCAACTAGGTACAGTCACCAGCACAGCCGTTACAACAGTATTGTCGGTTCTACAAAAGGCGTGGCAATATCGAATTGTTAACACAGAAGGGAAATCCTCGTATTGTTAAGGAACATTCGCATTGTTGTCGCAATCTGTCAATACCACCTCTAATTTCCCTGCATTTTGACAAATCTGCCATTGATTGTGCCGAGTTTGCAACTTGAATTAAACGTTTTTAAATCCGTGAATTGGGTTGTTACTTATCCCCTATGATGCGCTTTACATATCGCTATTTGAAATGGCACAAAATACGTGCCCAATATTTTTTGGAAAATCTGACGGACTTATTAGATTTTTTAGGTAAATACTCTTTTTTCCTTCTGATTTGCGGTTCACTGAAGCTCCCAGTACACAGCCGTTTTTTTAAAAGTGCTGTTGTAAATGTACAAGCAACAAACAGCTGTAAATTCACCACAGCTCACAAACTCCGACAAATAAGCACTAATCACCTGGCCATCCTCAAAATTACGATAACTAAATAACCTCAAACCTCATTCACCAGTGGTCGGCGGTGGAGGCAACCAGTTCACGGAACTCCGACGCAACTTGAAGCGAAACGCCCGCAGCTCAGTCAAAACACCTAGAATATTATCCAGTTTTGACGTCCGAGGATTCTATATTAAGATTTCACAAGGTAAGCTATGAAATGGTTGTACTTGTTGCTCAATGAATAGTGTGGTTCTGAATTGCGTTGTAGATGGCTCAACTTAGGGTTCAACTAAATTCTGTCTGTAGATTTAAATTAGAGTCAATTGTTTGGGAATATAATTTAGTTACTAGAAATATATATAGAATGATTACAACATTCTGGGAGTACTATGCAGGAAGGCTACTAACATTTCAAAAGGCTTTCTAAGCGCAGGCCCGCGCTTACGTTGAGGCTGGCCCAGAAAGAAATGTTGAGATGATTATATATTTTGTTTGCGTACCGTGAAATCTGGTCCAAGACGGTTCGGGAGAAGAATATCTGGAAGGTCTTAGGTAGCCTCGCCCAATAGTAGAAGAGCAAAACTAGAAAAGAAAAATGGAAAATTATAACAACACAGACCAACGATTGGAATCAAAGAATGACCAAAGAACTGTTTGTCCAGAGCCAAAAGTACAAAACAACTATTTTATACAAAACAAAGAAGAAATATGCACCGCCCATTAGTATAGAGACAGTTAAAGAAGAGATCCATCATAAATAGTAGGAGCATACGCAGATGCCGTGATTGATACGACTGCGACCGTCCATAATACAGAAGAGAATATAAGTGCCAAAAGTACACAACAACTATTTTATACAAAACAAAGAAGAAATATGAACCACCCATTAGTATAGAAAAGATCCATCATATAGTAGGAACATACGCAGATGCCATGATTGATACGACTGCGACCGTCCAAAATACAGAAGAGAATATAAAAAACTGGTTCATTCTTTCTTGTGGTCGTATCGGCACGCATTCAGCCTAACGTGTCGTTCATGATAATAGCTTAATAGCGCCATCTATCGCTTTGAGTGTGGACTACCTGAACACGTGACGAGAATGCATCAACTTGGAACATTCGCTTCATATTAACAGGCCATTGAGCACCTGCGAGGACCCTATAACCGATATAGTAGTCTTTTGATACGAATATAAAACCACGTACACTAACTTGGGCCTTCTGTGCACTTACTCGCATTTTTTGCGTTTTCGTGATTTTGTCGAAAATTATAAAACAACCGGGCAAGTGCGAGTCGGACACTTTGAGTTCCGTACCATAAAACGGAAAAAATCACGTTTCTGGTATGGGAGCCCCCTTTCATTTGTAATTTATTTTTTGTTATAGCGTCATACAAATACACACTCTGTGATTTGTATTGCTGACAGAGAAACGGACGGACGGACAGATGGACGGAAGAACGGACGGACGGACGGGCTTAGTAATAGGGTTCCGTTAGTTACCTTTAGGGCACGGAACCCTAAAAATGGATTCGAATATCAGCAAATTCGTAACTTTATGGCGTACACTCGAGCTCACACCAACATAGACCAATGAGAGGCCAAATGTCAAATCTTCTTTTCGAGTCGTTGGTAATAATCATTAAACCTTTTATGCCCAGTAGGTGGCCACGTCTATAGCTGTGTGCTGGATTTGTGGCATCCATTAGGTCCTTACTTAATGGTACAGGTGTAGCACCAATTTGAAGGAAGTTCCAATTTTACTATCACACTAAAACAGATAAATTACAGACCTGTGTGATGATTGGCTGTCAGTTCACAATTTCCCGGAACGACAACGAGAGATAGAATATAGAATTTTATATAAAAATGTTTAGTTGGCAGTTTATGTATTGAGAGTTTACAATATCTCGAGATATTTTCTAATTCTTATGGAGTTTGCAATTATCCGGTCACCTATCCATACAAATAATCACGAATACGATTCGAAAACGAGTGTCTGCACAAATTAGTGCTCTTTGAGGACGACATTTTCTTGGGAACTTTTTAAGATAATGTAAATAAGTGGCCTAAGTGGTTTTACTTCAATACTTTAGCAGTTAGGACAAATACAACAGCCGGTCAGGGTCCTTTGAAAAGTTTAGCGTACTTATATTTATGACTTTTTGATCGAGTTTAGACTTCACTTTAAATTCCTAACTGCCATCAGCTTTTTGGCTACCAGAAGTTAAAAAAACAGATGAAGTTGGTAAAAATTTCTCAAGAAAATATAGGCAGTAAATTATGAGGCCAATTTTTTGGTAAACCTACAACAGCGACTGAAATGGGATCATAAAAATTCGAACTGGGGCTACTAAGACATGTGGGGTATCATATTTATGAAAGAGCGCTATTTGCGTATTACAAAAGTTGCATTAGTTCCACTATCGGTCAAGAGATGGCGCTGATTTAAAACTGCAATATACACCGCAGTATTAAAATTTTCTGACGAATATACGCCTCGCCAGTGAAAATTAAAAACATTTAACGTTTGAAATGATGGTTCGGAACCCTCGGTGCGCGAGTCCAACTCGCTCTTGACCGGTTTTTTTTTATAAAACTAATCACAGGCTTTTTCATAAATCAATTATAACCATAATAATAAAATATGATTAGTTTAAATATTGATTAGCGGATTCTAAATTCAATTTAAAATAATATATTTATGGATGCGTAAGACTAAATATCTCCGGATCAAATACTGGAAAACGACAGGATCATAATCGAAAAATAAATAAAACTATGCTATACTTTTTAGGCTATGAGACGAAAACCGTTAGTATAAAACCGTAGTAGGTATACTGGATGAATTTTGTGTAAAATAAATTGCTTGAAACGTGACGCTCAGATTTTTTAACGGCCAAATCCATTCCGTAATCCCTCTTGTGTATACGTCCGAAACATACATGACTTACATGTACATCAAATGGTATTCAATACATAAATGTTTTGGGTACTAGTGTTCTTTAGGCTACGGATATAAAGTCAGCGGGCGCGGAGCGGCGAGCGGCGGCGGCGGCGCGGCGAGCGTTGCGTTTAAATGCAATGATTTATATGGAACAGTGGTGCTATTCTCTAACAACATTTTCGTATCTCGACAGTAGAATTCGAGGTGAGTTTCAAATGAAGACCTTTATGCTGTGTGCAATAAAGGTCACTTTGTGAGTTTGATCACCCAGGTGAAGCTCGATATCGAAATAGTTTCTTACAGAATAGACTAGCTGATCTCGAAAGCAGCGACGCGTACGAGCACTGCGCACAAACCTAGCGGTGCCCGGGCGTCTGCAATGACGTCGTCGTGTTGTGCTTAATGACCGACGTTTTAAAATGCGTTTCAAATTTGTATCAAAAAGATGTTGTTGTCGCTGTTTAGTTAGACATTTCGTTCGCGAACAAAGACACTTTTTACTCATAACACAACACTATGCTGCTCTAGCGCCACGCGATCTGCCCGCTGGCTTTAAGAACGGGTCCTGCGTTGCCGCGCCGCTCCCCGCGCCGCCACCGCTGCCGCCCTACACCCGCTGACTTTGTGTCCGTTTTACAAATAACCCTGTATAAAGAATTCTGATGTTATTAGAAAATAGATGATCATTTTATAGATGGTCTTTGTTGGGGTCAAAGTAGCAAAAAAAGACATGTTTTTTTTTATTCGCATTATCCTTTTCGTAGTTATTTTTTTATTTGGCGTTGCCAATCTTGTCATCCAAATTAGTTTAGTAACATCAACTAAATAAAAACCTTTGCAAACGATGCACGATGCAAACCCTATTTGTCAAAGCAAAACACTCAAGGTTACTTAGGTTGGAAATACTCCAGAAGACTATTCGCTTTAAGCAAGTTGCTACTTAAGTTAGTTAAGTTGTGCAAGTGCACAAATAAGAAGATAGTCTGTAGAATATAGAAAACTAGCTTCTGCCAGCGGCTTCGCCCGCGTGTTCCCTAGGGAACATATAGTCCCGGGATAAAAAAGTAGCCTATGTCCTTTCTCAGGCTCTAGACTATCTGTGTACCAAATTTCATTTAAATCGGTTTAGTAGTTTTGGCGTGAAAGCGCGACAGACAGACAGACAGAGTTACTTTCGCATTTATAATATTAGTAAGGATTGTGTTAATTAAACTAATCACCCTCCTGCCCTTATCCCAATGTGACAAACTACACTATGAATATATCACGCCATATTTTTTAATTTACAAACATGCTTTTAGTTTCCTAAAACCCCACAATAGATTACACATCATCGTTATTGGAACATGATAAATTCTTTAGTCAAATAAATCATCAGAAAAAGTTGGGGCTATATGATAAGTACTTTTGAAGGAAACCACGTCTACTTGAAGCGACTCAGTCACCACGAAAAAGAAAACATTTCTTCAAACGTTCTCCGCCGTCCGTCCGTCCATCCGCCCGTCTGTCTGTCAGCGGGCTGAATCTCAAGAACCGTAATAGATAGACAGTTGAAATTTTCACAGTGTGTATTTCTATTAGCGCTATAACTGCAAATAATAATCACACGAAGGGTTCCGTACCATAAACCGAAAAAACGTTTCTTGTATGGGAGACCTCTTTAATTTAAAATTTATTTATTTATTTTATTTTATTTTGGCATCAAACAGTCATATTCAAACAATGTGATTCTTCAGACAATTGGTTCCTTACAAAAGACCTATAGTGCCGACAATGTGAGCGAACAATGTGATAATTTAATAAAATTTTCAATATTGCTACCAATTACAGATTTGGAGATACAGCCTGCTGGCAGACAGACGGACGGACGGATAGTGGAGGTTTAGTGGGGATTCCGTTGGTTACCCTTTGGGTACGGAACCCTAAATATTAAATTAAATTAAAAATTAATGGGTGCTCCCATACAAAAAACGTGTTTTTTTTTCGGTTTATCTCTTCATGTGCAAGTCCGATTCGCACTAAGCCGATTTTGTTACTTTTTTTTTAGCTGATTGAACAATACACCTGCCATATTATCCTTACCACCCTTTATTGCTTAGTAGAGAATGCATAAAGTCCGCCGCCCAGGTGCATGAAGACTGAATAAAAATAGCTGAACCCGTATACCGTAAACAAGATAGAATAAGCCACAGTCCAGGAACTACTAACATTCTCCAATATTCAATTACAGATGGTCTAATAGAATTTGGCAAGGAAGGAGAAGTTCTAACTGTGCTGACCTATATAGACGTTAACCCCCTTGAAATTAAATACTTTAGTTTTGCCGCGTGGACTGGGGTCGAAGCGAAATTCCTTTACGACTGTCCAACACCGGGTGAAAATGGAACCGAATGTAAGTGTTACGTGCACATATTTTTTAATTTTAGTGTATAAGATTTTTGTATGAATTTTTGGATTTTGGTAGTGGAAAAACTCTTCAATAGGCTGGTTTCCACCATCAATAAATTGCAAGTCTATTTAGTCCCTTGGTTAGAGTATTGAAAAATAATGGACACGTATTTTTTGATTTTGTAAATCAATGAATATTGACAAAGATAAAACGCATCAAAACTCGGGAGAGGGGGCTGGTGACGTCAGGTCGCTAGTAAAAATTGTATTATCGTAATGACGTCACGCGAGTTTTCAATGTACTGTATCTTCGTCATTTTTTGTTTAAGTGAGAAAATAAAAAAAACGTGTCCAATATTTTTTGGAAATCCATCTGATGGACTAATTAGTTTTTGAGAAGAAGTTCCTAATCGCGCGTTGTGAAAGGGGGATAGACGGAAAAAATTCATACGAAAAGTTGTAACGACACTTTTTGCTATAGTTGTAAGCCGTGCGGCGTGCGCGTGTTTCTCTGTCTGTCTCTCTCTCTCTGTCTCTCATAGAAAGCAAGCCAGTTATTTTCGTTTCGTCTTTCTACTTCTGTTTACGTTATATTAGTAAATAATAAAAAAAAAATATTAGACTTAAAAAAATAAAATTTTATTACAATTCCTTCACTAATTAATCGAAAGGAACTTCGTTCCATCCGGGTGTCCCTTGACACCTCTCAAGTTTTTTTTGTAAAACACCCTATTGTTGTATTTTTGGAGTCACATAAGATATCTTACAAAGTAATATTTATATTTTTATATTTTTTTTTATATTTATATTTTTTTTTTCTTTTTCTTTTTTTTTTTTTCTTAGAAACTGCTCCTGCCCATATGGACACGTTCCCGTAGCAATTTCGAGAAATCCTCTCTTAATGCTCCCCTACACTTTCCAAGGAACCTACATGCCAAATTTCTGCTTTCTGCGACCAGTAGTTTCGGCTGTGCCTTCTCTATCAGTCACTCAATCATTCACCAGTAACGGAAGAGTTTTATAATTATTAATTTTCTAGGTTTTGCCCACGACTTCATACGCGCATGTCCCGTTTTTCCCGTTTCCATAGGAATTTCGTGAAATCCCCTCTTAGTACTCCCCTACACTCCCCAAGGAACCTACATGTCCAGCTTTTTACAAACAGTAGTTTCGGTTGTACGTTGTCTGTCAGTCTCTCAATCAGTCAGTAACGGAAGGATTTTATATATATTTGAATATTGATTTTGATTAGCATAGCATAGCATAGCATAGTCGGCCTTATAACGTTCCCACTGTTAGGACTCAGGCCTCCTCTCTAGGAGAGGGAATGGGCCGTATCCACCACGCGGGCCCAATGCGGTTTGGTGAATGTCAAATGTCTTCGAATTTCTGGTTCTAGGACATGCCGGTTTCCTCACGATGATACGATTTTGATTATATTATACTAGTGGACGTCACGCGATTTCACCCGCGCAGTTCCCTTTCCCGTGGGAATACGGGGATAATATATAGCCTATGTTACTCCCTGATAATGTAGCTATCTAATGTTGAAAGAATTTTTCAAATCGGTCCAGTAGTTTCGGAGCCTATTCAATTCAAACAAACAAACATACAAACAAACAAACAAACAAATCCTTCCTCTTTATAATATTAGTGTAGATTAATTTGTTGCACCCCTACCCCGTCCCATTACGGGTACGACACTTTTTATATCAGTAGTAAGATCCTGTGCAAAGCCGCTAGTAGGAGCTAGTATGATATGCAAGGCAGCTAGCGTATTAAATAAGATGAGCTGCATCATTCTGTGCCACAATAACCATCGCTCAAAGCAATTTCATTTCATTGCAGAAATTGGTTTGCATAAACACGGTACTACGACGGATGGAGCTTTCTTTTATTTATTATTAGCGGACGTCACGCGGTTTCACCCGCGTAGTTCCCGTTCCCGTGGGAGTATGGGGATAAAATATAGCCTACGTTACTCGCTGATAATATAGCTATCCATTGCTGAAAGAATTTTTTAAATCGTTCTAGTAGTTTTTACACGACTGCCTAAAAAAAGGAGTGTTAAATTTCTGAGGTGATTTAAAACATGGAGAGACTTAACACATGACCATAAAAGAAATGTTACAGAGTACCTACTGTCCCCCGACTGCGACAAAAAAGTTGTTTTTCAGTTTCAATTATTTATTGGAACTATGGCTGTCCTAAAATTATTTCTTAAATTTTCGTTATAAGCGAACGAGTGCATATTGAATACTACTGTTATATATTTTTGTTAAGTACTAAGCAAGCTCTAGATGATGATAGTATAGGTCAGCACATTTTCATGAAAATATAAAATAATATCCGTATTTTTTATGATTCATGGCTACCCCATAATATTTTTTTTAGTTTTGACTAACCTATGTACCCGGGATAACGCAACGCTTCTAACGATACCACATACATCGAAATCGGTTAAGGCGTTTAGGAGTTACGATGGAATAAAGAAACTCACAAACATACATACATACATACATGAACCCTCATGTATGTATGTATGTATGTTTGTGACTTATTGCAGTTGGGAAACCATTAAAGTAAAGTTACAGAGTACCTACTGTCCCCCGACTGCAATAAAAAGTTGTTTTTCAGTTTTAAAGTTTTGGGCCAATGCTTGTTTTTAATTTTTTAGTTCATTTTTGGACGTGGCAGGCGTGTTTTTTAATTTTTAATTATTTGTTTATTTTTTAAGTTAATTCGTTACGTAAATGACTGACTGACATAGTGATTCATCAACGCACAGCCCAAACCACTGGACGGATCGGGCTGAAATTTGGCATGCAGGTAGATGTTATGACGTAGGCATCCGCTAAGAAAGGATTTTGATCAATTTTACCCCCAAAGGGATAAAATATGATGAAACTTTGTATGATACTTTGTCAATTTTAAACTTCTTAACGCGAGCGAAGCCGCGGGCAAAAGCTAGTATTATTATGGATTTCAACTAGCTTAGGCATGAAGTTTTTGAAAGAAGAAAAGAAAAGAGAATATGACAATAAAAAACCAATATCTTTATTAAATAATCTTTTAAATTAACATTATATAAACATACTGCTTGACTTTATATTCATTGAAATGTTTCAGGGGGTGAAAATACTCACATAGGAGTATATATCACTTTTGCCATGAGACCAGCCCTGAAATCGCGGGAATAGAGGTAGTCCTTCGGGGTCCTTGAAAACATGAGAATTTTCTCTAATAATCTAAATATCAGACTAGAGCCCAAAACAGTTTACATTCATGAGTAATTAAACCCCTGGAAACATTTCAATTTAATCAAGAGTCACCATTTCAAGGCCGACATCTACATAATCTTAATAAATATTTATAATCCACAGCCACTCCAGACTCAAAAGAAATCGAGCCCCCTCTCTCACTATCTGACCAGCTGAAGAGGTCTCGTCTATTATATCGGTTGCCATGGATACCGCCCAAACCGACCATGGACGTCAAATTGGGTGTCAAGGTCACTAATGTCAAGTACGATGCTTTTCTGTCGAAGCTTATCACTGCGATGTCGGTTGTTACTGTAAGTACAATCAAACAGTATCACCATTTCAGTCTTAAGGCGGACATACCTGAGAGTAGCTGATTTTAAAATGAGAATCACGTCTAAACGGCTAGTCGTAATATTAAAACAAAAATATATGTTACATAACACTATTTTCTTAATAGTTTGATACATGAAAACTTTTAGTTATTCGTTGAACAAAGTGTAATTAATTTGTAAACTTATGTCTAACACGGACATAAAAACGATAATCGGACCACAACCGCCGGGCGTATTTTAATGGAATTTACACTATCTCAAAGACAATTTAACTGTCTACATTTTGATATACGCCTTTTTTTAAGTCTTAGAATAATAAGGTAAGTAAAAGAATCTATTGAAGTTTGGGTCGCGCGGGTGTTAAACGAGTGGCCGTTTTGTTCCCTCAAGGTCTCTGGCGTATGTCGTCGCCTTAAGGGGAAATGCTGGCAGAGAGAGTTTGTATGTAAAAAGCATTGATATATAAAAAAAAACCAAGATACACACTCAGCATCTCAAAAACGTCCGCAAAAAACAAGCGCGAAATGCATAATTGTGCGCTAGATTCAAACAGTCTCACATCGCTCGCCATAGTGCACTGCTTTGTAAAAACAACTTTAAACGATACGTGTAAGGTTGAATTTCCAAAAAAAATTGCACATCCCTCGCCAGTATACACTACTTTGTAAAAACAACTTTAAGCGATCCGTGTAAGCTTGAATTTACAAAAAAAAATTGTTTATAGACACACAACTCACACATGACACTTGATACATGTCAGTTTTTGACGACAGTTTCGAGTGTTGCATTTGTTCGAGACTGTGCATCTTGGGTTTTTTATATATCAATGGTAAAAAGTCATAATTCGAGGTTTGGCTCTCGACTGTTTTCTCCTACAATATTGAACCGATTTAAGAGACATTTCATAAACTGAATAAGTTTCAGTTATGAAGTATCTCTTAAATCGGTAAAATATTGGAGGAGAAAACAGTCGAGAGCCAAACCTCGAATTATGACTGTTTACATACAAAGTCTCACCGCCAGCATTTCCTCTTAAGGCACGAAGGAGGCCTATGTTAGAGCGAGGCCTCCTTCATGTAGTTACACCGACCGGTCCTGTGCGTCTCGCATCCGTTGGATTCCCCGCGTCGTTCACCAGCCTTGTGAGAAGTCTGTAGATGAAACAGCATCAAGTTTACATTGACAATCAAAATCTGTTGATGATCAAAATTATACAGCAATTTTAGATGTAGGTTTTGAAGAGTTGTTAATACAACTCAGTTGTAGCTCTATTAATTTAGTTACAACTGAAGTCCTGTAGAATTTAAATGGGACGCTCGATCAATAAAGCTACTTTATTGAAGTTGATCTGCGAGTTATAGTAAAGACTATTCTATTCTATAATTTAGTTGAATGTACTTGCTACGACAAAATTTAAATTAAGCCCATGTACAGAAATAAACACACATAATCTGCTAATAAATTCAAAGTCAATTCGCCAATCCATAGTTAAATCGTAAACAAAATTATTACAGAGTTGGACTGATGAAAGCATGGCGTGGTATCCGCTCAAGTTCAATGGAACTGTCAGCCTGAAGTTCAGACAAGGACAGATTTGGAGACCTAAGTTCTACGTGTTCAAGTAAGCACTAATGTCTTGTTTTCATACTAAATATCAAGTGTCAAGTTATGCCGCCAGATTGTTATAATGAACTCTACTAAATTATTTAGTCGTTATTGAAAAGCCAAACCCCGATGTAAAAATAAGATGCCACCTGCATTGGAATCGAAGGCTTAAGAGGTCTTCAACGCAATCATTTGTATGGAAAACCCGAACGCGTCGTCACGCCTACAGAAGGCGCCTACAGAGGGCGCCTATAGAGGGCGCGCACAAAGGGCGCCATTAGATAGATAGATATATTTATTTTGTAAAACATGAGTACAGCATACAGGTCTTATAAATAATGATGAGGTTACTACATGTTACAGGGCGCATTCCGGTTTTTAAAGATATTTTATTTATTTCCTGAACAAATAATCGCGTATTCGCGCGACAATTGTTTTTTATTAGGACAAAGCCTACGCATCTTCGTGTACATAAGTCATGCTTCTATTCAGGGGGGCTACTCTCTAATCCCGAAGTCCGTAGTTTCGGGCTTAGTTGCGGGCGTATTCTACTCCGTATCACCTAACTACTAAGAATCAATTACAACACGATTTGTCAATTACTGTGAAATCGTGATGTAATTCATTCTTAGTTCGGGTTCGGGACTAATCGTAAGTCCGTAACACCTACGGACTTACGATTAGTCCCGCAACTAAGACCGAAACTACGGACTCCGGGCTTAGAGAGTAGCCCCCCAGATTTCCACGCGTTGACACGCACTTTTTAAACTAAGAAATGTTTATATTAAGAGTATACAGTTCAGTCAGAATTTTTTTTTCTCACATACCGAAATGGTGCCTAATCTACACAAAGAGTAAGTTATTTGCCTAAGTCTAAAAGTAAAAGGCATTACGAATAAACTTAACAAAAAAATTTGGACCTCATCAAAAAATCATTAGCAAATTTTTCAATGGCTCACCATCTTAAATTCCTGTCTCCTAGCTCCTCCAAGTTAATTACCAGTTTTCCTTAGCCGTTTGAAGTTCTTATATTTGATTAACACATCGGTATGCCTGAGATAGCCCGGAGCTCAAAGCTATCACCGCCTCATGAATATACTATGAATAAATAATTCTTTAACGTAGGTACTATCGTCTTGTTGATAGTTCGGTTCGGTAACTTGATCGGCGCTGACGTCTTGCTTTCAACAACTTGGATTAATAAATAAGGTTTGCGGCTTGAGGAAACTTGTTGTGCCCTAGGCTTTGTCTCCTACTGAAATTTTCTCATGAATGCCTGAGAAGGTAACTTAAAAAAAATCAATTCTGACTGAAAATGAATGGCCCATATAGGCATTAAGTTTGTTTTCTATTTTTCATGCGCTAAAGACGCTATGCCTTAAAAACACATCCAGAAGTCCCTTGCCCTGCGGTAGGACCATGCCAAGTTATAATAACATTTTTCACATCAATGTCATCTGCCTATTTTTCTCCCCGTTGTTGTGTCTGGCGGGCAACTGCCCCATAGTTAATATTCGGGCTGATATATATGTTCAAATCGCACACTGCTTGCGCGATGCAGGATTTCAACCTTGTAGTTCGCTGCTAGTTGGATAGATGGCGTCGCGATTCTTTTTGTTGCGATGTAGATTTGCTCCGTTGGTTTTTTTCTTGTGGCGGCATTGATGCCGCTACAGGCCTTCTGACTACCCTCACATGAGTGTAGAGGTAGTCAGTGCCTGATAGGGTTGCGAAGTACCTGCCAGTGTTGCTGATTTAGTTCGAAAAAGTCACCGCGGCCCTGGAACTGGAACCAAAAGAGCATTAAGATGAACACGGAGGGTTTTAGTCAGTAAGAGTCTGGCACTCCTTCAGCTGCTCCGCCGAGAGCGGAAGAAGTCATTTGATGATTTCCCATCCATAAAAGTAAAAAAAGCGTGTAGTAAATCTACCAATCCATAACGTTAACGTTATACAATATTAGAACACCACAAATGATTCTAACCTCATTATTCGATTGTAAATTTTTTATTATTATTTTGACATGTGATTTTAATATAGGTACTGTGTTTTCATTTTATTTTGGTTTCAGTTGATTATATGTTGACAATATTGTTGAGATTACTGTGTTTTTATTTTGATTTTTATGACTTAATTTATATTTTATTGAGTCTGTATTATGAATTGGTTTTTTTTATTTTGTTTTGTTTTAATATTATTTTTAAATTTGTGTTAAGTATGGACCTATGTAAGTCTGAAATAAACGTATTAATAATAATTATTATAATTCCAGTTCGGACAACTCAGCTGTATTTGACGCGAGGAACTCAGACCTAATATCAATGGTCTACAGCGGTGAGGCGACTTTCCATTTTCTGACCAAAGTCTACACTTGGTGCGTTGATTCCCCTCCGGGCTACAGCAAGTAAGTTTGCCATTCAATCTTGTTACATGGCTTTAAAGAAATGGTGCTGTATAAAGTGTTCTGTTCCACTGCGCATAATCGAGTTGTTCTAATTGAAATAGAACATATTGTTACGGGAGAGTATGCAGAATTGTTTAAAGATAATGATAATGTGATACCACTTACCTACTACCTCCTACGTTAAGATACATAATAGAAGACAAAGAGGTCTTTTGTGGTTTAGAATTAGGATTGCTTGCACCAGAACTTATAATATTTGGAGTTCAACATACATTTTTTCTACCTCTTCATCAAACTATACCAAGAAAATGATAGATGTTTTAAAGAAGTTGGAATGTTTCATGAAATTTGTCTAATAAAGTGGTACCACCAAGCCTAAGGATATTCTCACACTGCACCGCATTACGCAGCGTAGAGCGGGAGTGTGTGCATTCGAGTGTAGGTTGCTTGAATGTATTTCTGTTTGCATTGAAATTGCAACACACAGAAAATGCATTCACGCTTAGTGTTTGACTTCGTTGCCACGCGCTCCGCAGCGTATAGCGGGGCAGCGTCTGAATCGCCGTACTCCTATAATTAATTGTCGTTAAACATAATGATCAATTGGCAACATGTAAGTAGGTATAAGAACGCAAAAACGCCAATATATTTTTGTAAAACGGATATGAGATGCACTTATGGGATTTTTCTCTGAACACAGATGGCCGCGTGATGAATACATGTGTTCCATAGTCATCCAACCATGGGAAGCTCACGAGAAAATCAATATAGAAATCATACAACCTACGGACAGCAAAATGCATATCGTATGTATACCGAAATTTTAAAACTCTTGTTCATTATCTTGATTTGTTTTCTTGTTCTTAGTCATACAACGTTATATTATAGATTTTTTTAGTCACATTTAATTAACATTTCTAAGATCTGTATGTTACACAAAGAAAAGTAATATGTGTTTTAAAAATGTAAGCTGGCACGTTCACACCTTTTTATAAACCTATTTTATAACATTTAGATTTATTTAAATAACAAACTAGGTTTATACACTTAAAATAGAAAATAAAACTCCTTACTATAATATGGCGTCAAAATTATACTATTATAACATGTTATCTTCTAATATATAAAAATTTCGTGTCACGGTGATTGTTACCAAACTCCTCCGAAACGGCTCGACCGAATTTCATGAAATTTTATGTGTATATTCGGTAGGTATGAGAATAGGTGGTAGGATACCATTTTTTTTTGTTTGGCAAAACAACGTTTGCCGTGTCAGCTAGTAATCGTATAACCTCAACCTTAGATCCACTTAACTAACTACTGACAACTCAAAATTCTTGCTATATTCGAAACAAAGGCACAAAGCTTCATTCCCCAAGATATTCATGTCTCTAATTGTTAAAAACAAATGTAGAAATTCACATAAAGTCCCATTAAAAATGACAAATTTTAACACAGCATTCAGTACGTTCAACCAAAGATATGCAAGCAAAAAAAAAAACACTGATTAAAGTGATTTTTATTTTGACCTTACATATTTGTCGGCATCATAATAATCATTTCAGCCAATATCCGTCCACTGCTGAACGTAAGCCACCCCAAAGAGCGCCAACTATCCCGGTCCAGTACGTCTACCATGAGTTTTATCAATCTATACTCGCTAGCGACTGTAGTTAAAAAAAATGTATGAAAACTTTAAAAAAAAAACTAGTTTCTAATTTATTTTTTCAATTGCTAACTAAAAATTATATATTAATAAAACTCATGGTAGACGTACTGAGCAGTCCGCATCCATCCGCTGCCAGCCACCTTCTTTAAATCATTAATAATTAATTGCCGGCTCGCTAGAATAAACACATGTACTTGACGTGGTCACGTGCGCATGCACATTTGTAAAATAGTATATGAGATAACAAAGACGTGGATGTATGTGTTTAAACATTGGATAACCAACATTTTTAGTGTATTTTCGTTAGCTGATTTTTTTTCTGCTACGTATCTAATTCGCTTTTCGTATTATTATTTTTATACCATTGTCCTTATTTTGATGGTCTGAATGATTCCTTTTTAGTTTTCAGATATAGATGATGTAATAGACAATGAATGGGAAGTAACTACAAAACAAACAATAATAAAGCCCACAGTCTGGAACAGAGTGTACATCAGTGATGACAATCAAACTCATCAGAGTGACCGGTTCATCATCAGTGTTCAGCTGAAGAGGAGGGCCACCGCTTATAATATCGTGTTTTATACTCCGTTGATAGGTACTATAGTTTATAATAATAATAATAATAATATTTATTTCAGACTAATGTCCATATTACACACACACATACACTTTGAAAACAACGAGCTCACAACAATATAAAACAAAACAAAACGCACAAAAAATAAAATAAAAAATTGAACAAAAACAAAACAAAACACACAAAAATAAAAAGCAGCAAAGGACACAACACATTAGGACGAGGAGGAACTGTCCACTGTTTTGTTTTGTGTTTATCTGTTTTGATATTGCGTTTCTATTGTTTTGTTTTCTGCTTGCTTTATGTTTTTTTTTTACCTTTCCTTGTACGTACACTTAAATCGTTAACTTGAAATCGATAAGGACAAATATTTAGTTCTGGTCATGATTGATTAATCAATGATGTGGTGATATTTAAATCCTTTTTTTTTCGTGGACTTGGGATAATTCCCAGGGGTACATTTCCTCTATTTTTATGTTATTTTGTTTATGTAAATAAAGTACTTTCTATCTTCTTCAAATGAGAAAACATGATATCTTCTTCTTTCTTTCTTGTTTTTATTTTTTTTTTTCTTAGCTGCCACTAGCTTATTTTAGTCTTTATAATTTGTATTGTCTTATATTATTTTTTTTCTTTGTGTTGTCCTCACATATTTTGTATTATTTTGTACTACAACACATGATTTAAAAGAGTGTTCGTGGAGTTTCTTGCACGTTCTTCTCCATAGAGATCTACGACTGACCTTGACAATTAGATGTAAATAGCTTATTTGAAACTAGTGGACGTCACGCGGTTTCACCCGCGTAGTTCCCGTTCCCGTGGGAGTACGGGGATAAAATATAGCCTATGTTACTCCCTGATAATGTAGCTATCCATTGCTGAAAGAATTTTTCAAATCGGTCCAGTAGTTTCGGAGCCTGTTCGTTTCAAACATACAAACAAACAAATCTTTCCTCTTTATAATATTAGTGTAGATAAATGCTTTGAATCTTGAATCATAGTATCTTTAGTACATTTTATTTATTTTCGTAACATGTATGTACATAACTAAGCTAAAGTTACTTTGTGTTTTCAGTACTCCTGATTTTTGTGCTCATGTCTTTCTGGAGCGAGCCGCTTACCATGAGCAGGATTTGGTTCCTCGCTGGCTGCACCATCGTCATATCTATGGGACTCTGCTATATTGATTTCTTAGTGCCTTCACACACCTTACCTTCTATCTGTAAGTATTCAATTACTACACTAACTATCAGAACAAAGTGTTTATTTAGTTCCCTGATCAATAGCAGAAGACAAATATTTCAAAAGTTGACAATTACAAGGGAAACTAGTCCAACCCAAGGAGGGTTACTCTCTAACGAAACTAAGGCCAAAACTACGGACTTCGGACTTAGACAGTAACTTCCCTGACACGGATTTGCCGAAAATTATAAATTTTGTCTAAACCCGATCGGCTTTTTCATGGTCAACTTGCAAAAGTAATGCAGGGGTGCATCTTAATTCCTAGATGGTGGAGATATCCAAATCTCAATTATTCAAATAACTAGATGTCCTGCGTAACTTCGTCTGCGTCACATTTTTCATTAATGCTCAGCTCTTTATGGTCGTAGCGTAATCTTATATAGCATATAGCCTTCCTCGATACATGGGCTATCCAACAATAATTAATATTTTTTCAATTCGAACCAGTAGTTCCTGAGAATAGCGCATTCAACCAAACAAACAGACAAACACCTCTTTAGCTTTATGTAATTTTTTTATTTTTTGTTTCCAGTGGTACTCTACACAACCGTGCTGATGTGTGTATTAGTAGCAATGCTGATCCAAGCGCTGTTGATGACCTCTGCTATGGATAAAGTCCGGAATACAGACACCGTGCAGAAACTTATGACGGCATATTTCTTCAGAACTATTTTCTGTTTGCCTGCCTACCTGGTAAAGTTTTAAGATGTTTTACTGATTTTCTGGAACACTCTGCACAAGTGATTTGTTCTGTTCTTATTAACAAATCCTAGTTTCTTAGATATTTGAGATTTTCATTGGGAACAGATATAACTTTTTGAGTCAGGTATTTCAAAAATAATATTGTTCTATAACCATGTCGAACGAAAAGCGTAGTACATAGATGACATATCTGGATCAGATATTTATTAACATCATCATATCAGCCGAAAGACGTATGCTACTGGACATAGGCCTCCCCCAAGCGTCGCCACGACGACCGGTCCCGCCTGCCAAGCGTGGTGATTATGGCAAACCCCCCCCCCCACCCCCAAACGCCAAATTTATTAACATATTATACATAAATATATAACACTTCCGTTACTGATGACAGCGACTGACAGACAACGCACAGCTGAAACTACTGGTTGTAAAAAGATGAAATTTGGTATGTAGTTCCTTGTAGTATAGGGAATAAGAGAGGCTTTAGCGAAATTCCTACGGGAATGGGAAAAGCGGTATATGCCCATACGAAGTCGCAGGCAAAAGCTAGTGTACAAAAATATTCCATTCTTTTTATCCCGTGAAAATAAACACCAAATTATTCAATTTGCCCCAGTATCTAAATGTGTTATTTAGAAAATCCTCTAATAAATCCTAGATCCTTTAAAGTCTCAGTTATTCAAGTTACACTGTATATAATTTCAAAGCAATAAAATCATTCAAAAGTTTGAAGCTTATCATTGTTGCACATGCATACTAATAAAGAAAATTATAACAATCAAAATACACTCACTAATCACTTTCAAGAACAAAACTCACCACTAGTAGTAGTGGAGCAGCTCTATACTATCCCTAGTCCTAGTGTAGACTAGGACTAGGGATAGTATAGAACTGCTAGGGATAGTTAGGACTTTGCACAGAAGAAGAACTATTCAGTTTGAGGGATCGCAGCTATATAATAAGTTATCGAAATAAATAAGAGATTCTTCATCAGCAAACATTTTCAAAAGTAGATCAAAGTTGTATTTGGCTAACCTACAATAATAAATCATTATTATTGTAGGTTAGCCAAATGTATGTAGGAATCAAACGACTATGTTTACTACTAAAGGTATTTTATTAAGTTTCTGATCCCACTAAAATAAATTCGCGAGAAAGAATGAAAGAGGAGCTCGTGGCTAAATAATAACAGCCGCACGGGTTGATCATCAAGGTTAAGCAACGCTTGCCGAGGTTGGTCTGTGGATGGGTGAACATCTTAACATTACGAGCTTCCTCCGTACCTCGGAAAGCACGTTAAGCCGTTGGTCCCGGTACGGATTGTCAGAAGCCAGTAAATCTGACTCGATTCTTGCCAAGGAGTACCGTGTTGTGGAGGTCTGGTAAGCAGCCGCTCCACGTATAATACTGGTATTCAGCTGAATCCCCAATGAACCCAATATAGTTGGGAAAAGGCTAGGCGGATGATGATCTCACTAAAATGAATTAATGCGGCAGAGTTAACCCAAAAAATGGGTCTTGTATAGCAAATTGTAGGGCAAAGTGGAACCCTGCCGGAGTTGCGGGATTTATTCGAAAGAGTCACCGCGGCCCTGGAACGCAAAGGGCATTAGGAGGAACACGGATGGGTTTTAGTCAGTAAGAGTCTGACACTCCCTTCTACTTCACCCAGAGCGGAAGGAGTCATTTGATGATTTCCCATCCTTAAAAAAAAAAAAGGGCAAAGTGGAATAATTCTAATTATATACCAGTCGTTAGCGGTTAATATCCCCAGATATCGAGTTCCCGACAGTGTACCAAAGGCTGCATCAACTCATCTTATTGTATCCTTCCAGAAATCAACAAACAAGAACGGAGGATATTCTCTTCAAGAAGACGACGATGAAGCTCAGGCTCCAATAACAGGAAATGTAGAAGAGATGGAGAGTGAGACCCAGAGAACGTTTGGAGATAAGAAAGATTTGGCAGAGTTTGTCGATAGAATCCTCTTTGTGACGTACTCTATTACTTTTGCTGCCATGTTGGCTTCTCATTTCTGATTGTGCGCTCAACTCTTGCATAAGATGTTTTATCATTAAATTTTATTTTAGCGATTTTCGAGTGTGTTATTTGTGAAATACCTGGGAGTCTTTAAGTCAAGAGTGAATAGGTTACTTCTAGGCAAGCGTGCTCCATCTTCGACCACATCATCGCTTACCGTCAGGTGAGAAAGTGGTCAAACGCGTACCACAACACGCGACTATCAACAGTAAAAAAAATAATAAAAAATAGCGAAAGTATTTCTGAATTCTCTTGTTTTTTTTTTAATTAACATTTGGCTCCGTTTTTGCTCTTCTGAATGTCTGTCTGCCTGTTTGTGTGTGATAATCTCCGACAAAAGAGCTATACCGATTTTGACGGGATTTTTAGTGGTACATAGCTAATTTTATAAGTAGTAACTTCTTTACTTTTGTTTTAGAAAAAGTATATAAGGGTTCCTCGCAAAAACATTTTTGTAATTCTATACGAACGCATTTATTATGCGCACAACCAAAGTGTGAAACTCTCGGCCAGCGTCTGTGCTTCCTTCCACGTATTACCCGTCTGCCTTCAAAGCAAGAGTGAACAGGCATCTCCTGGGCACGCTTGTTCCATTATAGATCTCATCCATCACTTTCCATCAGACATGATCAGGTTCAAGAGCAAGCCCATTCTTCAATAAAAAAAAATGGTGGGTAGCAGCCAGTACCTATGGATTATATTTCATCACTAACAACACATGGGCGTATTCTGCTTCACGTTAACAATACTGGCCTGATAAATATTTCAATGAATGAGATGAGTTATCCACGATCACACGTGGTGAAGGGTCTACAAAGATACTTAGCTCTAATCCTTTCACAGCATCTAAAATGGCAAATAAAATAATATTAACAATTAAATCAACACATTTACGATATAGGTCTCTACTTCACAAAAATAGCACGAACCAATACACCAAAAATTTGTGTAAAACTCTTTTTACCCTCATTCAATTTTGAATGTGAAGTGAAAAGCCCAATTTCCATAGTTTAAGGAATCAATGGAATTTTTCCAACGTTGATGATTGCCAAGCGTTGGCATGCAAATTCCTTTTTGCAGAATTCATTGTTGTGAAGTAGAATTTACTTCATTATTCGTACGTATCATTGATTGACGGGCTTTAATAACGAGTCCAGTACTTTGGTCTTGAAATTTTATATTATATGTATATAGGGTTATTAACGACTTTTTTTTAAAATACTATAACCTCTTAGAGATTGAAAGAACCTAACTAGGGCACATAGAACCTGTAGCATATTCACCCCCCCCCCCGACGCCATTTTGATTTTAATTCAAAGTTTAAACAAAAAATGTTAGGAATATGGTGCCCTAAAGTGTCACGTGGCCGAGATATTTCGAGGTAAAGTCACCATGTGAGAACAATGAAAATGAAAACTGCGGCGGGGGCGGGGGGCTATGCCACAATGGTTCTATACCCTTTGGAGATAGACTCGAAAAAAAAACAAAATGTCGGTGAAGGAGACCATGCTTGCTCCCATAGTAAAAGTTCGAACCCCTTTAGGCTGCCTGTCCATTGAGCGGAGAAACGGAGAAAAATTAACCAATGGAATTGTACAAAATGTCAGTGACATGTTCAATTGTCAATTCCATTGGTTAATATTTCTCCGTTTCTCCGCTCCGCTGCCTCGGTCCACGTCAATGAACAGGCAGCCTTAGGCAACACTTTCCGAGGTCAGACCATTACGTACCGAGACTTCTCTTTTCCATCGACGTTCTGAAAGCACGCTAAGCTGTTGGTCCCGGCTATCATTTGTAAGTCTTTGACTAATGCTATGGCTAGGCCGAAGTCAGAAAATCTGACCTCTCTGATCTCCAGTCTTGTCAAAGGGTATCGGGTTACCCATTTACTGGAACGTGGAGGTCAGGTAGCTCGTCGCTCCATGTAAAATACTGGTATTCAGCTGTATACGTTTAGACTGAAAGTCGAGCCCAACGTAGCCGCAAACATACACACACACTGCATCCTGTTAGTGCAGAGAGTAATTTAAAAAAAATAAAATAATAGCTGAATAAAATGCTAGGCAGATTTATTCACGGAATTTTAGTCAAAACACAAAATCAACAGTAACAAATCACAGCACACTATTAAATCGTATTTCGCCGATTACATCAGCAAAATAAATCTGTTTAATGTTTACGGATCGTAAACACATATTGAATCCCGCTTTATTTCAATAACACAAAAACACAATCATTATTGTTAGCGAAACAAAACAAAACAACCGCTTAAAATATACCTACTACAGGTAGGTCGCTCATTTTCATATTGCTTTTCAAGAACTGTTACCAAATGAAAGCGTTCTTAAGAAGTCTCACTGATGGAACAGATGAACCTCTATAAAAATGACTGCTACATCACAATCGTAAAATATTTAAAACACATAAAATTGTTTTTTTGGTGCATTCTTCGGAGTGTCAGTGAAAGAATTATATCACGATCATTCTTTAAAAAACCACACTATCGCTACTTATTATTCAGAAAAAATGTTCGGGTCCTGTAAAATAGCAGTGCGATTTTGTAAAAATCTGACCATGTCAGCTTAGGTGAAGTGAACACGAAGTGAGTTGTCAAACCATATAAACAATTTCTTTTTTCACTTCATGCTCACTCCACTTAAGTGTACACGGTGAGTTGCTGACACAATTGACGGACTGAATAGTTACTACCATATTATTATGATTTTACCAAATAAGCAAGCATACAGATAGTTTTCTTCCCCTTAGGTGCAGACCCCACTGCGCACGATCTAGCGGTCAGAGTTCCGAGTTTTGCGTTCCGCGTTCACAGTTGCGCAGACTGTGAGCGGTCTAAAACTCTGGAGTTCACTAATCTTAAGCAGTGATAACACGTCACACGCTCTTTTTACTGAAAACCAAATGTCGCAAGTCATAAAGAAAACGTTTTTCTGTCACTAATTTTCGATCTCGTCGGACATCGTGACCTTCCAGCTTTTGCAAAAAACTACAGTAAACGCGGAACACAGAACTCGGAACTCTGACCGCTAGACCGCGCGCAGTGGGGTCGGCGCCTTACTTTTGGGAAGTTAAAAAGTTTCACGTGCACTTGTATATTTCACATCAATAGCAGTTCTGTAAACATTTTGCTATGTAAACTTGGGTGAAGTGAACAGGAAGTGAGCTGCCAAATCATACAAATAAGACAGAATGACAGTTCACTTCGTGTTCTCTCCAGCTAAGTTTACATGGTGAGACGTGGGCAGAATAGACCGGCTGTTAGACCTATTGTTAGTTGTTGAATTCTTTTTTTTTTACTATATTTAAGCATACGTTTGACCACAATCTCACCTGATGGTAAGCGATGATGCGGTCGAAGATGGAGCACGCTTGCCTAGAAGCAACCTATTCACTCTTGTCTTAAAGACTCCCAGGTTGTAGCTATCTGGAAACACAGACTCTGGCAGGGAATTCCACTCCTTAGCTGTACGCACTATGAATGTGTTCCCAAAACGTTTAGTGCGTGTGGGTGGGATGTCCATCATGTACCGGTAGCGCATCGCCGTTCGTCTTGTGGTCCGATGATGGAACGGGCTTGGCGGAATTAAATCATGCAATTCCGTCGCACACTCCCCAAAATGCAAGCGATAGAAAACCGACAGGCCAGCAACTCGGCATCGATGCTCAAGGCTTTGGAGCTTCGACTCGACGAGCCTGTCATTACCGATGATCCTCTTGGCTCGTTTCTCAATTGACTCAAGGGCATCAAGCTGGTATTTGGCAGATCCGTCCCAAAGATGAGAGCAGTACTCCATACACGATCGAACTTGCGCTTGATAGAGCTTGAGCAGCTGTTCCGGCGTGAAGTACCGTCTCACCTTTGCTAGGACCCCCAACTTTCTGGCAGCCACTTGACCCTTTGCCTCTATAAAAGGGCCAAAATTGAGGGTAGATGTTAACGTAACACCAAGAAGCTCAAGTCGGTCGGTTATCGGCACGGTTACACCACGAAAAGATGGAGCTGGGTGGAATTGGCTCCTTTTAGCGGAAAATAGACACGCTTGGGTCTTAACAGCATTGAACTTGACCAGATTGGCATCGCCCCATTCTGAGACAGCCTGTAAGGACAAGTTCAAGCGCTCAACTATAGCTTCCCGGAGAGACCGGATCTGCGACCCACCAGCTCGTGCGTCGGACACGTATCTCTCAGCAACAGTGCTGTCGTCTGCATACCCAAAGGTACCGGGTTTTAGCAGATCATTAATATGCAGCAGGAACAATGTTGCCGAGAGCACCGACCCCTGAGGAACCCCGGCATTAATATCCAGTAGTCCAGACGAGCAGCCATCTATGACCACTCGGATAGACCGATCCCTCAGGAAATCTGCAATCCAATCACACAATCCGGCGGGCAGACCGAAGGAAGGAAGCTTACTAATAAGGCTATCGTGCCAGATCCTGTCGAAGGCCTTTGAGATATCAAGGGAGACCGCAAGTGCCTCCCCGTGCTTCTCTATGGCCTCACTCCAGATGTGAATGGCATACGCTAGAAGATCCCCAGTAGACCGATTTTCGGTCGCTATCGAACCCGTATTGTCGGTCGCTAAGGATATCATTCGCTTCTAGGTATGCTAGGAGCTTACGATTCAGTACGCGTTCTATACTCTTACAGAGTATGGACGTTACCGAGATGGGTCTATAATTCGACGGGTCAGCTCGACTACCCTTCTTGGGCACGGGCTGCACGTTAGCTTGCTTCCAAGCATTCGGTACTTTTCCAGTCTCAAACGAAAGGCGAAATAGGCGTGTCAAGATTGGAGACAACTCAGTCGCACAAGTCCTCAAAACAATTGCCGGTATCCCGTCGGGGCCACTAGCCTTATTCACGTCTAGGTTACGCAATACCCGAAGAACGTCCTTCTGATGAATGCGAATGTTCGACATACTCGACTCGCATCCATCAGGAGAAGTAGGGGGCCTCGCGCCACCAGGATCTAGACGCGACGAATCCGCAAACATAGAAGCAAACAAGTTTGCTTTCTCCTCAGCGGAGTGGGCCAGTGACCCATCGGGTCTCAGCAGTGGTGGTAGTGAGTGATTCAGCCAAACAGCACTGTGAAGACAAAAAAATTATATTGTACTGGCCCGTGCATTCCCAATCAAATTCCTACCCAAAACAACAACAAAACTGGACCTTCTGAACTTACACTACCAAAGAAATAAAGAACAAAATATTTACAAACAAAATTTATAAAATGACTCACATATAATATTCCTATAAATCTTTTACGGCAAAACATTTACAGTGTTTTGAAATGCTTACGTACAAACGTCCTAAAACAAACATTCCTCTTGTTTTGCAAAAACAAAAAAGATTGCTATAACATGTACGATTTTCAATTGTATATTTGCTGTTCGCTTTCGAGCAACATAAATGCTTATTAAATTAAAGAGATAGGTACTGTTTTAATAAAGATGCTATTGGTTTATTGTTTTAACTTTTTCGAGCAGATTTTAACTCGATTGGTATTAATTATTTTTAATCTTTACGATGTATCTTTCATCCTGTTCATTTTCGCAGAACTACTATTGGACACCCGCATTTGTCAAGCAATAACATCAGATAAATATTGTTAATACCATCCCATCTCAGTGGTATTATCTGTAACCAGCACAATGGAATTGTTTTTGGTGTTGCAGCATAATATTGCGATAAGATACCGCTTTTTACGCGATTTTCCGCATGGTGTGGGTGGTTTTAATTTAGATTTGGGGCTTGACATATTTTGTAGTGTCTCTTCACAAACTTTTTACTAGTCAAGACGAGCATTTTAGGTGGTCTAAGACGTTAATAACGGCGATTGAGAAAGTTTTCCTTAGCAGGTTTGAAAGCAAATTGAAAAGCAAAGGGAAGTTAAAACGGAGTCACAATTATCAGCAGTAAGAACGCGATGAAAAAGAGAGAATGAGAAAGTGGTTGAACGGAGAACACTGCACTGATTTGAGTGGCATGACAGAAAAAAAAAAACAAGAATCAAATCAAGCTTGAAGAATCACACTTGACGGCATAAAAGGCAAACGGGGATAAAGTTAAAGAGGTAGCGCAGAGAAACCACGCGTGTCTAGCGTAATATTTCTCAATTTGGTCTTAACTTCTGTCGCAAGTCTAAAATCTAAATCGTACAGAGACTAGCCAGCTTTATAAAAGCTCCTTACGATTGTAAAGTAACAATGTGACGCCCTCAGTCCTCAGTGCGTCGTAATGGATTAATAAATGTTTCTCAAGTCAGCGACTGTTCCTGTTTGTAATATATTACTTTGATCAGCACCTGTGTCTTAAGTTGTGAATTTTGAGGTATATGGATTAAAGAGGTGTGATTTTGAAAGATGAAAGTTTTGGTTGCTGGTACATTGCAGTTAAAAACTAAACTTTTATAAAAAATAACGGGTTTTCTTTCATTTGGATATCCACAATATTTGCGCATCAACTGTGCTTCACTTATCTGTGTTTCCCGTACTGGAGTGTAGAACCAAAATAGCAGTGATTCTAAGAAACGACAAGCACTCCTGAACTGGTTGGAAACTTACAAGCAGCATGTCAGAGAACATTTATTTTTATCAAGCCAAACACTTAGCACCTTACTTAGGTCATACCTAAGTCTTTGAGAATCGCAATGAATGGCTTGAAAAAGTTTAATAAGAAGTTTCAGCATATACTCGTAATTATAAATCAAAAATACAGCCAACTACGATCATACCAAAATGCTAAACAAGCGCAGCATCACCACAGTATAAATATCTTCCAGTATTGTGACTCGGCCCTCTCCTTGAAATAATTACCTACAGTCGCGCGGTACGTAAACACGTGATAGGGCTGCCCGCCTTCAGTGTTTTAATAGCATCTACTTGCCTGCTTGAGTTTTTTGCTACGTTTGTGATTGTAAATATAATATTTAAAAAAATATTAAAAATAAGTAAATAAACTATTGTCGCCGAAGTTTACCAAACTCCAATTCTTACAAACTTAAACACCAACCTACTCAACCAAAATGCAAGAAACAGCTGACGTATAATTATATCTTTTTTTTTTCGTCTCAGCTTATTCTTACGTCTCCATTACCTACACCATGGATCAACTCGAAATAAAAATATTTTTGGTCACCCATCCGATGTCAAACTTTTGCAAACCTTACTTGCATCGCGTGTGCGCTACCTATAGCAATCAAAACCTCTATCTACTACAAAATCTTACTTAAAAAGTTTATTAAACTGGTAATCTTACTAGATAAGTACCTACCTACCAATAATTACTCTCACAATCATTTAATAGTGATATTTCGTCTAATTCAAAAATGTAAATGTTAGTAGCCAAGTATTTAAATGAGTCGATAGCCTAGCCTATGAAACTACCTACAATTCTTAACACGAGCGTAGTAGTTCACTCTTATGTCACTTTTTTCACCCTATTCACTTATTTATTTACTAGTGGACGTCACGCGGTTTCACCCGCGTAGTTCCCGTTTCCGTGGGAGTACGGGGATAAAATATAGCCTATGTTACTCCCTGATAATGTAGCTATCCATTGCTGAAAGAATTTTTCAAATCTGTTCAGTAGTTTCGAAGCCTATTCATTTCAAACAAACAAACAATTAGTATAGATGAATCCAGGTAGGTATTTTAATCTGTGGAAAAAGCGAAATATCTACCTATTAATAAAAAAAAAAAACAAATTATATACCAGGTAAACTACAAAATGATATCTTTGGGTGCGTTATTGATGAATCCAAGCAACCAAAAACACCGCAATATATTCTACAATTTTTCAATTCCATTTTAAGTAAGTACTTGTATTTATTTCAAAACAAATATTCACAAATCACCTGCTTACTGCTTGCAAAACAATCACACCGTTCGTTCGTCACCGCGGCGCATAAGCGAGTGCTTGCAGGCGGAGAGCAAGCTGAACTTGCGGCGCATAGGTATGACTCGCGTTTCGACAGTTTGTATGAAGATAAAATACTGTAGAAATCTTTACCGTGGCATCACGTAGTTTAAAACGATTAGCCAAACATGAAAATAATTCCGGAAAACCGTTTTAAAAATATTTTTTCGCACCGATACGTCCGTATGCGTTTACATCACAAATGGCTGACATGACAGCAAGAGTTATGTTCTAACAAAAAAGTGGTATCAAAAACCTAAAACAAAATAAAAATTTACGTTTCGGTACAAATATATTTGAGAACTGCTCGTTAGTGCATTCGGTGCTCCAAATGTATTCAATATTGAATGGTAAGAGGATATACTATGGTTTTACGACCACATAAAAATATATACTGTAGTTTAGGCTATTTGGACGTAAAAATATGTTTGGACACCCTATTTTCAATCACTTAAATGGTTGTTGAATTACCTAATATTCAAAACAATATTCGTTCAAAAAATCTCTATGCATTGCGCATTTTGGGTAGGCCAGTTCTCAAGTTCAGTAATGTGCTAGAGAACGCTCTGTTTCGTTGTGCCAGTGAAGTGTTATTGGGTTTTTCCACTAGAGATTTCTCTGTGACAGCCCGAAGTTTGGAATTTGGTGGAATTTGATATTACAATGAAAAGTCCTCTCGTATTTCAATCGACAACGCCTAGTAATCGAGTTTGTTAGCATCGATTCAAGTGTAGCCAGCATGAACATCTAACTGCCAAGCACAGATCACTGGTTATGATTACTGATGTTTTAAACTGTTGCCTAACAATGAGTGTTGATTTTGATTATTGAATTGTTGCTGTAAAAAGACAGATATAAATAAAATACAGAATGTTACAGAAATGCGTGAGGTCAACGTTCTGCATCTGAAATCTTTGGAATAAAATAATTGTTTTGCATTGTTTCTTTACTGTATGTCAGATATATAACGTCACCAAAATACCCTTAAATATGATCATCATCATCATCATATCAGCCGAAAGACGTCCACTGCTGGACATAGGCCTCCCCCAAGCGTCGCCACAACGACCGTCCTGTGCGTCTCGCATCCATCGGCTTCACCAGGTCATCGGTCCTCCTTGTGGGAGGCCTTCCAACGTTGCGTCTTCCGGTACGCGGTCGCCACTCCACAACTTTTCGGCCCCATCGACCATCTGTTCTGCGAGCAATGTGCCCTGCCCACTGTCACTTTAGTTTGGCGATCCTTCGGGCTATGTCGGTAACCTTGGTTCTCGGAATATCGGCGGATATCAACATTCCTGATTCGATCACGCAAGGAAACTCCAAGCATTGCCCTCTCCATTGGCCTTTGAGTGACTTTGAGCCTTCTGATGAGGCGCATTTTAAGCGCCAAGTTTCAGTTCCGCATGTCATCACTGGCAACACGCACTGATCATAGACTTTCGTCGAGAGACACTGTGGTATGTGGGACGAGAAGATACCGCGCTACTTCCCGAACGCTGCCCAGCCGAGTCGGATTCAACGGTTGACCTCTTTCTCGAACTTGGCCCTACCTAATTGGACCGTTTGTCCTAGGTAGACGTACTCGTCTACAACTTCGAGTGTAGCGTTTCCGGTCTTGATGGGAGTGGGTGCTACTTGGGCATTTACCATGATCTTGGTTTTGTCCATGTTCATTTTGAGACCCACTCTTTCGGATGCTCTACTGAGGTCATTGAGCATTGTACTGAGGTCCTCCGTAGTCTCAGCCATGACGACTATATCGTCGGCAAATCGAAGGTGACTGATGTACTTGCCATTGACATTAATGCCTAGCCTTCTCCAGTCCAAAACCTTGAAGACATCATCCATTGCGGCTGTAAACAGTTTCGAAGAAATGACGTCTCCCTGCCTCACACCCCGCTGCAGGAGGATGGGTTTCGAGGTTTGATCCTGAAGTCGGACTGACATGGCGTTTTTGTACAAACCTTTCAACACCTCAATGTACCGATAGTCGATCTGGCACCGTTGGAGAGACTGCAGCACAGCCCAAGTCTCGATCGAATCAAAGACTTTCTCGTAGTCCACAAACGCTAAACAGAGGGGCAGATTATAATCTTCGGTCTTCTGTATAACCTGACGGAGCGTATGTATGTGGTCCACGGTGCTGAAGCCTTTTCGGAATCCGGCTTGTTCGGGAGGCTGGAAGTCGTCAAACCTGCGTGAGAGACGGTTCGTGATGACTCTGGAAAACAGCTTGTAGACATGGCTTAGAAGTGAGATGGGCCTATAGTTCTTAAGCAGGGAATTGTCGCCCTTCTTAAAGAAGAGTACCACCACACCTCTACTCCATGCCTGTGGCGTTTTTCCCTAAAGTATAACGAAATTGAACAGTTCCTGAAGGGCCTTAAGGACCGGTCTTCCACCCGCGTTCAGGAGTTCGGCCGTAATTCCGTCCTCACCCGACGCCCTGTTGTTTTTAAGCTGCTTCAGAGCCATCCTAATCTCATACAGACTGGCGTCCGGGATGTCCTCGATATAGTGCCTGGTCAATCTAGCTCTTGGGTCGTTAGGTAGATTCGTATCGGATTTAGTCATTGATGTGTATAACTGTCCGTAGAAAGTCTCGATCTCTCTCAGAAGCTCCGATTTCTCGGATATGGTTCTGCCATCAGCGGTCTTCAGTTTTATGAGCTGGCTCTGCCCAATAAACAAATCTCCATCAAAGACCCTGGAGCCCTTATTCCGCTCTATCGCGTCTTTAATCTTTTCAGTATTAAAGCAGCGGAGGTCGCTTTTCAAGGACTTGGAGATCCATCTATTGAGCTGCCGGTATCTGCACGCATCTTCTGAAGACTGCAGAATCATCTCCCGCCTCTCCTTCATGAGCTTCAAAGTAGGATCAGAGAGCCTCTTGTTTCTATCTGTACGGCGAGTCTTGAAAAACTTAGACCCGACCGTATGGACAGTTTCCACGAACCCATCGTTGCAATCGTCCACGGAGCTCTCTAGGCACTCGAAACGGTTTTGAAGTTCGAGCTGAAAGCTCTCGGAGTTTTGGATCTGGATCTGTGCTGGACGGAGCGTAGACCTCATCAGTCGAGACCTTTCTAGCTTCACATTTAGATTCAATGTGCTTCTTACCATGCGATTATCACTTCCGGTTTTCACCGCGTTGATCACAGAGACATCATTAAATATTTGCTTCTTCGTCGACATGATGAAGTCAATCTCATTTTTAGTTACACCGTCTGGGCTCTGCCAGGTCCACTTCCTGTGCTCATGCTTTCTGAAGAAGGAATTCATCATATAAAGGCCCTCTTTGTCCATAAAACTAGCCAGTAAGTGTCCCCGGTGGTTCCGACGTCCAAATCCAAATTGCCCCACACGCAGCTCGTCACCGTCTCGTTTGCCCAGTTTCGCGTTGAAGTCCCCCATGACACGGTGAAGTGAGTTTTATGACCATGTATGGCTCTGGATATATCCTCATACATGGTCTCTATTTGTTTTGTTGTTGAATGTGACCTTGATGTTGAGTTGCTACAGCGAGATATTGACATGTTGGTGAAGTGGTGTGATGACAATGATATGAACTTAAATATCAGCAAGTGCTACCACGTGAAGTTCACCAGAAAAACTAAATTATCACGATCTGTTTATCACATTAGTGGCAACTTAGTGCAGGAAGTGGAACAGATAAGGGACTTGGGAGTTCTGTTCGATAGACAGTTGACATTTGTACCTCACGTTGAAAATGTAGTAAAAAAGGCCTTAAGAATGCTTGGTTTTGTTACAAGAAATGTAACCTGTTTTCGTCGCAATAAGACCAAAATTCTGCTTTATAACTGTTTGGTCCGAAGCTCGTTAGAGAGATTAAAATTTCGTCGTTGGGGTGTGTCGAGGTTGGGGCGTAAACCTGTACGACCTTCAACGAATATCTTAACGATATTCTAAGTATCAGGTACGCCACCCTGGTCGACACACTCTCGATGCTCACCACATTGGACACAAGGGACCTGTGCACGATGAACCCGACACCACCCTGGGACTTCTGGTCACCCTCCCGGAAATAGAGCAGATTGCCGGATTTGAGAGTTATCGTGTCCTCCCCCTTTCTTCGGACTTCAGGCAATCCTACAATACTCCATCGCAACCTACTTAATTCCTCCTCAAGTTCGGTGATCTTCACGTTGGTCCGGAGTGTTCTCGTGTTCAGTGTTGCCAGGTCCAGTCGTCTGTGTTTATTATGGTAGCCGGGTCCACTCCGGGAATTCTTTGCACCCCTTGCCTCGTCGTAACCTTGACCGCTACCGGAGTCAAGGGTAGACGGGCTGCCGGGCACTAGGTGTGTACTTGTCATTGGGTGGGTATGCCAGAATCGCCACGCTTGGCAGGCGGGTTGGCGATCGCAGTATATGGTGTTGAGTTTTACAGAGAACGCTGCTACCCATTCTCTAGCAAGTCCCTTAGTCGCCTCTTACGACACCCACGGGATGTGCTGGGATGGTATTATTCTTTTACAGCACCATACGGCACCGGCCGACACCATACGGCGTAAATATGATCAAACGTCCTTTAAATGATATGGACACTTTTAAAGTAATCGGATGGAATAAGTCATCAGATTTTTAGAAGTACCCTTTCTGGAAAAATGTAAGTCCATTATCGCCGATTTGAAAGGTTTTTTTTTTGTGATTGGTTTGCTCTTGACTCTAGTCCAGGTCAGAGATGACAGAGACAAAGTCTACGATGGAGCGAGCTTACCCAGAAGGAGCCTGTTCACTCTAACTTTGAAGAGATTAGGGTTGTAAGCGTTTGGAAACACAGACGCAGGTAGAGAATTCCACTCCTTTGCTGTGCGCATTATAAAAGACGTTTGGAAACGCTTAGTGCGAATTGGTGGAATAGTAACAAGGTAGGGATGGTAAAATGCAGTTCGTCTGGATGTCCGATGGTAGAAGGGGGCCGGTGGGATGAGGTCGTAGAGTTCTTGGGCACACTCACCGAAGTACAATCTGTAGAAGACCGACAAGCAGGCAACCTTACGGCGATGAGCCAAGCTATGTAGCTTGGCATCCACCAGTTTTTCGTCACCGATGAGCCTCTTAGCTCTGCGTTCCACCGAGTCAAGCGCGGCAAGCTGATACTTAGCTGAGCCATCCCAAAGGTGGCTACAATACTCCATGCAGGATCGGACTTGCGCTTTATATGGGGTTAAAAGCTGTCCAGGCCTGAAGTATCGCTTCACCCTATTTAGGATGCCCAGCTTTTTGGCCGCGGTTTGAGCTTTGTACTCGATGGTGGCGCCGAAGTTGAGACTGGATATCAACTCCATGCCTAGGAGCTCGAGTCACAGGAACAGATGCACCCCGAAAAGTAGGAGTTTGGTCAAAACGACTCCTTTTTGCGGTAAAAAGACACGCCTGTGTTTTGGTGGCGTTAAAAGTGACCATATTGTCATCACCCCACTGGGATACAAGGCTTAAGGTCAAATTTGTCCGCTCTACCATGGCCTCTCTCAAGGAACGAACTTCATCCCCGCTGGTTGTTGCGCTAGACAAGTATTTCTCTGAAACCGTACTATCATCTGCGTACCCAACAAGACCAGGCTAAAGTAGGTCATTGATGTGCAGCAAGAAAAGAGTTGTAGAGAGAACAGACCCCTGAGGAACTCCGGCATCAATAGCCATGAGGTCAGAGCAGCCGTCAACAACTACTCGGATCGACCGTTCACTCAGGAAGTCTGATATCCAGCTACAAAAACCAGCTGGGATGCCATAAACAGGAAGCTTGCTGAATAGACCTGCGTGCCAAACCCTGTCAAAGGCCTTCGAGATGTCGAGCGACACGGCAAGTGCTTCGCCGTGTCTCTCGATGGCCTCGCCCCAGCAGTGCGTGACATACACAAGAAGATGGCCAGTTGACCATCCCCGGCGAAAGCCATATTGACGGTCACTGAGGAGATCATTGTCGTCAAGGTAAATCAGCAGCTTACTGTTAAGAACCCTTTCCATAACCTTGCACAGGATGGAGGTACTGGCGATCGGACGGTAATGTGCAAGGTCAGCACGGTCTCCCTTTTTGGGCACCGGTTGCACATTCGCAAGCCTCCATGATTTCATGATTACGGCACCATTCTTTTTTCAAGAGAGAGGCGGTACAGGCGTACCAACACAGGATACAGTTCAGATGCACATTGCCTCAGCACTCTCGCTGGAATGCCGTCAGGCCCGCTGGCCCTATTCACGTCTAGACTGCACAATACTCTTCGGACCTCTTTAATGTGAACTGTGATCTCCGGCATCGAAGAGTCACAACGAGGTAAAGTCGGTGGTTGCTTGGAGCCAGCGTCCAGACGCGAATTGCTTGCAAAGAGAGTTGCAAATAAATTTGCTTTCTCACTTGCAGAGTGAGCCAGCGAGCCATCAGGTTTCAACATTGGAGGCAAAGTGGGTCGACAGAAATTCATTTCAACCGCTTTCGACAGGGACCAAAACTGCTTACTACCTGGAGGGTGCAATGCTAGTTTGGCCCCGATACGTCCGACATGGTCAAAACGTGCCCTACGTAAAACCCGCTGTCAGAACTTAGCGGCAGAATTAAAGGCTCTTTTCCTCGCACGAACCCTACTTGCTTTAACCTTTCGGTCGCGGGCCTTGATCCACGCTTGGTATGCAGACTCTTTACGGGCCTCAGGGTGGGCGCATTCTGCATTATACCAAGGCCGGGATTTGTGACCGAGCGGGATGTCGGAGAATGGAATAAAATACTCCATACCCTGCCGAATCACGTCCGCAATAATGTCAGCACAGCACGAGGGGTCACCCGAGGAGAAGCACACTTGCCGCCATGGATAAGAAGCAAAAAAGTGCCGCATCTCATCCCAATCTGCTGACTTGTATCGCCATACTCGTCTCGTGCCTCTAGGACTCTTATCTGGAGGAGAGCAGGTCAATACGGATTTCACCAGGCAGTGGTCAGACGTTCCCAGCGGGGCTGAGACCGATACTGAATGATTTAGGTTAGATCTAGCGTTAAAGCAAACTTGCGCGCCTCTAACCCGGCATGGTCAGTTTTCTGGTACGGGAAAAACACACACTATTAATATTGTTGATCAATTAGCGGATTCGCCTGTAATCTTCAATCTAACAAGATTGATTAGTACTAAAGAAAAGTACTGATAATGCAATTGACTACTGACACTTACAGATTCGTATTATATTGAATAGTTATGAAATTGTAATAATATTTAACAGTCATCTAAAGTAAACCTAATTGGTTACTTGACAAAATGTGCATTAAATATGAAAAGTTAAGTAAAATTAAATACCTGAAGTGGATATTATATTTCCAAGCAAACAAAAACAAACAATGCAATCTATTGTATAGGCAACAAATATGAACAAACGCCACAAAAATTACGATATGGCACAATTGCTAAAAAACGACACGAAACACTTGAAAGTCAATATCGGGACAAAGAACTTTGAAACCCACACAGAATCCATTTAGCCGTTGCCACAGTGGTCGTAGAGATAGGAAATACATGGACATAGTTCCACATAGGCCGAAAAAGCACATGTGGCTGTAGACATTTTTTCGACTTTTATTTGAGCGGCTAGCCGTCGGGCTGGCTAAATTATTACTGCAATGTTTTTCGAAATAAAACTAGACCATACCCTCGCATAAAAGCCTTGTATGGTTTTAAAAATTCAATTTTCTCTCGCGAGTTTTCGGGCCGTTTGGATTTTTGGTAATCAATTTCATGCTGAAATGCTTGTAAACAATCAAGTTAGGGTATGCAATGAAATTGTAATGGCCTTCAAGTAAGCGAAATAATGAGAATTTAAAAATGTACTTCTGTGTACTTTTCTCTTTTTTCTCGCTGCACGAGAAATACGAGGCGTGCCTCTTGTTGTTTATTGCACTTTAACTTGGCATTTTGTTTCTATTTTTTATCAGGTTTAAGAAAATGTTCCTTTTGTATGCAAGCTCTGTTTAATGTTTAGAGTGTTCGTTCTTGCTCATAATTGAGAGTGATGATAATAAAGTCAATTTTTTTTTTAAATAACTTTTTATTGGCAGTAAATTGGCAATTTTAAGTTTAGTATAAGCTTTAAAATCTTTAGAGAATATCTTATAACTAATCAATAAATACGCAAGCCATAAAGAGTAGGTATTCATACATATCTGCCTAACCTTTTCCTATTTTTGTTGGGGTCGTCTTCTAGTTTAACCGGGTGTAGCTGAATATATATAATAATAATAATAAAAGCCTTTATTCGCTGACCTTTTTAACTTAAATGCTATTCTTATAAAACAGTAGTATTATTAAATCTAATTTACATAGCAAAACTAATAAATTCATTAGCTACCACTTTGGTCAGGTTGTCTGTCGACATAGGCCTCCCCCAATTGTTTCCACATCTCTATCCTTGGCAGACCTTCTCCATCCTTTTGGTAAATCGTCCTCCCATCTTTTGATTTGACCTCCTCGTCTTTTTCCAGTCCTTGGGTACCACTCCATTACATCCTTAGTCCATTTTCTTTGTTAGTCCTCATTATATGTCCAATCCAGTTCCATTTAAGTTTTCTTATTTTTTGTAACACGTCACTGACCTTCGTTCTTTTCCTTATTTTTGAAGTTGTCCATCGATCTCGTAGTCTTACGTTAAGCATGCTTCTTTCCATGCTGCGTTGACATACTACTAGTTTTTGGCTGTTTTTGTTCGTTGCAGGCCAAGTTTGACATCCATAAGTAAGACATGGTAGAATACATGTGTTATATAATTTGCTCTTGGCCCTAGACAAAAAGCAATTCTATTAGCGACTGCGATTGTCGAAATTCCAAAATGTAAGGGATTGATCACGTGACATTTCGACAGTTTTTGTCAATCCCATACATTTTTGACGTTTTGACAATCGCCTTCGTCACGCTACCGCTGAAAGAATGTCACTTGTCTAGAGCCCCAGTACCGTTTCCAAGTGTTGCATATTCTTCTATCTATTTCTTTAGAATACTGGTCTTTTATTGAAATAAGTTGTCCTAAATATACTCATCTGCATATTCTATAATTTCTTGTCCTATTACTATATTTTCTTTTACGACATTCGTCATTACTTTAGTCTTCGTTGGGTACATTGATAAACCTGCTTTCCTGCTTTCAACATCTAATTGTTGCAACATAGTTTGTAGTATGCTTGGTTTCTCAGCGAAAATTACTATGTCGTCGGCAAATCTTAAATGATTTAGGTTCAATCCGTCAATATTGATTCCAAAATGTCCCCAGTTTAAGTTCCTGAATATATTTTCTAACTCTGCTGTGAAGAGTTTTGGGGAAAGTGGATCGCCTTGCCTAACGCCTTTTTGAACTCTAAATTCTTCGCCTTGTTGTTCAAGTTGGACTGATGCTGCGGTGTTTTTGTAAATTTCTTTTATGATTTTTATGTATTTTCCTTCTACTCTTTGGTTTTCTAGCGTTTTCCAGGTATGACTCAGCGAATCAAAAGCCTTATTGTAATCGACGAATGCCATACAATACAGTTGCCCGTATTCATTGAGCTTTCCAATTACTTGCTTCACAACATGAATATGGTCAATGGTAGAATAATCGGCGCGAAATCCAGCTTGCTCCCTCGGTTGGTTTTCTTCCAGGTGTTTCGATATTCGCCCGAGTATTATTTTTGAAAATACTTTGTATAGATTGGACATAAGGCTTATAGGTCTATAATTATTTATTTCATTTTTGTCACCTTTTTTGTGTACTAGGATGATGGTTGATTTCGTCCATTGAGTCGGTATTTGTTCAGTTGCTATTATTTCATTAAAAAGATGGGTTATATATTTGAATATCACGGGTAGAGACTGTTTAGTAGTTTAGTAGTTCGTTAGATATTTTATCATCTCCAGGAGCTTTTCCACTTTTTTGTGATTTTATAGCTTTTGTGACCTCAGATTCTAGTATACATGGTTTTTCTTCTTAAGCTTCCATGTTTTCTTCTTCTGGCGTTGTTCTGTCTGTCTCTGTGTATAAGTTTTTGTAAAAATCTGTCGCTACTTTCGCTATTGATAGTCTCTTTGTCGTATTTTTTTCGTTTTTATTCTTGTTTTTAGTTTTCATGTTGGGTATCCATTTTGTATATTCTTTTAACTATTTTAGACCTCTCTTAATTCCGCCTGTTTTCTCTATTTGTTCTTTCAAAAAATCCAGTCTTTCTGCTTTTTTCTATTTTCTTATCGTTTCTTGAATTTTCTTACTAATGCTTGCGATGTTTTTTTGTTATCTTTTCGTTTGTCTAACATTTCATTTCTCTCTTCCATCAATTTTAATGTTTCTTCTTCTAACTTATTTTTCTTCACTTTTGTCGTACTCATTTTTTTTTATATTTATAACTTCTTTTTCCAATAAATTATACTTCTCTTGCAATGTTTCAGTATCTTTAATTCCATTTAATGTTGTCCCTAGATCATTCAATATATTTTGTGGTATCGGTGATGTTATTGTCTTGTTCATGGTTGAGTATATAATATATTTTCTTGATTTGTGGTTTCTGTCTTGTATAACTCCTCTTACCATTCTATGATCTGTATTAAAGTTTAATTTATTAAGTACTTCAATGGCATTAATTATATGTTTTTCTCTTGTAAGTACAAAATCAATTTCATTTCTATCTTATGCCATTTGGCATAACCACCAACCACCATGTCCACTTTTTCGATGTAGCTGAATACCAGTATTTTAATAGCGACTGGATGTCAGATCTTCACAACCCGTTGGCAGCACCTTCACAACACGATGGATCTTGGCAAGACCAGTGGAGATTTTTCTGGCTTCTGACTACCATACAAAGTCAAAGATGTTCATATGACAGCTAGAACCAACGGCTAAAAGTGCTTTCCGTAGCACAGAAAAAACTCTGTATGAAACGAATGGTCATCTATCTACGGACCATCCTCGGCAAGGGTGGCATAACCTTGAAGTTTGATTCATACAGCTGTTATTATTTAGCCACGAGCTCGTTATAAGATAAGCCATAAAGAGCAACAACTATTTTACATCACGCGAGTTGTCGGAAAAGTTTGTGATTCATAATTATTATCCTCATACGTTTATTGATAATTCCACTAATGATTTACAAGTAATTTTGCAACAGTAATCAAACTCTCTTTATTGCACTCAAACACGACGATAAATCATATTGTTTTGATTGATGAAATTATTGAATTGATAAGGAATGTAGATAACTTTGAAGTGGCAATGTGAAAACTACTTCGTAACAAAAAAAGAAGGTCATTAATGTCCTGTGCTTCTTTTATATAAGAAAGTTCTAATACAAAAGAAGCACAAGCATGCAAGAGATAATTTTAGTATGGTATAATATATAATAGGAAATATATACCACAAGTGTGTGACACACCTGTGCTATATATCACTCTCTTTTTTTTACTATCATAGTCCAATGGGACAGAAATCCTACACGACTGGAGAGAGATCAGGCGCAGGACAAACGACATTACGTGCCTCTCGAGACACAGGGTGTCACGACACCGACTTTCAAATACCAGGCTGCTACTGAGAAATTCTTTATAAAAACCCAATCACACGTTCTACCGAAACTTTAAACTGTGACAAGCAACAGAAACTATGCTTTCCAAAAAGTAGTGAGTACCTTTGATTTCAAGGCCATAAGATAGTGCACGGCTGATGAATGAACCTGGTGTGATACGAGCATCAAATAGTCCTCTATTCTTTATCATACATTGTGCATAGGACATATACGCTCACAGCCATCTCGATAAATAGACGACTTCATAAACAGATATATAATCAAAGAGAGAAGTGACTATAAATAAAACAATTCAGCAAAGCGATTAGTTATCGATTTGAAGCAGATAAGAAACACTGATTAAAATTCTCTTGAGAATTTTCAAGATAAGTTATCCGAAACCCCTGAGGTACAGGGATACAAAACAAATTACAAGACAATAAATTACTATCAGATAATTACAGTAATGGTTTGTTTACACCAGCTGGGTTTCTTCACACGAATTAATTTTTAATATAGACGACCAATGACTTTTCATAATAGAAAACTTTTCACCGTCGGTGTTTTGGTTGTTTGTTCGTTTTTTAACACCGACTTCCGAAATTAAAGTTATTTTATCCTTTGTAGAATTTTGTTTTATATGGAAGTCAGCTGTATTTTTGTAATAAGTTTTTTATTTTTCACTTTTTACCACACCACTGGAAAGTCGCAGTAAAGAAAAATATCCAATTTCGTTTACTTGCATGAAAAACAAAATACGTCATCCAAGCAAACGAATTCCAGCTATTTTGGTTTAAAAGCCAAACTACTAATCCAATTTTGATGAAATTTAAATGGGACCAATCTGAAAGTATATTCTTTGACATGATTTTTTTTTTTGGCATCAAACAGTCATATACAAACAATGTGATTCTTCAGACAATTGGTTCCTTACAAAAGACCTATAGTGCCGACAATGTAAAATCTATACATATAATAAATCTGTTGAAGAGTCGTTTTTGTACATTCAAAATAATAAAATAAAAAATAGCTAGGGAGATAAAGGGTAACTTACAGAACCCATTTCCATCATTTTTGGAATTTTTGTCTGTTTATCTGTTTGGATGTGCAGGCATCACGTCAAAAGTACAGAAAAAACGTAGATAACTTTCACACATTAAAATTGTACGTAACTGGAGGTATAACTTAGTTTTTGTTTCATCGCAATCGGTTCACTCTATCAAAAGATATTTGTATTTTAAGGTTTTGTTTAAAGTTTCATTACGTGAAGCACATACATGCACCGCCATCTATTGAGATTAAATAGTAACAGTTTAGAACTGTTTCATGAATGAATGCGTATATTATTATTATTTTGGGAAAAAAATAACATTCAGTCATATCGTTTCATTTATCGTAACATGTGAGCTTCTAAGTTTGAACTTATATTTTGACAGTTCAACTACATTGTCGATTGATGGCGATGTACTGATGACGCGTTTTTCTGAATTGCGGTGTTATCAGCAGATTGGTCACAGTCTGACAAATAAAGTTTGGATACCTATGCTATGTAGCTAATTAGAAGGTGATAACGATATGTTTGACCGAAAAAGAAAAAAGAGAAGAGTCATTCATGAATTTTATTGTGATTCGAATCGACATAATTAATCTATATCAGCCGCACGGGTCGATCTTCAGGGTTAAGCAACGCTTGCCAAGGTTGGTATGTAGATGGGAGACCATCATAACATACCAAGTTTCCTCCGTGCCTCGGAAAGCACGTTAAGCCGTCGGTCCCGGCTGTCATTTGAAGATCTTTGGCAGTCGTTACGGATTGTCAGAAGCCAGTAAATCTGGCTCCAGTCTTGCCAAGAACTACCGTGTTACCCAAGTAATGGGTTGTGGAGGTCTGGTAGGCAGCCGCTTCACGTAAAATACTGGTATTCAGCTAAATCCGGTTTGACTGGAAGCCGACCCCAATATAGTTGGGAAAAGGTTAAGCAGATGATGAGTTGCACGAGTCTTCAAGATTAAGCTACGCTTTCCGAGATCGGTCTGTGGATAGGTGACCATTTTAACATACCGAGATTCCTACGTACCTCGGAATATAATAGCCGCCCGGGTCGATCTTCAAGGTTAAGCAACGCTGGCCAAGGTCAGTCTGTGGATGGGTGACCATTTTAACATACCGAGATTCCTACGTACCTCGGAATATAATAGCCGCCCGGGTCGATCTTCAAGGTTAAGCAACGCTTGCCAAGGTCAGTCTGTGGATGGGTGACCATTTTAACATACCGAGATTAATACGTACCACAGAATATAATAGCCGCCCGGGTCGATCTTCAAGGTTAAGCAACGCTTGCCAAGGTCAGTCTGTGGATGGGTGACCATTTTAACATACCGAGATTCCTACGTACCACGGAATATAATAGCCGTCCGGGTCGATCTTCAAGGTTAAGCAACGCTTGCCAAGGTCAGTCTGTGGATGGGTGACCATTTTAACATACCGAGATTCCTACGCACCACAGAATATAATAGCCGCCCGGGTCGATCTTCAAGGCTTGCCGAGGTCAGTCTGTGGATGGGTGACCATTTTAACATACCTACCGAGAAGAGATCTCCGGCAGTCTTTACGGATTGTCAGAAGCCGACAAATCTGACACCTACAGTCTTGCCAAGAAGTATCGTGTTACCCAGTATTTTAGGGTTGTAGAGGTCTGGTAGGCAGCCGCTCCAATCCCGTTTGACTGGAAGCTGGGAGGCTACTCTCTAACGAAATCCGTAGTTTCGGGCTTAGTTGCGGGCGGGCATTTTCTACTTCGTATCACCTAACCACTGAGAACTAATGATAACACGATTTGACAGTTACTGTGAAATCGTGTTGTCATTCATTCTCAGTTCGGGTTCGGGACTAATCGTAAGTCTGTAGGTGATACGGAGTAGAATACGCCCGCCCGCAACTAAGCCCGAAACTACGGATTTCATTAGTGAGTAGCCCCCCTGACTCCAATATAGCTGGGAAAAGGCTAGGCAGATGATGCTTCATGGTAAAAAACTGAAATGATTTCCGAAAACACTTAATCTACAGTTGGCAAAACTGGGCACAGATTACAAACGTAATTTTGTTTCAATTTCCTTTATCCACTAGGGAGACGGTCTAAGTGACATCCCGGCACTTAAAAGAATTTAGGATTCCCAAAAAATAAATAAATTCATAATTATATTTTCGTCACACCTACCCTATTCATAGACGGCCTAAGCATCTGCCAGCCTGTTCATTAAATGTTGTCACATGACAGACCCATTCGCCACTTTGACACATTTGCGCACTGGGGATCATTTAGGCCGCTGATTAACCGCCATTCAATGAAAAGGACAATAAAACGGCAGAGTTACTCTCTCAAGGACCGTCAGCCCCAATTGGGGCCAAATGGTATTGTCTGTCTTTTTTAATATATATTAACCTTTTCCCAACTATATTCGGATCAGCTTCCGATCAACACGGCGAAGTCGCGGTATGTTAAATAATATGGCCAACTATTCACAGAGCCACCTAGGCAAGAGTTGGTAAACCATGAAAATCGACCCGTGCGACTGTTATTATTTAGCTACGAGCTCCTCATTTAATAAGTCTCCTCTTTCAGTACCTACTAAATAAATCGATTTAAAAAATTCGATTATTCTTACACAGTGAATCGATTCTATAAACCCGGTAGAACTGTTTAACATAAAATGTGAAAATTAATCGGTGTTCTGTAATCTGCAATTGTCAGGGAAAATCAAAGAAACTGTTTCTTTTTGCTGGCTGGACAAAATTAAGAATTAACTTTAGTTGCCATTCGTAAATGAGCGCGAGGGCTCTCACCTCTAGATCCCATGGCGGCAGTCCGGCAAGCAGGCTCGCCGCCTCGCCAGCGACAAAATTAAGGCTGGAGAAAATTAAGTACTTATCAACTTTATTCATCAGTTTCTTTGTTTCGTAGTTTGAAAACTATCTACCACCGTTCATTCGATAGTCGGTTTTGTTGATTTTGATACCTAGCTCGGGGTAGGTATGTACCAGAAGATTACCCGGGCTAATCGGCATTTCAACCGGAAGAGATGATGAGAGTGCCCTGCATTAGGTACCCTCTTCCTATTTTCTTAATTTTGTGATCAGGATACGCAAGGTATTAACTAAAAGTAGATTTTATCTATGCAACAGATATTTTTCGACATCCACGCGAACGAAGTCGCGGGCACAGCTAGTATGAAATAAGTCTTTTTTACTATTGATTAAATGAAAAAGAAGGCGAATTGGTCTCTTTTAAGTGTCTTCTTCTGCTTTTTGAGTCGGCACAAAATGTTTAAGGGTCACCTCAATCAATTTGTGCCCAGTTACACTTATGCTTTAAACGTGTTCACCTGGCCACGTTTAAAGCATGAGGCGTCGTCCTAATTGGCTAACAATCGTACGATATAACCATGCGATTTCGTCCCACGACTAGTTTAAACACACATATCTTTAAAGTGTCCTAATAAAGGCTTGCAAATCATCGCGCGAGCACAGTAATTATGTTCATCACGCGACGAAATCGCATCGTTAAAGAGGTACCATCGTTAGCCAGTTAGGACGACGCCTAGGTTTCGCCTACAAGAATCACATGGATATTCGTCAATGAGCGAGAAATTGACCTCGTATAAATCATAAAGAACAAATGACAAATTACAAGATAAAAATAACTATCAAACAATCACAATAAACGATAGAGAACTCCTATCAAATGTACTTGTATTTATTTAGATACTTCAGATAAGAGAGTATTTATAAAGGAAGTAATTTGTACATGAAATAAACAGTCCGATTACAAATTAGGAAAATGTTGGCGGTTAATTTGTGCGTATTTCTGGTGGTAGTTGTAAGCCATATAGTGGCTAGTGAAAGTGAGTGTAAATATTTTTTGTTAGTGAAAAAGCTAAATAATAATATCCACACGTGTCGATCTTCAAGTTTAAGCAACGCTTGCTGAGGCCGGATGGATGATCATCCTAACATATAGAGATTCCTCATATTATATTTGTCTATGGAAAACACGTTAAGCTGTTGTTTCCGGCTGTCAGTTGTAGATCTTTGTTTGACATTTAATACGGGTAGTCAAAAAAAGAGAAATCTGGCACCAGTCTTGCCAAAGGGTATCGTATTACTGGGTTGTGAAGTCATATTTGCAGTCGCTTCATGTAAAATACTGGGTACTCAGCTGCATCCGATTTGACTGGAATCCAACCCCAACATAGTTGGGAAAAGCTAGGCAGATTGTTATCATAAGAAGTATTCTTCAATTTACAGAAGCAGTTGTATGTTACTACGGCACTTGGGCCACTTACAGATACGGTCAAGGAAAATTTGACGTTGCGGACATCAATCCTCAACTGTGCACACATCTGATCTACGCTTTTGTGGGATTAGATACTGGAGGAAATATCATCTCTTTGGACTCTTATTTGGATCTACCTGATAATAATGGACGGGGTGAGTTAAAAATGTTTTATTAGAGTACTTTTATGTTGTGTGTATCTTAGCTTTATGAACTGCCAAGTAGCGTCGCTAAGTTCTAGGATCATTTAGGATTTAGTATGGAAAATCATCAAATTACTCCTTCCGCCATGGGCGGTGAGGAATGGTGTGTCAGACTCTTACTGACTAAAATCCATCCATGTTCGTTCTAATGCCCTTTGCGTTCCAGGGCCGTGATATTTTTTTTCGAACAAATTCCGCAACCCTGGCTGATTCCGCAACCCAGGGTTGCGGAATCCCGATAAACAAAAGTTATGAGCATTGTTGAAGAACCGTTGCTCCAAATTTTGTTTCCTATAAATACGGGGTTTTACAGACATTCAATTAACAAGTACTATTTCAAGAACTCTCGACATTCTAGGTTCGCTTATCAAATAATTATGCAATGTGTTCTGTGTCATATTTTAGATAATACTGCGCTTTCTCTAAATACTTGGTGGAAAAATACAGTTTTATTAGCCACAGGCTGTAGACAGAGTGACATTCTATATCCCGTTGAATGCTGCGGAAATCAACACAATGCTAACGTGGAAACCTAGGGAACTCAAACAATGAAACCTGTTTTGTTACTAATGTCTTTCAGGTATTTTCGTCTATGCGTCGGTGCATGCGAAATTTCAGTAGATATTAGGCAATAGCGATTGTCAAACCGCCAGGGTTGCAGAATTGCTTCGAACGAGTCCCCGCGGCCCTGAAACGCAAAGGGCATTAGAAGGAACATGGATAGGTTTTAGTCAGAAAGAGTCGGACACTCGCCATACTAAAAAAAAGCGATTGTCGAAATGCCAAAATGTCTAATCATTCATCATCATATAAGCCGAAAGACGTCCACTGCTGGATATAAGACTGGTCTAGTGTCGCCAAGACAACCGGTCCTGTGCATCTCGCATCCATCAGCTACCAGCGACCCTCACCTATGTCATCGATCCATCTTGTCGGAGGGGGTTGATCATTACTGTTCTAGAGGCTCTTGTGTCAATACCCTTATGTCTCCAAACGCTTCTTTTTGCTTTATAGATAACTTCGGCAAATTCAACGCGTTGAAAAATCAAAATCCAAGTTTAAAAACACTCGTGGCGGTCGGCGGCTGGAATGAGGGATCTGCTAAGTTCTCAAAAGTGAGTTTACTTTTCTAATAATGAGTTTAACTTTGGTCAAGTTTTTCTGATGCGGTCAAAGCGAATTCTTTCTGCTATAATTTTAAGTTATTTCATGGAACTTCATTTTGAAGTGCTGTGTATAATAGATAATTTAGTGGCCATGCAATTACTGTTTATTTAAGGCTGTCTATTTTTCTTTGGTATCTTATTATGCATAGGTTCTGTGTCACCAAATATCGATATAAATCTGTGCATGTCGGTCCGAATACCTATTCTTTTCCTGCGTCTTTTGGTACGCGGTTGCCAGTCCAAAGCCTTTCGCCCCTTCAACCTTTTCTTCATTCTGCGAGCAATATGTCCTGCCCATGACCACCTTAAGTTTTGATAACCTTGCTTTTCTTGCGTATATTTTCATTTCCGATCTGATCACTTTGGGTAACTTTAAGCCTTCTGATGAAGTCCATTGTAACCACGTTTCAGTTTTATATCTTATCACTGGCAACACGCACTGGTCATAAACTTTCGTTTTGAGATACTATAATATGCGAGAGGAGAAATATCTAACAAAACCAATCACCAACTCTTCTTCTCTTCAGATCTATCTTACTTACTTTTCAGATGGCAGCTAGTGCCTTATTAAGACAGAACTTTATAAACAGCGCGCTAAAGATGATAAGTACCCACGGGTTTGATGGCTTAGACATTGATTGGGAGTACCCTAACCGAAGAGACACGGTCCATGGAGTAGCAGATATTGATAACTTTACTACTCTGTTGAAAGAACTTAGGGCCGAGTTTGATAAGAAAGGACTCTTGCTCACTGCTGCAGTATCAGCGATTAAAGCTGCAGCTTCGCAGTCTTATGATGTTAAGGGTATTTCTAAGTAAGTAGCCTTTTTGTTCAACCTTTTTTCTCTGAAGAATGAAGTTACGTCAGAATATGTTATAGAAACGAACCAACTGGAAATAATATTTACGCTGCAAAATTAGATTGACAATATCACACAATATTATAACTGAAAATAAAATATTCTTATGATTCTGATCAGGGTTTTTAAATCCTTTTTTTGATCTTTAGACAATACTTATCACCAGGGTCAAAATAGTTTTTGTCTCTTGTATGAAAACAGAAAAGTTTTGTTTAGATCTAGAGTCAAAACAGATTTTTCACAAGATTTTAGACCACATTTACTTTTAGACGGTTTGTTCTGAGTCGATGAACAAAAAAAAGTCTTAATTCATGATTAGGATTCAACAATAATGTAATTGTAATTTCAGGTACTTGGATATGGTTAACATTATGGCGTATGATATGAACGGTGCGTGGGACTCCGTCACCGGTCACAATGCTCCTCTTTATCAAGGTGAAGGAGATGAGGGCGCAGTTGCAGAGGATATGAACACTGTTGAACAATCCTTGAAGTATTGGATTGGTGCAGGTAAGAAAAAAAACACTCCATTTTGGGCAGTCTTGTAAAAAATCTACAACACCTTTGTTAATTGCTATCACGATTGTTGGGGTTTGAAGAAGCAATATTGTAAAAAAGTGGAGTTATAATTTTGTTGTACAAGTACAATGGCCCCTATTAAGGTCATGATGGTGAGGAGGTTGAAGTGTTTGCTAACGTTTCAGCTTTTTGGAAAAGATAAATAGTTTTATATATCTGAAACTATGTGGATCGTGATTTCTTGATCACATGAAGTGGTCAAAATCACAGAAAAATACATCACCATGTTTTGGTAACTCCTTTAGAACTGGACCTAATTTACTTATGGAATCTTTTAAGATACCAGGGTAACACAGCGTACAAGAAAGGAGGCTTATATTCAGCTGTGGGTGGAACAAGGCTACCAACAATTACGATGATTATCTTGACTCAAGTTCTCGTTTCCAGGTTGTCCTCCAGAAAAAATAGCACTAGGTGTCCCATTCTACGGAAGAACATTTACATTGACAAGTGCCAGTGTGAACGGCGTCAGAGCGCCATCGTCTGGGGGAGGTATATCTGGACCATATACTGCTACAGGTGGCTTCATAGGATATAACGAAGTAAGTATGGTTCCAACCATCTTAGGGCTGTGTAAGGTTGTGTAGGTTACGCGTGTTCTCCAGATACGTCTCTGTTCATAGTCTCTTCTTGTATAGCGTTAGCCCGATCGAACTGGTTCAAAAACGAGGTTGCTACGGATGACACAGATTAGCTACCGTATCTATCTGCTAAGGTATCTATTAAATTTAGTGAATACTAACAGGCAATACCAAACCAACGATTGTCATTTTTTTCCTAAGACGAAAGATCTATGAGCCTTCCAAATGAAGCATCACCTTTATCATCTTCATATTGCTTACCTGCTTACAAATAATTATTACTTTGATCCCTTCGAAAAAGATACTTTAGAATATCCCTCACAGGGAATAATAAGTTCAAATGCAGTTCAAACCTAGAGTAACTTTTAGAAAGTTCTCCATTACAACCACAGTACCAAACGAAGCAAAAATTGTAACAACATCCATAAAAAAACTTTGCTTCTACAATACCGGGTCAAAGTATCTTGATACGTATGTGGCTGCACATCAAAACAATAAACAAGTACATTTGCAGCTTCCACAGCTACTGTATGATGCGGTTCTACCATTAAACTAGGAAGAAACCTAGGCTACATAGGGACGTTGCAAGTGTTACAAAATATCGGCTTACTTGTCGATTGTTTTTAGGGTTCCGAACATCCGTAAGAAATGGAACCCTTATAGGATCACTCGGATGTCTATCTGTGTGTCTGTCCGTCTGTCACAGCCAGTTTGCTCTTGATATACTGGACCGTTATCGTGTTGAAATTTGGTACAAAAGTAGATTTTTATGACCTAAACAGGACGCGTTACATAAATAAACAAAATTTTGAGTATGGGGTCGCTTTTTGGGTCAAACTAGAAAATTAAAAAAAAAAAGTTTTTAAACTCTATTGTGTGTCCTATCAAATGAAAGGACTTATTGAGAGGATTCTAATTATATTTTTTTCATCATTTTAAAATAAATACTTTAGAAGTTATTCAAGAAATTAGATCAAAGGTTACCTTCCCCTCCCATCTCTAAAACTACTGAGACTAAAATTTTGAAAAAAATGTAGATAATATTCCTTAACCTACAGATTACAGGAAAATCTATAAGTCTCTAGTGTCAAAATAACGTGTTACAAAAGTGAAATTGCTTGCACCCTTTGCATGCGAATCCGACTCGCACTTGGCCAGTTTTTTTTTGTACAAAGTCAGACCTAATCAGTTAGGAATTTTCTACAAGTCGACCTTAAGGTGGTGTAGATACCACATGACAGGTGCAACTTAAAGGACAACGGAGAGCAAAAAAAAACAGCAACAAACAGAGAGAAAAAAATACAATTAAAAATACATACATACACATAAAGAAAATTAACAACGTTATTAAGAAAAAACCTTTATTTTACTTTTTGACATGCAATTACAGCCAAAAACCAAATTAAAAAATTAATGACAGTTTTTATGGAAGTAAACTCCTTCCTATTGAGCCAAGGCGTTTTTTTTTGGATCGGTGTAAAATTTAGCTTTTGATATACCTATCAAATTGATACCATTACTTGCTAAATTCATATTAATTTTATTGATGAGCTTTTTTGGCGGAATCACTGAATGCGATTGTAAAGGTTTACTTTAGTTTAGTTTTAGTATCTAAATCAGGGGTTGAATTTTAGTATCACACTTTGACGTTGGATTCATTTTTAAATAACTTATGTCTGTGTTTTGTATCTAGATAAGAATAAATCGGTATTTCGCCAAACAAAACCGATCCATCGACTTCTTCTTTACGTGTCAATTGACTCACATTATATTTGATCCGACCAGTATTGCTGTCTATCATTAGCCTTGTTCAAATCTTGGATGGTGCATGTGGTTGTGCACGACGGGCAATTAAGAAGATGTTGTATGTCCTGTGAAGGGGCTCCGCACTGATACTGCGTTTGGGATTGGTGAAGAATGCCCCGTTTTACCAGATTATTTTTACATCGACCAACCTGGGTCCGCAGTCGGTTCATAAAGGGCATAGAAACATTCTGGCATAGTCCCCCCCCCCCGCCATTTTGTTTTTTTTTTTCAAATTTGCGGCGCACGATCTAATATGCATATATAGGTAGAGGACACTTCAATAAACAAAAAATGTTAGGGGCATTGTGCCCTAAAGTGTCACGTTACCGAGATATTTCGAAGAGAAGTCACCATGTGATAATCATGGATATCATTAAAAAATACTAAATTATGCACTATATGCATTCGATTAAATTCAAATAATAGTTCTCAGCTTGATTTAATAATTTATTGGAAGAAAGTAAAAATAAGAACACGTGAAAACCACGTTTTTAAGAACTTCGCAAAAAAATAGTGTTTCATTTACATAAATCGTTTAATCAAGCCGAAAACTACTATTAGAATACAATCTACTGCATACAAGCGAGTGATAAGTTAATTTTAAGGGTTCCGAACAAAAAACGGAACCCTTAAAGGATCACTCGGGTGTCTGTCTGTCCGTCTGTCACAGCCAGTTTTCTCCGGATGCACTCGACCGATTCTGTTGAAATTTGGTACACATATGGACTTCTGTAACTTAAACACGGACGCGTTATGTAAATCATTAAATTTTTAGTGTGGGGTTCACTTTTGGGGGTCAAACTAGAAAATTTCAAAAAAAGTTTCTTGAACAATATCGTGTGACATATCAAATAAAAGGGCTTACTATGAGGGTTTTAATCATAATTTTAAAATAAACGGTTTTGAATTTATTCAAGAAATCAGACGAAAAATTACCATTCCGGGTCTTATCTCTTAAACTACTGAGCCTTAAATTTTGAAAAAAATTGGAGATAATAGATCTTTACCTTTAGATTACAGGAAAACCTATAAGAAGTATATAGTGTTAAAATAACATATTAAAAAAAAATTGTTCGGAACCCTTCGAACGCGAGTCCGAATCGCACTTGACCAGTTTTCAATGATTTTTATATATACCTCTCCCAAGGTTACTTTACCTTCAAATATCACGGCAACGTGACACTTTAGGGCACCATGTTTCTAACATTTTTTGTTTTTTTTAAGTGTCCTCTACCCATATATGCATATTAGATCGTGCTCCGTGATTTTGAAAAAATATCAAAATCGCGGCGGGAGGCTACGCCAGCTCACATAAAAAAAGTTCGCACCTCTTTCCAGGTTGGCCACTGTAGTTACATCGATTGAAAATTTTCGATATATCAAAGCATCGAGATATTTTTTCGCCCACCCTAGCAACATACTCCACTCACATCAAACTTACTCCTTTATAAGAACAACTGACACCCAAGTTTTCAAAACTTTATCCAACTCAAAGCTGCAGATGGCATAAATTAAATTTCTGTGTTTCGTTTCCCAAGGACGGCTAGAATTACCTTTGTAGAGCAATCAAGATTATTCAGTGTCTATTTTCCTTGGATTGTTTCTGATTTAACTTGCCACAGACATAGTCCTTTTGTTCTATTTTTGGTCCTTATAATCAAGTGTGGTTCACATTGTTTTTTTCATTTACGAACTCAAGTCGTCAATTGATTTTTGTTCTATTGATAGATACTACGAGTACTAAATGCTAAATGGCCTTTACTTAGGTACTCCTTTTGTTTCGATTACGCTTTCTGGGGTGAGCATGAAGTGAACTATCATTTCACCTTGTTTGTATGGATTGACAGCTCACTTCACTTTCACTTCACCTAAGCTTACATAGTGAGATGTTTACAGCTAGCCGATTCTGTAAACATGTCGCAGTGAAGGCTTGGGTGAAGTGATCACAAAGTGAGCTGTCATTTCATCTTGATTACTTGGATTGACAGCTCACTTCATGATCGCTTAACCCAAGCCTTCACTTTAACATGTTTACAGAATCGCACTGCTAAATTGCTCTATTGGTCGTACACGCAGTTGTAAGTAGCGCCTTTCTGAAGAACCACCACCAACAACCTCGCAAACGTATTTGAGATGGCTTCATAATTTTTCTCACCTGCATGTATACTCCAGCTAAATAAACACTATAATTGGAAAAAAAAAACTTAAAACCGAACAAGATCTTACTGATTTCAGTTCTGCTGCAAACTCCAAACCGAAACCTGGACCAAACGCATCGACTCCCGTGCCAAAGTACCCTACGCTATTCAGGACAAAAACTGGGTATCCTACGACGATCCCAAATCGATTACAGCCAAAATTGCATACGCGGCACAGTTGAACATCACTAAGATTATGATATGGAGTATTGAAACTGATGACTTTCACGGCTTGTGTGGGGATGGCCCGAATCCTTTGCTTGGCGTTATTAATAACGTATTAGGTATTAATGGAACAGGTATTAATAACGGTAACGTTACAAGTACTTTTAGTACTACAAAGGCTCCTTCTACTGTTATTAATAATGTTTGCAAAACTGAAGGTTATATACTGAAGCCTGGAGATTGTTCAAGATTTTTTTACTGCATGAAAGATATCACTGGTATGTTTATATCCACGGAGTTCAAATGTCCTGCTAATTTGTTGTGGGACCAAAGTTTATTGGGTTGTAATTATCCGTCTTTGGTTGCATGTAAATAATAAGTAGGTGACGTAATTCCATGTAAATTATACGATTAAATAAATTATTTTGTTGTTTATTTTTTCTTTGTATTTATTTATTGAAAATATAACAGTCAAATCCAAACAAATTAAAAAAAGTATATCAGATGTGTATGTGTGTGTGTAATTTGCTTATGCTTATGTCTGATTCTTACACCATTTTCAAATCAGTAGCGATTTGTTAGAATTATACCAATTACAAGTGGCAAACCTAACGTCTGTTGGTCGTATTTCCCGCTCTGGGCGGAGCGGAAGGGACGTTCAGACTCTTACTAAATAAAACCCACCCGTGTTCCTGCAAATTCCCTTGTGAGTCCCAGGGCCGCGGTAACTCTTTCGAACAAGTTCGTAACCCCAGGCAGCATAATTGACGGGAACCGCTAGAGCCAATGCTCTACCGGGCCCCGACAATTAGGCTGAAATCTCCGTTAGTCATCTGTTATTTTTAGTCTAAATTTCTGATTAAAAACTGGAAAAATACATAAAATATGCTACTATTGTACTGCAACCATTGATATACAAAAAAACCCAAGATGCACAGTCTCGAACAAATGCAACACTCGAAACTGTCGTCAAAAACTGGCATGTATCAAGTGTCATATGTGAGTTGTGTGTAGTTATACTATAAACAATTTTTTTTGCAAATTCAACCTCACATGGATCGTTTAAAGTTGTTTTTACAAAGCAGTTCAATATGGCAAGTGATGCGTATTTTTTTTTTGCAAATTCAACCTTACACAGATCGCTTCAAGTTGTTTTTACAAAGCAGTGCACTATGGCAAGCGATGCGAGATTGTTTGAAACTTGCGCATATTCCGCTTATTTTTTGAGGACGTTTTTGAGATGCTGAGTGTGTATCTTGGGTTTTTTATATATCAATGACTGCAACTAAATATCTTTTCCAAAATTTCGTCTCATAACCAGTAATAAAGTTTCTTTGAAGTTCTCCCGAGGTACGAGTATTTGCTAGCGAATGCGTTGTGTTATAAAACTGTCATCTTCATACGATGCTCAGGTGTTCACGAAATACTCGAAAAAGGTGAGAATGTACCACAGTACAAAAGGTACGTATATCTTAGGAAAGCTTCAGCAAATATCTTATTATATTTGGCAACTAGTTGAATTGATCGGCCTAGCTTTTTCCTATATTGCGGTCGGCGACTACTCTAACCAGCCCTGTCTAGTTCGCATTAAGATATTAATAAATAATTCATTTATTTCGGAATAATCCATTTACTTCATCATATCAGCCAGATGCCGTCCACTGCTGAATGTAAACCTCCCCCAAAGAGTGCCAACCATCCCGGTCTTGAGCAATCCGCATCTATCCGCTGCCAGCCACCTTCTTTAAATCATCTATCCATCGTGCCGCAGGGCGTCCCACACTACGTTTGCCCATACGCGGCCTCCACTCTAACACATGTCTGTTCCATCGACCGTCTGTCCGTCTACAGACATGGCCGGCCCACTTCCACTTCAGCATGCTGATTCTACGCGCAATGTCGTTGGCTTTAGTTCTCTGGAGAATGACTTCGTCGCAAATTCTATCCACCAGAAAAAACCCGAGCATTGCTCTCTCCATTGCACGCTGAGCAACCTTGAATTTGTGAACCAGGGCTATGGTGACTGTCCACGTTTCGGCCTCGTAAGTCATTACGGATAGGACGCACTGGTTATAGACCCTCTTCGTAAGGGATTGTGGCCCAGCCCAAGCGAATTCTTCTGTTCGCCTCCTTCTCAAAGTTGCTTTGAGAAGGAGGCGACCAGAAGAATTCCATTTACTTACTACAACCAAAATTAAAATACAATAGAATAAAATACTAAACATTCAGAAATACAGTAAAAAAAGAGTTATAGTTATTTATTATAATTATTATAGTTTGTTGGGTACAAGTTACAGCATCATATCAAATGCCCATTAATCCTCATTCTGCATCTATACTACAGTCTAGGCGGTCAGCAATCATCTTCAGTATGCCGTTGCTACTACCTCTTACGCGTTGGGGAGGCGACCCTCTTGTGTATAAATAATCGCATGATATCCATCTATCCGCGCCTCTGCGAACATCCTGGATGCACTACAGTCTCGAGGTAGATGCAACAACCTCCTGAAGATGTTGTTGTACTGAACTCGCAAGACATTGGCGGCATGGTTACGGCGGGTATGGTTCACCCATAGTCCACTCGAAATAAAAGATTGCACTTATATTTAAACCATAGCCACTAATCTTTAAAATATGGTGATGTGCAGGTTCTACCTTCTAAAATAATTTTCCATAATAATAATAATGTGGACTCGGCTGTCATTGTGCCGATAGTCGTTATGACCTGATGGCCAAAAGCTTCGACGATCATCTGTCGAAACTGGCGTTACGCGGTTGGATAAAGGGCCTGATACAGAAGGCAGTACTCCTCGATACGGCTCATATTGTGAAGAGGTTCCTTTCTCTGGATCCCTAATCACCGGTAGCTTGGACTCTGCTACCGACACCAGCGAACTACTATTTTTTGTATTTGTAAATGTATTTTTTTAAGATATATTCAAAAATGTATGCATATATTTATATAAACATAAATAAACGAAATAATAATGTAAAGAAGAACGAGTCTGTGTTTAACAGCATTCCCTACAATGTAATATGATTGCTGATACGTCGACGCTGCTCCCAATATAACTTCAAGATATAATGCTTCACCACATTGTAGACTTCTTCTCTTTGGTAAACAACCAAGTTTTGTGTGTTCATTCAGGTGGTTTTCAAATTAGGGTAAGATAGAAAGAGCGGTAAAGTATTGAGTAGTTCAAGCTTGTAAATCCATATCTTAATAATTAGGCCTCTTTAATGTCTTTGTTATAATAGTTTTGATATGGCCACGATCACCACGCTGGCAGGAAAATTGGTGTTCACAACTTCACAGTATGTTATTTAAAGCAACTCCACGGTTGCACAACATTTTTTTCGAAAGAGTCACGGCGGCCCTGGAACGCAAATGACATTTGGAGTTTAGTCAGTAAGACTCTGACACTCCTTTCTGCTCTGTCTAGAGCGGGAGGAATAATTAGATGATTTCCCATCCTTAAAAAAACAACTATAACAAGTAATCTTGTAACAAACCCATTCTACGCTGACCATTTTCTATACATCACAATTTAACTATTTGAAAGCTTCAAACACTGATCGTAAAGTTTGTGATGCTTATATACCTTTGATATATGGTAATACACATCGCTGTCCGCTCTAATCTTCAGACAGTAATTCTGTAACCAATTTCAAAGCAGACGAATTCTGAAAAGAGTAGGGTCTTTAGGGTCTTAATGATAAGACTAGTACCTACTACAATAATTTATCTAACAGTTATGTATGTAACCCCTAGCTACAATGTCTCAAGTCAACCAAAAGAAAACAATCTACACAGGTAACTCAGCGGAACACACGAAATACGACAGTAAAATGATACCCAGAAAGAACTCGGAAAACCTAGTAAGCTACAAATATCAAGTAATATGTTTTCCCCTTTTTCCCCGTCTTCCCGTCAGACATGAATATATTTTAGGAAAATTATGTAGCTCATTCGAGGAAGGTAATACCCATCGACTTGGCTACCTATGTATGTATATTCGAGATTTTTGTCACAGACAATTTGTTACAATCCTTTATATTTTGGAGAATATGCGAGGGGCGACGGTAGCAAATAACCCTTATTATTATAGCTATAGAAGATAATTTATAATGCCTGTTTTATTATATTTCAGTAATGGTTCGAATTTATTATATTTCTTGGATTTAGACCGCCATAGTCGAAACTTCACAATTGATTCTCGTGAGATGCTTAGAATGTCTTGAAAGCCAGGAGTAGAGTAGGAACTCCATTTTCCGCACCTAGACTCCCATTCAGTCTGTTGTGCGTTGGTGTCCTGACTAAGTTAGGCAGCCTAGTTCCGCCCAGAAGCACAGAAGTTTCATAGGAGCTTCGCAGGCTTCGCAAAGCAACCTCACCGTTCCGAGAATTTGTTCACGTTATAAAGCCGCGGCTTCGCATTCCAGAAGGACGCGGGGTCTGATTATTTCGGAATCAAAGCTTTATATTTCGCCCCTGCAGAGTGGGCTGTCCGTTGCGCCTATGTTTAGGGAGCAATGACCCTTGATTGTCCCTATTATTATTCTGAGGTTATTTCTACTTTGCTTTATTAGTCGCGTATGTAGACTTGGCATTGCCATCTTTGACTGTCTGCAGTCTATAGCCCGTGACCATTTGTCGTTATGAAGTTCAGTTGATCTCTGGCGAATCCATGTACGAAACTGTGAAAACGGTAGGGAGAGGAGTAGGTACGGGTCTAGCACTGCCATCTCGGAACCTCTTTTGAAAGCCAGGAGTACCAGGATCAACGTTTGAACGTGTTTTTTGAGGCACTGAAAGCACTAAATCTTCCGACAAAATACTAAGAGTTACCAATTCACAAATTAACCTCGGCAAGAATTACTTAACCTTGAAGATCGAACCGTGCGGTTGTTATTACTTAGCCTCAAATTCCTACACAATTTCTATAATTACAATATTATCTTCTATTCACTAGATAAATTCCATTTACATCTAATGGTTTCATCCGTTTCGTTCCAATTTGGCTCCATCTAGTAATATTAGTTCTTGACACGACTATTACGAAGTCAGCATTTTCTTCTGAACATTTTCTCTTATTATTTTACCGAAAGGTACTGACTGTTACCCAATTCTTCGCTCTCACTATTTCAGTAAATCGAATATGATTACCATCTTAGGTTTTACCTTTATCCAAAATTAGCTTACCTAGTAGCTGTTGTTTTGGTTACTTGGCAATTTTTAGTATACCGGTAACATATTATGCTAGTCCAGTCGAAGGTCGAAGATCTTTTGAAGTTGAACAGTTAGAACTTACCGACGGATTTTTAATGAATCTACTGATTGCGTATGTAAAGTTAAATTTTCATCGCAGCCACCTGAAGCGTTTATTGTACTACATTTTTTACGATGCGACACGGTTTTATAACGGACAGATATGACAATTTATCAGAGACTAGAAGACCCGCGCAACTTCGTCTGCTTCACAATTTTCATTACTGCTCCGCTCCTATTGGTCTTAGCGTGACGATATATAGCCTATAGCCTTCCTCGATAAATGGGCTATCTAACACTGAAAGAATTTTTCAAATCGGACCAGTAGTTCCTGAGATTAGCGCGTTCAAGCAAACAAACAAACAAACTCTTCAGTTTTATATATTAGTACAGATTTTGGCTGGCGGTAATAATATAATTGATATCTCTGTTAAATTCAATCTCTTAACAGCTTCTTGTCCATCTCTTAACTAAAATTTCGTTAACTCGAATGTCGACTTACAAGTTTGTATGAAATAATGCAAACTTGCAAGTCGATTTTCCTGTAAGATTTATGTAAAATAAGTCAAAATATGACCCAGTTCCTCTGTAAGTTTTTTTATTTTCCAGAAATAGGAGTTAACCGATCGATTCACCAGTAGATCAAGAAGCCACAAATGATTGTAAATATTTCCCACTTATGAAGTAACAAGGGTTTGATACGCCAAGGCAAGCTTTAGTTAGTAGTTATCTTATCTCAACTAAAGAGTAAGTCACAAAGACATTAATGATTCTAAATATTTCGCACAAAATATCTATGAAAAACTCATCCAAGTAATCTTCTCTATAAGGATAGACATCTACCAACAAAGTAAATAAAACTGCACAGCCAGTCGTTAGCGGGACAGCACTTAATCACGCGGCGTCACGCACAACAAGACACAGCCTTCTCCATCACTGAACTCCTCAAAACTCACTCACTGTTTCATAAGTTGTCACAAACTCTGGAACATCCCCTACTAAGGTATGAAGAAAAGAACGCGAGAGTCATTGAGAGGCTTTCCTTTGTACCGGTCTATTCTGTAAAAATATCACCGTGAAAACTTAGGTGGATGGAACGATAGATACATGCGAAAAACAAGAATTAGAAGTAATTTACATTTTAATTTTTCAAAGTGTATGGACTTGAATTTACATTTTAATTTTTCAAAGTGTATGGACTTTCTTTTCGGTATCTAATCTTAGATATTACCAATAGAATCTCAAGTTTACCTCACTGCGGTAATTTTCATTTTAATTTTTCAAAGTGTTTGGACTTTCCTTTACGTATCTAATCTTAGATATTACCAATAGAATCTCAAGTTTACCTCACTGAGGTAATTTACATTTTAATTTTTCAAAGTGTTTGGACTTTCTTTTACGTATCTAATCTTAGATATTACCAATAGAATCTCAAGTTTACCTCACTGAGATAATTTACATTTTAATTTTTCAAAGTGTATGGACTTTCTTTTACGTATCTAATTTTAGATATTACCAATATAATCTCAAGTTTACCCCACTGAGATTATTTTTAGGTACAAGAAAGCCTTGGTAATAGTTGAAGCCATCAGAAAAATAAAAGTCAAATGAATTTTGTGTGACATTCCTTGTTTTTCGCATGTACCCTTCGTGAGCCGTCAATTTATGCAATCAAGTGAGATTAAGGCATGGAACGACAGCTCACTTCAGCTTAGTTCTCACGGAGAGATTTTTACAGAAGATCACTGCAGATGCAGATTCTAAAAGATCGTAGCTAAATGCCCACACCTGCACATGTCGATCCTGAGGGTACAGAGATGCTTACCATACTCGATCTGTACCTGACCAATACATACCGAAATCCTTGCAACGGAAACCTGTCATTTGCAGTCCGAAAGTCGCATAACCGAACTTACCAAGGTGATTTGCTGGTATTTCATGTGGAGGTCAGGTAGACAGTAGCTTCATGTAAAATACTGGTGTTCAACTGCAGGTGGTTAGTCTGGAAACGACCTTCAAACTTTCCTTAGAGCTCAATTAACCACTATTTTCTATTATCAACGTATTATTATCATCACAAGCTCTAGTGATACATTTACGCTTTCATTCCCGAAAAAGATGAAGACGTTACAATGTAAAGTACCCATCAGACACAAGTGCGGTAACCGTTTGATTATGAGCTTCCTGAAACATTAAAAGAATCGCACGTTTTACTCGCTTTCATAAAATCTAATAGCGGACCATGCCTTGGATACGGGCATAGCTTCATCTTGAGGGTATTTCGATTTCTTTGATGCTACGGCGTAGCGGGTGCTACGATATCTGGCTACGTTAGCTACGATTTCGTAGCAACGCTTTCGCACTGAGGCGACTGCTGGCTACGCGTTGTGTCGAAAGTCATATTATTAGTCACAATATTAAAATGCAATTCAGTGCTTTCTGCGAAATTATTAAGAGAACTATTAATCAAAAAAGGAAAACATAAGAACACAGTATATATTCTTCTTATTCAGTTTGTGAAATATCTCTTAAATCGGTCCAATATTGGAGGAGAAACAGTCGAGAGCCAAACTTCGAATTATGACTTTTTACATACAAAGTCAAAGTCATAGAAATGCTGGCGGCAACCAGCATTTCCTCTTAATGTGTTTTTGCTGTTAGTTTTATTAAAAACTAGCTTTTCCTGCGGCTCCAACAACATTAGTATCGATTTGCGCAAAAAATTTACGAGTATCTTTGTACCAAAAAATCATCAAAATCGGGCCAGCAATTTAAGCGTAAAAGCATAACAAACAAATACTCACTTTTGCATTTATAATATTTGTTGGAATTAGGATGAGTAAGATTAAGATTTCGGTTTCTTGATTATTTCCTGACCCATTTTTGCTACTTAATGTTGTAAAATATTGTAATATTAGATTTAATTAGAGTAAGTGAACGCTAGTTCTCTTTTAGTTTATTGATACCTAAATAAAACGTAGCAGTTTATTTCTAAAAAGTGAGGGATATTTAAGGACAACGAAAATGATTATATAGTTTTGACAAGAAAATTAACATTAGGTATTTCGGTAACTGGTAAGTAATTTTGATTTAAAGCATTGGTACGGAGACCTCAGCGGTAACCAATAGTAAGGCATCTTATACGCAGATCACGGAATTCTAAAACTTCACTCTCACAAGTCATGAACTCTTACAAATGCTTGTTTTATTGCCATCGCTTTTTTACTGGTGGCAACACCGTCTAAAAAGTTGCCACAAGACAAATTTGTGGGACGTGATGCCTTTCCGTTATGTCATACAGTTTGTTACAAATAAGAATGCGCTGTGATACGCATTTATAATGCGCCATTGTTGATATTAATGGCAAAAATTGGTAGAAGGAAAATTTTGAAATGTGTGGAATCTAAGTATGGGAGTTGACGAAACTTTGTGTTTAAGAGGTAAACTTCAGAACCATTTTGGCTGCCGCTAAAAAACTAAGTTACTCTGGGCCCGACCTGAGACCATAGACTAGAGAAAGTGTAATTATATTATTGTATTTGTGCCATAATGTAAGGAATTGATCGCGGGACATTTCGTTTCGATAGCATTTGTCAATCCTTACTAAACCTTACTTAATAATATTATAAATGCGAAAGTAACTCTGTCTGTCTGACTGTCTGTCTGTCTGTCGCGCTTTCACGTCAAAACTACTGAACCGATTTAAATGAAATTTGGTGCACAGATAGTCTAGAGCCTAAGAAAGGACATAGGACTTTTTATCCCGGGAGTATGTTCCCTAGGGACCACGCGGGCGAAGCCGCTGGCAGAAACTAGTCCCATATATTTTTGAAATTTTGACAATTGCTTTCGCCACGCTACCGGTAACAGAATGTCACGTGTCTACCTCTAGAGCCTCTGGGAACCGATCCCTAGATTTCACTCTCAGCAGTAGTGTTTACGACCACCGAGTCACTTAATATAGATTACCCAATAAACAACAAAACACGAACCAGACTATTAGCTTCAAAATACCATCACATACAGCACTTCCATTAATTTTAACCAACACGAAAATAGTTGCCACACCGCAACGCATAGCAGTACTCAACAAAATGTAATATTGTAAAGGACATTGCTAGTAATGATCATCATTAATTAATAGGACTGTTCATTAGTGAATTGAGGGGCTAGTGGGTTCGTGGTTAGTTTATAACAGCCACGGAAGGGCAGATACGCAGTCGCTCTTTCTTTTCTGATTAATTTCGTTGCCTGTTCCAAGACAATTATAATAATGTTTATTTTATCTCCACAACAATTACACTATTTAAGTTGACAGAAAGTTTGGCAAAACAATTGTAATTTGTGGGAGATCTGGAGTCTGAACTAAGCCTAGGCCTGTGTTTCAGAGCTCCAGGCCCGCATCACATCTTGAACAGAACATGATTGACAAAGATTGTCAACGTGTAATCAGTGCGATGGTGTGTGTGTATAATATGTATTAATATAAGTGTTTATAAATATAAAAGAAGAATATAATATAGTTAAATCGTTTCTCCGGGACTCGTTGAGCTTCATTGTCTCGGCGTTTTTCCGGTTGTTGCCAAAGTTGGCTGTGTCTGTCAGGAGTTGTAGTAGTTGGGGATAAAGTAGCGAGTTTGTCCCAAGAAAAAGGCAGTCACTTAATACGAATACTGGTACAAAGACACATCCGATTAGACTGCAAGTCGACCCCGACAGCGTAAGGAAAGAGTTAGGAAGATTAAATTAATGGAACTGTTTACAAGTGAGATTGAGGTGCTCCTTGGAGGTCAAATAGGGAGTTGATCCATGTAAAACGCCAACCATCAGCTCCATCCAGTGAAACTGGAAACCAACCCCATAGAGTCGGAAGGTTTTAAAAAAGTCGCTTTTAGGCGTCTCGGTGCTTCATTATGGAAAGCCCCTGCTATCATAGTATCTACGAAGGTATATCTTCAGTGTTCGACATTTTTTAGTAGTTAGAATCTCCACACACGCCAGATTTCCTAAACCAAAAAGGCAAGTCTGAATGCGAAAAACACGGGAATGAGGTGGATTCTTTCAGCGTTATAATAAAGACGAAAAATGAAGATGCCATAAAAACACTATATAAAACAAATTGACGACTCTAAACCCGTACACATAAAGACCAAGCTAATAATATAATCCACAATAATAATATAAAAGAATATAACCGAAACTCTTCAAAGATCACAACTTAGAGGTTTAATAAAAAATTTGATCAGTTTAAACAAAGCAATTCATATTCATGAATGACAATAATTCTCTTGGAGGCCGCATAAATTAGATACAGGGAGTTTTGTACAAGGATCTTGTAAAGCCTGAGATGGCAATGCGGCATCGGGGACGTGATTTTTTTGACGGGCTTTTATGGAGAAGACTTCTCTTTCATTCGCGTTTGACAACTAAGTATCTCATGTGAGGGAGAAAGAGATGTGATCGACGATTCCCAAATAAAAATTTAGGTCATGGTACAGTGCACTACGCAAATGCAATACTTGACGTTTACTGTTTGTTGTGTGTGTATAGTTTACTTTATTATAGTCAAAAGACCCTACTTGCAAGTAGAAGTAGAGCCGATTTCGCCTACCTACCTCCAACAAAATTTTAGCAAAGGTTGCAACATATTTAGAGACCGAAAGAGCAATATTTAATTTCTCAAAAGAAAGTAAAATAACACTGTCTTTCTCTCTAAACTCTTCTTCTTCTTCGTGTCGCTGGCACGGCACGACTGTTTTTTTTTAGATTTCGGTGTCCCAAAACATTGCCACCTCCACGGCATCACTGGTGGCAGCACATAGGACTCCTTGAATAAACTCTTATCTTCGCAAAAAGTTCTCAACGTACTTTTTAGACCTAGTTATGCTGCGTATGCGTACCATTCTATAAGGACTTATTTGTTTGTATTTATGAAATACCGTGCGAAATAAATCTTAAGTATCTTGTCTTTCATCTCATGTTTCATCATTAGGATGTCAACATATGTTTGGAAACATCGATTCATTCCCACGAACAAAAATGCCTCATCCCATCATTTCTACTCTCCAAGGGTTGTCACGAAAGAAAAAAGTTTCCTGCCGCGAATTTACTTGCATCTCACGTACCTATTAGGGATGGGGGACAAATAAGACGTTTATTTAAACAAGGGTGCAGTGTAGGGCGCAATATAAAGCGAGACAACCCTATTTAAGGGAGAAATAGAATTACGTTCAGGTATTTGTTGAGTTCTTTTAAAGGAGTACTGTGTGGTTATATGATTAAATGAAGACAAGATGGGATAGAGGATTTGAGGCATTTGGTTTAGCTCAACGACAATCAACGGGAAGAAGGTTACCTACGCGAACGAAATATATTAACATTTGCTTGTCAACTCCTGACCCTATAAGTTACTAACTACTAATTTCATTCACCAATTAATTAATTCTGTTTTAAGCAAATCATGTTTTTGACTCCCCTAATCTTAGTAGTAGCCGAAAGTCTATCGGCTTGGTTGATGACAATAGGCTTGCCCTCTATTACATGGGACTTGACTGGCGTAATGTAAATTTACGTCATCATTCACATCCCGACTTCGCTCACCGCTGAGGATTAGCCTCTCTTTCTTTGTGGCAATCCCCACATTCCTGTGCTAGCCTCATCCAGATTCGACTGAGGACCTAAACCTTGCCTAAGCTTTTGGGGAATACAGGTGTTATGTTATGTTACGCCCATAAATATGCATACCTAATAATATTATGAATGACGAGATGTGATTAATACCTATAGATGTAGGTACCTATTTTACACTACAACCGACCAATCCCCTAACGATGCATACTTCACCCAATGACCCCGATTAAACGTACAAGTTTTCCGCCAATATTTTCTCACGGATCATTACCGAAAGGTCGTTTATATGAGTAGGCACCTAAGTACCAGAGCACTGCTATAGGACCTAAGAGTGAGGAGTTATCAGAGTCTTCCACATGGTCGGTCGTGAGGCATCGCCCGTGAGACCCTGTGTCCAATCGCCGACAATTTGTTACATTATTCTGCTTGAATTCCTTTTTACATTTCCACTTCCAGATACTTTTGTTGGAGATAACGGAATATCGGTTGTGCGAACTGCGAATTCGACGGATTAAATTTGTTACTTAAAATGACTCTGTTTCATAAATTTATAGAGATTTATGGTGATTTTTAGCATGGTAGTCCCTGACGGCTGATTACTCATCAGCCGTACAGAGAAACAACAGTGCCCTGTTCTTTCTTTGAATAAAGCCGAAACCAGCGAGACGTAAACAAACATGGTTGAAAATATTTTAATAGCAATGTGCTAAACGCAATCTGGTTACACGTTGCTAAGTTATTTTTGCAGGTGCCTTTTTACTTTTTACCCGACTACGGCAAAGCCAAAAGGAAGGGTAATGATTTTAGCAGTCTATGTATGTATGTATGTATGTATGTATGTATATAACTATGTTCCACTCTTGCGCCTAAACCACTGGACCGATTTTTATGATTGAGGTATCAATAGATTCTTGAAAACGTTCCGGGTGACATAGGCTATATAAACTATTCCTAAATGTATTATGATGGAGTTGACACGTAAATTTCTGTCCACGAAAAAAATTAATTTCAGATAATTGTGACATGTTTGGTATCAAAAGAAAGATCTTGATGAGCACATTACAAATATGTATGTATATCATATTGTCTAAGTAAACGTATATGTTTAAATTGCTAACAAACAAGTAAAAGCGAGCCTGTACTTCGCGCGACGTGGCTGTACAATTTAACGAAAATCATGATCTAAGCGATACCAACGCGAAGTTAATCAAATCTTTGAAATCTTTACGATTTGTTATGCCACTCGTTAGAAGAAAAATACATAAAGCGAAATATTTATGTTCCGGATTTTTTCGAAGCTCGATAGATGGTGTTAGCGTCGAAATAAATCACGCCATGCTTTCGTCTCTGATGTCGCTTCGTCCCCGTAATGGGACATGGTGAGCGGTCACGACCCTGCTCTTGGCAACCCCTCGACCCGTAAAACGGGCCTCTCACTGTGTTCCATAGCTAAAAATGCTTAAATTCGTCGAGTGTGTGCCTGCCCAAAAAGTGATAGCAACTCATACGCAACGTGTATAAATATATGTTGTATACTGCAGGTGCGCTGCGGCGCCGTTATTTCAGTCAGTGTCGCATTTTCACGACACCTAGTCGGCAGTCAACAGGTTTCGTTTGTGTTTTACCCGACTACGGCAAATCGAAAAGGAAGGGTTATGATTTTAGCTGTCTATGTATGTATGTATGTATATGTGTATGTTCCACTCTAGCGCCTAACTAAACCACTGAACTGATTGTGATGAATAAAGTATCAATAGATTTGTAAGAACTTTGCGGGTGACATAGGCTAGGAAGACATTTTCACTTTATTTAAAATGCGAGAAAACGTAAATACACACGTAAATTACTGACTCTGAAAAAAAAATTGAGATAATCATAACATGTTTGGTATCAAAGGAAAGGTCTTAAGGAGCACTTTACAAACATGTACATATCTTGTATTGTCTAAGTAAATAAATATGTATAAATAAAATTGTTAACAAAAAAATTTAGTTTAAAAAACTGTAACCCGACTACAGAAAAATAAAAGTGATCTGAAAAGTATGAAACAAGAAAATATTTCAGAAACAAATCAAGAGAGGTACAAAAATGGTGAGAGTAAAGCCGTGGGTCGCATGCCTGTATATCATGTGGGTGCCTAGAACACCTATAAAACTATAAAGGCATGCGACCACGGCTTTACTCTCACCATTTTTGTACCTCTCTTGATTTGTTTCTGAAATATTTTCTTGTTTCATACTTTTCAGATCACTTTTATTTTTCTGTAGTCGGGTTACAGTTTTTTAAACTAAATTTTTTATTTTATACTTTTCCGTTTTAAAAATCGTTTCTATTTATAACTGCACGTCGCTATCATTTTAATTATGTACAACTAACTATGCTCGTGACTTTGTTCACGTGGATATGGGCGAAAAAATGTGATGGTGATGCATAGATAAGATGTAAAAATTTCTTTAATTCTTTCTTGCTGTTTTCTGCATTTGGAGGTGACACTCAACCGTTCGTTGACTTTTTTGTTATGGTCCGGTGTCACCCTTTAACAGGGTACAATGAAACCTGTCCGAGATGAGGTGTAAAAAGTTTCGAAAAATGGTTTGTGATTTCCGTCATCGCGCAACGCATAAATATTTCGGGGTGCCCCAGGTGTCAGCCATGCTAGCTACGACACTGTTGCTGAAATCGGTCTATGGATGGTTGATCGATACGAAGACTCTTGCGTGCCTCGGAAAGTACTTAAATCCGTTGGTCCCGCCTGTTATTTGTAGACTTTTGAAAGTCGTTACGGATTGTCAGAAGCCAGAAAATCTGACACCAGTCTGGCCAAAAAGTACCGGATCACCCAGTTATTGGGGTGTGGTATTCAGCTGGATCCAGCTTGTCTGGATGCCGAACCCAATATATTTGAGAAAAGGTTGGACAGATGATGAAGATTTAGAACATAGATAACCAACACTTTATGTCTTGTCTTAAAACTCAAAACTTTGTCTTGTCTTAAAAGTCGCGACGAACCTATTACGGGGCTTTGCCCCTCACCACGGGTGATAAGCCATTAAGGCCTGCGGGTGACCTAATGTTGCCAGGTTTCCGCATAAAACCGGAAGTTTAATTTTCACTGAAATTAAATGTGTCAAAGTTCTTTAATATACAGTATGTTAAAGAACTCTGACTCATTTAATTTTGTTTATCTATTATAAGTTAAAACGGTTTAATGTTGCTACTGGTCATAAAGTCTGGATTTACTTGCTACTTAATATTAGTCATTAACATCAGGAGACTGTTCGCAAAATTTGCGCTTTAACGTAGAGTTGGGGATATCAATCCGACTTATAAACATATATACTTATTATTATTATTATTTTAAAGATACAAAATCATAAGTAACATAAGTTGTCAGACTTTTCATCCCATTTAATACGGCTAATTATCAATAATGATATCTGAGGATCTCGGGGCTAAATGATAAAAGCCACGCGAGTCGATCTTCTTGATTAAACAACGCATGCTAAGACTCCTCCGTGCCTAGGAAAGCAAGTTAAGCCGTTGGTCCCGCCTGTTATTTGTAGATTTTTGGCAGACGTTACGGATGGTCAGAAGTCAGAATATCTGACACCAGGTCGGCCAAGAAGTACCGCGTTACCCTGTTTCTCGGTTGTGGAGATCTGCCGCACCACGTAAATTACTGGTATTCAGCTGCGGAACGCTGGGAAAAGGCTGGATATATATACATATCTATCGGCTGGTCTCTGCTACTTTCCAGTTTTAAGACCTGGGAAACTTATACGGGTCTATCTTTTAGCAGCTGTAGCTTATTATAAGTTAGGTTACATGTGTTAGCAGACATTGGCGAAGGTCCTTCTTCCGTGAAGAACACCGCTAAATTGAGAACAAATTAAGAATGCTATCCATCGACCTTGCAGTTGATCTAGCAAAATATCAATTCGGTTACATATGTCGATAAATCCCTAACGATAAGATAAGAAAATGCTTACTTTTCTTTTGCTACGTATCAAAAGTTTCACAAATAACTCCACAGCATGTAATGTGTTATTTCCATGAACTGGTAGTACTATTTTTTTGTTCAATAGATGGCGTTACGTGTGTGTATTTGCTTTACGTTATGAAAATTAATGTTAAATTCACATATCTTTTGATAGAGCGAACCGATTCGGATGAAACAAAACCTTAATTTTGTACTTTGAGTTACAAAATTACACTTGATAAAAGTTATCTGCATTCGTTTTATACTTTCCACGTGTTTTGAACAACTAAACAGACAAACAGTCACAAAATTAAATGCTGGAAATGGTTTCTGTTAGTACCTATTCCTGGCTATTTTATTTTATTTTAATGTACAACAACGACTCTTCTACAGATTCTACATAGATACTTACTCAGTAATACTCACTGTCGCTTTTTTGTTAACAATTTTATTTATACATATTTATTTACTTAGACAATACAAGATATGTACATGTTTGTAAAGTGCTCCTTAAGACCTTTCCTTTGATACCAAACATGTTATGATTATCTCAATTTTTTTTTCAGAGTCAGTAATTTACGTGTGTATTTACGTTTTCTCGCATTTTAAATAAAGTGAAAATGTCTTCCTAGCCTATGTCACCCGCAAAGTTCTTACAAATCTATTGATACTTTATTCATCACAATCAGTTCAGTGGTTTAGTTAGGCGCTAGAGTGGAACATACACATATACATACATACATACATAGACAGCTAAAATCATAACCCTTCCTTTTCGATTTGCCGTAGTCGGGTAAAACACAAACGAAACCTGTTGACTGCCGACTAGGTGTCGTGAAAATGCGACACTGACTGAAATAACGGCGCCGCAGCGCACCTGCAGTATACAACATATATTTATACACGTTGCGTATGAGTTGCTATCACTTTTTGGGCAGGCACACACTCGACGAATTTAAGCATTTTTAGCTATGGAACACAGTGAGAGGCCCGTTTTACGGGTCGAGGGGTTGCCAAGAGCAGGGTCGTGACCGCTCACCATGTCCCATTACGGGGACGAAGCGACATCAGAGACGAAAGCATGGCGTGATTTATTTCGACGCTAACACCATCTATCGAGCTTCGAAAAAATCCGGAACATAAATATTTCGCTTTATGTATTTTTCTTCTAACGAGTGGCATAACAAATCGTAAAGATTTCAAAGATTTGATTAACTTCGCGTTGGTATCGCTTAGATCATGATTTTCGTTAAATTGTACAGCCACGTCGCGCGAAGTACAGGCTCGCTTTTACTTGTTTGTTAGCAATTTAAACATATACGTTTACTTAGACAATATGATATACATACATATTTGTAATGTGCTCATCAAGATCTTTCTTTTGATACCAAACATGTCACAATTATCTGAAATTAATTTTTTTCGTGGACAGAAATTTACGTGTCAACTCCATCATAATACATTTAGGAATAGTTTATATAGCCTATGTCACCCGGAACGTTTTCAAGAATCTATTGATACCTCAATCATAAAAATCGGTCCAGTGGTTTAGGCGCAAGAGTGGAACATAGTTATATACATACATACATACATACATACATACATAGACTGCTAAAATCATTACCCTTCCTTTTGGCTTTGCCGTAGTCGGGTAAAAAGCGACAGTGAGTATTACTGAGTAAGTATCTATGTAGAATCTGTAGAAGAGTCGTTGTTGTACATTAAAATAAAATAAAATAGCCAGGAATAGGTACTAACAGAAACCATTTCCAGCATTTAATTTTGTGACTGTTTGTCTGTTTAGTTGTTCAAAACACGTGGAAAGTATAAAACGAATGCAGATAACTTTTATCAAGTGTAATTTTGTAACTCAAAGTACAAAATTAAGGTTTTGTTTCATCCGAATCGGTTCGCTCTATCAAAAGATATGTGAATTTAACATTAATTTTCATAACGTAAAGCAAATACACACACGTAACGCCATCTATTGAACAAAAAAATAGTACTACCAGTTCATGGAAATAACACATTACATGCTGTGGAGTTATTTGTGAAACTTTTGATACGTAGCAAAAGAAAAGTAAGCATTTTCTTATCTTATCGTTAGGGATTTATCGACATATGTAACCGAATTGATATTTTGCTAGATCAACTGCAAGGTCGATGGATAGCATTCTTAATTTGTTCTCAATTTAGCGGTGTTCTTCACGGAAGAAGGACCTTCGCCAATGTCTGCTAACACATGTAACCTAACTTATAATAAGCTACAGCTGCTAAAAGATAGACCCGTATAAGTTTCCCAGGTCTTAAAACTGGAAAGTAGCAGAGACCAGCCGATAGATATGTATATATATCCAGCCTTTTCCCAGCGTTCCGCAGCTGAATACCAGTAATTTACGTGGTGCGGCAGATCTCCACAACCGAGAAACAGGGTAACGCGGTACTTCTTGGCCGACCTGGTGTCAGATATTCTGACTTCTGACCATCCGTAACGTCTGCCAAAAATCTACAAATAACAGGCGGGACCAACGGCTTAACTTGCTTTCCTAGGCACGGAGGAGTCTTAGCATGCGTTGTTTAATCAAGAAGATCGACTCGCGTGGCTTTTATCATTTAGCCCCGAGATCCTCAGATATCATTATTGATAATTAGCCGTATTAAATGGGATGAAAAGTCTGACAACTTATGTTACTTATGATTTTGTATCTTTAAAATAATAATAATAATAAGTATATATGTTTATAAGTCGGATTGATATCCCCAACTCTACGTTAAAGCGCAAATTTTGCGAACAGTCTCCTGATGTTAATGACTAATATTAAGTAGCAAGTAAATCCAGACTTTATGACCAGTAGCAACATTAAACCGTTTTAACTTATAATAGATAAACAAAATTAAATGAGTCAGAGTTCTTTAACATACTGTATATTAAAGAACTTTGACACATTTAATTTCAGTGAAAATTAAACTTCCGGTTTTATGCGGAAACCTGGCAACATTAGGTCACCCGCAGGCCTTAATGGCTTATCACCCGTGGTGAGGGGCAAAGCCCCGTAATAGGTTCGTCGCGACTTTTAAGACAAGACAAAGTTTTGAGTTTTAAGACAAGACATAAAGTGTTGGTTATCTATGTTCTAAATCTTCATCATCTGTCCAACCTTTTCTCAAATATATTGGGTTCGGCATCCAGACAAGCTGGATCCAGCTGAATACCACACCCCAATAACTGGGTGATCCGGTACTTTTTGGCCAGACTGGTGTCAGATTTTCTGGCTTCTGACAATCCGTAACGACTTTCAAAAGTCTACAAATAACAGGCGGGACCAACGGATTTAAGTACTTTCCGAGGCACGCAAGAGTCTTGGTATCGATCAACCATCCATAGACCGATTTCAGCAACAGTGTCGTAGCTAGCATGGCTGACACCTGGGGCACCCCGAAATATTTATGCGTTGCGCGATGACGGAAATCACAAACCATTTTTCGAAACTTTTTACACCTCATCTCGGACAGGTTTCATTGTACCCTGTTAAAGGGTGACACCGGACCATAACAAAAAAGTCAACGAACGGTTGAGTGTCACCTCCAAATGCAGAAAACAGCAAGAAAGAATTAAAGAAATTTTTACATCTTATCTATGCATCACCATCACATTTTTTCGCCCATATCCACGTGAACAAAGTCACGAGCATAGTTAGTTGTACATAATTAAAATGATAGCGACGTGCAGTTATAAATAGAAACGATTTTTAAAACGGAAAAGTATAAAATAAAAAATTTAGTTTAAAAAACTGTAACCCGACTACAGAAAAATAAAAGTGATCTGAAAAGTATGAAACAAGAAAATATTTCAGAAACAAATCAAGAGAGGTACAAAAATGGTGAGAGTAAAGCCGTGGTCGCATGCCTTTATAGTTTTATAGGTGTTCTAGGCACCCACATGATATACAGGCATGCGACCCACGGCTTTACTCTCACCATTTTTGTACCTCTCTTGATTTGTTTCTGAAATATTTTCTTGTTTCATACTTTTCAGATCACTTTTATTTTTCTGTAGTCGGGTTACAGTTTTTTAAACTAAATTTTTTATTCCTGAAGTAGTTATGACTACAAGTTGGAGACAACATAATCCAACAATTTAAACAAACCTAATTATTCTGACCCGTACGTGAGATGAACATAACAAGTCATTCTCTTTGCAAACGTTAATTAGGTACTTAAGTATTTATTAATTCAGTGCGAAATTAGTTCCACATTCATTTGATAGTATCGAACTTATCCCAAAACAAACACTACATTATTTTCTTTGTTATTATAATACTAGCTTCTTGTCCCAGCTTCACACAAATTGTGAGCTAAGAGTCAAGCAAAATATCAATTACTAGCACTTCCCCCGCGACTTCGTTCGCGCGTGCTTAGTTGGTACTCCACGAACTACATCTTCGCTTTACCCTCTTAATAGGTGTAAATTACTTCTTCATAGACTCAACGTCTCAATTCGCTCAAATCGCAACGTTTTTTGTACTTAGAGTATTTTTATAGCTGTCTTAACTTTTAAACGAAAGGTCCGATTTGAATAATATAAAGTATAATTTACATATACAGACGCCAGCACATCAAGCTACCCGAAACTATCAATTTCCCCAATCAACCTTGAACCTATCACTTTAGCAATAAAGTTGAAAATCTATTAAAGAAATTTGACAGATTGTTGTAGCTGGATGTGCTGGTGTCTGTACATAATCAACCCATTTATCAAACAATATAGATGGATAAGGATAAATATCATGATACCAAAATCACCACTATTCTATTCCACCCGGGCTGAGACTAACTATATTGCTCCCGGGATTTGATTGAATAATTTGAACAAAAAGCGGTAATTGTGACTTAACCATAATGGTAAGATATATACCCTCGTGGACTTTTTTATAGATATTGACGTCTTCTATAAAATTGTAGTAGGTACATCACTTTGCTCTATTGTCAAAAGTTTCCGCAGCTTACGCGTTATAAGGGCTTTTTTGTTTTTTTTTCACACCTTGGGTTACATTATCGAAGTTTTCATACGGATCCCTAACTTTTTTGAAAATATTCTATAGCCTATGTAACTCAGTGATAATGTAGCTTTCTAACGGCAAAATAATTTTTGAAATCGGTCTAGTAGTTTTTAGTTTATTCGTTACATACAAACATACAAAAATAGAAATCTTTCCTCTTTATAATATTATGGACTCTGTCTGAAAGATAAGATATTTTTAAATTTATTTTATTATTATATTTTAGAAGTGTAGATGTAGAAATACGACTACGGTGAAACTTTTTTGAAGCGTTTTATATTAATTTAAATAAATTAGGGCAACATTCATGGTTTGTGTCAGTGTCAGTGAAGTGTCAGTCAAAATAGTGTCAGAATGACAGTTACAAGCGAGTGACAAGCCTCCCCATATTTTCGCGTTCCGTAACAAAGCTATCTAAGCATTAAAGGGAGTTAACCAATAAAAAACAACGAGTGTAAAAGAGACAAACGGTGACTAATTGTTTCATAATAACTTGTCAATGAAACGGAACACCTCTAACGTTATTGATGCCGTTTTGCAGTAGTAAAATATTTTATAACATTTTATTTATTTACTATTGAAAATTACTCGTCATGGCTTCCACATCTAAAGATGTTCCTACAACCATCATTGAGGAGAACCCCCCAGATGATTTGGAGCCTGGTGCATGTCACGACAGCATCCTAAATCCAACAGATTCGTTTGAGGAGTTCGCTTCTGAGATGAGTTCGAGTCTTCAAGAGCGAAATATATCATTGTCAGCGATAAACAGTACTATTAGTGAGATTCAAAGTGAAATTGGTGAGAATTCTGCTCAAATAAAGACTACAAAGTCTAGTGATGATTTACAAAATAAAGATGTAAGTTTTTTTTCTCTTTGTGATCTATGTAACATGTTATCCAGCCTGGTTTCTTCAAGCTTTTTTTTAATTTTTCTAGGAATCAATATCAGCTTCAACTAGCAACTCAAACTTGACAGAACAAAATGGTGATGACACAGACAATGAGAAGGATGATTATCTCCAGACACCAGAACTGGTGAACAAAGAGAAACATGTATTCATACTCAGTTCCGCTGGTAAACCTATATATTCTAGGTAAGGACCTATCATTCCCATTGAAAATACACTGAATTTCATTTATTACGACCTTGGTTGTAGCGACCATTTAGCTATAGCGACGTTAAACATAAGTCCCTGTATTATGAAACTTTTCATGTTCTCTTCATGGAGGCCAAAATCGGCTTGAATATACCATTAACACTTTTAGTGCCAAGTGCAAAAGTGTTTTTACATTTTTAGTGCCAAGCACTCAACACATGGGCCAAACAACAATTCCTTCGTGTGCCCACAACCCCCGCATGAACACAAGTCAAATATAGCTACTTAAAATGACGATTCAGATGCGGGTTGTGGGCACACAAATGAATCACTGCTCGACCCATATGCTGAGTTCTTGGCACTAAAAGTGTTAAAAAATTGATTCAACTTTATATACAGAAATAAGTAAATTTTGATAAATTCTATTATCATGCAGTTGCTCCCACAAGGTGGACCGTAGCCCTGGCTAGGGGTCACACATAGCCGATGAATGCAAGACGCACAGGACCGGTTCTTGTGGTGACACTTGGGGGAGGCCTATGTCCAGCAGTGGACGTATCAACTGATATAATTATGATAATAATGCAGTTGCTTGCTCATTCATCTCTCTGCAAAACTAACTTTTAGAATAAGCAACTAGAATCCATAATTTTTCTTGTAAATTCTGTTATTCAAAAGTGTTTTTAATGGTGTAATTGCACTAAACTTGGCATTGTATTTTAATTTTCCTGTTATTACCTAATCATATAAAATGTCTGATTTCCTGATACAATATAAATAACTAATCAATTTGAATCTACCAAACAAGTACAGCAGGAAAAAGAAATCTTACTATGCAAATTATTTTCCCATTTGAAAAACTAATCATCATCATCATCATCTTGCTAGGTGCCAGATAAACTTGCAATAAAGTATACTGACCGTTCCCTAATATCCCTTCATAGATACCCAAACAATAAATTTATGAACTGTTTTTCATAACTAGAGAAAGTAAAGGATCATGATAGAAGTTGATTCAGGACAGCTTCATGTCTTTATTTCTGTTTTTGAAATTTTATTTATTTATTATTGTAATTAACTTGAATTAACAGTTAACTTAAAAACCACACAAACAAGTTATTTGTCTATACAAAACAAAATTGAAATATTATAAAAAAAAAATATTTTTTATCACTATAAAACAAAACCTGACAAATTTATACAAAATTAAAAATAGAAATTCAAGGTCAATGACCGTTGTTACAAAGGCGCCTACCTTTTCCAATTAACTTGGGGTTGACCTTCCCTGTCCAGTGTCCGTTTTTTCCATTGCAAAACTGATATTATTCTTAAAAAATCTACTTTCAGGTATGGAAACGAAGATAAGTTAGCAGGTCTTTGTGGTGTCATCCAAGCTCTAGTAAGTGTGGTAGAGGAACAAAACCAAGATATCTTGAGATCTATCACAACTAAGGATTGTAAAGCAGTCTTTTTGGTGAAGGGACCTTTGATACTGGTTGCGGTGTCCAAGTCAAATGAGAGTGAGACTCAACTTGTTTTACAATTAACGTAAGTTGGAAGTTAAAATTTTTCAGAATTGTTTAAAACATTTTGTAGCTAAGGAGAAAACAATACTTTCTACTAGTTTTTGGGAAAATAATGTGCTTAGGCTAGGCCTGCATAACTATAAAATGCTCAACAAAACTAAATTTTTTCTTAATTTCTTTAATATTAATGGTTCTATTTTTTAATTTGATTTTAATGCGAATTCTCATCAAATCTAGAACAAATTACATAACCATCAGTTTATTATTTTACTTGTCCATCAAATTCACTGCTTCCTAGTGCTTATGGTCGCAAGATGAACTCCTAACATGAAGCACTAGGTTTGATTCCCAATTCGGAAATTCTCAGGAGCAGTCAGGAGTCGGAATTTGTGCCCAGTTGCTAGAATTAGGCTTATTCTCTATTACATGGGCCAAACATACCTGAAGAACTTTAGGGACACCTCTGCCAAACCTTCATAAAATACAGGCGTGATGTTATATTTCTCATCAAGTTCTTTTATCTCAACTTTCAGGTACGCATTTAATCAAATAGTATCAGTACTAACACTAACGCAGCTTAACAGAATATTTGAACAGCGAAGAAACTATGACTTACGAAGACTCCTGTCGGGCGCCGAGCGACTTATTGATCATTTACTTATCTTCATGGAGAAGGATCCCGCTTTCTTACTGGGTGAGTTGAAAGGATGGAAGACCTTAAAATAAACTGGCTAAGTGCGAGTCGGACTCGCGTTCAAAAGGTCCCGAACTAATTTCATTTTTTTTAACATGTTATTTCAACACTATTATCTACATTTTTTTCAAAATTTTAGGCTCAGGTCTTTCGGAGATAAGGGGGGAATGGTCATTTTTCGTCTAATTTATTGAATAACGTCAAAAACATTTATTTTAAAATTATGAAAAAAATATAATTAAAACCCTCATAGTAAGCCCTTTCATTTGATATGTCACACGATATTGTTCAAAAAACTTTTTTTAAATTTTCTTGTTTGACCCCCAAAAGTGACCCCCATACTAAAATTTAATAATTTACGTAACGCGTTCATGTTTGGGTCACAGAAGTCCATATGTGTACCAAATTTCAACAGAATCTGTCCAGTGGATCTGGAAAAAACTGGCTGTGACAGACGGACAGACACCAGAGTCATCCTATAAGGGTTCCATTTTTTGTTCGGAACCCTAAAAATATTTTTACCCAAGACATCTGCTAGACTTAGGCGTCGTCCTAAATGGCTAACCACGATTTCGTCGCACGGGGAGATTAAACACCCACATTTCTTTAGTGTCCTAATTAACCCACGTAACTTCGTCGTGCGTCACATGTTTAATTAATGGTTGTAGTGTGATTTTATCTAGTCTAAATCCTTCCTCGATTAATGGTCTATCAAACACCAAAAATTTTTAAAGAGATTAGCGCGTTCAACCAAATAAACTCTTCAGCTTTATAATTATTAGTAAAGATTTTATATTTAGGCGTCGTCCTAATTGAAAGCGAACATCGTTCGAATACGCGTTCGTCGCGTTTATTTGTAAGGCAAATCCGATCGCGTCGTCGCGCCGCTTTTCGGTTTTGCCGAACATATTGGTACTAGGCTGGCCGCATATGTACGGTTTCCTGATAAGAAAAAAAAAATTGGAAACGTCAAAAACAGAGTGTCTAGACATACTGTTTTTACGTTCCTAAAATATTTTTTAATCATTTGTTTTCTTTATTCTGGAAAAGTGTCGTGTGCCTTTTAGTATTTGCTAAATAAATGTACAATTTTCTTTTTTCTTTCCAAACAAATGCTCAAAAAACTATTCAATTTCCAGGTGCCGTCCGCTGCCTACCTCTCCCCGAAAAAGCGCGCGAGAACATAACAAGTGCGATTCAATCGACATGCAACAAAATCCGGGACTTAGTTTTCGCAATAATGTTGGCGGGAAACCAACTGATCACGCTGGTTCGCATGAAGAAGTATACCTTACATCCCTCGGACATACACCTGCTTTTCAACCTGGTTCGGAGTTCGGAGTCCTTTAAGACGGCTGAGAGTTGGACGCCAATTTGTTTGCCGAAGTTTGATTCTACGTAAGTTTATTTAATTTTATTGTTTTGTTACGAGTATTTTAGAAATGATAGAATGTTGAGCGGCGTTTTGCGGTTGCTGTGGTTGATAATGAGAACATATTCGGTGTTTTTTGTGCGTCATTTCTGGCAGAATTAACATGTTTTCTTTCTTTCATATTTGGGTTATATAGAATTCTACATTGAAAAAAATAAAATTCTATCCGTACGCGTTAACTTGGCAACTGGCTCGAATCACGTTTTGACGTTTTAATTTAAATTTTTATATTGTTTTCAACGAAAACGAATTGTTCAATTTTAATTAAAACCTCAGTCATTCCTAGTTTAAGAGACAGGGTTTATAATTTTTGGTTATATAGATATATCTTTTTTGTCACCTAAAAAAAAATGTTATGTTGATAAAGCATTTGTTACCAACCACTTTTGTGATTAATCGGTGTCTATGTATTACTTTTAGATGAATAAACAATTATTATTATTCGAAAATGTCGAAGTAGGTGTCAAGTTAACGCGTACGAGGTATACTTCTACAGAACTTCCTCCTCTTTAAATTCGTATTAAAATCAAAATCATCTGAATTAATATTTCAAAGAGGCCAAAGCCTTCCTATCCTACAAATATTATAAGTGTGAAAGTTTATACATGGTCGGATGTTAGTTACTCTTCCACGCTAAAACTACTACATAAATGGATTTGGATAAAATTTGGCACACATACAATGTGTTACAGTATGAACGCAAAACCTGAAAAGAAGGAAGCTAGTTTATATGCCATCGAAGTTAGGGTTCAGTTGGCCATTTCATGAAGTAACCAACCTTTCATGAAATGGCCAATAGCACGATATGGCCATGGCACATATAATTTGCACCCGGGCGAAGACGGGAGGAAAGTCGTTATTAATGAAATGTTATTTCTATTACAGAGGATTCCTCCACGGCCACGTATCATACATTTCAGAAGACTGTCAAGCCTGCCTCCTCTTGCTCACAGTACAACGCGACGCATTCTTCCCCCTCTCTCAAGCAAAGCACACGATAGCCGAAAAACTCCGACGATCGAACTGCTTAGTCGCAATCAACGATGCTTTAAACCGAAACGAGGAGTTACCAACGACAAACCCCTTAAAACATATAGGAATACCCGAAATCCGGCACTTTATGTACAAGTGTAAATCTACAGCGCAACTTTTTACATCAGACCCTATAAGTCTGGATAAGTTACAGGATTACAGGATGAGGCATAAAGTTGGTGGTGATATTATGGTGAAGAAGATTGAGAAGTTGTCGGATATCGATTATGTGAAGAATTATAGGAGGTTTTGCAGTTCAATACATTGTACTTCGACGCCCGCGAAACTGATATTTCGGTCGAATTCTACTGATACTGTTCTGGCTTGGGTAAGTGTTAATTTGATTTCTATATTTAAATAAAAGTGAACTGACGTGGAAGGGAAGAAGGGTGAGGTAAATTGTAGACCAGAATGCTGATTGGTCGCCAGTTTATGTCCACAATTGTTCGGAACGGCACGGAGATATTATAGAATACAAGATTTTGATTCATATAACTGTAGAACAAGAACCGGTCAAGAAGAGTTCCGTACCATAAACTTTTATTTTTATTATTTGTTGCTATTGCGGCAATAGAAATACCCAATCTGTGAAAATTTCAACTCTCTACCTATTACGGTTCTTGAGATACAGCCCGCTGACAGACAGACGGACGGACGGATGGACAGCGAAGGCTTAGTAAGAGGGTTCCGTTGGTCACCCTTCGGGTACGGAACCCTAAAAATGAACATTTGACAATTTATCGAGAGTTTACAATCTCTCAAGTTAATTTATAATCTTACGGAGTTTGCCAATTTCCGGTGGCAGGTACACCACTGCCTTACCTCTTAGAGAAATACAGGCGTGATTTTATATTAGTTGTCATATTTCTTGTTCCTCTTTCCATTCTAAAACAAAATTCTCAATTTCAGGTAACAAACGGATTCGAACTCTACGTGACCTTCGACCCCCTAATGGAAAAAGACCAAGCAATAAAAGCAGTGGACCGCCTCCTCAAATGGATCAAAAAGGAAGAACAGCGCATCTTCATAATGCACGCACCGACCTTCTAGCCAAAGTTCAGTGTGCCTTCAATCAGTGGCATGATTAAAAACTCTTTGAACCGCAACTCTAGTGCAGAGGAGTGTCTATGATTTATGTAAAATGTTAACTATTGTCTATGGTTTTTTTTGCGATGTAAATTGATATTAGTGATATAGGAAAGTGTAGGTAATGGCTTTTTTGCCACGCTGAAGGCACGGCAAAAAATACTTGTGGGTAAGTCGATCTTACTGCGCATGCGGCTGGTACAATTATTTAGTTTTATTTGGTTTCTGTAAAGGGCTCTTTAAAACAATATTCGACTTCTGATGACACAATCTGCTTACGTTGACGACCTTCTAGCCAAAGTTCAGTGTGCCTTCAATCAGTAGCATGATAAAACTCTTTGAACCGCAACTCTAGTGCTCAGGAGTGTCTATGTTTTTTTGCAAAATGTTAACTATTGTCTATGAGTTTTTTGTGATGCGTTTGTAAATTGATATTAATGATATAGGAAAATATGGGAAATGGCTTTTTGTGACGCTGAAGGTTCTGCAAAAACAATACGTGTGCGTAAGTCGAATTATCCGCAAATTGCGCGGTCGGTACAACTATTTTAGTCTTGTCTAGTTTATTTAAGGGCTCTTTAAAACATTATTCCATATAACCACCACAGTAAAAAATATCTGATTTCAGGCACAATATTCTTAACAAAATAGTATCTCCCAAAGGTGCCACATGAAAACAGGTTGTACGTTCTTTCTAAATTGCTTTTACAGAATTAAGACATAGGGCTCCCCCTTGTGTCGCCACAACAGCTGGTCCTGTGCGTCTCGCATCCATCGTCTACCCGCGACCTTCACCAGGTCATCGGTCCACCTTGTGGGAGGGCTTCCAACGTTGCGTCTTCCGGTACGCAGTCGCCACTCCAGAACTTTTCGGCCCCATCGACCATCTGTTCTGCGAGCAATGTGCCCTGCCCATTGCCACCAGTTTGGCGATCCTAACCTTGGTTCTCTTGCGGATATCATCATTCCTAATTCGATCACGCAAGGAAGCTCCAAGCATTGCCCTCTCCATTGCCCTTTGAGTGACTTTAAGCTTTCTGATGAGGCCAATTGAGAGCGACCACCTTAACTTTGTAAATTAGACATAAACATAGATTATGTTAAAACTCTAGTTACGCACTTAAAAAAATCTCTTCATGACATATAGCCCGCTGACAGACAGAGGGATCCACATCGGAAGCTTAGTAATAAATTTCCTGTAGCTGAATATCACGGACGATTTTTTATCTATAAAACAATGGCGATTTCTGTGGAACAGACCACGTGAGCGAAATCTCGGGAAATGCTATGCTTTGATATGTAAGTGCTTAACTAGGTACATGTATATCAATAACTTAGCTAGCCCTCATTCCAAATATAAAAAAAAAACTTATTGTAGGGGTGGATTCAAACTTAATGACTTTTATGAACTTCGCTTTTCGCTGCGCAGTATCCATCCCTTACCATAGGCAACAAAGTTTGCTACTGCGCAGACTCGCGGAGTGTTCCGAGCCGCTATTAGCTTTGATTCGATTTGTAATAACATGAACAATAAAATAACGTATTATTTATTAAATTAGTGATGTCGAATTGAATAGGTTAATAAAATTTTAAATAAATAAATTATAAAATAATTATGCCTGTAGAAATTATACGACTTGATTTTTATCATCATCCAAAATTATCCGAGCGTTAGGTATCAATCAAAGACACGATTTGTGCAAAATCCAACTTTTTTATTATTTTTGCATACTCATGATGTGGTGGACCACATCATTGCTTACCATCAGGTGAGATAGTGGTACACATAGTGAAAATATTCCCATAACGTTTGGCGCTGAAAAAAATACTAAATGGCACCTACATTTTGTACGAGTTAAGCTAAAAAAAGTGATCTCTACAGCCGATTTTCTTTCGTTTTTACAGTTCTTTTTTGCATAGATCATTGGATTCTGATAAAAAATCACGCTGTCTAAAACTTAAAATATACTTGAATAATTGAAATTGGCAAATTGTTTAGTATCTAATTAATTACATATTAATGAATTTAAATGCATTTAATATGCATTTTAGCCCTAACAAAATGTTAGATAGATGTTCAAAGAAATTGATAACCTGTACATAATTATGTAGATAGTCGAAATATTATAATATAATGAGCTCATATTATGTATTTAGTATTTAAAGAAAATCTTCCTATATCCACATTTTCGGTGCCCAGAACTCGGCATATGGGTCGAACAAATTGGGTACTGACCGGTGTTACGGGGCGTAATGTAACATGCTACATTGCGAGCATTCGTGCAGTCAGTACGTGGAAACGAGCACGAACACGCACATGTCACTCGGATTTTAGTACACTACGGCCTGCGAATGGTACTTTAAGGCCCGTAACACCGGTCAGTATCCACCTTTGAAAAAAAAAAATATCATTCTACTTAATCACTGACTAAGCTAAAAATATCGTAATCTCTTAAGCCGCCTATAGACTGCGAGCTAAGGTAGTTTAGCTGAGTTAAACTAGCTAAGCTTAGCCCCTTTGTCTGAAGCCGGCTTTAAGAAAATTCTAAAAATAATTCTTTACTAATGAAAATTTTTCTTGGATCTTCACTTTTATGCTCAAGTAAAAAAAATAGAACTTGAATAATATCTCAATATTTGAATTCAGAATTCGAGAGTATTAT